>CM064326.1:241033139-246033139 GCA_032595735.1 Pelochelys cantorii
GAGCTCCCTTCCCTCAGAAGAGGCAGAGAACACATGGCCTGTGAACTCCCCCCACGGGAACATTGCGAGGCTGACAGGCCAGATGCAAACAGAGACTGAGCCCTTGATTTCTGCTTAACATTAGAGGGACAGTTACATGCCTCTGAACTAAGGGCCAGTCTGCAGTAAAGTCCCCTTCAGAGGCTCTTATCCTCACGCCAGCATGGAGTGTAGCTGTCTCTGGGCTTTTCCAGGTGGAAAAGCAGCTCTCTTCAGTCTCCTCCATCCTCAGTGTATCCCTTAAAAGCTCTTCTATGCATCTGCTAGCCACAGGCTGGACCGTGACCCAAAATCTCATATCTAGGTGTGCACTGGGTCATACCTTGACTGTCAAAGAACCACCTTACCAAGATCTTGCTGAAAACAAAGATAAGAAGCTACCTGACCAGCAAAGTAGCTGTTTCTAGCTGGAAAGCCAGTGCACAGACGCTAAGAATTTGGGGGCTTGGCTTGCCTTGTGCTATTTTGAACCAGAGTATTACTCCTCAATGTGGCCACACTTTTCTCGCACAGGACTAGTAGACGCTCAGTTGAATGAAACCATGGATGTAATGACACTGATCAATCTGACCGGGCTGCTGGTTCCACCCAGCATTTCCCCTTATGACATCAGATGACAAGTCACCTTTATCAGTCTTTGGGTTCAGCCCAGGCCTGCAAGGAGCTGTATTACCACATGCCCTCAACTCTGGGCCCCTTAAATACATACTGCCACGGTTCACCGCTGGTACCAACATCCTGCATATATGCAGGCAGATCACACCCTGACTTCTGCAGCCCAGATACTTTCTGCAGTATAACATGCTCCCAAACTTGAATTTTCCCAAAACTGTCTGCCAGTGTGACAATCCACTGAGGCAGCGGTTCTGGGCTGCAGACTGCTGCTGGGCTGTGACTCATTGGCTGCTGGGCTGCAGTGGCTGCCGAAGCTCAAGCCAGCTATTCATGGCAGCTCAGCTCCAGTGGTGGTGGTGGCTGAGGCAGGACAGGAGGCGGCGGAGCAGGAGGCATTTCCCTCTCTCTTCTGCATTTGAGGGGGGGGGAGAGCATGAAGAAGGTGGGAGCGCATGCACATTGCCAATGGCTGCTCCCCTGGCCACATGGCCACTTTTGCTGGCAGCAGCACTGAGGCTGCAGCGGGAGGAGATGCCTCCCTCCCTTCATCCGCCCTTAGTAATTGCGGCCCAGACGGGGCTCTGCTTGGGGAGGAAGGGGGCGTGAAGGAGGAGAAAGTGCACATGCTGCCAATAGCCTCTCCCCCTGCTGGTGCAGCACGAACAGCCATGCTCCCTAGGGTGGCAGCCTCATTCTAGGGAGTGCAGGGGTGGGGGGACAAAGGGATGTTGGGTGGGGGCATGGTGGGGTCACCGGGTAAGAGGGTGTTGGCATGGGCTGTAGAGGTCAAAGGTTAAATGTCAAAGGGCATGAGGCATAGGGTTGAGGGTCAAAGGGTGTTGGCACTGGGGAGCAAGGGGCTGGGTTGGGATTAGGCAGTCAGGTAACATTCTATTTGCATATTTGCATATTCATTATTTACATAATGAATATGCAAATAAAATGTTACCTGTCCTCCAAAGGTTTGTGAATGGGTTTGCTGGTCCCCAGCATAAAAAAGGATGGGAACCATTGCTCTGGGGTCCTCAGAATTGGGAATTACTGTGCTACCTGTCTGAGTCCCTGCAAACAAGGGCTTTGCTACTGCTAAGCTGTGTGACAGCTCTCTGATGTACCAGCCCATCTGCCTTGATAGGAAACCCTGAGCACTCTGCCAGTCCAAACCTAGCCTAGCAGATAACGAAGAGGAACCCCAATGTCCGAGTTCCCCAGCTACATCTCCCTGCAAGCGGGATAGGTGACCTCCCAATTAATGACAGATGATGTCTGACTTGTACAGCAGAACATCTGGAGGAAGAAGTTGTTTGAGGCCCTCAACCAGGCTGTCCAAGTGTTCACTTAGAGAAGGAACGGGTTGCGAGACAATTGCCCCCCCCCCTTTTTTTTTTCCAGATGGTCCTAGAATAATTGAGAGCTATTGGCTGGGACAGATAGTCCCAACAATCATAGCATTGCCCTTGAGGCCTTAAGTGAGGTTGGTGAGGAATATCTCACCACCAAGGAGTTTAGGCCCTTCAAACGGGAGGTCTTCCACACTATTTCGTCCCAGCAGCTTTGAGCCAGGGTGCTTGCCACATATCTACTTTAGCGGTCAAGGACCATGAAGCCATCCTGCCAACTGACCTTCCTAAATGAGGGCCTGAAGTCGTTCTCTTTGGTCCTGTGACAGTTCAATAAAATGAGTGAACACTGAACAGTCATTAAAATCATGTTTCGCCACCAAGACGTGCTAATTTGTGACTCACAATTGAAGAGCAGCTGACAAATAGCTTTTCCTACCCAGGAGAGCTAGCATTTAGTTTTCACCTCAGAAGGAGAAGATCTAGACAAGTTTGAAAATTTCTTTTATTGACAGCTTCAATCACCAGGTAGTTGGAGGCAGGGCCGGCCTGAGCCATTTTGGCGCCCTGGGCCCGGGCATGCGGCACCACCCCCGGGGGCACACGGCGCATGCGCTGCTCAGCCCGGCCCAGCCACCGCTAGTGGTGCGCAGCCCGGGGCGGGCTGCACCTGGCCATGCAGGGCCCCGTGGCTGTGGGGGGAAGGGTGCTGCTAGCCGGCACCACGGGGATGGGGGGCCGGCGCTTCGGGAGCCGGGTGCGCGGTGCCTGTTGGCAGCTATAAGGGATGCTGCGCACCCCTTACAGCTGCCATCAGGCGCCCCCCATAAGTTGGCGCCCTGGGCAGCTGCCCAGCTAGCCCCCCCCCCTTAGTCCGGCCCTGGTTAGAGGGTGGGGGTAGGGAAAGAAAAGAAATGTTCCATTCCCTTGACCAGAATGTAATATTTATTATCTGGAAAATAGGGGGAATAGTAATAGATTTCTGCCATAGCATATTTGCTGGTGACAGCCACAGCCCACTGATGGGTAGGGCTTTCTTAACTCGGGAGTGGGAGGGGAGATACACAGAATGTGCATCAGGAAATACTGGAATTCCTGGATGGCTGCTGTTGGAATCTGGTGAAAATTCTGTTTAAATGTGTCATTAAGTCCTCTTGGAAGGCTCTAATGTCAGCAATGTAAGAAGGAAGTGATTGTTTCACTGCCAAGTTAGGGAAGGTGGAGGACTTGGCTGAAGGAGGTGGCCCTTCTGTATTTGATAGCTCTTGCTCCTTGTCCTTGGCAGAATTGGATTGACTCCTTTGGGGGCATAGGGCTATTAGATTTTGTGGAACCCCCCTATGCTCTGGGGTGGAGCCAAGACAGGGGGTTCAGAGCATGGGAGGAGGCTGTGGGTTGAGACAGGTTTGGGGTGAGGGCTTCAACGGGGGTGTGGGGTGGAGCTGGGGATGAGGCACTTGGGTGTAAGAGGGGGTTCTAGCAGGTTTGGAGTGTAGGATGGGGGCTCAGGGCAGGAAGTTGGAATAGAGGGATGTGGGAGAGGCAGGGCTGCCATGCAGGGTCTAGGCAAGAGTTAGAGTGGGGGAGGGGGCTTACATACGGGGCAGAATGTTCGGGTGTAGGGCACTTAGCTGGGGCAGCTCCAGTTCTGTGGAGGAGACAGGCAGCTCCATGCTGCCCCACTCTCACCTGCAGCCATTGCCCCCAAAGCTCCCATTGGCCACAATTCCCAGCCAATGGGAGCTGCGAGGTCTGAATCTCCAGGCGAGGGCAGCGCAGGGACAAGGTTTCCGGATGCTCTTGGTGATGCAGCTCTAGCCGAGGGTGCGGGGGAAGGGAGAGCAAACAGCAGCACATGGTGCTACCCCCCCATTCCCACCAGGAAGGGCTAGTTCGGCACATAGAGGCTTTGGGGGCTACAGCGCAGGACCCCCTCAATACCAACAGGTATTCCTGTTATCTGTTATGGGTTGGTAACTTCTAAAATTGGTCTCTATAAGCACATAGGGGTTCCAGCAGGCTCACTGTGGCAGCAGAGAAGAGTCAGGGTCCTGACACAGGGCAATATCTTGTTCCTGTCTTCTGCTCTGTCTTGAGACTTGGGGCCCTTTGGATGTTAAACACCTTCGGGCAGTTTGTTTACTTTTGCTCTTCCCATCACCTCACTGCTTCATTCACTATCATCATGCTCAGTTTCAGTTTCTCCTCGGTTCTCTGCCATGTAGAGGACAGGGACACAATCACTATACTGAAAGAGGTTCTGGTAGTCTGTCCCACCCCTGCCCCCACTTCCTTCCCATGCCCTTTTATACATCCTGTGTTAACAGGCCAATTTGCTGCTTAATCTTCCCCCAGTTCATTCTAATCCACTAACCTATCTCCATCAGGTCGCCCCTGGGGGTACTAACCAGTGATTCAGGAATCAGGACTGACTCAGCTGTTGGTTCCCAACACTCTGTTAGCATCCCCTGGAATCCTGGGGCAACTGCTGGACTCTGCAAAATCTTTCTTTAGGTATATCCCTACAGGTGTAGGATGCTGTAGTGCTGAGACAGAGCCATCAACCACTCGATTAGTTGATAAGGGGGGGCATTTACTATCCCTCTGCCTCTCTCCCTTTCAAATGTCTCTTGTATATTTCAAAGGGAGAGACACAGTGGCTCCCTCTGCCTCTCTGCCCTTGAAATATAGAGGAGTCATCCCTGGCTCCTGTACATTTCAAAGGGAGAGAGGCAGTGGGAACCCATGCCAGCGGGGAGCAAAGCAATCCCTGCTGGCACAGATTCCCCTCTGTGCCTCTTCCTTTGAAATGCACATTCCACAGGGAGAGGAGCAACAGTGGGACCTGTGTGAGCTATTTCAATCCCCGCTTGTGCCCTTTCCCTGCTGCCCTCTGCCTCTCCTGCCCCCCTGGAGATGATGCTGGTGGGGAGGGAACCAGCTTTTAAGCCGACTCCCTCCAGCACCGGCTGGGGCTCCCCCACTTGCTGCCTTTCTCTAACAGAGGCATCAAGGGGAGTGGGAAGCGACTAGTTGAGTTCTTACACGACTATCCGATAAGTATTTGTTTATCGGGTAGTCGACTAGTCGCTTACATCCCTAGTCTGCACTTTGGGCAATATCAAGTGAAGGTACACAACTCCAGCTACTTCAGTAGTGTAGCTGGGGTCGATGTTCCTTAGGTCAAGTTGCCCTGGCATGTAAAGGTTCTGGCTGGGGGTGTGGGTTATGGGGTGGGGCTGTGGTAGGGGGTGGGCTCCACTGCTGGGCCGCTTTGGTCACAGTTGTGAGTGGGCCGGGTGAGAGGAACCAGAGCGCTAACAGGTTCATGCCTACTTATATGCCTATGCTTAGGAGCACAAGGCACTGTGCTGTGCAGGCACAGATCCTTAGATCCTGTTACAGGTTGGATCTTGCTGGTCCAGCACCCTCAGGACCGGAGCAGTCCCAAACTAGGGAGTTTGCTGGACCAGGAGAGGGCAATGCTTCCTTGCTAGCTTCCAGCCCCTGCTCCCAGACTCTGCTCCTGGCCCCAGCAGATCCCCCAGCCACTGGCCCCCAGAGGCATAGTGAGGGTGTTATGTGCCTGGGGGCAAAGGTAAAATTTGCGCCCTCCCCTCCCCCCTGCCGCATGGTGGGGCCCCGAACCTGGCCCCAGGGGGGGGGGTGGAGCTTGTACTGTATCTTACCCGACCCCCCCCCCAGTTTGGGGCTGGGCCCCACACACCCTAAGCCTCTAGCAGAGATGGAGGGGGGTTGGGCTGGGGGAAGAGAGGCAGGGAGGAGGCAGCTCCAGCCCATGGCGGCGGGCAGAGGAGGAGCAGGAGAGCAGAGGGATGACAGGGACTATATTGGCACCCCTCTAGTGTGGCACCCAGGGGCAACTTCCCCCCTCCACGCCCTCCTCACTACACCACTGTAAATAATCCACCTCTTAGGATATTTATTGTTTAATGAATTACTTATTTTATGAACTACAGACATATAAATTATATAGTTTTGTGGTTTACATTGTTAAATAATTTTTTCTCTTTAATTTGTTCATATCCTGTTCTCATTAGGTTCATGTCTTTTACATAAAAAAATGTAAAATTCTTAAAATATGTAAGTTTTATAAAACATGCAAGAAATAAATGTTATACAACCTAAATATGAATGTCATCACTATATTTCAATAAAGCATTTAAAACTACTGTTATAGCAAATGAGTAACTCATTGCTTTAATGAATAAAAGGTAAAAAAGATTTTGAGCATATCAGATTTATTGTAAGCAATCTGTAATGCTTCCTAACTGCCTAGTTATTTACTTACTACGAAAAACAATTAGGTTAACTATCACACAGCGATAAACTACATGAGAGTCATGAATGTAAGAGATTAACTTACCTGTTAAAATAACACCCAGAAAAACTTTTAAATAAAACTAACACACAACACAAGAGCCACCCTTACTTTCTTGAAGGCACTTGAAGCAGTAAGTAGCCTAAGGCTGAGGATACCCTGTAAGCGTGGCTTTCTGTCTGCCATGAGGACTTTTTCCTTCAGGCTGCCATGAGATTCTGTCCTTAAGTAAAGGAGAGAGGTCTCTCTGAGCTGCTCTTCCAAATTTCACACAAGCCATTCAACTGAGGCCATAGATATCAAGATTCAAGGCCAACTTTGCCTTGAGCAGACTGCCTCTCCAGGTGTTCACAATCACAACATCCAAACATGTATAAGATGTTTAGCTGAGAAAGCCATGTTAATCCCAAGTCTCTGCTATGACTGGGAGATGTGGGTGACCTATAGAAAACACCAGCATTTTCTTTGGAAAATCCACAGTAAAAAGTGGGGTGATCTATCACCTCAGTAATATCAGCTCCTTTAGAATTGAGGCTCTGATTATCCAGCACCAGCTGAGGTAGACTGGGCACTGTGTGCACAAGTCTGATATATTTTTTTACCAAAACTCTTGCCTGCCCAATTTGCCGAAGGAGAAAGGAAATGGGGAGGCCAAAAGGAATGGTATAGTGTAGAGTAGTGTTTTTCCACCTTTTTTTTATAAGCTTCAGAGGGGTAGCTGAGTGAGTCTAACAGGAAAAACTTAAAAAAACAAAACAGTCTAGTAGCACTTTATAGACTAACAAAACTTGTAGATGGTATCATGAGCTTTCGTGGGCAGAAGTGGGTTTTGCCCACGAAAACTCATGATATCGTCTACATGTTTTGTTAGTCTTTAAAGTGCTGCTAGACTGTTGGTTTTTTTAAGTTTTTCCTTTTGTTATAAAGTACCTTTAAAAAAAATTATAAGTACCCCCCAATGCACCCACTCCTCCCCCAGAGCCAGGCACACCAGCCCCTCCATCCCAAAGCAACTGTAGATACATCTCATTAATCTATTAAGTCCTTTTATATAGAAACGTTGTATACTTTCATAAAGAACACAGAAACTTTGTATTAAGTCTTTTTACATAGAAACCTTGTATCTTGTAGATGTTGTACCCCCTTTTGCTTAATTGATTGTCCTGTTGAGTGAATGAGGTGTGAATGGATAAGGCATGAAAGACCAGCAACTCCCTGCACTTGCAAGGGTTAGAGAGGTGTGGAAGCCAGATCCAATAACAATGAGAAGAACAATGGGACCCGTGAAGTGGGCTCATTGAAAGAAGACTGGACCTATGGACGCCTTGGGAGTCAGCAGCAAGTGCCTGCTTTTGAAAGCTCCCTCTGAAGGTGAATGGGACAGCATTAAGACAGCTAACTGCATATGCATATAATGACTCACAGATGATGCATATGCATGATGACTAATGGGATAGATCTGCATGAGAGGGAAGACACTGTAAATCTAATGTATCTTGGAGAGGGACCCCCGGCTTTCCTTTTGTCAGCATGGGAGCATAGATCTGGCTCCCCCTCCCCCCCACCTAACTCACTTGGCCAATGCAGTTAGGGGGAGCAACTATTGGTAATAACAAGATGTGTGTGTGTGTGTGTGTGTGGTGTGCTATATCATATGCATATAAGCGTAGACTGCTGTATTTGTGTATTATCAATAAATGTGGCATTTTGCATTTTCCTCCTGAAAAGATCCTGTGCAGTACTCTTAAGTACAACACAACCACCCCTCCCCCAGAGCCAGGCCCCCCAGCACCCCCCCAACCAAATCCCCCTCCCCCAGAGCCAGGCATCCCCAGCACCCCCCCAACCAAATCCCCTTCCCCCAGTGCCCCCCCAACCAAATCACCCTCCCGCACAGCCAGGCACCCCCAGCACCCCCCCAACCAAATCCTCCTCCCCCAGTCAGGCATCCCCAGCACCCCCCCCACCAAATCCCCCTCCCCCAGTGCCCCCCCAACCAAATCCCCCTTCCACACAGCCAGGCATCCCCAGCACCCCTCCAACCAAATCCCCCTCCCCCAGAGCCAGGCATCCCCAGCACCCCCCCAACCAAATCCCATTCCCCCAGTGCCCTCCAACCAAATCCCCCTTCCACACAGCCAGGCACCCCCAGTGCCCCTCCCAACCAAATCACCCTCCCGCACAGACAGGCACCCCCAGCGCCGCCCCCCCAACCAAATCCTCCTCCCCCAGAATCAGGCATCCCCAGCACCCCCCCCAACCAAGTCCCCCTCCCCCAGTGCCCCCCAACCAAATCCCCCTTCCACATAGCCAGGCACCCCCAGCACCCCCCCCCCCAACCAGGCACCCCCAGCACTCCCCCCCAACCAAATCCTCCTCCCCCAGAGTCAGGCACCGGAGGAACTGGACGGGTAAATTAATCTTACTTTTAAAGTGGCCACTCCTGCCGCCGGGCCTGGCTGCCTCAGCTCGCAGTGTGTTCAGGGAGGCAGCACGTGGCCCAGCTCCCAGCTTCCTGCTCTAAGCATCAGGTGGGCCTGTGCAGCATGTGCTCTGCTCCCACCCCAGCCCGGAGCCCCCCTAGCGTGGTGCTTAGTGCCAACTGTCTCCCCTGTCCCCCGTTTGCTACACCTCTGCTGGCCCCCCTGCCACCTCTCTGGCTACACATCCAGCCTGGCCAGGGATCCCAGGTGGGGGCCCCTCTGTGTTTCCAGTCCCAGCAGGACTCCCACCCAATTGGACTTCTGGCCACCAGCCCCCCAGCTGCTGGATTTCCAGCAAGCCGCCTCTCAGCCACTGGGGCTCTCTGGGCCAGCAACATCCGTGGTCCTCCCAGACCACAGATGTTGTCAGACCAGAGAGTCCTAGATTACAGAGGTTCAACCTGTATTTACAATTGTCAGCCAAGAGTGCATGGTGGAGCACTCATAAGAAGAGAAGCTTGGAGAAGAAATGGGCTGTGGGAGTAACTTTGAAGATGGGCCATAATCTGCTTTTCATGCAATCCTGTAAAAACTGAAACAAGTCCTGTCAGCTCCAGCATGGTGTCCATTGAAGGAATGCAGAACTCACTCCTTCAAAGCATGGAGAGCTCCGCCTGATCTAGCAAAATATTTAAGCACATGCTTAACTTTACCATATATAGTCACACTGTCTTCACAGAGACTGCTCCCTTTCCTTGCTAGAGCAGGTTGGAGCACTTAGAATTTGCAGGCATGAGCCGTGAGCCCCTAAATGATAGAATTATAATACAGAGATAGATGGGCAAGGCAATATCTTTTACTGGCCCAATGTCTGCTGGTGAAAGCAACAAGCTTAGAGTTTACATGGAGATCTTCTTCAGGTGGGTGTAGCACGAAAGCTTGTCTGTCTCACCAACAGAAGTTTAGCCAATAAAAGATATTACCTCACCCACTTTGTCTAATATCCTGGGACTGACATGGCTACAATCGCACTACATACAGAATTATATTGCTGCACTTAGGGTAAAATTAAAGCTACACCAGTCATGGACAACATCGATCAGAGTACGGAGAAATGAAGTGGCCCTACTGGCTGGCTTTGCTACATGGGTTTGTGTGGTGCCTGTGTCTTTGTATATGCTGGTTGCTGTTCTGTTGCACACAAAAATTCAAAATTCACCTTTTGTTCATTTATTTCATATCACACACCGTGCTCTATTACAGAAGTTGGCTTGGTCAAGTGTAGTCGAAGACCAAAGAAAGAACTCACCTTTGACGTAATCTAAACTTTACTCTACGGCTTTATGATCATGAATACATTTTCACCTTTGCATTTCTTCACAATTTGTGCTGAAACATGCTTTTGCAAAAAAAGTTTGTTATTTTACACCACATCCCTGGAATTGAAAACCCATGCATTGTGCTTCGAATTCCAGTTCAGAAGTTTCACACTGCAGTCTGTTTTTTAAGGTGCTTCTTTTGGGGTTTTTTTTTTTTTTTTTTTTTGGGCTCAAGTATGGTAACTTTCAAGTCTAACTGTCCAGGGAGGTTAAAGTACTCTCCTACTGGTTTTTGTTATGTTACCATTCTTGATGTCTGATTTGTGTCCATTTAGTCTTTTGCACAGATACTGTCTGGTTTGTTCATTGTACATGGCAGAGGGACATTGTTGGCACATGATGGCATCTGTCACATTAGTAGATGTGCAAGTGAATGAGCCCTTCATGATATGGCTGATGTGGTTAGGTCCTATGATGGCATCAGTAGGGAAGATGTGGACAGAGTTGGCAACAGGGTTCGTTGCAGGGATTGGTTCCTGAGTGAGTGTTTCTGTTGTGTGGCGTGTACTTGGCAGTGGTTGTTTCAGGTTGGGCTGTCTGTAAAGCAAGGACTGGCTTGTCTCCCAAAGTCTGAGAGAGCAAGGGAGCTTCATCTAGAGCAGTGGTTCTTAACCTGGGGTGCACGCATCCCCTGGGGGTGTGAGATGCCCTTTCTGGGGGTGCGAGACATGCCAGATTTTTATGACATATCTTAGGTTTAAAACTGACCTACATCAGCGATTTTTAATAAGGGGTACGAGAACATATTTTGAGAACCAAAGGGGTGCAGGCTGCAGTAAGGTTAAGAACCACTGATCTAGAGAGACCCAACAAAGAAAGCAACAAAAAAACACAGGCCATTACCTCCAGCTAAAACCTCTGCAATACCTCATCAAGGATCTACAGCCTATCCTAGATGATGCTCCTTCACTCTCACAGATGTTAGTCTCTCTCTGAGCATTAAGTACTTTGCTAATACCCTTTGGGTACTGCTAACCAGGGTGCTGTTATAATAAGATATACCTATCTCACAGAACTGGAAGGGACCTTGAGAGGTCATTGAGTCCAGTCCCCTACCCTCACAGCAGGACCAAGTACCATCTCTGACATATTTGCCCCAGATCCCTAAATGGCCCCCTCAAGAATTGAACTCACAAGCCTAAGTTTAGCAGGCCAATGCTCAAACCACTGAGCTATCTTTCTCCTCCGTGTATACAAAAAGCATCCTCTGGCAGCACTGTTTCAATGGACTTATCTACCCAAAGGTCTGACCATCCCACTCCCCTATAGACAGGGCAGCGTGTCATCCACCTCCCTCTATTACCACTTCCTAAGCCCCATTCTTTGTAAAAAGATGCAAGTTAGTCTGAATGCCCTGTCTTATGATGATGAATAAAACCTTCTTTTCATCAACAGTCAGCGACTCTAGTACAAGAGATGCCGAGACGTTACAAGAGGCTCGCAGAACGCTCTCCACCTGTCAGCCAAGTCTGACTACCTCTCATGTTCCTGCTACAGTCTTATTAGGGATGCAACTAAAGGGGTTGGGTTTTTTTGAAATTTTATTTTATCATCATTATAAAACCTAGCAATACGCTTCCTCCTAATGCACAGCAGCATTCACTGTCAGAGCACTGACCTGGGTCAGCAAATAAGGTAAGATGGAAGGTGATACACGTGTCTATAAAAATGAGGCATCATATGATGTGACAAGAGTTTAGGAGAAGATGTTAATATCAAGCTGGGAAGGGCAAGTGCTAGAGCCACCATCACAACCCGATTTAGTCTTGAATGTAAAATGAAAGTGTCTTTCAACTAATGTCCAAATGCAAAAGAACGTTTACACCTGGGGGGCTAAACAGCAAGACTAAGGGTACTTCCTGCAACTCATAGTCAGCTGCGGGGATGGGTTGAGGAGCACATCCAAATTGACTCCTTGGGTTCCAAGCCCCTTCCTTCATGGGTTTGTATCCTCACTCTTTACAACAGAGAAGTTCTCAGATTTTTCCCTACAGTGATCCCCTTCTCATCAAGCCAGGAGCTCCCTCTCATTTAACAGTCATGGAAAGACTGGGTGATCATGACCTCCAGATTGAGAATGCATGCTCTGAACCTACAAAACTCTTGATGAACCATTTGGCAAGTTCCAACCATTCTGGCAGGGCTGCCAATTTGTCTTTAAAAGCAGCTAAGGAAATGAGTCCTGAGTCCTTTCTCCAGTTGGGAAGAAAGAAATTTAATTTTTTATAGGTCACATGGCATGAATTTAACCCATCAACTAATATCCCACCATTATATCCTATTGAGTCGGAAGAGAGCAGAAAAGGAGAATGCAGAACAGGCCTCAGGAAATATATCCCAGAACAGGCTATGAGCGTTGCAAACTCTTGTGCCCTAAGGGTAGAGTTGGTTTAATCAATATCATACACTGGAGACTGCAACATTAATCACCATATCGTAGCTATGCAACAAGAGAGATTGTCGATCTTTTAAGCCAATCTAACAGATTGGCAAACATGCTAATTTATGCATGTCTCTGTGTGTGCATCTAGCTCTCTTCACATTCATAGCCTGGAATCTTGGTCCCCATTTAAATCATTTGCAAAACTCCTGTTCACTTCAGTGGAGCCAAGATTGCACCCCCCACCCACACACATACAGTGGGTTAGACTGTGTCTGCAGCTTGTAGAACAGGTGGTGCTGCATTCTACGCCTCATCTGGAATCGAAAATGTGCTTGCACCTTCTTCTGGGTTTTATGTCATGTGAGAGACCATCCGTGGTTCCAAGGCCATTGCTGACATCTGCAATTTTGCAACCAATTAAAAATAAACAACTGAGCAGCTTTTATCACATCTGTCGCCCCAAAGTCACTCACTGCCAGTATTTAATACTAATTTGCACCGAAGTTGACATTCTCCTCTATAAATATACTTCCAGTGGATGTACTTAAAACATATGCTATGCGTCTGAGAATTTCTACCAATTCTACTCTGCCCATCATATACAAGGCATCTCTCACACCCCTTTAAAAACGTGAAACTCAGGGAGAAATATTCTAAGGTCAACCGCTGTATTTGCAAAGAGGGTCCCCTGGTTGTTTGAGTTAACCAAATGCAGTTTTGAGTTAACCAAATGCAGTTTTGAGCTTCATCTAAAAAATCATTCAACTTAAGAGACAGTGTGTCGTGCAAACCACAACTGTCCTCAGGGGCGGATGAGAGTTTTGCGGGGCCCAGGGCACAGGGCCTATTGAAGCACGGGGCCTGGGGCAGCTGCCCCGCTCGCCCTGCCCTATATTCGCCGCTGACTGCCCTCTGAAAACTTAGTGCTATTTATACAGTCAGGAACCACAACCCATCTGCAACCCGTCTGGCTCTCAAGCAAACCCATAAGCACACATCTACTGTCAAACGGCTGGTTTTATATTAGATGGGCTGATTTAGAATCACACACGTATTTCAATGAGGCATGCTAGTTCAAAGGCTGCAGATCTTGCATTCAGGTGAGAATATCTCTCAGTGGATACAGGGGGAGGGAACATCCAAAATGTGACTGTCCTCTGGGACCCCAGGACTCGCTAGAGAAACGGCAGCACTTCTGCTAGACCAGCACTTGCTCTCATTGTGGGAGGAACCAAGTTTGGGATGCTGCAGTGTATTTTTAATGGAATTTATTTGTTTCTTGCAAGGAAAAAGAATCTCACTAATATAGTGGGTGTTCTGGTTACCACAGAAGCTGCTCCACTAGCAGAGAGATTATGTGCTGCATGGAGCACACAACCAACAGCTTACGTCTGGCACACTGATGACAGATTTTGCTTTACGAGCTGGGCAGATGTTCTGGGCCAAAGAGCAGGGAGGATCAACCTGAAATGGTTGTATATAGCAAGGGAGATGGCCACATCATTTTTGGCAAAGCAAGCAGCCAACCATGGAGGAAGGCAGTGGGTAGGGCTTGCCTGCCTCCCTATCATAGCTATAGTAACAGGCAAACTGCTCTAGGTACATCGGATCCTGTTGGCAACTCTCCACCCTTCCATGGTGGCCCCTCCCTTCCAGTAGCAACCATCTCCTGGATGGACTTGAGAGAGCCCCTACTCTCTTAGAAGAGCCCTGGTCAGCAACCAGAAAGCCAAGAAGTGTGTCTGTATGGGGGGAGGGGTACCTAAACAACCTCCAGTGGTAGCAGCTTTTTCTCCCCCTAATCCCAGACTTACTGCCCATGAAAAACTTAAACAAGTAGGCCTGCAGCACCTTAAAGGCCAACAAAACATGTAGATGGCATGAGATTTTGTGGGCAAAACCCACTTCTTCAGATGACAGAAGTGGGTTGTGCCCCCAAAAGTTCATGATACCATCTACATGTTTTGTTAGTCTTTAAGGCGCTATGAGACTGTTGTTTAAGTTTTTCCAGTTACAGACTAACTTGGCTACCCCCTGAAGCTTTTGCCCATGCGCTGTCACCCTCACCCACTGCTCAGATTATATCAAAAGCTGAAGCCAGGTATGTGTTATTTACAGGCATATCCAGGAGGCTAGTCATCATAGCGTTGAGCAATGTAACCTAAATTAATGGTTCCCAAACTCTGGCCTGTGGCCCACCTTACTCAATGTAAATCTTTCTACGGACCGCCAGCCAGCCACCTATGACAAAATAGGTGCAGAAGGGAGTGGGGGAGGAGGGTCTGGCTGAAAGGTAGGGTGCAGGAGTGAACTGAGTGTGGGGAGGGGAGGGTCTGGGAAGGAGGTAGAGTGTAGGGGTGGGAGTGTTGGGTCTTGGCACGGGGGTGCATAGGGGGTGAAGGTGCAAAGTCTGGGCAGGAGGCGCACTTATTTGGCTATGTGCTCCCAGGCAATTGCCCCACTCCGTTTCCATTGGCCACAACTCTGGCCAATGAGAGCCGGGGGAAATGCCTCCAGGCAAACAGTTTCCTGTGCTGCCCTTGCCCTAAGGGTGGGGAGGGGAAAGAGAGGGAGAGCAGCAGAACATGGAGCTGCTTCCCCTGCAAGACAGGCCCAGCCTGAGCTCACTGCCCTCAGCAGGAAGCTGGCATTGGTCCTCCAACCTGCTATGGAGGGGGTCTGAGCCCTGAGCCCGAGGCCCACCTGCAAGATGGTTGTGGACCACTAGTGGTCTGTGGACCACACTTTGAGAACCACTGACCACAAACTATTTTATCACTATTGCACCTAGAAACCAAGATCAGGTTTCTGGTGCTAGGGGTTCTGTACAAATGCATCATAAAAGGAACTTAGTAGGCAGGGAAAAGGAAGAATTATCATCCCCTTTTATAGCTGGGGAACAGAGATGAAGGCCAGGATCCTTAAATGTCTTTAGGTCCCTAATTTTATTGATTTTGGTGGGATTTAGGCACTTAAATACCTTTCAAGAACACATTCAGCATCTGAACCTAGGCCATCTGAATCCCAGTACCTTCAACACAAGATCATCTTTCCTCTCTAATTTGTCAAATACTTGAACCACGAATGCAAAATACATCCAGTAAATTGCAGATTCCTTTTATCCTGGCAATATAAGGGATATACCAATACATATGTGGTATCAGCCATGGAATAGTAGATATGAACTTAAGCCATAAGTTTGCTTCCAGAGCAGACTTTCCTAAAGATCAGATTTTGTGTATTTGAAATGGACATAAACCAGTAACTGCATGTCTACCAGACAGTCACTTCTGTTCCTGATTATAGCTGTATCGCACCTGTGAAACTATATCAAGAAACTCCCTTCCAATTGGCACTTCATCTACTTTTTATTTTTGAGCCTATAAATTCACATCACTTTATGCTTAAGAAAAAGAGAACACACCAGACACCACAAGTTGTTGGAGGTTGGGAGCAGTTTGAGAGTGCAATATGCAATGCATTGCTCAGATAGAGCAAATGATGGAAGTCTTTAGACTTGTAGTAGAGTTCAGAGCACTTACTTGTACATTATGAAGTGAAGTAAAAGTCTGACGTAGCACACAGAATTTGGTTGAATTATCCAGAAAAATCAACACGTTGACCACTATGCTCATATTAAAGATGTTAGCCCAGGGCTTTAATGGGATTTGGACACCTAATGTCCATAAGCTCCTTTGAAAACCCCAGCATTCGTATCTATGACAAACGAACTGATTGCTAGCCTTTGAACAGACCCAACAGGTAACATGAAGGTAGGCTTCGCTGCAGCAGTCCACTGGCATGTTGCATTCCAGACCTGGAATCACTTCTCCATGGAAGGGTAGCTCTGTGTTCCTCTGGGTGACAGTCTAGAGTGGGGCTCTTAGAAACAAGGATAATGCAGGAGCTGAAGAGTATGCAACTGAACATCTGGGTAGTAGCACAGCAAAGACTTGATTTGAGAGGAGTTTAGACTTGGTCTGGCCCTTGTAGGAATATGCAGGAATTTGACACCGAATATGCTATGAGTGTAGGGTTGTCTGCCTTCAATTCTCTGGTTGGTTCTGTCCCTGCAAGGCACAAATCTCTGGTGATTTTCGCTTCCACTGCTAAATTTCGTTATTTTGCTTTTATAGCTTTTTATTTGTAGAGTAAGTTCTCAGCAGCATATATTTAAACACTTAAGAAATGAATCTGTAGCATGTGCTTCCACTTTGTATTCTGTCAATGAAACTTGTATGAATATTACTCATTGCAACATGTTTATTCAGGCTGAGTCCTGATAAGGTTACTCCAGGAATCCTGATGTATAGACTGTTCCTTTACTCTCCAAAATTCTTTGGCATGAACTTGGAATTCCTGTCAGATTTCAGATTGAATGGATCACAGAAGGAAAAGGCAAGGATGGGTCCAAACTGGCAAGGGGTCTTCTAGTTAAGGCAAAGGACTAGGAATTTTGGATTCTATTCCTACTTCTAGAACATGTGACTTACTCAAGTCGTATCCGACCATTGTGACACTGAGAAGTTACATGAAGGGTAGATAACACCATCATGGCAACTCAGGTGTATGTGTGTTAAAAAAGCATGCGGAGACACTGAATAAAATGTCGACATTTCACTTGAAACTTCAGGGCTATCATAACAAATCCAATGCTGCTGTGAGGTTTTAAGCCAAAAGCCCTGATTTCAGATCTTTATTAGGGATGCATCTGGAAAGGGAAAAACCCTGTGTCCTAGTATGACAGTCACATCATCTTCTCGCAGAGGGGACGGCAAAGCTGGTGCTCTCATCCACTTTTTGTTGAGGTAGAGGAGCATGGAGTCACACCTAGTCGGTGCCAGACCCTCATGAAGGATGACCCTTTTCAGCCACTGCTCAGCTTCCAATGGCTTAGTGGAACCACCATTGCGTGCCAGATAATGGAATAGATACTAGGGCCCCTATCATCCTCTTGGGTGAAACGGGCTCATCACCAACCGAGCGAGTGACAAGTGAGAAGGTCCGAGCGCTGATGCAGGAAAGCTCACACGGTGTCAGAGTAATTGCAGTGGGGACAGCTTGGCTTTACCGTATGGTGATGACTGATGGGAAAAAAGGGCTTTTCCTTTCTCAGAGCAAAGTCTGACCCAGTATAATTATTCAAAGGCCAGATTTACATTAGACTTGGAAGTTCGGCTCAAGGTGCACAACGTCAGCTACATAAAATTTGTAGCTGGAGTCAGCTTACCTTAAGCTGAGCTTGGCACATCCCCACAGCTGAAGGCCAATGGGAGCAAATGCTCCTGTCAACTTCCTTTACTCCTCATGACTGTGAGGAGTACAGACACCGGCCAGAGCTGCCCCCAGTAGTCGATTTGCGGTTGGTTTACGGGTCGTAACTAGATGCTAAAAGCACTCTCTGGTGAGGGGAGTGAAGACATGCCCAAAGTGCTGAAAGACAATCCGTGTGTGTTGCCTTAGCTCTTCCCAGAATGAGTTTCTTACAGTTTCTTTGCGGACAATATGACTTGGCTTTGGGCATGTCTGGATGGCAGCCTGGGCTGAGGTATGAGGAAGAAAGAAAGTTATTTGCAGTTATTTGCAATTTTGCAAGCCTTAAGAGATTAAAAACCAAAACCAAACCAAAAAAACCCCCCACAAAACCCCAGAATTCTGATCCCATCATGAGACTAGCCCCACAAATCAACAGTTAAGTGTCACATCATGCTTTTTTAGTTTGTTATTTGGCTTTTTAAATCTCCTCTGTTCCTCTGCCAGTGCGAGAGTAGTTCAGGTTGAAAAGTACACCTTTAACATATGCCTTTCCCTGGCTACTCACGAACCCTCTCGTCATTTCAAAGAGAAGAAATGGATGGCATTTTCCCTACTACTGACTTTATTCCCCACGTCCCTATCACCTGCTAGCCAGGTCTCCTTTCCTGGACCCAGCAGCACAACCTACCCAGCTCCTCTGGGCTGTGTGTTAAAAAACACAGTAAGAGAACCAAAAAAGTCTGACCATGGCTTAACCACCAAGTAAAAGAAGCAGTGAGAGATAAAAAGGCATTGTTTAAAAAGTGGAAGTTAAATCCTAGTGAGGAAAATAGGAGCATAAACTTTGTCAAATTAAGTGTAAAAATATAAGAAAAGCCAAAAAAAGAGTTTGAAGAACAGCTAGCCAAAAAAAAAAAAAAAAAGGAATAGCAAAATGTTTTTTAAGTAGGAAGAAGCAGGATGCCTGCTAAACAACCAGTGGGGTCCCTGGATCATGGAGATGCCAAAGGAGCACTCAAAGACTGTAAGGTCGTTGCAGAGAAACTAAATGAATTCTTTGCTTTGGTCTTCATAGCTAAGGATGTTAGAGAGCTTTCCAAACAAGCCATTCTTTTTAGGTGACAAATCTGAGGAATTGTCCCAGATTGAGGTATCAGAGGAGGTTTTGTGACAAATTGGTAAACATAACACTAACAAGGGCAACAAGTCAGCCGGTCCAGATGGCATTTACCCAAGAGTTCTGAAAGAACTCAAAATGTGAAACCACGGAACTGTTAAATGTGGCTTGTAACCGATCCTTTAAATCGGCTTCTGTACCTAATGACTGGAAGACAGCTAATGTGACGCCAATATTTAAAAAGGGCTCCAGAAGTGATCCTGGCAATTACAGACTGGTAAGTCTAACGTCAGTACTGGACAAATTAGTTGAAACTATAGTAAAGAATAACACAGACACATAGATGAACATAATCTATTGGGGAAAAAGTCAACATGGATTCTGTAAAGGGAAATCATGCCTAACTAACTACTCGAGTTCTTTGAGGGGGGTCAACAAACACGTGGACAAGGGGGAATACAGTGGATACTTAGATTTTCAGAAAGCCTTCAACAAGGTCCCTCACCAAAGGCTCTTAAGTAAAGTAAGTTGTCATGGGATGAGAGGGAAGGTCTGCGGGAAAAAAAGGGTCGGAATATATGCTCAGTTTTCAGAATGGAGAGAGGTAACTAGTGGTGTTCCCCAAGGGTCTGTACTGAGACGAGTCCTATTCAATCTATTTATAAATGATCTGGAGAAAGGGGTAAACAGTGAGGTGGCAAAATTTGCAGGTGATACTAAACCGCTCAAGATAGACTAGACCCTAAGACTGTGAAGAGCTTCAAAAAGAGCTCACAAAACTAAGTGACTGGGCAACAAAATGGCAAACGAAAGTTAATGTTGATAAATATAAGGTAATGCACATTGGGAAAAATAATAACTATACATACAATATGATGGGGACTAATTTAGCTATAACTACTCAAGAGAGATCTTGGAATCATTGTGGATAGTTCTCTGAAAACATCCACTCAGTGTGCAGTGGCAGTGAAAAGCAAACAATGTTAGAAATCATTAAAAAGGGACAGAGAATAAGACAGACAAAATCTTACTGCCTCTATATAAAACCATGGTACACCCACACCTTGAATACTGTGTACAGATGTGGTCATCATGACTGGGGTAGAAAAAGTGAATAAGGAAAAGTTATTTACTTGTTCCCATAACATAAGAACTAGGGGGCCACCAAATGAAACTAGTAGATAGCAGTTTCAATAGGTAGCAGGTTTAAAACAAAAGGGAGTTTTTCTTCACACAGTGCACGGTTGGCCTGTGGAACTCCTTGCCAGAGGAGGTTGTGAAGACCAGCACTTTAACAGCGTTCAAAAAAGAACTAGATGAATTCATGTAGGTTAGGTCCATCAATGGCCATTAGCCAGAATGGGTAGGAATGGTGTCCATAGCCTGTCAGAGGCTGGGCAGTGACAGGAGAGGGATTGGCTTGATGATTCCCTGTTCTGTTCGTTCCCTCTGGGGCATCTGGCACTGGCCACGGTCAGAAGAAAGGATACTGGGCTAGGTGGACCTTTGGTCTGACCCAGTATGGTCGTTCTTTGGTTCTTATGTTCTCTGCCTAGCTCCCAAACGAAGGAAAAATTCCAAGGCAGCAGGCAAAGTGTCCTGGGCGCCAAGGTTCAGATTCAGTAGCAGTTGTTGCCTAACTCTCCCTTTCACTTCCCTAGGGCCATGCATGAAGGCAAGGCTCAGGGGTATGGCTGTGTCTCTCACAGCCCTGAGTGTCCCCCAAAGAGCTCTAGGAGCAACCCTCATGCCTGCTCCCCTCACGTACTTAGCCATGTCTCTACTACTCCTTACCGTCTAAATGCTGTGCAGTCCTCTGAACCATAGCGTGGCAGCCATTTTGCCCACGGGCAGGGCTTCAATCTAACTGAAAACCATAGGGGATAGCAGTCAGCTTTATGAAGGGCAACTTCACTTCCACATGTAGATAGACTGCAGGGAGATAGCAGTTATCTTGCTGCTTCCAGTCCCACTGACAGTAATAGGTAGTGGTCATTTGAAGGGAAAATTCAGCTTTTCATTGTTTTCTTGAGATAGGTAAAAAAAATCCCAAATTTGCTAGTGTCAAAAAAAAAAAAAAAAAAAAAAATTAGCAACGTTGAGTTTGTTTCTTCACTTTGTAGCAAAGGTTTTTTTTTTTTAAACATACATCATTGGGTCTATTTTAAGGGTACAATTTTTAAAACTGGCCAGAATTTACTAACTGTTCCCACTGAAGTAAAAGGCAGTTTTGTCACTAATTCCAGCAGAAGCAGGGTTAGGCTAATATTGAATGCTTTTGAAAATCTAGTCCATATCTTTTTCTTCTAGAGTACAATGAAGGAGAACCATTCTGTCAGTTCTATTTTCCACCTTTTCATCTCTCTTTTCACGCAATGCAGTGTTCTTTATATAAAATATCTGATGGAGCCAGATGATATATGGCACTTTGTCAGCTTCAGTTTTTAGACCCATGGATCAAAAATATTTTGGCAGCTCAGCTTCTTAGGGAACAAAATAGGACCGTTAGGACATTGACAGTCAATAAATAAAAATAAAATAAATAAAAAAACTAGTCAGATGCTAGATGCAAAGGGAAACCACACAACCCAAGTGGTTAGTTGTTCAGATGGCAATGTAAAAAAGGCCTTTGATCTAAAAACCTAAAAAAACAGCTTTGTGTAGTTTGAAGGCACGTCTCTTTTGGAAAAAAAAAATGAATTCAATAAACAATATTGCATCACCCATCTTGTCTTTTTTTGTAAGAGAAATTTCATCATGATCAAGGTTCTCTCCTCTGACCAGCAAAAATATTTCAGCCTAAGCATTCAAAATGAAGGATATGGACCATCACATTTTGTTGCTTGACAGAGCTAACTACCAAGGAGAATACAAACACAGAATACCCATGAGCTTCTCTCTACAATGTCACAAAAAAGACATCAATAGAATTGTTATATTCAACCTCTCCTATCTTCAGAACTTGTGTTCTAGTTTTCAAACAGCTCATTAAGTGTGATCATGCATCTTTTGGTCACTATTCAACAAGGACAAAGTAACACAAGTTCTTATTTTTATAGTTTTATTTGTAAAGAACATAGCATGAAAAGCTGTATTTAAATTTACTTCAAAACCTGAAAAACTCATGTCAGTTTATGATATGTTAAAGTGCTTGGTATCACAATACTTTCTGAAAATAATCCAGTTCTGATTCAGTTAGTAATAATGTAAAGACAAAATAATGATAATCATAATAATAATTGAGACAATTATTTTTTTTTAAACTATACAGGGCACATTTGTACATTTCAAGTTTAACACAGAATATTTCCCTATGAGATTCACACCTTCATTTGACTGAAAGACAGAAATTTCTTAAATATGCCATCAACATTACTTTAAAAAGAGAGATAATTTTGAAGATAAACTAATTTCACATGTCAGCTCAGAGCAAACAGATTTTTCACTGAACACAATGGAATCCAGTTAGTTTCAGAGAATTATAAATACATGTTTTATAGAGACTCAGTGATGCATTTGATTTTCTGACTTTCAAGCTAGTGTACTGAATGTTAGTATAGTAATACTATGCAGAACTCAGACACTAGAAACAGATAAAATATGGTTAAAGAGTTTACTGAGTAAACGTAGGTGTCAGAGGGCTTTGATTTTTCCAAAATTTTCATTTCTCAATCAATGAAGGTGCTTTAATACTGAAGTATAAATTGTGTTAGCTTAAGAGATTGGCTTTTCACCATCCTAATGAACTAGAATGATTTCTGTAGACCTCACAGGAAAAAACCTCAGTTTCCAATTTATCGAAAGTAATCTACTAAAAAATACATGAAAGAATAAAATTTCATTGTAAAGAACCATACCCCCTAGGATGTCAAGTAACTAGTGAATTAGGGATTAGAGGCACTCAACTGTGCCTCATACTTCAGAATACCTTAGGGCACCTCCAGTGTTTTATTGCATGCAAGGGAATTTTAGGCATAATGTTCTTCCCATATCATTTATGTGGCGTGAAGCTTAACAAAATAAATGCGTCTCATAAGTTAAAATTTTCCATGTGCAGTCATGTGTTAAGTGAAATACTATGGGTTCTTCTAAAGAGTTTGTAAGGGGAAAAAAAATCCATATTTAAGGTTTTTAGACAGACAGGTTTTGATTTATTCTTTAGATTTAAAAGACTACCTTTAAGTCCACCTTCCTCTCTCATGCTATGGACAGTCCTTGCCATCTATGCCTGCCTTTCAAAGATACCTCCATTTTCATTTGTAACCAAAGCTACATACATTTTCCGCTTAATTTTCTTGTAGTCCAGTGTCATGGCTACTTATCTTCATGAGTCATAAGTCCTTAAAAAAAACTGAAAGCACAACTAGGAGGATGCAGATTTCTTTGGAAAGGAAATGTAATCTACTTGCAAAAAGCCAAGAGATCAATGACAAAATGATAATTTTTCATGGTGCAATGAAGATAATTTTGATGATGGGAGGTCAGGTGGGAGGGAACATTAAAACTAATTGTAGGACATTATATTGTTGATTAGCAAATAATGAAAATTTAAACTCTGAACTCTCAGCATCACACAATAGTTTATAATTCATTCAAAAAGTCAAGTGGTAGGGATGAATTTTCAATTATTGGCCATATCGTCTGTTGACTAGCTGGAGTGGCTTGGACATCCCAAAATACACCCTTCTGATGATTTAAAGATGTTAATGTACAGATGTGGCTTCTAGTCCAATCCCACTGCACTGTTCATAGCTTCCCAGGATCAGTTCTCCACAACGCCAATATTGAGACTGTGGTCCTGAATAGAACATTTTGGATGGTATCGGTCAATTCAAACAAGAGCAGATTCATAGATTCTGAACAATTTCATTTTGGTAAAATCTGTGCCCTTGGTTAAATCAAGAAGCAATGAAGAACCCCTCCCATGTTGAGATAACAGTTTGAATAAATGTTCAGATACTAAAATAGCTCTGCTAAGCAGAGACTGATATAGACCAGATGAGATACCTTCCTGGGCTCCTTTTCTTTTAGTCAGCCTTCTATTTATGCACCACAACTCTTGCTTCTAGTAAGACGGATGCCATCCGTTTGTTTTTCATCCTTACAGGAGATATGGGGTGGGACTTCCTTCCTGACACCAAAATGAATGCTATTACAAGCACTGCTCATGTGGACAGCAGGTAGCAGAGTGGTTATTTCTTACAAGCTCACAAAAAGAGAGAGTATACCACCATCAGACCATGCATAAGCTTCATCAGCCTGTGAGGTGAATCCTTCTACCTCGTATCT
The DNA here is from genome assembly GCA_032595735.1 of Pelochelys cantorii. Classification (NCBI taxonomy): domain Eukaryota; kingdom Metazoa; phylum Chordata; order Testudines; family Trionychidae; genus Pelochelys; species Pelochelys cantorii. The sequence continues at coordinate 241,057,323 of CM064326.1, forward strand.
TGCACAGTGCTTTACGCTACCAGAATTCGCAAAAGCTGGTGCTATGTTCTTTCTATCAATACTTAATACTTTTGTATTACCTAATTTACACTTTGCCTCCACCTCCCTCAGCCTGCCTTTATCCCTAATCTTTTTCAAATACTCTGAAGGAGCAGTATCTTCATCCTGCCTCACCATAGTTCACTGGATATGTTAAACATTATCTACAAGCTAGCAGTGACTAAAATGCCCATTTTCTAATACTGTTCTGAAGGTGGCAACATGCAAGCAGGAAAGAGACATTTTTTTTCTAAGCCCCTTTCATTTTCTGGATCTTGTTCCTCTTCATTATATTTATTTGGGGGACACTTTAGCTTTCCAGACATAAAAAGCACTGTTCAAAATTCAGCCAAAATCTTTTGTAGCGCACTGCAATTATGACCTACAATGTAATTTGTTATTTTAGCAAAGGAGCTCTCCCAAGCAAAGACTATTTATACCAAGCTGTGTGATGTCCCCAGGCATCCACTGAAGGAGTAAGCTGTGATCAAATTGATTAAACCAGTTAAACAAACAAAAGGATTTTGAACCACTGCCAAAGGTTAATAATGGCTGAGAGTTAACATACCCCCAGCTTTGCATGAATCTAATCTCAGTGGAAGGAAAATGGAATGATACTTCTCAAATATTTTCAGCCTGCTATCACCCAACTGGTTTTAAATAATCTAGCTTTTATTTTACCATGCACCAATTCAGCAGCTCCCAGTTAATCCAAGTTCTGGGTCTGTGACATTTTCGTTTGTTTAACACATTGTTAGTTTGAAACAGTAGGAGACACAATCCTTGACACCAATTCCCCTTGCCTCATTTTTTTTTTTTAATAGCTGAATAATTCAAAACCAAAAAGTGATCCTGTGCCTCCTAAGAACACTAACTCTTCAGGATAAAGGAAGACTAGTAAGTTGCCAGTATATCACAACTGGTTGAAACAGTTCTGTAGCACAGCAAACTCGGTGTATGTGACTCTATAGCAACATGTGTGTCTCAAACAGAAACAGAGTTTGGTTTTTTTTAATCTTCTGAACCAAGTTCTTCAACAAATCTATAAAGGCAGAAACTTCTCACAGTACATGTCCTCACCTACAGACAAAAGCAGACAGCCAACCAGACTGAACAGGGACAAAATGACAAATCAAGCTATTGACACTTTCCATATATAGTCTGGTACTGTAAAAAGAACAAACAAACAAAAAAAAACAAACCCCAAACCAAGCCAGATATCAGATCCTGGTAGGTTCTCTTGGAGGTTCAACAATTCCTCATGTCTAGCATTTAAACATTACATATGCACCTAAACTTGTGCTGACTGATAAAGATTACACAAAAGATCTTAAATAATGACGACTCACAGCTTATATGCATGGAAAGGTTTGGATCTAAAACACAAAATAAGGGAAACCATGTACAGTAAACAGTATACATTCACAACATTTCCAAGAATGAGATGAGAGCAATGGCTACACACTGATATTTGCTGTGTTCCTTTGCAATACCTGAAAAAAGCCCTGCTGAGTTTGCACTGTATTTACACACTGACTGGCTTCTTCCTTGCTGTCAAGCAGCAACACCCCTGTTCCCCCACCCTCCCACAATTGTAAGCTACTTATTTTCAGCACAAGAACATTGTCTAAGAAAAGTTTAAGAGTAATATAATTTCTTAAAGATAACATATTTACACACATCTAACACATGAAAATACTCTATTTTTATTCTGTTTCAAATAAACTACAATACCGCATTTTAGCTTGTCTGCAGCTTTAGGACAGTCCTGAATCTGGTGTAAACTGGGTTTCCCACTGCCACCCAATAACAGGGTGCTTTTGCTTTACAGTGATGCACTACCGCAGAATTCAAATTCTAACAGGTCCCCAACTTTCATTTGCTTGCTGAGCAGAGAAATAATGAAGTTCTTTTCAAAGCCGTGCTAAACATCCACTCCTTTAACGAGTGACCCTTCTAGGATGATGTTGAAATCTTGTAATGTCTGTAGGACTCTGAGGAGGGAATTCACTGTCATGCGGTCCCGCAGAAGGGCATTCTCCTCATACATCCTTGTGATGGCAGGACACTCTGCTAATAATGGAATCCACTGAGGAAGCAAATGATCCCTATCAGAGAGAACAGTGGAATTAATGCAATATATTGTCCAGTAGAACTGGATCTAAAACACATCCCAGAACACATTATCAATTTTTCTATATGTGACGCGTCGTTTGCACTTAAAAGCTCCCCATTTCAGTGGGATCCTGCTTATATTATTATTTATATGCAGTGGCATCGCGAGGCCCAATTAGGTGAATACCATGTTTTTAGACATTACATAAAATCATGTAGTAAGAAGTGCCCCATTCCAGTTTTCAGTATACGTTAATTTATTTTACTATTTCCGAATTTCTATTCAGAGAAACAGAAGCACACTATTATATTTGGGTCAATGAAAAAACCATCTAAAACTTTTAGAGCGTGCTTCAGTATAAATCTCTGACCACAGTATAGGTAAAATAATTATTTTAATTTGTTGAGGACTGGCATAGGAGAATAGAGGCAGGGAAGAGATCAAAGAAGTCAGATTAATGCCATGGGAAAAGATGCAGTTTAATTCCCAGGCTAGTAGCAATGAAAGAAAAATCCAGGGAATTCTATATCGGTGAAATTTAATTTTAAAAATAAAAATATCAAGATGCATAAGACAAAGGAAGCAAAAAAGGAAAAGATATCTAAACAAGTACACAAGAATCTTATTAAGAAGGGCAGATTTTCATCCCAAAAGGTTTTCAAAGACAAAAATAGACATGTGCTGTTTTCATTTAGGTTATTAAAAAGAGTGGGGGAGGAAAAAGTGGACCCTTTCCTCTTTTGAGGACATCCTGAACTCATAAGGCCTGTGCTTTCTGTAAAAATCACTTAAAGAAAGACATGCACACAATTTCCCAGCATTAACCTGAATTTCAGTAAAACTGAAAGAAATGACTTGCAGAAATGTATCATAAAGAATAATATACATCTAACTTAAATTTCTCTTCTGCTCCTAAGAGCATTTATTTAAAAGTGGACAAGCGATATGTCCAAGATATTTTAAAGCTGGTCAATGAAGGTGTCCAGTAAGAGTGATACAATGTTGTTCAACTGACTAGTCTAACATGAGAGAACACCACAGTGAAGAACGCCAATCTGTACCTAGTTCCCAGGCAAACCAGGATCTGGAATTTGCCATCCTTCCCAATGTTCCTTGGTGCAGAACTGACAGCATTTACATAGTGACAGAATGTTTTGCAAGATGATCTCTGAAGCAAGACATCCTCCTCATTGTCCCCAAACTGGTCAGTGGTTTCAAAATAAGCAACAGCTTTCTCTGGGGAGAGAAAGTAAAACCATGCCATGATTCATAGGAAACACCCTGAAGCCACCTTAGCACCTTACAACTATGCAAAGAGAGCCATTAGAAAAAGGCAGCATGTGCCAAAAGCTACCTCACAGATACTATATATTCTATCTAAATATAGGGTGAAACATGGGTGTGACAGGATGTGGTCACAGAAGACCACTTGGGACTGTGCTGATCATGTCACTGACGCCTGCATTCTTGCTCTTGTGGGCTCTCCACCTCCCTGTCCTTCTGGACCAGATCCTCTGGTCTCCCTCAGACAAGGCACAGAGCTGGGGTTACCATCTCCCTGTAGAGCAATGCAGACACTGAACCACTTCAGCTCTGGGAGGATGCAGTTCTAGAGCACAGCACCCAGGGAACCAATCCCAAAATAAGTTCATCTTTCTCTGTGTAAAAGGTTTACACAGGGAAAGCTCATGAGGATTCACCTCCTTTATCAACGAGAGAGAGATGCACACCATTTGCTCCCCTCAGGTAACAATTTTTTTACAGTTGGCCTGACAGTAAACAAAAGTGTTTTTATTAAGTACAAAAAGTAGGATTTAAGTGGTTAGGCTATTTTCTCTTGTAAACAGATCAAAATAGATTTCTAAATAAAAATGAACAAAAAATGCATGGCTAGTGCTAATTCACTAAGAAACTGGATACATGCAAATTTTTACCCAAAACAGCTGCTGTTATTTCAGGCACAAGCTTCAAGACAGAGATGATCTCTTACTCTGACCTGGATCTCCAGACTTCTTTCAAGTTCTTTTTTCCTCTTAGGGTGTGCCAGGCAGTTTCCAATTGCCAAATATAAAGGGCTGGTAGCTTCCCATTTTGCTTAAACAGACCTTCCTCCAGGGCAGGAATCTTTTGTTTGGCATCCCCACTCCCATGGAAAAACACCAGGCTCAAAATGGATTTCAGTACCAAGTGGTATGGTCACATGTCTTTCTAGATCAACCACCTTCTGGACTTATAGGACAAACAAAGCTGTTTACAAGTCGTTAAGTTGATCACCAAGCCATTAGGCTTCCTGGGCACCAATAATGGCTCTCATTAGCACATTTAAAACTATAAAGACTCACACTTCATATTTCTAACTTCACATACCAGAATGATACATGCACCAAAACAAGACACCTAAATAGAACAAATTGCAACTATAAGACTGATACAATTCAAGACCTATTTTGCATAAAACATCTTAGAATTATGCATATTCTTACACTGTTTCTTTCTTTAGCTCCTGTCCTTTTGCTTTCATTTACGCTGCCCCCTCTGCTTGGGTAACCTCCCAACTTCCAACTGTGCCAGCCATTCCCTTCAAATGCCTCCTAAAACACCCACTTCTACTAGGCTAAAGTACATTATTAGCCCACATCAGTTAAAAGCCCTCCCCACTCCACCCTAGCATTACATGTGTGTTGGCGACGCAGAAAAAAAACCCTGTTCATGTCCCAACTTGTCACCTCACCTGGGTTTTCCAGTTCACTTCATCTAATCTGTGCCTGTCAGACTGAAAGCTGCTCAGGACAGGGACTGTTTTTGTATCACTGAACACTGTACAAACAACACTCTTACATGGTTATCTCAAGAAACTTGTCCTGTAGAAATGGAATGGAGCCCAAGCTTATTAAAACCTGAGGTAAAAAACAGAGGTATGCACACTTGTGGCCATTTCCCTTTAATCCTTTCTCTGCTCTCATCCCAACATAACACATCAGTTTACCTATGAAATCCCAGATGAATATGTTCTTGTGGAAGATCCGAGCTGATTTAAATCCATGGTGAAAGACCTGCTCCAGTGCTGCAACCAGGCCATTTTCACCGCATAGTAGAACGGTAAGGCTGCCCCTCTAGGGAACCAAAAGATACATACCATTCTTAAGTACAATGAACTTCAAAGCCCAGGTTTAACATGGGTTATTGGTACACAGATCCCCATTTCCCTGGTTATAAAAAGGTTTACACGCATTTCCTCTTCTAATTACAGAAATGATAGCGAGTACCTCTTTCTCTGGCTTGTGAAAATGTTTCACAATATTGTTCACAGCTTCCCCAATTCCCTCTTGGATCTGCCCTGCATTAGGTTCTATAAATTAATGGAAAACACAGTTGCTGAATATAACAATATTAAGACAATGCACTTTAATTAAACACACAACTTTAACTAGACTTAGTTCATACCTGCAGGAAACATTCTATCTTTTATAGAGGGGAAGCTCATGGAGTTATTTGCATTTAACAAACATACAACCCTCAGCTGTAAGTGACATCAAACTAATCCAATATATTGCTGGACAAACTGCACAGGCCACAGACTTGCGTTTATACATAATTTATTTCACCTAATGAATCTCTATCCATCTCACACACATGAAGTGCTCTTGTATTGCTAAGAGTTCACCTAGACTTCTGGTATAATGCAGGCTAAAGAACATCACCCAGTAATTCCTGCATCAAATCCACAACATCTTGATGAATTAGAGCATAAAATTCTAAAAAAGCATCGAATGTACATTAAAAGATTTTAAGGTTGACTGAAAATCCATAGCATTCCTTGGTATGTTGATCCAATGATTAGCTACCCTCACTCAAAAGAAAAGCACCCCCTGTATCTGGTTTGAATGTGCCTAGCTCTAGTTTTCAGCCATTTCATCTTGCTATATTAGAGTCGTCTATATCAGAAAACTTCTTTCTACATAGGTACTTAAAGGATGTCATCAAGTAATTTATTAACATGTTTACAAGCTGCTTAGTACTTATAGTGTTTCTTTAATCTCTCATTTTAGCATGTTCCAGACCTTGACTCAGTCTCACAGCTCTTTTCCAAATGCTTTCCAATTTTTCAATATAATACTATTTAGTGTTTTTGTTTCTAAAATACTGATGGGCCTTCGACATATCAGAAGCAGAGGCCTCATGTGACTTGAAAGGCAACTAGAATCATGGAGCATTGCAATTCCCACCCCTGAGGAAACGCTCTGAACACATGCACAGAACTGCATGCATGGTACGCAGCACTGGTTTCATGTTGCTCTCTTTAGATTATGTTTTGCCTGAAAAAGAGAGACACTGGTAACAGAAATAAAAATATTTAGTACTTGTCACTTTACAATAACCCCCAGCATTTTGTGCTCTTAGTGACAGGTTTTATCCCCACTGGGCAGGTGGGAAAATCCAGGTAGATTAAGTAATTTGACCAAAGTCAGCAAGCAAATCAGAGGCAGAGGCAGGGCTGGAAAGAATTATGCCTTCAGATTAGACCTAGTTTTTAGTGGTTACAATCCTGTTAACTAACATGCCTTTATTTTCCAGTAGTCACTATCATCAGGGTTATAGCTGTGAGCACTGTAAATGGCTTGGGCTTACTTGTATTCTTTCCTGTAAGGGAGGTGATACTCAGTCTGCGAGCTGCGGTTGGGGATTTCTGTAGAGGGGGGGTACGGCACTGCTTCCCAAGATCATCATCTGATGTTGAAGTTATCAGTTCTCCAATAAGAATTCTCTCCAGACTGCCATCATCAACTCCCTTCCCCAGCCATCGTCCACACGGGAACCTGTGGTACGCCCCCAACAGAAGAGTTTCAACTAATGTATGATTCCAACTCAAATTCAAAGTTAAGGAACACAAGTATTTCAGGTCAGCTATGACCCACCTAAACATTGTTATTTGATGGGAAATAATCTTTGGAGTAACAAACTGCCACTTAAAAAAAACCAAGCCCCTCTATTTCTAAGCAATGGAAAAGTGTCTTAAAAAAAAAAAGTGAGACACCTCACTTTGTTGATTATCCAACAAATAATCTCTTATCAAAGCTGTGCTAGCCACCCATGTTATTGACTGCAAAAAAGTAATTAAGACGCAGCAATGTCAACATTAGCTCCATTAAAAACAAAGAAAAACTACCCACGTTTGTCAAATAAAAAGGAAAACCTTCAAGCTTGTATGAAAGCATTAGACAATAGAAGACAGAAGTGTGTTATACAAAAAGTATATGATGGGGCTCTTTTAGATTCTACATATACAAAATGAAAGCATGTAAATGTAAAACCTCAGCTACAGATACCCAATAAAGAAGACAGTTACTTACCTGTACTGTAACTTCTTCTTTTTTTTTTTTTTTTTTTTTTGAGATGTGGGTGCAGATATATATTCCATTCAGATGTGCACACAGCCAGCACACCAAAGCCAGAAAGATTTGCTCACCTGTATCTATCAGGGTGGTGCTTATCCCCTCTGACCCTAATATACCCTCCCATGCCTATGCAAGGACAGCACCATCTGAACCCTACTCAATTCCTTTCCACCAGATTCCACTACTGAATACTGAAGCAGAGTGGAAGATATTTGTGTCCAGTAGTGTGTCCAGTTCTGGGCCCCCCACTATAGAAAGCATGTGGACGCATTGGAGAGGGTCCAGCAGAGGGCGACCAAAATGATTTGGGGGCTGAAGCGCATGACAAAGCCCTGGCTGGGTTCATTTAGTTGGGATTGGTCCTGCCTTGGGCAAGGGGCTGGATTTGACCTCCTGAGGTCTCTTCCAGCTCTATGATTTGGCCGGCCAGTTGGATAGACAGACAAAGGTCAGAGAACCAACATGATCTTCAACAAGCTGGCACAACAAGCATCAGTTTGGCAAGGTGCAGCTTCAGTCTGAGGATAACCTGAGAGATGAAGGGGATGGGGGAAAGGTGTACATCAGGCCGTTACCACACTGAACGCTCCAAATCAAACTGTGGTCAGGGAAAAGGAAATGGGGAATGTCGGGTGGTGATAATCCATATAAACATGGAAGGGGCTACAACAGTGAGAAGGCACAAGCAACAACTGATGGGTACTTCTAAACAAGCTCTCTGGCACTGGTACGCTGGACACGTGCACACTTAAGCAGAATACACATCTGCAGCCATCTGAACAACTTTCATTTTCTTAAAGCTGTGCTTCTGTATTCCTGTTCAAATCTTTAGACATTTAATGGCTTTTCTTTTTTGGCCAGCTACCATTTTTAAATCAATTGTCCAAGCTTTTGGGAATGAATGTGTTTATATATAGCTGTGCTGGAAAAAGACATAAGCCCATCAGACATAAGACCATCAATTTGACTATTAGAGGTAATGGTGATAAATACTTTAGAAATATGCCGTTTGCTCTGTCTCAGCACACTAACAAAATCTCATACTGTCAAACTTCCCCTTGTATTTCTAACTACATCTTTCAGCTTCAGTTATAGCTTTTAAAACCTAAAAGCATCTCTGAGCATCTCTAAGGTCTAAGTCAAGTCACTTGTTTGCATGATAGTTCAGATTTAGAAAGTTAGAACCTTTAAAACTTATTGCTTACTTGTATGTGTGTCCTGTAATTTCATTTCTCACCATGACGCAATCTACCAGCCACTTGGCTAATAACCCTGAATTGTCATGACCAATCTGAACGGTTGTTAGCTTTCCTAAATTCTGGCACTGAAAATGAAAGAAACAGATTTAGAAGATAACCCACAATAGTTTAATTCACAATTTTGTTTAATTATGCTTTCTTTAGGAAGCATGGATTCATAACTAAGCAAACACAGCTGAAAACACATTGAGTATCCACATAATTGATGTTTCTTACTGAATAAAACAGGAACCCAGAAGGACCTCAAAACAAATTCATAGTTCTTTCATAGATTATAATCTGTGCAGTGAGAGTTTATGATGCATAATTAGGAACTGTTAAACATGTTTTGTCTAAGATAAATAGGCAAGAAAACTTTTTATTTATTAAATTTGTTTTCAGTATGCTCAACTTTTCAGAAAGTATCTTGTGAATATGAATAGTCATTCTGCTGCTGGAAGCTAGTCATTATCAATTACTATTAAATGCCAATTTGCTTAGTCCTTCATGGGACGAAGTACCCCCCTGAAAAGTTTATGACCATGAAAGACAGATACAAAGTCCTGTTATTTAATATTTACATTATATTATGACCTGTTATTAATATAACAGGTTAAATTACACTGTTATTTAATATTTACATTATATTATTATGACCAGAGGCACCAATGCGGATTAGGCACCATTTTGCTAGATGCTATATATAGGGCATGCTCCTATTCAGAAGTTGTTACAATTTAAGACTTCAATCCTGCAAACATTTATACTGGAGAGTATCTTCACACCTTCAAGCAATCCCACTGAAATCAACAGGAGTATTCACATGAAGTGTTTGTTGGAACAGTGCCTTAAATGAAGGGCTGGCCTTACCATGAGGTGAACTGAGGCGGCTGCCTCAGGTGCCAGACTGTGGGGGGGGTGTCACTAGGACCCAGAGTGTAGAAAATTGTGTCTGCTGCTGGTGCATATGTATTCTCTCCACTCCAGATGCACAGAGATGGAAGAGTGCCATGAGAGGAGTAGAACAAGAAGGCGGCAGAATTGAGACCTTTCAAAGTTTTGGCCCAAGCGAGCGGGCATGGGGGTATCATTTGAGCTCCCCTCAGGTGCCAAAACGTTATGGGCCAGCCCTGCTTAAATGTCAACATAGAGATTGCCTCTGTTAAACACATTATTCACACAAATGTTGTACAGCTGATGTGGGCAAGAATGTAGGAGCACTGAAAAAGAGGTGGGGTCTTTTGAAGGGATTTAAATGATAAAGTGTCTGACATATTGGGAGACCATTCCATTTATAGAGGGATGATACCCGTCCCTCTCATTCCAGAGCATCTTTGCCAATACAGGGAAAAGTACTTCATTGCTATTCATTCCTGTCCAAGACTTGTTCCTCCATTAAGCCTAGCTTGGCCATGTCCCCACATACTGAGTAGATACTGAGATGTTGTAAGGGTGCATCTGCACAGCACCTGACACTTGAAATAAGATGTGCAATTTGCACTATGCAAATCGCATAGCTTATTTCAAGTCTATTTCGAAAGAGCTTATTTTGTCTACACAGTGCCAAATTTCAAAATAAATTACTATTTCGAGCCATCCCTCATAGAATGAGGTTTACAGGGATGGTGAAATAGCACGCCTGTTATATTTCAAAATAGCAAACGCATTCAAAAGATGTGGGGTAGATATTTCGGGATACCTCTGCTGTGTAGACATACCCTAGTTGGCCTCTAGGTCAGGCTGATCTTGACTATATGTTGCATTATTTTTTCTGTCATCCCATTGTTTGTCTTTCAGCGTCTCCACCACCATAAATCTTCTTTGCTGTAGCTAATTCAATACCCTCATTTCACATTCTGCTCTCCTTTTTAACTTAATTTGTCTTAAAAATCATTCCACTTGCTGCCTTCCATTTCTACTGCCTTCTGATGTTTGTTTCATTCAATGCAGCTGCTTCCAGGACCGAGTAATAACATTAGTACGCTGTATGATAAATTTACACTCTCGTACCAAATGCAATGGTTTTAGCAGTCCATAACTGTCAACTGATTGATGAAACCAAGGCATTAATTACATCTGATGCTAAGAAGTTATGAAACTGTTCGATCAGGAAATGTTTCTATGGGTATGTCTGCACTGTACCTGGAGATGCAATTTCCAGCTCAAGAAGATGTACACACACAGGCTTTAATTGCATTAGTATACCACAAACAGCAGCGGTATGGGCTAGCTGACTAAGTACACACCTAGGGTATCAGAAGGGATTGCACTAGGTGATTAATCCAAGCTGTCACTTGTGCAGGAGCAGTTACTTAAACTGCTGCTCCTCCAGCTGCAGCGTAGAAGTACCTAGGGCAGGGGTGAGGAACCTCAGGCCCAGGAGCCAGATGTGGCCCCCAGCTTGAGTGGATCTGGCTCCTGAGGCTCACGGACCTGCTCCCCCAACACTGGAGAGCCAGTGGTGGTGCTCCAGCCCCACTGCTGCCCCACCGCAGGGCTGGAGCACACAAAATCTACTAGGCTGACCTCCCTAAGTTCTGGTGTGTGAGGGGAACGTGGGGAGTGTCTTTCTCCTTCTCAGTCAGGGACCACATTAGTGAGGGTTCCCCCCCACTTATGTACAGCCCCCGAGTGATTTTTCTCAGTGTCAGTGGCCCCCCAACCCAAAAAAGGTTTGCCACCCTACTGAAGGATTTGTGTTCACTTACCCCAAGATTGATACTCCAGAGATCAATTTCCCAGGGTTCAAGTTAGCGGACCTAGTAAGGACCCGCTAAATAGATGCTGATGGTGCCTTGGTCAAGCCCAGTACTCCATCAGATCACGAGGAATAAGGGAAATCGACAGGAGAGCTTCTCTTGACCTCTCGCAGTGGGGAATAGGGATGTTAAGAAGCGGGTATTTCACTGATTGTTTAGTCAACTACATGATTAGTCAATAAGGGAAGGAGCTCAGTCCTGGCTTGTGCCGGGTCCGGGAGCTACAGCCACTGTGGATCTGTAGTTTAAATGTAGTAAGAGCCAGGCGGGCAGGCAGCCCAGCTCCTACTACATTTAAAGCAGGGGTAGCTGTTGGACCCAGTATGAGCCGGGACCAGCCGGGCTTGCTCAGTCCCAGCTTGAGCCAAGTCCAACAGCCTCTGTCCACGGCCAGCCTGGACCTCTGCAGACAGGGACTGCTGCCAGAGCAGCCTCTGCCCACAGTGAGCCTAGGCCTGCCACGGGCAGAGGTTGCTTCTTGGCAGCCTCCCCCCACACTGCTCTCTCTCAGAGGCAGCAGCATAGGCGGGGAGATGGCACTGTGGAAATGGTGCTGGCTCCCCCCAGCACCAAATCCTGCTCCCCTCCCCACCCCCGTTGCCTCTGATACAGAGGAAAGGGGGTGGTGGTGGAGAAATGCAAGTAGTTGACTCGACTAACTGATAAGCCTAGGTTTATCGATTAGTTGACTACTCATTTACATCCATAGTGGGGAATACTGCAGAAATTCAACCTCAGGTATGTAGACTCCAGCTACCCCATTTTTGTAGCTGGAATTCCGTATCTTAGGTTGACTTTCTCCAGAAGTGTAGACCTGGCCTACGGGGATATGAAATCCACCACTTGCTGACATGAACAGCAGCACATACTGATCAGACCAGGGACAGGGTAGAATCATTAACTGTCATGATTGTGCTCTAGACTTAATGGGCATGCAGAGGAGGTTGTTCGGAGCTGTTAGAAGCTGTTTTCTCCAACTTGACTTCAAGAAAGGGGAAGTGGAGGGTGTGGAAAATTCCCAAATAGAGCAAAAAGGGACAGAGGTGAAAAAGCCAGGACTTAAAAAGGACTCAAAGGCGGCAAAAGGTAGAAGGCTTTTCAAGGGACAGAAAACTTTGGCAGCAGAGTGGAAGAAATGGTCAGGCTTTCATAAAAGGGGATTGCTTTAACTATGGCCTAACCAAGGTCAGGGAAAGCCAGCTGGGCTAGAAAGACTCTTGAACTGCAGGGGAAGGATTCTAAACACCCTAGATAACTCTGCACAAGCCCGAAGAACTCTCCACGGTAGTGAGGAATGAGAGAAATGGGGTGTGTATTGTTTTGGATAGTGCACTGGGACATCTGCCCTGCACTGGCCCTTTAAGGGTTAAAACACAGCCCTGGGGGAGGGCTGGGGCAATGGAGCCCATATAGCTGAGGCAGATGCAGCCAGTTAGAGTCCAGCTGGGGTTGCATAAATGAGGGATCTGGGAGGGAGGAGAACAGACACAGACTTGCTCTGGCATTGAGCAGGAGGGACCTGGTTGCCAGGGAAGCAGGAGGCTTCCTGGAGGTAGAGCAGCACTGGGGAAAGGCAGTCAGAGCTGGGGAGCTCTGGCCTGACCTCACTCCAAGCCTGCGGGGCCTGAGGCAAGGCCCGAGTGTGCTAAGGCTGCAGTGACACAGCCAGTGATAGGAAAAGGCAACAGGTCCACACTCTCTTGCCAATGATGAGTGGCCATTTCAGACTGCAGTTTGCCCAAGGCAGGGGCTAGATGACCACTGTCACTGGATCACTCCAGGGCTGAAGAGCTAATTAGCAAATCGACCAGCAGGAGGTGTCTTGGGGGAGAATGCTCGACCTTTGACAGACAGAAATGTATTTTTTGTGTTATTAAATGAAGAGCAATGGAGTTTTAGAATCCTGTGCACAGTGTGTGCTTGTCTCTGGTGGCTTTCACTACCGTGTACCCCTGAAGACGTAACTGTAAACTAGCAGACATTCACCTTTAGTGAGATTCAGGGGAACATACAGGAGCTGCTGTTAGGCTTGGGGAGATGGCACTCGTTTCAGGCAACTACACTGTGGAGTCCCCACTGCAAAGAGGAGAGTCAGACACAAGGTGTATGACCAAGGGCATGCCTAGAAGCTGCTTACCACAGTAGCTGCATAGTACATAAACTTTGCCCTGTCCCAGCAGGCTAAAGATATGTGGGAGTCCGCATTTTGATCCCTTCACCATAGCTTTTTGCGTGTTCAGCAAAGGGAGCTCAAATAGATCGAGGGCAGCAAGGAGCTAAGCTTTAAGACAGGAGAGGAGGTAAGAGTGTCATAGGGAGGCTGTTGTCACTGACAGAGCAAAGGGAAAGCAGAGAATAGTAAGAAAGGTGAGGCGGGATGTAAGTTGAGGTAAGTTGTAGAGAGCTGTTCAGATGAGGACCAGCAGTATGAATTAGACACAGTGGGTAAGCAAAAGCCAGTGAAAGAGTTCTGACAGGAGACAGATCTGTTCTGTTCATCAATGAAGATAAGAACTTTACAACCACTAGTTTTCTGGTTTTTATTTCAAGTCTATAGTGACCGTGGACACACAAACTATTTAAAAAGTTGTGCTCTGAATACAAAGAAAAAAAAATAGCAAAATAAATGTTTCTTAGTAATGCTCAAAACTGAATATTGAAAAAAGAGTGAGCACGTACCTCAAACGTCATTTCTAGGAGATTTTTAGGTATCTGCATTATTCCTGTATCTCCTAGCTCTCCTGAAACACAAATCCATGGGTTTGATGTGGTGATGGCATTGCTTAGTTTTTTGATAGGGATTATCACACTCCTGTATGGAATCACTAAAATGAGGGAGGAAAAAAAATCCAGAATCAAAACAACTGCATTTTAAGAGTGTGATTTACACAATGTATTATAATTAGGACCTGTTTCTTGTGCTGTACCTCAGAAGTATTACAAGTAAAAATCCTTCTCAATACGTACTGTAAATGAGAATTTTAAAAGTATCCAACATGCAGTGTTTGCATGAACTATGAAAAACAGATACTCATCATAAAAGAGGTCATAAAACCATTTCAAGCCTAGATAGCTTAGTAATAGACAGAAAAGACTCAGACTCTGAATACTAGAACTAGAAGGGACTTTGAGAGGTCATCGAGTCCAGTGCCCTGCCCTCATGGCACCATCTAGACCGTCCCTGATAGATGTCTCTCTCAAATGCTCTTAAATATCTCCAGAGATAAGAGATTCCACAACCTCCCTAGGCAATTTATTCCAGTGTTTGACCACCCTGACAATTAAGAATTTTTTCCTAATGTCCAACCTAAACCTTCCTTGCTGCAATTTAAGCCTATTGCTTCTTGTCCTATCATCAGAGACCAAAGAGAATAATTTTTCTCCCTCCTCGTGACACCCTTTTAGATACTTGAAAACTGCTATCATGTCCCCTCTCAGTCTTCTCCTTTCCAAACTAAACAAGCCCAACTCTTTCACTCTTTCCTCATAGGTCATGTTCTCTAGATCTTTAATCATTCTTGTTGCTCTTCTCTGGACCCTCTCCGATTTCTCCACATCTTCCTTGAAATGTGGTGCCCAGAACTGGATACAGTATTCCAACTGAGGCCTAATCAGCGCACAGAACAGAAGAATGACTTCTTATGTCTTGCTCAGAACACTCCTGTTAATGCATCCCAGAATCATGTTTGCTTTCTTTGCAACAGCGTCACACTGTTGATTCATATTTAGCTTGTGGTCCACTATGACCCCTAGATCCCTTTCTGCAGTACTCCTTCCTAGATAGTCACTTCCCATTCTGTATGTGTGAAACAGATTGTTCCTTCCTAAGTGGAGGACTTTGCATTTGTCCTTATTAAACTTCATCCTATTCACCTCAGACCATTTCTCCAGATCATTTTGAATTATGAACCTATCCTCCAAAGCACTTGGAACCCCTCCCAGCTTGGTTTCATCTGCAAACTTAATAATCGTACTCTCTATGCCAATATCTAATATCTTGATGAAAATATTGAACAGAACTGGTCCCAAAACAGACCCCTGTGGAACCCCACTTATGTCCTCCCAGCATGCTTGTGAATCGTTAATAACTATTGTCTGAGAACGGTTATCCAGCCAGTTATGCACACACCTTAGAGTAGCCCCATCTAGGTTGCATTTCCCTAGTTTATCGATAAGGTGGTCATGTGAGACCATGTCAAATGCCTTATTAAAATCTAGGTATACCACATTCACCGCTTCACCCTTATCCACAAGACTTATTATCCTATCAGAGAAAGCTATCAGATTGGTTTGACATGATTTGTGCTTTACAAATTCACGCTGGCTATTATCTGTCACCTTATTTTTTTCCAGATGAATTCCTTAACTACTTCTCCATTAGCTTTCCTGGCACACACAAGTTAAACTGAATGGTCTGCAGTTTCCTGGGTTGTTCTTATTTCCCTTTTTATAGATGGGCACCATATTTGCCCTTTTCAGTGTTCTGGAATCTCTCCGGTCTTCCATGATTTTTCAAAGATGATAGCTAAGGGGTTAGATACCTCCTCTGTCAGCCCATCGAGTATTCTAGAATGCATTTCATAGGAATAATGATGTTAAAATAAAGCTAATCTGCAGCACAGTAGCTTTTGGGTGGTTT
Source organism: Pelochelys cantorii (assembly GCA_032595735.1). NCBI lineage: Eukaryota > Metazoa > Chordata > Testudines > Trionychidae > Pelochelys > Pelochelys cantorii. The sequence goes on from CM064326.1 coordinate 241,073,510, forward strand.
CAACACAGGCACCAATTATTTACTTGTGTATAAGTGCAGCCTCAACAATCAGTTCCTAAAGTCTCTGCCATTGCAAACAAAATGCTCTCCTAGCTCTGTACATGGAGAAGACATCAAGAGTCTTTTGTCCTTCAAATTTAAACATCCTATGTTTTTTGGTGTTCTCTTGCAACATTTGGAGTTAATATACTCAAATGAAAACTGGCCAACATTTTTCAATGGCTATATATGCCAAACATGATGCATAAGCCAATAAATAAGAAATGATCAAAATGGACCCCAGTATAACACTGAGATAGAAATGTGGGAGACAAGTCAGAGAATGAGATAGGCAGGCCTTCCCTTACTTGTGCATAAACAATATATTTGTGATTGATCTGAACAGCCACCAGGTGTTGCTGTTGTACTGCAATGAAAGCTAGGAGCATTAACCTTGCAGTAAAACCAGTTCAGGGCAATAAGGAACTTTAGAAAATGCCTGCTTCATTGAATCTCCATTTTAACAATATAATTGAATTTATCATTATAGCCCTGTGTATCAGAATAGTGGTAAAGGTGTTAATACTGTGTTGTCCGGCTGAAGACACAGATCTGGAGCTTTCACCCTCTGCAATATTATGAAGCAGACCCTCATTATACAGTGGACACTATTCTCTCAGCTCCACTTAAAATCTACGGGAATCTCAGTAGGCCTTGATGTGAGATGGGATAGGCTACTGGTCCAACTGGCATCCAAAGGGTAGGGTGAAATTGCCCAAAGCAGTCTTACTCTACAAAACTGCTTCCACCACTCAGAGTGACCTTGCCTATAAAATGCATGCAAGGTCACACTGTGCAGAGGATACCATTTTGAGTCTGTATGTGGCCTGCACCGGCGCTGCTCAACTGCACATGCGGCTCCAGTCAATTAAAGTGTTGAAGCAGCTTGGCGGGCTAAATGTCCACTGTGGCTGACGGGTGTGCACTCACCTTTCAGTTGACGTAACTAAAAACAGTCTGTGGTGCTACGGGGCATCTGGGGAAAAACCTGTGGGAGGCTCAGCACCCACCTGCCACAGCAGAAACAGATCCGCTGTTTGGTGACTGGCGGAAGCCACTTTGGGGCGGGTGGAGAGTAAAGAGTGGCAGGTGGGCAGAGCCTAAGGGGACAGATTGGAGTGAGGGCAGGAAGGGGAGGTGTGAGGGCAGAGCTTTTGGAGAGGAGGTGGAGCAAAGGCAGAAAAACCTGAGTGAGTGCAGGGTCTTGGGGGAGGGAACAGAGCAGGGTTGGGAAGAGACCACAGGAGAATGGGGATTTAGAGGAGGGGCAGAGTGAGGGAGGAACACCTCCAGAGAAATATAAAACTCAGCGCCTGTGCATAAGCCCCACCTAAGACAAAAAGGGGTGTGTGAACCCACCCAGGAGTTTTTGAGTGGAGCATTGTTTTGTGCAGCTGTGTTTGAGATAGGAGAGCGAGAGAAACCGAAGTGACAGACAACAACAAGGAGAAGAGCAGAAGAAATCTGGCAAGAAAAGCCTCAATTTCTACTTTCAGATGGAATATCCCCAAAGACCCAAACTTTAATTGCTTGGGTTGAAAGGGGAAACAGTGCATAGTGTACACATATGGACACAGTAGGGCTGTCAACTTTCCCAACCCGATGCCATTTGTAGCAATGTGACTCTACTTCTGTCTCATCCTTCAAAGTGTGCCATGATAACCGGCCCCACAAAGTCCTATCTGTTTCTCAGATATAGGTGGACATATAGTGGCAAAACATGGGGGAGCCTGGAGATGTAGCAGACTTTTCTGGGTAATAAAAAGTGAAGGGCTACATAATTCTATTATATGAAATTTTACCTGTACACCTAAATACTGTAGTATTATCTGAATGCTACTCTCCTCCACAATCCCATTCTGTATCCAAAGCACTCGCACATGAGCTCACACACTCAGCTGGCTACCCAAAGCAACACCCAGAGGTGCTGATCTCAGTAGCCATGATTCCAGGCTGCTTGGTAAGACCCCAGTTACACTGATCACCTCAGGATCATTCTTCTGTCACCCCGGCAGCGACTATTTTTCATTCAAGACAAAGTCCGAGTCCCCAACTCACTGATTGTGGTGAAGACGCTTGTGAAGCAGAAGTAATCCACAGCATTGAGCGAAAGCAGATGATAGAGGAACTGCTCTCGTTCTTCTTCACAGCGTAGGAAAGCGTAACGCTTATAAAGCTTCCTATGAGAAAGCAAAATATTGTTGGTGCTTTAAAAAGAGACAATCAATGTTAAAAGGTCTGTGGACCCCACAACACCACGCTAAGGGTTAATTTACATAGAAAGGAAGTATTAGATCTGCTGCTGGTGTAAGCCGGCAAAAATCCATTGAAATCAATGTAGCTATGTTGACTTACACTAGCAAAAGCACTAACCTGGTGTCACGTTATTGGGTTGTATTAGGAAAATGCAGAGCAGTGTTTGCCCCAAAATTTATGTAAGGTGGGCTCTGTGAGGTGTCTAATGAAAGCTTATGCTATGCTGATTTTGTCTATGCTACTCATATATTTGTATGGTTTTTGTATGGAAAGTTATGAATATGGGCTCTGTACTTTTATTTTACATATTTTTGGTCTGGGAGACAGCAGCAGATGTCGACCACCTATTGTGAGGGGTGGTGGCCCAGTGAATGCTACATGGACAATGGCTCTTAAGGGTTGCCAACTGACACCTGAGGAACACACAATGGCCCCTTGCCTGAGAAGGACATACTAGGATACTCCATGGCTCCTTGCCTAAAACAGACATTGACTGGTTTGGCAATTACGTGAGGAACCATCACCCAGGAGAACAATGGATTTCCCCCATGGGCAAGGTTATAAAAGTATTCTGGCCTCCATCTTAGTCTTCGCTCCTGCCCACCACTCCAGAAGCACCTTTGCTAAGGACAGAAGGCTGGGAAGAAATTGTGGACCCATCCTAACATAGCATGTACTCCAGAGACTTTTAAGCTAGCAGTTTGTTACATCTCTGCTAAGAGCCTGCATCAAGGATTTGGTGATTGATGTATGACATGTGCTTTCTTTGACCTTTTCTTTCTTTTATTAATAAACCTTTAGGTTTTCGTTTCTAAAGCGTTGGTACAGTGTGCTCTTTTGGGTAAGATCTGAGGTATGAATTGACCTGGGACTCTGGCTGGTCCTTTGGGACTAGGAGAATCTGTTCGGAGTTGGTGAGATGAAGATGTAAGGAGTGGTGCTGGCTGTAGCACAGGTAAAGCTGGAGTGTCTAAGGGGATTTGGTTATGCAATTTCTTGCTGGCCAGACTGGCAGCTGGAGTGCTGTGTGTGACTGGTTTGGTGCCTTACAGGAGGACCCCAGTCTTGGCCTGTAAATAGCCCTGGTTCGAAGCATTTCACCCTGATTTGAGCCCCTCAGTGGTGCTCCAGGCCACCTGGTATATGACACCTTACATATTTAATACCAGTACATAAATTCCTGTACAAAGGCAGATACTCCCAATGGGAACACACAACAATTTTTATACATATTATATACTAGGGGGCTGTGCCCCCTGTTCGCTGCACTTGCCAACCCCCCTCTCCCAGGGGGTAGGTAACCCTGGCTCTCTCCCTGGCCACAGGGGAGGGCTGGATTGCAGCTGTACTAGCCTGGGTCCCTCCCACCCCTGCCACGCCAGCCCAGGACCCCTTTCTCCCACCTCCCCCGCGAGCCAGGGTCTTTGGCCCCCCCCACCAACCTGGGCCCTTTCCCTCCCCCCTCAACCCTAATCCCTGCTCCCAGCTGTTCTAACCCCAGTGGCCAGGGAGGCGCAGGGGTGCCTGCCCACCCCACATGGGGTGCAGCGAGGCACAGGTAGTGCTGTGCAGACACAGCGCTCCAGGACACTGCAGCTTGCTGAGGCGGGGAAAGCCGCAGTGGAGGGGGCTGCTGTCCTGAACTCTCCCCCATGCCATCCCGCCTGCGCTGCTCGCTGCCCCAGCCCTGCCCGCAGAGTCCAAGGCCACCTGCCTGTCCGCCCGCTGGGAGCGGAAAGGAAGGAGCAGACAGATTGGTGTGGCGGCTTGAGGTTGCTGTGGCAGCCAAGGTAAGTGCAGCCACTGGGGAGGTGATGAGTCTCCGCGAGGGCAGCCAGACTCCGGGTGGTCGGGCACTGCGTTCCGGCTCCCCAAGAACCTGGCAGTGGGAGAGCCCCCAAGAGCCCACTGCTGGCACGTAAGCCTGGCTGGGGACTCCGCTCCTACTGCCTGTCCCCGGGTTGCTGTCCTGAGCATGGTACCCTCCCTCCCATCCAGGCTGCGATGTGGGGTCAGCTGGCTACTGTGCCATGTTTCTTGGCATTGAAAGCCCTGTGGGGTGGGGGGGTGGAGGAAGGGGAGTAGGAGCTTGGTTTAAAATAGCAATTCCAAGTGGCGAGGGGAAGCAGTGAGGTTGGGCTGGAGCTGGGGGCAGGGGGAGAGGGAGGAGGCAGGTGGGATGCAGAGCGATGTGATGATGTCACTCAGTTGTCCTGGAAGAAAAACTTTTTAAAATATATAGAGAGAGATCATGTATGAAGGTTTAATAAAGGTGAGGGGGAGCAGAGGGAATCCCACCCCATTGCAGCTGGTACCTGGAGTTCTTTCCCTATTTCAAATTAATAAATCCACTGGCTGTAAGTTGGCCTGTGTGTGAAGACTATGGACATGTCTGCATTTGTAAATGGACTGGGGCCATTTGTTTCCCACAAAGAGGAAATGACTAAGGTAAGCTGTGGTCTTCGCTAAGTCTGTGAAGATCAGTGGATGGGAACTAATACTATTTAAAGGCACAGCCGCACTGTCTGAGTCCCCTCCTAGTTCAAGCTTTCCTCAAACCTTCCGTTTGTGGAGTGAGGAATGCATGATGTCCTAACTGATCCTGTTCAGGGTCTGCAAGTTGTGCTGGGTGTATCCCTTTCCATCTTCTAATTCTGGAAGGTCCTAAGTAATCCAAAAATTGACAGGGTCTTGATAAAGGGTGTCAGGAAACAGACCATACCAAACCCGGACTCATATAGCAAACACCCTCTCTCTGACTGGTGCTAGCTAGCTTTAGTCCCAGACCAGCTGCAAAGCCAGATAGCTCACAGGGCAACCTTAAAACCTAATCAGGGTACTGTGAAACCGATGATTTAAGAACAATAAGTTACTCTTACTTAGCGAGTGCTTGGTTGGAGAGAAGCTGCTTTAGGTGCTGAGATAAAAGCTTCTTTTCAAGAGACAACCTTATCCATGCTCGCGCTCGGCCCACATCAGTCTTTATCTCACTCATGTTCTGAATGTGCCTGAAACGGGAGGAAGGGAGGGGGACACAAGAAAAAAAAAAATCACTAAATCCTGCCCATTTAAAAGGACAGCATCCAATATATCGCAGAACTTTAACTGAATTTGAAAACATCCCTGGAAATGAAAACTGTTAACAAAATATGCAAAAATCTGCAACCCACCCACCACCAAATTAGAGAAATCTTACCAGAAGTAAAACAAAAGTTCATGTGGCTTTCAGCAAATATTTTAAAAAAAGAAATGTTTTCAATACATCATGTGAAAGCTAGCATACTGCTGGAAAAAAACTTTTGAAAGAAAAGATTTAAAAAATGATTTAAAAAAAAAACTTATTAGAAAGTCTTTAGTATAGTTTTGCAAAGCCATTTGGAATTGTTTATACTGTGTATAGGCCCAGACTGGGTTGACCAAAGGAACACAGTTAGCACCTTGCTAGAAAGGTGTTTGAACACTATTCAGGTTACCATTCATCTGTAGCAGGGATGTTAAATTTCAGTAAATTGAATAGTTGAGTAACCTCATGAATTTTTCTCAGTCACTCTACTATTCTATAGTCCCTGGGGGCAGGGCTGGCAACCAATGCAATCTGGCCCCACTCCCTGGGAGCCCCCTTCCTTTGTATCAGAGGTAGCAGCATGGGGTGCCAGGTGGGAACTGGTCTATGAGGGGAGCCAGTTTAAAACCCAGCCCCCCTTGCAGACTGGAAGCTTGTCACCCCAGGCTGCTGCCTCTGATAGAGGGGTGGCAGCAGCCCCTGTTTGGGGAGGGGGTGGGGCTGTCTGAGCTTCTGGACCCGGCGTGAGCTGAAACTGAGCAGGGCTGCCTGCCCACCTACCTCCCAATAACACTTTAAAGGCAGAGCCGCAACAGGGGTAGGTCCTGGACCCGTTGCAAGCCAGGACTAAGACAGGCTGCTGGCCAGCCTGCTAAAAACTTACTGGTGGGGGAGGAAATGTGTGTAGTCTATAGCATTAACCGATAAGCTTTTGCTTATCGGTTAATTGGCTACACTATTACATCCCTAATCTATACCATAGAGGCTGAGGTAATAATATACTTCAAACAGGGGAAGCAAAAGGCTGCGCAGGCCCTCGAGCGAGATATGGGGGGGGGGGGGAGGGAGAAGGGCAGCTCTGTGATTCCAGAAGGGATAGGCTGAAGCAGCCAGCTCTCTGCACTGCCCAGAGACCAGCACCGCCCCCCCCCCCCCCCAACAGCTCTCAGAGCCGCATGGAATGTGCTATACAGCGCGCTGGCAGCGATTTAGAGGGCCCAGGTCTCTGGCTGCTGCCATAAGCCCCAGGCTTCTTTGAATTGCTAGATCCTAGGGCAACTGTCACCCTGCCCCCCTCTCCCCACCCGTCGGGGCTGACTTCAAAAAAGCAACAGTCACATTGGGAAACCCAGTTATACAACAGCAGATCCCTTGTCAGCTTTCACAAATGTGTGTCTTAGAAGCTACCATCTATACTCCTAAACTAGGATACAGTCTAAAAGCAGGCGCAAATGGTAAAATGATAGTTGCTACTGAGACATTCCCATTGTGCCTATCACTGGTAGCAGCAGCCATGGAATATTTAAGAAAAAGAGGCCTAAAATAGACAAAGCCAGCAGGGATGTGTTCCAAGAGCACTTAACACCTACCAGTGTTAACCTTGTCAGGAGACTGAGTCCCCCAACAAAAATAATTTTCTCCAGTACAGTTGATGTCTAAATTGCTAGTTTTTCCAGATATTTAAAGTAAGGCTCCTTCAGACCTCCAGAGAAGTCTAAAAAGGGCCTTGCATAAGTGATAATCAAGCCCAGTAGGTTTTCTACATATCTGTTTGCAAGAAAGCAGAGCTATTCTGCAGATTTTTGTAATAAAATTCCCATGTTCAAACTTGGACAGAACCCTAGAGGCTGCAAACCCTATAATATATGCAACTTTAGAATAGAAAAAAAACAAACAAACAAACCCTGCCGTGGCTGATTGCAGCCTTTAAAAAAAAACAATGACTAGGAAAAATGAATAATGCTTCTCAGTGCATGGAAAAAGTAGCTGCGAACTTGTTAATTTTCCACTCAATTTGCATGTTAAGTGCACAGGCAATTAACACAGCTCCATCCCTTTGTATAAGTCTCTAAGCTTCATCAACTAAGACCGAACTGAGCTTTGTTAGCACCTGCTTTCTAACTCACATAGCACCTGATTTTTGCTCTACAAAAATGCCCCATGCTAGGAAACTTGACAACAACATTTACTCCAAAAAACCTGTTTGATGAAGTTGTGCTATAACTACTGCTTATTATGCTGACTAGTATAGTCTCATTACCACCACCTTGTAATCTGCCCCTACCTACAACGAGAGGATGGCTTCTCCCATTGGCAAAAGTACTCCATCTCTCCCAAGAGCTGGTAGCTATGCCAAATGGAGAAGCCCTCCTGTCACACAGCGCTGACTACAGCAATGGCGAGATTGCTATAACTGCATTGCTCAGGGTGTGTATTTTCTTCCCCGAAGCCAGAGCTACTCAACACACGGCCCGTGGGCCGTATGTGGCCCGCAGCCTGTTTGTTTGTGGCCCACGGCACAGTTTGGGTTTACACGAGGCTCAACACGTGGCCCGTGGGTGGGAGCCAAAACAAAAAAGTAGTCAATATAATGATCTCCTGTTGATATGTGTTTTAATAGTTCAATTCCTGGACTGTCATTGCTCATTAAAAGTGCTGTCGTATGGATGGAAATCGGGTAAATATAGCATTTTATTAATATCAGCACAACTGACTCCATGTTGTGTAGTCTTGCCTTATTTTTGTATTCGTGCCTGTCAGCGTGAAAGAAGCTATTTGCATATATATTTGCATGTACACACAACCACACTTAAGTTGTGGCTCTCAGCATGTGCTGTGAGTATCATTGTGGACTCCAGATTTTCCAAAGTTAAGTAGCTCTGTCCTAAGCCAAGTAGTTATACCAACATAAGTTGCTAGTGTAGACCAAGTCTACAGGTGTACTAAGATTTTACAGTTTGATTAATTATAACTCCCCACCTGTCTGCAAAAGCAGACTATAATTACATATGTGTTCTTGTCTTTCACTACCTAAGTCACTGCTTCCCTTTTTCAGCACTGACGTGTGCCAGTTGAATCACAGCAGAGAATCCCATCCTGGAGCTGGTAAGCACTGTGTGAGCCAAACCCCTTCTTTGGATAAGACTCTGACAGCTAGCTGTTAGGGCTTCGAGATAACTGGGCAATAGGAGGCACACATCACTGCTCCACATCATGTTGAGGCACACTCTGCTGTTATTTAAAGTCTTCTGAGATAAGAAGATCAAAGCACAACATTTCCACCCCATCCCACCCCTTGTGCTCATTTTAACTTATCTGCAATGGGAAACACAAAATTGAATTTTCTCTTAGGAAAAGAATATATTCTAAGAGGGAGGTACCTAAACTGTAATTTATTCTCCCTGCCTACCTCACAGCTGTCTATTTCTGGTGCAGAACCAGACATCTGCTCAGGGATTTGCACAGATTGCACACTTGAAAAACATACAGCTTACCTAAAAAACAAAAAGGCTCAGTAATCATTATCAGTGTTAACAAAGGCAACTTGTAACCAGCACTGCAGAATAACTGTGAACTTTGCTACCTATTTATTTCATTTGCACCTGTTGTAATGTGAATAGTTCTTACAACTTATTTTGGTAAGTTAAAAAGTGGGGTGTATATATATATACACACACACCACTGCCCAGCATAAATACTCATTTCCACTGTTGTGAGGAAAACACCAAACAGTAATGGCTTCTGATCTATGTAACAATATTTCAGGGGGAAAAAAGCTACTAACTTGGGTTTACTATAAATCAATTGATGGTAGTGGTACAGCCTGGAATCCTCAACTCAGATTAAGGGCTAGGCGCTGTCTAAACACAGTGAGAGAGTCCTTGCTCTGAAGTGCTTACAGTCCAAGCAGATTAAAAAAGAGTGGGAGTGGAAAGAGGCAAACCGAGGCAAAGAGAAATGCCCAAGGTGTTACAGCAGGCCAGTGGCAGAGCTGGGAAAAGCAACAACAGCTCCTGACTCTCAATCCAGCAACCTATCCTCCAGCAACAATTCTCTAAATATATGCCATGAATGGTGCACAGACTTTTTGTAAAGCAAAACACATTTGAAAATTGCTTCTTGCTGTTGTCGGTCTTCCTATTATTTTTGAAGGACAACTTTGAGCAAAGGCTGCAGCAGACACAATATTGAACACCTGCAATAGTCATCACCTTGTTCAAAGAGAAAGAAAGCAAGGCTGACTATTCTAAGTTGTTTACATAACCTTTTAACTATCAAAGCAGGCAATACTTAGGGCACTGCTTAATCTATTTGCCATTAGTAGACTTAGGCCAGATCTATGCTACAGACTGGTATCACTATGACTACTACATCACTCAGTGCTGTGAGAAGTCCACACCCGAGTGATGGCAATTATACTGACCAACCCCCACGCGCCTCCCCCTTGCAGACAACACTACCAGTGGTGTGGTAACATTTTAAGAGTGGGGATGCTGACATCCTCCTCCCCCACAGCTGGAGGCCAGGAGCAAACAGCTGGGATCCGGGGAACAGGGCTGGCAGCAGAGCACCCCGGCGCACTGGGCCAGCAGCCAGGACCCTGAGTGCAGAGCCAGCAGCAGAGCCTCTGGAGCATGGGGCAGCAGCTTGATGCCCTGGTGGGGAGCCAGCAGCACACGAGGAGGCAGCCAGGACCCTGGGCACTATTACACTCTCTGTGCTTAGTTCCCGTGCCTATGAGCACTATGCGGATGCTAGTGCTTCTCCCTCCTGGGGAGATGGATTAACTGTGCAGACAGGAGATGGTCTCCAATCAGCATAGGAGTGTCTTCACTACAGCACTGGTGCCACAAGTCTGCATGTGAAACCAAGCCCTTAGTGCCACACGACTTCTACAATTATCCCTCTTTTTTACTTCAGCATAAAGCTGTGTGTGTAGTCAAGCAATTAATTAAGGTAAGGTCGCTGGAGGGTTACATATGTTAGACTGAATTTATCCTCTGGCCATTAGCATGTGGTATGACCAGATACGCTTGTGTATATTCCTGGGTGTACCGAAGTTGAAGGGGGATTTTGCTTCAAATATTTTTTTCCATGGAGTAGGAAGGAATCACATGATCCAAGCAATATAGCAAGCAACAAGGTCATACTTTCATTAGTCAGCCCTGTTGCTATTTGGGCGGGGGGGGGGGGGAGGGGAAGATGCAGTACTAACCATGCTGCCTCCTATGCCTGAAATAAACTCCCTCATCTTGTACAACAAGCATGTTTCTATTCCAAATCTCTTGTACTTCAACCCCTTGTAATAGTCACTGACCCCTTCCATGTTTGCCAACTTAACAGACAGGGCTGGATTTCACTATTCTGGGAGCCCAAGGCTATGAGACTTTGTGTGGATCCCTAGATTCCAGGGTGGGCCCAAAAATGAGGAGTTCAGAGTGCAGGAGAGGAGTGGTGGTTGAGGCAGGAGGGTGGGGTGAGGGCTCCAAGTGGGAGTAAGGGCTTTGGGGAGGGTTACGGGGTTTGGAGTGTGGGAGGGGGCTCAGGATAGAGGCTGGGGTGGGGATGTAGGATCTGGGCAGGAATTTGGGTACTAGAGCAGGCTCAGGGTTGGAGTGCGGGGTCTAGGAGATAGAGTATGGGGGGGCTCAGGGCTGGGGTAGGGTTTTGGGGTGCAGGGTGCTTATCTGGGGCAGCTCCTGCTTGGGGGAGGGGAAAGCAGGCGGTTTAGGGTGGCTTGAGCTGCCCTGTGCTTCTCTGTAGACCCCACCCTAACCCCAGCTCCCATTAGCCTGAAATCTCTTGTGGTGCAGATCTACCTCTTCTCAACCCCAACACAGCAGGGCCAGATCATACGCACGGCCTTTAATGCCTGCAGACCAAGCCCTCAGGATAATGGGGCCTCACAAACCGATCTGGACACTTGGTAGCCCGGAGATCCTTTTTGCAGGCTCCCCCGTAGCCCAAGGCTCTGGGCTGCAGCCCCTAAAGCCCCTTTCTTAATCCAGCCCAGTTAACAGACCTAAATGTAGACAAACATCTATGTTGGGGTGGCCAACCCATTCTGGGCAAAGAGCCAAGATATCAGTAGATCCAGCATGAAGAGCCAGGGTTTATTTAAAAAAAAAAAAAAAAAAAAAAAAAGACTGCCCCTTTAAAAAAAAAACCACGCATTTAAGAGGCTTTTTGGCCACATCAGGTTCCTGCTGGCCGAAGCCATCTTTAATGGCCGCACCGGACGGTTCCCCTGCCTCCGTGAGCACAAGGAACCGGGAGGAAAGGGACATTTTCAGGGGCGTGGGGGCAGCTTTACGAGCTGCAGGGGGAAAGGGGTCTTCATTTAGAAAATGAGCCCTCTTTGCTGGCACCACCTTTTCTTTTTTTTTCCTTGTAAAACACCATACCCATCAAGTGTACAGTCAATATTCCTTGCCCTCTACTATAACAATAGTGAAACAAGAGACAAGTGGGTGAGGTAATAACTGAAGTTGGTCCAATAACAGACATTACCTCACTCAGCTTGTATCCAATATCCTGGGACTGACATGGATATAACACTACACACAAGTAATGAAACAAGTTAATTATGTACTGTAGGCAAGATGAAATGTGTTATTTTGACAAAATTACATCATCTCACTACTGGAAAGCATTTTTATTAGTCCCTTGGTAATTTGTATTGCTACTACCATGTTTTTGCCAGATGAATGCAGTTAGCCAATACCCCACTCCATCTTGTTTTTCACATGGACAGGGAAACACTCCGCAAGACACTTTGGTTTTCTTCCTCTTTCTGTAAACCGGTGGCAGTGCTCCAGGAAAACCATCATCATGCCATCTTTTTATATTCTTGGCTATTGTACTTTTCTGACACTAACACTCTCAGTACAACATCAGAAGGTTGGTTAGAATGGGCAGTAAGAGTGAGCAGTCCCTAACACCTCAAAAGAATGCATTCCCTTAGAAATCACTGCTTGGCACAGTCACCTCAACCTCCCAGACTTCTTGTTCTCTATGAGCTTCCAAACTTTACTATGAGTGAGACCCTCCTAGAGCAGTGTTTCTTAAACTATGTTCCACAGAACACTGGTGTTCCGTGAACAACTCGCAGGTGTGCCACGACCTCTTCTTTGTTTTTGTTACTTCTTTGTTTTTCGTCTTTTTTTGTCTGACAATTTTTTTTTTTGAAGAAAATTTTCATAGGTGTTCCGCATTAAAAAAATTGTTTGGTGTTCCGTGGTCTCAAAAAGTTTAAGAAACATTGTTCTAGAGCACAGTAATGCAGTAAATCTTTAAGTTTCAAGTGCTAACTGGATGGCTTTATATTGTGGCACCTGTACTTCGATTTCTAACATCTTAAATTTCCTTCCTTTTTCCCTAAAATGTATGAGTGCGACTGCTCACGGCCAGGGCCGCTCTGCACAGAGCACCCAGCACATGCTCACAGCCACCTGGGCTGCTCTGCGCACGGCACCCAGCAGACACTCACAGCTGGCTGCTGTGCTCACGCTGCCCCAGAGTGCCTGAGGAAGAAATGTGTGGCAGCGGCAACGGCGCCTCCAGGACCCAGGTATTAGGTATGTGAGGGGCTGGGAGTGCCTGGCTGTGGGGGAGAGGGAAGGTATTAGGTTGGGGAAGGCCTGGCTCTGGGGGAGTGGAGTGGGACTGGGTTAGAACAGGGGTATGGGAGTGCCTGGCTCTGGGGAAGAGGAGGGGGTTATTTTGTTAATATTTTGGGTTATTTATTTATTTATTCCCAAATAAAATTACAAAACGTATATTAATTTTATATCAATAAATGTGTCAAATTTCTGCAATTGCACGAATAATTATGTTTATGCAAAATCTCAAACTTACAAAGCATCTCAAATTTTCACAGAAGCGTGTACTATGTGATTAACCACAGTTTATACTTGTTTTTATTTCAACAAAACAAGTTATGTATCTCATAAAAAAATAAAAAGTACCTTAAATTTATATTTAAATTAAAAATTTTATATGAGCAAATAATTTTACACATCAAATTATTGTATTATATTAAAACAAGACCTGAAAAAAATTATAAAATATACCTAAAACATCATCTAATAATAATAAATAATTATGACTTTCTGATAAAGTACATTTTCTTTGGTGGCCCTGAAAGCTATCAGTTTTCATTTGTACAGCCCTCAGTAGGCTTTGAGTTTGGCATTCCTGTTATAGACTAACAGATTTATTGGCGCATAAGCTTATGGTGCCACAGGACTTCTCGTTGTTTATGTAGATTCAGACTAACATGGCTTCTGATACTTGTCACCATGTAATCAGTTGCTTAACAGTTGTCCCACAAGGCCAGTTTATACCTGGCCAAACACCAGCAGCATGGATTTGAAGTTCCTTTCAGTAACATAAAAGACACATGGTAACCATGACCGGGCTTATTTCAGGACTTGTTGATGATGATTTAAAAAAGCAACTGACCTGCCAAAGATTAGTCAATGAGCAAATCTTCCAGAAGATAAGGGATGTTGGACTACTGGCCTTGAAACTAAATTTGACTACCTTTTACTACCGGTACTTTCTTCTGAGCAATGTATTGGATAGGCAATAATCCACAAAGAGTGGAAAGTAGAATTCCAATAGTAAATTAACAGCTCAGCACCATCCTGAGATCCATTTAAAGAATGTACAAGCAGCAACTGAATTCTGAGGCCAAGATCTGATGAGTCATGTTCGAATAATCTACTCTTGTTAGAAAGAATTCTCTCTCTGTAATCGTTGTTATTCACAGATTTGGTCAGAATTATCTCCTGTTTAAAGCAATGAAAACCCTCATTGCTAGGGATATAAAATTTACTTTGACTCTCTCTCTCTCTCTCTCTAGAGAAAGATTAAATTATTAATCAACTGAGCAATTAGAACAGTGAAACAGGTTCAGCTGTAAAAAAAAAACCTGCACATGCTTTGTCTAGTATTGTATAAATAGAGTTATTTGGTTTCCATCCTAATCCCAGTGACAGATGTCCACATCAGAAATGCCTACCACCACAAAAGGGCAGAAACTAACAACTTCGTTGACTGTGTCTACAGAGAAGCCAAAGACTGCATGAGCCATGGAGATAGCACTATCTTCTCATCTGCACAGAGGATCCCTCTGGATATATGAGGCGATTGTTTAAGTGTTCATGCCCAATATGTACTCACACAGTATATGTAAATTCTGCATCTGTGAAAGATGCTGGCTTGAGAGCCCTGGAGACTAAAGCCCATTATTTATTGACTGAATAGGTACAATGCAGACAGCGAGCATGGAAGCTGCACCCCCCACATGGTTTATGTCAGTGTACCTGAACTATGGTCTGGAGGTAGTTAAGTGTCTGCATGGCCCAGTCAACCATGAGTCTTTCTGAACACAACATTAATCAGGCTCCTAGTCAGCAGTAGTAATGACATTATTCATTTATTTGCAGAGAAGACTGGGACTAATTGTCATTAAATGGTAACTCGTGGTCACTACCAACCTGAATTAAAATTGAACTAGTCACCTAGCAATGAAAAGTCTTAAATCTTATTACTAATCCTCAGTGTCATTCAAGCCCCCAACTCATTTAATATAGTTTCAGTTTCTTTGGGCCATCAGTATATAAACCAGTGGTCCCCAACCTTTTGGGGCTGCTGGGCGCCCAGGGGCGGGGCCGCGCATGCGCCGTGCGCCCGGGGTGCAAGAATGGCTTGGGCCAGCCCTGGTCACTTGGCAGGCACACATAAATGCCCTGGCGGGTGCCATGGTGCCCGCGGGCACCGCGTTGGGGACCAGTGATTTTATAAACTATTCCATAAAATTACTACTATGGTTGTTTTGGATCAGCTGAATAATTTTCTTACAAAACATTTGTTTTATAATAGTTATAATTTGCATTTCAAAAACCATAGATGTCATACAATTTTCTGTATCTTTTTACTCTAGTCTTCCTGATGAAAAAATATTTCTGGAATTATATTTCATTGAGAGCAATCATTAAAAGTTGTGCTTGGCTCAATATATGTTTTCAAGATCTCATTACCTTTTCAATAGCAATTTTAATGAAATACCTACCTATTTAGAAATTAATATAGCTCAACCATTATGGACAGATTTTTTTATGCCCTTCTGGATTCTAGTTTCTCTTTTTCCTTGGCCAACTTAGGTTTTCCTGCTTCCACAAATAAAACGCTGTAGCTGGTATTTCAGCAGATCTATGTAAAATTATAATATTTTATGTTACTAAAAAGTATTACATGAGCAATAAGGCTCCAGGATTGTCATGGATTCCATGGCTTTGTGACATATGTGAGTTATGCAGCAGTTTTTTAGACGGTAAGCCACACAGATGTGAGTATGTGGTCCTTCTGTAGTAGGGATGATGAATTCTACTTAACCTGAATAAATCCAAAGCATGTGTGTTAATGGAATCTGTGTAATGCTCCTTATTAAGGTCATTATAAGGGTAAGTTACTGTACCTCATATCATGGATAAGTGAGACTCTCAATGTAGGTAAGGTAATTCCTGTGTCAGACTTCCTTCTTTCTGGGCCAAGAGCAACTATACAGAAAAAAAAGATAATAAAAGATTAAAAAAGTTACAGTAGTTTGTAGTACAGGTTGGACCTCGCTGGTCCAGCACCCTGGGGACTTGACTGGTCCCTTCTGTCGTGGCCATGATGCTACTGGGTTAGGGCTCCAGCCTGCCCTCACAGCTGCCTCAGCCTCCAGGGCTGTCTCTGGCCCTGTTACTGCTGGGGCCACAGTGCCATGGCCAAAACTGCGCAGCCAGGGCAGAGTTCCACAGCCCTGGCTGCCTCTGTGGCTGGAGTTTCCCGACCACTGGAGCCAGAACAAGGCTGGAGCTCTGTGCTCAGGGACGGGGTCAGAGCTCTCTGGCTGCCGCTGCGGTCGGAGTTCACTGGCTGGGGCTGGAGGTCCACGGTTGTGGTCAGGCTAGAGCTCCCTGGCCGCCGGGGCTAGAAAGCTCTGCTGGAGCTAAAACTCCCTGCCATGTCATCCATCGTCCCCCCACCTCCACACTCTGGGCTCCCGGCTGAACTGCCGGTCCTCCTGCCTGCCACCAGACCTCCCTCTTCCTGGGCTCTGTGGTCCAGGAACATCCATGGTCCATGCCGGACCACAGATGTTGCTGGACCAGGGAGTTTTGGTTAAGGGAGGTACTATCTGTATATTAATCTACACATCTGTAATAGAAATCCTACAATACTAAAGAACTGAAACAGTTATGTGCAGTTTCAGGAATATTGCCTGGAAAAGTGTTTTCCAGTTTGTCTGTTTCCACATTATGCATTATGAGAAAATTTACCTGACATTGTTTAGTTCCTTAACTCATTTTTTTTCCCCCTTCATTTAAATAATTGCTCTGTGGTGGAGCTGGGGATGAGAGGTTCAGTATGCACGCTACCCTGGAGAGAGGACTACCCCAGCCCTGTCTCATAGCAGCAGCTTGTGGCCAGGTGAGAAGCATCTCTTCATGGCCACTGCAGCTCCAACAGGCACAGCTGGGAGAGGGGCGCATGTCCCCCCCGGTTGGGGCAGGTCCGGATTCATCTGCCCCTGTGCTCCCCAGCCAGACTGAGGAATGCCACAAACTCTGCACTTTCCCTTGGCTCCCTGACAAAGGGGAACAGCCAGCAATGTTCCTGTATGAATCAGGGAGAGGGGAGCTTCAGCCCCCCCCCCCCGCCCCGCATAAAGGGTTTCTGAGAGGTGGGCGGCTCAGGGCTGGGGCAGTCCCGAGGAAAGGGAGGAAGTGTGCTCCCAGCCAGCCCCTTTCACCTGCCTGGCAATTCTCTTTTCTGTATGTTTTTATAAGAAGAATCCCATTGCAGCAACATCTCATTTTCCTGGCATAGCCAAACCTTTGCATTGCTTTAAATGATGGTAAGAGGAAGGTATACACCAAATTTGGTGGTCTGAGCTCTTATGGTTTAAGAGGAGTTCTTGAACAAACATATAGATGGACAAATTCGCTCAAATATATAGCAGATCTAGGTCACTTTTTTAAAATTAATCCAAGACTTCACTTAGAGATTTCAGATGATTCATGAAATGCCGCCTCCTCTGCCTATGGAATATATATTTATATATAGATATTAAATCTGTTCTATAAGGCCTTGATAAAAGTATTTTTACAGACATCTCAAACAAACCCACTTGATAAATTTACAGAATATCTAATATGCTTGTTTTACTTCAAGAATGTCAAGCATTTCTGCACTCTAATATTATAATCTGACTACTTTGCCATTACATATTTTGCACTCTAGAATTTATTTGTGCCAGTCAGATTGTTTGGTAGCTGTCCATTAGTCAGACAGGGCATGCAGTGATATATTTAGTAAGACATACAACAACTTCTTAGATTACAGATATACACTTCACAGACTGATGAGAGTTCGTACCACTAGCTCTGGTCTTTCATGGATGATTCAACTCTATGCTTTCTTTTTTTGTTTTTAAAGTCCTTTATGCAGAAACGCACTAAGTTAATTCATCTTAAGACCTCAATAAATATTTCCAAATAGCTATAACTTAACAGATTTTTTTATCTGCATATATGCAATTTTAGTAGATATATGGTATAAGAATGCAAACCTCAAAAAGCTATGCTAATCACCTCTGGCACACACAATTTAATCATCTGCAAGAAATGTACAAAGGCACGATGTCTCAATAATTATTGAATCGCTGAGTCAGGCAAATGAGATGTTCCTCTCTTCACTTACATAAGATTTTAAGGGGGACTTGCCATTATGCATTTATTCTACACATCCATGCCTTTTTAGTGACATTCCACACAAGAGTGTCCTCCGTGCAGCGTGATCTCATGTGTTCAGTGTGTGCATTGTCACACTGTGTACAGGATGCTATTGTGTTTTACAAAATGGTATCCATCATACAGTTTTCAAAGGGACATTATTAAGGGCCCAAAAGCAAACTATTCCACTACATAGGAAAGATAGAAAGTATGGCAGGAGACCGACCACCTTGGATCATCTTATGATCTAAAAGTCAAAAAGGAGTTGTATAAAAAGTGGAAACTAGGTCAAATTACAAAGAATGAAAAGCAAACACAGGTATGCAGGGGCAAAATTAGAAAGACAAAGGCACAAAATGAGCTCAATCAAGCCAGAGGAATAAAGGGTAACAAGAAGACATTCTACAAATATATTAGAAGCAAGAGGAAGACCAAGGACAGGGTAGGCCCATTGCTCAATCAAGAGGGAGAAACAATAACAGGAAACTTGGAAACGACAGAGGTACTTTATGACTTCTTTGTTTCAGTTTTCATCAAGAAGATGGATGGTGACGGGATGCCTAACATAGTGAATGCCAGTGGAAATGGGGTAGGTTTAGAGGTTAAAAGAAAAAGTTTAAAATCACTTAGAAAAGTTAGATGTCTGCAAGTCACCAGGGACTGATTAAATGCATCCTAGAATACTCAAGGAGCTGACAGAGGAGGTATCTGAAAAATCATGGAAGTCAAGAGAGATTCCAGATGACTGGAAAAGGGCAAATATAGTGCCCATCTATAAAAAGGGAAATAAGGAAACCATAGACCAATCAGTTTAACTTCTGTGCCAGGGAAGCTAATGGAGCAAGTAATTATGGAATCCATCTGCAAAGATCTGGAAGATAATGAGGTGATAGGTAACAGCCATCATGGATTTGTAAAGAACAAATCACGTCAAGCCAGTCTGATAGCTTTCTTTGATAGGATATCATGCCTTGTGGATAAGAGAGAAGCGGTGGACATAGTATACCTAGACTACAGTGAGGCATTTGACAATCTCACATGACCTTCTTATCAATAAACTAGGCAAATACAACTTAGATGAGGCTACCATAAGGTGGGTGCTTAACTGGCTGGATAACAATTCTCAGAGAGTAGTTATTAATGGGTCACAATCATGCTGGAAGGGCATAACAAGTAGAGTTTTGCAAGGGTCTGTATTGGGACCAGTTCTGTTCAATATCTTCATCAATGGTTTAGATATTGGCATAAAGAGTACAATTATTAAAATTGCAGATGAAACCAAGCTGGGAGGGGTTCCAAGTGCTTTGGAGAATAGGTTCATAATTCAAAATGATCTGTACAAACTGGAGAAATGGTCTGAGGTAAATAGGATGAAGTTTAATAAGGACAAATGAAAAGTATTCCACTTAGGAAGGAACAATCGGTTTCACATATACAGAATGGAAAGTGACTGTCTAGGAAGGAGTACTGCAGAAAGGGATTTAGGGGTCATAGTGGACCATAAGCTAAATATGAATTAACAGTGTGACACTGCTGCAAAAAAAGCAAACATGATTCTGGGATGCATTAACAGGAGTGTTGTGAGCAAGACACAAGAAGTCATTCTTCCGCTCTATTCTGAGCTGATTAGGCCTCAATTGCAGTATTGTGTCCAGTTCTGGGCACCACATTTCAAGAAAGATGTGGAGAAAATGGAGACGGTCCAGAGAAGAGCAACAAGAATGATTAAAGGTCTAGAGAACATGAGCTAGGAGGGAAGACTGAAAGAACTGGGCTTGTTTAGTTTGGAAAAGAGAAGATTGAGAGGGGACATGATAGCAGTTTTCAAGTATCTAAAAGGGTGTTACAAGGAGGAGGGAGAAAAACTATTCTCCTTGGCTTCCGAGGATAGGACAAGAAGCAATGGGCTTAAATTGCAGCAAGGGAGGTTTAGTTTGGACATTAGAAAAAACTTCCTAACTGTCATGGTGGTTAAACACTGGAATAAATTGCCTACGGGTGTTGTGGAATCTCCATCTCTGGAGATATTTAAGAGCAGGTTAGATGAACATTTATCAGGGATGGTCTAGATGGTACTGGGTCCTGCCATGACGGCAGGGGACTGGACTTGACAACCTCTTGAGGTGCCTTCCAGTTCTAGCATTCTATGAAATACAAGTTTGAGGGCAAAAGACAGTAATCTTGCAGGTTACCACATTAGGACCATGTTTCATTTCTGGAGCCTGCAATGCATGACAACATGTCCCTGGTCACGAGATGGTTACTGCAAAGCTTTAATGAATCAAAGACCAGTTTATCCATTGATATATACTTGTCACCTGAGCAGTGCTGAACTCTTTCTAATTCTTGTCATCATTTCAGCAGGAACTTTGAAAAGGGACATTGAGAAAGTCTTGAATCCTTTCCAAAATTCTGTAATTGGTTAGCCAATTGCAGAGGGGGAGGGGAGAATCGCACACTTATTTGGTATAAATATGCCACTTTGACTGCAGTGAATTTTGTAAAATATGTCATACCTGTCCAACACACAATTCTGAATTCACCATTAACTCAGAAGTTATCATAAACTAGAAATACCCTGGTACAGCTGCTACATCGAAGAGAAAAATTTGAGGAAACTCGTGAAATGACCATCTAATTTAGCTGAAAGTCTTAGAGAAACAATGTTGAGAAATAGCTGCAGTGCAGGGGAGTCCAATGCCATATTTATAGAATCATGTATTACATCTCAGTGAGGTAGCTTAATAGCTTTAGAATGCCAAATAAAAGAAAATTCCCATGAACTGAGAGTCTGGGCCAATGAGTGAAGATCTGTAATATGTAATTACTGAATGTAGCTTTCATTTCACTCCCTCTCAGCCTGAGATTTCTTGTATAGGTCAGTACATGCCATGTAATTCCATCCTTGCTGTTTTGAAGAACAATGATCTAGATGAACAGGCATGAATACCAAATTTGTAAAAATTAATTCAATTGAAGACAAGAGGCTAGATTAATATTCCTGGTTATATGCCCTCAGATACCCAGATCTCAGGCCCCTTGGTCTGCACTAGGGGATAACTACGTTAATTGTGCAGCATAAGTCAAAGTTATCTTAACTTATGTTTTGGCATCATCCACACTGTGGGAAGTCAAAGGGAACACACACTCCCTTCGACTTCCTTTACTCCTTGTAGAAACAGGACTACCAACTGGAGCGCCCCTCTCAGTTCGAATTAGTGTGTCTTCAACTAGATCCACTAATTCAAACTCTGGTAGATCAACTGTGGCTGCTTTGATATTATCTGTAGCGTAGACATGGACGGAGGAATTTTTGTGCATCACTTCCTTCTGAGGCTAAGTCTACACTCAAGAAGGTTTGGCGACAGAAGTGCTGTCAACATGCAAAAGTTGCCAAAAGCGAAAACCAGTCAAACCAGTTTTTTTGCCTCCGATTGTCCAGATTTCATGGTCACATTGCTAGCTCCCCTGTGGACAGAGCGAAGCTATGTGGGTAAGCATCCCACAGTGCTATGTAGTGGGGAGGCAGAACTGATCCCTGGGCTTCTTGGGAGTCCCTTGTAGCTCTATGAGCTCCTTGCGCTGAGCAATGTCAAAGAAGCACAACATTTTCTCCAACCCTCCCCCTGCATCAGCAGAACAGAAGCATTCCAATGATTTGTTTTTTGTTTCCCAAATGCAGCAGCTCATTTAGCTGTCAAATACTTCCCCAGAGCTTTGAAAGGGGAGGGGGTGAATGCCTCCAGGGCACCAGAGATCACAAAACACTGAGCACAGCCATCAAGGCTGGCATTGTGGGATACTGGCGGAAGCCAGTTCTCTCGACAAAACAAACAGCAGAGTCCACACTGGCTCTTTGTCAACAGTGAAGAGAGGGGAAAAGACGAAAGTCTCACTGGGGTGGAATTTTTTTTGCCAAAACTAGGTGTGTCCCCCCCCCCCCCCCGACAAAGTTGCATTGTAGTGTTAACAGTCTCACAGTTTGGTTGCCAAAAGGGAAGTTTTGATGACAAAACATGCTAGTGTAGACAAGGCCTGAGAAATTGTCTCTAAAATCTGACTCCAATCAGTTCAAAGCTCAGTCAAACACTTGATAGTCTCTTGGCCAATAAGTTCCATCACAGCCTGATGATCTTCGAAGACCAAAGTTTGATCATTCTGAATATGCTGAAAGGACAATCTTCAGTTAGGAAGGATAATCAGCAAGTTATTGATGCAAGGAAAGCATCTTCAAAGTTTGCACTGAAGTTTCAACAGATTTCATAATTTTGTACTAAAAGGATTTCAGATGTTAAATATTTTATAGAAGATAATAATAATAATAATAATAATAATAAAAAAGTGTATAGCTCTGTTTATTTCAACAATGCTGATGAAAGAATATTGGCTACTTCTCAAGTTGGGCTTCATACCTTCAAGAAACCCAAGTGGACACAACTGACGTTTGGTGCACTGTAATATTCTCAGGGGTGGTCTAGGTACAATTTGTCCTGCCTCAATGAAAGGGCTGGACTTGACCTCTTCAGGTCCCCTTCCAGCTTTACATTTCTGCATGATTCTATCAACTGCTTCAGAAAACATACTGCTTAGAGTCAAAATAGAACAGACTAAACAAAATGCCATATCCCATGATTTTTTTGAAGGTAATAATAGACATGACATCATTTGTAGCACATAAGCCATCTGTTCAATCCAGAGGTAAAATATTTGAAAGAATTGAAATTACTCAGTATTATGTCAGTATCACTGACATACTGGAAACACAGAACAAAAGCCACCACAAAGTGCTCTGGCCTCAGTCAGGCTAAAAACGGGATTGCTTACTGTTGAGTCTGACAGTGTACGAAGAACGAATTGCTGAATACTCACCTGGGGACTCTGCCATATGTTCTCGCTTCTCTTCCCTTTCCTGGTACTGAAGTAAATGGGACCACAATGCAGATTTCCCCTGAGAAACAGAACATACAGGAGACACTTAAAATAAATGAGGAAGGAGCCAAAGGAAATAAAATAGATATTGGATAAAGAGACTGGTGGGTCAATGGACCTAGGAAGCCACTTTGGGTTCTTGCTTGAATTCTTGGTTCCTGAGCAATGGGACCAGCAAGAACAGGAAAGGACCACTTCACAGAACAAGTCATTTCCTGTGATAATGACGCTTTCCCTGAATCCATTTTTTTTGTTATTACAATTTGTGGAAAGACTTCTCTTGAAAGCCTCACAAAACATAAGGAAATGAATAGCTGTGCCTGAAGTGCTTAGATACTTTCAGCTCTATTTAGAAATGATTCACCAAAAAGTAGTTTAAAGGGATGGATTACAGGAAATATTTTAGTATCTGCTAAATAGTACTGTGTATATGTGCTTTTTCCTGACCAAGTTACCAACCTGTTTGACTTGTAGACCATGGCTCCAGATCCTTTCCAACAGATCACAAAGACTAGCAATCAATGTATTTTCTTCTAGACCGGTTATGTTCGCCTCTCCATGTCCCAGCTCTACTGCTTCATGACCCATCTTCTCTACCAACATACGCTTAGTCTACAAGACATCATGATTTACAGAGTATTAGTAAACGTTCATGAGTGCATCTACTGGCTTTAAATCATCCAGTATTCCTTCAATTCTGGCCATTGAAACATCAGTTCTGATTACAATGTTTATAGTCAAAAGGATATTAATTTTCAGTAAGTTTCTAACTAATGTATACATAAATAGTCATCCAAATATATTTGCATCAAAAACTGTTTCTTTAACTACTCAGGAGGACTTTTCTAGTGAACACAGATTATTACTCTATATTGTAAACAAGGATTTTTTAAATAGAGGATCCCCAAACGTAGTCAGTTTGTGGACCTCATTTGAATAGAGCTTACATAGTCACCTTTTCTCTAGTTTGTGATCACACAGAATACCTCTTCTCTCCCATTCCCAATCCCATGAAATCCCTGTAACATGTCTGGAAAAGGAATGTATTTCTTTTAATGCAAATTAGGAGCCGGACATACCAAGAAAAAGGGCCTCTGCCTGGCAACTATCTCTAGAATACCAGGAAACCAGCTCAGAAAGGCCAGGTTTATGCTATGTGGAAAGGCTGAAGACAGACACGCAACTCCAGCTATGTAAATTATATAGCTGGAGTCGACGCATCTTACATTGCATTTCTGTGCCGTCCATACAGCGGAAGGTTGACAGGAGCAAACGTTGCCATCAGCTTCCCTTACGCCTCGTGAGGAGCAGAAGTACCTGCTCCAATAGGGGCACTCAGGGAGTTCAATTTAGCAGGTCTACACCACACCCACTAAACCAAACCCTTGGAAGATAGACAGCAGCAGCATTGATCTTCCATGTAGCACAGATGTGCCCGGACTGATTCTGAAAGGCTTCCAGGCAGAAAACTACCAATGAAACTAATGGAAGTTTGTTATTAGAACTGTCCTGAAACTCCTCCACAAAGACATTTTCACCCTACTTATAGAAGAGTAGAAAATATAAGTTTTTAAACAAGTTACCTTCATGCGACATTCTTTTAGTAACCCTTCCACAAATTTCCAGTTTGTCTGAGCAATTACAGCTGGAGAAAGGTCTGAGAGTTTGGGTTGCCTTAAATTTTTCCCCAAACTCCTTGCCTCCTGCATGTATTTCTAAAAGAAACCGAATTAGCATTAATATTAACCATTGACAGTCAAGCACTGATATAAAAAAGGCTCAAAGCTAGTAAATCTATGCACTGCTGTGATTTAGCTGAAGCTTTAAATCATTAGAGTAGAGAATTTTAACACTCCACAGGCCAATAGAAAAAAATTCTCCCATGTGATATGTGCAGTCAAAACGTCAAACAGAACTAGCCAGCAAACTGTGTTATTAGCTAGTATTACAGTTAGCCATCAGCATACAAGTCCAAACCTGCATTAAAAACTTTTCCATTGTTATTTGATTTTTCACTAGTAAAAGGGATGAAAATCCAACTGAATAATCTGAAGAACACAGTATAGACTTGAATGAAAAATACTTTTGAAAGAAACTAGAAAAGCAAGTGTATGGGAAGGGGAAAGAAAAAGGGACGTAGATTTCAAAGAATTTTGGCTCGGGGAAAAAAAGTAGGATAAGTTGGCTCTCATCCAGACTGACAAACTTGCTTAGTCACTGGTGAGTTTATTAATTCTTAGATTTGTTTTCAACAAAATTCAACTTTTGGAAATCATTTTGGAAAATGAAACTTGAGTACCTGAAGTTCATCTAAATCTATGGTATCGCACAGAAGTGCTCAACACCTCTTTATGCCAGTGAGAATGCTATATGCTTAGCACTTATACAAGATAGGCTTCACAGGTAGGTGCTTAAATGTGAAGTGCCTAACTTAGGCACTCATTTTTTAAAATAAAATTTTGTTGAACTCATCAAAAAAGTACTTAAAATATGCCTGAGGATTGCCAAGTTTGATATTTTATTGAAAAAACAATTTAGAAATATGATCATCATATTGTAATGGCTGTCTCCTGCTATGGGTAGCTGTTGCCTCCCACACCCATACAAGAACTGAGAATTGTTTTCATCCACTTAATTCTCTCTGCACTTAAGGCCCCACAAATAGACTGGATGGTACTCCCTTCAGAGAGATATACTGACAAAGTTTAATTGGGCTGCAGGACTTACTTTAGAGCTAGATAATGTACAGGGAGCATGCTGTGTCTGCAGCATTCTATAACTTTCTGTCTGGAAAAAAAGATAACTTTAAACTAGCTTGTTTAATAGAAGCAATATCCAAACTTGTGCTGTTGTAAGTTGACCAAAATTGCTTGAGCACATATGGACAAGTCAGCTCGCCTGTTCAATACGTCTGGTGTGGGATGAGCATGTATGGCTATATCATCTCTAATGGAACCCGCAACATTCTTATGCATAAATAAAATGTGAAAGGACAAAAACTTTTTAATGTTTTTATTCTTGTGTCGGGCAACAATGAAGTTGCTATTTAAATGAAAGGGGTTCTTTTTCAACCATTGGTAGTCTCACAATAGTTGTTTCATCTAATTTGTGCCAAAGTAATAAACATTATGGAAACAGCGAAAAGGAAATAGCTAACAGAGATAGACAGAAGTTTATTTTTAAAGGGAAAGGGAAAAAGAAAATAAAAGTGTGGTCATAGTCTGAAGACTGGAAACATTTAGATAACCTTACTCTATTCCACTGCAGATCAAGTCCTAACGTATTATAGTGACACACATTTTTAGTCCTGTTAACTCTCTTGGTGCTGCAAGTTCTACAGAAGAGCAAGTTTGCTACATAAAGATCAAGTTGGATTCTAGTCTCTCTGTGGATCAGTATCAACCAACTATCACCACAACCTTAGATTTCACTGCAGTCTTTGCTGGTAGCTGAACATCATAGCCTAGAGGGATGCAACTTGAATTTGAGATCCTAAGCTGACAGTCACAGCAGTGAGAAAAAAAACTTTAGAAGCATAAACTTAGCCAGAGGATTGCAATGAAATCCCATGACTTGATTTTCAGTTTTGCTTTTCTGACTATAACCACACTTTAGTAACTACAGGGTGTGCTTATGTGCTACAAAAAGGCATTTGAAGTGATATTGAAGACAGTGGTTCCTTATTCTAGTAAAGTCTCTCAAAGCAGCTTTCAGCAAAAAAAAAAACATACCAGGCAGCATTCAGAGAAGGATTTTTTAGGAGGTCGTGCAGGAGGGGGTGGCCCTTGATCCCACTCCCAGAATGCCATTGAGTTCTGACGAATCAAAAGCTCCTCCGATGGTTAAGAGGAGGCAGATATACCAATGGCAGAAAAGCCCGAAAGAGAGGAGACAAAGCAAAACAAGCATGCATATGTTCCACAATAACCACCACAAAAGAAAGAAAGAAAAAATAAATACATGACGAAGCACTGAAAGGGTTTTATGTTGAAATATACACATTGCAATATTGAGAACTATATTTACAAAGTCACATTAACACAAATAGCAACAAACTTTTATAAAGGCTGTTTTGCTTAGTTTTAATGAAACTGAATGTTTAACATTGTGATTAAAGAATTTGATTTTACTTATTATGTTTTAAATTTCAAATGGCAACTAGGGATGTAGAATCCTAATGTTATTGCCAGGCATGAAGCATCAGCCTTGCCAGCCTGCTGGTTAACTGGTTACTCTGGTAAGTATGCCAGTAAGGCTGATGTTTACCAGGCAACTGGTTAACTCTTTACATCATGAATGGCAACAATGGTAAAGTTTATTTAGTAATGCTAATGGCAAAACAGTATAAAGGTTTGGTGAGCGTTTTTTGCTAATGATAAAAATAGCACATGAACTATAGTCACAGTGAAAAACATGGCAGAAAATTGGGTTTTTTTTTGGAACAATCAAAAGGAGAAACTTAAGAGACAGGAAAAAAAGCACCAAGTAATTGAGGTTTACCAGATGTGTGGGTAAACAACAAACCAGTAACAAATACTTCCCTTTTAAATGGGCTAGCCAGTGAAAATTACTAATCTATGCAACACAAAAGAGCACCCTTACATTAAATCCTCCTCCTTTTTGTCTCCAAATGGTCAGTGTGTACCATAGTATCTGAAAAACTCAAATACTTTTTATTGGCCCAAATCTGTCACTCCATCCACACAGAGGGGTCTGCCTGTGTAAGTGCAGTTGTAGGACAGGCATCTGTATCAGCAAAAGTTTGTTTATGGCAGTCTGTTTTATTACAATGCAGAGCCTCAGAGTTCAGTATTTAAAAAAAACTGATTTGTTATAAGATGGAAAAATTGGTGTAAATTATCAAGTCTTACCCCCCTTTCATTTGTATTTTTCAATATATGTGATCACAAATTTTCAGCTACAGTAACAATCTATAGTAACACTGCTTTACAGTTCTTCAGTTTAGAAAATTCAAAATCTCTACATCACATGGACACTATTTTGAATATATTAAAATTACATACTACAAATAAAATGATAGATACATCATTTAATGGCCACAAAGGTGAATGAAAACCTTATGATTCCAAAATGTTGGAGGAAGCAAAATACACTTTGATTATGTCTATGATCTTTGACTGAAGTCCCCTGCAGATGTCACCTACCTCTCTTAAATCATTGTCCAGTCCAATATGTTCTGAATGTTGTCTAAGGCGATCTTTCCTGCGCTGTGCTGTGGCACTTCGATTAGCCCACCGACTGAAATGACAGAATATGAGAAAACAGAAGAGAGCTTTTTGTCAGTGATTTCAGTAAGCCTTCAGGAATCATCCTTTTCAAGAGCACACATGCATAAAAATTTGTGAACTGCAGTAAGTATTAGTGATGATGAATTTCAGGCAGCCCTAAAGGGAAGACTTCATGGTAGATGAGAAACCAGCAAGCACCAAGGAAACAATAGGATGCCAAATGCTTGCCAAGGTCTCATGGAACACATCACAAGTTACTAGTGACCAGCTGATGACTGTGTACAGATTAGGATATATAAACCAAAGCATACAGAAATAGATGTACTTACTTCAACAATTTTTTCCAAGTTTTTTAACATTCAATTTGTATGCCACTCCTTTGTAAATAACTTATTTGTCAACACTGGCATGAGGGTAACTTCATACT
Source organism: Pelochelys cantorii (assembly GCA_032595735.1). Classification (NCBI taxonomy): domain Eukaryota; kingdom Metazoa; phylum Chordata; order Testudines; family Trionychidae; genus Pelochelys; species Pelochelys cantorii. The sequence continues at coordinate 241,102,262 of CM064326.1, forward strand.
ACCTCTCCTTATATATGTTTGAACAACCTTTACATGCCAACTTGAATACAAGTGCTACGTAATATTGTATGAAGCACACCAGCAAATTACGTTACTGCTGCCTGAATTTAAAGTTTAGAGAGAGGAGGGGAAAAGATTCTACAATACATCTCATTGAGTTGGATTTGGTGAAGATTTGTTGGTTCATTTATTTTTTAAAACAGTTGACAAGGAGTGTCATTAGCAACACCTTCCTTGGTGACACTTCTACTGCAGAAAATAAATAAAATACACTGGTATGTAGCAATTTACATAATGAATTACAGCAATCAGTATTCCTTCTTATTAGGTAGCAAATGCTAGCCAACAAAAACTGACCATTACTATCACCTACAGGCAGAGTAGTCCTGCCCACAGGACAGTTGCCTCAGGCCCTGTGCTTTGCAGGGGGTCCACAGGTCAGGGGGAAGCTTCAAGGGGTAGAGCCAGGATGGGAAAAGGAGGGGCAGAAGTGGTATGGGGGCAAGGCCAGGGGTGGAGCAACGGTTGTTCCAGGCCATGCACTCCTCTACAGGACTACGCAAACTCACATCCTCCTCCTGGCACCAATATTGTTCATTTCCTCAAACCAATGAAAGGAAATACAAGGAAAAACCAGCAGTGGGCCAAAGTAATATTACAAGTTAATTAGAACTTCATTATTTGATTAATTCTTTAAAGGCCTCAGAGGACAGGTGAAGAACAGACATGGTACCTAACTTCAAAGAGAAGACCCAGTCGATTTCTAGACCAGTCAGCTTAACACTGATATATGAAAAGATAGTTGAGCAAACAATTTATAAGCACATAAAGGATAAGTAATAGTCAACACGAATTTCCTAAGAACAAGTAATGCTAAACCAAACTAAATTTCATACTTTGACAGGGTTACTGGCATAGTAGATAGTAAAGTTTCTGATATGGTCCTACTTGATAATCTCATAACCAAACTAGGAAAACGTGGTCCAGATGCAATTATTACAAGATGGGTGCACAACTAATTCAAATGCTATACTTAAAGAGTAGCAATATTTGCTGTCAAACTGGGAGGGGTATCCAATGCAATGAATGGTCTGTCCTGAATACCAGTGCTATTCAACATTTTCAGTAATAACACGGAGAGTATGCTTAGAAAATTTGTGAATGACACCAAGATGGGAGAAGTTGCAAGCACTTTGGAGGACTGGATTACAATTCAAAGAAAACCTTGATAAATTGGACATTTGGTCTGAAATCAATCACACTTGACATTACATCACAATCTACATTACATCTTATTTAGAAAATACCAGACATTTATATTTTCTCAATTTGCTTCCCAAACAGAGAGCTCAAATACTGGACTGTCCGGTTCAAAACCAGACACCTGGCAATCCTAAAGATACAGTGCTTAAAACTACTTTGTACTGTAATATAATTTTATATATTTATTTATTAAATTTACCTGTTTATATTCTTAATGGCTCACCAGTTAGCTTGGCAAATGCTTCACTAGACATCTTACTGACAGGTAGTTCCATCTGAACATCACTAGACTTAACTACCCAGATAAGCAGCTATTGCAGAATTAACACAGCATGCAACACAAAGCCTTGCAACCAGGTAGGAACTGTATGTAGACTCTTTACAAATTGTTCTCTCTGCATTTTTAAGTTACTATTTTAAGATATTAAGTCCTGGCTTTCTAGTTATAAAGACAGCCTTTACCAAGGGCTAGTCTATGTTAGCTGCACTGCAGTGGCACAGTTATAGTGTGTATGGTGAATATGCTCTCAGCTGTTGGGAGAGAGCTTGCCTTTCGGTATAAAACCACTTTCATGAGAAATGGTAGCTAGGATGGTGGTTTACACTGGTACTCAGGTCAGGTCAGTTCAACTTACATCGCTCAAAGCAGTGGCTTATTGAAAACCAAGAGACATAAGCAGTAGTGTGTACAAGCCTTTAGCCATCTGAGCACACTATCTTCTTGCCGCGTGAGTGAAAAGAGGAAGAGAGGTATGCAAGCACACCCTTCCATTTTCCCTAAATGGTGTCAACACTCTTCTAGAATAAAAGTCACTGTTTTCTAGAATAGTTGGAATGTCTATTTGCTTGGGTGTTTGTGTGCGCACATGCACACATGTGCACGCACACACCTACCTTTAACCATGAATCTAGGGACTATTTAGGCACTTGAAAACTCTAGTTTTCTAGCAGATAATTTAGCAGTTAACTGACAGGAGCCCTGTATCTAATTCTTATATAAAACAGAAATATATTAGACCCACTCAGCTCTCATACCATGTTCCGACATCTTGTGGCAAGTCACCTAAGGAACACTATAATTTATATTTTTAATATATATTCTTACTTGGTTATTAACTCTGTGGAGAGAGAGAGACAGAGACAGAGACAGACAGACAGACCACCCCCCGCATCAGAAGTCCCAGACTATCTCGGCTCATGGAGTGGCAAGGAGTCTAGTGGGTTGCAGCAGGGGCAGATATCTGGGTTTTATGTAAGAACATCAGTATGACCATATTGGGTCAGATCAAAGGTCCATTTAGCCCAGTATCCTGTCTTCTGACTGTAGTGAATGCCAGGTGCTTCAGAGGGAATGAATACTTTATTTTGTTTGAAGTCAGCTGCCTATTGATTTCATTGTGTTATTTGAAGGAGAAAATAACACTTTCTTATTCAGTTTTTCCACGTCATTCAAGATTTTATAGATCTATCATCTCTCCCTAAAGCATCTCTTTCAAACTGAAAAGGCTTAGTCTTTTTAATCTCTCTTCATATGGAATACGTTCAGTAGCCCTCATATTTTTTGTTGCCTGTTCTGCCCACTTGTCTCCCCCCCACCAATAAAATTTGGCCCAATAAAAGATATTACCTCATGCACTTTGTCTCCAAACAATAATGGTGCTTTGTGTGACATTGTCACCAGTGCACCAGCATTGGGAAGGCCTTCTAACACTTGCAAAAAGGCTTTCCATTGCTCCAGGCCTGGACTGGATTTTGACGAATGATCTAGTGGTGAGAAGCAATTGCTAATGCCTTTTTCAAAGAGGAAGGCATTAGTAACACAAGCATCTTTACAGAAATATCAAAATATACCATCTTGCGAGTATAGTAAGTCACCACTCTTTTTGAAAGATTAAGACAGTTTACATAACTAACAGCAATTTTACACAAAGAAGATCTTCAGCAAAAATAAATAAATAAAGTAGGGAAAAACCCACAAGAAACAAAATAGGATGGAAATAATTTGTATTAATTACTTCTTGTGTGCAGAGTAATGTGAGCTCTCAAACCACCAGGAGTTTGAATAGCTGTTGCGCCCGTCACAGAGGCCTGGCTGGCTGTGCAGAGTACAAACCCACCTGAAATCAAATGATATGTGCTCAGCTATGCCTCTGCTGCCATTACCACACTGCCACAGCTATACTGCCATGCAAACTCATGCTAGCTTGATAACTAAAAGGGAGGAAAGGGGAAGAGAAGAAGCATCCCACTGGGACTTCGAATCTCCAGGGGGAAGTTGGTTGGAACGTTGTGTGAAGCTTTAACAGGAGATAAGCAGGCAAGATGAAGAACTTTTAGAACATTTAAGCCCTTTTTTCCTTCTTGGGCCATGTGATGGAGCGCTGGCCAGCACCCAGTGACTAAGGGGTTAAACTCAGGTAGCTAGCAAGGGTGTTGGCAGAGGGCCAGAAGAACCAATGGGAATACAATGCTGAAATTTGGATTGGATTGGTCTGCTCTTCCTTTGTGTGTGTGTGGGGGGGGGTGGGGGGGAGAGCAGATGCAGGGTTCAGAATTACCATGCCTATAATAAATATTGGACATGGGAGTGAACTGGACCTTTAAGTACGGATCAGTATGTATTATGAGTAGAAGGAAAAGCATATCTAGTCATGATCAGAGTATTTTTCCTTTATTTTGGTTGTTTGGTTTAAACTTCTCCGTGTGAATCCATGCCTTCCCTCCCCCATTCACTATCTAAGAGTTGTTCCCAGAGATTTTCGCTGTATTTTGTTTTACTTAGTTGCTCTGTACACCTAGCAACCAAGTATGCTTTATCAAGTATATCTTTTGTTTAATAAAAGTACTTTTTTCAAGGTGAAGATTTGATTCTTGTGTCCTGGAAAGTAACAAGGTGGGGTGTGTGTGTGTGTGTGCGCGCCCGGGGGGGGGGGGGGGGGGGGGGGGGGAGGAGAAGCCCTGACAGACCACATAAGTCTTGCATGGAATCTCAGTGTTTTGAAAAATTAAACTGTTTTAATATTTAATGGCAGAAATCAGATTTAAAATTAATTTTTCTTCTTACATAAAGTATGAGGACAGTGTATCTAGGTATGACCTATTTTATTTATTTCTCAGAAAGAAGAAAATGCTGCCACTAATTTCTGAAGACCATCCTGTGGAGTGCCCTGGAACAGGTGGAAAATGTGAGTAGGGAACAACAGGTCACTGTAGAATGCTCTGTCATTTCACTTCCACAGTATTCATGAAGGATGTACTCATTATTTTAGAGGAGAGACCAGAGAAAAGTTTCTTCCACTCAAACATGGGGAATCACAAGAGCAAGTCCCTGAAAAGAAGTCTATTGACAAGGAAACCTGGTAAGTAAAAAATAAACTACTATTTGGTACTTTAAGGTAGGATTATGTGCATGGTGGGAAGGGATTAACAATGCCCATTTTAAAAAACATCATATCTGAAGTGGTTAATTTCCATAATATAATAGCATGAAAGTCAGTGTCAAGGTGGTTGGTCCTAAGAACAGTATACTTAAAAAGCTCTGTCACATATGTAAGGACTAAACTTCAATACTACATATTTTTCCCTTCCAAAAAATGAAAAGGGGATACAGTTTATGATTTCTAGTGACAGCACATGCTGCAGCATCTATGATACACCAATAAGGGCAGAAGAACATGAAGTGGCTGCATTTGATGTCATCAGGTTGTCTGTTCATTTAGCCAACAGTCCCCCTCTCACCAGCACTAAGATGGACACACTAAGAACACAGAAGGAAAACCATTCACCTACGGCACAGAAGATAGCCTTCCACAAAGAGCAGCTGCAAGGTAAATTGCTTTTTAGGTTTAAACATTCCCAGGAGAGTGCATGAAATAGCTCGATCTTTTGTAACCAGAATTATGTGCCATAAATTGATGACCATCCATCAGCTTCTCTGGCTTTTGTACCCTTCACTCACAAGGAGATTTATTACAGCTTTCAAAGAAATGGAGGTGTGGAATAAGCACACTCCCCCGAGAGAGAGAGAGTGTGTGATTATATGCAAACAATTGTGCATTTGAGCTACTATTTCCTTCTATAGGTGTTAGAATGTTAATAAATAGAACTAAAGCTCTACGAGCCACCAAATCAAAGTGGCATTGAACAGATTAAATGGAATGTCAAAACCAAGATCAGTACTTTACAATATACAGTTCTGGAGAGAATTTGGGGCATGAGGTGTGTTCTGTGCTAGAATTCTGTAGCAGATTTCTATATTTCACTCTCCAGAGCATAACAGGAGCCAAGGTTTCTTACAGGGTAGAACAGATTTTTTTTTGAGACTTTATTGCTTTAGTAATAACAGGAGATCTTTTAAATAGCTAACATGGAGAAAAAGCTACATAAAATGACTTACAATGATTCTATTTGGCACTTGTCAGATTATGTAAGTGCAAGTGATTTGGTGGAATGACACAAAACCACCTAGGCAGGAAGTGGTGATGACAATTCTACAGGTACTGTTTTTCTCAGACTCAGTACTAAACCATTTCTCCCCTGTGGTGTTTGGACTGCAGACTCCTCAGTGCAGGGCTCAGTGTCTTTAAGGTGACAAACATTACACACACAGAATAGACATAATAAATAAATGGCACCGTGGGGCACCGGGTATGCACATTTTTCTTGTCAACTTTAGTTCTTCATGCACAATATTTTACAAGCTATTTTATTAATGCAGAGATAGCCATTTCTCGAAGAATAGGGCAAGAGGCGCCATTTCATTCTTATGTCCTTGGACTGGGGTTGACCATGGGAGCAAAAAGTAAAAGGCTCATATATTGGTTTCTGAGTCCTCTAAACCATCCAGTTGCCACCCTTGATTCACTGTCAGTCACATATAGTCAGAGTGAACCAAATACTGCTCTTACGGAAAAGCATTAATATAGAGCATTCTTGTTACCTACTAAGATGGAGCAGTGACAAATACTTCTTAAATAAATGCTATAATTTACAATTCAAGTAGAAAAATGGGTTCTTTTATTATTTGTGTGGGTTACATGAGACTTGTATTTCAGCCTGATGGCTCATCATAGCCTTTTACTTAGGTACAGTGCAAAGATGAAGAATGACAGTGTGGCCGTTTTAGGTGGTCACTTAAAAGAGGCCATATAAAAGCAGCTAGTCTTAAAGTGGCTATTAACATATGGAAAGGGAAACCAAGGAAACAATTTTTCTTTGGGCACTCGATATACAGAATACATGGTCCCTGCCTGTATAGACTTACACAACTTAGTTTAAGAAAACCAAAATGACGACTATTCCCTTAGGAAGGCGGGGAAATTGAAGCACCACATTAGTGAGATGATGACAAAGCTGATACTGTAACAAAAAAGTGGTGTAGAGAACCACCATCACTTAACAGAAGGCATACACTGAAGGCCTTGGACTATGTATTAAAGCTAGGGAATATGCTGAACTCAGAAATTCATTTCCAAAACCCATGGGAATCTAAACATCCATGGATTTCATGTCAGAAAAATTGTTTGGTTACCTGCAGAATACAACATCTTACCCATAACACTGTACTGCTCACATGAAGTGTGAGAAACAGAAAGATGAGTCCCTTTGCCTCTAAGAAGTTTCATTTACTTGTTTTTTCACAAACATGCAACAAGAGGAAATGTAACAAGTTTGACACCTTGTTTGACACGGCTTCATAGTTACTGAATAGGATTTCAACTTAAGAGCTTTTGAAATATCCTGCACCTTAAAGCCAAAAATGGTCTTAATCTTCAATCACACTAATTTAACAGCCATGCAGTGAAAAAACCTTTGAGGCAACTGCAAATCTTCAGGAAGCATCTCAGAAAGGCTCTACAGAAAATTAGATTTACTATGGCATTTATCAGTAGATCCATTAATATTCTGCAAGAGAATACATCAGATTTATGCAGACTGGGAACCGTTGTCCTCTTACTGCTGATTTACAGATCGCTTAAAGCCGTATTTCCCAAACCACAGGAGATGCCCAGTGTGTGAAGTAACTGACATAAATGTCTGAGTTTGCAGAGAGCATGAAACAATAGCTGTGAACTTCCCCTTCATTTCAGTGGGTGCATACTCAGATGCCAATCACAATACTTCAAATGCCAAAATAGTTCACTGCTTAAAGGATTCAAGAAAAAAAAAATGAAGCATCACATTATGAAGCTCTATGCCAGTGTAAGTGGAAGGGGGATGAAGGACTAGCTGAGAGCCGGGAAGAAGTTAAGATATGTAGGCCTTTCACGCTACACTGTCGGGTTGCCAGAGTGTGTGCGCATATGTTCGGGTGCAGGGAAAGGTGCAGAGGGGACCATGTGATTGTCTACACTGATTTCCTATGTAACACAGGCCATAGGACTGACTTGAATTAATTCCAGCTTTGGGTCTAATAGCTATGGTTGAACTAGATAGAGCCAATCTTTTAGAAAAACATTCGGTGTTGATTTAAGAAGTTTCCAGGAATTGACTGTCCATTGCAACCCTTCTTAAATTGTTCCTGCAGTTCCATACCCTTGTTGTTAAAAATGTGCACCTTTATTTCTTGTCTGAATTCATCTAGCTTCAACTTCCAGCAATTGTTGTTTTGTCCAGGACCTAAAGTCAGGCCAACAGGTCTTTTAATTGCTCAAGGCATACTATTTACACTTTTAAAAAAATACTGACACCACATTAGCATTATTCTTGTCACCCTGAGCTTCCCCCTTAGCATACCAAGGGAAAATAAAAACAACATTTAAGGTCTACAGGCCATATGCAGGGAGGGTGAGAAGGCACTCCCTCAAGGTCCCCCAAGCAAGCATGCTTTCCTCAGCCAGGGAGAAGGCAGGAGTGGCGCGCTGCCTGAGCCTCCTTCCCCCATGCTCCAGATGGGGGGGGGGGAAGGCTGGGACTGATCTGCGCCCCCCCCCCCCGCCCTTGTTCATGGGGAAGGAAATCAGACCCAGCCTTCTCCTGGCCAGCCGGAGCATGGGGGAGGGAGGCAGGCTCAGGCAGCGCGGTGCTCCTTCCTTCCCTGAGCCGACCGGAGCATGCTTACTTGGGTGACCATGGAGAGAGAGAGAGAGGTGTGTGTGTGTGTATGAACCTGGTCTAGCGCCAATCTCCTTCTGACAGCAGAAATTACTACATGACTCCGTGAAAGGGGAATTGAGGACTGAGCCAACCGAGTCCCACCACCTCAGGTAAGGGGACTGCCTATAGGGCTAACCTGCTTGCTTGCCTACAGATATATAAATTTATTATTTCTTTATGTTTTTTATGATATGCTTATTAGAATAAGTTACGGTAGGTTTATACTGACGGTTTGCCTGTAAAACTAGAGACATGCCACATCCTGTATTCTGAGCTAAGGCAAAGTTAGTATTTTTGGTCTAGGACTTTTCATCCAGACAGCACAGTTAGCTCGCATACGTTCAGGACCTTTCACCTGACAGACAGATGGTGGTAAGACAGGGGTCTCCAACATTTTTAAGCACAAGATCACTTTTTGAATTTAAGTGCAATCCAGGATCTACCTCAAACTCAAACACCCTTGCCCTGCCTCCTTCCTGCCCCTGCTCACTCCATCCTCTCTCCCTGATCCTCACTCACTTTTATCGGGCTGGGGGCAGAGGGCTGGGGTGTGGAAGAAGGGGACGTGGACACTGATCTTGGGCTAATGGACTTGGAGTGTGGGAGAGGTTCTGAGCTATTCCTGGGGCAGGGAGTTGAGGTGCAGGAGGGGGTTCAGGGTGCTGGCTTTGGGAGGGAATTTGGGTGAAGGGGAACTCAGGGCTAGGGCAGGGGTTTGGAATGCAGGAGGGGTTCAGGACTGGGGCCGGGGTCTGGAATACAGGCTCCAGCTGGGCACCTTATCACAGGTGGATTTTGGGTGGTGGTGCAGGGAACTAAGACAGGTTCACCCCTATCCTGGCCCTGCACCACTCCCAAACACAGCCAGCAAACTCTCTTCGTTCCTGCCCCCCTTTGCTCTATGAAGATGGGGTACAGGGTGGATGGAGGGGGATCCTGACATTAGCACCCCCCCTTCCTCTTTTCTGTGCTCTGTACAGCAAGCAGGAGGCTCCCGGGATTGGTGTGGCACCTCCAAGGCAGAGGGCAGGAGCAACACGGCAGTGCTGAGAGGAGCAGATGAAGTGCTGGCACTTGACAGCCTCCCAGCCAAAACAGCCAGGATTCCCTGTCAGTTTCCAAGATCTACCCAGTAGATCCTATGCTACTGGTTGGTGACCACTGTGGTAATATAAAGTGAATTTCCATGGTCTAGGTCAGAGCTGGGCAATAATTTTTTTTTTTTTTTTTTAAACCAGGGGCCACTTCAGAAATTTTTGAAGTAGTCCTGGGCTTCCCCAACAGGGGTGGGACCTCAGGTGGAAGGGGCGGGGCCAGGACACTTCCATGCTTCCCCACCCACACATCCTGATTGGTCTGGGGGTGGGGGAGCATGCAATTTCTTTGCCCCTCCCAGAGAGAACCGCCAGTTGTTCGGAACAGCTGGCAGTTCCCTCTAGGTACCCCTGCTCTTGGTGGTCTCTTGCTCCCTGCAAGGGAGCACCCTGCTTAGAGTCATGTGCCAGCTGAGCAGCAGCTGGTGGTTGACTTGAAGTGCTGAGCCCTTTGCAGGGCGGGAGGAGACTTCACATGACAGAGCTTGAGGGCGGGGATGATTGGTCTGGGGAGCCTGCAAAGTCTCCTCCCACCCTGCAAGGAGAATGTAGTGCTTAGAAGCACTGCACCTCTCGCAGGGCAGGAGGAGACTTCGCGTGCATCCCTGCCCCCGGCCAATCAGGCCTTGAGGGCAGGGGGAGCACATGAAGTCTCCTCCCACCCTGCCAGGAGCACACAGCACTTCTAAGCACTGCACACTCCTTGCGGGGTGGGAAAAGACCTTGATTGGCCTGGGGGGTGGGAGGAGCAGCAGGGCCTCCACGGGTCAGACCAACTCACTTGGCCAGCCCGATAAGGCCCACATTGGCCCTTTTGCCCACCCCTGGTAGAGGGGCTTCCAAGAATAACCTCAAATTTAGCAGATACATTATTACTTAGAAAAACCTGATATAACTGGTTGAGACCAGACCAAATAACCGGGCAGGACAGAAATAATAAATGTGACAGACAACCACAAAAGGCCCATGGTAACGAATTGACACATATTCTAGTAAGTTGAGATCAATAATATACTGATCTATTGGAAAAATACATTTCACCATTAGTAAGGTCAGGAAATACAAATAAGGAGAAAAGGAAACATTCCCTACTGAATATGCAAACATACAGTCAGCGTAACAGATGATAAAAGTGGCATCCCAACCGGAGGATAGCAGGAGAAGGTGATGTAGATCTTGGGAGGAGCCAGAATGATGGCCTCTGGTGATGACAGGGAAGGTGCAGGTGATGAGGAACATGATGGCTAGCACCTCAGGTTGTTCAATGGTGAGAGTATATGGCATGGAAATAGAATATACAATCCCTATTTATCTTATGAAATTGGGGTGTTTGTGACTGTGCTAAATGTATTAATATGAGTTCCTACAGTGTGAGTGCTGCATCTGGGCACATCAGGGTTCTCAACCAGAGAATAAACTGAATACTGGGCCTGATCCTGGGGCAAAGGACCTGTCAACCCTAAAGGTGGTAACTAGAAATTCACAAGCAATCTTATATCAGGCAATGTTACCTGTCCAAGGGTGAACTCAAGCAGCAGTGGAGCTAATTTATGAGTATGGATTTTTAAGAGTACACACACACACACACACACCACACACACACACACACTCCCACCCACCCACCCACCACATCACATTCACGCGTACAGTTGGGAGGCAGGCTACAGATGCAGTGTAGATTTCTGATTTCACAGGAAGCTGCAGTTGGTCAGGTGTCAGCTTCCCTGAGATTGACCACAAGGCCACAACAGTCCCTGACGTCCCTTCGGATCCATGGGAGGGCTACTGCCTCTGGTTCCATCCCAGGTTTCACATGCTGTTACATCCCTTCTGAGAAGAGATTTTTTTCCCAGCTGCTCAGTTAAATTTATCTACTTTGCAGGATCTTTACTTGCCTTACAGTTACAGATCCTAGACTGCCTTATGACTGGGTATTTCTCATTCACACTTCCACATGCATTCCATAGAGTATATACACATTCACAAGCACATATTAAGCAATATAGTTTCCAGGCAAAGTCTGGCCTTATGGCCTTGATGTAACAAAAAACCTGACATAAATGGCATGGGTTAACATAACAAGATGACACACCAAAAAGCCTAACAAATTTGTATCACTTGACACCTAACCAATTGTAGCTAAGAGAGCCAGGATCAAGGGCAGAGGGGGAAAACAGGGGAGTGTGTCCAGCCAGCTAGACTCCAATGGGGGCTGGGGATCATGTCCGGCTGGCTACAGGCAACACCCCAAATATAAAACGAACATTTATTGAACATTTTCTACATGTGCTGAATTATTACTAATAATTCTATCATTTCCATCTACCAACGGACCAATACCATTATTAGGATTTCTCCTGTAAATTCCTTAATGTCTTTAATTTGGCTGAACACTGATTTGGTCTCATGACTTTGTTTTCCTTAAAAATGCATAAGATACCAGGACTTGAAATTCTTAGTTCTGACTGATGGTGGAAGGGGCATTTTACTTTTCTATGAAATCAGGGACAAAACCAAACATAATACCAAGTGAGAGACGGACACAGTAAATATATGATACGACTGAAAAACAAAAAATGACCGAGTAACTATCTCAAAAACTAGCATTAGACAGAGCTTAAAGAGACACCATAAAGTCAACTGTGAACTCAAAAGTTGCCACTTCAGGTAAGATACAAATGGTGAAAGCTGCCTCCATTTTACTGAATTGGAAATACCCATAATTCCTGGCTTCTCTCTCTAGAGTGGGTCAATTAAAAAACACCCCAAAACACACACCCTGATTAGTAAATCATCTTCAGAAGTCCAGGAAGTAACAAGGGGGCTTACTTGTTATTGGTAGGTCCCGTTGCCAGCACATCTGATTGCAACTTTGGGAAGAACCCTTGTTCATATTTGCCTTGACCGATTTTCATATCAAGTAAGTGTGGGTGAATGGCAGTGTGATCAATCTTCATTAGCCGCTGTTCAATGGATTGGGCTGCAAAAAGACATGCATACATGAGTAACTATTTTAGTGCTCTAATCTATAGGATATGCCACAGCCAGGAATTTAACCATGCTCTGATTTTGTGCATGTTCTACAATGAGTTAATTGAGCATTTTAGTCACAGCAAGCAATAAACTTTCTAAAGCACGTAAAGAGGGACTTGCATGCAGCTTGAGGAGTGCCCTCTCCACCACTAAAATAGAGGCATTTTCCTTTCCGCCTTTTACACACACACCCAAGACCATCTCTCTCACCTGACTCTGTAGGACTGCACAATGGAAAGTAGGGATGTTAAATACCAAGTAATTGAATAAATTGTGGAACCGCATTAAATTTTAGCAGTTACATGATTTCATAGTCCCTTAGGATGGTAGCAGTCAGTCTATGGGGGGAGCCGAAGCTCCCTGTGGACAGAGGCTGTGTTGGCATCCCCCTCACATTCCCCCGCACTGTTCTCTCTGATGGGGGGGGGGGGCGCCAGGTGGAGCCAGTGCTCATGGGAAGCTGGCTTTTAAGCTGGCTCCCCTTGAGCACCGACTGGCTGGTGTCCCCATCCCCTCCCACCCCCGCTGCCTCTGTGGTAGGCAGCAAGGGGAAGGGGAGGCAGGGCAGGCAGCTCTGTGGGAGTCAATATGCGTGGGAAGCTGTCTTGAAAGCTGGCTTCCCATGTGTACCAGCTCCCGCCTCCCCCCCCATCACCGTCCATGCTGCTACCTCTCTATCAGAGGCAACAACATGGAGGTGTGTGTGTGGGGGGGGAGGGGTGGGGAAAGCAGGCAGCTCCACAGGATCTGGTGCTCATGAGGAGCCGGTTTAAAAGCCAGCTCCTCAAAGACACCAGCTACTGCCTCCCCTACCCTTTGCTGCCTCAAACAGAGGCAGCAAGGGTGGGGAGGAGGAGAATGCGTGTAGTCAACAGGATTAACCAATAAAACCAGGCTTATTGCTTAATCCTGTGGTCAACGACACGTTGACACCCCGAACGTAAAGTGTTGCTGTAGTGCAGTGATGACAGGAATACAATGAGAACCCTCCTCTCAGTCATGCCAGCTGGGGAAACCAACACCCAGGGTACAGTGTGGCCAGAGTTCTAAAACGGAAATGCAGGGCAGGTCATTCAACCTATTGGCCATTTTACAAAGCAAGGCATGCAGTTTGTTAGTACATAGACTGACAGCTAATGATGACATTTCATTGTGTGGGAGGGCAAGGCAGAAGCACAGTGTGATCAAAAGTAGGGATGTTAAATATCGGTTAATTGAATAGTCGAGTAACCTCATGAAATTTTATCAGTCAGTCGACTATTCTATAGTCCCTGAGGGTAGGGCCAGCAGCCCGTGCATCAGAGGCAGCAGCACAGGGTGCCAGGTGGGAGCTGGTCCGCAAGGGGAGCCAGCTTAAAAACCAGCTCCCCTCATGGATCGGCTGCCTGTCACCGTGCTGCTGCTTCAGGAAGGTGGCAGCAGTCCTGCTTAGGGCAGATCTGAGCTCCCAGACCCAGCGTGAGCCAGGACTAAGCCAGGCTGCCTGCCCTCCCAGCTCCTAATATACTTTAAATGCAGAGCCACAGCACGGGTAGGTCCTGAACCCGTTGCAAGCCAGGACTGAGCCAGGCTGCTGGCCAGCCTGCTAAAAAAATTACAGGAAGGGAGAGGGGAAAGAGGAATGAATGCGTGTGGTCTATAGCATTAACCTATAAACTTTTGCTTATCGGTTAATCTGTTAATTGACTGTACTGTTACATCCCTAATCAAAAGAACATCTCTCAAATGCATTATTTATGAAAAACAAGGAAATATTTGCGCTGTTATTTCATTTTAGTTATTAGTATGTGGACAGGGCCATTACAGCAATTCTTTAAATTTAGGAAAACTGCTGCTGGCAAAAATAAAGCAAGCAGGCATTTGGTGCAAACTACTGGTAAAAGAAAAATGTATTGCTGAGGGAAAAGTCACTTCTTTGTTGTTGAGAAAAGGAATGGCCCCCTAACTTGAGTCAGTTAACCATCTTTATCACTAAAACCTTTTAGTCTAAGACTAGCTCAGTTATCTAAAGGCGAGTAGTGCTCTGTGTTATTATACCAGAGGCCCAGGTTGTATTCTCAGTCTATTTCCTTGGGCAGGAAGGGTCTGGGAAGCCAGACTCTGGTCTTTGAAGTATCCTCTGATTACTAAGTCATTCTCCTGGATCTAAATAAAAACTGTCACTGATAATAGAAAGTCCTATTCAATCCACCAAGATTAAAAGCAGGAGTGGGAAACTTCAGGCCCAGGGGCCAAATGTGGCTGGGGGCTTGCCCTGGATCCAGTCCCCAAGGCTCAGAGCTCCCACACCCCCAGCATTGGGGAGCCTGCACCTACTGTGGATGTGGAGCACACAAAATCTACGTAGCCTGGGCCCCATTAGGCACTGGTGTGCGAGGGGAATGTGGGGAGTTTGTTTCTCCTTCGCAGTCGGGGCCACGTCAGTGAAGGGTGGTTTTTTTTGGCTTCTCACTTGTGTGCAGTCCTTGACCGATTTTTCTGTGGGACAGTGGCCCCCAACCCAAAAAAATGTTCCCCGCTCCCTGATTAAAGGGATGGCCCAAAGAGTGCAGAGTGTAAAGAAGGGAAAAAACATACAAGCCTTTAAGGCTATGACAGGGAGACAAAGACTCACTAGAAAACATCAGATGACATGCAGGCCCTATTGAAGTCTGACGATGTTTTGCCATTGGCTTCAATGGGGTCAGGATTTCATCCCAAGTCTCCAGCAAAATGGAACCAAAAACTCCACACCAGTTAAACTGATACAACAAGCAGTGAACTTTAGTGGAGAAATTTGTGTTTGCCAAACATTAATTTGATTATTCAGCTCCACACTAAAGTAAATGGCTTTTTTTAAGACTTAACAAGTCTAAAGATGAATAAATATGCAAAATGGGGAAAATTACAGCTGTGACCTAGACAATTTTGTGAAGAACACATCCCACAACTCTTATTCTGCTGAAGAGATTAGATGGAAGAGGTGCTGATCTTTTGGCATTTTGTATTAGAACAGCATTTCTCAAATTAGGGATCCCGACTGAAAAAGGTGTCGCAAGGCAATTCTCGGAAGGTCATGAAATCACAACAAAATATTGCCAGGGAGGGCCGGGGGAGCAATCGGTACAGTAGCCCTCTCTTTGGCCACCCAGCTCCGAAGAAAGAGACACTGCTCTCAGTTGCACAGAAGTAAGGGTGGCAATATTAAGAGTTCGCCCGACTTAGAAAGGATGTCACAACCTGAACTATTTTCCCAGGGGCCCAGGAAATAAAATTTGAGAACCTCTGTATTAGAAACTATGGGATTTTTATAGGTATGTTTTCCACTTAGTCTTAGGTCATGTCTACACTACATGAAAGATTGATGCTGCCATGGTCGATCTTCCAGGGTTTGATTTAGCAGGTGTAATATAGATCTGCTAGATCAGCGGTTCCCAACCTTTTCCAGATGGGGACCCATTTTGATAATTCAGGAAGACTTGGTGACCCAGGGCAATTAAAAAAAAAAAAAAGTGTGTGAATGGCTCCTTAAGAGCCACCTGGTGACCCTTTTGAAATGTAATGGCGACCCATATTTGGGTCCCGACCCATAGGTTGGGAATCCCTGTGGTAGATCGAACTCAAAGGGTGCCCCTGTCAGCGCCAGTACTCCTACTCCTCAAGAGGAGTAAGGGAAGCTGTCAGGAGTGTTTGCTCCCGTCAACCTCCAGCTGTGTGGATGGGGATTTAAGATACATCGACTCCAACTATGTAATTTATATCTCTGGAGTTGTGCATCTTACTTCGACCTTCCCATGTGGTGTAGACCAGGCCTTAGTGCCTTCTGTTGTTGATAGCACAAAATACCGAGAGGCACAAGACTGGAAAATTAAAAGCCTGCTCTGAGGGTTCCAGAAATAGCTGGTTAGAGAAACAAGTGACTGGTGCTGGGTTCACAATTCATGTGACTGATAAACATGAAGGAGACTTGCTGTTACTATCAACTTGCTGCCTTTCACGATACAGAACATGAGGTTCCGGTGCCACAATATCAACAGAAGTAAGACGTTGAATACAAAGTCGACCTGCAAATTAGAACAGTTTTCAATGAAATAAGACACGCTTACTGCTCCTCTGTAAGGTAGGAGTATGCTGACTTTTTAGCAAGAATTCCAGACAACAGGTGCTCCACAGCTAATTTCTCGTGCAGGACTTTTTTTTTTTTTTTTTTTTTTTCAAAAAGTGAACAATTTTTTTTAAAAAGCCTCCAGGGCACTGCACATCGTAGAGTAAAACAACCAAAGGCTCTATTCATAGCCATTTCTATTAACATCTCCCTAACAAAACAGAATTTGTGATCCAGTCTATCCAAAGCTGGCTCCTTAGGAGAGTAGATGGAAAAGGAGCACTGCCACAGAGCTAGGCCCAGGACCTCAGCTTCTCTTCCTAGTGCTGTTTCTCAAGTCAGCTGCCCAGCAGCTTATCCGAGCAACACCAACAGCTGTTAGAAGTCGGGAAAAGATACAGGGTCCACAAAAATATGAAACTCATTCTAAAATTCAAAAATATAATTTCACAGAGTAAGGGAGGGGACATGGCCAGCATGGCCTTTCTCTCTACACTTTTCATGTTAAAGCTTAAGTACTTTCACTTTAACAAACTGCTCATCTCCCTCTCAAATGGCTGAGAATTATTTATTTAAGGTCATCATCTCCACCGTACCCTTAAATTTTATTTTTGAAGTTGAGCATCGACAGCTCTGGACATACCTGCTTCTTTTAAAGTGCTGCATTTCTGGTATATAGATGTCCGCAGTGCAGGAGCCCTTACGTTATACAGTCTAATTTTCTCAATTCTGGAGTCAAACACCCGCAGAAAAGGGTCCTTCTCTTCCCACTGGGACATAATCTTATTATCTATGAAGGTTGCAAACATCTGGGTTTCAATGAAGTGTGAGAGGAATGGCAGGTAAGGCTCAGGCTGGTCCGACAGAAAAGAAGCCTGCAATAAAAGAGTTAATTAGTGCTGTATCCTTACTTTGGACTTTGTTTAATCAAACCCCTCCTGTGCTATAGCACAGTCAAAAAAGACCTACTAGTTCATGCATCCAAAGGCTCCCAAAACATACTCACAGGGTGACCTCTGATATCTCTCTCATAGCTACACCAATTTCTGGTGTAGAGAAGTATTTAGTGTATTGCTTATCATCTTCCAATGCAATTTAGCAGCTGGAAACAGGAAGAGTCAGCATCACATAACATCTCCTCTCCCTACGGACTACTGTCAAGTGCACACAGTTTGGGAACCTCACATAGCCTGTGTCCCCTTGTCAGCAAACAATTGTGTTTACAAGGCTAATTAGCATCTGCCTACTACCTGAACCTACTAGAGGCAAGGAAACAACTGTTTGATACATGGGTAAAGGTTAGATAACGCTCCTGAAGGCATTTACGCAATCTCAGTTTGTAAGGAAAGAGAGACATCTAGACTGAGATTTTTAAAATGCGGGAAATGATCTATGCAGCTTCTGTTAAAATTGAGGTGTGTGGCTAAAACCTTTACTTGGGTATGAAAATCTCACTCACAAACCACAGAAATGGATAGCATCTATTGAAATGCTAGAGAAATTAGCCCAGTAAACCAAGCACTTTTTTGTGAGCGAGGGGGAGTGGAACACTGCTACCTTCATGACAAATGCTCATAAGCTAAAGAATGTATTAAAGCCAGGAGAGAGAGAGAGAGAAAGAAACCTGACATAAAATAATCTTAGTTTTTTCTTTGATGTTAATCTTCCTATTGTCACACACAGAATAGAATCTGGATATTAAAAAACCCCAAAGCTGATGCTATAGAAACATTATTGTTTATTTTAAAAAGCCACACTGAAATAAAGTTGTGTGCCCACTCTGTTTCTTTTGCTAGTATTTTAGATTATCTTCATCCACTCCCTGACAAATCATATCATACCCTACTTTTCACAATGCTAAATGAACAATGCTAGGTTTTGGACATCACATCTCTGTCTATAGTTTGATATTTTAGAGGAAAAAAAATGTAGGTTTCACTGTAAAGCCTTGTAAGAAAAAAGGAAGTATAGATTGAAAACAGAAGTATTACTTTAAAAAAGTCCCTATGAATGGATTTATTTTTCAAGTCCTATGAATGCACCTATTCCCACAAAGTAAGAGTGCTTTTATATCAATAGAGCCCTGAAAAACTGCAGATATCTGCTGGTATCCGTGGCTCATTTTTGCAGATACAGATACAAATTTTGTATCCATGTAGAGCTTTATATATCACTACACTTTTGAACGAAGTCACAGAGAATGCTCCATCTTCTGCTTAACCATCAACTAGAATTAAGCTTTTTCTACACTTACCAGGCAATCAGTACTGCGAGGATAGATTTCCCAGTGTCAATTTAGTGGGTCTAATAAAGGGCCCACTAAATCGACAACTGCTGATCATGTGCCCATCCACTCCAGTACTCCACCAGAGAGAAGAGTAAGGCGAGTCGACTGGAGAGTTTTTCCCCATCAACCTGCCCATCCCCCAGTGGAATACACTGCAGTAACTCGACCTAAGGTACATTGATGCCTGCTATGTATTCACATAGCTCGAGCTACATACCTTAGTTCGACATTGCTCCCTAGTGCAGGCCTGGCCTTGTATTTGCATCTGCAGGCCAGACTCAGTGGATAGCTGCACAGAGTTAAATGAAATTATTCTGATTTACACCTACTGAGGTTCTGGCCCTAAACATCAAAATACCCAGGGGAGTGGGTGAGTAATGAAGAAATAAATAAAAATTTAGCCATTTCACCCAATAGCAGTCAACTAAATCATAACGCTTCTGGTTGCTTTTACTTTGTCAAAGTTTTGCATCTGTTCCCTGTTTGTCAGCCATGACTCCATATCCTGTGCGGCTTGAATGACGAAGGCCTCATAATCTGCAAACATCTGAGTGAAGCGGTTGGCAAAGACTTCACGAAGCTGCACATTTAGTTTATAATCCCTCAGCTCCTCTTCTTCACACTGTAGTTTTACGTTCCTTTCCTTCTCTGCCATAGGAGCTGTGATGGTCATTTTGTCTACCGCCACTCCTGTCCTCTTTGCTAGAGCATGCAGCCGGGCGATTGTTTCATTGCCTTTCAGCAATTCATACATGTGGATTGTGTTGCTGGGTATATTTCCATTCTTCTTGTCATTAACCAAGTCATTAAGGACAAGATTCTTGAGTTTGGTGGCACTCTCGCTACAGTGTAGGTTACCCTCAGGAGGGATTCCAAACTGAAGGAGAACCTCGGAGATTTCCTGAATAAACTCCAGTTTGTTCGGGAACTGGGGGAGTTCTTCTGGAAGCTCGATGAAATGATTATCAATATCTACAAAGCACAAGTTAGCCTGAAAGAGAGAGAGAAAAAAAAAGACATTCTGAAAATGGGAAATTGGCTCCATTTTTTTTCCTCAACTTCTAGAAAGTAACCCCAGACTATAGTCTGTATTTTCCAATTGGATATTTAAATGAACAAACCAACAAGAAAAAAAATACAGCGCAAGAACCCATGTGTAAGTATAGTCAAGCACAGTACATTTCAAGACTGAATTGTCATGAAAATATCTCACACACACACACACACACACACACACACACACACACACACACCCCTGATGACATCCATTCTTACTATATTTATTTCTTTTTAGTGTTGGGTAAGAACAGCCAGCCACAGAGTTAAGTTATCTAGGCATTCACTAGCATATGATCTTACTGAAATAAATCTAGGGATTAACTGATAGCAATGCTTTAAAAACTTTTTGATTTAATAAACCAAGAGGGTACAGTGTACCTCATATCAATGTGGAATGGGATTAGCATGGTCTTCCTTATAGAAAAGGGCTTGGGGAGTCTGTGGTGCAAAAGTATCCCACTCTAAGAAACTGCCCAGTGCTCCCTATAGAGTCATGAATGAGGGGGAAATCGCATCAACATCAGCCATAAGAGTCAATGTAGCTCCAGGAGAGGAGCCTCTGGAGCTAAGTTACCAAGAAGTCAGGGCTGGGAAGAAAATTCTGATGGGATCAGAGCCACAACAGGGGAGTAGAGGGTCTAGAGGGGGACCCTATGGGATCTGCCACATTTTAGTGGCAGCATTCCACTGAGGGACCAAATTTGGCCCCTACTGTGTCATGCAGGAAAATTTCCCTCATGGAGATTTTTATTTCCCACTCACACAGCTTACACAACAGAGGGATAATCTTAGACCATGGATTTTTAAACCGTGTGCAGTTATCTGTCTACTAGAATAGACACTTCATTTCAGAAGCTTCATAGGGAGAAAACCCTATATATAAATTAGTTACACTGCAAGTGTGCCCAAAGGAATAATGTCACAATGAAAACAGTAACTGATCTTTCTCTCCTGAATTGCAACTTGCATATAAAGATGCCAGTGAATTTACTGTGCTGAATAAAGCAAGTACCAAAACAAATCAGTTTCTCAAGGGTACTATGTTCTAAAGTGTTCCAGCCTGACAAAAATCTACAGAACAATAGACCTACAATATTCACAGGGTAACAGAAATATGTCCTTGTTAGGCTTTGAACTGATGTTTAATTAGTTATCATGACTCCTTCTGTTTCTCTACGCATCCCAAATATCTACTCCATTTCTAACAAATTATACTAGGATAAGAGAATCTCCAGACCAGGCTAAGGAAATTAACTTTTCTCCCCGTTATCCGAAGAATTAATTTTCTGCAGGTCAACATGCAATTCCACAACAAAGAAGCAACAATGATTAAAACAAAACCAAACCCCTAGAGTTATTTCCAAAAATTATTTAAATTCAAGGACATTTCTGACATTAATTACAATTCACATGAATCCTTTCTGCGATTTTAAAATTTGCTGGTTAAAATAGAAAACCATGATAATAATGCACTATAATAAAGCTAGAACATATGCAAATAATATTATTGCTCTGTACAGCAATCTGCTTTTCTTAACATATATTTATGAAAAAAATAGTTCCTACAGTAATATAATTTTTCTATGCTCTTAGCTGAAAGAGCGACTTATCTATCAATATTACATTTCAAAGGCTGTTTAATTTTAAAATGAGAGTTGGATTCAGAAAGCCCTTAGGGTGTCCTGCTCACTTGGCTCTTCAAAAAGCATCTGACGATTAAAGTGAATGCAGGGAGATTAGTAACCATAAGAAGGCATGGTGAGTCGAATTTTATCTCTAATATACCAATGGTTTATATTTAGACCATGAGCTTGAAAAACTGGCATTTGGCCTGAACAATAAAGGAATGCTGAAGTGAACAGTATTTCATCATCACCCATGTGTTACAGGATTTTCTGCTTGCTTTTTAAAAAAATATGCATGAAGTCCAGATTCGAAACCTTCTCTATTAAATTCAAGGTCCCTCCCATATCTGTTATGACATTCTGTACCAGCCATGTGCTATAACAATTTTTCAAACATGATTAATCATTGTCCCTATATATAAAGTGGGAGAACATAATAAAGCATCAAGTAAATACCCTTCTGTTATAGTACTTACCCCAAATATATGGTGCATATTTAGGAAAAAAAGGAAAGAAACAGCTCTGCAACTGTTATGTTCAGAGTGTCTATTTTTTGCAGTATATATCTTTTGTAACTGCTGGCGTTTCCAACTAATTAACAGTTAGTTTTTCCTCACAAATATTACTTTCCCTATAGTCAAAGGCAAGTAACTTGGCATATCATCATTAGTAGTAGTAGGCCACAACATTAATTTTCTTAATGTATCCGGGCAACTAACGAATACAATAATTTTGCTGCATTAATATAATCATATTGAAAAGTGTGGCTGAACAACAGCTTCATGTTTAAAACACAGCAATTTTCAAATGGCTATGAAACTTCATTTAAGAGAATACTTATTGACAAGAATCCTATTGTCATATGTAAAGTATCAAAGTCACTTCCTCCTAACACTCCAAAAGGACCTTTATTATAAAACAGTGGTTCTCAAACCTTTTGGCCCACGGCCCATCCTGCTTAATGCGAACCTTTCCATGCACCATCAGCCAACCATCCATGACGACAAAATGCCTTTGCTTATCTCTAAATACCTTAAATACTAAATTATTCTTATTAGGCTACTGGAGCATAAAAACTTCAATACATGGCTGTAACATAAGGGGGCATATATAACTAGCAAGAAAGGAAATATTAATTAAAATCAAAATAAACAGATGTAGCACTTTAATTTGATCATGTTGGTTTCCCAAACTTTAAGTAAAATATTAATTCATGTCCAAAACAAAAGTTTCCAACACTGTTTTTATTTATGGCAGGAGTGGGGAACCTTTTTGGAGTTGGGGGCCACAGACTCCAGAAAAATCAGTTGGGGGCCATACAAAAGTGAAAGGCAAAAAATCCCAAAACCAAACAAAGACCAAAAAAAAAAAATCCCAACCATCATTGATGTGGCTGCCGACTGAGACACCTCACTCCCCTGGCACTCCAGCCCCTGGGAGGGTGGCGGGGGGTAGAAGGGACAGCGAAGACAGAGGTTCAGGGCTTCCCACAGGCCTGAGTAACTCTTCTGGTGTCCCAGGTTAGTAGATTTTGTGAGCTCCCCCAGGCTCTAAAGTTAGGCAAAAATGAGGTGTTCAATGTGCAGAAAGGGGCTGCCAGGAAGTGGGATAGGGACGGGGGTGCAAAAGGGAGTGGGAGGGGGTGTCTGCGTGAGAGATAGGATGCTGGAATGGGCTGAGAGTAGGGGTCTGGCCAGGATAGCAAGTGCAGGAGCAGGCTGGGGTGTGGGGTCTTGGTGGAAGAGGGGTCTGTGAGGGCGATGGGGGTGTGGGGATTGGGCATGGAGGGAGATACAAAGGGTGTTTACCTGGCTCCACGCCCCCTGCATCTCCTAGTCACTGCCTCCTGCTGCTCCCATTGGCCGAGATTCTGGCCAGCGGGATCAGCGGAGAAAGCCTCCACGTGAGCAGTTTCCGCACTGCGTACAGGGGGAAAAAGGGAGTGGCAGTGTGCAGAGCTGCTAGCTCTCACCGCGAGCTAGATCCAGCTCCTGATACCTCCAGCAGTGGGAACCCGGTGCTGGTGCTCCAACCTCATGGTTGGGGTGGGGGACTCCATGGGGCTTGAGTGTCAGCATAGGTTCCCAGATGCAGAAAGGAGGGGCTGAGGGTGAGCCTCGAGCTCAGGCCTGACTGCAAAACCATATACTGCATTATCAATAGTTCAGAAGACAGGCTCTTTAACCTTCTGCCATTCACTTCTAGATCACCATCTCGAATTGGCTCAGGCTGGTATTAACCCAAAGTCACAATGTCCAGTGGCTTATCTGAAAGGAGTTTAGTGGTCTCAGTCCAACTCTTACGCCGACACGCCATCCCAACCATAATTACCAATGAAGAACTCACTACAGGTTGGACATCCCTGATCCAGAACAGGGGATTTTTCTGGACCAGGGGAGGTCAACTCCTGCTGCTATGCTGATGGACTCCAAGGTCCATCATCAGATCCCACTTTGCTCCCCACCCAGCCCTGCTGCTGGCTGGTCTGGTTTCCCTCCTTTCCCACATCTGCGGGGGCTGCCTGGGCTCTGCACCTCCAGGGCATTCAGATCTCCTCTCCTGGGGTGGGGGGCCTCCATTGTCCCAGGCCGCCGGGATTCCGCTGGCCTGGTTCTGCTGAGACTCAGCAGCTCCAGAGCCACTGGAGCTTCGCTGCTGCAGAGTGGATGGGACTGCAAGGGCTCCGCTGCCATGAGGCAGCCAGAGATCTGCTGCCCCAAGGCTGTGTGGTGCTTCAGGGCTCCACTGCCCCAGGGTCACTGAAGCTTCTGGGCTGCTGGGGCTCTACTGCCTCCGGATTCCTTGAATTCTGCAGCTCTGGGGCTGCAGGGTTCTGCAAAACCAGGGCTGCTGGGCCTCTGCTGGTCTGGGCTGCTACTCTGCAGCCAGACCTGAGACACAAGGCTTTTGGCTTCCTGCCTCCCCCTGGGTTCTCTGGTCTGGCAAAATTCATGGTCCTGCCGGGCCATGAATGTTGCCAGACCAGAGAGTCCCAGACCACAGAGATTCAACATGTAGTTAGCAATTTCAGAGACCAAGGACTGAACAAGTACAGAGACTAAACTATCCTCTTACTGTCAGAAAACAGGCATGCGAGGAGTGCAATAACTGACGATCAAGATGAGTGTCCTCATGGGTGCTCCACATGAGGTCAGTGCACCACCACTGAGCCCTTTATTTGGAGTCTTCTGAGCAGTGTCTCTGGGGCCGCGCATGCACGTGCCTCTTGCTGCACACTCCTACTGTTCAGGAATCGCACATGCACGAACCACTGTGCCCTCCCCCCTACCCCCACCCCTCCGGTTCCTTCTCTACCTTGGAAGAATGTAGCCAGTTGAGGAAACCAGCACTCTGAAGTAAAGGGGAGGGAGGGTATTGGAGCACCCACCGGGACACTCATCTCAAAGACTGTAAGTTACTGCACAGGTGAGTAACCTATTCTTCTTCTTCGAGATGTCCCCTTGGGTGCTCCACATTAGGTGACTACAAAGCTGTATCTGTTCAAGGAGGAAAGGATTTTGCATCTGGCATGAATGCAGTAGACAGGACAGCCTTAGAGAGTTTGAGGCTAGAGAAAGGTCCTTGGGAAAGTGTGTAGTGCTTTGCAAATATATGTTCTGAGGACCAGGGAGCAGCTGTGCAAATGTCTGCTATAGAGACCTTTCAGAGAAATGCCAACGAGGTAGACATGGCTCTGGTTGAGTGTGCTGTTATGTTGTCAGGACAGTTAATACCTGACAAAGAGTAACAAAGTTTTACATAGTCCAAAATCCAGTGAGAGAGTGGCTGGGCTGAGAAAGCTTGGTCCTTATTGTGATTTGCTATTAGACAATCTAGAATCGTAGTGAATGCTAGTGGGAAGGGGGTAGGTTTAGAAGATAAAATTAAAAAAGAACAAGTTAAAAATCACTTTAAAAAGTTAGATGTCTGCAAGTCACCAGGGCCTGATGAGGAATAGGTCTCTGTCACAATGCGCTCTCACTTTTAGTTTAGCACAGTGAGGGCATTTTTCTGTGAGACATGTGCCTTGCTATGGCAGTGAACACATTGAACATGTCCATCCGACACAGGAATAGGTTCCTTACACAAAGACCAGCGCTCAAAACCCAGGCATGGCGCTTACTATGACTATCTACAGCAGCGGTTCCCAACCTTTTCCAGATGGGGACCCATTCTGCCAATTCAGGAAGACTTGGTGACCCAAGGCAATTCAAAAACGGGGGGGAGGAGGGGATGCAGAGTCACCTGGGGAGACAGTTGGCGACCCTTTTGAAATGTAATGGCGACCCATATTTGGGTCCCGACCCGTAGGTTGGAAAATCCTGATCTACAGGAAGAAAAAACTTTTGGGGAGTTGGTGATGGTGGAGAATAACAGTTAACAAGGCAATAACTTGCTAACTAACTAGAGGTAAGAACTGGAGAAAACTGGGTTTACTTATCTAAAATGCAGAGCGAGGTTGGGAAACAGTACCAAGCTCCATCTGTGACCCAAGGCAGTAGAGAAGGAACTGGGGGGGGGGGGGGGGGGGGAGGGAGAGAGAGACACTCGCGCATGTGTGATGCCTGTACAGCAGGAACATGCAGCTTGAGGTGCGCGCATGTGCAGCCCCAGGGACACTGCTCTGAAAACTCTGGCTAAAGGGCTTGGCAGTGGTGCACTGATCTAATGTGGAGCGTCCACGGAACATCTCTCGGAGAAGAACAATAGAACACCCAGGAGAGTAAATTTGCACTTTATACAGTGTATTGCATAGCGCGATCTTCAGTCTACAGAGCGGTAACCCCAGCACCTGTAGCAGTTACTAAATTCACTAAAATGTTTTATACAAAGTACTCTGACATGCACTCAGGCAGAGACCTTAGCTAAAAACATGATTTACAAACACAATAACCATCAATAATATTACAAAGAATTTAAACATAACTCACTAGAAGATTTACCCAACATTGCTCAGGCCCTTAACTCAATTGGGAGGGGGGGGGGGGGGAAGGTGTAGAACAAAAATGTGCCTGCTTCAATTTAATCATTGCTCTGGGGCGAGAATGGGGATGAGGGGTTCAGGATGCAGGCTGCCCTGGAGAGAGAGCCCTCTCTCATCCCAGCAGCTTGGGTCTAGGTGAGGAGTGCCCCTTCATGGCTGCTGCAGCTCAGGTGGGGAAAGGGTACGTATCACCTGGCTGTGGCAAATCCAGTTTCACCTGCCCCCGTGTTCCCTAGCTGAAGCGAGGAATGCAGCAAACTTTGCACTTTCCTTTCACTCCCTGACAAAGGGGAACAGCCAGCAATGTTCCTGTACAAATCGGAGGCGGGGGGGGGGGGGGGGAGTGGAGCTTCAGTCCACCTCACCCTAACTAAAGGGTGCTTGGGGGTGGGAGGCTTGGGGTTGGGGCAGTCTTGGGGGCCCTTTCACCTGCCTGGTGATTGTCTCTTCTGTTTGGTTTTATGAGAAGCAATCCCTTTCCAGGCACATCCTGCTTTCCTGGTACAACCAAACTCTTAGGATGCTTTAAGTTCAGATAAGAGGTAGCCGTATATCGAATTTGGTGGCCCTAGCTCTTACCATTTAGGAAGACTTCTTGAACACACAAACACGCTCACTCAAATATGTATTAGATTTAAAGGCCAGGCTGGTGGTCTAGAAGCAGACTCAGCCTCAATTTCCAAAAGCTCATCTTTGAGCAGGTAGAATCTCTGAGTACAGAGATGATAGCTAGCACATTCCATCTTGTGGGGTAAAAAACACACACACAGAAGCTTCATACTACTGAATAGCAACCCTTGCAATACATTGCCCCCAATGGAATTCCAACAAGGACTGTGACTTTGACAAAGAGTAAGAAAGGCAGGGAAGGCACGTGAAGCAGACAAGATGAGGACCCTTCTGAGCTTCAGAGGTACAAGCGTCTTTTTCCCGTACTCTCTCCATTAACACAAGATGGTGGAGAAAACATTGTCAGAACATTATTTTCTATTGTGTTCACTGACTTGTTACTTCATTCAGTAAGTCTCTCTCTGGCGGAACTAAGACAAGAAAAGAGCTTGGTAGTTAAAGGATAACAGGCTTTCCCATAGCATTTCTTAATTTTGTCCTGCAAGATTACAGCCCAGAGCATTTCCAGAGCAAACATTTACCTTTGCTAAAGTTACTTTGGGCAGTTGTTTATGATGTGTCAGCTTTCCACTGGGGACTAGAGTGAATAATGACACTATATTTTCAGCTGGGTTGATACAAAAGGTTGATAATACCATGCAGTAGTTACCTCTTGAGGAAGTTCTAGTTTTGAACGGTCAGTTCCCTCTTTGGACTGAAGACCCATCAGGTAAGGGACAGGAGCATCAAGAAAATGCAGGAGAGAGGCAGGAAGGATGGGAACATATACATGTTGCCACTGAAATGGGAACAACAGTGTGGTGATCCCCTCAGCTACTGTCATCAGACGCTGATAATCTAAAGAGAAAGAAAAAGACATTCAAGTATCTCTTGGCTTTAAAGTTTGGTATCAGTATTGTAGAGATGGGAAGCTATAAAACAATTCAATTATATTTTGCAATACTACAGGTCTGATTTTAAATGAACCATACCCTTTACTGCAACATTTTTAGAATAACCATTCTTTAAAATTATTATCCCAGCAAGAAATTGTTACACATGAAACCCTGATATTTTATCTAAATCTGTACCACTGTGACCTGAATCAAAACCAATTCACTAAAAGATACCAACAGTATTCCTCACAGCACAGCAGAAAAAGAAATCACTTGGTCCAATTCAATAACAGTATAATTTTTAATGCAGGAGACACAAGGAAAAAAGAAGTGATCAGTAAGCAAAAGTTACTGTCAGATCCCTTTTGTCTTGCAACTGCTTAAGGTTTTCTAGCATTTTTCAAGAGAGACAGCTAGATCATACATGAACAGTAGTTTCCAGGTGCTAACTCAGCCCAGTCACTCTTTTTAAGTAAGATTCTCATGGCTAAAACTCTGACGGGTATTAAAAATTTCAGAAAAACATTTCTTTGCATGCAGCACACCTGTGTTCTGTTCCTTTTACAAATTTACAACCCAGAGCAAATAGAGCTAATTCCTGTGTAGTGCTACTGTCTGTGTAGAAATATTTGTGCACTAATTCAAGTAAAATTTCAGTTTAAGTCACCAATCGATCACTTAAAATGAAGCTAATAATTGAATATTCAATAGAAAGTTATTTTCTCTTTAATATTCAAGCAAAATTATGAATTCAATGCAACTATATAGTCATTATATATATGGCAATTTAAAGTTGCTATGTAGAGTAATGAATAGCGTATGCTTTGTCTTACACAGCTTGCAATGTTTATGGCAAACTTTCACCTGTAAAATTGCCCATTACCAAATACAAACAAATGGCCATTCACTCATGAGAGCAATCAAACTATATGAAATAGGCTTATTGCTCCTTACACAGATTACTGTAACTTCCAAATAAATGAATATTTTGTACTTCTATAGAATTTTCCTTATAAGATATGGAAACATAAAACTTAATTAAGAATCATGTCTTCTCATAAGGAAACAGCTGTCAACTAAAACAACTTTTCAAATGTACAGTCAAAAAGCCCTGTTGCTACCAGCCTCAGATTTGTGCTACGGCTCAGGTAATTGCTCTCTCTCCTCTTCTCTACTTCACAGAAAAATAATTTTCACATCTCAGTCATGTGCAAAACCTTTTCTACAGTCCCACTGACTGACTACAGGTAAACAGGTCATAACTCCGGTCAATGTCAACAACTGACTCCGAGAATAATCACAATTATATCAGCAGCTCTGTCACACTGACACTGTATTGGCTTTGGGAGCTCACTAGCATAATATCTACTATATATATATATATATATATTTGAGAGAGTTTGTTTTGTCTGTGACCAAGTGAGCCTGTCTGTTCAAGATCTCCTAAACAGCAAGAGCTAGGTGTACCAAATTTGGTGCACAACTTCCTTGGACCATAATTTGAAGCAAGGTCAGGGTTTTGATTGTGCAGGGAGAGGAGCCTGAAGCTCCCACCCCCATGTGTATAGGGATGCATAAAAACATACAGAAAAGAGACAGAATCACCAGGCAGGTGAAAGGGACTGGCTAGGAGCATGCACCTTCCTCCCCCCCAGCCGTGACTGCCCAGCCCCGAACCTCCCACCCCTCAGGCATCCTTTAGGGAGGGCGTATTGCAGCTCTCCCCCCCCCCCCCCACATTTGTACAGGGACATTGCTGGATATTCCCCTTCATCAGGGAGCAAGGGGTAAGTGCACAGTTTGCTTCATTCCTCAATCTGGCTGGGAAGAGCAGGCGAACCTGGAACTGCCCCATCCAGGGGACATGCACTCATCCCTCAGCTGTGACCTGGTAGCTAGCCTAACCATAACTAGAGTTAGGTAACATTTTCCAGTGAGTAGCAGCAGCAACTGAGGAAAAAAAAAAAAAACAAAGTACCTGATCAACAGAAAACAAGTATGGTGGACGGCAGGGAACATTCACAGATTCCTCTGAGGAACTGTTCTCTTGGTATTTCTTTAATGCAAAGACAGTTCTAAAAACTCCGCATTTACCTCTTTCAATGCCTGGAAAAAAAAAACCCCACACCCACCACTGAGGCTTGTTCTATGCTTAAAGCTTACGTAGGCATAGCTACGTTGCTCAGGGGTATGAAACACAGGCCCCTTTTTGTCATGGCTATGCCGACAAAAGCCCCAGGGTAGGTGCAGCTATATAGATGGAAGAGTGACTACTGGCATAGCCAACACTGGTTGGAGCTGAGCTCCTCCTCCTGTCACTGTGCACTACATCTACAAGCTCTGTAGCCAAGACATAGTCTGATTCTCATCTTCACTTCAGTACTATCTTATGTTATACCTTGAGCTTTGCCCCTAACCTGATCCCTATCCACACAAGTAAGCTTCAGCTGTGCTTTAAGATTCAATTAACTTATGCATGAGGGTTGGAAGGGGGTGGAAGCTCAAGTGCTCAAGCTAGTACAACAGTGGGAATGCCAGAGTTCTGCATTACAAACAACTCATTCGCTGCTCATCAGACAAACCACAGTGTAAGCTTAAGTCCTCTTCTGCAGTGTGGCTCCTCATCCACTCCAGCTAGTCTAGGTGTGAATCATCTGAATATGGATGTTCAGCACAAGATGCCAGCATAAGATACTTCATGACTAACTCAAACTGGAGTTTTGTGTTTCTGAATAGATAATATATTAAAGCAAGGAATGGGACCTGCTGTGTGAATGCTCTGAAGCAAAAACAACAAAACAAAAACAAAAAACCAACCAACCACACCCAACAAAACACACACACAAAAAAACCCCACGCCTCCCAAACTCTTCAAAATTGGCAAATACTATTTAGCTACTGAACATTTAAAGTTAGAATAGGAGATGAAATGGTAAATTACAGTACTTCATGAATGTGAAGGCAAGAACATAATTTGACAAACTGGTAGACGGAGCTTAGACTAATCATATTATATGCCAAAGGTGGTGAGATAAATCAAGGGTGCTATGACAACTTAACTGCACAATTTATTTTATCCACAGACAGTTAAAGGGCCTGTCTTCATTGAAACAGTTAACCTGAATTAATATACTTGATCTGGCCCACCCCAGCTCTAACAATTTTACGTACAAGACAAAATAAATGCAAATTGCTGTGTTCTCTCGAGTGACTGTTCTTCATTTGTGGGTGAGATGATTAATTTAGCTACATCTAAACAACAACATGATGTTCATTTAACAAGAACCAAAACAGAGTATCAGTAATTGATGTGGTCCTGTAGGGGAGCTTGGACTACTACCCTGCCTTGACAATAAATGGTGATGTCTGCCTCAATCACAGGGTGGATCCCTAAAAAGCACAACTCAGGCCTGTCTCAAGTGTGATGCATATAAGCACGCAGGCAAGGTTAGGGAGGGAGAAACTTAGAGGCAGGAATTGTTTTGTATAACAATGCTGATTAAGCCTAGTACAACGAGAAAACATCAAAAACGCATGACAATCAGTCTTGTACTGGTACTTCTGTTTCTGATCAGCAAAAATTACAGGTGAAGCCATAAAAATGTCAATTACATTACACAAGTAGTTTTTTGCAACATCCCGAGTAGCAAGAATATACCCCAAATAGGGCATTGGAGGTATCTTATACAATACGGAATTAATTGGTAAATATGATTAGAATGACCAAGTCTTGCTTTGCTATAAAATGGGCTTAGTAAGAAGAATCGATGGAGGGAATGAGCAGGATTGACCCACTGGCCCTTCACACTGGTGACCCCAGTGTATGGCATTCCAATTCATGGGAATCAAAGGAACCACGACCTCCTGGCTGGCACTGTAGGTAGCATACGGGTGAGGTGTAAGTGAACTAGGCTTTATTATTGTATTATAGTAGATCTTCTATTAATTGCTTTTGCATTGCTTTGCGCTGTATTAATTGCTTTAGAATCTATAGTATTTAAGGTTTAAATAGTATAGTAATTGTTTTTAAGGCTTGTAAAACTTAAACAACTGCTTAAAGTTTGTAATAAAGTGGTTAAGTCTCCCTGGAGTGTCCTGGTTTCCCTTGGATCTAAAACAAATCGAACCACAGGACAATTGGCGTCACTAACAGGATCTGAGGGACCCAGATAGGTCCAGGAGATTTGGGAACCATGCTACTTTCCAACAGTGGTATGGGAGGAAAGGATAGGACCCGGGGATGATGCTGGGATGGGCACTTGGTAACCCCTGGACTGTCCTTGCACATTTTACAGGCCAAACTCAGCTGCTGGTCAGCTGGGATTGAGAAAAGTCAAGTAATTTGGTAAAAACCTGGGGAAATATGAACTGGCATTTGTAAAGCAACAGGAAGCTCTAAAGAATAGGAATAAAAGTAAAAGATTAAATTAAAATTAATTTTGCTATTAATGTAAGATGGCTTAAACAGCATTCCACTATACTAGCTTCCCAAATACATGAAAATTTGGATTTATCCCAAGAAAAGGAACCAGAAGGTGTGGGGGCTAGTTAAGGATCCCACCCTTCTTGCTAAATTAGTAAGAGACAAAACCTGTGTCCCTGGAAAGGGGCCATTCAGTTGAGAAAGCAGTAGGTACAGGCACTGGGGTTTTAAATTCTTGGAAAAATACTTGGAATGGTGATACCGAAACAAATGAAGTTTTCATTTGAAGGACAAAGCAAGTGAGAAGTGAGAAGAGAGTGAGAAGTTAACTCTCTGGAATCTGGAAGGAATTGAGCAATTGTAAAAATGCTAAAAGGAAAAGAATTCTTGGCTTCTTTGCAGCCTTTCTGGAGGTCACATCAATCCAGTGGCAAAACATTTTAATACTGATTTGTCTCCCTGTTGGCAAAGAATAATGGGGAAAAACTTACTTCCTCTTTAGTTAATTTCTACTTTTATGATGTATCTATGTCACAGTGTGCTACCAACAGTACAGCATAAATTAGTTCATAATTAACAGTCACCCAGGAATTAATCCACAGGAAAACTGGAATTATTTCCCACTGTTGATATGGTTAAGCCTTCTAGAGCAGTGTTTCTCAACCTTTTTGACACCAGAAACCTGCTTGCTGCCTTCCCTAAGCACTCGTGGGCTGCTAGAGGGAGGGAGGAGGAAGAGTATTTCACTAGTATTTCTGGCTGTTTTTTCCAATATTGTCCCTTTTTTGGTACTATCTGCATGTAAGACATTTCTTTCTTCCTTAGCAAAATAGGGCCACTACTCCAGTTCTGTTTATTTTAAACAAATGAAGTGAAGTTCAATGAATTACGTGATATGAAAACGTTAACTTGATTTAATACATTTTTCAATAATTTTGTTTACAAATGGATTTCATTTTATACATTGTAGGTAATTTTTAAAAACTAAATCATAGAAGTGTTTTTAAAAGTATCAGATCTATAAAGGCACCATACCACTTATGAGATGTTTGTGCCTGGCTTCCATGGCTCAAGTCTTTCAAATCCGGGGATAAATGTTTGACAAGGACCTTCAGAGCATCTTTCCAGTACTTAGCCGGTTGCAGTATTTTGTTTGTTGCAGTTCTTGCTGAAAATCCAAATTTCACAGAGATATGTGCAATGTCTTTACTGTCATCAGCTGCCAGACATGCACAACTAGTGATGTCACAACAATTATGCCAGTCGTGCGCAGCTATGTCCTTTGATTTTAATAAAAATAAGGCTATGATCTTGTCAGCCAATACGAAGACACACTATATACTTCCCTGCATAGAGAGATTGAGCTGATTGTATATTAGAAGTTATCAAATACATCTAAGTTAGGGACCCATTGTAAATCTTGCAGGTATGCTGCCAGAGGAGACTTCTTTTGAGACAAAGTTCATGTTGCACTTCATACACTTGGTTTAACATTTTGCCACAGGATAACCATCACACTTCAGCATGGGCAGGGGCACTCCAGCCCAGCCGTGATGATGAAATAGCCCCTGTCCATGGCAGGCCCAGCCCAGTCTCCCCCCCCCCCCCCCTCGCTTAATTGGTTAACCAGTTAAAGATTACATTTAACTAGTTAACTGATTAAATGAGATCTTACACCCCTAACCTGAATATCATTGCGGCCGCTCCGTCAGTATAACTTCCAATGCAGTGGTCCCACTGTCACATACTTGTTTAGTATCTGATCTGGAAGATTTCAACGCTTGTTGTGTTTTGCGGCAGTTCTCTACAGCACAGTAGATCTTCATGAACCTTCATAGGTACAATGCACATAAATAATAAGAACTGCTGCATCAGAAAAGTCCAAGGACTCATTCAACTGAACTGCAAACCAGCTTGACACACTGGCCCTTTTTATCAACTGAACTTCAATATCTTCTTCAATATCTTCTGATTTGATGTGACACGATGTCATTTGACAGTGGAATGCAACTACTTTTTTGGCAGCTTTCATAACCCAAGACTTCCCAGCAGACATCTAAAACTGAAGTCATGATTAGTTCTTCACCAATTCTAAATGGCAATTTGTAGGGACAGCAGATATGACGCTTATAACATACCTTCATTTGATGTTAGGACAGTGTGCAGTAATTTCTTTTGACCCCTCATTTCATCTCACTGTGTTGGAAGAATTCCACTGGCTTTTCTTTTGAATTCAGATGTTTGGTTTCCATCATTTTTGAAGGTTTCAGAGGATGATTGCTCAGACTTGTGCCACACATAACACAAAGGTTTTTGGCATTCTACATCCTCACTTGCAAATTAAAGATTAAATGTATTTTCGATTGAAGGCTGAATGTTTCCTTTTCTTATCTAGCCCCTCTTATTTATCACAGAGTCACTTGTATCTCGTTTTTTCTCAACTTTTGCTAGTTCCAAAAAAAAAAAAATCAATCCAGAAGAAACTGCTTTGACAATGACCTTGTCCAGTCTAGCTAAGTAAATGTTTTACTAGAACATAAATTTCACTTGCTACTCTTAAATATTTCCTACCAACAAATGCAGGCAAACATGCTTTGCATTTCAGCACCATAGGAACCAATATCAAGCTAATCACTATGTTCAATATTCAGAAATAAATGAATGAATAATACAGTGATGTATATTAAATATACAAAAAACCCATTATATTTTAAACTTTAATATTCGGAGCCAGGAAAATCTTAAGGACTGTGTCAAGGTAACAAATGGCGTGGAGCTCATGGGCTCGATCTGATGACAACAGGGGCAGACTTGTTTTGATTTTGTCTTCCCCACCCCAGGAGAATAGAAACTGATAGCTCAGTAGTGGACAACCTGAGGTCCACAGGTTGCATGCAGCCAACTGTGGTTCTATGAGAGGCCCAGAAGACATTTTGTTTACTGTTGCTCACAGAGAGTGCCAGATTCTATTGTAGTTTTTTTCCTTACTAGTATCACTCAAGTGACACACAGTGCATGTGAAGTGAGATGTGTGCTGATGACCGTCAGAGCCAATGCGCTCCCTCTGAATAGAATCAAAGCACTGCTATGACTAGGATTCAAAATTGGCACACCCACAAATTCTAGGCATCCAAGAGCATTAGTAAAAAACTTGGTTATGAAAATCTTGCAGCCCACCTAGATGAAGGGGGGGCCACTTGTGGCCCACTCACTAACTTAGGCTGCCCCTTGCTGTTTTTTCCTGTGGCTGAGCAGACAGTTTTATTGCAATGTTGCTCTGCCTAAGAAAGCCTGGGTTGTGCCCATATTACAAATGCTGCATACTACCTTCCTTTTTAACATGGCATCAAGACAACGGGTGGTAGGGGAGAGAAATCAGATATTTTCTGAACTATAACATTTCCTCAGCAGTGTTAATGAGCAACAAGCTTGCTTAGATGATTTCTAGCTTTCATTGTATTTATTCAATGACTTCCATATCTGCAAACTGGAAGGTTGAGAAGTCAACAGCTAATAAAAGGAAATGGTGCGTTTCTGACAGCAAAACCAGGGAAGAATGAGAAGAATGCAGAGGGTAGTCAAGTAGATCAGCAGTCCTAACCACTAGGCAGGCCGTGGCCCCTCTGGGTGCTGGACCGAGGCGGCTCTGGGGTACACCACTCCTGCTGCGGCTATTGGGAGAGGCATGTCCTGCCCTGCCTCTTAGCCAACCAGTGCAGGGGTCTCCTCCTGGACACTGAAGAGCGCTTTGCTGCACAGCAGAGCCCAGCATGGCAGCCTTAAGAGTAGCCATTACCTGGACAGCAACACTCAGCTGGCAGCTGGGAGGCAGCGTAGGGCTAGGTGGGGGGAAGGGCAGGCACTGGGGCATCCAGGGTGGGAAGGTGGCACTGGGGAGCTCTGGGGGTGGGGCTAATAGTGGCGAGCAGCTATGGGGGCAGGGCTGGCACTGGGGGACTCTGGGGACGGGGCTAATATTGGGGGCTGGAGGCTGGCACTGGGGAGGCTTCGGGGAGGGTTGGGTGCAGTGGGGCTCTGGAAACAAGAGGCTGGCATTGGGGGTCTGGTGGTGGGGGGCTGGCACAGGCGTTTGGGATGGGGGGCTGGCAGTGGGAGGCTCTGAAGGCAGGAGACTGGCACTGCAAGGATTGAGTGCAGGGGGCTCTGGGGTCAGTGGCTGGTGCTGGGGCGGGTAGAGGAGGAGGGGGGGGCTCTTGGGGTTAAAGCTGGCGCTAGAGGGCTCTGGGGACTTTTGGTGGACTGACAACATTTTACTTGCATATTCATTCATTGCAAATATGCAAATAAAATGTTACTGGTCTGCCAAAAGTTTGAGAGTGGGTTTGCCGGTCACCAGTATAAAAAAGGGTGGGAATCACTGAAGCAGATCACTTCTAATACAGTGTTTCTCAAACTGAGCTCCGTGAGACATCTCCAGGGGCTCTGCGAGGTTGACAAACTGGAAACATCGATAGGTACAACACATACAACCTTATGATGGTACGCTCCTGAAGGTAAGGACTAAGGATGTATAGTCGATAAGCATTTGCTTATCGGATAGTATTTTGACTAGTCAATATTCCCCCTCACTTTGCTGCCTCTATGATATAGAGGCAGCAAAGGGGGAGTGGAAGAGGTACTTCAAAGTGGCAGCACCGCTGGAGCCTGGGGTCAGCGGGGGGGGGGGGGACGGACGACTATTAGTCCCCCGCTGACCCGGGGCTCCATGGCTTTGAAATGCACAAGAGCCCCCAGTGGGGACTCTCGTGCACTTCAAAACAAGCACGCTGCATGCAGCCAGGAGTCAGTGGAACTTCCCGCTGGCCCGGGGCTGTACGCGGTCAATGAATGTGCAAAGATAATATTTTGTACAGATTTGTCCTGGATGTAAAATTTGTTTTATCCAGCAAGTTACACTGATTTTAGTGAAAATGTCTTAATTTGTTTTAAAAGGAAAAACAGTATTTTCTTTGATCATGCTACAATCTACAGTCTAGCTGAACTGATTTTAATGTAAATTACTTGTTCATGTGCAAAGATTAATGCATGCTAGACCACAGAGACAATATATTAAGAACCACACACACACACACACACACACACACACGTATTTCAATCTTTGAGAAGCAATTATTCAAATCCTTCTAAAAACAACTTGGGAAACATTCAAAATTACAGTAAGCAGAAACAGCCTGAGCTAAAAGAAGTTAATCTTTGTTTTGTCCCCACGTTCTCATGTTTAAATCCCTTGGAAGGCAAACATACAAAATGGATTGCCTAGGTTTCTGCAGTGCCCACAATTTAATTCATCTCCCTCCAGCAGAGATTTCACACCAGTGGCATTTTGTTACTGATCCCTGGGAAAATTATAGCAGCTACCACAGAATGTTATTTACTTGGAAATAGTTGGAAGCCCACATATTCACAATATCATCACCTCTCCGTAGTCACAATGGAAAGTAAAAATAGAAGTCTAATAAAATCAGATGTGTCTCAAAACTACTAGAGAGAATCTATAGCAATGTCTGTTTCAAATAAAAGTAGTTTTGCCTAAAGTCTTGTATTATAAAATGTGCTAGCTCTGTATTTTATACCACGTCCTTAGTTCAATAGCTAAAAGAATTGTATTGCCAACTTACTTTGTTTTCAAGCCTTGTGCTATTTGGCATGCTTCTTAAAGCCCCAGTTCATGAAGGCATGTGAATATGTATGAAGCTCAGCATTGATTACAAAAAAAAAAAATATCAATGTTTCGAGTCCTCAAGATTGTAGAGAACAGCTTACAAATGTGACTCAAGCACATTTTATATGTTCAAACAAAGGTACACAAACCAATTATTTTAAATCTCTCAGTTGGGGCTGGGAGTGAGAGGTTTGAGGTGCAGAAAGGTGCTCTAGGCTCAGGCCAAGCGGTTTGCAGAGTGTGTGTGTGGGGGGGGGGGGAAAATCAGGGCTGGAGCAGGGAGTTGGGGTGGAGGGAAGATCTCGGGGGTGCACTTACCTCGAGCATTTCCCAGAAGTAGCAGGATGTCTCCATTCCAGCGCCTATGTTGAGGTATGGCCAAGTGGCTCTGCATGCTGCCCCATTTGCAGATGCCCCGGTAGCTCCCACTGGCTGTGATTCCCAGCCAACGGGAGCTGCAGAGCAAGAATGTAGGATGAGGGCAGCATGCAGAACTCCCTGGCTACCCCTATACATAGGAGCCAGAGGCCGGGACATGTCACTGTTTATGGGAGCTTCACGAAGCATGGTAGGCCGAGATCCTGCCTTAGCCCACCTGTGCCACCAACTGGACTTCTAACATCCTGTGCTGCAGTGCTGCCTGGAGCTACCAGGTCCCTTTTTGACCTGACATTCTGGTCAAATCCAGACACCTGGTAACCCTAGCTAGTAGGATTGTGCTGAGGCAGGGATGGGAAGAAATTTGCACCTGACTGTGATTAGCAGTAAGCTGGACATGCTATTTTATCTATCAGAACAATTCAATTCTTTGAATTTCATCTCTCTCAAACTTGATGTGTGAAGTTCAGCTCTGAATTCAATACTCAGGGAGCCTCTTGTGCCCCTCCCTCCAAAAACACCCCAAAACACTACCTCAGAAAACTGGGCTGTGATCACCTAGAGTTCTTGTTGATTTTAGTGGCAGTTCTGGATATTCAGCATCTTTATAAAATATACCACCTACTTAGACACCCAACTTCAGTCACCCTCTTGAGAACCAACTCCAACTTCCGTTCTCTCCCAACTCCTATTTTAAATTTAGGGCCAGATCCAGTAAGGTATTTAAGTGCCTAAAGTTGCAAATAGGCACATTGTACAATTTACAGAGTCATTCAAATGCAGACCTAGTTCCTATTCAAAGTCAATTATATTATGTGTCTGTCTGCATCATAGGCACCTAAATACCTTTGTAAGCCTGGGCTCTCCTGCAGCATAGAAGAAGCAATGCTCCTATGGAAGTTTCCATGCTAATACCAGTGTGAATAATCTACACTCTGTGAACTAGATATTTCCAAATCTTGTGTCAGAACGCTTGTACAGTCAATAGAAAGTACTGAACCTTCTCTCATGACAAACCTAATTCCAAAAGCTTAGTAACACATTACAAAATAACAAAGGATCTGTGCAAGATGCCTTTTCTACAACTTTGTCAACATATCTAACCTAACCTTTGAGTAATGTCTGTCCCAAGATGCCTGAAGCAAAAGCCATCAACTATGTCCTCATGAAAATAATTACTTCAAAATTCCAGAAGGCGCATAAGGACACATCATTTCTACTTATAACCTCCAGTTAAATTTCAATGTTTGGCCTCAAAGGTTAAAACATCAATGTCTTAATAAAATTTGTCACATTAAAAAGAACATGAGTTTTGAGAGAGACCTATTACCTAATGCTGTGATTTCTTTCAAAAGGGAAGATTAGTTTTGTGCTGTCTTGCAAGCTGATCAAGGGAAGTTTAAGAATGACAATTAAGTAAATTCCATCACTAGGTGTCATGAGTGATAAATATGAGGCAAAATTAAACAAAATGACACCTAAAAAGCTTAGAGGAAACAGTTACTTAGTCTTTTCACTAGCAAAGCCATATTTCTTTTGTATTATATTGAGTCCCACTAATCCATGGAAATCTAATAGCTAGGGATGTGAAATCCCATGAAATCGGTTAACTGGTTTAACATTGAGTTTAATCGGTTAACCGCTTAAATGGGGTCGGGCGGGGGGGCTGCTCCAGCCAAAAGTGCAGTGGGCTGCCTCAGGTGATGCTTACCGGTTAGCCATTCATATCTCTACTAATCGGTCAAGGACATCTCAGAATATAGATATTCAGGTACTGCCTGATTACAGTAGCTGCAAATCCAGAAGGATAACCTACCTTGTGAATACAGAAGAATTTGCATCTCCAGGAGAACACATGTGAAAATCTGGACAAGGTTTTCCAGTCCAAGCAGCTCAAAGGCCTCTCGAAGGGGGTAATCAGATAGAGGAAGTTCATTGGGTCCAGGTCTCTGGCAAACGATAGGCTCATACACCCCATAGAACTTCAGGGACCGCCCTGGAGGTGGGAGGGGTACTTCATAAAGAATGTTATGGATATAGCTCTCCAGAGGTAAAGGTGGGGGTTGCTGAGAGGTAACTGCCTTGTACAGCTGGATAAGGAACTTCTTGGATGCCTGCATGAAGGGCAGAGGAGCGATGAGACATATACATTTGGACACGTATAATGTGTCTCTGCTTATGTCATACGAGTTGTACTGCTGGAGCTTAGCCAGGGAAGTGGCATCTCCTTCATCAATGCTGCTTGCCAGGGAGTCCATGCTGCAAGACGACGAGGCATAGACACTGCTGTATTGCTCTGCATTGTGCATTTGGTAGAGCGTT
Organism: Pelochelys cantorii; assembly: GCA_032595735.1. Classification (NCBI taxonomy): domain Eukaryota; kingdom Metazoa; phylum Chordata; order Testudines; family Trionychidae; genus Pelochelys; species Pelochelys cantorii. The sequence continues at coordinate 241,143,097 of CM064326.1, forward strand.
TGCATGGCTGTGCAAATTTGCTTGCTTGTGACCTCCTCATAGAACGTGAGCACAAATCCGTAAGTACGAGAACCATCTTCCCTGGTAATTATAAATGAGTGGAACTGCGGGTCTCTATTGTCAGTCTGTGTCCTGAAAGATAGCCCTTTTGGCATACACAGCTATGTAAGAAAAAGATAAAATAACTGTATTAGTATCTAATCTGAAATAATTTAAGATTCTGTATTTTTGGTTTCCATGAGCATATCATTCAATAACAAAATAAAATTATATACATGCTAATTTTTCTAACTTATTCACAGTTTACATTAAAAGATGTACCCTGCAAATACATGAGGACACTCCTGACAAGCTAAGCTTCATATCCAAAAAACGTTGCTTAAAAAGAAAGATCCTTTCAGATTTTGTTTCCAAGTCAGCAGCACTACTTCACCTCATTATTCTTAATACTAACAGCCTTTACACATGTATTTAATCATCAGATAAAATTTCAATCAGATACCACTTTTATTTTGCTTATGTGTACAATGGAAGTAGGGGGAGAAGTCGTATGCTGTCAAAACCAAAATTCAGAATTGTTTAGAAGAAGTCACCAAGGATACTTTTGTAAGTGTGGACACATCAATTCCTAATCAACACCAGCATACATGGAATGACCGCTGACCAGTCAGATGGCAACAAGTTATAGCTGCTACTGACCTGAGCAGGATCAGATCAATGGTACAGAAACCAGATATCACATCCAGTTAGCAATCTCATGCCTCATCCAAACCAGTTTTTATATGTTGCTGTAAAAGTTAATACATGGGGTAATAAATGGCCTGCAGGCAATAAAAGGATTTAATTCAATTGATGGGTATTCCTGACAAACCATGAAATTGCAGCTCCAGCGGCTTTTGAACAGCAGCGATACATTAACTCAAAAGGTTTGTAGTTTTGTTATTGAGGTGTTAATAGTAGCTCTGTTACAGTGGCATTCAAATTCTCTGTTGAAGGAGGAGTAAAATCCCTAGTTTCGGGTCTTAATTATTGAAATTAGTCTCCATAACATACATATCTTGTAACTTTCACCTGATGCTATTCTACTTGGCTTCTGCACTAGAGACAGAGGACATAGTTTTATTAAGTCTGACCACACAGTAGTTAGATCAGTGGTTTTCAAACTTTTTTTCCTCATGACCAAGCTGAAGAAAATGGTTGATAGCTGGAGGGGCTTACCTTGAGTGGAGGGAGGAGGGGGGGCTAAGGCAGACCTGTTTCCTCTGTTGGCACCACAGACCATGCTGCACCCAGAAGCAGCCAGCTGCAGGTTCCCAGCCAATGGGACTGCGATGTTAGTGTTCGGGGCAGGAGCATTGGGTGGAGCCATGTACGCTCTTCCCCCCAATCCTCCATATAGGAGTTGGGCCTGCTGCCAGCCACTTTTGGAGCCCAGCACAGTTTGTGGTTCCAAGACCAGCAAATAGCCTGCCGTAGCAACACCACTGGTCACCTGATCCCCCTGAAGCAAGAGACCCAATCCCTGGCATACCATGATCAAGTGTACTGGATCACAACCCATAGTTTGAAAGCCACTCGTTTAGACTACCTCTCTAAGACCTCTAAGTGCCCACCCTTCTCTCTGCAATCTTCCAGCAGGGTACCGTCCCCACAATCAACAACTTGTAAACTTCATCATCTTTTGCCTACCCAAAGCACACAGTAAGCCAACACTAACTTAAAAGGCAGGCAAGACAGCAAATATTAGGCTTGGACCAAGACAGGAGGAAATGAAGACAAAGGAAAGGGGTGGAACAAGAAGATTAGCAGCAAGGGAAGGGCTCACCAGGGGACTATTAACCTGTAAAATTCCATAGATAAGCCAAATGGGAGGGAACAAAGTGTTAGTGAGTCTTAAATATGCCGTGGTCTTGAAGCATGGGGTGGTTATATTCAGGCAAGCACCCTTCAAGCATACATTCATCCAGATTTAATCATATGGATGGCAAACCATAGTCATAACTCCGGTCATCTGAAGAAGTGGGCTGTGCCCACGAAAGCTCATGATACCATCTACATGTTTTGTTAGTCTGTAAATTGCTACCAAACCATTTGCTTGCTGTTTTTTTCTGTAACAGACTAACTCAGCTACCCCCTGAAGCTCCCATATAGAGTCTAAACCAGGGGTTGCACTACCTCAGGCCCAGGGGCCTGATGCAGCCCCTGGCTTGCCTGGATCCGGCCCCCGAGGCTCAGACCCACCCTCAGCATTGCGGAGCCCTCACTGATGCTCCAAGCTCTCCCACACTGTCCTACCACAGGGCTAGAGCACACAAAATCTACTAGGCTGTCCCCTCCCCAAGTTCCGGTATGTGATGGGAATGTGGGGAGTGTCTTTCTCTTCTCAGTCAGGGACCACATCAGTGAGGGGTATTTTGGAAGGTTTTTTGGGGAAGGGGTGTTATTTGTTTTTCATTTGTGTGGCCCGATTGATTTTTATTTTGAGTGAGTGGCCCCGAACCCAAAAAAGGTTGCCCACCCCGGTCTAAATCCTGGAGGAAGGTCCTTGGAGAAAAAAATTCACATTCAACTTGAAAATAGGATTTGAGTGAACTAGAAGAACTGGGGAAGACTATTTCCTTTTTTATTTTTAACCAGATGATTCAGCATTGTTGAGCTGCCCGCCTCTCAACTGCATCTTTTTGAGGGGGATTTAAGACAACTAGTTAAAGAACCTCAGCATTACAAACACCTCAGGAATGCAAGTTGTCCATTTACACAAAACAAAAGCATTATGGTTCTTTCAAAAGTTTATAACAATGACTTTAATGTAGCTTTGAAAATTTACTATGAAGAAAAATACTGCTTTTAATTCTCTTAATTTGAATGAAAGAAGCACAGAAGCGGTCTCTCCTTGCCTTTTCACATCATTTTTTAAAACGTTCCCTTTTGTAGTAGTTTAAGTTTGCAAATACTGTATAGTGCTGTTTTTTTGTTTGTTTGGGTGGGTTTTTTTTGTCTCAGCTGCTTAATTGTGTATTTCTAGTTTCAAATAAGGGTGTGGTTGACTGGTCAGTACCTGTGATCATTCATGTAAATATAGTGGCGGTGGCCCACCAAAAGCTAACTCTGGCAAACTGCCACCATGTTATTGCCCACCCCCACATTAGAAAATCAGAAATCATCATCTGCGATTTGTAGAATTTCGCCCAAGAAATATGGATCTGCTTTTTCTTCATTGGCAGTAACAACAATGTCCATACACCCCTGTGAACCTTGTCTGAGGACAGCATGTGCATGCACCACCACACCACGTAATTATGTCAATTTAGGTTTATAAACACATTCAATAAAAGTATTTTGTTTCAATATTTGCTAAGGATATGTAAACAGACTGTATATGGCAGCACAACTTGGAAATGAATGCCATCTTCATTGACGCTCTGAACAAAAATGTTAAAATTAAAGAGCAATGGATGTATTCTTGGTTTTCAAACAAGTCTACCATCTGTTTAAGCATTTTTAAAATACCTGTTATGATTGAAATAATTTAGGAGTGATTTTGCCTTGCATTCTGTTTTTCTTTTTCTTATTAGGGATACACTGGAACTTCTTAAATCCAGCAACCCACAGGAAACATGCCAGATTAAAGATTTTTGCTGGGCCCGGAAGGACACTGGGTATGAGGGGAAGGTGGGACACGCAATTGGTGCTTCGCTCCCAGGGACATATGAGGTTTCACGCTGCTCCCAGACACCGCTCCTCCCACCACCACTACTACTGTGAGAGCGGTGGGGAAAAGCCATATGGGAAGCTCATAATGCGCTGCCTACCCCCTAGCTAGAGGGAGGGGAAGAGCAGCAGCACGGAGTTGCTTCCTCCTCCGTATCACAGGTGTTCCCAGATTAGGGACACCTAGAGTATGGAGGTTCAAGTGTACTTGCATTAAGACCCCACTTAAGCAAAGTAGTTTAGCACGTGTGTAATTTTAAACATGCCAGGAGGCCTACTAACGTCAGTGGATTATGAATGTACTTAAATAGAAATACTATTTTGGGGCCCAATTCAGCAAGATATTGAAGTTTTCATTGTCTTCCCCACCTAAAGTCTCTCTCACACACACACCACACACACACACACACACACACACACACACACACACACACACCACACAGTGAATATGGGGGAAAACCAACAAGATAAATATTGCCAACAATATGGGAAAGCAAACTTGATCTAAAGGCAGAATTATGTAGTTATGGAGCATTTAGTTTTGTGCTTTGATTTTTTCTAAATGATTTTCATAAGACATTTCTAATTCTTTAAGCGCCCACCAATAAGACTACTCTCGCAGATTACCTTTGAAAGGCTTGTGGCATTTTCTTCTTTAAAAAAACTGCCTTGTGAAGCTTAAATAAAAGGAGACAGAGGCAAAGGATGACTAATCAAAGGAGAAATCAAGGCGGCCAATAATTGGGGCAAGTGATGATAAGGAGGAAAATATTACTTGAAATGACTTTTGGATCAAACTAGAATTTTTCAAAGGGGTAAGGTGAAAGCATTACTACTTTTTTTGAATACTGCTGATTGTGTCAGAACATGAGAGAAATGTGGTCTGAAATCACTTTTTTCCAGAAAATCTTGGTTTTGTATAATTATTTTGTTTTAACTATGCTCATAGAAGGAGATTATATCAGCCTATATATTATATATATTACACAATACCATCACAGTTTTCTCATCAATATCCATGGTATTCTGACAACAGTTTTTATTGCCTCTTGCATATTTTACTTACTCAGAGATAAACATTAACAGCCTCTCCTCTAAATGGGCTGCCAGAAGCGACTTACGCAGTTGCTTAGTATCACTATACTCAGGGCTTGACAAACAGTGGCGAAATCTACTCGCCAGCCCCACACTGCACATGCACAAGACCCGCATTGCACATGCGCGTGCCACCAGTGAACGGGACGACCGGCTGAAATCTACTCGCCACGGGCGAGTATATTCACTGATTTGTCAAGCCCTGCCTATACTAACTGTCCTGATTCCTTCAATCTAATGCAGATGCAAGATATTACAGAGATGTACTATAACTCTTGCACTGTTTCCACCGCTTTGCACTTAGGGATTTAACAGATACTGAAATCCAGACTGTGCAAGATGACTAATGTAGCATCATTAGTCTCATCGCTGTCTGTATATACTCACCGTGGTATCATTAGAGGCGGCACCAGTCTGCCAGTGAGTAGTATACCCCGTGACAAGGTGCCATTAAGAATTCTCACATTCTGTTGGCTACAACACTGCAATATTGCAGCCTTTTAGGAAGGATTCCTCTCCTTCCCTTGGCTGACACACCCTTATTATATTCCTCCTCCTTTATTAAGCATTTTCTCTTTACCTTCTTTAAAAAAGTAATATTTGCAGGTAATCCATATGGAAAGACAGTTGTTTTTATAATGTTAGATCATTTCTCTTAGACTTTTTCCCCTTGATAATAAGCAACAAAATTTCCTTCTGACAGCTCACTACACAGTATGGCAGACTAGTTTCACCACATGCTAACAGTCATGGATACTAGTTTAAAACTAGTATCTCTCAAACTCCATTTCACTCTCTTTTTTATGGAAATTTTCAATGGATATTGAGATCTCCTTCCTCCATAGCACTTCCATTAGCATGCATACTGAAGCCCATCCAGTACCAACAAAAGGATTAAACCATTGTAGATTAACAAGACCCTAACAGCCATATTGGGCCAAAACCAATGGCCCATCTAGCTCAGTATCCTGTCTTCTGACAGTGTCTGATACCAAGTTTCAGGGGCAGTGAGCAGAGCAGGGCAATTGAAATGATTCACTTGTCTTTCCCTTCCCAGCTTCTAGCAGAGATTTAAGGTCTCCCTGAGCATGAAGGTACATCCCTGACCATCTTTGTCACAGTCATTGATGAACCCATCTTCCATTAATCTATCCAAGTTTTTTTTTAAGCCCATTTATACATATGGCAACACAATATCCCACGGGAAGGAGTTCTACAAGGTAATTGTACTTTGAAAGAAAAAGCAACTGTGTTTATTAAACCTCCTGGCTTTGTCTACCCTGCAGGGTTTTTGTGCAAGAAGCTTTATGCGAAAGATCTTCTGCAAAAACTTTGTGCACAAAAGCACATCCACACCTCAAAAGTGATGCGCTTTTGTGCAAGAGTGTGTCCATGCAGTGTGGACACTCTTGCGCAAGAATTCTGATTGCCATTCACAGAATGGCCATCAGATCACCTGTGCTTTTTGTGATAGGCTCTTTTTGCACAAGAAACACCTGTTGAGTGTCCATACACACCTTTTTGCGCAAGAACTCTTGTGCAAAAAGGAGTTATTCCTCAAAAAGAATTATACCTACACCGCAAAAAGCCCTCTTTTCTGTCGTTCTACTGTAAATTTTCTTGCGCAAAAACAACTGTTTTTGTGCAAAAACCCTTAGTGTAGGCATAGCCCCTGCCTGTTCATTTCACCAGGTAAGCCCTTGTTTTTGTAGTATATGAAATTGCAAACACTTCCTACTCACTTTTTGCACACCTTTCATGATTTTATAGATCTGTCATACCCCCCAGCCAGGTTGGTAATTAATGATGCTGGTAATGAATCTGAGCTATTTGGGCATCTTCCCCACATGCTCTGCAGTGAACACCAATGCAAAAAATCCCAACACTCATTTAGCTTCTCTTCCATGGCCTTGACATCCTTGAGTGCTCTTTAGCAATTCTGTCATCTACTGGCCCCACTGCCTGTTTGGGAGGCTTCTGACTTCTGATGTACTTAAAACTGACACTTTTTTTGCATCCTTAGCAAGTTATTTCTCAAATTTTTTCTTGGTCACAAGTGTTCTACATACACTCAAGGTGCACAAACTCTGACAGGTTCCGATTTTCCTCAATAGGTTTTGGTTTCTAAACATTATGACTCTCTGACTTTCCTATTCTCATTATCATCACTGCTGTTTTAATAAATGACAGGGCTATTTCAGAGTTAAATATAGCCATTAAGAAACAAAGATGTGTGAAGGAAGAGCCAGCATACATACCATGTTTACGGCATCTTGATCAAAGGGGTTCCATTCTATATTCTGAGGATAGTGTGCCAAAACTTTGGACTTGAAAGTTCTTCTTAAGGGGCTCTGGTCAAAGTTCTCTCCTGGAACAGATTAGGGAGCAAGAGCTTGTCAAAAAATAAAGTAATTTCAAAATAAACTTGTCTGTGCAATTTTATTTTGTAACTGAATGACCACAGTAACGGAAAGACTACATTTTAAAAGGTGCATTTTAAAAGGTTCATTTCTTTAAGAGATGCAGACAAGAAATTTAGAATAGGAGGCTAAAACCTTACCTTCATTATGTTGGATCCAGACTCATATTGTTACAAGAAAAAATAGAACATGCAAACATAATACATAGCTTAGTATTTATTATATTGAATTCAACTTAAAGTAGAGTTTTTAGAATTACTACCTAAGTTCACTGAAGAAAAACCTCAACCTGACTGAACCTACCATCTTTAACAGCTATTAAGCTATTAGGTGCCAAGAACTAAAATATATATCATTTGAGTGCCTCCTTGCTATTGACAAAGATGCACGCATCTCAACAATATTAAACAAATTACTCAAGGATTGATTTCCTTCCACCACACAAGTGACACATGAAGATCAAACCTTTATTTTCTGAATCTCAAATGTCAGAGATGGATTTTGACATTGATACATATGGAAACTATATCAAGATTGAAGTTAAATCTCTAATAGAAGAATAAAATCTAGCCAAATTGGCAAGCTATAAATAAAAATAAGTATCTCAAGCTACAATTTCCCATAGAGGCACAGCACAGCATCAGGGAAAGCTACCACAACCCCATCTAAGAGGGGTTTGTTTAGATCTACGAATTACAGTACTAATACATCTCTCTCAAAATCATGATATCAAGTCAAAGACCTGCAGTCAAATAATTAAACAATCAATAAACAAATTTTAAAAAAATGACTGATTAGCAATAATTTTACAGATTAAATTATTTTCAATTTTTCCAAAGTGTTCGTTTTCAGCGCTAGCTCTAAGATTTTAAAAAGCTAAGAGTATGAATAGTTGAGCTCCTAAATCATTTTAGCATGTGACTCCTTTTAAAAATTTCCCACATGACATTCCTAGAAGAAAATGGGAAAGTGATCTAGATACAATTACTTTAAGGAGGGTTCATAACTGGTTGAAAGACCTAGTTAAGAAGTAATTATCAATGGCTTGCTGTCAAACAGAGGTCACATCTAGTAGTATTCTGCAGGACTCAGTCCTGGGTTTGGTACTATTTAATATTTTTACTGAATCATTTGGATAATGGAGTAGAAGGGGTATAATTATAAAATTTGCAGATGGCACCAAGCTGGGAGGGCTTGCAAACATTTTGAATTCTAATCCTGTCCTCCAAAATGACTTACAAATTGGAAAATTGGTCTCAATTCAACAAGATGCACTTGTCTTTATTAAATGTCAAAACACTTCACTCCTGAAGGGGGAAAAAATAAATCAAATGCTCAACTACAAAATGGCAAGTAACTTGCCTATATGCTCAGGAGCTTCAGGGGGTAACCGAGTTAGTCTGTTACAGAAAAAAAACAGCAAGCAAATGGTCTGGTAGCGCTTTATAGACTAACAAAACATGTAGATGGTATCATGAGCTTTCGTGGGCACAGCCCACTTCTGCTGGGAAAGATCTGGTGGGTTTAGTGGATCCCAAACAGAAGGTGCGTCAACCACAGTTGTGAAAAAGGTTAATATAATTCAGGGGTGTATTAATAGGGATATTATATGAAAGAGACAAGAGACAGTAGTCCTGCTCCGCTTGCCACTGGTGAGGCCTCAGTGGGAATGCTCTCACCAGTTGTGGAAAGGTGTGGATAGACTAGAGACAGTATAGAAGAGAGCATCAAAAATTTTAAAAGCCATTTCAAAAGTCTGACCCATGAACAAAGGTTAAAAAAACTGGACATGTTTAGTCTTGAGCAAAGAAGATTGTCAGGGAACCTGAAAAAGAAAGTCTTCAAATATGTATGTTAAGGACTATTATAAAGAAGACAGTGAGTGATCAATTGTTCTCCATGCACACTGAAGATAGGACAATAAGTTTATGACCTGAAGCAAGTGAGAGCTAGTTATGTTATCTAAGAACAGATATTTCCAAGGGAGTACATTTCCAAGGAAGGTTGTGGAATCCCCACTACTGTCTAAGAACAGGTTAGATAAATCTCTCTCAGGGATGGTTTAGCTCTACTTGGGTCCTGCCTGAGCACATAGGTCTGGATTTGATGGCTTCTTAAGGTCCCTTCCAGCCCTACATTTCTAGAATTCTATGAGCATCCAACAGCTGATACTGAGGTCAATTTTCTGTTGGCCTCTTATTAGAAGAGGAAAATCTGTGGGGGGAAAAAGGTAGAAGTTGTTTAAATTCCAAAAAGGTTAAAAAACCCCTCATTTTTCAAGTTGTTCATTGTTTTAAAAATACATAATCAAGATACTATCAAAATGTAACTAAAATAAACATTTTATTGTGCAAAAACCTGTTTTTGTATGTTTGTTTTTAAATATGGGAAAATGCACAAAAATGTTTTTCCCCGTGGAAAAAAAAGTTAGTTTTGAGGGAAAAAGGATTTTGGATGTTGTTTTTTGTTTGAAAAATTTCAGACAGCTTTACTTAGACTTTTCTGAAGGACTATGGTAGCATAATCTATTATTTCAGATTTGGATGCTCAAATTCAATGCCAAAGACAATGAGATGTTACCCAGATAAAAGATACCCACAACAAATAGCTGAAGACTTACAAAAGCCTTCTGGTGTAACAATAGTCAGGTCTGCACTCTTCACAGCCTGAGGCATATTTTCTGCATGAACACTCTCCTCACCCTTCAAATTAACTCCATTTTGTCCTTTTCAACCAACACCCTAAGCAGTAGCAGAGTGCATGTTTTCCAAGGCATAGCAGAGAATTGGTCCTTTACAGTCAATTTGGGTGACAAAATTGGCTTCCCCTAAGAAAAAAAAAAAAAAAAAAAGGTGGCAGAAAAAACACTGGTACAGCCATATCCATCAACAAAAAGTTATGGATGATTGGTCTTTGCCAGCAGGACACTATTAATATACTGGAATCCTAGTCTCCAAGATTTTCTAGTACATTTAACATTAACGACTTGAGAACAAAAAATATAATTTTTACATCTATAGCCACTTGGAGTTCCCTTCATCCCATCTGTGCAATGCACTACATACCTCCAGCAGAGGCAGTGCTACATCTAGCCACATGGCTTCATTTGATCCCTCAGATACTATTGAAGAGGAAGTGAAAGGTGGAAAAAGTTACAAGAAATAACTCCTGGGAAAAGGTTTCTGTTCAGAAACAGAAAAGAACTACGGAGAAAACATCATTTGCAGAGTAACTAATCCAGGGTGTAGGGTAACAGCAACCTCAAGAGAATCTGAGTTTAGTCCTAATCTAGGGAGATACTGTATTGCAGCTTTTCTTTCACTATTACAGAAGGGGCACCCACACGCTCAGTATTTGGCTACTCTGTCAACTGAAAGCAGAGTGTTCGCTTCTATTGGTCCCGGGCCGTAACCAGGGTGGAGGCAAGCAAGGCAGCAGCACCAGGTGCAAAGACACAGAGGCAGCGGCAGAAAATGTATGAGGGGCTAGCTTGCTTTAGGTGTTAAAATGCCTATTTACGATTTTGCACTGGGTCACATTTGTCCTGAGAAGGCATATGGAGGACAGACACTGCAGTTTTCCACTGCAGAAATCTGTTTTATGACTTCCGGTTGCCTTAAATTCCAGCTGAAAGAGACTTTGGGACTTACAAGTTGTAGGAATACCTGAAAGAAACAACTTATGAATACAGAAACTTAATATATTTCAATAAGTCGGTGGCCACAACGACTTGCAATCTAGGTATCTATTTTCCATTCCTTGGGCCACACTTAACTGGGATTTCCAAATCATTGAAGACACAAGTCATTCTAACATTTCATAGACTGTTTCCTGTAGTTGTCAATGAAAGAGTATAAAACATTTTTTTCAAAGGAAATTTACCCCAGGCAGAATGAATTCAACACTCGTGGTACATGTCACTGAGCAAGCCTTGAGAAGACTGGCATGAAAATACATGAAAACATAAGCCACATTATACAGATGTTCATACAAACAAGTTGCGAACAAGATCAGGATCAGATTGCTTTTTCCCCAACTGGTCCTTTCTGGTATCTGCCAGCTTCAACCTCATCCTCTGCACTGCGACAATGATTTCCTAATCCCTGCTGCAGGAAGTGAAGGCTTTAATACCCTCTGTATCTTGAAGAGCCAAATATGTCAATTCGCTGGGTTCTAAGTAGGAACTCAAAAGCATCACTTGCCACTTGCAACAAAAGGTCACAGGTGGCTAGCCCATTCATTAACAGAGCCACAGCTGGATTTATCTCGAGAAGATGCCTCTGTACTAAAAACTGCATACCTCCAAATTCTATAGTTGAGAGGCTCATGGTTAATTAACCATTGATATCTACTAGTCCTGGAGCAAAGAGTAATACACAGCACTTCTGAAGCATCTTATTCTAAGTGTATCAGACCTCTACCTGTAAAATACTCTATGAGTCTATGTACCTACTTAAAGGCACCTGACAAATTCAGTATGTAATACTCATTTCCCTCACACACTCCATTCTAGACAGAGTTGAATTTGGGTCCTTATCCAATACAAGATGGCTTAAAATGTAGAGACACTGGACATCACTTCAAATCCTCTTTTGGCCAATGCTTACAGCAGCATTGATTGCATCCAAAACTGCAACACTGAGCACCTCAGCTGGAAGGGGTCACGCTAGGACATTCATTAAGAGGCTGAAGGAATGATTGCACAGGACTCCTCCTTCAAAAAAACAAAACGCATATTCTTTCCTTCTTTCATCTCCAGTAGCAAAGGTTTACCCATCCACCATCACCCACTCACAAACAAAAACAAAACATAGCTATATAGTTATTTCAAAAATCAGTGAGATTGTCTTTTGAGGTTTTTCACGAAGGTCTGAAGGACTCAACAGCAATGAACAGGAGGTTTTATTTTGTTTTCTTTTCTGCAGTGTCAAGTACACAAAGGCACAACAAAATCAGAAGCTAGTGAGAAGGGATAACAATAATTTGCATCCAAGTGACATTGACCCCAAAAGTTCAGGCTTTTTAACCAATCTAGTTAGTGAAGATACACAGAGTTTGTATGTTTACAGTGATCAGAGGCACAGCAATTGTACTGAAAAAATCTGAGCTTCTTAAAGCAATTTGTATGTATGAAAGCCTAGTTTCTCAAAGTCAGAGCTAAGAAATGGAAGACATTGAGGCCATATGTTCCAAGAAGATACATGGCACAAAACTTACCTTTCCAGAAAGTCTGCAATGCCTACTATCTATTAAGATAGCTTAAAAAAAAAAAAAAGGCGGCAAAATGGTATAGCTTTCATAGCCAACAACTGAAAGACAGAAGGAAGCAGCCAAGAAGCCACACCAAAATGATTTTTATGGATTGATCAGTTGCAAGATAGAGCCTAGAGCATTGCACCCTCAGCAAAAGGCTGTTCTTGAGCACCACGGGTTATGGACAAGGAAATTTATAAGCAACTTCAAATCAATTGATGAAGACACAGCAGAGGACTGTCCTGTCATCTTAAAAAAGCTCTTTACTGTGAGGGTGAAATGTCATTATTTAGTCCATCTACAAAAAGAACTCCCACCAGAACTCATATAGAATAATCAAATTCACTCTAGAAGGAAAGTGGGAAAGTTAAGTCACAGCAGGCAGAACCTTCTTGGCACACATGAGGAGATATGCAAACACTTATGATTCTCATCAGTGGTGGTATTGGACTGCTGCATCACACCTAACAGGGAGAGGGATTTTTATTTGACAATATTTTCAGGCACTTATTGAATTATGATTTAGTATAATGAGTATGTAAATTTTAGAGGGTGTTAGCGTGTGAGATTCCAAACTGTAATTAGCAGGATGGACTGTATTTCGTCTGACTTCACTTTTAAAATGGAATCTAGTGTCCTTATCACCTAGGGCCAGATGCTGACACTATTAATTGCATAGCATTCCATAATAGATTCCATTTTCCTTCAAATAGACTAACGGGCTCTATCATTCTGGCCCTAAATTAAGCCCTTAAACTATTATGTTAATAAATCAGAGTAATGTTTATATTATCTTGCATATTTTAATCTATAATAGGTCATATTAAGTTTCAATGTGAAGGGATACTTAATTATACACAGTGACACTTATAACGAAATTATAATTCTGACAGTTTTAGCTTAAAACATTAATAACATTTTATTTTTTCTGCTACATGTAGTTTAGTTCAGATTTACAAGTGAGTGGCTATATGTTAAACACTGCTGCTAAATAAAAAGTGAAACTGTTACATGAAGTACTATTGTCTATTTAGGGAGCAGGTTATAATTACTCAAGTAAAGGCCAAAAAATTCTTAGACTGTCATCCATGATCAGTAGATCTCATTTCAGGAGAGACTGCGCAGAAACGAAAAACTAGAATCCTTGAGATTTTTAAACAAACATTACCTATCACAACTATAGGAGACTGTGACCCACCTCCCCATTTCTACTTTTCTCCAAGTGGAAATGGGGAGAACCTGGCCCCACTCTGTACTCTGGGTTCTAGCCTGGGGCCCTGTTATAGTAACTGCCCAGGGCTATGTCTACACTGTAGCCTTCTTCCGGAAAAGCTAATGGAAATGAAGCGTGGAGTGGAATTAATTAATTAGCAGCTGTTTTTGCGCAAGAGGCTTTTGCACAAAAAGGAGCTGTGTAGCTGGCTCCTTTTTGCACAAAACCCCCCTCCTGCGCAAGAGCCGTTCTTCCTCATTTTTTCAGGAATGAGGCTACTTGCCCACACTTTACCCAGCACCTTCCTTCTCTCCTGTTCATCCTCCTAGTGTTCACTTATTGTCTCTTTCCCTCCTGCTCCCAGCAGCACTTTCCTCCATCCTCTCAGCTACATGCGCACCACCAACTTTAGGCAAACTCCTTTTATAGCAGGTCTCAACTGGTTTTCTTTAATTAACCCCAGGTGTCCTAATCAGCCCAGGCTGGCCTGATTCTGCAGGCCTGATCAGTTAGCCCCAGGTATTCCACTTCCCCTGATTGTTCCCAGGGTAACTGGGCGGGGCTGGTCTAGAACCAGCAGAGGCAGAGATCTCCTCAGTCTGCAGCGGATACATCTCCCCTCTACTTTTGTATAGCCTTCTGATCTGCCCCTGAGACAGATACATATTAAATTAGCAAAGCCTTCTCATTTCACACCCTGTACCCTGAAAAAAATGTAACTATATATAGTTGATTAAAAATATCTCCTAACTCTTTTAGAGATATCTTTTGGGAGCTCTTCCTGTCTCCCACTCCTCCTTCCTCCACCGGCCCTTGTCATACTTCTTGCTGCTCCGAGTATAGATTCACATAAAAGATGGCTAGCCTATAATGAGCTGATTCTGGTGCATGCATATCCACATTTTTGTATCCACTCAGGGCTCTACAAATACTCTTGTTACCATTAAACTATTGCTGTATAGTTCTTGATGGGACCATGGCAGACAAACGGTTCTAAAGCCAAATAAAAACTATATAATGAATTTATCCAGCAGGAAGCCGGTGTTAAGTAAGGCTGTATATTCAGTGCAACATTTGCACTTTGGTGTTTGATAGAAATATGTGAACATCTCATTTAAGTGAAGGCAAGCAAATCCGACTCTTCAGAGAGTCAGATGCTGTATCAATCTGCGTGGAAAATTTTTAGCTGTTAACCTTAAATGTCCTATTTCCTGCAATCTAAAGGGGCACATTTTTCAGTGTAGATTAAAAAGAAATCATATGGACCTCTGTAGCAGGAATTGTGGGAACAGGGAGAGCACTTGAAAACATTGCTTTACACTTGTGTATTAGGTGATAAAAGTATTGGTGTAGTAACTTCACATAAAAGAAGGCTTTAGATTCTGTCACTAAGCAGACAAAATATACCTAATACATATGCAGAAGGACTTGAGGGGAAATCAAGTTTCTTTTCTAATTGAGAAACATATCTGCCAAGAGAGCTTAAGAGAAAGAATTTAATAGATATTGATTCAGGTCAAGCTGTAAACTAATGGTGCAATATTTAATTCTGAGATGTAATCTGAATTGATTCAAGGGAAATTATAAGATGAAGAAGATAAAAAAAGGCACAGAGGGCTTGGCGTTCTGATTTTTACATCCCCTTTTTTACCTGAGGTTCTGTTTGCAGTATCTGAGCTCTTGCCATGGAGATCGGCTTCTAGCCACTGGCATAAGACTATATAACATAATGGAAACAAAAACAAAAAGCATGTATGAACAAACCAAAGATGCATAAAACTCAGAAAAACATGATGCAGAAATTATCATTTCTTCCCAGCCCTTCTCCTTCCCCACTGCTGCCAGAGAGCACAGTACCTAGTAGTAAATCTTAAAGTATGTCCTTCCTAAATTAATGCACACACACTAACAGAGCTAAAGAAAGACTTGTCAAGACTAGTAAGAAAAGAGTTAACATTTTTAGATGTTGAGAAGTTATACTACCATAGCATTTCATTGTAAAGAAGCCAGTTAATAATACTCTAAGAAAGCATACAGCAAATCTTCGAAAAAGCAATCGTATGATAGGGATCATACTGAAACTGGAAGGATCTTTTAAACGTTATACAGGTTGGACCTCTCTGGTCCAGCACCCTTGGGACCTGGCTGGTCCCAGACAAGGGGGATTTCTGGACCAGGGGAGGTCCCTCCCCTCCTGGCCCATGCTAAGCTGCCACCTCCCCACACACACTGCTCCCTGGATGTCGCTCCCTAAGCCAGAGCTCTCCAGCTCCCACTAGCCCCACTGCTGCAGGGGCGCGAGCTGCGAAGCTGGGGCTGAAGTTTCCTGGCTGCCATCAGGGCTGAAGCTGTGCGGCTGGGGCCCGAGCTTCCTGACTGCCGCCGGGGCCAGAGCTGCACAGCTGCTGCTGGCCCCCTGCTACTACCCAGTTGCTGGGGCCTGATCTCCCCTCTGCACCCTACCTCCCCCGCCCCTGGGACTCCCAGGTGAGTCCCATCCTTCCCTGCGCCGTGTTACTGGCCCGCTGCCAGACCTCTCTATACCTGGACTCTGTGGTAACCACGGATGTTACTGGACCAGAGAGTCCCGGTTAAGGGAGGTACAACCTGTATTAGCAACCTTGCTGCAATCTCAAAATTATAGTTTCTTCCATCCGAGGAACTGAAACACATGGCTAGCAGTTCTATTTATAATTTCTGTCTAATACAGCAGTTTTTAAGTAAGTGCCCCCAACTGGCAAGGACTTAAATAAATAAGTTTCAGATTTATGGCACAATTTGCAGTAATGCTTTTGAACACTGATTAAATAGTTTGAGCGGAGAGACGCACTCAACCTTTTTCTGCCTCGGGTATCCCAACGAACATTGGCAACGCTGAATGTAAAAGCTCATTTACAACACATCTAACTGAAATACTCTTTCCTAGCAGATACTGTGTTACCTTTCCATAGAAAAATGTTTTCAAACTCTTGAAGAATGAAGTAGCATACCCCATAAACAAAATCAAGATGGCAACACAGATTTTGATGTGCTCGGGCACTCGACAGATGAACTGAAGACCAGAGGTGCATGCTTGCCCTTCTCCACCTGCTGCTCCAGCTGGGTGTGGGGAGTGGAGTTGGGTGCTAGCCCTGCTCCAGTCGCCCAGTGCTCCTACTAGGGAGTGGAGAGCGGGGCTTGTAAGCCCCCCATGACCGGAACTTGCTCCCCAAAGGAGCACCAAGAAGGGAGGGGAAGCAGGGAAAGTCCCTGATCCTGCTTTGTGCCTATAGCACCGCACCCCGACTCTGCTCCCTAATGGAAACATCAGGCAGGCAGAATGGAGCAACTTCTGCACTCCAAACCCACTGGGAGCACTTGGGGGCAGAGTGGGGCAAGCCCCAACGTCCTGACCCAGTTCCCCATTGGGAGCGCCAGGAAAGCAGAGAGGGGCAAGGCTCAGTGCCCCAACCCTGCAACCTGCTCAGACTGCTTGGCTCTGGCTGTCCAGTAAGATCCCAACTCGGCAGGCTGGTTGGGCAGAGCAGAGCAAACACTGATCCTGCTCCCCACTAGGGCCACCAGCTGGGAACAGGGCAAACTCATGTCCTGACCCCACTGAGATAGGAGGACAGAGCAAGGCAAACCCCTATCTGATCTCTCTCCCCAGCAGGAGCACCCTGTGCACAGAGCAGAGGGAAGCCCCAAGCGCCAGGTGGGGAATGCGAGGCATACATATTTGTGGGCCCCCCCATTTTTATGGGGCCTCTGGCCTGTGTATCAATCCCTCCCTTCCCCATGGCCAGATGGAGTGGGGCGTAGTGTTCCCTCTAAGCTGCCTGGCACAGTCAAAGGCTCAGAGCTCCTTGCAGGATGCTGACTGGGCAGGGCTGATTAACCACCTGTGAAGCTGTGCTGCCAGGCAGCTCAGAGGAAACGCTGGTGGGGGGGTAGAAGTGGCCCCATCACTGCCTGCTCCCATTAGCTGTTTTTAAAGTTCTCTCTTGTTCCTTGGGTTGACCAGTGGGACATTGCGTTCTAATTCTCTCCATTAGTTTCAACACACTGGTTATATTTTCAACCTGCAAAGCAACTGTTTTCTACTCTAGAAACCTTAAATCATTTCAGTCCCTTGTTCTAAACCACCTAAAAACCCCATTTCAATCTAATAATTAAATTAGGGGACAGAAGAAATTAAGTCTGTGAGATTTCTATGATCAGATAGAAGAAAAATTAATCAGGGAGAGCAACAGTTAGGGAAAAAAATGTGTGGTTCTTGCGCCCACATGTTCTGCCTCTTTAGTAACCACAGATTCCATCTGACAATAAAACTTTGCTTTTTTAAAAACTCATGTTACTCTGGGAGGGAATGGGCTCTTCATGTAAGAGCACAAAGAAGTTGTCCAAGTAGACACACAACTGCACTCAGCTTTCAATTTTGAAATATCCTGTGTTCTAAGCGCTCTTGGTTAATCAAAGATTTTTAATCACTGTGTACTCTGATAAATAACCAGAGTGATTCTACAAGTATCTAGTTTGATTAGTTGGCACTATCAAAACTCCTAACTTAATCACTTTTGAAAATCATACCTTATGGGCATACAGGAATTAAGCTTTCTACTACCCACAGTTTTTGAAATATGGCTGTGATATAGGAAAAGATATCAATAAGAATGAAGTTACATAGGGTAATGGGAAAAATGGGTCAGCCTACCGCACTGCAGACACATGCATCTAAACACTGGAATGTATAAGCAAAACTACAGAGGTTTATGTCATCATTTGTTAAGTAACTACACAAGTTATGCAACCCCCTTTACTAAGGCATAAAAGATGCAGGACTATTAGCAATGGAGGAACATGTATACAGCTACAAAAACAATACTGTACAGGATAATTTTTTCTGTTCATTTTGTAATGACAGGAATTAAGGTATGAACCTATAGTTTACCACTACTAAATAGTTACATTTGTGGGGAAAAAACCCACAGCATTTAAAAAAAATTCAAAAAACAAGGCAGTTTGTATTAAAATTAACATTTTACAGTTCTAGGGATTAAAGACTATATCTGACACTAGCAATTCTGATTCTATTGATATTGTACTGTATGTTACTCCACTGACAGACAGCAGATAGCTTTCAAAACTGCACAATTAGTGGGTAAGTTCCATATCACCAAACACACTGTGGTTTAGGTGGTATTAAATATATAAATTTTTATCTTTGCCTTCACGCAATAAACATTATTAAATATAGTTTAAATCATACCTAATATTTCCAGTGAATTAAACATGTCCACTTTATGTAATATCATTGTAAATCAAGACTAAGTATTACATTTTAGACAGCAAGCTGCTATGTATTGTAAATATTTCTCTTTATTCAGCTTTATTGCTAAAGAATACAGTGCTGTTATATGAACATATTCCACAACAGTTTGTCCTAAAGGCCTAGATTAGTCAGCCAAAAGTAGTGAAACAGGAGTAAAACTGGACTTTCCACAGTTCTAGATATGAGCAACAGTCAGTCACTTTCAGTCTCAGGCCTTCATTTTCTCTATGACAACATGAAATGAATTCTAAGACATCGCCCCTTGCTGTCAAGTTGGATTTGTCTCAGAAAACAGCTTTTCAAGTGTGGGATTCCAATCCACAGCTTTCCATTACTTTAAAGATCAGTATCCAGATGCTTATACCACCACCACCATCACCACAAAAAAAAAAAAAAAAAAAGTGCTGTTCTTTTATACTTTGTTGTTCCCCTATACATAAGATGGTGAGCATTTTGAATCCAAAAAAAGAATACAGATGTGTAGTAGCTTGAAAGGTAGGGATTGAGTGATAGATTTAATTTTTAAACTTAAGCTTTATGCACATTATTGAATACAGTCGTGTGACTTTTCGGCACACCACACTATTTTAAAGTAACCGCATTTTTTGGGGACCAGAGTGCTGTACAGACCCTGCGGACCTGTTAACTACTTGAACTTTTCTTGATAAGTCAGTGTTTTCTCACAAATCAAATGTATGTTCTTCTGGTGATACATCTTTTTATGTTCACTGAGACATGTACGAATGTGTATTCCCTCATATCTTTTTCATCCATCTATGGAACATTGACCACCACCACCGAGAAACTTAGAACTGCTCAACACTACAAAATAAGGATGTTAAGAAGCGGGTAACTGACTAATTGTGTAGATGATTAGTCAATAAGGGGAGGCGGGGTCCCAGAGCTACCCCCGCTATGACTCTGCCTTTTAAATGTACTATGAGCTGGGCAGCTCTTAACTGCATTTAAAAGGCAGAGCCACAGAGGGGATAGGTTTAAGACCTGGCACAAGCTAGGACAGAGCAGTCCTGGCTTGTGCCAGGTTCTGGACTGCTGCGCCTCTGCTTCCCCTACTCCCTCCCCTGCACTGCAGAGATGGTGCTGGGGGAAATGGGCTTTTAAGCCAGCTCCCCCAGCGCCACCTCGTGCTTCCTCCCCTGTTGCTGCCTCTGATACAGAGGCAGCAAGGTGGGGAAGCAAGGAGTTGAGTAGTGAGTCGACTACCCAATAAACCTAGGCTTATCGGGTAGTCAACTAGCTGCTTATATCCTTACTACAAAGTAAGCTACCAGTTACCATCAACCCAGAGATAGATCAATTAAAATCAAGGATTTAATGTTTCACTAAATTTTAGCAGCTCCGACAGTATACTGCCTATTCTGTAATATGTAAAGAAAAACAATATGCAAGATGTCTACCCAACTTGCAGCATTTTTGTTGCCTGATAACCAGTAGGGATCCGCTGACACTTTGGAACAATCCATTACCATTCTGTCCTCTCTCTCACTCCCTTCTTCATTCCTAACTCAGATGAGAGTCCACGTACAGAATAGTCACCAATTTAAATTGACAGCAGGTTTAAAAACAAATAAAAAGTATTTATTCATACAACACACAGGCCACATGTGGAACTATTTACCAGACGATATGAATGCCAAGACTATAACAGTGTTCAAAAAAAGAACTAGAGAAGTTCATGGAGGATATATCCATCAATGGCTATTTGCCAAGATGGTCAGGGATGGTGTCCCTAGCCTCTGTTTGTTAGGGCTGGGAAGGGTGACAGGGAATGGCTGACTTGGTCATGTTCATTCCCTCTGAAGCACCTGACACTGGCCACTGTCAGAAGACAGGATACCAGGCAAGATGAACCTCCTCTACCACTTCCAACTGATAAGTCCCTAGATATAGCAAAAATTCTTGTTGTTAGCACAAAGTTCAAAATTACACACTATTAAATTTCATCCCATTTCTACTACAATTACTACAGTTTAAGAGCGTCCAGATTTTTTCAAATTCTATTCTGGTCCTCCTTCGTATTGGGAATACCTAACTTTGTGTTATCCACAAATTTTATTAGAACATTTCCTTTTTAAATGGCAAGATCATTAATAAAAATGTTTAACAAAATCAGGACTGGCCTTGGAACCAGAGTAACTCCTCTCAATCTCCCTCCAGGCTAAGAGCTCACCTTGCAGCATGATGTGTTTAAGTTTCCCCTTCAAGAACTGAGAGGTAGAAAAGGAACGGTTAAATTGGAGAAAACTGGGATTCATATAACTAACAATTTCCCATATGGAACTGTATCACTATTACTATAATCCACATAGATTACATCCACTGCATTTCCTTGTAAATTATCTCAAATAAAGGTCAGGTTGGTTTGGCACGATCTACCTTTGGATTTTGTCCCAATTAAGTTTCCTGCTATTTTCCTGTTTCAAAATTTGTTCTAAGACTTTGCATACAATCAATCAAAGTCAATCTAATATGCCTGTAGTTTCCCAGATCACTCTCTACCTCCCTTTCTGAAAAATGGGTACTGAATTAGCAGTTCTCCAGTCATAAAATATGACAAGTTTCCAGATTACACGTAAGGCAGAGAAGCTTAAACTTGTTCTGGATTTTATTTCCAAGGTTCTAATTAATGAATATTTGACAGAGTGCAAAGATGTCGAATGTAGGCTGCCAGGGTCCTTGACATATACCAGCCCTTTTCAACACAAGAAGATGCTATACACATCTGTGTAACCTTCTGAACTGTAAAAAGAGGAAGTGAAGGTTCTCTCTCTCGATATACACACACACAAACTTACACAGGGATTTCCCCTTTTGATTTGTAAAGGCACATTAAAGAAAAGTTTCAGACCCTAAATATCTGACAGTGACAGAAACTGTAATAGACACAGCTGTGAGATTGAGATCTGCAATTCTTCTGTTGTTTCACAAACAAGCAGTCAACTGGCTAGCTGAATACGGGCACATACACAGCACAGCTATAGCCAAAATAGCTTATTTCAGCTTTTGGCGCTGTCTACACAGTAGGAAGTCTAAGGTAGAGCACTCTTCCTCTAACTTCCCTAACTCCTCATAAACGAGGATTACAGGAGTCAGAGCAAGGAGTCCTCCCGCTCGCCATTATGTCGAAATAACTGCTCGTAGTGTAGATGCGGACTATGTTACTTTGGAGTAACATCAGTTATTCTGAAACAACACTGCTATGTAGACATACCCAAAGGGACTCAAAGACATTGAGAACATGCCCATTCCTTTCTCATTTGGCTGCTAACAGCTTTGGTAAAAAAGATTGCGAGGAGACACATACTTCAACTTACCAGAAACTATTACCAAGTAAAGTACCAACCGTTCCACAGATATATGGGAAAACCATCATGAGATCAGCCCATTGCCAGATGTCTTTATAAATTTGTGACAATGCATACCAGGAGTAGAATTCTCATTTCAAAAACTGTAAAGAATACACACATCTGCTACACTGAAAAAAAGCTGAACATTTACGTAACTGGGGGCTTGTAGCTATAAAATGTAAAGAGGCTTGATGGAATTTATTTAGAATTCTACTGAACTCCATAGTTCAACTATTACTTCTGAACTCAAAACAGTACGCTTCAGAGTAAAATAATTAAAAAAAATGTTGGAATGAAGTTGCTTGATAAGAGGTAAGAGTGCTCTCTTTTAGGCTTTCAATTCACAATCCCCACACCAGTTAAAAAACCAAGTACTGCACATAGTGCGTTTCCACCCACAGAATGCTCGGTTTTCCACTTATCACTATGTTACATAGATGAATGCAAATTGCTTATTTTCACTAATCAGGCTTGCTAAATTAATATACCATCCTGCTCTCTGGCATTGCCATTGGTGCCTGGTAACAAAATGATAAGGAGAATAGGAAACATTCTCTTTTAGCTGGGTCCTTCATAAGGTCACATTATGTCCACACACAAGAACCTCTCTATCCCCAGTTAAGTGGCACTTCCAACTCAGGTTACTTGGCCCAGCTACGGGCCCTGGTTAGAGCATCAGTGCTGCTTTCCCTCGGGTTGATCTCTCTGTGAAATTGGCAGTCTGACATGGGGGCAACTGGTGCCAGCAGTGGAACATGTGCAGGGAGGGGTATGTGGGGGCATCCTATTTATCAATTAAAAGTTTTTGGGGAGACAAAATCACGGAGCAACTTAGCTTACAACAGCATAAATAGCAATGGGACTATGAGATACTTAGAGCTGTGCTGGAATTCCAAGCTCTCACTCTGTGTGGGGCAGGGAAGAGAAGAGAAAGATGGTCCTAATCATGCTAACAGGCAAGGGGCACTGCGGTAGCGAGCAATCAGGGGAAGAATGGAAAGAGTCAGCTTAGACGGGAGGAAGGTGGGCTAAATTGTGCCCTTCTGCCTAAAGGGGCAGCCTGTTGTCTGTATTTTGTGATTCTTATGTGCAGAGGCACAAAAGGTAGCGGTGTGTGCGTGTGCACATGTGTGTAAGTTTCAAGGGAGAGAGAACAGTCCCACCACAACCACAGCCTGCCTTTCCAGGCTGAAAGGACTGGAGACAGGAGTTGCCCAAGCCAATCTCCTTCCTCCCACCTGCCAATCCTCTGAGATGGGGAAAGTAGTACTGATTGAAGCTACAGCCTAACCAGCAGTTCCTAGAACAGGAGCAGCAACTCCGTGCGGGATCTCCACAGACCAACATCTTCTTATGTTGCTTCCTTCACCTCTTCTGCTTCCAGGCCTGCTCCAAAGGGAGAGCAAGGATATACATGTGCCTCTGCTACTTGATGGATAACACGGCCCTCATTATGCACAACTGTTATGCTCAAATGTTCTGAATTCTAAGAAATGAAGCAGTATGATGTTCCAACTAGCCAGCAAGCATATTTAGATTTTTAAATGTAATTATTGTGCATGTGCCGTGAACGTAACGGGATCCCACTCCCAGAAGTCCTAGCATCACAAAACAGGTGAGTCTTGCACCAGTCAACCCTGGTAGTGCTTTACAGTCTGGCTGCTCACACCTGAACAAGCCTAACCTGGATGCTCAGACACGAATACAAATCACCCAGATTAAAGGCAAGTCTATAGTATAGACTTCTCAGCAGAACTACAGTGCTCCAGGGTGGAAAAAAAAAATCCACCTCCCTAAGCAACAGTTATACCAACTTAATTCCCAGTGTAGACACTACTGTGTCGGTGGTAGAGGGCTTCTCCCATTGATATGATCCACCACCCCAAGAGGTGGTAGCTGACTCTGCCGATGGAAGCTTCTTCAGTTAAGCACTACAGCACCGAAGTTGCATTGATGCAGCATTTTAAGTTACAGATTTGCTCTAATGCTCCATTGAAGACATACCTTCAAATTGCAGATAAATAGATCAAATTCACCCACCACATAACCTTTCATTCTTTGCTTTGAAAAAGTACTGAAATCACAATTCCACAGTCAGCTAACAAAAACCAAAACCTTTTTTTTTTTTTTTTTTTTTTTAAAAACAGTAAGTGAACTCATTTAAGGACAATTGCCTTCCTCCCAGCCTTAATGCTGAATTTACTAAGTAATTTAGAAATAGTGCTTTTTTTGAACCAAGTCATGGTCACAAGACTATAACATATGCAGTCCTACTTCACTAAATACTCTGTGTCAGCAATGTACTCAAAGAATATAGAGGCAGAAAGGTAAGATTAACAGAAAGATGGTGTCTCATATATATGTAAAGAGTATCCCAGTAGCTTCTAAAAGTGATCTACACCAGTGACTAATGAAACAAGGAATGAGGGAAGATCTAAAAAAAAAAAAAAAAAAAAAAAATGTACAAATCTACCACAACCTTAGCAGGTGTGGCTCACCCACTGTGCTAATATATAGAACCAAGACCATATAAATGTAGGGGATTAAATGAGAGGCAAAGATACCCAGACTCCCAAATTCTTAACTTGGCTTTGCGAATGGTATACTGTATGGCTTCAGGCAAGTTACTTAACTACTCTACAGTCTGAGGAATTGGGATATTATTACTTACTTTCCTTACTCTCCAAACTCTGACCAAACTCTGTAGTGTTGACTAGCACCAAATCTATATTCTGCAACAGCTTCCAGTTACAGGTCCCATTGTCACCAGTGTAGATGAATCAGTAATGTTTCAGAAATTTGACACAGGAGGAAATCTCAACTGTGAACATCTACTACTTCTTTTGAGAGGACACAGTGAAAAATGCTGCAATTTGCATATGCTGCTCTAGTTTGGGTATTAATTATTCATTACAGAAAGAGGTCTCTTTAGGAAACTTGATCTATTGCAACTCATCTCTGTCTTAATTGAATTCCACACTTGTCTTTTATGCATCTGCAGCTCACACAAAACAAGGGGAGAAAAACACAGAGCACATCCTGTACTGTAAAATTTTGAGGTGTTAAAGACTTTCAAGAATTAGAATATTTGTACATTAAAAAAACCACCAGTGTGCTGAAGGACAAGTTTTTTGTATCATTTATTTTGCCAACAATATTATTGCATATAGCATTTAGATCCTATATGCTCTATTAATGTTAGCTAATGCTCATTTCCTCACCCTTACTTTCCTTACTTAAGGCAGGTTACGGTGATCTAATTATGTCGAAGTCTATGCTACAACCATGCTCCTGTTGATATAAGTGCCTACTACTCCAAACACAACTCCATATCTGAGTGAGATTTAAGGTTTATGTCTGTGTAGTTAGGGTCACAGTGTTAGTGTAGACACAGAGTTGCTTATACCCACTGTTGACTGTCATGTCAACCGTTTCATGTCAAGGCAGCTCCCAACTCCAGTTGGGAGCCAAAAAACCCCAGGTGGCTTCTTCCTCACCCCTTCTTCTGCCATTGGGGAAAGAAGAAGGGGGGGGATCCCAGTGGGAGCCTATGAGGCAGCTGGGCTCCTAGCAGGGAGCTGCCAGTGGAGCTGAGACACCAAGTTCTCAGTTCCCCACACTGCCCCTTTAGGTCAACCCAACAACAGTAGTGTGGTCATGCCCCTCAATCTTAAAAAAAAAAAAAAAGGGGGGGGGGGGTTGACTTACCTTTCTAATCAAAAACACATTCTAAGAAGCTATGGTGATTTTGCCATCAAAATGTCCAGCCTATTCCTCACAGCCCTGAACAGGTCTGTCTTTCTCCTTTAACAAAAAGCAGGACCTGGCATCCCTGGCATGGGTGTTTCTCCATTAGCCACCAAAAACAGAGTCTCTCTCAGAGAGAGGAATGGAAAAGGGCTTTTCTAATGCTTGAAAAGGGGACTCTGGAAATGGTATACCCTTAAAAGTTAGGTCAAGATAGGTTATAGTAGCTGTCAACCTCACCCCATCCACACCACGGTAGAGATAGATTGGTCAATGGAAAAATTCTTCCGAAGTAGCTACAGCCACTCAGGAAGATGGATTAGCTACGTCACCAGAGAAATCCCTTTGGTCACTGCAGAAAGTCTATGTTGCAGCAGCATAGGTACAATGCTGTAGCCACACAACTATAGCCTCTACAGTGTAGCCATGTCCTAAGTGGATCAGAACATTAGGCACATAACTCTTGAAGGCCCCAGTCTGGGGTGTAACTAGCTTCAAACTAGGGTTGCCAGATGGTTGGAACCCCCCCCCCCAAAAAAAAAAACACAGGGAAAAATTTCTATTGACGGGGAAAAGGGGGGCGGGGGGGGGGGGAGAAGGAGACCAAAGTTTTTTTTTTTTTAATAAGACTCCAAGGACTTAAACCAAAATTAAAATAAAACAGCATGTCCCCTTTAAGAGTAAGTGCAGGGATAGGAACAGGGGAGTGATTGAGCACTAAGACCCAGGGAAAGCATTGCTTCCCTTAGGTCTTTTGGCCGGCAGCCATTTTGTGCCAGCAGCCTTGGCACAAAACCAAGTAAGCATGGGGGCTGGGGTCGGGGGCTGGGGGTGTTGGGAGCCAGGGGAGGGCTTGGGGGGCGGGGGTAGGCCAGGCGCTGAGTGTTTGTAGGGTTGCCAGGTGCCCAGTATTTTTGCCTCCTGGCCGGGGAAAAATTCAGAAAATACCTGACATCTCAGGTGTCCGATAGTCTCTGAATTTTTTACCGGACAGGAGGCAAAAATACCAGACTGTCTGGGTAAATACCGGACACCTGGCAAACCTAGCTTCAACCCTTATTTAAACAAACAGCTTCCCCCCCGCCCCCACATACTAATTCTCATAAGTACCCAGTACCATAAGGGCCAAGGAAAGCGTGCAACCGTTTTCTCTAGTAGGAAGGGACTTTGCCAGCACATAAAGCCATCAGAAAAAGTCTTTATGCTGTAATGCACTAGTCACCAACGAGCAGATCGGGATCTACTGGTAGATCTTGGAGCCTTTGACAGGTGATCCTGACAGGTTTGGCTGGGAGGCTATCAAGTGCTGGCACTTCATCTGCCCCTCTCAGCACTGCCATGTTGCTCCTATTCTCTGCAGGGCACAGGAAGAAGAGGGGGTGCTGATGTCAGGGTGCCCCTCCCCCAACTGTGTACCCCATCTCTATAGAGCAGGGGGCAGGGATGGAGAGAGTTTGGTGGCTGCTTTTGGGAGTGGTGCAGGGCCAGAGTAGGGGTGAGCCTGCTTTAGCCCCTGCATCACCACCCAGAAGCCACCTGTGGTAAGTGATGCCCAGCTGGAGCCCGCATTCCGAACCCCAACCCTAGTTCTGAACCCCTCCTGCACTCCAAACTCCTGCTCTAGCCGAGTCCCCCTGCACCCAAACTCCCTCCCAGAGCCTGCACCCCTCCTGCACCTCAACTCCCTGCCCCAGGCTCAGCTCAGAGCCCCTCTCACTCGACAAATCCTTTAGCATCCGCATCCCCCTCCCCTGCACCCCAGCCCTCTGCCCCAAGCATGATAAAAGTGAGTGAGGATGGGGGAGGGAGAGAGGGAGGATGGAGTGAGCAGGGCTAGCGCCTCGGAAAAGAGGCAGGAACGAGCTGGGGGAAAGGTGTTTGGGTTTGAGGTAGATCCTGGATTGCACTTAAATTCAAAAAGTGATCTCATGCTTAAAAAGGTTGGAGACCACTGCTGTAATGGATCTACCATTTTCACTTTGCCACTTAGACCTTGTAAAGAACTTAGCCTGAATTGGAAGAACTAAAGACTTAGGTGCTATCCATTTGCAATATGGATCAGGCCTCCAGATCTGTGTCTGTAGACATCTGCATCGTGGAGCCAGATTCACTAGCGGTAACTTTAGACTGAGAAGCCTTAAGAAAAAGGTTGCTGAAGCAATCACTCTTAAGGTGGTCTCTTCTCATTCTGTACCCAGCAGCCATAACTGAAAAAAGTTATTTTGCTTCTATGCCTTTTTCCCTTGATAATTTGGCCCTCCAATTTTCTGTCTAAATAGCATCTGAACTCTTGCACAGATATCTGTCTCTTACCGAGAAACCCTCTGAAACACCCTCAGTCAGGAATGAGCAGGAGGATGCTTCAGTAGCTCAACTGATTTTTTTTTTTTTTTTTTTTTTTAAGCAAGCAGTTCAGGAGAGATCACAGAACCTTTGAGTCAAAGCTTTTGATACAACCTGATTGGTACGTCTATCCAGTGCAAGATTAGCATTAGCATTACAAGTAACATCCCCTGGCCAGACATCAGGAACTGAATTCCCTCAGAGAAAAAAAAACCCCACAACAACCCAGAGTAGTTTCAGAACAATAGCTCTGCATTTTATAGGTCTCTTGCAGCATGTCTCTCACCCCTTTCTATGTGCAGCCACATCTCTGTGGCAAGCTAGGAATCCCAAACAATGAGTCATGAGTGAAATACTTCGGAGATTTTTTTCACAGCTGCAGAGCCTAGGCAGCGTTCATACTAATCCCTTCTGAAAAGCTTGGTTGCTATTGCCTCGCTGCAGGGCAGCTTTCTGCAGCTATCCTGACATTGGTTTAATGCTGATCAGTCCTGACACAATTCTGGTGTAGGCTCCCTGCCAGGCAAAAGAATGAACAAAATTGGTTTGCACACAGGCCAGAGGACAGCTGCAATCACTCCAGCTCAAAATCTGTCCAATGAAAACCATTTTCTTGTTTACCAAGATGTGGCTAAATTAGCTCAGCGTGAGACAGAAGGATAAAACAAATTCTGAAAACCAGCAATACTAGCTTAGTCTAAAGATGTGAGGACATGGTGTGAAGAAATCAGTTTAGACTTGAAATAAACCCTACGGTAAACAGTACAAAGTGCATGTTCAAAAGCTTTGTTTCAAATGCATCCGCGAGTTGGAACAATTTTGTTTTCTAAATTGTTTAAAGAGGACTTGCAAATCTAAGTAGCCGTTATGTGCAGAATGCCCTCAATTATCAAAGCACACATGTCATGCATCATATGATTTACTTCAAGCATTTTTCTCCTTCCACTTTATTGGCCTAGTTGTTCAGTTCCACCATGTGTCACAGGCTCCCATAACACCATCAGCATGCTCTAAACTGGCAATTCCCCCTCTGCTCCCACTATAAATACAGCCATCTCTCCCCCTAATGTTTGAGCATCTTCCACGCAAGTACATGGCCACACCCAGTCTCTATTTTATCTAGAGAGCCACCAGAATGTGAAAAACACAAAAAACTAATTCTATTAAATTACATATTTGAGGAGACAGATGTCACAACATTTAACTCTGCCCCAGGCTGACTAGAGTCTACACCAAGTCACTAGAACACACAATGTTGGACAACTCAAAGAAAGAGCTGGATAATCACAAGCCGGGGGGGGGGGAAGGGAGGAGGGAGAAATGAAAGAAAAGGTTGATTTAATACAATATATGACGACAGCTTCTCTTGTCCTGAGATTTTGAAGAATTCAAGATATTTACTAAAAACATTTTAAAGATGAGGGAGGGAGGAGAAAGAATGAATCTTGCATAATTGAAGGGATCCATAACTGATACACATCTTACACTAAAATTTAAGACACAAGGTATCTTGTGAAATTATTGTGGTGCATCAGTGCCACAGTAGTTAAGGTTGCATCACAACTTTTGTTTAAAACATAAACCATTCTGAGTCCTTTAAATTCAACATACTTGGAGGGATTCCTTTAAAATTTGATATGCTACTGTCAGGGAAATAGTACAGTTAGTGACTCAGATTTGGGGTAATTCCATCTTGGAGTTACAGAAGTTATAAACCCTGATAGAAAACCCATTTTTAAAAGCTTTTTTGGGGGGGTTGGGGGGGGGGGGGAGAGAAAGAGTTGTTTGGTTTGGGTTTTTTGTCTGATGCAGATCCAGGGGTCAACTAGTGATGTGATGAAGGTCAAAAATGGTCTCAATCTGTCAAGTTTTACAAAAAAATTGTCAGTGTGGAGGAGACCCAGGAGTGGGGGGAGAGGGGAGGGGATGACAACAGGAAGAACAATTGCAGAAGTGGGAAATGAATGGTAGTAGTAGGCAAACTATAGCTTAGTTGTTTGAAAAATATCTGTATTTTACCAGTCCCGGGGGAGACGAGATCAGGAAGTAGGTACTTGCTGCTCCAATGGCAGATTAATTTGTTTCCAAAGACTGCTGAGGGAAATGAAATGTGCATGCTGCCAGCATTGCCAACAGATGGGTCCTTGGTGATTCCTAGGATCATGAGGCTGCAAAAGTTTGTGGGAGAAGCAAAAAGTAGAACATGACATGGGCATTGCTGACAACTGGCTGACTTAGGTGGAGAAAGGAGGCCCAAGTTGATGTTACGTTTTGCCCACTGTGCAGCGACTGTCCGGTGACTTAAGAAGTTGTCATCTACGAGACACTGTGGTGATTCACTGGGGCAGAAATTATCTGGGCCTTATTCCTGCTGTACACCTCATACGATGTCCAAGAGATTTGCTTCCAAAAGATAGGATAGTTCTCTTTGATTACGCTGAGCATCTGACAACAACATGCAAGTTACTAAGTGTTGAAAAACAAATCTGAAATTGAAGGTTTCATAGATAACTGGAAAATGTAAACTATTGCTCTCACACACACACCATTTTTTCTAGCAAGAGTGCACCTGACAGGGGTCAGCAGATCTCTCTCCTTCAAACATAAAACTGTCAGTCATTCAGAACAGAAATGCTTTCTCTGATTTCTTTGACACAAACTCAACCCTCCAATCAACCATTCCGAAATATGAGCAGGAACACCTTTCCACTGTAACGTAATTGACCCTCCCTTCAGGTACTGCATGGGGAGGCAAGGGAAGTAACAGCAATAGAAATGTTTGTATACCAGGAAGTGAAGACTTCAGGGAGATGCATTTACTGCCTGCAGTGAGTGGAGTCTGGGTACAATAGCAGGGAGAATCCAGGTGGGAGGGAGGAATGCAGTGACTGGACCAATGGATTGCTGGTGGTGTGTGCCCTAGCACAGCTAATGAGACCCAGATAATTGTACCATGAAGAAGGGGTGACTGTCTCTGTATGCAGATTGCAGGTCACGATACGTATAACTTCCTACATAACTATTAACGCCTACCAAAGTATCTCTTCATATTAAAAAAAAAATTAAGGAATTTGATGGTAAAAAAGTTACATTAATGCAAAGTTATGCTAGATGTCATACCCTTGCATAACACTGTGGCCAGGTCCATACTGCAGAGGAAGGTCAGCTTAAAAGTACGCAATTCCAACTATGTAATAAACGTTGATGGAATTGGCATACCTTAAGCCGAGCTATGGTGCGGTCCTCACAGCGGGAGGTCAATGGGAGAAACGCTCCCATAAACTCTTACTCCTTGTGAGAAGTAGGAGCACCAGCGGCAATGGGGGTGCTCTCAGCATTTGATTTAGGAGGACTTTGCTAGACCCACTAAATCAAACGCCAGAAAAATCAATCTTCCCAGCAATGGAGACATGGCCTTAGTTGAGTAAAACAAACTTCTGATAGCCTGGAAATGCACAGTTCAGATTGCCCGTGCAATCTAACACTCCCTTCTTTCAATAATGCTTTGTTAACACATATGCCTTCAGTCTCTTAACCCCACAGCTGCCAAAACATACAAGCTCTTCACCTCCTTCTACAGACTAAAGGGTTCTACTTAAAACACATTAAAAGGGACAAAAGTGGAGGGAGAGGTTGACCACACCATGTTCCCTCTGGCTTTCTGGAGCTGACAGTAACCACTGCGAATGATTTGGATACTCTCCAGGTGCAGATGGTGTCTGAAGTATACTTTGGAGTAGGGATGTAATAGTATAGTTGATTAACTGATAAGCAAAAGCGTACAGGTTAATGCTATAGATTACATGCATTTCCCCACCCCCGCTCACTCACACACACACACGTACGTGTACATTTTTTTAGCAGGCTGGCCAGCAGCCCAGCTTAGTCCTGGCTTGCAATGGATCCAGGACCTACCCCTGCTGTGGCTCTACATTTCAAGTGTATTAGGAGCCAGGCAGGCAGGCAGCCCGGCTCAGTTCTAGCTTGTGCTGGGTCCGGGAGCTCAGATCCCGCCCCTGGAGAGGGGCTGCTGCCACCCCACGCTGCTGTCTGTGTATCAGAAGCAGCACCGGAGGGTGGCAGGTAGCCAATCCGCAAGGGGAGCCAGTTTTTAAACTGCTGCCTGTGTATCAGAAGCAGCAGCTTGGGGTGACAAGGGGCTCCCCAGGAGTGGGGCTGGAGTGCACAAGCTGCCAGCCCTACCCCGGAAACTACAGACTAGTGGACTAACCAATAAGAATTCATGAGGTTAATCAACTATTCAATTAACTGATATTTAATATCCCTACCTTGGAGTACCACCTCTGCTCCAAGGCTGAAGTGTCAAGAAGCAAATCTTATTTTAAAAAAACAACTCTTCTGGGAGTAAGCAAATGGAGTTCTGAAACTTCTCTTTCACGGTTTGTTGTGTCTGTCAATACAATAACACATCTGTAGATGCTGCTGCTGCCGCCTTAACAAGTGGCTCCTCCACAACCAAGAGAACACCTGACCCTGATTAGGGGGGAGAAGACATGAACAAAAAGAGACATGTTCACTAAGATCCTTCAAGTTAATGCTAAATCCACAAACAGAGGGCCTGGAGGATGAATACAGCAGACAGGCTGGAGAAGGAAAGAGCAGAGAGGCAAAAGGTCTGGGAGTGCCAGTAGGAAAAAGGAGGGGGAAATGTGCAAGGACGTAATGGGGCTTCTCAGGCAGCAAACACAAATGCTTACAGGTCCAGCAGTCACGGGTTCACCTCTCTTTGCAGTCTATGGAGAACTCCACTTTCGCAGTCTCTCTCGCTCTCCTCCTCCTCCTCCCCCCCCCCCCCACAAACATGTAGCGTCGTGGCTACAGTGACCATATTTTCTGAACCAAAAATAGGGACACGTTAGCCACACCTCTGGCCTCATTAACCACACCCCCTGATCTCTTAGGCCCCACTCACCTGTCACAAAGTCCCACCCCTGGAGGTAGTACTTCCAGGGTTAAGATGGACACATGACCGGAAGTAAAGGGCATCGTGTGACCCCTCTAAGAACTCCTCCCACTCTCCTCTGCCAATAGGGATGGGTTTGGCCCCCAAAGGACCCTCCCATTCAACAATACTGCAATTGCATAAATCCAACTTGAATTGCATTAGCGCAGGGGGAGAAGCTAGGGTGCCTCTATTTCAGAGGTTCTCAAACTTTTTGGCCTGTGAACCACTTGGTTCAATGTCAATCTTTCCGCGGACCACCAGTGGCTAATGGAAACGCACTGCTAATTACATAATTATGCTCGAGCCATTTTGCTAGTGCTGCAGCTAGGGAGAATGGTTTAATTTAAATTAAACTTAATTTTTTATATTTATTATTAATTATTATTATTAAACAGTGTTTCTTGTGTTAATTTATCAAACTTCATTTTAAATAAAGTAAAATATTAATTTATGACCAACACAAAAGGTTTCAATGTTTTCTTTACTTATGGCAGGGGCAGGGAACCTTTTTAGGGTTAAGGGCCACTGACCTACAGAAAAATCAGCTGGGGACCACACAAGCCAGAAGCAAAAGAACTCCTCCGAAAACCCCAACCCTCACTGATCTGGACCCCAGCTGAGACACCTCATTCCTCTGGTGTGCCAGCTCCACAGGGCGAGGGGATGGGACAGAGAGGAATGAGGTTCACGGTAAGGATGTTAAATTGCCGTTATCTGGCTAATCATGTAGTTGATACAATTTGTATCAACTACATGATTAGTCGATAAGCACCGCTCTACAGAGCCACAGTGGGGTAGCTTCAGGAACCGGCTCTAGCTGGGACTCAGCAGTCCTGGCCCGTGCAGGCTCTGGGAGCCACCCGTGCTGCAGAGGCGCAGCAACCAGCATGAGCTGGGACTGCTCGGTCCTGGATCACACTGAGTCCAGCAGCCCCTGTTTACGACAGACAGCCCAGGCCATCATGAACAGGGGCTGCTTGGTGGCAGCAGCCCCTGTCTGAGAGGGGCCCAGATCCCCCTGCTGGAACCTCCGCAGACAGGGGCTACTGCCCAAGCAGCCTCTGCCCATGGCAAGGGAGCAAAAGGGTGGGGGGGGCGGGGAGGGAAAGCAAGTAGTCGATATTCTACCTGACTACCCATTAAGCTTTTGCTAACGTCCGTAGTGCAGGGCTTCCTGTAGGCCAGATTTACTTTTCTGGGGTTCTGCAGTTAGTGGATTTTATGGACCCCCTTAGGCTTTCGTATGGGGAGAAAAAAGAGGGGTTCAGTGTGCAGGAGATAGGGATGGGGTTCAGGATCTAGGTGGGATGCAGAAGGGAGAGAGATTGCAAGGTCTGGGTGGGAGTTAGGGTACACAGACAACAGGGGGTAGGGTCTCTGGCCAGGAGGGAGGGTATAGGAGGGGGCCTGGGGCAGGGTGCCTGGCCAGGAGGGAGAGTGCAGGAGCAATGGAGGGTGTCAGAGCAAGCTGGGAATGCGGGATCTTGGCAGGGGGAGGGGAGTGAGTGAGGGGGATTTGGGTGCAGGGTCTGGGCATGAGGGGGGACGCTTACCTGGCTTGGCACCCTGCTGCAGCAGGGAAAGCCTCCAGGTAGCACTCTCTCGTTCCCCTAGCAGGGGGGTGGGAGAGGGAGCTCAGTGGGGATTCCAGCACAGCTGCAGGGCTGCAGCACCATGTCAGGCTTCCCAGGGGGTGGGGTGGAGGCGTTATGAAGAAATCTCAACCTTCCCTGCCAGACCAGGCTTGCTGCCGCTTCCCCAGCAGAGTGGGGAGGGGCACAGGAGAGACAGAGTGGCAGCACACAGGGGGTGCCTGGGGAGGGGGAGCCCCAGCCGACTACCGCGCAGCCCCTACCGGGGCGCAAGCAGCAATTCAAAAATACCGAGGTCTGGGAGCAGCTACTCGGCACCTCGGATCCAGGCACCCCTCCCACTCCTGGCAGCAGCGGCTGCTGTAACAAGCCGCTGCCTGCACATATGGAGGAGGCTGTGTGGCTGCACTGGAAGCCCGCCCCAGCCAGCAAAGCTCCAATGGAAGCTGCCTAAGCACGCTGCTGTTGTGCTGTGCCGAGCCGAGAGCAATGGACTCATCACAGTCTCTTCTTCCTGCAAGTCTGAGTCCCCATCAATAGTGAAATGTCCAGCGGAGATTTCTGGGACATTTCACTGCTGGATGGGGCACTGGGACAGTCCTAAAAATCAGGACAGTCCCGGGGGGAGGGGGAGGGGGAAAATCACTGAGTATGGCCAGCATAATCATGGACCACATCTCTGCCACTATGATGACATGTTTTGCTGCTAACCAGATGAGCATGGGGCTGTGTCACCTTCGCTCTGCTATCGGGGTGCCTCACAATGCTATGCTGCTGTAGCATCCAATATGGGCTCATCACAAACAGGCAGGTCGCTCCCTGAGTGTCATGTAAAGCTGCAGGCCTTGTCCAACTATTCTGACCTCAGCAGCCTGCCAGCAACACTCCAGCCATTCTGGCCTCCACCAGCCTTGGATTCTGCTTTTTGGGTGTCCCCACAACCACTCCCAATCCTGAATTTGCCCCAAAGCATGTCTTCTGCACTGTCCAGCCCTTTCCTGGACAGTTGAGATATTTTAGATCGGTTGCCTTTCTAAGTGGATCAATATTCAACACTTTGCTACTTTAAACAGAGTTACCCACACACTTCAATTTATATATCAACACAACATTAAAGAATAAAATGTGTATTTAACTACAAGGAGATAGGGCTGAATGGAAAACAAGTACAAGACACTGAAGTCAGATATGATAACTTAAACTAGACTTGGTTCAAGGTAAAGTCCCTTACCACATGTTTCTAGTAATACTCAGAGCAGATCCTGGTCTGGGAATTTGGTCAGCAAAATCTAAAGACTGTTTTTCTCTCCCTCATACTCAATTAAGAAAATATAAAAAGAGAGAGGGAGAGAGAGAGAGAGCACGACCCACCACCCTGGGGGATTTTTGCCTTTCATTTTACAGTCCAGTCCCTCACTGAAATACATACATACACCTGAGGGATACCCCTCGATAAAATTCATTCCCACTGTGAAGCTGGAGTCATGGAGTCTCATGCTGAAAGAGGTTTCATGTTCTTGTTTGCTAAGATGCAGTTCTGTTAGTCTCTGCCCCTGCCACCGCCGCGTCCTTTCCTTGCCAAAGTAGGACAACTTAATAGGTGATTGCCCATCCACTGATGACACCTGGCCTGAGGCATCAGTTTGTCCTTTGAGAAACTGGTATACCCAGAATTGTCTGGTGAACACATTTCAAACCTAATTTGAGCTCATATTTATAATCTACCTATTAAGTTATTACACTTATTTCATCATGGTATTATTGATCAGTGAGTTGTTACTTTTCAAATGATCCCTCATGCAGCATACTTTGTACATGTACAAAGATTATTGAAACAGTGTAAAGGATATGAACATAGGGGCGCATTCTGTCCTGGTTATCACTCAATACCAGGAGACCATCATGAAAAACACAGCTTCATATCACCAACTGCAGCACTCACAGGTCAATGTAATATTTACCTGAAATGAACATCACTGTTTCCTACTATTTTAAGACATAAAATTAATGGAACCGAATTTTAAAGTTTGCACAGTATGGGCTTTTAATTGCCTGT
Source organism: Pelochelys cantorii (assembly GCA_032595735.1). Lineage (NCBI taxonomy): Eukaryota > Metazoa > Chordata > Testudines > Trionychidae > Pelochelys > Pelochelys cantorii. The sequence continues at coordinate 241,180,172 of CM064326.1, forward strand.
TAATATTTTGTTGGGTTTTTTTGTACGCAACTTCTTTGAAAATAAATTCATTACTTTATAAACATACTGCAGAATGCCCAACACTACTCAAAAGCATGCATTGCTACTAATACAACAGGATCACATAAAATAGTGTAATACTTTTAAGTATACATTAAAAGATCATGCAATATTCATAAGAGTTCACTCAACACTGCACAATTCCTAACAACCTCCAAAACTTCAGGGCCAGATACAGCACAGTCCCACCACATCAGGTTACTATGGCTGACCATTAAAGAGGTTTTTTTCAAGGCCTCCCTCTGCACGGAGTTCTTCCAATGGCTGCTATATCTGGCTGTTCAAGATCAGCCATCAGCTGATCCACCTCTCCCTGCTCTCTGGCAGCATCTTTTCCCTCTACTGTGCAGGATAACAGGCAGCAACAACCATTGGGATACATCTCTCACAGAGATCTAATCAGCAAGTAAACATCACCAGCATCCCTTCAATCTGCCAAAAGCACATTTAGCTGTCAGGCTGCACTTGCTCAATTGATAGCTGAGTCGTTCCCATCTTCCGATTGGCATTTCAACATCACCAAAGGTAATTTGCTATTCGGGGGAAAAGTCCCTGCTTGCAGCTTCCTCAATAGTCCTGTGTGGTTAAAGATGACCAGCCCACACTGGTATCTGAAGCATACCTGGGGAACCACCAGGTACAAACCATAGAAAAATAGCCCGTTCTGTTTAATTATGTGGCAAGGTGGGCTGTTGCCAAAAAAGGGGATGAGTGAGCCATTTATCTCCCCTCCACAGTACAGGAATGACATCCCTGCAATTCCATCCATTTTTCTTACATATCGCAGAGCATCACATTCCTGAACGACAGGACACAGTCAATGGCTCTATAACTTTGCATAGCAGCTGCCTTCAAAGTGGTTTTTGCAAATTGAAAATGATCTCCCACTCATCTCTAGTAATACAGCACTGCGCACTTCTACAGTGAGCTCATCACTTGCTTCTGCACTGTCAATGCAGCTCATTCTGAGGTCTGTGTGCTAGAGGGCCCGTGTGAGCTCAGCAGAGAGATCAAGGAATGTGGCTTTTCCCATTGAAGAATTCTGCAGCCACCACTTGTCAACCCAAACATGCAACGCAATCCCACCAGCCTTGGTTCATTTTGGAGGCCCAGAAGATCAGCAGCTCCTCTCTGAATGCCACCAACCACCATTATATTGATTTTTGCTATGCTTAATCTGCCCTCAAAGAAATTGTCGTGTTCCCCCATTATGTCATACTTCTTGTGGTTCTGCAAATGCTGGAGGATTATTCATTGGAAAATGCGTCAAATTGCATTGCATCAAAGGGTGGTGGTGATGGATTGCATATATGGAGTCCTACCCATAATGCACTACATTCTTCATCAACACAAGCACTCTTGGTGAGTATGTGCAGCACTGATGCAAGCAGCCAAGTATGCATTCACACACATGGCATACCTACTGTGGCAGTGTTATGGTGTTGAGAGTTCTGCTGGCCAAAGATTGTAGTGTAGACATGGCGTTGCTATGTAACTTTGGGCAAGTCACCTAATTTACCTTATGCCTCAATTTTCCATCTCAGGTATGGTGAGAAGAAAAAAGCCACCACCGATTAGGAGACACTAAGATACAGGATAGGGGAAGGGTCATATTTTTGCCTAAATAAAGAGCTATATACTGTTGTCTCAATACAGCAAAATATGGAATTTTTAAAAAAATACACTCTTGGCTCTAAAAAGGGTTGCAGTTGCATAAAATATTACCTTTGGGATAATTATTTGTATTATGAAATGATGCACAGATCTTTTGATTTTACAATCATAGTCTTCAAGCACTACAGGCTCTCCTCGCTATAAATCCAAGATACATTTAAAAAACTTTGGACTTACAGCGAAACAAGCTTAATAAAGCGATGAATTTTTTTCCCACATCTGAATTCCATTTGCGTAAATTGGTTTGGGGTGGGGTGTCTGTGTGCGTCCGGGCGCGCGCGAGCAATTTAAAAATGGGGAATGGGAAGACTTATAATGCATCAGTTCCTACAAGCATCAACAACTTTAGTGCTTCGAGAAGACTGGGGCTTCATGCCACACATGCCCTGGGCAGGAGGGAAGGCCAGGGTAAGGCTGGAACTGTTTGCCTTCTGCGTGCTCAGTGGTGGGGGCCTGAGGAAGGATGGGATCATGGGCCATAACAAATGCCCGGGAGGGACCAGGCTGCAGGTCACCCATGCTGTATGGGGCTTGTCCTTACAGTGGGGTGGGCTTGGCTCCCATGGGGGCTATGGGCTGCAGGGGCAGGATCTTGGGAAGCAGGGGTAGGGCTGGGTGCTCGTCTCCCACAGCCCTAGGTTCGCCCCAAAAACCCATGGATAATTCCATAGCACTGCGTGTTCTGTAGCACAATCCATCCTAACTTGGTGTGCAGGTTGGACCATCCTGGAGGAGGGAGTTTGCGGGACCAGAGGAGGTCAGGCCTCGGGCTCTCCCAGGGCTCCCCTCCTGGCTACCAGCCCAGCCCGTGGGCTGCCTTGGCTGCTGCAAGGCTCTTCTCCCAGCCAGCAGGGCTCCCAGCCGCTGGTAACATTTGTGGTTAGGGCTCTCTGGTCCAGCAATTTGCCAGACTAGCGTCCCAGACCACAGAGGTTCAACCTGTGCTTCTCTTCAGAGAAACTGATTAAAGTCAAGAGGGCAAAATTCTTCAGTTTTCCCAGGTCATATGCTGGGATAGCACAAACAGCAGTTTAAAGTTCTGTTCGGCTAATTAATGCGTCAGGATTATGCAACAGGATGAGACAGCCTGACCAGATGACCTTTCAATGATCTTATATTGATGTCTATAACATGTTCGAATTGATGCAGCAATATTTTAGTTCCAGTGCATCAAGTTGAAAGCCGCGCAAAAGAACACTGATGCTCAAAGCAGTGAGCCCTTTCACAAACACTCCTCTAGCCCTTTTGGACACCAACTGCTGCCCTGTTCTCCCACAGGCTCCCCTTCTCCCACCCCTAAGCTCCCCAATGCCATCCCCATTTCCTCCCGCTTAGCACTTGCTACTTCTGAATCTGTGTGCCCTTCTATTCCCTTTCCTCTACTCACTGTAGCAGTCTCATTTCCTCCATTTTCCAGCTCCCAGATCTTTTCTCTCAGAAGGCTTGAAAACAATTTTGGAAAGAAGGGTTAACATGCATGTTGGCCAATTTTTAGATCAGACTGCAGAAGTACAAATTGTTCAATGCTTGTTGACACAATCATGAGCTTTGTTATTCTTTTATCATTGACTTAACTGCTCCAAGTGACCCTCAAAAACAGGAGTGGAGGGAGAAGGGAATGTGAGCAGGCAGACAATGTGCCGGCTCATGCCAACACCCCATCCTCACTGACCATTGACAAAGCCATAGCTGGAAACCAGGATAACTTATCAGTGGGTTAGTGTAGCTCAAATAGATATTAGTGTTCTCAGACTGTACTTAAGACGTTATGGAATATATTTGTAGGATGTTCTATGTATTAATCCTATTTCTAGTATCTGTGTCCCATGCTATAAAGGTAGCACTTCAGTGTTTGCTTTGCAACTGTACAATGTTTGTTTTGAAATGAACTCTAAACAGGAAAAAAGAAATTTCACCTAATACAAAGTGCTGGATTCCTACAGAAGAGGTCTTCTCCTGCCTCTCTGAAAAAAATCTTACCAAAATCACTATTAAAGCGACCATTGTGAAAGAGAGAGACCGTCAGTTGCTCCACACCACCACCCCCAAGAGATTATGTGCAGAAGCACCCATCCCATTCAATCTGAGCTCTAAGGAGCTGGCGATAAAAATCCCTGAATAGACAGAATTGGGAGTCTTGGCTGGTGGGGTGGGGGGAGGAGGCGACACAAGCAGGGGCTGATCTGGCCCAGCCTATGGGGGAGGAGAGGCATTCCAGCCCTGTGGTGGGTAGGGCTGCTCTAGCCTCACTGGCTCACCCCTTTTAATGGGTTAAATAATGTTTAATGGTTAGCCAATTAAACAGGATTTTACATCCCCAGTCTTCATTTTTTTTTTCTTTTTCCTAATATTTTATTTTAAATTCACCAGTTTTATAGGTGCTCAGGTCATTTATGAAACCGGAAAAAAAAAAAAAAAAAAAAGAAGTGCACAAAACAAAAATCTTCAACCCACTTAATTTTCCCAATAAAACCGTATTCCTATATGATATGGACAGGCGGGACTCAATATAGCCGCACATTTTTTTCTCCAGTTGTACACCTGCAGTTTTCCTGGGGTCAGAGAGATAATGTAGTTATTTGCCTCAAAAGCCCTTTGTGTGCAAACAGCCTCCTCTTCTCCCATCGCTCTTATTTCACTGGAGGAAATTACACAGAGATGAAACTCAAGCCAGTCACAAGAAATATGGTTACCTCCCAAACAGTTACAGAAGAACCTGAGTGCCTGCCTGGAGGAAGCAGAGAAGAGGGTCATTGTTTGAAGAAGTTATCCCTTACGTTCAGTAGACTGGAGGAATCGTTCTTAGGGTTCATCTAAAAAACTGCGAACCCCAAAAAACAGCCATGCACCACATATAAGCTGCTTTTAAGCTGTGTACATCTTGCTAAGTCAGCAAGCAGACTCTCTGCATACACTATGTAACTGCACTTTTAGCGGTATTGAACTTAAACAGTCAAAGGAGATTTTCCACTTTCAATCATTCAGAAAGACCTTCAGTAGATGAACTCTAGCCTTAAACTTGCACCTCTTTTTTTTTTTCCTCCAAACATAAGCCAGACTCTCTGCCACAGATGTAGCCACACAGATCAGTAACACATGGTGCTACAAGCAGAGGGTGTTGACAGACTTGCTAGGCCTCTGGGCATGCCGGAGGAGGGAGGGCCTCACTCCATGTTCCTAGAAGGAGCGGGCCCTTCAATGGAAGAGGTGGGGCTGGAGCAGCCAGCCATCAGTGCCGCTCAGAGCACGATATGTTGGCGGCCCCTCTCCTCCCAGCTAGCCCTGAGAGGAGCTAGAAGTAGCCCCTACCTGGTCCTGTGGCAACTGCCTCCCCAATGGTGAGCCTGGCTACAGGGATTCCCTCTCCCTCCCACAGGCACACCACTCACACAGTCATTCATTTAGCAACAAAAGTTACAGCAACTACTCCAAGAGAATACCGCAAGCGACATAAAACACCTGTTATAAATCCAAAACATGAGCAGTTGAACATGGTTGAGTGTAGCAACTACATAGAGGTATTGCACTATTGTTGGTCACAGGACAAAAAAGTCTTTGCTCCTGTGTTCATATCTTGTATCTATGATGTGCTTTGTGGACTTGGTATTTCCATTGTAACCACGTCTTTCCCTGAGACAGCTGTTTGAGAAGATGACTGAATTTACTAAGCCACGTGCAGCACTTATTACAGATTCCCATCAGGCCTCTGATTTGGTAAATCGAGCAAGTTTGTGAGATCTCATGAGGTGAGTGAGGGAAGACACTGTCCTTTCTAGAATAGCTCTCAGAACAAAAGCTGTGTGTGAGAGTCACATACAGATACATAGCATGACTTCCTCTCGCCATGGCAGCTCAGCAACGCTGCGTCCATCACCATTGTTCGATGCCAGCCCTGATTGGCTGATGGGTAAGAGGCAACTGTTGGAGCTTCTGAGCTGAATGCCATTCTGCATCCAGATCTCAAATAAGTTGATGACATTGTCCTGCTGGCGCAGTGTGGGGAACTGCTGCTGTGGATGGCCAATCTGGTTGGGCAAGAAGCACCGTGCACTGGTTTGGTTATTAATTGAGATACATTTTCAAGTTCCTGGCCATTACCATGAAGACGACTCTAGATTATAACCAGCTCCGTGTTGACCTGTCTGAATTTATGTGCCTACTCACATAGCTGCAGCAGCTACTGCTGCATTTAAGGCCCATCTGTGGTCTCTCTGAAGATGTCTAAGATCAAGATTGCGACAAAGTTATGGATCTGCAGAACTGCAATAAAGCAAGCTCTATTGTGTGGAAGAGAAACAGGCACTGAGGAAACCTGATGTACGCTGGCTTGAGCTCTTTGATTCTTGTCTTCTGCTTCTCTACACAAGTGACAGGACTAGATCAGGAATGAGACTATTCAAAGCCAAACCCAGCAACTACTTCCATCAGCTTTCTTGGCATGGATATATTATTAGAATGGAAGACCAGTGGAATCCAAAGCATGTTTATCAAGAAATGCTACTACATAGCCAGGGATCACATGAGCACCAAAAATGTAAGTGGCACAATAAGATTGCCAACGATGTACATAAACTGAATATGCAGTCAGACTACCTTCAACACCTTGCCAGAGATTGATCTGGGTGGTATTCAATATGCAAGCAAACCATATCCCTTTGGATTTTGCCATGATGATGGTACAAGCATCTTTAAGTGAACAAGGGAGAGAGGAAAAAAAACCACACTGTTTAACAGGGTCTTGTTAGGCCAGTAAAACAAACATGCCCATTACTTCATTAACAGAGACACATCTGTCAATGCTTTGTACTTAAGCATCTCTGAGGATGAGTCAATGCTTCTTCATCCATTACCAGTAGAGTCTTCCATTAAGTGAAGGGGCTGGTGTCAAATGCAGAGCCATCCTGCCCATAGAATGGTTTGTGGCAGCCACCCTGGGCCCTGCCCTTTGGGAGGTCCCATGCCAGCTACCCTATTTGTCCCATGGACAGGACAGTCCCCCATATTTAGCTCCAACCTCATCCACAGAGCCCAGGGTGGCCTGAGGCTAACAGCAGGGATCAGGCCTCCCTGCACTCACTGTGGCAGCAGGAGCCGTGAGAAGCCAAATTACGCAGCAGCCTGCTCTGCCCTGACGTGTTCCAATCGGGTCACTCCACTTCTCCCCAGCAGCAGGAAGCAGAGCAACCCAGCCCCAACCAACTCCATTCCCCTGAGCAACGCAGGCACGGGGAAGTGGAGTGACCTAGCTGGAAGATGGGCAGCAGAGTGAAACAGGCTGCTGGGTCACTCTGCTTCCCACAGCTCCCACCACCACGGCAAGGGCAATGGTTCAATCTCCCCTGCAACACCAAGCCAGGCCCCCGGTAATTCCCTGGGCTGTGTCACTCGGGGTAAGAGGCTTCAGGAAATGGATGCAATGGAGGCAGGAGAGGACGGGGCAGGAGCAGGGCTTGGGGGACAGAATGGAGGGAGTTTGGGGCAGAGTGAGGCAGGGCCTGGGGAGGAGGTTGTCCTGGGCCTTGCACCCCCTGCCTTCCCCCAGAGATGGTCCTGTTCAAATGCACATTAATAACAGTGCATGAGGGATCAAGCACGCAGCCTTATCCATTGTACTCTGGACACAAAATCCTGAAGAACTGTCCAGCTCAAAAGATTGTCCTCATTTACCGAAACAAGTTGGTCCAACATGTTTGGTGTGACATGACCTGACCCACCTCATCTACAAAGATAGCTAATATTTTTCACCACAACCCTCCAGTCTTTGGGTGTCTGCCAAGAATTAAGGAGTGCACGCTTTGGTGAAGTTACCCGAAGTAGAGGACAAGGGCCTGACGATGCAAGTAAATGGGTCATACAGGCTCTTGGGTGTTCATTTATTTATACTGCTCATTTATTTATAATTTAACAAGACCCAACTGGAAATTTTGACACTGGGAGTTTGTCAGAGTTCTCTGTTTGCTTACCTAAGAATAGTGCTGGCCTAAATTTATATCTTGGCAGGGAATAAAAAAATTTAGACATTTTCCACTATGCCTCAGAGCTTCTGCTGGTGCTACGGAACAAAGAAACCTGGCATTTGAAAACAGTTTTGATGTACCAAGTTAACAGCACAGACCTGGCAAAATAACAACAACCGCTTAAGATACCTTCTGCCACCAAATCTTCTTGCTGGACAATTTTACAAACACCATAAAAGCCAGACCTTCTGGTGATGCAGAATGAAAGAAGAAATTCTTGTTAAAAGCATTACAAAAATCTAAAACCACAACTTCAGTCATGGACACAGAGCAAATCAGAATGAGTGCCTCAACATCTGTATAGAAAGTACCAAAGTAGAGACATTTACCTGAACTCTAAGTTATCAGTAAATTCTAAGTTTGCAAACTAATCTGCGTGTCTGCCACTGAGAAACTAACTTCTCAGCCAAGATTTAAATGTATTTATAAATTATATAAAAATCAAATAAGGTGGAAAAAGTAAGCATCTCAAAATGAACGACAGGAATGATAATTTTGCTGATTCAAAACTGGGGGAGGTTGAGGAGTGGAAAAAAGCCAATACCAGTTACTAATCTAGTAGTCAACAGCCACAATTAAATACTTCACTCCAGAGTGAATTTGTTGCTATGGAATTATTTACTACCATGGCATTTGAAATGCACTTCTGCCAAGAAGTTATTATTCACAGTACAAATCTTAAATTTAACACAAGACTTGCAGTTTGCTTAGGGCTCTGTCATCTCTTTGTTAAGATGTCATTGAAATAAATTTACATTAATCCACGTCATGTTTATGTATCGAGATGTACATTACTGAATGCAGAAACCAGCAGTGTTTCTCTACCTCTCTCCCCCCGCTCAAAAGCGTATTTATTGATAACTTCAAAATGATGTTGAATCATGTAGACCTGGCCATCTCTAATGCTTGATTCACAGAGAGGTTTTTGCCCATTGGCTATTATCTATTGCCATTTTTTATGATCCTGTATCTACATATTCTTTGCACATTAACACAGGTAGAACTAAGGACTACTGGCTAGCGACTTAAAATGAAGTCTGCAGCCACTTTATTAAACTACTTCTGAAAATAATCAGAAGTAGTTTAATAAAGGAGTAGGAAACAAATCTTTAAATCATAGTTTGTAGCGCCCTCCCCCCCGCAACATATAACAAATGTTACACAATTTTTCCCCTTTCTTCTGCTTTAAAATTTTTACCACGTTCTTATTCATATTATCTACACAGGACTCAAAAAAAGTTACATAGAAAGCAAGTGTGAGTTATACAATTATTTGATTTTCGTTGCTCCTCTTCCATTATAAACCAGTATCTGTTTCTCCTCCCCCAAGTCACAAGATAGAACAGATAAGACAAGAAGTGGCCACAGAACTTGTTTATGCATTCACTTGGCTGACAACATTATTTTGTAATGTTTCAGTGGGCAGTCTTCTAATCCCAGAAGTGCCCACCTCCTCTCCAGGACCCCTGCTAGGGATGTAAGCGACTAGTCGAGTCGCTAATCAACCAGTCACTTGCCCCCCCACACACACTTGCTGCCTCTATCAAAACGGTCTCCACGGGGAGGTACGACTGAGCAGTCTTGGCTCGCGCTGATTCCAGACCACTGTGGCTCTGTTTTTTAAATGTAGTAAGAGCCCGGTGGCTCTTACTGCATTTAAAAAGCAGAGCTGCAGAGAACCCCCTTATCGACTACTCAATTAACTTACTAACTACTATTTAATATACCTAACCCCTGCAAGATAGGGAAGCAGTATCATTCCCATTTTATTGATGAAGTATGGAGACAGAGGTTAAGTGACCTCCCCAAGGTTACCCAGGAAGTTTATGGCACATCAGGGACGTGAACCTGGCTTTCCTATATCTCATACCAGTACCTCAACTACTGGGCCTCTACTTCCATATCCACAACACAACTAGGGGGAAAAATACTTTATTTTAATTTTTTCCTCATTATGATTAATTATCCATGCCTGGTTACACAATCTGTTCCTTGCAAGATCTGTAAGCCTGTCTTCAGAATACTCTATTGCCACAAGTCATTTTAGTGAAAGTGACATCTAAAAGTAACCAGGGAGAGAGAGTCAAAAAGTCAATTTAAGAAGGTATTGTGCATGGAGGCAGAGAACTGATTTTTTATAATTAAATATTAACATTAGACAATACAGGCAAACTGCATGTGGGTATAACATGGGCTAATATTTTAAAGGATGTTATGAAAATTAGTGACAAAACATTTTTTAAAAGACAACTGGCTCTCAACCAAGATAAATAATTCAACCACACACAAAAAAAAATTCAGTTTAAGTCTGCTCTCATTTGCAGACAGCTAGAGAAATGTCTATTCCAAAATTACAACAAAGTTTTTTTGTGCAAAACTTAAATCCTAACATAAAAAAATATTTTCTAGAAGGAACAGTAGCTAATCTTCAGAAATACAGACTCCCTCTTAAATGGAACAGATTTTAAAGAGAAATTAAGGAATTAAACTGGAAACTGTAAAGCTACAATAATGATGGCAACTGTTACCAGAGCACTTTTTTGTGCCCTTCTGACTTGCATTTAGTAGGTTTCTCCTCTAATGTAACCATAGAAACCATAATGAAGAGTCTAATTTAAGAGTCTTCACTTCTGCTGCTAAATTAAATTATAAGATTGCATTCGGGCTAGAATATTAAACACTGTTTCAGCACTACAAAAACCAGTCAGAAAACATGACTAGAAGATCTGGTCATGGTACAGAATGCAGACATTTGTGAAGGGAACATAATTATTCCATTCAAGCCATTTCACCAACAAACAAAAACTCACAGCAGGTTTCTACGAGTATGCACAATAGATGAAGAATACAACCAGAATTTGTGTAAGAGATAGAAGAAAACTTGAGTAGCCTACAGTTTCGCTTTTAAGAGAGATTGTCAACTACCATAGTTACCCTTTAGTTGCTTGGCAAAGTACTGCAGAAGGGAGGAAAGGGAGCAGAGAGCAATAGAAAACAAGACATGTTTTTGTAACATGATTGTCACAGACAATTATTATAACCTATTTATCATCCAATCCTAAAAGTTATATGGTAAAAGATTTAATGATTATATTCCAGAACACAGAAAGATATACCAGGCAATTATGTTAAAAAAAATGGTGTGTGGATTTATTTATTAAGTCAAAATTGGCATATGATGTATGAAGCAAATTACAGAAGAAACAGAGGAAAATAGACTAAATGGATAGTAAATTAAAAAACTGGAACCAAGTATCATCTACAAGTATTTTATAAATAAGTGAAAGAGCCTAGAAGTTAAGCCATTTTTAATTAAAACTCAACCAAGTATATGGATAAGAAAGGTGTTAATGCCATAAACAGGACTTAATAAATAGGAACACTTTAGAAAGAAAGTAAATGTAAGCAAAAGCAACAAGAATTTATAATAGCTATTTATATAGCACAAGCTGTGAGAATGGTCAAACAACATGTTTGAGACTTGACACGATGGATTATCCAGTAGCTTTTTAAAATACTATACATTTATATTGTAGTGCCAGAGAGGTAGCCATACATTCATGCCCCCAGCCACCCTCTGCTGACAAGGGCATTGCTTGTTCCATTAGAAACACTCGTTGGAGGTTAACTTTAAGCATATACTTCTAGTTTTACAGTCTATATTAATCTTCTGGCGGGTGTGGGTGGGTGGGTGTGGGTGTGTGTAAAACAATTTACAGGAAAAGTGTTGAAATTAAGATATGAAATGGTTCCGAAAACGTAATGACTTTGAAATTATGACACGCTATCTAAGAGCAAGTGAGGATCTAAATTGGTGAAGCTGTAGCAAATGCACTTGTAAGTATATTTGCTAACTTTTTCAGTGGCTACAATCTTCTGTGGCATCCATGTCACTGCTCTCTGAGGTACTTCTGGAAAAAACATTTGAGTACCCATCCCTTCAAACCTGTTCAAAAATTACTTGACAGGGTATTTCTAAACCTTGCATAAGTGCACTAATCAGTTTTCATCTTGCTTACAAGGAGTTTAATAATTTTATATTGTCTTTGCAATTTGCTAAGAGTGTGGGTCTGTTACTTTTGCCCAAGTGGTGTGAAAATAGTTTTCGTCTTGTAGGTTCACTTTAAGACTAATGCTTGACCTTTATCACTGCAGCTCATTTTCTTTTATCACTGTGTTTCTCTAAATCTCTCAAATCAAGAGACCATATTTTTAAAAGTGCTCAGCAACCCACAATTCCCATCAAAGATTATGGGATGCCAAACTTCTGAAAACCCTGCCCACCTACAGTGCTGAATACTGTGAAAGTCTGACTGAAGATCAACAGACTTCAGTATTGTTAACCTCAAACTTTACACTAATTGCTCTCAAATCAGACTCTAGAGAGCTGTGTTAGGATAATGTGCTCTAGCCTAGAGAAAAACTGGATCTAACCATTCAACACTAAGGGGCAAGTCTACTCTACAGGAGACATTGATCTGAATAGCGTAGCTGAAGTCAACACACTTTGATTTACTTACACAACATTATCTCCACTCCACTGTGTCAACAGGAGATGCTCTCCCATAGACTCCCCTTGTGCTTTTGGTTCAGGTGGAGTACCACACCGAACACACAGCCCAATCTACTGAATATACTACAAGCAATACATTGACTCACACACTATCGATTGCTGTCTCAAATTTGGACCAGGGAATGGAAATTTAAAAAGGCCCATCAGGGTTAGTCCCTAGCAAGCCCCCCACCTCTATATTTACCTTTGCCTTCCTATGGGCCGTGACTGATGATCTGCGGCCAAGGGGAGCTGCATCGCCTGATACCTGCGCCTTCACAGGTAAATACAGAGGTGGAGGCAGCAAACTGTATCTGGTCTGTAGGTCAGAATTTGCCCACCCAATCTGGAGAATAGTGAAGACAAGCTCTAAGAGCTGTAGGTGGTCAGGTCCCCATTTGGGAAAGGGGGTGTGATTTGTTGAATACCTGAAACTTTCCATGGCTCAATCACAGTTATACAGTACTAGACTTACCACCTTATCAAGAGGTGAAAGTGTTACTGACTGGTTCTAGTCCAGTGTTGCTCAGAGCAGCTCTTTGGAACAGAGACTGTCTTTTTATTCTGGGTTTGTAAACAAGGCCCTGATCCAGACTCGAAGGCAATTCTACAGTATCTATAGTAAATATAACAAGTTACTAACGAAGCACTACTTCAATGTTTTGGAATTATTTAAGAGTTCTCATTCACAAACCTCATGTCAATGGGATAAGATCCTAGCCATAATTTACCTTTTTCACTGGCAAAACATTTCAAATGTTGTTATAGTAAAATATAGTTTTGCTTTGCGGTTCCATATCAAGATTTTCAAATTCTGAATTTCGAAAAAGCCACATTCTCATTTTTTGTTGCACTTCTTACTGCCATTTCAGCCTTATTTAAGAGAGATTTTCCAATTATCATTCTATTTGCCTAATCAATTAAAATTACTCTAATTCCATGAATGAATCCCCTCCCCCCCTGCCCATCTGTTGCATATTCACATTGTCACACTTATTTTGATAGACTAGTCTCCTTAATGCTGGAAAAACTCCATACTTGCTGTATTTACAGATGGCAAAGTGACAAGCATTCAGGTTTGTATATTAAATTTGCATGTTAGACATCTGTGAGTTAATTATGGTGTTAAAACCTCCAAGAATTATACAGTAGTATGTACTAAACTGGCTATGTTTTATATTTAGTTTCTTTCTGGCAAAGGAAAAAAAAAAGAGGCAGCAGGGTTATTCTAAAACTGTTTAATGAAACCACCATTGATTTATTTGGGGAGTGAGGGCGAGGGATAAGGGGGAATTTAAATGTTGTCCAAGTTCCAAAAGAATGGAAGGGTTAATTAAAAAGGAATTGTTTAAACACGGTGCTTGTGTTTTGATTTACACAAATATTCATTCACTTAGGATAGTATTTAAAAGTCCAATCTTCAAAGCATTATGCTAGTGCATAAAGAAAAAGGAAACAATGGAACCTAGCCTGTTTTCAGTACTCTAGAGAAGAATGAAAAATAAAGGATAGTTTTAAGTTACCTCATGTTTTTAAGGTATTGCCATAGCTACCTTATGTAATGGCACTTTGAAAAATGAGTTAAACAATTTTTTAAACTCTTATTTCATAGGTAGGTCTCCTCCCTGTTGAATAATGGTCTTTATCACAATCACATTTGTTTGTTGTGTGAGATTGTTCAAGAAAACCATTCTTTGGCTTTCAAAACTAAATATGGAAGAGAACACTTGTATCAGGAACCAGAGATTTTGCAAAGAAAACAAAATCTGTCTGCCACATATGGAGGCCTACCAGCATTGTGCAGGATTTCTTTAATATGTGAAATGGAGAGAGCAGGCTGTAAGATTAACCCAAGGAAATGGGAACACCAGTTCTACCCCAGATTTACAGCGACACACTGGGTAAAACCCTTAATCTGAGCCATAGCTCATCTGTCAAATGAAGAATAATCACTGCGGATGTTGTGAAGCAAAATCCTTTTATGAAGTTTTTTGACAGCCTCCAATAAAGGAATTACGTATTACTAGAAGATTTACCTGGCATTGCTCTGATCTTTAGCTCAATTTTTGTTTTCTGGAAAATAAAATGAAAATGTACATGCTTCATTTAAATCATTGTTGTGGGGCTGGAGATGAAGGGTTCAATATGCAGGCTGCCCTGGGGAGAGGCGACTACCCCAGCCCTTTCACTGCAGCAGTTTGCGGTTGTGATGTAAAAGCGTAACCGTTTATGTAACCGTCAAAGTCTCGGCTTATTTGTTTCTGGTACAGTTCCATGATGGCTCCAGGGGAGCAAGGCTGCCAATCCTGCTCCCAGGGAGGCTTTTGTATAGTGCAAAGCACTAGTGAAACATCCCCAGGAGCCTGCTTTGCTGCCGCAGCAAAACCTCCAGAGGAACAAAGAACAAGGCTGCTAGCCCCACTTCTGCAGAGGTTCACTGCAGGCCCTGCAGTATAAAGCTTATATATAAGCTTTATACCGCAGAGGCGGCAGTGCATGCAATTGCTAGGATTTTTAGCAGTTACAGTAGACTTTGGGACTTAGGGACCTAGGTGGTGCCGGATTATCAGGAGGTACTATAAGATGGTTATATACATAAAGTGTTTTAACCCTTTTTATTGTACATACTATATACACAGTATACTGTAATGTTTTCATTTTTTTAACCCTTTTTTACCCTTTTTATTGTACATACTGTAATGAATAAATTTAGTCATAGAATCAAAGAAGCTCACTCGCTGGGCTCTTGCCATTTTGATGCCAGACTTTCCGGAGTGCCATACAATTGGATGCCGGACTACTGGAGTTTCACGTACAAAAGTTACATTTTTAAACAGCTTTTTTACATCGCTAGGTTGGGGTTAGGTGAGAAGGGGCTCTCTATGACCACTGCAGCTTCAGCGAGCACAGCCGAGTAAGGGGAACAGCCAGCAATATTCCTATATGAATGGGGAGCGGGTTCAGCCCCCACCGCCTTCCCTAAAGGTAACCTGAGGGGTGGGAGGCGAGGGAAGACAGGGAGTGCCCTAGCCAGCTCCTTTCAATTCTGTCTCTTTACTGGATAGTTTTAGGAGAAGAAACCCCATTCCAGGCACATCCCATTTTCCTGGCACAACTATACCCTTAATTTGTTTAAGTTCTGGTAAGAGGAAGCGGTAAACCAAATTTACCATTTAGGACGAGTTCTTGAACCAAGAGACAGACACTCTGAATTATATAGTAGATTTCCTGCATCAACAGGTTGTTGACAATACTCTGGTAATGAAAGAGGACATCCTTGCATAAGCCATGTAGCACGTAAATAGTGAAGTGACTAAATCAGTGGAATTCCTTTTCACTGGCACTATTAATGCTTTATCAATTTCTTATTAACCACCACTTCCCCTTCCCTCAGAAAAAAAAGAAAAGAGGAAGGCTATTTCATGATGCTCTATTGCTCTCTGTATTAAACACACTGCACATAGCTCCCTCATTAAAACATCTGAACTCCAAGCTATGCTAGTTTTAAATTAAATTTAATGAACCTTTTTATATATAACAAGATTTTAGGCTCAGTGTTAATATTTCATGATGTACTGTACTAGCCAGTGAACCAGAGGCATAGCAAGGGTGTTATGCGCCCAAGGGCAAAATTTGCATCTGCCCCCACGCGGCTGGGGCCCAGAACCTGGCACACAGCTGAGCCCAACCCTGGGAGGAGGGGGGGGAGCTTGTACCACGTTTTCCCCCGCCCCCTCCAGTTTGGGGCCGGGTCCCTGTACACACTAACCCACCGGCGGAGATGGAGGAGGGTTGGAGTGGGGGCAGAGGAGGCTCCAGTTGGTGGCAGTGGGCAGAGGAGGAGCAGGCAAGCCGAGAGATGACGGGGGGAATGGAGGGGGACTAAACTGGCACCCCCCCTAGCATGGCGCCCAGGGACAACTGTCTCTCCCCCCATGCCACTGCAAAGAACTGCAGAAAAAAAAAAATCTGAAACCATGTAGTCCCACTGTAACAAATGTTTCGCTTAACTTGAAAAAGGGGTTTTATAAAGCTAGGTATTGGAATTCTCCAAAAGGTAGCCAACAAAGATTATAGTAAGGACTCGTACTTGAATCAGTCTGCCTACAACTATCTACTATAATAATTGTAATAAAATGGGAATATTTTGCCCTTGGAAACAGAATCAAGGGCAAGTAGGCCAGTAAAAATGAAAAACAGTTAAGCAAATTGACACAGTCCACCAAATAAGTTTTCTATGAACGCCTCCTAGGCTATTTGTCTGAAACGACTTGATCACTCCTTAGATCCTCACATTTGAGGTTCCATTCTCCAGTTTTATGAGCAGTGAACAATGAAGGAGGTAGCAGAAAAATGACTCTTCTCTATAAAGCTTGTTCAACTTGAAGGGATTCAGTTAAGCAAGAAAGGTAATGGGGTAAAGCTTTATAAGAGAGAAATCTTAAGGCTATAGTCTAACAGATTTGTCTGCAAATGAGAAACAAAAAAGCCCATCCATCACTGGAACAAAGTAGTCATGGGCCATCACAGAACATGGATTAGAAGACAGGAAGGAGTGTATTGTGAGTCACTGAAGCACAGTGAGTTCTACAGTGAAGTTAAGAGGATACACACACTAATGGTCATTTGAAAACTAAAAGGAGATGAAGAGACTCTGGACCAGAATGTTGAGAAGGCAATACTCTCCAACAATATCCCTCACAGGAAGTCATATATGTACGTTCTACCCATGCTCAACTGGGCTTCACATCACTGTATTTAGCAAGGGACAAAGGAGAACCATCTGGACTACAAGTATAGCATAAGTATATCAGGGCCATTCCCTTGAATGCTAAGTTAGCAGCTTTTACAACTCAAGAGTAAGCAATGGACCAAAAAATAGTGAACTTTAGAGCTTTGTTAACATCCTTATTCTCAGGTAAGTTAAGAGGCTGGTAATTCACTAATCGTGTACTCAATAAAAATTGTATTGACTACATGATTAGTCGATAAGGGAAGGCTTGCTCAGTCCCAGCTCGTGCCAGGTTTAAAACAGCTCTGCAGTTTAAATGTAGTAAGAGCTGAGCACACAGGCAGCCCGGCTTCTAGTACATTTTAACTGCAAAGTGCAGCGGAGATAGCTCCCGGACCCGGCATGAGCCAGGACTGAGCTGGGCTTGGTCAGTTCCAGCTTCCAGTGGGTCCAGCACCCCTGTCCATGGGGGTAAGGGTTCCAGCTCCCTACTGGGTCCCCCCACAGATGGGCTGCTGTTGGAGCAGCCACTCTCCTCCCCCCGCCCTCCCCCCACTCACCACCCACTGCTGCCTCTGTTACCAAGGCAGCAGGTAGAGAGGGGAGAAGTGAGTAGATGACTCAACCACTCACTTACATCCCTATCTGATAAGTAACTATCCCCACTAGACTTGGTCATTTGACAGAGCTATTCATACAAGATGGTATAGTTATCTGAAGGACAGACAGAGTTTTACCTGAAAATATTGCTACTTGATATTCTTTCGTTTCTTTGTTCTTGCACTAGCATATTAACTAAGCTTTGTGGCCTCTTACATATCCATATTCAGTTTATAAGCAAGTTAAAACTTACTTGATTCAAAAAAAACCTAATCATCTTGCCATTTCTTTGACCTCAGCAAGTGACAGAAGACGATTCTTCTGCTGAATCCCTTTCATTTCTCATTAGCTTGATTTGCACATAAAACCGCTAAGGTGTAATATATAAAAATGAAATTATATGCAACTGCATACCCACACCAACTTTTAGTTGGCATACTTAACTTAAGGCAGCCTTCCGTATGCACGGCACAGGATATATTCAAGCCAGGAACACAATATACTTTACCTCAAGAATTATTTTTTACATTCTACTCAAGTTTAGGCATGATAAAGAGAGTTAGACTGCATACATCATCTCCAGTACTCTAACATATCAATAAGCAAGCTTAGTGCTGAAGGCCACAATTTTTACTTAGCTATTTCACTATCTTGGGCTCAGGAATAGCTCTTACAGGTTCAACCTCTGTAAACTAGGACTCTGATCCAGCAACATTCTTTCACCTGTTCAGCAGCACCTCACTTTATGAGTAATCCCCATTGAAGCTCACGTGTCAGGTTACAAAATATAGCTCAGAGAAATTACTAGCGAGATGGTGGTAGGAAGAGGACATTTACGTGACTATCCCAATTCCAGTGCCTTGACCTCACTTTGCCATTGTTCCCCCACATCTCAACTATGAATTAAAACTCTGTTGGCTCTCTGGTAGCCAGAATATCTAACCAAAGATTAAATAGAACCTGTGCTTAATCCACTACTGCCCAGAAGGGTTTTGTGCAGCCATGCAGGAAGTTTTCCTCTACGACCACCCAAGCCTGACAAAAGCAATGATCTTAACATTTTGTTGGAGGACTCCACAGGATGATAAAAAAAATTAAATTGCAGATCAAGCTATCCTCCAACACCAAGTGGGGAAAAAAGCAGAGAAGCTTAAAACAAAAACAAAAACAAAAACAAAAAATACCCCACCAAAGTCAAGAAAAAATAAACAAGTTAGACAAAATTAATACACCATTGGAGAAAATAATCAATTGATAATGGCTCTATGTGGACTGAAGTCCTCCCTGCAGAATATATTATCTTGTGGAAGATTTTGCTTCAACTTTTAAGATAATCAAAATTATCCTGCAGTTTATCACAGTGATTACGTTAAATTTCAGTCTGCTTATATTTTGTGTGTCTTAAAAGTTCTCTATTATATTTGAAGGACTCTGGCTTTTTCGTCATGACTAATCATGTGTTAAGAAGCTAGTGTACCATTTCAAACAGAACTCCAAAATAGCATAATGTGATTTTCTTCCATTTTAAGGGGAAGGTCACATATCTTTGCAGCAGTTTTCAGCTGAGGGAGATGATGTGGGGTAGGGACATGCACAGATGGAAGGTTACTTTATTAAAATTAGAACTAGTTCCTTCTGGTATTCAGGGTTAGAGTGCTTTGAAGCCAAGTGTAGCATGTAAGTTCATGGTGAGAATTTTTACCAGGAAAAAAAGCAGAACGTAACTACCTTTATATTTAACTGGCACCTGTAAAAGTATATTTGTTGGCTGTGATCACACTATCACATTCAGTGATTTTTCAGAGGTGCTGAATATCTAGTTCCCACTGACTATTTGATAAAATGGGTACCCAGCACCTCTTACAGTCAGACACAAACTGCATATGGGTGCATGCTCATGATAAACAATTAAGGGTGAAGTCAGCTTAATATCCATTGATACATACAAAGAAGCTGTACCACCCTATTGTTTTGAATACATTTCCCTTCTTTCACTGCTAATCCTAATGAAAGCAGTGTAGCATTTTTCTACGTAAATGGACTTGAAAATTTTAAATAGTAAGTCAACGTGTTGAACATGACTAGCTGCATGTGTTTTTAGAACTTTATTATAAACCTTTAAATAGTTACATTTGTGTATGAACACAAGTTCAAAGACTGGTTTTTAAAACAGGCTATTTTCCTAGCCTAGGCATGTCCTAATTGTTTGCAGACTCAGACAGACACTTGAATTTAAGAGATGTATTTAGTAGGTATAGTTCACAATTAGGCTAACTTATAACACAACACACCACCAGTACTAACTGCAACATCTAGCAGTATCGTCTCTTCTCAGGGACATAAGAGAATGTGTCATGTTATGGCAATTTGGCCAAGGCATACCATCTATGCTTTGGCCAGAGACCGTGCAAGTGATATTGCAAACCAAATCAGCTAAAGGCTACATGTCGTGAGAGCCCAAACATGTCCTCATCTCACCCCACTTCGTACAAGCAGTTTCAGTTTTGTCAGATTCTCCAATATGGATGAGATTCTGTAAAAAGGCTAAGCAATAATCGATTACATATTTTAAAGACTTGAGCCTTATCTATATACCATGATAAATCATCCTAAGTTACTCTACTCATTGCAATTCATTAATATTGCAGTTGGTGATTCAGTCCTCTTAGCTAAGGTTACCACAACAAGGCAACTCATAAGCAGTTTAGACCATCTTTTTTTCTTGCAATATGCTGCCTTGACAAACCATGAACACACTGTGGAGATCTACCATGACAAACATAAATAATGTGGAGGTGAAAAGCCATGCTTTTTTGGTTGATGGCACAGTAGCAATTTAGAAGCTAAGGTTGTCATGAATCCCTTGAGCTTAAGTTTACAACACATTCTGGTAACACACAATACTGATAAGTAGAATTTGTGCATTGATAAAAAAAACAGAAACTGAATCCTTAGTAAAGTTTGCGACGAAACACTTTTTAAAACCAAAAACATATGATCAAGAAATGGAAATCCTACATTCACTATGAGTATACTGCAGTCTACTTTAGAGATTTAACGTTAGTCTGTCAAGTAGAATTGATATATGGGGTAACCCTACAATTTCCAATTTTGCTTGGATGTATTCCCAGAGGTTTCATGACATGATCATCTTTAGTGAAAGATTAATTATTGGAGACTCCAGGACATTCCTGGAGGGCTGGCAGCCCTAGGGCAATCTGTCTACCCTAGAGCCGCGTTTCTCATACTGTGGGGTCTGACCCCCCCAGGGGGGTCGCGAGCAACTTAGATGGGAGTATCACAAAGTTTGAGAACCCCTGCTGTAGGGGGAGGAGGTCCAGGCGTGGCGGCAGGGCAAATGTTCAGCCATGCTTATTGGGGACAAGCAAATGGAGGTTTACTGCAGAGGCAACAGCTAACAGCGTCCCCTGCTTCATCCAAGTTGCTATATAAGATACCAGTCTTCTCCTTATCACACAAAGTGAGAGGGAGCAGATGCGGATTAAATTTTGCCAGGAATCTGGACCTTATGCTGAAATGCTTTGCGCTGCAATTATGCTAGATCACTTAGGGTATGTCTAGACTCCGTCGACGGAGCCATGTAGATGAGTTTACTAGACATAGCAAAATGAAGCAGTGATTTAAATAATCGCCGCTTCATTTACGTCAAAATGGCCGCCACACTGTGCTGACGATCAGCTGATCCGGCACAGCAGGCAGTCTAGATGCTCCATGGTCGACAAGGGAAGCCTTTGTCGACCGCTCCAGTATGCCTCGTGAGGCACAGCGCGGAGGCCATTTTGATGTAAATGAAGTGGTGATTATTTAAATCGCGGCTTCATTTTGCTATGTCTAGTAAACTCATCTACATGGCTCCGTTGACGGAGCCATTTAGTCTAGACATACCCTTACTGCTGGTTTGGCGTGAGAAGGTGTCCTACCGTGGAGGACGGAATAAGGCATCCCTCCTCAGAAATCTTGTGAAAAGGATGATGAAAGAGTTCCTCTATGAGAGCCTTATGGAGATACAGGGAGGATTCCACTCCATCTCCAGACACGTTAACAAGCTGTTCCAGGGACCCTCCCCTCCCCGCTGTGTAGGCACAGTGGCTGCCACAGATCACACCCAACTGCCTTAACCCACTTGTAGCAAGATAAAAAAAAAAGTGAACTCATCACAAGTGCCTTTCCCAGGAACAGTTCCCAACTGTGAGACATCCTGGGAGGAGGGGGATGTCTCCAAAAAGTTCTTGGCTCTTGGTAACATCAGTTCCACCATTTGCCTGGGGACAATTATCCTCTTCCCCCTCCACCTCCACCACCACCATGCTGTCCTCCATGCTGCTGCCCAACTAGCTTCTTGGGAGGAATCCACAGACTGGCTAAGGAAGCTGGTCAAGTTCTCCCCTCCCACCCAAGGATCACATGCAGCTGCTCCTAGAAGTGGCATGTTTGCATCTATGCTCCAGACTGTCCATTTGCCTCCTTTGTCTTTTGATACGACTGCCTCAGCCCCTTTATTTTCATGTGGCACTGCTGGGTGTCCCTGGCATATACTTTCTCCACCATGCCCTGGGCCATCTTGGCACAGATAACTCCATTTCTTTTGCTGGTTAATAGTTGTGCGAGAACAGATTCCCTTCCTCACACAGCAGTCAAGTCCAGGGTCTCCTGCATGCTCCATGCTGGTGCTCATCTACCACCCTGGGCATTCATGGTCAGGTGTGCTGCTGAGATGTGAAGCCTCTAAGGTCTGCTCACCACACAGGAAATTAAATTCAAATTTTCCCAGGGCTTTTACCTGTGCACCTAGAGAGCAGCAGAGTTGAAAGTCCTGACCGAGCAGGGCACTGTGGGACACCTACCAGAGGTCAAGAATGTTGAAAATTTTTTAAATTGACTTTCACAGCGCTGCGTCAGCATTACTGCAAAGCTGACCACAGAAGATCAAGTTTAGCATTACTCCTCCTGAGAGCTGTACAGAAACTGACTAATAGCACTTTAAGTCAACTGAATAGGCTTGGAAGTGTGGACTCAACTGTTTAGAAAAATCAACCTAAACTCCCAGTGTAAGAGTACGCCTAAGTGAATCTTTAGTCACCTGAATTTCCCTTTGTTCTGCCGCCCACAATATTAAATTGGAGCTTCTAAAGAAATAATGAATGAAAATAAGCAGGAGTTGGGATATACAGCCCCTTGTAACATTCCAGCCAATTAAACACTGAGAATACGAGAAAACTTCATTATACCTGAAGATACTGCATGGTCTTTAGGGTATAACAAAAGAAGGGAGTGACTTATCAAGTGTAGGACCAGTGTTAAGTAGGCTGATTCAGTCAGGGTGTATGCAGCTCACTCACACCAGCTGAATACCAAGAGTCCCTGCCTCTGTAATTTCCACTCCAATTCCTCTGATGAAGTGGGTTTTAGCCACAAAAGCTTATGGCCAAATAAATCTGTCTTTAAGGTGCCACAGGACTCCTTGTTGTTTCTAAAGAATGTGGAGATGAAATTTAAAAGTGGAACAAGAAGGAAAAGTTTCATTCTTCATCTCCAAAATCCCATTCACTTCACATTTTATCAACAAGCCTTTTCCTATGGACCCCAAACAAATGCATGTACAATTCCCAATTACCCATATATGGGAATCCCAGATACCCAATCCATTTTGGAATGGGAATGAGTGTGCCAGTCTAAAAGTGTGGGGTAGGAAATATTACATTTTCCCCAATCACTAATACCAGGCTAACAGCAGAAAAGTATAATTATAAGATTGAGAGCATAAACACTAATGCAGCAGAGAAATTGCATATTTTCATGTGGAAGTTATATAATCTTCCCTGGGACTCCATTATTTGGGGTTTGAAGAGTTAAGCTAAAACAAGTGACTGGTCTGTATTTGGTTGAACAGACAGACTCCAAACGATTGAAATATAATGCTAACTCTTTAAGAGGATTAAAAAAGCAATATCCATTTTACAAGGTAACTGAAAAGTCTTTCCTGACAAGCCTTCAGTACGAACCCTGAAGTTTTTTCTCCACTTCAATTTGCCTTTGTTCAGTTGAAATTATCACCTAAAAATAGATCAGAGCTAAATTGTCTTACCGTGCTTTAGGAATTAGTGATATTAGCCATGTGGCAGGAAAGGGGAGGGGAAAGAGGGAGAGACAGGACTCCAGAGGCCATGAACTCTGGACTTGCAAATAAGTGACAGAGGAAATAATTTTGTAGTTTTAACCCAGTGTGTAGACTTTAAGATCTCAGGTTTTATTACATGAAAAGCTTTTTGAAGGTTATTTTAAATAAGTACAGCAATTTCTTTGCTGAGAAGTGTCTTAGTTCTGTTTCCTATCATACCAAGTGAATTATAAAGGCCACACAAATAGAATCTTGCTAGCAAACATTACTACTCCCAGTGCCAGAGTAGACCAGATAAATGAAATAAATACATTTCCCTCTTATACTAAAAGGAAATGAGAATGTGCATTGAAATAGAACTCAAACTCCAGACCCAAAACACAATTAGAAGCAAAAACAGGTGCAAGACAAAGAGGAAGAAATCGACTCACTTCCTGTTATGTTTAGCCTTTTAATTTTAACCAAGAGTTTGCCCCGAAGGATAATCTTTCCATAGAAAAGTATATCCTTCAGATACTGAGGAATATAGTAGGTTAATGTAAATTAACAGATTAACCTTTAAATTAAAGCAGCAATAATCATTCTAGGTAATTTAGAGTTGCATTTAGTACATTTCTCATGGAAAATGCCTATTTGATCTTATCTAGAGGCATCAATGAAGCTTTCTTCCTGGCCTGGAGCCAAAACTGTCCCTCTCCTATCATCAACTAGAAAAATAACTATTCTTCCTCCCTACTGATCAGTTCTTTTAACCAGACCTGGCAGGACCTCTCCCTAGGTCCCTTTATGTAATCTTCCTGGTCCATTTCTCTCTCCAAGAGCAGCCAACAAGAATATTAACAAGACCGAACAACTAATTTCAAATAACCCTGACATTAATTTTGTCCTTTGGGGTGGTGGGAGGTTGAATAGTCTCGTTCAGCCTCTCATACTCAGCAAGAATGCCATCTTCCTTGGCTTTGTGCTTCACTTTTCATTTAGATTCTTCCTTGTCATGTTTTCTTTTGGATTTTGATTCTTAAAAACCATGGTGTTAAATTTTATAGTGGACATTTTGTCTCCCCCACCGGAGTTGCTAGACACTTACCCTGAAATACAACTCTCGGGTTAAGAGAAAAATTGCTGAAATTGATTCAGCATCAATACTTCCTGGAACTACTTCTTGAGAAGTAAAGAGATGGAGGACTCTTAGGAAGGTGGCTTTTTATGCCTGGAGGCTTTGAGAAGGGAAGTAACTGATGTCTCTTAACCAGCCTTATTAGAAAAAAGACAGACTAGTCCTGGGCATGTTCTAGACAAACCATTAGAATGGGCGGGGGGGGGGGGGAGGACCTAAGGCCTGCGGGCCAAATGCAGCCCCTTGGCTTGCGTGGATCCGGCCCCCCCATGGCTTAGGGTTCGCCTACCCCAGCATCAGGGAGTCCATGCTGATGCTCCAGCCAGCCCTCCCAACGCCACCTCCCTCAGGGCTGGAGCACACAAAATCTACTAACCTGGATCCCCCAAGGCTCTGGTGCGCAAGGGGAATGTGGGGACTCTCTCTTTCTTGGTCAGGGGCCAATGTCAGTGATGGTTTTCTTCTGTGGATCAGCAGCCCCCAACACAAAAAAGGTTCCCTACCCCTGCATTAGAAGGAGTACGGCCGAAAGGAATCTAGCGGTGATAGTGGACTACAAGCTAAACGTGAGTCAACAGTGTGACACACTTGAAAAAAAACAAAAACCCACAAACAATTACTCTGCAATGCATTAACAGAAATGTTGTACACGCGACAAGAAAAATAATGCTTCTGCTCTACTGTGCACTCATTTGGTCTTAACTGGAAAACCACATCTAGGTACCATATTTCAGGAAAGATGTTGACAAATTGGAGAAGGTCCAGGGAAGAGCAACAAAACATTAGAGGTCTAAAAATCATGATCTATGAGGGAAGACTGAAAGAATTGGGTTTGTTTAGTTGGGAAAAGAGAAGACAGAGGGGACATGATAGCAGCTTGCAAGTGCCTAAAAGTATGTTACAAGGAGGTAGGAGAAAAATTGTTCTCCTTAGCCTCTGAGGATAGGACAAGAAGCAATGGGCTTAAAATTGCAACAAGGGAGGTTTAGGTTGGATATTAGGAAAAACTTCCTGTCGGGATGGTTAAGCACTGGAATAAATTGCCCAGGGAAGTTGTGGAGTCTCCATCACTGGAGATATTTAAGAGCAGGTGAGATGAAAATCCGTCAGGGATGATTTAGATAAAGGGTGGGTAATAATTTTTGCAGGGGGGGGGCCACTTCATGAATTTTGGCAGTGGTCGCAGGCCGCCTTCCCCACCATCACTGGAATGGGCAGGGTCTCAGGCGGACGCGACAGGGCATCAGGGAGAAATAGGCTGTTCCCTTTAGGTGCTAGGCATGGGGGAGTGGCAGGGTGGCCGTGGGCCAGATCAAATGGCTTGGAAAGCCATATCCGGCCCATGGGCCATATCTTACCTACCCCTGTTTTAGCTGGTGCTTGGTTCTGCCATGAATGCAGGGGACTTACTGACCTCTTGAGGTCCCTTCCAATTCTATATGCCTGTTACTTGCCAACTGTTAACTGTCATGCAGAGTGATTAGTAAAGAGATAGGGTGGGGGCGGATATTCATCCCATTAGAGAAAAGTGATGTGAATTAGTTAATTACATCAAGGGAAATCCTTCCATTGAACTGCTTGTTTCATCCCTTGAGAAAGTCATTCTCCGTCCATGCTATGCCTGCATGATGGAGAATCCTTCCATGCTTGAGTAGCAGTGGAGGCCTCATCTGTAAGACTTTGATCAAAGTCACAATATAGAATTAGAGCTCTTCTTGCCGCTCACCACTTGATTGCCTCTTTCTCCATTTGGCTAAAACCTTGCTGACAGCAGCAAAGTTTAAATGCTCAGGCTGAATTAGAGGTGCTGCTGCATCCCCTGGCATAAAGTGATTCCATATGCGGGGTTTACTGTTTGGTTCAATGGCTCTCGACACCCGCACTATACAAATCATTCCAGCACTCCTACTTACATGTCCCTTAGTGCTTTGCAAGAAGGCAGCTACACACAGAGAATAGTGGGTGAATGCCACCTGTGGGGAGGTGAAGGGCAGGAAGGATATTAAGAAAAGGTAACAGAGTGGCCAAAAATAGGAAGCTTAGATGGGCAGTGAGAATAGACACATTACCAGCCTTCTGCCAGTTACAGGCAGCTAACAGAAATTATGATAGATGGAAAGTGAGATTTTGCAGGAGCGTACTGAATTGCCAATCATCATTACGGAGGCAGAAGTTTCTGGGAGGATCTAGAGTTTGAGTTTAATTTGAGGGTGGGAGGGCTGTGTGAAAGATGCCAGTTTCTTTTAGCTATAAATGCAGTTTAAACAAGGACAGTTAAATTCATTGTAGAATAGTGATAGAAATGCAGCCGTGTTAGTCTGGTGTAGCTGAAACAAAAGACAGAACTATGCAGCACTTTAAAGACTAACAAGATGGTTTATTAGGTGATGAGCTTTCGTGGGCCAGACCCACTTCCTCAGATCAATGTGTCTGAGGAAGTGGGTCTGGCCCACGAAAGCTCATCACCTAATAAACCATCTTGTTAGTCTTTAAAGTGCTACATAGTTCTGTCTTTTGTTTCAGTTAAATTCATTGGTAGTATATAACTCAACTGCCACCTTAAAGTTAAGTGTGTTTTTAAAACCATACCACATATTAACCCTGCAAACCTGCAGATATCGGCAGGTATCCACATATATGGATGCAGATATCCGCAGCTCATTTTTGCAGATGTGGATATCCACAAGTCATTTTTACAGATGTGGATACCACTTTGTATCCATGAAGGACTGACCATATATTGTAAACCCCCCCCCCACACACACACACACAAACACTCTTGTGCAAAATTGCTGCAAATGTCACCACAGTAACAGTAATGGCATAGACACATTTCTAAAACTTGAAACCCTATTTTTTAGATCTCCTGTGCTATCTTCCCTTTCACTCAAGGCATTTATTTGCCTCCCTCTTCCCCCCCGCCCTAAAAAGGATCTTGTTTTGGTTCCCTCTCCAATCCCACACCAGCTCCAGTCTAGATCCCCAAATCTCAGTGTAATAGGATGGCAGCAACTAAAGCAGTGTTTCTGCAATATCACCTGACAGAAAAGATAATTCTAGATAAGCAGGCCCGGGGGCATAAGTATAAGGACACAGAAATGCGAAGGCCTCTGTCCATCAAAATGCCTTCTCCTTCCTATTGTGTCACTGAAGAAAAAAAACAGTACAACAAAAACATGAAACACATCCAGTGATTTAGTAGCCTGACCTAAGGAGAAATTCACTACACCAGAGAAAGAGGAGGGAAAGCTCTATTCAGCCAAGCCAGGGAAAACCAAGGATAACTCCCTTTCCTTTTAAGCAGAGCGGCTTGACCTTCCAACCCCCTAACTCATCCATGCGCCGGTTCAAATGCAGTTGAACTGTGGCCTCAACTCCTGTCTACTTGCCACAGGCTGGCCTAAAAACTGTTTCTGGACACATGGTTCCATCAGGGCAGCAAGCGGCTAAACTAAAGAGATAAACAAGTGCAGGGCCAGAGCCACATAAACATACATTCTTCTCCGGCAAAGTTACTGGAGAGAGCAAAACTTGTCGGGCCTTTATTAAATTCATTGCATAGTCATCTTTTCAAGTGCGGTTACCCTAGACTTCAGCATCTTCCTAACCTAACCCTGCAGGCCAGGCATAACAGCTCTGTACTCTGTAGTGTAGCTGTGCAAAGAAATTCAATCCACTAGCAGCCAAATTACACAAAGGGATTCTATTTAGCTTATTACTGTATTTAAGCCTCATACATAGGCAGGCCATTTTATGAACAAATCTTTACAGTACAAAGTCAATTTAGGAAAGTAATCCGAACTAGATGACATTTAAAAATAATTAGTTAAGAGTATAAGAAGCTCTTCTGTTTACACAAGATAAAATCCAAAATCATACAAAAAAGACAACCCAGTATATGGATCACTTCAAAAGTTCACTGACACCACTCAAATCCAGTTGTCTACTGGTATATACATTATTCCCACTGTTATCCAAGATCAGAGAAAAAACACTTATTAGCACTGTTTTGAAGCACTACACATTTCTAATTCACTGCCATATATGTGGTGTCGCCACATTTTTATGTATTTTAAAAAAGTCAAACAAATAGGGGACCTCAGCATTTATTTTCCAAGATTAACAGATACAAGATACATATTGAAATATACCAAGTAGCTTAATTTTTTCAAAGTCCATTATTTTGAGGGAAAGGCAGTAAAACTTCAGTGGTATGCTCATCTACACAGAGCTACAACACAACCATGTGTCTATACATTCTGATAAATGGAAATGAAGTGTGAGGGATGCACACATTCATTTATAATTAGAGTTTTAGAAGACATGGAGATGTTATTTTGACAGTGTAATAGGTCTTCTGCTTTACCTTGCTTCAGCTGGCATAATTAGGTATCATTAATATCTACCTTACTCTTCAGAGCATGAAGTATTTCTCCTTTCCAGACTGTCTAAATAAGGTGCAGAGCTCCTGCTCAAGCAAGATTCATGCTCTCTCATTTCACCCTGAAAGTGGCAATTTAAGTAAAATGATTATGGCTAATTAAATTATGTCATTTCTTAAACTGATTGTGCACTTACAGAGCTTCTGTATACCATGTAACACAAGCTTTATTTGGATGGGTATACCCTGGAGTCAACCACTCTGAACAAAAAGAATGTTTTCAATGAAACTAGGGCTACGTCTACACTACAGCCTAGATCAACACTCAGATTGATCCAATAATGATCAATTTAGCTGGTCTAGTAAAGACCCTCCAAATGATTCACAGTTCATTCTAGTGTTGACCCTTTTACTCTACCCCCAGATGAGAGAAGCAAGGCAAGTCAACAGGAGAGTTTTTCCTGTGGCCCCCTGCACTAACTCAACTTAAGGTACATTAACCCCAGCTATGTTATTCATATAGCTGAAGTTCTGTAGCTTAAGTCAACTTTCTGCTATAGTGTAGATGTAGCCTCAAATAGTAAAACAGATTTGAGAGATCAAATATTCTGCTTCTAACTACAATTTCACCAAAATTAAAAGTAATTGTTTTCAAGATTGTATGAATCAGAATACTGTATAGTAGCATCATTTGGTAACTCCCAATACATTCCAATTCTAGACCCATCTAAAGAGAATGCCATATTTTTGGCTTAGAACTACAAAGAGCCAAGCAAGACCTCCTGGAACTCCAATAGAGTTCAAGCAACTCTATTTTGAAAGTTACAAATGTCTTTCAATATTTGTTGCTTCTGAAATAAACCAAAGCATCAATAGTGTGACTCTACTGGCAAAAAATTAAGAAAGTATAAGTGGAAATGGATGTCCAACTTGCCTTGAAACTAATCTTCATCTATTAAGGGAGGTTTTTTTTAAAACATGGAAATGAAAAACCTGAATAGAAAAGCTCAGTAGTTCTCTCCACACCTCAGGCAAAAGCTTTTTGCATGCAAACTGCATCACTCCTGCACAAACACTTGTTTCCAGAAACAGATGGCAGCCTGCAAGACCTACAAATTCTTTGTCTAGAGAGTGGCAAACTAGGTCCGATTGCCTATCAAAGTCAATGGTCACATTGTGAAGCACTGACCCTAACAAATCCATTATGCTTATTTCTACAACAATGCTAAACCAGACAAGTGAGTCAGACTTAATGGGAAAGGGTGGGAAGGATTTTCTATACACCCAATCGACAAGACAGACTGTTCTTAACAGGTCCTTCACCAAAGAACAGTTAAAGCTCACTCAGGAGCTCTCAGGCAGGAACGATACACTATTTTGAGGAAGATGCTTTAAAACTGATTACCTCCTTTGCAGCCCACTGACTTTAATGAAGCTGCAAGACGTATGTCAGCCAAACTGCCCACTTAGTCAATCCTGCGCATCCAGAACTGTAAGGCAAGACCCTGTGTACTACAGAACACAACAACACATATTTATACTTCTGGTTTCTGACCTCCTTCTCTCCTCCTCCCCACCCCCGCTTTTGCAGCACAGCTGCACTGATCTGCAGCAAATTCATATAAGAAATGCTCTATTAATAGCTGCAATGGAAAATGAACAGGTGGAATACCTACTCCCCATTTTTTTCTGACTGAGCTGAGAGTAAACCTGATGGGCAGGGAGATGGTGACTCCTCAAGGCATGAATTGCTTCTTCCAAACAAGGCAGGGAGAAACATGGAAACCGGCTAGCAGGGACTTGGAGCAAAGTTAAAAAAAAAAAACCAAATAATCTTGGCATGAAAATGCTCTATCTAGATTTGTTACCACTTGACCGATGGAAGGGAACACCGAAAACATATGCATCAATTGCAACCACATCACAGGAAGGAAAACTTATTTGTCTTTCTAGTTAATACTTGTGAATAAGCCAGGCCATAAGCGATTCAGTGGCAAGATAATTAAGGCTTTCATATTAAAAAACAAAAGCCAGGTAGTATGTTCTGCACTTGCTGGACCTTTTTTCAGATTCCTCCAATAAAGTGAGCAGATTTTATTTGGAAATTAAACTCTCTCTATTCGACTGCCTAAGCACAAAATCGATTTAATAAAGAAACTGCAAAAATGAAGCTGAAATTAGAGGCATTTAAATCAAACATGTGAATGGGACTCTTGTATATATACTGCTTGCCTGATAACACAAGCTTATTGCATAAATGAAGATTGTACAACCAAGTCTTATTAATCATGGCCATTGTGCATTGGTCTGAAAGAATGCAGGAAGCCAAATAGTGCAATACAACTAAAAATGTATTACAATTTTAGATTTAGTTAATATGGCTTGCCCTTCACTCCCTCGTAGTTTACAACTTGCTTGCTCCAGAGGACATAAAATAGAGATATGCTGGAGCTCAGGACTAGACATACAAAAGACTGTTTATTTAAAGGGTTTACTATGGCTCTTCTACCAAAAGACTGGAAAGCAAAAAAAAAAAAAAAAAGCCAACAGACTGTTCCTGTAGCAGCTGACTAGCAATTAGTTTGGCTAAGGCCAAATGGTTCTCTACAGTTTCAGATGTTTTTCAGTTCCTCTTTTTATAAGCTTTCATATGTCAGCTTATAGATGCATGAGAGATACACCATTATAATTGAACACAAGTGAACAATTATGTGTTATGTTCTTCCTAAAACCGTAACATGGATGCTCATGTTATTAACACCACAGCAGTGTATCTGAACAGTTTATAACTGCCTGCCTAGCAGGGTGCTCTGGAATTTGTTTTATTCAATAAATATTTAATATACAGGAACTGTTCAGATTACCAGTTTCTCTTGAAAATGTTTGACATCCATGCTCCTCACATGACAATGATGCTTTCTTTAAAACTGCTGCTGTAGACAGAAGGAAAGATTTAGGTTCCACTTTTAACAGCATGGTTAAACTGGTGACTTGAAATAGAATACATAATAAGGTTGCAGGACTACAATAGAAAACATCTTAAGTAAATATAAAGTGAAAATCTCTTTTTAAAAAATTAGGTCTTGTGTTACTTCAATGCATCTGACACTTCAGACAATTACACCCTTTCAAAATAAAGAAACAGCTCTGCAAAACCAAGTCTCCATTTCTCTAAATGGATCAGGATTCCACATAGTCTATGACTGACAACTGATGGTAACCTCAGTCTGTCTCAGCTGATAAAATCTGCACATTATTTTCAAGTGGAGAAATGGGGGAGGGGGGGAGACTATATAAAAGCCTACTGATGAAAGCTATACAATTTACATATGCTATAACTAGTGATTTGAAAAGGCCTATTTTATTAGATGATTTTAAGGAACTTCGCTTCAGCATGAAACTACTTGAGCCCATGTTTGAGGACAAGTAGAAAGGCTAACCAAATAAAAAAGGCATAAGGGGGTGTTATAGAATTCGTAAACACAGTGCCATTAGACTATTTTAACTAGAATTCCCTGATTTTTTGCTTAGATCCACAAGGCCGCTGCGTATTCGCAAAAGCTAGATATTTATAAATAGTTTTCAAATGTCACACACATAGAAACTGTGATACAAAACCAGTTTTTGAATCAATGAAACAAAGTATGAAACTAACATTGATTGTAAGTGTTTAAAAAAAAATTGACAGATTCACTCTAAAGATTGGTACAATCATAGCAGTTTATCAGATTTTACAAACTGCATGTTTTTTGTTTATCCATCTAGCATAAGTAAGCTTGAATGTAAAGGCCTCGATTCCTGCAACTGGATCTGCATGACCCTTATCCTACGTACTTTGGCCAACAGTTATACTGTATATATTAGCAATAATACAGTACAAGTGCATATATGCCTTTGCGTTTCGGATGTAACCAAACATCAAGTGGCCTTTCAACTAATAAAAGGAATGCTTAGTGAAAATTGAGTCATGGTAAATCTCAACTTATTAGGGAAACTATTTGCAACTTTCATCCACTCATATAATGCATGTGTTTAATAAAATGGGAAAGTAAGACTAAATCTGAAACCAGCCTGCTTGGACTGTAAGATGCACAACATCTGGGGTCACATTTTTAAAGCTTGAGAAGTCTACATATCTGGTAGTGTTATAACCTTGAGAAAAGGCTGATCACACAATTCATCTCAGATTTTCGTAGAAAAACAGCTGAATGATGGCTGCAGTCACTGCAGCCAAAGGTCAATATAATGAAAAGTGGTGCATTATGTATATTTAAAATATTTTGTATTGTTAAATACAATTTATAATGGGGTATTCTTGTATGGCTTACTTATTTCATAATTTGTAAGACTGATTTTTCTCCTTTTAAAAGAAATGGAGATATCATTTATATTCACTGAGAACCAATGGTACAATAACATCTGTTAAAAAAAAAGGGGGGGGTCACTTCTCTATATTTCTTCTGAAAAGTCTTTCACTTTCCATCCATAAACAAACATCTCATTTTACTCAGTATTGTACCATTTTTGAGAGTGCTGCCTTGTTTCAATACTCAGTTGTGGGAATTAAATATTCATAGATTATTAAAACAAAAAACGCTTCATAAATGGAAGCTAGCTATACTTAGCTGATTTATTCAGAAGCAAGCATTACAGTTTCCTTATTATAATTAAGTTGCTATTTTCATTACTAAATTCTAAAAACTAACGTTTTACAACTTTAATCCCATCACCTACTAAAGAAGAAAGACTAGCAGACTGCAAACTATATCACAATTAAATTAAGCAGAACATCCTTTCTTGCAATCCACTGACAATTAAAAGCAATAGATTTATTCAATTACATACTACTTTCATTTTTTCAATCATTTTAGTTTGTGATGGAACAACAAAAAGCCCCAACCACTAATCAAGGAAAAAAGTCACTGTTCTCCATACACTCCTGCAGCAGGCTCCATCTGTCTCCCAATTTTCAATGGGCAGACTAAAAGCTGATTCCCTAACCAAGTTATAAATACCTTAGTGTATTCCATTGATATGAATACTAGTTGAGTAAATTAATGCTTTGCTTCATGCTTCTACTTTAAAACACTTATCAGATTATGAATGAAAGATAATAGATGCCTGAAGGCTTTTATTGCTGAAGAGCCCAAATTTCTGAAATTTGTGATTATAAGGACTAGCATGCAGAAATCAGGTATGTAGTTACATGTACAGGTGGCCAAGTTAAGACATAGAGCTTGCCAGTTAGTGCTAATGAGCACAAAATGCTTTTTTAAATAATGGAAGTTATATAAATGTCACTAGCAAGTGAAATGATCTGCCACAGCCAATGTGTATGTACAGTAAATGGCACATCAGATTAAGAAAAAAAAAATCTGCCATTGTCAATACCACAGAATAGCTGTCACTATGTCCCCATGGTTTTGCAGATTAAATCCCTAACCCCTCCCCATGTTTTCCCTATACAGGACCCAAGTGAATAGGGAAAAGATGGGGAAGGAGGCGCAGAGAAATCCTGGCTTCCCCACTGCGAAGGTCCACAGAAGCCCTGAAAATACTATTGCCTGGAAGCAGGGTCCATTTTATGGCTAAATTAAAACCTGCTAAATGATTATATTAGCTAGCACTAGATTCTTCACATAAATTCAGTCCCCTATTTTAATTATTTTTAAAAGTGACAAGCAAGCTAGTAATCAAATAAAATTCAGCATATACATTCCAAGGTGAAACACATTTTTTCAGTGTGAGTTTTAGAAAAGTGTCATTCGTTTTTATAAGTATTTTTAAATGAGAGTTTTTGAAGGCAGATTTGGGTGGGGTTTTTTTTGGGGGGGGGGGGGGGGGAAGGGTGGTAAATCAAGAAACTTATGTTCTTTGCAAGATCCAAAATAATATTGTTACCTTAACTTTTATATCATCACTTAGAGCAGGGTCATTTCAGACCTATAAGATCTTTTTAACATTTAAAAAAAAAGTAACTTCTGTATAAGGGAACATTCTTGAAATTCACTCTTCTCAAATATCCACATTGATATTCTGAAGTTTAATTCATGGATTTAATGGGAAAAGACTTAATTTTCCATTTAAGAGGTGGCATAACATGTTTATGCATGGTAAAGAGACACCATTTCCAACTAGTTCACTGATTTGGTATGCAACCTCAACATCACTATTGACAAGGCGGCTATGAAAGAGCTGGATGAATCCTTATTTCCAGCTGTTGGCTGCAGATGCCAGAGAGAGTCTGATCTTGAGCAATGCAGTCAAGCTGTTGTAAACACAATCTTGAATAATGGTCCATTAAAGAGACATCAGTTAAGATATAACATTTACTAATCTTTCAGTCTGTCAACAATCCTAGAACTATCTTTTTTATATAGATCCTAGCAAGGTCCTCGGTATCTTAACCTAGTTTAAAAAAAAAAGCCATTTATGAAAACACTTAATTTTGGGGTGGGAATATCTGCAAGTCCCCTTCCCTCTTCACACAAACTATACTGAAGATCTTTAATACTTGACAATGTTCTTTTAATATGTCATCACATGTTCTTCTATGATATTTTTCTACACAACAGTGCACTATTGTGTTAGTGCAGCAGCATTAAGAACTAAACTGGACAATGAAGACACTAGCCTTATTCATTTTCAACGCTAAGTGAAGTGGAAAGATTGAAAGAGAAACCTAAGAGATAAGAAGTACATTAGCTTCTCTTTTGTGTAGCATGAATGACTGCAGGTTACTTTTAGCTTTTCTTTTATAATTTTAAAAAAGTGGAGGACATTTATTTTCATAGGCAAATAAAAGTTAATGATTAACCATTTCAAAGAAGAATATGGTCAGAATTCCTCCATAGTATGTAAAACTGAAAATAAGGAGCTTGCTATTATGGTTAAATTAAATTAATGCAGTGACACCAGTAACAATAAGTTAACTGGGTAAC
The DNA here is from genome assembly GCA_032595735.1 of Pelochelys cantorii. Classification (NCBI taxonomy): domain Eukaryota; kingdom Metazoa; phylum Chordata; order Testudines; family Trionychidae; genus Pelochelys; species Pelochelys cantorii. The sequence continues at coordinate 241,216,385 of CM064326.1, forward strand.
CAAACATGCCACTATTGAACATAAGAACATAAGAATGGCCATACTGGGTCAGACCAAAGGTCCATCGAGCCCAGCATCCCATCTGCCGACGGTGGCCAATGCCAGGTGCCCCAGAGAAGGAGAACAGAAGACAATGATCAAGTGATTTATCTCCCGCCATCCATCTCCTGCCCTTGTTATGAGGGCTAGGGCACCATAATTTATCCCTGGCTAATAGCCATTTATGGACCTAACCTGCAAAAATTTATCAAGCTCTTTTTTAAACCCTAATAGAGTCCTGGCCTTCACAGCCTCCTCGGGCAAGGAGTTCCACAGGTTGACTGTGCGCTGTGTGAAGAAAAATTTCCTTTTATTAGTTTTGAACCTACTACCCATCAATTTCATTTGGTGTTCCCTAGTTCTTGTATTATGGGAAAAGGTAAATAATTTTTCTATAATCACTTTCTCCACACCATTCATGATTTTATATACCTCTATCATATCGCCCCTCAATCGCCTTTTTTCCAAACTGAAAAGTCCCAGTCTCTCTAGCCTCTCCCCATATGGGACCCTTTCCAAGCCCCTAATCATCTTAGTCGCCCTTTTCTGAACCTTTTCTAATGCCAATATATCTTTTTTGAGGTGAGGAGACCACATCTGCACGCAGTACTCGAGATGTGGGCGTACCATAGTTTTATATAGGGGAAGTATGATATCTTTTGTCTTATTATCTATCCCTTTTTTAATAATTCCTAACATCCTATTTGCCTTACTAACTGCCGCTGCACACTGCGTGGATGTCTTCATAGAACTATCCACTATAACTCCAAGATCCCTTTCCTGATCTGTCGTAGCTAAATTTGACCCCATCATGTAGTACGTGTAATTTGGGTTATTTTTTCCAACATGCATTACCTTACACTTACCCACATTAAATTTCATTTGCCATTTTGCTGCCCAATCACTCAGTTTGCTGAGATCTTTTTGTAGTTCTTCACAATCCCTTTTGCTTTTGACTGTCCTGAACAACTTTGTGTCATCTGCAAACTTGGCCACCTCACTGCTTACCTCATTTTCTAGATCATTGATGAACAAGTTGAACAGGATTGGTCCCAGTACTGACCCCTGGGGAACACCACTAGTTACCCTCCTCCATTGTGAAAATTTACCATTTATTCCCACCCTTTGTTTTCTGTCTTTTAACCAATTCTTGATCCATGAAAGGACCTTTCCTCCTATCCCATGACCACCTAATTTACGTAAAAGCCTTTGGTGTGGGACCGTGTCAAAGGCTTTCTGGAAATCTAGGTATATTATATCCACTGGGTGCCCCTTGTCCGCATGTTTATTAACCCCTTCAAAGAATTCTAACAGATTAGTTAGACACGACTTCCCTCTGCAGAAACCATGCTGACTTTTGCCCAACAATTCGTGCTCTTCTATGTGCCTTGCAATTTTACTCTTTACTAGTGTTTCTACTAATTTGCCTGGTACTGATGTTAAACTTATCGGTCTATAATTGCCAGGATCTCCTCTAGAGCCTTTTTTAAATATTGGTGTTATATTGGCCATCTTCCAGTCATTTGGTACCAAAGTGGATTTAAAGGATAGGTTACAAACCACTGTTAATAACTCCGCAATTTCACATTTGAGTTCTTTCAGAACCCTTGGGTGAATGCCGTCTGGTCCCGGAGACTTGTTACTATTCAGCTTATCAATTAATTCCATAACCTCCTCTAATGTCACTTCAATCTGAGTGAGTTCCTCAGATTTGTCACCTAAAAAGGCTGGCTCAGATTTAGGAACCTCTGTAACATCCTCAGCCGTGAAGACTGAAGCAAAGAAATCATTTAATCGCTCCGTAATGGCACTGTCTTCCTTGATCGCTCCTTTTATATCTTTATCATCCAAGGGCCCCACTGCTTTTTTAGCGGGCTTCCTGCTTCTAATGTATTTAAAAAACATTTTACTATCATTTTTTGAATTTTTGGCTAGCTGTTTCTCAAACTCTTTTTTGGCTTTTCTTACTACATTATGACACTTAATTTGGGAGTGTTTATGTTCCTTTCTATTTTCCTCACTAGGATTTGACTTCCACTTTTTAAAAGCTGCCCTTTTCTCTCTCACTGCCTTTTTAACATGGCTGTTTAGCCATGGTGGTTCTTTGTTAGGTCTCTTACTGTGTTTTTTTATTTGGGGTATACATTTAAGTTGGGCCTCTAGTATGGTGTCTTTAAACAGTTCCCATGCAGCTTCCAGGGTTTTTAGTTTAATTACTCTCCCTTTTAGTTTCTGTTTAACTAGCTTCCTCATTTTAGTGTAATTCCCCTTTTTGAAATTAAATGCCAGAGTGTTTGACCGCTGCGGTGTTCTTCCCAACACAGGAATATTAAAAGTTATTATATTGTGGTCACTATTTCCAAGCGGTCCAGTAACAGTTACCTCTTGGACCAGATCCTGGGTCGAGAATCGACTCTCCCCTTGTGGGTTCCTGTACTAGCTGCTCCAAGAAGCAGTCATTTAAGGCATCAAGAAATTTAATCTCTGAATCCCGTCCTGAGGTGACATGCACCCAATCAATATGGGGATAATTGAAATCTCCTATTATTACTGTGTTTTTTATTTTGGTAGCCTCTCTAATCTCCCTTATCATTTCAGCATCACTATCACTGTCCTGGTTAGGTGGTCGGTAATATATTCCTAATGCCATATTCATATTAGAGGAATGAATTGTTATCCATAATGATTCTATGGAACATTTTGATTCCTTTAGGATTTTTACTTCATTTGATTCTATATTATCCTTCACATATAGTACCACTCCGCCACCCGCACGACCTGTTCTGTCTTTCCGATATAATTTATATCCCGGTATGATAGTGTTTCGCTGATTGTCCTCATTCCACCATGTTTCTGAGATGCCTATTATGTCAACTTCCTCCTTTGATATGAGGTACTCCAGTTCACCCATCTTATTAGACAGACTCCTAGCATTCGTGTAAAAGCATGTTAGAAAACTACCACTATTTATATGTCCACCTTTCACAGACACATTGGATTTTTTTATGCACGATTGTTTCACATCTGATCTTGCCCATATATTATTTCCCACGTTCCCTATCTGACTAACTTCTAGGGAATCCCTACCTATGGAGCCTCGTGTAAGAGAAGTCTCCGTCCGATCCAGGTGCTCCCCCGCACCAATCGGCTTTCCCCCACCTCTTAGTTTAAAAACTGCTCTACGACCTTTTTAATGTTTAATGCCAGCAGTCTGGATCCACCTTGATTTAGGTGGAGCCCATCATTCCTGTATAGGCTCCCCCTACCCCAAAAGTGTCCCCAGTTCCTAATAAATCTAAACCCCTCTTCCCTGCACCATCGTCTCATCCACGCATTGAGACTCTGAAGTTCTGCCTGTCTATCTGGCCCTGCGCGTGGAACTGGAAGCATTTCAGAGAATGCCACCAAAGATGTTCTGGATTTCAGTCTCTTTCCTAGTAACCTAAATTTGGCCTCCAGAACATCTCTTCTACCCTTCCCTATGTCATTGGTACCAACATGTACCACGACGACCGGCTCCTCCCCAGCACTGCCCATAAGTCTGTCTAGATGCCTCGAGAGATCCGCAACCTTCGCACCAGGCAGGCAAGTAACCATACAGTTCTCCCGGTCATCACAAACCCAACTATCTATATTTCTAATGATCGAATCCCCCACTACTAAAACCTGCTTCTTCCTAACAGCTGGAGCTCCCTCCCCCGGAGAAGTATCCTCGGCACGAGAGGATACAACATCACCCTCTGGAAGGAGGGTCCCAACTATGGGATGGTTTCCCTCTGCTCCCATTGACTGCTCTCCTTCCCTGAGCCTTTCATCCTCCGTAACAGCATCAGGACTGTCAGATTGGAGGTGGGACAGCCCTACTATGTCCCAGAAAGTCTCATCCACAAACACCTCTGCCTTCCTTAGCTCCTCCAGTTCAGCTACCCTGGCCTCCAAAGCACGCACTCGGTCTCTGAGGGCCAGGAGCTCCTTGCATCGAGCGCACACATACACCACCCACCCACAGGGTAGGTAGTCATACATACTGCACTCGACACAATAAACAGGATAGCCCCCACTCTGCTGCTGGGCTTCTGCCTCCATTTCCTACTCTAATTATATATGAGGGTTAATTAAATGTTTCAGATAGAGGTTGTTATAAAGGATTTAGTTTAAGGGCAATAGAAGTCACTGGCTCCCCCTCTAAACTCCCCTCTCAAAACTCCCTCCTGTTAGCACTCACCCTGTCCGCGAGCACCCGGTCGCAAAGCTCCCTGGTCGCTTACCAGCAGGGTTTAAGTGCTCGGCCTCCCTGATAGCTCCTCCCTCTGCCTACAGCTCAGCCAATCAGCACACGGTGTTTCAATTCAAACCTAATCAGCTTCCAACTGCCTGCCTGCCTGCCTGAGCACACGGCTCCCATTTCCTTGGGGGTCTATTTTGACCCCCCCCCCTTTTTCTCCACCTTGGCAGGCCGGACCTTCATCTTTCCTGCTGCTGCTGCTCTCCCCAAAGAAGAGACGGTAAGGGGGCTGCTTTAAAGCAGCCCCTGGGGTTTTCCTCTCCCCACAGCCTGCCTGGTGCTGGGGAGGGGAGATTAGGGGCCCTTTCCATCAGGGCTCCTGGGTGGGGGGGCTGATGCAGCTCCTTTGGGGTGCTGAGGGCAGGGGGTGGCTTACCTCCCCCTAGTTCATCGGCCCTCACACTTCTCCTGCTGCTCCCTCTCCAAGCCCCGGTTGCTGTAGGGGCCTTTCCATTCTCGGCCCCACTGCTTGTCTCCTTGCCCTTCTCTGCTCTTCTGGGCCTTGCAGCAGGTACTGTGGGCCTGCTGCTCAGGTGCCTGTGGGTACACTGTTTCCCTTTCCCTCAGCAGTGTCTCCTCCCTCTTCCCACCCTTGAACAGGCATCCTTTAACTGCCTGTCTTCCCACTCCACTGCTTGTCCCATCCACCCCTTTGGGTGCCAGTGCTTCCCCCCCCCCCCCGCTTTCTTTTGTTAGGCGCTTGAGCTTCCCCCTCCTTTTAGTTACTCTTCCCACACACACAGCTTCACTTGTCCCCATGTCCTTTTAATGATTATTTACCCCTCATCTCCCCAGTGCAGCCGGAGGAGCCACTCTTTCCATTCTGTGCTGGGAGCTGTATTCCTTACACCTTTTCCCCTTCCTTTTCTTCTGAATTATCACCCTCCCACCCCACTTCCAGCCTAGTGGGGGGGAGTGGTAAATCTCCTTCCTCCCCTCCTCTTTCTCTCCCTGTTCCCTTCCCTGGTGTTTTTTTTTTTGGTTCTCCCCTAATTGTTTGTTTTGTCCTTTCCTCCCTACCCATGACCACAACGAAGGGGTTGTCGGATGACACCCCATGCAGAACCTTCCCCACCCCTCCCTAAAAACAACAACTCCTCTGAGGCTGCCGGGCCCCCCGTCACTACGGTAGAGGGGGCGGACATGGACGAGGACCCCGGGGCCTCGACCGCTTCTGCCGCGGCACCTCCGGCTACCATCAAGAATGCCCCCCTGAAGGGTAGGAAGGGCCTGGGGACCAAAAAGGGCAAGAGCCCCGCCCGGAAGGCAAAACCTCCTGAGGCGAGGGCTCACTCCCCGGCCGCGACCCACATGTTGGCCGCGGCTCCCCCTCCTTCCCGCTCCCCTGTTCCTTCCACCAGCTCTGGGGGCAACGGTGTCCCGGGCCCCAGGGCGTACGCCCAGGTGGCCGCCACCCCCCCGCCTGTCGCCTCCCAAGCCGCCTCCCGGAATACCATCCCCGGCGGCCGCGGCCCCTTTCCCACCCTGACCAGGAGGCATGGGGTCCGTTGTCTCCTGGTGGCGGCCTCGCCCCACGTGGAGACCTACGTGCGAGCGTTGGCACGCGTGGTGGGGCCCGCGGCCGTGGTGGCGGCCTCTAAGATGTTCGGGAAGGTGGTCTTCTTCCTGGCGTCCGAGGCCGCCGCCCAGAAGGCGGTGGAAAGGGGTTTGGCGGTGGGGGGAGTCCACGTTCCCCTCGAGCCTTTGGAGGACCTGGGCGTACGGGTGGTTTTGTCCTCTGTTCCTCCCTTCCTCCCCAATGCCGCCCTACTGCCTTTCCTCTCCACCCTGGGGAGGCCTCTGTCAGTCCTGAGTCCCCTTCCTCTGGGCTGTAAAGACCCGACCCTCCGCCACGTCCTTTCCTTTCGCCGGCAGGTACAAATCCTACTACTGCCGGCGGGACGTGGCGGAGAAGCCCTGGAAGGGTCATTTCTGGTGCCCCATCAAGGGGCCCGGTACCGGGTGTACTACACCATGGGGGAGGCCCGGTGTTTTCTCTGTCGGGCGACGGGGCACGTCCGAAGGGACTGCCCCCTGGCCCGGTTTGGAGAGGCACCCGGGACCCCCGATGCCCGGGAGGGCACCGGCCCTACCATCGCCGGTGGCCCTGACGGTCCGGACCCTGGGGTCGCCCCTCCTCCAACCGTGACCGTCGTCAATCCCGCTCGGGTTCCGCAGGGCCCAGACGAGCGTGCGGGTGCTGATGCTGCCACCGCCAAAAGCGGCAAGGCTGGGCCCGCGGAGGAGAGGGCGGCGGGGTCAGTGACGGGACTCGGGCAGGACCTACCTCGGGGGGAGGTATCCTTTTCCCCTGCTGCCCAGCCCCCATCTACCCTTGCCCCCCCGACGCTGCCCTTGTCCCCTGGCTCTTCCTCCATTCAGGCCCAGCCCTCTTCCTCCGAGGGATGGGAGCTCGCAATGGGGAAGCGCCGAAAGCGTGCTCGGCGTTCCACCCCGCCCTCTGAGGGGGAGGACAACCTCCCTGTACCCATGGGGGTGGACGCTGGGGTCATTCCACCCTCTGAGCCCGCAAGCGATTCACAGCACCACGAAGCAGTCGAGGTGACTGCGGCGGACGCGGGAGAGGTGAACACCTCCCTCCCGGGGTCCCTGCAAGAGGGGGTGTCCATGGAGGATGCTCCCACTGTTCCCGCCTCCACTGAGGGGGCGGCCGCTGACCTTGCCACCGACAGAGATCAGCACCTGGTGGCGGGCGGCGGGCTCGCCTTCCTCTCTCAGGAGGTGGAGGCTTTGGGGCTGACCCCGGCTGCCTCGGAGGGGGATCATCAGGTCCTGGAGGGACAACAACCGACCTCTCCTTCCCCTTCCGACCCGCTGCTATCCCTTCTCCCTGCCTCTGAGTTGCCCCGGGGTGCGACCGTCTGCCCGGCCATCGACAACACCTCGGCCGCGGCCGCGGCAACCCTTGAGGCTCTCAGCGGGCGGGAGATCCCGTTAATATCTGTCACCCCCGGCGCTGAGGCCTCCGGTGCTGCACTCTCTGTGGCACTGGAGCTCAGCGCTGGGGAGACTATTACTACCCCTACCACTGCCATCGATTCTCTGCGCTGCGAGGAGGCACCGCACCCCGGTGCCTCCTCTGCTGAGGCATCTCGCCCTGCTCCTTCTCCTGCTCCCTATTCAAACGCCCTCTCAATCGAGTTTCCCACCCCTCTTCCTCCTCCCCGCCATTCTTGTCTCTTCCCTAATCCCTCACCTCTTCCTCCCCCTACTCTCCTTCCCCGTCTCCCTCCTTTTCCCGATCCCCTCCCTGAACTCTTTTCCTCCCCTTACTCTGTTACTGCCGCCCCTGGGGTTGCCACGTTTAGTCCAGACGTTGGCCCCCGGGAGGCGGTTTTCGTTTCTTCTACTCCCAGCACATCTGGGGCTGATTTCTCTCCGCCACTGTCCTCTCAGCAGGGACCTCAAACGCCCTGCGTCCCCGTGCCGATGGGTCGCGGGGCTCACGGAGGGGTCTGGCCCCAAGGCGTTCGAGGGCCCGAGGCCCCGACGCCAGACGCGCTGAAGGGCGAGATGCGTGTTTTCTTGGAAGACATCCGTGGCTCCAAGAACAAGGTCGCTCTCGCCCTTCAGCGCTGGGGAGATTTTCATCTCATCTTGCAAATAGTCAGAGCCCTCTTGCGGGAGGGTAAAGGGACCGGGCGGCGGGGGGCCGCGGCTTACCGGCGGGTCCGTAGCTTCCGTGACGCCCTGCTCACTTTTGGGAACGGTCACGGTTTGCTGCGGGGCCCGATGGGGGCCGTCGGCACTCCTGCCAATCAGGATCTTCCCCAGCCCTCTCGATGCCGCCGCTCATCTTTGCCACTCTAAACACCCGGGGCTGCGGGTCGGGCCTCCGTACGTGTCAGGTCCTCTCCTTCCTCCGGAGGGGCAGGTACTCCGTCATATTCCTCCAGGAGACCCACACAGCTCCGGCCACCGAGGCTAGCTGGCGGCTGGAGTGGGGGGACAGGGTTTATTTTAGCCACCTGTCGGCCCGTCAAGCCGGGGTGGCTACCCTGTTCTCCCCGAACCTGCAGCCCGAGGTGCTGGGGACCGCCGAGGTCGTGCAGGGTCGCCTGCTGCATCTCCGGGTTCGGACGGAAGGGCTGACACTAAATCTCGTCAACATCTACGCCCCGACGTCCGCCCCGGAGAGGCTCCGCTTCTTTCGGCAGGCGTCGGCCTTCCTCGGCACTTTGGATCCTCGCGAGTGCCTGGTCCTGGGCGGAGACTTCAACTGCACCCTCGAGGAGCGGGACCGTACGGGGCTCGAGCAGTGCCCGGCCGCCGCGGACGTCCTCAGGGAGATAATAGACCATCACTCCCTGGTGGACGTCTGGCGAGACCTCCACCTGGGCGAGGAAACGGTGTTTACCTACGTCCAGGTGGCGGGTCGTCGGTCTTTCCACTCCCGGTTGGACCGCATTTATGTGTCTCGTCATCATCTCTTCCGGGCCCACTCCTCCGGCATTCGGCCGGCCCCTTTCTCGGACCACCACTTGGTGGCCGTACGGGCTTCTCTTTCCTCGGAGAGGCTGGGGCCGGCCTATTGGCATTTCAATAACAGCCTGCTGGAGGACGTGGGCTTCGTAGCGTCCTTCCGGGAGTTCTGGCTGGCCTGGCGCGGGCGGCGGTGCGCCTTTCCCTCGGCGCGGCGGTGGTGGGATGTGGGGAAGGTGCGCACGCGGCTCTTCTGCCGTGACTACGCCCGGGGGCCAGCCGGCGGAGGGATGCGGCGATAGAGCAGTTGGAACGGGAGGTTTTAGAGCTAGAGAAGCGGCTGGCCACCGGCCCCGAGGATCCGCCCCTCTGCGGAGCGTACCGGGAGAAGCGGGAGGAGCTCCGGGCCCTCGAGGACCTTCGAGCCCGGGGTGCCTTTGTTCGTTCTCGCATCCGTCTCCTTCGGGAGATGGATCGAGGCTCCCGCTTCTTCTACGCCCTGGAGAAAAAGAGGGGGGCCAAAAAACACGTCCTCTGCCTTCTGGCGGAGGACGGCACCCCCCTCACGGATCCGGTGGAGATGCGCGAGAGGGCTCGCGCCTTCTACGCCTCTCTCTTCTCCCCGGATCCGACCGACGCCGACGCCCGCAGGGTTCTCTGGAACGAACTCCCGACGGTCAGCGCGGGCGACCGGGACCGGCTAGAGCTGCCTCTCTCTCTGGCCGAGTTCTCGGAAGCCCTCCGTCTCATGCCCACCAATAAATCCCCGGGCATGGACGGGCTGACCGTGGAGTTCTACCGCGTGTTCTGGGACGTCCTCGGCCCGGACCTTGCTAGCGTCTGGGCCGAGTCCTTGGAGAGCGGGGTCCTCCCTGTATCGTGCAGGCGAGCCGTGATCGCCTTGCTGCCCAAGAAGGGGGACCTCCGCGATCTGAGGAATTGGCGTCCCGTCTCGCTCCTCAGCACGGACTATAAAATTGTCGCCAAAGCCATCTCCCTAAGGTTGAAGTCCGTGCTGGCGGACGTGGTCCATCCAGACCAGACCTACACCGTCCCGGGCCGAACCATCTTCGACAACCTCTTTCTGGTCCGGGATCTCTTAGAGCTCGGGTGTAGGGACGGTCTGTCGTTCGCCCTCCTGTCCTTGGATCAGGAGAAGGCGTTCGACCGGATGGACCACGGGTACCTCCTGGGCACCCTGCGGGCCTTCGGCTTCGGGCCCCATTTTGTGGGGTTTCTCCAGGTGCTGTACGCCTCCGCAGAGTGCTTGGTCAAGCTCAACTGGACCCTGACCGCACCGGTCAGCTTCGGGCGGGGAGTACGTCAAGGCTGTCCGCTGTCGGGCCAGCTGTACGCTCTGGCCATAGAACCCTTCCTCCGTCTCCTTCGCAAGAGGTTGACGGGGTTGGCGCTCCGTGAGCCGGAGACGAGGCTGGTCCTGTCGGCGTATGCCGACGACGTGCTCCTCGTGGTCCAGGACCCGGGAGACCTGGCGCGGGTGGAGGCTTGCCAAGCCGTCTACTCGGCGGCCTCCTCCGCCCGGGTCAACTGGGTCAAGAGCTCTGGCCTGGTGGTAGGGGCCGGGTGGCAGGCGGGCTCCCTCCCACCCGCGCTTCAGGCCATCAGGTGGAGCGCGGGTCCGCTGCTCTATCTCGGCATTTTTCTTTCTGCCACGCATCCCTCCCCGCCGGAGAACTGGCAAGGTTTAGAGGCCAGGGTGGTCGAGCGGTTGCAGAGATGGACGGGACTGCTCCGGTGCCTCTCCCTGCGTGGGAGGGTACTGGTACTCAACCAATTGGTCCCGTCCATGCTCTGGCACCGCCTCGGCACCCTGGTCCCGCCCCCGGGCCTCCTGGTCCGTATCCAGCAGCTCATGCTGCGGTTCATCTGGCCAGGACTGCATTGGGTCTCTGCAGGGGTTCTCCATCTCCCCCCGGAGGAGGGAGGGCAGGGCCTGACGTGTTTGCGCACGCGGGTTCACGTCCTCCGCCTCCGGGCCCTGCAGAGACTCCTATTTGATGCAGGTAGTCCGGCATGGAGCACGCTTGCGCACGCTTTCCTTCGCCGCCTCCGAGGGCTCCGATACGACCGGCAGCTCCTTTATCTGAGAGGTCTTCCGCGAGACCTCTCCGGGCTGCCGGCCTTCTACCAGGACCTCCTCCGGACCTGGAAGCTGCTTGCAGCGACCAGGTCCTTGGGAGCCACCGTGGGGGCAGACCTCCTCGCGGAGCCCCTGCTACACAATCCCCATCTACGTGTGCAGGCGGCGGAGTCCCCCTTGGTGCGCCAGAGGTTGGTCCTGGCAGAAGTCACCAGAGTCGGAGACCTCCTGGACTACGACCGGGGAGACTGGGTGGATCCTCAGGCGCTCGCCCAGCGCATGGGGCTCTCCACCCTACGTACTCCCCGGCGCGTACTTCAGGAGGTGAAGGATGCTTTGCCGCCCACTGCTCGGGTGTACCTAAACAAAGTCCTGCGAGAGGGTGCACCCCCCCCCCCCCCTTACCCCCGGCCCTCCCGATCTCTCCATCGGCCCCCAGCCCCGCGTACCTTCCCGACCTCCTCCCCTTCGTCACCTGAGCCGGCTGCACTCGCTGCGGCCAGTCCCCTTCCGAACCGCGCCAAAGAGTCACCTGTACACGCTCGTGCTTCACACGCTCCACTTCCCCACCCTCGTGTCCCGCCCAGACACCAAGTGGCGGGACCTCCTACCATCAATAGAGGGTGGGGAGCCCCGGTGGGCCAGCCTCTATTCGACTTTGGTTCCACGACCCACCGGGGACATCTGTTGGAGAATCCTGCACGGCGCGGTGAGCACGGGCGTGTACTTGGCGCGGTTCACCCCCACCCCCGAAACGTGCCTCTTCTGTGGCGTGAGGGAGACCCTGGCGCACATCTACCTCGAGTGCGCCAGGTTACAGCCCCTCTTTCGGCTCCTCCAGAACCTCCTGTTGAGGTTCTGGCTGCATTTTTCCCCCCACTTGTTAATTTACGCACACCCCATCCGTGGCCCCACAAAGTCGCGGGACCTCCTGGTCAACCTCCTCCTGGCAATTGCCAAATCGGCAATTTATAAAACCAGGGAAAAGAGGTTGGCCGGGGGAGGGGCCTGCGACTGTGGGGCCTATTTCCGTTGCTGTATCCGCTCACGTATCCGGGCAGAGTTCCAATGGGCAGCGTCCGCTGGCTCTCTCGAGACCTTCGGGGAGCAGTGGGCGCTGTCCGGGGTTCTCTGCTCGGTATCCCCATCCGGCTCCCTCGTTTTAGCCCTTTGACCCTCACACCCGTCCCTGTTTTTTTCATTATTTGTCCCCAGTAATTAGTTGGTTCTCCTGGGTTCTGTGGTCCTCCCCGCAGGCTGGGGGGAGGTCCTTTTGATGTGGGCGGGCTAACGCCCGCCCACCTCCCGGACACCAAATAGTGCCTGAGCACACGGCCCCAAGGTGCTTTAGTTTGCTCCTTCCTTCTCCTCCTCCAGGAGAGCCTCTCAAAACTCCCTCCTGTTAGCACTCACCCTGTTCGCGAGCACCCGGTCGCAATGACTTTGATAAATATGAATAAAGCATGCCTTGGTAGTATCAAGATTTTTCTGAGGGGATTATGTTTTTAATATGCAATTCAGAGACTTGTAAGAAGCAGTGCATTGACTTGCTATCATATACTACTTCTATTACTTTGTATTTTACAAAAAAAAAAAAAAAGTCTTGTCTAATTTTTTTCCCACTTTTACCTTGTCATTGATCAAAAAGGTTACATTGGCAGATTTTGGAGCCAAAGAATATTGAGATCATTAACTCTTGTTATGAACTGCTACATTATGCCAGGAATACACTGAAATAGGACACTCCCAGTAACTCAGGAATTAGCTACTTGGTACTGGCCATTTAGAAATACAGATAATTTTTAAGGAATGAATTTAAGAGATGAGTTTATGGGAAGTCTTGTATAATGTGAATTAGACTCAAATTAATTTACTCTATTTGATGGTCTCTTTAAATTTGGTAATATCATTAATTCCCAAGTATCAGAGGGGTAGCCGTGTTAGTCTGAATCTGCAAAAGCGGCGAGGAGTCCTGTGGCACCTTATAGACTAACTGAAGTGTTGGAGCATAAGCTTTCGTGGGCAAAGACCCACTTCGTCAGATGCATGTAGCGGAAATTTCTAGAGGCAGGTATAAATATGCAGGCCAGAATCAGGCTGGAGATGACGAGGTGGATCCAATCAGGGAAGATGAGGCCCACTTCTAGTAGCTGATCTGGAGGTGTGAATTCCAAGAGAGGAGAAGCTGCTTTTGTAGTTAGCGAGCCATTCACAGTCTTTGTTTAATCCTGAGTTGATTGTGCCAAACTTGAAGATGAACTGTTGCTCAGCAGTTTCTCTTTGAAGTCTGGTCCTGAAGTTTTTTTTGCTGCAGGATGGCTACCTTTAGGTCTGCAATTGTGTGTCCAGGGAGATTGAAGTGTTCCCCTACAGGTTTTTGTATGTTGCCATTCCTAATATCTGATTTGTGTTCATTGATCTTTTACGTAGGGACTGTCCAGTTTGGCCGATGTATATAGCAGTGGGGCATTGTTGGCACATGATGGCATATATTACGTTAGTAGATGTGCAGGAGAATGAACCAGTGACAGTATGGCTGATCTGGTTAGGTCCTGTGATGATGTGGGCAGAGTTGGCACCGAGGTTTGTTGCATGGATTGGTTCCTGAGTTAGAGTTATTATGGTGCGGTGTGTACCATAATAACTCTAACTCAGGAACCATATTTTCTTGTACATTTTTTATTGTGGAAGCCCTCAGCTTGTCCTTAACATCTATTGCAATTAGGGATGTTAAAAAGCCGTTGCAAGGTTACATGCACCTGAAGAACAGGCCAGCAGCCAGCCCCCCAGGAGCAGGGCAGAGCCTAGATATAGCCTGTAACAGTAACTGATAAGCCCAGGCTTCAGTTAACCATTTGAACAGTTCTACTTTTACATTCCTAATTACAATAGGAAGTCTACTGTCTCCATCCATACATTCCATATTGTGTATATGACTCAGTAAAATCTATTAGGCCAGTGGTTCCCAACCGCCAGTCCGCAGCCTGCTGCTGGTCTGCGACTCGCTAGCTGCCAGGCCACGGCGGCTGCCAGAGCTCAAGCCAGCTGTTCACAGTGGCTCAGCTCCAGCAGCCACGGTGCTGGAGGCAAGGCAGGAGAAGGCAAAGCAGGAGGCACATCCCTCCCCCCTCCACACTTGGGGAGGGAGGGAGCGCATGCACTGCTAACAGCCGCTCCCCCTGCCCATGTGGCTGCTTTTGCTGGCATCGGTGCTGAGGCAGCAGCAGGAATAGGCGGAAGGAAGCGGCAGCACCTCCCTTCTCTCTTCCCCCCCTCGGTAATGGCAACTAGTTGGGACTCCACCCTTTGCCAGCGGCAGCGCTGAGGTGGCGACAGGAGGCGGCGCATCCTCCCTCAGTAAGGGCAGCTCAGCTGAGGCGCTGTGCTTTTCCCCCCCCCCATCCCCACCCATGGGGGCGTGAGACGTGCTTGGGGAAAGAGGGAGTGCGAAGGAGGAGGGAGCATATGCGCCAGCAACGGCCACTCCCCCAGTGTGCACGGCATAACAGCCATGCTCCCTAAGGGAGGCAGCCTCGGTCTGTGGAATGTTGTGGTTGGGGGGCAACAGGATGTTGGGTGAGAGTATGGTGGGGTCACGAGGCAACAGGGTGTTGGCCTGGGCTGTAGGGGTCAGAGACTAAAGAGTCAAAAGGGCATGGGGTGTAGGGATGGGTGGTCAAAGGGTGTTAGGCATTGGGGAGCAAGGGGCTGGGTTGGAGCTAGGGAGCCCAAGTACCATTGTATTTGTATATTTGCCGGTCCGCCAAAAGTTTGTGAATTAGTTTTCTAGTCCCCAGCATAAAAAAAGGTTGGAAACCACTGTATTAGAGTCATTAGACTACCCATTACTCTTTTACAGACCTTTTCTCCTAGCAATAAATTGGAGAAAGCGTCTCCTTCTGTTCAAGTGATGGATATTAAAACTCCATTGCCTCCAAGAGCTTTAACAAGATTCCAGGTTCACAAACAATTCCATCATAACTTTTTCTTGCATCTCATGAGAAGGTGGGTTAATTAAGATCTATGGTGTCACCTTCTCTGCTAGCTCCTTTCCAGGGTCACATCCTTATCATTGACCTTGACAATCCTATTTTAACAATTTGGTCACAAACTGGCCAAGTCCCAGACTCTGCATCTTGAATTATTTTATTTTAATAAAAGACGACATCAGGCCATTCAGTCATCTGCTTTTGTAACAAGAAATCAGAAACAGGAACAGCAACTGTGACAAGATCCTTTGCTATGGTCTTGTCTAGCTACACAAGGAAATTAACCAGCATTACTACTGTAACACAATACTTCACTAAATTGAAAGAAGGCCACTATTCTTCTGACTATGAGGGTTCACCTGGGGAATTATGTCAATGTAATGATACTGGAAAAATTATACTGTTACAGTAGGACTGTTAAGTTTTCCTGTGTAGACCGTCTAAGTGAGAATTTTAACAGCCCCTCTACTCAATTTTACAACTCACAGGTGAAGGGAAGATCTTCTATTTGCTTATTGAACAAAAGTCTTTATTCCTACAAGACACTGAATCAGTTTCCTTACTAAAAATGTCACTTTAAAATCTCTTTTGCTTACAATGGAACTGTTCTGATGTTTTATTGTGATACTACAGAGACAGGTGGATGAAATCATCTGTCTTATTGGACCAACTTCTGTTGTGGTGAGAGACAAGCTTTCAAGCTACCCAGAGCTTTTCTTCTGGTCTGGGAAAGTACTCAGAGGATAAGAGCTAAACACAAGATTGAAGAGACAGTTTAGCATAAAGAGTTTTAGAATATGTGCTAATAAATCTACCTTGTCTCTTCAATATCTTGGAAATGACATGGTTATAGCAACGTTACACAGTATCACAATGCATGGAATAAGGCATAAAAAAATTAAGTTGCAGTACAATATTTTGGATAACTTAGGATCAAAAGTGTAAACCTCCCCCCAAACTTGTTAAAAAGTTGAGTCTTTCCTTTTACATCCTAGGCCAAGTTTCGATATTTACTAGGATGGATTTGTTTTAAGCCATGCAATTCTGAAGCTGACAGTTTAATAGCTGCTTTAGTCCATCTGAAAAAGAGTAGGCTTGAAGATAGAAACAAACTTGAATTAATTGTGTTTCCATCTCAAGACTCAAGAGAAAAGTTGCCATTCATGCTATTTGGTATAGAGTTCAGAAGGGCACAGAAACAAATACTTAATTTTCATGCTCTTCAGGATACAGGTCACATCAAACATATTGCTCCTCTTCTGACCCCAGCTAGCTATTAAGCTTCAGTTCAAGCTTGAATCGTATTTTTTCCTCACCCACCACAAAAGGAGATTTTCTTGTAGCCTCAAAATAAGTTTTGCAGTACCAAGTAGTTTCTTTGCTTGAAATCATATCTATACTGCATTGAATGCTGGAGGTGTTGCAACACATTAAAAGGTCAGGTAACTAGAGATACATTTGCAGTTTAACTTATTGAAAATGAATTCCCCATAGGATAAAAATGAATTGGATGTTATGGTACTGGATCCATTTGCTATTAGTTCAGTTTGAGTGCTTAGTTATCAAATAGTTAAGAGAGCACAAAGGAACTAAGCAAAATAAGGCCTTCTCAGACACTGTCAAGTTACTGGACTGAAACTTACTCCCAAGTGTGAAAAAATCAGCCCCCTGAAAGCAAGTTTCAGTGTAGAAACTTGTCAGTGTAGACAGCTAGCTTTATTGCTGCAAGCTTAGACAAAGCCTATGACACTGTTGCACTGCAATGGAAAATTTTATTTAAAAAAAAACAGCTTATTTATAAATGAACACTCGTAATTTACAAAGTAAGTCACTAAATTGTTTCCACAGAAGACGTACACACCACCAATCTAGGTTTAAATACAGGCAAAATGTACTACAAAGGCTATCCCTAGTTATAAGGAACACATACGTCATGTAATTCCAGATGATGTTGGAATGCTGACTCATCTGGCAGCTTGTCAGTAAGCCATATGATTTACTGAAGTGTCTGTGTTTCACTGCTGATGGCATGTGAGCCCCCTGGGGTGGGGAGAAGAAGGGAATTGCTCAAACTTCCATTCAAAATCATTTAAAAAATGATAGCACTGACATAACAGAAGAGTTAACCTCTTGCAATATGATTTGTATTTTGAGTTCCCAACTGTAATTCGATTGTATTAAGGACACCATTCAGCCAGGCATTTACAGATGGGCTTAACAACATGTGACCAGGATTTACCTGCTTAAAGTTAAGCATGTACTTAATTACTTTGCTGGATTTGGGATAGAGTTTCCTCATCACAGGCATAACTGTCCTTCTGGAAGCCTATGATGTACTTCAGTCTGTAACACAGATAGGAACCTCAACATTATCATAGCTACATAATCCCATTATGCTGGTATTTATGTTTTACAAACACCCAAAATAAAGAGGACAATCTATACAGATGTAAAGGAATATATTTATGTCTCTTTAACAGCGCCAAATGTTTAATTTACACTACGGCTTCTGGCCAGTCCACACATTTGTCATACTGTATGAACAAGCAAGCAAGAAAGATGCTGTCTATGCCCCTATCACACAATACATGTGCCATTAAATCACAACCAAGGAAAGAAGCTGCTACTGTTGCCCAGACCCATAATCAAACTAACATCCACACTGCTGACCCTGCAGTATTTTTCCAATCCTATCATCTAATTAAAAATGTCAGTAGTAATTTACATTATTTTAATGCAGTAAGATGTATTATCCTTATTACTGTGCTTTCAGAGTCTTATTACACCTCAAGATGCAAATGGTCCAGTAAGAACCTTGATCAGCTTATGTAATAACTTTTTTTTTGTATTGCTGTAATATTCCATTTTCCACTGAGGATCTGGGACACACACTGCTAGGCATTATGCACAGATGTACTAGACAGTCACTGCACTAAAGAGCTTACCCAGTTGAAGCATAGGACAAGACAAAGCAGACAGATGCAACAAATAAGTGAGGAAGGTTGAGGTAACAGTGAGACAAGTTTCACATGATAAGCAGCACATCTATTGCTTAGCCCTACAGTTGTGTTTAGTATAGTATAACTGGAATAAAGAGTCCTGGGATGTTTTTACAATGCTACTGTTAAGTATAACTGAGTTAAAGTATATTACTTTGCTGTGACTGGTTATTAAGTCGACAAGCAAAATGTGTCATGTACATCCTCAAGCAACATTGTTGGAATTGGACTACTTTAAAAACTTGAGTTATTCTAATACCAGTTTTATTAAGAAAGTTTTTAGAAGTGTTTAAGTCATTTATTTTAAACAGATATTTTAAGACATCCCCTGCAAGTTCTCCAGGTTTTCAATTAACACACTATATCCTAGACTGGACAGTACTAAGTCTTCATATTGGGGGGAGCGGGGGGGGGGGGGGAGGAAAGAGTCTGACTCGTGGTATCAGAACTGGTGAACTGAAGACATTAAAGTAACATGTGAAATGCAACTGCAAAAAATATAGTATATTTTATTATTTATATTCACTCACAAAGTCCTCATTTTGTCTTACTATGTGAAACAGCTTAGGTAGAAATTACAAGCCTGCTAATATCTGAGATGGTGATAAACCCTTCTAAAATTGGCTAGGAAGTTATTTTCAGAAACAGAAGTAAAAAATTACAAGTGTTAAAACCTTAAAAGATCATATTATGTAAGTCAAGAGATTTAGTACACTGTTCACCTTCAGTGGTGAGATGCCACCAAAACCAGGAATTTTCTACTGAAAGTAGTAACATTTAGATGTGCGTATGAAATATTACACATTAAAGGCAAAAATGTTAAAAAGGGTGTACAATTAAACTCTTAACTTTAAGCCAAGAAATTCTAAATTATAGGTCCCAGAATAACCATGTGCCTAGTATACAGCATACAGGGTCTCATTATCAGATCACAAAATTTACATTAATAGGAAAGACAACATGCAATTTTTGAACCTTAGATTAATGCATTTTACACAAGGGAATGAAATTAAAAAATTGTGTCAGTCTTACCACAAAACAAATCAGAAAATAGAGATCTATTTATGTCAAAATCTGTTATATAATGAAAATCCTTACTGCAGTTCATGGTTACCATCAGAAGGATTTAAGCTTCCCACAGCAACCTTACTCCCAATCCTGGTGTTTACATACACATGTAACTTTGCTCAGATACATAGTTCCATTGAAGGTAATGGGGACTACTTACCTGAGTAGTCAAGATATAAATATGCATAATAGTTTGCAGAATCAGTGCTCTGTTGTGGAATTCCTTGACTTTGTGCAATTAAACCTCAGACAAAGCTGTGGGTTGTTTAATATTTTGGTATTTTTTCTAAGCTAAAATACAATTTTCTTTCTAATAATTTGTTCCCTGTCTTTGACTGTACAATCCTGAAATACAGTTGAATGGATTTTCTATTAACTTCCCAAGACAGTCAACTCAGTGCTAAGACACAGTATGTATGATCTTAGCTCCAAATAAATTTACTTTGATTTTCTACTAATGGTTAAAATAAATAAATAAATAAATAGCTATTTCAGAAAGTTAAAATTTGGATCTTTAAAAATCTGCATTTTTTCCACTTCTCCAGGGGGATATTTCCCTCCTAGAATCCATGAAGTTGGAGGAAAATCCTGTCAGCATAATTAAAGTATTTTTCATTTCACTGGTTTTCCTTTGTAAGTCTTTCAGACTCCCTCTCTCCCCCCAGTATTTTAATTACTTTATTCAAATCTTCCTGTCCTCTAGATGTTTTTATTTTATTCCAGCTATAAATTGGGAATGGGAGAGGTCACATTTAGTAGGACGTTCATCCATTATTTTTAATATTTGCAATCATACGCTTTTGTAATGTCCAGAGTCCCACCACAAAGGTGGAAGCACAGCCACTGTATGTTTATAAGTACAGACAAGCAGTGAATAAATGCTTTTTTGATGGTACCATATGAAGAAGATTCATATAAACACAATTTTTAATCCTTTTTTGCACTGGCCTTCAAATTGAGTATGGAGACAGTATTTAAGGTTGTTCCATGTACACCAGTTTCTAACAGATCTGATCACCCTTCACACTGGCTGGACAAGTTACATTTTGGTAAGGCACTTTTAAGCACTGTCTCACATTCCACTCCCCAGAAAGGGGGTGGGGGAGAAAGAGGAAAAGGTAAAATATCTGGATACAGAAGGAGTGCCTTATGCTAATGACATCCTCTTAAACAGGTTTCCTTTTCTTTTTGAAGCTGACTGCCCTGGAAGACCTAAAATACAACTGCAATTCGCAAGATTCGTTGCTCATCGGCTTCAGCTTTCCCGGAGTCCCTCTCCATCAGTTAGTGTTGCACCCCCTCCCAACAGTTACCTCCCTTAGATCCTCCTAACTCGGACAGTGAGAAGCAAGCCTAGTGTGCTTCACATCTTCCAAAACAATGTACTTTGATTTCCTACTAATGGTGGAAACCCCAACCCTTCCCGCGGGAGAACCACGGCAGGGAACAGAAAGGAACTGCTTCCTCGTGCCACAAGGTACAAAGGTCACTTTCCTGCCCTTTGAGCCCAAGTTGCTGCCAAACGCACACGTTTGGGAATGACCCATCTTCGCAGCAACCTCTGAAGTAAGTACGAGGCCAATGCAGCTAGAATGAAAGGCTGAAGTCCACGCGGTAATACGACTACAGCGACCCATCTCGATGCGACCTGCTAACTCCCAGTAACCTAACCCGCCCTAGCCACTGGGGCAGCTGGTCTCTACAAAGCATCGCGCCCGAAAGTGGGGCGGCGGGCAGAGGGGAGCCCTGTGGCAGGAGGGACGGCGCCATCGTGCTTTGCATCCAGCTCGCTCCTTGGGCTGCAGTGAGTGGCTGGGACTCGGGCTGCTGGGGCGCTGGAGCAGTACCAGGACACATGCCCAAGGGAGCTGTCCGAAGCGGCCTCCCCCTCGCAGTGGGCAAATCCCTCGGGAGGGCTCCCCGAGAGCGGCCTAGGCACACAATGAAGGCGCCTGGGGGCGGGAGAGCGGCCAGGCCTGCTGCAGGCAGGGCTGGCGCACAGACACAAGCAGGCAGCCCCTGGGTGCGCTGCCTTGCCGGGATATTAATAGCCGCCAGCACCCGGCGAGCTGCGCGCAAACGCCCCCGCCCGCTAGCGCTACGGTGCGGTGGCCACTGAGCAATGACAGCAGCGAGGGTCCAGCGGCCGCTCCCGCCAGCAGGGACTTTGGGGGGGGGGGGGGGGGAGAGAAGCTGTGCAGAGAAAGGGGCTGCAGGGCAGCGAAATGCAGCCCAGGAACCTGCCGGCGGCCTCCCCCCGCCCCGCACTTACCGGACAGCTCGTCGGGCTCCAGCCCGCTGTCCGCGTCGGTGCCGCACAGCACGAAGTAGTGAGCGAAGCGGCAGGGCGCCGAGCCGGGCCCGGGGGCAGCGCTCCCGCTCATCCCTCCTGCTGCCGCTGCAGCCGCCGCCGCCGCCGCCTGCTCCGCTCCTAGTCCCGGCGCGCGGGGCCGGGCTCTCGCGCTCCGGCCGCTGGGTCACAGCAGCGGCGTCTCCATCCCCAGCGGGGTCTCGGGGGGGGGGGGGGGGGGATGCAACCGCAGCTCGCGCCGCTCTCCCGGCCTCTCTCCCTTTCAAGCCGCGCCTCGCGCTCCTGCAGAAGCCCGCCGGGCGCGAGAGCACAGCGAAGGGCTCGTGCGCCGCCTGCACGGAGCGTCCAGGCAGTGGCAAAGGCAATGCCCCCCAGCCGCTGTCAGCTGAGTGAGGGGGGCGGGGCGGGGCAGCGCTGGCCGGGTAAGCGCCCTCCCTACCTCAGCAACCAGTCACAGCGAGAGGAAGGGGCGGGCCCAACGCTGCTGCCGCCCCACCCCCTCGCGGGACATTTAAATCACTGCACCGGCGTGGGGAGGGGGAGGGGGTGTCTTCAGTCCGGCTGCGTTCAGCCCCCCCCCCCCTCAGTACGATGCAGCCTGTGGTCCGAGTCTGCTGTACGGTGCGCAGCTCCGGGTTAGCAAGCGCGGCCCTAAGCGGGCAGGAATGTCTCCCAGCAGGACTCCGCACCAAGCCCTGGAGAGGTAAAGGCGAAGCATGGTTTGTGTGACTCAAGGCCTAAACTGACAGTTCACTGATTGCGTGTCCCGGTCTCAGCTTTCATTTTAGAAAAGCCCTGTGGCGAGATCTCTTGGGAGGGGAAACAGCCCTAGGAACCACTGCAGCCAATGCTGTGTGCACTCAGTTCTAGCTGTCCCATTCAGCCAACTGAGAGCTTGGGTAACATTTTCAAAAGCACCTAACTGATTTTAGAGCCTAAAGCTTAGTGGACACTTAACATTTAGGTCCATGTCTAACTAGTACAGCTGCACCACATGTCCCTTGGCATAGTACCATCACTGATGCGAGAGGCAGAAGTTATGTCCACTAGGAGAAGCTCTCCTGCAGAAGGTACTGCAGTGTATACTGGCAGTTACCTTGCTCAACAGGGTAGAATATTCACACCTAGGAGAGGCCTGAGTTTTACAGATGTGGATGGTAGTGCAGAGTCTGAGGGGCAGCTGGTGTCAGCCACTGTCACTAGGGCAACAGTCCCAAGTTGTGAGCCAGGTCCAACATTCCCGGAAGAGAGCCTAACATCCTTCCTGTCAATTTCACAGCTCCAGCAGGGAGCCATAAAATAGACACGAATGACCACCAACAACTGATGTAAGAAGTGCAGTCTCTACATTGACATTAGCCAGTGGTGGGCAACCTCCAGTCCACTGTGGCTCCACTTGCAGCCTGTGGACTCTCTGGCTGTCCCTCTCCCCACCCCCAACCGTGCAACAGGCTCTTCTTGTACATGAGGGCACGAGAGCCCCGCACTACCTACTCCTTCCCCTCTCTCCCAGCACTTTCAGAGCCTGCAAATCACCTGATTCATGCTTCATTCCCCCTCCCTGCCAGAGCTGGAACCCCACAAATCAGCTGTTCAGAGCTGTTCAAGCTCTGGGAGGAAAGGGAAAGGGAGGAGCAGGTAAGTGCAGGGCTCCAGTGTGTGCAACGTGCATGAGGGGCAGACAGGTGGCTGCAAGTGGAAGCCCAGTAAGACACAGGCTACTGCAGCCCACTGAGGTGAAGGAGGGCCATTCATACAGACCACTCAAGATTTGTGGGTGCCCATCACTGAAATAAGCATCTTGTCCTGCTGGAGTCATTATGTCGATAGGAGCAGGGCTGTAGCATAGACACACAATTAGGTTGATGTAAGCTGCCTTACATCAACCTAACACTGTAGCCTAGACAGAGAGAACATTCATCAAAAGTACAGAAGAGGAAACATCTCAATTATTTAATCACTTGCCAAGTTGTGAGGATACCACAACTGCAAAAGTTGAACAAGTAGACTCTGAAGTGGCAATGGAACTACAAAATACTGGTAATTTGATTAAAGTAAGGGAGGAAACCTACCCTGAAGACATTCCATGATGGCCAAAATCTATTTAATTGGATATGACAGAATATTTCATAGTAAATAAACGGAAAAATATAGGTAATATAGAAGATTTGAGAAAAGAGTATGAGGTTGGAGGACGAAAGCAATTGAGAGGTCTTCATGAGTCCCAGTTTCTGAGGATGAATAAAAATGGGAACACAGACATGCAAAAAATTGATACAAATTTATTGAATGCTGCATAATTATTGGCCAAGTTTTGTCATAGGAGTTTGAAATGACTATAGGTCTGTGGAAGCAGAGGCCCTAACATTAACAGAAAATATAGGTTCCTCTGATATATCTGATGAGAAGTGTAAAAAACTAGGAAGTTATTTTTCAATGAAACTAGAGCAGTGTTCTCCAACTTTTTTAACCACAATATCACTTTTTCAATTTAAGTTCAATGTAAGATCTAACGCAAACCCAAATACCCTTGCCTGGCTTCCTTCCCATCCCTTCTTTGAGGACTTGCCTCTGCTCCACTTCTTCTCCGAGGCCTCACCCTGCTCACTCCATCCCACTTCCTCCCCCATCCTCACTTTCACCAGGCTGGGATAGGGGGTTGGGTGCAGGCTCTGGTCTTGGGTCAAGGAGTTTGGAGTGTAGGAGGAGCTCCAGGCTTAGCCCAGGGTAGGGGAATGGAGTCCAGGGGTGTTTCAGGGTGCAAGCTCTGGGAAGGAGTTTGCGTACAGGGGGACTGACATCTGAGGCAGAAGGTTGGATGCAGGAGGAGGTTCAAGGCTGAGACAGGGGGTCAGGAAGCAGGCTCTGGCTAGGCACCATTTAACTGAGACAGTGTCCAGGTGGTGGAGCAGTGGGATTAAGGCAGGCTTACTCGCGCCCTGGTCCTGCACCACTCCTGAAAGCAGCTGGCATGTACAGCAATGGCTTGATGGCACCATGTGCTGCCCCTCATCTACAGGTACTGAGCCCTCACACCACGGTTCCCTGTTATTGATCAATGGGAGCTGCAGGAACGGTGTCTGCAGGCAAGGCCAGCATGTGGAAACCCCCTGCTCTGCCTTTCTCAAGGGCTGCAGGGACATGCCAGCCACTTCCAGGAGTAGCAGTTACCACAGGGATAATGACTCCAGCCATGCCAGGTTAGGCATTTTAGAACTCTCTACTCAAAGAATTAAATTTAAGCACAAGAGAGAAATGAAAATTACGAAATGCACAGGCCAGTCAAAAACCAAAAATGACGCACCTTGCAAGCAGTAAAAGAAGTAACAACAACCCCCCACCTATGTGTTGTGTTGGGAGATGAGAGGGAAGGACAGCATGTGTTTGTGAGAATGACAGTGACAGCAGCAGGGCCTCAGAGGAGTCAGGGCAAGGGTGTTTGGTTCTGTGCAAGTAAAAAGTTGGCAGCCCTAATACCAACACAGGTTGGATTTCCCTGGTCCAGCACCCTCAGGACCTGACTGGTCCCGGATGAGGGATTTTGCAGGACCAGGGCAGGTCATTTCTGGACCCCCTGCTACTGGCCCCTCCACCTGACCCGCTGGCCTTCTGGCCAGCTCCTCACCTCCTGCTGGCCCCATTACCTTGCCGACCCCACTGAGTAGCCATTGCTGTCCTGGCTCCAGGACCCGCAGGGCAGCCACGTGTGCTGCAGTGGGGCTCCCGGTCCCACCGGGCAGCTTCCCGTACCACGCTCAGGCTCCAGGAACCACCGGACAGCCACACACGTGTCTCCCAACTCCGCTGGGCAGACCTGCTGCCACACGCAGGATGGCCTTGCCATCAGCTCGCTGCGGGCAGCCCACTGCCCTGCTGGCCCCACAGGGATCCTTGCCACTGGCCCTCCACTGGCTTTATCTGGTCCTGCAACACCTGTGCCGGACCATGGACGTTGCCAGACCAGAGAATCCCGGTTAAGAAAGTTTCAACCTGTAGAATGTAGTTATCCAGATTAAAATGTGGATAGGATGCTAGTAAAAATTCTCTTGTGTACAAATTTAGAAACAAAATTTATTATGAAGTTACAATCATAGAAAAATGGTAGTGTATTCTAGTACACCTGAAAAAAGACTGTATTTAAATATAGTAACAGACCCTGGGTGGGACAACACTGATAATAAATTACAATTAAGGCTTATTGATGCATTTGATTTTAACATACTTTTTAAATTTAATTTCTCTTTCTTATCTACGGCTCTATAGTATGCACCTTACTGTAGTATTTGAACGCCCTGCAAGTTTTACCAGAGAATTTTCAGTTTTGCCATAAAGCCCCAATTCTTATATTCCTATGATTGTATAGGAGGCTCAGCTTTCATTCAAATAAACATGAAAGTTTTTATTCCTTATGATTGAGGAAACAAGCTTGAAAATGTGAACTCCAAAGGCTCAAAATCCAGAAGGCAAATAAAAAGGATAAAAAAGTATTATTTTAAAAATCTCGTGATTTTTCTAAGCCAGTCACATGGGACGAAATCTTGGCTCCATTGAAGTGGTTGTTTAAACTCCTATTGACTTCAGAAGGCCAGGATTTCACTTTTTAAAAAAATCCTGACTCATTATTTTTGAATGCTTGGGACTGGCAACAATGCATAACAATAGCTCTTAACCCCATTTCAATCACTTAGCTCCATGGACTTCAACATAACTACATCAAATTGCAAGAGCAGAGCATCTGCCTTTGGAATCTGAATGAAGGGAATCTTATGGTTTGTTTTCATTGTTCGGGTTGTTATTGTAGAAGAGTGAGAATGAAGACATGTTTAATATTTGGCTGTGAAAGCAGTGAGGCTTATGGCCATTCTGATGTGTTTCAGGAATGAGTTTGGTCTATTTTTCTCCCCATTTCCTTAATCCCCTTGTTTTAATATTACATGATGGCTGAAATGTTGGAAAGGTCAGTTGTTTGGCTAACCTACTTCAGATGATGGAATCTCAAATTCAAACACATTAGAGGTGGAAAATACCCACTGAAGTAGTATATCCCCCTCTTTATCCTTTCAGGATTGCTTCCTATACTATATTTTCTAGAGTTTTATTGTGTGAAATTTAAAATATCCCAAATGTTGGGCTTCCACCATGTGTCTTAGGCAACTATTCCATCATCTAATCAGTCTGTTTCTAAGGAAGTTTCTCCCAATATTTAACATAAAATTTTACCTTTCTTTTTTTCATTCCATTCCATTATTACTCATAGTCCTTGTACCATCATAAATATTCTCCTATCCTGGTGTTTATAACTTTCAATTATTTATTGACTACAGAGTCCCTTTTCCATTTTCTCTTAGCAAAGCTATTAACATTTAGAGATGTTATCTTTCCTTGTAAATCATCTCCTCCAGCCATCTAATACAGGGTGTCCCCACTATAAGTCGCCCCAGTATTTATCCGTTCCACACTAAAGTTGTTGACGTTTGTGGGAACTGATGTGTTATAGGTCCTCCCATTCCACGCTATAAATCATGTGAAACACTCCCCACAATTTGCTTAAATGGAAGTCAGCTGCAGGAAGAAAATTCCCCGCTTTAAGTTGTTTCGCTATAAGTCCAAGTTTTTTGGAATGTATCTCGGACTTATAGCGAGGACGGCCTGTAATTTGCTAAGCTTTTCTCTGAACTCTCTCGAGTTTAGCAGTCAGTCTCTCTCTGACAATGAAGTATCTAGAACTGGACTCAGTATTGCAAGTCTGATTGCACCAGAGCCATATGCAGAAGGAGAACTGGAGAAAGGCAGACTTTTCTGCTCTGTAATAGGAAGACCGGGTTTTGCCCACAAAAGCTCATGATACCATCTACATGTTTTGTTAGTCTTTAAGGTGCTACTAGACTATTTGTTGTTTTTAAAATTTTTCCTGTTACAGACTAACTCGGCTACCCCTCTGAAGCTTCTACTCTGTAATGTTTTTGTAAGCAGTCCCTAATCACATTGGCTTTTTTTAGTGACCACAAGTTATATCTGCTCCCAGTGCCAAATTACTTCTCAATGGTGGGTATTCCAGATTATTCCTTTTTGCTTTTAAAGCTACTTTTTTTCTGTAAACAGGAAAAAAATCTGCTAATGTGCTTGTAATTTCTCTGACTGCAGCATGGAGTTTAGTAGGCTCGTTGCCAGTTCTAAGTAGGACCATCTGAGTGGGTTTTTTATTTTCCCTACATTTCACCCACAGCTAGGTTACTTTACATAATTTGGCTTGTTTATTAACTTACTTCTGTTTGACCATTCAGCTCTGGATCACATGCCTAGAGTTCACTCAGGCCCTAACTCCCATTCAAACCAAACTGGCTTATATGAAGATAATACTCTCTTGTTCTTTGGGTGCAGGCTTCTCTGCTGGAGATGAATGTGTGATATAACATAGCTGGAAAGCAGTACACACAAAATATTTAAAGCTATATGCATCAGGTCCCCTCCAAAAGAAGCACTCAAAAACTTTACCATTTCAGTTCTGACTTTTCACTTACATAAGAGGCAATTTTATATTACTGTGATTTAGCCAGCTCCTACACAGAGCAATCATTTTTATTCAAATACACCATGCATATACAGAGACATTTCAATCATATGAATAAAAGCTCTAACTTTTTAAACCTGGAGTAAAACAGAACCTTTTAAAAGTATAACTATAAGTGTCCAAGAACCCCATTCTCTTGACACATACAGGTTTCTGTCACCATTTACTCTTCTTGATCTACCTTTAGGGTCAGCTCTCCTTCACACCACTTCTCCCACTGTTGTACATATAGTTCAGGGGTGGCCAACCTAAGCCTGAGAAGGAGCCAGAATTTACCAATGTGCATTGCCAAAGAGCAACAGTAATATATATCACCAGCCCTGATCATCTCCCCACCACCACTCTCAACACATCCCGCCCACTGGCAGCCCCACCTATCCGTGCCACCTTCTTCTTTTCCTCCTGCCCACTGTGATCAGTCTCTTTCTCAGTGGGAGACACTGGAGAGGGGAAGCATAGGTATGACAGGCTCAGTGGAGAGGGTGGGAAGTGGCAGGATCCTAGGGGGAAAGGGCCTAGGACAGAGCTGGGGGTCGAACGGCGAGCACCCTCCCATCCAGTGGAAAGTTGGCACCTGTAGCTCCAGCCCTGGATTTGGTACCTATGCGAGGAGCTGCATATTAACTTCCGAAGAGCCGCATGTGGCTCTGGAGCCACGGGTTGGCTGACCCTGGTACAGTTCCAACATAACCAATAGAAGAGCCAGGTACTTCCTTCTGAGTTTCACTCCTGTATTCATTTCTTCTTTTAATAAAGAGGAATTTCCAGGTCTAGCATCATTCCTACCAAAATCACTCAGTTCATCCTCCATAACCCTGGGAGACCTGTCTGCCTCACAAGCACTTCACTGGGCCAAGCTCCTGGGAACTAACCAGTAGTGATATAGCCCCCTAGGTCAGGATTTTTCTTGTCCAAATTCTGCCTTGTAATTTATTGTTATCTTGCCCTCCAGGCTAGTCTGAGTCTTGCCCTCCAGGCTGGTCTAGTTTGAACCACAGCAAGTTGCTTTCTTGCATAATTTACTCCTGGTTCTTTACCTGGCTCCTAACAGGAGTCTGAATTTTTTTTTTTAAAGATCTTTGATGAGAAACAGTAGCAAGGGTAGCAAGAACAGCTAGCAACTTGCAGAGCACTAATTAAATGCAGATGCTTTTCCTTAGATCTTGGGATAAGAGCTTTTTTATGCCCAGCTTTTCTGTTGTGTATTCTTCCCTCTACCTGGCTCTCCATTGCCTTGCACTAAGTGTCATTTATTCCTTTGCACAGTGGCTGTACAACATGATCAAATCACTAGTCGCATTTTACCCTCACTTTGCATGAGCATAAATGACTACACAAGCAGGAAAGGTAATTGAGAACCAAGCCCAGGGAAGAATATGGAACCGTCCCCCACCTAATCCACATCCTTGTAGTGACAACTGTGCCTTATTACCAGTTTCTCTCATTTGTGGAAAATCAGAAGGGAAGATTTTGGCTGAGCAGGTTTACTCTTTTCCCTAGTTAGTTGTGTTTTCTGCTTGCAATGGACAATTCTCAGCAGTTTCAAGTTGTTAGTGTTTTTTGCTTTCATTACTTGCACTTTCCTTAATCTCACAGAAAGTCTTACTTTTCAGAATCTTAATAGAGATGTAGCCATGTTAGTCTGGTCTTTCAGAATCTGTCATTTTAAATTGGGTCAAATGCTAACACTGCTTTTCAGTTTTTCCTCTTAGGTTTTGCCATAAAGAATTAGACTGTTGCTCTATCAGTCCCTGCATCCTACTTCTGCCTGTGGCCAATGCTTCAGAGAAAGGTTTAAACAATGTTCTGTTGTAAGGATATATTGCACATATTTGTCAGTGACTGACTCTGCTGTCTCACACTTAAATTTGCCTCAGAATCCTTCAGTGAACGACATCTGTTCCCAAAGATATACTAGTCTTGAATTTCTCACGTTGGTCCCAAATTTCCTGCATAGAAATTTCAACGTCTGCTAAGGCCACATTGATTTTTCCATTGAAAATCTTTATTATTTATATCTAAATATTTAGATAGTGCCATAAGGGAAGAGATGGAGGAACAACACTAACAGAAAATAAGATGCAAATAAATGTGCATAAAGGTTGAAAGAACAGATTTTTAGATTTGACAATAAGAAAATGAAATAGATCACACTAGTGTAGGAGTCAACAGGAGAGGTAGTTGAAAGGAGTGGGTTGTTTTTAAGGAGGGATTTGAGGACTGAGATTATTTTAGGCACAGGGAGGAGGATGAAGAGGAAAACTACAAAGGCAAAAGTGTGAAGAGACAAATTAAATAGCAAGAGAAGCAGAGCTGGCAAAGTGCATGAAGCAAATTCACTTTTAGAAAATAACAGATTGGAGACGGCCGTTCTTGTGCAAAAACTTGCGGAATGTCTACACCGCATGCATGTTCTTGTGCAAGTAAATTTACAGTAAAGCACCAGAAGAGGGGGCTTCTTGCACAAGAGTTATTCCTCTCCCCACGAGGAATAAGCTCTCTTGCGCAAGAAGGCAGTGTGGACAGGCAACAGGGGCTCCTTGTGCAAGAAACCCCTATGGCTAAAATGGCTATCAGAGCTTTCTTGCGCAAGAGAGCGTCCACACTGCCATGGACACTCTTGCGCAAAAGTACATGGCAGTGTGGACGTGCTCTTGCGCAAGACCTTTTGCGCAAAAATCTTGCGCAAAACAGTTCTTGCACAAGAAGCCTGCAGTGTAGACATACCCCTCGTGTGTTTTCTGTTAGCAGCATACTTCCATGGCATATTTCTAGCATATGAGTGTATGGAAACAGATAACCGTTTACATCTCTGACATCAAGGCCTCAGGACATGGGTAGCATTGTCATAGAATCAGGAAAGATCCAAAGCAGTAAAGTCTCAGACATCTTGTGATGCAGGAACAAATGCCTGCATACTTTTGCTGATCGAGGTCATACAGAGTAGGGTTGTATCCGCACTATCAAAGTGACTGAGTATTCTTCGCCAAACTTAAGTGCTGCCGACTATTTATATTTGGCTGCAGCCAAACTCATGTTTAACACAATTTGGCCACCCAATATAAGATAACTCCTTTTTTTTTAAAGGAAAAATTTATTCTAGTTTTCATGTATAGCTAAGCTTTCTGTGTAGCTATCCCCAAAGAAGATTCCAATCCTGAATACACTGAATGTAGTGGGAGCAGCATGCAGCAAATAAGCCAGTGAGTCACACAGGAGTTCTCCTGACCTAAGCTAAGGCACCTCAGTGCCTTCTGTCTTAATGCAAATTGAACTAAAGTGTGATCAGGCTTCCCACTGGTACACTTTAATTTCAGTGAGACGTGCCAGACAGCTACATTACAATGCAACACAGCCCAGTTACAAAAGCACAAGAGGTTTGCTAAGGAATCCCAGAATCTATAGCAAATACACAAAAATGAGATGAATGAAAGTTCTGAACAACTTACTGGAATGAATATTCAACATGATATCTTTAATAAAATGGCAGAAGGCCATTTTTTATTCTGTGTTTCGTAATTGGTTAACCCATGTTCACAGCCCTGTTGTAAACCTAGAGATAATCCTGGGAGATTATAGATTTCTGGAGCTCCTAGATCCTATTCTGACTGTACTGTCACAGCTATTTGCAGAATTGTTGCAGCTGTGTTAGTTCCAGGATATTAGAGAGACAAGGTGGATGAGGTAATAGCTTTTATTGGATCAGCTTCTGTTGGTATGAGAGACTAGATGTTGAGCTCTATCTAGATCTTCAGATCTAGGAAAAGCACTCAGCTTGTCCCAGGTTGTTCAGCATAGGCAATTAACACATATTGTAATACCTGAAGAAGAGCTCCATGTAAGACTGAAACTTTGTCTCTCACCAACAGAAGCTGATCCAGTAAAACATATTACCTTACCTACCTTGTCTCTCACATATTATAAGTGCAAAAGCTTCAGAGGGGTAGCAGAGTTAGTCTGTAACAGGAAAAACTTAAAAAACAACAGACTAGTAGCACCTTAAAGACTAACAAAACATGTAAATGGTATCATGAGCTTTACTTTTGTAAGTGAGCATTCAGAGTCAAGTGGCCTTTAACACCTCTGCAGTCATAGGACAAAAGAAGGTGGGTAGAAAATTAGTGGGTTACAGATAGTTGTAAAAAGATATAAATTCTGAGTCTTTAAAATAATGATTTTTGTTGTGAGTATAAACTCTTTTGAAGGTGTTGTGAAAGTTTCCATGGAGGATGATCACTCTGTATCTGACCTGACAGTCCTCATGTTGTTCACCTGTAGGTTTTTTTTTATCTTTTATACTTTTCTTTTATGATGTCATCTGAGAGTATACTGATTGTATGTCAGATTTTATCCACCTAGCTGTTGTTGGGGTATTTAATGCACAAAATGATGTACACCACATTGTGATTAAGGATGTGAATGGTTAACAAGTTAACCTTACCACTTGATGCTTACTGGTTACAGTTAACTGGGAGGAAGGGGCCTGGAGCCTGCTCCTCTCCCCCCCGGGGGTCTGTCCCCATTTAATTGGTTGAACATGTTTAACCGGTTAACTAAATAAAAGGATAAACTTAAAAAACAAGAAATAGTCTGGTAGCACTTTATAGACTAACGAAACATGTAGATGGTATCATGAGCTTTCATGGGCACAGCCCACTTCTTCAGATGACCGGAGTTTTACATCCCTAATTGTGATAGCCAGGGCTGTCCGTAGGGAGAGCTGGGCCAAACACCCAGGTGCACCTCCACCCGCACTGCAGGCCCTGGCTCCCCACCTCTACATCCTCCACCTCCTTCTCCCAAGTCCTGCCCCACCACATCCCTTCCTTCCCCTACTCTGTCCCTTCCCCTGTGTGATGTAAGATGGAGGATTACCAGGGGCCTGGTGGGGGGCAGAAGCAGGGATCATCCTCTCTTCTCACTTACTGTAGCAGCAGGAGCTGGAGTGGCCTGGCAGCCTGCTCTGCTACACCCTCTCCCCGCCCGCTGTGCTCTGCTTCGCCTCTGTGGCAGGAAGCAGAACGCCATAGAGCCATGGCAAGCTACTTCCCACTGCTGCTGAGAAGTGGAGCACAGTGGGCTGGAGAGTGCAGTGGGGCCGAGCACACTGCCAGGGCTGCTCCGGCTCCTGCCACTGCCGTGAGTGTGGGGCTGGGCAATCCCTGTCGCTGCCCTATGCTACACCTCCAGGTAATCCCCTTGGTCCTTTCCATAGGATGGTTGACACGGCCGCCGTGGGGCTCCACCAAAGTGCAGGGCCTGGGTGGCTGCCCCAAACTGTCCTATGGCTCTAGTGATAGGCATGTGTAGGAATCATGGAACTTGAAAGGTATCTTAAAGGGAGTATTGCTCATCATCTCAGTAGAGATATGGAGATTTTGTATCTGTTGTTATGGCATTGTTTGGTGGTGCTTCGAATTAGTGTGTCCTGGTCTGTAGGGAGCTTCCTTGTGATGATGAGTTTGGTGAGGTTAGAGGACTGTTCGAATGCTAGAAGAGAAAGTTCAGGAAAGCTTTCTCTGGAGATATGGTCCCCACTGAGTATGTGTGGTAAATGTTTGATTCGATACCATATGTGTTCCAGTGTGGGCTGGTAGGTGACAATTAGGGTCAGAGGTTGTGTGTGTGTTTTATTTTTAACATATTGAAGGAGGTTCTCTTGGGGTATTTGGGTAACCCATTATATAATGGGATTTACTTCTCTGGGGGAGTGTCCTTGTTCAGTGAAGGTGGTTTAAGTGTGTTAAGGTGTGTATCCCTTTCTCCTTGGATCATATTCTGTCTCATCTGAGTACCTGGCTTACACATTTCTTGGTGCATGGCGGCGGAGGGGAGGGGGAAAAAGTGTGCTTATTGGATCCATGGAGGTAGGTATTGTGTTCTGAGGGTTTCTAGTACATCTGTTGGTAGCATACCATTGTTGAAGATGCTTGTGGTGTTCAGGAACCTGATGCCAGTGTGGGAGTGTTCTAAGGAGAATTTGGCAGAGAGTGGTGGTTGTTGAAGTTGTGCTGAAAATCTGAGGAAGTTTTGGTTGCCTGTTCAGAGTATGAACATATCAGTGTACCTCAGGCATAAAATTGGTTTTGTAGTGCATTTTCCCAGATATTCTTCTTCAGTGCATTCCATGAGGGGATCATGGAAGAATCCATTTTGAAGCACTTGGAAGAGGGGAAAGTGATCAGGAATAGTCAACATGGATTCATGAAGGGCAAGTCATGCCTGATCAATCTGATTAGCTTCTCTGATGAGGTAGCTGGCTCTGTGGATAAGGGAAAGTCAGTGGATTTGATATACCTTGACTTTAGCAAAGCTTTTGATACGTTCTCCCACAATAGTCTTGCCAGCAAGTTAAGGGAGTATGGATTGGATAAATGGACTGTAAGATGGCTAGAAAGCTGGCTAGACTGTTGGGCCCAACAGGTAGTGATCAACGGCTCCATGTCAGGTTGGTGGTTGGTTTCTAGCAGAGTGCCTCAAGAATCTGTTTTTGGACCAGTTTTGTTCAACATCTTTATTAATGACCTGGATGAGGGGATGGATTGCACCCTCAGTAAGTTTGCGGATGACACTAAGCTAGGGGGGAGAGGTAGATACGGTGGAGGGCAGGGATAGGGTCCAGAGTAACCTAGACAGATTAGAGGATTGGGTCAAAAGAATCTGATGAGGTTCAACAAGGACAAGTGTAGAGTCCTGTACTTGGGACAGAAGAATCCCAAGCATTGTTCAAGGTGGGGTCCGACTGGCTAAGTAGCAGTTCTGCAGAAAAGGACCTGGGGATTACAGTGGACGAGAAGCTGGATATGAGTCAACAGTGTGCCCTTGCAGCCAAGAAG
This sequence comes from Pelochelys cantorii, assembly GCA_032595735.1. Classification (NCBI taxonomy): domain Eukaryota; kingdom Metazoa; phylum Chordata; order Testudines; family Trionychidae; genus Pelochelys; species Pelochelys cantorii. The sequence continues at coordinate 241,251,027 of CM064326.1, forward strand.
GCTAATGGCATATTAGGTTGCATTAGGAGGAGCATTGCCAGCAGATCTAGAGAAGTGATTATTCCCCTTTATTCGGCTCTGGTGAGGCCACATCTCGAGTATTGTGTCCAGTTCTGGGCCCCCCACTAAAGAAAGGATGTGGACCCATTGGGGAGGGTCCAGCGGAGGGCGACCAAAATGATTAGGGGGCTGGAGCACATGACCTATGAGGAGAGACTGAGGGATTTGGGTTTGTGTAGTCTGCAGAAGAGAAGAGTGAGGGGGGATTTGATAGCAGCCTTCAACTTCCTGACGGGAGGTTCCAAAGAGGATGGAGAGAGGCTGTTCACAGTAGTGACGGATGGCAGAACAAGGAGCAATGGTCTCAAGTTACAGTGGGAAAGGTCTAGGTTGGATATTAGGAAAAAACTATTTCATTAGGAGGGTGATGAAATACTGGAATGGGTTACCTAGGGAGGTGGTGGAATCTCCATCCCTAGAGGTTTTTAAGTCTCGGCTTGACAAAGCTCTGGCTGGGTTGATTTAGTTGGGATTGGTCCTGCCTTCGGCAGGGGGCTGGACTCGATGACCTCCTGAGGTCTCTTCCAGCCCTAGGATTCTATGGTGAAGACTTTGGCCTACCGGGTAGTCATCCTAGTACCCTTGTCTGTTCTAGGGATGAAAAAAATGTTTAAAAACATTAACCATGTAACTGATGGAAATTCCATCAGTTACATGGTTAAGTGGACTCCCTGGGATCCCAGCTGTTGCTGGTACCGCAGACTCCACTCTGGGTCGCTGCTGGTCCCACAGGCTGCAGGATCCCATCTGCTGTTGGCTTCACCGTCTATGGGTTGGCGTTGCTGCTGCCGCCACTGACTCTGAGGGCTCTGGGCTGTGGGATCTCGATTGCTGCTGGCCTCACCAGCTCTGGGCTGCTGCCACGATCCTGGCTGCCACCGCTGACACTGCAGACTCCAAGATGTGGGATCCCAGCTGCTGCCATTGGCCCCATAGGCTACTGGCTGCCACAGGCTCTGTGCTGTGGGATCTCAGTTGTCACAGGTTTCACAGGCTCCCGACTGCCCACCCACACTTCCTAGCAGAGTTTAAATGGTAACAGGAACCGATAAGCATCCGTTTTATCAGTTAACCAGTTAAGTGTTTAAACTCTTACATCCCTAGTTTCTTCCCATGGTTTGGGCAAAGTATATGTTTTTTAATGTAAAATTGCTCTGGGTAAGGATGAAATGGATGACTTTGGTGATGTGTTCGGAGGGGATATCAGAGTGTTGTCCATTGTCTAATAGATATTTGATGCAGGCAGAGATGCCATCATTGTAGAGGTGTAGGGAAGTTGGTGTATTGTTAGTGAATAGGGAAGTGTCATCCTTGGTGCAAGGATGGTGTTCTGAGGGACTTTATTAATGTTGTGTGGAATTTCTGGAGGAAGTCAGTTGTATCCTGGAAGAGGTTGAATCTTTGTGCACTGCATAGTTTGAGGATTTTTTTTTTAATGAGTCTTGAATGATATTCGCTCCGTAAGAGTGTTGTGGTGGCTGGCAAGGTATGATGAGTCAGCCTGGGTGCTCTTGTTTGTGTATCTTGGAAATCAAGTAGAAAGTTCCTTGGAATGGGATTGTGATTACTGTGTTAATGAGGCCAACTGACAACTCTCTGATACTACTTTCTATAGAGAACTCAAAGATGACCCCACACCACAGTTCACCCAAGAATTTAAGGATATCATCGAATCCTTCCTGAAAAAAATACTCCAAGACAAACCACAACCTCCCCTTCTCTTGCTATCAGAGCTATGGTGTGTTGGCCAGTAGCATGATTATTTAACATCCATCAGGCTAGCCACTCTTATTCCATACCAGAGTCATTTGGATGCCCTCCATAGGGGAATAGCCTGGAAATACCTGCTGGTTAGTGTTCTCCTAATGTACTGTCAGTTGCAGTTCAAACTGCATTCCACTTTCTGTACTGGATTAATTAAATCACGCCCTGATTTCAGAGTTGGATTATCAGTACAGCAGCATATATCTACCAAAGTGTGTATATCACTCAGCTCATGCATACTTGGCTGTCTGCATCAGTGCTGCTCATACTCATGAGTGCTGGCATCTGTATATGCCACATGCCACCACCAACCAGCACATTGTGCCTTTTAGGACATTTTTGTAGTGTTTTGTGATGATTCATCCAGGTATTTCTGAGAGTTAGTAGTCAAGTTCCCAGAAAGCAATGTTCTCCACCCCATAATGTTCCACATCCCACATTTTCTCTACATTTTTTGAAAACCCTCACATGGCATGTGTGTGTTGGCCATCTGTGGCAGAAGCATGAAGTCCACAATCTCTGCACTGTTCTCGTACATGTTGCAGATACAGGAAGCATGCTTCTCCTGTATGTGCAGAGCCTCCGGAAGTGCTGCAACAATGAGGATCAAAATGAAGAGGATGAAGCTATCTTCAAGGAGAATGTATTGATAGACATACTCAAATAGAAATACTCTTGACAGACATACTCAGATCGAACAGGAATCTGGAATTTTGTTTTCATGAGCAACTACAAATGGTGGTAGAGAGTTTCTGGACCTGAGAAATGAGCTCCTACTGGTGGGATGCAGGTAGTGCAAGTTTAGGACAACAAACAGTGGCTGCAGAACATCTGCATATGAAAAATCACATTTCTAGATCTGTGCACCCAGCCCTCCAGTGCAGAGACACCAGAATCGAGCTGCATCAAAAAGTGAGTAGTAATTGCACCCTAGATGGTTTGTAATGCCTGACAGCTACTGATTAGTGGGAAATAATTTTGGAGTTGGGCGGGTAGTGCGTAGTGGCAGGTATAATACGCTGGTGTGATAACTGCAGCTGGCTTCCCTGGTACCTTGGTTATCACACCGCCCATGGCCCCCTCTGTTTATTTTCCAACTCCAAAATTAGGGTGCACCACAAGAAATGGGACGGCCAATCCTCAAAGCTGGTGGTTAAACCAATATTTATATTTCCCAAAACAGCAAAAAACAACTTTGATGTTGCCTTACTAGTTAATCAGAAATCCAAACAATGCAGTTTCCTTACTGTACCCAATCAGATAAAGTTCTACCAGTCCCTAAGGATCAGACTCATTACTTCCCAGGTCAATGAATATTTCAGACTTTATCCCAAATAGATGTTTACAGCTAATTCTTATTAATTAGACTAAACTGTATTAGAAAAGAGAGAGTGTTGTTGAAAAGATCAATAAACATACAGACACAAGTTCAGTTCTTGAGGTTCAAATACATCAGTGGTGAGCTGCAGTCTACGGGCCACATGAAGCCTGAGAGACATTTTGTTTACTGTTGCCCATGTGCAAGATTGCCAGATTCCACAAGTTTCCATCCACATAGGGTTTTTTCCTACCAGTATTACCAAAGTTATACCCAGGTAAAGCAAGGACACCGGAAGCAAGGTGCATGCTGATTTCACACAACACTGACTATGAGAGCCATATGCTCCCTTTGCATCTAAAGTGTGGCTATGGTTCAGTCAGCACATGCCAGAAATTCTAGGTACACAAGTGCAGTTAGCAAAACTATCCTCTCCTGGGAAATGATCCTGGTTATGACAATTGTGCAGCCCACTGATATGAAAGAGGTCCACTCATGCAGCAACTTACTAGCCTCGGTTGCCTGATGCTGAGATACACCATAGAGACAGTGATCTTGTGGTGGCAGATGGACCTTTTCAAATCAGTTTAGAGTTATTAAGTCAATTTCATTATAAGGATACCAGGATCTCCTAGGATCTCATCCTTTATGGCTTGCAACTTTCCCCAGAAGCAGCCAAGAAGATATGACATAAAAAAGGATCCTGTCCAAAGAGGCTTTATACAGCTGCAACAGCCTCCTGGCATGGGAGAACTCAACAGGCTTTTGATGTAACCTTCTGTCTCCCAAACATGATGTCAATTAGCATTAAATGGTTTATCACAAACTTGAAAGAGACAATGATTTTATTTCACAGATGATTCATCTAAATGTTAATATTCCTTTTGATCTCTGAATCACTAGTTACAGTGATAGACAGGAACTGTCTGTTTACATGGTTAGCATCTCTAAGATATAAGTAAACATTACGACTAGTATTACCTTTAATTTCTAACAAATCAGATTTGCATTTCAAAGTTCTAGCCTAACTAGTACTGAACAGCCTTAATTACCATTTACATGCTTTTCTCACATGCCTCTACAAGTTGACTTCCAGTCATTTGGCCTGGGATTGTTTAACCCTTTCTGGCCATGTGTCCTACCTGGCACAAGATTTTGTTGCATCTATAATACAGTGGTATCAACAATGGTTTTTATGGTCATATTATAATCAGATAATGTCATAATGGATACCTGGGCTTTGCTGGCCCCACCCCCTCCCATCCCTGCTCCGTCCTTCCCTAAATCCTCTACCACCTGCTGCCTGGTAAGTCTTCTTCCACACTCCTGTCTTTCTTCAGAGGTGAGGAGGCAAGTGGTGAGCTAATAGCAGGCAGGAGAAAGTCTCACAGTGGGTGGGTGACCAGGTGAGAAGAAGGCATAGGGTTTGGGGGAGAAGAGAAGAGGGATGCAGTGAGCCAGAAGTGGGTGGAGAGGTCTGATGGCGGAGTAAGGAGGCCACCTTCCACCCATGCTCAAATGCAGATAGCTTCATTTTCCAGCAGCCACTGAATTCCTGGCATATGGCCAGGGGAGCCGACAGCCTCACTGGGCCAGCTTTGTGCTCCCGGAAGGGGCAAGAGCCTTGAGCAGAAGGGGCGGGCCTTCGACAGTCAGCCCTCAGCGCCACCTAGACTGTGGCACACCCCCACCCCAGCCTTCAGGGCTGCCTGGAGCCTGCCTCATGGCATTCCAACAACAATTAAAAGGACCCAGGTCTCTGGTTGTTTGCCACAGTGGCCAGGAGCCCCGGGCTCTTTTAAATCATAGAATCATAGAGCTGGAAGAGACCTCAGGACGTCATCAAGTCCAGCCCTCTGCCCAAAGCAGGACCAACCCCAACTAAATCATCCCAGCCAGGGCTTTGTCAAGCCAGGACTTAAAAAACTCTAGGGATGGAGATTCCACCACTTCCCTAGATAACCCATTCCAGTGCTTCACCACCCTCCTAGTGAAATAGTTTTTCCTAATATTCAACCTAGACCTCTCCCACTGTAATTTGAGACCATTGCTCCTCGTTCTGCCATCTGTCACCACTGAGAACAGCCTCACTCCATCTTCTCTGGAACCTCCCTTCAGGAAGTTGAAGGCTGCTATCAAATCCCCCGTCACTCTTCTCTTTTGCAGACTACACAAACCCAAATCCCTCAGCCTCACTTCATAGGTCATGTGCTCCAGCCCTCTAAGCATTTTGGTTGCCCTCCACTGGACCCTCTCCAATGTGTCCACATCCTATCTTTAGTGGGGGGCCCAGAACTGGACACAATACTCCATATGTGGCCTCAGCATGGCTGAATAAAGGAGAATAATCACTTGTCTGGATCTGCTCCTCCTAATGCAACCTAATATGCCATTAACTTTTTTGGCTGCAAAGGCACACTGTTGATTCATATCCAGCTTCTCATCCACTGTAATCCCCAAGTCCTTTTCTGCTGAACTGCTACTTAGCCAGTCGGTTTCCAGCCTGTAACAATGCTTGGGATTCTTCCGTCTCTGCACTTGTCCTTGTTGAACCTCAACAGATTCCTTTTGATCCAATCCTCCAATTTGTCTAGGTCACTCTGGATCCTATCCCTACCCTCTCTCTCTATCTTAGTGTTATCTGCAAACTTGCTGCTAGTGCAATGCATCCCCTCATCCAGGTCATTAATAAAGATGTTGAACAAAACTGGCCCTAGAACTGATCCTTGGGGCACTCCGCTTGAAACCAACCACCAACCAGACATCGAGCCGTTGATCACTAACCGTTGAGCCTGACAATCTAGCCAGCTTTCCAGCCACCTTACAGTCCATTTATCCAATCCATACTTTCTTAACTTGCTGGCAAGAATATTGTGCGAGACCGTATCAGAAGCTTTGCTAAAGTCAAGGTATATCACATCCACCAACTTCCCCATGTCCACAGAGCCATGTCCTCATCATAGAAGCTAATCAAGTTGGTCAGGCATGACTTGCCCTTGGTGAATCCATGTTGACTATTCCTGATCACTTTCCCCTCTCCCTCTTTCAAAATGGATTCTTTGAGGATAACCTCCATAATTTTTCTAGGGACTGAGGTGAGGCTGACCAGTCTATAGTTCCCTGGATTGTCCTTCTTCCTTTTTTAAAAGATTGGCACTACATTTGCCTTTTTCCAATCATCTGGGATCTCTCCCAATCTGCACATGTTTTCAAAGATAATGGCCAAAGACTCTGCGATGACATCTGCCAACTCCCTCAGTACCCTCGGATACATTAAATCCGGACCCATGGATTTCTGTATGTCTTGCTTTTCTAAATAGTTCTTAACCTTTTCTTTCTCCACCAAGGGCTGCCCACCTCCTTCCCATACTGCATTGTCTAGTGCAGTAGTCTGGAAGCTCAACTTCTCTGTGAAGACAGAGGCAAACAAAGCATTGGGCCCTGGGCAACAGCTCCCGTTGGTTGGCCTGCATGTGGCTGTACTTGCTGGGGAGGATGGCGGGAACATATGAGTACAACCCTTGAGAACAGATGTAGTCACCCAATACACTCCCACTGAATCTGTCTCAAGTGATGTGGATTCCAGTTCCTGGCTGGTTTTCACTTGCAGGCGCACTCATTGTAGCCTGGATGGATGCAATGCAACCTCACAAGCGGTGCACCAGCAGAGCCATCGCATCCATAGGATGGTTTGGGGGAGCCATCCCAGGCCCTGGACTTTGGGGGGGTACCGTGTTGGCTGCCTCAATCATCCTGTGGATGGGACAGTACCCCATATTGATCTTAGCTTCAGGGCCCAGGACAGCTCAGGGATTACCTGGGGAGCAAGGGTGCCACTTCAGGAGAGATGGGGGGCAGCAGCTGTGCATACCAGGATGCAGCTTGCTTTTCTTCCCGTTCCCCTGGTTATCAGGGAGCCAGGGGAAAGTACTTGCATTCCATGAATTACTCCTCTGCACCCTCCCTTCACCAGCCAGGAGCGAGAAGTATGCATGGAAGTGGTATACTTTCCCCTCGCTCCCTGATGTAAGAGGAACTGGAAGAAAAGCAAGCCACGTCCTGGTGTGCCTGGCTGCTGCCCCCCTCCTCCCAAAATGGCACCCTTGCTGAGGAGGTGGGAAGTGGAGCACTCCAGCCCACTCCACGCCCCTGAGCGATGTAGGGCTTCGGAGAATGCAGGCGGAGCAGGCCAGGGCTGTGGCCAGAGCACGCCCGCTTCCTGCTGCTCCCACCACTGTGGTGAGTGTGGGGGCCTGACCCCTGTAGCCAACCCATGCCAGGACCCCAGAATCCCCCAGGTTATGTCTCTCGGGGAGGGGGCTTCAGGGTAGAGGTGCAATGGAGGTGAGAAGGGGCAGAGCGGGGTGGGAAGAGGCCCTAGGGAAAGAGGTGAAGCGGGGGTGAAAAAAGGTAGGGCAGGGTCCGGGGAAAGGGGGGTTTGCACTAGGCCCCATGCCTGGGGCGGGGACAGAGTTCCACTGGACCCTGCGCTCCCTTAGGGATGACCCTGTGTACCAGTGACAGCTAATATTCCCAGTGCATACATCTGAAGATTTAGAGTGTCAATTGAAAACCGCTGCTGAGAGCCCTGCTTCCTTTCCTTGCTTGCTTTTATCTCCAGAAAATGATACCATGTCTTCATATCCATACCTGAACTGAGAGTTTATTCTGGGATGAGAGCTTCTGGAACATTTGAGGCCCATACATAAGATACAGTGCTTAAGTCTGATGCTCTCTAAGTGAACAGCAGCTTTCAACAGTCTGAAAAGCACTCCATACTAGACTGGATACGGGACATGTGCCTCAATGAGAGCTGCTGATGAGGCTGAGGTAGCTCTCCTTGAGTAAGGGGTGCTAAATTATGCTTTGGACTTAACTATCTTGAGCAGTTTAGTATCATCTGCAAATTTTGCCACATCACTGTTTACCCCTTTCTCCAGATCATTTAAGAATATGTTGAATAGGACTGGTCCCAATATGGATCCCACCAAGATACCACTAGCAACCTCTCTCCATTCAGTAAACTGACTATTTATTCCTCTTTGTTTCCTATCTTTTAACCAATTAACAAACCATGAGAGGACCTTCCCTCTTATCCCATGACAGCTTACTTTGCTTAAGAGCCTTCGGTGAGGGACCTTTTCAAAGGCTTTCTGGAAATATAAGTACACTATATCTTCTTATCTCCTTGTTTGCGTGCTTGTTGACTCCCTCAAAGACTTTTAGTAGATTAGTAAGGCATGACTTCCCTTTATAGAAACCATGTTAACTTTTCCCCAACAAATTATGTGCATCTGTGTGTCTAATAATTCTGTTCTTAACTATAGTTTCAACCAGTTTGCCCAGTATTGAGGTTAGACTTATCGATCTGTAATTGCCAGAATCACCTCTAGAGACCTTTTTAAAAATTGGTGTCACATTAGCTATCCTCTAGTCATTATTTAAAGGATAGGTTACAATCCACAACTAATATTTCTGCCATTTCACATTTGAGTTCTTTCATAACTCTTGGGTGAATGCCATTTTGTTATGGTGACTTGTTGCTGTTTAATTTTTCAGTACATTCCAAAAGCTCTTCTAATGACACCTCAGTCTGAGACAAATCTGAGGAACTGTCAGCTAAAAAGAATGGCTCATAGAAGTAACTGTTCTGTCTTGAAATGGGAGAGAGAATCAACAATATTGTATTTTAAAACTTGCGAGACACACGGCCTGCCTGGAAGTTGTAACACAAAGGCCTAGAAAGCATTTGTTACTACATCCTCATTGACAGAAATATCTTTGAACATGGATCACTTGGGGTTATGGCTTGCTCTTGCAGAAAAGGTGCTGGTATATCCTAGTTTGTCACCCCACTCGTGTGTGGTTAAGGGAACCTATAGGCCATGGATGGTTAGTGCCAGGGTAAGCTCCATGTGGGCACCCGTTGGTGATAGACCATAGAATAGAGTAGATTGAAAAATAGTGGAAGATTTTGTGGCTGCACTTCAGAACATTTCAGCCAGACGCAAACTGGGAGCCAGGTGGCAAGTCCACAGAGGGCAAGTTGGAGGCGCTCCAAAATCAGTGGGGATGTCCCCTTCCTCTGGACACCAAATTTCATCAAATTCCAGAGGTTCTCCCTTCCTCAGTGGCCTTGTAAGGGGGAATGTTCCCCTGCTGGAAGCAGTGTGGGCAGATCCTGCTGCTCAAGCATGGATGTGGCTGCAGCCACAGCATTTTGTTGAACTTTACACAGGGGCGAGTGGGTACTGCTGCACTAGTCACTTCCTGTCACTCAGTCTGAGTTGCAAGGCTTCCTTCTTCTCCACCCTCAGGCTCTTCTTAATCCCCTAGCCCAGCTCCATTCATCTCTTGCTGCTTGTCCCAGGACAGATGCACCCCCACGGCTCCTTCTGCGGATAGCCCTGGGAATTAACTCTTGTCAGTGCGCTGAATGCCTCCCTCTGGCTGGTGTCTCCCTGTGCCCTCACCTTCCTCTCCAATCCAGGCCTGCATCACTCTCGGAGCACGGTGTCCTCTTCAGGACACTGTCCTCTGGCAGTGCCCGCTCCAGGGTCACTCAACCCCCTTCTGGGGGGAGGTGTGTTTATGAGTCTTTGCACTCCAGGGTCCTCCCCTCCCCGGGAACAGCCAGTTCCCTTGTACCCTCCTTGCCTCAGTGACCCACTGCCAGTCTTCATCTAGCCCCTGCTTCAGGGGCAGACTGCAGTCTGAAATGGCCACTCATCATTGGCAAGGTGGTGTGGACCTGCTGCCTTTTCCTATCCTGGCCCCCCCTAGTACTCTCAGGCCTTGCCTCAGGCTCTGGACCCTGGGAGTGATGTCAGGTCGGAGCTCCCCAGCTCTGCCTTCCTTCCCCAGCACTGCTCTACCTCCAGGGAGCCTCCTGCTTCCCAACTTCAGAGGGGTAGCTGAGTGAGTCTGAAACTAGGAAAAACTTTAAGGCGCCACTAGACTATTGGTTGTTTTTAAAGACTAACAAAACATGTAGATGGTATCATGAGCTTTTGTGGGCAAAAACCCACTTCCCAAGCAGCCAGGTCCCTCCTGCTCTCTAACCACAGTAAGTCCTCCCCTCTTCTGTCAGGAGCCCTTCTTTATATAGCCTCCAGCTGGGCCCTAATTAGCAATAACTACTTCAGCTAGGGCTTCACTCTCAGCCCTCATTCCAGGCTGGGTTTTTGCCCATAAAGGGCCAGTGCAGGGCAGACGCCCTGTCACACTGCTCTAGCTCGAGCTGCTTTCTCCTTTAGTATGGTGACCTCCATTAGCCATGCCTCCTAACCCCCATTGGCCATGCCCCCAGCCCTGTTAGCCATGCCTCCTGCCACAAGAAATCCCACTTCTGGAGGTAATACTCCAGGGGTCAAGATGGACACATGACCAGAAGTAAAGGGTGTCATGTGACCCCTCTAAGAACTCCTTCCACAGCCCTCTACTGATAGGGATGGGTTTGGCCCCCACAGAATCCTTCCATGCAACTAGCCTGCAATTGCATTAACCTAACTTGCATTGCATTAACTCCAGGGGAGAGGCCAGGGGCAGTGTTCCCTCTAAGATTTTCCACCCATGAGTAGAGTGAGCTTTGTCTTGTGCACCAGCATTGAATTCATGTGCACTTGTTCAGATGTGTGCCGCTGTGGCACCCAAGTTATTAATTAATATCTTATAAACCTCTCCCTTTTCCCTCTGCTGCCCTGTCTCCTACCCTCCCCTTGCCCCATTTGCTTCCCAGTGCCTGCTGTCCCCCATTTCTCACTCTCCTCTGCTGTCCTGGCTCCTGCCCTACTCACTCCCCTCAGCCCTTTGGGGACCTGCCCCACTTGCCTTTCTCTTTGACCCTTGCACCAGCACTTCTCTTTCCTCTGTGCCCACTCCTACTCTAGCCCCACTCTGATCATCTGTAGCTACCTCTCCCCATCTCTCCTAACACCTCCCTCTACACAACTGCCCTGCCTCTCTCCTCTGTCACCCGTCCCTTCCCTCCATGTGTCTGCCCTTCTCCTTCACCCCCATAATGCCCTGGCACCTGCACCTTCCCTTACCCCTGCACCTTCCTGGTGCCTCCCCCTTCCCTTACTGCCCCTGCCCTCCTTGCCCTCTTTCTCTCTGGTACTCACCCCCCTTACCACCTTCTGCCCTAGTTCTCATGCCCCTCTGTGCCCTCACACATGACTTGCTCCATCCCCTATCTTCCTCATGCGCACTCCTCTTTCAGCACCTCTTCTCCCTGTACCCATTCCTCCCCTCTCCTCTTCCTCCCTCTTGCCCCTGTCCCCACCCTTCTCTCACCCCACTGACACGTCCCTGCCCTTTCCCCTCATTGTCTCCTCATGAACCCCTGGCATTTGTCTCTTCTCCACTCTGTCCCTTGGTGCCTTTCCCTTTCTTCTCCTGCTCTGGCCTCCTCCTCTCCCCTCAGCACAAGCCCCTTCCTCTGCTAACCCACCTCCCCCTTAGTTCTCCCCCTGCTCCTTCCCTCACCTTCTGCCTTCGACATGGAAAACAGTTTGTGAGGGCTGGAGCTGGAGCCACAGTGCTATTTTTAGTACCACAGTCCTGGCCCCAGAATCCCCTGCAGTCCTGGCCCCTGCTGCTCCTGGGGCAGGACCACATGCTGGGATTTGAACAGAGGTCGCCCATGGTGCTATTGTTTGTACCACGGTCCTGCTCCCCACAGGCAGCCCTGGTTCCAGCTGAAGTAAAGCAGAAGCCGCATGAGACCCATTGCGGTGAGGCTGTCCCAGCTGGAACGCACCTTATGTGGCTGCTACTTGACTCCAGCTGGAGTTGGGGCCGCACTTGGGGACCTAGACCACAGTACTAAAAATAGCATTGTGGGTGGCCCTGGCTTTAGCTGGAGTCAAGCAGCAGCCACACGAGGCATGCTCTTGGACCTACCTGGTCCCACCCCCCCCACTGTGGACACTGTAGAAAGATCAAGCAGCTGCCTAGGGATGGAGGAGGAGGCAACGTGGCTGGATCGGGCCACACGCAGCAGAGGCATCCCGCGGTGGAGGGAGGGAGGGGGTTGGGTGGTAGTGGGGCGGAGGCTGGCAGGGGGTTGCCGGGTGGTGGCGTGCACCACACTGAAACTCGGAGAATGCTCCAGGCTCCAGCTTCCAACCCAACCCAGAAACTGCACGCCACTGGAAGTGGCCCTGCATGCCGCTGGCAAAGCACCAAGGGAGCCACCTACATGCTGGGGAAGGGAGGGCATTGCTGCTGCACTGCGCTACTATCTGCGAGGCTATCCCAGCCGGGGAGGGAAATGGCAGTGCCATTTCTAGCCAGATCTGGCAGGACTTTCCGCGACATTTCCTTACTTGATGGGGCACCAGGACAGAGCATTTAAATTTGGGACTGTCACAGAAAACCTGGGACATATGGTCAGCATACCTTTAGGGGAATGGTGGTGGCAGGGGCAATAAATGCCCCTGCAACTCCTGGTACATAGGGTTCAAGCCAGTATGAGCCAGGTGGAAGGGGACCAAGATGGGGTCAGATGGAGACCTCATTGGGCAATCCATACAACTAGAACCGGTACATTCAGAAGAAGCCAGATGGTAACCTAGCATTCACTCTCCTAGTGAAATCTCTGGGTACGTCTAGACTACAGGCTTTTTTTGACAGAGGCTTTGTCGACAGATACTGTTGACAAAGCCTCTATCGAAACAGAGTGTCTAGATTACTACCAGTTCTGTCAAAAAAGCAAGCCGCTTTTTTGAAAGAGAGTGTAGATGCTCTCTTTTGAAAAAGCAGTGTGGATGCAATAGCGCCTTTTTTCGACATAACTCTGGTTTACCGCCGTCAACAAAACTGCCGTGTTCTGTCGACTTACAGAACTCGGAGGTAGTGTAGACGCAGGTATAGTTTTGTCGACAAAAGTCCACTTTTGTCGAAAAAACCCTGTAGTCTAGACATACCCTCTATGTCTACACTGCGCCCGTTTTGCGCAAGAAATATGCAAAATAGGCTAAGCATGGAATATCGTTGAGCCTCATTTGCATAATCAATGAGGCTCCATTTTTGCGCAAGAAATCTACACGGCTCCTTTTTACGCAAAAACCCCCTCTTGCACAAGAGCCGTTCTTCCGCATTTTTTTCTGGAAGAACGGCTCTTGTGCAAGAGGGGGGTTTTGCGCAAAAACAGAGCTAATTAATTGTGCAAATTATTCCACGCTTAGCCTCATTTGCATATTTCTTATGCAAAACAGACGCAGTGTGGCCATAGCCTCAGTGGATAGTAGTCTTCTTCTTCTTTGCTCCTATGGGAGCATAGGCCATCAACAATTTCTTTCCAAGCAATTAAGAGGCAACAAAGGAGGGTTGGGCATGGGGCTAGCAACCCCATCCTGTAAAATAAACATATGCTACAAAAACATCAACAATTTCAATTTGAGTGTACAGTAGTATAAGCCGCTATATGGCATAGAAAGTGGCTAAGCTTCAGTCTGCAGCTGCTTTCTTGACAACACCACCCCATGGTGCAGCTGAGAACTCTTTGAATCCACAGCAGTAAGAAATTCATTTTGAAGTGATCAGTGCGACGGCTCCCTGTTCGGGCGCGAGCGCGTAACCCTCCCACGTCGGGGTTACGGCCCTGCGAGCCCGCCGTCTATAAGTTAATTCGGGGTGTGGCGGCCTGTAGTTCGGGCGCGAGCGCGCAACCCTCCCACGGATGGGTCACGGCCCTGCGAGCCCGCTGCCTGTAAGTTAATTCGGGGTGTGTACCGTTTGGTTAAGTCCAGGAAGTGCGGGAGGGGAATGGGGGCTAGGGGGACCTGGGCCCTCCCTCTCCACCGGGTCCCAGCCCGGGGCCCTAAGGGTTCGGGTTTTTTGGCCCTTACCTGGCTGACGGGGTCCCACCCCGTAACGCGTCAGCCCACGGGCGCCAGAATGGCCCTGCCCCGGGCTGCTTCCTAGCCCTCCCCTCGCTGGTCTGGCGAGGCCACGACCTCGGGGCCCTTACCTCCCCGGCGATGACCTGCGTCCGGCTGACTCCGTCCTCCTCCAGCGTCCGGGGCTTGCTCCTCAGCCGCGGTGGGAGGGCTCGCCTGCCTGGCATCTGCCTCCTTGCTCCGGCCCCGGTCCTGGGTTTAAATATCCCGCCGGGGCCGGCGCCTCCGGCGTCCGCACCGCCCTCGGCGTGGCTGTCCTTCCTATGTGGCAACGTAGGAGGCGGGGCTATGCGCCGGCTGGCCCCGCCCCCAGTGCGCTCGGACTCACCGGCGCAGCCGGGGAATGCCGCCTGCCCCTGCCCCGCGCCGGGCGTGGGGAGTGCAGCGTCCCTGTGGGGGTTCCGCCGCAGCGCGCCACCCGAGTTTCCCGGGGGGGGTGGAAGCTGCAGCTCCCCCCAAGAGCGGGCTGGGATCGGCCCGTCACAGTCGGAGTATGTTTTGCAGCCTCTCTTGAAGGTCCCACAGGCCCCACTAGGTCTGGATCACCAGGGATATGCTTGGTGGCTGCCTAGATAGATCATTTTCTGTGGTCCCTTCTCTCCCCTTCAGCTGAAGGGGAGGCAAAAGTCATGCGAGCAAGTTTCTACAAGTTCCAGTGGGGCAGTGGATAAAGTGTTCTAAAGCCCCCAAGGGCTTTAGGAACCTAAGCTCCATTTTAAAAAGTGATGTCAGCATTTAAGAACCTAAATTTAATTGACCATCAATGAGAAGTAGGTCCTAAAAGGCTTGTCTATACTTACCTGGAGATCTATACTTTGGAGATTGATCTTTTGGGGTTTGATTTAGCAAGTCCAATAAGGACCCCTATCCATCCTGATACTCCACGGGGTCGTGAGGAGTAAAAGAAGTTGTCGGGAGAGTCGTCAACCACCTGCAGTGGGACCACCAGAGCAATCTGATTTAAGGTATGTTGACTTCAGCTATGCTAGTCTCATAGCTGGAGTTGTGTATCTTAAATAGAATTTTTCCCTCAGTGTAGACCTGGACTAAGCGCCTTAGTGCTAGTCTACCTTGTGCAGCAATGAGAACTACAGGTAAATTCTGATGCACATCAACATGTTGTGCACTAATTGGCCCATGTGGACCCTGCTGGTGCCCACTGAGGGTACAGCTATATTGCAATAAGAAACAACCACAGCAGCATCTCAAAGCCCAGTTCTACAGAGCTGAGCTTGTGGGACTCCTGCTACAGTGTTAAAAATAGCTGTGTGGATATTCCCACTTGGGTTCTGAAATCTACCCCCCTACCCAGGCTTCAGAGACCAAGCTCCAGCCTAGTCTGGAACATTTACACAGCTGTTTTTAGCACCGAGGCATAAGCCCCAAGAGACCTGGGCTCTGAGACTCTGCTACATGTGTTTTTAGCAGTGTAGTCATATCCTGTAAGTTTCCTCCCTCCCTGCTGCTTCAGGCTTTCAGGCAGAAGGGTTGTTGTGAATGTTCCTAATCTACTAGAACCCATTTGTTATTTTCTTGGGCAGGAGTCAGGTGGGCGAGAGGGGGAATCATAAAACATACTGAAAACAGACAAAGCTTTTGTAAAATGAAACACAAATGAATCATGTGTGGTGTGGTTTGCTGTGTCAGTATACTCATTCCTCAAAAAACACACAAAGGCATGTATTGCCCAAAGTGTGGATTTTGCAATTTTGTAAATAAAATGAAAAAACAACAACATAAGAAATTAGTCCTAGTCTAGCAACTAGTTAGGTAGGTCTCCTGCTCTTTTGTATTTGCCTTTAGCTACCAATACAGCATCTAACCTACTATGAAGTTTGAACTGATTCTAATATGCTAAAAACACAATTGACTGATTCTGACCTTGCTGAATGAGAGCACAAATTAAAACTTGGCAACATTTGGCATTCAACTCTCTTGCCCCCTGTGATTTTACACCCATACTTTTTTTTCTATTGTGATGCAATAAACTGTGATAACCTTCTTTGCAAACATAGATATAAGATACAAAAGTGGATCTTCTGTTTTAAATACAGTTAGAGAAGGAATGAGCTATTTCATTCTTATGATTCCATTTCTTTGTTGTTAATTAACTTGCACTAGATTCCCTCATCAACCAGTAATCCAGCAAATCCCTCTGCAACCTTCTTCAACTGCTTGTGTAAGTTTTGTGTCTCTTGATACAGTCCCTTGATGTACAAAGTTTGTGCTATGCTTTGATCAAAGTCCTCCTTATCCTTAGTGCAAATTTCAGCATAACTACATTAGTTGAATACAAATACCGTGATACCTGTGATCAGCAAAGATGCTCAAGATGAAGTCTCTCAATTTGTGAGAAAGGGCTTGGTTCTTTTAATTTTTACTCTTGTCCTTCATTTCCCTCATCTAGTAGCACAACTACAAGTTGAAATCTGTATATACAAGTACACCCATGGTGAATTCTTTCCATCATAAATTGCTCATTTTGTTCTTCACTGTCGGCACAGAAGACAGGAGTGAAGTGCAGTAAGGATGTATTACAATCTGCTAAAATATCCAGGAGGATATCCAAATATTCATGTGTAAATGAAAATCCTAGCTTTGTAAGGAACTTTCATATCAGAGTACTATACACATTAATTGTACTAAACCATTTGACCACTAGATGGAGCCATAACCTAAGAGATTTGGGCAGATTTAAATTTAGGATATTGTGGATTCCCAGCCTTCCTTTTAAAAACTGGGATTTGGGACTTATTTGTCACTTCAGAGGATAAGCAAGACCCCCTTAAAAGGCTGTTTGCTAAATCTCATACTCTCTGTCAGAAGGTTTCTAGAACAAAAGAGTTGTGTTTTTTTTATACTCAGCAACTGAGTTCATAATGGAGGCCTGTCGGCTGAGACTCCCAAAGCATATTAGCAGTGAGCTTCAGGGTATGGAGGAGTGTGCATGTGTGAAGGGAGATAGACAAAGGCAGGTCACAGCCTCAAGAGAGCCCTGATGTGCAGCAGCACCACCTTCTATTTTCCCCTGAATGGTTGCTGATCCTCCACACAGGCAGGTAGCAGCAAATTTAGCCAGGGTGGAGGGGATAACAACAGTCCAGCCTCTGTTCTACTGATTGTACCCCAGGGGAATGGTAAATGGAGACACCACCACAGGTCTGGACTGACTGGTGAAGAGAGGAGGCCTACTGTGGTGTGATCAGCTGAATCTTGTAGTTCAGAGCAGTAATCAGGAATAGCAGTCCAGAGTCAGGAGAAATCAGGAATAGGAGCAAAGTTTACCTGGAGTGAAGCAAGGCAAAATCAGAGCTGGGTCATACAGACACTATTACAAGCAGTCCTTTTTTTGTTACAAAAAAGGTGCCAGTACTTCAGGGGAAAAGTTGTTGAGCTCTGACTGGAGGTGCCGATACTGCGTACAGGGCCGGACTAAGGGGTGGGCGAGCTGGGCAGCTGCCCGGTGTGCCAACTGATGGGGGGCGCCTGATGGCAGCTGTAAGGGGCACGCGGCGCCCCTTATAGCTGCCATCAGGCGCTGCGCACCCGGCTCCCAGCGGGCTGCAGTGGCCATCCAGGGCGGGGGCTGTGTTAACCCCCACAGTGCCCTTCCCCCTGTGGCCGCGGGGCCCTGCACAGCCAGGTGCGGCCCGCCTGGGCGGCCCCGGGCTGCGCGCTAGTGGCGGTGGCTGGGCAGGAGATGCGCCGTGCACCTGCCTGCGCGCCCCGGGGGCAGGCTCACGCATGCGCCGTGTGCCTGGAGGTGGGCCCACAGCCTCTGGGGCAGGCTCGCACATGCGCTGTGTGCCTGGAGGCAGGCCCGCGCGCCCTGGGGGTGGCAGGCTCGCGCATGCGCCATGTGCCCAGGGGCGGGCCCACGCGCCCTGAGGGCAGGCCCGCGCATGCGCAGTGCACCCGGGTAGGCGCCGCCCACCCGGGGCGCCAAAATGGCTCGGGCCGGCCCTGACTGCGTACCAGGCAGTACCATCACCAAAAAAAGCACTGATTGCAAGTATGGACAAATGCTATGAGCAGCTCTTAGCTTTGTTGCTGGCTGGGTTTAAAAAATGATCTGCTGTCTCTTCCCACCAGTCAGATGGTATAGCTAATCAGGCAGCCTGCTAAAAGCCAGCTGTGCTCATTAGGTTGCCTGGAGACTGGTTCTGCTGCAGACCCTGATACTTTCCTCTTTCCATACTCCCAGGCTATGTCTACACTGCAGGCTTCTTGCGCAAAAACAGTTTTGCGGAAGAGTTCTTGTGCAAAAGTTCTTGCACAAGACAGTGTCCACACTGCCATGTGCTTTTGTGGAAGAGATGTGCTTTTGTGCAAGAGCGTCCATGGCAGTGTGGACACTGTCTTGTGCAAGAAAGCTCTGATAGCCATTTTAGCCATAGGGCTTTCTTGCTCAAGAAACCCGTGTTGCCTGGCTACAATGCCTTCTTGTGGAAGAGCTCTTGCGCAAGAGGACTTATTCCTCGTGGGGAGAGGAATAACTCTTGCGCAAGAAGCCCTGTTTTCCGACGCTTTACTGTAAATTTACTTGTGCAAGAATGCACGTGCAGTGTAGACACTCTGCAAGTTTTTGTGCAAGAACAGTTTTATCCAGGTGGTGCTTAATTTGATGCAATGTTGGTGAAATCCTGGCTGTTAGTCAATGGCAAAACTCCTATTAACTTTGATGTGGCCCACTTTTCACTCTGTGAGTAGTTCTGTTGTAGTGAGTGCAGGATTGGAGCTTTAAGGTTTTACTCCTTACAAGTCAATATTCACACAGCAAGACAATCTCAAAACAATATTGTTTTCATTTTTATTTTGAATCTAACATCTCGAATTTCTTCCAGATAGCTGATAATTAATAATTATTTTTTCCCTACAGGAATGTATCAACTATAAATTGTAGATTGTTAGGACAATGGCGGGCCCAGAAGGAGGCCAAGGCAGGAGAGGTATGGAAAAGTTAAACCTCCTTTCGGCCCCTGGATGGCTTATAGTCCTACCCCCCCCCTCTTATTTCCCCCACAGCTGTATGATAAGATAAAAGTATGGTCTGGCTTGCACATTCCTGTTTGTCAGGAAGCCATAAATCAGTAAGTGAGGAGGCGGGTTCTGCAAGACGAAACGTTTACACCACTGTATAAAGATTGCTTGTTATGAACATTCGGGGTGCCTCTTCCTCTGGCATGAGTCGAGGAGAGCACCCGCTCAGCTGATCGATAAATAAAGAACTTGGTATCTGTCCTCTTGCTTTCCGTGCCTCCTTGGGGTAATTGAGTGGCTCCAGGGAGAAACAAGCCCGTTTGGCTAACAATATCACTAATTATTTTTGTTTCATTTTGTTCTTTTCTTTCAGATGCAGAACTGAAAACCAATTAGAACACTGGCCTGGGAAATATTTCTTATCAGTAAGTATGAAGGGCCATGGAATTCTAAGAGTTTCAATCTTAAAAAGAAAAGCCAAACAGACAAATTGTTGGCACCCCTGACGTTGCAGCATTGTGGTAGGGCATGAGAACCTGAAAATGTTAACAGGCTACTTTATTTTCACAGTCCTGGCTAAGTGAAACACAAAGAATAAGCTATCAGTTTAAGGAGTGGAAAGTAAATTAGGCTGCAAAGATCTTTTCTGATGTTGTAATCTCAGTTGCTCTCTTTAAGGAAGAACATTTGGCCTTTTTTAAAATCATGCAATTTTTAATTAGACTATTCCTGTGAACAATCCCAATCTAACCTCAGCAAGAATCACAGAAATAAGATAGTCTGATCTAGCTCCCTGCCATTGCAGAATTTTTTCCCTTTAAACTGGTATCTCAAGGCAGACCCAGCAGCAGTGCTGCCATAATAAATGCTGTCCCCTTTAAGGGATGTAAGGGGGAAAAGATACACGTGGCTTCCAAAGCAGAGCACGAGCTTGATGACCTCACTGTGCTGGTGCACGTGAACCAGGAAACAGAAGACAGGCAAATACCATTTGCTAACCATAGCAACAGCACAAGTTGCAAAAAATAACAAAAGGACAAATTAAGTCACTGTGCTGACTGACTCCAGAGTTAAGCTGTCACAGTAATATCAAAGGTAGGCTTAAAAAAAAAGTTAATATCTTGTCTGCAATAGTGTTAGCACTTTTCTGAAAAGGACTGCTTTTACTGGTAGAGTCACTGCTCCCTTGGGCGATGAAGACAGGGATGGATGAACCTGATTTAGTTTAGAACACTTTACAATGCTGTGCTGAGCAGCAGGCTTGCTGCACTACAAAGCCATGAGGCTGGAAAGAGAGGTAGGTACATAGTCAGTGAAGCAGACCTGGCAGATCTCATTTGGATTAATTTTAAGGCAGTTTAAAATCAATTCAAAAAGGCTACCTGCAGTTGAGTTCTTCTGTCAACATATGTGTGTTTTACTCTTGTGTTTCTTATTTTTAAAAACCAGTGTTTCCTCTCCTGTTGCTGTAGGAAAAACCCATATGCTTAGGCAGACTGTCTAAACAGGGGAAATCATGACACTGACCATAAAATAAAGTGCAGTCAAATGCACAGTACAAACTGAAAAAAAGTATTTTTTCCTCTCTTTTTGGTAGATTCAAAGATTTTAAGGACAGAAATTACCATTAGATAATCTAGTGAATATGACCATCTCTATAACACAGAATTTCACATAGTCTGTGATGTCTTTCAGCTTCATAAATTCATAGTTTAGAATCAGAAGGAACCATGTAGTCTGACATCAACTTTCACCCTTATCCTGAGCCCAATAACTTGTGTCTGACTGACAAGCTTAAGTTAGGTTTCACTAAAGACTGTCTTCCAAAAGGGCATCCAGTCTCCCCCTGAAGACATCAAGAGATGGAGGATACACCACTGCCATTGGTAGTTACTTCCAGTGGTTAATGTCGTACAACATAATTAACAATGTGTGCCTAATTTCTCATTTGAATCTGCCTGGCTTCAGCTGCCAGACATTGGTTCTGGTTATACCACTGTGTACTTGATTTTAAAGAGCCCTTTGGTACCTGGTCTTTTCTTCCTATTAAGTACTTGTACACTGTAATCTACCCAAATTATTTTTGTGGCTCTTTTCAGAATCTTCTTTAATTTTGTTGTTGCCTTTTGCAAATGTGAATGTTCGAAATGTACATAAAAAACAACGAATAGTCTAATACCGTGTTTCTCAACCAGTGGTACAAGTACCCTTAGGGGTACTTGAGAGAAGTCTGGGGGGTACATCAACACAACTGAAACTTGGAGAAAACTGAATTTTTGTTTTAAGTTTTACAGCACTTTATTAGTTTTGTACTTTTTACACCCAAAAATTTCATTGCCTGCCCGGCTACAATTAA
Source organism: Pelochelys cantorii (assembly GCA_032595735.1). NCBI lineage: Eukaryota > Metazoa > Chordata > Testudines > Trionychidae > Pelochelys > Pelochelys cantorii. Next base: position 241,272,409 of record CM064326.1, read on the forward strand.
GTTGTTTAAACAAATGTGTTGCAATAGTAGAAAAAAAAAATGGTGTGTCTGAAAACTGTAGGTACTGAGGGTACTTATAATTTTTTTAAAGGGGTACTTTATAAAAATAGGTTGAGAAACACTGGTCTAGTAGCACTTTAAAGACTAACAAAACAGGCAGATGATATCATGAGCTTTCGTGGGCATAACCCACTTCTTCAGTCATCTGCATTTGACTGGGCCCAGGCTACTAGGTGATTCAGATGGCTCTGTAAAATTATTCTTTTATCATGTAGCACTCCATTAATTTTTGTGTCATCTGCAAATTTTAGCATCTGTGGCTTTTTATTTACTTCTAGATCATTGAGAAAAGTGTTGAATAGTACTGGGCCTAATACTGATTACTGTGGAACCTCACTAGCAACTTTCCATTCAGTAATGATTGACAACTACTTTTTGAGAACTGCCAGTTAGTCAGTGCTGAATTCATATAACACGTGCTCTGTGGATGTTGTTTAATGTTGTCTTTTAATCATTGTCACACAGTACTACATCAAGTGCTTTACAGTGTATTATATAGTTACCTGTTTCCAGTGTTCCTGGTAAACAGAGCACTTGGGCGGCCGTCAGGAGAGATTCAAATGCCACCTCAGCTAGCAGCATGTCTTTCTACTGGTAGTATACATTTGCACATGGTTTGGTGCACATAACAAAATTTATTCTAACAAAACATGTAGATGGTATCATGAAGTGGGCTGTGCCCACAAAAGCTCATGATACCATCTACATGTTTTGTTAGTCTATAAAGTGCTACCAGACTATTTGTTGTTTTTTCCTGTACATACTAACTTGGCTACCCCCTGAAGCTTCAAAATTTATTCTGTATGTGGATGGGAAAAAAAAATAGAGGGAACATTGCTTATGTCATTCAGACATAATCTACTAAAAAAAATGAAATCAGGTAATTTTGATTCCATAAAGCCATTTTAACTAGTGCTGATTATATTCCTATCCTTTAATCCTTTATTGGGTGATTTCTGCTTTTCCATTATTTTGCCTGGTATTGAGGTCAGATTAACTAGCCTATAGGTACCCAGGTCAATCCACTTGTAGTTATACGTTTAACTTGTGCTACTGTGTGTAACATGTTTTAGGAGTGTGATTTTTAAATTAACAAAGTCCCTTTTAGTGATTAAACTTTTGACTTGTCTTACACTTATTCAGATTGTTCCCGCAGTTTGACAGCCTACTTTACAAGGAAATCCACAGACGATTCAATAATAGAGCTCTTCTTGATTGGAAAATAAGGTATTTTGTCTCTCCACCTGCAAAAAAATTAGAGGAAAGAGAGATTTTATAGTTCTATCAATTTCAAAGCAGCAAGAATTTTCAGCAGAGGGGTGAACTAAATGATAACAGCTTAATCATTTCTCTTGTTGTCGTGATTTGCTTCCTGAGAGGCAAAAAATGATGTGAACGCGGTAGAACGCACTAAGAGCTCAGTCCTGCACTCCCGTGGCTCAGTACTGTGGGTGCAACAGAAATGAGTGGCCATGTCCTAAGTCCACATTTTAATGCTTAGTCTATACCTACCAGTGACTTCCTCTGCACTGGGGAAATTCCATAGGAGACAGGCAACTTGATGGCCATTTTTTTGCTGGCAGAGTTGGTATAAAGTGGCAGTGGGGTATCAGTGTAGTAGGGCCACAGTCTTTTTTTAGGGTCCTCCTCCTGACAAGCAGCTCATATCTGTCCCACCCAGCAGCAGTGTGATATTGACTGGAGTCATGAGCAGTTTTGCCACTTCCCACAGTCTTTTGGCAGCAACAAAGCTGCTCAGTGTTGTTAATTGCACTCTGCTGCTGCTTGATAAGGCTCGGAGCCTTGGCATAGGTGCCAAAATCTTCCCTCTGCAGAGAGCACTACAGTTTACATTCAGCTCACAAATGGTTCTCTGCCCAGCCCTTTGGGTTGGAATCTCCTCTTGTTTTAGTGAAAGCTTAACATCCCCAGAAATTGGTTTAATGGCTCCCCACTTTGCAGGGACTACTCATCACTGGGAAGTAGATTAGTTAAGTACAGCACTGTCAATTCAAAGCAGCCATTGCCCCTTTAATTAGCATTTCTATAGCCACTTTAAAGTTCACACCACATGTAACAACAACATGCCCTGCTCTCAGGCCTTGTGCTATGTCTGCGCATAATTGCATATAACATTCACTGGAAAGCAAAAAGTGTAAACATCCTGCTGTTGTTTATCTGTGGGGAGCAGAGAAGCAGACACTAAAAAATTTGTGTATTTAATCTTCAAATCTGTCAGTTCAGCCACTGACATGGTATGACATTGGAAGTATTTGAGACACTTTCCCATATACAGTTCTCTGATTTGTTGAGTTTTATGGAACAATCCCTTGAATGTCACCACTGTTAGAGAAAAGAAACTGCTCCCCCAGTAAAAAAGTTTGGCCAAGCCGCTCTTGCTATAGTGGGCTGCAGTACTCCTTGAGAGAAACCGGCCGCACCCTTCCTGCATACCATTGCCTTTAGAAAAAGGGAAGGTGTGAAAAGGGGAAAATAGCCTCAGACTCTCCCACCTGTCACCTTGGCGTGAGAACTGCGGGGCTTACCTGGTCGCATGAAACCTGCACAGTTTCGGCCCAACCCCTGGGACACAGACCCCCCCACTTGGTGACCATTGGGCCATATATGGTAATATGCAAGCGCAGGAAAGCGATGTGCAGATTTGGGGATAAATACCCATGGCACAGTTCGCTCTAGGAGGTCTTCGCAACACACGTACCACTGTGCGTGTGCCTTCTCGTATACTTCAAAGCACTGCCGCCGGCCTGATCAACCGACCAGCCACCTCCCCCGACTCTCGGGCGTAACCAAGGCCTTCGCAACCGAACCGATATCTTTGTAATGTTCCGTGTGCTGTGTAAGTTGGTATGTATGATTTGATTTTTTCCTGTTGTATAAGCTTAGTGTTGTAGTTGTTTTTGGGTAGTACATAAGAGTTTGTAGTTATCACTGTTATTTTATTACTGTAGCTGGATATTTTAAGATTAGAGACTATTCCCCTTGCCATTCCCATCCTTATATCTCTGACACGTTTTACTAGAAACCATAGAATAAATATAATAAATACTGTAAGTTCATTATTAACACGGTCTATTAAAAATCTTAGAATAAATACTATAAATTCACCACTGTCATAAATAAATAATTTTTATTTGATAAAACTGTCCCCTTGGGTATTCATCATTGGACCTGTGATTCTCGCGACAACCACCACTGTCATGGATTATATTTTAAGTATCCAAAGGCAGCATTAATGCAATGGAAAGTAATGCCTTTCCCCAAACCTCTTCAGAAGGAGTTTTTAAGCCCTTTTAAAATCCTATTTTAAAAGGACTGAATATAGGGCTTTGGAGGACTGAATATAGGGCTTTGGAGGCTATAGCTCAAAGGTGCAATTTAATGTTCACTCTGTGTCCTTTGCATCCTTTTTGCTTCTCTCCTTCCCTCTAGGAATTTCTGCTCCAGAATGTGAGATCAGTAAGCCAAGCTTTAAACCAGGTCTATACTGAGAATGCATTGCCAGTATAGCCACCATAGTAACTAGACTGGATGCAGCCCCCCTCTTGCACCTGCCACGTAAAATAAGCTATGCTGGCAAAACCATTAAACGGTCTTTATCGATATAACTGTGTCTACACTAGGGACTTTTATCGGCACATTTCTGTCAGTCAGGGATTATACCTTCACATCCCTGCCTGATGTAGCTCTGCTAGTAAAAGTATGTAGCATAGACCTGGCCTTAGATTTAGATGCACAACTCACATGCCTGTACCAGTTGCCATCCAAGGTCTAAAGCTGAAATTATCAAATCCATCTAAATGGCAAGCCCAGCAGTAACAGTAAATGGTGTAATTTATGCCCAGTGCTCGTTCATGTGTCCGTAGGTGTCCACATCTTAATCCCATTGAAGTCAACAAGAGTTTTGCCATGGACTTTGGTGGAGCAATGGTTTGTCCCAATGATCAAATGGTATTTCCTCCTGCCATAACAGAACTAGGCTGTGTCTACATTGGCGCGATCTTGCGCCAAAGCGGCCGCTTTTGTGCAAAAACATGCCTGTCTACACTGGTGGGGAGTTCTTGGACAAGAACACTGACGTTCTAATGTGTGAAATCAGTGCTTCTTGCGCAAGAACTATGATGCTCCCGCTCAGGAATAAGCCCTCTTGCACAACTGTTCTTGCGCAAGAGGCCAGTGTAGACAGGCAACATGAATTTCTTGCACAAGAAAGCCCGATGGTTAAAATGGCCATCGGAGCTTTCTTGTGCAAGAGAGCGTCTACACTGGCACAGATGCTCTCGTGCAAAAGCACATCTCTTGCGCAAAGGCACATGCCAGTGTAGACGCTCTCTTGCGCAAATACTTTAACGCAAGAACTCTTGCGTTAAAGAGTATTTGCGCAAGATCATGCCAATGTAGATGTATCCCTAGAGTAATGTCACATGAACTGTTGCTTCACATCCAACCCCCCTCCCCCACCATCCTCCAAGTGTCTCCATCCTGGTGTAGAGTTTGCCTTTCCTTAGAACTGCATTATAAAACTGCAACATGGGGAAATAGGAGTCTGATAAACTTGAGATCTTTCATCAGCATACAGCAACACCCATCCAGCTGCTGCCTTTTACAGCGCTGATGGCAGGTGACCTTGAAATAGCTACTTTATCACTGATGCAATGTTGCTCTTGTTTGCAGGAATTGCCATCCATTGCTATACAACAAAAGCACTTCTGAATTGGTGCCAAACCCCTTTCCCCACACGCTTCCAAGATAAACCTTCATTGTGCAGCTCCTTTGAATTTAGATCAGGAAGGATTTTACCAAAGAAGAGCCATGGTGTACAGCTGCTGGAAGTGGTTTATAGGCTTTGGCTGTAGGGGTGTCCTTACAAAAGCTTCAAGGAATAGTAAGAGAAGTACCTCTTTGATACGGAGATGCTGCTACTGCAGGACTCCAGGAAGTGTCCTGGATCCTGAAATGAGAACATTTCTGGAAATGAACACTGAAGTCACAAGCAGCGGGCACCTCACTCCAGAGATACGACTGCGACTTCTGACGCCTCGCTGCAGATTCTGGCAGGAGAGGGCTGCCCTGTGGCCCTTTGGCGATCCTTTCTGGGCAATCTACTGGCCAGGTGGCCAAGCCCTGTCCAGGTATAGTGCACAATGACCACTAGCTAGAGTCAACATCATTGTCACTCCCTGCTGCATAAAACATCAGTTTTGCTTGTCACAACAAAAGACAGGACTATGCAGCACTTTAAAGACTACCAAGATGGTTTATTAGGTGATGAGCTTTCGTGGGCCAGACCCACTTCCTCAGATCAACTTGTGGAAGAAAATTGGCATGACCATATATACCAAAGGGATACAATCAAAAAAAAGTGAACACATAAAATTGACAAATCCCTAGTGGCTGCAGCCAAAGGAATACGTAAGGTCTAGTACAAGAACACCTAACACAGATTCTCCTCTAGGTTGAGGAATAGAAGCCCATGGCTTTGGAACAGAAGATTGTGAGTACTATCTCTGCTGACAACTATGAAGTCTGTGGCTGCTGTCTGTAGAATAATGGATGGCCATTAAATCTGTTGACTTCAGTGGCACAGCATGTGTTTATGCCAGGACTGAATCTGGATGTGTGGGAAAATTTTGCATTTTCCATAAAAATATTGTGGCGTGTTTAATCCCATCATGTAATCTCACTTCAGGAGGGGAATACTTAGTTCTCAATAACTCAAGAGTATTCTAGGAGAAGACAAACGTACTCATGGAAGCACATCTGTGTCCACTGAACAACAATTTTGCTAATACAACTTTTAGTGTAGACAAGGCCTCACCTATACCCATATTTGTTCTAAAGTCCTAAATAAGGAGATGGGGATGTCCATAGGCAGGGTTCCTTTAAATTTATCTGACAATATTGCACTCATTTACAAACTCTGTGCCATGTTTTGTTTCTGGCAGTTTGTTGTCAAAATGTCTCCAATTCTCAAGGACTGCTGATGTTCTTATATCGCCCATATCTAGCAGCATAAAAAGTCATGAGTCTTTACTTCCAACAGCAAACCTTCAGCCATCTCCCACTGAGCTGACAGGGAAAGGTTTCATTTGGGGTTGGTTTGGGTTTTTAAGTTTGTATTATTTTTGTCTGTAAGACAGCAAAAATCAGAGATTTTTTTTTAAGCTGGAAAAAATGAGTCTCACAGCTAAGTTGTGAGAGTTGACTAGACTGACATTCAACACAGTTAAAAGTGCTGCTAAAAATGGTAAGTCAATTAATTAGGTACTGTAGTTAATTTCATCTCCATGTTTTAACACAGGGTGCTTTTTCTACCTAACCATTTGGTTAGTGACATTAATTAATTTCCTGGCATTTCAACAAATGATTTAACTTGCTGTTTTGCTAACTTGAGAATTTCAGTAACTAGTGGCATAATCTGAAAAGTGAAAAATGGATGGTGTGAAGGGAAAAATGGCTGCTTCCACAATTGTAGGTTCATTTTCCACAACATCTAAGCTCTGTCAAGGTGAAGTTTCAGAGTAACCTGAGTTAACGTATCTTTGCAGACTACCATATGCAGCATTAAGGCAATCTATATCCACGCTGCGGTAGCATTTAGGCCCCACCTGTTTTCTGAAGTGAACATCAAAATTACCAGCAATCGGAGAAACACTGAGTTGGAATCAAAGTACTTAAAAATATTGCAGGCACAGTCACCCTCACTCCCTGCATGGTTCTGCAGCATGCTTCTCTTTTTCTGTGAAGCCCTTCCATATATGGACTCACCTGGGAGAGCAAAGCTGCCATAAGGGAAAGGGTGCCCAGCAATTGACCAAATACTCTTCCCTTTTTGTTGGTGTCCTCAGATCTACCGAACATCCCTGTGGATGTCAGAATATCTGCACATTAGGAAGATCTTGCTTCCAGCCTATTGTGAGGGAATAAGGGGAGGATGGTAAACCTCATTCATCCCAGAATAGTGTGAAGAAATCCTTGGGGAAGATTTTCACCTGTTGTATATTGTCATAGGGCTGGTGAAGCAATGACAACTTGCATCCCACCTTCCCATGTGGGAGAAAATGACTCACTGAGTAATATAATAATACCCAGCTCTTATATAGTCTTTAGGCTTTTCCTCCTTAGTTCCAGGTTAGTGGTTTTTGTTTGCTGATTCTTCACACCAACATGGTTCTGGCTGTCAGGGTGCCTGGGATAATCTCACTTTCACTGTGAGTTTAGTCTTATGTATGCAGTCACTCCTCTGCCATATTTCAATGCAATGGGCATGTGGCTCTTTAAAAACCAGAAAAGGCGCTCTTGTTGCAAGTTGTTCGATAAATCATGTGGCAAGACATGAGTGAACGAGGTGCTTTGCAGTTAGAGAACTTGCATCTCTGAAACTGAGTGCTGCATCAAACTGTCCAGATATTGCTGTTAAAACATTTGTATTTGTACTGATAGTTTTCATTACCAGATTCAGTTTTTCCATTTCCTGCTTTTAGTGTCAAGCTTTATAGCCACCATCCAATTTTAACCCATTTATTATGTTTTAAAGGGAGAGAAGGTCCCTGGCTGGGTTGATTTAGTTGGGATTGGTCCAGCCTTGGGCAGGGGGCTGGACTTGATGACCTCCTGAGGTCTCTTCTAGCTCTGTGATTCTGTGAAGGCTATAGTTTGTTGCTGTTATTTCATGCACCCTCTGGTGGTTTCTGGTATTAGAACAGGTGCTCTGGTTTGTATGAGAGGCTGTGTGCAAGGGCATCTTTTGAGTTAATATCTGATGCATCAGTACAACTATGGAATGGACTCTCACGCAGGTTTTGTTTTATATTCAGGTATATTCTAGATAACCCAGATCTTGTCAGAATGGGCTCAGTACTAGATCTTGGGAGTGGATGTGGAGCAACAGCAATCGCTGCTGTGATGAGTGGTGCATCCCAGATCCTTGCTAATGACATCGACCCCAGTAAGATGCTTCTTTCCAAGCACTGCACAAAGATGTTTTTACAGCCGATTTGATGAGTAGCATTTCTTCACTGGTTTGGAGAAATTCAGGTTTTAAATAAAGTTAGAAAGAAGCAGAAAAGTTTCACAGGTCCTGCCCAGTGCTTCAGTTTACAGCACTATCGGACTTGTACCTTTGGCAGAATTGGAGGACTAGGTTGTGCCATCCTTACTAACATGACTAAGGCTGTGTCTACACTACAGAGCTTACAGTGGCACAGCTGTACCGATGCAGCTGCACCACTTTAGGATCTCTCATGTAGATCTTTAGGCTGAGAGCTCTCCCGTCGTCATAATTAAACAGCCCCAATGAGCAGTGATCGCTTCTACCACTGACATAGCACTGTGAAAATTACCACTTATGCCAGTGTAATTTATGTCATTCAGAGAGGTAGAATAGTCACACCCTTGAGCAACATACGCTTTGCCAGCATAAGTGGCAGTGTAGACAGGGCCTAAGTCAGGGGAAGGCAATAATTTTTGACAGGGGCCCAACTCCAAGAATTTGGTAAGTGGTCAAGGGCTACACTCTTCCATGATATTAATGGAGGAGGTGCAGGGTCTATGATAAAGGATGGGTGCAGAAGGGAGCTTGGGATAAGGGATTGGAGTGCAGGCGGGGGTGTGGGATCTGGGAGGGAGTTTGGGTGAAGGAGGCAGTTGTAACCTAGAGCAGGAGACGGGTGCAGGATCTGGGAGGGCTATGGGTGCAGGAGAAGATTCTGACCAGAAAGAGGGGTTCAGGAGGGAGTGCAGGGTCTGGGAGGGGGTTGTGACCTGGGGTGGGGTTGCAGGGGATTGGGTTGCAGGGGCTGGGGGAGGGTTAGGGGGCAGAGAGTTATGGGAGGGAGAGGCTAGGGTCCCAAATAAGGCTCTGGCCGGGATGCACTTATCTGGGTAGCTCCTGGCCAAGAGCCCAGCAGGTTCCTCAGCCAGGGTCCCTGCTTTCCATGCCCCTGCAGACTGCAGGGGCCGTGTGCAGCTCTGAATGCTGCAAGCCTGGAAGGGGAGGAGTACTTCACGCAAACAGGCAGTTCCCATTGGCTGGAAACTGGCCAATGGAAGCTGTAGGATTGTGCTGCGGGCAGTGCATGAAGCCTCTTCCCCGCTCCAGTGTCCGGGCTTGCAGCATTCAAAGCCCTGCTCTAAGCAGTGGGCAAGGCAGGCAGGGAGCCTGGGTGAGGCTCCCATGGACCAGATCCCGTGGCTTAGCAGGTTGCATGTGGCCCACGGGCCATATTTTGCCGATCCATGGCCTAAGTAGTATCTTACTCTGATTATGCTCACTGAAATGAATGTTAGAGCAAACTTCAGAGCAAACTCTCTAGCAATATATCTTCCTGTTTTGGAAGACCCTTTCCTGAGGAAGTCTCTGTGCCTAATCAGGGTTGGCCTCTCTGCCAAGCCTGCCAATTTTAGTGGTGCTTTTTTATTGTGGGCTCCAAGTCACTAGGAATTGAACTTACAGTAGAATGGTGTCTAGTGATAGATCATAGGATTAGCAGGAGAACTAGGTTCCATTTCCAGCACTAGCAGTGATTTGCTCATTGACCTTGGGCAAGTCACTTAACTAATCTGTGCTTCGGTTTCCCCAGATGTTAAAATAGGGATACTGTTTATCACAGTGCCATGAGACTTAATGTTTGTAAAGCTCTTGGAGTTCTCTCTCCAAAAGGAAGAATGAGTGCACAATAATTTTACATACACCCCTATTATTTTTTCACAATGGCCTTTGCAACCAACCCTGTCTCCTGGTGTAACAAGTTCAAGCCATTAACAGCCTCAGTTGCATCAAACTTGATGATGCCTTTAATGTCTTCTGCAGCATTACAACTTGATGCAAAACTGGCTCTGTGAATTTTCTCAAGGTCTCTTGTAACAATAAAAATATCAGACTTAATATATTATGTCAGTATTTCAGAGTTACCTTCAAACCTGACAGATACTTCGATGGTGATTTTTTAGAAAAGATTCCAAAAATCCTCCCTTCGTACCTCACATACTTTGGCAATCTTGCCTAAATGTCTGCATTTCCCTGGTAACTTGTTTATGCAGCTTTTTACTCATATCTTCCATGTAGCAGCAGTCCTGTATTTGAATCCAACATTGTAAATGACTTCACCTAAGAGTGCAGTCAAGGGGTTAACTTACATTTCTGATACATTTTGTTAAAGAAATAGATTTATTCTCTCTAAATTTAATTGAAAATAGTCTATTCAGTTTTTTTCTCAATATTATTTTTTTATCTCAAATATTTTCTATGTCTGTTTTGAAACAGTTTATCATCTCTAGGATGGAATAACGCTCCTTCTTAACAATTTGTTCTTTTCATACTTAGGTTAAAGAAACCCAGGCTCCATTTCTAAAATATGTCCAAATAATCCAAGATCATATTTGAAAGATAACTGCTGATTAAGACTACCAGAGCGTTCCCCACACTCTTAAGTAGGCTAGATTACAGTGCTTTGAATTTGTAACAACAACAAAAAATTTAATCAAGAAATTCAAGTTAAAACAAGATTACACACACATACTATCCTTATTCCCCACAAACACAATTTCTAGGAGAAATAAAAAATTAACACATTTCACATAGAAACATATAACCACAATTTTATACTCTGAGGCTTGATTTATTTTCCCAAGTGTTTGATTCTGGGTTTTTCATCTTTGGGGTGCCTGATTTGAGAAACCTTAAAGGACTGATCTGAGTACCCTTTTCTGAAATTGGGCCCCAGTCACCTGTGAGCATTTAGATCCTGATTCTTAACTTTTATGCACTTTATCCATATTTCAGCACCTAAGTCAGTGACCTGATTTTTTGTAAGAGTTTGCACACCCACAGTTTTGAAATCTGGTCTGTATTGTTACTTGCGTTATTTAGGAAAAGAGACTAATGAGCTTTCTAACGGAGTTTAATTTTGAATGAACCACACTGATACTATCTCCATCTCTGGGGTAACTCTGACTTTTGGGAAGTTAGACCAAGAATGATTTGTCCATTTTCTACATGTTTAATAATTATTTTCTGATTATGTGGCTAACAGCGATTTTCATGTCTTATTTTTACTTGTTTTCGCCTAGACACCCTTTATAATTGATTTATTCTTACTAATTTGCTTAATATTCTGTGTTAACTAAGGAGGAAGTATTGTCTGGTGGCAAAGGCACTGAATTAGGACTTGCATTAACGGGTTCAATTCTTGGCTCTGCTACTGTTTACCTGTGTGATCTTGAGTAACTCACTTCATCTGTGCTGTGCCTCAGTTCCAAATTGGTAAAATGGGGGTAATATCTTACAAAGATGGTGTGAGAATCAAATCCATCAGTGATTGGAAGTTGCTAAATTACTACCTTAATGAAGGCTAATTAACACTATTAAGTTAGTTAAGGCTAGTTAACATTAAGAGATTTTTCCAAAGAAAGAATTTGTGAAAATATTAGTATAGAGTTTTAAATAAATTCTCATGTGCTTGTTCTCAGTTGCAGGAATGGCCATGGTATTAAATTGTGAGCTGAACAATGTGAATCCCTTTCCTGTCCTAACCGAGAACATCATTGGTACAGAGCTGAACAAGTGGGACCTCATTGTTTTGGGGGATATGTTTTATGATGAACAACTTGCAAACAGTCTTCATCACTGGTTGAGGAAATGCATCAGGACTCATGGAACTAAAGTGCTAATTGGTGACCCTGGAAGGCCTCAGTTCATAGCCCACCCCATGCATAGTCAATTGCACAAAGTGGCAGAATATTCACTTCCGGAATCCACTCGGCAAGAAAACAATGGATTAACCTCAAGCACCGTCTGGAGTTACCAGCCCTGATCTGTTTCCCCAAAAGCTGCTAAAACTGAATCTGAAAAAAAGGAAGGCGTTTAAAAAATGAATATTTGCTGTGTTTATCAAGTATGAAAATGGAACATTGGAAAATGGAGCAGATCCTCAACTGGCACAACTGCTGTATTGCCACTGAAATCCATATAATTACATCCCTTCACTCCAAGTGAGGATCTGGCCCATAGTTTGAGAGAAACCTTACAGGCAAATTCCTCCCTCAGATGTGCAGCCCTCCCCCCCCCCACCACCTCCTCCCCTGTGGAAGCCAATGTAAGTTAAGGGTATGTCTTCAAAGGCTCAACAGCCTACATACAATATCACTACATAATATCATAACTACATACAATATCAATATCATAACTACATACAATATCAAGATGAATGGGGAGAAGAGAAGAGAAATTCAGTATCAATGGGTCCCTGCTGACTGCTGCAGTTGATAAGAATCTAGTTTTCAATGTCTAGTGAGATAAGAGTGTTCAACTCTCTGGCTGCTTCACAAATTTACTTGGCCAATTATGAGGCTGTTTTGTCCCAGGAAGTAAGTTTTATCCCCAGCAGCATGAGCCTGCAGCTCCTCTCAGAGATTTAAATCTCCTTCCTGTGTGTAATGCAGTTATACAATTTCATATCCAGGTGAATATAGCATTATTATGAGCTTTCTGTCCCATGCAACTAGCATGTATTCATGAGAATAAGAATAGCTTAGTCCTGCTGATGTACATATTAATATGATCTCTGCAGATTTTCAAACCCCTTTAACACAAGTGCTGTGTGCTTCATCAGCTGGCCCATATTAATTTTTTAAAAGAAGGTGCTTGGGCATGAGAGAGAGATACCAGCTGAGTCAGAGTTAAAAGCTTTAGGAAACAGCAGGACAGCCAGAGTTGCCTGGCTGGAGCCTGAGTTGCCTGGCTGGAGCCTGAGTAGTAAGAGGGGAAAGTCCCCTGGGGATTGTAGCCTAAGGTGAACTGAGGAAATAGGGCTTGTTGGGGGGTTGTTTAAGCTTGGTCAATACGACTGCCTGGAAGGAGACTGTGGCCAGGGCACTGAATCCCAAACAAATCAGGAGAAGACAGGCCTTGTTACATAGTGACACCTCTCTTTTGGATTGTGCTTGGGGTAAAAGTAGAAAAATGGGAGCACAATGCCTTGGAAGTGTTGGTAAATTGTGTTCCTCTTTTAAACGATTTAAATGGTTAAGTGGCTTCAGACATGACATCACTACTACTTCTTCCTTGCATTAATCCCATTCCATGGAGTCTGGTTTCAGTCCTCTCCCTCTGCAATGCTCTGTCCAGTGCCATATCAAGTATCATACCACATGCTATCAAGTCTTCCTTTATGACAGCCCCCACTACTTCTTGACTCAGCCTCTGTCTTTTTCCTTCAGTTTTGATCAGTTGGACTCTCTCACCCATGTAGTTGTCATGACTGCACGTCGCGTGGCCAAATCTATTGAGCCTGAAACCCCCTCATTTTTTTAAATTCATGGTTATTACTTTGAGCATGTCTCTCACATGGTCGTTCTTGCTTCCCTCATTCATCCATGTCATAATCCTATTTTTTCTTTGTTGCCCAACACTCATTGCCAGGACAAGCCACTGTATTATAGATGTGCCTTTTAATTTTACTGTATCTTGGCATGTTTTTCCTAGGAATTTTTTCCCAGACTACTTTACTTTTCTAGATCAGGAAAAACTTAAAAAACAACAATCAGTCTAGCAGGATTCTAAGGACCAACAAAACATGTAGATCAGTGGTCACCAACCAATAGATCGGGATCTACTGGTAGATCTTGGTGCCTCTGACAGGTGATCCTGTCTGGTTTGGCCAGGAAGCTATCAAGTGCTGGCACTTCCTTTGCCCCTCCACTCACTGTCATGCTGTGCCTACCCTCTGCCTTGGGGCTGCTCCCTGGGGAGCCTTCTGCTTGCTGTGCAGGATGTGGGAGGGAGAATAGGGGGTACTGATGTCAGGGTGTCCCTCCTCCCCCCACTTCTGTACCCTGTCTCCACAGAGAGAGAATGGGATGGAGGGAGCTTAGCAATGCAAATCTGTCACTCTCACACACTGTGTGTCTGTTATTCTCACAAATACACAGGCTGTGTCTATACTGGCGCGATCTTGCGCCAGAGCTATGCAAATGAGGCTCAGCGTGGAATATCGCCGAGCCTCATTTGCATAACTAATGACACGCCATTTTGCGGAAGAGGCTCTTGCGCAAGACGGAGCTGTCTACACTGCCCCTTCTTGCGCAAGAAAAACCCTCTTGCGCAAAGCCGTTACGCTGATTATTTTCAGGCATAACGGCTTTGCGCAAGAGGGTTTTTCTTGTGCAAGAAGGGGCAGTGTAGACAGCTCCGTCTTGCGCAAGAGCCTCTTCCGCAAAAATGGCGTCTCATTAGTTATGCAAATGAGGCTCGGCGATATTCCACGCTGAGCCTCATTTGCATAGCTCTGGCGCAAGATCGCGCCAGTATGGACACAGCCACACTGTCCTTCCCTCTCATCTCCCAACCCAACACATACGTGGAGGGTTGTTGTTACTCCTTTACTGCTTGCACAGTGGGTTATTTTGGTTTTTGACTGGTCTGTGCATTTCATCATTTTCATTTCTCTCTTGTGCTTGCATTTAATTCTTTGAGTAGTGAGTGCTAAAATGCCTAACCTGGCATAGCTGGAGTCATTATCCCTGTGGTAACTGCTGCTCCTGGAAGTGGCTGGCATGTCCCTGTAGCCCCTGAGAAAGGCAGAGCAGGGGGTCCCCACATGCTGTCCTGCTTGCAGACACCTCTCCTGCAGCGCCCATTGATCAATAACAGGGAACCGTGGCCAGTAGAAGCTGTGGGCTCAATGCCTGTAGGTGAGGGGCAGCACATGGCGCCATGGAGCCATTGCTGTACATGCCAGCTGCTTTCAGGAGTGGTGCAGGACCAGGGCGCGAGTAAGCCTGCCTTAACCCCACTGCTCCACCACCTGGACACTGTCTCAGTTAAATGGTGCCCAGCCAGAGCCTACTTCCTGAACCCCTGTCCCAGCTCTGAACCCCCTCCTACACCCAATCTCCTGCCCCAGACACGAGTTCTCCTGCACCCAACCTCCTTCCCAGAGCTTGCACCCTGAAACCCCTCCTGGACCCTCACCCTGGGCTAAGCCTGGAGCCCCTCCCACACTCTGAACCCTTTGGCCCAAGACCAGAGCCTGCACCCCAACCTGGTGAAAGTGAGTGAGGAGGGGGAGTAAGGGGGATGGAGTGAGCAGGGTGAGGCCTCAGAGAAGGGGCAGGAAGGAAGCCGGGCAAGGGTATTTGGGTTTGAGGTAGATCTTACATTGCACTTCAATTGAAAAAGTGGTCATGTAGTTAAAAAGGTTGGAAACCACTGATGTAGATGGTGAGTAGATATTTCAAGTAGCTACAGGAGTCTGTTAAGAACTATTAGCACCTCCATTGTTTGGTTCTTAACTATCTACTCACCATCTACATGTTTTGTTGGTCCTTAGAGTGCTGCTAGACTGATAGTTGTTTTTTAAGTTTTATTTACTCGCTGTCTCTCTTTTTCTTCCTCTCCTCCTCCCCCCCCCCCTTATTTATCCTTGGATCTGGACTAATTATACTCCGGTCATCTGAAGAAGTGGGTTTTGCCCATGAAAACTCATGATATTATCTACATGTTGTGTTAGTCTTTAAAGTGCTACTAGACTATTTGTTGTTTTTTTAAGTTTTTCCTGTTACAGACTAACTCAGCTACCCCTCTGAGGCTTTCTAGATCAGGTTTGTGAAGTCTGTAGCTGCTTGGGTTTGCCAAATTGAAAATAATTCTGCAACTGATAAGTGCTTGGTTTTTTTCCTTCTTACTGGTGAGAAACTGGTGAACTCTCATGTCAGAAGACTCACTTTGTTGGCATATAAGTACTCCCTGCATAGGTCCTGCAGAGCAGGAACTTCTGGCCATGGATGAATAAGCAAGATCCAGGATTATGTCTGGCCTATGGTGCCTGATTTTTAAAGTTTAAAATAATGTTATAGCTCACCAGTTGATCTGACCAGAAAATAAGTAAGCTTCCTTGGTTCAGAATCAGGCTATCCAACATTAGAAAGGGATAGATAAGAGGACAGAAAATATCATCTTGCCTCTGTATAAATCCCTGTTATGCCTACATCTTGAATACTGCATGCAGATACAGTTGCCCTATCACAAGATATACTGGAATTGAAAAAAGTTCAGAAAAAGGCAACAAAACTTATTATGACTGATGTCTATAAAATCATGAGTTGTGTGGTGAAAATATACAAAGTGCTATTTATTCCTTCTCATAGCACAGGAACTAAGGATCACCAAATGAAATGACTAACCAAGTTTAAAGCAAACAAAAGGAAATATTTCTTCAGACAATGACAGCCTGTAGAACTCTGGCAGAGGATGCTGTGAAGGCCAGACTATAACATGGTTCAAAAAAGAGTTAGAGAAATTCTTGGAGGATAGGTCCATCAATGGCTTAGTCAGAACAGGCAGGGATGGTGTCTCTAGCATCTGTTTGCCAGAAGCTGGGAATAAGCAACAGGAATTGGATCACTTGCTGATTCTCACTTCTGTTCGTTCCCTCTGAGGCACCTGGGCCACTATCAGAAGACAAGATACTGGGCTAGATGGCCCTTTGGTCTGACCCAGCATGGCTGTTCTTGTGTTCTTAAATGTACTGAGTTATAGCTCTTGTAAGGACCCATGGGCTATGTCTACACTGACGGCTTCTTGTGCAAGAAAATGTCCACACTGCCATGTGCGAACTGTGCTTTTGCGCAAGAGCGCTCATGGCAATGTGGACACTCTCTTGTGCAAGAAAGCTCTGATGGCCATTTTAGCCATAGGGCTTTCTTGCGCAAGAAATCCCTGCTGAGAATCCACAGTGCCCTCTTGTGCAAGAGCTCCTGCGCAAGAGGGCTTACACCTGATAAAAAAGAGCGTAGCGCTTGTGCAAGAAGCCCTCTCTTACCACGCCGTACTGTAAATTTCCTTGTGCAAGAGCAGGCGGGCAGTGTGGACGCTCTGCAGATTCTTGCGCAAGAACGGCTGTACTTGCGCAAGAAGCTGCAAGTGTAGACATAGCCATGGGGTTTAAGGCAAGAACCTTCACGCTGAGGGCAAAACACAGACTTAGCAACTTTTACTAAAATAAGTGACAAGGGTTATCAAAGTTCCAAACCACAGAACCGAAAGGGAATAGTACAGCTCTGTGAGTGACCCTAGTGCCCTCCCTTACAGAAACTCCTTGATTAGCCTATTTACACCCTTCCTTGGGGACTTGATGTAAAAGACAAAGGACCTGTCTCATTCCTGACATGCCAACTGAATAATGATCCTGGTTCCTCATTGTTCGAGGTTGATGGCAAATAATAGAGCGGAAGGGTCCAAATTAGCTCATTCTCAAAACCTGTGTTATGTTGCCTGACCTGGTTTGTTACTTACTTCCATACTGCTGTGGAGTCACAGAGAGGTCAATGAGCCGCTGCTTTTTTAGTAAGAATTTCTAGTTCCCCAACGTCGAAAAGAGTGGCTGTTAGGCCAATTATGTAGGCCAAAGGTCACAAGCCTACTTAACCATCGTTATGTTAACTTCCCTAAGCTAACCATATGTATGGGATACGGGCCTGTAAGTTCCTTGTGTTACAGACAAATAGAATAATTCAGTAAGAAATACTAGGGGACTGTGCCCCCTGCTTGCTATGCTCAGCAGCCCCCCTCTCTCTGGGGGTAGGCAGCTCTGGCTCTTCTCCTGGCCGCCAGGGAGGGCCAGGCTGAGGCCAGGGCATGGCAGCTCTGGACCGCCACACCCAAGCCGCCAGGCTGAGGTTGCAGTGTGGCAGCCCCAGCTCTACCCCTCCTACCCTGGCCGCTCGGTTGAGGTCGCACCAGCCCCGGCGCTCTTGCCCTGGCTGCCGGGGAAGGCCAGGTCACACCACGCCAGCCCTAGCTTGCCCTCTGCCCCCCCCAGTGGCCAGGTGAAGGTCACACCAGCCCTGGCACTTCCTGCCCTCCTCCCCCGGATGCTGGCCGAGGCCATGGGAGCCCCATGGCCCCCCCATTCCGGGCTGAGGCTGCATCAGCCCTGGCTTGCCTCCCCAGCCACCGGAGAGGGCCAGGTCAAGGCTGCAGCAGCCGCCGCTCTCTTCCCCCCAGCTGCTGGGCCAAGGCTGCAATTCACAGCCCCAGTTTCCCCCTCCTGCGAGCACTGGGGAGGGAGGAAGGAAGGGAAAAGGCTGGGCTGCTGAGGGTGGAGCAGCAGTGGGACACAGAGTGACGTGATGCCATCACTCTGTTGTCACGCAGGAAGAAATTTGTATGTAGAGAGACAAGCCAACTATAAAAAAAAAACAGCCGACTAGTAAATGAAGGCAAAATATAATGCAGTGTAAGCCAGCCAAGGGTATATCTGCACTAGTGGCTTACACGCATGCAGCTATGCCAATGGCTATAATTAGAGCAAATCTCCACTAGAGACAAGGCCTTAGTGCTGGTTTTGGTGAATAAAGAGGGATTTAGGTGACACAGTTCTAAAATTGATCCCCCAGTTATACATTAGGGATGTTAATGATTAACCTTACTGAGTGATGCTTACCAGTTAATCAGTGGCCTAGCTGGGTTGGAGCAGCCAGGCAGGGGACTGCTCCAGCATAGCCAGCCCACCATGCTGTGGTGGTGGGGTGCTCCAGCCCAGCTGGAACAGCACCAGCCCACATTGGGGGGCCACTCAAGTCTGGCCCCCCCCCCAGACCCTAGTTAAGTGATTAACAGGTTAAACTTTATGTTTAACTAGCTAATTCATTACACGAGATTTTACATCTCTATTAAATATAAACATGTTATTGAATTGAATATAGTTTTCCATAACCTGAGTAATGCGTTACACAGGAATAGAGATCAGTGATTACACTATAAAGCTTTGTGTACAAATGTTGGTGCTTTGGGTGGGTGTGGGGAATGGAAACAGCCTACTATCTACAGTTATATGAAGATTTGGTTTAATTCTTCATATTCTCTATTGTCTCTAGTTGTTGTTACTCATGGTAAGTTTGCAGGGTTATGCATTTCAGAGATGACTGCTGGAAACAAAACCCTATTGCACTGAAAACTAAATCCTTTAAAATAGATGGGCAAGATACATAATTTTTTGAAAATTTGCTTGAATGTTTTAACATCTTTGTACACATCTGTTGAAAGCAGTTCAGAATCATAGAAATATAGGGCTGGAAGGGAGGGACCTTGAGCGTTCATCAAGTCCAGCCCCTTAAGCTGTGGCAGGACCAAATAAACCTACACCATCCTTGCTGGCATCTGTCCAATTTGTTTGTAAAAACCTTCAATGATGGGGATCACACAACTTCTCTTGGAAGCTTTTCCAGAGATTAACTAGTTGGAAAGGTTGTGGGTTTTCTTCTAATATCTAACCTAAATTTGCCTTTCTGCAGATTAAACCCATTATATCTTGTCCTGCCTTCCATGGACATGGAGAACAACTGATGGTCCTCTTCATAAAAGCCCTTATCCTATTTGAAGAATGTTAACAGGTCACCCCTCAGTCTTCTTTTGTCCTACATTTTTTAATAAAGCTTAAAAATTAACTGTTACTGTGACAGATTGGTGGATAAGCCAGAGCTCTGCCACTATAGCCTGCCTAAAGAGGCTGAGGGGAAACAGCTGAGCAAGCCCAGGCCTGAAGGGCTATTAGAAGCAGCTGTGGGCCTCACTGGGCGAGGGCTATATAAGGCAGAGGAAGGCAGCCAGGAGAGGGCAAAGAGGAGTGTGTGCCCAGGCAGCTGGAGGAGCTGGCTGAATGGACTGTAAGTTTTGTACATAGAAGGTGGTGGGAACTGACAATAAAAGCACAGGGGACTGCACCAGAAGCATCTGTGGCTGATTTGTGGACCAGAAGGTGTCCCAGACCCAGGGGCTTGAGTAAGGACTCCGCCACAGTTACATTGGCAGGAACTATGTTTTTCACCCAAAAAGATAATCAGACTTGTGATGTAAAGAAAGGCATTGCTTTAATTACAGGAAATATTAATTAACATGGCATGGACAGGCATACCTATGACATGAAAGGACTTGGATGTTGACAAACACCTCTTTTAGAAACAAAGAATGAAGGAATCTGGTATTACATATGACAGTGGTTACCAGAGAGAAGACTGTTCCCCAGGGATGGTTGATTTCTGAAAAACCTATATCATGTGGGAGCTTTTATATAAAAATCAATAAACAGTCCATGTCACTTGTTTAATTTTGTTTGGTCCAACTAATTGCTCCAAGGCTTCTCGGGAACGATCTGCAACAAAGCACAAGAAAAACAAACATTATTAGTTGTTTATAATGTATACAGCTACTGGGCAAACAAATTATTTTTGTTATATAACAAGATACAAGGATAAATTATTTATTCATTTGTGTTTCATTTGCCATTAGTGCAAAATATCAATTTTTCTTTGCTCCATATTCTGGGAATGGACATAAGTGGGGGAAAAAAATCATTTCAGATACTTTTCTACCTGTAATAGTTTAAAATTGTGCTGTTTCTTTTTTAAGCCTGTAAATATTAAAGCACTCTTAAGAAACCAGACATTAAATTACAAAGTACCTATGTTGGCAAGGAAAATTTGTGTTTTCTTTTATTATTTAATAAATACACTCAACTACCCCTCAACCTGTTCAGTATCAGTTGGCATTCTGGGGGTGGGAGGAAGGGGGAATAAGCATCCGAGAAGCTATAGGGCTTGAGGTAGTTTGAAAGAGAAGAGGGTAGTTGCCTGCAGATCAAATCAAGAATAGCATTACATATGCCCGGGGCGGCATGGAAGAAGGTGTTATGGGAAGAATGAACCAACGGGCAGAGCAGGTTAGCATCTGTGGTGGTGAGGAAGGGGCAGAGTGATAGAAGAAAATTCTGGGTATGTAGTGAGGAGCAGAACTGGGAAGAGCTTTGAAAATGAAGACAAGAAGGCTTAAGCTTGATGCAGGGGAAAAAAAAAAAAGGGAACCACCAGATTTCAGAAGGTAAAAGTGGCCATGTTGCAGTCAGAATGATGGGCAAAGATGATGATCTTAGCACCTTCTTAAGGTGCTTCTCTGGAGCACTAATAAAAAATAACAGATTTTTGCAGGCAATCTGCTTTTTTCTAAGTTTAAGTAATTCTAGGGCCAAGGCCAACATTCTGTCACTATGTAACAATTATATGGTGCTAGCAGGTTAGGGCTTCATTGTTCCAGGCACTGTACAATAGAGAAAATGACCATCCCATGATAACCAGACAGCGCCGGCTCGAGCCATTCCTACGCCCTGGGCAGTGGGCGTGCGACACATGTGTGGCTCCGCCCCCGGCGCACTGCGCACCTTACATCTGCCATCAGGTGTCCCCCATAGGCTGGTGCCCCGGGCAGCTGCCCGGCTAGCCCCCGCCTTAATGCAGCCCTGTAACCAGAAAGCCACATAACACTAAGAACAGAGCATCACATTCCAGTTTTTAAGTTACAAACATGAAAAGAAAATGGAAGGCACAACAAAACAATTGCAAATTGAATCCAACTGAATCACCTCAAGGGTAAATCCTCCTTAAGGCCTGGATGAAAGAGAACACTTAAGCCAGTGTTTAACTGTAAAACACTTATTTAAGTTCTTTCCTGAATGTGGGGCTAAGAGACTTTGCATCAGATTCTCAAGGAAAACTGCTTGGTCTATTTTTAGATAGACTCAATTCACTTCCTGTTGCTGGAAAGACCAAATCCTCTTGCATCCAGCAGCACAGCCATAATTTGTTAAAGATGCAGTGCAGAGCTTTCCCTCCCCAAACCCTCCACCCACCCCCAAGCTCTCTCCCTGTGCCCAGCTCCTTACCTTACTCTCCTGCTGCTCCCATATCAGCCTGAGCTCTTCCTACCCCATGGCCAACACTGAGCTCTTGCCCAGAATGGGGGTCAAGCTGAAGAACCTCATTTCCAGCAGAGGCCAGAGGCCTGGGAGCCCCAGATCCCTTCCTCCTACATCTCCATTTCCCCCAGTGCCAAAAGTCCAGATGCAACCCACCTACTTTTCTGGAGATTGTGGGTTCCTGGTGCTGGAGGGACAACAAAAGTGGTAGGGGGCAGGCTATAGGGAATGGAAAGCCGGAGAATGGGTCCACAGTGATACTCAGATTTGGTCTGGCCACCCATTCTCAGTCATGACAGAAGCGTGGCTGGGCCAAATTTCCAACTCCAACCAGGGGACAAGGGGAGGGACTGCCTGCCATGCAAATGCACCCCTGCTTGCACATCAGTTCTGAGTGAGTTTACTTATAGCTTGCTAAGTAGTTACTTTTTTATTACTTTTACCAAATGCCAAGCCACCCTATTAATGCATAGTTAAAAACTGGCATTTTAATAGTCACAAAAAACTCTGCAAAGACAAAGTTATGGTTACCAAAACAGCTGTAACTCAGTCTTCTTGAGCATACGCAGTGTTTTATATTATAATACTAACAGCCTGAATTGCCTCTCACACTGGCATAAATCCACTGCCTTCAGTTCCTCCAGATGCATCTGTGTGAAATTAGAATCTGGTTCTGTGCAATGTATTTATTTACCAGCTTCTACAGAGGCAACCATTGTGCGAGGTGGGCAGTATAGGAACACACAAGACAGAAAACTAAGAAGAAATGGGAGGTGGCACAGTCAGCTGATAGCAGACTTCATTGGAGAATCAGAAAACCTGTTGTCCTATTCCCTGGCCTGCTTGGGGATCTAAGTCACTAGAAGGATATCAACTGCTATTGACAGCAATATAGGCTCAGTTCCATACAAAGACTAAAAACAGGGCTAAGACAATTCAAAGAGAAACTTATTAAACTTGAAAGTTGTGACCTTATATTCCATATTCTGTACGAAAATATGCTTATAATATAGGTATGATATAACCAATACACTTTATGCAAAATGACTCATACAAGATATAATTTACTGAATGTAATTATCCAATTTGTATATCGTTTTTGTATCTGAAGTTAGGAATATTGACTTGTGTATCTGTATTTCATATATGCTGCTTTGGGTGATGCCCACTGCTAACAATTCGGGTACAGCAACAGAAAAGCCAGACAGGGCTGATGGCCTATCAGCAAGGACAATGGACTGTGAAAAGGCTTGGCCTTGTGGGAGCTCCTGTAGCCAGACATGAACCCCATCTTGTTTTCCCCCCCCCCCCAGAGAGCAAGAGAAAGGCAGTCAGCCTTTGATGCCCTGGGAACGCAGGTGTGCTGCCTGTCCCTGACTCTACCATAAACAGAAACCAGACAGTAAATGGGCTAGCTGACGACGCAGGGCCTCCTGCCGCCTTGATGGCTAGTACCAGTAATTGACACGCCTGCACTGTCCCAGGAGAGGAATCTTCGCCCATCACATACCAGAGGTGCCCATTGTCTGCATTTTCCCAGGTGTGAATTATGCTTTGCACCCTTCCTGGGAAACTTGGCATTCAAAGCCATTTTTCCTAATTGGCCACTTGAGACCAGGAAGAAGCCTACGTGACCCAAGGGGCATAAAGAGGGGTTTAGTAGCCCACCCCATTTGAACTCCAATCATCTACACCTGCTGGCAGGTATTGGTTGTCTCCCGAGGTCTGTGGGACGCCCAGCCTCGCCCTACTTCTTCCCGAGGGATTGAGAGAAAGACGCTGGCCACGCCAAGTCTGGAACGCAGGGGTGAGAATATATACCTGCTAGGTGTCTATTTTGCATGCATTTAATAAGAGCTCAGAGAACCAAAAGGGTTTCATGGTACCCGTAAGTGACTTATTAGTGTAATTTCTGTCCTGTCCTTTGTAGTGGCTGTGTTATCTGTGACACAGTAGTAGCATTTAACAGCTAAGTTTACCCTGTAACAATAAAATAGTAACTGTTTAAGCTGTGACCTGACTCCTTCAGTTGCTGTAACAGAACCAAGCACAATTTTAAAAAGAACTCCAGCCGGTCATAAGGGAGAGCTTGAGCGTTGGATCGTGTCGCTTCCAGGGGACAGATCCGTTGGGGCATCTCTCAGCCTCCCCAGGCTGCCCGCTGTGAAGGGATCGTGTATCCTAGCAGTCAAAATCTGAGGTGTAATAAGCTCTCCCTGTAAACTCTGGGGCGTCTGTCGGCCTGTTGGCTGCCCGCCGCGAAAGGATCCCGATCCTAGCGGTAAAGACACGGATGTTAAACTCCTCAGGGTACCCGTCAGTCTCACCTAGACTGCCCACTGCGACGGGGCCTTGTGTCTCAGCAGTTGAAGACTCGGGTGTAACATACACACACTCACTGCCCTGACCACCGGCTGACAGAATTGGTGTAGTCGGCAGGATTGTGTTATAGGTTTAAATACAGCAACATGAAGCTAGTAATGGTAAATACTGATTTCAGTAAAGTAGAGAAGAATTTTGCCCAGGAAGGTTGGGGCAACCCAAAATGGGATAGAGAAATGTTAGAAAAGGATTGGGGAGATCCTGAGGAGTTGTGGGTGCAGTTCTGTAAGTATAGAACTGCCTGCAAGTTAAAGAATGGGACAAAGCCTGAGTTTGTGGAAAAGAGCCACTTTCCATTTAGCAAGGAAAACAGGATCAGGCCCAGACAAGCAGGCAGGTAACAGATAGATGGAAGGCCTTGTGGTAGAACTGAGAAAAAGGCAATAAGTACATGCACTGGAAATCTAAATCCTTAAAACAATACTTACAAGAGTAATATCTGAAACAAAGCCAGTTTTTTTTTTATTTTTAGAGATAAGAAAGTGTTTTAAGAAAAAGAAAACCCACAGAGAATTTAACTCTACAGAGAATGGAGAGAATTGAGCAGTTGTGCAAATGCTAAAATGTTGTAGATAGAAAATTGTGGTTTCTTTGCAGCCATTCTGAAGGAAAAATGGGCCCTTTTTCCAAAGGAATGTCTGTAAATAATCCAGGCAAATTTGACTCAAATCCATACATTTGATTATAGATACTGCTAAAAGAACTCTAAAGGGAGGGGGTTCTATTGGAACTTAACTACCCCAATGAATAAAAAGGGAATGTAATTGTTGTACAGCTATGTAGAAATAGTGTAAGAAAGGTTCAGAGAGAATGTATGTGTATCTGTGTGTAAATATACATATATATATAGTGTAAATAAGTGAGGTTTTCAAGGTCCAGTAATCTTGTTTGTAGGTTTAAAACAAATTGGTTTGGTTTACTTTTAGTAAGACCATTTCAGTCCAAGTTGTTTAATGAAAGTACAGGAAAACTGTAAGCATAAAGAAAGAGTTACACCCTATGCAAAGTTTAATGTGGCTAAGTAGTGTTGTAAACAAAGACTGCACATTTTCCTGTGACATGCCATGTATATTTTAGAAGGGGTAAAAACTGCAAACAAATCAAAATCCTGTGGAGGCTCCAGGAGCCACAACAGGTTGTAATTTCCTTTGTGATGCAAATGCCCTAGCTGGCAGCACAAAGAAGCTTTGCAGGTAATGGCTAAGTTTGATCAGCAAACTACCTGAGATCAAAAAGTTCAAATTGTAGCCCTCCAGAAAGAAAGATGGGAAAAAGAAGTCAAACATAAAAGTGAGAATCTAAAAGGATTTATGTTTGCACAGTGCTAAATGTAAGAACAGATACAGAAGGGGGAGCGACCTTTGGTAACAACAAGATGGAGTGTGCTTGTGGGTGTATGAGAGTACATGAGTGTAATGTATCATATGCATATGATAAGTATTGATTGATCTATGTATGTTCAATAAATGTGGCGTGTTGCCTTATCCCCTGAAGAAAGAAAAAAAAAGGAGGTATTGGTATTGCTATTTTAGTCCCAATAGGGGGTTGGGTATACTAGAAAATGTTTAAATGTAAGCAGTCTTTTAAGAAGGCTCCCAGAGAGAAGACTGAGAAATTGGCATTTGTAAAAGATGTTACCCTTTTGAACAAAATCTTGCAAAAGTTCGGGCATAGCCCTTGGTCTGATCAGGTGTTAGCTGCTGTCCATACAATTTCAGACCTAGAAGACAAATTGGCTAACTACTTGTGGATATGTAAACCGTTGGCCCCAATGAAGGCGGAAGCAGCTGCAGCTTGACTTCTATGGAAAACCTGTAATGAGGCGTTCTTCAAATTGACTGAATATAAGAATGCAAATATGAAACTGCAAAAATGTAAAAGCCTCTGCTGCAGAAGTGGAGAGGTAGAAATGCATGTCCCTCAGTACCCAGACAGAGCTAGATTCCCTTAAGGATGGGTACTGAGAGTTAAAGCAACTCTTAGATTTTTCAGGAATATGCTTAAGAAAAGGACCAGGAGGTATGAGGCTTAGTGAACAAGGCCACCCTCCTTGCTAAAACTGGTAATGGGCAAACTGGCAAATTGATTACATTGGCCCATTACCCTCCACCAGACAGAGAAGGAAATATGTTTTGACTGGAGTAGAGATTGTCTCGGGAATTGGCTTTGCCTACCTGACCCAATTAGCAACGGGGTTGTCAACCATCATGGGACTAAACCGCTCAACAGCACTCGTCCCAACACCCCAAGTAATATAATCAGATAAGGACTCCAAATATGCCCCTGGGGATACTGTTGTAGTCAAACACCCCAGCCTGGGCACACATACCTGTGTACTTCAGTCTTATAAAGACAAGGGTGTTTGGATTATTACAAACCCCGACAAGATGACAATAATTATAACTAAGGCTTGGATTGTATCCAAGACAGGTTGACTTTATGTTTTCTTTTAGAATCAAACTTGGTTGTGTGGCAGACCCCGATCCGAGCGATAGCATGATGTTTGGACTCATTGTAACGTTCCTTGTGGCCATAGCAGCCTCCGCTGTTCCCAGACACCCTTTCCAGAATGCCGTCCAAACTGGCGCCACGGACTGTTGGACGTGTACACTGCTGAACTTTTCCGCAGGACTAGGGATTGAATTTGTTCCTTTAAACTTAAATGACTGGTGGAACAAGAGCAACGTTTTCAAGTGGGGACCAGCCTGGTTTGATGACAGCAGCTACAAACTTTTAAAAAGACTCTGGGAAGGGAACTTGGGGGGTGGCATGGACAATGGCAACCTACACTATGGGGTCAACCTCTGGAGTATATAACAGGAAGCTCCAGGGAAGTGTACCCCATCTGCTTTGAGAACAAAAATGGTACTGGACCCCATCTCAGGTGGTTAGGGGATCAGCAGTGTACCCACATTGTAAATTTTAATGAGAAATTAAAAGTCTGGGATGTCTATCCCAGTGCAACCCACCAAACACCCTTAAGGTGCTGGGGATATAACATCTCCCAAGGTGGCACACCACTATCTAGCAAAGTTACCATTATTCCCCTAAACTTCAGCCAATACCCGGAAGGAAAAGCCTGGTACAATCAGTCATTATTCATTATTCCTAACACCGGTCAAATATACAACCCCACACTGGTAACTAGTAACACCCTACTCCCAAACCAGTGTGCTAGGGCAGAGCTTTTTGCAGCGGATCGGGTCCTACAGGACTTGCTGCTTGCCTTGCATTGCACAGCCGCTAACGATAGTTACTGTGCTACCCGCCATACCCCAAAGAAAGGACCCACTGGAACAGGGTGGTATAAGGGACCCTACTCCCCTATCCTAAAGGAAGAGCCAGGACTCTTTTTCATTTGTAGGCAGAAAGCCTACAAGTATCTGCCACTGAATTAAATAGGGCACTGCTCACTGGGGCACGCTGCCCCTGGGGGGCTCACTGTACACCTCCACATTATGGCTCCTGGTCTCACTAACCTTGGAAGTTTCCTGCACCGGATGCCAAGAAGATTCACCCTGAACCCCCTATAGAATGCTCTACAGATTTTTCACCAGTTCACCTGTGCATTCCTGCCCTGGCTTGGAGTAGCTGAGCTGGAGAAGGCATTAGTGAATAGCCTTAGACGCAGTTTTAGCCCAGCAGGGGGGAGTATGGGCGATAATTAACCAATCTTGCTGCTTACAAATTAAACAAGATGCATTCGCTATAAAGGGCACTGTTAAGGTGCTACACGCTGTAACTGAGGATGGAAAAGCCTCATGGCTAGATTGGCTAGCCCAACACCTAGGATTTTCGTTAACTCCATTCCTTCACTCTATTGTAAATACTATATTAACCATTTTTCTTATTGTAATTGCTTGCTGCATGCTTCTATGTATTGTTAAGCGTTTGGTGTACACTGCTACCTCCTCTGCACAAGTCCGGTATATGGCGTGGAAGCGATCCTAATCAATACCTTGATTAAAAAATTATCTGATAAGACCTTGCCGATAGGGCGATTTTAGCTTCCTCCAAGGAGGGCAAAAGGTGCTGGCATCACCGCCATCTTCCGTTCTGGGACATAGTGAGGCGTGTCAAGGGGGTGGAATGTAGCCAGACATGAACCCCATCTTGTTCCCCCCCCCCAGAGAGCAAGAGAAAGGCAGTCAGCCTTTGATGCCCTGGGAACGCAGGTGTGCTGCCTGTCCCTGACTCTACCATAAACAGAAACCAGACAGTAAATGGGCTAGCTGACGACCCGGGGCCTCCTGCCGCCTTGATGGCTAGTACCAGTAATTGACACGCCTGCACTGTCCCAGGAGAGGAATCTTCGCCCATCACATACCAGAGGTGCCCATTGTCTGCATTTTCCCAGGTGTGAATTATGCTTTGCACCCTTCGTGGGAAACTTGGCGTTCAAAGCCATTTTTCCTAATTGGCCACTTGAGACCAGGAAGAAGCCTACGTGACCCAAGGGGCATAAAGAGGGGTTTAGTAGCCCACCCCATTTGAGCTCCAATCATCTACACCTGCTGGCAGGTATCGGTTGTCTCCCGAGGTCTGTGGGACGCCCAACCTCGCCCTACTTCTTCCCGAGGGATTGAGAGAAAGACGCTGGCCACGCCAAGTCTGGAACGCAGGGGTAGAATATATACCTGCTAGGTGTCTATTTTGCATGCATTTAATAAGAGCTCAGAGAACCAAAAGGGTTTCATGGTACCCGTAAGTGACTTATTAGTGTAATTTCTGTCCTGTCCTTTGTAGTGGCTGTGTTATCTGTGACACAGTAGTAGCATTTAACAGCTAAGTTTACCCTGTAACAATAAAATAGTAACTGTTTAAGCTGTGACCTGACTCCTTCAGTTGCTGTAACAGAACCAAGCACAATTTTAAAAAGAACTCCAGCCGGTCATAAGGGAGAGCTTGAGCGTTGGATCGTGTCGCTTCCAGGGGACAGATCCGTTGGGGCATCTCTCAGCCTCCCCAGGCTGCCCGCTGTGAAGGGATCGTGTATCCTAGCAGTCAAAATCTGAGGTGTAATAAGCTCTCCCTGTAAACTCTGGGGCGTCTGTCGGCCTGTTGGCTGCCCGCCGCGAAAGGATCCCGATCCTAGTGGTAAAGACACGGACGTTAAACTCCTCGGGGCACCCGTCAGTCTCACCTAGACTGCCCACTGTGACAGGGCCTTGTGTCTCAGCAGTTGAAGACTCGGGTGTAACATACACACATGCACTGCCCTGACCATCGGCTGACAGCTCCATACTGTCACTGACTCATGGACACTATGATACTACCAAGTCAGGTGACCCAGCACCTTGAAACTAACCTGATACTTACCTGTACCTTGAAATGCTGAACTGTACAACTGGGAGGTTGGAGAATCAAATAGAGGATTCCCGCCTTATGGGAATTCTATAAAAGGGAGGAGGAAAATAATTGGGCCTTCAGTTTGCTTCTCCTCTGCCTCCGCACCCAAAAGAAACTTTTGGGCTGACTATTGGCTTGATTTGACTAACCTGTTATCAGTGGGCATCCATGAAACAGCAGAATATATATCTCCGGACAGCAGGTAAGGACAGCTTCCACAGCTACATCTGTCAGAGTCACACAACGTTCCATGTGGATCTCCTGTTACGAGAACAAAAAGCTGGTAACAACTTCCATAACTTCTAAAGCACAACTTTTATGTTGTCTGTTTAGTTTCACAGATCCACAGAGGTGGTGATTATTATGTAAAACACACAACTCTGAAAAAGAAGTCCTTCTCTATGCACAAAGATTTTTTTTCCTATTATATAAGTTCTTGGTGCTTAGGTTTTCTTGGTACTTAGATTCATACTTTGTAGGTAACTGTGACCTGACTGTATACTGTGGTAAGGTTCTGTAGAAGTATATTGAGCAAGATTTTTTTATGAAAGCTCATACTGTTCTGAACGTGGTGTTCATTATGAGCTATGTACAGAGACGGTGGGTATGCAGTTGTGCATATGTAAAACTGAGCTCATGATTTGTGCTGTAACATTGTGCTCCACTTCATAGTGAGGCAGTCAAGCAGGGTGGTGCTTGAGACTAGCTCCAAGCACCAGACATTGTACAACCACGGAAAAGACAAGTGACAGGTTATTCAATGAAACCATTGAAAGAACTTGAAACTTACACTTAAAACACTGCAGCCCAGCACTCCAACGTAGATACTACCTTACACAGATAGGACAGCTTCTCTCATCGGCACTGGTAATCCACCTCCCCAAGAGGTGGGAGCCAGGTCAATGGAAGAATTCTTCCATTTCTCTACCGCTGTCTAGGAAGGACAGGTCAGTCTCGGGGTATGGATTTTTCACTATACCGTATGTAAATTCCTATGGTAGACCAGGCCTTAAAAAGGACAGAGTTTTCCCTGCTTTGAATATTTACAATCGTGGAAGGAAAACAACCAAACAAGCAACCAAACATGCAAACCATTAAAAAGGGGAGGAGTCTCAACAGAAGAATATCCAGAAATGGAAGGACAGCACATAGGCTGGAAGAGGTCTGTGAAACACTGGATCCCTTCCTACAAGTAGGAGGTAAACAGAAAACTGTTCAAAGGCAATAGGTGACTTGTACTAGGAAAGGGATTCTTATCTAATTTAAAAGTGTAAAGCCCAAAGTTGCATTTTTATGTTTATTTTCTGCTATTTGATGTGTGCTTCCCTTGCTATTTCACTTTTTAATCTATGATTTTTCTCTGTTAAAATACACTGTCTATTTTTACCTCAAAAGGTCTCTAGTGTACAAATGGTATGAAAAGACTGTGCCAAAGCCAAGCTGGTGTCTGCAGGGCTGATTGCACACCTTTGCGGGTGACTAACCAGAGGGGAAAAATCTGAGCGTCTGATAGTGAAGAGCATAGGGTGGATGGAAGTCGAGAGGCTTGGGACTGAATAGGCTGTTTGGATCCTCCTACAAGGGTTCAGGAGGCAAGTGAAAGGCAGCGTGAAACCTTTACGTTTGTGGGCTGGCTTGAGGGGTCAGGGCTCTGTGACATAGCAGCTCAGTATTAAGGCACCCCTGACCCAAGGTTACAGAGCAGGCAGCGATACAACCTCTTATTGGTCTGGGTGACCCCCTAAATGGCACAGTAATTAAATGAGGACATGTACAATTAGTATAATTTTATTATCTGAATCCACTAATCAGTGAAGAAACTGTGTCCAGATGTCCAAAGAAGTAACTGACAAAAATGTTTATCACACATGTTCTGTTATTAATGAAACACTGGTAGTTAACAAAGGATGCCTATTACCACAGTGAAACAAAAAACAGGACTATGTAGCACTTTAAAGACTACCAAGATGGTTTATTAGGTGATGAGCTTTCGTGGGCCAGACCCACTTCCTCAGATCAAATTGTGGAAGAAAATAGGCATGACCATATATACCAAAGGGATACAATCAAAAAAAGTGAACACACATAAAAAAGGACAAATCAAATTTCAGAACAGAGGGGGGATAAAGGGGGGGGGAGGTAAATGTCTGTGAGCTAATGATATTAGAGGTGATAATTGGGGAAGCTATCTTTGTAATGGGTAAGGTAATTAGAGTCTTTGTTGAGACCCTG
This sequence comes from Pelochelys cantorii, assembly GCA_032595735.1. Taxonomy (NCBI): domain Eukaryota; kingdom Metazoa; phylum Chordata; order Testudines; family Trionychidae; genus Pelochelys; species Pelochelys cantorii. The sequence goes on from CM064326.1 coordinate 241,304,196, forward strand.
GCATAAAGTGTCAAATTTAAGCATGAATGACAGTTCAGAGGTATCTCTTTCAAGCCTGGTGTGAAAATGTCTTTGAAGCAGTATGCAGGTAATCAAGTCATTGAGACAATGCCCTTTCTGGTTGAAATGGCAAGAAACTGTTTTTTCTTTGTGATACTGTCTGATATCCGTTTTGTGTGCATTGATTCTTTGGCGAAGCGTCTGAGACATTTGTCCAATGTACATAGCAGATGGGCACTGTCGGCACATTATGATATAGATTATATTTCTGGATGAGCAGGAATATGTGTTCTTGATCTTATAACTGAATTGGTTAGGTCCAATAATGGTGTCAGCACAGTAAATATGTGGACAAAGTTGGCAACGGGGTTTGTTGCAAGGAAAAGACTTAGAACAACGTTTCCTCAGAACCCGTCCCCTTTTACCCCTTCTATACTTACGCTACATCGATGACATCTTTATGATCTGCTTAAATTTGACACTTTACGCCGGGGTCTCAACAAAGACTCTAATTACCTTACCCATTACAAAGACAGCTTCCCCAATTATCACCTCTAATATCATTAGCTCACAGACATTTACCTCACCCCCCCCTTTATCTCCCCTCTGTTCTGAAATTTGATTTGTCCTTTTTTATGTCTGTTCACTTTTTTTGATTGTATCCCTTTGGTATATATGGTCATGCCTATTTTCTTTCACAATTTGATCTGACAAAGTGGGTCTGGCCCACGAAAGCTCATCACCTAATAAACCATCTTGTTAGTCTTTAAAGTGCTACATAGTCCTGCTTTTTGTTTCAGCTAGACTAGACTAATACGGCTACATCTCTATTACTATTACGAAAGTGTGTGCTGTGACTGACAGATGCTGGTGATAAGGTTCCCCTACCACCCAGATGTTTTCTAACTGATGAGATAATGAATCATTGATTAGTTTCTAAGTCAATAAGAGTAATTTGTTTACATGAATGGTTTTGATAAGAATGTATTGGTTACAGATGTCTTTTACAATTAAATAGAGACACCTAAGATAGAACTCACAGTTAACACAATCATGAGAAAAGAATTTCAAAATTTTATATAGGGAAAGAGTTTTGAGACAGTTGAATTGGGTGTGGATTGTGCTGCACTCACTCCTTCAGTTGTCGGATTAGTTCGGTAAAGTATACTATGATGCTGAGGCCAGCTTTGCTCAGAACTGTAGAGTGACAGGGCACACTCTCCCGCACACCAAACAGGAAGGGGTTAACCCAGCCCTAAAGGCTGAGAAAGCCATACCCCCTTTGTCTTACTGGGCATGCTCGAGCTGCACAGCTATAAAAGGGAGCAGCTCAGATCAATTTGGGTTGGTGGCTGAAGGGAGAAAACATGCATTGCCAGCTCCAGGCAAGCCGCAGTGACTACCCAAATACTGATGTGCTACCACACAGGCTGGAGGTCAGATGCTCCCAGTGAACTCTCGGGTTCCAGAGCCAAGCAGGAGCAGAAAGATCCTGATCAAAGAAGGGGAGACAGGGATCCATGAGGCAGCTGAGGTAACTGTAGCAGGAAGCAGCACAGGGAAGGAGATGGCTACATATTGAGTGAGCCACTGGTGGGGAGTCAGTGTGTTTTGGACGGAGCTTTTCCCTGCTGACTCAGTGGCTAGAGAAAGCCACTATCAGGGCCCTAGGCTGGGGTCCAGTGGAATGGGAGGGGGGCTTGGACCCTGCCAGGGGATGTAAACCCTTCCCCTATCTCCCGTCCCTTGCGAGGGGACTGCATCAACCCGTGAGTAGAGGTGAGTTTTTTACTCGGACTATTGAACTTCTCTGCTCTGTGCACAGGGCAAGTTACAGACTGTGGCCATTGGGCCACACTACCCCCCACAAGTTGCGGTGAGTTATGGACTCTGACCATTGGGCCAGCCTGCCCTGGGGACTAAGTGCGGGGGGGGGGCACAGTTTATGGACTTTGGTGGGCAGAGTTATAGTCATGGACTGGGGAGCAAAAGCGGAGAATTTATGAGTGTGCCAGGAGTGAGAAAAGCACCATCACTCTGCACTTGGTGGTGTCTTCTCTCCATCTGTATTACAGGTAGGCCCAGATGAAAACAGACAAATTCACAGATGGAAGTCAGGAAAATTCACGTGTGTTTTAGCAGACTATCAAACCAGGCTATTAAATGTCTGTGAATGTGTTTGGTGTTTAAACTTCATAAAATTAACGAGACTTTCTATACACTGGTTTCATATACCTTTATCTCTTTAATTTTTTCCATTGTATATGATTTATCCACCCCCCCCCCAGATATCTAAATACTGCAAATATGAAAGAAGCTTGTGTAATGCAAAGAGAGGACTCATCAGAAAGAACTTTTAAAAAATGAGAAGTCCTGTGGCACCTTAGAGACTAACAAAAATATATGTGCCACAGGACTACTCCTTTTTTTTTTTTTAAAGTAGTTTTTAAAGTTACAGATTAACACCACTACCTCTCTGAGACTCTTATCAGAAAGGTAATGTATTTCCACACTTGAAAGCAATTTGAGGGCATTCAGAGTTCAAAGATTCGTAAAGCATCCCTCTCTCAAAGCTATGTTAGATTGCTCAAAGAGAACAAATATAAATCCGGAAACAAAGGAAAATCCTTCATCTTTGTACCGTTTGGATTCTAACAGGGTGGAATAATTGAAGACAGAACCAGAATTGCTCTGGTTAGCCCTAAAAGACTTCTGGGAAACTGGCAGGTTATTCCTTGTGTTGATGAAATTTAATCATAGAACATACCACCAGACTGGGGTAACTGCCCTGCTTTTTTGACAGTCTGCCCTGAGGTAGGCACTGTGAGCCACTCAGGACACCATGACCTACAAATTCCTCTCTGTGTTCTACTATTCAATAATTTCTGATTAAATATATTCCACTGAAGATAGTTATTTTGGTGTATCTTTTATCATTATTAAAATTTAAACATGCATCATCAGGAAAGACTAACACTACCCCCAAAGTCTGTTTGGGTCCTTCTTTTATGGCACAGTCTTCTTCAAACACAAGACTCATACGGTGACGCACAAAGCCATTCTCTTTACCAAAGCAGGCTACCGGGGGCCAGGGTTCTTTTGCCTACAGCAGTCACAGGTGAGGCTGGGCCCAGTTCACCTTCAAGGGCCAGCCGCCCTATAACACGGCCTCTTATAGTTGTTAATTATAAAGAGGAAACTTGACTTAAATTCTGAATGCATTCATATGAATTCAAACAAGCCTCAATTCTCCCTGCTCTGCTGTCCCTTGCATTGCCAAAGATGGCTATTACTACAGCTACATTGATGTGAAAAAGGCCACTAGTCTTTAAGAACAATTTTTGTTGTATGACTTTTTTTTATTCCACTTTGGGCTGTTCTATACTGAAAACTTACCTTGGCATACTACGCTTCTCAAGAGTGCAAATCTCCAGCCCTGACAGGTGAGCTCTGCCAACCTAGCCCGCAGTGCACACAATGCTAGGTCAACCGATTTCTTCCATTGACCTAGCTACTGCCTCTTGGGAAGGTAGGTTAACTACAGCAATGAGAGAACCCCTCTGAGGCAGTGGAGAAAGAGCCCAGAAGTATGGGACTGAGGAGGATGGGACATGGGATAGGGGGGAGGTGCCATGGAAAAGAAAGTGATATAGGAATGGGCAGAGGGAAGCAGGAGCGTGGTATGTGGTGTCCCCCACGGTAGCGGCACCCCCAGCAGGGAGGTGATCCCCTCCAATACAGCAATCTACACCTACGACACAACCTGGTGACTTGACTCATGCTCACAGTTGTACATGCAAATATAAATATTTAACTTGATGATATACATAAGATTTGTCCTCTGTGATTTTAAAAATGTATTGGCAAAAAATGTGTTCACTTTTAACATTGTTTTGTACTTAGAACAGGTTAGATGAATTACCTTTAAATTCTTTGAACACTTTCCACTAACTAGTGCTATGACGCCATCATCTGTCACCTGGAAAAAAAATTTGTTATTGGCATATTGGATAAAAGAATGGCACTTACATATTTTTTTAGAAAGCCGAAAGAGAGGGTGTCATGAGGCATCTAATATGGTAATGCAGCTAATCTCAGACCTCTATGAGATCCAGGATCTCCACACGAGTCCAGGATGGGGCTCAGGGGCTTCTGAGATGGCTGCTGGTATGCTTGCAGCTGTAGGTTGCTCGGAGGAAGTGCTGGGGTCCAGGGCCGGCCCGGGCACGCGGCACTGCCCCTGGGGCGCATGGTGCATGCGCGGGCCTGCCTCCGGGGTGCACGGCGCATGCGTGGGCCAGCCATGGCCGCTGGCGCGCAGCCCGCCCCCAGGGCGCATGCGCTGCCCGGCTTGGGCAGTGCTGTTGGCACGCGTGCCAGGCCGTGCAGGGCCCCGCGGCCGTGGGGGGAAGGATGCTGCTGGCTGGTGCCACGGGGCCGGTGCTGTGGGAGCCAGGCGAGCGGCGCCTGATGGTATCTGTAAGGGACACTGCGTGCCCCTTACAGCTGCCATCAGGCGCCCCCCATTGGTTGGCGCCCTGGGCAGCTGCCCGGCTCACCCATGCCTCCGTCCGGCCCTGCTGGGGTCTGCCTTGGCATCAGGGAAGGCAGCCCAAGGTCCTGCTGTGTGGCAGGATGTGAGCAGGGCCTGTGTCTTGCCACAAGCCTTTTCCCTTCTGCCTGCAGCTTTAAAGCCTGCAGCGGAAGGGAAACTATAGAGTTTTGAGGGGTATGGACAGAGTGGTCACTGGGGTAGCTGTGAGAAGCCCTAGAGGACAATTATTTCAAAATAAGCATTGTTGCGCTGTCCACACAAACCGTATTTTGAAATAGCAATTTTGAAATAAGCGTTATTCCTCATGAAATGAGGGATTATTCTTTCTAAATAAGAAGAATTTAGAGCGTGGATGCTCACCTTGTTGTTTTGAAATAGTGTGAGTTACTTTGAAATAACTCTGTACTGTAGACGTACCCATAGTTCTCTGACACGGAGTTATAGAAATACATATTTCTACTTTATTTAGTAGTTTAAATTTTTATTTAGACTATAATTTATTTTATTTTAAATGTAATGTAGACTACTTAGTAGTCTAACCAATAAAGGTGTCCTGTTGTAGCATGTTAGGGCTGCGTGATGCAGTTTACACTGCCACACTTATGTTCTTTCTACACTAGTTTCTGTTAAGCAACTCTCAACTATTGCACTACCCTCCCAGTGCAGTTCTACCAGAGGCAGCAACAATGGGAGCACAAGCATATACAGAGCATTGACATTTTTAATAAAAGGTTTTGAAAAATGCCATGCCTTGTCTGGATTAGCACTCCTTGTATTTCTACCAATGGCTGAGCAGTACTACAAAGTGACTCTTCCGAAAAAGTAGTGGAGGCAAGTTCTTGCAGTCTTCTCTCTACTTAAAATTTTATTTCTAATAGTCTTGAACTAAACACAAAATGCAGAGCCAAATTCACTGCTACTATAAATAGGCACAATTTCACTAGCTTTTACACCAAAGGTAAACTTCACCCAGTATGGTTTTGAAACTGGCTCTTTAAAAATGGGGGAACAAGGGGGGTAAGGTTTGTCTCTCTCACCACCAGAAGTTGGTCTAATAAAGATCCACCTTGTCTCCCTAATACCATAGGACTGACATGGTGGCAACAACATAGCATACAGTACAACAATCTTTTTAAATGGGTCAGACTACCTTCAGCTACCTAAATCCATGAGTTCACTATGATTCTAAACAGTTTTAGAACTGATTAGAACATTTCTCTAATGAAGACTTTACATTTAGATAAGCAGATATTTACTATAAAGACAGTTTAAAGTAACTCAAGATCTTTAATGAAAATTTGAAATCTGTAAAATGTAATGCATTCAATAATGTATTCATGCAATACAGAAGAAAAAGACAGTCCACAAAACTATATCAGCTACACTTGACTTCTTTAAATCAGAATGTTTTATAATAATATGAACCACAAGAACCACAGAAATGAGCTTTGAGAGGTTTGTATATTTCATCATAAATCAATATTGAGATAAGGACATGTTTAGAAAGTTGGTAAATTTTGCTTTGTTGATTCCCAATTCACCTAATATTACCCGCTTTCACTCAACTGACTAGCCAAAAATACAGGGTCCTGTGTAGATTGTTTCTGTTGGGAGGAGACTTTGGTGATGGAGCCAGGTAGTATTTTAATGCCATTGTGTTTATTTACATAAACTGTAGAAAGTCCTGTTTCCCTAAACACAAGAAGAACCAAACATGCGATTACTTCCTTGCTCATGGCTCCAAATGTCATTTAGCTAGCATCCAACCCAAAGGCACTCTTCCATGCTTCTCGAAGGCCACAAAGTGGATTTTTTTCCCACGATGTATCTGGAGCGTCCTCCTTTGTTTCTTTTTACCTCTCTCTGCTTGTCTCTCACCCATAATCTTTCGACTCAAACAGTACCTAGCAAAGTTCCTAGGCCTAACAATGCATGCATTGTTCAGTGGCCTGGAGCTGAACTGTTTCAGCTATTTTAAAGGACGTGCAGTAGTAAAACCTACCAAGTGTAACCATGGGAGGTCAATAGGTTTACCCCCAATTTATAACACCGTGAATGTTTCCCATGGAATTATTCAATAATTTTACATTCTCTGTATGTGAAATGAATTTGTTCTTTGCTTGTCTACAAATAACACTACCTGTTTTGCCATATAAACAGTAAATCTAGCTCAGCTGACATTTAGCTGCTATTGTAGTATGAGGATTTTATTTTGGAGGATGTTTTGCAGAAGGAAGGAAACAGCAAAGACCACAGAATGTATATGTTAAAGCCTCAAGTCTGATATCATTTCTTTGGAACATTTATATGGCCCATAAATCATCAGGTAGAAAACTGCCATACAATGAAACTAATAAAACATTAAGATAATAAATAAAGACATGCCAACACAAATATAAATCTAACTGAAACCAAACAATCTGACACATGGGCAACACAGGTAATCCTCATGTGAGCCACCTCACCAGAAAAGAAAAACGTCCCATATAAAACAGGTCTTTAGTGACAGGCTGCATATGCTCTCTCACTCTACATGTGCCCACATCATGACTTGACCAATCTTACCAGCAATGTATATAACATGGTAGACTGCAAACACAAATATGAGGACTAAAAAATATCTTTACTTTTTTGAGGGGACAACAAAGGAAAATAACTAGGTTTATAAAAAACCTCATAATATAGTGTCCCTTAGCTCTTAAGAGTGATCTGCAAAGTATTTTCCTAATTGGCCTTATGCCTCTTTTGATTCTTTATGCTATTTACAGGTCACTTGAAATAATTTAGTTTTTAAAAAGAGGACGCTATTGTAGTAAGATGATGGCCTGAAACACAAACCCACATATCACAGCCCTGGTGTGAGGCTTGAGGCCTAGGCACAATAGTCAAGACTTTGCTGATATAAAGCAAAGCTAAGCTTTGAGCAAGAAGCAGGCTTTGCTAACAGAATCTGGCATGAACAGGGTTAATGGTGTAAAACACTAGATGGTACTAGGCACAGGCTGCATGTGCATTCCAGAGGAGTCGGAACAGAACACTTCGTGAACACATCTTGGTACCAATGCACTATTCACAAATAACAAACATACCTACCCAAGTTCAGGACAGGGTCTAAACTGACAGCATGACAGATGTGATCGAACCCCTGTGTACAAGGTAATGGGTGGTATCTAATAGGGATGTTAGGAAGCGTGTAATCCAGTAACAGTGTAGCTGACAAAAATGTTGATGGTTACATGATTAACCACTGCAGCTCTGCATTGAAAGGAACCTGGGAGCTGGTGTGCAGTCAGGCTGGCTCAGTCCTAGCTTGCACCCGGGCCTGGCAGCTACCCCCACTGTGGCTCTGCATTTGAAGTATTTTGAGAGCCAGCTACCCCTCTGCGGCTCTGCATTTAAAGTATTTTAGGCTGCTACTCTATCCTGCGCTGGGAAAGAATTTCAGATGTGTGTTTACATTTCCCTCCTTCCCCCAGCAGCAGCTGTCCCCCTTCACTGATCTGAAGTAGCTTCTTCACTTTCTTCTTAGAGGCAGCCCCCAGAGCAGGCTCTGGTAGCCTATTGTTTCATTAATTAGGATGCAAACTGCACAAATCCCTAACAAGTCCTTTACTAGAGCAACAATGTGACACTCAAGAGAGAGTCACATAAAAAAAAGACACAAAGACTTTATGTAAAATCCAAATAAACAAGAGTGTTAACCCATTTTGCACAAAAACCCCATCCATATAACACTACAGTCCCTATCTCTCTTGTACTCATAAGCCCTTGGAGACCACTGAAAATAAAAATAAAAATAAAAATAAAAGGAAGTAGCCAGTGGAGTGCACCACAAGTAGGGTGTAACGATCCAGTTTACACTATCCTGCTAACCCCAAGTGCCCAGTGAAGGTCGGACAAATATCCTTTTTATACATCTTTTCCTTTCATTCCTCCCACAGCTAGTTCCATACCTGTGTAAGCTCTCATCTCCCAGCCTGTATTTAGTATGTCAGAGGACCATAAGGTAGTATTTCTACTGCTTACAGAAACTTTTTAAATCCATACATTTCCCAATAATCTTGATAAGTTAATGATGTGGCACAGACCAAAAATGTCAATTCAAATAAAGCATGTTTTTAGAGCACTGTGCAGATACAAAAATTGAGCCACAGGTATCTGCATTGACATCTGCTGATGCAGATACCAGTTCCATCCAGCACCATCTCTGCAGTGCCCCCTACCCCCCCACCCCCACATTGCTGCCTCTATCAGAGGCAGCAACGTGGGGGTGGAGGGTGTGGGAGGGGAGCTGCTGAGAAGCAGCCTCTACCCATGGCAGGCTTAGGCTGTGTATCCTGGTCAGCCTGCACGCCTGGCTCTTACTACATTTAAACTGCAGAGCTGCAGTGGGGGTAGCTCCTGGACCCAGCGTAAGCCGGGACTGATTGCCTTCCCTTATTGACTAATCGTGGAGTTGATACAAATTGTATCAATTAGCCAATTACCTGCTTCTTAACATCCTTACTCCCAGCATGCACTGGCTTCCAGCTGCCAGCTCCACTCCCAGGAAGCCAGCTGCCGCCCCACGCTTCAAATTCTGATATACAGTCAGCAGCACGGGGCAGCAGCCAGCTCCCTGGGAGCAGGGCCAGCAGCTGGGAAGTGATATGTGCCGGGAGCCAGTTTATAAGCTGGCTCCTGGTGCTACTGGCTTCCAGCCCCACTCCAAGGGAGCCTGCAGAGGCAGCTGACTCCCCTGGAGCTGGCATGTAACTAACAAACTGATAAGCTGATGCTTATCGATTACTGTTTAAAGAGTTATACTCTTACATCCCTAATTACAGCTTTAATGGATTTTATTATTACCACTATGTTAGGCACACTAGGATATGAATTATAGTAGAGTTAAAGTTTAGATCAGGTGTCAACAGCCACCACTTTCATTCCCCTGGTCTCTGAGGCAGATGCCAGTGTGGACTCTCCTCTCCTCCTCTGGCCCTCCAGCACAGTGTATTCCCTTTCTGTCTCCCAATTATTTTTGTGTGGTGACTTTCTCGGAGGGAGAGGGGACAGTAGTGGATTCCTGCCTCCCTTTTCCTAATTGGCAGCTATGCCTGCTCATTGAACCAAGACCTGCAATGCACTGGCCTAGCTGCCAGACTAGGCAATGTTCTCTCTCCTTCACTCCAGCAGAGGGCGAAGCACAGGAAATCAAGGGACTGAGACCTTTCTTCGTGCACAAACATGGGAGCTAACTCCCACTGTAGTTTGAGAACCTCTGCTCTCCACTGTTCCTGCATGCAGCCCTGCTCTTATTTCTTCCTATCCCCATTTCTCTCCTAGAAGTCCGTCCAATGCATTGCACCACCTCAACCGTTCCTTCCCTGGTGTTCATGCAATCTTCAAGCTCTCCACTCTACTTAGAGATTTCCTTCTCCTTATGCAGCAGACAACTACTCTCTTCTCCTTCAAATCCTGTCTCTTAAAACATACTCCATCCACAAGCTTTTAAATGGAAAAAAAAAATCATCAAAGGAGCCATTTCAACTGGGAGGTCTGTCTAAATTAGACAGCTAACTCCGTGTGTCTGAGACAGCGCCTTCCTCTACACGTTGTGTGATTCAGAACTAAGCAGCTTCTTCCCTCCCCCGCCCGCTCAAAAAAATCCCCTGAGCTCTACATGGAGCATACAATGCCAAGACATTTTATTTTGAAGAAAAATAAATGGGACGATCTAGGAAAAAGGGATGATCTAGATCAGGGGTTGGCAACGTCTGGCACGTGTGCCATAAGTGGCATGCAAGATGACTATCAGTGGCACACAGGGGCAGGGGAGTGGAGAAAGCCCCGAGCGAGCGAGGAAAACACCAGAGCCACAAATGGCTCTGTGCATGCGCACGTTCTCCCCCTCCCTCAGATGGAGGAACAAAGCAGTATACCAGCATGCTTCCTGCAGGCCTTTCCTGCTGCTCCATTGGCCAAAATCCAGCCAATGGAGCAGTGGGAAGCCATGCCTGGGACAGGGTGCCTGAGAGCAATGCAGGGGACAAAAGCAGACCCAGCCGCCATCTTGCCGGTGAAGGACCCTTTGCTGCCATGGCCATGTCCCCACTGCTCCATGCATGGCTCCTCCTCCGCCTTGCACTGCCCGTGTGCGCTGTGCACTTACACCCATCAGAGAGCCCCAGGGGGTTGCTGGAGTCCGTCACCCAGGTGCCGGCAGGTTGGATCCTGCCCAGCCTGCCCGGACCTGCCGGCCAGACTCCCTGCGCTCCTGGAGAGGTGCAGCTGCCATTCCACAGTTGGCCATTGGTCCGCTAATTTATTCCATGTGTGGAGCAGCGTCTGGCTGCCACATGGGAGTGACTATGACAATAAATAAATCCTGTTACAGACACTGGGGGAAAAAAAAGTGCCGGCCAGACCTGCACCCCTGCTCCCTCCTTTGTGCCAAGACCCTGTCCACCCTGCTCCTGCCCCCTTCCCCCCAGCCAGATACCTACCCACAGTCCGCTCCTGCCCCCTCCCCCAGTCAGACACCCTACTCTCAGCCTGCTCCTGCACCCCACCTCCAACCCAGATCCTGCATCCAAGTGCGGGGAAACACGTGCAAGCTCCTCCGCCCCTCCCCACAGGAAAAGCTGGAGTGGAGCCCAGGCAAGTGGGGCATGTGCTGAAGAGAACCCCTCCCCATATCCCGGGAGAGCGGCCCAGCCCAGGGGAGGAGGGTTAAATCTTGGCACGCCACTTCGGAAAGGTTTCCAACCCCTGATCTAGATGATGCTTGGTCCTGCTGTGAGAGCAGAGAACTGGACCTGATGACCTCTCGAGGTCCCTTCTAGTTCTAGTACTCTATGATTCTTTGAAATCACATAACAGGACCAAAATCCCTGCATAACCCAGGGCATAAATTGTAATGAAAGGTGTGCCAGGACTCAAGCTATTCTTTTACTTTCATAGCTGATGCGGCAAGCCCAGAGGTTCCAGGTCCATGAACTGCCACGCCTAGAGCACAGATTAAGCATTGGCTGGGATCAACAATTCATAAACCTAACAGATGACTCAGAGTACAATTAATAGTCTGGTAGCACTTTAAAGACTAAGTTTTTCCTGTTACAGACTAACTTGGCTACCCCTTTAAAACTTCAGATTACAATGTCACTCATACCTTTTGTTTTATACATTTTACTCTTTCTTTCTTTCAAGAGTGACTAAATCTTGAGAAGTGAAACATCAGTTCTGGTATGTATGACTTATGTTTTTAATGGTTCAGTGACTCACATATTCAGCTTGTTTCCCCACCCCCCAGGCCAATTAGTTCTAGTCAGAAGAATTTAATTAACTGGTGTAAGATTATATTCCTATGGCAGAGTAACAGGAACAGCACTATAAAAAAAAACCCCTGATACCTGAAAAAAGGTATCGGTGCTCCAGACTACATGTCATTACTAGTCATTTGGGTTTAGAGAAAATATTTTTATATCTTCAAAAGACAGAACCCATTTGATACCATTTCATTGGGAAGCAGCGTCTGGAACTGTATGTGCCTTTGGAGTTTTGAATCTTAAAACACTGCTAAAAACAGAGCTAAATAAAAATGCAGTCAATGCAACTCATTTCTTCATTTTATTTATGTCACCGTCCTTTACATTTTTATTGTTGCTATTTTGGTTACCTGAGTAGATGAAAAATCCACACTATGTAGAAATCTGCAGTTCTGTCCAAGCGCATGAAGGGATGCATCAGTGATGCACGAGCAGCTGCCTAAGTTAACTATTTGTAGAAGATGACAATTCAGTGCAAGAGCAAGAACTCCATTGTCTGTCACATTGCAGCACCTTTTAAATGAGGCTTCACGTAAATAAGGGCAGGACAAGGCCAGAGCAGTGACTCCTATTGAAGAAACAGAGCAAGTCATTCTTACATAAACCCTTCATAACCAAAAATACCTGATTGTATAATAATACTTTTTTATAAAAATGAAAATGTCAATTCAAAAGTCATATTCTGCCTGAGCTTTTTTTACGTATTATTTCTACAAATAACACAGGACATTTGAGAATATTTTTCTGAACTCTTCCAATTTATTTACTTTTCATACAATTCATTTATCTCTCTGCCTTGGTGTCTGTAGCTCAGTATACATTTGAAAAGTTGCACTGATTTAACAGATTTTTAACTGGCTAAATCTCTGCAAGCTCCCTACACTGACACAAATCAGATAATTCTGGGGTTAAATAATGTAGCTAAGGACATATCTACATACAGAAGTTACACTGGTTTAGCAAATCAGTTTAGTTAAACCACTATAATTTTTGCATTGAACTCTTATATTGGTTAAAAACTGGTTATACTGATTTAAATTATTAGTAAATGAATCCAAACTACCATAACGTCTTTTACTCTTTGTAGGTGAACCAAAGTTCCAGCACGCCTTGCATTTATAATTCTTTGTATTGAAGCTGAACCTAAATTGAACTTTAAATGATCTGGCCCATATGCCCAAAAAGAGACTATCATTATGGTAACTATTATGCAGCAGTACACCTAGAGTAGGCATTCTGGGGGCAGAGTGTGGGTGGGGCAGGCTGGTAGTTTGGGAAGGCAGTGCCTTTCTCCCGCCAGCATACCAGCTGCCCACATCAGTATCCCACAATGCCTACCCTGAAGGCTGTGCTCAATGTTTTGTTTGATCTCTGCTGCCCTGCAGGTATGAGCCCCTCCCCTTGAGTGATCTGCTCCATTTGGGAACAAAGAACAAATGTCCTGTTCTGCCCTGCACGAGGAACACAGTGACAGGCAGACTGCTACTGTGGAGAGAGGGACACAGACGCTATGCTACTTTGACATTCCTCAGCACAGAGAGCTCACAGAGCTACTCATGATGCCACTCCTGACAACAAAAGAAGCTGTGGGAGAACCCTGAGGGCACATCTACACAGCAGGGCTAAAGTCAAATTAAGCTACGCAACTTCAGCTATGTCAATTGCGTAGCTGAAGTTGAAATAGCTTAAATCAGCTTTTGGCGCTGTCTACAGAAGTGGAGAGTCTGAGAAGCATCACTCTTCCTCCGACTTCCCTTACTTCTCGTGAAATGAAGGTTACCATGAGTTGGAGTAAGATGTCCTCCAACTCGACATTATTTTGAAATAAAGGCTCGTAGTGTAGACACGCACGATGTTATTTTGGAATAACATCAGTTCCGGAATAACGCTGCTGTGTAGACATACCTTGAGGGAATCCCAAGATGCGCAGGGACCAGCTCTGCTTTCTCACAATACTACACTGTGGGATACATTTCCACAGTGCATTGCTCACACTGCTGCTGATGGTGACCCCAAAATGGACATGATCTACTGACAGGGCACAAGTGTGAACATCCTCTGGCGATTTTTGTTTTGTCAACTTATGTTGGGAGTCAACATAAGTTGGTTGTGTAGATATAGACATACCTTGAGATTTAAGAATATATACTTTGAAGTGAAATTGCTGGCACATTTCAATACAGTCCCAGCTTTCTTAGTGTTTGCAGTTATAACCTATTTGTAAGGTAAATAAGGGGCATTGACAAACTTAAGATAATTTTGATTAAAAAAAACCCTTAACTTTCTTAGAAACAAATACTGGTATTAAGTATTTGAAACCTGTTTTTCTTTTGGAATTGTGAACTGCATGAGTTAGTCTGTTAGAAGTGTGAAAGTAATAGAAAATAACCTACTAAATGCTAATTTTCTAGATACCAAAAACAAACAAAAAAATCTTTTAGAAAAAGTTAACACCCACCGGAAAGTGTCTGTAAACTGATAGTCTATCTTCACAAACTTAGTTTATTATAAATAACAGAGGCATTTATTATGGTAATGAAGAAGACTAGATGTTAAAAAGCTTAGGACACAATAATATCTCTTTTGTTCAAATATTCAACACATTTAGGAAGTTCTTGTGTTATAAAGAAAACTAACGTGCATCTTTGGATATGTCAGGAGCCACATTTCTGATTATCTCTGTGATTATTCTAATTAAATCTCGTTGTGCAGATCTTGATAATAATTTGATAATCATTTTAAGTATCCAGGAACAATACACCTCTAACAGAAAATAGTGACATCAATAACTGCATTTTGAAACATGCAACATAACACTCTACTGTGTGTGTGTGGGGGGGGGGGGGCAAGAGGGTGGATAGAGGCATGGCTGCTGGGAAAAGAGTTGCGGTTGGGGGAACCTTATGTTATGGTGTCTGGTATTGTTCATGAGTATTATGCTCCCCCAGTATGTCGTTTTGTTCCTGCGTGATTTGTAGCATGTGTTCAGTGGTCTCCTGTCTCTGTTAATTTACCCTATCTACTCTCTGGTGCTGTCTGTGGTCTCTTTGCTCCCTCTCCCTAGCTCTTTCCATATCTCTCCCAATAGATTTTTGCTCCCTCTCCGTAGGTCATCTTTGTTCTCTTTTCTCTGACTGAGCAGAAGAGTGACCGAACAAATCCTTTACCATATCATCACACGTCCTTGGTTTTTTTTCCCTTCAGTAGGTGTATTCTGTCTTATGTCCCAAAACGTCACGAATCAGTTCTAATTTAACTCTATAAAAATTATTTTCCCCCTCCATTTGAATACACTCTCTCTTCTGGATTATTTATTATAAAACATTCTGATATAAAGGCCTCTCTCTAGCAAACTCTGAAGCCTATGTTCCATTGTAAGCATGTGAGTGGTAAAGATGTAAAATCCTGATTAATCAGTTAACCAGTTAAACGTTAAGTTAACAATGTTTAATTGGTTAACTGACTGAGCAGGATCCTGCCCTGATGCTGGGGATGCTGCCACCACACGTGAAGGTGGCTCCTGCCCCTGGACCCAGGGCTGCCGCTGGCTCCTGGCCAATTCTGCAGGAAATTCTGACATTTCAAAATATGGTTTTATTTCTAGCTCTAATAAAAGGTTGATATTTTTAAATTTACACCAAAAATAGAAAATACTTTTTAGGAAATACTGAATCATTTTGATAATGTCAAGTTAATATACATATGATTTTAAAAAGTTTAACAAAACAAATAAAGTAAAAAATAAACATTTTGATGTTACCCATACAAAATGAGAGTCAAAACAGTTTAATGCTTTCCTTTGGAAAAATTTGTTAAAATCAACACTTTCTTACAAAACTGCATTTTTTTGGTGAAAACCGTCCACTAATTTGTGGATCGGCTCTACAAAGAGTTTGCTGTAACCAAGCAACATGAAATTAAACAAATTCCTGAGGAATGTATGTTCTCTGTGTATAACTGACTAAAATGACTTCGCCAACATGTGTGCTTAATATTTACACTAATTGCTTTCACAATTTTCTCTAACTCTCCCAACAGAAAGACAGAAAACAGAAGATAGATTCAGATTCTACCTGTACAGGAAACATACCTTCTGAAGTGATGGCTAGTCTGTTTTCTCTACAAGAATTTAAGTTAATTTTTTTCAGTTGCTTGCAATTACTAATTTGCAGCAGGGCATTATCTGAAATATCACAGTCTCGAAGATCTAGTGTCTCCACTGCTGGGTGTAGCACCTATAATGCAAACACAATATTTCCATCAAATTATACATGGTAATACCATAAATATGCACATTTAATCAGTGATTATTGCATTAGAAATTACATATGACTTTTTAAAAATGTTCTTTTGAAAGATGCCAGGCTAACAGCCTAAGGAATTAAATCCTCTTTCTGTAGAACGTATATAATCTCTGACGTGACAAACTACCTCCTGGGGTTAGAGAGCAGTCCAGTTTCTGTGTATGATCAATTCTTATCCTTCTAATAAGAAATAAATCTTTATCACACACAAAAGACCATCACAGGCACTTTGGGGAGCAACTAGCTACAATGTTTCCACTCCTTGGCTCCTAAACACAAAAATTCCTTTGTCTAACAGATACTAATAGAACCTCAAAATACTTGGCCCCATATGCTCTTGGTGTTTTTGTCTAATTCTCTTGCAGGCGGACTTGTCCTCAGAAACATGCTAACATTTTTTAAGTCAAAAGGCATTTATTCTTCATTAGCTAAGCCTCTTCAACCTCCCAAAACTGTAGTTTGGCTTTCCGGGGCTCTTCATAATTTTTCAAGAGACTGAGGTGAGGCTGACTGTTTTGTAGTTCCCCAGATTCTCCGTCTGCCCTTTTTAATAGCTGGGCACTACACTTGCCTTTTTCCAGTCATCTGGGGCTTCCCCTGATCACCATGAATTTTCAAAGAAGATGGCCAATAGCTCTGCAACCACACCAGACAACTCTCTCAGCACCCTCAAATGCACTCCATGGACGTGTGTGCATATCCAGCTTTTCTAAATATTCCTTAACCCACTCTTTCACTATTGTGGGTTGCTCACCTCCTACCCATACCATGCTGTCGAGTGCTGCCATCTGGGAGCTGAACTTGTATGTAGAGACTGAGGCAAAAAAACATCAAGAACTTCAGCTTTTTCCGTATCTGTCATTAGATCAGTCTCACACTTTCCCTAACCTGCTTCTTATTGGTAACATACCTGTAGAAACCCTTCTTGTCATCCTTCACATCCCTTGCTAGCTGCAACTCCAATTGCACTTTGGCCTTCTGATTACACCCCTGCTTGCTCAGTTTTTATACTCCTCCCTAGTCATCTGTCCAAGTTTCCACTTCTTGTAAGCTTTGTTTGTTGGTTTTGTTTTGTTTAAGCTCACAAGTTGCCTGTCATATTTGCTGTTCTTTCTGCACACTGGGATGGTCTGTTCCTATGCCCTCAATAAAACTTCTTTAAAGTACAGCCAACTCTCCTGGACTCCTTTACCCTCATATTAACATCCCAGGGTACCCTGCTCATCAGTTTCCCAAGGGAGTCAAAGTCTGCTTTACAGAAGTCCAGGGTCTGGTATTCTACTGCTCTCCTTTCTTCCTTTTGTCAGGGGCCTGAACTCAACTATCTCATGGTCACTGCTGCCTAGGTTGCCATCTATTTCTACTTCTACCAATTGTCCTGTTTGTGAGCAGTAGGCCTAGAAGATCATGACTCCTAGTTGGTTCCTCCAGCACTTGCATCAGGAAGTTGTAGCCAACACACCAAAAACTTCCTGGATTGTCTGTGCACAGCTATATTGGTCTTTCGGCAGATGTCAGGATGATTGAAGTCCCTCATGAAAACCAGGGCCTGTGATCTGGAAACTTCTGTTGGCTTTCCAAAGAAAGCCTTGTCTACCTCATCCTCCTGGTCTGATGGTCTATAGCAGACACCTACCATGACATCAGCTTTGTTGCTCTCACCTCTAATCTTAACCTAAAGACTCTCATGGCTACAGCTTGCCTATGTGCCGCATCTCTCCATGATGCCTTGGAGGCATGTTAAGATAAGACATTGTTAACCTATTAGAACAGCGGTTCCCAACCACTGGTCGGCGGACCAGTGATGGGCCTCGAACCGCTGGCTGTTGGGCCATGGCAGCTCTGGGGACCAGGGCTGGAGTGAACTGCCCAGCACCTCCCCTGCCGCCACTGCCATTGGGAGAGGCATGTCCTGCCCCACCTCTCAGCCAACCTGTGCCAGGAAAGGGCGGGGGTCTCCTACTGGACGTAGAAGAGTGATTAGCTGCGTGGCCGGAGGGCCGCGCAGAGCCTGGCACGGCAGCATTAGGGCAGCCGCGACCCAGGCAGCAGTGCTTAGCTGGTGGCTCGGAGACAGCGTAGGATTAGGTGAAGGAAGTGGGGCAGGCACTGGGGAGTTGGCACTGGAGGGCCAGTACTGGGGAGCTCTAATGGGTGGGGGCTCTGAGGTGGGGGGCTGACATTGGGGGGCAGTGGGGCATCCAAGGTGGGGAGTTGGCACTGGAGGGCCCTGGGAGGGGGGGAGCTACAGAGGCAGTGCTGGCACTGGGGGGCTCTGGGGATGGGGATAATATTGGAGTCTGGGGGCTGGCACGGGGGGGTTCTAGGAGGGTTGGGTGCAGTGGGGCTCTGGAAACAGGAGGCTGGCATTGGGGGGGGTCTGGTGGTAGGGGCTATAAGGGGTGGGGCGCTGGCACTGGGAGGTTGGGTGCAGGGGACTCTGGGGTCAATGGCTGATGCTGGGAGGTAGTGGAGGGGTGGGGGACTCTAGGAGTTAGGGCTGGCACTGTGGGGGGGAGGTCACAGAACCACTGCATACCCCAGCCCTGGCCCCCAGAGCTGCCCTGAACAGCCAGCTTCATCTGCGGCAGCCACCCGCCACGTGGTGACTGCCGGAGCTGAAGCTGGCTGTTCATGGTGGCACTGGTGGCTGGGCGTTTTGGTGGACAAGTAACATTTAGTTGCATATTCATGAATGAATATGCAAATATTCAAATAAAATGTTACCGGTCTGCCAAAAGTTTGTGAATGGGTTTGCCAGTCTGCAGTATAAAAAAGGTTGGGAACTACTGTATTAGAAGGAGTAAGGATTTTTAGCAACATAGTGTACTAAAAAAGTAGTACAGATACTTGAATTAGCCACTTTTGATGTGTTTACCAAATAGAAATAAGTAAATAACAGATACTTGATTGTATAATTAGAAATTTATTGGAAAATGTGCTGAAAATAATGTTTGGGGAAAAAAAAAGGAAATACTGAGAATAAAACTGTATCCAGTTCTTCTATGAGCATATTAAGCCCTCAGCCACATTTAGAAGCAGACAAAAGGTGCAAGTTACCTGTCAATGGATTGGTTCTCACAGCCTGTGGTAACTTACTTTATTATGTGCTAATTATCTTAAAAAAATCCAGTCAAGTTAACTGATCCTCAGATCTCTGATTACCAAGTTTAAAGTTTACTAAATGTTGAACCAAATTGGTAACAATTTTCATTTATTTTTTAAGCACTTCACACCTAAGCAGTTTGAACTAGGGATGTAAAATCCTGTTTTAGTGGCTAACCTGTTAAATGTAATGTTTAATCAGTTCACCAGCTGAAAGGGGAGCAGGCGGGGGAGGTTAGCTACAGCCTGGCTGGTCCGGAGTACCCACCCAGCCTGCCACAGGTCCCTCCCCCTCCCACCACAGGCACAGGCTGATCCAGCCTGGCCCGAAGCAGCCCTGCCTGCAGTGCACTCTGGGTAGGTGGAACAGCTCCTGTCCACGGTGGGCCCCATGGGGCTGGAGCAGCCATCGGCAGGCAGGAGCTGTTCCAGCTCACACTGATTAACCAGAACTAAGGATGTGAACAGGTAACCCCTCCGGGAGCAGAAGCCAGTCCCCCTGCGCATGGGACTGCTGACTCCTGCTGCCTGCCCCGCACACAGGATCCTACTTAATCGGTTAATCAGTTAAACCTCAGGTTTAAGCAGTTAACTGATTAACCAGGATTTTATATCCATAGTCTGAATAATCTTTTACATAATTTACATTAAAGTCTTGTATCATTAAGATTTCTGAATCATACCTAAAGTATCTCTCCCCTTTCCATCTTCAACTCTCTCATTCCCTCTGGTTGAATTATTTATTTTGCTGCTTGAAACAAAAGTTATAGCTTTGAACTACAACTACAGTTTTTCCGATAAAGCCTTACTGCACTGCAGGTACAGACATGTATTGACGTATTTTTGGAGAAGTGATAAATGCAACAGACAGCATTTCAATTCACATAAGAAATAATGAAAACCAGAAAGTCATTGTGGATTATTTTTGCGAACATTTCTGCATGTAAAGCATGTTTAAATTTGACCAAATAATGTCAGTATATTCAAAATCATGACTTCTCTTTGATCATTTTTTCAAAAATAACTGTCCGGGGTCAGAGGGTATTATACAACCAAAAAGAGTGACATGGAGTTTTCAGCAAGCTGGTAGTATTATAATAATATAGTAAATTCTACAAATTATCAATATATTAAGATAAAAACTGTAAAATTCAAGAAAACCAGAAAGAAATACTCACATAGTAAAACTGCTACCACACCAATAAAGAACATTTCTCCCTAGTTACTGGATTTTAGTTTCCTTTTATTTTCTGCTCTTTTTTTCAGATTTACTAGATAATATTTGTTGACTATCAGTGTGCTCGACACAATACAATGCATGAAGCAGGAATCATATTTCCCTTCAGGGAGTTTATGGTCTAAGCTAGACAGAAATAGTTAAGACACATAATATACTAGATGAAAGTTCACTCTTGAGGAAATGCCAATTTTTAATTCTGTAAAGCAGCACTCACAGTCTTGGCAGAAGTGTATTGTAGAGGTGGAACTGAAAGAAGAGATCGGTATACATGAAATGGGAAATGTTCCCATTATAGGTTTCAACATGCCAGAATGGATCAAATCAAGAGCAGAATGTAGGATGACACAGTGAGTTTTAGTTTTAGCCAATCTTGAGGAAGAGCAGAAAAAAAGAGATGGAATAGAAAAAACACACAGAAGTGAAAACTGTAGGGCTTGAAATGCAAGGACAAGACAATTAATCTGAATACAAAAGATGAGGAGAAGCCAGCAAAGGATTTGAATAGGAATAGGTGGAAGGATAAACACATGATTGGACTGGGAGTTGGAGAAGGTGTTGAGCAGTAGCCTTTTGGATGGACTGTAGAGAAGCCAGGCAACATACAGAAAGGGATATATGATGGTAAAGACAAAAGATGATCAAGTTACGGGCAAAAAAATTTAGAAACAGTAACAGAAATGAGAGAAAAGATCACAGAAATGTTGTAAATGAAGACAATTGATTTGATGACACCTTGGATGTGGGGGAAAGAGAAAATAAGAGGAGTCAAATATAAGTCATATCTGTGTCTGGGTAATAGGGAAAATAGTGGAATTATCCAAGAAAGATATGAGAAGAAAAGCAGAGGACAGAGGGAGGCTTGTGGGACTTTGAACGGGCATTTGGATTCCAAGAAGACAGACTATCAAAGATGTAATACTCTACAGACAGGAAAGGCAGATTCAGAAGCTGTCAGTACTGAGAGTTATTGTACACTGTGTATGACAAAGACCATGGGATCTAAGACAGAAACTTGGGGACATTAACAGAGCGAGAAAGGGGGAAAAAACTGCTGAAGGAAGAGAACAGGAGTACTAAAAGTACAAGGAGCAACGTGCTTCCAGGAAAAGGTAGTGATAAACTACTGAAAGCAGATTATAGATGAGAACAGAAAGGAGGCAAAGCAGGAGACAACACTCTGTTAGAAAATATGGGGATAAAAAAGAGGGAGCTTGAGTTTTTGTAAACTGATTTTCCTCATATGTATGGATGGATTGCATCCAATGAATTGCTCAAAGCAATTCAGCAGGCTTCTTAAAAGAATACTACATGTATATGATTGACTCCATTTTCATCTTGTCCCACTTTTTATTACAGTTCAAGAAATGTAGCATGTTTAAGATTATGCTTTTTTCAGAACAATTCTGGTGTACTGCCCCATGCCTCATAGTCTTGTTGTTCTGACTTTCAGGGACTGGTAGCATTTGCCTGGCACAAATCACAGATCAAAGCAAGAATGAACTGGGGAGTTCTTCATTCCTTCTATTTCACCAAGGCCAACTTTTAGTTTTCCTTAATTTTTATAGCTCCCTTCGAGACGAGGAGGACATAAAAGGATAAAAATGTCAAAACATCTGAATTTACAACTGAGGCAAGTTATTACTGAATTTCATCCTGGAACACTGACAAGCATTAATGAGCAACTGAAAGGGCAGAACCAAAGAACTCATAGTCCACCTCAGCAACTTTTCAAAGAACTCAGGATTTAATGGAATTTTATCCTAAAACATAGACCTAAAGCTCACAGAATATTATAGCTATCTCAAGATTTTCTGAGACCCGTACATTATTTAAATATCAGCGGCTAGAAGCTCGTTTTGGCAACTGTCCCTGTTATAGTGTTTTCTCATTGCTACCAAAAGAAACAGCAGTATAGATCCAATACCTAGTCAATCTGCTGATCCTGCAGGATTGTAAAGGAAGCATCTGTGCAGCAGTCTCAGCAAACAGAGACAATCCACTACTCTTGTTAGGGCTTTTCTGCAAAAATATTTTTTTAAAATATGCTATTTGGCTATTAGGTCATGAAGTGTGCAACTGTGATTAATTTGCATGTTACACACTTATTTATGCCAAGTAGACAATTTAATTCAAAACTGATAGCAACAGCTGCACAGCATCCTACACTGAAATATGTACAGTGGACAACTGAACTCCCCTGGATTAAACTGATGATACAGAAGTCAGCTAGAAAACTTTTTCACTGACCGGTATCCATATTCTTCTTGGTTTGTAGGAATTTATGGAACTTCACAGTCAGATAAATCCCTTAAAATTCAGGATGGCATGAGATGAAATAGCAGGAGATGGCATTAGGAGGGAGAAATGAGGAGAAATTTACATAGGAAGAGGTCATGGGACCACTTGTTGAACTATATACATAATTTTAGTTGAGCTCATTATTTTATATTTTGTTCTGTAATAAACTGGCATGAATGTGGAGAGATGCACAGAAGTGATTCTTGAATGGTCTTACCTCACTGATATTGGAATCAGTTATCCGCCCTTGCATACTCATTAATTTTATCAGCTTATCTTTTATGTTGGGAGGCAAAGGCTTAATATCTGCAACATATCTGGAAATGTTCTTTGTCAAGCACTGAAGGCAGCTGAAATAAAAGTAAGTTAAAATTCAGTCACACAGAGGCACAATGTAGTGGTATTACACTGAATTAAATACAATTATTAATTTAAACACCAACAAGGATCTTTTTACAGCTTTTTAAAAAATCTTCCAGTCTGCAATGCCCATTTAAAGTCTGAAAATATAACATATTGCTCCTGATATAGTCCTTCTCCATTAGGTAAGAATTTGAAGGGGGCATTCTACAAGATGCATACTTTTCTGAATTATTATTCATGCCTGAAGAATCAATCTGTCCTTGCAGCTGGCTGCTCATAATTTGAAGGAAGCACATGGTAGTGCATATTTGTACTAGTAACAATATCAATATGTCCCATTTGAGATACTTTGCTTTATGTTGTAAATTCACTGCTCCCTACACATGGCAACTTTCCCACACACGTCTCAAAACAGCTTTCTGTTTTGACAGATTTACTGTTATCAATTTTATTTCTCAAACACTTATGAATTTACCTTGCTCCAGATCTGTGTCTTAATCACAGTAGATTTGTATTTTGCTTTTTGAAACATCAAATAATACTGGATGAAGAATAATGGTGCGCATGCAAATTAATCCCATCTATTCACACAGGTAAATCATGCTCATACAAATTAATCCCATCTATTCACACAAAGGCCTGACTTAAAAGTACACCCCAAATTGAAAAACACAGTAAGAGAACCAAAAGAGTGCCACCGTGGCTTAACCACCAAGTAAAAGAAGCAGTAGGAAATAAAAAGGCATTGTTTAAAAAGTGGAAGTTAAATCCTAGTGAGGAAATTAGAAAGGAGCATAAACTCTGTCAAATGAAGTGTAAAACTATAAGGAAAGCCAAAAAGGAGTTTGAAGAGTAGCTAGCCAAAAACTCAAAAAGTAATTGCAAAATGTTTTTAAGTACCTCAGAAGCAGGAAGCCTCCTAAACAACCAGTGGGGCCCCTGGACAATCGAGATGCCAAAAGAGCACTCAAAGGCGATAAGGTCATTGCAGAGAAACTACATTAATTCTTTCCTTCAGTCTTCACAGCTGAGGATGTTAGGGAGATTCCCAAACCTGAGCCATTCTGTTTAGGTAACAAATCTGAGGAATTGGCCCAGATTGAGGACAAATTGATAAACTTAACACTAACAAGTCACCGGGCTCAGATGGTCGCATTCCCCCAAGAGTTCTAAAAGAACTCAAATGTGAAATTGTGGAACTATTCACTGTGGTTTGTAACCTATTCTTTAAATCAGCTTCTGTACCTAATGACTGGAAGATAGCTAATGTGATGCCAATATTTAAAAAAGGCTCTAGAGGTGATCCTGGCAATTACAGACCAGTAAGTCTAACGTCAGTACCAGGCAAATAAGTTGAAACTATAGTAAACAATAAAATTGTCAGACACATAGATGAACATAATTTGTTGGGGGGGAAAGTCAACATGGTTTCTGTAAATGAAAATCATGCTTTACTAATCTGCTAGAGTTTTTTGCGAGGGGTCATCAAACATGTGGACAAGGGAGATCCAGTGGATATAGTGTACTTTAAACTTCCAGAAAGCCTTTGACAAGGTCCCTCACCAAAGGCGCTTAAGCAAACGAAGTTGTCATAGGTTAAGAGGGAAGGTCCTCTCATGGATTGATAACTGGTTTAAAAAAAAAATAGGAAACAAAGGGTAGGAATAAGTGGTCAGTTTTCAGAATGGAGAGAGGTAATTAGTGGTGTCCCCCATGAGTCCATCCTGGGATCAATCCTATTCAACCTATTTATAAATGATCTGGAGAAAGGGGTAAACAGTGAGGTGGTGAAATTTGCAGATAATACTAAATTGCACAAGATAGTTAAGACCAAAGCAGACTGTGAAGAGCTTCAAAGAGCTCTCACAAAACTAAGTGATTGGGCAAAAAATGGCAAATGAAATTTAATGTTGATAAATATAAACTAATGCATATTGGAAAAAATAATCCCAACTATACATATAATACTATGGGAACTAATTTAGCTATAACTACGCAAGAAGGAGATCTTAGAGTCATTGTGGATAGTTCTCTGAAAACATCCACTCAATGTGCAGCAGCAGTGAAAAAGCAAACAGTGTTAGAAATCATTAAAAAGGGATAGAGAATAAGACAGAGAACATCTTATTGCCTCTATATAAAGCCATGGTACGTCCACATCTTGAATAGTGCACATAGACGTGGTTGCCTCACCTCAAAAAAAAAAAAAAAACCCAAAAAAAGCACAGCAGTGGAAAAGGTTCAGAAAGGGAACAAAAGGGATTAGGGGTTTGGTCCCATATGAAGAGAGATTAAAAAGACTCAGACTTTTCAGCTTAGAAAAGAGGAAACTAAGGAGGGATATGATAGAGATCTATAAAATCATGACTGGGGTGGAAAAAGTGAATAAGGATAAGTTATGTACTTGTTCCCATAATATAAGAATTAGGGGTCACCCAATGAAATTAATAGGCAGCAGATTTAAAACAAACAAAACGAACTTTTCCCTTCACACAATACACAGTTAACCTGTGGAACTTCTTGCCAGAGGATGTTGTGAAGACCAGGACTTTAATAGGGTTCAAAAAAGAGCTAGATAAATTCATGGAGGTTAGGTTCATCAACAGCTATTAGCGAGGATGAGTAGAAATGGTGTCCCCCTAGCCTCTGTTTGGCAGAGGATGGAAATGGATGACAGGAGAGGGATCATGTGATGATTACCTGTTCTGTTCACTCCCTCTGGGGCATTTTGCTGCTGGAAGATAGGATACTGGGGCTAGATGGACCTTTGGTCTGACCCAGTATGGCCATTCGTATGTTCTTAAATTTTTAAATACTTACTTAGAATAGACAGACTAGACAACAATCACAACCAAAAGTGTGTAACAGATATTTATTAATAAATCTACACTTGAGATTTTAATACTGCTACAAGAGTACAAAATCTGATAGTATCTTATATCAGGCAGGCTTTAAATCCAGAGTGCTCCTATGTTTTGACAAGATGTCTCCTCCTCCTTTTATAGAAGATAAGTTTAGTTTAAACATGATGGTAAGAATCTCCAAATGAGATGAATCTTCTGAAAAACTGTCTTACAACAATCCCTGACAGAGAGAAAACAAATAGATGATACTTACCCAGCTACTCTTAGAATGGTGTCCAGATGGAATTAATATATAGGTCTAGATCATCTGTACATGAAAACGTATAAAACCTCATTCTGCAGACGGAGGCGACTCTAAAGCACATGTATCATAGAGAGTGCTCCACACCTGGTTAAGTTCAGGAAGCTTTTGCACACCAGCTTCCCTCGAGGTTATTTTAAATTGCAGTCAAAGCCCTTCAGGAATCCCTTCAGCAAAGTCTGTCCAGATATGTGCAGATCTGGCACACCTCTGAAGCATCTTGGCCATGTCCTTCTCCACAGCTTTCAATACCCAATGCTTGGAATGTAGCAGGTGACTGAAGACATCAAACCGAACTTGCAGCACCACAAACTCCTCCTCTCAGGACCAATGTGCCACTGTAAACCAGGGGTGAATCTAGCCTCTTAACTGACCAAAAAAACCCACAAAAACACCCAAAGAAACAAAAAACCAAAACCAAAAACAAAAAAAGGAATTTCCATCCTGCATGAAATTCTGGTATTTTGATATTTCATTTTATTTTTACTCGTTTATAATTGAGTCAAAAAGTCAAAATCCCAGAGTTGTTCATGAAATCTTATCAAAGCATTGTTTCAACTTTACTATTTTGACTTTTATAACTACCAAAAGCAGAAATGATCAAATTAAAGTTTCAACCCTATCAAAGCCCTTCATTTACTGTTAAAACTGACAAAATCAACATGTTTAACTGTTGTCCAATCAGCAAAACTGTTCCAACAATTTTTTTCACGCAGAACAACTCAGCAATGGCAGCACACCATGAAGCTGACCCCCATATTTCCTAGATAAAAATCTGAAGCACAAACTTCACATGTGGTAGCACAATTGTATGGGGGAGGATATGAGAAGAAGAAGAAGAGTTGTAACCTATTATTAGGAGTTCCTGGTTCTCCATTGGTAGTACTTGTTAGTAAATATTAATGCTTTCTTTCTTTCTTTCTTTCTGATTAATTTATCTATTATTAACTAATCTTTTTTTCTTCAACAGAGAATATTCTGAATTTTCAGGCCCAGAACACTGGTCCTTGACTGGTAAGTAACCCTGTTCAGGAATTTATTCATTATGCTATATTTTAACAATCTTGGCCACTTTCATATCTATACAACTCTAAGTATTCTTGGAAACCATCTCCTTAACATTCATACATATACACACACACACACACACAAATACATACAGACACTTACATTAGCATATATAGACTTGGGAAACTAATAAGGGATGATTGTTACATCAGATATTGTCTATTGGGGAATGAACAGGGAAGAATGATTGTACAGTAATAAAAGTGCTGCCTCTCTTTGGAATCAGCCAAGGACAAAACCCAGACAAAAGATGAACTGGAGCAGCACTGCAGCTTGTTTATTAGTACAATTTCTTAATGGTACAGCAATACTCCGATACACATCACATTCATGCTGGCAGTAGAGACAGGCTTCATGCTGCGAGAGTTAGTTTCAATTTCACAGATGGCTGAGGCTAGCTAGGCAACAGCCGCCTGGCAGCCAATCTCCAGGAGATGAGAGTCCTCAGAGTCCCTTCAGATCTGTGGGAGGCCTCTACTGCTTCCGCTCTAGTCCCAAACTTGGCGTTCTGTTACATCTTTTCTGAAGGGAAGAGCACACACCTGGCCACCCATCACCTAAATTTATGCACTTTGCAGGCATTTTCCTTAGCTATAAATGGTAGTACATGCTGTGCTGTTTTACAATTGGCAGTTTCTCACTCATACTTCCTCATTCATTCCATAAGCACGAACACAATTGATTCTATTAATGTGGTTTTAAAGCAAGCAATGTGGTTTTTAAGCAACCATGTACCATTATTGGGGACTTTCTGAACAGGAACCGTTCAAACCACATTTAGGCAACACAACAGGAACTATTTAAGCTGAAGCCAAAAGAGCAGATGAGGGGAGGAGGGCGCCGCATCCGGTTACAACAAGGACTCTCTGAGAGATAGCTCAAAGAATTGTTAGTTGTCTCTGCTGTAAATAATCATGCCTTCTCACATAAATAAGGTAAACTAAGAATGTACAGAAATGACATTACAACCTATGTTTCTTGGAGAGTATTATTGGCAATGAGGTTTCCTTTGTTTACCCCCAATATAGTCATACTAGTATGTGTTGCACTTCCTCAGACCTACTGAGGAACAAACCTGGACAAAGCGTGGGCTGCAGCAGTATTGCTTTTGGGGTTGTTTATTGGTACAGATTCTTAAGGGTAAGGTGATACTTGCACACATACATCACATTCATGCTGGCAGTTTGGCTAGGCAACAGCTTAATGGAGATTGACCACGAAGCCACAGTGATCCCTGCAGATCCCTTTGGATCTGCAAGAGGGCTTTCTTCTTTGGGCTGGTCCCAGGTTTCTGTTGTGATGTTACATCTTGTCTGAGAGTGAGAGAGAGACTCCTGGCCGCTCGTCATATTAATTTATACACTTGCAGGGTCCTCCCTTGCCTCAAAAGGTCACGGAGAGCTGGACTGCCTTGTGATTGGATGTTTCTCATTCACACTTCCTCACTCATTCCATAGGTCACATAAATATTCATAAAGGTGAATTCTATTTAATGTAGCTTTCAAGCAAACATCTAGCCTTATAGTTTTGACATAACAAGAAGCTACTTAAACCACATTTGCTTAGCTAACAGAAATTATCTAAACTGCATCAGTTTAATGGCTTTAAAAATAAGCACTTAGCCTTAACAGGTAGGTAACTCTACTAGCAGAGCCTGTCTAGACTGCATTTGCTTAACAGGAACTAGTCAAGTTTTAGCTGAGAGAGCTAGAAGTACAAAACAAGCAGAGGAACAGGAGTTTGTGTCCAGCCAGCCACACTCCAATGGGGGAGAAGGGAGAGGGAGCATGTGTCCAGCTGGCTACAGTATGGAAAGTTAGCTTGGGTAATGAAAACAGAGTCCCTCCCAGAAGCAGGAGACACATTCAGCTCTTAGTTCCATAACTCTTTTCTTCCTGTATAGTGCTGCAGTAATCTCTATTTTGGAATTATTTAATCTGAAATTACCAATGAGCCTGTTATTTTGACAATGTTGAGTTATTAACTCAGGGTATGTCTACACTACAGCATTATTTCGAAATATCTTATTTTGAAATAACGCCCTCTACACACAAAATGCATTTTGAAATAGCTATTTGCTATTTCGAAATGGCGCATCCACACGGAGTGGACGCTGAATCGCATTTAAAGCCGGCTGGAACCAGGTCCGGCAGGGCATCAGGTCAGGAGTTACTTTGTGTGGCTGCTGCCTGAGGCCGTCTGAGGCCTGTGCTTAAAGGAACCCCCCCTCCCCCGCCCTGGGACAGCCAGTTCTCAGGTTTCCCTGCTTGCTTGCCTACCTCAATGTTAGGACAATGGCGGACCCAGAAGGAGGCCAAGGCAGGAGAGATATGGAAAGATTGAATTTTCGGCTCCTGGATGGCTTACAGTCCTACCCCCCCGCCCCCTTAGTTCCCCCAAAGCTGTATGATAAGATAAAAATATGGTCTGGCTTGCACATTCCTGCTTGTCAGGGAGCCATAAATCAGTAGTGTCAAAGTGAGGAGGTGGGTTCTGCAAGACGAGACGTTTACACCACTGTATAAAAATTGCTTGTTATGAACATTCAGTGTGCCTCTTCCTCTGGCATGAGTCGAGGAAAGCACCCGCTCAGCTGATGGATAAATAAAGAACTTGGTACCTGTCCTCTTGCTTTCCGTGCCTCCTTGGGGTAATTGAGTGGCTCCAGGGAGAAACGAGCCCATTTGGCTAACAGCGATGAGGGTCAGCAAAGCATTGTGTCTCTGCATGCTCTGGTTGCCCTCACTCAGAACACCACAGCACTCTGCAACATGAAGCCAGAGCTGCCCCTGGGCACTCTGGTGTTTCTCATGGACACGTTGCTGTGAGCCTGGCTGCACTTTCTGCAAGCTGCCATCCAGGAGGTCCAGCAGGGGACTGTCAGTATCCAGGAGGCCCTGAGAGCTTCCACCCTGAGGAGCACTAAGAGCCTCCCTGGTCTGCCCCACTGGGGGCTTGTGCCTCATTCCTCCCTCATGTCCTTCCACTTACCCCTCCCTAACCCCCTTTCCTGATGTATTTTTATGAACACAAACTCTCTTTATTTAACAAAACTGGGTGGAGGGGGAGAATGAAACTCTGGTGAGACTGGGGAAAGGAGGCGGGAGAGGGGAGAAGAGAGTGTGGGAGAGGGGAGGGGGAAACCTGGGAGGAGGAAGCTGGAAGGGGGAAGCAAGGGGAAGAAGGGGAAGGGGAAGCTCAGGGCTCAGAGTTGGGGGTCTCGCTGGATTAACTTGATTTTCATGCAAACCTGCTCCTGGGTTCGCATGTGGCCTTTGGTGACCAGGCTGGCAGCTATCCTGCCATAGACGGCAGTGTTCCTCCGTCTAGTGCGGAGATCATGGACACTGGGGGCATCCCCCCCAAACCTGAATAAGGTCCATGATCTCCGCCCTGGACCAGGAAGGCGCTCGCCTTCTCCGGGCCCTGGTAGCTCCTGGGAGCTGGCAGACTGCTCCTGGGGAGTGGTGGAGGGCTGGCTGCCAGTGGCTTGCTGGCTCATGTTTTGGGGCCACTGGGTCAGGGGCAGGGACTGCTGGCTCTGGGCTGGCAGGCTTGGAGCTGGCACAGGCACTGTGGCCAGAGTCAACCCCTTTAAGGGCTCCGGGAAGGGGGAGGGAGAGGAGTGTTCTTGGTTGAGGCCGGAGTGGCCACCAGGGCACCCTGGGAAGGCTGGATCGGGGGCCACTGAACCAGAGAAAAATTATTCGGGGGCAACACACAAGTGAGAAGCAAAGTGAGAAGCCCCTGAGAAGGAGAAAGACACTCCCCAAATTCCCCTTGCACACCAGAGCTTAGGGGGGCCCAGGCTAGTAGATTTCGTGTGCTCCAGTCCTGTGGGTGGGTGGCAGGAGGGCTAGAGCACCAGCATGGGCTCCCCAATGCTGAGCCTCGGGGGCCGGAGAGGACAGGAATATACGGTCACATTCCCCCTCCTCCCCATTTTTGGCAGGTTTTACTGTTGCTTGGCCACATTGTATGACCAGATCCCCTCCTGGCACAGCAGCTGCTGGAGCAAGCAAGATGGGAGCTGCACCCCATTGGGAGAGGCAGCAGCAAATAGCTGAGGGGTTGCTGAGGGTAAGAGGGAGACCTAACTTGGGATGGGGGGAGGGGCAGCATGACTCAACTCCTCCTCCCCCCCATCAGCAGACACCAGATATCTCTGTTGAATTCCTTAAGAATTCTTAGATGAATACCATCTGGTTCTGTTGATTTATTACTGTTTAATTTATCGGTTTGTCCCAAAACTTCCTCAATCTCCTCAGATTTGTCATCTACTCAACACACTCAAATGTCAGAATCACCCTCACATCCTCTTCAGTGAAAAACAATTTGAAGAATTCATTTTGCTTCTCTGCAAAAACCTTGTCTTTCTTGAATGCTCCATTAGCACCTGGATTATCCATTAGCCCAATTGACAGTTGGCAGACTTCTTGCTTCTGCTGTACTTTAAAACATTGCTCTTAGTTTCTGTTTCTTTAGTTGGCAGCTCTTTATAGTCTTTTGTCCTGCCAGGCTATGCTTTTACACTTAACTTGCCAGAGTTTGTGCTCCTTTTTATTTTACTCAATAAGAATCCATTTCCAATTTTCTCACTGACTGCCTTTCAGACTCTATTGTTTAACCATTGTGGCATTTTTTTGGTCCTCCAATTGTTTTCTGTGTTGTAGAGTATGCATTTAGCTTTAGTCTCTATTATGGTGTTTTTTTAAATGTTTCCATGCTGGTTGGAGGCAGTTCACACTTGTGACTGGCCCTTTTAATTTGCTCATTTAACTAGCCTCCTCATTTCTGTATAGTTCCCCTTTTCGAAGTTAAATGATACCATGGTGAGTTTTTTGGGTATTTACTCCCTTGCAAGGATGTTAAAATTTAATTACACTATCATCAAGTGGTTCAGATATATTCACCTTTTGGATCAGATTCTTTGCTCCACTTAGGACGAAACCAAGAATTGCTTCTCATCTTGTGGATTCCAGAACTAGCTGCTCCAAAAAGCAATCATTTATGACAGTGGTTTTCAAACTACTGGTCGTGACCCAGTGGGTCACGGAATATCAGGCACTGGATCTCATTGCTGCAGGGGAATCAGGAGACCAGTGGTGGTGCTAAGGCAGGCTACTTGCCTGTCCTGGCAACACAGATAGTGCTGGGCCCTAGAAGTGGCCAGCAACATGCCCGGCTTTAGGGGTGGGGAAGAAAGGGGGGAGTGCACAGGTCTTCATGCACTGCCCCTGCCCTGAGCACTAGCTCCACAATGCCTTTGGCTGGGAACCTGCTACTGGCTGCTTCTGGGGCACAGCATGGTCTATGATGCCTGAAAAGGCAGGAAACCTGTCTTAGCACGCCAGCTGTACAGCTGACTGGGAGCCGCTCAAGGTAAGCCCCTCCTGTCCCAGCTCTGGTCCCCCAAGCCAGAGCCCCTCCTACAGCCTAAAGTTCTCATACTCAGCCCTACCCCACAGCCCACACTTTAGTAAAATTATGTTGGGTCGTAGGCATGTAAACCGGGGGAGGGGAGGATTTGGAATATAATTTGGATTTTTGGCTTGCTGAATCTGACTAGAAAATTTACAAGGTTTGTCCTCCTGCTCCTGGTCACAAAAGTTACTGAAGTCTACATCAGCGGAGTTTGGGAACCCACAACAACCACGCACACAATATGTCTGGTACAAATTTATAACAATCTTTTTTGCAATAGGTACTAAAAATACACACAGTAAAAGGCATAAGGCAATAACTACATAAATTGAGTCAATTAGCCCAGGTGGCACCATGGATATAGCCTAAGTATACAGTTGAGATTCACAACTAGATGCTGTGAAGACCAGGACTTTAACAGGGTTAAAAAAAAAGCCCGATAAATTCATGGAGGTTAGGTCCATCAAAGGCTATTAGCCAGGATGGGTAGAAATGGTGTCCCTAGCCTCTGTATGGCAGAGGCTGGAAATGGATGACAGGAGAGGGATCACTTGATGAATACCTGTTCTGTTCACTCGGCATTGGTCACTGTTAGAAAGAATACTGGGCTAGCTGGACCTTTGGTCTGACCCAGTATGGCTGTTCTTATGTTCTTACGTTCTAATAGAACACAATACTCACATCCTCCTGATGACTTTGAGGAGTTAGAGGACCAGCCTACTCCGTTGGTATAGCAGGGGTCTCAGTAAGATTATGTAGCATAAGAAACTGAAGACTTAGATAGGATAGTACTTGTAATGAAAGTTTAGAAATGAAGGAAAGAAAGAATGAGAATGACAATTGTGAAATGTGCTTCACACTATTGGTCATGTGGGTTTATAGGCCTGTTTGATGTCATTCAGGATCCAACCCTCAAAGCCAAAAACAGATTTCCGCACCATGAGATAATTGTAGCTGCTCATGTTTGATTGGAGAATTAAATTAAGACACCTCTTTGAGTATGCATGAGTTGTTACAGTATGTGCTCTTGAACACGGGTGTTTTAGAAATACCGCAAGTCACGCACCATTCCTACTTTTCTGAGAAATTAGGATATTTACCCCTTCAAGTCAGGGTATTTTTCAAACTCAGAAAATTATGTCATAATGCTGCTCCTGTGAGATTGGCATCAGATACTATGTATGATAAATCTATTTTTAGGCCATAGAAACAATGCATGTTGGTTTTTGGGTGTTGGCTTTGTGATTGACACAGCACATTCTAACATTTAGACTATAATTCCTTAATCTTTTATTCTATATATTTAATATTTAATTCTATACCACCATATTTCAAAAATATTATATCTTACTTATAATTAATCTATCCTACTGCCAAAGCTAACTTCTTACAGGATAAGATCCCTATAGGTTCTTGTGTTACTGCTAGAATAGAATGGAAACAGTGAAAAGTTTATAGAGAATACATCAGCTTATAGGCAAGGTTAGATTTATAGGCTACAGGCATCAACAATTTTCTTCAACTGGGTCACGAGAAAAAAAAAAGTTTGAAAACCACTGATGGATGGTGTCTAGGAGTTTGTCTCTGCATCCTGTCTTGAGGTGACCTGCCGATGAGGATAGTTGAAATCACCCATTATTACTTATTTCTGTAGCCTCTGTAATTGCTCTGAGCTTTTCATAAACACAATCACCATCCTGATGAGATGGTGGGTAGTATATTCCTTTTGCTATTCTCATTATTCAAGCATGGAATTTCTACTCAGAGAGATTCTATGTTTGATTCATTTAAGATTTTTACTATACCATATTACTAGGGGGTTGAGTCCTCTGCTCGCTCCACTTGCCAACCCCCCCCTTCCTCCCCCGGGGCTGCTTTTGCTTTGCTGATGACATCATTATGTCACATGGCAGGAAAAATCTTTTTATATATAGAGAGAGATAAGATTAGGGTACAAGATTTTTACTGTTAGTTATTTACAGCAGACCTAGAAGGGGGACATACCACATCATCCTAGAGGTATTCCAAGATCTTGGCTGTTCAAGGGGCCCTCTTCACTAAAACTAATTGCTGTAATCCTCCTTTAATAGTCTCTACCTATGTGTGAATCAGTGTTCTACTTCTCTGAGACACATCCTCTCACAGTGGTTAGAAGCCTTCCTGTTACAGTGGTTTCAACTCCCTTAAACTATTTTGAAGTTTTAACTAACACAAAAACCCTTTAATCTTATAAAAACAACTTTAACTGAGCTAACAGCAAAGCTAATTATAACCCATTTTAACTAACCACTAACTAACTACCTTCTTATTTGTACACCAAGCTCCACCTTGTATTATTTATATTCCTTCACAACTTATTAAAATTTTTTGGCAGCACATCAACACCTTATTCTAGCCTCTACCTTCTTCAAATTCCTGATCATCCCTGGGGCTCTATCCTTCTATATGTGAGTGAGTTTGTTTTTGCAAATGAAGTGTTTTACAAGGACAGCTATTCTATTTCAGCTAAGAGGCCCACCAAAAAGACAAAAACAGAGTTTGGAGTTTCATGGACAATGCTGTTGCCACAACTTCTTCATTATTTTTTCATTTCTCTCTCTCCCGTATATCTTTAATAGCCAATTTGCACTGCTCTTTTGGAGTAAGAGATCTCTAATACAAGAATACACACAGTAATTGCCACGTTTGTATACATTTCTTAATAAAGAAAAACAAGTAGTCTTGTAGCACCTTAGAGACTAAGAGCAGGCACGTCTACACTGGGGAGTTATTTTGAAATAACTCCTTTTATTTTGAAATAACAAGGAGAGCATCCATACTACCAAAGCTGTTATTTTGAAATAATGGGCTTGTTATTTTGAAATAATAACTCCTGCTTGTGAAGAAGAATAAACTTATTTTGAAATAGTTATTTTGGGAGTTTTCTGACATTCTTAATAAAGAGTGAAGATACTATTACTCTGTATGGAGGGGTTGCAATAATTCAATGATTTTCTCCTCTTTGCTAATTTCTTACTGTTACTTCCATTGAGTTGTGGTCTGACATTTCCTGTAACAATTGGTATGGTCGATAAGAGCCAACGATGTTAAATTACAGTTAACTGACTAGTCGAGTCGTCGATGGAATTTCCATCGACTACTCCACTAGTTGATATGCACTTCCTCATTTCTCCTTTGTAATGTACAAGAGCCTCCACTGGGGCTGTTGTACATTTCAAAGGAGGAATCCAGAATGTTGCGGGAAGTCCCGCTGACTCCGGGCTGCACACCTGTGTGCCTACTTTGAATGTACAAGATTCCCTAGCGGGGGTTTTTGTGCATTTCAAAGCTAGGGAGCCTGGGGGTCAGTGGGGGACTCCCCAGCGGAATCCGGGATCAGCTGGGGACGCCTCAGTGTTTCAAGGGGCCGGCTCAGCTGTGCAGCACTGCCGCTTTGAAATACCTCTTCTCCCCCCACCTTTGCTGCCTCTATCTGAGAAAGGCAGCAAGGGGGATGGGTTAAATTGACTAGTCGACTATCTGACTCGCATTTGCTACTCCTTAACATTCTTAATAAGAGCTATGGCTTTTTGGATACCCACTGCCTACATGTGACCTATATTTGGGCTCACCTCCTCCATACGTTGTTTCCAAACAAATTTGGACTGGTCAGGAATAAACAAGACAACATTCAAAGTGGATAAATTATGTGTGTGCCTGTGTGTTGTTCAAAATTCATCCATTTTTACTGACATTAGTATTCCAAACTCTGTGCAGACCAACTTTCTGAAGGAAAACATTAACCTTATCCCTCCGTTTCCGAGGATGCTATCTAAGATTGCAGTGACCTGATAAGCTATCAAATCTCTCGCTACATATTTTCAACTGTTCTTCTCCTACACCTTTTATTGCACCATTCCAGTCTGGCTTCTAAAACACAATTCAGTTAGGCTTATCTATAGTCAGCAGCGCCCCTTCAGGGATGTAATTCATTTAATCCAAAGCCCAACACACAAAACAAATTTTCAGCCTCAGCATCCTAGCTGGAAGGAACAAGCTAATATTAGTCTGTATTTCCCATCTATGTCCACTTCCTCTGCCCAGCCTCTTCACCTCTTGATTGGGACACCCCTTCTGCAGTTAGACCTACTGCTGCTACCCAGGGAAAGGTTCCTTCACTAGATTTAGAGTCACCGCAGCAGTCAAACCATTGCAGCGATTATCTAGCACAACATATGACTCCTCTGGGATCTGGATCTCTTGCCACTATCTGGTAAATTCTTCTTGCTATGATTGAGTCTTTCCAGGGCTTTGCGGCTCATAGCCCTTTTGGAACCTGCTCCAGCAATACCCCTCCTAGGTACCCTTTTTTATAGTGACCTCTCTAACCAGCTCTCCTGACAAGTCCCTTCCTCTCTAAGTATTCTGGAGCTCCCTGCCTGGGTCCTCATAAGTCTCTATGAGGCTCTGGTGTTCTAACTAACTGCAGCCCTGCCACCTTGGTAGTTAACTACTGACAGGTGCATCTAGGTTGGCTCATTCTCCCCAGTGGAGCCTATCACAGATAGGCTGGTCCTAGACTCCCTGGAAAGGGCCAGCTCCCATAAAACAGCATGTGGAAACTAGGCACAATAACCATTCTATTTCCTTGGAAACAGAATGATAGGCTTAAACATATAATTTTCAAAATTCAGTGAACATTACCCACAATTTTGATGCCGAGTTAATCTTCAGTCTCAGACAAGTAATCAGTGTCCTTTGCAAGATAAGTATAAATGTGGCATGCAACTGTAGTGTCTATTGCTGCTATACAAGACAAATGCCCAAGGACATGAAACAACAAGACAACACATTTACTGACCTCACCACTGAGGAAATTCTGTTAGCATTTGTCTTTTAAAACAAGCGATAAGACGTTCAAACATGCTAACTCATCACAAATAAGTGTTTTCTTCCCTAGTGGAATGAATTATTAAAATCTGGTATTACCCCAAATCTCCCTACCTCTTTTCAATAGCTACCTTTGGATACATATATGCAGCAGAGCCAACAGCCACGACAGGCCCCAGGGTAAGGTGGGAGGGGGGCCCAGAAGGGGCGGGCCAAGAGTGGAAGGGGCCAAGCCTAGGGAAATCTGCCTTTAGTGCCACGTGGACCACGGCGCTGGGCCCCACTACAGCCTTCAAAGCTGTGCGGAGTGGCACTCCTCCAGCAGTTCAAAGGGGCCTGGAGCTGCTGGCCACCACTGCTGCCGAAGTAACAGTTCAAAGGTGTCTGAGAGCTCTGGGCCCCTTTGAAATACCAGGCCCCTGTGCAGTTGTTCTCTCTACTCCCACCCCCATTCCAGTCAGTAGGCCTACACCTAGAACTCACGTAGTTCTAAGTCCTATGGACAGCAGTCTTCCCATTTACTTCCTTTAAATTGCAAAGCAATTTTATATTAACTTGTTGACACTTAAGATAGGCCAAACAAGATTTTCAGGCTTGCCCATAATGCTATGCAGTTAAAGATGTCTAACAAAAAATGGAATTTCACTGAATAGCAGTGTTCCCTGTAAGTTATGTGATTTTCCAGAGCAATTGCACAGATTCAAGTGCCGCCCAGCTGATTAGCATAGTGCCCACAGCTAGGGTTTTTTTTTCTACTGGTGGTGCACATTTGCATATGCCTTGGTGCATACAAAAATGTATTCTGCATAGATGGCAAAGATTAGAAAGAACATTGCTGTACAGTGACCTGCTTTGAAAGCTATTTTAAGATATCTACTACATATTTGAGAGAGTTTGTCTGTGTGTCTGTTTGTTCAATAGCTTCTAAAGTGTAAAAGCTAGGACCACCAAATTTGGTGTATAGATTCCTCTTGTCATAACTTAAAGAAGGGGTCAGCAACCTTTTCAAACCAAAAAGCCAAACTACATCAAAATTCAGAACAAGTGGTCAACAAAGAGCAAATATAAGAAAGCACACTTGCATGACTGAAAACATACTACTTATTGACATGATTAATAATAGCATAAATGAAACATTGTACTCTCAAACTTTATTTAATGGGACTTCTGCTGCATCTTTTCACACATTTCTTTGAAGTTGACACCATAATTGGTCAAGTTCAGCTTCATACATGCATTCAGGCTGTCTTCTGTCAATCTTGAGTGCAAATTACCTTTGATGTGATTCAAATGAGAGAAAACCTGTTCACACATACAGGTGGAGCCAAACATTGAAAGTAAGACCAAGCTGACACTCTGCATGGTGTTGTATGTGACAGGAAGTTTTTTCCTACTTTGCAGAATCAGATTATCATCATGCTCCGATTTTTGTGTGTCAGCCCATTTGTGCAGTTTTGCCAATTCTGCACATTGTCGAGCAAGGCATTCTAAATCAGAATTCAGCTTGATGAATTTTTCTACTCAGATATCCAACTCCTTGAAATCTGCTATTTCCATTTCCAAATTGCTGACTGAGATTCCTAGAATGACTGTCAAATACAGTTCTTCAATGGATGCTTTATGTGGATGAATAATAAACTTAAAGAGTTTAAGTGCTTGCAAAAGTCAACAAAACGAGACTTGAATGCCATCAGAAGCTCAGAAACAAACCTGGCAAACTGCTGCAAATCAAGGCTGTTATTTGGATTCTCCCTCTGATATGAATCACAAAACATTCATAATCTTTCAAAATGTGCCGGTCTGCCTGTCTCAATATCTTTGATAAAGACAGTCAATTTTGACTCAAATCCAAACACCACCTGCTGCAGAGTCAAGACTGTATTTCCTTGCCCTTGTAGCTTAAGGTTTAACTCATTCAAATGACTGGTAATGTCAGTGAGCTAGTAAAACTTGAGCAACAAGTCACAGCCTGAAAGCTTGGTGTGTTTGACACCCTTCGTATCCAAAAATGACCTAATCTTATTAATGGTGGTGGCAAAACAAGACAAAACTTTGCCACAAGATAACCAGTGAATGTTGCTGTGCATTAGTAGATCAGGGCATTCAGAATCTACTTCCTCAAGCAGTAACTGAAATTAACAGTGATTAAGTGCTTGGGCAAGAATCAACTGACAATGCGAACCAGTCCCATTACATTTCTGAGTTCGGTTCCACAAGATTACGCACAAAGTGCCTCCTGATGCACAATGCAATGCAAGTTCAAAAGTGGGTGGTTCAGCTGTTTTGACAAGAGTAAGGAATCCCCTGTATTTGCCAGCCATGCTAGGTACACCATCCATACACATAGACACAAGATTATCCAACTGTATTTCTTTCTCATTTACAAAGTTCATCACAGTTTTAAGGATGTTTTCGCCCCTTGTTTGATTTTTCATTGGTAATATCACAATCTTTTCTTCGTGCACAGCATTTCCACCAATATATCATCCCAGAGTATATAACTGATTAATGTTGCATATGTTGGTTGCTTTGTCCAAAGCAAATGAAAAATAAGTAGCTGTACTCGAATTTTGCATTTGTTCCTTGTCGATTTGATGGTCCATTGTCACGAACTGTTTTTGTTGATAATGGCATGTGTTGAATTTTCTGTAAGATTCTGTCCTTGTTGTGAAACTCATTAAATAATTCATGACCAATTTTTAGCATGTGTCTCTTCATGTAATCCCTTTCAGTGAAAGGCTTCCCCTCTCAAATGATGCTGTATGAGCCTGCAAAACTTGCAGAGGTTAAGCTCCCACCTTTT
The DNA here is from genome assembly GCA_032595735.1 of Pelochelys cantorii. NCBI lineage: Eukaryota > Metazoa > Chordata > Testudines > Trionychidae > Pelochelys > Pelochelys cantorii. The sequence continues at coordinate 241,344,697 of CM064326.1, forward strand.
TTGACCATGCCAGCAGGCTACTTTGTCCAATACTCATTTTTTATTGCAGCGCCTCACAGGCTTTTTTCCATGCATCACCCTCGGGGTATTTTGTAGCAAATGCTGCATATTCTGTCATGAAATTTGGGTGTTTTTTGTTTGTTTGTTTGAGAACAGACTCTCACTAAAAATGAGACAGTGTGGTGATCCAGAACTATCCACAAATGCATACAAGTCTGACCACTCCTTTTGAAAATTTCAGTACTCGTCATTTTTTTCCTCTTTGCCATTTACTGTTTGGGATTAGAGTTCACCATCATGTATGATGATGGAAAGATTTCTTGATCAATTAAAAAAAAGAATATTCATGACCCCCAATGAGTGGAGAGGATGGATGGTTGTTAAAATGAACAGTTAAAGGTGAAATAGACAAAAAAAAAAACCAAAAACATCTTAACGTAAGTAATTACATGTTTTTAAAATTTTGAATTAAATTTTTCATTTTAATTTAAAAAGTTGTGTGTATTTTGGGAATGACAAAAGAGCCATATTTGGTTCTATACTGAGCCATATTTGGCTCTAGAGCCATAGATTGCAGACCCCTGGCTTAAAGCAAGGTAACGGTTTGGCTGTACCAAGAAAATGGGATGTAGCTCAAATGGGATTGCTTCTCATAAAACCATACAAAAAAGAGACAGAATCACCAGGCAGGTGAAAGGATCTGGCTGGAAGCATGCCCCAGGACTGCTCCAGCCCCTCAGCGCCCCCAGGCAACCTTTAGGGAAGGCAGAAGGGCTGAAACTCCCCTCCCCCCATCACGATTCCTACAGGAACATTGCTTACTCTTCCCTTTCATCACAGAATGAGGGGAAAGAGCACAGTTTGCTGCATTCCTCACTCTGGCTGGGGAGTGCAGAGGGCAGGTAAACCTGGATCTGTCCCAACTTGTGGACATGCACCCTGCCCTCCATATTATGGAGCTGTAGCAGCCATGGAGAGGAGCTTCTCACCTGGCCTCAAGCTGCTGTGGTCAGAGAGGGCTGGCATATTCCTCTCTCTCCCTGGGGTAGCCTGCATACTGAACCCCTCGTCCTCAGCGCCACACCAAAGCAATTATTTAAATGAAACATGTACTTCTTCATTTCATTTTCAAAAACAAACAACAACAACAACAAAAATTAATTGAGCTAAGGATCTGAGCAACGTTGGATGAAACTTCTGTTATTTTTATGATGTATTAACTTAACTTCAAGCTGTATAATAGATGAAATTATTAAAAAAAAGCATAAAAACTAGTCACCTGGTATGAAGACATTTGGAAAGTGATTTGTAAAGGGAACTGAGAACCTTGGAAACAACAGCTGAGAGCCAGAATGAGAGTAAGCAAGAGGAAGTAAATACAGACCAAAATGATACACAATAAAGGTAACTGAGGTAAAACTGCCCCTAAATCATAGGAGAAAGAAGACCATCAGCAGACTGGCTGCATACAGGCTCTCAGAAATTACAAGCAGGACCACCAAATTTAGTATACATCTTCCTCTTAGCTGTTGGTAACTACGTCTGCATCTGAGCTATCTATGCTGTTTGTCTGACTAGGAAATCAATCTAAGCATCTTATCTGAGGTCTGATATTGCTAAACTAATCCAAACAGAAGAGAACACCTTTCATAAACAGAAAATCACATCTGAATTAATATCTGAATTACAGCTAAATTGATTTTTCACAGATAAAATCCTATCCTCAGTCTTGGAGCCTTTTATCTGAACAAATACCGAAAGCTTTTTTTTTTTTTTTTTTTATAAATATTGATTATATTGGCCCATAGTTTAAAACTTTATTTCTGTAGTCTTTATAACTCCCTCCCATGAATATGAACACAAAATAATATGTAGCACTCTTAGTGCTTTACAGCTTTAAATCACTCTGCAAGCATTAAACAGTCATCAGAAAACCTTTGTGAGACACATGCACAGACAGGCTGTGTCTACACTGGCGCGATCTTGCGCAAAAGCAGCCACTCTTGCGCAAAAACTTGCTGCCTGTCTACACTGGCCGCGTGTTCTTGCGCAAGTAAACTGATTTCTAATTTATAAAATCAGGGCTTCTTGCACCAGAGTTCTGATGCCTCCGCTCAGGAATAAGCCCTCTTGCGCAAGAGCTCTTCCAGAAGAGGCCAGTGTAGACAGGCAACATGAATTTCTTGCGCAAGAAAGCCCTATGGTTAAAATGGCCATCAGAGCTTTCTTGCGCAAGAGAGCGTCTACACTGGCATGGATGCTCTTGTGCAAAAGCACATGCCAGTGTAGATGCGCTCTTGTGGAAGAGCTTTTGCAGAAGAACTCTTCCGCAACAGAGTTTTTGCGCAAGATCGTGCCAGTGTAGACACAGCCATAGATTAACATCTCCATTTTACAGAATGGAAAAAAGTGTGATTATATTACATACTCAAGTTTCCAGAGCAATCAGAGTCAGACCCAGTGTTAGAAAAAAAATCAGAGGTACTTGATTTTTATCCCTATATTCATTCTTCTCTAGACTCTGTTGCATCTTTCCAAGCAGCCTGGTAACTCCAAAACTGGAAACAGAATATTGTTTTTCTCCCTTAGGTCACCAGTTGCTATCAACCACAGGTTGCTAGTAATACTGATCAAAAGTCACAAAATAGTTTTTTCATTATTACAATCTAGTTACCATTGATCAGTTGTCCACATTACAAACATCACTATCATACGTGGAACTTAATTTGACGATCCTGTTGGCTGTGACAGAAGAGAAACCAAGTACTCAACGGCCATCAATACTACCCGGATCAGATGAGGAACACAGGCAGGACCATGGAGAGGAAACTACTCTGCTAATACCCGTCTCTATAGTAGAGGAATAGAAGACTTCAGTCTCCATGGCATTCAGGCTATAACATGTACTTGAATCAACTCAGACATATTAAATCAGAATCATTAATGCATGAGTAAATAATTGTAAAGGCTTTGTTTCAACAGAAAGCTCCACACAGACCCATTCCCCATACCTATAAAGATCCTTGGATTTAGGAGTCTGCATATGGAAGATATGTCTACACTAGGGATGTTAAAAAGAGTTTAATATGGTAACCATGTAGCCACTAAAAATCTTAGTGGTTATATGCTCTACAGGCTCTGCAGTAGTCTGCAGCAAAGCCTCTCCTCCTGGCCTGGCTCCTGAGAAGGTGGCTTCCCTGCCACTGCCCAGGAGCAGAGCGGGCAGCCCTTGCTTGCCTGGCTTCCAGGTGGGAGGCTTCGCTGCCACAGCAAAGCTGCCTCCCTAGGAGGTGGCTGAGTTTGAGTGTAACCAATACCCTTAACCAAGAAGCATCAGCTTACCAGTTAAGCAGTTAGTCAGTTACACTCTAACATTCCTAAGAAGTGGAGATACCTCAGTGGTTTGAGCAGTGGCCTGCTAAACCCAGACTTGTGAGTTCAATCCTTGAGGGAGCCATTTAGGGATCTGGGGCAAACCTGTCAGGGATGGCACTTGGTCCTGCCATGAGGGCAGGGGACTGGATTCAATAACCTCTCAAGGTCCCTTCCAGCTCTATGAGATACAATAGGTATATATCTTATTCTATGCTGCAATTAAGAAACAATGGCTAGCTTGTGTTGGGGTACAGGGGAAGAGGCTATTTAATTGTGGTATAGATGCAGCTCTGGTACCTTTTCACACTGCAGATTCCTCGAGTCTTGGGTCCAGCCTGAGCCCAATTGTCTACACTGCAACTGAACAGTCCCTTAGCCCGAGCCCAAGTCAGCTGGCATGGGCTAGGCACAGGTTTTTATAGGTACAGGATAAACTTCTCTGGTCCAGCTTCCTCAAAACCTGACTGGTCCCAGCCAAGGGAGTTTTCCAGACCAGGGAAGGTTGCGGGGTATGGTCGCCAGCCTCTCCGCTGGGCTGCTCTCCCAGCTACCTGGCACTACTGCCCTTGACCGCAGTAGCCCTGCTAGCTCCACAGCCCCGCAAGCTCCAGTGGCCCTGGCAGCCCTGCTGGTCCCACAAGTTCCAGCAGCAGCCATGTGGGCACTCATGGCCCCATCAGCTGTGGGCTCTGCAGCCCCCCACTCTTTCCTGTCCTGGCTGTCTGCGGCCCCCCTCCACCCCATGTACTCTAGTGCCCTGCTGGCTTCCCAGCTCGCTGTGAGCTCTGTTGCCCCTCCACTCCTCCTGCAGACTCCAGCGTCCCCACCAGCTTCCGAAACCAACCAGCTGTGGGCTCTGGTGCCCCGTGGGCTCCGCTGCCCTGCTGGCGGGCTCTGCTACCAGTCTCTGGCAACCTCTATGCTGGGGCTCTTTAGTCCAGCAACATCCGTGGTCGGATGTTGCCAGACCAGAGAGTCCTGGACAGAATTTGAACCTCTAGTGCAGACATACAGACACAACTACTTGTTTTTAGACTCACTATAGGATTGTGTCTGAAATGTTTGTGGGACAAAAGCCTTAATGAAACTGTATTAACTCAGCTTCATGAAAATTACCAGCCCCAACAGGCAGACTGGCTCAGTCCTGGCTCATCTCAGGTCCCGGCAGCTACCTCGCTGCACCTCTGCATTAAAAGCACCTAAGGGAGCAGCCGAGACTGAGCCAGTCTGCCTGCCTGCCAGCTCTTTAGGAACTTTTATGCAGAGCCACAGTGGGGGTAGCTGCCAAGACACAGCATAAGCTGGAACTACACTAACCTGCCTGCCTGCCCACTACAAAATTTACTTGCAGAGCCACTGCGGGGGGGGGGGGGGGGGGGGGGGGGGGAGAGAATGTTTGCGTATAGTCAGTAGTATTAACTGATAACCAACTGCTCATCAGTTAATCGTTTAACTGGATACACTATTACATCCCTAATACATAGCACAAGAGTTCCCTCTCTCCCCCCGCCCCAGCAGCCTTTCCTACCTGCCACTGTGGTCCTAAAATCAAGCTGAGCGGTTTTAAAACGTTTTAGGGCTTTGAAAAAGGAAGTGTGCATGTCCATGTAGCTGGATGCAGGGCAGCGGAGTTCAAAACAGTGAGCAGAGTGGTCAGGGTATAGGCATGTATCTAAAAATGTAATATTTTAGTGTTTGTATAAAAACATAATTAATATGCCTTATGCAGTATAATATGCTTTAGTGTACCCTGCCAGCCACCCTTTCTGATTAGCAGAAAAGAACAGCCTCAGTGTTGCTGGTAAAGATACATCAGACAGGCTGTCTGTGTCTGTTATTGATGTTAAGGACCAGATCAGAACAGTCCTAATGTCGGATTACAGTCACCACATGATATAACATTTGTTAACGTAAGTAAGCAATGTTATACAATGTTGTGATTTGTAATTACAGATAGTTTTGTACTTTGTAGTGATAGTGTTTTGGTATGAGTGAAGAATGTATGCGTTAATTAGATAAGTGTGAAGGTCATTTCTAGGTGCAGATGTACCAAGAGGGAACAGGGATCTCAAAGGCACTAGAAGGTTATGTATATTCTCCAGTCATGATAATAGCAAATCAACAAGCCTAAAGGTGAAGCAAGAGCCCCAAACCCTTAGGAACCAACAAGAAAGATAAAATCTCCAGTGGGCAACTCTCTAAAAGCACACATGTTCAAACACAAGAAAACAACTTAAAAGTAAACACTTATGTAAATAATTGGTTGCAATTTAGATTAGTCTGAGCCTCTGATGGGTAACTATAACATTGTTGGCAGGACAGACAGACAGAGAGAGAGCAAGAGCAACAGAGAGAGAAAGCGTGCACGTGTGCTGATTTCTGTATTATGTCCCCAATGAACACAGAGCATTGCCTTTTCTCCAAAAAGATCTTGTGTGCTTCTTATAAGCAAAAGAACAGAGGGTATTGTGGGATACCTCTTGGAGGTCAATTACTGCAATGTAACAAATGCTGTGTCTACACTGATTCTTTGTCAATCTAACTTAGCTGTAAAAGATTTTACAACTCTTATTGAGGTAGTTTTATTTTGAGAGCAAAGCAGGAGAGTTTTGTGAGCGGAAGGACCACTGCAGTGTGTACACCTCCACTGTTTGCCAACAGAACAGCACAGTGTTCACAAGGCCTAAACCTTTGCCTACAGGACATGGATTCTTGGAAGAGCTGTACCAGCAGGTCCTCATACCATGGGCATAGCTTATATATGCAAGTGCGTGTGTTTGCGGGTACTGCTTATATATGTTTCCCAGACAAAATACGCTATACCAGCAAAAACATTTTTGTTGATTTAACTGTATCTACATTAGGCTTCTACCAGGGCAAAAATGTAAAACAAAACCAAACAAAAACATTACTGTACTGGCAAAAGTGTCTAGAATAGACCAGTGCGCAGCATCATTGTTCAACATATTAATTTACTGAACAAGTACAAGATGCTATGCTATAATCACTCTGAAAATTGACTTCTTATATAGTTTTTCCTTCCAAACTTATGAAAACCAGCTTCAGCCTACTGAACAATAGGTACCAGCTGTATCTGAGGGTTAAAATCCAAAACATTTGTTTCATCAAGATGCAAGCACCAAAGGGAATGGTGGGGGAGAGAAGAACTTGATGTCTACACTGCAGGCTTCTTGCACAAGAAGGCTATGTCTACACTCGCGGCTTCTTGCGCAAGTACAGCCGTTCTTGCGCAAGAATCTGCAGCGCGTCCACACTGCCCGCCCGCTCTTGCGCAAGTAAATTTACAGTACGGCGTGGTAAGAGAGGGCTCCTTGCGCAAGAGCTACGCTCTTTTTTAACAGGTGTAAGCCCTCTTGCGCAGGAGCTCTTGCGCAAGAGGGCAGTGTGGACGCTCGGCAGGGATTTCTTGCGCAAGAAAGCCCTATGGCTAAAATGGCCATCAGAGCTTTCTTGCGCAAGAGAGCGTCCACACTGCCATGGGTGCTCTTGCGCAAAAGCACAGCTCGCACATGGCAGTGTGGACATTTTCTTGTGCAAGACTTCTTGCACAAGAACCCTTGCGCAAGATGTTCTTGCGCAAGAAGCCGCCAGTGTAGACAAAGCCGAACTGTTTGCACAAGAGTTCTTGAACAAAAGGTCTTGCGCAAGATCGCGTCCACACTGCCATGTGCTTTTGCGCAAGAGCGTCCATGGCAGGGTGGACGCTCTCTTGCGCAAGAAAGCGCTGATGGCCATTTTAGCCATAGGGGTTTCTTGCGCAAGAAACCCCTGTTGCCCGGCCACACTGCCTTCTTGTGCAAGAACTCTTGTGCAAGAGGGTTTATTCCTCGTGGGGAGAGGAATAACTCTTGCGCAAGAAGCCCTCTCTTCTGATACTTTACTGTAAATTTACTTGCACAAGAACATGTGTGCAGTGTAGATGCTCCTCAAGTTTTTGCGCAAGAACAGGTGTTCTTGCGCAAAAAGCCTGCAGTGCAGACATAACCTTCTTTCCCCCTACCTTAATGGCTATCCCTATTAGAGATGTAAATAACCATTTAAAATAGTTAACTGGTTAAATGATTAAAATTATACAGTTTAACTCTGTGGTTCTCAACTGGTGGTCCATGGTGACTTTTTCGGTGGTCCATAGGAACACTGTCCAAAGTCACACAGGTGTGAGCAGGCTCCGCCATTAGGCTGTTTTACACCGTGTTCACAAGCACGCAGCGCGTCATCCATAGCATCACCTAGGACGCACCGCGTTGTGTTGCCAGTAACTTCCGTCTGAGGCTCTGAGCGTCAATGTAGCTGCTGCCGTCGTGCTGAGCGGTTGCTGTGTCATTCGTCCTATGCTACATGTGCTGGAGGTGGTCCACGAAAATTTTTTGATTGGCCTGGTGGTCTGTGGACTGAAATGAGTTGAGAACCACTGGTTTAACTGCTGGTAGGCTGACAGATGTCAGGTGGGGCCAGAGTCAGCCTACCCACCTGGGCCCCTCTAGCATGGCTGGGGTCCTGCCTTCCAGCCCCGTGTGACCGGAGCCTGAGTCCTGCTAGCATGATGTAGGCGCAGCCCTGCCTACTACCCCCACATGGCTAGGGTCCCACCAGCCCTAAGGAGCCATAGTTTTATGGCTGGACAAGATTGCTTTGGCCTGGTGCAGCTGGCCATCTGATTGGTTACCCCCGTAAGCATTCTGGTAAGCCAAATGCTTAGCAAGTAACCAGTTAACCTTTTACATCACAGTAGAGATTTAATTGGGAATGGGTATGAGGACAGTGGGAGTAACAAGCAGAGTAATTAAGGGGGCTCTACGATGAGGTCAAAGGCGAGATGGAAAATTACTGCTTGTGAAGCCAGAGTTAGATATAATGTTGAAGCAGCGGTGGTAATTTTACCACGGAATAAAGGGAATTGTATGAAGGGCTGTGCCATTGCCTCTTGCAAAAGATGCATTGACAAAAAATAACATGTAAACAGTTTTAATGCTGTCACTGGAAACGTGACAGTATACAGCAAAGTGTGTAACTGAGGTTTGGGCTACACTAGGAAATTTGGTCAGAATGACTATTTCAGTCTGGGGTATGAAAATTCACACCTCCAAACAACATAGTTAAACTGACCTAAGCCCAGAGGTGGAAAATGTTAGGTCACTGGGAAACAATAAGGGCTGAGGAATATAACATGGGGGTGCAATAAGGGACTAGGGATGGTATAACATGCGGGGGGGGGGGGCCAGTAAGGGACTGGGGGTATTACATGTAGGAGGTCAGGCACAACCAGAGCAAGTGATAACGTGCAAGGGAGCATTAAGGGTCTGGGGGCATAAAGTGCAGGGGCATTAAGAGGCTGTGGGGGAGGGGGGGTTATCATGGGGGATAATAAGGGTCAGCAGCTGTAAAGTGCAGGGGGACTAAAGGGTAGGGGGGCAATACAAGCCATGGGGGTAGAACACACACAGGGAGGGGGCAAAAGGGGGTGTAACCCGGGGCTGGGGGTCACTGAGGAGGTGGAAGGTAAACATGCAAGGGGGCGGAGCAATAAGGAGCTGGGGGTCGCGGTCCGAGCCACTCACAGGTCCAGGAGAAGCCGGACGCCCCCGCAGGCCCCGTCCCAGCCCGGGCCGTTCATGGCCCAGCCGCTCGCTCCCTGCCCTGCCCTGCAGCTCAGCCGCTCCTTAGGGACCGTCCGCCATTTCCGCTGCGCCGGGCCGCTTTTCTCCTCTCCAGCGAGGGGCGGGCGACCGAAGCCCCCAGCGCGCGGGGCTGCTCGTGCGGTCACTGTCTGGCCGCGACACCCCGTTTTTCCAGAAAACAACGAGTTCGTAGCTATCCCCTGAAGCGGCCCCGCGGGACGCTGGGAAATGTAGTCTCGACGGGGGCTGCTTCTCCCCTGAAGTGCAGGGGCAGGCCAGAGAGCCGAGGTTTCCCCCAGAGCCCGGTGGAAAGCCAGGCTCAGCCCCGCAGCGGCTGGCAGTGCCAATACTGCCAACCCCAAGGAGTCAAAACCACTGAGCCAAGCCAAGCCCCCTTCCCCAGAAAAATTATGAGTTTGGCTTAGAAGTAATGAGATTTGTAGAACTCACAGTCATAGAAATGTGGCCCTGGAAGGAACCTTTGAGAGGTCATAACATCCAGCCCCTTATGTGAATACAGGCTCAAATAAAAAGGGACCATCTCTGATGTCTAAGATGCTTTCAAAATCCTCCACTCAACAGGCATTCCATAATAAATGTTTTTCGGTTCCTTTTGTTGTCTTAGTTCTGAAGGTTCATGCAGGTCACCTTTTCACACTTCACAATCAGGAGGATTAGAAACTTGCTCTTAAAAAAAAAAGGTGGGGGAGGGGAGACAGCGGAGATTCTCTGCTGCAGGAGTTGGGGCTTCAAGAAAAGTGTAAATATTGTGAAACTCATGAGATTTGGCTATAATGCTCCCATCCCACATATTTGACTCGACTGGGGGGTTAAGAATGTTGTCTACTATAGGCTGCTTTTGCACTAATTTAACTACATTTATTAATGCAATGTATACCAACATAAGCACTTGAATAAATCATAAAATAACTGCATCCACACCAGGGGATTTGACTAATTTAATTATATTGGTTGTTATATTTTAATTTAGCTGAATCCGTTCCACAACTATGTTTAGATGAGTCCACAGTAACTGGGGAACTGGGATTAGTTTTAAGGAAGTTTAACTTTGTTACAAGCCTCATCTGTGAAAGATCTGCCTGGAATGAAAAAAACTCAGATTTTCTTCTTAGGAAAAAAGCACTGTTTTTAATGTGGCATTTGAAAAAATAAATGTTTGGGGTTTTTTTTAATGTCAGAGAGGAGCCAGTGTTTTGTTAAAAGTGAAAAAGAAGGCGTCAGGCAAGGGAAATACAGAATCAGAATTACAATTGATCCCCATATTTTGGATACATTGGACAATGGTGTTTAAGTCTGGGCTTGACAAAGCCCTGGCTGGGTTGATTTAGTTGGGATTGGTCCTGCCTAGAGCAGGGGGCTGGACTTGATGACCTTCTGAAGTCTTTTCCAGCTCTATGATTCTATGAATGATGGGGCAGATTTCTCTTGTTTCCATCTTTGCACTAGAGACTTACAGTCTCTACTGGCTCAACTTTCTGGCCACTTGCCAGATTTTTGTTTTGTTTTACCTTTGCTTGGCAGATGGAGGCACACAGAGCAGATAGAGTGATCTTGCTGTGAATTGTCTTCCCTTTATTTTCTTCTTACTGTAGAGGTGAGAGTTCAGAGCAGAAGCTGACAGAGCCTGCATAGATTGGTTGCAGGCTTGCAGGAGACACACCAAAGCTGTTATAAAGGTGAGCTGAGCCCTGGAAGGAGGAACTGATTTTGGTGGAGAGTTCAGTTTCAGGGTGGATGGGAAGAATTGATTTAGAGGAGAGAATGTATTGCATAGAGGACTGAATACTCAGTGGGTTTTGAAGGGGGGTTCACAAGAAGGAAAGAGTTTGATGAGATGGTTTTGCTTGAATGGAGCATTCACAAATTCACTTACTATTTTAGGAGTATATCAATGCAATTTTTGTCAACATTGAGAAGGACAACACTTCCAGGTTGGGGGAGTGAGACATAAGGAAGGGCCAGCAGGCAAATACAGGTTGTTCCAATCAATACCAGGGCAGAAATCTCAACCCAGGAAGTGCAGCAGGCATGAAAGCCTTGTGTACACTCACAATTTAGATCAACATAGCCACTTCACCAAGAGGTGAGAAAATCCACACTCCTAAATGCTGTCTCTAGGCTGACCTAATCCCAGATGTAGATGTAACTTGGCTGACAGAAGGCTGTTTCTGTCAACCTAGTGACCAGTGCTCAAGGCAGTGCATTACCTACAGTGACTGAAAAAACATTTGTCGCTGTAAAAACATCTATGCTACCACGCTACAGCAAAAGTGGCTTAAAACCTTGAAAACTTATCACAGGGCAGACTATCAAAAGCAGGGCAGACCCCCTCTGCAAACTGGTGATATGTTCTATGATTAGATTTCACCAACACATAAAAAATTTTAACTCCTGGATCAGTGTAACAGTCTTACCATGGTGTCAAAGAGAGTCCCTTTAGAATACTCCAGTCTATCTGGCCACTCTTTCAAAGACAGACTGGCGTATCTAATGAACTATCTGGCCACCCAGGCAAGCTGGACAATGTTGTAAATGGTCACATAAAAATCACTAAATATTCTAGTTGCACCCAGTCCCAAGAGACCAGTCATTCACCCAAGTCAATTTGTGTCTCAGATTTCACAGCAATTCTATAGTAAACTAACTAAAGGTTTAGCTAAGAAAAGGGAGTTATTGAGAGGTTTAAGTGGATAAAAATATATGTACAGATGAGTCAAGTTCATAATTTCAAAAGGTAGCAGAGATGTAATAATCTGCCATTCCCAAAAGTCTTTTAGGGCTACCCAGAGTCATTCTTCTCAATTGGTTATTCTGACCAGTTAGTATCCAAACACTTCAGAGATGAAGAATTCTTGTTTTGTGTCTATACAAGGGTTTCCCAACCTATAGGTTGCCATTACATTTCAAAAGAGTCACCCAGTGTCTCCCTAGGTGGTGCTCTTAAGGAGCCATTCACACCTTTGAAAAGGTAGGCTCTGCAGCTGGTTTAATCTTAAGGAGCCATTCACCTGAAGTGGTACTCAACTTAATTGGTTTAACAACCTTCAGGCAGTTAAACCAATCAATTGACTTGAATACCACTTCAGTGAGTCAGAGCAGAGTAAGGCAGGGGTCTCCAACCTTTTTAAGCAGGAGATCACTTTTTGAATTTAAATGCAATCCAGGATCTACCTCAAACCCAAATACCCTTGGCCTGCCTCCTTTGTGCCCCTTCTCTGAGGCCCTACCCCTGCTCACTCTGTCCTCCTATTCTTCCTCCCTTTCAGCAGGCAGGGGCAGAGGGTTGGGGCACAGGTTCTGGTCTTGGGCTAAGGGATTTGGAGCATGAGGAGGCTCTGAGCTGAGCCTAGGGCAGGGAGGTGGGTGCAGGATGGGGTTTAGGGTGCAGGCTCTGTAAGGGAGTTTGGGTCTGGGGGGGCCTCAGGGCTAGAGCAGGGGCTTTGGGTGTAGAGGGGAGTATATGACTGGGGCAGGGGTTCGGAGTTGGCTCCAGCTGGACACTGCTTACTACAGGTAGCTCCTGGGTGGTGGTGCAGTGGGGCTAATGCAGGCTCACTCCTTCCCTGGCCCTGCACCACTCTCAAAAGCAGCCAGCAAACTCCTTTCATCCCGAGCTCTGTGCCCCCCTCTCCCTGTTCTGCGGAGATAGAATACAGGGTGGAAGAAAGGGCATCCTGACCTCAGTACTCCTCCTCTCCCTTCCTTGCTCTGTACCACAAGCAGGAGGCTCCCAGGCAAAGGGCAGGAAGTGCACAGCAGTGGGGGGAGGGGCAGTTGATAGCCTCTTAGCCAAACCAGTCAGGATCACCTGTCAGAGGCTCCAAGATCTACCAATAGATCCCGATCTACTGGTTGATGGCCACTGGAGTAAGGAAATATCCCTGGACATTGGGGGAGTGGGGAGAAGTTAGAACACTAGGGAACACAGCGAAGAAGCAGTGCCCAGCTCAGGTAGGTGGGGGTGGGGGGCCGGATGTCCAGTTGAGAGGTTTCTAGCCGCCCCAGCTGGGGTTCCTGCGGCTGGCTTGCAGCCACAGGGGACTGGGGTAGGGGCTGGGACTGTGTTTGCGAGCCTGGGTGGGGAGAGAGGCTGGGACTGTGCTCAGGGGTGCCACAACAGTTCTGAGGATACAACAGTTAGCAAAGCAAATGCAAGCTCAACCATCCCATTAATTAATTTAAGTTCAGGTGAAACTGTTTGGTAAAATACTAAATTTTACTTTTTCTAAAATAATGTGTATTATGTTTCTAATATTTTTTTACACTTGTGTGTGAGACTCCCAGGCCCAGAGTGTGCCCCCCAGTCCCTGACTCCCAGCCCCAGAATGTGTGACTCTGTCACACTCCAGCCCTTGAGTGTGACTCTCAGGCTCCTGAGTGAGTGTGCCCCCCCCCCCGGACCCACTGACTGTGAGACTCTCAGCCCTTGAGTGTGACTCTCAGGCCCTCCAGCCTCTGAGTGTGTGTGGGGGGGCATGGGGGAGCTGTTTGGGGATGAGTGTCTTTCCCCCATCACAACTCAAATAAATGTAGTGTTGTTATTTTATTATTAATGTATTTTCAGTTTTTCTATGAAACAGCTACTATGAACATATAAACAGGAGGGGGCACAATTTTATATTCTTGCCTCAGGTGCAAAATTAGCTAGTTACGGTACTGCCCCCCCCCATTTTTTAATTGCCTTGGGTCACCAGGTCTTCCTGAATTGTCAAAATGGGTCCCCATCTGGAAAAGGCTGGGAACCCCTGGTCTATACTTATAGCTTCTTCTCACATAAACCAAGCTGACAGCAACAGTTCCCACCTGGCTCCCTTCTTCATGGGATGGGGGGAAGGAACACACTTAACAAAGTCTTTTATTCTTGATCTTGCACAATGGCTTATTTTCAGGTAATGACCAGGATTTAACATCTTCTTGTAAGAGACTATCAGTTGCATTATATAGGACTTTCTTGTGTGATGTGATACAGAGACTGTGTCTGCACTTGCAATTGATTGACAAAACTTTTGTCTTTCATAGGTGCATAAACCCTCCCACTGAATGACAAAAGTTTTGCCAGCAAGTGTAAAAGCTACTTTGTTGGCAGCTCCCCCACTGACAAAGCAAAAGCCAGTCATGGGTGGCTAGAAATGTCTTGTCAGCAAAAGTGCTAACAAACAGCATTTACCTACACAACTTTTAGTGACAGGGCCTTAGTTACATAGGTATATACACAATGTAAATGTTTACTGTTACATTATAATTTGGAATATAGTTAAATGAGAAAAATACATGCAGCATCCCATTATTTTCATGAAGTTTTAACACCAAATATATTCGTATGTATTCAATTTGTTCTTCTATACACAAGTGAATTGACTTGGCTTCATGCTGTGAGTTTATCAGTTGTCATCTAACATCTAGGCCTTTGCCAGAGATGGCACTTGTCTTACCAGTGACCCAACAGCGACCACTTCAGGGGGGGGGGGGGGAAATCTGTGTTTCACAAATAAGCCTATAATATTTAATGAATGCTCATTTGGGAAGAATTCTCATGACCAAAGGGGGAAGGAGAGGTTTCTTGGAGGAGTGAGAGAGTCTGTGGGAATTAGATTCCCTCTGGAACTTGAATTATTATTGTGATCAGTAATAAGCATATTAGAACTATTAGTGGTGTAATGTCCTAATGCTGTTTAGCCCTACTTAACATAACTCCTGTAACTGAACTATCCTACATTCTGGCTTATCTTTTCCCTTATGACTGATGGGCCAAGAGTCTTTTTTTGTGTTGACCCTTGTGTGTGAGTATCATGCTTCAGTGAAAGCACCAAATGTTAGATGACCACATGATTAATTGTTGGAGTATCCACTGGGGTTGCATCCAGGTTTTGTGTTATGGTTGACATAGCTATCAATAGTACCAAATTTCAATGTGCCACTGCTCACACAGACTTGGATCTAGCTACTTCAAGGCCAATTATTTATTACTTAAGTTTTTAATTGTTCAATAAACCTTTGTCATTCACTTTTAAACACAGAAGCTCTGATCCTGCCATTTTTCTTCTGTAAAACTTCAGTGGGAGCAGGGTCTAAGAGAACAGGATTTATAACAGTTAATATGAAACAAAAATTTTTGTGTAGGAGGCATGTGATACCTAAACACTCATAAACCAAATGGCTTGGGCTTGTGTTTAGGCTAAATAGCCATACTTCAAAGACTCTAGAGCCCACTCTGACACTGAAGGAGTCAGGATGTCACAGAGCTATATGAGACTAGATTGATAGAGATGTATTTTCTTTTAATGATAAAAGATCTTTGCGTTAGAGCCGATCACAATAGAATTCAGCCTTTTCAAGGCCATTGCAAATAATATTGTGATTCAGTCAATTCGAACTTTAATTAAAAATATTTTAAACAAGAGATACACTCTATTGAAAAAGTCACCAGGCTATTCCTTTTCACATTTTCTGGAAGAGAGGGCTCAGAATATCAATAAAAATATATAACCCTAGTAACCCAGCCATGCATGCATTAGCAAACAATTGTGAATTCTATTCATTGTTTCTCCTTTGTATAAATAAATTATTCAGTAAGGAGGTACCATCATCTAGCTTGTCAACTTCACATATCTCCAAATACCAAAGCAGTTAGGAAGGATAGCTCAAGTAGGGAAATGTTTGGTAGCTATGAAATCATAGATATAATCTTGTGTGGAATCATACCATCTTGTGTAGAGATTATATACTAGTAAAAAAAAGCAGCAAAATTGACAGATTAGGAAACCAAAGACTTCTATCCACAGAAAAGTTATAGCACCCCGTTCCTCATCAGTTTCCTTACTTTCTCTCAACAGTGTACTTATGTCAGTCTCATTGGGTCTATCAGTCAACTCAGAGTTATATTCTTTTGTGTTTTTACCCAGGCTCCAATCTATTTCTCCTGTTTATTTGTTTTTTTCATCACTTCCTGATTTACCAGTTTTGACTAACCCATGTAGCCCATAGAGCTAGCCTGCTGGCTTGCTTTATTATATCCTGCTTTTGTTTATTGGACTGTTTGTCTGATTTACTGTATTTTGCTTGTATTTTGTTTTAGATTACTTTATTATATTTGGGTATATAAACCAAGGAAGCTATAAGTCTGTATCCTGTCTAATCACGTTAAGCAAGTCAGCATAAGTATGGTTAAGTAGGTTTGTGAACTTCGGCACAGATAAATGGCCTAACGATCACCCTTTTAGATTTTGAGGTGCTAGACATGTTTACCTAAGAACAGGAACTTAATGGTTACCACAAGGAACACTGAAGGAACATGGAGGTAATGACCTTAAACCACTTAAGGCAGGGGTGGAGAACCTCCGGCCCTGTGCTTAATTTCATCCAGCCTATGGCAAGTCTCCACACTGCAGGCTGGATGCCCTGAACGTCTGTTCCTCGCTGATGGTTTAGAGCTGGGAGCACTGGCTCATAGCATTCAGGAAAGCTCTGCAGGCTGTCCCTCACCTGACAGCACTGCCCCTGCAGTTCCTATTGGCCAGGAACTGTGGCCAATGCGAGCTGCAGGGGGGGCACCTGCAGACAAAGGATGTGCGCGGAGCTACTTACACCCTCCTCAGGGGCCACAGGGACAGCTTCCAGGAGTGGAGTGGGGCCAAGGCAGGCAGGGAACATGCCTTAGCACCACTGCACCACTGACCGGGAGCCACCTGAGGTCAACAGCCCACACCCCAACTCCCTGAACCCCTTCCTGCACCTTAACTCCCTTCCAGAACCTGCATCCCCAGCCCAGAAACCACTCCTGCACCCTAATCCCCCTCATCTACTGCTCCATACCAGAGCCCCAAGTCTGCTCTAGTACCCTAACTCCCACCCACACCTCAACACCCTGCCCTAATCCCACTTCTTCACTTCAAATCCCTTGGCCCCAGCCTGGAGCCCACTCCTACATGCCAAACCCCTTCACCCCAGCACCACCCCAGAGCCTGCACTCCCCCCGCAGTCAGAGCCATCACCCACTCCAGCCCTCTGCTCCAGACTGTAGCACCCTAGTGCTCCTGAACCCCTCCTTTTTGGCCCCATGCCAGAGCCATGGGGAAGCCCTGAGTCTCTGTGCCACCAATCCCTGCAAAGGTATGCATGGCTTGCAAATGATTTTTCCTGGGGGTCAGTGTTCCCTGATAGGAGAAAGGTTCCTCATCTCTGACTTAGAGCAAGAGGTGGCAGGTATGAGAATGAGCTATTTGGTTTTCATATATATAGATACACTAGCCTATGGAATGTGTGTACCCCAGGATTAAGTGAGTGAGGAGCTTAGATTTGGGCATGGAAGGTTGAGCATTACCTTGAAGGGGGCAAACCACCTTGTGGAGGAGTTATTCCTTCTTTCAGCTCTTCACCAGAGTCTCTTAGATGTCTATTGTAAACTTAGCTCCTCTGCATTTGACCCTTCAGCTCTATTATTCACTATGGGTACATCTACACTGCATGCTTATTTTGAACTAAACTATTGCAGAACAAATATTCTGAAATAGCTTATTTCGAAATAGCACGTCTATACTACAGGGAAGCCTCAAATTAGTCTGAGGCAGGCTTCCCTAATGTGGAGGCGCTACCTCGATTTAGAGCCAGAGGGGGCACTGGGGAGTAATTACTCTGAATGGCCCCGGGGAGGAGCTATTTCGAAATAGCAGCAGTGGAGAGGCATTACTCCTCATGTAATGAGGTTTACAGAAGTTGGAATAAGCCATCCATTATTTCAAAATAATAATAATAATTGCTGTGTAGACACTCTGTAATGGACCAGTTCGGGTCTGGGCACCGCTGAGAGAGTCTTTTCAGAGCGAAGTGTTCAAAACATGAGCTACTTACAGCCCACAACTGGAGTCCTTTCCTGTAAGGCACCAAACCAGTCACACAGAGCACTTCAGCTGCCAATATGGCCAGGAAAAAGCCTCAAACAAAACCCCTCAGACACACCAGCTTTACCTGTGCCAGAACCAGACTCAGAGTTTACACAGGTGAGAGGTGTTAAAGTCCAGTCTCACCAACTCCAAACAGATCCTCCCAGTCCCAAAGGACCAGCCACAGTCCCAGGCCAATTTATACTTTAGATTTAGATCTTACCCACAAGACCACTGTGGGCCAATCCTTTAGAATTGAAAATCTAACTGTTATTAATAAGTGAAAGAAAAGGTTGAGGGTGAGATTGTTAAAGAGAATACATTACATACACAGTCACCAAGTGCTTGATGCAGGCTCTTAGCAGAGATGTTACAAACTGCCAGCTTAAAAGTCTCTGGTGTACATCCTGTATCAGGACAGGTCAGCAAATCCTTCCTGGCTCTCTGTCCCTAGCAAAGATGCATCTGGAATCAGGAGCAGGATTGAAGACAAAGATGGAGCTTCCCCCGTGGCACTTTTATATTTATTTATATTCCTGGTGTCTCCCAAACTGGAGCTGATCACAAGATCAAATGACCTGTCTGTGTTTCACATGCCATGAGGCACTGGCTGCTTTGCAGGTTTCCAGACACATTCCTCGTGTGTGTATTGGCCACTCGGAGAGCCATTGTCCATGAAGCACTGTAAATTAGCACAGCTATTCACCGAACAATCTTTCCTCACACTAGGCAGTGCAGGCCCATTGCTCCCTCCCACACAGAACATTTACAATACAAGCACAGAGCCCATATTCATAACTTCACATACTCATGTACTTGTATGATTTTTGTATCATACCTAGAATCAGCAGAGCATAAGCTTTCATTTGACCCCTCACATGGCCCACTTTGTACAGAATTTGGACCAAACACCTATTAGTGGGTATAGCAGTGACTTGCCTGTTCGTATTAAAATCCAATAATGTGACACGCTCACATTGTTATTCCTAAATAATGCTGCTGTGTAGATGCACCCTATCAGTCTTGCTATTTGAGGAAACTGGATTTCACCCTATCACCAAAATCCCAGATAATTTGCCTCTGGAAATCATTCATTTTATTTTCTTAACCTCACTGGAAGCTAGCAAAGTGGGCACCAGCAACCAGCTTGATCGTTTCCTCCTGCCCAAGCATGCTGCTGGCCATCACAATTCTTGTCCAATCCATTCTCTCACATGCTATAGCCATATATCAGCAGATCCCTCTGACAAATGTATGCCACCATGCATAGGTGCCAACTTCTGCTCCAGCTGGAGAATGCTTGACTGCCCTGCCCCCCCCACTCCATCCCAGGCTCCAACCCCATTCCAAGTCATTTCTCCAGTGCCCCTGCCTCTCTGCCTCTTCCTACCCCCACACCACCCCCCCCACAACTACACCCTGGCCTGCCCTGCCTCTTTCCGTCCCCTCCCTGCTCCTGAGTGCATCAAGTCTTCACTCCTCCCCCTTCCACTTGGAACCTCTAAATGCCATGAAAAAGCTGTTCAACTGGTAGGTGAGAGGGAGGGGAAGGAGTGGATCAATGGAGTGACCTGCAGGTGAGATGTGCTGGGGGCAGAGGGGGTAACTTTGTTGCCCGTGGGTGCTGAACACCTGCTATTCACTTTCTTTTTAGCCTTGCCAATGTGGGTTGTGTCTGTTACTCCCAGCCAGACTTGCCCTGCGAGCATTTCTGACCATAGTAGAACTCACCTCAAGCCATGGTTACTTAAGTAAGCTAACATCCCTTAGGATCCTGTCCCTTAAATTACCTTGTGTACTGTCCCTAAGGTCATTCTCTCCACGGTGAATAACCAGGACATGAGGTAGGTGCACATTGCTTGTCAGGGAGACAGCAGTGACATGAGCAGATTAGGGATGTTAAATATCGGTTAATTGAATAGTTGAGTAACCTCATGAAATTTTATCGGTTAATCAACTAGTCTATAGTCCCCGGGGGCAGGGCCAGCAGCCACTGTATGAAAGGCAGCAGCGTGGTGCGCCTGGTGGGAGCTGGTCTGTGAGGGGAGCCAGTTTAAAAACCAGCCCCTCTTGCAGACTGGCTGCCTGCCACCCTGTGCTGCTGCTTCTGAGAAAGAGACAACAGTGCGGGGTGGCAGCAGTCCCTGTAGGAAGGGGCAGTCTGAGCTCCTGGACTCGGCATGAGCCAGAACTGAGCTGGGCTGCCTGCCCACCCAGCTCCTACCAGAGCCGCAGCAGGTAGGTAGGTGCCGAACCTGTCACAAGCCAGGACTGAGCCAGGCTGCTGGCCAGCTTGCTAAAAAATGTACTGGCAGAGAGAGGGGGAGAGGGAAATGTGTGTAGTCTATAGCAGCGGTTCTCAAACTTTTTGGGCTCCGGAGCCCTTTACATGTGTGTAAATTTACGTGGCGCCCCAGTGGTCCACTGATTGTATGTATCAATGTTTGTCCAGTTGTCGCTGTTTCCACGGAACCCCTGGAGATGTCTTGCGAGCCCTGGGGCTCCGCGGAGCACAGTTTGAGAAACACTGGTCTATAGCATTAACCTATAAGCTTTTGCTTATCAGTTAATCAGTAAATTGACTACACTACTGCATCCCTAGAGCAGATGCACCTCTTCTGCTGAAACACTGGATGCCAGTGTTGTCTTCAAGTCGTCATTGTCAAGTCCAAGTCGAGTCTCAAGTCACTACAGTTCGTCTCAAGTCGAGTCTCGAGTCCCTAAAGTCACTTTCGAGTCAAGTCCCAAGTTGAGTCTCAAGTCTTAATTTAAAAAATATCAAGTCAATTTTGTACAAGCCGTCAGTATCAGCATTTTCGGACAATTTTTTCACCAAGTCGATTTAACAAAATTAGCAAGTCTCAAGTTGAGTCTCAAGTCACAAACAATGAACCCGAGTCGAGTCTCAAGTTGAGTCACCTAGGCGACTTAAGTCGGACTCGAGTTCAAGTCGTGGGACTCGAGTCAACAATTCTGCTAGATGCAAAGTGCTTTGGCCCTGACGCCTCACTGAGATCCAGCTGCCATCCTGGCTGTCCTCTTGTGGGCCCAAAGCACTAGAGTGCCCACAAATCCAGATATATGCTCTGGGTAGCTCCGGAAACCAAACAAGCATATGAAGTGAGTTACGTTTTGTTGTTCCTTGCCATCTTTTCCTCAGTGCAGACATATATCGTGTAACACCTCAATTTCCAACACCTTATTCCCGCTGCACTTGCTGAGGGCCAAAACTTCTGCAGCTCCTGACATCTTTTCTGCAGTTTTGAAAGAATAAGTACACATGTTTTGGTGAAAGGCAAGATAGCAGAATTGGTAGCTTAGCAGCAGCTGCCATTGCCATATATGAAAAGTGGTCCTGGCTGCAGGCCCTGATTTTTCAATCAGTTATTTATCCAAGCATCTTTCCCTTCTGGTCTGTTTTCAAGTACCTTAAGTGTAGGAACACCACTTCTGCCAATAGTTGTATGTCTGCTACGTTTAACACATGCTGGGATTTGTCCACAGCTGCCGTAAGCACTAGCTAATTTGCTCTAAAAGCGCTAAAGATTATAACAGTAAATGGCACCTTAAATAGAATGGCCTCTTTCCCACAGTTGCAGCCCCATGACATGAACCTGTGCTAATTCTGCCAGGGGTTTCCAGTGTTACGGGTAACCTGTAATCCCTTTAGCATTCATCTCTGGCCCGTCTTTCTAATAGCTTCTGAATTCTAAAATAACTACATAGGTCTGGGAAACCCATCAACCTACTCCCATAGGAATGACCCACTAGCCAGCCAGAAATATTGGAGGGAGCAGTGTAAGGATACATCCTTTTTCTATAGCCATATTGGAAGGCCTAATGCCTATAGCCTTCATCTGCAGCCAGATTGAAAGAGCAGCAGCCATTAGCTGTAAAGCAGAAAGTCACATACTCACATTCCATCTAAATTGCATTATAATAGTGTAATACCAGGTGTTAAAAAGGAAACCCTGTCCTAATGGCATCCACGATCAGCAGACAAAGAAAGGGATCACAGGATGGGTAAAGAAAACTTAGTTAGCAGTAGGGCCGGCTCTAGGCACCAGCAAATCAAGCATGTGCTTGGGGTGGCACATTGCCAGGGGCTGCATTTCCAGGTATGCAGCCACCCCGGCAATGACCGGCTCCACCCCACCAATTTTAAAGGGCTGCGGGAGCTCGGCTCTGGCTGCGTGTCCCTGGGAGCTGGCTGCGGAGTGTGGCACAGCCAGGCTCCGCCCCGCCCCACCGGCGCCAGTCCTGCCACAGCCCCAGCCCTCTTTGCCGGTGAGAGATCGCTCCCTGCTGGCCGCCCAGCTTGCTGCGCCCACCCCGCCCTGTGCCCTCTGGCTCTCCGCTGCATGTTCCCTGTGCCCCGCACCCTGCTCTCCCTGCACGCCAGTCCCCCTGCTCTCCCTGTTCCCTGCAACTCTCTGGCTCTGTGCCACCCTTGCACCCCACATCCTGCTCCCCCCGATCCCTGTGCCCCTCTGGCTCCACGCCACCTGTTCCCTGCGCCGCCCCTGCACCCCAGTCCCCATGCTCCTCTGGCTCTGCACCGCCCGTTCCCTGCACCGCCCTGTACCCCAGTCCCTATGCCCCTCTGGCTCTGCACCCTGCAGCCCCTTTTCCCAGTGCCCCTCTGTGTCTGTGCCCCCCGTTACGCACACTGCCCATGGACCCCAATCCATCTGCCCCTCCCATTCCCCGCATCCCATTCCCTGTGCCTCCCCTGCTCCCACCAATCCCTGCACCCCTCTGGCTCTGTGCCTCCCATTCCCTGTACCCCCCCACACTGTTCCCCTGCTTCCCCTGGTCCCCGTGCCCCTCTGGCTCTGCACCTCCCATTCCCCACGGTGAACCCTGCTCCCCCTGTTCCCCATGCCCCTCTGGCTCTGCGCTGTCCCTGCACCCTGCTCCCCCTGTGGGTTGGGAGTGAGGGGTGTTTGTCCATAGGGAAGGGCTGGACAGGGCAGGGAAAAGGCTGTTGTGACCCAGCAGCGAGTGAAAGAGGAGGGGGAGTTTACCTGAAGCACCTTTGCCTTTATGGAAAAAAAAAAATTAAAATTATATTTGCTATTTATAGGGCTAAAATGCCGGGACGAAAATGAAAACCAAACAAAAAAAACCCATTGCAAAGTGTAAACATGGGTAAAAGCCAACAAAAAAAAGGGGGGGGGATTTTTTATTTGGGGCAGCAAAAAACCTAGAGCCAGCCCTGGTTAGCAGTTCGTCTAGCAAGAGACTCCTTATCAGTCGTTGGAGTTGTAGAATTCTCATTCTATGATTATGGGCCACGCTTTCCTATTGTTTGTCTGTATGAGGTCTCTGTTTTGTTTTGCTTTTAATGTTTCTTCTGCTGCATAATTCTACGTGTAAATCAACTAAGGTGGTGCAGTATGATGAGGTAATTCTGTTACAGTATGTTACAATTGGTTAGTAAAATAATTGGGTAAGGTTTGTTTAGCTAAGCAGGACTTAAGTTTAACTATATACATAAACTGAGGTCCAAGAAGGAGACTAGGAAGAAGGAAAAGGAGGAACAAAAAGAATAAGGAAAGACCTGGACAAACTCATCTCCAACACACAACCTAAGATCAGAGCTTCCAAGAATCCTCTGCCATGACCATGACATGCAGCAATCAGAATCTAGTCAAGACTGACCTGATATTAGGTCTTCCATTATTATGGCCAACAGGGGACATTCATCTACCTTGATTGGTGAGCATGGCACTGTATGCTTAGCATGTGTGTTCTGCTTGCTTGGTTATTGTTAATAAATAGAGAGTAAGGACATTCCTGTGTAAGGCTCTTTCAGTGATAAAAGATCCCACAAACCTGCAGGAAGTTATACCCTGAGCCCTAGGAATTGGGTAAAAGTGTGTGTCCCTAGAGTGTGGGAGTGATGGAGAATTTTATGCAGGTAATAGCCAAACGAGAGTGGATCAAAGATACTACATGTTGCACTATATGGGGAGATTTTGGCAAATTCAGTAAAGTGCCTGAGCCACTATTATTTACTGCTAATAGCCACTAAGCTAGCAGGCCTAAATAGGCATAGACAGCAGCCTTAGTGTGACCAAGTCAGGGGGAGGAGAAGGGGTGTTGTAGTGCCACAGAGAGGGCCGCCTGACCCCATGTCCTTCCTGAAGGCCAGATCTTTGTTGAAATCACTGAGCTATACATTTAGAAAACAGGAAGCTTGTCTAGATGTGCTAAAAGGGATGTGTCTGTCAGGACCCTAGGGCATGCAGACTCTGAAAAAATACATCTGTCTGACTGATGATCAGAAGAAAACTTCTTTTCTAACCTTTAAAAAGTGCTTGCCTAACAATCTTTTTGTTTTTTTTAAATGATGTGTTATTGTAATACTAATGGATGAATAGGGAAGGAAAGTTTAGGGGGTAGTTGGTCTCCTCAGGAACTCTTTTAGAGACTACATCTGGACACATCTTCAGTCCCCACTGGCAGATGGAAGATTGGCCATCGTCAGCTTGTCACTGCATCACTTGAGAGCCACACTCAACATCCGTAATTATCGATGGGGGGAGGTGTTTTATTAACCTGTTGCGGATGTGAGCGAGTGCTTGAGACTTAAGGTATGTCTGCACTTGCACCCTCTTTCAAGAGAAGGATGCAAATGCAGCTGAGCAAAATTGCAAATGAAGCGTGGATTTGAATTTCCCGTGCTTCATTTGCATAATCACGGACTGCTGCTATTTTGAAACACTTTATTTCAAAATAACAAACACTGTGTGGACACGGTTATTTCAGGAGAAAACCCTTCTTCCAAAATAATCCTTATTCCTCATACAACGAGGTTTACTGGTTATTTTGGAAGAAGGGTTTTCTCCTGAAATAACCGCATCTACACAGCGTTTGTTATTTTGAAATAGGGTATTTCAAAATAGCAGTGGTCCGCGATTATGCAAATGAAGCATGGGGAATTGAAATCCGTGCTTCATTTGCAATTTTGCTCAGCTGCATTTGCATCCCTCTTTCGAAAGAGGGTGCAAGTGTAGACATACCCTAAGTAAAGTTTAGCTTTAAATAAAAGCACTTTGTGTCGTCCTGTTTGTACCATCCATCCATCGATCGGACGATCGTGTCTCCCTTGAGTTATTTTCTGACACCACCTTACAGAGAACAAAGTTACCAACAGGTTTGGGTTGAAAGAACCCTGGGTAACAGCACCCCCTAATTCTGAGAACTCTGAAAGGCTGGACTTACAGGTTTGCTGAGCAACAGAATCCTCTTCTTGTCCCACAGCTCTCTTGAGCCAATGTTCCAGATTTGTTGGGGTGTTGCCCACAGATCCTCACTGGCCAGTGGGAGTGAGTTCCTGGAATCTGTGGTTGTGAAATGGAGATAGCTGGCTACCTCTGTGCATACCACTCCCCTTGCAAGTAGACCACACAACTTTTGCCTTCCATGGTACTGGATTGTACCTGCCCTTGTTATTGACTCACCAGTGTGAATGCCATATTGAAACATCATTAAACTCTTCCATGAATCTTTCCCATCTTTCTAAAGTTTTTCTTTTTTTCATTTCCCTTGTCATTCTGATAAAGTGGTAGGATTTCTGCACTTCTGAGGAGGCAGACATCAGATGGGCACAAAATGTGCCTCTGAGAACTTTCCTGCACATAAGAAGTTGTTGAGATAGCACACCACAGGAGGCAGGCCAGTTTCATGTATGATTGTCCAATCCAGCATGGTGCGGACTCATTCAAAAGCTGCACATCACATCAAGGGCTCTATGGGCATACCTTTGTCAAAATAATAATGGCCCTTGAACTGAAACCCAAGCAGTTTAAAGTACCTATGAGGCACTGGAAGCAACTGGGATAAATACTTGATGTCATAGTTCCTGCCATGCTCACTAGTCATGGCTCCCACAACATGCCACGCAACACAGCTGGGGGTTAGTATAGTCACCCAGCCATAAGTCCTGGGGATAGAACAGGTGATAGATCTGCCTGTATTCCTCCTGTGGAAGAAAACAAGTCCTCACTCTGAGTTTGTAAGCAACAAGTCAGAGGCAGTTTATTTGAGCAATTGCAAGGGAAGACTGCGGTTGGACAGGAGGTCCCCCTTCCTTAGGCAGATCTTCAAAGTACAGCAGTAAAAGACAAGTATATATACTTTTCTGTTACATACATCAACGGCTAATGGTTATCAGTTTGTTTATACAAACTCCTTCCAGATGCTTCCTGCTTAAGTCAGCATTCCATCCTTATCTTTTAAAGAGAGGCAAAGGCAGCATCTCTGACTGCTCTCATGTGATTAGGGTTAGGGTTAGCTTGTCTTTTGCTCTACTTCTAACAAACCTGAGATGGCTATGCATGACTCCCCTCTTTTCCTGCTTCCACACTGCCCCCTTTTGTGCTTTCAGCACAACTAACTCTTTAAACCTTTATTTTCATTAGGCATTGTATTTCTGTTTCCAGATCTGGGAGATCAAGTCCACAATATAAAAATCAGTTAAAATTCTTGTTGACCCTTCTAAGCCTCTTCCGAGAGTACCATAGTACCCACTGCGCCCTGAAGCAGAAGAAGGAATTGCCCCAGTAATAGATTCTTTGTTTCAACAAGGTATTGTTATTCCTATTACTAGCTCTTGTAATACGCCTATCCTTCCCGTAAAGAAACCGGGAAAGAACACCTATCGCTTTGTTCAGGATCTCTGCGCGGTTAATGCTATTGTTTTACCATCTTTTCCAGTAGTTCCAAACAAGGCTATCATCCTTTCTTGCATTCCCCCCACAGCTACTTGTTTTACTGTTGTAGACCTTTGTTCAGCTTTCTTTTCTATTCCTATTCATCCAGATAGCCAACATTTGTTTGCTTTTACATATCAAGGGTGCCAATACACCTGGACCTGCTTACTCCAAGGATATACTGAATCTCCATTTCTATATTCTCTGATCTTAAAGAAAGACCTAGACGACGTGGTCTTCCCGGAAAAATCTGTACTCAAACAATATGTAGATGCTCTTTTGTTGGCATCTCCTTTCTTTGAATCCTGTAAGATTGATACTTTAGTTCTTTTAAGTGCTCTTGCTGCAAAGGGCCACAAGACCTCCTGGGAAAAGCTTCAGTTGTGCCGACCCAGAGGTCATTACCTTGGTCATGATATTTCATTTGGCACTCTCCATTTATCAGATTCTTTCATCACAGCCATTTTAAGTATACTTTTCCGTTATATACATCAACGGCTAATGGTTATCAGTTTGTTTATACAAACTCCTTCCAGATGCTTCCTTATCTTAAGGTTCTTGCTTAAGTCAGCATTCCATCCTTATCTTTAAAGAGAGACAAAGGCAGCATCTCTTATAACTCTCGCGTGGTTAGGATTAGCTTGTCTTTTGCTCTTCTTCTAACAAACCTGAGGTGGCTATGCACGACTCCCCTTTGTTCTTGCTTCCACACTCCCCTTTTCCTTCTTTGGTACCACACTCAGGGAGATGTGCAAATCTGGCATTCGAGTACACTGGAAGGGGTCTGCTGGCCTCCCTGCTGCCACCTGGGAGGTGAACTTTGTCTTTACTATATGCTCAAAACCACTGGGCATGGACTTCAAATTCTGTGCCCAAGATTGGCATCTCCTACCTTCATAAAGGCATTTGAAAACTGGTCATAAATCCATTCCATAAGTAAGCAGCATCTGTTTTCTTACTAACTGTTTTCAACTAACAAGATCTATAACACCTGCATCTTCATTGGAGAAAGAGCCTTTTCCATGATTATTGCCTTTGCACTGATCACTACCTTTTGAATCTGATGATCTAGCCAGCTTTCTATCCACCTTATAGTTCATTTGTCCAATCCATACTTTAACTTGTTGGCAAGAATAGTGTGGGAGACTGTATTAAAAGCTTTGCTGAAGGTCTGTCATGTCCACCACTTTCCCCATATCCACAGAGCCAGTTAATCTCATCATAGAAGTCAATTAGGTTGGTGAGGCATGACTTACCCTTGATCTTGAGTAAGGAAACAGGTTCAGGTCCATGTTGACTTTTCCTGATGACTTTCCTCTCCTCCAAGTGTTCAAAATGTGTCCTTGAGGACCTGCTCTGTGATTTTTTCCAGGGATTAAGGTCAGGCTGACCAGTCTGTAGTTCCCTGGATTCTCCTTTTTTCCCCCCTTTTAAAAGATGGGTAAAAGATTTGCCTTTTCCCAGTCGTCTAAAACCTCCTGCAATTGCCACAAGTTCTCCAAGATAAAGGGCCAATGTTCTGCAATAATGGTCATAGTCTGGCTCTCTGCCCCTCGAGATGCTGAGCTGTTCTTCTCTCACCCTGCTCCCACTGCCCCTGCCTTGGCTCTGCAGCCTGGCAGCTCTCTGAGGGTATGTCTACACTTGCACCCTATTTTGAAATAGGGATGCAAATGAAGACATTTGAAATTGCAAACGAAGCTGGGATTTAAATATCCCATGCTTCATTTGCATATTCGCGTTATGGCGCTATTTCAAAATAACAATTTCGAAATAGAGCCATAACGCGAATATGCAAATGAAGTATGGGATATTTAAATCCTGGCTTCATCTGCAATTTCGAATGTCTTCATTTGCATCCCTATTTCGAAATAGGGTGCAAGTGCAGACATACCCGGAGAGAGCCTGGCTGGGGACACAGCTTCGGCTTCCTGTCTGGTCTCAGCAGCCAGGGACTGTGGCTGACTGAGCTGGAAACATGCCGGGGATGAGGGGCAGGTCCAACTTGCTCTAGTTCCCAGCACCCAAGCAGGGAGCAGAAGCCACCTCCCCAGCCAGGCTCTCAGGCTGTTGTCAGGCTGTCAAACTGAAGAGCAGCGTTCCAAATGCTGGAAGGATCTGGGCCCATCTCTTCCACTTCTGGTCTTACCCCTTCTACTCCCACCTAGGGGGTGCTGAGCACCCATTATTTGTTTCCATGCATGCTTTAGCCCTGGTGCACCCATAGAGTCAGCACCTATGAAGGGAAGCACCTATGAGTGGAAGAGTGGGTCTTGGAGAAGGCAGTGGAAGGCAACTGGCAATACCCTTGGTCCAAGCCCCAGAATATTCCTCCTCCCCACTCCAGAAGCCAGATGTGGTGAGGTGTGGTATAGCACAAGGAGCAGTGCACTCCACTGGCAGGTGCAGTTTACTCATGGCGCCTCCTACTACATACAGGGGCAAAGGCTGAAGCAGCAGACTTGACTCCATAAGAGCTGCCCAGGTTCCCAAAGCACCCCTCCTCCCCCCCGCAGCCACAGTAACAGCATCCTGGACCCTCATCATCTTCTCCAGTGAGTAGTGGAAGGGGAGAATGCCGAGGGAAGAGCCCCAGTTCAGGCAGGACTTCCCTCATGATCATAGATTCAAGATGTGACCTTCAGACTTCCTAAACAGTGGGTGGCAGGTTAGAAGCAGTTCCCCTAGATCTGGTTCCATGAGATTGCTGGGAGTGTCTGTTTGCCTTCAGCCTGTGTCGCAGCATTTCCATCTCTGGGCTTTTGCAGAGGCTTGACTGGAGTAGAAAGCACACATCCTCTTTCTCCGTCAGCCAGCCCCAACTGAGCTGACCTGCTCTTTTTTTATACCAGTGCAACTGGAGCATGTTAGTAAGTCAGAAGGGGTGTGGCTTCCTGCATTGTGGGCTGAGGGTTTAACTCTCTCTCGTCCAACGTGGAGTGAGTGCACCTTGTTACAGATATTCATAAATGCACTCTCGTTGATAATATTAGTAATTGACAAAATGGATAAGGAACATTTGATATAGCAAATCTGTTTTATAAACAATGTAATGGCAAACTGTTAGTTTATTGATTTAACGTCTAAGGATTAAAAGCTAATTGTGGCCACAGATAGTAACAGTAATAAATTAGTTACAAATACCATTGGCTTGTTGATTCAAAATAAAGATTTTTTGTTGTTGTTCTGGTTCCTTTTTTTTTTTTTTTTTCTAAACCTGTATATAAGATGTGAATTTTAGGAAGTTAGTTAAAAGTCAACTGAAGTAAGATGCCACATTTTCCATTCTCATATTTGATATTTGCCAAGTATTTGCTGAAAGTTTGATTTAAAAAGTTGTTAAAAAAAAGGCTTTCAAAACAATGCATTTCCTCCCCTTTGTCACTCAATTGCTTTGGTTTCAGTGTTGTTAAGAAATGGGCCCTGTCTGCAAACAAACTTGCATTGGTTTAGTTTTGCAAACAAGAATTATTTTGGTTAAACTTAACCCTCTTTCTAAATGACTTATGTTAAACTGTTTTAGCACATAGGTCAGTCTCCCATGAAGCTCTGAATGGTTTTGCAGCTCATTTTGTTTTGGGTATGGAGCAGAAATATATCTAGGGAATGATTCATTTTTGCAACTGCATAGGATGTTCTAGTGCTGGGGTTCTCAAACTTTTGTACTGGTGACCCTTGTCACATAGAAAACCTCTGAGTGTGACCCCCCACCTTATAAATTAAAAACACAATTTTTATATTAAACACATTTATAAATGCTGGAAGCAAAGCATGCTTTGGAGGTAGAGTCTGACAATTTACCACCCCTATTAATAACCTCATTACCACCCCAAGTGTGAACTCCTAATGATAGGGAAGATTTTGTTAGTTCAGCAAAATGATTAGGCAAGTGCCAGGAGGTGAAATGTTGGTTAGCATGTTTCTTGCCACAAGCTGCTATAAGGCTTTTGGGGCAACTTCAGCATAACTAGCTAAGTGAGAAAGACAGGAGTGACTGACCATGAGAGTTGAGTGTGATCTTGCTGCCAGCCTGTTGAACTTCACTTTCCAGACTGCTGAAGTGTGCAGTCTTGAAAAGCTGGAAGTCTAGCTATTTTTTATGTGTAAATATAGCTACATGGCTAACAGCTGGAAAACTGCTTGCTTTACATATTTATTTATTTACAAGTTATTGATGTTATTGTAACACTTATTATCATAAAAAGTGTAAATAGCTTTGAGTGGGTTGGATTTGAGCTTCTGCACACCTCTTGAGATCCCAAATAACAGGCCAAAGATTGGCCCCCTGAACTTGTTGTTTGGCTACTGGAGACCACTCGAGATCAGAGGTAAATGGATTTAAGGTGCTATGACTTTTTGCATGTCTGTGTGAGCTTAAGATCTGATAAAATAGTAATTTTGGATAGAAGAACTCTGGTTTGTGCCAGTCTTTTAATTAGATAGATGTGCTATGTCCTCCTTTGATTTATTACTGACAGTGCCTTGCAAAGTACAGTTACCAAGAGCTTTAGGCTGAAAGAATCCTGGTAACAAGAGTTACAAAGCACAAAATGAAATGCAGTATGAATGTCACCTTAGTACTATTAATTGATTCAAACTGATTTCTCTCCCTCTTTTTTTCTTTTGTTCATATTTTTTCTGATTATTTTTAAAAAGGAAGAAAAACTTGGCATACATTCGAGAGAAGTGGAAGCCATAGTCAAAACTGCCTCAGAGTAGTTGACAATTTACTACTGGATTATAAATTAATGAAGATACCATATAGATATGAAGTATAGAAATCCATGGCTCCTGCAGAGCCCCACTTAGGGTGCATCTACACAGCACAGTTATTTCAAAATAACTGACCTTGTTTCGAAATAACTATGTGAGCGTCTACACAGCAATTCTGTTATTTCAAAATAATTTTGAAATAATGGATGGCTTATTCTGAATTCTGTGAACCTCATTCCATGAGGAATAATGCCTATTCCGAAATAGCTATATCGGAATAGCAGTAGTATGGACACTTCACTGCTGCTATTTCAAAATAGCTCCTCCCTAGGACCATGCAAACTAATTACTCCTCAGTGCCCCCTCTGGCTCTAAATTGAGGTAGCATGTCTACATTAGGGAAGCCTGCCTTGGACTAATTTTGAGGTTTCCCTGTAGTGTAGATGTACTATTTCAAAATAAGCTATTTCGGAGTTAACAAACAGTACAAAAACACTGTTGAGGAATGTCATTTTCCCACACCACTATTCACATGGTCTGTTAAAACAAATCTTTCTCCACACCACTGCCAATGCCATTTATTTTTTCACAAATTGATTAATGAGTTCTGTTATCTCCACATTTCAAGAAAACTGGCACGCTGACTTTGTTGTTCTGCTAATGGAATTTACCCAGAGATTAACCTCCATCAACCATCATGCAGCAGTGTAGGATATAAAGAGTGCAATCATTTAAAGGAGAATTAACAGAAATGATGTTTGACTCCTAGTTGTACATTATACAAGAACAGACAACATGGTTTTATACAGCTTATATGTACTACAAATACAAATAATACAAGTAATACAAAAAACTCCCTTTTAATTTTTCACAGTTCTCCCAAAATATCTATAGATGGAAAACTTCCACTCCTGGATATGAATAAGTAACTGTAATCACCATCATTCCTGATGGTGGCAGCTCTAGAGAAGCACGCTGTATTAATAGCTGGATTTCTCTGATGAGTGTATCTTTTAGAATTGTAGTGTTCTTGCTCAGTTCATTGAAGAACTCAAGATGGGGCAAAGTGAAGTTTGTTTTCGCAATGAGACTTGTTTTCAGAGTTTCAACCTTGCATCTGGATTTTTCTGCTATCAGCAGGTCATTTGTAACAAAAAGCACCATCTCAACTGAAGCATTATTGGCAGGTAGGCAGAGGACTAGTCCTGTCATTTTTTTTATATTTGCATGTGGTACTGAGGATTCCCTGAAATGCTTGATTGCTTCATTGCATCTTCCACATACTCTCATCGTTGCACTCGTGTCATTCCATTTCCACCGTTTCCCTGTCAAAAACTCATGTAACAGACCAACAAAATTATATAGTATCATGATATTTTGTGGGTAAGACGTTCTGACCCAGATGACACCATCCGCCTTGTGCAGGGGCTCCTTAGCCATGGCTGAGCCCCTGAGGATGAAGAGGATGCGGGGGAATCAGGAACCTGTCAGACACAGACTGCTGTGAGCACGCCCAGGTGCTGGTAAAACTTCCCATCCTCAAGAAAGACCCTGGGCTTGCCCTGGACCTGGAATCAGGTGGACCTCACCAGATTCACAACACCATCGTCTTACATCAGTGGTCACCAACCAGTAGATGGGGATCTAGTGGTAGATCCTGGAGCTTCTGACCGGTGATCTTGACTAGTTTGACCAAGAGGCTATCAAGTGCCGTCACTTCAACTGTCCCTCCCCTCACTGCTGCTCATCTCCTGCCCTTTGCCTTGGAGCTGCCCCTCCCAGTGGGGAGCCCCCTGCTTGCTGTGCAGGGTAGGGAAGGGCAGGGGAGGGAAAGGAGGGTGCTGATGTCAAGGTGCCCCCTCCCACTCTGTATCCTTTCTCCACAGAGCAGAGAGGGGGCACAACAGGACCTGGGATAGAGCAAGTTGGCTGGCTGCTTTAAAAAGTGGGCCAGGGCCAGGGCAGGGGTGAGACTGCCTTAGCCCCACTGCACCACCACCCAGGAGCCACCAGCAGTGCCCAGCTGGAGCCCACATCCTGAACTTCTGCCCCAGTCATGAACCCCCTCCTGCACCCCAAGCTCCTGCCCAAGCCCAGAGCACTCCTGCATCTAAACGCCATCCAGAGCCTCCACCTAAAACCCCTTCCTGCAACCCAACTGCTCCCCCTGAGCACCTCAGAGCCCCTCACACTCCACATCCCTTAATCCAAGACCAGAGCCTGCGCCCCAGCCCTCTGCCCCAGCCTGATGAAAGTGAATGAGGATGGGCAAGAGAGGGAGAATAGAATGAGCAGGGGCAGGGCCTTGGAGAAGGGGCGGGAAGGAGGCAGGGCAAGGGTATTTACATTTTGAGGTAGATCTTGGATTGCACTTAAATTCAAAAAGTGATCTCATGCTTAAAAAGGTTGGAGACCTCTGTTTTACGTGGAGGAAGGTGCACTTCTTGGCATTAAAGTGGAGGCCCACCCACTTGGCAGCTTGGCTGGCAATGTCAAACATCTGCGGAGGCTCTCTGAGCTGTGAGAGACCAGGACCAGGATGTTGGTTCTCTCACCATGCAGGTTGAATCCAGCTGGGCCTCTGGAGAGGGCTTGGAGGAGTGGCTCCATGTCCAAGTTAAAGATGATGGAGCTGAAGGGACAGCCCTTCAGCGGATGGGGATAGCATCTGTTTCTCCATTCATGGAGCAGATGATGTTGGTGCAGTCCCAGCAGAGGTTCTAGAGCAGCTAGAGGAAGGTGTCGGGCATCCCAAACTCTCCAAGGGTGTCAAAGATTTGGTGGTGGGAAATGGACCCAAAGACATTGGCTAGGCCTAGCCAAGCTTTGGCACACTGCTTCCAGGATCTCGTAGCCAACTGGATGGCTGTCTGAAAGATGAACTTGTGCTTTTAGTAACACTCAGAGGATGTGAAGCCCTTCTGTACAGAGCTGATGGCATCCCCACACACTGCTCAGACTGTGATACTTGCTGCAAGCCAGCTGGTGTACAGCTTGCAAATAGTGGAGCAGAAGGAGACAGGACTCCAGTTGCTGAGGTTATCTAGGTTACCTTTCTTGTGGACGAGGACTGTCATGGATCTCTTCCAGGAGCTGGGAACATGGTGGAATTGCTTACATCAGTTGAAGAAGGCAGAGAGCACCAAAAGCCAGGGTCACATTTCATCAGCAGCTAATACTGAATGCCGTCTTTCCCAGGATCAGTGTTCTTGGTCCTTGTCAGCCTGGTCGGCACCTTTCTTGGAGTGAAATCATGTTCCAGGTTATCCGCAAAGTCAATCCAGGGAAGAAGAGGAAGGCACTTGGGGCATCACATGTCTGTTCAGGCCTCACTGTCGAAGACAGCCCAGAAGTAGAAATGGAGCTTCTTGGACGGGATGGCGTATTAGGCTGAAGTTCCATTGAAGATCGCCCTCATGACTATGGGCTGGTTCCTTCTATAGAGCCTTGGATTCGGCCTGCAACCACCGGATGATACGGCGTACAGAATCCCCTCTTCTGCCTTCTCTGGAGGTTCAATACAGCTGTTTCTTTTCCAACAGGAAATATGGAAGATCCTTTTGAAACTGATTTTTAAAGCACCATTTCTGCTATTTCGACAACACCATTTTCACTTATACTGAATCTTACGTGTGTTCTCATAAGCTACTCAGTCAGGGCAATAGCTATGGAAACTGCAGTAGTGCTAAACTATCTATGTTGTAGCTAATAACAACAATAATAATAATAGAAATGTTCTGGATATTTCTCTCTAGTGCATTCGCACATTGGACATATTAACCAATCCGAGAAATTAAAAGTAAGGATATTCAAGGATGAGTTTCACGAACCAGGGGTGGACTCTTCTGAGTATGTGGCCGGGGGGGCATAGTACTTCATCTGGGGACTGTTTCCAGAAAACAGGGACATATGGTCACCCTAATCTAGGGCTCCCAAATGACTAGTTATTATTACTTAAGACTTGCCGGGTTTTGAGGCTTTTGGCAAAGAAAGGACAGAGACCGTTGGGAATAAAACCCCAAAGTCTAGTGGCAAGATTTCTTCAGACTTTCTCTATAGTCTGAGGAAACTCAGAGTTCCTGCAGCCTTTCACAAGCCTGCAATGCAATCCAAAACAGGCAACATAGGAAGCTTGCTAACCACATTGTTGGTACAATTTAAGATGATTCCCCTTTTTTCTTTCTCTAGTACGCTGTGAATGAATACATTGAAATATGGATATGAAATATTAAGATACTAGAAGACATGCCTGGTGTTGCCCGGGGCCAGGGTTGGCCTGGCGTGGGTCTTCTCACTGTGGCCGGGCAGGGGGTTGTGACTACCACGGAGGATGCCCACTGGCTTTTCCCTGTTGCCAGACCATGGTATGGAAGAGCCACCATGCAGGCCGACTACCGTCTTTTCATATTCATAAATGACCAGAGGGAGGCAGCAACTGCCTCAGCCCCAGACAGCAGTCGCTG
Organism: Pelochelys cantorii; assembly: GCA_032595735.1. Lineage (NCBI taxonomy): Eukaryota > Metazoa > Chordata > Testudines > Trionychidae > Pelochelys > Pelochelys cantorii. Next base: position 241,380,507 of record CM064326.1, read on the forward strand.
GGCGGGGTGGCAGGGACCATAGTGCTGGCCAGCAGCTGCTCCTCTGGGCTGGGGTGCTTGCTGCTTCCATGTGGTCATTTGTGAGTATCTGTCCCAGCTCTTATACCCTTCTCTTTCCGTTTGATGCAGAACAATCACATTCCACACACATCCCATTGTCCTGGCAGAACCAAAGCCAGACCTCGCTTTAAGTTATGGTAGGAGGAAGTTGCACACCAAATTTGGTGGTCCTAGCTCTTACCGCCTAGGCGGAGTTGTTGAACAAACTCACAGACGGATGGGCACACAGACAGATGCACGAACTCTCTAAAATATGTAGTAGATTAGATAATATTGTCAGGTAGAGGTGCTGAGTCTGAGGCTAGAGCATCCACAGAAATAAAATAGTGGGTGTTCGGCACCCCTAGGCAACCTCACTATTCAGCTCCTCTTTGTCCCTCCCAGCACCCTCTGCCTGCTGCAATCATAGAATCATAGAACCATAGAGCGGAAAGAGACCTCAGGAGGTCATCAAGTCCAGCCCCCTGCTCTAGGCAGGACCAATCCCAAACTAGATCAACCCAGTCAGGGCTTTGTCAAGCCGAGACTTAAACACCTCTAGGGATGGAGACTCCACTACTTCCCGAGGTAACCCATTCCAGTGTTTCACCACTCTCCTAGTGAAATAGTTTTTCCTAATATCCAACCCGGACCTCTCCCACCACAACTTAACAGCTCCTTGTTCTGCCATCCGTCACTACTGAGAACAGCCTTTCTCCATTCTCTTTGGAACCTCCCTTCAGGAAGTTGAAGGCTGCTATCAAATCCCCCCTCACTCTTCGCTTCTGCAGACTAAACAGACCCAACTCCTTCAGCCGCTCCTCATAGGTCATATGCTCCAGCCCCCTAATCATTTTGGTTGCCCTCCACTGGACCCTCTCCAATGCGTCCACATCCTTTTTGCAGTGGGGGACCCAGAACTGGACACAATACTCCAGATGTGGCCTCACCAGAGCCTAATAAAGGGGAATAATCACATCTCTGGATCTGCTGACAATGCTCCTCTTAATGCAACCTAATATGCCATTAGCCTTCTTGGCTACAAGGGCACACTGTTGACTCATATCCAGCTTCTCGTCCACTGTAACCCCCAGGTCCTTTTCTGCAGAACTACTACTTAGCTGGTTGGTCCCCAGCCTGTAACAATGCTTGGGATTCTTCCATCCCAAGTGCAGGACTCTGCACTTGTCCTTGTTGAACCTCATCAGATTTCTTGTGGCCCAATCCTCCAATTTGTCTAAGTCACTCTGGACTCTATCCCTGCCCTCCAGCAAACTTGCTGAGGGTGCAATCCATCCCCTCATCCAGGTCATTAATAAAGATATTGAACAAAACCAGTCCTAGAACCGAACCTTGGGGCACTCCGCTAGAAACTGACTGCCATCCTGACATCGAGCCGTTGATCACTACCCGCTGGGCCTGGCCTTCTAGCCAGCTTTCTATCCATCTTACCGTCCATTTATCTAATCTACATTCCCTTAACTTGCTGGCAAGAATATTGTGGGAGACCGTATCAAAAGCCTTGCTAAAGTCAAGGTAGATCACATCCACTGAATTTCCCATGTCCACAGAGCCAGTTACCTCATCATAGAAGCTAATCAGATTGGTCAGGCACGACTTGCCCTTTGTGAATCCATGCTGACTATTCCTAATCACTTTCCTCTCCTCCAAGTGCCTCAAAATGGATTCCTTAAGGATCCCTTCCATGATTTTTCCAGGAACCGAGGTAAGACTGACGGGCCTATAGTTCCCTGGATCGTCCTTCTTCCCTTTTTTGAAGATGGGCACTACATTTGCCTTTTTCCAGTCATCCGGGATCTCTCCCAATCTCCACGACTTTTCAAAGATAATGGCCAAATGCTCCTCAATGACATTTGCCAACTCCCTCAGTACCCTCGGATGCATTAAGTCCGGACCCATGGATTTGTGTACGTTTAGCTTTTCTAAATAGTTCCTAACCTGTTCTTTACCCACTAAGGGCTGTCGATCTTCATCCCATCTTGCGTCACTTAGCGCATTAGTCCGGGAGCCCACCTTGTCCGTGAATACAGAGGCAAAGAAAGCATTGAGTACTTCAGCTTTCCCCACATCATCTGTCACTAGGTTACCTCCTTCATCCAGTAGGGGCCGCACACCCTCTCGGATCACCTTCTTCTTGTTAACATGCCTGTAGAAACCTTTCTTGTTATCCTTTACATCCTTAGCCAGTCGCAATTCCATTTGCGCTTTCGCCTTCCTGATAACCCCCCGGCATTCTTGAGCTATACATTTAAACCCCTCCCTGGTCATTTGTCCAAGTTTCCACTTTTTGTAAGCTTCCTTTTTGTGCTTAAGTTCACCAAGGATTTCCCCTGCAAGCCAATCCGGTCTCTTACCATGTTTGCCTCTCTTGCTACTCATTGGGATGGTTTCTTTCTGTGCCTTCAATAAGGCTTCTTTAAAATACTGCCAGCTGTCCTGGACTCCTTTCCCCTTCATGTTAGCATCCCAGGAGATTCTGCCCATCAGGTCTCTGAGGGAGTCAAAATCTGCTTTTCTGAAGTCCAAGGTGTGTATTTTACTACTCTCTTTTCTTCCTTTGGTCAGGATCCTGAAATCTACCATCTCATGATCACTGCTTCCCAGGTTGTCACCCACCTCTACTTCCCCTATTAGTTCCTCCCTGTTTGTGAGCAGAAGGTCAAGCTGCGCATGGCCCCTGGTCGGATCCTTCAGCACTTGTACTAAGAAGTTATCCCCAACATTCTCCAAAAACTTCCTGGATTGCCTGTGTACTGCCGTATTGGTTTCCCAACAGATGTCAGGGTGATTAAAGTCCCCTACGAGAACCAGGGCCTGCGATCTGGAAGCTTCTCTCAGTTGTCTGAAGAAAGCCTCATCTACCTCATCCACCTGATTCGGTGGCCTGTAGTAGACAACAACCACAACTTCACTGCTGTTGTTTGCACCTCTAAACTTAACCCATAGACTCTCAACAGGTTTTTCTCCCTCTATATACTGGAGTTCTGAGCAATCATAGTGCTCTCTTACGTGTAGTGCAACTCCTCCTCCTTTTCTGCCCTGCCTGTTCTTCCTGAACAGTCTATACCCTTCCACGACAGCGCTCCAGTCATGTGAGTCATCCCACCAAGTCTCTGTTATCCCAATTAAATCATATTTCTTGGATTGGGCCAGGGCCTCCAGTTCTTCCTGTTTGTTGCCCAGGCTTCTCGCATTAGTGTACAAACACCTCAGATAACCGGTTGATTGCCCCATCTTCTCCATTCGAATCAGGGGTCCTCCTTTCTTGCTCGTTCCTCTTTGCATTCCTTCCTGGTATCCGACTTTCCCACTCCCCACAGGGTGTTGGTCACTGTCCCCCAACGAACCTAGTTTAAAGCCCTCCTCACTAGGTTTGCAAGCCTGCCTGCAAAGATGCTCCTTCTTCTCTTCATTAGGTGGATCCCATCTCTTCCTAACAATCCTTGTGCCCGGAACAGAGCCCCATGGTCGAAGAAACCAAAGCCCTCTCTGCGACACCACCTGCGCAACCACGCATTTACTTCCTCAATTCAACGATCCCTGCCCAGTCCTTTCCCTTCAACAGGGAGGATGGACGAGAACACCACTTGCACTCTGAATTCTTGGGTCCTTCTTCCCAGTGCTACATAATCCGCAGTAACCCGCTCAAGGTCATTCTTGGCCGTATCGTTAGTTCCCACGTGGAGAAGCAGGAATGGGTAGTGATCCGAAGGTTTGATCAGCTTGGTAAGCCTCTCAGTCACATCCTGAATTCGAGCTCCCGGTAAGCAGCACACCTCTCGAGATTCCAGGTCCAGATGGCAGATGGATGGCTCAGTCCCTCTTAGGAGGGAGTCCCCGACCACCAGCACCCGTCGTCTTTTTTTGGGGGTGGTGGTCGTGGAACCCCCATCCCTAGGACTACGCATCCCATGCCTTCCAGAAGATGGTGTTCCCTTGCGGTTTCTTCCTTGTGAGGTCCCTTCCAAACCATTCACCACCGCAGAGCCTGTGGAGAGAGCCTGAAAGCGATTACTTACCTGTTTAGTGGTATGCAGTAGTTGCTGTGGGGGACAGGGAGGCATGAGGATGAGGTGCGTTTGGGGAAGTAGGTGGAACAAAGTGGAAGAGGCAGGACAGGAGTAGAGAAGAGGCAGGAAGAGATGGAGCAGGGTAGAGTGGGCAGTAGGAGGCCGGGCTGGGGGCAGAATGGGGGTGGGAAGAAGCAAGGTGGGGGGTAGGGTTTAAGGAGAAGGGGGTGGAGTGGGGTTAGAGCCTGGGATGGAGCCAGGGTCCAGCACTCCTACTGGCAAATTGCAAAGTCACGCCTTCTGTTCCAGACACCATAGTGGGGGGGGGGGGGAAATAGGGAAGAAGACTGAATAAAGTATTTTGAAGTTATATGAAAAAGAGGAGTCAGCTAATAGTGATGCTGTTTGGGGCAAAATATTATAAACTTTAATGACAAGGTTCATCTTATAGGCAAGCCTGTTAGGCAAAGAAGGGGGTAATGTTTTTACTGATTTTGTTTAGTGATGAAGAAGGGAGGCTAATAATTGCAAACCAGAATAGCTTCTGTCTTCCACTCCTCCTGCATTTGCAATCACACCTCTGTGGCTTTGGGGTTTAAAACTGATGATCATTTAATTTTGTAGGACACCCAGGAGCCCATGCTCAACTAAATTGATTGTTAAGATACAATATAAGTAAAACAGAAAGGTATATCTGTTATCAATCCTTGCAGTGTGGCCTCATCTGTTCTGTTCCTAGCCTAAGATGCAACTTGTATCTCCCAGAATTTTTTTGAGGAAATCAGGGGATCACAGGTATTATACCTCACCTGCCATCATCTCATCCTGTATGAGTGTGGTTAGTCTTAATCTTTTAGTTGACTTTTGAATCCTTTCCACTAAAAATGTCTGTCCTGAGACCTCAGGCCTTCCTCTCACAAGCAGGCTTGGGTAGGTACTGGGAACTGTTATAAGGGTCGTATCTAATAAATATGTTTGGACAGACCAAGATTATATTCATGCTGACTATTGACCCAACCTTGTCACTTAAGTTAGGTTCATAAGCTGCTGTGTGAAACCAGGATATGTGGGCTGACCACAGAATGCTGGCAAGAGAACAGGAAATAATACCAAAAGCCCATTGAGAAAAGATAAGGAAAGAATCTCCTATGAAGTAAAGGGTAAAATGACCTGATCAAGTATGCATGACACGAGCAATGCATAACATGGCAAATAGTACGGTGAGATAAAGTAATGCAAACAGAAGCTTGTGCCATGCATATTGTATGAGTTGCATAAGACATATAGTACTTAATGTTGATTGGAGGAGAACGAGTTAATATGTAATTTGGATCTGTATACACTGAATATAAAGAGGTGGTTGGTTGGAATATTGTATGAGGAATTCATTCTGATGTACAGGAACAGACTGACAGAGCCAGAAGGGTATCCAAATATCACCTACTGTGCCCAAAATGGAAAGTAACAGAACACCATTTGTTATCACCTACAGCCCCCATCTAAAACCCCTCCAGTGCATCATTGCCAGTCTACAACCTATCTTGGAAAATGACACCTCACTCTTACAGGGCTTGGGAGACAGGTCAATCCTCACCTACAAACAACCCCCCAACCTGAAGCAAATACTCACCAGCAGCCACACAAGACACCAGAGAAACACTTACCAGGGACCTATTCCTGCAACAAACCCCATTGCCAACTCTGTCCACATATGTGTACTCGTGACATCATCACAGAACCTAATCACATAAACCACACCATGAAGGGCCATCAAGTGCCAGCAATGCCCCTCTGCCATGTGTATTGGCCAAACTGGACAGTCTCTACGACAAAAGGATAAATTGACCAAATCAGACATCAGGAATGATAACACACATAAACCTGCAGGGGAACACATTAACCTCCCTGGACAGTCAGTAATGGATTTAAAAGTAGCCATCCTACTACTAAAGAATGTCAAAACATGATTGCAAAAGGAGACAGCTGAATTGGAATTTGTTTGCAAATTCAATACTATCAATTTAGCATTGAATAATTATCTTAATTTTAATGCATTACAAGGGCAATTCCCCCTCTCTTGATACCCACATTCCCACATCAACTGCTGACAATGAGCCACTTCCATCCTGACTTGATTAGCTTAATTTACACAAGTACTTCTTTTCTATATCTACCCATGTCTCTGTAAACTCCACTCCAATTCATCTGATGAAGTGGGCTTTACCCACAAAAACTTATGCCCTAACACATCTAATAGTCTCTAATGTGCTACAGGATTCCTAATTGTTTCCAACTTAATGGTTTGCTATGTTTTCCTGGAGCAGATAAGCACAGCATGTAGGATGTCAGAAACAGAGCTTTAAAAGGGGATATGTGCATGCCTGCAGAGCAGCCAGTTGAGTTCAAAACAATGAGCAGCACCTCCTTCAGGGAGAAATTGCATTTTAGGTCATGCGTAAAGTCAATCTGGGGCAGAAGGGGAAGGCACTCTGGGCATCGTCTGTCTATTCAGAAGAAAGCCCAGAAGTAGGAATGGAGCTTCTTGAATGGGATGGCGTATTAGGCTGATGTTCCATCGAGGATCAACCTCATGACTTTGGGGTGATTTGTTCTATAGAGCCTTGGATTCGTCCTGCAACCGCCAGATGATACGGCATACAGAATCCCCTCTTCTGCCTTCTCTGGAGGTTCAATACAGCTGTTTCTTTTCCAACAGGAAATATGGAAGATCCTTTTGAAACTGATTTTTAAAGCACCATTTCTGCTATTTCGACAACACCATTTTCACTTATATTGAATCTCACATGTGTTCTCATAAGCTACTCAGTCAGGGCAATAGCTATGGAAACTGCAGTAGTGCTAAACTATCTATGTAGCTAATAACAACAATAATAATAATAGAAATGTTCTGGATATTTTTCTCTAGTGCATTTGCGCATTGGACATATTAACCAATCCGAGAAATTAAAAGTAAGGATATTCAAGGATGAGTTTCACAAACCAGGGGTGGACTCTTCTGAGTATGTGGCCGGGGGGGCATAGTACTTCATCTGGGGACTGTTTCCAGAAAACAGGGACATATGGTCACCCTAATCTAGGGCTCTCAAATGACTAGTTATTATTACTTAAGACTTGCCGGGTTTTGAGGCTTTTGGCAAAGAAAGGACAGAGACCGTTGGGAATAAAACCCCAAAGTCTAGTGGCAAGATTTCTTCAGACTTTCTCTATAGTCTGAGGAAACTCAGAGTTCCTGCAGCCTTTCACAAGCCTGCAATGCAATCCAAAACAGGCAACATAGGAAGCTTGCTAACCACATTGTTGGTACAATTTAAGATGATTCCCCTTTTTTCTTTCTCTAGTACGCTGTAATGAATACATTGAAATATGGATATGAAATATTAAGATACTAGAAGACATGCCTGGTGTTGCCCGGGGCCAGGGTTGGCCTGGTGTGGGTCTTCTCACTGTGGCCGGGCAGGGAGTTGTGACTGCCATGGAGCATGCCCACTGGCATTTACCTGTTGCCGGCCCATGGTATGGAAGGGCCACCATGCAGGCCGACTACCGTCTTTTCATATTCATGAATGACCAGAGGGAGGCAGCAACTGCCTCAGCCCCAGACAGCAGTCGCTGGGCGGGCTGGCAGACAGACAGCCTGGCCATTGGAAGCCTGCCTCTGTGTCACTTGAGAGCCACACAGAACTTCTGTAACTATCGAGGGTGGGGTTATTTTACTCACCTGTTGTAGACGTGTGTAAGTGCTTGAGACTAAGTAAAATTTAACTTTAAGTGAAAACACGCTTGTGCTTTCCTGTTTGTACTATCCATCTGTCGGCCGGATGGCTGTCTCTCCCTTGAGTTCCTGATACAACCTCACAGAGAGTGAAATTACCAAGAGGTTTGGGTTGAAAGAACTCTGGGTAACATGCCCCATCTCTCCTTTTACCCTGAGGTTCTGCTGCCAGCCAGGCCAGCAGATGGACCCGAGATGGGAAGTGTGGGGAGCTGCGAATTTTCCATCTGCCTGGGGTGGCGGGCCCAGGAGCAGCTGCTGGCACAAGTCCCTGACCAGGGTAGATGGAGGGTCCCCAGCTCCCCAGAGGTGCCTAGGCAGCTCTTACTATGGCATGAGAGTGGCTCGAAGGCCCTGCCACCTGCCTGGAGTGAGTTTGGGATAAGAGCTGCACAAGAAGCTGTGCAGAGCCACAGACCTCGATCTGCCCTGGGCAGGGATATGGGCTGGTAGCTGCACTTGGGCCCCCATTCTGGGCAGGTGGAGGGATGCAGGGTCACCAGATCCACTTCAGCTTTTGGCTTGCCTGGGAAGGGGGCGTTGGAGGGAACAGGAGGACCAGGGCCACAGTGGGAGTGGGACCCCTGCCCACCCTTTCGGAAAGGCATTGCTGCCCCTGAACTAAACTGATTTCCTCTGGGCTTCTAGCTTAGCCTTTTTTAATAGAAAATTAGGACGGAAGGTTGTTGGATCACAGATTGTTACTGATTGAACAGCTAAGCTCAAGGGTGGCAAGAGGAAGAGGCCGTTTACAATTACTCTTTTTCCTCTCCAATCCCTTGCTTGTCTCCTCTACCAGTCCATGTTCTCTTACCTCTCCTAAGAAACTGAAGTGAAACACTTGAACAAGTGTCTAATTTTGCAGGACTTCAAAGGGACATAAGGAAGAGAGGAATTTTGTTCCTTCTGGGAAGGGGACCTCAGATGTGAGTTATTGCAATTTGGGTCAGAACTATTTTAAGAGCAGGTTGGATAGATAGCTATCAGAGATAACCTAGATAGGGCTTGGTCCTGCCGTGAGGGCAGGGGAACAAGATTTGGACTTGCTGATCTCTCGAGGTCCCTTCCAGTTCTAGTGTTCTATGATTCTATCGCAATATCAAAAAGTCAGTGAGTGATTTTGGACCATTCAAGTCCCTAGTCAGACTCTGCTAGTCAATATTCCGAGGAGCAGGTGAAAGATTGCAACAGGAAACTGGGAGGTAGGGCTTTTGCATTCTGGTCCTCATTCTGCCATGTTCTAACTATATGAGTTTGGACACATCACTAATATCACATCATTCACTGGCCAAAATCCACAAAGGGACGTAGGTGCTGCAACTTAGGTGTTGCAATGCTCAGTATTGCAGTACCTAACTTTTCTACAGGTAAACAACCTAGTGGTATTCACAAAGTCTGGTTTAGGTGCCAAGGCTCCCAAAACAATATATGGGGAGAGATAGGTGCCAAAGAATGAGAGCCACAAAAGCCTGTACACTATGCAGCGTAAACAAATTAATTAGATGCCAAAGAAAGGGGTGTTTCCTACTCTCTGCCTTCTCAGGGAGTTAGGCACTGGAGGGGAGGGTGCTACCTACCTCTGCTTGGGATCCATCTCTTTGAACCTTGTCCTGCAACCAGGTTCCTAATGCCTCACAAAACAGCCCCAAGAGAAAGGGGGAGACTGAAAGAAGGACAAGAAGGATGATTTTCTTATAACGTTTAGCTGAGTGATTAGGGCAATCATATGAGATGTAGTTCAACCCATCCTGTGTGGCAGAAAAGGGATTTGAACATCGGTCTCCCATCTCTCAGGGTAATGTGCTAACTACTTATTCTGGGAGAAGTCTAAGTCATTCCACTTTGAAGCCATTCCACTTTGCAGAACTAACTAAATATGCATTGGGCCAGAGAGAAAAGGACTCTGTAGATGAGTACTCACCATTGTTTAAATCCCCTGCTTCTCATCAAGTAGAGAGGAGAATTGATTGTGAGTCGCCCATATCCAGGCGAATGAACTAATCACTGAGCAAGAAGTCGTATGGCAAATCACCCCAATACAAGGGTGCCATTTCAGGAGGGTAGGGGAGGCAGCAGCCGTTAGCTCCGGGGCATGGTTTGCTTCTCATCCCATTCCCTAGACTAGCAGGGAGTGAGGGGAAACTTTGCATTCTGTGCATGCGTCTCTCTCCCACCTGCCCCCCCTACCCTCCTGAAATGGCACCCTTGCCCTGATACCTTGGCAACACTTATCATTCCTTGGTTTGAGGATTGTGCTGAGGTTTAGGCATGACACAAATGTCCAGGCAGATGCCTGAGGCAGGAGTACATAAGTCCAAAGAGTCTTAGGCAACATGGGAATTTATCACAGTGAACAATTAGATTCAAGGGATGCTTGGCACCTCCAGAATTAGGCAGCAGCTGAGTAGATGTTTTGGTGCTTGAATTTTGGATTTAGGTACTAAAGTGGGAGTTGACAACAATAATTATCCATCTCAGAAAAAAAGTTCCTGAGTCCTTTTATGGATCTGGGCCTTATCTTCATGAGCATATTTTGCAGCTTCCATGATTAGACCAACATTTTAAAAACGTGCACTGATATTTTGAGCTTCTGGTTTTGGTTGTCCCATTTTTGTGCTAGGATATCTTATCAGAAGTCCTCAGCAACCCTAACTTCAAATCTATAGAGTTGTGGCTTTAAGGGTAGATGAGGCTATTCTGATCATGAGGGCATGATGGCACTGTTACCTAGTGCTCCTCCTACGTGTTATTGACCAACACAATAAATGTTGTTAAAAGACCACCAGATAGCAATGTGTAAGTTTCCTGGTATGATTAGGAAAGTAAAATTTGTTAAGAATCCTTGCTTGGGACAGCAGTGAAGAATCAGCTCTGTGTGTGTACCAGTTTAATGTGGGAGATTTGTCACACACCCTTTTATCTCACAGTGAATAACACTGTGTGTTGGTAAGCAGGATTCACACCCAAGGTTGAACTTAATCAATTGTAAAAGGTATTTTGAAGAAATGTTTGGGATAATATATCACCACCTTAATCAAGCATAGAGTATAAGTAAAAAAGATAGAGCAGGATAGGATAACGATCAGCTTCCTAGTCCTGAGATGATGGTAGCCTGTTTCTGGCATTATCAATTCTATATTTGTCTGTCTGTGTACATTCTGAATTCTTCTTCTTATAAACTTAAAAAACAACAAATAGTCTGGTCGCACTTTATAGACTAACAAAACATATAGATGGTATCATGAGCTTTCATGGGCACAGCCCACTTCTTCAGATGATGGTGTTGCTCTTCAAGAAATTCAGGCTGTACATTATGAGCAAGATGTGAGATACAGAATTCATTGCAAGGAAGTAATTGTCACTCTGAAGAATGCAACCTATAGGCTCACTATGTTTAGGCCCTTCTCAGAAAGGGATTTTGGGGGCACATGGTATGGGCATTCAAACTGAGGACAATGCCAATTCATTACAACCTTTAATAAAATAAATGAACCAATAACAAACATTAGAAAGCATATAGTTATTAGAACACAATACAGTTCTAGGACTCCCTCAGGTAACATTTCTAAGATTAAAGCATTACTTAGCCTACTGTACTCATACCCCTTCTGAAGAGCTGATGTTAAGAGACGGAGGACCAGCCTTGCCTCTGGCATGCCTGATGAAGTTGAAGGTCTAAGCAAGTAGACTATTGAGCAGCTAAGATGTATAGCTAAGCTAATAGTTCATAGAATATTGGAATATAGTGCTTTGAAAACTCAAGGAGGTACAACGATGATGACTGAATGAACAACGATGAACCTTTCACATTCTAACATGGATATTTTTATAGGCCCTCAGCACTGTTTGATTCTAGCCCATCCTACCATGCCCAAATTTTATTCCTCATCCCAAGGTATCTTCAGGTACACTTAATAGGTTAATAGATTGATGCCTGTCCCTACATATTAATGGGGATTATCTCTCTCCTGAAGCTATTCCGTTTGGCCTTTCTCCAACTTCTCTGCCTTACAATCTGTCCTGCGGTTGCCAAATGGTTCTGGGCACCAGATGAACTGGCTCAGCTCTAAGTTCAGTTCCCCTATTTAGTTCCCCAAAGATGAGGAGCAGACGAGTAGACATTTTATTTTGGCTAAAAGTCACTTATGTTTGTTGTACCTAAAAGAAGTACTCGGGATCTTTTTCAGAGGGATAAGGCAACGCGCCACATTTATTGAACACACACACAATAATCAACACTTATCATATGCATATGATATTATATATCTATATCTATATATCACTCATGCACTCACACACATACACACACACACAAGCACACTCCGTCTTGCTGTTGTTACCAACTAGTTGCTCCCCTTAACTTCACTGGCCAGGTGAGTTAGATGGGGGAGGGGTGGAGCCGGGCTTCTGCCGATCCGGATCGATGCTCCGATGGTGACAAGACGAAACCCGGGGTCCTCTGCAAGACACCTCACTTTTATAGCAGCTTCCCTCTTATGACGAAACCCGGGGTCCTCTGCAAGACACCTCACTTTTATAGCAGCTTCCCTCTTATGCAAATATCTATCCCAGATTCAAAATCTGGGTCTGTGTCCGTTGGTCCCTTTGTGCTGCTTTTCTCTGGGTGTTGTCTGTTCAGAGAGGGTGTTTTCCAAAGAAGGTGCTTGCTTCTAATCCCCAAGGCCGTCAATATGTCTGCTCTTCTTTCTTGAGCCCACTTGACACCTTGGGTCTGGCTTCCACCCCCCTCTTCAACTGTTGTAGCTGTCTGGAGGTGCTTGGCTCCCAAGTCTTACTCATTCACACCTCATTCATTCAACAGGGCAATTGATTACAGAGTGCGGGGGGGGGGGGGGAGATCTTATTCTACTTAGTCTTCTACAAGTTTTCTATATAAGGTTCTAATACAAAGTTACAAGGGTATATGGTCTAATACAAGGTTACAAAATTATATGGAGAGGCACAATGCAAATGTCATATGAAGTAATACATAGATTTATCTACATGTTAACTTACTCTGTGAATTTACTTCAGCTATTCATACAGCATGCAGGCCTGTAGGTTTTGTGCATTACAGTGTGGATACTATGGATAACCATGAATACCTATAATGAATTAGAAATGTAAGAGGGTAATTGGTTACTCAGTTATCTGGTAAGCAGGCGGCTTATTGGCCTGCTTACAAGGTAACTAGTTAACCAGCCCTAGCAGCTGGACCCTGCCCATGGGAGAGCTAGAACTGGAGCAGCTCCCACCACCCGAGGCATGCCGGGACCAGAGCAGCCCCTGCAGCCCGTGGCACAGTGGAGTTGGAACCCGGACCCAAGCACTCCCACTGCCCACAACAGTTTAACTAGTTATCTATTGCATGCAGTTTTTACATCCCTATAAGAAATACATACTATATATCTGTACTGGATATAATAACAAATTAGTAAGATTCAACCGAAGAAAAGCATGTTATCTGATATGGCAGGCAAGCAACTTAACCTTATGGACTACAGAACTCTGGGCCTCATTTGTAGATGTCCACCTTCTTTTTGATCCAAAACAATGAGGGAGTTTTTCTAGATGGAACACTGAACACAATGGGGTCTCTGCTTTCTGAAGAAAGACAATTGCAGTGTGCCTCTGAAATTTGTGGACCGTGCAGCTTGGAAACTGTACTCATAATAAACACTGCCTCAGTGTTCTGCGTGTCAGCTTTGGAGCCCCTGAATCAATGCCAGAACCATTCATTTTCTGTATGTATGTGTGTGTATATATATATATATATATATATATATATATTTCAGAAGTTGATAGCAAAAAACTTTGTTCACCTTTTGTGATAGCTTTGACAAGAACACACTTCCTGCAGCAATTCCAAGGTCTGTGCTCCTTGCTGGCAGTGCTCTTCAAAGCATTTGAGAAGAGCAGTGATCTGGAAACAGCAAAAGTATTAAGAGTCATTGAAGTCTGCCCTACAGAAGAAATTAAATGCAACATTGGAGTGTCTTGACTTCACAAGATCCAGTTGTGAAGCTTGGTAATGCCCCTGTCAGCTCGGAGTCACAGACTGTGGAATGAGGTGAAGGCAGTCATGCCTAATGGTCAGAGCTGGGTGCCAGGAAACAGGAGTCAGGATCAAAACTAGAGCTGGAGAGAGAGAGAGTCAGGAATCCAACCAAAAGTCAAGCCAGATTCAGAATCAGAGGTAGGGAAGTGGAGCAGAGACCTGGAGCAAGGCAGAAATTGGGAGCAGAAGAGGATGTGAAATAAAGATGGCAAGAAACAGGTTGGAGGCAGGAATCGGGAACAGACAGGAAGACAGGGTAAAGATATCAAAGGAATTCAAAGTAGCAGCCACACAGGAATTCACCTAGTTGCTCAGACAATTTTCTGAGCCTACTTCTGGTTTAAGTAGTGCATTTGAGTCAATCAGTATGGTCTGACATCTTCCCAAGCCAGGAGCTTAGTGGGAGAAGGCTTTGCTGAGCTAGAGATCTGGTAGTTCCCTTGTCTTCTGGTGCTGGTTGTTAGACTTGTAGAAATAGAACTAGCAGAATCTTATTTGGGGGCTAAAGCAATATGCCACGTTTATTGTGAAGGCAGAATTCATTTACTGTCCCTCTCTACTAAAATTATCCATCACACATACACACACTCATACACACAGTTCTACAGATGGGATATAATCACCAGCCTCGGTTGCTCATGCTATTCCCCTGGCCAGGGGGGAGGGTCGTATCATTGCATACTGGTGCTCCTGGAGGATGATAGTACAGGTTGAACCTCTCTAGTCTGGAATGCTCGGGACCTCACCAGTGCCAAACCAGAGAATTTGCTGGACTATGGGAGGTCAATATTGTCTAGCAGCATTACCAACACTTCCACTGTTTACTGGGCTCTTAGAAGACATTTTGGGATAAATTGGAGCTAAATAACAGCACAGAACACTGAGAGCCAGGACTGCTGGCTGTGAACAAACTTTATGGGACTGCAAGAAACTTGGTCACAATTACAATAAGTGGGCATGCGGCTAACTAAAACCATGACGGACCACGGATATTGCCGGACTATAGAGTGCCAGACTAGAGAGGTTCAATCTGTGGAACTGAAAGACTCAGTTCTATACTTTTGCACCCATCTTTTTATATATTTTATTTCATAGATCCTGTCCTATCCCACTGCCCCAGGGCACTGTATCACCATGAATCATCAGTTAACAGCAGATGGGACTTAGATCTTTTTGTGCTGATGGGGTTTTTGTCTCTCTTTCTTGGGTGAGTTCTTTTGCAGGATGTGCCTACATTGTCCTTCCGCCATCAAGATGGTGCTGGCTGCTTGTCACCATGACAGGCTAGGTTGGGAGACTGATCCCATTGCACACACCCCCACATTCATACTTCTACATGAGATTACAGACACACAATTAACTGTGAACAGTCAAGGCAGTACAAATTTGTTACTCTATGGGGGTATATCTACACTACAGCATTGTTTCAAAATATCTTATTTTGAAATAGTTAATGCAAAATAAGTTATTCCGAAATAACACGTCTACACACAAAATGCATTTCGAAATAGCATTTTGCTATTTTGAAATAGCGTGTCTACGCTGATTGGATGCTAAATCGCATTTAAGGCCAGCTGAAACCGGTTCCAACAGGGCATCAGGTCAGTAGTTGCTTTGTGTGGCTGCTGCCTGAGGCTATCTGAGGCTTGTGCTGGACAGCCAGAACTGGACAGCCAGTTCTCAGCTCTTCGTGCTTGCTTGCCTACCTTGCTGAGGGACAGCAAAGCATTTTTCTCTCTGCCTGTTTTGGTTGCCCTGACTTGGGACACCACGGAGCCAGAGCCGCCCCTGGGCACGCTGGTGCTCATTTTGGACGTGTTGCTGCAAGCCTGGCTCCAATTGCTGGAGACTGCCTGGCAGCATCTGCTGCAACCCGACCCCCAGGCCCTCTTCCCGACCCCCCAGGGGGCCAGGGAGGAGCAGCAGCAGTGCCCAGACACCAGCGTGCCCCACCACATCTGGCATCTGGATACCAGCAGTGACTGGTGGGACCATATCGTCCTGGAGCGCTGGGAAGACCAACAATGGACCCAGAACTTAAGGATGAAGAAGGACACCTTCCTCGAGCTCTGTGACTGGCTCGCCCCTGCTCTGTGGTGACGGGACACACATATGAGGCCCGCCATTCCCCTCCACAAGTGTGTGGCCATCACCTTCTGGAAGCTCTCCACACCGGATAGCTATCAATCCATTGCGAACAAATTCAGCGTGGGGAGATCCACCATCGGAGCAGTGCTCATGCAGGTATGGCAATCTCTGGCCACTGTGCCAGGAGGGGGGGGTGCGAGGAGGGGATGGGCTGCCCTAGGGAAAAGTGGGGGAGATGGTGAAAGTCCCCTCCCCGGGTGGATTTGGTCTATCCCAATGGCACTATGGACTGCCCACGGTGGCCAGGATTGCAGGGGGGGTTGCTCCTGGGAGTGGGGGCATGGGGCAGTGGTGGGGAAGGAGCACCCTCAGCCACCCTGGCACCCCAGTGACTCTTGGCTTTGTGTGTCCCTCTGCAGGTGGTCAAGGCCATCCATAGAGTGCTGCTCCGCAGAGTCATTCGCCTCAGCGATTTGGACGCGGTGATCGAGGGGTTTGGCACCCTGGGCTTCCCCAGCTGCGGGGAGGCAATCAATGGGATGCACATCCCCATCCGTGCCCCAGACCACCAGGCCTCCCTCTACATCAACTGGAAGGGATACTTCTCGGTCATCCTGCAGGCCGTGTCTGACCACTGGGGCCAGTTTGTGGACATAAACATGGGCTGGTCCAGCAAAGCACACGACGCGCGGGTGTACTGCAACTCCTCCAGAGGCTGCACGCCGGGACTTTCTTCCCCAACTGCCACATCAGGGTCGGGGACGTGGACATGGATGTGCCTGAGTGCTTGGTGGGGGATGCGGCCTATCCACTACAGTCCTGGCTCATGAAGCCGTACACGGGACACCTCAACCCCTGCCGACAGGCCTTTAATGCCAACCTTGGCAGGGCCCGCATTGTGGTGGAGGGTGCCTTCGGCCGGCTGAAGGCCCAATTTTGATGCCTCCTCACCAACCTGGACCTCTCCGAGTGGACTATTCCGCATGTGGTGGCAGTGTGCTGTGTGCTGCATAATTTGTGTGAGCGGAAGGGGGAGGCTTTCCTGCCAGCCTGGATGGCAGAAGCCGACCGCTTGGCTGGCCTCTATGTGCAGCCCTGCATGGCTGCCAGCCTGGAGGCCCATCAGGGGGCTGTCTGTATCTGGGAGGCCCTGCAGGAGAGCTTCCACCCGGAGGAGTCTCCCTGGTGTGCCCCACTGGGGGCTTGTGCCTCATTTCACCCTCACATGCTTCCACTTTCCCCTCCCTAACCCCCCTTCCTGATGTACAATAAAAACACATGTGTTGCCAAAAACAAACTCTCTTTATTGACCATAACTGGGGTGAGGGGGAAATGAAGGTGGGAGAGGGGAGGGGGAAACCTGAGAGGAGGGAGCTGGTAGGGGGAGGCAAGGGGAGTAAGGGGGAGGAGAAGGTCAGGTTTGGGGGTCTTGCTGGTTCACCTGTCTCCCAGCACTGCGGGTGCAGGGGCCTCGGCGTCCCCGGGGGGCGTGGGTATGGAGGGTGGGGCAGGTGGGGAGTGGGGGGAGGAAGAAGTGGGAGGGGGAGCAGGAGAGGGAGGAGGAGTGATAGCTGGGGCAGCCACAGGGGCTGGAGTGGCAGGAGGCAGCAATCTCTGCACCAGGGTCTGCAGGTGGCCGCAGATGGCCTGCCCCTGGTCAAGCAGCTCCCTCAAGCTCTCTGCCACAGCTGCAGGTCTTCCTGTACCCAGTGCTCCTGGCTGCGGACCTGCCTTTGCAGGAGCTCCAGGTGCTGCCACTGGTACTCCTCCTGGTTCCGGGTGAGCCTGCTGGCTCAGGTGCGGGAGGATGTCCTGGGCGGGATGGTGCGCCCTACACTAGCAGCTGCTGTGGCTGTGGAGGAACATGAGAAGTGGTCAGTTATCCCTGGGGACACAGGAAGCCCAGCCCCCCTCTGCAAGGCGAGGACGGCAGGTGTCTGCACCATCGTGTCCTGCTATCCCAGAGTATGATCTGGCCCCTGTGCTGTATATAGTGTGGGAGGGAGGGGGAGGGGAAGGGGAGATGTGTCCTGCCTCTGCGTAGAGGAGGCTTGTGGAGGGAGGGCATCGTGCAGTGTCCCTCCCCGGGGTCAGGAGCACGTCATGTTCCTTCATACATACATGCACGTGGGTAACAGGCCAGGGCCCCTGTGTGGCAGCCAGCTGGGGCCACATGCCCAGGGTGGCACGGCACATGCACAGGTTGCTGCATGCTCCGTGGTCAGTAAGGCCCAGAGGCACGGTCCTTGGTCTCCCTCTCCCTCCTCCCCCACCCTGCATAAGGGGACAGTGATGGCACTCACATGTCGAGGCCTTCCCGGCCTCGGATGACACCGGTGACAGGCTTGCTGGGATGGCCCGGGGGTCCTGAGTGCAGGGCATGCTCCCTCCAGGCTCCTGTGGCTCCTGGCCGTTGTTCTCCTCCTTCTCCTCCTCCTGGGTGTCATGGGCAGGGCCCTCTGCCCCAGGGTGGATGACCACCTGGGGGGCATGGACCGTCTGACCCCCCCAGCATGTGGTCAAGGGCATCGTAATGGGGCAGGGGTCCAGGTCAGTCCCTGGTTGGGAGCTGCCCCCTGAGGCCCTGGCATAGGCCTGCTGCAGCTCTTTTATTTTCATGCACACCTGCTCCTGGGTGCACGTGGCCTTTGGTGGCTAGGCTGTCAGCCGTCTGCCTGTAGACAGCCGCGTTCCTGTGTCTAGTGCGGAGATCATGGACATTGGAGGCCTCCCCCCAAACCTCAATGAGGTCCATGATCTCCGCACTAGACCAGGAAGGCACCCCCTTTTGTGGCCCCTGGCAGGCTCCTGGGAGCTGGAAGCCTGCTCCTGGGGAGTGGTGGAGGGCTGGGTGCCACAGGGTTGCTGGCACATGTTGGGCCAGGTGCACGGACTGCTGGCTCTGGGCTGGCAGGCTTGCAGCTGGCACAAGCACTGTGGCAAGAGTCTACCCCTTTAAGGGCTCTGGGGTTGGGGCGGGGAGCATAAGAGTTTTCCTGGTTGTGCCCAGAGTGGCCACCAGGGCACCCTGGGAAGGGCAGGAGGCCCCCTATTTCGAAATAAGCGTCTACACAGCACTTATTTCGATTTAGCTATTTCAAATTTGGCGTTATTCCTCATGGAATGAGGTTTACCAAATTTCAAATATGTGCTCTGCTATCTCGAATTTATTTCGAAAGAGCGGTTTGGCTGTGTAGAAGCTAGGAAAGTTAATTCGAAATAACGGCTGTTATTTCAAATTAACTTTGATGTGTAGACATACCCTGGAGTATTAACGATTTAAAATGGGGTTTTAGTTACAATATCAAGATAAGTTACAATAACAGATTCTTGCAAGGCATTTCTTACCACGTTACTAACAAATTCATCCAAAAGTGGTCACAATTCAGGAAGTTACATAACTTCATATTGGTAGATATAATTCATTGCAAGGGCAATTTCATCCTCAAGCCCTACATACTGAGCTGCTAGGTGGTGGCCACTGTCTGAGTGGTGCCTGAGGATCTGTGTTCACAGACCCATGATCCCTCATGCTGACTTGGTAAAACAGTCTTTGAAAGCAACAGTCAATGCTGTTGCCTCACACCTTCCTCCAGGGCCATCCCTAGCAGTTCTAGTGCCCTACACAGCCCACTGCAGGGGATGGGATGTTCTATGGGGCGGGGGCTCTGCTCAGGGCTGCAGGGTCACAGGGGCAGGTGATACGGAGGGAGGGCAGGGCCAGGGCTATGGGGAGCAGGAGCAGGGCAGGGAGGCAGCAGGGGTCCAGCCCATCCCCCCTCTCGCCCCCGGACTCACTGGCAGTAGCAAGAAGTAGAGTGACCCAACCCCTGCCTGCTACACCACCACCCAGACAGGTCACTTGGGGGAGAGGGTTTGCAGGAAGGGGTGGTTCCAGAGGTGTAGTGAAGGGGGGATGAAGGGGGGCAGTTGCCCCCAGGCACCACGCTAGGGGGTGCCAGACTCAGGTGGGACTGGAGTGCATGCTGCTCTGGCCCACATGACGCTTTGAGCACAGACCCGGGACTCAGAGTTGGCTACGTGCTGCCTCCCTCTACACACTGTGAGCTGAGGCAGCCAAGCTGGGTGAGAGGAGCAGCAACTTTAAAGATAAGATTTCCTTACCTGTCCTGTCCCTCTGGTGCTTGGCTCTGGGGGGGTGGGGGGAGGGGAATTTGATGGGGGGGGGCGCTCCCAGTGCTGGGGGTGCCTGGCTCTGGAGAGGGGTGAGTGCATTGGGATGGGGGGCACTTGAGGGGGCTGGCTCTGGGGCAGGGTTGAGGTGAGTGCATTGGGATGGGGGGGTTGTGGGGGTGCTGGCTCAGGGAGAGGGGGAGTGCATTGGGATGGGAGGTGCTGGGGGGCCTGGCTCTGGGGCAGGGGTGGTTGTGTTGTACTTAAAAGTACTGCATGGGATCTTTTCAGGGGGAAAGGGCAAAATGCCACATTTATTGGTAATACACACATATAGCAGTCAACACTTATATGCATATAATACAGCACGCACACACACACCATGTCTTGTTTTTACCAATAGTTGTTCCACCTAACTGCACTGGCCAGGTTAGTTAGGTGGGGGAGGGTTGGAGTCGGATCAATGCTCCCATGTTGACTGCAAGATGCCTTAGATATATAGTGTCTTCCCTCTCATGCAGAATCATCATATGCATATGCAGTTATTTGTCTGTGGCACCTCCTTTTGGGTGTTGTCTTAATGCTGCCCCATTCACCTTCAAAGAGGGAGCTTCTAAAAGCAGGCATTTGCTGCTTACTCCCAAGGTATCCATAGGTCCAGTCTTCTTTCAATGAGCCCACTTCACAGGTCCCATTGTTCTTATTGTTCTTGAATCTGGCTTCCACCTTTCTCCAACCATTGCAAGTGCCCAAAGGTGCTTTTCTTTCATGCCTTACCCATTAACACCTCATTCACTCAACAGGACAATCAATTTAACAAAAGGGGGTACAACGCCTACAAGATACAAGATTTCCATGTAAAAAGGCTTAATACAAAGTTTCTATGTTCTATAAAAGTATACAAAGTTTCTATAAAAGGACTTAATACAACAAACTAAAGACTTATTACAATGCAAAAGGACTTGATACAAAGTTAAAATAAAAAAATTGCAATGAGAAAATGATTAATATAGAGATTAATGAGATTTATCTACAGTTGCATTGGTATGGAGGAGACTGGGGTGCCTGCTCTGGGGAAGGAGTGGTTGCACTGGAATGGGGGGTGCCTGGCTCTGGGGCAGGGGTGAGTGCATTGCGATTGGGGATACTGGGGGACCTGGCTGAAGGGGAGGGGTGAGTGTATTGGGGTTACTTATCTTTTATTTTTAAAAAAATATACTTTATAACAAAAGGCAAAACCTAAAAAACAATAGTCTGGTAGCACTTTTTTTTTTATGACTTAGAAATAATAACAGATCCACAGTAACAAATGATTGGGTGGGGGGGCGCAAATTGCCCCTGGGCACATAACACCATCGCTATGCCTTTGGGTGGTTCTGCCCCTGCACTCACAGGTGGTGGTGAAAACCAGAGTGATAAGGCTGGGAGCCAGCAGAGTGGAGTGGGTTGGGCTGGGTTGTTCAGCTCCCTGCTGCCACTGGTGGGTGCAGGGTTGAGTCTGACCCCTGCTCCTGGCACTAAGCCTCTCCCCCCAGCTAGTCCCCCAGGCCACATTGCTCCATGGGAGGAGGTGGAATGGGGGAGGGGGCAGAAAACCTACGGAAAGAGGCAGGGCATGGGCGGAGGGTTAGGGGAAGGGAAGAGGTGTAGTGGAAGCAGAGCAGGAGTGGAACAGGGGGTTGTCCCAGGCCCTTTACCCACTTAGGGATGGCCCCGCTAGGCGCAGCCTGTGGGTGGGACCGTCCAGAGGATGGGACTCACTGTTGGAGCCTGCAAGCACTGCATATGCCATACACAGCTCCCTAGAGCACCATGAAATTTGGGGACATTTCTTGCCCCAAATTTTGTGGTACTCTATGCAGCTATGTGCGTATTTTGCAAATTGTCTTCTCCATTATTCAAAGAGGAAAACTGGCAAGTGGGCCAAACAGAAGATTCAGAAAGATCTCTTTCCAAACATCCAATGGAGTCCTGCTCTGCTGTCATCCCCATTTGCTACAAAAGAAATAAAGACCCCTGTGGCCATTGAAAGCAGGAAAACTGCTGGTAAGGACAGCATTTATCGCACACTCCATAAGGATCTGGTGCCAGAGGGACAAGCATGGTTGGCAGACCTATTTACTGTCATACATTCAACAAGTAGGATCCCAAAATGCTGGAATTAGGTCACCAGTTATTGCCCGATATCACTCCTCTCCTCTCCACAATTTACAAGTTAATAGAGAGAGTCTTACCCCTATCTTTGCAGTATCCTGCCCACAGGCGATGCAAGGGAGGGCACGAGGGGTCGTGTGCACACAAATGCCATGGGCAGGAGGGGCAAGAGGCCAGGGAAACACAGCGAGCTGGGGCAGCATTGCTCAGCTTACCCTGCCACTGCTGGTGAGTATAGGGCAGAGAAAAGTGTTGGCCCCATCCCTGCTAGTCCTCTGTGGGAGGGAGAAGAGGTGGGGCAGGGTAGAGCAAAGGCGGGATGGGGTGGGGAGAGGACGAAGCAGGGGGCAGGGAAAGGTGGGGCCTGGGGGGGGGGGTTGTTCCAGCCTTTCTCTGGGCTAGGGGGAGGGTCACATGGCCAGTGCCTCCCCCCCATTGCCCTTCACCAGTCACCCCTGATCCTGCCAAAGGAACAGACCAATTTCAGACCAAGACATGTTATCCTGGATCTGAGATGTATGTAATCAAGCTATTTACAACCCTATTGTGTGCATTCAGCCACCCTCAATGAATGCATTAGAATACCACATGTTACTTTGAAAAACAGACTTTGGGAGGCAAGGTCAAACTTAGATAGCAGTTTCTGCTCATCAGAGTGGGAGAAGGAGAAAGAAAAGTAAATAACAGACTGAAAGAAAATAAGTGGATGAAAGACCTTGAGTCTAGTCGCCTCCAATAAAAACTTAGAAGTTTATTGAAAGTTAAGAAAAGTGATGATCCAGTGGGGCTCATTATGATATATGTTTTGTAGATGTTTTCAAAAGTTCAGAGAACGGAGTGTACTTTGGAGCAGTCCTGTGGGACTATCCTTGGAGAGATGTTTGTTCTGACACCTTTACTCCGGCAGGGAAGCATTTGGCCAGCCCTGACCTATTGCTGATTACTCAGTACCAACTCAGAATTTACTGAAATATCTAAATCTATAAGTCTGTGTGCTTAAATCTAATAAGTTGCAGTGGGATTGCAGATGGAACTGCTGTGTTCCAACTGACCTACTTCTGACACCGTCTAGAGTGAAATAGTTAAATTACTGATATTGGGGGCAGCGTTCAATCAGCCCCCCCGCCCTGTCAGAGGCTCAGGGCTCCGTACAAGGGAGCTCACTGACTGGGCAGTGCTGATTAATCACCTGTGAAGCTGTGCTGCCACGCGTCTTAGAGGGAACACTGCTTGGGGGATTTGAATTCCCCTCCTCCCCCCCAGTAACAGATGAAGTTCCTATAGCCAGGTTCTCACCATTAGGAGTCATGCTGAAGTTGTCTTCTAGCAGAATTTCAAAACTGGAGTGTAACTGATAGATTAATTCAAAACTCTGGGCAGTGGGTGAATCTCAGACTTGGGGAGGCTAGTCCCTAGTCCTATGCACCTCTTGTACACACACTTCAGCCCAGGGTCAACTTCAGTCCAGGGTCAAGCCCCAGAGTACATGGCAGGTGATTGATGGCCCAGCTGCTGCAGTCCAGGTGCTCGGGGTGGTGGGGGGAAGGCAGCATGCAGTCCTCCCCCCTCCCCTCAGCCCCAGAGCACTGGGCAAGCAGATGGTGGCACTCAGCCCTCACCCCTCAGCCAAGGAATGATGAGCATGTGGTGTGCAGCCCTCCAACCCTGAAGTACTGGGCGGTGCATCAACAGTGTAAGGGGAAGCCCCAGTGAAGGGACACCCCTAGCACTGGGCATCCTAGCCCCAGCTCCAGCAAGATTCCCTTCCCAGAAGAGGAACAGTCTGCTTGGCTGGAGCAGCAGGAAGGGGCCTTGGCACACAGTAGGGGCAGGGCCACACAGAGCTGTTTGGGGACGCATGGCCTTTCCCAGCCTTTTATATGCACCATCCATGAGTTTGTCTGTTGTCTATGACACCATACGGAGATATGGGCTGTTGCTGAAGGCAACCAAGGCCATCAAATGCCATAACACTATATAACGTCTGATCACAATGTTGAGCAACTGTAGATACTAGATCCTTTGAATGAACAGATCAGCAAAGCACACAGCCTGACTGTCTACTTCTAGGATACATGCTGGCTCCTTCGCTATTCAAAGGTTATATTAGTGATTTGTCTGTAACAATCGTGTATACATATATTTAGACTGATGACATCATTTTTGTGGTAGGAGGCAAAGACCTCCCCACTACTGGCAACATGTTTTCCATCAATCTCAGGATAAAGGTGAATACTTTTAGTACTGGAAGCTCCTCCCAAATGCCTTCAAAAGCTTGGTAATAGCCTTTTACCTAAATAGCAAAGGTACCAAGGAACTACTCAATGTCATTTCTGCGGGAACGTGATCTGAAAATAGCTCTGTCCAAAGTAGTAGGGTATCAATCTTAAGCAGAACTTTGACTTTTAGAGTTAATCTGGAAAAGACATGTGAAAAGGTAAAAGCAAGGACTAGTCTCCCCTAAAAACTTGCAGGCACAGCATGGGTACTGACATGCACAACTTTGAACTCTTATTCTAACACTTGATTATAGAATATTATAGAATATAGAATATTGTGCTCCAGTCTGGGCAGGCAGCTCACATACCAAATTTTGAGTGCACCACTTAATGCCATTATAAGAATTATAACTGGAATATGAAAATCAACAGGCATTCATTGGTTGCTCATTGTGACACATGTATCCCCACCCAAGACCTGGAGGGACACACACAGCCTACAGGTACAATTGAACCGGAGGCAATTTGAACTTACCAATTCATGAGGACTTTCAGAAACTTCTGTCACGGAATCACAAGGTCTGACCTATGCCTGTAACCTGAGAGTGACTCCTTTGTATGCCAAACCTTAAGGTTGCACAGAAGCAGGCCCATCACCTCCAAGACTCCAAGCTAGGGCCTTCAAGCACAGCAATCCCTATGGGTATGTCTACACGTGCACCCTAGTTCAAACTAGGGATGCAAATGTATGCATTCAAAATAGTCAATGAAGCAGGGATTTAAATATCCCGCGCTTCATTAGCATGATCTTGCTGGTGCATTACTCCGATCAATAGCTGTTTCGAAAGTGAAAGTGTGCGCCAGGACACGTTAGTTCGAACCAAACCCCTTGGTTCAAACTAACGTTACTCCTCAAAAAATGATATTTAAATCCCCGCTTCATTGACTATTTCGAATGCCTACATTTGCATCCCTAGTTCGAACTAGGGCACAAGCGTAGACATACCCTATCTCTCTCCATAACTTCCTGCAGGGTGTCCAGCTGAGCCAAACTCTCATTCCTGTGTGAGAACACTGTCTCTTCAAAAGGCATCTCTCTATTTGAGCCATTTTACACCCTCCTTGGCTATCTAAATTCACATGTTCTGCCTGCTGGGGTTTCCTGCTGTTAGGTGTTAATTCCTCAGTGACTAGAGGTCTCATGGTCTGACCAGGTCCTCTCTTGGGCTATGTCTAGACTGCAGACTTTTTTCAGAAGAACCTTTTTTCGGAACAGATCTTCTGAAAAACTTCTTCCGAAAGAGAGCATCTACACACAAAAGCACATTGACAAAGCGATCTGCTTTTTCGAAAGATAGCGTCCACACTGAATGCGTGCTATTTCGCATTTAAGCTATGATTACTATAGACGGAGTGGCCACCAGGGCACCTGTGCCTTTTCCTCTTTCCTCTTCTTTCGAAAGAACTCCCTCTTCCTCATCCACACACACCTTTTTCTGAAAGAGCTCTTTTGGAAAAAGGCTTCTTCCTTGTAGAAAGAGGTTTACCAATGTAGGAAAACCCCCTCTGTTCTTCTGATTTACTTTTGGAAGAATGCGATTGCAGTGTGGACGTAACTCAGGTTTTTTTTTTGAAAAACGGCCGTTTTTCTGACAAACCTCTGTAGTGTAGACATACCCTTGATGTGGATTGACTTCAATCACAGTTCTTTAATGACCCATTCATTCCATCCTCGACCGATAGGTCGTACACAAACACACACTGCATGTCTCCCGCTCTGCTCCAGCAGCAGCATTAACCCTTTTGCACTGACTGGATAGCAATGCTAAGGCCAGAGGAAAACAGAGGGTACATCTACACTGCACAGCTATTTCAGGATATCGAAGGTATCCCAAAATAGCTACCCTATGTCTACACTAGCCACCCGTTATTTTGAAATATTTCTTGAAATAATGGGCCCACTATTTCACCATCCTAGTCAACCTCGTTGCACGAGGGATAAGGAATGGCTTGAAATAGCGTGTTATTTAAAAATTTGGCATTGTGTAGATGCACCAAATTTCAAAATAAACTATTTTGAAATCGATTTGAAAAAAGATATGCAATTTGTGTAGCTCAATTGCCTCTTATCTATCGCCGTAGCTATCCCTTCGACTCTCTTATCTAGGTCTTTCTCTGTGCCTGCCTTCCTGATCTTCTCTTCTAGAACTGCTCTATATGCGTTCCCTATTTCTTCCTTGCTAGCCTCACCACATCTCTTCATTTCTTAAACTATGTCTTATACTTTCTCTTAAGTTTCATCTTGATGTTCGCAATCACTAGACTGTGGTCCGAGTCCATATCCGCTCCTTGGAAAGTTAGGCACTGCTGTATTGATGTTACCCATCTTCTTCTTATCAAGATCCTATCTATCATATTCTTGGACTTCCCATCATTCGATCGCCATGTCCACTTCCTACAGTCCTTCTGTTGGAATCTCATGTTGGAGATCACCATCTCATGTTCCATAGCAAACTCTAGTAGTTTCTCACTTCGTTCATTTCTTTCTCCATATCCAAACCTTCCCATGACTTTCTCCCAACCTTCATTATCTGTTCTGACCTTCACGTTCCAGTCTCCTCCAATAATCAACACACCTCTCCTCAGTATCTCCTCCAGTGACTTTGTCAAATCTTTATAGAATAGCTCGATCTCTTCCTCTGTGCTGTCTGACATGGGTGCACACGCCTGAACGACCAAGATGTTGAATGGTTTTGCTTTGAATCTTGCTACCATCATTCTTGCACTCACTGGTTTGTATCCTAACAATGCTTCTTTAGCTCTTTTGCTAAGAAGGAATCCAACTCCTGCCTCATGTTTTGCTTCATTCCCTGACCAAATGACTTCACAACCGCACATCTCTCCCGAAGCAGTCCAACGCCTCTGCGCCAGTCCAAGTATATCACATCAGTATCTCTCCATCTCCTTTCGAAGCAGCTCTAACTTTCCTGTTGCCCACAGTGTTCGGACATTCCACATTCCGATTGATAGTACATGTGTTAGTTGTAGTTCACGGCGGAGTTTTATTAAAAGATGCTTTTAGTTTATTAGGAGATACTTGTTACAGATTTTTTTTTCTGTTACAATTACTTCGTTACAGATATCTTTATCTTATCAACTAACAAAACATGTAGATGGTATCATGAGCTTTCGTGAGCACAGCCCACTTCTTCACATGACCGGAAGCTCAAAAGGTAAGGAATTAGCCTAAGCTAACATAAAGCACTCTTCAGCTGATTTTTGAGTATCCTATAAATTCCTAAATCAATGCAATTAAATTGAGAAAACTTGTGATTTTGAGGAAACCTAAAATTATACATGTAACCAAGTCTGAAGACTGGCCTAAAAGATCAGCAGCCTCTAAATTAACAGCAGTCCCTAAATTGTGGGGTGCTTCCCTTAGGGCTTACGGGGACATAGCCTTCAGGTAAACATTCAAGGGCATAGCATCGAAAAAGGGGAGGGTGCAACATGAAAAGTTTGGGGACCCGACCACTGCTGTAAAAGTCTGAGCTCAAAAGAAAACTGCAGAGAGCATAGAGAACTAAAATCAGCTGCATTTCTGTGTCTGATGTGGTTCTTTTGCGTAATAAGAGGTGATTAGCAAAGTCCAAATAACCAAATTCTGATTAGTGAGCCTGTAGCTTGCTTTAGTGTTATCAGGGTTTTTCTCGACCAAAAGTTCTTGGTAAATTTATTTTTTGCATGGCAGTGTCACTAAATAAATTAATCTATGGGAGACATTGCTTCTCCATCTGATAAATGCCTGATGCAAACAAAGCACTTTCACTTAAAGATTTTATTTTATTTAGTCTGAAGCACATACACAAGTATGTAACAGGTTAGAGCACGCCAAATCTAAAGTTACCCAAAGCCTGAAAAAACTTTAAAAACAATTAATAGTCTAGCAGCACCTTAAAGACTAACAAAACATGTAGATGTGTATCATGAGCTTTCATGAGTACAACCCACTTCTTTAGTCTGGAGTGGTCTTTGAGTAGACAGCAGCAGGTTTCCATCTGCTGCTGCTGCTGATCTGAAGATGAGTCCCCTCAACTCAGACCTTTCCCACTTTTTATGCTTGTGTTATATAGTTTGTCAATCACCTATAACCATTAGTTAATGAAGAAGTTTTTGCACAGTCCACAGTTCTGTGCCCTGACAAACACACACCAGAAGTCAAATATAGTACAGACAGACTTCCTGTTTTTTCAAAACCACACACTTCAGCAGTTTAAAAGAAACTTTAAACAGGATGGTGCAGGATCATGCTCAATTCTCGTGGGCACCCCATTCACCTATCTAGTCTAGTTATGCTAAAGTTGCTACAACAGCCTTATAGCTGTTTTCTGCAATAAGAATAACTAGGGGGGCTGTGCCCCCTGCTCACTATGCTCGTCCACCACCTTCTCGCGTGGTGTAGGCAACCCTGGCTCTACCCCAGCCTCCAGGAAGGGCTGGGCTGCAGCTGGGCAGCCTGGGCCCCTTCTCCCTCTCTACCTCCCACCCCCGGCTGCGCCCTTTCTCTCCCCCACAGCTGCACCATCCCGAGCCGTTTCTGTCCCCTCCCCCTATGGCAACCCTAACCCCACCCCTCCCGGCTGAGGCCACGCTAGGCCCAGCTCTGTCCCCGGTGGCTGGGGCACAGGACACCAGTCTCAGCTCTCCATGTTGCCACCAGCGAGGGCTAGGCTGGCAGTGGGTGGGGTTTGGCTCCAAGGACAGGGCCTGGGGCAGAAGGCTTGGGGCCTGTGCTTTACCTGCCCATGCCTCCCCCCACCAGCCTGTGGATGCTGTGACATGATGATATCACTTTGAGAGAGAGACAGAGAGAAAAAGAAAAAATATATTGATATTCCAGTTACTGGCAGTGGCTTAGGCATTTCACTGAGGTGTCAGTGTTTCCCCTAACATTAAGAATGGCTTGGTGTACGTTTGAGATGCCACTGGGAAATGAGCACTGTCATACAATGTGTTTTATCCTTTTTGACTGGAATCTATGGACACATGGTCTCTGATCTTCTAGAGATGTATGAGATGATAATATTTGCCTTCCAATTTTCTAAAATGGTTCCATGGTTCATTGTTGGGGTAGATTAAAACCTGAAAGTTCTTTTGTGGAGTTGACAATCCGGTGTTTGTTTGGGATACTTACCTCAACTCAGAATTCTTTCAAGTGTTCCTCAGGACTGAATGAGGATCTTTAAGAGTTTTGGCCTAATCCCAAAGAGTTCAGGCACATTATGTGTTTGAGTTTAATAATGATTCAAAATTGTCAAATAACAGGCTTAAATGAAATTAGTTAACCAGAGATTAATACAGCACTGCAGAGAATTCAGAAAGAAAACGTAAGTTATCACTCCTTGTAAATGGTGAAGAGAAGGTAATGGTTCCTTCCTCTGCACCTGTTGGAATACTGACAGTGTTCATTCCCAGATAGCTTTCTAATGTTTTTTCTTTTTATGGGAGGTGAGACAAAGAAATTTCTTTTTGGATGGAAAATTGCTTTCCTGTCAATTTTACTTTGTGTTCTGACTGAGATTTTCATTTTATTTAATGGATTATGGAATTTGTTATGTCATCTTCAGGTTACATGATCAGTAAACTATAAAGGATTTTGAATACAGTCATTGCTATTAACATCTGTGACAACTGACATTCTTAATAACTTGGTCATCTTTCAATGGATCCTTATTTCATCCATTACAAGAATACATCTACAACAAAAAGTACGGTTTAGCAATCACAGAACGTGACTAAATTATAGACGCTCCTTATTACCCAGACTTGTTTATGGCATTCTGCTGTACACACTGTTAGTTGTCTTTTTCCTAGACATCTAGAATCCCAGACATAGAGGCATCAGGAATAATTAATTACAGCTGAATGCTCAATCACATGAAATTCCTGAATCCAGGTCCTCAGGCTTTGTCTACACTGCCAGTTTTTGCAGCAGAAAATATGCTAATGAGGGACTCATTAGCATGAGTTGTGACATCATTAGCATATTTTCTGCCAATGCTTTTTGTGCAAGGGGTTTTTGCTCAAAAAGAAGCAGTGTAGCCGCTTCGGTTTTGCACAAAACCCCCCTTTTGCGCAAGATCCTTATGTGCAAGATCCTGGGGAGAGGCATAAGGGTCTTGCGCAAAAGGGTTTTTTTGCGCAAAATGGAAGCGGCTACACTGCTTCTTTTTGAGCAAAAACCCCTTGCGCAAAAAGAATCAGCAGAAAATATGCGAATGATGTCATAACTCATGCTAATGAGTCCCTCATTAGCATTTTTTCTGCCACAAAAACTGGCAGTGTTGACAAAGCCTTACTGATTAAGAGCCCACACTCATGGCCTTTGAATTCAAACATATTCTTTGCTGATATAATAAAAGTTCTGGGAGAATAGTAAATATGCAAATGAATCCAATATACCAGAAAAAAAAAAAAAAGACTAAGAAGGTTAATATTTACTAACAGGCATGTCCTCAGAAGGTTCTTGAGATCCTCATGAATTGGTAAGTTCAGATTGGCCAGAGATTGATTGTACTCATGAGTTGTATGTATGTTTCTTTCTGTACTTTGCATGGGGATATATAGGCAACTGTTGAATAGATGATGATTTAAATATTTCTGTTATGATTCTTTTCACAGAATTAAACTTCAGAGCTTTGGTATGTAAGCTGCTCACCCAGGTTGGTGTGAAATATTCAGCAGCTGAGTATACCAATGACAGAGTCGCTGTTTGAAGTATGTTTCCTTTTGTCTTTTCACATATTTTTTTCAGATGAGCTTTAAAAAAAAAGCCAAGTATCCATACAAGGTTACACCCCAGCACACACAAAATGTGATGATTTAGGAGTAACAAAGAGCCCTCAATTTTGTGGAACAGTGGAAGTGATTGCTGAATATCTAGGATTTTTAAAATGCGTTCATGTTGAATGTTAAGGCTATCCATATACTGCATCTGTTAGGGCCAGATTCTGGCCCTACCACCCAATCACCTTTGCACTGGGGTGCCAGGAAGGTCTGCATATGCTTTCCACATATCCCAGGGTATGGCAGGGAGAGTCCACATAGTTCTATGTAAGCAAAACTGAGCCCAGAGCAAGTCTATTAAATCCTACAGTTGCTGTGCAAGAACAAGATTATTTGCTTTCATATAATCTTTTAACAATTAAAAAATTGTCGACAAAATAATTTTCTTGTCTGCTGTTTCAGCGTCAAGTCGTATAGCACATTCACATGAAAAATGCTCATCAGTTGCCTTGTGAACCATTGCCTGATCCTGAAGGCAGAAATAAATTAGCTGATAAAAGTAATACTCCAAAACAAACTTGCCAGTATTTTTGGTAGTGTTTAGCAGAGTTGCCACCCCAATATGCCCCTTCCTGACTGGAGGTGGTGTTGCAGCACCTGTATTACCATAACAATGAGGAGTACTGTGATACCTTAAAGACTAATACATTTTTCTGGGCATAAGATTTTGTGGGTTCAAATCCACTTTGTCAGATGCATTAACTGAATACTTCAGTTTGGCAGTGTGTGTGTGTGTGTGTGTGTGTGTGTGTGTGTGTGTGTGTGTGTGTGTGTGTGTGTGTGTGTGTGTGTGTGACAAAGTCCCTTGTTAGCTCCCCATGGGTTCTGCTGTTCTTGACGGTTTCTTCTTGCTCCCCATGGGTTCTGCGCTTCTTGATGGCTTCTGTGTGCCTCAGACTCATGGTGACCCCTTTGTTGCCTTGGGACTTCCCCAGAGGCAAGGGTCCCCACTTACCGAGTCATTCTCATCACAGACAAGTCCTGAGTAGAGGGCGGGGGGAAAGACAAACCCCCTTTTCCTGGCCTTTGGTCCATTCCCATCCCCCGGCAGGGTAATCCTCCAAGAGAAGGAACGTCGGAGTCTAGACCCACCCACTCCACTGGACTCCGGCCCAGGGGCCCTACAGGAGGGGCGGCTGGCAGGGCTTCTTGCCCCCACCTTAATACCACTACCTCTCCCCTGGGCCACTTCACCCACCGCTTCCTTCTATTATCTTCTGCCTTTTACCTTAAGGCTCAGCTCTGCACCTCTCAAAACTCTCTACTCTGCTGCCTGGGAGGAAGCCTTTTTATAGGGACCCGGAGACCTTAACTAGCAACAGGTGCTTAATTAACCCCCTGTTGAAGGCTGACTCCTAATTAGGCCTCCATTATCTGCCCTGATTGCCGGGCTGTGTTCAGGTGAGTCTAACTGGGAAACAAGAAGGCATTAACACACCTCCCAATATAGCTGCCTTCTACAAAATATTTGCAGTTCACAGGCTGTGGTCTGCACAATATATATACACACATACACACATGAAAAGATGGGCGTGTTACATTAACATACGAAAGACAAGTGCTAACAAGGTCATTCACTCAGGGTTGATGTGGCCAATTCCCAACTGTTGATAAGAAGTCATGAATACCAAAAAAGGGAAAATTAGTTTTTGTAGTGAGCGAACCACTCCCAGTCTCTATTCAGACCCATTCTATTAGTGTCGAGTTTGCATATGAATTCCAGATCTGTAGTTTCACTCTGAAGTCCAGTTTGGAAGGTTTTTAAAAATTTTTTGCTGACATGTGGCAACTTTCAAGTCTGTTGCTGAAGTTTTGTCCACACTTCTAAAATTAAAGTGCAGCTGTGGTAGCACCACTATCCCCACTGTCATATCTCATAATACACTTGGAGGAGGAGGAGCCATCATGATCATCTAATCTGACCTCGTGCACATTGTAGTCCACAGAATTTCACTCACCCACACCTGTAACAGACTCCTAACCTCTGGCTGAGTTACTGACATCCTGAAATCTTAATTTAAAGACTTCAGGGTACAGAAAACCCAACATTTACTCGAGTTCTAACCAACAAATGACCTAAATGCTGCAAAGGAAGGCAAGAAAACCTCATGGTCTCTGCTGGTCTGACCTGGGGAAAATTCCTCCTGACCCCAAATATGGTAATTAATTTGACCATGATCATGTGGGTGAGAACCACTAGCTGGACACCTGGGAAAGAGGTTTCTGTAGTAACTCAGAGCTCTCCCCCTCCACTGCCTAATTTCCCTCCGTTGAAGAGATTGGCAAATAGCAGTTGTGGATGGACCATATCATATGCCATTGTAGGTAATCTCTTTGTACTGTCCCCACTTTGAACTTGTCAAGCTCAGTTGTTTTAAAACAAGTCGGCTGTGTCTAGACTGGCCAGTTTTTCCGGAAAATCAGACGCTTTTCCAGAAAAACTTGCCAGCTGTCTACACTGGCCGCTTGAATTTCCGCAAGAACACTGACAATCTCATGCAAGATTGTCAGTGTTCTTGCGGAAATACTATGCTGCTCCCGTTCGGGCAAAAGCCCTCTTGCACAAATGCTTTTGCACAAGAGGGCCAGTGTAGACAACGTGGTATTGTTTTGCGCAAAAAAGCCCCGATGGCTAAAATGGCGATCGGGGCTTTCTTGCGCAAAAGAGCGTCTAGATTGGCCAGGGACGCTTTTCCGCAAAAAGTGTTTTTGCGGAAAAGCATCCGTGCCAATCTAGATGCTCTTTTCCGCAAATGCTTTTAATGGAAAACTTTTCTGTTAAAAGCATTTGTGGAAAATCATGCCAGTCTAGACGTAGCCGTCAGGTTTTTTGTCTCCATTACTTCCCTTGGAAGGCTGCTCCCAATAACTTCATTCCTCTGATGGTTAAAAACCTTCTTCTAATTTCAAACCTAAACTTATTGTGGCCTTATAGTATTGTAGGTAATAAGTTAGTTAGTTATAAGGAATGTATGTTATAATATAAGGTTTTGATTACATTTTGATAGACCTAAATACAAGATAGACCTCAGACAAGCAGAAGGCAGCTTTGTTAACTTAACTCCAGTTCTATTTAATGTTAGCATGTTTTGATGTTAAAGTGAAGGGATGGAATATTGTAATGCATAGTGATGTTAGTATTAGGTAAAGCCTTGTAATAGATGGAAAGAAATGTAATGTTGAAAGACTTTGTGACTTTATTAAAGTGGCTAGAAGTACCCTTTGTTTTATGCTGCAATTATGAAAATGTGGTGTTTGTGTGAATGGGAAAAAGAATGTTTTAAGAGAGATAAGTGTGAAAGCCACTGTATACCCAGATGGCCAGAGGAGGGTCCGGAAACTCAGAAGCACCAAACAATTATTGACTAAGCTAAGCACATTGAAGATGAAGACTGGACTGGGGCAGACTGACCCAGGGCAGATTAACAAGACTTGGAATTAGTGGCAAGCACCCCTTCACAGGGAACTGATAACAACTTTCACCAGAAGATAACACCCAGGAGGGGTCATCAGAATACTGATATCAGATGACTGCAAAAACAACCTTCAGCTAAACATGTTGCAGAAAGACTGACTGTGATGTTGAGTAACTGATTAAGGCCTGACAAGGCAAAATGCATAGACTTGCATGGAAAGAAAATCCTATATAGGATGGTGTGTCTTGTATTATTCTTCTGGTTCTGTCCTGCTATGACGCACAGCATCAGTCTGGACTGACAAGAACCCAGCTCCTCCCTCATACTCAACCTATCTGGTCAATAAGTTGGGTTGAGCAACAGACTGGAAACTATATCAACAACAGGACCTATGTGTGTGTGAATGCATATGCTACTTTGTTACATTATCAATAAATGCAGCGTGTTGCCCTATCCCCCTGAAAAAGACACCATGTGCTTCTTTTAAGCATAGCATTACTAGTGTCCAGTTTATATCCCTTTGTTCTTGTGCCAATATTGACCAGTAAACTGAAAGAACTTCTCTCCCTCCTTGGTGTTTATCTCTCTGATGTAGTATATCTCCCTTCCACTTTCATTTTGTAATGAAAAACAAGCCAAGCTTAAGCCACCTCTTGTAGTTCCTCCTCTGATCATACTAATATCCTTTCTCGGTTCCTGTTCCAGTTTGAATTCATCTTTCTTAAACCATCACAGTATTCTGGATGAGGTCTCACCAGAATTTTGTATATTGGTAATAAAACTTCCCTATATCTAGAGCTTATAATTATTCTGTGACTGACCAATACACACAGATCTTATTCCTCCTCTGTAGCTTCCAACTGATATGTCCCCAGTTTATAGGAAAAGTTATTGTTGTTAATCCTTTAGTTCACATCCTTGAACTATTAAAATTTATTGCATTTCTAGAGGTCATCCCAATCTTCTTGTATGATATTCCAGTCCTCTTCTGTATTGGCAATATCTCCTAATATTGTATAATCTGCAGATTTTATTAGCACACTCTTATTTTTGTGCCATTGTCATTAGTGAAAATGTTATATAAAATTGGTCCCAGGACAAATCCTTGAAGAACTCCACTAGTAACTGATACAAATGATCTTAAGACCGTTCTATTTTTCCTTAAATCACAGCACAAAAAGCATTTCCTTGCTCCATTAGCTAAATAGGGAAAAAGTTATCTGAAACACGTTTGGCAAACAAATAAGGTGGCACCAGCAGACCATGAGATTAAACTAAATAAACTGATAACTGGATATATGCTGTAAAGATGAGGTAATTTTTTATAGTTTGGTATGTGTAAAATGTTGGCATGCAGCCAAGTAAAAAGTGGAACATGCTCAGTAGAAATGTAGACTAACATTAATCTATGTAGGTCAGTAAAGCACATTTAGTGTGAATATGGTCTATAACCTTTAGCCTATAATACCCTCCAATGACTGGTACGCATGGTTCCAACAACTATGACTGCAGGATAAATAGAGGATTGAAAAGTAGCTGATAGAATGATCAGAAAGCGAGCATGTTCAGACTAGGTCAAGACTACATTCCTCTTTTGACAGAGGAATGTAAATGAAGCGCTGATTTACAAATTTCGTGCTTCATTTGCACAATGGATTTCAATCGCGTTTTCAAAAAAGGATTTTTTCAAAAAAACCCCAACTGTCGACGCAGTTCTTTAAAAAAAAAAAAAAACAACCCTTTTTGAAAGAACCTGTAAACCTCATTTTTCAGGCATTAGGGTTCTTTCGAAAAAGGGTTTTTGTTTAAAGAACTTTGTTTAGACCGCTTTTTTTTTTTTTTCGAAAAATCTGTTTTCAAAAAAGTGATTGGAATCCATTATGCAAATGAAGTGCAACATTTGTAAATCAGCGCTTCATTTGCAATTTCAAAGTCCTTCATTTACTTTCCTCTGTCAAAAGAGGAATATAGTCTAAACATAGCCATTGAGTCTTGTGGCTGGCAAAAGTGTGTAATAGACAGCAGGCCAAGGTTCATCAGTCAGGAGCAGAAGAAGAAGCAGGTCAGGAGGAGACAGAGGAGGTATTAGGGAGTTGAACAGGTTGGGGTCAGATGGAGAAGAGAAAAAGCTAGGACGGTAACCCCAGGCGCAGCATCTGTACCAGAGCAGAAGGAAAGAAGCCAGAAGGGAGGGAGAGAACGAGAGAGAGCGAGCCTGCTAATAGTGTTTGTGTGTACATGCGTATTTGAGTTAAAGATGTGCACACATGTTACATTAATGTATCACATGTAGAAGGTATAAAAATTGTTGTTGGTAACTGCAGATGACTGATTACCCTATGCAGTATGCAGCCATAGGGCTTATCTAAACTACGCAAAACAGTCGAAAGAGGATATGCAAATTCCGCGGGAATTTGCATATCTTCTTCCGATCACACTTTCAAAAGAAAATGAAAGTAGTTTAGACGCAGCTTTTTTGGCAACCCCACCCCCCTTTGTCAAAAAGCCGCTCTTCCTCAAAAAATGAGGTTTACGTGGCTTTTCGACAAAGGGGTGGGGGGGTTCGCTGAAAAAGCAGCATCTAAACCACTTTCACTTTCGAAAGCGCTCCTTTTTGACTGTTCCACGTAGTCTAGATAAGCCCATATTGCACTATTACAACTGTATGACAGTATAATTCAGGTATTTAAATTTTTATTTGTGCTTTGAGGTATTATGTTCCAATTACTTTTGTATTAGAAATCTGAACTAATAAAAAGATTCTTTGCTTTAGAATAATACTGCCTGTATGTCAATCATTTTATCGGATGACTGTATCTGTGTCATCCAGTGGTAACAGGTCCAAGTTGTTCTGGGAAATTAACAACAGGGGAACTCCTGGTAAACCCCCCATGTATTTCATCAGAGAATGGGCCCTTTTTACCTTGTAGAAAGAGAATAGTAGCGAGGTGGGCTAGTCTAGAGCAGGAGTCTCGGACTTCCAGGCCATGGGCCGTTTATGGGATGGAGCATATTTGCAATGGGGCCCAGGAGTCCTGGCAGCCTGGGGAAGGGTGGGCATGACCTTCCCTGTCCCCCCAAGCCACAGCCCTTCCCATCACTGCCCTGCCCTCCCCCTCCATTGCACTCCATCCCATGAGGGACATTGCCTTAGGGATTACCAGGGAGGCCTGAGGCAGGGTGGCAACTGTGCTCCGACCCCCATGCACTCCCCGGAGCAGTGGAAGCCACATGGAAGCAGAGTGCACTTGGTGCATGCATTTGTTCCACGTTCCCATGGCACATGCGGGGAGTGTGTGTGGGGAATTCTGCTACCATTCTGCACCACGCTCCCCGGTAATCCCTGACAGGTTGTGGCTACACTGCGAACTTTTTCCGGAAGAGGAAATGCAAATGGAACACTCATTTGCATATCACATGCTCTCATTTGCATGTTCTCTTCTGATCCTTTTTGCGGAAGAGCTTTTTGCTCAAAAAAGCGATGTATAGATGGTGCCTTTTTGCGCAAAAAAACCCTTTTGCGCAAAGATCCCTTCTTCCTCAAAATTGATCTTGCGCAAAAGGGGGTTTTTGCGCAAAAAGGCGCCATCTACACAGTGCTTTTTGCACAAAAGGGGGTTTTTGTGCAAAAAGGATCGGAAGAGAATATGCAAATGAGAGCGTGAGATATGCAAAAGAGCGCTCCATTTGCATTTCCTCTTCTGGAAAAAGTTCGTAGTGTAGCTGTAGCCTCAGACACAGTGACGGGGAGAGAGCCGGGTGGTGACGGGAAGCTGCGGGGCTTGAGATGGGTACAGGCACATCCCCTCTCTTCCAGGCTGGATTGTGAATATACTCTGGCTTGTAGATGGCCCATAGGCCAGGAGTTCGCGATTCCCTGTATAGAGGTAACCCTTGGTAAATGCAAGGGGAGGGCAATAGGTGAGCTATTTTGCTGGTACCCTACATCTGTATTTGGGGTAACAACCTTTCCCCAGCCTGAAAAATCACCTGTCGGCACGGCCCATTGTAGTGTCCCCTTTAAGCAGTGCTTTCCAATTCTCATCTTAACCCTCATCTTCTGCAGTTTAACTAAGAATTGCCCACATGGAACATTCTCTCACTAGTCTCCATTGCACAGGTGCCATGAGATCCTTGCTCCTTTTCCTTCCCATTGTGAGGGCCCTGCCCCTTTCTCTGATTGCAAGTCACTCTCCCCTGAGGTTACGTCTACACTGCAGGCTACTTGTGCAAGAACAGCTATTCTTATCCAAAGTCTTGAGGAGCGTCTATACTGCATGCGCGTTCTTGTGCAAGTAAATTTACAGTAAGGCATCAGAACAGAGGGCTTCTTGTGCAAGAGTTATTCCTCTCCCCACGAGGAATAAGCTCTCTTGCACAAGAGTTCTTGCACAAGAAGGCAGTGTGGCTGGGCAACAGGGGTTTCATGCGCAAGAAACCCCTATGGCTAAAATGGCAATCAGAGCTTTCTTGTGCAAGAGAGCGTCCACACTGCCATGGACTCTCTTGCGCAAAAGCACATGGCACTGTGGACATGCTCTTGCACAAGAAGCCTGCAGTGTAGACGTAGCCTCAGAGTACTACCATCTTAAATGCCCCATTTCTCTACACATAGCTGTGCCTCACTTTAGCTTGTGTTCTTTGGTCTATTCTGGGGGAGGGGAGCTTGATTGGGTCAGGGACCACTGACCCACAGAAAAATCAGTCAAGGGTCACACACAAGTGAGAAGCACAAAAACAAAAAACAACCCCTCCCAGCCAACTACAACCAACCCCCCCACAACAAACCCTCATTCATATGGCCCCCAATGGAGAAGCAGAAAGACACTCTCCACATTCCCCTCGCACACCAAAGTCAAGGGAGGCTCAGGCTAGTAGATTTTGCGCTGCAGCACAACAGTAGGGCGGCTGGGGGGCTGGAGCACCAGCATGGGCTCCTCAATGCTGGATGGGGGGAGCTATGAGCTTCAGGAGCCAGATCCAGGGAAGCTGGGGCTTCATCCCCCAGGCCTTAGGTTCCCAACCCCTGGTCTATTCCATCCAAAAGAATAGCTTGACCCATCAGCCAAGCCAACCCAATTTCAAGAGTCTGACCCAGCGTTCCTTGTAAACTATGCTCAGGAGAAATTCAGATGCTGCTCTGCTGATTAACAGGACACACACAGCTAGGTTTTGTATTTCTACTTGTGGTGCATATTCACTCATGTCTTGGTGCACATAAAATGTATTCTACACATGGATGGAAAAGATCCACCAATGGAAAAGATTAGCGGGTCTGACCCCCTTCTTGTTCCCCAGAGGCTTTTATATCTCCAAAAGAAGTCCAGCAATAACTGAATCTTCCACTGATCCCATTAGGGCTGGCCACCGCACAGGCACATTACAGCTGTGATCGCTTACCCCCTCAAACTCTGACTCACACAATCCCATTGCACAGGGGCTTTTGTAAATTCCTTTCTTTGCTGATGTATGAGTCAGTGCCAAGCATCAGTGTTCTTTCCTCCAGCTCAGCCTGGGAGTAGCCTGTCTATTATTTTCTGATCTGTTTCTTAGTCTTCTTTCAGGCTGTTTTTCAGAAAGAGAAAACACCCTCTTTCTTTTTCTCTTTCTTTTAAGATTGTCTTACTTCTCTTTTAAATCCACTCCCTTTCACCTTGACCACACCCTCCCCAGGTGCAAATTGTGAGGTGGCTAGCACTCTCAGGTTCCTTAAACCTTTTTGGAACCTATGTGGGGTTTCTCCTAAGAGTGTGGAAACAACAAGGAGTTTGATTGCACCGTAGAGCTCTTGACTTCATAAATCTGTTAGCCTTTGGTGCAACAGGATTCTCTGTTGTTTTTAGTTCCCAGCTAACATGGCCACTCCTCTGAGACTCTGTAAGAGAGTGGAGAAAACTCTAAGCCTGAACTATCTGGTGGGGCCGCACCCATGAATTGTTGCAGAACAGCCTTAAATGTTCTGAACTGATTATCATTTCTCCCTTTGGGGGAAACAAAGAATGATAAAGGGAGGTGATCAGCATCTTGGTTTGCCTACCTCAAGCGTGAACAGCTGTACCCTAAAGCCATTCTTAAATGTGTCTATTGTAGGCTGCACTCAGTTGTATGAGGTATTAGGACCGCTGAACTCATATTCTGTGATTAAGAACATAAGGATGGCCATACTGTGTCAGACCAAAGGTCCATCTAGCCCAGTATCCTGTCTGTCGACAGTGGCCAATACCAGATGCCCCAGAGGGAGGAATCACAACAGGTAATCCTCACATGAACCCTCCCCTGTCACCCACCTCCAGAAAAATGGAGGCCAGGGATACCATTCCTACCCATCCTGGCTAATAGCCATTGATGGACCTAACCTCCATGAATCTATCTAGCTCTTTTTTTGAACACTGTTAAAGTTCTTGCCTTCACCGCATCTTCTGGCAAGGAGTTCCACAGGATGTGCGCTGAGTGAAGAAAAACTTCCTTTTGTTTGTTTTAAACCTGCTGCCTATTAATTTCATTTGGTGACTCCTAGTTCTTATATTGTGGGAATAAGTAAATAACGTTTCCTTATTCACTTTTGCCACACCAGTTATGATTTTATAGACCTCTATCATATCCCCATTAATCAACTCTTTTCTAAGCTGAAAAATCCAAGTCTTTTTAATCTCTCTTCGTATGGGACCCGTTCCAAACCCCTAAT
The DNA here is from genome assembly GCA_032595735.1 of Pelochelys cantorii. NCBI lineage: Eukaryota > Metazoa > Chordata > Testudines > Trionychidae > Pelochelys > Pelochelys cantorii. The sequence goes on from CM064326.1 coordinate 241,421,970, forward strand.
CATTTTTGTTGACTCTTTCTAAACCTTCTCCAATTCCAATATATATTTTTTGAGATGAGGCGACCACATCTGTACACAGTATTCAAGATGTGGGTGTACCATGGTTTTATATAAAGGCAATAAGATATTTTCTGCCTTATTCGCTATCCTTTTTTTAATGATTCCTAACATTCTATTTGCTTTTTTGACTGCCGCTGCACACTGAGTGGATGTTTTCAGATAACTATCCACAATGATTCCACAATCTCTCTCTTGAGTAGTTGTGGCCAAATTAGTCCCCATCATATTGTATATAGAGTTGGGATTATTTTTTCTAATATGCATTAGTTTACATTTATCAGCATTAAATTTCATTTGCCATTTTGTTGTCTAATCACTTAGTTTGGTGAGATCTTTTTGAAGCTCTTTACAGTCTGCTTTGGTCTTAACTATCTTGAGGAGTTTGGTATCATCTGCAAATTTTGCCGTCTCGCTGTTTACCCCTTTCTCTAGATCATTTATAAATAAGTTGAATAGGATGGGTCCCAGGACAGACCCTTGGGGGACCCCACTAGTTACCTCTCTCCACTCGGAAAACTTACTATTTATTCCTACCCCTTGTTTCCTGTCTTTTAACCAGTTCTCAATCCATAAAAGGACCTTCCCTCTTATCCCATAACAACTTTCTTTACTTAATAGCCTTTGGTGAGGGACTTTATCAAAGGCTTTCTGGAAATCTAAATATACTATATCCATTGGATCCCCCTTGTACACATGTTTGTTGACTCCCACAGAGAATTCCAGCACATTAGTAGGGCATGATTTCCCTTTACAGAAACCACGTTGACTTTTCCCCCCCAACAAATTATATTCATCCATGTGTCTGACAATTTTTTTCTTTACTATAGTTTCAACTAATTTGCCTGGTACTGACTTTAGACTTACTGATCTGTAATTGCCAGGATCACCTCTAGAGCCCTTTTAAATATCAGCGTCACGTTAGCTATCTTCCAGTCATTAGGTATCTTCCATTCATATTCTGTGATTCTTGGTGCTCCAGTAATTTGAAGTCTTCTGTGATTCTTTCCCAGTGAATTGTAGGAGAATTGTTCTTCTGGGCACAGTGGAGGTATTGTGGGAAAGCATCCAAGGACTAACAGTACTCAAATAGTTTAGCCTGTCACCAGGGTTGCCAATGGGGAAAAGTGAGGGGAATAGGGGGTAATTTTCCCAGAGCTTGGTGATTTAAAAAGGCCTGGGGTTCCTGGGCTTAGAGCCACAGACCCTTTAAATTGCTACAGGCCCTTTAAATTGCTACTAGAGCATCTGGTGGAATGGGCTGGGCAGTGCTGAAGGATTGGGTGTGGGAGGCTAGCCCCCAGTGAAGCCCCTTTTGCAGAGGTATGGGCCTCATCCAGATTGCTAGCGCCTGGCAATTCTGTTGGCAGCTTGTCTTGTCTCATGGAAAAGTGGCTATGTTATCAGTCCAAGTTTAAGCAGTTCTTGGGCGTTAGCTTCTACCCAAGAACAGGACAGCTAGCCTAGGGAAAAATACCCCACTCTTGAGTGAAAAATGTTTGTGCATACATGGGAACCAGGTTAGGGAACCCTAATAAGAACCTAGGGTTAACTCTGTGGTGAAGATAATAAAAATTCTTATGGGGATTGCTCACATTAGGAAATTAAGCATGTGGGCAGGATTGGGGCTTTGGGTGGTAAAACCTCACTTTGAAGTATGCAAAGAGTTTGATTTGGGGAGAAGAAGGAAATGGCTATTAGCCAGGATGGGTAGGAATGGTGTCCCTAGCCTCTGTTTGTCTGGGAATGGGTGACAGGAGAGGGATCACGTGAGGATTACCTGTTGTGTTCCCTCCCTCTGGGGCATCTGGCATTGGCCACTGTCGGCAGACAGGATACTAGGCTAGATGGACCTTTGGCCTGACCCAGCATAGCTCTTCTTATGTTCTAAAGAAGAACATAAATCATTATTTTAATTAAAAGTGCTTTAACTACAGTAAAGCTTCAAGAGATATGGACACCTCAGGAATGGAAGTTATTCACAGGGCTCGACAAATCAGGCAATCTACTCGCCCGTGGTGAGTAGATTTTAGCCTGGTGCGGCTGCGCAGCACGGTCTGCACATGCGCAGCATGCGCTTCCACACGGCTGGCACGCAGCGCTCACCGCCGCTTGGTGAGCCCTGGTTATTCATAACTCTGAACTGTTCCATATCTCTGAAATGTTCCATAACTCTGAACAAGACAGCACAGATTTCAGCCACAGTGAGGGTGGGGGATGTTGGGGTTGCAGCTGCAGGGTAGGGTGGGATAGAGCATCAAGGCTTCTGACTTCCGAGGTGCCAGGGGTCTGGGTCGGGGCCTCACGGCTTCTGCACTGCAGGAATACCAGTGCTCAGGGCTTTTGACCTGGAGGAACACTTGAGCTGGGGGCTTCAGCCCCCTGGTTCTGCTCCCAGTTTCAGCCAGGAAGGGGGATATGCCAGAGCTGAAGTCTTTAGCTACCCGGGCAGCACTGGGGCTAAAACCAGTGCGTGTCCCACAGCTAAAGCCCCAAGACCTAGCACTCCCCATGGGGCTGAAGCTTGGATCCTAAGCACACCTTCCATCTCCCTGGGGGGCTGAAATTGGGCGCAGAAATGCAGGGCTGCAGCACCAAGTCCCAGAACTGCTCTTGGGTCTAAAGCTCTAACCCAAGTGCTCCTGAGGATCAGAAGCCCCAAAGACCCCCAACCTCTCTATAGCTAAAGCCCTGGTCTCAAGGTCCCCTCTGGACCTTAGAATGTTTATAGTATGTTGGAGGTCGGGCACAGAAAGAAAAAGGACGAAAACTCTGCAGTAGAGTATTCATTTATTTGTTGATTTCTTTGTCTCTGCTGTTGCCTGATTGCTTTCTTCAGGTTCCACACAGGGTCCAATTGGCTTGTCAGTAACTCTGGTGTCTGTATCTTTAAGCTTCAGAGGGGTAGCCAAGTTAGTCTGTGGCTACATCAACACTGCAAGGTTTTTGCGCAAAAACAAATGTTTTTGCGCAAAAACCCGTGGAGTGTCCGCACCTCAAATGCGCTTTTGCACAAGGAAATCAAGAGTAAAATGGCAGAACAGAGGGCTTTTCCCACCATAGGTAAATCTCTTTTTTCGAGCCATAACTCCTTTTTGTGCAAGAGTTCTTGTGCAAAAAGGCAAGTGTGGATGCTCCAGAGGGGTTTCTTGTCCTATGGGAAAAAGCACAGGTGCTCTGATGGCCATTCTGTGAATGGCCATCAGAGCTTTCTTGCGCAAGAGCATCCATGCAGTGTGGACGCTCTCTTGAGCAAAAGTGCATCGCTTTTGCAGTGTGCTTTGAGGTATGGACGTGCTCTTGTGCAAGAAGGTTTTGCGCAAAAACTCTTGTGCAAAAGGTTTCTTGCGCAAGAAGCATGTAGTGTAGACGTAGCCTGTATGATACCATCTACATGTTTTGTTAGTCTTTAAGGTGTTACTAGTCTATTTGTTGTTTTTTAAGTTTGTCTTGTATCTTTGAGATTCTTCTACTAGCTGAAAGATAGTTTGTGCTACATAAACTAGTTTTTGCAGGCAATGAAGATAACATCTTGTGGTATTGGATGGGATTGGGTAGAGTGCACACACTTGTTCCCACTATTGTCTTGGTAGAGACAAGTCTGCAAAAGGCTGAAGGCTGCAAATTGTTCTCTTTGAAATGCAATTAGTCCTGCAAAGGAAACAGACAGAGATTAATTGTATTAAAAGTTAACTGCATTTGTTTGGGAGCTTGTTACACAACAGGTACTGATCTTAGTAAAATTCAGCCTTTTGTTTCCCTTCAAATCAGGTTTCCATTTTTATCTCTTTTTGATAATCTAATACAATTAATTAATTGTAACATAATACCTAGGTGTGGTATATACAATGAAATGAGAATCACAGTCATTCTGCTCTAAAAGCAATAACATTCTTTCCTTCTTTCATTGTTATCCCAAATGATCATAGTGCCTAATGTCTACCTGCAGGGTATGGTTGGACCTATATAGCTGAGGTAGAGAGAAGATCTCAACAGAGATATATCTAGTGCTGAATCTCTTCAAACAACAGATAGGAAGAAAGTGGGTTTTTACCCATGAAAGCCTATGCCCAGATCAATCTGTTAGTCTTTAAGGTACCACCGGACTCCTGGTTGTTTTTGCAGATACAGACTAACACGGCAACCCCTCTGAGACTTGCCTTTTAAAACTGGTGAAACTGGGACTTATCCTGACTTCTGATGAAAGAAAGTTCCATAGTTTAGAGCAGTGTCTCTCAAAGTGTTCTGCAAAACCACTTTGAGAAACCTGCAAACTGGCCACTTAGGTGTGTTTATTTACTGGCTCTGGGGCCACAGAGCCTCACAGCACCCATTGGCTCTGGTTCGCTGTTTGCATGTAAGGGGAGCTGTGGGAAGTGGCTTGGGATGGGCTGCCACTTCCTATGTCTATGCTAACTGGAGCAACCCAATTAGCAGGTTTCTCAAAGTGGTTTTGCAGACCACTTAGAGAAACACTGGGTTAGGGTCTTTGGTGGGTGTGTTCAGCCCCTGAGAGTTTTCCCCCTACTTTCTTATCAGGAAATATACTTTTGTAAAAAATCAAAGCTGAGGCATTGTCAGTAAGCAGTTAGGTCTGTCACTCTATAGGCTATTTCTGATCATAGTAAAATTGATCATTTTCTTCACTTTGTAAAGTTTTTATTTGTCTGTGAATGGTTTTGCATGTGTGTTGGCCTGTCAACTATGAAGACTGCAGTTCTCAGTCCAGAGAACAGATACAGCACATGCAGCATCCGTGTAAACTTCCCCATAGGTTCCCGTTGTAGCAACCACCTGAATTGAGAGAGGACAGTGAATTCTCCATGCACATTCAATCCTTGCTTTATTTGCTTATGCTACAAATACCAACAAAATTCAAATTATGCTTTGTTGTGACATAGACCTGGAGTGAGACCACTAAAACTCACTGCACGCAGTCTACTAAACATGAAATGGTAACAGCTTTCTCTAACTAACCCAGTATCATGATATATGTTAACTTAAATCTAGAAATAAAATGCTTTGAGTCAGTGCTCCCTTGAATTGATAAATAGGACTAGAGACAATCGTTTCTTTCACTCTTCAATCTTATATGTGTTTTATATGAGTTTTCTCTTGGATTGTAATTGGTTTCCTCTTTTAATCTCTCTATGTTTATAATTCTGTTTTCTGCTACACTTCCTTTGATCGATCCTTGAGATCTTGATCATCCTGAGCCTTTGAGTTAGCTGACTATGTTTTAGCTATGTGTTATTAACGGAATGTATTCTAGCCTTGATTTCAGATGTTCAGATGTGGTTTAAAGAGGATCAATGCTAGCCAGAAACTTGGGTTCAAGTCCCTGCTCTACCACAGACTTCCTCTGTAACCTGTGATGTAGTGGAGGTGCTGTCTGTTCTGTAACCCGGGGTTCCCCTGCGACGTGATGTGTGATTCCCACTGACTCACCCACATGTGTATTGGCCCACACACCTAGTCCCAGCTTGAGCAGATAACAAGTCTCTTCCCAGAGGGAGAGACAAAGGAAGGGAGGCAGAGACAGCCACCTGGCTGGGGGGCAGGGTGTGGGAGCGAGGCAGTTTCTGGCTGGGAAACATGAAGGAGACAAAATAAGCTGGGTGCTGAGGGTTGAGGGGGGACGATGGACCCCCTAACCCAGTGGGTCTGAGGCATCCTGGCCCTGACTCCTGTAACCACATCATGTCTATGCTGTGATGTATCCTGGAGGAGCAATAAACTCCCTCTATTCTACTGGCTGGCAGAGTCTGTTCTTGCTGCTACGGGGCTGCAGGATCAGGGGAACCCCGACATGCTGTCACAATCGATGCTAGCCAGAAACTTGGGTTCAAGTCCCTGCTCTACCACAGACTTCCTCTGTAACCTTGGGCAAATCACTCAGTTTCCCCTCTGTAAAAATAGTACTTACATACTACCCAGGGTATTCAAAGGATAAATACATTAAAGATTGTGATATATTCAGATACTACAGTGGTGGGGAGCAGAAAAATATCTTAAATAGATAAATTCAGCCTAGTCCATCCTAAATTGGTCAGTCAATTCACGTTAAAACTATTAATCTCTTTTAAAGGATTTAAAATCAGTTCAGCTAACTTTGAGTAAATGTCCACTTATCTTCTCCTGATTTGCATTACAGTAGTTTGATGGCAGTGCCTTTCCCATGTGTATATTCAGTGATCACATGCATTGAGGAGGATGTGGAGATTTTAGTACTTTGTTTCCAGGAGATGCGTGTGAAACAATGGCTTTGCTTAGTGGCCTTGTTACTCTGCTATTTTTTATCATTAGGGAATTAAGTTATTCTGTGCTCTGTGATAATAAATGAAAGGATGTGTTCAACTAAATGGTCTCTGTTGAGGTAGTTTACATTCCAGCAAAAGAATCTTTGTTCACTCCCAGGATATCATGGCCAGCATAATAGCTTTCACTGGCCCCTATAAAAATAAGAGACCAGTAAATTATCCAGATAACCTCTGATTCAGATTTCTCTGTTAAATTCCTGGAGCTCATCTTCCTTCATCCAGAACATAAACAGCCATCAGAGCAGAGACAACTGTTTGCAACTTGTTTTTCTTTCTTTTAGCAAATGCTGCTTGGGGAAACAGAATACAAACTTAGTCATTTGTTTCAGAGTGGTAGCTGAGTTAGTCTGTAACTGAAAAAAAACTTAACAACGAATAGTCTAGCAGTACCTTAAAAACTAACAAAACATGTAGATGGTATTGTGTGCTTTCGAAGTTGGTTGTATCCACGAAAGCTCATGATACCATCTACATGTTTTGTTAATCTTTAAGGTGCTGCTAGACTATTTGTTTTTAAAAGTTTTTTTAGTCATTTGTTTTTTAAATTAGTTATTTTAACTGCTAATATATATTAGCTTTGAACACACTTTTATAGGGCATGTCTTGACAAAGCAAAAGGAGTTTTTACATGCTAGCTAACATGTTAAAATCCTAGCATAGATTTTTAGCAACTCTTTAACCCTAATAAGGAACCTCAGGTTCTAATCACCAACTCGTGTTTTAAAAATACTACTTATCTCATCCACTGTAGGAATATAACATTTTAACAAACATTTTTTTCAAGTGGAGACAAGGCCCTTGTGACTCTCCATCTCTATCTGCTCTAAAAGTTACCCTAAAAATGGAAGGTGGCAGGGAAAGGTCTTTCACACATTTTTCTGGTTTATCATAAGAGGTGTTTTAAGAAGAAAGTTTTATTTATATTAAAAATATTCAGTTCCTGCCCATCCTATAGGATGACTGGACAATTAGCAAAATAAGGATATTATTAAAGGGACAAGAGTTTAGGGTTTTTGCTGTTGTGAAATAAATGCACCTGTGTGAGATGGAGGATATTATTGTGGGAAAGCCTGGCTGAAGTGTGTGTCAGGTTTTATATTAGGATCTGAATGTAACATAGCTCCATATTTTTGGTTCAGTTCCTAACTCCCATAGTCATAGGCCTAACATAATTCATAACAGTTACAGCAGAATGCAGCTGATGTGGGAGGTTATTACAGGGGGAGAGATGGATCTATTCCATGAAAACCAGGAGCGCAACCTTGAATTGGATTTTGTGTTCAGTCTGTATAGAAAGTGGCACAGTGGGATGATGTGTTACTAGTAACCAATGTTGCTATGCAGATGTCTCCTGGAGCGTCTTCAAGGCAGGAGACTTGCTTCCTAAATAAAAAGACTTGAAATAGTCATAGCTAGATGTCACACTTGTGTGGATCATTGTGGCCAAGTCTGCATTCATTTAGATTAGGTACAATCTTTTGGCCAGGTGCAGATGGCAGAGAGCATTTTTTTGCTGCTACAGCTACTTAGATATCCAAATGTAGTGCAAAAGTACTTGTCCACGTAAGGAAATGTACTAGCATAATATTATATAGTTACCCTGTTTAGAGTTTGACTTAGATTTTTTGATGGGATGTCAAATAACCCAGGCTTAGTCAGCTTTATTAGGCAAAGAGAAAACAGCACAATATGAAAAGAATCTGTTACCTTCTTGAGAAAGGAGTTTGTAGCAGAATGCCTCACACTGAAGGTCTGCTTCAAGAGGGTGCAAAACTGTTTATACAGGAGGACACTTGTTTACCACTGATGGAACTCCCCATGCTTTACCCAAGATTTCCATGCCAGTTCTTATCTTGTTTTGAACATAATTTTTCAGAAGTCAGCAAAGAAAGATATTCTACATTAGCGATAGCTTGGTACAGAAGGAGTGTTGGTTATGCATCAACAAAATCATCCATCTTATGCTATCTTCTTCTGTCTGAAAAAGCAATGTTGCAATGGCAATTTCCATATAAGAAATGGAGTTAAAATAAAAGACTGCAAAATCAGTCCTCAGTAGCAGACACAAAAAATGTAGACTGCTTTATTTCTGTAACTACAAGCATCAGTTTGTATAATTGATGTAATACAGTAGCTAGTGCGAAATACCTGAAATAGTGTTTTCTATTTGTGTTAAATTATATCACTTTGGAGGGTATTGAAGATTAATGTTTTCACTCTCAACATGCAAAAATAAATCAATGTACATTTCTTGTATATCTGCTAGTGAGAACTGATTTTGCAGTCTTTTATTAGAACTCCATTTCTTATATGGAAATTGCCGTGGCAACGTTGGTTTTTCAGACAGTATTTTCCCCTTTCCTTTTCGCCTTAGCTCAAAGCACTGCGAGACTCTGGTTCCATAGCGTCAACACTGGCGTGCCCAGTCTGTAGTCTAGATTGCTTCCACTTGCTATTTGTTGTGTGCCATCAGTCAGTAACGCGGTTTAGTTTCATTTGCCAATTGGTGAATTATCAGCAAACCCGTAGTGTTTGCTGGGCTTACTCCACCGGGGGTGAGGGGAGAGGAGGTTAAAAAAAATCCTCCCTTCCCCGATATTTTTTATTTCACATTTATGTTGTCAGTGACAAACTGCCCCGAGTGCAGCGGCGGCGGGGGGGGGGGAAGGGGAGAGTGCGTGCTCTTTGCGGAGCAATTTCCAATTCAGTCCAAAAGCCAATTCACTTGCTCGCCGTAAAACAAACAAAAAAACTTTAGTCCCGCAGCTCCTCTCTCCGCGCCGCGTGGCCAAACAGCAGCCCCGCCCCCTTCGCTGGGCTTGTGGGGCGAAGCAGCGCGCGGGGGCCTGGCGCCGGGCTCTGCTGCGGGGCGGGGAAGGAAGAGAGCGTGGTTGGAATTCGGCGGCCGCTAGGACCGCGCGGCACATCGCTTCCCCGCCGCCCGCTCCTCTGGGGGCAAGCGTGCCCGGGGGCGGGGCGGGGCCAGGCAGCCGGGGGGGGGCGGGGCGGAGCGCGGTTGGGCAGGGTGCGGGTCGGTCAGTCAGAGCGCGGCTCGGCAGCGCGAGGAGAGGAGGGGCTGCGCGGCTCGCGCTCTCTCTGGGGGACCCGCAACGGATTCGCACCCCCCCCCTCCCCCGCCCCGCCCCCTCCCAGACAACCGCTCCGCTGGGCTCGCCGGGTTCCGGCTCCCGCCGCCGCCGCGTCCCGCTTCTCCGGGCGCCGCTACATGCTCAGGTACCACCGCGCCGCACTGACTGGGAGTGTGGGGGTAACACCCCCCTCCCCGCGTGGCCGTGTCACTGGGGGGGGGCATCAGTGGCGCGGCGGGTCTGCGGGTCATTATCCCGCGCCGCTGCCGGTGACCCCCTGGTGGCGGGCGAGAGCCGCCCCCGCCTGGCTCCTGGCCTCCTGCCCGAGCGGGGCTTGCTCCCGAGCTGCTGCGGGCGCGGGGGCTTTGTCTCGGGGTCTCGAGAGGGAGCGGCGCCTCCCGGCTCGCCGTGCCTTGGGAAGGAGCCTGAGTCTCCTCCCTCCCTCCCGCCCCCGGCATGTCCCCGGAATGGTCCCCGATCCCGCCCGCGTTGCGTGGCTGCTGCTGCTCACAAGGGCTCCTCGGGACCGCACAAAGGATACCGATTTCCCAGAGGTGCCCGCTGCTCCGTGGCAATTCATTACGGTTTGCAAGCGGGTGTGCGCACAGGGAAGTGCAGTGATTAGTTGTAGCGGTGTTTTATAATAAGGGCTCTGAGCGCACGTTTGGTGTTCTTGATGTTCAGAACCGTGTGCATTTGGAAAACAGCACCCATCAGTGCCTCTCTGTGGGGGTGGTGCTACTTGACACAGTGTACGCGGAATGGTTCAGACCCCCTAGTTTTGTATACACCTCATTCCTGATGTCAGTAGCTCAGAGCCACATCTGCATTAACTGTACCTAGCACACAGTTCGTATTTGGTGTCGCGGAATAAGCATGAGAGGACTCTGCCAATACGGACTGTGCCTTAACAAAGGAAATCTCAGAGTTTATATACCTTTGTAATTCCCCTGAGCACATAATGGAATTTAGCAGAAAACTAGGACCATCTGTACTTAAGTGGTTACATCTGTTAGTTCTTGATAAGTACATTTTTCTTTTTTGCAAGCCTTGCAGTTTCTTTGTCTCAAACTCAACTCACTCAGGAAACTGGCTTCTGACATAGCACGCACCACATATAGGCCCAGTCCTTTGACCAAACTTTCTGGCCTTGTGTGGCCTGTTTCCACATTGGGAAACAGCAGCACAATGTGCATCTTGCATCTAACTAGTTCTACATATAAAAAGAACAGGTTAGGACAGTGGTCTCCAATCTTTTTACACCCAAGCTCACCTTTTAAATGACAGAACAAGCCAAGCTCTACTGCCCCGCCACTTCCTTGAAGCCCCGCCCTGTACTTGAAGCCCCACCCTCTCTATTCTCCTCCTCTCCATCACTTGCTATCCCCAATCCTTATACTGCTGCTTTTCCCCCCCCCAATTCTTGTGTAGGAAGAGGTTTTTCCAACATTTGGCTTGTCTAGACTGGACCAAATGTCAGAAAAAACCCTTCTTTTGGAAGCCCCCTTAATCCTCGTGGAAAGAGGAATATAGGGGTGACTGAAAGATCATGTTTGCTCTTCCACTAAAAGAAGCGGAAGAACAAACGCATCCCTGGATGCAGAAGAGTTTTTCTGGGATATTTCCGGAATCCTGAAAAACTCCTGCAGTCTAACCATACCCTCGCTGGGTTGAGACAGGATTTGTAGGCTCTGGGGTGGGAATGAGGGATTTGGGTGTGGGAAGGGGTGAGAGGTGCAAGCTCTGGGAGGAAATCTGGATGCAGGAGGAGGTGGATAAGGGGATGCTGGCTCGGGGAGGGAGCTCCAGGCCGGGCAGTGTTCGGGTCAGATGTAGGGTTAGGGTACTAAGCAAGCCACAGACTTCTGGATGTGAGGGTTCAGGAATTTGGGATGGAGTATGTGAAGGGCTCAGGGCAGGGGGTTTCAGTGTATGGTAGGCTCAGAGGTAGGGTCTGGGGGGAAGGGAAGTGCAGGAATGTTATGATGCTGTGGCCAGATGGGAGCTTGGCCCCAATTGGGGGTTTGTTGGCCAGGCTTCATTTTTAAATAAAATACTATGTCAAACACAAAAAGTTTCTGCGTTGTTTTTATTTCTGGGAAGGGCAGGGAACCTGTTTTGAGTCAGGGGTCACTGACCCACGGAAAAGTTAGTTGGGGCCACACAAGTGAAATGCAAAAAAAAAAAACCCCTCCTCCAACCCCCCCACGCTTCACTAATGTGGCCGCAACTGTGTTGGTGGGAGCAGAGGACATAGTACTGGAGAAGGGTGCTAGTGGGTGGTTTGGCAGGGCACAGGGTGCCAGTAGGGACAGAGTTCTGTGGTTGGGGGCAGGGGAGAGGGAACAGGGTGCTGGGAGGGGAGAGGACAGGTTTCTGCAGCTGGGGACAGGTTTCTGTGGCTGGGGAGTGGGAAGGGGGGCAGGGAGCAGAGAAGAGGGAACAGAGGGTGCAGGGAGGGCAGGGGGCCGGAGGGACCAGGGGAGCGGGGTGCCAGTGGGGGCAGGGAGTCTCCTGCACCCGCCTCCTCCCAGGATTCCCCCCCCCGCCTCCTCCGGCCCGACTCCCCCCTCCTGCGGTGCGGGGAAACCCCCATGCGCGCCTGTCCCCAGGCCGACTCACCCCTCCCGTGGTGCAGGGAAGCTGCTGCGCTTCTCCTCCGGAGTTGACCCCCCCCTCCCGTGGTGCGGGGAAACTTCTGCGTGTGCCAGCCCTGGGGCCGACCCCCCCCCCCCACGGTGTGGGGGAACCCGTGCGCGCCTGCCTCGGGGCCGACTCACCCCTCCTGCGGCGCAGGGAAGCCGTCGCGCTCCTCCTCCGGGCCTGACGCCCCCTCCCGCAGTGCGCCCGGCATGCCACAGACCTGTAGAAGGGGAGCAGCCAGCGCACTTCCCGAACCCCCGGAAGTGGCGTGAAGCTGCAGGACTTCCGTCCACCCCGCGGGAAGCCGGCAGTACCTCCATTGTCACTGGAGGTAGGTAGTGGGGCTTCTTGGCGGTGGGAGGAAAATAGGGAGGGGGTGAACACCTCGCAATCAACTGGTTGAGGCCTTGCGATCAACCAGTCGATCACGATCGAGCGGTTGGTGACCACGGGGTTCGTACAATTGAACTACTTGCTGGATTCCACAGTAAAGGTTAGGATGATTACAAAGCGACTCATTCGCTAACATTCATGTTTGATAAATTCACTAAATACACAATGAAAAATGTTCTGTATTCAGGATAGATAAATCTTTAGAATAAGTGGTGTTGAGGTTTCTGCTATTTCTAAAACTCGAGTTCCGTGTTTTGTCTTGGACAAATCACTTTTATTCTTCTAACGCTCCTTTAATTGTTTATATACTGTAGCCTGTAAGCCTATATTTTCCCCTGAACCTTCCCTGCAGCTTCTATGCTTTCCTAAACCTTTTGAGTGTTTTACTCTGTTTTAGCAATAATGTAAGGGACCTATGGGAAATCTTATTTTTGTAAGAAGTTAGCTTTGGCAATAGAGTTGGTTGTAAGTAAGAATTACAGAAGACAGTGTTGAGAGAGAGCTTATTAGCATGTGTGGAAATTTCCAGTTTTGTTAATAGGACTGGGTCAAAACCACAAAGGGGGCAAGGATGCTAGCCTACAGCAAAAATAGATGCGAGACATTCTGTTGTTTTGTATGACAAAATCAGAGAGCCCCAAAAATATATGCGAGGTGTCCTGTTGGCCGAGAGAGTCGAGCGGTGGACATCATCTGGTCATTTTTAGAATTTTCAGTGTCTTGCCCATTTTTGGATTTGAGTGGTATTCTCTCTAGTTGAGTGTGTGCCCCTCAAATCTTAAGGTGCAGAAATGTATGGTTTGATGACATAAAAATACCTATAACACACTACGAATGCTCTACGCACGTTGATGAGTCTCCTATCTTCTTGCCTTTCATACTGTCCTTTACTGTACTAGTGCACTTATATTCTCTGCTACCATGCCTTCTTATATCACTGAGACACCCCCCACTCCATCTGTGGAGTGAGGCTGTTTCCTTAATCTCCCGAGGGTCTTCCTGAGCGCAGTCCTGGCCAGGCTGGAGCAACGCCCATATCGTGCAGTGGGCTGCTTGGGCCAGGCTGGGCTGGGCCTTCCATGGAAAAGGGGCTGCTCTGGCCCAGTCCACTGTGGCCCTCTGTGGGCAGGCTGCTCTGGCCAGGCTGGGCCCAGCTTCATTAGCGCAGCCCCCTGCCTGGGCAGGTTGCCAGTTAACCGATTATCAGTAAGCATCACCCTCTGTAAGGGTGATGGTAACTGGTTACCCATTTAGATACCTATTATAGACTAGAAGTGTAGATTAAACATCTTTTGAACAGAAAGTAAAACTGCGTACAAAAATGTTTTCATATTCTATTTAACATACTTTGGCCATGTAAGAACTCCCGTCCCTGAGCACTTCATAGTTAAAGTCATCAGTTTTTTGCACTATATGCTGATCTCTATATATCCATCAATACCATGTTCCATTCAGCATTTGCTGATATGATTTAGGGATGTTAAATTTTGATTAATCAGCTAATCGACTAGTCTCAACTAAGTCAATGGGGGGGGGGGTGGAGCGCTTGTTATCCCTCTGCCTCTCTCCCTTTGTAATGTACGGGAGCTGCCTGTGGCTCTTGTATATTAAAAAGGGAGAGGTGCAGCAGTTTCCCTCTGCCTGTTTGCCTTCAAAATGCACATGAGCTGCCTAAAGCTCTTGTACATTTCAAGGCATTGGGAAGTCCCTGGGTGCCCCTTCCTTAGAAAAGTACAAGAGCTGCAGGCCGCTCTTGTACCTTTAAAAGGGAGAGGAGCAGCAGTGGGAGCGGGACTGTTTCAGTCCTCACTTGCATTGTTTCCTCGGTGCCCTCTGCCTTCTCTTTCCCCTTGCTTTCTCTTTCTGATAGAGGCAGCAAGGGAAGGGGAAGCGACTAGTTGAGTTCCCACTCTAGTTGACTAGTCGCTTACGTCCCTAATATGATTTAGGGATGTAATAATGTAGTCGATTAACTGATAAGCAAAAGTTTATTGGTTAATGCTACAGACCACATGCATTTTCCTCCCCTCCCTGCTAGTATATTTTTTAGCAGACTGGCCAGCAGCCTGGCTTAGTCCTGGCTTGTGACAGGCCCAGGACCTACCCTGCTGCAGCTCTGCATTTAAAGAGTATTAGTAGCTGGGCAGGCAGGCAGCCCAGCTCTGTCCTGACTCATGCTGGGCACTGCGGCTCTGCATTTAAAGTGTATTAGAAGCCAGGTGGGTAGCAAGCCTAGCTCAATTCCAGCTTGTGCCAGGTCCAGGTGCTCAGGCCCCCTAGACAGGGGCTGCTGCTACCCCACGGTGCTCTCTCTTTATCAGAGGCTGCAGCACTGGGTGACAGGCAGCTGGTCCACAAGGGGGGGCTGTTTTTTTACTTGAGTACACATCTAAGGTTATGCTATGAGGTTATAATATTCTGGCTTGGCTAGGAGTTGTTGCCTATTGAGCTAACCTGCTTGCTTGGCTGTAGATCTATTTTCTTATGGATTTCTTATTTCCTTTGCTTTGAATGTATGTTTATTATACCTGGCTGCGCCAGCTTTGTGGCTTGTAATCTACTTGCCATGGGTGAGTAGATTGCATAATTTGTCGAGCCCTGTTTATTATAATAGGCTACGATAAGTTTATATTAAAGTAGTGTGGCTGTAATATAAGTTATCTATAGGCCTCATCCTGTATGTTGAGTTAAGGCAGTTGTTTTACATATGTGTGGGACCTTTCACCTAGATAGCATACTCAATGTATGTATATTTGGGACCTTCCGCCTAGATAGATAGTGATAAGATAAAGCAACCTTTAATGGCATAGAGGGCTTCCAAGAGTACCCATGGACTTAATAAGTATACCACAACTTGGAAAAACCTGAAATAACCAGTGAAAACCAGACCAAATAATTGGGTTGGACAAAAAATAACAAATGTGACATATAACCACAAAATGAGTCAAGGTAAAGAATTGCCATATATGATAAGTTGAGATCCAATGATATACTGACCTATGGGAAAAAGTGTTAGAAGGGTAGCCATGTTAGTCTGTATCTGCAAAAACATTGAGGAGCCCCGTGGCACCTTAGAAGCCAACCGATGTATTATGGCATAAGCATTCGTGGCTAAAACTCACTTCATCAGATGAACTGGAGTGGAAATTACAGAGGTATATATTGTGTTAATGAGGCTAATCAAGTCAGGGTGGAAGTGGCTCTCAGCATTTGGTGAGGAGATGTGAATATCAAAGAAGGGGAAATATACCTTTGTAGTGCATTAACTAGTTAGTCTCTAGGTGCCACAGGACTCCTAATTGTTTCTATGGGAAAAAGACACTTCAGCACTAGAAAGGTGAAGAAATACAAATTAGGAAAAAGGGAAACATCCCCTACTGAATACGCATCAAACATAACAAAATTAGCGTAACGTTTAATAGAAGTGGCACCCCAGCAGAAGGGCAGTAGAAGGAGACATAGATGTTGGGAGGTGTCAGAATGATGGCCAATCTTAATGATCCGAAAGGTGATGGTGATGAGGAAGACAATGGATAACACTTCAGGTTGTTGCAGAAGGAATGGTGTGAATATATGGAAATATAGCTATACAGTTCCTATCTGTCTTGGTAAGTTGTGGTGTTTGAGATTGAGCTAAATGTATTAAACTATATTTGTAAGTGTACAAGAGTTTCTGTAGTTTGAGTGTTGCAATTGGCACATTAGGGTTCTCAACAACAATATAATACTGGGTCTGATCTGGAACAAGAACCTGTCAGCCCTCAAAGAGGTAATTGGAAATGCCTAAGTAATCTATATAATCATGCACAATGAATGGCACCATTGAAATACCAAATCCGTCTGTAGTGCTAAAGAAGAAGAAAACTTTCATCATAAGGGAAATAAATCATTAGCATCACAGGTATGAAGAGCTAGAATTCTCTGAACTGGACTGAGAACATAGTTTATGCTGTTTGCAATGCCAAAGAATACATTGTAAAATGAAAATACAAGAACAGCACTGAAATTTGCTCCATAAATTCTTTTCCATGCCATTGAAAGGTTCTCTGTACAAATAAATGCTAAGGAAGCTTGGTCTGCATCTCAGAAAGCTATTGGAATGCTGAAGATTATGAGTTTTGGGAACCATATTGTCCAGCCCTTTCAATCTGGATTTTTTGGAGCCCTTGAGCTAATATGCTTCCTAATTCTAGCCATGATGACAGGATAATTAAAAAAAAAATAACCTCACCATACTAACTTATGACTATGCTTTGATTCTTTGTAGATGAGCCAGAGTCCCATCTTGTGTTTTATAATGCCTTGTGTTTATAATGTTTGTATTTAAGATAAACTTTATCTGTGTTTTTATATTCTCAATAACTGAATTTAATTTGACTGTGGCATGTTAGTGATGGATTGTATGTCCTCATGCCCATTGACTATTAGGAGATGTGTCCAGATGGCCAGAAAGGGACAACTTGTGATGGAGGAGAGCATAGCTGTTTTCTGTAGTTGATGAAGTAATAATTTTATGGAGAGATGCTTTTAGTTTATCAGGAATGACTCTGATTGTTTGTCACAATATCTCTGAACAATCCATTATTTTATTAAGAAAAACTGAATTGATAAATTGAATAATGGTTTAAAGAAGACACTAAGAATGATAAAAGGATTAGGAAGCATGCCTGAGAGTGGTAGACTCAAAGAACTCTTTCCATCTTTCTAAGAACCTGGGTCAGACGAATGTTTGATTTAGCCTAGTATCCTCTCCCTGTTTGTCAGTGGCCGATATCAGAACTTCAGGGAAAGTGTACAGAGCAGGTCAACTGAAATGATCCTCTCCTATGGCAATCAGATTTAGGGCCATCCCAAGGTGAGGTTTTATCCCTGATCATCTTGGCTAATAAGAATGGCTCTCCTGGGTCAGATAGAAGGTCCATCTAGCCCAGAATCCTTTCTTCAGATAGTGGCCACTGTGAGGGACCCCATGGGGATTGAACAGAATAGGTGATCATCAAGTGATCCATGTTGCAGGGCCAAATGATGGACGAAACCGGGTGGAGTGGTAAGAAGCGATTTATTCGATTATAGCATTCAGACCGCTTGTTCCCCTCCGCCTCGCAACCAACGAAGTGAGCCCTGAGTTATGGTAACAGCATCTTTTATTCCTACACTTCTCTTGGTACCCGCCCTATCCCTTTCTTTCCGAATCATCCTTTTGTTTCCTAATATGGTGAGGATTACCCCTTCCTGGACCCGACCTCTTTGCTTCCTAATCTGGAGAGGCTACCTTTCCCTGGACCCTACCTATTGATTCCTTATATGGTGCATTTTGAAACCTTATTTTACTGGCAGCAGATTGGGTAACTGGATGGCCTAACTTACGGTAAGGCCCCAAATTAGGGAACTTTGTGGCTTAATTTACGAGAGGATGCTACTCCTGAGGCAATCCTTGTATTGCCCTCTTTCGTGTTACACAGGGGCCCCCCATGCAGCTGAGGGTCATCTTGCTTCCAAGCTGGGGTTTCTGTGGAGAATTATGAAGGCAGGCTCTTATGCCTGGATCCTGCCTTCAGCTCCCTGTAGGCCAAATCCAGCGCTGAGACCCCCTTTATTCCTGCACCCACAATTCATCCCTAGCTTCTGGCAAATGAGAGTTGAGGGACACCATCCCTACCATCCTGGCTAGTAGCCATTGATAACTGATCTTCTGTGAATTTACCTTGTTCCTTTTGGAAACCAGGTGTAGTCTTGGCCATCATAACATGCTCTGGAAAGGAGTTTCACAATTTGTGCGTTGTGTGAAAAAATACTTCCTTTTTGTTTCTTTTAAACTTGATGCCTATTAATTTCATTTGGTGATGCCTTAGTTCTTGTGTTAGGAGTAAATAGCACTTCCTTATCTACTTTTTCCAAATCAGACATGATTTATAGACCACAATAATATCCCCCCTATGATATGAGACTGTCTTTTCCAAGCTGAAATGTCCCAATCTTATTGATCTCATTGCAGCTGTTCCATATCTCTAATAGCTGTTGATTCATCATAAGCAAGAAAAAGTTAAGGGATGACTTGATTATAGTCTACAGGAGAAAAATATAATAATGGGATCGTCAGTGTAGCAGAGACATATATGATATGATTCAATAGCTGGATGTTGAAGCTAGACAAATTAGACTTGAACTAAGGAGTAAACTTTTTATGTTGAGTAACTAATTGGAACAATTTATTAAAGGTTGAGATGGATTCTCTTATTACTGACAATTTTTAGATTAAGCTTAGATATTATTATAAAATGAGCTAGGAATTATTTTGGAGAAGTTCTTGGCCTTTGTTATACAGGAGGTCAGACTAGATCAGTGGTTCTTAACCTCTTTGGCACTGTTACCCCTTAAGCTTAAACAATAAACCAAAATTACCCCTCTTCTTTTTTTAAATGACAGTAGACAAAAATAAAATTGATTAGTCATTTTTATTGTATTTTGTTTTGTCATGTTGAAGCAAAATGGAACACCTATTGTATTTTAAACTTATATTAGGTTCGTTATTCAGAAAATGAAAACATATAAGAAATAGCATTTCTCAGTGTGAAGTTTGATACTGCTTCTGCTTGACTAGCTTAGAGAAATGAGGTTTTGTCACAGCTAATGCACTTCTCAAGTCATGACTAACCTCCAATCTCTTCCTTGGCTTCATTTTAATGTTGACCATTGTAGAAAAGCCAACTTCACAGTTATACATAGTGGCAAGTGGGATTAAAAGTTTGAGAGCTCTGTCAGAGAACTGGGTATTCTAAACCACCTTTTCTCCAAATAGTTGGCAAATCAGAATCCTGAAAATTTGCTTTCAGTATTTTCACAGACCAAGGAATTTTGCTTTTGCCTTGATATCCTTGTCTTGAATTAACTTTTTTTTCAACTGTAAATGGTCTCGCAATCCATGCATTCATGTGATGATGTTCTATATCTGGTAAGTATCCGCTGATGGGTTCTGTTTCTAACAGTAAGTGTCCTTATGATCTCATCAGCAAATGAACATTTATATTTAGTTGCCTCAAACAGAATTGTCAGTTCTAACCACATGATAAATCACCAGTTTCAACCCTACGTTGGTAAAGATGGAACTTACTGAGGAAGCTAGCAACCTCGTCTTGAGCTGTGAGATTATTCGCCATATTCCCTTCTAGTGAGATACTTAGTTGATTAATTTCAGTAAAAAAAAATCTGCAAGGTATGCCAATTTTAGAATGACTGAAAATTCAGCTCCAACCTCTTAACATAATACTTTAAAATTCTGGAATTTGTTGTATTACTTTGAATATGATTAACAATTTTAACAACTGTACAGACCACTTTGCTAAGATTTGGTGGAAGTGTCTTCACACCAAAGCATTTCTGTGAAGTGCTCAGGGGTGAATGTAGTGTCAGGGGCAACCTGCTTTATATGAGCCTTAAACCCAGAATGAATTCCCATCAATGCTCCATCAGTGCACATACCAACTAATTTTGTCCATTGTAACCGTTTACTGATGAAGAAATTCTGCGATGTTCTGAACACATCTTCTCTGCATGCAGTAGTGGGCAGCAATGCAGAGAATAGGAATTCCTCCTTCACAGACTCAACTTTAATATACCAAGTGTTCACAAGTTCACAGGAGGCGACATCTGTTGATTCATCCAACTGAAGTGGAAAGTAGGGACTAGCTTTTTTGTCTTTGCAGCTACTTGATCCAGAATGTCTTTGCTCATCTCAGAAATGCACCTTTCACGGTAAACTTTGAAAGTGATAGGAGATCCACTTTTTTCGCATGTTGCTTCCCAAGAACAAGCCTCACTATTTCAACCAGACATCGTTTGATGAGATCCTCTCTGGTTGTATGAGGTTTTTTACATTCAGCAATTCGGAGAGCAATATGATAAGATGCTTCAAGAACAGATTGATTTGTCTTCGCAAACTGATCAATTGAATCTAAATGAGAGGATGGAGGCTTTTCAACCAAATTGTCAGTAATGCTAGCAAATCTGCCTGGTAAAAATGCTTTTGTGACCTTTTCTTTGTTCAAGCCATGACTGAAATTAAAAATCTAAAATTAGATATCTTGAAAATAAATTTGAAAAAAAATTACTGATTATAATTTGAAAAACTAATATGATTATTCACCAGATTATAAATGACATATGTTAAAATATGTATTGTATTATAAATTTCTAATTGTCACCATTTAAATTTAATGTAAAATTATACGTTAGTGTTACCTTATTTGTAATTTTTATTGAAAAAGGTAATTTATATTAAACTAAGACTAAATAAAAATATTTACTTTTCTTTTACAATCTAAAGGACAAGTCAGAACATTAATTCATAATTAATCCAGAATTCAATTAAATATTAATAAAATGTATTTAATTTAACTATTACTGTGGGGCTGTGCCCCTGCTCACTACTCTCACCAACTCTGCTTTCTCTGGGGGTAGGTGTCTGGCCAGGGGGAAGGGTGCAGGTGGGGTGTTTGGCCAGAGGGGAAGGGAGTAGGAGTAGGTTGGGGGTAGATGTCTGCCTGGGGGGGGAGGTTGCAGGAGTGGGCTGGGTGTGTGGGGTCTCGGTGGAGGGAGTATTAGAGTGTGCGGGGTCTCGGTGGAAGGGGTGTGTGAGAGGGCTGGAAGTGCGGGGTCTTGGCAGAGGGGTATGTAAGGAGGTTGGGTTTGTGGGGTCTTGGCTGAGGGGAGGTGTAGGGGGGCTGAGGGTGTGGCTGCCACCATCAACCAAAATCCTGGAGTCCCGCCATGAGGGGCTGCTCCACTATGGGTGGCATCGGGAACTGGCTAATGAGAGTGGACCCGGGATTCTGGAACAACAGATGCTATCCTCAGAAGATGCACCATGGCCAATCCTGGCCTAGGGGGAGAGGAGGCGGGAGGCTGTGGGTGGAGGCGGGCTGCAGGATGCAGAGTGACATGATGTCATTCTGTCCCTCGTGATATATTTTTTTTTTTTTATATAAAGATATGTTTCATTACCAAGGATGAATTGAAAATGATCTTTTGTTGGGCTTACCCCAGTGGTTTTATAGGAGCTGAACAGTAACAGCATTGAACCTGTATCTGCAAGTCAGATCAAGTTGTGCTGCAATGTGCACTGTTACTGCATGACTCATACTTTGAAGGAACAATAATAAAAATATTGTTGAATAAAGTAAATTAAACAATTTACTGATGTCGTTACTTTATGTTCAATTTAATAATATAATTAATTTTGTCTTCACTGACATTACTTTATCAGAAGTGTGTGTAGCTGACCAGCTCATTACCCCCTGAAATATGCCAAAATCCCCATAAGGGTTAAAAGACACTGTACTAGAGGAATACAGTGGTTCCTGTGACCTTATCTCTGAAACAAGTGATAAGGTTACCAGTAATGTAAACCTGAACTAGTAAATATTCTTCTTCTTCAAGTGGCCCCGTGGGTGCTCCACTCTAGGTGTCAGGTCCCGTCCCGGTGCTGCGGCTCGGAGAATTCTCATAGCCGTGCTCCGCCGGCCCATGCATGCACGGCTTCTCCAAAGCGCCGTTCGCGCCTTTGATCAGCTGCGCGCGGCCCGGCAACTGTCAGTTCCTCTCAACCGCCTCAGGTTGCGGTCGGAGCTCGCTGTGTTCTATTATCTCTTCTCTCAAAATGATCTTACTTGGTTTTCTTCATCTGTAAATAGTTAAAAGTTTAGTGTTAGTCATGTTCCTGATCTTCTATTTAAAAAAAAAAAAGGGGGCGGGGGTCTTTTCTCTTCAAAATCAATTTCTTCAAAGCGCTGTGACTAAAGCACTAAAGACCTGAAATTGACAAGGAGCGGAAGACGGGGATTAAGCAGGGTCGGCATTCAGCCACCCTCACCGGCTCCTCACAAATGACGGGGTCCCCCGGTTTTAAAAAATGTTCAGTTTGCCGGGAAGCCATGCCAGCGGCTGACGGCCATGATGCTTGCATTAGATGCCCGGGCGAGTCACACATCCCTCAAAAGTGCAGCCACTGTTGCAAGCTTACATCGAGGGCCCGGAGGGAGCGGGAAATAAAGGTCCAGAAGATGACTTTTGGAAAGGCACTGCAGCCTGACCCAATGCCTCCCTCAGCCACTGCAAAAACCTCTGGTCATAAAAGGAGAGCATCTTCTCCGGCACTGGCTATTTCAAAGAGAATGAAGCCGTCCCCGATGCGCTTTCTCCCCCCGGCAGCTTCAAAACCTTCGGCAGCCTTCAAAGTGACCCCCGCCGGGTCCTGACACTCTGCTGGCCCCAGCACCAGGGAGTTGCTCCGCCTGCTTCAGCACCGGCATCAGCTTCGGTGCTGCAATTGACAAATGAGTCGGCGCCGGCTCCAGCCGTGCCAACTCACAGCACAGCACTACTGCTGCAATTGACAACGCCGCTGGTGCCGCAACTGACAAGCCAGCTGGCACCGGCTTCAGCGGCACTGCGTGTGACGGTGCCGGCTTCAGCGCCATTAGCTTCAACAGCACCGGACTCGGGTGCAGGTTCCTGCCGCGTCACCATCAACAGTGTTAGCAACGCCGGCACCGGGTGTTCTGCTGGCATCGGCAGCAGCACAGCTGCAACTGATCTCTCCGGCACTGCTCTGCTTTCACTCAGTGCAGAGCTCCCCAGTTGCCATGGAAACTGACAGTGCCTCAGTCCCTAGGAAAGCACTGTCAAAAACTCATGTAAGAGAGAGGTCTGCCTCCCTGGTGTTCTCCCCAGGACCATCTCTTTCCGCCAAGGCGTGCACGATACCGTGATTATAGCGTCTCTCCTGTGCATGTCACATACAGATGGCGCAATTATGGAGACGCAGTATATTTAGAAGCACGTCGGTGCTGCTCACGATCTCGTTCACCCGAACGGTCATCCAGGTACGGGTCCACTAGACACTCTCCACAACGCGTCTATTACATCCAGCACAGTAGTGCACGCTTGTCACGTCATTCCTCTCCGTCACGTTCTGAGTGCTATTATGGTCACTACTATACATCGTACAATGATCGTCCCCACCATGATCATACGTCGTCATCCCATAGGGGATCCTCCTGCAACTGCTGGTCACCAAGTGCATAATACTTACCTCAACAGCCACAGCAGTCAAACTCACCTTCCCCATCGAGGAGTCCAACTATCCAACAGGATTAGTCCGAGCCGAAAGAGGGACAGCTGTCTGAAGCGGAAGATCCTAAACCGGAAGCTTCTCCAGCAGACTGTTCATCATCATCATCATCATCATCATCATCACCGGATGAAGCGATATTCCCAGGTGACATATCTCCATCGGATGACCTAAAGCAATTCCAAGATGTGTTTAAACGGGTAGCAGGCACACAAGAAATACAGCTGGCAGATGTTGCGGTGCTTTCTAACCGGCTCCTAAAGAATCTCCGTCCGCACCAGTGTGCAAGGATCGCCTTACCAGTTGATGAAGAGATCATGGAAGTGGCGGATGAAATATGGCAGGCACCAACATCGGCTACTCCTACGAGTAAAAAGGCCCATAGAAAATACTTTGTACCAGCAAAGGGATTGGATTTTCTATTCAATCACCCCCAGCCTAATTCAGTAGTAGGTGACGCAGCGCAATGAAGAGCTAAGGCACCGCAGTACAAAAGTGCGCTCCCGGATAAGGACAATAAAAAATTAGATTTATTTGGTAGGAAAGTCTGTTCTTCAGCCACACTTCTATTGTGCATTGCAAATTATTCAGCCCATTTATCAAACCACAATTTTGATAATTATTCGAAACTAGCGGAGTTATTACATCATCTTGCAGACAATAAGAAACCATTACTAAAAGCAATAGTACAAGAGGGATACGCAGCATGTAGCACTGCACTGCAGATTGCTATGTATGTGGCTGACACAGCTGCACGAGCCA
Source organism: Pelochelys cantorii (assembly GCA_032595735.1). Taxonomy (NCBI): domain Eukaryota; kingdom Metazoa; phylum Chordata; order Testudines; family Trionychidae; genus Pelochelys; species Pelochelys cantorii. The sequence goes on from CM064326.1 coordinate 241,446,362, forward strand.
CTGCAATGGGTATCGCAATGAGAAGATCATAATGGCTTTCGTCTGCAGGAGCACCAAGAGAGCTACAAAGCAAGGTTGAGGATCTGCCTTTTGATAAGCTTAAGCTTTTCGCGGCAAACACCGATGAAGTCCTTCATTCGGGCAAAGATTCTCATACCAAACTACATACACTGGGGATGTACACGCCCTCCTTTAAACGTAGGCGCTATTACCCTTATCAGCGGAGATATGATTTCAATTTTCCCAGACAACAAACACGTACCTTCAAGAACCAACGTCCTAGACAACGTCCTCAGTGAAAACGGCCCCAACAAAACCGTTCGGCCAATCAATCTTTGGCCAAACAGCAGATTTGACTTCTGTCGAGGATGCAAGCAAACCGTCCATAGTCAACGCGGAAAACGAGACTCTTCATCTCTTTCACCATCGTCTGAGATCGTATTACCATCGTTGGTCTAACATCACCACAGACAGATGGGTACTAGAGGTGGTACAGTCCGGCCTCTCCATTCCCTTTCTCTCCATTCCCCCTACCACTCCGCCTACCCCGTCCCTTTTCAGGGACCCCTCCCATGAACAACTGCTGAGACAAGAAGTTCAGCGCTTGCTCGCTATCGGGGCAATAGAGAGAGTTCCCAAACCGTTTTGGGGAAAAGGGTTTTATTCCGGATTTATTTTCTCACACTAAAGAAGTCGGGAGGCTGGAGGCCCATCTTAGACCTTCAAAAGGTAAATCGCCACCTTCGAAAACATCGATTCAAGATGGTGACTTTAACAACTATCATTCCGTCGTTGAAGAAAGGAGACTGGCTTGCAGTCCTCGACTTGCAGGACCCTTACTTCCACGTCGCTATTCACGTGGCTCTCAGACGTTTTCTTCAGTTCCAATAGTGGGATGAACGCTTTCAATACAGGGTTCTACTGTTCGGAATAGCATGTGCCCCCAGGGTTTTCACCAAAACCTTAGCGGTAGTGGCGGCCCACTTACGCAGATTGGGGGTGACAATATTCCCCCTATTTAGACAATTGTCTCCTCAAGGGCACAACATATATGGAGACGTCATGTGGTACGGACAGTATCCAACGAGTTTGCTTCTCTGGACCTTCTTATAAATGTAAAAAAGTCATCACTGGTTCCGTCTCAAGATCTGATTTTTTTTATAGGTGCACAGCTCGACTCAACCATGGTACGGGCATACCTACCGACGGAACGTTTTGTGGCGATCCAAGACCTTGTACATACTGTGACGCATGCTCCAACAATTCCCACGTGCGTCTGTTTACAACTTATGGGCCATGTGGCTGCCTCCACCATCATGGTGCAGAACGCAAGGTTACGTTTTCGTTGCCTCCAGCATTGGTTGGCCACGATTTACATTCCAGCGAAGCACAGCGTTCACAGACCAGTACTGGTACGATAACATGTACGCAAGTCCCTTCAGTGGTGGGCCAACCTGAGCAATCTTCTCACGGGCATCCCATTTCATCGCCCACAACCTAGAAGGCAAATAACCACAGATGCTTCCGGGCTGGGGAGCTCACACGAACAACCTGACGATCCAAGGTTGCTGGTTGACGCAGGAAATGATGTTGCATATCAATGTGCTCAAGCTACGGGCAGTATGACATGCTTGCAAGCATTTCCGGTCCCACATATGGAATACAATTACCAGAATTCTGACGGACAACGTGGCAACCATGTTTTATATCAACAAGGGAGGGAGGTGCCTGAGCTCGTTCTCTCTGTGCGGAGAGCGTCCGATTATGGAATTGGTGTATCCACAACAACACCATTTTAACCTACCGGGTGTGGACAGCTCGATAGTGGACTCACTCAGCAGGCGTTTTCCTCACGACCACGAGTGGGAAATTCTCATGGACATTTTGACTCGTATATTTGCTCGGTGGGGGTTTCTGACAATAGACTTGTTTGTGACAGAAAACAACTCAATGTCCCGCCTATTGTTCAAGAGGTGGAATAGGGCGTCATTCACTGGGAGACGCCTTCCTTCTCCACTGGGGAAGGTCCCTGTCATATGCTTTTCCCCCAGCGCTTCTACTACCCGAGGTTCTCGAGAAAATCAGCATAGAGGGGGCTCGAGTGATTCTTATAGCCCTGGCGTGGGCTCGTCAACCTTGGTTCTCAATGCTCCATCAGATGTCAATAAGAGCATCGTATCCTCTATCTCTTCTCCCGAGTCTCTTGACCCAGAACAACGGATCCCTGAGTCATCCGAGACCCGAGATTCTACACCTCACGGCATGGATGCTTGTTGGTTTAGCGATTCCGAACAACTCTGTTCCCAGCGGGTCAAGCAGGTGTTAATACATAGTAAGAAAGAATCTACACGAACCACATATACAGCTAAGTGGTCCAGATTCCAGGCATGGTGTGTGGGCAACAATATAGACCCTCGCTCCACAACCTTACCTCGTATATTGGAGTACATTTTGCAGCTCCATGACAGCGGGCTGGCAATAGCTTCCTTACAAGTGCACTTGGCAGCGATTAATGCCTTTCACCATACGGACGAGTGCTTCTCCCTATTCGTTCATCCCATTACAAAAAGGTTCCTGAAGGGGCTCTCAAATCTTAATCCACCTTGAACCCCCCCCCACCTTCATGGAATCTGGATCTAGTATTGGAAACTCTAACTCATCCTCCCTGTGAGCCTCTGGCCATGATTCCGTTACATATACTTACCGTCAAACTTTTATTTCTCCTAGCCCTTACCTCAGCTCGTAGAGTAAGTGAGATGGCAGCTTTTATGGCTTCACCTCCTTATACAGTTTTTTTCTAAAGATTCAGTGACGTTGAGGTCTCACCCAGCATTTATTCCAAAGATCTCCTCTGATTTTCACTTTAATGAACCAGTGGTTCTACCATGCTTCTTTCCTAAACTCCATACCTCAATGCAAGAAGCGACACTACACGCGCTGGACGTAAGGAGAGCCTTGGCATTTTACATTGACAGAATGTGGGATTTTAGGAAAACGGACCGTTTAATAGTATCGTTGGCAGACCGTTCAAAAGGGCAACCACTGACCTCTCAGTGCATCTCGAGACTGATAGTTTCATGCATATCTATGTGTCACTCTATACGAGAAAACTGCTACTATGTCCTCCAAAGGCTCATTCCACCAGAACGGTTTCTACTACTACAGCCTTTTTAAGGGGAGTTCTATTTCATGAGATTTGCAGGGCAGTGACATGGTCTTCTGATGTCACTTTTATGAAACATTATGCTATAGTTGAGCATTTTGCTTTGGACTCCTCAGTGGCTACGGCAGTACTTAATCGTGATCGTAAACTTGAATTCTGGAGCTCTCCGATTTTTTGGGTACTGCTCCCACGTCACCTAGAGTGGAGCACCCACGGGCCCACTTGAAGAAGGAAAAAGAAGTTACTCACCCTGTGAAGTAACGATTGTTCTTCGAGATGTGCCCCGTGGGTGCTCCACGACCCACCCTTCCTTCCCGCTCCAGAATTGTTTCTTTCTCTTTCAGATGAGCGGGTGAGAAGAACTGATGGTTGCCGGTCCACGCGCGGCTGATCAAAGGTGCGAACAGCGCTTTGGAGAAGCCGCGCATGCGCGGGCCAGCAGAGCACGGCTATGAGAATTCTCCGAGCCGCGGCGCTGGGACAGGACCCAACACCTAGAGTGGAGCACCCACGGGGCACATCTTGAACAGTCGTTACTTCACAGGGTAACTTCTTTTTTGGGATGGTTCGGTCGCAGAGATCCTTTGAAACTATCACGTGAGCTCGTGTACCAAATTCAGGTGCACCCCATCACCCTATCTTGTTGAATTAGAACCTCTGGTCTGTCCAAGCAAAGACACGGTTAGGAGTCACATCCCACTGTAGAGTGACACAGACATTGAGATCCATTGAGCTCTGGGAAGGCACAGTCACAGGCACTTGACACAGTAACCAGGTTCACAGTGCCAATGGGATCAAACCCCCAAATAAATCGGTCTCCCTATGCATAACATTTATACCAAGTTTGCTGATAAATAATGCTTCCTCTTTTTTTTTCTAGCCATGAGTAGAATAAATTGTATTATGTGCGCCAAGGTATGTGCAAATGTGCACTTTCCAGTAGAAATACATGCTCCTGGCTGTAAGTGCTCTGCTAATCAGCTGGGCACTATTTGAATCTCTTGGTGGCTGCCCAACTGCTAAGCTTACAGAGAACACTGCTTATAAGTGTTGTCAATGACGAAGAGATGCATAGTTGTGTTTCCCTTGATAATTAGATTATTCATAAATCCAGTGTAAATAAAGTGATATTAGATATAAAAAGTAGGATTTAAGTAATTTTAAAGTGGTAGCAGACAGATCATAGTAAACTACTAGGCAAAATGAAATGAAACAACAATCCAGCTTAGCCTAATATACTGAAATACATGTTCCCATGTAATTTCTTATCCTAACAGGAGTTTTAATCACCTTTTCTGACAAGCTAGGCAGCCTCCTCACTTGGGCCTAATCTTTCCCCACTGTTCAGTGTTTGATGTTTCCGATGGCTGTCTTAGGTGGTAATCAGGGTTCTCCTGGAGTCTAGCAGGAGCCCCTTTTCTTTGGTTTCATGCTAGCGATATTAAATATCAACTAATTGACTACTCGAATAGTCGATACATTTTGCATCGACTATTCGATTAGTTGATAGGGCGCCTCCGCCTTGCTGCTTTGAAGTACCTCCTCCTCCACTCCCCCCATCCCTTGCTGCCTTTTTCTGATACTTAGCAAGATGGGGGGGGGGGGGGGAGGGCGGGGGATTGACTAGTCAGCTAGCCTGTTGACTAGCTGATAAGCATTTGCTTTATCAGATAGTCCTTCACATCCTTATTTCATGCCTTTAAATAGGTTTTTCCCAGGCCAGGAATACTTTGTATTCCATTCAAACTTTTTCTTATCCTGAGTGGAAAAGTACAGTGTCCAAAATTATTTCCAGATCAGGGATCACTTGTTTTTCTAGGACCAACCATAGTTCAGGCTCACATAAGAAGCAAGATTATTGACAGATCATTGTCCCAAATACCAGGCCATTAGGTTCCTTAAGTACTGCTAATGGCCCTCTTGTAGATCAGTAAACAGACTTACACTTCTTGTTTCTAACTTTAAATTCAGGAATGATAACATTCTCGCAAATAGAACATTCACATTGAGCAGATTATAAATTTTGAAATGATTTGTAGGCAATAGTTTGCAGAAAGCATATCTGAGTTAGGCATGTTCATATTCAAAAGCATATTCCCATAAAGAATAAGGGAGGGCAACATCACATTAGCCTTTTATGGTTCTTCATGTGTTCGAAGCTTATGATTCTTGCGCCAGAAATTCCACAGTTTTTGCTGTTGGCCGAAGTGTGTGTCAAATAATCTCACAGTACCTCAGTTTAAAATATGACACTAACATGTTATCATTAAGACTGTAGTGTCGTTTTGTTGACATAGTCCATAGACACAGAAAGGACTAATTAATAAACCGTGGTGGTGGTTGTAAATTGACAGAATGGTCAGGGAACATTTAATATAGCAGATGTGTTGTGTAATCAGTGTAACAGCAAACCACTGAGTAATGTATTGATTAGTGTCTAAGCCATTAAGAAATAATTATGGCCACAGATCATTTCAGTAGTTATAACATAGCTACTGCTGTCTTTGGCTTATTGATTAGGTTAAGTTACATAAGATTAAAACATGAGAGAAAAAAATTTCAATAAGGCCATCCTAATGTTGAAGAGAATGTAGCCTAAAGGTTACAAAAGGAGCTTTTTAAGGCAGAAGTTGTGAGGGAAGTGTTCTGTCTTAATATTTTCCACCCCTCAATGGAATGAATTTTCCATTCTCCATGTGCATCAATATGGAGGTGATGCATGACACATTTGCAATTGCAGCAGTTGACTGTCCTTAACATCATTTTAATATTCAAATTTTTATTGACTCTAACAGATAAGTCACAACACTAAACGTATGGTATCCTTAAAACTTCTACAACTAGCTCTGATCTTTCCCACTGACATTTTGATTCATAGACTGAAACAAATACAAGTGTTGCTGTTTTTTTTTCCAACTCTGAATCAATTTCTTTGCCTTGAGTGAATGATACCAAACAATGAAAATACTGTGCCTGCACAGGAAGCTAGTGTCGTGAAAAGCTGGTTTAGCAACTAAATCAACTCTATCTCAAGGGGCCTGGCTAATTTCAGGGGAGTAACTAAATACAAACTGATTAAATGATTTCGCTCTGGTACTGACATTTCTTATGACTGGAATAATTGAGGAGTGATTTTTGACATGTCCATTTCCATGGCAGCAGCAGCATCTGCAGAAATTGGGCATCTACCTTTAAACTACTAAGGATCCATAAAGATCACAAGCAAATGAAGTGAAGTTAGTGCTAAATCATACGCTTCTTTATTGTCTGCTGTGTAACTTTGCAATGAGGAATTTCTTTTGTCATTGTCCGTTGAAGTGTGTCTGAACTTTGACAACATCAGAAATGCAGCAGCAATTTCTCTGAAGTTTAAGGTTCTGGATAATAGGCTTTAATATAGCGAGCATATCCTCTACATCACTGCATCTTTTTTGATGTGACCCCCGCGCTGTGGGTGCTGCCAACTGCCAGGCCTACCCCGCGGCCAGCCAGATCTAGGCGCCGTGCTGCAGGGGCCGCCAACTGCCGGGCCCAGCCACCAGCCGGCTGGATCTAAGCACTGTGCGGCCGTGCCCAGCCCCCAGTTGGCCGGTTCTAAGCGCTGTGCTATGTGGCCTCCAACAGCCAGGCCCAGCCCTCATCTGGCCAGATCTAAGTGCTGTGATCCTCTGGGAAGACATACGCAACCCCTTTGGGGGTCGCGATCCACGGGTTGTGCACCACTGCTCTACATTCCTCTTTAGATATTTTGAATGAGATAACTTCCATAAATTTCTATCATGGCTTTCTTCTCAAAGTTTTATTAGACTAGGCCAGTTCTTAATAAATGGTTCAAAAGAATCAACCGCAGTATTCCATTGAACATGTTGAGGGAGAATTAGTTTTAATCCTTGGGTTCTCTTCAGTGAAGCTGAAGCAACATGGTTGTTATGGAAGTATTTTACGTCTTCAACAACATTTTCTTTTATTTGTGGAGAACATATACTTAGTCTTTAGCAACAAAATTCATTACATGTTCACTGCAGCAATATGTTACTCAAGAGCATGCTTCCGTTTCTTCTAAGTATCTTGTAATCTTTGCCATGCTTGCAGCATTGTTAGGCTTTTAAAAAACACATAGGATCCTTCTCATGGGATAAGGCAATTTGCCACATTTATTGAGACTACAGGAACCAGCATATGCTGGTCAACAAATTAAATGGGAATGACCCTGCCACTGGGGGTGGGGCTGCTCCAGCCAGGCTGGGCCTCCCATGTGTGTAGGCTGCTCCAGCTGGGTGGAGTGCCACTGCCCATAGCAAGTCTTGTTCTTGCCTGCAGTGGGTTGGGGGGAGAGAGAAGCTGCTTCAGCACACCAGTTAATTGCAACCAGTAAGGATCACCCAGTAAAGTTGATGCTTACTGGTTAACGTGTCAGATCACTGATCTGAATGCACATACATATACGTGTACACATTCCTACCAATGTTATAGTTCTAGTTAGGCTGGATGCCAGTGGGAGGGAGGAGCCAGGACCTGGAGGTCATGATCTGAATCTTGGCAGGATAAACCCAGAGTTGCATGGCAAAGCAGCCCATTTTTATACTAGTTTGTCCCCATTCAGATGTATTGATTTTGCACAGTCATGTTCTAATCAGTTACTCCTTACAAATGTTTATCTCTCAGTTATTTTTCTTGTCACCTGTCAATCCTTCAGTATTTTGGATGATTTTTCAGGGAGTTGCCTTACGAATTGTTGCGGAATAAAAACGCAGTCGGATTTACAGATTCAGGCCAGCCAGAAACCTTTTATTTATTGTGATCACAGGAGAGGACGCAAAGACGTGCTCTGCCTAACAAAGGAAATCTCAAAGTATATATACCTTTGTAATTCCTGTGAGCACGTAATGGAATTTAGCAGAAAACTAGAACCATATGTACTTAAGTGGTTACATCTGTTAGTACATTTTTCTTTTTTGCAAACCTTGCAGTTTTTGTGTGTAACTCAGCTCGCTCAGAAGGCTTGCTTCTGATGCAGCATACACCACACATAGGCCTAGTACTTTGACCAAACTTTCAAGCCTTGTATGGCCTGCTTCCACAAATGGTTTGTCAGATCAGCTTATCTTGTCCCTGAGAAGGTGCTTGACTCATCGTCGATGGAGCCATGTAGTCTAGATGCACCCTATCACCTCTTCTTCGAGTGGTCCCCATGGGTGCTCCACTGTAGGTGTCGGGCTCGTCCCGCACTGCAGGTCGGAGACTTTCAATAGCTGTAGTCAGCTGGGCCGCGCATGCAAGGTTATTGTTTCGTTCCGTTCACACTCTTTGATCATTGCGCACGGCCTGGCTCCTGCCAGTTCCTCTCACCCATCCTTGGGTGTAGACAGAGCTCCTCTTTTTTTCGCTTTAGACCACCTGTTCCCAGTAGATAGATAATTAAATTAATTAGTTACACGTAGTTTGTTCTTATAGTTCTAATATTAAGAAAAAAAAAGTTTCTTCCCTGTTTGCGGCTTTGCTGCCCTCCTTGAGATAGCGGCGTCTTCCCGCTTCAAAAAAAGAGAAGAAGAAAAGACAGAACTAGAAAACTTATAGCGCAATGCCTGGGTCACCAGGTTTTAAAAAATGCGCCCTTTGACATGAGGTGAAGCCAGCCTCTGACGACTATTCTGCTTGTATACAATGCCTGGGGGAGGCCCATATCACACAAGTGTGCACATTGCAGCAAACTCATGGCCAGAGCTCGCCATGACAGAGAAATGCGCCTCAAGATGCCGCTCTTTGGTAAGGCGCTTCAACGGAATGCTCCAGTAGCAACTCCCCAGGTGGGAGGGATGGAGAAGCGCAGGGCTTCCTCTCCTAAATTAAAGAAATGGGCATCTCCTATTTGCTCTCGCTGCCTCAACTGACCACCAGGATCAGCAGAGGAGACAGGCCGGATACTTTTGGGCTTGTCCCGGGCTTCTCCATTCTGGCTCCAGCCGCAGAAGCCAAAAAAGTGGCAGCTCCGGCACGGTCGCCAGCAGCACCAAAACCTTCATTGGCTCCGGACGGTGGCTCTCGTCCTTTGCAGGCGCCGGCGGCACTGGCCCTACAAGAACAGCCAGCACTGACAACAGTGCTGCGACCGGCACCAGAGTGACCAGCACTGAGGGAGGTCTAACACGACACCGAATCACTAGCTTCGGCGCCGTTGCCGGCACCAGTGGTGCTGCAGCAGGCTCAATCAACAGGTGCACAACTGCAGTGGCACCGGGGAAAGCCCTGGGCAAGACACGCAGCGAGAGGAGTCCTATATCTCTTTCTCCTACTCTTTCACCAGAGCCCTAGAGCTCACTACTAGTCTAGGAGGAGCCCTTGATTCCCATACCGAAACCAGTCACGGCCGCATGACGGTCATTAGTACAGGCACCAATCAGATTTCCCATCACCTTCCTGTGGGCGATCATGACATTATTCTTACTCGCCATTACGACGTCTCATGCCGGTTACCGCAGACGATACAATAGCATCAGGTCATCCAGATGCTTATCACCATCTGAATTGGACTGATATTACGACCACCATCATAGGGCGGCTTACTCTCTGTGCTGCTGCCGTCATTCACTGTCACATCATGCTCGTATCGCTCCCTGACTCATCAGGCCGCTCCAGTGGAACTGCAGCAGCAGCGGGCACACCAACCAACCCCTCCTCCGCAGAGCCCACTCTCAGTGACTCAGCACTTGGAGCCGGAAGAGGGTCAATTATCGGAGGCAGACGATCAGCAACAAGAGATGCTAGTAGCGGACTGTTCCTCCTCCTCCCCGATGAGGCAGTTTTCCCGGCAGACGTGTCCCCGCCAGATGACTTGAAACAGTTTCAAGGGCTTTTCATGTGGGTGGCTCAGTCTCAGGAGGTCCAATTGGCCGAAGTGCAAGCCAAACAGTATCGATGGCTGAAAAACTTGCATCCTCAGCAAAGTTCGAAGATTGCCCTTCCCATTGATGAGGCCATCATGGAGGCTGCCGAAGACATCTGGCAGACCCCAGATGGGGGGGGGGGAAGGGGGGCGCGGCGCAGAATGTAGGGAGCTTGGGGGTCTTTTCCAGAGGTGCAGTGGATAAGATACCTGCCTCCGGAGCCAGAGGTAGAGGGCTCGAGCCCCGATTTAAAAAAAATTGGACATCTTTGGCAGGAAGGTGGATTCATCAGCTACGCGTCTCCTGCGTATTGCAAACTATGCTGCCCTATTATGAAATCACAACTTTGATAATGACTCCAAAGTGGCAGATCTCCTGCAACATTTCCCTGATTCAAAGAGGCCACTTTTAAAATCTGTGGTGCAAGAGGGTTATGTGTCATCGCAAGCAGGATTGCAGATTGTCCTAGACGTGGCGGACACAGCTATGCAAACAACTGCAATGGCCGTCACGATGAGAAGGTCGTCCTGGCTTGCTTCAGCTGCAGTCCCTAAAGAGCTCCAGAACAAGGTGGAGGACCTTCCGTTTGAAAAGTAAAAGCTCTTCGCGGACAAAACGGATGAGGTCCTCCATTGGGGAAAGATTCTCAGACGACACTCCATACCCTTGGCATGTACACGCTCTCCTTTAGGTGTAAGGGGTACTACCCATATCAAAGAAGGTATGATTACCCCTTTCAGAGACAACAACATCGAGTCTTGGATCAATTCCATTCAAGGCAGCGCCCACAATGCAAGTGCCCCCAGCCTCCCTGTATGACCGATCCGGTGACCACAAAGCAACAGGTTTGACTTCTTGGTCGAGGGTATGCTACCAGTCCTTCCTACATAGGCAAAACATCATGTCCCCTACCTCTTCCACCACTGCCTACGACCGTTCCAGGCTCAATGGACAACTATAACATCAGAACAATGGGTGTTGCAGCTTGTGTCAGCAGGGTTCACCATCCCATTTATGTCCATTCCGCCCATGACCCTGCCAACCCTGTCCCTCTTCAGTAACCCATCTCACGAGGACCTTTTGAAACAGGAGGTCCATTGTCTCCTGTTCATTGGTGCTATAGTGGTCATTCCAACGCAATTCCGAAGAAGAGGGTTCAATTCTCATTATTTTCTCACGGAGAAGTCTAGAGGATGGAGACCCATCCTCAACCTCAGGAAATTGAATTGGCATCTCTGAAAGCAAAAATTCAAGATGGTGACCCTCTCTACCATAGTATCCTCGTTAGACAAGGATGATTGGTTTGCAGCCCTTGACTTGCAGGATGCCTATTTCCACATCGTCATCCACCCAGTTCATAAGCGGTTTCTTCGTTTTGTCATCGGTGACAGTCACTTCTAGTACCGTGTGCTGCCATTTGGCCTTGCAGCTGCTCCCAGGGTTTTCTCGAAGACTGTCTGTTGTAGCGGCACTTTTACGTTGCAAGGACATTATAATTTTCCCATACCTCAATGATTATCTCATAAAGGGTCGATCACGAGAAGAGACCTCCCATATGATCACACTAGCCAGGCAGACCCTCAAGTCCCTCAGCTTTATTTCAATGAGCAAAAATCAATGATAGAGCCCACTCAGATCATAAAATTTATAGGGGTGCGGCTAGATTCCATCACAGCTCGAGCTTACTTACTTTTGGAACGCTTCCAAGCAATTCAAGATCTAACCACAATCATTATGCATGCTCCTACTGTGTCAGTGTGCACTGGTTTACAACTTTGAGGACGTATGGCTACCACCACTTTTGCGGTCCAGCATGCAAGACTTCATTTGCGTTTTCTTCAACATTGGTTGGCGTTAGTATATATCCCTTCAAAGCACAGCAGTCACAAAATAGTAATTCCCACCACCCTTGTCCGCAGATCTCTACTCTGCTGGACGAAACCACAAAATCTCATGGCGGGTACCTTTCCACCGCCAACAACCATTGAGCCAGTTGACTACAGATGCCTCCCTCATTGGCTGGGGTGCCCATATGAACGGCATGTTAGTACAAGGCGAATGGTCAACAACAGAATCCACCCTACACATAAATTTCTTAGAACTCAGGGCAGTTTTCCTCACATGCAAGCACTTTCATGTCCACGTTGCTGGAACAACAGTCAGGGTGCTGACAGACAGCATCACAATGATATATTCTATAAATCGCCAGGGAGGAGCATGCTCCCAATTGCTCTGCGCACGAGCAGTCCAGTTATGGAACTGGTATGTCCAAAATGACATAACCTTAATAGTGTCATACGTACCTGGCATGAGCAATACAGTGGCAGATGCACTCAGCAGACATTTCCCGTACGATCACGAGTAGGAGATTCATTCAGAGATTCTTCAGGATGTAATCCATTTCTGGGGGTCTCCACAGATAGACCTGTTCACCACCTACAACAACAAGAAATGTTACCACTATTGTTCAAGAGCAGGCATTGGAAAGGGGTCCCTCGGGGATGCATTACTGTCTCCCTGGATCGGACCACTACTTTATGCGTTCCTACGTACGATTCTCATATCCAGAGTACTAGAGAAGATCAATGCAGATTCATCCCAAGTGATTCTCGTAGCCCCAGCATGGGCAAGGCGGCAACTATGGTACCCGTTTCTCAGTCGAATGTCAATACAACCACCCTGTCCTCTTCCCGCTCCTACCAGACCTGCTTTCTCAGAAACACGGCTCTCTGCTGCACCCAAGACCGGAAACCCTGCATCTAACAGTATGGCTTCTAGCTGGTTGAAAGCATCGAAACGTATGTTCGGATCAAGTGAAAATGGTCTTATTGAATAGCAGAAGGGAATCTACGAAGAAGTCTTACCTTGCTAAATGATGTAGCCTGGTGTTTTGATAACCGGATTGACCCGTACCTGTCACCAATGCATCCAATCCTCTATTAAGTTCTTTTTCTCGAACAGACGGGTCTTGCTATTGCCACGGTCTGAGAGTACACTAAGCAATTAGTACCTTCCACCATCCCATAGAAGGAATGTCGGTGTTTGTTCATCTGCTTACTAAGAGGCTATTAAAGGCTTGATGAGCCTTAAACCCCCGTGTAGAATACCACCTCGTTCCTGGAGCTTGGATCTTGTGCTAGATACCTTAATGTACCCGTCCTTTGAGCCAATGGCCACGGCGTCTCTCCACATGATCACCATAAAGATTGTCTTTCTGTTGGCAATTACATCAGCGCGCAGGGTTAGCAAGCTGGCAGCACTGATGGCAACGCCACCTTTCACCGTCTTCCATAGGGATTCATTGACGTTGCGTGCCCACCCTACCTTCAGCCCTAAAGTTTGTTCTCAATTTCACGTTAATGAACCGATTGTTCTCCATTCATTCTCCCCGAATGTGTGAGAGGCATTGCTCCACACCCTCAACATACGTCAAGCAATTGCTTTCTACGTTGACAGAACGCAAGATTGGTATAAAACGGATTGCTTATTAGTATCCATAGAGAACCGGTCTAAGGGCAACCTCTTGTCTCAGCGTATCTCAAGACTGATAGTAACATGCATTACTACCTGTCACTCCATTTGTAACAAAATCATTCAGGACTTGCCAAGGGCACATTCTACCTGGGCTGCGGCCACATCAACAGCCTTCGTATGAAGGGTCTCACTACCTGATATCTGCTGAGCAACCACATGGTTATCCAATGCTACATTTATGAACCATTATGCAATAGTTCAGCGATGGGTCCCTGATTCCACGGTGGCTTCAGCAGTAATTTCAGTCGCTGATAAACCTTCACTCTGGTGCACATCCTGAGTACTGCTATGTAGTAACCTACAGTGGAGCATCCACGGGACCACTTGAAGAAAAAGAAGTTACTCACCTTCGTGCAGTAACGATGGTTCTTGGAGATGTGTCCCTGTGGGTGCTCCACGTCCTGCTCTCCTCCCCGCTCTGGAGCCGAGCGGTTAGAGGAACTGGCGGGAGCCGGGCTGTGTGTGATGATCAAAGGGCATGAACAGCGTGAGACGCTAACTGCGCATGCGCGGCTCGGCTGACTACAGCTATTGAAAGTCTCTGATCTCTGGACGGGATGAGTCCGACACCTACAGTTGAGCACCCACAGGGACACATCTCGAAGAACCATTGTTATTGCATGAAAGTGAGTCACTTCTTCATCGCTAGTCATAAGTACTCAATTATGGATAAAATGTTTATTGTTAATGCAAAAAGGAGAATTTGTGGCACAGATGAAAAAGATTGCTTGGTTCATTTATAGTGATTTGTTGGTATTTGCTGAGCCTCGCTACAAACTCATCTATAGTGTGGGATTTACTGGATGATTGAAATGTTTTGCTTGTTACTGATATTTGGTTCTCTGAGAGATGTTTTGTTGAAGCACTGCTACTATAAAAGTACCAACAGATGACTCTGAAGTTGTTGCAGATAAAGTCAAAGTCCCTTTATGCTTAAATAGGATCTTGAAACAGAATTTTAAAAAACTATTTTGAATAGTCATTCTCAGTTCTTCTCCCTCTATTTAATCATTTACAGGAGGCCCATGCTTTACGATGGCTCGATTTACAACCCTCCACACGTACAACCTTTTCCCTAAGTGCAGAAGGGGCTGATATCCCCTGACTTACGTCCTTGGCCCTGCATTTACGACGGCATATGATGCCTGTCATAAATGCGGGCTTGAGTTGTGACAACCCCAACTTTTGACGCTATCTCAGGAAGCAGTCGTGTCGCAAGTTGGGGGCAGCCTGTACATTTTCTTTTTTCCCAGCAAGGATGCATATCCAAATCCAAATGACCAAAAAAGCTGGAGACTGACTGTGTTTAGAGTGCATTTAATTTTGGAGTAAGCCCCACTGAATTCACGGGCAGACAGCTCTATGGAAGCTGGCATGTGTGGGGAGCCAGCTTAAAAGCTAGCTCACCATGGACACTGGCTTCCACCTCTGCAGCAACGGGTGGGGTAGCTTGTAGTTGATAAGTTTGGGCTCTGGTTAATCATATCAGTTAATTGTGTAGTTGACTGCACACTAACATCCCTAGTATCTGCAGTTTTTTTTCACTGCACACACGATTAACTAATGCTATATGTGTTCTTAAATTTCTGAAGTCATATTTTCAAATAGTCACACTCATGCTGCAGGCTAAATTCTTTGTGAAATATTTTTGTTTGTGCCATCACCACCTTGCCAGAACTGTTAACGCTTTCTTCCTGACACTGAATCTGTGTATAAGTGCACTGTCTCACTTGTTGCTTTTCCACCTTTTCAGTGTCTTACAAATACACTGTTTTTTTACTTTGGATAAAAACTTAATACTGTATGCAGATCTGATCACCCCCATCTGAAAAAGATATATTAGAGTTAGAAAAGGTACTGAAAGGGCAACAGAAATGATTAGGGGTAAGGAACAGTTTCCATATGAGGAGAGATTAACAAGATTGGGGACTTTTCATCTTGGAAAAGAAATAACTAAAGCTGTGATGTCCAACGTGCTAGCCACTAGCCACATGTGGCTATTTGGCCTGTTGTTGGCTTGAACAACATGGCTGTTTGGCTGGTGTGGCTAGTTGGCTACAGTGGCTACTGCTTCAGAACTGATTGGATACCATGGAACTAATGGGTGGGGAGATATAAAGATCCAGAGCATAGTGAATGGTGTGGATAAATAGAATAAGGAAATGTTCTTTATCCTTCACTAGCAACACAAGAAGCTGACCCAATGAAATGTATAGGCAGTAGATTTAAAACAAACAGAAGTTATTTGTTCACAGTCAACCTGTGGAACTTTTTGCTAGGGGTTATAGATCTACTCTGTTCTGGAGAGTTCCTAAATAGAAAATCTCTTGCAAACCCAAGATATTAATTGACCGCCTTGGAGGCTCATCTCGGGAGAATTGATCAGTGAACAGGTGGGCTGTTGATAAATTTGGTAGGGGGCAATAGCTGTGCTATTTTGCGGGTACTTAAATTCTGCTTTTGTGGTAACAGAATGCAGATGACGACCCTGGCTAACCTGTTTTTGCCTTCTAGTCATAAGAGAACAAATGACAGATTACAATGTAACAGGCACATTGTAGGTTTCACACCTTTTTAAGTGCTTGTGCATGTCCTTTCCAATGTAGGTGGTGTTGGGCACATAAACAGTTGCTAGAATTTTTTCCCAAGTGGCATCTGTTAGATTAGCACTAGCGTTCTGATTCCACACTGTTATAGTGCTTGTGTAAAGGACCCTGCTGACACTACTCATTGATAAATTAATTATAAATGCCATTTGGCTTACTGATTCAAAATAAAATTCAAATAATGGGAGGATTTTCTTTGTCTTACTGCTATATTAAATATATGAATTTCAAGCGTTGGTCACAAGTGAAGTGCACCACCAAACTTCTGCAGTATATTGTACAATATGGTGTATAATTCATAGTTTGCATTAACTATTGATTTTGTTAACCACCTTAAGTGAGGTTTTATTTAAAGATATTTGATGGCGATTCTTATTACATCCAAACGCAAAACAGAATTGTCCTTAAAATTAGTACTTAAGTATGCGGTGCAGTTATTTTAAAATATTCAGAAATCAAAGGCCATGTTCAAGAAGATCCTCAAATAAATTAATATCTTTCTACTTTTAATTTTTGCCAGGTACTGCAAGTGGTTGATGATTAAGAATTGAAATATAAATTGGATTCACATTGCCTGTCACTAAATAGCACAGTTACTTCAAGTCAGGTAAGAGTAAAGGTCAGCCTGTACAGTGCAACTGACTTATTACTAATATAACTGCTGCATGGTTAGTGTATTTTGGTGCTTTTGTTTTTGGCACTTTGAACTTGTTCATGATTTTACCAATGCTCACAAATATTTTACTAAATTCTTAAGTCCCGCTTTCAGATGGCCTAGGCAGGTAGGCACCTAAATCACATGGATTTTTAATAAGACTTTGGCCTGGTCTGCACTACAATTTTTTGCCTGTGTATATGGATAGGAAGGACGTGATTTGTGACCGACATAGTTGTGCCAGCAGAATCTCCTTGTGTGGATGCACTTATACCAATAAAACATAGCTGTACCTATGCTTGGAGCATATTTTGCAATATAGCTCTATCATCAAAGCATTCCAACTGTAGACCTAGGTTCGTCATTTAGGAACTTAAGTGACTTCTGAAATGGGACTAGGTTTATGCATCACTTGGGCAAAATTTTCAAAGTGACCATGCTTCCCTTTGGGACTATATTGACACTGACATGCCAAAAAGATGGAAAAGCACTAAGGCTTCATCTTCACTGCCAATTCTTCTGGCAGAAAATATGCTAATGAGGGACTCATTAGCATAAATCATGCTCTCATTAGCATATTTTCTGTCTTGTCTTTTTGCTCAAGGGATTTTTGCGCAAAAAGAAGTAGTGTAGACGGGTTTTTTGCGCAAAACCCCTGTTTTGTGCAAGATCCTTATGCCTGTCCCGAACAGGCATTTGCAGACATGATGCAAATGAAACGCAGCAAAATGCTAATCTGTGCTTCATTTGCATAGGCTCTGCTGGCAAAGCTGGCAGTGTAGACAAAACCTAAATGTTTGTTTTTGTCACTAAAGTAAGATGCAACTTTGAACAAAGCAGGGATCGAATGTGAGTTAACTGGATCAGATGTAAACAGTTTCCACACTACAATGGCATACATAATAACTCTTTGATAGAACCAGGGGTTAGCTGGGGTCTTCCCAGCTGACCCCAGGTTTTGGGGAAATGCCGCAGGATCCCGGGATCAGCTGGGGACTACTCAGCTGACCCCGGGCTTCTAGCAGCATGCAGCATAGCATGGAGCCCGGGGTCAGCGGGAGACTGAGTCCCCCACTGATCCCGGGCTCGATGGCTTTGAAATGCACAAGAGCCCCTGCAGGGCACTCTTCTGCATTTCAAAGAAGGCACCCGGGTGCAGCCCAGAGTCAGCGGGACTTCCCACTGGCCCCAGGCTGTACGCGGGTTTCTGCATTCCTCATTTGAAACGTACAAGAGCTGCCACTGGGGCTCTTGTACATTTTAAAGGAGAAATGTGGAAGTGCCTATCGACTAGTTGATGGAAATTCCATCGACTAGTCAATTACGGTAACCACATTTTAACATCCTTACTTCTGGCTATTCCAAGCTTACTGGTCTTCCCTTGGTCTTTATGGCTTTTATATAGCCAGCAAGTGATTTGCGTTAGCAGGTTTTGGTGGTGATGGATGGGTGGAGTGCGTAGGAAGATCATGTAGCTATGGGAGGGGAGTAGTGGAGAAGATACCTGGGAATTATTTCCGTTCCCTTACTGATTATGGATGCGTTTCAGGATACCTGTAAACACCCTCCCTGAAGTGGAGCCAGTCTCCCCCTTAAATTCAGGAGCATGGAGGAACTTTATAGGCTTGTGGGGTACAAACAACCTCAACATCTGAGAGTCACTTTAAGATAAGGCAGATCCGAAACTGCCAAAAAGTCACCAGTCCCACACAGGTTTGTGAATGATTGTCCTATTCCAGCCTAGAAAGGGAAATTCTTGGGTTTGCATGGAAGAGGAGGGCTTGATTGGCACCCTACACAAAATGGGATTATTGACACTTCCCAGTGAGCTTTCTAAAGGCTTTTTAAGGATTGAGGGAAGAAGGAAACCATGAACTGTGGAAGGTTCCCCAGAGTTGATGCTCCCTGAGAAGAGCTCTTTTATTGTGTACTTTCTATTGCCCATATGAAATTGGCTCCTCTCCTTTAAACCTCCAAGTCACATAAATAATGCTTTCTCCTAAATAAGAACTTAAGTGCCCTTTTGTTTGAAAGCCAGTTAACCCATTACGAAGGGCGATGCTTATTGATTAACCTGTCACATCCCTTGTTGAGGATCAAACTAATGAAATAGTAATTTATAAAGTTGCATACAGCAATTAGTGACCAGCTAACTAACTGCCAAGAGAGGGAAAATAACATCTCAAATGGACCTGGAGAAAAATAGGAAGCACGTATTTGAGTGAGAACTCTCTTAATCGCAAATTATTTTCTTTTGCATTTTTTCATATTTGGGAGTATGCTTCTTTGTATATTAGAGACCTTTTATAGTGAAGCCTCTTTCTATAAGGTGCCTTATGCTTTTAGTCCTTGAGTTGATATTTGTAAATGTTTGAGTTCAATTGTTTGTGCTTGTTGCTTATTTCAGCCTATTATTATAGACATGTCCTTGTTAAGCAAAAAGGAGTGAGAAGAAATTAAAAAACCCAAATTTCTTATGCTATGGCTTTGTTCTTTCATAACTTAATCATATTCTGTGAAAACTTTAATATACTTTTTAGCATTTGGAATTTTTGATGTCAGTGTTATGGCTCATAAGTGAAGTTGCTTTATGTAGCAATTTCAAAAATCCACTAATTGTTTGAATAAAACCATTTATTAGGATAAATATAATTAATATTTTGACATCTTTTTAGAATTTGGAATTTAAACTCAACGGAACAAAAAGCAACATCAAGACAGGATGGACTGGAACGTAAGACCACCCCAAAACGCTGATAATCAGAGTAACTTGCAGTGTCAAAATAGTTTGGGAAATCATGGAATTCATTTTTCTCAGACTTATTCTAATCCATGCGCTTTCCCTCAGGCAAGCGCATACTCTGCTCAGAATTCTTGTACTTACCCTGTAAGTAACCAGACGGTATTTCTGCAGTCTAACAACATGAACATGGTTACAAATCGATCGCCTTTTCAGAATACTGAAGGATACAAAACATTGCAGCAAGCATTTCCAAAAGAATCTGTACCCACTAGAGTTTTTGCTACCTCGCAACGTTCATTTGAGAGGCATCCACCTTCACGTGTACAAATGAGAAGGGCTGCTCCTAAACAGGCTACACGTGTGCCTATAGAGACTACTTTGAATCTTTGGCCAAACTCTGTCTCCAACATGCATGTTTTTTCCCAATCAAGACTAGCTAGTGTATCATCACAAGCAAGCCCTGGAAACAATGTACAGGGTATACCTCAGAAGCCACAGAATCAGTATGTGACCATAAGTGCTTATCCTATGCAACCTCAAATAGCACAACCTAATTTTACAAGAACAGTGATGTTTTATCAGGGTAACCAAGCATGCAATGCATCTTCAAAAGAGCTGCCAGTAGGATGGGTACCCCAGTATAACTTGAACGGGCCTGCTTCTTCTCAGCAGTGTGCCAGTGTACCTGTTAATCAATCATCAAATGAGTGTGTAAATTCTCAACAAAACTCTTTGACTTTTGCTTTGCCCACGCAACATCTCCAGCAGCAAGTACACTGTCCAAGCACTCCACTTCAGGGTACACATTCATCAAGTCCAAACACTGCAATAGCCGTACAATCACAGCAATATGCATCTGCTCAAATTGGCTCTGAAGATCATAATGGAAATCCTCCACCCTATATGATGCCTGCTAGTTATGATTCTAGAGCTATGGCACAATCTTTGACAGGACTTCAACAGGTAGTCCAAAGTATATCTAATGAACATATACAAAACCAGCAGAAACATGCACTGGATCAGAGTAATGCTACTTACATAAAGGATGTACAGCAGCACTGGCAGACACTAGAATCTGGAGAAACTAGTCAGGTAACTGGAAATGTATATAATTCAAATGGAAATGTGACAGCAAAGCAATCTTTTAGTGAAACAGCTAAACCTTCAACATATGTTTTAGAAAGACATTTTAACAGCACGCAAGAAGTTGTGACCGTTCCTTCTCAGCCACAGAATAAAATAGCATCAGTACAAGAGAGCCCAATTAGTGGTTCAACAGATTTGCCTGATAATTCTAAAACTATGTCATCAACAGATCGTAGATTGAAAGTAACAAAAGAGAGTCTGGCTATGGAAGCTCAGAAACTGCTGGAAATTAAAAAAAAATATGCAATACTTGAAAGGGTTTTTTTAATAAAACAAAAACTCTTGGCATCTTCAGAACAGAATAAAATGACCCCTGATCTTCCTCCACGTAATCAAAAAGCTAACCTTAAACTTTTTCCACATGTGGCCAATCAGACTGAAACATCTTCACACGCTGGTACAGCAGGAATGAAGAGTCAGCAACTGCCACTTCTTCAATCTTCACTTGAAGAAAGAAATGGCAAAAACATTACCAACACTGGCAGTGAAGTATTAGATCAGACATGGAACAGTCATAGGAGTAATCAAGGAAATTCTGCTTCAAGCTCTGTTTTGATTTCCTATCAGGATAAATTCCCAGTTCACTCAAATAATCTTGAGAGAACTTCAGTATTAGGTCCAAAGAATGCACCAGCAGCTGACCCTATGCAAGAGACCATGAAGTGCACTGAAAACACTTTGGATTTTAGCAAATGTAGGAGTTCTGACAGAGTCTCACCAAAAAATATATCAGTTAGCACGGGGGAAGCCTCACTTCTCCAGTCTGTTTTAAGTAGCATGAGTATTTTGCAAGAAAAAAAGTCTGGTAATCTTGCTAATGAAGTGCCTACCCTATTTCAGAATGAAAAAGTGACTTCAAATTTGATAGTGTTAGGAGGAAGTTCATTGCCCAACAACAGTGAAGCAAAAGGTTCTATTGAGGCAGTCCAGTGTTCAATATCAACATGTCCTGAATTGGATCAGCACAGTAAAGACATTTGTTCTCATCCAACTGAGAACAGCAAAACTCTGAGTAATAAGATACTCAGTACTACTTACATAAGTCCTCTTGCTTCAGAAACAACTGAACTGGATGTAACAAATGGTGTAGCTGAGAATACACCACCAACAGTTGTTATTGGAAACTCATTTTCTAAAATGAACTGTAATACTTCTATGGAAGAACTAGCAGCATGTCTGGCTTTGTGGAAAAAGTGTCCTTCAGACTCTGTGGACGTTCAGTACAATCAGTCATATAAAAAAATAGACTCAAATATGATTTCATCATCTTCCGAAGGATTTCATGATCGGAGCACATGTCATATCTTGGAAAACGTCCAAAATGCAATGGCTACAGATGATGAAAATAAAGTTATAATAAGCACAAATGAAACAACTCTATCTTCTACTACCCCTGTTGGGCAAAAACCTGATACATTGGGTTCCAACTTGGTAAAGGGTTTTGAACCCCAAGTTGCTGTAGTTTCTCCTTTAATACTTTCCAAAGAGAGAACTCCAAGTGAACATCAAGAAAAAAATCCAAAACTTTCTGCTGAAATAATTTACCCAGTGGTTGAAGGAGATAGTGTGCATAGTCTACAAGAAGATAAACAAAAAGATGTTTCATTAATTGGAAATACCGACAAAGGGATAGTGGAAACTACTTACTTAGTATCAGGTAAATGTATTCCAATACAGAAAGTGGACTCAGATAAGCTGTACACCAAATCAGCTGATGGAAACAAAATAGTAAAAGATGCTGTGTATTCAAACTGCTCATATGATGGAAACAAAAGGAATGATGATCATTTTGCACAAGAAATGAGAGAAACTAATATGCAGATGAGTTTACAAAACAAAACTTCTTTGTCCCAAACAAGCACCGATGGTTCAAGTCCAGTGTCTCAAGAATATCAGACAAAGAATAAAGTTTATGAGGACTTAATAGAACCTAGGGCCATTACCACAATTGTATCAGAGAACGATATGTTACAGATTTCCAGTGTATGTTCACTTGTTGAAGGTGATGCATCTTATGATTCACAAATAGCCAATATGTTCTGTTCTGTGCCTTCCAAGCATTTAGAGAAAAATGCCTTGTCAGAAGAAAATATCTCTAATACAAAGCCTAAGGAACAACAATTGGACACTTGTAAAGGAGACTCTATAATGAAAGCCAATGTGTTTGAGGGGGAGAGTTGTCTGCCATTACAAAATACTCCATCTAAAGCAGTATCTGCAACAAAATCATTAGATGCACCAGGTTTAGAGACGTACTTGTGTGATATTAGTCAGTGCATTGAAAAGATTTTTGAAGTGGAAAAAAATAAAGGTACTTCTAAAACTATTAGTAGCTCAGGACAAAAAATGACGCAAAATACAGTTTCCAAGAATGGAGAAAATATCGTTGATGTTAGCCAGGACTTGATCAGAAACAAAGAAGACCCGTCAGTTAACGTATTTGGTGAAATAGATGCCTGTTCTACTGCAAAAGAAGAAAATACACAAGAACATATACTCAGTGAAGGTGAAAATACAGTGGCTAATGGGATTAGCGATGATAGTGTAGTACCTGTAACTTCTCTAAATGATCAGCTGACTGAACTTTTAAAAGAGTTTCCTTATGGGATTGAGGGTGCAGATGTACTGATGAAAGAGCTCACTAAAAATGAAGATCTTGTGAGAGAGCCATCAGAGAAACAAGTTGAAGAAGGAACTCACGCTGATAGCAAAAGCTGTGATTCTAAGGACCCAATAAGCCAAATAAAAATCACAATATTAAATTCAGAACAAATGAAAGAACTGTTCCCGGAACATAGTCACCAGTCGTCTAACAAAGTTATTGTAGAAAACATTGAAAATCAAGAGATGAAAATTAGTTCGTCAAAGAGGGAGACTTTAGAAAGCCATATCCAGCCAAATCAGAATCTAGACATGGAGAGGGAAAAGAACACACAGGAAACATCAGCCCGAAAGCAAGAGAAAAAATTTACATATTGTTGTTTAATGGGTTGGTTAGCTGCAGTTTATGCAGTGCCAGGGTGCTCATGCAAATCTAAAGAGGATGTTACTTCAGAAAAACAAAATGGTGGCAGTCAGTCTCCAGAATCTGAAAACACTGGCTTAAAAGGGAGACAGGAAACAAGTAGCAGAACTGGTCCCATAACGAAAAAAACCTGTGCAGTGGAAAATAATCTGCAGCTTCCTGTCAAATTACATGATACAAGCAAAAATCTTGCCATAGTAGACAAAGATAGAAAACATGCCCCAAACTCCACAATAAACAAAGATGTTAAGAAATCAGTGAAAACACATGTAGAAGTAATTAGACCGTTTCATCCTTCAGAGAAAAGAGAACCTGATAAATTTAAAAGAATGAATGGCCAGCAGAAGGGAGAGATGCAACTCCATGTATTGACTCCCTCTTCAGGAAAAGAAGTTGAGACCAACGAAACAGATCCTCAGAAATGCACAAGGGAGCAATTTGCTGCAGGAAAGGTCCATCGTACAAACAGAGGACATTTGATAATATCAACTGAAAAAAAAGAAAAATTGTGTAAAATGTATTCTTTTGAAAAAGATCAAATAGAAGGCTTAGTCATGAAATCTGAGACACGTGTCCACAATTCAAAAATTTCAGAAACTGTTGAGGTCAAAGAAAGTAACGTACATGAGGAACATAATCATAAAAAACTTTGTGAACAGCGTGCAGGTGAAACTCACAGAGTTAAGAGACTTAATTACACATTTAGCAAAAATGTACAAATTAAAGAGAAGACAAAACTGTCAGCGGAAATAAAATATAAATCGGATAATCATCATGGAACTACAAGAAAATCCCCAAATGCAAGCACAAAAAAATATGAACATTCTCAGCACAAATCTGTAAAAGTCTTACCTTTACAGGAACGTTTATATAGACGAAAACGGAAAGAAAATATGATTGGAAAGAGAGACTCAAAAAAACCAAAATTGGAAAGTGAAAGAATCAAATATGAAACACAGACTTTTGAACATTCAGGGTATAATAAACAAAGCACTAGTTTGGCAAATTCTGAGAAGTTTGCAACATCAAAAGAAGAAAATGTCTGGAAATATAAAAACTTCTTAGCAAATCATAATTATATTTCCAAACCACAGAAAAAAAAAGGACGCCCTTCTAAAAAGTCTAAAACCTACTTTTCTGGCAGAGAGAAAGACTTGGATGTTACAAACAGAGAGAAACCATCTGAAAAAAATCCACAGT
The DNA here is from genome assembly GCA_032595735.1 of Pelochelys cantorii. NCBI lineage: Eukaryota > Metazoa > Chordata > Testudines > Trionychidae > Pelochelys > Pelochelys cantorii. The sequence continues at coordinate 241,471,318 of CM064326.1, forward strand.
TAAGTAGAAAAACTAATAGATTGAAAATTTCTCTTCAAAGGGAACAACAAAAAAACTATCTGAATAGAGTTGCATTTAGACGTACTGCCCAAGAAAGCATTTGTCTGACAAAACTAGACACATCATCTGTCAAACCTGTATGGCATATTAAATCTAATAACATTCCAGAGCTCAGCCAGGACTTGAAAACAAATAGCTCAACATCAGAAGAGGATAAACTACACAAACCACAAATGCTCGAATTTAAGTTGTGTCCAGAGATATTGTTCAGAAATACAGCCACTGATGGGGAGAGTTTGGATATCTCTCACTCACCTGAAAAAGACAAATCCCTTGTGGCAGGTACAGTATAAATTAAACTTTTCTTCTCGTCTGTGAAACTATGTAAACAATAACAAGGGCTCTTGCAGATGAAAGGAGGCAACAGGTTCGATGCTGAGATGCAAAGCCAAAAGTGGTTTATTGCTGGTATTAAGCTTAAAACCACACACCCTTGATACTTTTTGTGGGGCGGGGATGGGGAAGAATTGATATTGTTGAACAATAATGATTTATTGTTCTCCTGTGAAATTAATACATAGTAATTCCAGTCTTTTAGTTTCCATGTTTATACTAAAACTGTAAATGAGGGGTGGCTCAACTTCTTGACGCTCTCAGCTGCACATGATAATCTTAAAAAGTTCATGAACTGGGTGTGCCAGATGAGTCTTGGGGCTTTCAGCCCTGCTCATTCTGAAGCTCCAGCAGGTCCCTCCCACATGGCTGAAGACCCAAGACCCCCATCCCTGTAGGACAGAAGCCCTGAGCTCCCCCATCCCAGTCTGGTGGGTGGGGGGAGGGATCTGCAAGATAACTGTAAAAGAGCTACATGCATTTGGCCACTTCAAGAACAATTTAAGATTGAACGCTTGCTTGCTTTCCTATTATACGTGGCTTTTGTGCTTATAAGTGGTAATGAAGAGTGGTAATTGTAAGATTTATCTTTCACTTCAATTTTTAATTTTTTTTAATTTTTAGGAGTCAAAAGTAAAAAGGAAGATTGGTTAAATTATATCCCAATGAAGCAAAGAAAAACTGAAGAAACAGCTCAAGGTGAAATGACTTGATTTTTACTTGGAATAAAATATAAAATACATTTTGCTTGGCTTTGACAATGGTTAATGTACAGTAAGAGATTTTAGCAAAATATTATCTCTAGCACTGACACTTGCTCAGCTGCACCAGTGGGAGCTGAATGCAGATGTGACTGGTGTTTTCTGGAGATTTTTATTGCCCTAATGATCCATTTGGGAAGAGCTGAACCAGCAGTAGCATCAGTGGGAATATTTTGCTATACAGTAGAGTCTCGATTATCCGACCTTCCTTTATCTGACATTCCGTGTTATCTGATCTGCCTGTGGCCGCCCAAGGCAATTGTGCAGGCGGCGGAGCCAGCAGAGCGGAGTGCGGAAGGGAAGGCGCCTGACAGTGTGGAGACAAAGGCAGTGAGGGAAGAGGGAGGAGGGAGCAAGGCCACACAGCAGATGCCGGAGCCCATCCGCCCCCGCCCCCTGAAGGTCATGCTGCCCCTGACCTCCCCTATCTCTCCCGGCCAGTCGCGCTGCCCCCGACATCCCCCGTCCCCCCCGACCTCCCTTATCTCCCCCGGCCAGTCGCGCTGCCCCTGACCTCCCTAATCTCCCCTGGCCAGTCACGCTGCCCCTGACCTCCCTAATCTCCCCTGGCCAGTCACGCTGCCCCCGACCTCCTTGATCGCCCCCGGCCAGGGCAGGGAGGTCGGGGGCAGCGCAACTGGCCAGGGGAGATCAAGGAGGTCGGAGGCAGCGCGACTGGCCGGGAGAGATAGGGGAGGTCGGGGGGCAGCACAGCTCCCCACGAAGCAGCCGAGCGTCTGCAGAGTGGCAGCTGACGGGGAAAATACCTTGGTACCTTGGACCCAGCAAGGTATTTTCCACATTATCCGACATTTCGATTATCTGACCATCCTTCGGTCCTGTTTAGGTCGGATAATCGAGACTCTATTGTAATTCCATAGTGTACACAAACCTAAAATGTGTAGTCCACATATGACTGCGGGATAGGGACTTAAATGCTAGATTGTTTAGTAAATCAGGTTACGTAGTAATTGTTTTCACAGTGGGTTGTCTTAAACACTTCACATGTAAAACACTGATTCTAGACTCAAATACTTGCATTTGTATTTCACTTTATTTTAACAGGTGGAGACTTTGTTTATAAGTAAATGATAAATGTTTCATGTTTGTCTTTCAGTTGATGACAATATTCCACTTGATGCAGCAATACAGATCCTTGAGGGAAATGAGGCTCTTCATGTTCCAGACAAAGACTCAATGTTTCAGACCTACAGGAAAATGTATCTGGCAAAAAGAAGCAAAAGTCTAGATAGTAGCTGTTCAAAATAGGACTACTTTAATCATAAAACAAAATGCATTTGTGCAAACCAAATTTGTATGTTGCTGATCTTCACTATGCATTCATTTTTTGTTACACAAATAAGATCTTATTTATGAAAATGTCAGTGTTAAACATGTTATCTGTTATCAAATGTATTTTTTTTTCTTTTTCAAACTACAGGCTTTAATTGAAGCTTGCAACATCTCAAGAGCATTTAAGCCATCCAGACTGTTTTATGAATAGATCAATTTTACTTTCTGGTTCTGGAAAATCTCCTTTCAGAGACTTTCCATTGCTGGCAATGGAAATAATATGGCCAGTGCAATCAGACCAATGGTAGATTCCTAAGCATAATATTTTCTATTTATGCTGTTCTAATTAGTTTTGTTTTTAACAATGTTTTCATATTTTGGGGGAAAGGAGCAGTCAGATGTTACTATTTTTGTTTTTACTTTGCATACAGAACTATGCAACAAAGCAACTGAACTTGAGCATACTGATCAAACATTCCATGAAGTATTTATGCTGCTACTCAGTTTTACTAAACTGAGCTTTATAATACTCATTAGAAAATAAGAGCTGGTCTACACTACAGCTTAAGTCATTGTAATTTATGTTGCCCTGAGTTGTGCAAAAGCCATCTCCTGAGTGACTCAAGTTACATCCACCTAAGCGCTCTCCACGCTAGTGCTTGTTATCAGGAGATGCTCTTCTGGCAACATAGCTTCCATCTCTTGCTGAGAGGGAGTAAGTATGCTGAAAGAGGAGAGCACTCTCCTGTCACTATTTTGTATCTTCACCAGACAGGCTACAGCAGCTGTTCTGCTGTATCATGCTTGTGTAGATTAGCCCATCATCAATAATTCTTTATCTTAACATTTGTACTGCAAATTGATGACCAGCTGATGCTTTTCACCCCCCTTATAGGGTAACTCTCTCCTGCTTTCCTTATACTTGAAAGAAAAAGGCAGTAGTTGAATTCTAGGACGTTTGAATTCATGTTGTCTAAGCTACAGTCACTGGTTAAAGTGAATAAAGTGGATTTCTATGTTTCTAAGCTACATTAGCTAATGTTTAAACTTACACAGACACTGTGACTTGTATTATATTCACTAATTGTTGGTGGTTTTGTTCCTTTCGCTCACAGTGTTCAGAATTTTGAATTTAATCGTATTTTTCAGAAATTTTGGCATTTGATTTTTTTACATGTTTAAACCTTTATAATGAAAATATAGTGAGTGTAGAGAATTAACTTGAACCATTTTCATATGCTAAATAAACTTTTATTTTGAGCATTACATTTTGGTATTTATTTGCCAGGTTATTTTTCTGTTTTACTGATTGCAGTTAATTGTAGCTGGTTGAATTTTTATGATCTGAATGGATACTGAAAGAACAAAAACTGCATTAAAATTTTTGAATAAAATTTCTCAAAAAGACTATATTAAAGGCAATGCAAAATTAAGTACCAGAGAATGCCCTTAGTGTGAAATTCCTGACTTCATTAAGGGTGCAGAGATATAACTGAGAGTAGAATTTTGGCCTGAGCTGCTGCATCTGAACGTGAGATTGGTGCACATAGATATTCAAGATCACCTTCCTTGTTTGGCATTTCCCCAACCCATACATGAGTTTGTGATGAGTTGACACCAATACTCAGAAGACCTGCTTATGCTTCTTTTGGACCTGGATGTGGACAACCTAAGAGTTATCCAGTGGATCAGTCCCACTACCATTTCCACATGACCGTATGCTAAAGATATGTATCTTACAAATGTATTTAAACTCGGACTGTCAAGTGATTAAAAATTAATCTCACTGTTAATAAAATACCATTTAAATATTTTTGGATGTTTTCTGCATTTTCAAATATTGATTTCAATTAAAACGCAGAATACAAAGTGCACAGTTCTCACTTTATTTTTATTATAAATACTTGCACAGTGAAAAGAGCAAAATAAACTATTTTTCAGTTCACCTAATATAAGTACTACAGTGCAGTGTCTTTTATCATGAATGCTGAATTTGTAGAATTATGTAAAATAATTGTATTAAAGTAAAACAATATCAGGTGTTAACGCCTACAAGTCCACTCAGGCCTAGCTCTTGTTCAGCCAATCACTTAGATAAACAAGCTTAGTTAAAATTCATCTGCTGTCTGCTGCTGCTTTAGTGTCACCCGAAAGTGAGAAGAGACATTCACATGGCATCGTTGTAGCCACTGTCATAAGATATTTGTGCCAGATGGGATAAAGATTCACATGGCTTTGTGCTTCAACCATCATTTCAGGGGATATATGTCCATGCTGATGATTGCTCGATAATGATCCAAAGCATTGCAGACTAATGCACGTTCATTTTATCATCTAAGTCAGATGCCACCAGCAGAAGGTTTTCTTTTTTGGTGGTTCAGTTTCTATAGTTTCTGCATCAGTGTTGCTCTCGAAGGCTTCTGAAAGCATGCTTCATACCTTGTCCCTCAGATTTGAGACAGCACTTCAGAATCTTAAATTGTGGGCTGTTGTGCTGTAGTTATTTAGAAATCTCACACTTTTGCTTTGTGATAGGCTGACCAAAAAGTAGGACTGCTCTAAAGTTTTATATTGTTTTTGAATGCAGTTATGTAACAAATTCTACATTTGTAAGTTGCACTTTCATGATAATTTTCAGTGTAGTACTTCTTTGTGGGGGTGAAATGAAAGATACTATTATGTAAATATTGGTAATAGTGCAGTGTACACTTCGTATTCTGTGTTGTAATAGAAATCAATATATTTGAAAATATAATCATTTAAAATATTTAATACATTTTGTATTCTATGGTTTAACATGATTTTTAGAATTTTTGTAATGCATGAGTTAAGTGCAATTAATCAACAGCCCTATTTTACATTTATGGTTCCCTTCTTTCAAAAATAGAAAGGGGGCTTTGCAAGTGATTGAGTATGAGTGATAGACTGTATGAGAGAGTGTAGTATCCTAATAACAGTTAAGTTTCCCATATTAGGAAGGGCGCACTGGTGATTTATGGACAATGTTGTCCCTGGACAATTTTTAATATTATTTGGGATAATTGATGTGCTCTTTCTTTTCACCTCCATAACTCTTTTCTGACCCCCACCAATACCTTTTTACTGTCCAGAACTTCATTGTGCTCATTTGTGCTACTTCAGAAAATCTGAAGGTGTTCACCTGATTTTTATCAATAAAATGAATGAATGGTATTTTTTGTTTTAGTTTGAAGAGCCCTACAATGAGAGACCTTCTTTTTCAAGAGACATCCCTGTGGGTCTTCCACAGCAGGCATCTGTGTGTTCCAGTGCCACAGACTGGATTATTTACAGCAGTACCTCTGTGTGAGGGGGCGCAAGCAGGGTGGGTGGCATCGTGCTGTGCAGCTGTGGATGCTCAGTCCCCCTCCCCTCAGTTTCTTCTTGCCATCCCTGGTTTAAGATGGAGCTCAGCAGTGCTCTTCACTTAGCATAATATGTCATAGCTCAAAGTAGTTTGTTTTCAGTTGTTTCTTCTCCTGTTACCCTCGGTTCTCATCCAAGTTAGTCTTCCTAAAAAAAAATCACAAAACAAACTTTTCTCCAATAGTTTCCCCCCAGTTGTTCCTGTTAGCTTCCCTATTCTGCAATGGTGCCTGTGTTTAAACATTGCCCTGCCTGTATCCGATGGACATTCCAAGTGCTTCAGATGTTTAGTCAAAAACCACATCTAGCAGTCATGGCTGTCATCATTCCACCAAGCTCCATGTGTGTATTCCCATGGATAGATACCTCCACCTTAAAATGCTCAAGCTTGAAAAAGCACAACATCCATCCTCCGATCTGGGCAGTGAATGGTCCAATAAGCCTAAATCTGACAAAGGGAAAAAAATCTAAAAAGCTTTTCCTCACAAGTCTAAGTTGGCCAAGCAGTGTGTGAGTGAGAAATTGGCAGCAAGAGTGAAGACCACACCTCACTTCGGTACATACGAGACACCAGGCATCTCAGGCAGCAATCACGGTACTTTTAAACAATGTGCACAGAGTTCGCACTGAGACTATATGCCTGACTCTGCCTGCCTCAGAAAAGCTCGGGCCCACTGCAGCACTGAGCAACCATGGCGGAAACATTGGTGCAAAGAACAGCTGATGCAGCACCACAGACAGCAACCACAGGCAGCAGCATGGACATAACCAAACCAACAGTAGAAACCAGCCACCTCAGCAGAATAAGCAAATTTGAGGCCTCCATTGAGGGACCAAAAACATCTTTACCTGTTCCAGAGGTGCCAACAAGTGATAACATATTCAGTCATCACCATCTGACCTTTTGCGTCAAATGGCAGAGAATAACATCTGACAGATGAGTGCTACAATTAATCCTTGTGGGATATACCATTCCCTTTATATCTATTCCTCCCTCACACCCACTTATGCCATCCCTCTTCAGGGACCCTCTCAGAATGAGATTTTATGACAGGCTGTTTCCCTTCTCCGATTGGGCACTATAGAAGTTGTCCCACATAGATATGGGGGGAGTGGTTTCTACTCTCACTTTTTCCTTACCTAGAAGAAGAATGGAGGATGGTGCCCCATTTTAGATATTAGGGCTCTCAACAAATACCTGAAAAAGGAAAAGCTTAAAAAGGTAACACTGGCCACCATCATTCCTGCTGTGTAGCCTGGTTACTGGTTTTTGTGTCTCAACTTACTGGATGCCTGTTCTCATGTTACTATTCATCCTGCTCACAGGTGCTTTCTCCACTTTGTCCTAGCTATGCACTACTACCAGTATGCAGTCATACTATTTGGACTCTGCATAGCACCAAGGATTTTCTCCAAGATGCTTGTGGTAGTCACCACCTACCTAAGGAAACAAAATCTTGTCATTTTCCCCTATCTTGATGACTGCCTGATCAAGTTGAAATCAGAAGCAGATTCCTGTTGCAATACCCACCTGGTTATGATATGCACAGTTTAGGTCTGCTAATAAAACAAAGTCTATGCTACACCAGTGCAATCCGTACAGCGTATAGGCACACAACTAAACTCAAGGACGGACATAGCCTCCTTGTCTCTTGACAGATTTGTAAAAATCAGGGACCTTGGCCACAAGTCATGTCACAAGATTGCCTTCAATTGCTTGGCCACATGGCGTGATGTGGTTCTGAATACACATTTGTTCATGCGATGCCTACAGAGCTGGCTCAACACAACCTAAAACCCAAACTGCCACCCCCTGACCAGGACTCTCCTAACAGTAAAGACTGCACTACTTTCGACAAAACAGAGAACCTGTGCACAGGAATTCCATTTCAAGAACTGGAACCTTCAGTGGTCATCATAAACTTCTCCCTCGTGGGTTGGGGTGCGCACATGGGAAATTCAACGATGCAGGGTATTTGGACATCAAAAGAAAGGGCTCTCCACAAAACATTCTGGAGCCCAGAGCTGTGAAAGTAGTTTACTATCATTTCCTTGCAGTAATAGCTGGCAGAGATGCCAAAATATATACCAGTAATGTTGCCTGTATGTTACATAAACAGGCAGGGTGGTGCCCATTCCCATGCCCTCGGTACAGAGGCTATTGCCCTGTGAAATTGGTGCCTCATCCATGGCATTACTGTAAGTATATTACCTACGGGGCACCCTAAACACCACCGCCAACACACTGAGCAGAGCCTTAACTGAGGAACAGACGTTTCAGATAGAACACGGAATCTTAGAAATATTTTTCAGTCAATGGGACAGTCTCTGATAAATTTTTTTTTTTGGCCACAAACACAAAACAAAAAGTGTCCTAAACTGCTCCAGAGCTGGCATAATTAAGGGCTCCCTTGGAGACGTTCTCACCATCAAATGGAGTCACCACCTCCTATACACCTTTCCTCCGATCCCCCTTCTCAACCGGACGATACTCAAGATAAGGAGGGACACAGTGAGACTCATTCTAATAGCTCCATGCTGGCCCAGCCAGCCGTGGTTCCCCTTTCTCAAGACAATGGCCTTATCTCCCCCCCCCTCCCGCAATCTCCCTGCCATGCAACCCCAGGCTGCTTTACCAATATGGAATACAGATCCAACACCCATAGTTCTTTGAGTAGCGTGCCTGTGGGTGATCGACTGTTGGTGTAGGGTCGTCCTGGCGCCACAGATCAGAGATTTGTTAGCAGTAGTCTGCTGGATCGCGCATGTGCATTATGTGCCTCATGCTCTTCGCAATGTTTTTCAAGCGTGCAGTCCGGCTCCCACCAGTTTCTCCTAATCACCCTCAGTTGCAGATCGAGTGAGCTACCTCTCCCTCTATCCTCTCAGAATGAAAAAAATTCAAGTTAGTTGGTTTTTAGCTTAGTTATTCTAGTAATAGTAGTCTTGTTACATTAGGGGAAAAAAAGCCATTCGGAGCCCTCCATGCCTCACGGTCTTTATTTAAAAAAAAAAAATTACAGGTACACCATGCCAGATTCTCCAGGCTTCTAAAAATGCAACTCTTGCGGGGAGCCCATGCCCACCTCAGATGGACACTCCCGCTGCATTCGTTGCCTCGGGGAAAGACACATCTCTTAAAAGTGTCCTCACTACTCTATGTTAACTGCTACAGCAAGACCAAACAGGGAAATGAGGCTCCAGATGCTGTTATTTGATAAGGCCCTGCAGTCCTCGCAGCCACAGCCTTCCTCACCTCATTCAGACCCTGTTAGGACCGAAAAACATAGAGCCGCATCGCCTAGGCCCCCTTCCTCAATGAAGAGAAGAGCCTCTCCAGCACGGTCCTTTCCACCAAGTCAATGTAAGCACCGGTGATAAACCAGGCACTTTTAGCACTGTTCCCACCCGCTCCAGGGATATGGCAACAAAACAGTGCCGCAGTATGCCAGCTACTCCAGCTGTGGCACCGGATCTGGGTCCAGCACAGGTGTCAGCACTAGCAGTCTTGTCAGTGCCTGCGGCATTGACCTCTTCTTCCACACCAGCACTGCCTTTGGCACCGGGAGCACCCCTGGCACCAACAAGAGCTTCCGTGGCCCAATGCGCAGCTGCAGCACCGACACCATCGTTGGCACAGGCTAAGGCTTGGTCTAAAACTAAGAGAATTGTGGCTTCCTCCTCGAGCCTGGAACCTATCACCACCTCTCCGGCACTGCTTTCTCCCTCCCCTGTGCCATCAGTCCCACCTACTGATGTTCTACAGCATTACACTGCCAGAGAATATTACAGCTTGACATCACACCTCTCTCCAGTACCACGCTTTCACTCATACCATTTATATCAACACATCTTGATTTCTCCATCTCCTTTAAGGGCTGCATCCAAATCATCCAGGTCTCTATCACTATCAGCATATGCCACTTACCATGATGATCGCAAGAGCACCTTTTCTTCCAGGCACCCCTTCCCTACCAGATATTACTACAGCCACCACCATAGCTACTGCTCTTATTATGAACACCATTGACCAGCACGCTACTGTATGTCACCGCACCGTTCTCGACATTGGTTGCCATGTTACCACCGTTCTACCTCCACACGATGCCAGATGCCTTCTCCTGCTCCTGCTGACACGCACCCTCCCACTCCTACTCAGACTACATCGCTTCCGCCCCAACAGTCTGACCCTGAGGAAGGTCAACTGTCTGATCATGAACAGCCACAGGGCATTTCTCCTACAGACCAATCTTCCTTTCACTCTGACGAGGCTGTAATCCTGGGGGATACATCACCAACCAACAATCTCAGAAAGTTTCAAGACAACGTCAGGTGGGTAGCCTTCATTCAAGAGGTTCAACTGATGAAGGTACAGGAGAAGCAACACCGACTCCTGAAAAATTTACAGCCCTCAGAAGTCCAAGATAGCTTTGTCCATTCATGAAGCTATTCTTGAGGTAGCTGATGACATCTGGCAGACCTCAGCTTCTGTCCTGTCTACCAACAAAAGAGTGGACAAGAAATACTTCATCCTCACCAAAGGGATGGATTTTCTTTTCTCGCATCCCCAACCTAATTCATTGGTAGTCGATGCGGCACAACAAAGAGCCCAGGCACCACAGTATAAAAGTATCATAGCCGACAAAGAAAGTAAGAGATTCGACCTTTTTGGTAGGAAGGTTTATTCCTCCGCAACTCTGATGCTCCAAATGGCCAATTACGCAGCCCTCTTGGCCAATCATGACTTTGACAACTGTGCTAAATTAACCACACTTATGGAGCACTTGTCAGACAAGGAGACAGATACTAAAATCAGTTGTCCAAGTGGGCTATGCATCATCCCATAGAGCACTCTAGATTGCATTAGATATCACAGACACCATGCACACCCACCTTGCCCGTCCTCTTGTAACAATTCAGGAATAGTTGGTAAAGTAACGGCTCACCCCACATCTGGCCCTAGATTAAAACAGAAAAATGCCTTTTCAGTTCTTTTGTTTCAAAAAATGCAATTGTAATTTTGTAAAACAACCCAAGATTTAACTCTGCCAAGATGGCCTCTGACAAATCAAGTAAAAAGGCATCATCCTGTTAAAAAGCAGCTATTAACTTTTAAGTGATGACAAGGCCGGGCATGAAAAATATAGCTGTACACACATATTAAAACACTTTTACCACCACGTTGCTCTCCATAGCGAAATTTTGAAAAGCAATAGCATGCCAAAATGTCTCTCTCTATTTATAACCCTAAATTTTAAAACAAGTTTGGGTGTATGGTTTGGGGTGATAAGGAAACTTCCGGGCAATTGGGAGTAGGGATGTAATGCCGGATGTTTGTTAAAATGGGATGTACAGCCGGTGGGCATTCTTGTATTGCAAACTAAATGCTCAAAGCACCCTTCAGTGATATGACTCCCATACTTTCACGATAGCCGGATAAAAGCTTAGCTACTCTCCCTGGGGATCCACCTTTTATCTCTGCTTACAGGCACAGGAAATGACCCCCTTCTCCCTTACAGCTTCTATACTAAAAGCTCTCTGTTTTTAATTGCAAATGTGTGATAGTCTTGGTGGGGGGAGGAGGGCGAGCATAGGTTTAATTAAAAGCCCCCCTAAAATCAGCCCGGTCCTGATGTCTCATTCTGAGGATTTTTCTTCTCGGATCCCCATAACTAGTCAATTTCAATAAGAAAGCAGGCATATTACCAAGGTTGGGAAATAAAAGGGGTTATTGCGAGGAAAAACTTTCACGTTGTGTTTTATGCCAGGGACAGGCATTAAAGTCTTGGGGGGGGGGGTGACTCGGCAGGGGGAAAACAAAGCAGTGTGTCAGTTTCAGATGGGGGGAAAGTGGGCTGGGAGAGAGAGCCCCACTCTGCAGAGCTCATGTTTGAGGCTTTGATTCCACAAATAATGATTGGGCATGTGTTAATTTCAAACCGCTCATGGCTAAAGTCTCCAGAATAAATGGCTTGAATTGCACACCTCAGAGTGGGGAATGACAGGGACTTAACTAATCAATTTCAGTAAGAAAACAGGCTTATTACCAAGGTTGGGAAATAAAACTGTCACCTTGTGTTGTATGCTGGCGAGAGGCTAAAGTCTTCAAAGGGCTGGGGGGCGGGCGGGGGGGGAACATAGGATTAAACTTGTTCCTGAACATTAAAAATTAACTACAGAGCTCATGTTTGAGGCTTTGATTCCACAAATAATGATTGGGCATGTGTTAATGTCAAACCGCTCATGGCTAAAGTCTCCAGAATAAATGGCTTGAATTGCACACCTCAGAGTGGGGAATGACAGGGACTTAACTAATCAATTTCAGTAAGAAAACAGGCTTATTACCAAGGTTGGGAAATAAAACTGTCACCTTGTGTTGTATGCTGGCGAGAGGCTAAAGTCTTCAAAGGGCGGGGGGGGGGGCGGAACATAGGATTAAACTTGTTCCTGAACATTAAAAATTAACTACTCAATCGGGGGAGTGCAGCTTCTGTTTGGACATTTTGAAAGTATGGGATGCTTCTGATTGGTGGAGGTTGTGGAGTGCTTCTGATTGGACAGACCAAAAGATGGGGTGAACACTGTTTCTCTGATTGGTCAGATCGAAAACCTGGGCAGGGTGAGAAGGCTTACAATCCACAGCATTTCCCTAGGGTCGGAGGACGGGTGAGGTTGGTCTCCTCTCTTTTCTCTCTGCCGCTTTCTTTTACCCTAACAGCCCTGTATTTTTAGCATCTCCCCTTTTCTTCAACTTCTCTCTCTCTTTCTCTTTCTTTCTGCTGCTACCTTTCTTTTACCCTGACAGCCCTTTCTGCCCTTTTCTCCTGTTTCATTCTATTGCTTTTCTCTGCCACTAGCTTTCTTTTTACCCTCTCACATCTCTCATCTTTTTCATTTTACCCTGACAATCCTGTCTCTTTAGCCTCTCATCTTTTCTCTCTCTGGTGCTAGCTTCGCTCTGTTTCTTTTCTCTCTCTCAGGCTATGTCTAAATTACACCCCCTCTGTCGTCAGAGGGATGGAAATTAGACTTATCGAAAGTGCAAATGAAGCCAGGATATAAATATCCTGTGCTTCATTTGCATAATGGCAGTCGCCGGTTTTTTTTGAAACGGGGCTTTTTGAAAAAAACCCAGCAGTTTAGATGGGGCATTTTTTGACAGAAATGCCCCATTTTGAAAGATCCTGTACTCTATTTTTTTTCTCTGCTGCTAGCTTTCTTTTTAGCCTCTCCCCTTTTTTCTATTTCTTTTCTTTTTAGCCAGTTAAGCTGGCCTCTCTCATTTGATTTTCCCTGACCTGGAAAGCCGGCATCCAAGATGGCGGTGCCCTGCCATCTTGAATGCCTTGTGGAGGGCAGGGGTGGGGGCTGGGGCGGACCTGAAAGGGGGTTAATTACCTCACGGGAAGGGACAGGAGGTGGAGGGGCGGGGGTAGGAGTAGGAGGGACCATGGGAGGGGGCAGGTGGGGGATGGGGTTAGAAGGGATCATGGGAGGGGGCAGGGTTAGGAGTAGGACCTGTGGGAGGGGACGGGTTAGGGGTGGGGCACATGACAGAACTATATGGTGATGAGAGCTATCGAGGCATTAACTACTCCTGGTCATGTATTATGTGGCCTGCCTGGTGAAGGCTTGATTGTCCTTGCAGTTCTTTAGCTCCTTAGTGTGTGTCAGCACAGCACAACTGGAGCACAGCACAATTTGAGCGTATCTTATCTCAAATCTATTTTGACATTTGAAATTTGGTGTATCTACACAGCACCAATTTTTGAAATAATGCACTATTTTGAGCCATCCCTTCTGCCACGAGGTTTACCAGGATAGCAAAATAGCGCGCCCGTTATTTCGAGAAATATTTTGAAATAACGTGTGGCTTGTGTGGACGTGGGGTAGCTATTTCGGGATACCGCTGGTATCCCGAAATAGCTGTGCAGTGTAGACATACCCTAAATGTGTTCCCAACACCTGCACTCAGTTGCTGATGAACACTTCACAAAACAAATCCGCCCTGTTTTTCTAGGACATTTCCTTATCTGTTGCAACCTCCCGAACATGGTAAACAGGCCGTTAAGGCCTGTGCTGTTCAGCACAATGCCCCAAAATAGTCTGGTAACATTGTGCTACATTGTAACATTTCACTGACAAGCCTCTTTTCCAACATTTCCATTCACTTTTCCACTGACTCTTGCAAGAAATGCATCTCAGCAAGCAGTGTAATCATGTGAGTGAATGGGTTGGGGTGGTTTGCATTTGTATGAACTAAAGAAGTTCCAGACAGGGTGCGAAAATTCCCTTTGCAGGAACATAATTCTAATCCTGCCACACTTCCCCAAAGGTGGGTGACCCCCCTGGCAGCCATCTCCCTGCTCAAGGTAAGCAAGGAAACTCGGGCACAACTTCTTCAGGGTGGTGGCTTTTGCCCTGTTTCACATGCAGCCCACCTATGTTCCGCTTTGGTTCCTGCACAAGTGATTGATGAATGGTACAGGCCAGTGTCCTGCAATGGGGAAAGGCACAAAGCTGCACTGCCATGGACCCTGCAGCAGAAATTTACGTTTCCAAAACTTTTGACGGTCTCTCTGCAGGATTCCATTGAAATAATGGTGAGCATCAACATCCTGCTCGGCAAATACTCATTGGCTACACGGGTACATAAAGCTCATAGAAACACAGCTGGCATCTCACGTATCCATGCCCTCAGCCCTGCACTCCACAAGCCACAGCCATTTACCTTGGCTCATCCCATGCTTTCTGGCCCCTGGAAAGTGATTTCTCAGACCGACTATGTCTGTCAGCAGAGGACAATAATAGTTCCTGGCTGCCAGATACACTCAGTGACCCTGGTGGGAGCCCCTGGTCCTCGTTTGCCTCAGCCGCCTCTATAATTTAATTTTCTTGGGTAGGCCCTCCATGTACTGCCTCTGTGCTCTCCCAAGTATCCATGGTGCTCTTGGCAGGTCTCCAGTGAAGCACGGGAGCATCAGTTTGCTTCACAGGCCGTATGACATTCTTGTCTCAGTTCTTCACTCTTCACTCTCCACTCCAACTTGTCCTGCTCATACCTCTTTTCACACATGGATTGAGAAATGTGTGTCTATGTGTCTTGGTTCCTACTGCTCACTCGCAGCTGGGACTGAGCAGACTCTTCTCTGCATATGCTGGTCAGATCCAACAGCTCTGCCGTGATCCAAGTGTGGGAGGGAGTATTTGGTGTGCTAGCCGCACCTGGGGAGGTGCCATCAGACCACTACTCCCTGAGCCAGCCTGTGGATTGTGGGTGGGTGAAGAGGTCCAGATGTTCAGGCAGCAGGAAAAGGGATTTAAATTTTACATTGCTTACAAGGTAGCATGGCAGATAGCTAGTCACCTGACTAACTGCTGACCAGAGCAGCTGATTGGGAATTGTGGGCCACTTCCTGGAGGCCAGAATCAGCAACAAAAATGCCTTGATGTGTGCATACTGCATGTTTGCCACCAACACAGGGAAGGGAAAAGAAAAAATGCCCCTCATGGACCTGGAAGGTTTTTGTCATAAAAAATGGCCATTTTTTGCAACAAAAGCCATGTTGCAGTGACAAAAGGCTCTTTTCTTCGATGAAACTTGCCAGTGTGGACAAAGCCTAAGCTTGCGAAGCCATTCTATATATGGAAACAAGCTCCTAGGGAAGGAAGCAACGAGATTGGAGTGGGTGAAGGTGGACAATTGTTTCAGCACAAGGATTGTTTTTCCCGAGGTGGGTGTTGCAGGGCCGAATGATGGACAAAGCCGGGTGGAGTGGTAAGAAGCGATTTATTCGATTACAGCATCCAGATCGCTCGTTCCCCTCTGCCTCGCGACCAATGAAGTGAGCCCTGAGTTATGGTTACAGCATCTTTTTATCCCTTCCCTTCTCTCGGTACCCGCCCTATCCCTTTCTTTCCGAATCAGCCTTTTGTTTCCTAATATGGTGAGGATTACCCCTTCCCGGACCCGACCTCTTTGCTTCCTAATCTGGAGAGGCTACCTTTCCCTGGACCCTACCTGTTGATTCCTTATATGGTGCATTTTGAAGCCTTATTTTACTGGCAGCAGATTGGGTAACTGGATGGCCTAACTTACGGTAAGGCCCCAAATTAGGGAACTTTGTGGCTTAATTTACGAGAGGATGCTATTCCTGAGGCAATCCTTGTATTGCCCTCTTTCGTGTTACACAGGGGCCCCCCATGCAGCTGAGGGTCATCTTGCTCCCAAGCTGGGGTTTCTGTGGAGTATTATGAAGGCAGGCTCTTATGCCTGGATCCTGCCTTCAGCTCCCTGTAGGCCAGATCCAGTGCTGAGACCCCCTTTATTCCTGCACCCACAGTGGGGACATAAAAAGCCCGCAAGATCTGAAATGCCATAGAGCAGGGGCTGCAGGCTCCTTCCCCCTGTCTCTTTCTCCTCTGTGCCTCTTTTCTGCTCCGCGTCCTGTTGGATGGTTCATTTGTTCCTCCTCTCCTCTTGTCTCCTCTGGCCCCCACATACCCTTATTTACCTCCGGGTCCTCTGCCCCGACCCAATCCCCCAGCCCGCTGCCTGAGGGACCCCGCCCTTTCCCAGCTGGGGAAGCGTTTGGTTGCCCGGCAACCATGCCCCAGGCAGCCCCTCACGTGTCTGCTCCTGCGCCGGCGCCAGCCTCACTCTCCCGCTGCCTTGTCCCCTCCTGCAGCTGAGGCGCGCTCCTGGAGTCCCGCAGCCCCGGCCACGCTGCACGGCTTGCTGGTGGCTGCCTTCCGCCGCCCTGCCACTCTTGGCGGCCCGGGGGAGAGGGGTTGCAAGTGAAAAACCAAATCCAGCTGCGAACCCCCTCTAAGTTGCTTGCGACCCCCAGTTTGAGAAATGCTGCCATAGAAATTTGTGATCATTGCAGCTGAAAATAACGATTTTAAACTTAAAATGGGATGATAGCAATAAATGAGCTGGGATAATGATTTATGAGTGCCAATAGAGCTATTTAGAGAGATGTGACAGGCCAGCTGATTCGAACCATGAAGTGCGCTCCGGGACATGTTAGTTCAAATCAAACCGTTTGGTTCGAACTAACATTACTCCTCAAAATTTTTTTTGAGGAATAACGTTAGTTCGAACCAAGGGGTTTGATTCGAACTAACGTGTCCCGGAGCGCACTTCATGGTTCGTATCAACTGGTGAGTGGAATAGCGTGCGGGCGAGATTATGCTAATGAAGCGCGGGATATTTAAATCCCCGCTTCATTAGCAATTTTGGTCGGCTACATTTGCCTCCCTAGTTCGAACTAGGGAGCAACTGTAGACATAGCCTAGAGATTTGCATTTTTAAGCTTCTTTCCTGGAACCTGGCTTTTCTTACCTACGTATGGTGTTTTCCTTTCACTTTGTAGAAGAGTTGCTGGTATTTCAAATCAACAAGTCAAAGATATCTTTCAACTGCCAAAAGACATGCCCCTCCTAACTCCAGCTTTACTGATCTTGTGTTTACACTAGTTAGCGCTTTCTAATAATATTTTAACATCATTTTGTCTTTAATAATTCATACAAGTTGTTCTGCCTTACAATCAGAGTTTTTTCTAGCCTCCAGTCCTGGTTGCAGGCATAGTAATTATGGTCTTGTGTACTAACAGTTCATAACATGTTCCTTCCATCTGGAAAAGCCCTCCCATATTTCTCCACTGTTCATTTGCAAATCTCACCTGAAAACTTCTTTTCTGCCTGGTTCAACTCTATATAACATCTCTCTCCATCAATCTATTAGTATGTAACTGAATTCTTAAGTCCCTTTCAGAATAATATGATGCTATATAATTGCTTCAGGTTTATTCTTTTAAAAATCATAGTGAATAAAGTTAAATTATTAGAAAAATAAACTTGAAATTTACAAATTTATAATTATTACATTGGACTTGTCTTAAACACATTAAATATAGCCCTTTTTTGAGTTGATAGAAGCCATTAACCACTTCTAGCAAACCACTGTTTAATATAGGTTCTTATGCCACTCTCAACCCCACAGTATCTTGATACTTTGCAGTAGAGCATTAAGCAACTGTCACATGTAGTTCATTCTCTCTCTCATCCTCTCATCAGAGGATTTATGGTGGGTATCCATATTGCATGATTCATAATCGCCTGACCAGAGAATCTTAGTTATCTCTGACTAGCTGTCCTATTTGGCACATTCCTGTAATGGGGTATGTATGTGGATATTTTGCTGTGTTGATGGCTACATCTAACTTTGTCCTGTAACTGGTAAAATTAGGCCCACCTCCCATAGCTCTAAGTGACTAGACAATTTATAGTGCTCTTTGCTGTGTGATGAAGATGCCACTCTGTGTACATGGCATCAGAAGACTGTTCCTCATGTGTATAAGCTATCCCAGAGGGCTTTACTGGCTATGTTAATCATAGGGTTGCCAGGTGTCCGGTATTGACCCGGACAGTCCAGTATTTTCACCTCCTGTCCGGTAAAAGAATTCAGAAAATACTGGACACCCAAAATGTCCGGTATTTTCTGGGTTTTTTTCCCTGCCAGGAGGCGAAAATACCAGACACCTGGCAACCCTACGACACACTCAGCAACTGGACCCAGCCCCCTGGCCCTGGCCCCCCTGCTTACTTGGTTCCTTCTGGCTCGATCAAGAAAACAAGATGGTCGCCGGCAAAAAGCCTAAAGACCTGAAGCAAGGGGAAGCAATGCCTTCCCTGGGTCTTAGTGCTCAACCCTCCCCTCTTCCTATTCCTATTCTGACTCTGCACCTGACTCTGCACGCACTTAAAAAGGCCATGCTGTTTTAATGCTGGTTGTTTTGGGGTTTTTTTTGCTTAATAACTCTCGGGGTCCTTTTTTGTTGTTGTTGCTCAATAACTTTGGTCTCCCCCTTTTTTTTCCCTCAACAGAATTTTTTCCCTGGTAGTTTTTTTTTGTGGGGGTTGTTCGGTATTTTTGGTTCAACCATCTGGCAACCCTAGTTAAGCAGAGGACACAGGCCAGCTTAAAATTTCCAGCACCTTCTTTTGCTGGACACAGTGCTTTGAATGTTGTCTAGTGTAGTTGCTGTGCAGCCCACATCTCCTTCCCATAGTATTAAGCGGAAAGGTTGGAAGCAGTGTTCCCTCTAAGATTTTCCATTCACAAGTGGAGCGAATTTTGTCTTGTGCACCAACAATGAGGTCACGTGCACTTGTTTGGATGTGTGCTACTGTGGCACCCACCAGTGGCACTGCTCCCCAAGGGACTCTCCCAGGTAGTGTCCCCCCACTTCTTGGGGAGAAGGTGAGATGTGCCCCCCCGGCAGGGAGCGCTGCTGCCTGTGGCAGAGCAGGGACTGCCTCAGGCTGCTTCTGTGGGGCTGGCTGTGAGTCCCCAGCTGGGGCAGAGGGAAGCTGCTGCCAGTGCCCGGGGTTGGCAAGGAGTGAGGTGCTGGGGTGGGGCAGTGACGTGGCTGTGGGGACAGGGGGTTGAAGGACAGGGGGCTCTGAGGGGCAAATGAGAAGGGTGTGTGTGTGGAGAGAAAGAGAGATGCAGGGCCCCCCAGCACCAGCCGCCCCCCCAGCTTGGCTCCAGCTTTGGGCAGCTGCCATGTGTTCCACCCAGAGAGCAGTCAGAAAGCTACTTTGCAGTCCTGAATGCAGCTTCAGCCCTGGGGAAGGGCTGGAGCTGTCTCCAGCCACTGGACCAGTCCCTCCCCCCCCCCCCACGCAGCCCCGGCTCCTGATCAGGCCCCCCGAGCAAGTTTCCTGAGCCAGCCCCAGCTCCCGGCCCCCCAAGCAAGCCACTAGCCCCCTGAGCTGCCCCCCCCCCCCCCGCCCTGAGCCAGTCCCAGACCCCATGCTACTCAGCAAGTCCTGGCGACCTCCTGCCACGTGACAGGTCCCAGCCATGGTCACCAGAGCAGGCCCTCTCCATCACATGTGTCAGCCACCTCCCCCAACAGCCCCACCCCAGCATGCTACTTCAGCCGACTTGGCACAGCCGCCTGCCACATCACTCACCTGCCAGCAGGAAAGTGAGTGCTGCTGCACGGCTCTGCAAAGTTGGTGGGCGGACGGAGAATTTTTTGTGTGAGGCCACGCAGGTGTGCACCTTAGCGGGAACCATGGTTGGAAGGTGAGGGTAATTCTATAAAAAACAAACCCATCACACATCACCTGGTAGTTGGTTCTGAAATACGATGGCCCGAATGTACTCAGCTAGAAAATACCCCACCCTTCACTCCCACTCCTCAGTTACAGCTTGGTGTGGATACGAAACATGGCTGTGATGGGAGAAAAGCTACTGTATGGCATAGAAACCAGATCTTGTTTCTTGCAACCCATGAAGATACAAGTTCTTCTAATCAGATAAAAAAATCACAACTGCAATTGTAATCTGAATGAACTTGTACTCATCTCCATGGCCTTTCACAAGTCACCTCTCAGTTTCTCTAGTTTTAAATTGGGGATCACCTTTCCTTCCCAGGAAGACCTAGTTAAATGTCTGCTGGAGGAAGGTGGTTGTTTGACAGGGTCCATGTTTTGTGCTGTGTTTGTATAGTGCATAGCAAAAAGGCAGCCTGGTCTATGACTAGGGTTCATGGTTGCTACAATTATATAACTAATAACATGATAAAAATCCTTATAAATTTCCTTGCCATTGATTCACTAGATGGGGTAGTTTGACAAAAATCAAACAGAATCCAAAAATTTCTCTGAAGATGAGACTCCAGGCAGTCTGACCCAAAAGGAGCTGTATAGAAAGAGGAGAGGTCATCTTGGAAGAAAGAGGAATGAAGATGTTCCATTGCCATACGCTACCCAGTATGCTCACAGACCGCTTTGGTGATGACTGGAAATGAGCCAGAAGGGAGCCTGGAGTCACCTGTGGTATGTAAATGTACAGGGACGTTAACCGCAATAATTGGTAGCCCATATGGAGTCAGCAGACCTTAAGGACGACATACCAGCCCAAAGAAAAATATCCTTGAGATTTGTGATATCATATTATCTGTAGTACAATCTGGACCAGTGAATAGCTGTGTCCTTTCAGTTCTCCAGGGTGGAGTGCCTTTTACACTGCTTCACTGTGAGAACTGAAGGGTATCATATTTTGTGCCTATGCTTAGGACTGTATGTGTTTTATGCCAAGGATAATTTAGCAGGTACGTGCAGAGAAACCTGCTGAGTTCATCCCCCCCCCCCCCGCCCTTGGGTAGTTAATCAGTTTCTGGAACATCTTTTCTTTGTTCTCGGAAAGTGCCCGAGGGGAGGGGAGGGTGATCTCAGCAGATAGAGGGTCAAGGTACTGGTATGTGGTAAAAAGTTTTATCTATAGGGTCACAGGTATGTGGTAAACAGGTTTATCTATGGGAATGTTAAACATGATCCGTTATGCTGAATGTAAAGAATGTGACAAGACTGGACAAAGGTTCGTGTGGAGCAACCACTCTATGCTATAAAATACTGAGGAGGGGACTTGCCCCTCCGAGAGCGCCTGGCTGGTTTTGTACCGGGGTGCTCTCCCTTTGTGCACATTGAATAAAGCTTTGAATTGAACGGCGCGTTGAAGACTCTTGATTCTGCCAAAAACATTTTGCCCTTGGGTACCACAGTAATCCCAACGGAGCTATATCCCTGGACAATACAAGCTCATATAAAGCCTGCCATTTTATTACTAGAAAATGATATGCACATATCCTATTATCACTAATCGGATTTCTCAGACACTTTAAAATCCAAACAGATTGGTATGAATAAAACAATAAAGCAAATTTATTAACTATAGAAAGACAGATTTTAAGTGGTTCTAAGTAATGTGGCATAACAGTCAGAATTGGTTACAAGAAAATTAAAATGCAAGTAATGTCTAACTTAACAAGCTAAGTGTATTCAATACAAAAGTCTCTCACCACATATTCTATCAGTCTGAGGCTATGTCTACACTGCAGGTTTCTTGTGCAAGAAGCTTTTTATGGAAGAGATCTTCCGCAAAAACTTCTTGTGCAAGAGTGCGTCCACACTGCAAAAGCGCATTGGAAAAGTGATGTGCTTTTGCACAAGAGAGCGTCCAGACTGTATGGACGCTCTCTAAAAAGAAAGTGCTGATAGCTATCCACAGAATGGCCACCAGAGCACCCGTGCTTTTTTCGATAGGGGTTTTTTGTGCAAAAAGAAGCAGTTCCCCATCCACACACACCTTTTTGCGCAAGCGGTCTTGCGCAAAAAGGAGTTATTCCTCGTAGAAAGAGGAATACCTACACTTCAAAAACCCCTCCATTCTGTCGATTTACTTGCACAAAAACGTGCTTGAGGTGTGGATGCTCTGCAAGTGCAAAAACTCTGCAGTGTAGACATAGCTCGACTGGCTGAATTCATTTAGGCTACATCTATACTACATGCTTCTTGCGCAAGAGTTTTTGTGCAAAAACTTCTTGCGCAAGAACATGTCCACACCTCAAAGCACATTGCAAAAGTGATGTGCTTTTGTGCAAGAAAGCGTCTACACTGCATGGACGCTCTTGCGCAAGAAAGCTCTGATAGCCCATTCACAGAATGGCCATCAGAGCACCTGTGCTGTTTCCTCTAGAACGTCCACGCTTGCCTTTTTGCGCAAGAACTCTTGCACAAAAGGGAGTCATGTCTTGTAAAAGGAGGGAAAAGGCCTCTGTTCTGCCGTTTTACTCTTCATTTCCTTGCACAAAAGCGCATTTGAGGTGTGCATGCTCCACGGGTTTTTGTGCAAAACCAGCTGTTTTTGCACAAAAACCTTACAGTGTAGACAGCCTCAGTCAGGATCCTGTCCTTCCTCTCCCAGGCTCTCCCAACAACATAATGTTTCCTTTGTTACTCTAATGTTATCCATGCCATGGGTCGAGAGGAAGGAAGAGAGATGACTTGGGACATTTGCTTTCTCTTCTCTGAAAATCATCTTCAGCTGAGATTAAGAAAACAGCAAGTCTGTGTGGATAGGAACCCCCAGTTGTTTCTTTGGCAAAATGTAAATTTTTACCTACACCCTTTTTCCTGCAAAAGAATGGGACTTAACCAGGACATGGTGTATTTGATTTTTGTTGAAACATGATCGAGGCTTTGGCTACTGGTTTATGATTGCTCCCTAGATTTGGAGTATATCTTAGTAACATCATGCAGTAGACTCTTATGTCTTTACGTACATTGTGACTAAACATAGTTTACCAAGACAATTATGAGTTTTCAAGTGATACCTCATGAGGCATACTTTATATCTTCTTGTGAACATATGGGCAGGGCTCGACAAATAATGCAATCGATTGCAACCCAGAAGAGCCGGGTTCGGGCAGCCGGGTTCGGACAGCGCGGCTGGCAAGCGGGGCTCGCCGCAGTCAGCGAGTCCTGCATATGGGTATAGTCACATATGGGGGGTGGCCGTGTTAGTCTGTATCTGCAAAAACATCAAGCAGTCCTGTGGCACCTTAGAGACTAACATATTTATTAGGGCACAAGCTTTCCTGGGTAAAACCCACTTCATCACAGACTGTCAGAATGGTCAACTTGGAAAGGTAACGTTAGTATAAAAGGGTATGTCTACACTTGCATCCTAGTTCGAACTAGGGATGCAAATGTAGACATTCAAAATAGTCAATGAAGCGGGGATTTAAATATCTCGCGCTTCATTAGCATGATCTCGCCAGCACGTTACTCCGATCAACAGCTGTTTCGAACCAGGAAGTGCGTGCCGGGACACGTTAGTTTGAACCAAACCCCTTGGTTTGAACTAACGTTACTCCTCATTTTTTGACTATTTCGAATGCCTACACTTGCATCCCTAGTTCGAACTAGGGTGCAAGTGTAGACATACCCAAAGAGAGGATGAAAATTAAGAAAAAAATCCAATTTTGTAAGAGAACTGGGAGAAGAAGAGAGGCAGAGTGTGTTCTGAGGGGGGGAGAATAGATTTAGGTTTCATGCCTGTGCATTTTAAACTATATTATACCAGCTTCAGGGGGTAGCTGAGTTAGTCTGTACAGAATAAACTTAAAAACAACAAATAATCTGGCAGTACTTTAGAGACTAACAAAGCATGTAGATGGTCTCATGAGCGTTCATGGGCACAGCCCACTTCTTCAGATGACCAGAGCTTATACCATTCAGCCACTCGATGGCATTGTATATAAAATATCTTATTTAAGCTAATTTTAGCCAGGCCTGGCTAGGCATTAAAGCAGGGGTCTCCAACCTTTTTAAGCATCAGACCACTTTTTGAATTTAAGTGCAATCAAACCCAAACACCCTTGCCTCGCCTCCTTCCCATCCATCCAAGGCTCCACCCCTGCTCACTCCATCATCCCTCCCTCCCCCACCTTCACTCACTTTTATCAGGCTTGGGGTGTAGAGGGTTGGGGAGTGAGGGAGGGGGATGCGGTCTCTGATCTTGGGCTAAAGGATTTGGAGTGTGGGAGGGGTTCTGAGCTGAGCCTGGAGCAGGGAGTTGAGGTGCAGGGTGCAGGCTCTGGAAGAGGTTTTGGGTGCAGGGGGACTCAGGGCTAGGACAGGGGCTTGGGGTGCAGGAGGGGTTCAGGTCTGGGGCTGAGGTTTGGAATGCAGGCTCCAGCTGGGCACCACTTACCACAGGTCAGGGGGCTATGGCAGGCTCACCCCTACCCTTGCCCTGTACCACTCTCAAAAGCAGCTAGCAAACTCTCTCCATCCCTGTCCCCTCTCTGCTCTGTGAATGGGGTAAAGGGCGGAGGGAGGAGCACCTAACATCAGCTCTCCTTCCTCTTCCTGTGCCCCACACATCAAGCAAGTGGCTCCTGGGGCTGGGGGACAGCTCCAAGGCAGAGGTCAGGAGCAGCACAGCAGTGCTGAGAGGGGCAGATGAAGTGCTGGCACTTGACAGCCTCCTGGCCAAACCTGTCAGGATCACCTGTCAAAGGCTCCAAGATCTAACAGTAGATCCTGATCTACTGGTTGGTGACCACTGCATTAAACGATGCTATGATGATTGCATCTGGTGTAGATAAGCAAGCTCTGTGGACAGTCTATTTCTGGTACAAAAATACATGACATGTCAAATGTCAACTAAACAGGAGACAAACAAAAAATGTTGCAGACAGAAGGAACAAAGCAACAATGGCTACTCTTCAATTGCCCAGAAAACCTGGGTTTTAAGAAACCTTCAGTATGGATAGATGGGGAACAATATTTTCCAAAATCTTGCATTGCTCTCAAGCTTCACAAAGAAACTCAAGTTATACAGGTATCTTCCTAAATTTGTGCTATGGGGAAGCATGCAAATTATATCTTTAAATCCTTTGATTTTATTGAAGACAGCCGCAACAATGACTGTGAAAGAATTCTAGCTATGTCTGACCTTCTTTCATAAGCAACATTTCTCTGTGGTAGAAAATGCAGATTTCACCACAGGATTCAAGGATCAGTGGAAAATAGTCAATATTTTTTGTTAGAATATTATGCATATTGATTGAAAAGTGAGATTTTTTTTGGTGGAGGGGGAGTGGTGATGTGGTATGGTGTGGTGAGGTGGGGTGGGGAATGCAAAACATTTAAGTACCAGAGGTAGGCTAGTTATTGGCTTAACAGATAAAAACCTTTCACTTCAGCTACAGTTGAAAAGAGAGATGACCTTAGGTACAACTATTCTAATAGCAAACAGGTCTTGGGAGTAAAACCAAGAGCAACTAGCCAAACTTGAAAAACAAGAAACTGGATTAGAAGCTGGCTCTGGTTAACAGATATGGTATGAGTGTGAAAAGTCATTACCATAAGACTCCCCCCCCCCCATGCAGGGAGAGACAACTTCTAAACTAAGAGGGACAAATTCCAGCCCATGTGCACAAGTTCTGGGAGAAATGATGCATGTCCAGGCAGAGGCACCTAGGGCCATACGTGCATGGAATATGGATGTATTGCAGCTAGTTGCTGCATCCAAGCAATCCTCAGAGACTCATATTACAGACACTCAAACTGTTTTTTTCTTAGGATCTATCTTAAGACAATGTGGAACCTGTTTCGAGTGTGAAACTGAACATTCATAGCAATACTATTGACTTAAAACGGAGCCAGAAGTGAATGAGTGCGATGTCACAGTCATCTCAGAAGGGACTTAACAATCACCTTCAACCCGGAGTTGAAGTTACTTTTACACAGTTCTGAGTAGACTCGCAGGCACTCTGGAGTGAATTGTATGAACTAGTCCATCATAAAAACAACTTACAAAATAAAGCTCTGCATTCTAAGTGTGTATGATCAAAGGATAGAACACGAACAGCCTTCTCAGCTGCAGTGTGGCAGCAATGAGGAACCTTGTGAGAAATGTGGACGAACTCAATGGAGAGGATTTGATGACACTGGGCTTTTGAAAGGAGAGCCACTGTAAATTAAATTAAGGAACGATGATTAACAAAACAGTGTACAAACACCGGAAGAGACTAAATGTAGATTCATGTGAATTTAGAGAATATCATTACTTGGTTTTAACTGACTGCTTTTCCAAGTATAATGAATTGAAGTTTTAGTGGACACTGATATATACTTCTGCACCAGATATGGACTAGCTAGAGCTTGCTTATAGACATCAGATGTGTTTGTCACATCTACAAGGTTATAACTTAGGTTAGTTTTAAATAAGATTTTTACACACAGTGCCACCTTGTGGCTGATAGATATAATACAAATGAGCATTTCATTACATCTCCCCCTTTAAATTCTACATTCCCACTATTTACAGGATTTACACTATCACTATCTTTGAAGTTCAGTATGTAACAGTCTATTAAACATCTGTGAATTTTACTATTTTTTTAATTACATGACCTGAGCATATAACAAATTAGTTTTCTGGCTTTCTATTAGTTGCAATGACTTACTGTTATTTAGTTAGGAATCCTTGGGTAATCTTGTTGTTCCATGTCTGCCAACTGTAGAATATGCTCTGTTCATTGTTCTTTCTGACATAATGCAGATGTTAACCGTTTCTGTCGAACTCTCCACTGTTGGTCTTGATCACATATGATCTGGCCTGCTGAGTTTTTTTTCTTTGTAATAGCTAGAGTGATCCTTCCAGTTTGATCTGACTGGTCACCAGGTTCTAGACTTGGCAGTTCTCTAACCACATGACATATGTTGTAAAAATGTTCATAAGCTCTGTTAGATTTTCTATCCAATTTGGTTACTTGCTTCCTGGCTGGCCACTTTGGAAATAGGTTCTGAATTGTCTTCTCACCACTAGTTGTGCTGGACTATATCCAATAACCAATCCTGGTATTGAGCTGTAACTTGGAAAAGCAAAGAATGAATCTTCCTGCTATAGGATTTTCTTGGCTTCCTGTCCAACTCGTGCAGTATCTCCTGTCACTTGTGCATGAAAGGTGTTCTGCTAGTGACATGATTTGTTTGGAATGACAAATTCTGCTGTAGTTAAGTCTTATTGTCCATCACCGGGTGTTTTGGAACACTGAAGCAAGCTTGAATTACTGCTCAGGGTGTGAGCTAACTTTACACCAGCCCTGTTACTGGGATCCTAAGACCTTTAATATCCTCTCTGTTCCCTTTGATACCTCCCTGTTAAGGGACCCATGAAATGTTAGCTTGCAAGTGTCACTGATTCTAGGGCAGCTTGTGCTGGGCCTACCATCCACTGACAGCTGGAATTTTACATTGTCATCAGATTGTGCCTTAGCCATGATGTTGTTGGACATACATTATCCTTGAATATGGCCCTAGCCTTTGGGAAATGACCCAATCACTTTACAAAAGCCATTGCTTTAGAGGGCCAAGCCTTTCTGGAGAAACTTGTTTTTGTTTGCAATCATTTGAAGAAAATTCAACTCTTATTTACATCTGGAGGATGATTTGGCACATCCTTTAAATGAACTTCATCTTTCTCTTTGGGTTTCAAAAATTAATTTAGTTATAATTTCATGAAGTATTAAGTTAGTCACTTCATGCCTCAAACAGTAGTATTGTTAAAGTTTTCTTTGAATAAAAATTACTAAGATGCCTTTTATTAGAATAGCACTCTACAGCTCCCTTTTAATGACTTTTAATCCTTCATTGTGTGTGTGTGTGTTGCGGAGAGTCTTACTTTAAATGGCACAATTGTTTCAGTGTGTTCAGTCAGTTTAACAGTCAATTTCTTCATGAAACTGCCTACTGGCGGTGAAGTCAAGGCAGTGAAAATCAACATTCCCTCTTACTTTTTAATTTGCCAGATGTTGGAGACTGATTGTGCAGCCTCTACTTGCATTGAAGATGAGAGGAGTACAGCAGTAGCTCTCACTGAGTAACTTGCTCAATGTATTTACTGTGGCCTTTGGATCAGAAGCGATGGGCCTAAGAGTTACTGAATGGAGGCCCTTATGCACTATATTTGGGCCTTTCAAATGTTAAGAGTTTTTTCTTTTAAAAATATAGGCTTGAAGGGCCTCTCTAGAATCAGAGACTTGGGAAATGAATATCTGGGGAGACTTTCAAAGTCACACAGGGAGTTGACTTTTAATGTGAGTTGGATGCCTAACTCCCCCTTCTGCTTTTCAAAATCTTTCCCATTGGCTTGAAGGTCAGCACTGTGGTGTTTGGAGAACACACAGTAGCTGTCAAGCTAACATAGGCTGCTTAATTAGTATTCTTCCAAAAATATCTCTGGGATAATTAATTCCACTTCCATTAAAAAACAAAAACAAAGCCAAATAGTCTCCTAGGTGTTCAGTGTTGAAGAAGCTCCATGTAAGAAAAGTTGCTCATTTTCTTTTGGAAACTTGAAACCATGGTAAATTGTAACAAGAATATAATCTCTTAATATTCCTATCTCCATTTACTAACTAGACAAGAAAATGGGGTATCAATTGCTGGTAGGATATAACACAAGAAGTCTGCTTAGGATGACTAGACAGCAAGTATAAAAAACTGGGACTAGGGTGGTGGTGGAGTAATAGGGTACCAAATAAGAAAAAAACCCTAGTATCAGGCAGTGTTACCTCTAAGCTGCATGGCAACACAGCTTCACAGGTGATTAATCAGCCCTGCCTAGTCAGTCAGCTCCATGCATGGAGTCCTGAGCCTCTGACTAGAGGGGGCTGATTAAGCACTCATGAAGCTGTGCTTCCCTGTAGCTTAGAGGGAACATTGGTCAGGATGTCTGGTCACCCTAACCGTACTAGTTTTGGAGTTTTCATAGAGAATCCAACATGTGCCTAAAGCTCTTTATACTTCCTATGAGATGTGTGGAAACATTTGCACTATTGTTTTATTGTGTCAATGGAGTGTGCAATAAGCCTCAAAAAGTCCTAATTCAGGGGTTCCCAAGCTGCACATAGACATTTAAATGAAGTCTTTCCTACTGGTCCCCAGAGAGCATGGAGGATGTCATTTTGTTGTGCAGAAGGCAGCCTTTGTACAGTGTGATCTCAGATGCTTTGTGGATATGAGATCCCTAGTGTGTGAAGAACTTCCATTTTGCTCCTCACCATGTGACATTGCATGTATGGTGCATGTGCAGTCACACTACATGAAGGATGCCAGCTGGCTCTGCAAAATGGAGTCCTCCACACAGTGTGACCTTGTGCCTGGCGCATGCTGTTCACTTGCCCCGCATTGGGCAAGAGAGAGTTAACCTTTCATTGAAGGCTGAAAAAGCCACACCCCTTCTGCCTTACTGGGCATGCTCCTGTTGCATGGGTATAAAAGAGAGCAGCCCAACTCTGTTGGGACTAACTACTGGAGGGGGAGGACATGCATCGCCTTCTCCAGGCAGGCTGCTGTGGAAACCCAAGGAGGGAAGATGCCACAACCCAGGCTGAAGGCAAGAGCAAGCAACTGAAATATTAATGACCATACAGTAAATGAAGTCACAGGACTTGTTTGGGATGGCATCTAAGGGAAAGCTTTTAGCATATGTAGTGTGATCATTTTTGCTGTGGAATAACTTTCATAGGAAGTCATGGAAACCCCATTACCTGGTACATTTAAAGCTATGCTTGACAAAACCTATATATTTTAGAGAGTTTGTCTGTTTGTCTTTGGCTAGGTCTACACTGCAATGTAAAATTGGAAAAAGAGGCTTTCTTCTTTACTTTCGAAAGAGGCTCTTTCAAAATTTGGTGTGTCTATATGGCACCAAATTTCAAAAGAAAGTGCTCTTTTGACACATCCCTTATTCCTCGTAGAATGAGGTTTACAGGAATGGCAAAAAAGTGCATCTGCTTTTGTGAAAAAAAATGTTGGAAAAGAGGACAAATTCCTTGGATGTGGCATTGCTTTTTCGAGATACCTCTGGTATCCCGAAAAAGCAATGCAGTCTGGATGTACCCTTCGTCTGTGTGGCTCTGTCTGATCAAGAACTTCTCCTAAATAGTAAGAACTAGAACCACCAAATTTGGTATGCAACTTCCTCTTATCATAATGTAAAGTAAGGTCAGGGTTTGATTGTACCAGGAACATGGAATGTGCCTAGAATGGAACTGTTGCTCATAAAACCATACAGAAAAGAGACAGAATCACCAAACAGGTGAAATGGGCTGCCTCCTGCTCTGTCTGGGGCTGCCCCAGCCCTGACCCACCCACCCCCAGAAACCCTTTAAGGAGGGTAAGGGACGCTGAAGCTCCCCCCACCCCTGATTCATATGGAGACATTGCTGTCTGTTCCCCTTCGTCATTGTCAGGGAACAAGGGAAAGTGCACAGTTTGTTGCATTCCTCACTCTGACTCAGGAGCGCAGGGAGCAGATGAGCTGTGCACTTTGCTCTTGCTCCCTGACAGGGACAGGGAAGAGAAGAGCAAGTAGTTCTGGCATGAATCTTAGGGGAGGGGCTTCACCCTCCCTACACAGCCCACTTCCCTCAGGCCTCATCACCCTCAACCCTGACTCCGCATCTCTTACCTCAAGCCCTGCCCTGAGCCCTCCCCACCCTGACACTCCCCAACCCCTTGTCTTGAGCTGCCTGCACTCCATCCCACACTTAAATTTCTTACAAAATACAATTTCTGAACAAAATATTATTAATATACAGCTAGTTTGCCTTCCCCCCATCACCTTTGATACTGATTAGCCATTAATAATCAAGCAATAGTAATCCACACTATTAGGTCAAATTCCATTTTCATGTATGCTACTGCAACCCCAGTTTAAGTCAGTGGGATCATATGGGTGTAACAGAGAGGAAAAAAATGGCCTTTTTACAAACTGAAATTTTCACATGGCAAAATATCCAGGTAATTATATTCCGAACAGAGTCATATTATGATAAAATACTTCTAGACCTCACAAAATTGGCAGAAGTTCTTAAACGGATTATAGTCTAAACCAGTGGTTTCCAGTCTTTTTTTATACCGCAGACCGGCAAACCCATTCACAAAACTTTTGGTGGACTGGTAACATTTCACTTGCATATTCATCATGCAAATAATGAATATGCAAATAAAATGTTAATAGTCTGCCAAAAACCGGCCCTCAGAGCTGCTGGGAACAGCCAGCTTCAGTTCTGGCAGTCACCACGTGGTAGACGGCTGCTGCAGCTGAAGCCTGCTGTTCATAGTGGCTCTGGGGCCAGGTCTGGGGTACACCCCGGCCCCAGAGCCCCTAGTGCCAGCCCTAACCCCTAGAGCCCCCCATCTCTTCACTACCCCGCAGTGCCAGCCACTGACCCCAGAGTCCCCTGCACCCAACCCCCCCCGTGCCAGCCCCGCATCCCAAATTCCTCAGTGCCAGCCCCCTGCTCCTTAGAGCTCCCCATCACCAGACTCCCCCAGTGCCAGCCTCCTGTTTCCAGAGCCCTCTGCACCCAACCCCCCAGTGCCCTCCCAGTATCAGCCCCCAGCCCCACTATTAGCTCCATCCCCAGAGCCCCCCAGTGCCAGCCCCCTGCCTCTTAGAGCCTCCCATACCCAAAGCCTCTCAGCACTAGTGCCACCCCCAAAGCCCCCAATGTCTGCCCCATCCCCTCATCTAGTCCAGCCCTGCCTCCCAGATGCCAGCAAAGTGCTACTGCCTGGGTCTTAGATGTGCTAAGGCTGTCATGCTGGGCTCTGTGCGGCCCTCCTGCCATGCAGTGAACTGCTCTTCTGTGTCTGGGAGGAGACCCTGCCCCTTCCTAGCACTGGTTGACTGAGAGGTGGGGCAGACACATTTCTCCCAACAGCTGCAGCGGGAGGGGAGGCACTGAGTGGTGTACCCAAGCCTCGGCCCCCTGAGCCGCCGCAGCCTGGCAGCCAGCGGTTCATGGCCCAGCAGTTGGGAACCGCTGATCTAAACAGTTAAAACTTGTCCTGCATGTGCCTGGATTTTAAAAATAACAGTTTGTATCTCAAATGCTTCTCAACAGAAACCTCTATCCTTATTAATATACATCAAATAATTATTGACAGTTTTAGGAGTTTTTTAAAAAAAATCTCTTTTGGTTCTCAAATACTTTAAAACTGTTATTTAAATTCAGATTTGTGTAATAAATTTGCATACCAAATAAGATGTTGCACCTAATTCTGCTCTTATTGAATTTAAATCAATACAACTGTGTTGTCATTTAAACAAAATACTATCTATTTGCAAGCTGCTGGTAGAATCCAATGTTATACTGTACCATCATAAAGAGGGGTATGTCTACACTAGCCCCCTAGTTCGATCTAGGGAGGCTAATGAGGGCGACCGAAATTGCAAATGAAGCGCAGGATTTAAATATCCCGCGCTTCATTAGCATGTTCCCGGCCGGTCGCCATTTTAGAAATTGACTAGCCCGAAGTAACTGCCCGCGTCTACATGCGGCAGTGAAACGGGATTCTGAATTAAAGCCCTAAATCAAATTAGCTGGTATTCCTCCTGCAATGAGGTTTACCAGCTAATTCGATTTTGGGCTTTAATTCGGAATCCCGTTTTACTGCCACATGTAGACACAGGCAGTTACTTCGGGCTAGTCAATTTCTAAAATGGCGACCGGCCGGGAACATGCTAATGAAGCGTGGGATATTTAAATCCCGCACTTCATTTGCAATTTCGGTCGCCCTCATTAGCCTCCCTAGATCAAACAAGGGGGCTAGTGTAGACGTACCCGATGAGAAAAGAATTTGCAAAACAAAATCAGTTATTACTCAATCAAATAGCAATATAATAGAATTTTTTTTAGAGGGAGGTAGCATTAATAAAAATATGACGTGATGGATAGGAGGGGTGCTGGCCAGCACTTGGTGACTAAAGGTTTAAACTCAGGTAGCTAGAGGTGTTGTTGTTAGGGAGCCAGAAGAACCAATGGCATGCAGTGCTGAAATCTAAATTGTAACTATGTACCTGCGGCCATTTCTCTTTGTATGATTTTCAAGCCAGGAGTTGAAAGAGAATGATTTAAACCCAGACAGGACTACCATGCCTCCAAGGAATTCAGGGCATGGAAGTGGATTGGACTATGAAGGGATCATGAGGAAATAAGGGGAAAATGTATATTTAGTCACGATCAGGATATTTTTCTTTGTTTTGGTTGTTTGGTTAAACTTCTCTGTGTGAATCCATGCCTTCCCTCCCTCACTCACCAGATTTAAGCTGCAGCCCAGAGATACCATTTTTAATTTGTGTTTTAATCATTTCTTTTCTCAGTTGCTCTATAACACCTAGCAACCAAGTATGCTTTATCAAGTATATCTTTTTTCTGTTAATAAAATCACCTTTTTTAAGTCGAGGATTTGATTCAACTGAGGTAACAGGAGGTCTGTGTGTGTGTTCGCTTAGCCTGAGAGGCAACGACACACAGAAGTGCTGGTACCAGCCTGATGAATACCTGGTGCAAACCATATGGCAGGGTACAAGGCTTACAATAACTTATTTCTGGAGATGTGGGAAACTCCAATATGTCAACATTTATTTTGGGTAAAAAAATTGACATATCAAAGTTTTTCACAGAATAAAATATTGTGAAAAATTTGATTCTGAAATGTCAAAATGTTTCAGCTTTTTTGATCAATACCAAATATGAAATCAAAATATTTTTTGTTGATCTGACCCAACACAGTTTATTTCCAGTGTCCAAGACTTATGAATAGCTAGGTTATGTAACTCCATTTGAGCTTGCAAGCAGGACAAATAAGTGTTTCAGTATATTTTGGGGGCTGGGGAGTACCATTTATAAATTATTTAGTCAAAATTCCAATATATGCTATTAGAATGTATCTTTCAGCTGGACTCTACTACCCTAGTAGACCCAGTATCAGGAGTAAACTCAGTCACTTTATTTCTGAATGAGAGCATCCATACAGGAGTGTAATGTGCTTTTTAATTAAAGATTTTTAAATTCAGACCTTTTGTTGATTTGACTTAATTTTTCTGAGAATCATCTAATAAACAAGCCGCAATGGGTCATTGGCATCGTACCATAAACTAATCACTGTCAGGAAAAAAAGAGGGATCAGGTGGGAAATTTGCACTAGAGTTACATCTTTTGTGTGCCCATAATACTTTGCAGTACGAGAGAACAAAAAATGGGGGCATCTGACTCCTGAACTACAACTGCCATGAGACAATGTACCACAACAAGAAATGCAGTTTAAAGTGGAACTGACTTGAAAAAGTAGCTGCTTTAAATAGCTACTTACATATTTCACTTTAGTCAGAGAAATGAATTAAGTACATTTAAATGCTTTCCTCATCATCTATTCTAATTAAATGGCCATTGCATTGTCAGGACCAGTCTATAATCATTAGCTTTTTCTTCATATATTATAGTTTGATTCCATTTTCAGTTATCGATGTAAAAAGAAAAGTGGTGTATTGTGAATAGTCTGTCCAGAATGGAAAATGTTACAAGCTTCCAGTAGAGTAAAGGATCACCAGTATATATCAGAAGTATTAAGAATGCATTTCTTGGGTACGTTTTGCATGTTACAAAATTGACATAATTAATCCCAGATGTCTATGGAGGAAGACTACTTCATTTTAAAAATCTCTCTTGTGCACACTGCATAATTTAAATGATGTTTTCTCAAAAGCTCTAAGATAGTCATTGATGTAGAATAGTCTATTTTAGCTAGAGAAATAGAATTTATCACTGTAATAATTTCTTAAAGTAGCTATCTATCATGATGACTCTCAGTAGTTAACTTTCCTTGATATCAGATCTCTCATTGAAAAATTTCCTACTATATATTTTCCTACTGAAACGTAAGGGGTAAGGTAGGTTAAATTCTGGTACTATGACCATTCTTTTGAATATTTCATTCTGGAATGCCTTGTTCTTTGAGTGATTGCTCATGTTGATTCCAATTAGGTGCACACGCCTGTGGACGCAGGCCATACAAGGCTTGAAAGTTTGGTCAAAGGACTGGGCCTATGCGTGGTGTGTACTATGTCAGAAGGAAGCCTTCTGAGCAAGCTGAGTTACAGACAAAGAAACTGCAAGGTTTGCAAAAAGAAAATTGTATTAACAGATGTAACCACTTAAGTATATATGGTTCTAGTTTCCTGCTAAATTCCATTATGTGCTCACGGGAATTACAAAGGTATATAAATTCTGAGATTTCTTTGTTAAGGCAGAGTTCGTATGGGCAGAATCTTTGTCCCTCTGAGTTCTTTCCTGTGGTCACAGTAAACGCTTCTGCCTGACCTGAATCTGTAAATCAGACTGCATGTTTATTCCATGACACGCCCCACATGCAGAGTCATCAGAATGCTTTTCCTCTAGCAGCACCCACCAGGTCAGCTATGGAGCCCCCTGGAGTGGCACCTTCATGGTGCTCTCTCTATATAACTCTGCTGACCCGGTTCCTTCTTGTCGGCTACTCCAGCAGAGGGAAAGGAGGGTGAGTCTGGAATGGATAGGAGCAACACATCTTGAAGAACAGTTGCAGGAAGGTGAGTAACCATTTTTTCTTCTTTGTCTACTATACACATGGTGCACACTCACCTAACTAGAATGGACATGAGCAACACATCTTGAAGAACAACTGTTATGAGAAGGCGTGTAACTGTTTTATTTCACATTCACATATTACGTGAAAAAATATACCAAGTTTGATACTGCAGCATCAGTGTTTATCAGGCCTACTGATGGTGGGGGAGGAAAAGGGGATGGTTGCCCTGAGCGTCAGGCCCTTTAAATTGCTGCTAGAGTGCTATGTGGCACACTCTGGGCAGTTTTGAGGGCTGGCTTTTTGGTGGGGCAGTGCGTGTGGTATGTTCCAGGTGACATTGATGAGTGGCAGCCCTGCTGGTGCTTATTAATTGTATAACTGCTGCAGCCATTCAAATGAAGGTAAATGTTATTTATCAGTTGAATTCTTAAGTCAGATGTCTTTGAAAAATATTCTCCTTCTTGCCACACTCTGAATTGGAAATGGATTGTTTATGTATATATACCACTGCTGCTATTGGTTATTCTACAGAAAATAGAAGCCTTAGTATGAAATCGTACCTCCATTAAAGCCAATGGCAAAATTCTCATTGATTTCAACGGGGCCAGGATTTCACCCTCATAGTGAAGTTGTATTTTTGGAAACAAAGGTCCTTACATTCTATTCCCAGTTCTTTTTTTTGCATGGGTTGAGGTATCTCTCTTGTCTCTGAATCATTCGAGAGCAGATAAGGAAAAGGGAGCACCGAGAAGGATAAGAGCAACAAGGAGAGTGAGAACAACTGCCATGACCTAAGTTACCCCAGCCATCTTACAAAAGTGCTGCCTTGCTAGTGAGGGACAATTTACACCCCACACCCAACATTACTTCTTAATGAATTACCTGGTCCATCCCCAGGCAATCAAATAGTAAAGTTCCCATTGATGTCAGTGGTGTAGACTCCAGCCCCAAACTGGCAAAATTATACAGTAAGATAAAATAACAAGTTACTAGATGTTATACAATCAGATAACTCGCTGAAAAGGTCTATTTAAAATGAATGCCAAGTAATTTATTTTGCTCTGCATATTGTGAACATTTAGGAAATTTGTCCATACAGTTTACCAGCTCTGGTTAAGGACAAGAAGTTATGAAATTTCTGTATCATGGAATGTCTCTTTGTCTATGTGTATCCACCATTGCTGGCAAGGATGTGCTGTATACACTGGCCAAGGGACAATTAAAAGTGCTTAACTTTAATGACTGTATATGGACCAGTTAGGAGATAGGTTGGCTAGAGCAGTGGTTCTCAACTGGGGGTCGGGTACTCCTAGTGGGCTGTGAGCAGGTTTCAGGAGGTCTGCCAAGAAGGGCCAGTGTTAGACTCACTAAAGCCTCACTACATATGGTTCAGGCCCAGATCTCTGGCCCCATTACCTGAAGCTGAAGCCTGAGCAATGTAGCTTTGTTGGGGGCCCGTGTGGTGTGGGACCGCAGGCAATTGCCCTGGCTGGCTTTTACATGCAGAAAACTAGTTGTGGCACAGGTGAGCCATGGAGTCTTCTGTAGCATGTCGGTGTGAGCCTCAGAAAGAGAATGCTTGAGAACCTCTGGGCTAGAGTGGAGGGAAGCCATTTCCTTCACCTTATCTGTAGGAGGCTGGAGTTTGGAGAGTGGAAATCCCCCAATGAGGACAAAGAGATGGAGGTGTTGAAGCAAGGAGGAGAGAGTCAAGGAGCCAACTTAGAAATTCTGGGCAGGGGTTGGGAAGTAGATGGATCAGTGAAGGTAAGAGAGGCTGTAGTGGGGGAAAAAAGACTCCACGTTTCAGAACGCATGTTGTGCTCTGCAGGTGATGGGTCCTGGATGGGCCCAAATGGGTCTGACCACATCCCAATGAATGCTCTGGAATGGTGATGAAACTGAGGCAGGGAAATGAATGTGGGCTTTATTATTTTTGTATTGATCTGTGTATTCTCCATGCTTTTAAAGAAAGATCAATAGTGTGCTAGATCCTGTGCATTTCCTGTATTATACCTTCCATGTGGACCCTTGAGGAGCTAAATCAGAAGGCTCACATCTTCAGGGGGAGATCTGAGAAAAGGCGTGTTTAAGTGATTGGGGAAATATCACAATCCAGGGGGAAATCCAGACTAGATAGGGGATGTCACCACCTGCAACCTTGGGTGCCTCTCAATGCTTTGCTGCTGTAGCTCCCAACCTGGGCCCATCAGAAACAGCTTGCTGGTTACATCCCAAGTATCAGTGTGTAGTTGGAACTTGCTTCCATCCACCTTGGTTATCAACTGTAGCTTGATTCCAATCTACTCCCAGGCCCAGATTTTCCCACAAAATGTATGTTTTGCCCTGCCCAACCCTTTCTTGGACAGACCAGATCTTAGAGGTCTTTTGCCCTTGTAAGAAGCCAACATATATCAAAAAAGAATGAAGTTAAATATGAAACTCACTTATCTGAAAAAATGTAGCTTTCCTAAAGTTATTTGGCAGA
The DNA here is from genome assembly GCA_032595735.1 of Pelochelys cantorii. Lineage (NCBI taxonomy): Eukaryota > Metazoa > Chordata > Testudines > Trionychidae > Pelochelys > Pelochelys cantorii. The sequence continues at coordinate 241,509,430 of CM064326.1, forward strand.
ATAGTTAGCATGTCTGCAGAAGAAATCTGAGGAAAGCAGGGGATGCAAATGATGATGGAGGGGAGAGGAAGGCAGACAAGAGGAGGAAGAGAGGCAAGAGGGAAAAAGCTTTGTGTGATGTGAAAAAAGTGAAAACAGGGCCTTTCAATGGCCAAACAAATGTCTTTTTGTATCCTAAGTAAGAGACTGAAGTAACTTGGGAAGTGTTGATATAGGTGCCTATGGAGAGGGAGAAGTTCAAAGACTTACTCCCTGTAGCAAACTAATACTTCAACATTTATGAGCTGTCTCTGTATCTGCTTCTAACCCTCACTGAGTAATATTTTTCAAAGAGCTGCAGTAAGAAATGCAAAACCCTACCTGACAATTTTAAAACCTAATTTGTTGATGATCTTTTATACCACTAAGTAGCCATCTGCTACTTTTTGGAAAGTTATGTACAACTATTAATATTATCATTTTAATTTACTGTGTAGATTGAAAAAAAAAAAGTGAAAACCAAGAAATGTAAAACAGCATAGCACAAATGTTCAATAAGTAACATGATTGTATGTGCCTCAGCTTCTTGGTTGCTCAGCTGGTGACATCATAAAGAGGCCTCCTGTTCATGAAGTTTGGAAAATCAGGCCACTTTAATTTCCCATAACTTTTGATAGTTATGGCATTTGAACGGCAGATTGATACAGACCTGTACTATAGATCATAAGTCTGTGTTGAAACAATGACCATCTTCCTGGAGTAGTACAGAACTACAATAGGATTACTACTGTGTTATAGACTTATTTATTGTGATTTGATTTTTACCATTTAGTAATTTTTTTTTCAGCATGGAAGGTATTTTAATAATTTAAACTGAAACATCATGCTGGCTTCTAGGATATTGATTCCCATAGGCCTTGATTCAGGATAACAATGAATTCATCCAGGGGTGATCTTTAGCATGTGTTAAGTACTTTCTGAACACCTACCTCTTGCACAGTCAGCAGATCACAAAGAGTTTTATAAAGCTAGTAAGCATTGTTATACACATTTTACAGATTGGGAAACTGAGGCACGGGGTAGTAAAGTGATTTGGCCAAGATCACCCAGCAGGCCTGTGACAGAATTAGGAACAGAACCCAGCTCTCCTGAGATCCAATCCAGTGCTCTATTTACTAGGCACCAGAGTGTCCAACATGTGCTCTTGAATTGGATTGAAAACACTTTTATTTAACCCCTTTTATTTTACCCTCTATTGATTAATAAAACATAGTCTAACATAATCTGTTCTCTTCTTCAGCTAAGCAAGTGAAAGTTTAATGAATACACAAGAAATATGGCCTAAGAAACTGATTAATTAAAATGACTTAACTAATAAGTCACAGGCCCCAATTCTCCTAAGAATTATGAACCTAGTTAACTTTGAGCATGTGAGTTGTCCCTACTGAAGTCAACAGAAATAGTCACATGGGGAAGTTTGACAGAAATGGGTGCTTACACTGTATCTACCCTAATGTTCTCACAAACCATTTACTATCAGGTGATATTAATTAAAATATATTAACATGTTAAATATGAAATATGTGTTCATATGTCACTAAATAAAGCTGGTTGAACTTTTTGGTGAAGAAATCTTCCCATCAGAAAGTGTAGTTTCATGAAAATTGACATTTTCCCATTACATTTTTCATTCACAGAAAGGAAAATCAGAACAAAATAAAATAGTTTGGTTTCTGAAAACCAATTTGAAATGACATTGGAAGCTGAAATGAAAGTAAAATGATTATTTTCCAACCAAAATATATTTTTTCATTTAATTTCTAATTGTTCTGGGGAAACCCATTATCTTTTGACATGAAATGTCTGTTTCCCACCCAGGTCTATAGCTTTGGAGTCTGAGATTATTAAAGGAATATATAACCTCTACTGACAAAACTAACAACTACTCTCTTCATTTAAAATATTAATAACTGATACTAGCTTTCTTGTAATTCCGCCACCCTGGTGCACCAGCATGGAAGGTATTTTAATGATTTAAACTGCAGTGTCATGCTGGCTTCTAAGAGAGATATATTTCATCTCCCTAGTGCATCAGCAGGTACTACAACTCATTATCTGTAAAATTCAACATTTAATTGTTTTTGTTTTCATACATAAGCATTGCTTTCATTTAAATGTAATTCTTAATTTAGGGAATATTTACCATAAATATACAGTTAGCTAGTATGGTGACAAGATCAGGAAAAATAATGAAATCAAAAGGAGATCCCTTTCCTTTGGTTTTCTTGAAGTCAATAAAACATAGCTTTCCCAATACAGAGTAATCCTATGGAAAATCCTGACAGAATTCAATGCCTCATGGGAGTAAAGGAACAAAATCAGTGTGAAAATAAAAGGCAACACATGGCAAGAATGCAATCAGTTCACCTCTTCTTTGGCCGAGGGGGTGATTTAAATGTGAAGGCAGGAAGAGGAAAAGGAGGATTTAAAGCAATAACTAAAATGTTGGAATATACTTATTTTATGATCCATTAGTCAGTTTAGTTTGGGGAGAGGGATAGCTCAGTGGTTTGAGCATTGGCCTGCTAAACCCAGGAGTATGAGCTCAATCCTTGAGGGGGCCATATATGGATCTGGGGCAAATCTGTCAGGGATGGTACTTGGCCCTGCCATGAGGGCAGGGGACTGGACTAGATGACCTCTCAAGGTCCCTTCCAGCTCTATGAGATGGTATATCTCCATATATTATATTAGTATGTATCTAAATGCAAACAAAAATTATGGTCCCGGTTTAGAGCCCTTTGAAGCACATGACAGTTCCACTGTCTCCAGTGGGGGCCAAAATGAGTGGCCAAGTAGATCTGGGCTAACATTTTCAAAATTAGGCTCCTAAATCCATTCCTAGCCATACATGTAAGTTACCTGATTTTTCAGATGTGCTGAATGCTGAATTGCTTGAGCAGGCTCCTGTGGTCAGCATCCATTTTTTTTAACTCTGGGCTCTCATGAATTCAAAAAGAGCAGATTTATGCACAAAATGAGCTGGCATGAGGCATCATTTTTAACTCTACCTCCTTTTCAATTTTTTAAAATGTATGCTTCTATGTTTCTTTAATATGGGGGAAACCAAAACTATGTAGAATACCAGAACAAGCAAACAATCTTTCCCCCACCATGAAAAATAATTGCATGTCAATGCATTCCTAGGGTTGCTAGCTGGTTTCACAGCATGGTAAGGGTACGTCTACACAGCAGGGCTAAAGTCGAATTAAGCTACACAACTTCAGCTACGTCAATTGTGTAGCTGAAGTCAAAATAGCTTAATTCGGCTTTTGGTGCTGTCTGCACAGCAGGAAGCCGAAGGAAGAACACTTATTCCTTGTGAAATAAGGTTACAGGAGTTGGAGTAAGAAGTCCTTCAGTTCACCATTATTTCGAAATAAAGGCTTGTAGTGTAGATGCACACTGTGTTATTTCAGAATGTCAGTTATTCCAAAACAATGCTGCTGTGTAGACATAGCCTAAAAGAGTGAAGAGAACGTATAAGTGTCTGTCGCAGTGGTACTTGAGTAAGAAGCTTGTTACCAAACCAACAGAGGAAATTCAAGTGATGTAAAACTATGTATATATTGGAAAGCTATTACCTAATTGCAGCAGCCATGACACTACTCCAGATATGAAAGAAATCTGCTTTTAGGATTAGGAAGAGAAATGAGTTGCTGCCTTGGATAAATAGATGCAATTTTAAAATTTCATACGCTAATACATTTTTTACATTCTCCGATCCCTTCTTCACCTGCACAGTATAGAAAAAGTGACATTTAAAATATTTTTGAACAGCAACATGTAGACTCCTAACAGTTTTTTTCCTGAGTATAATATTGTTTTTCAGCATTGAGTTTCACTGTACCAGTCTGGAAGTAATAAATTAGTAAGATTCTCAGATTTTTTTTTTGTTTTTTTTGTTTTTTTAAGTTCTCATACCTAAATAATTTTTGTCTTGGGATTTCTGTTCACGCTTCCCTATCTATTTAGTGCCTAGCATCTCTTCGATACAGCTACCAACCTCTGGTTACAAAAACTGGACGCTGAGTTCTAACTGCAGTAAAAACTGGCTCACATGGGATGCCGCAGAATTGCTAACCCTATCAAGCAGCCTATTTCCATAAAAATATTTCCTGTGAGGTTGGGGTCAGTGGTGCACTTTTTGGGCAGATCTTCCAGGGATTAATGAAGAGCGAGGAGCCCAGCTGGCAGTTTCCCAAGAGATTTGTGGGAGAGGAGTTGTAGGCCACCTGCCATTCCCCAAAAGACTGTGCTAGGAAGGGGAGTACTAATTCATCTTTGCGCTTTGTTAGGTGCTTTCCAATTCTTTCGGTGTCTCTGGTGCTTCTAGTGTGTGCCCTTCTGAACTCTGGTCTCTTCAAAATGGTGGTATATTGAAAACTTCATCAAAGAGATGCTATCGCTTTAAAATCTCAGGGTTTTTTTTTCTGATTCTAACTACAGACTGGAGGATTTTATGGGGAAGCATATGATCTGGGCCTAGCAGCGTTCAGTCTGTGGCCAGCCAGCCTACAGTAAGGTGGAGTGAGTTATGCCTTTCTGTTTTAAGGAGCAGTCTGCTTTGTCTTTCTGTTTTGAAGTGTTTGTCTTATCAATGTGGAGTCTAACAAATAGAGTAGTGTTACATTGCAACCTTCCAGAGTATTCATGTTTTTATCTTACTTTGTTGTGTATATGCCACAAATATAACATACTGTCTCATTTTTCCCATCATAACTGTCAGTTCTCACTGCTTTGTTACCAGGAGCGGCCCTAGACGAGCTGCCGGCAACTGGCGCCCTAGGCGAAACGCGTGATCGGCGCGTGATTGGTGCCCCCGCCTCCAAAGTCCTCAACAGCCGTTTATCTTGGCACCCTAGGTGACCGCCTCGTTCGCCTGTATTGATGGGCCGCCACTGTTTGTTACCATATTGCTAAAACCATCTTTGCAACTCCCCACCGCAGCCCAAATACATTCATTGTAAAAGAGATTGTGAAAATGTAAGTTCATTCCTTTACTGCTCTACACTGGCTGCTCACTATCGTTGGAGAATGTGAAGTACTAAAGAGATCATTAAGCAACGAAAAGTGCAACAACATTGCCTCTTCCTGCATAACTCTGATGGGATGTGGGTGTGGACCCTTGGGCCAACTTTTCATAGTCCAAAACAAAAGGATGCCAGCCAACTGCCATGAAAGGACAGCAAACAACTCGCCTCCTCTGACCATTCCCACAAAAAAGCTCTGATTCAGAACAAATCACTTGTCCTGCTCATTTGTATTCGAAATATGTTTCTACTTTGACAGAGGTTTGCTAAGAGAATCGGAGGCAAGTTTGCAAATCAACCCTCTCTTTGCTGTCTTGCAATAAAGCAGCTAATTGCCTAATCCTTAAAATTGGCAGTTACCATTTTGCTTTCTATTAGACTAAGGAAAGTGAATTCTCATACTCGACACAGCTTGTATAAACCCTGTAGCTCTATCTATACCTATGTGGCCTACATTGCTGAAGCCCTGTCTTGCCCTCACCTCAATATATTTTGTGTCTGGATGCCCCTTCCCTCTAAGATGGTAAAATGAGGCAGAGGCAGGGGTAGAGATAAAACTGGAGTGCCTCAGTAAGCCACGGTTGTTTCCTTGTGTGTGAATTGCTCCAGCATTTAGGCTTTCCTCTGCTGACCAATCATCCACAGGCCAATCGGAGATAGGGGAAGGGCATCATGCTTTGGGACCTGCCTTTTCCCCGTGGTAGCAGGAGCTCCTGCAAGCACCCTTGAACCTGTGGCATATGAGGACTCTGGAGCAATATTTATGGCTAATGTTTGTAGATTTCCCAAGCCACACACTCTGCAACACTTTGAGAAATCTCTCCCACTTGATGGGAGGGAAAAGACAATTCACAAGGCTTTCACCTTGCAGAAGTTTCCAGTTAACTCTGCTCCCTGCTCAGGGATTTTATGTAAGAGGAGGTGCCCAGGTCCTTTGGCAGGACAGTCTCTGGTTCAGCCTTTTTAGGAAAAATAAAATCTGACACCATATCATTGTTGCATGTAGTGATTTGCAAAGCTATCTTGCCGACACAAGTCTTTCTACACTTGCTCATAGTGGCCTTCTTTTAAAACCATCTCCTTCCCAAATCCATCCATTCCTTTCTGTGATACTCTAAACATTGAATTAAATGCTCTGGATGACAAAACCCAGTGCTGCCAAATCTTGTGATTTTTACCATAAATCTCATGCTGGTGTTTTACTTAAAGCCCTAGATCCTGGAGATAAGTGATTATGAGATTTTTCTATTTTTGTTACAAAGAACGAAGTGTCCAAACCTCATGCTTGCTGGGAAAAGCAAAGCTGATGATTCAAAAACAAGGCTGCAAATTAAAACAACCCAAAACATACTTGTTTGGCTAAACGTCATAAACCAAATTTATTCTCAGGACTTTATGGGCTCCAGTGCATGATATATTTTTTTAAATCCTCGGGTGGACAGAAATCGAAATCACGTGAAATAGGTTCACATGATAAGGGTTTCATCTTTCTGAGCCTTTTCCATGAGTGTTGAATAATGTTGTTCATTGTTCAGTTACTGTGGTTGTGTAAGTCAGAGTTAAAAAATTAAAAACCTGCCCGGTTTGTGATTCTCTGCAGTATATTAGACCATCTGTCAGGCCCCAGGTGTGCAAAGATATGGACGTGTGCTTAGCTTTGGCTTTGGATTTGCATGGAGCTGCCCCGGGTGTAAAATTAAGTACTTGCCTCAGTGTTCGCAAGAGTGAAGCCTTAATTTTCCAAATAGGTCCATGGCACCCTTATATGCACTATATTGACCCACATGCCTTCTGTGTATTTTGTATATATTGAAGCAAATACCACATTTCTGGACTGAATGTTATGAGAAAAATCAAATGACCCACAAGTTTATGGGATAATGCCAATAAATCTTGACCTGTCCTGAACTCTAAATTCACTTAATATAATATAATTTTTTTTTATTACCTGGATTCAGTGGCGGATATAGGGCAGGGTAAGCGGGGTGGCTGCCCTGGGCCCTGCGCTTCAAGAGGCCCCGCGCGTGCGCCGTGGCGCCACGGCGCGTGTGCCGTGTCAAAGGGGGGGCCCCGCGAAATTATGCTGCCTGCGCCCCGCAAAACCCGCATCTGCCCCTGCCTGGATTATAATGTGTGGTTAGCAGGGGTGCATTTGGAAGAAGCCTGTGAACCAGACAGACACTCATATTGGCTTATTTCTATTAAAAAAAGTTTAAATAGTGTTTATTAACAAAATGAATTCCATTTTTCTCTCTCAATAATTACTGTCTTTAATTTTTCTAAAAAAAATACTGATGTTTGATTTATAATTGTGGTAACTATAGAAAGCAAATAGTGAATTTTATAGAAAAATAACTTTTTGATTGTAAGCATGCTACAGATTCTGGATTTTTCGTTTAGACTCAAAGAAACTAATTAAATACCAAGCCAGATTTTTAAATAAGTAGTTATTAAACAGTGGAGAGAGGAGGTCAATTAATGGAAGAAGGCAATGTTCTTTTTAAAAAGGATTTTAAATGCAATTTATTTCTTATTTCTTAGTTTCATAATTCTTTTTAAGGCCAGAAGGGAGCTATTAGCTCATCTAATCATGAGTTTGTGCAGATCATGTGTAGCAATGCAAGAAGAGGTGTGGCAAGTAAGTGTTCTGTCTGCCAATGAACTCTGTGTCTGCTTGCTCCAAAGACATTGACTGGCTAAAATCTGTGTACTGGAAGATGACTTTTTTTTGTATGCAATAAATTTCATCCCTCTCGCTCTTTCTAGTGGTAAACCAGTTCAGGAGAAGTGGATCCATGCTATGGTACTAACAGTTTTACATGAAATGGTTTACATTTTTTTTTAAAATGTCTCCCACAAAGACAGGTCCTGGGACTTGAAAATAGTAATAAATAATTACAAATCTTCTTTGATCCTCAGTGCTGCCTTTTTGTATAGTAGGATTCTTTCTAGACCATGGAAGATGTTCCTAGCCAAGGGCTTGATCTTATGACTATTGAAATCAATGAAAAGAGTTCAGCTGACTTCAGTGTAGCTGTGTCTGGCTCCAGGAGCACAAAGTTTGCTGAAAATGACATCATTTAAAAGAGAAGAGATAGTTTAGTCAAATAACTGTCAGATTCGTTATTATTTTATTTTATATTTTTTCTACATGAGGTATCACCTTTTATTCTGGCTGCTTTTTGTATTTAATTCTCATTGTATAGGTTGCACCTTTATAGTATGGACTTCCATCGTCTGGCAACCTTAGTGGTCTGGCACCCACACGGGTGCTCCCAGGTTAAAGCATTCATGGGGAAAAGCTGGACCCTGCACTCAGCAACTCCTGCCTTGGCCTACCAGAGCTTCTGGAATCCACAAATTACTCATTTGTGGCACTCAAGCTCAGGGAGGAAGGGGCAGGAGTGGATATGGGGGGGGGGGGAAACACTCGTGAAGAGGCAGGGCAGCTGCGAAGCCCCGTGGAGCTGTGCTCCTGGCCCCCAGGTGTGGGGCTCCGCAGAATGAAGCCACTCTGCCTTTTCCCCAGAGCATCCCCTCATCTCTGCTCAGGCACCAGCTCCTCTGGAGCAGAGCCCTGCAGCCAGAGGCAGCAGAGGGGCTGGTATTGACCTCCCCTTAACCTGGATCAGTCCACACAGGAGATCCGCTTCCTTGACACTCCAGTACAATTACATGATGGCCCCATTACTACCACCTTACACTGGAAACCTACTGACCACCATTCTTACCTATATACGGCTCTAGGAGGGTTGCCAGGTGTTTGGTTTTGAACCAGACAGTCCAGTATTTGAGCTTTCTGTTCGGGAAACAAATTGAGAAAATATAAATGAAAAAATATAAATGTCCGGTATTTTCTAAATGAGATGTAATGTAGATTGTGATGTAATGTCAAGTGAGTCTGGTACTCTTGTTGAAACCAACTGGCAACCTTAGGCTCTAGCTTCCATCCAGGACACATCACACGATCCATTGTTACAGCCAAGCCCTAAGGTACAACTATAACTTACAACTGTACAGGTACAACTGTAACCGAGTCCTACAGAAAGACAAACACCTTACACAATCTTTATCAAGCATTCTTAAAACTTAACTATCCACATGGGGACGTGAGGAAACAGATTGAGAGAGCCAGAGGAGTACCCAGGAATCTGCTTCTTCAAGACAGGCCCAACAAGGAAAACAACAGAACACCACTAGTTATTGCTTACAGCCCCCAGCTGCTTCCCACATTCCAAATCCCTTGGCCCTATCCCCACCAGACATAATCCATGTGCAGAATGAATGTTACGTGCACCAATATGAAGGAGACAATTCTGCACAAGGACATAAAAAATTAGAGGGAACACAACCCTATACATCCAGTTGCCTCTGTTGATTTCCATACAGATCTTTAACATGGTTTAAAAAAGTGCTAGATAGATTAATGGAGGTTAGGTCCATCAATGGCTATTAGCCAGGATGGATAGGAATGGTGTCCCTAGCCTCTGTTTCTCTGGAAGTGGGTGACAGGGGAGGGAGCACGTGAAGATTACAGTAATTACTTGTTTAACATGTGCCCGCTTAACATGTTTTTGCAATAGCACGATTTTTTTTAGGGAACGTTTTTCGAATAACATGACTGTCCCCGAAATAACACAAAAATAATCAAGTGGCGGACTACTTCGCGTGGCGGTATAAGTTGGTGAAAATAGTGGTAATAAGCATGAGCGGATGAATGCACATTGTCACAGCGCTCCTACTCATTCAGGTGTTTATCTTTGTGTTTTAACAAACCGCAGCAACTTGTGTTGCTCGTTATCTTGTGTTGCTAGATATCTAATGTTGACGTTGACGACCCAGCACCAACAAAAAATTGACTTTGCCACCACCACCTGAAATGCAACCCCCACCTTTTCCATTATTTTTAATGGGAAAATTAACCTTGCATAGCACGTTTTCACTTAGCATGAACATTTTCAGAAATGCATCTATAGTGTTAAATGAGGAATTACTGTACCTGTTGTGATCCCTTCCTCTGGGGCATCCGGTATTGGCCACTGTTGGCAGACAGGATACCGGGCTAGATGGACCTTTGGTCTGACCCAGTATGGCCATTCTTATGAGGATCTTTTTCATGAACAACCATGTACTTTTTAGCTCTTAACTTAAACAGTTTGTTTTCTCATCTATTATTTGCTTCTAAAGTGGTATCTTTCAGAAAGTTCAAGAGATCAGCAACATAGCACTTTCAAACCTATCAAGGCAAGGAAATTATAAGTTCCCCCTCCTTTTGTTATTATTGCTTTCTTGTATCTTTCATCCTGTTTTAGGAAAAAATGTTGCTGGATGAAGCAAGTGTGCTGTAACTGGCTTTTGGGCTTTGTTTTTATGTTGAATCACTTGCAATGGCCTGTCACAGCTTTGTATGCTCTTTTGCTGGGAATATTCACTCTTGTTTCTCAGCTTAAATTTGTTAGAAACTTTCATGTTTGCTTAAAAGCTACTTTCCAACTATAGAAAAATGTAGCAAGGTTTGTTTGGATATATCATTTTTGTCTTGTTCTTATCTTCAAGGCAGAAGGAAGTAAACACAATTTTAGTATTTTAAGCAGATGGGCCATGTTGGAATAATAATAAATAATAATAACATAATAATAAATAATAATTATTATACTGAACTGTAATGTGTCCATCCACAAATCTCAAAGTACATTTCAAAAGAAAGAAAATATAATTCCCATTTTACAGATAGAAAAACTGAGGCACAGAGCTGACCTGACTTGACACAGCAGGTCAGTGGCAGTGCTGGGACCGGAATGCTGCTGTCCTGACTCCCAGTACAGTACTCTGTCCACTGAACTATATTTGTTTTAAAGGTGTCATTTAAAATATAGTTAGTTTCTCTCACACAAATTACATTCTACTTAACCAATCCAATTTTCCTGATAATTTGAACAGAGGAGATTGTAAGGAAAACCTGTTGTCAGTAGGGATTAGGACTGCATTCTTAGTTTTAAACACTGACTTTATATGACAACAAGCCCATATGCAGGAATTTCTGTGGGGAGGGAGGTGCTTTTTTTTGTAAATGTGGACCACAAGCATGTGAACGCATCCCCATGGTCTCCCAAGTAAGTGGGGAAATCAGCCCCAGCCTGCCCCTGGCTGGTCAGAGCATGGGGGAGGGAGGCTCAGGCAGCATGCTGCTCCTGCCTTCCCCTGGCTGGCTAGAGCATGCTTACTTGGGGGAACATGCGGGGATGCGTTCGCCCCCTTCACACTCCTACTGCACACAGGCCTAGACAATGAGAGCCACAATCCAATTTTTTTCTATTCCTTGTACATGGCCCCCCCTGTAAAGGATCAGTCAGTTACTGCATCACAAGCTTGTGTAAGCTACAAGCTGTGCTCTTGTCCATGTTTGTAATGGACTGGCATGAATCTCAGCTTCTATTTTTAACCACACAGTCACTATTGTAACCATCAGCGAAACATGCTCAAAAAGCAAAAGGGCTCGAGCTACACTACAGTTCCGCAGTTCTCCTCCATGGTCAAGGGACTTAATGAATACATAATGGAGACTTCAGCATTACAGTTGGTTGATCTTACTAAACATACAGCATCTTAGAAACACAGACATTGGACTTAGTGCTCTCAGGGTGCGTATACTGTTTGCTGTGGGTATGATGTACACAGACGTCAGTTTGTATCCATAATACACTCAGTGTACCGTAATATTCTCCCTGATTTTCCAATTGTTTAGACAATGAAGTGGAGAATTCCAAACCGTGGCCGGGGATGTGTAGGCAGTGTGGCAGGCTCTGCTCATTTCTTGTGAGGAAGAGAAAATGAGTGCTTTTTTCTGAGTGGCTAAATTATTCAAACTAATGAGCATTTCCATTCACAGAAATACCCCTCCCCCCCAACCTTCTGTATGGTTAGGACAGAATTGTATTGAGACAGCCTAGGGATGGGGTGCTGGAACAATTTGCATGGGGCAGGAGGTGTTCTGCAAGCCATTCAACCAACTGTAAGCCCTGTATATGATGGAAAATGCTCCAAGCCTGGGGTACTGCAGCAGCCCCCACACCTTTAGTTCTAGCACCCACGCCTAAGGAGATTGAAACTTCCCATATGCCGATAGGATTTGCCACACTGACTAGTACCCAAAGTCCAACTAGTTCAGTATAGTATCTCTGACACTTGCCAAGACCAGATGCCTCAAAGGAAGGTGTAAGAACCCTGCTTCCAGGGAAGATGACAGTCTCATCCCTGTGGGTAGGAGCTGGGATGTTTGTGTGTATTCTGGGGTAGGAGGGTTGAGGGGGTTTGGGGTGTGTCTATGGAGAGGGTTGTTGCCTTAGAGTGATTTTTTTAGGGTGTCTAAGCTGTCCCTGCTCTGATATCCCTTTTGCAATGCTCGGTTTGGAAGAGTGAAGATGCATTGACAGGAAGCAGATGAGCATTGTTTCCTGCTGTTCTCCTTGTGCAAACCTGCCAGTGAATACCCTGGTGTATGTGTGTGTGTGGGGGGGGAAGGAGGACAGATTTCTGGACGGGGGTGTGTGTTGTGTGGGTGTGTGAGAGAGATCTATACTTCTCAGCAGACTTGTGTGGAGGCAGCCACACACACTCCTGCCCTGGTGGGGGTGGGGGGGGGAGTGGGAGGAGGCGACATCACACCCACTTTCCCATCTCTCCTCCCTCCCTTTTGCATTTCTGCCTCTCCTTCCTCCTGGCCGCGGGGAGGGGGGTGTGTGTAGAGGGGGGCTGGCGGGGAGGTAGCTGTAGTCTCTCTCCTTTGCTGTGCTCTGGTAAGAATTGTTCCTCCGCCCCCCCCCCATCCCGCCCAGCCTTCCTCCCCATCTGCTCTCTCCTCCTCTCGCTCGGCTCCAGGGGGGCAGCAGGCAGACTGCATCATTTTTTTGCACAGGCTGCAGCAGCGGCAGCGGGCAGAGAGGGAGCAGGTGGGGAGTTCACAGACTGCAGTGAAGCTGCCCTCGAGACATGGCGGATCAGTGCCTCTGAATAAGCAAAAAAAAAAAAAAAAAAAAAAAAAAAAAATCCCCCAAGCTGCCCTCACCCCCCACCCGAGCCCCGGGACGCTGGGCTGGTGCTGACAGGCCAAGGAGAAGGAGAGAAGCGGGCAGGGGACAAATGGTGCTGCAGCCTTTTCTTTGATTTCCTCCCCTTCTTCTCCCCATGTTGCATCTCTCTTCAGTGATTCAGCTCCTAGCAGCAGCGTCCAGGGACAGTGTGTGCCATCCCTCCCTCCCCCCTCCCTCTCCATCTCTCTGTCCGTCCACCCACCCACCCACCCACAAGGGCTATGGCTGCAGAAGAGGTATTGCAGACAGTGGATCACTATAAGACTGAGATCGAAAGGCTGACTAAGGAGCTCACCGAAACAACGCACGAGAAGATCCAGGCTGCTGAATATGGGCTGGTGGTGCTGGAGGAGAAACTCACCCTGAAGCAGCAATATGACGAGCTGGAGGCTGACTACGATTGCCTTAAACAGGAGCTGGAACAGCTGAGAGAGGTGAGTGAGCGGGTGCTTTTCTCTACCCCCTTCCTCCCCAGTAAAGCGCGTGCACTAAGCAAAACGAAATACTGACAGGTGCCCGCGGATCTCTTCCCACGGATGCGCTCTGTGGTCATGTACCTGAGCCGCTGGATCAGACATGGAAACAAAAAATGGCCTTGTGGAGAATGTGTGTAAAGAACCCTGGAGGCATGAATTTATGAGCCGGGGAGGAGTGATTTATTTCAGGACTCAAGGATCAGCAATCACTGCGGAGTTAAAGGGTGGATTATATGACAATTTAAACCTATGGCTACCTTAAAATGCTCCACTGTGTAGCAAGAAAGCAAATGGGAACCCCTCAAGTTCTCATAGCAGACCTTTGCAGCACTGGGAAATACTTCCACCATACCTGAATTGTTTGGTCCTTATTTACAGAAAAGCCCTTGGTGAACCCTGGACAATTTTAGTACATATATAACATTTTGGGTGATATTTATACAGCATATTGTAATACTGTATGTGGAAAGAGGGACACCTCTCTGGGTTATTTATATCCATTTAGGGGGCAACCTATCATTCAAGAGAGGCAAAGCAGCCACAAGATAGTTATGAGGTCCTGCTAATCAGTGAAATTTAAACTTCCAGCTCATCCTTGAAGGATGAAATACTTGATCTGGTAGATATTTTTGGAGTGTCTTTTAGCTGGGTTTGTATAACGTGGAAAGTATAATTATGAGTGTTACACGTAACCTTTTATCATGCAATTTATTATTTATTCCTCATCTTCAGATATCATCTTACTTCTTATATTTATCATTAAGAGAAGTAAGAAAGATTCGTACAATGAACATACACTTGATGTATGGTAGTAGGTGTTTACATATTCAGTATTATACTAACTAATCTCTAAATTTTAAAATATTCTCATCTTTCTATGTAAAGACAGAGCAAATTAATTCACACATAAAAATACCTTGATGTAATTAAGTAAACATTGGGAGAAGAGAAAAAATATAAGAATAACCTTTTCTGAAATTTAAAGTAATGTTTTTCTTTGTAAAATTATATTACCATTTATAATCAAATATAGGGAAGATCTTTTCAGTGAAAAATAATGAAATAGATATTTCTCATTGAGAACAGTAATTTGTTGACCAAACTTATAAACAACAAATTATCTACACATATGTTTGGACACTAAGTTTTATGCACTTTTATAAATATTTGCCTATATATGTCGAGGTTTTGTTTTACCTACTTGTAAATGTGATAAGTTAAATATTTTGTTCCAGTGATCAGGACAGTTTTCAGAAATAATATTTTTGTAACAGAAATGTTTTTTCTGAAAGCCAGTTATCGATTTGATGTGTTGCTTACACTTATGCTCTTATTAAGTGCTTATATAAAATATAAAGCTGATGTTTTCCTCCAAAACTGGCAGGACCAGTTCAATGGGCTCTGGATTTGAAATCACTGACCTTAGCTTCAGGGATTGAGATGGGTAACCTGTTCTGTCATAAGGACTGAGCTGATAAAAGTGGTGCAGCAGCAAAAGGCAACTAGAACTAAGGTTCAATTATAAAATATCATGTATAGGAAAAAGGAGATAAAAGTAACAGTAGCTGACTGTGATCTTCTCAAAGCAGTGTACATCCATGCTGATCAGTAACGACTGTGGAGAGAGGGTTGTGCATTACCACAGGGGCAATGGTTAATGCAAGAGATATGAAAAAAAGGAACTAGAGCAATAATTCAGCTCCTGATGCCTGTGTTGACAAGGTCGGTGAAACTGGAAAATTCGTAGTTATGAAGTCCATTCTGATTTGTACCCCACTGAAGTGCATGAGATTGCACAGGGTGCATACAAGCACAGAATTGAGTCCACAGAACAAAATCCATGTCTCTGACCCACAGGCTATGCATAGAAGAGAACCATTGATGGAAGTATTCTTTTGCTCCCTAGACATGGAATGGCAGTGAAATCATTCCACAGCTCCTAATTTAGTCCCTGGATCCTGGCCTTCTCTGGCCTACACATGAATTCTGGCAGCATAACTGTAGATGATGGTTTACAAGGCATTTAAACCCTCTCAACAGGCTCACAGAATTCTTCCTTTCCTCCTACTCCTTGCAGAAGAGCCACCGGTTCTGTTACATATAAGTAGAGCTCTATGTGGCTACAAAATTTGAATCCACATCTGATCCAAAAACATTGTCTGCCTATATCTGCATCCACAAAAGTAAAAGCAGATAGATACATCTGTAGAAATAAAGAGGGTACCCATGTCTGCAGCTTTAAAATGGGTATCCATAGACTGACTAAACTCTATGTATAAGGCCCTCAACACTTGTGAAGGCAGGGTTCACTCCTCACTCTGTCTACTCTTCTAATCTGCTTTTCTAATCTATTTTTTAATACACCCATCAGTACTGTGGCTTGAGTGTGGATCAGATTCAGCATTGTTAAAATAAAGCAAATTATATCTATTTGTTGACATTTTGGAATTAGAATTCAGTTGGAGGTGGTCTAATCAAACTGGTGGAAATTTTAGTTGTATAGCTACATGGTAGAAAACCCACAAGCACTCCCTGCTTTCTGCTGTTGACAAACCCAATGGTATACTGTGACAAGGGAATTTTCTGTCACATTTATATGAATCCTCAGTTTCTATCTGTACTATCTGTTGTTACCCAGTGGAGAGAGACGTGTTAAGTCTGTGCTTAGCAATTACACTGGACATGAGATGAGGGTGTTACTTTGTTGTCTGGGCCATGGTGAATAGGATTGTTAAGGAACTGGCTGGAAACTGCTGAAAGTAACCCCATCTCAATGCAGAATCCCAGCAAGACAATAGAAAGCCCCAGTGACCAAAACATTGAAACCTACGAAACCTTGACCAACTCCCCAGCTCAGAAACAAAGACCTGCGATGCTGACTCTTGGGGTGGGCCAGTCCATGAAAACAGTTAGTGGGTGGTTAGTACTCACCAGCATCCAGCTTCCCCTGACCCCCCACCAGCATCTCCTATCTGCTGGTTGCCCCACCTGTCAACTGCTCCCCCTCCCAATACCTCCTACCTGCCCGCTTCACTGGAGAGCGGTTACTGCTGTGTACAAAACAATGAAAACTTGTAGGTGCCCCACACTGTTGTGTTAAACCCACTCTGTCCCTATGCAGCATGATGCACAGATAGTAGAGTGTTGTAGGCTAAAGTCGGCTCCCCACCCCGCCCAAACTCATGAAAAATGGTCTCTGTGTGTCATCTGAAAGATGCACTGCAGAGGTTATTTTGGGGTGTTAGCTGCATCTCCAGCCTTTGACTAGTAATGGTACAGGTAAACATTCCCAACACAGATTATTTTGCTTCTACAAAAGGCGGGGGAGGAGGGGGGGGTTGTGCATAGGGAGAAGAAGCCATTTCCACTATACATTTGTCTGGCTCTGAAGTCATTTGCACACTGGGACAGAATTTGGATCTAGTTTTTTACTGAAACAAGTATTCACTCAATTAATGAATTATTTCATTATGTTGCCTTTATGTTCTGCTATTAGCGACTCTTTGCACTTTAGCACTGATCAGATAGACCTGTCACTGTCACCTTTGACTACCTTGGATGTGTCCCGTTGGATGCAAGAAACATACCATGAAGCCTAATCCTACAGTCTTTTTACATTCAAAACCCCCTGCACTTCGAAGGGGCTTTTCTATAAGGATTGAAGCAGGAAGCCTCAAATTTGAAAGAATGAAATATTTTTCAATATTATGGCTCGGTGAGTTGGTAAAGTAAATCCACGGTAAGGTAGAGCAAGGCAATCAATTGGAATGCATTACATTAAATATTAATGTATGTACGTATGATTTATGCTGTGCCACCATTAAAATACAAATTGCTGTGGTGTTCTTGAAATTTCTCGGAGAGTTGTTAGGTGGCCATATTTTAAAGAGTTTGTTGTTTTGAGGTGTCAGAGAGTGCTACATGATAGAAAAGATATAAGGCTGTAATCAATGCCTCAATAGCAAATGTGACTTTCAGTCTGTGAAATAGTTATTACATTATGTCCCAGTTTAAGAGCCTTCAGTGGGAAGAAATGAGGAATCATCAGCTATTTATCCTTATGTTTTCCAAGAACTGGACCAATTAGTAGGAAGGTGAAAAAAGAGTTGCTGTTTTGCTGACTTTACAGCTTTCAAGGTTGTGACGTACAGTTAGAATAGCTGTAGCTTGTAAGGGAGAACTGGCAGAGTGCTGTTGCAACTCTATGCCAGATTTCCATGAATCTTAACATTTTAAAAGCTCTTTTAGTTGTGTTGATTTTTTTCCATCTTCTAAATAATGTTTCTATTTATCACCAGTTTATATTTCAGAGATAAAACCTGAATTTTAGGCTTGCAGTAGAATGTCTTGCTTTTGGATCCCAAATAAGCAAGGTACTTAAGCACAGGTGTACTGGTAATCAAGTGAATAGGGATTCACTAGATTATTCAAGTGCTAAAATATCTTGCTGGACTGTGGACTTAATTAAATTCATTTAAGCATTTTGTGGAAATTATTCTATTTTTTAGGAGTTTGTTCATTTGTATGGTCACATATTAGTACTTGCAGTGCAAATTTCTGCAACAAGAATAATTTTTGCAATTATTTTTTCATTAAAGCCCTAAAAAGTTAACTGGCATTAGAGACCTCAGTTAAAATACCAGCTTGCATCTGGAGGGTGGGTTAAACCCAACAGAAGAAGCCTAGCTGCAGAGGAGCAGAGTGAGCCTAAAGGGAAAATGTCTGCATAAGGAAGCAACTGTAGGGTGATAGGGAAAGAGCTCTGTAATTTCTCTGTGGTTGCTAGAGAGTGAAAGAAGGGCTAGAGAGAGCTACAGCAAGAACAGGGAGAGCTGTGGAAAAAGGACCTGAAGAAAGACCAAGGTAGGAGTCTTCTACAGGGTTCCTAGATTAGAACCCAGAGTGGAGAGAGGGCCTGGGTTTCCTTTCCAGTTCTCCACAAGGTGTTATGAGAACCCCTTGACGCAAAGGAGAGAAGACCTATTGACTTTGGAGCTTACCTCCAGGAAGGGAAAAAGTCCTGAGAGGCTGTTGCTCTGCACAAGAATGGGAAGACGCCTTGCAGAGGCTGGAAATGGATGAAGGGTTTGTGGCAAAATGAACCCAGATAGGAGTGAAACAACTAGTACCCTGTGAGCAGGGCTGCAAATGGGAGGCTTTCCCCCTTAAGGCCCAGTGCCTGGCCCACCTGGGACTAGGGTTGCCAGGTGTCCGGTTTTGAACCAGACAGTCCAGTATTTGAGCTTTCTGTTCAGGAAACAAATTGAGAAAATATAAATGTAGATTGTGATGTAATGTCAAGTCTGTCTGGTATTTTTGTTGAAACCATCTGGCAACCCTAGCTGGAACAAGAAGAGAGAGGGAGGTAAGGGGTGGCCTCAAATCAGAAAGGAGAATGTAGGGCACTAACAGAAGTTGTTGTTTAATTGTGTGATGGGCCTTCGATAGCTGTTCCAGAGTCCCCAGCCTATATCTTCCCAAACCCCACATCCCTCCACTGTTCCAGTCTTCCCTCCCTCCTCCCCCAACATTCCCTCTTCTGATACAAAGCACAGCTTTGCCAGTGTTAGTAAAACCACATCCCTGGAGTGAATCACACTATATCAGTAAAAACCCAGCTTTCCCTATTGTTGCATCAACACTAGGGGCTTCTGCTAATGAAGCAGTGTTGATCTGTGATTGCACACAATTTGTGACCCAGGTGTTCAGAAAAAGGTAGAAATAAGTATTTTGCAAACAACTGATTTTTAGGGATATCTCCTGCTCAAATGTGAACCACTAACTCTATCCCATGTTCCCAAGAACCACAGCAAATTTAAAAAAACATCCAAATAAGCATGTGTTTTTTATTGCACTTAGAATACTGGACCTTTAAACAGAAAGTACCACCACTTAGCCTGATAGTGGAGATGGCACTTTGCTATAATAAATCCAGCTAGAGAATGACTTGTTTTCTTTTTTCCGTATTTAAGCCATTTTTTATCTTTCTCCATTCAGTTTGAGAAATACTGTTAATTTAGGGGTTTGGACTGTACAAATGATCATATTTTAACTCCTAAACTATTAAGAGTGGGAACTTCTGCCATATATTATTTGAAGGTTAATTTCCCATAGATTTTCAGTATCTTGTATTAGTACCAAATCTGAAATAATTGTTAATGGGTAAAACATGCCTTATTATTGTTAAGTTTAAATATTTCCTGTTTAAATTTAGGAATTAAGGCTGTGGTTGATGGAATAGATTTAAATCTAAGGGTCTTAATCTGTGTGGAATTAGGCCCTTGGTATTGGAATTGTTTTATATAATTTGGCTGCCCTCTTTTCTTTGACTCTGCTATGAAATAATAATCTTCTACCTTGTGGCTTTTCATCAGTATGTGCAGTCTGGATATTTACTGTGCTTAGAGAGCTGATCATTGCACTCTTTTGCAAGTGTGATTTGGGTGGGACTATGGTGGGGAAGTGGAAATTCTGGCCTAAAGTTACAGTATGTATAAATTTGTATAAATCAAGGTCATATTGACTACATTGCAGTTAGACACACCCAGCTGACTGTTGCCAGTTGAGCTGGTTTTTCAGGATTTAGGCTCATGGGCTGTTTAATGGTGGTGCAGGCACTTGGGCTGAAGTCTTTTCTCTCAGACTGTCCCTCCTTGAGGTCCCAGAGCATGGGCTACAGTCCAAATCCAAACTTCTACATCACAATTAAACAGCCCCTTAGCTCCAATCCCACAAGCTTCAGTCAGCTGGCATGAGCCATTTGTGGGTTTTTAATTGAAGTGTAGACATACCCCTATCTCTGGCAGTGACTAGGAAGGGACAAATACTTCTTGAACAATTTTCAGGAAGGCACGAACATCCTTGTTCTTAAACAGTTTTTCAACTAGGCTCTTCTTTAGCATTTTTTATGGGCATTGTAAAACTGACTCTCCATTGATTTCTGAAAATTTTTGTGTTCAAGACCACAACTGAAATGCAAGACTCACTTTCAAACTCACCCAAACTTCTCTCAGTATCTCATTGTTATAAGGTAAGTAGTACAGTGTGTAGTTGCTACAACATTGAACTACATGTTTCTTCTATTGGGTTTGATAGCTGTTACATTTCCAATGCCAGGTTTGGGTTCAAGTTCTTTAATTTATGTTGAACTGTTTTTTGTTTGGGGAATATCCATCCTTTCCTTGTATACCTTTCTTGACTTTTTAACCTCTATAAAACAAAAATCTAAATGAGAAATAGGAGGAAAATTTTTCTTGATTTAGGAGGAATTGATATTGGATGAAATGTAAGTACCCGTGTGTTTCCTTTGTTCCCTTTCCCAGGAGTTTGTACGATATTTACACCAGTAGTAATGAGAAATATGAGGGGTATGCAAGTAATGGTGAATTCCATTAAACCAAACCATTTCTTTGAATTAGCTGCTCACGATCAGTAGGTGAAAAAGAGCTAGCTCATGACTTAGTGCTTTAATTTTTTTTTTCTGATCAAGGACTCTCTTCATCCATGCCTCCTGGGTATGGGTGGGTGGAGGAAAGGATTAAAATATTTTTAGGAGGCAGGCTTTATTTCTGAGTTCCTTTCACTGTCAAACTGATCAAAATTTGAAAGTTTAAAAATAAAAGCAGTACAATCTCCACCCGAGATGAAAAAGTATTGGAACAAATCCATCCATGGTGAAAGCCCATTAGCGTTAGTAGAGTTGTACCGCAACTGACTTTAGTTCATTCTCTTATGCCTTTTAGTCTATCTCTCTTCTTGCTCATATTTAAGATATACTTGGAACATTTTGCCATCCCCCTATCATCTCATTCTGAAATTGTTTTTGACTCCTGCCTCTGTAGCATTCTCTGCTCCTCTTCATCTCCTCCCCCCCCTTTTTTTTGTTCTCTGCTTCACATCTAAGATGTCTAGACAGTTTCATTTTTGCCAATCTGGAATAAATTCTGGGCCAGATTCTCACTTTCATTAAGGTCTCTTTACACCTGTGCCTTAGGATAAATGAGGAGCTGTCCATCTGAAACAGACTTGGCTTATGTTCTTGGCTGTTGTGCACAGATACAACAATAATGGGATTGGGAGTGTAGAAGTGTTAGTTAGATACTCGATTCTTACTGTTGGCTTGCCAGAGGCTGAGTGAAACTATGTAGGTTTTTGGCTGCTTTGCTCTGTGGCAGCATTACCATCTTGATAGCCCCTGAGGGGAGTAACATTGGGTTGGATGAGGGAAGGCACAGGGAAAATACATTTAGTTGTATTTTCCTATTAAACAGATAAGTTTTATAACTACTGCCCTGGTTTCCCCATTTGGGAGGAAAGTGACATAGGGCCCTGCACTAGCCTGCAGTGCTGCAGACTAATTGTGTAGACACTGCTGACATGCAATAACAATTTGTTCATAGGCTTTGATCTGCTCCTGTTAATGGACTAGATCAAAGCTCATTAACAAATTGTTAATGCATGCAGTAGGTTCCACATGGACTGTCTGCAGCAGGCTACATTCACACCCCAGCTTCCTGCAAACTATTTGTTAGTTGTAGACAAGCCCCATATCACTTAATTTCTCTTACATTGACACCCAGCTTGCCTCCAACTAATTGTTTCTAAATCCGCCTTAGGTGAAGGCTTTGTGGTAACTTGTTGGCTGATCTGGGAACAGAAGCCAGTGAACTCAGGCTCCCACTTAGGGCTGTTAACAAATGATGATTTTTGTAAATGCATAAACAGTGAAATTTTTAGCGATTACACGTTTACACACAGGTGGAAAGGCGGGAATTAGTGCTTGTAGAGAGCCGGCTCCCATCTACCCCCACCCACCGGTTCCTCTGATACAGAGGCAGCAGCTCAGGGAGCAAGCGGCTTCACAGGAGCTGGTACGTGCAGGGAGCCATACTGAAAGCCGGCTTCCCATGTGTACTGTCTTCTGCCTGCTCCCCCCCACAACCCTTGTGCTGATGTCTCTATCAGAGGCAGCAGCCGCAGTGGGGCCAGGCAGCTGCACAGGAGCTGGTGCTTGTTGGGAGCCGGCTTTTAAGATTTCTCCCCCTGAGCACCAAATCCTGCCTGCCCTTCCTCACTGCTGCCTCTGTGGGAGGCAGCAGGAATAGGGAGGGCAGGTGGCTCCGCAGGAGCTGGCATGCGTGGAGAGCCAGTTTAAAAGCTGGCTCCCCGTGCATACCGGCTCCTGCCTGCCCTCCTCCTGCTGCCTCTGATATAGAGGCAGCAAGGGTGTGTGTGTGTGTGTGACCATTAAGATTAACCGATGAGCTCAGGCTTATTGGTTAATCTTGTAAACAGGTACATGCTAACATCCTTACTTCCAATCTTGTGCTTAATACTTAAAATCTCAGGTCCAGTTTGAGCCCCTAAGATGATTATTGCTCATGTTTTTTGAGTTTATTCAGAAAAGTATATTGCTTTGTAAAACACTGAGAAATGTTCAATGTTTAAGAGAAAAATTCCTTTCTTTATTTATCCAAGTTATCAATGATACAAATTTATAATTCAATGACTACTTTGAATTTTTAATATATAAATAAAAGATGCACACAGCTTTGGATTTAAACGTTGATATTGAGAGAATGCATTGTTCAGGAGATTTGGCTTGTCTCTTAATCTTTCTGAAAATGTGTTGGAATAGACACCTGTAGAAAAGATGTCATTTTAACACCTCACCTGAAGAATGGTATCTCTAACAATGTGCCGTCCTTTCAATACTGCACAGCAGTAGTTTGGTAAGACCTGAATTCTTGGGGAGAAATCCTGGCCCCACTGAAGGCAATGGTGAAACACCTATTCATTTCAACAGAGCCAGGATTTTACCACAGTAGCTGAATTTGAGTCTACCACCTCCTGGCCAAGAGCACTTTCAACAGAACATGAATGCTGTGCATTGCGACTTCTGGTTCCTTCCCACCAAAAAACAGAGGAGGGTAACAAAGATCATGCTACTGAGCAACCTGCTGCTTGTGAGTCACAGAGATATGGGTCCAGGATACCTGACTCTTTGTATAATATACAGTAAGGACACTTGGGCTATGTCTACACTGCAGCGCTATTTTTGAAATACCTCTGCTATCCCCAAATCGGTATTCTATGTCTTTTGAGCATGCCCACCCATTATTTCGAAATGTAATAGGCTCGTTATTCGGACATCCCTGTAAACCTCATTCCATGTGGAGTAAGGGATGTTTTGGAATAAGGATTTATTTCAAAACTAAGTGCTGTGTAGACAGCGCCAAATTTCGAAATAAACTATTTCAAAATTGACTGGAAATAAGCTACACAATTTGCATAGCTCTAATTGTGTAGCTTATTTTGAGCTTCGGGTACAGTGTAGATGCCCCCTTATTTCACAGAAGAATAGTCTGATGGGTTAGTACTGAAACACCTCTGGCTTTGGGACTGATACTGCATGGTGCTGAGCACCCTCTAATTTCACTGACTTCCTGGGAAGATGCAGTCACTCAGCCACTTTTAGGAGGCGTTCAGCACTTGGAAGGTTTGCACTCATCAGGGGTTAGATAATTTCTTATCTTGTCTAGAAGTTAGAGGCTTGTGGTTGGTCCATTTGGCTAAAAATCATAATTTTAAAGTGTTTTTCTTTTGCTTCACTGAATACAGGGCCAAATACTATTTGCAGTTGTACACTGGAGGCATAAATCTGGAGTAACACCACTGAGGATGAAGGTGTTACTCTAGGGCTACATCTACACTGCAGGCTTTTTGCGCAAGAACAGATGTTCTTGCGCAAAAACTTGCAGAGCGTCTACACTGCATACACATTCTTGCTTAAGTAAATTTACAGTAAAGTGTCAAAAAACAGGGCTTCTTGCGCAAGAGTTATTCCTCTCCCCACGAGGAATAAGCCCTCTTGCACAAGAGCTCTTCCACAAGAAGGCAGTGTGGACAGGCAACAGGGGTTTCTTGCGCAAGAGTGTCCACACTGCCATGGATGCTCTTGCGCAAAAGCACATCTCTTCCACAAAAGCACATGGCAGTGTGGATGCACTCTTGCACAAGAGCTTTTGCACAAGAACTCTTGCACAAAACAGTTCTTGTGCAAAAAGCCTACAGTGTAGACATAGTTTCAGTTGCCAGGTGTACATCTAAGGCTGTCTGGATTTTGTTTCCAGAACATACAGTTAAATCTCTGTTAATGCTTTAGGCCAAAAATGTTCAAATCTTGGTGCCTAAAAGTGACATACCTAAAATGTGTCTTCAGTGACACAGAAAGAGCTGTTTTTGTTTTGTTGAGTGCTGAGCAATCCCAGCCCCCTATGAGGTCAATGTGGCCTTAGTTTGCTCATGCACTTTGGAATAGAGGTAACTTATATTTGGATGTCTACAAGTAAGTTTAAAAGTACAACTTTAAGGCACCTAAATAACACTGTTTTTTCCTGAAAGGATACAGTGGGTATGTGTAGCACTGAGTAGGATTTGTAATGTGGTGCTCAACTATTCCAGACTACAGCACCACTTTCAGAAATCTGATTTGTCTTGTGTACCCCCTCCAAAGCCTCCCCTCACTTAAACTACTTGCTGACAAAATCAGACATAAAAATATAAAAGTGTCACAGCACACTATTACTGAAAAATTGCTTGCTTTCTCATTTTTACTATGCGACATAAATCAACTGGAATATAAATGTTGTACTTCCATTTCAGAGTATCCTGTATAGAGCAGTAAAAATAAGTTTAATTGTGTAACAGTTTAGTTTGTCCTGACTTCGCTAGTACTTTTTATATTGCCTACTGTAAAACCTGGCAAATATCTAGATAAGTTGTTGTACCTCCTGGAAGACCTCTGTGTACGCCCACCAGTACATGTATCCATGGCTGAGAATCACTGCTGTAGATCATGGCAGGTTAAGAAAACTGTAACTTTCTCCCCTTCTCTGCAGTAGAGGGGCTCAGTATACAGGAGGGCAGGAAATAAAATGCCTTCCGTAACAGGCAGTTGGCACTTAGCACAGGTGCCAACTTTCAAAAGTGCCAGGAGATGCTTGACTCTCACTTCTGCCCCTGGTTGTGCCCCCACTCCATCCCTTCCTCAGGACTCCACCCTCACCCTGCCTCTTCCCACCCAGTTCCACCTCCATGCCTTAGTGTGCTGCGTCTTTGCTCTGCCCCCTTCCCCTCAGAGCCTCCCGACTTCATGAAACAGCTGATCGCAGCAGGCAGGAGGCACAAGGAGGGATGGGGAAGCGCTTATCCACAGGGCCCACTGGTGGGTGGGAGGCATGGGGGAGTGGAAAGGAGCTGATCAGTGGGCTGCCTATGGGTGCTCAGCACCCACTAATTTTTCCCTGTGGGAGCTTCAGCCCTGAGCACCCATGGAGTTGGTGCCTATGGTACGCAGTGTTTTAAAAAAAATGCTTTTCAGTCCTCCTGTGGGCTCTGCCTGGTTAGCTTTACAGCTGTTCTTGTATTTTGTTGCTTTTGTGATTTGCATTAGTAATAGCTATTCAACTCAGGTGACCCTAACCCCTACATCTCTTAGCAAGTAAAAAGAGGAGATGGGCCTTGTTGGGGCATTGGTGCATCATGTAGCTATACTAAAAACTAATTTGGGACTTTTTTTGTGTGGAGTCCTCACTGAACTGATCGTGGGGATTGCAGAGCGCAAGATGGCCCTTGGCAGTAAGATGTCCTACTGGAATTGCAATACTAGGGGAATAAGGTATCCCAGAGCTAGCACAGAGCGCAGGGCCTGCATAACAATGACACTTGCTTTTTGGTGGGTTCCCTGGGATGTTTGTTTTTCCTGCTCAATCCACTCAGAAGTTGGGGGAGGGGGATTGTACAGACCCTGCACTCTCCCCCAAACTGATTGATGGGAAATCCACAAGGAGATCTCTTGTGGGGATTTTCTCCTTTTGGCCCTTTACTCTGGTATTTCCACAGGTGTGTTGTCTTAATTCAAATAAGAAACCTCCACTTCAGTAGGTTTAGCCGCCTTCCTTAGTGGCAAGTAATCAAATTTTTATCTGTAACTACTTGGAAAACAGTCAGAAAGCTGATATTTAGAACCCTTTAAGCTACTGATTCAATTCTTTGTCCTCTGCAAGGGATGGAGTTGCAGCTTTGAAGTGATAGGAAGATTATGAATACCCAAGTGTCTATGGCAGGAGCAGCCTTGGATGCAGGGGAAAAGCCAGAGGGAGTAAGTCATCGTGACCTTGGTTGCTGCCAGAGCAATGGCTAATGGCACGCAGCCTGAACAATGGTAGTCATTGGTAGGGTACATTAGCAGGAAGGGCCTGTCGGGATGAAAGCCCTGATGAGAGAGAATGTATGTGATTAAGCGGTGAAAGGGACAAAGAGGACTACGCTGGTAGGGAGAAGCTACGTTAGCATAATACCCAAGTCTGTCATGTGTAGCACTGTCTTTTACTTGTAGCAGCTACCATGATTTCATATTACAGGCTGCACTGTTTTAAAAACCAAGTGCAAGTACTGTAAGCAACATATTTCATTTGCTGTTCATTAGGGCTGGTTGCAATTCTTTCACTGAAATTGGTTTTGATTGGAAAACTGGGGGTGGAGGAGTTGACTAAAGGAATTTTTTTGCAAAAGATTGTGCTTTCTACAGAAAAATTGGACTTTTTGGCCAAAACATTTTTGGGCCAAAAAGTTTCAGTGTTGAGGTTTTTATTCTTTGAGAGAGGCTAAGTTATTTGGGTGGCGGGAAAGGGAATATATTCCAGCCCACTCTCCTATTAACAAGGCTTCATGCCTCTTTTTGTCTGCTGTCTCCATCTAATCTTGCAGTCACAGTCACAATGAAGTTTCCATTGTTGGAACCACTATGTGTTAAAAAGCTAGCTTGTGATTGTTTATTGTGTGGACTCCCTAACGTGGGATGCTCTTTGTAACTGTGGTATGTGAAAAATGTACATTTAATCTCTGATCTTGCAAGACACCAGCCTCTACAGTTCCAATGCCTCACAGAGAGCATTTGACACCATCTAGGATAGGTTCCTTGTGGTTGAACTATTCCATTGTAATCCAAATCACTACGAACACAGAAGAGAGCTTTTGCGGAGCAGTGGATAGGGCACTGGACTGGGAATCAGGAACTGTCACTGACCTGATGTTTGACCTTGGGCAAGTCACTTCCTTTCTTTGGTTATGTCTGTACAGCAATGATGGGGTGTGATGTCTGCTTGTGTAGCCATCCCAGAGCTAGCTTTAATTTAGCTAGCTCAGGTAATGTCTGTGGTACTGCAGCATCACCGCTTGTGAGCACTGGACAACTGCTTAAGTATCCGGGTTTCTAAGTGGGTGCAATCAATGCTGAGGCCTTTGCTGTCATATGCTTCACATCCCCTGGAGTTGCCATTATAAATATATTCTTAACCTTAGAACAATATGGCCATACCATTTGACTTCCCACCTTTTTGTATGTCTTGTCTATTTAAATTGCAAATTCTCCAGGTATGGGACTGTCCATTACTATATATTTGTACAAAAGCTACATAGGGAAGTTGCCACCCTGATTGGGACCTCTGGGCACTATTGTGAAGATTTTGACAGTCAGGTGTTGGGAATATAGAGCACATTAAATTGCTCCTGAGAAGGAACAGTTACATTTGTGATTGCTTCAGACCCATGAGGTTTTATGAGATGACAATGGATGTCTGTTCAAACCTTTTAAACATAAAGCAAAATATTGATTCTCATCTCTTCATTTCTGTATTGCAAGACTGCATGCAATGGTTTGGAGAGGCATAGATTCTAAGGACAGAAGAGATCATTGTGACCATCTGATCTAACACATGACACAGTCCATAAAACTTCCCTGAATTAATTCCTTTTTGAATCAGAGCAGATCTTTTAGAAAAATAATCTAATCTTGATTTGAAAATGTCCCGTGATGGGGAATATATCACCACGCATGGTGTAAATTGTTCTAATGAATGAATACCTTAAATATGAAAAATTTGCACCTTATTTTTAATCAGTTTTACTAACTTCAACTTTCAGCTATTAGTTCTTGTGATACCCTTTGTCCGTTAGGTTCAGTTAGTAAATAGTTGTTCCCAATGTAGATTCTTATTATCTGTGATGAAGTCACCCCTTAACTTCTTTAAAGAGAACTAAATTGAGTTCCTGGAGTCTCTTACTGTAAGGCCTTTTTTCCAATCTTTTAATCATTCTCATGGCTTTTCTCTATGTCCTCTGCTCCTTGAGTTGTGGACACCAAAATTAGACACGATAGTCCAGTGGTTGTACCAGTCACACCAGAGGTGTATATATACGTTAGTCCTTTTGGCCACTGTGTTGCACTGGAAAAATTCTTCAACTTATTATCCACCACAACTTCCAAATGTTTTTCAGTTACTGCTTCCTAGGACAGAGTTCCCCAATCCTGTAAGTATAGCCTACATTTTTCATTCCTGGATGTATGCATTTACTTTTAGCTATATTAAAACACATATTGCTTGCTTGCACCCAGTTTACCAAGTGAACCAGATTGCTGGTCCAGATCAGTGATTTAGAACAAATCAGGTTTTTGTAAATATTATTATATATATTCTCTAAAGTAAATTAAATACAGGTTTATTTAAAAATAAAAACTATTTAAAATTTTTAAGTTGGCAAACTTTGAGTTAGACCAAGTAAGGCCTGTATTACTATATGTTCAATAATTCAAATTAAATACAAAATATTATGTAATATATGTTTGTGGACACTTTTTTTTTTTTAAAGCAACTTAAAACTCCAAAATGTTGGACTTCGCCAGCCAAACACTTGGAACCAGTGTCTGTGGATCCATTGAACCAGATTCAGAGAATTTTTTTTCACTTCAGTTTATTTAACTAGTTCAGCTCTGTGATCACGTCATTCAAAGTTAAGAAGCCTATTGGACGTTGAAAAAGAAGGAAAGCTTGCTTCTTCCCTGCCATTCTATAAATAAGATCTAGCTGTGGGAGGATGAGATCTACCAAAATCTTGAAGGGCATGTTGACCAGAAACATTTCAATGCATTAACTACAGATTGTATTTCTTTAGTTTGTTTAATCAGTTCATTTTAAAAGCAGAACATGTCTTCATAGCATTTTTTCCCTTAGCTATTTAACATATTTAAGGTAGTTGTATTTAAAATGCTGGGGTCTGCATTTTAATTGAAAAAATTAATTTGATTTTGAATTTGCATCCAAATAGAGCTGGAGACAAATCACAAGTAAAAAATTAATCACCCCTTAGGAAGTAACCAATTTTAACAGAATAAAAATGGTAAAAATTAAGAATCTGAAATAAACGTTACGCTGTGTAACTGTCTAAATAAATGTGTATAGATCCAGTATCAGAGGGGTAGCTGTGTTAGTCTGGATCTGCAAAAGCGACAAGGAGTCCTGTGGCACCTTATAGACTAACAGATGTATTGGAGCATAAGCTTTCGTGGGCAAAGACCCACTTCATCAGATCCAGCATTAGCAACAAGCAATACCAAATTTTAATGTAAAGGCCATAGGCCAACTTTCCTTCCAGCTGGAGAATGCTGGAACCCCCCCACCTGGCCCACCTCTTTGGATCCCCTGCTTTGCCCCCACCCCACTCCTATTCCACCCTTTCACACGCACCCCTGCCTCCTCTCCTGAGCATCCTGAATGTCATGAAACAGCTGTTTTGTAGTGGGTGGGACTTGCTATGAGGGAGGGGAGCAATTAGTTAGTAGGGTTGCCAGGAGGCGAGACGTGCTGGAAGGTAGGGGGGAAGCTGTCTGCCAGAGGGTGCTGAGCACTCACTAATTTTTCTCCATGGGTGCTCTAGTCCCAGAGCTCCCATGGAGTTGGTGCCTATGATAAAAGCCATATTTAGTTGCAACTGAACATATTAATTGCTACCAGTTTTTCTTTAAGAAAATAACTAAAAATTCAAATGAAAATTTCACTGATAATTAAAATTGCTTTGATTTAAATCTGTCCATACTTAATCACTCTGATCTGCCCTTTTTAATTTGTTACTCTCCCAGTCTTTGTCATGGGTGGCATATGCTCCTCCTACATTTGGGGAGGCTGGGTGTGCACCAAAGGGGTGTGTGTCACATCATGTTATGCTTAGTGTCACCTGGCCTCTCTTGTACCCACCACCCATGATCTTTTGTCATCTGAGAACTTTATCAGGGATGTCTTACTTTTATCAATAATTTGGAAGAAAACAATGTAATAACAATGTATCAAGAGCCAACACATTCAATTATGATTCCTCACTTACATTTACATTTTGAGACCCAGAAATTGACAAGTTTTTTTTTTAATTCCCTGAAAGTGTGCACTGTTAGTTTTGTATCCTTCTACTTCTACTTTACTCGAAATGTCATGGAGTACCAAGCTGTATGTCTTAAAGAAGTCTAAATATAGTCTATCAACATTATTAATTTAATCATCCAAACTTGTAATCTCATCAAAAAAGAGAGTTTTTTGACATGATCTATTTTCCATAAAACCATGTTGATTGGCATATTACGCTCCATTAATTATTTTTTGCTTTACAAAAAATACAATAGATTGCAGCAGATGAGGGATTGCAGCATTACGTTTATTAAAGCCGTTATTACCAGACTTCATTAGTTCACATACTGCTTTCTTAGAATATCGATGTTTGACATACCAACGTTCTATTTTCTTGTTGAAAAATGCTGATTTATAGAAACTGAAACTTTTCACAGAAGAGTAGGGTTGCCAGATAGTTTCAACAAAAATACTGGACACACTTGACATTACATCACAATCTACATTACATCTTATTTAGAAAATACTGGACATTTATATTTCTCAACTTGTTTCCCGAACAGAAAGCTCAAATACTGGACTGTCTGGTTCAGAACCGGACACCTGGCAACCCTACAAAAGAGTACTAATTTCAACTGATCTTTCACTGACAGGTTTCTGTGGTCTAGACTGGAATTTCTAGTCAAAACCAGAGCAAGCCCTACTCCAAAATAACCTGATGGTTTGGATATTCATGTGGGATTTGGGAGACCAAGGTTCCAGTCACTTTTTCAATTAATATTTAACTTACACAAAGTGGAACAGCTTCAACAGGAAATATTAAGAGAAACACACCCTAGGACAGCTAATGGCTTCTGGTCAGGGAACTTACCATGGATGTGGGAGACATAGATTTATGTCCCTGCTTGTCTGATTTGGACCATGTTCTTGAACTTGGGTCTTCCACATCCATAGAGAGTGCCCTCCCCACCACATTTTGGCTAATCTGGGTTGGATAGGTTTCTTTTTGTTGTGGGGTGTGTGGTTTTTTTTTTTTTTTAAATGTAAAATGTCAGAAGGTCCAAGTTTTGTCCTGATGCAGAATGAGGCAATTTTTCAAATAATAAAATTTCACAAGATGGGAAATTTGTTTTCTGCCCCACTCTAATACAATTAGACTGAGGGGAGCAGTTTGAGCTGAAGCGTGTGTGTGTGTGTGTGTGTGTGTGTGTGTTGTTAGAGAAGAAACAAGCAACCCAGGAGTGGATGGGTAAATGGAACTGCTTTATTGCCCATGCATGTTTACCTTGGACATTCAACACAAGGTCCGAGTGGCAAAAACCTGGCACCAATTACACCCTTTTATCTATTTTAGTATGTTAATTCACACGTCTATCACTACTTTTCCTTAAACCTTATTTAGTACTGTTAACTCTCATAAAATGAATATTAATGAACAACTAATGAATACAATTATACCCACCCCTAATTACTATTTACAGAATTTCTAATTGAATCAATACTTTTCTACACTACAAACTTCCTAAATCAGCAGGTTACAGAGACTACAAGAAATTTAACCCTGAAGATATTTTATACAGAGCCAATGAGGATAAGCAAAAGATAGTAGACATACGTATCTTTTTCTAGGCTGCAAAAACAAAGGGAAAGATAAGAACATGTTGAAGGGTAATGTCTACTGTGGCTGAGCTCCTTACTACTATCCCAGACCCCTATTCATTTTACATATCCCAACACGTGTGTGTGTGTAAGGTTGGTGAGGGGTAGGAGGTGGCAGAGTCTTGGCTGGAAGTGTGTGGGGTAGTTACCAGGGCAACAGGCAGCCTCAGCTCCACTTGCTCCAGTTTCCCAATTCCCACTGCAGCCCCTGGCATCTCTGGTGAATTTGTCGCTCGGGTTTCCTGCTGCTCGGGTCTCAACTCCTTCCACTTGATTAAGGGATTCCACAACCTTGTTTCCTGGGGCTTAAAAGGTTAAGATTTTTGTCATGATGATTTTCATAGGTGACTGGTAACTGCTGGTAATGGCTGAGCACAATGGCAGCCCCCCTTGCCCTGGCTCTAGTCCCCACTGCAGTGGTGTGTGTGTGTACATGGGGGGGGGGGGGAGTGCAGCCCTAGCTAAAGCCATGGAGCAGGAACACAGCAGCAGCTCTGGCCCTTGTTGAAGCCGTGTGGAATGGAGAAGGGGCACACAGCCCTGGCTCTGGCCCCAGCAGAAGTGGTGTAGGGAGGTGTGTGCGTGCATGCACACAGACCAGGCTCCTGCAGCAGCTGTGAGGAGGGGTGCACAGCCTGGCCCTGGCTGAAGCTGTGGGTCAGAGGTGCACAGCCCTAGCACCATGACTCCAGCTCCTACCACAGTTGCAAGGAGGGCACACAGCCCTGGCTCTGGCTGAAATCAGGGATGGTGGATGCACAGGCCTGGCTCTGCCCCTGCTGCTGACAGCTGAAGTCAGAGTTCCAGTCATGTCATGGAAATCCATGACCTCTGTGACTAAATCGTATCATTAGCCATGACTCATGCAAGCTTTCCCAGGCCACCAGGGAGCTCTGCTTACACTGTGGGTGAGGTTGGTTGCTCACAGGTGTGAACCTGTATTTCAATGTAGTTAAGCCAACATAACTTCCCAGTATAGCCCAGGCCTAGCTCACTTTGATACAGCAGTCCAGAGGCTTAGTTTTAATGGAGCAATGCCCA
Organism: Pelochelys cantorii; assembly: GCA_032595735.1. Taxonomy (NCBI): domain Eukaryota; kingdom Metazoa; phylum Chordata; order Testudines; family Trionychidae; genus Pelochelys; species Pelochelys cantorii. The sequence goes on from CM064326.1 coordinate 241,543,005, forward strand.
TTGACAACAGTTGAGGGCTCTGGTCCTACATGCTTTGGCCCTACATGCTTTGGCATGTTGAGTAATGGAACAAAAATCAGGTTGTTAATTCTTCCCCAGCATAGTAGTTCCTAATATGTGGTGTAGGTGTGTGTAAGGGGGTAGCACTCACCTCCTATGGGCACTCCCCATATGGCCAAGTGTGGGTTTCTGAATCGCCTCTTAAAAAACCTTTTTGGTTACTCAGCCTTCTGGCCAAGTCATACTCAGTGTAATCACAACCTCTTCCAGGTACACCAAACAGGGGCCCATGCCCTCTGTTGGCATCTCCAAGTCTGTCTGTCTCTGTTTCCCCTCAGTTTTTTTCCCCAGTAGGAGAGAGTGGCATCTCCAAGTCTTCCCCTCCTGAAGGCAACTTCCTCAGCCAGCCTCACAGTCTGCTCACTTTGAGCTTCACCCCAGACTGACTGCTGCTGAGCAGTTGCAGCTCCTTTTGTAGACCTCCCTGGCCCCTAATTGGCCAGTTCCTTCAGAGCCTCTCTAGCCTCCTGGAGGACTTATCAATGGCTGTTTCTGGGCTCACAGCCTTGTCTGCCCTGTCACACTGTGCCACTGCAGAGTTTCAAGTGTCGACATACCTCTAAAGACCATGGGCTTGTCTACACCCATGGCAGGCCTGTGACAGTTGATTTGGGTTCCTGGGGTTGAGTTAAAGGGCTGTTTAACTGCACTGTAGATGTTTGGGCTGCAGCTTGAACTCTAGGACCCTTCCACTTTGCAGGGTCCTAGAGCCCAGGCTCCAGTTTTACAAGGCAATTAAACCATCCCTTAGCTTGAGCCCCATGAGCTGGAGCCATCTGGCACAGGCCAGCTGTGAGTTTTTAATTGCAGTGTAGACATACCATAAATAGCCCTCTCTTAATCAGGGAGCTGAAAATAAATTGCAGTAGGTAGTAAATTGGATTTACATCGCACATTTCATTCTGGAAGGAGCCCAAAGTGTTTTTCTAAGCTTTATTTATTGGGCAATTGGGGAGTATTTCAAAGTTAGTATAAAAGATTCCAGGCTGAATTAGTACCTCTAATGTCCCCTCCCAAACATATTACCAATATCTTGTTCAAACTCCTTTTGATGTATCCATTTGTAGGTTCAATGTTTGTGGTTCTGTCTTCTGTTAAGTGGCAGAGAGTGTGTGCAAACGTTTCCCCTGAAGCCTTTATATTTCCTGCAGTGTGACCACCTCCCCTTAAGCCAAGGGTTGTCTTCATTACCACAAACGGGATCAGTACTATATTTCATTTACTTTGGGATAAAACTCATAGGGTGTGTGTAGACTACATGGCTCCATCTACGGAGCCATGTAGATGAATTTACTCGACATAGCAAAATGAAGTGGCGATTTAAACGGGGCTTACAGGATCTGACGACAAAGCATTCTGGGGTCAGCCGATCCCTGTCTAGACTACCGCGCTGTGCTGACAAACAGCTGATCGGCACAGTGTGGCGGCCATTTTCGTGTAAATGAAGCGGCGATTATTTAAATCGCCGCTTCATTTTGCTGTGTCTAGTAAACTCATCTACATGGCTCCGTTGACAGAGCCATGTAGTCTAGGCACACCCATAGTAAAGACAGAGCACTTTAGAGACACGGCGAGTGAGGCAATATCTTTTATTGGACAAACTTCTGTTGGTGAGAGACAAGCTTTGAAGTTTACACAAAATTCTTGCCTGGAGCAGTGGTTCCTAACCGCTGGTCTGCAGACCGGTGCCAGGCTTGAACTGCTGGGCTGCAGCACACTGCCATGCCATGCCTTGATGTGGGCTTGGCAGGAATGTAAGTTACCTGTAAGCTGTGTGGTTGCACAGCTGCTAATTGAGCCCTGCCCAGAGGTTTAGGGCTGCCTCACAGAGTGCTTTCTGGCTGGGGAGGGGCACTCCCTCATCAGCAAGAAGCTCCCTGCTCCAGACAATGAACATGCTGGTAGGGAAGGGGACATAAGGATGAAGGCGGGAGTGAGTAAAAACATGGCTGGGACAGGAGTGGGCCAGCGTGGAGGGAGTTTGGAGCATGCAGTCAGTATGGGAGAGGAGAGGTTTAATTGCAGTGATCTGATTATAGCTGCTGGATTTGCCTGCAGCTTCCTGTGAGGAAACCCGGTATGTTCCTCTAGCTTCCTCGTCTTGGGGAGAGGCAGCAGACTGCATGTGGGGTGGTGCTGGCATCTGTCCAGTGAGGTGGGAACAGAGGGAAGTTTGGGGTGTCTTGTTTCCCTCTGGGCTGCAGGCTGTAAGAGTCACTATCTGTCTCAGCACAGCTGGGCTGCAGACATAGGACTCTCCCCTGGTCTGGGCTGGTGGGGAGCAGATTGTGTGGGGGTAAGTAGGGTAAAGAGGGGGTGGGTGGGTGCTGGCATCTTGGGGACAGAGGGTGTTTGTTGGGGTGTCTTAACTTGCTCCCATCTGGACTGCAGGCAGCAAGAACCAGACTGTCGATCTCAGCACAGCAGCCCTGGTTGGGCTGCAGACATAGGAGTCTCTCCTAGGCTGGGACAGGCTGTATATGAGTGCCAAAATTTCACATGGGCTAAAAGCTTTTAAGCTGCTTATGAATACTGGAACAAAAGGCCTGACATTTGCATGATTGCATTTTGAACAAAGTTTTTACAAGGGTGTTAATGGCTTAAGATAAGAGGATTCTTTTAACAGATTTTTTTTAGTGTTGTAGGTATCTAAAACTCTGATCCGTTACAGTGACATGTATTGTGTGTGTACAGATGCAATGTAAAATAACATGTGACCTCTTAAAATTCATTACCATAATGAATATGTAAATATGCAAATAAAATGTTACCGGTCCAACCGAAAGTTTGTGAATGGGTTTGCTGGTCCACGGTATTAAAAAAAAAAAAGGTAGGGAACCACTGGCCTGGGGTATGGGAAGCATAATGTACTCCAAGTCACAACTAAATACAAGGTGGAGCAGATTGTTTGTTTAGCATGAATTAACATACATTTCAAGGTGAAATGGCCAGGATACACCTCTTCTTGTCTGAAGACTGTGTGGGCTAATATCTTCCTTGGGAGTGGGTTATTTTTAACATTTTGTGCATCAGCTGGTAGTGGTGTGACTTTAACTGTCACCTCTGTGGTGCTCATCAGTGATTGGCGGGTGATGAGCAATGTGGTGAGCAGTCACTTTCCCCAGAACTGACCACATCATCACTGACTGTGTGTGACTGCCCAAGGGAGTGGATGACATAGTTGCTCTGACCAGTATGGTAGCTAACCAATTGTAAGGGCAGCATAGCCAATTGTCCTGCATTTCTATGACTGAGCACATTATTGCTCTAATATGTATAATTATCTCCAGAAATAGAGACCATAGGAAGGGCATATCGCACGGATCAAGTTCTGCAGCCAGTTTCGTTTGATATCTTCGTCAGTGGATTTAGATAATGGCATAGATAGCATGCTTATAAAGTTCGTGGATGATACCAAGCAGGGAGGGGTTGCAAGTGTTTTGGAGGATGAGTTTAAATTCAGAATGATCTGGAGAAACTGGAGAAATGGTAGCTTAGGGGGTAGCCGAGTTAGTCTGTACAGGATAAATTTAAAAAACAACAAATAGTCTGGTAGCACTTTATAGACTAACAAAACATGTGGATGGTATCATGAGCTTTCGTGGGCACAGCCCACTTCTTCAGGCTGTGCCCATGAAAGCTCATGATACCATCTACATGGAGAAATGCTGTCAAGTAAATAGGATGAAATTCAATATGGAGTACTGCGGAAAGGGACCTAGTGGTCAGAGTGGATCACAAGCCAAATGAGTCAATTGTTGCAGAAAAAAAAAGCAAGAGATTTGTAAGCAAGACATGAGAATTAATTCTTCTCCTATCCTCTGTGTTGATTAGCCTTCACCTGGGGTTCGGTGTCCAATTCTGGGCAACACATTTCAAGAAAGATGTGGAAAAACGAGAGTCCAGAGAACAACAATGATGAAAGGCCTAGAAAACAACCCATGAGGAAAATTTTAAATTGCATTTGATTAGTCTAGAGAAGTTTTCAAGTATATAAAAGGTTGTTACAAAAAGGAGGGGGAAAAATTGATCTCTTTAACTCCTGAGAATAGGAAAAGAAACAATGGGCTTAAATTACAGCAACTGCATTTTAGGAAAACTTCCTGTCAGGGTGGTTAAGTACCAGAGTAAATTGCCTAGGGGAGTTGTGCAATGTCCCATCATGGGAGATTTTTAAGAGCAGGCTACACACACACCTGTTAGAGATGGTCTAGACCAGTGTTTCTGAAAGTGTTCCGCAGAATCACTCTCAGAAACACGTTAACTGGCCGCCCCGGTTTGTTTATTTACTGGTGCCTCACGGCGCCTCACGGCTCCCATTGGCTCCGTTTCGTCCTTTGCAGCCAACGTGAGCTGCGGGAAGTGGCATGGGCCGGGTCACCGCTTTCCACGGCTTCCCTTGGCTGCAAAGGATGAAACAGAGCCAATGGGAGCCAAGAGGCTCCGTGGCCCCAGTAAATAAACAAACTGGGGTGGCCAGTTAATGTGCTTCTGAGAGTGATTCTGCGGAACACTTTCAGAAACACTGGTCTAGATCAGCGGTTCTCAAACTTTCTGGGCTCCGGAGCCCTTTACATGCGTAAAAATTTATGCAGAGCCCCACCAGTCCACCAATTGTATGTGTTGTACCTATCGATGTTTCCAGTTTGTCAACCTCGCGGAGCCCCTGGAGATGTCTCGCAGAGCCCTGGGGCTCCGTGGAGCACAGTTTGAGAGAAACTGGTCTAGATAATACTTAGTCCTGCCATGAGTGCAAAGGATTGGACTAGATGACCTCTCAAGGTCTTTTAATTGAATGAGGGATTTGTGGGTGTCCTTCCAGTATATAATGTAACTTGTTTTATTTTCACAATGATCATTTCATAAATTCTACTTGTTGGCTTGCCAACAAGAAACCTCCATATCTTGACACTTCCTGGGTAGCTATAGGTCACCGTTCCAGTTTGGGGTAACAAGTTACAGCTTCATCCTGTTGAAGAGGCACGTGTGTGTGTGTGTGTGTTTCTTTTGCAAGGATTAACAATTACAAGAGCTGGATGGGAAATGGACGTCCTAGCTTAAGAGACTTTTTGAGATTTCAAAATTTTACCAACTTTGCAACAGGATGATATGGAGACCTTTCAAAGCTTTTCAGTGAGAGAGAAAGAGACCCTCCTACATTGCTCCCTAGAATAGCCAATAGCTATAATGGTTGTAAGCCTGGCTTGACATGAGTAATTAAACATGGGATGGGCCTCATTTCTTGGAAGATAGTATGGGGGGGGGGCAAATAGATAATTAGGTTGAAAACAGAATGTGTGTATAACCAAGATAAATGGGTCAGTGAGCTAAGAGACAGAATGTCTGAACTGGTTAAGATAAGGGGAGGGAACACTCAAGGGCACATTTACGAAGAACAAGCTAACAATAGACAAGATAAGGTGGAATGTAAAGATGAAAAAAGAATAGGTCAAACATAGACAAAGCATGAGGAATGGGGATTGGTTCCAATAAAGTAACCAAGTCAATCCCAAAATGTGTGATGTAAAGGGTAGTACATGCAACGCTATGTAAATGTATATAGAGAGGAGTTCTGTGTGACTTTGTATCTGTGGTGTATCCTGCTCAACTCAGCATAGCATTATCGTATGCCACGTAAAGATAGCTGAGTGACCAAATCTGGAGTTGAACTGAGTTCTTGGAAAGCAGAGTGGGAAAAGGTCTCAGAGGCAGTCCCAGCAGTAGTGAGAACACTCACCTGGGATGTGGGACATCAAGGTTCAAGCCTTTGCCCTGCTAAATTCAGATGTTGAATTGAACTTGTATGTCCCACATCCCAGGTGAGTGCCCTAACCAGCAGATGAGTCTCTCTCAAGGTCTACCGTTCTACTTTGTATAAATAATTCAATATCCATTGGCACAAGGACTTACACACAGGTCTCCCCCGTCCCAGAATGTCATAACCACTGGGCTAGTCAGTGTCTCTCTTTCTCTCTGGCCCAATGAATATTTAATTACTTATACAGAGTGGAACCGCTCAAGCAAGAGAGACTTAGGCTTGGTCTACACTAGCAAGTTGTGTCCACATAACTGCTTCGCTCAGGGTATAAAAACCCACAACCCTCATTGACACACTTATCCACCTAACCCCTGATGTAGATAGCTTCTCCTGTCACCATAGCTAAGGCCTCCTTGTGGAGGTGGATTATCTACACCAGTGGGAGAAGCCCTCCTGTCTGTATAGGAGGCATTGGTGTAGCTGAATCACAGTTGCCTTGTAAGTGTAAGCAAGCCTCTCTATACCTCGGTGGTTGTGCTGGACCCATGTCCAAATCCCTGCTCTGAATCACGGATGTCAGGCACTTTAATGTGGGTCTCCCGTGTTCTAGGTGAGTACTTGGCTGCTCTTAGGGGGAGAGGTGTGTGTAGTATTCTTGCTGACCAGAAATTCCATCCTGGATCAGAGAAACCTTTCCTTCTGAAAACCTTTGTAGAAACTTGCACATTCCTGTGAAGTGTTTGCGTTTTGACAAATCTGCACTTTCTAGCAAAATACTTTCACCAAAAATTTCCCAAACGACTCGAATAATTATTTGTCGGGGTGTGGGGGGGGGGGAGCGGGGAGGTGTGAATCTTGTAGAGTGCTCCGAAGATATACCAGCTTGTTGGTTAAATCTTTTCCGCTTCGGCATTCAGGTGCCCTTGATGAAGAGTGCTTTATCTCATGCTTTATCTCCATCCCTTCAGCTAAGGAGGACGGTATAGAATTCTTTGGTAAATTGTCAGTGCTATTCCTCAAGTAATTGGTGTGATAGCAGTTGTGCTGCATGAGGAAATTCCTCTCCCTTGGGATTGTGTTGCTCTCAGTGATTCCAGACCTCGCTGAGCATCCAGTAATTTGATTGAGCTTTCTAGTGGTAACTGGCCTGGTGCACTTATAGAAAGTCGGAAGGCTAAAGCTTCAGTTTTAACTGATCCATTTATTGGCCTTATGTAGATCAATTGACTTCCATGGAGTTCAGTTGTCACTCAGATGAGATCTTCATATTGAGGTCCTGGCAGATCTGCACAGATATCAAAAATTCAGTGGTAATCTATAAGAACCGGGGCATAGCTCAGTGTCCTTGATTAAAGTTAACACTGTGACTTGACTTGATATGTCTAATATTTTTACACTTGGTTTACATGGAATAAATAGTAATTTTTTAAGCATACAGGGCCTTGTCTCCCAGGCCTTTCCCATTCCCATTAGTTTCAATGGCAATTTTGCCTGAGCGAGGAATGTGTCGGTTCCACACTTACGGATGTTGTCCTCCATGCTGCAATGCTGCAGAAGGGACTAGTAGCCATTTCTCCAGTGTAAGATAAAGCACATGTGCAAATGTACCAAAGTGACTGGAAGATCTGGCCTAAATTCATGATACAGAGAAATAAATCTGCATATTGATATATGCAGCTTTGACAGTGCGTCATGGCTGCTGACAGATTTATGTTGTCTTGGGGAGGGCAGAGGAGCCCTGCTGGCAGATAATGGTTTTTAGGCTGTGTGTTTCCATAGATCCCTCATTTCCTTGCCGTTGGGAGATTTCTCTCTTTGCCGAACACCCGAGGAGCTGATTTCCTGAAAACTTTGCTTTGTTAGCTTCCTAGAGCCTCAGTCCCATCTGTCCCATGCAGAGTCCCTCGGTGACTAAGGCCATATCTATGCTACAGAGATGACATTAGGTGATACTCATAAGCTGCTTTAATTCCATCGGTTCTGCATGTCCACACAACACGCCTCGTGTTGGCAGCAGGGGTGACCCGTCCATATAGGCGAACTAGGCGGTCGCCTATGGTGCCACGTTAAACGGGGTGCCAAACGGTGGCGCAATATCATTGAGGGGTTTGGAGGTGGGGGCGCCGATTGCATGGTTCACCTAGGGCGCCAGTTGCTGGCAGCTAGTCTAGGGCCGCCCCTGGTTGGCAGAGCACATCCACAGACATTGCTCTTGCATGGACATAGAGAGCATTACTTTGTGGGTAGCTATCCCACTGTTCAGCTCACCACCACCTGCAGCTGGGAACTCTAGGAACAGATCTCAATGCATAATGGGAGTGTGTTTGCCATAAGAACTGGATCAGACCAAAGGTCCATCTAGCCTGGTATGCTGTCTTCTGACAGTGACCAATGCCAGATGCCCCAGAGGGAGTGAACAGAACAGGGAATCATTAAGTGAGCCCTCTTCTGTTATCCATTTCCAGCATCTGAAGGACAGAGGCTAGGGGACACCATTTCTACCCATCCTGGATAATAGCCATTGATGGACCTAGCCTCCATGAAATAATTCAATTCTTTTTTGAACCCTGTTAAAGTCCTAGTGTTTACAACATATTCTGGCAAGGAGTTCCACAGGTTAACTGTGCACTACATGAAGAAAACATTTTTTTTTTTTGGTTTTTAAAGCTGCTACCTATAAATATAATTTGGTGAATCCCTAGTCCATATGTTATGGGAACAAGTAAATAACTTTTCCTTATGTACTTTTTCCACACCAGTCATGATTTTATAGACCTCTATCATATCTCCCCCTCCGCCTTATTCTCCTCTTTTCTAAGCTGAGAAGTCGCAATCTTTTTAATCTCTCTTCATACGGCACCTGTTCCAAACTCCTAATCATTTTTGTTGACTCTTTCTGAACCTTTTCCAAAGCCAATATATCTTTTTTGAGACGAGGTGACTACATCTGTATCAGTATTCAAAATGTGGGTGTACTATGGATTTATACAGAGACAATAAGATATTTTCTGTAAGCATTTGATATGGTCTCCCACAGTTTTCTTGCCTGCAAGTTAAGGAAGTATGGGTTGGATAAATGGACTGTAAGTTGGATAGAAAGCTGGTTAGATTGTCGGGTTCAATGGGTAGTGATCAACAGTTCAATGTCTGGTTGGTGGTTGGTATCAAGCAGAGTGCCCCAAGGGTCAGTTCTAGGGCCAGTTTTGTTCAACACCTTTATTAATGACCTGGATGAGGGGATGGATTGCACCATCAGAAGGTTGGGGGTGACACTGAACTAGGGGGAGAGGTAGATACTTCGGAGGGTAGGAATGGAGTCCAGAGTGACCTAGACAAACTGGAGTATTGGGTCAAAAGAAATCTGATGAGGTTCCACAAGGACAGGTGCAGAGTCCTGCACTTGGGACGGAAGAATCCCAAGCATTGTTAGAGTCTGGGGACCGACTGGCTAGGTAGCAGTTCAGCAGAAAAGGACCTGGGGATTACTGTGGATGGGAAGCTGGATATGAGTCAACAGTGTGCCCTTGTTGTCAGCAGATCTAGAGAGGTGATTATTCCCGTTTATTTGGCACTGGTGAGGCCACATCTGGAGTATTGCATCCAATTCTGGACCCCCAATTACAGAAAGGATATGGACACATTGAAGAAAGTCCAGCGGAGGGCGACCAAAATGATTAGGTGGCTGGAGGGATTTGGAAGAGAGGCTGAGGGATTTGGGCTTATTTAGTCTGCAGAAGAGAAGAGTGAGGGGGGGGATTTGATAGCAGCCTTTAACTACCTGAAGGGAGGTTCCAAAGAGGATGGAGAGAGGCTGTTCTCAGTAGTGACAGATGGCAGAACAAGGAGCAACAGTCTCAAGTTGCAGTGAGAAGGTCTAGGTTTGATATTAGGAAAAACTATTTCACTAGGAGGGTGGTGAAGCACTGGAATGGGTTACGTAGGGAGGTGATGCAATCTCTATCCCTCGAGGTTTTTACATCCTGGCTTGACAAAGGTCTGGTTGGGATAATTTAATTGGGATTGGTCCTGCTTTAGGCAGGGGGTTGGACTTGATGACCTCCTGAGGTCTCTTCCAGCCCTAGGGTTCTATTATTCTCTAATCCCTATTTTTAATGATTCCTAACATTGTGTGCTTTTTTTGACTGTCACTGCGCATTGAGTGGATATTTTCAGAGAACTATCAACAATAACTCCAAAATCTCTTGTGAATGCGTATTGCTAAATTAGTCCCCATGACTTTTATGTGTAATTGAGATTATTTTTTCCAATGTGCATTACTTTGCATTTTCAACATTAAAATTCATTTGCCATTTTGTTGCCCAATCGCCTAGTTGTTTGTGAGGTCCTTTTGAAGCTCTTCACAGTCTGCTTTGGTCTTAGCTATCTTAAGCAGTTTATTATTGTCTGCAAATTTTGCCACTTCACTGTTTACCCCTTTCTCCAGATCATGTATAAATATGTTGAATAGGATTGGTCCCAGTACGGACCCTTGGGGGATATCAAAGTTGTCTGTAAGCTGCACAGCCACACAGCTGTATTTTGAGCTCTGCTCAGAGGTTCAGAGCTCCTGCGCAGGGTGCTCAGCTGACTGGCTGGGGTGAGGGGGGGCACTTGCCTCTCACTGGGGAGGAGCAGAAGCAGCAACAGCTGCCTGCTACAAATGGAGGAGCTGGGTCCAGCCTCTACTCCGATCCTGCCCTCTCGCCTCCCCGTCCCCATGGAGGGTCTGTACTCGCTAGGGGTGGAGCGAGTTGTCCAGTCAGGGAGTACTTGGAGGATCATGTGACCCAGATTGTATTGGAGCTGGAGGAGCTGCCGGCTGAAGGGGAGAAGGGATTGGTGCTTCATTGCCTGCCACTGGCCACATGGAAAAAGATGGGTAAGTTACAGCACTGCCAGATCAGGCCAACTTTTCCACTTCACTCCCAAATCCTCTCCTGCCCTATGAACTGCTAACAAGGCAGCAGCCTCCCTCCCCCACTTCCTGCTTCTCTCCATGTCCTCCTATTGGGGAATTGGCTGGGCAGGGATCCCCTGTTTCCCTTGTGTTATACTCCCCTGCTGCCCATTCTGTTGCCTGATTATGTCTCTGCCTGCTACTTTGCCCCTGTTCTCTCCAATTTACACCCCCTACTGCCTCTGCTCCATGGTAACAAGACAGCACCTCTCTCTTCCCTCCCCCCTGTGCTTTCCTACTTCCACCCTGTTTGGAATCAGGTCAGTATCTCCTCCAGTGAAAGGGAGACTAAACTTCTACCTGTGCTGTGACTGAAAATGGGAAACACCTCCCAGTTTCAGCCATCTTTCTGATCGCTTTAGGTCCACTTTGCCTCTTTTTTACTCTGGTGAGTTCCATGCTTGGAAAGCATCTCTCCCTAGCTGCAGGAAACAAGACATCCACAGTCTATGTGTGCAGAGGCTGCAAATGGGCGGGGGTGCGGGGGGGGGGGGAGGATTTGGTTGAATCAAGATATTTGGTAAGGCTTTTAGGGAGAAGGGAAAGAACCTTTTGAAGAGACGTTGTGAGAGATGAAACATATGGTAGGACAAGATTTTGGATAAAAAGGGAGGGTGATTGTGAAGCTGTGTGTTGCCCTGGGAACAGTGCAAGCTGGAGCTCCTGGTAAATTTGTTCTGTAGATGTTATCTTAGGGAGTTAAGGGACTTTCTTGGAGTTCCCCTGGAAAGGACGGGGGGAGCAAACTGCATGGGGTGTGCGTGTGTGTGCCAGGGCATTTGCATGATGACATTTCAAACAGTTTACGGAGGTGTTAATGGCTTAAGGTAAGAAAGAAAAAGATTATTTTAAAAGAATTTGTTTGGCGTGTTGCAGATATCTAAAACTCTGATCTTAATGATTTTTTTAACTCCTGTGTTACTAATTAATACATGGTAATTGGTATCACATTAAGGCCCAGTCTTTGCTATATGATAGAGTTCTGGCACTTATGAGTCAGAAGAAGCAAGTACTAGGTGTGATGCTAGCTGTTTTGTAGGATGAAACCTTGTTTGCAAGCTCTTTGAAACATGGATCTGTCTACAAACCCTGAAGTTATGTGTTAATTTGCTGTAGGGCTTCTACTATTTGAGCTAGTGACACACACAAGGTGAAAGTTTCAGACCACGAAAACTTCTGTTTTTAGAGGTCTGTTTCACATGTATTTGTACATCATGGATCCTAAACATTCTCCAGATAAATGGTATAAGCCGGAGTGAATGCCTTTTACTCTCCTTTCTAGTGGTAGTAAATATTGAATTAATATTTGCAAGGAGAGCATGACTATTTCTGGTTGACTCATAGATTTGTTTAGCATCTTAAATCTGAGCTATGTGTAGATCATATTCATTTTGTTGTGTTTTAATAACTTGAGTTGTTAGAAAGAATGATAATACATGTAATCCAAGGGCAGTGTTTAATTTTCCTTGTATTTGATTTCACATTAAATTAACATCATAAGAATTGCTCCTTGTTAATTATCCCTTGTTTTAATATATTCCACACCTATAGGCTGTTTAAAATATATACAGGTTGAACCTCCCTGGTCTGGCACCCTCAGGACCTGATGGGTCCTGGATGACAGGTTTTGCCGGACCAGGGGAGGTCATATCTGGCCCCCCTGCTAGCAGCCCCCCCAGTGCTACACTGGTTGCAGGGCCTGCCGGTCGCCGCCCCTTCACTTAGCCTGCCATGCTGGGCAACCCAGCTTGCTGTGTACCAGGCTCCTGCCCCACTGAGCAGCCCAGCTGGGGCATGTTGAGCAGCCTAGCTGAGTAGCCCCACTGCTGTGTGTTGGGCTCCCAACTTACCAAGCAGCCCTGCTGGGACACGCCTGGCTTCTCAGCTGTGGGGATCTAGGCTCCTGACCCCACTAGCAGCTCAATGTCAGCAGCCCACAACCCTGACAGTCTGCAAAGCTCCTAGGCACCAGTGCTCCACTGGGATTCTCTGGTCCTGGAACATCCATGGTTGTGCTGGACCACGTATGTTGCCAGACCAGAGAGTCCCAGTTTAGAGAGGTTCAGCCTGTATTTATATCTAGAGTTTTTGTTTGTACTGGTGGGTACAAATTCACACACTCCATATTGGTGTTGCACATAAGAAATTTCAGTCCACCCAAGGATGGAAAATGTAAGAGGGAACACTGGCGGATATGACTAGTTATCTCTCTCCATTCTGAAAACTGACCATTTATTCCTCCCCCTTGTTTCCTGTCTTTTAACCAATTATCAGTCCACGAGAGGACCTTCCTTCTTATCTCATGACAACTTACGGAAGAGCCTTTGGAGAGGGACCTTGTCAGAGGCTTTCTGTAAATCTCACTACACTATATCCACTGGCTCCCCCTTGTCCGCATGCTTGTTGACCTCCTCAAATAACTCTCTAGTCGATTGGTGAGGCATGATTTCCCTTTACAGAATCCATGTTGACTTTTCCCCCAACAAATTATGTTCATCTATGTGTCTGACAATTTTATTCTTTATTATAGTTTCAACTAATTTGCCCGGTACTGATGTTAGATTTACTGGTCTGTAATTATAGAATCATTGAACACTAGAACTGGCAGGGACCTCGAGAGGTCATCGATTGCCAGGATCACCTGTAGTATGGGCATCCAGTATCCTGGGGTGTGGGGAGCCTTCCCAAATTGCCAGGCATGGCCGCACCCACACATTTCCCCCCAGAACGCCTGCTATAGGTGTACTATGGCAGACTATTGCTGCCCCGGAGAGCCCATCCTCTCCATGCTCCAGGGCCAGGGACTCTGGGGCCATGCACCCTCCTCCCTTCCTGGTGTTCCAGGGCTGAGCAGGCTGGGGCACATGTGTGCACACCTCCTCCCCTGACCATTTTGGAGGGTGTGGCCTCAGCAGAAGGGGCAGGGCTGTAGGTAGGACAACAGAACAAGAGCTGCCCTCACTGTGGAAAAGTGAGTGGTGTTCGCTATGTGGAAGATGGCAGCTCCAGACTGCTGCTGGTCAGCTGCAAATTGATATGGAGCTGAAAAGTCTACTATGAGGGTTGCGGTGATGCAAGTGTGCAGGGCCATTAACTGCCTCCTGCTGCTGCTTTCTGTGTATGTGCAACATGCCTGTCACAAGGATTCCTCACCGAATTTGGTCTGCCTGTTGGATCAATAGCTTCCCTGGCTCGTGTTAGGCACTGATGGGGAGTGAATGCTGAAGAACTGTGACTCTCGGTAACATGCAGGAAGTAACTGATGGCTGAGAGGCAAGGGGATTCCTTAACTGTGGCAAGGGGATAGATGACACGCACATCCCAGTTTTGTCCCCAGACCATCTTGTGATGGGGTACATCAACTGGACTACTTCGCCATAGACTGGCAGGTACTGCTGGATCACCAGAGTCTTTTTGCTGTCATCGGTGTAGACGATCAGGGAAGGTTCATGATGCATGCATCTTTTGGAACACTGGTCTGCGTAGAAAGCTACACCATGGGACATCCTTTCTAGACAAGAAGATTCCAAATGGGGAGGGGAAAATTCCCCTCATGATCTTTGGAGAGCCTTGCACACCCCTTGCTTCCATGGCTTATGAAGCCTTACATCAGGAACCTGCTAAAACAAAAGGAAAAACTACGTAGCACTTTAAAGACTAACAAGATGGTTTAATAGGTGATGAGCTTTCGTGGGCCAGACTGGCCCACGAAAGCTCATCACCTATTAAACCATCTTGTTAGTCTTTAAAGTGCTACGTAGTTTTTCCTTTTGTTTTAGCAAGATCAGACGAACACGGCTACCTCTCTATTACTATTCATCAGGAACCTGGACAGCAGCAAGAAGCATTTCAGCAGGTACGTGAGCTTTTGGCTGATTAAGTGGCTCTGCATTTTTGGCTGGTTAGACCTCAATGTCTATTCTGATGGTCACCGTGGCCTTTTATGCTGGGGATGATAATATTTGCAAAGCAAAGGAGGAAAAGGTTCCCTAGGGGTGGATTGCTGAGGTTGATTGGCTGGCTGCTGATTTTGAGTGGCCAGATGCCAGGGCAATTAGAAGGGCACAGCAAGTGGCTGTTGAAATCAGGGAGGCTTTGAAGGAGCATTTTGACAAAGATTTCCAGTTTTGTGTCTTTATGTAATGCATTCGGCTAGTCAATGTTCACTTGTTGCCTTGAATGACCCCTGTTGTGCTTGCTTCCTGAGTGTTAATTGCGCCAAGCAAATATTCGTGTCTGTAGCCACTGCATTTGAATGTTAGTCTGAGCTAAATGTATGTGTGACTGAAATGAAGACTCATTTTCTTTCAAAGACTCAAGTTTAATAACAGGACAAAGAGCAAAATTTTGCTCAAACAGGGCACAGCAAAGAGGAACAGTCTCCCAGTTAGGGCTGTAACTCCAGTTGTCATTGTGAAACCAGTCCCTAGAGTAGAGTGCACAGGATATTGTGAGGGACTGGGAGAATGCAAGCAATGTGGCGGCAGGGAGAGTTCGGGGAGGGCATGAATTGGAGCACTGTATTGGCTGCCGGGGGAGTTGTGTCCGTGTGTGCTCAGACTGCAGTGTAATGAGGGGCTTCAGAATCTTTGACTGGCCATCCAAGAGCTTTATCTTCCTCTGTTTCCTTTCCTGGCTTTCCAGTCTGAGTTTTTAATTGTCTCCCTCCATGCTCTTGTTTTGCCATGTGCTGGATTGGTTGACTGCAGCATTTTGAGATGCACCCCCTCCTTACTCCTCTTGGCATATCCCAGTGTCCTTGATGACAATGAACATTGTGACCTGACTCCATATTTCTAGCACAGATTGACCCTCTGTGGTCCAGGGTTCTCTGGTCTGGCAACATCTGTGGTCCAGCAGGACCATGGGTGTTGCTGGACTAGAGAGGTTGGGGAGCCCAGCAGTGGGCAGGGAGCCAGAAGCCCCGAGTTGTGGGGCTGGCTGCAGAGTAGTGACCCAGGCCAACAGAGCCCCAGCAGCCCTCGGCTGGCAGAACCCCGCAGCCCCAGAGCTGCACAACTCAGGTAACCCGGGGGCAGCCCGAGGCACGGCACCCTGACTGCTCAGTGACAGTGGAGCCCTGGTGACCTTAGCAACCCTGTGACAGTGGCGCCTCGGCAGCACCAAGGCAGTGGAGCTCCAGCCATCCTGGGTTAGGGGAGATCCGGCGGCCCCAGGAGCAGAGATCTGGAAGCCCTGGAGGTGAGAAGCCCCAGCAGCCCCTGCAGCTCAGGAATAGGAGGGGAACCAGAGCAGCTGGAAGCGGAGCTAGGTGGGGAACACAGTGGGGACTGCTGATGGACCCCAGAGTCCATCAGCAGAGCAGCTGGAGTTGATCTCCCCTAGTCCGAAAAAATCTCACGTTTGGGATTGGTCAGTTCCTGAGGGTGCCAGGTGCAACCTGTATTTTTACACTAGGTTTACATGGAAAAAATTGTTTATTTTTTAAGCATACAGGGCCTTGTCCTCCAGGCCTTTCCCATTCCCATTAGTTTCAGTGGCAGGCTTTAATCCCTGCAGGAATAATTGGCAGGTTTACGAGGGTAAAGTTTTCTACAACACAGGGAGAATCCAGTCAGTTCTGCCAAGCAATTTTCAGCAAAGGATTGTGGAATCCCTACAGGAAAGTTTCCTAGTGATCACTGCGGAGGATTCTAGTGACACCATTAACAAGATTTTCCACTGTGGCCCCATTGGGTAGAAATGGACAGGTTCTGTTGTTAATTTCTGTCTCTCATCCCTCCTCTGCCATGTAACAAAGTAAACAAAAGCTCCATGTCCACACACCACACAGCATCAAAGCAAAAGGAGCAGCTTATTGGAGCTCCCCCTCTCCTGCATTATTTGTTCCAGAGCTAGAGTGCTGGGACTGGCTAGGCCCCTCTGAAGAAAAAAAGACATCCTGACTCACCATGCCAGTGGTGGTGGGGTCACCGCTGTGGACATCATGCAGCTTCTTGTGGAAGAGCATGTCTTTGGCACTACACCAGAGTGACAGTCCATCTCCCTTGTTTTCTGGTACGCCTGCCTCAGCTCCCCAGCAGTGCTGCATCTCCCTTCCATGCCCCTTTTCCTATATGCCATAAGCAATCTGCCTGTAAGTATCAAAGTTACTATGGCTGGAGCAACGCGGTGACTGCGCAGCCTCCTCACCTCATAGACCCAGCAGATCCAACCGTGCTGGTATACTCGACACGGGAGTGTCTGCCTGGGGAAAGCCCGCATGGTCAACTGGGCAGATGCTGTGTCATCGGTGCAGGCTGAGCAAATAGGAAGAGGGATTTCTAAAATTCCCAGACCTCTAAACTTGGGAGGGACACATACTTGTGTACTTTCAGGGCAGCCGAGTTCAAACTGCTGACCATAATGGTCAGGATGGTCATTGTGGGATGCCTCCTGGAGGCCAGCGAGGGTGACATAACCAAGTGCAGTGTCTACCCCAGCAATGTACAACCCAGGCTAGCGAGTGGGCTGCAGGAGTGGCCCTCCTTCATCTCAGTAGGCTGCAAGACTGTCATAACCAAGATGGTCTCCCGGGATAGGGTAGTTTTGCTAACTGCACTTACATACTTAGAATTTGCAGGGTGTGCCGATTGAACTATAGCAGTGTTTTTGATTGGACGCAGAGGAAGTGCACAGCTCTCACAATCACTGTGGTGTGCAATCAGCAGGTACCTCGATTCACATGCCCTGGCTTTACGTGTGTGTCACTTTAGCAATTCCTGTACAAAACTCCCGACATGAACAGAAACCAGTGGAATCTGGCAACCCTGTGTATGAGCACCGGTAAGCAAAATGTCGTGGGCTGCACATAGAACCTTGCTGGGCCACATGTGGCACTCAGGCTGAAGGTTGCCCACTAGTGGTCTAGACTCAACCTGCATCACTCGGTGTGTCACAGAAAGTCCTATGTCTCTCACCCAGGTGGTTTTATTATGTCAACATACATGGGGAGGTACATCAGCAGGAGGAATACTTCCATGTGGGTAGCTCTACCATCTTGTCGATGAAATTATGTGGTGCAGATAAGGCCTGACATTCACCTGTTAAGAAGGGGCTTGATTTACTTCCAGTGTTGGATTGTGGACCACAGTCACAAATGCTTCAAGAGCTGTCCTTATTTATGCCATCTGAAGAGTGGGCCCCGTAACAGTACAGATCCAGATAAGTCATTCGCCTGAAACAACAGTTTATTCTACTCCTTTTGCTGTTCTGCCTTGTTTAGAAGGAGGGTCACATGATTACACACCGAAATAAAACAGATGCTTCTGTTTCATAGCAACAGCTCATTCCATGAAGCACATTAATTTATTTATTTGGTCTGGCTGTGATATGGAGCAATGCAGAAATAGCCATGTTATTTCTAACACAGACAAAATACATTTTATAAGTAGCCAGATATTTCGGCTATTGAGGAGCAATTTGATAAGAATGAACACTGTAAAGGGTGGTGATTAATTTGTGAGTGACATGGTCCATCTGTAAATTGCTGTTTAGTGCACTCAAATGTCAATATTGTTATCGGCTTGAGATGTTTAGCATTTTCTCCTCCTAACAAGCCATGTTTTTAGCATACCAATAAGGCAGCTCCAGGGAGAGGGCAGGGGGCATTTCAACCTCTCAGCTGCAGCTTGTGTTCTGTTTTCCCCTCATGTGATCTATTCCATAACAGTTGTCATGGAAAATTACACTGATTTCATGTCTTTGTGCTTGTTTCCCTAGTTTTGGTTTGCTATGTTGTGTTTTGCTATTTAAAGTGTCTTTAAACTACAGAAACAGGGAGAAGAATCTTTTGAAGTTTGAAAAAGTCCTTTATGTAGCTTATGGATTATGTGATTGGTAGCACTGTCATTTGTTGGAAAAGGACATCTGTATTTAGTACTGAGAGTACATAACTAAATATGGCATCTCAACTGCACTTACAGTAGAGGTATTCATTTAATTAACTCTTTTCCGAGTCCTCATAGAAATATTAGCAATTTTCTGTTCATATTTTAAAATGAAATAAAGATATTAACATGCAGCTATTTTCAGAAAAGTAACTGCCTATAAGTCTGTTTTCACCTGCAAGCAACTGTAATTGCTCTTCCTCAGTTGTCAAACTTCACCAGGTGACATAGGCTCCTGCCTGGCTAAAACTGAA
Organism: Pelochelys cantorii; assembly: GCA_032595735.1. Taxonomy (NCBI): domain Eukaryota; kingdom Metazoa; phylum Chordata; order Testudines; family Trionychidae; genus Pelochelys; species Pelochelys cantorii. The sequence goes on from CM064326.1 coordinate 241,561,923, forward strand.
TTGGGTCATTACAATCAAATAGATATTACTCATTTCAAAGCAACCTTCAAATTTTAAAGGTGTTTAGATGCCTCAAGAATGTAGACAGGCCCTTATCGGAATTTGCAGAAAAACCAAAGTTCCTTTGTAAAACCCTCAAAGTGCCTTTCTGCATCTTTAGGCACCTAAACACCTTTAAAATTTGGCCCCATATAATTAGTGTTTGGCCTCAAAACTGTGTCCAAATGGATGAAAATAAGATTGCTTGCTTAAAAAATAGCCAGTGTTGCTTTGAAATGAGTAATATCTATTTGATTGTAATGACCCAATTCAGTTTTAGCCAGGCAGGAGCCTATGTCACCTGGTGAAGTTTGACAACTGAGGAAGAGCAAGGGTTTATTAATGTCTGGAGTGTTACCATACAGATTTCTCTTTCTGTGAAGGTGCCATTTTAACATTTCTGTCTTTTCCCCAGCCATAATAAAATAGTTATTTACATCTGGTATATTGTGGCAGGGTATGCTGCTTAATCGACATCAGGGAGACTCCCAGCTCACCCAGGTGCAGGTAGATGATAGCATCCCTTTTTAGCTCTGTGAAAGTGCAGGAAGGAAAGGTGAAGAGGCAAGAACATCTAGTACCCATCCGGTGTTTGTGGGCAGTGTTCACTCTAATTTTTTTCTGTCCATGTAGAGAATAAATTTTGAAAAGTGCACCGAGGCATGTGTGGATGTGCACCACCCGTAGAAACACATGCTGCTGGCAGTAGGTGGTCTGCCAATCAGCTGGGCAGTATTTCAGTCTCTCCTGGGTGGTCGCCCAATTGCTCTTCTTACAGGGAACACTGGTTTGAGGTCAGCTGTCATACAAACACCAGAAAAAACTTAAACAACAAATAGTCTGGTAGCACTTTATAGACTAACAAAACATGTAGATGGTACCATGAGCTTTCGTGGGCACAGCCCACTTCATCTGAACAACCATTTGTTGTTTTTAAAGTTTATCCTGTACAGACTAACTCGGTTACCCCCTGAATCTTCTAAACACCAGAAAGAGAGGCAGTAGGGTTGAGGAGAACTTAGCGGGAGACTGCTGCATACCGTTTTACAGCACACATCTTGCTGTATGAATAAGACTATTCCTGTAAGCTCCTTGTTATACTGAGATGGCAAAGCTTGATTTTTTTTTTTGTGTGTGTCTCCCTTTTTTACCCCAGAAAGATGCATTTGGATAGGCTCTAAGCATGAGGAGGGAGAGTACTGATAGGCTGGGCTGGAGCCTACCTTGTGACATAACATGGAAGCATGTGGGGCACTAGCAGGGATGATTCCCTTTCTTTTGTTACATCCTGTGGCTGGACAAAAAGCATGGCCAGTGCCCAGTTATTAAGCTTCATCAATTTTAAAGCCTTATTGAGGGGGGAAAATGTAGGACGATACATGACAAGTGCAATCAAACATAAATCTGAGCATGGTAGGCTAGTGATGATGAGTTCTCCAGGCCTGAGGCATAAGTAGGTGGTTTAGCTTCTTACTGATTTGGTTGTGTAGATTCTGCAGTACTTTTCCTCCACACAGCGGGCCTGACAGCCACCGTGAATCCTGGGACAAGATGGGGGGGCAGCTCCATCCTCCGGGACGGGCATAAGGATCTTGCGCAAAATGGAAGCACCTACACTGCTTCTTTTTGCGCAAAAACCCCTTTCGCAAAAAGAAACGACAGAAAATATGCTAATGATGTCACGACTTATGCAAACGAGTCCCTCAGCAGCATATTTTCTGCCGCAAAAACTCGCAGTGTAGACGTAGCCTTAGGGAAGCAGCGTTGGGGCTAAAGCTCCAGGAAGGGAGCAGAGTTGATGGAGATTGGGAAGCTGCTAGGAGCAAGAGCACTAGAGATCCCTGCGAGGGGTGGTCCTAAAGTGCAAGAGAAAGGAGTGAGTTACTGTTGTGTTCTGTAGAATTATCTGCCTGTGTTAAGAGAATGAACCTTCTTAAAGGAGCTGGGGCATGGCAGCGAGAGTTGGGAAGCTGTGGAGCAACGCTGCCTGTGACACACTCCTTGTGTGCCTGATACATGAACATAACCCTCACATCACGTGTGCACCCCCTTCACTGTTGACTAACTGGTAACTCTTCACGCTCATTAGGGATATAAGATCCTGTTCAATCAGTTAACTGGTTAAACATTACGTTTAACTGGTTAACTTCTTAAATGGGATTCTGCGGGCAGGGGGCCGCTCCAGCTTGGCTGGGCCAAGCCCACTGGGGCGGGAAGCTACTCCAGTAGGGTAAGGCCCACCACGCCACACCACAGGCGGGGATCTGTTTCATCCCAACTTGGCTGCCAGTTAACCAGTTATTGGTAAGCAAACCCAGTAACCGGTTAACCAGTTATATTCCTAACCCTTTTCTGTGTATTTCATGCAATACCCATACATTCCATGCCATACACATGCTGCATGTTCGCACAATACTCTTCCTGATTGGGACACATTTTCTTAGTGTGCCTTGGTCATGCATCCCTTACTCATATTGCTATATTGCTTACTACTCTGGCATTGGTTTTTTGCAGTGTAGTTGTAGTTTTGTTGGCCCTGGGATACTAGAGAGGCAAGGTGGACAGCATAGGTGTTTTCCTGTTGTTGTTGTTGTTGTTGTTGTGTTTTTTTAAAATAATTATGTCTTTGTGGCCTTATTCATTTGTCTGTCACCCTGACTCGCTTGTTTCCCTCCATACTGTTGCCTTTACTTAGCAGGTTACTCACACAACTTCTGTTTACTTCACTTACATGATCCTCAGTACTTGCTTTTTCTTGGCCTATGTGAGGACCTGTTACTGTATTAAACTAATTGGGGGATGGATTTCGAGAGCTCATTCATGCTTGGTCATTTCTGGTGGGGACTGATTGAACCCTTTTGCGGGGCATGGAGGAAGAATGCTGGAATAGTTGTCTCCATATAGCTGGCTGCACAAATTGTTGATCAAAACTGTTGACCAGTAGTGGTCACGTTACAGGGTGTAATAATTCCAGGGTCATAAATTGCCTTACTGTCTGGTGCTTTTGGAGAATAAGTAGTGGAAATTTATTTGGGTAGGGGAAGAGAATTGGAGAGGGTGATTAACCATTAAGAAATTATCTCCTCCATGCACAAACCCCATAATCCTAGATATTTCGATTCCCAGCCAGATGATAACATGTTTTAAGGCAAATTTAATTCTATGACTAAGTGCCAGTTATCTTTGCCTGTACTTGTGTTTCTGACAGCCTGACATTTGGATCCAAATTAACATTTACACATCTAAGTGCTCTTGAGTTTTTTCTGTATAAATTTTTGATAGAGAGGAAAAAACTGTCCATCTGAAGGTTGAGTTGAAAATTTGACCCCAAATGTATCTGACAGCATCTCTTTAAATAGAACTTCCCTGTACAGTTTACCAGAATAATTAGCACTGGTGGAAAAAGCCCTTCCAAGCTCTTAAGCTTCTGGTTCTCTGCCTAATAAGTCCTGTTAACCCCCTGGCTGTTCCGTGACATTGTGAGCCTGAACTGTTCCATTCAGTGGGTAATAAAGCCTGAGCACTTACAAATAAACAAACAACCAGAGCAAATCCTAACAACCTGTCCCCTAAAACTTTGTAGACAGCGTGTCTGCTGAATCACAAGGGCATTTTCCGAACACTCTATTACTGCATCATGATCTCATTCTGAATAGGGGGTTTTGTGTGTGTGTACAGTATGTGAGGTGAACCTGAGGCCAGAGTGCTGGGTGACTGATCACAGATGTGTAGTGGGGAGGAGATGGTGAAATGTGGATTGGGACTGCAAAGAACATTTTAATTGCTTATTTGCATGTTGATTTCCGGAGTACAAATTCAGTTCTGTCTCGTCCTTGGTGTCTGAGCTACAGAAACACATTGTACTGCAGAAATACACTGGGCAGACACACTTAGCCATTCCAAAACTTAAAAGAGTTCTCATCTGTATTGCTTTGCAAGTTAGTATTATGGAAAGTTTTTCCTGCTTACAGTGTCAGCATTTGCTCCTCCACGCCTTGATTCACCCACTCGGTAGGATTCTTAATAAACACCTGATTTTCTTTCTGTCCTTCCTTTTGGTTCCCTTGACTCCTTGGGTTCCTTTTTCTCTGCTTTGGAGAACTGCAGTTCCTCCCAGAACATGCTGCCTTTTCTCGGTCTTGGGCACTTTCTTACCTGGTGGAGATGCTTGACTGATGTGCATGAGATATTTCTCAAGGCCACATCTGCTGAAGCACAAGGAAAAATGCACAGAAGCATGATTAAGTTCATGCTAGGAATGTGAATGGGTAAACAGTTAACCGGTTCCCAAGTAAGCTTCACCCTTACCAGATGATGCTTACACAGTACCAGTCAACCAGTTCCCTGGGAGCAGCTGCCCCCACCCAAGGCCTGTCCCTGGAAGCCAGCTCCATGCTGGGCTGGGAGTGGGAGCCCTGCAGGCTGGGAGCTGCTCCAGCTGGGCTGGAGCGATTTCCCCACCCAGGATCCCGCTTAGTTGGTTAACTGGTTAAACATTAGGTTAACCTAACATTTAACTAGTTAACTGATTAATTGGAGTTTTACATCCCTAGTTCATGCGTACTGTTGAAACATTTCAGTAAAATACACCTCTGGTAACATAGCCATCACTTTCTCACGGATGTTTGGCAAGCACACCTCCCAGCCAATGCCCACAGCATGGGGAGTGTTGGCTGGGGGTGATGCCCCACATGGGGAAAAGAGCACTCTGCAAGGGTTGCAGTGCAGCCGACTAAGGGGAAATATTCTAACATTCTCCCACAGTTCTCCACAGGCAGGGGTCATTGTAGCAGACCTCTCACTGCTGAGGGTAAGCAGGGAAGTGAGGATACATCTGCTACATACTTGTGGCTTCCACCGTGGTCCCAATGCTGGTTGCCCGTGTGCTGCCTGGTTCCCTGCACAAGTGATTGTCGAATGGTATGTAAAGTTTCCTGCAGTGGAGGAAAGGAAGAGAGCAGCTCTGGCAAGGAATTGTCAGAGGAGGATTGCCAAGTATTTCCAGGAAACTCTGAGTGATCTCTGGAGGATTTCCATGGGATCTCAGAGTGCATCAATACCCTTTGCAGCTAATAAGTATGATGGAAGAGAGAAATGTCCAGCACATGGAAACACAGCCAGCCTTGTACGTTTCGAGAACCTGAACACACCTCTTCACTACACAAAACCCTAGCCACTTCCCAGGCATCTTCTCTCCTGCTGCTTGCTCTCTGGAGAACAACTGCTCAATCTGGCTAAACACCTCCAGAGTGGTGGACAGTTCCTGGCTGCCTGCCCCACCTGAACGATCCCACCAGGAGCTCCACATCATCATCTAACTCTACCTCTTCATCAATGACTTTGTCCTCTGGGTCCTCTTTCCACTGCCTCCAGAAGTCTTTACGAGGCTCTTGGCAGTGGAGGTGAAAAACTTTGCGTAAGCTCCAGAGCTTCTCTCTGTCTCCAACAGAAGCCACTCCAGTCAAAGATAGTTCCTCACCCATCTTCGCACTCTAATCCTGGAACGTGCATGGGTACAACACTACCACCTGTCCCCTTAGGTGGTCATTTAAAATGTACTCCACTGTGCTTCTCAGTGAATGCTGAGTGGAGAGACCAGTGTTTTAAAACTGGGGATCCTGACCCAAGGGGGAGTTGCAGGATCACAAGGTTATTTTAATGGGGCGGGGGTGTCACAGCATTGCCACCCTTATTTCTGCATTGCTCCCTTCAGAGCTGTGCAACTGGAGAGCGGTGGCTGTAATGTTGGTCAGGTACCAGCTCTGAAGGCAGCACCCCACCAGCAGCAGTGCAGAAGTAATGGTGGTAATACCATACCTGTGTCATCCTTACTGCAGTTTTCAGAGCTGGGTAGCCAAAGAGTGGTGGCTGCTGACTGAGGGCCCAGCTCTGCAGGCAGCAGTGCAGAAGTAAAGGTGGCAACACTATACCAGGCCACTGTTCCTTCAGTGCAGCTGCTGGCAGTGGCTCTGCCCTCAGAGCTGGGCTCCTGGCCAACAGCCATCATTCTCTAGCTGCCCAGCTCTGAAGGCAATGCTGCTGCCAGCAGCTGTGCAGAAATAAGAGTAGTAGGCCCACAACTCCCACACAATAACCTAGCAACTCCCACACACAGAATTCCTTTTTGGGTCAGGACCCCACAATTACACCCTGACATTTCAGATTTCAATAGCTGAAATAATGAAATTTACCGTATTTTAAATCATATGACTGAAATTGACCAAAATGAATGGTGAATTTGATATGGCCCTATGCATGACAAAGGGCTTGCGCAGTCATATTTGGAAGGCTGGGGTATGGCTGGTTGGACTTGGCCTGCATAATGCAGTGTAGATGCTAGAGTCCTAGTCTGGGATGCAGGATTGAACAATTCCTAAACTGGGGTAACAAATGAATGTAAATCTCACATTGAGGGTTTGTTAACTTGAGTTGTACTAGCCATGGGCTTATGTTGCAATATAGAGATGTCCTCTGAGTTCCTTTTCGAGATCTGAAGAAGAGCTCTGTGTAGCTCAAAAACCTGTCTCTTTCTCAAATGAGGCTGGTCCAGTAAAAAGAGTTTACATTCCTGACCTCGTGTTCCTAATATGTATTGGTGTCAGTTATGACCAAATATAAATGTTAGTATTGATCGAACAACAAAGATTTAAAATACGACTTGGTGATCTTGCTTGGGCAAAATAAATCCTTTCCCAACTCTCATATAAAAAGATGTCCTAGATCTGCTCTGAACAGTTTTAGCATACTGAGAAATAAAATATCTCTGCTCCTTTGTTTTTCATCTTCACATACCTTTTTGCTTCCCTGGTTTCCTGCTGAGGCTGTAAGATAAAGTGTTGAAACATTACAAGAAAGGCCGTTCTGTAGATGATAAAGGTTCAGATAGTTTGGATAGGCATTTGACCTGTGAGTTGCTTATCTGAAGTGAACCTCTTGGTGCTCTTCCATATCTAGGAGAGGAGGGAGCCCTAGTGCGAGGCCTGTGGAATTAAGATTTATATCTGAATGTGTTGAACTTTTAGAAGTGTATGGGGGCTTGGTTCAGACACACCACTTTAAAAATGCACAGACACTTACAGGGAAGGCATTGAGGGAAAATAGCGTAGCTAAAATCTGTAGGCTGCGTCTAGACTGGCATGATTTTTCGCAAAAGCAGCCGCTTTTGCGCAAAAACTTGCCAGCTGTCTACACTGGCCGCTTGAATTTGAGCAAGAACACTGACATTCTAATGTAAGAAATCAGTGCTTCTTGCGCAAATACTTTGACGCTCCCGTTTGGGCAAAAGTCCTTTTGAGCAAAAGCTTTTGCGCAAAAGGGCCAGTGTAGACAGCTCAGATTTGTTTTGCGCAAAAAAGCCCCGATTGCGAAAATGGCGATCGGGGCTTTCTTGCGCAAAACCGCGTCTAGGTTGGCACGGATGCTTTTCCGCAAAAAGTGCTTTTGCGCAAAAGCGTCCGTGCCAATCTAGACGCTCTTTTCCGCAAATGCTTTTAATGGAAAAACTTTTCCGTTAAAAGCATTTGCGCAAAATCATGCCAGTCTAGACGTAGCCGTAGAGTTTTAATGAGACAGTAAGATCTCTTGCTTTCAGTTCAATATTAAGTACACTAGTAAGAAAACAACAAACTAGGTTCTATCTAATATACACTTGTCTATCATTATCACTGGCTATTGAAAGTGAAATAAAATGTATTTGAGGGTAAAATAACCTGTATTTGAGGGTAAAATAACATATGTGAAGATTAAAATAAACATTGGCTGGAACACTTCTAAATCTTAGGCTTCCCCCTCTTCTATTTGCTCTTCTTTAATATAGCTCATTTCCACTGACTTTGAGACAATGGCAAACAAATCCAGTCTAAGCTGGAGAGGTTAGCCTTCATGCAGCCCAATTTATTCAGGGTCTTGTTTAGCAATGAACCTTTCCTGATTTACACCACCCGAGGATTACAGATGTTAAAGCATTTTTTTGTAAATGTGTAACTGCTGAAATTTTCGTTTACGTGCGGGAGGGAAGTGGCTCCCTGTGAGCCAGTGCACATGCGAGCAACAGCTTCTGCTTGCTCCATCCTGGCAAGTGTTGCTGCCTCTGATATAGAGGCAGCAATGCGGGGGGTAGGGGAGCCTGGCATGTAACCATCAAGGTTAACCGATAAGCCCAGGGTCATGGAATTTCATGAGATTCTGCAATTTTTTTCAGCTTTTCAAATACTACTGAACATGAAAGCTGCCTCATAATTGAGAGGGTTTCTACATCAGGCTGTTATGGAGTTTGCAGTAGCAATGTATGCCTTTTGTAAAGAGCACTGAGGAAGTAACTTGTTACAACAACTCTTACAGGTCCTACAAACCTAGGAACAAAACTATTGTGAAAGGGTCAGGCTAGAGGACTACAGGAGAATGATAGAAGGGGGGAAATATATTGGCTCTAGATTAAATAGGTCCCTGTTGCCAGAGTAAACTAACAAGGGCTAATCTAGAACCAGCAGGAACTTTCCAGAACCAAACAGGGCAATGAGTCCAATTTAAAACACCTGAAGTCAATTAGGCATCCAAAATCAAGAGAGCCAGAAGAATCAGGACACCTGAAGCCAATGAAGAATCACCTGAAACTGGTTAAACAGGGCTATGCTTCCATTAGCTCACTGGAGCTAAGACAAGAAGATGTTATGCAGCGTCTGTAGTAAGGAAGGTTCTGGGGAGGGACATGGGGAAGTAAGTGGCCCAGGGGATCATAGTGGTTATGCAGCTGTTATCACAGGATCTCTGGGTTTGAACCCAGTGTAGAGGGTAGGCCTAGGTTTCCCCCACCACCTCCCCAGTCAGCACAGGAGAAGGACTAATTTTGGTAAAGGGGTCTGTCCTGCCATGAATCACTTGGAGGGGCTACAAAGACTATGGAGTTTGTTTGCCCCTCTTTTCCCCATGCCAATGATGAATGGCTCAGCAAATGGCAAACTGGTGTCCTAGAAAAAGTGTCTAAACTGAGGATTGCTGTGAGCCTGAGGCAAACAATTCAACTGAAAGCATAAGACCCACTATAGTCAAGGAGGAGCTTTGTCATGCTATGTATTCCTGAGTGCTATCTGTTGCTATTTAGTAGAGCTGGTCAAAAATCATCTGATGGAACAGTTTTCTCAAACTTTTCAGGGGAAATTATGAAAATGTTTCATTTAGCCTTTATCAGTATGACATTTATATGATTGAATATAATATAAAATGATGAACTTGAAACAAAATATTTTGACCTTGTCTAAACAAAATGTTTCAATAAGATTGAAACAAAATATATTTTGGGATATTTTGTGTTTTCAAAATAGTCCTGAGATTTTGATTTATTTTTGTTACATTTCCGGACAAAACCAATTTTTGAATATCCCAGGGGATTGAAATTTGTAATTTCTATTGGTTGTACTATGTATGTGTACATAAAGATCTTGAAGCATAAACCACTCCTATAACACTTCCCAATGTGCCCCAACAGGGAATAGAGCAATCTATTTTGCAGGGCTTGTTGGCTTTTGAAGTAAGAAGCTTTGAAGTTGCTGTCAGACAAGAGACTCAATTTTTGTTTTTTAAATGAAAGATGGAACACGAGGTGGCATCCACCATAAGAAGGTGCTGGCTTGCTAAGTCACTTTCCACCCATGATTCATAGCATATTTGCTTTAGACCAGTGTTTCTTAAACTGTATTCTGTGGCACACCGGTGTGCCACGGAGAACACCTGATTTCAAAATGGCCACCCTTAAAGGACAGGTGACCTTTTTTGTTTTGCTCAATAACTCTCCTTCCCCCCCCTCTTTTTTTTGGCTCAACAAAAAATCCTTGGTGTTCCTCATTTAAAAAAAAATTATTGTTTGGTGTTTCTCAGTCTAAAAAAGTTTAAGAAACACTGCTCTAGACTGTGGAACCTAAGGGACAAAACAGTAAGCACTGCTTCTATCCAACCAGCACTGGAAAACATTACACAGGCACTCTCTTGGCTTGTCTTCCCAGGTTAGCACAATAGTCTGCCGAATAGTAAACTTGAGTAAAAATGTGTCTTTTCAGTTAGAAGTCTGTGTCCTGTCATTCTGTCATTTGTGCTGCTGGCTGATTACAGGAAAAATAAATTATAGGTTGGGTTCAGGCCTCTTTAAAAATGTGTGCTATTCTCTTTATAAATCCTTCACTGTATTATGTAAAACTTATTCATGTCTGCCCAGAGGGCAGTGATAAATGGCTTCCTAGATCAAAGGCTTGAATTACATTAATAAAGAAACTAGCTTCATTTCTGGTAATACCTGTAAGGATATTATTAATTAGCAGCAGCAATGAAGGGGGGAATGTATTGAATTCTGGTGAAATAGAGTGAACAGAGTTTGCTGTTTCATTTTGGGAATCACTATCCTATAGAAATTTACCAAATAATTTAAAATTAATCTGGATACAAAGCAGATCAATAATTACTAAAGTGCATCGAAAACATTTCAGTGCAATAAGACCCGATGTATTTTGCGACGAGTATGAATTTAGTATAGATAGTAGAGACTGAAATCTTCTCATCTGTACAACTATGTGTCTGCACTTTTTCTTGGACTCAGTTATATGGGGATAATTTAATTCATCGCTAATGCCAGTGGGAATTGAAGTTCTTCATTAATATGACACCTTTTTGGTTTCATGGTATGAGTCCTGGTGGGTGAGAGAGATTCCTGCCCTAGGCTGTGGATGTTTATTGCTATTTAAATGTCTGTGGCTTCTCTCCTACTAACTCCACTGTGTCTGTACTTTGTCATCCTTAATTTACTTTGGAATCAAGGTTCCCTCTAAACCAGTGTTTCTCAACCATTTTTTTTTAATAAAATACCCCTTTTAAAAAAAAATTGTAAGTACCCCCAGTACCTACAGTTTTCAGACACACTTTTTTTTTTTTTTTAAACCATTGCAACACATTTGTTTAAACAACTTAATCATAGCCGGGCACGTGATGAAATTTTTGGGTGTAAAAAATACAAAAATAACAAAGCGCTGTAAAACTTAAAACAAAAATTCAGTTTTCTTCAAATTTCAGTTGTTGATGTACCCCTAAGGCTGCGTCTACATTGGCAAGATTTTGTGCAAAAGCAGCTGCTTTTGCGCAAAATCTTGCCGCCTGTCTACACTGGCTGCAAGTATTTGCACAAGAACGCTGACGTTGTAATGTACAAAATCAGTGCTTCTTGCGCAAATACTCTGACGCTCCTGCTCAGGGATAAGTCCTCTTGTGCAAGTGTTCTTGCGCAAGAGGCCAGTGTAGACAGGTAACATCAATTTCTTGCGCAAGAAAGCCCGATGGCTAAAATGGCCATCGGAGCTTTCTTGCGCAGGAGAGCATCTACGCTGGCACAGATGCTTTTGCGCAAAAGCAAATCTTTTGCGCAAAGGCACATGCCAGTATAGATGCTCTCTTGCGCAAATACTTTTAATGGAAAAACTCTTCCGTTAAAAGTATTTGAGCAAAATCATGCCAGTGTAGACACAGCCTAAGGGTACTCATACCATTGGTTGGGAAACACTGCTCTAAACCAGTGGTTTGCAGACTAGAGGTCATGACCCAGAACCGGGTGGCAAAATGTCAGGCACTGGTCTTGCTGCTGCAGGGTGATCAGGTGACCAGTAGGGGTGCTAAGGCAGCTATCTGCCCGTCCTGGCACCACAGACTGTGCTATGTCCCAGAAGCGGGCGGCAACAGGCCCAGCTCTTAGTGGGAGAGGGCTCCACACGCTGCCCCTACCCTGAACATTAGCTCTACCCTCCCATTGCCTGGGGACCTGCTGCTGGCTGCTTCTGGGGCACAGCATGGTCTGCAGTGCCATGAAAGGCCTTAGCATCCTGCTGCACTACTGACCAGGAGCTGCTCAATGTAAGCCCCTCCTGCCCTAGCCCAGACCTGCCCCTGCCATCCCCCAAAACTGGAGCTTCCTCCTACACCCCAAAGCTCTCAGCCTCACCCTCACTCTGGAATCAACAATTTTCTTCAACTGGGTCATGAGGAAAAAAGTGAAAACCACTGCTCTAAGCTGCATGACAGCATGAGCCTGGCTCAGGGCTCTGTGCATGAAGCTGCCTGCTTAGGGGAGGGGCACGTTTTCCTCAGTGACAGCAGCTGCTCCCTGCTGAGGACAGAGCAAGGAGACTCTCCCAGCCGGTAGAGAGGGAGGAGAGGGGGATGCATAGTGTTCTGGGCAGCGTTAAGGGCTGGCTGCCCTGCACTCCACCCCTTCCACCAGAGGCCCCACCCCACACACCTTGCCCTGGGGTACGTGGTGGTGGTGGTTGGCCCTGCTGCTCACAGTGCTCTCCCAGGTTCGCTCAAATCGGGAGTGGTAGGCCCACGTCTGTGGTAATATGGCCCTTCGATTTCTGTGACTATTGAGTCTTAGCACCTCTGCTCAGACTGCCAACAAGGGTGCCACATAGTAGCTTCTCCGTGCCCTAAGGGGAGTTCCCACTGAGGGAGGGCTGGAGGTTGTGGTGCTGTACCTCCCTTCCCTTGTGATTTCCACAGGGTGTGGGGGCATCTTAAAAATCCACCCAAGATCAGCACGTCCCCTGGCACATCCCAGTCACTGAAGCCGTCTCCCCGGACAGCTCTGCTTGCTTCATGGACTGATCTTGCTCCTCTAACTCCTTGTCACTACCACATCCCCACCTGGGACTAATATCCCATGGAATCCACCACAGATCTTGGTGAATTTGTCCTCTCACCCCCAGTTATGTATGAAGTGCTCTCAAAACTCCATAGTAAATGAGCCAAATTCACCCCCACTGGTGCTGGGCCAGCATAGCTCCTCATTTCCACAATCCTCTTTACCCTAGCCTCATGGGTTCTGTTGGGCAGAAGCAACTTAAAATTACATTTGAATCCCAATGGGGGAGACTTCATAAATATGCTGACCACATCTGACCATCCTAGTGGTACTTTCCTGCTTGACCAGTGCTGCTTGCTTTTTTGGGACAGAGACAGGGTTTCTGGCCACGCTTCCAAGAGTCCCCTCCTCTCTGTTAGACCTTGTACCACACAGTGCACTCTGACTTGATTTAAACTGGCCTAAAGCTGGAATTACTTTGGCCCTGTGTGTGAAAAAGGAGCAGAACCTAAAACTTTGTGGCTGGCTGGCTGGCTGGAAAACAAGAATTCTATTTTGTGAAAATTTGAGGCATCAGAATTTTTGTTTTTATTTTGCACCTGGATGAAATTGAGGCCTCTCAAAATTGAGACTTCAACTTAGTTCTCCAACATCCCGGGTGATCGCTCTAGCCATTATGCTGCAGAGTTAGGCTATGTCTAGACTGCAGGCTTCTTTTGGAAGAACCTTTTTTTGGAAGAGATATTCCAAAAAAACTTCTTCCAAAAGAGAGCATCCACACACCAAAGCGCATCGAAAAAGCGATCTGCTTTTTCGACAGATAGTGTCCACACTGAATGGATACTATCTCGCATTTAAGCTGTGATTACTATAGATGGAGTGGCCACCAGGGCACCTGTGCTTTTTCCTTTTTCCTCTTCTTTCAAAAGAACTCCCTTTTCCCCGTTCACACACCTTTTTCTGAAAGAGCTCTTTCAGAAAAAGGCTTCTTCCTCATAGAGAGAGGATTACCAATGCCGGAAAAACCTTCTGTTCTTTTGATTTTCTTTCGGAAAAATGAGACTGCACTGTGGATGTAATTGAAGGGGTTTTTTTTCCGAAAAAACAGCTGTTTTTCCGACAAAACTCTGTAGTGTAGACATACTCTGTGTCTCTCCTTTTCAGTTTTTCCTATTGGAGACTGTTCAATTTTGCATAAGTAATTAAATATTCATCGATCAGGAGAGACCATCTGAGGCCTGGTCTATGCTTCAAATTTTAGTTGATATATCTGTAGCCCCCAGATATAAGAAAAAGGCGCACCTTTGCACTCTGTAGCGATGCCAACCTATTGCAGACATAGCTAGGTTGACGGAAAAAATATTTCCATTGACCTAGCTACCATAAGCTAGAGAGATGGCATTCCTGCAGTGATGAAAAGACCCTCTCTGTCTTTGTAATATGCATTTATGCTACAGGGTTTTTCTGGCTTCAATACAGAGCTGTAGCTATACCGCCTTGCTTCCTTTGGCATAGATATAGCTGCACTGCTTTGAATCACACAAAGCAGAGTTTCAGATTTGCAAAGCTGGGTATTTTATGTAGACGTGAGTCCTCTTCAGCACTGTGACTCTAAGTCAGAAAACCCAATTTCACAATTCATAGCCAGAAGGTATTCTGAGACTTTAAATTTTCAGATTGTTGGGCTGAGTGTTTCTTTAATACAAAATTCCCATAATTTAAAGACTTCTTTTTCACTATTCCCTAATCAAGAGATATTGGATTGGAAAAAAAAAGATGTAGTAGGGATTCTTATTTTCCAGCAACTTTTGTTGCACTGATATTCTGAATTTCAGTATTGCATTTCCATGGCTTATGCTGTATTTGTTGCCCTTGCATATTTGGTGAATTGTTCTCTTTATGTATTATGACTAAGATTTTTTTTTAAAGTGACAAAACAAAGAAATGAGGTGTCCTGTGGCACTCTGGAGACTAACAGATTTATTAGGGCATAAGCTTTGGTGGGGAAAACCCCACTTCATCATAAGAGTTGGAGTGGAGTTTACAGGTATGTATAATGACAACACAAAAGTGATGAGTAATTCTGGGCATTTTGGTTTTCAGTTGCCTTATCCAACTCGATATTCTTGAAGGTGCCTGACTTTCATAAAGAGGATGCTCTGCACTTCATGAAAATCAGGCCTCTTCAATGGAGGGAATGCCTACCCCCACTCTCACACACAATGTTCTGTGTTGGAAATTCTGGCCTTTTATGTAGGTATGGAAGACTTAGGTTTTTATTTGGCAAATGTCAGTAAACATTAATTTCACTGTGTGGACACAGACTGAAAAAATATTTCCTTCAATAATTTAAATTTACAGATAGGCAAAGTAAAAAAAAGGCTGCTTGAGAACTTGCTAGAATTTTATTTAAATATGTTTACATTGTGTATTTTGACGTGTTGACAAATTGTGTTTTTGAAGGTTATAAAACTTTAACTTTTTGAATAAATGTCCACAATCGTTGTCTGATATCCCCATTCTCTGACTCCCCTCCCCCAATAATTTCCTACAACTGTGAAAATGAAAATCCATTCAACTGCAAAAGATGCTTAAAAATAAACATTGATTTTATCTGTTGAAATTATTTAAAAAAATCTAATTCTACCAAGCCTACCTATAGGTCCATGGAATTAGGTCAGAAATAGTTTCTTCTGTTTGACTTACATGTAAGCAAAGGGTAACATATGCAGTAAAACATGTCAAAATACAGGTGCTGTTGTATAACAGTTCATGTATACCAAACAAGATTGCCAGGTAGAGTTGCCATCTATAGCTTTTTGAAACTTAAATTAACCAAGATCTATTTGAGTTATTTAATGAATAGAGAGGGACTCCCAGGATTAATATGTTGAATATTGAGTGCTAAGCATTGTGTAAAACTGTTTTTAAGGGGGGAAAAAAAACCCCAAAAAAACCCCAGTGTCTTGTAAGACTTTGAGCCACTAGATTTTGACTGGCTGCAAATATTCCTAAATCTGAGATTGTATTTTAAAATACAAATACTAATACTATTTGCATAGTGTCTCTGATTTAGAGATGTAAAATCACGATCAATCAGCTAACCTAACTTTTAACCAGTTAACCCAGCGTTCAACCGATTTAACTGACTAAGCAGTCCAATCCCAGCTCCCAACCCTGTGTGGGACTGGCCGGCCCCCAGTCCCAACCCCTACCATGCAGAGGCCCAGTAGGGCTGGAGCAGCTCTCTGCCCATGGCAAGCCACCAGCAGGGGGGAAGCGAGGGGGACTGCTCCTGGGGAACCAGGTAACAGTTACCTGGTAAGCATCATCCGGTAAAGGCGGTGGTTTCTGGGTAGCCGGTTAACTGGCTTTCTATTCACACCCCTATTCTGATTGCAAAGTGAAAAATGAGGGCACTTTTCCTGAATTAATCTGTTACAGTTTTAATGGGGTCAGGGACATGTGCATCAGAAAGTTTGGAAGGTTTTTAATCCTTGTCCTTGCTTTAATCTTCTCCTTCCTTGCATCTTCCTTGCCTAGCTTTTCATGCCCCTTCTGTTTCTCTGTCTGCTATAGATGTTCATCCACACCAGTCTTGTCCTTCATCTCTCTCTTTTGTTCCCCTGTCTGCACCCTCAATACGCGGCCACAATCCAATGCTCTCCTGGGATGCAGGAGAGGCCACTGGCTCCATCTGAGCCAGGAGTTGGTGTTGTAGCCGAATTGTCTGTTGGTTCACTGTTTGCAGCATCACCCAGAGTTTTGTCTATGTGGATTTGATTCTGTGTAAATGACCCCAGGAGTGTGGTCTTTGGGAAAGGTCATGGAGGGCAAAGTGGCAACATTGCGGTATGACAGCTATGGGGCTGGTCTCTGAAGTTCATTTATGCTCATTCATTTTACTCTCTATTTCACCAGCTTATTTGACTGGTTCCTGGAGTTTACAAAACCAGGGAAAAACATGGTTTTCTGGACAACAGGCAATGACATGCCCTAAACATTAAGACTTCGTGATTTCCTTATTAATTTATAAAATTGTGATTGTGTTATTCACTCATCTTAATGTAAGGGCTGTGGACACAGTGAACAAAAGTCAGCAAGGTTTTGAGGAACAATGAGTAAGGAATTCAACTCTTTTTGGGTGGGAGAGAGGAGCAAAGGAGTTCAGCATGCAGTGGAGAAGATTCAGTGGCAAGTGATGTATAGGTCTAGCACAAATGCTAAGTCCTGCCTTTCATGCCCTGCACGCCATGCTTTATGTGCTTTATGAAAATTGGCCTTTGGATACAAAAATGCATAACTTGAAGATGCTTGATGCCAAACAGATCATGTAACCTATCAATTTTAATGTCACAATATGTTGAATGTGTATATTCTATTTGTGTGCATGTATCATTCTTGTATGTGAAGTTAGAAATATGAAGTGTGGATCTGTTGATAATTCTGAATGTGCTAATGAGGGCCATTACTGATATGTCAGAAATATGGGTGTCCAGTAGCTTAGTCAGGGGAAAGACTTTGCCTTTCCAAATTGCCAGGCATGGCTCCACTCACACTCAGCCCCCAGAACACCTGCTGTAGGTGTTCTGGGGGTGGAGTATTGCTGCCACTATCACCTGCCCACCCTGTGTGCCACACTGAGCAGGCTGGAGCCTCACAGCCTCCTCCCTGGTGCTCCAGAGCTCGGTCTGCGCTGCATGCCCTCCTCCCTCCCCTAGTGCTCCATGGTTGGGGGAGGAGGCTGGAGCTAGCACGCACTCCCCTGTCTACCTCCCTGCCCCATGATTGTGGAGGGGGGCACACGCATGGTGCACTGCCCGCCTCCCCATGGGGAGTAGGGGGTGGTGCCTCAGTAGAAGGGTTAGGGGCTGGAGGCTTGCCTCCCCCAGCCCTACTTTTACCAACCACCCATGCTCAGAAACATAATAACTCAGTACTCGAATGAATGAACTGTGACTAGTCTTGTTTGGGCTTGGGCTTATAGGACAAACTGGTTGGTCTAGAAAGACATGTGAGCATATCACCTAGTATTGGAATCCATCTTCAACCTGATATTTTTCCATGGGGATGCCAAACAAAAGTTTCCCACCCTGGGGAAAAGTCTATTTAAGCAATGGGAAGCAGTCAGCCTTTGTCTTCAGTTGGTCTTGGCACCTGTCTGGTCCACCCTAAGCGGATACTTGAAGAACTCTAAAAAGTTGTAGACCCAAACTAGAGTAAAACTCAACTCTGACTTGGAGCATTTAAGATAAGAACCTCTGTTTAGAGTAAGAATTTGTATGTAACAGGTTTCTTAGTGGATCAGGACAAGGTAGCATTTTTTGTTCATTTTAATTTAGTAATTTACTTCGATCTGACTGCCTCAGTGCACATACAAATTATTCCGCACATGGATGGAAAAGTTTAGCGGGAACATTGCTGGCTGCCCTGTTTTGCCATCAGTGCTCATTTCTTTAGAGAGTGCCTAGTACATTCAGATGCATGGTGGATGTCGTCTACCTGGAAGAGTGAACAAGCAGCCATTGGAATTGGATACAACTTATGTTCCCCTGACTTAATGTTCCTAATGTTACTGACTGCTGTAGAATACAAAACTCAACACATTTCTGTTGCTAAATAAGTTCATTATAACATTGTCTATTACCCCGTGTGAACTGGAGTGCGGCTTACTGTGTAACAACTAAAGACATTCTGCTCCTAGATGATAGCGTAGAAGGACATTAGTGAAATCAATATTGCATTAGAGATGCAGGATCCATTAACAATGTGTCAATATGACAGATTATTTTTCACGAGTGCTGACATCACAATTGTGTATGTGTGTTTCCGGATCTTCACAAAAGTAGTTCTGCTTACTGAGTAACTTAAAACTGTAGCCACAACCACTTCTCTCGTGGGGGAGCCCTCACTGTATCTCTCCTCCAGTGCTACTGTAACTTTGCTTTTCCTCTCCCAGTAACCTTTGAGGCAACAGGCAGCACTAGAGACTGCTAAGAGGTTGACAGATAAAAGTACTGCAATGCTGTGTTGGATTGCAGCCCAGCTGTGCTGTGATTGAGAGGTCCTATTAATTCATCAGGTTTGCAGAACCGCCTGAAAAGTAATGGTAGGTTTCAGAAGGGGGTGTAGAAGGTCCCCAGTGCAAGGTGTCACATTCTAGGGTTCATGCTACACTGGTGAAGGATTGAGTCCTCAAATGCAGTGTTACCCTTGTTGCCTCAAATGCTCTGCTGCTACAGCCTGGACACTGACAGCCAGCAGATAAGCAATTGTCCCTGCCTTTGATATCTTCACTTTCACATCAAATACTATGGATATGACACATCCAGCCTGCTCAATTAGCTTCATTAACACTGGTCCTACAATTGAAAAGTAATTGCTTTTGCTATTATATATACACCCTGGATTCTGTCATTTCCACTCCAACTCATATGATGAAGTAGGTTTTACCCATGAAATCCCGTGATCTAATATTTGTTAGCCTCAAAGGCTACCTCTCTGAAATCCTTTCCCCCTTTAACCAGTTCCTTATCCACATTTAAATTTTCAAATTAATTCCCATCTTCTCTAATGTAATTAATTTCCCATATGGAACTGTATCCAATGCCTTACTGAAATCTAGGTGGATCATCTCTACTGCATTTCCTTTGTCTAAAAATCAGTTATCTTCTCAAAGATGGAGATGAAGTTGGTTTGGCACAATTTTTCCTTTTTTAAAACCATATTGTATTTTATCATAATTACTACTCACCTCTGGCTCCTTAATTACTTTCTCTTTCAAAAATTGTTCCACCTTCATTGAAGATACTGGGAAGGAGACACGTAATCCACTGGTGAGGGAAATACCATGCTGGTCTCTTTTCCCACTGGTGTTTACTAAAATACAAATTAAATGGCCACTTGATATGTAATTAGTTATTGACCGACTCTGGTTGCAGATGAAGGTCTTGAGCAAATCCCCCAATGACCTTCTATGGAGGACCTCGGAGACCCTCCCAATTTGTATGAGGTATACGGTGCTATCAAGCAGAGGATGAACAATAAGGCAGCAGGCCCAGATGCGATCCCCTCTGAAATCTTTAAAGATGGTGGACCAGAGTTAATTCAGCAACTTACCCTGTCAGAAGAAATTTTACCTGAGTCACAGAGTGGCTTCCAACCATGTCGCGGAACTGCAGATATGATCTTCATTGCACAGCAGCTGCAAGAGAAGTGTCGGGAGCAAAACCGACCACTGTACTCTAACTAAAGCCTTTTTCTCAGTGAATCACCGTGCCTTTTGGACTGTACTTTCAAAGTGTGGAAGCCCTGATAAATACATCAATGTCCTAAAGTTGCTTCATGACAACATGAAAGCAACTGTTCTGTTTCAAAGTGCAAACAGGAGTCAAACGGGGCTGTATCATTACCCCAACCATATTTGTGGTCTTTATTGCAGTAATTTTCAACCTAATTGCTGGGAAGCTCCCCGCTGGCATTGAAATTATCTACAGACTGGATGGGAACCTGTTTAGGCTTAGCAGGCTGAAAGCTAAGAGTAAGATTTCCACCACATCTATTGTGGAACTTCAGTATGCTGATGACAACAGTTTTTCCCAATGAGAAAGATCTTCAGGCTATCTCCAATGTGTTTGTCTCACCCTCAACAGCAAGAAAACCCAAGTGCTCCATCAGCCTTCTCCAAATGAGGTTCCATGTACCCTATCTATTAAAATCAACAGAGAGGCACAGTGAATCTTGATCATTTTCTCTACCTTGGAAGTTATCTTTCATCCAATGCAGATATTGATGTAGAAATCAACACTGTCTGAGCTGTGCCAGCATGGCCTGTGCTCATTTAAGGCACCGGGTTTTTGAAGATCATGACATTCAAACACTCATCAAGTGTCTTATCTATCAAGCTGTCATTCTCCCAACACGATTGTATGGGTCTGAAACCTGGACAACCTACAGACATCACTTGAAAGTACGTGAGAGGTATCACCAGTGCTGCCTCTGAAAGATCTTGAAGATCAAGTGGGAAGACAGGTGCACTAACATCATTGTTCTGGAATAGGCAAAGACCACCAGTATTGAGAAAATGATCCTCTGTCAGCAACTTTGCTGGATCGATCACGCTGTTCGGATGCCAGACCATCGCCTCCCAAAACAGGTCCTTCTTACAGTGAAAGAAGGACACTGTAATGTGGGAGGACAATGGAAGCATTATAAGGACTTGCTAAAAGATAACTTGAAGTGCAACACTGATGTTGACACTTGGGAGACACTTGCCCAGGATTGCTAAAAATGGTGACAAGTCCTACATAATGGTTCCCTGCATTTTGAATTTGCCTGCCGACATGCTGAAGAGAAGAGGCACATGAGGAAGTGGCTTCTAGTCATGGTCAACAGCCTCCTGCTGTACCTGGAAACATCTGTCCTCATTGTAATAGAACTTAAGGCTGATCCTTGAACCACATCAGCCACCTGAGGGTCCATAACTCCCATGGAGGATGATCATACTCAGCCCATTATCATCAATTATTTATTGACCAACTCTGCTGTTGCCAGGGTGGAGGCATCAGCCTATCCTTTGTGTGGGAGAAACCTGTTTATTTGCTCCCCAGAGGTGACTGGTAACACACGTTAGTTCCATATTTCCTCCATATTTGCATGGTCCCTTGGGCATGTACCATACACAGGTCATGCAAGCATATAAATCAAGCCTGGGCAAAATACAGCCCATGGGCCAGATCCAGTCTGCCAAGCCACTGGATCCTGCCCGCGGAGGCAGTGGGGAGCCCCAGGCAGGGTCCCTTGCTTGCCCCACAGCCCCGCAAGCTGCACAGAAACGCGGCTGCAGGGCTCAGTTTATGTTTTAAAACTGGAGGGGAAGGAGGAAGTTTCAGAAGCTGCCTCACCTCCAGCACAATCCCATTGACCAGAAACCAGCCAATGGGAGCTGCTTGTTGGAATATCAGGCAGCCAAGAAGAACCATGCCCCCCTCCTCAGCTCAGTTATTCAATGAAGCACATGGCCAGGTAAGCAGGCAGGTTGGCTGGCTGGGAAATGTTTTAAGCTCTGTAGGCAGGCAGGCTAGTTTGTCTGCTGGCTGGTAAGTCTCTTGGCCACAGCCCGCTTCTGGCACCCCAGTCCCTCCCTGCCCCCCCATCCCCCACTCAGTATACCTGTACCCTTTGTTCCCATCTTACACCCACATCCCCTCCCAGATCTGGCAAACCAATCTCCTGCCCCAGATCACAATACCCTCCTGGCCTAGGTCACATCCCAAACCCCTGTACTCCAGTCCCCTGCCCTAGGTCACAACCTCCTGCTTCATCCCAACTCCCTCCCAGATTCCAGTCTCCCTTCTGCACCCAACCTCCATTCCAGACCCTGCATCTCCTCCATTAATGTCATGGAAGAGTGTGGCCCTCGACCACGTTCTAATATCTCGGAGTGGCCCCGCCCCCGTGAAAAATTATTGCTCACCCCTGATATAAAAGATCCATGTATTGTTAGTGTTCCAATGATAACTTTATATGTCACCTCTGATAGTCTGACAGTGAATGGGGGGCACACGGTGAACTGGTCTGGCCAGGTGAAACTTGCTATCATATACCTGTGAGCCTCTTGCATGGGGATGCTATTAAAGTTACAAGGGGGTGATGGTGGTACTAGATGTTTCTATTACATGTTTTCCATGGCAGGTTGTTTGGGTGCAATGGATAGAGCACTGGACTGGAACTCAAGAGTCCTGGGTTATATTCTTTTGACTCACTGTTTCATCTTGGGCAAGCCATTCTCCGTTTTCTCCAGATGTAAAATGGGAATGCCAAAGCTTGCCTACCTTTTTATAGTACTTTGAGATCGAGGAGTGAGAAGTGCTGAATATTAATGATTCATGATTATTATGATTTGGTTCCCCCCCCCCCCGGTTAACTTCTTGTATGTAAATATTTGCATCTTTTGTTTTAGGAAGATTTGCTTCCTTAGAACAGATGTTGTGGTTTCCTGCTTGTTTTGTTGCTACATTAATGACAAGTTCAATAACACTCTCTAGAAAAGGAAGCATTAAAGAAAAATAGCAAAATGGGTTTGAATTCCAAAGGCACAATTTTTAATGTTACTGTGGTTAGCAAATAACCCAAGCTCCAATAATGCTTTGTATCTAATCTTTTGCATTAAGGCTAAATTTGTGGGGGTTGAATGATGGATTTTGTGTGACCTCTTGCTCTGACCTGCTGACCTTTTCGAAAATGTGCTCAGGAAGCCAAGAAAGGGAGTACTTGTTTTTACAGATGTTCACTGATGCTAATGAGAAGTCCCAGCAGTCAACCAATCCTGTGGGAGGGGTGCTGAGGGTCCAGGAAATGCTGTGCTTTGCATCAAAGAATTTCCTCTAAAATGGCCTGCAGGGTGAAGATTTGTGGAATCATGCTTGGAACATGCAGTGCTGCTTTCAGATACTACTGATTTAGGGGGGCTTGTGGAAAAAGCAAGTTTCCATATCAGAATGTCCAAGAATTCTGTGGTGCTGCTCATCATCTTCTACCCTTCTGCTACTGGCTTCCACTCCTGAGCCTGGC
This sequence comes from Pelochelys cantorii, assembly GCA_032595735.1. NCBI lineage: Eukaryota > Metazoa > Chordata > Testudines > Trionychidae > Pelochelys > Pelochelys cantorii. Next base: position 241,585,147 of record CM064326.1, read on the forward strand.
CAGTCCTCACAACCTGAAAGGAGAGCTTTCTTTCAGGAGCACCAAAAGGCCCTAACCATAATCAAGGCTCCATTGTGCTGTGTGTTGTACCTGCATCGAGCAAAGACAGAAACTAAACAAGACAAAGGATGAGCAGGGAGAAGGAAACTATTTGCTCATAGTCACATAGCAGGGTGAGAGAGCTGGGAATTAACTTTTAAATTAGTTTTGCAAGTGTCAATGTTATTAATCCAAGCAACTTCTATGTAAATTATGGCCATGTGCCCTGCTTGTCTGCAGATGTTGTGGGTTAGAAGAATTATCGGATACATTTGGCCCAGAGCCATTTTTCATTGTTTTTTAATATGACATGCCTGACTGCAAGTCCTTTTCCCTCTCTTGAGCATCAAGCTGCCTTCCTCCATCTGTTTATTTGTGAGCAATCACCTTTCCTAACTGCCTCTACAGACTCCCAAGGGGAGAGCAGGGCAGATGCCCAGGATGCAACGCTGCAGGGGCAGACAAATGATAAAATGATGAAAATAGGCTTGCTCGCCCTGGGTACTAAAATGCCTAGTTACAACTTCACACACAGTAAAGTTAGGCTTGCCAGATGCTTTCAACAAAAATCCTGAACGTGGCAAACTTGGTTGAGCAAAAAAGGAAAAAGGAAATACTGGACATTTCACATGTCCAGTATTTTCTGGGGTTTTTTTACTGGACGGGGGAGCCAAATACCAAACAGTCTGGGTGAAAACCGGACACCTGGCAACCCTAAGTAAAATCCAACTTTATGCCCTTTTTGGTGTCTGTCTTTATTAATAAAGAAAAAAGATAATCTCAGGTTTGGCTACTCCTTGCATTCCTTCTTGAGGACTGCTTGCCCTATAGCCCAGATGATCAATCCCATAGAGACCAGTTTTGGCTGCCCTTGTATCCTGTGAGTCCATGATTCACTGGTTTCAGTGAGATGGCAAAACATATTTAACCCTTGCCCAGCAGAATTAGCACACCTGAAGATGAGATCTTCTGGGGCAACACCAGAACCCTGTTAAATCAGCTTTGCCAGCAAGATTCAATCTCATCTAGTTGACCTGGAGATGAGATCTGTACTTCAAAAATGTGCCTCAACTTTCCTTTCTTTGATCTTTTAAACTGAGTTTAAAAATAAGCCTAATTAGTAGCATAATGCAATCGCTGGTAAACACTTTGAAGAAGTCCAGTTCAGTTAGTCATCCTTGAGATCCTTATTTAGATTTGTTCCTGCACCCACTGAAATGAAGGGATAAAATCTCATCAGCAGGGACAGGCCTTAATGCTCAAAAGTCTGTCTTGATTGACACTGTGGTGCAATTCAACTTTCTTTTATATCTGCAAACAAATAACTGATTTCAGTGGAGTTGTGTAAGATGTAGGTCAGAGCAGAGTTTGTCCCTTAGTACAGCTTGATGTGTACTGTTGTATCCAGATTTCTTTTGAAATAATATTTGTCTAGTGCTGAAATATGGTGAGTACCATATACACAAAATTCATGGTGAAAAAAATATTTTAACTTGCTTATGATCTGTTAACATCTACTGGGTAATTACTGCGTTTTCACCATGCAGTTTTTTATATCCCTGCCTTATTTAGTAGCCCCCTCGAGTGTGGGAATCTGTCCTTCTTTCAATTACATGTCTTTTTAAAAAGTTACTTTTCTCATGTGCTCTCTCTCCCCTTTGTCAAATTCATCTCCCTCATCCCTGATAACTGTTTCATTAGGGAGTTCGGTGCTTGTGCTTTTAAATTCCTTTTAACTTCCAAATTGAAATAGTTTTAATTTAAAGTTGTAATGGCAAGTAACTATAAAGAAAGCATGGCTTCTGTTTCTTTTAAAGATACATGCTGCATGTATGTGGGGTGTTGGCAGTGTATTTAAGACAATTGTAAGAATTCCCTTGGGGAAATGCTAACCCCATTGATGACTTCAGTGGGGCTAGCATTCCTCCCACATTTTCTGTGTTGTTTCATTTGATCAATCAGGAACTACAAAGCACACATTCTGTTTTTCCTTCCTGTCCAGTGATCTTGGTCCTGATCTGGGGAAATGGTAGTAAGGGAAAGACTAAGCTATGTGTTTTTGAAATGTGCATTTCGGCACTGCTCTTGCAAGATTTTGAGGTGTGGAATTCCATCATCTTTAGTGACATCATTATCCTAGTTCACCTAACCACTGTTTCCTTATTCACAGCCCTTTTAGAAACCCAATTCTTCCACCTGCTTACAGATGACAGCTTTCAATAATGATAAGAGCAAGAGTTATCCATAAGTTCCCCCTATCTTTGGATTTCACGGAGTCCATTTCCGTGTCTACCTTTTCAATGTCAAGCTTTTCAGGGGAAGAACTTCAGTTTTGGAAATTATACAGCTCTGAAGACAGAGCGTATACTATGTAAATTATTACATCAAAAAATCTTCAGTCATATAAAGGAAAAATTACAAATACAAGCATCAGAAGCTAGGAAACTCCAGAATGAAGATTGCTCATTCTCCTATCAAACTCCCCCATCCCCTGCTCCCTTCTCTTCTGCTCCTATCCATCTCCTGCTCTCTATCCATCTTTCCTTCCTTCTTCCTATTCATACCTCCCAACAGCTTTTGCCCTCTTCCTACTCTGTTTCCTTCTATCTTTTGGCTCCTACAATGCTCATTTCTCATCCTCTGCATTTTATTCAGGCAGTTTCCCTCTTCCCCTCCACACTGCCTGGATACCAGCAATGTGGGCATTGAAAGAACAGAAGAAATTGGCTCCCTGATCTTAGTGCATGGCACTGCAGTGGCCCTCAGCAGCTACAAGAAGCAATGACAGGACAATTTTGCTCAGCCTCAAAATGGTGCATGCACAGTCCACTTAGCACATAGAGTAAGAGATGCTCAGTGCTGATGGAATCTTTGGAGAATGTAGCTGCTAAACAAGTCTCTACTAAGGCTTGCAACTTGACCTCATTTGAGTGGATTTTCAGATGCCAAAGGCGTATCCCTGAAAAGGCAAGCCCTCCTGTCCAATTTTAAGTCCCTGCTCCAAAGCATGGAGGTGCTTGTGTTCCTCAATGAAATGATTCAAACCTCTTTTTTTTTAACGTGTACAAAACAACGCCCCCTCCCCCAGTTTTATTCTTGGGAATTGCTGAACCATTTTAGCTGAAAAATTTCAAATGTAATTCAGCCTGAGGCTGATAGCCATCATGGAAAAGTTCAACCTGAACAGATAAAATTTGGCAAAGTTATAAATAACTATTCCGGGGGGGGTGTCTTATAATGGGGAATGTGAGACCACTTAACCATAAATGATGCTACTAGCAGCCCTGCCTTGGTGAGAACTGGTAGCTTTGAGAGCTGTTTCAGCAAATCTATGAATGTGTCAAGATATTTTGTTTTCTCCTAAATCATTTATCTGTCAGATTTGGGGTAGTTTATTTCAAGTGGAAGTTGGGTTTGTTTTTTCTTAGGTCTATAAAATTCTTGAGCTGTGTGGCTATCCATGCCAGTGAGAGGCTCTGGTGGGTTGGGGGGGACAGAAGGGAGTCTGTCCCTGTGGCAGTTGTGCCAGCTGACAGGGGAAGCAAAGGGGGGCAATTTCCCTGGGGCCCAGCAATTCAAAGGGTCCCAGGGCTCCTGGCTGTCACTGCTGCAACTGCCCCTGGAGTGCTGTGCTATGCGCTACCTGTGGCTCTAAGGGCTGCATATTGGGGCACGTCCCGGTCAGAGCGGCACTGAGGCCTGGCTGTCCTCGACCATGACCCTTCTGGCCAAAGCCTGGCCCCTTCTAAGACCACAGAGCCAGGGACTCTCCACAGCTTGCCTGGGAGCCTGCGGTGGCTGTCTGCCCCGCTGGTGGCAGTGATGAGGCAGTGGGACACTGCTACAGTTAAGATGGTGTGAAGGTACTTTTTACGAAAAGCTAGGGACTGGTCACAGGCAATAAAAATTCATGGAAGCCTGCAACCTGTCCCTGATTAATAACTTGGAGATGGGAAGGGTAAGGACACAAACAGTAGGGCCTTGGCTTGCAGCTGCTCCAGTCCTGCCATGGCTCCTGCAACATGGGCTGACAACAGCTGCTCCCCTTCAGGTATGTTTTTACTAGGGATGTCAAAGGTTAACCGGTTAACTGGTACATACCGGAGTAGCCTGCTCCAGCTCCTAACCAGTTACCTGGTTAACCAGTAGGGGCTAGAACAGGCTACTCCTGTGTGTACTGTACATATCGCTGAAAGAAGCATGCAGTGTAGACGTACCCTAGGACATCATAAGGAACTAATTTCCCTCTGTAGATTGGACACAGGCTGTCAGAAAACTATGAGGAAGTTCTTCCATAGTTATTGGTAACTCTTTGCCTTTCTGGGCATGTGCTGTCTATAGTAACTGTTAAATCAACTTAGGTTAGATTTTATTATCTGAGATTTGTTATGGTTTAAACTGTACTCAAGGGAACCTTTCTCACTAACCATATAGACACAATTAAAAATGTTATCAGTTAGTGGTGATTCACAAAATAGTCATGATCAGTTGTTAATTATTAGTAACTAGCCAATTAGCCTGTCATAAGACGGGATTTTCAGGTCTCTCCTCCACGTCGGTCTTCTCTCCTGAGCTTCTGGTCTCTCTCTTGCTCTCTCTCTCTCTCCTCCTACTGCAGTGGTTGCCAACCTTTTTAAGCATGAGATCACTTTTTGAATTTAAGTGCAATCCAAGATCTACCTCAAACCCAAATACCCTGGCCCCGCCTCCTTCGTGCTCCTTCTCCAAGGCCCCGCCCCTGCTCACTCCTCCTCCCTCCCTCCCCCATCCTCCCTCACTTTCACCAGGCTGGGGCAGAGGATTGGGATGCAGGCTCTGGTCTTGGATTAAGGGATTTGAAGTGTGAGAGGGGCTCTGATCTTAGCTTGGAGCAGGCCGTTGGGGTGCGGTGCCGAGGGGGTTCTAGGTGCAGGCTCTGGGAGGGTGTTTGGATGCAGCGGTACTCAGGGCTAGGGCAGGGACTTAGGGTGCAGGAAGGGGTTCATGACTGGGGTAGGGTTTCAGGATGTGGGCTCCAGCAGGGCACTGTTTACCACAGGTGGCTGCTGGGTAGTGATGCAGTGGGACTAAGACAGGCTCACCCCTGTCCTGGCCCTGCACCACTCCCAAAAGCAGCCAACAAACTCCATCCCAAATCCTGTTGTGCCCCCTTTCTGCTCTGTGGAAATAGGATATATGGAGGGAGAGGGGGCACCTTGACATCAGTGCCTCTCTTCTCCCTCCCCTGCCCTGCACAGAAAGCAGGAGGCTCCTGAGGAGACAACTTCAAGGCAGAGGGCAAGAGAGCAGCAGCGGGGGGCGGGGCAGCTGAAGTGCTGGCACTTGACAGCCTCTTGGCCAAACCAGTCAAGATCACCTGTCAGAGGTCCCAAGATCTACCAGTAGATCCCAATCTACTGGTTGGTGACCACTGTCCTACTGCCTCCCCCCCCCCCCCCCTCTCAGCTCTCCTCTGCCTCCTGCCTCTCTCTCTGTCTCTCTCTTTCTCTTCTCCTCCCCTTCCTGCCTCTCACTGGGGGGACCATGGAGCCCAAATGGCTGTTTGGGCACTGTGCTCCCTGTGCTGCATGGGGAGCGCGGAGCCCAAACGGTCGCTTGCGCCACTTGCTCCCACGCGGCAGCCCGGCTGAGCGGCGCAGAAGTCAGCCAAGCCCCACTGTGGGTGGCGAAGGGGGGCGAGGCGGTGACGTTCACGGCCAGGGGGTGGGGCCTGGAGCTGCTGTCATGCCGCATGTCACCGCCCTGCCCCCCTTCGCCTCCTGCTGTGGTGCTCGGTTGACTTCTGCGCCGCTCAGCTGGGCCACCGCGGGGGAGCAAGCGGCCGTTTGGGCTCCCCCGCGGTGGCCCGGCTGAGTGGTGCAGAAGTCAGCCAAGTGCCACGGTCAGAGGCAAAGGACGTGACTCAGGCAACAGCGCCGCCCAGAGGGAACAGCCAGCATTTCATCGTTACAGAGTCACAGACATTGGGCTACTATCTTTAGTAATGTTTCAATCAGTGCCCCCACAGTATTTCAAGATCCTAACAATTATTGTAAATAATTGAGTTCATTTAGATTAGCTGTTTATTAACCAAAGATTAAACACCTAGGATTAATCTAGTTGCACGAGATTTTTATAAGCAAGATCTCATATTTGTGGGTAACAGCATGACTGGCATTTTCCAATTACTAACAGAGGTTAACTTATTGACTATATGGTGTAAACCATAAAAATATATGGTGTATATTGTCCATCAGGACAATTCTAACCTACCTATAATGAAACTTTAGCGCAAGTAAAACCGTGCTTTCCTACACCTGTATTGTGAGTTATGTTTCCTCCGTCATCTCTATCCTGTATACTTTCTTTTTTTTTTTTTGCAGTTTCAGTTTCAGATAGTTTAGCAGAAAACTTCTTCAAAAATAGATTGTGAATGTATGTGATGCTTCTTTTACTTAGAAATGCTAATACATTTTCATTGCTTTCTACCTAATGATCTTGTGGGAGTTTTGTTTGGCCACTCTTTTAGCATAACTGTGGGGAATTCTTAAGAGTTTAGGCCATTATATGCCAGCACAGTTTTTTCTTGATGATTAAAACAAGGGGAAAATGTTGGTTTTAAGGCTTCAAAGAATAAAAGTGAATCTGCTTCTTACAGGATTAATAATCCAGTTTTCATCAAAATCCCAGAATGTGGGTAGATTTGAATGGACATGGGAAGCCAATCTTCAACTGGTCTGTTTGGATAGAAAAGTACAAGTGTTAAATGAATTCTGTGACAACCTTTTGTGAAAGCAAAGACAAAATGACATGGTGGAAGATGCCTTTAGATGTCTTTGCCACAACAGTGATCTTTAGTAAATACATATGGTTGGATGCCCTAAGTGAGCTTGCAGCGGTACAGAGGTCAGTCCCAATCCTTCCCAGATTAACTGGCATTTGGAGCCATATGTCAAATCAACAACAAATTCTGACAGCACCGTGGAGGACAAAAGTGATGACAACCATACGATAGCAGAAGGATGCTTAAGGCAGCTGAGGCCACAGCACTGAAAGCTGTCAGGCTACATCTAACAAAATTTGAAGAGATACCATGCCAGAATTACCTTGTCAAAGAGAATCCCCAGACGTAAACTTAGATTGAAATTTCATTTCTTTGGCGACATTACAGGGTCACGTCTGCTCAGTGTATAAGGATCCTGGGGATGTGGAGAGGATGTAGGGCATTCTCAGGGACATGTAAGTGGCTGCAGAGGACCTTTGCCATAGGGTGGAAAAAATTGAAGAGGGAGTGATTTAAGGTTTTCCATTGTAGGCTAGAACTACAGGTTGAACCTCGCTAGTCCAGCACGTTCTGGGCTGGCAACATCTGTGGTCCAGCATGATTTTAGTTAGCTGGATGTCCTCATTGTGGGTGTGGCCAAGTTTCCTCCGGTCCTGTAAAGTTTGTTTACAGCCACCAGTCCTGGCTCTCAGTGTTCTGTGCTGTTATTTAGATCTAATTTACCCCTAAATGTCTTCTAAAAGCCCAGTAAGCAGTGGAAGTGTTGGTAATGCTGCTAGACACTATTGACCTCTCATGGTCCGACACATCCTCTGATTTGACACCAGTCAGATCCTGAGGGTGCTAGGCTAGAGAGGTTCAACCTGTAACAAATATCTGTCAGCTGAGAGAGTGTTAGGAGGCTGTCTCCCTGAAAACCAATGAGATACTTCTGGATACCTGTCCATGTCTCTGGAGAGTCCTTGGCAAGGCTCTTCACCTTTTTTTCAGTTTGACCCTCCATCATCTTAGTGCTGCCAGCCTGGTACGTGCTGTTAGTGTCTTCAGCCAGTGGCTTACCTGGAATATTTCCTTGTTTGCTCAGTCAGCTGGGAAGTAACCTGCCCATCACATTTTACATTACCTTCTACCCCACTTCTTGATTGCCTGAAGCAAAGTATTAGACTGAATGACGTAACAGACTGAGTCAGATCTTAGCTGCCTATAAGACTGTGGTGCAAAGCAAGCCTTCAAGTTGCCAAGTCTGGACGATCCCCAAGTATGGAGGACTCTCCAGCTGAAGTAGAGCCACCTTTTAAGGAGTGTGCTGAAAATGGGAGAGAGCATGGTTGGCGCATGCTGCACCTTAACAATCTTGGGGGCGGGAGGGGAGAAAGAGATTGGATCATTGCAACCTGATGCTGCTGGTCAGAGTGGCTTCAGAACTGCTCTAAATTGTGACAGGGACTGAACCAGTCTTTGACAGACCTTGAGATTGGGTGGGTGAATAGATGGCTTAGAGGTGGCTTCTCTCCCATGACTTCTCCTCAGGTGAGCCATACAGATGATGATTTAGTAGTTGGCCCTTTTTCACCAGTAAAGCAGATAAATCTAAGGCAGCCACAAAATACCCTTTGCGTGGTTCACCAACCATTACGAAGAGGTACTTATGCCTTTGAGTAATGAGCAATATTGACAGTGGCATGCAGTCCAGAAAGATATGAGGCATCAAGAAATACAGTGTTACAGAGCATTTGGCTAAGTCATGAAATCTGGATTCCTTTCTTTGACCATCTCAATGAGAACTATCACATCTTTTAACCTCTCTATGCATTAGTGTTTGCATCTGTTCAACAAGGATGATACTTGGATATGTCACCCAAGTGTCGTGAGACTTAAATTAGATTAATGTTTAAAGTTTGTAAGGATAACTGCAAGGCGCTATCACGTATCAGAATTTCCATAATCCAGCCAAAGCAAATGCCATTGTAGGCTGAAAGATGTCACCGGTAGAAGACATTTTGCATCTGACTTTTCCAGCTTTTTGTTGTTTTATGGAGGGCGTTCTGATACAGAATGGTGGAAATGAAGAAACAGAATTGAACTTGCATTATTTTCACGTCCTAAAATATTTTCAATTTGTTCTTATATGCACAGAAGATGGAACAATAGCTCAGTAAATGTTATGAATGTTATGGGTAGGAAATAATGCCTGAAATATCATTTTTGTTTCCTTTGTCTTCACATATGAATGATATACTTGGCATTTTCTTTCCTATTGCAAAGCACATTCCCATTCTTTTTTTTCAAAATGGATATTATTGTTTATGATGGCAGACTGCAATTACATTCACAAAGCTACTGTAATGGAAAGGAATATTAGTTCCATTTGATGCACCGGAGTTGTCTGTGGAGTGCTGTTGTCTCTATTATAGATATAACTTTTACAAGGGTAATAACATATTGTAGATATATTCACAAATAGAACTTAATCAACTGTATACAAAATACATGTTCTGAGTGTCTTACTAGTATGCAGTGCTTTTTTTGTTTAAAAAAAAAAAGGTGCTGGTACTCCAGGGGAAAAGTTGTTGAGCTCTGACTGGAGGTGTTGGTACTGCATCTGGAGGTGCCAGTACTGCGTACTGGGCAGTACCGTCACAAAAAAAGCACTGCACATGTTATTAATGGATATTAGCCAAGATAGCCAGAGGTAAATCTCATGCTTCAGATGTCCCTACATTTCCAGCTGCAAGAAGTTGGAGACTGGATAACAGACAATGGAGCACTTAAAATTATCCTCCTCTTTTTATTCCTTCTGTAGCTTCTAGCATTAGTCACTGCCAGACAGGATACTGGGCTACATGGACACTTGGTCTGACCCAGCATGCCTGTCCTTACGTAGTATCTTACTAGTATGTATTATTTTACTAGTATCTCACTTTGAAAATTAACTTGGATATCAACATTTAATTTTTTGCTTCCTAAAAAGAGTATCAATAAGCATTGGTTCCACCGCTGAAAAAAGAACTTGATTCCATAGCGGTAGAATGTACATCAGATTCATTGTGACCCTGAAATTTGGGAACTGGTTTGTCACTAGGAAGGGGAAAAACTCCTCAGTCAGCTTCAGTTTTTTGAAACAAGTCTCGTTAGCAAACATTTAGATCTGGGTGGGCCCCATTTTATCTGAACATGAGAGAGAAACTTTCTTTCTTCCTATTTCAGGTAGAAATGGTACAGTCCGAGGGTACCTTTTCCCCCCCCCAAACCTTGGAAGCAGCAGGACAATATTTAGATAAGTAATCAAGTTTGGACCAAAATTATTGGCCACATAAAGGCAAAGAAATGGATTATCTTATACCTTCATGGTCTGGCTAAATGTCATCCGTTTGCACATTTGTTCAGTTCTGCCTTCATAAGTATGGGCAGGGAGGAATATTAAAAGGATTTTAACTTTCTAGAAGAAATTGGGCCAACCTAATGCACTCCCTCTTCCTTTTTTCATGTATGGATTTTTTTTTCTACTGATATGATTTTAATACAGCACCATTCCCTAGTTAGCAGCTCTCTCAGTTTAAGCCCTGATCTAAAGCTCATTGAAATCAGCAAGTATCATTTTTTACTTCACTTGGCTTTGAAACAGGTTTGGAATGCATTTTGTGTTCACTGAATTATTTGTATTCATTAGGATTGGTTAACCAGGGACCTCTTGATGCTGACTGGCAAAGGGCATATGGGATGCATACAGGTTACAGGAATTCCTTCAGTCCTGTATTTACATTCTTGTTCACTAGTGTATTTCATCTGAGATGTTTAATAAATGCCTCTGTCTTGTTGATCATCTGCATCATTCTAGAATGAACAAACAGAAGCCACGTAAGCTTTTGAATGTGTAGGTACTGAAAATTATATTCTTAACATATGCAATGGGGTCACCAGGAAAGGTGAAAAGCAGGCATTTCTTCAGACAAGAGATGTTTATCCATCTGTTTGTTTACATGCAGTTTGTCCCCTTGACATAAAAAACCAGCTCAACTGTGTGGGTGGGGGATCTGAGAGTGAGAGGTATTCTGAGTGAGAGTTGAGGACTGTGAGCAAGGCAGAGTGCTGTGGAGGAGCAGGATGGACTTGATCAGGTATCAGAGGAAAGATACTGGGAAGAATTGTTTGGGAAAGTGGCCCAGGGAAGAAGCTGCCAGACTTGGAGGAGAGGAAACACAGTCTATTGCCACTGCCTTAGAGTCTCTGGGCCAGAACCTGGAATAGTGGGTGGGCCCAGGTTCCCCACAATGCTCCCCATGCTGCTCCAGAGTCTCCCCCTGAGAGGGGAGAACAAGACTACTGAGGGGTATTCACCTCAAGCTGTGGACTAGCCTATGATGAGTAGGCTCAGTAGACTGCGACCCTGGCCTCTAGAAAAGAAGAGGCTGTGTGGAAAGTCACAGTGAGCCTCTGAGGCAAATACTATCTGCCAGAAGCTCAAGATTCTTAGGGCACAGCCAGAGCTTTTCCACATTGGGTACACTAATAAAAACCCACTGACATCACTGGAATGGGTATAATTGTGAGGACAGAATTTGGCTGCAAGAATTAAAGATTTTTTTTCTTCTGACAATCTAAGTAGTAGTAATATATTGAATACTAACTTTGTATGGTATTAATAGCAGCACAGTATATTTCAGTAATAGAAATTTAGTACAGGTTGAAACATTCAAGCGTATTTAATACATAGTAGGGTATTTTTAGAGAGCACATTATTTCCAAATAGTGAGGTATATGCACATGCACTGATTGCAAATCTCTGGTTGCTTGCTCTGGACTGTGGAATTAATTAAAGATACCAAAGCAATTTACACATGCCTCCTTGGAAATATCCAAGGGGGATTGATTCATTAAGCAGTTCTGCAGCGAGAGTTCTTTGGACTGTTGCTGGATGCATTAATTTGCTCCTGAAGCAGTTTCCAAAAATATGCTTAAATTGGTATATGTCATGCAGTTTTAATTAAGGAGGAGGAAGTGAAAATCTAGACATGTATTGAACATATTACAGTTGGGTAAGAGAGTTCTGCCCAGCTAACCAAGGACCTGGTCCAGAATCCACTGAGTGGTCATTAGTGAGGAAAGCAGTTGTTTTTGATGTGATTGCATCTCATGCAATCAAATTCTTGATGTGTGCTTCCCCCACTGCAACTCCAGTGAAATCAGTAGGTTTGTGTGGGTTTAAATCAATGAGCTCATTGGCAAAGAGTGCAGTTAGAAAGCAGAATAGGTGGGGTACGTGTGAAAGTTAGCTTCTGGATTAAATACCGAAGCAGTATAAAAGAATGGGCTTTTTAGACTGTATGCTCTTCACGGGTATGGAAGGTATTTTTGTGTTATTTGTACAACATGTAGCATAATGGGACCTCAGTTCTTGATTAGGGTCTGCCACAATATAAACAATAAACAGTAATGAAGGTGAACTTAGAAAATCATCTTACAAACGAGAAAAGAGGATTTTGGTAATATTTGGATCTCTTTCTAGGTAGTGGTGTTGGTTATTATCAACTAAAATATACATTGTTACAATCTACTAGTAAAAACTTAGTTCAATATGTAGCTGCTGCCTGCATTTGCTCCCTTTCAATATCCTCCTAACCTTTTGTCTTTTCCCCCTTTCTGTTCTAATAATCTTCACTGCATCTTTATCTTCTTTGACTTCCCTGCCGCATTTAACATGGACCATCCAGGCTCATCCTCTTGTCTTTCCTTAGGTAATGTAGTACTAACTTCTCTTGGCTTTCCTCCTACCTCTTGGACTCTTCCTTCATTGTCCTATATGGCTTGTCTTCCTCCTCCTTCTTTCCTGTTGTCTGTTGGGATCCCATAGGGTGCTGTCCTCTTTTCACTTTTCTCATGTCAAACTCCTTCCCCCTCCAGTTCATACAAAACATCTTGAGAAATTTTGTATCCTCTGCAAATTTACCTTATCAAATATTTATCTTTTTATATTGACACTTCTCTCCTTTGTTCCACAGGTATGTAGCTTCCATTCTCCATTTGTTCCATTCTCCCAGTGATGTCTTGGTGTTTTCTTCCACGTGACCTTAGAACTTGCTTTTTTTGAGCTGCAAGTCTACTAAACTTGCCACATTCTATTCCCATGAATACATCCTTGTATTGTGATGCCTACAAGAAAACAGTCAGATGATTGTGCCAAGATTATGGGATTCTTGGGAGTACTGTGTATCTTACCAACAGAAAAGTAAAATTATTACCATATTATGTCACCAAGTTATGAATTACTATTGCAACCATTTGCTAGCATCTTACATCCCTTTCCCCTACCCTGCATCGTCAGTTTCTGTTTTAGTATTTAAGGTCTCAGGGTCAGGATCTATGCTTCATGTTTGCACAGCTAACCACATTGTGGACAGTCCTTAAAACAACAACAATAATGATAGCTAATGCTGTTTAGATTAGTAATAGAGATGTAGCCGTGTTAGTCTGGTCTTGCTGAAACAAAAGACAGGACTACGCAGCACTTTAAAGACTAACAAGATGGTTTATTAGGTGATGAGCTTTCATGGGCCAGATTGTGAGGCTAAAAGCATAAGCATTTAAAGCCTGCATTTGTATGATGGAAGTGAATTTCAAGATGGGCACTGAAAACAGTAGGACATGTTAATGAAATAAATAGACTTGTATTTTATCATACATGTAAGATAGGCCTGAGCTATGTTGATATGGCTTTTATTTTTAGTACTTTTAAAATAGTAAAGGAGATCCTCCTGATACTATGCACTTTAGGAATGTTAAACTATTTTTTATGATTATAGTTTTGTTTCTGTGATTGATTCCTCTCTCCAGTGCTCAGTGAATTTCACACCAAAAATTAAAAATTCTGCGTACAAGATGTGAAAGGTTGGCATATTTTGTCAAAATAACACCATGTAACTATACTAGTTTCATTTATTTTGAAATACCTGTCAGCAAGTATGCATGTACAACAGACACAACAAAAAAGATTCAGGAAATATTTTTTGCCAAATAGATTCCTTACTAGGCATATTAATGCAGAACTGTGAGTAATAATTCATTTAAACTACAATACAATAATGTATTTCCCACCCCCTCAGAAGCAGTGCAAAAGGTTGGGGAAACTAGGTGTAACAGAGGAGCTGAGGAAGAGGGAAATAAATGCTCGAAAGGAGCCTGGGGGTTAACGTAGAAAGTTGGGGTGTGTGGGTGGTATGGAACAGGGTTTATTTTGGGGGGGGGAAGGATTGCTAATAGGGATGTAAGCGACTAGTCAACTATCCGATAAGCATATGCTTGTCAAGTAGTGACTTGACTAGTCACTCCCCCACCCCCCTTGCTGCCTCTATCAGAGAGAGGCAGCAAGGGTGGGAGAGCAGGAGCCAGTGCTGTGGGGAGCTGGCTTAAAAGCCGGTTCCCCCCAGCACCGTCTTCACGGGGGGGGAGGGGGGGAGGCAGAAGCATAGCCGGGCGACTGAGTGTGAGCTGGGAATCAGCTGTCCCAACTTGTGCTTAGTCCCAGATGCTGCGCCTCTGCTTTTTAAATGTATTAAGAGCTGCCAGGCAGAAAAGCAGAGGCGCAGCATCTGGGACCCTGCGTGATCTGGGACAGCTGATTCCCGCTTGTGCCCAGTCCCCGCTGCTGTGCCTCTGCCTTTTAAATGTATTAAGAGCCTGGAGGCTCTTGATACATTTAAAAGACAGAGCTGAAGCTGGATTAGCTCCCGGGGCTGGGAGCTAACCCCGCTGCGGCTCTGCAGTTTCCCCCCCTTACTGACTAATCAACTAGTCGATGGAAATTCCATCAACTGCTCGATTAGCTGATTAAACTTAATTTAACATCCCTAATTGTTAAGGTGTTTGGGATCTTCCCCATGCAAGTCCTGGCTGACCCCTAGCCTCTCCCATTCAATCAGGCACATCCATCCCCATCTCCATGTCCCTGTGCCACTACTCAGCCATCCTGTCTGTAAGTGTTTTCTGCACCCCCACTCATATTCCAATGGTAGCTCAATGCTATCACCCAACTAGCTACTGGCCCCTGCCCTTGTCTGTCCCCTCCACTAGCCCTTCTAAACCCCAGACTGACTCCCCATGTGCCACACTCTATCTCAACCCCCCCCACCCCCATATGCCATGCTTCCTCACCTGGCCCTGGGGGGCAGCAGGCTCTGAGGAATGCAGACTCTGCTTCTTCCCCCCCTGCATGGCTGGCTGAGCCAGCTGCCCTCTCTTCTGGAGCCATGGCAGCCCCTTGTGGGAGAGAGGTGAGGAAGAGGGAAGTAATTGCTCGGAAGGAGCCTAGGTATGAATCTGGCTGAGAACTATTTTCTGCAGGGGGAACAAAATCTGTGGGGGCACATGAATTTTGTACCTGTGCAGTGGGGCAGAGTTCCTCCAGGAGTAATTTACAGTGCATCTGACTCTTTAAATTTTTTCGCCATGCCATTGCAGTTTATGATGATTTTTAGTACGATTTTTCATCCTCTTAACAATTTAGGACATTGTAGGGGGAGTAAAGCAGTCCTTGTGTGAACTAGAAAGAACAAGATGAGTCATAGCTGTTCTGTCTTTTTTTATTAATGAGGAACTTGAAGCAGTACTACAGATGACATATGAGGTTATTATACAGTATAAATAATTAAACACTGAAAGACTGTAAGAACCTGGAATGTGCTAGTCCAAACCCAAGACACACATGGCTAAATCCTCCCTTGTAGCGCCAAAAGTGGGTTATTGAGGAAGGCATAGGGATCCTTCCTTTGCATTCTGCCAGGAGGATCCCTAAAAAAAAAAAAAAAAAAAAAAAAAAAAACCGTACTGTGTGGCTGAACCTGGTTAATGTGACTGGGCATGAACAATATTAGCTAGGACAGGTGATCAGGGTTAAGTGATGTGTCTGCCTATTGTCTAGACTATACATACACTGCTCTCCAGAGCAGGCTGCACCTGTTAGAAAAAATGCAGTCTTGTTTGTCTGTCCTAGAGAGGAGGAATGGCAGAGAAATTCTCTGGAACCCCTATTCTGCACACCTGTAAAATCCTACATCTCAAAATTACAGGTAGATACAAAATCTGCAGTAGGATGCTTTGCACGGAAGGGATCAGAATATGAAAGTTTGTATTTCATCAACATTGCTTTCATTATGTCATTTATTTATTTATTGGCCAGGGGGAAATGATATTTATTACTTGTCATTTGTAAGATTGTTGCTTGGATCACTGAGGTTCTTCGGTAACTTTCTAGGAGGACTGCTTTCAAGACAGTTATTCTGTACTTTGGTAAACACTGGACACCCTGGAATAGCATTTGGCTGTAGTAACAATGATAAAGCAGAACTGATTGAGCAGACAGTTAAATATATATTTTTATGTTCAAGATGGGCCATTTCCAATGTGTGCCACTGTGCCTGGACAGCCAAATAAGCTGGTTTTTTATTGTGTTAGGGTTCAGTTTAGATTTTGATTAAAGGAACATACGGATAATTAAGCTTATTAAACATGGACACATTCGCACAACTGGAGAGCTCGTGCGTTACCAACCTTTGGGAAGCAGTCACACAATGATTACAGCTTAGAAACCTGTCTTCTCAAAAGTGAGTTTAATTTTATATAGATTTATAATATATTTGTTTATAGAAGCAGCAGATGAATACACCTTACTTCCTTTTCCTTACCTAGTTTCATATCTATTTGTCAAAATATAAAGACATCTGTACGAACCATGCACAACAACATTCCAAGTGTAAGTAAACCAAAGAGTACAAATATCATCAGAGCATAGTGACATGAACTGTTTTACCCTAATGGTTCCTAGCACCAATTCATATAGAACATTCCTTAACAGAACATACTTCTTTCTTCTGACAGGTTCTGCTCATACAAAGAACAAGGGTTATTGAGAGTTTACCTAGTAGTATATTTCCACAATATAGCTTAGTATAATTTCAGTGCATCCCGCGGAAGTATGTTTTGGCTTGCAGCTGGGTTCAGAACTTTGCATGATGTTTCAAATTAACAAGCTAACTTCTAGATGCAATATCAAATGAATAAAACCAAGTAAAACAAAAATGGATACTGCAGTCTTATGGCATCATCCAGCAGTTAAGAAAGGGCATGTCTACACTAGGAAATTATTTCAAAATAATGTAGTTATTTTGGGAGTTATTTCAAAATATTTCAAAATAGCGCAGTGGTCTCCAACCTTTTTAAGCACGAGATCACTTTTTGCATTTAAGTGCAGTCCAAGATCTATCTCGTATATAAATACCCTTGCCCCTTCTCCGAGGCCCTGCCCCTGCTACCTCCAACCTCCCTCTCTTGCCCATCCTCACTCACTTTCATCAGGCTTGGGCAGAGATTTGGGGTGCAGGCTCTGGTCTTGGATTAAGGCATCTGGAGTGTGAGAGGGGCTCTGAGCTGCTCTTGGGGCAGGCAGTTGGGATGCAGGGGTGCTCAGGGCTAGGGCAAGAACTTGGGGTCCAGGAAAGGGATCATGACTGGGATAGGGTTTTGGGATGTGGGCTCCAGCTGGGCACTGCTTACCTCAGGTGGCTTCTGGTTGGTGGTGCAGTGGGGCTAAGGCAGGCTCATCCCTGCCCTGTCCCTGCACCACTCCCAAAAGCAGCCAGCAAACTCCATCCCAAGTCCTGTTGTGCCCCTTTCTGCTTTGTGGAGAAAGGATACAGAATGGGAGGGCGCACCTTGATATCAGCACTCCTCCTTTCCCTGCCCAGAAAGCCGGAGGCTCCCCTGGCAAAGGGCAGGAGAAGAGCAGCAGTGGGGAGAGGGGAAGCTGAGGTGCTGGCACTTGATAGCCTCTTGACCAAACCAGTCAAGATCACCTGTCAGAGGCTCCAAGATCTACCAGTAGATCCCGATCTACTGGTTGGTGACCACTGAAATAGCGTATCCACAGTACAGGGAAGCCTCAAAATTAGTCCGAGGCAGGCTCCCTTAATATGGACACGCTACCTCAAGTTAGAGCCCCAGGACGCACTGCGGAGTAATTACTATGAATGACTGGGGGAGTAGTTATTTTGAAATGGCAGTAGTAGAGCGCACACACGACTGCTATTTCACAATAACTATTTTGAAATAAGCGCTATTCCTCATGGAAAGCAGGAGTTATTTTGAAATAGCCAGCCTGTTATATTGTCCTTAGTATTCCTTGTCTCAACAGATGGCGTTTTCTCTTCACAAGGATATTTAATTTTCTTGCCTGACTGATAGCATGTGTTATGTTACAGACTAGCTCTGAATTAATTTTGAATAATTAAACTGAATCTGAGCTTTATTTAGGAAAACAGATCAAAACTTCATTTCAGTTTTGTTCTGGAAAATATTCCCAAGTATATATTATTATTTATACATGCCATTTTGAAGACTGACCTTTTTGAAAAGTATAAGGTGGCAATTATTTTAATTTTAATAGTTTTAAAACTTAGCATCCAAGAAGGGTAAATATAGTACCTAAATAGTCCAATGGAAAATTACTGTACTTCACCCTTTTATTTAAACATTTAAAAGAAAATACATACATGAGAAGATGTTGCTTTAATTAAATATTTTGACTTTTTAAAAAACTTCTTTAGAAGAAAAATTACAGAATCTTTATGGGTTTATGATTGCTAACATTCCTGAGGATTATATTTGGTTGTTAGAGCTGTTCTGCTATTTTGCTCTGTAGCTGATGGCAGATATTTTAAAGTTATCTGTGCAGGTGATAGAGCTTAACAAACCCAAAGTGATTATTTGGGTAGCTAAAAGAAAAGATGATGCCCCTGAACCAGGAAACCTAATGAGACTGTTCATATGCTTCAAGTTATACTTAAGTGCTTTGCTAATACTGGGGCCAATATAATTTCCTTAGTGAAAATCCACTTTACGAAATTTCATGATGAACCCAATTGCTATTCTAACTCCTTAACTGGAATCTGCTTTATCTTGTTTTAAATGTTCTTTTCTTCAGTCTTTGAAATGAATCGGTTTCCTCTTTCTTTTTAAATTCCTTATGGTTGGAATAAGAGGATGTATTCTCCTTTCCTTGCAATTACAGCATCAATGAAAGTGGCCTGTCCAGTGTAAGGGGGCAATATTGTATCCTGGATACAGATATTTTCTTTTTTTAACTGGCGAGACAGGCAAAACAACATTACAAACTGAGTGACAAACGTCATTACCACATTCCCTATCTGCCAGATCCAGGTCCGTACGCCGGGGGGCGGGTATGCAAAGGGTACAAACACACATCCTGCCATGGTCCCCCAAGTAAGCTTCTGGGAAGAGGGGATGGGAATCAGCCCCAGCCTTCCCCCGGCTGGCCAGAGCATGTGGAAGGGAAACTCGGGCAATGTGCTACTCGTGCCTTCACCTGGCTGGCCAGAGCACTCTTATTTGGGGGATCATTACAGGGGTGCATTCGTACCCTTGCGGTCCACATTTACAAAAAAGCACCCCCCACAGAAATTTCTGTATACAGGCCTGAGATCTGTAACAAATTACTCATGATGTGAACACCTGAGAATGTTGACAAAGCATGCTCAAGCCTCCATGTTAAGTGCCCTACTCTCAGAATTAAATTAGGCAAAACACCTTTAAGCACAGTTTAAGTCAATGTTTCTCAACCTTTTTTTTTATAAAGTACCCCTTTAAAAAAATTATAAGTACCCCCAGTACCTACAGTTTTCAGACGCACACAATTTTTTTCTACCGTTGCAACATATTTGTTTAAACAACTTAATCATAGCCTGGCAGGCGATGACATTTTTGGGTGTAAAAAGTACAAAAATAATAAAACGCTGTAAAACTTAAAACAAAAATTCAGTTTTCTCCAGATTTCAATTGTGCTGACATTCCCTCCAGACTTCTCTCGAGTACCCCTAAAAGCCCCCATCAACCAGTGGGAGTGAGAGGCAAATGTCTTGATTCCCCTGGAGTGTGTTTTTTGAGTTGCCTGCCAAATGTGGTGGGGTCTTCATCTCACAGAAGACATAGATTTGGACATTATACTTCACCACAAATTCCACAGCATAGAGAATGGCTTTGCTTCCATCTCTGAAAACTGACATCTTTAAAGAGACAGACCAGTGTGTGCTTTTGCAATCAGACCTCATATCTGAGGGAAGGGGGAGGAATATTTGAGATTCTGAAAATCAGATCATTTCCCCCTACCCTTTACCAGTAATTCATATAATATAAATATAGTACTTTAAAAATCACTGTGCATCAGACATCCTCTACCTGCATCATACATTTCCTTTAGATCCTGAATGTACTAATTGGGTTATTTGTTCTTCTAAGCCGATTCTTAAAATCTCCAGCCTTTGCTTAGTTAGGAAGGCAATCGTTGTTCCCTTTTTCTAATTATTAATGCTCAATATTGTCTGACTTTAATACATGCCATCACAGGAGACCTGTCTCTTTAATATATTTGGTGCAGAATGATTGGCTTGATGTTGTAGGTTCTCTACCCTCTAGAGAGTTCCTTTTCTTTAACTGACCCATTAATGGAAGCATCAGGTTGTCTATCTGTGTATTTTTATTTTGTTCAGTATATTTAAATACTTTTCTAGAATTCCTTTAATCTTTCCATCTTCTTCACCAGAAAATGAAATTGGTGAAATGTGGTGTTGCCACTACTCTCTCTAACTGCTTTAGGTTTTAATATAAACGTCTGAGGGGAATAGAAATTTGATAACAGAAGGTTTGTCAGTGCAGCAGACAAAGGTATAACCCGAGCCAATGTCTGGAAGTTGAAGCTAGACAAATTCAAACTAGGAATAAGATTCAGATTTTTAACACTGAGGGTTAATTAACCCTCTGGAACAATTTATCAAAGAGGTGTGTGGATTCTCTGTCAATGGACATGTTAAAATCAAAATTGGATGCTTTTCTAAAAGATGTTCTAGTTCTCAAATTTTAGCAACCTGAGGACCCCCATTTTGATTTAAAGTTTCTGCCCTCTCCCTCTCCCTTCACCAAGGCTTGCTCTATACCTGCTCTGTCACTCACTCTTGCCCACATGCACTACTAGGCTGGGCTGGTGGTTGCCATGTAGGGAGGGTAGTTTGAGCACTCCAGTTGAGAGGTGCAGGCTCTGGGGTGGCATGGGGCTTTGGTGTAAATGTGGCAGGGTTCTGGAGTTCAGGAGGGGATTTGGCATATGGGGTCTCAACGTCACTTAGTGTGGCTCCCAGGAAGTGGCCACAGGTCCCTGCAGCCCCTAGCTGTATAGGTGGTTAGAGAGGCTCTGCGCACTGCCCTTGCATCTGCAACTCCCATTGGTCATATTCCCAGCCAATGGGAACTGCAGAGTGCCACTCAGATGGGGGTACCGCAAGGTGCCTCCTTGGTTGCTCATGCACCTAAGGATCACAGGGACCTGGTATTTGCTTCTGGGAGCCACACGGACCAGAGCAGGTAGGGAGTTTGTCTTAGTCCCAGGCCCCTGCTGTTTCCCAGCATGTTGGAGGCACTAGGAAGGAGGGGAAGGACTGGAGAGAGGAAGGGGAAGGCATTGATCAGTGGGGCCCCTAGTGGATCCCAATTTGAGAAACACTAGTTCAAATAAGAATTTATACAGGGAAATTCTGTGGCATGTATTATGCAGGAAGTCAGGCTAGATGATGATAATGGTTATGTCTGACCTTATAATCTAGGAAAGTTTTCCTCCATTTTCCTACCGTGCATCTGTCTTTGTGACTGAGTACAAGTCCTGAATTCAAATGTCCTGTTAGTGTTCCAGTACCACTCATGATTATACTGTTTAGTGGAAAACATTTTTTCCCTCCTTTTAAAAAAAAAAAAAAAAGAATATTAGTCCATTTGTCTCCAAAACGGAAAGAAGCAAATAATCAAGCATAAAATTATGCAAATTTATCTTTGCGTGTACTGGTATGAAGTCTACATATGTTCTTTCTGTAGATAAGTGGTACACTTCTTCAAAAGCAGTTAGAACGATCCATTATTTATTTATGCATTTTAATATTTTTTTTTCTATTTCTCAGCATGCTTTGTATTACTGGCTCTGACTTGGACAAAGTCTGGGAACATAGTGTTGCATGATGTGATAGGGTTTTTATGGTAAATAATATCTCCCCCACATGTTTCTCTCCCACATGCCTACAAACTTTGCAACAACAGAA
Source organism: Pelochelys cantorii (assembly GCA_032595735.1). Taxonomy (NCBI): domain Eukaryota; kingdom Metazoa; phylum Chordata; order Testudines; family Trionychidae; genus Pelochelys; species Pelochelys cantorii. Next base: position 241,607,095 of record CM064326.1, read on the forward strand.
GGAAAGTTATTTCAAGGTTTAATGTTGTAGAAAGGCTGCCATTTTCTCTGTTTCCAAGAGACAGCCACAGATTGCTGTGAGAGACTGGATGGTTACCTATGGGGAAAAATCATCTTTGCTATACTCTGGAATTATTAAAAAGTATAGTACTTATCATTTAAGATTGATAATAGCTTGTTACCTATTACTATAATGGGTGATAATGATGTATGCAGATGGAAGGCATTATATTGTGACAGAGTGCCTGGAGTGAACAGGGGAGTCTGTGCTCTCTGACCACTAGGTTGTTAATTCCCCTGAAGAAAGCTGATCATGGGGGAGCATAATTAGACAGTCAGGCTGGCTGAGTAGATGGGATAAGGATCCAATTAGGCCATGAGCCCAGGGCTATATAGAAGCTGGAAGGATGTGTCAAGGGGGAGGGCGGATTGAGAACCAGGGCTATTTGAGCTTCGTAATACAGAAACCTCAAGGGAGGGACACCTCTGTTCCCCTTAAGTCCTGATGAGAGGGCCCCAAAAAAAGTGCTGTTGGTGCTGTAAATAGGTTGTTGCATGGGGGTTATTATATAAATGGTGGAAAGAACTTAAAAGGGAACAGTGAAGACACAAGCACTCGAATTCATGAGGTGTGGTAGTTTTTTTGTTTGTTTGTTTGTTTTTTGGTTTTTTTTGGAGGATAGGGTGGAGGAAGAGACATGCCCCATGACACACATACAGAAAAAATACACAGGATTTAATAAAACCTCTAGTGAAAGGGCTGAGCAGTCATGAAATTCCTGTGGCGCAGTTGCGCTTATCTTTGGAATAATATGTGGGAAGAGACAAATGATGGCAAGTGGTGTGTTTCTTCAGTAAAGTGGAGTTCCATCCAACATCTTTATACCACATATTTTATAACAATGAAAAATTATAATGTGTGCGTTTAGAAGTCAGTGGATAAGCATCGTGGCTAGGTGTGAGCCACACACATTGCAAAGTTTCTGGAGAGCGCAACTGGCAGATGTCTGGGTAAGAGCGTGAGGAATGTTGGCATGGTGACAGAGACTGACTTGTTGAAACATAGCTTGGCAAGTAAAGTTGGGACAGACTTTGCTGGCCTGAAAGAGAGCACATTGGTTCTCTTGAGAGGCAGAAGGGAGTCAAAGGTACCTGGCCTAGGTCACTTATCCCTTGGCCTTGGGCAAAAGACTGCCCATCCCCAAAATATGTTGCCCAGACTTCGGCTGCAAATAGTGAAACATGGGGAAAGCCTAGTGACGGCTAAGGGAGTGGGGCAGCAAATGGCTGGTGCGTTGCATGTGTAGAAGTAGGATAGAGACTGAAAAAGAATGAAGACAAAGTATTATGCTCAGTTTTAACAAGGAGTCACTCGATGACTTGGGAAAGTCATTCGCCCTATCTGCCCACTTGCAAAGTATTTTGCTTTCATCTCTCCAATTATAGGGCTCCTATCGCCATAGTAGCTAAGGATGGTATTGTCTGCTATCAATTTAAATCCAATCTTGAATTGGCTCACGTAACAACTTAAAGGCCCAAAGTCCTATGTCTACTGGGCAGGGTGAAAATGCTGTGGTGACCTACAAAAGAGAACTCGGCATCCTTCATGAAAATCACATAGGTCATGATATTTCCTGCCATGTCCAAGGATCTGACAAGAGTAAGTATCTCCCATGACCATAGTCTAATGCAGAAGAGTACCTGCAGACTAGGTCCACTTTTTCCCCTGTATTTCCTTCAGAAACTGCTTTTCCACTCAGGTTCCTTGAGGTTTCATTTCAGGATAGGGCTTGGGACTCTTTGCCACAATTCCATGGGAGTTTCGTGCCAATGCAGCTCCTTTACTTAGGCCTTGTGTACACTAATCCTCCCCCTTTCCCGACTCCTGTCGATCTAACCTATGCAACTTTAACTATTCAAATTGTTTAGCTGAAGTTGACATACTTACCATGGTGTCCTCTATGCAGTAAGGTTGGTGGGGGCTGCTCTCTTGTCGACTTTAGCTATTCTTCTCACCCTGGTGGAGTACCATATTCAACATGAGAGCACTCAGAGATTGATTTATCACATCTAAGCAGACGTGATAAATCAGCCACTGGTATGTCAATGGTTCAGCATCAGGGCTCCGCTCAGGGCTCCATCAGGCTGTGGTGTTGGTGCTGTGGGGTTTGAGATGTTTGACCTTTAGCATAACAGCCAAATAAACTCTAATCTAGGTCACATGCCCGTGGCCTTATTGGAGCCGGTAGTGTTCCACATCTGTAACGAAGAGCTGGATTTAAGCCACAAGTACTAGAAATGTATCGAAATCATTGCATAATTTTCAGTTTATCACAATTTTCATGTTTTAAGGAAGAGATGTTTCTTGAGTTGCTTACAAAGATCTCTGTTGAAAACCTAACCAACCTGAAAAGCTGTTTCCCTTCAACTATCCTGTGTCAGCATGTCAGACACTCATAACAATCTCCCTAGCTCCTCGTTTTCTGAAAAGCTGAGCATTTGTTGTTTAAATAAATAAATAAATAAATACAATTTAAAATTTTCACCTCAAACAGTGAGAAATCAATTCTAAATAGCATTTTGACACATTTAACATTGCCTGGACTTAATTTATATAAGTCAACAAGGACGTTTCTTAGAAATACGGCTTCCAGATTGGACAACAGGACTTGGGAAGTTTAAGAAGAGCTCAAGCTGTCAAAAAGAAATGTGAATATGCTTCTGTATTTATTATCTTAGTGGATGAATTGCAATGGCAGCATCATTTTATATGAGCTATCTATGCAGTGTTCTGTTCTCTTGAAATGGAAGTTAGCTAAACTGTTAAGAAGAAAATGGGGAATGAAAATACTTTGCATTTACAAATGCAGTGAGTGCTTTGGTATTTGCTCGGTATTTCACAGATATTCACTCTATCTGTAATATTATAATATTGGAAATATTTCAGAAGGAAGAGACTGTTGTGGGGCATAGGTTGGTCTGGGGGGATGATGTGGAAATAGGAAATTAGTGATGCCTAACTAAACACACTCTCTTCCTTCTGATGGCTGCTTCCCTCTTTCCTTCTTCTCTTCTGAATACTTTCACTTTGGTCCCGTTCCCTCTTTTGCTGCTTTCCCTAGTCTCTCCTCTTTTTGTTTCTCTTTCTTCTGGTCCCTATAGTCATGTGGTAGAGCACACAGCTGGGATCAGGAGAGCTAGGTCTGGCTTACACCTAAAATGTAGGCTGACCTAGCTAAATTGCTCAGAGATCTGAAAAATGTCATGACCTGTCCAATGTAGTTATGTTCTCCACTGTAAAAACAGCTAAATCAGTGGAAGAATTCTTCAGTTGATGTAGCTACCATCTCTCAAGGGGTGGATCTGATACAGTGCCAAAACCTCTTCCATCATTATAGTATTTTACTACACTGTTGTAGCTACAGTACTGAAGCTGTGCTCCTATAGAACTTGTAGTATGAACAGACCCATAGATTCTCTTCCAAGCAGTGCAACAAACTGCCTTTGTCAGCATGGGCAAGAAACTTGAAGTCAGTGGTTTTAAACTTGGATGGCTAACATTAGGGACCTTTTTAAAGGTGTGGGCGGCATGACCTCTCTGATTCTGCTCATTCCAGCCCCCCTGCCTTCATTAGTTTCTGTAAAATAGATATTGAAATACACTTCACACAGGTGTGGTCAGGATTAGCTAATGTTTGTAACATGCAGTGAGATCCTCAGACAGGCATTAATTCTGGCTCAAAGATGTCCATGGCAAAGCTTGGACATGAAGGATAAATCTAAAGTAGTATTGTTGTTTTTCCTCAAATCCGTTTTCCTGGTAGTTGTCTTTCCTCCCCATCCTTCTCTAGTAGCTGACTCCAAGGCTACATTTCCACTACAGCCCAAATCGACAGTCTGACATTGACCCATTAGTAGTTGATTTAGTGGGTCTAATGAAGACCTGCGAAATTGAACAAAGATTGCACTCCAGTCGACCCTGTTATGTTACCGTTGATGAGAAGAGTAAGGGAAAGGAGAGTTTCTCCTATAGACCCTTACAGTAACTCAACTGAAGGGGTTACGTGAACTCTAGATATGTAATTCACATAGCTGGAGTTGCATAGCTTAAGTCAACTTTGTGTAGATGTAACCCAAATCTTGAGACAGGAGTCACTGTGTGGAATGGACACGAAAATTTAGGCTTGAGTAACGCGGAAAAACATCTGCCTGGGTAAGTTCTGTGTGCCACACTGTAGAATAGTCCTTTAAGAGATATGCTGGAAGTATCACCAACTGAGACATGTAAAACTGGTCTCGCTAGATAATGAGAAATGAACTATATGGAGCAATTCATCACTTGCAGATGATGTAGAAATACTTTTCTCTCTCATACCATGGCACTAGATAAGTGCATCAGTGAGTAAATACAGTAGAAGCAGGTGAGAACATCAAAGAAGGGCTGAAACAGAGCTATGACCCATTCTGGCTCACTTTGAGCTCTAGCGGAGTTGTTTGGATTACTACAATGTAATCCATAATGTACAATAGAGTTTGTTTAACACATTTGACACCAATTACACAGGAGGGTTTCCTGATTTCACATTGTACTGTAAATCTTAAATTTGGATTCAGCGTGAGACTGACTTTTCTCGTTCATCATTGTCATTTAAGATTGCAGTGGTCATTGTAAAATGCTGTCAGATTGTACTATTCGGTGTTTGTTTTTACAGGTTCTGTTGTTATCTCAATGGCTTTTTTTCTGGCTCAGTGGAGTTAATGAAACAATCAGCGAGGCCATCACTCAATGTGAGGGTTTAGCTGCTCAAAATCTAATTACTTTATCTCAAAACTGATGTTTATAATGAGATTAGCCAATTTAACATGTATGTAAAGAAACACATTAACCTTTGTGGTGTGAGTAATATTCATAATTGACCTCAAGTGTACCTGATGCAAAGAACGTAGTTATTTCCCAAATCAGCAAGTTATTTCAGCAATAATAGATTAAAACTGATGCAGTAATCACAGTTTTGTGGTTTATATTTGGAACATAATGCTTTCATTTCAGGGATGTGGTGCACTTTTGGTGCCTCCATGTTTGGAATTGCCCTGAAATAACCTTTGGTTATTTATGTACATTTCTGATTCAATCTCTGGCAAGATAATATAAATGCAAAACTGAAATATTACCGGATATAACACTGCCCTATCTCAAATCTTTTGCTGCAAAGTAGAAATATATTTTAAAACATCAGTTTTGGAAAGTACATTATATTATTATCAATTTTTGTAAGATAAAAGAAATAAGAAATACGAGGTCTACGGATTGGTTTTCTAGTCATAATTTTTGTGCCATCGCTTAATGAGAGCTTGTGACACATTTATGTGACTTTTTTGTAATGAATAAATTTATAACTGCATAACTGCTCAATGTAGTGCATATTATATGGATTTGTACAGGGAAATTGACTGCATTCATTCAGATGTTGTCACTATTAATGATCTCTGGAAAATTAAACCCTTAAAGGTATGGAAAACTGAATGTGACCTTGTCACTAATCAGCTAAAGCAACAAAATTATAGAAGAAAAATCGCTGCTTATTTTGTCTTTGGGACAAGCTCTATTTTTTAAAAAAATCTGCTCTGTGTATACACTGTTCTGTATACTCATGATCAATGTAGGAAAGAGGTCAAGGGAACTTTGATTCTCAGAATAATCTGTTTCCAAGCTTCCTGCTCTTCAAATTGAAGCTTCAATAGGCATGTGTGTGTTCTTTGCCGATCCTTCTTTGATATTATTACTAGTTGAGATAAGTATTGTGTCGAGTTGTAAGTTGTAGGTGAGAGGTTCACAAACATGTAACGCTCAATAAAAATCCCCTTTTTTTTCTGGGAAGAGGATGACACCAAACCTGACACATTTCATGCAAAAGTAGTGTGAAAAATGCAGAAAATGGGCAATGGACATTGGCTCATGCAGAACGTATGGGTTAAATGAAACACCAATGGGTGATGTGCTAAAAGCTATTTAGAGAAAACATGAGTAATAGGGAATATGAAATTATTATATAAGAATCCAAGTGAACATGACCCTGGATTGTAGCAACACTGAACCAGAAAGTGAAGGATGAGACTGAAGGACCAGCAAGGAAATCAGAGGAGGTGTTGACCATCATGGCAGATAGAAGCACTTCTTGGTGCTCTGGACTGTGGCAACTTGGGCCATTTTACCTATACTGTCTTGTCTGTTATTTGTCGGCATGATATGTTTGGGTGCCATTTGTGACAATAATTCTGTTTCAAGTTGTATAAATAAGAGTGAAAATTAATTAAGCCTAAATTGGTTGGGCTTAAGACTTGGTTTTCCACCTTGCACTCTCACCCATTCTTTTTCAGCTGTCAGCATGAACAAATGTGGCATTCAGTGATCCATTTATTTAAATAGTAGAAATTGTATAACCAAGCTGCTATTCTAAAACATGTTCATGATAGGAGTAAATCTGAACATAAATTGAATATATACTGACAGCTTCAGTGTGAGTGTTAGATCTGTCTAACACTCTCTGGGCAAGCGGCAAGGAGTCCTGTGGCACCTTATAGACTAACCGAAGTGTTGGAGCATAAGCTTTCGTGGGCAAAGACCCACTTCATCAGATGCATGGGTCTCTGGACAGATATCAGCATCACAATGGGCTTCCTTATTGGGAGACTCAAGAGCTAGAATAAGTATTGCATATGCAGGGAGACTGAACTCCCATATTGCCAATTGAGGCAATAATAGAGATTTTTTAGAAGTAACTAGTAGGGATTTTGGGTGCTTCCATTTTTGGGTGTCCAACTTGAAATATCTTAAAGAACCCTGGTTTAAGACTGTGCTGTGTTCTAGCCTTCTAAAATCCATATCCCTTTCAGATGTTTCATGATGGGCACCCAGTGATAATGGCACTTGAAATCACTAATCAATTCTGAAAATCATGGCTAGAACCTCCAAGTCAGGGTGGATGCTCGTTGGCAGGATGACATGCTGAGATTTAAACTTGTATTGCCCTGCAGCACCTGTTTTATGGATAAAGTGGGCTTCACTCTATCTCCCACCCGTTTTCCATTCAACTCCACCTTGAACTCCAGGCTGTTCTTTAGACTATTATCTGTTTGTATTGCAGAAGTGTAGATGTTCCAACCATCATGAGGGCCCATTGTGCTAGGCACTGGACAAATAAAGAGCATGCAAAGTTCTCTACTGAAGAGTTTCTGTTCTAAGTAGATCGATCAGAGGAAAAGCAGAAATTAGGGTGGCAGGTGAGGTGGCAAGATTATTCTTGGGATTGTTCTTATGTTCAGAATATTTGAAATTGAGGCACAGAGACATGAAGTGATGCGCCCAAGGTCAAAAAGAAAATCTGTTGCAGAGCTAGGAATTGAAGTCAAGTCTCCTGAGTACCTAATCTAGTGCCTGATTGGCAAGACTACCCTTCTTCTCTTACAGCTTGAAGGTAAATCCACATTTTAGTTTCCTTCCTGAGACATGCTTTTTCAATGAAGCCTTATGATGCTTTCTCCATCACCTATATACTCTATGCCTGAGTTGTTTTATTGGTGTCTAAAGTAGAATATAAGCCTCTTGAAGTATATACTGTCTGTCAATATGATTACAAAGTATTGAACAGAGTGTCACCAGTAACTATCTTACTGCTTGTCAACGCCTCATTTTCCATGATAAATAGTAGAAAGAGGAAAAGATGTAAATTTGCCTTTCAGATCTCCAGTGCTGGTTTAAAGGTAATAAAGATAAATTCATAGTTTGGGGCATTTTTTGAATGCTGGAAGGTGCTATTAGACCATTTACCCTGATCTCCTGTATAACAACGGGCAAAGAATTTCATACATTTGCTCCTGTATTGAACCGAATCACTTGTTTCACTAAAGCCATGACTCCCAAATGTTGTTGATTCATGGAACAACACCCTTTAAGTTGTAGTGAAGTGAACTGGTGGAACATCAAGCTCATGTACAACCAGTGGTTCATGTACCACATTGCTTACTGAAAGCCATTTTGTCTTGATTTGAAGATCTCACTTCTATCAGTAGTTCTTTGCAGGGGTTAATCACCCTTATTGTTACAAAAATGGTGCCTTATTTCTAATTTGAATATGCAAAAGCGACAAGGAGCCCCGTGGCACCTTATAGATTAACAGATGTATTGGAGCATAAGTTTTCGTGGGCAAAGACTCCCTTCGTCAGATGCATGGTGTAGAAATTCCAGAGGCAGGTATAAATATATAGGCTTATAAAAGAGTACCAATCAAGAATAAGGCTAGAGATACCGAGGTCAATTCAGTCAGGGAGGATGAGGCCCACTTCTAGCAGCTGATGTGGAGGTGTGAATACCAAGAGAGGAGAAACTGCTTTTGTAGTTGGCTAGCCATTCCCAGTCTTTGTTTAATCCATTAAACAAAGACTGGGAATGGCTAGCCAACTACAAAAGCAGTTTCTCCTCTCTTGGTATTCACACCTCCACATCAGCTGCTAGAAGTGGGCCTCATCCTCCCTGACTGTGAATTGACCTCGGTATCTCCTAGTCTAAATAAGGTGCCACAGGACTCCTCATTGCTTTTGCCGATCCAGACTAACACAGCTAACCCTCTGATAATTTGAATATGTCACTCTTTAATGTCTAGCCATTGGTTCTTGTCTCTCCACTAGATTAAAGAGCTTTTTAGTTACTGGTATTTTCTGCTGTTGAAAAGACTTATACATTTTAATCAAGTTCTTTCCTGATCTTTTTGATAGGTGAAATAGATTGAACTACTTGTGCTGAAAATGAAAATGAAATGAAACCAAGAGATTATAAATTGTCATGCCTACCAAAAAAAAACCAAAAACAACAATCTTAAGACAAAAATTTGTTGCAATGGTGCATTTGAAGTAGAAGTATTGGTGTAATTTTTAAAGGAAATCAGCATGTTCACATGTCTTTGCTTTAGCATAAAGATGTTCTGTAACTGCAGAATTAGTGTTAAAATAATCCAAACGGTCCACAACTTTAAAACTTCAAGTGTATTCCTCACAGAGGTAGGAAAGGACTGAATGAGTCTGAGTAGGGTTGCCAGGTGTCCAGTTTTGAACCGGACAGTCCAGTATTTGAGCTTTCTGTTCAGAAACAAATTGAGAAAATAGCAATGAGAAACTATAAATGTCCGGTATTTTCTAAATAAGATGTAATGTAGATTGTGATGTAATGTCAAGTATGTCCGGTATTTTTGTTTAAACCATCTGGCAACCCTAAGTCTGAGAGTCTCTCCAGGTCATTTTGGTGTGGGAATATGGAACAGCATGTACAGCTGCTTTTCTCTGGATAAAATGTTTTTTTTTTTAACTAGAACTTGCTGTGGAAAACTGCCAAATTCAGTGTACATCAGCAGTATAAGAAAAAATTATTACATTTTTGGTGACCAATATGATGATTTTTAAAACTGGTTGAAAAAATGGGAAAACATCTGATGAAAATATGCTGGGAAAAAATGTTTCCTTTTTATTAGTCAGAAAATTTTGAAGTTGATTTTTGTAAAACCAATTCAAATTATTATTATTATTAATAATAATAATAATAATAATAATAATGCACATATTTTAAGACCATAAAGGGAACACTGTAGTCATCGAGTGTGATGGGTCATAGAACCTCACTCTGAGTTCCTACATTTACACCACAACTTCTGTTTGAGTGATAGCATATCTTTTATGCTGATTTTTAAAAAATATAATGCTGATAGACTCTCCATGATTTTATGTGCAGACGCTTGTATTCCTAGAAGTCTCATAATTTCATTACATTTGCGAAGGGTCCATATTCTTTTTCTTTGCAAAATATCTATCACCATTCCACTCTGATCTTCCTAAGAACTGTTCCCCAAGGGGTTTCAGTGAATTTGTAAGGTTGTCTGTCTCTCTCTTTCCCCTCAAGTATTCCTGCCAAAGACTGGCATGCATAATTATTCTAATATGTTTGCTTTACTCTTCCACATTGTTCCAGGGTATGGACTGAAGCAAAATTTTCAGATGACTTTTTGGCCTGGAATAGTTCCAGCCATCTGTAACCATTGCAGTGATTGAGGCATTATATTTTTTTGACCCACGAGGGTTAACCTTTTCACAAATATCACGTTGTAACAGCTGGCCTGAATTGTTTGCTGCATTTTCAAGGAACTAAAATATCTGTTACTTCATTTAGTATTTACAATTTTGAACTTCTTTCCCTCCCCCATGCAATCTGTTTGCGGCACCACTCATTTGGCTTAATATGCAGGTATCTAATGAATTTCCAGACTGTCAAAGTATTGGATGCAGCTTTTGTGGAAATCAGTTACATCATGTGTAATAATAGCCGGGATAAATTTTCACAGACCAGAATCAGATTTTTTTCTCTTAGTGATTTTGGTTTTGCTTTGTTGTGATTATCCATTTAGCTTTAATTAGCAAATCTATTAGATAAATCTGTGACCTAATATAAAACACCATTTGATAGATTTTTTTTTAAATTAAAATTATAGTCTCTAAATTTCCTCATTTCTTAGATGGATCTGAAAAAGTCATGTTATCTCATCTTATATAGAAATGTAAGTCTGGAATGGACTTTGACAGGTCATCTAGATTTTCCCCCTCTGAGGCAGGACAATGTATACCCAAATCAAACCTGTTATTAAATATCTCCAGTAATGGGGATTCCACAAACTCTGTTGGTAAATGGTTTCACTATCTTTATAGTTAGAAAGTTTTCCCTAATATCTAACTTAAATCTCCCTTGCTGAAAATTGTGTGTGTATAACATAAACTATATATGTCATGTGATTGCCATGTAATAAACTGTAGAGCCATGTGTTAATTTGTGTTTATCATTCACCTTTGCACTCTGTCCCCTAATTCATCTCCACTAAGGCTTCTAACAACCCAGAGCTCTGAGCTGCTTCAAATGGTTGGTTATGACGTCTTGCTTGGGGTACCAAGAAGTGTGAGCTCCATGTTACCTCCCCCAACCTCAGCAAGTGAAAGTTTTGCTAAGCTGTGTGTCAGATCTCTGATAAACCAGCTTGTCTCCCTTGCCAGTGAACTCTTCTGTTAGTCCAAGTCTTGACTTGCAAGTAGCAATCAGTGTGTCCCAATTCCTGAGTTTTCCAGAAATGTCTCTTTACAATGTCCAGTCCCTTTTACTGGCCACTGATAGATGTTACTGAATACACTGTCTCCAAAGAAAGGAAGTGTGCACCAGTCTGTTTGGCTATCTGTGGACTCACTCTTCACTTTAATACACAGCACTGAGATGGTTTTGTAATAAAATAATAATATGCTGATTGAAAAAGAACAGAAATTTGAGTGATACTAAGTATGAATAGAAGACAGGTCTGGTTACAAATATAACAAACCAAAACACACTTTCTGTTGACTGAAACTTAATTTCAGAAAGTTACAAGCTTTGTCTAAGCAGATTTTTCTCTTACATTAAGGGTATGTCTAGACTGGTGGGTTTTTCTGGGTTACCAACTCCGCCGTGTCCAGGGAACGCATTTGCTCTTCCACTTTTTTTGTGGAAGAGCAAATGCGCTCTTTCAGGGAGGCCTGTATCCCTTGTTCTACAAGGAATAAGGGCTCTGCCGAAAGAGGAGGCTTTTCTTCCATTTGGCCCCGTCTAGACAGGGCCAAATGACGGAAAACCCTCTTCCGGAAAAGCAATTTGCGTAGCTTTTTCCAGTAAAAGAGTATAGTCTAGACCTAGCCTTATATGTCTCCAGCAACTCTTGCCATCAAAGGAGGTCCAGCTTTCATAAGCTCACAGGGTGCTGGGCCCTCTTATTCCCTAAATGAATGATAAATCAAATGTGTGTAGGGTGTTTTTGCCCCCTTATATTTCTCAAAGCTTATTGTCTTTGACTCAAGAATCAGAAAGCCTTTCTGGGATGCAGATTCTATCTCCCAGTGTGAATGTTAAAAGGTCTTTTTCCCTACTCATTTAGCTAGGTGGCTTTGTTTATCTTGTATGTAATGAACTTTCATCGTTCTCTGCCTATAACCAAGCCAATAAGACAGGTAAATGCAAATTCCTTTGTCTAGGATAAGTTGGTTTTATGCTTTGCCTCCAAGACATGTTAGGAACATATTTCCAGCATATATCTAACCGTTGTATACAATCTGGTCTTACCTCATACTGAGACTTCCAGCACAGGGTTATCACCAGTTTATATGTGATATTTCACGACACCTTTGGGATATATATTGTGCAAAACTGTGTTGGGACAATAACTGTATCTGATCTGATATGAGCTACAGTATATGTTTGTGGGGTGAGGGGACTGACAGTTGGCACTCAGGGGCTCACTGGGTCATACTGCCTCTCCCTTGTTTTATTTAGTGTGGTGTAAAATGAAGGTTATTGGAGTAAGTTGATTTTTTAATCCATAAAAGAGTTTCCTTCTTCCAACCTCCCCCCCCTTCTTTCCTCTCAAACCTGTGCTGATGAAATCTTTATTTCAGTGGCTCTCAACCTTTCCAGATGACTGTACTCCTTTCAGGAGTCAGATTTGTCTTGCCAACCCCAAGTTTCACCTCACTTACAAACTACTTGCTTATATAATCAGGCATAAAAACTCAAAAGTGTCCCAGCACTTTGTTACTGAAAAGTTGCTCCCTTTCTCATTTCCCCCATATGATTATAAAACTGATTGGAATATAAATATTGCACATTTATTTCAGTGTAATACTTGAGCTTGTTTTTCATTTGTGAGCCTTGTCTGAAGCATATAGATTAGCTTTGTACCCCCCCATCCCCAGGCAGTTGCCCTGCTTGCCACCCCTTAATGATGGACCTGCACTTGTGACCCCTCCCTCCCCAAATCTGACCCATGACCCCTCCTCCCTGGTTAACAAACTCTGATCTATATTAGTTGAATATCCGCTGGAAGACCTATGCATATTCCTACTGAGAATCACTGCTTTAAACTCCATCCTCATGCAACAGGAATATCTATAGATGCACAACTGGGATTTTCAAAAGTGACTTAGCACATTATTGAATGAGTTACTAAGTCTTGCAAATCCCATCCTATAGCTACACAGAGTTCTAAGAGAGGAATTCTGAACTTGAAAACTTCTTGTACATAGCTCCTAAAGTGGAGCTGTTACTGCCTGTGATGGGTTTGATGGGCTAGCTAGACCCTCCCTATGTGGACATATCTGTGTGTTGGGTTCAGAAAGGGAATGTTAGGACATTTATTCCTCTGTACATCATCTCTGCTGAAACCCCTGCAATACCAGTGTGATGGTCCCCTCTTCAGCCTCCTTCCCCCAAATAGGGATTTTTTTTATCACCTTGTATATTGATTATTTTTGTATTCTTGTCAAAAGCAATTGAAATTTGTGCTGCAGTTCATGAGTTCAAGGTCTTTTGTGTATTTGCTGGAATAAACGTCTAGCAAATGTTGTCTCAGTTCTGGAAACTATAGGGAGCTGTACGACTACTTGTGATATTACACATCATTCAGTAAACTGAGATCTGAATACAAAATGTGGAGACATGCTCTGTAGATTTGTGACACTTTCAGGAGGACTCTGGATCCCCTGAATAGATTGTATTCTGCTCTATCTGTTGTTTTTCCATCTGTGTCAGATCAGCAGTGCTGGTAATTGTTTTCATTTAATGAGTTGTCCAAGAGTGGTTCAGGTGTAAATTACTAATATAAATTGGAAATGATCTCCATGTAATGTAACTAAATGGAAAGTCTGTAAAAATGTACATGTGGATTGAAACACACTTTGATTTGTAGCATATGCTTTTCACTTAACAAAAGACCAAGCCCATTGTACTCTGGTTTGCCCACTAAAGCATAACCCAGTTTAGGAGGCATGAGTTGAGTTTGTAATGAGCTTTTAACGTCAGAGGGACATACCACAAAAATGCTATCTCTAGAAGTGGGCAAATCATGTACACTGAATATTTAGAACTGTGGGGGGTCTCCTCTTTGTAAAGAGTGCGTCTAGACTATATCCCTTTTTCGGTAAAAGGATGTAAATTAGGCACGTTGATATTGCAAATGAAGCCGGGATTTAAATATCCCGCGCTTCATTTGCATAATGGCGGCTGCCACTTTTTTTCTGAACAGGGCTTTTTCGAAAAATAAAAGTCAGTCTAGACGGGGATCTTTTGAAAATAAAACCCTTTTTCGAAAGATCCTGTAAACCTCATTTTCTGAGACGTACAGGATCTTTCAAAAAAGGGTTTTATTTTCGAAAGATCCCTGTCTAGACTGCCAGGGGTTTTTTCGGAAAAGCCCTATTTAAAAAAAAAAGCGGCCACCATTATGCAAATGAAGTGTGGGATATTTAAATCCCGGCTTCATTTGCAATATCGACATGCCTAATTTACATCCCTTTACCGAAAAAGGGATGTAGTCTAGACGTAGCCAAAGTGTCTACGTTCACAGCCTGCGAGTGTTATACTTTTTTTTTTTAATCATTCAAAATTATTGAACAATGTTATCTGCAAAGAAACTTCAGCCTGCAAAAGGGCAGAAAACTGTTCCTGATTTCTCCACGACATTGGCTTTTCTCCTCATGACAGCATGGGTAATATGAAGAATGAACTTCTTCCTTTTGTGGGGAACCACCACTGCAGGAGTAAGCAGTGCCAAAGGAAAATGTTTGATTACACTTGCTAAGTTGGGTGAAAGTCTCTCTGAAAATAAGATTGTACAGCTGGTGGGCAACCTTCAGCCAACGGGCTGCATGCAGCCTGGCAGGGTTCTGTGTGCGGCCCGTGAGACATTTTGTTTACCGTTGTTCATGCACAGGGTTGCCAGGTTCCACTGTCTGAATAGTTTCTTTCCTACCGGTATTAAAGTGACATGCACATAAAGCAAAGTCGTGTGACGTGAGGTGCATGCTGATTTCCACACAACGTGGACTGAGAGCTGTGCTTTCCCTCTGCATCCAAAGTGCTATTACAGTTCAATCGCCACACCCTGCATATTCTAGCTACACAACAGGGCTGTGAATGGGTAATAGGTTAACCGGTTACAACAGTCAACCATCACCCAGAAGCAGCCCCCTGCCCACAGCCTGCTGCAGGTGGAGGACTGCTCTGTGTGGGCTGGGAGTCAGTGGCCTTGCAGAAGTGGAAGTAGCAGCAGGGAGTGGGGGGAGGGCTGTAGGCTCCTAGCCTCTATGAGCTCACAGGCTGGGATTTGGCAACTTGCAGGGGTGGGGAAAGGGTGAAAGTGGCACTGGAGAAGGAGGGCTCCCAGCCTGTGCAGGCTTGTGGGCTGGGAGTCGACAGCCTCGCCAGAGGGAAAGGGGACCAGAAGCAGTGGGGAGGAGGTACACAAGTCCAGATGGCAAACTACCCTATTCTGGGAGACCATCTTGACTACAACAACCTTATGGCCCACTGAGATGGCGGACCATTCATGAAGCCCACTCCCTAGCTTAGGTTGCCCATTGCTGCTAAATAGGATTTATTAATTTAAAAAGCTATAATTGCTTTAACAGCAAATAGTTCCTGTTCTCAGCTTGCAGAGAGCCTGGGATCAGAGTTCAATACCTGATCCAAAAATAAATACTTAGGGTTGAAATCCTGACCCCATTAAAGTCAATGGGAGTTTTGCCATTGACTTCGGTGGAGCCAGGTTTTCATCCTTTAGTACTTTCTCAGTACTTAGAACTTTTTCTCAGTGGACCTGAAGCGCACATGATTGCTTGGTTTGCTTATTAGAGAGACCAGAGGATGAAGTAATATCTTTTATTGGATCGCCTTTTTTATGAGACACACAAACTTTTTGCTTATTCTCACCCAATTATTTCACTGTCTGAAGGTAGGTCACTTAAACTGCTGATAAGGTAAGAAGCATATTATCCTGCTAAAACTGTTCTCCCTTGCACATTGTTCAATGAAAGACAATTCATTCCATACACAGAGCTTTTATTGCTAAAGAATATTTTTTGTTTTTGCTGTGTCAGATATGTGTAAGAATTTATTTCAAGAGGTACATAATTGACCGAAGCAGGGTGGCAGGGTTCTCTTGGTAGAAGAAGAAACCTTCAGGGAGCTGTTGCTTAATTCCTGCTGCCTCACAGAGGCACGATTCCAACGACAGCAGATACCACTGTGATCATGTAGTCTGACTGTATTTTAGAAAACATCAAAATTGTCAGAGATGGAGAATTTGCTACGACCCCTTTGTAAATTGTTCCATTGTTCCTAGTTAATTACTCGTAGTGTTAAACATTTACATCTTTTTTTCCAGTCTGAATTTCTCTAGCTTCATCTTTCAGCCATTTCTCTATTAGGTTGAAGAGCCTGTTGTTAAATATTTATTCCCTAAGTAGGTACATGTATAGACTGTAATCAAGTCACCACTTAATGTTCTCTTTGGTTTCACAAAGATTGAGCTCCTTGACTCTAGCACTATAAGGAATATTTTCTAATTCTTTAATCACTCCTGTGGCTCTTCTCTGAACCCCCTCTAATTTTTCAACATTCTTGAATTGTGGACACCAGAACTGGATGCAGTATTCCAACAGTAGTCGCACCATTGCCATATACACAGGTAAAATAATCTTCCTCCTCCTACTTGGGGTTCCCCTATTGATGCATCCAATGATTTCATTAGCCCTTTTAGTAGATATTAAAACCACTACAGTTCTTCTAAATTTTAATTAAAATCTTTTTTGTTGTGTATTCATACAATTTAATACTTTTTTCATATTAAGCTGAAAAGTTCTGTGTATTTAAGTTGAATCTTAGTAGGTGACAAAATGCAGGAAGGTGTGTATTGAGTAATGAAATATTTATGATCTTTTAACTTCTTTGGCATAGTCCTGGTGTTCAAGAAGGGATCCCTGGCACTGAAATGGCTGCCTGTTACTACAGATGTATTAAAATGAATGAGTGGGAACAATTGATAAGGGGTGCTTATCATCTAATTATATTCTGTGATTGATGAGATTTGTTGTGCAAGATGTTTTCTGTAACGTATGAAATGTGTAACTCATTAGGAATTGCTTGTTACCACAGATGAGAATTATAACTGGATCAGAAAGTAATGGAATCATAGAATCCTAGGGCTGGAAGAGACCTCAGGAGGTCATCGAGTCCAGCCCCCTGCCCAAAGCAGGACCAATCCCAACTAAATCAACCCAGCCAGGGCTTTGTCAAGCCAGGACTTAAAAACCTCTAGGGATGGAGATTCCACCACCTCCTTAGGTAACTTATTCCAATGCTTTACCTCCCTCTTAGTGAAATAGTTTTTCCTAACATCCAAACTAGACCTCTGTAACTTGAGACCATTGCTCTTTGTTTTGCCATCAGTCACTATTGAGAACAGCCTCTTTCCATCCTCTTTGGAGCCTCCCGTCAGGAAGCTGAAGGCTGCTATCAAATCTCCCCTCACTCTTCTCTTCTGCAGACTAAATAAGCCCAAATCCCTCATCCTCTTCTCATAGGTCATGTGCTCCAGCCCCCTCATCATTTTGGTTGCCCTCCACTGGACCCTCTCCAATGTGTCCACATCCTTTCTGTAGTGGGGGGCCCAGAACTGGACCCAATACTCCAGATGTGGCCTCACCAGAGCCGAATAAAGGGGAATAATAACTTATCTAGATCTGCTGGAAATGCACCTTCTATGGCACCCTAATATGCCATTAGCTTTCTTGGCTACAAGGGCACACTGTTGACTCAAAAGTTCTTTTACTTATAAATCATGGAAATTAAGATACCATGCAAGAAATTCCAGAAGTAATGTGGTAAATTATGGCATTAAAAACAGAACACTCAGTAGGATAAATTTTGGGAGAATAGCTTTTTCCTCCCCACAAAGAACATTTTTTTGGCTTAACCCTGGGTATAAGAAATAAATTTTAGGAAGTTAATTGGGAGCGAACAAGCTGTTGTCACTTTACCAGTTACAGAGAGTTGGTAACGTACATTTCTTTCTTTGTTCTGTATAATGCTGTAACTAGTATTACTCAACAGTCAAATAACCAACTCAGCTGAAGATTTATTTAAATAAGACATCATGGCTTATTAAGTTAAAACATGGTTCTTTTTTGGCCACAGTGTTGCCCTGGAAGCTGATGTTTAGCTGATTATTCACCCTCAGATCCTTTTTCAGAGTCACATCTTCCCACCATAGAGTCCCCCATCCTGTAAGTTGTTCCCCTATATTCTTTGGTCCTAGGTGTATATATTTATATTTAGCTTCATTAAAACACATATTGTTTCCTTGTGCACACTTTAGCAAATAATCCAGACTGATCTCACTCAGTGACCCAGCCTCTTCATTATTTCTCACTCTTCTAATTTTTGTGTTACCTGCAAACCATATGTGTAATGATTTTATGTTTCCTGGAGTATAGTGGGGGGAAATACTGCATCCTTTTTTCACTTATTCCTCCCTTCACCCCTTAACCCCCAACCTTCCTGGCTGAGCTGTAAAAGTGGAAGGACCAATGGTGTCTGCCCACTCCCCACTCCTTGTGGTGCTAAAGGGGGAAGAGTATGAATGCAGACATGGAGGAGAAAGCATCTGGCCAGTCCCAATATCTCCATGCCATCCTTCCTCCCACCCTGTTCTTCTGAATGGCTGTAGTAGGGCTAGAAATGATCTTGCCCTAATACTGTGATTTAATGTTTAAGGAATCAAACTTCAACCAGATGGTCTCTGCAAGTCACCGACAGGCAAACAAGGGAAAGGAAAGAACCGTTAACTTGCCTATTTTGTGCATATAATGGAAAGTAGTACGTTGTTAAATGTCACTTAAACTTAGGGCTTCCCATTTATTTACAATGTTTTCAGGAGTCCATGAGAGGTGTTTTCTGACTAATATTTCACACAGACATTATACTAAGAAATCCTGGGTGATCCTTGTTCAGACAAATCTCTCATTGGTTTTAATGGGATTTTAGGGTTAGTAAGTGCTGAAGAATTTGCCCTAATAACAATATGGATTCATATAACCTATTAGCAAGAAAGTATAAACATTTTATCTCCAAATATTGATAGATTTAATTTACTAAATTCAGCAGTGATTGGATTAGTAATGTATGATGGTCTGAAAATAGGTGTAAATGATGGTTGTGGCTATAGCTACAGTTTTTTAAGTGATCTTAAGAATGTGTGATTCACTATTTATAGGAATAATGTTGTTCAAAACAAATATACTCAATAATAGAATTGCTTTAAACCATCAGCATAAATCTAATTAGTTGTGTCGTGCATAAGCAGTTCCTTTGTTATCACGTTCTACTTTCATGTATTTTCTGTACCTCGAGAGAATTCTCAGGCACGGTGTATGTACATCCTCTGGAGTGCTATAATTCCTTTTAGAGGAGGATTTTTATTCAACTCCCGCTTTTACTAGGTTGCTGATTAAAAATGAAAATTATGATTTGCACATTAATTGTCAGGGTAGCTTTTTCTTGTCCTTGACTAGAAATGTGTCCTTAGAGATATACATGGGGATATTTTTGCTCCTCATTTATAAAAATGAAGTTGGAAATTTATGCATGTTTGCCCAAGGTCCTCACACCATGCCATATTGATTGAAATCTGCAGGGAATGAACTGAGGCTACAGGAGCATAGAGATACTTCTGGCTGATCTGAATGAAACAGGCCCCCTAGTAAATTTCTGACAGTATTTGTTTACTTGGATTTGATATATGAACCTCAATCAGGAGCTTAGACTCTACAGAGAGTCTGTTGAAAACAAGAAGAAAGAAGTCCACATAACTGTATTTCCTCTTATCCAAGGCCCTCTTTGGGGGAATATTAAGAATTGTTTGTTTCATGCTACAGTTCTGCATTTATCATCTAGAAATTACCCCAGTTTTCCATGTACGCTGCATCCATGTATATCTATGGTATAGATAAGACACCTTCACATTTGTATCCATAAGATACCAAGTTCGATACCCTGTGGCAGATGGTGCTAGTTCCGCTGTCTTTCCATTTTCAGACCCGCTTACATCCATGCTGAATTTATTAAATTAAGTCTACTGGTATGTGGAGATAAGAGATTTACACTTTTCTTGTTTATAGACACTAAGGCAATAAATACTGTATATATGTAATAGTTAGACTTCTGTCTTAATTACATACGTCCCTTACTACCTCACAATTACTAATGCCTTCTCACAACACTCTTTAGAGTGAGGGAAATAACATTATCTACATTTTGCAGATTGGGACAATTTTCCTAAAGTCTGTCAGAAAGCCTACAGCAGATTGGGAATTTAACCTTGGTCTCTGGAAACTCACTATACAACCTTAATTACAAGGTCATGTATCCTTTCAGTCACCAGCCCTAGTTAATGACAAAAAACCTGACCCTAAGCTGTTTAGCAATGCCACTTTATGATTAGTTATATCAAGAAAAGCATGTTATTAACATGGCCCAAGATTATATTGGCATATTATGTAATATAAGGAAAAAATAAACATCTTTCCAGGTCTGACAGCTGTAGTTTGAAAAAACAAGCAATTGGATTGCTGCTAGTATGTTAAACAATTGTGTTTTGATCAATACTCTGTAGATTTAAAGATCTACTATTCTTGAATTTTTTTAAATATGATATGAAGAAAAAAGAGCTAACATCACCAGAATAATTCTGGTAGGTTATTATTAGCTGTTTGGAGTTTCTAGGCACTATAATAATACAATCAGGATCGGAGCCCCATTGTGATAGCTACTGTGCACATATAATAAGAGACAGTCCTTGCCAAGAAAGCTTGCAATCTAAATAGGCAAAGCAGACAAAATGTGCAAAATAAAATCAAAGTGATTAAAATGAAGTTTGGCAAAGGTGGTATTACTTCTCTGATTCCCTTCCCCCCTTTTTCAAATAATACGATGTATTTAGTATGGGGTGAGTTAAGGAAGAAAGGTAGTTATTTAATTGCTAGCAAAGACAAAGGAAGGGACAGGGAATAAGGAAGAAGAGGGATGTAAGGAGGTGGAGGCACAATCTTCCTCAAGGATCTTGAGTAGCTGCAAACCTCACTATTCCAAGGGCAAGGCATACTTTTTTGATCTTGTCTTTGCTAATACAAACACATAGTATAGTGTGCATGTGATATATGTAACTTCAAATATTCCACACTCTTCAAGGAAGGAAGGAAACTACTTGTGATAGACCAGGGTGGGGCTGAGGGAGGGAGAAGGAAAGCAGAGTCTTGAAGGTGGGCATTCAAGTTCTGCCCACAAAATAAGCTCTGTCCACATAAATTACCAAACCAAGACCCTGCTCACGCTAGATTATGCGTGTATTCAGAATACCACTTGGATCACTGGATCCCTTCAACTTGGTTCCCCCAATAGAGTTCTAGTATGCACATGGACTCTGCTAGGTTTTTGAGTCTGGGTCCTTTGTGAGTGGGGGAGAAAATGTAACAGTGGTATCTCTTAAATGCCGTCCACTTATGGTACCAAAAATGTTCAGGTATCAAAATGAAATGTCATTCTCAGTGAATTGTGAATATCTGAGACTCTTCTCCTTTCCTACATGAGCAGTGAAATAATTTAATTATCAACATTAGTTAACTGTCATCACTGGGCATTTTTTGTTAGTTCCTTTCTGATATGATCAGCATGGTTCGCTTGTCTCAGAGCTATTGTTCCAGATTTTGTGCAGATCCAGCCCTGCATCAGTTAGTCTATGTCCAGTCTACCGAGTTTTTCCGAGATACCTCCAAAAACTCTGCCACATCTAGGGAACGAGTCTGCTCTTCCAACATTTTTTGTGGAAGAGCAGACGTGCTCTTTTGGAAGCCCTGTCTTCCTCCTCCCACAAGGAAGAAGGGCTCTTCTGAAAGAGGAGGTTTTTCCGAAATTTGGTCCAGTATAGATGGGCCAAATTTTGGGGGAGCCTCTTCTGACAAAACTATCAGAAGCACAAATTGCATATGTTTTGCCGAAAAATGGCAGTCTAGACATACATTCTTTACCAGTTTGAACTTTTTCCCCCCACAACAACAATGCCTGGAGACCTACTTTTTTTTTTTTTTTTTTTTAACTGAAACCTGAGATTCTGGAAAAAAGATCAGAGAGGTGGCAGTGTGACAAAAGCACCCTATACACTATTGTAATAATTTTTGTTCCAAATATGCCTTGAGGTATCATTTAAAAACTAACAACACATTGATCATCAATATTACTGTGTAATATATGTATGAAATGTCTATTAAGATTTATGATCATAAACTGAAATTATGACTATAGTGTGTTTAACAGATGGGGGGAGGGTTAAACCATTTTCAGAGATGAACAACAAGCTGATGCCTCTACCAGGTGTTATCAAAGGTTATTGGCAATACCCTATCATGTGGCCATTTTTTTGCAAACTACTTCTTTCACTACTAGACTCCCAGTCTTCTTCCTCACAGCCAGAACCTGTTTAGGAAACCTTCTTCTTTCCTAGAATGGAGCCCAGCCGCTTGGACTAGTAGGACTGACTAGTGCAGGCTGGCCTGAGAACTGAGAATTAATTTAAATTGAACTTTATCAAGCTTGTTACATATTTTGTTAGTCTGAACTGATTCAAAAGCAGACAATTTTTCCTCTTTGGGATTTCTGCAGCACGATTACATGATTATATAAAGAAGTACTGTTTTCCACACAAATGACTAGGGTTCTGATCTTGAAAATTTTTATGCATGTGCTTAATTTTAAGCATGTGACTAGTCCCATTAAAGCCCATCAATAATTATGTTTGGAAAGTTTAACCATTCTACATGCAAATTGTTCGAATTAAAGTACGAAAAGCACGAGGAGGACAACTGTTTGCATACACTTTGACGAAAGGATATATTTGATATTCTCTCCCAGATGTGTGGGTTTTCTAACTTTCATCAGTGCTAAGAGTGCTAATGCAAAAAAAAAAAAAAAAAGTGTGTGTTAATTGTCAGCAATTTGTGGAGTAGTTTAATAGCTTAGCATAAAATATATGTTCAAATTAGAATTCACAGGAAAAAATAAGGTATTCTTTATTTCAGTTATGGCTATGAATACAGTAAGAGTGAGCAGTGTGATTCCCCTGCCTGTGTACATATACGTGCTCTTGCTCTTATCAGGCTAGTACAACTATAAATAACAGTGCAGCTGCAGAAGCATGCATAGTGCCAGAGGAAGCATGCATAGTGCGACTGCTTTTGCGCAAAATCTTGCCAGTCTAGATGCACCCATTATGTGTCTGTCTACATACATATCTAGCTTACATAAGAATGACCATACTGACTCAGACCAATGGTCCAGCTACTCCAGTACCCTAACCTCCAACAGGGGCTGGTGCCATATGCTTCAGAGGGAATGAATAGAACTGGGCAATTATGGAGTGATCTGTTCCCTGTCACGCAGTCTCAGCTTCTGACAGTCAGAGGATTAGGAACACCCAGAGCACAGGGTTGCACGTTTTATCCTTGACTTTCCAGAGTTCATCAACTTTTGTTTTCCTCAGTAAGATTTCACTTCTACTGTATAAAAGATGTGGGTTTCTTTGTCTCTACTTTTCATCACCACAGTATCTGTTTCCCATTGATAGACAGGCACTTTATTGCTTAGGCCTTTAATAGTGAGCCACTGAATGAACCTTTTATTTTGTAAGATGTACCGTATCAGCAGAGTTCCTAACTCAGTTATATTAACAGGTGTATCGACTGAATCACAATTAACAGTTTCATTATTTTCAATCGAACCTCTTGCTGGGAAAAAAAACCCCATCCAGGAAGTTGCTGACTCCTGCTGTTTCAGAACTCGCAGCCTTTTGAAGAGACAGCTGGATTAATCTATTATTGAATATATTTAGAATGCTTTAATGCTGGTCTCAGAATACTTCTGAAGTAAGCCATGCTTACAGAGTACAAAGGTATGAACAGAGTTTTGCCATGATGTTCTCAAGGCTTCTTTCAATTCTGATGCCAGTAAAATGTTCTATGTGTTCTGAGAAGGCTATAAATAAAAACAGTATGGCAGTGAATTTAATTCAGTATGATGTTTCTGTTATCAAGAAGGTAAAGGAGAGTGCTGTTTACAGGAGGAACAACTGTCTGGTGCACTCTGGGTTTGGGGGATTAGGCTGAGAATGGAGCTATGCGTACAGCAGGAATTAAATTTTGGGGAGAGTTTCCGCTGGAGGAATAGATGCGTCCATAACCTTTGTCAGTCCTGATATGGGAAAGTTATCATTATCCTCCAGAAAGAATTTTTTTTTTTTTTTTTAGTTAAGAAGTGTGTGAGAGCCTTAGTTACTATTAAGATACAGGTTGGATCTCCCTGCTCCGGCACCCTCAGGACCTGATTGGTCCCGAACGAGGGAGTTTGCCAAACACAGGGGAGGTCATTTTCCAACCCTTTGTTGATGGTCTCTGGGCTCTCCCAGGATCCATCAGTAGACCTGGTTAGGCTCCCCCTTGGGCTCTGTGCTCCCACCCGGCTTCGCTGCTCGCCCAGCTGCCTGTCCAGCTCCCCTCCGGGCCATTGGCTGGACTCTGCCTCGGGCCTCCAGACTCCCAGCTGCCAGGCTACCAGCTGCCATCCCTGGCTGGGTGCTGCTATTGGTTTGGCCCCACTGCCAGGCTTTACTACCTAGCTGGGCACCACTGTTGGTCCGGCCCAGCCACTGGGTTCCAGGCCGCCAGCTCTCTGCCCCCTGGGCTGACTCCTTTGCCAGCCCCTTGCTGGGCACCTAGCTCCTCTCCAGGCTGCCCTGCCCCCCTCCTCCAGTCCTGTTCCTGGCTGCCACGAGGGCTCTCTGGTCCAGGGACTCTCTGGTCAACTTCTGTGATCCAGACCAAAGAGGTTCAACCTGTAGTAGCTCTTGGTACCTGTTACTTCCTTTGGATTTTGAGATACTCTCTGGTTTTGAGCAGGATCCCCATTATTGTGGCTAATAGTAATGTTAAACAGCAGATATTTCTTCATTATGTGCCTTATCAAGCTAAATTATGCTGCCGATCTCTACTGGTCCTGCTGAAGTACTAAACTAGAGCTGCACTTAGCAACCATTTCTCTCATTAACCACTGGGAAATGCTGTGCCAGAATGGGGATGAGTCAAGCCAGCAACTGTCAAATATCTGTTCTTATAGAAATTCCTCTTCATACCTAAATAATACTACTTTTTTATGAGAGGAATAGGGGATAGAAAAGCAGGAAGTGAAGCAGGGAAGAAGAGGTTAAAAGGAAGCAAGTAATGAAATGGTAATGCTCTCTGACTTGTTTTTTAAGAGTTTAGAAGTGGCATCCCTATTTGCTATACAGGAAAAGAGATTTTCATTGCTTATTATTGGCCTTGTCTGCTTTCTTGTGAATTACAATGAGTCTTCACATCTTGTCCTTGAACCCATGGGTGCCTAAAGTTGGGACACATCATAAGGTATATGATAATGGAAGAAAATGTTGATATTTCAAGCAAATCAAGTGTGGTCCTCATTTCCTACGAAGCTGCTAATACAATGTTTAGTTAATCATAGCTGGGAAGCCCCAGATGTGGGTCCATTCCCCTTGGCAATGAAGAGTTGCTCCCCAGAGTCAGTAGATTTTTTTTTAAGGACTTCCGTGAATTTTGCTTTGTGTTACTTTACTCTTGCAGGCATTTGGACAATCATTCTCAATCCACCGCAAAGTGGCTGAAGATGGAGAAACACGCGAAGAGACTCTCCTGCAGGAGTCTGCATCAAAGGAAGCTTATTACCTGGGGAAGATCTTGGAGATGCAAAATGAGCTGAAACAGAGCAGAGCAATGGTCACCAAGGTCCAGGCAGAGAATGAGAGGCTCACAGCTATTGTCCATGACCTGAAAGAGGTAAATTGATTGAGTATGAGGGAAGTGGGCTGGGCCGGGGGCGGGGGGGAGAGAAGGGGAAACTAAGAATCCGGGTTTTCTTTGAATTTGTTCAATGGTATGGCTCTGACTTATGAAAATAGCATTGTATCTATACATTCAGGAGTATCCTGCTATAATCAGTCCCAGGTACACCACAGCCGAATGGGAGGTGGCTTTTAAAAAGAAAAAAGTCATGGTTTGAAAAGCTTCCTGGGGAGTAAAACCCAGTCTGCAATTTATAATTTTAAAAGCACAGCAGGGTTTTCATCTCTTACTCTTCAAGACCTTCAAAAGATTCGCTTCTCATAAATACCAGTTATTTGCACTCTGTTCTTTTCAGATGATTTCCCTCTCTTCCTCTCACTTTCTACATTGTTACTCAGGTGCTTCAGATGAATATACTTAGCCAGAGCTTCAACCATTTTGCTCTTTACTGTAGTTAACAGAGTTCATGAGCTTGTTCGTGTTTTGAAAGTTGGTACTGGGGAGGAAACAAACTGTCTCGCTAAGGATTCATATTCCAGTGACTACATGTCTCTAGATGTCCCAATCTTGCCCTTTTCTTAATAAAATAACTATGATGAATGCACCCTCGCCCTACGGTGCAACCTAGAACTGGAGTACCACTGAGCTCTGTCTCACCATCCTGGGCTCCCTCTCATACTGTGCTGCTGTGACAAGCTGTATACCGTCCCCAGTCCTACACTCACACAAACTTTTGCACAGGCAGGGATGCACCCAGCCACACTAACATGAAGGTGTCTCCCTGTCAGCCGGTAGTCAGGGCAGTGAGTGGTGTGTGTGTATTATACACCCAAGTCTTCAACTGCTAGGACACAAGGCCCCATCGCAGTGGGCAGTCTAGGTGAGACTGACGGGTGCCCCGAGGAGTTTAACGTCCGTGTCTTTACCGCTAGGATCGGGATCCTTTCGCGGCGGGCAGCCAACAGGCCGACAGACGCCCCAGAGTTTACAGGGAGAGCTTATTACACCTCAGATTTTGACTGCTAGGATACACGATCCCTTCGCAGCGGGCAGCCTGGGGAGGCTGAGAGATGCCCCAACGGATCTGTCCCCTGGAAGCGACATGATCCAACGCTCAAGCTCTCCCTATATCTGTCCCTTATGACCGGCTGGAGTTCTTTTTAAAATTGTGCTTGGTTCTGTTACAGCAACTGAAGGAGTCAGGTCGCAGCTTAAACAGTTACTATTTTATTGTTACAGGGTAAACTTAGCTGTTAAATGCTACTACTGTGTTACAGATAACACAGCCACTACAAAGGACAGGACAGAAATTACACTAATAAGTCACTTACAGGTACCATGAAACCCTTTTGGTTCTCTGAGCTCTTATTAAATGCATGCAAAATAGACACCTAGCAGGTATATATTCTCACCCCTGCGTTCCAGACTTGGCGTGGCCAGCGTCTTTCTCTCAATCCCTCGGGAAGAAGTAGGGCAAGGTTGGGCGTCCCACAGACCTCGGGAGACAACCAATACCTGCCAGCAGGTGTAGATGATTGGAGCTCAAATGGGGTGGGCTACTAAACCCCTCTTTATACCCCTTGGGTCACGTAGGCTTCTTCCTGGTCTCAAGTGGCCAATTAGGAAAAATGGCTTTGAACGCCAAGTTTCCCACAAAGGGTGCAAAGCATAATTCACACCTGGGAAAATGCAGACAATGGGCACTTCTAGTATGTGATGGGTGAAGATTCCTCTCCTGGGACAGTGCAGGCGTGTCAATTACTGGTACTAGCCATCAGGGCGACGGGAGGCCCCCGGGTCGTCAGCTAGCCCATTTACTGTCTGGTTTCTGTTTATGGTAGAGTCAGGGACAGGCAGCACACCTGTGTTCCCAGGGCATCAAAGGCTGACTGCCTTTCTCTTGCTCTCTGGGGGGGAGGAGGGGGAAACAAGATGGGGTTCATGTCTGGCTACACTCCCCTAGCTCCACAGCTTAGGACCCCAGAGCTGTACCATCTTGCCCTGTCAAAAGTCTCGCCAGTAAGTTGATTTCATCCATCCCTCCCTCATTGTGGAGAGGCCAATGCACCTGTTTTAGTTGCTGAGCAGATTCTCCACACACTTTTAGCAAAGCACAGTTTTAGTTTAAAAAAAAGGCATTTAAATATAAAAAGATAGTTTGTAAGTGTTAAGTGGAAAGCATAAAGATCAAAGCAGATTATCTCAGAAAATAAACAAAAACACAGTCTAAGCCAGTGTTTCTTAAACTGTGTTCTGTGGTACACCGGTGTGCTGTGAGGCAGTCGGAGTTGTGCCGCGGAGAACACCAGAATTCAAAAAGGTCAGGAGTAGGCAACTTTTTTTTTTTTTTTTTTTGGTCGACAAAAAATCCTTGGTGGTGTTTAAGAAACACTAGTCTAAGCCATGCAAATTAGACAGGATTTGAATTGAGCTGTGTGTCACGCTGTTAGTACAAACTAAGAATGTTAAATAACAGTTAATTTACTAGTCGAGTAGTCGATGGAATTTCCATCGACTACTTGACTAGTTGGTAGGCACTTCCGCATTCCTCTTTTGAAATGTACAAGAGCCCCCACTGGGGCTCTTGTACATTTCAAAGGAGGAATACAGAACTCGGCATGCAGCCTGGGGCCAGCGAAAAGTCCCGCTGACTCCAGGCTGCACGTGAGCGTGCCAGCTTTGAAATGTACAAGAGTCCCCAGTGGGAGCTCTTGTGCATTTTAAAGCAGAAGCATCCTCATGCAGCCCAGGGTCAGCAGGGGACTCCCCAGATGACTGTGGGTTCTACGTGGCATTTCCCCAGAACCCGGGGTCAGCTGGAGAGTCCCCAGCTGATCCTGGGTTCCGCAGAAATTCTGCACAGAGGCTGGGATCAGCTGGAGTCCCCAGCTGATCCCGGGCTCCATGCAGTGCTGCTGCTTTGAAATGCGGCGTTTAAAAGGGGCAGTGCCCCACAGCTGAGCCCGGGACCAGCTGTGCAGTGCTGCCCCTTTGAACGCCACCTCGGCTGTCAGCTGTGTGGCGCTGCCGCTTAGAAGTACCCCTTTCCCCTCCCTCTTTGCTGTCTCTATCTGATAGAGGCAGCAAGTGGGGGTGGGGGGGGAATGGACTAGTCGACTGACTGTCCAATAAGCATTTGCTTATCGAATAGTCGACTAGTCCTGAACATCCTTACCTTCAACCTCCCTTGCAGCAATTGTTTCTTGTCCTATCATCAGAGGTTAAGAACAATTTTTTTACCTCCTTCTTGTAACTACCTTTTATGTGCCCATACACAGCAAAACTTCATATGCAATGAAAGCATACACAACTTAACAGGATATTAATCATTTTAATGTTGAACAGACTGAGACTTTTAAAATGATACCTCATAAGGAATATTTTGTACAATACATGTAATTAAATCACAGAGTGTCACAATAACAACACATTGAATGGAGTGCAATAATTGCAAGTAACCACACATCTCACGTCCTTGTAGGCCTTTGCCAGGAGGAATGCAGATATCTCACATCAACCTCATATCCAGAAATATCCTGTTGCTTACATAGCTTATTGCTCCTCTCTTTCCAGGCTTGTAAATCTCATTGAAATTTATGTCATAGGTCCAAAGAGATAGGGAGTGAATCACGAAGGTGCTGTTCTGCTTTAAATGACTGTAGATTTTGTCCTCTGTGTTCCACTACTAACCCTAACTGGAGTAGGCAGAATCAAATTCTCAGTACATAGAGACGGGCAGGAGAAATGCCTACCACATTTTTGGGAGCTAGAAAACAACAAGGAACTGTTGAGCAGGGTTGCCAATGGGAAGGACAAAGGAGGTAGTTGCCCCAGAGCCCAGAAATTTTAAAGGGCCTGGGGTTCTGGGCTGATGCTACTGTGGCAACAGAAGCTCGAGCCCTGGGCCCTTCCAGGGGGTCTGGACCCAAGCCGCCCCTCACATTGCACAGGGGCTAGTGATGCTTGTCGCGAGCCCTGCTGGTAAGTGCTACTGTAGTCATGACTGACTGCTGCTGCCTGGATACTCGGTTTTCAGAAAGCTATTTATCATGTACTTGCCCATTCTGTGCCTGAAGCCCATCAGGGCTCACGGAGAGGGTCTTTCCCCTCTGGGTCAGTGGGCGGCCACTCCATCTCTGTTCACTGAGTGCCCGTAGTTCTTGCTGTCAGGCCTGTGGTCAGACCAAGGCAATAGTGAATAGGTCAATTGCCCGCTTCAGAGCTGGCAATTCTAGTCCTGGGCTCAGGCTGACACTCGGGCCGAGCCAAAAAACCAGGCTCTATAGGCCCCCCGCCCAGGCTAAGGATGGGACAGCAAACACAGAGGATAGAGTGGTCCAGACCCTGGTTCTGGTTGGGCAGCAAACACTCAGATAATAGTTCAACACGGGACAGATCAGCCATTGGGTCTCCTTGTTCTGGCGGAGATCTGGCAAGCACAGGTAGCAGAGTGGGGAAATTGCCACCTACGGGTTGGGTGGCAGGGGGGGATGCAGGCCCACCCACTCCACTACATCCCGGCCCAGGGCCCTAACAGCAGCAGATCAGCCTGCTGCTGGATCAGTGGGGATCCTCACTGCAACATGCTGATATGAGCTCTGGTTCGGCCAGACTAACATTGGCTGTCCCTGGGCTACTTTCCATCTCTCCCTGTGTACGTACTGGTCCCATAGCAGGCTCTCTGGGGCGTTGGGGGTCGACAGCTCTGGCAGAGATTGAAGTTTCTCCCAGTCAAAGTCTGTCTCTGGTCCTGGTGGTCCAGGCCAGTCCTCAGCCTCCCAGCGCGAGCACACAGGGCAGGCATCTGGTTCTTCTGGCAGCTGGGGATTGACTGAGCTCTTGGGGCTGGCATTTTATACTTTCAGCCATGCCCCCTGACTTCTGGGCAGGTGATTGGCTGGGCCTAGGCTCTGGCCAGGCAAGCTCAAGGGG
Organism: Pelochelys cantorii; assembly: GCA_032595735.1. Classification (NCBI taxonomy): domain Eukaryota; kingdom Metazoa; phylum Chordata; order Testudines; family Trionychidae; genus Pelochelys; species Pelochelys cantorii. The sequence continues at coordinate 241,637,853 of CM064326.1, forward strand.
GGGGCGGGGAGGCTCTTCCCTGTCCTGGTCAGTGGGTGGCCACACCACCTTACTACAGTGTCATACTCAGCCAGTTTGCAGTATTGTTGTAGCCATGTTGGTCTCAGCATATGAAAGGGGCAAGATGGGTGAAGTAATATCTTTTATTAAGCCAACTTCAGTTGGTGGAAGAGACAAGCGTTTGAGCTAGACAGAGCTCTTCTTCAGATCTGGGAAAGGTAATAACTTTTCACAAAACAATCACTCCGTATCTGACCTCTCAGGCCTCATCCTGAGAGGAAACCTGCACTGCAACTAGTTTGGAAGCTTAGATTCATGACTTTGCTAGACACTGAAAATAATTAATTCAATAGAGCTATTGGGTTACTGTGGGCAAACCTACACTTACATTACTAAAGCAGCACAGCTTCATTGCCCTTCCGTGAAGACACTATTTATGCTGGCGGATGAACCTATAGGTTTCCACAAACCCAAGATGCTAGGTCTAGGGTTGCCAGGTGTCCGGTTTTTGCCCGGACAGTTGGGTATTTTGGCCTTCCGACTGGTTAAAAAAAAAAAAAAAAGCCAGAACATATTTTCTGTTTTCCTCAGACAGAAGGCTGGCAGCATCTGCGAGGGCAGGAGGAGCAAGGTAATTTAAATGAGCAGCTGCCTTTTTTTGGCCAGCGGCGTCCTCGAGAGCGGGGAGGGGCAGGGGGGTAATATAAAGGCACAGCAACCTCTTTTTTTCTCTTGTTTTTTATGAAGGTATCTGGCAACCCTAGCTAAGTCAAGTGGAGAATTATCCCATCAATCTATTGCTGTCTACATGAGGGGCTAGGTCAGTTCAACTGAGGTTCTCAGGGCTATGGATTTTTTGCCTCCCTGAGCAACACAGTTGTACAGACCTAATTTCCTGGTGTAGACCAGGCTTGTTTCTACAATGATCTGTAACTGACTAACACTTCTTCACCCTATGACTGCAGTGATGTTTATGATCCTCTTCATTTTGAATGATTCCTTGCCGCGTGTTAACTGCTATGTTAAACAATCGGTTCTATTTTGTATTTAGTTGTGACACTGGTTACCTTCTTAGAACTGAAGAGGAGCCCTCTGTAACTCAAATATTTTTAACAGAAGTTAGTCCAATAAAAGATACTACCTCACCTATCTTGTCTCTCTAATAGTCAACCGGGATGTTTAATAATTCATTTACAAGGAGAAATTGAAGAACAATATGGTCTTCAAATTAACAGATGTGCTGTATGAGTTACAGACACAATCAAGTATCATAAGTACAAAATCTAAAAAAAGAAGGGCTGACTCTTGTTTTTTAATCCTTAATTTAAAAAAAAAACACATACATTTGCAAACTAAAATTAGCTTCCTTTAAAAAAAAAATGTTCTTTACCAGAGTGCTGGTGATGACATTTTTGAGAGTACATCATAAAGTCACAGTATTCTGGTCGGGAGTCAGTTGATATCGTCTTATGTGGAAAAACCGATAGTTGGATTCTCCCAGTGAAGGCCTTGTTATAGTTAACCTTCTGTTAAATTGCTTGAAGAAAGTGCGCTTCTATCTGAGCTGGGAACTATCACTCAATCTAGTTCTGTTTCTTCTTCTGGTCATGTGTTTCAGAACATGGATGTTCATCATGTACTGTCGGAGAATCTGGCCAACAGTTTTCCAACAGGATAGAAATATGAATCCTTACAAGAGTGTTTTGAACAATCAGATCATAAATGAAAGCTGATGGCTCTTATGAGCTCTTGAATTCAGTAATTCCAGAATAAAAAAAAAACGTGAATTATTGCAAGGTTGTGCCATACTGCAGTTGGCTGAACTGTTTTCGCTAAATTCACCTCATTATAAAAAGGGGAGGGTAACTGTCAGGGCTGTGGGACTCTGGAACTTGTCTACAGACCCTTCCCTCTTCCCCCCTCCCCTGCTACCATTTGTGTGTGCGTGTCACAGGCACATACAGAAATAGCCTCCAACTGGTGCAGAAGACATTTGTCTGGGAGGGTGCAGGGTGTGCTTCCTACAACAATGAAGAGTGGAAAGAAGTGTCTGGGTCTCTCTGCCTGGCTGAGTTCCTATTGAAATGATCACATCAATGCTGCTGAGAGGTCAGAGTATTATTAATGATGTGTTGTGAGGTCTAGAACCTCAGAAAGGCATCCTTAAATTATTACTTAAAAGGAATCCAGCATTTTGCCCTCCCCACTCAAGGCATTTGATGTGTGACATTCAGAATCTGTAGTGATAGAGTGTAAGGCTGGAAGGGACTGCCAGATCACCTTGTCTGACCTGTATATCACAGGCCACTGACATCACCCACACCCTAAACCCAACAACTGAAATTGTTTGGAGTCTCTTAAAATCTTTCATCTGAACCAGAGACCTCATTCCATTTTCATTAACTAGGTTTATGTTCACAAGGAACATTTTTTCAGTAATCAGTGACAAAGTTCAAATCTATTATGTGAATGGTTGATGGCCTGTGTGTCTATAGAAATCAATAGAGTTAATAGCTTATTTAACCTGATGTAGCTGCATATGAACTGCCAGCCTTTACTGTAAAAGTGAAAATAAAACCAAAAGCATCATAATGGAGCTTTTTACAAGATAATCTTTAGCTTCTGACATTTGTGCTATGAATGTTACTATATTTAAAAGCAGGGAGATTTTCAAAGACGCCATTGGGAGTAAGGTGCCCAATTTTGCCATTTGTGCCATTGAAAATCTTCCCCTGGAATATAAGGGTGCTCAGTGCTTTATAGTCCTTCAAGAAGATGAGGCCTCTGACCTAAGGAGCCTATACCCCTACTTCAGGGTCAGGGGAGCCAACAGCTTGTGTGGGCCCCTGGGCAAGGTGGTGGTGGTGGTGGGGCAGTTCCACGTTCCCAGAAGGGGGTGGGTCATTGGCCAGAAGTGGCAAAGCCAGGGCAGCCAGCCTTCTACGCCACCCAGAGTGTGGTGTATCCCTCCTCGTCCTTAGAGCCACATGAAGCGTGCAGCAAGGCACTCCAGCAGCGATTTAAAGGGCCCAGGGCTCTGGCTGCTGCCACAGTAGCAGCCAGGAGCCCTGGGCCCCTTTGAATCATCAGGCCGTGGGACAGTAGAACCCTTCGTCTCCCACCCCTCCCTGTCATTCCTCTCCTCCCCCCCACCCCCATTCGTGAGGCTGTACAGGCTTATTCCATGTAAGCAATATGTAATGAGACTCAAAAGCCAGAGCAGACAGCTCTTGCAAAGGGACTAACTGTGGAAGGACTCCCAATGTAAATCTGATCCAAGCCCAGCTGGCAGCATGGGAAAAAAATGGCATGAAGTTAAAAGTGGGAAACGGGGGCAGTTATGAGACCAAGTTGGGCATAACCAAGATCTTGAGCTCGACACAGTAGGCAATGAGAGTAGAGGTACAGGTAGAGTTGGAGCTGTGCAAAGCTTAGTCTCCAAGCAGGTTTGCTGATATGTTTTAAGGGCTCCCACTCATTCCTTCTTGTCTTCAACCTGTGGGACAGCATCTGATATGGAAGATCAGTGTCCTAAGGAACCTGGCAAAGGGTTAAAAACCTTATTTTTGTGTGGCTAGACACCTCAGCAGCCGCTGTTGGGACTGCAGTAGAGTATAGCCAACACAGACCATGGTTGCCTGCAATCCAGTAGATAGAATAAATGAACAGTAAAGCTTCTGTGAGGGGAATGTTAAGGTGCTTAACCGTCAGGCTTCATCTACACTGCAGGGTTTTTGCTCAAGAAGCCTTTTGCGGAAGAGATCTTTGGCAGAAACTTCTTGCGCAACAGCACATCCAGACCTTAAGGCGCATCACAAAAGTGATGTGCTTTTGTGCAAGAGAGCGACCACATTGCATGGATGCTCTTGTGCAAGAAAGCTCTGATGGCCATTCACAGAATGGCCATCAGAGCACCTATGCTTTTGCCGATAGGGGTTTCTTGCGCAAAAACCCCTGCGGTGTGTCCACACCTGCTTTTTTGTGCAAGAGCTGTAGTGCAAAAAGGAGTTATTCCTCACGGGGAGAGGAATAACTCTACTGGCAAAAGCACTCTGTTCTGCTGATTTATCTGTGCAAAAACACGCTTGAAGTGTGGATGCTCCGCCGTTTTTTGCGCAAAAACCTTGAAGTGTAGACATAGCCTCAGTGTATACCTGGTTTCCAGAGGGCGGGGGGAAATAAGTAGCAGTGAAAAGGTGGATTGCAAGAAGGGGACAGAGGTCAGGCTGGGGAGAGTGTGTGTCCTATTTTGCACTAAGACTAGCTCGAGAGAGAAGTTTCAGGATGAAGTCCTGTCCTCCCTGAGGTCAATAGCGAAACTACCATTCGCTTCATTGGGGTCAGGATATAACTTCTACAGTAAAAGCTCTTTTATCTGGCATGTGGAAGGGATGGGGTGCTGGTTAACTAACTGTTCTGGTTAACTGACAGTTAAACTTACCTATGGAATACCAGTATTTAAAGAATTAGAATACAATAATGCATAAAGGATAAAATAGTATACAGGTACTCACTAATCCAGCAGTAGTACTGCACTGCAGGGTGGTTGGTTGCTTGAAATACTTAGATGTGTACAAAACTTCATCTGCATACAATATGTATGACTATGGGCAGTGCATGGCACATACCCAGCTCACTAAATACACACTTATCACTCAAACTGCGCTGAATGTAATTTAATCTTTCCGTGGTGATTGAGAAGGCTCATCAGGGTCTTGCAGTGTCTCAGGCTCATCATTATCAACATCAGTTATCACTGTAGACATAGAAGGAGAAGGGGCTCAATCTGTAATGACCCTATGGTCATGTCTACAGTACTGTGATGGATTTTGTCCAGGCGCGAGCTCCCACTCCCCGCTTCAGGGGTGGCGCCCAGCGAGCCCACCGTCTTAAAGACCTGGAGCCTGGCGGCTAGACGGGTGCGAGCTCCCACTCCCCCCTTTCCGGGTTGAGTAGGGCCCAGCGAGCCCTCCGTCTAAGGAACCCCGTGGCCCTTTGACCCCACCCTGGGGTCTGCCTTCCCTAATCACGTCCCACTGGGGTGACTGTCCCTCTCGAGGTTCTCAAGTTTACTTATGCAGTCGCTATGCGAGATAATGGGGTGGGGGCTAGGGGGACCCGGGCCCACCCTCTCCACTGGGTCCCAGCCTGGGGCCCTATGGGGTTCAGGTACTACCCTTACCCGGCTGACGGGGTCCCACCCCATAACACATCAGCCCACGGGCGCTAAAAGTGCTCTGCCCCAGGCTGCTTCCTAGCCTCCCCTGGCCTGAGGGCCTCCCATCCCGGAACCCCGGGTCTTACCGCTCCGGCGTGGGTCCTGGACTCCCCTTCCCAGCTCTCTGGGGTCTGGTGCTCTTGCCTCCAGCGCGGAGGGAGGAATCGCATCCCCGTAGTCCTCCCCTTCCTTCGCCTTCTCGACGTCTTTTAAAATGCCCGCCGGAGGCCACGCCGCCCTTCCTCTCCCCTCCCCCGACGTCCCGACGCACGGAGCGTCGGGTCTCAGGGTGCAAGGTTACGTCCTGGTGCTCTGGGGCTGGGGGGTGGTGGCCTGCCCCGGGCCACCGGCAGGCACTACCTCCCGGCGCTGACTGGTCCCGCTCCATATGGGGCTCAGCGGGGCGATGTTCCGGCCGCGCGTCTGCCGGGCAGTGCCTTCCCGCCGGGGCCAGAGCCAGCGCCCTGCCGGTTTCAGTGCAGGCCTCGGCTGGCCCATCACAAGTACTCATTGGATTGACAGGCAATTATCGATCCAGCAAGGGTCAATTTATTGCATGTAGTACAGACGTGATAAATCCACCGCCAAGCACTTTCCCATCAACTCCAGTACCCCAGCAGTATGTAAAAGCATAGGCAGAGTCAACAGGAGAGTGCCTGCCATTGACTTACTGCAGTGAAGACGCCTGTCGACTTCAGCTACGTTATTCACGTAGGTGAAATTGCGTAATTTACATCGATGGCCCATGGTAGTGTTATGCCCATACAAAGCACATGAGATCTTTTATAGGGGAGAAGACAGTACGCCACATTTATTGAGAATACAACAATTAGCATATGTTTTTCAGTCACACACACACACACCATGCACACAGTCCCACCAGTCGATATTATAGTTACCTGTCCAGAGTCTGGATCAATCTAGTGGCCAGCCAGATTGATCGCAGAGGGGAGCCAGGCTTTGTCAGTCGCAATCTGATGCTCCTGGAGTTGGTGGCAAGACGAACCCAACATCCCATGGCAAAGCACCCTGTTCTTATGGTCCTTTTTTCTCTGTGGAAGTGTACGGATTTTGCTGTGTCAGTTTGTGACCGGTTACTCCTTAATTGGTGTTATCTTTTGATGTTAACATTCCATAACACCTCCAAGAGGGTTATCCTGTGCTGGATTGAGTTAATCAGTTGTATTTAGGGGTGCCAGCTCCACTTTAGGGTCGTCAATCTGCCCTTCCTTAATCATGAATGCGCGTTGATGGTTCTCTGGAATTGATAAGTTTTGTTAAATTTCTTCACCCCTCCTCTCCTGACCATCTGGTTTTAACAACAGCCTTCACACCTTATCTTTTTCTGATGCATACATTCTTCATTCACACAAACAGTCTTTTACAGAGACCTTCAAAGGTATACAAACAGCAGTGTTTTATATTGAGCAATAAAAAAGCATTGTAAATTAAACCTTACTAAATCTTGTAATCAAAACAGTTCATATTGTGGCCCAGGCCTTCAACATTCCTCTCATCTTATTAACATAGACACAATACAAGATCCTGTCTCTTACTTATTAAACCTTAAAACAAAGAAATTTATATTTAACTAAAGGGCCTAATGGTCTGTCCCTGCCTTAATATCAGTACAGACACTGGCAGTCTGTCAGATGCGTTTCTACCAATGCCCCAGATGGTCACAAAAAAGGGTGCCTGGCAGGATAAAATTAAGTCATACATTACTACATTATTAAACCTGATATATAAATATAAAATCTCACTCCTACAGTAGTGTAGACCAGGCCTGAGACACACCCTGTAGGCTACTGTCTTGAATAAATCCTCGATTTTTAGCTTGCTTGTTTGTCTTCTGCCTCTTGTGTAAAAGTAACATGCAGCATATGCAGTTGCATAATATGCTGGGAAGTATTCTAGATCCAGTTGCTAAATTGAAGATGTATATTGGGAGATATTAGAAATGCAAGTTAATTGAGCTTTCTGATTAATTGAGGGCCAGATAACAGAGCTTTTACTGTAATGCCAAAAAGATATGGTGCATGAAACATTGGACTATTTCTGTTTCAAACCCATGCTAGCTTGCACTGCTTTAGCAATTGAAATTGTTGTGCTGCGAATGCTTTCCAAGTATGAATAGCAACTACAAGGACCTTAATCACTATGATAATTCATTTTTTCTGGGCCATTTAATGATGGAGCAATTTAACTGTGCATGAAATGGTCTTTTTGCTTCCAAAACTTGGAGGGAAATTGAACTTGAGCAACTTTTGTATCCAAATTGATTTTCCTTCCAGAGACATGGGAATGATTGTATTTTTAAACTAAGAAAAGTACTATTTAAAAATGAATATGGGGTATTTTCATTTGGAAATGGTCCTTTATTCAGTTAAAGCCACAGGAATTCATGATTCTCACCGGCCCATCCCCCAAAATGAAATATATTTGAAAAATTTTTTAAAAGATGTGAAATCTTCAAACGTTGAGTTAAAATGTTTAGGTTTTTTGCAGTTAAAACACAAATCACTTACAAATTCTTATCCTGTTAACATCGATTCACAATTTTGTTGTGTCTCTGATACTAGCTAGTGACTATACATTGCAATTGCTCAATCTGCTGAAGAATAACTTCATTCTTGCCATGAAATGTTAAATGGAAGGCTGCAGAGTAATTGCATTATTTCATTACCAGTGTAGCTTGTAAGAATGGATTCATTTCTAGAGAGGTAGGAAGAAAATAAATGAGATGTGGTTAGCATTGCTTTCTAAACTGGCACTTGACAATGTCCCGTTGATAACTTGAAAAGAAGCATAGGAGCTGGGTGTCAGTGGCCCACACAGACTGCTCTGAGAGCCGACAACTACCAAAGGGGAAAAGAATAGTTGAGACACAAGTGACAGCTGAACTCACGTGGATCTTTTCACTATGTCAAAGCATTCTTGTCACAATGTGTGACACGAAAACAGAAGTAGTACCAGTGGGTAGCTCAGGCATGAGACACAGCATAAAATTGGCATCAGTGGGTTGCTTATTCCTAACTTGGTATATAAATGAAAAACTTCCTAACGATAAGAATAGTAGGACAGTGGAACAGATGCCTGTGGAAGCTGTGGAGGTTTTCAAAGGGAGACTGGAATAGCCAGCTGCCTTGGATGGTTTAGACACAACAATCCTGCATCCTAGCAGGGGGTTAGACTAGATGACCTTAATGTATGGTTCTATGATGATGCCACTGTTTTGCATGTTGAAATTTAATAACAATTCCAGATTGATAATCGTCCATTAAATTCCATTTGAGAGTTTTATTTAACAATCTGAGATTAGCGTAGCACTACATGGAATACAGAAAGAATCGATACATTACCACTTTGGGTGCAAGGTAAAGAGCTGGCTTCTGCTCATCTCCTTCTGTGAAACTGGTGGGGTGCCGATAGATTCCACTCTCCACCTAACTCCGAAAACCTCTGTCTCTTTATAGGGCATGAGATACAAAAAACGCTTTTGGGAGGGGAAAATACTGTTCTATGATTAATTGCTCCATGTGATATGCTTTAGCATTTTCATTTTACCTTTTGGAATTTCTTTCATGGTATCTTCGGGTTACATGATTGATAAACTAAAGGGAATTCTAATCCAGTCATTATTTCTGACTGCTGGGGTAAATAGCATTTCCCACTGAGTTAAAAACATCTTTTTATGGATCCCCATTTCATCATTTCAGAAAACATCTGCAATAACAATTGTTCCCTATGAACCACTCAATCTTGCTTATATTCCAGTAGACACTTTTTAGTACTTTGAGGAGGTCTCTTTCTTGCACATCTTGCTTTTTCCGTAGATTTGGAGGCACCTGCCTAAGTACAGTCTAATAGTCATATGAAATTCCTAAATGTAGGTCATTCACAGGTTATAAACCAACAGTCTGGCCTTACTATTCAAACACACTCTTTGATAATACCATAAAGATTTTGGGAGAATCATTAATATGCAAGTGAATTTAATATATACAAAGGAAAAGAGGGCTAAAAGGATTAATATTCACTAAAAGGTACTAACACAATGTTTCTTGTTGGCTAACACAGGTATGTGTGGGGGAAGCAATTCATAAAGACTGTGGTGGAGAGTATATATCTGCACACATTAAAGAATCCTTTAGGAATAAACAATTTGCCTTGCCACGAAGGAAATGCGTGAGCAGTTAGTCCTGCAATAGTCTGGACAGCCAGGCCTTGTTAAGTTAAGCAGGTGTTTAAATATACACTATTTGTGCTATCGAGTAGGGATGTTAAAAAAGCGGGTAATTAGGTAAGCATGTAATCGTTCAAAATCTCGGTGATTACCTGCAACGTGGGGCAGCAACCAGCTCCAACCTGCAGCCTCGCTGCCAGGCAGCTGGCTGCTGCCCCTGCATGCTGCCTCTGATACAGAGAGAGCAGCGCAGGGTAGTAGCCAGCTCGCAGGAGTGAGCGGGAGCCTGTGTGTAGCTGTGAATGTTAACCACTAAGCCTTGGTTTATTGGTTAATTGTTTACACAGTTATACTTGCACACCCCTAATTTGAGTACAAGGAAGAATGCACTCTGTCAGGGCTAAGAGGACACTGCAACTTTCCACAATTCAGGGATGGACAGCATAAAAGGAGAGAAACTTGGTTCTTAGTCTGCTTTGGATTCATGGGACTGTTGGCATAATGTCCTATGGGGAATTGGGATGTGTGTGTATGAGAGAGAGAGAGAGACTCTATAGAAGACTATTTATTTCTGTATTGTGCATTCCTTTATGAACCCTTATATCGGATGGACGTCATCAACCCAAATCAGAGGTCCAGATTAAGCTGGAGTCAAATGAATTATACTAGGGTTGATTTTCAATTTAAACAAATAAATCAGTAGCCTAGAGTAGCTGATAATGTAGTGACTGTTAACTGGATCAGTGATCTGAGAGCTTGAGATTTTTCTACTTTCTAGTGTATCTGCTGGAAACTGTCTCATTACTTCTGTTCCCCGGCAATTCATGCCTTCCTCAATGACTCATTCGGCACTTGTACCTGAAACCAAATAAGGTCCTTAGTGCATTAATTTTAACATTTGTGCATACACAGTTCATAATGTTACTGTTCATAATCTGATCATACTTTCAAAGAAGACAGACCCTTCAGTAGAAGAAACATGAGAAGATGACAAGACACATCCTCTGATTAAATGTAAATGTACACATAGCTTTTTCAGAGCAATTTTCACGTCAGCCAACTTGTTGCTGTACTCATAACAGGAGCCCACCCATATTTGAACAAAAACATTGGCTGGTCTTGTTTCTTGTTAATGAATCTGGGACAGTGATTTAGGAGGAAAATTTCTGATCTAACACGTAAGTGATACTGTTTTCCTTTGGCACCGTCAGATAGTTAGCTCTTCCTGAGCTAAAAAGACTTGGACAGTGGAGAGGTGAAGGAAGGGTTAGCCTAGATGATAGAACATTGACAAGAGGTAGAGTTGCCAGATGGTTCAACAAAAAATACCGAACCCTCCCTCCTCCCCCAAAAAAAACCCACCAGGAAAAAATTCTGTTGAGGGGAAAAAAAAGGGAGAGACCAAAGTTGTTAAGTAAAAAAAAAAAAAAAAAGGGGGGGGGGAGCCAAAGTTATTAAGCAAAAGTTGCACTACTCCCTCCAGTTTGGGACTACATACTAACCCCCAATGCACCCACTCCTCCCCCTGAGCCAGGCCCCCCAGTCTCCCCATCCCACCATCCAAATGCACTCACCCCTGCCTCAGAGCCAGGCCCCCCACAGCATCCCCCATCCCAGTGCACTCCCTCCTCCCTCTGAGGTAGGCATCCCCAGCATCAGGAGCCCCTGCCCCAATCAAATCTCCCCCCTCCACCCCGCAGCGCCAGGCACCAGAGGAACAGGACAGCTGGGTAAAGAAATCTGACTTTTAAAGTGGCTGCTCCTGCTGCCCAGCCCGGCTGCCTTGGCTCACAGTGTGTAGAGGGAGGCATCACGTGGCCAGCTCCCAGGTCTCTGCCGGTCACGTGGGCCAGAGCAGTGTGCACTCTGCTCCCACCCCAGCCCGGCACCTCCCTAGCGTGGCGCCCGGCAACTGCCCTCTCCTGCCCCCCTTTGCTACAACTCTGCCGCGCTCCTCACTCCCCCTCCCCCACCAGACGTGGCAAGGGAAAATTGTCCCCACTGGGCGTCTGTCCCAAGGAAACAGGAAATACCGGACATTCCACATGTCTGGTATTTCCTGGGTTTTTTTTTACCGGATGGAGCCCACAAATACCGGACTGTCCGGGTGAATACCGGACCCCTGGCAACCCTAACAAGAGGTCACTGCCTAATTCACAGCATGTATATTACTTTAATCTCCCATACTCACAGTTTTTCTTAGCAGAAGGGTTCCTTTACAATTGTAAATGCCAAATGAAACAAGTGCACTTTTAGGGGTGCTTTTTACTTTCTATACAGTGATAAATCAAAGCAAGAGGATTGAGCAGGATAAATCAGTGGAAGTACCTCCTGAAGCTACTGGGAAATGATTAGCCTCATATAATTATTCTATGGTAGTACCTAGAGCCTCAGCTGAGATCAGTGCTCCTTGGTGCTGACAAGTGTGCAAACACAGAATGAGAATCCATTCCTGCCCCTAACAGCTTACAGTCTTGATAGACAAGGAAAAGGGTGGGAAGGGAAGTAGAGGCACCAAGAGATGAAGTAACTTGGCCAGGGTCATCCAGCAGGTTAGTTCCAGAGTCAGGAACAAAGGCCTGATCTCCTGATTCTAGTCCAGTGCTCTATTCGCTGGACCATGCTACCACTAAATCATACAAGTCTTCGTATGTGATCCCTATTATTTTTATTATTCTGAATTTTTTTCTAATATGTAACAATTGTGTGACCAGTCCTTATTTATAGATGAGGGAGCCCCAGTGGGAAACATCTGTGCTGATTCAGTCTTAGGTAGTTATTATTGGCTAAAAATAACTTAGGCCAGAGTAAGACTTTTCCAAGAGTGATGGACTATGCCAGTTTGTTGGCATTGTTCGTATCTGCTGTTAAATCCCGAGTGGCCAGTTTTAAGATTCTTTGCAAAGGGATCTGAATGGTTCAGGAGCCGGGGCCATGTTCCATACTAACTCACACCTAATGACTTCAAGGTCTTGCATGGATGTAAATCAGAAATTTACTTCATGTGTCTCAAGGTTTGAGGCTTCAGTTTGTTATGGGTTCGGTCTTTTAATAATAGTGGTATGAGATGTCAGGTAATAGGCTCAAATAGCATTTTTGTAAATGGAGATTATTAGCCAATGATTAACAGAACACAGTGCAGAATGCAGAAAAGAAAGTCTGATACATTACCCAATTGATCTGAAGACTGCAGCAGTGACCACACCTTGATCCACTCATTACTTACTCCCTAAAAACTCTTCTCTTATGTACTGTTCCAAACAAAAAAAATTGTCTTTGCAACACTTGAACTTCATATAGCTTCTGTTCCAGATATCCCACGGGAGTTGGACCCAAAGTTAACCACAGCACTGTATGGGGGATCACTATTTAGTGAGCCTTATCCAAAAGAAGCACCTTGCACTTGGAGCGAGGAAGGCAAGTCATTAGCACCAATCCATGTTTTTTGGCATCAGGTAAAGTGTTTACTGCTAAATTAAAAAGTCTCCAGTATATTTTTAATATTATAATAGCAGGTTGGTAATAGTTATTGCAAATAAGCTAAAGATTGCTGCAGCTGAGCCATTATTACAGAAACTGTCTATAACAAAAAAAAAAAGATTCTTATTGACATAAACATCACTCAGTGGTTCTTTATTTCATTAACTACAGAACTATTCTCTGACAAACACCAGGGGCCCCCCTCTGGACATCTGGGGTACACCAACAGTGCATCAGAGCAACCATGGCACTGAGTCGCAGAACCCAGCTCCGTTGACTCGGGGTTGTGATGCTCAGGCTTTGGAGTAACCGTTCCAGTGTATACGTTGGCTTGGCCTGCAGCCTAAGCTCTGGGACCTCCCTCATCATCACGGAGTCTCAGACCTTCAGCCCCAGTCCAAATGCTGACACTACAATTTTTATCCCATTAGCCTGAGTCCCACATGCCAGAGTCAGCTGACCCAGGACATCGGCAGCCATGCCATAGAGCTTTTTTTGCAGTATAAACACAATTACTGACTGGCGACAGACTTCACCGGGCCTTGGGCAAGGTGAGTGGGGCTGGGCTCCGGGCCACTGGTAGGGGAGAGGCCTCAGATGGATGGGGTAGGACTGGGGCCCACCCAGCCCTCAGCGCTGCCTGGAGCTCTGGCAGCAATTTAAAGGACCTGGGGCTCCGGTCACTGTTGCTGTCTCAGTAGGCAGCTGCCCTGAGTTTCCCCCACCCCGTCAGCAGGGTGTTGCACAATTACTGCAGGTCAGCAGCCGCAAGGGATTGCCTATATTCCATCATTGTTTAAATACCTTTAATCATTTAGTCACCTCTTAAGATTCAATCTGAATACAGAGAAGTTTTCTATTTGTTTTCTCTCTTGTGCACGATACCTATCACTTAGTTTCTACGTAGAAAGGATTTTGGTTGATTATATTAAACAATCATAGGGATTTAATATCTATGAACAAGTTATTGTGCTAACATTTGCTTCTCCAAAAGGAATAAAAAAAAACCCTTAACCTAAGAATCGGAAATGTCTGTTGAAAGGTCTTTCCACTTGAGTGGAGCAGCAGACAGGATGGAAGTCTCAGACATATGTCATTGATAAGAATTTCTTAAGAAGAGTAAAAAGAAAAAGTGTGTTAGGACACAAGAACGCAGTGATCCGTGTTGCTAGATACCTAGCTATTGTGAGCGCTTGCCAAAACAACAGATTTAAAACAGCTTGACAGGCTGAAGCTCCTGTCAGTCATTCAGTATTAAAAGGCATCTTGGTTGCATGCATCAGAGGGTTCCTGCTGGGGTGTGTGTGTGTGTGTATGTGAATGTGTGAGAGAGAAAAAACAATAGCAGATTTCATAAAGTTGAAGTATTACCAGGAGTCAACATGCAAACAGTACAGTTGCATGACACAGTGGAAAGACTGACATGGATCTGTCTACTGGGAATAGCAGGTAACATGGAGGCTCTGGCTTGCTTAATGTTTAGTTACTGACTTTCTCATGTTCACCAAGGAAGGGTAAACCCATGTCCAGATTCTCAGATGTGTTAGTTCTGTCAGCTGCTCTTGTTTCAGTCTCTCTAGGGTTCCTACCTTTCTTCTAAATGCCTCCCTTCTATTTGTTTACAGCAGTGTTTCTCAAACTTAGTTGAGAAACTTAGTCATTCCCCCTTCTTTGTATCTGTAGCAGTTTGTCCCCCACGCCACACAAATACACATAGTGATACATATGCGGCACTGCTTCACTTCATGCAGCTTTAGCTTCTTTGTTTTTTTCGCTTAAGTTTTTTTATTTCTGTTGCAGGGATGAACCAACAATCTGTTATAATAAAAACAGAAGCACAACAGCCATCGTGGGCCATGCTTACAATTAAATGCGCACTCCATGTTGTAGCAAGGGGATGAATGTACAGATGGCAATGACTTTGTTTAATGCCATGCAAGCTTAACAAACATCTGACAAAATGCACAGCACCATCTAGAGACAAATGCATAGCGCCATGTGAGGACCAGATACATCTGGAGGAATCTGTGTTGCTAGTTATTCATTGCTGTTGGTAGAATATGCACAGGGAGTTTTTCTTCCCCGAGGCCCACCAGTTGGGGGGCAAAGGGGACAACTGCCCTGGGCCCGGTGATTTTCAGTGGCAATGGGCAGAGCCCCACACCCTTTAAATCATTGTTGGAGTGCCACACTGCACTCTCCAGCCAGCGCTAAGGTCTGGGGGGTAGAGGGCACACCGCGCTCCAGCCAGTGCTGAGGAACAGCTGTTCTAGGCCCTGCCCCTTCTGCCCTTGGCCCTGCCCCTTCTGCCCTTGGCTCCACCCCTTCCAGGAACGTGGAGCTGCCCCCACCACCACCACCTTGCCCAGGAGCCCCTGGAGGCTGTTGGCTCCACTGTCTTTCCAGTAAACCGTCTCATACCCATCAAAATACATTCCATCCCCTCCTCCCAGGTGGCCTTTCCCCCAGTTTGAGAACCTCTGTTCTACTGTTTGACCAGTCTGTAACCTCTTAAGTTGAGTCTAGCAACCCTTTAACACCAGGACTTGCACTTGTCTCCCTGTCAGTTTCTCAGAGGCAAGCTGGTGTGGGGCTGTCCCAAGCCTTTCTGCCTTCCTTTCCCACTGTTCTCCTCTCCCTTTATAACTGGGTTTATTTTCTTTATTTGTCACAACCATGGGTGCATGGCTCCCTGGTTGGCGAGCTATATGGGGTGCCTGGATGCAGGGAAGACTCTCTTCTTTCTTCTGTCTGTGCTCAGTATGGGGTGTATAAACCCCCTTACAGGCTCCCTGGACATTCAGATGAGCCAAGTATGTGCAGGATTTTTGTACCAAAGGTAATACGGTGTCCTACAGAAAACATTGGGTTGTTAGCGGGGACGCTACAGTTGATTCACATCCTCGTGGGATGGACTAAGGTCCTCACTACTCGGATCTATCACCGGTCGTAATATCAGGAGATTTTAGGCGCAGTCAATAAAACTGGCAAATGGTTAAAGTTAAACAACAGGACTATATTATAGTGCAAATTTAAAATAACATACATCGAATAACCATGGAGGGCAGTCCTCCTATGGTTACCCCTAATACTAATTACCAGAGTCCTCGGCGCAAGCAGGACGATGGTGGTGATGCTGGTGACCTCAAGCCTCTGGCTGCTTGAGAGCCTCGGGCGAGGAACAACCAGGAGTCCCTCGGTGACAGGGTCGTTGGTCAGGCGACCTCAATCCTTAGGCTAATTTGAAGCCCTTGGAGAGGAACAGCCTGTGCGATCCCTCGAAGCGCTGAGGAAGATTGCGAAGACGGCCGATCTACCTTCCGCAGATGCGTTTGGTCTTCGGTCCTCTTCCCGCTCTTCAGCTGCGGCCGGAGCAGACGATGGACGCTAGACTCTAATAATTCTATCCTATCTAACCTAAAAGAAAACCCTAATCTAATCACCGACGCACCCGTCGAACAGACGCGATGACGGCCGATAAGCGGAACCGCGACGCAGCCTGCCGAACAAACACGACGACGAAAGCTAAACTACTCTAAAATACTAAATTAACTAACTAACTAAACCTAACACTGCCTGAAAAGAAAGAAACAAAGCCTTCCTCCCTGTTTAATTCTTAAAGACTATATTAGACCTCACTCATTCTCTTGACCTAGGACTAAGATTAGGACCTCTCTCACTCTCTTACACTATACCTAACCCGACGCACACATACCCGACGCCACACCAACTGTTGCGTGGTACAGGCTTTTATAATATGGGCTCATGAATATTCATGATATTTTACTTCAAATCAATTGGCTCATTCAAAGATGCTAATTTACATAGCTTTACAATGATTGGCTAAGGAGAATCATAACACGTGCATACATTATTTTTCAAACTCCAACAGGTAAGTTGGTGGATGTGACATACGTGAGCTACGTGCCAAAACATTTTGTCATTATGGTAACCTTACAATGATTGACAACCTCATTGATTGACATTTGATCTCAATTCATTCTAATGCTCCCCTTTCTGTTTTCTTGGCATAGGATGTCTAGACAACGCACGAACTCAGGCTTTACATTTTTCATATTTGCTCTTATCAAATTACAATCATAGTAATAATAATAATAATAATAGAGACATTTCATATAACATAAAATTCTGCGCGTACAGGGTCAGGAGGAAAAACATTTCATTTTTGCATTTTTAACAGCTAACAGCACACACCTGAGCGTAACATAAGGTCTCATAGGTGTAGGCATTCATTATGAGTTCACTGAGCAAAACTAAAAGATTTTGGTGGACAGACCAGCTTTTCATGATGTGCCTCTCACGATGGAGCCCTGATTGGTACTAGCACAATGCTAATAATAAAAGGCAAGGGAAATATAAGTGACTCAGGTTAGAGCATTTGCTGTTCCCTTATTTATTAAACAAATGCCAAATGCTTATCTTATCTGTGTTCATGGGGTCACACTGTGATTATAAGCTCCATGCTGAGCTCTAAGAGGACTCTCTGCAGGTGTGGGGGAGCAGGAAGGTGTAATGAGGCTGGTTTTATCTACTAATGTGAGATGTCAGATAAGCCAGACTCAACCAGTTCCTTGATCCAATATAAGTCAGCACAATACAGAGAGGGGCTAAACATCACCAATCTGGGGAACTGTCTTGGAGTGTCAGTCCTGAAATCCTAGGCTTATTTCTGGTCATTCTACACCAGCCTTGTTTACAACCAATGGAAGTGTCCCAAATTCCATTATGTATGCACAAACGTTTAATCTTTTCCTAGAGCCATAAGTAGGCATTTTAGCACCTGAGATGAGCAAGCATATTGGTAATCCCTGCCAAAGCCAATGTCGGGGGGGCATACAGGGTCATGTGCCCCTTAATTTTTTTCTGGTTGTTCCCCCAATGTAGGCCTGCTGATGAGAGTCAGAGACTGAAGGCACTGCTCCCTCCTTGAGCCCTGCCATGAGGGCCAGGCCTGACCGAACCCCACTTGGCATTGCTGTGCTGAGCCACTTGGTCTCACTGCTCACCACCCCTGAGCATTCCTCCATACCCCCTAAGGTCACTCTCCACAGTTCGAAAACCTCTGTGGGGTAACTACACGAAACCTTTACATTGTGTCTGCCCCCATCCGTAGTCATTGCCTCTGCCCATAGTGTGTTTTTTCTGTAATTTTTCTGCCCCATTTTCCTACCCCTGTGGGTTTGCATCCTGGGCCACTGCCCTGCTCACCCCATCCTGGTTACAGCCATGTCTTTACCATAAATATGTTGCAAAACAGAGATCAACCAGACCCCCAAACAGATATCTGAGTCTGGTAGTCTGCATATACTTCACAAACTTCAGCAGGTCCTACGCTTTATTTTCTGATAGAGTTCACAAATAAAGAACAGAGCTGTACCTACGCAGAACAGAAACTGCAAGACTGTAGTCTAGCTACTTAGTAGATTTTCATAATGCATGTCATAGCTCTACATATAACTCTTAGGGTATGTCTACACTACAGCGTTATTTCAAAATAAGCTATTTCGAAACAGTTAATTTGAAATGGCTTATTTCAAAATAACGTGTCTACACACAAAATGCATTTTGAAATAGCATTTGGCTATTTCGAAATAGCACGTCCACACTGAGTGGACGCTGAATCGCATTTAAGGCCGGCCAGAATTAGGTCTGGCAGAGCATCAGGTCAGGAGTTACTTTGTGTGGCTGCTGCCTGAGGCTGTCTGAGGCCTGTGCTTAAAGGGACACCACCCCCCCCCCCCGGACAGCTGGTTCTCAGCTTTCCCTGCTTGCATGCCTACCTCGATGAGGGACAGCAAAGCATTTTGTCTCTGAGGGCTGTGTTGCCCTCACTGGGGACACCACAGCACACTGCAACATGGAGCCAGATCTGCCCCGGGCACTCTGGTGTTTCTCTTGGATGCGTTGCTGCGAGCCTGGCTGCACTTTCTGCAGGCTGCCATTCAGGAGGTCCATCGGGGGGCTGTCAGTATCCAGGAGGCCCTGAGAGCTTCCACCCTGAGGAGCACTAAGAGCCTCCCTGGTCTGCCCCACTGGGGGCTTGTGCCTCATTCCTCCCTCAGGTCCTTCCACTCACCCCTCCCTAACCCCCCTTCCTGATGTCAAATAAAATACACATTTTTTCATAAACACAAACTCTCTTTATTTAACAAAACTGGGGGGGGGGAGAGGATGAAACACTGGTGAGACTGGGGAAAGGAGGCAGGAGAGGGGAGAAGAGAGGGTGGGAGAGGGGAGGGGAGGGGAGGGGGAAACCTGGGAGGAGGGAGCTGGAAGGGGGAAGCAAGGGGAAAAAGGGGGAGGGGAAGCTCAGGGCTCGGGGTGGGAGTCTCACCAGACTAACTTGATTTATATGCGAACCTGCTCCTGGGTTCGCATGTGGCCTTTGGTGGCCAGGCTGGAAGCTATCCCACCATAGACGGCCACGTTCCTCCATCTAGTGCAGAGATCATGGATGTTGGGGGCATCCCCCCCAAACCTGAATAAGGTCCATGATGTCCGCCCTGGACCAGGAAGGCGCCCGCCTTCTCTGGGCCCTGGCAGGCTCCTGGGAGCTGGCAGACTGCTCCTGGGGAGCGGTGGAGGGCTGGCTGCCAGTGGCTTGCTGGCTCATGTTTTGGGGCCACTGGGTCAGGGGCAGTGACTGCTGGCTCTGGGCTGGCAGGCTTGGAGCTGGCACAGGCACTGTGTCCAGCATTAACCCCTTTATGGGCTCTGGGGAGTGGGGAGGGAGAGGAGTGTTTTGGTTGAGGCTGGAGTGGCCACCAGGGCACCCTGGGAAGGCTGGAAGCCCCCTATTTCGAAATAAGTGTCTACACAGCACTTATTTTGAAATAGCTATTTCGAATTCGGTGTTATTCCTTGTGGAATGAGGTTTACCAAATTTGAAATAAGCGCTCTGCTATTTCGAATTTATTTCGAAATAGCGGTTTGGCTGTGTAGACGCTCGGAAAGTTATTTCAAAATAAGGGCTGTTATTTCGCAATAACTTTGCTGTGTAGACATACCCTTAGTTTTACTACTTAAAATAGATACAAGGCATCTTAAAATACATGCTAGATCATATTTGATTACTATTAGCTACTTTCTTATATAGTTGCACAACGTACCTTATCCCATCACCCTTTCAGTTACAGTTGTAAATCCATTTACATCCTTTAATTAATATCTTTGTGAGAAATGGTTTCACAGTTCTTAGTACACTTCAGTGACCTTAGTACAGTTCCGTTCCTTGTATAGAAACCACCATTGCCACATCTGTACTCTAGTTTTGCAAGCAATAGTCTTCTACTTCACATTTGGTCTAGCCATAGAGCATTATGGGACACTGGTTCAGTTTCATCAACATAGTAGCATGACTCCTAGCAGGGAAAAAAATTGTTAGATGAAACCAGACTGAGCCAAGATTGAGGTGCAAGATTTACCTTTTGGTAAAGTCTTTCGCCAGTTATAGTTTACTTACAAAAACCAAGGTGGCAAACAGAATCAAAATGCATGATACCACGGTGAGGCAGCACAGGTAGTGGGCGGGTCTAGCCATCCCAAGTATACACCAAATATCTCTAATGAGAATGCACTCAGGGGGAATCTCACTTCCCCTGCCTGTCAAACTGCCATGGCCACATTCTGTTGTTCTCATGCTAGCTCGCTCAGAACTAGTGCGAGTCTTTCCCCTCAAGCTGGGAATCACTTCGCTAGCTTGAAGAGCAGACATATCCTGAGGCGTGTTCTTGTCCACCTTGCTGAAAAGAGGCCTAAAAGCTTAAGGCATTCCCTCAGTTTGATTTTTCCTGTGTGTTTTGTTTGTGGGGAGTGGTGTGTTTTTTGTTTTAGTTTTGGTTTGGAAGGGTTTAGTACTCCATGCCATGCTGCTATACTTAGGCAAAACTCCTGGATGAGTTCAGTAGGAGCTTCATCTTGGAAAATGAAAGTCTGCTATGCAAATCAGGAGTCCTCTTTCGCATGGCAATGTGATGCCATTGCTAGGTACTATACTCCACAGAGTAGAGTCTCTCGTGCAATTCCCTCCTCTGACTGAAAACCCAGAACTCATTACCAGCTTGGCATGTCAGTGAAATTGCTAATCAGTTCTTGGCTTTCATCGTGAAGTCTAATTGTGCCTTCTGTGTTATACCCTTTTCTCAAGGGGAAGAATACCAGATGAAGATGGCATGAAGGTGAATAGTGAGAAACTCAAGGATTTCATTCCATTGTCCCTTTTTACTTTATTGCTGTGTGTCAGACAAGCTGCTTATTTTTAGTTATTCTCCATGACCAGTGTCAGTCAGCATCCAGGAAGAGGGCACCAAGTCAATCAGAGGTCAGACAGTGTTATCACCCTTTCATTGTGATGGTCAAATCCACTTTTAAGCTTCAGGATTGAGGGAAATGCACTTTTGTTGGCAAATGCTTTGGATGTGTACGTGCAGAGGATCATACAAAACTACAGCGTGGCAGCTTCTGTAACTTTCAAAAAACATAATGTAGGTAGAAGTGAGTATTGCCATCGCTTTTCTTTACTTGGGGTGTTTTCTGTATACACGGCCCCCTTCCTTTGTACCAAAGCACTTCACCCAAATGTGTCCTTGAAAACAGCCCAGTAGATACTGTTTAAAATGTCAAGATAATATATTCGGAATGCAGGGTTAATGCTGGATTTAGTGTTGCATTTAAACATTTACCATGGAATGGCATTGTCAGCATTACAGAGAGAGGTTTAATTGTATCCCCCTTCTCAGTAGAGTTGTGGACTTGGTCATGAGAAATGCAGAGCTGTCTTGTCCTAGGATGGTTTGGAGTGGCCACTCCAGGCCCTGCAGCACCTGCTCCAATCATCCCACGGATGGGACCGCCCCCCCATATTGAGATTTGCTCCAACTTCATCCACAGGATCCAGGGCGGCCTATAACATTATCTGAGGGGCCTGGGTCGCCCCCTGCTACCCTCCCTCCCCACAATCACTTGAGTGGTCTGGGGCTCGGTCGCTCCATTTCCTGGTGCCATGATGGAGCAGAGTGACCCAGCTGGGAAATGTTGGGGCAGAGCAGGCTGCTGGGTCATTTTATGCTTTCTGCAGCTCCCACGGCAGTGATGTCATGGTCTGACTCCTGTAGCCATCCTGTGCCAGGCCTCTGCCCCCACCCCGGGGTAATAGCTTGAGTTGCATTGCTTAAGGGAGGGGAGTTGGGAGAAGGGGTGCAGTAAGGGTGGAAGGGGGTGGAGCAGGACAGGAAGAGATGGGATGGGAGTAGAGGGGGGAAAGGGATGGAGTGGGGGTAGAGCCAGGGCAGGAAGGGGCTGGGGAGGAGAGTAGGTTGTCCTGAGCCCCACTCGCTCATAGGCACTGCCCTGTGAGAATGGGATATCAGAATTCTAATGCTCAATCAATTCTACGAGTTATGGCTGCACAGTAAGTTGCAGGCTGTGTCAGTTAGTCTTATTATCATGAGAGCAATGGTAACAAGATGAGGAATCAGCATAGTGCTAACTAAGGCTATGTCTACACTACAGGGTTTTTTGGGATACCGGAAAAACTCCGCCGTGTCCAGGGAACGCGTCTGCTCTTCCGCTTTTTTTTGCAGAAGAGCAGACATGCTCTTTTGGAAGCCCTGTCTTCCTCCTCCCATGAGGAAGAAGGGCTCTTCTGAAAGGGGAGACTTTTCTGAAATTTGGCCCAGTGTAGACGGGTCAAATTTTAGAAAAGCCTCTTCGGAAAAAACTATTGGAAAAAAGTACGCAAATTGTAGAGCACAATTTGTGTACCTTTTTCCAATAGATCAGTGTAGTGTAGACATAGCCCTCGTGATGGATGGTGTAGGAAGAGCTGAAGTACTCAATGCTTTTTTTACCTTTGTCTTCACAGACAAGATCAGCTCCCAGATTATTGCACTAGGCAACACAGTATGGGAAGGAGGTGGGCAGCCCTCAATGGAGAGAACAGGTTAAAATGTATTTAGAAAAGTTAGACATACCCAAATCCATAGGGCTGTATTTAATGGATCCGAGGGTGCTGAGGGAGTTGGCAGATGACATTGCAGAGCCATTGGCCATTATTTTTGAAAACTTGTGGCAATTGGTGGAGGTCCCGGACAATTGGAAAAAGGCAAATGTAGTGCCCATCTTTAAAAAAAGGGAAGAAGGACAATCCAGGGAACTACAGACCAGTCAGCCTTACCTCAGTCCCTGGAAAAATCATGGAGGGGATCCTCAAGGAATCCATTTTGAAGCACTTGGGAGCAGGGGTGGCCCGTGAGCCGAGGCAGACTAGGCGGTCACCTAGGGCGCTGCCGGCCCGGGGTGCCCGATGATGATGTCACGGGGCGCCCGGGCGCCAGATGATTACGTCACGGCCATTGACGGCCATGCAGGCGGGGACGCCAATCGCGCCTTCCACCTGGGGCGCCAGCTGCCGCAGCCGGCCTCACACCACTCCTGCTTGGGAGCGAGAAAGTGATCAGGAATAGTCAGCATGGATTTACCAAGGGCAAGTCATGTGTGACAACCTGTTTGCCTTCTATGACGAGGTAACTGGCTCTGTGGATATGGGGAAGTTGGTGGATGTGATATACCTTGACTTTAGCAAAGCTTTTGATACGGTCTCCCATAATAGTCTCACCAGCAAGTTAAGGAAGTATGGATTGGATAAATGAGCTGTAAAGTGGCTGGAAAGCTGGCTAATTCGTTGGGCTCAACAGGTAGTGATCAACAGCTCGATGTCTGGTTGGTGGTTGGTTTCAAGCAGAGTGCCCCAAGGGCTGGTTCTAGGGCCAGTTTTGTTCAACATCTTTATTAATGACCTGGATGAGAGGAGGAATTGCACCCTCAGCAAGTTCACAGATGACACTAAGCTAGGGGGAGAGGTAGGTACATTGGAGGGTAGGGATAGGCTCCAGAGTGACCTAGACAAATTGGAGGACTGGGCCAAAAGAAATCTGATGACGTTCAACAAGGATGTGCAGAGTCCTGACCTTGGGACAAAAGAATCCCAGGCACTGTTACAGGCTAGGGACCAACTGGCTAAGCAACAGTCCAGCCTGAAAAGGACCTGAGGATTACAGTGGATGAGAAACTGGATATGAGTCAACAGTGTGCCCTTGTGGCCAAGAAGGCTAATGACATATTAGGGTGCATTAGGAGGAGCATTTCCAGCAGATCTAGAGAAGTAATTATTCCCCTTTATTCAGCACTGGTAAGGCCACATCTGGAGTATTGCATCCAATTCTGGACCCCCCACTACAGAAAGGATGTGGACGCATTGGAGAGGGTCCGGTGGAGGGCAACCAAAATGATTAGGGGGCTGGAGCACATGACCTACGAGGGGAGGCTGAGGGATTGGGGTTATTTAGTCTACAGAAGGGAAGAGTGAGGGGGGATTTGATAGCAGCCTTCAGCTTCCTGCAGGGAGGTTCCAAAGAGGATGGAGAGAGGCTGTTCTCAGTCGTGAGAGATGCGAGAACAAGGAGCAATGGTCTCAAGTTGCAGTGAGGACGATCTAGGTTGGATATTAGGAAAAACTATTTCACTAGGAGGGTGGTGAAGCACTGGAATGGGTTATCTAGGGAAGTGGTGGAATCTCCATCCCTTGAGGTTTTTAAGTCCCAGCTTGACAAAGCCCTGGCTGGAATGATTTAGTTGGGGTTGGTCCTGCTTTGGGCAGGGAGTTGGACTCAATGACCTCCTGAGGTCTCTTCCAACCCTGTGATTCTATGATAATCCTGTATATTGAGCAAAATCTGTATATTAAAAGAAATGTTGTATTTAAATTAGCTCTTTTTTGGTTAAAATGTAAAGGGCTAAGCTCTGATCAGTGCAGGAACAGAGGTGTCTCCTCTTTCAAAATAGGGGCATATGTGTGCTTCAAAAGCTGTAAGAAAAACAGGAAGGTAAAACTGAGAATAAATAAAAGTACAAAAGAGGATTGCTTGGGCTGGGCTGGTTTTCAAGTACCAGTATAAATCCCTGTACTGAACTGGGGGGAAAACTTGAAGATGAGATCAGTCTTTTGTCTACACAAGTATAAAACCTGTATTCCTCATAAAGCAGGTTGTTGGTCCAAATCACTAGCTGCATTTCTGTCCATCTTTTGACATATTTGGTATGTTGGTTCTTCACAAGTTATTTTGAATTTTTATCCCTTATAACCTTTTAAGAAATTCACAGGAAGGAAACCATGATTTGGAAGTGTGTAATTGTTTTCAAACAAGATTAAGTGCATACATGCTGGCTTACAGGGTCGTCCGTCTTGCCTAGTATCCTGTCTCCAACAGTGGCCCATACCAGAGCTTCAGGGGGAGTGTACAGAACAGGGCAATTATGGAGTAATTCACCCCTTTGTTACACTATGTATTGATTGTGTATTAATTATATTGATTACTGAAAAATTTCCCAATTAACACTGATGTTTGGTAGGTTCTTATCTTCAAATCAGGCCTAAATATTACAATTAAAGGTTAGTTAGGAACCAACACTCACAACCTTTTGTATTTGTAAAGTTGTATTAACACAGTTAGCAATGTTACAAGCACTAGAGTCCTGCAAAGTAGATAGAGATCATACAGAATGATCATCTGAGCATGTACAGAGTCACACCATCCTTTGCAAAAGCATTTGAAATGCTAGTCCTTCTCCTCCTCCTCCTCACCACCAACACCATCACCAACAGGGGTTGTCATCCTGGCATCTCCCAAAAGTGGCACATCCCCAGGGATGCAGGCTGGGATACAACTTTTATAATGTATTACACTGATGCCACTGTGCCTAATTCAGATTCAGTAGGGGCACCATCCCTTCTGCTTATCTGAATGTCTTCCCCCTTCTGATGTTGGGGTGCCATTCTCACTTAAGTTACTAGGACTTTTACCTCAAACTTCTTGGCCTATGTCAATTATTTACCATGGCATTGTGGTCAGGCATCTACTGGTGTTCCTGATAGGGATGTTAACTAGCGATTAATTTACTAGTTGAATAGTCAATAGAATTTCCATCGACTACTCGACTAGTCGATAAGCACTTACGCATTCCACCTTTGAAATGTACAAATGCCCCAGTGGTGGCTCTTGGTCTTTTCAAAGTTGGTACGCCACATGGAGCCCAGGGCCAGTGGGAAGTCCCGCTGACTTCAGGCTACACGCAGACGCTTCCGCTTTGAAATGCACAAGAGCCCCCACTGGGGACTCTTATACATTTCAAAGTGGCAGCGCTTCTCTGAGCCCAGGGTCAGCCGGGGAGTCCCCAGTTGATCCTGCCTCTTGGAGCGCAGAATCAGCTGGCCTCCCCAGATGACCCTGGGCTCAGTGCAGCGCTGCCACTTTGGAATGCTGGGTGGAGCCTGGGATCAGCTGGGGACTCCTCCTCTTCTCCCTCCCCCCCCCTTGCTGCCTCTATCTGATAGAGGCAGCAAGTGGGGGGGAGCAACTAGTCGACTAGTCCTTTACATCCCTTGTCCTGATTTAAAATATCAAACGTTGGTATAAAGTAGCATCCCTGTCAGCAGGTTAGTCGTTATAGCATTCTGTCTTGTGGTATCTTACGATCACTGGGGTTACTCCTGGTGTAGCTGCTTATGCGAAGGCTTTTGGACGATATGCCTTGTTTAGCTAAGCCAGGGGTCAGCAGCCTTTTCAAACCAAAGAACCAAACTACATCAAAATTCATAACAAAAGTCAACAAAGAGCCAGTATAAGAATGCCCATTTGCAGGACTGAAAATATACAACTTAATATTATTGATAATTGACATGATGATTAATAATAGAATGAATGAAACATTGTACTCGCGGACTTTATTTAATGGGATTTCTGCTGCTGCATCTTTTAGCACATTTCTTTGAAGTTTACATCATAACTGGTCAAATTCAGGTTCATGCACGCATTCAAGATACATGAGTAATTTATGATTTTAAAAATTCTGAATTTTTCATTTTAATTTTAAAAGTTGCATGTATTTTGGGAATGACAAAACAGCCATATTTGGTTCCATACTGAGCCATATTTGGCTCGAGAGCCATAGGTTGCAGACCTCTAAGCTAAGCTATTGTCTTGAAGGCCTTGTAAGCTCATTACCTTGCTGCCTTAATTCATAGCTAAGTCTTACCTAGGAAATACTTCTATTGGTAATACCTCTTCTAATTCTTGGTCCTTATACCCATTATTTATAACTTTTTAGAATTTTCCATTCTTTTCTCCCTTGCCTTTTAAAAATAATGTACTACTCTTCCCCCTAAAATAGCTATATAACTTTTTTCTCCTCAGTTTGTTATGAGAGGTGGAGTCACTCATCACAGTGGTAGCTCTAGTTAAAAATAAGCTGTCACATACATTTTAAATGACCCTGAATTTTAAATTATGGTAGGAGTTTAAAAATACCATTATTCTCTGTTTGAAGTTATTTTTATTAACTTCTTCTCCAAGGGAGAAACAAAAAATGACAGTGAATGTTTTGACGTTTTATATGTAAAAGCTAGAAGACCAATGAGGAGAAGAAAAGCACCATTTAGAAACCCATTTGAATGTGGAAACATGAAATAATGAAACAACTGTGGTACTATCCCTGTTTATGAAATCCTCCTCCATTTAGAATGTTATCAATAGCAATACATTTGCCTTGTTGTCCTGTCAGATCTAATCGAGGGCAGTCACATCACCTGCCTCCCGCTGAATTCAGCTTGTGAACTGCATGAGTGCATCAAGGACTAGTTTACTGGAATTCAGTGAATACGATTACCTAGCTTCACGTTGCAGCAATTAAAAGACACTAATGAACCAGTTAGCAGCTTTGCTTAAGAGGCATTTTTCCCATAGTTTAATTAGTCTTTTCT
The DNA here is from genome assembly GCA_032595735.1 of Pelochelys cantorii. Lineage (NCBI taxonomy): Eukaryota > Metazoa > Chordata > Testudines > Trionychidae > Pelochelys > Pelochelys cantorii. The sequence continues at coordinate 241,665,573 of CM064326.1, forward strand.
ACACATACTCACACACACGCACTCACTCTGTTCTATTGGGAATGTCACTATGATGATCTCCCCCCATGCTTTATGAAAATTGGCTTATGAATATAAATATGCGTAACTCAAAGATGCTTTAGACAAAAATATCTCTTGTAACCTATCAGTTGTAATGGTACCATCTGCTGGATCTGTATATCCTATTTTGGTGTATATATCATTCTTGGATGTGAAGTTAGAATTATGAAGTGTGAGTCTGTTTATAGTTTTAAATGTGCTAATGAGAACCATTACTGGTGCCCCAGAAGCCTAATGGCTTGGTGTGATCACCTCAACAACTTGTAAACGGCCTTGTTTGTCCTTCTGGATGGCAGGCCAGAATGTTGTGGTGATGATGCTGGCTGGCCCTGCCTGGCTTAGGCAGGGAATGGGGGCCAGTTCTCTCCACTCTGGGTTCCACAAATCCATTAGACTGGGTAACTCGGATTGCTTAAACTCACATTCTCTTGCAAAATATTGGAACATGGAGGTTAGGTCCATCGATGGCTATTAGCCAGGATGGATAGGAATGGTGTCCCTAGCCTCTGTTTGTCTGGAAGTGGCTGACAGGGGGGATCAAGTGAGGATTATCTGTTGTGTCCCTTCCCTCTGGGGCATCTGGTATTGGCCACAGTCGGCAGACTGGGCTGAATGGACCATTGGTCTGACCCAGTATGGCCGTTCTTATGTTCTTAACTCATAACAGTCAACTTGTGATGTATTGTATGATATGACTACACCTGATATGCCATCCCTGGCAAAGATAGATTTAATACCAATAATAACATGTTTTACAGTAGTGTAATCTAGTTATTTCTGGTAAGTGGGAATAAAAATCTAGAATCCATATACAGTATAATTCTTAGAGGCCTAAGTAAACAAATCCATGTTTATTTTGGACCAACCTGCCAAAATTTCTTCACTTACCATCATAGGTTTTGTTTGGTGCTCTACATTTTTTTGGTACATTTCACAAGCCTTATGGGTTTTTTTTCTATATCCAAATTCATTTGGGGTTTGTTGTGACAACAGAGAAGTGTGTGTGTGTGTTTTCCTGCTTCACACCTGCCATTTGGATTGTTACGTTTTGTTCAGACTCCTTGATGACTTAACTGGATCACGGTTATTACACATTTTCATTGACCATAAATCTGTGTGACTTGCTTCAATTTCCATTGCTGTTCTGGAGTGCATCAGAGCATAACACCAATACATAGTATTTCAAGCGTTCATTTATACATATTTTTAATACTCATGTTTCCTATGTGACATAACCTGGTGTAACATTTTGGGAACTACAAGTCTGATGCCCCCGAGCAAGATCCTCCCTACTACTGACAGTTCTCCTTCAAACTGGTGATAAGGATTGGGCTACCCTGCAATAGCTTGTGTTTCATTTAGTAATGTAGCATCAGCAATTACCATCCACATTTTCTCTGAAACTGGACATATTTTCTGTAATGGGGTCATATGCAGTGTGAGAGTCTGGGTTGAATTCTATTACTGAGCTATCACAAGCTCTTGACAGAATGTCCATCTTTCACAAGTTTGTATTCTAATTTTAGACGATACAGCTACTACAGAAAGAATAATCTCTGTAATCTAGGAAGCCTGGTCTACACTGCATCAGAAGGTCGAAATAAGATATACAACTCCAGCTACTTAATTTACGTAGCTGGAGTTGACGTATCTTACATCATGTTTCCATGCTGTCCGCACAGTGGGAGAAGCAGGAGTACTGGTGCCAATGGGGCACCCTTTGAGTTTGATCTAGCAGGTCTATACTATACCCACTAAATCGAACCCCCAAAGATCGACCACGGCAGCATCGATCTTCTGCATAGTGTAGACATGCCCGGAGTGTTGTCAGCTAATCTCTCTCTTTCCTGTTGCTTCTGATCTATGTCTGCTAACACTGGTCTCCCATACAGGAAAACATGGAATTTCTTGCATTCATGCACCAGAGCCAAAGCTGTTTTCTCAATTTAAACATACTGGCACACAGTTTTAGTCAGAGCTCTGGACCCATGGTACAGGCTGCCAGTGCTCACCATACTTCTGAAGAAGAGCTGCACTGCTAGAGCCATAAGTACTGGAGCTTTTTTTTATTAACTGCTTGTTTCTCAAACTCCTCCTTTGATGTGCCTCTGAAGTCCACCAAATGTTTTTCCATGGTAATGTTCTTAGGCTGCTGGTTTTAGCAGTCAAGTGAGGTACAAAGTTTATCATGTCCATGAGCCTTTGTACTACTTTATCAGTTGGTAATTGCCTCTGCCCTGCTGTGGTCTGTCTATACCCCTTGCTCTGTTAAACTTTTGCACAAGATAATGTTATTCATGGATTTTAAGACCAGAAGGACTGTCACGATTATCTAATCTGATGTTCTGCACACTGCAGGCCACAGAACTTCATCCACCCACTATTGTAACAAGCCTGTAACCTTTGTGACTTGAGTCAAATCTTTAAAGACTTCAAGGTACAAGGAATCCACCATTTGCTTCAGTTCAAACCAGTAAGTGATTCTTGTCCATGCTGCAGAGGAAAGTAACCCCTACCCACGGTCTTTGCCAATCTTACCTGGGGAAAAATTCCCTCCCAACCTCAAATATGGTGATCAATTATTGCATGAGTGTGTTGGCAAGATCCATCAATCAGACACCCAGGAAAGAATTCTCTCTGGAAACTCAGAGTCACTCTCTTCAAGTGTCCTGTCTTCAGCTGTTGGAGATATTTCTTAATAGCAGTTATGCATGGGCCATATGCCTTTGTAGTCAATCTCCTCATACCATCCCCTCCATAAACTTATCTAGCTCATTCTTGAAATAAATTAGGTTTTTTGCCCCCATCACTGTTTATTTTGCTGATTCTAAATTTACACTTTTGTTTATGTGATTTTAATCTTGCAGAGTGAGTCCTTTCTAGAGCTCTCTGTAGTGTCTGATACTCTTCCTTCAGTGTACATCCCCATCTTAAAACATTGTTATTATATATTCTGGCACCTGAATTTTTTTGTTGTACAATTCTGTGAAACACTTCTGAGGCTGAGCACAATCCAAAAAGCAGTCCTGTATAGTGTTGAAACATACAGAGATGTATACTAGTTTTTGGCAGGTTCCACTAGGAAAACCTAGCTGCTGCATCTGATGTAGAGAAATATTTAGCCTGTGCCATTTCTCCAGAAATTTCCTCCCTTGTGGGAATAGGAAAATGTTCCATTTTTATAAATTGAGTTTTTTGGGGTCTAGATATAGGTGAAGCATTCCATAACTAGAGACTAGATCCACCCTATGAGGTCTTCCAATCTCTCAGTTATGCTTCAAACTATCCATATGTCTAGTCCGCCTTAGTTTTTTTTTCTTTGAGCCAGAGGAACATCCTTAAAAGAAATTGCAGGGTAGGATTTTGCTCTCTGACAGGTTGGTTTTATACTCTGCGGTCAATTTCCCAGTCCTCTCCAAGACATCTTGATATATTTAATTTTGATTTGCTCCTGCCTCTCTCTGGCATATACTTTCTGAATAAGACCTAATGCCTGACATGTTTTTAACCCTTGTATAGATACCTGCTTCCTTGGCAGAATCACAAATTTGATCTTTTCAGTGATTTTTTTCATCTGTACCCCCAGCTTTCATTCACCAACTGTAGGAATCAGCTCCTAAGCTCTAAGTTTTACCTGCTTGATGTGGCTGTCGGTCTCCCCTTTCCCCTCAAGTTTTTTATACTTAAGTTTGATATAACATTGGAATATGCACCAGTGTTCAGTGTAAAAGACACAAGGGTTCCAGTTGTGTCCAGTGTAATAGTCCAGTCATTTGGTGCTGCTTCTTGTAAAATTAATGGAAAAAACTCCTCTTTGCTGTTTCTTGTACTGTTGTGGTCCTCCTTTTTGTTCAGCAAATATGCACTTTGGTTTTTTTGGAGCACTGTCTCATAATCAGCCTACTCTGCTTGGCTCAACCGCAAGGAAGATGACTGGCTGACTTTTGCTTGTTTAGGTTCTCAGTGGCTCCGTTTGCCCATGTGTAAAGGCTGAACTGCTTCTCAAACCTCTTGTCTGCTGCACAGGGTCGCCAACAAGGTCTCCGGGCCCCTGAGAAGTGGGGCGGGGGGGGGCGGGGCGCTACACTCCTGGAAGGGGTGGGGCCTTAGTTAGAAGGGGCAGTGCTGAGCCAGCCAGACCCCAGTGCTTCCCAGAACGCACAGCACCCTCCCCCGTTGGCCCTCAGAAACAGCCTGAACATGTGGCGCAGGGCTCTCAAACTGGCCACCTGGTGTTCCAGCGGTGATTCTAAAGGGTCTGGGGCTTTGGCCACTGCCAGAGTAGTGGCAGCCAAGAGCCCCAAGCCCTTTAGAATTGCTGGCAGTTGCCCCACCCCACTCCTGTCAGCAGGTCTACTGCTACATAACTGGGAAGTTTAATTTCCTCTGGAGCCCTCAGCTCCATTTCTACAATAGCTGGAAGGTGAAACCAGGCAGATTCCAACTGGAAATAAGGCCCACATTTTTTAGCAGTGAGGGTAATTGGCCATTGGAATTAAGTACCACAGCATACAGAGGATTCTCATTCTCTTGATGTCTTCAGAGCAAGACTGAATATCTTACTGGAAGTTAAGCTTTGGTTATAGGACTAAGCACAGAGAAGAGTGGGTGAAATGTAATGCTCTGTGATATACAGGAGATCAGACTAGACTTCTTGTCTTAAATCTTGGGCTTGGATGGGCCACAACCCACTCACTTAGCCTCCAGGCCCATCTCCAGCTCTGCTCTGGCCTCAGGAGCAGCCCCACCCAGACCTAGGAGATGCCACCTAACAGGTGCTCATGTCCCTGGCCCAACCGGGGGGGGAGAGGGAGGGGAGGGGAAGCAGTTAAGGTGGCCAGGTGTCCGGTTTTGAACCGGACAGTCCAGTATTTGAGCTTTCTGTTCGGGAAACAAATTGAGGAAAATATAAATGTCCGGTATTTTCTAAATAAGATGTAATGTAGATTGTAATGTAATATCAAGTGTGTCCGGTATTTTTGCTGAAACCATCTGGCAACCCTATCAGCAGTGGGGAGGCTGATGAATGTGTTGTGCATGTGCCACAACAGGAGGAGGGCAGTCTGGCAGGGGTGATCATCAAGAAATGTAGGCCTGCCACCCCAGGCAGCCAGGACCGACCTGGGGCAGTGGGATGGGGATGTGTACCGGGAGCTGTGCATGCTGGAGAGCAGCATCTCGTCATGGAGCTGGGTATGCGTGCAGGATCTGGGGGGCCCTGGCCAAATCATCCATCAGCCCCTGCAAAGGCAGCTGGACTGGAAGGGGGAGGTGAAGGCAGGCCCTCGATCCCTTGTGCACCTCCAACCCCCGTCATTGCCTGCCCACCCAAATGTGAGCTCACCTAAATGTCCCATGCCACTGCCTTAAACTGTATGAATGAATAGATGAAAAGTGACCACTTTCCAGTGGACCAGGGACAATTTAAAAATAATAAAATTGGGATTCGTTGCTGCACAGAGGTTCCCAGCTGTGAAAGAGTTAAGGCGGCATTAGCGAAGAAGACCACAGTAGCCACAGGCTTGCATGTCTTTTCATTCCATGTCTTTAGTCACTTCCGTTGAATGAGAACTTCTTATGCCATACTTGTAAGGTTCAAGAATATGTCCTTAGTTAGGCTGCTGGTTTTGTAGAGGCAGAACAGGACTCCTTTCTAGTCTTTGAGTCATAAAAGGATCCAGTTTTTCTAAAGCTAGCTTTGCAGTAGACTAAGGAACAAAGCATATCTTCAGGCCCAACAGTGATGCCATTCCGGAGTGTGGTCATATGGGGAGCAAACGTTGTGAAGCACAATGAATTCATGTCACTTCCTTTACCAGAAGCACATAACTCAGGGCCTGTCAAGTGCTACCACATGAAAGAATGTGCTACCTTCACCTCTTAGTGTCTCTATTCAGTCTCCTTGCTGTAATCCATTAGGAACTTTTGTTATTTCACTGATATTAGCTCTAACTTTTAACAATGATTTATTGTAACCAAGTCTACAGTTGTGGAGATGGTGTCTTGTGCTTTCAAGTTAACTGTTCCCCAACTGTTCCAATTTTTTGTTTTTCATTACCCTTTATTTCTATGGGGCAGTTGCTACAGAACTAATATCCTATTATTGTTCAAAACCAGAGTAGAAAAAAGTAATTTTGTTTGATGGATATTTTAAGTGAAATTGACAGTTTTTCCTTTCAAATTGTTTTAGAAACAAAACTGTCATCTTCCCCGGAATCCAGAATGATATTTTTAAAATTAAGGTTTCACTGGAATTTTCACTAACAGTACAGCTGATTTTCTTAAAAGAAAAGTAACAAGTGACACAGCAAATATTGACGCTCAGCACAGCACAGTAGTAATGGTAAAACTGAATTCCCCAAGTTGCTTTCAACGCCACTGCAGCTCCTAGGGTTGCCAGGTGTCCAATTTTGAACCGGAGAGTCCAGTATTTTCGTTTTCTGTTCAGGAAACAAATTGAGAAAATATAAATGAGAAAATATAAGTGTCCGGTATTTTCTAAATAAGCTGTAATGTAGATTGTGATGTAATACCAAGTGTGTCCGGTATTTTTGTTGAAACCATCTGGCAACCTGAGCAGCTCCTATTGATCTGTACTGAGCATTTTATACCTCTTCTTTCAATTGCTTGGCTAAACAGTAGGTTAGTTAGTGCAAGCATCCTTACCTAGCCAAACAAAAGCAATTAAGATAGTGCAGCAAACCTTCATTTTCATAAACTTTTAAGTAAAAAAGATCAATTTAAAAAATAAATGAATTTATTTAAAGAACTACTGATGCATTGAGCAAAATTTGAAAAATCCTACTTTGAAGCAATTCTGCCTCTAGCTTAATTCATTCTTGGAAAACCATTTTTCAAGACATACATGTATTTCCTTCTGTTCCACTATAGTTTTCAAAATGATTTGCAGCATAAGAATTACTAAATATTACTACAGTTGATCTCAAAGCCCCCTCTCAGAATGAGGGTTTCAGTATGCTGAGTGTTTTAAACATAACGAGCATGACTTGTGCTTGTCTATGCTGGCCAGTCATTCATTGTCAACCCAGTGGTAGCTAAATTGCCTCTTCACTGTTATGCTAACACAAGTTTTCCTAGTATAGGCAAGTTCATTAAAAGGTGGGTTAGTTAAGTATCCTCTTGTCTGGATAATGACTCTCAGATAAGCAGGCTCCAGTATATAGTTCAGGGCTACTCAACTTTGGAAGCCCTGGAGGCCCCAATGATACTCACAGCACATGAGGAGGGCCGCAACTTAAGTGTGGTTGCATATACATGCAAATATATGCAAATAGCTTCTTTCACGCTGATGGGCACAAATACAAAGCACTCCCCACAATGCCCTGGTGCTCCTGGCACCGCCTACCTAGGGGGCTAGAAATGCCACCACCCTGTACCCTGTCTGCTCCAGCCAGCCCATCCACTTGCATCTTTCAGTGCTCACCCCGCCTTGGAGACACTTTGCCATTGTGGAGTGTGTTCCCTGTGGAGGCCATGTTCAAAGGATCCCACCCACAGGCCATGTGTTGAGCCCCACTTTGAAATGCCCGTGGAGCCTGGGTGCTGCCGCTTTGAGCCCAGCATTGCCACTTTGAAATGCCAGGGGGAGCCTGGGATCAGCTGGGGACTCCCCAGCTGACTCTGGGCTCTGTACAGCATTTCAAAGCGGCTTGGAGCCCGGGGTCAGCTGTGCAATGCTGCCCCTTTGAAACACCACCGTGGGCACTGCCACTTTGAAGTACCCCTCTCTTCCCCCCCCCTTGCTTTCTCTATTTGTTAGAGGCAGCAAGTGGGGGGGGGGAAGCGACTAGCTGACTATCTGATAAGTGTTTGCTTATCAAGATAGTCGACTAGTCCTTAACATCCCCCATCTGAACTATTCTGTGCTCAAGATTGAGATCAACAGATTTCTTGCAGTCACGTCATGTCATGTGACTTTGGGCAGAGATGTTTTCCAAGAGAGTGGGTGGGGCCAGCAAGATAGGGACAGAAACTTGATAGAGCCCTGGTCCATACTACAAACTTATGTTGGTAGAACTACATTGTTCATGAGTGTGGAAAATTAAGCACTGTAAGTATAGACAAGCTCCTAGTAATCAAGGGTCAGACAGGCTAAAATACAATTCCCTTTGTAAAGACAACGTGGGTCAGGTTATATCTTTTAGTGGATCATCTTCTGTTTGTGAGAGAGACGAGCTTTTGAGCTTACACAGAGCTCTTCTTTAGGTCTAAGAAACTTTACCTCATCCATCTTATCACTCTAATATCCTGGGACCAACATGGCTGTAACCCAGAGGGAACTACAGACTTGTTGGACCCCTGGGCAAGGTGTAGGTGGACATCTCCATCCTCCTATAGTAGAGAAATCCTGTTTTAGGTCATGTACGAGTTAGAATAAAAAATAATAATGTAGTAGTTTAGATATTAAATGCATTGATGTGTTTTATGATTATGGTTTGGTGTATGTTGCCCCAACCACCCTTTCTGAAAGCAGAAAGGAATGGCTTAAGTGTGCCATTGGTTAAGATGTATCAGCTAGAACCTTGTGTCTGAAGCTGATTCGAAGGCAGGAATAGACCCTTATGGTCACCACTTTGTTTAAGTTTACAATAGCAATGAGACATAAGTAAAAGAGTGTGATGATTGTTCCCTTTAAATTGTAATTTGATGTTCCTGCTTAACATTCATATTGTGTCTGTGTAACAAAGAAATCAACCCAGTTTGGTGTGTGTGAATGAGGAATGTGTGTTGGAAGATAAGTGTGAAGGCCATCCCCAGACCAGATGTTCTAGGGAGAAGCCAAGGTTAGTGTATTAGGCATAATTGGTGTGTTTTGTTTATTTGGCTTAGTTACTTACTTTAATCTGTTCTGTTTTCACTTGCAGTCACTGAAATCCTACTTTCTATATTTAATAAAAACACTTTTTATTTTCAAGCCCAGGGTAAATAATTGTAAGTGTGGGGAGGCAGACAGCTGTGCAGCTCTCTTTCACTATATCTCTTTCATAAAGCAAATTTATGAGCTTTCTCAGTGTAAACAATATAATCCTGTACAAAAAAGCTGTACGCTTTGGGGTTTTGGTGACTTTTGTGTTGTGCTGTATTCCTGGGTGCTATCAGGTTCCTATAGCTGAGCCCTCCCAGCATCTGTGTTACTCTGCTGGTGGCTGTTACCACAACTCTCTGCCTTTGCAGGGGGGAGTCCAGAGCTTCTGGCCCAGCAGGACTGAGTGGTGGCATGCCCCTGAGGGCAGGTAGAATCGTAGAGCTGGAAGAGAGCTCAGGAGGTCATCAAGTCCAGCCCCCTGCCCAAGGCAGGACCAATCCCAACTAAATCAACCCAGCCAGAGCTTTGTCAAGCTGAGACTTAAAAACCTCTAGGGATGGAGATTCCATCACCTCCCTAGGTAACCCATTCCAGTACTTCACCACCCTCCTAGTGAAATAGTTTTTCCTAATATCCAACCTAGACCTCCCCCACTGTAACTTGAGACCATTGCTCCTTGTTCTGCCATCTGTCACTACTGTGAACAGCCTCTCTCCATCCTCTTTGGAACCTCCCTTCAGGAAGCTGAAGGTTGCTATCATATCCCCCCTCACTCTTCTCTTCTGCAGACTAAACAGACCCAAATCCCTCAGTCTCTCCTCATAGGTCATGCGCTCCAGCCCCTGAATCATTTTGGTCGCCCTCTGATCAACCCTCTCCAATGCGTCCACATCCTTTCTATAGTGGGGGGCCCAGAATTGGACACAATATTCTAGATGTGGCCTCGCCAGAGCCGAATAAAGGGGAATAATCACTTCTCTGGATCTGCTGGCAATGCTCCTGCTAATGCAACCTAATATGCCATTAGCCTTCTTGGCTACAAGAGCACACTCGACTCATATCCAGCTTCTCATCCACTAATCCCCAGGTCCTTTTCATTGCACAAGAAGTAACAGTTAATTTGAGGGAAGGGTTTTGGATCGGACTACCACATCTACACGTGGCGAGTTAATTTGGGCTACCGGCATTTTAAAATGGCGACCGGCCGTGAATATGCTAATCAAGTGCGGGATATTTAAATCCCGCGCTTCATTAGCAACTTCGGTATGCTTCATTTGCCTCCCTAGTCCGAACTAGGGGGCAAGTGTAGACATACCCTTACTGTGACGGGCCGCTAGCGGCCCGCACAGGGAACCACCCGAACTCCCACGGGGTGGGGGAGGGTGAAGACTCCCGGGGGGGTCCCCAACCCCGGACGCGGCGCGGCGGAGACCGGGCGGCGGGGCCGGATTCAACCGCCGCGCCTACGCCACCCGGCTGCCACTGACCCCGCCCCAGGGTAGCGCGCAGCGGGGCACAGCGGGAGGCCGGTAGCCGGACGGCTGCGGAGAACGCCGGCGTGCCGCCGGAAGGGGGAGGGCCCTGAGCGGCATCCGGCGTGGCGGGCCATTTTAAAAAAGGCCCGCCATCCGAGAGGAGGGGGGGGCAGCCTCCTTGGACAGAGGGAGAAGAGCCCTGAGGCCAGGACGGATCCAGGGCAGGACCGAGGCCGGCGGACGGTCCGGCCTCGACCCCGGGAGCTGGGGGGGGGGGGGCCGGTGCGGCGGCTGGTCGGCCAGCCCCGGCTCCGAAGTGGACTGGACCCGACCCGGCCGGACCTGGGGAGAGCGACCGGACAAGGACTGGGCCTCCTGGAAGGATCAGACCCGTGAGCGGTCGCCCAAGCAACCCCCGACCTGGACGGCTGAACCAGGGTAGGTTCCGGGAAGCAGGAGAGCAGCCCAAAGGGGCCCTCCCGGAGGGGAGGAAGCAGCCCGGGGCAGGGCCCTTTTGGCGCCCCTGGGTAGACGGGTCTCGGAGGGAATTGCCTCCGTCTACCGCATTGGGGCGCGTGTGAGGCCCAGCGCTTAGGGCCCCGGGCTGGGACCCAGGGAGAGGGTGGGACCGGGTCCCCCTCCCCATTCCCCCGGAGGACACGAGTCCGGTGGGTGGCAGCACACGGGAGAAAGAGGGAAAGGAGGGACAAAGGGGTTCGCTGAGCCCCCCTCCCCTCCCAGGAGGGGATGATCGCACCCCGAGGCCCCTACAGGGACGAAGGGGTTCGCTGAGCCCCCCTCCCCTCCCGGGAGGGGGTGATCGCACCCCGAGGCCCCTACAGGGACGAAGGGGTTTGATGAGCTCCCCTCCCCTCCCGGGAGGGGGTGATCGCACCCCGAGGCCCCTACAGGGACGAAGGGGTTCGCTGAGCCCCCCTCCCCTTCCGGGAGGGGGTGATTACCCCCCAAATCCTCTACACGTGGTGGAGAATGTGGGCACCAACCCCTTAAGGTGGAACCGAAAGAGAAGAGTACTTTATATCTAGGGGACGGACCTGTAGTGACGGAACGATGGATCCGAAGCATCTGTTGGACTGGGTGTGGGAAACCCAGCGCCAGCATCAACAACAGCAAGCCCAGATGCTGCAGCAACTAGCCGCGCAATTTCAGGATCAACAACGAGTGCTGATTCAAGAACTGGCCACGCAACAGGAGAAGTGGCTGTAGGCGGCCCCCCGAGGAGCAGGGTAACGGGTCCGTGGTTGGAGGCGCACGAGGTGAGCGGGATCTCAGCTCCCTACCACTGCGGCTGACCAAGATGGGGCCAGGAGACGACCCGGAAGCCTACCTAACAACCTTTGAACGGGTGGCCACTGCGGCACGATGGCCCACAAGCCATTGGGCCACCTTATTGGCCCCCTATCTAACGGGGCCTGCCCAATTGGCATACCAGGGATTGTCAGCCCAGGAGGCCCTGCAGTACGACAAAGTGAAAGCGGCTATACTTGACCAGCTAGGAATTACAAGCAATACCTACCGGCAACGATTCCGGAGGGAGCGGTTCAAACCAGGGGACCGGCCCCGCGCGGTCGCGCAGCGGCTACGCGAATGGGCCTGGCGGTGGTTGGAACCCGACCAGCGCACGGGGGCCGAGGTAGCCGAGGCGGTCATCCTCGAACAGTACACCCACCTCCTGCCCCGGGAAGCACAGAAATGGGTCCGGAGGCACCAGCCCACAACGGTGGCCGAAGCCATCACGCTCACCAAAGCCCATCTGGACACCAAAGCCCATCTGGAAGGAGGCAAAGGGGGTGAGCAGTGTGAGGTCCTGCCCACCCTCCCCAGGGGGGAAGCTACACGGGGGCGGAGTAGTGGGCCGGCGGCCCTGAAGGTCGCCCCTAAACCCCCCCCCCATCGGGGGACGGTGGTTGGCTCCGGTGTGGCCCGGGAAACCCGGGGATAAACGCCGGGAGGGAGGAGGCGAGGGGGAAGAGACAGCGGGCGAGGGCCGAAGAGCGGGGACCCGGAGTGTGTGCTATCAGTGTGGACAGGAGGGACATTTTAAACGAGAATGCCCCTTAATGGACTGCACCCTGAGCCAGGCGGCTCCAAGAGGGCCCCAACCGACTCCGCCCGAGCAGCCGCGGCCCACCGTGACCATGCGGCTGGGACAGAAGCTCCTGCAGGCCCTCGTGGACTCCGGCTCAGCGATCACCCTAGTCTGAGAAGACCTCGTCCCGGACGCCCCGACCACCGGGGAGACGCTCTGGATGAAGTGTGTGCACGGGGACGTGAGGGTCTACCCCACTGTGTGGGTATACCTGGCAGACAGCCAGCTCGAAAAGGTCTGGCGAGTTGGGAAAGCACCCGTGCTACTGTGCCCAATAGTACTGGGCCGGGATTGGCCCGGGTTCTCCAGATTGCTGCGCGAGGGTGCTGGGGCATCCAGGGGAGAGCAACCGAGGGAGGGCGCACCTGTGGCAGAAGGCTACGTCCATCCGCGGACCCTGGGCGAGCCCGACGGGAGGCGGATGACCCCAGTGGGGAGGAGGCCAGAGGACGAGTCGACAGACGCCCCTGATTTTCTAGAGGAGCAGCGGGAAGATGGGACACTGAAATACGCTTGGGAGCAAGCGGCCGGCCCGGAGGAAACCGGAGAGGTCCGGCAGGGACCGCGTTTCCAGGTAATAGGCGACCTACTGTATCGTCTGACGGGGGCCGGGGAAGGGGGGGAAGGCCCAAAGCAGCTGGTAGTCCCGCAGGGCCGACGCCAAGAGGTCCTTGACTTGGCCCACACGAACCCCTGGGCGGGGCACTTGGGACGGGAAAAAACCTTGGCCAGGGTCCTGCAGCGGTTTATTGGCCCGGGGTCTATAGGGCAGTGCGGGACTTTTGCGCCTCCTGCCCTGACTGCCAGAAGGTCTCCACGAGCAGGGCGCCCGGGGCTCCCCTCGTGCCCCTCCCTGTGGTAGGGGTGCCCTTTGAGAGGATAGCTATGGACCTGGTGGGGCCCCTAGAACCCTCTCAGTCGGGGTGTCGGTTCATCCTGGTGGTCATCGACTACGCCACCAGGTACCTTGAAGCAGTGCCCCTGCGCAACACTAAGGCCCCGACCTTAGCTTCTGAGTTGCTCAAAATGTTCTCCAGGGTGGGGTTCCCTAAAGCCATCTTAACGGACCAAGGCACGAATGTAACTTCCCGGCTCATGAAAGAACTATGTGCCTTGCTGCGGATTAAAACCCTCCGAACGTCCGTATACCACCCCCAGTCGGACGGACTGGTGGAGCGGTTCAACCGCACCCTGAAGGCGATGTTAAGGCGGGTAGTACGGGAGGGCCCGCGGGACTGGGATCAGATGTTACCGGCTCTCCTCTTTGCTATCCGGGAGGTGCCTCAGGCCTCCACCGAGTTCTCCCCGTTCGAGCTATTGTACGGACACCAACCGCGGGGAATCCTAGATATCCTGAAGGAGGACTGGGAAGCACAGAACGCCCAGTGCCAGAGTACGGTGCGGTACATTCTGCAGCTCCGCGAGCGGCTGCACCGAGTTGGAGCATACGCCTAGCTGAACCTCTTGAAAGCCCAGACTAGGCAGGCCCACTACTATAATCGGACAGCCGTGGCCCGCCACTTCATGCCAGGGGATCGCGTGCTGTTGCTCTTACCCACCAAGGAATCCAAGCTCTTCGCAGAGTGGCAGGGACCGTACGAGGTGATCCGCAGGGTGGGAGACGTAGACTACGAGATCCGCCTCTCGGGAAGACGGAGAGACACGCAAATCTTTCACGTTAACCTCCTCAAGAAGTGGGTGGCCCAGGAAGGGCTCCTGGTGGCCCCCACAGGATCTGAGGAAAACTTAGGGCCGTCCCGGGAGGAGTGCGCATATGAGGGATCGGCATCCCTGGGACCAGAACTCTCGAAAGAGCAGTGGCAGCAGATCCGCGCACTCCTGCAGCGGTTCCACCTCGTCCTGACGGCGACCCCGGGTACAGCAAAGGTAGGAGTACACCGGATACGTACCAAGCCGGGGCAAGTACTACAGGAGGCCCACCGACCCCTTCCTAGGAAGATATGGAGGACGGTCCAACAAGAAGTGCAGGCCATTAAACAGTGGGGGGTGATCAAAGACTCCCGGAGCGAATGGAGAAGTCCCATAGTACTGGTCCCCAAGAGCGACGGGACCATGCGATTTTGTATCGACTTCTGGCGGGTCAATGCTATATCGCAATTCGACGCGTACCCCATGCCCCGGGTGGAGGAATTGTTAGAGTGCATAGGGCAAGCGAGGTACATATCCACGCTGGACCTATCAAAAGAATATTGGCAAATCCCGCTGGAGGCCCGTGATAGGAAGAAAACCGCCTTCGCGACCCCGTTCGGACTTTTCCAATTCCGACGGATGCCGTTCGGGCTACATGGAGCCGCGGCAACCTTCCAGCGGGTCATGGACCAGGTGTTAGAGCCCCTTAGAGGGTATGCGGCCGCCTACATCGACGACATCGTGATCTACAGTCTGTCCTGGCAAGAACACCTAGAGCATCTGGAGGCAGTGATGCAAGCCCTGCAAGAGGCGGGGCTCATGGCCAACCCCAAAAAGTGTCACTTCGCCCAGAGGGAAGTGTCCGATCTGGGCTATACCGTGGGGAGAGGCCGGATACAACCGCCGTTAGATAAAGTAGAGGCATTGCGGAACTATCCAGCTCCAACAACCAAAAAGCAGGTACGAGGGTTTTTGGGGCTGGCGGGATACTACCGCAAATTCGTGCCCAACTTTGCCATGATCGCAACCCCATTGACAGAGCTAACTAAGAACGCGAACCCTAATAAGGTCCAGTGGATGACCCAAGCAGACCAGGCCTTTCGGGAGTTGAAGCGCAAATTAACCCAAAGCCTGATTTTAAGGCAACCTGATTTTGACAAACCATTTCTCTTATGTACAGACGCATCCGAGTGCGGACTAGGGGCCGTTCTAGCCCAGGAACACGACGGCGAAGAACATCCCGTCCTATACCTGAGCCGGAAGCTCCTACCCTGCAAAAAGAATTACGCGACAATCGAAAAGGAGGCCTTGGCCATAAAATGGGCCATAGAAACGTTGAGGTACTACTTATGGGGAAATAAATTTAAGTTGGTTACGGACCATGCACCTTTGGTGTGGCTGAACTCTATGAAAAATTCTAACCCCCGCCTTATGCGATGGTATATGTCGCTTCAGCCCTACCAATTTGAGGTGGTGTATAGAGCAGGGATAAAGCACCAAAACGCCGATTTCTTCTCGCGGGTATTCAAGCAACACGAGGAGGGGGGCGGTCCCACCGTAAGTGGGGGTGTGTGTGACGGGCCGCTAGCGGCCCGCACAGGGAACCACCCGAACTCCCACGGGGTGGGGGAGGGTGAAGACGCCCGGGGGGTCCCCAACCCCGGACGCGGCGTGGCGGAGACCGGGCAGCGGGGCCGGATTCAACTGCCGCGCCTACGCCGCCCGGCTGCCACTGACCCCGCCCCAGGGTAGCGTGCGGCGGGGCACAGCGGGAGGCCGGCAGCCGGACGGCTGCCGAGAACGCCGGCACGTGCCGGAAGGGGGAGGGCCCCGAGCGGCGTCCGGCGTGGCGGGCCATTTTAAAAAGGCCCGCCATCCGAGAGGCGGGGGGGCAGCCTCCTTGGACAGAGGGAGAAGAGCCCTGAGGCCAGGACAGACCCAGGGCAGGACCGAGGCCGGCGGACGGTCCAGCCTCGACCCCGGGAGCTGCGGGGGGGCCGGCGTGGCGGCCGGCCGGCCAGCCCCGGCTCCAAAGTGGACTGGACCCGACCCGGCCGGACCTGGGGAGAGCGACCAGACAAGGACTGGGCCTCCTGGAAGGATTGGACCCGCGAGCAGTCGCCCAAGCAACCCCCGACCTGGACGGCTGAACCAGGGTAGGTTCCAGGAAGCAGGAGAGCGGCCCGAAGGGGCCCTCCCGGAGGGGAGGAAGCAGCCTGGGGCAGGGCCCTTTTGGCGCCCCTGGGTAGACGGGTCTTGGAGGGAATTGCCCCCGTCTACTGCATTGGGGCACGTGTGAGCCCCAGCGCTTAGGGCCCCGGGCTGGGACCCAGGGAGAGGGTGGGACCGGGTCCCCCTCCCCATTCCCCCGGAGGACACGAGTCCGGTGGGTGGCAGCACACGGGAGAAAGAGGGAAAGGAGGGATGAAGGGGTTCGCTGAGCCCCCCTCCCCTCCCGGGAGGGGGTGATCGCACCCCGAGGCCCCTACAGGGACGAAGGGGTTCGCTGAGCCCTCCTCCCCTTCCGGGAGGGGTTGATCGCCCCCCGAGTCCTCTACACTTACATACAATGCAACTCCTCCTCTTTTTCTCCCCCGCCTGTTCTTCCTGAACAGTTTATACCCTTCCAGGACAGTGCTCCAGTCATGAGAGTCATCCCACCAAGTCTCCGTTATTCCAATCAAATCGTAGTTCTTCGACGGGGCCAGGGCTTCTAATTCTTCCTGTTTGTTTCTCATGCTTCTCGCATTTGTGTACAAACACATTAGATAACCAGTTGATCGCCCTACCTTCTCCATCCGAATCAGGGGTCCTCCTTTGTTGCTCGTTTCTCCTTGTGATTCTTCCCGGTGTCTGGCTTCCTCAGTTACCTCAGGGCTTTGGTCACCGTCCCGCAACGAACCTAGTTTAAAGCCCTCCTCACTAGGTTTGCAAGCCTGCCCGCGAAGATGCTCTTTCCTCTCTTGGTTAGGTGGATCCCATCTCTTCCTAACAATCCTTGTGCCCAGAACAGAGTCCCATGGTCGAAGAAACCAAAGCCCTCTCTCCGACACCACCTGCGTAACCACGCATTTACTTCCTCAATTCAACAATCCCTACCCAGACCTTTTCCTTCAACCAGAAGGGTGGACGAGAACACCACTTGTGCTTCAAATTCCTTGATCCTTCTTCCCAGCACTACGTAATCTGCCGTGACCCACTCAAGGTCATTCTTGGCCATATTGTTAGTTCCCACATGGAGAAGCAGGAAGGGGTAGTGATCCGAAGGTTTAATCACTTTCGGAAGACTCTTGGTCACATCCTGAATGTGAGCTCCCGGTAAGCAGCACGCTTCTTGAGATTGCAGGTCTGGACGGCAGATGGATGACTCAGTCCCTCTTAGGAGGGAGTCTCCCACCACCGATCTTCTTTTGGGGGTCATGGTAGTGGAACCCCTATCCCTAGGACTACGTATCCCATGTCTTCCGGTAGATGGTGTTCCCTTCTGATTTCTTCCCTGAGAAGTCCCTACCAAAGCATTCTCCACCGCAGTGCCTGTGGAGAGAGCCTGATAGTGGTTACTTACCTCTACAGGGATGGGAGATACCTGAGTTGGCCTCCTTCTCCTTCTAGAGGTTACATGCTGCCAGTTCTTATCCTGTACTGCCCTGACTGGCTCTTCAGCCTGCTGTGCCTGCAGGATTAAACACTGCCTTCTATTGAGGAAGTCTTCATTCTCTCTGATAGAACGTAGGGTCAATACTTGGGCCTCAAGTCCTCTAATTTTTTCTTCCAAAATGGTGACTAGCTTGCACTTAGTGCAGATGAAATCCCTTCTTTCTTCCGGAAGGAAGACAAACATGGCACATGCTGTGCAGGTAACAACAGCAGACCTCTCACCATCCATACCTGCCTTCCTTCTGAGAGATTCCTCAGTTGTTATTAAATGCCTCCTTGAAGGGCAGAAGTGTAGTGAAAAGATTTTAAAGAAAGGCGAGTGCATCTCACCCCCTTCCCAACTCGCTCTCCAAACTTCCTGTTAACATCCCCTGTTCGCAAGCTCCCTGGTCGCTGACTCACTCAGGTAGGTGGATGCAGTGATATGATCAGCACACCAGATGCACGGGCAGAGTTTTGTGAGAGCAGGGAGAGCAGCCATGTGTACCATGGCTTTTCATCCTGTTCCCTTGATTACCAGGGAGTGAGGGGAAAGTACTTCCATTCCATGCATGCCTCTTACTCCTGGCTGGTGAAGGGAGGGGACAAAGGAGTAAATCACATAATGCAAGCACTTTCCCTTTGCTCCCTGGTAGTCCGGGAAATGGGAAGAAAAGCAAGCCACATCCTGGTAAACATGGCTGCTATCCTCCGCCTCGCCCTCCCAAACTCTGACCTAGGTGGCAGCCTAAAGGGGAACTGTGTGATCCAGCCTGTCAGACCTGTTCAACCATCCACAGCCTTTCTCCGTCGGCTTTGGAACCTCCCTTCAGGAAGTTGAAGGCTGCTATCAAATCCCCCCTCACTCTTCCCTTTTGCAGACTAAATAAGCCTCAGCCTCTCCACATAGGTCAAGTGCTCCAGGCCCCTAATAATTTTGGTTGCCGTCCACTGGACCCTCTCCAATGCGTCCACATGCTTTCTGTAGTGTGGGGCCCAGAACTGGACACAATAATCCAGATGTGGCCTCACTAGTGCTGAATAAAGGGGAATAATCACTTCTCTAGATCTGCTGGAAATGCTCCTAATGCACCCTAATATGCCATTAGCTTTCTTGGCTACAGGGGCACACTGTTGACTCATATCCAGCTTCTCATCCACTGTAATCCCCAGGTCCTTTTCTGCTGAACTGCCACCTAGCCAGTCAGTCCCCAGCCTCTAACAATACTTGGGATTCTTCCGTCCCAAGTGCAGGACTCTGCACATGTCCTTGTTGAACCTAATCAGATTTCTTTTGGCCCAGTCCTTTAATCTGTCTAGATCAATCTAGACCCTATCCCTGCCCTCGAACATCTCACACTCTCCCCCTAGCTTAGTGTCATCTGAAAACTTGCTGAGGGTGCAATCCATCTCCTCATCCAGGTCATTAATGAAGATGTTGAATAAAACCAGCCCTAGAACCAATCCTTGGGGCACGCTGCTTGAAACCAACCACCAACCACACATCGTGCCATTGATCACTACCTGTTGGGCCTGACAGTCTAGCCTGCTTTCAATCCACCTTACAGTCCATTTATCCAATCCATATTTCCTTAACTTGCTGATAAGAATATTGTGGGAGACCATATCAAAAGCTTTGCTAAAGTCAAGTGGATATCACATCCACTGACTTCCCCATGTCCACAGAGCCAGTTACCTCATCATAGAAGCTAATCAGATTGATCAGGAATAGTCAACATGGATTCACCAAGGGCAAGTCCTGCCTGACCAATATCGTTAGCTTCTATGATGAGGTAACTGGCTCTGTGGACATGGGAAAGTCAGTGGATGTGATATACCTTGACTTTAACAAAGCTTTTCCCCTCTTCCAAGTGCTTCAAAATGGATTCCTTGAGGATCCCTTCCATGCTTTTTCCGCGATGAAATTACCTTCCTGGGACTGGGTGATGCTTTACAAATCTCTGGTCTAATATCCTCATCTGTTCTTCTCTTGTTTCTTCTCTGCTTTTTTATTATCATTCATTTATCTTTTATCCTCTGTTCCATAACTTTTTTGTGCAGGCTTAAATTATCAAGTTACCTTGTTGTGTCCATATTTATATACATTCTGTTTTAACACCCTAATTAAAACAGCCTCATGCATAAATCAGAGTAACTAACCTAAGTTATAATTTTTTGCTTATCCTGATGTAAGTCAGTTCTTCTTTTCTTCCTACTCACCAGTTCTTATCTTAGAACAGATGTTGTTCTTCTTATTGCTCTATTCCTTAGGCAGTGAGGTTTGCTTGCTTTTGTTGGCAGGAGTGTGATGTATCAGAACATGGATTTGCTCTTGGAAGTATCTGAGAATCAGGAAATACAATTTGGTGCTGTTTTCTAAATATCCTACAATTTTCCATTTTAGGAACAACCCCCTGCCCCTCAAAACACAACACAACACACACAGCATTTTTCATGGTAGCCAAATAACGTTCTCTTTCACAGATGAATCACTTCCTTTACTTATGCTAGTAATTCCCTTTCTATTGCTTCTTCAGTAGGGCTGCCATATGTTGTTCTTTCCATATGCTCAGAGAGATAACTTAACCAGCATGTGTTCCACAGCAAACATTCATCTGATTCATACATAAAAGAGCAAACTATGGAGAAATATTCTTTCTGTGCTCAAACCTTTTTACTTACAAAATTGTATATATATATTGTGGTCGGGTCGGGTCGGGTCGGGTCGGGTCAGGGAGCTGCTGCAGAGAGGGAAAAAGGCAGCCCAAAAGCGGGGAAAACCTGTAAGTAGAAGCAGAGAACTGCAGGGCAATTAGATGCAGCTGTGAGGGAGCTGGCTCAGGCAGATAGGGGCCAGCTGACTTCTCTGCTGGCTGACTGAGGGCCTTTAAAGCCTCAGCAGTTGGAAGCTGGGGTGGTGTGTGAGAGGATGGAAGGGAGGTGGAAGAGGAAGAGGAAGAGGAAGAAGTTTGAGAGAATAATCTGTAACAGAGTTAGGTGGAGGCAGCTAGGGAGGGATCTGAGAGACCCCAGCCCACCCTCTCTGGGACCCTAAGCCCTGCTCCTAAGCAGTGCCCCCACCACCTGATGGGGAGAAAGTGAGGCCTGACCCCCCAGGGAGTGCTGCTGCCAGGATAGCCTGTGTGCAGGGCAGAGGCTGTCCCAGGCTGCTCCTCATGGGGCTGGCGGCAAGTTCTCACGTGGGGCAGAGGGCAGCTGCTGCCAGTGCCCAGGATTTGCAGGGGGTGGGGTGCTGAGGGTGGGACAGCGATATGGGGGGAGCCATAGAGAATATAGAGGTCAAATATCTTTCTACTACTACTAGAGATTTCCCTGTTTATGCATCCCAGGATCGCATTAGCTCCTTTGACCACAGCATCACATGGAGTTTCAATGAATCTGCATTTTCATATGAAAAAAAGTTTCATCCAAAATTCTCAACCAACTCTATTTATATACTTTAAAATATTAATTATTGATTCTTTAGTGAGAGTACAGTCCTGGAATAAAGAAGGAGCTGTTTTTAAATACTCACCTCTCGGCATCTTCAGTGAAGACTGTTTTGACAAAGTATATTTAATTCTTTCCTTTACAAAAAAATCAAAGATGTCACCGATACTTTTCTCAAGAGAGTTATTGTAATCAGTCTAACTTTCTTGGTAGCCCTACAGTAATAATCTCATCTAGAAGCCCAGTGGTAAGTAAAAACAAACACCTAAGGAAACTAATTTTAAATTCAAACTTTCAAAGGGTTAGTAAAAGCAAGAATAAGGAGGGGAAGTGGATTTTTTTCCCCTCTCCTCTCCCCTTCCATTTCTATTGTTTTTGAGTTTCAGGCAAACCCTTGGATAAATGCAGTGTTTAATGGTAAAGGGGTTTGTTACTTGAAACTATGTTCTGTGCTTATTTGACTTCTAAAACAATTTAATTGTAGGGTTTGGCTACCATGTATCTCATGGCTGAATAGCTCTCAAGCTAATTATAGCATCAGAAATTGGCCCCAGTGTTCTGTTTCTATATAATATATTTTTGGGGGACTTTTTTATATCATGCAGCATACCTTGATATTTCTCACTTGATCAGTCTTTTAAAGCTGAGATGGAAAATTGTCACTGTAAACATCACCTTGGATGACTGTACGAGGTGATGTAAGAGTATAGGAGGTGTTATCTGTATTTTAAAATAAATAAAGGAAAGGTCAGAAATCAATTTATTCTGAATTGGCAGAGAGAAAAAACAACAATTTGCTTAACCTCCAATGACTGTTTGTTTTACGAAGTCTTTGCACAGAGCAATTAATATTAATGAATTACCACATGTGCCAAAACCAGTAAAAATGGTGTTTAAAATTCAGCCCTGAAAGATGTAGTTCACCATCACAGAAGAATTTAATCTTTCTCATAACTCATTGCTGAAATCACTCGAAGACAATGGCAAAAGCAAAAAAATTCAGTATGTTCTGGGAGGAAAGGAATTAGTCCCTGAAACCTAGCCATCTTCTTAACACCAACAAAGGTGCCTGATGTCATTGAAGAACTAAGCACGTGTGCGATGCATGCAAGATCAGATGCTTTGCAGTGTATCAGGTTTGTCTTGCGGCATGTGTGTGAGGTAAAAGAAATATGTAGAATTTAAGCACTGGAATTGCATGTGCATTTTGGAGACATTCTCTTTCCTTATCAGTGACAACATTGGTCACTGAGACATTTGGTCTTTATGGCACAAAAGTGTTTGTTTCAAGGTGAAAGCTGCCATTTTCTCAGTGCCGTCATGGAAAAGAGTGATAATTGCTGTTGTGCTAACAATTCATATTTTCCCTCTTTTCATAACATTGGGTCATATTGTACCATTGATTTTTGAGTGAGGAGAGTTTGATATAATTCACTGACTTTGAGAGAGATGGCTTATGCAAATCTACAAATAACTTTTAAGATTCACTTGCAATTGTCAATTTACAGAACACATTTTTCTAGTAAAACTATTTTAAAAGACCTACAGCTTTATGCAACATGCATTTCTTTGCAGTGGAGCTCTGCACAGCTGCCTCATTATATTGTAAAGGATGACTTGATAGCTGCCCAATTTTGAGTGCTTGTAACCTGTGAAACTAAAATCCAGATTCTCTCTAGCCTGTACTAATTTATGCAAGCTGTTTTCTAAAGCACATTCAGATTGATTTTCTTCTATTTCCTTCAGCATAATGGTTCCATTTTACTTTATCCTTAAGAGCAACTCTTTATTAGCCTGCTTGATGTTACTTCTGTTCTTCTGGCAAGCAAGATCCTCTGGCTGTGTCTAGACTACACCTCTCTGTCGACAGAGAGATGTAGATTAGGCACGTTGAAATTGTTAATGAAGCTGGGATTTAAATATCCCACTCCTCATTAGCATAAACATGGCCACCACTTTTTTCGAAACGGAGTTTTTTCAAAAAAAAAACAGCAGTCTAGACGCGGATCTGTCGAAAATAAAGCCTTTTCCGACAGATCCTGTTAACCTCATTTTTTGAGGAATACAGGATCTGTTGAAAAAGGCTTTATTTTTGACAGATCCGCGTCTAGACTGCCATTTCTTCGAAAAAACTCCGTTTCGAAAAAAGCAGTGGCCATGTTTATGCTAATGAGGTGCGGGATATTTAAATCCCGGCTTCATTAGCAATTTCGACGTGCTTGATTTGCATCCCTCTGTTGACAGAGGGATGCAGTCTAGACGTAGTCTCTATGCCTGAGGACAAGGTAGTAAAAGCACATCACAAAACTTTAAGTAAATAAGTGTGCACAGCACAAATGCAGCTAACCAGTTGTTCATACTGTGCATGAACAACCAGTTTTGTGGCTTCACAATCCTTGGATTTCAGATTAGAACATACTCGTGAACTTGGTATAAAATTTGGTCTAAAACACGAAGTTTAGCAATGGAACCATGAGAAATGGAGGGCTTGTTTACACAGTGCATTGCTCCACACCAAAGGGGTGTAAATCCTAATGTGCACTGGGTTCTGGTGCTATGCCTAGCTCATGTGGACCCTGCTGGTGTGCACTAAAAGTTTCCATGTGCACATTAACATAGTTACATTTCAAATAGTACTACTGTAATGTGTATTAGTAAACTTTGGCTAACTGCCAGCAGGAAACACATGGGCCATCAGCAAGACACCTACCTGCCAGTGCTTACTAGAATTTACACCCCTCTGATGAAGACTAAAGCATTGTATAGACAAGCCCAGAGTTTGTGAGACTTTCTGTATAATGATGATTTGATTTTCAGTTTCTCTGGGTATTGCTACTCATTCTAGAAGATGAGGCTTATCAAATAGTGTGCATAATTTCATTTAAATAATTCATTTGAAATGAAAAACACATAGGAGAGGTAACCTCACTGAAGTAAAAAACCAGCATCAGTTGGAGGAGTATAAGTCCAGTAATTAGTTAAAGGGGAATAGCATGTTTTCTTCTAGGCCACTGATTTTTCGGTCCAGGTATTTTACAGAATACTGTGAAACCCGCTAGCAACCCCACAGAAGGATTGATTTATAACAAGTGACTGAGATTTTGCATGCCGTTAGGATAGATGACTGTAGTTATCAGGTGTCCATTTGCATAAGTTTCATTCTTGGGGCTTGTGTTAATCATGCTACGATTTTATGGCCTCCTACAGGCTTTTAGTGCTGCTAACATTTAAGATAGAATGTGCACCCTGTGAATTTTTCTAGCAAAACAGAAGGCAGAGCAGTGCTTGCTTGAAGGTGATGACAAATGGAGCTCTAATTGGTATTTACCAGATGAAAGATTCACTCAGTGGATAGCACACACCCCTTCAACTGTGGACAAAGGTTAGATGTAAACTCCTCTCCTGTGTAAAACGGTGACTGTCACAGACTGTCATGCTCATCTCTCAACTGTAAAGCATTTAGGGTTGAGCTAGTACAGGACTCTCAGGCCCTGACTGGTGCTGAACCAGAGAATTTGCCAAACCATGGGAGGTCAATGTTGTCTAGCAGCATAGCCAACACTTCCCACTGCTTACTCGACTCTCAGAAGACATTTAGGGGTAAATTAGACTAAATAAAAGTGTTCTGTCACTGAGAACCAGGACTGGGGGCTGTAAACAAACCTTATGGGACCAAGGGAAACTTGGCCACACACATAAGTGGATATCTGGCTAATTAAAATCATGCTGGACCATGGATATTGCTGGGCCAGAGAGTGCCAGACTATAGAGATTCAACCTGTAATATGATTAAATTAAATTGAATCCTGGGAAGGGGAAATCAACTGCCATGGGGAATGGAGAGCTTATGACGAGACTGACTCTGTTGCATCTGATACATGGGAAAATGGATCAGCAATCCAGCCTTCTTATGGATGACGATAACTTTTTTCTTCCATCTTCAAGGAAAAACTCTAGGGCTGTGTCTACATTGGCGCGATCTTGCGCCAAAGCGTCCACTTTTGCTCAAAAACTTGCTGCCCGTCTACACAGGCCGCGAGATCTTGCACAAGAACACTGACCTTCTAATGTGTGAAATCAGTGCTTCTTGCACAAGAACTATGATGCTCCCGCTCAGGAATAAGCCCTCTTGCACAACTATTCTTGCGCCAGAAGCCAGTGTAGACAGGCAACATGAATTTCTTGCGCAAGAAAGCCCGATGGCTAAAATGGCCATCGGAGCTTTCTTGCGCAAGAGAGCATCTACACTGGCACGGATGCTCTTGTGCAAAAGCACATCTCTTGCGCAAAGGCACATGCCAGTGTAGACGCTCTCTTGCGCAAATACTTTAACGCAAGAGTTCTTGCGTTAAAGGGTATTTGCGCAAGATCATGCCAATATAGACATAGCCCAGGATGTAGCGTTGTCATGCAAAAACAAACCATAAACGAATGCATTTTTTTAAATTTTAATTTTCTGTGACAAGTGTAAAAATGATCAGTCTCACTCTTAGTCTATTTAGGTTCTTGTACCATGCCCAGATGTAGGGTGTAAAAGCCAGGATTTTACCCTTAGAGGAAGAGGAAAACGGTGTCATAGTTTCTCAACCACAAAATAAAAACAGAAATAAAAATAATTGTGTTCAGATGGAGGTCAGTTTGTTGCTCTAGTGAATATGTGGTTAATATGCAGCTCTTTCAGTTAGTATTACTTTTCTTTTATGTGCAGTCAGTCTCTTTTTGGACCCAGTAGAGAAATTTGGCACAAAACACCTGATGGATGCCTGGGTTTGTTTGTTTTACTAAAGAGCAAATGGCTGATGTCGCTTTCAAACTACAGGTTCAACCCCATTGGTATCTACAAAATACACATCTTTTATTTCATCTGTTAGATTATAGTAAGTTTGGCACCTACATTTAACATTTACAATGACAGGCATTACCAGATTCAAGAGAGCAGATATTTAATCATAAGTTATCTAACATAATCAATTTCAAAACATTCCACTTGTTAGTTCAAACATCATGTTCAAATGTTGTTTTCTATTGCATACATGCAACAACATATTATTAAAACTAAAGTACTCAGATTTTTAATTATTCATGCTTCTGAATTATTAAATTAATGTTATAAATTCACGTACAGTGTAAATGCCCGTGGCTGCGCTTCCCACCAGTTGAGACTTAACCTCTGATTGAGTGTAGACTAGCTTCAGTGTGCACATATCTTATTGTTTTCCAATTAACAAAGCTGATATGCATTCACCCTAGAAGAAAATAGGCTTTATATTGTGGTGTTAGCTGCTGGCATGACTTCTGCTTGACTTGGAATCCCTCCCTTGAGTTTTACATGGGAAAAAAATTGCTGATGAACCTGTGTCTGATACCATGCTGACAAGTCTGTTGTTTTCTTTAATTGTATAAGTCTCTCTCCTCTCTATGTCTCTTTTTTTTTTGGGGGGGGGGAGAGAGAGGGAGGCACAGATGCATTAAAATCATTGCACCAAATTCCTATGGTGACTGGGAATGGAAAAAACCTCTAGGCTTGAAAACATTACTCCTGTACCTTTAGCTCCACCTCTTGGGTTAACTCAGTGTTTACAGGTACAGTAGTTCATAAAGGAATCTGCTCTGGAGATGATGGAAATGTCGTGGTTAAATCCCTTGCAAACATTGCCGGGTCAGCTGCCGCCCTTTGGAACTTTAATATTCAGTACATGATTAAAAGTGAAGCTTTATTATGAATTATGTTGCTGATCATAGACTCATTTGGATTAAAATTGAACTCTGGTGGCTCATCTGGAAAATTGCCCTGCTGACTGACTCATTTTTCGTCACACAAAAATATGTTGGTGCATTTCAAACATATTTTAGAGAGGTTTTATATGATCGTCAAATGTGAAACTTGCATCATGCACCCACCATAGCTTATGACAAGTAGACTTTTGTATACTCTGTTAGGAATATGAATGGTTAAACAGTAAGCATTATCCTTACCGGGTGATGCTTACTGGTTATGGTTAAATGGTGGCTGGGGCTGGAGCAGCCCCTACCTGTTCCAGGCCCGGCCTGTCTGGAGCAGCATGCCATGGGGCACTCCAACCTGGTCACAGAGGGTGAGGAGCCCACCCCCACCATGCGAGCCTGCTTAATTGGTTAACCGGTTAAACATAAAATTTAACCAGTTAATTGATTAAATGGAATTTACATCCCTAAACTTGATAAGGATGTATTGTTCAATCAAAATATTAAGAAAAAATAATAAACACGGTTGTTAATGGACATATTCCCTATGTCTTTAATCCGAACGTTTGGTGGAAGCACATATTATACTTGTGACAAGGACCAAATACAAACTCAGCAAGTTATTTTGGAAAGATGAAAGAAATATCATAATAATGAAAGTAGTATAACATTTCCCATTTTAATGAAAGACATCTTCTGATATTTGTGCATACTAGATACGAATCCAAATAAAATCCCACAGATTACTTTTAGTTTAGCTTGGACAAAACATGCTGTATGAGTAAGACAAGCAATTTTTGTGCATATTGAAAATGAACCTGTACTTTGCAACTGGATCTTTGCCAGTATAATGCAGGCATTTGCAAGTGTGAAGCGAAGCCTGGAGTATAGAGTGCAATGTTATGCCATTTTCAGTGACAAGATTGGTGATTTCTGTTACTGAAATGTGTTATCTTTTCAAAATAACATGCTGAGTTGATGTTGATATGTATGACAGAGTAATAGGCTTGCTTCCACCTGGTGATTTGGATATACACTGAAGGTAACACCACAGCCAGCAGGGATAATTTTTGACAGAATCTTTAGTTGTTGCTTTTTGTTATAACAAGAGCACAGAGCATATGTACTATGAAACAGAGTTTGTTCTGTAGTAACACTTTCTATATAGATAAAAGAAGGGAGAAAGGAGAAAGATTTATAAACAGAGCCCTGCCAAATTCATGGTCCATTTTGGTGACAGGATTTTTAAAAACCACAAATTTCATGATTTCTGCTATTTAAGGGTGTTGGAATTGTAGGGGTCCTAACCCAAAAAGGTGTTGTGATGGGGTGACAAGGTTATTGGAGGGGTGTTGGCACTGCTACCCTTAGTTCTGTGCTGCTGCTGGCAGTGGCACTGCCTTCAGAGCTGAGGAGTTAGAGAGTAGTTGCTGCTAACTGCTAGGGATGGCTTGGTATGGTATTGCCACCATTACTTTAGCGCATCCTTCAGAGCTGGACACTGGTCAACAGCTGCCACTCTCTAGCCGCCCAGCTCTGAAGGCAGATCAGAACTAAGGGTGGCAATACTGTGACACCCCTAAAATAAGATTGCAACCCCCTGCTCCTCCCTTTTAGGTCAGGACCCCCAACTTGTGAAATGCTGGTGGTCTCCCCTGAAATCTGCACAGTATAGCGTAAAAACAAACAAAAGACCAGATTACATACGAGCACACCAGAGTTCAAGGTCTGTGATGTGTTTTTCCTGGTGGTGAATTTGGTAGGGCCCTAAGTACAACTTCCAGGAATGTGCAGGACAAGCAGATACATGTGGTGAAAGACAAAGCGTTCTGTTATGGGTTTTTATGATAATAAATTTAAGAAAGATGGTCATTCAGGCTTCCTGTACAGTTGCCATATTTTGTACATCCCTAAACTGGAACTCTCTGGTCCAGCAACATCTGAGGTCTAGCAGGAGGTCTGGCGGCAAGACAGGGTGTGCCGCAGTGGGGCCCATGGCAGAGGGGTCTGGCAGTGCAGCGGGGAGCTCTGGCCCCAGGAGCAGCAGGTCTGCAGGGAGCTCCTGCTCTGGGGAGCCCCTGCCAGGTTGGCAGCAGGGGGCTGATGGCAGAGCCTAGCTACAGCAGGTCCAGGGCCAGAGCCTGAGCTTGGGGGCAGTGTGGCCAGGTACAGGCCAGAAGCAGCCAGCAGTTGGGAGGGACCGGGGTCTGGGAGGCCAATCACAGGGGACCTCCCCTAGTTCAGCAAATCCCCTCATTCAGGACCAGCCAGGTCCGGATGGTGCTGGACCAGGGAGGTCCAACCTGTATTAGGGAAAAAATTAGTTCCATAATTTGGTCACACATTCAGTGAATCTCAAAGCCTTTTCCAAAATAAGGTTGCTTGTAGTGCATCAGTGAAATAATGCACCAGGATTTGGTAAAACATTCTTTATTCAGGTTCCTTATTCTCTGGCCATTTTCCTCCTTCCTTTTTTCCCCAAGATCTATGCCTTTTGATCAAAGTAGCTGATTGTTGGGACAGTTTTGTGTTTTGTTTGTTTTGGGCTTTTTTTCTTTTTTTAATATTTACACTATCCCAGAGTATACGAGGAGTTTTGTAAAAACTAAGTATATACAAATAATTGGTTAGTTCTGTATATTTTGTCAAACCCTTAATTTTATATAAAAAACTGTTCAACCTTTACCCTTTACTTGATCCACCAGTTACAAATTACTAGTAAAGAGTTTTGACCTCTAACATGTTATTTTGGTTGTGTGCTTTTTTTAAGTTTAATTTTGTGTGTAAATGTGTTGCTCATAAACAATTGGCATAATAGGCCTGATCCAAAGTCCAGTGAAGTCAGTGCGAATCTTTCCATTGGCTTCATTGATTTGGATCAGACTTCATGTGAATAGATGCTAACTTTCCTATGTAACTGTGCTAATGCGTCCTACCCTTGTCGTAGCACGTCTTTCCTAAACTGTAATGGCCAAGGCCTTATCTTGTTGTAAACCACTTCTGTAGCCCTGAGAGAGATTCCTCTGTTGAATGGGACTGTTGTGGAGAAGGCCAATAATTTAAAATGCTCTTGTTATCTGGGTTGATTTTCAGTCACCTGCTTTGCATCTAGGGGCTGATCCTCTTCCCATCATCGGTAAAAATTGTGAGCTACAGCAGTCATGCTTGATTTGAAAGAAAGGTAGACCTGGGTGTCCCCCATATACTACTATCACATCAGTCCATTTTGTCTCACAGTTCTCATGAGTGTAGACTTGCATGTAGACCCAGATCCTGCAGGAGCCAAAATTAAAAACATACTGTCAGAAATGGAAAACATAAGCAGTGGTTCTGTGTTGTTGGAATTATTAATAATATTAGAAATTATTAATACTAGTGTGGGAAATCACCAGACACTAAACTTTAATCCGTTTATTTAATCTAAAGGTCAAATGATATTTTATACAGTTTCTTTAAGTATGCATGACAGCCTAAAAACAAGCAGTTACTACACCCAATACAGTGACAAAGTATCCATAAACATGTGATCAGTATGCTTACAGTTAGGCAAGAAATAGAGGGAACTGTCTATTCTGGTGGGCTCCAGCATGATCAGGTAGAATAGGACTAAGAATCTTCAAATTCTTAATTTTGTTTAAGATCCTTTAACAGATAATGACTTTAGCTAAAAGCAACTGGAGACAAGTCTCAGCGGGATAGCTGTGTTAGTCTGTAACTTTAAAAATAACAAGTAGTCCTGTGGCACCTAACAAATACATAGGATCATGAGCTTCATGGGTAAAACCCACTTTGTTAGATGAGTTAGTTCACCCTTATTTTTTGGTCTTAATCCAGAGAAGCTTTCCAACCTTCTTTCTCCCCAAGACTTTTCCTCCTTTTCTCTTCCCCTCCTTGCTCACCAGCAGTTTTTCCTTTGTACCTCGGTTACATAGCCCTTAGTTTTTGAGATTACACTGGTATGTGGAATGCAGCTGGGAAGGTTCATGCTGGCTCTTCTCTCTTGCTTTATTTAATTCCATGTGCAGTCACCCTATCAGTCAAAGATGTCCTGTATTGTAACCTCCCTTTTGAAACCATACATTCTCCCTACTTCATTCCTTCTGGTCTGATAACTCGCTATTTTCAAGACCTTCCTTCTACTTGTTAGTCAGGACCTTTCTTTAGAACACATGTATTTCCTTAACCACATTCAAACTAACTCTTATTCTTTAATTTTATATTTCTTCTTCTGGTGGCATAAAATGTCTTCACCCTGAAAAATAACAACACAATGCCATTCCCAGATATGACTCAGAGGCTCAGTCACCAGGGAAAGCTGCAGGAATACATCTTGACTTTTTTCCCCCCTAGAGCCTCATGACTTTTCTGCCACCTGGGATGTTTAAACTGAAATCTTGCCCCAAGGTTGAGATCTTGCAGTTTCTTCACTTTTTATAATTGGGTGCCAGGAGTTTTCATTAATTTTTTTTTAATGAAAAGGCTTGGTCTAATAAGGTGCTTGTTTGTCATCCTTTGTCATCTTTGTTGAATCAACATACTTCATGGTGGTTTATAATTTTATCTTCTGGGATTTTACACCTTGGTTAACCCGGAGGCAAAACTAAGTATCTGTGTCTTGCAAATCAACTCAGACTTGAGAAAACTTACTCTAGTACCCTTATGTACTAGGAATTAGGCTGTACATACAGATAGAGGCTGACTGTACTTTTGTGGAGCTCTGGGCTAGAGCAGATGGGGACCACCTCTTCCTCCTACAGTCCCTTCACCTCACCTCCAGTGCTCCTGTCAGGGAAATAGGATTGAGGAACATGGGCTTATCCCACCCCACTCCCCCGCTGGCACTCCTGCTGGGCAACAGGGGCTTCCCCCGCCCTTCCAGCACTCCTGCTGGGGAGCAGGGTCAAGGCACAGAGTCGCCTCCATCCCTCCTAGTGCTCCTGACACCCAGCAGGGATGGGAAGTGCCCTAATTGCTTGGGGCGCATGGGTACAGGCCCGGTTGGCCCAGTGGCTAATGCGCCACTGCATACAGAACTAGACGTACGCAGGTCAGGGAAGGCAGGCTCTGTAGTTCCTGATTCTTAGAGAAATGCTCCACTTTTCAGAAAAAGATACTGTCTCTGATTGCTCTCCCTCTGTGAAGAAGCCAGAGACATGAGTTTCTGTTTGTGCTCCTCCTAGCATCACAGCAAGACAGAGCCTGAGCCATCATTATAAACATAGCTGTTCCTCTTACTATAGAATAATCACTCATGCCTCCTGGGTACCACTGCTGCCACAGGGCTCGTCATTCCTGCAGGAGGGGAGAAGATATAAGTGATGACCCTTACTGCCATAGATCAGGAATGAAGGGCTGACGTACAGAGCAGCGGTGGGCACTGTTACCCCAACAGGCCATATCGGCCGCTGATTCCACTTTCACCTACTCCATTCTAAATGGGGTTGGCAGAATTGGATTTTTGTAATAATTTCAAAAGGTAATATTGATGTTTATCTTTACATATTTTATTTATTTTTATCAAATTAAATGTTCACTGTTGCAGGAAGTTATGGGTGTCAGACAATAATTATTTAATGAGAGTAAACCATTGAGATTCTAAAAGTTCAAGGTTTATAACTGCTAAAATACAAGCTGTCAACATCCTATGTCAAAATGTTACCCTTAAACCAAACTTTAAGAAGTTGTCAAGCAGTGCATTTGTTCCTTTGCCTATCAGTAAATGTTGATGATTATTGATGGAAATAATTCTCATTGCTTTGTGTATGCTGAAATCAATGTTTGTCGACCTTTACCAATACAAATCTAGCATTCCAAGCCTAATTATAAATCAGGAGTAACTCCATAGAAGACAGTGGTGTTACACAAATGTACCATTCAAGTCACGTCTCTGATATCTGATGATTTAGAGAGACTAAAGGTCACTTGAACATCTGACTCTCCTACAGAAAGTAACTTTAGGAAACCCAAGCTCTAGATTCCAAAAAGTTAGGCAAGCCTAGAATTAAGTGCAGTTGAATAACTTTTTGGTGGAAGTTTTTGACACATACACAGGAATGTTGTCTAGGATACTGGTAGGATTATTACTGAAGTGACTTATACATACAACAGACCCTGAAACAATGGATCATGCTTTCTGGTAACCTCGGGCCCTAAGAAGCTGCCTCATGTTATCCTGAAATACTTCAACTTTATTAGAAGACCACATCTTATAAATAACTGAGTTTTCCATTGTTTGAGTCACTTTAGGCTTCACTAAATTGTACAGCATAAAAATAACTGTACTGGGTTTCAAAATATGCAGTTGGTTCTCATATTACTTCATCTTGGTTAACAGTTATCTTTGCAAGACCGACACCATTATTCATTTTTCTACTGTGTGAATTTAGAGTATTGTCTTTAGAGACAAACAAGAGCTACCTGCATTTTGATTTAAACCTTTCAACCAGGCTTTTAGCAAATAAAAATAATGAGATGATAAAACAATGAAGGGTTTTTTAATTTAAATAGAAAATTAATCTTGGAACTATTTTGTTCAAGTTTCCATATCATACATGCTCACTTATATGCATCCAGTTGTAAAACAAATATGAGAAACCGGTATGACAACACATAAATTGTGGTACTGCCATTGTGACATGTAACGTTAAATCATTTCGATTACTGGTTTGTCGTCCTTGTTGTATGCTAGGGCCATGTTTACCATTCATGTTTCTGGGAATGAAATAGTAATATGTTGGTTTTTTCCCCTTCCCTTCAGAATAACGAAATGGCAGAGCTACAGAGAATACGGATGAAAGACGAAATTCGAGAATACAAGTTCCGGGAGGCAAGACTTCTTCAGGATTACACAGAGCTTGAAGAAGAAAATATCACTTTGCAAAAACTGGTGTCCACACTGAAACAAAACCAAGTAAGCACAGATGAGATTTTAGATGCTACACTAAAAAAAATACACCAATTGACTGAAAACTATGTGATTTGACCTACTTTAAATTAATCTGGTATAAGATTCTTCATATCTTGTTGGTTATAGTGAAATAAAACTCTTGGCAAACTATCACACTGGAAATCTTAGTGAAGTGCTGAATGCACCCTGAGATTCTATGACAAGTTAAAATCCCACTGCAGCCAGCTGTAAACAGGGTTGCTCTCCACTTGATACAATGTGCACACCTGCCATTGATGTTGAAGGGATAGGCATAGTCAGACTCACTTATGTATGTATAACATTTAGAAATGCTACTCTGAAAAATGTACATTTTTCTGCTGAAGAAGTAATCAAGAAATTTATTGTCTTGGTGGTTGAACAAAATTTGTTCTTCTGTCAAAAGTGCCATTTTTGTCATGATAAATCAGTAGATATGCAATTCGGGTGATTAAACTGGCAGTATTTTTCTTCATTGAAACACATCCCGTGCTAGGACTGGGTAACAATTTGTAAGGCAATGGCTTAATTTGCAACAGATTGTAATTGCTTCCTGCCCCCATAACATGTAATTGCTTTTTAAATCCTAACATGCTCAACGGGATAATTAGGGCTTTTATCAAGTATTCAAGAGTGCCAGAGTTTCTACTGGGAGTTTAACAAATCTATCTTGTTGCTGTCAGGATATGCAGTGCTATTTCATCTAACGATTGGTAATATTTTACCTATCTTGACATGTTGAGGATTGAAGCTCTTAGAACAACAAAGTAGCACAACAAGAGATGTGGAGATGATAAAAGCAAATTAATAGCCTCGTTTCCTTGTATTGGGACACCATCACTTAAAAATTTCCAGCAGATTGTTTTTATCAGAGAGGTATTATCCAGGCCATTGTATTTCCTCTTTGAAGCACGCGTGAAATTCTCACTAGTTTCATGGGAATTACATGCACAGATCTTGGGGATATTCAAGCTCTGAAAGGACTGTCATAGTTCCCACCAGAAGAGAATCTCTTCACAAATATTTGTATTTGTTACAACACTTCACTTTTAATGAACCTGAATACCATAAAGAGGAGAAAATATCTGACATATTTTGACTGACTTTTAAAAATAGCAATATTTTTGTATCAAATCTTCTCTGTGTCTGGTCTCAAAACTCAGAAAATAGTTTTGATCTACAAGATGAAATTCCATAAGAGATTAGTCCTGCATATACATACATTTATGAAATCATGTATTATGTACTCCTTGATGTTTTATTATCGGATTTTTTTGGCATTTGGAAGAAGAATCCATGAAAAATGATCAATTTCACAATTATAGGATTTAAAAAATACCTCTCTGATTATTCAATCAGGCTAATAAATGGCAGGTTTTTAAGCCCCAAGTTTTAGTGTTATGAATGTTCTTTGTCTTGTCTAATTCAGGTTGAATATGAAGGCTTAAAGCATGAAATTAAACGATTTGAGGAGGAGACAGTATTGCTTAATAGCCAGCTAGAAGATGCCATTCGATTGAAGGAGATTGCTGAACATCAGCTGGAGGAAGCCCTGGAGACATTAAAAAATGAAAGGGAGCAAAAGAACAATCTGAGGAAGGAACTCTCACAATATATCAACCTCAATGACAGTATGTACAGTAACCACATTAATATATCGGTAGATGGCCTAAAGTTTGCCGAGGATGGGAGTGAACCGAATAATGATGACAAAATGAATGGGCACCTTCACGGGCCTCTTGTGAAACTGAATGGAGATTACCGGACTCCCACCGTTAGGAAAGGTGAATCTCTGCACCCCGTCTCTGATCTCTTCAGTGAGCTCAACATATCAGAAATGCAGAAGTTGAAACAGCAACTTGTACAGGTAAGAGCTCAGCTTTTTCACCTCATTACACCAGTCTGTAACGCTAACGACTGATTAACTTGTCCATGTGCATATTGCCCATGATGTATTTTCTCTGTACTTTGCTTTCTCCCTAGGAAAGTGTTTCTTAAACTGTGTTCCGTGGCACACCGGTGTGCCGCGAGGCAGTCAGAGGTGTGCCACGAAGAGCAACAGAATTAAAAATGGCCACCCTTAAAGGGGCAGGTGACCTTTTTTTTCCCTCAATAACTTTCCCTCAACCCCTTTTTTTCCTCAATAACTTCCCCCTGACCCTTTTTCCCCCTTACCTTTTTTTTTCTCAACAAAAAATCTTTGGTGTTCCCCATTAAAAAAAAAATTATTGTTTAGTGTTCCTCGGTCTTAAAAAGTTTAAGAAACACTGCCCTAGGAGTTTTCTAATTTCCAGATTTCAGGGGGGGAAAAGTTCAGTTGAGAGAATGGGGCGTGTTGTGAAATAATAAAAAACGAGAGGAAGAGAGGAGAAAGGGACACTGCAGTGTTTAATGTGGGTGTGGTACAAGTGGCAGAAGAGGAGGGTTCACAAGGGGCTGCAGATCTAACAAAAAGAATAATTTAAAATCAAGCCATTAAATTGAAGGTCATCCTTTAAGCATTGTTTTATGAAAGCTGTCCCTCCCAGATAATGATAGCTCTTCATGAATTGATGGGGGTAGAGGGCCAGGCATGGTTCCAAACCTCAGAGAAGAGTGTTGCAGTGTCTAGAATGTGTCACAGCTAAGAATGCCAAACTCAGGACAAGCTGTCAGAAGACAGGGCAGACCCACCCAAACTGGTGGTATATTCTACGGTTAGATTTTACTAAGCAAGCCAGTCACAAAAGTGTGTCCCTGGATCACTGTATTAGTTTTACCAAGAAGTCACATACAGCCCCATCAGCAGTCCAGCCCAGAGAAACTGCACTTTCTGATGTAAAGTGATTAAAATCAAAACAGCCAAACATTAGGTTCTTCCGGTCCCAAAAGAACAGCCACTTACCCCAGATCATTGTATACTTCAGGATCTCACCAAAACCAGAACTGGAATCCAATCCTTAGTAGGGATGTGAAGAAGAAGCCACCTCCCCATAGCAGCCAGCTCCTGCTGAGCCCCACCCCATCCTCCTCCCACACACAGGGCTGCTCCACACCCCCAGCTTGGGGGGAGAGAGGGAGTGGAGTGGGATCCTGCTTACTCAATTAACCAGAATTTAATATCCCTAATCCTTAGTAAACTTAACTAAAAGTGTGTTAATTCAGAAAAAGAAGTAAGAGTTATTAAAAGGTCTAAGCAGATAAGAAACATTAGTCTCAGTTCAAAATCTGAGTCCAG
Organism: Pelochelys cantorii; assembly: GCA_032595735.1. Lineage (NCBI taxonomy): Eukaryota > Metazoa > Chordata > Testudines > Trionychidae > Pelochelys > Pelochelys cantorii. The sequence continues at coordinate 241,702,647 of CM064326.1, forward strand.
ACGAGGTATAATGCCTATTAATTCTCCATAAGTCTCTTACATCTATGTCAATTGTGTAGCTGAAGTCAAACTAGCTTACTTTGGCTTTTTGGCACTGTCTACACAGCAGGAAGTCAAAGGAAGGACACTCTTCCTTCAACTTCCCTTACTCCTTGTGAAATGAGGGTTACAGGAGTCAGAGTAAGAAGTCCTGCAGCTTGCCATTATTTTGAAATAATGGCTTACAGCATAGACACACATTTTGTTATTTCAGAATAACGTGAGTTATTCTGAAATAACACCTCTATGTAGATGTGCCCTTAGGGTCCTCCCACAAGTGTCTCAGGGTTATCCCAAAGTAGATTTGAGGAGCTCCGTCTTGAATTTAGAACAAGCCCCCTGATGGCATCCAGAAAGAGCAGAGTTGTAGGATGAGTCCCATAAATCCATATTTATAGCAGTCTGACCTAAACAACCATTTGACAGGTATCTTCCTTGAAGGACAGTCTCAGCATCGATTCCGACGAAGAACAGATTCTCCCAATGGCCTCGCTATGAAAATTGAATGCTTCAGCCCTAAGGTTTTGGTGTTGAATATGCAGTGTGATAACCACCAAATCTTTATTTCTACATTTAAATGCTAAATACATGCTCTTGATCTAATCACAATTTATGAAAGCTGCTCTGTAACAGTTGCATACATAATATAAAGGCAAATACAAAATATGAAAAGTTAGTTTGGTTACACTGGTACCTTTTTAAGAGGATGTAAGTAAACATAGACAAATGCAATTTAGTATCTACTCTTGATTCTTACTAACACAAGTGACCTGCTTATATTTGGAAGCCCCATTAACACTCCTTCAGTATTAACATGCAGCAGATTAGCCTGATTACCTGGCAGTTCCTCTTACCTTTAAGATCACACTCAGGTGAATGGCCTGTTAATTTTATCCAGAGCTGGTTTATCAGTCTCAAAGAAATAATACAGGATGACCAAAGGACCCATTTTAAAGGAACAGTCCCATATTTAACCCCTTCTGTAGGTGTGGCAACTTTTTCTTAAGATAACAGGCAAATTACCCTGTATTTCTCTTCTCTCTCTGTCCCACCCCACCCTTATTAGTAATGGTGGGTCCTGTGAGCCAGATCCCTGCTCAAGAGCAGCCTTCCCACCAGTGGTGAATGGGAGGGTCCCACGGCCAATGCTGGGGGGAGTTGTGCAAGACTGGTGGCAGTATGTGGGGCTGGGTACTCCCCCTGCTAGTCCATCAGCACAGCCCCCACTGTGTGCCAGTTCTCCACCAGCAGGACCCTGTCCCGTCCTGTTTCTGGCCCGCGTTGGCTGTGCACTGCGAGCTGCTGTGGCAGGTGCCAGCCTGCAGCCAGTTACATGATGTGATGCCTCTGTTGCTCACCCATCACCCTTTATGTGCTCCCCCTCTCGCTGCCCTCTCCCTGCTTTGCATCTTTGCCTCCCTAGCCCAACTGCTCCTCCATATCCCCGCCTGTGGGACTCATCCAGCTCCCAGTGCTCTACAGCAAACTAGTCCCTGGTCAGAGTGTTCAGCCTGTGCAAGGCTTTGGCACATGAAGGTCTCAGCACCTCCTTGCCAGTGCCGGGAGCCAGAGGATTTTGGGCTTTCCTACATCCAGCCAAGCATGGGGGGTGGCAGAGAGTGCCAGACAGGTCAGTTGGTTCCCCTCCACCCCCATGTGAGAGGGGTGTACAGGAGTGTGTGTGTGTGTCACCCTCCCCGTGTGTGGGTAGGAGGGAAAAATGGGTGCATGTGTGTTACTTCTCCCTGTGTGAACCCTAAAGCCTTAGAGATAAGAAGGTAAGTGAAAAGAATCCAACCACACAGTATTTCTTTTTAGCAGGTGCTCGGTCAACTTGATGCTAATTTGAATGTTTGTATTGCATAGCTCTGATTGGTTACCATTGAACTCACTTGAATATAAGTAATTTTACCGGTTGTCCCCTGTTCAGCACAGGGCAGTGGTTCTCTAACTTTTTGGCCCATGGACCATCTGAATTAGTGTAAAACTTTCCGCGGACCCCCAGTTGCTAATGGACACTCACTGCTAATTACATAATTACGCCCGAGCCATTTTGCTAGGGCTGCAACTGGGGAGAACAGTTTAATTTAAATTATTATACAGATTAAGCGTTTCAACTTTCTTATGTTAGTTTATCTTCATTTTAAATAAAGTAAAATATTATGTCCAACACAAAAGGTTTCAATGTTTTCTTTATTTATGGCAGGGGTGGGGAACCTGTTTTGGGTCAGAGGCCACTGACCCTCCGAAAAATCAGTTGGGGACCACACATGTGAGAAGCAAAAAACTCTTCCAAAAGACTCAACCCTCACTGATGTGGCCCCAACACAGCACGTGCCTGGGCTGGCAGAGCAAGCAGCCAGGCAGGCCCTGGCCCACAGCGTGGCGATTAGAGTGATGCCATTTTTAGAGCATCCTTCCTGTGGACCACCTGTAAGGTGGCCGCGGGCCACGCTTTGAGAACCACTGGAATAGGGAAATGTGGTCACCCAAAGCAAATATAACCTATCTTTTAAAAGAGGAACTGTAATGGGACATCACTCACCTCACGCGAGTGCCTGTGCCTGTGCCTGTGCCTGTACTCCCTACTGTGGCAGTCCTCCTGCAACCCAGCTCTCCAGCCCTGTCTAAGCCTTTGGAGCTTCAAGGAGGAACTGCCTCACTCTGACCCAACAGCTTCCTTTTAACAAGCTTGCTGGGCCCTGATTGGTCGTGTCCTTTGTGCCACTCTAGCTTTCCCAGAGGACTTCCCTATGGTTTGCTGGGTGGGGTGTGGCAAGGCCACACCTTTTCAGCTGAGGGTTTCAGGCTCTGGCCCACGCCATCACAGGAACAAAGAAGAGGGAGTTGCCTTTTGGAGATTTGCAGCCTGGAGCTGGCTTGCGAAATGAGCTAACCAGAGACAGCTGGTGCAGGGAGAGTACCTCAAGCAGTTGGCTCCTTGTAAGAGAGCTGACAGTTGTTTGAGGGGGCTGCCTTTGGGAAGGTTACAGGGGATTCAGCTTTGAGCAGGACTGCTGCAAAATGAATCCTAGGGCTGGTCACCCCTTAAGAACTCATTAACAAAGAACACTGTGAAGAACCTTTTTGGTCCCCCAAAGTTCTGAGTGAAGAGCAATTCCCCAGGACAGATTGTTGGGACTCTGAGTTATTTGTCTGAATAAACCCAGACCCCAGTAAGGGTGGTGATGGGATGAGCAAATGTGGAGTCTCTGTAAAAGGGCCTGGAAGAGGGAGAATAAAGGGTAAGGTAGGGCAAAGGCAGAAGACCACAAGAAGGCACATAGGACAGGTATAGTTAGATATTAGGGAAAACTTTATAACTATAAGAGTAGTTAAGTATTGGAACAGACCTCCAAGGGAGGTTGTGCAATCCCCATAGTTACAGGCTTTTAAAGAACAGGTAGGACAAACACCTGCCAGAGATGCTCTAGGTTTACTTGGCCCTGCCTCAGCAGAGGGGACTGACCTTGATAACCACTCAAGGTCCCTTTCAGCTCCACATTTCTATGGTTCTATGACTCTCACTTTTTCTCGACCATTTTTGGCACTAGGATCCAGCTCCTCTTGTGGAATAAATTAGAGCCACATTCTGATCCCAGTACAATGGTTCAGTAGCACCTTACTCCCATTTACTTCAGCAAGACTACCTGTGGGCCAAGGTGCTAGTCAGTGCAAGTAAGGGTATCTGAAGTAGTCCTTAGCATATGTAGACTCCATTCTGTTTCTGTTTCAGTCAATTGGAGTTTTTGCCATTTAGTTGAGGAAAGATTTGGCATTCAACTAAGAACAAAAGGGAAGAAAAGTTCTTCTTGTTGAACACTTACCCTGCTAAGAGCTCTTGGGGTTTGAGACAGAACACAATGTTGCATTCTATATTAGCATCCCCTGCTGATGCACTCTGTGTATAGAATACCACTGAGGAGCATAGTATCTCTTCCTGAAAAGCTTCTTTCCAAAGAAGCTTGCAGTCTAGACGTAGCCTATGGGTCACACAAATTAAATATGAGGAATTCATTCACAAAGTTTCATGATGTTGAACACAGGGCTTTGGCAGTGTCTCTTCACAGTGTTATATTCATGAAAGCATGTAACAAAGTTTTGTGTGAACACCGTCAACTTCCTCCAAAGAGTGTGTATTTTAGCTCTTTGAAATTTCTGTCCACAACAGCAATTTTATTTGCCCTATTTTCAAAAGTAAGCACACCTACCAAAATATTGGTTAAGGCAGATACGATCCCTCCTGCAGCTCTGGGGCTGGATTCCCTCATGCCCCTTGGCAGGCCAGCTTTGATGGGTGCAGAGGAGACCATGTCACCACTTGTATTCCTAGAATGCAAACAAGACACAACTTCTAAATGTGGTGGGTCAGCTCCCCCCCCCCCCCCCCCCCCGCCCCAGTTCCCAGTAAAGTTCCATGCCATAATTAAAATGTTAGCGATGATTAATGGCAAAGATGTCTTTTCTGTTTTGGGAGAGAAGAGTTATCCATGTCCTTTTCAGAACCCTGTGATTCCCTCCACTAATTTATTCTCCATATTCCTGAGGCCCTGCACCATAGCCACCTTTCTTCTGGGTAAAGAGGATTAGACAAATCTTCCTTCAGACCTGCTGACCCTTCTTTATCAAACAACATGTTGGCTGGTGAACAACCTTCAGGGCATTTTCCCTTTCTGACCTCCTCCTTCAGCTTCAGTAGCACTTCCAGTGCTTTTCCGCCCAGAGAACCAAGAAAATGAGACGAGGCGTCAGGATCCATCATGGAAGTTTCCTGTTCAGTAGTTCCTCGTATTTCCCACTGTCAATGTATGAATAAATTTCTCTTGTCAACAAAGAAAGCAATGATAAATTTGGTTCCGATAGGTCAACACAAACCACTGATGCGCACTGGGGGAAAAAAAGCCCCCAAATCTGAAATCCTTGTGGAGAAGTGTGAAGCATGAAACACTCAGCTCAGTTTTTCAGTTTGTTTTAGATAGTGATAAAGTTAGTTAGTGGAACTACTAATTTAGTTGTCCCCACACCTCCTAATTAGACTGAAATATATACCCTATTTCTAGAAGGTTGCTGTGGGTGGAAGTAAAAACATAGCAGAGTATAAAAAGTGAAATACAAATGCTGTACTTAGAAACAGCAAGAAGTCATTATTATTCAGGAATTTGCTTTTGCTTTGTTATTAAGCATGCATTAGTCACTTTAAGACTCAGTAACATATTTATGCCATCTAATATTATACAACTAATTAGAATACATTTACATTGATTCCATAGATGTCTTTAAATTTTTAATTGGAATACTAGGTGAGAAGATGGGGTCCAGACCCACTACTTTTAACACTATCCCTTTGTACCCGCAAGCAGATAATCCTTTACATGCAGGCTCTCCCTTTATTTTGCCAGTCTCAAATTTTGCAAGAGAAACCATTTTTCCAGAGCTGATTTGTGTTCATCAGAGTTATCATAAAGATTCCCATTCATTTCCTTTGCAATAAAAGATGTCTGCATTGAACAGTAATGTGGTAAGAGTAAGGTTTTTTTTACTAGTTTAAGTAGTCATGGTCACTGGAACACAGTGACTCTCATAGGTGCTGGAACTAGCCATGTTGGGGTGCAATCCCCTGTCTGAAGTGGTTGTAATTATATCAAGTTTGGTTCAATGGCTCCCACTGTACAAATTGTTCCAGCATCCTTGGTGACGCTGTAGGGCCAAATTCCTGTAACAAATGATAAAATGTTTCGTTGACAATGAGCTCCATGCAGCCATCTTTATTTCTATTCTAATAAAATCCACAGTTAGCTGCTGAATTCCAGGGCTTGTCATGCTGTGGCACCACTTACCTTTAATGGCAAGATCTTCTTGTGACAATATCCATATACCTTTTCAGGATATGACTATTGTCACAGGAAAAGCTGGCACTTTAAGGAGGTTGTTACTCAGCCTCATCTGTGCCACGTTCAGCCCACCTTCTTATATGAATGGAATGGGGTGAGGAGAATACGACTAAGCACCAGGACTTCTAGGAGACACAATGAAAGTTTCAGTTCAGTCAGGAGAGAGATTCCTGGGAGAGTCGAATCATAGAAGATGAGGGTCGGAAGAGACTTCGGGAGGTCAACCAGTCCAGCCCCCTGCTCAAAGCAGGACCAACCCCAACTAAAGAGTAGTGGGTCAGTGAAAACTAGGCTGAGGAGAGAGAGAGACTTGTAGGGAGTAAAAGACGGCTAGGGAGAAAATCTCAGCAGGAATTGGACTAGGAACCCTGCACCAAGAGAATGAACCAGAAGGCTGGTCAGAAGTTCTCTGTTGTAAATTGTTGGGTTTTTTTAAATAAACCAGACTGTCAAAAAAGGGAGGTATAGAGCACAAACCTGCTCAGCATGAAGTCTGATTAACAGGAGGGAACGGGGAAATTGAGGCAGGGATCGAGCTGAAAACGGAACTGAAGAAGATCCTGCTACAGCCATGGAATTTGACTAACCTGTTCAGCAGCCTTATATTACAGTGGGGACTAAATGCTAACAGAAATGCAACTCTGTATGTCCGAGGAGGTGGATGTGCTGTTTGTGACATAATACAGAAATGAGGAAAACAGTAATAGTGTTTGGTCCCAATTTTTCTGCTTAAATAAAGAAAGAGCCATCTTCTCCCTTCCACTTGCACACACAAGATTTACGGCCAGATTTTAAACATGGTTTTAGAGTGGCTTCTGGTTTTCCACCTACAATTTTGGGTCTGCTAATAGACTCATAATCTTTTACCTTCTGTTGTGTTACCAGTTCTGATCTGGATGGAGACACACAGGAAACATTAAACTTCGGTTTTTTTATTTATGACCATCTGAATCTGAATGGACCAAACTACTAACGACTAACCTGGTTCCCTCGGTTTAAGAAGTTCTGTATTAATTCTCCCACCCGCTGGGGAATAGCCATTCTCCATGGTACTGGATACTTTTTAACCTCCAGATTCCTCTATGGAAACCTAGGACAGAATTAATATAGCTCAGAGCCCGTGGCCACACAACTCCTGCTTTTGCTTCTCCCAGGCAGGAGGTGATGTGGCCCAAACATTTCATAGCACATGTACAGATTGCTGGCTTTTGATTGATACCATCTGTGTCTACCCCCAGGTTTGTAACAGAGAGTTTGTTAGTTTCCAGGATCTGCTGCAAGGACCACTTTTTCTCCCTTGTCTTTGAGGAGATGAGTGTTGGGTCTGGTACATAGTGGTGGATTGGATATCTGGGGATTATGTGTGTACTGTAATTTCTATTTACGTAGTTGCCGCATGACTTCATTTGCACTGGGAAAATTTTTGCATCTGTTTAATGTATTTTTTTTTCAGATTGTCATGGATACCCAGAGCACCAAGAAAGTGCTTTTCATTACTGTTGGTAAAAAGCCAAATATATAAATAATGATGGTGAAAGAAAGGCAGAGTTTTTCACTGAAAATCCTAATAAATGTATATGTGTAGGAGAGAAATGTATGTGTATCATTATGATGTATTATATCAGGAGGTAAGCTGAATAATGCGTGGTGGCTGTTTAAAATTCAGAGGATATATTTTGGGGAAATCTGGTGTTTAGAGACACACCAGTCACTGCCAATTTAGGTGACTTAGCAGAAGTGCTAGGGAAGTGGGTAGCTCTTGATGAAATGAGCACTAATAATAGGAAATAATGAACACCTGTCATTACACTATTGCAATGGCAGCAGGAATTGACATTGTCAGATACTCTAGGAGATGTAAATACGTACCTACCATGTAATTTTAAAATTAATGGCTGATGTGTCTAAATCCCTTTGGAGGCTTTGAAAACCACAACTAGGTTACCTAGTTGTAGGGAAACATGCTATTGGCAATGTTTGGTGACTAGCACACAAGCAAATGAAGACTGAGAACTGGCCCATACAGGACCTGCAGAGCACCATTTAAAGAAGGAGCACACGGATACCCTGCCCCGCCTGACCTTTCTCTTCCCCTCTCTAGCACTGACTGTCCTGGCTCATGACCCCTTCCACCCACTCCCTCCAAATCTGAGCAAATGGAATTGCAAGCTGGTGAAGAGGGTTGCAGTGCTACTCGCATTTGCCCCAGGAGCCCCTGTGTCATGACAGAATTGGAGCCAGGACGAATCTGAGCAAGAGGCACGCATGGTCAGAGCCCCATTAGGGTTTGGCCTGGCCGAAAAGTTGGGCCGGGGGAAAGGCATCATGGCCTAAGTGTCTAGATTTCTTAGTTTAATTTCTTTGTCAAATGTTAATGTTCTTCATTCAATCATTCTAGGTGGAGAGAGAAAAAGCTATTCTCCTAGCCAACCTCCAAGAGTCCCAAACGCAGCTAGAACACACAAAGGGAGCCCTGACTGAGCAACACGAGCGGGTCCACCGGCTCACAGAGCATGTCAACGCCATGAGGGGACTGCAGAGCAACAAGGAGCTGAAAGTAGAGCTGGACTGTGAGAAGGGCCGAGACTCCGGTGAGGAAGCGCATGACTATGAAGTGGACATCAATGGCCTGGAGATTCTTGAGTGTAAATACAAAGTGGCCGTTACAGAAGTGATCGACCTTAAAGCCGAAATAAAGGCCTTAAAGGAGAAATACAATAAATGTGTAGAAAACTACACTGAAGAAAAGGTGAAGTATGAGAGCAGGATCCAGCGGTACGATGAGCAGGTGACGAACCTGGAAAAATCAACTAAGGAAAGTTACGAGAAAATGGTTCACATGGAAAAAGAGTTGCAAAGGATGACGAGTGTCGCAAATGAAAACCATAATACCCTCAACACAGCCCAAGATGAGCTGGTAACATTTAGTGAGGAGTTGGCCCAGCTCTATCACCATGTATGTCTGTGTAATAATGAAACTCCTAATAGGGTCATGTTGGACTATTACAGGCAAAGTAGAGTCACCCGAAGTGGGAGCCTGAAGGGACCTGATGATCCCAGGGGGCTCCTGTCTCCACGGCTCGCTAGAAGAGGAACGGCATCTCCAGTAGAAGCCAGGACCCCGACTGAGCAGGTTTCGAAAGAGAACATGGAGGCTGGCAAAGAACAAAGTCCAGCCAAGACACCTACGATTTCTCCTGTCATCACGGCCCCTCCTTCATCTCCTGTCTCTGACACCAGTGACATACGCAAAGAGCCAATGAATATCTACAACCTAAATGCCATAATACGGGACCAAATCAAGCACCTGCAGAAGGCTGTAGACCGGTCACTGCAACTGTCACGTCAGCGTGCGGCAGCACGTGAACTGGTGCCTATGATTGATAAGGACAAGGAGGCCTTAATGGAAGAGATACTGAAACTGAAGTCCCTGCTGAGTACAAAACGGGAGCAGATAGCAACCCTGAGAGCAGTGTTGAAAGCCAACAAACAGGTGAGTAACCATGCTGTCATTGTGTGGTGATCAGTATTTTCATAGCTGATTTATGTGCCTTTCAAATAGGGATCTTCGATAGCACATCTCCTCACCCAGGGAGCACAGGGTAAACCTGGTCAATTAAAAAACCCACCCTTTCTCCCGGAGCTCTGAGCTATACAGCTTTGCATAACTTTTCCCTAGTGAAAGAGTCTTACGCAGCCGTGCTCTAACAATCTATTTACTAGCCCCACACACAAAATACACATGCCCAGCACAGCTATTATGCTCACCGCTCCCAATATACAGACAAACTTCATCTGATGGCCAGTCAGGAGCCATTCATCTGGGAGTCCCAGTGATGTTTCTGCACCAGGTTGTGCAGCAGGGTCAGAGTTCTAGAGGCTAGTTGCTGAACAGCAGTCTGAAGATGGTTCCCAAAGAGCATTGTTTTTCATTTACATTAAAAAGGTAAAACTAGCTACCTTCCTTGAATTTTACTATACCTATTACATTATTCACTACCGCAGATAACAAAAGTTAACCAATCACACACTGGCAGCTATGTTTTGTCCTCCCTGCTCAAGTCTTTGTTTACATTTTAATGCCCAAAATTATGCTTTATTTATGACCTTCTTTGTTTGTGCAAATTGTCAGCATACAAGGGTCAGAGCTTATCTTATCTCCTTTACCATTTGTTGGGGTCTTTCTGTATCTTCATTGAACTTTTCAGCGCCTGGATGTCTCTACTTTATAACCCTGGGTGATATAACTCTTCTTAGGGGCATTCCTGAGGTGGGGGTGCCTTAGCAGCACAGAGCTTTTTTTCTTAATTTTATTGGTGAAATCCCAGAGTGTCACCCCAGGTTAATCAAGACTAGTTTAACATGGGGGTGAATTAGGTCTCAGGCCAACAATGTGCTTAACTTTAAGCCGGTGAATAGTTTCACTAACTTCCTTAGTACTACTTGTCCTCAAAGTTAAGTATGTGTTCAAGCGTTTGCAGGATCAGGGCCACAGGTTGTAAACTCTCCAGGGCTTTTTCACCATCTGGGTTAGTTCAGAGAACAGGACAATGGTCTTAAACCTGATTAGGGCATTACGTCACTATTATAGTATAAATGATGACAGACTGAAAATTTAAAGTCACCCAGAGTTTAGGAAGTACCACATTAAAGATTCCAGCAGCAAAGTTTCCTTAGCTGTATTGTACATCCAGTGTATTTGGTGCCATATGGGTTTTTTTTTTAACACATGTACACATTTAACTAGAGAAAGAAGACTTCTGAATAATATGTATGTGAAATGTTAGTGTTGCGTCTCTTCCCTGAAAAAGTACCATGTGACAAAGCTCTGTGGGACTCTGTGTCGGTTTCTCAATGACTCCAGTCGAATGTGCTCAGTTTGCAGGTGAAAAGATGTCTCTTAATTGTTAACTTTGTAAGCTTATCCTAATACTTGGAAGCCATACAGATTTCTTTCTGTCTCATGCCTCTCCAACAATAACCTAACTATTAATCTATTAAACTATAATCTATTTATGTGGGCCCTGTCGAATGGGGAGCGTATTACTCTCTTCTTACCCTCATTCAACTCTTTAGAAACAAAATGCAGGATTTATGCAGGGCTGGATTATCCAATAGGCAGACTAAGCACGTGCTGAGGACACCAGCAAAGCAGGGGCACCAAAAAAAAAAGAGATTTTACGGTATAGTATTGTTTTTATTTTGAATTACATATGGGGGGGGGCACCATAATCTCTTCAGTGTTTAGGGCCTCTAAAGGTCGTAATCCAGCCCTGGATTTATGGTTTGGGTTATTGTTTACGTAATGGCATTACACAGTAAATTTAGGAAACATGGGTGCTATCTAGTGGCCACCAAGTAGCACTGTAACTTTATTCTTAAAAAAGAAAACGGCATCATGTTGCCAAAAGAAACAATGCAGTGTTTCACTACCATTTTTTGCTAAGTTGGCATTATAACTGGTAGTTCCTTGAAAAAATTTAAACAATACTTCCATCTCTTAACCTGTATTGTGCTTAATTCTCTTCACTGTACAGTAATTGATCTGACTGAAGGAAAACAACCAAGGAACCAACAGTATTGAACTTGAAATCTAGTGAATTTCCAAAAGATGACTTAAAAGTCGCTTCAGGTTTTAAAGACATTACACTCTCCTCTGATGTTCCCATTCCAAACTTTGTGATTTTACCATCACATTTTTCCTATTATTCTTTTCTCTGTTCCTATGTGAAAGATTCACAAAAATAACTGGGGAACTGACACATGTACACTGTAATAGAAACACTACAGAGTTAACAACACACTAACAAAAGAGTGTGAATTAACTACACACTTACCAAAGTGCTTTCAGATTCACAAAGTAAAATTACTGGAGAAATATAAGAGAAAAAAATGTTTCTTAGTATGTTCCAGTTGCAGTAATGTTAAGTGATACTTGTAACACTATAAATATGCAAAAAATGTAATTTTCTTAATCTCTTAAAATTATTTTAAGTAATGAATAAAACTGACAAACAATGGCAAGCAAATAACAAGACACAAAGCTAACATGAAAATTAGATCAGGCAGGAAACAAGAAAGAAAGTGAGCAGGGGGGGAAAGAAAGAGGAAGAATACAGAGTAGGATAACTTCATAACTTCTTCCCTAGACTTTCTCTTAAGTAATCATTATCATTTACACAATTGGTTGGTTGTTAAAATTTTCAGAAGAATGTGAAGGGATAAGATTCTGTGACATGGAAGAGTATAACTGCTGATTTGTACAGTCTTAATGCTTCAGGCCTTTTGAATCCAATAGTTTTTAAGTTTACTGTGTCCATTCATGGCTTCCTTCTTTCTAAGGAGAATAGTTTTTTAAATCTTTTTTGAAAAAAAAAATGTATTGCATTAAAGAAGTCTGACTTTTTTTTTACTTGAGAGGCGCACAAGATGGGTGAGGTAATATCTTACTTTGGTCCAGCGTCTGTTGGTGGGAGTGGAAGGGATAAGCTTTTGAACTTCATGTGTTGTTTTGACTGTTGAACGTTAAGTAGGGATGTGAGAGTGTATTCATTTAAATGATTAATCAATGAACCTCAGAGGCAGCGGGGGGGAGGGGGCCGGGATGAGGAGCAAGCGGGAGCTACCTGCCCTCCCCTCGCCCTGCTGCCACTGCATGCTGCCCCTGTATCAGAGGCAGCAGAGCAGAGGGCAGGGGATGAGGGCTCCTTGGGAGCTGGTGCTTGCAGGAAGCCAGCTTAAAATTTAAGAAGGTACACATTTACCAAAACAAAAAAAGCCCCACAATGCTTTTTAACATCCTTAATGTGAAGTGGGCAATTGGCATCTCTGCAGTGGTAGAAGAATGGAGGGTCAGCAGGCAGCAGAGGTGTTACAAATTGTTTTAATGAGCCATAAACAACTTTGTGAAGTCCATTGATTTTAGTGTCCAGCAGTTATGAATTCAGGGTTCCCAGCTTATCTTTTGAAGTTGTAGTGTAGGTTTTCTTTGAGGACAAAGATTGAAAGATCAGACATGAAGTAATTAATTTGTGTTTGCCCATGGGGCAATATGATATTTTTGTCTTTTATAATTTTTCTGTGTGAATTCTTTTGAGAGCATAGTCATTGTCTGGTTTCACCCACCTAATTATTGTGTTAGAAGTGGTACAGTACATTTAATGATAGGTATATGTAGGACCCATGGTCTTCAAAGGTGTGTTGTGGGGATAGTCATCATCATAAGAGTGGAGATATGACTGCAAGTTTTGCATCTATTTCTCTGACAGGGTCTCGTGCCACTCTGAGGGGATGTGTCCCCTGGTTTGTGGGAAGCTTGCTTCTGCTGATGAACTTGGTCAGGTTGCGGGGTTGTTTAAAGGCCAGAAGACATTGGTTTGGGAAAAACAATTTTCAGGATGTGGTCCTCATCAAATATAGATTATAACTGTTTGCTGATACCTCATATGGGTTCTAGTGTGGGTTTGTGGGTGACAAAAAGGGTTGTATGGAGAGTTGGTTTCCTGTATCGAAGCAGGTTCTCCTCAGGTATTTAGGTGGCCCATTCCATGATGCAATCTACTTCTCTGGTAGAATATGCTTGTTTGGTGAAGACTGTTTTAAGTGTGTATCCCAGACTTTCTCCTCAGAGCATATTCTTAGCCATCTAAGTACCTTGCAATAGCTCACAGATTTCATGGTGCATTCAGGGTGGTTACTGGATATATGCATGTAAATGTGGTGGTCCATGGATTTCTTTTATATAGATCACCTCACAGTTCCATTGCTGAAGCTGATTGTGGTGTCCAGGAGGTTGATGCTGGTGTGGGAATGTTCTAGAGAGAGTTTCATGGATGTGTGGTTGTCGCTGAAGTTGTGGTGGGAATTTGTGAGAGAGTTTAGGATATCTGTCCAGAAGAGGAAACTATCATCAGTGTATCTCATGTATATCATTGGTTTTATGTGAATAACGGGGGAAACCAGAAATGAAATCATAACCTGGCATCTTAGCTGTTATCGAATTCCCTTCTCAGAAGCATATATTCTTCGCCCCTCCCCCCTCCTCTTTTTCAGACAGCTGAAGTGGCACTGGCCAATCTGAAGAATAAATATGAGAATGAAAAATCAATGGTGACTGAAACCATGACCAAGCTGCGAAATGAGTTAAAGGCTTTGAAAGAAGATGCAGCAACTTTCTCATCCTTGAGAGCAATGTTTGCAACAAGGTAAGGGAAACTGCTTCATAGTCTTCTTACGTGCTCAGTAGTTGAAAGGTAAGTACATGATGTGAGTGAGAGAACATTCTCACCTACATGTATTTCTTCTTATGCTCTTGATGTGCTAATATGTGAATACCAAAACTACTTTCCTCAGTGAGAGACACAAGGGGAATGAGGTAATATGTTTTACTGGAGCAACTTCTGTTGGTGGAAGGGACAAGCTCTATTTCAGCAGTGGCAGAGTTTTGTTGGATAAAGGCGAATGAAGTTTGTAATGCAGACTCCGCATCATTTTCGAGCTTCCAAATGGCACCAGGCTGCATATCTTTGAAAATAATGCTTTTAAGTGGAAATGCCAGTAGAGCCTTGGGTGAAGAGTTATAAATATCTATATTAGAGCCCCTCTACATTTGGATTTATACTCTGTTTTTTGAAGTGGACAATAACAGTTAGATTTATGTGATTTTTGTTCACATTCAGAAAAGGCACATGGTGATTCTGCCATGCAAACAACTTCACATGGCTAAACTCCATCTTTGACCTTGCCATATGGTTTATTATTTGCCACTGAAAAAAATCTGTAATTCCCCATCAATAAGGCTCTGCTATAAACCAGCCCTGAAAATTATCAAGTTACTGTAATTTCTCATTGCGCTGTAAATTATTATTTCCTACAGCTGTTGGTATTCATTTATTATCTTCTCATTCGTAGGTTTAAAAATGTCACACACCTTCTGCAGTTTTTTCCCCACTTCTTCCCAACAGAGTGGTAATTAATTACATCTTGTCTTTTTGGTTTTTGCTAAAGGGAACTTTTCATTTGTAGCTGGTTTCTTTAAGGTGACCTGCAAATAATTATTTGCAAAAGATCCAACAGCTGCAGCAATATGTGCTGAATTTGCCCAAGTGACCAAGGAAAGAGAGAGATTCAGCACTTTATGGGATTAAATCACCCTACTTTCCCCCTCTCTTCTCACACCCCGTTGACTTCTGGCTCCTGATTCATCTAGTGTCCTAGTCTAACCTTATTACATGCACAGTTTCATACGGGAACTTTTCTATAGTAATTAGGAGTCAGATCAGCAGCTCCTTTTGAGTGAAACTTCACTGATATGAAGATACTTTCTCCCAAAGTGCATGGTTTTGTGTAGGTTTAAAAAAATCTGTTTATGAATCTTTTAAAAAAACCCCACATGTTGTGAGGGATACATTGATGTAGCCCATTCAACTCTGCAGCAGGGTCCTGAGGAAGGGGGTTGCATCAGTGGTATGAAGCAGACTGTTTATCATGTGGTGCATGATGAGCCAGTAATCCACTATGTGGCTGAACTCTGGACAGTTTGAAAAAAGGAAGGTACTTTTAGGTTGTTGTTGGTTTACTGAATGCACCTCTCTATCCTGCTTGGGATACTGAAAGTATATTTCTAAACACTGCAGCTTTCCAAGGATGATTCAACGTGTGTTGGAGACAGAAGAAGTTTTTCTACTGACTTCACTGGGTTTGTAACAGGCCATTAATACAGATATTCTTGTAGGTCATCTTTAAAATGCTGACTGACCATAAATAATAAAAGTGACAAACAGGTTTCCAACAAAAATAAGAAAAAGGGCAAATTACAGATTCTAGGATTTTCTTCCTGTTTTAGAATATGGCCGGGAAGGTGAGGCAGGATCCCCGGATCGCGCACGCCGCGGGGCTGCTGCCAGAGCTGGACCAGCTGATCCCTCAGAGACACTCGCCAACCGGCACTCGTGCAACAGCGCTCCCTTCCCATTGGCCAAGGGTCCCAGCACGTGCCTCCTCTGGGGATTCCACCCCCTCCCCCCCCCGTAGAGGAAGGAACCCCAGGTGCACTTCTTAATGGGACTTCTAAACACCCCCCGCGCTGAGAAGGGAAGCCCCAGTACGTGCCTCCTCTGGGGACTCCTACCTTGTCTCTGTGCAGACAGTCTCCGGCGTGCCGCAGGTGCTGGTGTGGGGGGCCACGGGCCTAGCACCACTCACTGTGGCTGCACGGCGTGGGTCACCTGCCCGAGTGTGAAAGCAGCCTGGGGCCGGCTACTCCTCTGTAGGGGGTTGTAAAAAGTCCACGCTGGCAGGTCCCTGTAGATCGGTGGTGCTGGAACAGTTTTTAGAGTGGGGGTGCTTTTTACTTCACCCTCTCCCTTAGCTCGTCTGCCCCCCCCCCCCAAAGGTAGGGCCAGCACTGGGCTGTGGCTGAGAGTTGTGGACTGGGTTAAGGGAGCTGAGGCTAGGACCACAGCTGCTGGTGGGAACAGAGACCTTGTGTGAGTCCTGGAGCCTGCCAGTGTGGAAGCTGGGAAGTAGAGCAAAGAAAAAGTAACTTGAATTTCTTGTCAGTACAATGCTATCACAATCCCCCCGGAGGTTTCTCAGGGCAGGTGGTTCAAGGGGTTATGATAGGACAATACCTGTAAAATTTAAGTGTGGGATGGAGTGTGGGTGGCTTAGGGTGGGAGCTGGGAGTGTGTGCGTGTGGGGGAGCTCAGGGATGGGGGTGAAGTTATAGAGAGCACAGGAGTCAGGGCAAGGGTTGGGGACCTGTGGAAACTTGGAGGCTGTAGGAGTCAAGGCAGGGTGAGGGCAGAGGGCATGGGGGTACAGGAGCCAGGGCAGAGAGTGTGAGGGTGCAGGAGTCAGGGCAGAAGGTGTGGGGGTACAGGAGGTTCAAGGAAGGGAATTAGCGGAAGCTTGGGGCCGGGAGTGCAGCTATGGTGCTGCCTAGCCATAGAGCCCCATGGTGCTGCCTAGCCATGGGGCCAGGAGTAGAGCCCTGCATGCAGGTCCTGTATCTGGGACTCTGTGTGCGGGGTTGGAAGCAGAGACCCTGACATGGGTCCTGTATGCAGGACCATGGGTACCCAAGGGCCCTGTATCTCAGCGGCCCCAGCAGCGGTGGTTACTCATGGAAGCCACAGAACCCATCAGCAGCCCCTGGGGATCACCCCCAAGTGTGTGGGGGGGGAATCCAGAGAGGGGCGGAGGGGCATCAGGGAAAAAGAGGGAAAAGGGGGCAGGGGGAGGCACCAGGAGGGTGCAGGGGTAAGGGAAGGTGCAGGTGCCAGGGGATTCTGGGGGTAAAGAAGAAGGGCAGACACCTGCAGGGGAGGGACCAGCATCAGAGGAGAAAGGCAGGGCAGGTGTGTAGAGGGAGGTGTTAGGAGAGGGGATGAGAAGGGGTAGCTCACATGATCAGAGTGGGGCTACTGGAGGAGTAGGCACGGGGGGAGAGAAGGGCTGGTGGAGGAGAGCAGGTCTCAGGAAGGCTGAGGGCAGTGAGAAGGGCAGGAGTCAGGACAGCAGAGGTGGGTGAGGTGTTGGGGGGCAGCAGGCACCAGGGGAGCTGATGGAGCAAGGGGAGGAGACATGGCAGCAGAGGGAAAAGGTAGAGGTTTATAAGATATTTATTAATAACTTGGGTGCCACAGTGGCACATACAAACAAGCCACACGAACTCAGTACTGGTGCACAACACAAAATTCATTTTGCTCATGGGATGAAACTCTTAGAGGGAACACTTCCCCCAGCCTATCCACCCCTGAGTTAATGTCACACACACTGGGTTAATGCAATTGCAGGATAGTTGCATGAGGGAGGTTTGGTGGGGGCCAAACTAATGCCTATTGGTAGGAGGATGGTGGGAAAAGTCCTGAGAGGGGGGTCACATGACAACATTTACTTCTGGTCATCTGTCCATCTTGCCCCGAGAGTGTTACCTCCAGAGGCGTGGCTAATGGGAGTCAGGGGGTGTGGCTAATGGGGGTCAGGGGCATGGTTAACGGGTCAGGGTGTGGCTAATGGGGGTCAAAGAGTACATTTTAAAAAATTTCTTTGGGTGCACACCCTAATGAAATGTGCTGCGCATGTCTATGCCTAAGATGCTAATACTCTTTTCATTGCACCATTTGAGGACCATGTACCATTAAGGTTTGCCTTGCATAGAGCACAGTATCCAGCATGTATAGTTGCAGCTTTTCTTCTTTAACAGTATCAAAGTGCAGTAAGATGTGACTTAAAAAACGCCTCAAGGGCAGCTGAGCTGGGTGGTGGTGAATCCCAGTATGGCATGATTCTGGGTTTAGGTTCCTAAAAGACCAGTTAGGCCTTTAAGCCCTTTTGTGAATCTAGTCCTTTGTAACTAAACTGAGAAATCTGTGAGGCCTGTTGCCAAAACTTCACAACCGACACCCTGTTCTCCATGTGAGAGCCGTTCTGAGGAATAGTGCAGTATTTCTTTAGATAGAACAGCACACCAATCCCTTTATGAGTCACAGCAATTGCATCTGTGCAGACGAGAAGCTTAATCGATATTCTCATACGTACACAAAGGTTATGTCTACACTGCTGGGGGGGTTTTGGCAGAAGATACGCAAATCGTGCTCTCATTTGCATATCTTCTGCCAGTCCTTTTGGTGGAAGAGGTTTTGCCGCTAAAAAGCCCCGTGTAGACAGGGCCATTTGTCAGGAAAAAAGCCTTTTTCGCAAGATCCTGTAACCATGGGGCTTTTTAGTGGCAAAACCTCTTCCACAAAAAGGATTGGTAGCAGATATGCAAATGAGAGCATGATTTGCATATTGTCTGCTGAAAAAAACCTGGCAGTGTAGACATAGCCACAGGGTAGAATTGCATTGGCCACTCAAATAACATTACTTCTAGTATTTCTTTGTAGACTCTTGCAAGGCACTAACTATGCCCTTTCTAAAATGTTTCATCTGCTGTTCTAGACCATATCCCTTTTCTTCTTTAACAGATACTAGGCCATGTGGGGTTGTTGTCATAAGAGTCAAGTTTTTTCCCCATTTTTTATTGCTTTTGGACCCTTGTATTTCTTACCATGGAGGGGCATTATTGGGGCCACTGTATTCAAGAAATTGCTTCTCAAGATCAAATGTCTTTTATTAGCATTTTGAGTTTTTCTGTATGAGCCTAACTATATAGATTAAAATCAATAAAATATGGATGACACTATTTCAGCATGATCTGTTTGGAATGAGGTTCAATATGTCTGTTAGAGATAATCAGAGCCACAAGTAACATCATATAGTGACATGCATCAGTGTTTAAAAATGTCACTGTATGAATTATAGAAGGCAGTGTGGGTTAAGGGTTGTGGTACCGGGGTTTGTGCAGTATTTTGTAGGCACAGTCAGAAAAAGTCAGTATGTTTTAAAAATTTCATGGCAGAGCATATGTATCAGTGCAGTCTTTTTGGTTTTGCCCTGCTAAAAATGCCCTGTCTCTTCTCCTTCCACCGAAAATCTAAGGAATTTTATATTTGTCACATTTTTCACATGATACAGCAAGTTGCCATCCCCTGTTTGGAAAAATTGTGTACCTAAATAAAAATTGCAACTCTAAACAATGTACTATGGGCATCCAATTCAAGAAAAAAAATCTGTTTGAAAAATGGGAGAATTTGACATTTTTCTAATTATGATTCTGTCGAAGCATAACCTTGAGCGTGAAAATTCAGTTGTTTTAGTTTGATGCTGAAAAAAATTGGAGTGGTCCCTATGGCAACCCTGCATCACATGATCCCTGTTTCTGAGTCCATACTTCAGGAAAAGCATTTCTTGAAAGAAGAGTTTAAAATTAATATTTTAAATATTATGAAAATATTGATACAAATTATTTCTTCTGTATTACAGTATTTGGAAGAAGAATATTTTTTTCTATATGAAGTTTTGTTTTGTAGGGCAACTTTTATTTATTTGTTCTAGTGCTCAGCTGTAAAAATCAGATATACCATATTTGTGGCAATACAGCAGTTTAAATTCACATCTTGAAGTGGGGAAATAGCAGTCCTGTTCTTTACATGGATGCTAAAGGGGCAGATTCCTCATATTCCCGTTCTAGGAGCACATACTCCCTACAAATCTAGATTTCCCCCACACCTACCCCGTACATACAGGAAGGCTTGATAAAAATCCATTTCCTGTTCAAAGGAAGAGCCATTTCCCATTGTCTCCTAAGATCATTGTTATATTTTACTTTTTTGACCTTTGCATGTTTTTGCAAAATTGAGGGAGTCAGTTAAGTTGGATGGACCATGTTCAATGAGTGATGAAATATTATGTGGTGATGAATAAGAGACTTGATCTCTTAACTGGTCATCGCCAAACATTCTAAGGTTTGGGTATTTTTCAAAAGTGAGGATGTTTTATAAGTGCAGTTATGTTCTGGGGCACTAGTTGGACTCTATTAAAAGACACTTTCAGCCATAATTCTTTTATAACGGCATTTTTTGTTTGTAAACATTAATAGGGTGCTCCTGCTGAAGCTTATTCATCGGGGAAGTGATTTGCTGGGGCAATGGACATAGATGGAACTCGGCTGGGAGAGTAGAATTTGAGTTCCTATTTATTGGCAGCAACAGTTGATCTAATCCCTGCCAACTGCTGCTGCCCACGTGAGCCAGATCTCATCCGCATTTCACCCACACAGTCTGCTGCTCCTTCCTGTCTCCCTAGACCTGATATGAGATGACAGCCCTCTTTACTCCTTCTGAGTCAGTGGCAGAGGGTTTGAGCATCATTCCTATTGAAGCAGTGCGGCAGACAAACACACGTGGAGACAGCACAGTAATAGACTGGTGCCTTTTAAAAAACAAAACAAAACCTCAATTTCCACATGCCAGAGCAAACAATATGGTAGGAGGAGGTGAGAAAAAGGGGTCTAGTGCGGAAGGAAGTACAGAGGGAAGTACAACTTTTACCATCACCTTTTTCCTCCTGTAAAAGGAAATAGCTTTGACCTCTGTGGACTTATAGGAAACTTGTAGCACATCGGAGATTTAGCTGCCTCAAAAGGCATTCAAAACCTTTGACTTGACTCTTGTTGATGTGCTTAGCTTTTTAGAACACTGGTTCTTTAAAAAACAAACAAAACAATAACAACATAGAAACCTGTGGGCCATTGTTTCTGAGAGATTATAGCTTACTTCGGATGGTAGTATACATCAAGGGTGTGCCTACACAGCAGCGTTACTTCCACAGCCGTTATTCCGAAATAACAATGCGAGCATCTACACAGCAATTCCATTATTTCAAAATAAATTCTAAATAACAGATGGCTTATTCCAACTTCTGTAAACCTCATTCCATGGGGAATAATGACTATTTTGAAATAGCTATTTCGGAATAGCGGTAGTGTGGACCCTCCACTGCTGCTATTTCGAAAATGCTCCTCCCCAGGGCCATTCAAAGGAATTACTCCCCAGTGCCTCCTGGGACTCTAAATCAAAGAAGCACATCCATATTAGGGGAGCTTGCCTTGGACTGATGTCAAGGCTCCCCTGTTGTGTAGACGTGCAATTTCGAAAAAAGCTATTTCAGAATATTTCTTCTGGAATAGCTTATTTCGAAATAAATGTGCAGTGTAGATGTACCCCAAGTGACTAATTCTCATTCAGTTAATTGTAAGAATGTCTTATTGCTGTTATGAAAATAAGTATCTGATGTACAGAAAATCAAGGATGACTGTCAAAAAACTGCTTTTATTAGGTCATCAGTGACATGCATTTCAGGTCACAAACAACCAGTAAGGAAACTCCTATTATGTCCAAACTTCTAAAGCCAATTTATGATGATCTCTTATACGGCAGTGAGAGTGTGTTTGTCTAAATTGGTTTTAATAACATATATCTTCATTAAGCCTTATGTTTAAATAATAATTGCACAGATACACTGTTTGATAAGGTAGTTGTGCCTTGCAGATCATGTATATTCTCAGACCTAAGGCCTACTAATTTTATCCCAAAAAGGAAACTGCATCATTGGCATACAAAAGCAAGGAACTTCTGCTCCTAGTGTTATATATACTGCAAGTATTTGTGGTGTTGATTCTAGTAGATGCATTTTTTTAAAAAAATCCCGCCTGGGATTTAGTTAGAAGTCAAAGTTTCTTTATCTCTTCTTGGGTAAATTAAAGAGGAATGGGAGAAGGGAGATACAAGATCTGTCGGATTCCAGAGAGTACAAATTTAAATCAGAGATATAAAGGGTACTACAGCCATTCATTTTTCAAATCTATTTAATTTCCAGGATGGTGAGATCATGCTAGTGGTGATGTCAAATAGATTTATTAAAACAGCAAACTGCTTCTAGCAAAGACAGGTATCACAGATGACTGTAAGCTAGCCAACATTTCAGTAATATCTACTTTCCCCATGGCTTCGACAATCAAATGCAGTCATGCTTGTTAAAGCTTTATAAAAAGCAGATATTTCTGAGGCTATGACTAGTTTACAGTCATTTTGATTCCAATTAAATTTGCTAAAATCACTTGAAAGAGGAGAACAATGTATATATAGATTTAATAATAATTTTTCAAACACTGTGTTCCTGCTTTCTAACTGAAAGATAAAAGTCATAGACTAAATGGGGTTTCATCATTCAGCTAGCGAGGATTCAGAAAGTTATTGTAAGTCAGACAGTTTGGGTACATCTACACATCAACATTATGTTGAAATAATGCGTTATTTCAAAA
Source organism: Pelochelys cantorii (assembly GCA_032595735.1). NCBI lineage: Eukaryota > Metazoa > Chordata > Testudines > Trionychidae > Pelochelys > Pelochelys cantorii. Next base: position 241,725,285 of record CM064326.1, read on the forward strand.
TAACTTAGTCCAACTCTACACAGCAGGCAGTTATTTCGAAATAATGTTGAAATACTGTCAATCTGGAGGACTTCTTACTCCGACTCCTGTAACCCTCATTGTACAAGGAGTAAGGGAAGTTGGAGGAAGAGTGCTCTATTTCAAAATAAGTGCTGTGTAGACACTCCCAATTTCGAAATAAACTATTTCGAAATAAGCTACGCAATTGACGTCATTTAATTTGCGTAGCTTATTCCAAGTTAAGCCCTGCTGTGTAGACGCACCCTTTGAGAGAGAAAATAAAATGGTGGATTGGGTGTTTATTTCCTGTTGATGGCACTATGGGCAGGTCTACACTGGGGAATTATTTCAAAATAACTCCTCTTATTTTGAAATAACAAGGCAAGCATCCACATTACCAAGCCTGTTATTTCAAAATAATGGACTTGTTATTTCCAAATAATAATGCCCGCTTGTGAAGAGGAATAAACTTATTTGAAATAGTTATTTTGGGAGTTATTATTTCAAAATAACCTAGTAGTGTAGACATAGCCTTTGCGAGCTAAATTTATTTCTGTTGTACTGATGTGAATCGTAACTTCATAAACTTCAGCAGAATTACTGTGGGAGATATTTCAATAATTTTTTTGGCCCTTAGTAGAGGAATTGTAGGATTTTGTTATTTAAATGTGTCTTCTTTTGTGGTGAATTAAAATAATTTTTGTCATGAAATTTCTAACATGGTGGTTGCATATTTTAGCATTTTTTAAAAGCATGATAGAAGCATTTGATGCTGCTGAGAATGGGTGATGCTGCTGTCCCATTCTCATTATCCAGCAGTTTGACAATCAGTGCAACTGGACTGCATCTAGTAAAAATTCTGACTAGAAAAGAGGCTCCTCATTCAATACAATTAAAGCTCTTTCCCTCCAGCCGTGACATCATGTCTTGGCCCAGTGATAGCTTTAGACATCTCTGTTTAAAGCCATATCAAATCAGACCCTTTTTCATTTTCAGCCATTTTATAAACATTAACTACTAGAAGATTTACCTGGCATTGCTCAGGTCCTTAACTCAAATAAGTTTTGTTTTTCTTCATTTAAATCATTGCTGGGGGGTGAGGCTGGGGACGAGGGGTTCAGTATGCAGTCTGCCCCAAGGAGAGAGAACAACCCCAGCCCTCTCTCACCCCAGCAGCTTGGGGCCAAGTGAAAAGCACCTATCTGTGGCTGCTGCAGCTGCAGTGGGCACAGCTAGGGAAGAGGTGCATGTCTTCCAGCTGGGGTACAGAAAGACACACAGACAAACAGACACATGAACAGACAAACACTCTGACATATATAGTAAATAGCTGTCCCTTTCTCTACCCCATACCCTGCTGGCCCAATGGGCTGTCTTGGTCCCCATCTCTGGCCCTCTGTGGTCATTCTGCAGTATAACCCCCTCATATCAGATCCCTCCCTTCCCATTTTATGAGAAACAATAAATTCCACATGCCTCTCTTTGCCCTGGCACAATCAAACCCTGACCCTGCTTTAAGTTATGATAAGAGGAAGTGGCATACCAAATTTGGTGGTTCTAGCTCTTACCTTTTAGGAGGCATTCTTGAACAAAGAGATGGACAGACAGATAGACACACATTTGTAAAATGAGCAAGTGTCCACATCATAAAACCCTACTCACTACAGTTTGCCTCACTGGCTCCCTTATTGCAAATCTGGTCAAGGACTGAATGAGTCCAAACACTGAACAACCTCCTGATCTATAAAAATGGCATATATCTTTTGAACAATTAGCATAGGCAAATAATTGATAGCATTTCATCACACAATCTCTGCAGTATTGGGTATTACATGAAAATATTCTTGTTCTTGTCGTATTGTTTTGTGTAATAATTTGATTTAGGTGGAATTTATTATTTACGGTGCCCTTCAGTTTATGTAAATTATTATTTGAATTTCCCCACATCACAGCTGGGCTCAGAATTAGGGATGGCCTGAAACCAAAACCCTAGAGGTGAATTCCTGGGCTGGATCTGAAATCTGAAAAGTTTTCATGAGCTCCATCAGTTCTCTGGATCCAAATTCTCCTGTTGAACTTGAGAGCTTCAAATCCAGATCTGCATCCAAATTTTTCTCAGAGTAGTTAGGAGCTAGGTTGAGATTAAGCCTGTTCTAGAGATGAGGTTAGATTGAGGTTTAAATTTTCTGTGTTCTGTGTGGGTTGTAGAATGCTTCACTAGCCTTCTATTCCATTTGTTTCTCCAGGTGTGATGAGTATGTCACACAGTTGGATGAGATGCAAAGGCAGTTGGCAGCTGCAGAGGATGAGAAGAAGACCTTAAACTCTCTGTTGCGGATGGCTATCCAGCAAAAACTTGCCCTCACCCAGCGACTGGAGGATTTAGAGTTCGATCATGAGCAGTCCCGACGCAGCAAAGGCAAGCTTGGAAAGAGCAAGGACAGCCGCTCTAAAGTAAGTGAGGAAGCATCAGCCACCGTGCCAACCATAGACACTTTCCTCCTGCATAGTCAGGGCCCACAGCAACCAAACTTTCTGGTCAGCAGTGGCACTCAGAGGAAAAGGTATGCATGCAGTGATCTTTATAGTACAGTGCAGTGGCCAGACTTTAGTTAAAGTCATTCACTGAATTGTAAACAGATTATTTATGATGATGATGATGATGATTTATATTTTGGTTGGGGTGATGGGAGAGGGGAGGATAAAAATAGTGACTGATCGCAACTCAAAGCCTGGCTAAGTGTGTTTCTGGTTCCATCTACCCATAATGTTATCTCCTCTTTTCTAATATAGTTTTCAACTATATTCTGTCAGTGTTTCAGTGCACCTTGTATGTCCTTTTAAAGGTTTTACACATGGCACAATAACCTCCAGAAATGAAGAAAAAAGCTCTGCTATGTGGGCATGTCAATGCTTTTTTCAGAACCAGCACGATCTTTCTGATGTGCTATAGTGCTTGCCTCTGTCTCCTCATGTGTGGGAGAAGGATATGAATGTGTTCACTCTGTTTATTCAAAGGGAATGGCTGCTGTTGATAACCTAAAGCAAATGCTCTAGTTGTTCAAGCCGTGAATTCTGGCGTTGTCTCCTGACTGGCATGCCAAAGCTGAGTAGCAGTGGAGATGCCAGTGGTTCTGACATTGAAAAGGACTCCATTGGAGAAGTGTCTTGGGTGTTAGTACAGGGAAAGGGAATGAACAATCTGGTCTCAATGAAAAGGATAAGAAAATGTTCAGGGAGGCTACTAAGTGCTGACTATAATGAACAAGGAGTGGGAAGGAGGGTGGAAAATAAATAAATAAACCTCCTCAAGTGTGAAAAAGAATTTCCAACACAGGGCAACATGTCCTGTTGTGGAAGTGATAGAAGGTGGCAACCCTAGCTGGTTTTACCTGTTACATACATTTAACATAATGTTGTCATTCATGAGACATTTAAAGATAATTAAAGTAAAACTCTTTTGTTTCCATATGTATTTTTCTTGGATCTCCTGCAAGACTATTCTCACCTTCCCTTTGTGATCAGAGCCATCCCAGGACTTCAGGGACACACCTACAGAATATATTAAGAGTCCCCCTTGATCCCACCTCCACAGAATCATTTCTTCTGAGGGGCCCCCCTTCCATGAGTGAACTCATCCATGGGTACCGTCTCAGCAAGGAAAAAAGGTTAACCGTGGCCATACCAGGTAAACATTTTTTCCTTGGGTGCATGTGGCGCAAAGTGATTAGCAGAATAGGGGACCCCCAAAACTGCATACTATGTAATTTGGGCACATTCTGTCAACTTTAAAAGCAAAATGTCCTCTCCTGTGTAATCTGTTGCAGCTGCTGGCAGAACGTCAGCTTCCACATGTACAAAAACTGGTTCTAGATGGTGTGGAACAAGTTAATCCATTTGTAAGTGGAGACAACTCCCATTCGCATCCACAGGAGTTGCACCCAGTCACACCAGCGCTGAGTTTGGCCCAGTGCCTCTTTTGCTAGCCAGTATGAAAATGCAAACTGAAAGTGAGAGAGGAATCAAGAATTCTCATTCCAGCATATAATGGCTGGAAATAGACACAGGCCAAAAGTAAAATCTGTGTCCTGCTTGCACTTGGCTACTCAACAGAGTTTTTGTAATATACTTACTTGGTCTTAGCCAAAAGGCCAAGACACAAAAGATTTATTTTATGTAAATTGACTCACGGGGTCCATCTTGCCAGGAAGCTTTCCTGCTTCCTAAGGTCATGTCACATTTCTCTTTGTGGTGGGCAAATAATTGCTTTCTTTTTTTCTTAGAAATCAGTAAGGATGGTCTGCCACTGAGCAGTGCTTTTAGCCTGTTAACATGCACCTTTTGATTCTCAATAGATGTGTTTAACTATTTGCTTTAAAACTTACCAAGCAGAAGATGCCCAAACAGAAAATGTAAGGGGTAAAAACCAGACAGGTGGCATCCTCTGAAATAAATAGGGTATCTGCTCTAAGAAAATGGCATAATATATCAAAATATGCAGAATCTCCCTTCATTAAAGCAATACTGCAATAGGCTTTTAGTAGAGTGATTCACATAACGCTGGCTCAGATGCTTAATGCAGAACTGTAGGAAGCATAAACACAGCAGACACCCATAAGAGTCTACTGTCAAATATCAAATGGCCGACGGTTGCTAAGAAATGGCACCCCAGCACTGCAAATCATATCTGTCCATTGTCAAAAATTCCTTTCAAATATTTCCTTTGCGTTGCTCTAGCAGCAATATAAGGTTTACTTAAAATAAATAATCAGACCTTACCTGCTAGGACTATTTTATTTCACTAGGAACATCTGGGAGCAGTTGTGTCAATATTGTTCATCATTTGGAGGAAAGAGTAATGTGCCAAGAAAGAGAAGTGTGTGTATCCATAATTACCCTCTAGGCAGGAACCTGTTAACACTGATGGTACCTGCTGTCACTTCCTCCTCCTCTTAGAATGGGGTCATGATCACTATTTCTGGAGGCTACTTACACACCCCTAGGGAAACTGATCTTGCATTATTTGTATAACCAGAATTCCCCATTTCAAATCTGTGGGACTTTGGTGAGAGTCTAAGCCTTGCAAGGTAATTTTTTTGTAAAGGAGTTTATTTTGTTTGTGCAGAATTTACAAGCTTGATAGATTTTAAAGCCAAAATTAACCATTAAAATAATCTCATATGACCTGCTGCATAACAGAGACCAAAGAACTCACTGGTGCTTGAAAAGCAGAAGTGTTCATTGATGATGAATGCCTTCAAACAGTGCACTGTAGGTGCACCAGTATATTCTCAAAGACTATTAGGTTCTTAAGACCATGTTTTATATTCCTGAAGTCCTTTTGCTTTGCAGAGTAAAAGACTCCTAAACAGCTTCCTGGGTGTGGTTTATTGGCATTTTATGCTTTCATATAGCCCATATCTCAACAAGTAAACCTGCTATAGTGTTTTGCTCAAAGGAATGTTCTACTGAGCACTTAATCCTGATAAAGGCAGATAGTTTTTGCCTTCCTCATTTTACTTTACAGTTGAGTATAGTCAAAAGCTTTATATCAGCTTCAGGTTTAAAGATTATTCAGGCCCATTTTAGAAAGGGGATTGTGAATGAGAGTTGGGAATGGTCTAATGTTGTTCTTCTTGCAGCAAGCTTAGTTGCATTTTATTTTTCCCCTATGCAGAAAGTATAGACTCCTTATTCCATTGTCCATTTTTGCAGGAATTTTGTAGGCTCCTTGTGTCAGTAACTGGGTCTTTCTCCCTACATTGTATAGAATCAGGAACAATGTTTGCTACTCAGAATATACCAATACCTCTTCATCAAGTGGATTGTCAGATAACAACAGCATCCAAACCCAAATGACACAACAGGATGAAATACAAAGATTCTAGCAGCCATCTTCATTTATATGAGCTGTCATATAAATGTAGAATTAGCAATAGAATTCAAAAAGGATGACACAGAATTAAAACATCCACAACCACCCCAAAGAAGTTTGCAACACTTCTTTATCAAACTTTTCCTGTGCTCTTCTTATCCAACTCCTATGACGCAGTCCCAAGACGACACCATAACCCATTGATCCTGCTTCCATTCCTTTTGTGTTTTATACATATCTTCTCTGAATCTCTACTTCACAGAAACCAGCCTTCTAGTCGAGTAGGACTGTCTGGCAGTCACTTTGATGCCCATCAAGTGTATTGTTTTTTTTAACCAGTGTCCCTGTTGATATAGTTTATTCTCTTCATCTACAATTTAAACCTCCTATATTTAATCTTATAAATAGATGTCTTTTTACTTACTATAGTGCTCACAGGTAGTAAGCACCAAAGTAACATTGCAATGTGTCTCCCAGTCTAACCCTTTCCTTTATTTTTATAACTTCCTCAAGCATATGCCCATTGAGCTAAAATGATCCATACTTGGTTTGAGTTCTGACTTAGAGAAGTTTGAGGAAAAATTGAACCTAGTATATTTGAGTTATGCAAGAGTGAAAAAAATGGCTGAGATTAGAAACTTCAAACATGTATTATTTTAATGTTATTGGTGAGGAAGAAAAAACAGTGTTGACAGTATTGGTTCAGTAATTAAGTTATGAGTCTTTAAAATCAGCATTTCCTTCATAAGACAATTTCATCCATATGACATTTAGACTTCTCTAGTCATTCTTTAATCTCCAGTGTGTTGGAATTAGAGACGTATTTGATGAAGACTAAGGACTAAAAGAAGTGAACTTGGTGCAGAGAGATGTGAGTTATGCTATGACCAGTTCCATTGTGCACCACATATTGCATTTTCAACGGTGGTGTTCATTTGTTCCTTGCTTGCCACCCTTCTTTTCAATCTCCTGAGTGGTGCATCCCCTGGCTACCTTGGACATGCCACATTCCTGGACACTGCTCCCTACTTTTGGGGAATTGCCAGCTGCTACTGGCCTTTTGGCAGAGTGGAAGTTGGGTCTAGCATCTTCAGTAAGGGACTTTCATGGTGAATTTGACAAGATGAATCCAGCCCACACCAGTAAAGAATGACTGAGTTAAAGAATGCTCAGGAAAGAATTCTTAATTCCTTCTTGATTCCAGATAAGTCCAACACACCAGTAAATCAGTACATACACCCTTCTGATTTCAGGATTATTGCAGTATGGTCCTCCAGGGCTCCTTTAGATTTCTAATCACAGTTGCAGAACACTCATCAATTCACTTCCAAAACATCTTGTTTCAGTTTCTCAGGGAAGTGTATTTTTCTGTACTGTGGTCTTGCTGCGCACTACACTGGGATCTCAGTGTATGGCTCACATCTAGGATTGAAATGTGTTCCCCCTCTTACTTTATCAATAAACCTTTTTATGCAGCTACAGCTTATCTCTCCGCTAGGCTGAGCCAACCAGCATGTGCAACTGCAGCCCTCTTTGTGTATGGTGTTTTCCTATTTACCTGAGAAACTGAGAGCAAAAAGGAAGCAAAAAGTTCCGTAACAGCTTTTATTCCTTCCACAGGAATCTGAGTAATGAACTTGATGCTGAATTTAACAGCCTCGGGGCATTGTATCACCAATGATCTTTTATTTTCAGTTGTAACTGAACTCCTTCCTCTCTAATTTTCATGTACAGCCCCTATAGATGAGGTTATGAGATGGCCTTTAATATTCCATTACCCCAGCTTTGACAGAGGACATTCTGTGTTGACTTTGTCAATGAAGGAAAGGGGAAAAGGTCCAAGGCTGATCCTCAGCTTCCTTTCTTTGCCACACCGGTTACTTTGACATACAAGTTCTTTGTTGTTTTTAGCAATGTGGGCTTAAAGTGAAACATTTCACTCCTCTGTGGTGGCCCTTGGAATTGGAGAAAAAAGCTTTAGCTACTGATTTCAAAGGAGGGTTTTGAGTATGATGTAGAATAACTCATACCTGCAATTTATTCTGCATAAAACATATGACCCACCTTACAGTAGTGGGTGCTAAATATTCTGTATTATTCTTGTTTATGTTCAATCTGCTATTAAGAAGTCAGTCACAATATTTTTTGGTACATGCAGATCTCTTCCCTTCTTTCACATGCTACTGAATCAAATTATAGTAGGTTTTACATTTGCATATAGTTCAATTTATATTTACCAAAAGCAGATATCAAATGGGTACATGTTTAACACATAAGTGTTTCAGCTGCATCAAGAGGAAAAATCACCCATTTTATTCAGATAGAACAGTACTATTGAATTAAATAGATAATTATATTTGTGCTATACAACTCTTTTTAACCAATTTAAAAAACAAAACAAACCCCGTAGAAATGACATTGGTCTCTGAAATTCAGAGACCAGCTGAAGTCAGACCTTCAACTGGTGTAAACTGGCAATGCTCATTTACACCCGCTGAGGATTTGTCTCCAAAGATTTTAGATTTTGTTACTACTATATGCTATACATCCTTTGCAAAAAAAAAAAAAAAAGAAGAAGACAATGACGACGACTTATTGCAGTGACCTGGGGAGGGGGTTTTGTTCAATTAAAATCCTGTTTAAAGAGTTTTGAAGAAGAGAGAGATTCAGTCCTCTAAGGTGCTGAGTGTCTTTCTATCACAAGTACCTTACTAGGCCAGCTCACAAGTGATGAGAAATTCACACTGCCTTTATTTTTCCATTTCCAATGTGTTTTTCAAAGAACAGTTTCCTGTACAAGTGCTGTGCAGCTACTGAATATTTAATATATGTTTCTCAGAAGTATTTTATACAATTTTGGTTTTATGTGATTTATATTACCTCTTTGTTAATGATAAGTGAGTGTGTGTGTGTGTGTGTGTGTGTGTGTGTGTGTGTGTTTCATTATAATGAAATTGTTATACATGCAGATTAAACATCTGGGACCTATCAAGGCCGTTCCCCACTCTGGCACTTTAAGTGCAGAAGGTGGGGGCTCACAAAAGGCTTTACAATATTTTGCCACTAAAGGCTTCTGTTTAAAAACTCTCCAAGATCACAGATTCCATGGCCTTGGATTGGTATTGCTGCCACCACCCAAATGCAAAAAACCCCTTTGAGAACCTTGGAAAGTACATTTGAGAATTCCTCCTGGGGAATTCCTCCCTCAAGCTCTTTAACTCTCCCTCTGCAGAGAGCTTTAAAAAACTGTAATTTCTCTAAAGAGTGGGCTTTACAGTCTTAGGCATGTGCACACAGAATCTCCTGCCTTCTAGGACACAGGGATCAAATCATGGTCTTAAAAAGGTGATTCGTATTAACAAAACAAAGAAAACATACGTGATGAAACATTACGTGGTTGTTAGATGTTACAGAGCAACTGTAAAAAAGAAAAGAAAAATACAGAGAATTGCTTCCTTGGGATTCAGTTTAGCAGAACAGTGCAAGGAATCAGTTGAGCACAGAGAAGTCCAGCAAACCCAAAAATAAAGAAAAAAAACATGATTGTATCTGACTGAACATTCCCTGTTCTACTCAAGCATCTGTTGCTTCAAAATTTAGTCCTTCTCTAAGCACGGATGTCACCGGATTCTCCGTGGGTTGCTTCCTGACTTAATTCATGTCTGCCAGGCTCTCCTCTGGTCACACAAAGACTGGAGCTGGGAGATCACTGCTTCCAATTCAAAAGACTACATTCTGTTACCCGTTGTCTCTTCCGGCTTCTTGCCAATTCACTTTCTGCTTCCCTAGCATTCCTGGAGACTCTCTGGGACCCAGTGTCTCTGGTTTTAACCCTTACAGCCATGACAATTAGGGTTAGGTTTCAAGAGTTAATCGCTATGAAAAGACTTCAGGTAATTGAATGGCTGGAAAGTCCAGAGAAGGGTATTATTCCTCCCATTCATCAAAGCACCAGATCTTTAGTATCTGTTCCTGCTTCATTACACTGCTCAGGCTGCTAGAAAATGGAGGCCAGTGGATTCCATTGATGTACGGGAATCCCCCCTAGAACATAAAGCTGTCTCTACACCACCTCTTCCCTTCCCGTTTACACAGGGGTCCCACTGATGGGGGAGAGAGAGGTTACCAGGCTGTCAGCCATAGGGAGTTAGAAGTGCAGGGCCATTGTTCATCACTCTGGCTAATCCTCAATTAGTACAACCATTTTTATGAGAGTATTATTACTCGAGGGAATTCTGCACCTAAAAATAAAAATTCTGTACACAGTATTTTAAAATTATGCAAATTTTACTTGTTAATAAATAAATGTGGACTCTCCAACACGGCAATGGGGAACACAGACCCCTTAGCAGCATAGAAATGGGAGATTATTCTGCCACCATAGGCAGAGATTTGTATGGGTTCCCAGGGGCTCTGCTCCAACAAAATTTGGGGCCTTGTGCTGCCCTGTGCACTTCTTCCCCCCCATGCATCTCCCAGCCCCACCTGTTGACCCCAGGCTCAGTGGAGCTAGAGTGGCTTCCAGCCACTTGCTCCACACCACTGGTACCATGTGTGTGTCCCTGAGGCCTGTGTGTGTGTGTACGTCTCCAAGTGCTGCTCTCAGGACTCAAGAGCAGTGCATAGAAACACACACACCCTGCCTGTCCAGCCGGAATGTGTCGGCAGCAGCGTAGAGCAAGTGGCTCTAGCCCTCTTGCACTGCTGGTGGTGGTGTGGGGATCCCAGGGTATTTTAAATTGCCCGAGCGTGGCACATGGGATTGATGGGTGCACAGGGGGAATGCATGGGGTGGCAGAGGAGTCTGGGGGATGCACAGGGGGAGCATGTGGAGACCCTCCACTCCCCTGGAGCCACTGCCAGAGTGGGGTGGCCTAGGTAAGTGCAGCAACCTTCACACACCCTATTTCCTCCCTGATCCTATACCCTCTCCCCAGCTCCCTTCTGCCCCCAAACTCTTGCACCCCTTCCAGCCACCAAACTCCCGCTCAGAGCCTGCACCCCAATCCTGAGCCCCAGCTCAGAGTCTGTATCCAACTGCATTCCAGAGCCTGCACCACTCTCCCTCCAAACTATGTCCCAGAGCCTTAGGCAGATGAGGGGGAGGGATTTTAGCTGGGGAAGGGTGTAGGTTCTGGGCATGCTGAGCAACACCGAAGCTTCTGGAAACCTTCTGCCCCTGCCTGCAGAATAAGGATTCAGCGCTTAGGCTGCACCCGATTCTGGCTCTGTGCAAGGACCAGGACTGCTCCAGAAACACCCCAGGCCCTGTCCCTCTGCACCAGGCACACCAGGTGTGGGCAGACAGCTTCAGCCAGCAGGATCCAAGTGTGGAGGGCTTACTCTGGAGGGATCCAAGTATGGGGTAAGAGGATTCTGTGTGGGCAATATGGACGTAGGTGGCTCAGTGAGGGATTAGGTTGCACAGATTGGGATTGTTGGCAGATCTGGGTGCAGGTACAATGGGACTCGGCGGTGGGGGGGTCAAGGTGAAGGTGGTTGGGACTCAGCAGAGGAAGCATGGAGGTGGGGCTCATTGGGGTGTCTGGGTTTGGGGAAGATGGAGCACAACATAGGGAACTCACTGGACTGGTCCAGAAGCAGGGGACTGGTGTTCATTAAGGTGGGGGTTCAATGGGTGCTTATTGGGGGAGGAGGCACAGCTGCAGCACCACAATTTCCCTACCTTTCTCTTCCTCATCCCATTCCCATTCCCCACTGTCCCCATCCCCTCCTCCTTCCTCTCCTCACTCTCCCCTGCCCCTATTCCCCTCCCCTCACTCCCACACCCCTTTCCCCCTTTCCTATCACACCTAGGGTGACCAGAGAGCAAGTGTGAAAAATTGGGATGGGATAGGCAGTAATAGGCACTTATATAAGACAAAGACCAAACTGTTGTGACTGTCCCTATAAAATCAGGACATGTGGTCACCCTAATCCCACTTGCTTCCTTCCGCACTGCCTCTTCATACCACCCTGCCCTCCTTTCCCCCAACCACCCTTGTCTGCCCCACCATGGGCACTCATTGTTATACAGAAAATGGGCACCCTCCTTCAGCAGGGCAGCTCCGACCCCATGCCTTGCCTCTCTTTGGGGTGCAGTGTCTCCCGACTATGCCCAGGGCCATCCAGAGCCAGGCCCTTGAAATGGCTTCCCTTCTACAGAGAACCAAAGAAATCTGCAGGGGAACATGTCAGTGGCGCAAAATTCCTCTGAGAATAAATCATTATAGCTAGGGCTGTCAAACAATTAAAAGAATGAATCATGATTAATTGTGGGATTAGAAAAATAATTACAGTTTTAATTGTACTTTTAAATAATAATACAATACCATGTATTTAAATATTTTGGATGTTTTCTACAAATTTAAATATCTTGATTTCAATTTCTACACAGACTATAAAGTATACAGTGCTCACTTTATTATTTTTATTTTCAAATATCTGCATTGTAAAAAAAAGATAAAAGTACAATGTTTTTTTCAGTTCACCTCATTCAAGTACTGTAGTGCAGTCTCTTTATTGTGAAAGCGCAACATACAAATATAGAATTATTTTCCCCAGAACTGCACTCACAAACGAAACAGTGTTAAAATTTAGAGGCTACAAGTCCAGTCAGTCCTACTACTTGTTCAACCAATGGCAAAGACAAACAAATTTGTTTACATTTATGGGAGATAATACTGCCTGCTTCTTATTTACAATGCCACAAGAAAGTGAGAATAGGTATTTGCATGGCACTATTGTTTGTGTTGCAAGGTATTCACTTGCTAGGTATGCTAAAATTCATATGCCCCTTCATGCTTTGGCCACCATTCCAACGGATATGCATCCGTGCTGATAATCCAGAACTGATGCATGTTCATTTTCATCATCTGAGTCAAATGTCACCAACAGAAAATTAACTTCTTTTTCTGGTGGTTCAGGTTCTGTAGTTTCCAAATCGGAGTGTTGCTCTTTTCAGACTTCTCAAGGCATGTTCCACACTTTGTCCTTCTCAAATTTTGGAAGGCACTTCATATTCTAAAACCTTGGTTCAAGTGCTGTAGCTGTCTTTAGAAATCTCACATTGGCACCTTCTTTGCATTTTGTCACTCTGCCATGAAAGTGTCCTTAAATCGAAGAATATGTGGGGTAGTCATCCGAAACTGCCATAACAAGAAATATATGGCAGAATGTGGGTACAATCATGGAGCAGGTGACAATACAATTATCTCCCCAGGAGTTGAGACAAAAATTTAATTAACACATTTTTTCACATGCATCATCAGCATGGAAGGATGTCCTTTGAATGGTGGCCGAAACATGAAGGGGCATATGAATGTTTAGCATTATCTGGCAGGTAAATACTCTGCAACACTAGCTACAAAAGTGTTTTGGTTTTGAATGAAGTTATTTAACACACAATCAAAAATGCACATTTATGATTTGTGCTTTAACAATAAAGAGATTGCATGATGATATTTGCATGACATGAATTGGAAAATACTATTTCTTTTCTTTCTTTTTACAATGCAAATATTATGCAAATATTTGTAATAAAATAATGTAAGCATATATTATTCTGTGTTGCACGTGAATCAATAATTTGTTTTGAATTAATCACTTGAATTAATTGTGATTGACAGCCCTTTCTATTACAGTCAATGTAACTTACATTCTTGACAAAGAAGAAAAATGTGTATATTTTTAACTGTTTTGTTTCTATCTTATTTTTTCTGATGCAATTAATGCTCAAGCTTTGGAGTAATACAGATTGTAACTTGTAATTTTAGAGGCTAATAAGCATTTCAGCTTTGCTTTGCATTTAAGAACAAAATCCACAAAACTATTCCTAACTTGATAAACTCCGGTGCCATAAGCACCCCTTAACTCCTAAATGTAGATTTGTTCTAACATCTCTCTCTTTTGTGAGAGCAGGATTATTACAAACCTATACATGAAGGAAAGCATAATTTCTTTAAAAAAAATGTGATCCAAGGCCATTGATGAAAATTCTTAGCTCAGGTACTAATTTAACAGTTTTTTAAAAATCCTTTCTTCTCCTTGTCTTAAATTAAATATTTTTGGGTCAATAGAATACATTCAGGAAAAAACACCATTTGAGCAGAAAATTGACATTTCCCTCTGTGCTAGTTCCATGTTGACCAAGAGTTTGATTCTGTAACAGGGCTTCTGGACTCTGAATTTTATTGTGTGTAAGATACAATTTTATGTACACGTTGTGATAATATTTTTATTGTTGAAAGGGAAACTAAATGTTTACCTTAGTCACAAATGTATAGATTAAAAAACTGCAGTACAATATACCCCTGCTTCTCAAAGGAATTTGTCAAAATTAATTCATTCCGAATCTTAACTAACCTTAAAAATACTGGGCCAGATTCACCAATATGCTTTTCGCTTTAAAGTGACGAAAAGCAGCCAGAAACTTGGCTTAACTGGCCAGATCAGATCAATTTGTAGCTGCTCTATGTAATTAGAGCAACACAAAGGAGCTGGATCATGCTGATGAATATGGTCCAATATTTTAAACAAATTATCCTGATTCTCTAAATCCTCCAAAATCATAAAATTGAGAGCAACTACATAGACCAAATCCAAATTATTCTTTTGGGTGAGCCATGGGCAAGAGGATCTTATCTGAGTTTCTCTGTGACCCCGTGAGTATGCATAAAATATATTTCTATGTGCCGTGAATGTATTCATGTTTATGGTCTGAATTTATATACACAAGTTGCTTGCTTTATTTTTATATGCAGACAAGCTCTTGACATTTACAAGATTCTACAGTATTAGTTTAATCTGATACTATTCATGGAAATTATTTTAATCAATTTTTTCAGGGTTACAAACTGTAACTAAATTGCAATTTTTTAGAGGCTAAATACAAAAAGGATAGTTGACATCTTTAAGGTTATTAACTGTGTCCATTTTTTGTTTACTGTTTGTTCTCTCTGATTTTTGTAATGAACCGTTTGTATGTGTGTAATTTGTCTTCATTATTTAATTGTTGAGGGTTAGAGCAAATTATATATATAAAATCTCACCATTAGGGACTATATGTTCCACCTCTGATATGCTCACTTTACTAATGCTTAATGAGCATTACACATTTACATCACTCCTACTGTGGTACATTGTCCTTGTGAAAGCTACTCCAAAACTGAAGAGATGTATCATTGCCACGAACTTTAGCTGGCTGTAACTGATCAAGAAATCAGCTGGCGAAATGTACTTTTACCTCTTGGTGCCACTGTGAATAGGACCTATTTGCTTTATGCTTTTTCTCTATTATGTTTAGCTTCCTAATTATCACAGACAAGACCAATGGCATACATTTCATGCTGATCAATAGAATTTAACTGTTATGATGACATGAATTCACTGCTCTGCCACCGGTTGTATTCACTTCTATTTGTATTTCCTCATTATGTTTTTAAAGTGGGATTAAAAAACCCTCCTTATGAAGATGGATTGCTAGCTATAAAACAAAATTAAATAAAGAAATAAAGGATTGTAGTGAAGCCCATGTCTTAAGGCTTAATATTATCAAGAGATTATTGACTTTTCTCTTTGTCTATACAAAATTATGTGGTTGTAGTACAGAATTAGTCTCATCTGAATAACAAATTTTAGAAAGTTTTGTTGGAAGTTATTTATTAGAAACTGTTAGACTTTAGGCTGTTTCAAACCAAATATATAGGCAAGTAACACACCATACCTTTTAAAAAATATATTACCAGTACTGTTACTTTCCATAAAAAGATTATGTTTCTGAATCCAGTAACCTCAGTTGTCTGAAACAATTATTGACATGTCTTCAAAATTACTTTAAAAAATCCTCTTGTCTTTATCTTCTGTGAAAAAGTTGAATGCGGTTTCATAAATTACTAATTTTTAGCACCAAAAATATATGATTATTACTGTGCTTCTTATCTGAAAACATAGGATACTGCAGAAGTGAATCTCTGCTTCCTTAAGTCAGTCATGCCAGGATTTTTTTAGCTTTGTTGCAGAGCTATTCCTTGGGAGATTGTAATCTAATCTCACCAGTAACTGCTGTCGTCTAAATGAACATATTCATAATGGTAGTTGTATTGCTGTTTAGGACTATGACAGTTGCTGTTTATTGCCTGTTCTAAAGCCTACCAAAATCCTATTCACCTTGAC
This sequence comes from Pelochelys cantorii, assembly GCA_032595735.1. Classification (NCBI taxonomy): domain Eukaryota; kingdom Metazoa; phylum Chordata; order Testudines; family Trionychidae; genus Pelochelys; species Pelochelys cantorii. Next base: position 241,741,333 of record CM064326.1, read on the forward strand.
TTCTGCAGGCCTTGAATCAGATCTTTACTTGTACACTGACATAGTACAAATTGTATCCATGCCTTGGCCAGGTTTGCAGGCTAGAACCACCTTTATCCACTAGTCTTAGTGATATGCTTATAAGGCCTCTCCTTTTTACTTTTGAAGCCTCTTACTGATATATCACATGTTAATATAAGTGTGTTCATGGTAGATGTTTGGATCTGTAGAAATATTATTCCTTTGAACTGTATAACAATCTTAACACAATATACATTTAAGCTTCTGTCCATTCCCATTTCTGCTAATTTACTAACCCACTATTTAGCTTTTCACTAGATTTAGTGAGGAATGATTTTAAAAAATCCCACCAATTATCAGTGTAACAATACAAATGCATCATGTACCAAAAAAAGTGTCAAACTGTTAAGAAAATTCTTCATATTGTTTTTGTATCTGGAAATTTTGTTACATTAATTATTAGCAAAAAGATGATTGTGACCTTAATATAAACCTCAATGAGGTAAAGCTGAAGATTAGGTTGGCATACAGCTTTGCTTGCATTCCTTTGATCTGATTGTCATTCACATGACCAGTGGAGTCCATGGAAAGTCCAGGACAAACTCTTTGGGGCTGGCAGGGACTTCAGGTGTCAGAAGAAAGTGCTGAATAAAGCTAACTCAATTTTTTGGTAAAATCAGCTGTCTGTTCTCCCAGGATGGGCCAGCACATTTAAAAGGTGGGGAGTCTGAGCAAGGTATATGAATTGAGAAGTGGAACAGACTGGAGATGAACCAGCATGGCTTTTTAAAAGATATTGTGAATTATGTTTTCAGATAGGTGAAACTCTTTCTACAGTGTTGGGCAAAGGAGACTAGATTTTGATAAAATATACACATAACAAGTATATAAGAACATATGACTGGAAGGGACCACCTGGATTATCAAGTCCAGTCCTCTGCTATCACATGCAACCCAAGGCAGGAAATATAATTAAAGAATTTAAATGTTCCAGTGTTAAAAGAAAAAAGAGCAAGAGGCCAGTGCAGATAAGACAGCATCAGCATCTCCTGCACTAGCATATCTCTTTGCCTGCCTTTGATATTATCATCATCATCTCAGGATTAGATCATCAGCTGATGTAAAATCATCATGTGTAGCTGATACAAGTTTGGTTCCCAACTTCTGGCCTACTTAATCATTGTTTCCACCTGAGCCTTTCTTTTGCTCAATGTTGGCATTTGCAAAGAAAGATCAGCACCTTCTTGCTTTCATTCCTAAATCTTGGTGAAAATCTTGTTCTTCTGTGCCACTTCTGCTGCCTGCCCTCTGACTTTCCCTGTTGCTTTAATTTCTGTTAATAAAGAACCCTAATGCAACCTGTTCCTCTGTTTGACTATTATTTGTACATTGAGTTTCAAAACCTGTCCCAGCCCACACTTACAGCTGTTCAGTAATTCATCTGCTAAAGAAATCCAACTTCATGGGGCAGGATTCAAAGCAGTGGGGCACATTTCATGTCTGCTCTGAGCAACAGCACTAAAAACGGTCATACTGAGTCAGACCAATAGTCCATCTAACCCAGGATCCTGTCTTCTAACATTGGTTGACGCCAGGTGCTTCAATGGGAAGGAACAGCACAAGTAATCATCAAGTGTTCCATCCCCTTCACCCATTCCCAACTTTTGGCAACTAGAGGCTAGGGACAGCAATCCTGCCCATCCTGACTAATAGTCATTGAAGGACCTATCTTCCATGAACTTCTCTAGTTCCTTTTGGAATCTTGTTATAGTCTTGGCCTTCATAATATCCTCTGGCAAGGAGTTCCAGAGATTGACAGTGTTTGGTATGAAGAAATACTACCTTTGTTTATTTTATACCTGCTGCCTGTTAATTTCATTTGATTACCTCAATTCTTACATTATGAGAAGTAAATAACAATTCTTTATTTACTTTCTCCATATTTGTCATTATTTTATCGATCGCAATCATACCCCCCAATAACCATCTCTTTTCCAAGATGAATAATCCCAATCTTTTTAATCTCTCCTCATATGGAAGTTGTTCCATACCCCCAATCATTTTTGTTGCCCCTTTCTGTACTCTTTCCAATTCCAATATATCTTTTTTTAAGATGGGATGACCAGATCTGCATGTAGTATTCAAGATGCGGATGTACCATGGATTTATATAAAGTTCATATGATGTTTTCTGCCTTATTATCTATTCCTTGCCTAATGATTCCCAACCTTTTGTTAGTTTTTTTGGCTGTTGCTGCATATTGCGTGGCTGTTTTTAGAGACCTATCCATGATGATTCCAAGATTTCTTTTCTGAGTGGTAACAGCTAATTTAGACCCCATCATTCAGTATGTATAGTTAGGATGATGTTTTCCGATGTGAATTACTCTATCAACAGTGAATTGCATCTGACATTTTGTTGCCTAGTCACCCAGTTTCATGAGATCCCTTTGTAGCTCTTTACAGTCTGCTCTGGACTTAACTACCTTGAGTAGTTTTGTATCATCTGCAAACTTTCCCAACTCACTGTTTATCCCTTTTTCTAAATTGTCTATTGTGGCAAGGTTCTCACTCAGGCCCCTTGCCCTGGGACCCCTTTTTCAGCCACAAATCACCTGGAGACCCTTTGAGGTGCAATCACCCATGTCTTTTTATTGTCTGTGCCAACTTTCCACCACCTTCTATTTACAGAGCTATGTTTTTCAGCAATTAACTCAGCTATCCTCTCCTTCTGGCTGGGGAGCACACTCAGCCACTCTCTGGTTCCTTCCCTTTTACTTTCCCTCTAGTTGCCTTATCTAGCCTTCTGTCTAATGAGGCCCACAGCTATTTCCCATTAGACCCTCAGGCGTGGGCTTGCTCTGCTGGCTGCAACTGCCCTTTTCAGCCGGGCTGTAGTGGCAGAGCTCTGGCTTAGCCAGCAGTCTGTCACACAATGAATATGTTGATCAGTACCCCAGGGGACACCACTCACCATTTTGAAAACTGACCATTTATTGCTACCCTTTTTTCATGTCTTTTAACTAGTTACCAGTCCATGAGAGACTCTTTTATCGCATGACAGCTTACTTTGTTTAAGAGCCTCTGCTGAGGGACCTTGTCAAGGGCTTTCCGAAATCTAAGTACACTATATTCACTGGATCCCTCTTGTCCTAATGTTGACCCCCTCAAAGAATTCTAGTAGATTGGTGAGGCACGATTTCCCTTTAGAGAAACCTTGTTGACTTTTCCCCAACAAATTATGTTCATCTATGTGTCTGACAACTCTGTTCTTTACTACAGTTTCAACCAGTTTGTCTAGTACTGAAGTTAGGTTTATTGGCCTGTAATTTTCAGGATCACCTGTGGAGCCTTTTTAAAAAAATTGGCATCACATTAACTATCCTCCAGCTATCTGGTACAAAGACTGATTTAAATGATGCATTACGCACCACAGTTAGTAGTTCTGCAATATCCCATTTGCGTTCCTTTAGAACTCTTGGGTGAATACCATCTGATCCCAGTGATTTATTACTGTTTCATTCACCAATTATCTCTTTTGCATCTGGATAATGGTTGCTGGTGATAGGATAATGCTTGCTAGCTGGCTGCCTGCATCTCCTAATCTATGAACCATGCCGCTTGGAACATGTTTTCTGGTGCTGTTGGGGACTATTGAAGCATCCTTGCCTGTTTCTTACACAATGGGGAAAGGAGGAAATAGGCCTACCACTTGTTCGTTAATTCAGCTGGAATTCTGTATTTTTTAAAATCTTAGTTGCACAGGCAAATTACCTAGCTAAATGCTGTGAGGAAGAAAAAATCTGTTGTTTTGGATTAAAAATATCAGTACCCAGAGATGCCGGAGATATTCCAGGAAGCAATTTAAACAAACCGATCGTAAAGCCATATGTCTTTATGTCCTAATGAAAGTATAGCACTAAATTATTATTGTTATCTGTGCTTCATCCCATTGTTCTGTGGCAGTCAAAAAGACAGATCACATCTTTCTAAATGCTTTTCTTTTAGGCCAGTAATGACATATTCTAGCTAGTCCAATAAATCAAACACCTGTTCTTGCTGATAAGCCTTTAGTTTATCAAATGCTTTCCTTCCATGCTTCTTATGAGACTGTATCTTTTGTGCACACTTCAGCAGTGAACGGGCATGGGGGAGTAATGAGTTTTACACCTTTGGAAGCTTCCCCTGTAATGCTGAATTTAATCCAGTCAGTACTTGTGTGTACTAAATCTTTGCTATAGTAGAGAATTGAAAACATCTGATCAGAGTTGACCCAGACATGCCTACAAGCTGTGCAGGGGAATGTGAATACCCATTCAGGGATCAGTTTTGCGATCCCTGGGTCAGTGTGACCTGCATGAACTGGCAAAAGCAGGATATTCAGTTTGTCAGAGTAAGGTAATGCCTCTTGCCATTCCCCTATTCCTTTCCTTCTGTCCCATCAATCATTCTTTCTGCTACTATCCCCTGGAACCACTCAGCCCCTGTCTGCACAAGGCCATTTACAAATCCTCATTCTCACAACCAAAACAATGGAATGATATGAAATCTCTATCATGAGTTCTCCCAAAAAAGAGGCTCCACCTGGGATATTGAGCAGGCCTCTGGCCAGCCCCCCACAAAAAACTGTGAAGCTCTCTAAAAATGGGTGCATGGACAAAAGGGGCAGATGAGCCTCTTCCGCAAGAAAAAGGTAGCACATGAGAAGCATAGAGTTATGTGTGAGGCACACGTGTGTGGCCTGGCAGAGGAGAAATGGCTAACCTTCCCCAAGCTCTGCCCCCTACAGCAAGGAAAACTGGAAGCAGCAGCATGGTGATCACATTCTGATATTCTGAACTCGCTCTTCTGTTCCCATCTTGCTTTAAAAAAGTTTTCAGGTCCTAAAATAGGTGAACTTTTGATGGGTGAGAAACACTTATTTTATTTGATATGGTTAAGTTATATCTACACTGTAATAGTATCTTGATTCATTAGCTTCTACCTGTTCAGGCATAAAACGCTGCCTACATAGAAGCTGTTTTTCCTCCATGTGTATGAAATCTCCAAACTGGCTAATCTGGGGAGGAGGGAAAGAGCTGAATACTGAAGAATCTCTGGTCCCCTTCTATTTAATTTTTCTTTCAGCACATTGTAAATAGAAAGGCTGCTTCTGAGATTTTTTTTAAGCTTAGGTGTACGGTGCTTCTGGAGGCATCAAATTGATATTCCTTGAAACTAGAGTCTGTCCATCCAAAGAACGGGTATAATTTGCTCAACAGTAATGCAAACTTTTGCACACTCTGCCTTACCAACAGGGTTCAATCTTGACCTGCAAGGGGCACCTATGGAGTTGCAATAGTATAATCATTTCCACCTCTGTTCAGTTTTTTGTCCTCTGAAACTGTCAACAAAGATGGCTGCTGTGATGCGGACATCCTTCCAGTAGAAACTGGTCTGAAATAATTAACTCCTCCTACACAGGCCACAAACAGTTACTGTCAGATGGTAGCTCTATTGACCTTTATCAGATTCACTCCATTAGCCCCAAGATGAAAGGTTCCTTCTTCTTTTACCAGTCCTCTGAGTCATCCCATTGCCCTCTTACCTCTTCTTGATGCAATGTACAGAAAATGTTGATAACATCATTTCGATGTTTAAATGAGAGTTCAGCAGCCTGAAACCTAGGGACAACTAGTTAAGTCAAAAATGTTGAAGGATGATTTGCTCTGGGTAACATATTTAACCTAAGTGTAATTTACTGTGCTGACACAATGTTCATGAAAGATCATTGCAAGACTTGCCACACACTCTCACAGTAGGTCAACCTTACTGCATTAAATCACATAGTAGATTTGGTGCTATCTAGTGCTTATCAGCACTGTACCTCAAAGAAAGACTAAACACACTGGTGTGTGTCTACCACAGTCACTGTTTCCATTGAGTTACTGGTCAGCAAGCCCTGGTCCATGCACCTGTTTGTTGACCTGTTTATAGAAGATCTGGAAGCCATCAGTTATTCTGCTCTTCCCTGTTCCTATACGGATCAGTTTCCTGAGAGCATTATTTGGGAAGTGGCTTTTCTCATCTTTGCTCTGTTGCTTCTCTCATGCTGCCTTAACTCTGAGGTAGCCAGCATTCCAACTGAAATCACCCCATCAAATTCCAGTTTGTTTTAATAAAAGCAGTGTTTCTTGGACATAAGTTAGGAAATCAAGAGAAAAATCACAAATGTAACTGATGGTAGGAAATAAATAGACAAAAGCTGCACAAGCCTCATGTTACAAATTATGGAAATATTACCTTATAACATATATTTTTTTCTCATATTAAAGGCTGTTAGGATTTCTCCCATTTTGCCAGATTAGAATTTCAGAATGTCTTCAGAGTTTCTCTCATATCAGCCAGGTGAACGTTCTCCCTTACAAACCACTAAGCAAATGGTCTGGTAGCACTTTATAGACTAACAAAACATGTAGGTGGTATCATGAGCTTTCGTGGGCACAGCCCACTTCTTCAGATGACCGGAGTTTATGACTAGGGGATAAGGCATTTCACACTGGCCTTTGATTTGGAAATGGAGCATCTACACAAATGAGTAACTTAGAGGTGAGGGAACAAATTGTTTTTGGAAGATCTGCAGAGTAATACACTGCATTTCTGCCTATTATTCAGCTAGATTCCAGTGTTCAGAAGAAGGAAGGTTATTTTTCAGAAAAGATTTTCTTGCTCACTACTCTTGATTCATTCTGTTAACCAGGGGTTACATTGAATTTTACGAAGTCATTGTTTTTGACATCCCAGGAAAGAGAATCATTCATTCTCAGGTAAATAGAGATGGCTCCTGTTTTCAGGTAAACTGTCAATAGCATATCTCAGCTGTACACATTATCAGGCTCCCACAAGATTTGATTCTTTCTTTTAGGGGAATTTAGTGCTTTGAAAAGTGACAATACTTGGCCTGACATCTGCAGCTATGTCTTTGCTTATGTCTGAGTAATATATAAGTCTGCACCACCATGGTGACCTACGTGACCATCTGTAAGGCAGGAGGGGAAGTTCAGAATTCTTGCCAATTCAATTATCTTTTGAGATTCCAAAGGTGTCATCACCATGAAAACATACCATTGGTGTAGACACTTGTGCTTTAGGAACTGTAGTAGATAAATGTAGTGCCCATCTTTAAAAAAGGGAAGAAGGACAACCCAGGGAACTATAGACCGGTCAGCCTCACTTCAGTCCCTGGAAAAATCATGGAGGGGACCCTCAAAAAAACTGGCTCTGTGGAATGGGAAAGTCAGTGGATGTGATAAACCTTGACTTTAGCAAAGCTTTTGATATTGTCTGCCACAATATTCTTGCCAGCAAGTTAAGGAAGTATGGATTGGATAAGTGGACTGTAAGGTGGCTGGAAAACTGTCTAGATTGTCGGGCTCAAAGGGTAGTGATCAATGGCTCGATGTCTGGCTAGTGGTCAGTTTCAAACAGAATGCCCCAAGGGTTGGTTCTAGGGATGGTTCAACATCTTTATTAATGACCTGATGAGGGGATGCATTGCGCCCTCAGCAAGTTTGCAGATGACACTAAACTAGGGGGAGAGGTAGATATGCTGGAGGGTAGGAATAGGATCCAGAGTGACCTAGACAAATTGGAAGGTTGGGCCAAAAGAAATCTGATGACATTCAACAAGGACAAGTAAAGAATCCTGCACTTGGGATGGAAGAATCCCAAGCACTGTTACAGGCTGGGGACTGACTGGCTAAGTAGCAGTTCAGCAGAAAAGGATTTGAGGATTACAGTGGATGAGAAACTGGATATGAGTCAACAGTGTGCCCTTGTAGCCAAGAAGGCTAATGGCATATTGGGGTGCATTAGGAGGAGCATTCCAGCAGATCTAGAGAAGTTATTATTCCCCTTTATTCAGCATTGGGGAGGGCACATCTGGAGTATTGCATCCAGTTCTGGGCCCCCCACTGAAGAAAGGATGTGGACACATTGGAGAGGGTCCAGCAAAGGGCAACCAAAATGATTAGGGGGCTAGAGCACATGACCTATGAGGACAGGCTGAGGGTTTCAGGCTTTTATTTAGTTTGCAGAAAGGAAGAGTGAGGGGGAATTTCCACTTCCTGAAGGGAGGTTCTTCCAAAGAGGATGGAGAAAGGCTGTTCACAGTAGTGACGGATGGCAGAACAAGGAGCAATGGTTTCAAGTTACAGTGGGAGAGGTCTAGGTTGGATATTAGGAAAAACTGTTTCACTCGGAGGGTGGTGAAGTACTGGAATGGGTTACCTAGGAAGGTGTGGAATCTCCATTCCTAGCGGTTTTTAAGTCCCAGCTTGACAAAGTCCTGGCCTGGATGATTTAGTTCGAGTTGGTTCTGCTTTGGGCAGGGGGCCGGACTCGATGACCTCCTGAGATCTCTTCCAGCCCTATGATTCCATGAACTGAATTAGGATCTGCAACTCATTTCATGTAGGCACTGACCAACAACCAGACGGCAACAACACGTAGTCACTGTTGAAATCAAATCAGTGACCTATGGGCCAAAAGCTCTGTATTCCATTACTAGTTCCATGAGCCACCAAGTCCCAGATGTAAATTTCATCCCTTAGAGTATAAGTCAGAAGGTCCCTTCCACTAATATATAGGGATGTCTGTCTTTGCTTTATGTGTGTCAGGGTCCACATCTTACGTGGTGCAAATCAAAAGCAAAAAAAAAAAGACGTTGCAAAGCCTAAACAGGAAAATTGTAGGATATTACCAATGTTAAATAGATATATTCGCTGCTCCGGGTATACATGAATTTGTGAAACAAAGCTTTGTTCTGCATACTGACTTTAGAAGGTTCTGTCTTTCTTCCATAGTGCCCTCTGATGGCCAGTCTGAGAAGTAGTTCTTTGGCCTCAGAGCATGCTTTGCTGGACAATTCTTTTCCTGTGTGTTACCTCCTGTTATTATCTCCGCCACTCATAAGGCTCCAGGTTCCTCCCAGACTGTGGTGCCCCTTAACCTGGGTAGTGCCCTCCAAGAGAACCCAGTTACCCAATTTACCTCAGTGACCCATTGCTATTCTCCATCTAGCCCCTTTCCTCATTGACGGACAAACTGCAGTCTGAACAGGCCAGTCATCACTGGCAAGGGGGCAGGAGGTAGACCTGCTGCCTATTCCTGCTCTGTCTGTTCCTCCCTAGGCCCTTGTCACTGGGCCTCAGTCTGAGGTTTATTCAGGCCCAGGCTCCCTTGGCTGGTTCACCCTGCCTTTTCCAAAGCTGCTCTGTCCAAAGTACCACATGCTAGAAAGCAACAAGATTCCTCTCCCTCCAGAGCTGGAGCAAGAGTGAGTTCCTTCAGGCTAGCAGCCCTTTTATACAGCCCATGTGGGCTCTGATTGGCTGCCCCGTGCCGCCTCCTAATTGGGTCCCAGGACGGCCCTCTCCCAGGGCTTTTTTTAACCCCTTATAAACCAGAATGGGGGCAACTGTTCCATTACAATGACATACCAGTATGCATTTCTGCACACAGTTACTGAAGTTGGACACTGTAGAAATGTCCTGTTCAAAACCAAGTGATCAACTTTTTGTCAGATGAGTGCTACAAAATACAGGAGGAGGCATGACAAAAGTGACAGTTATCCCATGTTCTCAGAACACAGCTGCATTCCATCCCAACAGAAGTGCCATCCTAATAACTTAGAGCTTTGGCTAACTGCTAAAAACATTTCACTTTATTCATAGAGATGTTTGTTTATGTGTACTATGCTGTACTAATATCCAAGTTTACGTTAATATTAAATAGGAAGATTTCTTGGCTAGATCAGAGGAATTAGGAGTCTTTACTTAGCAATTAGATATGAAAGTCCTTGGCAATTAGATAAGAAAGTAGGCACAACTCCTTTAAAGAGAATAACTTTTATTTTCATCTACTAAATCTCATGAAATTTTGGGATCCAGACTTTTCTGTAAATGGATAAAAAAATCATTCCAAATCAATGACCAAATTTGTTTGGTCCTACAATGAGTAGGTGTTTTCTAGCAATTAATCTGCTTTAAGATTGCATTTCTCTACCTCATCCAGCTCAATTAAGTCACTGGAAAACACTGATTTTAGAAATAATATTTTTCTTCTCAATATGTGCTCACCAGTAGGACAGCCATCTCACTGCATAAGGCATCCCATACCAAACTATGCACTGATTTATCCTGAGAAGACATCTGAGTCTAAGACAAGCACTTCAAACAGAGTACTCTGCAAACTGCAACAAAATAGCAGCTCTGTCAGCTCAAGTCATATGACACGCTTTGATGTGTTGAATCGTAATTCCTCACATTCTTTCCTTTTCTTTTGCTGACAAAGGTCATGCTCAAGGTCCAAAATTTATTCTTGTACTGAAGTGAGAAGGTAGGCACTAACTGTAGTTTGCCCACACCCACTTGGACCACTAGAGGGAAGCACAGACCACTTGAGGAGCCAGACCCCTATGCAATGACTGATAAATGTCTTTGTATGAAAAGAGGCAATGGTGGTACTAGAATGACCCCAAGTAGGCAGGTACTCTGCCCTGTGACTCAGAAGAGCAGTTTCGATAGTGTCAACTACATGTGAGGAGTCTTTATGTATATTACCAACAAACTTGTTCTGAGACAGCAGAATTGAATTTCAAGGGAACAATCTTTCTCTACACCATAGCTGAGAGTGACATTATTTGTGCCTCCTTCCAAAGGAGCTTTGCACTTTCAGTGACAATCAGTGAGAAAAAGAAGAAAAGACTCATGATTACTGAGAGAGATTTTGACTGACTATGATGTCTAGTCACTTTTGTTATTAAAATTCAGGTTGGAATATACTTCCCTCTTCCTGAATGGTTGCTTTAGACTTTTAGAGTATTGGAAAATCAAAAGCTGGGATCTAGAGAATTAAGATGCAATATTCACAGCAGGCATGAGATGCACAGAGCCCACTGAAATCACTGGCAAAACTCCATTCATTTCAATGGAGTCAGGGTTTCACTCGCAGATTTTAAGACCCGAAAAGACCATGTCAGTGATTAGTATGACTCTATGTATAACACAGGCTACAGAATGTTAGGACTAACTCCATTGTAAAGGGTCAGCTTGTGTTAGTTTCTTATGTGGACATGCGGTGGTGGGGTTTGCTCAGACTTGGAAGTTGGTCAGAAACTAGCAGTGCAGGGTTTGTTTTGTTGTTTGGTTTAGTTTTTAAATCCAGAAAAGAGAATATTGTTAGTGGATTTAAAACCTGTTTCCTTGTTCTGGTATAAACACAGTCACGAGAATTAGGCCAAGTCTACATTGGCACTTGGCAACACTGGAACTTTCTGGCTCAGGGGTGTGAAAAAACAGCCCCTTCCCCACTGAGTGCACAAGTTACAGTGCTGTAAAGCTGTAACAAGTTACAAACTTGTGAACCAGGCTACAGCACTGGGAGCTCTGCTCCCAGCACTGTTAACAACTACATCTCTCCCAGCGCTTGTGCCAGGGCCACACTTTCAGTTAAAGCGGTGCTGCAGCTGTGCTTTCAACTGTTAAGCATAGACAAAGCCTTTACAGTGGCTCTACACACACACTGAGGTACTGGTTGTAATGTCTGGTTTAAAATCATTATGAAAGAACTGTGTTTTGATGGAAGCTAGAACTGCCACAGGGGAGATAGGTATTTTACTCTGCAAGTTCAGAGAAGATTTTTTTTATGAGACATAAGATTCTTGAGCATTTTAAAGTAATTGTTATTAACACTTTATATTACTAGTAAGCAAATCAGTTCCATTCATACCCTATGATAAAATAATAGTTTAATATAGCCTGATTCAGACTCCATTCAAGTCTGAAAAGACTGCCTTCAGGCTCATATTTCAAAAGGTCCATTATGTGCTCATTAAATAGAGTTGGTCTAACACTCCCATCTAATAATATCTTGCCAGAGAAGAAAAAATAAGCTCAAATGTTCCCGTTAATATTTGTGAAAGAAACTGTTAGTGACAAGAACTGAGCACACATTCCTCACTAAATCTCTCCATCAGCTGCATAGTCTCTTTACTATTGTTACTAACCCCTTACTCTGTCATCTCTTTGTATATATGTCTAATTTATCAGTTTCTTGTAGATTATCAGCAGCCTGCTGCCTCCATACCACTACACGGCTCAGAACTAGCCAGGGGGCCAGATTGCCAGATTGTCAGGTAACTTTAGCTAACTCTTTTCTCTTTGCAAATAACTGCATGCCATAGCCACTCTGCAACCACTCTTGCCTTTCTTATACAAATAGTCTTTCCTGTTTATGAAGTTCTGAACTGTTTGTGTGTGTCTGGGGAGCAGGGGGGAGAGGGGGAGCGAAGGAAGGACAGGCTTGCTTGCTTTTTAACCAAAATATTGACTTGAGCTACTCTGATACATTCTGTAGTTACAGCACAGGAGATTGTTCACTTATACATAAATCAAAAATAAGGAAAATAATTTAGGACTCAGTCTTGCAGTCCTTGGGCCAAACAATTTTCCAGTGACAAAAATTAATATATTTTGGATGAAATCTTTGAGACTTTTGCCTGAGTAAGGACAGCAGACTCAACAATGTCAGGTGACCACATAAAAAACCAAACTAGTCTTTAACTTTTCTCAGATAGTGTTGTCATGTGATTAGAACAGGGAACTGTGAGTTAGGAGACTCACTGGGGACTGGGCTCCAGTCTTAGTTCTGCCACTGACTCTGTGTATGGTCTTGACAGTGTCATTTAATTTCTTGGTCAGTCTCAATTTTCTCATCTGTAAACAGAGACAGTGAAACTTAATCTCCTTTGAGATGTTTTGGTTTAAAAATGCTATATAAATTCTAAGTGTTATTATTAAAAATGAATCAAAACATTTGGTTTGAAAGAGGAAAAATCTCTGCACACAAGTTTTAAAGTATGTAAATCCCATTTCAATTATGTTGTACTGTCCTGACACTGAAAAAATGTAACAAATAGTTCATCTTACAGTGATTGGTGGTTAAAGATGGGTTTTTATTTATTTAATTAATTTATTTATTTATTGCCATCTAAACTGTAAACTACATAAAATAAATAGGATACACTTCTTTTAGGGATAGGTGAAGGTTCCTATTTGTATGGTCTGAGAAATGTGCCTAAAAGAGTTAAGAACCTAACTCTCACTAACAAATTATTGGTCTATAAGGTGCCATAGGACTCCTTGTCGCTTTTGTAGATCCAGTCTAACACGGCTACCCCTCTGATACTTAACTCTCACTGTAATTCAGTGGGAGTGAATTGTCATTGAATTGTGTGATTTTACATCCCCATCAATACAGGCCCTTATCTTGTTATTAAAATTCCGTTCTTGGCTTCCCTGCTCATAGACAGTTCAAAGGTCTGGTAATGCTACAGAAGTTCAGTTAATCATAAAACAATCTGTATGAAACAAAGAAATTGTTGTCATCCCTCTCTGCTGTTTCTTAAACAGGATGTGTTGCTGTCAGCCGCAGTGCAATATATGCTTTCTGCAGGATACTCATCCATGTTTTGACATGCTCATTTGCAGTATGCTATATTATTTTCCACATTTGCCTCTAATTTATAACAAAACCTCCCCTCTTTATTTATTAATTAACCCACCCTTCAAAGATGAACTTACTATTGTATATATGGAAGTTCCCTTTAATCAGGTTGGAGAACAGGTGAGATATGAGTAATAGACTAGAAGCCAGGGAATTCTGATCCCTGCTATGTCAGTGAGACTCCTATGGCCTCACATAAGTCGCTTAAATTCTTTGAACCTCTGCTTTCCTGTTGCACCACAGAAAACCAGCAACAACAAAATTTACCCCCTGCTAATTGAGTGAGTAAAACTTTGCAGGGCTCTCCAGGTCCTCTGAGGGAAATGACATGCTGCAAATGATCTAAAATCACTTAGCACAGAACTGCTCATCAGTGCCTCAGCAAGCATGAAGTACAGCAATGCCAGCTGTGAAATGTATGTCATATCACCGGTGTATGTGGCATCATCAATGTGTATAGTTATGGAGAACACACAGCAATGGATCTCTGTAGAACAGTCAGTCTTCCCAGTTGTGTTTTATGTTTAGAGCCTGAACTAAATTGAATCTTGTCTAGTAAGTCATACCCTGCAGGTCTGATTCTGGAAATCTCTGCCAAAATGGAACCACATCATGTTTGCTACTACTGCAAATTCACTTGGGTATATTATCTGTCCTGCAAACAAAAGTGTGTCGAGAGGCAAGCCCAGTGGAAAGTCTGAATTGTCCCATTTTGCTGCTTGAACTTTCCAGTGAGCCAGGGAAGTTAGTCCTGTAAAACTATAAATTATCACAATCTTGAAGAATCCACAGAGAGGCCCAAAGCTTCCATTTAGAGCCTGTCTCTTAGGGTTGCCAGGTGTCTGGTTTTCTACCGGACAGTCTGGTATTTGCACCGTCTGTCTGGTAGAAAAATTCAGAAAATACCAGACATGTGCAATGTCCGGTATTTTCTGAATTTCCGGCTGGGCGCCGGACCGAAGCCTGGCGGGGGCAGGGGAGCGACTGGGAGGCGGGGTGCGACTGGCTCGTGGTCGCGTGCAAAAGCCGGGTGGGGTGGGGACTGGGATTCCCAGCCACTCCCCCCGCCTGGCTTCTGCTCGCAAACAGAGGCTCCCAGCGCCAATCGCGGCCCCGCCTCCCAGCTAGGAGCCTGTGGTCGCGTGCAAGAGCCGGGTGGGGCGGGGACTGGGACTCCCAGCTCTGCCCGGCTTCTGCTCGCAACTAAAGGGAGCACTTGCTGGAGGCGTGGCCCCTTGGACTCCGGCTGCAGCCAGTGGCTGCACGCCCCCCCCGCCAGGTCTGCTTCCCACCCCCTTGGACCCTCCCTCCCCCCGGCCAGTGCCGCGGCCCTCGACCCCCCCAGCTCTGCTTCCCACCCCCCCTCCTCCTGGCTGGCCCCCAGACCTCCCCCCGCCAGCTCTGCTTCCCGCCTCGCCCCCTCCCGGCCAGTCCCGCCCCCCTCCTGGCTGGTCCCCCCCCCCCCACTCAAACGTGTCCGGTTTTTTGGCAGGGTCTACCTGGTAACCCTATCCCTTATTCCCCTCCTGCCCCCTTTCTTCCATTCCCTGCCTCAGGACCTATGCTCTCATGCAGTTCTCACTAGCTGCCTCCGATCTCTCCCTTGAGGGAAGATCAGCTTGCAGAAGAGGGATATTTCATACGCCAGTGACAACAGGTGCTGCATTTAATTTATATGAGTGAATTCCTATGAATGTGGAGTGGATAGATATCACTTCATGTGGCTGTTTGCTTGCCCTGCCTCCTTGTGGCGCAAAAAGCCCTGGTCTTGTGGTGGTTTCCATGGGCCTTTGGGGAAGTAGAGAGCCTGTTACAGAACCACTCTTCCCTCTCCTCTGCACACACAGAAATTTTATTTAGATCCCCTCCCCATGTCATGGGAGAGTGGAAAATAAGGACACTTATAAAGTGCTGAGGTATCCACTGTATAAACATGTCTCTCCCCAATTAGAAAGCTTAGTCATTTATTTTATTCATTTGTTTACATTTTTGTTTTCCTCTGCATACTTCTGTTAGAACCAGATTTGGAAACTTTGCATGAGAAGCTTTTCTTGTGGTGGCTACCTAACGCAAGACCAGGGTATATGGGAAATTAGAATTTGTAGTCATAACTTACAGAAATCCAGATTAGTCATCCCACAAGAAACAAGTAGACCCTTATCCAGCCTATATGTTGGATTTGAAAAGATTATCAGCTTCATCATCAGTTTGATGCTCTTATTGATAAGGAAATACATGCACTGTTGGGTGTAATGCCAGTCATAAATCTTGATAAAGGTCTGGCATGCCTAGACCACATAGGTGCATAACCCAGACCATGTCCTGTACAGTGAGGAAACACAGCAGCAGCTCTGTTATTAGCACAAAAGCATGAATTTATACTGCTTCAGCTTCAAGTTCCATAATTGGGATCTGGAATAATACCTTAAGGCAGTTGAGGGAACAGCAAATTGACTATAGTTGTAATAGATGTGTGCATGCTTTTACAAATCCTGGCTGCCATGCCTGCAGGAATGTGACCTCTCTGTGCCATCTAACCTGGAACTGCACAGTGTCTCATTATGACTGAAATTCACCCGATCATTTTCTGCATCCCACGATATGTCAAGTCTAGTCATGTTCAAAATAGTTTATGGTCCTCGCCATAACACCAAATGTGGCATGAGATCTTTACTCAAATGGGGTTGCCCAAGCTCTTTTACTTAAAGGGCATCTAGAAGGGTTTTACTTTGTCCTGTGCATATTCTGAAATTCACACTGAAATGACATCTCCCCACAGATGTGTTTTCGTTCCAGTGTAATTCTAATTCTCAGATAGCTTTTGTAAATAGCTTCTGGTGAACTTCCCATGATAATTTTTAGAGCAGATTCAACCCAAATTGAACCTGAAACTTCAAGGTTCAGAAACATTTGGCCAGTTTGTTTTGTTATGTTCACAGTTTTGCTTGCCTCTGCCTAGGTGAGTTAGAACGTGATTTGGAAGCACTATAACAGATTATTTTCTTGCTGTTTCCAACAATACTAAAGACAGGGTACATTGGATAACTTGAAAATGTGCATGACAATCCATTTGAATGGCTAGGTTGAAAGGGTATGGATAAGCAGTCAATGTTTTGGATGTTTACCAAATTGTTGCATTTCTTCAAGTGCTGGCCCCTATGTGCAGTCCACTGTGGATATGCAGACGTTCCATGCAGTGGCACCAAAATGAGGAGGAAGGCGGGCAGGGCTTCAAGATATGTGTCCTGCCTCCTTTCCTTCTTGGCCAATGATGACTATCTGCACTGTTTGTACTGTCTCAGAGAGGCGCACATTGTGGCTAGGTGTAATATCTGCCGTCCCTTCCTTAGCCAGGAGATGCAGGAACTTCAAGTGAGAAAACACCTCATGGAGAAGGCCATGAGGCCACAGATGGACCCAGGTCAAGGGACTCCCCTGTACAACCTCAGTTATTACAAACTTTAAAGGACTTTATGATCACCCTTTGCTCCCTGGGAATATATACATCTGCCCCAAAAAGGAACTGTCACAGGCAACCTCATGAACCTAGTTTGGCATCTCAACAGTTTTATCACTAGCGATCTCCTTGTAAGAAGCAGAGAATTCAGAAGTCTCATTTTCTTGCACCCTCCTCATATGCAGCACCTTCTCAACCCCACCCTCCAACAGAAAGATATTTTTGAGTACAAGAGCTGCAAGCCATTGACAATACCACCATCACCACCCAATCAGGTATCATTTAGTACTCTGATTCCACAATTGGTGTGCTGTGCCATAACAACAGACAAGTGAGTATTAGATGTCCCACAATCCCATTATACAATCAAGATTACTTGTCCACCTCCTCCAAAATTCCAATCCCCATTCCTCTTCAGGGACCACTCTCAACAAGGGGATTCTCAAACAGGAAGGGAATCTCTCCTCCAGCAAGGAAAAGAAGAATGCCTACCTACCCAGCACCCAGGCAAGATTTTTACTTCATGTAGCTTCCTAATTTGCAGGTTTATTCTCAGTTATGTATCAGAAACTCCACACTTCTCCCTATCTTTGTTTGGTGTTGTTTGTTAGTAATTTACTGTCATCTCTTTCTGCCTGCCCTGCTCAACACAACTGATGTTTGAACCCCAAAATACATTGCCACATTGGTTTCATTCATGTGTACCATCATAAGAAACATATGCCATGTATCCCTTAGTGATTGTATCCTATACATGATCTAACTCTTGCTAATGTATTGCTGTATTAAGCTGAACTATATTTTTTTCTCTGAGCAGAGACAGCAACATTGTCAGTGTCAATAGGATAAGATAAATATTCTCTACAAGATTCACACTGACTAGGATTGCAAATTATTATTATTGTGTGCATTTTTGCTACAAAAACATTAAAATGACCATGCTGATAAACTAATTTTATTTTCTTCTAATGCCTCTAATATGTATTATTAATACAATATTATTAGTCATTAAGAGATTGGTGAGACAGAAATGTTTCATGTTTCTCTATGCATACAAATGTTTTTATATACTAAGATAACTTAGCAGTACCATGTATAGAAAAATGAACACTTGCTCAATGTCCAGAGTACTGGGATATTTTCATATTACATTAACAGTGATCCTGTCCTCCTCCCAATATGCATCACCTAGTGTTATTTATTTTTAAAGCTAGGAAGGTAGGTTTGAAAGTCAACACATTTGGATAGATCTCTTTCTGAACAAGAAAAAATTGTATGATTCTTTCCAGTCCACTCCACTATTATCAACCAGTCACAGGAGTCCTGGGAAAAAATAGGACCTTTGTAGGATTATGGGGCCATCTCATAATACCTGCTACTTTAAGGGTGAATTTCACTCTCTCACTGACAGCAAAAACAAGACTTGAGTTAAGTTCCACTCAAGCCCTATTCTGAAGACTTAAAAGGTACGGAGGCCTTGCACTGCTCCCAGTAAATGGATGAAATTCGCCCTGATGCAACTCTTTTCTGTGCCCTCCCCCCCACTCTCTATTGCGGATTACCAGAATAAATGAAGAGCTAATTCAAATCCCTCCCCTAATGCCAGCTCTATATAAACATGTTGTTGCATCACACTAATGGCAATGCAAAGGAAAGTACCTTAATAGAAAATTACACTGAATTGTTTGATGTGAAACAAATCCAACTAGGAAAATATTGAGGCCAAAATACACAAGCCCAGCTGCCTAGAATTAAGTCTCTAACTCCATATATTATGAGGTTTGATCCTACAAGGTGCTGGGCATTCTGGCATTGGCCAGCTAGTGGGGCTACTCATATGCTTAAGTATTTGGCTGGATCAGTGCTCAGCCCATGGCAGGTTAGAACCCCAAAAGACAAGTGGACAGGTTTCAAAAGTGCTGAATCACTGTAGCTTCCCCTGGTGGGTCTCCCCTCTTCCCTCCAAAGAAACTCATTCTTCCAGATGCTGGATACCTTCAAAAGTAACTGAAGCCAATGGAGATTGAAGGTACCCAGTACCTTGCAGGTTTCAGTCTGTAATCAAGTGTCCTCTAATTAAAGGCCTACACATAGAATTAAGAACCTAACTTCAGGCATGATATGGATTCTCACAAGGCCTTAAAGGGAAGTTAGGTGCCCAATTGAATTCCAATGGTAGTGAGGCTCCTCAAATTTGAAAACTGTGGCCTTTTAAAATCACAATGGCGATTATGTACTGCATTTTGTTTTACCTTTGAACAAACTGAACTTTTCTCCATTTCCCTAATTAAATCCTGTATGTACATATTTATGGGTTTTCAACATGCTATAAATACCTTTTGGCATTTCCAGTTGATCCATTTCCAACAACAGACTAATTGCAATCCCTCAGCCAAGATCTGCAATGCACCAGTATTCTGTACTGGGGGGATAATATATATGCGTGAGACCATGTAGTTTCTAAAGGAAGGAAAATCGAAAAGAGCTGGAACAACACGTACAAGGGCACTTGTGATTCACTGTACACTACACTGCTGAGCTTGGAACAGCTCCAAAGGAAGTGCTTGCCAGAAAGACTGTAATACATACTGACCCTCTCCTCCCTGCCTTCTCCCCGCAAAAGACATTTCCCAAACAGACTAAAAAACTGAAGGTGTTTATAGGTTGATTTTATTCATATGCTGAAGCTTGATGTGTTGATGCTTCACTTGAAAAATTAAGGACGGTAATTCAAGCAGGCCTCAGATGTAAAAGCTTCCTGGACATGCAATTCAAAGACAGCTTGGCCATGTGAGACACTGTAAGGTGTGAATTTAACCCTGGGTAAATTTTGTTTCTAAACTAATGTTTAAACAATAAGCAAGGAAACCTGTCTTAACTGACAAACCAAAGTGGGTTAGAAATCAGAGCATTACTGGAAATCTTGGGGACATTTTGAAGTGCTTTACTTACATTAGAGGGTACTTCTCAGGGTTGATACCCCTAAAGCGGAGTTTCAGTGGGTTTGAACAAATGCCTTGGTTGGTACATTCTATTCAAAGGGGATGAAATCTTGCTTCTGAACTGGCACCCTGAGTTTAGAATGGGCCATCATATGCACATACCAAATCCCTGGTGTGCAAATTAAATGGCACTTGTAAATTGCCATTTAAATGTGCTCACCATTTTCCCGTGCATTCTTTTTCTCAGCCTGAATTAAACAGAGGATTCAAATTTGCAAGCTGTGTTCCATCCCCTTTGAAAATCTGTACCCAGACCTGTACATTTGTGTAAAGATTTGGCCATGCATTTTAAGCGTTTTTTCTTCTTTTAATTTTCAGTCCTAATGTAGACCTTCCGGAAGAGCAGCCACATTCCAGCTCTCAGTGTGCCCCTCTCAACTGTCTCTCCAAACCTCCTCCTTATCCCTAATCTTCAGATGCAACATAAGAGAAAAAACAAACAAACTGAATGGAGCTTACACAACAAAGGTCTAAGTTGCTCCCAAAGATCCAATAGGCCATCCTGCCTTGTTGCTGCGTTGACAAGTCTGGATTCATATCCAATGTTTTGGCAACTGAGTGATGGTTGAGAAGAAGAACACAAAGCACAGAGCCCTGCCTGTCAAGAAGTCATTTTTTATGATTCCTCTAATTATATTCAAACTTTGCTATCACACCTGAAGTTTAGTGAAATTTAACAACATGAGAAAAAGTTCCTCCCAACTGCGTGGCTTTGCTTCTGAAATTTTGAGAGACTAAAGCCAATATTTAAAAAAAAAATGGGTTACAAAACCTATTTTCACATCCTCTACATTCAGCCATAGGAACCAGTTCAGATTTTTCTTTTCTGGTGTTCAGGGTGTGACATTTTTTTTTTATTTTATTTGCACCATAATTTTGCATTTATAAAAAGTGGTCCTTGTTTTTTGGATTTGTTTTGTTTCGTTTCTCTTTTTGGTGAGAGTTGTATTTAATTCATTTTACTTCCAAAAAACAACCAGAAATAGCTTAAGTTAAAGATGATTTAGTAAGGTTTTTTTTAATGATGATTGTTATCTTGGCCAGAAAATATGGTCAATATTTTTTTCATTGCACAAAAACATTGAAAATGGGGTGAATTGGAATGTTAATAGTGACTTTGTATTTTGCTGCTGCACTGATATTGTTTATGCACTTGTTTTCTAATTTTTATTACACTCGCTGCAAGTTTTGTTCTAGTTCTTCACTGGAAGCTAATTATTAAACCTATGAAGGAGACTAAAGAATGATGCTTTGATTTTCATTCCGTTATTTGCTTGCATATTTAGTCTGTTTTTGCATTTCAGACAAGTAGATGAATTGGTGCTTTTTCTGGGCGTGTGGGGAGGGTTCTGTTTGGTGTCTGATAAAGAAAAGCTAAAATAACTTGAAGTAAAATGTGTATTTAATTGAAAATTTCAGTTTTTGTTTTTGCTCCCAAATTGAGGGTACTAGTTTGAGGCCTTACCAGTGAAGGGATAAAGAGTGAAAATTGTGAGGTTATATACACTTAGCGTGAGATATCCTATGGTGAAATACCTCATGCATGTAGGGTTAATGACTTGGATTGAAATCGGTAGGACTTTGCTATAGTGCATTTTTTTCCTTGCCAAATATTAACAAATACAGAACCTTAGCTCATTGTCGGCTTATGACAAATACTCAGGTGATCTATGGTGCAGTGTTCCTAGTGAAAGATTCTCTCCTTTAAATGCTGACTAAAGCTATGTTGCAGAATATGGATTTTCATAGCAAAATGAAGGATAACTGAATTTATTTTGCACAGAATCTGACAGCAAGGCAAACAGCTAAATAAGCTGCAGTGTCTTAGCACCTTTGGACTTCTGATCTGGTTATCAGGATAGAAAAGTACAGCCCACTCGTTGCTAATTAGCATGGTCCTTGCTCTTGGTCAGTGGCCTTAATTTATTTAAAGAAAACAGGTTTTGACATATCCATGTTTCTGTCTGTTTCTTCTCTGTGATGTTAATATGAACCACAAGATGAAAATACTACTGCAGCTTACTATTTGCAGCAATTAAAAAAGAAAAATTGTTGCAGATGTAGTTGGAATAGTTCAATATCACTGAATTTGAGGAAATGAACACTATCCTCCAATACTAACAGTACTTAAAGGTACCCAAGTGGAGAAAAGAATCAGTGGCCAGTCATTGTGCCTAACAAACATTACCATAGTATCAGTAATGAAGGTGCTGTAAATAGAAATATCCTAATGTAATCAACAATGTACACACTGTATAACCTTGTCAGAGCCATTGAGTTAATGTAACAAAACGTGTAGAATTGGAGGTGGAGACAAATAGAAACAAATTCATGAAAAGTCTGATCATACCAACCTAAAAACTCTTTGCACTGTTTCTATATACGGTTCCAAGATGTTCACACAATCCTTCATATACTGCATTTGCATAACTATTTAGTGCCATATTTAACCTACTCTTGTTACAGAAAAGTCAGATACAATTTGTTTGGCATTATCATGCAGTTTGGCACTAAAATAAGCTGCTATGTAGATTTTTATTAAAGAACTGTTTTGTCTGGGCAAATGTTGCCTCTAAAAAGCACCTCAGAATATCTGACAGTATTAGATCAGTATATTACTATTCTTCAGTGGTAGCATCTGTGTCCGACAAAGACAGCTACTGCTTATCAGTTAAGTGAGAAAAGAATTAGCATTGCCATGCCGTATACAGTTGCTGTAGACTGTATTTAGAATATTATATCTTATTTGGTTTGCATATGAAAACATGTTGAAACTACAAAGAACATTTTCCCCCTAAATTAAAACAAATTTCAAAAAACGCTATATATGTTAGTTTCTTTTTAATTAGATATGAATCTGTGGAGAATATACTTTTTTGAAATATTCATTCAATAGTATATTCATAGTATATTCATTTTTTAATTGTGATTTGCAAAGTAAACTTAACTCTAAAAACACTGTATTGGTATACCCATTTAGATTGAGAGTTATAGAAGAATGTTCCATGGATTAGAAAATGTGGTCATATTTTACAGAAATAAGTGGGTTTTTAAAGTTTTGATTCTATTGTGATGCTTTAATTTAATTCCTAATCAATTTATAATTTTTAAATATAATAAAGCAAGAATGCGTTCTTGAAATTAAAGAGATCTAGGAAAGAACCAACTTAAATGTAAAAAATGACTGTGGTTAATGCATTGTAAGAAATAAAGCTTTGTAGGCCCCAGAGCAGTCTTGCCTCTTTTGTCAGTTCACTGGGGGAAAAAAATTATTTTAAACTTCAGAAAATGTAAAGCTTTCTTGGTTAGATAGTAATTAGTGATGTAAAGTTTTATCAAATGTCTGGTATGAATTGTTTCCGAACACACACACACACACACACACACACACACACACACACACACACACACACACACACACACACACACACACACACACACACACACACTGTTTTGAATGTTGACAAAAGCTATTTTAAAAAATCATTCCTAATATGTTGCCATCTATCCTGATTTTAAAATGAATACATATATTAAAGGTTGGATATGCTTAGAATTGCTGATTGTATCCCCACTACCCTCCATGCAGCAAAGAAACACCTTTCAAAAACTTGTCCTGAATTTCATGTTTGAAATGTAGCTGTTGTACATAAAGAGGACTTTGGTTGTCAGTTAGCATATAAGGGCATGTCTACACTTGTTGTTTCAAAATAAGAAGATGAGCATCCACACAGCAAGCCCGTTGTTTCAAAATTATTTCAAAAAAAGGGCTTGTTATTTCGAAATAATAACTCCTGCTTGTGATGAGGAATAATGTTTATTTCAAAACTGTTATTTCAAAAAAGCATTAGTGTAGACACTCAGCTGCTGTTATTTTGAAATAACTATTCCCCAGAGTCATTCAAAGTAATAACGCCTCAGTGCTTCCTGAGGCTCTAAGTTGAGGTAGTTCATCCACATTAAGGGAGCCTGCCTCGGGCTAATTTTGAGGCTTTCCTGTAGTGTGGACATTCTATTTTGAAATAGTTATTTCAGGACTTATTATTTCAAAATAATAATTTCGAAATAATCTTGTAATGTAGACATAGCCTCAATGTAGGTCTCCTTTGTCCTTTTTTCTGAGCTTGGAAGAGTTGTCTCCTAGTAGAAAGCAATGATCTGCATCCCGTTAATGGAAATTCGTGGAAGAAAAACAAATAAACTATAAATCAAATTTAAATATAAAGTGAGAAGAAAGTGAATGAATTGAAAATTGTAAAAATGGAGAGTGGGGGAGAATATATTCTCTACCAGCATCCGAGGGTAATCTTAAGACTTTTATAGAAAAATATTGATAATTTCCTATCTCAAATCATTTAAGAGTCTTTGCTTCTATATAGAAGCAGCAGGGCGAACCTTTTTAATTGATCTTTGACATCATATTTATTCAACTCAAGCTGAATTAATATTATTATTTATATGTATAGTAAGATTAGTAGATTGAAACTATTTAATAAGATAAGGTTGGGTTTAACCATTTGCCATATGTATCTGTAAACAAAAGAAGGAGGATATTTTAAAAGATGATAAAGACATCGCCAATGAAGGCTGCTAACCTGAAATCATATTAGTATCAGTGCTTGCATTCAGCAAGCGTGAGATGGTCTTGTCATGAAAGCAGGGGACTGGACTTAATAACCTCTCGAGGTCCCTTCCAGTTCTAGTATTCTATGATTCTATGGAACACCATCCTCCTTACACTGGCTGCAGTGCACGCAGATCTGGGCCCATATTATGCTAGCTATTTTAGAACTTGACCTTTCATCATTGGAAGAATTTTACTACCAACTTCAGTAGAAACGAACTGAGTGAATAATGAGATTATGCAGCTCCTCAGAGCTCTGTTCCCTTTCTTAAGTGATAGATGTATATCTGTTGGAGTTGCTGTACATTTGTTTGTTTCTGTACTAACAAAGTCTTTATTTGAAAATGGCAGGCATTGATGTTTTATATTTGAAGCATGATCATTGCTGTATTTACCTCTTTTACAATGATAGCCATCAATGTACTTCTTTTTCTCCTGCTGTACATGCAGTGTGTGGGAAGGAGATTCACAGTATTCAGAACTTTTTTCACCATAAATGAATGTTGCAGGGGGGTTCATTTTTAAATATTAAGTGAAAAAGAAATAAACAAAAAAGCAATTAATTGCCTTTCGCCTTAAGGCACAAATGCATCTAAATATGCAATATAAAATGTGTGCATGAGATTCTTAGGTTTAAACCATGTAGTCTTTTCCATAAGCATGATGATGAAGCTAGAGAATTCTTATTTCTTGGATAATTCTTAGTCCCCATGTCAAAAACGCAAGACAGCTGTTACACAGAGTCTGTCTGTACTTTATATCCTAAGAAGCATGGCTTAAATCTTTATTGCATTTTAATCTCTTTCCTGCAGAGTTCTGGAAAATCCCCTTCTATTTAAACTTAAGTCAACATAGTGACAAACTGACATGAGATAAAGAAAAAAATCCCATATTCTATATAACGAGTTAATTTGCTTTCAGACTCTGGGTGATGGGGCTTTGGGTTTCATTTACTGTCTTTATATGGAGGTGTTTGTTCTGCTCATCATTATTATGCTGTAATAGAAAGAGTGGAGATTATTTGTGTGTTTTTTCTCAGCATTAGTAAAAATGGTTAAACAAATTGGGTTTTTTTAAATTAAACCTTATGTTTGATATAAAGGTGTGCTGGAGATCAATGAACAAAACTAGCTGACACAAATGAAATGGTTTGCTAGCTGATTCATTTAATCAGCTTTGAAGAAGAAATAAGAAAAATCTAGCTTTTTAAAAATTATTATTCACAGGTATGGCTTTGTGCACCATGCCAGTGGGTAAATTAAGTACATCTCATTCGTTATTGCCCTATTGATTTCAAGCCCTGTGGTTTGACTGTTAAAGAGTTAATTAACTTGATCCTTTGTAAAAAAAAAAAAAAAAAAAAAACCCTTAAAAAACAAAAAAAATCCAGATGTTTTGTGATTTTTGTAATTTACTGAACATTTCCATTTGCATGATGACCTGTATCTAACAAACCATACCAATTGTTGTGTTCATTTCCAAACAGTTTTAACATTGGTGGTGTTTGTGACAAACCCAAATTTGTGTATTGTATGTTTACTGTTCTTATAACTTGGCTACTCCTATGTTGTAATGCCTTCTTAGGATTAAATGAGGGAGAGCTTCTGGATGGTGAAGAATATAAAAGTATATGTGTTCACTGACTAAAATATTGAACATTAGAAATACTTGTTGTTGCTGTTTATTGTTTAAAAGCAAAAAATGTTGAGCAATTCTTTGTTCCAAAAATGCATCATTTGTATTTCAAGTTAAAATAATCCCCATGTTAACCCTTCCCTGCCCTGTTTCCTATACCTATAGATAATCCTAGGCAAATGCCTTGTGAGGAATTCATAAAGTTATGTGCTTGTACATGTGTACTATGATCATGCAGTCAAATGGTTTCAGAAAAACAAACCAGTGCTGAAGAAATCAATTTAAAGAAGCCAGTATACTGAATCTCACATCTTTATGTTCCAATTAAAATTACAATGTAATGCATTGCTGTCCCAGTAAATAAACTGGCCATTTTTTGTTCATTTAATTCTATGCTCACTCTTTTCTCCTTCCCTGTCTCTGTAATTAATTTGCTATATGCTTTTATCAGAGTTCATGGAAACAGTAACAGGTTTACAGGGGCACCATGGGAGTGGGCCCGCACTCAGAAGGACTGTGGCCTCACACCACCTCAGGACCCACTCCGACTTGGCTTCTTCTCACCGAGGCCCCATACTCACTCCAGCTCTTCCCCTGAAACCCCTCCCACTGCTTGCTCCTCTCCCCATCCTCCTCTGTCACTCATTCTTAAGGCAGGAAAACCGTGGGAGGAAATGACCCTCCCACTTTTAAGAGGGACAAGCCTCTCTTCCAGTGCTCCTGCGGCCTAGTGTCCATTTTTCGACCTAAAAGACCGGTCGACAAGCAGACCTGGCAGTGTCGACACTAAAAGTCCAGATACAGAGGTCACCGCAGTCAGCCTCGCTGCCAGAAGGGCAGGAAGAGCAGCTGCAGCTCAGCTGGAGAGAGAGAGAACTGGCTTCCAAGGACCCCTGAGAGAGGTAGGTACCGGCTCCCAAGTAGGGACCCTGTCCCCGCTTATCCCACCCTGCTGCACTTGTCCCCAGCCCCTGCCTTGCTCCAGGGATTGATCCCTCCAACCCCAGTGTGCTCTTGCTTCTGGTCCCTGCCTCGCTCTGGCCACTGCTCCCCGCCTTGCTCAGCTGAGCTTGCCATCAGCCACTTCCTCACTCCAGGGACCAACCCGGGCAGACCCCTGCTAGCTCAGCTCTGGATTCTCCAACAGCTCTGCCGGTGTTGCTCACTCCCAACCTGTAGCCCCTGTCTGCTCAGTCTGGGTTCCCTTCCCCTCCCACCAAAATTAAGGAATAGTGCTATATGAAGCCAAAACAACCTCCCACCTCACATTATCCTCTATACAATATTGAAATCTCAAGGATTTTAATGCTAATCCTGCTCTGCTTCATATACAATATATAGCTTTGTTTTTATCATTTTACTATTAGGTAGAGTTTGATATATATGGCCCATTCATCATGAGAGACGGTGGTAAGCAGCAGCAGTGACAATCTATGTGTTGTGCCTGGATCTGCAACTTCTTTCATGGCTTATGCATCCAATATTGGATTTGCACAGTTGATTTCAATAGCTACATGCCAGTCTACTTCTGTTTTCATGAGTCTGAGAATTTTTCCTTCTGAGGCGGAGTTCTTTTGCATGACTTGCACAAGTCCTTTTAGAAGAATGACGTGCCCTGTTGTAATAATTGTCGCCAGGTGTTGCGATCGGATGATGTAGAATCCCAAGAGCTTGGATTGATGTTAAACATTTTCATACTGTTTTTACATATATCCTTGAAGCTTAACTTTGGCCTTCCTCTTGCCCTTGCTCCACTTTTTAGTTCACCAAAGAGGATTTCTTTGGGAAGGCATTTATCACTCATTTTCCTCACATGGCCAAGCCACCGGAGTTTGATACTAAGGCTAGAAGTCTTTGATTTTTCAATGCCAAAGGAATTAAACATTACTCTTATTTATCTGATTAAGACATTGTTTAGCAATACATGTAATTAAGGAAAAATTTTAAAAACAACAAATAGTCTAGTAGCACCTTGAAGACTAACAAAACATGTAGATGGTATCATGAGCTTTCGTGGGCACAACCCACTTCTTCAGATGACGGGAGTATAGTGGGTTGTTCCCACGAAAGCTCATGATACCATCTACATGTTTTGTTAGTCTTTAAGGTGCTACTAGACTATTCATTGTGTTTTAAGTTTTTCCTGTTACAGACTTACTCGGCTACCCCTCTGAAGCTTTTGAACATGTAATTAAACTCTGGCTTTAGACGGCACCGTGCACTGAACAGTTACAAATTGTATGGATTTATGAAGGACCATACTAGGCTTATTTATGGGGAAAGTTTCATGCACCTTTGTGCCTACATTTTCAGCAAGTGGATAGTTGGTCAATGCGATTAAGTTTTCTTGTTTGTCAGAAAGGCAGTATTAGGAGATATAAAGGCAAAGCATACAGTGACTTCATTCACTTTGCCTAAACCCCTCAGAGAGATGGGAGGAGGTCAGCGAATGGAATGATGGGAAAGGTGGAGGAGGGAGAGCAGCGAGCAGCAAGGTGGAGGTTGGGAACAAAGGAAAAGATAGGACAAAGGGGAGGTTCTGGCGCTCCTGCTTAGTGTCCCCCGGGAGGCTCACAAATATGTTTGGCACCAGGCTCATGAAAGTTCAACATAGCCCTGAATAAAAATGGTTCGCTGTTTTCTTTTACTGACATTGAGACAGACATGGGAATAAGGACTGAATACACTTAGGCTACGTCTACACTGCAGGCTTTTTGTGCAAGAACAGTTGTTCTTGCGCAAAAACTTGTGGAGCGTCTACACTGCATGCGTATTCTTGCGCAAGTAAATTTACAGTAAAGCATCAGAAGAGAGGGCTTCTTGCACAAGAGCTGTTCCTTTCCAGAAGAGGAATAAGCCCTCTTGCGCAAGAGCTCTTGCGCAAGAAGACTGTGGACGGGCAACAGGGGTTTCTTGCGCAAGAAACCCCTATGGCTAAAATGGCCATCAGAGCTTTTTTGCACAAGAGAGCATCCACACTGCCATGGACGCTCTTGTGCAAAAGCACATGGCAGTGTGGATGCGCTCTTGCGCAAGACCTCCTGCGCAAGACCTCTTGTGCAAAACAGTTCTTGTGCAAGAAGCCCGCAGTGTAGACGTAGCATTACAGTGTTTCCACAAATGTCTATAATCTCTGAATTACACCAGTATCTGCAGAGGGCCTTCATACTGTGCAGCTGTGTAAAATGCACATCTCTCTAGCCTCAAGTGATGTGCAAGCAAAGGGCGAGCTAAAGCCAGCAGAAAATTGGGTTAGGAATGCTGTGCATAGTACAGCAATCCATACCTGTACATCAAAGCAAAACAGCATCTTTAAAGCTTTTCCCTTGCAGAAATCTGAAAAGGATCCGACTAGATGGGTCAGGGAGGAGGGGAAGGATTGTCAAAATCCTTCCCAAACAGCTAATCATTCTGTATTCTGATAAAAGGGATAGACTGATAGGCAGGTGTTTGCCAGATGAATGTGGATGATTAGAGCCCTACCAAATTCACAGTCCATTTTGGGCAATTTCATGGTCATAGGGTTTTAAAAATAATAAATGTCATTATTTCAGCTATTTAAATCTGAAATATCATGGTGCTGTAATTGAAGGGATCTTGACCCAAAAAGGAGTTGTAGGGTGGAGGTTCCCCACCAGGTTATTGTAGGGTTGTCTGCCTTCCAGACTGTAATGTTTAATGTGCTGGGCAGTTGAAAAGCAGCAGCTGCTGGCCAGGATCCCAGCTCTGAAAGCAGAGCCACCAACAGCACAGGACTAAGGGCAGCATGGCATGAAATTGCCACCCTTAGTTCTGCACTACTGCTGGCAGATGCTGTCTACAGAGCTGGGTACCTGGCGAACAGCCGCTGCTCACCAACTGCCCAGCCCTGAAGGCAGTGCAGAAGTAAAGGTGGCAATAATGTTTAACTCAGGGGTGGGGAACTTTAGGCCCGGGAGCCAGATTTAGCCCCCAGCTTGCCTGGATCTGGCCCCCGAGGCTCAGGGGCCCATGCTGACACTCCAGCCCCCTGCAGTTTCCCTGTGGGGCTGGAGCACACAAAATCTACTAGTCTGGTCCCCCCTAGACTCTGGTTTGTGAGGGGAATGTGGGGAGTGTTTTTCTCCTTCTCAGTCAAGAACCACGTCAGTGAGAGTTCTCACTTGTGTGTGGCCCCTGACTGATTTTTCTGTGGGTCAGCGGCCCCCATGCCAAAAAAGGTTCCCCATCCCTGGATTAATTGATTAAATGGGATTTTACATCCCTAGTGTGAAGCAGGCAGAGGATGGTAGGGAGATAGGACAGACAAAGGTGCAGGGAAACAGAAATGGGCTGAGAATGATTAGACTAGTGGAAGAGAAAGGCTCGCCTATGGTGAAGGTATTTGTCATCTTAGAGAAATGGATTCTATCCCTGTCTCTGTCACAGCGTTTCTCAGTCAATTCTAAGCAAGTCACGTAAGCCCAGATCTTTGCAAGGGGGAGTGGCACTGATTGTGGTGTTCCTTATTCCCTTGATGTCTGATTCTGAGATGCACATGGCCAGATATACAGAAGTACTGAATGAGCACTCCCAGCTGTAAAGGAAGTCAAAGAGGGCTATGGTTTGAACATACGAAGTACAATAAAAATGCTAAGTACTCAGAAAAATCAGTCTCTAGGTCTCTAAAGTTGAGCACCCAAAATAACATACTTTTGCCAATGCTGAATTTAGCTTCTCTGAAGGTATCCTCATTCAACTTCTGTCATGTGTCCCCCATCCCCAGCCTTTGAGTCATCTCTAAGGGTACGGCTATACTGTGGGTTTTTTTCAAAGAAGGTATGCAAATTGCGCTCGCATTTACATATCTTCTTCTGTTTTTTTTTTTCCAAAAGAAGATTTTCCAATATTTGGCATGTCTACACAGGGCCAAATGTTGGGGAAAAACCCTCTTTCGGAAGCGCCCTGTACACCTTGTTTTACGAGGAATAAGAGGGCTTCTGAAAGAAGGGTTTTTTCTAACAGTTGGCCCCGTGTAGACAGGCCAAATATTGGAAAATCCTTTTCCGGAAAAAAAATGGAAGAAGATATGCAAATGCAAGTGCAATTTGCATACCTTCTTCGAAAATAACCCCACAGTGTAGCCGTACCCTAAGTTACCAGCTGTTCCTTTACTTGAGCAAAAGGCTGACACTGAAAGCCCTATTTATCTATCTAATCTGTCCATCACAGGCAGCAGCAGAAAAATTTCCCCAAATACCTGATGGCAAGATCATTTAGAGAAATGGCTTTAAGCAGTGACAACCTAATTCAGTCTCCAGCAGCGTTTTTAGTCCCTAGCCTCTCTGATGAAACAACACAATGTATTTTGGGATGAAAGTGTGCAATAAGAACTGTTACAGTTGGTGGAACAATCAACAATATCAAAGTAACTCTTGTCTCTCCCTGCTTACGTCCTCTGGAAACAATCCAGAATTTTAGCTGAGGTTATATAATTAATATATAACATATGTGACAAAAGAAGTGTATAGAAGTATAAAGAAGAGGGTATATTGCCCAACCATTCTATAAAGATGGCATTATAGAAAAATACTGTAACAGGGAATATTAATATAGTAGTTTTGGGCTTATTTGTAACTGAAGCATTGTATCAAATCCAATGTAGATAGCTAGGTTTCAGGAGACCATTCATAAGGATAGAAACACTAATTACATGAAAAGTCACTACAAAGGACCTGATCTCCACATAACATAATTGATATTTATTGCTGGATACAGAAGATAAAACTACTTTGATGGAAAAATGGGGAAAGAACCTAAAACTAAACTTCGCTTTTGAACATAGTAAAGTAGTTGGAGGAAGGTCAAAACCACCTCTGGCTGGGTAATCATTAACAAAAATAAATAATGTCTTTGTTAATCGGAGAGGGAGTGTGTGCCCTGAAGAGAGACAAAAGCTCTAAACTCACATGGAAATTTGCCTGCAAAAGCTTCTCTAGCTGTCTGTCCAATAAGAGATATTACCTCACCCACCCTGTCTGTCTAAGCATGAACACGCTTGTAACAAATGTTGACAACTCAGGGATGAATTCTAATAATTTGGCCAAAAATCCAATGCTTTGAAAAATGTTCTCATAGTCTCTTTGTGGATGTCAAAGTAAATTAATAACTCATATTTCACTAGTTTCTCTTTATGAATCTCTTCATGAGCTCACTGAATCCCTGGCCAAAGTATCTAAGTCCAACAATAAGATATAGGATCTGATTAAAAAAAAGCAAAAATAACTTTCAAACCAGATTGTTACAGTCATACCCTATTAAGAATGTTATTCATCCAGTAAAAGACTTTTATTGCTGAGGGGGAAACCCTTGAAGTTAGAATCTATAAAATAGGATTTAAAAGAAACCTACAGGGGAAAAAACTTCATGCTTGCTTTATTGCACAAATGGACTTTAAAATAAATAGCCTTTTAAGCTTATTTCAGTGAGTTCTTATGACTCTACCCCCAAGTGGTAAGCTGTTGTTGAGTGTTGCTTATATTCATCATGAATGTTGATTCTGATGCTAGCCCATGAATTTTAACAATGAGTCAAATTATGGGTGTAATACTGCATGTCCTATGTGCACAGAACCCCCATGAAGTTCAATGGGAATTCTGAATGCTGAGAGCTTGGACTCTATATCTTGTTCTCCTACTGTCACAAAGATGGGGAAAGAATATGATCGGGGAGAAAAGAGGATCATTGTGTTCCCCATAAGGTAGGAAACTCCTCCTCCCCCAGCATGGCACCTTGCTCCATCTGTCTGAACAAACAGGACTTAGCAGGCTTGTTTTACAATTAGGCTGTGTCTAGACTACATGGCTCCGTCGATGGAGCCATGTAAAATAGTTTATTCAGCATAGTCAAAGAAGCGGGGATTTAAATAATCCCCACTTCATTAAAATAAAAATGGCCGCCGTGCTGTGCCGGATCAGCTGATCGTCAGCACAGCACGGCAGCCATTTTTATTTTAATGAAGCTGGGATTATTTAAATCCTTGCTTCTTTGACTATGCTGAATAAACTATTTTACATGGCTCCGTCGTCGGAGCCATGTAGTCTAGACGTAGCCTTAAG
Organism: Pelochelys cantorii; assembly: GCA_032595735.1. NCBI lineage: Eukaryota > Metazoa > Chordata > Testudines > Trionychidae > Pelochelys > Pelochelys cantorii. Next base: position 241,774,671 of record CM064326.1, read on the forward strand.
GTATGCCCACACTGGCAATTGAGTGACAAAACTTTAGTTGTTCAGAGGTGTTATCCCCTCCCTCGCAAAAAAGACAAAAGTTTTGCCATGTGACCGCTGCTTTGTTGGCAGGAGTGCTCTCCTGCCAACAAAGCAAACACCATTGCGGGGGGGAATATTTTGTCAACAAAGGAGCTGGCAAGCAGCAGTTTTGCTGCCTGACTTCTGTGTCGACACACACTTGTCGCTAAAAGCTGTGTAGTGTAGACATAGTCTTAATCAAATATTATATGTTTGCAGGGATCACTTTTCCCACAGATACACCTCTCTAATGCTTCTGACTCCTCCATGCTAGTCTCCGGGGCTAGATCTACACTGGGGGATAAGTTTGAATTAAGATACGCAACTCCAGCAACGCTAATTATGTAGCTAGAGTTGAAGTATCTTAAATCACATTTTGGCGCCATTCACACAGCAGGAGGTCGACGGCAGTCCACTATCCCTTTGACATCCTTTACTCCTCTCCGGAGCAGGACTACGGGCGCTGATGGGAGCACCCTCTTAGTCCAAATTAGCCCATCTTCACTAGACCCGCTAATTCAAACCCCAGAAGAGCGACTGCAGCAGCTTCGATCTTCTTGGTAGAGTAGATAAGCCCTAGGAGAAAAAGACCAAAGGAACCCAACTCTCTCACATGGCTGCCACTAGGCCACCAAACCATGATGGTATTGCATTATAAGTTGGATAATTCCTGACTGCTTTCATGCTATGTGTCTGATCAAAGCCTTCAGTGGGCTTCACAACAGGCTCCTAGACCATAATTGCGCAGTCTGATCAACACAGGCCCTTGTGTTGTTGCAAAGCCTTATTAACAGGGGTCCACTTGTGCAGATCAGATTGTAATACTGGGGTTGGACCGCTAAACACCTAATGCATTTCTAAAAGCAGTTGCTTAATAATTCAGAGGTTAATGTAAATGACTCAGGTGTCACAACTGCAGTCATGCAACCTAAGGAGCTGGAAGGTATGTCAATTGCACACAATCTCATCGTGCATTATAGCACTAAAAAGGAAATGCTTTAATAAGTACCACCTCTGCTATCAAAAATGCCTGAGGCTATGTCTAGACTGCTGCTTTTGTTCAGAATAAGGTACGCAAATTGTGCTCCGCAATTTGTGTACTTTTTTCAGATCGTTTTTTTCGGAAGAGACTTTTCCAAAATTTGACCCGTCTACACTGGGCCACATTTTGGAAAAACCTCCTCTTTCAGAAGACCCCTTACTCCTCATAAAATGAGGAATACAGGGCTTCCAAAAGAGCATGTCTGCTCTTCCACAAAAAATGTTAGAAGAGCAGACGCGTTCCTCGGATGTGGTGGAGTTTTTCCAGGATATCAGAGGTGTCTCGGAAAAACGCCGTAGTCTAGACATACCCTGATATCTAAGCAAAATACCAATTAACAACATATTACTCTTATCATCTTCTAACATTCTATACACATGAATTTATCCTTGTGGCATCTCTGGAAATGGGTATTATCTCTTTCTTGCAGATGAAAAAATCTGAGGCCATGCGGTTGAAGAGACACCATCAATTTCGAAAAATAAATCTGAAAAATGAGCTGAAATTAAGGTACCACACTTTCCCCCTGAATTCCGCTATCTATATTAACAGGGGTTCTACTATCCCTAGGTTCTACTGTCTACTAGGTTCTACTATCATTTTCTTAATTAAATTTTTTTCTACCTTGTTACTTTGTGAAAGACACACAGATTACTAGTGCAATTGACTGCCTGAGCAGGAGATACTCACAGTGATCACACTGGAAAAAAGAAAAGGAATAGATTTCTCCCTCTCCAATCTCAGTCACAGTAAACTTGGTACTTGTAATAATAGTAAGTTTAAAAACAAATGCAATGAGAAATTTGGAGGGTTTTTTTATATTCAACATATCCTTTTAACATTTTGTCCACAGCCACAGAAGTGAATCTGTATAAGAGGTGGGATTGGAATTTTGGAATGCCTGTATCCCCATCCTATACTCAGACCAAATCATCTATGCTTATACCTGTTCATGCTTGTGTATAAAGGTTTTCATCATACCACATTCCATATATTAAAGGCACAACCATTTACCATGTATAAAGCTTTGAAATAATTGTATACATACCTTTTCCAGAAAGTACTGTTTCCAAAATTAGGGTATGTCTACACTACAGAGGTTGTTTTTTTTTTCGGAAAAAAGGCCGTTTTTCCGAAAAAACTTCAATTACGTCCACACTGCAATTGCATTCTTCAGAAAGAAAACTGAAACAACAGAGAGGTTTTTCCGACATTGGTTATCCTCATTCTATGAGGAAGAAGCTGTTTTCCAAAAAAGCTCTTTCGGAAAAAGGCGTGTGGACGGGGAAGAGGGAGTTCTTTTGAAAGAAGAGGAAAGAGGAAAAAGCACAGGTGCCCTGGTGTCCATTCTGTCCATAGTAATCACAGCTGAAATGTGAGATAGCATCCATTCAGTGTGGACACTGTCTTTCGAAAAAGCAGCTCGCTTTTTCGATGCGCTTTTGCAGGGTGCGTGCTCTCTTTCGGAAGAAGTTTTTCCAGAAGATCTCTTCCAGAAAAGCTTCTTCCGAAAGAAGCCTGCAGTGTAGACAAAGCCTTAGAAAAGGAGTCAGGCATTTAGGGCAAGAAATCTGGCTGCCAGTAAGCTATGTTTCCCCTAAAGTAATACAGAAATAAGGTAACAATGAACATGATAGTTTTACATGCTGAATGAAAGTACTGAAGCTGGGACAGGAGCAGCTCTTGCAGTATCTTCACAACTTCTGCTCCAGATAATCCAATCTCAGTTCATAAACATCCAAACATGGGTGAGAATGAAAGAAGGAAAAAAAACCCAGGATAGAAGAGGTTCCATTAGGAGATTTTTGCAAACACTGCAGCAGCTTTAAAATCAGTATATTAAGTCACTATAAATTATTAATACTCAGGTCAAATTTTATGCACAGGTACCAGATACCTCATTAAGAAGGATGCTAGGTAGCTGACAGCTCTGTCAGAAAGAAAACTGCTAGCAGAACAAAGGCATACAGGTAGCAACAATGTCGTGACCATGACATTTCTTCCAGGATTAGTGTCAAATTAATGAGGGTTTTTCTTTTTACAAATAATTTGATCAGCTTGATGTTCTTTTAGCGGCATACAGGAGGAGATAAAAACCTCTATCCTGGTATTTGTAAAGTACAGATCCAAAACACTTTGTTCTATTATATTGTTAGGTTTCTATGCATACACCAAATTTATTACGTGAGGTATATAGCACCACAGATGTACACAGTATTTGCCCTAAGATTTATAGTCAAATACATACAGAGAGCATGAATAAAGACAAACTAAGGTAAAGGTTTGGATTATCTAGACAACAAAACAAGAGAAAAGAGCACCAGAGAGAAAGCATTATTTTTTATATTTACATGTTTCCATGCTTTTTCTTTCTCTTCCACCTGATATGGTGTCAGCAGAAAATTAAGAAGTTATGGGACCATTCTTCTTCCCCACGACCCATCACATAGAGAGCCTTATTCAAAGTCCATTGAGCTCAGTGTGATGAATCCCACTGTAATGACTTCAAGAAGACTTTGGCTCAGGACAATGAGGCCCAACTGTGAGACCAAAAAATGGATCCTTACGTAATAACGTGTAATATTCCTGGGACATGGGTTGGTTTATGATGTGTAAATCTGACTTGTAGTCTCGTTAGGAGAGTAAAGGTTGAATCTCTTTAGTCCGGCACCGTTGGGAACTGACCGGTGCTGAACCAGAGAATTTGACAAACCATTGGAAGTCACTATTGTCTAGCAGCATTACCAACACTTCCACTGTTTATTCAGCTCTTAGAAGACAATTAGGGGTAAATTAGGGCTAAATAACAGCACAGAACACTGAGAGCCAGAACTTTATGGGAAACTTGGCCACACCAAGTTTTAGCCAAATATGTTACAGATATCTGGCTAAATAAAATCATGCCAGGCTATAGATGTTGCTGGACAATAGAGTGCTGGACTAGAGAGGGTCAACCTGTACCACAATCATAACCAAACACAAAATTTAACTTTAGGGCAGTGTTTCTCAAAGTGGTCTGCGAAACCACTTTGAGAAACCTGCTAACTGGCTGCTCCAGTGTGTGTGTTTATTGGCTCCGTGGCCACAGAACCTTGTGGCTTCCATTGGCTCTGGTTCGCTGTTTGCAACCAAGGGGAGCCGTGGGAAGCAGTGGTCCAGCTCACACTGCTTCCTGCAGCTCCCCTTGGCTACAGAAAGCAAATCGAAACCAAGGGGAACCGCAAGGCTCAGTGGCTGTGGAGTCGGTAAATAAACACACCAGAGCGGCCAGTTAGTAGGTTTCTCAAAGTTTTTTCATGGACCACTTTGAGAAACACTGCCCTAGGGTTATATGAAATAGTTTAGTATTAACACAAGCTTCCTAATAGTGAAGTCCACCTCACTCCAGGCTATGATCTGACATAAAACTAAAGATTTGGCCAAAATTATAAAAACTGGCAAATAATTTTGGGTATTTAGCTTGAGATCCCATTAACAGCACCTAATTTTCATAATGTGCTGAGCACCTATTTTCTGACTATCAGGCGCCCTTTGTCTCAAATTGTTCTTCTAAAATCACTAATCATTTTCAAAAATCTTTGCCTTGGGAGCTGATGCTAGCTCTCTTTACAAGAGGAACAGAAAGGGTTCTTTCCTCCTTTTTCTGTTCCAGTTTATTAAAAATGACTCTGAAAGTTTGCCTTCACCTGAAGTTAATCTGTATTAAAACAAATTCATGGATGGTATCTACATATCAGACTTCAATGGGGGCGGGGAGAGACAGACTTCATTAAACTGGGAGTGACAGTGAAGAATAGTCTGAGACATCTATAACCAGTATGGAACTTTGATAAATGAGAGTGCCATCCTGCAAGTCTTATCTAGCCAAACTACTGATTAGCAGCAATTACTTCCTCCAAGCAGAAATCTTTCAAAAACAATATGGAGTACTCAGTACAGGTTGAACATCTGTAATCTGGACTTTCCTAGTCCAATAACACCCATGGTCTGGCATTGTTGACAATCCCGTGAGTGCTCCGGGGCTAGAGCACTCAGTGGGAAAAAAATGGTGGGCTAGGGCCAGGAGCATTGCTGGATTAGTAAAGAGCTGAGTCCCAGGGCCAGTGGGGTGATTGGTGGCCCAGGAGTGGATCCCAGGTACCTTCAGGGCCAACATCCGGGAACGGAGTCCCAGCACCCTAGGGGAGTGGAACCCCAGGGACAGAGGCCAGGCCAGAAGGCCCAGCATTGGTCTGGTATATTCCCTGGTTTGGGACTGCTTAGGAAAGTTTAGCTTGTATAGTCTTTTTCAGCATGATTTCAATATAGCATAAGTGTATGCAAAAAATGGACCAGATGCGACTCTGTGGAAGAAAAATGTGACTTGTTTTTAAGATGAAAGTAGCAGCAGAGACCAATGTGCTATGAGGCCAGGAATCCTTCAGCTAGTTGATGACCTTCAACTGTGTGTATACATGTAGAACTGCAAGCACAGCTCTGCAAGAACCAGCACTCAGCCTAGAGTCTTCCATGTGGTAGAGACAGAGTTGGTCATGATGAACATAATGATTCATGGTTAAAGCTACTGGACAAGATCCTAAAGTGGCATTAAGAGCAGTATGGCATTGTGAACCTTAGAATGTGAAAGACTAGCATAGATTTTTTTTTTCTCAACAGCTATCTCTTCACCATTCAGTGCTTCTACACTACACAAATAGCCCCATGTTAAACAGTGGATCATGTGGTTTGACATAACAGTTAAGTGCTGCAATGTTATGCTATCGGGGTTGCAGTCCTCTGTGGTACACATGTTAATGAAGAGACAGCATGATACACCTATAATTTTTGACTCATGATTCTTTTTCCATTCTCTTATGCTTGCTTACACATGGTACTGTAATTGGTCCATTAGTGCTATCCCTCACTTGCTTCTCTGCTTTTATCTACATTGCATCAATCTAGCCCCTATCCAGCCCAAGATCAGGGACCTACAACATCTTTTCTCCTGAACTGAGCCCATCTGATAGTAGGCAGAGATGAGGAGTGAGGTTATTGTCATTGTAAGCCATTCACTAGTTTAAGAATCTGATGTCCACCAGCCCATGGCTCAATTTCACACAGCCTTCACCTACTAAATGTTGCATTTGCTTTCTGATTTAATTGATGTATATATAAAATCTCTTTCTACTCATCTCGCTCTCTAAGGCACACCCTGGCAGATACTGTATCCCCCAGATACCAGGGGACTTCTGCTGCCATCAGAAGGTTTTCATATGGAATGTGCAACAGAGTGCATGAGATCAGAGATGTGTGCTCTCATCTATAAATGTTGTCTAACTTTTGATATATCTACTTTTACTCTGTATATTTCCCGTTGGCAGGCCAGGTTGCTGATTCCACAGCTTTCTGTTCAAAGAACAATCAGACTATATAACCAAAGTAACATCCAACTATCTAAGCAAGCTTTGGCTTGGCTGGCTACATATTTGACTATGGATTTTGTATGTGGAGGATTCCATTTTTGGTTTTACTAGATACTATTTGGAATTTCAAACAAAAGGGAGAATGAGATTGTCGGTCCCCCAAAAGAAATATTTATGAAGTAAAACTTTTTTTAAAGAAGAGACAACATACAGGCCTGATACAAAGTTTTAGGAAACTCCCTGGACTGACACCCAAACAAATGTACTCAAATAATTTCTTGTGATGTACAGTCTACAAATCTTACAGTCTCCAGAGAGTGAAGGAAAAGACTGTTTGTGCTGTAAGACTTTCTAAAACTTGGTATTAAAGAATTATAGGTATGATCCTCTTTGGTATTGATGAGCTCATTTGAGACGTAGAAACTTAAATATTGACACGTGACCAGCAATTTCGGGTATCTCAGTTTTTGGGAGGCCCATGGGGCCACAAGCATTTCTATGCTCATTACTGACATTTTTTTGGTCAGGTATACACTATGGGCACAAGTTGATCTAAGCTATGCAATTTGAGTTACGTTAATAACATAACTCAAGTTGAAGCTTAGATCTACACACCACACTGGGTCAATGGGAGACACACTCCTGCTGACTCCCCTCATTCTTTTCTTTCCAGTGGAGTACCATAGTCAACAAGAGAGTGATCAGCGGTTAATTTAGAGAGTCTTCACTAGACCCACTAAATCAAACCCAGTGGATGGATTGCTGCAGGTAGTTCCACCCTGTAATAGAATCAAGCTCTTAGACCCATGGTCACCAACCCATAGATTGTTATTGACAGGTTTATTGGGGGGGCTCAACCAGTTGATCTCAAGGTGTTTGCGCCCCCCGTCGTTTCCCTCCACCCCCAAGAAGAAGCCCCCACTGACGCTACCTCCAGTGACAATGGAGGTAGTGCCAGCTTCCTGCTGGGTGGGGGGGGGGGAAGTCCTGCAGCTGCACACCACTTCCAGGGTTTCAGGAAGTGCGTGGGCTGCTCCCTCCTCCCCCAAACAGTCGTTGCGTTTCCTGAAATGCCGGGTCTGTGGTGTGCTGGCGACTTACTTCCCCTGCTGCCTTCCTGCACAGGGGGGTGAGACCCAGGGCCGGAGCTCGTAGGGTCCCGGGACCCCCTTCCCCAGGGAGGCAGCAGGGAAAGGAAGTTGCCGGCGCACCACAGACCCGGCGTTTCAGGAAACATGCCGGCTGTTTGGGGGACGGGGGGAGCAGCAAACTTGCTTCCTGAGCCCCAGCTGCAGGTACTGGCCTGAGCTGACCCTGCCCCCCCCCCCACCAGTACCCTGCCATCAGCACTGTGCCAAGCACCCTGTCCTCTGCTCCCACCAGCACCCTGTCCCAGCACCTTGTCCCCTGCCCCAGCACCCACCAGCACCGTACTCCCAGCACCCTGCCACCTGCCCCAGCACCCACCGGAACCCTGTTCTCTGCCCTCACCAGCATAGTTGGGGGCCACATGAGTGAGGCTTGGGGTGTTTTGGAGGGGTTGTTTTTTTGCATCTCACTTGTGTGGCCCTGACTGACTTTTCTGGGGGTCGGTGACCCCTGACTCAAAACAGGTTCCCTGCCCCTCTCATAAATAAAGACAATACTGAAACCTTTTGTGTTTGACATAATATTTTATTTTAAAATGAAGCCTGGCCAACAAGCCCCCAATTAGGGCCAACCCCCCATCTGGCCGCAGCATCATAACATTCCTGTACCCTCCCACCCCAAATCTAAGCCTATCAGACACTGGAACCCCCTGTCCTGAGCCTCACACATCCCCCAAACTCCTGCACCCCCACATCCTCAGTCTTCTACCACAACACTCCTGCACCATCCACACACACTGCAAATCTGTCCCCTGAGCCCATCATACTCCCGACCTCCCTGCCCTAAGCCCCTCACACACCCCCACCCAAACTCCTGCACCCTCATATCCACAAGCCTGTGGCTTGCTAAGCATCCCAACCCTCCATCTGACCCCAACAATCTCCAGCCTGGAGCCCCCTCCCTGAGCCAGCATCCCCTTCTCCACATCCTCCTACATCCAAATTCCCTCCCAGAGCTTGCACCTCACCACTTCTCACACCCAAATCCTTCATTCCCACCCCAGAGCCCATACATCCTGTCTCAACCCAGTGAGGGTACAGCTAGACTACAAGAGTTTTTCCGGGATACCAGAGGTATCCCGGAAAAACTCTTCCACATCCAGGGATGCGTTTGTTCTTCCGCTTTTTTTAGCAGAAGAGCAAACATGCTCTTTCAGCAGCCCCTGTATTCCTCATTCCATGAGGAATAAGGGGGCTTCTGAAAAAAGGGGTTTTTCCAACTGTTACAGTTTTCTTCCCTCTCGGGAGGAAACTCTCACCGGGTGACCCCTACCCCAACAGTTAACCTGTAGTCTACAGTGTCCAACAGCAGTCTTTTCTGAGTCACTTCAACTAGTCCACCACTGCCCGTGCGCAGGGAGGGAAGGGAGACCTGGGCCCACCCTCTCTCCAGGTCTCAGCCCAGGACCCTCAGAACAGGGACGACAGCCTCCTGTTCAGTCGGTGGGAGCTTGCCATAACTCACTGACCCACGGGCCACTTCTCAGCCCCGTCCTGGGCTCCTTCCTCCCCTCCTGCTGTGCTCCGACATGCTGCCCTACTCCAGGGCCTCCTGTTGACTCGTTCCGGCGGCCTCTGTCTTTGGGACTGCATCACCTCGTGCCCCTTTGCCAGAGCTGCTCCCTCCTTCCCCTGGTTCCCCCTCAGCCTTTTAAAAGCAGGCGCCCTCTGCCTGGGATGCCAGTGCAGGTACAGTCCCACCATTCGGCTCGGCAGCGCAGGGCGCTCCTGCGCAAGTGCCTGCAGCGGCCGCTGAACATTCCCAGCATGGCCGCTTGAGCACCGTGGCATTCAGGCTGCGTCAGTGCGGGGTGTGGGATTCCCCTCCCGGGCCCCCAACACCCCGCCATTTGGCCCAGTCTAGATGGACCAAATGTCGGAAAAACCTCTTCTGACAGAAGGATCAAAAAAAAGCGGCAGTGTAGCTGTACCCTGAGGCTGCGTCTAGACTGGCATGATTTTGCGCAAATGCTTTTAATGGAAAAGTTTTCCGTTAAAAGTATTTGCGCAAGAGAGCATCTAGATTGGCACGGACGCTTTTGCGCAAAAGCACTTTTTGCGCAAAAGCGTCCGTGGCCAATCTAGACGCGCTTTTGCGCAAGAAAGCCCCCATCGCCATTTTAGCCATCGGGGCTTTTTTGCGCAAAACAAAACTGAGCTGTCTACACTGGCCCTTTTACACAAAAGGTTTTGCGCAAAAGGACTTTTGCCCGAACGGGAGCGTCAAAGTATTTGCGCAAGAAGCACTGATTTCTTACATTAGAATGTCAGTGCTCTTGCGCAAATTCAAGCGGCCAGTGTAGACAGCTGGCAAGTTTTAGCACAAAAGCAGCCGCTTTTGCGGAAAAACTGGCCAGTCTAGACACAGCCTGAGAGTGTATAAGGGCTGGGGATAGCAAGTGATGGAGAGGAGGGGAACAGAGAGGGCAGGGCCTCAAGGAGGGGGTGGGGTCTTGGAGGAGGGATGGGGTAGATCTTGGCTTGTCCTAACATTTAAAAAGTGAGCTTGGGTGTAAAAAGGTTGGAGACCACTGCATTAGACAAACTGCAATCTTTACAGTGGGCATTTTTATTTCTGTTCCTGAAGTGTTCATTTTGTTTTTAAACTGGGACATGCTGTGTCTTGTTTTTGTTTTTTTCTTACTTGGAGATACCTTAAAGTGGGGCTGATTTTCAGAAAGAGCTAAGCACCTCCGTCTTTAAAGTACTGAGCTAGAATCCAAGCAAATCACTACTTGGTTTGGAAAACTTAGGGCAGAGTGATGATTGCCTTATACACAGTGAGGCATCCAATGCCCTCAGAATCCCTTATTAAAATCGTGCTTATAGTTGAGGAGACTCTGGGGTGGGGCTTCACTTTTTTGTGATTGAGGCACCTACTCTCTGTATACTCATAAATCATCCCTGACGGTATAGATTTTTATATGGCCCTTATCACTGTGTTTCCAGAGCATGTGACATTCTGACACACAGCTCATTTCAAATTACTCAAGCTTAACACTATGTTTTATCAGCACAGTGCTCTGCATATGTTCTATAAATAAACATACACAATTCCAGAAAAGAATGCTAATATGTTAGTTTGACAAACAGTGCTGCCTCACCTCACCACTGAACATGAAAGTATATTTGTTTAAATGAACATGCTCATAAGTGGTTTATCAAGTTCAGAGGAAACATTTTTGATGGGCGCCTCGGCCTTAAGTTTCCTTTGTTTGGTATCTTCCTGATGTCTGGAAGTTACCTGCTGACAAGGCAGCGTGAGTCCAACATGCAGCTTTTGGTTGCTAAGAAGATCAGTTCTGCTGAAATGGAAAAGTCAATCCCCACCAAATATTGATGCTTGGTTCAACCAGAGGGCTGACCACACAGCTAAAGAAGGACTGGCTCTGCACAGAAGGGGAATGCCTGAAACATTCAAAGCAACTTGGGCTGACTTTTGAGTCATCTCTGATGAATGTCAATGCTGAAGACAGATATGGCACTTCCTTTCCCTTCTCTTTCTACTAACTCTCTTCCTTTACTTTGGATATTATGACAAATCTGGTACTTTGGTTGTTGTATAATTGGAAAAAGAAAAAAAGAAAGGAGGGGGGTGACCTGCTCTGGCTTCTTTCCCTGGTGTGTGACAAGGTAAGGCCCATTTCTAATACAGACACAGAGAAATCTTTGAGGAAGTTGGCATCCTTCCACTCCTCCAGAGGGCAGGGGGAAGAGCACTCCGTGGGGAAAGCAGTGCCTGCCTCCTGAGGAGGATTGATTTTAGGATGGAAAGGTGGAGGGCCCCGGGCTTCCAGCTCCCCCAGTCGAGGATCTGCCTCTCTTCCTACCAGGTGGCTGGATCACTCCAGGCTCTCATGTATGAAGCCCAGACCTGTCAGGCAGGCTTCCCTTGGCCTGAGATCTCCCCAGTCCGGTAAGGCTCGCGTGTGGTTGGATACAGGCATGTTCCTGCCTGCTCGTTCCGTCCGCTCTGTCTCAGCAGCAGAGAAAGGAACAAGCACGCCCGGGAAGCAGAACACAGACGAGAAGGGGAGAAGCCGCCGCTTCTCGGTGCCGCAGGTGCGAGCTTTGCAGAGTTGTGGCTGGGAAGGAAGGAGGCACGTGCCTTGCTGGTGCAGCAGTGAAGAAGAGCGGGGTCTGAGAGCGAGCTGCCCGCAAATCCCAGGCGGTTGTGCTGACTGGCCGGAGGAGGCTCTAAGGCGCTCCGTGGGCAGGGGGGGTGTGTTGGGCGGGCAGGTGGCGCGGCAGCGGCAGGGGAAGCCAGGCCAGTGGCGCAGCGGGGGGCGGAGTGAGTCCAAGGCAGGGACTGAAGTTGGGGGTGGGGAGGGCGCCGCCAGAGGAGAGGCAAAGGCCGCCGGCGGAGGGGGAGGAGCTGCAGAGCTGCCCCAGTGGTGCGGCGCCTGCCTGCCTGCCTGCCTCCCGGCGGGGCGGGGCGCACCTGGCCGCGGCAGGTGAGGGAAGCGGCGTCACAAGGCCAGGCCAGGCGGCGCCTGGAGCCAGCTGCCGCCGGGCAGGGTCCCGACCCTCCGGCCGCCGCGGCGCGGAGCCCCGCGCAGTTTCTCCCCCTCGCGCTAGCCAGAGGCGATGCAAGCCCGGCTCCCGCCAGGCGCCGAGCTAGCTGCTGCCGCCGCCTCTTCCCCCGGCAGGATGAGCGGCGGGGAGAGCGCTGACTTCAGGCGGGTGGCGATCCGGCGGAAATCCAGCCCGGCCGTGGTCTTTGCTGTCCCCAAAGGAGGCGCCAGCTCCCGCCCGCCGCAGCGACAGGAAACTCGCAAGGAAGCAGCAGGTAACTCCCCTTTGCGCCCCTCAGCCTGCCCGGCCCCTGTGGCCAGGTCCCTCCCCGCGTGGACAGGCTGGACGCGGGAAAGCCTTAAACTGTGTGGGGTGGGGGTGGATGAGGTTTGGTCCTGCCATGAGTGCAGGGCGCTGGGCTGCAGACTTTTTGATTCCTTCCAGTTCTAGGATTCCATGGTCCAGGATGGGTGGGGGAAGGAGATACCTTCTACTGGCCCAGCGCTGTGAGAGGCACCTTTCCCGCTTCCTGGGAGCTCTTCAGGTCTGGCTCCAAAGCTCCTCTCCCCCCTGCAGAAGTTTCAGAGGGGTAGCCCTGTCTCCCCTGGCTCACTAAAAGATTTCCACTCAACCCCGCCTTATGTCTCTCCTGGTTGGAAGGGCTCACAGATTGCTGCAAGCAGCTTGGGGCAATGCCTTTTGATTGTTTGCACAGTGCCTAGCACGCAGAAGTTCAAGAGGAGGATGCCAAAGGGCTAGGGCAGCAGTGGAAAAACCCAGGCTCGTGAGTGGACTGCATGAGTGGCCCTCCATCTCAGTGGGCCACAAAAGCGTGTAACCAAGACGGTCTCCCTAAGATAGGGGAGTTTTGCTAACTGCACTTGCCGATCTAGAATTTGCAGGGCGTGCCGACAGAATTGTAGCAGCACTTTGGCTGCAGAGGGAGTGCAGTGCTCTCAGTGTGCTGTGCAATAAGCATGCACCTCATTTCATGTGCCTTGATTTACATAGATATCACTTTAGTAATATTGGTAGGAAAAAACTATACACATGGATACCTGCAGAATCTGGCAACCCCTGTGAGCATGGGCCAAAGTAAATAATGGCTTGTGGGCCACACACAGAACCCTGATGGGCTGCATGCAGCCCAGGGGCCACAGGATGCCCCTCCCCCCACTAGCTTAGGGTAATGCCAATAACTAATAAAAATGGAAACATACAAGCAGTTGCCCCTTCACCACATGGCAAGACTTCAAGGTGGCTCTGGTCTTACAAGTGCTATCCCTTCTGGTGAAGCTGGAATCTGGCCATTGGGTCACAATAACATAATACAATAATGTTAAATGGTTCTATCCAATCATAACGAACACAGTAGGGTATTAACTTTTCACTCTGATTTTGGTGGTGGTTTGTTCTGTTTGGGCAATGAAAGTAGGTTATGCATTTTTCTTCTGGAGGCTTCATAGCATAGTGATGTTTGCTTTTAAAATTCTCTTCTGGTGTTAAAAATGTCATCTTGGGTCAGAAGTGATTGTTTCTACAAGAACTAACTTTTGCATTCAAAACTGAGTTGTTGGTGCTGCTTTAATTCCCAGTACGTGGGAGTTGGCAGGTCTTGGGTTAGTGAGTCTGTCCAAAAATGTCTAGTTTGCAACTGAGAAAAGGCTATTACAAATAGCATGATCATACTATGTAAATATTCTCTATATATGTATTCTGTGTTGTCTCCGACTTTTTAGTGACCAACTTTTATTGGATTTTCTGTTAGCTCTTTAGAGCCAATGTAGCTATAGCAGAAGAATCTAGGGATTTTGTTTTATCTCATCCCTCCTGAATAGGCTTGTTAAGTTTTTTTTGATCATTCAGACCTATACAGTTAAGGGAGTGGTGGGGGTTACACAGGTGTCACTTAGGCCTGCAGAACCTTTATTACTGATGGGATTTGGGGGGATAGAAGGGAACCAACTTGGCTCTGAGAACCCATTCTGAATGTGCTGGGCTTGCAGGTTGGAAAAAGAATCTATTTAATTGTAACTTGAGCACATGGAAACTGTAGAAGCAATAAATGTGGGATTCTGTCCTTGGTGATATTTTAGTTTTGCTCTTTAGAAAGAAGAAAAGAAACTCACCTGTTGTGGATAAGTGACCAACTGTGTTAATTTGCTTCTTGATGCAGATTCAAGTGGAAAGTGCTAGCTGCCACCCCCTTAACCTAACACACAATGTTAAAAGGAAACTGTCAACTCAGATTTGCCTGCACATGTGAACCTGATGCAAACCAACTTTTATAAAATCCAGTGGCTGCACTGGAATCTTAAGAAGTTGTTTATGAGCAAAATGATATAGCAATTGCAGAGCACGTTAATATACTAGTGAATGATTTTTTAAAAAAGCCTTTAACCCCCCTTTTTTCATTTACTTGAAGGATTTTGCATAGGACTTCTGTAGTAGGAGGAGAATTTTCATAAATAGGAATTGGGTAGTAACTCTTTCCTCCAAATGAGCAGCTGTAGTTTCCTTTGCACTTTTACTAAACCTTGGCAGTTACCTTCTTTCTCACTACATTTGTGGAGGCTGAGATACTAATCCAGATCAGTTGTTCCTTGCACTACATACATAGTATGAAGGAAACCCATGATGGCAGAAATCATGTTGATTGACTATACATGCAGGGCCTTACTATGTAGTCACACAATTGCTCTGACGGGTTTCTGGTGGCTTAAAGGACCATGAGAGCCACTAGAGGGCTCATAATCTGTTTAAAGAAACACTGTTCAATTCCTCTACCCTGCAATGTCATACTTAAAAGCTTCCATTTCTTAATTTCTTGTGTCACGTTTGATTATGGGGATGTTTATATTTAAAAGGGCTGTATGGTACAGCCATAGTGTCTAAAGTGTGTGAGGCACTTTACTGACAAATCATAGCTGAAGGAGCTACTTTCCAAATAGACATGGAGAAGTCAAGAGGTGGGGAGACTGGAGAGGGGAGAGAGAGGACTCAAGAAAATTTGTCTAGGACAAGTGGTGGTGATCACCATTCCTCTTATAGCTCTATGGGTCTTTTTTCCCACTTACTACAGTGTTTCAGGAGGGAGAGGTGGGTTAAGACACCTTGTGCTTTTACAGGGAGAAACTTAAATGGAAGAGGGCAGCAACAAGGTGAATGAAGTCAGAAGAGGAATTGCAGGTGCAGGTATACGTACTCCAACCTACTGCCTCATTTTGCGCCCTACCTGTGATGCTGTTATGTTGAATTTACTATATCTTTTCTATGATGACCTTGTGTTGCAATCATAGGACATGTTCACTGCAAGTCTGAGTAAACAGACAAACTGAATAGTGAGTGAGTAAGTGACTAGCTGTTACTTAGGCAAGAACAATATCTTAAGTTTGAGAGAATAATCACCAAATAGATACAACGCTTCCTATTCAGACTTCTTCGAAGAAATGCAGTTCACACAACTTCCTTGTATTAAGAACATATTCATTTGCAACAGGGGTGAGACCTTTTTTTTTGGGGGGTGGCCACTGACCCACAGAAAAATAAGCCAGTGGCCACACACATTGAGAAACACAAAAAAAACCCTCATTGACGTGGCTCCCAACTGAGAAGCAAAAAACTCCAAAACCTATAACTCAGGGTACCAGAGTTCCCCTCATGCTCCAGTCTGATGAGGAGGTACCTTGACTTAGGGCTTGGGCTAATAGATTTTTGTAGAGGCCCCCCCCGCCCCAGTTCCTGGCCAACGGGAGCAATGGAAGTAGGGCGTGCAGATGAGTGTTTTCCTGTCTCCCTCCCCCCCCCAGCCCGCCAAGGGGAAATGGCAGTGTGCAGAACCACTTCCTCCCTTCTTCCGGGTGGAGCCAGCCATCCACCCACAGGCTTGATCAAAGAGTTTGTGGGGCCCAAGGCAGCACACTGACAGCAGGGCCTCACCAGTGGATGCTTTAGTTTAAGTCAAATCCAGCTGAGGGGTTACAGAGTCCAGCCTGGGCCTCACAAGTTGCTTGCTGAATATATTCCACAACACACTGGCCAGGTCAGATTCTCTACTGACCTGTGTGACTCTCTCCTCCATACAGATAAAACACAATTTGCGGCAGACAGGGAGAAAGGCCAATGACTTGGGCTGCATCCTGGCTCAGTAGGACCAAACGCAACCTAGAGGTGTCAACACACTCGTGAGCCGAGCCAGCTCTGGAGCCCAGATGCCCAAAGGATGAGGCAGGGAGACCCTGGCCAGGCTGGGTACCTGTGGAGATTTCCTGCGCGAAGGCCAGTGAGATGAGCAGCAATGCAGATGACCAGCTTGTGCAGCACCAGCTCCAGCTGCAGCCCCTTGTACTTGGGCTTGGTGCACTGTGGGGCCCTGAAGGCACTGGACCCAAGGCAACCACCTTGCTCGCCTTGCCCTAAGGCCGGGTCTGCCCACACAGGGGCTTTTAGTGCTGGCTCACTGCTGCTTTTCCACTGTAAGCCAGCACTCCTGCTCCAGCCGTGTGTGTGTGTGGGTGAGGCTCCTAGACTTGCCCCCCATGGCTGGAACATCAGTGCTAGCTTGCCCCAAGGAGGGGAAGACCCCAGCTCTGGGAGATTACTTTGGCCTGCAGGTTGTAGGTACTCCATCCCTGATTTACTGGTAGGGAAAAGGAGAATGATTAGCCAGTTTGATTTCTTTTCATTATCACTTGAGAAATTTTCTCCTTTAATCTTGCCCAGGTAACTAGTGACTCAGACTAGCTCCTGTGCTGCAAATGTACACTTTAGCCTTCCGGCACACCATAATGCATTTTAAAGCTAGGTGTTGGCATGATAGGAAGGGTGCCAGATCCTGTGCAGTTTCTATTTTAGTTCATAAAATGCTAGTTGGACTTGGAGGAAGCCTCCTATGTAACTGCACCCCTTCAGGTATTGTGTGGATTGAATCACAGAAACACTGAAATACTTGTCTCATGAAAGGCATTTGAAAATATGCCAGCTATGTAGGTTACTTCAAGGAGCCAGGAGAACTCTCACAATAATCACAGCAGTCAGATCGGCTGTGTCTGGGTGCCAGACAACTGGAAAAACTATCCATGTACCATGGGCTTGTATAGAACACGATGAAGACTGGAGCTGATTCTAGAATGTTGTATCCAGCTGGTATTTAAAAGCTTTCCATACACTAATAAACTGTGTATGGTTAATGAGCAGGAATTGGAGTAACCACAGTTCGTTCAACAGCTTTTGCTCTGTCCTGGGCATCAGAATGTGTTAATGTAGCGAACCTTGTAGGTTATAGCTAGTCTTCAAGAGCCATACCATAAAAATCTAATGCACTAAATCTCTGATGCAGTAAGTATTCCAATGCAGCATTTTGCATGCAAAAAAGCACGTCTAATAGTCAAATATGGATTTTATTACCTTTGGTGTAAGGTGAAATCCAGATGTGGGTTTTTAATACAAGACTTTACAGCCATTTAGGTAAATGTGCTATTATCTAAGCCAAAGTAATTCATACTGATATGCTCAATGCCAATCTGATTATGTTAAAACTAGAATGGAAAGTGACTTAAGTGGCTGCCCCAAGGACCAGTAAAAATGATTTGCCTGTTGGAAGTTGACATTAAATTAAAAGCTGAACACAATGGAAACGTAGAGATTTTTCAAGTGGTTGCTGCAAATTGCAGGCAGGGTGGTCTGCAGCAGTGGCTTTCAACATTTTTGGATTCAGAACTTATTTGTAAATCTTGCTGGCCTGTTGGGACCCAGTAAATAGACCCCGGGGGTGGGTAGGTGGGTCCTGCTCCCAGCACAGTGGCAGGCCCTGGATGGGGGGGTGGTTACCAGAGGCTGCTGTGCATTAGCCCTACAGTGATGGCTCCTGTGGTTCAGGTCCCACATAGCTGGCTGGCCTTGCCTCCCTGCTCTGGGTGCTGCTGCATAGCATCAGCCTCACTCCATTTTAGCCTAGCTGGTCCAATCCTCATTCAGGAGGAGTGGCTGGTCCTGACATGCTGTGTGGATCACAGCACCCAGATGGGAGACTCAAGTTCTGCCATTCTCATTGGACTGGAGCCATGGGATGCTTGGAGGTGTTTTGGGGACCTAATTTTGGGTTGTGACCTATTTGTTGAGAAACCCTGGCTTGTGAAGTTTCACTACAGATACCTGGTTAATAATAGGGTTTATGACAAGCATTGCTAAAGGCTTGTCAAGTGAACTTCAGCTAGCACTCTAGTGTTGCCTCTAAGCTGAGTCCTGATGCCCCACACACAAACCCTTACATGGACAGCGCATTTAATTTGAGTTGGCTAGCCAATCAGAGGGTAGGCCAGGGTTCAAGTTCATGCAAGCATCCACTTCTGATCCAGTCACTCTGTGCAGTGTGAGCATAGTATTGCAACATGGCTACTCTCAATTAAGGTAATTCAAGAGGATTAATTTGCATGTAGACAACTTGGGTTAACTCTGCAGTGAAGACATTGCTCAAAGGACATAGACCAGTGATCATTATCTGTCATAAAAATGACTTTTCTTCTGTCATTCATAAATGTGAACTCTTTCCTCTAAAATATGAATGGGTGGTGTGTTTTTGTTGTTTGTTTGTTTGTTTTTTTTAAGGCTGGTGGGGAGGGGGGTGATTTAAGAAGAGCATGTGCATATCTTGGTTTTCTTTCTCTGAGTGAGTAAAAAATTACTGGATCACTTCTTCCCCACTTACCTCATGGTATAGGGCTGCCTGCGAGGCTCTTACAAGTCAGCATTGTTCTATACTGCAGTATTGTGGTCTAGCCCAGTCCAGCTCTTTCAGAGACATTGGCGTGCGTATAGGGTATGCCCAGGTACACCCTAATGTCTTAGGGTTGCCAGGTGTCCGGTTTTCTACCGGACAGTCCAGTTTTTTTGGGCTCTGTCTGGTAAAAAAAAAATACAGAAAATACCGGACATGTGCAATGGTTTTCCATTCTGGTTTTCCAACTGGGCGCACAGAAGCCTGGCGGGGGGGGCGGGGTGGTGGCGGCTGGGAGGTGGGGTGCGATCAGCGCTGGGAGCCTCTGGTTGTGTGTGAGGAGGAGGGGCAGCCCAGTCTGTGCTCTTGCGTGCTGGTCAAGCACATGGTGGAGCCGCAGCTGGACTGACTCGCGCTTCGCCTGGACCTTGCAGGGGGTGGGAGCGCCCTGGGATCTGCACTGCCCGGGTCAGTCCCGCTCCCCACTGGCTGATACGCTTCTTCCTCCCCCATCCCCCCCCTCCTGGCCAGCCAGTTGGTTCTCCCGCACTTCTCCTCCCAATCTTCCCCGGCAAGCCCCGCTGCACCCACTGCCAGCCCTGCTTCTGGCAGCCAGTTCTCCCCTCCTCCTCCTGAGCTCCCCTGGCCAGCCCCGCTGTACCCAACCCCTGCCGCCAGCTCTACCTCCTGCCGGCCGGTTCCTCCTCCCGATCTTCCCCAGCCAGCCCCACTGCACCCTGCCGCCAGCGCTGCTTCAGGCAGCCAGTTCTCCCCTCCTCCCGCTGGCCGCTCCCCCGGCCAGCCTTGTTCCCGCTGGCCGCTCCCCCGGCCAGCCTTGTTCCCGCTGGCCGCTCTGCTCCGCCCTCCCCCTTCCTCCCACCGACCAGCTCTGCTTCCCGTTGGGCCCCCCCCCCATCTCCCCTGACCCCCTCCTGCTAGCTCTGCTTCCCGGCCAGCCCCGCTCCCCTCCACTCCCGTCCCGTCCTTCTCCCTCCCCCCATGAAGTGTGTCCAGTATTTTTTTTTTAAGACTACCTCGTAAACCTATAATGTCTCCAAAAAAAAAAGTGGCTTTGTGTTTTAATTTAATCGCATGATACGCTCTTTTAGTTTTAAAGTATGGATTGCTGTATTATGCAATAAGCGTGCACATGTAAAAAACAAACTAAGTAGTACAACGTCCCATACTTAAGTTTGTATTTTTTAAATAAAGTTTGGTTGTTAATTTAAAAAAAAATTAAGTTTAGTTAAGTTTTTTAGTTTCTTTAGTTTGTTTGAATAAAAATGTCCTTTATGATTGCGTAGTCAATAAATGTTCGCCTTTTAAAAAAAAAAAAATTAAAATTCCCTGCGTGCACACCCTAATGAAATGTGCTGCGCACGCCTATGTTCAGAGAACTGAGGTGACTTGCATTCCAACATACAGTATTGCTGCAGCAAGGTACAGTATCTGCAGAGTCTACCAGAAGAGATTGTGAGTCCCTCTACTGCTGCTGTATGTCATCTTGTCAAATGGATATGATCTTCAGGGATTATTCAAATAATACTCTGGGGGTTTTTTTTATTTGCTTCTTATTATAGGGGAGGAAATAAAGGAGAATAAATCAATATGCTATGAAGTGCTTATGGGCCGTCTGTGTTAAAACAGTCAATCTAATAGAGGCTGAGGGCTCTGAGCAAAATCAGCAGTTCCCTGGTTCTCTTTTCTGCTGCTTTTGGGTATCTGCTCTCCTTGCTCCTGGGTGCGAGTCACCACTGCATTAGGTTGATTGGACTGTTGTGAATGATTGCTATCTGGTGTATTCCGGGAAAACCAAAATCAGTATTAGTTAATGCAGACAGCAGTTATAGTATCTAGACGCAATGGAGGTCACTGTGACCTAAAGCTTGTCATATATTGGACCTCCCTTGCGTGCAGGATTTTTCTTTTTTGCTAATATGTGAATTATTCAACAAATTGACAGGTGTAATATTAGGAAACAAAATGGGGAGCTCAGGGGGAAGTTGTCTTGAAAATATTTTCCTTCCTTAAAAATGTAAGCAATGTACAAGCAAATTGTTAGATGGGAAACCACCTAAGAGATTTGTAGTGGTTAGCTTTACAACAATCTGCAGTTATTTAGCAGATTATTACTACTATGGACTGAATTCTATCCACAGATATATGGATACAAGTTGTATGAAAAGATCAGAAATGGAGACCTTGGTATCCTAAGTCTTAATGGTCCTGTTAACACTAAAGGCGTCCAACTTTACTTAAACATTGAAACTAATGGAATCACTCCTGGATTGAATTTGGCATATAGTCTGTGATTAGTATATTTGGTACAGACATTTTATCTTAAACTTCGAGTGTACATATTCATTTTTTGTTTTTGTTTTATCAGCATTTGGGACTAAAATGATCAGAAGCTATCAGCAAAACACCTTTTGATAGGTTGGGTTTTTTTTGTTTTGTTTTTTGTTTTTTTTAAGGATCATAATGGATGCTTCTGGCTTCTAATATGTGGATGTTTTGTTAGTCTCTAAGGTGCTGCATGACTGTTTGTTGTTTGTTTTTCCAATTGGGGAGGGGCACTCTATCACCAGAAGATGGGGAGGTACCAGAACTAGTAAGCATCACCTGTTTGTGGTTTAACAGCTGGAGCAAATCTATCAGCTGGTGATTGTGACAGAAATAATTAAATTGCTACTTTTCTTAATTACCCTATTAATAGTGTAACTAATGGTTCATTGTGGGGTTTCCTTATCTCTTACGTGAATTGATGTTGATTTGTAGCCAGAAATCCTAGCATAGACCTAGCACTTCTTTAAACTCTCAGCTTCAGCGCAAGGCAGATCTGCTACATTTGGCAGGTAATCTACGCATGTCAGATGAATCCTATTGTCACAAAGATCTTGCCCTCCCCAGTATTTCCTGTATACCGTTTAACCATCACACTGAAGCTAGTTTCTAATTAGTTTCAGCCATTTTTAAAAAGTCTGTCATTACAGAACATTTAAATGACACAGCAAGGTTTTCAGGTCTTGAATTGCACAGACTTGAAAATGTATCTTCTAGAATAAGTAAATCTAAAAAACCCCAAGTGAAAGAAGCTGTAGAGAGAAACCTCCCTAGACAGTCACCTCTTCTAAGAGTGCCTCAAATGTTCCAAAGCCAGTTCTGCTTTCCCTTTTATTAAGCCAGCTCTGTGAAACAGCCTCTTGTCAGTCCCTCTGCTCATTGCTCTAATATAGGTTTCACTGGATACAGTTGAGGCATGTTTTTAATAGTTCAGCTAAAACACTAATATGCTGAAGACCATCCAGAACAACATGCAGTACATGACAATTGAGAGAAGTCACACTGATCCTCTTTGAAGGTGACCTTTTTTAATGTTTCATATAGTCCTTCAGAATTTCTTTTGGCAAAATAATCCAGGAGCATGTTCAGGACTTGTACTGATACACTTTCTGTATCAATATCAAATGGGACTATTTCTATTTGAGGTATGTATATGTCCACTAGTATTGTGTATCAGAGAATTCCACAATTTATAGTGTATTTTGCCTCTCAGATGTGCTGTGAGAATAAAGTATTGTTATATCCATTTTACAGATGAGAAACTGCGACACAGTGTGGTCACAATTGCCCAAGACCACACAACAAGTGTTCAGTGAGCTGGTCTTCAACCCAGAGTTTACCAATCCTGGCCCTAATTGCTGGAACATCCTTCCAATGCTTCTGAAAGCAGATTGTAAAATGGCTTTAAAACTGATTCTGGGAGTATCTGAAGTTCCTGGCTTCAACAATTTGACACCAGTGATTGCAAGGGCCAGAAAATAAACTCACTCCACTACCTCCCCAACCCCCTTAGTTACCATCACTGCTTTTAAATGCAATTCGGACTCTTTCTTAAGGCACGGTAGGGTGGGTGAATACAAACAGAGAAAGCACAATTTGAAAACCCACTGTAAAGAAAAACATAGCAGTGCCACTGTAAAATCAAATGATGCCAGCCATTTATGTTGATTGAATATTCTCCTCTGGGGTCTCGTGCATATTGTACATTTTTTCATGACACTACTTGACTGTTGTCCCTTGTCAGTTTGGACATGCGTAGGTGATGCACTACAGGTCAGCAGAAGCCAGAGGTGCTCAATTGCAATACCATTTTTACAAAGACCTGTCTTCAGAGGAATATTCGATTTTCATCTGTTGCCCTTATTTTGGTAGTCCACTGTGCAATGCCATTTGTTCATCTCCGCTCACCACTTTAAAACATGTGACAGAAGAACACCAAGGTCGGTAGATGTGTGCAAAATGCTCACAGAATTCTTCCCCTTCTATACCCCCCCCCTTCCATCTGCAACACTTTTCTAGCTTGAGGTAGGGCTGGGGATTAGGGATGTTAAATATCGGTTAATATAATAGTCAAGTAACTTCATGAATTTGTATCGGTTAGTCAGCTATTCTGTAGTCCCCAGGGGCAGGGCCAACAGCCAGTGTATCAGAGGCAGCAGTGCAGGGTGCCAGGCAGGAGCTGGTCCAAGAGGGAAGATGGTTTAAAAATCAGCTCCCCTTCTGGACCGGCTGCCTGTCACCCAGTGCTGCTGCCTCTGATATTGAGGCTGCAGCATGGGGTAGCAGCAGCCCCTGACTGAAGGGGGTCTAAGCTCTTGGACCCAGTGTGAGCCAGGAGGCCTGTCTGCCTGGCTCCTAATACATTTAAATGTAGAGCTGCAGCAGTAATATGTTCTGGACCCAGAGGGAGCCAGAACTGAGCCGGGCTGCTGGCCAGCCTGCAAAAAAAATTATTGGCAAGGATAGGGAGAGGGAAATGCGTGTAGTCTATATCATTAACCTAGAAGCTTTTGCTTATCATTGAATCCAGGGGTGGGCAAAAGAACCTCTGCAGGCTGGATTTGGCCCGCCAAGTGCAAAGCACCACATGCTGCTCGCAGGGCAGGGGCAGAGCGGAGAAGGTTTTGCATGCTCCCTTTAATTGGTTTGGGGGCAGGGGAGCACAAGAAGCCTCCTCCCGCCCTGCCAGGAGCATGTGGCGCTTTGAAGTGCTGCGTGCCGCTTGCAGGGCAGCGGGGCGAGTGAAGGAGGCTTTGCGCGCTCCCCAGGCCAATCAGGCTGGGAGCAGGGGAGCTGCGTGAAGCTTCCTTCGGCCTGCCCCGGTCCTGTGAGGAGCCCGCAGCACTTGAAAGTGCCATGGGCTCCTCACAGGGCAGGAGGAGGCTTCACGTGCTCCTCAGGCCCTGAGTGGCCTGGGGTGGGGGAGTGTGCCAAGCCTCTTCCAGAGCATGGGTGCCTAGCGGGAAGGGGGGGCAAAGGGGCTCCCCCACCCCAGGCCAATTAGAGCCCCACTCCTTCCCATTTAGGTCCTGCCCCGGAACTTAAAATTTTGAAGTGGCCCCCAGGCAAAAATTATTGCCCACCTCCAATTTAATGGACTACACTATTACATCCCCTCTGGGAATGAAGGGAATGGCAATGTGACTGTGTATTTCCTTTAAAGACCCAGCTATCAAAGTGTCAGTACTTTTCAAAAACATTATTTAGCTATAGACGTGGTATCCGTTTTAATTGGATCTAGTGGATTATTAATCTATATATATTCAAAGCCCAACTTTGCCACCTTCACTCATGCTGACCTATGTCTTACCCTGCCATGTTTAAAGTAGTGGTGCTGCTTGTGAAGAAAGGTACTCCTCAGTGTGAGTCAAGGTAACAAGACTGGGACTTGAACAAACACACATCTGTTTAGTGTGTGTGTGTGTGTGTGTGTGTGTGTGTGTGTGGCTTTTTAAAAAAAAAATCTGTGGAAAAACATTTGAATAGTTATTGGACCAGCTGTAGTCTCAGTACTAATATGCGGGGGAAGTATTGAGACAGTAAGGTGTACTGTAGTTTGCACAGACTTCTTTTTGGAAGTGCAGGAGTGCCAGGTGGATTGAGCCAAAGAAGTTTGAGCTGGACTGTTATTTGCAATGGCTTGTGCGTACCTGCCTGTGTAGAGCTAGGAGCGGATTTGTGATAAGTGTGCTTTCCAGATAAGGTGCACAGTGGTGATTAGAAAAGCAGAAGCAGGTTAATGATTTTAAGTGAACAGAGGAATGCATTCCAATTGCTTGATGCCAGAAGACTTCCTCAAACAGAAGGAGTTTCCTAGATTTTTCTCATATATGGAGAAGTCTCTTTGAGGGGAGGCTGGTGACATCTGTGTGGGTGGGTAAGTGCAAGAGACTTTCTGGAGCTGGTAAGTGGCAGTGGTGTATAGGGTAGATGCCGCTATATGCCGTAAGAGAATCAGACTCTCTAAGCTGTGGTGTATGTGTGTGGGTGAAAGGCTCTGGCAGAAGAAGGCAGTGGGGAAAGGCTATGATAGCAGGGAGCTGCTGAAGCTTTTGTCTGGGCCTTTCTCTGTTGTCAGTCTTTCCCTGTGACTGTTCTCTGCAGCAGGGAAAGGCTCTGGCACTGGCACACTGCACAGCTAAAAATCACAGTGCAGACTAGGGACGCACAGGTTGGGTGTATTTTTGGGGGCGGGAGGGTGTTCAGGCACGCCTTTACTTGCTTATACAGTCCCTCACCATCTATGCTGTTTATAAATACCAATGCTGGGGGCGTGCAGTATATGTGCTATACATGCTGCTAGAAGGAATGTGCGGTGTAGATAAACCCTAAAACAAAACTGTCTAGTGCTTATTCTGAGGAATCTCTGCTGCTTTCTATCATAGTACTCCTAAGAACACTATATGCATGTGGTTTTGATACATGTTAAACTAAATGTATGATCCCCATATAGTCCCAACCTATATACTAACTTAAGTTTCTTGATTGCACTTTTACACGAGGTTTACCGAGGACCATCATTAAACAGTAATTCACAGTAATGCACTTAACTGAACGAGAGCAATGCTCTTGCTTTGTAAGCCAATACTGTGCATGTTCTTTATCATGTCAAGAAATATCTGAAGTAAAAGAATACTTGGGTTCCTAAAAACAGGGGGATTTGCAAAGTAAGTAGTGAAGCTGCTGTGCGACAGTTACTGTTGCATGAATATACACAGGTTAAAACAAAAGATTTGTCACTTGGATTAATGTGAGTGAAACCTGTGTGTTAATTAGAATATATTGCTTCAATGAATGAGATCTGACCCCACCTATTATTGTTTCTTTCCACCATGGTGTATATGCATTTCTTTTTACAGTTCATAAAGAAGATTTCGTTCTTTTTCTCCCCTACCCTAGAGATGATAGGAGGCTTGCTGAAACTACAGTAATAAATCTCTGTACTTTACAAAAGCAAGTCAGTTCCTTTGTCTAGCACAATACAAGCACAAAGGAAGTGTGTGTTGTATACAAGCTTCTCTTCTAATGGCTGTATCAAAACATGCACGCAGTTCTGACCAAGTGAATGTTCCTGAAAAATACCGAATCCCTCACGCCTCTTAACAAGAGTGTGAATACAGAGTAGATGAATTAGCTTATACATTTGGTGTGGGAAACACTTCTAACGTTAAGATACGAGGCAGCTTCCAATTTCTTACCACAAAGGCTGCTTAAATGGGTTGCTGAGCTGCAGTTGTGAGAGCAGATGGGAATGACTTCTCAGTGTATTGGATCTCAGCAGAGGCAATTCAGTTAAGCAGCTTTAGTGGTAATCTAAAAAATTTTTCATATGTAAAAACAAGAATGGGTCAAACTAATTGCTTGTGTAACTCCACAGACTGAACATGACCCAGTGTATTTAGCGTTTCAATATGATTAATACCTTCAGTTCTATAATATGTGATTTATAGACCTTAATCACAGGCTATTGTTCTTCATGTCAACAAAAAAGGTCAAGCACCATTACTGACTGGCTTTAAGCATAGATTATTCGTAAGTTTTCAAATTGTCCTTTGGTTTTTAAAATAAAATGTTTGCAGTGTTATACCTGTAATGGTCTCAGGATAGACAGAGTTTTCTATGGGGTGAAGAAATTCCAGGGGTGACCCAGGGCCCCCTTCCCCTTAATTTTGCTGCTGTTTTTGTTTTTTGGCCCCCGGTCATTTCCTTTTTTTTTTTTTTTTTTTTTTTCCTCAACAAGTTTTGCTGCTAGTGGGGGTGTGAGGGTTTCTCAAAAATCAAAAAGGGGGCATGATGCCAAAAACTTTGGGAACCACTGTTCTAATGGATCTACATAGCATCAGATTTTGTTTTATTGGACCAACTTCTGTTGGTAAGGGAGACAAGTTTTTGAGTTCCACAGAGTTCTCCTTCAGATCTCAGAAAGATAACTGGGGCTTGCCTACAGTACAGATTGTGTTGGTATAACTGATGTTGTGTGTCATTGACCTAAGCACCGGTGTAGAGTGCCACGTTGGCAAGAGAGCTTCTCTGGGGAAGGTGGTTTTATTATACTAGGGATGTTGCATTTCAATTAGTCAGCTAATCGAGTAGTCGATGGAATTTCCATTGACTACTCAATCAATAAGGGAGGAGCAGGCGCTTGCTATCTCTGCTGCGCCTCTCACTTTCCCGGTTGCTCCTCAAAGGCAGAGGTGCAGCGGGGAACCCAGCGCAAGCAGGGACCAAGTTCCCCACTGCACCCCTGCCTCCCCTGTCTGTCCATTGCCCCCACTCCTGCCCCATGGAGACAGTGCTGGGGGGAACCAGTTTTTAAGTTGGCTCTCCCCAGCACTGGCTCCTGCTTCTCCCCCGCCCTCTTTGCTGCCTCTGATATAGAGGGGGTGGGTGTGTGTATGTGTAAATGCGAGTAGTCGACTGACTGCCTGCTGAGCCTACCACTGTGAATGCTCTCCTGTCAGCAGACATGCAACAGTGGTGCAGCTGCACTGCTCTTGTGCTTCTAGTGTAGACTGGCCCAAAGAGTGTCACAGCTCAGTGCAAGGTGGAACAGATTGTTTAGCATAAGTGGTCAACACACAATTGCCCTGTTGCTTCAACGAGAATGAATACATGTGGCATTGGCCACTGCTGGAAGGCAGGTAACTGGGCTAGATGGATCACTTGTGTGACCTAGAACGACCATTAATGGGCCATTTCACCAAGAGTACTTTGGCGCTTGTTGTTCTGGCAGGGACTGGTGCCACTTGTGTACAGAGATTGCTTCTGATCATGAGTTTGGCAATGAGTCTGATCATGAGTTGGGAGTTATTTGAAGGCCACAAGAGAGGGCATGGGATAGATTTCATTGAGGTTGGGGTACCCATTGAGTATAGGCAGGGCCAGCCTGAGCCATTCGTGCGCCCCAGACCCCGGGAGCGTGACACCGCACGGGTGTGTGGCGCATGCGTGGCCCCGTCCCTGGGTGCACAGCGCTCCTGGGCGCCTAGTGCACGTGCGGCACCCCCTACAATGGGGCGCCCCGGGAGGTAGCCCGGTCAGCCCGTAGCTTGGGCCGGCTCTGAGTATAGGCTGTAGTTGTTTAATGATACCCCATCTGGGTTCTTGTATGGGATGATAGGTGGCACCCAGGTGTGTGCAGTCTGAAGGTTTTACTGGATTGCCAACTCCAGATGTTCAAAAATCATGAATCTGGATCACCCAAAATCACAGTTGGCCTTAATGAGATTATGTGCAAGTAATAGAATTTGTGGTCTGTTTGCTTTCTGGGTTTTGAGCCTTTCGTGTGTGTCGGGGTCACGTTTTGAAGCTTTCTTCACAGCCTTCTCGGAGGAAAAAGAAGAGTGAGGGCTGAAATCTTTACACATCTACTTGACTTCAGGAGCTTGGGCTTTATGGAAAACAATAATTATTGAGACACCCAGGACAATCATGAGCACTTAGAACAGTTTGTAATCCACTCATCCCCCGTTTGTTGTCCTATCTTGTAGAAATGTTAACTGGCCACTTGGCCTTCAATGGTCTGCTTATATAGCAACCTGTTTCACCTTGTATTGAGCTGTGACATGCTGGTTAACTTTTCCAGACCTGAGGAAGAGCTCTGGGTAGCTCAAAAGTTGTCTCTCTCTTATCAACAGAAGTTGGTACAATAAAATGAAATCACACTTTATTTAGGTTTATCTCCTTTTGATGCATCCAAGTAATGTTGTGTATGTGTATGCGTGGGGTTTTTTTTTTTCTCAGCATTGGTAGTATTACTTTGCCTGTGGCAGTGTGAACTGGATTCTGTTCTACCCACTCATCAATTAATTTGTAAGTAACCTACTGACTTCAGAACTTTTATCATGGGTGATGGCATGGAAGGCAGGTAAGTGTCTCATTCAGATCCCAAATGTTCATAGTTCAGTGTCAACTTTATTTTTTATATTTAAACCGAGCAACTTCTGATATGGATGCTAATGAGAATCTACATCATATTGTGTGTCTGTCTGTCCATCTGTCTGTGAGTCCATTCACTCAAGAACTCCTAAATGATAAAGAGGTAGGACCACCAAATTTGGTATGCAACTTTCTCTCATCATAATTTAGATAATGGTAAGGGGTTGGTTGTTCCAGGAAAATGGGATGTGCCTGGAATGCAATTGTTTCTCATAAAACTGAAAGGGTGGTGTCTGCTAATAGACACAGCTATGCTATATAATGGCCACAAGTGGGCAGCAAGGGACCAGAGATGGGGATCAGGACAGTTATAACCCCATTGGCACAACAGGGGTAGAGAAAGGGACAACCATACAGGTTGAGCGTCTCTAGTCCAGCACCTTTGGGACAGGACCAATTCTGAATGAGAGAATTTTCCATGACAGAAGGTCAGTATTGTAGCAGCATTACAACACTGCCACTGCTTATTAGAAGATATTTAGGGGTATATTAAAGCTAAATAACCGCACAAAACACAGAGAGAGGACTGGTGGCAGTAAACAAACTTTATGGGACCATGGGAAACTTGGCCGCACCCATGAAAAGTGGACATCCAGCTAACTTAAAATCATTCTGGATGGATGTTTCTGGACTCGAGAGGTTCAACCTGTGTATATATATATATATATATATATATATTTGAGAGGCGTTTGTGTGACGATCTGTCTGTGTGTCTGTCCCTCAGCTCTTCTCATCTGACCCCTATGTTTCTAGTCCGTTGTGAACTTTTGATTTCTTGTATATTTGTCACAGATTTTTTTTCTTGTGATCTTTGCTTGCCTGGTGTGCAAAAGGGATTTTAGAATGTACTGATTTAGCCATTATTAGGAG
Source organism: Pelochelys cantorii (assembly GCA_032595735.1). Taxonomy (NCBI): domain Eukaryota; kingdom Metazoa; phylum Chordata; order Testudines; family Trionychidae; genus Pelochelys; species Pelochelys cantorii. The sequence goes on from CM064326.1 coordinate 241,804,704, forward strand.
AATAAAATTTGATGGATAAAAAAGTAATTGTTTTAAACAATTACTGAAAGGATTATTGGCTTTGTATCACAATTAAAAAGAACCACATTATGATAGACATGATCTAATGAAACTGTTTGTGACAATGGATGCGTTTATACTTGTTACCTAATCCAAATTTACCTCACCAATATGATTACACCATCCTTTTTCACATGAAATTGTCTTACATACTCTTAAGGATTTCCTATATTTCATTTTCTATCCCATCTCCTTTTTCAGTGTAGTTCTTCTACATCAAATGAAAAATTGAACTACAGAATCACCAGCCACATCTGAAACTAAAATTCGTATGTTCAAGAGTGTTTAAAAATAATTCAACATTATTCTGATGCCTTTCGTAATATGTATTTAGTTACAGTATACCTCAGTGTTGATCAATGGTAAATCATTTACAACTCTGTGCCAGACACGGATGGTTGAATATAAATGATATAATTATCTACATAGACCATGTGTTTGGCACAAAACTAGCTTATCTTCTATATCTAAGCATTCCTGACCTTGTTGTTGTTGTTGTTGTTGTTGTTCCAAATGAACAAAATATGATTGGGGCAGAAAACTGGTGTCTTTTTAAACTGACCTTCCTTTTTCACCCAGTAAAATTTCTTATGGATAGGAGATTGATTTAGATTTTTGCAACTAAGTAGCCATAAAAAAAGCTACAGTTGATAGTTTATTATGGTGCAAGTTGCTATCCTGATTTTTAAAGCCTTGTATGAGTGTCCAGCTCTGCCTGTGGCTGGCTGACTGGAACAATGAATGTAGGGCAACGCTCAGGATTGTGCATGGTAGAAGTTGAACCAAGACAGTGCAGTGGAACTAGCTGGCAGAAGAAATAAAGAGGTTGACTTCTAACCTCATTGGATTCCAAACTAAATGCAAAACTTCTTTCTTCAACCCAGCTTTCCCACAGTAGCCTTCTGTACATCCCTGCCTCCTCACACCACAATAGAAAAACTCTGATACTGTAAGCCTACGGTTTCTTTTTTGAAAAAGGGTTTTTCGAAAAAGCACTCTCACGCGATTATGCAAATGAAGTGCAAGATTTATAAATCCGTGCTTCATTTACGTTTTCAATCGGGCTCATTTACATTCCTCTTTTGGAAGAAAAATGTAGTTTAGACATAGCATCAGTGGATGGTTGACTCTTCCCAAATCATTAAGTAAAAGTACTGGTATGATTGTATGGACTGGATTGCAATAAACTGTCTCTCAGTAATGTGACTCTCCTTCTGAATACAGCCTAGAGTGTTTTGTGATGTGCTAGGTGGTTATAATATTTTTAATGATTGAAGAAGATTTTGGGTTGCCATGTTTTTGTAGACTGGAAATTCTTCAGTCGTTGACAGAGCTAGAGATAGGCAGTGCTTCCTACGCTGGTGATTTTAATTGAGACTGCACAGTGCAGTGGATGGCGTCTCAGCTAAATAGATGCTATATGGACAAATTGCAATGCAGTTAGTACAGCAAAGGGCAAACTTTAACTTTCACATGGCTATATGAAAAGTGTGAAATAATACGAACTCATGTTTACACACATGTCTTACGAGTTCGTAACACATAAATATGCAGAGAAGTAGTTTCCAATGTTGTTAATATGCCCTTTCCATGTGCTGCTCTGAAAACTTGCCTCCAAATATGAAAACAAGTTGCAAAAACCAAAGGGAGGATATTTAATTCCCCCTTGGGCAAATGCTGAAATCTTTTTGGAACAGTCAGGAACTGTTTTGAAGGGGTGTGTGCGTGTGGTTTTTTCTGTGACAGCAAAGTTGCTTTATTGTACTATATATAAAATGGAGCCAGGACAGACATTACAGGAGGAAATCTCCCTGCCCCCCCCTCCCCGTGTACCCAAAGCTAGAGTGAAACAGAAGTGATAACCTGAAAAGGAAAGACTCATGGGAATCAAGTTTTTATTTAAACATTTCTCATGAATGACGGAAAATGATTGTGGCATGAGTGTGATATAATACTTGAAGGTCATATGACAGAAGTTGTTTGGCATAAATGCTGGGTTTTTTATTCAAAGGCACCTAAAGGAGGTATGTCCCCAGATCTCATTGAATTCCACGAAAGGAAGAGACAATTCTGGGGCAGAGGATCAAAAAACTGGGTACCGTGAGATTTATTGGCAGGGGGAGATGGTGGAAGATAACTGTTTTAGGTTATCTGGTGCAATCTCTCACAGGAGCTTTAAGGAGTGGGGAGTATTTTGAGACTTTCATAGTTCGGAGGCCACCAGTGAAGTGGGAGAGAACCTCTTTGGAGAAGACAACTTCTGTACATTGCTTCTTTGAGAGTGAACTCCTTTTTGAGGTTCTGACTTGGTTATAAAAAAAAGGAGGAAAAAATGCAATAATATCCAAGTGGCTAGCAGGCACAGGTATGGTGGTATCAGCACATGTTACAGCAGTCTTTACTGGCAACCTCTTTGAGTCAGGTTCTCTTCCCCCATTCCAATGCTGCTTCCTTTGTTCTTCAGCTGTTGATGCAGCCATGAGTAGAGAGCCAAGGGAGTGATAATTTAGGGTGTCTGTTGTCTCTCATGCAAGAATCCTTTCCAACTGATGTTCAGGAGTCAGACATTGTGGCCAGGAACCTGAAACGGCTTTTTTGACAAAATGTAGACTTTTTGCCCATGTCTTCTCTCCTGCTGAAAAGTAGTCACACCATCAATGGATGGTCCCTACATACTTGATTGTTTGTATTCATCTTTGTAACTTGACCTAACTTCCACTTTTTGTCGGACTCCTTTTTAATTTTTAGATTATTCAGGTAGGGATGTAAATAAACGGTATGTTTAACCAGTTAAACAGCCCACCATGTTGCACCACAGGCAGGAGCTGCTCCAGCTGGGCTGAGTGCCAATTAACCTGTTACCTGATAAGCATGCCAGTAAGGCAATGCTTACCGGTTAATTGGTTAATCCTTTACATCCCTACATTCACAATCTCCTGGTTAAGCCAGGCTAGTCTTTTGCCATAATTCTGATCTTTCCTACCCAGTGGAATAGTTTGCTCCTGCACCCTTAATAATGTCTCTCCGAAAAACTGTCTTCAGTTGTTGTTGTTTTTCTCCTGGAGTTGCTTCCCTTGGGATCTTACCTACCCACTACGAGTTTGCTAATGTCTGCCACCTTGAAATCCATTGTCTTTATTTCATTGTTCTTTGTCCTAGGAAGCCTTATAGTCATGAACTCTACCATTTCATAATCACTTTCACCAAGATGTCTTCCACTTGGAAATTCTCAGCCAATTCCTCCCTATTTGTTTAAAATCAAATCTAAAACAGCCTTCCCCCAGTAGTTTCCTATCTTCCAAACTAAAAAAATTATCTCCAATGTATTACAAGAACTTGTTGGATAGTCTGTGCCTTGCTGTGTTTTTTCCCCCAAAAAAGATGTCTGGATAGTGGAAGTCTCCCATCACCACCAAATATTATGCTTTGGATGATTTTGTTAGTTGAAAAAAGACTCGTCCACTTCTTGGTTAGGTGGTCTGTAGTAGATCCTATCATTGCATCACCCTTGTTGTTGTGTTTTTTTTTTTTAAACCCCCTGTGCCCTTATTTAGAGACTCTCAACAAGTATGTGTCCTATTTCCATCTCAATCCAAGTGCATATATTTTTAATATAAGGCAACACCGCCTCCCTTTTTTCCTTGCTTATTCTTCGTGAGCAAGCTGTATCCTTCTATACCAATATTCCAGTCCTATGTATTAGCCCACCAGGTCTCTGTCATGCCAACTGAGGCATGATTGTGTTTGTGTACTTGAATTTTGAATTGTTCTTGTTTATTCCCCTTACTTCTCGTATTAGTATACAGACGTACTAATTTTTGCCCTCCAGTTCTATATTGTCTCCTTTATTGCTGCGGTTACAGCTGATGCGGATCCCCAGCTCCGCGTTGCAAAGCTCCGGCACTTCAAAGGGGATTTGCAACAGTGGAGCTAGGGATCAGCTGGAATCCCCAGCTGATCCCAGGCTCCTAATGCGTTGCCCCTTGGAAAGTCACTGTGGTGCTTCCAAGGGGCAGTGCTGCGTGGGACCCGGGGTTAGTTGGCGTCTGGAGGATGGGTGCAGGGAAGAGTGTGGGGGGTCTGGGTGGGTGGAAGGAGGGAGGCCATAGGAGTGGGCTGGGGGTATGGGGTTTGAAAGGGATTGTGTGGAAGGGTGGGGGGGGAGGGGAGATGAGGCACAGTCTGGGTGGGAGGAGGAAAGGGATGGGAGCATGGGTGCCTACCTGGTGGAGCTCAGGGTGGGAGGTCGCATAGGTGGCTCTGCATAGCAATGTGAACTACAGGGAATCCCCCTCTCCACTTCCACTGGCTGCAGTTCGGCCAATGGGATTGATGAGGGGGTGGTTCCTTGCAGCACATAAAAGCCACTTCCTCATGTCAGGCCGAGCCCGTGGGGTGAATTGAGCCCCAGCTTGCCTCAGTCAGGCCTGTGAGCCTCGGGGCTTTACTCTTCCCTTCTCCCCTCCCCCCCTCAAAGCAGGGAGCTGGTGCTAGCACTCCAGCCACAGTGGCTCCAGCATGGCAGGAGCGCCAGTGCTGGCTTGCTCTTCTGTGGGGTGAGGGCTGAGCCTTGAGCCTTGTGGGCCGGATCAAAGCAAGCTGGGGGCCATAGCTTCTTCACCCCTATTTTACATTAGGGGTGTTTGATATCTGTTGTTTCAGTAATTGTGTAGCCAAAACAATTTTTAGCGCTTACATGGTTACTAAAATGCTCCCGCACCCCCGGGGATGGCAGCCAGTGTGCTCCTGGCTCCCAGCCCCACTCCAGGGGAGTCCCCTGCTACTCCACGCTGCTGCCTCTGTATTACAGGCAGCAGCGCAAGGTAGTAGGTGGAGCTAGTCTGTGAGTGGCATTGGCTTCTTCCTCCCCCCTCCCATTGCTGCATTTGATACAGAGGCAGCAAGTGCGGGGCATGCATGTAGTCGTTTAGGTTATTGGTAATCCTGGATTTATCGGTTAATGGTTTAAAAATCTATATGCTAGCATCCCTGTTTTACATGTTGGCGCACACATTTTACCAGGGCAATATTGATCAGCAGGTTTTTCAAATGAGACCTTACACAGTATGCTTTTTACAAAATGCTTTATTGAAGGAGTGAACCTAGAGATACAGACTATCAAACCAGAACTTCATTGTTTTTGTGCAATAGGATTAGCATATGGCCAAAAAAAGAGAACATTCTAGGAAACTTTAAAAAAAAAAAATCAGACGTCATTTAATTGCATTAATAAACTTTCAGTCTGGGCATTTTGTACAAGCCATTGTGTAATGTACCTGCAAGTGTGGATTTATGTAGCAGTGGATGCAAAGAATGGGTGCTGCTTTTATATAAAAGGCCATGCTGAAAGTTTCCATTTGGGGCCAGGTGTCAAGTTTTCCATTTGTTTGCCCAGTTGAAAAGGAATATTGGTGGCTCTGGTGGGCTCTGTTGACTGGGCTGTTAAAAGTCCACGTGGTAGTGCAGTGGGGCTAAGGCAGGCTCCTTACCTGCCTGGCTCCATGCAGCTCCCAGAAGGAGCCAGCATGTCCTTGCAGCCACTTGCCAAGTGGGTGTACAGGGAGGATCCATTGGGTGCTCCCCACCCCAACCTACAGCTCTGCAGGTCCCATTGGCAAGGAAACTGTAGCTAATGGGAGCTGCCGGGGAGGCACCTGCAGCTGGGGACAGTGTGGCTGCTCCATGTGCCTATGGGCCCCGGGGATAATATAGGCCACCTCCCAGGAGCTGCCTGAAGTAAGTGCCACCCTGAACCTATGCCCACACCCCAAACCCCTTGTCTTTTTTTGATTGTATACCTGAGAGAAGCACGTTCTTACCAGACTGCTGGTACTAACATGTTGATGAAAGGGTTATGATTCTTCGATATTCCAGTTGCCAGGTTTGGGCTTTGTCTACTCATCTAAAATTAAAGCACTGCAATGGCAGCACTTAAAAGTGAAGTATGGCCACGGTAGGAACACTGGGAGGATGTTTTCCCAGTGCTCTATGTAAACCACCTCCACTAGTGGAGCAGCATTGGAAGCCCATGTATACTGGTACTTTATAGTACTGTAACTTGCTGCGCTCAGAGGGAGGGATGTTTTAATGTTCCTGAGGCAAAATTTGCAGTGCAGTGAAGTGGCAGTGTAGACTTAGCGTATAAAATCAAGATCTCATTTAGAGGGTCCATGTCAGATGCTTTACATGCAGTGCCTCCCTGTTTAACGTGTAAATTGCCCATGTGGGAGAGCAGCTGTAGGTTGGAAATGTGACTGATTTTTAACCAATAGGATTTGAACAGAAATTGTGAAAGTTTACTAGACATCCTTTATTTGTGTCTGGCAATCTTATAATATGATACACTTGAAATAGAAAGGACTGTTAGATTGTCTGTTTCACTTTTTCTCTGCCCTCCCCCTCCCTCCCCCCCCCCCCCAGGAAACCCCTGCACTGCCAGTGCTCCAGTGTGTGCATTCAAAGGGTTTTATTAGTGTGGCATCTTCCTTCGAAAAGTGTAATGATCTTCCAGTGGCAAAACTTTCAGTCTTGGTCTTCACTTAGAAGCTACAAAGGAAATGAGACTGCTAGCTCTGTCGCTATGTAAACACAGTATGTCCTGATCTGGGTGTCTCAATATTCACTTCCTGTTCACACCATGGGCTTAACTAAGTTTAAAAAAAGACACACATTGTGGTTATATAGCATAAATGAATCCATTAGTTTCTTAGCAAATGTTCTCGGCCCATCTTTATCGTTAAGTGAATCTATCGCTTTGGAGAGGTGAGCAGGCTTCAGAATTCTGAGAGAGATGTGAGGGTTATTTTTCTGAAGGAGTATTTGTCATCCTATGATTCTGCAGATGTTGAGTGTAAAAAGTATAGGAATGCTTAAGACCATATAAAAGAGATGCTCTGAATATTAACCAAAATGTGACTAATACCGAGAGTAAATGGCTGTAAGTCATCTTGGGAGTGGTTGAGGCCAGTGTTCTCAACTTGAACAACAAATTACTTAGGCTTATAATTAAGTGGCCTGATTCTTAGAGGTGTGGCGTGCTTAGTCCTGAAAAATCTTTCCATTCCTCTGAAATATCAGGCTACTCAGTTACGTGTCTAACGTGTTAACTTTAGACACCTAAATTTGGAAGTTGAGGCACATTCATTTGTTAGATAAGCCGGAAACAGATCTTGTAGTCATATAGCTACAGACTCATGATTTAACTGTGTTTTGGACTGTGCTATAGTTTTTGTCTCCCATCCTGTTGGGAGCATTACTTTTGTATTTAACATGGGCAAAATCCCACTTCCGAGGCAGTAACAGTTGGGGGCTTTTTTTATGATCCAGGTAAATTGTGAGGTGGAGAGTGCAGTAGTAGAGCAGACATTCAATACCTATGAACCAGTGTTCATGATATCTCTTGAAAGTGAAAACAAAGCAACACTGCAATTATTGTGATGCCTTTATTAATGACTCCTTACAGCAGGAGCTGTTGTTACGTAGGTTATCCAGTGTCACTGGCGTACTTGTTGTGTCACTGATACAAACTGTTTCCCAAAAACACTGGAAATAATCCAAACCAACTGGAAGCTTTCTGTGGCTATAGGGAGTTTTTCCTCTTTTGTAATGCAAGTGCAGTGCCTACTTGGAATCCATATCTATATATGATTTTTTTTTAAAGCATTTAAAAAAATCCTGCTGTTTCTAGATCATGACGACTTCTTTTTTTTTTTTTTTAAAGGGAAATTCTTAACATGTTTTTTTTTGTTTGTTTTTTATTCCTCTATTAAATTGAAATCTAGCTTTCTACTTGAGAATTTGAGGGAGGAGAGATCATAGTTCAAACTTTTGCTGGAAAATGAGTATATGGACGATGTTTCCTTTAAGGTGCTTGTAAATATTGTTTAAAGTTGTGTAATGCTATTGAGGCCTTTCTGGCAGCCATTCCACTTCCCATTTTTAATTCCACAAATTTAAGAAAAATGTGTAATGGAATGGTTTGCAAAACATTTAAATAAATAAAAAAAATGGCTTCTGCTGTTTCAGTTCAAAATGAGATGTGGTGAAATGAAAGGACAGTGAATATACTTCTGGAGGGAACCCCTAAGAATATTTTGCTATAGTATGTTAAATATGTTTTCTCCCAGGCAGCTATATTTTGTTTTGCAGTGAACCAGAAAAACTGGTTCAAAAGGCAGTCCTGCTTTTGTAGTTTGACACCCTTGCTACATTCATCAGCATGATTGAGCCTGATTGTTCTCATGACTCGCTGAATCTGTGGTTTAAGTAAGCTGATTACTGTATATCACTATTTCCAGAGCAATTTACTTCTGGGGGAATTCGATGCCCAAAAAAGTGCATAATATTTTAAAATTCTGCAATATATTACATATTTCATTTATGAAAATAACAATATAATTTTGCCAGTTTGAATTATTTTGGTGATTTTTTTTTTTTATGTCAAAATACAGATCCACTTGCTGACAGGTAACCACACAGACAACAAAAAAACTTCCCCAGGAGAAGAGAATGAAAGAAACCACTACAAGCCCCACTCTCTGTTGCGCTTTTCTTGGGCACCTCAGTCTGGGTGTGTGTCTCATGCCAGCTGGGCACATCGGTAGGGTTGCGAGGTGTCTGGTTTTGAACCGGACAGTCCAGTATTTGAGCTTTCTGTTCAGGAAACAAATTGAGAAAATATAAATGAGAAAATATAAATGTCCTGTATTTTCTAAATAAGATGTAATGTAGATTGTGATTGTGTCAAGTGTGTCCGATATTATTGTTGAAACCATCTGGCAACCCTACATTGGGGGTTGGGGTTCTGGATTCTGCCTCTCTGGTGTTTTCATTGTCTCTGTCTCTCCCCTTTCTCTCCCCCCCACCCCCCCATTGGGATATCCTATTTCAAATAGACTACCCTGTTGGGAGAGGAGGAACTGGAGGGTGTTGAGAGGGGACTGCATGAGGTCCCCCTGCCTGATCACCACACCCCTTTCCCTTCCTGAGTCCAGGGAACTAGAGGCAGAAACAGATTAGTGATGCTCAGATCTGGCTTGTGGTGATTTCAGTGCTGGGCTATGCAGGGCTGACACTGTCCAGGGCCTTCACTGTGAGGATGCAGCACACACATCACCTCCTTTCAGGAGGTGTCAGGAACTCTGCTCTTCCTGCCCCTGGCAGTGTCTTCCGTTTGCACTGGAGTTGGACCCTTCCAGATCCAGTGACCCCAGTGGCAGCCAGCAGCCCATTTCTTCAGTGCCCAATGTGAAATTCTGCCCACAAAATAAATTTTGCTTTGTGGCATCACATTCTCCTGGGAACAGCAATTGCACTTTAAAAGAGAATTTTAACTTCTGCTGGATTCTGGGCTTTGGCACCTGAGCTGTTAGTTAGAATTTGTAAGCCTAATTCTGTCTCTTGCTCCAGTTTTCTCTCTCGGGAAAAGGCTTTGTTTACCAACAGTAAAATCTTACAAGTCAGCATCACAGATCATTGTCACTAAAAATCTTAGTTCTATTGTGTTGGAAATGACTTCTGCCTTGGCTACACTGTTTCAGCAGTGGTGAGGCAGATCACTGATGGGGCACCAGTCCCCAGCTTCCTTTATTCAGCAAGTCTCCAGAAGTACCGTGGGTTGTGAGGCTAACCCTGCCAACACTTGCCGTCGCGCTGTGAATTCACTTACCCCAGGGGAGTCTCACAGTGAACTCAGCAGGACTGCCTGTCGGACCATGTTCAAGATTCTGCCCATCAAGAAATAAAAGTATTCTGGGAAATGTAAGAAAAGGAGGAACTACAAAGCATATCTCTGGAGTTGAGCAACTAATCACTCCTCCCCACCCACTCATTAAAACAGAATTTCCTGTCTGTAAAACCACCATTCCATTGGTTACTATGCCTCCAGAGTAGGAGAAATTAGAAGGATAGGATAGAAAGTCCAAATTACTACTCACCACTGGGAAGCAAGAGTAAATTAGTGCTGTTTGTTAAGAGTAGAGACAGGTCCAGCTTCTCTTGCATCCAAGCACCATTGAACTTGTATTTTAATATGAAATGAGACTGAGATTGTGAAGGTTTAGTGTGAAAACACCAGTTTTGCATAGCTAAAGAAAGATCCTGTATCTGGCTGCTCCATGTGCTTGTATAGCGTCTGCAGATACAAAGCCTTGTAAAATTTAGATGCTTTCTCTGTGTCCAGACAAATCATCAGAAGTATTAACATCTTCTCCTTAGAAGTGACTAAATAGGGTGAAGAAAGGGACCCTTTAAACAAGATACTTGGGCTACCCTGAAAAAGTATTTTTATCACAAAACACAAGATGACTCAATATTCTGAACAGGAAATAGCCATCTGTGTGGGTTTTTTGTTTTAATTGTATTATTTTGTTTATCCTCTACCCCAGCTTTCCTTCCCTTTCCTCCCCCAATCCTCTGAAAAAGCAATTGCTTAGCAAGAATACATATTTTTGTTTTGCTTACTCCTGTTGCAATAAACCACAAAAGACCAAAGTCAGGCCAAAGTTTGTTCCATTGGTATAAGTTCAGAGTAACAGAGAAATTACTTTAGTTGAATAGGTGAGGGGACACATTTATCATTGACTTTAGAGAAAACGTTGACTTACGTCACTTACATAGCTGCTTCTCCCCCTCTTCTGCTTACATATCAAATATTAAATGACTTGGTTTAGTCTGGTGACACTGGTATGTTGAATGCTCATACCACTTCTATGACCCGTTGTTCTCTACACCTTCAAAAGTCAGTTCCTACTGAAAAATGCAGCTATTGGGATTATTGTGAGGACAGTGTTTTTCTCTTTCCATGTAATCAGAAATATTCAGGCTTTGCATTATTTACTCGTGATCCAGAAAACGCTAATAATCTGGGGTCAAATGGTAAATCACACAGGCATGAACTTTAGTTGGCAGCAAAATGGGTTATTAAAGGGAAAGGGGAATAAAAGGAAAAAGAAGAGTTCTTTGCTAAAATAGACTGTGAAGGTCCTTGCATCTGTAAGGGTATAGTGATGCAGTCAATGCAGTAGCATTCAGGGACCATGCTTCTGCAATTATGTGCTTGGTACGGAAGGGAGTGAAATGAACTGTGTGGTGGTCTCCCAAAAAATAGCGGATGCCCAGTATTTTTTGGTCGCGCAAAAAAAAAAAAAAAAAAAAAAGGAATGCGGGATAAGCAGTGATGCAACCCCACCTTCCAGCTGGGACTCCCAGGCTGAGAGGCAGGGCCACTATCGGTGCTGGGAGCCTGTGATTGCGCAGAAGCCTGGCGGGGGCGGACTCCCAGCCACTCCCCCCACCAGGCTTCTGCGCATAAGCAGTGATGCAACCCCACCTTCCAGCTGGGACTCCCAGGCTGAGAGGCAGGGCCACTATCGGTGCTGGGAGCCTGTGACTGCGCAGAAGCCTGGCGGGGGCAGACTCCCAGCCACTCCCCCCACCAGGCTTCTGCGCAATCACAGGCTCCCAGCATCGATAGTGGCCCTGCCTCCCAGCTGGGACTCCCAGGCAGAAGCCTGGGAGGGGGTGCGGGGAGTGGCTGGGAGTGGAGTCCCAGCCACTCCCCCTGCCCCCGCCAGGCTTCTGTGCAATCACAGGCTCCTAGCGCCGATTGTGGCTCCGCCTTCCAGCCGCTCTCCCCGCCCATGCCAGGCTTCCGTCTGGTGCGCAGCTGGAAAAATCAGAGAATACCGGACACTGCACATGTCCGGTATTCTCTGATTTTTTTTTTCTTTTACCGGACAAAGAGCGCAAATACTGGAGTGTCCGGTAGAATACCGGACACCTGACAACCCCAGATGTGCTACCATCTCTCATGAGGAAGAGAAAATGGTAGAATGGGGGAAACTCAGACTGCTCTATGGGAACCAAGGGAAGAGAAGACTCTGCTAAGCAAAGACCATTAAAGGATGTTCTGAACTTCCTCTCACCATAGATATCAAATGGTGGGGCCCCGAACCTGGCGCACAGCTGAGCCAGACCCTGGGAGGAGTCAGAGCTTGTACTGCTTCTTACCTGACCCCCTCCAGCTTGGGGCTGGGTCCCACATGCACTAACCCTCTGGCAGAGGTGGAGGGTGTCGGGCTGGGGGCAGAGAAGCAGGGAGGAGGTAGCTCCAGCTGGTGGCGGCGGGCAGAGGAGGAGCACGTGAGCAGAGGGTTGACAGGGAGTGTAGGGGGACTATACTGGCACCTTACTAGTGTGGCACCCAGGGGCCACGTCCCCTCTCCCGCACCCTCCTCACTACGTCACTGTAAATAATCCACCTCTTAGGATATTTATTGTTTAATGAATTACTTTACTAACTACAGACATAAATTATATAGTTTTGTGGTTCACATTCTGTTAAATATTTTTTCTGTTTAATTTGTTCATATCCCATTCTCATTAGGTTCATGTCTTTTACATAAAAAATGTCAATTCTTAAATATGTAAGCTTTATAAAGCGAGAGAAATTGTTATACAACCTAAATATGAATTTCATTACTGTGTGTCATTCATACATTTAAAACCACTGTTATAGCAAATGAGTAACACATTGCTTTAATGAATAAAAAGTAAAAAAGATTCTGAGCATATCAAATTTATTGTAATAGAGAGGTAGCCGTGTTAGTCTGATCTTAGTAAAACAAAAAGAAAAAAAAGTTATGTAGCACTTTAAAGACTAACAAGATACCTAATAAATTTATTGTAAGCAATCTGTAATGCTTCCTAACTGCCCATTTACTTACCTAGTTAACCTAATTGTTTTTCACATTATTGCACAGCGAAAAACTACATGAGTGTTATGAATGTAAGAGATTAACTTACCTGTTAAAATAACACTTTGAAAAACTTTTAAATAAAACTAACACAGAACACAAGAATCACCCTCACTTTCTTGAAGGCACTTGAAGCAGTAAGTAGCCTAAGGCTGAGGATACCCTGTAAGCGTGGCTTTCTGTCTGCCATGAGGACTTGTTCCTTCAGGCTGCCATGAGATTCTATCCTTAAGTAAAGGAGAGAGGTCTCTCTGAGCTGCTCTTCCAAATTTCACACAAGCCATTTAACTGAAGCCATAGATATCAAGATTCAACGCCAACTTTGCCTTGAGCAGACTGCCTCTCCAGGTGTTCACAATCACAACATCCAAACATGTATAAGACTTTTAGTTGACAACCACATTAATCCCAAGTTTCTGCTATGACTGGGAGATGGAAAATCTGCAACAAAACGTGGGGTGATCGATCACTTCAGTAATGCCAGCTCCTTTAGAATTGAGGTTCTGATTATCCAGCACTAGCTGAGGTAGACTGGGCACTGTGTGCAAGTCTGATATATTTTTACCAAAACTCCTGCTGCCCAACTTGCCAAAGGAGAAAGGAAACCAGGAGGCAAAAACGAATGGTATAGTATATTTTTTTTTTTTTTTTTTTTTTTTTTTTTTATAATAAGCTTCAGAGGGGTAGCTGAGTTAGTCTGTAACAGGAAAAACTTAAAAAAAACAACAAAACAGTCTAGTAGTGCTTTAAAGACGAAGAAAACGTAGATCAGAGGTAGGCAAAAGGGCCTCCGTGGGTCAGATCCGGTCCGCGGAGGCCCTGCTGCTTCCCCGCCCCCCCAGGCCACTTAGGGCTTGGGGGCGGGGGAGCATGTGAAGCTTTCTCTGCTCCGCCCCCACCCTGCGAGCAGCATGCAGTGCTTCCAAGCACCACATGGTCCTCGCAAGGCAGGAGGAGGCTTCCCCGTGCTCCCCTGCCCTCAAGCCCTGATTGGCCTGGGGGTGGGGGAATGCCCGAAGCTGCCTCCTACCCTAGCAGAGACATGGGTGCCTAGTGGGAAGGAGGGGCAAAAGGGTTCTCCCACTCTACACCAATCATGGTCTGGGTAGCCCCACCCTTCCCTGTTTAGGCCCCGCCCCTTCCATGGTGATCCAGGGCAAAAATTATGTAGATGGTATCATGAGCTTTCGTGGGATTCTGGCGGGCTGCATGTGGCCCAATCAAAATTTTTTGTGGCGTGCCACTACATTCTATAAAAGAATAAAGTGCGGCCCACTGGCTGCTTGGAGCACGTGGACGAATGCAGATCATGGCTGGCTGCTGTGCTCACGCCTCCCCAGTGCCTGAGGAACAAATGTGTGGCAGCAGTGACACTGGCTCTGGGACCCAGGCATTAGGTATGGGAGGGGAGGGGCTGGGAGTGCCTACATCGGTGGGAGGGAGGAGGCATTGGGTTAGAGCGGGGCAGGTGCTCTGGGGGAGTGGAGGGGAATTGGGTTAGAACGGGGATGCCTGTCTCTGGGGGAGTGGAGGGGGATATTTTGTTAAAGTTTTGGTTTTTATGTATTTATTTCCAAATAAAATACAAAATGTATATTAATTTTATATCAGATATGTCAATTTTTTGCAATTGCACGAATAATTATATGTTTATGCAAAATCTCAAACTTACAAAGTATCTGAAATTTTCACAGAAGCCTGTTCTATTTGATTGACCGTGGTCTATACTGAACTTGTTTTGTTGAAATAAAATCATGTATCATATTAAAAAGTATCTTAAATTTATGTTTAAATTAAAATTATTTTGAGTAAATAACAATTTTACACATCGATTATTGTATTATATTCAAACAAGACCTGAAAAATATTATAAAATATACCTAAAACATAATCTATAATAATAAATAATTACAACTTTCCAGTAGAAGTACATTTTTCATTGGTGTCCCTGAAAGCTATCAGTTTTCATTTGTGTGGCCCTCAGTGGGCTTCAAATTTTGACACGCCTGATCTATATGTTTGTTAGTCTTAAAATGTAACCAGATGATTATTTTTTTAAGTTTTTCCTTTTGTTATAAAGTACCTTTTATTCTAAAAAAATTATAAGTAACCTCAATGCACCCATCTCTCCCCCAGAGCCAGCCCCTCCCCAGCATCCCCCATCCCAATGCACTCAACCCTCCCCCAGAGCCAGCCCCTCCCCAGCATCCCCCATCCCAATGCACTCAACCCTCCCCGTGAACCAGGGCCACCCAGCACCGGGAGCACCCCCCTATCAAATCCTCCCCCCCTTCAGAGCCAGGCACCGGAGGAAGGGACAGCCAGGTAAGGAAATCTAACCTTTGAAGTGGCCGCTGCTGCCGCCTGGTCCTGCTGCTTCAGCTCACAGTATGTAGAGAGCCAGGAGCACTTAGCCAACTCCTGGGTCTCTGTTCAAAAGTGTCACATGGACCAGAGCAGTGTGTGCTTCGCTCCTACCCCAGCCTGGCACCTGCCTAGCATGGTACCTGGGGGCAACTGCTCCCTCCTGCCCCCCTTGGCTATGCCTCTGGGTCCACAAGGGGAGCTGGGTTTTAAACTGGCTCCCTTCGCAGACCAGCTCCCGCCTGGCACCGTGTACTGTTGTCTCTGATACAGAGGCGGCAGCAGCACAGAGTGGCAGGAGTCTTTTCGGGAGTGAGGCTGGAGCGCACTGGCTACTGGCCCCGCCCCCAGGGACTGTAGAATAGTCGACCAACCGATAAGAATTCATGAGGTTACTTGACTATTTAATTAACTGATATTTAACATCCCTATGTTACACCTCTTTAATATGCCTCAAGTTTACCACTTCTTTACATGAAAAGCAAAGTATGCCTTGGATGTTCACTGGAAGTTTCCAGTCACCCCCAAACACCTTAAGAAGAGAGAATTTAGTCATTAGCATTTTTTTCTTCTTGTTTAGTGCTTCATGTCACACCTTCCCCCCTCGAAAGTTAAATGTGCTAAGTTGTATTTTATCTCTTTGCTGCTGTCAAATTAAAATGAGTCTATTGAAAAGATGTGCTATTACATTTTACAAAATGTACTGATTTTCTTTAGTGTATTCCAGGTTTAAAAAAAAAAAAAAAAAAAGCTGAAGCTTAAAGAGGTATTTTCAAGAGATTCATACGTGATCCACTTTTTTCGTTTCTATCAGCTTTGACCACATCCCTCTGCTTTATAGTTGTGCACATATTAAGTCTTTGATATCTTCAGTATGTGTATAATAAAGGAAAGACCTGGCCTGTAAGCACTTCTAAAAAACTCTAAGTTTGAACTGTGTGGATGTCAAAGGCTTTGATAACCGTCTCCTAATATAGTCTAGCCACCTAGTAATACAGAAAATAGTAACTATACAAACCTCATTTATTTCTATTGTAGCTCTTCAGACTATCTTCTTTTGTGGCTGCTGCTAGACTTATGCAGTCTTCAAAATCCAAATCCATAATTTTTTGGGCTCATAGAAGTGTTATATTCTGCAGTACTGTGAGTTCAGAGATGAAATGGGAAACCACTAGCTGCTCATTAATTTCAAGAATGGCTACCTTGGTATCATTTTTCGAAGAAAGTGTGTAAAGCTATAGGTTTTTGTGTCTGACAACCTATGAATAGTATCACCAAGCCTGATCTCTCTAATAATGTTATGGTGAAGTTCTTATGATTTGATTACATTGTTTTTTTTTTTTTTTTTTTTAATATCTGAGAGGAGTGCTGTAAAATAATTGTTTTAACAATTAACCACAAAAGTCAGAACTATTAACCTATAAACTCTTCAGTATCTTTAATTAAGAGTACAACCATTTGGAAGCCTGCTAAAAGTTCATAGACTGAACTAAGTATTTCATAAACACATTTTAAGGGTTTAAAATAAATGACTATGTAGTCATTAGTTTCAAAAGCGTGACTAGAGGAAATTTTGCTTATGTAAGTGCAGATTTGATGTTCTTCCTTTGTTTCCTCTTCACCAATAAGATGTTCCAAGCAGTGCATTTGAATTAGTTTCTTACAAAGAGGGTGGTGATCAGCTGTTCTCCGTGTCCAATTAAAGTGAGACCGGAAGAAATGGGTTTAATCTGAAGCAGGGGAGATTTAGGCTAAGTAATAGGAAAAAAATTCTAACTATGCGGGTAGCTTATAGGCTGCCAAAGGAGGTTGTAGAATCCCCGTCACTGAAGACTTTTAAGAACAGGTTGGACAAATACCTGTTGAGAATTGTGTATCTTTACAAAGAGGGCTCGACTTATCAATCCCTTGAGGTCCCTCCCAATCCTACACTAGATTTTGGTTTGTTTTTTAAAGCACATGCACACAAATTCTATAGAGAATCTAATTCCCTGTGTGTTAATGGATCAGTAATTATAGTGGAATACCAGAAGTATTTGGCGTATCAAGAAGTTATTTGGAATGTTTTATATGTTTATCTACCAGAGGTTCCAAAGTTTCAGCTATATATGAAGGCCATTGTTTCTGTGAGTTACTAACCATGATTATTTACTATTGCAGGCCACAGAGTTCCTGAATTCTCCTGTGTATTAGTAAAACAATTAAATGTTGGCACTTATAAATCACCTTTTCAGGAAAATTTTGTAATATTCGCTTGCTCGTTGTACCTGCTTTCTTCACTCTTATTCTTACCAACAAATAGGGAACAAAATAATGTTCTTCTCCCACTGCAAAAAAATCAGGAACTAAGGAGTTTGACACACAGCCAGTTACAAATTGTCTGGTCTTGACCCTCTGACCTACACTCTCTGCTTAAGAGCAGTTCTTCTCTTTGCACTTCCCTCTCTTTTCCCAGAGACTGTCACATGATTTGTCAAACTTGAATTGTTAGATCATTGAGGCAGAGATAGCATCTTCTAATTGTACTTGTATTTGTCAAAGACTGTTATTAGTATACTATAGAGCAATTGTGTCCGGAACTGCTTCCAAGTAAAGTAGGCCAGACAGACGGAGAAAGTAGTATTACTTCCATTTTACATATGGGAAGTTTGGGCATATAAAAATCACTCTGCCTCAAGTCACGTAGAAGAGGTGAGACCTGGACCAGGTAGGGTTGCCAGATGGTTTCAGAAAAAATACCAAACAAAAACAGCAGCAGCAGCATGGCCCCTTTAAAAAACGTGTGGTGAGGCTTTTTGGCTCTAACAGGCTACTGGCGGCCACCCGCCATCTTGCCTCCCTGCGCTGGGCCGGACAGTTCCCCTGCGGAACCCGGTAAGCACTAGGGTTGTGAGGCTGCCTCTGTACTGAGCTGGACATTTCCTGGCCAGGGAAAAAAAAAACGGAAAGTCCCAGACGTTCTAGGTGTCTGGTATTTTCTGAATTTTTTTTTACCGGACAGGAGGTGAAAATACCGAACTGTCCGATTCAGTATCGGACACCTGGCAACCCTAGAACCAGGGGTGCCAGAATGGAGGCAGAGGGCTCTTTGAGTGTGGGGTGGGTGTTTTATTTTTTACCAGCCATAAGGGTGAGCAGTGGAGGGAAGAGAGGAGACAAGAGCAAGAAGGGGATGTGGGAAGGGGCAGCCTGAGGGTGGGTTTTTTGAGAGAGAAGAGATAGCATAGTGGTGGGGCTACAGTTTGGGTGCCCAGGTTCCCCAACTTTTAGGCAGTGTCTGTCACTCCTAAGTTGAAATCAAGTCTCTGGATGCCCAGTCCTATCCACTAACCAGAGACCATCTTCTCTAGGAATGGTGTTCTCACAAGTTACTTGACTTTGGAAACAATGGTATTTCTTTGTTTCCAATTTCACACGTGCAGTTCCCAGTGCTCACGTTGGTTTCAGTGTATCTCAAACTGGTGATCATATAGACCTAATTTTTTTTTCTTGGATACATTTTTTTCCCCTATATAATTAGGTGTCTAGGTGCCAAATGAAATACAACATAGTAAAATACTGAAATGTACAGACCAAGGCCAAAATTTACAAAAGAGATCTTTTAGTTGCAGCTGAAGGTTCTCATTTATGGAAATGGGGCCACATAGGAAAAGGGATTTAGTTGCCTAACTTTGGCATCAGAGTATTACTGCACAGCTAACTTATTTTGTACAGTATTTAAGAACAAACTCGCAACCAGTTGGTGCAAAAAAAATTTTTTTCTTTTTTCCACACTTGGCCTATTCGATCTGACCAACAATTTTGTAGACCGATTTAGGAGGCAGCAACATATAAATGGGTCTTTGAATTCTGTAGATTAAAAAACAATTTTCTTGGAAACAGGTAAAACTTTATGATTTCTGTGACATTTGTAGTTTGTATTTTTTGATGTAGAATGTGACCAACTTAGCAGTACATGTAGCTACGAGGAAACTGAAGACCTTTTACACTGGAATAGGTTTTTAATATTTCTTCTTCACACGCAAGTTATTTGAAACGGAAGAGTAAGATGCAGTTGTAAACCATGAAATATGTAAACAGCAGCCAAAATAGAGGGGGGAAAAGTAATGTTTGTACTATAAAATCATGACTCTGAGTCATGCGTGTATGGAGCTGTGAGCATGGCAACCGCAGGGCCAGTTGTTCCAGGATTTGCTGTAATGGAAAAGGCAGATGACCAAATGGCAGAATTGTATTGTCTTCTCATCAAAGAACAGGATCAGAGTCTAGGCCTGGCTTCAGACTCATTGCCATAGTAAGGATTGATTAAATGGGTCACCCTTTCAGCTAGCAAAACTGATACCTTGTAAAATTTGTACCTATTTTGTAACTTAGAAACAAAGTCCTATTAAAATATAATAGGTAACATTTTCAAAAGCACTTGATATTTAGGTAGTCTTTTCAGACATTTGTGCCCTGTATATGTTAGCTAAATAGAACTTAAATAGGGGACAGACAGGGCCTAGGGGCTGGATTGACATTGACACAGTTAATGAAGGGTCAGCGTGTGTTTGACACTTTTTTGTTTTGTTTTGTTTTGCTTTACATAGTTCTTGGTGTGCTATGATTGCTGATGGCGTCCCAATTTTTTTTAAGTGCACTTCGCTGATGTGCTTCTTAATGTACAGTAGTGACTATTGATGAGTGTTTTCTAGGTTTCCAGGATTTCCTCTTTGGCAAATCTTTCCCTACCACTAGCAGATGATAAATCGAACAGCTTATTATAAACTAAAGAAGTACAATTGCTTCAGTTTTTCTGAGCTATCTGCGGTACACTTGTTCTGATAAGTAGCTACACTGCGGCTACAATGCAACTATATGTCTGCGTATAGTTGGTAATACAAATAGAAGGGGCTTTCTTTAAAACCAAAACAAGCTTTCTATAGTTAGGTTCTTGTCATTACTCCAGCCTCAACATGCAGGTTCCTCTTCTTGCTGTTTGGTTCAGCTTTATCAAAGCTCCATTTTCTTTCTGAACACTTGCTGTTGCTGTTCTTCCTCTTCACTTGGCTTTTATTTCTATTTGCCCTATTACCTCCTAATGTCTACTTTCAGGCCCGTACACAGGAATTTCTGTGTGGGTGTGACTTTTTTGTAAATGTGGACTGCAAGGGTGCAGACACTCCCCCCCCCCCCCCCCCCCCCCCCCCCCCCCTCCCTGCCATGGTTCCCAAAGTAAGCGTACTCTGGCCAGCTGGGTGAAGGCAGAAGCGGCATGCTGCCTCAGCCCCCTTCCCACATGCTCTGGTCGACTGGGAGAAGGTTGGGTCTGATTTCCCCCCCCCCCCCCCCATCATAAGCGAGGCTGAACCCTTCGCACACACGCCTCTCCCAGACTTTGTAAGTTTGAACCACTTGAGGTGGATTGGATGCATTTGTAATATTTCACATACCACGTGTAGTCCTCTAACACCGTATTCTTACAAGTTCATATTTCTCTTAGCTGTGATGGCTCAAGTTGGGTGATGGGGCAAAGGGATGTCCCTAAAACTATTTTTAAAAGGTGATTCCTAAAATGTGCTGAACTCTGGTTCTTACCATACAACAGTACAAGTAGCAGAAGCAGCTTGTGTCTCTTGTGGGGGCAAGGAGGAGAACCACCTCTACTGTGAAGATAAAAGGGCAAAAAGTACAGAAGTCAAACCTCAGAATTTTACGAGAGGGTTTGTAAAGTGGTTACTTAGGTTTATCTAATAGTGGGGGTTGTTTCTTCTTTCAGGAGAAGAACTTGAAAGTGAGAAACATCTGGCAATTCCCATTTTTCATTTCCCTCAATCATATACTATAGACATTTGTAAACTGGCAAAATTTGGCTCTTAACATTGTGGAATCTTTGGTTTTATTAAACATTGCCTTTTATTGAATGGGGAGAAAAAGAAACTGTGCTCATCAGGTGTATTCTATCCTATGTAGAGATCCTGGAAGATTTCTCCTCTTCCCCTCTACCTATCCCCAAAACTAAAAACACCCATTCTGGGGGTGGGTAACTTAGGGCCCAGGGGCCGAATGCGGCCCCTGGCTTGCCTGGATCTGGCCCCCAAGACTTGGGGCTCCCCTCCCCAGCATTGGGGAGCCTGGGCTGGTGCTCTGTGGGGCTGGAGGACACAAAATCTACTAGGCCCAGGCTCTGGTGTGGGAGGGGAGGTGAATGTGCGGAATGTCTTTCTCCTTCTCAGGGTTTGTGGGGGGTGGCTGGTTTTGGGGGGGGGGGAGGGTTGTTTTTTTGGCTTCTCACTTGTGTGTGACCCCTGATGGATTGGATTTTTTTTCTGAGGGTCAGTAGCCCCTGACCCAAAAAAGTTTCCCCCGCATCTCTTCTAGTCCATGTGCACAAGAAGCTGCTAAAGGAGATAGCAAGGCATTTGGGGCTGTGGTGTCATTCTCCAGGTGACATGTAGCAGCATTTTAATTTCCATCACATTGTGTTCATGTTGCCTGACCAAGACTACACTGTTGAATCATGCTTGATGAGAATAAATGGGTTGAAGTTTCCTCCAGAAAAGACATTATGTGGACTAGAGGAGAGATGCTGATTCAATAGCAGGGGTGGTTCCAGCTGCCAGTATTGAGGAGGGTTCTTCCCATTTTGACACATTGGGGAAGCTTTGAGATGCCTGACTGTGTTCCTGGAAACTTATGTGGAATCAGTAGCCAGACACTCTGGCTTACTGTTTGCTCTTGTGCAAATCAATATGTGGTCTTAAAGTTACAAATGCCTGAATCGCTGGGACCAGGATACCTGAGAGGCCAGCTCTGTCCCTATGTTCCACTATGGCAGCTGAGAGCAGTTTAGATGTTTCAACAAAATTATACAGATATAAATATCTGTGGGCTGGTGGTATGGTGTTGACAGTACAGCGAGAGACTACTGGCCCTGTTCCAGCAAAGGAAGCAATTTTCAATTAGTCTGATATTTTGGGAATGGTGTTGGGCCTCTCTCTTATCAGACTTCAAATAGAAAGGATGCAGATTTTTATGGATTGTATTAATTTTGAGCAGGCCTATTGCATTTGTTTTAAAATAAAGTCCTATATAATTCAAAAGGAAGTTGTTTATATATGTATCCTATTATTTGTATTTTAATGGCATCTCAGTGTCTCCATCATGAATTGGAGCCCCATTGTGCTAGGTACTCTTCAGTTTGTATCTGGTGTATATTTTTATATAATATGTTTTGGAGAAATACTGTCAAATGGAAACTCTTAAGATGTAGTCTAACACCAGTGTGAGTTGAGTTTCCCTGCCCTCGACTAGATGGCATATTGTTTTATAGATTCATATTCTGGTTCAGTTGTACAGCAAACTCATTGAGCTTGTTTGTTGGAAATTCGTTTTGTTGGAGTGCTGGCAGCCAGGTTCTTTAAATGCTAGAGATGATCCATTTCTTAGTCTTCTCTTTGAATTCTAGAGATGTCTAGGCACACTCTTGCAGTAATTTTCGTATTCATTTACATGCAAGGCTAAGATCTCAATGCTTGACATATGTATTGGATTTGTAATGCTATGTAAATAATTATAAGTAAAACTTATGTAAATGTTGAGTAACCTGAACTAGGGATCTAAAATCCCATTTAATCAGTTCATCAGTTAAACGTTTTGTTTAACCAGTTAACTGCTTAAACAGAGGGTGGGGCCTGCTCTGACTGGGCTGCCAATTAATGATAACTGGTGTAGTCCCCTTACTAAAGGTGCCTCTGCTTATTCTCTGGGAAGATCTTGTTTGCTGCAATCTAGCCCAAGAGACTACAATTCCCATGAGCCCTGGAGGAAACCAGGAAGGAAGCGTCTCTTTGTTTTGGGTCCTGGGTCTTTCCATGTGTGCGAGGAGAGGCCCAGCAGTCTGTGGACTCTTCTCTCTGTTTTTTGGAGCAGAAAGGGAGCCAGGCTGCTGTGGAGGAGTTTGATCCAGTCCAGGAGCTGTTAGGGTGCAGCTACAGACTTGGACTAAGAGCCTTTGGGACAGAAATCTAGTAGGCTGCTTCTGATTGCCCTTTGGCTGTACCTGTGGCTAGAAGCTACTCTGCATCCAGCACACAGAAGGAGACTAGAACCATGCACTCCAGCTGCAAAATCTTCAAGCGGGCCCACGCAAGCAAGTGTATGGTACTGTGAGTTCTGAGGAGTGGGGTAAATGGTGGCAGTGCACATGCCAGATACATAAGTTTCCTATTATTGCTGTGTACTTTGTTAATGTTATTCACTGGTAATCTGTTAAATCCTGTTTCTTTAAGTGTTAGTTAAAGGTTGTTCATTCTAATGTAATCTATCCGATGTATATTATTTATGATTTGTAATTGTTGTTCTGGAGTTAGATCCAGATTATTGCTGGAATAATTTTATTCCTGGAGGCTCCCAAGGCATACCATTAAGTGTGTACAGAGCCAGCCAGGTGGAGGCACTGCCGTTGTATGCTCTTTATGAGCCAGGGACAGCAGCAAGGGGGTGGTTAGGGTTTTTCCCCAACTAAACATCATCACCACTGGGGTACTCAGGATCTCCTTTTATGTTAAAACCATCAGGCGCCCAGGCACACCTGTGAGTGTGACCTACTCCCGAGTAACCCAGGGAGGAAAAAGGGGGTTACACTGATAAGGGTGTTGCTTACCAATTGTCCATTCACATCCCTAATCTAAACCAAAAGACTCTGACCTGCCTCACAAAAGGTGTTTTCAACTCTACTACTTTTGAGGTTAAATGTTTGTTTATATTTTGATGAACATTTCGTGGAGGGCCCTGTTGATCTCATAAAAGATGCTGCATTAAATTCTCCCTGGAAAATGGAGACCAGAACATTTAAACTTGGGTGCCTTAACTTACTCAACAAAATGAGCCTTACATTTTAAACATGCTCTGCCCTCTCCATAAGACACTGGTTTTCTAAAATGGAGAGATGACATGGTAAAAAGCTGACAAGTTCTACTGAATGCCCAGCACCTACTATCTCAGCACCTCATTTACAAACCTGAGACTAAGGACAAGTCTGTAGTAGCCAGTTTTAAAATGAGGCTAAGGATATTAGTCATTGTCATGAAAATCAACTGAAATGAATTTTCATTGAGCATCTTTAAGAATCAAAACGTGAAATACTTCTGCAGGTAAGTATCCCTATCAATCCATCCCCCCGCAAACCAGTTTTGTGTGTGTGTGTGTGTGTGTGTGTTTTGTTGATATCAAGTGAAAAGAATAGATAAATAATATAAATGGAAAATAAATCCAATAGATTAGCTTTGTTTACAGCTGCTGGTCCTGGCCCTCAATGTTCTGTGCTGTTATTTAGCTCTAATTTACCCCTAAATGTCTTCTAGGAGCCCAGTAATCAGTGGCAGTGTTGGTAATGCTGCTAGACAATATTGACCTGCTGTGGTCCAGCAAATTCTCTGGTTTGGCACCAGTCAGGTCCTGTGGGCGCTGGACTATACTAGAGGTTCAGCCTGTTCAAATAAAAAGCAACACTGAAATCAAATGAGAACAGGGCTCTTCAAAAATAAGTTGAAGGGAAGTTTGAAGAAGATTACATAAAAGCTATGGCAATGTGTACCTGACACAAGAATGAACAGCTGAGCACAGGGATCCTGAAATGGAAAACTGAAGACATTTCTGGTGTTCAGAATGTGAAACACTTAATGCAGTCTTGCTTGTCTATTGCAGACAAATTGTGTAGAAAAACTGGCTTGATCAAAGTCAACTGTGGACTTGTGGAAGGGATGATCTATGGTTAAGGTACTAGACTGGGAACATGGGGTCAGTTAATAGCTCTGTATCAAGGCCCTGTGAGACCTCAGGCAAGTTATTTAATCTCTCTTCCTCAAACTTATCTTTAAAATACAGCGAATACTACTTTTATTTCTGGCTTACTTATATGGTAGTATTTTAGGGTAAGGCACTCCTAGTATGTGTGTATAGCACCTGCTACAATTAGGCCCTCACCTTACCTAGGGTCTACAGTTGCTACCATAATAAACAGCCTCAATGGAGACTATATCTAAAACTTAGAGCAGAATTTGCTATCTATCTAGGTTTATATAGATTAATGCCATGAAAATGGATTAAGGAGGAGAATAGTGTCTAACAATACAACCTTCTTTATATGAATGCTCTAGGTGACCTAAAATAAGCTTGAATATAGAGTGAACTGTCTGTATCGTAGATGCTGAAGCATTATTTTGTTTCAGATAATTGTGGTATAGCACTGATATTCCTCTGTCTGCATTCAAATGGAATCACTTTTCCCTGTTGATGTCACCAATAGCTCTAACAATGACACTGATGAAACCAAATTGAACTCAGGCAAGAAAACGTAACAGCTGTATTTTTAGTGATGGTTTTTTTTATTTAGTGTGCCAGATAATACACACTATTGCTTTCATAAATTAGTAACATAAAATTACCAAGGTGGGAGAGTGAAGAATTTACTGTCCATGCTGTAAAAAGCAAAAGAAAGCTATAGAACTAAAATGTTACTTTAAAAAGGCGTTGTGTATTGTTTCTTTAAATATGGGGCATGACTCTGAGGAAAGGGATTAAGTTGTGGATCAAGATTCTACCATGAAGGGATGAAAGAAAGTAGTTTTGTGCATAAGTGTTTTGCTTATTTTGACAAATTCCTCGTTGAGTGTTAGAAGTGACTCATTCTATTCTGTACCATTGTCAGATGAAATGTTAGCTAGTAGGAGTTGAAGGGGAAAAAACCAGGAATGCAAATCCCGTGTAATAGGCATTCTGGGCAAGCAAATATCTTGGCAAAAGCACAGAAAACTAATTAGATCGTGGATCCATTGTTGACTGACTGGATTTTTTTAGATTTAGTATATGTGCTTGTTTCGGCATGATGTGTACGTAAGGTCAGTTGTCATCTAGGATGTGCCTAGAGTACAGAGGTTTTTTTCGAAAAAAAGTGGCCTTTTTTTGAAAAAACTTCCCCTGCATCTAGACTACTGCTGCGTTCTTTCGAAAGTAAATTGAAAGAATGCGGCAAATTTTTTGACCGCGGAAAACCTCGTTTTATGAGGAAGAACACCTTTTTTGAAAGTGCTCTTTCGAAAAAGGCACTATGTAATGCAAACTGCTTTTTCAAAAGAGAGCATCCAGACTGCCTGGGTGCTCTCTTTCGAAAAAGCAGCTTGCTTTTTCAAAAGTACTGGTTGTAGTCAAGACACTCTTCTTCTAAAGTATCTTTCGAAAAAGCTTCTTTCGAAAGAAGCTTGCAGACTAGATGTAGCCCTAGTGAGTTTTTAGATTTCAGGAAAGTCTCATAGACCAGTAGCCCAAGAGGAATCTACTTAGTGTTCCCAGAATGTCTTTCCTGTCTTGGCTCTTGGTACTTCCTGTCTCCATCTTTTGTGATGGAGGTATATAGAACCACTGCAGATGGTCTTCCTAATTCTGTTTATCTAAATGTAAGTTCTTGGACAAATGCTTATCAGCTAGCATGCAGCTCTTAGATACACAGTGTTTCATAAAAATCTGTTCACTGTTTTAATTTTTTGGCAATAGTGAGAGAGACCAAACACAACAAAATCATGGCCTGCCCTAAAAATACAATCTTGATGTGGTTTACAAATCATGAGAGTTAAAGAGCCAAGACGGGAGAGATACATTTGCCCAGGACACGGAGTCAACTGGTATGAGATGTTCTCTAAATGCTAAGGGACAACTTGTTTTTACTGTACTTTTTAAGGAGTTGTAAAGTGTGGGTTTTTTTGTTTGTTTTTGTTTTTTAATTCTGCTTTAGTTCCCACTAGTAGAATGCTCTTACTGTGTTTTGAAACTTTTATTGCATACTTCCTGAGTGGCATCAGTGTTAGCAACTACTATGAAATTCAGAACTTCCTATTTTTTAATGCATTGCATTGTGTTTGTAAACCTCTTTCTGTGCTGAGTTTATGGGCTAAATCCAAAATGCATAGACTTATTAACAGGTCAATATTTGTGATTAAGAAGAAGTCCCGTTCACGTCGCTAGCTGGCTTTTTTTTGATGAAAGGCATGGGTGGCTGTAAGTAAACTAATTTTAATCTAATGCATCTTAAGTATAGTGTAGTTCCTTTTTATTTTTAGTTAGGTAAATTTATAATCTCTATTGCCATTATACCTGAGCATCCCCAAGAATTTGAAATGAGAAATATTTCCTGCTTTCCAGCCTTTAGGAGCAATGCCTTGATTAATTTATAGATCTGATTTGTGCGTGTGTGTGTTTTGGGGGGGGGGGGGATTTTTTAAAAAAATAGAGGAAATGCAAGTCAAATACATGTGTTCTGTGCATATTGCTGGACATAAGACCCATGTGATCATTTTTGCCTTTGCAGAAGTCAGATACATAGTTTAGGTCCCTCTCCTGTGAGTTCTCTCTCCCCATGCTGGCATGTAGTTGTTGAGAAGGGTGATTTCATCTCTCAGGTAAATAAAGCCTTCCTCCTCCACGACACTGAGGACTTTGAACGTCAGATCAGACTCACTGACTTGGACTTGGTACTGGTTGGTAAGTCAATGCAGCAAGCAGAATATTGGTATGTTGTG
This sequence comes from Pelochelys cantorii, assembly GCA_032595735.1. NCBI lineage: Eukaryota > Metazoa > Chordata > Testudines > Trionychidae > Pelochelys > Pelochelys cantorii. Next base: position 241,832,437 of record CM064326.1, read on the forward strand.
CAGGATAAGGTATATCTTCACACCAATAGCAAAATGTCGTAGATAGGCTTTTTGCCATCTCTTTCTCTTGTGTTAAACTGTGTTTTTTGCCACCAACATTTGAATTTTCTCTTTCTACTTTTTCTGTTGCTGGTTCATCTGTGTGAATGATAGGGATGGGAAATGATATTTGGTATTACTGCCTATATCAGCAGTTAGGGAGTGGTTGCAGTGCCTCATTAAGTCCTCATCATTAAGGAAGCAAATCAAAGCCTCGCCTGTGCTTAAAAGCTTTGCTTTTATAACTGTTGATACAACTTCGCTGGCAAACCCTTCAGCTGGAGACGCAACTAATACTGGCAAAAAAGTGCATTTGCTAGTACAGCTTGTTTTGTTTGGGAAACAATTACAAGCCATATCTGCACAGCTACTTTTATGCTTGTATAACTACACTTGTGTTTAGGCTTTTGCTTGCATAGATCAGTTTTTTAAAAAACCTAGAATGGTGAGGTTGTCAAAACTCTTGAGTGATGCCCTTATTTGGGTTCAGTGTATGTAACATAGCAGGCTGTCAGGTGACGGTGGAAGGAACTTACATTATAGTAACTACAATAAGTTTATTTGACAACATTGCAATTTATATAGATGGGGAGAATACTTTCAGTATTCCTTTGACTGGGATAATGCTTCAATACTGAAGTTGAGACTACCGACAATGCTGAAAATGTTTGAAAATTTCATATTAGCAAAACAATATTTCTTCAGTTTACATTGCATTTGATTTTCTTCTGTGGAAATATAAGTAATGCTACTCCTATGATTTTTTTTTTTATGGTTCCTCCCCCATCTGTATACCTGAGACCTACTCTAGGTTACTTAATAGGTTATTGGTAGGGTTGCCAGATGGTTTCAACAAAAATACCAGGCACACTTGACATTACATCACAATCTACATTACATCTTATTTAGAAAATACTGGACATTTATATTTTCTCATTTATATTTTCTCAATTTGTTTCCCGAACAGACAGCTCAAATACTGGACTGTCCGGTTCAAAACTGGATACCTGGCAACCCTAGTTATTGCCAGATTAAGAAAAAATATAAATTCCTATTTGCCAATTTTGCAATTGCCACCCTACCAATATCTGATTCTCACATGCTTGAGGGAAAGAAAGGTATTGCTGACCCTCTGATTATCACTCTATTTTTGCTGAAATGCATATTTGTAATAATGCGAAGCACCACACAAACAATGTAATGTGATCAATAGAGGGAAACCTTCTTTTAAACAGGACAGTAAACAGATTATTTTTAATGACCTGTATCTTCAATGCTATAATTTTGTAAATTCATTTATAATATCATGGCCCCATTCATGATCAAGATGTGCGTGTGCGTGTGCGTGTGCGTGTGCGCGTGCTAGAGACAGACTCTGCAGAAAGGTCTTTCTGCTATGTGAGAATTGTGTGAGGAGAATCCCTGTGGGCTTTCCACCTTAGGTAGGTGTCTGGACGCTGCTGCACGCCTAGTTGGAGATTTTTGGTAGCAGTGTCCTCTGGTAGGCTGCGCACGCAGAGCAGGCGTGGTGCCGCTACTATGCATACGCAGCCAAACGGTCCCTCCGTTCCTTCTCTGCTGCCACTGGCATTGGTTGGAACCACAATTGCTCTCCAGCCTTTTTCAAAAACTTCATAGTTTGTTGTTCTTGTTAGTGTAGTTTAGTATAGCTCCCTTCCCTGCCTCCCCCAGTTTAATAGTTAAATCAGTTATTGTTAGATTTAATTTTTTTTTTCTTCTCTTGCTGTTAACGTGTGTTTTTCCTTAACAAGATTTCCTTCCTGGGATGCCAGGTTCCCCAGGCTTCAAATGCTGCCTGTCCTACAGGCTCTCAATCCCCATCTCGAACAAGCATTAAGTGTGTTCAGTGCCTGGGACAGGCATGCACCACAGTCCAGTGCCAGCACGGCAAGCAGTTAATGGCCTGCATACTAAATCCAGGGGAGCAACAGTTGAAGCTTCTTTCCCTGGAGAACACCGTGAGCCTGGCCTTGGACCCAGAGCACTCCACTCCACCTCAACAGCCATCTCCGTTGGCCATGTTCTGAGAAGGCTGCTCCCTCAGGCTCTGGCATTAGGGACTGTTCCTCTGACCAGCCTAGGAAGAGATCCCATTCATCAAGTAAGGGTGACTCCCCTTTAAAAAGCAGGGGCAAACACCCAAGATACCCCCTGCGCCGACCTCAACTGAGGTACCAGGTAGGGATGTGAGGGGATAGTTGGCCACATACGCGTAGTAGCGGCACCGTGCATGCCATCTGCTCTGCGTGTGCAGCCTACCAGAGGGCACTGCCACCAAAAATCTTCGTCTAGGTGCGCAGTGGCACCCAGACACAGGGCAGCCATCTTGAAGAACCTCCATTATTGCAGCAAGTTTCAGCACAGTAACTTGCCAGTGTAGACAGACTCCCAGCGCTGGGAACTACACCCCTCATGCAGATGGTTTTCCTAAAGTGCAGAGAGAGCTCTCTCCCAGCACTGGCACCAGGAGTGCACTGTCATGTTAAAGCATTGCTGCAGCAGCCCCTTAATGCTGCAAGTGTAGACAGATAAAGCCTAAGACAGCAACTCATTGGTGTATTACCTGTTTTTAACCTTGTAAATTACTCTAATTTATTTTGTAAGTTAATAAACCTACAGTTTTATGGCATTGGCTACAGGTATCATCATTGATTTGAGATCTGAGTACAACTGACCTGTAGTAAGTGAATAGTGTTTTGGGACGGATTATAACCTGAATATTATTTTTGGGGTGAAGTGACCATCTATCACACAGTCCTGCTTGCCTGGGTAGCAAGGTAAACTAGAATGCCCATGGGGACTGTTTGTGACTCTAGGGTAAGGCTGTTAGAGAGCTTTTAAGAGTTGACGCTTGTGACTGATTTGGAGAAATCTTTTTGTAGAACATACAAATACTTTGGGATCTCTGCCCTGAGATTGGTACTTGGGGTTGTGAGCCACTGCAGAAAGCATGGCAAACATATGTTGTAAAAATTGCCATACAAAAATCTACACAGAATTTTTAGCATTCATTCATTGGCACAGCTACTGCTGCTATTAGCAAAACTTAAGAAGTTGCTTTTTTTCCCCCTTTGGCTCCCTTTCTCTTGCTCACTTGGCATTAGAGTTGACAGCTGTGGTCGCAGATGGGGCAGACTCTGTAGTTTCATGATCAAATAACAGGACCTGGTTTCCTGGCTTAGATTGCTGCTAACTAAGTTAGCACACACTGGAGGAGCTTCAGGCTTGCAAAGTTGTCCTGTGCCAATTTGTGAAGTCTTCATACTCTGTAGCAGTGCAAAAAGGCCTTGCGTATGAACGTCTAGGAAAAGCAGTTTTAAGGCTTAGCAATGGGTGGCAAAGAATTGCCAGTGATGCTTTTTCCATCACTTTCCTCCTACAACAGTTGGAATTTAAAATGTATCAAACTGTTGTATTGGGTACATCAATAAGCAGATGGCAAACACTATTATTGGGTCTCTGTGACTAATACGTTAGCCACCTGTACTGGGGTAAAGAGGAGATGCTAAATAATAATAATATATGTATAACTCTAATACACTTCTCTTATCCTGTACCTTGGGCTATCTATGTTGAAACACAAACCAGAGTCTCTTCAGGACTTAAAAGATATTATGTAGAGTTAGGCCATTGTATGATAGACACTCGCAGATTTAATAAACAAACATTTAATGTATTTATAAACGTAGACGACCAGCAATGGAAATACTGATAAATAACTTTTTAAGTTATTACGTGGTGACTATACTGGTGTTTTCCATAGAGGATTCCCCACTCTGTTGTAGTTACATAATTTTCATTGTGGCTTCTACCTTAATAGTCATCAATACAGTTCCTCTGATTTTCTTATGGTGATGACTTTGCTGTCTCTCTAGTGTGGCATCAGAGAGTATGTATGTGTGTGTAACTTCAGTTCCTTATAGAGAGTATGTATGTGTGTGTAACTTCAATTCCTTACAGCCAGAGAAGAATGGCAGTCCTACAGTTCCCATCCACACGTCTCACCCTCTTCAGTGCCCCCTCCCCCCCAAACAACACCCAAAAAACAAAACAACCCTCCCCACACCTCCAGAAATCCTGCAGGCCAGCATCAATCCCTGTATGATAGTCAGCTGGTACCAATCGCTTCCATGTTCAGCGAGTTGGGGATCTTTAGCCATTATTTGAGGCAGCACATGCACTGGGAGTTGGAGTGGAAGGATGATTAGAGCAGTAGATTAAGACTTGGGAGACCTGAGTGCAGTTACCTGCTTTGTCAGGTTTCTGTGGGAATTAGGGCAAGGTTCTTTGCCTCAGTTCCCCGGGTGTTAAATGCTGGTAATGGTATCCTACGTCATAGGAGTGTTGGGAAGATAAAATGCATCAGATTGAGGTGTTCGGATAACACAGATGTAAATTAGTCTGCCATCCCTTCTTCTTGCCTTTGCTTTGCTTCATTTGTTGGGCATCAGCAGCCTAGTCCATAATCTCCACATTTTCTTGATGAGTGAGTCTTTCTAACTAACACGCTGACCTTTTTTGTCTCCTTCTTCAGTCTGTTGAGTCACCTTTTTCTGGGTCTTCCTTGTCCTTTTTTCCTGAGACTACTAGGTCTTGTACTCTGACTAACATACCCCATGTCTTGTCAGCTCCCTGTCCTCGCCATCTCAGTCGATGTTCCCTCAGTTTCTCCGTGATGGGGGCTACTTGCATCACAGCTTGTACCATTTCATTGTGTTGCCCATCAGCTCTCCTCTTACCCAGTGCCCATCTGAATATACTGCCAATATACGAATAAAATAGTTGGTATCTCTCTCTCCTGCTGGCCAGCATTCTGACCCACATTTCATGGCTTTGGAACTGGAATGGGTGAGAATTTGCAGATAGAGTTGTCCGGGGACTACACAGACATGAGGGGAAATATCAGGTGTGGTTTTGTGCCTCAACCTCAATGCCACTTGTAAAGCTTTTCAGACATTATTTAACATTGGGAGGCAGTATGTACTGCCTAGGTTCTAATCCCACCTTAGTGACTGATTTTCTGTGACGTTATAGGTAAGCCACTTAACCTACCTGTGCCTCTTTCCTCCTACCCTTTGTCTCTTGTCTGTTTAGATCTGGGGTGGGGAACCTCAGGCCTGTCATTCAAACTGTCTTGCCTGGATCTGGCCTCCGAGGCTTAGCATTGGAAAGCCCATACTGATGCACCAGCCCCCTGCCACCTACCTACAGTGCTGCAGCACACAAAATCTACTAGCCTGGGCCTCCCTAGGCTCTGATGTGCAAGGGGAACATGGGGAGTGTCTTTCCCCTTCTCAAGGGCTTCTCACTTTGCTTCTCACTTGTATGCAACCCCCAACGGATTTTTTTTCCCCTGTGGGTCAGCAGCCCCCAACCCAAAAAAGTTCCTCACCCCTGATTTAGACTGATCTCTTTAGGGGGCAGCACCTCTCTTACTACATGTTTGTACAGTGCTTACAACAATGGGAAGGGGGTTCCAATCTCTCTAGCCGTCTCTGGGTGCTATCCAAAACCCAATTATTAGTAATAGTTATGTTTAATTATAACTCTAGCTTTGTTTTCGGTCAGCTTGCTTATTTAGCTGAGGAGTGCAGTGACTGAAAGGAATTGAGGATCCAGGAATGAATGGCACAGGGGCAGCACTGGGTGATCTCACTGTACACAGCATTGTCTGCAGGGAAAAATTGAAATTTATCACAATGGGTTCCAATAGAGGGCTTCATTCTGCTACAGGAATTGCTAATGGTGCTGCAGCATCAGGGTTACTCTAGTAAAAGATATGACCAGTATAGTTTGGGAAGGAGGGGATTTTTTTTTTGTAGTAAATCTGTCAGTTGGACACTCCGTAATGCTTAGGATGGATGCAGATATTGCGTAGTTTGACTTCACCTTACAAACCTTACAGATTTTTCCAAAGCATTGTAAAGGTATGAATGACAGAATCTTGGAGGGCCTGACTGTGAAAGGCTGAACTTGTAAACAGATCCCGCCCACAAAATACTGGTAAACTGACAGGTGTGCTCTTTCACTAAATAGGGCTCTTATTATTTTGAATGAGGACAGTATGCAATTAAAGCCTTAACTTATGCCTTCAAGCCTCTTTCTCCTCTGTAGGCAAGACTGCTATTGATTGTTCTTGAAAAAACACTTGCCTGCTTTTCCTGTCCTCAGGATAATGCCACTAAGGTTGTTGCTAAGAATGCTCCACTTGGTTAGAGTAATGTGGGTCAGTGTGGGCTTATTGCTAGATGGGTGTATGGTCACTACCCAGTACAAAAAGCCCTTTTCAGACACGCCCCCACAGGCAGTCAGAATACAAAGAGTAGAGAACTTTTGGCTGCTGAATCAGCTTTATTGTCACAAGATGCAGAGGCAGAAAACCCAGCAGAGGCTCTAAGAACAAAACAAGAAACTGCAATATTCTTCTTAAAACCCGAGATTATAGAGTACTTTTAGTTTCAAAAGCATAGTAGTTCCAGAAAAGGCAGCAAGCTTTCCAAGTGAGTAGGTATGAAAGCTTTTCCAGTGGAAATAAATCTTCTTCTGGCAAATTGTTCTGGTAATTATTTTTGTTCCATATTAGCATTAACTTAGTTATCTTACACTGCTACTTTTTTATTGTTTTATGAATATTTACATTTTTAACATTTGTTTTTCTAGTGTTTTTCACCAGATAGAATAATTCTCTCTCTCCTGTTTTGTTTGCCAGTGACATAATGTAAATCTCAATCTAGTATGGTTTTTAAGTTAATTAATTAGAAAAAAAGACTGACTGCATTTTAACCCTTCTGGAAATCAGTAAGTTTGAAGAATAAATCTAGAATGTAATTTCATGTGTCCATAACTGTTGAGAGCGATTTATAATAGACTTCAAGTTGAGCTTTGTGAGATCTTGTGCTTCAGCATTAAACCTGCCCAAAATATTGGGCGCACAGCCACCATCAAGGTTAAATCCAGATGAAAGCATTTGTTGTGTTGCAGTGCCTTGTTTAAATGGCAAAAGACCTGCTTAGGCATGCCCAGTGAATGCTAGAAGCTATATGTTCCTTCATTAGGCATTTGCGAGGCTGAAGCACAAAGAGTGATTGTTACCCAATAAGTGGTAGTCACATACTCTACCAATAGCCTTAGGAGAGTTGGTTACCATGGAATCCACCATCTGTTCACTCCCCGCTGGAATGTGATTATCCTTGCTGTGTTGGGGACTGGTAAAAGCAGGGGAGCGTGTGCTGTCTGCAATTATCTGCAATGGAGTGTGTTAATGGAAGGCTTGAATTAGCAAGCTGGAAGAGCACATAAAGGGATTTTACCAAAAACTGTTAATGATTTCTAACCAAGAGGAGTAAATGCAGCTTTTCTAAGGTTAGTGCTAAATGCGAAATGTGTATATATACATACCGTTTGTGCAATATTGATGCGATATATGGGTTTGAGATCTAGGGAGGAATATTAGTGGTCATTTAAGTCTAGCAGTTTTTATCCGTGAGGACCGGAAATTTTTCAAGATTCTTTTGTCTCGTGTTAAGTAGCTGATTTTGGATATCTGAAGTAATAGATGAGAACAATAACTAGCCAAAGTGAGGCAATTCATACCTCGTCTGTATGTGAAGTACTGTTTATTGCCCCCATTGCACATTGAACTATTGGACTGACTGATTTTTACTCACCTTGTAATGTTAATTGTTTTTCCTTTGAGTGGTTAGTGGGGAGCTTGATGTTTTGGAAGGGGCTTTTGCTATGTGGGGAGGGGCATTCACATGGAGATACTGGTACAATAGATTAACTATCTAAGCCAACCATGTAAATGCCATAGAACATGAAATGGTAGTTGAATGCAAGATCAATTTTCCCCTTCACCACTACGCCACCCCCCAGCTGACAGATCAAATTTTAGAATTTTTATTTTGTAACGTCGTGCAGTGACTTTGCACAAGTTCTCAGGGTGCTGGGGCTGTGCATGTAGAAGCAATACGGCAGTGCTTTCATGTCAGGGTATCAGTAAAAGCAAGTGTAAAATTAGGGGAACACTTTCATTTCTAAGGCTCCTTTCTTTTTTTTATCCATGGTGTCCTTTTGAAATAGTGGGGGTTTTTTTGGCGGTGTTATAACAAATTATTGATTTAACCTTTTTTGTACAATTAAAATGACTACTGCCTTATACAAGAGACTTTTTAAAAATATATTTCTTAAAGCACTATTGTACCAAAATCATCATGAATATAAAGTTTCACTTCTGCAAAGGTTTCTGACCATGTTTTGGTATTTTCATTGGAAATAAAGCACTTAAGGTTGCATGCAAATTTCCAAGACTTCCATTTTTATTTTGTATTGGGGGAGGGAGAGGGAAGAGAGGTCTGCCAGTGATGGGAAGGCAGCACCAAAGTCTCTTAATTTTGCTATGTCAGTCTTTCTAATTCCACTGATCTGTTTGTGTATTTAAAATGTCAGTAGGTCAGAATCTGAGGAAAGTTGGAAAATGACATGGCTAATAGGTCAACTGTGTGCAAAATAACAGCTGAAAATGGTATATTTGTAATCTACCAATGTGGTGCTTTTTATGTCTTGTAGTACTGAAAATTGAGTTCTTATCTCTAGAACAGTTACGTTGGCAGCTCTACAACATATGGGTTTATATATAGAACCCCTAGTTGCATGGCTGCATACGTGCTCTGATGTAGGAAGATAGTCCTGAAGTCTTTTTAAATGTCTAATGGAACAATGCCATGCTTACACATGGTGGAAGTGGGAAAGTAGTTTTGGTGAGGGCCGTACAGCCTTTTAGTAATTCAGTCATTTTGCATTTGGACAGATCCCTTCTTCACAATCAAGTGTTTTGCTTCAATTGAGCAGTGTCCTTTATGTAAAACTTGTTTTATTGGACTTAAAGTTGTGGTAATTCAACTTGTTCATGTGTTCTATTATATTTGGGTGCTATTGAAAAGAAAGTTTAGGGAGCAGACTGGCTCATGTGATTGGAAAGAGAGGACTTTAATCATTAGGCCATTATACATTTGAGCTGGGTCAAAAGTAGCAGTTGGCAGTTATATCATGGTTGTTTTGTGGCTTGTGTGAAATGAGTTTCTCAGTTTATTTCCTACTGGACAGTGTCAATCATAGAATTGTCCATTACAGTAGACACTGTTAGTATCTCATTGACAAGTGTAGGCAGAGGCCAGTAATGGCATGGACTTATAAATGGCTTCTTGTGTGATCACACTATATCAAGCGCTGCCCAGCTGATTAGAAAGAGTACCCACAGCTAGTTCTTTTGTTTCTACTTGTGGTGCACATTTGCACTTGCCTCAGTGCACATGAAAACTTATTCCATCCATAGATGGAAAAGTTTAGAGGGAACACTTTTCACAACTGACATTCTCAGATGTATCTTTGAATTTTAAATGACAGTGGTGAACATGTTGTAAATGTTTAAATAGACTTGCAACAAATTTTTAAAAAAAAAAATGTATATGAGACTGCAGAATGGTGTGTGTTTTGGTCACTTGGTCAGTCCTGATCTCCATATAGAGGGATTTAAAGGCCAGTCAGTATTTAATCCATTAAAGCATCTGGTTATTCATAACACTTTTTTCACCTTCTGGATGCTATGAATCACATTGAAATACTTTGTAAAAATATGTGGACGTGATTTCTTATGAAATCCGTTGACAACATGTAAATGTTCCTGGCCTTCCTGCTTGATACAGTGGCAAATCAAAGCTACAGCAATGCCTTTGTGTGCAATGCACTGACATGTGGGAAACCTGTCCTTGAACGCTGGTGCGCTCCGTCAGCAGGTTGCACTGAGCCACTCTGAGGAGCACCCGAATGCAGGTTTCCCTCACTCCTTGAATTCCTCCTGAAAAACTATCCTGGAGCAGCACTGTTATCTTTAGAGGAGATCTACCTGAGGGGAAGATCACCTCCTGAGCATCTTGCCACAACCTCTTTCTCCCAGCCTCTGCTCAAAAACAACAAACTCTTATTACAGGATGTGTTTAATGAGCAATAAGACATAACCAACATACCATGACCAGAAATATATGAACAGTGTAGGTACTTAACTGGGACATTTCTTGTGCCTCATTTGCAATATCTAGGTATATTAAACTATAAAGGATGCTTGGCATTGAATAATGGGTTTGGTTATTTAAATGTAAAGGAGTCTAAAGGGCTTGCCAGCAAACTGACCCAATTGTTTCCCATGAACAGACAAGTCTTTCTGCTCTTTCTTTGCCACATTATTCTGGAATGCTGTCTGACATGTTGTGGATTTATGCATTGCATCCAGGCTGCTGGCTTGCAGAGTTTGTAAACAAGTTTAGTTTTGATACATTTTTCTGCTGTTTACTGGTACGTTTTGAATTTTAAAAAATTAAACCAAACTCAGCTTGTGGTTTATCCCCTTGTGGATGCTTCTCAGCTTCAAGGTTAAAGTTGGCAATTCTCTCAACATTCACTGTTTTGGAAAGTCATAGTGTCTGTTTACAATTCACTCGCTTTGCAACTTGTGTGAGATAATGGAGGCCAAGGGATGTTAGATGTGGGAGGAAAAACCTGCTGACATGCTTGTTGCTACTGCTGGTCCGTTTGTAAATTCTCTATATTAAATTACTTGTGCCTTTCATGCCTGTTTTATTTAAAAATATTGCTGATGTCTGCATTTTGTCCCCTCTGAAATTAGAAATTGCTATAAAAGGATTTAGGCAATTTTGTGAAATAGCTTGATTCATTTGAAAGGAAATAATTTCTCTTGGTATGATATATTTGCATAACTATAGCTAAATCTATAAGTGACAGTGAAGGATTAAAAATATCTATAACTTGTAATGGAATTTTTAGTCTTTCCCAAGGGGAGGAGTTGTATTCAGTAGGGAAGAATGTAATACTTTTTGCTCCACCACCCACTCCCCATTAGCAACATATAACTGAAGATTTGGAGGACTTCAAAATTGATTTAATAAAAGGAATGACTTCTCACAACTTACCTTTGGGAATTGCCTTACCCTCTGTACTTGTTTTCCCATATGCAAAATGGGGTAAGTGGGTTGGTAGAAGAGGCAGGAATAGAATATTCAGGTGAGATTATAAAAACAATCATCAACATCATCCAGTTGCTCAGCTATATATAATTAACTAGCAGTTAAATGCAAGATTATACTACTTGGAAAGCCATGAAATGGAACAAAGTAGCGTGTGGTGTTATGTAAGAAGTGACTGAGCAAACCTAATCCTTAAATACAAAAAATATCCTAAAACCTGATCTTGCAAACGTTTATGCATGATAGTAATGGGAGTAATTGCCCCTGAGTTCTTCAGAGGTGGTTATTCACCTGCCTAGGACCAGATTGCTGGTTAGTAAGGTGTGTTTAGATAATTGAGACACACATTCATGTTCCATACCCATCAAATACTGTCATTAACATAAGCGTTTTCATGCTGGGTCAACCGTCCTATATGTAATGAATGGTTGGAGTGGTCAGATTACGTTCTCTCAACTGAAAATGCAATTAAACTTGGCTTTGTTTTAAGAATGGAGATTGATATCATTAGTACACTGTATATTTCAGACAAATAGTTTTTTTTTTAAACTGTGGGTTGTTTGTGAATGGCCTATATGAGTATTTCATTTTGACTTGTCCCTATTCATGGCATGTAGTGGATTCATGGTATTTCTTTTCCCCTCACTGGCCAACTAAAATTTAGCAGAAGAATGCCACAAAGATTATCCATTTGTGAAACTTCAGGGGTTCATGACCATGTTTATAAATTCCTGATGGTTATCTTAATATTTGTAAGTGATTATATGACTCTGCAAGTAGCAGCAAATCTAAATGGAGCTGTTTATTCACAAATCTGTGGTTCATTATTAGACCAGAAACTGTCAGGGGAGTTTAACTTTATTATCCAAGGCAATAACATGCAAGACTGAAACTTTCATTTCAAATATGACTACGGCCGTCATATTATAAGCTGCTTTTTAATGACTAGAACTGTGGAAATAACTGAGTCGCAGTAATTTCTGTACTGGCTATTTTTGCTTCATACTGGAAACCTAGTCCTGAAAAGGGATCTTACAAGATCATGCCAGAGGGATCATCTTTCAAATGAAAAGTAATGTCCACAGTTTGTTTCTAACAGGATCTATCACTTGTAATTTTTAGCTTGTTCTCAGCAGACTTTTATACATGCTGATAGGCTATGGACCATGCTTTTTACTGATATCTATTGAGTTCAGAAACACAGCAATAAACTCAGTTAATGATTTCATGTAGCAAGTGAATTATATATGTTTAAATCACATTCTGAATTGCTTGATTCATTTATACCAGTGCGAGTTGGCTGCTAATTCATGACATTACTGTGCAGAAGACAAATGCTGCTTTTAACCATCTTAAATTAAACAAAACAAGCACGGACAACTTCCCTTTATTTAGCAGTTTACATTTAACACAATACTTTACAATATTGCTCTGTCTGTCTGTCCCTCCCTCCCCACCCCCCCTGCTGTGGCTGATGGCATACTTCCTCTTCCAAAATGAGGTATGTGGTTGACGGTTCGCTTCATAAGGCTGGTGTTTGTAACTCAAAGTTCTACTGTATTCCTTCTTTTAATAAAGAAACATCTGATGCTCCAGAAGGTGAATAAGAACATATTTATAAGTAAAATGGCTTCTTGTTAGCTTCCTGCTTGGTAGCTGATCAGATTATAGTATTGGGATTGCCTTGGTTAGGACTCGTAATAATGAGCTTTCTGAGTAGGGTGACTTGACATGATAGTTTGTGTTCAGTACAATGAATATGAATAATATTTAAGTATCGAGAATTGCTGAAATATCAGAGGGTTTAACCTGGGTGATCAGACAGCACCCTTATTTTCTCGAAGCCCTTGTTTTATTACTTCAGACAAATGTAATTTCTCCTTGGCAATTGCATATGATTTAGGTTCAGATGCGAGTTTTCTGCACCAGTTCTCTTCCATAGCCACTGTGTATGTCATTGCTTGGAGTCATATTTCAGTGTTATGATTGAACATTCACTATAAAATTCACATGACCCGTTTGGTCCTGTTGTGACAGTTTTCCCTCTGTCTTTTCAGAGGTCTAAATTTTAATCTTGGGGAGTGGGTACTGCAGAAAAGCTTCTCTGTAGCTACGAATGGCTGGTGTATTACAAAATTTGTCTTCCGGTCAGGATAAAGCATTCATTTTCCTTAGTAGGGTTCGTTGTGAGTGATTAACAAAAGATACTTGTATTACTGCAGTGATCTGTCCGCCATGAACCTGCTTTTGCTAAATGCTCCTTTTCACCTGGTTCAAACTACCGTTGTTAGATGTCTTGCAAGCCAATTTTCCCTGTCAGACTGCTTGTGTTCAGCAAACTACATGCTGGCTTCCAGAATGGTGATACGATTCTTGCTTTAGTTCTGATTTTTGCAATAAGCCTTTTGTATAAGCTAGTGCCAATACCTCAACTATGTCTTCCAAGCCTGCTGACTTGGTTTTACTTTTAGCCTTACTGCTGAGCACCAGGTCATTAACTGAATATTTGATATTTCCACAAGTTGCAGGGATGCTTTTTTCTCAGTACCATGAAGGGATAAAACTTTAGCTAGTAGGTAACTTAATCTTGTCTTCCTTCTGGTTTCCTTTTAATTCTAAAATGCTTTCTGTCTGGTACGTCACACAGAATAGAATTCACCTGAACTGAAAGCTGTTTCTGCCGTCTGCTGATGCTGAAGAAGTGAGTTTTGCCCGCAGAAGCTTACGATACTATATATTTGTTAGTCTCTGATGTGCTACAAGACTGCTCATTGCTTTTAAACTTACACCTGGAGTAGGGATGTAAGCGACTAGTCGACTACCCAATGCTTATCGGATAGTGAAGTAGGAACTCGACTAGTTGCTTCCCCCCTCTTGCTGCCTCTGATAGATGCAGCCAGGGGTGGGGAAGCAGGAGCCAGTGCTGGGGGATCCGCCTTAAAAGCCAGTTCCCCCCAGTATCCTTGATTAGTCAATAAGGGAAGCAGTCCCCCGCTGGCACAGGTTCCCCTCTGTGCTTCTTCCTTTGAAATGTACAAGAGCCCTGTGGCTCTTTGAAATTTTCAAAGGGAGAGGAGCAGCAGTTGGGACGAGCAAGAGCTGGCCTGTTTCAATTTCCATTGAGCGAGAATTTCCCTCGACTACTCGATTATCTGATTAATCGAATTTTAACATCCCTAACCTGGAGTATGGACAGAGCCGGCCCAAGCTACGGGCTGACCGGGCTACGGCTGGGCGGGGGCGGGGGCGGGGCTGCGCATGTGCTGGGCACCCGGGGGCGGGGCTGTGCATGTGCTGGGCACCTGGGGGGGGCACGCCGTGCGCCCGGGGGTGGGGCCGTGCATGCCTCGCACTCCCGTGGGCGGCGCTGCGCTCCCGGGAGCCGGGGTGCACAAATGGATCGGGCCGGTCCTGAGTGTGGACATTTGAATAAAGCAGCCTATGATCAGTTATGTAGTGGACTGAGGTAAATGCTAAGAGGAGAACCAAACAATTTGTGAAAATGCACTTGATCTAATTTAGATTTTTCAGTAAGGTATGTTAGTCTGCTTATCATGGTTCAATGTATTCAGATTCTTAAAACTTCAATGCAAATAGTGCAAAACTCATTCATTTAAAAACTAGCTAGATGGAAGTGGTTGAGCTCAGTTTCAGAAGAGGCTAAAACTTATTTTGGGTTTTAGGTAAGAAAGCAAAAAATAAAATTTAAATAAGCATGTATCTTCTGGTAAACCTATTGTGTTCTTCAAATGCCATAGAGCTCCTCAAGTAGATGGTAGCAGAACAAATGTGGGAAAAGATCATGGTTAAAATTAACTATGGAAAGCCGTCACTGAGTCACTGATGTAGATAGTAATGCAAGTTGTACCTCCCTAAATTGGGACTTTCTGTTCCGGCAATATCTATAGTCCAGCAGGACCATGGATGTTCCTGGACCAGAGAGCCCAGGGGCAGGGAGGTCTGGTGGCACAGCTGGCTGCCAGTAGTGCAGCAGCGGGAGGGGGAGGGAGGGTGGGGGGAGGGTGGGAAATAGGCTGGTTGCACAGCTGAGAGCCTGGGAGTCAGTGGCATCAAAGCCAGGGCCTGAGCCAGAAAGAGCTGTCAGTGGGGAGAGGTGTTGAGGCTGGTGGCAGGGGACCTCCCCTGGTTCAGCAAATTGCCTGATTTGGGACCAGGGGCATCCAGCCTGTAACTTAAAAGAAATTACAATGTAATTACGCTGAAGCAATACCTGAAAACTATTTGTCTACACTGCAGGCATCTTGTGCAAGAACTGTTTTGAGCAAGAGTTCGTCCACACTGCAATGTGCTTTTGCACAAGAGTGTCCATGGCAGTGTGGACGCTCTCTTGAGCAAGAAAGCTCTGATGGCCATTTTAGCCGTAGGGGTTTCTTGTGCAAGAAACCCCTGTTGTCTGTCCACACTGCCTTCTTGCGCAAGAGGGCTTATTCCTCGTGGGGAGAGGAATAACTCTTGCACAAGAAGCCCTCTCTTCTGATGCTTTACTGTAAATTTACTTGCGCAAGAACACGCGTGCAGTGTAGACACTCCGCAAGTTTTTGCGCAAGAATGACTGTTCTTGCGCAAAAAGCCTGCAGTGTAGACACAGACTTTGTGTTTAACCAGCAATGTAATATGAGTCTTTTCTCTATAAAACAGAAAGCCTGGAAATGTAGGCTTGTACCTTCATCACGACAAGACTCAGCTGATATGGCAATGATGTAACAATATTTAGTTAGTGTTTTCTTCCTTTAGATGGATTTTACCCTTGACTGTGCCTTATGAACTTCATCTCAATCATTTTTAACTAGAAATGTAAGTTCAACTGGGGTAGATGGGGATGACAATTGAAGCAATTGTGTGTGTTAGGATAGGATGGCAGATGCCAGGACCCTGTGCAGAAATGCTGCCATTTTGGCTGGCTGACTCTGATTCCAGATTTTGTGAGTCTTAATAGTGCCAAGCCAGAAGAACAAAACAATTGGTACATCTGAGACAGGAGGCAATAAGGGCATAGACAGTCCATAAGTATGTTGAGGTATAAGCCCCTTTAAGAAGAGCTAAACTTAGGAAAATAATCAAGATGAGGCTTTTTATATTTGTTTAATCAGTCATTTAATGTTTAAGTGCTGTGCCAGATTGTGGCCTAACTTACCCACAAGGGCAGCACATACTTTGTAGTGATGTCTATACCACAAAGAAAAACCCACAGCTGGCCTATGTCGGCCAACTCTAGCTCTTGATGCTGAGGCTGTGGGTCTGTTTCATTGCTGTGTAGACTTCAGCTCTAGGACCTGGCAGGGCAGGGCAGGAGTATCCCAGAGCTCTGCCTATACTCCAAACCTGAAAGTCTGTGCAACAATGAAATAGCTCTATGAGACTGAGTCCAGCCAGGGGTTATTCTTGCCTATGTAGAAATAGCCTTAAAGTCATCTGTGCTTGGCAATACATGGAAATATTAGTATTGCCACCTGCTGTGTGGAACTATATAGATGTGCTGATATGCCTAGTAAAGAATCTATTGTCAAAACCACTTTTGAAAAAATCTCATTTTGTTGTCTGTATTGTGACCGATACATTCGCAGACAGGTATTTGGACATGAATTCCATTTTTCGGTTATTTTGATGATGATTGTGTTTTTGTGTTGGTTTTTATAAATACAATATGCAGAAAGTTGAGGAATTTTTGGTGCTGTGTGTTTGTGCGTGCGTGTGTGCATGTGCGTGCGCACATGCAATTCCCCCTGGAGTAACTATGATGGGAGCAGCTTGGCAACTCTTATGTTGTCCTTTTAACATGGTAAGAATCACTTTGAATAAAAATAGGGTTGCCAGATGGCTTCAACAAAATTACTGGACACACTTGACATTACATCACAATCTATATTACATCTTATTTACAAAATACCGGACATTTATATTTTTTTCAATTTGTTTCCTGAACAGAAAGTTCAAATACTGGACTGTCCAGTTCAAAACCGGACACCTGGCAATCCTAAATAAAAAGCGTCTTGCCCTATGGATGCATATATATTGTAGCTCACATTGTGGATTACCAAACTACAAATAGTACTGCAGAATGGTTGATTTTGGGGTAAAGGTTGATTGGTCACAGTTTTTTATTGAAGAAAAATGTTTTTCTAGCCAGTCAGTAACTTCATTAAAACATATACACTGATTGTAGGAGTTAATAGGGTAGCCATCTTTCTGATTTCTGAAGATTGGGCATCCCTGCCCTGCCTCTTTCCCCCAGACCCTTCCCTCCATGGTGCCTCCTCGCTTGGCTTCTCCTTCAGGTAGTATTTATTTTTTGCCTTTTGGAAAGCTTTTTTCCCTCCTCGTATTCGATTCTTTTCTACACCAATATTCTCCACAGGAAAATCATGTAGACAAAACCTCTAGCCTTAGGACATTCATTAAATGGTTCATCTGTTCTGTCAGAAGTCTTTCCCCACACACCTTCTCAGGGAAATTTTATATTTTATTTTTGAGAGCGAATTGGACACAAATGAAGCAACCCTAATGGGCATATTTATTGTGGAATTATATTAATATGTAGATGCACACTGGGAAATATTAATATTTGCAGTTGTGTCCTAATACTTAGGCCTCGTCTATATTAGAAAAGTTGTACAGTCTTAACTAAATTAATTTGAAATCTGTGTAGTTAGTTAGGTGATGCCCCCTAATGTAGATGCTCTTAAACCCATTTAATCCTTGTTTAGCATATACTAATGAATTATCAAATTGATTTTAAGTGAGAGTTAAATAGGTGTAAGTACATCTACATAGATGAGAAGTATTACCCCTCCATATATCCAAAAACAAAGTTTAAAAATCTTCCTATAAATTAACCAGTACATACTAGTGCAGGGGTGGACAGTAATTTTTGATAGGGGGCCATTCCAAGAATTTGGTAAATGGTCAAGGGCTGCACTCTTCCACGTTAATGGAGGAGGTGCAGGGTCTGGAATGGAGGCTGGGAGCAGAAGGGAGCTCAGGGAAGGGGATTGGAGTGTGAGAGGGAGGGGGTCTGGGAGGGAGCTTGGCTGAAGGAGGGGATTGTGATCTGGGGCAGGGGATTAGGGTGCGGGTGTGGGATGCATGGTCTGGGAGGGAGTAGGGGTTCAGGAGAGGATTCTGATTTTTGGGGAGGGATGTAGGAGAGGTAACGGGGTCTGGAAAGGAGTTGTGACCAGGGGTAGAGGTGCAGGGGTTTGGGGAGAACATAAGAATGGCCATACTGGGCTGTACCAAAGATCCATCTAGCCCTGTATCTTGTCTTAAGCATCTGGCATTGGCCACTGTTGGCAGAGGGAATGAACAAAGCCAGTAATCAAGTCATCGATCCCCTTCTCCCTTCTTTACCTATTTCCAGCTTCTGGCAAACGGAGGCTAAGAACTCCATTCCTGCTCATCCTAGCTAATAGCCATTGATAGATAAATTCATGGAAAATTGGTCTAATTCTTGTTTGAACCCTGTTTGTCTTGGTCTTCACGACATCTTCTGAGAGGGAACGCCACAGGTTGACTGTGCATTGTGTGGAAAAAATACTTCCTTTGGTGGTTTTTAAATCTGTTACCGGTTAATTTCATATGGTGATCCCTCACTGTGTTATGCAAAGGAGTAAATAACACTGCCTTATTTACTTTCTCCACTCATTCCTTGATTTTAATAGACCTTGATCATCTAGTTTCGAAGCTGAAAGCTTCCAGTCTTATTAACCTTGCCATTTATGGAAGCTGTTCTTTGCCCTTAATAATTTTTGTTGCACTTTTCTGTATCTTTTTCAATTCCGTTATATCTCTCTTGATGTGTGGCAACCTTGTTTGCATGTGGTATTTTAAGATGTGGCATAGCATGGATTTGGATAGAGGCATTATGATATTTCTTGTCTATCTGTCAAAGCAGGTCTATCAATTTTCTGAAATTATAGTTAGGTTAAAGAGGAAACCTAATAAATGTTGAGCTATTAAATTTATTAGGAGAAACTATTGCTGTTAAAGCCTGCAAGTTTGATTAAAAAATTTAAACCCGTGATGATAAAGGCAAAGTCTGTCCTTGCAGGAGGGGATTAGCAAATGAACCACAAGTTCCTATTTTTTGTAGTGGATGTGAAAATGTTAAAACAGCAGAAAACACTTTTTGTAGTAATAAAACCCACACAGTAAATGTTGCACGAGTGATTGTTCTATTTTTGTGTAAATAAATAAAAAGCTAGTGAGTGATTGTTCAAGAATATGTAGCATAATTGCTGGCTTTTTTGTAAAAGCAGTAAAACATGCTTTTTATATTCATACCATGGCTGTGCTCAGGACCCTGTTGTGCGAGGCGCTATATAAATACAACCTAAAAGACAGCTCTTTGATGCAGAGACTTTCAATCTAGGTCAATTGTACAATGCAAGTGGCTTTCTCCATGCAGTGTTTAATAAGCTCTGTTGACAGTCTGAAAGATGTACAAGTAGCTCTACTCTGGCCAAGTCTACACTGCCACTCTACTGGAGCTTTCTGGCTCAGGTGTGTGAAAAAATATCCCCCCGCCCCCCTGAGTGCAGCAAGTTACAGTGCTGTAAAGTGCCATGGTGTGAACCATGTTACAGCAGTGGAAGCTGTTCCCGGCACCATTAGCTACTCCCCTCAGAGATGGTTTATGAAGAATGATGGGAGAGCTCTCTACCAGGCTCCTGCAGAGGCCACACTTTCACTTTCAAGTGCTGCTGCGGTTGCTTTTTCAACTGTTAAGTGTAGACAAAGCCTCAAAAGGTAGTATTGGCTCAGTAGTGACCCCTGTGCAGCTGAAAAAGCTAACTGCTGCATTTTTGTTTTTTGTGTTCTCCTTCCTAAACAAGTCCCATGTATTTGCATCCAAATTCTCTTTTCTCCCTTCCCCATCCCAAAATATACATGAGGTTTGGAATTCAGAGTTGTAGTTCCGATTCGTTGCTAATAGTAGCACAGTTTATTATGTGTGCTAAGTTCTTAGAAATCTGTTTGAATGGCCATTAAGGTTCCCGTTTGTATATGTAGGAATTGTCTTGTCATCAGCGTTAATGTAGCTGAAAATTGGTTACAGTAGTGCCCAGAGGCCGATGGTCCATCCAGTCCATTATTCAATGGTGGCCTATACCAGAGGCGTCTTTAAACAGTTAAAAGAATCTGTTTAAAGGATGGATGTGGAAGAGTCTGCCCTGCGGGGAAAGAACAGGTTGGGGAAAGCTTCATGGGGTAGCCCAGTTAGTCTGTAAGAAGTGGGTTGTATCCATGAAAGCTCATAATACCATCTTTTTGTTAACAATACCATGTTTTGTTAGCCTTTAAGGTACTGCTAGACTTTTTGTTGTGTTTTAAGATTTTCCGGGTTAGGGAAAGGTAAAAGATCATTACCTTTTTATTATTATTTTAGCACTACAGATTATACCTAGAGGCTCTGATATCAGGGCTCTATGGTACAAAAAAGTGAGAGATTGTCCATGCCCCAAAGAGCTTACGATGTAAATACACAAAGTTTAAGGGTCGGCGGGGAAACAGAGGTGGGCTAAGATTACATAGCAGCAGGTCATTGGCAGAGATGGGAGGAGAAGCTAGGTTTCCCAACACACACTCTGGTTTCCTAACCACTGGGCCACAATACCTTTTCACATGTGAATACCTAACACAGATCCAAGTGTGTTTTTGCTGTTGCCCTATTTTAAAATTGCTCACAGTTTTTGTTAATATTGTGTTTTCATGGGAGTTATGGTTACAATGACTTTCTTTGAGAATTATTGCAGTAAAGTTCATTTGGCAGTTGCTAAAATCCATTTGTGTGCTTGTGTATGCACATAACATAACATAGTATGGTTAGATTTTAGTCAGACTTTGAGTCTCCATTAATCTACTGTATACTCTATTAAATGCCAGTTGCTATATTACACTATAGCTTGAGAGAATCTCCCTGTATTGGGACCATATTCCCTTTAAAGTACAAGTACCCCATAATGGTCAGGAGGTAGGGTTCCCATTTAATTAGTTAACTGTTCAAATTTTATGGGGGCTGCTTTGGCTGGGCTGCCATGCCTCAATATGGAGGAATGGAGAAGTTATTTAAGTTTCATACTGAATCTCATCAATAGAGATCTAAGGCACTAGTCCAGTAGTTGACTACCCGATAAGCCTAGGTTTATTGGGTAGACTAGTTGACTACTTGCTTTCCCCCCCCCCCTTGCTGCCTCTGTATCAAGCAGCATGGGGGGAGGGAGCAGGAGCCGGTGCTGGGGGGGGAGCTGACTTAAAAGTTGTTTCCCCCAGCACTGTCTTAGCAGTGCATAGGGGAGGAGAGGAGGCAGAGCTGCAGTGGGGGTAGCTCCTGGATCTGGCGCAAGCTCGGACAGAGCTCACCCCCACCCCACCCCATCAACTAATCGTGTAGTTGATAAAAATTATATCAACTACACACTTAGCTGATTACCTGCTCCTTAACATTCTTACTCATCAACTCCTGGCTCTGGTGTGCCATGAAAGATATGTTTCCAGTGCTATGGGCCTTCCAGGGAGAATGTCATCTTGCTATTGATTTACAGAGTAGCTCAAAATTCAACAGAACAGCAGTGGCCCATCAGTTAAGTTTCATCAGGGGCATAAGCCTTAGTCATGGTGGGATATGGGAAGATGCAAAATAATGCCCCTTGTCTACCTTATATCCATCAGATCCTGGGAAGGGCTGGTAGCCAGTTCACCTGCTATGGTGAATTAGAGCCAGCAGTAGGCTTACCGGTATATCTGCTTCATAAGGGCCATTATGTCAGTGAAGACTGCAGAAGCAGTGTGCTCTGGCCCTGCCTTGTTCTGCTCCTAGAATGCTCCATGGCACACACCCTGTGCAGTGGGGGGTCTGGGAGGAGGTGGCATGAAGCCAACCATGTCAACCTTCACCACTTGGGGTGCACCTCTACAATGGGAAGCCCTGAATGCCTCCCATTCGACCACTGAAGCAGTGGAAAGGGGATTTCAGAGAGTAGGGTCTATCCCTGGGAAGCCAACACTTTCAATGCAGAGCACTCATGTGTTCAATGCTCATAGCAGCGCTCTCCATTGGAGAGACATGCTGCTGCATTTTCCACCTGTGCAGAGCTGCACTTCAGTTTGGGCACTCTCCAGCTTTGGTCTGTGGAACAAAATCGTTGTCTCGCACCATAGCGTCAAGCCGCTGTCGTATCCAACACAAACTTCTTGATCGTGAGTGGGCATTATAATGCGTTGCGTTTCAAAATAGCATGCAATAATTATTCACACTGTAAATGCACAGAGCCTTTGTCCAGGTGAGTCACGGTCAATTGAACTAATCTGT
Organism: Pelochelys cantorii; assembly: GCA_032595735.1. Classification (NCBI taxonomy): domain Eukaryota; kingdom Metazoa; phylum Chordata; order Testudines; family Trionychidae; genus Pelochelys; species Pelochelys cantorii. Next base: position 241,854,865 of record CM064326.1, read on the forward strand.
AGCTGATGGAATTACCATAGATGTGTGCATCAACACAAAATTCAAGTAATTATTTTCATGCTGTTGTGAAACTTCCATATAGATTTTGTAATCGACCTCACAGTCATGTGACATACTCACTGCAGCTTCATCAAAGAGCACAAGTGCACCAGGCTCTTAGATGAAGCTAGTATGTGCCCACTGCTGCTCCAATTCACTGTGGGGACCGAACTAGTGGAATCTTTAGTACAATCTCCCATCATGTACCTGATGTTAGCTGAGACTAGAGGATGACTAGTCATATCTGTTGATTCATTATGTTGCAATGTAAATGTTCTGCTTGATTTGACTTTTTTTTTTATTGGAGCAATCTGAATGTCAGCTGATGCATCAATATGGTGACTTATTGTATTAGCTGGAAGAAGGACTTGTGAATTCATTGACTGCATTTGCTGCATTTGTTACTTTGACATTTTCTTTCTCATGCTGTAGAATTAATATCTCTGTGATTGTCTGCAGCTTTTTTCGTCTAAATTACAAGCTCAGGAACCAAGTATCATATGTTCAGCACTTAATTAGAAATACTTATGGCCATTGGTCATTTATACTTGTTTTTCATTATAAGCCTTCAAACACTCAAATTATTGACAAGAGACAAATATTTGCTTACAAGATGTCGATTTTAACTTCTTTGGCTCCAGGGCATGGCTTGAAAGTTTATTTTTACACGTGAGACATTGTGGAGAAGAGCAAGATGGTTCACTTGGAAACAAAAATCCAAATAACACAAGTCTTGCGGTAACATCTCATTACTTTGACTTATGTTCATGTTCATTATCATCACTGACAGTTGATGTGGAGGTGCCAAATCTTTCTTTAAATGTTTATCCCTTTTTTGAGTTTTCAATTCAAAATTCACTACTATAACTTAATGGTTGATGATAAAATACGGCTACTGTGTGATATCGTGCCGGGGCAAGGTCAGTTGAGCATAGCATGATGCAGTGTCTGTCTCACATGTGCACCCCTCAAAGAGCAGCAGCAGCACAAAATGCAATTTGGTTCTGATGCTAGTTAAATTGAGGGGTTTTTTTTCCCCCTCACAAGTGATGATTCCAAAATTGTGTTCATGCCTAACAGCATAACCGCATGCCATGAGTACAACAGGTCCACCAAAGACCTATTGACCCTCGAATCAGGCACTCATGTGAGGATCCAGCTGCTAGAAGGACAGCAGAAGTAGACCGAAGCAGTTGAGGGGTGCAATGACACACCAGTTACGAGGTGACAACACAAGAGTGATATGTGATCTGAAGGAACAGGAGACAGAAGCTTACAGAGATCATCAGAATGGAGTGTCTGGGAATCATCGAGAAGCCAGCCCCTCAGGGAGGGAGGAGAGTTTGCTAGACTTTGGGACAGATGACCGGAAGAGAGAGAGGTCTTTCCCTTAGTTTGGTCTCCTCAGCAGGCAACCAACAATCTCAAAAAAAATCAGTAACTATCTGAGTCTGTTGTAAAGACAAGGTTTCATCTCCACTATGTGCCAGTAGCCTCAGGCTGAAGGGACATGGAGGTGAGGTCCTGGGTGTCAATTACTTGTTTTTAGTATTTATGTTAACATGTTCCCTAAAATAGGGGAAATATATAATAATCATTGGAGTTGGAGTCAGAGGGCCCATGTTTCTTGAAGGGACATACCACCAGTGGAACGGGGAACAGGGGTAGTTAGGTTAGAAGTAGGGTGACCAGCTGTCCGGTTTTTCAGCTGGAACAGCCAGTCAGAATGGGATCCTGGCAACACCTCTGACTAGACCGTTGACTATCTGGTTTACAGGGGCTGCGCAGTGTGGCTGGCAGGCTCCCTGATAGCTTCTACGCTATGCAGCATTTGGAAGGAGCTGGCATGTCTCCCCTCTGATACCTAAGCATAGGGGCAGCCAGGAGGCTCTGTACACTGCCCCCAATCCAAGTGGCAGCCCCATAACTCCCATGGGCTGAGAACAACTAGGTAGGAGCCAGAAAGGGACATAATGCTGCTTTTGGGAGCTGCTTGAGGTAAGGGCTGCCCGAAGCCTGCACCCATGACTACCTACTCTCCAAACCCTTGATACTAACACAAAACGCACTCTCCTGCACCTCAAACAATTTATCCCTGGCTCCACATCAGAGCTTGTACCCCATCCCCCTCCTGCACCCTTACACCTTATTTCTGGCCCCATGCCAGAGCTCACACCCCCCAGCCAGAGCTGTCACCCCATCCCAGTCCCCTGAGCCAGACCAGTGAAAATGAGCAAGTGAGTCAAGATGGGGAGAGTGAGAGACAGAGGGAGGTGGATGAAATAAGCAGGGGCAGGGCCGCAAAGAAGGCGTGGGGTAGGGGGTGGGGCAAGTGTTTGGTTTTGTGCAGGTAGAATGTTGGCAGGCCTAGCTAGAAGCAACTCAGTTAAACAAACAGGGCGGGCCAGAGGGTTTAATAAAGTTTTACTTAAACTGCCATCAACTTCACCTTTTGTGGTTGAAACAAAATGGACTATTCAGGCACAGTGGACAAGAACTGTACATCTCCTCACTTGTGTGGTGCTTCACGATTTTTATCCTTTTCACATGTTTTCATATCTATACATGTTATGACAAGTGGTATAGTATAATATGTCATTAAAATATGAAACGCCATGTAAGTTAGGAGAACCATGGTATTATGATGAGAAGCATAGGATTTGGCATGAAGAGATTTGGGTTCTGTTAATAGTTGTAGCACTAATTTTGTCCCTTAACCTCTCTCTTCCTCAGTTTCATCACCTGTAGAAAGGTCAGAATCTAGAACTCAGTGTTGGTGAAGCTTAACAGTGCTTTGAGATGGAAGGCAAAACAGAAGTGTCAAGTATTTTATCAAGATGTTTTTGCATTAACTCTTCTGATTCCTGGCGTGCTGAGGTAGGGAGTGTTTGATTTAGCCAGTGGCTTCAATTTGAAGGGGTTGAACTAATTACTGTGGAATTTAACAATATACTATGCATGTCGTGGGTAAAGGTAAGGCTAGGCGAGGCAAGCCCCCAACCCCACTCCTTTTGCTGAGGCCCTATCCCCCACGGGAGCGAAGCTGCTTCCCTTCCCCCCTGCCCCGCCATAATGGAGAGGAGGGGAGGGTGGGCATGTGCATGCCTCAGCCTCCCTAGCCAAGAGCACCAGAAAAGGCAGGCGCTGGGGGGGGCAGCAATACTCTGCTTCCAGTATGCCTACAGCAGGCATTCTGGGGGTGGAGTGTGGGCAGGGCCAGGCAGGCTGTTTGGGAATGCTGTGCCTTCCCCAGCCTATTATACTGGACACCTATGATTCATGTTCTTGAACCCACCAAACACTGTTTTACTGGATGTATCTCACATAATTTGAATAATATGGATAAAATAATCCTTTTTAGAAACATTCTCCATTAATCAGTAATGAGAAGATTTATTTGAACCAGAATTACTGAGATTTCATTTAATGACACTCTCTTTTCTCTGTAGGTAGAGAGATTTAATCAAATTTTATCACCCATTCCTTAGGTTTTCTTATATTGATAATGACACTCTAGTGACAAATTTTGGGACAAGCTATTTTCTAATAGCATGACGGGTCTGTGATATCTTAGCATTGCTAACAAGGAAACTCTGTAGGAAATGTAGTTGATGACATGGCCTATACAGCCCTAAGAAATAGTGATGTTATCCCACTTACTTGGCAGGCACATTACTCTGAAGACATTAATGCTGTAGTTGCCTCTACTGCCAATTTGCTTTTAATAAAGTCACACCAATGCTTTACTACATTGATTTTTTTCAAAAGCAGCATAGTCCATTTCATCACTTGTACCATCCTTCCCTAGAATAAGGAATGCTGAATGGAACACCAGAGAAATAAGTTAGAGATGTCTATGTTGTAGCTGTTTTAAATCCCTCAAATCCCTTTATCTGCTGTCTAATCATATGGGATCATAAATTATCTTTTATACATTTGTAAGACCAGCCATATATTTTGAAAGTTGTAAAATAATTCGGGAGTGACAAAGGCCATGGCTTCACTAGGCAGAAGATTGATGCTGTCGCAATCAATTTTTCCAGAGTTCGATTTAGTGGGTCTAGTAAAGACTCACTAAATGGAACTCAGAGGATGTCCCTTGCTCCTGCAAGAAGTAAGGGAAGCAGATGGGAACAATTTGCTCTCATCGGCCTCCCACTGTGGGGATGGCAGGGAAACGTTAATTAAGGTACATAGACTCCAGCTACATAGTTAACGTAGCTGGAGTTGCTTATCTTAATTTGACAATCCCCTTCAATGTAGACCTGACCTCAGTTCCCTCTTTTTAGTATCAGCCTAACATTAGAACTGATTTTGCTGAGAGTTGTTAACCTTCCCCCAGTCCCATAAGAGTAACCCTAATAAATGAGCATATCCCAGCGTATTGGGCAAATCTGGTAACAATCCCTACTCTCAAACAGACAAATACTGCTGGAAATTACACTGAAATTTAAAACACACACTACCAAGCACATATCACAAATTTAGCACCACATCCAGAGATGAAGGGTGGCTTAGTGCTTAGGAACCGGTGTTCATTTCTGTGTGTGTTGCTAAGGTGGGAAGAACCCCATCCTGAGGAACCTAGTTCCTGCAGGAGAGCTCCAGTGGGAGGGGGAATTGGCAGCAGGGAGAATTCAGCTCCATATCAGTGAGCTGCTTGTGTTTACTTGTGCTCTCATATGGAGCTGAATTCTCCCTGCTGCCAATTCCCCCTCCCACTGGAGCTCTCCTGCAGGAACTAGGTTCCTCAGGATGGGGTTCTTCCCACCTTAGCAACACACACAGACACTCTCACCCACTAACAGAGCATGCCTGAGAGGACTGGGTAATCAGCTCTCACAAGCTGACCCCTCATATGTCTCTGGATTCAGCAGGCTGTGTTTAACAGCAATGAGCCTTTGGACTCAGTGGGCTGGATTAAACAACACTTTAAGCTGCCATCCTCATAAGCCCCCAGGTTCAGCACCCCCTATCCCCACTTTCACACCACAATCATTCACTGGTAAACCACACGATGAGCAAACCCCACAGGATTTTGGGCACTACAGGGATCTTTAGTTTGGGTACAAGAAGCGTTGTTGCAGAGCGAATGGGGAAGCCAAAACAACACCCCTTGAGGAAGAGTGAGCAAAAGAGAGAGAAGCAATCAGCTTAACAATGAAAGTTATTTATTTCTGGGTAGTGATAGGAAGCCAAATACAGGTAAGTTACAATATTAAATCTAAATTGAAACTGATAACAAATGTTAGGGCTAGGTAACCATATAACAGTTTACAGAGGGCAGAGTCAGGAGGCTAGGCTTAGAAAGAGGTAGGGGGCGGGGCGGGGCAGAGAGAGAGAGAGACAGACAGACAGACTTCACCACTCCATGGAGCTTGCACTGATCGGGGTTCCCAGATGGTGATGAGAGTTGGGGGGCCAGAGGGCAGGAGACAAGTAGAGCAGAGTCCCCAACACGATCAGACAGGAGATGAAGACGTCTCAATGGAACTGATGCAGTTTAAATCCAGGTATCAGAACAGTTTTTCTTGAGTAAGGGTAGGAGTTTTTATAGGGATAGGACAATAGTTCAAAGAGAACACTGGATTTGTTTCTGGGTAAACAGAGGCGAGACAATAGAGACTGATCACCCCTGGTTATGGGTGATGTTCCTTGAACAAGCTCACAATGCAAGTAGGCAGTTTCAGTATTTTGGATGTCAATAGGAGCCATTACTAGAATTGGTTTGATAATGACTAATTTGGGTGTGAGCAGGCCTGGGTTCATTAGCATCTGGAGCAGAGATTTCCCATCAGGCAGTGCTTCTCTGCTTTCGGTATCCCATAGTTCAGTGTGGTTCCTGCTTTGGAAAAGCTGGTCTCCATTCTGTATGCTAATGGAGATGTGTCTCTGTGCTATCTTCCATGCAGAGGATGCTGGGGTGTTTCCTTAATTCTATCACCCTTGTCTGAAGCAGTTTAGGTGTGTCTTCCCCGGCCTTTTCATTGCTTTGTCTTTGATTCTAGCAGAGGCCTGGGGGAGGGGGATGGTTTTCCATGAGTGTCACTCCCTCGCTCCCCAAGAGCACAGGGCTGGTAGGTAACAGGATGTAAGCGACTAGTCGACTGTCTGATAAGCAAAACTTATCAGATAGTCAATACATTAGTTGACTAGTCGCTTCCCCCTTCTTGCTGCCTCTATCACAAAGAGGTAGCAAGGGCTGGAAGAGGAGGGGATGCTAGGGGAAGCCGTCTTAAAAGCCGGTTCTCTCCAGCTCCATAGGACAGGGCAGGGGTGCAGGGCGGCGCTTACTCTTTGCAATGTTTCAAAGCGGAATGCGCACTAGTCCTTATCAACTAATTGAACAGTTGATGGAAATCCCATCAACTGTTCGATTTAGTTAATTAATCGATATTTTACAACCTTAGGGTTGGAGAATTTGCAGTTTTCCCTCTTTGCAGTTCTTCTCGTATTGAAATTTATACAGTGTTCACTCCAAGGATTCATCAGCATACTGATATTCCCTTTAAGATATTTGTAATGGGTTCCAAACTTACTTGCTGAGTTGGAGTGAGCAGAGCTCCATTTGATTGCATGTCTTTCTATCTTGTTTTCACTTGCCCCCAGAAAACACAATTGCTGGGGAGGGGTTAATTTCAAAACAAAGAAACAGGTGCATTTTACAATTATTTTTGAAGGAAGCATTGACTCCTCTTCACTGAAATTCAGTTTTCCTGCTTGCTCACCTCATAGTGTCGAGAGGTAAAAGAGTAAGAGTGAGATCATCCGTAAATATTTTGAACTAGAGAAACTAGGATTTCATGGTGAAACCTCAAGGCCTTATTCTAGTTTCAGATATCTATGAATAAGACTTGCATTTTCACATTAAAGGCAAAATGCGTACCAAAGTTTTAAAATAACAAGAGCAAAACCGTTGTAAGTTTTATTGGGGGTTGGCAAAACTGTTTGCTGACATGACCCAATGTCTGTACCCTAAAGAAAATAATGAATGGCCCAGTTCCCAAGAGCTGACTATTCAATATAAAGATAGTAAACCAATTATCAATACCTTAATGATGATGATAGCTTGTTCTGCATACACATAACACTAAACAGGGCTGTGAGGGATGACAAGTTTTAGGGAATTTGCTTCCTTAATTTTTTAAAAAAAATGTTACTTGTTGGGGATTAGTTACTATTGGGGTTTTTTGATGTTGAGAATATTTTTTGAAGCAGATTACATATCCCTTTGGGATCTAATATTGCATCTGTTATGGAGGCAAAACACCATTTGAATGGCTTTTAAGTGGTTTCCTTACTAAAATTGCCCATGGGTAGTAATAGGAAATGTGTGGGGGGGGTTTCTAATAAGCAAATATTGTAGTACACTATGCCTTTAAATCTGCATGTTCATTATCAAGTAGTCCTATCTATTAAGCGAGGGAGGTGGTAGACAGAGGGAAGTTATGAATCTGAGTTCATACCATTTGGATATAGATCTGGGGAGTGCAGCTTAATGCTAATCACATCACCAGTTTCATAACATATTCAGACCTTAGAAGAAGATGGTGACTAAAACACATTTCAGGTGGGGAAGGGAAATTCATAGCAGACTGTCCAGGGGAGGATGATTAGCTAGTAACAAAGGCACTTAGCTCTTGTAATGCTCCTTCTATGGCTGCTGCTGCTCCGAGCTCTGGCTTGGAGTGTTTTCCCATCATACACAGGTTTTACAGTTTGGTTCAGTAGCTCTATTTCAGCGCCTTGCATAGGTTAAATTACTTCAGTTTGTACCTGAATTCCACTCTTCCTCTAGTACCTCAGCACAGAAATTATACTATCTTAGACTCCATCTTCAGCTCTGCTCTTATTTTTTTTATTCTTTCTTGTCCAAATCCCATGGCCAAATGCACTGTAAGATTTAAAAAACAGCCATCACCGTAATTCATCTATTATTCAGTTCATGCTGAAAAATTTACCAGCATCTGAGCTAGGGATATAAGAGTGTAGCTGTGTAAACAGGTAACAGATAAGCATGGTCTTATTGGTTACCCAGACTGCTACATGGCTTCATGTGACTCCTGGTCCAGCTCCTGGGGAGCCACTTGCCATCCCACATTGCTGCCTCTGTATCAGAAGCAGCAGTGTGAGGTGGCATGCTGGGAGCTGTCAACTCACAGGGGCATGGCCAAACAGGATTATGGATTCGCTTCAAGACAGAGCCGGTTAGGGATAGTTGCTTTAATTAATCTCGGTACATCACTACTATTGCAGGGTTAATGCTGCCCTATGGTTACACAGCTACTGCGAAGTGATGCATCAATAAGCACAGGCCGAGCAATGCATAAGAGAGCAATAGGCACTTAAATGCTTACGCCCCTTCAGTCTGCGGGGAGTCCCATTCCTGTCACCTTGCACCAGGCCGCCGTGGACGTGGCTCCAGCTGGGGGAATCCAGGGCCCCCTCCAAGGTCTAGGTCCCTGGTGAGACTCACTGGGCACAGGACTCCATACGCTAGTTATACTACAGTTGTTTACCAGGTGTGTGCATACTAGCTCAATGCCATTCTTATCACTCTTAGGAGCTGAGACTGAGGTCAGACTTGTTTACCACTTCTTAGTTTCCCCGCTCAAGTGCATGTGTTAAAGCTGATAAGGGCCAGCTGCTCTTTGACTTTGCAGGGTCCCAGACTATGTACAGTTATGATGGAAACTTCCATCCTAGCCTGGTGAGTTGCAGGCCCCTCACATGACTTTTTATATGACAGGAGCCACCTTAAAAGCCAGCTTCCAGGGAGCTGGCAGCTGACCCACATGTAACTGCTGAAATTTTCAGTTGTTAACATGGTTAGCAAATTACACTAATTTTAACATCCCTGATCTGAGCCCCGAAGAACCCCTTAGTTCAGGCCCCCAACCCACCACACCAGGAGCCTGAGGCAGGCTCTCTGCCTGCCACAGCCCCAAGCCCCTTTGTGAGGGGAGAGACTTTGCGCCCTGCTCCCACCCCCAGCCCAATCATTGCAGCTACCTCTCATGGCTCATTCGGAGCAGCCTGGGGCTGTCAGGCAGAAAATCTGTCTCAGGGTCCCACTGGGCTGCTGGTCAGGGGCTGATGAGGTAAGAGCCTCATTTGGTACCCCAACACCCTGCTTCAGGTCACCACCCAAACCCTCTCACCCTCTTTGCTCGGGTCACAACTCCCTCCCAGATCCTGCACCCTCCCCCCTTCTAGTCTCCTATCACAGGCCTGAATCCTCTCCTACACCCATACCCCCTCCCGGACTCTGCGCCCCAATCTCCTGCCCCAGGTCACAACTCCCTCCTTCACCCAAACTCCCCCAGACCTCACACCCCCTCTTGCACCTCTAAACCCTTATTCTGAGCTCTCTTCTGCACCTAGCCTCCATCCCAGACCCTGCACTCCTCCACAGAAAAGTGTGTTCTTTGACCACTTTCCAAAATCTTGTAGTGGCCCCCCCCATCAAAATTATTGCCCACGAATATCCTAGTACAAGCACCTATGGCCTATGCTATTTTGTCAGTTTTTCCTGTTATCTCTCTCTCTTCTTTATTTGGTGTGCAAGTTGCACCAGTTTATACTCACTTGCATCATCTTACACATCACCTTCCAATCCTCCTGTAGACAGAAGCAGATTCGTGCCCTGATGCTCTGAGCAGTGATTGAGGAAGAGGACTTCAACTGCTATGAATTAAATGAAAGCTGCCGTGTTCTGATTCACATGGTCTGAATTTACCAAGAACAGAGTCAGTTTAACCGATTTTGTTCCTCCTGCCCCAAATGAAATTCAGGACTTTTAGGGGTTTTTTCCCCTAAGCCTGGGCAGCATTTGTCCGTCGCACGATCTACATGAGTGAGAAGGAAACAGGATAAGTTACTTTCATGTATTTTATTTTGCTGACCACTGTGTTTAGTTGTGAATACTGTCTGCTACGGCATAAGCAAAGTTACACCTGCTACAGAGTAACTGTCATACAATATAAGTAGGGCATGATGTTAAAGGAGAGGTATTCAGGGGATCTTCAGCAGTTTGTATGACAACAGATGAATTGGAAAGGGTAATTGTTACTATCTTCTCTGTACTTTCCTAAGATAATTTGCATTTGCACCATATAAAATTGACTCTGACTGCAAGCACAGAATCAAGAGACTGGAGGCGTGGGGGGTACATGAGTAAGGGTTGCGGGGTGAGGGGCTCAGGGCAGGGGGCTATGTGTGTTTGGGGGGGGGAAACAGTGGTGTGTTCAAACCCCCCCCCCCCCCGCCAAGATTCGTATAAGGGTTGTTTGCTCTTCCCCTTCCTGTCCCTGTCAGGGAGTGAGAACAAAGTGCACAGCTCATCTCCCCCTTGCATTCTTCACTCTGGCTGGAGAGTGCAACAAACAGTGCACTCCCCCTTGCTACCTGACATGGGAACAGCCAGCAATGTTCCCGTGTGAATCTGCAGGTGGGAGCAGAGCTTCAGCTCCTTTTTCCAAAGGGCTCTGGGCGATGGGAGGCTTGCACCTGGGGCGGGGGGGTCATACCCCCAGCCAGCCCCTTTCACCTGCCTCATGATTCTGCTTCTCATAAAACCATACAGAAGAGAGACAGTCCCATTCCCAGCACAGGCCATTTTCCTGGCAAATCAAACCCTTACCTTGCTTTAAGTTGTGATAAGAGTAAGCTGTATACTGAATTTGGTGATCCCAGCTCTTACCATTTAGGAGGAGTTCTTGAACAGACAGACACATAAGCTTTCAATATGTAGTAGATTCCATGATCTTTTTTGGTTCTACTTTTGCTCTGGAGTTCTAATCTTCATGTTTACTTTAGTTCAGAGAAGCCATCTAAACACACTTGGTTTGCACCATGAAAAGGACATTGCAACTAAATGACTTTTATTTCCAATGGGAATGTAAGAACTAACCAGAGGAAAGGGCTACTATTATCATTTTAACCTTGTATTTTATACAGTGGTGGAATTAACACAGTTGTAGAAACTTCCAAAACAGCTGAGTCATTAGAGGAAAACAACTTACTGTGTGCCTGAGGTTTGAAGGTTACATAAGTTGATTCCCTTGTTTTTCTGTTTAACAGGGGCAAAGCCTTCTCAGATTGTCTGTCTCTCTCTTCTCTCCTTAGTTTTGCTTGCTTGTGTGCACTCTCTCTCTCCCCCCACACAGTAGGCATGCCTTCAAAGAGGTGGAGCATATCACATTCTGTCTTTGAACTGTAAACTTTCAGTATGTACCAAGCATCTGATTATAACTTCTTGTCAGTGGTCTTCAAAACTTGTAAATGGGGATATGTGAACCTGTCATGTGATCCTTACTATTGTGAAATCAATTCCTGGTGCATATAGCAGCAGCATAGTGAATTTGCTAGCAGAATACATGAAAACTATGTCTTCTGATCTAGGTAAGGCTGGTTTGTTTGGATTTTTGAATTGTTTTTGTTGACTGTTAAAGTCTTGGAATTTAAGTTGTTGCCTTTAGTGTTTTAGACCAAAGACAAATGAAGAGCAAAGTTTTGTATCTGGTGTCTTTAAAAGTATAAATGTGTATAAATTTAGCTGCTTGATTGTGTAATATATTTGGAACGGTGGTGTTCTGATTAATCAGTGTATAGAGTTTTTTCTTGGAATGTTTGGCTAATTCATCATGCAAAAGTACTGTTTATTTCTGCTCATTTTGCTACTACTTATACCTCAACTCTCAAACAATTGAGTTTGTAGCTATTTAAGTGCTTTCTATTTCCGGTTTTCTATTGAGCTGACAGCAACCATTCTGTTTGCAGTTGAAAGCTCCCTAGGCTATGTTGTGATAAATCAGTATTGTGTCTGACATGTTTATTTTCTCAGTGGCTTATGAATTAAGTATACATGGTTAATTTGTGAGAAATAAAGCTTGCTTTGTCAAGTAATTCTTTATATGTGGTGTTGCAATGGTGACTTTCGCTTACTCTAGGATTACTTTTCTAACTTGCTATGCAGTAAGTAATAGCGTTGTTTATTTAAATTACATTATTTCAGCCTTGTGCTGACTCTGCAGGACACAGTGTAAACTTTCTCTGGCCCTAAGATGGAGCTGTAATATTTTAAATGAATGGAATCTAATAAAATATCAGGGGTGAAATACATCTGTCAGGTTAAAGCCCATCACTCTGTGTTCTGAAAAACACAGAACTAGTTGGCAGGGGTGGAAAAAGAGAATGTCTGTGTGCTGGGGGGGCGGTTGACCTGGGGTTTTGATAGCAATCTGCTGAGGAAGCTTGGGATAAACTGTGCAGCGAATTGCAGAACTCAGTTCTTTGCAGTTCTGTCTACCACAAGCCCAGTTCTCCTGACCTCAGTACTTGTTGGTGCCCACCGTCTCATACGTATGTGGTGTGACATACTATCCATATCAGGCAATTCCACTCTCAGCTCATTAATTTCATGCTCCAACAATTGTGCATAAACTCTTTAAAACCTTTCTGATTTTGTGTCTTAGCTCACAGAACTGGTCTCTTACTCCTCTCCCAACTCCCTCAATTCATATAGGCTGTGTCTAGACTACACCTCTCTGTCGACAGAGAGATGTAGATTAGGCATGTTGAAATTGCTAATGAAGCGGGGATTTAAATATCCCGTGCTTCATTAGCATAAACATGGCCGCCGCTTTTTTTGAAACGGTGCTTTTTAAAAAAAAAGGCAGTCTAGACGTGGATTTTTCGAAAAATAAACCCTTTTTCGAAAGATCTTGTAAACCTCATTGAGGGTTTATTTTTCGAAAGATCCGCATCTAGACTGCCGTTTTTTCGAAAGAGCTCCGTTTCAAAAAAAGCAGCGGCCATGTTTATGCTAATGAAGCGCGGGATATTTAAATCCCCGCTTCATTAGAAATTTCAACGTGCCTAATCTACATCTTGCTGTTGACAGAGAGGTGTAGTCTAGATGTACCCATAGTATCTGCTGAATGCCTTCACACAACCCCTTTGTGATGAACGCAAGAATCTTTTTCTCCATATTTTTGTTCTTGGCCTTTTTTAATTTCAACTTTAAAAGCTAACACCAACCTGTTTTGGGAACGCAATGTGTGTGAAATAATATACTTCATAAAGCTATCTTGTAAACCATGGCTGCGGAAAGGATGTTGGCTGGATGAGCACAGCAGTGGTTGGAAGTAGATGATTATATTGCACATTGTACACTGCATGCATGCATGCTATTTTGTGTTCTGAGGGGAAGAATGCTTAGAGTGGCTGTTGTGGTCAAATCCTGTTCACATGGTGTGATAGGAGCACAGTTCTTTAAAAATAGCTGTCATCTAAGTGATTTGTGATAAAACAATTAGTGATGGGTGGCACTTGCCTTGCAATTTACGGAAATTGATCAGTATTAACTAAGTAAACTAGTTGTACTAGTTGAATGTGGATTTCTGCCTACTCTAGCTGTTTCCATATTATAATTCCTCCTGCCCCTTCCCCCCCCACCCTGAATCTCTCTCTTGAGTTCATTACTATGCCATTTCAATTCTTATTGGGCTAAAATATGAGCAAGTCTGGATGGATGAAGTTTGTGAGTCTTCTCCTTGAAAGGCCAAATATTGATGATACTCCTATGTTCCACAAGGGAATGTAACAAGCTTCCCTGCGTGGTAATAAGAGGCCTCAAGTAATAGCTGGTAAAGTTTCCTTGTTTGTGCTGCATTGCAGCTAGGTTGTTTGGGTTGTAGAGGTAAAGAAGACGACATGAAGATAGGACTCGGACTTCACACACCATGGGGAGATCTTACTGAAAAATGCTGATGAGATAAGAGGCTTGAACCTCTTGAATCTGGCAGCTCTGCTCAGTGGGAGGCTGTTCCAGCCTATCTGGCCCGCTGTACCGTGCCGTGGGTGAGGAGCACTCCACCCTGGCTGGCCTGTCATGCCACCCAGTTAAACGTAATGTTTAACCGATCAATGGATTAAATGGGATTTTACATCCCTTGTTCAGGTGTACTAGCATACTGTGAGATTCATGTCTCAGTGAACAGAAGTTGAGAGCTGGCTAGTATAGAAAAGAATGACCAAAGTTCCATCAGGAGCTAAGAACAGTGGGGTGGGGGAAAAGGTAATTAGGCAATTTTACTCAGGTTGTAAAACCTCCAGAAAAGTATTACCACCTGGAGAAAGGCTCAGAGAAACTGTCGTCTTCAGCAACCAACTGATAAAAAGAGGGCTTGTGAATAAAATAGCTGATATTAAACTGACTCAAGGCTTTCTTTCTGATCCAGCAAACAGACAGGGCCTTCTCTTGGTGGGGAAAGGGTCTCAATCCTTTCAGGGAGGGTTTGGAAGGACTCAGGCTGCAGAAGACTGATGGGTGATACCTGGTAAGCTTTTAGCATACATATTGGTGCTATTTGAAATGACTTCTCTGTCATGCTTTTACCTGAAGTATAAATGAGCTTATAAAGAGCTGTGTAGCAGTGTTCGCTGTCAGTTGTGTGGTCACTCAGGGCACATCTAAACTACATTCCTTTTTCGAAAGAGGAATGTAAATGAAGCAAATCGAAAATGCAAATGGAGCGCAGATTTAAATATCCCGTGCTTCATTTGCATATTTGCGTCTGAGCGCTTTTTTGAAAGGGTTTTTTGAAAGTGAAAGCGCTGTCTCGATGGGGTTCTTTTGAACACCCCCTTTTTTCAAAAGAACCCGTACCCATTTTTTCAGGAGTATGGGTTCTTTCGAAAAAGGGGATTTTTTTTCAAAAGAACCCCGTCTAGACTGCGCTTTCACTTTCAAAAAACCCTTTCAAAAAAGCGCTCAGACGCAAATATGCAAATGAAGCACGGGATATTTAAATCTGTGCTCCATTTGCACTTTTGATTTGCTTAATTTACATTCCTCTTTCGAAAGAGGAATGTAGTCTAGACATAGGGTCAGAGAGATTCCATTACCACCTAGCTGAAGTGCAGAGGGCCCACAGCTAGGTTTGTGTTTCTACTGGTGCTGCACATACACATGCTTCAGTGCACATAAAAATGTATTCCACACATAGACGGAAAAGATTAGAGTTGGGTTGCTGTTTGGTAATTTATGATTGTTGGCCATTACAGCTGTTCATAATCTTTGAGGAGAAAGCCAAGTGCCTGGCTTTTTGGGGTAGTGTGGCTTGCTGGGGCTGTAACTGTGTGAGCAGGCACAATTGTGTAACCTGGAAAACCCTGGGTCAGAAAGGAGAAGGAGACGTCACTCTCTGCTCAAGTAGGATGATGGCTGAGGAGCTGGGTATCTAGAGTGGATGCCCTCGAGGGAGACTGCAGGTACAGTGGCCATGACGTGATGCTGGAACTTTCAGAAAAACACCAGATATTGTGAGTTGGCAAGAATTTGCTTGGTTTTAAGTTGTCTTCTTTTTACTTAGCCCAAGCTTTACATTTTATATACTGAAGGAGGCTATACGTGCAAATAAATAAGGGCTTGGGAGGTTGAGGGCCTTTCTCAGACAGGTCATAGAGGATGCCGTATGGACTGTGGCAATCCCCACACAAAGACACTTGCCATCGTGAAGCACTGGTAACTTTACAACAGGACAGGGAACCTTTTTTTTTTTTTGTTCAGGTCCACTGACCCACAGGAAAATCAGTCGGGGGCCACACAAGTGAGAAGCAAGAAAACCTCCCAAACTCACACCTGACTGACATGGCACCCGACCGAGAAGCAGAATGACACTCCCTACATTCCCTTTGCACACCAGAGCCTGGGGTGGAGATAGGCTAGTAGATTTTTGTGGGCCCCCCACCCCCAGGCTCTGAGGTGGGGCCAAAAATGAGGAGCTCAGTGTGTGGGAGGAGACCAGGAAGTGGGTTTAGGATGTTGGGCTTGGGTGGGAGGGATGGTGCAGGAGTGGGCTGGAAGTAGCAGGTCTCTGCTGGAGGTGGTGTGGGAGCTCTGGGTGGGAGGAGAGTGCAAGAGCAGGGTGGATGTGGGGTCTGGATGATGGCGGAGGGGGGGAAGCTTATCTGACACAGCTCCCTGGCGATGCACATATTTCTCTGTCTCCCTCCACTCCCAGGCACTGACACTGCTGCTCCTATTGGCTGTGATTAGGGCCAATGGGAATGGCAGGGGAAAAGCCTCCAGGCAGTGCTTTGCTGTGCTGCTTTTTCACCAGCCGGAGGAAGTGGGAGAGGGAGCAACAACATGTGGAGCTGTTTCCTCTCCCTGCCAGGCAGAGCCCATGGATCGGATCTAGCCCCAACTTGCCTGACACCAGCCCACAAGGCTCAGGGCTCCCCCTCCCCTGTGGTGGGTAGCTGATGCTGGCCATGGGGCGGGGGGGGGGGGAGGCAGGGGGGACGACGCTGCAGGGCTGAAATACCAGTGCCAGCTCCCTGATGATGGTTGGGGGGTGGGGGAGCCCTGAGCTTTGGGGGCTGGATCCAGGCAAGCTGGGGGCCACATCTGGCCCCCACATCTGGCCCCCACTCCTGCTTTACAAGGAAGCTTATCAGGCTTTTCTTCCAGTAGCATGAGATTTCGTGGGAAGTTGCTATTCTTTATTTTAGGAATACTATAAATACCAGAACAGGAAATTGATTTAATTCATCACATGACACTTCAACTGTTTTTAGTGTTTAATGCTTCTAATAAGCAATTTAACCAAGTCTTTACATCAAAAATAATTTCAAAGGATTCCTGGGAGTTAATCTACTGATGTGTGTTAGTATTAATTGATGGGATGAATAAATACATTTTGGGTAGGGGGGGAGGGAAGGAAGAGGAGAGAGAGTTTGGACCGTGTAAAAACATTAAACTATTGGCCTGGGTCTTTCTGGAATTCTAGTATGTCTGTCAGCCTGATTGTTTAATAAAATGTAAGCAGTTGATATAAGCATTTAATTACACAGTAGCCAAAGTGAGTATTTAAGTAGCAAAACAATGTTCTCTGGCAGATTGCTTTTAAGTATTGTCTTGGGTTCAAAAGGAATTATGTGAATATAACTTACTTCCTTAATGATGGTCATTATAGAGAAGTAAGCGACTAGTCCACTAGTCCCTTCCCCCCACCCTTGCTGCCTCTATCAGAGGCAGAAATATGGGGGAGCAGGAGCCGATGCTAGGGGGAGCCAGCTTAAGAGCTGGTTCCCCCTAGCACTGGCTCCATGGGGGCCAGGGAAGGCAGGGAGGTAGCGGGGACTGGGCGTGAGCCAGGAAGCAACTGATTCTTGGCTAGCGCCGAGTCCCAGACATTGTGACTTTGCTTTTTACATGTATTAAGAGCCTGCTGGCTCTTAATACATTTAAAAAGCAGAAGTGCAGAAGGAGGGACCCGGCACAAGCCAGGAATCAGCTGGCCTGACTTGCGCCGGGTCCCTTCTCTGCGCATCAGCCTTTTAAACATATTAAGAGCCAGTAGGCTCTTAATGCATTTAAAAGGCAGAGGCACATCAGGGTTAGCTCCCAGGGCTCCCCTGCTTATCAACTAATCGATTAGTTGATTAAATGAAATGTAATATCCCGAGGTCATTATGCTGAGGATATGGAAGACTAACTCTTGGTAGGCAATGTCTACATCAAAATTGGCACCGTTGTGCAAGTTTAGTAAAGGAGAATGACTTGGCGACTGCAGGAGGGGTTCCGACTGAATGATTGCACAGGAAGCTGTAAATGTGCTCAAATCAGCCATCTAAGGCAATTCTTACGGTATTTCTAACCAGGTCAAAAGCAGGAAGTACTGGAATTCTTGTGAAGTTTGCAGCTTGAGTTCCTTATATTTCTGATTCTATGCTGCAGCCCTTCCCAGGGAGCTGCTCTTTGTTCTGTGTTTTGTAGATGTTGGCTGTTAATTACTTGGCAACAAACTGGGACTACTTAAGTAGCCTGAAAATGGGCCATGTGCCCCAAAGATTAGGAAAAGCATGCTAAATAGAGTGTCTTTAGTCCTGCAGAGAGGCAATGCTGGTATTTATGGGAGCAGTGGGCACAGGGCTCACAGTCTGCTTCAGTCTGCTCTGACAAACGGGATGATTTTTCTAAGGTATGCTTTTAAATGGTTTTGTCTTGCAGTAGTAAATATTAGCATCTGGCCTTTGTTATGGAGATAGCTCTAGTGCATAGCATTCTAGAATTAAGGCACTGCCTTTAAAAGTTTTTTTTTTTTTTTTTTTTTTTAAAGATTTTAATCCACAGGTTTGAGGCGGGGGGAGGGGGGGTGTTCTTTTGTGCTTGAGTTAGTAGGGCTATCAATGGTGGTTCTGCCATATGTATGCTATCCAATTCTGCAACTTGAAAGAAGAGTTTAGAAATAAGAAAGATGGTTCATGCTGCTATTAAGTTTGGCTCAAGTGTTGACATTTCTTTAGATTCTTTTTCTTATGACTTTTTTGTGTCTTTTACATTTCTGGCAGATTTTATATGGAACCTTTATATCATATAAAATAAACTAAGGAAATTGTCATGATTTGTACATTTCTGTTTAAATTAATGAAAGGAATAGTTAGCATTTACACCTTCTTAAATGAGTTTGTTTTTCTCTTCAGGCTGAGGTATTTTCTTGCAGCATCCTGTTTCTAAAAATATTGCCCAGTAGCACAGAGGCTTCTATCAGTGAAATATATCTGCGTTCATCTTTTAAAATGTAGCTATTTTTAAAATAAACAAATTGCCTTAGAATTGTCTTAACTGCACAAATCACCAGCCAGTAGGACTGAAGGACTAAAAGATTTCAAAAGACATCATAGGCACATTAAAAATGTGTTCCAATACAGCATTTTTATATGCTGTGCAAGAAAGGACTAAATGAATTTGAGTTTATATTGAAAAAATATTGGGTTTTTTTGGAAGCCTATTGACCAATGTTTGAAAATCTAAAATTACCACCAGTTTGTACGGTCTTAAATATAGACAAGGGAAAGCATTTTCTTGCATGCGGTCACACTAACCTTTTCATTAACATAAGAAACTCAACTACCATTGTAACTAGCTATTTTGTATTTCTGTGATGTTAAGAACTCTCTATCTTCTCTCGCGCTTGAACAAAAACAAACAAAAAAATTGTGCTTCTTCAGTAACATTTGGGTGGCTGTGCTAAAGAATGTTAGATCTTACTCTCAAGCATAGTTTCATGCTAGATGACTTGTATATTGCTGGTATTCTGAAAAAAATAAAAATGAAAGACGTACCCCTGTTTTTGCATTCTAAATTAATGTAAGCAATCTTACTGAGTGTGGTGAGTCGGCGTATGAGAGTAAGGGTTCCGTAAAGATTGCAGAATCGTGCTCTTTAGAAAACAGTGGATCCGTACATTTGGGGCCTGATCCATGAGGGGCGGTCCAAGCTCCCCACGAACAGAGGATGCGCTGGCATCCCATGGAGCAGCCTCTCTCCATGGCGAGCCTGGGCCTGACCTGGATGGAGGCTGCTCCATGGCAGCCTCCCCTGCCCCCTTTCCCTGCTGCTGCCTCTGATCGAGGCAGCAGCATGAGGGGGTGGGGGGCAAGGGGAGGCGGCTTGCATGAGCTAAAATGCACAGGGAGCTGGCTTGAAAGCTGGTTTCCCACATGTACTGATTCCAGCCTGTCTCGCTCACCCGCTGCACTGCTGCCTCCCTATCATAGACAGCAGCACTGAGGTGGGAGTAGGGGTCAGGTGCTTCTGCAGATCTGGTGCTTGCAGGGAACAGGCTCCTGCTCCGTGCCCTTGCTGCCTCTGATACAGAATTGGGGGGGGGGCGGGGAGGGAAGAAAGGGGGATGTGTATAGTCAACCCTAGTCTACCCTAGTAGAATACACAGTTTAGCAAACTAGGTTTTTGCAGAGAAGCAAAACTAGTGATTTGTTTACCCTACACAGGTGTTAGTGACAAAACTGTGTCAACACGGGCCTGTTGCTAAAAGTTCACATGTGTGAATGCTTTTTGTTGGCACTTCTGTTCACAAAATACTTCCCTCCTTAATGAGCAGGTTTCGCTTTAACAGGTGAACGCTCTTGCCAACAAAGCAGCATTCACATGTGTACTTCTCATGCCAAAGCCTTGTACTTCATGGAGGGTATTAAGCACCGATGAATGACACAAGTTGTGTAGAGCAAGTGTAGACAAAGCCTAGCTTTCTCCTAACTATTCCACCCACTAGTCCTCTGATAGAGGCCTGGTCTGTGTTTAAAAATTAAGTGGACCTTGTGACGGGGTGCAGTCACAGAAGACCCCTTGGGGATGCTTCCCGGGGTACTGACAAAGCCACTGACACTCACTTCTTTGCTTTCTGGGGCTTCTCTCCACCCTGTCCTGTTGGGCCAGCTCACCTGGTCTCCCTCAGCCAAGGCACAGAGCTGAGATCACCTCCCAACCCCACCACCCCCTTCCCTGAAGAGCAATGTAGACTCTCAAACTCTTCATGTAGGAGGAAAATGCAGTTTTGAGCCCATCTTCCAGGGAAACCACTCTCCAAATGGGATCAGAACCCCAACTGGATTATTTAGGCAAGCCCCCTTAACAATGAAAGGGACATGTACACACTGATCTCACAGGTAAACATTTTTTACACTGGGCTTGGTAGTAAATAAAAGTGATTTTATTAAATACAAGCAGTAGGATTTAAGTGTTTGCAAGTGAAAACAGGCAGAGCAAAGTAGATTACACATTGAAAATAACAAACTCATAGCTAGTTCTAACACTTACTAACTTACCCTAAAATTGTTGTTCTTACAGCTAAGCCTCCAAACCAGGGATGTCTCTCTCCCTGGGGTCTCTGATTCATTTTCTTGGGAGTGCCATGCAAGCCAAAGACAAAGGGTCTGAAAACTTTGCATCCTAAGTAGCCTCCCTATTGGGCGGGAGTCCCGTATTTGTCTTCACATTCCACCCTTTCATGGAAAATTACCTACTCAGAGCCCTCTAGTTCGGGTGGTCACGTGACTTCATAAGACCAACCATTGCTTAGACTCAGAGGACCATTCCATACTCCATATTCCTAACTCTACATACATACATCAAAGTAAGATGTACAGATTCAGCATATTGAGACATTAAAATCGATTACATGAGGTATTTTGGCCAAAGCATCTTTGAGTTATGCATATTTGTGTTCCTAAGTCAGTTTCGTAAAGCATTGGGGGAAAGGGGACTGTGAAACCATCATGGACTTAGCTACGTCCCTCAAAGATATGGCAGTCACGCCCTGTGCACTGTAGCTAGGCTGACACAACACCCAGTGTAGATACAAATAGGCCAGTGGAAGAATTCTTTGGTCAGCCTAGCCACTGTGGGGGATCATCTGCATCAACAAAAACTTCCCTTCATGGAGGATCTGTTTACACTACAGTGTTACTCCCCCTCCCTGCTAGATTTCCACTGTAGTGTAGATCTACCCAGATGGTGGCTTTTCTCTTATTGATAGCGTCATTGTCGGCCTGCAGCATTTCGTCAGTGGCTCACCACCGCAAATACCACCTTAACAGTTAACCTCAGAACTCAGTGCAGAACAGAATAAGCACGTGAACAAACCCGGTAAAGTGTTTACAGTTTGTCTGCAACTGACAGGTTTTTTTCAAAATACAACTGTGTAGTCCGTTTGAAGGCAAGTCAACCGTTTTTGGCCCGACTCTGAGGGCGTGTCTTCACTCACTGTGCTGGAGATCGACCTTCTGGCATTCGACTTCACGGATCTAGTTAAGAGCTGTAAATCGACCGGTGAGGGCAGCTTCGGCCCTCAAAACAGCAGTCGCAAGGAGTAAGGGAAGCCCACAGCATCATTTGCTCCTGTCGGCCTCCCACTCTTGGGATGCCATAAAATTTGGCTTAAGTTAAGCAACTCCAGCTGTGTATTCTATATATTCTTTGCCTCACCCCTTGAGTTTTAATTAGTTTCTGGTACAGTTAAACCTGAAGTACTCCTGTATGGTTCTGAGAATTACTGGTCATGAGTTATGTTGACTTTTCCTGGCTTTTGTATCAGATGCTTGAAATGTTTGGGTTTTTTCCATGGTTTCATTCCAAAATCATTAGAAATTCTGTGGCTTCCATTGAATTGGCCTCACTCTGAGGGCTTATGTGAACCCTAGATGTGGATATAGGAACAAATCTGTTCATATCAAAGTTGGAGCAAATATACATAGCCTTATTCCCCCAAATCTGGAAGCATCCTCCTTTGTTGCACATACAGTGTTGTGGCTGATGAAATTGACTTGTCTATCTTGTGCTGGTAAATTAGTATCTGTAGCTAGATTTGTAAATTAGATCAGGTTTTTTGTATTCACAAAGTTGCACTGAAGATGCGAGTCTGAACTGAGGGCTCTTCCCAAATCAGCCTCCTAATGTTTTAGGAAACATGCATCCCTGTTAATTGCATTATGGAGAAGAAAATGATCCTACCACTTTTTCATCCAAATGTGTGCGTCACAAAGTTGGGCAAGCAATGTTCAGTAACTCCATCTAGCAGATAGGAAGTTAGGCAGGACTTTTGAAAAGTGCTCACTTACTGATGGGGAAACTTGATTTTGGAGTGTCCACTTTGATACACTTCGATATGCATATTGCGCTGCTTTTTTTTTTTTAATATATATATATCTATATATATATATCTATATATCTATATCTATATCTATCTATCTATCTATCTATCTATCTATATATATATATATATATATATATATATATATATATATATATCTATATATATATATAGGGTCTCGCTCCTTTCTAGATCACACTTTCTCACTTAATGCAAACATGGTAATGTTGAATACTTTGTCGGGGTGGGGAACCACTTTTGGGTTGGGGGGCCGCTGACTCTCCGAAAAATCAGTCAAGGGCCGTGCACAAGTGAAAAAGCGCAAAAAAAAAAGAGCAAAAAACCACCAAACAAACCCTCACTGACGTGGCCCCTGTCTGAGAAGGAGAAAGACAGACACTCTCCACATTCCCCTCTCACACCAGAGCCTATGGGGGCCTAGCCTAGTAGATTGTGTGCTCCAGCCCTGTGGTGGGGCAGCAGGAGGGCTGGAGCGCCAGCACGTACTCCCTAGTGCTAGAGGCACTTGAGCCTCCGACGCCATATCCAGGCAAGCCAGGAGCCACATCTAGCCCTTAAACCTGAGGTTCGCCACCCTGCTTAATGTTCTGTGTCTTGTTCTGGGTTATTGGATTTTCTTACTGCAGATCTCACTCTACCAAATGATATCTTTTGGGGAAAGGCTCGTGCCTTCCAGAGCAAATCTTTAACCACTTAGGGTGTGTCTACACTACATGGCTCCGTCAACGGAGCCATGTAGATGAGTGTACTCGGCAAAGGGAAATGAAGCGGCGATTTAAATAATCGCCGCTTCATGTACATCAAAATGGCCGCCACGCTGTGCCGATCAGCTGTTTGTTTCATGAGGTATAAAGGATCTGATGACAAAGCATTCTGGTGTCGGCTGATCCCCGTCTACACTACCGCGCTGTGCCAACAGACAGCTGATCGGCACAGCGCGGTGGCCATTTTGATGTAAATGAAGCGGCAATTATTTAAATCACCGCTTCATTTCCCTTTGCTGAGTACATTCATCTACATGGCTCTGTCGACGGAGCCACATAGTCTAGACACACCCTTACTGCACTCCCTGGCAGTGGTAGAACTGGAGAAGGATACTTACACCCTCCATGTGTTTAGTAAGCTCAGCCCTATGGATCAGAAATCAATCCACTCTCTTTCCTGTCCAATACTTGCCCTTTCCAAAAGCAAATCCAGGTTAACTGGTTGAAAAGCTTTTGCAATAGTACCATCTTTTGATAAGCAACCTGAATTTTTTATTGCAAACGATAGCCATCAAAACTGCAGGATACCTCAGAAATCAAGATTGTGGAGTAATGAGAACATGCAACTCCAAAGGAAAGTGCTTTGAAACAAACATAGTTTTATTCTAAAATTTGTTGGTTTTTCAGTGTATCAGCAGTTTTTTCTTTTGTTTTATCTTTTGGACTAGTTTTCTCCCAGGTTTCAGCCTGACTGAAATTGCCCTGCAAAGCAGAAAGTAACATTTAATAAAGGTCTTGAGTAGTCAGATAATTAGACTGTCTTCCTCATTTTGTGAAGTGTGTGTGTGTGGGGGAAATTAGGTAAGAGTTAATTAGAGTATATCACTTGAATTAGTTTGGCACCATGACAGTGAGAAACCGTGTTTATTGTGGGCAGGAAAACGTGCATGTTGTGAATTCCTTAATCACTAATGAGATATTTAAAAAAAAAAATCTGTATTCTTAAACTGACATTGAGACTGTAATAGTTCTGCCTCCTGAAAAACACTTGACTGTTTTTCTTTCATTTATGACAGAGTAAGTCTGTGTGTCCCAATGGCCTTAAACTGCAACCAAAAACATGTTTCTGTTTTGGTCCACTATGAATATGTGACAGTTTCACCCCCTCCATGCTTTATGAAATTGACTTGGATACAAAAATGCACGACTTGAAGGTGCTTTGGGCAAAATACCTCATATGACCTATCAATTTTAATGTCTGAGTTTGTTGGATTTGTATATGTTATTTTGGTGTATGTATCACTCGTGTGTGTAAAGTTAGAGATATGGTGTATGGAATGGCTTTTGGTTTTAAA
The DNA here is from genome assembly GCA_032595735.1 of Pelochelys cantorii. Lineage (NCBI taxonomy): Eukaryota > Metazoa > Chordata > Testudines > Trionychidae > Pelochelys > Pelochelys cantorii. The sequence goes on from CM064326.1 coordinate 241,879,447, forward strand.
TGTGCAAATGAAAGCCAACAAGCATGTTTTCCTCAATGTCTAGGGGATCACCTGTAAACCAGACCTTTTTGTTCTTTTAAGTCTTAACAGTCCTTGGTCTTAGGAAGTCATGTGACCTCCCTAACTGGTTGGGGCTGACCAGGTAATTTTCCATGGGAGGCGAGAATATGCAACAAAATTCTTGCCTGAAAGAGAGGCTATTAAAGGTGCAAAGTCTTTCAGCTCTTTGTCTGGCATGTGATTCCCAGGAGAATGAACCAAAGACACCAGGGGGGAAAAGAAATTTCCCTGGTTTGAAGGCTTAGCTGGAATAAGAACAGTTTTAGGGTAAGTGTCTAATAAATGTTAGAACTAGCTATATGTTTATTTTAAATTTGTAATCTACTTTGCTCTGCCTGTTTTCACTTGTAACCACTTAAATCCTACTGCTTGTATTTAATAAAATCACTTTTATTTACTATCAATTCCACAGGTAAAAAAGTGTTACCTGTGGGAGCAATCAGTGTGTACATTCCCCCTTTCGTTGTTAAAGGGGGCTTGCCTAAATTATTCATTTGAGTTTCTGATCCCATTTGGGGAGCTACCTCTTCCTGGGACCTGAAGACTTTCAGTGTCTGTATTGCTCCTGGTGGGAGGAGGAGAGAGGAAGGGGATGGTGATCTCAGCTCTGTGCCTTGGCTAAGGGAGACCAGAGGAGCTGGCCCAGCAGGACAGGGTGGTGCGAATCCCCAGAGAACAAGGAGGTGAGTGTCAGTGGCTTTGTCAGGACTTGGGGAAGCACCCCAAGGGGTCTTCTGTGACTGTATCCGGTCACAGTCCAGTATGAATAACCAAGCATAGGCTCATTAGGGCAGCAAAAATAAAATGCTGTTTGAGATACCTAGGTGTCCTGAACAGGATTGAAAATAAAAAATCTGACACGCTAATGATCTTGTTTCATCTTTCTATGGCCTACAGAATCACAAACTGAGGATCGCCGCTGTGCCAACTATTTTTTCACTTTTGTGCAAATGCAGATCAGTTCTTCGTTGTTGTTCTTGGCACTTCTAACAGTGGCAGATGAAATGTGACACTATGTTCCTAATTAACATTTTCTGGAAAACTATATACTGCTTCTCCCAGTCTGTCTTAGAACAGATGGAGGATTTCTTCTAACCTCACTATAGGTGATACGTAAAAAGGTGACTGGGTACTCATTCTGTTTGTTGCCTAACGCTCCTTCCTGTTGGTGATTTTTTTTTTTTTCATTATTTCTTTCATAGTATCTCATTCTTGTATATTTCAGTGGCATTTTTCAAATATTGTTCTCTTCCTTCCCCCGGTTTATTGGTTTTACCATCCCCACAGTTATTACTGTAGTAATACCCTGCAAGTAACTAGCTAGTATTGTGTTGGTACACAATTGAAATTCTGGAAATTTCATTCAAGATTTGCAAATAATCAATACAGAGAACAAATGGCAGATGTTTAGTATTCTCAAGTTGAATATTTCAATACTCAAGCTGATTATGGAGGTATCTGAGCCATTAGCCATCATCTTTGAAAAGGTCATGGCAGATGGGAGAGATTCCAGAAGAATGGAAAAGGGCAAAAATAGTGCCCATCTATAAAAAGGGAAATAAGGACAACCCAGGAAACCACAGATCAGTCAGCTTAACTTCTGTGCCAGGAAAGCTAATGGAGCAAATAAATAAGGAATCCATCTGTAAACATATGAAAGATAATAATGTGATGATAAACAGCCAGCATGGATTTGTCAAGAACAAATATCAGACCAAACTGATAGCTTTCTTTGATAGGGTAACAAGCCTTGCGGATAAGATGGAAGTGGTAGATATGGTATACCTAGACTTCAATAAAATATTTGTTACAGTCTTGCACAACCTTCTTATCAATAAACTAGGAAAATACAAGGTAGATGGGATTACTACAAGGTGGGTGCATAACTGGGTGGATAACTGCTCTCAGAGAGTAGTTATCAATGGTTGTCGTGATGGGAGGGTATAACAAGTGGGGTTCCACAGGGATCAGTTTTGGGGCCCATTCTGTTAAATATAATCTTTAATGATTTAGATGATTACCTAGAGAATACACTTATAAAGTTTGCAGATAATACCAAGCTGGGAGGAGTTGTAAGTCCTCTGGAGGATAGGGTCAAAATTCAAAATGATCTGCACAAACTAGAGAAATGGGCTGAGGTAGACAGGATGAGGTTTAATAAGGACAAATGCAAAGTACTCCACTTAGGAAGGAACAATCAGTTTCACATGTACAGAATGGAAAGGAGGACTACAGAAAGGGATGTAGGGGTCAGTGGACCACAAGCTAAATATGAGTCAACAATGTGACACTGTTGCGAAAGAAAGCAAACATGACTCTGGGATGCAGTAACAGAAGTGTTTTTATCAAGACACAAGAAGTAATTCTTCCCCTCTACTCTGCACTGATTAGGAGTATTGTGTCCATTCCTGGGCACAATATTTCAGGGAAGATGTGGAGAAACTGGAGAAGGTCCGGAGAAGAGCAACAAAAATGTTTAAAGATCTAGAAAACATGACCTATGAGGGAAGACTGAATGAAAGAATTGGGTTTGTTTAGTTTGGTAAAGAGAGGACTGAGAGGGAACACGATAGCAGCTTTCAAGTGTCTAAGAGGATATTACAAAGAGGAAAGAGAAAAATTATTCTCCTTGGCCTCTGAGGATAGGACAAGAAGCAATGGGCTTAAACTGCAGCAGGGGAGGTTTAGGTTGGACATTAGGAAAAACTTCCTAACTGTCAGGGTGGTTAAGCACTGGAATAAATTGCCTAAGGAGGTTGTGGAATTGCCATTATTGGAGATATTAAGAGCAGGTTGGACAGACATCTGTCAGGGATGATCTAGACCATGGATTCCCAAACTGGGGGGCGTGAAGAAATTCCAGGGGTAGCACGAGGCGACCCAGCCCCACCCCCCCATCAAGTTTTGCTGCCCTAGTCAGTTACCTTTTTTTTTTCTCAACATGTTTTGCTGCTATTTTTGGGGGGGGGGGCATGAGGGTTTCTCAAAAATCAAAAAGGGGGCATGATGCTGAAAAGTTTGGGAACCACTGATCTAGATGGTGCTTGGTCCTGCCATGGGGGCAGGGGACTGGACTTGGTTACCTCTCGGGGTTCCTTCCAGTTCTATGATTCGATGAAAACAATAGCAGTGCAAATCTGCTGTAGCTTTTTTGTAATATGTTCTATTTCGTGCATGCCTGATAGGATTGTAAGTACAGGTTGAACCTCTAAAAATCTGGGACTCTCCAGTCTGGCAACATCTGTCGTCTGGAAGGATCACAGATATTGCTGAACCAGAGCACCCCAGCTACCCAGGGTCAGGAGCTGGGCTGGTGTGGGTAGCATGGGGTCGGCTGGGACTGGCAACAGGGAGCACAGCCTTGCCTGGGAGCACAGCCCCAATGGCAGCAGGGCCAGTACCACAGGAAGCACAGTCCTGCCCAGCTGGAGGCAGCAGGGCCAGGGGGCTCCCAGCAAAACTCCGGCTGGGACCAGCATAGTTGGGAGCATAGCCCTGCCCAGGCCAGAGGCAGTGAGGCTGGCATCTAGGAGCGCAATCCGGACTGGAGCCCAGGAGTGCAGCTCAGGTCAGTGGCAAAGAACACAGCTACAGCCAGAGTGAGTGCACTGGGGAGTGTAGCCCCAGCTCTGGGAGGGAAGCGCAGCCCTGGCAGGGCTGGGGGCAGAGGGCCTCTGGTGGGGAGCAGGGCCAACAGCTGGGAGAGGAGGCTTGACCTCCCTGGTCCAGCAAACTCTGTTTGGGACTGCTCAGGTCCCTAGAGTGCCTGGACCAGGGAGGTCCCACCTGTAGCACTTCTGTTGCCTTCCATGCTGAATTAAGTTTGTTTTAAGATACTGGTTTGAAGCCAGAACTGATAGTTCCTTTGTGTTTTATACATTATATGTCTCCGGGGAATGATTGATAAACATAGTAATAGGATTCTTATGGCAAGGTTTCCTTACACTCCTTCAATTCAAGTTCTGGGGTGCTAAACACAATCTACTAACCATGCTAGGATAAACTATGTTTTGTAACAGGTAGTTCCTGTGCTTTTGAAGAAAATGGTACAATAAGTTTGAAATGTAAAAATTTAGAAATTTAAAATATCTCCAACAAATATGGTGATGTAAACAAAACAAATATTTATTTATTTTGAATAATAAATTGTTCACTTGACAGGAACCCTGAATGTAGTCTAGCCCATACGTAAAATAAGCCCCTTGATGGGATGTGTGTTCCTTATATGTATATTTAAATCGTAAGTGATTTATTAACAATCAACTTTGCAGCGAAAATGACTCTAGAAATCTTTTATGGTAGATGTTGTCTCATTACTTTGCATTTGGGGTTTAAGAAACTGTGGTCAAAATTTTCGAACATAAAAGCCTTGTAACTAAGATTGATAAAGCTACATTGAGACCATCTGCTTGTGTTTTCAAAATACTCAGCATCTGGCAGCTCCCACTGACCTCACTAAAGACTCTTACTTCGTTAAACTTTCAAAATTTTCAGGTCTGATATCTTATTTTTCTGCTATTAAATTAGGAATTGTAGAAACAGTTGGTCATGAAATACTGTAATTGAAATTGAGATTTGAAAAGGGTGAATAATATTGTGTTAAGGGTACTACATGTGATATTTCATTGTCTGTGTGACCTCCTCTTGTTGAGATTTCTTTAACATTGTGCTAGAGATCTCAATAAGAAAGGCCACAAGTTTTTGCTTGTGGTAGTAGGGGTGTTTGAAGAATGGCTCTTCCTGTTACATTGTTGCTTTTAGTTTTCAAACAAGGTATGAGAAGCTAAGAACTGAATGTGAGATGCTTAATTAAAACTAAATGTCAGATGAATTATGCAGGATTGTGTTCATAGAGTTAAGAACAAAATTAAAATGAAATTTCTTAATCTCTTACTAGCTCACACACTGGGAAATTAAAACACATTGGAAATCACAATTTCAGATCTGGAATTGCATCAAGCTTTCTTTAGACAAAGAAGATAACATACCTTTGTGCTTGTTGGCATAAATCATATCATCTTAGGAGAATCCTAGCAGAATTTATAATAGAATGCTGGCAGAATGAAATAACAAAATATAGTTGAATGAGAGAGAGGGCCATTTTCAGATTCCTTCTTTACGAACATTACCCATTATCACTGCATGGATGATCATATAGGAAAGCTGTTAGCTGTGGTTAGATGTCCACAGTAGTCTTCATTGAAGCAACTATTTGTCAATCTAAGTAGCTCAGTGTGTTGTTTTCGCAAAACCAATACAGTGAAAAGGGAAATTTGGTCACTATTTGCATACATAATATAATTAACAAAATATTGTTAGATCTGAAAGCTTTTGGGAGGCTCTCTTAATGTGACAAGATTTTTAAAACTAGACAGTATTGTTCATGTTACTAGGAAAGAACACACATCTAAGATGATTCTATTTATAGACATTTATATTGAGCAGTAACTGGAAGTGTGAAACCCAGTACCCACGGCTGCCACAAAATCATTCAGAGCTTTCTGTGTGGAGGTGAATTGACAGAACATACCTGGTAGAGTGTTATAACCCTGCTATACTATGCATTATTCATTTTCCTTTTCTCCTCCCCTGCAGACAGCAGCACGTGTCCAAAGAGCCTCCTAACTAAGTCTTGCTCAGCAAATAGCACAACCAGACTAGTCCAGCAGAACGTATGCAATGAAGCAGCTCAGGGAATAAATGGAAACGTGCCAGTTAAGCAGTCCCCACGTTCAGCTTCAAGTCCAAAGCCACAAGGTAAGCCTGATACAAATTCTCTGTTTCTGCAGCTAATTGTCCAATTTGCTGAAGGAAAAACTGAATCTGTGTTCCCCTTCTGATCCAGTGAAGATACCAGCATAAAAGAGCAACCATGAAATTGTGCATGTTACTTTGACCATGTGGTTTTTGCAAAGCAGTATTTTACTAGAAAATGGCTTTCAATGAGGAGGTTTGTACTGCTGCAAATGAAGAAATATAGATAAACACAAGTATTCCATCTGACCCCATGGGCCTACTGGCTTCCTTATGTGGATATGCAAATAGTGTTTTAGTTTCTCGTCTGGCCCAAAGAGCGATTGGTAGGTTGAGATAAGAGTGTATTCTTTCAAACAATGACCCTTGTTTATATTATACCAGAAGTATCATTCTGTAATGCCTTGCATAGGTCACCCGGAACTGAGACCCCACTGTGTGTTACTATTCTGATTCAGTCGGGGTGAGCTTTGCTGCTGCTAAACTACAAGTCAGTTTCCTGACTTACCAGTGCTCATCTCCCGGTTCCTGCGCAGCCGCAGGAAGGGGCGGGGGGAGCGCTCTTGTGCAGGAACCGGGGGATGAGCGCTCCCCCACCCGGAGGCTGGTGGCTGCACAGCTGCAGGAAGGGGCAGGGGAGTGCACTCATTCCCCTGCCTGGAGGTTGTGTGGCCACGCGGGACCCAGGGGGGTGAGTGCTCCCCCATCCGGAGGGTGGCTAATTCCCCCCCCGACCCGTAGAAGCCCCCCTCTCCCCCGCACAGTTTGGAAAAAAAGTCTTGTATACTCTGTGGGTTATACTCGTGCGCGGGGTATACAAGATTTTTTTTACTCAAACTGCAAAAACTGCGGGGTATATTTGGGTGCGGGGTATATTCGCTAAAAGACGGTAGTTTGACTGAGGGTTTTATCCTTCATTTTGATACACAATACTGAGACTTTCTCATAAAGAAGAATAAGTTAATTAACATAAATCAGGTATTTAAGTGATAATAAGTAAGACTACAAGACACAGATGTGGTTACAGTAAAACAGAACATGCTTTCTAGTGACTGTAATTTGCGGAAGTTATATTTTAATCTGTGTTTCTAGCAGGTTTTTCACCGCATTAGTTCCCAGAGATGTGGGCCCCCGTGCCTGAAAGATCATCTTTCTCAGATTATAAGAGCTCTGGCCCGATGTGTCTATCTACTGATGGATCACAAAATAGTGTCTTGCTTCTGTATTGTCTTTCCAAAGTTCATTAACCCTGTTTCAATAGGTAGGCAGGCTTCCTGGGAATGCAGCCTCCATTCCCCTTTGAAATGAATTGGTCACCTTCCTGCACTTGCTCACCTTTGTTCAACTTACAAGTTCAGGTTGAGCTTCTGTAATTTGGACTTCCCTGGTCTGGCATTGTCGATGAGCCTGTGGGTGCTGCAGGACAGGAGCACTCGCACAGAAAAACTGGCTGGTTGGGGCAGAAGCTTTGGTGACGTAGGAAAGAACGGAGCCTAAGGGGCAAAAGCAGCAGCCTGGAGCAGAGGGGGTGGTATTGACTTTCCCTGTTTCGAAACTGGCTGGGTTCCAAGAGTGCTGGACCAGGGATATTGAGCCTGTAAAATGTCTGTCATTGTTCTTGGTCTCATCTTGTGCAGTCAAGCCAGCAAAACAATGGATTTAGGTACAGCATGTTACCAGTTTTCATGATACCTTATGCAATGCCTTTTGGCTACAGATTGTGGCAACAGTGAATAGGAGCAATGGGTGTGTCAGGCCTGCTGAGCTATGGTTTGATGCCATTTCGCACTGGAAAGCTCCCTGAGTGTGTCATTAGTTTCTGAAAGGAATCCTGCATCCCTAAGCTGGAAGGCTTTGATCCTATATTTGAGCTAGATCAGGGTGGGGAACCTCAGGCCCCAGGGCCGGATCCAGCCCCTGGCTTGCCTGGATCCAGCTCCCAAGGCTCAGGGCTTCCCCTGCCATTCCACTGTGGGGCTGGAGTACACAATCACACTAGTGTGTCTGGCTCTCCCGCCCTCCACACCCGGACGGATTTTTCTGTGGGTCAGTGGGTCCTGACTCAAAAAAGGTTCCTTGCCCCTAAACTAGATGGTGAGGTCGACAGCTCAAGTGAGTAGGAGAAGTTAGAGGGGAATTTCAGATTCTAGCAGAAATGGGGGACCCGTTTATAGTGAGGTGGTTTGGAGAGAGAAAGACACTGTATTTTGAAGGTTTTAGTCTTTATTTTTTATTATGCAAATATGCATGTTGAATGGAGGAAGTATATTTCCCTTACTCTTACCAATCACACGTTCTCCTTGATTTGCCTTCTAAAAATAGCTAAAGGGTAACAAGAAAACATTTTGCAAATGCATGAGAAGCAAGAGGAAGACCCAAGAACAGGGTGGGCCCATTAGTTAATAAGGAGGGGAAGATGGTGACAGAAAATGCAGCAATGGGTCAAGTGTTAATTGCCCTTTCTGTTTGTTTTCACCAGAAAGATTAGTGGTCTGGTAATTAATATAGTGAACATCAGTGTAAATGGGGTAGGCTCTGAGGCTAAAATGAGAGAGCAAGTTAAGAATTACTTAAACAAGTTAGAGATCAGCAGGGCCTGACCAATTACATAGGGAACTGGTTGAAGAGAAATCTGAGCCATTGTCTCGGAGAACTCCATGGAGGACAGGAGAGATTCTAGATGACTGGAAAAGGACAAATATAGTACCTGTCTCAGAAAGGGGGAATAAGGACAATCCAGAGAATTATAGCTCAGTCAAAAAGGTACTGAAGCCAATAATCAATCCATCAGATGGTAAGCACATAGCAGATATTAAAAATACGGGTAACAGTTTACATGGATTTATCAAGAACAAATCTGGTCAAACCAATCTAATATCTTTCTTTGACAAGCTTTGTGGAGTACAGGGAAACAGTACACGTGATATAATCTTGGCTTTAATAAGGCTTTTGATACTTCCTCAATGATAATCTCAAACCAACTAGGGAAATGCAGCCTAAATAAACCTCCTAGAAGATGGGTACCTTACTGGTTGGGAAACTGATAACACCTCCCTGAGTACAATGATTCACAGTCATGGTAGAAGGGCATGTTGAGTGGGGTCTGTCAGGAATCAGGTCCAGCTGTATTCAATATCTTTGTAAATTATTTGGCTAACTGCTTAAGAGTGCATTTATAAAATTTGTGGGCAATACCAGTTGGGGAGCGCAAACATTTTGGAATTATCTTGATTAGCAGGGCTCGCCAAGCGGCGGTGAGCCCTGCTCGCCAAGCGGCGGTGAGCCCTGCTTGCCAAGCGGCGCGGTTCGGCACGCTGCGCATGCGCAGACTGCACTGTGCGGCTGTGCCGGCTTGTTAATTGTAGAGCCCTGTTGATTAGAATTCAAAATTACCTTGAAAAATGGAGGGATGACCTGAAATAAATAAGATGAATTTAATAAGGCCAAAGACTAAATACTACATTTTAAGAAAGAATTGTACAAATATGGAATGAGAGATGAGTGCCTAGGATGGACTACTGCAGAAAGGGTCAGGGTGTTATACTGGATCACATACTAAATATGAATCAGCAATATAATACTTGTGGCAAAAAGTGAACATTATTCTGGGGTGTATTTGCAGGAGTGTTGTAAGCAAGATGCAAATGATTTTTGTACTCCCAACACTGATAAGACCTCAGTGGGAATACTGTGCCAAGTTTTGGGCAGTGCACTTAAGGATAAATGTAGACAAATTGAAGAAGGCCCAGAGAAGAGCAAGGAGAACATTTAGCGGCCTGGGAAACATAACCCATGAGAGAAGAATGAAAACATTGGATTTGTTTAGTTCTGAGAACTGATACTGGAAGACGGGGAAGAGACAGAAGCCTTCAAGTAACTAAAAGGTTGTTATAAAGAGAAGGGTGATTGATTAAGAACATAAGACTGGCCATACTGGGTCAGACCAAAGGATACTAGCCCAGTATCCTTTCTTCTGACAGTGGCCAATACCTAGGGTTGCCAGGTGTCCGGTATTGACCCGGACAGTCTGGTATTTTCGCCTCCTGACCAGTTTAAAAAAAAAAAAAATATCAGAAAATACTAGACACCTAAAATTTCCAGTATTTTCTGATTCTCTTCCCGCCCCCCCCCGCCCCCTCCCCGGCCAGGGGGCGAAAATACCGGACTGACGGGGTCAATACTGGACACCTGGCAACCCTAAGCAACCACGCCCAGCCCACCCCCACCCCCTTTACCTGGTTCTGCAGGAGAGCTGTCTGGTCCGGAGCAGGGAGAGAAGGCAGAGAAGATGGCCACTGTAGTTTCGCAAACAGCTTACCCTCAGAGTCATACCTAGGGTGTACTGAGTATAAGAGCTGCTGTCCCCCTTAAAGGGGCCATGCTGGGTTTATTTCTTTATGGTTTTTGCTCAATAACTCTTGGGGTGGTGGTTGTTTTTTTTGTTTTGTTTTTTGTTTTTGCTCAACAACTTTGGTCCCCCCCCCCCTTTTTATTTTCAACAGAATTTTTTCCCCTAGTGGTTTTTTTGGGGGGTGGGGGAGGGTTTCGGTATTTTTGGTTAAACCATCTGACAACCCTACCAATACCTGGTGCCCCAGAAGGAATAAACAGAACAGGTAATCAAGTGGTCCTGTCCCTGTCACCCATTCCCAGCCTCTGACAAACAGAGGCAAGGGACACCATTCCTACCCATCCAGGCTGATAAGCATTGATGGACCTAATCTCCATGAATATATTTAGTTCTTTTTTTGAACCCTGTTAAAGTCCTGTTCTTTACAACATCCTCTGACAAGGAGTTCCACAGGTTGACTGTGCATTGAGTGAAGAAATACTTCCTTTTTGTATGTTTTTAAACTTTCTCCCTATTCATTTAATTTGGTGACTCTTAGTTCTTAGGGGAATACAGTTCTGTATTATTCTCCTTAACCTCTGAGGCCAGGCCACAAAGCAATTGGCTCAAATTTCAGCAAGGGAAACTTAGGTTAGATTTAGGAAAAAACTTCTTCACTGCAAGGGTAGTTAAACACTGGAACACATTAGTTATGGAAGTTGTGTAATTTCCATATATTGGAGATTAGACAAATACCTGTGTCCAGTATGGTCTAGATCAGTGTTTCTCAACCAGCGGTACAAGTACCCTCGGGGTACTCGAGAGAAGTCTGGGGGGTACATCAACACAATTGAAATTTGGAGAAAACTGAATTTTTTTTTTGTTTTACAGCGCTTTATTATTTTTATAATTTACACCCAAAAATGTCATCCCCTCCACCCCCCACCCCGACTACAATTTAAGATGTTTAAACAAATGTGTTGCAATGGTAGAAAAAAAAATTGTCTGAAAACTGTAGGTGCTGCAGGTACTTTTTTTTTTTTTTTTTAAAAGGGGTACTTTATAAAAAAAAAAAAAAAGGTTGAGAAACACTGGTCTAGATAATACTTAGTCTTGTCTCAATGCGGGGAACTGGACTAGATAACCTTTTGAGTTGTTAGAATATATGACACAAACTATGTTTTTCTTGTGTGGTATATGTTACCATGGCAGACAAAAATCTCAGCGCTAGGAATGCGGATAGTGGGATGTAGAACTTTTCACCTTGAGATCACTGATTTAACATTTAGCTGAGGCTGCTAGTGACCAAAAGTCATTGAAATCTAAAAATTTTGTCCTTCTAAAGAAAAATTTTGTCTTTTAAGACTGCAGTTTTTCTGATGCTTAGTGACCTTCAGCTCAGGCCACGTTTTCACTGCCGAGAAGATAGCACCGCGGTGGTCAATCTTGAGGAGTTTGATTTAGCAGGTCTAGTAAAAATCCACTATATTGAATGCTGAGGACACTCCCATCAATGCTGATACTCTATTAGGCTGTGGAGAAGGCTCCAAAGGTAGAATTAAGGTACATTGACTCCAGTTATGCAGTTAACCTATCTGGAGTTGCTATCTAACGCAACCTTGTAAACAAGGCCTCATACTCCACAGAAAGTATGGACACTGATCCTGTCTTCCTAAGAGAATTCCTCTACAGGTTAGTTTGAGATACATTGCTGGTATGATGGAAACTAGCATTGTTGTTGCCTATACTGTGTATAAATGAGGCATTCACTGTCTAGAGGTGTCGCTCTGGTACCTTTTGTAAATACTACTTCATCTTGCATTTAAGGGATGAAAAAAGGCAGTGGGTGTAGAAAGTAAGTATTGGTCTATTCCCGAAACATAAGCAAAATAAAGCTGATCTATCTGTACATAAAACCCCTGGTAAAATAATCTTGTTTATAGTGAAGGTCATGTATAAACATTGCTTAGCTTGGTAGCCTTTATGTATTGCCTGAATGTCCTGTTGTAATTTAAAGCAAGCTAAACAGAAAAATAAGTTTTAATCCATAAGAACTAAAACACTTAAAAGGTTAATTGATGAAGAGAAGTAGGAAATCCATAAAAATGGTCTGATTTATTTTAAAACACCAATCTGTAGTAATGTATTGTAAATTGTAAGGTTATTCTCTATTGGATAGCAGTGAACATGAAAAATTCAGCTAGTTTTGCTGTTCATATTGCTTCTTCCTAGCCATGAATCCAATGTTCATCTCAAAAGAACCTCTTCCAGACAGGGCCACATCCAGCAATATTGTGCAGATTTGCAAATTAAAAAGCAATAAAGCTATTGTAAGTAGTTTGGGACGTGGTGTGTTCAGGGTCTGCAGTGTGCATCTCCCTCTCTTGACTTCTCTGAGTGCATTCAGGATAACAAAATTATCAAGCATTTTGTATTGGGCGTTTCTGTTCATAAACCAAGCAGACAGACATGAGGAATGGAATGAGGTGTAGCCACATAAACCAAAGCAATCCAAGTGTCTGAAATGGTTGGGTGTGCTCTGTGGAGAAGCTGGATTTTAACAGCATTGTAGCATTAGTTTACAATGCCAGCAGGAAATGGTTTTCAAAAATTACTTTTTGGGAGGTTGCTTTAGTCTTGCCAACCTTAAATGTCTGTGATGAAAGGAAATAGGATAACAGATGTGAATTGCTATGCCAGTTTCTTTGCTGTTAATAGATTAATCGCTAAATGACATTCCGCTAGCCTAGCAAAATTTGAGAGAGATATAACAGAAATAAAGATAAAGTGAAGTGTGTGTGTTTAATTCATCAGCCTTGTAAGTGTAGAATGACCACAGTTGTACATATTACCCAAGATTCAAATTTGAAACTAACTTTGGACCCTGAACCTGCTTTTGTTCAGTGCAATTACTTGGTCTCTGTCTGAAAAGAAGTTTAAATCTTTGGAAGCTCATAATTCATTACATACCAGCCCTGATGCAGCCAGAGCAAGTGAACACATTGCTGAACAGGATCCAATTTAAAATTCTTTCCCCTCAATTTTGGTTATATTATTTCCTAGTGTTTTTAAGCAGAACACAAGATAGTGTGTCAAAGGGTCGATCTATACTACTGGGAGAGGTTGAGCTAAGCTACACAATTTGAATTATGTTAGTAACTTAACTCAAATGGATACAGCTTATATCTACTTACTGTGGGATCTCCACTTTCCTGTCAACTGCTTTCACTCATCTCATTCTGCTGGAGTACCAGAGTCAACAGGAGAGTGATCGGTAGGTGATTTAGTGGGTCTTTACAAGACTCGCTAAATTGACCACCGATGGATTGTTCACTGCAGCGTCAATCCACCTCATAGTGCAGGCAAGTCCTAAGATATTGAAGGTAAAGGATAGTTCTTTATTCCTCAGGGCTCCTTTCAGCAATACGTTGGCTCAACAATTCATAGATCACAAATTCGATCTGTAATGTTTTTGAGCTTAGAATCCTTTTTGCTTTGAAAATTGAGTGGGGGGAGGTAGGGGAGGAAGGCCCTAAACTGGTTTCTGGAGCTGACTGGAAGCCAGTGGAGGGACTTAAGCACGTTCTTGAGGTGCTCATGACCGTCTATACTGTAAAGGAAGCAGGCAGGCACATTCAGTACCATCTGGTGCCTGCACAAAAATATGGTGGCTTATGTGTCACCACCTGCTTGGGGGGTGACCCATGCATGGATCATGTGGACAAGGTTCACAAAGTTCTGTAACAATCCAGAGATGAAACATGATGCTCAAGGTCACTGAGGCAGAATGTTCTAGATAGTTTGAAATTTGCCCACACTATGAATATGTCTGAGCCCTAGCCTGGGCCCAGCTTCATCATAATCTCACAGAATGTTATAAACAAGACACGTTGTTTGTTGGATGCTAATGTTCCTCCAGTTGTGTGATGTATCACACATGAGTTCTTATTTCATACCTGATGAAATTCAAGTTGTGTTAGTGGCAAATAAATAAAGTTCATTTACTGCACTTCTAGTAAGCTGTTTTACAAAGAGATGTCTGTACATCTGTAGTTCTGAAGGATGTTCTAACTACAGTTTAGTGTCAGCATCTGTGAGTAAACCTTTTGAGCCTCTCCAGGTTGATGAGGAGACTTTTTGTGTCAACTTGGTGGTCAAAAAGCTGGCCTTAGCTATACATGCACTCAGCTGGACTACAATCTTGCAGCATGAAACCTTCATTGAATAGGAAACTCCAGCTAATGCCCAACGCTGCAGCGCATCTCCTCAGTTATGCAGGCTATGGTGAGCCACATGAAACCTGTCCTCAGCTCTATATGCTGGTTCTCCATAGCATTTCAAATAAAGTTCTAGGTCTCTGTCTTCGTTGTCAAGATGCTGAATGACTTGGGCCCAGGGGAACTAAAAGATCTAAAGCTCCAGGGTGTATAACATGGCACACCTCTGGCAAAACAGAATGTTCCCAATTGAGACCAAAATTCATCTTTGCAGGAGACCAAGCTCTCTTGGTGGTGGCGCTCGAAGAGATTTTGGAGTGAGGGTGCTGAACTGCATATATACCCCATGCCCCCTGGTCTCTGCCCTTAGAGCTGGGGTCAGCAGCTGGGACCCCACATGAAAAGCCTAGAGATGGAGCCCCAGGCACAAGACTGGCAGCCAGCTGGGACCCCAGGACTGAGGGCCAAGTGACTGGTGGCAGGGCCAAACTGGGGGTTGGTAGCAGGGCTGAGTGGGGCCAAGCAGGGGGCCAGTAGTAGAGCCCCCAGACCACAGAGGCATGGGGCCAGCGGCCAGGATTGTGGGCAGCAGGAGCATGGAACTAGTATACCCAATATCTGGGAGTGCTGCAGCACCCCCTGCACCTCTGCTTCCCACTCCTGTGTCTTTTGGGAGCCAATCCAATGTTTGTGGAATGATTGTCGCACAGTTAGCTCTGTGAGGCTGGGTTACAGCTGGCCTTTCAACACCCCAGTAGGACTCAGTAAACATCACAGGTATTTTTGGGTAAGGTGACCCTGCTGGCCGCACATGGCACACCCGTTATTTCCTTACTCATCCCAGAGCTTCTGGGAAGTGGATCGTCGTCGTCTCCCCCTCCCCCATTGAGTGTGGGTCTCAGCTTGGGTTCAGTCCCTGTGTTCTGATCCCATTCTATCCCTGTTAGTCAATGTGGTTTTGACAGAGAAAGTATCCATATCCTGGCCTTCCAGTTTTCCGGCCAGCCATAACCTCTCTAGCGTTGCTGTCTGTTAACATGTTTTCAGGTTGGCATGGCAGATATTATAGAATCGTTCTATACCCATTAATTCATAGGCCTCACTGATTGTTTTTGCTCCACAGCCAGTTTCCCATTGGTTACATATCCTCTAATTTGAGTAGAAACCTCGTGGCCCCTTTTTCCTGAATTCCCTGGAACCTTTTCCTAACAGTTTTGGTGTCACTTTAAACTTTTGCAGTAAAGCTCAGTTACAGTTATAATATTTGCAGGCCACCCTACCCATAAGAGTAACAATGTCCAAGACCACCATCCCAGACAATAGGTTCCTTATGTCTTCCTTCCTTACCTTATTCCATTCGTACCCTGTTGCAACAATCTTTAGGAACATATCCATGTCACCCCCTTCCCTAGAGCAAGGAAGCAATTTTGAGTCTATGCTTCCCACCAGGCCAGGTACCTGGGGACTGGCTCTACCTAGAGACTCATGTTCTGTCTGCACAGTCTCCCTGCCTCAAGCTTGGGATGTCTTTTCTGGTCCCTCTGGCATAGTCTCCATTTTAAGTGGAGAGTACCCCTTCTTGTCCTTTCCCTTGTGCTGACACTGGCATTCCATCTCTGTCTTATCTGATGCTGTGACTGCTCCCCTTCCCCCCCCCCCAATCTGCTCTCTCTCTGTTGCTGTTACTCTTCAAGCTGCTGAGTTTCCAGATGCACCCATTTTCCAGCTGCAGCTTCTCCTGTTTTGGCGTTTGGGCTGTCCACCACTCCTGTTGCAATGACGTACTTTGGTTTGGACAGAATACAGTTGCTGCTTCTGTCAGTCTCTTTCCTGTTTGTTTCTGGAGTTGGCTCCAGGATTCTGTAAACTTGGGCTATTCTGCTGCTGCTCATTAGAACACAGCAAATTTACTGGCTCTGGTTTTATCTGGTCCCTGGTTCTTAGCTGCCTTTCTCTGCGTAGCTCAACCAGCCAGTTTTTCTACAGCTGTTGAAAAATGCATTTTCCACAGTCTTTCCTCTATCTTTTTCCTAAACAGACTATTGAGACTTTTTTTTCTCCATGGTTTTCCTGTCTAAGTAGGTTGGTTTCACAGCTGTTGATACTTAGTGATTTTTCAGTTGCCTCCCTTCCCTGTTATTCCCAGCACAAGACAGCCTGCCTAAGCAAGCTTCTCTTGCCTTCTCTTCAGAGACTGATAGGTGTGAGAGCCCACAATTGTGAGTTACCAGGCAGTTGTTCCTGTACAAATCTTTTTTTATTCTTAAACTAAATTAGGATGGAGAAAACACTTTAAAAACAATAGAAGAACCTACAGGCATGGCTATCAGAGTTCATCCTGGGCCTTTGCATGGGCTCTGGATGGAGTCATTCTTCAAAACCCCATGCAAGGGATTTCCTTATCATTCTAGGGTCAGCACAGATTCAGCTCTGAACAAGTATGCTCATGACATGTTAAGTCCAACCTTTATATAGTTCACGGGTCTTTTAACTGGATAGAGAATAAGAGCAGCGACCTGTGACAGATGTTAGTCACATTGCATAATGCACTACTGAAAGTTGCTTAGATACAAAGATGATGAGCATGATATAGGAACCTAGAATAGAATAGACTAGAATAGAATAGACTGGAGTGATTTTCCTCGTTTCCTGGATCCAAGCTGTTATCTTCATGCCTTTTTCCTACAGAGGCTCTGTGGCAGGGATGGGCAAGTGGCTGCCAGCAGGCCAGATCCAATCCACCAAGCCACTGGATCCGTCCCGCAGCTGCCTTGCTGGAACCCTTAGGCAGAGAACAGTGCTCACTTTAAAAAGCCCGCTGTTCTCCATTTTGGATGGCTGGGGAGAGAGGATGGAGACTTCTCATGCTGTTCCCACCTCCTCCCCCAGCAAAATCTCTTAGCTCCCATTGGCCAATCTTTCAGTTTCTAGCCAATAGGAGCTGAGCATTTTTGCTGGGAGCAGGGGCAGTATAGGAAGCCTTCTCCCTCCCTGCTTGTCCCCCCTCTCCCTCATGCCCAGAATGGAGCCACATGGAGCAGCCTGCAGCAGACAGTCTGCCTCAGGTTTCTGCTGGTAAGCGCCTCCCAGCCAGAGTCTGCCTCTGACACTTCAGCTTTCTTCCCCAATGCTCTGCTCCCCTGAACATTCCCAAACCCTCTGCCCCCTCCTACACCCAAACCAACCCCTTCCAAATCTGGCACCCCAATCTCCTGCCCCAGATCACAATCCCCTCCTACCCTAGGTCACATCTTAAAATCCTGCATCCCAGTTCTAGGGTTGCCAGATGGTTTGAACAAAAATACCGGACACACTTGACATTACATCACAATCTACATTACATCTTATTTAGAAAATACCGGACATTTATATTTTTCTCAATTTGTTCCCCAAACAGAAAGCTCAAATATTGGACTCTGGTTCAAATCCGGACACCTGGCAACCCTAGCTAGTTCCCTGCCCTAGGTCACAACTACCTCTTTCACCCAAGCTCCCTCCCAGACCCCATTCTCCCTCCTGTACCCCAATCCTTTATCCCAAACTCCCTTCTGCTCCCAGCCTCCATCCCAGACCCTGGAATTCCTCCATTAATATCCTGGAAGAGTGCGGCCTTCGACCACTTTCCAAAATCTTGGAGTGGCCCCCTGTCAAAAATTATTGCCCACCCCTGCTCTGTGGCACCTAACTAGATTCATTTGAAAGTTTACTTTGAAGGTGGTAGAGCATGCAAGGAGGCAAGATAAAAACAAATCGATTTAATGGGACTAGTGTGGCTGTCTGGTCCCATTTCTCATGTGTCCTGCCACTTAATATCTTCATGTTGACCAGTTTTTCTAACATACTGTGATTGTCCTAGTTGGCTAAGATGGTCCTCCTGTCTGTCAATTGTAGTGGAGTTAGGATTTTGTCTAGACATTATTGCTGTCAACTAGAAGGAAGTCTGACCACCTCTTGCCATGGTCAGTTTAAGAAGGATCTACAAACTGATTTTTGTCCCCAAATGAAAGTATGGCTCAATGAAAAAGCTTTCTGTGCCAAACATGCATAGCTTGTATTTGTTGAACACAACATAAACACCGTTAACACCATCAACTTCTATGAATTTTCACTTTATTAATTATTTATCAAACTGATTTTCTACAGTTGTGCAGAGCACAAAATGCATCACAAGAAAGGGTGTTTAACGTCATTGTAATTCTGGTCTTAAATCCATCCAAACTCCTCTCTTCCTTTCATCTCTTCCTCCAGGGAAATTGGAATGTCCACCCTCAGATGTGTCCTGCTTCTTCCCAGTCAGGCCGTCTGATATTTTTTTAGCTGTCTCATTACCTTTGTGTGTTCAGTCAGCCAGCTAGCTATTCAGTGCTGACAATTATCTGATGCTCAGTGGCCTAGATCTGCCAGTCCTTCTGAGAGCTGCATGAGAGAAGGGTGAATGAGAGAGAGAACAGGGCTTCCCAGCAGCAAGCAGCTGGATGAAACAAATGTATTTAATTTTATCTGATAAAGCCTCTCATTGTACAAAATACTGGCCAGGAAAATAGTACTTGGGTTATAATGCAATCATTAAAAAATGTCATGTTGAGTTACCCTTCAAGTGTGGATCACCTCTTCTGCATTCTTAGTCCAGTCTCTATATCCTGAAACAGACATAAATTTAATGCATTAATGAATTAAAATGTTAATAGCCAAAGGTAATTGAGAAATTTCTCATTTCTTACTATGACGACTCTTCCTCCTCCATTCTTTTGTACTATCGTTTCATTTATCATCCTTTGATGCTGGTCTGATTTGAAGTTATAAACACTTTGGGAAAGGGTTCTGGCTATTTAATCTGTAAAGTGACTCATACGCCCCTATTTATACTGAAGCTGTCATTGAAGCTACTATTTGGAAGTGAAGTTCTTGATTCGAGGCAGAATTCACTATTTCCTCCCATACGTTAATGCAAAGTAGAGATGAGAGAGGCTGAGGTTGTTCCTGACAATATGGTGTATATATGCAACTATTTTGATCAACATGGTCTTGACATTTTGGATGATGGGACTTAAACTACTATCTGTGAAGAACTGTTCCAGGACCTGATCTAGTAGTAAACTTTGATTTTTTCGGGGTGGGGAGAGATGGGGTAGAGGGAGCAGACACACAAGATCTTCCTCTCCTAGCTGCCTAACTATATTTTGTAAATGGCCTTAAACGATTGCCCTCTCCATCATTTAAATCACTGCACACTGTTTGACCTCCAGTCTTAGTTGTCCTTCAGCCAAACT
Source organism: Pelochelys cantorii (assembly GCA_032595735.1). Lineage (NCBI taxonomy): Eukaryota > Metazoa > Chordata > Testudines > Trionychidae > Pelochelys > Pelochelys cantorii. The sequence goes on from CM064326.1 coordinate 241,899,078, forward strand.
ATAGTAATTTGAGCTAACTCTTCAATCTTCCCCAAGCATGGAGTCCCTCTTCCTGTTTAGTAAATGCGTGAATAATTGCAATTTGAAAGTCTGATACTGAAGCATAATACATGCAAAATCAAGTGTTGGTGCTTCTAGGGAATTGGCTGGCTTTTAACCATGTATAGTACCCCACATCAGTAGCTTATAGAATGCTTACTCTTCTTAGCCGGGGATGGCTCACATATCCTGTGCTAGTGCCATCTCCTTGCCTCCCTTGGTGGGAGTCTTATTTTATTGACTAGATACCAGCTTTCAGTAGCTGATTTATCTTTATTGCTTCATGAACCATACTTCACTAAAGTGGCTGCTCTTTTGACTCCCAAGTAGTAGCTTATTTGTGCTGTGTGTGTAACTAAACTTTTTCCTTTTCCACTTCTCACGTTCTTTCACCTCCCCACAGCTAATCTTTGGGGACTTGTTTCATGCGATTTTTGTTTCCTCCCTCTGCCACTTTCCTTGCCATGCAGAAGCAGTTTTGCTGTTCTGAAATGATTGCAGGAAGCAGTCAGGCCACAGTGGAAGAGCTGCCACTCAGATGTGGTGGGTGGTGGTTTCTGATAGGGGTGAGATTAGTTTGGAAACCACCAGCAGCTGTGACTCTGAATGGCAGTGCTGCTCATGCAGCTTGGCCTTTTGCCTTTTGGCTATGGCTGTATAACCCCTAACTGTTCAAGAAACCCTTCGCTATTGTAGGGATGAGGAGTGAACGATTTCTGGACACAGTAAGCAAATATTTTGGTGGGAGAAGGGAGTGTAAACTTTTAGAGTTGGGGATGATGGGGAGGAGTTCAGAAAGCTAGGATTTCAGGCAAATTATAGAAAGCAAAAAGAACCCCTGACTTGGGAACTCACTTACCCATTGGTCTGCCAGTGCCTGACTTTCCCATTCCCCAAACTTTCTGGATGTGCTGCAAAGCTTATCCTCCCTCTGGTGTTATGGAAAGGGAGTGATCAAAGTGAGAGACTTGCTGGATTTTTGTTCATATCCAAATGGTTGTTTCTGTTTTACCCTGTATTGTGTATTTCAAAGGATAGGTATTTATAGAAGGCTTATATAAAACTAAATTCGCTCATAAAAGAGCACACTGTCAGCCAGTGTAAAAGGGCGCAGGTCCAGTGAAAATATAACTGCACCTGTTCACACCAATATAGTCTGAGCCAGCCTCTTAGCCCTACTGCTCAGGGCACTGTCTTTTGGTACTGGACAACAAGAACTGAAACTTTCCTGAAGCAAAGCCACTGTAATACCCGAGTATGGAGGGAGTTTAGGTGTTGGAGAGGGGAGGAGGCGAGAGAACACACCAAAGTTTTGTTCAGGGCTTTATTTAGCCTCCGCTGGGGAAAGGTGACTGGAATAACTCCTGTGCTCTTCATTGCAGCTAGTTCTTGGAATTATACTAGTTCTTGCTTTGGGTAAAACCACTGGTTATATGGATCAAAACTGCTTTCCTTTTGACTGCAGTAGATTGTATAAAGCAACTTTATAAGTTTGTTAAAGTAGCATGTTGATTAGCTTCTATATAGTAACTTTTTTACAGCATGCAGTAAATGCTGACATCTAGTATAAATTGGTTGAGAATTATTACATTTAGGGGAACTCAAAGAACCTTTCTTGGCATTCCTAGTGTCTTTTTGTCTGTCTTCAGTTTAGCAATGCAAAGCAACAGCTGATGTGTGTTTTCTTACAGTGCCTCCAAAGCCAGTACATCTGCAGAATTCCTTTTTATCCACCTTACACCAAACCCCTACGTGTAAAGCTTTACCTACTGCACGAACAAGAATGGAGGAAGTCACACCTACCTCTGCTTCTTGTGTCTCAAAAGAAAAACCCAGAAAAGTGTCCGATCTCATCAGTCGTTTTGAAGGAGGCAGGTAAGTCACTTGCTTTCTTTTAAAAATAGGGGGTTAAGGGAAGGGGGTTAAGGGCAACAACATTGTGCATGTTACCATAAATGAATGGCAATAAACTTGTTATAATAGCTGTCCCAAGAGGTTTCGCTGGTTCTGTATACACACAAAAGGTCAATTTCTCTACTCAGGATATATGTGAATATAAATTGGAAAGAAAAACGGGATGGGGGTGGGGGGAGCTGGAACTGCCATCAGAAGAGAGGTAAATTTTAAGTGAACACAATCTCAGACACCTTCATTTTAAAAGCAGATCTACAAAACAAAAACAAACCCGGGGTAGCTCTTTTGTTTAAAATTTTGCTAAATGATCATAGATATTATACAGTGACCTTCCAGAAAGCTGTCAGACCTGAGACTGGGCCAATGCTGGAAGCAGCAAAAGGTGTAGTGGATATATATGGCATTGGCCTTTCCATATTTCAAGAACATCAGCATTGTGAAGGAACATTTCCTATATGAATATAGGACTACTTGTACGTCACCAGACCACTAATTTAGGGTCAATGTGCACACATGCATTAAGGGGCAGAATTTGACATTAAGCTTAGGAAATGTACCCTAAAACAGCAGCAGTCCAGTGCTGCAAGAGGAGACTTTATTGTCTAGAAGACCAAGACTATCACAGGGATGATAAACTTGATCTGTGAAAGAAAACGGAGCCTCTAGGATATTGGAGATCGCCTCTTTCTGCTACACTACAATGACAGCTGCTAGTAGGAAAAAGGAAATGTAGAGTTGGAGGATTTACAAGAACTTTCAGTTTAGTTCTTCCTCCCCTGTCTCTGTTTTGTTTTGCTTTGCTTTTAAGTGTTCTCCCCAAGTATTATTCTCAACATTCTTTCAACAGGATGGTGTCTTTAGAAAAGCTTCTCTTACTCTTGCATCTGCTTTAACAGTTATCTGGTGATCTATTATAGGCCCTGTTGAACAAAAGAGAGAAAATGCAGTGGAGCTGCAGGTTACAGGATGGGTTAACTGACTCTGGTTACATCATGTGATGAATGTTCACCCATCCTTCAAACAGAACTGTTTCATTTTTGGTTAAGCAGGGAAATAAAAGAAATCAGAGTGTAGCCTTTAAGACTTCCATCCCTCCCAGCTTCTTCCAAAGTTTTATCTTCTAGAGAGAAATGAGACCTTGTGCATCTCCTTGATGCGGAGTTGGGTGAGAGGGAGGGGGAAAGCTAGGGAACCTGTTAACCACCCTCAAATATCAAGATCTCCTGGCTGGTAATTACACAGGTTACATGCTTTGGTAGCCATCACCTTCAGACGGGGAGGTACATTAGTTCCGTCTTTTGGGGATGTCTGGATGGTTTTGAGAAGTCAGTACTACTTTTTGCAACCAAAGAGAACTATTAATATGCTAATGACCTATTATTCCCTATTTACAACATTTGTTCTTTTCTTTTACAAACCCGGGAATTGCCTTACATGAAGAGATAATTGATCTGTCTGTCTAGTATTCAATCCCACACACTAGTCTGAACCGGACTCCTAGAGCTATGCTAATTCTCTTTTGACAAAAAGCCTCCATAACATGCCCACAAAATTCTGTGATGGTATATTGTGGGCTGTGTAAAGAGATGTTTTTTTCATAACCTCAGTTGGGAGGGTGGTGCTGCTCTAAAGCAGGAAGAATAATTGCCTCTGCAAATGCTTTGTTTCTCTGTACCCAAATTGTGCAGCTGTGAACTGCAATTTGTGATTGTGAATTACAGTATTAGGTTTTTGTTAGCCTGCACAACCCCAAATTTAATAGAAGCGAGGAAGAGTTAAAGTTATTCTTAACTATATGCGGCAATGTTAAAAAAATGGCATGAAAGAAACAAAATGAACCTGCAGGAAGTTACTTATTTTTATGAGTGAATGTAACACAATATACAATTCACTGAGTTTTTAAAAGGGTATAATTTTCACAAAACAAATTACAGTGTGATTTAGATTTGTTTATATGCTGCAGAAAACCAAAATCCAAATGAAGTGCATTCTTCAAACCACCAATAAACCGGTGGAGTCCAGAATGTGGTTGTAATATTTATTTTAAGGAGGAGTTATATGATAGTAAACCTGCTGTTTCTAACCCTTCTAAATGAATTGTGCAATAGAATTAGTGGTCTTCCCATGTTGCGAACAATGCAGTAGGAGGACTGTATCCGTTAGCACTTTTTATGCAAAATAGTTCTGGAACGATAGTTCATAAAAACATTTTTTGCTTAACAATGAATTGCAAGTAAAACAGCAACATACAAGTATTCCTTTTCATCCCAGTGATTTCACACTAAAGTAGTCCAATTTGCTTTTATATAGTGTCTTAATGTTAACAGTAGCCTAAAGTAATAACCTTGAAAGAATAGCACAGAAAGATCAAATTCAGGGTATGCACTAGTGTTTGGGATTGACCTGGAGAACTGATAAGGCATGATGAAAAAGGCAGCCTTCTTTCCTCTTGATAGTGACAAGGATCTGAAAAGCTGACAATAAATAAGTTGACTTACCTGGGACTGGACTATAGCACTAAACATATAGAACTATAATAAGAATATAAAGCTTCAATATATTCTGGTAAAGTAAGGAAAAGGGAAAAATTAAGAGTTGCACTCTTGAGTGTAGCCATGGGAACAGTGTGGTCTGGGGACAGAGCACTGGACTAGGATTTGAGCGATCTGGTTTCTATTTCCAGCTCTGCTGATAACCTGTTGAATGGACGAGTCACTCACTGCAACTCTGTCTCAGTTGCTCTAGCAGTACAATAGAGATGATAATACTTGCCCTCCTTTGTGATATGCTTTGTGTTTTACTAGTGAGAGGAGTGTGATATAAGTTATTTTTTTAACAAGCAGATAATGGACAGCATTTTAATTTCTAGAAAGATGTATACTGTTGTCTTTGTGACTTGTTGGATTAAGTATGGCATTACCCCTTGGAAGGCCAATGTTAGACACGTTCTCCAGAATTGGATGTTTCTAATATTAGCAAATTAAACATAGATTTGAAGTTTAAAGTTGCTCAATACAAATGCCCTCCTAAAATCAAACACTTTTCTTATGTTGCCCTTTTTTTTTTTTTTCTTCTTATCCTTTAGTCCCTCAAGTCCTAGTGATTTGAAGAAAGAATCCTCTGTTCTAAAGGCTGCTAAAGCTCAAGGAAGATTTGTGTCCGCGTCACCTCAGCCAAAACTCCTCTCCCAACACCCACTACAAAAGCAGGGAAATAATACAGATCAAACTCAGGTTGTACAGAAACACACGGCCAATGGAGTAGTAGCACAAAGCCAGATGGAATGCAATGCCAATCAACTATCAGATCATAGCACCAATACAGCCACACAAGCTACAGATATTACAGTCAACAGTAACTTAGTAAATGGGGAAAGAGAAAGCACTACTACAGACTCATTGCAAACTATAACTGTCTGCACAGAGCAAACTTTTGACAGCTGCAGGACTCCAAGCAGGGATACACTGCTCCCATGTGAAAATGAAACTGTAGAAATTAATACTAATGTAGAAGAAAAGCCGAATGAGGAAAAGCAGAATGAGGAACTCAGTAAGGAGGATGAGCATGTAGAAGCAAAGGTAAAACTATATTCTGTATTTTTTTTTGCACATAACCGTACCTGCTGTTTTTCCAGGTTTTTCATACGAAGATATTTTTTATAGGGCCATTCAAAAAGGAGAATTTTTAATTTTCCCGATTTATTTTTCTAAATTTTAAAAAATTGTGTTCAGCTCTACAAATACAATAAAGAAAATAAAACCAAAAATCTTTCAACAGTAGATAGCCTTTAAATGTGGTAGTTATGAAAATGCTGAGTGCTTTTAACCTATGGAAATACACCCAGGATATGCGCTGCACAGTGATATCATGTCCCAGTGCACCAAAACTGGGACTCCTCAATGATCTTGAATATGGAAAATTTGGCATTCCACCAAAACTGGATGGTGAAGGAGAAGAGAGAAGGTGTTTTTGGAAAACACTGTAACTGACTTGAACTTGCATGTCTATTCATGTTTGTGCTATGAAAAAAGGTGGAGGAACAAATGGCTGGAGTGGCAAAAAACACACAGTTAACCCAACAGCGTCAGGACGTCTGGAGACAGAATTGGCTTGAGAGCTTACTTAGCCTGAGTATAAACAGATCTAGCAAGACAATAGCAAGCCAGTCGGATGTCCCAGTTAAACAAAAGGAATAAAGGCATACATTTATCCCTTCCTAAAATCCCATTGGGGCCAATGGAATTAGACTGGGGATGGATCTGAGATTCCCTACTTAAGGACTTCTTAAAAGGAACTGAGTGGGGGAAAGTAAATAGGCCTTGGAAAATGTAACTGCAAAAAAATCACATCCTGATGCAAAATGCAGATGACTTTGTAGTCCATGAGTAACTGTATTGTAAGAAAACCACAGCCATCTAGATCTGTGTAAAACAAAAGGAAAAAGAATTACGTAGCACTTTAAAGACTAACAAGATAGTTTATTAGGTGATGAGCTTTCCTGTGGTAGACCCACTTCTTCAGATCATATTCTGAAAGTGAATTGGCATGACCATATATAACAAAGGAATACAATGAAGAAAGTAAACCGTTTATAAATTAACAAATCAGCTACTAAAATAGAAGGTGGGAGTGAGGGCCAAGGAAGAGACAAGGAAAGAGGAAATAGCTTATTGTAAGTCAGTAAGTGGCTAATATGGAGTTCTACGAATATCAAAAGGTGGGGAGGCTGTCTTTGTAATGTGTAATGTAATTGGCATCTTTATTAAGGCCCATAGATATGTGTGGTTGCCACTTTGCTGCATAGTAGGGTCACTTGGAACTTTCAGGGGGATGAAAAGGATAGAACCAAACTGTTGGTCTAGACAGCATAGCTCCCTAACTTTTGCAATGAAAAGCAATCTCTGGCAACCTAGGGCCTGCCATATGCACTTAGACAGAATTAGCAATGTTCGTCTTTCTCTCATGCACGCACCCACCCATCTGTGTCTGTCCTTCCCTACTTGTCCGTTTGCTATAGGATTATGTATTTTAGCAGTTGGTGGATGGAGGCTCTCATGGGTTTGTAATCATGCTTTTTTTTTTCTGTTGAATATTTTGTTCCCATGAGTTTTGTCTCGTGTACTTTGTGTTGGGTTTTCACTGGACACTTGATTTTGTATAGGCGCTGATCCTGGGTGTGCAGATAAAAAGTTCATGGGAAAGGTAGGTCTCACATGTGAAGTGTTGAATACCTTAGCCAGTGAATGGGAGGTTATATTTCTTGCTGATATGAGCAATGTTAGGATCCCATCTGTGCGTAGGTCTGATGGAAATCCAAAGCACCTTTGCCCTGCCACACCTTCTATTATATTTATTTACTGCCTGTCCTCTGATGCCTTTCTTTTTATGGGCATGGCTAGGTTAATACAGTATACTTCTCAGGCAGTGCAGAATGAGAATCCAAATTATGCAACAAGTGCTGGCAGTACTCACAGGAAAAGGCAGAAATGTGAGGCTGTTAGAACATAAAATACAGGAAGGAACTGGGCAAATGCTTGGAGAAAATGCTAACAAGAGCAACCCCATCTGTGCCTGTCCTTGGCTTCCTGGAGAACCAACACATGTTATCTGTCCTAACCAGACCAAAAAGAAAAGATGTAATATTGGAACCAAGTACAGCTAGATTCACTAGCTTTTAATGGCAGAAGAATAAAGAAGCCACAGTGGTTAAAATCTAGAACAGCAATACCCTCTCTCAGCAACATTCAACAGACAGTCTGTAGGTTGAACCTCTCTAATCCCGCACTCTTCGGACCTGACTGGTGCTGAACCAGAGAATTTGCCAAACCGTGGGAGGTCAATATTGTCTAGCACAGTGTTTCTCAACTTTTTTTTATAAAATACACCCTTTCTCCTCCCCCTGCCCCCCAAATAATAATACAGCCGGTCCCCAAGTTACAAACGTGTCAACTTACAACGGTTTGCACTTACGACCAACGTCCCATTAACCCTATTACAGCCGGTCCCTGACTTACAAACGCACCATCCGCACTTACGAACAGCACAGCCGTATTTAAAAGCATGTATTCCCGAGTTATGAACAAATCGAGTTACGACCAGGTGTTTGGTACGTAACCCGTTCGTAAGTCGGGGACCGGCTGTAATAATAATAAGTACCCCCAGTACCTACAGTTTTCCAGACGCACAGAATTTTTTTCTACCATTTCAACACATTTGTTTAAACAACTTAATCGTAGCCGGGCGGGCAATGACATTTTTGGGTGTAAAAAGTACAAAAATAATAAAGCGCTGTAAAACTTAAAACAAAAATTCAGTTTTCTCCAAATTTCAGTTGTGTTAACGTACCCCGACATACCCCTCCCCCAGACTCTTCTTGAGTACCTCTAAGGGTACTCGTATCGCTGGTTGAGAAACACTGGTCTAGCAGCATTACCAACACTTCCACTGCTTACTGGGCTCTTAGAAGATATTTAGGGGTAAATTTGAGCTAATAGTACAGAACACTGAGCAACATGACTGGTGACTATACATGCACTCTATGGGACCACAGGAAACTTGAGCACACCTATGATGAGTGAACAAACATCTGGCTAACTAAAATCATGCCGGACCATGGATGTTGCCGGACTAGAGAGGTTCAACCTGTATTACGTTAGAGATGACAGCAGTTTCTCGTCTATATATTCATTTGCAATTCACACAAGACTATCATCCAGTCCTGCATACAGACTTGTTACCTTCTTCAAGAAGCAGAATTACTCTGTGGAAAAGGAGATGGAAAAGGAATTGCCCCCACACACATGCACTGATTTAAATATGTAGTTGCTGCTAATGTCCCAACTTGACAGCCAAAAAGTAGAGCAGGAGAGTGTGAGTGTGGCCTAATGATTAGTGATAGCAGTAGATATCAACGTAATTCTGTGGTTCTCTAGGGGAGCAGTGAAGAAGAGCCACAAGTGTTTGACGGTGCTTCAGAGTTGTGGCTTGGGCTAGGGTTGCCAACTATCTAATCACACAAACCCAGACACTTGCCCAGCTCCCTGTCCTGCCCCTTCTGAGGCCCTGCCTGGCTCACTCCATCCCCCTCCCTCCCTCTGTGGCTTGTTCTCCCCACCCTCATTCACTTCCATCTGGCTGAGGCAGGGGGTTGGGTGCAGGCTCCAGCCAGGTGGCACTTACCTTCAGGTGGCTCCTGGTCAGTGGCACAGCAGGTCTGTGGCCCCATACTGTGCCTTGAAGTGATCGGGACATACCTGCAGCCCCTGTCGGGGCAAGGGGTGGGGAGGGCTCTGCATGTTGCCCTTACCTTCAGCGGTCACCCTTGCAGTTTCCATTGTTTGCAATCCCCAGCCAATTGGAGCTGTGGAATCATCTCTGAGGGCAGGTTAGTGTGTGGAGACCCTCTGTCCCTCCCTCCAAAAGCCACAGGGATGTCCTTGTCACTTCCAGAAGCAGCATGGGGAGCTGGGAAGCCTGCCTTAGCCCCACTGCACTGCCGGAGATTAGTAGCCTAAAATCTCCTGGATTAGCTTCAGTAGCCTCCTCCAGGAGTTGGAGCCCTATTTCAGGAGACTCTTGTTGAAATCAGGAGGGTTGGTAACCTTAGCTGGAGCTCGGTCCCTGATGCCCATCCTCCTCCCTATGTTTCTAAGCCTTAATCACTGTCTGTAGCAATGAACCTCCCAGCCCAATCCATTATGTCTACGTGGCTGTTTTTAGCACCGTACCATGCACCCCGCCAGGTAGGGTTGCCAACCTTCCAGGACTGACCTGAGCCTCCTGGAATTGAGATGGATATTTAATTAAAGGTTATCATACAATGAAACCTCCAGCACTACGTTCAACCAAAAGTGGCTGCTCTGTGCTAGCCCCACTGTGTTCTTGGACTGAGGGTGTTCGTTGCTGCGATACGTGTAAACGTATCAAGAGAGGCTCCCAGCACTGGCAGCAGCGGTAGCAGATAGGAGACTGAAGTAGAGACAGTTGTGTCTTGTCTAGACGATAGAATGATTTTTACCAAGTGCTAGGCCTACATGTAACACACCTTGGGACAAAAGGTGATTTAATCAAGTTAAACAGAAGAGGAAGGAAAGTAGATTACACAACAATAATTACGTTACGTCTAGAAATTCATGTTGCAATATTACCCAGAACAACCACCATGTGTAGTTTATTTTGAAGTGTTAGTAACTGAAAGTATGAGGCTAAGGAAACTACAGAGACCCTTGAGGAATTAACACTTGGAATTCATGAACAGAAGTTGTGCTTTTTTCCTTCAGAAACTGGATTAAATTAAAAGCGGACAAAAAAAAGTTGTATCTAATGAAGTAGCTTCTCAGAGGCATCTTATGTGGTCATGAGAATTGCCAAAGGCAAAGAAGCACAACTATTGGACAGGACCTGTCTCTTTCCAGTGGCAATAGACCTATAGAATTACGATTGGGGCACGAGCAGGCATGACACTGAAAAAACAATTTAGTCAATTAACAGCATCCATCGATGTAGTGATGACTTTGCAGAAAACATCCAGGAACAGTTGATGGGAAAAAAATATGAGAGTTAATATTTTTGCTTTGTTTGCTCAACCACAGACATAGCTAACCTGGTTCAACTTCTGTGTTTTCTGAAATTTATGAAAGTAAGTGCAATAGTTGAAGGACTTTTATTTTGCTAAGAAACTCGAACCTAAAAGGAGAACCAAACCAGAAAGGAGCCACACACAATCCTCAGATTTGCAGAGGGTGAAGGTGGCTGTGCAGAGATGGGAAACTAAATGATTTTTCGCCAAGCTTTGGCATTGAAGTTGAACCCTGAAATACATGAGGCCTTCAACATTAGTGTAAAATAATATTGTAAAATCCTGGGCAATGAATACATTATTTTAGTACAATGTGTTAAGATGTGTTCTGACTGCACTGAGTATCACAGTAAAGTCAGGATGGTTATCATATGGGAAAGTGTTACAACGCATCTTTAAATTGCTTGATAAAATGAGGATTTTCCTCTTGGGTAAACAGTTTGTAAAGGGGGCTTCTCCATTGAATTTAGCATACAGGATGAACGTACATGGCAAATACAATGCACAGAACCTAACATTTCAAATTAGAAAGGCAAATATGCTAGATACAAAAGAGAAAAATCAAGGGATTGATTTTTAAAAAACCTCTGGCTTTGTGGATGCTGCATAGAAAAGCGAGTTTCAGAGATATTCCCAGACTTAGAGATGATATCCGACTTCTTTTTTTAGAGTGATCAGAATTCTATTAAGGGCAAATATTAACTAATTTTTCTGGATTGTGGTCCCATTTTGATGAATACTTGCTTGGAGTGGAAAATGAAATCTCCAAATACTAATTGTATTTGAAATCTGATCACAGTAATGATCCATTCCACTCCATTCCAACCTTAGGTGTTTCAGACACAAAAATCTTAGACTTGTCAGGTAATCACATTCCGAAAAGCAAGTTTTCAAATCCAACAAACCAGGAATTTTGGCTTTCTGTTAAAGGAGAATACAGAGAAGTCATTGGTCAAGCAATGAAAATGCCTCTTCCACTTGCTCTGGGGTTGAGTTTTAAGTAGTTATTTTTGTGAAAAGTAACTGTATAAATTGTTTAAACTTGGAAACTAGCAAATATTCTTTCAAACATTGCATGGCTATGCTGTTTGAAAGCGGCTCACTCTTTTCACTCGAATCGTATGGGGTCTGAACATGCCAAAAATCCACACAATCAAATTATAGTTTTAAAACCCAGGTTAGATCTGTGTATATAATTAAGCTATCAATATTTAAAGTCACAGAACTGTTCATTCTTGTGTCCTTGAATCTAGTATCAAATACAAAAATTAGGTTCTGAGAAATCACCAAGTCTTAAGATGGCAGTACTAAAAGCTAGAGAACCACTGTGTAAATGTCTACTTGTAGTCTTTGCACAGCAACTTCTCTGCTTTGAAATAGATTCTTAAAATTCAAGAAAAAGTGATGAGAGAAACATTCTTCTTTAGATAAATCAATTCAGAAAGCAAGCGAGGAAGATTTAATTGAGTGCATCCAGGATGGATCTGGAAAGTAACGTGAAGCCATAATTCGTTGTTGAGAGCTAATTCTGAGAACATCTTGCCTGTTCCTTTTCTAAGTTCTGTAGCAGATAGATCTGACTAAGGCATTATGGAATTACAGGTTGTAAAGGGGTCCAAACAAAACGATGACTAGACTTGGCAAAGAGTTGTTCTATTAAAGCTCAACTAGTTCCATAAAGGATTATTTTAGCAGCAATAAGCTCTTTACAGGATGTAAGGGGGTGGGGGGGAAATATCAAGAACTGCAAATAACAGATGACAACAGACCTTTAAAGAGATGATCTTAAGACAATTGACAGTCTTCCTACATCAGTACCTTCTGTAAATGGACTTTTTTCCCTAAAATATGAAGGCTGAACAATACAAGAGTGCCACAAGTGGATGAGAGAACACTTTGGGAGATGTGTCCCATTAGAAGTAACTGAAGACCCCCCCCCCTCCACCCCCCCAAAAAAAAGTCTGACACATTTTGAATGTAATGGAAAATCAGACTATGGACTACTGTGTTCCAGCGAGATTAAAATCAATTGTGTATTTTCAGTAAGCAAAGCATTTGTTTGACTTGTGGTTTTAGTGGCATAGCTGGAGGCTACAATATTGAAAATACCAAAGTACTGATCCCAGAGGTCATGCAGGCTGCAGATGTGATGTAGTGCTTTTTTGATGTGTGAAGAGGAAGGAGAAGTTTCTTCTAAGATTGACTTTCTGCCAGAAAAGGTCCTGCCTTTTGCCACACTTGTGAGAGAGAGAATGTAGATCTTCTTTATCTCTGTCCCTGGTTCTGCAGATTTGTCTTCCCCAAAAAGGAAGAGTGAAAAACTGCTGCGTTTTCCTGAGGAAAAATACTCAGAATGTCATCCCTGAATTGTGCATGGGGGTGTGGGAGTGATGATAGTGTCTTAGCTAGTGCTGTCACATCTTCAGGGGTAATGACGTCTTTATACCCTTTCTTGAAGGTGGGTAGATATGCAAGAAATTAATACTGTAATATTTGGCAACTTGAGGAGAAGCTGAAGATTAAATGAGATTGGGCGGGGGGGGTGAAAATAACCTTGGGTACTGTTATATCGGACCCCCCCCCCCTTGGAGGGAGGCCTGGGCAGAGGATTTGGGGAGGGTTGTGATACAACGGTTACTGTAAGAATGTAAGTGTGGGGTGGGGAGCTAAAGGCAGGGTGCTGGGCATGGGCAGAGGCTCAGAGCAGAGGGCTGGAGGCATGGGTGGAAGCTCAGGGAAAGGAGGCTGAGGGTGTGGAGGGTGCAGGACTCAGGGCAGGGGATGTGGGGAGGCTTATGGCAGGGAATGTGGGGGGGGTGGGGAGGCTTATGGCAGGGATCTAAGGGTGTGGGGGGTGCAGAGTCAGGGAAGCTGGCTAGGTGAGTGTGTATGGGAAGAGTCAGGGCAAGGGACTTTGTGTGCACAGGGGAGGGGGGCTGGTTTACCTTATATGGCTGGTGGACAGGTCCCTACTCTGCTGTCTCTGCCAAGGGGGCTGGCTGTGTGGGGACACTGCTGCAGGCAAATGCCAGTGGTGGTTTGAGAATTCCCCTGGCCTGTCGCTCCATTCCCCGGCTTCTTCCCGGGGTCGCTGGCAGCCAAGCGTATTGGGGACTGCACATATGCTGCCCAGCATCCAGCGAGAGAGGGGGCAGCAAGACAGGCACGGACACACTAGGAGCCTGTCTGGGAGTGCATGTGCCTCCTTCAGCGTGCCCCCATCTGGCCTCCTTTAACTGGCCTGCTCCACGTGGCTGCCTGCCGCTTACTGTGCTGCATGGGGTTGCCAGTGCCAGCCTGGAATGGCTCCCCTCAACCTACAACAGAGCACCCCAGCCATCTGACCGGAGCGGGGCACCACCTGGCTTTCGCCTCTGAAGATGACATAATTGTCAACTCTCATGATTGGCATCACAAGACTCATAGTATGTGGTATGTGTCTTAAAGCCAGAGGTTCTGGGACGAAGTGATTGCATGAGAACATCAGCCTTCATTTAAGTTAAGTTTCTAGCCCACTTGGTTGCCGAGAAAAGCTTGAAAATGTGGATGGAGCTAGTGCGACTTAAGTGCTCAAACAAAAGTCAAATAAAAATATTTCAACTGTATCGTATTTTTAAATGTTATTGCTGTTAGGCCACTCATGATTTTTGAACATTTGAGTTTAGCAATAGTGATAACAAATAAAATAAATTATACATACTCTGTATTTTTCTCCCTACCCTTCAGATGTCACTTGGATTAGATTGTAAATTCTTAGAGGGAAGGCGTCAGTGATATAACCGTCCTTGTATGGGAAAGCAGATTTAATGGAGATTGTTGTTAGAACACCTGCTTAAGTCTGTAGGGAAAAGTTTTGGCATGGAGCAATATGATTTCTGGCAGTCCTGAAGCTTAGGATAGAAATATGTTACAACTGCTAGCAGATACTGACATTTACAAGGCTGGTAACTAGATATGTGAATCACCTTAGAGGATGATGCTTACTGGTTATGCTTAACCTGGCCTGGCCTGGCCTAGCCGGAGTAGTTTGCAAATCTGGTGGCCCCAGCCTGGCCAGAGCAGCCCCCCCTTCACTGCCGTCCACCCCCGTTTAAGTGGTTAACCAATAAAACATAACATTTAACCAATTAACTGATTAAACAGGATTTTACATCCCTAATGATAATAGCATTAAAGCTTGCGTGAATGCTGCCAAAACTGAGCCACTAACAGACTATCTAATAACAGCAATTATACTTCAGTGTTTCTCAAACATTTGCAAAGATGTCTGCAGTGTGTGTGTCTGTCTGTCGGTCTGAGTCATGAAAATGTGTTTGGAAAATGGACAGCACAAATTATTTACTCAAACCCTCCTCTTTATAAAAGATTTACTCTTCCAGATAGGTCGTAGAAACAATACTTTAGATGAAATACTGGCTCCACAGAGGTATTTTCTTGAGTACGATAGGATTTCACTCCTTGTGAATAATGTGAACAGCCACAGAGCCACACATCTGATGAAGTGGGTCTTGGCCCACGAAAAGTTAGGCTCCAATAAATCTGTTAGTCTATAAGGTGCCACAGGACTTCTTGTTGTTATTTATGAATATTGGAACTGTACAATTTTTTTCCCATGGAACATTCTTCTGTTGGAGAATGTCATTGCATTAAATTTCAAATGTTGTGGGGAAATGCTGTCTCCTCCCTCCCCCAAGGTGCAATGTTCAGTTTCAAGCTTTTTGTAATAGAGCATTTCAATTTCATTCTTTTAGAATGACTCCATTACAGTTCTTTTCTGCTTTTTTAAAAGGTCACATTTTTAAAGAGTTGGAACAAAATGTTTCTATTGATCTGGAATATTTATTGGATTTTCATGAACAAATTTTAAAGTACAATATTTGTTCCATTTCACAATGGCAGAGGAGGGGTTCGGAGTGTTGGAATTTCCCAGAAAACAGAAAATGAATTTCGAACACAGCTCTAGTAAATACTTAGCTCTGGCTAGCCTGTTTGTCTACATAAAATGTTTGTGTGATAATTTTGAACAACAAATAGTCAGGCAATGAACAGTCAGTTTAAACTATATTGAAAGCAGAAAAAAGGGCTGAATTCATCTGTTCAAAAAAACGAGTTAATTCATCCAGCTCTGGAATATTAATAGTAATTATCAAGACACTGGTTGAATAAATGGATAGGAACCTGGGAATAGGGAACAGTGAGGGGTCTGGCAAATACCTAGTAGTAATACAAAACCATCTGCACAAACAGGAAAACTGTTGCATGTTTTTTGTTTGTTCTGCACTGCTTCTGATATTATCCCGCTCTTGATTTTTACTTCCTTTGGGAATTTTACTTCCTTTGGGAATTTGTCATTTTGGATTAGTTTGTGTTTGCCTAAAAGAGTTACTAATTAAATGTCGAATATGAACTGAATTATCCTGAACTATTCTGAGAAAATATCACATGTATGTGGTTTGTTTTTCTCAGGAGACAGATGAACAGAAACGTCACAAAATTGCTGATGAGCTTTTGCATACAGAAAGAGCCTACGTCAACCGACTTGACCTCTTAGACAAGGTGAATTTTGTTTTAAGTAGTGCTTAGTTCTTTTATTGACATACACTGCAGTTCGTGTGAGCTTTATCTGTTTGTAAAAACTATATAAAAATACTGTGGGTTTTGTCTTCCGCTAATCCTCTCAATTTAAGCAATCATTTGTAACAGCCACTTCATTTTTTGTTTTTAAAGCATTGTAATGTTTGCAAAACATACCAGTTCCTGACAGACAGAGAAACTGAATTCTTGTGTTTATGTAAACCACAGCATGAGCAGTAGAAGTGCACACTTTCATACCAATGGGACAGCCTACAAGAAACAGAGGCTAATTTCACCTCTGTACTCCTTTCGTTTCTTGGTTTTTGCTGAAATTGCCAGCAAGGGTGCTCATGTATAGTTGTATGCATTTGATGTAATCACCTGTGCACTTAGCCACTGAATAGTCTCTCTGGTAGAAATTGGGTGTCTACTTATTTTAGCCAGCTTTCAAATAGTGACCTAAAGAGAAGCATCCCATCTTAAATCTTCTTTGCTCTATTCTTCTGTCACAGTGTCTGCTTAATCTATATGTATATTTTTAGAAAGGTGAGTCTGTGAGGTGAGTCTATTCAAGAACACCTCCTAAATGGTAAGTGTGAGGACCACTAATTTTGGTATGCAGCTTCCTCTTCTCCCAACTTATAGCAAAGTCAGGGTTTGGTTGTGCCAGGAAAACAGGAAGTGCTGGGAATGGGACTATTTTCCATAACATGGAAAGGAAGGGGTTGTTCTGAGGGGTGCTATACTCACAGTGGCCACTGGGGGTAGCAAGCCCACAGGGGAGAGCTGTACTGCAGAGTGTATCCACTTGGCGCAGCCATACTACCAAAAGAGTGGCCAGAAGTGCTGGGGCTCATCACCAGACCTGGTAAGCAGGGCCCCTCTGCCTGGGAGATAGACCCTTTTGGTGCCCTCCCACCACAGGAGGGGACAGGGGAAGGGAGGGAGCCCTCAGCGGCAGTGCCCTGCTCGGGAGGGGCCAGCAGCCACCCCCACTCCCTGCACTGAGCCCCCTTTCTCTGAACCCTGACTCTTGTACACCCATGTCCCCAGCCTCCTGCCCTGAGCCCTCTACATTCCCAAAACCCTGCCCTGACTCCTTCCCCATGCCATCAGCTTCCTCCCCTGAAGGACTTGGGCAATGCTGGATAAATCTTCTAGTTCCTATTAAAGTGAACGAGAGTTCCTCATATCCTGTGATGGAAGAAGTGAGCATTGCACTTTTTACAGCTTGAAATTATATTTGTCATTTCTTATATGTCATACTGTCTTCAGTTCAGTTCTGTAATTTCTTTTTGAGCCTACTTACCTTCTCATATGTATATGCACCATATCTAGATAGCTCTGATCATGCATTGCTTTGTCAACTGACATTGTTCTTCATCTTCATTTCATGTTGATGTTTCCCTGATTTAGTGCATGGGCTTGTAAATCAAGATCAGGTCCAGGTGGTAGCTGTCAGACTGCTTAGGCATATCAGTTTTGTTTCTCATTAATATGAGGGAAATGATTACATAGCTATCTTACATGAACATGTTTGAAAATAGACCCTTCTTGCAAATAATAGCATATATTTAGGGATATTAAACCTTAGTAAAATAATCACATTTAATTTTAGTCTTTTTTGACTGACATTGTAGAAGTATTTTCACTATCTCAATTTTAGATGCATTTCTGCATGCTGGTTTTTTCAAGTATTAGGCAAACGTTTACTGATAACACTTAAAACGAATAGCATCACAAAAGGAAAAGAGAATAGTGGAGGCTGAGTTTTATTTCCTTAAATTTGGTTAAAATAATATGCATGTAATGTTTACCACCATTAATTGATAATCCTTCTAAAACCCCAAGCAAAGGAGATAAGTATTGGTTTGTACAAGAAGGACTTAGTGGCAAAGCTTAGGATTAGATTGAGCTCCTGGCTGCTAATCTTTTTCCTCTAACCATTACACTAAGTGTCCGAGAACTTCTACGAGGAGCTGTCTCTTATATACTGTACTGACAAACAAGTAGTGTGTTAAGAAATTCTGCTGTATAGACATCTGTTTGAAGAGTAGTATGGCAAAACAAAAAATGTTTAGTGATTTCTTGAACTATATTGGGGACAATTTTTTGTTTCGGAAAATGGAGGAAGTAACCAGTGAGACAGCTGTTTTAGACTTGAATCTGACCAACAGGGAGTGATTGGTAACAAATCTGAAGATAGAAGCCAATTTGGGTGAAAGTGATCATGATTAACATTGCATTTAGCCAGTTATTTTTTAACTGGGATTTTACATCCCTAATCACTTGCATCCATTATGTCCTGCAAGTGTTTTACCCCACGGGGCTTCACTGGGGAGGGAGTGACACTGAGGCTACATCTACACCACACCTCAAGCATGTTTTTGCACAAGTAAATTTATAGTAAATCAAAAGAACAGAGGGGTTTTTGCACTGTAGGTATTCCTCTTTCTACGAGGAATAACTGGTTTTTGTGCAAAAAGAGCCAATTGGGGAAAAAAGCACAAGTGCTCTAGTGGCTATTCTGTGAATAGCAATCAGAGTTTTCTTTCAAGCGAGAGTCCATGCAGTCTGGACGCTCTCTTGCTCAAAAGCGCATCGCTTTTGCGATGCACTTTTGTAGTGTGGACATGCTCTTGCACAAGAAGTTTTTGCAGAAGTTCTCTTCCGATAAAAGCTTCTTGCACAAGAAGCCTGCAGTGTAGACATAGCCTGAGATCTGAAAGAGGTGAGGGGAAGAAGGGTAACACCTATTCTAGGCTCTTTCAGTAATTTTGGGTGCTTCCCCAGTTGAGCTACAAAAGTAACCACCTGAAATGCATGGGTTTTTCTTTTCTTTTTGGGGGGAGGGCAGGAAGGGAAAGGAGCAACTACTACTCAAAGACAACAGAAATGCGCATTGGGCTGTTAACTTGTATGTCCTTCTCTGTTGCAGGTATTCTATGGCAGACTATTGGAGGAAGCTAATAGGGGTTCATTTCCAGCTGAGGTGGTCAATAAAATCTTTTCTAATATTTCATCCATCAACGCCTTCCATAGTAAATTCTTGCTGCCGGAGCTTGAGAAAAGAATGCAAGAATGGTAAGAATTGCTTTGAAAGATAGTAAGCCTGTTCATAATAGGTCTGAGCTAGTGTAGAAATTATGACTAAGACAGAGGACGCTTTGCTGTTGAAATGCTCCAATAAAGTTAGCTGCTGGGAATAAGTGTGTGCTGCTCTACTATTTACCAGGGTCTATTTAATAGTGGAATTAAGCGTGTCCTGAGCTTAACACTTATGGGCTGTGTCTAGACTGGCCAGTTTTTCCGCAAAAGCGGCCGCTTTTGTGCAAAAACTTGCCAGCTGTCTACACTGGCCGCTTGAATTTGCGCAAGAGCACTGACGTTCTAATGTAAGAAATCAGTGCTTCTTGCGCAAATACTTTGACGCTCCCGTTCGGGCAAAAGTCCTTTTGCGCAAAAGGGCCAGTGTAGACAGCTAGCTAAGACTTTTGCGCAAAAGCAGGCTAAACGGAAAAAAGCGGTTTGGATGCTGGGAGACCCTGTAGGAGCCCCAGAGTTTCTGGTAACCCGAGCTCTTAAAGCAGACGCAGGCTGCTGAGCGCATGTGGCAGGAGCGTGCCTCAGACCTCTGGCCTGAGGTCTGCCACGGTGCCCCTGCCGTGCCCAGCAGCCACATCACAGCCAGCATGGCAGCTCCGGGCGCTCAGCCACCTGCACCCCCAGCGCAGGAGGCCCCCAGGGGTCGCAAACGACAGGCCCCATCCTGGTCCTCGGGGGAGCTGGACAGCCTGCTCGACCTCTGGCAGGAGGAGGAGGCCCTCCACGAGACCCACTTGCAGCGCCGCAACGCGGACATCTTCACCCGCATGGCCCAGGCGCTCGCCCAGCAAGGCCATCCAGTCCGGACCCTCGAACAAGTCTGGGCGAAAGTCAAGGAGCTGCGCCTGGGCTACATGCGGGCCAGCGAGGGCCAGGGGGCAGGAGCAGACACCTGCCCCCATTACGACCGGCTCCACGCCATCCTGGGCCAGCCAGCCCCGCAAGCCCCAGACGTGCCCGTGGACAGCAGCATGTGCCCCCCCCGTCACCAGGACCACCTTGGCGGGGGAAGGAGATGACACGAGTCCATCGGAGGATGAGGCCAGCACTGCCACCCAGCAGGCCCCCTCCAGCAGCCCTGACATCCCGCGCATCCTCCGAGGCCAGGGAAGGATCCACCGGTGAGCTTGCACTTTGCACTCACAAGGGCAGGGGCGGGGGGGGGAGCCAGGCACTTGGAGAGGGGAGGGGGAGAGCATGTCACTCAGGCCACGTGAGCTGCACGCTGTGTAGCATTAGGCAGCAAGCAGCACGTGCAACCACGTGCAGCCTGGTGACCGAGCGGCATGTGGCCGTGGCAGGCAGCTGCAGGGCATGCCTGGGACCATGCTGCTCACACACATTCGGCGGGACCAGGGGGAAGGGTGGATGCCGGCTGGAACCAGCCAGGGCCCCAGGGACTCAGCCCAGAGCCTGCACCTCCACGAGGGTGCAGCACGGAGAACGGCACACTGTCCCATGCCTGGCTGTGAGGCACAGCCAGCTGCTCCTGGGTAAACCGTAGCATCACAGCCCTGTGAACATGGCCCCCACTGAGCCCCTCGCCTGCTCCCGGTGCCTTGGCTGGCTCCCCGAGGGAAGTCCCCACTGCGGCCACACATGTTCTTGGGCTACGTATATGAGGGATAGTGGGAGGGAGAAGGGGGGGAAGCGCTTGGGCCGCCCTTAGGGCCGCCTGAGTTTTGCTGCAAGGATGGGACACCCTCCTCCCCCCCCCCCCCCCAGTCACTCTCCTGGTTCCGTCCAGGAGATATCCCACGCGATGGGCATCTGAGAGCCCAGACCACCTCTGCCGGATGTGCTCCCAGGCACTGTGTGGGGATGCATCTCGCTCCCTGTCAAACACCAGTGATTAGCCCAAAGCCTCACAGCCTCCACCGGCAGGGAGTTCCACAGGTTAACGCAATACAAGCACCCTCCCGCCCTTCACGGGGCCAGGACACAGACTGGTGGTTACAATACATGGAGGAGGACCCTACTCCAGGGGCGGTCCTCCTTGCAAACATACAACATGGGGGGCAGGGGGGAACCGAGTGGGCCCAAGCCACGCTACTGTGGTGTCGCCTGGGCTCAGGTGGAGGGCGTGAGGTGTGGGGACAGTGGCCGGCCTGCCTGACTGACCCATCCTTTCTTCTCTTCCCTGCAGCGGGACCAAGCACAAGCTGGGGACCCTCCAGTCTGGCAGCAGTGGCACCCCCAGCTGCCCAACCATGGAGCCAGAGGCTCCACCACCGGGACCAGCTCCTTCGCCAGCATTTGTAGGCCATCGAGCGCATCAAGGCATCGATTTGCCAGCGCGTCGAGGGGGACCTGCAGTGGCACCAGGAGGCCTGGGCTGCCTTCCAGGCCCAGTGCGCGCAGATGGCTGACTCCATTGCCACCCTCACTGCCCACATAGCCCATGCCATTCACTGTGGCATGGCCTTACCCCATGCCCCCGCCATCCCTCCCCTAGCACTGCCCATGCCCTCTCCTGCCCCTGCAATGCCCCCTCCTGCCGCCCCTGCAATAGCCCCTCCTGCCCACCTCCCCATGCGGCCTGCCCCGCATGTCCAGGTCCGCCCCCGCAGGAGCGCTCGCAGGGGCCACCCCTCCCAGGAGTAGCTCCTCCCTCTCCCAGTTGAAGGTCTCCTCCCCCTCTCCCTCCCCCTTGTAAATAAAAACATACATTTTTCAGTTGAAAACAAAACTGTGTTGGTTATTGTGTTACTCGAGGTAACTGTAATAAATGATTTGAGATGCCAATTAGCCAACTAAATTTAAGAGGATTACAAATGCAGACACCAAATTCTGTATCTATCACCGGTCATTCCTTTAAGTGGTCATTGGTTTGTGGCGCATAAATAAATACTGACACTTTTAAGTAAAATTTAAACCACAACTATATTAACATAGATAACAAACAAGCAAGAAAGGTTAAAAGACGCACACAAAAGAATATGTACATAGTCTAGATGCAGGGGACGATTGTAGTGTTGCTGGCAACCTCAATCCTTTGGTCCTTCCGGGCCTCGGGAGAGGAACAGCCAGGAGATCCCTTGAAGACGACTGGAATCGGGTATGCTGACTCGAGCCTTCCGCACGAACCACGAATCCTCTTTCTGTTCTTCGGGACAGCTCAGACAGGCGATGGTGGCCTAAACCCTAGCCTAAACTAAAAAGAAAAACCCTAGCTACATCCGACACACCCGACAAACATTCACGATGACGGCCGATGTGCTTGGAACCGATGCTTTACAATGGGGGGAGGTAAGGGGAGGGGTGGGGGAAGGGTAGGGGATGGGAGGGAGTCGTATGGGGAGACCGAGGCGACCCTACTATGGGGCTTGTGCGAACATGTCTGTCAGGGCCTCTCTGATGTGCACCTCCATCCTGGTGTGCCTGGCGGATGGCAGCTGTGTGGGGCTGTTCAAACGTCTGTGCCTCGGCTGCCATCCATGCAGGGAGGAAGGCCTCCCCACTCCGCTCCACCATGTTGTGGAGCACGCAGCATGCGGCCAGTACCTTCTTTGCATTCCGCTCACCCATCTCGAGACAGGTGAGCAAACAACGGAAGCGGGCTTTTAAGTGGCCGAAGGCAAGCTCCACCTGATTTCGGGCCCGGTTGAGGCGGTCGTTGAACTGGGCCCGGTTCTGGTCCGGCCGCCCCGTGTAGGGCCGCATTAGCCAGGGCAGCAGGGGGTAGGCTGCGTCCCCGATGACGCAGATGGGCATAGGCACATCCCCGACAGTCAACTCCCGCCGGGGGAAGTAGGTGCCTGTATCCAGCCTGCGAAACAGTCCGGAGTTGCAGAGGATGCGGGCGTCGTGTGCCCTGCCGGACCAGCCCACGTACACATCCAAGAAGCGGCCCTGGTGGTCCACGAGGGCCTGGAGAACAATAGAGCAGTACCCCTTCCTGTTCGTGAAATGGGCTGCTCGATGCTCCGGGGCCTGGACGGGGATGTGGGTAGCATCCAGGGCTCCCCCGCAGTTGGGGAACCTGAGGGCAGCGAAGCCGGCCAGCGTAGCGTCCACGTCGCGCAGGCGGATCACTCTCGGCAGCAGGACATCATTGATGGCGTGGACGACCTGCAGAAGGGTGCAGAGAAACACAAGGGAACACATCACATAAGGCAGGGGTGAGTGTGCGCTCCCTTGGGGCCCCCCCCGTGATTCCCTCTGTCCTCACGTGCACGCGCATACGCACACACACCAGGGCCCCCTCACCTCACGCCCCCCCCCCCCGCCCCCAGCAGGCCTGTGCAAGGGAGGGACGGCCCAAACCCCTGGGTGACCCAGCCTGGAGTCTTGGCTGCCCCTGGGCATGGACTGCAGCACCCTCCACCCACCCCACTCCCCCTGGGACTTACCTCCATGACGATCACACCGACGTTGGATCTTCCCACCCCAAATTGGTGTGCCACCAATCGGTAGCTGTCCGGGGTGGCCAGCTTCCATAGCGTGATGGCGACCCTCTTCTTCACGGGGATGGGTGCATGCAGCCGGGTGGTGGCTCTCTGGAGCGCGGGGGCGAGCCAGGCACACAGCTCCACGAATGTCCGCTTTCGCATGCGGAAATTCCGGAGCCATTGCTGGTCGTCCCATTGCCCAAGGACCAGCTGGTCCCACCAGTCTGTACTGGTGTCCAGTCTCCAGAGTGGCCTCTCCACAGTGGGGTGGGGATGCCACAGGGACTCCATGGCCTCCCTGGTGAGGGAGTCCAAGGCGATCTGTGCCTCCTTGTCCTGGAACAGGAGGGCACCAGCCTGGAGCACCAGCTGCAGGCACTCGAAAATGGCCGACGGGCCAGAGCAGGCACATGGCCACCCCTGGTTCCATGGCAGACAAAGCAAGACACAAGAAACCAAAACCAGGAAAAAGCACTAGGGGGCAAAAGGGTGGTGTCCAAAAGGCAGAGGGTAACCACCAAACCTGCTATGGCTGTCAGTCCCTGCCAGAGGTCCTAACGCACAGAGCAAGAGACAAATGGCTGTCCGGCAAGAACCCTTTAAGCACGTGTCTGAATGGAGCTCCAGCCCCGCCCCCGGAAAGGGCTGGTGCCCTTTTGCCCTCTTCAAAATGGTTCCGGGCTTCTGCTTTTGCGCAAAAGCGCATCGTTATAACGATAACTCCGTGCCAATCTAGACGTGCTTTTGCGCAAATACTTTTAACGGAAAAACTTTTCCGTTAAAAGTATTTGCGCAAAATCATGCCAGTCTAGACGTAGCCATGTAGTGTCAGTGAAGTCAGTGGACTTACTCACATTTTTCTTTGCTTTCTACTCTATATTAAAGCAGAATTCCATATATTACAAGTTGAACCTCTCTCAACCGAGACTCTGGTCCAGCAACATCCATGCTCCAGCAGGACCGCGGATGTTGCCAGACCAGAGTGTCCCAGTTGACGGCCAGAGGCAGGAGCCATGTGGGGGCCAGGAACCCAGACAGGCTGGCAGTAGGGGCCCAGAGCTGGGAGTACTGCCGAGGGAGTCCAGCTGAGCCAGCAGCGGGAATGCCAGCGGGCTGGGTCTGCCACGGCAAGATTGGGAGCCCTGGCAGACAGGGCAGCAGTGTGTTACGGTGGGGCCAAGAGCCCTGATGGCGGAGCAGCAGGCTGCGGCAGCAGAGATGGCTGGGCCAGGAGCCCCAACAGCTGGGCTGGTGCTGCCGCGGCAGGGCTGGGAGAGTTGAAAGCCCCATGACTGAGCAGTCATCTGCTGTGGCAGGACAGGGAACCCCGGCGGCAGAACCACGGGCTGGCAGGGCTGCTACCATCGCAGTAGGGCAGCGGTCTGCCATGGTGGAAGTGGAAGCTCCAGAGGTGGGACTGTGGGCTGCCATGGTAGGGCAGCGGGGCTTGTGGCAGGTGGGGAGCTGGCTGGGAGGCCAACCAAGAGCAGAGCCGGGCTGGGGGTCTGGTGGCAGGGGGCAGAAATAAACTCCCCTGGTCCAGCAAAATCTCTCGTTTGGGACCCTCAGGACGTGAGTGGTGCTGGACCAGGGGGGTCCAACCTGTATTACAAGTTTTAACTTGATAATTTAATAATACTTTGTTCTGGATTCTTTTTAGCATGGTATTCTTGTGGCATTTTTTTCAAGGGCAAGCTATGTTAAAAGAGCAAACCAGGGTAGTGTGTGTTAAAATATTGTGTGATGGGCATTTTGTTCTCTGGATAAGCTTTTCCTTTTCCCTCTTGAGTGCAAATAACTAGAAGTATGCCTGTGCTGTGGTAACACTAGACCTACTTAAACACAGCAGTTGTCATCACAAACTCAGTCTATGTATTTGACCTAATTCTTCAAAACACAGTAAAAATTCTCTTCCTCATGAGCACAAAGAAAGTTTTTTCACCATCAGTACACTGGTCTGCTCCTATGTCATCTCAGTGTTTTCCTGAGCTGTTACTTTTTATCTTGTCATGCAAACACAGGTTTAATTTGGAAGTTCCCAAGGTTTTATTGCATATTGTCTCATCCAGAAACCCAGTTACAATGTAGTCCAAATACCAACAATTGTGGGTATTTTTAGAAGAATTAAGCAATTCTTGATCCATCTGACATCTTAAAATTACCTGCTTGTCTCAGTCCAGATTACAGTTGTGAAAAGTGATCTTTCAAATTTTGAGAAGCTGCTAAATGCTACTCTTTTACTGTGTACATAAAGCAACACTATAAACTTAACTACTTTAAGCTTCTAAGTGACTTAATTTTTTTCAAAAGTATGGAATTACATACTTTAAACCTGATTTTTTTTTGCTAGTTTCTAACAGTATTGGAATCTTCTTAGTTCTATTTTAATTGACCACCTGAGTGTTCACCTGTAGCTGACAAGTGTAGTGTTATATTGCTTAAAATGGCAGCCCAGAGAACGACCATTCACTAAATGGAAATAATGAAAGAAGAGTTAACATTTTACATAGTGCTTTTATTCCTTATGTAAGGGCTTCCTACATCATCAAGATACAGCACAAAGATTTTCACTTTTACAGGTCTCCTTTGAAGGTCAAACTGGGATCCTTTGTGTAGCTGGTTCTCAGGGGATTCATTACTTCAGATTTTTAAATAATTTCATTTTGAAAACTAGTTTATACTATGTTGAGTTTCACTTATTTACTGTGAAGTTGGCTTGGTCCTCTTGCTCTACAGGGCTGTGACCCCCAGAATTGGAGATATTCTACAGAAGTTATCTCCTTTCCTCAAGATGTATGGAGAGTATGTGAAGAACTTTGATAATGCAATGGAACTGGTGAAAACATGGACTGAGCGGTCACCTCTGTTTAAATGCATTATTCAGGACATTCAGGTAATAGAGCAGACACACTGTTTTGTACCTTTTCAAGAAATAGTGTGTGTGGTTTTCTGTATTTCTGACAGATGGTGCTAACGAGGGAATTAAATGTCCAGTCCCTTAGAAAAAACAGGATAGGTAAGGTATATCTTTTATTGAACCAACTTCTGTTGGTCAAAGAAACAAACTTTTTAAGCTAAGATATGGAGAAGGTAACCTTAGTGTCTGAGCTAAATACAAGGTGGTATAGATTAAGTCTAAGTGGTTCAGTTCACACACACTATAGGAGACAGCTACCCATTTTATTTTAAAGAAAGGGTGAGCGGGCACTAGAGCATGTTACAGATTGGTTTTATGGCCCATTACAATAATCTCTGGTAAGTCTGTTGTTTTTAGGGTCCAACAGAGTTATGAATTTGAATTCCCAAGCTTGTGTGTTGAAGCAGTTACGTAGATTTCCTGTCAGGATGAGGACTGTGAGGTCAGATATGGAGTGATTGTTGTGATAGGTTGTTTTTTTTGTGTTACCATTTTACTGTGGTTCTGATTTCATCCATGTAGTTGTTGCCAGGGCTTCTGCACTGGATGAGGTAAACCACATATGGCAATGGGTATTTGTAGGACCCATAGATACTGAAAGCCATGTTGTAGGTGCAACTGAACATTGTAGCAGTGGAATTATGTCTGCAGGCTTTGCATCTGTTGTTCTGGCAGGGTGTGTTGCCAGTTTAAATTGTTTTTTAATCTGTGGAAAGCTTGTTTCTGATGATGTGCTCGGATAAACTGGGGAATTGTTTGATGCCTCTTAAGGGGTCCATGATGGGGTGTTAGGTGGCAAGTAGGAGCATGCACTCAATGGGGTTTTTATATTGAAACAGGTTCTCAGTGGTATTTGGATAGTCTGTTCCATAAATATTCTATTTTTCTGGTCCCTTAGAAGTAAGTCTGGATCCCATTTTGTCCCATTTAACTTTGTCCTATTTTTCCTTTTTCCTTTTTTCCCCTCGTATCTTTCCTCTCCAGTGAAATAACTTTTATGCTTTCATTCATGTAACACATGAGGAGCAATGTATTTGCTTTGTCAGTCATAGATACTAAAAAGTAAACAATACTTCCTTTTTATACAGTCAGTCTCTAAATTCCTAGTCTGTCATATTGTGTGATATGACCTGTAGTGTTCCAAAACACCTGAGTTAGGAAGTACGTTTACAATCCTAAACTGGAGGTTAAAGGAGCAGATGGCTATGGGAATGTATTATCGCTTTGGAAAAGTCTCTGTAACTTCACCTCTCCAGGGCCCCCTCTTGATTTTTCTATCAATTAGTATGGATATCTGTTCAAGTCTACAGACTAGAAGTGTAGGAAAGGAATAAAACATTCCTGCAGTGTGGTACAACTTAAACAGAATGTTGGTCCTCGGTACAGGACATGGTTTGTATGCATTCGTCTCCTCTACTGCTTACTCCTTTCTAAGGAAATGGAAATAGAGATGCATCATTTCTCTCAAACGTAATGGATAATTACACTAGAGATAACTGGGTTGAAAGAGAGTGCTTGTTTATATATTTGTACCGCACTAGAGTCCAGAAGAAAATGTCGTGCACTTATGACATTCTATGGTAACTGTTTGTCCCTGAATTAAATATTTAAGATTAATTATTATAGATAATGTTTGACAATGAAGTTCAAATGCAGTATCGTTTGTTGTCCTATTTATGAAGTTATTTTGGCTGGATACAAATTAAAAATCCTTGGGAGGAATTTCAATTATTTGCTTCTGATGAAAAAAGTTATTCTGTTTTCTGCAATTAGGAAGTCTTATGTTAAAATCCCAGATTTTTACAGTTCACTGTCATGAAGATACAGTATTCTTGAATTTAGGTCAGTCACAGTTTTACATTATCATCTCATACTAAGTTATGGAAAAATATTGTTTGAACTGTGGAATATAAATATATTTATATTTTCCTAGACACAAAAAGTCTGTGGGAGTTTGACATTGCAACATCACATGCTAGAACCAGTACAACGCATTCCACGCTATGAGATGTTGCTAAAGGACTACCTAAGGAAACTGCCTCAAGATTCCCTAGACTTGAAGGATGCTGAAAGTAAATATTTCATGGACTATGTTATAAGTTAATATATCAATAAGAAAACAGTAATAAAAGGATTCTAAATAAAGCTATCTCAGAGGAAAAATGAGATAAAGGTCCACAATTGCAGGGAAAATGTCAGTGTATAGTTGCAAGACTCTGAAAAATAACCTATTGTTAATACTGATTTCGTAGGTTAGCAATAGAGCAGCAAAATTTATTATTTGTCCTTTCTGGAATGGAGCACAAAAAATTGTTGGTTTTTTTAATGTGATTTTTGCACCCATTTTTTGAAACTACACCATATGCACAAGCCCAGGGCCGGCTCTAGGTTTTTTGCTGCCCCAAGCAAAAACATTTTTGGACATCCCCTCCCCCCCCCCCCTTTTTTTTTGTCCGGGGAGGGTCTGCATGCAAATGCAGCTTGCACAGCTTGCTGGGGGTGCGCACGCAAATGCAGCTTGTGCGGCTTCCTGGGGGGTGGGGCATGCGCATCAGGGGGAGCCCAAACCCTGGGGCATTTTCATCTCCTAGGAGAGCACCAGGGACTCCCCACGTGAGGACAATGGGAGGGCAGGTTCATAGAACCATAGAATCATAGAACCATAGAGCTGAAAGAGACCTCAGGAGGTCATCAAGTCCAGCCCCCTGCTCTAGGCAGGACCAATCCCAACTAGATCAACCCAGTCAGGGCTTTGTCAGGCCGAGACTTAAACACCTCTAGGGATGGAGACTCCACTACTTCCCTAGGTAACCCATTCCAGTGTTTCACCACTCTCCTAGTGAAATAGTTTTTCCTAATATCCAACCGGGACCTCTCCCACCACAACTTAACAGCTCCTTGTTCTGCCATCCGTCACTACTGAGAACAGCCTTTCTCCGTCCTCTTCGGAACCTCCCTTCAGGAAGTTGAAGGCTACCATCAAATCCCCCCTCACTCTTTGCTTCTGCATACTAAACAGACCCAACTCCCTCAGCCGCTCCTCATAGGTCATATGCTCCAGCCCCCTAATCATTTTGGTTGCCCTCCGCTGGACCCTCTTCAATGCATCCACATCCCTTTTGCAGTGGGGGGCCCAGAACTGGACACAATACTCCAGATGTGGCCTCACCAGAGCCGAATAAAGGGGAATAATCACATCTCTGGATCTGCTAGCAATGCTCCTCTTAATGCAACCTAATATGCCATTAGCCTTCTTGGCTACAAGGGCACACTGTTGACTCATATCCAGCTTCTCATCCACTGTAACCCCCAGGTCCTTTTCTGCAGAACTACTACTTAGCTGGTTGGTCCCCAGCCTGTAACAATGCTTGGGATTCTTCCGTCCCAAGTGCAGGACTCTGCACTTGTCCTTGTTGAACCTCATCAGATTTCTTGTGGCCCAATCCTCCAATTTGTCTAAGTCACTCTGGACTCTATCCCTGCCCTCCAGTGTATCTCTCTCTCCCCCTAGCTTAGTGTCATCCGCAAACTTGCTGAGGGTGCAATCCATCCCCTCATCCAGGTCATTAATAAAGATATTGAACAAAACCGGTCCTAGAACCGCACCTTGGGGCACTCGGCTAGAAACCGACCGCCATCCTGACATCGAGCCGTTGATCACTACCCACTGGGCCCGGCCTTCTAGCCAGCTTTCTATCCATCTTACCGTCCATTTATCCAATCCACATTCCCTTAACTTGCTGGCAAGAATATTGTGGGAGACCGTATCAAAAGCCTTGCTAACGTCAAGGTATATCACATCCACTGACTTTCCCATGTCCACAGAGCCAGTTACCTCATCATAGAAGCTAATCAGATTGGTCAGGCACGACTTGTCCTTTGTGAATCCATGCTGACTATTCCTAATCACTTTCCTCTCCTCCAAGTGCCTCAAAATGGATTGCTTAAGGATCCCTTCCATGATTTTTCCAGGAACCAAGGTAAGACTGACCGGCCTATAGTTCCCTGGATCGTCCTTCTTGCCTTTTTTGAAGATGGGCACTACATTTGCCTTTTTCCAGTCATCTGGGATCTCTCCCGATATCCATGACTTTTCAAAGATAACGGCCAAAGGCTCCTCAATGACATTTGCCAACTCCTTCAGTACCCTCGGATGCATTAAGTCCGGACCCATGGATTTGTGTACGTTTAGCTTTTCTAAATAGTTCCTAACCTGTTCTTTACCCACTAAGGGCTGTCGATCTTCATCCCATCTTGCGTCACTTAGTGCATTAGTCCGGGAGCCCACCTTGTCGTGAATACAGAGGCAAAGAAAGCATTGAGTACTTCAGCTTTCCCCACATCATCTGTCACTAGGTTACCTCCTTCATCCAGTAGGGGCCGCACATCCTCTCTGATCACCTTCTTCTTGTTAACATGCCTGTAGAAACCTTTCTTGTTATCCTTCACATCCTTAGCCATCCACAGAGGCTAAGGATGGTTCATCCACAGCAAGCCAGTTCAAAACTTCCAAAGCATGCAGCTGTTCACATCACATAGTGCTGGAGTTCCGGTCCCACTCCTCACTCTGCAAAGAGATTTTATTACTAGCCTTTATTACAGCCTTATAATCACTGAGACTCCAACCCCAACACATAAGCTGTCCAACTCTTGCTGTCCATGGACGAGAATCAGCCTCACTATACAATGAGACAGTTCAAAGGGATTAAGAGAACTTTTGTTTCAACTCCCCAGCTCAACTGTCCAGAACAAGACAGGCACCAGACAACAAAACCCCACTAGCCTAGGACCTATTCCATGAGCGCAGCCCTGTGCTTTCTCCTTCAGGGACGGACCAAACAGCCTCTGAAGCAGGGTGGATTGATTTAAATAGCTTTGATTTAAATCTCTAATTTGAATCATGATTTAAACCGGCAAGCAGAAAGCCTAGGTTTAAATGAGCAATTAATCATTTAAATTATACTTTTAAAATATTTTCCTAAAGGATGGTTGAGTCTTATTGATTAGCAACCTTTAAAACATGTTGATTTACAACTAAATATAACCTTTGTGCCAAATTTGGTGCTTCTATTTGCTAACCAGGAGAATACACTCAGTACAGCTACCAACTAAATAAATGCCCAAATAATTGTGTAACTTACATGTAATCAGATTCTTAATTTTTACATTTTTATTCTATTACAAAATGGTGTGTAATAGGAACACTTAAGAGACAGGTTTTACCCCATTTATTATGTGCTAAGTGGTGGCTACTTTTTTAAAAACATACGATTTGCATCTTCTTCTGTCTGGATGGCAATTCTATTTAAAATAAACAAAACCAGCATTTAATTTTTGTATAAAATAAAACTACCTTAAATGTAAAGGACATATAACAAAAAAGTATCCAAACACATTTTTCATCTAAAATTCATTTATTTTAAAAAAGGAAATATCCATAGTGAATTTAACCGATCGAATGTAGTCATCATGTTCTTCAAGATGTTAGAATGCTCTCATAACCAGTTTTTTACTGAGAGAAGAGGAAAACAAGTTTTTCTGCTTCATCAACTCTCGGTTTTGCAACAGTGAATGAACTAATCATTGAATTGAACTAGCTGAATAAACCCAAGTGATAAAAACATTCCCTCTCCACCTGCAGAAGAAGCTACTGCTGATGTAAACACTGGTTCCGGGTGCTTACACATCAGCTTACACTAGTGAACTGGTAGAATTTCTTTAAAAGTTGACAGGAGACATGTTCTATTTAATTTTTAAACTTAATTCATAAGTTATTTAAATAGGTTATGATACATTTTGGCCATAAGAATTTTTAATTTAATTTTAAAGATATATTATTTAAAACAAAGCCTATTTAAATGGGATCACAATTCCAATTTTAATAAAGCTCTCCTGCCGCAGACAGGAAGGGACTTGGGGACACGGGCACTGGGAACACTAGAGTTCCCCTTCCTCAGACAAAGGGAGAGGGAGAATCACCTGGGTCCCAGGCAGGTGTGAGGTTGTCAGGACACAGCACAAGGGGGCTGGGTTCCTGGGCAGGTGTCTGGGGGGGGCGAGGGAGAGGGTTCAGGGCCCAGAGATTAAGGGAAGGGGGGATTGTTTAGAGAGCCAGACAGGAGATGGGGATCCAGGTGGGAGGGGGGGAGAAGAGGAGATGGGGTCCTAGCAGGTTTGCAGTGGGCCAGGAGGTGGGGTTGCTGGGCAGAGGCTGAGCTGGGGGAGGTGAAGAGTGGGGAGGAGGTCGTGGGACAGTGTGCAGGGGCACACAGGCCGGGGGAGGGGGTCAGTTGGGCAAGGGGGGTTCACAGTCAGGGGAGTTGCGGGGGAGAGAACACAGGTGGGGGGGCTGGAGGAGAGGGAGTTGCGGAGAGGGCACACGGGCGGGGGTGGGGACGCACTCACGAAGGTGAAGAAGAGGCCACCGAGCTCAGCCTCACCAGCTGCGGCCGCCCTCCCAGCAGGGTCTGTGCCTCAGGGCCGCCCACGTAGAGCTCCCAATGCCCCGGGGCCAGGCGCAGGCTCTGAGCATCCAGGCATGGGGCTCCTAGCTCGGGGTGGTATCCGTGGGGCTCTCTGCTGGGGGGGGTGGGGCCCCGCCGTGGCGGAGCCCCAGCGCCCGCTGAGCCCCTGAACTTCGCTCCAGTACGCCGGCTGCTGGGAGCAGCCACCATGGCCGCGGCCTTCCCCGCCGGGCTCAGCATCACCATCTGCAGCCCCCTTGCGCAGGGGGCCAGGCTCCCTGCCCTCCCAGTGCCCTGCCCCCTCCCTCCCCTCCCCTCCCCTCCCAGTACCCTGGGGCCAGGCACAGGCTCTGAGGAGCCAGGCATGGGGCTCCCAGCTTGGGGCGGCCTCCGGGGGGCTCCCTGCTGCTCTCCTCCTCCTCCTCCTCCTGCGGGCTGGAATGCCTCCCCTGGCAATGTGCCACCCCAAGCACCTGCTTGTTTTGCTGGTGCCTAGAGCCGTCCCTGCACAAGACAAGGCTTATGAAAGGCTAGCCTGGAATTTTAACACATTTTTTTCTTGCTTTTTATACAGACATGGTCTTTGCTGGGGGGAACCTTAAAAATGGGATCCATATTTTTAAATGCACTGCCGCGTTGGTTTTTTTGTGAAAATAGGTTCCATTTTAAAGTTTTATCTTTTTCTATATCTCAGTTATGCAAGAATAGATAAAAAACGTTCTTAAATTATTCACAATTATTTATCAAATAGCTTCTGCAAATAATTCATGGTATGGAGTAGTTTCTTTAAAATGTCTGAAATTGGAGTTGTTTTGTTTGGATCTGTAAGTCAGACTGCTTTCTGACTGGAGGACCCGTGATTTTTGGAATTGTCTTTTGGGTACAAGTAGTCAAGTTGATGAGTTTTTAAATTCACTGCACAATCACCCAACAATAATTGAAAAGTGGTAAGGATTCCTGTTAAGCTTTTCTAGCATCTAATCTGTAGTGTTAACCTGTTTGTATTTTATAGTCAGTTAAAGCAAAAGTACTGTATTGGACTAGATGCCTGTAGCTTACTTTATTGATGATTTTGGGGTGTGAGAGCTGACTTTCATTTTATAAGTATGATATTTGAGTCAGTAATCTGTGAACAGTAGTAAATAATAATGTGTTTTCATTGTGTTCCATTTTCGGTGCCATCTAGAATCCCTGGAAATTATATCCACAGCAGCCAGCCACTCCAACAGTGCTATACGAAAAATGGTAAATGACTTTTGTGGGGAGGGTTTCCCTTTCTTAATCCTCTGTTCTTAGTATTGTATATTAAGTAGCATGTACAGCTAGGAAATTCTGTGAATTTTACCAGGTATGTGAAATGCAAATTTTTCAAATGGTTGAACTTGCAAAATTTGGTTTCCCTTCTCCAAAATGCTGCTATTTTTATTACCCTCTTTACAGTCAGTTGGAATGCTTGATAAAATATGATCTGTAACTCAAGCTTGGGAGTGGAAATTGCGAATGATGCATATTTTTCCTGGCTTGCCAGTAAGATGTTATACGGGTTACTTAACCTTTTTGTGCTTATTTCTGCACCTGCAAAATGGAGAAATGCTTATCTCCCTTTCACAGACGCTGTGGTACATAAACTATTAAACATTCTGGACGTGAAATAGCACTACATAAGTACATTTAAAAATACTTGTTGCATAATCTGTTTCTAGTAATCTAATTTATGCCTAAATATAAGAGAGTTCTGGCAACCCCTACGATCAGGTTGCACAAGTTCTTTAAAGCTAACATTTTTCAGACTTACATAAACTTCACAAATACCTTTTTACACTGGTAAAATTACTTATGCTGCTTTATTTTAATTGAAAAGGAAAATCTGAAGAAGTTGATAGAGGTGTATGAGATGTTGGGAGAAGAGGAAGATATTGTTAACCCCTCAAATGAGCTGATAAAAGAAGGACAGATCCTTAAACTTGCTGCTCGTAATACATCAGCCCAAGAACGATACCTTTTCTTAGTAAGTATCAAAATGTACATTTGGAGTGATATTAAGATCTTCTCAAATTTCACTCTTGCTTTCAGGCAACTCTTTGGAATCTTCTCTCTGTTTAAGTTACAAGGAAAATTTTGCCATTAACTTCACCTGGATCTAATATTTTACTCACAATGCCTGATGAAAGATGACAAGAATATGTGGTTTCAAATAGAATTAAACCAAAGTCCAGTAACACATCTCTGAGAAAATGCAGTATTAGGTTGTTTTTTTTTTTTTTTTTTTTTTTTTTTTTAGTTGCTTATAGCGATCATGGAGACTTGGTTGGTTGCTAGAATCTAATACTGTATTTGTGGTGCTTACATTTTGGAAATAGAAATATTTAAGATTTTATTCTAATTAGATATTGGAATGTATTAATACATGATTATAGAGCAATAGATTATTTAGCTAATCAAGCAGTCTGAACATGCAAGTATGTTACAGATATAGTGTATATTACATTTCCTTCAAAACCCTTGCAATATAATCAAATGGGTCACATGGCCTTATAAGAATTTAGTACAACTGGTAAATTCATATCTTCTTTTCAGATTCTCTCATTGCTTTACTTCATCACATTTCCTTGGTTCACATAGTCAGTGCTGTCTTTATTTAACACCATTGGACTCCATCAATGATTCTTCATTAATTCCCTGCTGGAATGTTTATTTAAATCGGTGCTTCTAGTGTAATTAAAATGGCAGATTCAAGCCCTGATTTGTGCCTTTTGCTATATGGGCCACTGGATGCTTCATGCTTTCTGGATAGTAAATTATGTGATTTTTGAGGGACAGGTTTCTGCTCTTCCGTGTTCCTAGCAGAGGGATAAACAATTAGTACAAGTGCTGAATGGGGCTAAACATCATATTAAAATGAGGGATGTGCATATTTACAGTAAGGGAGAGAAAAAGTTCAGATGTGCCATATCTGTGATATAGACTTAGCTGTCATGAATGTGGCTTAGACCATCAAATGAATCGTATAGAATCCTTCACTAGCCATTGCATCTAATCCATAATGATCTTTTTCCTGAGTGATTTTAAAGTGTGCTGCAGAGATGAGCAAGTCCCTAGTCAACAGGACTTATTAAGCTCTAAGAAATATTAAAAAGGCCTCTTAAATCATTTTAACTGTGTAGACTTTGCTTTTATGAAATATCATTTAAAAGGTGCGTTTCTGATTTTAATAACTAATAGGAAAAAAAACCTGTTAACCATTATAGATCTGATTTCAGTCTTCATAAACACAAACTCATAGTAGTAGCGACATCCCTGGGCTGAAATTCTAGGCTGTTTAAAAATCATTAACATTTACAAATTATAAATGCCACTAGTAATACCTAGTTCTTATATGGTGCTTTTCTTCAATTGACATTCTTTGCAAAGAGCTGTGATTTCTACTTCATCAGCATGTCCACCTTGGCTTCATACAATTTTTCTCTTCCTTTTCTGGGTATACATATTCTCAATGTAATTTGATTTTAAAAAAAAGTACAGTGAAGAAAAGACAAATTATCACTGTTTGAATTGGAAATTCCTTCCAAGTCAATTTGTTGCTCTTACAGTATAAAGATTAAGAAAAATCTGTTAACCCAGTTGTTCAGTAGATAGAAACCAGCATGGAAAATACTCCTCAATAAAGGGCTTGCAGTGTTGTTAAACATCTCATCCATTCAGTGTATTTGATGTTAAATTACTGCATCTATGCTGTAGCTGGCTTTTAAATGTATCAGTAGTTGGCATTTAATTTCTAAATCCTATCCATGCTTTCAGTTGTTCCATTATGATTGTCTGATATTAACAACCCTAATCACACTCTCGTTCAAATTGTTTTTGTAAGGTGATAACGCAATTAACCTCTTAACATATTGTACTTTATTTTCTTTGTTGTTCCTGATATGTTATTTTTTTTTAATAGTTCAACAACATGTTGCTGTATTGTGTACCCAAATTCAGTTTGGTGGGGTCAAAATACTCAGTTCGAACAAGAGTTGGTATTGATGGTATGAAGATTGTAGAAACACATAATGAAGAGTATCCATACACCTTCCAGGTGTCTGGAAAAGAACGAACATTGGAGTTACAGGCCAGGTAAGCGAAATGTGGGCTACTTCTGAATTACTAAAAATATATCAAAATAAAGGAGAATTGTTGGACTGGTTGATTTGGAGAGCAGGTAAAGTGATCTGGAACTTTGCATTTGCAAATCATTAGTTTGAAAATGTCCCAGGTTGGTGTACCTACAAAATATCCTAACTGCTATTTCGCCTTTTTCAATGATTGGTGGCCTAGTTCCTTGTTAATAGATGAGCTTCCACTTTTCATATATCACTGCCACATACAGCCTTTATTGACAGCCTCTGCAGAAAGGCCAAGGATTAAACAAGTGTGCAGAAATGACCTTTTATCCAAAATAGCGGTGTCTGCAGTTCATAACAGCATACTGTCAAGGTTCTTGTGGTCGTCTTGTGCATGTTGTCTATGTTCTGGGAATAAACAAAGGCTTCATTGTAATCTACCTACCTAGCTTTATGGAAAAATCCTCTATAATAGGAATTATAGCAGTGTTCTCTGTAAAAATGTAACAGATCTATATAAACTATCTTTAAAATGTAATTGAAAATTCCAATCTTGATACAGATTTTTAATTATCCAATATAATTACATAGTAGGGATACAATTTTCAATTATATTGGATGATTCAGTACCTATAGAAAAGTTATTTTTCTATTAAATTGAAAAGATCTCTTCATAAAGGTAAATCCGTCTTAAATGTTTTGATTCAATAGTAGATTATTTACTAGATGTCATACAGGTCAGAAATTGTTGTGTGGTAGCAGAACACCATACAACACATCCACTGTATTCCACCTGGAGTTTATTAGCCAAAAGCTAGTTAGTTTGCGGGGGGAAGCTTATCTAGTTTTTTGCGAACACATTGGCATGTGTTTCATAAAGTTCCTTCCAAATTGTAAAGTAATAGGTAAAATACCATCCTAAACTGATCAGTGAGACTAAACTCATCGTAATTGGTGCATAATTTACTCTTAATGGATCATATCCATAAATCTCATCCTATAAAATTGTGGTCTCTCTGGTTAAATGTTTAGTTTGCCTCAGGAATTCCCTTTTTCCAATAATTTTATATATTTTCAGATTACTGATTCAGTACATTATAGTGTTTTGGTCACCCTCAAAAATAGATAGATCATTTCCTACATGAAGGAATTACTTGTCTAATAAGGAAGTTATATACTACATTTAAAAGTTACTTGAGTTGATGGGCTAGGAAGAATTATTTTGTTTATTTAGCTGATTCATTTTTCCAATATTTACAGATGAAGAATGGGGAATAGGACTCTGTCCTTCTATTTTAGGATTCTAGTTTTATTGCAGGTTGCAGTAGTAATACAAAATATATAAGCCTCACTGGGGGCTTTTCCATCTTATATGAGTATGTGGTCTCACCTGCACATCCCATCCTGCAGTTAGGAAAAAATCTGTGTGTGTCGGGGGGGGCAGCGCGTGGGGTGCAGGCACTTCCTCCCTCACTTCGGTGAAGTGAGAAGCTTTAAATGAGTAGCAGAACAAAAAAAAAAAATACTGTGGTATTATTTCAAGTCATTTTCCCCCTGATGGACAATTAATGAGAAATGGGGTTTGTGTTTACCCCATCACTAGATTATAATACAGGTTGAACCAAGGAAGGTCTCCTGCCATCAGTCCCCAAGCCCGTCACCCGCTGCTGGCAGGCTGCCCCAGCAGACAGTCTTGCCTCACCCTCTTCCCCTCCCCCCCCAGACTGGCTGGACTCAGGCTCTAATGCGGGGTGGTGTGCAAAAGGTGTGAATGCAACCTTCTCCTCCCCCCCCCCCCCAATCCTTCATGGTCTGCCATGGGACTGATTCTGGCTGGTCTGGGGAAGGCAGGGGTGGTGCATTACCCCAGCCTCCCTCCTTGCCATGCTCTGGCCAGCTGGGAGAAGGCCGAGGCTGATTCTGATTCCCTTCCCTTCCCCAGGAGCGAGGCTAGGGGTGGGGCTGGGTCACAGGGGCGGGGCAGCCACTAGCCCCTCCCACAGCTCGCACCGCCCCCCCTTTCCCCCCCCCACACAGAAATTTCTGCGTGTGGGCCTGGGGCTGCTTGCCCAGCTACTGTTGGCTCACTCAGCAGCCCATGTGCCAGCTCCTGCTATGGAGCTCCTGTGCAGCCTGGAGTAGCCGCAGGGCTGGGTCTTGGACCCTGGCCCTGTGTAGCCCCAGCTCTGTCCCTGCACAGCTGGGGGAAGCTGCAGGGCTCCAGCCCTGTTCCTGCACTGTCCCCAGCTGGGCTGCTGACTGTCCCACCCAACTTGCCCTCTTGCCTTTGGGCTCCTGGGCTTTCTGCTCCAGGAGCATCCGTGGTCCTACAGGACCACAGATTTTGCCAGGCCAGAGAGTCCCAGATTTTGGAGGAACAACCTGTAGTGATTTTACTTGGGTACCAGGTCTATTTTCATAGGATTTGATATTAGAGGCCTTCCTGAGATGCTTTGGTGGAAAATGCTTACTATAAATCTTCTGTCCCAGTGAATAAAAGGGAACATATATATGCTTTGTTTACGGTGTTAAAACAAAACTATTCTATTAGATACTATCACCCTATTATTCAACCCATTTGGTTTCTACTCTTGTTTCTTTTAACTTTATTTGAGGAAGAGAGCTGCAGGGAAAAGAGGAAAAATTGTCAGTATATCAACATTGTGGTTCATTTACAGCATCTTAAGCTCACACTGAAACATGTGCTTTTTATACATACTGTGCTTTAAGAAAGTTTAGTGCTGGAAATGCCATTATTGTATAATATTTAAATATGCATTTAAGATTATCTTTGAAGTTGAACTTAATTATAGTCTGTTAAATGTACCAAGCCTCAATCCATGATTCTGATGCAATTTTTAACTAGACAGTTTCATGAGCGTTGCTATTTTTTATAAATGTTGGAATCATTCCGAAGTCTCTCAGCTTCTGTTGTAAGTTAGTTTCATTAACCAACTACCATAGGCCAATGTTTCCTGTACTAGTTTTATAATAATATGTCAATGTTTGTTTTAGTTCTGAACAAGATAAGGAAGAATGGATAAAGGTAAACACATCTACATTTTGGCTTTTTTTAAAAATGCAAATTTTATTTTTGGGCTGTACTTGTGGTTGTTCAATATAAATATTAACTTCTGATGTAATCAAATGCTGATCATATTAGTTCACGTTTCTGGTAACATTAGTCAAAGTGCAATTTCAAAGAGTTGTATGTTTGCAACATTTATCTGTTGTATTTATAATAGGCTCTTCAGAATACCATAGAAGCTTTTCAGCAGAGGAATGAAACCTTCAGAAATGCCATCGCAAAAGAATATGAGGACATGCCCACTGAAGTTTCTGTAAGTTGTGGTGTTGTAGCTTAATAAAACTGGTGCCTTTTTGTGTCCTTTTCTAGTTACACTCCAGCAATATGCCATTTGTATCAGAAGCTTCATATCAGGCTTAAGACTCCTATGGAAATGCAATTACAAAGTAATCATTTTTCTGGTCAGCTATTTCCGTTCATAATGCCAGACCGTGCCTTATAAACAATCCTGTTCTTTCTAGAATGAATGGTGGAGCGTCCTTTCAGCCATGTGTTCTAATCTTTGACTAGATTCTTTGTTAGTTATCTTTCCCATAGATTTCAAAACATAGCTTGAGCTGTGCTTTGCCATTTCCTTTCCAGAGGAAGAGAATAATTATTTTATCTACCAAAAATACTGCACAATTGGCCTTCTTTTCCCTCTTCAGAGTGCTGAGCTTGGAAAGAGAGCACCAAGATGGATCCGAGACAATGAAGTAACAATGTGCATGAAATGCAAAGAGCCCTTCAATGCACTGACAAGGAGAAGGCATCATTGTCGAGCATGTGGGCATGTAAGTGCAAAGACACATTTGCTAGCTTGTGATCAAACACCAGAACAGATCTAACTAACTGTTTAGAAGCTTCAGAGGGGTAGCTGAGTTAGTCTGTACCGGATAAACTTAAACAACCAATAGTTTGGTAGCATGTTAAAGACTAACAAAACATGTAGATGGTATCGTGAGCTTTCGTGGGCACAGCCCAATTCTTCAGATGATGGTATCATGAGCTTTCATGGGCACAGTCATCTGAAGAATTGGGCTGTGCCCATGAAAGCTCATGATACCATCTACATGTTTTGTTAGTCTTTTAAAGTTTTACCATACTGTTTGGGGGTTGTTTTTTTTTTTTAACGCTTAACTGTTAAGAGACCCCCATCTGGTGGCTGATGGTTGTTCATGTTACTGCAGCAAAGACTTCAGCTGTGACTTTTTGTGGTTTGTGAGAAGCAGCAGCATTAGGTGAGCCAAAAAGGAGCAAAAGATGGGCAAAATTTGTTACCTATTCTTAGCAGAGATAGGTATTTGTGTAAGATTTGCAAACTGCCTAAAATATTAGGCTACACAACATGAACTATTACCTACTTACTCACCTTGGGTATGTCTACACTTGTACCCTAGTTCGAACTAGGGATGCAAATGTAGGCATTCGAAATAGTCAGTGAAGCCGGGATTTAAATATCCTGCGCTTCATTAGCATAATCTCGGCCATGCGCTATTCTGAACGCCAGCTGATTCGAAAGTGAAAGTGCACTCCTGGACATGTTAGTTTGAACCAAGGGGTTTGATTCGAACTAACAGGGCCCAGAGCGCACTTTCACTTTAGAATCAGCTGCCAATCGGAATAGCGCATGTCTGAGATTATGCTAATGAAGCGCGGCATATTTAAATGTTGGCTTAACTGACTATTTCGAATGCCTACATTTACATCCCTAGTTTGAACTAGGGTGCAAGTGTAGACATACCCCTTAGGACTCACTATAAATAGAACAAAAATACCTCCCAGCAAGTCGTTTCTTTTTCCAGTAAAAGTTGGTGCAACTTCTGATTTTTTTTTTTTTTTTTTTTTAAGTCGTCATGTTGGAGATTATCCTTGGTGATTTGCTTCGCGTACATTTACATGTCTTTACTACACTCTTAGCTTTACTTTTCTGCTTTGTACTATGCTTCAGGCACTTTCATTAGCTCTTTATGGTTAGCACTAAGTCTTCTAAGCTAGAGGAAGCAATCCAAAGAACTATTAGAAGTGCCCACTTATACTTATGAAGACAATTCCTTCTCCTTCTGCATGGTTGGTGATTCAAGGAATTCTTAATGGATTCCTTATTGTATTATCTTCAGTGTGTGTCCCTCCATTTCATTTTAAAATGTTTTGTGGGGATATAAATAGTATTTTAAAGGCTGATTGAGTTTGATGCCAGACATCTTTTCTAGAAGTTAGTCAGTTTTGCTCACTTAATTTTCATTATGGACTTTGGTTGAAGACTATGTGATTTAGATTAGTATGGGTTGGACTCAATGGAAAAATAACATCTATTTTGATGGTGTATCAGAGTACTTCAATTCCGCTTGTGTACTGTTCCAGTTAGCTACTTTCAACAACCATAAAAAGAGTTATTTTTATTCTCTTCCATTTTTCATTCTGGGCTGCTTCTCCGCAGAGGAATATTTGCTGTTGAAAAATATTTATAATAAAAGGCCTTCCTCCCACGCTATTTAGGAGTCTAGCGTTCTTATTTTATGCTATTTAAAGAAAAATGTTCACTGTCAGAATATAACATGAGAGTATTACATCAGTTCCTCACTTGGGATTTTTTTTTAAGTAGGAAGCTGTGTGCTTAGATTTAATAAAGTGAAAAGATGTTTGTTTTGTAGAATCATAGAACACTAGAACTGGAAGGGACCTCGAGAGGTCATCGAGTCCAGTCCCCTGCCTTCATGGTAGCACCCAGTACCATCTAGACCAGGAGTGGGCAAAAGGGCCTCCGTCGGCCAGATTCAGCCCATCAAGTGGTGTGATCCAGCCCGCTGAGACCCTGCTGCTCCCCTGTCCCCAGGCCAGTTAGGACCTAGGAGTGGAGGAGCACGCGCAACTTCCGCCCTGGCAGGACCATGCAGCGCTTTGAAGTGCCATGCGCTCCTCGCAGGGCGGGAGGAGACATCATGCACTCCCGCACCCCAAAGCCCTGGGGGGTGGGAGGAGCGCACAAAGTTTTTTCTGCTATCCCCCTGCCCTGCCTGCCCCAGGCCCTGATTGGCTTGGGGGCAGAGGGAGCATGTGAAGCCTCCTCCTGCCCTGCGGGTGGGGTAGCCCAGAAGCATTCTGGCCCCGCCCCTTCCGGGGCAGCCCAGAAGGTTCACAAATTTTTGAAGTGGCCCCTGGCCAAAAATTATTGCCCACCCCAATCTAGACCATCCCTGATAGATGTCTATCTAACCTGCTCTTAAAGATCTCCACAGATGAAGATTCCACAACCTCCCTGGGCAACTTATTCCAGTGTTTAACCACCGTGACAGTTAGGAAGTTTTTCCTAATGTCCAACCTAAACCTCCCTTGCTGCAGTTTAAGCCCATTGCTTCTTATCCTATCCTCAGAGGCTAAGGAGAACAATTTTTCTCCCTGCTCCTTCTGACACCCTTTTAGATACCTGAAAACTGCTATCATGTCCCATCTCAGTCTTCCCCTTTCCAAATTAAAGAAGCCCAATTCTTTCAGCCTTCTTTAATAGGTCATGTTCTCTAGACCTTTAATCATATTTGTTGCTCTTCTCTGGACCTTCTCCAATTTCTCCACATCTTTCTTGAAATGTGGTGCCCAGAACTGGACACAATACTCCAACTGAGGTTAATCAGCGCAGAGTAGCACGGAAGAATGTCTTGCTCACAACACTCCTGTTAATGCATCCCAGAATCATGTTTGCTTTTTTTGCAACAGCATCACACAGTTGACTCATATTTAGCTTATGGTCCACTATGACCTGTACATCCCTTTATGCAGTATTCCTTCCTAGACAGTCACTTCCCATTCTGTATGTGTGAAACTGATTGTTCCTTCCTAAGTGGAGTACTTTGCATTTGTCCTTATTAAACTTCATCCCCTTTACCTCAGACCATTTCTCCAGTTTGTCCATGTTATTTTGAATCCATGACCCTATCCTTCAAAGCAGTTGCAACCCTTCCCAGCTTTGTATCATCTGCAAACTTAATAAGTGTACTCTCTATGCTAATATCTAAATCGTTGATGAAGATATTGAACAGAACCGGTCCCAAAACAGACCCCTGCAGAACCCCAATTGTTATGCCCTTACAGCAGGATTGTGAACCATTAATAACTACTCTCTGAGAATGGTTATCCAGCCAGTTATGCACCCACCTTATAGTAGCTTCATCTAAGTTGTATTTGCCTAGTTTATTGATAAAAATATCTTGTGAGACCGTATCAAATGCCTTCCTAAAGTCTAGGTATACCACATCCACCGCTTCTCCCTTATCCACAAGACTCGTTATCCTATCAAAGAGAGCTATCAGATTGGTTTGACATGATTTGTTCTTTACAAATCCATGCTGGCTGTTACCTGTCAGCTTACTATCTTCCAGATGTTTGCAGATGAATTCCTTAATTACTTGCTCCATTATGTTTCCTGGCACAGAAGTTAAACTGACTGGTCTATAGGGGTACATCTACACTTGCTCCCTATCTCAAGATAGGGATGCAAA
The DNA here is from genome assembly GCA_032595735.1 of Pelochelys cantorii. NCBI lineage: Eukaryota > Metazoa > Chordata > Testudines > Trionychidae > Pelochelys > Pelochelys cantorii. The sequence goes on from CM064326.1 coordinate 241,943,726, forward strand.
TGTAGCTGACCGAAATTGCTAATGAAGTGGGGATTTAAATATCCCATGCTTCATTAGCATAATCTCGCCCGCGCGCTATTCCGATTGCCAGCTGATTCGAACCAGGAAGTGCGCTCTGGGCCGCGTTAGTTCGCACCAAGGGGTTTGATTCGAACTAACGTGGCCTGGAGCGCACTTCCTGGTTTACATTTAAATCCCCGCTTCACTAGCAATTTCGGTCGGCTACATTTGCATCCCTATCTTGAGATAGGGAGCAAGTGTAGACGTACCCTAGTTTCCTGGGTTGTTCTTATTTCCCTTTTTATAGATGGGCACTATATTTGCCTGTTTCCAGTCTTCTGGAATCTCTCCTGCCTTCCATGATTTTTCAAAGATGACAGTTGAAGGCTCAGGTACCTCCTCTATCAGCTCCTGGAGTATTCTAGGATTCATTTCATCAGGCCCTGGTGACTTGCAGACATCTAACTTTTCTAAGTGATTTTTAACTTGTTTTTTTAAATTTTATCTTCTAAACCTACCCCCTTCCCACTAGCATTCACTATGTTAGGCATCCTGTCACCATCAGACTTCTTGGTGAAGACCAAAACAAAGAAGTCATTAAGTACCTCTGCCATTTCTAAGTTTCCTGTTACTGTTTCTCCCTCCTTGCTGAGCAGTGGGCCTACCCTATCCTTCATCTTCCTCTTGCTTCTAATATATTTATAGAATGTCGTCTTGTTTCCCTTCATGTCTGTAGCTAGTTTGAGCTTGTTTTGTGCCTTTGCCTTTCTAATCTTGCCCCTGCATACCTGTATTGTTTGCTTATATTCATCCTTTGTAATTTGACCTAGTTTTCACTTTTTATGAGACTCCTTTTTTATTTTTAGATCATGCAAAATCTCCTGGTTAAGCCAAATCAGTCTTTTGCCATACTTTCTATCTTTCCTACACAGCAGAATAGCTTGCTTTTGGACCCTTAATAATGTCCCTTTGAAAAACTGCCAAGTCTCTTCTGTTGTTTTTCCCCTTAGTCTTGCTTCCCATGGGACCTTACCTACCATCTCTCTGAGCTTACTAAAATCCGCCTTCCTGAAATCCATTGTCTGTTTTGCTGTTCTCTCTTCTACCATTTCTTAGAATCATGAACTCTATGATTTCATGATCACTTTCACCCAAGCTGCCTTCCACTTTCAAATTCTCAACCAGTTCCTCCCTATTTGTTAAAATCAAATCTAGAACAGCTTCGCCCCAGTAGCTTTTTCAACCTCCTAAAATAAAAAGTTGTCTTCAATGCAGTCCAAGAACTTATTGGATACTCTTTGCCCCGCCGTGTTAGTTTCCCAACATATGTCTGGATAGTTGAAGTCCCTTATCACCACCAAATCCTGTGCTTTGGATGATTTTGTTAGTGGTTTAAAAATAGGCTCATCCACATCTTCTACCTGGGTAGGTAACCTGTAGTAGACCCCTAGCATGACATCACCCTCGTTTTTTAGCCCCTTTAGCCTAACCCAAAGACTCTCTCTCAACACATCTGTCTCCTACATCCATCTCCACATTAGTCCAAGTGTATACATTTTTAATATATAAGGCAACACCTCCTCCCCTTTTTCCCTGCCTATCCTTGCTGAATAAGCTGTACCCTTCCATACCAGTATTCCAATCATGTGTGTTATCCCACCAAGTCTCTGGGATACCAATGATGTCATAGTTGTGTTTGTTTATTAGCACTTCAAGTTGTTCCTGCTTATTTCCCATACTTCTTGCATTTGTATATAGGCATCTAAGATACTGATTTGATCATGCCTCCCAGTTCTGCCTTGTCCCTCATTTTTCTTTGCTATTATAGCCCACGCTCCCTCCCATTTCCGACCCATCTCCCAGGTCTCTATGTTCTTCACTTACCTGTGGGCTTTGGCCACCTGCCCCCGTCGAATCTAGTTTAAAGCCCTTCTCACTTGGTTAGCCAGTCTGCATCCAAATACGGTCTTCCCCTTCATCGAAAGGTGAACCCCATTCCTGCTTAGCAGCCCTTCTTGGAAAAGCATCCCGTGGTCAAGGAAGCCAGAGCTCTCTTGGTGACATCATCTTCACAGCCAGGCATTCACCTCCAGGATGCATCTGTCTCTGCCTGGGCCCCTACCTTTGACAGGAAGGACTGAAGAGAATACCACCTGTGCTCCAAACTCCTTCCCCTGTACTCCCAGAGCCCTGTAGTCACTCTTGATCTGCTCAGTGTCACACCTTGTAGTATCATTAGTGCCCACATGGGTGAGTAGCATGGGGTAGTAGTCAGAGGGCCGGATAATCCTCAACAATGCCTCTGTAACATCTCGGATACGGGCCCCTGGCAGGCAGCATACCTCCCGAGATGACATGTCAGAGCGACAGGTGGGCGCCTCCATCCCCCTCAGAAGAGAGTCTCTGACCACCACTACCCTACGTTTCTTCCCCGCAGTGGTGGCAGCAGACCTCCCAGCCTTGGGGGTACGAGGCTTCTCCTCCTCAGCTGTAGGGGCTGATTCCTTATGTCCTGTATCAAGAGCATAATGGTTTCCCAGTACCACAGTGAGAGGGTTGGGAGCAGGGTGGAGCACTGCCTGCTGCCAGAAGTGACCAGCTGCCAGTGTCCCCCTGAGCCATCTCGTCCACCAGTGGTGTGTCAGGAGTCTTGTGGAGTGGGACTGCTACCTCAGCTGTCTTGACATGAATAATAAATAAAGCAATTCAAAGGTTCAAATAAAGCAATTTATTTTACAAAACACAGTGTGATTTCATGTTGATTGGAGTGTGTAGAGGTCTGGCCCTCCACCCACAGCCCAATCAACATGCAGCTGTAGCCTGTGATAGCCTCAGGGTGAAAACAGGTAGTGCGTATATAATGTGTGGATGCAGCCCATGTAACAGTGAGGGCTGTGTATGTGGCTTACAGTAGTAAATAGATGTATTCCTGGCATAGAGAGGGAAATATTAAGCGTACCTCTTCAGTTTTTCTTCTAGGGAAAGGACCATGAGGCTGAGTGAATATATCTTATACTCAAACTGTCATTAGTATTGATGTGAAGATACAATTTTGAAAGTTCCAATTTATTTCAGTGGAACTTAAACATGTGCTTAACTTTAAGCTCATTGTTTAAGCACCCCTCCTTTAATAAGGGTGATTTTTCTGAATCAGGGCCTAAATTGTAGAACAGTTAAAAGAATCCTAATACTGATTTTTTTTTTTTTTTTTTTTTTTTTTTAAAGTCCAGCAATTTGAAAGGTAAAAAGCACTCTTATTTGAGTAACAGTGAGATGTAGTTGGAAATGGAGTGGCTTTTAAATTACAATTGGTACGAGAGAGAGCCCTGCCAATGTCAGAAGACAGTATTTACCCCTCAGTTGAGTTACATCTTAGTAGATTTTAATTGATAATTTGATTTTGCTGGTGATTTTACTTGCTTAAAATTTTGGGTTTTTTTCTTAAGGTGGTTTGCTGGAAATGCTCTGATTATAAAGCTCATCTTGAATATGATGGCAATAAAATGAACAAAGTTTGTAAAGACTGCTATCAGATTATAATGGGTTGCACAGAGAGTGAAGAAAAGAAGAAGAAAGGCATCTTGGAGGTATGTTTAAAGAATGAAATACCTGAAGCTGTAAAATTCCTGGGTTGATATGTATTGCTCCTCCATGACTGATGTCCTGTAAGCCAGTAAAGTTCTGTCCTTTACCATTTTGGAAATAAATGATTTTATAAGTTTGGAGCAAGGTACCCAATCAGATTGCATATGCCAATTAGGGAAATAATCCTAGCTGGCTGCAAGGGAACTCAGTGAAAGTTGTGTTTTATTTTCTGAGCTAATCATTATATAAGCAAGCTCAAAATTGAATCAGGTTTATTTTTTATTGGACTTCATATATCTCTTCAATATGCTAGTTCACTTCCCCCCCCCCCCCCAAAAAAAAAACCCCAAACCCATATTATGTTTGAAATGTGTGCCCACAATAGGGAGAATTTCAGATATTTCTGATGACATTCAAAATGCATGTAATGACTTTGTTTTGATCAGTGTATGTAGCAGTATTCTATTTTACTCAGTAAACGTCTCAATATTTGAAAAAACATATCATGCGGAGAGAGATTTCTAGTGGAGAAAATAAATCAAGAGAAATTGACCTAACATTGACTGAAGAATTCGAGAGGGGAAAAGCATACAACACATGCATTGTAACACAAATATAGACGTGTGACTGAGAAGTTGTCCAGCTTAACAAGAATCTGTTCATTAATCCAATATTAGCTGGCCTACTTCAAACACTGCTAATCAAGTAGCTTCAAAATATTTCTTTTCTTCCTCCCTGTCACAGGGTGGCCTACTCTGATGGGCTCAATGCCCTTCCACAGGCCCCGCAATATGTGCTTCATCCCTTGGATGCCACGGTCCCAAGTAACCACAGGCCTTGCACTACCCCCTTTCTCCCATCCAAGAGTCCAGTCTTGTGGCCCAAAGTCAGTGGCCACCCTGTCCATAGGGTAGGTGGGTCCAGTGGCTGAGTCAGTAGCAGCCCCTGTCAGCAGGGCAGTAGGGTTCAGCGAATAGCAGCCCCTGTCAGTGGGGCAATAGGGCCCAGTGGTCGAGTCAACAGCAATAACAGGAGTGCCTTGTCACAGGGTGAGGGTGCAGGGGGATTTGGGCCCTCCCTCTCCACCAGGTCGTCTGCCTCCCACACTCCTTAGGCAGTGAGGAATGCAGCAAACTATGCACTTCCCCTCGCTCCACTGATGAAGGGGAACAGCTCTGTCAGTGATGAGCGTATCCCACCACTAGCTCAGCAGGGAATCTGCCCGCAACACGCTGAACTCTTGGGGATCACGTTCCCCGCCCTGGGCTACTTCCTGTCCTTTTCAGTCATTGGCGTCATCCCTCCTCCGGACTGGGAGCTTCCCCAGCCGGTCTCCGCTGACTAGCCCCTGCTGCAGTGTCCATCTGCTGCTGCTGCTCCTCCTCCTGAGCTGCTCCACTGGCCCTTTATACTGGTTCTCCAATTGGAGCACGCCCAGCAGGACCGTGGGGGTGGAGCTTTCTCAGACAGGTAGGCTTGTTTAATGCTTGCAGGCCCAGTGCGGGGTTGGTACGTCCTGTCACACTCCCCCCTAACATTTGAACATTTCCTCAAAATTCTGTGTTTGAAGAGCAGGATAAGATCAATATCTCATTAATCATCAGGGCTAGAAACCTGTCTTTCCTGAAGGCAGGAAATAGAGGCCAGATGCTAATTTATATACATGACTAGCACTTTTACCCGGTGTTGCTTGGGTCCTTAAAGAGAGACTCAGGGCAGGAGGGTTGAGGATGGGAAGTGGAAGAGTCAGTATTGGAGGGTGAGGAGGGACTCTGGGCAGGAGAACCATGTGTGTTTGTAAGTGGAGGAAGGGGGACAAAGCCCTCCCTGAGATTTGTACCAAGGCTGCTTGCTCTTCCTCTTCCTAGCTGTGTTGGGGAGCGAGAGCAAAGTGCACACTCCTCTGACCCCTGTGCTCCCTAGCTAGTGAGGAATGCAGCAAACTGTGCACTTCCACTCACTCCCTGATGAAGGGGAATAGCCAGCAATGTCCATGTATCAATCGGAGGTTGCGGGGGGGAGCTTGAGCCCCCCTGTTCTCCCTAAAGGGTGCCTGGGCAGTGGGAGGCTCAAGGCTTGGGGCAGTCCTGGATAGGAGGGGGAGGGAGCGTGCACTCTCCGCCATCCCCTTTCACCTGCCTAGTGATTCTGTCTCTTTTCTGTTTGGTTTTGAGAGAAGCAATCCCATTCCAGGCACATCCCATGTTCCTGGCACAATCAAACCCTTGAACAGACAGACAGATGGATAAACTCTCTCAAATAGATAGTAAATGGTCAAGAAGTCACAGTTTTTATTAAATTGCTATTTCTGAGAAATGCATTTGTCCCAAATTCATGCAAATAAAATCTTAACACTACACAATTGTGCATGTTCTCCCTCTACAGATTCCCAAGATGCCTTGAGTCCAAGTAATAGGTCTTAATTGTCAGTCTTCTCCCATTAATGTATTTACTGATTTCTTATGGGTTTATGCAGGGTTTATGATTTCATTTCAATATGATCCATGAAAATGCATTTTTGTTGGATGCTTTCATAGGATGCTGAAATAGAAGGGTAATTGTGGTGGGTTGCTGGTAAGATTTGGATGCTTCATGGTAGGCATGCTAGAAATAAGAGAGATTATTTCAAATATTAAATAACTCAGCAACTACGCATTGGTGAAGGTAGGTTAAGATTGAGTCTACCACCTACACTTGAATTTTTTTGGAGAAAGCAGGGCAGATTGGGCATAATTAAGGGGCAGAGGCTGATTGTGAGGTGTGTGTGTGTGTGTGTGTGTATATATATATATATATATATATATATATATATATATATATATATATATATATATATATATATATGAGACGTGTTTTTATTTTTCATGCACTCAGTCCTGAGGCTTTTATGCAGTTTTCAATCAGGCAAACTTCCATGATCTTCAGCAGAAATTTGTGGAGGTTTTAAAACTTTTAAAACATCCCTCTGAGAAGCTTCCACGGATTGTTATAAATGGTGTTAAATTTAATTTGTCTGCTTCAGTCTTCTCAACATCATGAAAACTCTAATTTTTCTTAAGGAAAAGATTTTCCTTCTGACATTTTTGTATTGTCTCCCCACAGATAGAATCAGCTGAAGTCTCTGGAAACAGTGTCATTTGCAGCTTTCTTCAATATATGGAAAAATCAAAGCCTTGGCAGAAAGCTTGGTGTGTTATTCCTAAACATGAAGCTCTTGTGCTGTACATGTATGGTGCTCCACAGGTATGTAGAGAGGAAATGGAGAAAAAACATAGAAAATCCTTCACCCTCCACTACCCTCTGCCCCATTGTGGCATCTGCGGAAAGACATGTAATGTGAGATTAAGGAAAAATCTGTATACATAGTGGTGTTATAACCATGCCATTCCCAGGCTATTAGACACACAAAATGAGTAAATTAGTATCTTTTTATTAGTCCAACTTTTGTTGGTGAGAGAGACAAAATTTTTAGCTTATACCAGAGTTCTTCTTCAGGCCTGGAAACAGTCAAGGAGTTGTTTTCAGCCTGTATTGTGTACCAAAACAGGTTGTTACTGGGGGTTTTTTTCTTTCTTTTTCCTAGGATGTTAAAGCTTTGGCTACAATTCCACTACTGGGCTATGCAGTAGATGACACTCCAAGAAGTGCTGACCTCCCGCATAGCTTTAAACTGACCCAGTCCAAATCTGTACACAGCTTTGCAGCAGACAGTGAGGAACTGAAACAGAAATGGTTGAAAGTCATCCATTTAGCTGTCAAAGGTGAGACACCAGAATGTCACAATGAATTGCAGACAAGTTTAGAGGAGCAGCCTGAATCATCTAAAAAATCTGAATGCTGAAGCTCAAGACCATGTTCTGTTTAAAAAAAATCCAGTCAGATTCTTGGTTATTTTTTCTTTGTACAAGCAAAAGAAGCAAATTCTCCTAATTACTACATGCATCTCTTAGCACTTTATGTTGAAAAGATACTGATCTGTTTAGAGATCACTTTCTTATATTTATGTTCTGTCAATAAAGTCAATGTACAGACCCATTTCACCGATGATTTTTTTTTTTTTTTAAGAAAAAACATAAATGCCATTAAAAGAACAAAACCCTATTAACTTTAGTGTACTTATTGTTTGTCTCAAAGTAAATTGCATTGTATGATTCACTTGCTATTGGGTAAAATTTTTGCTACTTTAATAAAGAATGTGGATATTTAATGCATCCTTTACATGTTAGGACTTTAGCAGTAAAAAAAGATATACCTCTGCATCACCAAAATAGATCTGTAGAGAAATATACAGGGACAATTTGATTTATTGTATCTAAGTTTGTAGAACTACTTACACAATGCTGTACATATGTTATATTCACTTTTTTAATGCAAATTGCTTTTACAGTTTTGGCTTTTAAAGTCTGTTTCAGGAAAACAATTTAATTTTCAGTTTGGAAATTCATTGCTAAATATGAAAAATAAGTACAATATATGTACAGTATTAGAAAAAATTGTACTTGATTTTGCTTTGACTTTGTGACAAAAGGTTCTTAGTCTATAATTTATTTAAAATAGAGCATGTTTTCTCTTGCAAATTAAACAAAGGATTCTAAATTGATGTCACTATTTAGTGATTTGTTTAACTAGCTTTCCCCTACTGATCTTGCTAATTTTTGTGCATTAAGAATTTTTTTAAATAGTAATTTAAGTGGCTTGTAATGGATTTGTGAGGTCCAGCTGTGTTTTTTTTTTTTTTTTTCAAAAGAATAGTCTTTTTTGTTGTTGTTCTGTGCCTGTTACCTTTCTGAAGGTACGGTGCTACCTTTTTAAAATACAATATGTGCTTTAGCAATTAGCATCTTGGTCTTAAATGAACTTCTGGGATCATATAATTTTTGCCTATATGGTCATTGAAACACTTGGACATGTTTAATATGTTTTAACTTTCATAAATACACATTGCATCAACCGGTGAGAACTAAAAACTGTCTGCTAGGATTATTACGCATCATACTGTATGTCAAAGCTTCCTTGCATGAACTCTGATGAAAAATCTTGACTTGCATGAGTAGTCTTGATTCTTGTTGAGTTCAGTAGGACTGCTCTTGGAAGTAAAGACTTGCCTGTGAGAGGTCAGGCTTTGACTATTGGGCCCACGATGAATCTTCATTTCTAATAGTCTTTTATATAGATGCAAATGACTCTGCTATAAGAGGATTCCACTCTATTATTCTGGATGGACTATATGACATGATAGTGCATATACAATGAATGACTGGCTCTTTAATGGAGCAAGTTAATCAATTTATGACTTAGAAAATAAGACTTCTTTAGAATTTTTTTAATACAGCAATTGAGATGATCCCAAGTCACAAAATTCAGATACAGTCTTCTTTAAAACTCTGCAAGATAAAGCCAGAGTGGTGAGTGCGTCCATTTTTACAGTTAGATAAAAATGAGTAATTTGTGTCCAGATTCATTTTATCCCAAAATTTCTTGGTCATTTTAAGACAGACATTACTTTTTTTAGCATTGAGGGTGAAAGGTTATACTTCAGTCACTTGTACTTCTACAGTAATTTACCTAATGTCATTTAGTTCTGTTTGCATTGCCTAATACCTAGGGTGAACAGGGTAAACAAAAGACAGTCACCACAAATGCTGTACTAACATACCTCCTATGCAAGTTCTTTGAAATCAGTGGCCCAGATTCTCCTCTCAGTTGTACTACTGGCAGTTGGGTGTAATTCTCTGACTTTCGTGGAGTTAGTCCAGATTTCTACCCATGTGAATCAGAATCTGGCCTCATAAAATTGCCCAGGATTATGGCATTATAATTTGCCCCTTCGTCTTGGTCTAAGCTGTTGTGCATGTAATCCTGTTCACTACATTTTTAAATGGAGTCTCTAATGTACAATTTATTTTATTAAAGAAATTTTTTTGGAAGAGTAAAGAAATTCAGACCACTTTGATAGTTCATACTATTGACCTTAAAGTTGGGTCCACTTATATCCTTTAGGTTCATGCTGGTACACAGACACTAACCATTGCATGCATCTGTTCATCTTGCACAGGAAGGCTATGTCTACACTGCATTTTTTTTGTGGAAGAGGATATGCAAATGGCACACTCATTTGCATATCTTCTGATTCTTTTTGCGGAAGAGGTTTTTTCTCTGAAAAGTCCCAGGTAGACAGGGCCATTTGTCGGAAAAAACACTTTTTCACAAGATCCTGTAAACCTTGATATTTGAGGAATAAGGGATCTTGCGAAGAAGGGGTTTTTCCTGACAAATGGCCCCCTCTGCACGGGGCTTTTTAGCAGCAAAATCTCTGCCTCAAAAAGAATCGGAAGAAGATATGCAAATAGCGCACCACTTGCATATCCTCTTCCGCAAAAAAACCAGTGTAGACGTAGCCAAAGTGCTGGGTGACTTGGCTTCCTCTGCAGTAGCATTGCTGCTTTTTTTTTTCTACATGTTCCCAGGGGGGACAGAACCATCCAGGCTTAGGGCATGGAAACACCTAGGCTGAGCTCTGACCAGAAAGAACTACCTGGAGTCCATATTACATCTTTCCATGTCAATTCTCCTCCATGGAGATCCACCTTCAAAAGGAGTTCCCAAGGGAACTGCTGGTTCTGGGGACCTGGTTCTCAGTGCATCTTGAGGGGGATATCATTGCCCATTCCCTGGAAATCATGTAGATTCTGAATGATTGGAGGTTTCAGGGCCTGTTGTGTGACTGGACAACTCCCTTACCCACACAGTAGAAAAGGAATCCTATAAGGAAAACCTCTTTTATTCTCCTTTGCTCCCCTCCCACTGGAAGGGATGATGATAATATATAGCACTAATAAAGTGCTCCATATTTTCAAAACATATCCCAAATATCAACTTGGTCTTCTTTATGATGCATATAAGTAGCCAGATATTTTTCCCTTTTTCCTAGACAGGGAAAATTGAGAAGCGGAGATTAGTATCTGATACTCTTAAGAGAGCCTGAGTATCTACAATTTCTTTAGTTGGAGCTGTGGCAAGTAGTCAGCACCTCTGAAAGTCTATGCCCTAAATTACTACTTCCAAAAGCAGACTATGAATTAGGGAATAGGCCAAAATCAGAACTCAGGTGTTCAAGTAGTTGGTCTCTTTCTCATTCCTGTTCCATGTGAGCTCATTCTGAGCCATTAAAGTTTGTGTGAATCAGTAATTAAGTTTTTGACTCAAGTAATTTATTTCACTTTATTACCATAACAGTCTGCTCAAAACCTATTCCTTTCTCAATGAACATGTAATGGGAGACTCTAAAAAGCAAGAATTATTTGATTGTGTGCATTCTATGCGTATAAACACTTGCCCACCGTTCTAAAAACAAAATACAGTAAAGGACAGAGGTTGCTTTTCTGGAGCAAGTGATGACTCAAAGTATTTTACTCAATACCTCAAAGGCTAATCCACATAATCACATGCAAAAGATCCTGTTTAATTTGTCTGCAAAGAGACAAAATAAAAGTAGTAATTCTTATGCTTTAATTCCCATGATGTTAGGACATCTGATTTACAAAGAAAAAAATTCTTTCCAACCTGACAACTTATATTGTGGTCCAAATTTCATCCCAAAGTGAGGGGTTTTTTTAAACCAAATTCCCTAAAGAAAACATTTATCAATGTTAACTTTAGTTGCATGAAGAGATGCTACCATATGTGTAAGTAACAAATGACAAATGGGCATTCTTTTATAATTAATGTGAATGGCTACATTATTTTAGCTTTGCCACCCTTATTTTTGAAATGTTTGTCATTTTAAAATGTTTTATGTGATAGAGAATATATTTGTGCAATTTAGAGCTTATCAAATATTTGACTACTTACTGGGTTAGTCAGATTTAACTCCCCCCCCCCATATTCTACCAAAATGATGGCTAGTCAAAAAGCTTTAGTTGCATTTATTCGTCAAATAATGATAAAATATACAAAATAACTTTCAACAGATTTTTTTTGTCTACAAGAACATAATTTCATTTGGTAATCCTATGCATTATTTTTAATATGTCTTCAACATTTCTACACTACTGTTCCTGTATGTTCCATTATGGCTTCAATAATTACACTTGAATGAGTAAGGGCTGTTAAAGCCTGTAGCACAAGGGTGGGGAACCAGAAGTCTGGGGGCCAGATGTGGCCCCCAGCTTGCCTTGATCCAGTCCCTGAGGCTCAGGGCTCCCCCCCATCGTTGGGGAGCCCATGCTGGTTGAGGTTGGGGGGGGGTTGTTTCTCACTTTCCCAAAAAAGGTTCCCCAGCCCTGCTGTAACATCTTGCAGCTTCAACTCTGTTGACTTTGATAGTATTTTTTGTGTTTAAATACCCCAATTCAAAAGGATTTTTCTTCCCAAAAAACAAGCACTGAAAACATTCTCTTCCTATAGGAGTGGAATGTTAAAAATATTTAAAATGCATGTGTGCACGCACACACAATTGCAGCTTTTTACAAAGAGGCTCTCAAAACTCTTTACTGATGTTTAATAAACCTCATAATACCCTTACGGGGTTAGAAGTGTATTGATTCTTCCATTTAATACAGGGAGTAAATTGGGGCAGAGACTGAATACAAAACAAATACCCCAAGTATATATAGGTTTTAGAAGAGGTTACTGACAAAGATTCAAATAGGTTCTAAGTGGAGTGGTCAAAACTCTGAATCTTGAAAAGATGCAGAAAAATTCAGGAAGTTTTTATGAAATCTTTCTTCATTTTTACTAGGTCTGTAATTGACCAAGCTTCTGTTTTCCCCTTGAAATTAGAGGAAATTTAAAAAAAAAAAAAAAAGTTGTCTTCTCTTTTTTTTTTTTTAAACTAGTTCTAAGATGATCTGTTTTCTTAAAGGAAGTTTTAAAAACATTAAATATATAAATAATAAGCAATTGAGACCCATCCATGAAAAATATATAGGGACAGATCCTGAGCTGTGTAAATTGGCATAGCTCCAGTGGAGCCTAAACAGCTGTGATGTTTTAAACTTGTTCTAGATGTTGCATATATTATCTGAAGGCATGCTTATGGGAACCAGGGTCACTCCATCTTCAGGCATGCTACAGCTATTGTCATTCACCTGGAATCACAGGACCAGATCCAGCTCAAAATTGAGTTCAAAATCCTCTGTCAAAAGTGTTGCAACTCCCAAAACTACTAACAATGGCATAAGTGAGAATAAGCAGATGAAAGTCCTTGAGAACAAATCATTTGCTTTCAAATACATTATCCAGATAAAGTATGGGAGTGGACAAATAACAATTGTATGAGAAGAATCTACTAATGCTCGAAAAAATAGAAGAGGTATATATGGCTCTAACTGTGTTTGTAGGCTTACAATGAACTATAAAGAGCACTTGTTTTATCCCAGCTGTCATCTACTACTTGGCCATATTGATAAGAGAGCTAATTTACCCATGCAGTTCTGAGCCATTGGACTATAGTGCAATACATTCTTTGGATGGAAATTTGCATTTGCCAATCAGATTTCTTCTTAGTCCTGTCTCCTTTTTATAAAACAATGGGAAGGCTTAATGAGCGTATCTTTTTAAGACAATTATAATAGACCAATCTGTTTCAGACTGCATTTTACAATCAAAATTACACTGTGAATTAAAGATATAAGTCGTCTTTTGACACAGTTGTGTATACTTTAATGGGCTAAAAATCAATGCGTAAGTACACCTACTTTAATTGCCTGTTTCCAACTGATTTATAAGCTGAAATTCAGTCTAAATATACAGCTAAATAGTCAGTTGTCTTTTTGTACTGTCTCTTTATTAAATTATGCACAGATTTATTCATGGCCTTGTCATCACCATCCCTTCAAATAAACGTAGATTGTTTTTTCTTGTCTAAATAGTGAAGCAGAGGATGTCCATGAATAAAACATGTTGTTTCTATCGATGTGTGATACTAACCTAGTTCAATTTATAGTTTATTCTTGTGGATTCATTAACTATTTATGGTGGAATATTTAAGAAAGGGGAGGAAACGGTGTCAAAGCATCTTTTACACAGAGGTGCCATAATGCTTAGAGGAAAGAGGGCAAGTTTGTTATATATGAAGAATCATTTGCAATTGAAGAGTAGTATTTTACATACAGTAAGATATCTCCAATTAAGCTAATGGAAATTTGAACTGTTTTCTTTGTTGGGAGTTGGATCAGCCCCAGTGTGTCATGTCAGACATACATGCCATGCATTAGAATCTCTCAATTATGAAAATACTGTTTGCAGTTTAATTTGGAAAAAAATGAATTTTATTTTGCTTTAAAAAAATCCTAATAAATTGCTCTGACTTAACACTGAATTGCAAAATTTCAGAAAAGAGGCAAAATTTGAGTTGTGCAAATAAGTGGTAATTTTTCTGGTCAAGAAAAATATGAATGTAAAATATTTGCAGATATTGTATATATTTTGTGTAACATATGTACATTTGGTCATAAAGATGGGAGTTGGCATATTGTAAAATTAAGCACTTTAATTCTTGTTCAATACTTAGTTTGTATGCCGTAAAATAAAAACATCATTAAATAAGTACTGTTGATAATCTCTCAATGATTTATTGCTGTTCTGGTATATGATGTACAATACAACATTGAGCATATGGAGGACACTGGAAAATAAGGCATGTGAACACAAAGTTGTAGTAGCTTAACTTTAACTGTGATCTTAAACCAGTGCAAAAGGTTGTGTGGATACTTACTTTATTTTAAATCAGGGGCTTATTTTGATTTGGGAAACGGTTCAAACATTCTGTTTGATATTGTTAAGCTACTTGGAAGTATTACGATGAAAAATATTGCATCATGAATGTCGTTTGATAGGGTTGTGGGAAAGAATAAAAGAGGGTCATTGACTTCATATGTTTAACCATTGAAATGTAATTTCTCTAGACAACATTACCTACCTAAGCACTAGCTTGTCAGGTCACAAATTACCTTGACACTGAAGTCAGATTCTTCTTTATGGAATTGTAGTAAAAAGTCCCAAAATATTTTTTTAAATGTAATTCTACAGAATTCCATGTGGTCTCTCTAAACTGGGGGGAGGTTTCCTGCATGAGACCACTGCAAGAGACACTCCAGTTGGATATAAATAGGTATCAGTAGATTATGACCAAAAGAACAGCCTATGTACAGATAAACATGAAGAGCTAATTTACTGGCAAAGGTTAAAATTGTTTGGACTAAAATAGTTTTCAAGCTGTATCTAATAAAAATAAAACTCTTATGACTGTGTTAAACTATCACTTTCTCCCATTAACAGGAATACTTTTCTACATAATTGGCCTGTGCAAATTACGAGATACCAAAATAATTTATACTCATCTTCTTTAGTGTCCTTCTTAACATATTTGAAGAATTATCAGGTAATGCCTCAGTCTTCTCTCTCAAGACTAAATGTGTCGAGTTTTTTAAACCTTTTTAACCTTTCCCCAGAGGTGAGGTTTTTCTAAACCTTTAGCATTTTTGTTGATCTGCTCTGCACTCTTTTAGTTGGTCCAAATATTTCCTAAAGTGTGGCACCCAGAACTGGACAAAGTACTCCAGTTTTTGATTGCCCGATAATGAACAATTTTGCAATAACATGGAGGAAAATTCTTTCCAACTCCAGGCAATTAGTGCTTGATTTATGTCTGGAAGATAGAGGGTTTGTTCATAAATCATTCAACTGTACATAGTATTCTTAATAGACATATGAACAGGTGGAGTTTGATCACTGAACGATTCTGAGAAGTGTCTATTCAATCACAATTTCCCACCATGCGAAGGGGAAAAAAAATAACAGAAACCCATGCCAGGCTTGCCAGTTTTGGTTGGACGTATTCCTGCAGGTTTTATCACATGATAATCTTCAATGCCTACAGACTCCAGGACAATCGTGGCAGTTGGAAACCCTACTATAGTCACTAAAACTCAAGAGAGCCAGAGGACAAGAACATAGGAAAAACTTCCTCTCTCCCCGTCTTCACTCTGCTGTTGCTCCATCTTTCAAGTCAAGCTACAGTGGAGGTCTCATTCTTTTCTTCTTCCACCCTCACTGTGCTCAGTTCTGGAGCAAGATCAGCAGAGCTTCTGACCGCTGTTGAGCTGTCCTAAAGGAGACCTGAGTGATAGGGAAAAGAGAAGCACCATCAGCAGCTAGCAACCTCAAGCCCATGGTTTCAACTAGGGATGTAATAGTGTAGTCGATTAACTGATAAGCAAAAGCTTATAGATTAATGCTATAGACTACATGCATTTCTCCCTCCCCCCACCTGCCAGTAACTTTTTTAGCAGGCTGGGCAGCAGCCCAGTTCAGTCCTGGCTCACGCTAAGTCCGGGACCTACCCCCACTGTGGCTCTGCATTTAAAGTGTATTAGGAGCAAGGTGGGCAGGCAGCCTGGTTCAGTTCTGGCTCAGGCCGGGTCCAGGAGCTCAGCCCCTCCCCTGGACAGGGGCTACTGCCACCCTGTGCTGCTGCCTCTGTATCAGAGGCAGCAGCGCGCGGAGACAGGCAGCTGGTCTATGAGGGGAGCTGGTTTTTTAAACGCTCCTCTTGTGGACCAGCTCCCACCTGGCACCCCACACTGCTGCCTCTGATACAGAGGCAGCAGCATGGAGTGGCAGGGAGCTCCTTGGGAGTGGGGCTGGAGCACACTGGCTTCCAGTCCTGCCCCCAGAGACTAGTCGACTAACTGATAAGAATTCATGAGGTTAATTGACTATACAATTAACTGATATTTAACATACCTAGTTTCAATCTAGTTCCTGCAGCTCCCCTCAGGCCCCACTCAGCATTCCCAACAGTCCCAAACTTAGCTATTCAGGATTTGTTGAACTGAATTTCCATCTGCTACTGAGCTGCCCAATGGCTTAGCTTTCTTAGGTCTTTCATAGTTCTGTCTAAGCCCTTGGATCCTTGTTCAAGAGCTTTAGGCTCCCTCTGCTGAGCATGCAGTGTACTTTTGGAACTTGAGTCAAGTGGCTTTTCTGTTGCTGAATGTTGTGACTGTGTCAGATAGGGCAGCTTTACAAATATGTGACCATGGCTTGGAATAATAGACACGGATGACTGTTGTCTTCATTTTTGGGATTCTTGGCAGCTTGACAGTTTTCACAACCAACACACTGAAGTGCATATTAAGATATTCAAAACATTCCTTCTATGAGTGTTGGCTGCAGTTCAGGGTACCAGCAGAATAATAAAGTGCTACCAGACCATTTGTTGTTTTTTCTGTACAGACTAACTCTGCTACCTCCTAAAGCTTTAAAGGAGGTGTTTATGGTGAACTTTTCTACAAAGGAAAATTTTGCTTCCTTAATTCAATTCTCTCTCAGTAAAATAGCAGATCTTTAACAAGATCCCTCAAAAGAGGCTACTAAAGAACCTAAGTAGTCATTGAGTGAGAACACTATTACAGATTGAAAACTTCTAGATGACACAAAAGAAAAAGGATTAAGCAGACAATTTTCATCTTGGCAAAAGGATAACAGAAGGGTGCCTTGAGATTCAGTATGTCATGCTGTCTGGTATGGCTTACACCTGAGCGTGCCAATTTTGGGTCAGACTGCCAGAAAACAAGGTAGTCACCCCACACAGGTGGTATAATTTAAAACGATTTCACCATGCCAGTAACAAATGTGCAACCATGGATCACTATTAATCTTACCATGGAGCCAAAAATAGTCCCCTTAGGTTCTCCAGCCCCTCTTTACCACCTAGACAAGATAGACTTTGTGATGAAAGGTTATTAAAACCAAAAATCACATTAGGTTACTTCCAATCCTAAGGAGTTGGGCGCCTATCCCAGGTCAATGGATAATCTGGGTCTCACACAAAGACAACCAATTTATCTAGCTAACTAAAGGTTCATTAGGTCAAAAAAATGCATTATTGAGAGATTAAAGCAGGTATGATACATTATCAGGTGGGTCAAAGTTTGTAAATCCTAACTGATAGAAGAGTTGTAATCTACTAGTTTTACATAAATGTCTCAGGGTTCCCTAGAATAGCTCTAGGGCTCTCTGTCTAGTCACTAAGTATTTCACCCAGTTTGTGAATCCAAAGATACTGGGTTGCTCCCTGGATCCATTCTTATAGCTGTTAGTCCCAGAAAGTAAGCTGGCAAGTATCTCCATCATGGGCCTTTTCCTCTGACTAAAAGTGGGTCTGTGGATTTGCTATTGGCCTATGGATGGAAGTTAGCATGCTGCTTCTTTTACAGTTCTAAAACTCCAGTCCTGTTTGATGGGCGATTCAATTACAGATACATACACAATGCATTTCGTGACAACAATCCAAACAATCGTTCCTTAGTTTCCATCAAGTCTAATAACCTTACATCAAAGGCGTATTTACTTGATTATGTAATTACAGGGTATACCTAATGGAAATTAAAAGGAAAATGTACATGCTTATTTAATAGATTGTATTTTTCAAAAATAGGGTTTTTATGGACTGAATCCTTTTTAAGAAATCCAAAATAAAAATTTGTTTTTCCATTTCATTTTTAGTAAATATTTTAAAATGGGAATTCCATCAAGTGTGTTTTTTCATCCCTATAAGCTCTTATCATTTGCCCTGTTTTAACAAAAAGGGTCAATTTGGTTTCCAATAACACTTACTTCTAGTTTTTGAATCTTAAGCATTGATTTAGCTGTGCCAAAATACAGCAGGACTCCCAAATTTCTCTATTTGATCTCTTTTCTATAAGGTTTATTGAGAAGCAGCCCTGTTCCAGGTTCATCCTATTTTTGATGGCTCATCTTTTTTCAGTCCAAGGGTGAAACTAACTGAAATGTCTTAGGGGTACTGTCATATCGCAACTCTGGCAGCAGCAGGGAGCTCTGGGCCCTTTAAATCATTGCCACAATGGTGCTCTGAGGGCAGGGGAGAGGACCAGTGCTGCAGGCCAAATGGCACTACGGGTTGGCTCACCCGACTCTGCCCGTTGCAAGGACACAAATCAGAGCCCCCCCACACCTTGCCAGGGAAGGCTGAGGGGGGGGAGTGGTTGTGATTACAACAGTACCTGTAAAAACTTAACAAATAGTCCTACAGCATCTTGGAGACTAACAAAAATGTACACTTCTTCAAATGAATGGAGTTAAGGGATCCAGGTTGCAAATAAACAGCAGAGAAAGAGAGGGGATAGGGAGGGAAAGACCATTTTTCCCCCCATTTTTTCCTTCTATTAAAGTATCTGTGCCAAATGAAGCTGATAGAGTGGGTTTTAAGTACTCTTACATACCCTGTGCTTGGCTTTAAGTCCTTAGGATGTAGAATGTAGCAGGTAATCCAGTTAAGGTGTTTGTTTAATCCTCTATTGCAAGTATCAAGTTTGTAAATGAAATTAAGTTCTGCAACTTCCCTTTCAAGCTGTTTTTTTAAATTGGCTTGTAATAATATGGTAACTTTTGAGATCCATTAATGAGTGCCTGGGCACGTTAAACTGTTCCGCCACATGTTTCTGTGTGTTGCCTTTTTGGATATCTGTTTTGTGTCCATTAATCCTTTGTCGTAGAGACTGTCCAGTTAGGCCAATATACATGGCAGATGGGCCTTGCTGACACTTGATGGCATAGATCACGTTGGTGGATGTGCAGTTATATGAGCCTCTGATGTGGTGGTTTATGTGGTTACATCCTGTGATGATGTTGCTAATATAGATGTGTGGACAGAGTTGGCACTATACTTGATTGCAGGGGTAGGTTCCTGGATGAGTATGATGGAGTTGTGCTGCGTGGTTGCTAGAAAATGTTTTTTTGAGGTTAGAGAGTTGTCTGTAGGCGAGGATCGGTCTGTCCCCCAAGGCCTGTGAAAGTGAGGGGTCATTTTCCAAGATAGGTTGTAGATTGTTGATAATTGCGCTGGAGGAGTTTAAGTTGGGGGCTGTAGGTGATGACAAGCGATGTTCTGTTTTTTCTTTGTTGGACCTATCTTGAAAAAGCTGAAATCTGGGTGCTTGTCTGGTTTTTCACTTCCTCGGGTGGGTATTTTAGTTTTAAGAATGCTCTATATCGATCCTGTAGATGTTTCTCTGGGATTGGAGCAAATATGGTTGTATCTTAGGGCCTGGCTGTAGACAATTGATTGGAAAATGTGTCTTGGATGGAAGCTAGAGGCATGTAGGTAAGTGCAATGGTTGGTAGGTTTCTGGTATAAGGTGGTGGAAATGTGTCTGTTGTATAATTGTACTGTAGTGTCAAGAAAGTGGAAATGTGGAGTGTAGTGTGGGGGGCGCAAGGCAGGAAGTTGCCATGTCAGGGTGTGGGAGGGCTAAGGGCAGAGGAGGGGTGCAGGAGTCAGAGCAGGGGCTTGGAGATGTGGGGGGTCAGGGAAGAGGGCTGGGAGTGTAGGGGTGTAAGTCAGAGTTGGGGTGAGGGGCTTAGGGTGGTGGTTGGTGTGTGGAGGTGTGCAGGAGACAGGGTTTAGGGGTAAAGAGGTGCTCAGGGTAGGGGGTTGGTATGTGGGATGCAGGAGTTAGGGAAGTTAATGGGTACCTGTAAAACTGACGAGGAGTCCTGTGGCACTTTATAGACTAACGGATGTATTGGAGCATAAGCTTTCGTGGGCAAAGACCCACTTCGTCAGATGCATGTAGTGGAAATTCCAGAGGCAGATATAAATATACAGGCATAAGAAAAGAGTTCCAATCAAGAGTAAGGTTAGAGATAACAAGGTCAGTTCAGTCAGAGAGGATGAGGCCCACTTCTAGCAGCTGTTGTGGAGGTATGAACACCAAGGCTATGTCTACACTGGCGTGATCTTGCGCCAGAGATATGCAAATGAGGCTAAGCATGGAATATTGCCGAGCCTCGTTTGCATAGGTAATGAGCCACCATTTTTGCGAAAGAGGCTCTTGGGCCAGAAGGAGCTGTCTACACTGCCCCTTCTTGCGCAAGAAAAACCCTCTTGCGCAATGCCGTTATTCCTGAAAATAATCAGCGTAGCGGCATTGAGCAAGAGAGTTTTTCTTGCGCAAGAAGGGGCAGTGTAGACAGCTCCTTCGGGCGCAAGAGCCTCTTCCGCAAAAATGGCGGCTTATTAGCTATGCAAATGAGGCTCGACGATATTCCACGCTTAGCCTCATTTGCATATCTCTGGCGCAAGATCGTGCCAGTGTAGATATAGCCCAAGAGAGAAGAAACTGCTTTTGTAGTTGGCTAGCCATTCACAGTCTTCGTTTAATCGTAAACTGATGGTGTCAAATTTGCAGATGAACTGTAGCTCAGCAGGTTCTTTTTGAAGTCTGTTCTTGACGTTTTTTTGTTGCAGAATTTGTTGTATACAGAATTTGGTGGTCCTAGCTCTTACTGTTTTGAAGTTCTTGATCAAACAAATGCTCTAAAATATACAATAGATATTTTTAAAACTCTGGAAAAAAGAATGGGGGTGAGTAGAGAAGGTAGCAAAATTTGCAGCTGGCCCAATGCTATTAGGTTAATCAGGACTAGAGAAGACTCTGAGGAATTTGATACCCAAACAAGGCAACTGAATGGGCAGCATGATGGCAAGTTAAGTTCAGTGCTGAAAAATGCAAAGTAATGCAGACTGGAGGGAAACACTTGAACTAATCATACATCTTATAAGATGCTAAGGCAGGAATCTCAAACTCACAGCTAACAGACCACCTACAGACTGGTGCATGTTAGGGATGTAATAGTGTAGTTGATTAACTGATAAGCAAAAGTGTATAGGTTAATGCTATAGACTACATGCATTTTCCCCCTCCCCCTTCACTCTTTGCCAGTAATTTTTTTCAGCAGCCCGGCTCTGTTCCATCTTGCACCAGGTCAGGGAACTCAACCCCTTCCCCCTGGACAGCAACGCAGAGCGACAGGCAGCTGGTCCGCAAGGGGACCTGGTTTTTAAATCGGCTCTCCTTACAGGCCAGCTCTGGCCTGGCACCCTGCGCTGCTGCCTCTGAAACAGAGGCAGCAGTGCGGAGTGGCAGGGGGCCATCTCGGGAGTGAGGCCAGAGCACATTGGCTGCTGGCTCCATCCCTGGGGACTATAGAGTAGTTGACTAACTCAGAAGAATTCATGAGTTTAGTCAACTATTCAATTAACCAATATTTAACATCCCTAGTGCATATTCACAATCTGACCCAATGGCCTGCAAGGCGTGTTCAAGCCTGTCTCCCAAGCTCCACCCCTTTTTACCACCTCCCCACATGGCACCCTGTTCCTAGAGGCCTGGTGGGGTACAGTAATAGCAGTTGTGCCCCCTTCCACTCCCCACGGTGGTGACTGCATTAATTGGAGGACAGGGTGCCATGAAAGGAAGAGGGTGGGAGATGGTGGTGGGAAGGGATGTGGGTTGGGGGACAGGTTCACACATGTGACCCACACTGGATTGCAAATATGCTCTGGCCTGTAGATGGCCCACAGGCCGTGAGCTTGAGACCCCTGTGCTAAAGAAAGGAGGGGACTGGCTGCCTTTGTAAATGGTTCAATTCAGACTCTTGCTCCATGTGCAACTGCAGTCAAAAACCATAAGGAAGAGGATAGAGAAGAAAAATATCATGCCATTATATAAATTAATGATGTAGCCTCCAGAATGTTGTGAGAAATACAGAGAGCACTCTCAGAAAGGATGATGCATAATTAAAGGAGTTCAAAAAAGGTGACACAAATGATCAAGGTCATGGGAAAAAATTGTATAGAAGAGAGAGATTGAAAAGGCTGTTTACTTTAGAAAGGAGATGAGTAAGTGGGTACGTGATAGAAATATATGGAATAATAAATGATCTCGCGAAGATAATTTGGAAATTTGTTCTTCCTGTCTCCGAGCAAGAAAGCAAAGGAATTTTCAATGAAATTAAAAGGTAGCAAATTCAAAGCTGATGAAAGGAAATACTACTTCACACAATGTGCAATTTGACTGTCGAATGCATTGTTACAGGAAATCATTAAGGACCAGAAATTGGCAAGATTAAAACAAAGATTGGACATTTATATGGAAAACAAGAATATCCAGTTTATAATTAAGTATGATAAAATGTTGGAAAGAATGCTAAACCTTCTGCTTCAGAGTTTAAGCCAAACTGCAATGATTAGATATCAGCATGAGACCAAATGTAGTGGATAAATGATCTAATATCTGTTTGTTTAGTTGTTTTGGGGGAGGTGAGTTATTGGGGTTTGGCTTTTGTTTTTGTTCTTCACTTGAAGCAGTGGTACCACTGTTGAAGACAAGATACTGAACTAGATAACCCTGGGTCTGATCCAATATGGCAATTGCTACATTCCCGTTATATTCATTTCAATTAGCTAATAATAAACAAGTAAAAAACAACAAATAGTCTAGTAGCACCTTAAAGACTAACACAACATGTAGATGGTATCATGAGCTTTCGTGGGCACAATCCATTCATACCTAATTTTAATTGTGACGGGTTGTATTACAACTTGTCCTCCAATGTGCTGATCAAGCTACTGGTGCCTGCCTTCTGGGGATCCTCACAACCTTGTCCCGCTGGGCCAGATGCTCTGGTTTCCCCCAGCCAAGGCATAGAGTTGGGGATTATAATCACCCTTCAAAACACCACAGATGCTGAACCTGCTCGGCTCTGTGAGGACTCAGCTGTAACGCTGCTGGTAGCACCCAGGAAACCAACCCCCCCAAAGGGACCAAAAGCCAAAATAATTTAATCTTACTCCGTGTAAAACTTACACAGAGAGAGCTCATAAGGTCAGCCTTTTTTATCAATGAAAGAGAGATGCACAGGGGTTGTCCCCTCCCACTGACAATTGTTTACGCAGTATGAGGTGACATGATTACATGTCTTTCTAGGATCAGCCTCATGTTTGGGCTTACAAGAAATAATTATGGGTCATGGTTTGAATACTGAGCCATTAAGTACCCAAAGTATCACTAATGGACCTCATTAGCACATTTACAGTTAAAACCAGATTCACACTTCGGACTTCTAGCTTCGCATACAAGAATCATACGTGCACAAAAATAGGATATACACATTCAGCAGACTGTAATTTTGAAAATATGCTACATGACCTCTTTTGCATAACCATGTTCATGTTTTGCATATTCATATTTATAAGCCAGTTTTCATAAAGCATGGGGGGCATGTGACCATGACCTCTATATTTTAGATAGCTAAAGCAAATTGAGATCATTTCTTGTGGACTCTGCTGTAACTGGACTGAGGTAAGTGCTGTGTCTCATGAGTCACCAAGAGTTTCAATGTCTCAAAACAAAATTCTTTTCCCACTCCCAGTTCTTTGACATAAAAATAAAATGTAGTGACCTTAAACATTTGTGACCTTGTTTGCCTTTTCCTTTCTTTTTGTTGAATTGACTAATCCCTCCTGTACACGTTCCATCTACATTCATTTTTCCTCCCCTTCCTAATTTTCCTCTCCTGTTAGATGTCTCCAATGTCTTTTTAGTTCCCAAAAGATCTTCTCTTCCCTTCTGCCTCCCCCCAGGACCAATCCACCCCAGCAGCTGGATCTTTCTTTTGGGTGAGTACTTCAGGTAGCATGATCTGTTTCACCTTATGCTTTAGATCAAAGGGTAGGGCATACACAACAGGCTGGGGTGGACAAAAGGGCCTCCGTGGGCCAGATCTGGCCTGTGGAGACCCTGCTGCTCCCCCTGCCCCCAGGCCAATCAGGGTCTGAGGGTGGGGGGGAAGTATGGGAAATATCCTCCTGCCCTGTCCCCACCCTGCAAGGAGTACATGGTGCTTAGAAGGAGTACACATGCACTCCCCCTGCTGAGAACAATCAGGGCTTGGGGGCGGAGGGAGAGTATGAAGTCTCCTCCTGCCCTGAAAGGGGCTCAGCACTTAAAATCAACTACCCATTGCTGCTCAGCTGGTGATTGACTCTAAGCAGGGTGCTCCCTTTCAGGGCTGGGGCAGGGAGCCAGAGACTTCATATGCTCCCCCTTCCCAGGCCCTGATTGAGCTGGGGGCAGCAGGCGGAGCATGTGAAGACTCCTCCCATGGCCAGGGGCAGGAGTACCTAGAGGGAACCACCAGCTGTTCAGAACAGCTGGCAGTTCTATGGGGAGGCAATCAGGGTAAATGGGTGGGGAAGGATGGAAGTGCTGTGGCCCCACCCTGTCTGTCTGAGGCCCTGCCCCTTCCAAGGCAGCTCCCGGCCACTTCAAAAAATTCTGAAATTTTTGAAGTGGCTCCTGGTCAAAAGTTATTGCCCACTCCTGAAACAGTCTGTATCTGCCTTGTCAGTGATCTTCACAAGCCTCTAAGTGTCAGAAATGCAAATAATAGAAGAAAAGAGACTGACACATAGGCTATGTCTAAACTACATCCCTCTTTTGAAAGAGGGATGTAAATTAGGCAGATTGAAAGTGCAAATGAAGTGGGAATTTAAATATCCTGTGCTTCTTTTGCATAATTGTGTCACAGCGTTCTTTTGAAAAAGGGTATTTCAAAAGTGAAACTGCTGTCTATACCTGAATTTTTCGGGGGGGGGGGAACTCCTTTTTCAAAATCCTGTACTCCTCAGAAAATGAGTACAGGAAAGGGTGTATTTTGTTGTTGTTGTTGAAAGAACCACGTTTATGCATGCCCATAGAGAATATGTTTCAGATAGCAGCAGCCTCCATTCTCTTGTAGCAAAGGTGTCTTCTATTCAAGGTGCTGATTGGAAAGCAAGAAGATAGAAAGTTTTGCACAATGGGAAGGTGGGTTCCATGTGGTTTCTCTTTACCGGGAATGTCAACCACTCAGCCAGTAAAGAAAAAATAGGAGGGTGGCCAAGAATTGTGTGAAGCATTGAGCTGAGGCTGCTGTAGGAATGAATCTTTGTGTGGTGTGCCACAGCCAGACCTGTATTCACAGGTTCAGTATTTCAGTGTTCTTTCCTGGCAGGAATATTTGAGTTTCAGCATTCCAAGAGTTAATGGATACCACTATAGGACAATCACAGTGGATTACTGTATCATTACTGGAAATAATATATTCAGCTTGGACTTTTTTGGACTTTTCCTTACGGAATACAGTCATTCAAGTACAATTTTCTGCACTTAAATTGCGTTGGCTTTAACTTTCTCTTCCATGAATGTTAATTTATAATTAGTTCATTTTTGCCTTAAACTTTTATTGTGAAATAATAGTCATTCCAGTAATTATAATGTTGCTGTAATAGATCTCACTTGTAAAAACATAAAAGGATAGTAAATCCAAATGCGGCTGGAAAATACACCCTACTGACTGGGAATAAGAATGATGCAGAGAAGATGCCAAGCAGTTGCTTTCATGAGTCCTGGTACAATGGATCTGAGCTGGAACACTTCATCAGCTTTAATTCTGGTTTGGTGAAATTTTGGATTGGGATCTGAATGTGACAATTATGAAAATTAGTGTTTATTTTGTTAGTCCATTTATGGTACTTCATATCCCTCTCACTACCCTTTTTTTCCTTCTGGGACGACCTGCAAGATCAATGTCCTTTGACCAGTGCAACAACTTGCTCTCAGACAAGTTGCTTCAGTGGTAATGCTAATGTAATCATTTTTCATTACGTGTATTAATAGAGCTCTATACACCGCTGAAGTCTACATTCAGCACCTGTGCAGCTGCATCTGTGGAAGCAATGGAAATTATAGCCTAGACATGCACTTATGTTTTTACAACTAGATTGTCTCCTAGCAGTTCATTTCAGAGACATTGTGTACATATTTCTCTATTGTACTGTCTGTGCAGATTGGGGTTCATTAGTGTCTAGGTTGTGTGTTATGCTAATGTGACATTTCCTTTCAGTTAGTGCTGAAAATTTCTTTCACTTCATTTTTCTTCCGCTTGTAGGAGGTAACTTGCATTTGTGCAAAGTTGTAGTCTTGCAGCATTTTGAGGAAACCCCCTAAAGAGTTATCTCCAAATGTTAATTTTTTTCCTTCCCATTACTGGAGATCTGCACTGTGGAAAGGGACACAGGCATTGTGTGAGAATGGTGGCACACGGAGCAGAGGCGGTGCTGCAGAAACCGTAACCTAGAGAGTTGCTAATTGGGGTTAAATTAATTCCTGGTGGCTTGGTAATCTTAAAGGCATAATTTTTAAACAAAAAGTAATCTTTAATTTCTGGCTAGGCCAGGCCAGAGCAGGTACCCTTGGGCACCACCGCCCTGTTGCATAGCTGGTGCAGGCTCCGGGCTTGGGTTAGTCTTGGGCTCCCTAGGGTGGGGACTTCGTTCTAGCAGCCCTGCCCTATTAATAGCGATTGTTACAGTACAGGAGCGGAGGGTAAGGCCCGGCTTCTGCGGCTGTTAGTGCTGCAAACGCGAGCGTACAACGCAGCAGCCGCTCCAGCCCCGCTGTAGTACAGAAGCGGTTTCATGAGTGGCTGTCGCTTCGGGAGGCCGGGCGGGGAGCGGCTGCGGGGGGCACCATTTCTTTCCCGGTCCCGCAGAGAGGTCCTCGCCTCTGCTCCGCCCGCCGCTGCCACTGGGAACCACGCGGGGGCGCCGCGGCCAGGCGCCGGGCACTACAACTCCCGGCGGGCTTTGCGGCGGCGGCTGCCGCGACCTGCGGCACGACGGACGGAGGGCGGGCGAGCGAGCGAGCGAGCGGCGCGCGCACAGCCTGCTGGGGCCGGGGCCGGCGCCCGTGGTGGATAGTGGCCGAGGGTGGGGGGAGCAGGAGGCAAAAGAACCGTTGGCCGTGGGCTCCATTCATCGCCGCCGCCCGGCCGGGCGCCCCGCCGCCATGGAGGCGCTGATCCCGGTGATCAACAAGCTGCAGGACGTGTTCAACGCCGTGGGCGCCGACATCATCCAGCTGCCGCAGATCGTGGTGGTGGGGACGCAGGTGAGCGGGCCCGGCCCCTGCGCGGGGGCGGGGGGTGCTGGCCTCGCGCGCGTCCCGCCAGCCGGCGGGGGGGGGAGCGCGCCGCCCCCAGGGGAGCGCCCGGCCCCCCGCCCCTAGGGGAGCGCCCGGCCCCGGCAGGGCTGTTCCCCTTTCGGCAGGGGGCGGGAAGCGATCGGCGCCCGCTGAAGGTGACTGCGCTGCTGCCCCGCGCCTGCCTCCCTCCTGCCGCCTCGGGCCCACCGCTAGGCCCCCGCTCGAGTCTGGGCTTGACCTTCCTCCTCCTCCTGCTGCTGCTGCGACCGCGCGCGGCGTTGGGAGGGGGGGGTAGGAGGAAGGTCGGGGCTGGCCAGGCACCACCTCCTAACGCAGCATCTGCGCCACCCGCGGCCCTCTGTTCTCGCGTGGGGACGTGGGCGATCCCCTGCAGGTATGTGGACTCCGTTGTGGCACATGGCCGTTGGGTGCAAGGGTTTAAAAACCACAAACCGGTGTTGGCTCAAAACCATTGTAACAAATGGCTGTTTGAGTGAAGCCCTGCTAATAGGTGGTGGTTTTTTTTTTTTTTTAACTTACTATTGTTTAAAGGCATGCTACCAGCTTACCTGTGGCTTCTCGTTTTCTTTAAGGCAAGTTATAAAACTAGAGACTGCTCATAAGTTATTCCTATCAGACTGAGAAATAGTTCTTAGAGAAAGCTTCCTGTGCGGTGTAGGGGTGTAAAATCCCATGTAATTAGTTATATGGGGGGGGGGGGGTCTGTTTCAGCCCAGTTGGGCTGAAGCAAACTGCTACTCCACCTTCTTTGGCCAGGCTGGAGCACCCCTGCATGCCTGAGCCCAGCCTGCTGTGGCTCTGCTGCTTCAGCCCCCATCTCCAGCCCCTATCTGTTACCCTGTCACCTGTAAGCTTCGCCCATTAAGGGCAAGGCTTACTGCTTAATCTTTCACATCCCTAGCTGTGTTTGAAACCCAAGTGTTGAGTACAAGGACACTGAAAGTGAAAGGAGTTAACAGTAGTAGAACTGATTTTTTTTTTTCATTTTCTACACTTGGAAGAATGCAGAAAGTAAAGCACATATTTAGCTACCAACTAAACTTGATTTTTAAAAATTTTTCATTTTTATGTAGTAACTTAAGGCACTCTGTAGGTTAAAAAGGAAAGGTTTACTGTAGCTATGTAAGTTGACCATATCCTTGTAATGAAAATAGCAAATGGAATGGAAATTAGGCAGTGCCTATATATTTTGGCTTTACTTTGTGGTGTAGCTACTTGAACAGACTAGGGATGTTAAAGACTAGTTGATTATCCGATAAGCATTTGCTTAGCAGATAGTCTTTTGACTAGTCAATTTCCCCCCCCCCCCTTCCCCACTGCCTCTATGAGAGAGAGGCAGCAAAGGGGGGGGGAGAGGTATGTCAAAGTGGCAGCGCTGCACAGCTGGGGACTCTCTGGCTGACCCTGGGTTCCGCTGCCACAGGGAGCCCAGGATCATCTGGGAGTCCCCAGCTGACCCTGGGCTCCACAGCAGTACTCCTTTGAAATGCCAAAAGTGGCATTTTAAAGGGGTAGCTGCCATAGAGCCTGGGATCAGCTGAGACTCACAGTGGCATTTCTCCGGAACCCAGGATCTGCGGTGCTGATCCCGAGGGACTCTGAGTCTCCCGCTGATCCCTGGCTCCATGGATTTGAAATGCACAAGAGCCCCCACTGTGGACTCCTGTGCATTTCAAAGCAGGCACCCGCCTGCAGCCTGGAATCAGTGGGACTTCCCTCTGGCCCCAGGCTGTTAGTGGAGTTCTGCATTCCTGTGGGGGCTCTTGTACAGTTCAAAGGAGGAATGCAGAAGTGCCTGTCAACTAGTCAATTAACCGCATTTTAACATCCTTAGAACAGACTCTTGAATCACAGTTGACTTCAGTGGAGCTTTCCATGGGTACATCTGTGTTACATGGATCTAGCTACATGGACCTACCTGCAGGATTGGTACATCTCCATTACAAGCAGGATCTCATGGCAGTGAGTCTGAGCCTGTGTGTTCAGACTCAGGCTTGAGCTGTAGCATTAAAAATAAACGTATAGACATATTCAGATTCAGGCAGGATCTCTGGCTTTCAAGCTTGTTTCCCTCTCTCAGCTTTAGAGCAGCAGTTCCCAACCTTTTCCAGATGGGGACCCATTTTGACAATTCAAGAAGACTTGGTGACCCAATGCAGTTCAAAGACGGGGGGGAGGAGAGGCGGCAGGCAGAGCCACCTGGGGTGACACTTAGTGACCCTTTTGAAATGTAATGGCGACCCATATTTGGGTCCTGACCCATAGGTTGGGAAACCCTGCTTTGGAGCTTGAGCTCCAGCCCAAATCCTTGTGTCTACAGAGCTATTTTTAGTTTTATATCATGAGCCTGTTGATCTGGGCTCTGAGACTGCAGACATCCTGCTACTGTGTAGAAGTACCCTTTTGGAAGAAAAAAATTGCTTAATTTTTAGGGTTAATGCATCCTTTTGTAAGTTATATCAAACCCTACACAATGTTATCTCAAACCCAACACCCTGTGGAGGTTGAGGATCAATTATGCATATGGTGTGGATGGGAATAGAAATGATATATTCACAAGAGCACTATTCGTTTTGAACTTTGGAATATTTGTTCTATAGATTTGCTCTCTGAGCCAATTAGAAGTACAGAAGCTGATGGGTATTTTTACCAACATTGATGAGCTATTTTAAATGACTGATGTATTATTCTAATAGACAAAAAATACTTGTAATAGAACGGTGTCAGGAATATATTTTCTACTATTGGGGGAAAAAACTCTTTTGCAATGACAGTTATTAATCCCCTTATTATTTTTATAGCAGAAAAGAGATGATTTATCCTCTGAAAACATTTAATTTCTCCACTAATCCCATTACTCTTAATGTAAAATAATTGTAAAACATATCCCAAATCAGGTATAATTTTGGCATTCTTCCACCTGACTTAGAAAACATGAAACAATTTTCCTGTTCTTATCGCTTTTTCTCCACCCCCATCATTATTGGCAGGCCCTGCTGCTGGCCAGATCCAGAAGTGATATGGGGGGGGTCCCAGTGACCAATCTTGGTGGTGAGTGTGCAAAGCCTGTGGTTTCCACTCCCAGTGCTAGTCCATGAGCATGGTCCCTGCTGTGTACCAGCACTCAGCCTCCATGGCCCTGTCCTGTTTCCATTCCTCACTGACTGCGCATTGCGAGCAGCTGGTGGCTGGTGAGTGTGAGCAGGTCAGGGCTCGGTCACTCATCCCACTGTGTCACAGAGCTATATGGACGTGTGCGCTTGTCCCTCTTCCCATGTGAACTATAAGGTCTTAAAGATCAGAGGGTAAATAAGAAGAATCCAGCTATGCAGTATTTATGTTTAATAGAGGCTCAGTCAACTTGTTAATTTGAATATTTGTACTGCACTGTTCTGGTTGCTGTTGAACTCACTTGAATATGAGTAATTTTTACCAAAAGTCCCATATTTAACACACAGAAGTATGCTCACCCTAACTCTTAGTATTCTGCTTTTTATATCCATATCAGCTCTGTATTCAATAGTTTCATAATTATCCTCCTTAGACCTTGTAGATGAGGGTTTCATGACACTGTATTGAAGGGTTTTGTAAAGTCCAGATAAATTGCATTCTTCCTAATATTTTAAAAGTATAAATAATTATCATATTTATTAACTGTGATTGCTGTGGTGTGAATCTGGGTTGACTGCTCTGTTAGATTATTGCCTTCTGAGTGTGTTTTTGTTTTGTTTAAGGTTTGTTTGTGATTCTGTAGATTCTGGAGACTCCTCAAATTTCTTCTTAAATTGTTATATTAGCTTTATTTTCAGTAAATTTTGAAGTGAACCTCCTTAGGATTCTCTTCGTAGGCCAGTTACTTCAGCATTCTGTGATTAAAAGCCATATGGCCCAGGCGTTCTCTTAAGATGGCTATTTTCCTAGTAGTTTGATAAGATTTTCTTTAATATTTTGCCATTCTTCTTTTTGATTTTTCAAATTCATTTCTGTATTCTGCACTTGACTCATTCTTTGTGGGAAATGGATGCTGTCAAATTAAAGAGAATTTCTCTCTCTCCTGTCAGTGAATTGTTCTCATTCTTCCATTGTCTATTTCTCTTATTAAATGGCCTTAGTTTTATATATTGCTTGGACAAGGAAATTGTTGTAATATTCTGCAATCATAATTTCACATATCACTTTTGTCCTTCATCTGTATTGTAATTAGAAGAGTTACCTGGCATTGGTCGGGTCCTTAACTCAAGTAAGTTTTGCTTTCTTCATTGAAATCATTGTTCTGGGGTGGGGCTGGGGATGAGAGGAGAGAGGAAAACTTCAGTGCTCTCTCACTGCAGCAGCTTGGGGCCAGATGAGAAGTGCCTATCCACGGCCGCTGCAGCAACCAGAGAAAGGGTACATGTCCTCCAGCTGGGGGACAGATAGACAAAGACACACACAAACTGTCTAACATTTATAGTAGATAGCTATCCCTTTCTCCACCCCTGTGGGCCCAGTGGGATTATAGCTGTACCTGTCCCCATTCTTCAGATAAAGTGGGCTGTGCCCACGAAACCTCATGATACCATCTACGTGTTTTGTTAGTCTATAAAGTGCTACCAGATCATTTGTTGTTTTTTAAGTTTATCCTGTACAGACTAACTCGGCTACCCCCTGAATCTAATTCCAGGCACATCCCGTTTCCTTGGCACAACTGAACCCTTACCTTGCTAGAAATTGCCCGTATCCCTTGGGCATGCACTAAGGATGTTAAATTGTGGTTATCTGGCTAATTGTATAGTCAATTTGTATACTTTGTATTGACTACATGATCGGTCAATAAGGGCTGCTCTGCAGAGCCATTGTGGGGGTAGCTCTAGGAGCCAGCTGGAGCCAGGGCTGAGCAGTCCTGACTGATGCTGGCTCCGGGAGCCACCTGTGCTGCAGCTCTGCGTTGTAAACATAGTAAGAGCCTAGCGGCTCTTGCCACATTTAAAATGCAGAGGCATAGCATCCCAGACCAGCGTGAGCCAGTACTGCTCGGTCCCGGCTTGCACTGAGTCCAGCAGCCCCTGTTCACGGTGGCCAGCCTTGTCTGCGACGAATGGGGACTGCTGTGGGCTGCTGCTGGAGCGGCCCCTGAGTGCAGCCAGCCTGGGCTGCTATGAGCAGGGGCTGCTTGGCGGGAGCAACCTCCCCTAATCCTCCCTCTGCTACCTCTGATAGAAGCAGTGGGGGCAGGTGGCACCGTGGAGACGGTGCTGGGGGGAACTAGCTTTTAAGCCAGCTCCCTCCAGCAGCAGCTCCTGTCTTCCCTCTCTTGCTGCTCCCCGCTGCCCCAGACTCCACCCCACCTTCCAACTTTGAAATGCACAAGAGCCCCCGCTGGGGCTTTTTTACATTTGAGGCAGAATGCGGAAGTCCTTATCGACTAATCGAATAGTCGATGGTAATCCCATCGACTATTCAATTAGTTAATAAATCAAAATTTAACATCCCTAATCTCTAGTGTACACTTAATTTATCTTTGAACACTTTCTATTTCCCCAACATGCTCCTTTGCTCCATGACTTTGTAATTCACTATTTTGTTGCGTTCCTTGAAAACGTTCTCTGCTGAACTTCAGTATTCTATTTTTTCTTTTTGTAGATACATTTTTGTCCTAATTATAAAATATTTCCTGACCAGGCTGTGGGCACTATTATTCAGATGCCTCTGCCCCTCTAATCATGGTCTGTGTTAGTCAAACCATTGTGAGGGTTGTTCATTTTCCATTTCACTCTAAGTATTTCCTGGGGTAGCAGTTTGTGTCATAGTATAGATATTTTGCTAGCATTCTTGAAGGCCTTAGCAAAAGGAGTTAAGTTACCACCACAGGTTGAACCTCTCTAGTGCTGCACTCTTGAGTCCAGCAACATCCGTGGTCCAGCATGATTTTAGTTACCTGCATGTCCTTTTATCATGGGTGTGGCCAAGTTTCTTGTAATCCTGTCAAGTTCATTTATAGCCACCAGTCCTGACTCTGTGTTCTGTGCTTTTATGGAGCTTTAATTTACTCCTGCATGTCTTCGAAGAGCCCAGTAAGCAGTGGAAATATTGGTAATGCTGCTAGCCAATATTGATCTCCTGCTAGGCAAATTCTCTTGTTCGGGACCATTGAGGTCCTGAGGGTACCAGACTAAAAAGGTTCAACCTGTACTTGTTTCTGCCCTTTGAACCTTTCCCGTCACACTAATCTTGTGTCACTAATTCTGGTTATTCTGCCATTCCTAGCAGTGAGTATGTGCTTTTATTTCTCCTTTGCTTCTGTATGTTAGTTTTCTGCATTATCAAATTTTATGAAAAAGCAGAGGGTGGGAATACTGTATAAGCAACACACACACACAATACGATAGTGAAATAGCATCCAGCCACTATGATGTCATCTTTGCTATACTTTCATCTGTGTTTAAGACTTGTTACCTACAATGCATTGTGGCAGGGGTTCGCAGCCTCTGGTATGTGTGCCATAAGTGGCACATGAGCCAATTTTGAGTGGCACATGTGGCGGGAACTCAGTTCCTCCACCCCAGGCAACAGCTGGAGCGTTGCGGTCACTGCACAGCTGCAGGCTGGAGAACCAGCTCCAGCTTCCTGTTGCAAGGGCAAGTGGGGGGCGGGGAGGCATGGGCACGGCCCCAGCAATTGGGGTGGGTGGCATGACCTCGCACTGGGCTCCATGTCCCTGGGGCTGTTCCTGCTCAGCCTGGTTGTGTTGCTTCCAGGAGCTAAGTGGTTAACCCTCTCCTGCCACTGCAGGTTCTGCTCCCTTCTCCAGGAGGGGGTGTGGCTGGAGCTGTTCTGCAGATCTGGGGCTGGGCAGCTGTTCACAAGTTGCTGCTACCTCCATGGGGC
This sequence comes from Pelochelys cantorii, assembly GCA_032595735.1. Taxonomy (NCBI): domain Eukaryota; kingdom Metazoa; phylum Chordata; order Testudines; family Trionychidae; genus Pelochelys; species Pelochelys cantorii. The sequence continues at coordinate 241,978,033 of CM064326.1, forward strand.
ACCGGGGTCTGGTCTGTGGTGCACTGCTCCCCGCAGGGTACATGGGGAGCCCCTTCCCCAGCGCCTCGCTGCACCTGGCCAGGCTGGAACCAGCCCTGGGCTCTGTCCGCCTCAGCCCCAGAGCAGCAACCTGCAGGTGAGGGGTGAGCTCCGGCACAGGGCTGGGCTAGGCAGGGAAGTGATTCTGGTCTCCCCTGGCCCCTCCTTGCCCCAGCGTTGCTCCCAGGGGTCTGCATGTCCCAGTGCTGCTGCTGTGCATGCTGGAGCACAGGGATGTGTGGGTCAGAGTGGAGTGAAGGAGGATGCAGAGGCAGGATGGGAGTGAGTCAGGGGTTGCACTGAGGGGGATGGAGTGATGCAGGGGATCAGACTGCAGGGATGGGATCATGGGGCTGAGAAGAGCAAGGCTGGAGAAGAGGGAAGGTGTGAGGGGGGGGGATACAGTTTTACTTTGCAGATGCTGCACTTTCCTTTACTGCCCACTTTTTTGCCTCCCTCCCCAACTAGCCATTTGGCTGCATTCTCACCTTTTCTGTGTTACTTCCCCAGTCCCTTCCCACCCCCAAACTCCCTCTCGTACTCTCACCCCACATCGTCTCCTGCCACCAAACTCCCTTCCAGACGCTACCTTCCTCACCCCCTCCTGCATCCCACCTCCTGCCTAGATCCTGCATCCCTATCCCACTCGCTGGCAGCCCTGTCCTGCACATTGAACCCCTCATTTTTGTCCCCACCTTGGAGTCTAAGGAGGTCCACAAAATCCACTAACTCCAGAACCCCAGAAAAGTAAATCTGGCCTATGGGAAGTACGGATGTTAAGTAACTGTTAATTTGCTAGTCAAGTAGTCGATGGAATTTCCATCGACTAGTCGATAGGTACTTCCGTATTCCTCCTCTGAAATGTGGAACTCCACATGCAGCCCAGGGCCAGCAGGAAGTCCCCAGTGGGGGCTCTTGTGCATTTCAAATCGGCAGCACAGCATGGAGCCCGGGGTCAGTGGGGGACTCAGTCCCTCACTGACCCCGGGCTCCATGCTGCGCTGCCGATTTGAAATGCCATGTGGAGCTGGGCTGCGCGCGGCATTTCAGCGGAACTCAGGGTCAACAGAACCCGGACTCCCCAGCTGACCTCAATTCCACGTGGCATTTCCCCAGAATGATCCCGGGTTCCATGGAAATGCCGTGCTGGAGCCTGGGATCAGCTGGAGTCTCCAGCTGACCCTGGGCTCCATGCGCGGCAGTGCCACACAGCTGGTCCCAGGGTCAGCTGTGTAGTGCTGCCCCTTGAAGTACCTCCTCTCCCCCCCCCCCCCTTTGCTGCCGCTGTCTGATAGAGGCAGCAAGGCGGGGGGGAGGGGATCGACCAGTCGACTAGTCCTTAACATTCCTAATGGGAAGCCCTGACCCTCAGTCCTCCCTGTCCTTTCCCCTCACCCCATGGGGCTGGAGTGCCAGAGGAGTGAGGTGTCTCAGTTGGGGGCCACATCAGTGAGGACTGGGGATTTTCGGAAGAGTTTTTTTTTTGCTTTCCACTTGTATGGTCTCCAGCTCATTTTTCTATAGGTCATTGGCCCTTGACCCAAGAAAGGTTGCCCACCCCTGCCATAAATAAAGAAATCAAAAACATCTTTTATTTTGGACAAAAAATTAATATTTAAAATGTAGTTAGAATACTTAATCTGTTTGGTTTAATTTAAATAATTATTCTCCTAGCTGCAGCTGGTTCATAAAATATGGTCACCTTACACATCCTGTCCCTGCCCCCTCATCCCCCTGGCATGCAGATCTGTAAAAATAAGTAAATAAGTTAAATCTTGGCACACCACTTCTGAAAGGTTGCTGACCCCTGCATTATGGAATGGCCTCAATCTAATAACACAAAACACAACAATATAATGAATGGAGAAAGACTGATCATTACCAAAACAATTGAGTCTCTTTGAATGTATATACATGCAAAATACGTGTGTGAAAGGTATTTCTGAGCTTAATTGTGTACAGTACAACAAGGTCAGGGTTTAAGAAGAGGTCAAAAACATGTGGCTCATTATGCACAATGAGAATATTGTCACATTTGTCCATCTCAAGAGGGCATTGTATCTTCCATTGATTTAAAGTCAAATAAAGACTAGCTTAGTAGTAAATACATTTTTCCCATTACATACATAAGTTCTGGGTCATCCCATACCATGTGTAAAATTGCCAGCTTCCCAGTGCATCCCAGGCATGACTTTGGGACAGAATATTAAGCAAGGTATTGTAATACTTAGTTGCACGTATATCCATTATATGTGCACTTTTCATATCGACTCTCAGGCTTATGTTTGTTTGACTTCTGTCTTCTTTATTGTTTTCCTGCTATTTTGTGGCTTCCTGTTGGCAAGTATCTAAGTTATACTTCCCAGTATTTTAACACACAGCTTTACTGCATAGGTCTTTCAGACAGAACAACTATTTTAGTCTATTAATAATAGGGATGTGAACAGGGCTCATTGAATAACGTGCATGGATACATGTAGCCACCACCCTCCCGCTTTGATCCCCGTAAACACCAACTCCTTAAAAGCTGGCTACCTGTGAACATCCACTCCTGGGGAGCTGCCTGTCCCCCTCCGCTGCTGCCTCTGATATCCTGCACTGCTGCTTGTGTGGGGAAGTGGATGTGGTGGGAGCCAGTACATGGTGGGAGCCTGCTTTTAAGATGGCTCTGCAGGTGTACTGGCTTCTGCAGACACCTGTCCTACCCTCACTGTCCCCCGGCACGGCTCCCCTCCTCATGCAAAAGTGTAATCGTTCAGTAGTTACACATTTATCTAAAGAAATATGTTTAACATCCTTAATTAATAACTGAGTTGCACAGATTTGGGATTTCTATTAATTTTCTAATCTTGCTGAGTCATGTGGTGTTCTTGATACCCTAATGACCAAACCACTCTGAGTTTCATAGTCTGCGGCGTGCCTGGGCACATCGCGGGCAGGGGCTTCTCCAGCAGGGCTAGAGTAGCCCCTGCTGGCAGTGGGGGGTGGCATTCCAGCCTGGTTGCTGTGGCCCCCGCACCGGGGGAGGGGGGGCTAACCTTTTAATCGGTTATCGCCAGGGCTTGACAATCTATTGAATCTACTCGCCCGTGGTGAGTAGATTTCAGCCTGGCACCCCGTTTACCGGCGGCGCGTGCATGCGCAATGCGGCTCTTGCGCATGTGCAGTGCGGGGCTGGCAAGCGGCTTTTGCCGCGGTTTGTCAAGCCCTGGTTATCCCATTAAACTGGTTAACCAATTAAATGGGATTTTACATTCTTACTGGACAGTTGGTACTTATAGTAGCCGTGATTTAGTTGACATCTGAGTTCTGCTTAGCTGCTAAGACTTTGTCCCCACTGGGGATTCTCTCAATTTCAGCTCTCATTTGTAAAACAATGGCGTACTTGAGCTGTGTTGGTGTAAACCAGGGGTGACCAACTTGTGGCTCCAGAGCCACATACAGCTCTTCATAAGTTAATATGCGGCTCCTTACATAGGTACCAAATCCAGGGCTGGAGCTACAGGTGCCAACTTTCCACTGGGCTGGAGGGTGCTCACGGTTCAACCCCCAGCTCTGCCCTAGGCACTGTCCCCCTCCACTCTTTCCCCCTAGGATCCTGCCACTTCCCACCCTCTCCACTGAGCCTGTCACACCCATGCTTCCCCCCTCCAGTGTCTCCCACTGACAGAGAGCTGATCACAGTGGGCAGGAGAAAAAGGAGAAGGAGGCACTGACTGGTGGGGCTGCCAGTGGGCGGGATGTGCTGAGGCTGGTGGGGAATTGATCAGGGCTGGTGACATAGAACTCTTGCTCTTTGGCAACGCACATTGGTAAATTCTGGCTCCTTCTCAGGTTTAGGTTGGTCACCCCTGGTATAAACTCTTGCTTTAAGTAGGGCAAGCTGCAGTTTGCATCTGTGCTGTTTAACCAGGTTTCAAGCAGAGAAATGTTGCACTTGGGAAAGCTTCAGTTTTTATGTCTATAGAAGGGGTTTGCACCTGTGCAGCTACACCAGTGGCTGGCTAGTCAATTATGGCATAGAACTGCAAATATATAATGCAGACAGCAGTTGGCAAGGAGTGTGTATTTGTCTCCCCAACTCCTTCCAGATACGTAGACTTTTATCTGTTGTTCACTGTGTCTGGTTTTGAGTGTAATTGCCTTTCTTCCTCCCAAGTGTCTCCTCCCTTCATATCCTGGCTGTTCTGGTGCCTGCTTTGAGCAGGAGCAGTGACGTGAAATTGACATTAATTAGCTGTTTACTGTGTACTTTGAAGATGCAGTGTAATCTTCTGTTGCAGGTCAGATTGAGCAGTACTTGATGGTATGCAGTACTGGTGCATCTCTGACTTCATCGGTAGTTTCTGTAGAATTTTTTAGGTCTTCTAGGTTTGTGAAGAAAACCTTTAGAAGATGATCAATGCCTCTGTCTCACACAGAGTCTGCAAATGAATTAATGAAATGCTACATCTAACAGAAGCATGAACTGTGCCCCTTCATCTATGGAATTTTAATATTGAATTTAGTGACACTGTTAATTATTGTACTGCTGACCAGTTTAGTGGGTACTAGGGATGTAAGCAGGTAGTTGATAAACCTGGGCTTATCAGTTAATCGGGTAGTCGAGTCACTAGTTGCTTCTCTCCTCCGCGCTTCCCCCCCCCCGCCTCTAGCAGACGCCTCGTGGATTAGGGCTGCCGCTGCCTTGCACTGCTGTGTCTGTATCAGAGGCAGTAGCGCTGGGCTGCAGGCGGGAGCCGGTCTGCGTGGGGAGCTGGTTTTTAAACTGTCTCCCCATACAGACTAACTCCCACCTGCCACCCTGCACTGCTGCCTCTGACAGAGGCAGCAGCGCAGGGTGGCATGAGGCTCCCCAGGAGTGGAGCTAGGAGTGCACAGGCCACTGGCTCTGCCCCCTGGGGACTGTTGAATAGTCATGTAACCGCTAAAACTTGATGTCATTACATCACTAACATCCCTTTTTGTTAGTGTTGTACAGCCAATTCAGTTTAGGGCTCGGCTACAAAACAAAGTTTACTGGAATAGCTATTGTGTAGTTAGCTATTCTTCTAGTATCTATTCTACAATCGTTTCCCATGTGCTTACTTTATTACAAAATAATAAAGGGCCTAGGCTGCCTTGCCTACCTCACTTGCAAAGCATGTATGGGCTAGAGGAGGAACTTAAAGTGGGAGCAGATCAGTTCAGTAGCTGAATGGCAGTTGAACAACAAACTTATGCTCTGGTCTCTTTGGATGGAGCACTACAGGAGCTGCCACTGGCTGTAGCACCTTTGCTGAAACCCTCAGAGAAGGGACTTGCAGCTCTCAGAAGGTCTGAGACTTTGTTTGATTTCAGTTATTTCATAGTTTTGCTTTAGCCATTGGGAAAAGAGGGATCTGGTAGGACCTGATCCAGGGAGGAGAGATAGCAGGGCCCTGGATTGAAATCCAGTAGAGAAAGTGATCTTAGTTTCCCCTGCCATCTCTAAGGGCTGCTCCAGGCAGAAGCCTGTCCTGATGCAGAGTTAGGAATGTTAAATTGTGAGTAATTTACTAATCAAATAGTCGATGCATTTTGCATTGACTGTTCGATTCATCGATAGGGTACCTCCACCTTTAAAGTGTAGCAACAGCCCTAGGGCTGCTGCTACGCTTCAAAGGTGAAAGCGCCATGTGGAGCCCGGGGTCAGCTGGGGACTCCCCCGCTGATGTTGGGCTCCCTGCAGTGCTGCTGCTTTGAAACATCTCAGGGAGCTCGGCGTCAGGCTCCTCACGGCATTTCAAAGTGACAGCACCACACAGAGCCCAGGGTCAGCTGGGGACTTCTCTGCTGACCCTGGGCTCCATGTGGTGCTGCCACTTTGAAATGCTGCGTGCAGCCTGGGGTCACCCCAGCTGGCCCTGGTTTGCACGCAGCGTTTCAGAGTGGTAGTCCTCTTTCTGATAGGGGCAGCAAGGGGGGGAGCAACTAGTCGACTAGTCTGTCAACTATCTGATAAGCATTTGATTATCGGATAGTTGACTAGTCCTTCACATCCCTATGCAGTGTATCTAGTTTAGAGCAGACATGAAAACAGAATGGTCAAGATTCAGAAACCCTGAACCAAGGAGGAAGCCTGGAGACCCTTGACTTACTCAGAGAGCTACCCCTTGTTGGACTCTGTACTTTGAAAGAGGTGAATAATTTGTGTCCCTCCAGTAGGAGGGCTGGGTCACAGAAAGGGCAGACCACCACAGGGCTAAAGATGCTGTTAACAGTAGGAGCCAAGAAAGAGGAGCTCTTGCTTGGTTTTACCTGATCAGTAGGAGACACACGCAGTACATAAGCTCTTTCACCTCCTCCCGCCCAATAAAGTCTATAATAACATTACACAGTGTGTAACCTCTAGGAATTTTAGTGGTTACATGGTTACATTTTTTACATCTGTACTCATTATTACATCCTAACCCTTGTGGCATTAAATCTTCAGGCAGGAATGTGGCTACACAGCCATCTTCATTGTATGGAAACTTACCCTCAGCTCCAAAGAATGTTATGGCTTTAATACCTTTAGTACTATGCACAGAAGGTCCTCAAATTGGTGTTATAATAGACTTTCCTATGCTGGGGACATAGTTTCAGCCCTGGGTCCTCCATGCTGAAACAGCATCTTTTATAGCAAGGGCATCCGACAGAGAGAGGCACTCCCTCAAGTAGCTAGTTTCTGGACCTTTTAGGGCTTTGATAGGACAAAATCAGTGTCTTAAATTCAATCTGGGTACTGATAGAAACCAGAACACCGCCCTCCTCCAGCATCTGTTTTGCCACCCATTTCCCTTGGGCTGAACAAATCTTAGGTTAAAAGCAAGGGTCTCAAATTTCCGGCCCATGGACCAACCCCAGAGTGGCCCTGTCTATTACTGGCCCCCAAGCCCTGCCCCTTCCCCCCCATCATCCTTCCCCCCATTACACCTCATCTCAGAGGACACAGCTTTGGGTATCACTGGGGAGGTCTGGTGCTGTGTGGCAGCAGTTGCGTCCCCCAGCATTTCCCATGGTGGCAGGAGCTGCAGAAGAAGTAATGTGTGTTGAGTGAGTACACTTGCTCCTCATCTCTGTAACAGAGTGCTGGGGGGCGCAGCCACTGTCACTGCGCAGTACCAGGCCTCTCTGAAGTGCATCCCTTGGGGAGAGGGCAGGATGATGGTGGAAAGGGATGGGGCTTGGGAGCCGTAACAGACAGGCCCCTCCCCTGGCCTGTGGGCTGGGGTTTGAGACCCCTGCTTAAAAGGGTTACTTGCCTGGTAAATGGTAAGGAATTGCTACAACTGTTTTTAGAACATAACCAAAAAATGCAGCACTAAAATGTTAATGAGTAGCTAAACTTATTTTGATTTCTGAAATAACTAGATTAAATAAGCTTTTTGTGCGTGTTCAATCTAACGATTTTACAGTATTAAATAGATTGTACCATGTAGTAGTTTTAGTTTAGTTTGTAATGAATGTGTGGGGTTTTTTTTTTTTTTCAGAAAAACTGAATTTTAACGATTTATTTTAAACACTCAGGGTGGTCAGTATTGGCTTTTTCATGGTTTCTTGTATCATTAAGGTGGCTTTTTTTTAAGGATTAAAATACTGACTCAGAATATGCAGTTTAGGGATGTGAACGTGTACTCATGTTAACCCTCATGATTACACACAGCCCCCCTCCATATCAGAGGCAGCAGTGCAGGTTGGCAGGCAGGAGCCGGTCCACGAGGGGAGCCAGTTTAAAAACTAGCTCCCCACACAGACTGGCTGCCAGCCACTCTGCGCTGCTGCCTTGGATACAGAGGCAGCAGCATGGGGTGGCAACAGACCCTGTCTGTAGGTGGTCTGAGCTCCCCATGGACAGAGGCTGCTGGGATGCAGAGCAGCCTCTGTCTGGGAGGGAGTGTGGACCCGCCCATGGACAGGGGCTACTGCTGTGAAGCAACTTCTGCCTGTGGTGGACCCAGGCTCATCCTGGACAGAGGCTGCTTTGTGGCAGCTTGGCCTCCTCCTCCCGTGTTGCTGCCGGGCACCAGGGGAGGGGAGGGTGGGCAGGTGGCATCGTGGAGGTTGTGCTGGGGGAAACTGTCTTTTAAGCTGGTTTCTGCCTGCTCCCACTCGCTGCCTGGGAGGGGGAATTTGTGTGGTCAACAAGATTAACTGATAAGCCTGAGCTTATCAGTTAACCATATAGTTGACTACACATTGACATCCCTAGTATAGATGCATAGATGAACCCCAAATATCTAGGATGGTCTTTGGTCATTACTTGAAGGTTTGTAATTTCTTCCTTCAAAACTGGCAATGGGTACGTCTAGACTGGCCACTTGAATTTGCACAAGAACACTGACGATCTAATGTAAGATTGTCAGTGTTCTTGCGCAAATACTTTGACGCTCCCGCTCGGGAAAAAGCCCTCTTGCGCAAGAGGGCCAGTGTAGACAGGGAAGGAATTTTTTGCATAAGAAAGCCCTGATGGTGAAAATGGCCTCCGGGGCTTTCTTGCGCAAAATAGCGTCTATACTGGCCACGGATGCTTTTGCGCAAAAGCATCCGTGCCAATCTAGACGCTCTTTTGCGGAAATACTTTTAACAGAAAAATTTCTGCAAAATCATGCCAGTCTAGATGCAGCCAACAAGTTTAATGAGATAGTATATCTATACTGCATATTTCACATTCCAATTTTTAAAAATCACGTGTTCGTATCATGCTTTTACAATTTTCCAAAGAGCTCTTATCTGTAGCAGGACTTTATTAATATGCTGAAATGGTTATTAAATACCATGATAGTGGGTAAAAATTTGGGGACTCAAATTTAGGGATGTTAAAAATCTTGTAATCCGGTAACCATGTAACTGCTAAAAATGTTATCGATTACCTGCACTGGGGGCTCTGCACTATAAAGATTAGCTTTATGTTGCGGAGCCCGGGGTGAAGCCTTTTCCCTGGGACTAGAGCCAGCTACCAGCGAAGCCTCCTTTCCAGCAGCAGAGTGGGGACCTGTCTAAGTTTAACTGATACCATTAACTGATGGCCTCAGCTTATTGGTTAAATGGTTAATTGGTTAAACTCTAGAAATCAATGAATTTGAGTAGGGATGTTAAATACCTTTTTAGCTGTACTCTTATCTCCTCAACTGAAAAGTACAGAGAAATTGAATAGTGTGTGGTCATAATAAAAACAACTCCCCAAACCGTCAATCCTGGATTGACGTGAATTGAAATGATGTACAGGTTGGACCTCCCTGGTCTGGCACCCTCGGGACCTATGCTGTCCCGGACCGGGGAATTTGCTGGATCGGGTAGGTTAGTTCTCCACTGCTGGCTGTCCTACTGCCAGCTCCTCTCCATGGGGCTCTCAAGGCTGGGACTTCCTACTCTGCTGCCTGCCCGCCACTGCTGGGAGTTCCCCGGGGTTCCCCAGCCAGGGCTGCCTGGCTGCCATCAGGACCATTCAGCCTCTGCTTGCCCCACTACCTCCAGGGGTTCCTTGGAGTTCCTCGACCCTGGGCCACCCAGTTGCTGCAGATGGCTTCCTGGGTTTTCTGGCTGGGATCACCAGCCCAGCCCCACTGTTACCAGGGATTCCCTTGCTGGGGCTGAATCTCCCTTGCTGCCACCTAGCCCTCCACCAGGGTTCCCTGGCTTGGGCTGCTGCCTGGCCCCACTGCTCCTGGGGTTTCTCCAGCCAGGTCACCTGGTAACTGCAGTCCCCACTGACATAAGGTGTTCCCCTGCCGGGATGGAGGCTCCCCGATGCTACCTGGCCCTTCTGACGCTGGGGTTCCCCTGCCTAGCCATTGCTGGCCCAGCCAGGACTCCGCAGACTCTGCGTTCTCCTGGCTGGCTCCCGATCCTGGGGCTCTTTGGTCCAGCAATGTGTGTGGCCTTGTCAGACCACAGATGTTGCTGGACCAGAGTCCCAGATTTGGGAGGTTCAACCTGCATTTCCTTGGACGTGTATATATATGATTTTATTGCTGATCTAAGTAGAACTCCCATGTTGCACTTATACCACTCTCTCTCTCTCTCTCATGTTCTCCAGAGGGAAATGACAAATAGTGTCACTCAGAGAGAATTTAGGATTGTGCAGTCTCAGTGAAAGTATTTCTTAATTGCTGTGTTTTGTCAGCTGATGCTGATGGATTGCAAACCTGATGCATCTTGTCTTTAGGACAATCTGTGGAGTTGTCTGCCAAAAAGTGTAGTATAGTCTTGTGAAATTCTGCTTGGGGTAGACATTTCCGTGATCACTTTGCAAGATGGTATAATATATTATATTCCCTTTCAAGTTTGCTCTTCAAGACCATAGTGCATTCATTGATGTAGAAAGGATAACTACTCAGATGCAAAATGTCTTTAACGTGTTTTTTCCATCATGGTATAGTCAGGAGAATTAACCCCCTACTATATTGTTAGTCATGGTAGTGTTGTTGTGAGTTATTACAGAATAGTCACACCAGAAGATACAGGATTGCTTATAGAAGTTAAAGTACAAACGCCCTTTTCAGTTCTTTCCTAAAGGTTATTAAAATTAATGTTCTTAAAATGCTACTTCAAGGTTGGTGAGATAGATAAATTAAAAAAAATCTGTGGAGACAGTTGTTTCCTTTTAAATAAAATAAAATGTTACAAGGTTATATTAAAACACTGCAGGAATGGGTATTTAAGAAAGTCACAGATGTGTTTCAATTTTTCAGAGCAGTGGAAAGAGTTCAGTGCTGGAAAGTCTTGTGGGGAGAGATCTGCTCCCAAGAGGTACTGGAATTGTCACCCGGAGACCCCTTATCCTGCAGCTGGTGCATGTTTCAGCAGAGGATAATCGGAAAACATCTGGAGATGAAAATGGTAAGACTGACCCAACTAGGATTTTAATCTTCATATGTCTATACGCTTGTCTTTTTAAAAAGAAACAACTTGTGAATCTGTCTTTTTTGTGCAGTTAAGCCAAGTGGGGGAAAGAAATCGCTAACACTAACTTTAAAATATATTTGCACTTTTTTTCTTATTCCTTTGAGACTTATTTTACACATGCTGTGTTGAGAAAATATGGCCATGGTCACCACCTATTCTGCTCATACAACAGAAGCTGCAAAAACTTTGGCAGTTAGGAGAATGGTGTTTCAATTTTTCTTCTTAACAGTTACGTATTTTAGGTCTGTCTTCTGTTCTCTCCCTTGTATGCAGTGAGCACCTGTGAGTGAGAATATAATGGTATCTGGCTGGTAGTGATTGCATAGGGTTTGCAGAATATTTCTGCTTATGTTCTCTGTTCCTGCTGATAAATAAAACCTCCCTTTGAATAATAAGTACATGACTGTGGAGAGGAGTTAAAGAATATATGTACAATGGAAAAAATAGTGGACTGGGGATTACAAAAACAAACTTTCATTAGTTTAAAAAACTTAATTGGAATGTCCAGTGGCTTATTGATATTTTACTAAGCTGTATTGAGAAATTCTAAGCCATATTAAAGTAGGATGATTTAAATTATTCTAAATCTTGTCTAGTCTAAAGCTGTAGTGTCTTTTAATTACTCCTTATTATTCCTTGGCAGATCACACATGTCAACTCAATTATCCAGTGCAAGTTGGACCAGTTTCACTTTGCGTTAAGTAATACTCTGTCGATGTAAGAGTGAGACCTCTAGAATTATTAGTCATAGCAAAAAGTCTTTTCATTTGCAATTGAAAACATATACACTTATGGCCTGGTTTTATTTATTTATTTATTTATATAGATTTAAAAAATAGAATTGTTACTTTTTCTTGATTTTTAAATAAAGCTCCTTTTAAAAACTTCATTGTTTTTTTTTCTTGTTTTTGTTTTGTTTTGGTTTTTTTGGGAAAATATTAAATGAAGATTTTAGAAGTCTGTTACTTGTTCTGATTTATTAATGTACTTTTTTTGGGTATCTTTTGGTACTTGTAAAGTTGCTATTACCAGGGAAACCATGAAGGTATTCAAGCTCTTAATATTGTTGCTGAAAGTAACAGGAAATACAAATTCAATGTATAAAAGTTTATATGCATTTTATCAGCAGGTTATGTTTTGATACTTTTTGAATTTCTTTGACCATGTGCACATAATTACTACTTTGTTTACCCTACTCTGTAACTTTAAGGATAGAACTCTACATAGCTAACACTGAAGTGCATTTCATGGAACTAACCCTGTAGCACTTGACTGTAGTTGATTTAGTTGGTTACCTGTTAGTGTGCCAGATAAGGTCACAGGCTAGCTACCAATTTTACAGAATTGTTAGAGGCATCTTACCAGGAGACATATGAAGTGTTACAATTTTTAAATCCAGCCCATAATATCACAGTCCTCAGGGCACAGAAAAGCACATATGACATTTCTGAAAGAATGCTGGGCAATCTGAAATGTTAGACATTTATTGTATAATAGAGAATTTCATATTACCAACAGTGTTATAGTTACTCCCAGTTACTCCAGCCTAGTAAGTTATGTTTCTGATTAGAGATCTTATGAAAATCTATTCTCTAAGCATATTTTAGCATCTGGTCAGAAAATACATTGACATACAGGTTGAAACTCTCTAGTCCAGAAACATCCATCGTCCGGAATGATTTTAATTAGCCAGATGTCCACTTCATGGGTGTGGCCAAGTTTCCTGTGGTCCTGTAAAATTTGTTTATAGCCACCAGTCCTAGCTTTGTGTTGTGTGCTGTTGTTTAGCTCTAATTTGCCCTTAAATGTCCGCTAGCAGCCCAATAAGCAATGGACATGTTGGTAATGCTGCTAGACAATATTGACCTCCCATAATCCAGAAAATTCTCTCGTTCAGAGCCAGTCAGGTCCCGAGGGTGCTGGACTAGAGAGGGTCAAGCTGTACTGCATTTGCTTAAAGAAAAAAAAGTAAACTTGTAAAATCACCATTAAAATGTGCTTATTAGCTTGAGCAAAAAATATTATGGTATGCCCATAATTAGGATAAACTAGAATGAGGAAAACAAATTTAATATTTGACCATCAAAGTGGCATATTGTCCCTAAGTGAGGAGAGATTTTTCTGCTATTTTTCTGAATCTTATACAAGAAGTCTTCATTTTCTGTATTAGTTCACTGTTCTAGTTCTGAACATGGTAATGAACTCTTGATGTCCATAAACATACATAATGGCTCCTTGTATTGTGTTGATATTGACTTAAATGTTTATTCAGTAAAATTTGTATATAAATCATACACACCTTGGTTCCAAAAGTGAGGCTTTTATACATATGCTTTTACAAACAAATTTATCTTCAGCCTAGGTATATTCACCTTGAAAATTCCTCCCTTGTTTGGTAGTTGAAAGACTTCTGGATTGACACATACTATACTTGTTTTCAGATCTTAATATTATTGTGCAGAATAATATTGTTTTTTAGAAACAGCTGAAGGTATAGTAACATAATGACCATGCAGGCAGTTGGAAATAACCCCTACTTTCAAATTATGCTAATTTCATTTTGATATCCTTTGACTATAGATGTTAATGTATGGCTGTTTAAATGATTAACTGATAAGCCTAGGCTTCGCAGTTAATCTGAATGACTACATGCAACCCTCCCCCCTTTGCTGCCTCTGAGGGAGGATTTGGGGGGCGGGGAAACAAGTCTTAGATAATGAATGGGAGAGGGGAGGCATAGATTCACACAGAGCAGTTCAAACCAAACCACAAAAATAAAAATACTCTAATCGTGACTAAATACATGTTTCCCTTTATTTACTCTCATTCCCTTCTTGGTTCAGTCCATTTCCATGCGCCAAATTCCTTGGGGGCATGGTAATCCTGCCTGGGTTTAAATCATTCTGTGTCTCAACTCCTGGGTTAACTTCCCCACACAAAGAAAGCAGGCAAGGTATCTTATACAATTCAAAATTCAGCACGATAACCTCATTGGTTCTTCTGGGCCCCTGCCAACATCCTTGCCAGCTACCTGAGTTTAACCTCTTAGTCACCAGGTGATGGCTAGCACTCCTCCTGTCCATCACACCTTCTCCCCTAAGCTCAGCAAACAGTGCTGTAAAGCGCCAGAATGAACCAAGCTTGTTACCTGCTCCCCTTGCAGAGGTGGTTTTCATACAGTGGTCGGAGAGTTCTCTCCCAGTGCTTGTGTTGTGACCACACTTTCAGATTAAAGCACTGCTATGGCTGAATTTTAAACTGTTAAGTGTAGACAAAGCCTATGAGAAGTGAAGGACTAAGCACTGTATTTTTGCATCACCATATCTGACTGAGACACATCAGCTCCATAACTCTCACTTTATAGTGAGGGGTGAGAGGTTTTTGGTTTGGTCAGAGCAGACATCTTCAGTAGTTCTGTTTCTTGATAGTCATGTGACATATTTGTGGCAGTAGCACAGTGCATTGTTTTCTATTGAATTATAGGTTAAAAAAAGCAATTGAGAGAGCTCTGTGAAATTTCTCCTTGTTAATTACTAAATTGATCTTGCTGCTAAAAATCATTTTTGCAATTAAACTTTGTTTTGCTAGCAGATGGGATGTGGAAGAGCATGTATGACAGATCAGCTTAGTAACTTTTATTATTTTAATATCTGGGGTGAGAAGTTAAATGTTACTGTCCTTACTGAATAGGTTTATGAGACTATAGGAGCCAGAGGCTGTATCTAGAATCTGATACTAAAGCAACATTATTTTATCAGCTTTTCATATTGGTACCACCAAACAGGACTTTGTGATATCTGAAGCAAGTGCTATTTATCGCAATAACAGCCAGAAAACCCAGTTAGGTTTTGGGGCCCCTTGTGCTTGGTTGTTGTATAAAGGCAAAGGAAGATAGTTCCTGGTGCAGAGAATTTATCATCTAAAAAGACAAAGGGTGAAATAACTGATACAGCATCATCGTCTGGAAATGGGTGACAGGAGAGGGATCACATGATGATTATCTGTTTTGTTCCCTCCCTCTGGGGCATCTGGTATTAGCCACTGTTGGAAGACAGGATCCTGGGCTAGGGGGACCTTTGGTCTGACCCAACATGGCTGCTGTTATGTTCATGAAGTTGGGCATGTGTCTTTTCAGTTCCATGTATTTATTTTGTTGTTGTTATGGGGAGGAATTAAGAGTTGAGCAAACAGGAGCAATAATGTCTTGATTTCAGGTCATAAGAAGTTGTCTGCTGGTGTTTAGAGAATTGAAAAGTATTTGAGAAGAGAGCTTGGAGACCAACTGGGCCTCTTCATGCAGCAGTGGTACTGCTTCTGACTATTTTGGGAAGTCCTTTCTGTTCTTGGCTCAACCTGGAAGATCTTGGGTTTCTGATAGCAGTCTTTTATGACCCTACTGGGCTTCCTCCATTCCCAGCAGTGGTGGTTTGAGAAAATAGCCTTCATATTGTAAAGGGAGATATAGGAGTGGAAAAAGTTGTTTTTTTTTATACCTATATTTTTAAGGTCTAAATTACCTGGCACTGTCTCTTTTTAAATCATCTCAGATTTCTGGCCATTATGTCCTGCTTATTTTTATTTTCATGAGTTTCTTCTCATTGATGTACAGGAAATTGTCATGCATAACTTTATTCTGCATAAATCATAGTTATTGATCTCTCTACAGCACATTAGCCTTCAACAATACTTTAAAAATGCACTTATTTTAAAACCTTATTTTTAAATAGTTTATAGCTTATCCAATGTGAGAAATGCCCCTCATAGAGTGAAGTTCCAAACTGCTCTGTTGAACCAAAAGTCTTATGTCTTTGATTTCAGAGTACTTCAAAACTAATAATTCTAAGATGAACATCAGTAATAAAGACATCAAATAAATACATGACAATATATTTGATTAGTGTTTGAGATTTGTGTATGGTGTATTGTGACGATGCATTATGCATTTTCATTAATAGTAGAATAGCATGCATGTCTGTATGCATGCTTTTATAATCCACCTATGTCTGTTACAGAAAGGTAAAGCGAGTGCTATGTAAAACTTAATGACCAATACTAAACTTGATTCAATGCTGTTTCTGTTTAACTGCAGACCCTGCTACATGGAAAAATCCAAGACACCTTACTAAAGGTTTCTTTCAGCCACTTGCTTTTTCTCCCTACACATCTGCATGTTTATATATTCTAACTACTTGCATTTCATGCCACTTTATTACTGACTGCACTTTTACTTTAACACACTAGCTATTCTGTTGACTGATGGTTATTTTGGTCGGTCTTGTGGCTTTTTTCAATTTTAGTAATTTCTGTCTTTGCTGTGCATTAGCATGTAGGGGATGAATAGCTTTTCTTTTGCAATGTGTTGCTTTATCATATAACTTCCTAATTTTATAGTGATGAAATGTGTTTTAATCTGTATTGGTGAGTATCTTTTGGGACACCCACCAGAATGAAACAGTTTGAATGGTACTTAATTTTAGATAAGCAGTATTTGGATGAGCAAATACTAAGCAAAGTTCTTGTTGATTCCTTTCTAGAAAGGATTTCCATATAGAGAAACTGGGCATTTGAAATGCAATATCAGTTAAAAAATGGAGATCTAGCTGACTTTTTTTTAGTTGGAGCTTGCTATCAAGTCTACTTAAATAGAAGGCCACTTCTGCATCTCCTTTGCTGTTTCTGAGTCTGATCCTGAAAAGCACAGAGTATTGTCAGCCATTGTTGAAGTCAGTGCGGCTAAGGATGCTTTGCCTATGACAGAACTGGGCCTTAAAGACTTGTGCCCCTAGGTTTCGTCGTTACACAATACATAAGTATTCTACTTGGTGTTTTTGCTTGAGCAGATTTTTTTAACTATTTCTTTCAGCTGTAATGTGATCACACCTCATAAAAAGACCATTCTTCAAAACCTGTTCTGTGTGCACTCTATGTATGCTTAATTGTAGACAAAAAAGGATGTTGTGAAAAGTTGTTTTATTTCGCCCATCATAAGCTGATATTAAATAGGGTATTTCTGGGTACTGTACCTCTATAATAGAAAAATAAGTCACTTTTAATCAAATCTGTTATTCAGAAAATGGAAATTAGGCAACAGAACTACAAATTAAAATTTCAAATGTGATACAGAATATTAAATGTATTTAGAACCATTTAATTTCTTATAATAGGAAGCAGATTAACTTTTGAATTTGTTGCTTTAAAAGAAAAAAATTATTTGGTTTTCAACAAACTGTTCAAGTACAAAAGACACTAAGATATTTATGCTCTTAATAGGGAGTCCTTGAAAATGAAACTTTTTTTCTCCCTAACTTGGCTATTTTTTGTTTATTTTCAGGGATTGATGCTGAAGAATGGGGTAAATTCCTTCACACCAAAAATAAGGTATGTTTATTGTGAAGTGGCGGTAGCTCCTTCAGAGTTAGAAGCTAGCTTTCCATTTTAAGCATGAAGTTCAATCCCAACCCTCTCTCCTTCATCAAATTTTAAAAGGGATGAACTCCACATGCTGTATTTCATGCCAAGGTAGATTTTCCCCCCCCCCCTTTCTGTCCCCCCAAGGGTAGTTTGTGGTGTTTTTTAAATCCAGAAAAGGTAGGTTAAAGTTACGGTGTCTCTGGTTGTTTCTTTTCTAAATTGCTTGTACTTGCTATTTTGACTCATCTTCCCTGAATGGCTAGGCTTAAACATTTATATGTGCTATTGGCTTTGCTTTTTGGGGGCTTCTTTTTGTGAGGCATTGAGCAGAATTTGCAAAGGTATATACATACACCACCACAAATTATTTTTATTCCTCTACATTATGATATTAAGGGAAGGCATTAACTAGAGATTAACTTGAGCAGAGGTGTAAAAGGAAAGTAATAGAAGACTGTAGGGGTATGTCTAGACTGTGTCCCTCTGTCGGCAGAGGGATGCAGATTAGGCAGGTCGACATTGCAAATGAAGCGGGGATTTAAATATCCCGTGCTTAATTTGCATAAAAATGGCTGTCGTTTTTGCCGATTCAGCACTTTGTTGGCAAAAAGCGGCAGTCCAGAGGGAGATCTTTCGAGAAAGAAAGCCTTTTTCGACAGATCCTGTAAACCTCCTTGCAGGAGGCATAAGCGATCTGCCAAAAAAGGCTTTCTTTCTCGACAGATCCCCCTCTAAACTGCCGCTTTTTTGCTGACAAAGTGCTGAGTTGGCAAAAACAGCAGCCTTTTTTTATGCAAATTAAGCACGGGATATTTAAATCCTCGCTTCATTTGCAATGTTGACCTGCCTAATCTGCATCCCTCTGCCGACAGAGGGATGCAGTCTTAGACATGTCCTAGGGGTGGGATAGAAAGAAATAGAATTCTTCTCCAACTATTAAAGGACTGTAATGCTTAAGAGCCTTTCTGTAGTAAGGAAAGTTTGTCTCCCTGGGTTGAAGCTAACTGTCCTTGAGATGGTGACTTTTTGTTTTGATTTTGATCTTTTTGAAGTGAGTTGAAGAGATCCCAGTTCTGACTCCCTGTACTTGGGATCAAGGAGAAGAAATTTACTGTGAAGAGATGTAGCAGACTATAATATTTTGTGTTGTCTTTCCCCCTTTTTGTATTACGTGAAGTTATGGCTTAGGCCATTCACATAGAGGTGTTTTTTCACACATATATAGAACTCCACTTCAGCATCTGTGAAATTATTTTCTAACTATTAGTTGATTTGCTATTGACTCTGAATTTTTTTCTACTGCTCTGGCAAAGTCAGAGATGAAGAAAGATGTGTGGAGAATGACATGGATACATAAAAATATGGGGAGCCAGGAAGGATGGAAGACTGGATGACACAGCTCTGTTTACTTAATTTTGAGCTGGGGAAGTTCTGGGTAAGGCAGGAAGAGCGGTTGCAGACTGTGGAAGCAAACCAGGGAGGATTGGCTGGGCATGGTGTAGTTGTCTAGAGAACAGGGTACATGGAAGACACACAAGGTGACCTGATATGAGCCTACTTACCTTAAAAATTCAAAGGCTTAAAATTTTCATCCATATTAAACTATATAGTTGAAACACTTTATTGTGGATAAATCTCCCCTTAATGAGATCTTGGTAGCCAGTAATAACTTCTGCTGCCCACTTTAGCCACAGATGAATATTATTACTCCAGTAATCTGTTTCCATCTACTAATATTCACTTTGATAGCATTGTAAGATAGTGTTGAGGATTAGTCTTGCCTTTTATCTGCATACTTTCAGTATTTATCACTTTGTTGGCAAGAAACATTTTAGTGAGAGATTGATCTCTCTACATATCTAATATAGACATATGCAATAAATACATTGCTGTCTCACTTGCAATTATTTTTGCTTCTGTATTTTAGCTCTACACAGATTTTGATGAGATTCGACAAGAAATAGAAAATGAAACCGAGAGGATTTCAGGAAACAATAAGGTGGGTACAAGATGGATTAACCTCTAGTTCACAGAATATCATACTTCCTAAAATTCCTTACTCTCATGGGGTATTCACTGTTGGGGGTACCTCCTCCTGCCTTTTCTGGGGATTAGCTCTCTTCCAGGTCCGATATTTCTCCCTGCAGCATCTAAGCCTATTGTCATGACTTTCACTCGGTAGCCCCTTCATTACTCCAAAGACTGTAGCTTCCTCTTGGAGATGCAGCCCTGCAGCCAAGTCACTATGTGGTTTCCCCTTCTGGGGTATAGAGTCTCAGTAGACTTGCTGTTCAGGCAATGTTACTCCCTCTGTGGCTGGTAGGAGAAACCCAGGCCCTCGCACTATTTTGCGTTCTAGCCCAGGGACTCTACAACATGCAGCTAACATTTACTCAGTCCCAATTTCTTTCCCTGGGTTGCTTCCTACTTATCTCCCATAGGTTTTCTTCTTTGCCCTTCTCAATGCTAGGTACACCCTTCTCTCAGTGCCAGGATTCTATTCTTTCCTTAGGTTCCTTCCTTCTCTAAAGCACGGAGGGTCACTGCAGCCATTTATTTTGGTGACTTCATAGCTTTCTAGTATCCCAACTGTCATCTTGGCTGAGTGATGTCTTCCAATCAGGGATTGCTTTGCCAGCCTAAACCTCTCATGTATGGTCACTAATTGGCCTTTTCTCAGTTTCCTTGGCCCTTTTCGGGCTGATGTGGGGCAAACATCCCATATTACACTTGCAGAAATTCTGGGAGCTAAAAGTTGAGAGAGCCTCTTACAACTCCAGAGTGCAGTAAATAATCTAGTGGATCCACTAACTAGCTCATGTAGTTCTGATGTGACACCAGCAGCACTATGAAATGATTGTGCTGGCAGAATTCTGGGTATCAGACTTTACTTAAGTTTTGAAGTGGTAGTGCCACAAGACATAGCTTCCACTTCCCTAAGTTAAACCCATATGTTGTTCATATATACAGCTTTGTGTGAATGTATGTCACTTGGTTTAGCTTGTAGAATCAGCAGCCATATTTATGTGCATAGGTGCAGTTGCTGAAATGTAAAAGTTGCTTTGTGCATCATCTGGGAGAAGTCAGTTTTGCACACAAGAAATTGGTTGATAAACTAATTACTTTATTTCTGGACAAATTCCTGTGTAGTGGTCTCTGTAGGAGTTCAGTTTTAATAAAGAATTGGCTGTCTGAGGGGTAGTTCTAGGTAAACAAATCCTCTAACTCTAATTCTTGATCATTTTAATGTATTTCTAGGGGATCAGTCCTGAACCTATTCACCTTAAAATTTTTTCACCTAATGTTGTCAATCTGACTCTTGTGGATTTGCCGGGAATGACAAAGGTAAGAAACTGAGTTTTAACTTTTGATTTACTGGAGGTAGAGTATTTCTGAGAGGGGCAAAATGACCTGTTTTGGTACCACCTGATAAACCATCTAAGGTTCCTTTTAAAACACACAATATAATTGTTCCACGAGTTGACCAAAAATTCTGTATGGCTTTGGAATTGTGTTCCTACCATGTGATTAGAATTTGGATTTTTGGTAGTGCTGTACACTGATGAGGGGAGAGAAGAGAGGGTTTTCTTATTTCTCTAGTCAATAAAGGTTATGTCTATATGGCAAAAAACAAACCACAGCAGTGAGTCTGAGCCTGGTTCTTCATATTGGGCTGTAAAGATAAACATACCATCATTCTGTTTGGACTCTGAAGACTGGGGAGGGAGTAGGACTTTAGAGGCCAAGCCAGAATGTCTACGTGTCTGTTTTTAGCACTACAGTGCCAAGCTTAGTAGCCTGTATGTGTAAATCTGTGCTCTGAGGCTTGCTGCTGTGAGATTTTTGTTTTCAGAGTAGATGTACCCTGAGAAAATTGGAAATGTTATAGAGATAGCAGGTAAGCTAAGAGAAGAGGTAGCACTTTAGTATCAGCTAAGGAAGGGATGTTAAAAATGTGTCAGTGTAATCACTGAATTTTTTAGTGGTTACACATTTACACGCATGGATGCAGGTGGGAGCCAGTGTTCATGGGGAGCTGGCTTCTAAACTGGCTCCCTGCGAGTACCGGCACCCCCCCCCCGCTACCTCTGATAGAGAGGCAGCAGCACGGGGGAGATCATGCAGGAGCCAGTATGCACAGGAGCCGGCTTTTAAGCAGAATTCCTTCGAGCATCAGCTTATGTGGAACCTATTTCCGCGCCCACCCCCCCACCCCCGGTGCTGCTGTCTCTATATCAAAGGCAGCAGCATTGGGTGGATGGGGAAGGCGGTTCCATGGAACCGGTGCCCACAGGGAGCCGGCTCCCTGGGAACACCTGCTCCCGCCTCCACCACACTGCCGCTGATAGAAAGGCAGTAGTGCGGGAGGGCAGGCAACTTTGTAGGAGCCCGTGCTCGTGGGAAGCTTACTTTTAAGGACACTTCCTGCAAGCACTGGCTTGCATGGACCTGGCTGTGCCTCCACTACTACCCTTCACCCCATGCTGCTGTCTCTGTCTCCCACTCCCTCCCACACTGCTGCCTCTGATACAGTGGCAGCCATGTATGGTGCGGGGAGGGAGTGCTGTGTGTAACCTTGAACATTAACTGATGAGCTGAGGCTCATTGGTTAACAGTTTACACCATCATATCCCTAGTATTTGGTTTGGTTCTTATTGTGCACCATTCTTATACTATCTTCATTAATCTGGTTTCAAACTTTACTCTAGTCCAGAGAAATTAAATGTTATATTGTTACATATTTAATAGAGAGAAGTGTGTGATTGGGATTTGCATAATTCACCCCACCTTTGTTCTATATTATTTTTCCCTTAGGTGCCTGTGGGTGATCAACCTAAGGACATTGAACTACAAATCAGAGAACTAATCCTTCGATTTATTAGTAACCCAAATTCAATTATTCTGTCAGTCACAGCTGCCAACACAGACATGGCTACATCAGAGGCACTTAAAATTGCACGGGAGGTAGATCCAGATGGTAAGCAACAAGACACACTGGAGTCGCATTTTAGCATTTCTCTTAAAATGGATTTTCCTAGAAAAAATAGGAATCAAATTAAAATTTTGGAGAAAATGGCATTTGGTGTTTATGAGAGTGGATTTTCTGAGGAAACATTTGTTGTACTTTAAAAGATAACGTTTTCCAATTGTAGGTTGTGCAGCTTGGAAGCTTCTAAGTATGCTGAGATAAATTAGTAGTTAATTAGGGACCTGCTGAGACTCAGGCAAAGCCAGTCCAGATCTTGTTACTCTTCTAATATATCATGTAATCCACTGCTGTTTCCAAAGCAATAAAATTGCACTGAAGAAGGCTGCTTTCATGAGAATTATTGGGTGTGACCTGTGTAGGTGATTGCATATTTTATTCCTCTAGAATTGTCTTGTAGCAAGGAAAATGCATACTTCTGCAGCTAGTAATTGGCTGTCTCAAAAGAAAAGAAAATACATTTGGAAGCATTTAGTGTTCAGATTTTTGCCCATTTCAGTGCCCTGTATTTCTGGAAAATATGCTGATTTGAACTTTTCCAGAGCACTGAATATACAAGAAATTTATATTTATGTAGTGACTTTGATCCAAATAAATCCTAAAGCACTCTACATACTTGCTGCCTATATGTATGTGAGAATCACTTTCCTAACTGCTGAATGAGCTAAAGCAGTGTTTTTCAAAAGTGGGCTGCAGGCCCACTTTGAGAGAGCAGCTTATGGGCCGCTCTGGTCTATTTATGTAAAGGTTCCACAGCCACAGAGCCTTGCAACTCCCATTGGCTCTGGCGGGAAGCCCGGAGCTAAAGTTATTATATTTATTTGAAACTATAGAAGAAACATGTAGAGGTAGTGAATGTAATGACTCAAGTTAAAATTATGCCAAGACACTCGGATTAACACCCTTGTCATGCAGTTGCCTTACCTGTTTAGGAGCGCCACTCTGCCTTGGTTTTCCCTGTTCTTCAGAGCCCAACTCAGAGTCCGCAAGTTCAGAAGTTCATAACAAACTTATCCCCTCTCACTTGCTTGTTCTGGTGTTTCATTTATTATTAAACAAAATATATTTAATGCTTCACCCTTCTAATATGGCTTCCAAGTACTTTTCTGCTCTGTTCATGGGATTTTTTTTTCCTGTCGTGTCAAGCATAGGAACGCAGTCTTTGCTTGGGCCTCTTTAGGCAAAACCCCTCAAAGTATGTCTAAACTGTGATTCAGCCCCCCCCCCCCATCTTGGATGTGTAAACTCACATGGACTTGTGGGGCTTAGGCTAAGGAGCTATTTGAGGTGCAGACATTTGGGGTCTAGCAAATGAGGAGGGTTACAGAGCTTGTGCTGCAGACCATGTCTGAACTTCTACACCATGGTTATACAGCCCCTTAGCTTGAGCCCTGTGAGCCCAAGTCATCTGACATCAACCAGATGCAAATGCCTAATGATAGTGTAAATGTACCCTTAGGGGCTCCATTCCCAGGCCCCACCTTCTTAACCCCTGTGAAGAACCTCCTCCAAGGTTTTTCCTTGAATTAGGGCTGTCTGATGGGGCAACAAATTCTGCTTTTCATGTATTGCCTTATGTGATCAGTTATCCTAGGACTAGTTTCCATAATACCCAGCCTTAAATATCTGAGGCATATAACAGGTATGCTGGTCTGCAGCTATTATGTGTCCTTATTCTTGTAAAAAGTTCTGTAGGGTTTTTGAATGCATGCCAGTGGTCGGGGCCTCTGATCTGCATCTATTTGAAAGATGACACTTCCAGCAACAGCCAATGCAGGAATAAGATGCTCGTTCAGTATAGATTTGGGTAGAATACTGAACAGTGAATTCTTTCTTCTTGCAGCACCTGGTTTGTCTGCAGTAGCCTTCCATCCCAACACTTAGCCCATCAGATTCTGCTTAGGATACCAGTAGCTATTTAAAATGTTAAGACTCCAAGGTAGCTTGTTTTATTTGTTTCTAAAGCATTTCTTGAATAAGTAAAGCCAGTCTATCTACACAGGTTTCTTTCCACATTTATATCTAGACATGTTTGTATCCAAGCATAGAGTTCTGATGGCATACTTTAGAAACTGGTTAAACCTGTTTAATTGTGTATAAAAGAAAATTAATAGTTTTTTCCCCCCTAGCCATTCATGTAGTGGTAGCATTGCAAGTATAACCCCTTGTACAGTTGCAAACAAGTCAAGACTAGACTTAGATTTAGCCCAGGGCTCTCTCTTTTTCAGCTCTCATTTAAAAAACCTGTAAGTTTTTGAGCCTAATACTTCCTGGTATCTCTCATTCTAATCTCATCTCAACTGACACAGTGCTTCCTGGCATTGCTGTCAATGCCCTGAATTTCCAGCGAACCCAACAGTCATGCCTTTTTTTCTCTGAAGGGAACAGGAGCTCTGTAGAACCTACAAGCTTGCTCATCTGAGTTCTAGTTCTCTTGTTCTGACCGTTGCTTTCTTACTAAACTGCTTAAAACTGATACACTTGTTGTAAACGACAATTTTCCTGCTGTTCTGATAGGTCGAAGAACGCTTGCTGTTATCACAAAGCTGGATCTCATGGATGCTGGTACTGATGCTATGGATGTACTTATGGGAAGAGTGATTCCTGTTAAACTTGGCATAATTGGGATAGTGAACAGGTGAGTATAGAAGATGGCAATTAGTATGTTCTTTTGAAAGCTGGATCTTTTTTTAATACGAAGGAAAGCTTTGCTTTCTCAAGCATAGGAACATGGGGGTTAGAATAAGATTTTAAGACCTATAGTAGGATTCGTATTTAATTACAGAAAGAAAGAAGCCGTGGATGGTCTAGTTTCAACGTGTGGGCAGCTGTGTGGATGGAAGGGCTTGCTCTTCTTCCTGTCTGTTTTACCCCTCACGTCTTCTGTGTGAGAGCTGATACCACTTTGATGAAGGGGGTACATGCTTAGTCTATTGGGGATGGCTATGGCCCATATTTCTTTCCTACCTATTGTACAACCTGTGTCAAAGCTCCAGCTATTCCCCGTGGGTTTCGCACTACTGGTGGCTAGTGTTAGCCTCAGAGGCTCACTGTGGCCCTCCGCACAGCCTCTCTTTTTACTAGAGGCAGGAGCCACAGCTTACTGAGCCATATTCATTACAGGCTAGTTCATAAGTTTGGGGTAAAATCCCCTCTGGAGTCCTGATCTTCCTTCTCGAGGCAGAGGTTGAGATGTGTTGGGGGGAACCCGAGCCTGCCCACTGCTCCAGATTCCTGCCCAGGGACCCTAAGGCAGTGGCAACAAGTAGGGTTACTGCAACTCGGTCTGGTAGATTTTCCATGGGCTGCTTTCCCAAACAATCCCGCCCAGTACCTTTCCTTTGGTACCTGCTCGTCAGTGCTCCACTCATACCCACACAGCTCCTGCACACAGAACTTCCTCCTTACTGACCTTTGCTCTATTCCTTCCCTCTTTCCTTGCCTTGGGGAGACCTTTTAAAGTGGCACCACAGGCTTTAATTGGCTGCAGATGTTTAATTAGCCTGTGGCTTCTAGCAAGTTCCAAGTGAACCCAGGTGCCTGCCTGATTATGCGGGACTTAGGTTTTGGCCTTTTTTTAACTCCCAAGAGAAAGCTGTTTACCCAAGCTCCAGCATATATTCCAGTGAACGGCCGACGGCTGGTCTGGGTCTGTCACAAACCCCAACCAGTTGGTCCGTAGAGTAGCATATCTAGTACCTTCAAAAGAGATATGTCTTCATCCCTGGCACTGAACCACCACCTTTCTAGTCAGACAGAGGAAAATGTTCACCAAACTTCGGTAAACATAGTTAGCGACACAGAGAAAATGGTTGAGGAAATGGATTAAGAAGGAAGGCAAAAATGGCAGATGTTCTGATGAATAGGGATGGCACTATCAAGAAAAGTGAAAGCATGAATAAAATAATTGCGGCTTACATTTATTAACTAGTCGTTCTCTTTTTTACTCTAGGAGCCAACTAGATATTAACAATAGGAAGAATGTATCTGATTCTATCCGTGATGAATATGCTTTTCTTCAAAAGAAATATCCATCCCTAGCCAACCGAAATGGAACCAAGTATCTTGCTAGGACACTTAACAGGTACCACCGATTAATTGTCATGGAAAAAGCAAATAATGAACAAAAAAGTCTAAAAAAAAGTATGTTGGTATTGCATACAATATTTTAAAAATTATACTACTGCTGTACAGTGAAACATTTGGATGTGTCTTCGAATTTGGTAACAAAATTTAGTATCTGCAGATACTGTTCTCTTTCTACATGATATCGTCCTTTTGTTGCAAATAAAATCAAATCAAATAAATATATTTATTTGATCATAGTTATTTTAAGCTGTGCTGGAGATTACAAAGTTTAAAGAGGATGTCTTCCCATGTCTGTCTTTTTCTAACAAAGGAATTTATACTTTTTTTATTTTCAGGTTACTAATGCATCATATCAGGGATTGCTTGCCAGAACTGAAAACTAGAATAAATGTTTTAGCTGCTCAATATCAGTCTCTGCTGAATAGCTATGGGGAACCTGTAGAGGACAAGAGTGCCACTTTATTGCAGCTTATTACCAAGTTTGCCACTGAATACTGCAACACTATTGAAGGAACAGCAAAATATATAGAGACTTCTGAGCTGTAAGTATAATTGTTTATTTATAGAATCTAGATTGTGATGATTGGAATGAAACACTGGATCATGTTGTTTTAAAACTACAGTAGTAATAGTAAAAGCAAATCTTAATATATTTAAAGACTTTATACGCTGATAATGTTAACATTAAAATATTCAGTGTGGTTAGGCACAAAAGATCTTGCAGTTTATATTTTTTCCTCTTTCTCATTTGTAACCTCCATTTTAATTTTCTGTTTTTAGATGTGGTGGAGCTAGAATCTGCTACATTTTTCATGAGACATTTGGAAGAACCTTAGAATCTGTTGATCCACTAGGTGGCCTTAATACTATTGATATTTTGACTGCCATTAGAAATGCTACAGTGAGTATTCTCTTAGGGTTAATTAAGGTTGTGCTTAAAGCAGGAATTCTTTGTCTTGTATGTTTTTATATTTATATACACACGCACACACTCTCTCTCTCTCTCCCCGCCCCTCCATAGGGATGTAAAATTTTGATTATTTGGCTAATCGAATAGTTGATACAGTTTGCATCGACTATTCGATAAGGGCACTTCCATCTTTGAAGTGTAGCAAGAGCCCCAGGGCTGTTGCTACACTTCAAAGGTGAAAGTGCTGCAGGGAGCATAGGGCCAGCAGGGGACTCAACCAGTCTCCTGCTGGCCCTGTGCTCCCTGCAGTGTTTCAAAGTGGCAGTGCCGCATGGAGCCAGGGTCATTTGAGGACTCTTGAGTCCCCAGCTGACCCTGGGCTCCACATGGTGCTGTTGCTTTGAAGTACTCCCTGCTCTTCTCCCCTCCCCCTTATTGCCTCTTTCTGGTAGAGGCAGCAAGGTGGGGTAAGTGAGTAGTTGACTACCCTGTTGACTAGCTGATAAGCTTTTACTTATCGGATAGTCGACTAGTTGTTCACATCCCTAACTCCCCACATTTTCTGAGATCATACAAGCTAAATTAATTTTAACTGAAATTAATTAAAACTAGGGCCTTCAAGAAATGTAAAGGTGTCAGTGTTTTCTTGTTCCTAAGTAATCTTAACAATGGGATAACATGCACTTCAAATTTTCCTAATAGTTACAAATGAGCAGAGTTTATAAAGCGAAGAAATTAGATAAGATTAATTATTGGATCGCATTACTATGATTATTTAGGCTACAAAAACAGACTCAGGTCAACAACCCAGGCAACTCTTGAGTAGTGCCATTCTGGCGTTATAGGTAACTCAACCACTCATCACCTTTACTCTTCAGCTAATTTGTATGCTGCAGTTCTGTGGGGGAAGACTGGATGACATATGTTGAGAACTTTCACTGATAGAATATTTGATACAACAGACACTGGTCTGTAAGGGTTCAATGTTCACACATAAGCTTTGACATCCCCGAGTACTTGAGACACCCCACTGCACTATTGCTTCAAATCCTTTATCAGAGGAACTGAGGTAAGAGTACAGGGAAAGAGGCATTGAGACTTGAGAACTGGGTTCTCCTTGCTTCCCCCTTCATAGTACAGTTCTTATTAATCTTCCCTGCTGAGCCTATTAAATCAACTGCAGATTGAGGGCCAGATTAATCACTGGGTGTTTGTGTACTAGCGAGCCTCTCTTTTAAAGTGAAAATAGGTTTATATTGCTTTGGATAATTACAGCATCCTTCCTGTGCTGTTTTTGTTTTGTTTTTTAACCCTTAGATTATTGGTTCATGCTCTTACTTTATCTTAATCTGAATATCATATTCTGGTGTGGGAACAACATGATTTAATTTTGGGATTCATCAGCTTTTCATTAACCCTTTTAGGGTTAATGCAGCACCTAGTGTACTTTGGATGCTATCACACAAATATTTGCCCTTTTCTTCCCTTTTTGATTAGGGACCCCGACCTGCTTTGTTTGTGCCTGAAGTTTCATTTGAATTGTTGGTGAAGAGGCAAATCAAACGTTTAGAAGAGCCCAGCTTGCGCTGTGTGGAGTTGGTTCATGAGGAAATGCAGAGGATCATCCAGCATTGTAGCAATTACAGTACACAGGTAAAAGTGTACAAGTGTTCACTGGAAATATCATAATCTCGTAAGATCTGGCTTCAGTGCATTGTGACTTGTCTAACAGTATTGAGCAGCCTCTTCAGCCTTGTGAAAGTATTCTGTGGGAAATGTGCAAAGGATCTTATTCATAAGCGTAGTCTGTCATAGTAGTTGGTATTGATTGTTGGCATATGACTCTAATAAGGCACGAATGTACTTGGCTATAAAGTTCAGATGCTCTAGTTTTGATAGAAGAGATGCAGATACAGTACTATTATTGAATGCCAAAAGTTAATACAATAGTTGAGATTGTTTAGACTGTGACTTGAAATGCTGTAATTCATAGATGTCACTCCCTACACCAGACTTAATACTATTAAGGATGTAAAAAGTTGTCTGGTTAACTTGTAAGGATGCCCCTTACTGGCATGCTTACCTGGCATGCTTACCTTAACAGTTAATCGGCAAGGGGCTCAGCCTGGCTAGAGCAGTCCTCCACCTGCAGTGTGGTGTGGCAGGGTCAGAGCAACCCACTGCCTGCTGTGCCTATGAGAAAAGCCACAGCAGATCTGTATGGGAGCTAGGAAGGAACTTGGAGGTAGGAATGTGAACATGCACCCGTGTACATGGTTAACCAATGAGCCTGGGCTCATCAGTTAGCATGCACAGTTACATGCAGTGCTCCTCCCTGCCTCTGTATCAGAGGCAGTGGCACAGGGGGGAGGGAGAGTGGCTCCTTGGGATCCACCTGCCCCATGTGTAAACATGTAACTGGTGAAATTTTTTTCAGTGGTTACACATTTACATAAATAAGCACATTTTAACATCCCTATTTGGAGGCACAATCCGCTCAGTGATAAGAATCCGTGTATTATATTTGAAAGACATAAGCAAGGTCCAAACAACTACATAGGGCTATAAAAGATCTCCTTATAGCACTATTCATTAAAGGACATGTCAATCTCAGCATCTTGACATGTCCCAGTTGAGAACTTCATTCTCTGTCTAAATTTCTCATCAATTTTAATAGGATATTATAAACTCTGGTAACTTCATCTTCAAATTGTCCACATGTAACACTAATTTTAATTTACATTGGACATTTTCAAAGGCACAAATTGTAGTTAGGTGACTTCCTGTTTGGTCTTTGAAACTTCCCCCAAATATGCCTACTGGGACAACCATATTGAGCTCTAGCTACTAAAATTATAAACAAGAATGGAGCGTTCCCTACTGTTAACTCTTATTGGTCATTGATTCTGTATTAACCCTGCTTCTGATTGAAATAAAAAGGACTTGAATCATAGTTCCAATTTTAAGGGCAATTTAAGTTGTTGGTTTTAATGTGTGGGCACTGTGTAGCATTGATGGCTAGTATAAATGGAAATGATGATGATGGTGTGTATCAGTCTAGATTGGTGTGGGCAGTTAAAAAGCAGCAGCCCGCAGGGTTAATCCCTGGTGGACCGTTGCCACTATGTTTACCTGTCCTTGACAGGCATCGGAGGATCGCAGCTCTGGTTGGCCGCGAATTGCCTCCTTCACAACCAATGCAAGTGGCAGGAAGCATCACGGAGTGGGATGCTGCTTTCCACTGCTTGCATTGGTGATCCTCAGATACCTGCAGAGGTGCAGGTAAACATGGAGGTGGGGACCCGCCAGGGAATAACCCTGTCGGACTGGATCCGGCCCGTGGGCTGGAATTTGCCCACCATAGTCTAGATGATCTGGTAGTCCCTTCTGGACTCTATTACATTATTTTTCTTCCTTATATTCTAGGAATTGCTGAGGTTTCCGAAACTACATGATGCCATAGTTGAAGTAGTGACCTGTCTTCTGCGTAAGAGGCTACCAGTTACAAATGAAATGGTAATTAGTGCTGTTACCATCTTGTATTTCATTCCTGTTTTCTAGCAAAACATTATTTCTTTGGGTCAGGGTTTCCCAACCAACGGGTCGGGAACCAAATATGGGTCGCCATTACATTTCAAAAGGGTCGCCAAGTGTTTCCCCAGGTGGCTGTGCCCTCCCTCCTCCCCCCATTTTTGAATTGCCTTGGGTTACCAAGTCTTCCTGAATTGTCAAAATGGGTCCCCCTCTGGAAAAGGTTGGGAACGGCTGCTTTGGGTGGTTTTCTTTTTTAGTGCTTTTGTTTAAGATTATATGGTAAAGTTTAAAAAACATTAGACTAAACCAAAATATTCAAAAATAGAAGCTAAATCCATATTTAGGCACCTAAAGTTAAACTCCTAATTTTGAATACCTTGACCTAATGAGAAAAATTCTCCCCCTCTCTCCTCCCCTGCCCCCCAAAAGTTTTACCTTCCACGTTTTAAACCTCTGGCCTTTTCTTGACTTGCTAACATGGAAGCTGTGCTTTCATGTAAGTCTCAGATGCACAAAAATACGTTACTAAACTTACTCCTTTAGTTGAGTAGTATGCATATACTGACACTGCTGCTGTGGAATGCTAATATAATCTGTACCACCGTGCATCTGGTAGAGAACTGAAAATTCACTACAAGTGATTGTTCATGTCCATTCCATTCTAAGAGTGTGTGCACCCATGTGATACAGGCATCAATGGCACCACCATCGTCACCGGAAGAGGAGTTCTTTCAGCACAGAAGAGCAGTGTAGCTTCTAGCCAAGACCCCACTGGCACAAATGGGCACCTGAGGCTGTGTTGACATTTATGGCACCACTTGGGCAGCGTGGCTAGCACATTGGCCTTATTGGAGTGCATGGGGCATGCCAGTTATGGCAGTTCCCCCTTTGAGCATTGCTCATCTGTTCTTGCCTTGGGCTCAGTGCATGAGATCTGCTTGAAGTTTAGAGTGGAGGAAATAGCCCCCATCCCAAAACCCATCTCCCCTGTTGTGGGTGATGCCCTAGAGCCTCCTCTGGTAGATCAGTCATCCTTCTCATCCTGAATGAGCTGGTCGCAAGACCCTCGAGGGCCAGTCTGCCAGACAATTTCCTGCTTGTACCGATGGCCGAGAACTTGGGCCTATATGTGGAGGAGATGGCTGAGCACCATTTTCAATTCACTGTGCTGCCCTTTGGCTGCTCATCAGCTCTGAGGGTGTTCAGAACATGTGAGGCACCCATGGCTGTTTACCTGAGATGTCAATGGGTCCAGCTCTTTCTGTATCTTGATGACGGACTCATCAAGAGGTCTCACGAGCAAGTGCAGCGGAACCTTGATCTCATGTGTTCAACCTGCCACAACCTGGGCCTGTTAATAAACAAGAAAAAATCCACTTTAACGCCAGTGCAGCAAATAGACTTCATTGGGGTGGTTCTCAACTCTGTGCAAACCAGAGTCCTCCTTCCAGAAGCATATTTTCAGGCCATGTAAAGAACCATCTCCTTACCATAGTTCACCCCTGCTTTTGGTTATTGGACCACATGACCACGTGTACATGTGTGATCTTCTCCAGCCTTTTCAAGCGTGGCTAGTGTTGGTCTACATCCCCAATAAACGTGACCTAGACTGGATAGTCAAGGTGCCGGATCACATAAGGTTGTCCCTGGATTGGTGGTTGGACCTGGGTCAGTAACCCTGTCCCCATCGTTGTCCCGGGTCTCCAATACTTCAGGCTTAGGCTGGGGAGCCCACTTTGGCAAGTAGAGCCCCCAGCTCTGCTGGCTGCAGGACAATTTGGCCCTCCATATCAATGTCAGTGTCAATCAGTGTGGTTCCTCTGGCCTGCCAGGCATTCTTGTCCAATTTGAAGAGAAAGATGGTGTTGATCCTAAGGCACAATGTGGCCATGATGTAGTACATCAGCAGGCATGAGGGTGCCAGGTTTTCAGCCCTTTGTCAAGAAGCTCTCCACCTTTTGGGATTTTTGTGTGCACTCTCGCCATGAGTGGTCACTCCATCTGGAGGCAGTCATAATGCTCCAGGGGTGGGGGATATCTGGGCTGTACCTGTTTGTATCCAGGCAGAACAGAAAATGCCACATATTCTGTTTAATTGAGAGTAAGGACAGGGGTTCCCTATCAGACAACTTTCTCGTCCCATGTTTGGGGCATGAATGTATTCCTTCCCCCCAGTGCCATTGACTCACCGGATCCATTTGAAGATCAAGCAAGATAGGGAGCTAGCCTCATGCGTCAGAAGGTGAGCGTGGGCTGCATACCCTGGACTTCAGGAGAGTACTGAGCTTTTACATAGATAGAACAAAGCCATTCTGTAAGTCAGAGCAGTTATTCATTGTGGTGGCAGATAAAATGAAAGGTCACTTAGGCTATGTCTAGACTATGCTCTATTTTCAAAAGAGGATATGCAAATTCAGTGGGAATTTGCATATCTTCTTCTGATCTCACTTTTGAAAGTGGGCTTTTGAAAGTGAAAGTAGTCTGGACACCGTTTTTTCGGAAAAAACACCTTTTTCGAAAAAACTGCTGTTCCTTAAAAAATGAGGTTTATGTGGGGTTTTTTTTTTTTTTTTTTAAAAAAGGGTTTTTTTCCCCAAAAAAACCACATCCAGACTACTTTCACTTTGGAAAGCAGAGCTTTCGCAAGTGAGATAGGAAGAAGATATGCAAATTCCCGTGGAAGTTGCATATCCTCTTTCGAAAATAGAACGTAGTTTAGACGTACCCTAAGTGTCGTCTGAGAGGATTTCATCCTGGATTGTAGCCTGTCCCTGCTATGGTGATGAACTGATGAAGGTGCCTCCACTGCTGATTGTGATTGCCTGCTCAACTAAGGGCACAAGCATTGTAAGCAACCTTCCTGGCACAGGTAGCAATCCAAGAGATCTGTAGGGATGCTACCTGTTCATCTGTCCAGGATTTCGTTTCTCATTATGCACTTACCCAGCAAGCTCAAGACATCACTGGCTTCAGCAGAGCAATGCTGTAATCTGCACAATCATGTACTCCATGGCCACATGCATGGATGTTGCTAGTCTGTTACCTAGACTGGATCAGCATGAGCAAGAACTCTAAAAAGAAGAAAAATGGTTATGTACCTTTCTTGCCTGTTTTTAGGATTGTGTTTTCATGCCCATTCCATTACCCATCCTCCTACCACTCTGTTGGAGTTGCCAGCAAGAAGGAACTGAGAAGGTACAGGGCCAGTGGCCCCCGCTATTCTGACACATGAGCGGGACACTCAGTGGGGCACTGCAGCTGGCCTTGTGGATACTGCTAAATCAGAAATCTCCCAATGATGGCATACACCGTCAATGAGCTTACAAACCCCTAGAATGGGATGGACATGAGTAACATAATCCTAAGAATAAAAAAAAAAATGTACATGACTGGTGTTTTTTCCTAGCTTCAAACAAGTCAGTTTGCTTTCTTTTTTGAGATTTGAAAGCAGTTCTTGGCCTAAGAGGAGGATATTTAAGTTTGTGTAATTAGCTATGTCTAATGGCATGAGGGTCTCTGATGTTTCTGTTGCTAGTTGCTTTTTTGTAATTTTTTTCTGAAGAAACATCAATAAGTATAGCTTGAGGTAGGAAGGGGAAGGGAGAAGCAGAATCAAAGCAATTGAATGAAAAATTGAAGTAGGAATTGTAGTCTGAATCCATGTACTGTTTGACCGATACAAACCTTTAGCTTCTAACCTTCTAGTCTGGTGACATAAGCCACAGCAGTTGCCTTATTTTCCTGTTGCTAAAAGTGAGCAGAAATGTTATTTTGTGCAGGGGAGTGATCTCCTTTACTGACTCTGTTAAAGCTAAATCTGGTACTGTGCTCTTTTATCATTTGTATATGTAGGCAGGTAATTTGGCTCCCAATAAATGTTAGGCATTGAAACATTTAAAGAAAAGCTTTTTAAACTTATCCTTGTGTACAGCTATGTGTTCTTTCTTATTATTGATTTACAAAATTGTATAAATTATTAATATTATGGGAAATCACCAAACACTATTTTAATAATAAATTCCTTTGTTAATTCCACAGGCCAAATAGTGTTTATGCAATTGTTCTGAACATGTCTATCTGCCTAACAATAAGCAGTTACTACATCCAATACAGTAACAATATTTATACATATGTGATCAGTATGCTTACCAATAGGCCACGCCTAGAGATGACCATCTCACTTTGGCGTGCTCCAGCATGATCAGGTAGGGTCTGACAAAGAGCCCTCAGATTCATGGCTGCCTTTATACCCACCAGCTAATCTGCCAGCTTTAGTAGAAGCCAGTATGATGCAGTTTCTCCTTGCTACTTTCTATCCTTCAAGGCGGCCTCATATCATCTCTCTTCCCCCCTAGTCCTTGCTTGCAGAGCTGAACAGTGGGAATCTTTGGGTTTGTTTTCTTTGAGAGAATTCCTCTTTGTTACTACAGCTCTTTTACTTGGTTACTTTTCAAACCATACATCCTTCCCATACTACAAGTAACACTATTTTTTTATTCTTGTGACCTTTATTTACTTGCTGGGGAGTCTCCTGAACTATAAAATGAATGTTGTTTTCTTAACCAGACATACGTTGTTAATGTAAAAGATAAGACTTGTTTTGTCTTGGATTGGATTTTGTAATTTCATTTCATTGCTCAATCTTAAGTATAATAGTAGTTTTGACTGATCTTGATCATAATGAAGTATGATGTAGTCTCTGCTAATTTACAAACACATTTTGGGCTATTGAAGCACTGGAGAGCATCAGCAACACTACGACAATCTGTCAGGTTACTGATTCAAATGTGGTGCAGATTGCTTGTGATTGAAAGTTACTATGTCACAGCTGTTAGGTGGACAGTATGAAATCCGTTGTGACTTTGGACTTTGTCCAATTCCTAGTGAACATGTCTGCCTGCAAATGCCATCAATAGTGCCAGTATATATAGAGTGTGGGGGGGAGGGGGTTTCAACACAGGGAAAAGATTAACTATGCCCTAAGAATTTCTTTTTGGGTCAGAAATGAAGTGCAACTGTAGGGTAGTGCAGGAAAAGCCTACACTGTGGGTGTTTATGCTGTGCTATGGATAATTACACTGCAATAGTGCCGGTCCAGCACTATTTCCTAGCAATAAATTAACACACAAAATCTTAACTATGAATGACTTTTCTACCTACAGGTTCATAATTTGGTGGCCATTGAATTAGCCTATATCAACACTAAACACCCAGACTTTGCTGATGCTTGTGGGCTAATGAACAACAACATAGAGGTAAGGAAAACACAGACTTTTAAGTGACCCATTGATTATTTAGAGGGAACTGTAAGTTGAACCACTTTTTAAAAATCTGAGCATAAATTGTATTTTCTTACAACTGACCTTGGTGTGAAAACATCTATAAATACATCCCATAAATATAAACTTAAGACATTGGTTATATATTTTTCTGGAGCATGTTTCTCAAGGCATTACTAAGTATTCTTTATCCTTTCTTAAATTAACATGTTTTAAAAATACACAGCAAAATAAACTCTGAAATATACTGCAAATACTAATTCCACTTGTTTAAAATGCCGTCTACAGTATAAAACAAAACTAATTGACAAGATACAAACTGTGTAGAGCAAAGACAGTGCTAACTAATGTACATCATTTAGCACAAGTGATTGGCTTTTTTTTGTCCCCTAAATACTTATTTCTGAAAGCAAACATAGCTGTACAAATGTTGATAACTGTAGATGTTGAGGCCTTTTTTTTCCCTGAGGCTTCCTGCTTCTCCCTACCCGAGCATTCATTTATTCTCTTTCTTCTCTAACCACATTTCTTACTGTCCACTGATTTCTTATGGTCTCATCTTCTCTCTCGCATTTTGATGCTATTTATTATTTATTTTGTGTTTTATATAAATAGTAAGCTCGTTGGGAGCAAGCCATTTACCTATGGCTCCAATTCTGCCATCAGATTTGCACAGGTGGACTCCCATTGACTTAGTGTAGGAACAAGGTCTGTCTGTGATGATCTGATTTCAGGAATGAGGAGACTGTAAGTGCGTGTAAATTTATGGTATCTTTTATGTATTCTGAATAGCATATTATTACCCTCTTTTCTAGTATCGTCCTACACATTGAAATCCTTTGTTTCTTCTAAGTTTGTAATGCTTCGTCCTTACTAGAGAGATCTGTTCTTAATCACCAGAAAACTCAGTCTTTCTCCTTATTCACATTGACTTGCTTCAGCTGCTGCTTTGTTGTTCTATAGCTAGTGCAAACTCTCTCCTTTTCCCTCTCTTTTGTGCCAGTAATTATCATCCTGATTGTGCTGCTCTGGGGAGGTAGCCATGTTACTCTGTTTCAGAAAAAGCAACAAGGGGTCTGATAGCACCTTGAAAACTAACAGTTTTACTAGGGCTTTTGTGAGTTGCAGCTCACTTCATCCGAGGCATGAAGTGAAAGAAAAAGAAACAGTAGGGATACAGAGATGGGAATGCTAGTTGTGATGTAATGCTCCCATCTCTGTATCCCTGGCTTTTTTTTTTTCCCCCTCATTTCATGCATTTGATGACATGAGTTGCAACTCATGAAGGCTTGTTGCATAATAAAATTGTTAATCTTTAAGGTGCTACCAGATTCCTTGTTGTTCATGCTGCTCTAGTAGTCAACTCTTCATGGATTATTTCATATACAAATGTTTTAATGAAGCCTATAGGGAATCCATTGTAATCCAATCTGTACCTTGGCTTTTAAAAGCTGGAGCTTAGAAGTTCAGTTTCTTAAGTATACTGCAAAAATTTCTGCCTTGAATGCTTTGTGCATTGAACACTTTGTTCGGTTCAGATTTTGTCAGATTTTAATGGTTCAAAACTATCTTGTCCAACTAATAGGTTTTTATTTAAAACTTTGTAGGATGGATACAAGCTACTTTGCAGTAAATATGAGATGTTACTAGCATCATTCTTTGCAGTATAGGTGCTTGTCTCTGAAGCAATAAAACTTGAATGCACTTTGACACAGAGTGATACTAAATCGAAGGTTTTTGCTGGCTTTTTTTTAAAGGAGCAAAGGCGCAACAGGTTAGCCCGAGAATTGCCTTCTGCTGTGCCACGAGACAAGGTGAGTGAATATTGATTTTTTTTAAAGTTATTGAATGCACCATTTTTGATCCAAAGCCTGAGAACTATATTGCACACGTACAGTGCATGAGCATCTTGTTAAATAGATGTGATTTAATGTAGGTCATAACTTCTACGCTTTAATGTAGCTTGAGAGAGAATCCAGGCATTTTCTTCCTTCTCTACTGTATAGTGGTGTTTTTGGGTTTGTTTTTTGAAATCCCAAAGCCAACGTGTTTATTCAAACTTTTAAAGCCACTTTTAGAGCTACAGTTGAGAGTGCAGCATTTTATTCTGTGGAAGAAAAAAAAATTAATCTGTAGCATGAGTTTATTCTCAGACTGAGCCATAGATCCTTTCTGTTGACTAGTAGTATTACAGTAGTACTCTTTCACTTGTATTCCATCAACTCATTTAGGTTTGCAAAATTCTTAGGATAAGTTGTGCAATTGGTAAGCACACATGAAGCATCACTGACATAAAGTATATTTATCTGTGAAAAATGGGCAATCCAATTCATTATTTTAGCGTGTTTTAATGTACTGTGTTGTGTGAAATTATTATAAAACCTGATTGGTGCAAAACGTTTTGTTCGTGAGTCTCCAAAATACTGTTTGTAGGGATTGTAGCAATTTGTTTTAAAAAACAGTTAATGAACTGAACTTTAAAGAAGTGAGAAGCTTTCAGAATGTATCCAGTACTACTTTATAGGATCAGCCCTAGGATCTGAGAGAGCCAGTTGTTGGAAGAACTGGGAATGTTAAGCAGCACTACAGAGCTTGATATGTGTGCTGTTTGATCATGTCCATTAAATCGTGTTTTTCTCTGATTTCATTGTACAGTTGCATTTTAATCTTCAGCATGGGAATTGGCAACAGTTCGGAGGCAAACAAAGCCAGAGGTGTTTAAATTTTAATTGGCTGCTTTTTAGGGCCTTTGAGATTCTTCTCCTGTTTGTATTGTGCTGCTTCTAAATCTACAAGTTAAAAATGTCTTCCTGAAGAGCTAAGGATGTTTTAATTCAGCGTTTCTTAAAGTGTGTTCCGTGGCACAAGGCAGTCAGAGGGGTATTGCGGAGAGAACAGAAAAAATTCTGCTCCCCCGCCCCCTGCAGAGCCCATAGACAGCTCCCGCTGCAGCTCACCCCCCTCTCTCCCAGCCCGCAGGATGGCCCCTGTCCCACGGGACCTCTGGTGCTGCGCAGCCGCTGCCTCCTCCACATGTGCAGGAGGTAGCTTTTACAGCGGCCGCTGTTGCTGGAAGGGGGAAGGGTGACCGGAGCTGAGGAGCCGCTCCTGGACCTCGGCGTTTTAAAACTGCCACCTGCAGGGAACCCGGCTCAGGCTCTGCCGCCACCCCCCAGCTGGGGGGTGCTCGGGCTCTGCTGTTCTCTCCTCCCCCCCGCCTGCGGTGTGCTTGGGCTCTCCTGCCCCCCATGCACTGCTGCTCTTTCTCCCCTGCGCCCCTCCCCAGCCTGCTGGGGAAATGGCAGAGTTTAATCTGGCAGGGACGGTTGGGGTTTCTACCCCCCCCCCCCCCCCCCCCCCCGGCCGCGCGCGCGGGAAGCCTGACCTGGTGCTGCAGCTGCACTGGGTTCCCTGCTGCATGGGGGACGACGACGACTGAGCTCTCCACCCCCCTGGAGGAACAAGAGCATGCTCCCTGGAGGCTTTCCCTGCTGCAGCAGGGTGCCAAGCCAGCTAAGCATTCCCCCTCATGCCCAGACTCTGCACCCAAATCCCCCTCACTCACTCCCCTCCCCCCGCCAAGACTACGCATTCCCAGCTTGATCTGACACCTGCCCCAAGTCCCCTCCTGCACCCTCCTTTCTGGCCAGACACCATGCCCCAATACCCGCTCCTGGCCAGACATTCTGCCCCAAGACCCCTCTTCTATTCTTCCTCCTAGCCAGACACCCTGCCACAAGACCCCTCCTCTACCCTACCCTCCCTCCTGGCCAGACACATGACCTTATTTAGCGTTTGTTTATTATTATCCTTACTTTTTTGTGGTCTACGTTTTCAGACTGTTATTAGGGCAGTCTTCCTGGGGCGGTCGTGGCGCATTTCAACTCCCAGATCTCCCAAGTCCGGTGGTGGGTTTTTTTCCCCTCTCTCTCTCTTTTTGCTCAACAAATTTTCCCTGGGGGCTGCTCCCCCCCCCCTTTTTTCCCCTTGAAAAAAAAATCCTTGGTGTTCCCCATAAAAAAAAATCCTTGGTGTTCCTTGGTCTTAAAAAGTTTAAGAAACACTGTTTTAATTTATGAATGTATTAGGCACATTCAGTGTCTGCCCTTAGTTAATTTTTTTCTGCATTTCTTACCTTCTTTAGTCTACTAAACCTCCAGGTGCATTAACATCTGCCTCCCAGGAGACCTCTCCTGCTACTTCTGCTGAGGCTGATGGCAAGGTCTGTCCTGATTCTTCGTATAAGTACTGCATGCTCATTCTTGTTGTGGTGCACCTTGGATAGTACAAAAAGTAGTTCACATCCATAGTGTTTTATCGTTGGCACAGTGTCCTCTGCATCTGTCCGATCACGAGTCCTGTAGTGCTGAGTAACATTACTCACATTTTATTAGATTGCATGGGGCAGTTATGTTTGATGTACAATCAGAAATTTCATTGCTTTTGTTATCTGTGTATTTATGGTGAATTATGGTGTGAATGTGCAGAGCCATAATTTGCAGGAAATTGTTTAAACAAATGTTCAACTACCATTCTGTAATCCATCATTCTAAGCCTGTTTGTCAAACTATGTGTTTTAATATGTGGTGACATTTAATGAAGAAAAGAGAAGATAAAACTAAAAAATGTGAGCCTCCTGCTGTGCGCAGGGGGTATCACGAGGCTCTGTTCTAATTGAACTCCCTTTTGTCATTTTAGAAATAATCCGTGCTAACCAATTGTATCTGTACAATACATCCTGCAGTGGCTCTTTACATTTCAGCTCTAGTGTACTATCTGTTCTGTTACATTCACAGCACAGCTGTGTAAAAGGGCTTTTTTTCTAGTCATCTTTGTTATGGGCAGAAATGTTTGCTGTTGAGTATTTATATTGTTAGAACAGCTATAGGCTTCAATCAAGATTCATATGCCATTGTGCTAGATGATGAATGCGCATATAAACAACTATTGTGTGTGCCTCCCGCTCCTGATTAAGGAGCTAGAACCTAAAATACATTCCAGTTGAAACTGGAGCTTTATTTGTAAACTGTAGCAAGTGGTTCAGGAGGGTTTAAACAAAAGCTGAACACTGCTTACACTAAGCTTTGTGTACTAGTGATGATGTGTGTTCTTTAGGCATTATGGCAGTAGTGGTTTCAGGGGAACGGTTGAATTCAAATACATTCCTGTTCACTGTATAAAATACGTATTTGTAAGTTTGGTAAGGCTCTGTGTTAATTTTAATTCTCTTTCTCAGTTTGTGTTTAACAGAATGTAGTCTTACTTCAAAATTGTTGCAGAAATATTTTGGACAGTGATAGATGTGACTGATTCTGTGCTGAAAGGGCATGTGGTGTGTTAGCGATCA
Organism: Pelochelys cantorii; assembly: GCA_032595735.1. Classification (NCBI taxonomy): domain Eukaryota; kingdom Metazoa; phylum Chordata; order Testudines; family Trionychidae; genus Pelochelys; species Pelochelys cantorii. Next base: position 242,019,537 of record CM064326.1, read on the forward strand.
CCATTATGGAGCAGCATTCTCTGGCTTAATACCTCACCTGATAGTAAAATCATTTTTGGCAGAAATCTTACCACTAGTGGAAAATGTAATGAGCCTTTGTAAGTCTTTATCTTAATGTCTCTCTTTTTAACTGAGCACATTAGATGGAGTTTGGCTTGTTTTCCCCGTGCACTTGAAACAAGATTTAAGTATTTCAGTGATGCAGCTATTACATTTAAATCTCTCTTCCAGACAGTAATCTGTCAACGGTATACAGGTAGGGTAAATAAAAGAGATGATAGGCTTAGAGAGTGGTGCAGGATGGATGATCAGGTTCTGTGAATGAGTGTATCTGTCAATGTAGTCTTCAAACTAATGCAACAGTACCATTTACTAATTTCTTCTTCCAGTGTTCCTAACGTGCAACCCAGAATGGATGTTACATCCTTTTACTGGGACATGAAGAATAGTGTGCTGTCCTTTCTCTATAACGGAGGCTCTGCTTGCTGAGAGTGTTGCTTTCTTTCCTATCTCCCAGTGGGTGGAGATTTCCTTCTGTTTTGCTCATCTAAATTATTTAATTTTGGCTTATGTGCCATTGTGTACAAGCTGAGGCTGGGCAGTTAGTTCCTCGGAGAAAAATCCCTAAAGTTTTGCAGCATACATACAGGCTTTACTTGGGAACTTGAATGAATAGGGTTTTACAATCGTTATTGTAAGGGACTGTTCTTTCTTCTGCTTGAATTGACATACTAGAAAATCTGTTCAATAAGTTCAAGACCTTGAGAGTTGTTATCTAGAAATATACTTACCAAAACAAATGTGTTCAACAAAAACTGCTCCTTTCAATTTTCATAGGTGCCTATCTCTACAAGATGGATCATTATACAAAGTGCCTGAATGTTTTAGGAGCCTAATTCCCATTTTCAAAATGAACTAGTTACTTAAGAGCCTAAGCCTTATCTACATGGGAAATCTTAAATTGCTATGGGGAGAAGGTGAGTTCCCTCTGATAGAGGCAGCAAGTCGGGGGGAACCGACTAGTTGACTTGTGTGTCGACTATCCGATAAGCTTTTGCTTATTGGATAGTCGACTAGTTGATTAGTTGCTTACATCCCTAAACCATACCAGTGTAACTCCCCCTGGGGGCACTCCTAATCCAGAATTCTAGTGTTGTTTATGTCACTTTTGGAGCAGTGTAAGCTAAAACCAAAAGAAGACACTCTTATTCAGTAAATATCCATTCAGGGTAGTTATACCAGTGTAAGTATAGCTCTTAGACTAAAATAATATATATTGGGAAAAGGTCTAATGTACACAAGCCAAGTCTCAGAGACTTCTGGTGGGTACTTAAGCCACTTTTTAAAATAGGATTTAAAATAGTTTAAATAGGATTTAAACTATTATGTACATTTGAAAAATTATACTGTTTACACTGATGCTGCTCAACATTGTCACAGTGAATTGAATGTATTCCTCTAATCCGTTGCCCAAGATGAAATTTGGAGGGAGGGAAAAGTTGTTGGAAGTAAAGAATGAAATGAAGGAAAGGGATGTACAGTCAAAGTTTCATCTAATGCCGGTGACTCTGAACCATACCTGATCACACGAGCATCACTGGACACTGCCTTGTAGTGTCTGACTTTTGGTTGACCAGTATATCTTTGCATTGTCCTGTTTCTGCAGGCTGCTCCTGGGGTGGGAGATGTGACTCAAGAACCTGGAACAGGCAACTGGAGAGGAATGCTGAAACCCTCAAAAGCGGAAGAGATATTAATGGAGGAAAAATCTAAACCAATTACAGTCTTACCTGCCAGTCCCCAAAAAGGCCATGCTGTAAACCTATTGGATGTGGTAAGTTGTGAAAAATATGCTATAGCTGCACCTCTCCTGATTAGGTCAGGCACAGGAAACAGGATTTTAATCTGTATTGAATTCTGTATCTGTAAAATATGAAACTGGACATGGACAGGTGCTGTGCCATTAACCCTTCCTTTCCCTTTAGTTCATGGAACCGAACTGGGAAGAACTGGATTAGTTTCACACCAATCTAAATGAAGGATCTACTTGACTACTTTGTTATACTATAAAAAGATTCATCTTTTGTCAACGTAGCAAATGTGTCCTAGACTTCAGCAGGAGCAAATGAACAATCACTTTCACTGTCAGGAACCATGAGCTATTGTAAAAATCAAAGTCATTTGATTAAATTAAACTACTGCTGCCTTTTTCTCTGAGAGGTTGTTTTCTTGATCATTTCCTGCCTTCTGTACTACTACTTAGCTCAGTTTCAGAGCCCATGTTTCTGACTTGTCAAAACATCTCTAATTCTGTTTTGGGGAGGGTAAACACTTGTTGCAAGTCCGGTTGGAATCAGGTTGAAAGATGACTGGTGTTAACTACTCTGCTTTTCTACGTAGATAAAGTTTATATTCGACCTATAAACATTAAAGTAAGTTTGTTTTTATTTTTTCTCATAGCCTGTACCTGTTGCACGCAGACTCTCTGCCCGTGAGCAACGAGACTGCGAAGTGATTGAACGACTTATCAAATCCTACTTCCTTATTGTCAGGAAGAACATTCAGGACAGGTAATAGCTAACTTTACATGGATATCTGAACTTTGCCTGTCTTTTTGTGATATAGCTGTGCCATTTGTTGCTGGATATAACATTTGCTTTTGTATTTTTTTATCACTCTTGACAGAGTTTAATAGCTCTGCAGGGAAGAGCTATGGAGTTTGATTGCTTATCAAATTAACGTCTACTTGATAGGCAAAAAGCACAGTTTTTCAAAGCATCCAATACTAGTTCTTGTTTTAAAGTACAACAGAGTACAAACATTTTCATTTAGTTTTGAAGAGAGTGTCTGACTGCTTTTGTATACGGTACTGTACTGCAATCTGTTTTGATGAATAGAGGCAAGTAATTGGTATACATCTAAGGTCCAGTCAAGCATTCAAAGGACTCATCTTTGCAGCCACCAGCCTTCAGTCTGAGGAGATTCATGTATAATTTTCAGCTAGCATGTGCCAATCCTTAGCCGTATGGCTAGATGTATTAATGTCAAAGCATGCTGCTTCTACTGTGTAGAGTCTTTAAAGTTGCTGTTGCACAGTTTTTTGTGCTAAGAAGAATGAAGTGACTAATGGTTTTATTACTGAAAGCTGTACAGAAAAGTCAGCAATTTATCCCTTTTGCATAGGCAAAGTAAAAAGAATTCTATAATTAGGAGCTTAGATCCATGTTTCTATGGATCTAAGAGCAGGGGCATGGCCAAACTCTGTTTTGGGTAATTATTTTCTCCTTATCTAATATCTCAGATTTTGAAATTCCCATCACTTCTTGCTGTGTGGTGCCTTAAAAGCAGCATCATCCCATGAATAGGGCAGTGGCAGATCATTTCATCTACATAGTTGCCTAGTTTTACAACAGGATACATAAAAAGCATTAGTGAAGTCAGCAAATACTAAAATTTCATAGACAATTTGTTTATACTGCTCAATATACTCTACACTGAAATGTAAGTACAACATTTATATTCCAATTGTATGGTAAAAATGCGAATGTATGCAATTTTTCAGTAATAGTGTGCTGTGACATTTTTGTCTAATTCTGTAAATTTTTAAGTAAGGTAAAACTTGGGGTACACGACATATCTGACCCTTGAAAGGGATACCGTTGTCTGGAAAAAGTTAAGAGGAACTGGTATACGGTACTACTAGGGAATTGGTCGACCTCTCTTCTGTTCAGAGCTCTTTTGTTGACCTGCTGTGTGACCATGGACAAGTACTTCACTGTGCTTCCATTTCCCTTTTCCTCCTTTGTATGGTCTATTTTTAGATCAGTGGTGGGGCCCCCAAGTGAGGAGGAGTGTCCCCTAACTTGAGAAGCAGGGAGAAAAAGACACTTCACTCATGACTTCGAGGGGGAGGAGGGAGGGTTCCCCTCATGTTCCAGGCTCAAGGCTTCCACCCAGGGTTGGATTAACTCTTATGGGGTCTCCCTAGGCTCTGAGAAATTCAGTGTGCAGGAGGGGGCTGCCAGGAAGTTGTCTGGGGTGGAAGGTGTGAAGTCTATGCACGAGGTAGCATGTAGGTGTGCAGTCTGGGTGGGAGGTAAGGTGTAGGAAGAGGGTCTGGGAGGGAAGGGAGCATGCAGGAAGCAGTAGGGGGTTGGGGTGCTTACATGGCACAGGTGGCTCTGTGCTGCCTTGCACTTGCAGGTGCTGCCTCTAGTTTCTCCCATTAGCTGTGATTCCCATTTAGCTGAGGGGAGGGAGGGAACTATGGCAAGCTCTTCCCTGCACTGCTGTTCCCCTAGTGAAGCCAGGGGCAACAGTAGTGTACAGAGCCGCTACCTCTCCATATCAGGCAGAGCTGGCCATGCAGGGACTTTAATACCAGCTTCCTGCTGCTTCCCCCTGCAGCAGCGAGCCAGTGCTGGCATCCGAGCCAGACATGGGGGTGTCAAGGCTCAGACTTGCCATGGAATTGGTGCGTCAGTGCTGGCTCCCTCTGCTGCAGGGGAAGGGAAAGCCCCAAGCTTTGCAGTCTGGATCAAGGCAAGCTGGGGGCTAGTTCCAGCCTGCATGCCATAGATTTCCTATCCCTGATTTAGATATTGAGAGAACCTGCTGTGAAGAGCTTAGTGTTTTTATAGTGCCTAATATAATGGGGACTGATCTTGATCAGGCTTCTAGATGCTACTGTAATAAAAATAATTTAGACTTAGCAGTTGGTATAGAACGGTTCAGGATTTTACATATGGGAGTACAATAAACTCCACAGTTGTTTTACTGCACACAGTCACTTTACAGGTAGTTAGGACATATTGCTATGAGATTCTTGTCAAAATTCTGTATAATTGTTTACATTGGAACATGTAGATTTACTCAAACTGCATGTTGAATCTAGATTAGCTTATGTCTTAGCTTTATGTGGCTTGTTTGATATTTTGTTGTTTTATTATTTATGTAATTATTTATTATTATTATTATTATTATTATTATTATTATTATTTATTTATTACTATTATTATTTTTGCTTACAGCGTGCCAAAGGCGGTGATGCATTTTTTGGTGAATCATGTGAAAGACACACTTCAGAGTGAGCTAGTTGGACAGCTGTATAAATCCTTGTTGTTAGATGACCTTCTGACTGAATCTGAGGACATGGCACAACGCAGAAAGGAGGCAGCTGACATGTTAAAGGTAATGAAAACCAAAACACCCAGTGAAGTTACTTAAACTGAAGCATCATTATAAATCTCTTGATTTCATGTATATAACAGTGTTCAGGTTTTTGCCATGCTTTTTAGATTCAAGTCAGTTTTTCTTTTGATCTAGTTCATTCTTTTATAGATGCTGTACATGGGCAAGAAAGCAATAAGGAAATACTAGTACACCATGCATTATTAATTTAGCTCCTGGAGTAAGCCCATACATAGCTTTGCTAGATTGGTATTATCTTTCTTTTATAAAGGAGTTTTAGAATAGTGAACTTTTTGAAATGTTCCAATATAATCCTTTAAAGCTCTGTAACCCTCCCATGACACAATTTCCATTTGAAGGTGGGGTTGAACGTTCTCTTCCCTCCTCCCACCCCCCAAATCCACACTTATTTCTGTGAAGAATACTGAACTCCTGTCTTAAAGATTTTTGATTAGGAACATACTTTTGAGTGAGTATGACTGTGACTTTGGATGCTACACCTGTTTCTTGTACTGCAGTGAGTTTAGGCAAGGGCATTAGCTATTCTAGATTCAACATGAAATGGGAAATAAAGTCAACCCGAGGAATTACAGACAAGTCAGACTTAAACTTCTGTACCTGGAAAGATAATGGGGTAAATAATTAAGCAATCAGTTTGCAAACATCTGGAAGATAAGATGGTAAGAACAAATCATACCACACCAACCTGACAGCTTTCTTTGGCAGGGTAAGAAGCCTTATTCATAATAAGGAAGTTGTAGAGGTAGTATATCTTGACTTTTAGTGAGGCTTTTGATACTGTCTCACATGACCTGCTCATAAACAAACTAGGAAAATACAACCTAGATGAAGCCATTATAATATAGGTGCATAAATGGTTGGCTAACAGTTCCCAAAGAGTAGTTATCAATGGTTCACAGTCATGCTGGAAGGGCATGAGTGGGGTCCCGCAGGGATCAGTTCAGGGTCAAGTTGTGTTCAGTATCTTCATCAATGATTTAAAATAATGTGCACACACAAAGTTTGTGGACAGTACCAAGATGGGGAGGGATTGCAAGTGCTTTGAAGGACAAGATTGTAATTAAAAAATTATTTGGACTAGGGATGTAAAAATGTAATGTTTAATCAGTTAAAGGCAGGGGCTGGAAGCTGCTCCAGCCCCCTGCTGGTTAACCAGTCACATCCCTAATTTGGTCAAACTGGAGAAATAATCTGCAGTAAATAGAACGAGATTTAATAAGGACAAATGCAAAATACCTCACTTAGGAAGGAACAATCAGTTGCACATGTACAAAATAGGAAACAACACCCCAGGAAGGAATACTTCAGAAAGGGATGTGGGCGATCATAGTGGACCATGAGTCAATAATGTGACACTTGTGGGGGGGAAAAAGGGAAATTTGAAGAAATTGGGTTCATTTAGTCAGGAAAAGAGAAGACTGAGAAGGGAACATAACAGTTTTCAGATACCTAAAAAGGAAGGAGAAATTGTTCTTCTTAACCTCTTAAGGATAGGACAAGAAGCAATGGGCTTAAATTTCATCAGTGGAGTTTTATGTTGGACATGAGGAAAATCTTCCTGTCAGGGTGGTTAGGCACTGGAATAAATTGCCTAGGAGGCTGTAGAATCTTCATCATCTAACGTCATAAAAAAATCTTGACACTTTTTAGGAATGATCTAGATCAGTGTTTCTCAACCTTTTTTTTAATAAAGTACCCCACCCAGTACCTATAGTTTTCAGACACACACATTTTTTTCTACTATTGCAACACATTTGTTTAAACAACTTAATCGTTGCCAGGTGGGCGATGAAATTTTTGGGTGTAAAAAGTACAAAAATAATAAAGTGCTGTAAAACTTAAAACAAAAATTCCGTTTTCTCCAAATTTCAGTTGTGTTGATGTACTCCCCCCCCCCCCCCAGACTTCTCTCGAGTACCCCTAACCTAGGGGCCCTCTTACCACTGGTTGAGAAACACTGATCTAGATAATACTTAGTCCTGCTGTGAATGAGGGAACTGGACTAGATGACCTGGCCTCTTGGGGTCCCTTCCAGTCCTATAATTCTAACAATACAGTAAAATGGTTTTTTTTCCAAATTTCTAATTTCCACTAGTTTTTTGGTGTACTTAATACCGCCAGTTCCATTCCTCTGCTCTGAATTGGCATAGAGAAATATGTTTTCCAGAAGATCAAATCAGCACAGTGAGGGAGATATAGCATGGGGCAATTCTCTCATTGAATGAGCAGGTATTGACTCTGCATATTAGAGATACTAGAGCCCCTAAGCTGTCACGGTTCCAAGACTGGATATAACAAGTGTAATTAAATCTCTTCTCTTACTTGAGCCACATGTTTGAATCAGTAAGAGAATTTTGTTGATTGTAAACTCTTTGGGGCCTGAGTCATCTGTCTTGTGTGGTCCTGAGTGCATTGTTGGTACTTACCATAAAGTGATTTATTAAATTTGTTTAAAATGACAGCTATTTTAAAGCTGCCAGTATCTGGATATAGTCCAGTGGTGCATGAATTAGGCAGAATGCAAGTGAAGAGGTATAAATAAATGCAATTTATACAGTGGTTGCAGAAACTGTTTTATTCCGTGCGTGTTATAATGATATAAATAGTAGCAAATAGGTATGTAGCTTATCTAAAGACTTAATTATCCCCATGGAGTATTAGTACAAATACATTGGGGCTTTTGGATAGGTGAGAACATTTTCAAACCAAAAGACAAGTCTCAAAGTTATGGCTGGAACACAACCTTTTTGTTTTGCATTAATTTCTAATACTTTCAGTTCTTTAATGAGGCTGAGGGGAGAGGGGGTGACTTGATGCGATAATTGTGGGTTACAAGTGTGACAATACTTTGTTTTTATAATATTTTGCACTTGTGTAGTATGTTCCATCTGGGGATCTGAAAGGCCTCTTACAAATAATACTGAATTATGCCTCTCAGCAGTGAAAACAATGATCTTGTTGTGTAAAACATGGCTGAATAGACATCATCTTCCAAAGAATCATCTCCTAGCTCTCACATGAGGCAAATAGGGTAATATTTAATATTTCTTCTTGTGTTTTTCCCTTCTGTGCAGGCATTGCAGCGAGCCAGTCAGATTATTGCTGAGATTCGAGAGACTCATCTTTGGTGAAGGTTATCTCTACCTGCCACACAGTTTATATGGGTGGAGAATCCTGATGACTTGAACATTTGCTAAGCGTTGTATACCTGGTAGAATTTTATTTATGAACTCTTATCTGTGTACTGCAACTATGTGTAAATTTGCTCATGTAAAGATAGTTGGTTTGGCTTACAGACAGAAAAGTATGCTGTACTTTGCAAAACAAGTCATATTTAATCCACATAATACATGGCTCTAAATGTTTCCTTACCAGTTTTCTGGTGCAAATAAAACAGACCAAGTTTACTGTCCGGTGACAGTATCATTTAAACTTAGGCAGAACCATTAAAGTTCTAGTGCCTGGACAGTGTAGTCTTGTTGCATAGTTTTTAAGCTGCTTTTACAATAGAGGTTTAAATACCGTGAAGAGGAGAAAGCACTGGGTGTTCTTCCATGAGTATATTGCATGCACCATGGCAAATAGAGACCTGAATTTGATAGTTGGCACAGTAAAAATGTTATATGTGTGCACCCATTTTCCCCCCAGATTTCGAAGAAAAAGCAGCAGTATAAAACACATTTTTTGAACTGGCTAAATTTAATTTGACTTTAGGTGAGTTAGCTTGGAACTTTAAAAAAAAACAGGAGGATGTACTAAGGAGTTGGTGCAAACCAATGAATGTGCACCAGAGTTTGCATTTCGTTGTTGGGGTTGACAATCAAGTGCAAGGACCCCTTCCCCCCTCTGGGACCAAACCTCTGGACCATCCACTAGCAAAATTGTTTTTGTGGAATTTAAAAATAAAATGAAATTTCAAAACTATTGTGGGATAATAAGTGTTTCTTTTAAAATTAAGTTGGACAGCGAGGAGGTGAGATTTTTTTTTAATTTCTTTTCAAATATTTTGGGAAGTATGAAGGCTCAGAGTGTCTATAGAAGAGACAGCAGGACTAGAATATTGATACAAGAGTCTACTTTAAGTACTGCCCTCCGGGGAAAACACATTTTACAATGCGGTGAGGAATTTTTCTAAGATAATCTAATTTATTTTAAGATGAACAAACATGGTGGTTTGTTGTTTTCTTCTGGCTGAAGGCAGCACAGTAAATGTTGATCACACTAGCCTCTTAAAGTTAAAATTTTGTTACGCATTATAGTTTCCTATAATTTGAATTGAGACTCCAGCACACTTGCATGTATTTTTCCCACAGATTTAGTTGATAAAATAGATGTGTTCGTGATGCTGTTTCTGATGTTGTTATTCTCACATGCACATTTATTTGTTGAAGAATTAAATAGACATCACTATCCACAATTTTATGGCACTTCTCTGTACATTAGGCCTGTAGTAAAACTGTAGTTTCTCTTCACCACACACACAGTCCCTTCACTAGTCCGTCACTTAACAGAATCTGAATTCCAGTTTAAGGTGCTAAAATTATAAATGTACAAATACAATCACTTGCCAACATTTAAGGGGTTAATTTACAATAATGGATAATTCTCAATGTTCATTTATCACTGATATGCTCAAACAGAATTTAGATCAACAGATGGAAACAACATTATTTGCCTTAACAATCCCATCTCCCTAATGTCACATTGGTAAGCAGCGTGGAACTTTACGTGTTAAATATCCTATTTAATCAACATAAACCAATTTATCATTCTTCCTTACCAGGGAAAAATGCTTCCTGTGGTTCTGGACACGAGAGTCCAAAAGAGAGTGTGTGTCAGAGTGAAAACCAATTTTCATACTAGTTTAACCAACAGTTATTTTAAATGAACTTCTTTTAATTGGAATCCACTTTTAATACAGTTCAGCTCTCTGAAACTGTGTTTCTTCCTTGCCCTAGTCTTCTAATCCAACCACCTATATATACCCTCTTGGTTTAGAAATGCTTCTTTTCAACAAATTAGTGGATGACAAAGAAGTTAATCACTGGTTAATTGGCAAATATAATTTACAGTCTCTTTGTCAGGAAATATACTAATCATGTGAACTTTCCAGTGGCTACACAAAGCAAACGGGCACAGCTTACTCAAGAAATTCTGATAAGTGAAAGGTAAAATTTTTCAACAAACAATACAGTTAAGTGTTAATTAGCATTGGTGACCTGAATCCTCCTTGAAAATGGTGTAGTAATATTTTGCTATCACTGTACATAAATAAGCTGAGGATATATGGATTGAAAAAGAAACTAACTTTTGTCTGCCATTATCACTACATTCCGAAAAAAATCAATCCAAGCATTAACATCATCCTTTGATTTAAATTAAATAAGCGAAAATGTATTGATTATATCAGACAGGCAACTGTGAGTTATGAGGAACTGTGTCAGAGACACATCACCATCTGAATTTTAGGTGTCTAATACAGCTATACTTGTACAGCTTTTTCTATACTGGGATTTGTTCTCCCAGAATTTCCTATCACTAGTTTTAATACAGCCATGGGAATTTTAGTGTCGACAGGACTCAGATGGCTGCTTGTGTTTTAAGCACAATAAGTAGTAGTTTAAGCAGTGATAGAGAATGGTATGGTTAAAATGCTAGCAGTCATAGGCACTTTGTCCATGCAAGCCCTCTGGTGGTTGTTTTCATCAATAGAAGAAATGGCATTGAATTTTTTGAGAGAAACCTAGCATAGACCAGGCCCTAGTTCTTTGGTTTTTTACTTGGGTGGGGGGAAGGAACAGGGAGAGCTTAATTTCATTTCTAAACCTGTCTGTTTTTTTGCTGTGTACACAATCTGTTGTAAGTTTTCTTTCATAGAAACAAATCTGTGGAAATGAAATTCTAACACTTTTGAGAAATTTAATTTAAAACATTTGTTCATCAAAATTTTTTTGCACATCTTGAACAAATCCAGTATCCAATGAAACTACTGACATAAGCAAGTAATTAAGGGAGAAAAACAAGTTGGAGAAATAGAAATTTGACATTTAATACCTGCTGTATGTATGTTACTACTGTAAATAAAACATAGTGTGAACAACTTGCACATAGCTTTCATATCAATAAATTACTTTTTTTAAGTGGTCAGTTTTAAATTTTACTTATGTGGGGGTAGGTGGGAGCGGGATGTATGTGTATACTTAAGGGAGTTATTCCGAACCAAATGGATTTCTAAAATACATGTGGGCAACCATCTCAAATCCTACTTACCAGACATTTATGGGACCGTTTACTTTTAAAATGAGGTGCCAGTTTAGCCACCACTGGAAATTGAAGTTCCTCACGGACATAGCCATAGAAGAAGCACCTTATCTGTCTCCATTTCAATTTGGAGGTATCAGATCTAGAGGCTGGTTTTTGTGCCTGGTAAATCCTTGATATTTGTTGAGACAATAGTTCTTCTGTAAGGTGGACAATAACACTTTTAAACTGGTTTGATACCAGCTCATTGCACATAAATTACTGTAATAAGATATTACTGCCCAGGTCACTTTGAAAGGGAAGGGATTAATTCTGAATTTTTGTAAGTGGAAAGACTCTTCACTTGTATGCCAACCTAAGAATTTGAAATCTGTGCTTCATACTCAAATAGTTTTGCCATCACCTTACTTGCTGTTGCGCCTCCATTGCACTACCTTTTATGAAGTTGAGCACTACAGCAGGTGTAAAGGTGATGTTGGAATTTCCTATTTTGAATAGTTTAAAAATAAGCAGAAGATAAATTATTTTTCTAAGGTTGAGGCCAAGAGAACCTTCCTTTCAGCTTTTATTAAGCCTGTCAACTCCCACTCCAAGGAGTTATTCAGCATGGTAAACAGCTTAATTAGTTCTGGATGCCAAGGGTGTGCATCAGAGCCAAGCATCAAGCACTGTGAAGAGTAAGGTTACCTTTGTTTCATGGAGGTGACGGAAGTCACAGAATCTGATTTCTAGAAACCTGAGACATTTTGTGCTTCAGTCCTTGGGGGGAGGGGGAGAAGGGGGAGGAGAAGGGCCATAGCAGGTTCCAACAATGAGTACTGGTCTCTTGAGAGGGCCCTACAGGATTCCAATAACAGCCTTGCACTGGAGGGAGAAGATGCTCAGGAAAGCGGCTGGGGGTGTCCTGTTTTCTCCTTTGGATAAACATTCATCCTGCAACTCCCTGCTGTCACAGTGGTGGGGAACCCATGGAGCTGCAGCAGTTTTAGGTGCTAGATCTGCCTCTTCCCATTTTGTCGTTATTTTAGTGAAAGTTATGGAGAGGTCACAGGTCCATGAATTTTCATTCAGTGCCTGTGCCTTCATAAAATAACCATGACAATCTTAGCCTTAGTGAAGAGCTATCATTCTACTGTGCTAAGGCCGTGCACATTTGGGATGGCTTTTCAAATCATATGGATCTGCTTTGCCTCTATCAACCAACAGCCCACCTGCATTCACAGAGTTGAGTACAGTAAGACGTTCTGGACACCCTAAATGAGTCTTGACTCAGGACTTGTAAATCCAACTCATGTCATCCTGGCTTGTGAAAGAATCATGGATAGTTGGCACCACTCCTGACCGAAAGAGTCAACCTCTCTTTCCCAGAAACAACCTTCCTTTCCTCCTTCAAACACTCACTGGTGCAACCAACATTGAAAAATCCCACTTTCTGCTCCAAGTGCAAGGTGCATATCTTTGACCTACTCTTCTTTAAACCCTTCCCCAAGCTTCTGTGTCCCGTCTCCCCCCCTTGCTGCCTCTCTGATGGAAGCAGCAAGGCGGGGGGGGGGGAGCAACTAGTCACCTCAACTATCTGATAAGCATATGCTTATTGGATAGTCGACTAGTTGCTTACAACCCTAGGACCTAATATTTGAGTCTGTCTCTTCAATAACTCCTTCTAAACAGTAAGAGCTAGGATCACAAAAATCAGTATACAGCTTCCTTTCTCTTACAGCTTAAATCAAGGTAAGGATTTGGTTGTACTAGGAACCAAATCCCAGAATGGGATTGTTTCTCATAAAAACAAACAGAAGAGAGACAATCACGAGGCAAGTAAAATGGGCTGGCTGGGGGCATACCATGCCCCTCCCCTGTCTGGCACTACCTCATCCCTGAGCCTTGCACCCCCAGGCACCCTTTAGAGAGTGCAAAGGGGGCTGACGTCTCCCCCCTCTTCCCCACCATTTGTACAGGAACATTGCTCGCTGTTCCCCTTCATCAGGGAGCAATGGGAAAGTGTAGTTTGCTTCATTCCTCAATCTGGCTGGGAAGTGCAGGAGGCAGATGTACCTGGATTTGCCCCAGCCAGGGGACATGCACTCCTTCCCTGGCTGTGCCCACCAGAGCTGCAGTCACCTGGCCCCAAGCTGCTGTGGTGAGAAAGGGCTGGGGTAGTTGTCTCCCTGGGGCATCCTGCACACTCAACTTCTCATTCCAAGCCCCACCCCCAGCAATGATTTAAATGAAAAAACAAAAATTGAGCTAAGAACTCAAGCAAAGCCTGGTAAATCTTCTAATACTGAATATAAGAGCCAGGAAAAGAAAGAACAGTTTTTTAATTATCAGAGGGGTAGCCATGTTAGTTTGGATCTGCAAAAGCAATGAGGAGACCTGTGGCACCTTATAGACTAAGAGATTTATTGGAGCATAAGCTTTCATGGGCAAAGACCCACTTCGTCAGATGCGTGTAGTAGAAATTCCAGAGGCAGGTATAAATATACAGGCATAAGAAAAGAGTACCAATCAAGAGTAAGGCTGGAGATAATGAGGTCAATTCAGTCAGGGAGGTGAGGCCCACTTCTAGCATCTGATGTGGAGGTGTGAACACCAAGAGAGGAGAAACTGCTTTTGTATTTGGCTAGCCATTCACAGTCTTTGTTTAATCCTAAGCTGATGGTGTCAAATTTGCAGATGAACTGTAGGGCAGCAGTATCTCTTTGAAGTCTGTTCTTGAAGCTTTTTTGTTGCAGGATGGCTACCTTTAAATCTGCTACTGTGTTCTACAGGTTTTTGTATATGACCGTTCCTGATACCTGATTTGTGTCCGTTTATTTTTACATAGGGACTGTCCAGTTTGGCCAATGTATCTAGCAGTTTGGCCGATGTATCTAGCAGAGGGCATTGCTGGCACATGATGGCGTATATTACATTGGTAGATGTGCAGGTGAATGAACCTGTGATGGTGTGGCTGTTCTGGTTAGGTCCTGTGATAGTGTCGCTAGTGTAGATATGTGGGCAGAGTTGGCACCGAGGTTTGTTGCACGGATTGGTTCCTGAATTAGTTACTGTGGTGTGGTGTATAGTTGCGTGTGAGAATTTGCTTCAGGTTGTCTGTGGGCAAGGACTGGCCTGCCTTCCAAGGCCTGTGAAAGTGAGGGATCATTGTCCAGGATGGGTTGTAAATCACTAATGATGCGTCGGAGAGGTTTTAGCTGAGGACTGTAGGTGATGGCCAGTGGTGTTCTGTTGGTTTCTTTGTTGGGCTTGTCTTGTAGTAGGCAGCTTCTGGGTACACATCTGGCTCTGTTAATCTGTTTCCTCACTTCCTTGGGAGGGTATCGTAGTTTCAAGAATACTTGGTGAAGATCTTGTAAGTGTTTGTCTCTGTCTGAGAGGTTGGACCAAATGCGGTTGTATCTTAGTGCTTGGCTGTAGACAATGGATCGTGTGGTGTGTCCGGGATGGAAGCTGGAGGCATAAAGGTAGGCATAGCAGTCAGTAAGTTTTCAGTATAAGGTGGTGTTTGTGACCATCACTAATTTGCACCGTAGTGTCCAGGAAATGGATCTCTTGTGTAGACTGGTCCAGGCTGAGGTTGATGGTGGGGTGGAATTTGTTGAAATTGCAGTAGAATTCTTCCAGAGCTGCCTTCCCATGGGTCCAGGTGATGAAGATGTCATCAATGTAGGGTAAGTAGAGAAGGGGCACTAGTGGACGAGAGCTTTTTAGTTTTTTAATTATGGCTCTCACTGTAGCAGCAACTGAGTTCAACTGTATTGAAGTCTCCACAAGAATTAGAAGGCAACTGATAACTGAAGACGCAGCAAATAACCTTCCATGGAACATATCCCAACCACCAGAAGACAAATTCTCCCACAAAATTGAAGGAATTGTTCTGTGATGGATGGGATTCTTTGCTAGACATCCCAGCATGCAGTTAACTAAATTGCCCATTAAGAGTTAAACCCAGAACAGTGGGCATTCAGGAAGGGCTGGCAGGGAGCCAGAAGACCCAATGGGAAGAGAGATTAGAAATGAAACAGTTTTTGCCTGCTTCAGTATCCTTTGTGTGAGAGAGCAGAGCAGGAGCTGGGGCAAACAGGTGGACTGAATCAGGAATAAAAGCATGGATTTTTCAGTGATATTCATGCCTAAGGAATCATAGAACACTAGAACTGGGACCCTGAGAGGTCATCACATCCAGTCCCCTGCCCTCATGGCAGGACCAAGCACTGTCTAACCTGGTCTTAAATATCTCCAGTGATGGCGATTCCACAGGCCCCGTAGGCAATTTTTTCCAGTGTTTAACGCACCCTGACAGAAAGTTTCTCTTAATGTCCAATCTAAACCTCCCTTGCTACAATTTAAGCCCATTGCTTCTTGTTCTATCCTCAGAGGCCAAGGAGAACAATTTTTCTCCCTCCTCCTTATAACACCATTTTAGATACCTGAAAACGGCTATCAGACTGAACCTTGGAACAGAGGCTATGTATGGGTATGTCTACACTTGCACCCTCTTTTGAGAGAGGGATGCAAATGTAGACATTCGAAATTGCAAATGAAGTGAGGATTTAAATATCCTATGCTTCATTTGCATAATCGCGGACAGCCGCTATTTCGAATTAAAGTGCTGTTTAGACGCGGCTATTTTGAAAGAAAACCCTTCTTCCGAAATAACTGTTAAACCTCATTTTGAGGAATAAGGGTTATTTCGGAAGAAGGGACTTCTTTCGAAATAACTGCGTCTACACAGCATTTTTATTTTGAAATAGCACTATAACTCTAATATGCAAATGAAGTGTGGGAAATTCAAATCGGCGCTTCATTTGTAATTTTGCTCAGCTGCATTTGCATCCCTCTTTTGAAAGAGGGTGCAAGCGTATACATACCCTAAGTGAACAGAGAATGTTTAATTAGATGTGATCAGGTTTTGTTTGTTTGTTTAAACTCCTCTGTGCTGAACTCCACCTCCAAAAAAAACTTTTAAACTGAATTCCAAGGAAGCAATTCTCTGCGCTTTAATCTTTTTTTTTTTTTCAGTTGCTCTATCTCCTGGCAATCACGTATGCTTTACCAAGTATGTTGTCTTTGTTTTGTTACTAAAAATCACCTTATTAAGACTATGATCAGACTCTTGTGTCCTAGGAGGTTCTGTGTACATGTGCCTGAGACAGAATATTAGCTAGTAAGAAATTATAGTTTGTTTTCAAGCTCTCTCCTGAGGGAGATTTAAAGAACTTGGGGTCACCTCATAGGAAGAAGTTCCCAAGTGCATCTTTCTGGATTCCAGGGGAGTTTTGGAACCATTTGGGTGGTGGTAGCATACCAACCAAGGTCAGGGAATCTGTGACCTTGAAGAGGTTTTGTTTTAAAAACAAGCCTTTAGTGGCAGGGTATTTTAAGGGTTCTTACAGGCCCCCATGTTCTACTGTCAAGGTGGGGGGCAGCCTAGATATATTCAAACTAGGGGTGTAAACAAGTAGTAGAGTATGTAATTAACCCATAAGCCTACACTTATGGGTTAATTTTTTTGACTACTCACATTTCCCTTTATCAGAGGCAGCAAAGGGTCAGGGGGAGCTGGCTTAAAAGACAGCAGCCAGCAGCTGGGTTGGGGAGGAGGCTGCCACGAAGTAGATGTGCCGGCAGCATTCCCCCCGCAGCAGCCTCTGTCTGTGGGGAGCTCAGACACTCCCCCCCCCCCCGCCCCAGTCAAGGGCTGCTGTCACCTCCCACTGCTGCCTCTGTATGTGGCTTTGGGCAAAAGGACAGGGATAGGATTCCCATTTTGAGGCATGAAGAGATGTTAATTTTGAACAGGAATGATTCTTTAGTGAACAGCACGATTTTTGCCTCATGCAATATGCAGTAGGGTAAATATCTCACTTTCCTTGCAGTTGTGCTTGCTTACCAGCAGGCCAGCAAGGACAGAGTTGAAAAGAAATAGACTTGCATCGATTCAGTGGGGTGACCTGTGATTTATAGTGCCGAAGCCTGAAATGATGTGGAATTTAACATCAAAGTCCAGCCAGTCCTTAAGAAGATATATAAATTAGAATGTGTGGTTTGTTAATGTAATTGATTTATGTAACGTGGGAAAACTGGAAACATTTTGCTTAATGTTTGTAGACCATTAACACAATAGGGCCTTGGAGGGGGTTAGGTGATACAATACATTCAGATTATGCAGATGCACGACCTACGAGAGGCTAGAACGGGGTGGGCAATAATTTTTGGTGGGGGGCCACTCCAAGATTTTGGTAAGTGGTCAAGGGCTGCACTCTTCTGTGGAGGGGGTGTGGGGTCTGAGAGGGTGTTTGGGTGGAGGAGGGTTGTGACTTGGGTCAGGGGATTGGTATGTAGGGTCAGGGAGGGAGTGTGGGTGCAGGAGAGGATTCTGGCTTGGGGGAAGGGTTTTAGAGGGAGTACAGGTCTGGAAGGAAGTTGTGACCTGGGGAAGGGGGGGCACAGAGGGTTTGGATGATGACCTGGGTGAGGGAGTGGAGGGGCTGGGGAGCCAGAGGCCAGTGCTGGCTGGGAGGAATTTACCTAGGTGTTTCCTGGACAGCAGGCTGCAGTACTCCTCCCCCCCCCCCCCCCTCGAGCCAGGCTGGGCTCCCTGTCTGCTGCAAAATGCAGCTTCCTCTGTCCAGGTGGCTGTGGCTCTCAACTCAGTGTGGGGGAAAGAGGGTTGCATTGCCCCTGTCATTCAAGCCAATCTCTTAGCTCCGATTGGATGCCTGTTTCCAACCAATAGGAGCTGAGAGATTGGCTGAGGTCAGTTCTTATTGGCTGGTTGTTTCTGGCCAATAGGAGCTGAGGATTGGGCTGGGGGCAGGGAGATGGCATGAAGTGATGTAGGTACTGGGTTTTAAACAGCGACAGCTATGTGCCTAAGGGTCCCAGCAGGGGGGTCCGCGGGTCGGATCTGGCCACTGGGCTGTATTTTGCCCAGGTCTGGGCTAGAATAGTATGATGTACTTTATTTGGGTTAGAAGTTGCCTGCCAATTACTATTATAATTAGGGTCTACCAAATATGCAGTTCATTTTTGTCATGTTCAAAGCTGTAGGGTTTTTAAAATTAATGATTTCAGCTATTTAAATCTGAATTTTTACAGTATTGTAATTGTAGGGGTCCTCACCCAAAAAGGAATTGTGGGGGGTTGCAGTACTGTTGCCTTTATTTCTGCACTGATGCTTGTGGCAGTGCTGCCTTCAAAGTTGGACAGCTGGAGAGCAGCAACTGTTGGCTGGAAGCCCGCTAGCTGCAGCAGATGTGAGGATATGATGGTACAGTATTGCTACCCTTATCTCTATTCTGCTGCCTGCAGATCTTGGCCTTAAGGCAGCAGCCACTGCTCTCTGGCTGCCAAGTTCTCAAAGCTGCACAGATATAAGGGTGGCTGCAACCCCCCTGGAACTTCCTTTTGGGTCAGGACTCTCAATATGAGAAATGCTGATCTCCCTCATGAAATTTGTATAGTATAAAAATACCAAAGGGGAAAAAAAACCAATAGATTTCCCAGTCTAGGGCCACACTTTGCTTGAGAGGTTTTGCTGGTGAGGCTTCCTGCTGGCCAGGTTGGTAGCTGAAGTGCTCTGTGTGACAGGTGTGGTGCCTTATAGGAAAGGTCTCCAGATGAGGGCAGTAAGTAGCCGTGGTTTTGGGCTGGTGCCAAGACCCAGCCTGGCACATGACAGTGGTGTATTTGGCAGGATGCACAGAATCTGATCAATTAAGCTGTGGATTAGGACCCCACATTGTTCTAAATTTGATTTTGAAACAGAGTTTGGTTGGTTACAGGGGCAGTTATGAGTCAACAATATAAGGATCTTTGCAAAGAGGCCCTGCAAAAATTTGTGCTCTACAGGAAATGTATTTAGGACTCTTTACACAAATGTGGAAGGGCTTTGTTGAATTCTCATGTATCCAATAGTAAATGTAAAGTGTGCATGTGCTTATTAACTATGTTTTATCCCAGACCTCCAAGAAGAAATTACAGCCAATGTGGCCCGAAGTTGTCCAACACCGTCTGTGATTTGGAGGGCGTGTCATAACCAGGAGATCTGACCAGCAGCTGGGGACTAAAGGATTAACTAATATCTTCAAGCACCTATGCAGATAGCCGGTGGTCAGCCAATAACAATGCAGGAAGGAATTTCAAACTGGGAAAGAGGACTTTTATTTTTTGCTCCTTTGTCTGAAAAGCAGAGCAGTTTCTTCCACGACTTAAGGAGAGGCGAGGCCCGTCTCTCTCCAAGAACAGATTTCTTATAATCTTTAAGTAGGGCAAAGTTTAGATGGTCTGTCAAGATTTTGTTGTTTTCTTGGTTTGGGCATTTGGAACTAATGTCTGAGCTGTTAAGAGGTTTTTTTCCCTCCCTCTTTTTGTAACTAAAGTTTTGGCCCAGGGGAGTCCCCCAGGCCAACTGGTGGCTCTTTCCATCTAGCCACTTTACTATGCTTGCAACTGTAGTTTTGTTTTGATAGAAAAGTTTTTTCTTTTTCTAATTAACCAGTATTGGTTGATTTGTGTCCTGGAAGGTCAGTCTGTGTGTATCTGCATGCCTGACTGAGGGGTCAGCTACCACAGACTGCAGCTTGTTTTTCTCTTTTTCAAGCTCGGGGTACCCTGGGGTTGGTTTCAAGTATCTACGCCTGGTTGTGGATTTAAAAGCACTTGATGGTGGCAGCGGATTCTCCAAAATCCTGGTATTAGGATTTTGGGCAGAAGTTTTTTGTACCAGAGCCTGTAGAGGCAAGGTTTTGGAGAGCTCTTGTGGGCACCCACTTCTGCATTCATCATGCCAAAGGAGGGGGGGGGGGGGAGAAGAAACAGCCTTGACAACTTTAGATTTTCAAATATTTTTGTAACTTAATATTTCCTGAAGAGGAAGAACAGCAACCTTCATCCCATCATAGCTCATCATCTTGGATAAAAGTTTATAGGCACCGGTTGAAATGAGTGTCACTGTTCAAACAAAATGAAAGCCTCAAACTAGGGTAGAGGGTGGGGTAGAGAATTAGTTTTTCATAATCCTGATGGCAAAAGAACAGAATGACTTCTGAGTCATTTATTGCACTGAGAATTCTGTTTTGGAGAACTGATTATGTGAATGACAACTGATAATTCTCAAAGATTTTTGGGGGTAGACTAAATGGACTATTTTGCTGAGTTTCTTACTGTATTCTTCGTTCCTTGACTCATAGTATGTAGCAAACCTCTTAGATGAACATTGTCAAAATTAAAACAAATACAAAATTACCCTTTTACAAATGTAGCTGCTTTATTTGAACCATTAGGTAGAATCTCACATTGTGAGAAGAACGAGACAAACACTACTCTCCTATTGGGCTGTTCTCGTGAGCTGTGCAATATGCACAATATAGAAAGGACAAGGTAAGAGATGATTTGGGAAACTTTGTGCAAAGGTGTATCTTACATTTTAATTATTTCCTTTGTCACAACTGCAGCCATTTTATAAGGTAGAAGTTTTTCTTTCCAATCCTAAGTACTGACACTCCATTCTTGAGGATATGTTGCCCAATAACAAGAACAGCTTCAGGATTAGTTACTTGCATGTAATTTATAGAGACTCCACCATCTGTAATCTTCTGGTACCTTAAAACAAAACAGTAATCACAAAATGATTGTTGCCAACCCTCAAACATTCAGATTAGAAAAAAAGTTACTCTATTAATTTTGGTGTGGGAGACTGGACAGGTTGGGCAGTTCATAATGGAATATGAAATCTTTGCCTCTAGGTCACTTATTCAAATTCAGTCCAAGTCAATGGAGATTGACTGGTACCAGTCACGTTCCTAAAGAACACCAATCCACGCTTTTTCCAAAGGATGTTGTGAATGCCAAAAATACAACAGGGTTCAAAAAACTGGATAGGTCCATGAATAGCTAATTAGCCCGGATAGCTGAAATGCAACACCATGCTCTGTAACAGCCCTAGCTTCTGCTTGTCAGAAGCTGGGAATGGATGACAAAAGATGGGTTAATTGCTGACTACCAGTTTTGTTCATTCCCTCTAGTGGCCAATACCAGATGCTTCAGTCAGAAGACACAATACCGAAGTAGACTGACCATTCATTATTCATGGCTTTTAATCTGGTGCACTGACAGCAATACATACACTTGTTTCAATACTGTGGTTTAGTCAACCAATTCTCTTTTCCCTTTAGTGCATTTGGAATTCGTTATGTTCTGGTGCGTAGACTTGTTACTTAATGAATTTTAGCAGATAGCAACATTCTACAACTCGAATGAATACAGCAGTGAGGATAATTTTAGCAGCAGAGTTAAGCCTATCAAATTACTTTAGAGTGACTTATAAATTATGATGACGGTAGTGTGTTGTGCAACTTCTACACCTATGCTTGTCTCCTGCTTCAATTTACAGTATTTATAGGCAGATCATCAACACCTCACTAATCGATTTTTCAGACGAATGATTACTTTGCTGTTTTGATATAACTGAGGCCTGAATAAAAACACTGTTAAATGAATTTCTGGAAGTGTACAATTGTAGACCATATAACAAACAGGATTAAATTAAAGAATACAACATACCCACTGGGTCCATCTTGAATGGCATTTGCTTTGACACACAAGTCAAGTACACTCATTCCAGGTTCAAACATCAATTCAGCAAATGGAGCTTCTCTGAAGAGTTCTTGTAATTCTTGGTCAGACATAGCTTCCAATGCCTCCACACTGCTGTAATACAGTGCTTTAGTACACCTAAAATATATATATATTGTTAGTGTTTTTCTGTTTCCTTAATTAAGATTTTCTCTCCAAATACATGAGAAGGTATCTATGTTGAGGACTGTGAATGAAAAGTCAGGCTACTCCATAGTGCATCTTTTTTTCAATCACAGTAGCCTACCTTCCGGGGGGGGAGGAGGAGGAGACTGAATTGAAACCCCTCAAACTTTATCAGTGCTACTTACAGGTAAAAGCATCTGCAGAATTACATGAAATGTGCCTCCCTCCACCCTCAAATGTTCACAAACTAGCCACATAATTTCCTCTAGTCATAAAGAGCATTTATCCTAAATAAGCCTGAAACAGTATAAATTAGTCAAACTTTACCTTTTGGCAGATTCCAGACCACCTTTTCCATGAACAAGCTTAGTTACTTCTGCAGCAAGTCTTTTTTGAGGTCCCCGCTTTTCAGGTTCTTTAGCATGCATTTCCATTATGTGCTCAATTTCCGGAAGAGGAAGGAAAGTGAACAGTTTCAGGTATCTAAAAGCAGAAAAGGATTTATTTTCTCTCTACCCCAGTTGGTATTATTACACTTCTTTTCTCTCTGCCATGCGAACTTAATTCCATGTGTTAAAATGATTTTTAATTAATCCCGATTGTAGATGCTCTCTCAAACCTCTCTGTTTGCACAGTTAGGACTAACAATATGTTTTTTGGATTTCAAATATTTCCTCAAGTGCATATGCTTTGGAAACCCATACACCTTCCTGGTGGTGTCCCCTAAGCCACTTAACGCTCAAAAGGTCTTTTTTTTATGCTAACTTGTGATGCATATATCAACAAATGAATTACTAATGTCATGTACATTTATGAATCTGGTAAGCTATTTAACCAATAAAGACTCATTTTCAAAAGAATTGGCATGATGACAGTGGAAATATACTTTACTGCAGGCCTGGTCAAAGAGTTTCCAGGGCCCAAGGCAGTGTGGCGGAGCCACAGAGCTGCGAGTGAGCAGTCAGGTGGGCAGGGCAGGTAGCTGGACAGCACAGGGCCCAAGGACACCTCACTCGCCTTGCCCAAAGGCCGGGCCTGTGTTGCTGTATAAAATAGGGATGTAAGAGACTAGTCGCTTCCCCCCTTTGCTGCCTATCAGAGGGAGGCAGCAAGGGAGGGGAGCAGGAGCTAGTGTCGGGGGGGGGGGGAACTGTCTTAAAAGCTGGTCCTCCCTCCCCTCCCCAGCACTGTGTCCGTGGGGGCCAGGGGAGGTAGAGGCACAGCAGAAATGGCGCGAACGGGGACTGAAGCAGTCTCTGCTTGTGCCGCTTCTGCTGCAATTCTGCTTTTGAAATACACAAGAGCCCCAGTGGGAAATCCCATCGACTAGTCAATTAGTTAATCTAAATTTAATATCCCTAGTATAAAATACAAGCATACTCTCAGTGCTGCTGTTAGTTTTCTGGTGCAAGTTTTATGGAAAATGAGGTTTAAGAACTACTTGCCTCTCAACAGTGCTATCTTGCTGTCTTACAAAAAACTGGTACAGCTCAAACGGAGAGGTCTTATCTCTGTTTAGCCAAACTGCATTACCAGCAGACTTTCCCAATTTATCTCCAGTGGTACTGGTAATAAGAGGCACTGTGATTCCAAACACTTCTTCTCCCGTCACCCTGCGGAGAAAGAATCACAATGCATTAAGATCACATGGCCCAGTAAATTGAAATGTAAAGTGTATCTGGAACTACTGGTTATTTTGAGGTGTTTCTAAACTTTTCACAAAGTAATTATATCATACTAAAAGTAATTTAATTGTTTTTTTGAACTCATAGCCACTAGATATGAGGTAAAAAATATTGGCGGAATATAAAATTGTAATTTTTTTGTATGTAATGAGACTGCCCACTTTATTTTTTTTAAAAGCTTCAGGATATAAGCCAACTAGCAGCTAATAAAAGGTTAGGAAGAAAATTCCCCTGTAGGTTCTTCTGAAGCATCTGATTCAGAATATAGCATTAAAATCAGGATGGGAAATAATTTTTGATGGGGCCTACCCCAAGAATTTGGTAAGTGATCAGGGCTGTACTTTTCTACTATATTGATGGAGAGGCTGTGGGGTCTGGGATGTAGTTTGGATATATCAGGGAGCTCTGGGTAGGCAACAGGGGTGCAGGAGGGGTTTATGATCTGTGGCCAGTGTTTGGGTGCAGGTTCTGGCCAGAAGGCACTTACATAGGCAAATCCCTGCTGGTAGCCCACTGGGACCTTTAAGCAGGCTCCCTGCCTGCCGCAGCCCCACATGCTGCTCAAAGTAGCCAGCTGCTGGGGCCAACATGTATCTTGACGCACTGTGCCCCTTGGGAGAAGGGGGTGCAGTAGCTTTCTGTACACACCCACAAGCACTGCCCTTGCAGCTCCAACTGGCCAGTTTCTGGCGAAAGGAAGGCTGAGTATGGTGCTGGGGCAGGGGGACAAACACCACATGTTGAGAAGCATGTGGAGCCATGGCAGGCAGGCAGGGAGCCTGACCCAGGGTCCCAGCCTGTATTTTGCCTACCCCAATTAAGGTGCATAGCATGTCAATTTTGATATATTACAGTGTCTTGTACATGTTGTGTTCAACATAACCTGCAGAATAACTCTGAATGTTGTCTAGCTTTGAGAAGTGCCACAGCACTCTTAATTTCCATTTCACCTACTAAGACAGACTAGCACAAACACTGTTTGCATGTACTTAACAACAACAGCAACCACTCCACCACCAATGTTGGTATTCTGAAGTTGCTCCTTAGGATTTTCCAGCACACTTTTCTCCTTTATTTCTACTTATCTACTGGAAGGTGAATGACTATAAATCTCACCAAAAGTCTTATACTTTAGAGACAGTGAGAATGTTTAGAGGCATCTCCTAGTCTCAAAGGCTAGTTGCAACCTGCATCACAGTAACAATTACTGAACAGAAGTGCCTCCTGGTCTTTTAATATAGATTGTGACTTTTTAAAAGGACTGAAGAAGCTTTTCAATGCTGCTCTCTCAAAGTCTCACTGTCAGCCAAAAGCTGTATTTAAAAATAAGTTAAATCATTTTTCATTTTGGAAAGCTTGTTGAAATTCTGGAAACTACTGCCCACTTTCACATTTCCACTCCTAGCAATTTTATGAAGTGTTTCATGATTTAACGTTTTACTTAAAGTCCCCTGTGCAGGAGACAAGCGTGAGACTTTCCTCTTTCATTTAAAAAAAACCATGGAAATTTCCACCCCTCATGATTGCATGGAAAAGTTTGAGTGTGATATCCGTGTACAGTAAAACTCCAATTGTCCAGCACCAACTGGAACCTGGAAGTGCTCTGGCCAGCCGGACAATTAGAGCTGCTCCGTGCCGCTTCCCCACGTCCGCTGCTGAAACTGACCAGTGGCAGACTTGGAGAAGAGGTGCAGAGCAGCTGAGGTGCTGCAGGGTTGGTCCTGCAGTGCCACTCTTCACCCCCCTGCTCGGTGCCCAGCAGCACCCCAGCGCCACTGCTGAAATTGACAGGTGGCAGACTTGGGGAAGCTGTGGAGCAGAGCAGCTGGGGTGCTGCCAGGCACCAAGCAGGGGCACTGCGGGACCAACCGGGCAGCACCCCAGCTGCTCTGCTCACAGCTTCCCCAAGTCCGCAGCTAATCAGTTTCAGCAGCAGCGGACTTGGGGAAGCTGTGGGCAGAGCAGCTGGAGTGCTGCCGGGTGGTCCCGCAGCACTGCTCAGATGAGGGGCAGCGCTGTGGGACCAACCTGGCAGCACCTCAGCTGTTCTGCCCTGCCACTTCCCCAAGTTGCCGTTGCCACTTGCAGCCCCAGCTGGCCTGGTGCTGGCAGCTGCACGGAGCTTCCCCGCTTCCCTGCAAAATGGCGGAGGGTTCACCCCATGCCGTGCCATTTCCTGCTGACCCCCCCAACCCCCTTCCAGAGTACCTCCTGATACTCCAGCATATCTGATAATCTGGCACCCCGGGGTCCCAAAGGTGCTGGATTATTGGAAGTTTACTGTACCACTAAAGGGTGAAAAACCAGAAGCAAATTAAAAAAAAAAAATTTAATACCTGCTGTAAGTCAAAATTAACTATTTGTGGCCTGATTCATTTTTTTAATACTTGAGCTTAGCTATGCTTAGTTCTATACACTAAGGATTTTAAGCAGGTAACTGACTAATTGTGTACTCAATACAATTTGTACTGAGTACATGGTTCATCAATGAGCTGTAGCTCTGAGTTTTGATGTAGTAGGAGCTGGGAGCACAGGCAGCCCGGCTCCTACTACATTTAAACTGCAGAGCTGCAGCGAAGATAAGTCCGGGACCCAGTGCGAGCCCGGACTCAGCAGTCCTGGCTCACGCCAGGTCCTAGGCCATTGCGGCTCTGCCTTTTAAATGTGGTAAGAACCGCCTGGCTCTTACTACATTTAAAAGGCAGAGCATCAGTAGTCTGGGACCCAGCATGAGCCAGGACTGTTGAGTCCCGGCTCCTGCTGGGTCCCGTTGCATATCTGCTTCTCCTACCCCCCACTCCATGCACTGCGGAGACAATGCTAGGGGGAACTGGCTTTTAAGGCAGCTCCCCCTCCACCCTTGTTGCAAGTAGCCGAGCAGTGACTCAACTCCTCCATAAGCTTAGTAGTCCCTTACATCCCTACCATACACTAAAGAATCAGTAAAGGAAAAAGTTTGACCCTTTCAGTGTTTCAATATTGCTCTCATCAGTTGTGCTTGTGGATTAGCATGTGTGAAGCAACTGGTTTGAGTTTGCAATAGCTGCCTCCTTGCTTTTAGATGATAAGTCACACAGAGGATACTAAGATTGCAGAGGCACAAGATACCACCTAGCAGGTTGAGTGCTATCATTCCACAGGGGCTTCCAGTGCCCAACTCTATGAAAGGAAGCAATCAGCCATGCTCATGCAGCCCATGGCAGTTCCCCCCCGTGCTCTTTCTGAAGGTACCCATCTCTGTGAGAGAAAGTGGGAAGCCCTGGTGGTGCAGCTTATGCTGACATCTGTCAAGGTCTGCCCAGCCCAATGCAATGAAGTTTTTGACCATACTGCTACAGCGCACGATGGCACGTGGCAGGCTGGGCTCTCCAGCAGCCATCCCTGCGAGAGACCAGGCTGGTGGCTATGTTGGTGCAGCTCCCCCTAGCCCCCGCTCAAGCCTGCTGCGTGCCATCTCTCAGGGGCTGACCATCCTTCCAGGAGATCCCCGCTGGTGCAGCCGGGTCCACCCCCTCGTCCCACCGCCCTTACTTGGAGACGAGCTCGTATCCGGACATGATGTTGCCCATCTGGTCAGCTCCCCCGAGCTGGATGCGGCAGCTGTGGTGCTGGTGCAGGTGCAGGAAGTCGTAGGCCTGCAGGGCCGGGTAGAGGAACTCTGCCAGGCTCATGCCCTCGGGGCTGCGGAGCCGGGCCTGGCAGCTCTGCCGGCTCAGCAGGGTGCCCATGCGCAGGCGGCCCCCGACCCCACACAGGAAGCCCACCAGCGGCTCGCGCCCCAGCCACCAGGTGTTATCCTGCAGCGACACCTCGCCCAGCCGCGCGCCGCCCGCCGCCGGCCAGAACAGCTGCTGGTGGTTGTCGAAGAGCCGCCGCAGCCCCTCGCGCAGGCCCTGCGCGTGCTCCCGCGCGCGCTCCTCCGACAGCGGCGCGCGCTCCTTGGCGCGGCCGCTCGGGTCGCCCAGGCGGGCGGTGGCCCCGCCTACCAGGCCGATGACGTTGTGCCCCGCGCGCTGGAAGTGCAGCAGGCCCAGGACGGTGAGCAGGTGGCCGACGTGCAGCGAGTCGGCCGTGGCGTCGAAGCCGCAATAGACGGTCTGCGGCGGCTGGCCGGGCTCCAGCAGGGCGGGCAGCCCGTCCTCCGCGCCCTGCGCCGGGAACACCTCCTGGAACAGGCCCCGCTCGCACTGCGCCGCCAGCAGCCCCTTGGCGGCCGGAGCCCGCTGCGGCTGCTGATGGAGCCGCCGGCAGAGGCCGCACCCAAGAGCCGCGGCCCGGCGGCAGCCCACCCGCAGCCTTGCGGGCGCCGCCATCTTGGGTGGGAGGGACGGCGCAAGGGACGCTGGGATAGGGGCTGATTAAAGCGAGGCTCCTCCCCGAGCGGCCGAGGCCGCCTGTGCCCCGCCCTGCGTAAGAGCGGGGGGGGGCCAGTCACCCCGCCCCCTCCTGCCCGTGTCCGGCGCCCCGCCCCCCTTCTCCCTTCCCTCCCGCTAGCCGGGGTGGGAACCTCGGGCCCAGGGTCCGAATGCAGCCCCCAGCTTGCCTGGCTCGCCCCCCAGGCTCAGAGCCCCCCCCCTTCCGTATTGGGGGGCCCGCACTGGCGCACCCCCTTCCCCCCCCCCCCCGCCGCCATCCACCCGCGGGGCTGGGCCCCCTTAGCTTCTGGTATGGCAGGGGAATGGAGGGACTGTCTTTGTCCTTCTCTAGCAGAGGCCACATCAGTGAGGGGTGGTTTGTTTGTTTTTTTTGTGCTGCTCACTTGTGTGCGGTGCCTGACTGATTTTTCTGTGGGTCAGCACCCCCCCCCCCCCCCGCCTTCTCCCTCCCCCCCCCCCTCCCCCACAAAAGGGTCCCCACCCCTGCGTTAGCATACGGAGCCTGGCACACGTGCTCTCCCTGTTCCAGCCTGTGTGTGCCAGCTTGGCGTGCAAAACCCCACTGCCTTGGGGCCAGGACAGCTCCTGTCCCTCAGGCCTGCACGCAGGCGTTGGTGCTGGAGGTGCTGCTGCATCTAGGGTTGCCAAGTGTCCGGTTTTGAACCAGACAGTCTGGTATTTGAGCTTTCTGTTCAGGAAACAAATTGAGAAAATACCAGCCATGTGAATGTCTGGTATTTTCTAATTAAGTTGGTGCTGGAGTCAGCAGGAGAGCCCGGGAAGCAGCATCTCCCCCAGCCTGGGCACCCCTGTTCTGTAAAGTGGCCACAGGCTCCCCAGCCTGAGACCCCCCCCTGCAACCATGCCCACTGCCGCAGGACACTGCCTGCTTCTCCGCGCTGCTCCTGCGACGTGAGCCTAGTGGGGCTCCAGCGCTGCAACCATTGGACCCAGCGACCTCTTTGCTAGCTTCTCAGTCCCTCCCTCCTGCCTCCCTCCCTCCCTCCGCACATGCCCCGCTTGCAGCAGAGAAGCCACTGAGACAGGCTAGCTGGGCTCTGCTCTCCCCTCTCCCTCTTTCCCAGCCCCACCTGGTGCTGGGGCCTTGGCAGGTCTCTGCTGTCTGGTTGCTAAGCCAACCTCCAGCCTGGCTCCCGTTACTGAGATAGCTCACTGACTGCCCCACAGCAGGAGGGGGGATCTCCCTTCTTTCCCCAGGTAGGTACCCCTTTGACACACGAGCTAGCTAGCCTAGCTGGAGGAAGGCTGGGAGAGGATCCCTGCCTGAAATCCCAGCCCTTAGATGAGGAGGATTCCTTGGGATTGTCGTCAATAAACTTCCCATATCATGTATACTTTTTTTTAGTCGACAGATTTTTATCAAGTGTGTCCAGTATTTTTGTTGAAACCATCTGGCAACCCTAGCTGCATCCCAGCCTGAAGTGGTTTCTCTCCTATTCAGAATTTACACTTTGGTTCAATGATTCTCGGCACCCTCACTCTACAAGTTGTTCTAGCATCTTGGGCCATAGATGTTTGAACTAGGAGTCCAGAGGGTTGCAGCACACCCTGGCTTGAAATAGTTTCAGATATATACATGGTTTCCAGTTGGGTTCAATAGCTCTCAGCACACCCACGATAAAAATTGTTCCAGCATCCCTGCCCTGGGCATAAGGACTCCCCTTTTAAGTATTAGCTCCCTGGTCAATTTCATTTTTCAAGCCCCAGTTTTTAGTTACATAGGCTGAAATTACTGTAGTTTAAACACCTGCATTTTTCTATATGTTTCTTAGTGACACTACAAACTGGGTTGGCTGCTGTTAATGGAGTGGGGAACTAATGCTGGCTTAACCTTCCTTGATGAGACTCTCTATTCCTGAGAGAAGAGAAGCTAGAGAGTTAGATACTGGGCCATATGTAACCAAAACAGCATGTTTAAAAGTTTCGGGGGGGGGGGAGGGGAAGGCTGTGTTAGTCTGTAACTTTCAAAACAATGAGTAGTCCATACTCATGATATATATGGTATCATGAACTTTCATGGGTAAAACCCACTTCCTCAGGTGAACAGTGTTTTGCCCACGAAAGCTCATGATACTATATATATTTTTTGTTAGTCTCTAAGGCTACGTCTACATTGCGCATTCTTGCACAAGAACATATGCAAATGAGGTGTGACAAGGAATATCGCCGTGCCTCATTTGCATACCTAATGAGGCACCATTTTTGTGCAAGGGGCTTTTGCGCAAGAAGGAGCAGTCTACACTGCTCCTTCTTGTGCAAAAACCCCCTCTTGCGCAAGAGCCGTTCTGCCGCTTATTTTCAGGCAGAACGGCTCTTGCGCAAGAGGGGGTGTGTGTGCAAGAAGGAGCAGTGTAGACTGCTCCTTCTTGCGCAAAAGCCCATTGTGCAAAAATGGCAGCTCATTAGGTATGCAAATGAGGCACAGCGATATTCCTCTGTCAATCCACTGTCTGTGATTCCACTGTCAATCTTCCAGGGTTCGAATTAGCAATCTAGTTAGGGCAGCTAATTCGAAGTGAGAGGGGCATTCCAGTCAATGCCTATAACCTTGCTTTCAAGAGGAGTAAGGGAAGTTCAAGGAAGAGTGTTCTTCCTCCAACTTCCTGCAGTGTAGGCAGCACCAAAAGCCGAGTTAAGCTACTTTGACTTCAGCTACACAATTAGCGTAGCTGAAGTTGCGTATCTTAATTTGACTTTTTCCTGTAATGTAGAGGTACCCACAAGTGCTACAGATTACTCATTGTTTTCAAAACAGCATGGTTCTGGTTCAGCAAAGCACTTAAATATGTGCTTATTTTTAAGTTTGAGAGTGACTTCATTGAAGCAATTACAGTTAAGCCCATGCTTAACAACTTTGCTAAATTGGGGCCTAGAAAAGGATGGGGGGGAGGGACTGCAGATTCTATCCCTAAAAGTACCTTGGGTCAAGGTGGCAGGTGAAAGTCTCTATCAGCATAAATCAGTACTTTTGAGATAGATACTGAGGCATGATGACCTGTTGTTAAAAAGGAAGTGTAGAAAGACTCTGTGTACTAATATAAAATATAACAAGCAGTATTAAAATATTGCAATTTTATATACCTTTCCAATATGTCATGATAAAAGACTGGAACTGCAGTACAATTTCCATAGGAAGTCAGACCTTCACCTTTAGGGGAGTTCATTTTTTTGTAACCTCTACCCCTGACTTGATTTTAAATTTAGTAGGGTTTCACTAACAGTACAGACATGTATGGCATGCCATATTTGGACACACAATGCCATGAAATGCTTCATATATCCCTTCTTGGGTTATCTTTTTGATTCCTTGCTTTTTTCAGACATGTTCCAAAAAACCTTTCATTTACATTCACTGCATATCTTTACTGGTTCCACTCCATTTCATCTGCCATGTGTACTTTCTTCCTACACTCACTACATTTCTATTGCAGTGCTCTCAAGAGGTATTTTAGTGATAGTTCATCCTTTTTCTCCATGGGAATCATTTCTTTGCTCTTTCTTGCACTCTGCAGTCACCTGCCACTTTCTTGCTGTGTGACTTGTACTTTCTCTCACTTAGGTATCTCTATTTTTTACAACAACTGTCAGCTCAGACGTTAACTATAACATTGCAGTGAAAGTTCCTTTTTAAAATTGAAACTTGTAGGTGGTCTCTTGTTTTGCCTCCTTTCTTCCCCCCGAGAGCCCAGCTGAGGGCCAGATACTCACAATCCCTGCCCCCCTGAGCCCAGCTATGGTGCTCCTCTGCCAATCCAGCCAATCTTCCTCCACAGGTGGTGGGGCTCCCCTGTCCCAGATACCTGCACCTCTCCCCTCCAGAGCCCAGCCATGGGGCACTTCCAGTCCAGATACCTGCATGCTCTCCTCCCAAGCACATCTTCAGGCCCCCCTTGCCCAGATACGTGCACCTTTCTTCCCCTCCTCCAGAGCCCAGCTGTGGGACCTCCCTTTCCCAGATACCCCCCACCCTCTAGACTTAGGTCTAGACACCCTCTTCTTCCCTCCCCTTAGAGCCCAGGGGTTCAGAGAGAGAAACTGTCCGATGCTTGGTTGTAGTAGGCTTGCATGGGTTTTTCTGTGTGCCACTGGCTCCTTCCACGGAGCTTACTAGGAACTGCAGCTGCCAGGAACCTTCTAACTCTGTTTCTCAATCTTTTTTTATAAAGTACCCCTTTTTAAAAAAAGTACCCCCAATAGCTATAGTTTTCAGAGACACAATTTTTTTCTGCCGTTGCAACACATTTGTTTAAACATCTTAATTGTAGCTGGGTTGGTGATGAAATTTTGGGGGTAAAAAGTACAAAAACAATAAACCGCTGTAAAATGTAAATACGCAGTTTTCTCCAAATTTCAATTGTGTTGATGTACCCCTCAGACTTATCCCAAGTACCCCTAAGGGTATTCGTACCACTGGTTGAGAAACACTGTTCTAACTCAGTGTTTCTTAAACTTTTTGAGACCATGGAACACCAAACAATAATATTTTTTTGTGCGGAACACCTATGAAAATTTTCTTTAAAAAAATTGTTGTCAGACAAAAAAAGACAAAAACAAAGATGTAACAAAAACAAAGAAGAGGTCGTGGCACACCTGCACGTTGTTCATGGAACACCAGTGTTCTGCAGAACATAGTTAAGAAACACTGCACTAACTCACTCCCCCACCTAGCCAGCAGAGTCTTTTATGTGTGAACTGAGATCTGTTGGTCCAGCAGCTCTTAATGATGGCCAGAAGCACTGCGGCCCATTTCTGCAGGGGAAAGGAAATTCTGCATACACAACTTTAATTTCTGCAGAATTCTGCATTGCACACTGGCACAGAATTGCCCCAGAAGTAAGTGTAGAACTTCTGAGAGAACTTTTTTCACTCTTCTGCTTGGCAACTTACTGTTTAGTTCCAAGAACTAGTGTACCTATTCTTATGGTGAAGATAGTGGAGACCTTTTAAGAATACCACTTCACTTGCATGTGGTGCATGTTGATGGTTTCCTTCGACAATGCTCTTCAGATATAATTTTAATAGCTAATACATTTTTGTCAGAGAGGATTTCTCAGTAGTCAGATGGGGTCTGAAATTCAGAGACAGGCAAGGAAAACTTCACGATCATCTTTTCAGTTTAATGGCGGGATTTTAACAGAGGATCCCTCCCAGCCTTAAAACCCTTTCCAGTACATCATTCCATAATCAGAAGCAAGGAGTTATTCAGATCATGTCATAACTTGAAAATTAACATTGAAAAGAGGGGAAATACATTTTTGGTAGAGATGGGTAAAGTACAAAATAAAATGCCCTCTGGTTAACCATTTCAAAGGGCATTTTTGGAGCTTATCTTCATACTCTGTTCTAGCCTGGTAAATTTCCATTATTTCAGAAAATTAATATTGTTTAGAAAACATTGTGTGTTGTAAATAGCACAACAAACCACATGAAACAGGATTGAGCTATTAAACATAATCAGGAAACAGTTTGTCATCATGACGAACTGAACCTAGGTTTCGAGTTTCACTTTTGCTTTTTAAAAGCCATTTAAATGTTAGTGAAGCAAACACTCTTGGTAATAGCTAAGCAGGTAAGCAAAGCATAAATTTACTTTGTTAAAGTAATTGGCTTTTTAATTGGGTGTTTAAAACATAAAAGTAAAGTTTCCTTTAGTCACCGATAGTAAATAATTCCTTAAAAGAGAAGTAGAAATTGATGTTCATTATGCAGAAGAAAATGGAGAGGACACACTGAAATGCTGGTGCAGTATTTGCATGAATATGAAATATTTACTCAATGTGTCTTTACTACTTTGTGAGAAGTGGAAATATTCATGTTATTGTTCTCCTGCCAAATAATTAGATATAGTAGTGTGTCTGAATTGATCTAATTACGGGAAGGGTCTGTTCTCATATTTTGAAGGTTTACTATACTGGCAATCAGCAGAAGGCTGAGATATTAAATGTCAACATGTCCTGTACATGTACCTTTCATTTATATGGAGGAAAAGGTTTTATTATACTGTTTTACAACACATTTTTAAGCACAATGAAATGATATTTTTAATATATCTATGATGTTGAGTCTGAATGTAATGATAGAATCTTTCTTTACCACAGTGATACCAGATGAAAGAATGAGGAAGGAAGAGATTCTTAAATATTCTTAAAAGCAAGGAAGACTCTTTACAATCAGACATGAAGCGGGGTTTGTATTTCTTTTGTCTTACACTTTGAGGTGATTAGTAGAAGAAACTGCCACTCATTTAAAAATATTAACATATTTAACAATTGGCCTCTCTTTTGTAGATCTGATATGCAGGTCCTAGATGCTCATGGACATTCAGTAAATTTGTGGCAGACCAAGTCTTTCTTTGTATTGTGGTAGTGCTAGGGACTCCAATCACAGTCACTTTTTGCTGCCCATCTCTGAATGCTGGCTGTAGACAAATAATAGTAGGAATAAACTTAAAAAAACAACAGATAGTCTGGCAGCACTTTAAAGACTAACAAAACAGTGCTACCAGACTATTTGTTGTTTTTTTTAAGTTTATCCTGTACAAACTAACTCGGCTACCCCCTGAAACTTCTAATAGTAGGAATGTATAACATCAGGGAAAGAGACTCAGGTCACGAGCCTACATGGTTCTTGAAAGACAACTGGGGCCTTCCTAAGTTATGAAACAATGTACATATATGCAGGGTTTTAAAATGGGTAAAGTATGGTAACTAAAAGACAGTTCATGAGACTTGAGAACTGTGCAGTTCACAAACAAATTGGTAGAAACTAGGCCCACCGATGGGGCAGGGGAAGAGGGCAAAGAGGCCAACTGCCCTGGGGCCTGGTGATTTAAAGGAGTAGCAGTGGCAGTGCTCCAAGCCGTGGTCCCTTTAAATCGCTGATGGAGTGCCACACTGGAGCACTAGGGTCGCCAGATGGTCTCCCAAAAAATACTGGACACCCAGTATTTTTTGGTTGAGCAAAAAAAAAGGAACGTGGGATAAGCAGCAATCGCAACCCCGCCTGCCAACTGGGACTCCCAGCCATTCCCCCCGCCAGGCTTCTGACGCGACCAGAGGCACCCAGTGGCAATTGCAGCCGCGAACACCGCTGGGAATCTGTGATTGCACAGAAGCCTGGTGGGGGCAGAGCCGCCCACGTTAGGCTTCTGTCCGGTGCCCAGCTGGAAAAATCAGAGAATACCGGACACTGCACATGTCTGATATTGTCTGATTTTTTTTACCAGGCAGAGGGTTCAAATACCGGACTGTCCAGTAGAATACCAGACACGTGGCAACCCTGCAGAGCACTGGGACAAATGTTCCAAGCAGCGGTAAAGTCTGGGCGGGGGGGAACGCTGTGCTCCGAGTGGTGCTGAGGGCTGACTGCCCTTGGCCACACCCCTTTTGCTCTTGACCATGCTCCTTCCTGGAGCAAGGAGCTGGTTCCCCCCTACCTTGCCTAGAGGCCCGCAGAGGCTGTCTGCTCTGCAGGCACATACCATTGATAAGTTTGTTTAAAAAAGTAAAATATTTGTAAGAATCAATTCCCCAAAAATTTTATGGAAAAAGTGGGTGGGATAAACATTCAACCACTTCCTCCAGTGTGAACAACACTAAAGCACTAATAATTATTTTTCAAAAATTCTTTATTATATCTGGAATATGTACCCCAGGACTCAGAATTGCACTTATTTATGGCCCAATCTAGCATCTGTTGAAGTCATTTGAAAGAAGTCAGCAGTATTGTGATTGGGCATCAGGAGATGCAAGGCTGTACATCTTGAACCGAGTTCCCTACTCCAATACACTGGTCTTATCAGTGTAACTCCATTCTGGACAACAAAGTTAAAGGGGTAAAACTGATTCAGTGGAGTGAGTATTCATCTTGTGCAG
The DNA here is from genome assembly GCA_032595735.1 of Pelochelys cantorii. NCBI lineage: Eukaryota > Metazoa > Chordata > Testudines > Trionychidae > Pelochelys > Pelochelys cantorii. Next base: position 242,055,732 of record CM064326.1, read on the forward strand.
AACAGAGAATTCTGTGTTTAGCAAATTGTCCCACATAATGGATTATTAATGTGGTTTTGTGAAATATAAGAAATTCTATATAAAAATGGTCACAAATAATAGAGAGGTAGTAATGTGAAGTATTCAGAATTCAGCAAATACCAAAGCTGAAGTTGTCACGACCATAACTCTTTCTTTTTGTGCATATGATGTATGATACAATCTTAACATATGCAATGATATCCTGGGACAGATCCTTGAAGACAATGGAGTTATGTCAATTTGTATCAGTTGACAGTCTGACCCATTATTTTTTCTGCAAGACCCCTGCCTCATCTAATATATAGATTGTGTGTTGAGTAGTGAAGAAAGCTGAGGGCTTTGTTTCTGTTGTGTGTTTTTTGCATGCATCTATGTAAAACCAAAAAGCTCTAAAACAAAAGAAACAAACAAAACAAACAAAAAAACCAACCCTGGAAGGGTCAGCAAGTCCAGTTCCCTGTGCTGAGGTAGGACCAAATAAACCTACACCATCCCTGATAGGAATTTATCCAACCTCCAAAGGTGGGAATTAGACAGCCTTCCTTAGAAGTTGTCAGGCTGTCTGGAGTGTCCCGTGAATGTAGATATCCACCTCAGAGCAGACTGTCAAGAAGCAGGGCAAAAAACCCCAAATTGGTTGTATGTTCTATACGTACATTTCACAAATTTAACAAGTATGTACTGCACACGCACTATAAGAGCCTTAACACATGGTGAGACTAGATCAGTGATTCTAAACCAGGAGTATGCATATCCTTGGATGGTATCCAGAGGTCTTCCAGGGGGTACATAAACTCATCTAGGTATTTGCCTAGTTTTACAACAGGCTACATAAAAAGCACTAGCAAATTCAGCACAAACTAAAATTTATACTGCTTTATATACTATATGCTGAAATATGTCTAATACTTACATTTCAATTAATTTCTTTTATAATTATATGGTACAAATGAGAAAGTAAGCAATTTTTCAGTGATAATATGCTGTGACACTTTTGTATTTTTATGTGTGATTTTGTAAGCAAGTGTTTGTTAGGTGAGGAGAAACTTGGAGTATGCAAAAGAAATCAGACTCCTGAAACAGGTACAGCAATTGGAAAGGGTTGAAAGCCACAGGACTAGTTGACCATTATGGTCCCTTTAACCCACTGGTTCTATAATTCTTTGGAGTTGCAGACAGTACTCCGGGACACTCTCGTCTATCTTGTCATCCAGGCAAGCCTGCCTTTGTGGTAGATGGTTCAGTAGATCAGAAAGTACAACAGTATTCGGGTTACTCTCGGTACTGAAGGACCAGTCACATATCCCGGGTCAGTTGTGCCCTAGAGATCTCACTAAAGACAAGGCTTGTAGCTAATCCTATAATAAACTAAATAAAGATTTATTAGCTAAGAAAAAAAAAGAGTTGCAGACAGTACCCCGGGACAGTAACCTTTAATCTGTAAGGTTAAAGCAGGTAACCATACACACACACAATGAGTTACAGTCTTAGGTTTTAAAAGTTGATTCTGTATAGGAGCTGTGGTAATATGCAAACTGCATATGTCCTTTAGGGCTAACCCAAACTAAGCATCTGGGGAAATCCCTTGCTTGTTCTTAGAATTATTGCCCTCTCCAAATTCCAAGCAATATAGTGATAATAATTTCTCCTTAACAGGGATTTTTATTCCCTTCCCCAAGCATTCAAGCTGTGATGGGATGATGGTTTGTGCATTTATTCACTTCATGAGTGTGGGGGAAACAATCACCGAAGTTATTAATCTACTGGTTTTCTTCGGTGGTTTGTCTGGAGTCTATAGGCCTTTTTTTGTTGGGGAGAAGATGACACCTCTTGTAAATTAGTATTTCATACTTAGTAAAGTTTCTCTCCTGACTGGGGGTTTTCAGTTTCATAGCAGACACTTTTTATAGTTGCAAAGCAAACAGTTCACTATATTAAGGCAGGGATGGGCAATAATTTTTGATGGGAGGGCACTCCAAGATTTTGGAAAGTGGTCAAGAGTCATACTCTTCCACAATGTTAATGGAGGAGATGCAGGGTCTGGGATGGAGGTTGGGTGTAGAAGGGAGCTTGGAGTAAGGGATTGGATTGCAGAATAGTGTGTGGAATCTGGAGGGAATTTTGGTAAAGGAAGTGATTGTGACTTGGGGCTAGAGATTGGGGTGTGATCTTAGGCAGGAGGGGGTTGTGACCTAGGGTAAGGGACTGGAGTGCAGGAGGGAACGCAGGGGTTTGGGTTGTGACCTAGAGCAGGAGGTTGGGGTGCAGGGTCTGGGAGGGGGTATGGGTGCAGGAGGGAGGACAGAGGGTTTGGGTTATGGGAGGTAGGGGGGCATGAGTGAAGGAACAGAGGGTTGGGGGAAGGGAAGGGCTGTGGTGCCAGAGGAAGATGCTGGCCTGGAAATTTACCTGGATGATTCCCGGCCAGCAGCCCTGCATGTTTGTCAGGCAGGCTTCTTGCCTGCCCCATCCCTGCACATTCTGAAGGGGCCATGTGTGTCTGTGAATAACTACACACCTGAAAGGAGGGAGAGCGGTGCTTCACATGCTGCCTGTTCTTCAAACAGGCAGCTCCCATAGGCCAGACATTGGCTGATGGGATTGTGCTGGGGGCAGGGGCAGCACATGAAGCCTCTCTCCCCCTTTTACTGGGCTTGCAGCTGTTTGTTTTTGCCTAAGGCTCCCTGCTGCATCCCATGGGCTGGATCCAGTGGCTTGGCGGGCCAGATTCAGTCCACAGGCCATATTTTGCCCAGCCCTGTACTGTATTACAAGTGAAATGAATGCATGGAACAACTCACATACATTTAATAAAGTCAAATCACTAAACACATCCTTATAAACTTAACATCTACTGTAACAAAGCGGTGAGCCAGGCTGGTTTCTAACCAGGCATTTGTCAGTGATGCAGGAGCTAGCATCTGGTCTGCTAGTGTCACAGAAGCGTGTTCCAGAGCTGCACTGACTTTATAGTTAGTTGGAGCCCAAGGGAAAAATATTAGCCCCATTTACTTCACTGGTGCTAGGATTTCACCCAAAGTGGTCTTTTTTGTGGTAGGCACTCAGTAAATTACTTGTATTACAACAGTTGACAGTGTCTTTTTAGCAGCACGGATTGGGGCTCTTTGTGAATATGTCTATAAAATATCTTTTCTCTTTATTTGAAAATATGTAGGTTACAAGATTGCCACACGTTTAGGAAATAAAAAAGACATGTGTATGTTTCTAGCCCTTCATATGGAGAATTCTCCAATGTGTGCTAGCCCATCTGAAAAGGTATGTAATGAGATGTCACTGCAAAGAGGTGTTTCTTTTCAATACAAGGGGACCAACCCTTAAAATTACTGATAATATCAATGAATAGGTATCAACAGTAATTAATACCACTTGCTTTTCAGCCAGTGAGCAGGTGAACAGTTATATTAACAGTTCAGTTTCCTGACTAGATAATAGCTGAGATGTGATCATTGACAGCCACGATATCATATCAATATACCATAATTCTTAACATACCTGATGGTAGTACACTGGTGGGAGATATTTGGAACAAGGCTAGTATATACAAGTCTTCTGTTTTGGCTTCCCTCTCTGTTACATGGGGCCAATAATGTTTACTTGCCTCCTTCTCAGAAATGCTGTGAAGACCAATTCATATTATATAGCTATTTAAAAATATAAATCATCCTAAGTGTCAAAAATTATTCTTATTGATTAATTTCCATCGTTCTTGTGCATAACATCCTAGATTAGCTAGTATACTACTTGTGATGGGCGCAGTCAGAGAAGACCCCTTGGGGTTGTTTCCCCGGTGTGCTGATTATGCCACTGACACTCATCTTCTTGTTCTCTGGGGCTCCCCGCCACACTGTCCTGCTGGGCCAGATTCTCTGGTCTCCCCCAGATAAGGCACAGATTTGAGGTGACTGCCCCTCCTGAAGAGCAATGCATACACTGAACCACTTCAGCTTTGGGAGAATGTGGTTTTAGAGCACAGCACCCAGGAAACCAGTCCCCAAAAGGGATCAAACCCCCAAATAAATGCATCTTTCTCTGAGTAAAAGTTGTTCACCCTCTTTATCAATTAAAGAGAGAATATGCACAATGATTCCTCCCCCCCCCCCCGTAACAATTATTTACACTGGGCTTGATAATAAATAAAACTGTTTTTATTAAGTACAAGCAGTAGGATTTAAGTGGTTGAAAGTGAAAACAGACACATCAAAGTAAGTTACAAAATTAAAATAACATAGTTAGTTCTCATTCACTAACATTTATTACAAACTTACCCTAAAACCTGTTGTCATTTCAGGCATGCTTTCAAGTCAAAGATAATCTTTTTCTTTGACTTGGGTCCCTAACTCTCCATTTGGGTGTGCCACACACACCAAAGACAAAGGGACTGATAGCTTCCCATTGTTTTATAGACTTTTCCTGGGCGGAAATCTTTTGTTCTCCACCCCCCTTTCCATGGAAACTTACCTGGTCAGATAGGTATCCCGCTACAAGGTGTTATAGTCACGTGTCTTCCTAGGACCAACTACTGTTTAGACTTAAAGGACAAACAAGGCTGTTCTCAAGTCCTCAAGTTGATCACCCAGTTGTTAAGGCTTCTGGAGCACCACTGATGGCTCTCATTTGCACATTTAAAACCATGAACAATCCCATACTTCATATTTCTAACTTTATATACAAGAACGATATATACACCAAAATAAGACATACAGATCCAGCAGATAACAACATTAAATTGATAGGTTACAGGAGTTATTTTGTCCAAGTCATCTTCAAGTTATGCATATTTATATTCATAAACCAATTCCATAATGCATGGCAGGAACTTGTCATGCTCCTGTATTTTAAAATAATTGAACAACACATGAAACCCTCTAGCATAGACTATATGAGTTATTTCTTTCACAGAGCACATTAGAATTTTACCTTTAAGAATAATTTTGTTTGAACTTAATTTATTCACTAACTTCATAAGAAAGCCTAAGCCACCAGAAGAATTAGGTCCTTATTGTGCTGGACACTGTATAAACATAGCAGTAGTCTACATACACATAGTCTCTCATCCAAACAACTTGAAATCTAACCAATAGCATTGATGCCCCTGCCTTACTAAATCAATCACAGCTAATCTAATGCCGACAAAGGACCATGCAGAAATGATTTAGAACTTCTAAAAGTCATGCTTTCATTCACGCTTATAAATTTCACTTGAGGGTGTTGAGAAAATTGCGGGTTGATCTTGTTTGTTTGAAGCCATTTGGAGTTTCATCAGTGACTTCAAAGGCAGCCTGATTAGGTCCATTCAGAAATAGCCTACACATATAAAGATAGTGAATTAATAAGAATAATGAACAAATCAATAAAATATTAATAGAACTGATCGAGCAAAAAGACAAATTAAGTGCCAGAGTTTATTAGGATGGAAGAATCAATATACGTAAATACAGTGTTGCAAAATCTGTAATACATTGAAGTTTCTTTGTAATATATTGATGTGTGTAAAATAACATTTGTGGCAAATAGTAATACTCATTTTGTTTTCTTTCAGTTCAATAAGACTGGGATTGTTGTATGTGAGTCAGACAAAATACACAAAGTGGTGGCAATGAGCTGCTCCAGAGAAAACTTACATGCTGTGCAACATGTCATACTGAACGTTCCCCATTCTTTGAGTAACTGCATTGTGTATTTGTCCAGGAAACCCTGTTCCACCTGTACTACATTTCTCATTCAAGGTAAATAGTACACTGATCAACCTATGGAAGTCAATGGGAGTTTTCTGAGTAAGGAGGTCAGAAATAAGCCCATACTGAATATCAGGTTTGAAAAAAAATTTTATCTTATGGTGTTCAATCCTACAAATCCTGATTCACACAAGTAGTCATTTATTCATGTAAGTAATCCCTTTTAAAATCAGTGAAATACCTTGTCTGGGAAGGATTTGCAGGCTGGGGTCATAAATGTAATTCTTGGGTCATGTAATGTGAGTTTGTGTCAGGAACCACTTATCAAATATGTCCAGAATATATAGCTCTCAGTTCTTAACTGCCCCTGTCTCCAAAGACTGCATGGTAGAGCTCAAGTCAGTAGTGCAACGTTTGCTTTTATATCTTCCCACTGCTAGACTGTCTAGTCACTAGGATAGTCCTTAGCAAAATGTTAGAACAGTTCGGTGTAGGGTTAAGCTGGCCAGAGCTCCTTTTCTCGGCTATACTCTCTTTACTGGCCACAGACATGAGGGGTGTAATAATAACTGTCACTGTGATTCTGCAGCATCTGAAAATTCATCTTCGCTGGTGTGGGGATAGTCTCTGTGGCCAGCTTTGTGACTAGAATGCACCAACAGTGTGGCTGGCCGCACTGCAGCAGAGAATTAGGCCCATCATTGTTATCAAGAAGTGTAGGCATTAATGACCCTGTCTGGTTGAATTCTATTTTAAATCAGTCTAAATGTTCACGTTTAGGATCAGTTTCTGCAGTCTATTACTGGCCAATCTCTCCAGAGCTAAAAGGGGAAGATTTAGCAGTCAAGGAAGATCTCAAGCAAGTTGACCAAATGTTTCTAAGAAGCCATATTAGTAGCAGTGTTTTTCTACCAATCACAGACTTTGATACTGCATCTACAATTTCCCATAGAACCAAAAGGCACAAGTGCACAAAATGTAGTTCCCACTATGCTGAGGCTGTGCCTAAAGACATGTTAAAAATTTGTTCACTGCTTAATATGCAAGGCCATACAAGCATATGTCTAGAGCAAATGAAGAATGCATTATGTTGCCTGGATTGTTTACTTCATTGTTCCCATGGAGAATTTGAAAAAAAAGAAAATGATGATGTGGAAAAAATGCACACACATGCGTTGCAGCTTTGTTATCTTTTAGCAGCAAGATCTGGTAAGTATACTGAAAATATTAAAATATTAGTAGCAAACAAATATGAAAAACATGTATATATGTTCCTAATAAATTTAGCTAGAGTTAAGCCAAATGGCATGTGACTAACAAAGGAACTGGCATGCTTTCCCAGCCCAGGAGCAAAATTAATAATTTCTCATTTCAACAAGTACATGTTATGCTTGTAGAAATTATATTGAGTAAAATATTTGAGCCAAAATAGATTTTTTTAAAATTAGTACAAGCAAAATTGCAACAGTTTTGAAGCACACTATTATATTTATATTTCAAACTCCCAAAGGTTTGTTTAAAAACAATAAAGGTTGCTGAGTGACAATGATGCCCTTTCCTGATATTATTTATGTAACCTAAGCAATGAATAACAAGGAAATGATAAGTAAATCTTATGCTTTCTACTTAATAAATATATACAAAAAGTGTTTTTAATCAAGCACAAATAACTATATTTCATCACAACACAGTATCCATAATTCTGACTCCTTGGATTGTTGGTGTGTGTAAATGTTTATAATTTAGCTATTTTTTATTTTCATTATTTTGGCCCCCTGAATATTTTCTTGTGATACTGTCAAATGAAAATGATCAGTTTATATGTTTATAAATTTACTCATTTTTGGTAAAGCCTTGGAATAGCTATTTCTTCAGAATAATTTTGCATGTCATTTACCAGGAAAAAATATATAAAATTGTCCATTTGTGTTAAAATTATGTGTGTAACTAGCCTTGTATTTGAGGTTCATCAACACACCCAATTATAGTGTACATATAATGTTTTATGTTCCATGTTCAGGGTTTTGTATTATGTCAGATTTTGAGATTGTTAATCAAGGAATAACTTTATATTGGGTTGCTGTGTGGTGATAAAATATACTCTTTCTTTTGTGCTTTATGATAATAATGCCTCTCCATAGTAACAGTGTAGCTATCACTCTCTAGATAAGTCTTTAATATAGTATACTGTCTGCAGAAGTTCTCGTGGTAGTTTGGACAGGGTTAGGGTTATATATTCTGTTTTTACTTATATATTCTGTTTCAATATTCTAAAGTTTTATACTTTAAGCCAGTGAATAATATTTAAAGTCTAACCACTAAAATGATACAAAATACACTTTTTCTTATAAAAGATGATCCAGATCGAGGTGTGGGTTGCACATTATATAATCAGAATGGATATTTTGTAAGTATGGTTAACACTTCATTCCCTTTCTTTAATTTTTCACTCTCTCTTGTGTGTTAACTAATAAGTATATCAATATTGGTACTTCAGGCTTTTGCCACTGCTATAATGACTGGTCACTGCTGCAGTAATACAGGTTGGACATCTCTTATCCGGCACCCTTGGGACCTGACTGGTCCTGAACCAGGGAATTTGCCAGACTAGAAAAGGTTACCTGCCACAGCCCACCGCTGCTGACTCTGCCAGCTCTGGGTGTGGGGAGAAGAAGCAGGGGGACTACCTCCCACCCCTGCTAGGCTGCCTGCTGGGTTGCTGGCCCTGCTGCTGCTGTCATGGCTGGACTTCCTGCAATACTCCAGCAGCCTGTACTGCCACAGGCTATCACAGGCTCCAGCCCCACACTGCCGCAGGCTGCCAGGGGCTGGCTCTGGCCCTGGCCCTGGCCCTGGTCAGGCTGCTAGGGACTGCCAAGGGCTCAGGCTCTGGTCCCAGCCCTGTGGCAGCCTGAGGGCTCTGGCCCCACTTCTGCAGGCTGCCCAGGGCTCCAGTCCCACAGTGCCATGGGCTGATGGGGCTGCTGCCAACCTCAGCCCTAGTCCCACTGGTGTGGGCTGCCAAGGGCTCGGGCTCCTGCCCCATGGTAGCCCACAGCACTTTTGTGGGCTGCCCGAGGCTCTGGCCCAGCCTGCACTGCCACATTTCTGTCGCCAGTCCGATCCTGTGCTGCTGGGGGCTGCCCCAGCCTGGTTCAGTGTTGCGGGCTGCTGGGGGCTGCTGCAGGCTCCAGCTCCACTGCTGAGGACTTCTGCCAGCCCCACCTCTGTCCCATCCCACTGCTTTAGACCGGCCCCTTCTGGATTGCCCTCCCGCCACTAGGCTACCGGGGTTCCTCTGATCCAGGAATGAGAATTCTGGTTTTGGGAGATGCAACCTGTATACCTACCTTATAGATGTATAGATAATGCCGTCAGTATTTAGCCCTTAGTAAAGTGTGTAAGGTACAATAGCCCAGGGGAACACAGGATTTTATGGCTGCATTCTCAACCACAGCCGTAATACTATGGTAATGCATATCCTATCATTGGGCTGTAGAGATTAGAATATTGTAAGTGAGTTTATTTTACATCACAGTAACTAAATCAAAATCTGGCCTTGTACCTTTCTCACTTCTTTGAAAAATTAAAAAAAAAAAAAAAAAAGGTACCAGTACTCCAGGGGAAAAGTTGTTGAGTTCTGACTGGAGGTGCTGGTACTGCGTACCGGGCAATACCATCACAAAAAAAGCACAGCTTACTGACCAGCTTCTTTACTGGGCCATGGTGAAACACTTGTTTGGATTTTGATGATAAAATGTTATTATTCCTGAGTTAATAGTTAAGTGATTGAGAGCTAGGCTTCTGAGGGAAGGGAGGCTAGAAATGAGATTCCAAATATCAAAAGAGTGAGGTGCCAGGAATTGTTAGCTGCAAATATACAAAAAGAAGGTGTGTATCTGTAAATGAACTGTATGTAGTATTCTAGAAACTTTAGGTACTTTTATAACATTTGTTTTACAAAAAAAGCACTGTCTATAGGTATATTATTAAGGTAGGGAATGGAAAATATTATGATGGTGGAGGAATTCTGAAGTCACTGGTTGCAGGAAAAAAGTAGTGAGTAGTGGTTTTAAATGGGAGTAGTGACAGTAAGAAGCTTGCTGTCTGGTACTGCTGAGGTATTCAGTTTGGTAAATGGGAAAAGCTACCTCAATACTTTGAGAAGCACTATATTAAAATAATATTGTGCAGTGTATTCACTATAGGACTCTCAGACTTCTGTTTATGTAAGAAATAACTGGTCTTGAGAGTAGGCAGTGACTGAGTATTTAAGCAGAAAAACATCCCTGAGAAATAAATGTGATGTAACTATTATATTTTACAAAATTTTCTTAAACATGGAAGTTGTTGTACACGTCTGGGAAGAGGGGATTGCATGCATTTCTATTTATCTTTACTTAAACAATGATGATGTAGGTCTTATTTTTCTTAATCATTATTGTTATCTTACAGCTCTGTGAGGTTCTAATTTTTTTTTCTTAGTTTGGGGCAGGTTATAATGGATACCCTCTTGGTGCAATATATGCAAACATGCCTTGTGGAGGTAGGCACAACAAAAAAAAGCTAGGAACAGAAAAAGGACCTGTCCTTATCCATGCTGAAGCAAATGCTCTACTATTCAGGTTATTATTGATTGATGTTTCTTTAAAGCAATTCAATGATTTTATGTATGCTTGTTAGGAAACTATATATGGCTGCAGGGGTAATATCCATGTGGTTAATTGTGGAGCCACCTCACTTGGTATCTGCCTCGCAATTTATCTCCCTAAGAATGTTAACATTGTGCATCTCTAAGACTAGGCATATGCTGCTGTCAACATTTTAACAAAAGCCTCTTCAAATGCTTTCTACCATAAGACCTCATTTTTCAAGCACAGTCACCCAACATGCCTACCTGTTCTCAACAAAATGTAGCTCCCAGCACCTTTTGAAAGATTTACCTGGTAGCATCAGCTGTTCCTTAGGGAAGCAATAGCAGTGACAGGTGGGTTGTCCTGAAGACTCTGGTGGCAATGGTAGTGGCTGTCAGGTTACTTAAATCTGTATGTATGGGGAGCTGATGAGGGTAGCATGGCTATGTGCCTGTTCATAGCAGAGACTGGCCATATTTGGGTGAAAATGCTCTGCTTCCATTGCCTAACAAGCAAATGTCACTAATCCCTGTCCAGGTACTTAACTGAGGTACTGGTGGAGAAGGAGAGAAGATGCTTTGGATGGCATTGCCAATACCTTAGCAATAGGCAAATAGCTGGGTTAGGAGCAGATTAAGCCTACCTAATGTTTAGATACATTAGAATTATGGAATTTTTCTGCCCTTCAAAATAGACAATTCAGGTACATGTGTCACTCAAATCCTTGATCAGAGATTTTCCATTAGCAGTGTTGGTTTGGCCTGCGCATGTATTCTAGACAACTTCATGCCATGCTCCAAGAGTATATAGTATCACACTTCCTTCTCTACTACCTCTTCACCATGGACCAGGATCCTTTGCAATACTGAGTATTTTCTGATCTTACAAATCAATACTAACTTCCACCCTGATGTCTCTCTCCCTCTTCCAGGAGTTGGGTCTCCTGCTAAATGTAAAGAATTCCAAGTTATTCCCTGTAGAGGGGCTAGAATGCACAGAGACATGTTTGGATTTGTTGGCAGCCAGAGCCTTCCTTCCAGAGAGATTCACAACTTTGTCAAATCTGGCTGAGACAATTCAAGAAAGCCCCTGTGTAAGGATCTGTTCACAACTCGTGTTTTTATGATAGCTTAATCTTCATGACCAAGCATGCAAGATTATGCCTCCGCTGCTGTCAGGGCTGGTGGATCTTTTCCTCAGCCAAAAACAGCTTGGACAAACAGGTTACAGTTCTCCTACAGGTGCAGAACTCCCTGGATTAGTGAAAAGTTCAATGCAATGTCTGCGTGTCCATGCCTTTCATCCATTCAGTTCCAATGATAAATTGAGACAGTGGACACATCGCTGTTAGGATGAGGAGACACCTCGACACACTTACAGCTCAGGGGAGATGGTCATCTCAAGAAACTCGGTCTCCATATCAATTTGTTGAAACTCAGGGCAATCAGGAGCACTTCCCTTCAGTTCCTAATCCACATCAAGGACAAATCAGTCAGTAACATGATGGGCAGTGTGGCTTGCATGTTCTATATCTGCAAACAGAGCTGAGTAAGATCACTTTCCCTGTGCACTGAAGCTATAAAGTTATGGAACTGATGTATAACCCATCAGATTCAGGTGTTGGCCAGATACCTTCCTGGAATCCACAATGTCACAGCTGATCTGTTCAGCAGATGATTCTTCCAGGACTGTGAATAAGAGTTGGATTCTCAGATTCTTCATGGGATATTCAAGAGGCAGGGACTTCCAGAGTTGGACCTATCTGATGCATCCAGTAACATAAATACCCCTTTTTCTGCTCAAAAGGAAGTCTGGGTCATCTATCTTTGGGAGCTGCCTTTTTCCTTCCTTGGATAAAGGGCCTGAGCAAGAAATGCAAGAGCTTCAATCTCTGGTTTCACCAACAATGCCTTTTGCCTGCATCTTCTCTGCACTCAGTCAGGTTGGATTATCTGCTGGATTTTAAAACAAATGGGTTTATTAATTAGCTCTGTTAATGTTCATTTTGCTACAATATCAACTTTTCATTCCGTATGACAGGGTTTTTCCACTTTTGCACACCCTATGTCCTCAAGATTTATTAAAGGTCTGCAGAATCTATACCCCTGGTTAAGGATCATATTCTGACATGATACCTTATGGGACCTTCCTTTGAACATATGGCAAATGGCTCTTTCCTTCGCTTATCTATGAATAGGGCCCTACCAAATTAACAACCATGAAAAAAGCATCACAGACCATGAAATCTGGCCTACCTCTGTGAAATCTGGACTATTGTGCGCTTTTACCCTATACTATACAGAGTTCATAGGGGAGACCAGCATTTCTCAAATTGAGGTTCGTGACCCAAAAGGGAGTTTCATTGGGGTCACAATGTTTTTTTTGGAGGGGGAGGGTCATGGTTTTGCCACCCTGATTTCTGTGCTGCCTTCGGAGCTGCACAACTTGAGAGCAGTGGCTTTAGCTTGGTGCCCATCTCTGAAGGCAGCACCCAGCCAGCAGCAGTGCAGAAGTGTGGCAATAGCATACCATGCCATCCTTATTTCTGCACTGCAGCTGGTGGTGGCTCTGCCTTCAGAGCTGGACTCCTGGCCAGCAGCCACCATTCTCCAGTTGCCCAGCTCCAAAGGCAGTGCTGCCACCAGCAGCAGCCCAGAAATAAGGGTAGCAATCCCGCAAAACTTCCAACAATAATCTTGTTACCTGCCCCCAATTCTTTTTTGGGTCAGGGCCCCTACAGTTACAACATCATGAAATTTCAGATTTAAATACCTGAAATCATGAAATTTAAAATTTGTAAATTCCTATAACCATAAAATTGACCAAAATGTACATTTGGTAGGGCCCTATCTATGATGATAACTTTTCTAGTAGCTATCATGTCAGCCCATAGGGATGGAGAAACTGGAGTCTTGATGATGGAATCTTTATTTACAGTATTTTTCCAGGACAAAATCTCTGCAACTGCACCCAAAGTTCTTGCTTAAGGTGCTATTGGATTTCCATTTTAACTAGTTTATTCATCTACTGGTATTTTTTTCCTAATCATATAAATCTCAGTGGGTGACTTCCCTTCATATGTTAGATGTATGATGTGCATTGGACTTTTATCTGGATAAGCAGCACAGTTTTGGAAGTCACCTAAATGCTTTGTCTCCAGTGTGGACAGATCGAAAGGTCCACAGTTTCTTCACAGAGACTGTCAAGATGAAAGTTTGGGTTTGTTACTATTTGCTGTGTTGCAGCTGGTGCTAAGCATCCCCAAAAGATTATAGCACACTCTGCCAGATAACAAGCAACTGCCACAGTATGACTCACAAACTCCCCACAGTGTGATATGTGGAGGCAAAGTTTCTACCTGGATTTCAGTGCACTCCTTTGCTAAACACTACGCATTGATCCATGCAGTCAGATCTGATGCAGCACTTGGTTCTTGCCTTACTGTCTTCAGTCTTGGACTTGATTTTGAAGCTCCCTTCTCCCTCTTAGAATACTGTTCAGGAGTCACTTGACATGGAGCACCCATAGAAACACTACTCAAAGAAAAAGAAAAGGTTACTCACTTTGTTCACTAACTGTGGTTCTTCAACAGGTGTCCCTTTATGGGTGCTTGTAACAAGGTGTGACTTACCGCCATGGGCGCCTCCTGCAGGTCCCTCAAGAATTAGCTTATTCAGCTCTGGAGTGCCCCCTTCCACCTGGCATCTTGCCTGCTGTTACCTGTTATTTTCCACGTCTGGGTACTGCCTTATCACAGTGCCCCCACACTCTGAAGTCCTCTCCCTCTGGGAACCCCTAGCCCCACCTTGCCTCAGTGACTCACTACGAGTTGTCATCTGGCCCCTTTTCTCAGGGACAAGCTACAGTCTGAAATAGCCACTCATCATTGGCAAGGGGGTGTGAACCTGTTGCCTTTGCCTACCCTGGCTGCCTCTCTGCAGCCCTGGTAGTCTCAGGCCTTGCTTCAAGCCCTGCAGCTGGGAGCTTGCCTGGCCAGAGCTTCCCCAGCCCTGTTGTAAGTCAGGAAGCCTCTAGCTTCCCTGGCAGCTAGGTCCTTCCTGCTCCCCAGCTAGAACAAGAGTGAGTCTGAGACTCCTTCCCTCCAGGAGCTTTTATTTATACTCCCCTTAGCTGGACCCTAATTAGCTAGTACCTGCCCCAGCTGAGGGGCTTTGCTCTCTCTCAGCCCTCTCCTAGAGCTGGGTTTTACCTTTAAAGAGCCAATGCGGGGCAAACGTCCCGTCACAGTGCTCCATTACCTGTCGTCCTTCTCTTCTGCTTTGGACTATTCTTTTGGTTGTTGGTGTGGAGAAGGAATGGAGGGCAGTTTGCCCACATTGCTGTATATATCCTTGGAGCATAGCACAAAGTTGCATAGAACACATGTGTCGGTGACTGCGACCACTAGTGCCTGCCAATGACTGCAATGATTAGGTGGGGTGGCCACCAGAGACTGCAACCACTACATGGGGTGTTCCCCAGTGACTGTGACCCTGAAGGAGGGTGCCCGCCAATGATTGTGACTACTGGATGGCTGACAATGGACTAATTCACTAGTCAGAGAACCCAAATCTCGTGATGACCATCAACCCTACAAGCTCATGAAGATGGGCCTGAGGGATGACCCAAAAGTATTCCTGGTAATTTTTGAGAGCGTTACTCCAGTAGCTCAATGGCCTCCAGAACACTGGGCTAACCTGCTAGCTCCATACCTTGTGGGGCTGGCCCAAGCCATGTACCACAAGCTTGATGCAGAGGAGGCCCAAGATTATAACAGGGTCAAATAGACATCCTGCGTGTCTTTGATATCACCACCGAGTGCTGCTGCCAACCCGCTGTATCAGCAGCAGCAGTGTGGGGGCAAGGTAGGTCAGCGGGAGCCAGTTTTACCCTCAAAGCAGTTGTGTCCTCCCCATGTGTAAACCCCCGCTTTTTAACATCCCTAGACTGGAATGACCATATAAGGCCTGTGACAGCGATATTGCAGGCCCTCTACAAGACGGGACTGAAGACTAATCCAGTCAAGTGAAAGCTGGCCATCCAGGAGGTGACTTACTTGAGCTATCAATATAGGGGCAGGCCTCTAAGACCATTAGTGAGCAAAGTAATGGTCCTAGCACAGTGTGCCATACCATCCACAAAAAAAGCAGGTGCGTCACTTCATATGCCTTGCCAGGTACTACAGATGCTTTTTGCCCAATTTTGCCACCATTACAGTATCCCTGAGCGACCTAATAAAGGATGCCAAAGAGGATCATGTGGTCTACAACTTGTGATAAGATATTCCGAAAGCTAAAAGAGCAGCTGAGCTGAGGGCTAGTGCTCATGCATCCCAACTTCACTAAGAGGGTCACACTATAAACGGATGCCTCCAGCGTAAGGCTGGGAGCAGTGCTCTACCAAGACATAGGTGGAAAGGAGCACCCCATATTATACTTCAGTGAGAAGCTGTTCCCATAAGAAATATCCTACTCAGACACTGAGAGGTAGGCCCTTGCAGTAAAATAGGCTGTGGAGGCCCTAATATATTTGTTGTGGGGGGAACCCCTTTGTCTTAGTGACAGACCATGCACTGCTGCAGTGACTATATTCTGTGAAGGACACTAACCCCAGGATCATGCATCCTTGCAACCTTGCCGCTTCCAGATATGCCACAGGGCTGAGAAGGACCTTAAAATCACAGTTTTTTTTGAGAGGTAGATGGTCACAAGGGCCACAAGATAACACTCTGGTGCTGGATCTGAGGTGGAGGGTGCGTGAGGGCTGTATATACCTCTCACTTATCAGCAAATGGTTAGAGAGCAGCTCTGGGCTCAGGAGGCCCTCCCTCTCTGCCCTTGCCAAGCTCATGCCACTTGTAGGTGAGGTGCCTGCCAGAGATTGCGACTGCTAGGCAGAATGACCCCCAGAGGTAGTGACCACTAAGGAGTGGACATTGGACTTGTTCACATATACACAAAAGTTGTGTGACTTACTCAGTACAACACAGGGAAGCACTGTTGGAGCCAGAACTAAAATCCAAATTTCCTGGTTCCAGATCTACTACACTATATTGCTCTCCAATATAACTCCATTGATTTACCCCGGAGGGTACCATGAAAGTATGATAAGACTATAAATCCAACAGCTGGGGGAAGCATGGGAGTTATAAATGGCCTAGTGTTAATTTATGGCCATTTTCTCTGTAGAAAAAAAATGGAGTACTACAATGAGACTGGAATGGTTTTTGTAAGACATAAATTCATTACTGTTGTAAATAAATGCAAATATTTATGTATAAAGATGAGAAGCTCAAAGATAAAAAAAATGAGATCGGAAATCTGGGATAGAGAGAACAACTCACCGGAAGTAAAGTTCCTCAGTGAAAGCCCTAGGATTTATCTGAGGGACATCTCAGTATGATCTATTCATTTGTTTTCACAGAGAATAAATTGTGCTACTATATTTTTTCAGATTTAGAAAAAAACCAGAAGAGAATGATATTCTTTATTGCAGCAAACCTCCCTGCCCTGAATGTCAGAACTATATACAATATGTGGGCATAAAGAAAATTATTTCAGTACAAGAAGCATCTAAGTCATCATCAAGCCAACAAGTAAGCTAATGTAATACAATTACCTTATTGCAGCAGTTCTCAAACTATGGGACAGGACTCCAAAGTGGGTTGCGACCCTGTTTTAATGGGGTCACCAGTGCTGGAATTACGCTTGCTTGGAGCGTGGGGCTAAAGTCAAAGTCTGAGCCCCACTTCCTAGGGCTGTAGCCATAACCCGAGGGCTTCAGCTCTGGGTGGTGGGGCTTAGGCTTTGGCTTCACTCCTGGATGGTGGGGCTCAGGTTACAGCCCATTCCTCTGCTTCAGGCTGAAGCCCTCAGGCTTTGGTTTTGTTCCTCCCACCCGCTGCCCAGGATGGTGGGGCTCAGGCTTTGATCCCCCTTCCTGGGTCCATGCAGTAATTTCTGTTGTGCAGTGAAGTTTGAGAAACCCTGCTTATTGTAATTTTTATTTATACATTCATGTGATATTCAGTGCTATATTGTATTTTCAATTTTAAAAGTCCTACGGATCTGTACATGCCCTCATAAGGTTGACATAGTAGAGATACATGGAACATCCACTGTAAAAACACCTTCAACATATTTCAACATCTGTAATTGTACAAAGGCATGACTAAAGCAATGTGCCTTTATGACTTGCAATGTGCCCTTAAATCCAAATTCTCGTGGCGCCATGAAGGGAGTAAGTGCTACATTCTAGGACTCCCCCACCCTGAGAAAGTCCAGTCTCCTGGAATTTAGTCCTTGGGGCTGACAGCAAAAGCTCCCCAGCTGAACTCCTCCATCCTCCTTCCACTTCCCATGCTTTGGTCTACTTTGAAGTTTGCTCTTTCAGATCATGTGTATTTCCAGACCCATCAGTATGGTTCATTGGGCAAAAAGGGGCATCACTAGAGCTCAAGGAGTTCTCTCTGGGTATGTCTACACGACAGTGTTATTTCGAAATATCTTATTTCAAAATAGTTATTTTGAAATAGCTTATTTTGAAATAACACGTCTACACACAAAATGCGTTTCGAAATAGCATGTCCACATTGAGTGGACTCTGAATCACATTTAAGGCTGGCCGGAACCAGTTCCAGCAGGGCATCAGGTCAGGACTTACTGTGTGGGGCTGCTGCCTGAGGTATCTGAGGTCTATGCTTAAAGGGACCCCCCCAGACAGACAGTTCTCAGGTTTCCCTGATTGCTTGTCTACCTCGATGAGGGACAGCAAAGCATTTTGTTTCTGCTTGCTCTGGTTGTCCTCACTTGGGACACCACAGCACTCTGCAACATGGAACCAGAGCTGCCCCTAGGCACTCTGGTGCTTCTCTTGGACGCGTTGCTGCGAGCCTGGTTGCACTTACTGCAGGCTGCCATCTGGGAGGTCCACCGGGGGGCTGTCAGTATCCAGGAGGCCCTGCGGGAGAGCTTCCACCCTGAGGAGCACTAAGAGCCTCCCTGGTCTGCCCCACTGGGGGCTTGTGCCTCCTTCCTCCCTCACGTCCTTCCACTTACCCCTTCCTAACCCCCCTTCCTGATGTCAAATACAATACACGTATTTTCATGAACACAAACTGTCTTTATTTAACAAAACTGGGGGGGGAGGGAATGAAACTCTGGTGAGACTGGGGAAAGGAGGCAGGAGAGGGGAGAAGAGAGGGTGGGAGAGGGGAGGGGGAAACCTGGGAGGAGGGAGCTGGAAGGGGGAAGCAAGGGGAAGAAGGGGGAGGGGAAGCTCAGGGCTCAGGATTGGGGGTCTTGCTGGACCAACTTGATTGTCATGCGAACCTGCTCCTGGGTTCGCATGTGGCCTGTGGTGGCCAGGCTGGCAGCTATCCTGCCATAGATGGCCATGTTCCTCCATCTAGTGCGGAGATCATGGCTGTTGGGGGCATCCCCCCCAAACCTGAGTAAGGTCCATGATCTCCACCCTGGACCAGGAAGGCGCCCGCCTTCTCCGGGCCCTGGCAGGCTCCTGGGAGCTGGCAGACTGCTCCTGGGGAGTGGTGGAGGGCTGGCTGCCAGAGACTTCCTGGCTCATGTTTTGGGGCCACTGGGTCAGGGGCAGTGACTGCTGGCTCTGGGCTGGCAGGCTTGGAGCTGGCACAGGCACTGTGGCCAGAGTCAACCCCTTTAAGGGCTCCGGGGAGAGAGAGTAGAGTGTTCTTGGTTGAGGCTGGAGTGGCCACCAGGGCACCCTGGGAAGTCTGGAGGCCCCCTATTTTGAAATAAGTGTCTACACAGCACTTATTTCGAAATAGCTATTTCAAATTTGGCATTATTCCTCATGGAATGAGGTTTACCAAATTCAAAATAAGCGCTCTGCTATTTCAAATTTATTTTGAAATAGTGGTTTGGCTATGTAGACACTAGGAAAGTTATTTCAGAATAAGGGCTGTTATTTTGAAAGAACTTTGCTGTGGAGACCTACCCTTTGAGTGATAGCTGTCCGTGTAAATGAGGCTATTACGGATTTAGCTAAAGTAATTTGGCAGCCCTGGATCAGCACCCCCCACCTCCACAAAGATGGGCAAGAAATACCAAGTCCTGTTAAGAGGAGCTGAGTTCTTTTACATGCACCCGGCACCATCTTCATTAGTAGTGACAGATGCTTCAGAAAAGTTGCATCAGCAAAATGAGACTGCACCAAAAGAACATGTTCCAAAAAATTGATATATTTAACCATAAATCATATTAGTTGGCTACTGTGCACTTTAGGATTGTAAATTATCAGGCTCTCTTGGCCAGACATGATTATTTGAACTATGAGAAGTTTGCAACATTCAGGGAAAACTGCCTTCACATGCAAGGGGAGAGTTTTCTTCTGTGGTAAATGAAGGACATCTGATTGCCAGAACTATCCCTTGAGGCTGGTTTGAACAAAGCAGACTCCGCTTCATGATTGATGGCCACCGTAGTCATGATGAGAAGGGGTCAGGTATGGTTGTTCTAAGCCTGGCTTACATCAAAATATCTGGTCTGTCTTCATTTAGAAGGGAAAATGAGAGTACCAATATTGTAAAGACTACTAGACATGGAACATTCTAGAAAGAATATCACAGATAGGATCTAATTTTTCTGCTGGCCCAAACGTATTTTTTAAAATGTTTTTTTTTACCCTTTTCAGGACTCCAGAGACTCTTTAAAGAACAACTTTGAATATAACCAGGTGTGTATCCTTTATTGAGGAATATAGAGCCAAGAATGTTGTAAACAAGTATTCACAACCATTCATTTGATAAAATCAAATTCACTTTAATGACAGTTGAGACCACTTTAATTTCCTTTTTTTGGGGGATACTTGACCAGGCCCATTTTGGTTTGTAAGAAAATTCAGCATACAAGAAATTGTGGTACATACTTGTGTAAATGCATACTCACACCAGTGTTCATGGTAGAAATATTCGTTGGCTTTTTTGACAGCATATTATGTGTTTGGGAGTCATCCAATCAAGGATGGCATGGGAAACAATGCATCAATGAGAAGAAATGTCAGTAGTGGCATCAAGGGAGGGAAATAATGTCACTTAAATAATTAAGATTTATTAAACATATTTGACAGAGGTTTAAGGATCAGAGTTTGGGGGGGAAAGAGAGAAATGGGGGAGACAGGGATATGGAGAAATCAGATAAATACTGATATGAAGGTCGCTGTTTATCTGAATTTGCCTTGCCCTGGTAGAATGAGAGCTTTAGAAATGAAATAATGACACAGATAGCATGTAGAATAAGATAAAGGTACCCAGTTTTGTCTGATGTCCCAAGAAATTCCCTGAACAGATCTGATGAATAGCTAGGGAGCTCTGGGCTGAAAAAGAACTGTGCAAATATTATTTTGTGACTGTGCTTTGTATCAATTCCTTTTATTTTTCAACAGTGGAAACCACAAGAGGCAGAATATACTGGTAAGATATATACATTGTGTCTTTAAGTTGCTAAATCTGGTATTTTATTCTTACTCAGCTTGTATAATGGGACATGAGTATGGCCGCACAAATGCATGTGTATGCACACACACACATAGAGCTACTATGAAGGGAGAATTAGGTTTTACAGGACTTGTGGAAGAAATATATTTTGAGAGGACATGTAATCATTCTAAATATTTTTACAAAGCCTTTCAGCCCATTCCCTCAGAAGTTACTAAGTGATGGAAAAATTATCACCAGTTTAAATTAGCCATTGTCTTTGATATCTAAATCAAGATTTACAATATCCACTATTGTGCAGTATAACCCCCTGCCCTTGAAAAAAGACTATAAAACTATTTATAAATTTTATTTTTATTTATTTTGTTTTAGGACCTGATTCTTATTCCTACTCTGGTTAAGTAACATTTTACTTCACAAATGATTACTATTGACTTTATTGGGACTACTTGCTGTGTGTGGTACAGGTTGGACCTGGCTGGTCCTGTACCCTCGGGACCTGACTGGTCCTGAATGAGGAGATATGCCAGACCAGGGAATGTCCCTCCCCTCATGGCTGGGCTGCCACCGGGCTAGGGCCCCAGCCTGCCCCTGCTGCTGCCTCAGCCTCCCGGGACTCTCCCCAGCCCCGCTGCTGCTGGGGCCGGAGCGCCACGGCCAGAGCTGCGCAGCTGGGGCAGAGCGCCACAGCCGCCTGTCTCTGTGGCTGGGGCTGGAGCTAAGGGACAGGGCTGGAGTTCCGTGGCCTGGGCCAGAGCTCCCTGGCTGCTGCTGGGGCTGGGGCTGGAGTTCCCCAACCACTGGAGCCAGAACATGGCCGGAGCTCCGGGGACGGGGCCAGAGCTCCCTGGCTGTTGCTGGGGTCCGAGCTCCTTGGCCAGGGCTAGAGATCCGTGGCCATGGCCAGGCTAGAGCTCCGTGGCTGCTGGGGCTAGGGAGCTCTGCTGGGGCCAGAACTCCCTGCCATGATGCCCGTCCTCTCCCCCCCTGCCCACACACACTCTGGGCTCCCGGCTGAGTCGCCGGTGCCCCTTACAGTGCATCTGCCCTGCCGCCAGACCTCCCTCTTCCTGGGCTTTGTGGTCCAGGAACATCCGTGGTCCATGCTGGACCACGGATGTTGCTGGACCAGGGAGTCCCAGTTAAGGGAGGTACAACCTGTAATAAACATTATTAGAATAAGGCCCTTCATGTCTTACTTATTAAATATTGAACTAAACGGATCTTCTCCATGTTGTAATGAAAAGCAGTCTGGTGCCATTCATAGTAGTAGGTGGGATAGTTTCAATTACTAAACTTCATCAGAGCAAACCCCTACTTGATTCCTCATTTAAAATTTTTCTTTTCTCCTCCAGCTTTTACTCTCAGTGAGCACTCAGAGAATTTAGAAGAAAGCACTGGAGAAGATGCAGAAAGAAAGAATGATAAAGGCAAAAAATATGTTCAACAAATTTGTGCATATATTCTTATTTCTTGGTTTCCATAATTCTTTTTTCTTTAAAATGTTTGAATAAATTTCATTGTTTTGAAAGTCATGAGCCATTGCATGGACAGGTAATATTCAAATATTTCAGTCAACTCATGTGATTAACTCAAAAAATTAATCATGATTACAAAATACTAATTGAAATATATTTAATGTTTTGGAGGTTTTCCTACATTTTCAAATATATTGATTTCATGTACAATACAGAACATAAAGTGTAAAGTGCTCACTTTATATTATTTTTATTACAAATATTTGTACTGTAAAAATGACAAAAGAAATAGTATTTTTTCAATCAATCTCATGTAAGTACAGTAGTGCAGTTTCTTTATTGTGAAAGCGCAGCTCACAAATGTAGATTTTTTGTGACATAACTGCATTCAAAAATAAAACAATGTAAACCTTAGTGCCTACAAGTCCACTTGGTCCCACTTCTTGTTCAGCCAATCACTAAGAAAAATAAGTTTGTTTACATTTATGGGAGATAGTGCTGCCTGCTTGTTTACAATGTCACCTAATCATGAGAATAGACATTTGCATGGCACATTTGTAGTTGGCATTGAAAGGTATTTATGTGCCAGATACACTAAACATTCATGTACCTCTTCATGCTTTGGCCACCATTTCAGAGGACATGCTTCCATGCTGATGATGCTCGTTAAAAAATAATGCATTAGTTAACTTTATGACGGAACAGCTGGGGGGAGAATTTTATATGTCCTGCTGGTTTACCTTCATTCTGCTATATATTTCATGTTATAGCAGTTTCAGATGATGATACAGCATGTGTTGTTTATTTTAAGAACACTTTCACTACAGATTTGACAAAACTTAAAAAAAAAAGAGTAAGATTTCTAAAGATAGGCACAGCATTCTACCCAATGTTTAAGAATCTGAAGTACCTTCCAAAATCTGAGGGGACTGAAGTAGGGAGCATGCTTCCAGAAGTCTTAAAAACACAACACTCTGATGTGGAAACTACAGAGCCCAAACCACAAAAAAGGAAAATCCACCTTCTGCTGGGGGCATCTGAGTCAGATGATGAAAGTTAACATGCATTGGTCCACACTGCTTTGGGTCATTATCGAGCATAACCTGTCGTCAGCATGGACACATGTCCGTTGGAATGGTGGTTGAAGCATGAAGGCACATATGAATCTTTATCATATCAGGCTCATACATAGCTTGTGACATCAGCTATAACAGTGCATGTATGAAGGTCTGTTCTTACTTTCAGATGACATTGTAAACAAGAAGCAGGCAACATTCTCTCTCACAAATGTAAACAAATTTGTTTGTCTGAGCAATTGGTTGAATAAGAAGCCGGACTTACTAGACTTTCTAGCCTCTTATATTTACACTGTTTTATTTTTTAATGCAGTTATTTTTTGTACATAATTCTACATTTGTAAATTCATCTTTCATGATAGATTACACTACAGTACTTGTATTAAGTGAACTGAAAAATATTTCCTTTTTTTTTTTACAATGCAAATATTTACAATAAGAAATAGAATACTGTGCACTTTGTACTCTGTGTTGTAATTGAAATAAAAATATCAGAAAATGTAGAAAACATCCAAAATATTTAAATGAATGGTTTTCTATTTGTATTTAACAGTGCAATTAATTGTGTGCTTAATCATGATTAATTTTTTTAATCATAATTAGTTTTTTAATCATTTGACAGCCCTAGTTCAGACTTCTAACATATGTCTTTGGCAACATACCTCAGTTTGAATTTGAAATTTCCATGCTATTCCATACTTCTAAGACTCTTTTTCGATAGTCATTAAAATGTTATTGTTCTGGTAGTATGGTTTATTATTTGCATATCACTATATAAAACTACAGCTGTACCACTGTTGCTTTACAAACATGTAAAGACATAAGGCCCCTGGGATCTTACAGTCTACACCACACCAGTAACATAATGGATAGTGGCAACAGATCATGGTGGGGAGGGAGATAAAGGCAACAGTAATGGATGGAAAGGGAATACAGCTTTTGAGAGTGCTGTTTTTAAGTAAATCTGATGTGATCATTTTAATATAATTTGCATTAATTATCTGATTTAATTGTTTAAATAATGTTCAGGTAACAGAGAAGGACATATAGCATCAAAGTGAAGATAAATAGCAGAATGCTAGCTGAAATAAATGAATTTAGAAGAGGAATGTGAAGTTGAGTGAGGGAGGTAAAGGCTTTTCCAGCTATAAGATATCTGCCTAGGCACAAAACCTGTTGAAATAAACAGAATTCACTCCTTGTGCCAGCAAAGGAAATGGGTGGCATCGGAATTGCCTTATCTTCCCTGGGAATAGCTGGAGAAGGGAGCAAGACCAGAGTATCATTGTATACTGGCAATCCCTAGCTGCTATGAACCGCCAATGTAAGTTATGGCTGGCACTGGACAGGTATAGATTGGTCTGGTGCAAGAATGAGGATTTTAAGAGCGGGGTCTGGTGAACCAAATATTAATGTGGTTTTAGGATATAGTGCTTCATTTTAATACACATGGAAATGAAAGGTACAGCAGCATTCGTTTTAATCAAAGACTGGGATAGTTTGGGAATTATTGTCTGTAGCTCATTCCCATTGGATATTTTACGCTTACTCCATTTACCACTTTTACTCCATGCTTGTTTTGACAAACTAACTTCTTATTCCACTTTTTTTTCTCTAGGTCCTCCAGCTCGTCTACCAAATAAAGAAGACTTGTGCATCTTTTTAGCACTCCATATGGAAAATTCACCAACTTGTCAAGAGCCAAGTTGTAAATATGTGGGTAAGAAACAAGAAGCAAATACCTTAAAAGTAAGTTGAGTAAGTTCAGTATCCATTATGCAGGATAAAAGAAACTATGTTATTAGTTAGGATTTTGACTGTTACATATTGCTGACCAAGATTTTGATTGGTTAGAATTTTAACCTATAGTATGGAACATGTCTAAGAAGTTCTGATAAATCAAAAACTCCTTTTATTTTTCCCAATTGCTTAAATACTTAGTTCCTATGCCAACCAACAGTGGTGGAATAGCCCTTGAAAATATCACATTATTTGGCAAAGATTTCACGTGAGTGAATTGGTTTCCAAATCCTAGTGTTTTCATATGGTCATGTAATATTTAGTCTTACATGATCTCATCATAGTCCATATTTGGTATATCACAAAACAAGCACACAGAACAGCTGATGGTGTTTGTTTTAAAGTGGTTCAGGACCAGATGAACAGTGATTTTGTAGGCTGGGTTGAAGTACACTGTTACTTGTGTATGGAAGGTTAGCAGAGTAAGTGTCTGCTTCAAGCCAACTCATTTTCACAAGCATAAAATTCAGCCCCCAAAATCAGGAATTGTATATGTGACATTGTGTAGGATGTTCTGATATTGTTTAACATGGTGCTGTAGGACTAGGAGTAGAAAGCAGAATAATTTAACTATATTAGTACTAAACTATTGCAGTTCCCTTCATCCTTATGGCTACTGATGAATTTGTCTGTATGGAGAAGAATTTCCAGACAGAAGGACTGCTTTCCTTCTTTCCTTCCTTCCCATTCCCACTGATTCTACTTATTAAAAATGTCCAGAGTAGGCTTTTTGGGTTAGGGATCGACATTGCGTGGTGCAATGAAGTTCAACCTTGTTGAGGTCTTTGGGTATTAGAACAATACAAGTATTAAATAATACCAGTAATAAATATATTTGATAACATTTGGCTCTTG
This sequence comes from Pelochelys cantorii, assembly GCA_032595735.1. Classification (NCBI taxonomy): domain Eukaryota; kingdom Metazoa; phylum Chordata; order Testudines; family Trionychidae; genus Pelochelys; species Pelochelys cantorii. The sequence goes on from CM064326.1 coordinate 242,081,763, forward strand.
GAGGACTTAAGTCTGTAGCAAAGCCAGCCTTAGTTTTTAAGGACAAAAATATAAAACAAGACGTTCATACTGAAAAAAACTTTAAAGTAAATAACATTAAAAGAGATAATTCTTTCCTATATTTTAATCTCATAACTTTTCTACAGTTGTTATTAGCTATTAGAGACACTTACCTCTGTTTAAAATATTGTTTCTGAGCCAGTGTTTTCCTGTTTGATTCTGCTGTGAAATTGTGGTGCTTGTTTCATCCCTGCAGTTGAGAAGATGTAAATTGTACCTTAAGGGGCAGCTGCACTGGGGGAGGTTCACCATATTGGAAAGTAGTCAGTCATACAACTTCTGCCTTCCTGCACGTGATTCATCATGGGGAGCAAGCATGACTTTAGCTAGAACTTTTTAGGAACCACACAGAAGGTGTGTCTACTTGGCACATATAGCTTGAGTTATAACTTGAGTGATACTCTCCGCTTTGCATGCCAAGTTCTCACTTGGGTTAAAAAGTGCTTTAAGATCAAGCCAGGTGGTATATCTAACTATTGGTGGCTTGAAGCTCAAGTGATGTTGGAGTGAAGATCAAACTAGTAATGCAGTAGGGATTCAGTGCCTTGCATTATAATAATGCAACAGCAGCAAATCCAATAATCTGTGCTCTTAATCAGATCACTTGGTGAAACTCCTTTGTTCTGAAGTGTGTTTCCATGCACCGAAACTAGGCTGACTGGAGTGCAGTAACTTGAGGATACTAGAGCTAACTGTTGCAATGAAGATAAGCCCTAATAGATATTTCCTCAGAGGTACATTGAAACAGCAGATGCCTTGGGTGTGTTAGGCCCACCACCTTCCCAGTCAATCTCAAACACATTTTCTGTGGTCTGTTAGCTGGCTGCACACACTTCCACTCAAAAGATGTTGCAAGCAGTTTGCTTTGGTGAAATGGACATTGCCAATTCCCTGTTTGAATGGCAAGTTTAAAGATATTTTGAAAGCATTTTATTTTGTAGTTTTTCAAAACTGGAATTGTCATCTGTGAAGCTAACAAACCAAAAAGGATTATCACAATGGATTGCTCCACTAAGGATCTTCATGCTGTGCCAAAAGCACTGTTGAGATTTCCAAATGCACTGAGAGGCTGTGAAGTTTATTTGTCTCGAATGCCTTGCATCAGTTGTGCAAAACTTTTGATTCAAGGTCAGTATCTGAGATACAATGCTTGTAACCAATGGGCATCATACCCGTGAAAGACTCACATGCTGATTAAAATACTGAAGTCAAGGATTACTTCCTTTCCCTCTCTGCTCATTTCCCATTCCCTCCTGACTGAATAGCTCATCCCATTGTTGAGTGATGGTTATCTAAAGAGATGAATCACCCCACCCACCCTTCTCAATTAACTTTCATACCACAATCCTATTATCGAAAACAAGTGAGTAAATGAGTTAAATTAAAACAGAAATTGAACTCTGAGCAGTGGTTAGGAAAGTGTGGGGTTTTTTTTAATGTTTTCTATCAGGTAAAAAAATATAAGAGATTATATGGGATTAAATGTTATAGGAATTGTGGTGACACAAAGGTTTTGTGTGTGTATAGTGTGCATGTCCAGTCATTAGAGAGTATTAGGATGCAACTTGTAATGTGTTATTACTAATTGTTGGAAATTATTACCAAATGATCATAGGGAAAACCTTCTAGGGCTTCCTAAAAGAAATGGTCAAACTCAAAGAAATGAGAATTAATCTCTCATCTGCTCTCAGCTGCTAGCCTATGGCAACTGATAACCTGCGACTAGAAAATGAAAAATAGTACAAAACTAAAGGAATAATTCTAAAAAAATTAGGAAGGGAGGAAGGGTGTTATTCTGCAAAAAATAATGTATCAATTATGTCCAGCAAAAAATACAGAAGACAAATAGATTGTAAGATATGTGCTTATCATTTATTCAAGATTCATTTGCCTTAAAAAATTAACAAACACCTCCCACCAATAAAAAACTCCCAAATGATGCAGAACCTGTTTCATATTTTTTAATATTACCATTTGATTGTTGCAGCTGGTTTGATAATGATAAATAGTCAGTAGTTTCACTCAATTTAATAGTATTACCTGAAACAACGCTTTCTAGATGGCCAAAAGAGAGTCACTCTGTAATGTGGTAACACCTTTCTAAATAGAAAGGAATCATATATATCCTTGTTCCAATCACTGTTAAGTAGTGAGCACATTGTAAATAAATAAAACCACCAAGATCTACTTGACTAAACTGAATTTTAAATGGAGTTATGTTTCAAAGATTTGTACCAGTAACCTTACTTTTAAAATGTACCTTATTATAAGCATTTATATGTGTGGGCAATTTCATAATTAGAGTTGTATTGAGATTTCTAGTTACAACAAATTTCTTAAATATGACAAAGTAGGTACCTGGCTTCACAGTATTCCTGTAATTCAAAAGATGTCAATTTTTAAAATGAATATTAATAATAATTCATTTTGGTTGAAGGGTAAAATTTCTGTTTTACTGTTGATTGAGCTATGTTTGCAATTCACTGAATGTGTTCAGTGAAGAAGATGTATTATGTCTGAGATTAATAGTTAAACGTAGATGCTAATGACAGAGCTGTTCATTTCTCATGTTTTCATGTTTTTGTTGCTGGTGCTGTATGTGGAATGTGATGAGGATGATTTATTGGTAGTGTAGCAGCATCTAGGATCATGGAGCAGGACCTCACTGTGTGCAGCAACCATGACTGCCTCAGTTCTCATGAGTAATAAATAATAATGCATAAACAAGTGTAGCTAGTTCCCCTGCTGCTTTAATTTTACCAACTAAGGTGTGTCCACCTTATTATATTTCATATTTAATATTATCTTACAGATATTTTTCTTTATACAGCTCAAGTTTCTCAAGTGTATTACTGGCCTAACCTTGAAATACAAATAACAGAAGTAAATCAGACCAAAATTGAAAAGGAAGCTGAACTTGTTGATAACATCTTTAGGGAAAGCTACATCACTGCAGCAGTCTACATACCAATATTAGATGTTGAAACAGTGAAGAAGAGGATTTTCCCACGAACAGGATCATCTCCAAGTGATAAGGGCACCACTCCAATTACCTCTATATATGATCATATCCTATCACCTGAACTTTTAGAAATACTTAACTTGACACATATTAAAAAAGATAAATTACACCAGGAATCACATAAAGATGATATTGCTAAAGCAATGAAGTCTTTTCAGATACTGGCAGGTGGTACTGACACCACAATAATGGAAAATAATTTTCAAGATGATATACATAGCATTCAAAGCGAGCTCAAGTATACTCATGCATTGCAGCTCTGTAACTTACTAGCAGCCAGAAACGGTAAGTGAATGATTAGTATTAAGGTAATGTCATTAAATAATATGGTATAGGAAAGATAGGAGTTCAGGAATTTAAAATTCTGGGTAGTAGATAATTATATGTATGTAATATGTGATATAGAAAGGAACTATATGAAGCTGCAAGACTGAGCTTTGTGACCTTATGGTACAGAAGCTTCGGAGGGGTAGCCGAGTTAGTCTGTAACAGGAAAAACTTAAAAAACAACAAATAGACTAGTAGCACCTTAAAGACTAACAAAACATGTAGATGGTATCATGAGCTTTTGTGGGCGTAACCCACTTCTTCAGGTGTCATCTGACGTTAATTATTTTGCATTTCAAGCTGCGTTGGCTGACAGTCATTGGTCTTACTCATAGACGTTAATTCCAGAAGGGACCTTCATGATCACCTAGTCTGACCACCTGCACATTGCAGACCACAGAACCTCACCCACCCACTCTTATAATAGACTCCTAATCTCTGGCTGAGTTACTGAAGTCCTAAAATGACGATTTAAATACTTCGGGTTATGCTGGTTTAAATCTGCAAGTGACCCATGACCCAAGCTGCAGAGAAAGGCAGTGGGGCTGACAGACTTGCTAGGCCCCTGGGCAATGTGTGGGGGCAGCTCCACACCCCCAGAAGATGCAGGGCCTCAGGTAGAAGAGGCAGGGTTCAGGTGGAAAGGGTGGGGCTGGAGCTAGCTTCCCCCAGGCAGCTTCAGCGCTGCCCAGAGCACACCGTGCCTATCCCAGGCAGCCCTTAACGCTGTCTGAAGTGCTATGTGCAGGGCTCCAGCAGTGATTTCAAGGACCTAGGGCTTCCAGTCGCTGCCACTGTCCAGCAGCAGCAGCGGAGGCCGAGAGTCCCAGGCCCTTTTGAGTTGTGGGGCCTCAGGGCAATTGCCCCCTTTGCCTCCTTCTTCCTCCTGTCAATGGGCCTGGAGAAATGTGAGTGGATAAGTTCACCTCTTGTAGTCAGAAGGTTCAGCAGAAACCATTATGACTTGCTTTCTCGGGGGAGATAGTATTTTTATGCTTTTTCTGAGATAACAGGAGATATAATAACTGTGGGAATGAGCAGTTGGGAATACTATAGGCACTTACCAGATCATTGGCACTTCCACTCAAGATGATGCCACCAGGTGGGGGTAGAGGTGGATTGCATAGGGACATAGGCTATGTGAGCTATAGGGCTGTGTTCAGGCAAGTCATCAGTGGAATGTGCTGATTGAGCACATCCCTGGACACTTTTCACAGCTGGTGCCAATGTGCAGCCCTCACTGCAACTTAACACTTTCTTTCCTCGGTAAAATCTTCTTTGGAGGGAAATAGTGATAGCTCAGGGGTGTGTACTTTGTACCAAGAGGGTGAATCAGTTTCTGAGACTTCGTTGGTATCTTCACTATTTGATTTTTTTTTCATACCAGACAGTCCTAATATTGGAGTGGGGACACTGATCTATGGAAAAGAAGACATTGTAAGTACAGTATATGCAGCCTAAGAACTATTAATATTTGTCTAGGTACCGTTTGAAAATGATGAGGAAAACCTCCTCAGTCTTGCCATCAAGTATTCGTTTTTGATACAAACATTAATCTGTGCCAGTTGATTGCCACATTAAACTTCTCCTAGTAGGATTTTTGTGCAATGTATTGTGATGCATACAAATATTTAAAAGAGCTCAAGTCTGTCATAAAATAGGCACAGCATTTCTATGGATTTTCTGAGTATTATTTCTATAAGTCAACAAGTTAATTCTACTGATGTAAATAATCTCTCTCTATGTTTAAAAAAGTTTTTCCTGCCAGGTGACAGAATGATGTCACCACACTTTCATACTGTATGGCCATGAAAGCCACCTGAGAGAGAGGGATTGGCAAGTGTAGAGAGAATGGGGCGTAGCCTGCTAGTGATTCTCAAAAAAGTCTCCTAAACTACCACTCCTTTTGCGGTATAAATCTGAAAGGATTTTAAAGACAATGAAACTTGCACAAGGAACAAATTACTCATATTTCCACATGACTATTTTTAATGGAGTATAAAACTTATTGGACATTTGGACAGACTATGATGAGGCTAATAAAATGTGCAGCTACAATCTTCCATAGGCCTTAGAACAGTAATGGGCATCCAAGACAGTGGGCTGCATGAGCGGTCTTCCTTCATCTCAGTGGACTGCATGATCAGTGGTGGCCAACCTGTAACCAGTGGCCATTGCGGTTCCATTTGTGACTTGCACACCCCTTCTCTGTCCCTCCCCCCCCCCAATACTGACCTCTTGTGCACTGGGGCACTGGAGCCCCATGCTTCCTGCTCTTCCCCATCCCTCCCAGCACTTTCAGGCTGCCATGAATCTGCTGATTTGTGCTCCCTCTCAGTTCCTCCCCCTCCCACCCAGAGCTTAAATACTGTGAATCAGCTGTTAGTGGTTGTTCAAGCTCTGGGAGGGAGAGGGAGGAGCGGGGATGGAGCTCAAATCAGTAGATTCAAAGTTCTCTGAAAGTGCTGGGAGGAAGGGGAAGGCATAGGAATTGCAGGGTTCCAGTGCCCCAGTGTGTGAGAGGGGTTTGGGGGAGGAGGAAAGACAGGTGGAACCCCAAAGGACCACATGTGGCCCGCAGGCTGCAGGTTGCCTATTACTGCCTTAGAACATATTGTCTTAGTACACCCATAGGCTTACTAATATTTCACACAACTATAAATACTGAGATATAGCATGGTGTAATGGGTTGAGGACTAAGAAATGCACTTTTGAGCTCCATTACTAAGTCAGTGGAGTCACATCACTGTGACATCAGAATTAGGCTCTGTGTCTGTTTCTCCAAGTGAAGAATGAAGAAAAAAATACTTCTTTCCTTACTTCCCAGGAATGTTGTGATGATTATTTCATATCTACACAGTGCTTGAAATGTGCAAAGCCCCCGCTAATTAATTATTAATTATTATTATTATCATCATTATCATCATCATCATCATCATCTGACTTCCCTACATGCCAGTCCTACTACAATTTTATTGCTTCCTACATTCATGCAATCTGTGTAGCGTACATCCTTGCAAAATGAATAAATACCATCTCAGTTGGGCAAACAGTGCAGTTTTGCTCAATTTTTTAAATTATTTCGCTTCGTGTATCACGATTTCTTGTAAATTGGAAGAAAAAATGTCCTAAAACCAGGATTTGGTGGTGGAACTATAACCCTAACCGGGGCTTCAGATATATTTAATATTCATGGTTGAAAATCCAAACATTTTAGGCGATGGAAATCTACATGCTCAAAGAATAATGATGGGCTGATTGAAGTGTACAATGATACAACTCCTGTGGAAGTCAGTGACAAGTTTTTGGAGTTGAACTGGGCCTAAATGCATCAGGGTCCTGGGAAAGTATTCTTCTTTTTGTTTACTTTTGCCTGGTATTATTATAGGTTGCTGTTGGCTACAATGGATTTCCAAAAGGGACAGTAAATAGTCTGTTTGCACAGAAGGATGACTGTAGTTGTGACCAGCATGCAATCATCTGTGCTGAAGCCAATGCGCTAATTCTGAGGTAGGAAGTGTGAGAAATTGTGGCATGAGAAGGGAGGGAGATGGTGGCAGTTGTTGTGGATGTGGGAGATGGAGAGGATGGAGGAAGGGGCGGGATGGGGGCAAATGTCACCAGAAATGAGGAGGAGGAGGAGGATGCAGATGTGGAACCCAAATTTTTGCTGGTGGGAGGAGGGAGGAGATAGAGATGGGGAGGGAAAGAGGAGTAGGTAGACCTGATGAGAACTGTAGAGATGTGAGAGTAACAAAGAAGAGAAAATGGAGACAGTGGGGAGAGGGAGGAGGAGAATAGATGCTCCGATGTAGAGGTACGGGTATGGCGAGAGCCATGGATGAATGGCAGATAGACAAGATTATAAAAGATACAAAAGAGTATGTTACCTCACACTATGGGTACGTCTAAACTACATCTCTTTTTCGACAGAGGGTTGTAAATTAGACACATCAAAATTGCAAATGAAGCTGGGATTTGAATGTCAAATGAGGTTTACAGGATCTTTCAAAAAAGGCTTTTCTTTTCAAAAGAACCGCATCTAGACCGCAGTTTCACTTTCGAAATAGCATTTTTCGAAAGAATGCCATGACGCGATTATGCAAATGAAGTGCAGGAAATTCAAATCCCGGCTTCATTTGCAATTTTGATGTGTCTAATTTACATCCCTCTATTGAAAGAGGGATGTAGTCTAGACATAGCTAGAGCAGGGGAGAAAGGCAACTAAGCTAAAATGCTGGGAGGGATCTGTGTGAGGTGTGTGTATGGACAGGAGTATTATTTCTACAGTGCTGCATAGATGAAAGGAGGGCCTTGCAGATTGCATTGACTCTACCCAAGGAGCAATCTCATTCCATCACTTCTCATGGCAATGAGCTCATGATGTATTCTGAGTCTTAGCCACAGGCCTCAGATTCCTTACGAATCTCCTTTGGTCAGTGGAGGAGGAAGAGATGAAAAAGAACTCACTTTAGATATGCTAAGAGAATTAATTTAAAACCAAAAAGAGCTAATTTTTAAAAATGACAAATGTTTTTGTCTTTTACAGATCTGAGAATGATCTGAGTGGCACTGAATTAATCACCACATCTGAGCCCTGTGGCATCTGTGAAAACCTAATTAAAGCACTGAAGATAAAGAAAATCATTTGGCCTAATCGAGATAAAAATGTAGGTAGCAGAAAGTTCACAGCAAACAACCATGTGTCTCAGTTACAGGGCTCACTGCAACTCTGCCTCTTTCTGGCTTCTCTGAGTGCACACCTCGAATCTCAGGCCTGGAGACTTTACCTCTCTTTGGGTGGAATCACATGATTTTCCCATTGTCAAATGGCTCTAGGCTGCAGAACCATGTGTATCAAATACATTTACCCAGCAGCTCCTACTAGGTTTGATATCTGCCACTCTTCCCTTTAGGAGCCTATGACCTGTTGAATACAATGACCTTCTCAAAAAAAAAAAAGAGCATTGTTGATTTAACTCTAGGCACAAAGCATTTAAGAGAAAAGAATCAAAATAACCAAGGCGTTTCTGAAAGGTCTAGCTTGCTGCAGACACTCCCTCCCCACCCCCGCCCCTTTCTGTAGTCTGGCTCACCTTAGCTATAGCTCTCTTTTAATCAGATACAAATCCTATTATCCTCCTATGTTTGCAGGCTTGTCTGAAACTGGTGGGTAAGTACTTTGCACAGCTCAGCTGTGTCTCTGCTGCTGCTACTCAAGTCACTGTGACTACACTGCGGTATAAACTTGCACTAGCTTGCTAAGAAGAAGTGCTAGTATGTGAATACAAGCAGGGGAATCATACCCCCCTAGCTCATAGTGTAGATGTAGTCCCAGTCAATCACTGGTTCCTTGCTCCCCTCCCCAATCTTGCTAATCCATCTTTCACCTCATTTCCTTTAGAAATCTCCTACATTTAAAGTGGCATTAGGAGAGGCACAACTATCAGCTTTCTTGGTGGAATGTGTCATGGCAATTTTCATGAGTTCTGTGGCCCCCAGAGAATATTGTGCTTTACAGATAAGCCCGTTTGTTTTCAGTTTAAATCTGTTTTTGAAAAAATCCTGGGTTTTACAAAAAGTATAATTTGTAATTTTTTAAAATTTTCAACCTACTTTGTATCGTTCAAATATTTTAAAATAACTTGGTTTATTAAGAAAATACAATGCATGAGGTATAAGCATTATGATAATACATTAGTCTGTATTTATGCAAAGCTGGCTGTTAAGTCAGGGTATGTGTTCCTCTGAAAGATACACATAATAAACAAACAGGCATACACTCATACTTAGAACTGTGTGAGCACTGAACTTACTGATGAATCTCATGCCCATCATATGTACATTTCAAGCTAAAAGCAGATAACAGGTTTAAAGATTTGATGCATTAAAATGGGAAGAAAAGGAAAATCCATATTAGAATACATTTCAGAACACAAGGAAGTATTTGAAAGTTAAAAAAAAATCAGGAGAAAAGGATGAAGTTGAGTATGTGCTGCAAAAAGAATGGTCCAATGATTAAATGTAAATATTTAGAGGCTAGTAGTTCTGTGTCTACAACAGTAAACTGTTTATTCAAATGAGAAGATTTATTTGGGGATTAGAGGTATTGTGTTTTCTTAAACTGAGAGGTGGCATTGTGTTCTGAGTTCTGTTTTAGTTTTTCAGCAAACCATGGTGATGAACGGAATTCAAAGCATTAATCCACCAAATACTTTACTCTCCTGGCTTTCTGTCCATCAAGATAAACCCCAACATATACTCAGAAAAATTAATAGTTTTTTGCACTGATTTTCACCGTTTTTGTTGTTGGGTAATAAACACTGATAAATTCCTGGGATTTAAGTAAATAAAAAATTAGGTTAAATTAAGTAACTGAAAACAAAGAGTGCTATCTTTAGAACATATGAAATTTGAAATTTCCAGTGGTAATACCTAGCAGAATGCTTGGCCAATTTTTTCTTACAAGATGGGGAAATTCAAAAAAGGGCTGCATGAACATATGTGCAAAGTTTTATTTTAATATTTAATCAAAGGTGCCAGTTCATTTATTTGCATGTGTAATCAAAGAGCATTAAGGACCTGATCCTATAGTATTCAGGTCAGTGGTAATTTTACCATTGACTGCAGTGGTTACAGGACCAGGTGCTATGATGCCCATTTCATGATGTAATGATTTTTACCTTGCCAAAGACATTAAATTCAAACAAAAAGTATTATAACTGAAATTTCCCAGACACAAAAATCAGGAAATTCCATGATACAGAATGTGATTTCAATGTCCAGTCATCTTGCATGATAAAACCAAGGAGGTTTTGCTGTACTTTAGTGTTTACTGCTTTGGAAGGAGGCAAGGTTTGGCCCTGAATATGCAGCTGGGGTTCAACTGCAACTGCTATGGGAAACATAACTTAGTTTTCTGACCTTGGTGCATGTTGAATATGTGACAGCTCTGATGTTCCGTTAACAGTGTTTCGTTGAATAATTTGACAGAGTGGTGAGGACTGTTGCCTGAAATCACAGGTCTCCATCTGGCAAAGATTTAATTCAGTGGGACTGTGTTCACAAATTGTTCCATGACTGGGGATTCTGCAGTCACTTCCTATATACAGATATTCCTACAGTATAAGTATTAAAGTATAATGGAGACTTACTTTTTCCAAAGATAATACAGCTTATTGAACTAAATTATTTTTTTAGTTACTATATACATGATTCTGTAGAGTCATTTCAGCACAAGAATTAATGTACAGAGACCTCTAATTAATTTGGAAGAAAAGTATCTGACAGTCACAACTCATGTCAAGGCTGAGAGTTACTATTATGACCCAAAATGAAAAGAATTCAGAAGATTATTTTAAAAATTCCCTCCAGCACAACAAGCTACTAAATAGTGCCTCTTTTCATTAGAAAAAAGAAATGTTCAATAATTTTCAATCATTTTTTTTCTTCTTGAAGCAACCAGAAGGTGCATCCAAGGATCCAACAGGTAGGCAACTATATGAAATATGAGCAATTATTAAATGGGTGAAAATACTGCTTTAGGTCTTGACTGGAAAATACATAACTTTGTATATGTGAAGACGCATTGACTTTAAAGAGACTTGTCATGTAGGGAAAGTCACTCCCATGCATAAATGTTCACAGCAGAGTTACCTTTTCAATTCAGCCTTTTATTCTCTTTGTGACAGTGGGACAGTACATTAGTACATGAGCCCTATCAAAGTTCTTAAGGAGCCTATTTTTTTTGTCTGTTTTCCCAAATTGTATACCATCCTGTTGCCATTGCCAGTCAGCTCTTCCCTGAGAAGAGATGAACATATACTATACATCAATGATGCTGCTGCCATCCTTTCTCTTAAAAACAGAAATCAGCCTACTAGAAAGCTGGTAATAACTTACACATTCAAAAAAAGCAAAGGGGACACTGAGGATCAGACAAGTTTCATCTTTAATCTGCAGGCAACAGGAAGTGCTGCTCCTCATTTCAGATGCAAACTAACTTCAGTCCCACTTGCTGTATTCTGACTACTTACTGTGATTTATTGACATATATTTGCTTAATCATGAAAGTAATGATATGTAAAATAGTTAAGTTAATGTAGAAACACTAGGTTACATAGAAAGTTGAAGTAGTTTATTCCTTTAATAAATATGCAACTTAAGTTAACATTAATAAGTTATGTTTAACATTAACGAGAACTACATCAAGAGAAGTGACTGATTAACAAAAATTGTGCAATTGTTTCTGCAGCATTTTGTAGAACTATGATGTTTTTCAGTGCTATCTTGATACACATTTGCCTTCTCTTATTGTATTTCCATATGTTTGTAAAGACTGTACCTTTGGAGTACAAGTATCAAACTTTTGAGGTGGGTGAACTCCATGGCTTTGGAGACTGACACTCAACTTTGCAGTGAGTGGACCACATGAGTAGCTCTTCTTCATCTCAGTGGGCCATAAGATTGTCATAACCAAGATGGAACTATTCTCTTGGAATAGGGTAGTTTTACCAGCTGCACTTGGGTACCTAGAATTTGTGGGGTGTGCCAACTGAACCGTAGCAGCACTTTGAGTTAATGCAGAGGGAGCACATGGCTTTCACAGTCTTCTGTTGTAAGCCATCAGCACACACCTCAGTTCATGTGCTCTTGATCTACGTGTGTGTCACTTTAGTAATATTGGTAGGAAAAAAACTACATGGACAGAAACCAGTGGAAGTTGGCAACCCTGCATGCGGGCAACAACAAACAAAATGTCTCATGGTTCACACACAGGACCCCAATGGGCAACATGTGGCCCTCGTTCTTCAGGTTGTGCACCATTAGCATATTGCCCAAACATAAAACTAATGCTTTAAATTTCCCCCCCACATGGAATCCACATTCAGAAGATGAAAAAGATCCAAGCACTGAACCCTTTGTGCTAAGAAGCAAAGACAAAACAGGCAAGAACATTCGTGATGAAAAGATTTTAGCTCTCCAAGGTGAGTCTTCTGACTTTTAATATTATCTCTGAGATCTGTTGAAGACTGTAATGACTTTGACATTTTTCAGCAGGAAGTTTGATTAGTGTTTTTAGACTTTCCCACATTGGCATCAGTTTAATCCACTTTTAAATGCAGTTTGAAAGTATATGCTAGTCTAATTGTTTCAAAATCAGTTTAGTGAATCCGCACTAGACCTCCAGGAATTATCAGATGTGTTAAATCATGTTAAGACAAAACTGGTCAAGAACCCACCATCCACCAAAAAGGTTCTGAAAAATTGTAACCCATATTTCCCAGAATTACAATGTTTACTTACATAAGAATGTACTTTTCTTTTAAGGAGAAGGAGAATTGTATTTCTGTTTAATTCTAAGTTGCAGTAAGCAGTATTTATGAGTTATGGATATTCTTACAGCTGATCGAGAGAAATATAATAGAAAGGATACTGAAGGAACTTCAGTCTCAGGAGAGACAGAAAAAAAGACAAAGGAAATATTGTCATCAGCAGATGAAGAATATGCTCCTGATCAGGTAAACACATTTTAAAAAAAATAAACAAGATAAACCAGAAAAATATGCCTACATGACGCTTAAAATGTGTATATTAGAATGGTAAAGATAATAAGCTCTTTGGACAAGGAACCATCCTTTGATTTTGTATTTGTACAATGCTTAACACAATAATGTTCTGTCCATGCCTGGGGCTCCTGGGTGCTACTATAATACAAATAATAATAATAAAAATACTATAGTAAAGATAAAATCTCACTACATTGGTCTGTGAGTGATGAATAAAATTATGAATGCCAATTTTTAACTGATTGGAGATTATCCCTATGACTTTAATTTTAATTGACATTTTGAGAAGTACGCTGGACTGATCGTCTAGTGTTTTCTGACAGTGACAAATTTACCATAATTTCTTTGGCTACTTTAATTGAGATTGCAGGCCCCTTTAAGAACAGGCACTGCTGGTCTGATTGCTAATGGAGCTTAGCCCTTTAAGACTAAAGATTCTAGGAGATGTACTAATTATAATTGCTTGGTAATTGTGGGCAGAACTGTAATGCATGGTGGGAGAAAAACCTGGCCCTATAAAGGCAACCTTTCCTTAAAGCAGTGATCACCAACCGGTCAATCGCAATCAAATGCGGCCAGCTGGCCTGGAGCAAAGAGGGGCAGCCGCTTGGCCAGCTGGCCACAGCGTTCAGCCCATCGAGGCAGCGCTGTGCTCCAGCTTGGCTGGATCAAAGAGGAGCAGCTGCCCCTTTTTGTTAATCTGCCAGCCGGGAGATGGACGGAAGAAGAGGTGCGCATGCATCCCCAGCTTTTGTCTCCTGCTCTGGGAGGGGGCTGGGCAGGGCCTGCTCCGCAGAGCTGGGGCTGGGTGGCCGGCACACGTGGTGCACTGGGGACCGGGCTACGCCATGCTATTCCCTGTGGGCAGTGTGCGGGGTCAGGGAGCCCCTTCCCCAGTGCCCTGCTGTGCCCAGCCAGGCTAGAGCCAACCCTGGGCACCCCTGAGCTCTGCCTGCCCCAGCCCCAGAGCTGCTGCCTGCAGGCAGAGCACTGGATTGGGCAGGGAAGAGACTCTGCCACCTTCCTTGTCCCAGTGCTACTCCCAGGAGGCTGCAAGTCCCAACACTGCTGCCCTGCTGGTGAATGTGCTTGGGAGCACTAGGATGTGGGGCAAGAGGGAGGGTGAAGGAGGATGCAGGGGGAGGATGGGAGGGGCAGAAGTTGCACTGAGGGGGATGGGACGATGCAGGGGATCAGTCTGGGGAGGATCATGGAACTGAGGGAGTGAGGCTGGAGCAGAAGGAGGCTGTGGGAGGTGGATATAATGTGCAGAAGTTGCACTTTCCTTTACTCCCCACTTCTTTGCCTCCCTCCCCAACTAGCTCTTTGGCTGCATTCTCACCCTCTCACCTTTCCTGTGTTACTCCCCCAACCCCTTTCTGCTCCCAAACTCCCTCTTGTACCCCCAGCCCACCCCCTCTTCTGCCACCAAACTCCCTTCCAGACCCTGCTCTCCTCACTCTGTCCTGTACCCCACCTCCCATCTGCATCCTGCTTCCTTATTCACTCGATGGCAGTCTGTCCCACACATTGAATCCCTAATTTTTGTTCCCACCCCAGAGCCTAAGGGGGTCCACAAAATCCACTAACTCTGGAACCCCAGAAAAGTAAATCTATGGGAAGCCCTGAACCTCAGTCCTCCCTCTCCCTTCCGCTCACCCCATGGAGGCTGGAGTGCCAGAAGAGTGAAGTGTCTGAGTTGGGGGCCACATCAGTGAGGGTTGGGGGTTTGGGGGAGTTTTTTTGCATCTCACTTGTGTGCTTCCCAACTGATTTTTCTTTAAATTGCTGCCAGAACCTGGCATGGTGTGGTCTGGGCAGTGCCAAGGGCCCCACCCCTTCCAGGGTTGCAGAGCCTAGTGCCCCTCCCCATTGCTCAGGGTCTGGCAAAGTCTGTTACTAACCATGCATGTGTCACAAGACTCTTATTAGAGAGCAATTGCAAGATTATTGTAAAATTACTGTTGTGGTGGTTAATGGTATTATCTTTGTGATTATCAATAATTGGGCAGAAAATAACCCCTCAAATATGAGAGATTCCTTTCATAGTTTTGAAGTGGCAATATCAATAATTCAAAGCCAATCATTTACATGGCAAATTTTTGTTTTTCTGTCCACAAATTTTCTGTGAGCAGTCTGATTTTCTTCAGTGTCTTTGGTTTTTTAAATTTGTTTACTTTATTTTATGAGTGAGTCATTCGTGGTTTGTAGATTGTTCACTAACTGTTCACTGTGAACTTTAATATCTGAAATCCAAGTGGTGTTGAGTAGTTCTGAAGGAGTACGTAAGTCACATAGTAAGTTTCTGTCCATGACTGGAGGAACATAACTCCTGGACTCAGGTTTCTAGTGAAAATACACTTAGAGGAGTTTAAGATTTGTTTTCCTCAAATATTCCCCACACTTCTCATGAGCCATTCTGTTTCCATGAATAAATGGCCCTACTAGTGAACTGAATAATGTAGTCATGGGAAGCAGACCCACCAAGGAGACAGACTTACTTTTGTTTACTTAAGTGACCATTCATGGACATTTCTTGAGGTATTTCTAACTCTTTAGATTTATGTACATTGTCCTTGTACCTGGGCTGCTTGTCTCCATTACTCATAGGCCTAGTTCAGTGGTTCTCAACTTGTTTCAGTGCATGGACCACCAGGCCAATCAAAAAATTTTCATGGACCACCTCCTTTGTGAGACGTGATAAAAAAGAGCAGACAACGAACATTTTGGTTTGAAATTTATTTCTTACTAGCAGATTTTTGGATTCTCTTCTCACTGACAAGCTTTTCAATGTTTGGAGTGGTACTTGATAATGCACAACGAATATCGTTTTTCCACTGCAAGCCGATTCCTCTGTTTGGACTTAACGTGCAACAAACACGAAAATCCAGTCTCATACATATAAGTTGATGCAAATGGCAAAAGAAATCTGACTGAGTGTGCTGACAGATTTGGGTAACTCTCGGTTACACTGGCCCAAAATTTCTCTATGGTAGACTGCTGGTACACGTCTTGAGCCGCAAAATCATTTTCAGATCCAAGAATTCCTCCTGCAGATCCTCTGGAACACTATTAACATCTGTTGTAAATGGATTCCTGATGAAAGATAATCCATCCCTTGTCCTGTCCACCTCCGGAAAGTATTGTTGGAATTGGTCTTGTAGCTTCCGTAAATGATCGAGAATTTGCGTCCGAATGGCTTCCTTTTCCCCGAGCATGGCATCCATATATGGAAATTGAACCAAATTATTGCCTTTGACTCTTACGATCCAGAGTTCCAATTTGTCAAGAAAGCCTTGATGATGCTTTGGTGAGAGAACAGATTTGCACCTTTCCCTTGCAGCTGAAGATTCAGTTTGTTCAAGATTCCAAAAATATCGACAAGATACGCAAGTTCTAAATTTGACTGCGTCAGCACATTTTGGAATTCCTCTTTCCCTTGAGCCTGGAGAAATAAATCCAACTCCTCTCTCAATTGAAAAACTCTGTTGAGTACGTTCCCTGCTGACAACCACCGTATAGAAGTGTAGAACAGCAACACATCAAAGTCGGAACCCATGTCCAGGCAAAATCTTTTGAACAGTCTGGTGTTTAGAGCCGATGATTTGATGTGATTCACCACTTTCACCAACCCTTTGAAAACGGTGTTCAGTTGATCACACAATGTTTTTGATGCCAAAGCTTCCCTATGAATGAAGCAATGAACTCCGGTTACCATTGGAGTGTGCTGTTTCACCAGCATTTGGAAGCCCTATCTTGAGCCCAGCATGGCAAGTGCACCATCAGTGGTGACACCCACAAGATTTACCCAATCCAGACCATGTACTTCAAAGAAATTGTTAACAATTTCCATCACATTCTGAGCCTTAGTGGTGATATCAAGAGTCTTACAAAAAAGAAACTCGTCTTTGAAGTCTCCCTCAACCATGTATCGTGCGAACACCAACAGCTGAGAGCACAATGTGACATCGGTCGATTCATCCAATTGTATGGCAAACAATGGAGACTTCTTTATTTCATCCACATCTTGTTCACTGATGTTCTGTGATATCTCATTTATCCATCTCGATACTGTGTCGTTAGAGACAGATATATCATTCAGCTTCCTTGCTGCTTCCTCTCCAAGAACAAGCCGCACCATCTCTTTTGCACAGAGGAGCACAAGGTGCTCTACAATGGTATGAGGCTTCTTGGCCTGTGCAACTTTGTATGCAACAATGTAGGAAGCACTGCATTGCTTCTCTTATTGTAGAATGCACTTGTTGAGTCGAGGCGCTGCCGTGTCAGACCTGATAACCGCCGCTCAAAATAATCTTCATCCTTTTGCAACAAGTTGGGGTGACACTTTTTGAGATGGAGTTTCAGCTTAGCAGGCTTCATTGAGTCATTCCCCAAGACTTTGAAACAAATAACACATTGTGGCAAATCCACGCCTTCTTTTTCTTGACAAGTGAAGCCGAATTTGATGTAGTCCTCCAAATACTTATGCTTGACATTTCTTCCTGTCATTACCATTATAAACAAACTACACCACACCTGTAAAACAGCACGAAGCACAGGATGAATGACACAGCAACCGCTCAGCATGACGGTGACAGCTACACTGACGCTCAGAGCCTCAGACAGAAGTTACTGGCAACACAACATGGTTGTGTCCTAGGTGACTCTATGGATGACGCACTGCGTGCTTGTGAACACAGCATAAAACAGCCTAATGGCGACGCCTGCTCACGCCATATGACTTTGGACAATGTTCCTGTGGACCACCGAAAAAGTCACCATGGACCACCAGTGGTCCATGGACCACCAGTTGAGAACCACAGGCCTAGTCTATACTATACCCCATGTTGTTCTAACCTGTGCAAATAGTATAGTTGAAGTGGATGTACTTATTACCGTGTCTTCCACGTGCTAAGATCAGTGGGGGCTGCTCTCCCATTGACTTTGGCTACTCTTCTCCTCGTAGTGGAGAACCAGAGTCAACGGAGTCTGATTTATCATGTCTAAATAGACACAATAAATCGACTGCCAATGGATCGATTGCCGCAGCATTGAAGTCTGTTGCCTGCCCTGCATGTGTCACGCAACTCTTATTAGAAAGCAATTGGAAGATTACTGTATGCTTTGAGTACATAGTCACAGCCTTTCTAACTGCTATAGGTCTCTGATAGTAAGGTCAACATCCATTCAAAATACTTAACCTTTGATAAAAGGTCCCCTGGTAGGCCCCCACACTGCCATATTTACCTGCGCCTCCTCAGGTACGGGGGATCACAGCTCCCATGGGCCACAGATCGCTGTTCCTGGCCTATTGGAGCTGCAATTGCTATACGTGCAGATGTGCTGGTGAATATAGCGTCAGCAGCCCACCGGGGCTAACCCTGGTGAACCGTTGCCATTTTATTGCTCACCTCTGTTATTAGACTCAAGTACCATATAGCAGCTTGAAATGTTTAATATTTAATGAGCCTCTAGTTTTTCAATTACATTTTGCCTAGTACATGCCAACCATATGTTCTCTAACACCAGTTTAACAGAAAATTGTGTAGTTACTATTCCCATCATTGACGATGAACAATATAATTCTGTTCAGATAGTCTCTATTTATTATACTCTGCACACTGAGCCAATCACTTATGTTTTAGCAGGCCATTTTCAGTTCTTCAGAAGCATCTGGATCCCACAGAGATGTATCTGTTGCCATAGTGAAAGAAGACAGTGAAAAAACAAATCCTTTGTTGCCTGAGACTGAATCAGACCTAGATACTGCATCCTTGGAAAAGCCAGAAGGTACATCACAAGACCAATGAACTAATATTTCTGTTTTATCTGAAAGGTTCAAATTTGGAATCCCGTGCTTTCTCAGCTGACATGCAGAAAAATCTAAATTGCAGTTTGTCACATATTCCTCTTCTATCACATGGGAAATGTCTTGAGAAGAACCTCTGCTAACTCTTAGCTCCTTAAATCCTTAGTCTCACTAACTGAAAGAATTCATTACACAGATTCAGGTGAATCAGTGATATAACCTTATGGCATTTTGATTCACAGTTTTGGAAGTAGCTAGAGCTAAACCCCCATTGCATTAGGCATTGTATAAATACAGAACAGAAAGGCAGTCCCTTGAAGCATGACCACCTGTGAGGAGGACTGAAAGTGACTAATTGTCCCATAATGGGTGGGTCATTGCATTTAATAAGCCTGAAACCAGTGCTGAAGTGACCTGATTGTGTAAGTTTTGCAGAACATTCTGTAAAGAAGGGGCCTTGTGGAATTGAGAAGTGCAACTGAGTAGAACAGGATTAACAAACTAGTATGTTAATATCAAAAGTGGAAAAGAGAACCCATGATGCTTTTAGAATAACAGTTGTAAGTCATTGAAATGACACTGGAGCGCAGATTAGTGAGTGGAAGCTACAGTTGACCCGTATCTGTTTAATTCAGTGACTAGCAAAGTATCAACTCATAATCATCTTACCAATGAATTATTTTTAATATCTTTCTTACATTTTTGCAATAACACTAGTCTACAATTTTTTAGAAGTCATCTGCTTCAGAGATAAAATGTGCTATTTATTATGTATTTTGATGTGCTGAATTCAAATATGACAATTCAAACAACTGATTGGCTACTGTTTCCAAGATATTTACGTTTTTACATTTTACGTCTATGTATATTGTGTAGATAGTAGAGTTTTAATCATAAATTGTAAACGTAGGTCTTTTCATGTGTTTATCGTTGCTTTAAATGATAATATTTCACCTGTCCTGTTTATGTAACACTTTAAAAATCAGCAAAAGGGTTATATAAATAAAATGTATTATGAAACAAAAGGCAAAAAACTATTATGTACATAGTTTAGTCATTCAGTTCACCTTGTGTTATGAGGTGTGGTTCAGAGGAGGAGGATGGGAAAAAATGTGGGTCCTGTGACATTGATGGTTCAGGACCAGAAGTTTCATCCTCTTCCTCTTCCTCGTCTGACTCAAGTGAGAATGATTCTGGTGCATCAGGAACCGGCAGTCCTTCTCCGTGGGCTACTGGGAGTATAGCTGATGGAATGTTTGGAAAATTCACAGTCCACTTTTTCTTCTTTGACACACCTTTCCCAACTGGAGGCACCATGCAGAAGTAACAATTGCTGGTATGATCTGTTGGCTCTCTCCAAATCATTGGCACTGCAAAAGGCATAGATTTCCTTTTCCTGTTCAACCACTGGCGAAGATTTGTTGCACAAGTGTTGCAGCATATGTGTGGGGCCCACCTCTTGTCCTGATCTCCAATTTTGCAGCCAAAATAAAGGTGATAGGCTTTCTTAACCATAGTGGTTATACTGCGCTTTTGTGATGCAAAAGTCACTTCACCATAAACATAGCAGAAGTTATCTGCACTGTTCACTTTGGCTAAACAGAAACGTGTCCCTTTGCAAAATCAAACACTGACAAATAAGAGAGCACGACACTGTATGATTTCTAGAGCTGATATAGGGCAATTTGTTCAGCAGAGTGATGTAAGCTTCGTTATGATTGCATCATCCATGACTTCTAGGAATAACATGATGCAATTCATATCATGTATGACGCAATACTGGCTTCAGATTGCATCATTCATTGTTTTGCCTAAAAAGCAAGTACTGTCCAAACCCAGTCATAGATTTATTCATAGATCCAGTCAAAGATGTATTTTAGTCATTTCTGGTTTAAATTGAGATCCCTTCCCTTTATAACTCACTTATCCTCCGCCATTCCCAAGTCAAGGGTCGTATATACTGACCCAATAGCATATCTTGAAAACTAGAGCCAATCAACAATTTTAAGCATCATTTTCGTTCTCAGTGACCCAGAATTAGTAAAGTTTGACTACATTTATTTCAGAAGCATTTTGGCTGTAGAGCAGTGTAATTTCAGAATCACATAATGGAGAGGGGCCATGTGTGAATGCTGAAGAAGACAAACCAGCACAAAACATCAGAACAACCAGAAGTGTTTTGGGACATGGCAACCCTCCTCCCCTAAAAAGAATCAACCTCCCACATAATTAAGTAGCAGGTTAATAATCTTGAAATGCCAGGCAATATATGATGTTATAAACTTAAAATAATAATGTGCACACAGCCCTAATAGAACTCCCTGTCTGGTTGGGCACATCCCAGGCTGTTGTGTTTGGGATCCATTAAAATGGATCCTGTGTGCTCTTTAAGCCTCCTGAACAGAGTTCAAACCTTACCCCTGTGACAGTAAATGCCAACAGACACACAGACAGACTTTGCACAGCATTCTGAAACACCATTATTCTTTATTTAGCAACACAAGAGATACACAAACACCATAATAAGTAAACCTATATGTCTTTTCCCTACTTCAGTTTCCTCACCACTCTGAAGAGTTCTTTGGACTTGGACTTCCTTTAGATGTCCAGGATTCTTCTTCTTCAGCTCATGGTTTTGTTTTAGAATCATTGAGTACTTCTAAGGGTATGTCTACACTGCAACACTATTTCAAATAACTAGCGCTATTCCAAAATAACTTAGTCCGCATCTGCACAGTAGGCAGTTATTTTGAAATGGTGTTAAAATACTGTCGATCTGGAAGACTTCTTACTCCGACTCCTGTAACCCTCATTGTACGAGGAGTAAGGGAAGTCGCAGGAAGAGTGCTCTATTTTGAAATAAGTCCTTTGTAGACGCTCCCTATTTTGAAATAAGGTATTTCGAAATAAGATACGTAATTGACATAGCTCAATTTGTGTAGCTTATTTCAAGTTAAACCCTGTAGTTTAGATGTACGCTGAGTTAGCTAGCTCTCTCTGATTTTGGACCTCCTATTAAGAAAGCATGCATTTCTGTTCCGCTGTCCTGCCCAGAGCTTCTGGTGTCTTGATCTGTGAGTCTTCCCTCAAATTTTTGTGACCCCTACCAACTTCTGGTTTCTTTGTTCTCCAGCCGGATATTTTCAGATTCCCCTCTCTGCAGAGAATCTTGGTTGAACTGATTTCCCTATTTGGGCATTCTCCTTACCATACCCTTTGTTTGGTTAGAGAATGGTTATTAAAGTTCATAACTCCTCATTATCCCTAGTCTGGTGGATTCCACATCCTCAAAGAGGTATTTCCTGATACAACAATTTCATAATTTCATAACATCAAAGAAAATTTGTAACTTGTACCTAGAGTCCCCAAATTAATCATAATGACACAAAATGCAGAAATATTTGGACATAAGCAGGAAAATTATTTTTATTGTTTATAATAGTGTCTAGAGGCCTCAGCTGAGACTGTAGAGCCCTGTTGTGTCACGTGCTGTACTAACATATAATAAAAGACAATCCTTGTCCCAAAAGTCAAACAAAGTTTGTTAGAAAGTTTCATTATGTCCCTTTGAGGCACATAGAGCCAAAGAGACTTTCCCCAAGTTACACAGGAAACATGTAAGGCTGTCAGGAGCTGAGCTCACTATAGCGTCAGAACCAAAAGACCATCCTTCGTAGTGTAAATAACTGGAAACTTGTGTTGGCAAATAGCTTCAAAGAAACCAAAGTATCCTAGGTTGTAAAAGAAAGTATGTTTAGGTAGCGTATATATATCTAGAATTTTGCTGATACTCTTGGCTATGTTTACATATATGCCATGCCCCTCATGCTTTATGACAGTTGGCTTATGAATATGCGTATGCATAACTCAAAGACATTGTAGCCATGTAGCTAAGATATAGCTAAGATGTAGCTTAATGTAATGTAATGTGCCTCAGTGTACCTTGCCAGCAACCCTTTTTAACATGCAGAAAAGAACAGACTAGTGCTGTTGGCACAGATGCGTTAAGCAGGCTGTTTGTCTTTGTTTTTTATGATAAGGCAGGAATAGATTCTTAAGGTTTTTGTTTTAAGTTTTACAATTAGTATTGTGAAATAAGTAAAGGGTATGTTTTATTTAAATTGAAATTTGATGTTCCTGCTTCAATATTCATATTGTTTCCGTAAAACAAAGAAATCAATTTTGTGTGTGTGAATGAGGAATATGTGTTAGAAGATAAGTGTGAAGGCCATCACCAGACCAGATGTTCTAGGAAGAAGCAAAGAACAGATGTAAAAGTGCCAGGAGATTGCTGTATATCCCTATCAAGATGCGGATGAAGGGCAGATTGATGACTCTAAAAGATAATTCAAGCACCTATCAGTTGAGACAAAATAACGGAGATATGTGAAGAATGACTTAAAAAAACAAGCACTCGTCACACGGCAACTGATTACATGATTATGGTATAAAACGTACTAATCCCAACAAAGGAAAACTGCTATAAAAAGGGGCTGCTTTGCCGTAATTTTTGGGTTCGTCTTGCCAAGATTCTGGAGCATCAGTCCCAACTGATAGAGCCCTATTCCTATCCACGATCAATCTGGTAAATATTGTTAGGACAGTGTATGTCTATGTAAGCATATGCTAGCTGCTTTACTACTGCAATCTTAATAAATGCGGCATATTGCCTTTTCCCCTAAAAAGATCCCATGTGCTTTTTATAAGCATAGCAACATTTTATGCAAAATGCATCATGTAACATATAATTTTTAAAGTTACAATCTGCTGAATGTGTATATTCTATTTCTGTGCATATATCACTTTTGTACGTGAAGTTAAAAATACAAAGTGTGGATCTGTTTATAATTCTAAATGTACTAATGGAGAGCCATTACTGATACTCCGGAAACATAATGGCTCAGTACTCAAGGTAATAATCTGTAAATGTTTTTTTCCCGTAAACCCAAACTGTGATTGGTCCTAGAAAAACATGTGACCATGCTACCTGGTACTGGAATCCATCCTGAATCTTGTATTTTTCCATGGATATGGGGAGACAAACAAAGGGTTTCAGCTATTTAAATCTGAAATTTTACAGTGTTGTAATTGTAATCCTGACCCAAAATGGACTTGTAGAGGGCTTGCAAGGTTACTGAGGGGTGCGGGGGAGGTAATTGTGATGCTGCTACCCGTACGTCTGTGCTGCTGCAAGTGGTGGTGCTGCCTGGCAGCTGGACAGTGGCAGCTGCTGCACAGGAATCCAGTCCTAAAAGCCGAGCACTGTCACCAGCAGCATAGGATGGCTGTAAGGATGGCATGGGGTGGGATGGCCACTCTTTCTTCTGTGCTGCTGCTGGTGGGGTGCTGCCTTCAGAGTTGGACACCTGGCCAACAGCCACCACTCATCTCTGAAGGCAGAAGTCAGGGTGCAATACAATCCCCTAAAATATCCCCCCTGCAACTCTCATTTGGGTCAGGCCCCCCAATTTGAGAAACTCTGGTCTGCCCCATAAAATCAGTTTAGTATGTGGGGGAAAGCACATAAAAGACCAGATTTCACAGTCAGTGACATGTTTTTCATGGTCATGAATTTGGTAGGGCCTGACCTATCACACAGAGATAAATGGATTCATATCTATATTAACCACTGGGTGGCAGTGTAAGCTTTAGCCACTCAGTAATAATTTTTAGAGATTATATAGCATTTATTCTCAGTTAACTGAGAAAAGTGATAGAAATGTAGCCGTGTTAGTCTGGTGTAGCTGAAACAAAAACAGGACTATGTAGCACTTTAAAGACTAACAAAAGCTCATCACCTAATAAACCATCTTGTTAGTCTTTAAAGTGCTACATAGTCCTGTTTTTTGTTTTAACTGAGAAAGATATACTTTCAGTGTCTAGTGTTGCTATTGTATTTGACTATTGGTTTTGTACTGACAAATTATAATAAACCCATAGTTAGCCACCTGCCTCCCACAGTGGGGATGCTACAGAAATTTGACCTAAGGTAGGTCGACTTCAGCTATGCTATTGACATAGCTGGAGTTGCATATCTTAGGTTGACAGTCTCCCATAGTGTAGACCTGGCCTAAGTCTAGTCCCTATTATACAGCTGATAACTTGGTACCTATGGTTAGGAAACTAAGCAACTGATAAAATGGCTATTAGCCAGGATGGGTAGGAATGGTGTCCCTAGCCTCTTTGTCTGGAAATGGATGACAGGAGAGGGATCACATGAGAATTACCTGTTGTGTTCCCTCTCTCTGGGGCATCTGGCATTGGCCACTGTCAGCAGATAGGATACTGGGCTGGATGGACCTTTGTTCTGAACCAGTGTGGCCATTCTTATGTTCTTAAAAGGTTCAAGGCTGCATACTCAGCTGTAGCCTAGGAGCATTCAGTACAACTCAGGAGAGGAGGTGGCATAAAGTGACAGAAAGCTGCTCTAACTCATGCATGAGTTAGAGAACTCTGAGTAGTCTACTGTTTAACTAGGATTTTAAAATTTGGGCTGGGATTTTCAAGAGAGTCTAAAGTCAGCTCTCATTGAATTTCCAGATGAGAGTGGTGCCTAACTCCTTAGATTCTATTTGAAAAGCCCAAGCTTTTCAAAGGTTTCTAGGTTGCTGATTCACTTCTCAGCATGATTGACTTAATTTTTTGGACATTATATTAGACCAAATTAAAATGGTAGTCATTCCTTTCCTTTCTTGTTGCTCAGAATAATTCACATCAGTTCCAGGTTCCGGAATATTCAGAGCATCAACACCATCTTCAGTAGCAAGGTCTCATTTCGCTGATGCTGTGAGGAATAAAATAAGTAAGACATTCAAGAGTGAAAGTAACTTAAATTTCTTCCAAGCACTGTTGGATTGCTCCCTCGGGGGGGGCGGGGGGGAAGAGGGGGAGGTGCTCAGGGCAAGAAGTTGTGGGTATATGTGATATGACAGTACCTGTAAGAAATTTAAGTGTGAGTTGGAGTGCAAGGGGCTCAGAGCAGGAGATTGGGGTGTGGACACTGTTCCCTGTAAGCTGTGTGCTTGTGTGGCCACTAAGGAGAGATTCAAATGCTGCCCACCTGATCAGCAGAATGCCCACAACTAGATTGTTTTTGTTTCTACTGGCGGTGCACATTTGCACATGGCTCAGTGCACATTAAAATTATTCAGCACATGGCTGAAAAAAATCCCCAGGGGGATGAAAAAGATTAGAGGGAACAATGGGTGTGGGGAGTTCAGAAGTAATGGCAGGAGGATGGGTTTGTGTGGGGAGATGAAGGAGACAGGGTTGGAGATGTGGGGTGGGGGCTCAGGATAGAGGGTTGGGGTATATGATGGTGCAGAAGTCAGGGTTGGGGGTGTGAGGAAGATCTCAGGGCAGAGTGCTTGGGGGTGTGTGGAGGGATGTAGGAATCAGGGTAAGGGCAGGGGCCCAGGGTAGGGGGTTGAGGGTATGGGGTTGGTACGAGGGGAGAGGGCACCCTTTAGGGGAGGGCAGGGGGGCTGAAGTCATCTCCAGTTACTACCGATGCTGCTTGTTGCTTGCTCTTCCCCTTCCGTCACTGTCAGGGTGGCTCACTCAATCCTCTTCCCACTCCCTGAACCAGACAGGAGGGAGAGGAAGGCTGTGTGCTTTGTTTTCCTTCCCTGATAGTAAACAACAGACAACAAGCAGTATCAGTAGGAATTGGAGAAGGAGGAGCTTCAGTCCCGCTACCCTCCCTAAACCATGCCCTGGGGATGGGGCTCAAGGCTAGGGCATGCCCCCAGCTTGTCCCTTTCACCTGCCTGCTGCTTAGCACTTCAGCCTGCAGAAAAGCCCTGGGAGGAGCACTGGTTTACTTTCACTTCTGAAGACATTGTTCAGTTTTCAGCATTATGCCTTCAGGATTAACTTAAATCTACAGAGTTACAGCCTATGCTGTTTCTTCCTTAAGCAGATATGCCGCAAACGGATTGCATCAAGCAAGAAATGCATTGTAGTCTAGACATGTTGTTTAGCTCTGCATCACGTGTCACATGTCTGTGGTAGCCACCACCATTACTATTTATAAATTAGTAGTACGAACTGATGAGGAACCCATCAGAAAACTGCACTTCGCTATTTCATTCAAAGATGTAGCTGCCCGCAGGAACTGTTGCTTGTCTCGCCTTTCAGATTTTGAATTGTCCTGCATTAGAGAGAGAATATCTATGAATCTAATCAAGGTAATTATGTTGCATTGTGCTAAATAAACACTTAAAATTGGAAAAATTGAGGCACATGTTTTTGAGGGTATGTGTAATTCTTCCTTTTGGTATAGCGTGAATATGTGATTGAGGAAAGGAGTAGCAGCCCAAAGGCACATAAGAACACAAGGAACCTAGAAGAGGTAAAATTGTTCCCCTTGTGCTGCAATGTTTTTTTTAACTAGGAAGCATTAGCAAGCCAACTCAGAGTGTGTCTTGGGTGTGGCCAGGCTCTCTGATCTGCTGTGGACACAGCTGCATGAGTAATGTGTACTCACGCTAAAATCCAGTTAGTTCCAGATTGTACTGTATAGGAACTAGGAACAAGTCTTTTAAATAATCTGGGTGCTCTCCAGTGGGCCTCCGTGTTGTCTGTTGCTGAACCCATCAGGACCCTGCCAGAACAGCAGGGAGCTAGGCAGGGCTGGATTAAGACCTGCTGAGGCCCCAAACTATGTCCAGTTTAAGAGGCCACATAGCATTACCAAAAAACAATGTATTATTCTAATGGAAAGGACAATGAAAATAGACATAATAAAGTTTTATATTTACATATATGCTGGTACATAGGAGTGGATGCAACTAAAAACTAGTTCTTTTTTTTATTCAAAGGCCCTTCATAATCTGAGGCTCTAAAATGTATCTTACATAGCTTGTGCATAAATCTGACACTGGAGCTAGGTCTTGTAAAATTGTACATAGTTAATAAACACATTTTTTTGGCCATGCAACTGTGCCCATGTGATTTTCCCCATATTCTCACTGTTTTGTAGAAAGGAAGAACATGACAGACTGCATTATTCCAAACAGTTTTCAGGGCAAAGAACCTTGAACTAAGGGGCTATCCAGCAGTGTCCCTTTCTCATGTTATTTACTGTGGTTCTGTTTGCTAGATATGCTTCTCTGCTTCTGTCATCAAACTGAGTTACATGCTAAACACAGTTCTTGGTAAAAGGCCCTTGGGCTTGAGTTGCTGTGCTGCCAACTGTCAGTAAACTTAACATCCAGCTACCTGCCTGTTTAACTAGCTGGTAAATAAGACATTGTCTTAAAAGCTGACAGTAGGAGCTTTCTTCTGGGAAAAAGTGTAAGCCTCCCTCATGGATGTTCTATTTCTGGAGGCAAATGCTCATACTGATCCCTTACTTAGTCAGCTTGAATGTGTGTTGCTGCAGGTTGTCTATAGCACTGTGGGTCCTCCAGCCCTGTATCCTCAGGCTGTGCTCTTGGCTGATTTCAGAAGGTATGTGGTGTGGTCATGGTCATTGTGTGAATGAGTGAGCTATGTGAAGTGTGAAAACAAAGAGGGTTCCATAATGCACAGGTGTGCTGCAAGTTAGTATACGATAGGATAGTAGAGCAGTGCCAAAGATGCCAGTTCTGGGATTTGGTAGACAAAGGAGGCCTTGACCTTATGGAGTCTATTTAAGATTCCATGCAATACTTTATAAAGGACAGGGGGAGGAGGGCGGTTACCAGTGTCAATCTCTGGGCCAAATTACAGGGCCAATAATAGATTTAGTTACCTAGGGTACGTCTACACAGCAACATTATTTTGAAATAACCTAG
Organism: Pelochelys cantorii; assembly: GCA_032595735.1. NCBI lineage: Eukaryota > Metazoa > Chordata > Testudines > Trionychidae > Pelochelys > Pelochelys cantorii. The sequence goes on from CM064326.1 coordinate 242,110,329, forward strand.
TCCGTGTCTACACAGCAGGCAGTGATTTCGAAATAGTGTTGAAAGACTGTGAAGCTGAAGGACTTCTTACTCCGACTCCTGTAACTCTCGTTGTACGAGGAGTAAGGGAAGTTGGAGGAAGTGTGCTCTATTTCGAAACAGTCTTGTGTAGACGCTGCCAATTTTGAAATAAGCTATGCAATTGATGTAGCTCAATTTGCGGAACTTATTTCAAGTTAAGCCCTGCTGTGTAGATGCACCCCTAGTTTTCCCTGTAGTTGCAACTGAATATAATATTCTGCTATTTTGGTATTCTAACAAGCTTGAGACTATTTACTTTGTGTCCCAGGTTACCGGTTAGTATTGTTATACACTGTTAAATTAGTGCCATGCTCCATGCCAGAGCTAGATGCATTTTGGTGAAAAGTGACATGTCAAAAGTTCTCTAACTTTTAGGCCTAGTCTTCACTACATGGCTAGGTCAACACAAAGCTGATTACGTTGATCTAGTGGTGTATGCGTTTACACTTACATTTTACTCCCGGTGATAGAAGAGGCAATAGGAGAGAAGGACTAAACCATTCTCCCTCTCTGCCCCTGGCAGGCCAGTCTGTGGGTGGGAAGCAGGAGACACTTGACTCCTGTCGCAGTGCATTGCACTCCGCATTGATACAAATGCTCCTGGGAAGGAAGTGCACCACCACAAGTGTTGGCTGCACATGCACAAGTGATGTAATAACTGTGGGGGTAGCTTACCAATGGAAATCATATGCCCGGGTTCCTGGGTCCAAGCATGCCAGGGGACAGGGCAGCTCCAGATTGCTCAGCCCCAGTCCTTAGAAGCTAAGCCCAAGAAGAGAGTGGGCCACTGCTGCCTCGCAGCCAGGGTTTCTCAGGTAAGAGCAGCTCCATCCCATTCCCTGCCCAGCTCCCAGGTATCTGAACCTGCCAAGGGAGAGGTACAGGGAAAGAAGGACAGAACTCCTTTCCCTCCTCCTCCCAGCAGGATAATCTGGGGGGTGGGATGGGAGGAACTTGACTCCCCCCCTTCCCCCCATGCATCACCTCTGGATGACTGGTAGAGAGTTACATACTTTACCTAGTGGAAGACACAAGACTCTCCATTTTCCTTTTTTATTTAGCTTTATTCTCCGGGATGTCCAGCTCGCTGTGTGGTGACTGTCTATAAACAAGCATCCTTCTGTGTATTGCTTTCAGCAAGTCATTTGTTTTCTTGCCTGAAATTTGGTAGTGACTAAATCACTGTAGGATATGGGATAGGGAAAAAGGGAGCTGAAATATGCAGACACGACCATAAAATGCAGGATCTTCATTCTAGAAATATTTTTCCCTAATCTTGCCAGGAGCCTGAAGAAGCCTGGAAATCTTCTTGGAATGTCTTCATAAGCTGCTTGGAATGCTTCATGTTTTATTTCAGTCAGGCTGGGTGGTTTCATTGGTCAGTAATAATGAAAAGTTGTCCATACGCCATTCAGCACATCAGATATAATTCCTGCTCCTAACCGTGTGTCCTGCTGGTCTTTTGTAAGTCTTCAGTGTTCTGTGTATGTCTGACCCAACTCCTACTGAAGTCAAGTGTGTCTGTCAACCAATCTCAATGGGCATTGGCTCAGAGGTAGTGTGTATTTTTCTTTGCATGATGTTTTAAAAACATTCCGTAAACATTTCCTCGAAAAAGCAGGCATCTGCTCACCACATCAAAGAATCACAAGAGCCATAGTTGAGTGCTAGAGAACAGCTCGTGTTTTCATAAAACGGTAGAGGTAGATATTAATAATCATGTTTTTATTTATATGGCACCATAGGCGTCCCTAACATTTCCCAGATGAACAACATGAAATACTGATTCCGTTATCCAAACGGGATACTCTTTCCACCACCCCTAGGAATAGCAAGTCAATACACTTAGTTCAGCCTGTTCATTACTCATTTTCTCTCTACCTCCATATGATTCAATGAAGAATCAGACAATAAGATTCCATTTAGAGTCCTTTAAGACCAGGGGAGCTCCTTTGAATATGCCACAGACACCTTACAGGTAGAGGGCAAGGTAGGCTGAAAATGCCAACAGCCAGCAAGGTTCCCTGTGCAGGGTTTTCATCAGAGAAGAGCTCTGTGCAGAATCTTGCTAAGACAAACACGCTTAACATGTGTCTATTTATTTGGTGTTAGACGCCTTCACTTTGAACGTACCTATAAAACATTCTTGTGGTGGATTTCATATATATGCATGGATAAGGGAAATTTGCATGGCTATAATTATATTTTCCTTTGAGTGTGCCCCTGTGGGTGCTCCACTCAGGTGTTGATGCGTCCTCACGCTAGTGATTGGAGATTTTTATCCTAGCAGTTCCCCCCCCACGCTGTGCATGCGCAGCAGCCATCTTGCATAGTTAGTTGTTACAGTTTAGTCAGTTTTAGAGTTAGTAGCATTAGTTAGTTATAGTTAAAAAAATGTTATTCCCCGGTTTGTCTTCCTTCGTTGGGTTCTCGCTTCAAGTTCTTAGCTCCAGTCAGCATTATGCCAGGGTCTCCTGGTTTTAAAATATTTGACTCCTGTAAAGACTCAATGCCCACCTCAGATGGACACACCTCATGTATAAAGTGCCTGGGTGAAGGCCTTGTGGCGCAGAAGTGCCCACATTGTCAAAGTATAACCACCAGGGCCAGGAAGGACCACGAGATGAGGCTCAAAAATCTGGCAGAAATCTCAATTGCCAGAAGCCAAAACAATGCCCACCTTAGAACCTGTAATACCAAGGAAAAGGGCTACCTCGTCACCCATAAAGGGAGTCACATAAGTCTCAGGCCTCTCCAGCACGTTCCTTGCCTGTTGTGCCATCAGCTTCACATGCCGGGCACTTGCCGGTGCTGTCAACATCCAGCATGGCACATAAATGAAAGATGGTACGGACCAAGGTGCCGAGCCAGAACCCCAAAAAAAGGGCACCAGGCTGGCATCGTTAACACCGGCACCCATGAATATGCCGCCTCGGCAAGTGCTAAAAAATACCACAGCACTGCAACTACCGGACTCTCGGCACCCAGCAGCATCTAAGCATCCCCCCTCACCGCAGGTGCCGAAGTCTAAACAGAGTGAACTGCAGCCTTGGCACTGGCTACCACCTGCATCAGTGCCCTCCTCACTGGTGCCAACCAATAAGATGTCTCCCCATTCCCCTAGGATTGTGAAATCTAGCCAGCACCAACATTCTTCCAAAAACATCTAGTTCTCTCCTACACCATCCTCTCCCAGTACCAGACCTGGCACAGGACAGGACCTTCATACCACCCTCTGCAACTTCCTTGGCTCAGCCACCCATGGCCATATTCACCCCAGCAATATCAACCCCTGTGGCTACCCTGGAACCATGGGGCCAATGTCAATTTTGACCACCTCATCGGCACTGAACTTGCCAGTCAACTGTGCCTACCCTGATGTGCACCCCAGTTAAATTTCCACAAATGGTTCAGTCTTCTCTAGCTCATTTCCCCTTGCCCTATCAGCCACGACGCAAACTGGCCTAATAGAGGATGATGATGACATACCACAGTGGAACTCATGCAAGCAATCCCCTCTCCAGCAATCTTTGTCCTCCCCAGATGAAGCAGTGTTTCCCTCTTCCACTTCTCCACCAGCTGACCACCTCAAACAATTTCAGGAGTTATTCAAAAGGGTAGCACAGTCACAAGACATACCCTTATAAGAGGTGCAGGAAAACCAGCACAAACTATTAAGAATTTTACAACCTTCCACATCTTCCAAGATCACAATACTGACAAAGGAGGCCATTAGCCCACAGAGGCTATATGGCAAACGCCAGCCTCTATTCCACCCACCAACCTCAGAGCCGACAGAAAATACTTTGTCCCGGCAAAGGACGTGGATTTCCTGTTTTCTCATCCACAGCCAAATTCTTTAGTTGTTGATTCTGTCCTCCACCAGTCTAGACAACCACACTATACGTCAGCTCCCCAGGACAAAGAACACAAAAGACTAGACATCTTCAGGAGGAAGGTCTATTCCTTGGCCACACTCCAGTTTCAAATTTCCCACTACGCAGCCCTCCTGGCCAATTACAACTAGTCCAATTACATCAAACTTCAGGAGTTGTTCAATAACCTCTCAGAACAAAAAAGGCCTTACGTGCAGTCCATCATGAAAGAGGGCCAGTCCATTGCCCGAATGGCGCTTCAAGTGTCGATGGATATAGTGGGCATGGAGGCACAATCAATGGCAACGGTGATTGTTATGCACCGAGCTTCCTGGCTTCAGACATCTGGTGTTCCCAGGGAATTGCAAACCAAAGTGGAGGATCTGCCCTTTGACAGAACTCAACTATTCATGGCTAAATCCATTTTAGCCATGAATAGTTGAGCCTTCCATTCCATGAAAGACTCGCATACAACCCTCTGCACACTTGGAATGTACCCACCCCCCCAGTAAGAGGAAGAGATACACACCATATCAGAAGATAAGAGATACGTCCTATCAAAGGCAGCATTAGAGGCCATTTGACAACAGATCAAAGCAAAGGCCAAATAGAAGAAGGACACAGCATGCCCAGCCATTCACATCTCAATCCACTCCTCCCAACTAGCAAATTTGAAACTTTGGTCGGGGGTATGAGCGACCATCTCCTCCATCTGGTGCACACCATCCAAATCTTCCATCACAGATTGAGGCCCTTCTACCACCAATGGGCCCTCATCACTATGGACCGATGGGTCCTCAAGTTTATAAGAACTGGCTACACCATCCCGTTACTGTCTATACTCCCTACTCACCTCCCTTTCCTGTCCCTCTTCAGGGACCCCTCTCACAAGCCCCTCCTATAAGCAGAAGCGTAAAACCGGCTCAGATTAGGGGCCATAGAGTGAGTTCAAGCAGAGTTTCACAGAAGAGGGTTCTATTCCTAGTATTTCCTCACCTTGAAAAAGACAGGGGGATGGAGGCTAAACTTAGACCTCAGAAAGCTCAACAAGTTTGTACACAACAAGTTCAGGATGGTAACTCTGGGATCCATCATCCCAGTGCTGGACGAGGGGGACTGGTTCTCATCCCTCAACCTTTAAGATGCATACTTTCATATAATAATACATCCGGCCCACAGGAGGTTATGGTAGGCAAGGATCATTATCAATACTGAGTCCTTGCTTTTGGACTGTCAACAGTGCAACGCATCTTCTCCAAGACCCTAGCAGCAGTCACAGCCTCTCTCAGAAAGCGGGGAGTCATCATATTCCCTGTACCTCAATGCTTGCTTAATCAAAAGATCCTCCTGACAACACACAATGATCATTACAGACCTTACTTGAGACACTTTTACCCAGCTGGGTCTCTTAATAAATGTACGGAAAGCTACTCTGGACACTGTCTAGAGAATAGAATTAATTGGAGCATTTCTAGACTTTACTGTGGCCAGGGCGTTTCTCCCTCTGAGCCATTTCCAAACACTGTGCAATGTTGTTCAAACGATTTTACAGTCCCCAGTGACAACCATCCAAATATGTTTACAGGCCCTAGTACATATGGCAACCACAACATTTGTGGTGTCCCTGGCGAGATTCCACATGTGATGCCTACAAGCCTGGCTGGTATTCATGTATATCCCCAATTGACACAACCTCACCAAGTGAGTTACATCCACACCACTAATACTCACATCTAGTACTCACAGATAGTGGACCTGCCCACACAACCTTCTGTCCAGAGTCCCTTTTCACCACCCAGATCCCTTACGGGTAATCACTATGGATTCCTCCCTTCTAGGTTGGGGAGCCCACTGTGGACACCACATACTGCAAGGCAGATGGTCACAACAACAGACAACACTGCACATCAATATCTTAGAACTCTGAGCAGTGTGCAACGCTTGTCTTCATTTTTTGCCACTGATCCAGGGCCATACTATTCATGTCCTCATGGACTCCCTGTATGTACTACATCAACAGACAAGGGGGTGCCCAATCACACTCACTATGTGCTTAGGCAGTCAAGTTCTGGAATCAGCCGTAACGTACATACCAGACCAACAGAATACTAGAGCAGATGAGCTGAGCGGACATTTCTCCCAACACCATGAATGGGAACTCAGCCTGACAATCATTTTACCCATTTTTTTGGCAATGGGGATTCCCAGTCACAGACCTCTTCACCACAAAAACCGACTGCAAATACCATTGCTTCTGCTCCTGAGGAGGAGAGGGCAAACACTCTGCAGGGGATGTATTCATCATACCATGGACAGCTCCCCTTTCATACACATTCCCTCTGATTCTCCTGATCCCCAGAATAATCTACAAGATCCAAGAGGAACGAGTGAAGGTCATCCTGATAACACCATATTGGCCGAGACAATATTGGTTTCTGTACCTTTATTGCTTGTCAGTTGCCAAACCCATTCAGCTCCCCATCACTTCTCAGTCATTAACTCAACACAGTGGACAAACACTTCACCCAAACCCTCAGAGCCTGAAGCTTACCCCTTGGCTTCTCCATGGTTCCAGAATGATGAACTTACCTGCTCCCAGAGAGTGAAACAGCTCCTTTTCAGCAGTCTCTGCCCTTCCATGAGGTATCAAAGCAAATGGAAAAGTTTTCAGGAATGGTGCAGCCAATGCAATCTACACGCACATACCTCCCCAATACCGACCATCTTGGAATACTTGATGGACCTCATTGATGCAGTACTCTCTATTAGCTCCATAAGAGTCCAGCTATTGGCCACCATTGTTTTCCACAAGCCAGTGAATGATGCTTCCGTGTTTGCCCATCCCATCACTAAATGGTTCTTAGCAAGTCTCTCAAAGGCACGACCCCATATATGTCCACTCATCCCACCCTGGGACCTGAACCTTGCATTAGACTCCTTAACAAAACCTCCCTTTGAACCCTTTGCAATGGCCTCAATGCAGCACATGGTCATGAAAGCGTCCTTCCTTGTCGTGATCACATCAACACGACGAGTAAGTGACATCACTGCCCTGATGGCCGACCCACTATATATGCTTTTCACTAGAGATAAGATTATTCTCAGACTCCAGCAGAAGTTTCTACCAAAGGTTCTCTCCAACTTTCACCTGAATGAGCCCATTTATCTGCCCACCTACTACCCTAAGCTACACGCCTCCCTGAGGGAGGTGGCATTACATACCCTTGATGCAAGAAGGGTGATCACATTCTATATTACAGAACAAAATCCTTTAGAAAATCTAACAGACTTTTTATATCCATGTCTGGTCCTGCCAAGGGAACAGCTGTTGCGTATCCAGGTGTATAGCAACTTGCATAAATACCTGCTATAGACTCAGAAACAAGGAGCCACCACAAGCAATCACAGCACACGCCACCCAAGTGATGGCTGCATCTACCGCCTTTCTACACAATGTCCCGCTAGCCGACAGCTGCAGGGCGGTCACATGGTCCTCTGCACATAGTTTTGCACAACATTATGTGTTACTGTGAGGACCAATACCTACCTCCACTGTGGGCAATGCAGTCCTTGCCTCTGCCAGTACATGACTCCTAAGTCCCACCTTTACAACGGTGGGTACTGCACTTTAATCACCTGAGTGGAGCACCCACAAGGACACCACTCGGAGGAGAAGAAGTTTCTCACCCGGTGCAGTAACAATGGTTCTTTGAGATGTGTGTCCCTGTGGGTGTTCCACTACCCTCCCTCCTCCCCTCTACAGGATTTCCAGTAGAAAAGGAAACATGGGACACTTGTGCCGTGTGCACAGCTGACAGATGGAAACAGCGTGAGATGGCTGCTGAGCATGAGTAGCGTGGGGAAGCACTGCTAGGCTAAAAATCTCCAATCGCCCGCACGAGGACGCACCAACACCTGAGTGAAGCACCCACAGGGACACACATCTCGAAGAACCATCATTACTGTACAGAATGAGTAACTTCTTCTTGATGAAGGTGTAAACCCCTAGGCTGCGTCTAGACTAGCATGATTTTGCGCGAAAGCAGATGCTTTTGTGCAAAAACTTGCCAGCTGTCTACACTGGCCGCTTGAATTTGCACAAGAGCACTGACGTTCTTATGTAAGAAATCAGTGCTTCTTGCGCAAATACTTTGATGCTCCCGTTCAGGCAAAAGTCCTGTTGCGCAAAAGCTTTTGCACAAAAGGGCCAGTGTAGACAGCTCAGATTTGTTTTGCACAAAAAAGCCCCGATGGCTAAAATGGCGATCGGGGCTTTCTTGCGCAAAAGCGCGTCTAGATTGGCACAGACGCTTTTGCGCAAAAAGTGCTTTTGCGCAAAAGTGTCCGTGCCAATCTAGATGCGCTTTTGCACAAATACTTTTAACGGAAAAACTTTTCCGTTAAAAGTATTTGTGCAAAATCATGCCAGTCTAGACACAGCCCTAGTGTAGACACAGCAGTGTGATTTACTCTGGCAACTTACTAGTGGAAATCACTAGTGCAAGTTGTGTTTTCTTCTGGTAACGCTCATCCACATTGGGGATTTGTTCTGATGTAGCTCCCCCAGTATATGCAGGGCTATAGCCACATTTCATGTGACACTGGGGTGTTTATAGGTTCCTTGCTGTGATACACTACATGTGTAATCTACAATTCTGCAATCTTAACACTAGGAAATTTGCATTGTAAAAAAGCACAACATTTGGATTTTGAATTTTACCACTGTAAATAATAAATTAGTGCATTCTTGTGTGAGAGATATGTTCTGACTTGCTGAGAAACAATAAGGAACACAATGGGCTTGAATGCCTAGTCCTCCATGTCCTGGAACAGCAATGGCTGGGCTCCTTACTGTTCCCCACAAGAGCCACAAAGGGACCCATGCAAAAAAAAGCTTATGCAACATTTCACTGCTGGTCTTATACACAATGTAACTCCTGGAGGAATTTTGCACCACTGTGTGCAGGCAGATGGCATGTCCCCTGCAGAAAAATGGATGGAGAAGCAAAGGGAAACTGCAAGAGTAGTCGTGCATCCCTGCCCAGTGGCATGAGCATGTAATTTTGGATGCCCAGAATAGCTGGTAGAGAGCAGGGCCGGACTGAGGCATGGGCGAGCCGGGCAGCTGCCCGGGGCGCCAACCAATGGGGGGCGCCTGATGGCAGCTGTAAGGGGCATGCGGCGTCCCTTACAGCTGCCATCAGGTGCCGCACGCCTGGCTCCCACAGCGCTGGCCCTGCGGCGCCAGCCAACAGCGCCCTTCCCCCCCACGGCTGCGGGGCCCTGCACGGCCCGGTGTGTGCACCAGCAGCGGTGGCTGGGCTGGGCTGGGCAGCGCATGCACTGTGCACCCCGGGGGCGGGCCCGCGCACCCTGGGGGGGGTGGGTCTGTGCCCTGGGGGTGGGCTCGCGCAAGTACCGTGCGCCCGTGGGCGGCACCGTGCACCCGGGCCCGGGGCACCAAAAGGGCTCGGGCCGGTACTGGTAGAGCGATAAACCTACTAAGTCTGCTGCCCTGAAACCCCCACCCCACTGCACTTTACTCCCCTACATATGGAGCAAGCACCCAGATCTCCCTGCCAAGCCCCTCCCCCTGCATCCAGACCACTCCTCACTGAGATTTCTGCACCTAAACCTCCAAATGAACCCTTCCTGCATCTCGACCACCCTGATGAACCCCCACTCTCAGAGCCCCACACTACTGAACCCACCCAGTTGCATCCAGACCTCCACCATACCAATCCCCACTAGGGATGTAAAAGCGTAGTGGCATAGTTGACTACCAGATATGTCTAGGTGAGTCAACTACTCGCATTTCCCCCCCCCCCCACACACACTCTGTATCAGAGGCAGTAAGGGGGGGGGGAAGCAGGAGCCAGTGGTGGGGGGAGCCAGCTTAATCGTTGTGGTGTGGTGTTGTGTGGGGGGTGGAGGGGGGAGGCAGAGGCACAGTGGCGCTGAGGCTCTGCCTTTTAAATGTAGTAAGATCTGTTACTCCACATTTTTCCCACTGGAGACCACCCAGGGTTACACTAACATGGGTTTATTGTTTGAGGCATTAGCACTCCACTATGTGTACTACAAAATTAGAGCTGCCATCAGAGGTTTAAACTAACAGGGGACCAGCTATCTCGCTCTCTCTCTCTCTCGCTCACACACACACTCACTCTCTCTATCTCATGTATTCCTGGCCTCAGGCACTCCCACTCTTACACAGGCATATGGGTTGCAGAAGGAGCCAAGGCATGTAGCTTCTGGAGGGTCTGTCTGCTGATCATGGCTGGGGAGCTGGTCAGGAGAGCCCTTGGCTGTAGAGAGGAGCTTCTCAGGAGCAGGGGAAAGAAAAAAAAGACAGTCTCACATGTGCTCCCTCTTCTTTTAGTGTGTCTGAATGGCCCCCTGTGACTCATCCACCTCCTCACCAGGGAGCATGCCCGGACTTCCCTTTATCCAGCAAAGCTGCAGTCTGATGCCTCATCACCATGTGCGCCAGCCTTGCAACACCTCATGTACACACACACACATTCACAGTCTCTCTCTCTCTCTCTCTCTCTTTATCACTCAGGCAAGGTGCAGGCAAAGTGGCTGAGAGTTACAAAGAGAAGTCCTGTGGCACCTTATAGACCAGTGGTCTCCAACCTTTTTACGCCCAAGATCACTTTTTAAATGTCAGAATAAGCCATGATCTACCGCCCCGTCCTTTCCCCAAGACCCCACCCCTTCCTTGAAGCCCCGCCCTCTCTGTTCTCCTCTTCGCCATCACTTGCTAGCCCCAGCCCTTAAACACTCTCAGGGTATGGCTACACTACCTCTTTTTTTTCCCGATTCTGCTGTACGAAGAGATTTTTCCAACATTTGGCCTGTCTAGACTGGGCCAAATGTCAGAAAACTCCTTCTTTTGGAAGCCCCCTTATTCCTCCTGGAACGAGGAATACAGGGGTTACTGAAAGAGCATGTTTGTTCTTCTGCGAAAAAAGTGGAAGAACAAACGCATCCCTGGATGCAGATGGGTTTTTCCGGGATACCGCTGGAATCCTGGAAAAACTCCTGTAGTCCAGCTGTACCCTCACTGGGTTGAGACAGGATGTGTGGGGTCTGGTGTGGGAATGAGGGATTTGAGCATGGGAAGGGGTGAGAGGTTCAAGCTCTGGGCGGGAATTTGGATGCAAGAGGATGTGGAGAAGGGGACACTGGCTTGGGTAGGGGGCTCCAGGCTGGGGCGTGTTGGGGGTCAGATTGAGGGTTGGGGTACTGAGCAAGCCACAGGCTTGTGGATGTGAGGGTGCAGGAGTTTGGGTTGGGGTATATGATGGGCTCAGGGCAGGGAGGTTGGGTGTATGATGGGCTCAGGACACCGATTTGCAGTGTGTGGCTGGTGTAGAAGTGTTGTGGCAGAAGACTGAGGATGTGGGGGTGCAGGGGTTTGGGAATGTGAAAGGCTCAGGGCAGGGGGTTCCAGTGTATGATAGGCTCAGATCTAGGGTTGAGCGATGTGGTAGTGCAGGAGTGTTATGATGCTGTGGCCCGATGGGGGTTTGGCCCCCAATTGGGGGTTTGTTGGCCAGGCTTCATTTTTAAATAAAATATTATGTTAAACACAAAAAGTTTCTGCATTGTCTTTATTTCTGAGAAGGGCAGGGAACCTGTTTTGAGTCAGGGGTCACTGACCCACGGAAAAGTCAGCTGTGGCCACACAAGTGAGCTGCAAAAAAAATGAGTCCTCTAACCCCCTCCCCCTCAAGCCTCGCTAATGTGGCCCCAACTGTCCTGATGGGAGCAGGGGACATGGTACCGGGGAAGGATGCTAGTGAGTGCTGGGGCAGGGGACAGGATGCCAGTGGGGGCAGGGGACAGGGTGTTGGTGGGGGCAGGGGATAGGATGCCAGGGGGTGCTGGGGCAGGGGATGGGGTTCTGCGGTAGGGGACAGGGTGCCAGTGGGAACAGGGTGCCAGTAGGTGCTGGGGCAGGGGACAGGGTGCCAGTTGGGGCAGAGGGCAGGGTGTTGGTGGGGGCAGGGAGTCTCCAGCATGTGCTTCTCCCCCTCCCCCCAGAGGAGGGAAGCCCCGGCATGCGCCTCCTCCCGGGACTCCTCCCCCCTCCCACAGAGGAGGGAAGCTCCAGTGCGCACCTCCTCCAGGGACTTCTCCCCCCTCCCCGCAGCAGAGGAGGGAAGCCCCGGCACGCGCCTCCTCCCGGGACGCCTCTCCCCTCCCCCTCCTCCTCCAGAGAAGGGAAGCCCTGGCACTCGCCTCCTCTGGGGACTTCTACCACCCTTCCCCGCTCCGTGCAGCAAGTCCCTGGCACGCCACAGACCTGGATCTGGTACCGTGCTGGCTGTTTGAGGGAGGGGGAACAGCCAGCACACTTCCTGAAATCTTGGAAGTGGCACGCAGCTGCCGGACTTCCTTCCACCCCGCAGGAAACTGGCACTACCTCCATTGTCGCTGGAGGTAGGTAGTGGAGAGAAATGGGGGGGCCCCGAACACTTCGCGATCCACTGGTCGGGGCTTCCTGATCGACCAGTTGATCGTGATCGACGGGTTGGTGACCACGGTTATAGACTAACAGATTTATTGGAGCATAAGCTTTTGTGGGTAAAGACCCACTTTGTCTGATGCATGTAGTGGAAATTCCAGAGGCAGGTATAAAGATACAGTCTTAAGAAAAGAGTTCCAATCAAGAGTAAGGTTAGCGATAATGAGGTCAATTCAGTCAGGGAGGATGAGGCCCACTTCTAGCAGTTGATGTGGACGTGTGAACACCAAGGGAGGAGAAACTGCTTTTGCAGAAGACTAGTCTTTCACAGTCTTTGTTTAATCCTAAAATAATAGTGTCAAATTTGCAGATGAATTGTAGCTCTGCAGTTTCTCTTTGAAGTCTGTTTTTAAAGTTTTTTTGCTGCAGGATGGCTACTTTTAAATCTGCTACTGTGTGTCCAGGGAGATTGACATGTTCTCCTACAGGTTTTTGTATATTACCATTCCTGATATCTGATTTGTGTCTATTTATTCTTTTATGTAGGGACTGTTGTAAGGTTACAAAGTTGCAGCTTACAGTAAAAGCGACAAGGAGTCCTGTGGCACCTTATAGACTAACAGATGTATTGGAGCATAAGCTTTTGTGGGCAAAGACCCACTTCGTCAGATGCCACAGGACTCCTTGTCGCTTTTGCAGATCCAGACTAACACGGCTATCCCTCTGATAGCTTACAGTAAGTTTCTGAACTTATAAAGCAAAGTTGCTGCGAGTTACAAAGTTGCAACATTTGACAAAGATTACAATGAGTTGCTGTTTGAAACCTTAGACCTTATAGGTAGTGTATTTTCAGAAAATGCATGTGTAAAATCAAGTAAGCTCAGCTGGAGGCTTTTTTATGCAACAAGAGCCACCCGCACATTTCAAGTAGAGCTGGTCTTACTACATTTGAAAGGCAGAGCCACAGTGTTCTGGATCCGGCCTGAGCTGGGACTGAAGCAGTCCTGGCTCACAGTGGGTCCCGGGCCTACTTCCACTGTGGCTGTGCAGTTTAAATGTAGTAGGAGCCAGGCTGCCTGCACATGCCCTCATTCATCTGAAGAAGTAGGTTGTGCCTATGAAAGCTCGTGATACTTTCTACATATTTTGTTAGTCTCTAAGGTGTTGCAGGACTATTTGTGGTTTTTTAAGTTTTTTCTGTTACAGACTAACATGGCTACCCCTCTGAGACTTCCTCAGTGAAATGTTTAAGAATTATGAAGCCTCCACTGTGGGGAATGGAAAAAGCTAACTCAAGAGTTTCAGATGAACTGCAGCAGGACTGAATCATCAAAGGCCAGGCACCGGAGATAACTTTATAAGAGAGCCCAGGGTGTACTCCAGTTCCTACACTGCGCTACCACAGTCATAGTTTCCCAGATCCTGGGTTAACATGGGAGAGATTAGATTGAGGCTCAGTGGGGAATGTTTACATTTGGGTGTAACTACAAAGCTGCCAAAATATTGCTCCAAGATCATACTCATTACTGTTTAAACAAACAAACTGTTCTTTTCATAGACAATGCAAATAGCACTTGAATATAATGGGAGTGACTAATATAAAAGCGAAATTGCAGACAAGTGACGAACTGTGTTTCCACTTGCATAGTTTGCTTAGGAACCAAATTGTCATGGCAAATTCATGTAAAAAAAAGTGGTTTGGCCCAAGGAAAAAAAAGGACCTTTATTATACAAACTGCCTCCCTTGTTGCACTTTATCAGGTGGATAAGCCCAACTCGTGTGAAAAACATATTTCTTCCTTAGGATAATATAGATAGAGAGGGGACTACTGAAAGCTAATGCATTACAGCTCCTCTGGGATTCTGAAGGAAGGCATTGCAAAGCAGTAGCCATTCTTTCTCATAACGCTCTCAGACAGGAGAGGGAGATCTCATAAAAATACTGCCTATTGCATGTGTCACCAACAGATCAGCTGGCCTAGCTCACTGCAGCTGCAATGGCATGAAGTGATAACATTGCAGCAGTCCCAAAAGATAATTCAGAATGCTTTCATCTAATCATGTTTCTAGAATAACCAGCACTGGAGTATCGCAGGACCATGGTGCCATAGTATCTAATCCAGTTATGAGGACATTAAGGAGACATAACAAAATGAGGCTTTAGCTCATGAAGTTCATGGTTATCAGTTGTCATTTGGTGCTTAAGATGCATGAGATCTGCTTTAATTCCGTGTCCATTTCCAACTGGGTGGGCATAACAAGAGCATTTCACCCACATACTCTGTCTGGGACGCTCTTAAAGGCACAGTCCCCAATCACACAAAATTCAAGAACTCTGAAAAGGAACATTCTTGCCGTATTTGCAGAAAACATAATGTTTTCACCACAAAAGTGGTATTTTCCACTAAGGAAAAAGTAACTTTTTCAAAGATAATTCCTTTTTATTCTGGGTAATGCCGTGCTGCCAATCTCATGGTGGCAAAAACTGTTTTTCACTGGTAAAAAAGTGCTCTGCCAAAAAGAGAAAAAAGCTGTGAGGTTAAAAAAAAATGACAGTGACTTTAGGAATGGTGAAATGTCCTGGATACTAGAAACTCTACAAACAGCACAAGCATAACATGGCAGGCACAATGCAACGCATTCCCATGCTGGTCTACCAATGTGTCATTATACTGAATTAGAAAGCCCCCTCCACAGGTATAGCTGAGAGTGGCGTTTGGTGTCTGTGCCTCTTTTCTCTCAGTTGATGATGCCAGCAGAAGGGTGTATGTGTATGTATGGGCAATTAGGCCACGATCCTGAAAGGTAGTTATGTGCTTAATGCCCACTGAAATCAATGCAAGGTAGGTGCCTTTTGAAGATATGGGCCTTGATTCCCATATTGGTGGGAGGGGGTTTCTTGTGGCAACCCCTCCATTAGGAATGATAGTGAAACCACCAACTCATTTCTGTATTAGGACACCGAGTACAGATGACAACATTTGCTTTACAATTCAGCATCATGCACAATTTGGCCTCATTTGATGGGGATAATGAAACTCAATGCAAATTTACAGACACACATTTCTGGTTGGGTATAAATCAATGTGTTCACAATAAGCAATTCAAGATGCAAATAATGAGTGTTTTGTACAACTCTGCTTGTTACAATATTGCCAAATGTGGCTGCTGTGTTTGACTGCTCAGACCAGCTGAGGCTTAAGATGTGACCTACTTCAGCTACTGGAGTATGTTGGATAGAGTGAGAGAAAGAGGAAAGTGTGAGAAATCTGCTGGTACCAGGATAATGTATAATCCCACACTCCCAACAAAAGCAATGTTTTAGTGATAAACAGGCTTAATACAGTACACAAATACCTATCAAAAAGCAAATTCTAAGACATGTGGAACATTTTCAACTCCATTCTTCTATTTTATTTGCTAAAATGTCAATCCCATCCCATTCCCATCAAAAGTTGAGTTTGATGGCAGCGGGCACTGCTAAAGCTGCGTGGAGTTTGTGAGTGTCATATGACAATGGGAAGGAATCACAGAAGAATGTATTTTCTTTTTACACTGAACAAAGATGTTTATTGCAATACAATTTGTCTCTCTCTCTCTTTTTGCTTCACTGAAGAGCTTGTGCTAGACCCTCTTCCAGCTACATACTTTAAACAAACAGTACCCATCTGCTCCGAGGTATCCACAGAGTTCTTCTATGAGGCTGATTGTGACCCAAGAGCTGTGGGTTTAAGTCCCTGACCCATTATAGGCTCCCAGTGTGCCCATGGGCAAGTTACTTACAGCTTGACCTACAAAATACTTTTGGTGCTTATGTCTAAATTTAAATTCCCCAAACTCCTGCTCAGCTGCTTTCTAACTCTCAAAGTGTCAAAATTCCTGGGTGCCTAAACTCCTGCGAGTAAAGTCCCCTGCCCCCTGTGTTTAAATTTCTGCCAGTAGGTGGTGCCCAAGTACTGAAATCTGGGGGTATATGTCCACACTGCCATCACGTTCTTCCGAAAGTAAATTGAAAGAACAGAGGGGTTTTTCCTGAGTTGGTAATCCTCTTTCTATGAGGAAGATGTCTTTTTCCGAAAGAGCTCTTTCGGAAAAAGGCATGTGTGGATGGGGAAGAGGGAGTTCTTTTAAAAGAAGAGGAAAGAGGAAAAAGCACAGGTGCCCTGGTGGTCACTCCATCCACAGTAATCACAGCTTAAATGTGAGATAGCGTCCATTCAGTGTGGACACTATCTTTTGGAAGAAATGTTTTTGGAAGAGCTCTTCCGAAAAAAGGTTCTTCCGAAAGAAGCCTGCAGTCTAGACATAGCCTGAGAATCCAGATCATGATTAAGCCAACAGCAAGAGTGGGCAATAATTTTTGATTGGGGGGGGGGGGGCACACTCCAAAATTTTAGTAAGTGGTCAAGGGCTACACTTTTCTATGGAAGGAGTGCCAGGTCTAGGATGGACGTAGGATGCAGAAGGGAGCTTGGGGTAGGGGACAGGGATACAGGAGAGGGTGTGGGGTCTGAGAGGGAGTTTGGGTGAAGGAGGCCGTGCACAGTACACAAAGCTTCCCCCTGCCCCCCAGTGCAGAAAGGCAGATGGAGCAGCCAGCTGCTCTGAGGTGAGGCTGCTCCCTGCCTATGGGTCCCATGGGGTGGGCCATCGGACGGATTGAAAGGCTTGGTGGGCTGGATCCAGCCCCCAGGCCGTATTTTTCCCAACCCTGGCCAACAGGATCCTCAAGCTAACTATTGTCTTGCCTGCTGGATTGGACCATGCACAAAAGATACTGGTGGAGGAGGTGGTTGTCCCCTGGAACCTTTTAGTCCAGGGGTAGGTGTACTCATCCAGCCTGTGGGAGAGCCATATTCAAATCCCCATTTTGCCTGATGGGGAGCAACGACTGGCAGGGAGGGCTTCCCCCTACCCAGATGAGTGCCCTAACCTCCGGGCAATGGAGTCATCTGGGCTGGGTCCTGCCATCACAACTCTTACAGCTGTCCCATGTTGTATACATAATGAAATAGTCACTGGGCCAGAGAGAGAGAGAAAGCAAGGAAAAGAATGACTGCCGCTCAGTAATTAGGGCCCTCATCTGCAATGTGGGAAAGCCAAGTTCAAGTCTCTGTTCCACAGGCTGTAGCACTGAGGAGACTTTCTCCCTCATAGTCTAGTAGTCCCCTATAAACTTGGGGCTTTGATCTTGGGGCTCCAAGTGGCCTGCCTATTGACTGAGTTCTCTGTGTCAGACCCTAGAACCAACACATCATTCACTTGCTCATGGGAGGATTTTTGTTTGTTTGTTTGTTTGTTTTGAGTTGGGAGTCAAGAATTCTCAGGAGCCTTTTCTGAGGGGAAATCTTTGGAAGATTCACAGAGTCAAAGGGCCAAAAGGGGCAAATTGGACTATGTAGTTTGATCTGCTGTATAGACTAGGCCCATATAGTTCAACCCATTGAGCCCCATAACTTGTGTTTGACTAATGCATTTCTTCCAGAAAGGCACCTAGTCTTGATGTGAAGACATTAAGAGGTCATGAATCCACTGCTTCCCTTGGTAGTTTGGGTCAAAGGTTAATCATGTTCATTGTTAAAATGTGTGCCTTATTTCTAATTTCCATTTGCCTGTCTTCAGCTTCCAGCTCTGGTTGTTGTTATGCCTTCCTGACCTAGTTTAAAAAAGACCTTTACTACTGTTTTTTACTCCCGCTGACGATACTTACACTAAAATCAAGTCACTTCTCAATCTTCAGATTGAACTTGTTAACTCTTGCACCGTAAGGCATTTTTTTTACTCCTCAAATCATTTGTATGGCTCTTCTTTTCATCTTTTCGAGATTTCTAAATGTGGACAACAAAAATGTTCACAATGAGGCCTCGCAATCCCTTGTATAAAGGAAAAACCACCTGTTTACTTCTACTGCCTTCTTTATAGATCCAAGGATTGCACTGACCATTTTTTAGGTCACAGTATCACACTGGGCACTTATGTTTCGATACTTGACCATTTTGATTCCTAAATTCTTTTTAGAGTCCCCGCTTTTCAAGCTACAGTCTCCCAATCTATGTATATGGGCTACATACCTTCCTCCTAGATCTATAACTTTACATTTGGTTGTATTAAAAGACATTTCATATGAATGGGCCCGATTTGTGAAACAATCCACATTGCTCTATTATCTTTTGCAGCCTCTGCAGTGTAAGTGGCTTTGTTTTAGCTAGAATGTTGCCAACTGCACTCACCAGGTCAACCCAAGGGAGTCTGAAAAACAGTCCAAAGTCCTGACCACTGTATGGTCCGTCAGCCCAGATAATCATTCCTTCAATCTATGCCAAATATAAACAAACACTCCCGCTGGCTCTTAGAGCTTTGAAGCTGCCTAACATCCACTTCCATTAGCAGCTGGATATATGGCCATGTTCCCAAAGCTGTAAAATGATGCTTATTGTATTATTTTTTTAAACCAAAGCTCTGTATAATAACAACCCAAATTATAGCTACTTAGATCCTGTAACCAACCCAATTCCATAAAGCCACCAAAGGCTGGGAGAATTCCATGGAAGTAATACATTTGCTTATCCAGTATTTGACTAATCGCCATAACAAGGATTAATCATTAATTTTTCTGCAAATACTTGAAATATAATGCAGCAATGAATAAATTGCCCTGTTACTTCAGGACTCATAAACTGTCTGAAAACCTGATGGGGGGCGGGGGAAAGGGGAGGAGAATACCAAGCAAGGGAAATGTCTTTTTCCTCCTGCAATTACTGAAGTTCCCCGAAAATGGATGTAACTACTATTTCCTCAGTGATGTTGGCAGCTCAGCATTACTACCTGCTATGATGTTCCCAGTCCCATTCACTCTGGTATATTGAAGGGTAAGTAGATACAGGGAAATGCTATTTCAGAACCAAAAATAGAGACAGGCCACTGCAGAATGCAATGGAGCTCATTGATCTGTAGGGGGCTTCCTAAGACTCAGTGCAGCTGGATAAACAATTATTGGCTCAAGTTAACTGACCTGGTATATGGATGTTGTTCATCACTTTTCCCAGACAGATTGTGAGTTCTCTAAACACAGATCCAATTAACAGGACCCGGTGAGGAGCAGCTGGCATTTCTTGGCTTGTTCCTGCCATTGAGTACAAAGAGCCAGGATGAATAGTTATTAGTTATGTTTATAACAATGCCCCCCAAATTGCACAGGGCTCTTTGCAGATTTGTAGGGCCTAGTTCTAAGGGACTTCCATGGTGATGTAAAGCCCATGGAGCTGGCTCTCTGCCATCTGATTTCCAACCCCTGGCATCCTAATATAGGCTGGCAGAAGAGGGTGGAGCTAAAGCACATGCTTCTTTGCTGGATCCCAACAGGTGAAACTGTCGCTAGGGGATCATGAAGCTCTAGTAGCTTACAGCAACCTGGAGCCTTCTCTAAAGTGCGCTGGGGCTAGGATCAGAGAGAGGACGGGTGACTTAGAGTCTCTTCTACACCAAGGCTGTGTCTAGACTGGCCAGTTTTTCTGCAAAAGCAGCCGCTTTTGCGCAAAAACTTGCCAGCTGTCTACACTGGCCGCTTGAATTTGCACAAGAGCACTGACGTTCTAATGTAAGAAATCAGTGCTTCTTGCGCAAATACTTTGACGCTCCCGTTCAGGCAAAAGGGCCAGTGTAGACAGCTCAGTTTTGTTTTGCACAAAAAAGCCCCGATGGCTAAAATGGCGATCGGGGCTTTCTTGCGCAAAAGCGCGTCTAGATTGGCCACGGACGCTTTTGCGCAAAAAGTGCTTTTGCGCAAAAGCGTCCGTGCCAATCTAGACGCTCTCTTGCGCAAATACTTTTAACGGAAAACTTTTCCGTTAAAAGCATTTGCGCAAAATCATGCCAGTCTAGACGTAGCCCAAGGGTCTCTGTTTTACATTCAGCATGGCTTGGACCTCACATGCTGGCCCATCATCACCTTTGCCAAGGGCTGGACTTAAGGAAAATGGCACCTGGGGTGAACTTGTATTTTGACAGCCCTGAGTCCTATGGATGCAGAGCCCCCTCTCCTTTGCCCTGGAACCTCTGTGTGTGCCCTGACCCCTGTGGGCTCCCCACCCTCCTTCACTCTCACTCCCCTGCCCCACCCCTTACACTGAATCCCTACACTGTGTGTCTGCACCCGTAATCCCTGCACTCCCATCCTGTGCCCATGTGGGGAAATGGATATGGATGCACAGAGCAGCTGGCACTGCTGCTTGGTGCCCCCTTGAATGCTGCTCCCTCACTTTCCCAGAGGACTGTGAGGGAAGAAGCGAGGAGCAATCCCAAATGCTCCATGCGCCCTAACCCTAACCCCCTCCTGGCCTGCATAAGGAGAGGGCACAAGAGCAGCAGCTCCTGATGCTTCCCAGCACAGCCCACATAGGTTGCTGTGGTTGCTCCTCACTTTTCCCTCACAGCCCCCTTGGGGGCATAGAGGAACATGTGTCACTGCTTGCCCACCATCCATGTTCCTCTGCTGGGGGGAAGCAGGGAGGGCCCCCCACATGCTGCACTCCCCAAGGAGCAACAGTTTCAGGCCCCATATTAGCCGTGCTCCCCTTTGCACTTCAGTACGGTGCCCCCTTAGCCACCAGGTGATCTGGATGGCCACTAAGTAGCCCATGTCTAAGGTCAGCCCTGCCTTTGTCCTTAAGAACTAGCAAGCTAATTTGGGATATGACATGCTAAATGGGGGTAACACAGGGAAGGGAGGGAGTTACAGCAATGGTGACTCAGTGGGTTAATGCATCTTGGCGGCTCAGTCCATTTTCCAAAAATAATTGTCATCGGGGTCCACTCACTTTTTGTGGTGCAGAAGAGGGTGTTAAGGAGAGACTTGAATACGGGGAGGAGCATGGCCTGACAGGCCACATTTGGGAAGAGGGTTTCATGCTTCATGTGCATGGTGGGGAAAAAAGCATGACACTGGAGATGGCTGGGAGGTCATCCAGGTTGGTAACACTGGCTGAACAGAGGGTGATGGTACATATCATAATGGTCCCTTTTGGCCTTAAAGACCTATGACTCTTTGTGGGCAGAGATTGTGTACAGGAGGGATGGAGTACTGATAAATCACAGGCTGTGGGCTGAGGCAATCTGGCTGGGGAATGGGGAGAAGTGCCCAGAAGAGCACAGGAAAAAAGGCAACAGAAAAGCAAAGATACCCTGAAAAAAATGTGCATTTCTTAGAATATTTTAACTAGGGGATTGTGATTTCTCTCTGGGTTGGAACTTTTCTTAGCCTCTCTTTCTTCTTTCCTTTATTTTATGTGGCTATTCCCTCAGCACATGAACCACTGGATAAACAGGATGGATATTATTTTCTCTGCCTGCCCTGGACAAGCTTCTTGCTGAGCTTAATAAAAAGCCCTGGGATCTCTCATAGGTGAGGTCAAACTAAATGAAAGTGAACTCCCCACTTCGTTGTGGCAGCTGAATTCCACTCTGGGTGGAATGTTAAAAAAACAGAGTAAGGAGGAATGAATAAACTGATGTGTAGGGGAGAGAAAAGAATTGAAAACACTATTGCCCAAAGCTCAGTGTACATTTTATCACACCGGTTAGACCATTCAACAGCAACAAAAGCCAGCATAAAATACCGGCTTAGTGAATAGTGCAACAGCTGCCAGGACACAAAATCTGGACGAATTAAAAATATATGCACTTGTTAGCCAGGAGGGATTTGCAGTGTGCTCCATGGCATGGTGTTGTTTATCATAGAGATAAAAAGACCCTCATGCAGCATCTGTTCTATCTGAACCTGCTCAGAAATTGGGCTGGATTTTTACAGAGCTGCACTCAGACAAATACAAGAGCCAAGCACTTCTTTTAAACCCAAACAGCCCTTCCAGGTAAGGAGGAGGTTTTTCTGCAAATGCCTTCTTCCGGGGTTATTTTTTGTAATTGCTTATTGAGTGTTGTATAGTATCACAAGTCTCATTCTTCTTGGTGCTTTACGAAACCAAGAATGAACGCAGCAACACCTAAAAATTCAGTTCTTCTGTGTTACCCACTGTAAGGGAGTCAACTGTTTTCCCAAGACACATTTTACATATACACCTTAAAACAATAAACGAAGATGCACCCATTCCGTACACTAAGCAGCAATGTGATCATGGTGGCATTACTCTGGTCCATCCTCAACCGGGTCTAGAGTCTGTTACCATCACTGCTTGGGTTGTGTCTAATTTCATATTAGGAGCTCTTTTGGACAGGGCTCGGTCTTTCTGATTGGGTCTTTCTGTGTTGTGTGTGAAGCGCTTAGCACACCTCTAAGTGCTGCAACATAAGTGAAGAATAAGAATGTACCTACCAGTCTGGATACTGAAAATTCTACCAGTCCTGCATCTGAGGAAGGCTTTTCTAATATAAATGGTTTGCCTATGCTGCAGTCAGCACGTCATTCAGCAATTGCAGCACATCTAGCTAGATCAAAGTTCGCTTGAGTAAAATTGCAATAGGCCGGGCAGTGGTTGTGCCAAGTATGCGGAAGGGTGGGTGTGGCTTCCTGGCTGTTGTTACTTGAACTAGCCAGTGTTATTCCATGTTGTTCATTTGTGTGATGGGACATCCCGCTCAGGAGGGCAATTTAAAGCACCGAAACTTTCCATCTGTGACTCTGAATCTGTCACTTTTTTTTTCCCATTCCTGTCTTTGGGGAGCTAATGCTACTAAAGAGCCATTCAATAAGCACTGATGCAACACTTATGTTTGTTCATCTTGGCACAGACCACCAACAAGTGGTCTCAGACCATCCTCATCGGAGAAAGAAGTGGTTCCTCAGACTAAAAACAAGGGAAGGGAGGAGAAAAAAAGTGAAGGAAACTCCAGCAGTTGTCTTTACTACACTGCCACATGCAGATGACATTTGCTTTAATGGCACTTCATTACAACAGCTTGCACAAGCAGCACTGCCTACCCTTTGCCAGAAGGTGTCTCACTGTACTCAGACATTTACCTAGATGCTTAAAATGGCAAGTGTTAATGGAGTATCCAAGTGTTCAAATAAGTAATAGAACCTGGTGTTCCTTCTTCTTATCTCCAGCATAAAGAACAGCTCGCACTCGGTCTATTTCTGGCCTCCTCTCCAGTGTACCTGAACAGCTACTTTAGTCAAAATTCAGAACATTCAGCCATACTGAGTGGAAATCCAGCAACTTCACAAAGAAACTCACACAGATCCAAACGGACATCATCTTCCTTTCCAAGTGCAAACAGATGGACATCCTACCTAAGAGTCTAAGGGTAAAAACCCCACTGCAATCTACACTGTATATATTTTTTACCCACTGCCTCTTCTTGCTCCCCTCTCCCATTTTTTCCTTCTTCCACCCCCCCCCCTTTTCCCCTATTTATTTTGGTCCTGGACATCCAACACTCTGGTCATTTGAAGAAGTGGGCTGTGCCCACGAAAGCTCACGATACCATCTACATGTTTTGTTAGTCTATAAAGTGCTACCAGACCATTTGTTGTTTATCCTGTTACAGACTAACTTGGCTACCCCCTGAAGCGATAGAAATACAGGGCAGTGCTGCTTGTCCTGGAGCTCCAGCAGCCATACCCAGAACAATGAGCCCCACCATCCATTTCCTGATTGACCCCTGCCTGAGTTTTAAAGTGACAGGTGCCTTTAAAAAATGCAACGAGCCAAAGGTATTTCTGGCATAGCATCGCTGATTTCATAATAATGTAGTTACGCCAAGGATGAAATTGGTCATAGTAGGTATCATTTCCACTGTGTTTTCAGCATTAATAAGGAAAACCACAGCAATCTGATTTCATACTTGGCATTGCCCAGACTGTCAGACCTAAGGAACTGCATTATTAAGAAGCCTTACAGAATGCTCATGGAAGAGGTATTTCATGTCTTATCTGCAAAAGGATGCTGGACAACTTGCATTTCAGAGATGATTATATATGCTATTAGGCTTACTGATTCTCTCTGCTATTCAAAATACACTGGACATCAATAAACGCTCCAAACGCTCCTAGGTGGGCATAAGAATATTCATTTGAATCTGAGTTTAGTAGTGGCATATACTGGATCCAAACTATTTCATGTGTATTTTTTTTTAAATACCAAATTAGAAACATTCCATTGTTCATATTTTCAACATACCACCAAGTAAAACATAGGAATTTTTAAGTTTTTAAGGAATTTTACCTGGGGTCTTTGGTTTCAAATCCAAACTCTGAAAGGTTTGAACCTCACACTGATGGAAAAGGAAGAAAAAAATTCCAGTGAGCTGCTGGTATCTGGTATCTGAATTAGTGGAGCAACTGATTAGTAGATCAGTTCTGGGGATACAGTGCAGTGAGCCCCACTTTTGTTGGAGACTTTTGTTTCCACCAAGGTGCATATTTTGATAGTTCTAGTGAAGCAGAGAGTTTTGCAATATTTAGGATTATTTAGGGTTATGAATCCTAGTTGCATAGTTTACTTTTAAAAATCATCCTGTGATACAAGAGCTTCATAGATTGTTTGGATTAAAACCAGTCCTGTGAAGGGCAGGAATATACAGACAATGCTCGTCTGACATACATCAACATACCATTCTCAAGTCAGACATAAGTTGTTCTTTACAAAGATTGTTTTTAAAGAGAGGCCAAACCCATGACTGGTGTCAATGTAGCAACTACAGTCAAGTTGCACTATGGATAAGTTTGATCTAGTTCACCTGAAACAGTAAAAAGAGAACTTTCTGTAACGATCTGTCATCAGCCAGGACTTAAAGTTAAACCTGTAATTGTTAGTTAGTTATTTTGTTCAGCCATCCCAGAGAGGGTAAGAAGAAGTCTTATTCCATGACTGAGGCTCCTCGACTTTATGGTAATACTTCTAATAATAATATTCAGAGGTCTGCCATTTTGGCTATGCACTAGTGTTTGTTTGACCCTCTTTTTAAAAAATTACAATTCTTTCAAAATATTCAAAGAATGAAATATGTTTGGTCAAAGAATTCTGGAATTGAACTGATGGGACAACATTATTTGAAAGGTTAACACAACCCAATCTGTAAAAGATGTAAATGTTTTACTTTGAAATATGACACAGATGCTTTGTTCACAAAACTACATTATATCAGCCCTAGGGGATCCCTTTATCATTCCCTAACTACAGTAAAAATAGAAAATGAAAAATATATCAGTCCTAACCAGTGAATAGAGGGGGCTGGTCTTTGAATGTGTACAATGATCCAGGCAAGCCAGAGTCAATTTTCTGTGTGTTTTGCTGCTTATAAAAGTTGAGGAGAGTGGGAATTAGAATAAGAATTTTCTTACCTTATAGCTACATAGTTGGCCCTGAATAAAGCCTCTATTAAAGTGATTCCTACTATATGATGATCCAATATTGCAAAACCAACCCTTCCTCTGAAAACTTCTGAGATTAAGGGCCTGATGTGACTAACTCAGCAGCTGCCAATTTTTTTCCACAATTTGATCTGAGGAAGTGGGTCTGGCCCATGAAAGCTCATCACCTAATAAACCATCTTGTTAGTCTTTAAAGTGCTGCATAGTCCTGGCTTTTGTTTCAGCAAGACCAGACTAACACGGCTACATCTCTATTACTATCCCACTGAATTCAGTGAGCTAGACCAGGGAGCCCCATGAATAACAGTTTTCAGGACCAGGCCCTATGTAAATGCAAAGTCATAAAGGGCCCAATTGTGCATGCCTTGCACACTCCCATGTCACACTGAGGCCACTGAAGTGTGCTGGGATTGGGGCCCAAGAAGGTTTTAATGCGTGGTACCATCAGGGCAGTGCAGATTCCATGTTTGTTCCTGATCAGCTACAGTTACAGTCACTTGACTCAACTCACAACTATCACCCTCACAACACCTTCTAGAGCCATCTGGCTGACAGTCTGGCAGCAGTTTCATTATGAAACTTTCCACGTGGGACTTTATAACCGAGGCGTTCAGAAACAGAGCAGTTTGGTGCGAGAACGCAACAAAAGATCTGACCAGGAAAACACTTTTCAAATAAACCTTTCTCAAAAGAGCCCTGTGGCTAAAAGTCCATTTTGGGAACATTGTTTAAGCCTTTAATGCTGAATTTGGAGCTAAACCATACGCGCGAGAGGAAAACAAATGGCTGTGCAGTTAGCCTGGCTCTCAGCTAGAATAGGCTGGCAATTTTCCAATACAATGGTTTTTCACAGGAGAATGCTGGTTGGTGGAAATGTTTCGGTTTTGGTGAATTCCCACTGAAACCTGCCTGGTTTCCTGCCAGCCTGGATTTCCAGGGTCCGTGGCTGGCTCCGAGACAGCTCTGTCATGCAAACTGCCTGGGGGTTGTGAACCACTGGTGCTTCCAGGCTTCCTGTCTTGCAGCCAGGAGCTTGGCAGCTCTGGAAACCAAGGCTCTCAGGGCTTCTAGACTCCCTGCCATGGGAGGCCGGCAAAACTGCCTATACGCCCAAGCAACAAAGGCTGGGCCACCAGTGGGGGAAGCTGGGGCTGCAGCGTGGCAGCATTGCTCCCTGGCCACCAGGGAGGGCCAGGCCAAGGTTGCAGCATGCCCAGCCCTCCATGTGGCCAGGAATGATCAGGCTAGGGGTGGGCGGGGCTTGGCTCCAAGGGTGGGGCCTTGGGCAGAAGGTGCAGAAGGGGTGGGATTGTGGCTTCCCTTTCTCAGCTGGGCTTTCACCCGCTGTCCATGCTGTCTGTTGTGATGGGAACTTCTCTGATTCCCAGGAGGCCTTTGAGCTGCCCCCAATTCCCTATCCGCCCCTAATTCTGGGCAACTTTTTGAGCTACCTCTGACTCCGGCTTGGAGCGTCCCTCAGTGCTGCATGCAGGGTCCTTGGGAGTTGGGGCTCCATTCCCCTTCCAAAAAACTAAATCAAAACATTTTGATTTTTCCAACAGGGACGTCTTTTTGGAATTTCCCTTCCACGGGAAATTCTGAATGTTGCCCAGCACGCTTCTGGACCTGCCAAGGGCCAAATGTGAGATCCAGTTTTTGACAAACACCCAGAAAGAGGGCTCCACAAAAGCAAACAGCCTTGGATGAAACGATTCATTCTGGGAGATTCCTTCCTCTCATGTCGCTCTTCTTTCTGTATCTTCAGTTGCTTTGCTTTTAGGGGGGGCTGTAAATTGTTTGCAGTAATAACAAGGAAGGAGAGTGTAGGCCCTGATACTGCAATTCCTGTGTGTGAGTGCAGCAGTCCACCCATCATGGCAAAAATTACAGGACTGAGACCCAAATTGGTGTGGAACACAAGGAACTTCGGGACTACAACCTGAGTGATGCCCCACAAAATGAGGGACAGCTGAGAGGCGAGTGGCAGTGCAGCGATAACACCAGAAGTCACACATTTCATTAAAAAAGCAACGGCCCTCTTGTCTCTGCAGCAGGGCACTGCTGCTGACCTGGAAATGCTCTTCTGTACTGGTGAGCAGCTGGTTCTGCTGTGTTGTAGCCCAGCATTGGGCCCAGCCAAGCATAGTGAGGGAATACATTGAAGAGTGCGGAATAGGAAGCAGGAAGAATGAAGATTTGTGGTGGTGTGCAAGATCCTGTGCTCTGAGGTGCCCAAGGTTGAAAAAAAGGCCAACTTGGGCAGTTCCAGAAAATTGTTTAGGAAAGTCAGCAAAAGCTGGAGACAGACTGGTACCAGCTGGTTTGTTTAAGTGAAAGGAACCATGATAAGAGATTTTCAAGGCGTTTGGTAAAGTCATATTTGGCATAACAATAAACTTTTCCTTTCCACTTCCACATGTGCGTTTGGCTTGTTTTTTCTTAAAGGAAACAGTTAAGTGAGTGTGGTTGAAGTTTGATTTTAACTATTACTTAACTATCGACTAACTATTACTTCTCCCCCTCCCCAAAGGAACACTTAAGATTCTGTAATACAAGCGAAAAACAATGGCAGACAGGGATTTTGCCTATTAAAACTGCTATACAGCTAAAGGGAAAAGGAATAAGGGGTTAAAAGGGAAAAGGAAGAAGGGGTTAAAATGAAAGCCATATTAAATGCTTAGACTGCTTTTTCAGAAAAGATTTTCAATGACAGTTATTACAATGGAAATCAGCCAGTGATAAACTTCGTACAAAACCCCAGGCACACTGTGTGCTGTAAGGTAACAGTGAATAAGTATCCCATTCACATCTTATTCTTGTTCAGCCGAGAGCCCCCTTTATCAGCAAATCAGTACGCAGAGGGCCAAAAAAATCATGAGGCTGTTATTTGTGCATAAATTGTAACGAAAAATTTCATTGAAGTCTGTTGGAGGTTTGTTTCTTAAATCTGTTTCCAGTTAGAACCATGCCAAGTGCCTTTAATGCTCATTGTCTTAAAACAGTGGAGTCAATATACTGTTGATGACAAAGCAACATACTCATGATCCAGATCAATAATATAGTAAAATTGCACTTTGGTACTACACGTCCCTCTTGAAAAATTCTAGGGAAAAACTGCTGGATTGGCAATGAATTACACAATAATGTGGCTTACACTGTCCTTGAGACACAGTGGCCAGGCCAGCTGAGGATGGGGGCTGACTGTGTTCTATTAACTAAGTACTCAGTCAAGTCAAGGCAAAGGACGGCTGATAAAGCAGTATCCTGAGCTTTGACACTCAGAGGTGCTGGCAGGCTGGGTTAATTCTTTGTAAACTGGTCTGTTGCACCCACGTGAGAAATGGAGATTAAATTAAAAGCCATCCTAGAAGCTCTTTTATGGCCAGAGTGTTCCCCTATTTTACCAGAGGCGTGGTAAGTAGCAGTGAAGGAGGTACTGCCTGCTACTGGCCCTGTGCCCTGCTCCCCAGCTGCTGAGTCCCCACATGAAAGCTGGGGGTGCTTCCTACACTAGTGCCCAGCTCCTGGCCTTCCACCCACACTCTACTCCTCAACACCTCACCTCACCTGGGGCTTGGGTCCTGGCTGCTGGCTCTGTGCCAGGCTCCCTCCCTCACGCCTATGGCCTGCCCGACTCCTAGTCCTGCATGCAGGGCTCTGCTCTGGGCCCTCTGTCCCACTCTCCAGCCACTGGCACCATGCCCGGGGCCCTGTGCCTGGCTCCCTGCTGTCACGGCTCCATTCTCTGTGCCCTGCACCCAGCCCCATGGCCAGGGCTCTGCTTTTGGCCACACACGTGGGTACCAGCTGTTGGTCCCTGCCCTGGGCTTTGCTCCTGGCCCAACACCCATCTCCACCTATGGCCTCCTTCCCTTACCCCTGTCCTGGACCCCCTTTCCCAGAGACAGAGCCCGGCTCCCAGCCTCAGCCGGGGCAGGGGAGGGCAGACAAGGAGCTTTCAGTACCCCCCCATTACTCAAAATTTTTCAGCACCACCGTATTATACTAAAAGAGTCAGAGTCCTTGCCTTAGGATTCAGTCCTGGGAAGACAGTGGGAGTTGTGGGTGCTCCATATTTCTTAAGTTCAGATCTTAACTTTCCAAAACAGGGCCATTAAGTTTCTGTTGGGAGTCAGCAATAAAAGGTCCATTCTGGGCTCACAGAAGGGCTGATTCAGACTAGCACCATGACTCCCTGTGTGAATAGTAATGGCTAGGTTTGGCGGTAGTAGGGGTCGGCCTGTGTACAGGGGTTTTCCTGTACACAGAGTTCATCCACACTCTGAAAAACAAATTGCAAATGTGGCTCTGGAATAGACCTCAAGAGATCATCGACCTGTCCCCCCAGCTGAGGGACCTTCCTTTTTAAAATACAGTCTCTTCAAATTAACTACATACACACCCTGTGGGTGAGATTCTGCACTGGGCCTCAGAGGCACACCACAGAACTCAAATTCTGTGTGTGTGTGTGTGTGTGTGTGTGTGTGTGTCACTAAAGTAGTGCTAAGCCACCATCCGAAGTCCTGTGTTGCTGGCCCCCGACATAACTTCTCAAGTCATGGCTGTGTCTCTGGGCTGCCCTATAGTAGTTCACAGTAGTTCCTGGGATCGCTACAGCGCTGCTTTCTGCCCTGCCTCTTCAAGTGCATGTGCTATGCTGGGGCTTGCAAAGGGTTCTGGCAGTCCCTGCAATGCTTGCATCAGGGAAATCCTCCCTGTGCCAGATTTACAGATAGTTTTGGCCCCTTTAGACTGCTCCAGCCTTTTCGTGCAGCATAAAGAGCCCAGAGCAGGGTCAGGCTCTTACCCAGCCTGTTTGATTCTTCCTCACACATGGATTTTTAAGAAACTAGTCAGTGGCTAGTGTGTTTAGCAATGCATAAAAATCTCCAGGTGCAGTGTCAGCACCGCCTTTTCTTCCCAGGGTTGGTTGGCTGGTATTATCACTCACGCTTTGCTTTATAGTTGGCACACGGACACTCTAGTCACACCGGCCAGAACTGGCAAGCATGGCATTCAGGGGAGTGCCGGGTTGTTGCTGAGTTGCTTGCCACAGGAAGTAGAGTGCCCCAAAGGAGGAAGGAAGGAACTGGGAGATGGTGGAGTCATAACACCCCGCTCCCTCCCGCCCCAGCCCTGTCCACCTGCCAGCTGTGCTGCCTAGCCATGCTGGGGGGTGGAACGTGCTGCGCTCTCAAGATGCTATGCTGTGTAGGGAGTTCTGGGACACCTCTCTGCAGTAAATCTCTTGGGCGTTTTCCAAACACTAGTGCATCTTTATATGGTCTGCAGTGTAGGCCTGTGCTTGAGTGGCATGACTTGGCTGTGCATTTTACAAGGTTATGGATCTGCCTGTAGAGAAGAGGAGAGGCTGGAAGGACAGCCGTGACCTCTGCCCCCATCAGTTCCATTGACATTGAAACATCGAATGCTAATACCAACGGAGCCAATAGTGACTTTGCTGTGGAACCTAAGTAAGGAGGGGCTTCAGGGGCTGTAGCTAGCAGGTGTCACTTGGCATTGCAGCTAGATCAGTGCTGTGCACTAGGCGGGCAAACCGAGTATGGGGCAGCAGCCCCAGTGTTGTGGCAGAGGCACTGAGCTGCAAAGGACTGCACAGATTGTGGGAGAATCCCTGGCTTTCCAATACGTAAGTAACGGCTGCGGTACATGTGGTGAGAATGCTGCAGGGAAAACGAATGTGAAGGATCAGAGTAATCCTGTAAACCGCCTTTGGGGCTGGGTGTGATTTTCCTGGCTAGAGTACAATCAGCCAGTCACCACAGTGAAGTCTGTATTACAGCCTATTAGTCACACAAGGAATCCGTTGTGAGTTATCAGCTACAGATAAACTGCTAATTACTACATTACTTCCAAGGCAGAGTTGCAGACAAAAGCGCCATGAAGGCTGACCCTTCAATTCTGGTGAGTAAAGTGCAGAACTCAGGCCCGGTCTACTCTACAAAGTTGGGCCAACACAAATCGTCTTGAGCTGACCTAGTTGTGCATGGATATCTGCTTAAAGGTGTCTCCAGCCCATGTAAATGCCCCATTATACCAACCTAGTAATAGCATTTCCCTGAGTGGTGTTGAGTCACAGTCAATGTATGGGGGTTGATGCAGCCTGAGTGTAGACAATGGGTTGCCTGTGTGGACCCTAAGACTATGTCTACACTGTGGCAGTTTTTCAGAAGAGGAAATGCAAATGGAGCACTCATTTGCAAATCTCGCGCTCTCATTTGCGTATTCTCTTCTGATGCTTTTTGCAGAAGAGGTTTTTGCGATAAAAAGCCCTGTGTAGACAGGGCCATTTGTCAGAAAACCCCCGTTTTGCGCAAGATCCTGTAAACCTCATTTTTTGAGGAATATTGTTTTCTGCCTCTGGCCTCTCAACCTCATGATTATTTATGCTCAATTGTCTTCCAAGCAAGAAGCTGAGATTTTGAAGTTCTCTGTTAAACTGTGAAATGCTCCTGTTGTTGAATGGTGCTAATTAAGGGTATGTATACACAGCAAAGTTATTTTGGAATAATGACCGCTATTCCGAAATACCTTCGTGAGCGTCTACACAGCCAAACCGCTATTTTGACATTATTTCAAAACAGCGGATGGCTTATTTAGAGTTCTGTAAACCTCATTCTACGAGGCATCGCTCCTATTCCGAAGTAGCTATTTCGGAATAGGCGTTGTGTAGACAGGAAATAGGGGCCAAGTGCAAATAGGGGGCCTCCAGCCCTTCCCAGGGTGCCCTGCTGGCTGCTCTGGCCACACACAAGAAAACTCTATTCCCCACCCCCTTTCCTGGAGCCCTTAAAGCTGCAAACTTTGCAGGCAGGTTTGTGGCTCATAGCGGGCCTGACAACTCTGAGCCACCCTGCAGCTGCCGCTGACTGCATTTCGGCCCAACATGAGCCAGACAGATGGTGCCAGCCAGCCCTCCACTGCTCCCCGGGAGCATTCAGCCAGCTCCTCCCACCCCCTTTACCCTAGGGAAGCCCATTCCCTCCTTCTACCTCCCTCCTGGGACGATAGCTCAAGAATGCCATACCTGCATGAGCAGGGCCCCGACGGTTGATCTCCCCACACTGAACTGGTTCCCCACAGATCGGTAGCTGTCCGGTGTGGAGAATTTCCAGAGGGTGATGGTGACACGCTTCTAGAGGGGGATGACGGGCCTCATGTGCGTATCCCATCACCTCAGGGCAGGAGCGAGCCACTCACAGAGATTGAGGAAGGTGCCCTTCTTCATTTGAAAGCTCTGGAGCCTCCCCAGTGCTCCAAAACAATGTGGTCCCACCAGTCTGCACTGGTGTCCAGATGCCAGATGCGGTGGGGCATGGCAGCCAAACTATGGCGGGTGGTGTCCAGGTCCTGTAGCTGCTCCTCCACGTACCTGAGGAGGGTCTCCCAGAAGCCCTGGGGGTTGGGTTCCTGCAGAGCCTGGGAGGCAGCCTGCAGAAAGTGCTGCATGACTTGCAGCAAAAGCTCCAAGAGCTGAATAGTGCCTGGAGGCAGCTCCTGCTCCATAGCAGAGAGTGCTGTGGTGTCCTGAGTCAGGGCAACCAGAGCAAGAAGAGAAAATGCTTTGCTGTCCCTCAGAGAGGTAGGCAAGCAAGCAGGGAAACCTGAGAAACGGCTGTCCAGGGCGGTCCCTTTAAGCACGAGCCTCAGATGAGCAGCAGCCACATGAGGTAACTACTGACCTGATTCTCTGCCTAAACTGGTTCCGGGTGGCTTTAAATGCGATTCACCGTCCAATCAGTGTGGATGTGCTATTTTGATATTGCTAAGTGCTAATTCGAAATGCATTTTGTGTGTAACTGCGCTATTTTGAAATAAACTATTCCGGAATCTCTCTTCTGGAATAGCTTATTCCAAAATAATGCTGCAGTATAGACATAGACTAAGTGAATTAATATTGCAAATATTTGAAAACTGGTCAGATCGATAACTCACCAAATGTAAAAGAGAGTCAATCAGTAGTTACAAGATGGTCACACAACTTGGTGACTTCAAATTCTTGGAACTAGCTAGAGGAAACCTGGATGCAGTTGCACTCATTTTAAATGTGTCACCTATACCCCTGTAGCTCACCTTAAATAATTAATCATGTTTTCTCGAGAGCTGCTGCAGCTTTCTTTTTCTGTCTGAAGAAAATTGGTGATTTAAAATTAGGAAATGTGTGCCCCAGTTCTGCTCCCATCAAGGTCTCCCATTAACTTTAACAGGGGCAGAATTAAATGCTCGATTTTCAGAGATGCTGATTTGGGACATTTTAGTGCCATCCTTTGCAAGGATCAGAGACCCAGCCAAATTTTCATTGCACAGCAAGTGTTACCTAAATATGTTGAAAAATGTACTTAGGCAGCTGACTCAGCCAGTGTTAACTTTAAGTATTGGCTACTGACAATATTCCCTCTTATCTTTTCCATCTATGTGTGGATTTTTTCCATCCATGTGCAGAATAAATTGTCTTATGTGCGCCACCAGGAAAAACACAAAATCCAGCTTTGGGCATTCTGCTAACCTGCCGGTGGCATCTGAATCTCTCCTGAGTGGCCACATAAGTGTAAAGTGTACAGCTTACAGGGCACACCTCTGGCAATGCAGGGCCATTTCAAGCTTAAACTGGAGTCCTTGTGAGCCCATTTAGTTTTCTTCATTAGCATTTTCTTCATTTTAGCCCTGAAAAGGGGGATATACAAGCCAGGACACACAAAGATATACAGAGATCGCTTTGAAGCACAACGGCCTTAAATAAACTCTTAGGCTGTGTCTACACTGGCGCGATCTTGCGCAAAAGCGGCCGCTCTTGTGCAAAAACTTTCTGCCTGTCTACATTGGCTGCGTGTTCTGTGCAAGTAAACTGACGTTCTAATGAATGAAATCAGGGCTTCTTGTGCCAGAACTCTGATGCTCCCGCTCAGGAATAAGCCCTTTTGTGCAACTGTTCTTGCGCAAGAGGCCAGTGTAGACAGGCAACATGAATTTCTTGTGCAAGAAAGCCCTATGGTTAAAATGGCCATCAGAGCTTTCTTGTGCAAGAAAGCGTCTACACTGGCATGGATGCTCTTGCACAAAAGCACATCTCTTGCGCAAAAGCACATGCCAGTGTAGACGGTCTCTTCTGGAAGAGTTTTTGCACAAGAACTCTTCCGCAAAAGAGTTCTTGCGCAAGAAGCTGCCAGTGTAGACATAGCCTTAGGGGAAACAGTCCACATGAAAGAAACAAAATATTTTATCTTTAAAAGATCAGTGAACAGAGCTAAACTTCTGGTGGTTATTTCCTGTTCAGTGGTAAAGTAAGGCATCCAAATGCAACATGGAGTTTCAACAATTGCAATCAAATCCACAGGAACAGTAAGTTGTCTTAACTGGCCTCTTTGGTTCCTGGTACATTGCTAATACAATTGTATGGGAGTACGTTGTAACACTGTAATTACTCTCCAACATGGTTAAAGTAGGGTTCCATTTTCTAATGTGGACAGGTTATAACCATGCTTAACAGTTGTGCTACAGCCTTGATATGTCTTAGACAAATACTGTAGCACTTCAGTCAAGCTTCAAAGGTTTGGTGGACAAGTGGCTTTAGCACAACTATTTAAATACAGCTGGCCACTGCCTATATGGGAAAATAGAACCATGTTTTAATCATTCTGTTAGCATGATTGTAGTGTAGACAGAGCTTTAGATAGTGGATCATCATTGCAGTACTGAAATTGAACACAGATGCTTAGGAGCGGGGCATACCTCAACCCTGGCCTGCTTGAGTTTTGACTTTTGCGTTAGGAAATCCTTAACAAAAAAAAAAAAAAAAAGCTCCCTCTTAGGCACCCCCTATTGCAAAAGTGTTTTTCAATGGACTTAAGGGATGTTTCTGACATATAAATGACATTTTGATGCACCTCATTCACATCCAAATCATTGAAAATTCTTCCCTCATAAGAAAGTCTTCCCACACTGGAAATGTCAGAGAAAATTGTAGCATCCTAGGACTGTTGTGAATGTATTTAATACAGTTAAAAGAACCAGTTTTCTTTTGTGATCAGTTTTTCTAAATCTGTGATACAAGTGTGGGTATGATCAGGAGCATACTGTATTTCTAAAATTTTGTGGATCTTCTTGTCATACCTGCTTTCTTTACCAATAACAAGAAGTTTATACTGAAAAGCCCAAACTGCAATGGGAGAACAAACAATTCTATTTTCCTCTGTCATTCAGTGGCACAATTTTCGACTACATTCTCCCTGAGGAATTTTTATGGCTCATAATAATGTGAAGGGGAAGGAAAAGAGCTTGATTTTTCAGAGAACCCCAGGAGAATTTGCAGAGCTGGCAGATAGAATAGCCAGCTTTTCCCTTGTAAGCTGAGCAAACTCGAATCTGTAATTTCCCCAGAGCTGCTTTTCAGAATTGAAGAAGATTGGTTGTACTCTTAATATTTGCACAATATGTTTCTTCTTGACAGCAACATTCAGGCTGTATCAAGTGCTCGTCCCTAAAAAGATATTTGAAGTTTGGCCACATTGAATGGTTGTATTCCTCCCTCTTGTGCTCTAGGGAGCAGAGAAGAGTTTGCCTAGCCATTTTCCGATATACCCTATTGCCAGGGAAGAGGTCCAAAGAATGTCAGATGTTTGAGTCTGGATACAACATCAGAACATTTAAAAGGCAGCTATCTAACAGCTTTCTGCCAAGCTAAACCCGGGACTGATGGGTTAGGCTGATAGGTGAGTGGTTCAGGTAGGCTCAGGTTTCTGCCTGAGCTGTGCACCCAGCCCTAATTGAATTCTGTAGTTCTAGCGACCCTGAAAAAAAATATACTAAGATTGCACTAATTTGCAGAGAAATACTTCTGCAGCAGCAGCAGCAAGCTGGTATATCAACATTTGGGCAGCATGAAATATCTACTGAGTACAAGGGGAAAGGGGAAGATTCAATAATTATTTCCACCACCTTCGGTTTACTTAAGGTGCTCAAGGTCCCTTTGTGTATGTACATTATGACACACTCTTGAATTGCATGAGGTCATGCTATATTTTCCAGGGGCCCACAGCCTCATTCGGTGCAATGAATGGATGCACAAGAGGGCAGACTTAAGGTTACCCAGGCAACCATAAATCAGGCATTTCCTAGCTTTTGAAAGTTTGACTTTGCAACTTAAATAATATTCTGCTTGGATTTTATTTTATATATAAAGAATGAGGGAGCAGGTGAGAACTTAAGGCTCTATGTATCTTAATTCTAACGCTCTCTAATAGCTGCCTTGGGGTTGCGGGAACTCCCATGGTAAAGAGCGCCCCTGGGCTAGCATGATGAATGAGACAACTCCTTCGGCCGAATGTGTGGGAGTGCCTCATATATTTCATATGGCATTGTCTGTCAGAAGGGATAAATCTGAATGCAAAACACAGAAGGTAGTTATCTGACCTCGAGGGTGGAGTATTTTCCAAAAGAAAATGCCAACTCTATTTACAGGCAGTGAGAATGCTCAGATTCAGCAATGATGCCATCTGGTCTTTTGTTGTTGTTGTTTTAGATATGAGTTTATTTTAATAGTTCTGAAAATTAACATGTCAGGAAGCATTTCACTTGGAGGGACGTGTTTAGCACCTGTCAAAATACTTTACATGATCAGTTTCTCCAGAATATGAGCTGAAGAACTAGATTGTGGTCCTGACCCATTCACTCTTTTATGAAAAGAAAAAAAACCCACAATGCACTTTTGTGTGGTAAATCTTGGAGTGCAGTGTAGTGTGTCACAATCTGGTTCCCTGAAACAACTGTTGCCTCTTTTGACAAAGCATTCCTGTTGAAGTCTGTCATAAATCTTTTGATCTCCTATGTTCAAGGGTCTTTTCTTGTCTTGGTTGAAACCAGCTTTGTAGAGCTATGTCTAGAGTCTAGACGATGGGGTTTTTCTGGGATACCGGAGGTATAACTCTGCTGCGTCCAGGGAATGTGTCTGCTCTTCCGTTTTTTTTTTTTGCGGAAGAACAGTCATGCTCTTTCAGAAGCTCTGTCTTCCTCCTCCCAGGAGGAAGAAAGGCTCTTCTGAAAAAGGTTTTTTTCCCGAAATTTGGCCCAGTGTAGCTGGGCCAAATTTTGGAAAAGCCTCTTCCGAAAAAACTATCGGAAAAAGGTATGCAAATTGCAGAGCCCTGTAGTGTAGACATAGCCTTGGTTGTCTGGAGAAAGGGCAAAATCTGCACAGCTAATAGTTTTGCCTTTGTCACTTAAATGTTTGCTGAGAGGTGGCTATCTTGAGCTATTCTTGTCCCTACTGACTGTTCTTGAGGCAGTCTCTGTTGTTTTAAACCAGTATCTTCATACAGTGAATGTTCCAATGACCAGGTCAACATGCACTATTCCTAAACTATTGCAGAGTAGCTCCAAAGCCATCACATCATATTCCTGCTTTTTCCTTCTTTTTCTCAATCTTGTTTCCTTTGCACAGTCAGCAGCAATGAGAAGTGCATTTATGGTGTATCTTATCTGTATTCAAACACTGCCCCCTGCCCTTACTGGGCTGGATAAGGGATCCTCTGAAGGTAAGGCAGTGAGGTGGGTCCTGGAGTGGACTAGGGGATTTACCTGGGGAGCTCAGGGTGGGGGGCTCGAGTTCCACACACCCTGGGAGCATCTGGACAGCCAATACCAGTTGCCCCAGGGATGGAGGTGGCTTTGGCTTTAGGAAGGCAGGATAGGGGACCCTCTGAAGGTAGGGAGGTGGTATGGGCTCTTGAGGGGGTAGAGTGGGTAAGCAGTGTGGCCCAGCACTAGCCTTGCTGAGGGGAGGGTCACAGAAGGCTGCTTGGGGAAGCAAGGCCTCCCCCTGACTATGATACTCGCCATCCCTCACAATCTCTCAGCAGGAGTCAGCAGCACACGTCCCCACTCTCTCCAAGAGAGCTGATCTTCCTTTTATATATTCCAGCACTGGGAGCGTGCCCAACAAGGGTGATGGGGCATGGCCTGTGGTGCCAAAAGCCATTTGTTAACCCTGGTATTGCCAGTGCAGGGTTGATACAGCCGGTCACAGCTTATTTATGAGTTTAGGATGGCAGCTGGTATGCAGAGACCACTGCCCAGCATGCAGACCAGTGCCTCTCACTGTTGACTTGCACTCCTCATCTGGCTCTATCCACTGCTATCTCTTTTCTTATACTGGGACTGTAAGCCCATTGGGGCAGGGACCAGCTTTTTGGTCTGTTTGTACAGTATCTAGTGCAGTGGGGTCCTTCTCCCTGACCGGGACTCCTTGTCCCCACAGTAGAACAAATAAATAAGGCTAAAAATGAGTAGCTCTATGTCCCAGTGATATCTCGTTCACAAACTGAAGGCCCCCTCAGCTGGGACAACATCACTTTGCTAGATGATGCCAGTGAAAAATGGCTTATGAGACAGTGCTGGGCTTGGAGGGCATCAAGTCAACTACAGATTTTTGCTGAAGCAAAGAACTTTTCACCAGTTTGACAACAGAGCTTTTGTAAACAGATTAACAATTGGTGTGGAAAGATTAAATACAGTGTGCAAGACAGGTAAAACCAGATTGTACTGTACGCACAGACCAACAGCACCATAATATGCCTTAGCAGAGTGAGAGAGAGGCTCACTGTTCCGTTTATAGCAGCCGCTTTTTTTCTGTGCGCGCGCTGGTAGTCAGCAGCCTAATATCAGAGTATAACCCTTTCCCTGAGTGGTCCCAGACTAAATTTTTCAAAAACATAGGAAGTTTTAGAAGCCAAAGATCTAGTCTACACTCACAGCACTGCAGCAGCACAGACACACCTGTCATCTCTTAAGTCTCTTATGAATCACCAAGCTACGACTTAGGTGTAATATTCCTAAGGCCAGGTCTACACTAGCGGAGAAAATCGATGTAAGCTATGCAACTCCAGCTATGTGAGTTGATGTACCTTGCACTGATTTTCTGGGGCAGCCCCATAGCAGGAGGTTGATGGGAGAAACACTCCTGTTGACTTCCCTTACTCCTTGCAATTGCAAGGAATACCGGTGCCAATGGGGGCATTCTCAGTGTTCGATTTAGTGGGTCTTTACTAGATCCGCTAAATCGAACCCTGGAGGATCAATCACCAGTGTCGATCCTCCAGCAAGTGGAAACATGACCTAACACACATCTCTCCTGGTAGATTATCCTGGTTCTGCCATTAATTGTGATTTATTTTCTAGTACAAGCTGGAATAAAATCCTTTGAAACTGCTTTTGAGCAGCATAAAATAGCATGCCATCCCATAACACCACACATTTATAAGCACAAGGCTAGTTATTCGATACATTTCTACCACATCAATCACCATAGTATCTGGGCACTCAGGAAGAAAGGCAACAGTTCACAATCAGAGTATTTCTCACATAGTGTCAACAAATTAGGGACTGTCTAGCATACCTTCTTTAGAATCTACTTGCAATAGCAAAGGAGCTCGTGAGTTATCTTGTGGCCTACCCACCTTCACCATAGTGAGGGTATCAGCGTATTCTGGCTGGGCAGCATAACAAGCAAACTACTTCTGTGTGAGTTTCTTTCACCTGATCTCCTTAAATTTAGTCATTTCACACCATCCTGTGGCACCTCACTCCATTCCTTTTGCTCAGTGTCCAGGTGATAAATTCTATGCCAAAAAATTAAAAATTCTGCTCACAATAAATTAAATTTCTGCAAAAGTTCTGCATATTTTGTTTTTGAAAATAACACAATATAATCCTTATATAATTATAAATATAATGATTATAGAATTATTTTGGTAATTTATCTAAACTACAATACAATGGATGGAGAACGGGATTGGAGAACA
The DNA here is from genome assembly GCA_032595735.1 of Pelochelys cantorii. Lineage (NCBI taxonomy): Eukaryota > Metazoa > Chordata > Testudines > Trionychidae > Pelochelys > Pelochelys cantorii. Next base: position 242,150,883 of record CM064326.1, read on the forward strand.
TTGGAGGACAAATACCTCCCTCCCCTATCTAATAGTAATGTAGCTAGTATTGGCCCTTTACTTCTAGCTCTTAGCAAACAAATCTATGGAGCTGTATGTTCAGTGTTACATCATAGGCAACTGAATAGTAAGTGAGGGCTTCAGACTCAAACTCACAATTTATATTGACCACTGACCATCTCCAGAAAGGTCAGTAGCAAACAGTTCATGGAGCACATTTTGATAGGAATTTTTTTCAGTACAAAAATTAGATCAGTGGACTCAATTGATTTAATATTTTTATTAAAGGTCCCAACATCTGGAAATTAAAGTGGCTTTGGACTTAGCACTTGAAAGCAATCTGTTGATTAATGCAGCCCAAAGCGATTGCCCAGAAATGTTTAGCCTTCATCTTTATCGCAGTAATCTTTGACATTTGGCTGATGCTGTTCTTTCATCAGATAAAGCAGACTCTTAACAAGTTCTTTAAGAGATTTGGATTCTTCTTGATGTGGGATTTATGTCTGACTCTCTGATTAATGAGATGGTTAAAGGACTGTCGACAGCTGTCCCAGCCTGCTTCGCTGTGGCTAGTGGAACTGTAATATGAGACTTATAATGATGGGTGTGGAGAAAGGAAGAATGGAATGAAATGAAATGCAAGCTGGGGATGGTGTTGGAGAAATCAAGAACTTGACAAAATATAAGAAATAAGATATGGTGCACCCTTTGAAGCTACTCATTTTAAGATTTCCTTAAAGGAAGACTGGTGAGTTGATTAATCTCAACATCTGCATTTTTAAAGAAAGGATTTTACAAAGCTTCCTATGAACTGAAATGTTTTTTTGATTCAGTTAAAACAATAATCAGTGGAAACCTTCTGAACAGTATACATCAACTGGTGGCCTTGTGATCCCATACTCAACTGCTTTTTTCCAGTGAATAAGAACGAAAAGGAGAAACGGAAACCAAAGTATAACTGAGCATTTTGTTTCACTGCCCAAGCTGAGTTACTGCTCAAGTTAACTGGAAAAAGTGCTGTTATGGTTTCCTGCATGTTAGCTGGGCCATGATCAGCCTGAAACCCCGACTGCTGACCTGGGTTACGTTACCTGAAAATACCCTGCCACAGTCAGGCCACAATGAACTCTGAGATTTTCTTCTTCTCCTCCCCTCACACCTAACATGGTCCATTATTCCATTTCAGTTTCCTGCCTTATGTCAGGGAATTTTTTGTGTCATGTAGCATTATGCACAGCCATTTCTTCTGGAGTACAATGGGCACCAGTTAAAAATCCAATTCACTAGTAAAAAGCTACTTTAATGAGGAGTTAAGGTAGCCTGGTTGTAGGTCGTCCTTTTGCAGGGTGTTGAGTGAAAGTAAATAGACTGTCAAAGGAGCTAAAGTACATTTCAACAGTGGTGGGGTACCAGATTAAAGGTCTGTGTGATGATGGGGGCTACTGAGCATTGCTGAAAGTGGGCAGAGTAGCCTATACGACCTTAACTCTGCATTTACTTGGTTTCAGAAATTTGAATCTTGCTCTCCCCAGCTCTCTGCAAGGGGAAGACAGCCCCACCAAGCAACCTTAATTCTGCATCAGTAGTGGGTTTTTTTCCATTGAATTTCCCACTTGTGGAACAGAAGAACAGACATTGTTAGTAGGATACAGTAATCACTACGGCAGTTGTACATATAGCGTCTCACAATTTGGGAGCCAAGCCCAGTCAGCCTCCCCTCCCCTTAGCTCTGCTATAGCATACTTCCCTTGTCATACCCCCGACCTATTCACTGTACTGCTCCATCACTTGGCTCCTTCCCCATCACTGTGCCCAGGCACCGCCCCCTGCAAGCAGGGAGCCCATTTCCCATATGTCCTCATTTCCTGGTGTTCCATGCGTATCTATTGCCATTGCCACCTTCTATCCTGTAATGCAACTCACATGCAGCGCCTGGAGCGAAGGGCAATTATGTTCCATGGAATGGTGCTTCTGGTCATGTTTCTATCGGAATGGTTAGAGGGTGGAGTTTGTGGCAGGGCCAGTGGACGGAATCGCAGAGAGTGTTTTTGTTCCAAACAACTGACAGTTTTGTGCTTGAGAGAAAGATCCTCTGATCCCAGCCACTAGATGTACCCCATCTACAAGAAACAAGAAATGTCAGAACTTGTGATGTTTCTATGCCATAGGGTACCTATTTTCCAGTCAATCATGAACCCTCCAATTTCCTGATGACTGCTTAATAGCTTTCATGCTGTTACTGTTCCAATTCAACGGACACTCAGCCAAATCAGACAAAAATATAGCAGCTCCTGTCTGCAAATTACTGGTGCCGCCTAAATCCGCTCTCACATGTTTAAAGAGGTGCACAGCAAGAATAAGGCCCAGATCATTTCTGCCCAAATGGATCACCAGAGTGTCTGGTAGATCACAAGCTCTAATACACCACTTTTTACCGTGTAGAATGGGCATAACATGATCCCAATACAGGCCACCTTTTCCCCCTCAGTCAGCCTGTAGTCAGCAGTGCCCATGTTGTGGTGTATCACTCCTTGGTCTCCCGTAAACATCTGCAATGTTATTAGCCAGGAATCGCCCAGAACTGACACACTGGCAGCCACACATTTTATTTTCCTCAATGGTCAAGGTACCTGCGCTGTCAATTCCAACCCTCTGCATCACATGTCTTTGGAAACATCACATTAATATCCTCATCAAGCGGTAGCAATTTGTCCCCACGCCCAAGTCCCTATCTCTGTTCCCCCTCCCAACACACACACTCTCTCTGTCTCTCTCTCCACCAGATCTGACAAAAAATTTTGGTTAGATTGGCTGCTAACTGTCCTGCTGTATTCATCATGGTAAAATAAAACCATGCTATACTATGTCAGAAGCAACTTGTAGCAAACAGCATGAGTTAGTAAACCTTTATTGCACAGGTGCACAACCGTTCAAACTAGAGCCATCAGTGACAATTGCCTCTGCATATTCTCTAGTACCACCCAACTTAGCCTAAAGCATGTGCACAGACATCTGCTCATGGTTTTTTTCTTTACTGGTGCATGCACATGGAGATCCCTCCAGACAACACACTACACTAGTGAAAAAGTGAACATGGTCTTAAATACTGCTTTCAGTTTGCATCCCCGAAATGGGTGCCAGATGATTGAATGGGTGCCATTTTGACCCACATCATAGCAGTAGTTTGATCTCTGGCACATATAAACAAAACCACCTAGAAACTTCCTGAAAGTGGCTATTTTGGGAGGGGATAGCTCCAGAACCCCTTGTTCAAATAACCCTTAATATGGGTCACTAACTCTACAATGCACTCCCAGGAGGCCCAGCAAATTTCAGGAAAATCTGTGCAAGCACCTGGCTGTTAGAGCATGTGGAAGTGTTGTCCTTTAAACAGGATGACGAAGGGAAAGGGTTTCTCTGCACGTCCATCTGCAGCACAGGAGGCTCTGAAAGGTGTGACGTGGCTTATTCATTCCCATGGTCTCAGCTGAGCAGGGACTCCGGGAGACAAGTACAGGTTGAAATTGTAGCTGAGGCCCGGTGATGCAAGAAAATTAGGTCGGCTTACTTGTGTTGTGTTTTCACTTGTGTGAAAAGCCTGTACTCCTGTGTGGTGTAGTAATGTTGAGCTAAGGCCCTGTGCAGACAGTGCTAGCTCAGTGGAAGAATTCTGCTGTTGATTTATGGTGGAGCAGCTTTTCCATATGGGTACTGGCCCCTCCATGGTGGGCTGTGCTCCAAGGCTGCAGGGCTGTGGAGGCAGGAGCTGTGGGGGGCAGGCCCAGAGGTGGTGAGGGGGCAGGAGCAGGAAAGGGAGGCAGCAGGAATTTGGCTTGCCCCTGCACTCACTGGCAGTGGAAGGAAGTGGAGCAACTTGGCCCCAGCCATGTTGCTTGAGGGCCTCTGCTTCCCACTGCTGCCACTTATGCCCCTGGGGTGTCGTTCAGGGGAGGGGGCTTAGGTGAAGGGGCTGAGTGGGGTTGTGGTGCCTTACGCAGCTATGTATTTTGCATATTGGTAGGGATGGGGCTGGATGTAGCTACTTGGGGAGGTGCAGTAATTATACCAATGGAAGAACCCCTCTGGTCACTGTAGGTAGGTAGTGATAAACTCACAACTTTTTCCTTGCTTACATTTCTGGCCATGAAGAAAGCAGACATGCCAGCAATATGGCAAAAAAAATCTTTTTTCACAAGATTTCCAGCTCACTTATTTCAAAATTAAGGACTTAATTTTCTTACCCTAACCTGAACTTCTGTTTTTGGTCGTGCAACTGTAATGTAGATGCTTTTTGTATTCCAGGGCACCTGCATCCATCCACTAATTGCTCCATGAAAGACCACATACTCCACTGTGTCAAAAGCATGCTAGGATTCCTGCTTATGAGGATGAACAAGATTTCCAAGTAGTGTCACAACACCATGTTACATATTATAGCATCTTAGGTTAGGGGACCCCCAAGCATTAATTCAGAAATCCTCAAAAAAGCCCCATGAAGCAGGTAGGTGTTATCCTCAGTTTGCAGCTGGAACCGCCAAGCACAGCGAAGTTGACTTGCTCAAGTTCACAGATAATCCATAGAAGAGGTAGAACAGCACTTGATTACTAGTCCTGTGCTTTAACCATGAGATCCCATTTCCCCTTTACTACTGTAATACTTTTCCTTCCTTGGCTGGGAGGGTGCTCATGTTCAGACATCCCTGTGTCCTCATCAGGTGTTCCTGTGATTTCTCTAAATTACACTGACTATTGACATATCTAATGACTAACTAGTTCCTCTTCTTCCTGATAGGTCTGGATATTTTAGGGGAATTTTAGGGATACATTGCTAGGAGTAATGGGATAAAATTAAGGACACAAAAGCCTAGACTAACTAACAGGCAAATTTTTTAGCTGTGATATTAGAGCCTTTTAACTTGAATCATTTAAAAGGAGATTGGATAAAGCTCTGGGAGATACATTAGAAGAAATAATTCAAATTTATGATACTGAATTGGTAACATTCCTGCTGTCTGAATATGGAAAATATTTTGCTATCAGTGTGTGAAGGAAATAAACAAATTGATTTTTCCCCTGAAATTGTAATTCACTGAGAAGAGACCTATAAAAGTGCAAAGTATAGATAAAAGGAAAGGGAAAACACCAACTGTACATATATTGACTGCCATAAAAAAGCTATTCATTTACCCGTATCTGAGACTATCTTTGATGTGTAATTAACTTTGCTGACTTAGTTGAAACATGCCGTATAATAGTATGAACCATGCCGTATGGGTTACCTTCTCTACGTGAGACTTGCTCAAGGTCAGAATGAACAGGGTGTGTCTGTGTGTGTCCGTCCCTGCCTGTAAACTGATAGCGGAGTACAGAGCAGCTACTCTGGTTCATCCCTGCCACTACTAAAGCTACATCAATTAGTGAGGAGAACTTAAGTCTATGAATTCACGTGGTACTAGATTTAATGGCCACTTCTTTTCTACTCTTATCACTGGGAGAAGTTCAGCAAAGCAGAGCTCTGTGTGTGAGGTGTGCGGAGTCTCCCTGCTTTGCTAAGGGATGGCTGGGAGCAACAGAACTACGTTTCAGAAGGGTAGCCGTGTTAGTCTGCATCTGAAAAAACACTGAGGAGTCCTGTGGCTTTCTGCAAAAACAACCTTAAAGACTAACAAATGTATTTGGGCATAAGCTTTCGTGGGTAAAAAACCCACATCTGATGAAGTGGTTTTACCCATGAAAGCTTATGCCCAAATAAATCTGTCAGTCTTTAAGGTTGCTTTTGCAGAAATACGATTACTCTAATTAGAGCTGTAGGTTGGGAACTTGCTGCTTTTATTTTACTGCACCACAATAGAGACAGGAGGAAAACTCTCACTAACTAAACAGAAAGAGTTAGAATAGGTCCCCAACCCATAATACTCTGACCAACCCAGTTAAGCCCTCAATAAATACTTTACTACTCTTTACTGCATCCATCTCTTCTTACTTTACAGCCCGGACACAGTCTTTTAAATGACCTGGTGCTCTTCTTTCTTTTGCTCTCTCTCTCTCTCTCCCCCCTCTCACAGAGTACAACTCTTCCACAGCCAGGGCTGCCCCCAAGGGCTGAGACTCATTTCCCTCAATCTTTTGGTCCAGCATTTCTGTAGCTATCCTCCTCCCAGGCATTCCTTGGGAAACCATACCCTCTCCTGAGCTTGGCTCCCCTCCAGATGATCATTACCCTGGGCCAATGGCTGTAGGGCTTGCATGTCTCTCCACCTGCAGACATGATCTTGATGACATCTTATGATTTGACCATCACTTAAATGGCCTTTAAAAGACAAGGGTCCAGTTTGCTCTAGGATGGTATGGAATCCAGGTAGGCTAATAACTATTGAAACTTTTGCTGTAGAACAGGTCCTTTGGGCTTAACACTCTATTGTGGTCCGAAGTTCAATTGCTGTCACTTGTCTGCCACCGGGTGAATCCCCTCCTTTTCTATCTGGCAGCCCATTTATACCACTGCTGGTCTCAAAAAAGCATTTACGTTGATTTAAGCCAAGTTCTTGTGTCTCCAATATTTCAAGGGCCTTCTCCAAGGCTGACAGATGTTTGTGTCATTTCTGCCTGTGACAAGGGTGTCATCAGTTCTCACAGGGCCCTCTCAGAGAATAAGAACATAAGAACATAAGAATGGCCGTACTGGGTCAGACCAAAGGTCCATCTAGCCCAGTATCCTGTCTGCCAACAGTGGCCAGCACCAGGTGCCCCAGAGAGGGTGGACCGAAGACAATGATCAAGTGATTTGTCTCCTGCCATCCCTCTCCAGCCTCTGACAAACAGAGGCCAAGGACACCATTTTATCCCCTGGCTAATAGCCTTTTACAGACCTAACCTCCATGAAATTATCTAGCTTCTCTTTAAACTCTATTATTGTCCTAGCCTTCACAGCCTCCTCTGGCAAGGAGTTCCACAGGCTGACAACACGCTGTGTGAAGAAGAACTTTCTTTTATTAGTTTTAAACCTGCTACCCATTAATTTCATTTGGTGTCCGCTAGTTCTTCTATTTAGGGAACTAATAAATAACTTCTCTTTATCGGCCCTCTCCACACCACTCATGATTTTATATACCTCTATCATATCCCCCCTCAGTCTCCTCTTTTCTAAACTGAAAAGTCCCAGTCGCTTTAACCTCTCCTCATATGGGACCCGTTCCAAACCCCTAATCATTTTAGTTGCCCTTTTCTGAACCCTTTCCAAGGCCAAAATATCTTTTTGAGGTGAGGAGACCACATCTGTACACAGTATTCAAGATGTGGGTGTACCATAGTTTTATACAGGGGCAGTAAGATATTCTGGGTCTTATTTTCTATCCCTTTCTTAATAATTCCTAGCATCCTATTTGCCTTTTTGACTGCCGCTGCACACTGTGTGGAAGTTTTCAGAGAACTGTCCACGATAACTCCAAGATCTCTTTCCTGATTTGTCGTAGCCAAATGAATGACAGAGGCCCGGCCACTTTGAGTTTAGAGGCCCCAGCTCAGCCTGAGCCCCAGGCCCCCGACGTACTTAACTTCTCATCCACAGGGTCATACCAACACCAAAATAATATATGAAAATGAATACTTAAGACATTTAGGCTACGTCTAGACTGCAGGCTTCTTTCGGAAGAAGCTTTTCCAGAAGAGATCTTCCAGAAAATCTTCTTCCGAAAGAGAGCATCCACACTGCCAAAGTGCATCGAAAAAGCAATCTGCTTTTTCGAAAGATAATGTCCACACTGAATGGAGGCTCTCTCACATTTAAGCTGAGATTACTATGGACAGAGTGGCCACCAGGGCACCTGTGCTTTTTTCATCTTTCCTCTTCTTTCAAAAGAACTCCCTCTTCCATGTCCACACACGCCTGTTTCCGAAAGAGCTCTTTCAGAAAAAGGCTTCTTCCTTGTAGAAAGTGGTTTACCAATGTCAGAAAAACCCCTTCTGTTCTTTCAATTTTTTTTTAAAAGAACGTGATTGCAGTGTGGGCATACGTAAAGTTCTTTCAGAAAAACAGCTGTTTTTCAAAAAAAAACCCTCTGTAGTGTAGACATAGCCTTATTTTTGAACAATTAAATCATTATACCAGTAGCATGTATTTTAAAAACATAACTTTAATTGTGAATTTCCATTGCAAGCAAAACTTTTCATTTTAGGAATGCTTTTCTGGATTGGTTGTGTGCAAACGTGTTTGTAATTGATGAAAAATTGAATTTACAGGTTACATCACTGTTAATGTTAAGCATTGCAAGCTCATTCAAATGCTCTTGTCCCATTGTAGAACGATGATCATTCTTTACTTGTTTTAACACTTTGAATGTGCATTCACCTGAAGCCACTGATGCAGGGAGACTGACAAAAATATGTAATGCAATTGTGATATTAGGAAATACAGTTGACAGGCCTAGAACAAATATTTCTTGAAACAGATCTTTTGGCTTCCAGTCCGATTTAAAGTTAGTGGAATGTATACATTTCAGGAAGATGATCTCGTCCCAGAGATTTCTTGAAATTTCATTGTTGTACCTTTGTTGAAACTGTTCAGCCGCTGAATATAGATCTTCATCACTTACTTCTCTGAACTCCCAAAGGAATCCAAAAAGGGTACAAATTTGTCACAGTAACTCAAATTGACATGTAAGGCCAGATTTGATGGAGTCAATAATAACAAAAAACCAACCAAACAAAACCCCACAACATTGGCTCGATAGTGCCTTTCTGTATCAGATTGAGATGTTAGGCTGTGATTGGTGGAAAACTCAGAAAAAATGTCAATATCCTGGGCTACTGATTTGGACTCAAAGGATTGCATCCCATTCGTCACGAATCGTTTGAATATCTTTAAGAAGTCGTTTAAAGTTATTCTTCTCAACATCTAATGTAGCACTGTGTGCTTCAATTAAAAGATTAGTTTCGGGGATCATTTTTAGCACTAGTCTCTTATGTAGATCTCTTCATTTGGAAGAGTTTTTGTTAGCAGATGAGTGGACACAGCTTGATTTTCAGCATCTTTCAGTATATTACTTGGAATCTGAAAACAACTAACTTCGAGAAATGCCTGCATTTGAGCAACATTGTTCTTACCAAGAAGTCCAATATCAGGTTCTGATGCCATTGTTGTTACACTGTGTCCTGTGCTAGTCATAAGTTCTTGTTCTTGCTGCGCAGCATCTCCAAGGTCCTCATTTTCTGCCTCCAGTTTCTAAATCAAGTGTAGATTCTGCATCTATCGCTACTGTTTGCATTTCTGCGTCCTGATTAATGACCACCTCATTTTGAGGCAGTGGCATTGAAAGGTCATTTGTGGATACAAAGTTTTCATCCTCAGAACTGGAAGTGTCATTGTTAGTATGGTCACCGTCTAATGGCTGAGGCATCTTTTCTATGAGAAATGATCTTATTGGCTTTAAACTCTTAACTGCTGATTCACTCTGATGCTTTTGCCATCTCTTACTTGCACTACTTTCAAATCTTCACTTCATTTTTATAAAGGGATTCTTTTAAAACAAAGTAACATACAATAAATTAATTTGCTAAAGGCTATTGGTTATACAAAATTTTAATTGTATATACTTCACAATGATTATTATATAATAATGCTTTGGGGGTGTTATTTACTATAGACCAGTGTTCCTCAAACTGTGCTCCGTGGAGCAGAGACATCTCCAGGGGCTCCACAAGGCTGACAAACTGGAAACATCGATAGGTACAACACATACAATCAGTGGATTGCTGGGGCTCCGCATAAATTTTTACGCATGTAAAGGGCTCCGGAGCCCAAAAAGTTTGAGAAACGCTGCTATAGACCTTACAGCCTTATTTCAAAGTCCTGAAATGTCATCTGCTAACATGTTCCCATTATTAAATTCCTCTACTAACTGGTGCATTATGAAGAATATGAACATGGGGTGATTGCCAGATTAGATATACAGTTTAGACAACTAGAATTAAAAGTTTATTATCACAAAAAAGCCTTTAAAGGTGCATCTAAAACTGGATGAAGAGGTAGCTTACAGCTGAGCCTGATATGGTTACTGTATACGAAGACACAAGAAAAAACAGGAATATGAAAATCTCCTATGCAGAGATAAACATTTAATGTAAAAGTTAAAACTCGCTCTCAGACCGAGCAAAATCACTTTACAGTAACAGAATTAATTACGAATCTCAAAGCCTCTAAACTATGCAAAGACTGTAAAGAGAGTTTCATAATGTAGAATCACTAATCACAGAAGCTACTCCAGTCTCTAGTCACGCAGATGAAAACTCGGATGTGACCGAAAAATTGGTGAAGGCCTGAGGTCCAACAATGATTTAAATCAATTTTTTGCAGGTATATATAGTTTCTTTTGTTGTTTCTGTTATAACTGCAAAGTGTATAATAAATGGAAATGACTTGGTAGAAAAAGGTCAACATTTGAGGCCCCTGAGTCTCCTGAGGCCCGGATCAAATGGCCCTCCTGGCCTTCCTCTCTGATAGGGCCTCGTTCTCACTACCACACATAGCCCCTTGGAAAATCCCAGGTGGAATATTGTCAACACATGGCAACCTATTGTACTGGCATAAACCCTTGTGAATGTTTAAAGGGGTACATTTTTTACAGTCCTCCTCTAACTATGCGTGCAAGAGGTCCAGCTTACTCAATTTTTGATGCCCACCTAACACAGCCAGCAAGTCTTCCCTCTGTGAAATGGAGTAAATGTCTAACTTGGAGATCTGATTCACCATGACATTATAATCCTTGCAGATGTGGATGGTCTTGACTGGTTTCACCATTGGTGCTATTGGCACAGCTCATTCAGAAAACTGTACTGGTGAAACAATACCTACCCTCTTTTCCCAGCCTGGAAAACTTGGTCCCAATCTTTTCCTCTGAAGAAACTGGTCTTGCTTGAAGGTATTTTGTCTTGATCAATCCTGGATAGCACCTGTTACATGCTCTAGGACCACTAAATGGCTGGTGAGCATCTAGGACTTCTGGGATGCTGCTGTTCTGCTAGGTTCTAATTTGAAAATTTCCTCCCAATTCAGTTTTCATGCCTAAGAGAGTTTGCCTTTATCTCTGGATCACTAGGATTGGAAACTTTCTTTTCTGGTTTTTATATGTGACAGGAAATAAACCTGAATGGATTCCCTGGTATAAGTACATGAGATCCTGCATTCATGAGTGGGTTCAGTATTGCTTTGCACTGCTGATATATATGTTCACTGACCACAGGGATCTGAAGCCCCTCTATGTACTTCCATTTGTACTGATTGTTTAAACTCTGTCATGACTTTGTAGAGGGACACTTTCTTGCCTTTTAGATGCTACATATTGTAGGTCTCCTTTGGTGTCACCCATCCCAAGGTAGCCCTCTGATACTTTTTGGTAGATCTTACCTCCTGAGCTTCACAGCTGTTGGAGAGTCATCTTTGTATTTTCTGGCCAAGTGAAATTTTCAGGGACAAATTCTCTACTGGGTGTACATATGTGGCTCTGCTAGAAGTCAACGACAGCTACGTACACCTCAGAGCAGAATTTAGCTCCCTAGTCTACGGAGATGCATTTGCATATACTGTTATGCTTTGGTTTCTTTGGTTATAGCTTTAGGTAAGGTAAGAGCTGAAATTCTGGCAAAGACTGTTATAATGAATGGGAACAATTCATGACCCATTAACTCTTTGCTCTGATCATGTGGCACAAAAGAGTTTCTGCTGAGGGTTTCCATAATGTGGAGGTATCCTTTGGTGGCTCAGGGCCACGGTAACAGCGCCTGTGCCTGGCAGTGAAGGAGCTGTGAAGGTGATGACTAGGCAAAAGGGGATTAGAAATAGGTAGGGCCAGATTCTCAGTTACCATAAATTTAATGTAGCTGCAATGCCTTCAATGGAGTGCCACCGATTTATGCCAGTTGATAATCTGGCCTATAGAGTTTTATACATTAAAGATCAGCTGTGACTTAAAGAAAGTTATGAAAAATCTGTTAAGAGACAGTTCTTGTTTAAAAGGCACTGAATGTTTTCCTTATTCAGGTGAACTCCTAAACAACAATCCTTAGTAATAAAGATAAGGGACCAATCTCTACTCTTGTTACCATTTCTAGCTATCCGCACAAGTTTTTTTTTAAACTGAATGTTTCTCAAACTTGTCCATGAATCAAAATCAGTGCTTAAGCCCAATTAGCAATGAGTGACACATTCTAGTTCAGCCCAATGGACCTGACACTTATGGAGACTATTTAAATATCTTTCTGAAACACGACCAAAAATTCTGGCGGCAGCCAAAGGGAAGTGGGGAGGAAAAGTGGGATAAATCTGTGTTGCTGATTTGTCAATATTGCTATTGCTGTTGAGATCTCAAAGCAAAAGAGCCTGGTGAGCTACTGCGCACATGAATCCAAAAAATAGAAAAAACCCCAAAACAAAGACAAACACCCCTTCCCTAAAAAAAACCCACCCTTCTAACTTTCTGGATGCATTGAAAAATTCATATGGTAAAACATCTTTCTGTATATTCTATTCCATTTCACACAGAGTGAAGATCAATTTTTAGTGCTGTGCATGCATGATGAAAGGAAGACTATAACTGCTGCTAATAAAACATTATTCCCTGAGTATCATACTTGAAATTTATCCCCTAGAGAATTCGATGTTTAAAAAGTAACCTAAAAAGAATTTGTTGCAGGTCAGAATTTCAAACCTCCCAGTATAAATTGCCTATTGTTGGAAACACTGGCTAGTATAGTAAGTTTAAAAAAATTTGCACTAGGAATGCCTAATAATACCATCTTTGGCGACTGATATTTTGAAGTACACTCAGAACAGTGTGATGCAGGGTAAAGGCAGGAGACAGCAGAAGCTTTCCTCTGGTCATCCAAGTGGCATACAAAATCTGTCTCTGTTTTGTCAGATACTTCATAGTTCACGGTGGCTAGGTTGATACTGGGGAGATAATTATACAAATCCATAATCTCTCTATATTTGTAGCCTGACTTAGTCTTTGAGTGAGTTATATGCTCTCGTTGTCCGGTTATTGACGAAATCTATCTTCTTAAATTGAGCCTTCGGAAAGAAACAAAAATGTCTAATTAGCGTTAATGACAATTCTGAAAACAAAGGGAATGCATAGGACAAAGGTCAACTGTCAGCTGCAGACAAAGTATCTGAAATGTTATTATAAAAGGATGAGCTAAGATTTTATTTGATCTTATTTGGTCATGTAATTCCTTTTGCTTCTCTGGCAGCCTAATTTTTCAAAAGTGAGCATTGATTTTGGGCGCCTCTATTTTTCACTGACCTATCTAAGACTCCTTAAAAGGGATTGATTTTTAACAGGACAATGCTCAGCAGCTTCTGAAAACCAGGCTCCTTTAAAGGAGTTTCAATTTGGGCACAAAAACTACTAGTGACTTTCGAAAACTCAGGTTATCCACTTTCATCTTAACTCTGTGACACTGTAATGAATTTGTGACTGTACACAATGGAGACTATTGCTAAAGGTAAATCAGTTACAGCACCTTACTCCATAAGCTAGATTTCTGGTTTGCAAGGTGTATATATTGCCATGTGTGCAGTACTGGCACACTGTGAATTAATGCTAATTAATAAACACCGTGGTTTAATGCTAATTGTTTTATGATGAAAACTTTTTGTATTTTGTCTACTTGTGCACTTTGCTTTTAGCTGCTGTGATGGAAGAGCCTTGTGCAGTAGACTTGCCTGCCAGACCTTAGATGAGATGCCATTATTTTTAAGTCTGCCTGGAGAGCTGTAATACATTAAACCAACTTATTACATCTATGGTTGACTGATGCCCTATTTTCAGACAGGAAACAGCAGGCAGCCACAACTCAAAGACCTGCTTGTTGCATGGAAGGAATCATTCCTGTGGACTGGGGTGTGTCATCAGAGCTGGTCTTTCATCACCACTTTGTTATGGTAACTCACGCAGCCCTGGACAGGTGTGGTACTGGTCCTTGACACGAATGGATGATCAGCAGTTCCAGGGAGCACAAAAAACTACAGTCTTATAGCTTTTGGAAGCATCAGTGGGAAAGAAAATCTAATATTCTAAGTATATTCAGGAGTTCTTTGCTGCACCTGCCTCCTTTTCCACTTGATCATAGACCCTGGGCTAGGCTTAACAGAGTATTCTCTAGCTCATCCAGAGTATCCACAGGTATGTGCTGGCTTGACCTGGTTTCCTTCCATCCCATGACTGTGGGGCAGCACTGCAGACAATAACTCATGAGGTAGAGGAATGCCAAACTCACCATCCGGAGCGTGGTTTACAATGCTTAGCCCTCCTTGTTGAGGAGGCTATGCTTTGGTCTGAGGTACGCATACAAGAGAAGAATGCTATCTTTGATCAGATTGCTTGGCCACTCTCCAGTGAACTACATTACATTTCTGACTCATATACCTACTTCATGAGGGAGCTTGCAAAACATCCCTCTTTTCTCAAGAACTGCACTAGATAATAAAGCCATAAATCTTGGAAAGCTGGGTTCATTTGACTTCCTGAGAATTATAGAAGGCGAAAGTTCAAAACAGCAGGAAAAAATGAGGACATTTTAAAGAAATTCAGGGAAGAGGCATGTAACTCAAGAGATTTAAGTGCTCCCCTTTGGTGGGTTGAAAATAGTAACTGCCGAGGCTACAAGTGGAAAAACAAGAGTAGTGTATTGGCCAATTCTGTTTTGACTGCTTCCTGTTGTTTAATTTGGCCAGCTCTTGTTCCCCTGCCATTCCCTTTGAATAGGAGTAAGGCTAGGTCTACATTGGCTCTTATGCTGGTAAAACATGTCACTCAAAGATATGGAAAAATAACACACTCTTCATCGACAGAAGTCACACCCACAGAAGTGCTGCTGTGATCAATGCTGTCAGTAAGAGATGCTCTCCTGTCAAGCTACCACCCTCATTGGGGTTGTTTTAATTATGCAGACAGGAGACCTCCTTCAACACAGCGAGTTTACCTGGGTGACTTTACAGTCGTGCAACTCTCTAGGCCTTGTCTACGCTACACAGCTGTGTTGGCAAAAGGCACGCTTTAGTTAAAAAGTGGCTGGCAATCTAGTAGGATGCCCATGGAACGATGGGACTGAGAAAACTGCATCATGTAATGCTGGGCCTGCCCCATGAGGCATTCCAAACCCTTCCCAAAGCACCCTGCGACCAATGGGATAGCCACCACAATGCACTGCTCTCTGTGTCGATGCAAGAGCTGCTAGTGTAACTGGATCACATCTATACAAAGAGCACAGTGTAGACATGCAACAGCAATTTAACGGAAGGGCTGGCTGTTTGTTGGCATAACCTTTATTGATAAAACTATTCAGTGTAGATAAGGCCCTAGAAAAGGACACAATATAAGACCCGGTCTTCAAATAAGCAAACAAAAAAGCCTGGAACAGACGGTGGTGCCCCACCTGCCATTGTTTTTGTTGCTATCTTATTCCCTCCACATCAGATTCGTTCAGCAGGTGCTGCCGACACACCTGCTGATGTATAGCACCCCACACCGGTACTACTGCAACAATAAGCAATAGCATCCACATCAACTCTAGCAGCATACAGGAAGCCCAAAACAGAGGTGATATGAATACTCAAGGGAGCTTGAGGGCACTTGTCATCTAGCAGAAACCAGCACACAAACACCAAATTAAGACTACAAATCTTCCCAGTGTGATCGACGCCATGGATTTGTTAGCAGATCCATGGATGTTCTACACGTGTTCTGTATACAGGACATTACATACCACAAACTGCACAAAGACACCCCCCCCCCCAAGCAGTTTAATCTGCAGGCAGATGCAATGTCTGCACTAACCCAGAGCTTACCTTTTTGTAGGCACTGTGGAGATCAGTGTGTGACCACAAGGAGTACAGGAGGATTGAGGCAGCTTTGCTAGCTTTGCTGAGTGCATTGCTGCAATATGTAAAATTAAATATAAGACATTTGACTTACCCATGTGTGAACACAATGTGTGCTCAGGCTTAAAGACATGCTTGTTTATGATCAGTTCCCCTTTCATTTCCCTGACAAGAGTGGAGTCCCCCATTCCCTGCCACCTAACGTAGCATAGGGAATGCATCTCCCTGCTTTAGCTAGGTTGTGATGATATTCCTAAGAAACTTGTCTGAACTCTCTACCTCTAAGGGGTGTTCACTGAGGCTATGGCTACACTACAGAGTTTTTGCGGGAAAACGGCCGTTTTTCTGCAAAAACTCATGGAGCGTCCATACCTCAAGTGCGTTTTTGCGCAAAAGAATCGAAAGAACAGAGGGGTTTTTGCGCAATTGGTATTCCTCTTTCTATGAGGAAGAAGCCTTTTTGCAAAAGAGTTATTTCGCAAAAAGGCGCGTGTGGACGGGGAAGAGGGTTTTTTGCGCAAAAAGAGGAAAGAGGAAAAAGCACAGGTGCCCTGGTGGCCATTCTGTGCATAGCAATCAGTGCTTACTTTCGAGAGAGTGTCCATGCAGTCTGGACACTCTCTTTCGCAAAAGCACATCACTTTTTCGATGTGCTTTTGCAGTGTGGACGCGCTCTTGTGCAAGAAGTTTTTGCAGAAGATCTCATCCAACAAAAGCTTCTTGCACAAAAAGCCTTCAGTCTAGACATAGCTTAAGGCTGAAAGACACTGCAGCACAGTAGTCCTATTGAAGGCCCTTTGTACTAGTTAAACCCCATAGTAAGGATTAAAGTGGGGCTTTGGTTTAAGGAGGATCCTGTGAGTTTTACCCTTGTGAGAGAAGAGCTGGCACGAAGAGATTTATTTATATAAAAGACTTAATCCTTCAACAGATGAATTTCCTATAATAGCATGTCTACATTGCTCACGCCTTACTGTGCCTGATAAGAGTCTGTATGTTGCATGCCCTTTTGTACAGGTATAAAATGCAGTGTAAACAGTGAGACGCTGCTTAGGCTAGTAGAGTAAAGGTATGCCTGAACACTGTGAATTACTTACGTAGCTCTCTACATTCCCTAGCAGCATCTCTCCTGCCTACTCCTACCAGTGTAGTATCCCACTGCCCCCCGCTCCCCGCTGGAGCCTTTCCCTACCCCAGGGAGCAGCCGGAGCTTTCCCCACAGCATCGCCTCTGCCAGCAGGGTTGCCAGCTTTCTAACTGTAAAAACTAAACACCCCTCCCTTACCCCTTCTCTAATGCCCTGCCCCTACCCTTCTTCAAGGCCCCCCCATACTTACTCCATTCCCCCTCCTTCCCTCCATCACTCACTCTCACCTTCACACTCACTTCCCCTGTGCTGGAGCAAGGAGGTGGGGTGCGGGAATAGGTGAAGCCTTCAGCTGGGGAGGCAGGCTCTGGGGTGGGTCCAGAAATGAGAGGGGGTCACAGTCTGGGAGGGGCCTCTAGGCTCCAGCTAGAGGAGGTGAGCTCTCGGGTGGGGCTGGAGATGAGGGGTTTCAGGTGCTGGAGGGTGCGCAGGGCTGGGGTAGGGGGTTGGGGTGCCAGATGGGGGAGTAGGCTTCAGGAGGGTGTTAGGGTATAGGAGGGAGCTCAAGGCTGGGGCAGGGGGTTGGGGTGCCAGACAGTTTCTGGTGTGTAGGCTCTGGCTGGCTGGCACTTACCTCAGCAGATCCCCAACTGGTGGTGCAGGGGGGCTAAGGCTGCATCCCTGCTTGTCCTAGCTCCATGTGGCCCTCCGTCTCCTCGGCCCAGGGGCAGCCAGGGGGTTTTGAGTGCTGCTCTCTGTCATAGGCGCTGCCCGTGTAGCTCCCACTGGCTGCAGTTCCCAGTCAATGGAGCTGAGGAGTCAGCGCTTGGGGTGGTGGAAGCGCACAGAGCTGCTTAGCTACCCCTGCCCCTAGGAGCTGGACATGCTGGCTACTTCTTGGAGCTGTGTGGAGCCAGGGCAGGCAGGGAGCCTTGCTGCACCACTGACTGGACTTTTAATTATTTGGTCACTGGTGCTGCCAGGGACCCTTTTTGAACGGGCACTCTGGTCAAAAACTCAACACCTGGCAACCCTATCTACACACATCCTACCTGACACACTAGTGGTGTGCAGTGTCAGCACAGCCATAGCATATCACCTTTTGAGGAACCACTTAAAAAGCTGGGGTTATAAAAAAGGACTTCATTCTTTTACAAATGATGTTTGATTTAAGTCACATTACTCAATTATTATTTAGACTGTATATTTCCTGAACTTATATTTTTCCAGAACAAAAGGAAAAACTATATAGCGCTTTAAAGACTAACAAAATGGTTTAATAGGTGATGAGCTTTTCATGGGCCAGACCCACTTCCTCAGATCATATTCAGAAAGAGAACTGGCATGATGATATATACCAAAGGAATACAGTGAAAAAAGTGAACACATTATTAAACTGACAAATCAGATTTAGAACAGAAGGTGGGGCGAGGGAGAGGGAGGGAGGGAATAGCTGTTTATAAGTCAATGAATGGCTAATCGTGGATGTTAAGTGGGGAAGCTGTCTTTATAATCTGTAAGGTAATTAGCATCTTTGTTAAGACCCATTCGTAAAGTGTCAAATTTAAGCATGAATGAAAGTTCTGAAGTTTCTCTCTGTAATCTGATGTTAAACACTCTTTGAAGTAAGATGCATGTAGTAAGACTATGTCCAGGTAGGTTGAAATGCAAACTGACAGGTTTTTCCTTGTGAAGAGGTCTGATTTGTGGGCATTAATTCTTTGGCGAAGTGTCTGAGGGGACAGACCCATACTCTCCTATAGACAACCATCTAACCTCAGGAAGATTCTTACCAACCACCACAGGGACATACCACATTAATACCAACCCTGGAACTTTCCCTTGCAACAAACCCTGTTGCCAACTTTGTCCACATATTTACTCTGGTGACACCATCACTGGACTAACCATGTCAGTTATACGATCAAGGACACATACTCCTGCTCGTCCAGAAATATAATTTATGCCATCATGTGCCAACAGTGTCCTTCTGCTATGTGTATTGGACAGACTTCTCAGACACTTCGCCAAAGAATTAATGCCCACAAATCAGACATCAGACATCTTCACAAGGAAAAATCTGTCAGTCTGCATTTCAAACTACCTGGACATAGTCAGAACTTTCATTCATGCTTAAATTCGACACTTTATGAATGGACCTTAACAAAGATGCTAAATACCTTACACATTATAAAGACAGCTTCCCCACTTAACACCCCTGATTAGCCATTCTTTGTCTTATAAACAGCTATTCCCTCCCTCCCTCTCCCTTGCCCCACCTTCTGTTCTAAATCTGATTTGTCAGTTTAATAATGTGTTCACTTTTTTCATTGTATTCCTTTGGTATATATGGTCATGCCAATTCTCTTTCAGAATATGATCCGAGGAAGTGGGTCTGGCCCATGAAAGCTCATCATCTATTAAACCATCTTGTTAGTCTTCAAAGCGCTACATAGTTTTTCCTTTTGTTTTAGCAACATCAGACTAACACGGCTACCTCTTTACTTATATTTTTCCAATGAATGATGCTGTTCTTTTATCTTGGGGAGGGAGATCTTTAAAATAGCTCACCTGTCACTCATGCTGATGTTTATTATCTTTGGTAGGCCATCTGTGTTTAGGAGAAGCCGTGCATTCTGGGAACTGTTCTGGGTCAGGTTGTACAAGGTGTAGCAGATAGAAGCTGTGGTCTCATTGGTAACATCTGACCCTGGGACAGAGTCAGGAAGTATGGAGACCAAATCTGATAAGACGTTTCTGGCTGGAGGATGAAAGGGAAACAAAGAATTCAGTTACAAATATACCATAAATTATGCTTTGTACATATAACACACTAACACAAGATTTACTCTACCTATGTTACTGGATGTCCACTAGCAGGTGGGCTGTCACTTCAGAAGAAAATTCATGATTGTATTTTATATCTAATTGTGGGTATAATAATGTCTATCTGTAAATATTGTTGGGCTGATATTTCCTCCCTATAGTATATTTTGAAAACTTCCCCTTCCCCCCCAGTCTGAGACAGATTAATATAAATTATATTTTGCTCCAACCCATCTAAACAGGGGTCATTTCACTAACTTTTGACTAATTCTTATAACTGTTATAAAATGTTTTTGGACTGATTATACAAAACTTATGTTAGTGTATCAATTCTGCACTGTGAGATATATACATTATGGGCCTGATCACATGAGCATTTTGAACTCCAATTCAAGGTCTTGAGTTAAGAATGTGTATAAACCAATCCCAATTCAGAAAAGCAACTAAGCATGGGCTGAATATTAAATATAATTAAAGTTATGCAAGTGCTGAAGTACCTTTCAGAAAAATGCTTGAAACTAAATTCTGACTCGAGACCAAATCAGTGGGAATTCTGGGTACTCAGCACTTATTAAGCTATGCACAGCGATATGCAGAATGGATCTCTACAATAGAATATACTTAAGATATTGAGTAAAATGCTGTGCTAGGCTGCATTGGTAAAGTGGGTGAAGAGTCTCCTGTGTCCATACATCAAATCATGTTTATTACGGTAGAGCTTCACTTAGTCTCAGTGATTGAGGACTGGACCCCACCGTGCTAGGCACTGAGTAAACACAGAGTAGCAGATGATCCCTGCCCGAAAAGCTTCTGATCTAAATAGACAAGAGACACAGGATGGGGAAAGGGGCAGAACACACATGTAGCACAAACAACAGCTTGATTCTAAACACACCTGCACAGATATGACCTACTGTTATTCTACTGTGCCACTGTAAGAATGCTCGTATGGATGCATTACGTCAATGAGAGAGAGCTCTCCCATCAACATATTAAAACCAGCTCAACAAGTGTCAGTAGATATATCTCCCTCCAACATAATGCTGCGCATGCTACCACTTTTGCCAGCAAAACTTACTCCCTCCAGGGTATGTCTTTTCACACCCTTGAGCAATGTTCCCTCTAATCTTTTCCATCTATGTGTGGATTTTTTCCATCTATGTGTGGTATATTTTTTTATGTGAACTAATAGAAACAAAAAACCTAGCTGTGAGTGCTCTGCTAATCATGTGGGTGGCATCTGAATTTCTCTTGAATGGCTGCACAAGTGCCCAGCTTATAGGGAACATGCCTCTGAATGACAAAAGTGCCAGGGTGCCTGCAGAAGTGCCAGGGTAGACAAGGCCTTACACTATTGCCAGTGGGTAAAGGCCACAGTGAGATTATTTGGCAACATACAGTGACTTTGACAGCTACTGGCTACATTCAAAGTGCCAAATATAGGGGTTAATTACACCATGGTAAACCTGTGAGAGTATGAATTACTTTAAACACAAAAAAACTATCTTCCCTCTCCAAAACTGGACTGATTTAAGTTCTTTCATTTTACCTTTTCTGAAAAGATACCAATGAGAAAAACATAATACCGTTATTCAGAGAGAATCTGAGCTTATGATCCTCACTTGGACAAAACCTATATTTCAGCCAATGGGAGCTCTACTTGAAACAAGACTGCAAGCATTTGGCCCTAACTCTGTTAAATCCACGAATCAAATCTTTTCTTTAAAAAAAAAAAAAACAACAGAATAGAAGGAAAACTGAAAATAGAGAAGAGACAGAGAGAAAATCTGAAAGAAAACATTACCCCTTTGCTCACCTATTTCACTCTGCAGAGAGGCATTGCGAGACAAGTTCCGGAGCAACGAAACGGCTGTCCTCCTTACATTTGGATTGCTTACATGCAGCATGTATCGAATATTCTGAAGGCCATTTGCCTTCTGGACCACAGTATAAGCTGCTGAAAACGGCATCTGTCATAAGGCAGACAACTTTAATGAGCCACTGTTAGGACTGTACAGTGTGTAAACAACCATCGCATTAAGTTATCTCATTTTTTAAAAAAAAACGAGTAATTCTGTGGCACCTTAGAGACTAACAAAAATATGTATAGTATCATGCACTTTCGTGGGCAAAACCCACTTCCTCAGATGAGCTTGCGTGGAGGGAAAAAAGGGGGACACTCTGAATTTGTAACAGAAAAAGAAGGGACAGGGGAAACATAACAAAACAAAACCTGTCAATTGTAGTGCTGGTGCTAACGAAGCTAACTGAGTTGATTGGAAGCGGCTTAGCTTTTGATATCAATGATGTGTTAAATGTGAGGGAAGCTGGTTGTATAATGGGCCATCCAGTTCATTTTTTTTAAAAGCATAGGTGATGCAGTAACGTGATACCCTATAGGGATGTAAAAGCCTGACTAATTCATTAACTGGTTAAACATGTTGGTTAATTGGTTAAACTATTAAAGGAGAGTGGGCTGGAGGAGAGGGGGAGAGAAGGTACATAAGCTGCAGGCAGGGGCTGCTTCAGCCCGGGGAGCAGCTCCTGCCTGTGATGTACCCAGGCCCACCATGGACAGGTGACTGGTACAACCCCTGTCCACAGCGGGCCCCCACTGGGCTGGAGCAACCCCTTCCCCATGGTGGGTGGAGAGCTGCTCCAGCCTCCACCGGTTAACCTTTCACATCCCGAGTAACATATACATCATTTTCAGGAATGTTTGTGATATTAGCCCAGATCATGAACTATGTGGAAGCTGGGAATGGAGAGAGGGGTGATGCAATTGCAGCTCTAAATCCCTTTTGCACCACCAAGTCGTGGGATTGTTTGGCTAGTCAGTGGCATACACTAGAAAACTGTCAACTGATGACACATTAAAAATACTGTGGCTATGCGTGTGCCAGAGGGAGTTCTTTGCTCCTTGAGGAGCTTCATAAAGTAATAATTATATTATTAGAAAAAGGGCCCTTCCAGTCCTAGTACTCTAGTATTCTATGATATCAATACTATATACTCCCATGTCTTCAACCCCGTCCCAACTAATTAGCCTGTTACATAGGAGGAGGCACATACAGAGAAGGAACTGCCCCTTAACGTGCCAAGAAGAAAATGTTCACAATTCTGAACCTGGCCCTCCTCATGTCCATGTTTCAAGATTCACTCTCACTGACCAACTGTATGAACTTGCAACTTCACAATGGGGGTCTGAGTTGAAAGCTGTAAATATCTCACATTTTGGCCCTAGTCTCCACATATCTAAAATTAAAGAAAAAACCCCCCATGAAGCATGAAACAGGATAACTTACTGGTCCACTACCTGCGGTGAGGTTCTGGAGAGCTCCCACAGATGCCTCTTGGGTGAAGTCTCTTGTACTTTTTGCTATTAAGGAGAGATATATCCTAATAAGTGTGGAATGCCAGAGTGATTCTACACCTTTGGGATTGCTCTTTTCCTCAGGTAGCAGAATATCTTGTTGCTTCTAAACATGTAAAACAGATCAAACCTTTAGAACTGGAGAACTTATATGACACAGTGCATCACAATCTAAAGCATGCATTCTGTAACTGTAGCCTGATTTTGCTTTTATTTTTACTAGTGTCAATCAGGAGTAACCCCTCATGGAAGTCAACAGAATTAAATGAGTGTAAAAATGGTATAAAATCAGAATCAAGTCAACTGCGTGGCTCTTCAGACTCCCAGATATGACAGACTAAAATATTTTGTGGGCTCAAACAATGGTTTACAAAAGGTAAGTATTTAAAATATTGGGACATCAGATGTTGTAATACTAACTGCAGTGCCTCACAAACCTATGTGCTTCTAGTGAAGCGTTACTCATTTTGAAATTAGTCTGGTTAGCTCACGCTGATAAACAAGTTGTTAACTGCAAAGGACCACAGGTTTATTGCAGCTATCATCAGATCACCATTCACCAGCATCCATGCTAGAACTGCCGAAAAATTCAAAGTATAATAAATTCACACATTACCACTTTCACTTTCCTGCTGCGTGTTCCAAAGCAACCCATGGTTTTATCATTGGTAGGAGAATTTCTTCTTTGCATATAAATGTTTTGGCTGTAACTGCTAGGCAGCTCTGACTCTAGCTGGTAAGAGAGGTTATGCAGGATGCACACGCAGTTCTCTGTGGCCTAAAATAATGAAGAAGTAAATGCCATTATAGCTCTCTGCATGTGTTGGAGACGATATAGATATAGGCAGAAGGTTTGATTCAGGATCTTACATGGCCAACCTTTGCATTTCTGGTCACCTATGGTACGTCTAGACTACATGCCTCTGCCAGCAGAGGCATGTAAATTAGACTACCCGACATAGTCAATGAAGCGGGGATTTAAATATTCCCCGCTTCATTAAAATAAAAATGGCCGCTGCGCTGTGCTGGCTCAGCTGATCGTTGGCACAACGCGGCAGTCAAGATGCGGATCGGTCGGCAAGGAAAGCCTTTGCCGACCGATCCTGTAAACCTCGTTGCACGAGGCATAAGGGATCGGTCGGCAAAGGCTTTCCTCATCAACTGATCTGCGTCTTGACTGCCGCGTTGTGCCGACGATCAGCTGAGCCAGCACAGCGTGGCGGCCATTTTTATTTTAATGAAGCGGGGGATATTTAAATCCCCGCTTCATTGACTATGTCAGGTAGTCCAATTTACATGCCTCTGCCGGCAGAGGCATGTAGTCTAGACATACCCCTATAGAAGAACTAAATAATAGTGATTAGGCCACCAGAAGCCATAGGGTGCTTTTAAATTCCCACTAGGTACCTATTTACACCTTTAGGTGTCTAAAGACATTTAATATCTAGCTCTAAATCCCTTTTATAAATATGGGGCACTTGATTATACTCACTCAACCATTTTTGAAAATTGTACTCTTTGTACTCTGTGTGGGTATGTCTACACTAGCCCCCTAATTTGATCTAGGGAGGCTAATGAGGGCGACCGAAATTGCAAATGAAGGGTGGGATTTAAATATCCCGCGCTTCATTAGCATGTTCCCGGCCGGTTGCCATTTTAGAAATTGACTAGCTTGAAGTAACTGCCCGTGTCTACATGCGGCAGTGAAACGGAATTCCAAATTAAAGTCCTAAATCAAATTAGCTGGTTTTCCTCCTGCAATGAGGTTTACCAGCTAATTCGATTTAGGGCTTTAATTTGGAATCCTGTTTCACTGCCGCATGTAGACGCGGGCAGTTACTTCGAGCTAGTCAATTTCTAAAATGGCGACCGGCCGGGAACATGCTAATGAAGCGTGGGATATTTAAATCCCGCGCTTCATTTGCAATTTTGGTCGCCCTCATTAGCCTCCTTAGATCGAACTAGGGGGCTAGTGTAGACATACCCTGTGTTATCCTCATAAGACGCAATGATAAATCCCTCCATGAAAAAGGTCTTATCTGACATTTCATCTCTGCTTAGTGAAAATTTGATGGTTCCTTCACAATCATTTCCATCTGTCTCTAAGAAGTGAATGGTTTGGTTGTTTTTTCCTCCCAGTTAGTCTTGGTGCAGAATCCTTCGATCCTGAAGAAGTACCTTATCATTAGGCTGGTGGTCTGCAGTGGTTCCTTGGATGTAGTACACAAGAGAATCAATCAGTCCATCACATTCTCTCATCCTTTTCCTTCCTTCTGGTCCAGCACAACTCAAGTTTCTGTCCAGAAAGGAATACATTGGTAAGAAGAGATTTATTTGTAAGGTCACTTTTTTGTATCCCTTTTACCCTTTGGCCCAACAGTAGAAAAGATACTGACACTGTGGGGCTATGACTGGACTCCTCTGCTGGGTGTCACCAGACACTGTGTAATCAAAAAAGTCATCAAGTAACGAAACATGCTTCTAATTAAAGTTGTCATCTGAACCACACAATATTACATATTGCAGAGGGACAGATTCATCTATTTGTATAGAATAAGACCTGTGTCAAACCTCCCACCCAGAAGCTGAACCAACCCTTTTACCATGACCACTCATCTATAGTTATACGTGATAAGAAATTCTGCAACATCTGTACAAACTTAGGTGTTATAATGGAAAGCCACTCCTTTTCCCACACCTGGCATTTTAACTACTTATTCCCCAATTCCATAACTCATCATAAGACAACTCCGCATACTTGTTTAGCTCATTGCAATTTAAAGTCCCCATGAGGCCAAATTCAAGTAGCCTTTTCACTGATTTTAAAAAAAATCCTTATAATAGAATTTAATAGAGAACTATATTCCAGCAACAGAATCTATTAGGCTGATTTTAAAAAATGTATAGAGTTGAAAAGAGGATTCTACAAATTACTTCAAACCCCATTAGCTTTGCTCTTACTTTATATTCTCTTTTCTATGTGTTTGTACAACACTAGTATCCAAAGAGGCACCAACTTGATTGGTATGTACATGCTACTGCACTATAAACTGTAAATAAAGACGTTAGCACTTTTCCAGTGGGAGCTGAACTCCAATTAGGAGTCTGTTTTTCAAATTCACTTTTAGAGTTAATTTTTATATTGTATTTCCTCCTTCCCCAGCCCCTCTCTCTGCTTCTTAGTGGCTAAAAGCAGAGACCAGGAGTGGTGGTGGGAGTCCATACTCTGTTCTACCAGGTTCAATGTCTCAGCTTCAAAACTTCAACAGTGAACTTTTTCCGACTGCTCTTCACCTCACTTGCTGAGCAAAGGCGAACCAGAGATTAATTCTGCTGCAGAAGCAACTTCCCCAATTTGGCGAGTGTTGAAGGGAAGCTCACAGCTTCTGTGAGTGTCAGGGAGACTTAGCCCAGGAGGGCAAAAGGCCCAGAGCTTGTTTACAGCAGCAGTAATAGGAATGGCACAAGGGAACAGGAAGTGGGCCTTCCCTGGAGATGACAGCAGCAGCCTTGCCTCATTTCCATCTTGGAACAGGTTGCTCAGAGACGAACCACTTTTGCTGTTGCTGCTGCTGCTGCTGCATGCAAAAAGGAAGCATGAGATTAGGCTTTTGCTAGATCCACTGGGAAGGCTCCCTTTTCTCCTCTGTAGTTCCACAGCAGTGCTATGAAGAACTGTTGGACTGGTCAGTGGTTAAGTGCATTCTCCTTGCTGGCCTCTTCTCCTCTGCTTCTTGACCACCTGATGAGTCTGAAGGCTTATCAGCTATCAATATTTAGTTCCCCTTTGCTCTCATAGGCAAAAGAGAGGTGGGGAATATTTACACTCACTTGCTTTAGTCTCCCCAATATAGGAACATAACCTCGATTCCCTGTTTGCTTCAAGGCCCCTTTATATAAATGGGGCTTAAAGGCAGAAAGTGGGTGTCTCCACCCCAGGGAATGCCCTCTGTGTAAGGGGCTTTGCTTATAAGGAAACTTTACACTGGCCTCCCTTGCTATTGACAGAGAAAGGTAGAGGAGAGGCAGGGGACATGGCTTCCCTGCTTCCTATGGCCCAGTGAAGGCTAATGGGAGTTGGACTCTCAGTTAGTCAAGCCCAGAGGTCTCCTGAAGAGTCCCAGAAGAGAGGAGGTGCAAAGGCAATGTAACATCACTTTTCCCTTCTTTCCCCATTCCAGCGCAGAGTACCCCTGAATCCATGCTGCACAATTTCGTCTTCCTCACAGACCCACAAGGAACAACTGTCTGCCCCAGCTTCCAATCAGAAGATCTGTGGTTTGTGAGATATAATCTTAACACGAACTATGAAAGTGATTTAAAACCCCAAAAAACTCCCACTGGAAGCTGAGCCCCAAATGAGCTACCAATTTATGGAGAGAGCCAGGAGGCCAAAACATTTATTTCTATAACTGAATGTGATCTGAATTTCTGAATGCCAGCATCAGAAATCTAAGCCTCGCTATTTAGGCGTCAGGCAATTCTGCTGGTGAAAGGGATTGGACGCTTCACCATATTTCAGATTCTTTGTTGGAAAAGAGTATAAACTGCAGCCTGAAGATCACAGTTCATCAAAAATAAAGCAGCAACATTTCCCTTTAAATGACTCTCACACAGTAAATATACAAAAGTTTAATACAACCAGATGGCAAATTATATTGGTTTAAAATTGGTTTAATGCCATAAAGCTGATGAGCTACCACAAAGCTCCCTGCTGTTTATACATGGTAGAACAAACAGATGTGGTGTTTTATATGTTGCCAATGCAGCACTCATGCTTTTTTGCCTCTAGTGGTATTCAGGCAGTTTAAACAAGGATACGCTGTAACTGCAGTTTTCTTTTAGGTCACGCTTTATTAGCAGTATCCATTAAGTCTGAGTTCATTCGTTCTCTTGTGAAAGGATATGAAGCAGAATTAATGCATTTGGAAACCAAGCTTATTCACATGCACTTCCATCGATGTTGCTTTGCAATTTAGTTTTCCTTCGACACAACACACTTGAAATAAGTCATCCTTTTTGGTTATGTTGACAGAGAGGGAGACAGAGAGAGAATTGTGTGTAACAGCTTTGTGT
Organism: Pelochelys cantorii; assembly: GCA_032595735.1. Taxonomy (NCBI): domain Eukaryota; kingdom Metazoa; phylum Chordata; order Testudines; family Trionychidae; genus Pelochelys; species Pelochelys cantorii. The sequence continues at coordinate 242,179,122 of CM064326.1, forward strand.
GTGCATATCAAAAATAGTTCACTAGCATGTAAGAGTTAAAAATATAATGAATGATAAGTATGGAATTTCCATTACTAGCAAAGACATACTAGCTGATACGGAATTGTGCTATGCCACAGCATGCTAGTTTAAAATCACTGTACACAAAGCAGGCTAATGTGTGAATTTTTGATAGCCGCAGCCATAGTGCTTGGATCTAGAACACTGCCAAATCTTACAAAAGGCTGGAGCGCAGCCTTACAATGTGCCATAAGTCAAGGCTGTCACATGACTTCACCGCCCCAGGAGAACAGATTATGCTTCATCTCATAAAGATGTTTCTGGAAAACCAACTAATTATTCATTGTAAAAACAGGTTTGGATCCTGAGATGGGAAGGGCATATTAGAGCAAATGAGTTACTAGAACATAAAACAAGGGCAGATTTTGAAAGAAAAGAATATTTTATAGTACAGCCACTCCCCGAGTTACAAGCTTCCGACTTATGGACAGCCACACATGCAAACATAAGCTCACCTGCAATCTCAGAGGAGCAGGCAAGAGGCACAGGTGATGGAGCGGTGCAAGTGCTGGCCTGAGGACTCCAAAGGAGCGGGGGGCAGTAGCAAGCCAGCAGCTGGAGAGAAGTGGCGCTTCGAAGGGGAAACTGCCGCTACTCTCCAGCCGCTGGCTGACCTCTGCTCCTCTAGCCCACGCTTGTGCTGCTTGTTGCCGTCTGGTGAGCGGGGGCTGGGTGCAGCTGATGGGGAGCGAGGCGGGGGAGAGCAGAGGCAGGGGATGGGGCTGCCAGAGCTGGTGCTGAGCCTTTGGAGGATGGTGTGGTCAGGGGATGGGGATGGCCGCAGGAGCAGAGCCCATGGGGGGATGCCCAGAAGTTCCCATCAGAATCTCCATTTGCCTCCTCATCCTCCTCTCGTTAAACCTGCCATTCCTCAAGCACCACTATTAAAAAAGTCAAATAAAAAACTGTTTCTACCAGTTTTCATTGTAAATATACAGAATTTCAGCTAGGGATGTTAACTTTAGATTAACTGGCTAATCAAATAGTCGATGCAACTTGCATTGACTATTCAATTAGTTGATAAGCCTCAGCCTTTGAACCATAGCAACAGCCCCCAGGGCTGTTGATACACTTCAAAGGTTAAAGTGCTGTGGGGAGCATTGGGCCAGCGGGGGAACTCAAGCAGACCCCTGCTGGCCCCGTGCTCTCCGTGGCGTTTCAAAGTGGCAGTGGTGCATGGAGCTCAAGGTCAGCAGGGGAGTCCCCACCTGACCCCGGGTTCCATGTGGTGCTGCCGCTTTGAAAGGCCGAGTGCAGCCTGGGGCCAGCTGGGAGTCCAGTCCCCAGCTGGCCCTGGGCTGCACGTGGTGTTTCAAAGCGGCAACGCCGTGTGGAGCCTGGGCACTGCTGCTTTGAAGTACCCCATTTTCTTCCCCCCCTCTTTGCTGCCTCTTTCTGATAGAAGCAGCCGGGGGAAGGAAGGTGTGGGGGAAGGAGCAACTCATTGACTAGCATGTCGACTATCCGATAAGCGTTTCCTTATCAGATAGTTGATTAGTCGACTAGTCGTTCACATCCCTAATTTCAGCTACTTTATGGGTTAAATAGGCTTTTGTGGGCTACCGTGGGAACCAAATTACCATTTATAACATTGTTGGTATGGGATAATGTTTGGAACAACAAAAAACAACTGACTTACAAACTTTTGGAACACAAGCCATTTGTAAGTAGGGGACTTCTAATATTAAAGGTTGAACCAAACCTGGGGGCAACCCCTCCAGCACTGTGGAATGCTCGTACTGTACTTTGATGGCCCGCACATCAGTTGTTCTGCTGATCAATACAGAACTTTTGTACTCCTGCTGTGAAAATGAAGGTCACTGAAATTTTATTTTAAAGAAGTGAACTGAAAAGCTTGATGTGTGAAGGCCAGAGATCAGAGCCTTGCCTTCCTGTGTCACTGGACAATGGCTTTGCTAATGTCTCAGGAAGTTCAGAGTGCAGCATTCCCTTCATGCCTCCCAGTTTTCAAGTGCGGCAGCAGCACGGGGTCAAGAATTCAGGGATGTATTTAGTAACAGACGAAGGTGCTGGACTGGAAGCTGCTGAGCTGGAAAGAACGAGGAGGAAATGAGTGGATGGTGAAGCTGGGTGGGAGACCAGAAAAGACAGGGACACGTGGAAGGAAACTTGAGAGGATGGAGATAATGTAAAAAGGTCCTGTCGCAACAGGGGTCAAAGAGGTGGAATATGTTACAGCAGCACCTACAGGATCCATTGGAGATCAAGGCCCCAGTGTACTGAGCACCATACAACCATATTGTGAGAGAGACAGACCCTGTCCCAGAGACCTTCCAGTCTAAATACCATAGGCAGTGAAAGGGTAGAAGAGAGGATGAAGTAGCAGCATTTTATAGATGGGGAACCCAAGCACAGAGAAACCTTGTGACTCTTCTAAGGTCTCACAGGAATTCTGAGTCACAAACGGGAACTCAATGCAGATCTTAGGGTATGTCTACACTATGGAGAAGATCAACCCTCCAGAGGTCGATCTTCTAGCATTCGATTTAGCAGGTCTAGTGTAGACCCCCCCAAATTGAATGCTGAGGGCAGCCCCTGCTGGCGTCCTATATTCCTCATTCTGTGAGAAGTAAGGGAAGCTGATGGGAGCATGTGTTCCCTTTCACCTCCTGCAGTGTAGACTCTGAGGCGGCTCGGCTTAAGGTAAGCCGAATCCAGCTATGCATTTTGCGTAGCTGGTTGGTGTACCTTATGCCGATCTGCCTGGTCTAGTGTAGACCAGGCCTTAATCCCTAGGTTAAGGGCTTAACCAAAAGAATCAAAATGTATTTTGCTGGTGGACAATGCAGTTATAAAGCGACCCACAGGAAAGATTTTAAAAAGCCAGGACTGGTCTGCTGAAATAAGGAAGATTGGCAGCTGTGGTATGCTCAGCACCTGCTCTGTGTTGTTTTAAACAAAGAATGCAGTGGTATGGAGAAGAAGAGGACAGACGGTGAAGGGGGGAAATAAACATTCCACAGACTAGTAAGGGCACCACACAGCTCTGATAAGGAAGCAGCCTCCCTGCTCTGCAGTTTTGCCTCTCTGTAGCTTTGTGTAAATCTGCTTCTGCAGCTGCTCGGGCAGAACAATCATCTTCTGTACAGTGCCAGGCATTTATCTCCTGTGATTCACGAAGAGCCCTTCTGAACAGGTATTTCCTGCCAAAAGGGAGATCAAATTCTCACTGGAGCTCAAAGTGCAGCAAAGGAACACAGAAGCCTTGTGCTAAAAACAGAATTTTTTGTTTTTGTTTTTTGCAAAGGCAGAGTCATGCCAGTAATGCACTGACCTATCCAAGACCACACATTCAGTTATGTAGCGGCTACCCAACCCAGCTAGTTCCCCTTGTGAGGGAATGAATGACGCCGAAGCAGAGCAGAGTGCAGTACTTTCAGATGAAGAGAAAGACATGCTAGATTACCTTTCAAATCCACAACAGTTTCCCTGGGCTCAGTGCCAGGTTTGCAGCACTGCTTTGGACTAGCTCATTAAATAGTAAAGGCAGATTTTTCTATTTGTCTGGTTGATAGGCAACAAACCCTTTCTTTTGATTTACCTAACTCTGCCTCTTCAGGACACAGTGCCAAAGGTTCTTTTGGATACAAATAATGCCACTGAGTTTCTGAAGCTCGGTGTCTGGTAGCCATTAAAACATGCCTGATCTTTCTAATGTTTAGCTGCATGACCAGCAGTATTTGGAAAAAAAAAAGAAAAAAAAAAGAAAAAGGAGCAAACGATTGCAAGGGGATCACAAATATCACAGTAAGAAATCTGGAAACTCTTCTAAAAATCACAACCCACAATTACTCAGATCACATGCATAGGCGTAAACATTGCCAATATTTTAACATTCTAATGCAAAGTATATGAAAATCAGTTCAACCTTTATGCCCCTCCAACCAAGGTTCCCTCTAAGCCGTATGGCAACACGGCCACGCAGCTGCTTTATGAGCCCCACCTAGGGAGCTGCCTGGCTGGGGAGGGGCACTTCTCCCTCCGCTACAGTGGCAGCTCCCTGCTAAGGACAGCACAGTGAGTCTCTCCTAGCCAGGACCAACTGAGTGATTTTTCATGTGCATTCCAATATGTGACTTACCAGCTGTTTGGACAGAGGAGGGGTCGGACCTCAACTCAGTACTGAGTGCGGAACAGCTCTGCTGAATGTTGCATCATTCCGGGACTGCTGGGGGGAGGGCGTAATGAGTCGTGAAGGTGTGTACGGAGAACCACGTAGCTGCCCTGAAAATGTCCCAAAATGGAACTTGTGCTAGAAGGCTGTCAACGAGGCTTGTGCCCGAACCGAGTAGAATGTGCTGTGATAGGCGGAGCCGGCACCTTGATCCAGGATGACAGGCACAGTGACGGAATCAGGAGGCTCTTCATGTGGTGTGCAATGGAGATTAAGAACTGTGTTGACCTGCGGAACGGTTTAGTGCCATCTGGAAGAAGTAATAGCCACCAGAAAGGCCACCTTGTATGAGGAGTAGGCTAGAGAGCAGGTAATCAAGGGGCTAAAATGAGGGGGAACATGAGCTGTGAGAGCACCAAATCCAAGTTCTTCATCTGAAGGTAGATTTGATCCAAACCTTTAAGGAAGGAAGTGACCCACCACTGGGTCCCCAAAGAGGGATTTCATCCCCAAACCTGGCTGGAAAGCTGAAATAGCTGCCAGGTGTACTTTGATGGGAGAGACGGCCAGACGTTGGTGTTTTAAGTGAAGGGGGAAGTCCAGAAGCAGGGGAACTGTGGCCAGCTGGGCAGTGTACCATATTAAGGCACCACAGGGATAAACTCTTCCATTTGGCCTGACCGAGACCGAGCACTGGAGCTTGAGGCAGTTTAACCATGGAGCTTCCATGCTGTGAGGTGGAGCTACTCCAGCTTGCTGAACTCCTACATCAATAGGTCTGGAACCAGAGGTCTAGCCACTGACAGGGACAGCAGCATGGTCGGCCAAGGGGGCACTACAAGTATGACCACTGTTTTGTCCTGTCGAATTTTGAGGAGGATTCTGGATATCAACAGCACAGGTGCAGAGGTACTGCTCAGTCCACAATAGGTGGAAAGCATCTGCTAGAGACCCCCAGCTGTGGTCCTAAAAGGAGCAAAATCACAGGCACTTCCTGTTTAGGCAGGTCACAAACAGGTCCACCTGGGGATGAGCCTGTTCTTGGAAGATGTAGAGGGCAATGTCCACCCAGAGGAACCACTTGTGGGATTGAAAGGACCGACTGAGGCAATCTGCAAGGTTGTTCGGCATGCCTGGAAGGGATGAGGCTTGCAGGTGAATGTCACGAGCAATGCAAAGGTCCCACAGAGAGATAGCATCCCAGGGGAGAGGAGTGAGCACCACCCTGTCTGTTGCTATAAAACATCGCTGTGGTGTTGTCTGTCAGCACCATGACACACTTGCCCTGCAGGCAAGCTAGAAATGCTTGGAAAGTGATTCAGACTGTTCTGAGTTCCTGGACACTGATTTGCAACATCATTTCCATATGAGACTAGAGACCTTGCATGCGCAACTCAGATAGGTCTGTCCCCACCTTGTATTCGAGGAGTCCATCACCAGAGTGATCTCTGGCTGCGGGCCCACAAACAGAACCCTGCCCTCACACACACTACCTAGGGCTGCGTTCACTAGTCACGACATTGCAGGGTTGTCATAGTCAGGAAGTGCTACAGTGTGGAGAGGAGGCCCACCACGGTCTGGAACTGAGAATCGGGTAGGGAAGCGGTCGCCCAGGTAGAGTTGAGATGGGCCCCAAGTAACTTGATTCTTTGCATGGATATGAGTGTGGATTGCGGCACACTGAGGATTAGGCCCAATCGGTAAAATGTGGCCTTGACCAGTTCCACATGCCTGAGCACCTGTTCCCATGACCGCCTTGATGAGCCAGTTGTCCAGGAACAGGAAGACCTGGACCCAAGTTCCTGTGCAGGAATGCAATCACCACCGCCATGCACTTTGTGAATACCCAAAGCGCTGTGGCTAGCCTGAAGGGGAGCACTTTGAACAGGTATTGCTGATTCACACAAAACCCCAAATGGAGGAAACGGCGGTGGGCCGGGACAATGCAGATATGGAAGTATGCGTCCTTGAGATCGAGGGTGCTGTACCAGTCCCCCAGATCCAGCAAGGGAATTTAGAGGTCAGGGACATGGTGTGAAACTTTGAGCTTTTGTATGAATATGTTCAGGTTTCTGAGATCCAGTATGGAGAGTAGACCCCGCCCCCCGTGGCCTTTGGGATATGGAAGTACCAGGAGTAAACCTCCCTGCCCCTGAAATCCTACGGCACCTTTTCTATCATCCCCATAATGAGGAGCAATCCCACCTACTGGATAAAGGAGCTGCTTGTGAAAGGGGTCCCTGAAGAGGGATGGGTAAGGGGAACAAGAGGAGGGGAGGGTACAGAATTGGATAGAATATCCCACTCCCACCATGCTCAGGACCCAGCGGTCTGAGGTAATCTGGACCCAGGCACAGTGGAAGTGGAACAGATGATTCCTAATGGGAGGAGACAGATCTGGGATAGGTTCTGGTGTTTCGCCCTTGAGCACACCCTCAAAAGTTAGGCTTGGGCCCTGGCTGTTGCTTGGAAGAACCCTGCTGTTGCTTGGAGGAGGTACAATGAGGTCCCCTTCTGTTGTTACTGTGGCACCTATGGTACCCCATGTCTTGTCTGGGTGGGCCAAGGTAAAATCACGACAGTTGGTGCAGCGGTTCTAAGGAGCCGGGGTGTGAATACCCAAGGATTTCAAGGTAACCCAGGAATCCTTGAGACTGTGCAGGTGTAACCCACACACCTAGTGTGGTTCATTGTCCCATGTAGTGGCACCTAGACTAGTTACAGCAAGAAATAAGAACAAGCGAGCTCTACAGCCTAAGCTGAGAGCTAGCTGGCTTCATAGCTCAAGCTGTAGAGGCTCCTATACTAAGCTCTAGAGATCCCAGGTTCAAATTCCCACAGTGGTGGTTACACAGGCAGAAGTCAGTCTTTTTGTCAAACAGGCCTGACTCATCAAACAGCAGGTCCTGGATAGTGCACTGCATCTCCACCTAGAGGCTGGACATCTGCAGCCAGGAGTTACGCCGCATCACGATGCTGTGGCCATTTTGAATGCTGCCAAATCCAAAGAATCAAAGCCCACCTGCAGGGTTGTCTTGGTGATTGTGTGGCCTTCCTGCAGCAATGCCAAGAACCCCTGCTGGGCATCTGAGGAGAGAAGCTTCTGGAACTTGGAGAGGGCATTCCAGGAGTTGAAAGCATATTGACTGAGGAGCGCCTGCTAGTTTGAGACTATAGTTGAAGCACCCTAGTCAAACAGACCTTGCGCCCAAAAATGTCAAACATTTTGGTGTCCTTATATTTTGGAGCTGGACCAGGCTGTCCTTGATGTTCCCAGTGGTTAACTGATTCTACCACCAGCGAGCCTGGCTGAGGGTGGGCATAGAAGTGTTCATACCCCCTCAATTGCCAAGGGGGTGGAGAGGTGTTACTTTGTGCCTCAGATAGAACCTTTGTGGTCAACTGGATTGACGTAAGAGGCAGGGCCACCCTTGCTGGACCCTCAGGTGAAAGAACATCCATGATGGGATTGGACTCTTCAACCACCTGCTGTGCCAGGAGATTGAGGCCTTGGGCCATGTGACTGAGCAGGCCTGGTGGGCCCTGGAGTCCACAGAGGGCAGTGACAGGGTAGTACCCACCACTACTTTGTTGGGGGATGACGAGGAAGAAGCTACCGGGGGAACCAGGTCTTCCTGTTCCGCCTGATCTCCATGGCCATCCCCTGCCAGCTGAGGGCTGGGAAGGGGAGTCACCAGTTGGGCCACCACCAGAGCCTGTGCCTTCTGCACCTTAGAGTCCTGCATAGGAGGTGGGGCTGGGACTACCAATGAGGCAGAGTGGTGCCTGAGTGGAAGGTGCCACCGATGTAGCCTGAGAGGGTGGACCCTGGTGCTTGCTTTGTTGATAAGGACTGCAGGGTCTAAAAGGGCCATTAAAATGGCACCTGACATGGCGGAGGTCAGGCCTGCGCCTGGATTGCCAGGGCCTCCGGGTGCCGGGGCCAGAAATGGTGATGTGAATGGGCGCAATACTGAGAGCTCTAGGACACAAAGGATTCTGCCTCCAACCCCAAAGCATACTCTGACACTAACCATAGAGGAGCAGACGACAGTGCCACAGAGTGGTACCGAGTGGGTAAGGACACTCAGTGACGGTGGCTTCCCATGGAGCTGCGATGCCGAAGAGGACGCTAGTGCCGGGACAGGTGGCGGGGCTAAAGTCATCACCGGAGTGATTGGTGAGGTGCTTGGATGCACCTGGTGCCACAGGCACTGGTGCCAGTGGCAGTGCCATTGAAACTGGTGCCAGTATATGTGCTGCTGGTGCCACTGAGGGAATGTGCTGTAGCCCAAACGTTGCTCAACGAGGTCCCAGGCTGCCTCAAATATGTTCGGCATGGTGGGAAGACTGAAGTCCTCATTCACTTCCACTGGCACTGGGGAGTCAGCCGACACAGGACTTACATGGATCTCCTCTTGGGCCCAGAGTCAATGGTGCTGGGACTGAAGCACTCGGCCCTGGTAAGCTGGGCATGTTGTGGACTGCTTCTTGGAACTTACTCAACCTCCTGGAGGAGGATCGATTTCTGTCTCTCCTCTTCTTTTTACAGCACCAGGGAATGAGATTGGAGGACATCGTCTTCTGCACTGGGGAATGTTGCCAATGCCACTCTTCATTCAGGACGCAGCACCACAGTCTTGTGCACCGAAGTGGCTGGCTGAGGCCTACGTGCTGACTCTATAAGGATCAGTTTAAGCAGCTGGCCCTCTGTGGCCCTCTAGTTTTCGGTTTGCAGCTTACACCGGCTGCAGATACTACACTTATCTGGCAGGTGATCTCACCAAGACACATCAAAGTAGGTGGTGTGAGGATCCTCTCAGGGCATATGCTTGCCACACTTCGCACACTGCTTGTAACCTAGGGCAGAAACAATAGAAGGGGGACCCCCTCCCCCCAAAACTAACTAATTAACTTGAAGAACTACTAATCTACACAACAAAAATAACAAAGAAACGCTACACTTGGGATTAACTACTTGCAAAGTAAGTGTCAGAAGGATCGATCCTCACTGGTGGAAAGAAGGAACTGAAGCGGCAGGTTGGCAGGGGTATATATGCGAAGCTGTGAGGCATCACCACAGAGGGCGGTACAGGTGACCCAACGGGCACCACTAGGGAAAAGTCTTCTGATGATTGTGCATGCAGCACGTACGCAAGCATATTGGAATGTACATGAGCAATCAAAGAAGCAGCTTTGCTGTTCATCGTTAGCACAATAAATACACCACATATAATTTTTAAACTTCAGAGTAAGGCTTTCATGCTGCAATACAGGCTGCAGGCTACAGACTTTAACAACATGAGCAACAAACATGTCAATTATTACAAAAGGAAGAACTAATTACAGATTTATATTCTGGCACTGTATAGACATTAAAACAAATTATTTGCCAGCGAAGCACTTTCTGTGCTCTGTTTTTCACTGGATCACTTTTCTGTAGCATTCTTTTGGATTTTAGTGCTCCTTAGAGCCAGATTCTCTCATGTATACTACAGCTACACAGCAGGGGTAATTTCACTGTAGCCTGTGGGACAACAGCATTAAAGTATGAGAGAAAAAGAAATCAGACCATTTCTCTTTCTCCTTTATTGAAAATGGACAATTTTATAAGACTTTGCTTGGAGAGGATCCTAAATCTTATCTGAGTCTTTTCTTGTTCCCACTAACTGAGTTGCATAACCTGACAGATCAGCCTTATTTATCAGTTCTCCAGTACTTCGTGATTTCATTTTGGTGAGAAATACATCTTATCATGGTATTTCATTCACTGCATAAAAACGGGAAGGGCAGAGGAGTGCAAACAAAAAGAATTTTTAAAATTCTTTTGACTATTTTAACAGGTTTTGTAATTCCACTGAACTCCCAAGGATGAGTTTGACTCAACATCCATTTATATTTGATCCAAAACAGTTCACCCATTGTCATTTTTCATTTTTTACTAAGCACATCTCAAGACGTAGTCACCACTATAAGCTTTGTAAGACTAATGCCCTGCCAGCACTGGGAATAATTCTGTGCCTCTTCATCTGACCGACTAGTAAGTGGCTGTTCTAGGACATATATGTAAGTACTTAACTAAACAAACCTAAAATGACAGATGCCCGCTGTAAAGGGGCACAACTAACAGGCCTATTTCTTTGTACACACATAAAACTTTGGCACGTTCATAGATGCCAGGGTTATCTTTAATTCCACATATAGTATCTGATGGTAGACATTAACTAGGACACAAAAATTTACACCAAGTAGTTAGTTTGTCTATGTTTGGTTTTATAATCCATCAAATAAATAAAGTGTCCTGCCTTATGCACTGGTTAATTATTCCTTAGAAGCGAAATTAATTAGTAGTTAGGATATTTGTGGCCTTGCAGTGCTCCTTTGGGAATAGAATCTTCATTGTTGAACATTTGTCTGTTTTAACCTCCACTATTTGTGCACTGTAAAACCATAATGTTTGACAAGGGAGAATGGCTTATTCAATACCTTCTGAGGGGCAGAAGCGGTTTATGCAATTTATATGTAACTACTCCACTAAAGGAGCTCTCTATGCCCAAACCATAGAAAATTTGTTGACAAAAAACACCTCTGCATGCTGAAACAGGACAGCTTTGCAAGCTAGACATTTCACGTTCAGCTCTAAGGACTCCCACTGAGGCATGTCCAAAACTACAGCTATGCTCTTTTCAAATATAACTGACTTGTAATTATTTGCAATCATTGATCTACTGAACGCCTTCTTGGACCTATTAGGAAAAACACAAATCTCCTGTGCTCACATTTGTGCTTAGTTCTTGCGAGTATAGTGCACCTGTCCGAAATCATAACAAGGGAATGGGGAGCAGAGACCACAGACTTGTCAACATGAGACAGTTGCACTGGTTTAACGTAAAGTGCGATTGTATAACCAATATATTTAAACTGATGGAAAGAGGTGTGTGGACACTCACACTTCAGTTTAAAAGTTGCTTTTGCCACGTTTGCTTAAGTCAGCTTCTAATCAAACTAACTAAACAGAAATAAGCTTAAACAGAAATAAGTGTCCAGCTCCCTCTTGCATTGTCTTAGAGATTGTACCACTACAACTTTTACACATTACTAAGTCCTAGGGCTATGGACTGGGAGTCCAGAGACCCTGGTTCTGTTTCCAGCTCTGCTCCTCACCTTCTGTATGACCGTGAACATCTCTCTTCCCATCTCTGTCCCCTTTCACCCTTTCTCTGTTTTGTATATTTAGACTGTAAGGTCCTCAGGCCAGTGACTACCCTTTACTATGTGTTTGCATAACAGATCCTCAGTCTCAGTTGGAGCCCACAAATGCTTCCACAATATAAATGTTAGTATATTTTATTTGCTATGTAGAAACAAAATAGCCATTCCATTGGTGGTTTCCATTCAGGTTTCAATGTCCAATGGGCAAATCGAATATCTAGTGAAGTTAATAGGCATTCACTGGGTATTGATCAGGTGTAATGGAAGGAAGGCATATAGCAGTCATATAACCTTTCTCTGAAGTGCCCACCACTTTTGTGTCATTTCAGAAAACTGAAAGTTTCGAAAAACTCCCTCAGAGTTTTAGGATAACACTGTCATCCTGCTGGTGTTGCAAAATCAAAGATGGCAACTTGAGGATTGAAATAATTAAAGTGACTTTTGCAGGTAAAGTATAACGACTTTCTCACACTGCTGATAAAAATGAGAGTCTTGTAAGTTAAGATACTGACCAGGGAATCATGAAGAGTAGGGTCTACCACTGACTCTTCTGTTGTCTTCCTGTGGAATGTGGGCATATCACATTAATTAACCTCTGTACCTCAGATTCCCCTGCTGTAAAATGGAGAGATTTCCCTACCTCATGGGATGCTGTGCAGATATATTCAGTGATGTGTGTGTAATCCTCAGATATCATAGTGAGGGGCTCCAAAGAAGAGAGTACAAATTAAATATATTCTTTAATGATCACCTGATAGTATGCCAAAGGAAATCTACAAAACAGCAATCTGCTTATTATTTTCAACTACAGATGAGGAAACATTTCTTTAAAGTCTCCACCATTGAGATGTATCTCAGTGCATCACATACCAGACTTAAAGAAATACATATGCTGCAGACTGAAAGTAGAGAGGGGAATACAACTGTGTTCACTGACTGTCCAGTTTTAATCTGCAAGTCTGACACAATTTAGGCCTTTCACGGACTAATCTGGCATCTCATCCATGTTGTCAGTAACAAGTGAAAAGCCAGCAGTACAACATTTATCAGTGAATACGTTTGATGTAAAATTACTATAACTGAATAATGTCTATTTCACAATCCCAAGGTGAGCAGTTTGTAAATCACTCATCTGGTTCTTCAATGAGTCTGGCTCCTTAAAATCCACTGAAAGGCCCCTTTTACTTAGTAAAGGATCAGAACCTACGTGCCTTGTTGCTGAGTTCTCAAATTCAATTGTTACCTATGGTGATTCTTTTCAGTGGGCTCTGTGTGTGTGTACCCCCAGAATCCAATCTCACTCAAACAGGTGCAACATAGCAGCATGGAATATAATTATTTTGGTCAGCTCTGAAGACCATAAATAATTCAGTTGCGTACCTGAAATCCTTCACATTCACAATACTGTTACCACAGCTGGGGAGGCAGAGGAGCAAATTCTTAGAAGCTCTTGAATTGCTCATGTACCTGGAACCTGCTCTACAAAGCCTGCATAAACCATTTTTTTCCATATGTTCAGCTTCATTAATTATAAATGTGACCACATTGCCTGGAATCTATAAAGTCTTGCCTGGGAGCTGTCAGCAAACCCAGAATTTCAGAAAATGCCTCCACTATACTGAAATCAATATAACAGGCAGCCTTCTGCCTTGTTTACAGTATCTTAAGAAACTACCCTGATGTAGCTATCCATGTACACAACACAATTCTGCTTCACCTTTATTAGAAGCTAACGGCTGAACCTCTCTAGTCCAGTGTACTCTATTCCAGCAACATCTGTGGTCCGTCATGATTTTAGTTAGCCAGATATCCATTTTTCAGGGGTGTGGCCAAGTTGCCCACGGTCCCATAAAGTTTAATTACAGGCACTAGACCTGGCTCCTAGTGTTCTGTGCTGTTATTTAGCTCTAATTTACCCCTAAATGTCTTCTAAGAGCCCAATAAGCAATGGAAGCATTGGTAATGCTGACAGACAATAATGACCTCCTGTGGTCCAGCAAACTCTCAGTTTTGGCACAGGTCAGGTCTTGAGGGTGCTGGACCAAAGAGATTCAACCTGTACTTTCTAATCAAGGAATTAATATATTGGTCACTTGAATGCTTATTACATACATACAAGGAAACTTGTCTTAAGGGCACTTTATTACAATTTATAAGTACTTTCCATAACAATATTTCATTCTAGCACAATGAAAAATTACTAAACCATCCTGTTGGTTTAACTTTTATGCTCCATAGACATCACTAGACATTGCAATATTCCTTTTTCAAATAGCAATGCTTCATTAATTGCAATCCTAAACCCACCCAGCTATCCAGGAGTACTGATATATATCCAAGTTAAGTGCGAGTATGTTAAGTATTTTGGGTGTGTATGGAAGGGAGAGAGCAAAAAGGCAGACATGGTTTTGTGAGACTCCCAAGTGTACAGTGCTTAGGGTATGTCTACACTAGCCCCTTAGTTCGAACTAGAGAGGCTAATGTAGGCATTCGAAGTTGCAAATGAAGCCCGGGATTTAAATATCCTGGGCTTTATTTGCATCTTCCCATCCGGGCGCCATTTTAAAATCCCTCTAGTCCGAACTAACTGCCCGCAGCTACACACGGCAGTCAAACGTTAACTTGAACTAAGTACTTCTGTGGATGAGGTACATGTGCTCTGATATCCCTTCCCGGTGGAGATAATCACTACCTTTCATCAACCACAGTTTAGACCAGTAGGGGAGAAAACTTTGCTGCTCTGGCACCTGGGTTTGCAAGACCACTCTTGCTGGATATTCTGCTTTACTCCTTTCTCTACACTTTTCAAAACTGCCTGGAAAAATTTTTTTGCAGTTTTTTTCTTCCAAACAATTGTCTTGTATTGGACTAAATGATTCTCCCCTCCCCTGCACAGACTTAGTCATGGTGCACCTATGATTTTTTAAATGACCTTTAATATTATAATGTATATTTAGGGCTCAACTCTGCAAGCCACAGCAATAGTTCCTCCTTCACTTCAATGTGGCTACTCGAATAAGGCTGGTAAAATGGGACACTAGATTACTGGTTATTGCTAATGAAATGTTTTAGCCTGTGCAGCATTCTTTGGAAAGGGTTGTAAGAATTCTACAAATGAAGCTGTTTGTATTACACTCAACAGCAGCTGTTTGGCTGCACACTAGTTTGGCATTTCAAAATATGACCTACGTGTCAGCCTGAAAACAAGACACTCCCCTCTGTGCTTGGAAGGATGCAGCGGTCAGAGTGTTCAGACACATTTATCATCAGTAGCATTTATTTATAGATGCTCACCTCAGGCAGCCTGTGGCGTTGTAGAAGATATCAGGGTCAGATACAATACTCGATTTTGGGTAATCTCTATCTGGCCAACCAGAGTAGGGGATAAGAATGGTCTCAGTCAGTGGCTCCAGGGTGTCTCGGATCAGAAGGGTCTTCAGTTGATCATTGGAGGACAAGTTCCACAGCAAACCTAGAATAGCCAAAATAAATGGCAACAAGAAATCAATTCACGAGGCCAAACCCATTGAAACTAATGACACTCATTGACTTGAATGGGCTGTGGAACAGAAGTGAAAATTTGGTAACTTTTAAAGGAAGGCTCAAACTCCGCTATTCTCAGTTACATTAGCTCTAATGCATCAATATGCATTCATCGAAGGAAAGGCACCATGATCTATGATATTGTAGTGCATGTGTTTAAATTTAACCAGGAATTTTAACTGAGCATGTCAGATGTTTAATAATTCATTTAATACTGCTTCACTGGACAAATATTGCACTGTTGATCTTACTATGCTAACAAACCACAGCTTTTCATTCTGAGCGGACTGGCAAACGACTGAAATCAATTTTATTTGAAATTCATGAAAGGCAATGCAAAAAATCAGGAGACATAAGTAGCTAGCGGGGAATAATAATCAAAGAACTCCACCTGGCATTTACTGTTTCAGACAGTGGCACAAGCAGGTAAAAAGTGCCTCAGGGGCTGAAATGTTAACAGAAGTGACTACATGTTTTTGGGCTGGTAGGTTTATTCATCTTTCTTGCTCTCTCATTATATACATTTCAGCATGCCATAAAAAGGTAAAGGGTAAACAAATTCTTACAAAAAAAAAAAAAAAAAAAAAAAAGAGTTCCATAATGTAACCAAACACACAGATCAACCGAATAACAGGCTCCCTTCCCCAACCATGGAGCTACTGTAACACAATGCACATAATATGTAAAAGGAGAAAGACAGAAGGATCCGAATCACATGGTGGGGATCTAAAGCCCAGAAAGGGATAACGAATTCGAGGATTTTTACACAGGCAAAATATGAAACAGGAAACTACTGATTCACGTATTTACTCTCAAGGGAAATGGAGAAAAAAAGCAAATAAAAGGTACTGAGAATCTGGTTTGTTCTGTATATAGACAAAGGAACTGCTGGTGTAAATTGGCATAGCACCAATGCTAACAACAGAACTGTGAGGTACTAGGTCCATTCATGTTATCTGAGAAACTGGTCCAATGCCTCCTAATATCTTATAATTGCACTCACAACTCCCATGGACTTCAATGGGTGGAATACATGGCCCTTTGGATGCACTGCTTTTCGTTTTTTAGAAGCAGCATTGGAAGCTATAGACTGATATTGCAAAGAGAACTACCCTGTCACATGTAGGCCTGTGAGTACGTACCAGTGTATAATTATTACCATCACTTCATTTTCTTTCCCTTTGGCAGGTACTCAAAGCAAGCTAGATATACCCTGCTTGACAAGAAATTCCCAAACTGAGGATGCAGGTGGCTCTGAGACACAGAAGTGGTATGAGACAGTAAGTTCCCTTTATTTTTTGAATGTGTGTAGGAATGTGTGGGGAGGTGGTGGGGGTGGGGAAGGCTGTTCTCCAGAAATTTCACCTTTTCTTACTTTTATTTTCTTTCTAAATCTAGATACACCCTATCAAGGTGTTAGGAGGGTGCAGTTGCCCATATGCGTGAGGCACTCAGGCTACGTCTACACTACGAGCCTCTTCCACAAGAGTAAATGCAAATGGGGTGCTCATTTGTATATGCCGCACTCTCATTTGCATTTCCTCTTCCTTTCCCTTTTGCGCAAGAGGTTTTTGCTCAGAAAAGTGCTGTGTGGATGGCGCCTTTTTGCACAAAAACCCCCTTTGCACAAGAGCCATTCTTCCTCAAAAAATGAGGAAGCATATTTCTATTTCACAAATGGGGAACTCAGACATAGAGTGATTGACTTGCCCAAAGTCACACAGCAACTGAATCTAGATTTCCCATTCCTGGGCGAATGCCCTGACTGCCCTCCCCACACCAACTCCAAAGTGCATCAATCTTTCATTTTCTTGATTACCAAAAACTCACACAAGTTATTTAAAAAAAGACAAGAACATAGGGAAGCATATTGCAGCTAATGGTGCATGGTTCAAAGAGTGGAGTCACTCCCTGGAGATACAGGATGGGCCTTTTAGCAGCAAAGGCCAGAGTGTTCAAGGCTGAATTTCCCTTGGAGGTGGAAAGGCAGTATACCTCTGGGGTCATGCAGGTGTGGGCACTAAAGTTCTGCTTGGTGCCCGTTAGTGGAGGTCACAAGGGGGATTCTCCTGGACACCTTTTTCATATCCACTCCCCTCTCTCCTTCCTCATCAAAGGGGGGAAGCACCAGCAATACCTTCACTGCAGAAAATTTTGCAAATCACCCTCATACAGTACAGACACCAAGGTGAGAGATTCTTGTTACTATGTTTCTTCCGCATTTAACAGCAGAATTTCTCACAGGAGTGAAAAATATTAACATTTGGAATTCTATTATTGTCCAGACTGCCAGTCAAAGGAAGCAGTGCCATATTCTCTGTATGGTCACAGTCCTCATTACTAGCGTTAACTAGTTTGGATTGTGTAGAGAAAAACTAACAGACTAAGCCAAAGATTTTAAAGGTACTGCTCTGAGTAAAACACGCAAACTGCTGTTCTGTACTACAAAGAGAATGATTGTTTGTCTAGCTTGCTGCTTTCATAAACCTTTAAAAATCAGCACAGTGTAAGCTGATGTTCCACTTAGCAGCTCATGGATAATGTCTCATTTATAATACCTAGATATGGTATGTGTTTTAATTACAATAGTTGCCAGCAGTGGAAAAAATCCACACTCAATGTTGGGAGTGCTGCCACACCTATGTATTATGAGAGCCTTCTTCTAGGAAAAATGAAACACTAGCCCCCCTGCCCAAAAAAGTGTGCAGTAAATAGGAAGTAAAATAATATGAAGGGTCCAAGCGGGTTATATTGTGAACCAGCTTCTGTAAAATTAATGTGACAAAGCAACATGCATCAATTTGCCAGAGGAACATAGGTATTACATACAAATGAGAAAAAAAAAATAAAATAAAAGCAGTTGGAACAGAAGACTCACAGCTGCCAAAATAGTATTTAAAATGTTGCTGATACTGCAAATACTCTCACCCATGCTTAATTCTACTCATGTGAGCAATCCCACTGAGCCTATAGGCATAAATGCAGATTCATATGCAAAAATGTTTGCAGGATCAGGCTTTTTACTTTCAGATATGCTATATAATATGCTACAGGTTGGACCTCCCTAAGTCCGGCACCCTTGGGACCTGACCTATCCTGGATGAGGGATTTTGCTGAACCAAGGGAGGTCACTCCTGGCCCCCTGCCACCCTCCCCCTAGCTCTGGCCAGGCCCGCTGACCTCCTGGCTGGCTTCCCAACTGCTGCTGGCCCTGCCTCCTTGCCAACCCCTCTGAGCAGCTGTTGGCCGGGGCTCCTAATCTCACTGGGCAGCCACAGCTCCTGGCCCTTGTGGGCAGCCATGTGCAGTGACTCTGGGCCCCGCTGCTGCAGCTCCCAGCCCCACCAGACAGCCATGTGCCAGGTTTCACAGCCCCGATGCCACTCGCTGGGTGGTAGCGTTGCCAGGTGTCTGGTTTTCGCCCAGACTGTCTGTTATTTGGGTCCCCCGGCCGGTAAAAAACCAGAAAATACTGGACATGTAAAATGTCCGGTATTTCCTGTTTCCCTCGGACGGAAGCCCAGCGGGGACAATTTTCCCCTGCCGCGTCTGGTGGGAGAGTGAGGAGCATGGGGCCATTTAAAGGTGCAGCACCCCCCCCCCCCTTTTCCCTTAACAACTTTGGTCTCCCCTCTTTTTCTTCCCCTCAACAGAATTTTTTTCCAGTGTGGTGTTTTTTTTGGGGTGGGGTGTGGGAAGGTGTTTGGTATTTTTTGTTAAACCATCTGGCAAACCTACTGGGTAGCCCCACCAGCAGCTCACTGCAGGCAGCCCGCTGCCCTGTCGGCCTCACCGGGTTCCCTGCTGATGGCCCTCCACGGGACACCGGACCACGGATGTTGCCGGACCAGAGAGTCCCGGTTTAGAGAGTTTCAATCTGTCCTAGTGGTATACAATTCTCCCCTTAAAGGGCTGATTCGTGCAAGATGGGAGGGGTTTCCTTTGAAATTATTTCTTCTTTTAATGACAGCTTGGCCTGTCTGTGCTGTAATCC
The DNA here is from genome assembly GCA_032595735.1 of Pelochelys cantorii. Lineage (NCBI taxonomy): Eukaryota > Metazoa > Chordata > Testudines > Trionychidae > Pelochelys > Pelochelys cantorii. Next base: position 242,198,066 of record CM064326.1, read on the forward strand.
TGCCTGCAGGAGAAATTTTCTTACATTTCTTAGATGAATGTTGCACAATAACAAGATCAAAAGGTTAGACACTGCTGGCTCACCTTCAAACGCTGATTTTTATTTTTTTTTAAAGTTCTGGGTGTTCTACTTTCTATTCCCTGCTGAACTCTCTACATAATCAACAAATATGCTGTTTGATGCTGACGGGTGTGTGTGTGAAATGACCGACACATGCATGGAATTAAGCAGTAGGCCACAAGTTTTATTAAACTTTAGCAGAGGGGAGAGTCATAGCCTTCTTATTACCCACACTTTCTTCTAGCAGGCATTTAATTGGTTCCAGTGCAACAGCTACAGGCTCCTTATAACCTGTAACATGGGGTAGCCTTTCCTCAGCCGAACCCCTCCCCTCCAGGAGTCAGCTCTGAGTTCTAGTACCCTACCGCCTACAAAGGGGACAAAAGGTCCCAGAAAGGCCACAAGGTCTCATCCCAAGCTCCATCACCAAAATCCCAGGTCTTTCACCTCTGGGAACCATTTATTTTATCCTTTTAACCACACTGAGATCTGGCTGCAAATTGCAACGGATTAACTCAACCCAATACTGAGTTAGGTAGTAAGTGCATTCCTACTTAACCCACTGTTGCTTGCAGGTGCGGAGAGGATGGCAAAAAACTCCCTGATCCATGGCCAACTGGTCCATGAGAGAAAAAAATTCCTTCCTGGCCCCAAAAGGGGCAACTAGCTAGAACCACTTCTGTTAGGACAGGTTGCCATTCCTAGTTTGGGATGGGTACAGTAGGGCTGCTGGAGTGGAGCCAAAAGAGGCTCCACATAGCTCCTGCACCAGGTTGAATCCTGGGAGCTTAGGAATGCTCCAGTCCCGGTCCCACCACTGGCAATGGGTGGCAGAGGCTCCCAGGAGGAGAGGAGCTACCTAGTGTCCTTCAGCAAGCATCTCCTTACTCCTGGGACTGTCCTCCCGTTGCCACCAGCACCATTAACTTTTCTCGCCCCATCAAGGCAGGTGGGTGGCATTTCTCTTTCCCTACAATTACTTTGCAACTTCCTTACCTGCCTAAAAAGAACCTGCAGCTAATTTGCTTGCATGTTAAACTGGGAGCAAATTAAGTTTACCCTTTCTTTAGTAGTTACAGTGTAATTATGAAAATCTGACAACTCCTCCATGACTTCCAGTGTGATGTTGGGGAAGTCACATAACCTGTTTGCAAATAGGCCGGAGAGCCACATAACTTGCCACAGGGAACCCTGTAGTGGTTTTCCAGATCTGGATAAAGCACACTGGTTTGATGCTATTTCCAATCCCCATAACTGGCATCACAGCTAGTTAGGTTGGCTTCCAGCTCACAAGGCTCTCCAGGGACCACTAGTGTCCTGGTGTGTGTGTGTGCTCATGTGACAGACAGGAAAGGGGCTGGGGGTAGAGGAAATGTCCTAGCATATATTAGTAACAGAGATAAATTTTAGTCTTGTTAGAATTGGCTTAGTTGCAGCCAATTAAATTTACATTAACAGTTCTGCCATTAACTAATCAGTGACCTTGAAGTTGAGCTTCTAAGGTTGGGATGCACTGCTCTCATATCTATGAAAATTAGATAATATTTCTGTCATGTGGTGGAAAATAAATATCACACAAGGAATTTTTGACCCTAGACTTCTTGACTCTCTTCACACAGGGAATAGCTGACTAACACTCTTTGAAAAGCAGCCGTTTCCTCAAGTTTACATTCTTTTCCTTAGATACAGAACTCTGGTGCAGTGCCTCCCACACAGCACTAGAAATGCAAAGCCTTCTTGTACTGCTCTGGTACAGAAATTACAACATCATTGAGGAAAAGCACAGGCTTCCAACTCCAACATGAGTCTCTCATTCATGGAAGATAAGTCTGGCACTGTCAGGCTCAAACCCTTTATGAACTATGACAGGATAACAACTCACTCATGGAGCTTTGATGGGAGAATGCTTGTAAGAACAACTCAGGATTTTTTCCATTGACTAATTTGCAGTCATATTAACAAGTAATTAATATAAGATATAGCGTGAAAAAGAGTGTAGGTTGTCATGTTAAAAGGTGGGAACCTCTGGCATAGGATTCTACACTAGGACCTCTCCCTCAAAGTATTATATATTGTCACTATATTGCAATGTAATTATGTTATATACCCGTGATGATATTCCATTATACAGTGTTCACAGTTGAAGTAATAAGACTAGAGAATGAGTTTCTTAAACTGGAAGCATGACCTACTCAATGAAACGCTATAGTTTTTGTAATCTTCAATCATATTTCTCAAGCTGGGACACTGATCAGTTCCAAGAAGGGTTAGTGTATACAAAAATAGGAGAAAGCTACACTGCCCATTAAAATTAAGGACCAATGTTGCAATTTTCATTTTGCTTTTAAAAGATCAGCCCTCGCCCCTTGCAACCTGTGGGAGTTGAGAGCCTTGAAGAACCTCCTGATTTATACAATCTGCAACATACTGTGTATTAGTACTGAAGTACTTTGCAGGCAGCTATTCTCCAAGTCATTAATACAAATATTTATGTTCAGTGACAGGTGCAATTGCAAAATTGCTGGATCTGAATTTTATATCGGTTAAGTTAAAACACAGTAATAGTTACAAATATCTTGCACCACACTACTCCTTCTCTTGCCTTTGCCCTGGTGCTAGTGCTGCTCCGTTGACGGCAGGAGTGATGGAACTATGAGTATCCACACAGCACAGGCATTTTTACCAACATGCCTTTTCACCCTTGGATTGGACCAAAGGTGATGGAAAGAGTGAGTGAACGTTCTCAGTGTAAATGCACCACTACACACATGCTGCATCTGAAAGGACACAAGGGACCTGATTTTCCAGTTGCTATATAAAAGGAACTCTCATGGATTTGAAGCAGTGGCTGCAGACTCAAGCCAAGACAGGTGATAACACGAAGATTTATTTTCAGTACAACATTTCAAACACTTCAAAAGACTTCAAGTGCTGTTATTTTAATAGTTTTTAAATTCAATATTTTACTCTCCTCTTGTTCGAGAGTAAAAAAAAAATCTTATCATAAAATCCCTTCCATCTCCCCATTTTGTCTTTCTCCATCTGCAAAACAGACATGTTTTTCCTTTGTGCTTTAAAGAACATTAACATGGCTCGCTGCCGGCTTGTTTTCTAATTCAGTGGTCATCGGAATCTACTGATAGATCTTGGAGCCTTTCACAGGTTTGGCAAGAAGGCTGTCAAGTGCCGGCACTTCATCTGCCTCTCTTAGCACTGCCATGCTGCTCCTGCCCTCTGCCTTGGAGCTGCCCCCCCACCTGTCCCAGGAGCCTGTTGCTTGCTGTGTGGGGCACAGGAAGAAGAGGAAGGGTTGCTGATGTCAGGGTGCTCCTCTCTCACCCTGTACCCCATTTCCACAGAGCGGGGGGGGGGGGGGGGCCGGAAGGAGGGGAGAGGGGAGAGGGATGGAGAGAGTCTGCTGTCTGCTTTTGGGAGTGGTGCAGGGCCAGAGTAGGGGTGAGCCTGACCTAGCCCCCTGCGGTAAGCGGTGCCCAGCTGGAGCCTGCATTCCAAACCCTGGCCCCAATCCTGAACCCCTCCTGCACCCCAAACCCCTGCCCTAGCCCTGAGGCCCCCTGCACCCAAACTCCCTCCCAGAGCCAGCACCCTGAACCCCATCCTGCACCTCAACTCCCTGCCCCAGGCTCAGCTCAGAATCCCTGCCACACTCCAAATCCTTTAGCCCAAGATCAGAGTCTGCATCTGCCTCCCCCGCACTCCAGCCCTCTGGGCCCAGCCTGATAAAAGTGAGTGAGGATGGGGTTGGGGGTAGGGGGAGGATGGAGTGAGAAGGGGTGGGGCCTTGGAGAAGGGGCGGGAAGGTGGTAGGGCAAGGGTGTTTGGGTTTGAGGTGGATCCTGGATTGCATTTAAATTCAAAAAGTGATCTCATGCTGAAAAGGGTTGGAGACCACTGTTCTAATTTGTACACTGCTCCCACAGAGAAGTATCGGGGAGAGTGTTTGTCCATTGATTGGCCCCCACAGAGCCACCAGACAGTGCCCTCGGAGTGATCTTTTTCTCTGTGTCAAATGGTAACAAATACAGTTACAGATGAATCACTAGATTGTACCCTTCCTACCTTATAGCAGTGTTTCTGATAAAACAAACAAACAAAACCCTGTCTAACAAATTGTCCTCACTCATTCTAAAGATAGTTCTCATTTAGGGAAACTCATATTGAAATGAATGGGAATATAACTTGAGGAAGGACTGAGAAAAAATTGAATCATACCATTGGTCATAACAGCAGGGCTAAAGTCAAATTAAGCTACGCAACTTCAGCTATGTCAACTGTGTAGCTGAAGTCGAAATAGCTTAACTCAACCGCTGGCTCTGTCTACATAGCAGGAAATCGAATGAAGAACATTCTTCCTCTGACTTCCCTTACTCCTTGTGAAAAGAGGGTTACCATGAGTTGGAGTAAGAAGTCTTCCAGCTCGACATTATTTTGAAATAAAGGCTTGTAGTGTAGACGTGCACTATGTTATTTCAGAATAACGTTAGTTATTCCGAAATAACACTGCTGTGTAGATGTATCCATAGTGATTTGTGCATGGGGGAGGACTTCACAGGAGATCCTTCTCTTCTCACACATAGAGGGGGCACGCTATATTTCTATGGCAGTGTCTCATGCTTGTCACTGATCCCCACAGAGGCCTTCCATAGATACAGAGACACTAAAGAGAAGATTGGGAGTGGGTGGAACCAAGTGCATGATGTGAGGGCCTGGTGTCATGCACATTCTATCCTTGGCATCAAGTTTAAGGGGAATATTACTAGAGCCTCTGAGGGGGTAGTCGCCAGCAGGAGTTCTTTACTCCAGTGTAGCTGGGCTGCCATGCTATCAGGGGTCAGGGCAGAGCTGCATGTAGTCTAGAGCTGTGGCAGAGTTACAGGGCATCCCTGCCAATGGCCCTTTGTCCCTCATGGATTTCTCAGAGCACAAGGGTCTGAAAGGTCCCCCCACATTCTTCTCTGGAATTGTAGGCCATTGAGAACCTCCAATGTAAGGAATCAGAAGAACATCAGAGAGGGGAAATTGCAGTTTCCTGGCACCTATGTGGTTATTACTCCTTAGGACCGTGGTCACCAACTGGTAGATCGCGATCTACCGGTCGATCTCAGGGGCTCTAAGAGTCGATCTTGAGCCCTCTCTGAACTGTGCACCTGTGCAGTACTTTTACACTGGCATTCTTCATTTGAGGAGCAGCTACTCACCGAGCAGCAACACAGGTGAGTAGCTGGGCGGAATGGTGGGAGCTGCGAGGTTGGGAGGGCTGAAACACCCCGGCCAGCTGGCTGTGGCTTTCAGCCAGAGGAGGCTGCGCCGCGCTCCAGCTGATCGGGTGGCTTCTCCTCTGCACCTGCCCACATGGAGCGGGGTTGCTGCGCCATGCTCCTGCTGATCAGGAAGCCCTTCCTCTTTGTGCCAGCGCAACCTGAACGCAGGGCAGCAGGGCTGGAGCAAAGAGAAGCGGCTGCCCGGCTAGCTGGCCGTGGTGTTCTGGCCAGGTGCACCACTCTCCACCCGAGCTGGCACAGAGGGGAAGCTGCCTGGCCAGCTGCTTGTGGCATTCAGCTGGAGGAGGCTGCGCCGCGCTCCAGCTGATCGGGTGGCTTCTCCTCTGCGCCAGCCCACGTGGAGTGTGGTGCAGCTGGGCTGAACACCATGGCCAGCTGGCCGGGCAGCCGCTCCTCTTTGCTTCAGCCCAGCTGCACCGCGCTCAGCCCGGGGAGGCAGCGCCTCGCTCCAGCTGTGCTGGAGCAAAGAGGAAGGGCTTCCTGATCAGCAGGAGCTTGGCGCAGCCTCCCCGGGCTCAACGCAGGGCAGCTGGGCTGGAGCAAAGAGGAGGGCTGCCTGGCCAGCTGGCCATGGTGTTCAGCCCAGCTGCACCCTTCTCTGCCGGAGCGGGGAGTCAGCCCCAGAGGAAGTGCCTGCTGGGGCTTCCCTGCTCCGCAGGGGGAGAGGGGGGAGGAGTCCTGGGAGGAGGCGGGTGCAGGGGACTCCCTGCTCCCACTGGCACCCTGTCCCCTTTCGTCCACTGCCACCCTGTCCCCTGCCCCAGCACCCACTAACACCCTTTCCCAGTACCACCTCCCCTGCTCCCACCAGCACAGTTGGGGCCACATTAGGAAGGTTTGGGGGGGGTTTGGAGGAGGGGTTTTTTTTTTTTTTTGCATCTTCCATGTGTGGCCCCAACTGACTTTTCTGTGGGTCAGTGACCACTGACTCAAAAAGGTTCCCTGCCCTTCTCAGAAATAAAGAGAAGGCAGAAACTTTTTGTATTTGACAAAGTCTTTTATTTAAAAATGAAGCCTGGCCAACAAACCCCCAATTGGGGCCAAGCCCCGACCTGGCCACAGCATTATACCGTAATTTAGCAAATATAACCTGCATCCAAATATACCTCGTACCCGAATATACCCCGCGGGGTGTGTATGTGTGCGCGCGTGGGGGGGTGTTTGTAAAAATGAATATAACCCGCGGGTTATATTCTCTAAATTACGGTAATACTCCTGCACCCCACAGACCCTATATCTGAGCCTATCATATACTGGAACCCCCTGCCCTGAGCCCCTCACATATCCCAACTCAAATTCCTGCACCCTCACATCCACAAGCCTGTGGCTTGCTTAGTAGCCCAACCCTCCATCTGACCCCAATAGTCCCCAGCCTGGAGCCCCCTCCCCGAGCCAGCGTCCCCTTCTCCACCTCCTCCTGCATCCAGATTTCCTCCCAGACCTTGCACCTCTCATCCCTTCCCACACCTAAATCCCTCATTCCTACCCCAGAGCCCACACATCCTGTCTCAACCCAGTGAGGGTACAGCTAGACTGCAGGAGTTTTCCCAGGATTCCAGAGATATCCCAGAAAAACTCTTCTGCATCCAGGGATGCGTTTGTTTTTCCGCTTTTTTTAGTGGAAGAGCAAACATGCTCTTTTGGTAACCCCTATATTCCTCTTTCCACGAGGAATAAGGGGGCTTCTAAAAGAAGGCTTTTTTCTGACATTTGGTCAGTCTAGACAGGCCAAATGTTGGAAAAAACCTATTCCTACAGAAGAATTGAAAAAACAAAGCAGCACTATAAGGGTTGGGGATAGCAAGTGATGGAGAGGAGAAGAATAGAGAGGAAGGGGCGGGGTGGTAGATCTTGGCTTGTTCTGTCACTTAAAAAGTGATCTTGGGTGCAAAAAGGTTGGAAACCTCTGCCTTAGGAGAACAAACTGGCCTTGAATAGAAACTTCAGGGTTTAGCTATTGACAATGCCCCTTTAAATCCTTGTTCCTTTCTGAATTATATTTGACTCATCAATCATGCTGCTAAATAAACAAACACATATATTACAACAGGCCTGTGCACTATGTAAAGCACTGAAAATCTGCATGCAAATATTTTGCAAGAATTACCAGTTATCTGCTTCTTAGTCTCCACATCCTTGGTTTGTCTGAGTACATGGAGCAGGACTGGGATCCCATGCTGCTCAGACACTTCTAGTTTGTTGTCATTGTCTTCATATACCAAGTTCCTCAAAGCTCCACATGCCAGCCTCTGAACTTCCCCATTCTGCGTTTTTACGAGCTGTAGAAGCTTAGGAATGCCACGAAGGAAATAAACCTGGGGGAGGAAACCCAAAAGAAGCATTTTCATGGTTTAGATTCTGGGGAAAAAAGCCTTCTCAAATATAGATTCTGTGAGGTTATTCATAGGCTTAGGTCTAATAGTGGGCCGAATGACTGGAAGCTCAGATCATTAATAGCTAGTGCAGTGAATCAGTCATGATTGTAACTACTCCTGAGTTGAATAACTCATTTATTGGTTCAGTGGTAGATAAAAGTCTGGAAAAAGTGTTCCTTTTGAATGGAACTTTTTTTTCCAGGTTTTCCTATTGAAATGAAAAAATGAAGCTGTTTTGTTTGGGTCTATTGAAATGACATTTCAAAACCAAACAGGTAATTTAGAATAGAAATGTTAGTATCCTTTGTTTTGAAAATGTTTTTGGCTTTTAATTTTTTCTCATTTTGTCTCTAACCTAACTTATTCGCCAAATGTAACCCAAACTCCTGACTGGTTTTGGTCACCCCCACATTGCATTTTTCAAATGTGCTATTTCCCTCCTCCCCTGAAAATAGTTTGCCCAGTTCTAATTGTAGCTTTTGTTATGGAACTCTTTATCTTGAGGCTTCTGTGTAAGTCACAGTCATAATTCAGAGCTAAGGAAAGTAGTATAGTTCAATGCATGGGGCTGGAATTAAAGAGAGCTGCGTTCTGTTCCCAAATTTGCCACCATCTTGTTCAACTTCACATAAATCTTTAACCTTTTTTGTGCTCTATCTTCTAGATCTATAAAATGGGGATGAAAATAATTCTGCACCTCACAGGGTTGTTACTGGATTTAATACAATAATATTTGTGAAGTGCTCTGAGTTTCAAGGACGTAAGTGCTACAGAAGTTCAAAATTATTTTCTCATTCTAGACAGCCTGCTAGAAAGGTTGCAGTTTTTTTGCTGTCTCCTAGTGTATGGGCTGAACACATAATAAATAACACATTTTACTTACTAGGCACTTCCTAGCAATAGCACACTAAACAGCAAATTAATAAAAATACAAAACAAACCCCCAAAGTACAATCAATTATAAATTAAATCAATAAATCTTGACTATTCTTAAGACACTGATCACCGGCACAAGAGAGTTCTTTCTCTACAATGTCTTTTTAGAAGACCAGACACTGAAGATCTGACCCAAAAAGAATGCAAAACAAAAAGAACATTTTATATCACAGCAGCGCTATGGAAATAAAATATTTTTCAATGTTTATATGCTGTGGCAAAGCTCAGTCTCTCAATTATCCCGCAGTGTGGTGTAAATGAGCTTTGGCTTCTTTAGGAACAAATTCCTTATTAAGTGGGTCTTACAATTGAGCACAATTAGGAATGGTTTAATCTAGCATCCCATAATGTAACAAGTCTTCAGGAGAAACTCATCCTTGAGTAGCAAGGATTGTATATACAAGACTTAGAAAACTGATACAACTACTATGGGTAGTATGGAGCCACACGATAAAATGAATTTAATCAAACTGGCAGGTGCGGAGAACAAGAAGAAATAAAATCCAGCAATGCCTCCTGTTATCTTCCTGACCTGGCCATGTACTTTGAATGCCTGCCTTTGCTTTGACTCAGCTGCATTAAAGGTAAAGTTTTCTGCTAACGCACTATTGACTTGGTTCCCTATGTTTTCAACATTCTGATTCTTAAGAGTGTTATCCTGAGATACTGCCCCTGTAGAAAACTATGGTACGCCCACATCTTGAGTACTGTGTACAGATGTGGTCTCCTCACCTCAAAAAAGATATTTTGGCCTCGGAAAGGGTTCAGAAAAGGGCAACTAAAATGATTAGGGGTTTGGAACAGGTCCCACATGAAGAGAGGCTAAAGCGACTAGGACTTTTCAGTTTGGAAAAGAGGAGACTGAGGGGGGATATGATAGAGATATATAAAATCATGAGTAGTGTGGAGAGGGTAAATAAAGAAAAGTTATTCATTAGTTCCCATAATATAAGGACTAGAGGACACCAAATGAAATTAATGGGTAGCAGGTTTAAAACTAATAAGCGAAAGTTCTTCTTCACACAGCGCATAGTCAACCTGTGGAACTCCTTGCCAGAGGAGGCTGTGAAGGCTAGAACTATAACAGAGTTTAAAGAGAAGCTAGATAAATTAATGGAGGTTAGGTCCATAAAAGGCTATTAGCCAGGGGGTAGGAAAGGTGTCCCTGGCCTCTGTTTGTCAGAGGCTGGAGATGGATGGCACAAGACAAATCGCTTGATCATTGTCTTCGGTCCACCCCCTCCGGGGCACTTGGCGCTGGCCATTGTCGGCAGACAGGTTAGTGGGCTAGATGGACCTTTGGTCTGACCCAGTATGGCCGTTCTTACGTTCTTATGGCTATTTCTCTAGGTCAGTGGAGCACAAGCGCTGTGAAGGCCTATTTCTTACTGCCACAAAGCTGGCATTTTCTTTTTGGCATTTTTAGTTTTGTTTTTCGTTAAACATTTTTATGGGCTTTTCTTTTTTAAATTTCCAGTGACTCCAGAGCTCATGAAGGCTACTAGCCTATTTGCTACCCATTTACTGGGCAGAGTCCATGAAAGCTACTGGCTTATTTAAACCCACTGAACAGAAGGCCATGCTTTTAAAGAGGCCTGGGCAAAATATGGCCCATGGGTTGAATCTGGCCCACCAAGCCACCGGATTAGGGATGTTAAATTTAGATTAACTAATCAAATAGTCGATGGGATTTCCATCAGCTATTCGAGTAGTTGATAAAGGCACCTCTGCCTTTGAACCGTAGCAAGTGCCCTGCTGGACTCTTGCTACAGTTCAAAAGCAGAAGCCCCACAGGGAATGTGGGCCCAGCAGGGGACTGGCCCCATGCTTCCTACCATGCTTGAGCCTTTGAAATGTACAACAGCTCCAGAGGGGCTCTTGTACATTTCAAAAGCAGAATCGCAGGAAAACTGGCACAAGCGGAGACTGCCGAACATGGTGGGGTAAAAAAACCTTTGAGGACCAAAGTTGTTGAGCAAAAAACCCCAAGACACACACACACACACACACACACACACACACACACACACAAAGAGTCACTGCTCCTTTAAATCCCCACGCTCCCCACGCCCCCACCAGACGCAGCAGGGGAAGAATGTCCCAAGCAGCCTTCCATCTGAGAAAAACAGAAAATATTTTCTGGATTTTTTACCAGACAGAAGCCACAAATACCGGACTGTCCAGGCCTCTACCTCCCCTGCCCCCCACAGAGACGGTGCTGGGGGGGGGAACCACTTTTAAGCTGGCTCCCTCCAGCACTGTCTCCTGCTCCCCCGCCTTGCTGCCTCTGTGATAGAAGCAGCAATGGGGGGAAGCGACTAGTTGCATCATTAGTTGACTATCTGATAAGCTTATGCTTATCATATAGATGACTAGTTGCTTACATCCCTACACCATATCCAGGCCCCGGATACTGTGGGGAGCCCTAGGCATGCTCCCCACTTGCCTCGCCCCACCTGCATACCACTCAGAAAAATGGCTGCAGGGCGGTTTCACTTTAAAAACTGAGCCTGGATGGGAGAGGGGAAGCTTTAGGAGCTACTTCCACCCCCAGCATAATCCCATTGACCGGCTTTTGGCCAAAAACTGGTCAATGGGGGCTGCCTGTTTCAATAACAAGCAGCAATGAAACACAAGGGGCTCATAATTATTCACAGAGCACATGGCTACAGCCTGTGCGGGGACGGGGCAGGCAGGGAGGCTGATTCAGGAAAAGGCTGCTGGCTGATTAGTCTCCTGGCCTGAAGCTGCCTCTGGCACCCCAGGCCCTCACTTACCCAACCCTCTGCCCCCAACTCCTGCCCCACCACTCCACATACCCAAATCCTCTGCCCCCTCCTGTACCCATACCCCCTCCCAGATTTGGCACTCCAATCCCCTGCCCAGATCACAGTCCCTTCTTGCCCTAGCTCACAGTCTAATCCCCTGCACCCCGTCCTGTGCCCCTATTCTCTGCCCTAGTGGACGCACCCTTGGATCCAAGTAACCATTTCTGGTGATTTTTTCCAGAGTTTATTGGATGCATACTGATTTGTTTTTTAAATCAAGGACATTTTATCAGTACTGTATGTATCAGTTAAACACTAAAATCCATAGCCTGGAAAAATGCTGATTTTTTTCACATCTACATAAAACTCAAGCTACTAAAAATAAACCCAGAAAATGGAATAAACAAACTCAGAAAAACAGAAGCCTAAGTGTATTTGAGCTGGGACCTAAGTAGGAAAATGCTCTGCAGCACGTAACCACAGTAAACCATATAATCCTTCAACATCTGGCTTTTAATGAAACAAACAAATAATGATCCATCCATACTTAAAGATTAGTATACATAGCAACAGAACGTGCTCCCAGAAAAAAAAAAAGTCATTAAAATGGAGTGAAGGTTAAGAGTAAATATCAGTAACTTAGAGTAGTCCACGTTACAAAGATGTAATTATCTTAAAACCAAAGACATGAAGGAAATTCACATGTAGGGATTAAACATAAAGGAAATCCAAATCTGTTTAGTATGGTACTGCGGTTTAAGGCACCCAATCAACCTTAACTATGCCTGGTATTGACACTATAAAAGAGGAAAAGTCAAATGTGTCTTCAGAAATCATTTAATCGAAGCAGCATCCACAAACACTAATAAGCATTAAATGTTACTGCATCGCTCTTGCATTATTTTCATATCATAGCAGAAAGGGTGGGGTTGGAGCTTGCCTTCCCCAACTGGGCTGTCACCCGCCGCCCATGGGGAGGTTCTTTGTGGTACTCTTAGTAGCAGACCATTTCAATCTCTCAGTCTCTGTGGCAAGGGAAAACTTTCAGTTATAAAGAATAATGGGGAAAAATGACCATAAATCCTTATCATCCATCCATCCCCAAATACCTCAAGACTTCAGTGAGTTTTAACTTAATGGGACACTTGTAGAGTCTGGGTTATTCTGTTGCTGAGGGGTTTTTTTTTTGAGAGATGGAAAAACAAGTGTGATACTAGATAGTAACTTTTTTTAAAAGGATCCATTTTTATTTGTTTTAATTCTTAACAAATTAACAGATTTACTTGTAAATTCTCAGAAAATTCATTTTGCATGAAAAGAGTAAGTGCAGTAATTTTGGGGAGCATACACTGTGTTTCTTTTATATAAATAACAAAGAAGTTGATTCTCTGCTTTACGTACAAAACTTAACTCAGCCTTACCTACAGAGTTGCTACAGACAAGGCCATAATTACATAAGACCACAGTAACAAATAAAGCATTACATAACACCCAATATACAATGAAAACTGATCACATAAAACACTCAGTAGTGGGGTTTCAGGTATGATAGAACATGAATTATGAGGAATAGTATGCATAGAGCATACATTTCCCCCCCGTCACCCTCAACTGTGAGGCAGTAATTTGCTGATAAAGCTGCTGATCCAAGGACAGAAGAATTTGTTCGGGGAACATTCAGTCATTTACCATGATCAGCATTTTTACTGAGACACACAAGTGGTTTCACAATCCACAGAGATAACAGTGGCTATGGTTTTTTTATTTAACAGTTTTTCTATTTAATTCAACCCTTATGTAAAATAACTTAACAGGGTTCTTTCAAATAAAAAAAAAAGAATCTGTGTCATTTATCTATTTGCTATTCCCATGGTTGCAAGTCTAGTAAGAGTGATTAAACACTACTATACAAAACAGGTAAACTCAGCATGTCAGGGAGTCTACACAAGGACTTCACACGTAGGGTTGCCAGATGGTTGAAACAAAAAATACCGAATACCCCCCGCTCCTAAAAAAAAACCACTGGGAAAAAATTCTGTTGAAGGAAAAAAAGGGGGGGGGGGGAGACCAAAGTTGTTGAGCAAATTAAAAAAAAAGGGGGGGGGACTCCAAGAATTAACAAAAAAAAAAAAAACTCCAAAAAAACCCAGCATTAAAACAGCATGTCCCCTTTAAGGGTGAGTGCAGGGATAGGAACAGGGGAGAGGCTGAGCACTAAGACCCAGGGGAAGCATTGGTTCCCCTTGGTCTTTTTGCCGGCAGCCATTTTGTGCCGGCAGCCTTGCAGAACCAGGTAAGCATGGGGTCGGGGGGCTGGGGGTGTTGCGGGCCAGAGGGGGGCGCCCGGGTGCTGAGTGTTTGTAGGGTTGCCAGGTGCCTGGCATTTTTGCCTCCTGGCCGGGGAAAACAATCAGAAAATACTGGACATCTTAGGTGTCCAGTATTTTCCTGAATTTTTTTACCGAACAGGAGGCAAAAATACCGGATTGTCCGGGTGAATACTGGACACCTGGCAACCCTATTCACAAGACAGTATGCTGTGTAGTAACAAGAACTGAGGGGGTGTATGAATGCTTAGGTTATTTAGAAGTAAAATGGGCTTCACATTTTGTATTTTTTCAGACTTTTATTACATTAAAAAAATGAAAGACCACCTTCCCTACACTATCAACATTTGAGATCATCCAGTACAATTCTTTCTACAATCCCTTGCTGAGGGTTTTGCCTTAATAAAGATTTGTTAGACACACCTTCCGGGTAAGTATACCTCAATCCAACACAAACACTAGTCCTAAACCCTGAAAAAGTACAAATCTAGGTCTGAACTTTGCAAGGTTTTTTTTTTAAAATGTATATATGTCCAACCCTCAGATACTGTAGTGCTAACTATCCAGATAACTGATTTCTCAACTTAAATGAGAAAGACTCTTAGATCATTTTATTCTTTCACATTATCCTGTCCAAACACCACAACAGGTTTTGATTTCCATTTGCACAATGAAAGAACCCTGTTTCCTGTCTACTGAGGTATTTATCGGGCTCTCTTATCTCTTCTCTAACCAAGCAATGATTTTAATAAAATTGTCCCTAATTTTGAAAACAATAAGGAAGACAGGAGATGAGAAATAGAAAGTATATATTAATTATATAGTAAGCACAGCTGCCTATAAATACTAAATAAAGGGCCAGATTTTCTGCGGGTGTAAACTGGTGCCACTCCATTGGGACTGCAGCAAATTACAACAGCACAGGCTCTGGCTTAGACTGTTACGTGGTGTTTTGCATGAGGCTTCTTAAAGTGCCATCCTCTCAAATGGCAGACAACGCAGTACAGCAGATGCAGAGCATTCTTTGCTCTGTTAGTGGATATGAAAACAGTTACTCACTTTCTTTCTGGCTTCTGCTTTCTGGAAACACTCGTGCTGTATAAAGGTAATGGCAGCAAGGATCTTGGGTAATGAGGATGTCTTTTCGGTATCCAGAATGCCCACTGCACGCTCCAGAGTCATCTCCCCTTCTGGGCTCCTAAATATACAGCCAGGGATGTTATCGTGAATCAAGGTGGCAGAGTACCAGCATTCAGCCTATGGCTTTTACCAGGCAATTCATAACTATCAACACTCTTTAGTCATCCTTCACCTATGATTTTCCTCCCAGCAGTAGGAGAGCTAAGAAAAGTGTCATGGTGTCTATAACAGCCAGATATGTGCTGTGGAAAAAAAAATCCTACCCAGTGGAGTTGTTATAACACAAACAAGTGGAGCAGCCCACACTAAATCTGCTAGAATTTCAAACCCACACCAAAAGTTCCAAGGTGCCCATACTTGCAGGTGCAGAGCAACCTCTACTCCCACTGGGCTTGGGACATCCATCGCACCATGAAGGACTGGATCCTACTGGAGGCCAAATTTTAAAAGAGTGTTCGTAGCTTTCAGGGGTCTCTGATTTAGTTTTTCTCTGCAATGTCATTATGATAGTATGTACTCGCCATATGCTTTTTAACGTCCTATGCTTTCTCAGCTGTTCTATACAGGGAACATCTGCTGCACTGGGCCCTGGGGGTTTTTTGGGTCCAAGGAAACAGCATGATGATGGCTATTACATCAGGCAAAATATCAAAAGCTGGAAGGAGAGATCACTAGGCTCATGTGCTGACAATAAATGTATTGACAATGGGTGAGAGTCAATAAAACACACACATTAGCATATGTAGATTTAGAACGGGTAAGGTATGCCCTTCATTGCCTACATTCCTGTTCACAAGCTTATACTGAGGCTAATTATAACAGGTCTGAGGCTTAGTCTAATTTTTACTTCATTAAAGTTTATCTTTAGTCAGTAGAATGAGCCATTGTAGAGCACATTTCACAGTTCAACCAGCTCAAAGTTTTAAAATCAAAATTTGGTGCCCTGATCCCATCCTAACTTCAAAACCTTCACAGATGAACAAATACCATATTACGAATTAGCACAAGTGGAGGGCAAATAAGCAAATGAATGTCCATAATAACTGTATCTCTTCCAAATGACACCTTATGTGGATCACTAAAATATGGAGTAGTAGTGATACACCATTTTGTCTGATAATGTTAAGGTACTCCGTGCCAAGTAGAATGACGACTCCATAAGGAGCTGCTCTTTGAACATCTGTATAGCATCAAAAGGCCGCAGCACTCCAGGAACTCTCTAAGCCTTTGATATGAGAGTGGTTCTGGGGTATCTGCTTATTGGCATGGCCAAAAAAATAAGTGGGTTAAGTGTCTCTGTGCCTCGTGCTCTGTATTCACAGGGTTAGCTAAATATTCTGTAAATGATTTTAAATGCTTGTATTTTTATACATAAAGAGTTTAATCATTTTATATCCTCTTGGTTATTCTTTAAAGAGACCAAAGTAGGAATGAATCTTTACATTTTCAATACCTTCCTGAACATAGCTGTAAAATATGCAGAATGTGCTTTATTACAGTTTGCTAAGGCTTTAATGCTGATGAGTTGACTCATATCTTAGACTGAGAGATGTTTGGGGAAGAGGACTGGCTTACATTGCATAAAATCGTGCCTCCACTGAAGTCAATGACAAAATTCCAAAAAACTTCCCTGGAGGCAGGATTTCATCCTCTGTGCTTTACATGAGTAATACCATGATCCTACTCTCATTTACTGAATTAGTGTAGGATCTAAAAGATTCAATATAGGAGTATAGAACTGGACTCATAACTTTTAATAATCCCACATTTACTGTAAGAGAAAGAGAACTTATCCGACTCCTCTTCACTTGAGGTGACAAATGTTACAGAATAACATTGGCAGGGCCAAATTTTGTTTTTACTATCATGGATATACATCCAGAAAAAGTCAGTTTATGCTCACAGCTAATTGTCCTGACTTGTCACTGTAGTTACGCTACTCAGTTTACAATGGTGTGCGTAAGAACACAATATAGTCTTGTATTTCATAATACATAATTCTACATTAATATGGAACAGAATGAACTGCAAAAATTCCTATACTTAAATATCAGGCACATCTAGAATTTTTTTAAAATAAGGGTGAAGTTTTAATGATAGTTTTTGCAGATGCCTGAACATAAACACATCTGCAAAACACAAGTATCTTATTATACACCAGCACGCAAAAGAAATTATTCTTACTTCAGTATTTTAAAAATAATAAATTATAATCACAAACTTTTTTTTGTTAATGATTAAGAGTACTATCAAGTGGTACATCTCTTTTCAGGGACTATGTCTTGACTATTTGTCTTTTCCAATCTCTAACTAATGTGACACCCCTGATAGATTCTTGTACTTTGGGAGTAAATGCTGTGTTGTTTTGGAAATTTAAGGCTAAATTTTCATAATATGGCTGTAATTTGAAGGTGCAGTTTAGGGCACTTGACCATCTAAACACAGAGCATGCAAGTATATAGACATTTAAGTGACCAAGAGGCTTCCCACAGTTATTTGTCCATAATTTGTGGATGCAAAAATATAGGGTACCAATAAAGATGAGCTGAAGAAAATTGGCTATTAATAGCTACATTTTCAAAGAGGGCCTAATCTGGCCACTAATTTTGCCCCTGTATTTGAACACGAGTACAATCACTTAGAGGCACAACAATGGAATACACACACTTGTAGGTGTGAACAGCAATTTTTCCAAATCTTATAGTCTGGCATCTACATTCTAGTATTTGTTTCCATAATTAATCAAACAGAAAAGTTGTTCCAGCACAAAACTAAAAGATTTTGTTTTTAAACTGTGGCCCTTGAATGGTCATCTCTGAGAGATACAAACAAAACTGTTTGCTAACTGGATATTTAAATTTATTCCTACAGAGCTGCCTTGACTAAATCTTATGTTGCCTAATTGTGAATCATTTATGTAATTTATTCTACATTATTCCTCTAATTTTCTTTAAAAAATCCTTCTCTATAAAAACATGTAACTGGTGTACAACTCTATTCTTCCCCCCACACGAGTTCAGTTTGAAACAAGTCCACAGTTAGATCATGATTCTGGAAAGCCCTTAAGC
Organism: Pelochelys cantorii; assembly: GCA_032595735.1. Taxonomy (NCBI): domain Eukaryota; kingdom Metazoa; phylum Chordata; order Testudines; family Trionychidae; genus Pelochelys; species Pelochelys cantorii. The sequence continues at coordinate 242,216,043 of CM064326.1, forward strand.
ACGTGCTTAACTTTAAATACAAGCTTCAGTCCATAGGTCGGATTTAGGCACGTGTACAAGTGCTTTCATGAATCAGGGCCTTAATGGAGAAATAAAGCCACTCAAATAATCATTCAACAGTCAATAGTAGCTCATACAGGAAAATATAACGAGGGCCTGATTCGTTCAGTCTCTGAGAATCCCAGATGTGGGCTTATGCGGTAAACATTTCCTTTGGTGATGGGAACAACAACTACACAAACGTTCCCAATCTGTGCATTGCCAGTCACACTGTGGCAGAGCATGGGACCTGGAGATGCACTGATTGTACCACATCTTCTGGGATGTCTCACACAGTGGCAGCTTCTCCCAGCAGAACCTTTGTGGGAGAGCTGCAATGGGACTTGTATCTGCCTTATCTCCAGGATAAATGCATCTGCTAATGCAGCTAATTCTTGAGCTAAAACTTGAACCAACTTCCCCCCTTCTCTCCAAAAAGAAAATGGCTTTGAGTTTATTTTTCATAAAGTATGGCAAGTTTTTATCCCGCTTGTTTCATTTTCCTGTACTTCCTGGTTGTGACTAGGACTTAAAAGCACCATAACACCTCAAGACAGACCATTTTCAGAACTGTCCAAGTGGACATAGGGCATAAGGAATGCACATGAGAGAGGCTCTTCTGAGAGTTTTACCAGACAATTTCGCTGAACAACCAAGGTTCAGATATTTCTTTTCATGAATCAATGAGCATACTTTTGGAAGCATACCTCAACTGAAACGAGCAGTCAAAGCTTTTAAGGTTCAACCCAGTTACTTCCTCCTATCCTGTCAGAAGATACATATAGAAATTCAGTTGCCTGCTCCTTAGCTAGGGATTTTAAATATCAATTAATTGAATAGTCGATTAACCTCATGAATTCTTATCAGTTACACAACTATTCTATAGTCCCCAGGGGTGAGGTCGGCAGCCAGTGCACTCGGGCCTACTCTCGAGGAGCCCCCTGCCACTCTGCACTGCTGCCTCTGTATCAGAGGAAGCAGTGCAGGGTGGCAGCATCCCTGTCTGAGATGGGGAGAGGGGGTGAGCTCCTGGACCTGCCACGAGCCGGAACTCAGCCGGGATGCCAGCCCACCTGGCTCCTAATACCCTTTAAATGCAGAGCTGCACTGGGGGTAGGCTCTGGACCCGGCATGAGCCAAGACAGAGCCAGGCTGTTGGCCAGCCTGCTAAAAAAATTTACTGGTGGGAGGAAAGGGGGGGATGTGTGTAGTCTATAGCATTTAACCAATAAGCAGAAGCTTATAGGTTAATCGACTACACTGTTACATCCCTGTAGATACATCTTATTAATCTCTGTATTAATAATTTTCTCACTGACATTTTTATTTTAACTTTGTATCAAGTCCTTTTAGCATTGTAATAAGTCTTTAGCTTCGTTGTATTAAGTCCTTTTATATAGAAACGTTGTATACTTTCATATAGGACATAGAAACTTTGTATTAAGTCTTTCTATATAGAAACCTTGTATCTTGTAGACTTTGTACCTCCTTTTGCGTAATTGATTGTCCTGCTGAGTGAACAAGGTGTGAATGGATAAGGCATGAAAGACCAGCAACTCCCTGCACTTGCAAGGGTTAGAGAGGGATGGAAGCCAGATCCAAGAACAATGAGAAGAACAATGGGACCTGTGAAGTGGGCTCATTGAAAGAAGACTGGACCTATGGACGCCTTGGGAGTCAGCAGCAAGTGCCTGCTTTTGGAAACACCCTCTTTGAAGGTGAATGTGACAGCATTAAGACACCACCCAGAAGAAGGTGCCACAGATGTCTGACTGCATATGCATATGATGACTCTCACAAATCATGAATATGCATGTGATGACTAACTGGTGTAGTTGCAGGAGAGGGAAGACACTATAAAGGCATCTTGAAGAGGGACCCCAGGGTTTTCGTCTTGTCAACATGGGAGCATCAATCTGGATTGGCAGAAGCCCGGCTCCATCTCTCCCCCACCTAATTCAGCTTGCCAGCGCAGTTAGGGGGAGCAACTATTGGTTACAACACAAGATGGAGTGTGTGTGTGCTATGTCATATGCATATGATAAAGTATTGATTGATCTATGTATGCTCAATAAATGCAGTGTGTTGACTTATCCCCCCTGAAAAAAGATCCCATGTGCTTCTTTTAAGCACAACATCCCTACCTCTAGCCTCAGTCAGTTTAACGCCTTAAACTTGTCTGCTTTAAGGAGTATCAATATCACTTCAGGAATTCAGTAATTTTGTTTAAACAAGCTCCTATTTTGACAGAATCATTTTACTACTGTATGATAGCTTGTGCTGACCTGATGACCACAGAACAATGTTCTACTCTGATGCTGCATACCTTAATGGACTGCACAATGTACACTTAATTCCCGGGTAAACAAATAATGTTGTTGCTATCTGATCAGAAATGTTCAAGCCCCACAGCAAAACTCCATCAAAGGGATCAAAAAACCAGCAACAACAAAATATGAAAGCAAACAAAGCTTTGGAGAAAAAGGCATCTGAAGACAATACTCTTGTTTAAAAAAAAAAAAAAAAGAAATTATCTAATTATACTGTTGGTGCTAGGAGAACAATTAACATTTAAAATTACATGTGCAAGAAAACATGAAATAGGAATGTGAAGTAAACTGTGTAATATTCTTCTGGTTATCAGGTGGTTCAATCTGTATGAACAGCCACAATGAATGAGCGCTGAAAGGATCTGTTCTACCCAACAGCGCAAGGCCTGTCAATACATTATTGCAAGTTAGACTGTAAATTATTGAAGGCAAATACCGGATCTCCCCTACCTGACTGATCCCAGATGAGAGATTTTGCCAGACCAGAGAGGCCATTTCTGGCCCCTTTGTTGTGATCCCCCTCTACCCTATTCCCCCCCCCTTCCCGCCAGGACTTCCTGGCTCCCCTGGGCAGCCCAGCTGGGTTGTGCATCTGGCTTCCCTCCTCCCCATGCAGCCCAGCTGGGCCACCCCCTCACCCCAATCTACAGTATGTTGGGAACTCTGTAATCATGAAACATCCGTGGTCTGGACCACAGATGTTATTGAACCAGAGAGTTCCGATTTATAGAGGCACAACCAATAATAATAATAATAATAAATAAATAATTTCCCCTTCTTTGTTTCATTTATCCAAAACACGAGACATAAAAGAAAAAACAGCTAGAAATGCATCTATTCTCTGTGAAGTAATGGAGGGGGATCATTTCTTTTTTTACAGGGAAATGTGTGGCACAGAGTCAGTACGAAAACTTCCAGATATACCCTAGAACAGATTTAGAATCAAACTTACCCTAGCTGTGTGCCACTGGCGACAACTTTTTCAGTGTGTAAGAGATCATTTTCTGTGGCTGCTGCCATAGCTGCAGTCAATGCCATCTTCTTCCCACCTGTTTCTGCACTATGACTGGTCATTACGGTTGCCTGGGGAATTTCCCTTGCGGACTGTATGTTTCTGAAGGTACTTTGTTGCCAGCTGGACTTCAAAGACTGCCTGTTCTGAAATCCAGCATGGGAAAGAAATGGTGATCTGACTTGTCCCACAGCACTACCATTAGTCAGGTAGTTCTCTTTCTCCAAGAGGTTGGTCATACTGCGACTGTTCCCCACTTGTGGGTACAGAGCTACAGCTGGGCTGCTGGGGGCACTGTCAAAGACTGTGTCATTAAAAGACCCTCGATGGAAATGGGTATGATAAATCTGCTGTTTGATTGCAGAATCAGGATTACTGGCACCAACAATGTCAGAACGAGCATATCTTGGTGGGACACTAACATTGGATCTCCTGCTATCACCATGCCTCTGAGTGAATCCAATCTGATTTCCCCTGTTGTAGTGGAAATCATTGTATACATATACCAGCTTCGCGGGACCTTTCTGGGGAGAAACTTCTAATCTCTTCAGAGGCTGCCTTTGATACCTCTCTTCCATTGTCTTGTATGAAGTATATTGTGGGGCTCTAGTCCCCCAGCCATTTCTGTAAGAGCCTGGTGAGGCCACCTGAAGCAAAAAGGGACAAGAGTCATCACAAGAACAGAGCTTTTTTGTTTTCTTAATTATTCTGTGATAATTTGGGTGGATAACATTTTTGCCACTTGCTAGTAGAAAGTAGAACAGTACAATAAAAGGTGGACTGCAGACAAACATGAAGATGAAAATGGGGTTTATTGCACTTCTTCATGAACCTCCCATTGAAACTAGGAGGGAGTGCATTCTGGCTTCTAAGCACTAGGAGCTAGACTTCAGGATACCTGGGTTCTAATCCCTGCTCTGCCACCAACTCAAAGTGTGATCCTGTGCAAGTGACAAAACATAAGATACTCAAAAGGGCCTCTACATTCTGTGTCATCTCTGTTTTAGGTGTTCAACTGGACACACCCGAAGTTTGATCTGCAGACATACTGAACACAAAACATCTCCAAAACTGAAGTTAAGTGTCTCAAAAGGCTCTGAGACCCACAGACAGATGAAAGACGTTATGTCGACAAGGAGCTTTATTAACAATACTGTAATCAGGCTTGTACATGAAGTCAGCTTATCTGACCTTGAGTGATGAACAACTTTCCTGGCCTCAATGGGCACGCTGGCAACTTGTTGCAATCCACAAACCACACATTATTTACATGTATGTGCATTCAAAAATTAACGTGATGTATGAATGTAGGGTGCAAGCCATCGCAGCTAGGGGCCAGACTGCATACTCCATGCAGGGGCAGTCTCAGCCATGGAAGGACGGGGTGCATAATCCAGCTGTGGGACCAGGACAGGCTCATGAGATTGGCTGCATTTGTTTATCCAGGAGATGTACACAGCAATCCCCACTTTCTTGACTGAAAAGGAAGAAGGCAGGTAACCCTAGCTTGCACCTCTTTCTATGCATCACCATTTCACTGGCAGGGCAGAGGTGCATAAATAAGGGCAATGGAGAAAATTGCAGGGGAGGGGAAGGATGCATCATTTCAGGAGTCACTTGGCACTGGGAGGTTACAAGGCCTTTTCTCATGGCAGCCACTCCTCCCGGTTCTTCCATTTCCACCTTCAAAACTATGACATCTCCCCGAGGTTCATGTATTGCCTCCAGTTCCCACCCTCATTGCACCCTTCTTTCTAAGTTTTGTAATGTGGAATACAACCCATTTCAAATGTTTTCAAATTGAGTGGTGAGAGAGCATAAAGGTAGCCATGAGGCAGTTGCAGTTATGCAACTGGTTGTGAAGATATGTGAAGAGGGTAAATAGACTCAGAAAAACAAAATATTGTAATTCTATGTGGTGATGCTTTTAGAGCCCCACGTGTCCACTAAGCCTGTCTGATACCACCACCCCAGTAGAAATTCTTGTGTTTTGCAAAGTTTAAAGAGATTACAAGGTGAACACTTAGCATTATAGAAAAAAAAAAAAAATAAAGCCACTGTTTGTGGCAGCAAATAAAGATATGAATTTCCAATTCTACAAGTTTCCAGTTATTCCCTGTATTTTTCTCACCTGAACAGATTGATAATATGCGACTCCTTGTGGAGGTTTTGAAAAATCAACTGTGTCCAGGTTATAAACATGTTCTGGAACACTGACGGCCCGATGGAGACTGCCTAGAATTGAAACAAGACTAACGTAAGCACGATATTAAGGAAACAATATTTTATAATAAAAGGACAATATATATCCAGCCTGTGACGCTAATAATACAAACACTAGCTGGAGAGTGAACAAGGAGAAATGGAAAAGGTTCTAGTTATTCACTATATTATGTTCTGGTAGTGCATAAGCAATGTTCTCTGATAGCAGAAACTCACAAGAGGAGAAGCAATTCTTGGTTTAGTCCTAATTGGAGCACATGATCTAGTCCAAGAACTGATTATAGCTGGACTGCTTGGTAATAGTGACAATAAGATAATGAAATGTAAACATCTCTCTGCCGGAAAAATACCACAACAGCTCAACAGTGTGCGTAAGTCTAGACTTCAGGCTTCTTTTGAATCCACACTGCCAAAGTGCATCGAAAAAGCAATCTGCTTTTTCGAAAAATAGCATCCACACCGAATGGACGCTATCTCACATTTAAGCTGTAATTACTATGGATGGAGTGGCGACCAAGGCACCTGTGCTTTTTCCTGGAGGCCTCTTCTTTCAAAAAAACTCCCTCTTCCACGTCCACACACACCTTTTTCCAAAAGAGCTCTTTTGGAAAAAGTAGTCTTCCTTGTAGAATTAGATTTACCAATATCAGAAAAACCCCTGTGTTCTTTCAATTTTCTTTCTAAAGAACACAATAGCAATGTAGACGTAACTGAAGTTTTTTTGGAAAAATGGCCTTTTTTTCCCCCCGAAAAAACCCTGCAGACTAGACACACCCTGTAGCATTTAATTTCAGAAAAGGAGGACTACTCAAAAATGCGGAAGTTAGTTAAACAGAAATTAAAAGGTACAATGCTAAAAGTGAAATCCCTGGAACTGCATGGAAACGATTTAAAAAGACACCATAATAGATGCTCAACTTAAATGTATACCCAAATTAAAAACACACACACAATAAGAGAATCAAAAGTGCGCCATCATGGCTAAACAACAAATAAAAGAAACAGTAAGAAACAAGAAGGCATCCTTTAAACAGTGTAAGTTAAATCACAGTAAGGACAAAAGAAAGGAGTATAAACTTGTAAATGAAATGTAAAAATATAATTAGGAAAGTCAAAAAAGAATTTGAAGAACAGCTAGGCAAAGACTCAAAAAGTGATAGCAAAAATGTTAAGTACATCAGAAGCAAGTAGGGTACGTCTACACTAGCCCCCTAGTTCGAACTAGGGAGGCTAATGAGGGCGACCGAAATTGCTAATGAAGCACGGGATTTAAATATCCCGTGCTTGATTAGCATAGTCCCGGCCGGTCGCCATTTTGGAAACTGACTAGCCTGAAGTAACTGCCTGCATCTCCATGAGGAGTAACAGTTAATTCGAACTAAGGGGTTTATCTTGGAATCCCGGTTCTCTGCCGCATGTAAACGCGGGCAGTTACTTCGGGCTAGTCAGTTTCCAAAATGGCGACTGGCCAGGAATATGCTAATCAAGCGTGGGATATTTAAATCCCGCGCTTCATTAGCAATTTCGGTCACCCTCATTAGCCTCCCTAGTTCGAACTAGGGGCTAGTATAGACGTACCCTTAGTCTGCTTAACAACCAGTGGGGCCACTGGATGATTGAGGTGTTAAAGGAGCACTCACGGACAATAAGGTCATTGCAGAGAAACTCAATGAATTTTTGCATTAGTCTTCACGGCTGAGAATGTGAGGGAGAATTCCAAACTTGAGCCATTCTTTTTAGGTGACAAATCTGAGGATCTGTCCCAGACTGAGGAGTCCTTAGAGGAGGTTTTGGAACAAACTGATTAACTAAACCGTAATAAGCCACTAGGACCAGATGGACATTCACCCAAGAGTTCTGAAGGAACTCAGATGTGAGGTTGCAGAACTATTAAACGCAGTTAGTAACCAATTCTTTAAATCAGTTTGCCCTTGTCTACTCTAGGGGATAAATTTGAATTAAGATACACATCTTCAGCTACGTTAATTGTGTAGCTTGAGTCGAAATATCTTAACTCGAATTTTGGTGCCATACACACTGCGGGAAGTTGAAGGGAGCACACTCTCCCTTCAACTTCCCTTTCTCCTCACAGAAACAGGACTACCGGTATTGACGGCAGTGCCCTCTCAGTTCAAATTAGTGTGTCTTCACTAGACCCACTAATTCGAACCCCGATCGAATGTGGTTGCTTCGATCTTATCTGTGGTATATTCCCTTCACACACACTTCACAGTCAACCTGTGGAAGTCCTTGGCAGAGGATGTTATGAAGACCAAGACTGTAGCAGGGTCCAAAAAAGATCCAGATAAATTCATGGAGGATAGGTCTATGAATGGCTATTAGTCAGGATGGGGTCCCTAATCTCCTTTTGCCAGAAGCTGGGAATGGGCAACAAGGGATGGTTTACTTGATGATTCCCTGTACTGTTCATTCCCTGTTAGACATGTGGCATTGGCCACTGTCGGAAGACAGGATACTGGGCTAGGTGGATCTTTGTTCTGTCCAAGTATAGCCATTCTTACATTCTCATGTCATTTTTGTCAGCCTCTGATATTATAGATATTTAAAAATAAAACATGAGAATTTTTACATCTTAGTTTTTCTTATGGCTAGAAGACAATACAATTACTTCATAAAAGTATTTTGAGAACAAGCAAGAATTTTTAGAAACATCCTCTATGTCCTGGTGGATAACTGACTAAAGCATGGGTTCCCAAAATGGGGGGCGTGCCCCGCTGGGGGGGGCATGAAGAAATTCCAGGAGGGGCACGAGGCGACCCAGCCCTCTCCCGTCAATCCTCCCCCCAAAATTTTCTGCTATTTTTGTTCCTCAGCCCCGGTCAGTTCCTTTTTTCCCCCCTCAACAAGTTTTGCTGCTATTGGGGGGGGGGGGGGAGAAGGGGCGTGTGAGGGTTTCTCAAAAATCAAAAAGGCGGCGTGATGCCAAAAAGTTTGGGAACCACTGGACTAAAGTAACAAAGGGATTACATTAATTAGCTTCTAAGGAACATTTTCCAGCTATAGAACAAGTGTTTGCCATAACAACCCGCAACTTCAGTCAAAATATGCACACAGAGTTGCAATTTCAAAGTCAGGGTCTGAAGCACACAAAATATGCAAGTAGGGCTGTAAACAGAAAATTGCAGATGAACATTCTTACTGAGAAAATGCATGCTCATGTGCAAGTGCTATTCCTTGCACATATACTGCAGGTGTAATTTTGATTCATCTTTGAAAAATGCAGCACATGCTGTCATCTGCACTGCACGCTTGCCTAGTTCTGCTCTTAATATTTCTCTTTCCTTAGGATCTAATCTAGTGGTTATACACCGGAGCAGGCAGTATTTCATTTATCCCTTGAGTACTGCATGCAGAGTATAGTAAAAGGCCACGAGCAAAGTGTATGGATTATGGAGACACATGGCATAAGACCCTGGGTCAGGAAAGGGGGTTAATGACATTTCCAATCCATATCTGAAAAGTTAAGTAATCCTACAGAAAAGTGTGGGAGGCATGCTCTACTGGATAAAACCTGAAAGTGAGAATGTCTGGCACAGAAGGTGAAACTGACTCTCAGTTATTTCCTTAGTTAAATCAGGTCCCTCCCCCATTTAGATTTCTTTCAGGTTGAGGCTTTAATAATGCTTAATTAATATAATGTTTCCTAAAGGCAAAGTCCTTTGCTTAAAAAAAATAATATTCTGATTATCTAATGGATGTTATTGAAATTATTGTTCATAAGAGCCTAGTGGTTAGGACTAACTGCAAATCTAACTCTTTTATACATAGAACATAGAGAGGTGTTTAAATGGGTAAAACGAATGCTAAAAGCTCAAAAAAGGATACGACTGGAGCAAAAGTGCAATAGTTCATGCAGACAGAAAACCAGTCTTCAACAATAGAAAATCTAGACTGACTCTGATGACATCATGTTGATCCAAATGGCAGTTTGTCCTCAAAAATCAGATCGAACAGAACCAAAGAACTACTCTGAGCCACAACTGGATGAAGTTTGCATCTTTAAAACTTTAGAGAGTAGATTTACAAAAATATTTGAGTGCCTAAAGATATGCTCTTAGTGGGATTTGCCAAAACACCAAAGTGCCTACCACCCATTGACTTTCAAGGGGGATCAGACATCTAACTTGCTTAGTTGCTTGTAAGCATCCAAATACCTTGGTGAACCTCACCCTGGGTAATTATTTTGAAGTCGGCAAAGAATGAAACCCACCAAGAGGCTGAAAATGGGCACCTGTTATGGATTTTTCACTGGAATAAACAACAGTGTAAGGATAAATCAGAACCTATCTATACTGAAAAGAAATTTAAAGAAGTTGGGTCAAATTCAGTCATATGCTCCAGCTACTTTGCTCTGTCACTTTAAGTATGTGTGTCTTTTATACGAACAAGGAATACCTAAGCATTTGACCAAGTGATGTTCTACAAAACATATACATACTGGTTATTCTGCCTGTCAGTCTGCTATACCATTTGAGAGCCCACGCATATACAGGTTGAACCTTTCTAGTCCAGAATACTCGGGACTTGACCAGTGCCAAACCAGACAATTTGCCAAACCACAGATCAGTATCGTCTAGCAGCATTACCAACACTTCTACCACTTACTGGGCTTTTAGAAGACATTTATGGGTAAATTAGAACTAAACAACAGCACCGAACATTGAGAGCAAAGACTCTGTATTTGGCTGTAAACAAACTTTATGGGACCGCGGGAAACCTGGCCACACACATAAGTGGACATCTAGCTAACTAAAATCATGCCGGACCATGGATGTTGCCGGACCAGAGAGTGTCGGACTAGAGAGGTTCAACCTTGTAGTTTGTTTAATTTATATACTTTTATATTATACACCACTGTCCTGTCCCAAGTCCCCAGTAATACTAAGATGTAATTTGTTGGTGTAATTGATGTAATTTTTTTTGAAGCTAAGCAGAATTACTTCTCTACTCAAAGAAATGCTATTTATTTATTCCTTAAAAATACATGTGTTTCCAACCATCCTGTGTCATAGTCCACTTTCTGTTTGTCCAGTGCTTTATGGCCACCATACTTAGAAGGATATCTAGAACATGGGTTCCCAAACGGGGGGATGTGTGAAGAAATTCCAGGGGGGGGGAGAGGCATGAGGCAACCCAGGCCCCTCCCCCCGCCAAGTTTTGCTGCTATTTTTGCTTTTCAACCCCAGTCAGTTCTTTTTTTTTGCTCAACAAGTTTTGCTGCTATGGGGGGGGGGGCGTGAGGGTTTCTCAAAAATAAAAAAGGGGGCGTGATGCCAAAAAGTTTGGGAACCACTGATCTAGGGGCTCTACTCAGCTTGACTTCTAATAGGTACATACATTCCTTAGATTCCTTTGAAAATCTCAGGCTAGGAGTCAATATTATCTTACTATTTATTTAGTTAACACAAAGCTCCTATGAGCACAGCCCCTATATCTCCAAAATATTTTGTGTAGCTCTGAACTCACTGTCTACACTCAACAAATAATACAATGATGATTGTATTGCTCTCCATTAAGTAAGTTAGTCTAAGGTTCACACAGTGCATAGCTGCCCTTTTTGCAAAGCCAAATATTGTTGATCAGAAGTTGCAGCATTCAAAGATATTTTACTAAACATAGGACTTAATATTTTAACTAGCCAGCTGGTTTGACTGTCAGTGTTGTTGTGAAACTCTGCTTCTAAAGGAAGTGTTGCTAATTGATGCTGGATATCTCCATTAGCTATTAGACTCAAGAAGAGGAGATCCAAGGCAGATTTGCCTTTCCATTCCCTGGATTGAGAAGACTGACTCCTTTCTCTGGCTTCTGTGCTGGACAGAAATATACTTTTCATCTCCAATTCTTAGCCCTGGTAAGTGTAGACAAGGCCTTAGACTTGCAGTTTTGCCAACTCAAAAATCATGAGTCAAGGCCTCAAAAATCAGAACATTGGCTTAAAAAGTGAGATTTAACAAAAAAATATAAATGAAATCTGAGTGTTTGATATTTGCCTTCTGGTTTAAGCACGGAGGGTACGTCTAGACTACACGCTTCTTTCAAAAGAAGCTTTTTTGAAATAATCTTTAGAAAAAGCTTCTTTTGAAAGAGATCGTCTAGACAGCCACCACTTTTTTTCAAAAAAGCAATCCGCTTTTTTGAAAGAGAGCACCCAGGCAATCTGGATGCTCTCTTTCGAAAAAAGGCGTTCTTGCTCCTAAAATGAGGTTTACCGCTGTCGAAAAAACTGCTGCGTTCTTTCAATTTAATTTTGAAAGAACGTGGCGGCAGTCTAGACACAAGTGAAGTTTTTTCAAAAAAAGGCCACTTTTTCCGAAAAAACTCTGTAGTCTAGACATAGCCAGACACTCTCAGGATGAGCAAGTAGGATACACCCCTGACTCTAGTGTTCAGATTTTAAGACTTTTCTCTGAAACGAAGGGGCTAGAAGCTTAACCTCAGAGTTCATTTTAACAAAAAGACTTACATAATGGCAGGACTCCAGAAGTTGGTGGTTTAAAAATGAGCCACCAGACTTGTGATGAAATCAAGAGAACAAGCAACATATCTTCTGTAAAGCAGAGGGAATCTTGAAGAAGCTAAGTGGATTCTGGGATAAGCTCCCCTGTATCTCCTAGGTCTTTCTCCAGTTGATCCCTTGGACAAAGAACCAGTGTTTTTGTATGTGAAAGGCTTTAGTGCTGAAAGGCTTTAGTCCTTTGGATTCCTCCCAATAATCCTGAGTCATGGATGGTAGCCTGTCTGCAGCTTGCAGCCAAAGTCCATCTACCTACTCCCCAGAATCACAGTGGCAGTTTGACAAATCTGGGTGTGTTTGACTCTGCACAAAATATGAATGGGACAGTCAATATGCAGAGACTTGGTGAACACCAAATGCTTGAAACTCTGTATGTGATCTAGGGATGTAAGCGACTGATCGGGGAGTCGACTAGTCGCTCCCCCCACCATGCTGCTTCTATCAGAAGGAGGTAGCAAGGGGGAGTAGAGGAGAAATTTGCTGGGGGGAGCCAGCTTAAAAGCCAGTTCCCCCCACCTCCAGCTCCGTGGGAGGGGGCAGGGGCACAGCAGCCCTGTTCCACCTTTGAAATGTACAAGAGTCCCTGCTGGGGCTCTTGTACATTTCAAAGCAGAAGTGCAGCATGGAACCTGGAGCCAGCAGGGGACTCTGAGCCCTGCTAGGGCTCTTGTACATTTCAAAGGTAGAACGCAGTGTGGCACTTCCACCTCTGAAAAGCAGCAACAGTCAGGGCGGCTCTTGCTACATTTCAAAGCAGGAAGCTCCCTTATTAACTCATCGAATAGTCGACGGAAATTCCATCAACTATTCGATTAGTTGATTAAACTAATTTTAACATCCCTAGTGTGATCACATCCCATTTATGACATTCTTTACCATCTGTACCTGTATTTGGATGGCTACCACAAACACCTTCCTTCTCTTATGTCATCTTCAAACATTCATGAAATAACCTAAATTTGTACCTTATTGTATCAGCCCTTTGAGTAGGGTTACCAGGTGATTTCAAAAAAATACCAGACCCACTTGATCTCAGATGGGAGGTGGGACCAGCCGGGAGGGGAGCGGGGCTGGCCAGAGGAGATGGGGGGGGGGAACAGCTGGCGGGAAGTAGGGCTGGCCGGGAGGGGATTGGGGGGAGCAGGGCTGGCCGGGAGAGGAACCAGCCGGTGGGAAGCAGGGGTAGCCAGGAGAGAGTGGGGGGGGGGGAGCAGGGCTGGCTGGGGGACATGGGTGGGGGGAACTGGCCAGCAGGAAGTGGGGTTGGCCGGGAGGGGGTCGGAGGGAGCGGGGGGAACTGGCCAGCAGGGAGCAGGGCTGGCCCGGGTGCACACAGATCCCAGGGTGCTGCCCTTCCCGTGCACAGTCCCGGCGGGGTGCACGGGCGAGTCTAGCCCCAGGGATCCCATCCTGCCCTGGCCCCGGCCCCGGCCCCCACCCTTATCCCCCTCCTCTCTACTGTGTAGTTGCGTACTGCCTGGCTGGCAGACATGCTCACGCATCATGAGCATGCCTACCAGCCAGGCAGTATGCAACTACGTACTGATGATACTCATGATAATAATAAAACTTAATTAATTAGAAAATACTGGTCATTTATATGTCTGTTTTTAACCCTCAATTTGTTTCCCGGACATAAAGCTCAAATACCGGACTGTTCGGTTCAAAACCGGACATCTGGCAACCCTACCTTTGAGGAATCACAGATGCTAGCAATGGTTCCCAATCTTTTCCAGATGGGGACCCATTCTGACAATTCAGAAAGACTTGGTGACCCAAGGCAATTCAAAAATGGGGGGAGGAGGGAGGGCAGAGCCACCTGGGGAGACACTTGGCAACCCTTCTGAAATGTAATGGGGTCCCAACCCATACGCTGGGAAACCCTGCGCTAGAGATAAAGAATCATCCAGATAATTTAGTCCTTCTCCCTGCCAATGGAGTGATCCCTACAATAGTTTTCCTAATGTTTTATACTTTGTATTTGTCAGAACTAGAACATTTATACAATTTTTCATAGTGAAAAACAAAAAGCCTTTATTGTTTAGGAAGGACAGGAAAGAATTTAACAGGAAAAAATGGAAGTCTTCAGCAAATGTTCCTTCTATATAATTCTCCTCTCTACAATAATTTATAAAGGAAACTATTTTCTATGTTTTTAAATATGAGATTGAATATGATCCAATTTCTATTGACCCATCTACTCATACTGGAAGAGAGAAAATACAATAGAAGAAAAATCCCATTAAGACCTATAAAAATGAAGAAATTCAAGGCAGACAAAAGGCTACCTATAACTGGCTTATACACAAAACTGTCAACCAAAACCACAGAAGATTTATACCTCTATTACTCAGAAAATTGAATGCAATTCCTTCATTGAAAGCAATTACACAGTAAGGGTAGGCCAAAGTGCCAGATTCTGCTCTTCTCTCCATCAGTAAAATCAATAAGGATGCAAAGGAGTGTGGTTTTTGCTCAGTCAATAGACTGACCCGACCCCAACTCTTCCCCCAGAGCATGCCCCATCCCTGCTCCTTTTCCTTCCTCCCTGAGCTTGAACACGGCAAATCAGGGCAATGGAAGAGCTGCTAAGCATGGGAGAGTTGAGCAGAGAGGGGAGCTTGGTGCTGCTTTTTCCCTGTCATCATTCCAATCCTGGAGCACGCATGGTATCATTGCTAATGCTGGACCATGGATGTTGCCAGACATGGAATCCTGGATTACAGAGATTCAACCTGAACTGCTAAATTACACATGAGAACTGAAGGGAGGATTTCCAGACTTATTACTGCATAACATTTTAGACACTGCTCTCTTTCTCTCTCTTTGCGATGATAAACTCTCTGCCACTTGGTCTCGCTTTAAAACAAATCAGTTATTTATTTTATTTATTTAGACATTCAGAATTTGAATTTCACTGATTTAGTGCTCTATTTCGTTTTGATCATATGTTTAATGTATAAAACTACAGCAACTGGTTCAATGGTAGCTGAAAATTGTGCCACTTAGTGTCTTACATTTAATAATAATTTGACAATGAAGATCGTTTTTTTGGCATTAGTGTTGACCAGATGCTTTTATTTTAAAATGGAAACAGAGCAGAACCTAAATTTTAATTGTATAGTGACTGGAGTAATTCTCATGTCATGATTAACTATTCATTTTCTCAAGGAATAAAAATACATGCATTTTAAAATGGACCTATATTTCTAACATAAAAAAGTAGAAACCTTAAAACCTCTCCCAACAAACATCATGAATGTATTACACTCTGCATTATGAAACAACAAGAAAGGGCACAAATCCAATCTGTTTTCCTTTGTATGTCACAGATAAGGCTGCGTTAGAATGATTAATTTGATCCCTTTTATAGAAAATATACAGTATATTCCAACACCCCCAAACCTTCCAGTTAAGTCAATGGAAATTATTAGTGCACAGGCCTATAGGATCGAGAGCTTAGTGCAGTGTGTACCATTGATTCCTCTTTACACATATAAAAACCAAGTGCTTATGTATTTGCCTGACTTTAAGTGTGAGTCCAGTTATGCATATGCTCCAGTGACTTGCTGAACCGGGTCTGAAATGCTTACCATTATATTGCAGGGGATTGTGCATGACAGTTTTGAAGTGCATGAGAGTTTTTCCCATTGACTTTAAGTGATGCAGGATTAGGCCTGTAATCTATATTAAGGCAATAGTGTCAAAGCAAAGTTTGAAAGGCTTTATAATTTAGGAAGATGAGTGTTTTTTCCACCTAAAACAGTGGCAAATCTCTATGGAGAGGGCTTATTTAAGTATAAATATAAGCAAATTCCAGTTCTCTTGGGTCCTTCTGTGCTTTGAACTGGAAATAACCTGAAGTATGATAAACTGAGCACAGGAACATAAAAAGTTGGAAGAATTGTGGTTCAAAGTCCTTATTTGTATAACTAGTGCACATATCGCAGCGTTTTATATACCATTCTTGCTTCTGAAGCCTATTTTCTTAAAAAAAAATTGGCATTTCAAAAATTCAAAATGCAAAAATACTTGAATTTCAGATAAATAAAGCAAATAAACCCCCCAATATCCCAAATCCGCCAGAATCGCAGACACCCTGAAAAAGAATTAGAGAAGGAAGTAGGTTTGTAGCTCTCTTTCTGAGTGTTTTGGGAGTGTTGGCATGTCCTTTGTCCTAACCCACTCCCATTTGCAGGTTCAGTTTAAAGAAGCCTGGTCTCAGCTCTATTGTCAGCCCTAAAGTATAGTAAAATAAAAATGCATTTTAATGGAACAAATGCCAATTGTTAAAATGTTTGGAAGCGTCTTTTATATTCAAGCTCACAAGACAGGTATCTGCATATAAAATATATTCTGCCTAGAGCTACTAAGCACTTGATTAAACACAGGCGCTGTCAGATGAAGTGGGTTTTACCCACAAAAGCTCATGACCTAATAATTTGTTAGTCTCTAAGGCCACAGGACTCCTCGTTGTTTTTACAGTTACAGACTAATATGGCTATCCCTCAGACTTTTTAAGCACTTGATGGTGAAACCAAAGGTATGAGATTTTGATGGATGTCCTGCAAAGATTTTGAGGAAGGTAGAGCTGTGACTCTATCCCTTTCATTTTTAGTGGTAAATTTTTTTTAGCTGACAGTCATCAACAGCACTATACAAAAAAAGGATGAAGGCTTCATGATGATTGATTCTCAGCTTTGTTTAAAAATAAAGTATTTCCATCACCAATTAATAATAATGTAGGGCCGTACCCCATGAAGAGCCAAATGCACTCAGCAGCTCCTCAGAAGCTCTCAGGTTCTTAGGTTCTGGATTCACACTGTATGCAAAGGGTGTGGCTGTGCTGCATGAGTCCAACCCAGGGGTCAAGGACTCAAACGGCAAACTCCCTTTTACTTAACTATAAAGCTCTACGTATACCAATGCATAGTGTGAATAATAATTTTCTATGGTATTATTGTTTCCATGTCTCCCAATCACTCCTTTCCCATGTGTATTTTATTACGCTTCTCCTTTGTTTACTTTTTGTTTGCAGTCTGAAGGCAGGCAAGACATTATTTGATTTCTTTCCATTTTCTTTTGTAAATGGAGGCAATTAGAAAAGATAGTTATTAAAAGAGGATTAAAACAAACACACTAGAGTTGCAGGTTGGAGGGTTGAGAAGAGACACAATTCTTTCATATCCTGGTAAGCCAGGAGTAACTCAGCTGAAGTCAACGGAGTTACACTACTATAAAAACACTGTAGTGAGAAAAGGCAATTGGAGCTAATTTATTTAATCAGAAAGGAAAGTGAGAGAGAGCATTACAAAAGAGGAAGAGACACAATTAAGATCTTATGGTAAATGTTGTACAAGGCAGGAAAGTCATGTTAGAATAATCTTAAAACCATGTCCCTAAGGGCCAGTGCAGTTTACAGACACTTAGAGAACTATTCTGAACTTAAAAGACTCTCAATCTTCAAAAGGAAAAACTTAAAAACAACAAATAGTCTAGTAGCACCTTAAAGACGAACAAAACATGTAGATAATCGCTTCTCGGCCTCTTGGCTAAGATCATGTGTGATCTTTTGTGGGCCCACTGAAGAAGTGGGTTGTGCCCACAAAAGCTCATGATACCATCTATATGTTTTGTTAGTCTGTAACAGGAAAAATTTAAAAAACAACAAATAGTCTAGTAGCACCTTAAAGACTAACAAAACATATAGATGGTATCATGAGCTTTTGTGGGCACAACCCACTTCTTCAGTGGGCCCACAAAAGATCATGATACTATCTACATGTTTTGTTCGTCTTTAAGGTGCTACTAGACTATTTGTTGTTTTTTAAATTTTTCCTGTTACAGACTAACTCCACTACCCCTCTGAATCTTCAAAAGGACTGTGAGAGCAGAAATACAATAGACTCTAGAATCAGTATTGTGCTCCTAAATCCTTTAGGTACTCCAGGTTATATTTATATAGCTACAATTTCTACCAGAGACACCACACAGTTGAAAGAAACTAGAAAAATGGAGAACTTTAGCTGGTCTTAGCATAACAGCCCATAAGAGGGAAGACAGGCAGAATAGTTTGGACAAGGGGGATGGAGGAGAGGAAACATCTGACTCCTGAAGGCGTTTCAAACTTTCCTCTAAGCAACATGGGAATGCAAAGAGCCAGGGAATATCAGCATCACCTTCAAACAGAATAACAGTGTCCCCTGAGAGGACTGTAAAGAAGAAAAAAAATGTACCAGAGACATGAAGCTGGGTAAAGGGGGAGGGAAGAAGACTCAAAAGAACAAGAAAGAGAGTGAGGAGGAAAAGGAAAGAGGAAGAAGGGATAGAAGTTGTGAGGAAAGCAGAGAGAGAGGGAGGGGAAGAGAGAAGGAAGAGGTGGGGAAAAAAAGAGAAGGGGAGAGTGGAGAAAAGGGGGGGGACAGTCAAGAGGGAGGTAAAAGAGAAGGCGGGAGGAAAAGGACGGGGCCCTTGTGGGCACTCACCATTACCCAGGGAGTTTCTCTTTTTCCTGGCCAGCGACTGCTGGACCTGCTGCTGGATGCGGAGACTTTTCTCCTGCCCGGCGCGGCTGCCCAGCTGTTTGAGCCTGGCCTCGGAGGGCAGAGCCAGGGTGGAACTGTCCAGCTCCTGCAGGGTCTGGTGGCCCAGGACGGTGCGGATGTAGCTGTGCTCGGTGGCGAGGGTGGCCATGGTTCCGCCGGGGGAAGAGGCGCCAGCGGAGGCGGCGGTGTAACCGGGGCTGGCTGCCTGAGCAGCCGCCGCCGAGCTCGGGCGCGGTAGGGCCGGGGCTGGGCAGCCTGTGGCTCCGCCACGCCCTCCCCCCAGCGCAGGTAGCAGCTGGCGGCCTGGATCCTACTGCCGCCGCAGGCACAGGCGGGAGCCGCGCTCCCTGCTCCTCCCCCCGGCTGGCCGGCGGCGAGGGGAGCGGCGCGCCCCGCGAGGCCAGGGCTCCTGGACATCCCCGGCGTGGGCGCAGCCCCCGCGCTCCCACACACCCCGCCCAGCCGCGCCTCGCTTTGCTCCCCCAGGAATAACCCTGCGGCTGCAGCTTGGCGCCCGGGAGGGGCGGGCTGAGCCTCTGCACTCAGCCAGGCAGGGGAGGGGGCGCCTGGGCACCAGCGCTTTGCAGCCGGGGAGGGGAAAGAGAAACTTTGCACGGAGTTTGGGACAGGGCAGAGTCCGGGAAGGAGACTCTCCCCAAGAAGCGTGTAGACACCCGACCAGCTCTTCTGGCACCCAGGCCTGGTCTGCACTGGAGGGGAAGCTCGACATAGGCTATCTGAATTGTGGAGTTGTCTTACCTTAAATCCCTGCAACCACACTGCAGGAGGCCTGCAACCTTCTGGTTGGCTTTCCTTGCTCCTCACAGAAGGAGGAGCATCAGATGCTGGTGGGGAGGGGTGTTGACCTCCACCTTTTATTTAGGGGGTTTACATTAGACATGCTAAATCAAACGCTAGACGATCACCCTCCAAAGGGTTGCTCTTTTCTGTAGTGTAGACATTCCCCAAGTGTGCCCTGTATGAGCAGTGCATTAATGATGCCTCCTGAATGACATCCATTAAAGTTTGTAGTGTAGAATGGGGCCCATGGATAGAACCCTAACAAATTCACCTCCATGAAAAATGCATCATGGACCATGAAATTTAGTGCTTTTACCCTATGCTATACAGCATTCACTGGGGAAGACCAGCCAGTGTTTCTCAAATACGGGGGTGTGTGTGTCCTGACCAAAAAAGGAGTTACAGGGGTGCTGCAACAATATGTAGGCAGCAGCTTTCCTGCCTACAGAGGTGGGTGCCCAGAGAGTGGTGGCTGCTGGCCAAGGGTCCGGCTCTGAAGGCAGCAGAGCAGAAGTAAAGGTGGCAAAACCATATGCTCCCACTCAGCAGCCATCTCTCTCTAGCTGCCCAGCTCTGAAGGCAGCACCACTGCCAGCAGCAGCTGCACAGAAGAGTAGTAGAACTGCAGCTCCCCTCCCCCCACACTAACTTTGGGAGCCTCTCACAACTCCTTTTAACTCAGGACCTCCAAAATTACAGAACTGTGAAATTTCAGATTTCAATAGCTGAAATAATGAAATTTACCATTTTAAAAATCCTATGAGCATGCAATTGACCAAAATGGACAGGGCAGGGTTGCATATATGTTGTTATTTTGCTACAAATCTGTGGTCTAAATCTATATTTTAAAAAGTTATCCTGGCATAGGTGTGTCATAGGAATGTGAAAACAATCATACTACCAATGAATATAGTCCTGTCAGCAAAAACCCCAGTGTGAGGTATGTATAGATCAATGTTTCTTAAACTGTGTTCCATGGCACACTGGTGTGCCCTGAGGCAGTAGGAGGTGTGCCGTGGAGAGCAACAGAGTTCAAAATGGCCACTTTTTTCCCTTTCTTTTTTTTTTTTTTTTTGCTCAACAAAAAGTCCTTGGTGTTCCTCATAAAAAAAAAAATATTGTTTGGTGTTCCTCCGTCTTAAAAAGTTTAAGAAACACTGGTATAGATGCAGCTTGGACCAGCAAAAAAGTCGTTTTGCCAACATAGTATGTAGGCACGTATTTTAGAATAAAAGTGCCCTGGTTTCATTTCAACATAAAACCACACCTAGGAATACAGGCCCACACTATTGCTTGTAGACTATGGGTTGTGACTTAGTACTAGGTTGCCTGGCTGCAAGGCAACCACTGAGGGTGCTTAGACAAGCTTCCAGCCTGTCCTGGCACTTGGACTGAGCTGCACCCTGGAAGCAGTCAGCAGCAGGTCCAGCTCCTAGGCAGGCAGGTGCAGGGGGAGGGGGAGGTGGCACAGGGCTCTGTGTGCTGCTCCAGACCCAAGCACCAACTCCGCACGTTGGTTCCCACCCAATGGGAGCTGAAGGGACTAGTGCCTGCAGGCAAAAGCAGCAACAAAGCTGCTTGTGTGCCTCTGCCTAGGAGCTGGATCTGCTGCTGGCTGCTTCCGGGGCACAGTGTAGTCCACGGTATGAGGACAGGCAGGAAGCCTGCCTTCGCACCTCTGCTGCACTACTGACTGGGAGCTGCTGAAGGTACATCCACGCCCCAGCCCTGAGTATCAACCCCCTGCCCGAGCCCTGACCTATTCCAGAGCTCTCTCCTGCACTCCTGTGATGTAGTGCTGGTACCTTGCTGGTTGCTATGCTGGGCGGTGGGCTGTGGATGACCCCCGCTGGCGGCTGTTTGTAGCACAGCCCAGCAGGTCAGGGGATGAGTCATTATGCAAGGGGGCTCTGAACCTGTCCGACCAGTTACCTCCCAGGGAGCGGAACAATAGGAAGAAGGCGGAATGGAGCCCTGGCTGGGGGGGTGGGGGGGGCAGGGCTGGAAGTTAGTGAGTTAGGTTTCTGTCTGGTATCATGGAGGAAGCAGCCAAGGAAGGGGCTGGGATTTAGGGGCCCAGTCTCCCCCATCTCAAGGGGGGCTGAGGCATCCTAGGCCTGCCCTGTAACCAGATTACATCTATGCTGTGCTGTATCCTGGAGAAGCAATAAACTCCCTCTATTCTACTGGCTGGTGGAGTCTGTTCGTGCCACTATGGGGGTACAGGAGGCGGGAGAACCCCGATGCGCCGCCACAACTCCAAACACCAAACCCCATCCCCGTCCCAGAACCTGCACCCCCAGATGGAGCCAATCCACCTCCGTGCCCCAGCCCAGAATCTCTTCCCACACCCTGAACCCCTCTGCCCCAACTCCCAGTCTGGAACCCCCATCTGAACCCCAAACTCCTCATTCCCAGCCCCCCAGAGCCCTTATCCCCCCATAATTGCACTCTCCCACATCCCAAACCCCGCACTGTACTCTGCTCAAAAGATATAATTACGCTGTGTCACAGGCATCAATAATTTTCCTTGTGACTGGGTCATGAGAAAAAAAGTTTGAAAACCACTGCTTTAGTGCAGGGGGACGGACTAGATGACCTCTGGAGGTCCATTCCTTCAAACGCTACATTGCTATGATTCTATGCTCACTCATGCATACACAAGCATATATAAAGGCGCCCGCCCAAAAATGCAGACCCTCCAACCTAGGTGCACCCAGGCTCTCTCATAAACACACCAAATAACCAGCTGTAAAGGCAAGCCAAAAATAGGTACGCAGTCACATATTTACAGAGACAAACCAACCCTTTCCTCAACCACACACACACACACATACACACACACACACACACGATTACTTATGATCAGCAGCCGGGTGAAGTGCTGGCATCATCAGGCCCCTGTGTCTGGGTGGTTGTTTTCCTATCATGCTAGGATACATTAATTATTTTTATTTCTTCTTGCTCATGACACAGAAGTCTTCACATATGGGTACTTAAAATCATAATTTATTTTTATAAATAATGGCAATGTGCACTACATTAAAAGTTATGTTAAAGCTATAACAGTGCTTTAAAAGCTTCAAATGTAACTATGGATCCAAGTTAGCACATTTACTGGAGCAACTAGACAATTACAAAAAAACACTCCCCATAGTATTGTGAAAGCTATACCTCACACCTATGGCATCACAGAAGCAGTACCTTTTTTGGAATGTGAGAAAACCCAAAAGAAATTACTACAGGCACCATTTTAACTAACAGAACTATTTTCTACTATGTATTTTAGAGAGTTTGTCTGTTTGATCAGGAACTCTTACACATTCAGCATACAGCTTCTTCTTATTATCACTTAAAGCAACATAAGGGCTTGGTTGTGCCAGGAAAACAGGATGTGCCTGGAATGGGATTGCTTCTCATAAAACCAAACAGAAAAGAGACAAAATCACCAAATCACATATAGTACTTAAAATGAACATAACTAAGCAAATGTTGAAACAGACTAAGCCAGAAAAATTGGATGAACCTGGAATAGGATTACTTCTCAATAAACCTTAAAGAAAAGAGATAAAATGGAGAAATTTGGAGTAGTACTCTGTTTTGGCACAGCTAAGTCAATGCTTCAGGTTTGGAAACTAGAAGACAATGTTATTGAAAACCAAATTGACTATAGCTCTTTTTTTGTTAAAGTGAATGATAAGAGTTTGTGGGGATGAAGAAAAGTTTTCAGTTAGCTATAATCATACCTCATTGGCTACGATATTGCCACTACTTGATGGAATTCCCATTTAAAAGCTTTACTAAAATTAACTTAATAAAAATAACACCGAAATACAGTCATTTCAATAAAGCATATATATTTTTAAAAAAGAAAAAATATTTGAGTCAAGGACCCAAGCAATGCCAGGTAAATCTGCTAGTAAGCAAAAAAAATAAATCAGGATAATAATTTTCTTTGTTATTTGTTTTTAAAGAAAAGGAAGGAGTTTATACAATTTCCAGAAAAGTTTCACATTTTTCTTCCCACGTTTTTAAGAATAGACTCTTAAAAATAGTAAACATGCAGAAACACATTTTAAAATACAAAATGTCGGGCAGTTCTTTAACTATGACATTATTGGGCTGTGCATAATCCTGTTTATGCAGGATTCTGATAACTATGAAAATGAAGTCCTATTGATTTTTGATGTTGTCACTGTGTGACAGATATGGCAATCACCTGAAAAGAGCTTATTGTGTTGTATTAAGGTGGGCCAGAATTGTGTGCAGTTTCCCTGGGGGGAGAGATGTGGCAGATGCAAGACCTGGGAAGCATGAAGGAGTTCAAATGGCTGTACTGAAAATGTGCCAAACAAGTATGAGAGAGACAAGGTGGGTGAGGTAATATCTTTTGTTGGACCAACTTCTGTTGGTGAGAGAGACAAGCTTTAGAGCCACAGCAGACAAGTATGAACTTTTGGGACAGTAAGTGTTAAGTGGATTCCTGGTAAATCCCTAGGGGAGAGATTAATGCAAATTCCCCAGTGAAGGTTATGCAAAAACACAGCCTTTTGAAGAGATGCCCTTAGGAGACGGTCATTGTCGGTTGATTACCTGTAACATAAAGCCAAGATAAAAAATTGTACAAAGAAATAGCTACTCTACCCAGCTTTTGGTCTGGCTCTGGATCTAAGACCTATGTGAACTTGCAATCATGGAGGAAACCCCAGCTGTGGGGTTTGAAGGACTAAAATCTCCCAGAGCTGTAAATTGGAGCTAGAGGTGAACTCTCCTATGCTTTCTAGTATTTGCCTGACTTCTTTTATTATTACAAAAAAGCAGTCATGTAGCACTTTAAAGACTAACAAAATAGTTAGGTGATGAGCTTTTGTGGGGCAGACCCACTTCTTCAGATCACCTAATAAACTATTTTGTTAGTCTTTAAAGTGCTATATGACTGCTTTTTTGTTCTACCAAGATCAGACTAACATGGCCACCTCTCTGTGACTATTCTTTTATTATTGTTGTATTTTGCCTGTAATGCTTTTACATGTGCTGGCTTCAAAAGTGCTGAGTGGTAACTTATTAACTAAAGGCAAAACACTGGGCATAGACCAGAGAGAGAGACAGAGAGAGAGAGAGAGAGAGAGAGTGCAAAATTTGGGTGCTGACCTTTTTAGGCAGTCTGTCTTGCTGGGGAATTCAGTGTAAGACCCAGCCTTAAAATCCCCAGTCAAGAGGGAGTGAGATGCTGGTCTCCATCCAAGTGAGGTGACCTCTGGGAAAAAAAAGCATGAAGTGGGTGCCATTAATGAAGGGGGAGGGGAGTACACTTGCAGTGGCCCTGAGACTATGACATTGATACTGGAACTTCCTGAGATGCGTAAATAGGTATGTTCATTTAAAAAAAAAAGGTTGAATATGAATGATTTACTTAAAAGTCAAAAAATGCCACCTTTAAGGCTCAAATACTTATGCATGTGCTTAACTGTACTGCTAAACGTGAAGGAATATGTGCGCACAAGAGTTTGCTGGATCAATGCTTAATTTTGCACAAGCAATCTCAAAACGAAGAGCTGATGTTCTGTTTCCAGCCATTCTGGCAATTAAGTGGTTAAAACCCCCAAGAACTGATTTAGAATGGGAAAGTGTATACTTCCACTTTTCTTGTTCTAAAAAAGGACATGGATGAGCCAATGTTGCTCAATTTAAAAACAAACAAATGAAACTTTTGGACCAACATTGGAGATTTTTAGTTAAAAAGGTGAATTTTGTGAAAGTTAGGAATTAATGAAAAAAAGGAGATTAGAATTAACACTGTTATGTAATCTTAACTATAGTGCTGCTAGCCCAACAACAGATAACCGAATTATGGAGCAATCAGGGCACAAACTGAGCCAGTATATCCAGTATTTCCTACTAGTGTTTTTGCCATACTGACATACCTGCTAAGCCAGCAGTACAGCCCCGCCTGGGGCTGATTCAGTCTGTCCATCTCCCATTTTTCTTCACTGCAACTGCCTGCTGCCCCTCTCATACTTTTTCAGCTGCCATTTTCCCTTTAGGCAAACTATGCCATTACTAGGGAAGATCAGACATAATCTGGGAAGTCCCTTGAGATAATGTGGTGCATCAAAAAAGCTGTGATATGTGAGGACAATTCAATACAGCGATGAATGTAACTTAAAATTTCTTACAGTTACTGTCCTATTGCAGCCTGGGACCCTGCCATCTCTTTAAATAGCTCCTTGCCAGAGCTGCGCACCAGGGTGCACCTGCTTATTTTCACCTCTGATTCAATATAAGATAACAAGAACGGAGACCTACACTCAAAGTAAGTGACCTGTCTGCTCAGGGAAGAAAAAGAAGAAATCTGGGGTTGACTCAGGGTGCGTCTACACAGCAGGGCTTAACTCGAAATAAGTGATGCAAGTTGAGTTGCCTCAATTGCGTAGCTTATTTCGAAATTGGGAGCATCTACACGGCATTTATATCAAAACAGAGCATTCTTCCTTCTACTTCCCTTACTCCTTGTACAATGAGAGTTACAGGAGTCAAAATAAGAAGTCCTCCAGCTTGACAATATTTTGACATTATTGCAAAATAACTGCCTGCTGTATAGACGCGGACTAAGTTATTTCAAAATAACGCTAGTTATTTCAAAATAATGTTGCTGTGAAGGCCTACCCTTACTTAAAGGGTGTGTCTAGACGACATCCCTCTGTTGGCAGAGGGATGTAAATGAAGCACTTCAAAAGTGCAAATGAAGCCGGGATTTAAATATCCCGCACTTCAGTTGCATAATCACGTAATGATGCTCTTCCGAAAAAGAGCTATTTTGAAATTGAAACCACAGTCTAGACCTCATGGTTTAAAGGATCTTTCGAAAAAGCACCCCGTTTTCGAAAGACCTGCGTCTAGACTGCAGTTTCAATTTCGAAATAGCGCTTTTTCATTATGCAAATGAAGCACGGGATATTTAAATCCTGGCTTCATTTGCACTTTCAAAGTGCTTCATTTACATCCCTCTGCTGACAGAGGGATGTAGTCTAGACACACCCGAATCTCATAGGAACAGGAGATATGGAGATAATCTGTAGGGCAGTAGTTCTCAAACTTATTTGATAGCCCACCCTTTCTGTCTTTAATCATTTATGCCCCTTCCCTCCAGGTACATATTCCACCACTCAGCAATGAGGGCAGAGTGGAGACCAGCAGCTGTGAGCCAGCAGGGCCACCTCTGAAGGCAGCACTGCACTAGCTACAGCACATTAAGTACGGGAGGCAATGTGAAAAGTGAAATTTATCAATATCATTTCTCACAGCAGACTCAGCACCCTATTGTCACCATTACTTGTGCACAGGGCCGGCCCGAGCCCTTGAGGCGCTCTGGGCCCGGGTGCGCGGCACCGCTCCTGGGCGCAGGGCACATGCGCGGGCCCGCCCGTGGGGCGTGGGCCCGCCCCCCCACGGTGTGTGGGCCCACCTGTGGGGTGCACGGCACATGCGCGGATCGGCCACGGCCGCTGGCACGCAGCCCGGGGCCCGCCCCCGGGGTGCTTGGCGCATGCGCGGGTCGGTCACGGCCGCTGGCGCGCAACATGCACTGCCCAGCCTGGCCAGGCCAGCACTGCTGGCGCACATGCCAGGCCATGCAGGGCCCCGCAGCTGTGTGGGGAAGGGCGCTACTGGCCGACACCGCGGGGCCGGCTCTGTGGGAGCCGGGCGTGCGGCTCCTGATGGCAGCTGTAAGGGACGCCGCGCGCCCCTTACAGCTGCCATCAGGCGCCCCTCATCGGTTGGCGCCCTGGGCAGCTGCCTGGCTCACCCATGCCTCCGTCCGGCCCTGCTTGTGCACTGCTGTTGCTCACCCAGGGGCTGAGAGTCCTCCACCTCCAGGTGAGGGACTGGGGTGAGAGGGAGGAAAGGAGAGCCTGAGGCTGGGCTACCTCCTGGTGAGGGACTGGGAGAGGGGAAGAGAATAGCCTCAGCTGCCTTCTGGTTGTTTTGGCTCCCCAACACTCTCATTTGCCAAGAGACCCACAAAAAACTTGGCAAACAGTTTGGCTGCTAGTGTGCAGAGAACAATGCCTACTCTGTGGACAATACGGTCTCATTGTTTCCTTGTACTCTTTTGTCTGGCTGTGTCTGTCACTTGTTTAAGGCCAGGTCAACACTAGACCTGGAGGGTCGGTTTAAGGTACCCAACTTCAGCTACGTAGAATATGTTGTTGGAGTCGGTCTACTTTAAACCAAGCTTGGCGCTGTCCCCTCTGCGGGAGGCCGATGAGAGCAAAAACTCCTATCAGCTTCCCTTACCCCTTGTGACTATGAGGAGTATGGGGGCTAACCGCAGCTGCCCTCGGCGTTCGATTTACGGATTTATACTAAACCTGCTAAATCGAACGCCAAAACTTACGTCTCCGGTGCAGCTAGTGAAAATGTGCCCTCAGACTGTAAGCTCTCTGGGGACAGTGACCATTTTTTTGTGCTATGTTTGTGCAGTACCTAGCAGAATAGAGTCCTGTTTCAAGACTGGGTGTCCTAGGCGCTATGGTGGTACCAAAAAAAAAAAAAAAAAGATTTTGCTTCTTTCGGCACTTCCCATTATATGTCTGGGTAAACCCAGGGTCTGATCCTAAGATACTGAGAACAAAATACTGTCAATAATAAGGCCTTGATAGTGGAACTCCTTGTTAGAAGAGAACAGAGTGTTTAAGCCTCGAGGCATTCAGATCAAGGTGTAACACACTGTTTTGGTAAAGCCTTTTTCAAGATGAATGCAATTTAAAAATATCCCCCAAATACAAAACCATGATTCTGCATGTCCAAAGAAATAGGCACCTTTCATTCTGGGCTGAAACATTCCTTAATTTTATGCAGCTGTTAGAGATCATGGTGGTTGTTGCTTTATAAAAACCTAGGACACACACATACATCTGGGCCATATCTGCACTCCCCCTCATCTTCCTTCTGGTTTTATCATCATAACATGAAGTCTAGTTGAACGAGCAGTTAGAGTCTATGCTACTTGTATAATCTCAGGGAGCGGAGAGGCCACCCTGCCATCAAGTGGCTAATTTAGGAAACCACATTTAGCTCACAAGTATCCTCACAAGCAATCTGGTTTTCATTCATTATTATGGTATTTCTTGCAAACGCTGAACATCTCAGGATGTTTAGAACACCATGGCATTCACTGTTTTGCACTAAACCTATAGGAGATCAGCATTTCACCTCAGTTTGTGACTGTAGTGACATTTTGAGGCCATTTCTGCATGGGCAAGAGCAATAGGCAAATCACCTCAGTTTGTTCTTTTAAGTGTCATTCAGATTTTCAAAGCCAGCGAGGCTCTTTGTGCCTCAGTTCACCATCTATAAAATGGGGGTGTTCGCCTTTCCCTATCTTCCAGGGGTGGTTAGAGATAAATGCAGTAAAGACTGGGAGGCCCTCAGATGCTGTGGTGAAAAGGATCATGTGTCTCAGGCAGACAGAATGCCAGACCACTTAGGGGAAACAGTATCTGAGGTGATGAAGCTCTGCTGCTAATCCTGGAAAGTCCAAGAACCTCCTATGCAAAACGAGGTTTACAGGAGCGGTCGACAAAGGCTTCCCTTGTCGACCGATCCACGTCTAGACTGCCGCGCTGTGCCAGATCAGCTGATTGTCGGCACAGCGTGGCGGCCATTTTTATTTTAATGAAGTGGGGATTATTTAAATCCCCGCTTCATTGACTATGTTGGGTAAACTAGTTTACATGGCTCCGTCAACGGAGCCATGTAGTCGAGACACACCCTACGTGTGGATGGGGCCCTCCCCATATGGTCTGACAGGAGGTTCTTGAACTTTCAAGAAGGATGAGATTGCAGAGACTGAGGACTGACATAGGGAATTAGCATGCGAGCTTTGAAGCCAGCTCCATGGAGTTTCCCAGGGACAGGAAACAAGAGTTTTGGTCTGTCTTACCTTGTCTGTGCCCTTCCAATGGAGAAAAGCTGCCTGGGAGCGAAGTGGGAGAGGGACAATTATTTTGGGTAGAGTTGCTTTTAAATTAGCTGACTCCTCCTGGAAAAGCATTAATATTAAACCCGGTTTTTATCTACTCAACAGAATATACAAATCCCTTGTGCTTGCAAACAATGTTTTGTTCATTTATTAACAAGAAAACCAAGGTAAGTTTTTAACCAGCTGTCAGTTCCACATAGGATGTCAGTTCAGGCTGTCATCCCCATACCCTGCACAGCACAGCTGACAGTCCAAGCCCCATCACCCATAGCTCAAGTGTCAATTTCCCATAACTGTGTGTGCACACAAGTAGTTTGGTTTGTATGGAGAGCTATTAATGGAGGGTTGGATAAATGGAGTTCTACTGTATGTAGTTTTCATATAAGTGACTATCATGGGCTTTGTTAATCTTCCATACACTGTGCACATACATACTCAGTGCACAGTATGGTAGAAAATCCTCCACTTGCAAATCTAGCTGTGTTAGTATGAACCAGTGTTCCCTCTAAGCTGCATGGCAGCACAGCTTCACAAGTGATTCATCAGTCCCTCCCAGTCAGTCAGCTCCCTGCAGGGAGCCATCTGCACTCCTCGGGCCCATCTGGGTGGGTGGAGAAGGGGCCACACGGGCCAGCCTTTCCTCCTCTTTCTTGTTTTGTCCAGAAGAGTCTGGGTGTCAAAATTTCAGAACGGCTTAGGGTTCGGATAAGCAGCTTACTTTTGGGGTGCTTCTCATATATATATATATATATATATAACCTTTTAATATTTGCCTGTCACTAGCACCTCCATGATCTTAGCTTTGCTATTGGGAGTCTAATCAACATTCCAAGCTTGATGCTAACAAGGAACACCTCATGATTTTTATGAAATACACAAGACAAATGATCACAGATCAAAAGGGACTAAAATGCAGGAAACAAGAAAAAGGCATCCGTTTTCATGAGTGACAGTAAACTTTGAATGAAAGTTTCACTGATTTATCTCAAATGTTTCTAAACTTCAAACAGGCTATCCTCTAGTAACAGAAAAAAAATAAATTATGCACTCTCTGCCCTCCCCCCACATAAAGATATGCAAGAATAATTTTTTCTGAGCTGGAAATGTATTGATTAGTGACCACCTTGTGCAGTGATGATATCTCATTTGCATTCTAATTGTATTAGTTTGCATAGTTACAGGGTCTTCAGTCTAAGGATCGCAATGTGTTTTGCATACAATAATGAATTAAACATGACAACATCAGTAGGAATAAAATGATTGGAATCTGCAAACTGGAGGGAAGCTTTGGGGAATTTTCTACAAATATGCTGCTTGATCAATATGCTTAAACTCTTTCCTGTTCTCCCTCACCTTAGACTTATTCATTTATATGTATCAGTTCTGTATCTCTGGCCATCTGCTAGCCCAGGTGCTAGACCTAAATGGTAGAAGTTCTTAGCGCCAATACATTGTTCCTCATGATTTGCTGTGGGTCCCAAATAATGTGATTAAAATAACTGCTGCAAATCTGAATGTGTTGCTTCTATTGCCAGCTCTTGGAATAATTTAAATAAATAATAATAATAATAATAATAAAAGTGAGCACTCCAATTTCTGCCACTGCAGTGTCCTGCTTCTTTTTAGCTCAATGAAGTTAAGTACAAGCATTTTCCTCTTTCTGGGCATTTTCAATCCATAGAGCCGCTCCTCTTTGCATTCCATGACTCTTCATCAACCTTAGACAATAAGTGCAGATGCTCTGTAAAAGCACCTCCAGGAAATCGGAACGTATCTGGCCAAACTTACCCTGATGTATTGCCATTGGGGATCACAGAGATAAATCAGGAATTAATATGGTACAGGGTGCCCAGAGAATCCTTCTAATTTGTTTTGGTAGAACATCCTTGGAGAATTTATTTAATGAATTAGCAAGGTCCACTATAGTGCTAGGCCAGGTTTGCTATTCTTATTCAAGCTGTGTTCACCCAGCCACTGGCCAAATTGATCCCTCAGAATTCCACTACTGATAATTGCTTTGCTGCTACTGGACTTTGCTTATAACTCAGAGAGCACTTTAAAACAGAATATTCATTCCAATGAATAGAATGGAAGGCAGCTGCTATGTTTCTTGCCTATACACCCAACTTGTCACAATAGATTGCTCAAAAGGATTCTAGTTCAGCAGTGTTTGTTCTTTACTGGGAGTCCAGCAGCCAAAAGCTTACCACCTGATGGTGTCATGTTGTACAACTTTTGTTCTGGGTAGGTCTGTCTCTCTAGCTGTTGTTAAAACTCTGCTAAAGTTTTTTCCTCAGTCATCTATGCCTTTGTACAATAATCATGAAAATGAGCGTGGCTGTGGAATACACACTTTCAAAATGTGAAAGTTACTTTTACTTAACTTGTTTTACCAAAGTGCATCCTCTGCACTTGCTTGAAAGGCCCAAAGATCTCCCCCAGTGTGTCCCCTCTACTTTCCTTGATCCAGTGCCATTGTCATCATGTTCTCAGTCAGAGAACTATAGGACTCCTTTTGGAGTCCCAGTCAGACCTACTCTTGTATCCACATGCAAATAGATTTTGCATAGGCAAAAAGATACTTGCATGTAGAAGCGTTGAATGTTATGCACATTCTCTCATTTACAGCAGACTTGGGCATGCAGAAAAAGTTTTGAAAATCTGCCTCTGCAGAGTCTGTATTACTTCCCATAAAAACAGCAGTGTTGGTGGAAGATTCATGGCCACAAACCCATTCAAGTTATTTATATTCTGATTATCTAAATTTCTGGTGCCATTTCAATTTTCTGGGGTGATTTTTCTTCATTTTCTCTCCTGGCTGATCTGCAGGGCTATTGTGGCCTTTGTAAAATGCTGCTGTGCTCTGCTTTCTGAGATTGGTAGATTTTAGCACTAGGTGAGGTGGTACCTTTCCTACTACATGAACACATGCATGTATTCATATGCAAACATACACACTGAAAATCTTATATTCACTCCTTATGTGGGAGTGTTAAGTGGGGTATGAGGTCAAGGGCACACACTCTCTTGATCATGCACAGTTATGGGACAAGATTACAATTTAACCTTCAAGAGAGTACTAAATTAGTAACATGTTTATTGTGGCTCCAAGCAAATCATAGCCCTAAGGAGAAGAAATCTGCCAGGTTGGGAGCATGAACATGAATCAATCAGAAGGTGATCTGATGACTGTGCTCTCCAAAGTTGATGTTGTTTATGGTTGCCACTGTTATGATTTGGCAATTACTGTAAAGTGAATACAAACGGGACTGTGTTTGTCAATTTCCCTACTTAGGGACGTTATGCAGAAATGATACATCTGATGGACCTTACTGAGAAGCAAAATTAAAATATAGCAAAGTTTACTTCCTGAATTCAATCTCTGATTGAAGTCAGAGTTGCCTAAAATGTTGCCTATTCCCATTTTCTACGTTTGGGCCTTTTACTTGGAATAAGGACAACAACATTTTGATAGTGAGGATACTCCTGCTTTTCCATATGGTATTAATTTTGAAGCCAAGTGGCCAACCCTGAGACAGAGAGATCAGTGAGTCTGAACATGCCCTTTGTAGAGGCTTGGTTCCTTATTTTCAGATGAAAGACCGGAGTCTCCTTGCACACTGGTGCATGCAGAAGCATCTTCACTAAAGCCATTGGAATTTCACTGGTGAGAGGAAAAAAAATCAGCAAAAAAGTTGTAGGAGGCTGAACACGTGCTGAAGTTCCAGACAAAAACAAAGAGGCTTTCATGTAGGAACACTGATGGGAACAATCAGGGGAAATATGGAGGGTTGATATATTAGATGGGGGAGAGTAGCAAAATGAAGAAAAATGGGGATGTCAAGAAGATTAGAAGCCGTAGGAAGAGAAGAAGGGAGATATGGATGGCACCATTTAATTTTGTATCAGTCAACATATATCATGTCCTTGACGTGACAGGAGGAGAATCAGACTAAGAACAGCTCAGCTGAAGAACACATGACAAGCACTGGCAGACAGTATTCACAAAGAAATCAGTCCACAGATCACGGCATGCAGTCCAGATAAACTAAATAAAAGAAGGTAAGATGCTGGGAGGGTGCTAAAGTAAAGGATGCCACACTATGAGTGAGAACAATCATTAAAAATGCTGGTATATGCTGCTGAATAGAATTAACAAGGGGAAGAACTGACATCAGTGGAGAAAGGTTTGATAGAACAAAAAATGTCATATGGGCCCTTGGAGGAGCATGGCATGTATTCTTCTCAAAGACCCTGCCATTGGCAAGCATGAGGAAAGAAAGAAGGATGGTCCCAGTGAAGACATCAACTGTGCTTTGGAGCTGAGGAATACTGGAATTACATTACAAGAGAGGACAATTTAGATGTGGTAATTTAGATGTGGTAGTTTCCATTTGGGTGAAGGATGTGTTAACTCCTGGATTTTAAACAGATGGAATTTGTTAGGTGGGACTTAAAGTATGTCTGGAGAAAAGGAGCGGAGGTTATACTTATCAGATATTTTAGGGTAAAACTACTAAGAAAGAGGTGGAGTGCTGGTGTTATTCTACAATATATATGAACATGGAGAGCCACTCTCAAGTTTAGGGATATTTGGATCTGGGATTTGAATTGTGAGACTCTAACTAAAAGTAAATAACATTTTTTTTTAAATGTGGTACAGTTACTTATTGCAATAAACATAGCAACGAGAGTGTAAACATACTAAAATGTTGTAATAAAAAAGTACAAATTCAGCTTCCAGAATTAGAAAATAAGTGAGGAGCATGAATATTAAATACTATAAAATGTGAGATAAACATTAAAAGAAAACATCGTTTCACTTGTGTCAGTCTGTAAAGAATTTTTTTTTTTAAAGTCGTTGCATGTAATAAAGAATGGTGGGTCTAAGAAACCATAGCAGAAGTTCTGGGGGTAGGGACTTTGATTAATAGTCATAGTGGCAATTCATAAAAAGTCAATGAATGTCTCAACATTTACACTTCACATTCCTTTGGAAAAGATACAGGAAGAGAAAAACTTTCCTACTTACTAAATGAATTCCTGCTATGGAATTTAACAGACAGCAGCTGCATAGAGTGATTCAGAAAGGAAGATTATAATTTAGAATAATTTCTATATAACCTCAGTATTTTTTAATGGAACTTTTTTTCCATAAGCAGGGAAGTACTCTATAAAGTGGTTTATTTTTATAGGCAGTGTCTACATTTAAAAGTTTAATGCTTGATTGAGTTGTGCTATGTTTAATGTTTAAGTCTTTAGTTGTGCTGTTTGTAAAGCACTACATAGAAACCCCTTGTTCAGCTGTGCTTAGGAAAGTGGACTTTTCCCCGTCTTTAATACATGTGATTCATTATTCCCATCACACCTCATGAAAAACTTCCTTGCAGTGGCAATTCAGACTGAGTGAAAGTCACCTCTCCCCCTCCCCCTGTACAAAGTGCATGCAATCTGCGCCCCTCCCTATGGTCAATCCCTGGCAACCAGCCTGTGGACTACAATACTGGTTGTCAACCTTACCCATATTGCAATGTCTTTTCCACAGTGGGACCATCTCAGGACTGCTCTTCCACCTAGCTAGGAAAGGTAGAGCAGTTGTAATCCTTTTGAGACTTGGGGGTCATGACTTGAAGGTTGAGAACTCATGGTCTATGTAAGAATATCTGCTGCTGGTTTGCTCTCTCCATTCAGTGGTCTTTGGGGTCCTGGATCAGCATGCTTGTGGATCCTGAGGCCTCTTTCCCATCTCATTTCTACAAGCTGGCCCCAGGCCTTTCAGCCACACAGAGGGGTATGGAAATTCAGCTGCACAACTGCTTTTGCTCACAGCTTTCCCCCTCTCTTAAAGTGTGTCTACACCAGAGCTGGAACGAGTAAACAGAAGTGTAACCATAGCATCATGAGCGGTAGGTGAGGCTAGCTGTCCCAATAATGAGTTAATCTGAGACCATAGGTGGGTGCTCTGGGCAGATAGCACCTCTAACCACTAGTGTTGCTACAGCTACATTCCTAATTTTAGCATGCTACTTGACCAGAGCTAGATACCATGTGTCTCTTCAAGCTGGAAATTACACTTTCCAGCTCCATTGTAGATATACCCTTAGGTTTCATTGAAACAGAGGGCCTGGATGTGAGGATCCTCCTTGTCACTCAGGGTGTTCATACTTTCAGCATTGCCTGAAAATGGGAGAAAGAGGAAGGCTGGAGAGGGAAGAGAAGGAGTTTTGTTAGTCATTGCAAATCCTTTTCTCTTCCTGTACTTTCACCTGTGAGAAATGCTGCTTCTGCCATTGCCCCTAGACCAGTGTTTCTCAATTTTTTAAATAAAGTACCTCTTTAAAAAAAATTATAAGTACCTCCAGTATCTACAGTTTTCATACACACAATTTTTTTTTCTACCATTGCAACACATTTGTTTAAACAACTTAATTGTAGCCGGGCGGGCGATGAAATTTTGGATGTAAAAAGTACAAAAATAATAAAACACTGTAAAACTGAAAACAAAAATTCAGTTTTCTCCAAATGTCAGTTGTGTTGATATACCCCCCAGACTTCTCTCGAGTACCCCTAAGGGTACTCGTACCACTGGTTGAGAAGCACTGCCCGAGACTATAAGGGGATCTGGAATTAAACAAATCTATTATTGTTGTGTTACAAGCAGTCTAGAGTTGTGTTACAAGCAGTCTAGGAGCTCCCTGCACAAGAAAGGGAACAGTAACATAAGCAGCATGCTATGGGAAAAACAAGAATAAAATATGCTTTCTATTAAGATATGGCTGAGCTGCCCAGTGCCAGTGAAGACAAGAATTTCAGTCTCTTCTGGCTGATTTATTCTGAGCAGAAATGCCATCATTTTTTAAATAAAAGAAGCCGCAATAAGTCATGGTTGAAATAAGAAATCTCAACATTTCTTGCAGGTCATCACGGAGTGATGGATTGAAAGACCTGAGCTAAAATGATAACCCTCAGGAGTGTGCTTAGATTTAAATTTAGCCAGGGGAAATGAGAGACAGTGGAAATGAGGTCATGAATGATCTAAACTCCTCTCAAAGCCATGAGGCTTCTAAAAGGAAAATTGAAGGGATCACTTGAGCTATTCATTGTGTATTAGAAATTTAACAGTTCTTAGAAAAAAACTCTACTCTGATCAAATGCAGATAAATGGAGCCAAGTGAAGTTCCATACTCCAAGGCTACATCATGCTGCTTGAAAGAGTGATTTGAAAATGTGGTTAACTGCCATTTAAGTAGTCTTATAAATCCACATAAATTAACCTGTAGAATGACCTTTATTGGATCCAAACACCAGAAAAGAGGGAAAATATGAGGTGTAGGAATGATCAGTATCTTATGCCTTAGGACATCTCTCTGTTGTTATTAGGGTGTTTCTGCCTCAGCAGTTGGAACCAGGCCAAAAGGATGTCAAAGTGATAGAGCAGAATGAGGTCTCTTGTCTGAGTTATGCCAGTGTCACTCAGGAGCGACTGAAGTTAAAAGAGCTTATTCCAGTAGCAGGTTGACTGAAGAGAGGGAAGAATCACACCAAGCAGTGGAAGGATAAGACAGCAATTTCAAACCTGTGTTCATGTTCGCCTGCCACTACCCACCCTCATCCTTCCTCCAGTCACCCTTTCCAACTACCTTCCTCCCCACCTTCACTCTGGGTGTTTGGGTGGCCTGTCCATTTCTGAAGGGGTCTTCAGGAAGTGCTGAGTCACTGACACCTCTGGACTGTTCTTTGTGTATGTGGCCTGTGTGGACCTATGCATCCCTCCAATCTACATATGGTCTACCAAAGAAGCAGGATTCACCTGTCCTTCCTGGGAAGACAATGAATGGCAGCATCCCTTCTGATGCTGACTCAGGGCTCGCAGGCATGGGTGCTCCAGTGTTTTTAGCACTACTCTCTCCTGCAGCACAATTGCTATGGAACTCAAATCATCAAACTGTCAACATGTGGCTTTACCCTAGGCAATTTGGTTTGCATGAACTTGCACGGTTTGCAAGTGACTGCTGCATACTTTCCACAGTGCTACAGGCAGGTGTGTACTGAACTGGAAGTTCATGAGATCCTGGAGTACGCTCAGGAATTTTGGAGGTACTGTTTTGGAGAAGGATGTAGGTATGTGACTGGATTAGCTCAGAAGTTGTGAGGGGAGCTGTGCAGACAGAGAAAACCCTGAAGAGAGGCTGGCTGGGCATATGTTTAGGATCTGGGCAGTGCAGAGACTGGTTGAAGGAAAAGTGGCAACAGCATGGCAGCCATGGAGAATGGAGGAACAATATGCTGATAGGAGAAGGTGTGGGAGAAGTGATGTAGCTGTACTGGCTGGAGGAATTCAGATGGAACAAGACACAGACCTGGAGGAACTATAGAGAGATGAAATCTACCTTTGTGACCATCAAAGGATGGTTGCAGTGTATTAGAAGTCGCCGCTGAATTGTTCCAGATGTGCAATACATGGTTAATTGCTAAAAAATATAGAGGGAGGCACAAAAAATATTAGGACATAAGGCACTAATTGGCTCAAATCCTACTCTACTCTGAAGCCACTTTGCAAGCTAATGCCAGTGCAAAGTTGCTCTGAAGCCAGCACAGCTAGCCCTGAAGGATCTTCCAGGTCTATACAGCCTATGTAATGACTCTTATGTGACATCCTTCTTTGTTACCACTGGAGGAGAACGACCACGAAAAAAAGAGTACAGTTGGGCTTCCTTGTGTTCTGGTGATCACCCACTGACATAAAAGCATTTTAAGGCCATTAGCAACCAAAATAAATCACAGACACTTTCAAGCTGCCCAAGCTGATATAGAGGATAAGCTCAGCACAGAACTGAGGGAGAGCAAAAGGTGACTTAAAGCCTTCTTTGAACACACCCATGACCTCCAAGTTCCAGGCTGTACTCTCTTTGTCCGTAGCCAATGCCTGGAGCACCTGCACTGATCAGGTACTGTCTACAAGCAGTACAAGGTATTCAAGCATCAATCAAGTGTAATGATGATTTCTTATTATAGCATTGCCTCGTGGTGGCAGCCACAAATGGAGTCTCATCATACCAGGCACTGTACATATACCTACTGAAAACATTCCCTGCTGCCAAGAGTTTCCAGCCTAAATTATTCCTCCTTCTTCCAATTAAAAGAACATTCAAGTCAAGTACATGCTGAACCTCTCTAGTCCGGCACTCTCTGGTCCAGCAACATCCATGATCCAGCATGATTTTACTTAGCTGGATGTCTACTCATCATGGGTGTGGCTAAGTTTCCCACCACTCCATAATGTTTGTTTATAGCTACCAATCCTGGCTCTCAGTGTTCTGTGCTGTTATATAGCTCTAGTTTACCTTGATGTTTTCTAAGAGCCCAATAAGCAGTGGAAGTATTGGTAATGCTTCTAGACAATATTGGCGAATTTAGGTCCCAAAGCTGCTGGACTAGAGAGGTTCAACCAGTACTAGGAAATGTGTGAAATTGTAGGAAGTGAAGCTAGGAAATGCCCAAAGTAAGGCATATACCTGGAATGTAAAATTTCAGTCAGATTGGCAAAACTCTGGCAACATTATAAACAACTGTAACGAGGGGCTCAAAAGGGGAAATGCAAAGGCAGTCAAAAACAGACAGAACATGAAATGGGGAAACAGAGGCACAGAGAGGCAAAGTGACTTGTCCAAAATCACCCAGAAGATCAGTGACTCAGCCCATGTCTGAGTCCCAGTCAAGCGTCCTTTTCACTGGACATGCAGCCTTTAGAAAGAAGGTTGTTAATTCTCTTTCCTGCGTATGTAAAATTCAACATTTAAACAATTTTTTTAAAAAAGGATCCAGACTGATTATATTGTTATTTTCAATATGTTTTGATGCTTGAAATTTTAACTTCTACTCCTTCTAATGCATACATTAGCTCACTTGAATATTGTATGCATTGCATATCACTCAGGTATTAATATGTGTTCTAATCCAATTACAAACCATAAATGAAATAAAATTAACCAATGCCTAATCTCCATATCCAATTTGATTTTAATTAAATTACTGACCCACCTGTTCAAGCCTGTGACAAATGCACAACACTGACTAGAATTTAATAAAGTTATTGGTGTGGCAGAATTCATTTACCAGGAAAACTGTTTCAACTTGCAGGCTATTAATTTAGTATTCTTACTTCTAACTAAAAATAGCTGGCTAAGCTTAATCTACCAAACAGCAGCAAAAGAAAAGATTAACTAGTAATTTTGAAGTAATGTCTTTCTTGATTACCTTTATCAAGGCTTGTTTACTAAACTGGCCTACCTATTTTCTGCTCACCTAATTAAAATGGATTAAGACAGGGATAATTATATTTTCAGTGAGAGCTGTTACTGTGAGCAGATTATCTACTTGAAATCTAATTCTGCAGATGCATCTGACTTCGCAGAACTGAATGTTTGGGTAGGCTGACACTAATCTTTCAGTTTGTCCAGTATATAAAGTGAAATTACTTGCATTAAGTATAAATACTGAGATTTAATCTGGTGTTATTCTGATCAGAAATTGGACAACTTTCAACTTTATCCTGGACAGATGGAACGTACATTATTGAGCATATGTGAGTTCTATAAGTATATTTTAAAATATACATGTATCTGAATGTTACTACCTTTTCCTTGTATATTAGAATAATTATTTTATACCTTCACACACACACCAGCGTACAGGGTGAATCTCATGTGAGAAATATTACCAGGTCTACCAGCATTCCCCACCTTGAGCCTGATGCAACACGCAGCGAAGTCCAAGCATTGATTCATTGACTTAAATAGGCATTGGATCATGATCTTTGAGAATAAGGATTCACTGTCAAGCCAGTAGAAGCTTTTCAAATGGAAGAAACTTTCCATGAGAAAACGCATGTGTGTTTTATGGCTAATATTGACCCTCAAAAGTGACTGTGGCTTTAAAAAATATTGCTTGATTTAATTTAATGAAATGCCTCCTTATCTGCTCTGGAAAATAATGTTAATGATTTACTTTACGTCAGTAAAGTGTTAATTCTAATTTTACTTTTTAACATAGAAGTTAAAAGCATCTAAACAACTTGGAAATATACAAAATATACATAATTTCCAAGTTGCAAGAAATGAAGACATACACAAATTATACTTGTGTAAGTGTTGATTTATGTCTGACCAGGAAAGGGTTACATTTTTAAGGACTTTCAAGCAAAGAGTCTAAGAAGGCGAAAACTGATTGGCCACCTAAATATTTCTAAATTCTGCAGAGTAGGTACCAACCGCAGTACTCAGGGTGCTGTATAGCAACAAAGCCAGATTAAGTCACAATAGTTGAGATTTTCAAAGCAGCGTCGGAGATTTAGACACTGTTATTGGGGCACAGTGGTCTCAAGGCATATTTGGCTTTTGAGGGGTTATGACAGGTTTAATTAAAGCACTGCTTATGTCAATTCAGTGACTAGAAAAAACACTTCTATTGTTTCTGATAATTGGCTTTCCATGGTGTGAATGTGGCTGAAAACCACGCCAAGATCCTCAGCTCAAGGACAGATTGGTCCCCCTGTCTCCTTGGGAGAAAGCCGCCAGTCTTGGCAGAATCACAAAGACCATGCTGTTGGATCATACATTAGGAGCGAAGGGCTTCTGCATTGCCTTTCCGCCCTTCTCCTTCTGTTAGTTCCCTGGCCCACTGTCTGCTGCCTCCAGAACTCTCCCCTCGCCTTTTTTTTTTTACATAGACTACAACCACTCATACTATGTCTCTTTTGAGCAGATTCCTCTGTCATCAGGGAAAATTAATAAATTTATTCAAGAACAATATTACACCCTAAAGGACAAATGGACATTTGTCTACACTCTGTTACCCTAGTGTAAGTGTAGAGTAAGTCCACTGAAGTCAATGGCTTTTCAAATTGTCCTTATCTTTATTTCTTGAAGAAGCTTATAAATGTCCCTATTGTGTCAATGGACACAGTAGTCTGACATGTTCTTCTGCAGCAAGATTGTAGTATTTAATTTGTCATGTCTGCAAAGGAAAGTAAATAATCACTTTCCAGGAGGGAGGTAGAGTATATTATATTTAAAAGGAATGATTAACCTAATCCCTGGCTTAGAGTTCTATAGAGCCAATACCCATTTACTATCATTATCTGTTAGCTATGTTCCTGCACGTCTAACAGACACACAGTGTAAATATAGTTACTAGGATTATTTGTTTGTTCTCTAGTCACATAAGTCATGTGCTACAGATTATATTACACATGGGGAGTCGCTATTCCTGTAAGTAGAAAAAAGTCATAAAAGTCTAGTGGATGTGCCATATTGCTTTGCTAAGAGAAGCAAGGTGGCTGAGGTACCTTTTATTGAACTAACTTCTGTTGGGGAAAGAGACAATCTTGTGAACAACACAAATCTCGTCTACTCTGTCTCTTTCATCAACAGAAGATGGGCCAGTAAAGATTTTACCTCACCTACCTTGTCTCTAAGGCTATGTCTAGACTATATCCCTCTTTTGAAAGAGGGATGTAAATTAGACATATTGAAATTGCAAATGAAGCTGGGATTTGAATTTCTTGCGCTTCATTTGCATGATGGTGTCCGTGCATTCTTTCGAAAACGGGTATTTTGAAAGTGAAACCACTGTCTTAGATGCGGTTCTTTAAAAAAAACACCCTTTTTTGAAAGATCCTGTAAACCTCATTTTTTGAGTAGTACAGGATCTTTCAAAAAAGGGTGGGTTTTTTTCAAAAGAACTGCATCTAGACAGCGGTTTCACTTTTGAAATACCCGTTTTCGAAAGAACGCGCGGATGCCATTATGCAAATGAAGCGAAGGAAATTCAAATCCCAGCTTCATTTGCAATTTTGATCTGTCTAATTTACATCCCTCCTTCGAAAGAGGGATGTAGTTTAGACAAGCCCTAATATTCTGGGACCAATGCAGCTACAGCACTACTTCAAATTGTAATTTGTTACCATAAACTCCAGATTTGTATATGTAATTATTCTAGCAATATTGTGATGCAGGTGGAACACTAGTGGTTTCTGCTTCAGGGTGATGGTGTTTTGACTGAGTTCTATGATTGTCACATAGCCACTGGAACACACAGGACATTGGAATGTGTGAAGCACAGCACCAAATGAATCATCTGACATCAGAGAAATGATCTCGCCAATGAAGTAATCATCACAAAAAAGAGAAATGCAAAATGTATTTAAAAACATCCAGAGCAGTCTTTGAAAGTCTTAAATAAAATGGTAACTTTTATCACCACTAATTGAACACATTGACTTATAGTTTACTTCTTTTTTCTCCACCCAGCAAAAAATTGTCAATGAGTGAAATCAATGGTGATTGACTACAATGGGGCCATGATTTCATCCTAAGGATTCAGGATCCATGGCTATTTGATTATGGCCTCTTGAATCGATCCATCCTGAATTCTGGGCTGTCTCAAAAATTTGGCCAGCTTTAAATTAAAGGAAGGAAAATAAAAGAAAATAAATAAAACCTTACATTGCTTTGCAGTAGAAAAGCTGCAGAGATCAGAA
Organism: Pelochelys cantorii; assembly: GCA_032595735.1. Lineage (NCBI taxonomy): Eukaryota > Metazoa > Chordata > Testudines > Trionychidae > Pelochelys > Pelochelys cantorii. Next base: position 242,259,053 of record CM064326.1, read on the forward strand.
GTTCCATAGGAGGGAGCTTTTCTCCCACTGAGCTTGCAAATGCTGAGCTGGAAGTATAAATACCATGCAGAATCTGCCTTTGTATTGAAATCTGCTCATACACTAGAAATTGGAGATGACTGGAAGTTTCTTGAATCAGTTTTTAAAATAGAAAACTGTCCCTTTTATCAAAAGAATCTTTGAGGCTACGTCTACACTGCAGGGTTTTTGCAAAGAAGTCTTTTGCAGAAGAGTTCTTGTGCAAAAACTTCTTGCACAAAAGCGTGTCCACACCTCAAAGTGCATCGCTTTTGAGAGTGTCCACACATACCTTTTTGCACAACAGCTGTAGTGCAAAAAGGAGTTATGCCTCATAGAAAGAAGTTTACCTACACTGCAAAAATCCCTCTGTTCTGCCATTTTACTGTCGATTTACTTGAGCAAAAGCACGCTTGAGGTGTGAACGTTCCTTGGGTTCTTTCGCAAAAATGGCTGTTTTTGTGCAAAAACCTTGTAGTGTAGACGTAGCCTAGGAAAATTGTCCATGTTAACATTTTCCAAGATATCTATAGAAGGTTTTCATAATCGTCATCACAAAATTCAGTTTTCCCAAAGAAACATAATCATATGAAGAAAACTGGGTTTTGGTAAACAAAAAAATTCGAAAAACAATTTTAGTTAAAAAAATCTATATTTTTTGAAAAAAGCAGGAAATGGGTCCATTTGAAATCCTGCAAAATAGGAAGAACTTTGAAATTTCATTTACATATCACGATTTTCCTGTTTGTCATCCAGAGCTCCTGAAAACACCCTATACCAGTGTTTTTTAAACTGTGTTCTGCAGCACACTGGTGTGCTGTGAGGCAGTCAGAGGTGTGCCATAGAGAACAACAGAATTCAAAATGGCCACCCTTAAAGGGGCAGGTGCCTTTTTTTTGTTTTTTTGCTCAATAACTTTCCCCCCGACCCTTTTTTCCTCAATAACTGTCCCCCTGACCCTTTCCCAACCCCCAACCCTTTTTTTTGGTCAACAAAAAATCCTTGGTGTTCCTCATAAAAAAAAATTGTTTGGTGTTTCTCAGTCTTAAAAACTTTAAGAAACATTGCCCTATACAGATATTAGGGTGATCAAGCCAATGGGAGCTGCAGTGGTGGTACCTGCGGATGGGACAGTGTGCAGAGACACTTGGCCATGCCTTAGTGTAAGAGCTGGATGGGGGACATACTGCTGCTTCTGGGAACTGTTTGAGGTAAGCATCACCCAAGCCTGCAGCCCTGAGCCTTCCCATGTCCCAACCCTCTGTCCCAGCCTTGGTCCCACTTCTGCCTTCTGAACTCTTTGATCCCAGATTGGAGCACCCTCCTGTACTCCAAACCCCTCATCCCCAGCTCCACAGCAGAGCCCTCACAGCCTCTGAAAATCAGATCCCTGCCCAGAGTCCCCTCCTTCTCTCTGAATTCCTCAGCCCCAGGCCAGAGTCTCCTCCTGCCTCCCAAACTCTTCCTCCTTGACCCACCCCAGAGCTCACACCCCCAGCTGGAGCCCTCACCCCCTTGCACACAAACCCCCTGAGCCAAGCTAGTGAAAATGAGAGAGTGAGTGAGTGAAAATGGGAAAGTGAACGATGGGGTGGTGGCGAAATGGAAGGAGTGGGGTGTAGCCTAAGAGGAGGGGTGGGGCAGGGCAAAGGTGTTCAGTAGAAAGTTGGCAACTCTTAACAGATATCCACGACATGAATGAGGTGGTGGCAACGCCGAGCCAGCTGTCAGACCCATTGCACTCTCTGAAGCACGAGTCAGGAGGCTGCCTATGTCACTGAATGTTCCACTCTGTCATTTGGAGAAGGATTCCTTCTCCACTCCTTTGCCCTTCCTGCTTTCGGTGCATATGCAGCTAGTCTCGGAGTTCCCAGTATTAGCATAAAATTATTCCTCTGCATGAATGAAAACCATGTGTATAAATGCTTCCACCTGAGTCATTTTGTGTACAGAATGAAAAAAACCCCAAATCTGGGATAATAAAAGGAGTCTGAGGGCAGGTCTACATTTGAAATACTGAATTGGCAGAGCTGCACCACTGTGGTACTTAAGGGCGCATCTACACTACAGCGTTATTTTGAAATAACTGCAGTTATTTTGAAATAACAAAGTGAGCATCCACACAGCAAGCCTGTCATTTTGAAATTATTTCAAAATAGGAGGCTTCTTATTCCAGAATAATAAACTGTCATTTCATGAGGAATAATGCCTATTTAGAAATAGCTATTTTGAAATAGGGTGTGTGTGGATGGCACAGCTGTAGTTATTTCAAAATAATTGGCCTCCAGGGTTTCTCACTGCTGCCCTGGTGGCCACTCTGTTCACACTCCTCAAAACTCTATAGTTTCCATTCCCCTGCAATCTTTAAAGCTGCAGTCGCAGGGGAAACTGCTTGTGGCACAATGCAGGCCCTCACAGCCCTGTGCCACACTGCAGGACCCATTTCTGCAGCAATGGCTGACTCCAGTGCTCCCACCAAGCCCCCCAGGACTGCTAGTGAACCAGCAGCCAGCTCTGAATCCCCTGCCCAGGGTCAGAAGAAGAGGGCCCCTTCCTCGTCTGGTGTGGAGATCCTGGATCTCATCGAGGTCTGGGGAGAGGAAGCAAACCTCCAGGATCTCCACACCAGGTGCAGGAACATGGACATTTACAGCTGGATGGCTGCAAGCCTGAGCCAGAAGGGCCACATGCGCCAGGAGCAGGTGTGCATGAAAATAAAAGAACTCAGAAAGGCCTACACCAAGTCCATGGAACAGAGTTCCTGCTTAGGAGTGGCATCCCTGACCTGCCGCTTGTATGAGCAGCTGCATCGCATCCTGGAAGGGAGGTCAGTCCCTCCTCACCCTTGTTGTGGACTCTGGCTTGGAAACACCCAGGGTTTGTCTACACTACATGGCTCCGTCGACGGAGCCATGTAGATGAGCTTTGTAGACATAGCAAAATGAAGCGGTGATTTAAATAATCGCCGCTTCATTTACATCAAAATGGCTGCTGCGCTGTGCCCATCAGCTGTTTGTCAGCACAGCGTGGTGGTCTGGACACTTGGCGGTCGACATCAAAAGCCTTTCTCGACCACTCCATTATGCCTCGTGGGATGAGGTTTACCGGGGCGGTCGAGAAAGGCTTTTGATGTCGACCACCAAGCATCCAGACTACCACGCTGTGCTGACAAACAGCTGATGGGCACAGCACAGCAGCCATTTTGATGTAAATGAAGCGGCGATTATTTAAATTGCTGCTTCATTTTGCTATGTCTACAAAGATCATCCAGATGGCTCCGTTGATGGAGCCACGTAGTGTAGACACACCCCCATTGTGAGCCTCCTAGAGGGTGGGGCTGTGGACAAGGAGGAAGAGGAGGCCAACCACGACACAATGCCCATGAGCCAGGAGGTCATCCTGTCCCTGGAGCCAGTTCCATCCTACCAGGATGTCTCCCAGGGTTTGGATGAAGCCAGGGAAGGCACATCAAGTGAGTTCCATTACTATCCCTAAACACACGCAGGGGGAGGCAGCGGGTAGTGAGGGGCTGCATGCTCCTCACTTGGCCTTCTCGGCCTGGGGATCGCACAGTAGCCTGTGGGACACCTTCCCACCACAAGCCACAACTAGGGAGGCTGGGGTAATCGACACACACACAGCAGTGCCACACATGGCACAGGCTCATGCTCACATTCTTGGGGCAGTATCCGCTCTCAGGCAAGCATGGAGAGGCAGAGGACACGAAGCACCTGCATGGGAACCTGCCAGGGGAAGGAAGAGGAGGGTTCCCTAGTAGTACCCTTCCCAGCAAGCAGTGTCTGCTGCTCACACATACCTCCCCCAACAGCGGCAGATATAGGGCAGGGTGAGCGGGGCGGCTGCCCCGGGCCCCGTGCTGCAATAGGCCCCATGCTGAGCCACCGAGTGAGGCCTAAATGACCGCTTGAGCTGCTTGCTCCCGCGTAGCGGCCTGGCTGAGCGGCGCAGAACTCAGCCAAGCGCCACAGTGGGAGGCGAAGGGGGGCAGGGCGGTGATGTACACGGCCAGGCAATGGGAGGCGAAGGGCATGACAGAGGCTCCAGGTCCCGCCCCCTGGCCGTGTATATCACCGCCCCACCTCCCTTCGCCTCCCGCCGTGGCGCTCGGTTGAGTTCTGCGCCACTCAGCTGGGACGCCATGCATGGCCCAAACGGCCATTTGGGCTCCGCGAGTGAGAGGCAGGAGAGGGAGGACTAAGAAGAAGAGAAAGAGAGCATGAGGCAGGAGGAGAAGAGAAAGAGAGAGTGAGGCAGGAGGAGAAGAAAGAGAGAGTGAGGCAGGAGGGGGAGGAGAAGAGAAAGAGAGTGAGAGGCAGGAAGGGGAGGAGAAAAAGAGAGAGTGAGGCAGGAGGAGAAGAGAAAGAGAGTGAGGCAGGAGGGGGAGGAGACTTAAATTCAAATGAAAAATTTTAATGATTAATGCAGAATTTTGTTTAAGAATGACTTACAATATAATTAAAATAAAAATTATCCAACTAAGTTAAGTTTCTATCAAAGTTACCCAATTCACATTTAATATGAAAATAGCCTTCAATTTGTGCATTTGGCACCTTTTTTCTATTTTTTCTCCAAAGGGGGGCCCCACAAAATTGTGCTGCCTTGGGCCCCATAAAACTCTCATCTGCCCCGTCCCCCAACACACTCCCCAGCACTCAACGGGCAGGGATAGAAGTCCTCTCCCTGTGGGATGCCTCCACTGCCAGACCCAGCATGTGTGCAGCCTGAAGGGATGGCAAGCCACCCCATCTCCCCACTCCTGCCCGCAGGCTCCTGGCTTGGTCAGCACCTTTCCATGCTTGCTTATCCCCGGGGCATGGGGGAAGTGAGGCTCCCCTGAGACGTCCATGCTCCTGCAGGACAGTGCCCATTGTCTAGACCACAGATGGTCTTGCTCAAAGTACATCATCATTGTCCGAACTGAGACCGTCAAGTGTTGGCTCACACATTAGGGTTAGGCTTAATGCACAGTGTCTCCTGGGATGATTGGTCTTCTCACTGTTCTTCACAGCTGGGCCAGCTGCGAGTACGGGGCATCCACATGCCATTCCCCCGACCCTGCAAGAGCCGCTGCTATGGATGACTCTGTGAGGGAACATACCACTTGCCTGCATGCCCTGCAGTGGTGTCTTGAGTGGCAGGAGCAGAGGTGGAATGCTGACTTGGAGAGGTGCCATGCTGATCGGGAGCTGCACCGCACCACCTGGCAGGCACTGTCCCAGCAGAACTGCAGCATGTCCATGGCCTACACTGCTGCTGTCAACTGCCTGCTCACCATGACTGAGTGGTCCAGCAGCCGCCCTCCCACACCCGCTCCTTCTCAAGTCCCTCCCACACCCGCTCCTTCTCAAGTCCCTCTCACACCCGCTCCTTCTCAAGTCCCTCTCACACCCGCTCCTTTTCAAGTCCCTCTCAAACCTGCTCCTTCCCAAGTCCTCCCCACACATGCTCCCGCTCCTGCTCCTCTCCCCACCCCTGCCCCTCCATCTTCTCCCCCTAGTGCCCACCGTGGCTGCCAAGGGCTCCCGCATATGAGGTGGTGGTACCCCCCCCCACTCCCTTCTTCCTCCCTGCTCCCCCCTCCCAGTTTCTTTTCCCAGTCCCTCCCAAGTTATATTTACTCCAAATAAAAAAACAGACAGTTGATTGTTTCAAACCAAAAAGTCTGGGGATGTGGGAAGGGAAAGGGAGGGATGTGGGAGAAAAGGCACAGAAGGGCAATGCAGAGGCCCCTTGTGCGGAGGCTCAGGGGAGAGTGTCATAGCTGGCTTTGTCTGAAACTCTTCCTCAGGGCCTCCTGGATGTGCACAGCCCCTGAAGGGCCTGCCACATGGCAGTGGTGTGTGGCTGCTCAAAGGCCCTTGTGAGCTGCTCAGCCTCTGCCCTCCACTCTGGCACGAACATCTCCCCCTTGTTCTTGCACAGGTTGTACAGGACACAGTAGGCCACCACTACTTGGGGGACATTTCATTTGCCATGGTCCAGGTGTGTGAGGAGACACCGGAACCTCCCCTTCAAACAGCCAAAGGTGCTCTCCACCACAATGTGGGTCCTGCTGAGCCTGGCATTGAACCATTCCTTGATGGAGTCCAGGTGTCCTGTGTAGGGCTTCATTATCCAGGGGTGCAAGGGGTAGGCTACATTGCCCATGATGCACATGGGCATGTACAGTTCCCCAACCCTGATGGTGTAGTCAGGGGAAAAAGTGCCAGCATGCATCTTCTGGAAGAGGCTGAAGTTCCTAAAGATGCGGGTGTTGTATGCCTTCCCCAACCACCTGATGTTAATGTCAGTGAAGGAGCCTTGTGGTCCACGAGGGCCTACAGCACCATTGGAAAGTACCTCTTCAGGTTGATGTAATTGGAGGCCTGATGGTCTGGGGCCCAGGGCCCGGATGGGGACATGGGTGCTGTCAATGCCCCCCCCCCCCACAACTGGGGAAGCCCATGGCAGCAAAGCTGGTGACAATGGGGTCCATGTTGCCCAGGATGATGACCCTGCACAGCAGGATGGCGTTGGTGGTTCTCACCACCTGCAGGAGACAAACAGAGAATCACAGGGTTGCCAGAGCCCTTGGGAATTCTCCAAGCCCAAGCCCCTTCCCATGGCAGGAGCAACTCCAAGTACTCCATCCCGCACAGGGATTTGTGAAGGTAGGGAGGGAGAGTTCAGCACCTCCCTTCCCTAGGGAACCCCATTCAAGGAGTTCACCACCCTCCTGTGACAATAGCACAAGACTGCCAAACTCACATGAGCACAACCCCAACAGTTGATCTCCCCACACCGAACTGGTTCCTGAGGGAGCAGTAGCTGTCTAGCCTGGCAAGCTTCCAAAGTGCGATGGTGACCCACTTCTGGAGGGGGATGGTGGATCTCATGCGGGTGTCCCGTCACCTAAGGGGAGAGGCAAACCACTCACACAGCTCCAGGAAGGTGTCCTTCCACATGCGGAAGTTCTGGAGCCACTGCTGGTTGTTCCACTGCTCCATGATGATCTGGTCTCAGCAGTCGGAACTGGTGTTCCGGCGGCAGACGCGGCAGTGCCCAGTGTGCAGGGGAGAACAAGAGGGGGTATGCTGCTTAGAAGCACATGGAGTGGGATGAGGAGGTGCCCCAGAGTGAGCTACTAGTCCTGGTCCTGCAGTGCCACATGGGCAGCCTGCAGTAACTCCATCAGGAGGAATAGCATGAGGTCTAAGAGCCAGCGAGTACTTTGCTGGAATGCTGTGGCATCTGCAAGGGTAACCAGAGCACATGGTGTGGCGTTTGCTGTCCCTCGAGGAGGTAGGCAATGGAGAGGAGACTGAGACACGGCCAGAGAGGAGAGCCCTTTTAAGCGCAAGCCCCAGCAGCTATGGGAAGTGACTGTTGTCCTGATGCCCTGCCCAGAATGCTTCCGGGAGGCTTTAAATGCGATTCAGCCTCCAATCAGTGTAGACACACTATTTTGACATAATTCTGTGCAATTTCGATGGGTATTTGTAAGGTGGACATGCTATTTTGAAATAGTTATTTTGGGAATTATTATTCCTAAATTGCTTATTTTGAAATAAGCGTGTAGTGTACCTTAAGATATACCTTAAGTGAAGAACTCCTGTGCCACCCGCACAATAGAGTCTACAGGGGGGTTAGGTTGGTATAACTACATTGCTCAATTGTGTGGCCTTTTCACCCCCCTGAGTGACATACTTATACCAGTACAGGCCTGTAGTATAGGTCTGGCTTAAGGGTGAGGCAACTGGTTAGGAGAATTACATGTTTGACTCCTATAGGATTTTTTGGTAATCCCAGCCTTACTCTTCAAAGGTGGGCCTAGAACTTTTCAAATTGTAAAATTCAACCATTTTAAAGGTTACATATAATCTAGATAATCCCCTACAATGGGATTTTTTTCACTCTTATAACTCAAAGACAGCTGAGAAAATTTTGCTTTCCAGAAATACTCCTTTCTGGGTGGAGACCAACCACAGAAAATCTGAGCCCCAAAAGAGAAACTTTTAGAAGGCAACAAACATGTTAAAAGAAGCGATTTATAGCGCAAGTCTCAACATAACCTTAACTACAGCTGGCATAAAACATCTGCATGCATGCGTATGTGTGCCCCAGGTCTGATGAAAAATGGTGTATATTGAAAGCTTGTCTCTTTCACCAAAGGAAGCTGGTCTAATAAAAGATATTACCTCACCCACCTTGTCTCCATATGTCTGCACACACATACTGTATGTATAAAATCAGATGTCTGTGAGTGTGGAAATGTTCTCAAAATATCTATAAGGTTTTATAAGGTCATGCCTTCATCTCCAATTGACTATCATAATCCAAAATAATCATTAAAGGGAATATTTAAACTGTCTCACTGAAGCAGAAAGCCATAGGGTTGAAAATCTAAGAGCAAATTATTGAAATGTCATGTCATTTATGTGGGCATTTTTCATTAGTTTCTTTAAATGCCAGTAACCTTTGGGATACATAAACCCTTTAAAAGAAGCTAAGTAGGAGAAGTAAACAACCATCAGATCAAATATAATCTAACTCCTTCCAAATGTTCCATTAGGATGGTATAGTGGGTATGTTACAGCCATTAGCACAGTGGTACAAAGATTCCCAGAAGAGAAGCTAAAATGCTCCTTCAAGTCATAGGAGACAAAGATGGAGCTATCACTCTGCTGGAAGTGGAGATTATGAAGGCCTGTTGAGAGTATGTTTAAACTTTTTGGGATGCAATTTAGTAAAGCACTTAAAGACACACTTAAGCCCAATTAAGCAAGGGATGGTCTGAAGCATATGCTTAAATACTTTGCTGTATTAAGATCTGCATGTGGACAATTTTAACAGCTCTTTCAGCCTGATGCTGCACATACTATATCAATCTGGATTACCTTCTTCTGATAAAATACACAATTGGAGTTAATTCTCAGTTATAATTGTAACTGGGTGAAATACTTCACCCATTCCCACCCTTCTTTTCTGACAAAAAAGTTATCTGCACATTAGAACTCATGTTTCCCAGTGATTAGGCCAGATCTTTCTGCATGGAACAAAAGTCAGTCCTTTCGGATGAAGAATCCCCCACAAGGCCAGGCATTCAGTGGAGTGGGAGTCCCAGGGAATGAGCACCCCCCCCCCCCCCACAGTGAATTCACTATCAAGGTAGTACAGCCTGAACCATAGAAGTGCTTGGAAATAGATTTTTTTCTCCTGCAGCAAACTGATGAAAACAAAATTCAATTTTCATTCAGACAACCCCAAAACTTAGCTCTGTAGCTGGATTTTTGTTGTATCAGCAAAAGTTGAAGATCTCTGCATTTCATGTTGTCAAAAAATACAGTGTCAGGCAAAGAACAGTTTTGATGGCAAATTTCTATCTAGCCCTAGTTAGTCACCTTCTGTTTGGAGTTCCTCTATGGGAGTTCTGGGAGTTCAGTGAAGTCTGAGATCCAGAGAGCCTCTGTAACTCCCTCATTTTCCACAATATAATGGGCACATGTTTCGGCCTTGAGCACCCTCAGATTCTGTGAGGAACCCAGAATAATCAGGTGAAACCTCTGTGAGGGAAAATCCTTTGGATTTTTCATGAGCTGGTGTGATCTGGTCCTTTATTTAGTATGTAAATATGATTATCTCCATACTATTTATTTTGAATTTTCCCAACTAAGAGATCAAGTGCCATGCCCAAAGTCACAAAGAAAGTTAGTGCTGGAATCTGGATTATAATGTGGGACACTTCACTCTGCATAGCCTAATCCACTCTAGATTATGGTGCCTTCTTGAAGATACAAGAATGTCCTCCAGAAATGGTCGAAATATCTAAAGTGAGTCAGGTGATATTGCATATTTTACAGTCAAGAATGTCAGATACAGAGAGGAATACTGTTAATAAAATATGCTTGCTTCAGTTATTTTTCCGTACCACTAAGTGATAACAAATTTAAAACAATTTATTAACTTCAGGAAGGGAATACAATGTATGAGAGAGACAGTCAATGCTATTTATTTCTTGGGAGAAAATATCTAAACAGAGCCATGTTTAGAGGTGTAGCAAATAAATCCTCAGTCCACAGTATTACAATGAACTATTTGGCACTAGGTGTTTAATGAGGGCTCTTTAGGTGACAAACTGGATCAGAGAAATGCTGGAACATTATCCAAATACAGCTGAGATCCAAAGACCTCAGATTTTGCATTTAGAAAAAGATTCTGGGTAGAAATATTTGTCCAGAATAGCTGCAGTAAAAAAAAGTTCAAATGTACAGTCCTGCCAAAACCCAATAGGACTGAAGTTTAATATTGTCACAATGAAAATAATGTACACTCTAGTCCAGGGTTTTGCTCATATCACAAAACCATGGGTTACCGATGGGCTATGGGTAAAGCTGAATAAAACTGTATTTACAGCATAAATTGATATTAATTGTACTAATCTGAAAAATACAAGCTGCTTTTTCTTTACAAATATGGAATGCTGAGCAAATTTGCTTTCATGGAATTTGGTTACAGCTTTGCACAGGGGACATTTGCCTCATTCAAATTAGTTTAAATCCATTGACTTTAATGGAGTTACTCTGAATTTACATTGGTGTAAGTCAGATCAGCATTGGATTGTACCTATATAATTGTCCATGCTCTAATTTGTATTAATGGTTTAAATCAGCTACAAATTCAATACATTTTATTGCCCTCCAAGAAAACTGGCTCATACAAACCGTTCTAGGCCATAAAGTTCTTAATAGCAGAAATAGATTCCTGTGCAGGGAGCCAACACAACATGTATCAATGACCTAAAATTCCACTTAAGCCCTTAATAGATTGCTTAAATTGTGCTGTTTGCACTCACCCTCTGAACAGGAATAAATTTCACCCAGCGCAGAGACAATTTCTTCAGCACTTCCAATGAGAAACCCAGAGTGCTGCATTATGATTCTTTGTGCCTGTGAATGCATGTTCTTTATTCCCTTGGGGAACTACTACGTTTCAGGATAGGTATCTTGAGCGCACAATTAGAGAAAAAAAGAATCTCTGCGAATGCTGACTATTGCAGCCTGGGAATGGATTATGCTTAATTCTAATTTCAGAGGGTTCAGAAAAGACTGATTTGTGGCTTGGCAAGCATGCCTTAAAATGGGGTTATGTCTACCTCAGGAGTACTGGATCAGTATAGGTATAGAGTATATGGCACCAGAAAAGCTTTCCTAATGTGGCTGCAGCTATATCAACAAACCTGTACTTTTGTGCCAGTAGAGTAACCTCCTTGCCCTTCAAGCAAAGCAAGTAAAATTGGTAAAAACAAAGATTTGCTGGTGTAGCTTCATTGTAACTAGGCACTGACTTACCAGTGTAGCTATGTTGAAGCCTGTAGTGACACTTCAAGAGCACAGTCTAGTAGTGTATCAGATACTGTGCAAGGTAGACAGTTTAATTATGATCTACAAGTACCTAACTAGAAAGGAGATATTTTATATTAGAAAACTTCTAAGAGTTTAGCTATTGGAACTGGCTACCAAGGCTACCATAGTAAGTTCTGTGCCATTTGAAGGGCTTTCTAAGGAATATGCCTTAGTCCATCTGTAAATTGTTTGGCTTGATCTTGAATCACTGAAAATTTTGTGGCTTGTGTTACACAGGAGGTCAAACCAGATGATCACAATGCCCCCTTAAAACATTACGGTGTATCCGAATGCAAATTTCATAGATTGGGACAAGAATTGCCTCCCCTCCCTTGTTTAACAAAAGTTTTCATTTCAAATTCATTTTAGGCTACATATGAACCCAAATTAGATTAATTTATCCAAGTGTCCCCACTTTCCCAGATTATTGGAGGAGAATGAAGGAAAAATCTAGCATGTTTCTGCAGAATCAAAGCACAGAAAAGTAAAACTGACCCAATTAGATTTATATTTCAAATTCTATTTAGTGCCACATAAGCTCTGTTTTTTCTGTCTTCATGATTTTTTTTCTTCATTTTTACTCAACAACATCTCTTTCCCCATACTTTCTATCTGCCCTGCTGGAAATTCAACATATCTTTCCTTTTGTTCTCACTTTAGTCCTAATTCCAAACCTAATTTGTAATATTTATAGCTAATTGATGGAAATTGCACTCAGCTTTGTAGTTTGTGTTATAGTCTTACACTTCCTATTAATTTGGTTGGACCTTATATTAACCACTAACTCATTTTATAACATTGCCAATGAGCATCCCTAAGGTGAATTAACATGATTAAGTCTGGGGATCAGTCTGTGCTCACTGCAAAATTTCCCAAAAGGAACAGATTTATTGCAGATGGCAACAAGGTCTACTATGAATAAAAATAATTAAGGGCCCAATTTACATCCTAAATAAGGACAAGTTCTGTTGCATTTTAAAAAATATCATTATGAATTCTGAGAGGTTATGCTTTTCAAAATGAAAAGAATGACAGACAATTACTGAAGTAGAACCCATAATGTCTTGGTTGCAGCTGAAGTGAATTATATTATGAAAAGTTTTGTGGAAGGGGGTGAGATACATCTAACTACCAAATTACTCAGCAAAATGATCCCCTTGATATGATATGTAGGTGGTTTAAAAAAATGTTTAAGGAACTTGTGAAAGAACACAACATTATTACAAGGTCTGTGTACTTTGTTTCACAATATAAAATTAGAGAAGCCAATTTTACAAGAGATCAGAAACAGTGATAAGTATAAAGAACAATGTACCCATATAAGTTAAACAACATATTAACGCCCCCTTGTAGTTGTGCCCTTTAATCTAAGCATATTAAAATTCAGAGAACCGGTGACAGTTTATGATTTAGTTACAAAATAATAACACCCAAATGTAGCAGAAAATGGCAATAAAAACTTACATATTTTGTATAAAAATATTTTAATATTAGCAATAATTAACTATTTGAAGTCAATGGGCTACTCCCATACATACAATTATTCACTTATGTAGTAGTTTATAGGATCCAGGCCTACGATGGATGGGAGAGGTACTACCCTTTTTTAAAAGGTTAAAACCAGAACACTGGGTATCCAGAAAGTGTTGGGAGGAAGCCAGGAGAGCCAATGGGAAGAGAGTGAGAAATTTGAAATGAAATATTTTTTTGCCTGCTTTGGTCTTCTTTGTGTGGGAGTTCAAGAGAATCTGGGAGAAAAATGGACTGAGCAGGAATGAGGCATGAATTTCCCTGCAATATCCATGTCTAAAAAAAGAAAACCTAAACTTTGAAAACTAACAAAGATAGTACTAGGACAGGAAATGTTTAGTGAGATGTGATCAGGTTATTTTCTATGTTTTCTTGGTTTGTGGGATTTTTGTGTGCTTCTTTAAAACACCCCTGTAGACTGTAACTGAAAACGAATTCTAGGGAAGAAATTCTTTGTGCTTTAATTTGTTTATGTAACTCCAGAATACAATTTATTACATTTTATATTAATGATTGTAATTGCACTTGCAGTTTAATTGCAGGTAATGTAATTGCAGTGTAGTGATGCCTTTTGATCCCTGTACTACCACTTATTCTTATAAATGGAAGATGCTACAGTGCAGAGAAACGACACCTGTATTCTGCCTCAGTGGTCCACCAAGGCAACCCACTCTAGGCTGCCAGCTCTCAGCTGTCACATCTCTTTTGGGTAGAGGACAACATCTTTCACCTTCCTAACCAGGGATTTTCCTGGCTGCACAGGTTCCCTGTCTATACTGATATTCCCAGAAAGATAGATTGCCTAAACAGGCCAGGCTCTGATCTTTCCTCTCTCCTCAGAGTAGAGTTATGTAAAACTGTATTTGCTAACAGTTATGAGCTGCTACACAGCTCTTTGTAAGCAAGCAACTATATTCTTTAGGAAAAAGCGTTCGAGAAAGATTCAAACAATACAAGAAAATACCTGCATGCTAATAAGCTTACTAAAGATCATACCCCTTTGATTCCAACCAGGGCTCTGGTAGAAGTCAGTCCTTCAAACCCAGGGGTTTGCTTGTGGTCAGGGCCATCCTGAGGGGGACATGGGGCCTGCGGCATCCCCCCCTGCAGTACCTCAGGTATATGGTCCATGGCAACCCCCCCTCGCAGGCCCCTTCCCCAGACTCCTCCCCTGCTCTACCCTTCCCAATTAATACATGTCCAGGGGGTATTACGAGGCCTGGCACTGCAACAGCAGGGGTCATCTCCCCTTCCCACTCACCGAGCAGGTGGCAGGAGCTGAAGCAGCCTGGCAGACTGCTCTGCCCCACCACACTGCTCTCTCCTGGCCTGCTGCGCTCCATCCTGCTACTCCATGGTCACAGGAAGTGGAGAGTCCTGGGGCCAGAGTGCTCTGCTTCCTGCCACTGTGGAGAAGCCAAGTGCAGCAGGCTGGGAAGGTGGCATGGCGGGGCAGAGCAGGCTGCCGGGCCACTCCAACTCCTGCCATCTGCATGGTGAGTGTGGGGTGGGAGGAAGAGACTAAATCCTCTAGGTCTCTCCTGTCCATAGGACAGTTGGGGCAGCTTCTGCATGTGGCTACAAGTTCATGAAGCCTTAGCTAATAACCAGAATCACCATGAACAGTCTTTCTCGCTCTCTCTTTCTCTCTCTCTCTCTCAGCAATCCCTGCTCTCATGGTGTAGTTTTAATGTTTTCACATAACTGGAGGACCAGAAATTTGTATTCACCTTGCCCTAGAGACAGGGCCGGACCGAGCCATTCCGGTGCCCCGGGCAGACAGTTTAATTGCACCCTGGGTTGGGGGAGGGTGCATGCATGTCCTCGCTCCTGCGCCGGCGTGTGAGAGAGGGCGCATGTGCGGCCCCGCCCCCGCCCGGTGCGTGGGGGAGGGCGCACGGAGTTGGTGGCGGCAGGACGCACATGCCCAGCCCAGACCAGACTGGCTACCACCGCTGGCGTGCAGCCCTAGCCAGCCGGGGTGGGCCGAGCCTGGCAGTGCAGGGCCCCATGGCTGCGGGGGGGAAGGGCACTACTGGCCGGCACTGCGGGGGTTAACGCGGCCCACGCCCCAGGCAGCCGCTGCAGGGTGGCCTCTGGGAGCTCCTGCAGCCCGCGATCTAGGAGCCGGGTGTGCGGCGCCTGATGGCAGCTGTAAGGGGCGCTAGGCGCCCCTTACAGCTGCCATCAGGTGCCCCCCATAGGTTGGTGCCCCGGGCAGCTGCCCGGCTAGCCCATGCCTTAATCCGGCTCTGCCTAGAGATCACAAATGTCCCAAAAATCCATTCCTGTCTGGCACACTCTTCAATACAATCCTTTGAATTGTGTAACACTTCCCAGGTCTCATATCACATCTCCCCCAAGCGAGATTACATAAAATCTTTTTCAGTTGGGGTTGGACCTTCTTTGAGCAGGGGGTTGGACTAGATGACCTCCTGAAGTCTCTTCCAACCCTAAACTTTTATGAGTCTATGAACAGTGGTCCCAGGATTTAAGCATGGGAGGAAAAATTACCCCTCTCAGAATCCTCTTGAACTCCGAATATGTATGTGTTACAGTGGTGCTGTAGTACAGCTGTAGCATAGATACTTCCTGCATCAACAGAAGGGTTTTTCCAGGGCTGTAGGTAAACTACTTCTCTGGGAGGTGGTACCTAGATCTATGGAAGAATTCTTTTGTTGACCTAACTACATCTACAATGGGGATTAGATTGACATAGCTATATCATATGGGCTATGTGAAAATTATCACAGCCCTAAGAAATGTAACTAAACCTACCTAAGTTTTAGGTATGGGCAAGGCCTTAGGATTGATATGGAAGAAAAAGGGTTGGTCTTATGATAGGACCCAATTAACTAATGCAGGTCAGCATGGGCTTAGTTTTAAGCATGAGTAGCCCATTGAAGACCAATGGGACTATTTAGATATTTAAAGTTAAGCATATGCTTCAGCACTTTACTGAATCAGGGATACAAGGCAAGAGGCCATATTAAAGTGGATTCATACAGACACAAATTGGCATCCTACTTAATTAAAAATACAGCTTCAACTACTGTATTATCAAATCTGTCCAAACAATGGAATTCCTATGAAGGGACAGTTATTCAATTGATACCTTACTTCCAGAAAAAAGAGGTTTACAAAGACCAAAAATTGTATCTAGCCCATATGCAGACACACAGAACGGGGTGCATTGTTCCTGCTAATGCAGGGCTATATACTCTCCAGCCCATTGTTTAAAAGAAATATTTTCGTAAAAGAGATTTTGTTCATTAAGATGCAAAGTATTGGGAACTAGTTACATAGGTGAGGTATTGTTGAGTCAGCACAGATCAAAGGCAAAATGAAAACACCCCACTGAACGGGTAAAAACCTGGCCTTACTGAAGTCCATAGAGGGTTGGCCATTGACTTCATCAGGGTCAGGTTTTAACCCCAGGTCTTTCAGAAATATTTCTGTGAGCAAGAGAGAAGACTCCAGGTGACAAAATCCACCAACGTCAGAGAAACCTTTCTTTCTATTTCAATGAATCAGTTCAGGTAATGCTTTTATGAAAGGAAACCTGCGTTGGTACGAAGAATGATCATAGTCCAAGCCTGACTAAAAAGGCCCATTAATATATTCATTTTATTTTTATTATTCTGATATTATTTTTGGAGACGTCTTTAAGTGTCAGTTTAAAGTGAAGAACACAAGGTGGCTCCTATGGCTCCTAAGGGCTGAGTCCAAGCTATGATAAGTACACCATTACCATTAAAGAGGAAAAACCATCAAAATAATGCAACGACTCTGCCAATAAAGGCATCATTCCACCAGGGATAGTTCAGAACAGGTGACAGGAAATCAATGAAAAGAAATCTACCAACATTTACTTGGTGGACAGTTAGGTATATTCTTGCTTTCTCATTTTTCTTTCCTTATATCTCCAGCATTAATTACGTTCTTTATAGATCAATTTCTTTCAGTTGCAGAGCTGAGCAGCTGTCTGGCTTCCCACTGGTCTGTGCTCCTGGGACATTCAGGGCAGCATTTTACTTTAGCTTCCCAATCTTGGGAGCAATTGGTACATAAGGCTTGTATAAAACCTTTGGCTTCAAGCTATTACAACAAACAATTGTAAGTTAGAGGGCAGTAGCCAGCCAGAGCAGGGCAATAAAGCTTAATTTAAAGCTTTTTCAAGGAACAGCAATGGAATAATACTGGGAAATTATTTTCAGAAGCTATTTCCTGCTTTAACCATCCAGGAATAAAAAAAGATACCCCTGCTCCTTTGTTTCCTTTGACTCAGCTTTCAGTTCTCTTTTATATTCTGTCCTAAGCAGCCATGTACCAAGGACCTGTTAACCTTTTCCAAAAAGCAGCACCTTACCTGTCACTTTCCTATTATACACACACACCATGGAATATATGATAATGTGCTATAAAAGTTTATAATTGTAAGGTGAGTGTAAGATGTCCTCATTCTTGAATGGCAGTCAGAGTTACATTATGTTGGTCACCCCAAATCAATGACAATAAAACTTTGCTCTACACTGCCCTGTTACGTGTTCACGACCTGTGCATATTTATCAGAGAAATGATAGACAATGTTATAAAAAATGTTCTTTGGCCAGGTCTTTACTACAAAGTTTTGCCTGCAAAACACCATGTAGATGCAGCTTATTCTGGCAAGAGAATCCTTTTGCTAGTATAGCTTATACTGTTCCGGGAAGTAGTTTCAATACAGTGGCAAAAGAACTTTTTGTCGATATATACCGTGGCTCCACTAGGAGACTTTGCCAGCATAGCCATGCCAGCAAAACCTTTGTGTATATTTAGACTAGCCTTGAGTATTTTTTTTTCTGTAAGGAGAGCCAATATCTTCGCTGCAACTTCATAGGGAGAAAAATAACACTGTAGGAACCTAAAAGAAGCCCTTTTATGTAGAATAACATGATTTTAACGCATGATATCTTAGAACCTGTCAAGCCAGAAGCAGGTCTTCTTTGCTCCGTTGTAAAATTGTGAATCTTCCTTTTCCAGGGGGTATGAAATTCCCATTCCTAGCCCTGATGGGTCTTACTGAAATGTATCACCGGTATAGAACTGAATAAGGCCCAATCCTACACCTCAAGCCTGTGTAATGTGTAGGAAAATTTACCTGGGAATTTCACTGCCTTTTTGAAAGCAAAGCTCTCCAGGGAATTGGGATGTGAGAAGGAATCCTAGCGGAGATGGATTAATGTGCAATGTGCGTGTGAGATGGTCAAAGGCGCACAATGAATGCAATTTATCACAAAGATCACCAGCACCTGTGTTATTTACAGAGAAACTATTGGCACACATACAGTTGGGCTCCAAAATATCTTGGGATGTTAATATTACAGTTGAAAAAAGGCTCTCAAAAATGTTAACAGACCACTAGTGTCAGATTGTCTCTCGCTCTTCTCACTGTTGAGCGGTCAAGAAAAGCAAGATGAATTCAATCTTTTGTCATCTTTATTTAATGGGTGACAGCATTTAAAGTGTTCTCGTTCACTGTCATCAACTGAACATTAGAAGCATGTTGGAAACATTTATGAACACTGAGAACACAGTTCAAGCAAAGGAGGGCCTTACCCTTTGAGATTTGATTTATTTGGCTGACCATTGTTAGGCTCCATCAAATAAAAAGTAAGTTGTATGTGCATTTATGGCTCTTCTACTCTGTCCATCACTTATATCTGTGACCATCCTGTTTATACAGGGCCAGATATCAGCCCCACATTCTGCATGTGGATATTTCCCCACCACAGGCAAAGGAGTGTGACCAGCACCTCCAATGAAACAACACTCTTTTAGGACACAAATGCTCGAAGTCTAAATAGTAAAATGGGTGAATTAGAGTGCCCAGTTTTAAAGGAGGATATTGATATAATAGGCATCATGGAAACTTGGTGGAAATGAGGACAATCTATGGGACACAGTCATACCAGGGTACAAAATATATCGGAAGGACAGGTCGTGCTGGTGGGGGAGTGGCACTATACATGAAAGAAAATGTAGAATCAAATGAAGTAAAAATCTTAAATGAGCCAAAATGTTCCATAGAATCTCTATGGATAGTAATTCCATGCTCCAATAATAAGAATATAGCAGCAGGGATATATTATCGACCACCTGATCAGGACAGTGGTAGTGACTATGAAATGCTAAGGGAGATTAGGGAGGCTATCAAATTTTAAAAACTCGATAATAGTGGGGGATTTCAACTAATCTCATATCGACTGGGTACATGTCACCTCAGGACAGGATGCAGAGATAAAATTTCTCGACACCTTAAATGACTGCTTCTTGGAGCAGCTGGTTCTTGGAACCCACAAGGGGAGAGGCTATTCTTAGGAACTCAGCAGAACACATCCCTTGAGGATGGAAAGGGTTGAAGCAGGGAATGGGCATCTCCTTGTTGGCTGAGAGTGGGGATGGGAGAAGTACACGATCTCCATCTAGTCTTGCAAAGAGTACTCATAAAAGATAATAGAACCTAGCTTTTTGGTAGTGGGTCTCCTCTTTTATGGAGTCCCAGGTGCAACTATTGTCAGGAAGGAGTTCCTGGTAGTTCAAGTCTATTGCAGCAGGACTTTCAGGAAACAGCAGGCTTACTGGGGGCAAAGAGCTGGTGTGGAGGCACAGGGCCTCCATGTAGATGGTTTTAGCCACTTGCAGAAACAAGGGGATCCTATAAGTTTGGGGGTGAGCCCAAGAATTAATGGAAGACAACTCTGGCAGAACAAGTGAGGACGAATTTGGTTAGAGAATCCTCAGATTCTTATTGCTTTAGTTACTTGTCATGGCTTGTACTGTGGGTGGGTGTGGTCTGGCTCCCAGAAGCTATGTCTGTTCTAAGAAGTGTTATCACCCCAGTGGCGCCAATGGGTATTAGCAATGTCAGAAGCCCTCACATTGGTACAGTTTCAATGAATGTCATCCAACCCCGCTGGGGCCAGGCTAATTAACATTGTACAATTAACATTGTACTAAAAACCAGGTTGGCAGCCAAAAATCTTGTCTGACGGCAGGGGTTCTGACATTGCAAACACCCATTCATCGCAACCACTGAAAGTCCTCTAGCATAGATAAAGCTGATGGCAAAGCTATAAACAGTGAAGCAAGCTGCTAGATGTCAAAGTGTCGGGTAAGCTGGCTGAGTCATTTACCAGAGCGTGTCCTCATATAACACTAACAGCTTTTCTGTTTTCCTGGGAAAAGAACTAAAAGATTGTATTGCTCAGTGTGGGGGGGATCGGGGTGTGATCACCCCCTCCCAGAAGGGGAGGGGGGCTCAGTGGATCCCTTCACACCCTGTTGATGCAATCCTGCCCTGGGGGTCCCTGTCCCCAGGCTCCTTCAGCCGGGTGCGATCACCCTCGCCCGAGCCGTCGGGGCAGGGGGATTCAGCGGACTCGGTGTCTATACCCCGGCCCCCCTGGGGGTGGGGGCAGTGTCCACCGTTCGGTCCCTCCTTGGACCTCCACCTGGGCCGGCCCTGCCGTCTGGCCATCGCCCTCCTCTGTTCCTCTCTTGTATGGCTCCCGACCGGGGATTAGCCCCTCCTGAGGGAGGGGGAGGGGGACCCGGTCCCACCCCCTCTCTGGGTCCCAGCCCGGGGCCCTAAGTGCAGGGGCTCACTCGTGCCCCAGCGCGGCAGACGGGGGTAATTCCCTCTGTAACCTGTCTACCCAAGGATGCCAAAAGGGCCCTGCCCCGGGCTGCTTCCTCCCCCCCTGGGGGGCCCCTTCGGGCCGCTCTTCCACTCCCCGGGACCTACCCAGGTTCAGACGTCCGGCTCAGGGGTCGCTTGGGCGACAGTTCGCGGGTCGGCTCCTTCCGATGGGTCCGGTCCCTGCCGGGCCACTCTTCCCAGGTCCGGTGGGGTCGGGTCCAGTCCCCGTCGACGCCGGGACTGGCCGGCTGCCCGCTGCGCCGGTCACCTCGTGGCTCCCGGGGTCGAGGCCGGACCGTCCGCCGACCTCGGTCCTGCCCTGGGTCCGTCCTGGGCTCAGGGCTCTCCTCCCTCCGTCCGAGGAGGCTGCCCCCCCCTCCGATCGCGGGCCTTTTTAAAATGGCCCGCCGTGCCGGACGCCGCTCGGGGCCCTCCCCCTTCCGGCGGTGTGCCGGCGTTCTCGGCAGCCGCCTGGCTGCCGGTCTCCAGCTGCGCCCTGCCCCGCGCTACCCCGGGGGAGGGTTCAGTGGCACCCTGGCGGCGTAGGCGCGGAGGCTGAGTCCGGCCCCGCAGCCCTGTCTCCTCCGTGCCGCGTCCGGGGTTGGGGACCCCCCGGGCGCTTTCACCCCCCCCCCCCACCCTCTGGTGGTCCAGGCGGTTTCCCATGCGGGCCGCTGGCGGCCCGTCACACACCCCCCCTCTTACGGTGAGATCGCCCCCCTCCTCCTGTTGCTCAAATACTCGCGAGAAGAAATCGGCGTTTTGGTGCTTTATCCCTGCTCTATACACTACCTCAAATTGGTAGGGCTGAAGCTACATATACCATCACATAAGGCGGGGGTTAGAATTTTTCATACAGTTCAGCCACACCAAAGGTGCGTGGTCCATAACCAACTTAAATTTATTTCCCCATAAGTAATACCTCAACGTTTCTATGGCCCATTTTACGGCCAAGGCCTCCTTTTCGACTGTTGCGTAATTCCTTTCGCGGGGTAGGAGCTTCCGGCTCAGATATAGGACGGGATGCTCTTCGCCGCCGTGCTCCTGGGCTAGAACGGCCCCTAGTCCTCACTCAGATGCGTCTGTACATAAGAGAAATGGTTTGTCAAAATCGGGTTGCCTTAAAATCGGGCTTTGAGTTAACCTGCGCTTCAATTCCCGAAAGGCCTGGTCCGCTTGGGTCGTCCACTGGACCTTATTAGGGTTCGCATTCTTAGTTAGCTCCGTCAATGGGGTCGCGATTGTGGCAAAGTCGGGCACGAATTTGCGGTAGTATCCCGCCAGCCCCAAAAACCCTCGTACCTGCTTCTTGGTTGTTGAAGCTGGGTAGTTCCGCAATGCTTCTACTTTATCCAACAGCGGTTTTATCTGGCCTCTCCCCACGGTATAGCCCAGGTAGGACACTTCCCTCTAGGCGAAGTGACACTTCTTGGGGTTGGCTGTGAGCCCCGCCTCTTGCAGGGCTTGCATCACTGCCTCCAGATGTTCTAGGTGTTCTTGCCAGGACAGACTGTAGACCACGATGTTGTCAATATAGGCGGCCGCATACCCTCTAAGGGGCTCTAACACGTGGTCCATGACCCGCTGGAAGGTCGCCACGGCTCCATGCAACCTGAACGGCATTCGTCGGAATTGGAAAAGTTCGAACGGGGTCGCGAAGGTGGTTTTCTTCCTATCACGGGCCTCCAGCGGGATCTGCCAATATCCTTTTGATAGGTCCAGTGTGGATATGTACCTCACTCGCCCTAGACATTCTAACAATTCCTCCACCCGGGGCATGGGGTACGCGTCGAATTGCTATATAGCACCGGAAATCGATACAAAATCGCACGGTCCCGTCGCTCTTGGGGACCAGTACTATGGGACTTCTCCATTCGCTCCGTGATTCTTCGATCACCCCCCACTGTTTCATGGCCTGCACTTCTTGTTGGACCATCCCCCATACCTTCCTAGGGAGGGGCCGGTGGGCCTCCCGCACTACTTGCCCTGGCTCGGTCCGTATCCGATGTACTCCTACCTTTGCTGTTCCCGGGATTGCCGTCAGGACGAGGTGGAACCGCTGTAGGAGCACCCTTATCTGCCGCCGCTGCTCCTCCGAGAGTTCCGGTCCCAGGGATGCCGATCCCTCGTACGCGCAATCCTCCCGGGACGGACCTACATTTTCCTCAGATCCCGCAGGGGCTACCAGGAGCCCCTCCCGGGGCCACCCACTTCTTGAGGAGGTTAACGTGAAAGATTTGTGTGTCTCTCCGTCTTCCCGAGAGGCGGATCTCGTAGTCTACGTCTCCTACCTTGCGGATCACCTCATACGGTCCCTGCCACTCCGCAAAGAGCTTGGATTCCTTGGTGGGTAAGAGCAACAGCACGCGATCCCCTGGCACGAAGTGGCGGGCCACGGCCGTCCAATTATAGTAGTGGGCCTGTCTAGTCTGGGCTTTCAAGAAGTTCAACTTGGTGTACGCTCCAACTCGGCGTAGCCGCTCGCGGAGCTGCAGAATGTACTGCGCCGTACTCTGGCAATGGGTGTTCTGTGCTTCCCAGTCCTCCTTCAGGATATCTAGAATTCCCCGTGGTTGGTGTCCGTACAATAGCTCGAACGGGGAGAACTCTGTGGAGGCCTGAGGCACCTCCCGGATAGCAAAGAGGAGAGCCGGTAACATCTGATCCCAGTCCTGAGGGCCTTCTCGCACTACCCGCCTTAACATCTCCTTCAGGGCGCGGTTGAACCGCTCCACCAGTCCGTCTGACTGGGGGTGGTATACGGACGTTCGGAGGGTTTTAATCCGCAGCAAGGCACATAGTTCTTTCATTAGCCAGGAGGTTACATTCGTGCCCTGGTCTGTTAAGATGGCTTTAGGGAACCCCACTGTCGAAGCAAAAACGCTCCTCTCTGTTTAGGCAGCTAACAAACAGCTTTATTAATTAATAAAGCACAGCATGAGCCAAACGTGGTCCCAGCAAAGCCAGGCCCAGTAAGGCTGCTAATACAATCAGTCCTAGTATCTTTATACCCTTAACCAAACAGTCTGATGTCAGGGCATCCAATTACAGAAATCATCAATTAAACTTGGAAAAGCAAAGCCTTATCAACAAGATGGCGGACAGGTACGAGGGAGTACACCTCCTGTCCCAACCAGCCCAATTAACACATACCAATAGCCCATCCTGTAGGCCTCTTCTCACGGGGTGGCAGAAAGTTCACTCTGGTCTACGTGCTCGAGAGAAAAGCTGAAATGGTTTCTGTTATACAAGATGGCTTCTAGCTAAATATAAAATGGTTACTACAATTTTTCTACAACTCCCCCCTTTCAGCCTTTTAAAGGATAAGCTTGAACCATTTTATGCCTCCATTTCCATCAACGCATTTATGTACATCTCTTGTTTCCTTCTTGCTCATCATATTTTAACATCATGAGTTCCACATTCCCTTTAGTAAGGGTCTGTCTTGTGTTTTTCAGAATACAAGAAATACAGCATTTGATTAACTAGAAACAAAAATAAACACAAAAGAATATAGCTAATACTAAAACTACTCCTTGCAAAATCCAAGTTCCCACATGTCCAACCCAGCCTCCCAACCAACCCCAGAGGGTCCTGTCTTCCTCCTGCCTTAGGCTTTCCACAGTTCTTTCAATCTCTAAGGCATTTTCCTCTACTTCCTTGCTGGTGTCAGTGATATACACACAGCATTCTTTTCTCACTAAGGCACAAACCCCGCCCTTAACTAGCTAGGACGTAGTCTAGGGCCATCTGGTTTGGGCTCTTTTCCACCCTGGCTCCTGAACCATTACATGTCCAGCAGTACTCTCCAATTGGGGTCAGGGCTAGGTGGATATACCGTGGGTTAGTAAACCCTTTATCCTGCCGAGTATATTTGGGTTTAGTTTACTAAACAGTGTGCCATATTTGAGTGTTGTTTAGTGGGACCAGAATCATTGGGATACCTCCTTCTGAATGTACAGGACTGTGAGCACATATCCAGCAACCTGTGGAATTAAATTCTTGGGAAACTTGGTTCATTAAAAGCATAAACACATTTGAACCATATAGGTTATAACTGCTGGGCATTAAATCCAAGATTAAGCATAAGCTCAACATGAATTGTTTGTCCAGCCTCATGCTGGCTGTTCTTCAGGACTTCGTAGTTTGCTTCACCTATCGCTGGCAGGTTCTTCTGGGCCGCAGCTGGTACCTTGGCCTAGGTCTCTCAGGATCGTCTGCTTCTGGGCCTGGATTGCCGGTACCAAGCCTGCGCTGATCCCCATCTACTTCTGGACCTGGGTCTCTGGTACCAGGTATGCGGTGATCCCCATCTGCTTCTGGACCTGGGTCTCTGGTACCAGGTCTGCGGTGCTCCTTGTTGGGGCCAACCTCTGTAGGGGCTGGAACCAGTTTGCAGTGGGAGGCGTGAATCCAGGTGGGCAATCCCTCACACTTTACAGCAGTAGGAGTGGTCAGAAGGACCTGGTAGGGACCCTTCCACCTGGGTTCCAGGGCAGTCTTCCGCTGGTGAACTTTCACACAGACCCAGTCTCCTGGTTGTAGTTTATGGCACGGCTCAGTCGGGGCCTCCTGGAAGGTGTCCTTAACCTGTGAATGATAAGACTGTACACACCTCATAAGTTCCTGACAATACTTGACTATGCTTCCTTTAATAAGTGTGTCATCAGCCAGATCAATTTTTTTTTCTTTTTTTTTTAGGCTGCTTAACAGTCTTATAGGTTGGCCACATGTAATTTCATGTGGACTGAGTCCAGTTTTCCGATTAGGAGTGGCTCTCATGCTCATTAGGGCTATCGGGAGTGCTTCTACTCATGTTAAGCCAGAGCTTTCACATATCTTAGCAAGTTTGTTCTTTAAAATCCCGTTTCATTTCTCTACTGCTCCTGGGTGTTACGCGCAGTGCAGTGCTTGTCTGATAGAGTAGTACTTTGCCAGTTTTTGAACAATTTGTCCAGTAAAGTGGGTACCTCTATCACTGGAGATCACAAGGTGTATTTCCCAAGATGGGATGTAATGATTTAGAAGTTTCTTTGCCAATGTGATAGCATCAGTTTTCCTGCAGGGATAAGCTTCTACTCATCTCAAAAACAAACAAACAATAACCAGCACATATTTAAAAGACTGACATTTAGGCAATTGAATAAAGTCCATCTGTAAATTCAGAAATGGTCCCAAAGGCGGAGGTCTGGTTGCCGGAACCGTCTTTACAGGTTTACCCACATTGTGGGCTTGGCAGACAGGGCAAGCCAGATAGTAATCTTTGGCTGCTTGGGAGAATTTGGGAGCAAACCAATTTTCTTTTAAGGTGGCTACCATCCCTCCCTTTTGCCAACGTGCGACAATCCATGGAGTATGGAGGCAAGGTGAGGTAGCAAGACCACTGGGGCAACAATGCGGCCATCAGAGCTGCACCACAAGTGGTCTGGGTGCAAGGTGCACCCTGCCAGTCTCCACTCCTGCATTTCCGATTCTGGGGCTTGGTCCTGCAGGAGGGCCAGTTTTGAAAGAGACGGCATAGGAGCTGGCGATGGTAGGAGAGAAGGGAAAAACAGCAGGTACAGGAGCAGATTCTGCTACGTTCCAAACAGTACAAACTGCAAAGCCTGCTACTAAAACTTCACTAGAATTATAAAAGCAAAAATCCATCTGTGTAAAGCACAAAGTTAAGATTATTCAAGGTACTTAAATTTTTTTTCATTAAAACAACAATATTGTACACACAACAATGTTTGAAATACATATATCACAATTAAGACACACAAGACAAATCTGGACGGAACACAGAACACAAACTTATTATGTCATGACACAGAACCATGTTTTTTTTTTCTTCAGTTAATTTTCAGCTGATATTAGCTTTTTGATGATCTGAAAGACAAGAAAACATTTCTACCCCCGTCGGAGTGGCCCATTATAACTTAAAATACTGCCTAAGATCTTCTAGGGGAGCCAGTTACAGCTCGTTCCCTACCACTTCCATGGGCGAGTGAGCTGCAACTTTCCGAGAACAAGGGTGCTTCATCAGTACTCGTGACCTTCCACTCCCTTGAATTACCTCAGAGTTGCTAGCCCTTCCCAACAGTGGCATGCCTCAGTTTCCTTCTTGTGCTGCAGACCAGGCTTTTTTTTTTTTTTTTTAATGCATGAAGCTTCAAATGATTTACTGCCACAGAAACTTTTTCTGAGAACAGGCGCTTGCTAGTTACTATTTCAGCAAGGAAAAAAGGTTTTCTTTTCCTGAAAAGAATCATATGCAATGTTATAGGCTTACTTATGGGGGACAGTGCCCCCCCCCCTTCCAGAACAGACAGGCAGTTTGCAGACACACACAACCTTGGATCTGAAAGCAAGCCAAAAGTGCTATCAATTCAGACTTGAACAGAAACACCGTGAAGTTTCTGGGCTTGGATTTTTAAAACAATAATTAGTTTCCTTGAAAGACACATTTAACCCTTAGGGTGCAGGTTTTACAAATTTACAATGTATAGATTCTATTTTTTTTATGCAGTTAACCAATTAAGTTTTAGTAGAATTCCTTATTTTCCCTGTAATAGATTTAACAAAGTATCTGTAGCCAAATGTTTAAACTTGATTGTTTATTCGCGTAGATGATTAAAAGAGGCTGCAAGAAACAAGGAGTCATTTCTAAAGCAGTTTTTTTTCTTACACATTACAATATTGCTTAATTTCTTTTCCTTAGAATTTGGAGGAACACTTCCCTTAAACTGTTAAACTTATTTTAAACTTGGTGTTTTGCTTTGGATCGGGCAAGTTTGTTACAGAAGCCCGCGTTTTCAAAGGGAAGAGCTAATTCCTTTCAGTTACTTTTTTGTGTTTCCTCTCTGTGTATGCGTTATAAAGAGGGGTAGAGGGGTGATGTTGTGCCGAATTTCACCCCCCCCTCCAATCTTGGTTGATACGGGTGTGCCAACTGAGAAATCTCTTTTTTTTTTCCAGTTTTTGTGCATTATTTTGGCACAGAGGCTCTGCAGCAAGTTTGTAAGTTACCTATCTTACTGCAGGGCGGATTTTTTTGCTTTTCTGAGCTTCACTTTCATCCCTCAGGGCTTTAATTTTTCCTCTTTTCCAATTTGTTAAATGCTTACAGGTCCTTGGACCATTATGCACGTACATGTAGTACACAGGGGTGCCTTTCGGCAGTGTGGGGGGATGTTTAGATTAACCCCCACCTAAACTAACTTTACACACTCTAAAGAAAGAGTCTGCCGTGTCTAGAGTGTCAGAGCTTAGCAGCTCATGAAATGAGGGGAGTCGTCACTCCCTCACATATCCGCTGAGTCTCGAGGTTCAGCTGACCCCCCCCCCCTTGCATTCAGAGCTCCCTCGTGGGAGAGCCCCGGTGCAGCTGGGATCAGCTCAAGTCTCAGACCTATGCAGCGGCATTCATACTTCACTAATTTACATTCATACTCATTTTCCACACACATTTTTCTCTATAGTTTCCACATTTAGATGCATCTTTCTTTATTGTCCAGTTCCCATGGGTTTCTATTAAGTGACGCTGCCGTAAGACACCCGGCACTTAATATCAGACTTCATTAGGATCCAATACCAGAAGGCACTTATCATAAAGGCACTGGAATTCCTGTAGACTGACCTACCCCCATTTTCTGCACGTGCTTAAAAGATTCTGTAAGGCTCCGAACCAAAAGTCCGCCTGCTTACACTATTTTCTTCTGAGAGTAATTCGCCTGCTCGCCCTGTGAGTCACCGAATTAGAATCCGCCGGCTCGCCCTGCGAGTCACCGGATCAGAATCCACCTGCTCGCCCTGCGAGTCACTGGATCAGAATCTGCCTGCTCGCCCTGCAAGTCACCGGATCCTGCTATCTCTCGCACTGATCCCCCCCTTTTTCTTGTGAGACGCTGGACCAAAATCCACCCGCTCACAGGGGTTTCCGGCACCCATCCCAGCCCGACAGAACACCACGTCCTGGCGCCTGGAGACAGCCTGACGGAATGGGGAAATACTATGGCCTGGGGTTAGCCTCAGAGGTCAGTACTACATCTACAAGTAACAGAGAGAGACAACAAAGCTTTCCCACAGTTCCATGTGCCGAGAGAGTGTAATGGCACCACACCAGCTTTCAGCATCTGAACACAGAGGGTCCAGTGCATGGCTGCCTCACTAGAGACACCGGTGTACCCTTTTGGAACTGTGACACATAAGACAGGCCTAATAGACAAAGACAGATACAGACAGACAAAATGTTAGCCGCTCCACAAAATTGGATTCCGTAGCTCCCCTTACCCCACTGGCCGGCCGTCACTCCAAATCCTAAGCCCTCACCAGGAGATTTCATAACAGGTATCCCCTTTACCTTTTATTGAGCGCTCTGAGAGGTTTGGAAGTGGAGTGCCGGTCCGTCCATACGGGCAAGTGGTGCGTTAGGAATCTCGGTGGAACCTCCAAACTGTCGAAGCAAAAACGGTCCTCTCTGTTTAGGCAGCTAACAAACAGCTTTATTAATTAATAAAGCATAGAATGAGCCAAACGTGGTCCCAGCAAAGCCAGGCCCAGTAAGGCTGCTAATACAATCAGTCCTAGTATCTTTATACCCTTAACCAAACAGTCTGATGTCAGGGCATCCAATTACAGAAATCATCAATTAAACTTGGAAAAGCAAAGCCTTATCAACAAGATGGCGGACAGGTACGAGGGAGTACACCTCCTGTCCCAACCAGCCCAATTAACACATACCAATAGCCCATCCTGTAGGCCTCTTCTCACGGGGTGGCAGAAAGTTCACTCTGGTCTACGTGCTCGAGAGAAAAGCTGAAATGGTTTCTGTTATACAAGATGGCTTCTAGCTAAATATAAAATGGTTACTACAATTTTTCTACACCACCCTGGCGAACATTTTGAGTAGCTCGGAAGCTAGGGTTGGGGCCTTAGTGTTGTGCAATGGCACTGCTTCGGGGTACCTAGTGGCGTAGTCAATGACGACCAGGATGAACCGACACCCCGACCGAGAGGGTTCCAGGGGCCCCACCAAATCCATAGCTATCCTCTCAAAGGGCACCCCTACCACAGGGAGGAGTACGAGGGGAGCCAAGGGTGCCCTGCTCGTGGAGACCTTCTGGTAGTCTGGACAGGAGGCACAAAAGTCCCGCACTGCCCTATAGACCCCGGGCCAATAAAACCGCTGCAGGACTCGGGCCAATGTATTTTCCTGTCCCAAGTGCCCCGACCAGGGGTTCGTGTGGGCCAAGTCAAGGACTTCTCGGCGCCAGCCCTGTGGGACTACCAGCTGCCTTCGCCCTTCCTCCCCTTCCCCGGCCCCCGTCAGTCGATACAGTCGGTCGTCTATTACCTGGAAACGCGGTACCTGCCGGTCCCCTCCGGTTTCCTCCGGGCCGGCCGCTTGCTCCCAAGCGTATTTCAAGGTCTCATCTTCCCGTTGCTCCTCTAGAAAATCTGAGGCGTCTGTCAACTTGTCCTCTGGCCTCCTCCCCGCTGGGGTTGTCCGCCCCCCACCGGGCTCGTCTGAGGTCTGCGGATGGACGTAGCCTTCTGCCACGGGTGTGCCCTCCAGTGGTTGCTTTCCCCCGGATGCCCCGGCACCCTCGCGCAGCAACCTGGAGAATCCGGGCCAATCCCTTCCCAGCACTATTGGGCACGGTAGCACGGGCGCTTTCCCAACTCGCCAGATCTTTGTGAGCTGGTCGTCTGCCAGGTACACCCACACAGTGGGGTAGGCTCTCACATCCCCGTGTACACATTTCATCCAGATCGTCTCCCCGGTGGCCGGGGCATCAGGGACGAGGTCCTCTTTGATTAGGGTGATCGCGGAGCCGGAGTCCACGAGGGCCCGCAGGAGCTTCTGTCCCAGCCGCATGGTCACGGTTGGCCGCGGCTGCTCGGGCGGAGTTGGTTGAGGCCCTCCCGGGGCCGCCTGGCTCAGGGTGCAGTCCATTAAGGGGCATTCTCATTTAAAATGTCCCTCCTGCCCACACTGATAGCACACGCTCCGGGTCCCCGTTCTTCGGCCCTCACCCGCTGTCTCTTCCACCTCTCCTCTCACCTCCCGGCGGTTATCCCCCGGTTTGCCGGGCCACACCAGAGCCAACCGACGTCCCCCGGTGGGGGTGGGTTTTGGGGTGACCTTCAGGGCACCCGGCCCACTACTCCGCTCCTGTGGGGCTTCCCCCCTGGAGGGGTTGGGCAGGACCTCACGCCGTTCACCCCCTTAGCCTCCTGCGGCGTCCATATGGGCTTCGGTGAGCGTGATGGCTTCAGCCATTGTTGTGGGCTGGTGCCTCCGGACCCACTTCTGTGCTTCCCGTGGCAGGAAGTGTATGTACTGTTCGAGGATAACCGCCTCGGCTACCTCGGCCCCTGTGCACTGGTCGGGCTCCAACCACCGCCAGGCCCACTCGCGTAGCCGCTGCGCGAACGCGCGGGGCCGGTCCCCTGGTTTGAACCGCTCTCTCCGGAACCGCTGCCGGTAGGTATCGCTTGTGATTCCTAGCTGGTCAAGGATAGCCTCTTTCACTTTGTCATACTGCAAGGCCTCCTGGGCTGACAATCACCGGTACGCCAATTGGGCAGGCCCCGTCAGATAGGGGGCCAATAGGGTGGCCCAATGGCTTGTTGGCCATCGTGCCACAGCGGCCACCTGTTCAAAGGTTGCTAGGTATGATTCTGGGTCATCTCCCAGCCCCATCTTGGTCAGGCGCAACGGTAGGGAGCTGAGATCCCGCTCACCCTCGTGTGCCTCCAACCGTGGACCTGTCACCCCGCTCCCCAGGTGGGCCGCCTGCAGCCACTTCTCCTGCTGCGTGGCCAGTTCTTGAATCAGCAGTTGTTGTTGATCCTGAAATTGTGCGGCTAGTTGCTGCAGCATCTGGGCTTGCTGTTGTTGATGCTGTCGCTGGGTTTCCCACACCCAGTCCAACAACTGCTTCGGATCCATTGTTCCGTCACTACGGGTCCTTCCCCTAGGCATAAAGTACCCTTCTATTTCAGTTCCACCTTAAGTGGGATCGATGCCCCCATTCTCCACCACGTGTGGGGGGGATTGGGGTGCAATCACCCCCTCCCAGAAGGGGAGGGGGGGCTCAGCGGACCCCTTCACACCCTGTTGATGCAATCCTGCCCTGGGGGTCCCTGTCCCCAGGCTCCTTCAGCCGGGTGCGATCACCCTCGCCCGAGCCGTCGGGGCAGAGGGATTCAGCGGACCCGGCATCTATACCCCGGCCCCCCCTGGGGTCGGGGGCGGTGTCCACCGTTCGGTCCCTCCTCGGACCTCCACCTGGGCCGGCCCTGCCGTCTGGCCGTCGCCCTCCTCTGTTCCTCTCTTGTATGGCTCCCGACCGGGGATTAGCTCCTCCTGAGGGAGGGGGAGGGGGACCCGGTCCCACCCCCTCTCCGGGTCCCAGCCCGGGGCCCTAAGCGCAGGGGCTCACTCGTGCCCCAGCACGGCAGACGGGGGTAATTCCCTCCGTAACCTGTCTACCCAAGGACGCCAAAAGGGCCCTGCCCCGCGCTGCTTTCCTCCCCCCCCCGGGGGGCCCTTTCGGGCCGCTCTTCCACTCCCCAGGACCTATCCAGGTTCAGATGTCCGGCTCAGGGGTCGCTCGGGTGACAGCTTGCGGGTTGGCTCCTTCCGATGGGTCCGGTCCCTGCCGGGTCGCTCTTCGCAGGTCCGGCGGGGTCGGGTCCAGTCCCCATCGACGCCGGGACTGGCCGGCCGCCCGCTGTGCCAGTCACCTCGCGGCTCCCGGGGTCGAGGCTGGACCGTCCGCTGACCTCGGTCCTGCCCTGGGTCCGTTCTGGGCTCAGGGCTCTCCTCTCTCCGTCCGAGGAGGCTGCCCCCCCTCCTCTCCAATGGCAGGCCTTTTTAAAATGGCCTGCCGCACCGGACGCCACTCAGGGCCCTCCCCCTTCTGGCGGCGTGCCGGCGTTCTCGGCAGCCGCCCGGCTGCCGGTCTCCAGCTGCGCCCCGCCCCGCGCTACCCCGGGGGAGGGTTCAGTGGCATCCTGGCAGCGTAGGTGCGGAGGCTGAGGCTGGCCCTGCCACCCTGTCTCCTCCGCGCCGTATCCGGGGTTGGGGACCCCCTGGGCGCTTTCACCCCCCCTCCGCCCCCTGGTGGTCTGGGCGGTTTCCTGTGCGGGCTGCTGGCGGCCCGTCACGCTCAGTTACAGGAATATACTTCAAAACGCAAGCAAAATTAATTTAGATCTGGAGAGAGGCTCCCAGATGAAGGGGGATATTTTTGTAAGCATATCCTCTGTACAGGTAGCTCCTGATCCTGCAAACCCGCGTGAACGGGGACATTGACATAACTATAAGAGTCCCATTGTTATTTTTTTAAAACATGTTTAATCAGAAATGAAAACAGGTGTGTTAGTATCAGCAAACTGAGAAACTGACACACAGACACTCTGTGAAGCTTTTATGACTCAGTGCAATGTTTTTACTTGCTTTGTGTGGACTGTCACAAAGGCAGCATCTACACCTAGGAAATGAGGTATAGATGCTCCAAATCTCATTCACAGCTCAGGTCAGTAAATAGTACTAATCCAAGTATCTAAGGGCAGTGCTCTCTCCAGCTCTATTAAAACCACTTTGCCTAATTCTACCTTAAGGGACCTCCACCTAGCCCTGCTTTGTACTTGAAGCAATAGGGGAAGAACTTCACTGACTTCCCCTCAGCTGTGCTCCCACTCCACCAGTGTCTGCAGAGAGGTCCTCTCTGCCACAGGACCTTCAGTAAGGGGAAGTTAAGAGCATCGTAACCAGACTTGTTTTTACTCCGAGATCCGCTTCTCTTCCCAAGAAGAGATCCTGCCCCCTGCTTCCCTGTCATAGTTCCAGCTTCACTTTCCTGCCAAAGGGCACATCTGATACAGTTAGGGTAATTTCTAAGTGTGAAAGATGGAATTATGGGTATGTAACATATGTAAAATGATGCTCTTTCTATATACTTTTCCCTTTTCACCAGAAGAGGGAGTAGAGAACTTCTTTCACATTGAGCTCCTGACTGGAGGCTTGCAAAAGCTCTAGGCTTGCTCCCAAATGGGCCAATTGGCTGAGGATGCTATCCAACACTGCATTTATTTTGCATGTGTTACACCCACTATTTTGTTGCAGTACCATTTTTGACTAGTGTAAATGCCCTACATGTTTCTTCATTTGGAAAATAGATTACTGTCATCTCCTATCCCTCAGAGTGCGCCGCAAGGCTAAGATTTGTTGGTGTTTATAATGTGCGCTGGGGTTGCCTGCTAGAACATGCTATAAGCATGACATTAGTATAATCTGGACTGTTGAACAACTGTACCTCCCCCCTCAATTCTCCAATCTGGGGTTTCTTTCACACCATTTCACTATGAGAACAAATGTTCCTGGTTTGCTCACCCACAGGCTCTTGCATGTAAATTATTCCCAACTGTAAAATATGAGCACTCTCGAGCCAACCACTCCTGAATTATATTAGAGCAATGCCAGCACATTCCCAATCCCAGACTTGTCCCCAGAAATGTGCATCTTATACTGCCCAGTACCCTCCCATGCCATACAAACTCATAGAAAGCTTGTCATTTTTAAATAGAAAATGATATACACAAAATTTATGTCAAATGAAGTTTCCCAAAGGTTTGAATCCAGACAAATTGATTTAGATAGAACAAAACAAATTTATTAACTACAGAGAGATTGATTTTAAGTACGTTGCAATTAATGAGGCATGAAATCAGAATTGGTTACAGAGAAATAAAAAGGTAAAACACAAAATAGTACTTAACAAATTAAGAGAATTCAAAGTGAAAGTCTCTCTCACCGTATGTTCCAGACGTCCTATTGGCTGAATCTTTCAGACAGGTCTCTCCTCAGACCAATGATGATTCCTTTGTCTCTCATGTGTTGTTGATGCCATGAATAGAGATGAGGGGAGAGATGATTTGCATACTCTCTTCACACTTCATAGTTATGTTCCTCTTTGAAAATCATCACCAGCTAAGGTTCAGGAGCTTGCATGGGAACCTTCAGCTGTACATTTCTCTCTCACTCACAGCCTTCTTCCTGCCAAAGAACAGCAACTTATTAAGGTGATAGTCCATTTGATTATGTTGATACCTGGCTGAGGTGCTGGTTAGTGTTTTGTCTCTGGGGTACTGGTTTGAAGTGGCTCCCTCAGATTTGGAATATGTCTAATACAGCAGAATTTTGTAACTAAGCATACAATGTTGCCATACATTTTACCAGTACAATAATATTCAGCAGATTAAGCATTTTCAAATGATACATCACAAGGTATACTTTGTTGTAAAAAGGGTGAACATCAAGGCACAGCCAATACTCACTGAGTATTATTTACTTATCTGAATAGTCATGGCTAATCTTTTGTGCTAGTCAGGCTTTCTGCATTTCACTGTTGCCAATTAATACTTTTTTGTCACTACTTATGCAGTTCAATGTTTACTAAACTAGTGACAAATGGTTTCCTATATCAATAATGTAGGCAGCTTTATCAAATCATTTCTAGTATTAAAATCAGTGAAATTTCAGAGAAGCTGGGTCCAGAACTGTTTGTCTGCATGTCAGTGATTTGGCAGACTGGAAACTATAAACCATCTGTCAAGAAAAAGCCTAAATTCAAAAAAGTCAGCACATACAGTTTGAAGGGATCTTTCTAATTAGAGAGGCTATGGCAGCAATTGATGACTTAGTCATTCACCCTAAAAATAAATGCCCTTCAGTATCTAGCAAACAAACTGAGAGCCATGAGTTCTTAAATTTCCCCTTTTGGCCAAATATGAATTCTTACAATGATTGCATACAGGGATTCATTCCTTCATTTTCCTTTTGACACTCCCAAGCAATTACCACTGATGTTAATAAGATTTTGAGAGCATTTAAAATACATTGTATATGGAGCACAGTTATTTTTTAGTAGTATGGCAGTAGAACTTAGGGTGCAAGTACATGGCAATACAAAATCCGCAGGGCTGTCTGAGAGCCCAGGTCAACTGACTTGGGCTGCAGGGCTAAAAACTGCAGTGTCGATGTTCAGGCTTGAGCTGCACTTCAAGCTTTGGGACTGTCCCATCTAATAGGATTCTAGCCTGAACCTGGGCTCCAGCCTGAACTCAAATGTCTACATTGCAATTAAAACAGTCCCTTAGCTCATGAGACTAGGTCAACTGCAAGGGGCCAGGCATGAGCGTCTGTTTGCAGACATACCCTGAGATTCACCCCCCCCCCCACCACTTGCAAGGTTTCCGAACCTGGACTAGCGTAAGTCCAGACATCCACATGACACTGCAATTAGCTCTGCTATGCAGAGCCTCATGAGGCTCAATCAGGTGACCTGGATCAGCCATGACTGGACCATGGGTCTTTTATTACAATGTAGATGGACTCTTAAAGGCCTCTGCTAAGATCAGCCCATTGTCCTGTATGGAGACAGGTCCTAGGGGAGCCAACTGAGATCACTCAATTAGGATGAAATGCAAAGAATGGTTCAGAGCGGTAGCCAAGTTAGTCTGTAACTGGAAAATGGGTCAGCTGATCTCCCAAACTGCGGGTTATTCCGTTATTTAGATTCACCAAGCCAGCCAACAGCTTCTATAATAGCTTACTGGTTACTCAGAAGCCAGAACACAGTTCCTTTAAAGCAACCCAGCCTTAGGAATCCACCTAGACACCCCAGTCAACTACAGTTCTACCAGTCCCAAAGAATTAGATGCATTGCCTCCCATGTCAATGAATATTTCAGATCTTACCCCAAATATATGCTAACACCAATTCCTATTAACTAAACTAATATTTATTAAAAAAGAAAAGAGAATATTGGTTAAAGAGATCAGCATGCATACAAACATGAATACAGGTCAGATTCATAGTAGAGATGGTGAGCTATGTAGTTGCAAAGAGTTCTTGAAGAATTAGTCCATAGTTTGTAGTCCAACGTCCATATTCAGGGTGATCCAGATGAGACTTAAAGCTTTCCCTGATAAAGCATCAAGCAGATCAGAGATAAAAAGAATCAAGTCCAGTCCCGGGCTTCTCTTCACACTTCAGAGTCTTTAGGTGAACAATGGGTAATCCTGGAGACTTACTTCCTAAGCATCACGGGTAGAAGCTACACAGATTAACGTTAAGGCAATTGCTCATTCTCCATCATTCACAGACAATTTGCTATCTACTTCAAAGAGAGATGAATACATCATCGCCAGAAATTGTTCGGTTACTTTGTCAAACTCTAACAATATCTATGTGCAAACACCTAAAGCCACAAACATCATCTACCATTATGTTCCTAAAGATTAAATTTGGATCATTTATCTTGCAGGATGCCTAACTCTTTCTGACCATGCATCATACCATGCCATGGGTCTTTTATTATTGTGTCTTACATACCCTTAAAGGCTTCAGTTACAATCAGTCTGTTGTTCTAGGTGCTATACGAACAAACACATAGCAAAACAGGATCTGCTCCAAAGATTTTACAATCTAAATAGAGAAGACAAAGTGTAGGCAGAAGGACATATTTTTTGACTAATTTTACAGATGGGAAATGAGATACAGAGCTACAGAATCTGATCCAAAAGTCACTGAAGACAGTGAGACAGTTTCCTTTTATTTCAGTAGAGATCACGTTCAGGAAAGTCAATGGAAGTTCTGCATCTAGCCTATTTAGGAGCTGTGCAAAATCACAATGGGAATTTATGTTTTATAGATAGGTGTTGAAATATCATTGTAAATCTGGCCTTGTATGGCTTTCCAGAGGACCCAAAGTAAGTCTGTGGCAGATCTGAAAATTCAGTCTAGATTTGAATCCCAGTCTAATGCCTTACCCATGAGAGCTCCCTCTCTCCGTCTCTGCGGAGAAGTACACATATACACTACACTTCAGCTACATAAGAGACAACAATTTAAAGTATTTTAAAAATGGGGATGTAGGCAGGCATGACTGCTCCTAGTAAGAAGTAGTAAGAAGGGGGGAGACAGAGAAAGGAAATATGTATGTCAAAGTTATTTATTGATTAAACTATTATGGTGCCTGACTTTAGTAAGAGGTTAGAATTTTTCAGACAAAGATACCACCATGTTGTGGTAACTAGCTGCCTTCTACTGCTTCACGGGGATAAAGTGATTTTTAATGTTCGTTCTATTTTTTTCTATTGTTAGGTTGCAGCAGCTATCACAAAGGAAAATCAGCACAGTAAGTATCAGCCGACTGGGGAAGAAAGTTGATTTCACTTTAAATAAGTGAGCAGGACCACACACTGTGTGCATATGATTAAATAATTTGGGCAATTTTCCCTTTGGCTGTAATCAACACAATATGAAATTGCATCAGGCAACGAGATGGAAGGAGATATTGCTGGAAGCCCCATGGAGGGTAAAAGCCCTGTTTTGCTCCTTTTTGGTATATAAGCTCATTCTGGGTCTTATTAGAATGTTGGTCACTTCTTCACCCATGCCTTCTTTTACAGGCTGCACCTCAGAAGGTTTGAAATGATCAAAGAAAAGAGACATAATAAATACTCACAACTGAATAGATTGAATGCATAATCAGAGGTGTAGAATAACAAATGACAAGACAATGTAACTTATTATATATGATTATTTTGATGATAGGCCAGCTGTTTGCTTTGTGCCCGATTTAAATAAGACACTGTGGGTAAATATTCCCAAAGTGATCCTGAATGGTCAGGTAATCAAAATGTCCTGAAGTCTTCAGCAACAGAAAAGGGGGACATGCCAAACAATGTAATAAAAAAGTGTGCTATCCAACTGATTTTAAAGCACTAACTCTGTCCACACATCTATACAAACGATACTATCACAGGACCTAACCACTAAGCCATCACATCGGAGGCTCATATAACTGCACATCCTCTAATGTGATCCATGCCATCAAATACCAGCAATGCTCCTCTGCCATGTATATTGGCCAAACTGACAGTCTCTACAACAAAGGTTAAATAGACACAAGTCGGATACCAGAAATGGTAACACACAGAAACCTGAGGGGCAACATTTTAGCCTACCTGGCTAAAATCATTAATGGATTTAAAGGTGGCCATTCTGCTACAAAGGAATTTTAGGAACTACAGAGAGAAACTGCAGAACTGGCCTTCATATGCAAATTTGACACTATCTCTCAGGGACTGAACAAAGACACGAACTGGGTGGGCTGTTATATTCTGCACCCAAATGACATCAAAAGTATGGGACACTTACCGTCCACTCAATTAGCCTCATTTAGCACTACAACTGATTTTTTTTCTCCCCCTCTCCCTTTTTTTCTGCTTTAAATTGGGAAGTTTTTCCTTTCTTCTCCACTTATCTGAGGAAGTGGGTTTTGCCCATGAAAGCTCATAATACTATATATAATAGTACTATATCTATATCTATATATACTGCTCCTAGATAGTAAGAAGGGGGGAGACAGAGAAAGGAAATATGTATGTCAAGGTTATTTATTGATTAAACTATTATGGTGCCTAACTTCAGTAAGAGATTAGAGGTTATGTATTTATTTGTTAGTCTCTAAGGTGCTGCAGGACTACTTGATTTTTAAAGTTACAGACTAATACGGCTACCCCTTGGAGACTTTTATATTATAAGAGCTAGATATTAATTATTATGATGATACTGATCAATCCAGAGCCATGATTAAAGTCTCATAGTAAATAAAAGAGGCTTGCAGAAGTGAGGGTAGACCCACAGAAGATGGCAGTGTTCCCCTCTAGCCTAATGCCATGCAGCAGCTATCCCAACTCCCAAGTCAATTGGAAGCTACCCAAGAACTTGCAAAATGGCACAACACATCTCTCATTATTCACTTGTGCTTTGAGGTGCAATATCAGGGGGAAAAATCATGCAAAGTGCTGTGGGGGAAAATACTCAAATATTTCTAAGGAGAACTCTCCAAAGCAACTACAGATAATTAAAGGGGAATGTTTATGGTAGAGGCAATAAACGCCACTTACCAAATGAACCTTGCCCTTTGGTTCACAGTATAGGGTTGCCAGGTGTCCGGTATTGACCTGGACAGTCCGGTATTTTCGCCTCCTGTCCGGTAAAAATATTTGGAAAATACTGGACACCTAAAATGTCTGGTATTTTCTGGGGTTTTTTCCCTGCCAGGAGGCAAAGATACCAGATACCTGGCAACCTTACGACACACTCAGCAACTGGGCCCCCCCCTCGCCCCCAGACTCCGTGCTTACCTGGTTTCTTCTGGCTTGATCAAGAAAACAAGATGGTCGCCAGCAAAAAGCCTAAAGACCTGAAGCAAGGGGAAGCAATGCCTTCCCTGGGTCTTAGTGCTCAACCTCTCCCCTCTTCCTATCCCTATTCTGACTCTGCATCTGCCTCTGCACGCACTTAAAAGGGCCATGCTGTTTTAATGCTGTTTTATTTATTTTTTAAATTATTTATTTATTTTTTTGCTTAATAACTCTCGGGGTCCTTTTTTTTTTGATTGCTCAACAACTTTGGTCTCCCCCCCTTTTTTTTCCCTCAACAGAATTTTTTCCCCAGTGTTTTTTTTTTGTGTGTGGGGGGGTGTTCAGTATTTTTGGTTAAACCATCTGGCAATCCTATTCACAGAGATTGGAAGTGAATCAGCCACTGCATGTTCAGTGATTGTGTGTTACTAAGGAGTACTCCCAAGCAAGCAGTCCTGTTTAATCCCCACTGATGGACCTTCAATGTCAGGAGTCCTCACATATTACCCTGGGGATTATCATGGAGATATCTGATCTTGATGTATGCTGGTGGGCAAATTAAGCTCACTAGTTCACAACTATCACAACCCTCAGCCCATCACATATGTTGAACTTTCACAAGTTCGGGTGGTAGCCCAGCACAATCATGCTGAATGACAAACTCACTTAGGTTCACGGGGTGAACTTGAGTATCTCCAGCTCTAACTGGTGTTTAGCAACTAGAAAAGCTGAATGACAGTGAGTTTCCTGTATTCATACTACATCCCAACATGCGTCCATTGGCATCGTTCTACTGGAATCAATGGAGGCAATGCAAATATATACACTAGTGGTGGGTCTGGCTCATTGTGTTTTACATGCAGGGAAAAAAAGATTCAGAAAATCAGAATGGAAAAAAAGTATTCTCTCTGCCTCAGAAGTTCTTTGGTCTCCTGCTTGGGGCTGAATTTACTTGAACAATTGATCAATGGTGGGATTAAAAAAGTGACATTCTAGGGATGGGTTTCTATGTCTTAAAGGGTTGCAAGGGTTGAGTTTATTAGACTCCGATGACAGAACTTCATAACAAAGATTTAAGGGCATGGACATATTGCATCAGTGCATTTTTAATGATGCTTCTCCTTTCTCCAGGATTTAATACTTGAAAGCAAATTCAGCTGGGATTCAAATATAAAGTGGTCTAGGATTGTCATGTGACTGCACCAGCCACATGCCAGCTGCCCCAGGGCTGGAGGTAATGCACCAGACTGACTTCACACCTCTTTCCCCAAATGACACGTGGTAGGACTGGCAAACCCCAAGTGTCAAAAGTTAGAAGATGAATAAAATTAGATTTATGAAATGTATTTCCAGTCTCAGATGCACACAGAATCCAGTAACAGTGAATGTGACCCTATGACTATTCTGTTCATAAGCTCGCAGCAATTTATTGTGCAAAATCTAAGCAAAAATGAGGAAAAGAACAGATGTTACGTTAAACCCAGAAAACTTGCAGAACTTAATAGCCCAGCTCACATTCACTGCCCTAGTCTTTAGGTGCCACTTTGTGAGGCTCCAGTCTTTTATTTGGATTGGTGTGGGCAGACATTTCTCCTTCCTCCACCCTTCCCAAAGAATGAACTATTAGCCAAAAAGCCAAAAAGCCAAAATGCTCAGCAGACAGATAAAACTGAGGCCAGAAACCTGGTGGTTTAACCAATCAATGTCCATTTCAGTAAAACATTATAGTTCCTCAAAGTATAATGGACAATCAATGTCTTCTGCACAACTTTATCAACTATCTGCATCTTCACACTATCTTTGTGCTACTCAGTCAAATACATTTTAATAACTCATTCTAGTTCCTCTCTGCTAATGTAATTAGGAAAGACAAACAGTGTTTGATCTGTCTCACCAGATTAATTCATCACATCCCCCACTAAAATAATTATCTATGTGCTATACCTCAGAGATTAATTCAATTAGAAGACAAAGTGTCTGGAGAGTTTCCTACCTCCTTTCTGAAGTTTCTTTTCTAATCTCCTGTGAATATTCTGTAATGAGAACTATAATAAAAGCTAAGTGGTGCTCTTTAGAACACATCATTTATATGTTGAATTATATTAGCTGAACATAAAAAGGTAAGGGATTAATCACACTGTATGTAACGTAATGGACCTCTAGCCCTATTGACATAAGACCTTATTTTCTTGTTCAAGGAGATACAAGCTATATCAGCAATATGTTTTACATACGAGCTGTATGAGAGCTTCATAGCCTCTTAGGCAATCAGCTGCCAGTCATATCTTCAACTTTATGTCCCTAAACATCTTTGAAAATCTGGCCACTAGCCCGAAGGCACCAAACTGCTGTGGATTTCAATGGCAGCTAAGTAGCTAACCTGCTTAAGAGTTTTCGAATAATCTTGACATCTGCCTAACTTCTTTAGATAGCCCACTTCCATCTTGTTCCATCCAAATTTAGCTCTCTGGCTGTTTTAAAAATAGATATGTTTACAAAATGAACCAAATAAAAGAGATAAAATCTGATTGGCCAGCAAGGGTCTTAAAAGAGGGAGGAATCATTTAGCAACATTAGTCAGATTTAAAAAAAATTACAGACCAATTATGTACCTTTAATGCACATATTTATATATATTTTTTTGATGTCTAAGATGTCCTTGGTACCTTAAGATATATATTCATATCAAGGCCCCAATTCAGCAAAGCACATGTGTTTTATTTTAATAGAACTTTAGCAAATTTTTAATTATAAACTCATGTGTATGTCTCTGCCTACTCAGTAAATTACTTAAGCATGTGATAGGAGTACTTTAGTGAAACCAAAATTTGATTTCAATGGGAAGTAGACCACTAAATGCCACTGAGGATCTGTGTCTATGTTCCAGGGACACCAGGCTCTGATATAACCCATCTTTTGGCCCATGCCTTTTGTTAGATTTGCTTTCTCTCTCTCTTTTGCTTTCTCAAACAACTCCGCCTTATAGTACATGCCATTATAATAATCAATATGAGATGAACTGCTGTGCACCGTAGATCACGGACCTGCCTGACCAGCCTTCCAATTGCAAATAGAAGCAAGATTTTGCTTTAACAATGCACATTGTGTTCATTC
Source organism: Pelochelys cantorii (assembly GCA_032595735.1). NCBI lineage: Eukaryota > Metazoa > Chordata > Testudines > Trionychidae > Pelochelys > Pelochelys cantorii. The sequence continues at coordinate 242,302,010 of CM064326.1, forward strand.
GGCCTTGAATTATTAGAGCAACCAGGTACGGTAATTGGGCTCCTGGCAAATGTGGCAGCTGCAGGCAGTAATCATAGCTCCCTTCCTGCTCCCATGGCAACCAACATGTTTACATTCACAAAATCACACAAAACTTTCAGCCTCTGCTACACAGGAGAACAAAGAAAGCAAAAGGATTAGGATTTGGAGCTGAAGGAGAGGAAAGGGATTGGAGCAGGTGAAAGTTTAACCAAGTGATTGGGAAGGAACAGTGTTTACTCTTTTGAGTGCTTTGGAGTGAAAACTTTAAGGATAATAGGTTGTCTCCTGATAATGATTAAGTATCTGATTCTCTCCCTTTTCCCGCCCAACCTATATTCAGCAGGCAAAATCCAGGAGCAGATCTCATTCTGTTTAAGTCAGGCTGCCTGGGAGACAGATGAGAGAAGAAATTCTTCACAGTTAAGATATGTCTACACTGCAATATGTGTAGATAGCTTTCAGCTAGCTTGTGTGAATTTGAACAACCATGAAGCGGTAGCAGCAGGACTGGCTTCAGCATGGGCTGTCAGTCCTACCCAGGGCCCTGGGTATTTACTTAAGAGGCTAGCCTGAGGTACCATGCATCACTGCAAATGGTACCCAAGATACTAGATCAAGGCTAGTTCTGCTCTGGCTACACAGAATGCAGTCACACTTCTGATTGAAATGTAGACTTATCTGAAGCAATGAAGCACAGCATCTCCAGGCAGGTAACACTTGTCTCTTGAACATCCTTGGTGATCATATTTGCTCCAGGATGCTTCTGTAGTGACTCTTTTTTTAAAGGGCTCCAAAAATTTCTATGTAAGGGCACTTTTGAAAATGTTCTGGTGTTGCCAATACCAGTTTCAGATTCAGTAGCAATATGGGCTTATGGCCCAGAGTGACAAACTGTTTCTAGTAATATAGCACTCTGAATGAATTATATCTTGGAAACCATGAGCAAGTATCACTTTAAGCAAAAGAACATTGTTTATAGGCTCCATACTCCTTTGACTTCTATTCCTTCCAGATGCTATTCTGCATGCAGAATGCTTGTTCCACTCAGTTGTCATTTCCTGGGAAACGGAAAATTTGACTCACTACAACGGTATGTCTTGGAGACTTTTTTTTATAACTACAAACTGTTTGGTTTGATGAGCAATCAGGACATATCTGATGTTCTCAAAGAAATTCCTAGGACATCATATGAAAAAAATAGGACTGTCCTGTTAAAACTGGGACATATATGGCCACTTTATCCAGGAGCAGCTCAGGGAAGTGTGTTTGGCAGGTGCCCTAAGTTTACAAGTCCTGACCCCGGTCAAGAGGCTGAAATAAAGTTCAGTTTGTTCTTTCAACTCATGTTTGCCACACTAGTATTACAAAGGAGGCAGAATCTCACTTTGTACCTCCCACTTAGAGGCAGGAGCACCAACCCCTCAACAAATGATGTGAGGAAAACTCAGAGTTCTTCTCTTTCACGTAGTTTCTTTCCATGGGTATTGCTATGGGAAGGGGCAATCCCGTACTGAGATAAGCAAAAGATTGTGGGCCTTTTTAGGCCCTGATCTAGAAGTGGAGCTCCATATTGGCCCATTCCTTGGCCCACTTACACTTCCATTAAACTTCATTGGGGTTCTTCATGGATAGAGGGTCTGTCTGCTTTGAGCATATTGCTGGATTTAGTGGAAAATTTTCCACTGATACTTTCTTTGGACAAAAGATGGCCTTGTCAGGTCATGGCCAGAGCACCAGGCTGTGACTCAGGAGGCCAGACTTTTACTGCTGGCTCTGTCACTAGTCTGCCTGATGACCTTGAGCAGATCACTTTGCGGCTGTGTGTCAGTATCTGTAAAATGGGGATAATGATACTGACCTCCAATGGAAAGCACTTTGAGATCTATAGAGGAAGAGTGCTACAGAGGTGCTGCAGTATATATTACAGTTTGTGCATCTGTTGGTCCATGTGTCCGTCCATCCATCTGTGAGTCCGTTTGTTCAATAATTCCTCCTAAATGGTAAGAGTTAGGACCACCAAATTTGGTAGGCAGCTTCCTCTTACCATAACTTAAAGCAAAGTCAGAGTTTGTTTGTGTCAAGAAAATGGGATGTGCCTGGAATGGGATTGTTTTGCATCTACTACAGAAAAGGAGGGGTGTGATAGCAGGGACAATTATACTCACAAATGACCACAGCGGGACTGCAAGTGCCCCAGTCTTGGGGAGCAACCACTGGGTAGCATCTTGGTCCCCACAGCTCTGGACTGCCTGTGGGAGAAGCTGCCCACCATGCTCCGCTGCCCCACACTGGCCCCTGGAAGTAGCTGGAGGGCAGGCAGCACAGACCTGGGCAATGTTGGGTAAGTCTTCTAGAATATGGTATATAGCATACCTATATGTAAGTTGACAAGCCAGACATTTTCATATAAAATTTTCCTTATTTTTAAAATAATTTGACAAAAACTTTTCATGGGGGCAGAATGAATGTAAAAGCTGTGTGTTTTTTAAGGGGTTACTATTCTTTTGGCCTGTCTGCATTTGCTCGAAGGAAATCAAGGACATCCATCCCCAGAATTACCAGCCTAGTTCTGTTCACAAAAAACTGAATTCACTATTTATATATAAAAAAGTGTTTCACTTGTTTATTTAATACACTTGTGTAATTGATTTTGGGATTATCACAATGAAGGACAAGCTAATTTGCAGCCTTACTGTTCTTGTATCAAAAATCCCTGCTGCAAATCAGCCTTGAGAAGAGAGGTTGACAGCTTTGGTATAATTATGCTCTTTAAAAATTTCTCTTAAATAGAAGTATCAAATGGAGGTTTTCAGACTCATAAATGCATTATTCCAGTACCCAAAGTGACAGTAATGAGGGATGTTAATATAGGCAGGATGTTAGTCTATTCAACAGTGGTTCTTTCTTTTTTCTCATTAAAATGAAACACTTTTGATAACCATTTTAGAAATAAAACATTCAGCTTTGGACTAATTCTGTTGCTTCCGTTCATGCCCAGTGAAACCCAAGGCACTTCTCACGCAAGTAAGGAGTGCTTGGTGTGAGTAGGGATGACAGATTCGAGTGCTTTATATGTGCAACAACTAAGTCAGGGCACAAGGCGATGCCTCCCATTTTCTGTTGCAGTAAGATCATTAGAGTTGAAAAAACCCACAACATTGACAGAATCATTTGTCACTGTTCACGGCAACTGCACCTGTATCGTGGTCCAAGCTCTTGAGCTGCCAGCCCCCAGCCCTCACTTCTCTTGGGCGGAGACCTGCACCTCTCTCCCTCTTGACCTGAGTAATTTCCAGGCTGCATGTTTTCCTGCCTACACTGATTTTCCCAAGCTAGGGAGGAGGCCTGCTTTGCCTTCATTCCTTGGCTGGAACAAACAGTGTAATTGCCCACAATTATGTTACCACAACTCTTTCTAGGCAAAAGCATCACAGCAGAAAAGTATTAAAAGCCCATGGAAGCCTCTATGCCTGCTACAAAGCTTACCAGAGATCACCTCAACTCCAGCCATGGCTCTAGCGGGTGAACTATCCTTCACGCTGCACTTCTGTGGTCACTAGTTCCTAACTGCCTCAGTTCAGAACAGGCAGCCTAATGAACCTGAGAGTCATTTACACAATTTGGGAGTTTCACCACCCCTCCTGTAACAGGTGATCAGAAACAAAAGATCCCCTCAATACAAAGCTCCAAGAGCTGAATTCTTGCATAATCAGAAGGTTTACATTTGCATGCACCTCTGCCTAGAAATCCACTAAACTTCAAATGTTCAAAATTTGAAACCCATACCTCTTTCCAGGGTTTGGGTTAATCAGGTGTTCTCCCTAGAGATGTTACATACAATCCTACAATGAATAAAACTTTTGTATTTTTTTCCTACAAGGGGCTCCTAAGTTACCTGCACTTATTGCAAAAATGGTTTGGCCAGTATAGCGTCCTGGCACAACATTTTCCAGTGGATAATGACGTTCCATTAAAATCAAAATACTCTGTGGAAAGAAATCAGATTTGCCAAAATTTGTTTCAGGAAAAAAAAATGGAGAAAATTTGACAAATATGAAAAGTCTCATTGAAACATTCAGAATGAAAGGTTTCAACTTTTAGTTTTGAAATTGTTTTGTTTTATTTTATATTATATTGCAATAGAAAACTGTATATAGTCAAAGTTGAAATATGTTGGTTGGTCCGATGTGGAAAAAACTTTTTGGAACTTTCCTTCGTGTAGATTTGAAAAAGCCAAAATTTCAAAATCTCAAGACCCTTTCAGAAACAGAGTTTATGTTCTCCGTCTATCTGTGGAGTTGCATCATATTGCTATAGTGATGATGGTTGGTGACATGACGGGATAGCTGCCAGGCATTACATTTCAGATTGGATTAAGACTGGGTAGGGCAATTTGTGTTTCCTTTTAGTGTAATAGTTGCTTGTCAGCACATCTAATTTTAGGCAGAGAAGAGTGAGCTGTAACAGCTGTAGAAAAGGCAGCTCAATTTGAGAGACATTACAAGTAGGGTCTAAAATAAATCAACAGTTTGGAAAGGTATCCAGGTAAGAAAGAGGAGGTACCTTCTGAACTGCCATTTAGCTGCTTAGTGTAGCCAATCTGAACAAAAAAGTCTAAATATATATATATATATATATATAAAAAAATCTGAAGAGCTCTTTCAATGAAAATGTGGTTGGGAGGTGATGGGTGGAGACTGTTGATCCCATTTCTACGCCACTCACCAATTTGCAGACCACTTACACTAGTAAATTGCAGCCTTAAAATGAAGTATAATGGAGTAAGTCCCTTCTTAGTTTCCTTCTATAGACCATTTAAGAAGTTAACTGCTTCATGTCAGCCACAAAAACCTAAAAGACGGGGTGAGAAAACAATCCTTCATTGTGCCATATGAAAATGTACCTTCTGCACCAGCACTTCAGCATTAGGATTACAGTCTGCCTCATACAATATGTACAGGCTGTTTCTGAAGCAAGTTGGGATGTACAGAGTATGCTGAAGCTCCCACAAGAATATCAAAGACGGCATCAATCAAGTTCACAGCCAAAGAAATATCGTTGTGGTTTTTTTACAGTCTTTTTCCGTCTCATAATACTGAACACATTTTTTTTGGCAGATTAATTTACTCTCAATTTGGTGTCATTAATTATTTGTATTGCACGCTAAAGTAACACTGCACTTTTTACAGACCGAGTAAAATACCTTCCTTACCGCAAAGAGTTTAGAATCTAACACCTGCAGTGAATGCACCGGGTGGGCAAACTCCCTGTCAACAAGTAGAGCTACATGGAAATCAATGAGCTATGAGTGGTCATAGGGGTCTGCTCCAATGAGCAAAAATTCCATTGGGCCTACAGTGCAGCATAGAACCATCTGAGTGTGCAAAGCAAACAGTTCATGTAAACTCATTTTATTCCTACTAATTTCAGTTGAATAATTACTAAGCATATCAGATCAAATCCATCACTTCAATGGAATTACATCAAGGATGAATTTCTCCCGGTGACCCCAATGAGTGTTGCAAGCAATTAAAATATTTTTTCATCTTGAAATTCAGATTAATTCTTAAAACAAATTGCTATGCCATCAATATAGATCGAATTGCTTCATACTTAAACCCCTAACAAGTAGCATTCAGTTACACTGAGTCCCTTTTCAGAATTAATCTGATAGTAAAAATAAATATGAGACTTAAGTGATCACTGCAACCTGGATTTGATGCCTTTAATCAATGAACTGAAAATAAGCAATCGTTTTAATTGTCTTGATTATTCCAAACATATGCTCGATAAGCCTCACAGCTGTTTCTTTTACAAAGAACAATGAATGCATGGTAACAAGACCCCATCTGGGGCTGATGCTGCAGTCTGCACTCTAGCTAAATACCACCGTGAAGTCAATGGGAGTTTTGCTAGAGTGAGAACTACAGGCTCAGGATGGCTGAACCTGGTGACTTATTTTGATTTCCAGAAGAGGGCACCATTGAATACTGAAATTGCTTTCCAAATTACCTACGTGCTCAGAAAGACCAAACCGAGGGTTTATTTGAGGTAAAGAGAAAAAAAATAATTCTATTCCCTTTTCTCAAGCAGCAGCAGCTTGAGCTTTTATTTATGCTTATGTAAGATACCAAAGGCTTTTGCAATCATTCAGCAGTATTACTCCAGGTAGGCTAATGAAATAAAAGTTAATTTGATCTATTACTTTTAAAAGTTTCCTTTGAATTTTCCATTGGGGTGGGGATTGCCTTCTCTGCGGTAAGAACAAGGGGCTTTTAGCTTCTGAAATGCGAACTTTTGATTTCACTGGATCTGCCTCCTGCTCCTTTCCCTTGCAAGCCCGTTCCACAGCAAAGAAGCCACCTCTGCTTGGTATTCTAAGATGTCTCAGTCACATCCCCTTTATGCAGGCCCATCCCTTTTCCCACCTCCAGTTCTCCCATAGGGAGATTTCCAAGGGCTCTGGGAAATCAGAAGGGGCTATAAAGTACCAGTTAGGCAGCTGAGCTGACCCCTGCCTTGCATATGGGAACAGAGATTCACAGGACACAGTCTGGCAGAATGAGCCCTGAGCTTTCTGTAGGAGCACACAGGGTCACTGAAGGGGTGATGTGGGGAGCGGGCAAAGGTAACAGTTGCTCCAGGACCCAGCAATTTAAAAGGCCCCAGGGATTGCTGGTCCCTTTAAATTGTTGCTGGAGCCCCATACGGTGAGGTCTGGACAGCGCTGAAGGCTGGCTGCCCCAGCTCCTCACCTTTTGCCTGTTTTCCCACCCCTTCCGGGGCCCCATAGCTGAGCCTCTCCACACACTGCCAAGGGTCCAGAAAAGTCTGTTGCCAGCCCTGGGAGCACTGTCTATATGTCCTTGCTCAGCTCCTGCAGCAGTGAAGTGCAGGTATATGGCTGGATGGGGAGAGAGGAGGACTGAGGCCAGATCTACATTGAAAAGGAAGGTCAAATCAAGATATGCAACTCCAGCTATGTTAATTATGTAGCTGGAGTCGATGTACCGTGTTTTGAGTTTTCTCATTCTCCCCACAAGCGGGAGGCTGATGGGAGTATTTACTCCCTTCCTCCTCACAGAAGCAGCAGGAGTACTGGCTGCTGATGGGGGTGCCTTCTGAGTTTGATTTAGTGAGTCTTAACAAGGCTAGCTAAATCGAACTCTGGAAGGTCATTTGCGGCAGCGTTGATCTTCCATTTAGTGAAGACATGGCCTCAAATTACTGTGCTGTATAATCAAAGTGTTTTGTAGCAAAATCCCATTTATGCTTCCCAGATATAAGTTTTGCTTAAGTCACAGGTATGTTGGGAGACTGGGTTTGTACTTGTAACACACTCTCAAATTTCCTGTCTGATGTAACTTATGTTTGGGGGCGGGAAGGGGAGGGAGTCTAATTTCCTTAACTCTCATGCCAAAAGGATTCTGAGAGCACAGTTTAGCTGAGTAAGAACAATGCATTATTAGAGAGATCACTCTAACCTTTGAGCCAAGACAGAAGAGCACAGGGGGTGGGGGTGGGGGGGAATGAAAGATGTATATTGCTAAACCACTCATGTCTTATCCTGGTGCTGCTGGCATCCATTCTTTCCCTATAACTCTCTAATCAAATCCCATTTCTTTCTTGAAGACTTGCGTTGTTAATCCAATACCCTCTGTGTGGTTGTGGCTGAATTGTCTATTCAGTTTGTAGGTTCTTTGGTCTATGCCCTATTTTCTTCTCCTTTTTCTCTACCAAGCACACTGTTAGCATGCAGCAAACAACTACCCTAAGTTCTACTTTGTAACCACTATATTAGATAACTATGGGGAAGTACTCCTTGTTCAATAGCCCCTTATTTCAACAGCTCTGAATTTGCCCTGAGACCTGGGGATTAATATGAGAATTGAAAGGTGGATAAGGAACTAGTTAAAAGGAAGATTACAAGGGGTCATACTGAAGTGAGGTTACTAGAAGAGTTCCTCAGGGATCTGTCTTGGGACCAGTCTTATTTAACATTTTGGGAATGTATGAATAAACTTAATATTAGGATCTCTAATTCGAACTACCGACTCCATGCCGCGTGTAGCCGCGGGCACGGAGTTCGACCTAAGGGGATTTAAAAATGGCGCCCGCCCGGCAAGATGCAAACGAAGCCCGGGATATTTAAATCCCGGGCTTCATTTGCAACTTCGAATGCCTACATTAGCCACCCTAGTTCGAACTAGGGTGGTAGTGTAGACATACCCTTAGTCTTCTCTTTTCTAAGGTGAAAAGTCCCAGTTTTTTTAATCTCTTTTCATATGGGACCCATCCCAAAGCCCTAATCATTTTTGTTGCCCTTTTTTGAACCTTTTCCAATGCCAATATATATTTTTTGAGATGAGGCGACCACATCTGTACGCAGTATTCAAGATGTGGGCATACCATGGATTTATATAGCATAATACAATATTCTCTGTTTTATTCTCTATCCCTTTTTTTAATGATTCCTAACATTCTGTTTGCTGTTTTGACTGCTGCTATACATTGAGTGGATGTTTTCAGAGAACTATTCTCAACTATTCCAAGATCTCTCTCTTGAGTAGTTATAGCTAAATTAGTCCCCATCATTTTGCATGTATAGTTGGGATTATTTTTCCCAATGTGCATTACTTTACATTTATCAATATGCCATTTTGTATGTAGAGTTGGGATTATTTTTCACAATGTGCATTACTTTACATTTATCATTTTGTTCCCCAATCACTTAGTTTTGTGAGATCTTTTTGAAGCTCTTCAGAGTCTGCTTTGTTTTTAACTGTCTTGAGCAGTTTAGTATCATCTGCAAATTTTGCCACCTCACTGTTTACCCTTTCTCCAGATCATTTATAAATAGGTTGAATAGGATTGGCCCTAGGACAGACCATTGGGGGACACCACTAGTTACCTCTCTCCATTCTGAAAACTTACCATTTATTCCTACCCTGTGTTTCCTGTCTTTTAACCAATTATCAGTCCATGAGAGGACCTTCCCTCCTATCCCATGACAACTTACTTTACTTAAGAGCCTTTGGTGAGGGACCTTGTCAAAAAGGCTTTCTGGAAATCTAAGTACACTGTATCTACTGGATCCCCCTTGTTCACTTGTTTGTTGACCCCCTCAAAGAACTCTAGTAGATTAGTAAGGCATGATTTCCCTTTACAGAAACCATGTTGACTTCCCCAACAAATTATGTTAATCTATGTGTCTGACAATTTTATTCTTTACTATAGTTTCCACTAATTTGCCCAGTACTGATGTTAGACTAACTGGTCTGTAATTGCCAGGATCACCTCTAGAGCCCTTTTAAAATATTGGTGTCACATTAGGTACCTTACAGTCATTAGAAGCTGATTTAAAGGATAGCTTACAAACCACAGTGAATAGTTCCACAATTTCACATTTGAATTCTTTCAGAACTCTTGGGTGAATGCCATCTGGTCCTGGTGATTACACTTAAACTACTCTTAAGTTTATCAATTTGTTCCAAAACCTCCTCTAATGATACCTCAGTCTGGGACAATTCCTCAGATTTGTCACCTAAAAAGAATGGCTTAGGTTTGGGAATCTCCCTAACATCCTCAGCCATGAAGACTGAAGCAAAAAATTCATATAGTTTCTCTGCAATGACTTTATTGTCTTTGAATGCTCTTTTACTATCTCAACTGTTCAGGGGTGTCACTGGTTGTTTAGCAGGATTCCTGCTTCTGATGTACTTAAAAAGCATTTTGCTATTACTTTTTTATTTTTTGACTAGCTGTTCTTGAAACTCTTTTTTGGCTTTTCTTATTATATTTTTACACTTAATTTGACAGAGTTTATGCTCCTTTCTATTTTCCTCACTAGGATTTAACTACTACTTTTTAAACAATGCCTTATCATCTCTCACTGCTTCTTTTACTTGGTTGTTAAGCCACGGTGGCACTTTTTTGGTTCTCTTACTGTGTTTTTAAATTTGGGGTATACATTTACATTGGGCCTGTATTATGGTGTCTTTTAAAAATTTCCATGCGGCTTGCAGGGATTTTACTTTTGTCTCTGTACCTTTTAATTTCTGTTTAACCAGGTGATACGCTAAGGCCATGTCTACACTATGGATAAGATCGAAGCAGCCGCAGTTGATCTTCCAGGGTTTGAATTAGCGGGTCTAGTGAAGACATGCTAATTCAGACTGAGAGGAGTGATCCTGTCAGTGCTGGTAGTCCTGCTTCTACAAGGAGAAAGGGAAGTCGAAGGGAGAATGTACTCCCTTCAACTTCCTGCAATGTGGATGGTGCCAAAATTCATAGAAACCTAGTCATAGAATACTAAAACTGGAAGGGACCTTGAGGGGCCATCAAGTCCAGTCCCCTGCCCTCTCAGCAGGACCAAGCACCATCTAGATCATCCCTGATAGATGTCTATCCAACCTGCTCTTGAATATCTCCAATGATGGAGATTCTACAACCTCCTTAGGCAATTTATTCCAGTGTTTAACCACCCTGACAGGAAGTTTTTCCTAATGTCCAACCTAAACCTCCCTTGCTGCAATTTAAGCTCATTGCTTCTTGTCCTGTCATCAGAGGCCATGGAGAACAATTCTTCTCCCTCTTCCTTGTAACACTCATTTAGATACTTGAAAACTGTTATCATGTCCCCTCTCAGTCTTCTCCTTTCCAAACTAAACAAGCCAAATTCTTTCAGTCTTCCTTCATAGGTCAAGTTTTCTAGATGTTTAAACATTTTTGTTGCTCTTCTCTGGACCTGCTCCAATTTCTCCATATCTTTATTGAAATATGGTGCCCAGAACTGGACACAGTACTCCAACTGATGCCTAATCAGTGTGGAGTAGAACGGAAGAATTATTTCTCATGTCCTCCTTATAACACTCCTGTCAATGCATCCCACAATCACGTTTGCTTTTTTTGCAACAGTGTCACACTACTGACTCATATTTAGCTTGTGGTCCACTATGACTCCTAGATCCCTTTCTACAGTACTCCTTCCTAGACAGTCGCTTCCCATTCTGTATGTGTGAAACTGATTGTTCCTTCCTAAGTGCAGCACTTTGCATTTGTCCTTATTAAACTTCATTCTATTTACCTCAAATCATTTCTCTAGTTTTTCCAGATCATTTTGAATTATGACCCTATCTTCCAAAGCACTTGCAACCCCACCCAGCTTGGCATCATCTGCAAACTTAATAAGCATGCTATGCTAATATCTAAATCGTTGATGAAGATATTGAACAGAACCAGTCCCAAGAGAGACCCCTTTGAAGCCCCACTTGTTATACCCTTCCAGTATGATTGTGAACTGTTAATAATTACTCTCTGAGAATGGTTATCCAGCCATTTATGCACTCACATTATAGTAGCCCCATCTAGGTTGTATTTCCCTATGTAGTGGGGCGGAGTGGCCACCCACTGACCCTGAGGGGGAACCACCCCTCCCTGAGCCCTGGTGGGCAGCACCTGGCCCCAGCAACTCACCTGACCAGAAGCAAGGGTGCGGGGCAGGTGATATAAAAGGCCTGCCTGAGAGGTCAGTCAGGACCAAGTGGCCAGAGGGGCCAGAAGCCTTCCCCTCACATCCAAGCAGGAAGCTGGGCCTGGGAGAAGCTGAAGACTGGCCTGGGCCACTGGGGCCACACCTGGATGACTGCCTGGAAGGACTCCTTACCTGGCTGAGGGTTCCAGAGCACCAAAGCCCAGAGGACCTGCACCGGACACAGGTACCACCCAAGGGTGAGAGTGGAAAAAGCCCAGGGGTAGCTGACCACCATTGGGCTGAGACAGCACCAGGTCAGTGTGTTGCAGTGAGGATCCCCACTGACCCAGCAGCAGACTGCTCTGCTGCTACTAGGGCCCTGGGCTGAGATGCAGTGGAGTGGGTAGGCCTGCGTCCCCTCTGCCACCCCACTCTTGGGTGGCAGTCTCCCCCCCCCCCCGGTTGTTACTGAACAGCAGCCTGAACCTGCTGGACCCCCGCCTGAGCTAGGTGATCCAGTGGGGTGTTCATATTAAGACTGTTCAACTATTTGTTTTGCTGCCCCGCCCTGAGCAAGGGCTTGGGGCTCTGAATTGTTTGCTTGTCGTCCCACCCCAAGACTTGGGGCTTAGACCTGTTTGCTTGCTGCCCCAACCTGAACTAAGGGCCTGGGATCTGGACCATTTATTGGCTTGCCACCAGCCCTGAAGATTGGAAAGCCACCGTTAATTCCCCAAAGACTAAGCATGGTGTAGTGGGGCGGAGTTGCTGCCACGGACCCTGATGAGGAGGTGCCCCTCCTCGAGCCCTATAGGCTTATACGTGGTGGAGGATGTAGGCAGGACCTGACCCCTGGCGAAAAAGGGTTTCACTGCCACTTATAGAAACACACACACGCACATGGATCTCAATTTTTTAAAAAAAAAATACTAGACGGCGAGTCAGCAGCAGCAACACCCACATTTGGTACAGCAGCTGGCTGCACAACATGAGCAGCAGCAGCAGTTGATGCAGGAGATGGGCATCCAGCAGCAGCAGTTTCTCCAAAGGCTGGCCATCCAACAACAAGGACTCCTGCTACAAGACTTCCAGCAGCTGGCCACCCTTGGGTCCCAACCCCACGGACAAGCACCACCTCAGAGGACCTAGGGAGAGCCTGACTGTCATTCTGACACCCCAAGATCTGGGGTCTGGACACAAGAGGAGGGTTGACTGACCAACACCCAAGGACCGAAGGCTTTGGAGATACCCCGAATGGGAAAGGGAGAAGAACTGCAGAATCGGCCTCTCGATGTGCATGCCTGACTGGCCTGCTCGGATCGCAGATCCTACTTTTCCTGCAGCTCCTTGGGACATCTGCAGCGAGATCATCCTGATATGGACTCCAGCTTTGGACAGGTGTGCACCATGGAATCTCAGGTCTGCAGGCCAGGGCCACCCAGGTTGTGAAAGTGGGGCCCCAGGAAGTGGTTGCCCATTTAGACTTCATCTGTGGACAAACCCTTGTCCACAAGGATGTTATCCCTTGCCCAGTAGTGACCTATGGGGAGCTCAAGCTCCACTGTATTCACAGTGATGTCAAGGCATATCCCCAGGCACAAGTGGTCCTGACCATAAATGGTTTAACCGAGGAAATGGTGGGAGGGATGGGCTCCACTCTAGCCTACCCAGTCATCCTTGGCCAAGACTGGCCGGGGTTTACAGACCTCCTTTGTGGAACCAGTCTCCTGTCCCCAGCCGCACAGGAAAGTCTGGCCAGCAGGAGACCATCTGCAGTCCAGGGTGTGGGGCTTGCCGCAGAAGGGGAAGAAGAAATGGAGGCAATGAAAGGACCTGAGGGATCCAGCTGGCCTAGTTGCTCCTCTGGGGAGGATTTGGTGCCTACCCGCCTGACAGACTTCCCCCAAGATCAATGAGAGGATCCGTTGCTGTGGTTTGCCTACAACCAAGTGGCCCATGTCTACAACCAAGTGGCCCACGGGGCTGTCATCGACCCTCAAGCAGCCGAACAGTGACCCCATTTTGAGATGGTGTCCCACCACCTGTATCGAGTGGACCAGAACCCGCAGACATGAGAAGTCTGGTCCCAATTCGTAGTCCCTCACTGCCACCAGAGAGCCGTTCTGAGGCTTGCACATGACATCCCCACCATTGGACACCCTGGGCCAAGACAAAACCCTGGCATGGGTCCTCTCCCATTTTTTCTGGTCAGGTGTTTACCAAGAGGTAAAGGACTACTGCCAGTTGTGTCCTGAGTGCCAGTTAGCTGCTAACTGTGGGGTTTCACAGGCCCTACAGGCTTACACCCTAGTTTATTGGTAAGAAAGTCATGTGGAGACTCTATCAAATGCCTTACTAAATATAGGTATACCACGTCCACTGCTTCTTCCTTATCCAAAAGACTTGTTATCCTATCAAAGAAAGCTATCAGGTTTAAGATACTTTGACTTACGCTGTGCAATTAACGTAGCTGAAGTTGTGTATCTTAATTCGAATTTATCCACTAGTGTAGACCATCTCGTAGGGACTAACAACAAAAATGTTTTTTATACATTTTTTATTTCAGCTGGAAGTGACAGAGGAGAAGAGATGCCTGGATGTATTGGTTAATGACTCTGAGCCACCAATATGACAAGGCCATGAAAAAAGCTAATGCCGTTCTACGATGCATCAGGTGAGGTATTTCCAGTAGAGATAGGGAAGCGTTACTATAGGTTGGACATCTCTTTTTCTCAGGCTACCGAATCAGGGACTTTGCTGGATTAGAGAAGGTTCCCTGCCACAGCCCCCAACTGCCGATACTGCCAGCTGAAGGGGAGGGGAAGTGTGGGGACTACCCACAGCCCCACTGGACTGCTTGCTGGGTTGCTGGCCCCGCTGCTGCTGTCCCGGCTGAATTGTCTGCCAGGGTCCAGCAGCCTGCACTACTAGGAGCTGTCAGTGGCTGGCTTTTGCCCTGGTTGGGCAACCGGAGGCTGCCGAGTGCTTGGGCTCCTGTCCCAGCCCCATGGCAGCCTGCGGGCTCTGGGCCTACTTCAGCAGCCTGTCCAGGGCTCTGGCCCCATGCTGCTGTGTGTTGCTAGGGCTGCTGGCAGCCCCAGCCTAGTCCGGCTGCCGCCAGCTGCACAGAACTCTGGCCCTGGCCCCATGCTAGCAGCTGCCCCAACCTGGTTCCAGTGATGCAGACTTTTGGGAGCTGCTGGGGACTGCCACCAGCCCCAGCCTCTACCCAGGGCTGCTACTTCAGCCCAACCCTTCCTGGATTGCCTTCCTGCCTCTAGGCTACCAGGGTTTTTTAATCCAGGAACATCCATGGTCCTGCCAGTTTATAAATGTTGTTGGACCAGAGAATTCCAGTTTTGGGAGGTGCTACCTGTACCATTATACAAGGCACTGGAGAGACCTCATCTGGAATATTGTGTGCAATTCTGGTCTCCCATGTTTAAGAAAGGTGATGAACCTGGAACAGGTGCAGAGAAGCGCTACTAGAATGGTCCAAGGAATGGAAAGCTACCTTATGAGAGCAGACTCCAGGAGCTCACGTTGTTTAGACTAATCAAAAGAAGGCTGAGGGGAGTTATGATTGTGCTCTGTAAATACATCAGAGAGATTAATATCAGGGAGAGAAAGGGGTTATTTAAGCTAAGCACCAATGTGTACATAAACCAATGAATACAAAGAGCCCCTGGTGGTGCGGAAGGGCTGGCAGGGGGAGGCTCACACCAGCCCTGCCCCTTCTATCTGAGGCCCCACCCCCTTCCGGAGTCCTGGGGTGGAGCCACCCCTAACTTACTCAGTATCTGGAGAAGTCAGTTGGTTATCCTGTCCACATGAATTGGTGCCCTAGATCTTACACCAAAGACAGTGCTGGCAGCCGATTCTGTGGTAAACTAATTACTGAAAGTCGGCCTTCCTGAAAGTCCTGTACTCTCACATGCACAGAATTCGCCACACCACAGCCTGTGCCACTGGCCTGACCCATATCCTGGCATTAAACTGCAGAGAGTTTCCCATCACAGCAACACCATCTTCAGTGTTTTTATTGCTCATTTGGGTGTGTTGCGCCTCTCTTCCTAAAGCTATTACAAACCCAGCGTCCTCAATTGCTTTTACCTCTGCTTCACTCTCCCACTAGGTCTGCTGTAGCTTTGCCACTACCAGCAGTGATGCTATCACAGTGCACGATTCCTCTCATGCTGCCTCTGCTTGACTCTCTTGGGTGAAGCCAACTGAGTAGATTTCTAATCTCATTTGGTACACAGCTCCAGCATTTTATGATAGGGAGTTACTGCAGAACTCTCAGAAGAGCTGAATTTAAAAGCATGTTCTCCTCACAAGGTGCCTAGCAAATATAACAGTTAAGGTAAACATAAGCGCGCACACACACACACACACACACACACACACACACACACAAAGAGCTAGGAAACAGACTGACAGCATGTGAATAGCTCCCACTAACAGCAAAGGAACTCCTGCATGCACATGGAAGGAAGAATCAGCCTCAGGGGAACTAGCACTCTTTGAGAGCAGAGCACTACCCACTACTGTCAGTCCTTTACACACAGTTCCAAACAAATGTAAGTGGCAAAGCTAGTACCCTGGAATCGGAGCTTTACTTGATCTTTGAACCCTCCATCTATGGAACTTGAAATCTTATTGCCTGGCTATCAGTGAAACAAGAGCTGCCATTTTCAGATACAATAAAGCAAAGAAATGGGTGATGGTTTGCAGAGAAACAAAGGACATTGGAGTCTCAACCACCTTCTCCACACTACATAGAATCCCTGTATAGAAGGGCTGAGGCACATCTTTGCCTGTATTGTAGCTGTTGAATGGACACAAAATGGCTTTCAGGCACCAGCAAGCACATCTTTTACAAGCACTTAGTGTTATAGGGGTGGGGCAAGGAGAATGGAAAGCAACATTTATGGTATACTAGCAGTACATTTTGGAGGGTGTGGCTCAAATAGAATCATAGGATTAGAAGGAACCTCGAGAGAACATCAAGTCTAGTCCCCTGAAGTCATGGCAGGACCAAGCACCATTTTCTAGATCATCCCTGACAGGTGTTTCTCACTTGCTCTTAAAAATCTCTAATAATGAAAATTCCACAACCTCCCTAGGCAATTTATTCCAGTGCTTATCCACCCTGACTTAGGAAGTTTTTCCTAATGTCCAGCCTAAACCTCCCTTGTTGCCATTTAAGCCCATTGATTCTTATCCTATCCTCAGAGGTTAAGGAGAATAATTTTTCTCCTTTCTCCTTGTAACAATCTTTTAGGAACTTGAAAGCTGCTATCATGTCCCCTTTCAGTCTTCTCTTTTCCAGACTAAACAAACTCAATTCTTTCAGTCTTCCCTCATAGCTCATTTTTTCTAGACTTTTAATAATTTTTGTTTCTCTTCTTTGGACCTTCTCCCATTTGTCCATATCATTCCTGAAATAGCAGGGAAGACGTGGTGGCACAGCTCCTGGAGCACACTAGCCACATGAGCACATACTAAAAGTTCCAGCTGTCTTGCATAGTCTGTGCTGCTGTGTTTTGCTGCCATTTTTTAGAGGTGCTAGTTAGATTGAAGCTGGCACGGATCTATCTTCCCACGCTTAGGTCACACCTCCAGCAGTGCAGACATGCCCTTAGTGAGCACAATTGGTGGAAATGGGTGGGAACTTGAGGGCAGCTTGCAGGGTCTCTAAGGGTGTGTCTAGACTACAGGGTTTTTTTCGAAAAAAGTGGCCTTTTTTCGAAAAAACTTCCTCTGCATCTAGACTGCTGCCGCGTTCTTTCGAAAGTAAATCAAAAGAATACGGCAGTTTTTTCGACCACGGAAAACCTCATTTTACGAGGAATAATGCTTTTTTTCAAAAGTGCTCTTTCGAAAAAAGGTGCTATGTAATGCAAACTGTGCTTTTTCGAAAGAGAGCATCCAGACTGACTGGGTGCTCTCTTTCAAAAAAGCGGCTTGCTTTTTCAAAAGTACTGGTTGTAGTCTAGATGCTCTTTTTCAAAAGAGGCTTGCAGTCTAGACGTAGCCAAAGTGGGCTGAGCACTCTTACCTGGACCTTTTTTCATCTGTTGTTGGCTCTCCTGGGTGTCTCATCTTATACTTAGAATGCAAACTCCTTAGGAGAGGAATAGTCTAAGCTTTTGTACACTAGGGCCCTGATCCAGACCGGGATATCTAGGTACTACCACCATACAAATAATTAACAGTAACCTGGGAATAGTCTCATGATGAGTATAACATTTTCTGTGTCTCAGAACACCTTTTCCAGTACACTCATTTGCTGGACTTCTAACACACAGAGCAAACGCAATAAAAGCCATTCAAATAAGTCAAAGCTTCACAGAAAATGCAGCTTTGATTCCAGACATCTTTGTAGAGTAGTGGCCAGTGCTGTTCCTTCCACCTCTGTCGTTCCCCAGTATGTTGCATGTTGTTGTGTTCCATGGTTTTGTGGACCTGATCTAAGCAGCATTATATACCTTTTGAATCAGTTCTCCAGCTGATCTTTGCTGCTTTGAGTGCATGGTTACACAGAGGTCAAGCAGGGTATATCTACACAGAACTTAACTCGAAATTGGAAGTGTCTACACAGAACTTATTTCAAAATTCCTTCCTCCTCATACAATGAGGGTTACAAGAGTCAGAGTAAGAAGTCCTCCAGCTTGACAATATTTCAACATTATTTCGAAATAACTAGGTCCGCATCTACATAGCAGGCAGTTATTTTGAAATAATGCTAGCTATTTCAAAATAATGTTGCTGTGTAGATGTACCCACAGTGTGCTTCAAAATCCTGCAGCCTATTTAGACATGCTTTTTCTCAGATGGGGCAGGGCACAGGGGTACACTTCTCCTTGAGATAGATGGCTGTAGCGTCAAAATAAAGCCATTGTTTCTTAGGACATGTCTTTCACCAACACAGAAAAGTTTTGTTATCACTTGCCTGTTTACACTGATGCAATCCTATTGTGGTTGCTCTGGGGTAACAGAAGAGAATTTTGCCTTCAGGTGTCTGTGAAGGTAGATACCCTTTTTACTACTGCATAGGAACATAAGAATAGCCATACTGGGTCTGACCAGTGGTATATCTGGTCCAGTATCCTGTCTCTGCCAGTGGAGGTGACCTGAACAGAGCAATTCCAGTGATCCATCCAGTCATCCATTCCCAGCTTCTGCAGTTGGGAGTTTTAGGGACAGCCAGAGTATGTGGTTGCATCCCAACAGGTCATATCGGGTTAATTGTCTTTGCTGGACCTGTCCTCCATGAGTTTACCTCTTTTTTGGGTTCCCAGTGATGATGCTGATCTTCACAACATCTCAGGCAATGAATTTCAGAGGCTGACTGTTGTGTGAAGAAGTACTTCCTTTTGCTTGTTTTTAACAGGTTGCCTATTAATTTCATTGGGCAACTTAGTTCTTGTGTTATGCAAAAGGGTAAATAAGACTTCCCTTTCACTTTCGCAACACCATTTATGATTGTATGGACTAGGGATGTAAGGGTATGTCTACACTAGCCCCCTAGTTCAAACTAGGGTGGCTAATGTAGGCATTCGAACTTGCAAATGAAGCCCGGGATTTAAATATCCCGAGCTTCATTTGCATGTTTCCGGACGGGCGCCATTTTTAAATCCCCTTAGTTCGAACTGACTGCCCGCGGCTACACGCAGCAGTCAGAAGTTAATCCGAACTAAGTCCTTAGTTTGGATTAATTGTTACTCCTGCAATGAGGTGTAACAGTTAATCCGAACTAAGGACTTAGTTCGGATTAACTTCTGACTGCCGCGTGTAGCTGCAGGCAGTCAGTTCGAACTAAGGGGATTTAAAAATGGCGCCCACCTGGGAACATGCAAATGAAGCCCGGGATATTTAAATCCCGGGCTTCATTTGCAAATTCTAATGCCTACATTAGCCACCCTAGTTCGAACTAGGGGGCTAGTGTAGACATACCTTAAGTGACTAGTCGACTATCCAATAAGCAAAAGCTTATCTGATAGTCAAGTAGTCCCTCGACTAGTTGCTGACCCCCCTTGCTGCTTCTGATAGAGGCAGCGGGGACGGGAAAGCAGGATCCAGAGCAGGATCCGGTGCTGGGAGGAGCTGGCTTAAAAACCGGTTCCCTTCAGCACCGTCTCCGTCATTGGTAGGGGAGGCAGGGGGTAGCGGGGACTGGGCGTGAGCTGGGAATCAGCTGATTCCCAGCTCGTGCCCAGCCCCAGATGCTGCACCTCTGCTTTTTAAATGTATTAAGAACCTGCCGGCTCTTAATACATTTAAAAAACAGAAGTGCAGCAAGACGGACCCGGTGTGAGCTGGGATAGCTGATTCCTGGCTTGCACCAGGTCCTCTGCTGCGCTCCAGCTTTTTTACATTTGAGGCCGGTGCACAGCTAGCCCCACTGCAGCTTCCCTCCTTATCGACTAATTGACTTGTCAATGGAAAATCCATTGAGTAGTTGATTAGTTGATTAAATGAAATTTAACATCCCTAGTATGGACTTCTGCCATATTTCCTTTTTTCTGCACTGACCAGTCCCTGTTTTCTGTTTGTTTGCTTTTCTGTCATATGGAAACTGTTCCCTACCCCCACTCAATTTTGTTGATCTTTCTTTGCATTTTTCCAAGTTCTAATATCTTTTTTTTAGATGGGACATCCAGAACTGCAGAATCATCAGTGACATATTGGAAATACAAATCGATTCGATATTAAGCTTGCACCTTCCTGAAGTATTTTCAATCTTTAAGACATAATTTATAGCGCAGACTATTCACAGCATTGTGTTCAAGGAATGCATTAATAAGTGATACATAGGAGTTCATTCGTAAACACAGCAATTTCAGTAGTTTGTAGGTGACCAGGCCAGCTCCTCAGAATATGGTTCAGTCCATGAGCACTGGTTCTTGATAACTGCTACCTTGGCTGGAGAACTTTGAGTGACAGGAGTTTCTGTGCCACTGGACTGCACCAGGCTGAATCAAATCTTTCAGTAACCTCTGGTTATAGCCTTTGGAAGATTCCTCTAGTGTGGAGGAGTTCCTGGGTGGCAGGTCTTCAGTGCATGGGGGCATGATCAAAGGGGAAGGTTTTCTCTGATTGCCAGAATGGCCCCTTGAAAGCCATTTGCAGCGTCCACAAAATAGTCTTGTCCTAAAGCCCTGCTTTATGTCAGGAACAGACCCACTGACCGGCCCCAAGAACAGCGTGAAGCAAAAAGGTGGCTCACAGACATCTTCCTGCACTCACCCTGAGCAGTATCAAGTATCAGATGCATTCTCACTAGCTTAGAAGGATTCTTCTATTCCATTTTGCTCCTACAGTTGCATTTAGTTCTTCCTAAAGTCAACTATTTTCTACTTGATTTCTTGGCTTTGTTCAACCAAGACTCCAACTCCATTAGCCCATCCCTTGTTTTTATTTTTTAAAAATATATCTCGTAGAGATTTACTTATTTTTTACTTTGAATTTAAATCTAATCTGCCATAACAGACCAAAGCTTATTTCTTCAGAACAATTCCTTTCTGTACCGAGGCCACTAAATCTTTACAACAAGTGCTATAGGTTACAAACATTCTGCAGATGGTAGCTTTGTTATGGAGAAGGGACATAAAAGTGTCAGCTTTGAAATATTTACAGCTGAAGGGCATGCAGAATGGATAATCAGCTTTGTGCCTGGCATTGGGTGTAAGATCAAATTATTGAATAGATAATGGAATCCTTTGTGGTGGAAGGACATTTCCTGCTCCTTTTTGGAACTGGGGAGGGATTTTGCCTTATTTTCATGGCAAATATCTATCTTTGTGAGCATTTATTTCACTCATTTTCTAAGAAAAAATTCCAGGGAATGACTTAAAAGAGCCTCTTGTGCTAACTAAGGCCAGAATGCTAGATCCAAAGCAGAAAAGCATTGTAGCCAAACATATAAATAATTATACTTGTAACTTAAAACTGGAAAGGTTGCTGAACTCTTTTCCCCATTTATTTTCCTTCGAGTTGCTTATAACTTGCAAAACCTTGTGGGGTGAAATTTTCCCTACTTGGCATGTTTCTCAGGATTTTCGGGTGAGTTTGATCCCAAGAGATTCATTCTGTTTGGAGAATGAGATCAATGAAAAAGACATCATTCTGATGTTTGAAAATGTTTTTTCCAGCTATGTTTTGTTAAACAGTGCTAGTGCCCCAGAAGTTGGGAGTAGGAACTTGAAATTTGGTTGGTGGGGATGGTGAGGGAGGACCTGGAATCACAGAGGTGCCTTTTGCTGTCCCCATGAAAGTCATTCCAGATTTGTCTGAGCTGTAACTTGCAGATAATCACCTTTTGCATGTGTGCAGTAAAAAGTCCGTCATATTGCACTAGACCCTGCTGAGCCTGTTGCATTATTTGCTAACTACCATATGGAGCGATAGCTCTTCGCTGGACATGGGAAAAAATGGATTTTCCTCTTCCTGCACCTGCTTTCCCCTACCTTTGGCCTAAGGAGAGGAACATTGGGTTGGGAGCCAGGGGAAAATGAGTTATAATCCTACATCATGAATGAAATATTTGAATCAATAATATTTGAGTCAGCTCTAAAGATTTGGCAAAATGTATTTCCCTCCCCCTACTCTCATAGGGTATGTCTACACTATAGAGGAAGATTGAAGCTGCCGCTGATGATCTTCCAGGGTTCGAATTAGCGGTCTAATTAAGACAGCTAATTTGAAGTGAGAGGGGCACTCTGGTTGATACCACTAACCCTGCTTTCATGAGGAGTAAGGGAAGTTGAAGGCAGAGTGTTCTTCCTTTACCTTTCTGCAGTGTAGACAGCACCAAAAGCCGAGTTAAGTTACTTTGACTTCAGCTACGCAATTAATGTAGCTGAAGTTGCATATCTTAATTCAACTTTGTCCCATAATGTAGACATACCCATAGTGGTCAGAGGCTTATGAAGCTGGTCAAAATATTGTTTCAACGAATACCGTTGAAAGCCACAATGTACCACTGAACCACACTGAGTAAAATTGGTCCCTAACGACATAGACCATCTGGAGATCAATATTCTATCACATCATTTGCATTATACAGACATGGCAGTTGTCTATCCCACTTACACTACTTTGATGCTATTTCAGTTGACCCTGAAACACCCACATCTCTAAGTCTTCCTGGGCTTTGGTTTGTGCTGATTCATATAATGTCAAAGAGCACTTCAAGATCCAAAACTGTTAAGGTTTTTGTAGAGCACTGATAGAGAATCAGTGGGATTAGGTGAAGAGAAAGAAACAGACAGTGAAAGGTTTTTTTTTGAGTTAACAATCAAGTGAATAAAAAAAGGAATGTTTGAACAAGAGAGAATTTAATATCTCAGTCTCTTCTATTCGCTCAGTCTAGCTGGCATTGATTTATAAGTGGAACTGGCAGAGAGCTGTTGCTAGGGGACAAAGCTTTTGTAGGTCCTCATTAAAGCAATATTCATGAAGAAGAAATGTACATGTTGCTAATGCTGCCAACAATCCCGCCCCCCAACCAACAGTTAATCAAGTCCCCATAAGTTATAATAGGGGACAAATATAATCATGTGTAAGAGGAGCAATCTTTGTACTAGCAATAAGGACACAAAGAGGAACACTATTTATACAGCTGAACTCCACTGATTAGATTCTCCCCGTTACTTTGGTCTAACTCCCTTGGTTTCAATATAACTTATTTAATTTTTGGATCAGTAATTTGGCCCTTTGGTTAAAGGGATTGGCTCCTGACTTACATCTGTGTAACTGAAATCCATACTAAAAAGTTCTTTAGCCATATAAATAAAAACAAGGAAAGAAGAAGGGGGATGTTCTAAACACTAGGCATAGGGTGGAGATTAAAGATACTCTAGCTATGGCCCAGCATCTAAATGAACACTTTGCTTCAGTGTCATAGGGTGCTCTACTCACCATTGGGTGGCACCTCCTTCTGGAAGTTCTGAGATTGCTCCCCAATTGCAGCACCCCCCTTTCTTCTCTCCTGAAATGCAGCTCTCCTGCATGGAATCATAGTACAGCTGCTTTGTGATTTGACCTTTCAGCCAAGTTGCTCTGCGTTTTCCCCTTCCAGGGGCATCTTTCAAAGTCTGTCTCCACACACAGCCATGGACAGTCCTCAAGCCTGCTGCTCAGACTATGTCACTCCCTCAATCACTTAGGCGGACTTCCTATTTGCAGACATGCCAACTCTTGTGAATGAATTGTGAGAGACGTGATTGCTAAGTAAAATGAATCCTGACTCACGATCTTCTGATGGAACCCTCAAATGACATTTGAGAATTCTATCCCCAGATCATGAGTCAGGGTTAATTCTACCTATAAAACAGTGGCAGCCCTGGCTCCTGCTGTCAGCCAAGTGTGTGGCCTGAGAGCATCAGGAAAGGTATTTCCTGTAGAGACAGGGAAGTGCTACTACCATTGTACATGGCACTGGTGAGACTTTACCAGCAATATTGTGTGCAGTTCTGGCCTCCCTTGTTTAAGAGAGATGAAATAGAGCAGGTGCAGAGAAAGGCTTCTAAGATGATCCAAGGAATGGAAAACCTTCCTTATAAGACAAAAGGAAAAACTATGTAGCACTTTAAAGACTAACAAGATGGTTTAACAGGGGCTGAGCTTTCGTGGGCCAGACCCACTTCCTAAGATCATATTCTGGAAAAGAATTGGCATGATCATATATACCAAAGGAATACAATGAAAAAAGTGAACACATTATTAAACTGACAAATCAGATTTAGTACAGAAGGTGCGGTGAAGGGGAGGAAAGGAGAGAATAGCTATTTGAGTCAATGAATGGCTAATCAGGGGTGATAAGTGGGGAAGCTATCTTTGTAATGGTTAAGGTAATTAGCATCTTTGTTAGGGCCCATTCGTAAAGTATCAAATTTAAGGATGAAAGAAAGTTCTGAGGTTTCCCTCTGTAATCTGGTGTTAAAGTCTCTTTGAAGTAAGATGTATGTAGTAAGGTTGTTAAGACAATGTCCAGGTAGGCTGAAATGAGAAGCAACTGGTTTTTCCTTGTGAAGATGTCTGATGTCTGGTTTGTGGGCATTAATTCTTTGGCAAAGGGTCTGAGAAGTCTGTCCAATATACATAGTAGAAGGACACTGTTGGCACATGATGGCATAAATTATATTTCTGGACGAGCAGGAATATGTGTCCTTGATCGTGTAACTGACATGGTTAGGTCCAGTGATGGTGTCACCAGAGTAAATATGTGGACAAAGTTGGCAACGGGGTTTGTTGCAAGGGAAAGTTCCAGGGTTGGTATTAGTGTGGTATGTCCTGTGGTTGTTGGTAAGAATCTTCCTGCGGTTAGGTGGTTGTCTCTAGGGGTATGTCTACACTACAGCACTAATTCGAACTAACTTAGTTCGAATTATTTAATTCGAATTAGCGCATCTAGACTTAAAAACTAGTTCGAATTAGCGTTTTGCTAATTCGAACTAGCATGTCCACATTGAGTGGACCCTGAACCGAAGTTAAGGCTGGCCAGAACCAGTGCCGGCAGGGCATCAGCTTAGGACTTAAAGCGTGGAGCTGCTGCCTCAGGCTAGCCGAGGGCTGTGCTTAAAGGGACCCGACCCCCACCCCGGACAGACAGTTCTCAGGGATTCCCCGCTTGCTTGTCTACCTCGATGAGGGACAGCAAAGCAGTCCTGTCTTGGAGTGCCCACACTCGGCACATCACAGCACTCGGCCATCAGCCCGGCTGCACTTGCCGCAGGCTGCCATCCGGGGGGTCATTCAGGGGCTGTCAGGATCTGGAGGCCCTGCAGGAGTGCTTCCACCCTGAGGAGCCCACAGAGCCACCCCAGTCCTCCCCATCGGGGGCTCGTGCCCCATTCCTCCCTCACCTCCTTCCACTTACCCTTCCCTAGCCCCCCTTCCTGATGTAAAAAATAAAGGACACGTGTGTTCAAAAATGGAAACTCTCTTTATTTAACAAAACTGAGGGGGGGGGAATTAACCTCTGGGGAGACTGGGAAAAGGAGGTGGGAGAGGGGAAGAGAGAGAGTGGGAGAGGGGAGGTGGAAACCTGGGAGGAGGGAGCTGGAAGGGGGAAGCCAGGGGAAGAAGGAGGAGGGGAAGTCTAAAACTATGGTACATCATATCTTCAGTATTGTGTAGAGATGGGGTCTCCTCACCTCAAAAAAGATATTTTGGCCTTGGAAAGGGTTCAGAAAAGGGCAACTAAAATGATTAGGGGTTTGGAACTGGTCCCATATGAAGAGAGGCTAAAGAGACTGGGACTTTTCGGCTTAGAAAAAAGGAGCCTGAGGGGGGATATGATAGAGGTCTATAAGATCATGAGTGGTATGGAGAGGGTGCATAAAGAAAAGTTCTTCATTAGTTCCCATAATAGAAGGACTAGAGGACACCAAATGAAATGAATGGGTAGCAGGCTTCAAACTAATAAAAGAAAGTTCTTCTTCACAAAGCAAATAGTCAACCTGTGGAACTCCTTGCCACAGGAGGCTGTGAAGGTGAGAACTAGAACAGAGTTTAAAGAGAAGTTAGATAAAGTCATGGAGGTTGGGTCCATGGAGTGCTATTAGCCAGGGGGTAGGAATGGTGTCCCTGGCCTCTGTTTGTGGAAGGCTGGAGATGGATGGCACGAGACAAATGGCTTGGCCATTGTCTTCGGTCCATCCCCTCCGGGGTACCTGGTGTTGGCCGCTGTTGGCAGACAGGCTACTGGGCGAGATGGACCTTTGGTCTGACCCAGTACGGCCGTTCTTATGTTCTTATGTTCTAAGCTCAGGGTCGGGGATCTCACTGGACCAACTTGATTTTCGTGCAACCCTGCTCCTGGGTTCGCATGTGGCCTTTGGTGGCCAGGCTGGCAGCTATCCTGCCTTAGACGGCCACTTTCCTGTGCCTAGTGCGGAGATTGTGGACGTTGGAGGCCTCCCCCCAAACCTGGATGAGGTCCACAATCTCCGCACTAGACCAGGCGGGCGTCCGCCTCTTGCAGCCCCGGGCAGGCTCCTGGGAGCCGCCAGCCTGGTCCTGGGAAGAGGGGGAGGGCTGGGTGGCAGCGGGTGGCTGGCTCATCCCGTGCCAGGTGCAGGGTCTGCTGGCTGGGTGCTGGCAGGCTTGCACCTGGCACGGGCACCGTAGCCAGATCGTGGCCTTTTAAGGGCTCCGGGGCCGGGAGGGGGGCAGATGAGTTTCCCTGGCTTGGCCCCGAGTGGCCACCAGGGCAAGCTGGGAAGGGCTAGCCTCCCACTAGTTCGAATTAAGTGGCTACACAGCCCTTAATTCGAACTACTTAATTCGAACTAGGCGTTAGTCCTCATAGAATGAGGTTTACCTAGTTCGAATTAAGCACTCCGCTAGTTCGAATTAAGTTCGAACTAGCGATTTGAGTGTGTAGCGCCTATGAAAGTTAATTCGAACTAACAGCTGTTAGTTCGAATTAACTTTGTAGTGTAGACATACCCTAGGAGACTCTGGGTCTGTCCCCCAGAGCCTCTCGGAGTGTAGTATCCTGCTCCAGTATAAGCTGTAGGGTACTGATAATGCGTTGGAGGGGTTTAAGTTGGGTTTAAGATGGAGGGGTTTAAGTTCCTTATAAGAGGCAACTTCAGGAGCTTGGTTTGTTTAGTTTACTCTAATGAAGGCTGAGTGGAGACACGTTTGCTCCCTATAAATATATCAGGGGAATAGACACCAGGAGTGGGAAGAGTTATTTAAGTTTAGGGCCAATGTTGGTACAAAAGCATATCAATATAAACAGGCCGTCACTAAGTTTAGGCTTTAAATTAGATGTAGGTTTCTAATCATCACAGGAGTACAGTTCTGGAACACTCTTCCAAGAACAGCAGTGGTGGCAAAAAATCAATCTGGCGTAAAGGCTGAGCTTGATAAATTAATGGAGGGAATGGTATGCCAGGGTTGCCTACATGTGGTCCGTCTGCAATTGCTAACAGCGTTTATCTCCAACTGTTGGTGATGGGACACTAGATGGGGAGGGCTCTGAGTTATTGCTGAGAATTCTTTCCCAGGTGTCTGGTGGTGGGTCTCACCCACATGCTCTGGGGCTAACTGATCACCATATTTGGGTCAGGAAGGAATTTTCCCAAAGATCACGCTGGCAGAGATCCTGGGGCTGTGTGTGTGGTTTCACCTTCCTCTGCAGCGTGGGGCACAGGTCACTTGCTAGCTTGAACTGGAGTAAGTGGTGGATTCTCTGTTAAGATTTGAGGAGTTCAGTAACTCAGCCAGAGGTTACAGCCCTACCACAGGAGTGGGTGGCTGCAGTTCTGTGGCCTGCAAAGTGCAGGAGGTCAGACTAGAGGATAGTGATAGTCCCATGATTGTCTTTTCTGGCCTCACAGTCTATGAAGTCCCTCGGTGGGAATTTAGCCATTTTCATGTATCAGAATAACTCACTTGTCATATCACCCGGTCCCCAGGGTAAAACCCAAAGAAGGGCAAAGAATCTCTATCAGGATTCCCTTGCAGAACCCTAAGTTATTGCATTGGTGAGGGGGAGGGCGCTGCCCTGTGCAGAAGGAGCCCTGGGGTCTACCCACAGACCTCGGAGAGGCTCATGACTCTCTGCCCTGTACCAGATTGGTTCCTCTATAATGCTCTCCCCCTCCCTGACAATATGGGTGAGCTACCAGGGAATCTTCTGGCTGTTGATGCCCGTGAGGTTCTCTTCAATGGGGGAGCCTCAGAACAAAAAAAGCTTTGTGCAGCAGAGGTTGCGGCCCCAGCCTGGATAACTTTCCCCAATGAACCTCCCTTCCCTGGTGCCCCCTCAGGAACCCAACACAGATCCTGATCATACCCCCATGGAGGTTTAGAAAGGAAGCACCATTAATGCAGCTGCTCCTTCCCTTCCTTTGCATGGGGTGGATGTTTCCTTGCATACTCATTACAAACAATTTTAAAATAAACCTGTAAAGGGTCACGTGTGTTTCACAGAAAATGTGTTTTTCTGCCTCTCACAGGAGCATTTTCACCTCTAACACCTCTCTCTCTCTCTCTTTTTCTCCTGGAAAGGGAATATTTAAAACGTCTCTGCTATGTGCCCTTATATATAGAAACTAAGCTTATGCATCCAGAAGTTCAGAGTTCATGACCTTTTCAAAAGGCACATTTCCCCAATGAGACTGGTGTTCCAGCAGGTTTACTCTGTTCGCTGCTGTAGAAAACAACCTGCATGACTGTCAGATTGCTGTGAAATATATTCCCTCTTGCTAGGATGAAAGTATATTACCACATAAGTCATCCCCCATTCTCTTAAGTGGTCAGAATGGATGTGAGCAACATTTGTTACAATTCTTCATCTGTTACTTGGCTGACATAATCAGGACATATTAGATAAAAGTCTGGCTTTCAGAAACCAGCTTAAAGCTAAACATTGGTAGGCAAGCACAGTGCTAGTGAGTTTGAGCTGCTCAGGAGAAGCATTCAGTGGAATATAGTGACCGAGTCTCACAAGAAGGCTGCACTGCATTTCCAATATAAAGCAGGCTATAACAAGGCTTTCTGGTGGGCAGTTAGGGCTTACCACTTGTCATTTATAATGTGCCTAGAAGTCCATCTCAAATTAGGGCTCTGCCCTATTAGGCACTCTTGTTATGTCCCTGTGCTGAAGAGCTTTTCAGTTGAACACAAAGGGTGGAGGAGGGAAGTATTTTCTCTGAACGTTGATTTGAAGCACATGCTTCCCCCACAAAATAATCATAAAGGAAGCCCATAGCAGTGCTGGAAGTTGAACCCAGACATCCTGATTCCCCACTCCAGTATCTTAAATATACTCCCCTGATCCGTGCATGCCAGTGACTGAACAGCACTATCTGAAGTATGACGCACAGACAGGCTGCATTGCACAGATGTTCCTTGCCAGAATCTGTGTGGCTCATGTGATGGGACTGTCACTCTGGGGGAAGGTATGAAAGTTAGATGATTCTAACAAACCCTAGATCTCACCATCTTGTTTAGGAGCAATTTAGGATGCAATGTACAGGTGGTTTGCACTAGAAAATGTGCTCCTGTGGATGGTATATAGTGTTGGTTTTTTAGATTCATATTTAAAAATTCATCTTTGTGGTGACTTTGTGGGCTAGAGTACCTTACAGAAGCTGGGCTGGGGAAAAGGTTGTAACTAAGGTCCCTTTTCTGGATGGCTACACTGATGAAAGTTGAAGAGTGTAGGGCACTTTTCAAAGGAGACAGAGTTTAACTCCCACTTAGTGGGCTAGCACAAAGTGAATACTGAGCATGACCCCTCTTTGGATAATTGTTGCTGTTTGCTGGCAAGACATTCTAATATCTATATGTACACCTTTGGATAGCTCTTTCAGAAACCACGAGTATGAAAAGTGGTTCAGCATAAAATCAAATTCTATAAGCTCCCAGACTAGGACAGCTGTCTATATTTATGGAGAAATGAATTCAAATCAATGCATGTGTTGTCAGGTGACATACAGGGCATGTCTTGTAGGTGAGGGACCAGGTGAGGAAGAAGTGACTGATGGCTTAGGTTGTATACAACACTATTAACCACAGCCAGTTGTCAGTCCCTACATTGCTACTATGGTTAAACAACCCCATAGTCTTAACAATTAATAATATTTGATGTTTATGTAGCACCTATCCTCCCAATGAATTGTGGGTCTGACCCAACAACTATTGAAGTCAATGGGAAAAACTTCATGTATTGACTTCAATAAGCTTTGGATCAGGCCTCACATCACTTAACTCCTTGCTAGAATGAAGCTATGGTTGGGGTGGAATACAGTTCCAATTAGCAAACCAAAACGACAGCTTTGGCATATAAGATGGTAAGCCGCATCTTCCCCCCTCCAGCTGAAAATCATGGACATAAGGGGAAAGACTTGTGCATTTTCTTCCACTTTTATATCACCTCCATGCTGTTTATAATGTTCTTCAGCACCCACAATAGGATTTCACTTTTATCTCCACCAGATATCCAAAAAGCATATATTCTCCAGCTTCAGCAAACATGCACTCCAATGACAAACCTTAACAGTGATCACGTAGGCTCGTTTCAGTGACATCAACAAACCAGCACATCTGATTGTCACTGATTCTATGCATTCAGGAAGTTGTTCTGTCTTAAAATTGCTGCAGTATTGCTTTTGGGCCACTGTTCAAGGTTGATTCTATTCCTGGCTCTGCAAGAGGAGTGGGCTCCAAACTGGTTGGAGGTTGACTGAGCTAGTGGGGATTATCCTTTATAAAAGTCAATGCGGAGAAACCAGGGGTCTGGTTCTGTAATGATCTTGTATAAGCTCTCTGATAACTTATTTAAAAAGTGAGAGAGTGTTCAGCAGCTCTTTCTTTTCTTCTGGGTTTGGGTTCATGACCTCAGACAATAAGGGTAGAGCATTGCATGAAAATGTAAACCTCCATTAGAAAAGATGAGGTTTGAATTTCTGGTTTCCTCTTTCTCTAGGCTACAGGGTTGTTTTGTAATTCTCTCTTTCTTTTCCACCAACCTTAGTAAGTGAGTGAGGGGAGTTTGGGATAGGGCCACTTTGTCAACAAATAAACTTTGACAGGTTCAGCATGGTGCACAGTTTCCATTTTAGCCACAAAGATATAACATGCTTTTATAAATAAACAAGCAAACAAACACTACTCATTTATAACAGGTATTCTAGGAATATGCACCAGAAGGAGCAACTATATGGCGGAAAGAGAGATCCCATGGTATTAGATTTCTTACAAAAACAACACAAAGAAGACAGAGAATCCGGAAGCAGGAGGGCAAAAAAGGGTGATTTTTAATCTCTTATTCTCTATGTTCACTTTTCTTCAGATGAATTGGGTTTATATTCTAGGCTTTTGTTTTTGCCATTTCAATGAGATTTTTACAAAACAAAGGCTTAAAACTCATGCTTAAACTAAGCAACAAAACCCTAACTATGGAACATCTATTGCTGCACATGATAGTATTGGGCAACAACACTGTACAACTGATCACAGGACCTGAAAAAGGAAGCAAGTCAAGTGAAATTTAAATATGCAAGATTCACATTTCCTGAGCTGGAATGTGGTATGGATCCTTGGGAAAAAGGAATTGCCATATTTAATATCTACTTCTAGGGGGTAAAAAAATATCTACCTAGGACATCTCTGGAGAAGTACTGCACTGTACATTGGCCAGCAAGACTGGAATGTTGAAAAGTTATTCAAACATTTCATATTTATTGAGCAGTTTTTACAAGCACCAAATTAAATGTCTTTTAATGCAATGGTAACCACTGTTAGAGCTGGCTAAAAATTTCTTTTTACTCTAAGGGTACGTCTAAACTACACCACTCTGTCGGCAGAGGGATATAATTAGATGTGTCAAAAGTGCAAATGAAGCGGGGATTTAAATATCCCGAACTTCATTTGCATAATGGCGGCCACCGCTTTTTTTCAAAATGGGGCTTTTCGAAAAACCCCCAGCAGTTTAGATGGGGCATTTTCAACAGAAATGCCCCATTTTGAAAGATCCTCTACTCCTCATTTTTTGAGGAGTAGAGGATCTTTCAAAACAGGGCATTTCTATCAAAAATGCCCTGTCTAAACTGCCGGTTTTTTTTTTTTTTTTTTTTTTTTTCGAAAAAGCCCTGTTGGCGGCTGCCATTATGCAAATGAAGCACGGGAAATTCAAATCTCAGCTTCATTTGCACTTTTGATAGGTCTAATTTACATCTCTCTGCTGACAGAGGGGTGTAGTTTAAATACTCTAACTGATGGAAAATAGGTTTTTGTTGAAAATCAAAATTTTTGCAGAACAATTTCGTTTGACACTTTTCTATTTTTTTAACAAAGTAATTTATAAAGTGTTTTTATCAGTTATAGCAATTATGTTATAAATTCTGAAATGGGTATAATTAATAAGGTTATGGTCTCAGAAAAATTATATCCCCCTCACTGAAGAGCTGCAGCAACAGGGCACAAATCAGTGAACATGAGAAATCGGAGGGAAAGGGGGCAAGAGGTTCAGACTAACCTTGTCTTGTGTGAATGAGCAAGATCTATGGTGGAAGTAACTCACAATCCTTAGGGGCTACATCCAATCCTTAGGGGCTCTTGCCACTTGTCAAGTAAGTTTTATATAATCTTGAGCCATTTATGTAACGAATGGAGATTCTGTCCCATGATATTGCAATTAAGGTAGTTTAGGATGTCCTGTTAACATGCTCTGAATCCATTCTAAATGTGAAGAGCAACAACAATGATTAAAGAAAACATGACCTATGAGGGAAGACTGAAAATATTGGGCTTGTTCAGTTTGGAAAAGAGAAGACTAAGAGGGGACATGATAGCGGTTTTCAAGTATCTAAAAGGAGGAGGGAGAAAAATTGCTCTTCTTGGCCTCTGAGGATAGAACAAGAAGCAATGGGCTTAAATTGCAGCAAAGGAGGTTTAGGTTGGACATTAGGAAATGATTCCTAACTGTCAGGGAGGTTAAACACTGGAATAAATTGCCTAGTGGGGTTGTAGAATCTCCATCATTGGAGATATTTAAGAGCAGGTTAGACAAACACCTGTAAGGGATGATCTAGACAGTGCTTAGTCTTGCCATGAGGGTAGGGGACTGGACTTGATGACCTCTTGAGGACCCTTCCGGTTCTATGATTCTGTAAGCCTCCCTCATGAAGTTTTCCCTCATTAGGAGATACATTCTGAAAGCCATTAATGAACTACAATTTCTAGTAGTAGTATTTCTATTTCAGAAGGAGGAAAGGGATCATTCACCCAGGGGAATTGTAGTACATCACTATAAAAAGGGTATTTTAAATCATTATCAATCTTTCTTTCAGAAGGGTGAAGTAAAACATCTCTTTTGCTGTCCTAATATGATTATGAATCACAAACCAAATAAAGAAAGCTGAGATACATGGAGTTTTCTTTCTGAAGGCAAAAAGAGTTAAGGTGAGGGAGGGAAAAGAGGACAGCTTGGATAATAACTTTTGTTCTTACATAGGATTATTTAAGGCTTTTCTATGGTGGTGGTGAATGCACTGTCCTTCTCTCCTTCTCCCCCTCCCCCTCAGAACAGCGTCTCCTACTCACTCTCCCATCCCAGAAGTATGACAACCAGCCTTAAGGCAAATCCTGATGTCCTTATGTAGATCCTGATTCAGGAAAAACATCCTGCTTAAGCAAAAGTGCTTAAGCAAAAGTGCTGTTCCAAACTAATGCCTGAGTCTTACTCAGACAAATGACACTCAGGAACCATAGAATTGGGCTCCCTATAATTAATGACACTTCAATCACAACCTCCTTTTTCTCCACTTCTATATCCATGCTGTCACTTCAAGGATCTTTTACAACTGCACATTAAGGCTTTTTAAAACCCTTTGGGAATCAAGAACTAACATACTTTATTGAGATGAGCATTAACAAAATGATTTGGGAATGTTGCCTGAGTGAGGCTAGCTAGATTTAGCAATATGGCTGCAAACTATAAAATGCAAACAGTTCTCAATTAGTCAGATTGAATAGGGCTAGTAAAAGTTTTCCATTAAACCAGTTTTTCAGTGGGAAATTTGGTGTTTGAAAAAGCAGAATTTGTCATGAAGAGGTTCTGCTTTCCACAGAATATTTAAAAAAAACAAACACCTGAAAAATATGTAAGTTAATTTTTTTAAAATGTGCATAGGTTGCCATGCTATTTAATGAGAATTGTAGTTTTGGTTTGGCTATGTCCACATTCTCATCTGTGGGTCTAGCTCCGCAGCTGGACTCAGTGCCAGATTTATGCACAAGCTCAGGCCTGGTCTACATTAAGACTTTTCACTGAATTTAGCCTCCAATGGTTGATTTTCTAAGTGATGTGTCCACACTACCAAGCCTGTTGTGCTGCTCTTAGGGGTTGCTGAAGCCCATTCCTGTACTCCTGCTTTTCACCAGGAGTAACACTATTCCCTAAGGGTATGTCTACACTCCAGCACTAATTCGAACTAACCTAGTTCGAATTAGCGCATCTAGACCTAAAAACTAGTTCGAATTAGCGTTTTGCTAATTCAAACTAGCATGTCCATATTGAGTGGACCCTGAACCGAAGTTAAGGCTGGCCGGAACCAGTGCCGGCAGGGCATCAGCTTAGGACTTAGAGCGTGGAGCTGCTGCCTCAGGCTAGCCGAGGGCTGTGCTTAAAGGGACCCGACCCCCACCCCGGACAGACAGTTCTCAGGGTTCCCCGCTTGCTTGTCTACCTTGATGAGGGACAGCAAAGCAGTCCTGTCTTGGAGTGCCCTGAGTGCCCACACTCGGCACTCACAGCACTCGGCCATCAGCCCAGTTGCACTTGCCGCAGGCTGCCATCCGGGGGGGGTGTGTCATTCGGGGGGGCTGTCAGGATCCAGGAGGCCCTGCAGGAGAGCTTCCACCCCGAGGAGCCCACAGAGCCACCCCAGTCCTCTCCATCGGGGGCTCATGCCCCATTCCTCCCTCACCTCCTTCCACTTACCCTTCCCTAGCCCCCCTTCCTGATGGAAAAAATAAAGGACACGTATGTTCAAAAATAGAAACTCTCTTTATTTAACAAAACTGAGGGGGGGGGGATTAACCTCTGGGGAGACTGGGAAAAGGAGGTGGGAGAGGGGAAGAGAGAGGGTGGGAGAGGGGAGGTGGAAACCTGGGAGGAGGGAGCTGGAAGGGGGAAGCCAGGGGAAGAAGGAGGAGGGGAAGTCTAAAACTATGGTATGCCATATCTTCAGTATTGTGTAGAGATGGGGTCTCCTCACCTCAAAAAAGATATTTTGGCCTTGGAAAGGGTTCAGAAAAGGGCAACTAAAATGATTAGGGGTTTGGAACTGGTCCCATATGATGAAGGCTAAAGAGACTGGGACTTTTCGGCTTAGAAAAAAGGAGACTGAAGGGGGATATGATAGAGGTCTATAAAATCATGAGTGGTGTGGAGAGGGTGCATAAAGAAAAGTTCTTCATTAGTTCCCAAAATAGAAGGACTAGAGGACACCAAATGAAATGAATGGGTAGCAGGCTTCAAACTAATAAAAGAAAGTTCTTCTTCACAAAGCAAATAGTCAACCTGTGGAACTCCTTGCCACAGGAGGCTGTGAAGGTGAGAACTAGAACAGAGTTTAAAGAGAAGTTAGATAAAGTCATGGAGGTTGGGTCCATGGAGTGCTATTAGCCAGGGGGTAGGAATGGTGTCCCTGGCCTCTGTTTGTGGAAGGCTGGAGATGGATGGCACGAGACAAATGGCTTGGCCATTGTCTTCGGTCCATCCCCTCCGGGGTACCTGGTGTTGGCCGCTGTTGGCAGACAGGCTACTGGGCGAGATGGACCTTTGGTCTGACCCAGTACGGCCGTTCTTATGTTCTTATGTTCTAAGCTCAGGGTCGGGGATCTCACTGGACCAACTTGATTTTCGTGCAACCCTGCTCCTGGGTTCGCATGTGGCCTTTGGTGGCCAGGCTGGCAGCTATCCTGCCCTACACAGGCCGCTTTCCTGTGCCTAGTGCGGAGATTGTGGACGTTGGAGGCCTCCCCCCAAACCTGGATGAGGTCCACGATCTCTGCACTAGACCAGGCGGGCGTCCGCCTCTTGCGGCCCCGGGCAGGCTCCTGGGAGCCGCCAGTCTGGTCCTGGGAAGAGGGGGAGGGCTGGGTGGCAGCGGGTGGCTGGCTCATCCCGTGCCAGGTGCAGGGTCTGCTGGCTGGGTGCTGGCAGGCTTGCACCTGGCACAGGCACCGTTGCCAGACCGTGCCCCTTTAAGGGCTCCGGGGCCGGCAGGGGGGCAGACGAGTTTCCCTGGCTTGGCCCCGAGTGGCCACCAGGGCAAGCTGGGAAGGGCTAGCCTCCCACTAGTTCGAATTAAGTGGCTACACAGCCCTTAATTCGAACTACTTAATTCGAACTAGGCGTTAGTCCTCGTAGAATGAGGTTTACCTAGTTCAAATTAAGCGCTCCGCTAGTTCGAATTAAGTTCGAACTAGTGGTTTGCGTGTGTAGCGCCTATGAAAGTTAATTCGAACTAACGGCTGTTAGTTCGAATTAACTTTGTAGTGTAGACATACCTTAACTTTCATGGTTGAAGTGACACTAGTGTAGATGCAGCACTGCCGGAAATTCAATGCTATTGGCCTCTGTGATGCCTCCTGCAGCTGTTCACTCTGGCCAGCACTTCTGCCTCTACTGCTCTCCCGTGGAGATCAAAGAGCCCTGAGAACCATAGAATGGCCTGTGCCATGTAGCCAGCACTGCGGTCCCATTGCAAGTGAGCAGCACACTGTGGGACACATGGAGATGAGCTCCTCTAGCAATTGGATGGACACTGTGACAGCAGTGAGTACTTCTGCTCCCACGGCCTCCACTTCCCTGGGGCACAGAAGAGCACCAGCCTAGAGCGTCCAGGAGATCTTAGATCTCAATGAGGTGTGGGGAGATGAAGCCATCCTCAATGAGCGCTGAATCAGCAAGCGACATGTCAAGATCTATGGCAGGATCACAGGCTTCCTCAGGGAGAAAGGCTATTCCAGGGACGCCCAGCAGTGCAGGGTAAAAATCAAGGAGCTCAAGCCGTCATATCATACGGCCAGGAGGAGAGCAGACATTCCAGGCAGCACCTCACATGTGCTGCTTCTATGACCAGCTGGATGCCATTCTGGAGGAAGGGGAGTGGCCAGCTCTCCCATCATGGTCCGGCCAAGACACGCTTGGCATCAGCTAGGAGAAGAGCAGGTTGGCGGAGGGGCAAGAGGGGGAGGAGAAGACTAGCCAGCTGCTGATGCCGAAGAGCCAGGAGCTGGTTATGACACTGGAGCTGGTCTCCCCTCCCAGGACATCTCCCAGTCCAGCTCCGACCCTGGGGAGGGCACTTCTGGTGAGTTCACAAACTTTGTCTATGGGCAATGGGGGTGTGAGGTGCGGTGTGCTCTCTGCCTACACCAGAGGGTGGAGAGGGAACACAGAACAGCTTATTAATGTGCCTGCAGATGGAGCATGAGTCTTTCCTGCTCAGCTCCATGAAGCTTTCGCATAAGAACCCTTTGATCCTTCTCACAAGGTTTTTGGGGAGCCCAGCCTTATTCCATTGTCCACCATAGGACACCTTCCCATGCCAAGCCACCAGTAAGTGGTGTGGCATCATTGAACCACACAGCAGTGCAGAAGAAGGCCCAGGTTTATGGCCACATTCAGTCAGCATATTCTCCCAGTCACTCAGGCTATGTCTAGACTACATGGCTCCGTTGACAGAGCCATGTAATCTAGACATAGCCTCAGTGTGATGCGGAGAAGACTGATACCTTGCATGGGAAACTCGCAGGAGGAGGATGGGAACCTATTAGCACTCTCTCCAGGAGGCTGCATGCGCTGCTCCCCCTTCGCTCCCTGGAGGCAAGAAAAGAAGTGCTCTCCAGCAAGCCACGTGTGCCACTCACACCCCTCCTCCTGTGGGCAAGAAAAGAAGCAGTGTCCCCAGGAGGGGCTGCGTGTGCTGGACCTGGCATGTGCTGAACACAGTGGGAGGCCACCCTGCCCCTTACCCACCTCTCACCTCCAGGCTGCTGCCCTGGCTGGGAAAGTATCAGTGTCCCGGGAGGCCCCATGTGTAGGATCTGGTGTATGCTGGACACAACAGGAAGCCGCCCTCTGCTGCCACCCCCCTTCCGTCTGCAGGCTCCTAGCTTGGCAGGTCTATCGCTATGCCTGTGGGCTTCTGGACTGAGTATGTTCTGTTGCTTCCCTGAGACATCTGGATACATGCTGTAAAGTGCCTACTTTAAAGCAAACTTTTGGCCTTGTATGGCACACTTCTCCATTGTCTTTACAGAGGCCTTCGGCATACACTAAGAAATTAGGGCTAGTCTTAACACAATATATCTCGTGTAATGTCTGTGCTTGTAACTTTTCTTTTGCAGCTAGGCCAGCTTTGTGCAGCTTCCACCTCTTCCAGCATCAACCTGCCTGGCTTTCATGCACAGGTGCAAACACACACGGGAGGGGATGTCCAGGGAACAAATGGACTGCCTGCACATCCTCATGGTGGAGATGCAGGCAGAGTGACAGGACCAGATCACAGAGTGGCAGGACTGGGTTGTGGAGTGGCAGGAGAGGAGAGCAGCCCTGGAACAGTTCACCAGATAGCATGAGTTAATGTTTGCCTACCTGACAGCTATCATGGAATGCATGGTGTCCTACCTGGAGAGAGTCACCTCCCAGAACCCCGCCCGCCCTGAGGCTTCCACCTCCGGAGTCCCTAGGGTCCACTAGGGCCCCAGGACACAGTGGAGGGGGGACGTCAAGGGGAGCCAGAGACTCCAGGCCCTTGGGAGGCAGAGAGTAACCTTCAGACATTCTGAACTATGATTTGTGACTGATATCTCTGTTGTGTGCTATTGCTTACATCATAATTCCTCTTTATAATCTATTTGAGAACTTAACAGGTGCTATACTCTATTGACCAGGCTGATTAGCTGCATAGTTTTTCCTAACAACTTTGATATAAAGACAGGAATGATGGTTCAGTCTTTCAGGCACTTGCCTTGGACTCATGAGATGGTTGCAGTACTTGGCTGTCCTTCCCATGTGACCTTGGCTAGCTTACTTACTCTCAGTTCCCCTCATCTAGAATATGGGAATAATAGAACTTCCCTTACCTCACAGGGGTGTTAATAAAGGTAGATACATTAGGGACTGTGAGGCATTCAGATAATATGTGATTATATAATTACTTAAAAATTTCTCTTAGGTAATTATGCTAATTTTTTACATAACTGTTACCTACTAATGCCACATGGTAGTTATTGAGAGAACCTTTGAGTTGACTCTTTACATAGTAATAAGGAGAAATAAGTTAATACTGAAACCTGTAGCTGTCAACAGCCATTTGGGGTTTGAAATAGGTACACAAAATAATACAATGCAATCTGAAAATACAGACAGGCATGAAACTGAAAGTGGTAAAACCTCAGCGGAGTATTTTCAAAGCTACAGAAAGGTTTGTTATGGGCTCCATTCCTGAAAGGGCGGATTTTTCTCTTTTCTCAGGTACAGGAATGTATCTTTCATTTCCTAAACTGGCTGGTTCAACCTAATGAAAGCTTCATTGCTTAGAGACAGTGTGTGCCACAGAGAGCAAATTCCATACAACTTGGTCTCCATTTTTCAAATTTGCTCATTCCCCAAAATGTCCCCCCACTTCCCTACCAGCCCTCAGAGGTGCCCAGAGCCCACTGTACTGCAGCCCCTCCCCCTACCAACCCTCAGAGCTGCCTGGAGCGCACTGCACTGCACTCCGGTGGCAATTTAAAAGGCCCTGGGCTCCAGGGAAACCGTCCCATTTGCTCCCCCCTTGTTGGCAGGCCTGTGAGCTGCTGACTTTTAGTCTTAAACCTATTGCATTAATTCTTGAAAATGGTCTACTACAGATAAAAAATACAATAGCTGTAATAAAGACTGGGAAACATCTTATATTTTATTGGTATTTTAGGCCCCCTTAAGAAAAGAATAAATTGATTCTTTGTGGCTTTGTCATGGAACATATTGCTCACTGCATGTAGCACCTGCTGCTGGTCACGGGGGGATTAGCTCATTCAGTCAGCTCCTTCTTCCACAGTTTGCACCCCACGCTGTCATACTGAAGTCCCTCTTCTCCATCTCAGGAATCATAGTATCCTCTCTGTGACTCAGCTCTCCAACTGGGACATTCAAAATTCCCCCTTCTGGGTATAGTCCCTCAGCAGTCATTGGTTATATTCCCATTCATTGCCTCAGTGGCTGATAGGGGTAGCCAGGTCTATCCTTTTCTCCAGGTTCCAACTCAGGGACCCTCAGTTTAGCAGTCCAACGTTTTTCTCTCTAGTCTTACTGCTCTTTCCCTGGGCTGCTTCCTATCACTGACTTCCCCTTTTCTTCCCGGGTTTACCAGTTCCAAAACTCTGCTCCCTCTTCCCCAGGGAGTGACTGCAGCCACTACTCCCTGCAGTCTCTCAGAACCCCTCCCCTTCTCCTGGGAGTGCCCACCCTTTCCCACCACTCCTCCTTGCTTCCAATTTCCTGCATTTATATGTCCTGCCCAGATCATTCCTCCACAGCTAGGCTCCCTTACTCGCCCAGGGGATTACTGGACTACCTGATTCCCATCAGTTGTAGTCTGTTGAGTTAATTAGCCTCTTCCTTGGCCCTCATTAATTGTAGCAGTGTGTGTGCGTGCATGTGCATGCATATGTGTGTATATGGTAGGGGAACATCCCGTCACAGTCTCATACAATTCATATGCAAAATATCGATATATTTAAGTGGCTTTAAAAAAGTCCTCCACTCTGTTGAAATCAGCTTTTTTTCCCTGTGTATTATTCCATAAGTATCTCATTAATCTTCAAAGGGACAATTATCCCATTATCTGACTTGCCTTACAGCTAGTACACTGAGATTTGAGTAAGTGCTTATTAAATCTACTCAGAGTTCTTCACAGCATGGCCAAGCCTGAACAAAATAAATAACTTGAGTACAAAGCATGCCCTGACTCCAAGAAAGCCTTAAATTAGTTTTTCAGGCAGAATATATACTTCTGAACTCGTGGTTGAGTCCACCACCAGTAACTACTCTAAATTGATTAGTGAAGATTTATTTGGTTTCCTAAACAGAACTTCTCCTTCTGCAAGGTGTCTGGGCAACATGAAAGTCCTTTGTTTATTCATGGAATAGGCATTATGTTGCATGGCAAGCCTCCAAGCCAGTCCCACAATCCTCATCTTTGACCTAGAAAAATGACCACTAAATATGAATGGCTCCTGGGCTGATTATTTTTCTCTTCTCTGCAGAGACTGATATGAATGGAAATTGTAATGAAGGTCTTATTAAATGGGCTAACTGTGCACTTGCAAAGGACCGAGTCTGCCTCAGCCCATTTCCAACAGACCTCTAAACAGTTAACAGTCAGATAAGCCGTCTGGTTCACACTAATCAATCTGGATTAGAGCCCACAAGTGAAGGGCTCTAAAGTCTATTATTAACCATCCCAGGCACTCCATCCTGAATATGAACTAGTTTGCAATAATTTAATCTCCATAAAATTAATCTTCAGTTTGAATGTAGAGACACTCAAAGGTCTTACAGCTCTCCACAAGGTTATTTCATTTTTGATTCCTCAGTGTTAGCAGGGCTCCTCCTTTGTCTTACAATATGGGCAAGGAGATCAGACACAAACAAAACATGAAGCTTCTTGATTCAAAATATGAGGGATTTGGATTTGGTTGATGAGACTCATATCCATGTGCACTATTAGCATAAATGGGTACATCTCCACTTGGCCTGGTAGCATTGGGAGTCACCATATGGGATGATGGCTGCCAATAGTTTTGCTAGTGCTGTGCATGCAAATTTATAACAGCTTGGTCTTGAAGAAATACCTATTAGTAACCATGGTGCAGGTCTTCGTGCTGAGAATATCAGCAGTAAAATTGGGTCTCTGACTAAAAAGCATTCTTTAACTATAGACATGCTACTGAACAGTTATATCCAAGAAGCCAAATGGAACTTTATATGCTGTCAAAACATTACAGCCTTGAGATTATTTGACTTCTTTACATAAATTTGAATAAAATGCATGATTACATAATCCCTGAATAACACTCAGAAAATGAATAAATGTGTCAAAAAGCCAGAACCTTCTATTAACCCTCCACTTAATTAGATGGACAGTTTCTTCCGATAAGATAACCAGTAATAAAAATGTTATCATGAACTAAAAACAGAATGTAAAGAGAAATGACAACAGATGATCCCACACAGTCTATTTTAGTTGGTTATCTTCATACTAAAAATTACTTGTTTGTATGAATGTATTACAGTAATATTTTCACCACTTCAGATATTACATTGTGATCATAGTTTCACCTGAGTTATATATTTATTCCTGATGTTCATCATTACTGAAATTCTTGAGTTCATGTCCTTTAAAGCAGAAAAGAAAAAAAAGTACAGTTTCTGATGGAAGTCTATGTTCTTTGCTTGAATCCAACTTGTTTCAAGAAATTAATGAGTACATTTTACTTGAGAACTAACTTAGGAGACCATATTGTATAGTCTGATATAGACACAGGCAATTTTCCTCAGCTATTTTAGCATATGATGCTTCTTGTAAGATGAAACACTTCTAATATTTTGTGCTTTTTAATGCTGCAGGCTTTATACAAAATGAAGTGGGATGTACTACATGAATTCAGGAAAGAGCTTACACAAAACAAATGGAAGGGGGTCTATAATATTTTGAAAACCTTGTAGGAAAATGGGTAAATAATGCCATTGAGAAGGTTAAACCGACCATCAGCAGTCAATGTTGCTCTTTAGGAAAAAAGAAAGACAAAAAAGAAATGATGTTTTCATTGAGCTCAGGCACCTAATAACTCAATGCACAAGGAAATATTGACTTAGAATTTTCTAAAGTAATTAAAAATTGTTATCCCATTTAGGGTAGTCACATATAAATGAATGGGACAAGGACAGATTTAAAATAAAATAAAGCTTCATATACCTAACCTCTGCAATAAAAGACAAAGGGAATCAAGATAGCAATGGTAGCTCTCATTCTCCAGTGTGCTCATATACCACACCATGTTGTTGGCTTAATCTGTCCATCAAGCTGGCATCGCCAGCCTTTTGAGTATCACCTAGTGTAAAGGGGGATTCTTCAG
This sequence comes from Pelochelys cantorii, assembly GCA_032595735.1. Classification (NCBI taxonomy): domain Eukaryota; kingdom Metazoa; phylum Chordata; order Testudines; family Trionychidae; genus Pelochelys; species Pelochelys cantorii. The sequence continues at coordinate 242,345,169 of CM064326.1, forward strand.
GCAGCACAGAAGCTTCCATCCGACTGCCCCTTTCTGTTGGTGGCCCAGCAGGGGAAAGGTTATGTGGCTGCAGCAGAACACTGCGCTAGAACCTGGCTGCTGTTTTGGGGTAATTAGTAGCATCTTGGTGAAGTAGGGTTGCCTCTGTACATAGTGGGAACAGCATCAGTTCAGTGAAAAGGAAATCAATGCTTCCTCCCCATATCTTGACATGGGCTGTGATCAACATGGTCATCACTGAGAATCTGTCTGATCCCGAGTTGTCCCTTAAAATCCACTTGACAAGCTACGTTCAGGAAACATGACTGCACTTCTGGGAAATATTACAGGTCCTTTTATCAAGCAGCCTGTGCAGTTTAAACAGTAACACAGAGGTGTTAATTTGAAGCCTGGTCAGTGAACAAGCCTTTTTTGCTCCTGAATACTCTTTTATTACTTTTGATTCCACAATGGCATCCTGTATGCTTACTGGCAGGGTCAAAATAAATAATAAACAACAATAAAAGAACTTTACAGCCTGATAAGAAGTGTGTTAAAAATGTGAAAATAGCACTCCCACCCTGCCATGAACATGTAGAAATGGAGACATGTGTTGCTGAAGATAAAGTACTTGTCGTTAATATCACATCACCTCCTGCCCTCCATATTTTACCTTTATTTATCCCAACAGAATGGTGTTTTTTGCCACTCACTCTCTTCTCCTGTCTGCTCTATTAGTGGCAGATTGAAAGTTCTGACCTTTCTCAGTCAGCGCTGGCCCGGCAATTGCAGAGTCTTCACCTGCTATCTTCAGAATTATACACTGCTGATATTTACATTATTCAAATTTGATATTTGCATGCAGAATAGTTTGGCTAGAACAATGACTTCCATCTGTGGGCCTCCGAGTAAGTAGTCAGGCTGAGGCTTCAAATGCAACAAGATAAAAAGGAGAGGGTAGATACTCCTCATATTGAAAAGGAAGAGAAAGCCATTCCCATCACAGGGTTCAGTCCTCCCAATTGCTCCTCATGAGTAAAATCCTATTATCTTCAATTGGGAATTTGCTTATAAATACCACTTTGCACCACCCAAGGCCTCATTTAATACTCTTTTGGCCTGATCCCATTCTGCTTCAGCCTGAATGGAAAAGGCCAGAGGCAGAGCGACCAGGGAGTGAAAATGGACAGGGGGCTGCAGACAGGGGAGTTTGAGAGGGACCGCAAGAGATCCTGCCGCTGAACAGGCTACCTGGTGAAAGTGAGAGTACTTGCTTTTGGTGTGAGTGAGTTTGCTCGACTGTTTGAATTTTGTTTGTTGAATTCTGATTCTGATTTCAGGTGACTGCAGTTTCAGTTTCAGCTGCTGTGGCAGTTGGGACTGAGTGCCTGACCTTTTGTTCCCTTAATTGCTCTCTTGATTGCATTTGGTCAGCCTTCCCCTGTGTGACTCACGAGGGGGCAGGCCTGGCCTCGGCAAACAGGCTTTAAAAGCCAGAGGCAGAGCGACCAGGGAGCGAAAGTGGACAGGGGGCTGCAGACAGGGGAGTTTGAGAGGGAGTTTGACAGGGGGAGGCCTACTATGGTCAGGAAGACCCACAACACCTGTGCCAGCACTGCTTCTGTCTCCTCCACCTGCGCCTGTAGCCAGACAGAGCGCCTGAGCATGGATGCCTCTACCCAGATCCTAGTTTGGTTTTGCAGGGACTGTGGCTTGCAGTTCCCACTTACTGATATCCAGGCTGGGGAGATCATCCAATGTGAAAGGTGCCTGCTGGTGGAATCTCTCAGGCAGCAGGTGGGAGAGCTACAGGAGGAGGTGGCTAGGTTGAGGAGCACCAGAATCCACGAGCAATTCCTGGACCGTGTTCATGAGGAGACAGCTGAGGTAGCTGTCCCAGTACACAGAACTGTGGACACACCACTGGTGGAGGAGGAGATGGCTCAGGATGGACACTGGCAGCAGGTTACTTCTGGCAGCAGGCACTGCTCCACCCCTGCTCCAAACCCTCCCACTGTGGTACTAGGAAACCGTTATGCTCTCTTGATACAGGAGAGAAGGAATCACCCCCTACAACAGAGGAAGAGAAGCCTCGTACCCCCAAGGCTGGGAGGTCTGCTGCCACCACTGTGAATAAGAAACGTAGGGTAGTGGTGGTTGGAGACTCTCTTCTGAGGGGGACAGAGGCGCCCGTCTGTCGCCCTGACATTTCATCTCGGGACGTATGCTGTCTGCCGGGGGCCCAAATCTGAGATGTTACAGAGGCATTGTCGAGGATTATCCGGCCCTCTGACTACTACCCCATGCTACTCATCCATGTGGGCACAAATGATACTGCGAGGTGTGACACTTCGCAGATCAAGAGTGACTACAGGGCTCTGGGAGTATGGGTGAAGGAGTTTGGAGCACAGGTGGTATTCTCTTTGATCCCTCCTGTCAAAGGTAGGGGCCCGGGCAGAGACAGCTGCATCCTGGAGGTGAATGCCTGGCTGCAGGATGGTGTCACCAGGAGGGCTTTGGCTTCCTCAACCACGGGATGCTATTCCAGGAAGGACTGCTAGGCAGAGATGGCGTTCACCTTTCGAGGAAGGGGGAAGACCCTATTTGGACACAGACTGGCTAACCTAGTGAGGAGGGCTTTAAACTAGGTTCGACGGGGATAGGTGAGCAAAGCCCACGGGTAAGTGGAGAACATGGAGACCTGGGAGCTGGGTCAGAAATGGGAGGAAGCATGGGCTATAATGGCAGAGAGAAAGGAGGGTCAGGGCAAAACTGGGAGGCAAGGTCAAATCAGTATCTTAGATGCCTATATACAAATGCGAGAAGTATGGGTAATAAGCAGGAAGAACTGGAAGTGCTAATAAATAAGTACAATTATGACATTGTTGGCATCACAGAAACTTGGTGGGATAACACACATGATTGGAATGTTTGTATGGAAGGGTACAGCTTGCTCAGGAGGATAGACAGGGAAAAAAGGGAGGAGGTGTTGCCTTGTATGTTAAAAATGAACACACTTGGAGTGAGTTGAAGATGGACATAGGAGACGGAAGTGTTGAGAGTCTCTGGGTTAAGCTAAAAGAGGTTAAAAACAAGGGTGATCTCATGCTAGGAGTCTACTACAGGCCACCTACCCAGGTGGAAGAAGTGGATGAGGCTTTTTTTTAAACAACTAACAATATCATCCAAAGCCCAAGATTTGGTGGTGATGGGGGACTTCAACTATCCAGATATATGTTGGGAAACTAACACAGTGGGGCACAGACTCTCTAATAAGTTCTTGGACTGCATTGGAGACAACTTTTTATTTCAGAAGGTTGAAAAAGCTACCGGGGGGAAGCTGTTCTAGATTTGATCCTAACAAATAGGGAGGAACTGGTTGAGAATTTGAAAGTGGAAGGCAGCTTGGATGAAAGTGATCATGAAATCATAGAGTTCACAATTCGAAGGAAGGGTAGAAGGGAGAACAGCAAAATAGAGACAATGGATTTCAGGAAGGTGGATTTTGGTAAGCTCGAAGAGCTGATATGTAAGGTCCCATGGGAATCAAGACTGAGGGGAAAAACAACTGAGGAGAGTTGGCAGTTTTTCAAAGGGACATTATTAAGGGCCCAAAAGGAAGCTATTTCGCTACGTCGGAAAGACAGAAAATATGGCAAAAGACCACCTTGGTTTAACCCTGAGATCCTGCATGATCTAAAAATAAAAAAGGGGTCATATAAAAAATGGAAAGTAGGACAAATTACAAAGGATGAATTTAGGCAAACAACACAGGAATGCAGGTGCAAGATTCGAAAGGCAAAGGCTCAAAATGAACTCAAACTAGCTACGGGAATAAAGGGAAACAAGAAGACTTTTTATAAATACATTAGAAGCAAGAGAAAGACCAAGGACAGGGTAGGCCCACTGGTCAGGGAGGAGGGAGAAACAGTAACAGGAAACTTGGAAATGGCAGAGGTGCTTAATGACTTCTTTGTTTCGGTCGTCACCGAGAAGTCTGAAGGAATGCCTACCATAGGGAATGTTAGTGGGAAGGAGGTAGGTTTAGAAGATAAAATTAAAAAAAAAGAACAAGTTAAAAATCACCTAGAAGAGTTAGATGCCCGCAAGTCACCAGGGCCTGATGAAATGCATCTTAGAATACTCAAGGAGCTGATAGAGGAGATATCTGAGTCTCTAGCTATCATCTTTGGAAAATCATGGGAGACAGGAGAGATTCCAGAAGACTGAAAAAGGGCAAATATAGCCCATTTATAAAAAGGGAAATAAGAACAACCCAGGAAACTACAGACCAGTTAGTTTAACTTCTGTGCCAGGGAAGATAATGGAGCAAGTAATTAAGGAAATCATCTGTAAACACTTGGAAGGTGGCAAGGTGATAGGGAACAGCCAGCATAGATTTGTAAAGAACAAATCATGTCAAACCAATCTGATAGTTTTCTTTGATAGGATAACTAGTCTTGTGGATAAGGGAGAAGCGGTGGATGTGGTATACCTAGACTTTAGTAAGGCGTTTGATACGGTCTCGCATGGTAGTCTTATCAATAAACTAGACAAATACAACTCAGATGGGGCTGCTATAAGGTGGGTGCATAACTGCATGGATAACTGTACTCAGAGAGTAGTTATTAACGGTTCACAATCCTTCTGGAAAGGTATAACAAGTGGGGTTCCGCAGGGGTCTGTTTTGGGACCGGCTCTGTTCAATATCTTCATCAACAATTTAGATATTGGCATAGAAAGTACGCTTATTAAGTTTCCAGATGATACCAAGCTGGGAGGGGTTGCGACTGCTCTGGAGGATAGGGTCATAATTCAAAATGATCTGGACAAATTGAAGAAATGGTCTGAGGTAAACAGTATGAAGTTTAATAAAGACAAATGCAAAGTGCTCCACTTAGGAAGGAACAATCAGTTTCACACATACAGAATGGGAAGTGACTGTCTAGGAAGGAATACTGCAGAAAGGGATCTAGGGGTCATAGTGGACCACAAGTTGAATATGAGTCAGCAGTGTGATGCTGCTGCAAAAAAAGCAAACATGATTCTGGGATGCACTAACAGGTGTGTTGTGAGCAAGACACGAAAAGTCATTCTTCTGCTCTACTCTGTGCTGGTTAGGCCTCAGTTGGAGTATTGTGTCCAGTTCTGGGCACCACCTTTCAAGAAAGGTGTGGAGAAATTGGAGAGGGTCCAGAGAAGAGCAAAAAGAATGATTAACGGTCTAGAGAACATGACCTATGAAGGAAGGCTGAAAGAACTGGGTTTGTTTAGTTTAGAAAAGAGAAGATTGAGGGGGGACATGATAGTAGTTTTCAGGTATCTAAAAGGGTGTCATAAGGAGGAGGGAGAAAACTTGTTTATCTTGGCCTCTGAGGCTAGAACAAGAAGGAATGGGCTTAAACTGCAGCAAGGGAGGTTTAGGTTGGACATTAGGAAAGAGTTCCTAACTGTCGGGGTAGTCAAACACAGGAATAAATTGCCCAGGGAGGTTGTGGAATCTCCATCTCTGGAGATATTTAAGAGTAGGTTAGATAAATGTCTATCAGGGATGGTCTAGACAGTATTTGGTCCTGCCATGAGGGCAGGGGACTGGACTCGATGACCTCTCAAGGTCCCTTCCAGTTCTAGTATTCTATGATTCTAGATGACCTTCTCCTTCTGCAGGGAATAATGCAGTTCTGCTGGATTTGCTTGAGGAGACTATGAATTAAATTGTTTTACACCTGCGATCAGATTTGTGCTAATTGGTTTTGTAGCCTGTTATACCCATCTATGTTATTCTACTAATTTTAGATTCCAGAGGATCTCCTTCATGCTGGAGAAAGAACTATTATCAGGAGGCAATCTGTATCACTAGGACTTTATGATTTACATTTCCTGGTCCTGTCCTGCAGATACTTTGGCACTTGTATAACTTTGCATGCGTGAGTAGTCCTACCGAAGTAAAAAGATTACTCACATGAAATATGCTATGATTTAAGTGCTTGCAGAAATATGATTGTTTTCTGTACATCTTGCAATCACATTTTTTTTCTAGCGAGAGGGCTTGGGTTTAGTTGCTCTAGTGATCAAAAAGAGAAAAAAGATCCTTGCCGGGTACACCTTCCAAATTCTTATTTCTGGGATATACTTGAAATCATCCATATGATATTCCTGCGAGGCATGGGAAAAATATAATTTTATCTGTGGAATGCATTTCTCCCACCCCCAATAATTTCAAGATGGACATCCCACTCAGCTGAATCAAATGCCTTTTCATCATCAATAAGCCATGTTTTGTTTGCTTATGAAGGTGAGATGCAGTGTGTAAAAATGTGACAATGTAAACACAGAGCCACAACCAATACTTGACCTCAGTGCATTCTCAGGTTTGACATTGGTCAGGTTGTTAACGCCAATGGAAGACATCGAAGAACAAGTACCACACCAAACAAGGCTTATCTAGATTACCTAATAAACAAAAACAAAAGAGTTTTTCATAGACCAGGGCAGTTCCTTGGAAAATGCAAGGTGGAAGTAGATTCCAATAGTAAATGCTCCATGAAAAATCCCAATTGTGCAGCAAAATTGACTGACTAACGAGATGTTGGGAAAAAGCTCTATCACACCAGAATTTTTTTCTGTTACAGCCTTCAAATGTTCTCCTCAGATTTTTTTTGAAAGGTCATAAATTACATAGGAGGCAGCATGGTCTAGAGAGGATAGGAGCTGGACTTAGGAGTCAAGAAACCTTGTTTCTGTCCCAAGCACTGTCACTACCTTATATGCAACATTGAAACCTGCTGTTTCCTCTCCCATCCTTTGTCTGTCTGGCCTATTTAGATTGTAAAGATGTCAAAGATATTTGGGTGCCTAACTTCCACTAATTTCAATTGGGGTTAGGTGCATAAACACCTTTAAAGGTCTGGGCTGAGGTTCCTAGAGGCAGTGACTGCCTCTGACTCCATGTTTGTACTGAGCTTAACAATCTCAGGTGGAGCTTTGTAAAAGATTAGACCTATCTGATAGCATCGCTTCCCATCAGACTACACTTTGTTCTGCCAGGACAGTCCGCTCCTGAGCACTGAGTTGACTGAGGTTGTCTGTTACCAGCCAACGTTGGGAGCTGTGGAAGAAGGGGCTGCAGGGATGCATTGTCCACTGCTTCCCCCAGTTCCATTGGCTGGGAACAGAGAACCGCGGCTCCTGGGAGTTGCATGGGGTGGTGTTTGTGGAGGGTCAACATCAGCAAAAATGTCTGATGGCCTGCAATCAGCTTACTGCAGGTTGCCCACCACTAATGTACGACATGTTCTGTCCATGTGCTGCTCATGTCCAACCCTGATCCCTACATTCCAGGTTTATCTTGTCCATTATCCCTAGTGCCACAGTGTTCCTGCATATCTTTCCTAGACTGACTTCAGCCTAATGATTGTTACCTGCTTATGTACAACTTAATCTTCCATTTATTTTTCCAAACATGTTCAGTGAGAAATGAGGCCTTAATTATATCAAGTTAGAGATAAGGTGTGGTGCAGTATTATCTTAATTGTACCAACTTCCACAGGTGAAAGAGAAAAGCTTTCAATCTCCACAAAGCTCTTCTTCAAATCAAAGTTAGCCCTACAATACATAAGGTGTGAATAATCAAATATAAAGTCATATATATTTAAATTGTTTGCTTTTTCATTTTGGCGTATATGTGCATTTATTGTGTTAACTTCAACAAATACAGATTTTTCATCCTCCCGTGGAAAAACTGTAAATATCTACTCTATCATACTGAGCAAATAGGTGCAGTATTTAATAACTTGTTTTTTGTTGTGTTCCAAAATCCATTGTTGCTGTATTACAGTAACTTCACACAGAAGAAACTTTAAACTTATTTTCCAATAATTTGCTTTCAAGAAGAAAAAGCAGACTATATTACAGCATGCACATTTATCTTTCAAGTTCATTTACAAATGTGTTCAGATTCCTTTTTATATATGAGAGGCACATTCAATGGAATGGCATTTCTGTCTTTCCACAATTCAGTTTGAGACTTTGGAAAAGTAAAATGAAGAAAAACAAGCCATTTAAACAGCAGAAAATAAGAAAACTTCCTGGAAAAGCAGATGGAGTTTTTGCTGTTGTTTTAGTTACTGTGAAATCAAATCTTCTAAATTAAGTTTCAGGATTCTTTTGGATAGCTTCTGATAAATAGCCAGTTTTCTAGTTTAAAAGCCTTGTATATATCATCTACTCCAGTTTCAAACATTTATGTTTTTCATAAAGAAAATTAAATGTATCCAAAAGAACTAAGCATTTCTAATGGTGTTTTCTTGGTATAAAATGCTTTGGTTCCTTCTTTGTTGTAGCTTTCCTCTTGATTAAAAAACAGTCTAATCTACAAGGAATGGTTATGTAAACCAGTAGCATTCCCAGTACATAATTTCTGTTATATCACCTGAGGCAACAATGTTGAGATCAGAAGGTTTATTAAAATTGCCTCAATTGTCACCATAAATTATTGAGCTTGTAATCACATTTTAGTATCAAATGTACAGTAGAAGACAGGTCGTGATATATGGTCAATATATTGGACAGCTCTCTCAAATAAATTTATATAAATAACATTTTATGGTCCTTATTTAAAAACACAATAAATAAACCATTGGAGTATTTTTAATTAAATTGATGAATTTACAGATAATTTCTTACCCACTGTTTTTCAGGTTGCTTGATTAATGAAAATGTTTCCTTGTCAAGGTCCATTTATAAGCAACCCAGACTCATATGAGAGCAGAACATTTTGGAGTATCATATTTATGCCAACTATTTTAGGAATCAGTGTTATCTGAGTTTCATTTAGAAGCCTTTTGGTGAACTAGCCTATTACATTCTTGGATGCCTCAGCACAAGAATGCTTTAAGCATTAAAAAGATGACTGTGCTGTAAGAAGCAGTAGGATCTGGAGCAAGTATGATAGAGTTAATCTGAGGTCACCAATTCATGAATATCATAGGTCAAATTTTCTGCTAGAGAAAATTGGCATAGCTCCCCTGACTGAGATCAATCAACATACACAGGAAATATTTCCTATTCTTATCCACTACCATTAGAGTATTTCCTGTTCTTGTGAACATTTTATATTGTTCCAACTGAGACTGAAGAGTTCCTTGAATTTCCTGCAACATATGCAAAAGCAGCATTTTTGAAGAAAACCATGTCTGCAATATTCCTTGCTCAGTTCTTAAGGAGGTTAGAATTGCAACTTAAATATTAACACTGCCATGATAATATGAACATTGTTTAAAATTTGCTTGAAGCTTTGAAATAGTATCACAACAAATTAGATAGCAAGGCAATCACTGGAAAAACTATTTAGTGAGATGAGCTAACAAAATATTGAGTTAAGGAGGTTAAAAAGCTCAAATCACTGCATAACAGAGCATGTCTTTGCCCATTAAGTGAAGCCCAAGACTTAAACACCTTAAACAGAAGTGAGCAGCCCAGACATGAACTGCAATGGCAAAAGATCAGGTTAAGAAGATTCTATTGTACTTGCTTCCAGAACTGGTGGCTCTAGAATTGATGACACTTTTAGTCCCTATGCTTCATGAAAACATAGGTCAAGTGCTAACCTAGAGACTACTTATGGGATACTAAAACTGTAAAATAAAGTTGAGTCTGGAATTTTCCATGTTATGCTGTAATAGTAGCTTTCACTGTAGAATTGTGTAACAAAAAGAGAGCTTCAGCACTAAACTGGGCACCTTGAAACCAATGGATTTGTTTAAAATTAAGGGGGGCTCCTCACAGAGATTTTCTGGGTGCTTACCACTTTTCCTCATTTTTGCCCCTTCTATTTAACCACATTACAGTGCACTGTAGTGTTATAGTCAACATACCGATTCAGCTGTCTAGGATTTTCACAAATCCCCTGGTCTCTAAGGGTACGTCTAGACTGCATCCCTCCGTTGGCAGAGGGATGCAGATTAGGCAGGTCGACATTACAAATGAGGCAGGGATTTAAATATCCCGCGCCTAATTTGCATAAAATGGCCACCGCATTTTGCCGACTCAGCACTTTGTCGGCAAAAAGCGGCAGTCTAGAGGGGGATCTGTCAAGAAAAAAAGCCTTTTTTGACAGATCCCTTATGCCTCCTGCAAGGAGGTTTACAGGATCTGTCGAAAAAGACTTTCTTTCTCGACTGATCCCCCTCTAGACTTCTGCTTTTTGCTGACAAAGTGCTGAGTTGGCAAAACGCGGCAGCCATTTTTATGCAAATTAGGCACGGGATATTTAAATCCCTGCCTCATTTGCAATGTCGACCTGCCTAATCTGCATCCCTCTGCTGACAGAGGGATGCAGTCTAGACATACCCTAAGGCCTGGTCTACACTAGGGGATAAGTTTGAACTAAGATACTAAGTTACGTTAATTGCATAGCTTAAGTTGAAGTATCTTAACTCGAATTTTGGTGCTGTCCACACTGCAGGAAGTACACTTTCCCTTCGACTTCCTTTACTCCTCATAGAAGCAGGACTATCAGCATCAATGGGAACAAGCATCCTCTCAGTTTGAATTAACATGTCTTCACTAGACTCGCTAATTCGAACCCCGGGAGATTGACTGTGGCTGGTTCGATCTTTTCTGTAGTGCAGACATGGCCTAATAGATTTCTATGCAACCTCAATAGTCTCTTCCCATCAAGAGTCTCAACAATGCTTTCAGCAGGTCAGGGATTTTAGTAGAAAGGGAGGGTAGAAATGATTGAAGTGTTCTCTCATAAACTAGTTCTTTCTCTGCCTAGCCTTGAAGCTTTAAGCTCTGATGTTGACTTTTTTCAACCTGAATGGGCAATCAACATTTGGGACCCTGAGGATATTCTACTTGGGAGTACAAATTGATAATAATCAGATATGGCTTTGTTTGTTTACAAAGAATGTATAAAGTTCCGTGCTTCTGAACACAGAAGGACTCAAAACTCCAAAGTTTCTGTAAACCGTTTCTTAGTTTACAGACTCACCACAGACTCAAAAGCTCTTTTGATAGTTTCTTCTGGGGTCACACCATGCTCACAGACTACCCCGGAGGTTTCTTGCCTTTTCTCTGCCTCTTCTCCTTCTCATTTGTTCTTTGTTTCTGTGTCTTCTGCCAGTCACCATATCCAGTGAAACTCCCAATCCACCTGGTACTTGTTTCTGAGTAGATCCTAATAGGTTTTGTTTTAGATGTGGCCCCTTTCAGTGTTTCTTGCAAATACTTTAAGTGAAGGGTGTGTTCATACATCAGCTCAAATGAAGTTTTAACTCAACCCACAACAAGGTTTCACCCAGGTCATAGCACTGAGAAGTTTTCTGTAACAGTTGTTTTTTTAAAATAATAAAAATGAAACTCTTCCAGTTATGAAATATCGTCTGCTGAGAAACCATCCCTCATTACAAACAGAACAAATTTTCAATTTAAATCAGGTCAGTTAAGCATCTTCAAGATTTGTTAGCAAGTTGCTGTGTATTAAAAAACACTGTCCCTTTGATAGTCATTAGGTCTGTTCATCCTCATCAGAGGAAAAGAGAGAAATTAGTAGAACTTTAATATCTACTTCACCAATATGAGTAACAGAATTTTCAATATTGTCTGAACAGATGAAAAAAAGAATTTTAAATCAGTCCCAAAGAATTGGGTATGAGCCTACGAGCAACAAAGAAGCAAGAGAACTACAGGTTGAACCTCTCTAGTCTGGCACCCTCTGGTCTGGCAACATCTGTGATCCAGCATGATTTTAGTTAGCCGGATGTCCACTTATCATGGGTGTGGCCAAGTTTCCCCCAGTTCCATGATGTTTGTTTATAGCCAGCAGTCCTGGCTCTCAGTGTTCTGTGCTGTGTTTTAGCTCTAATTTAGTTCTAAATGTCTTGTAAGAGTCCAGTAAGCAGTAGAAGTGCTAGTAATGCTGCTAGACAAAATTGACCTCCTGTGAATTTGGCAAATTCTCTGGTTCAGCACCAGTCAGATCCCAAGGGTGCTGGACTAGAGATGTTCAACCTGTATGAACAATCAGCAACAGGGGACAATAATGTCACACGTTGCTGCCTTACTAGACCATCTTGAAAGCATAGAGTGAACACAAGATGATAGGAAACAACAATTATCTCTGAATCAATGAGGATCCCTCCGAGGGGGTCAGAGTTTTATGGAGGTCTGCTTCACCTCTTTCTTTGTAACTGTTTTTCTTTTAACAGCTTGCATAGCATTAAGCAAGAGTCATTCAGGCTCTAATTCTTCTGCCTTGTGCATGACTGGGGAGCCCATTGTTAGTAATGAGAGGGTGGACCACAGTGTTAGTAACTGTATCAGCTCTTCAACCTCATGCTGGGATGGTGGCTGTGAGTATGGGTTGTCTTTGAAGAAGGAAATCTACTGTGAAATGGACCAAGATTATAGAGGCTGAACAGCCTTTCAATGATAATTATGTTCAGCTTCTGACCATAGCCACCTGGGCTTATATTTTGAAATGGTGATGTAACCCTCCACTGGGAGTTTGCCAGCTTGTTGAACTTCACACTGTGTCAATGGGGGGATCTTAGTCAATGGATAACAATAGTGGCTATCAGAGCCCTATGCCACCAATGCCTGGCATGCTTGGAGTCAGGGATGGGGACAGAAAGGACTAGAAATGCCTCCTGAGGCCAATAAGGAGGCTTGCACATTGGGTGATATGGGCAAGCTGTTTGGTGGGTCACAGATGAGCCAAAGCTGCTCAGCCTGTCAATGGGAGGGGACAGCCTAACTCAAGAGACAAAGGTTATGTCTACACTAGCCCCCTAGTTCAAACTAGGGAGGCCAATGAGGGCGACTGAAATTGCTAATATTTAAATCCCGTGCTTGATTAGCATATTCCTGGCCGGTTGCCATTTTGGAAACTGACTAGCCCGAAGTAACTGCCCGCATCTACACGCGGCAGAGAAGCGGGATTCCGAGATAAACCCCTTAGTTCGAATTAACTGTTATTCCTCGTGGAATGAAGTTTAACAGTTAATTTTGTCTTGTGACTAGATTAGTAATATTTGTGAGATCAGTGTGAATGGAATAGTTACTTAGTGATCTATGTGCAATGCAGTGGTGGTCTCAGTCCATACCGGGTTATGGTCTGACTCTTGATAAAAGCAGTGGAAAAATTCTCATTGAATCAGGCCCCTAGTAGGTAGATGTTAACATCATCGAACACATAATAATAAGCAGCACCTTTTAACAGCAGAGAAGCTAAGAACTGAATGGCATGTGGAGTGGCCCTGGCTCTTAGACCAAGAGGAATTCCCTGCAGGCCAGGGTAGTGACACAATTCATTGGCAGAGCAGTGTGAGGAAACTGTCAGTGCTTTTACCAGGCAACAGTTTTCCTGTGGATAATTGAAGAATGTCAGTCTCCAAATGGGTCAATGTGGCACCCTACATGTGTAGAAAAAAAAATTAATTAGAAAGAGTTTGAAAGTAAACCAGGTAAAATGGATGGATTTCTCTTTGGGGATAGTACTTAATGATTGAGCAGTTTTAGGACTTGATTCAAAGCTCATATTAAACAGTGGATAGACTGCAGTGTATATTCCTTCTCTAATTCTAATACTGTTAATAAAACATTAAAACAAAACCTTGGAAATATCTTTAGAAAGCATCCCCATGCAAAAATGTTGCTAACATATTGTGTCTAATTTTGAATTTGCAGTGTCTGAAGTCTTACAAAAATAATCAAGTTGTTGTTATATATGCAGGACCATGTGTGGTAGGTGCTTTACTTATTCAGGTGTTTTCTCTTGCTGGAGTGAGTGAGAAGCCAGAGGCGATCTTCGTGCTAGAGGAAAACACTATTTCAGAAAAGGCTTCACATATTTTATGCTTGATGCAGTGACTCTAGAGATCTGAGAAACTGTTTTCAATAGAGTGTATCTCATAGTAACTTTAAAAGCAACAGCACACTATTACTGAAGTCCACAGATCAAAGAATCTATCTGTGCAGTGTCTTAGGTTAACAGCTCATTATATATCTTACAAAACGGACAGAATCTTAGCTCTGGTTACTTTCTTCAGATATAATATCCCATCTGGTAAATAATTTCCATTGTATAAGTCTTTGCTAACACAAAAATGACCAGTGTCGGTGAGCAGAACAAACACTTACATAGATACCTAAAAGTTGCATATATGTGGAAGTGACTGCAATGTGCTAATTACAGAGCTACCAAAAGAACTGCTTTTGGCAAATGCATCTGCACTTTGGCTTCTAATTCATTCTCGCTGTCACTGCTTATAGACAATCAGAATTTCTGAACCACATTTACTGTTTCTTTTATCAATGTCCTAAACAATCTTAGGCCATGTCTACACTAGGAAAGTATTTCAAAATGACTAAATTCGACTTACTAACTCCTGATTTAACAAATTCGAACACACTATGGGAAAGCATTGAACGTCATCTGAGGTAGGCTCTGTTAATGTGGATGAGCTACCTCAGACTTAGAACCCCAGGAAGCACTCTGGGGAGCTGTAGGAGGCCTCCCAGAGATTAATAAGTTTGAATTAGCAGTACCAGAGTGTCCATGCTAATGTTATTTTGAAATTACTATTTTGGAATTAGTGTTACTCCTCATGAAAAGCAGGAGTACAGAGTTTGAATTCTGTGACTAATGGGCTTGGTAGTGTGGATGTACTGCTTATAAATTCAAACTTGGGGATGTTATTTTGGAATACGGTCCTAGTGTAGACCAGGGCTGAGAGACCAGATGGGTGAGGTAATACCTTTTTATTGGAACAAATTCTGTTGGTGAAAGAGACTAGCTTTTACACTATACTGTGCTCCTCAGGTCCCTTAGGAAGTTGCTCTTCTACCTGAGGAATAGCTCTGGGTTGCTCAAAAGCTAGTTTATTTTACCAAGAGAAGCTAATCCAGTAAAAGATGTTCTCACCCACCTCAAATCCTGGAACCAACATGGCTGCAAACACACTGCAAATAACAGTACTAGATATCAGTAGTACTTATCATGGCCTCCATTCCAATGATATCTCAGTAATTTTTAATGTATTATCTTCAGAACACCTCATGAGATAGCAAAGTACTACTATGCCCATTATGCAGGTGGGGATTGGGAAGACAGAAGAAATTTGTTAGAATAGGGACTTGAACGCAAATCTCTCAAGTACTAGATTACTGCCCCTGACTCATGGAGGATCACCAAAGCCATTTTCACCTATGAGATCCTCAGCATTACTCTGTTCTGAGGCTTGGGATAGACAATGTTCCATCCTGGATGAGAAATTTAAAGACAGTATTTTGTGACTTATTAGAAATGCAAATGGTAGCACTCTACCATTGGAAAGGGAAGATCCCTAGGTTTCTAATGAGTCACAAAACATTTGCCACTAGCCCTTCTCAGCTTTATTATATTGGATTGTAACAATGTGGCATTATTATGGAGAAGCTATTTTAGACATCTCTACTCATTTTTATTTTTTATTCTTCCTGGGCTAGTATGGCTGGCTTTACACTATTAAAGTTCTGTAACTAATGCAGTATGAAAAATAGTATAGTACAATTAAAATCCATAAATATTTCTAGCACAGATTTTCAATAAAAGTATCTGGAATAAAGAGAACACACAAATTCATGAAATGAAGGCCTTATTGGCTCTCAGCTGGGGGGCCTGTATAATCCACTAGAGGATTCATCATTTGTGTGTAATGTAGTCAATTCAAACATACACAGATAAAATCTAAATGTACCATCCCACATCACATATTCTCTCTGTGTATAGTCACCTTGCCCCTTAAAAACTCTAACTTTCTCGAGAACAAGGAATGGAACATTATTAAAATGTCAGCGATTAACATTTGCGCATACAGATCATTGGAGTGTTTGTGATCATATCTACATATACACATGCTATATTTTAATCCTGGGCAAAAAACATCATTAGGTTTGACTACTAACAGAAAAAGAGAAATACTTTTAAAAAGGCAGAGTTTTAAAACAGTGCTAGAAAACTAGGTAATTCAGTTTGCTACACTCATAATTCTCTCTAGGGCACGTCTACACAGGCGGGCTAAACTCAAAATAAGCTATGCTAATTGTGTAGCTTAAGTCAAAATAGCTTATTTCAACTTTTGGCGCTGTTTACGCAACAGTTATTTGGAGACAGAGCACTCTTTCCCCCGACTTCCCTTACTCTTCATACAATGAGGGTTACAGGAGTTGGAGTAAGCAGTCCTCCAACTCGACATTATTTCGACATTATGTTGAAATAACTGCTTGTGTGTAGATGTGCACTATGTTATTACGCTGCTGTGTAGACATAGCCTAAATGTTTAAAAGCATGGAAATACAAAGATGAGGGTTCACAAAATATCTTGGACCAGATCATGGCCATTTTTCTCTTAACACCACAAAGGTTGCTTAGCCCAGTGTTTCTCAACCAGTGGTATGAGTACCCTTAGGGGTACTCGAGAGACATCTGGGGGGGGGTACGTCAACATAACTGAAATTTGGAGAAACTGAATTTTTGTTTTAAGTTTTACAGCGCTTTATTATTTTTGTACTTTTTACACCCAAAAATTTCATTGCCCACCCGGCTACGATTAAGTTGTTTAAACAAATGTGTTGCAATGGTAGAAAAAAAATTTGTGTATCTGAAAACTGTAGGTACTGGGGGTACTTATAATTTTTTTTAGAGGGGGTACTTTATAAAAAAAGGTTGAGAAACACTGGCTTAGCCCACTTGAGAGTCTGTATGTTGCCCTCATTCTGGCCCTATTATGGGAGGGGGATGTTGGAAGTGTAGTCAGGGAGAGAGAGGTGTCACTGGAGTTACATTGTGCTCTTGAGAGCTTCTTCAGCTGCCTGAATTGCCCATGAAGGTTGTTGCTGTCCAGTGTATAGGAGACTCTCGCAATTTGCGGAATTGCTACTCATGGTTCTGTATATTCACCGGGGTCGCTTGTCCCAGTTGTGGGGGGGGGGGCGGGGGGAACTCACCACAGCTGCCTGCCTGGGTGAAGTCAGGAGCTGCAGGGAGCTCACTGCGAAGGCTGTGAGCTGTGGCTCTCAGTATTCACAAATTTCACCATTTGTGGTGATGCCAGGAAAGCATCAACCCCCAAATGGTGAGGGTTTCCTGCATAGCTGATTAGCTCTGAGATTTGTCTAAATTATTCCAGGGACTGAGCTAATCAGAGAAGGGGGCATAAAGGCAGTTTACAACTACATATGCCTTTGGAAGGGCTGCTTCCAAACAGAGAACTCCTGCACTGATCTCCTTAACTCAATCTGTAGTGTCTGACAGGCCATGCAGACCATCCCCATCATGCAGCTATGGCATATGATAATTTATTTTAACTGTTTTAAGCTGTCTAAACCTGTAGCTTTATTTCTGCAAAATATGCAGGAGGGCACTCTGTAGATGCCTTTTGTCTCTTTTCTGCTCCTCTGTCCCCACAGTGCGAGATGGATGTTTTGGCTATGTCTACACTGGCAGGTTCTTGCGCAAGAATGGCTGTTCTTGCACAAGAACCCACAGAGCGCCCACACTGCCCACCCACTCTTGTGCAAGAAGATGTACAGTATGGCGTCGGATGACAGGGCTTCTTGCGCAAGAGCTATGCTCTTTTCTAACAAGTGTAAGCCCTCTTGTGCAAGAGCTCTGGTGCAAGAGGGCAGTGGGGCTGCGTGGCAGGGGCTTCTTATGCAAGAAAGCCCTATGGCTAAAATGGCTATCAGAGCTTTCTTGCATAAGAGAGCATCCACACTGCCATGGATACTTTTGAGTAAAAGCACATGGCAGTGTGGACGTGTTCTTGAGCAAGAGTTCTTGCACAAGAACCCTTGTGCAAGATGTTCTTGCGCAAGAACCTGCCAGTTTAGATATAGCCTTTGAGTTAAACTAATGATCATCAGTCGAATATCCATAGCCATGATCAGGATAAGTTATTCTGAATTTAAAAACTAGTTAGGACCAAGGATCATGGAGGAGCAGTTTACTATGTACTTCACAAATGGCGATTTGAAATTTGTAATAATAATTAAACCTCTCTCTTTTATTGTACTGGCAATATCAACCCTAATACATGAAAATAAGGTTTTATTTTTGGTAGAAAAGGAGTAGTCAGGTGTTGTGTTCTGTTGGGGGAAAAAAAAAGAGATCAGGAGTTGTAGGAAGAACCTAATTGCTCTAAGTTGAGAAGAGGAAGGATTGTTGTTTAAATCATTTTCAGTTCTGTCCAATGAGTAAACTCTGAATCATGAAAGCATTAACACAGTGCATTCAGTTCTCAGAGCCATCGTGCACACTAATAGCTTCAGTTCAGTCCTTTCATGCTCGATAAATGGGCTGGCAGAATTTGAATGTTTTAAGATAATTTTCTTGTTCATTTGAAAGATTTTTTCCCTTGTTTTAGAAATGTATATTTTTTCCATTGCTTAAAATTATGAGATATATGCATTTATTTCAATTATCAATTTAAATTTTCACTGCTGTAGGAAGCTCTGTGGGAGATCTGACAAGGAAAATAGATGCGGAGATTAAAAAGTTAAAGCTTTATCACTGTTAGTAACACAAATTGTCAATGCCACATGTCAAAATGAACAAAGTCAATAGCCTTAAATCAAACTCTAATTAAAGTTCTCATTTTTCTTTCTTTGTCTCTCTGTAAATTCCAGTTATGATCAATAGAAACATTTTGTGTCAGTTTGAGTGGGTATGGTGATGTAGATTTTTTATGACATTTACCGGTAAAAATCTAATCCTTCGAAGCCTACTAGTAAGGGAATAGAAAGAGAGTCTCGGCCTTAATTGTTGTTATTTCTTTCAGACATGGAAACTTTATTTATATATCGGATTTATACAAAGTCTAAAAAGGACATGGGTCTATAAGTGGTAGGAGCCCTTAACATTATTTAAAAATATAGTCAAATAAATACAAACCTGACTAACGTGCAGCTGTGGATTCAAAGTAATCCACTACCAGCAACAAGAGAACGTGGATACTGAATGTCTTTTCTCCCCAAAATAGTTTCTCAATCCTTTACACACCCTTCTTATTTTCAGATGGTTGAATTACTAGGAGATTGTCCACTTTTTTGCTTGTGTAAATTGAGTTGTGCACAGCAGGGTTTGAGGGGCATTCTTCCATTCCCTCCCCCACAAGCTCCCTATGTGCCATTCTCCCATCTCCATCTGTTTCAAGAGCTCCATGCACCTCCTCCCTCCCTTTTGCCAGGGGGTCTGTGTTCCACATCCCCCTCTCCTCCCAAGACAGGGTACTCTATGCTTCCTCCTCATGCCAGCATCCTATGTGGCCCATTCCCTGTACCCCCATTGACTCCCCTCCTTCTTTCTGGTCATAGCAAGGGCTCTGTGTGTCTCACCCCTGTCATTTGCACCTTTGCCACATTCCAGAGATTCTTTGTGTCCCTCATGTCTCCCACCACCTCTACTATTCCCCTCCCCCATGCTAGCAGGTCTGTGTGTGCTCCATTCTCCCTCCCCACCTCAGGCCAGGGGCTCTGTGTGAATCTCCATCACCTCCACCATTTTCATTTCTTTTCTTTCTGTCTGGGAAAGAAGTCACTTAGGGTGTCAGCATTTTAAAAACCTTATTGGGTGGATGAGCAGAACTGAATGTGTGGAGGATGTAGCGATGCTGGAAGGTATTAGTAGCTGCCATCAGCTGGATTTTGATCTGCAGGCAATTACAAAGGTGGTTGAAGCTTCTGTCTCTTCTAACTGGACGTGAAGGGATCAAGAGGGTTTTGCCCATTGATACTGACAGCATTCCCTGAAGTTTTGGAATGGATCAGATGCTGTGTTTAAAAGTTATCGTATTGGTTGGACAGAGGTATGCCATCAAGAGGAGTGCAAGGGCTTCCAAAACAGATGAGCTTTGTGTTGTCTCCAAGACTCAGGCTACTTGCTTTAGGCAAATTGTGCTGAAGGGCAGTACTATTAGAGACTTAAAACAAACTGCTTTATATGCAGATGAGAAATGTCTATTCATGAAAAAAACGTGAGCCCTACATTTGCTCACATGATGTTGCACTAAATGAATGCAAATTCATTTGAAAGTATAAAATTAATGATTTTGAACTAGAAATAATTCCTTTATCAAGGTTGCATCCAGTCTCTCCAATGGTTACCAAATTAAATTTAAATGGACATCCCAAATTTATTTTATCTGGCTATTAAAATAAATAAGAGTTTAGATGCTATGGATGAAAGATAAATGAGGCAGATAAATCTCCATCTATTTTATTAATCTAACACATTTGTCAATTTTAAATGTCAGCCTAAGGGATTTGGTTGGTAAGTGTTACTAAAATGACATCTACAGCTCAAGATAATTACCTGTCACTGATGATTACTTTAAAATATGCCCAAATCACGTACTCCAAACCAAAAGGTTAGGACCTTTTTTGCTATTATGTGGAACAAAAGACTCGCACCTTAATTAAATATGGATAATTTACAAGCTATTACATGGAGAATTAAAACTCCACAAATTTGCTATCTACTAGTAGCCTTAAAAACAATACAGCAGGGCCAACAGCCTTGCCGGATGTCTGGGCAAAATGTGTGTGTATGTGGAGGGGAGGGGGAGCTGCTCTGAACCCCAAGAAGGGGCAGGGCCTCAGGTGGAAAGCACAAGGCTGGAGCTACGCAGCCCTCAGTCTTGCCTGGAATGTGTCACCCTGAAACAATAACAGAACAAAGCCTTCATTAAAACAAAAGATGTTAAGTCCACTCAATGTAGCTGGCATATAGGAGTGACTACTTTAAGGTTTTTACTTTCTATATAAAACGGAGGCCATGTATACCTTATACAATTTTGTTGGCATAATTGTGAGATGTGAAAATGCCATGCCTACTACCCAACATAGCCAAAATGGCAAACCCACTGGTGTTGATGCAACTGTGCTCTAATGGCATAACTAACATGTTTGGGAAGGTGGTGTTACAATAGTAACTGAAAACTCCTTCTGTCAGCATCAGATATATTTACATTATGGAGATCTGCCAGTATAGCTTTACCAAAGCAAAACAGTTGTAGTGTTGGCAAGGCCTAAGATACTGGATTTGTTTCAGACCTTTCTGAAATGTGCTTCCATACCAAGACCATGAAACAGAAAAATAGCATTCATTCTCCTAGACCTCAACTCCTTTCTTGTAATGGTTTTACCAGAATATTTAACATTTCCAAATACATGTTAATTTGTAGCATCATAGGAGAGCAATTAATCATGAAAACAGGATGAATATTCACCCCTGGGAAATACCAAACGTGATGGTAGTGTAATTTTATAAAAGGACTCCATATAATTATACTCATTCTGAGTAACACAAGTGGCTAAAATCTTTGATTCATATAATTTTACTTTAATCCAGAGATTTTTCAAATTTTGCAGTTTCTTTTAATATTTCTGATAAAAATTCATGTGGTTTGCATAATGTGAAACCAAATACTGGTGATAATCTCCTATCTTTTTCTTTAGTTGCTGGATGGTTCTTTCCAAGTTTTTCCAATATTAAAACAGCTATTTTTGAATTATCTAAATAATCTATATTTGAATCATCCAAGATGATCCATTTACTTCAGTGGGATGAAGTGTTCAACAAGACATCTATTCAACATGAAAAAGAATAACAGAATCTGCCCCCAAATGTCTACATTTTTGTAAGAGAGACTAGTTGAGTGAAGTAATGGCCCAATAAATAATATCACCTCACCTAGCTTGTCTCTCAAATGTCATGGGACCAACAAGGCTACAGCAACATTTCAAAATACATTTTTATAAACCTTTCCACATGAAGTGATTTTGAAAAAGTCTTTCCACAAAAAATGACTTCTTGGCTAATACTCATATGAAAAAAATTCAACCCCCAAGAGTAATTTTTAGAAAGATTTATGCCATTTAAGAGTTGGTTAGCTAGAGAACAGTATCACATTTAACTGTTTTGATAGTGATATTAACTAAGAATCCCATTTTTAAGGCCAGATTCTGACTCTCATATACACATTGAATATTTATGCATTTGATGGGCTCAGTAGGACTATTTATGTGAATAATTTGTCATTAATGTGTGCAAGGGCTTCATAAGCTCCTTCCATGATGCTAGTTTAGGGTTTACATTTTTTTAGAGTAGGGCTACAGAGAAGCTGGAGAACACTGTGAATGTTCTTTGGGTAACTTTTGACATTTGTCTAATCCCTATCTGGTATGTGTAGATGTTTTGTGGTTGATGGTACTATTAACATTGAAAGAAATCTCAAATATATCTGCAAAAAAATTACATTAATACATACACGCTCACACATAGAGATGTTATTAGATTTGCAAATGTGCTTAACAACATAATCAGGTGAGCTAGAGAAATAGAACAGAATATTCCTAAACCTTTAGGAGAGATTGATATTACAACAATTCAAATGGTCTGTACTAGTATAGTACCATGGCATTCTGCCCTTCTTTGGGATTTGTGGGTAAAAATTAGGGATGAAAATGCCCATCAGGTCATTATCTTGTCAATCGTCCTTATAAGAAGGCAGGATAGCTCTTGGAAGGTTATTCCATAAAGCTTCATTTACTCTAGTCTTTCTCTAGATATAAAAAAGTTTTTCCTGTGGGATGACAGAGTGAGGTCATCACATCACTCTGTGTCCTACTTGCCTCCTCCCTCCTTCCCCCGTCCCTGGTGCTCCAGGGAGGGGTTGCCGGAGCTGCTGCACCATGGCCTCAGCCATCCCCGGCAGCTCTGTGTGGGACTCTGTGTGGCTTTACCAATATACAATGATGCCTGTGTATGCAAGATTGGAGCCTCAGATATCAGCATTTGATGCCACCAAGCTTTTTGTTTAAAGACACTGCTGAGCACATGTCTGATCACAGACTATTTTAACAGTGCCACTGAAAAACCAAACCCCTAAAATAAATTATTCGGTGCAGATACTAAAGATGTACATTAGAGTGAGTATAAATTAGAAATTACAGAAATCCAAAATAAACTGAGACTAGAGTTCACCGACAAAGTTGTTCCAATGAAAGACATTACCTCACCCACCTTGTCTCTTTACAATCAGGGAAGACAGAAGTGTCAAGGATTCCACAAAGTCCCCTAGAGCCTGTCTACACCAGGAAATTATTTTAAAATAACTTATTTTGAAATAATTACTCCTGAAATAGCTACTTTGAAATAGCGTGTCCACAGTACAGGGAAACCTAGAAATTGGTCTGAGACAGACTCCCTTAATATGGATGTGCTACTTCAACACAGAGCCCCAGGAAGATCTGGGGAGTAATTACTTTGCCTCTGGGGAGTAGTTTTTTCGAAGTAGCAGCAGTGGAGTGCCCACGCTACTTCTATTTTGAAATAACTATTTTGAAATTAGCATTATTCCTTGTAGAAATAACCAGCTCCTTATTTTGAAATAACGGGCTTGGTAGCGTGGATGCTCTGCTTGTTATTTTGAAATAGGGGGAGATATTTTGAAGTAACTCCCTAGTGTAGACCAGGCCTAGTGACTCTGCTATACCCACCTATTAACTAGGGAGATGTTCAGATACTACTGTGATTTGCAGGAATATACAATTCTGTAGTAGGAAGCCCTACACTGGGAATGTATTTTATTATGCATTGCATCTCCAGAGCCACAACCTGATAAATCATCAGGCATTATTTCCTGGATAATTATATATTTTCTCACTTCATCAGATGCATCTGACTAAGTGAATCTTTGCCCATGAAAGCTTAAGGCCACATAAATCTGTTAATGTACCACAGGACTCCTTGTTGTTTTTGCAGATACAGACTAATATGGCTACCCTTCTGATATGTATACATTTTCTGGCCATTTTCATGTAGTTCTGTGTATTCTGTGATGTAAACATTATTCTGTTTGGCTGTGGCCCTCTGAACTTCTAATTTCAGAAAAAGAATTCAACATTTGTAATAGAACGGAAATTCCAATGGTCTAAAATTTTGGATTTCTTGTAGGGTCCATCAAAGTGATATTTATCAGTTGCAAGGGGCTATCATAGGAGGTGAACAGCATGCAAGACAGAATTGCTAGAGTTATTTCTGCCCCATTCTAGAATATCAGATCTCCTGGAAAGCTGATGTGAAGAATTACATTGGATCATACTGGCTGAAGAAGAACCAAGTATTTTTATAAAGATAAACTTTGAAAGTAACATCATATATATATAACAAATACTATTAAGCTGGGGCCACATGAGATGATTCACTGCTACAAATTTTCTGTAGCTGGCATTAGCATCAGTAGTCAGTGTGAATCTGGCTAAAGGACTTCCTGAGAAACATTAAAAACTTTTTACAAAGCTAAATTAAATAAGTTTCTGTGCTGAGTGCTCCCCATGGACTGGTTAGTGAGGGCATTGCACACATATTTCAGTAGAGAATTGAATTTTCATTTTCCCTTTGCAAGTCACCTTTTCAAAATTCAGATGAATGCATTTTTCATTTTTGATTTAGACACTGCGAGGTTAGATTTAACCTTTCTCAAACAATGTCCCAGCACGAGCAGTGGAACATTTAAAAAAAGAGGACTTTTGCACTCATTCTGTTCCTGTGGCTTTCCAAATGAATTTGGTCCCCAGCTGGAGATTACCCAGTGTAGCAAAATTTTCAGATGATACCAAACTGCGCAAGATAGTTAAAACCAAAGCAGACTCTGAAGAGATTAAAAAAGATCTCACCAAACCAAGTGATTGGGCAACAAAATGGCAAATGAAATTTAATGTTGATAAATGTAAAGGAATGCACATTGGAAAAAAGAATCCCAACTATATATACACAATATGATGGGGACTAATTTGGCTATAACTACTCAACCAGAGAGATCTTGGCTTCATTATGAATAGTTCTCTGAAAACATCCACTCAGTGTGCAGCAGTAGTCAAAAAAGCAAATAGAATGTTAAGAGTCATTAAAAAAGGGATAGAGAATAAGACAGAAAATACCTTATTGCCTCTATATAAAACCATGGTACGCCCACATCTTGAATACTGCATACAGATGTGGTCGCCTCATTGCAAAAAAGATATATTGGCATTGGAAAAGGTTCAGAAAAGGGCAACAAAAATGGTTAGGGGTTTGGAATGGGTAAGGGGGATATGACTGAGGTCTATAAAATCATGATTGGTATGGAAAAAGTGAATAAGGAAAAGTTATTTACTTATTCCCACAATATAAGAGCTGAGGTCACCAAATGAAATTAATAGGCAGCAGGTTTAAAACAAACAAAAGGAAGTTTTTCTTCACTCAGAGCACAGTCAACACGTGGAACTCCTTGCCAGAGGATGCGGTGAAGACTAGGATTTTAACAGGGTTCAAAAAAGAGCTAGATAGATTCATGGAAGTTAGGTCTATCAATGGCTGTTAGCCAGGATGTGTAGGAATGGTGTCCCTAGCCTCTGTTTGTCTGGAAATGGGTGACGGGGAGGGATCACAAGAGGATTACCTGTTGTGATCCATCCCTCTGGGGCATCTGGTATTGGCCACTGTCAGCAGAGAGGATACTGGGCTAGATTGGTCTTTGGTCTGATCCAGTATGGCCATTCTTATGTTCTTATGTCTTCCTGCCCATGTGTGGCAGGTGAACCTATGTGCAGCAGAAGGGGGAAATGGTCCTATGAATGTCCAGCTTCATAGTAGCTGCTGCCCACTATTCATATCCACCAATTACATCTGTGGGAAGTCAGTGCTCACCACTGGGAAGAGTAGTTTGGTTTCCCCTTTTAGGGGTGTTCTGAGATCTGAGGGAACTCTCTCTCTCACTGCCACAAGAAGGGAAGAAGTGCAGTACTGTCCTGCTCCCCAGACATATGACAGTACTAACCTCAGAAGGATGAGGCCTACACTGGATGGACTCCCTCCAATCTCTTCAAGACCCCATGCCAGCTCCATGAATCAGGGACCAAGAAACACAACTTAGCCCTCTCAAGAATCAACATGGTGTGTGGCCCATAGAAAGGAGCTGATCTGAGACCCCTTGCAAGGCATCCAGATTGCTGTGCAGGAGAGATGGCATGTGCCCCTTTGACCCTTCAGTACCCAGCCCATGCCATAGTAGCTACACCAGTGGGGAGTGAGTGCTCAGCAAGTAGAAGAAGGGAGCTTGCTGCCCTGTGAGGGCAGAGCTTTGCCTGTGTGGAAGAAAGAGATTTCCAGAGCAAGAATGGAATGGCAGGTGCTTCACACACTGTGGGGCTGAGTAACTTCATTCCGAAATTGTCTTCCAGATTGTTTGCAGGCTGTTTTTGATCTACCAATGAGAAGTGGTCTATAAGGGCTAGATATTATGATTCCAGACCAGAACCACTCAGGGTATGTTGGCACTTCAAGCTGGGGGTGTGATTTCCAGCGCATGGAGGTTAAAGTACCCTGAAGCTCAAGTGCACTAAAAATAGAGTGTAGCCATGGCAGCACAAGTTAAGGGAAGGACTAGCCAGCCCAAGTATATACCTACAGGCACTCACTTAGAGTAGCTAGCTCCTACTTCTGCTGTCATGGCTACACTGCATTTTAGCATGCTGACTGGATAAATATGTCTCTTTACATCCCCAGTTGGAAGGGTACATATGCCTCCAGCCAAAATCACATCTGGTGTGGTCTTGTATTTCGTTTCAATAGGAGAATGCAAAATACAGTTTTTGTAACCTGTATCTCCTGCAACAACCTACCTACTCAGGCTCCCATATACATCCCACCATCATTATGGTTGCCTTCTCTTTCTTTCCTCATGTTCCTACTCACTGGCACTCATGCAGGAGAGCAAAGGTGAATTTCTGGGACAAAAAGGAAAATGCTCTTAGAATGTCTGTGGTTGTCTTTGTGGAGGACTTTCTTCCCACAAATACATTGTTATTTTGGGTATCTTGTCATAAATAATTCAAGTAAATCAAGAAAGCCAAGAACACTCACCAAAGGATAGACACAATTCACTCTATACTCAAATTGCAACCAGTTTAAGTGTGAAACTCACTTCCTCCCTAAGCTTTAGTGCTTGACTATGTCAGAACTATATAAAGCTCCTTAGAGTCTACACATGACTTTTCCACCCCCAGAGCTTGCGGGTGGGAAACATCACTTATGTTTCCAAAGAAAGTGTTATTGTTGCCAAGGGAAATTTAGAAGTACAAACCTTGGCTATTGATGGCTAATTGAAATCCCTTACTTTCAGAGATTGGAAGTCATAGAATCAAAGAATACTACAATTGGAAAGGACCTTGAGAGGACAACAAGTCCACTCCCCTGCACTCATGGCAGGACCAAGCCCATCTAGATGATCCCAGACACGTCTTTATATAACCTGCTCTTAAAAATCTCCAGTGATGGAGATTCCACAATTTCCTTAGGCAATTTATTCCAGTGCTTAACCACCCGGACAGTTAGAAAGTTTTTCCTAATGTCCAACCTAACCCTCCCTTGCTGCAATTTAAGCTCATTGCTTCTTGTCCTATCTTCAGAGGTCAAGGAGAATAATTTGTCTCCCTCCTCCTTGTAACATCCTTTTAGGTATTTGAAAGCTGCTATAGTGTCCCATCTCCCATCGTCTCTTTTCCAAACTAAATAAGCTTAATTCTTTCAATCTTCCTTCACAGATCACGTTTTCTAGATCATTAATCATTTTGTTGCTCTTCTTTGGACCTTCTCCAAATGTGGTGCCCAGAGCTGGAGTATAATGAAGTATAATTTCTTTTCTTCTGTTTGCTGCTTTCAAATAACTTTCAGTTCATACAGATATAAATCTTAGTCATTTAAATGAACTTTAGCATCAGGTAGTTTGGGACACTCATTAAAGGTTAGAACAGTAGCCTATAAGAAATGGCCTGGTAATTTCAGTCCAATTTGGATGGAAAGAAGATGCCTCCACAAATGACATCCTTAGTGACATCATTTTTTTTCTTCTCTACTCCATGAAGACTGACTCAGGATCATGCTTAATGAATTACCTTTCTTAAGCAGATGGTCTCATCAGGTCTATAGCAAGGGACATGGAGAAGACAACAAAAGGAGGTTTGCGGTGTTGCTTATCCAAGTTCAATCTGAAAAGTATATGCAAAGTGCTCCACACATGAGAAGAGTCACAATGCACTTTTTTCCCTCTGCAAGATATATTGTTCTGCTATCACACTCCTTTCCCTGTTGCTATATTGAATAGCAATCTCCGCAGAACTATTTGTTGCAAAAGGGCAGGATGAAGAAAAAGGAGCAGACAGTTATTGTCAACATGTATTATGAGGTTCTAACATTTTTTCCTTCAGCATGGGTTTCTCCCATCCTTCCACTTTCTCTATAGGTCTAAACCTATGGGCCAAATCTTATTCCCAATACATGGCTTAAGGCTGCACACTGAGGATACATCTAGACTACAGGCTTTTGTCGACAGAGGCTTTGCCGACAGTTTGGGCACATCTAGATTACATGGCTCCGTTGACGGAGCCATGTAGATTAGGTTTGTAGGCAGAGGGAAATGAAGCCATTTAAATTAAAATGGCTGCCGCGCTGTGCCGATCAGCTGTTTGTCGGCTCAGCGCGGTAGTCTGGACGCTCCACGGTCAACATCAAAGGCCTTCGTCGACCTCCCCATTATGCCTCATGGGATGAGGTTTACTGGGGAGGTCAACAAAGGCCTTTGATGTCGACTGCGGAGCATCCAGACTACTGTGCTGAGCCGACAAACAGCTGATCAGCACAGCACGGCAGCCATTTTAATTTAAATGAAGTGGCGATTATTTAAATCGCCACTTCATTTCCCTCTGCCTACAGACCTAATCTACATGGCTCCGTCGACGGAGCCCTGTAGTCTAGACATGCCCATACTGTCAACAAAGCCTCTGTGGAAAAAGAGTGTCTAGACTACAGCCAGTTCTATTGACAAAGCTAGCCGCTTTTTCGACAGATAGTCTAGATGCTCTCTTCTGAAAAAGCACAGTGTGGATGCAATAGCGCTGTTTTTCAACATAATTCTGTCAAAAAAAGGCATTATTCCTCTGAGAATGAGGTTTACCTCCGTCAACAAAACTGCCACATTCTGTCGACTTACTGTCGACAGAACTCAGCGGTAGTGTAGACGCAGGTATGTTTTGTCGACAAAAGTCCACTTTTGTCGACAAAACCCTGTAGTCTAGACACAACCTGAGAAGTTTCATTGAAGAAGTGGGGAGTTTTGTGGAGTATGAGGTGTAATGGATTTGGTGGGAGAAGAATTCTCTTTTCAACCTATTCTAAAGCTGCTACAAGAACTTACACTTTTATAATTACATGCTATAGGGTACATTGTGGCTTTTCAGAAGTCCTTAACAAGGACTTCAGATGACTGTGCTGCCCCAGGACAGGCCCAACACAAGATTTTGCCTTAATGTCCCTATTCCCCCTCTATCTTTTGTTGTGGGGAAGGGAAGATCATGAGGGGAGTGTGGAGTTAGCCTTACACCTGTGTAGGAAGGGGAGTAGCAGATCTGCTGAGGCAGCTTTCCCTACTGCACTGTTACTGGTGATCAGGCTGTGAGCACCAGGAAGTAAGGGAAGATAGATATCACCTAAAAACAAATTGAAATGCAACAGTAATTCATTGTGCCTTTCTGAAACATAAGCATCATTTTTGACAGATTTAATGTAGGCATCATGGGATGTGAGGGAATGTAAAAGAAGAGTTTCTTCTCCCTGTACATTCTCTTCCCATTTGTGGCAACTAGCTTGCACATTTGTGAACTCATAAAGCCCTCCTCTACCACCTGTCTTCTTTGCTGCCTGTAGCTTCTCTCCACCTCAAAATAGCAAAGGTGTTCCATGAATTTTTTTTCTATACTAGTTTTTGGACCCTTAAACACCAAAAGCCCATAAAGCTGGTTTCTAGTTGGACTGGCAGTCAGCAGTCACAGAAGGGTATCAAGATAATGTTATTTATGAGGGAAATTGGTACTGTGTTTACTAGAAAAATATACAATCAGATGATATGTGAAATGTGCTAATGCCATTAGGAACAACTTGCTAGTGTAATATAAGAAACCAAAAAGAACAATGCCAGCTGAAAAACCTCAAATACAAGGATAAAACATTCTTGAAAAGGAAGCCTTAGAGAATTTATAACAAAAATGGCTGCATCTTCACAACCATGAACTCTGTATTTTTAACTTGTTTAGATTTATATAATATCTTCACTAAATGCTGGTTAATATAACGAGACAATCTACAATATTTAATTTTTCTGTGGATTTATCCATAAAAGTTTGTGTCCAAGACTCGATGGGAAGAGAATTCCAAGAAAGAACCATTGCCTACAACTGGCTATCAGTGACATTACAGGGGAGGAAAGGAAGCATAATTGATTCATCTTGATTTCTGTCCTCTTACTAGCTGTATAAAAATTGTTCTACCCCTTATTTATTATTTGGATTACAGTTGTTCACAAAGGTACCAATCTAAAATTGGTGTGAGTTAAATAGATGAAATGGCTCTGAAGTGTGTCATTCTTGTCTGAACCTAAACTACAGTTATATGAATAACTCTTTTTTCAGTTCATGGGAAGTTCCAAAAAAGGTAAACATTTATATCCTCTGTTGCCTCGTGTATCCTCTATTGCCATCTTATGTCCTTTAAAAGTCTCATTGCATATTCACACAAGGAATTTCACAATTGCAAGACATGCCTTATAGAATCACAGAATCATAGAACACTAGAACTGGAAGGGATCTCAAGAGGTCATCGAGTCCAGTCCCCTGCCTTCATGGCAGCACCCAGTACCATCTAGATCATCCCTGATAGATGTCTATCTAACCTGTTCTTGAATATCTCCAGTGATGACGATACTACAACCTTGCTAGGCAATTTATTCCAGTGGTTAGCCACCCTGACAGTAAGGAAGTTTTTCCTAATGTCCAACCTAACCCCCCCTTGCTGCCATTTAAGCCCATTGCTTATTGTCCTATCCTTAGAGGCAAGGAGAACAATTTTTCTCCCTCCTCCTTGTAACATCCTTTTAGATACTTGAAAACTGCTATCACGTCCCCTCTACACTGATGCATCATGTTAGGGTGATCTATCCCACGTAAAATGGAAGGAGGGTAAATGTGTGCCAGTGATGGAGAAACACTCTCCTTGAGATACAACTCTCATTTTTTGTATACAATCTGGAGTGGGGTGCTGTTCCATCAGTGTGGTTTTTAATCATTTTTTTGTCTTACATTTTCTCTGGAGGGTACAGTTGGTGAGGGGTTATGGTTGGGGGCTATACTGCAACACTACTGAGGGGATGAGGATTGCTTAGTTTGTTTTCCTATACTTCCTAGGGATGTTTCTGAATTTTTGATCACTGAAATTTGTGCTTATTTGTGCATATTTTATAATAACTTTCTAAGTTCGAGGGTTACTTTGGCCGATTGGAAGTGAGTACCTTTGTGCAAGGATGTGATTCAAGCTTTTTTTACATGAAGTGTATGAAGGGTTTTATAAAATAAATTAGGTCCACAGAAAAACCCTTTGACCACCTGTGTGGAGGTAAGCACCCCATCACAAACAGCTCTTTTCCAGAGAAACTATATTATGAGCAACTTACAAACAAACCAACCACCCACACACCCTCTGGTTGTACTTTGTGCTTTTGAGAGCTGGATTTATTTAAAAAATATGAAAGTGGGGGCTGGGGATGAGTGCAGATGTGTTTTTTTATGTTTTCTTTGCTAGAAACAGCTTGGTCAGCCTATTAGATTATAGGACAAGTGTGGCAGATATGGTAATTTCCTGAAATACCTTCAATAGATCTTACTGTGCTAAATGTACGTATTATTGTGGGCCAGGGAGCATAGGTGAGACCATACTGGAGGGGGACCATGGCTCTTCCAAGAACTAACAGTGTAGGGTGGCTAGGCAAATTCACTCAAACTGCAATACTGCCAGGGAAGTGCTATCACTTGGAGAAGCTTCCATATACCAGTTCAAAGTGGACTCTTCAGAGACCAAAAGCCACAGAAAGTTCTTTTGGATACATACCCTGCATTTTAATTCAGGGCCTTCCTTCTGATCCTGCAAACAGACATGGCTTTTTGTCCCAGGGCAGAGTGGAAGAGGATAGGAGGGGTCAGTCATTTTTGAGAGGGTTTGGGAGACTCTGGACTATCGAGGGTCCATAAGACTGATGGGTGACCTCTGCTAAACCTTTAGCATGCATCTAGGAACTCATATTGCTTGTAATATGTTTTCTCTGGTGCATTCACTTTAAGAATAAGTTTTCTTGTTTGGAAAGGGCTGTCTGGTAATGTATAATTGCTGTTCATAGCCTTGGGAGAGAAAGCAAAGTACAGATGGTGGTTTGTTCAGGCTATCGAGGGGTATCACAGCAAGGGAACTGTGCAGCCTGGAAAAAAAAAAGTCAGGATGGAGTGAGACTCAGGCCTCTACCCAAGAAAGGTGATAGTCAAGGAGTTGGGAGCCTAGTTTGGGTGCCTTCTCTGGCCCACAGAGGGGAAATACAGGTGTGGTTGCCCTGAGCTGTGATGTAGTGCTTTAGAAAAGTCTCTCTACAGGCATCATTTCTGCTTTCGTTTCTACCCACTATCACTTGGACTTTTCTTTTATCTCTGATGCTGTTATTTCTCCCCTTTATATTTTTATTCTAAACTTTTCATTCTCTTTTTATTCTCAACTCTTGTACTTTATTTCTTTCATATAAAAGAAGTGTTGGTTCCTTCCTCTGGTTTGCAAAATTTCCCTTTTTCCTCTGATAGCTCCCCTTTCCTTTGTTCCTGTAGCATCAAGAACTATTACTGCTTACAGCCATTCTCATCACTAGTTTTTCAATCTCTGGAGAGCAATCCCAGTTTGGACACAAGTGAAAATGGACTTAATGCACTCTCATGTACAAAGCACATTTGGCACTCTTTTCTGGAAAGCCCAGAGCAAGCAAGCAAGGCAGAATCAAGGGGCGCACTCATATGTAGTGAAGGCTTCACTGATAGCTGCCAGATGTGGCTTTCTCCACATTGATGTGTATTGCAAATGGGAGTAAAGGCACCAATTTCAGAGATGAATGGGGATGCTAAACAGTACCATTGGAGGCACACTTCCATTCTCCAAAACTTTTGTGTTTGTTCCTCTGCTGTGGTCGTTGCGAAGAGAGGTAGCGAAGGAGTTTTTGAAAAATTGCTACTGAGATAGACTTGAGATTAAAACAAGTCTGTTATGTGCAACCAAAGGAAATGACAGCATCTGTCAGTATGAGAGAGGGAATAGCCTTGGAAAGGACTAAGGAGTGCTAGCAGGGCAGGGCATTGAGAAGAACTGTGGCCCCAGGCTATACATGTGGGCAGGAGCAGCAAATGGCAGAAGAAGCCAGAGATGGACAGCTCTTTGCTTGCCCTGGTGTTGTTGAAGAAATGCCTTGAAGGAAGGCGTGGGGTTGAGTTCTAGGTGCTGAGGGCAAGATCTAATTTTCTCCAAGTAAATGCATGTTTGTGCCAAGTGGACTAGGGAGATGGAAACAAAGATTTGGCAGCTTCAGTTTACTGGGATGCCAACTGTGAAGGACTCTGCAGACTTTAGGAGAGAGCAAAAAGCAGTCCTAGCTTAGTCTCTGTTGAAAACAGAGGAAAAGCAGATAGTAAGACAGTCTATATGATCAATAGGAACAGGAGCTTGCTAAGTGAAAGCCTTAGGCAGCTTTTTAGCAGAATAGGAAATTGTGGGATTGAGGACCAGTGAAGGCTTCTGATACATTGTGGCTGCAGCTGCCCCAGGCAGCAGATCCCCTGCTGCTCCCATTAAATATAAAGGACAGTGTCAGATCTGTATGGTGCTGCACTGAGAACTGCCGTGTGGCACAGCTTGGGTAACTCTGAGGGTGGGAGGTTGCACCTGACCACTAACATGTGGACTGGGGTGGTCACAGAACACTGTGTGTCTGTTACAGTCCTCGGGTGAACAGCAGCTTTGGGAACATGGACACCCGGAGTTACTGGCATGCCACACCATCTACATCTGGGTTTGGATAACAACACATTCCTAGGAACATCTTGGATGAAGTGCATGTCACAGATGTGTGGCTAGAGCTCTTCCATCTCTCTGCAGGCTGTGCAGCAAGGGAGAGCATAATGGTAGCCGCCCACATTTTCCTTGCCCCACTCACCACCTCAGTCTGACAGAGAGAACTTCTAGAAGGGGATGCGGAGGTACAAGTCCTTCTGTCAATGGCCAGGAAGCTCTATGGCTGCTACAGCCAGTCTTGTGCAGTGCATAGCTACTGTAGAGAAGTGCAGGAGTCACTCCAACTGCACACCAGCAGGGGGCTTTGTGGTGGGACTCTACCTTTTACGTGATGGAACACCACTCTGAGCAGAAAGCAGCAGTGGTAGCCCTAAGATGATGAAAGTGCACTGGAAGAAGCAGCCTGGGAAGTAGATGTGTCACAAAAGAGACCTGAGAGTTGGTAGCACAAGGTCATTATATGTATTTATAATGTATTAAGTCAGGAGAAAAGGGCCAACCCAATGTTGTCATGCAGCAGGAAGGAAGCCCCTGTCTATACAGAGGGCATCTGGAATCATATTTCATGTAGCTCTTGGGATGCCACTGACAAGTTCAGAGAAAAGGAGCTGAAACTAGCAGAGTGATGGCAGGATGGATTTATGAGGAGAGATTAAAAATAGCTAAATATACACAGCCTGGTTGGGCTAAGTGACTGCCAAAGGATGGGAACACTACAAGTGTTGACATGGACTTCAAGGGTCAAAAAGCTAAGAAGGGAGAAGAATTACTGAAGGAGACAAAGGAATACAACTAGGAGTAATGAGAAAAAATTAAAATAGCAAAATTTAGATTGATTTCCTAAATGTGAAATAGTGGGCTGTGCAAAAGACTAACAACCCAAAAGCAAAATAAACCCCACTGGTGAGCGTTATTAAAGCATAAAGCAATGGTTCCCAACCTTTCCAGACGACTGTTCCCCTTTGTCTGATTTGTCGATTTTTCCAAGTTTCACCTCATTTCAAAACTACTTGCTTACAAAATCAGTCATAAAAATACAAAAGTGGACACTTTTACTGAACAACTCCTTACTTTCTCATTTTCTCAGTATGAAATTTTAATTTGTGCTGACTTCACTAGTGCTTTTTATATAGCTCCTTGTAAAAGTAGGCAAATATAGAGATGAGTTGATGTACCCCCTGGAAGACCTCTGGATACCCCAGAGGTACATGTACCCCTGGTTGAGAACCATTGCATTAAAGCACTTGAAAATACCTGGAAAGGGACAATCCTGCATTTTCAGGGAGCTGGAAATGCCTCTGCAATAGATCTTTGCTATCTCTACTTTAGCAGAGTTTATAGTTCTAGATAAAAATCCCATATGCAATAGCCTAAATTAACTAAACAATTTTATGCAACATATATAGGAAAGATATACTTCTGGTCTTAAACATACAAAAATGTTTTCAAAATTATTGCAGAGTTGTAAGCTTACAATGTTGCAAAATGAATAGAAATTTAATCTGGTCCGTTTGTGAGATGGTAAGGCTAACCACAGATTACTAAAACTAGAGCAATGTAACCTTGTAATGCAATAAATAGTTAATAAGTTCCACAATCAATCTTTATTATATTTCTCCTGTGTCCTGAATCACATCTTCCTTGCTTAGTTTTAGTATGCTTTCAATACCTAAAGACCAGTAATTAATACGGGAATTTTGCTTCTTTGAACAAGAAATCATTCTGGTAGGTCAGTACTTACGGAGAGTCTGATTTTTCTTAAGTATAAGAACGGCCATACTGGGTCAGACCAAAGGTCCATCTAGCCCAATACCCTGTCTGCTGACAGTGGCCAATACTAGCTGCCCCAAAGGGAGGGATCACAAGAGGTAATCATCACATGATCCCATATGAGGAAAGGCTAAAGAGACTGGGACTTTTCAGTTTAGAAAAGAGGAGACAGGATTGGGGGGTATGACAGAGATATATAAAATCATGAGTGGTGAATAAAGAAAAATTATTTACTTGTTCCCATAATATAAGAACTAGAGAACACCAAATGAAATTAATGGGTAGCAGGTTTAAAACTAATAAAATAAAGTTCTTCTTTACACAGCGCACAATCAACCTGTGGAACTCCTTGCCAAAGGAGGCTATGAAGACTAGAACTATAACAGAATTTTAAAAAGAGCTAGATAAATTCATGAAGGTTAGGTCCATAAAAGACTATTAGCCGAGGGGTAAGGAATGGTGTCCCTGGCCTCCGTTTGTCAAAGGCTGGAGATGGATAACAGGAGACAAATTGCTTGATCATTGTCTTCAGTCCACCCCCTCAGGGGTACCTGGCACTGGCCACTGTCAGCAGACAGGATACTGGGCTAGATGGATCTTTGATCTGACCCAGTATGGCCATTCTTATGTTCTTATGATCCCTCCCCTGTCACCCACCTCCAGACAAACAGAGGCTAGGAATACCATTGCTACCCATCCTGGCTAATAGCCAATGATAGACCTAACCTCCATGAATCCATCTAGCTCTTTTTTGAACCCTGTTAAAGTTCTAGCCTTCACTGCATCTTCTGGCAAGGAGTTCCACAGGTTGACTGTGCGCTGAGTGAAGAAAAACTTCATTTTGTTCGTTTTAAACCTGCTGCCTATTAGTTTCATATGATGACCCCTAGTTCTTTTATTGTGGGAATAAGTAAATAACTTTTCCTTATTTACTTTTTCCATACCAGTCATGATTTTATAGACCTCTATCATATCCCCCCTTAGTCTCCTCTTTTCTAAGCTGAAAAGTCCAAGTCTTTTTAATCTCTCTTCATATGGGACCCGTTCCAAACCCCTCATCATTTTTTGTTTCCATTTTCTAACCTTTTCCAAGTATAAATTATAGGCAGAAAAATCAGGTGCCATTTGGAATTCTGGACATGATAAGTGCTACGGATCTGAACCTTGAGCTTTCAGAAGACTCGCTGCCTGTGTTGGTTTTATTTGTGTGCACCATTTCAGGCTAGATTGGCAAATTCAGTCCTTACCCATAGGCAGAATATGCAGCTGTGTAGAGCACCTGAAAATGTGGGACATCACTGAGTTTTAGTGACCACTCATTCACCCCTTCCTATCCCTGATCTGTGGCTTCACTTCCTCCAGAGTGGATCTAGTTACCTTAAAAGTATAAAAGCCTGCCAGACCTATTAGCAGAGTGTGGAACCTGTGACAGTGCCATTGAAGTGGTAATGAAGCCATTTAACAAGCGTTTACTAACCCCAGGTATATCCTGTCCATTTCTGAATTTACTGTGTTAGTCCTCAAGACCTTAAGTTGAAAATGTGCTTTTAAAATATATCATGAGTGTGTTGCTGAAGATTATAAAATCACGTCTCTAAAAAATAATCCCCTTCAACAATGGCTGCTATCAGGCACAGGGGCACCAGTTTAATAGTACTGCCAAGGGCCTCATAAATCCCAAGCATGTGCCTTGATGTATGCACCTTCCCCCCAGCCGATGACTGGACAACTATAAAATACGGAACTAACTGGATCCCTCCTGTGTTGGAGGTGTGAGGCCCCTCTGCGCAGATCATCATCAGCAGTTTTCCCCTGGCCCCAGAAGCCTGATTACTGGGGGAGAGGAAGGATAGCCTCGTGCTCTTACATAATGTGGGTGGGCTAGAGAGCTGGCAGTATTGCAGAAGGAACAGCATGTGCGACTGTAAAGCATGTGCATGTCCGGAGTGTAAGTTCCTGCCCTGAGGACAAATCTAGGGCACAGAGAAGGAGGGTTAACCTGGTAAACTTGCACTGCCCTGCAAGCATGGATCACTCAGAGGGTATAATATTGGAGTGGACTTGGACTGTGCATTGCCTGAGAGCGGGGATTGTTGCTGACTGATTGATACTGATAAAGCTGTTAGGAATATATCTAGAAATCATCCTGTCTCCCCAAAACCTGTAAGAAGGGTCTCCTAATCAGTTCCAAATTATCCACAAGGGAAGTCTCCATAACAGAGGCAATGTAGTGATCTAGCTGGAGACAGGAATGTGATTTGGAACATCTTAATGTTCAAGACTTGGGAAACAATCTTTGATACTCATTTCTCTGCATCTGGTAATCTTTGTCACTGATTCCAGAATGAACTTCCACTGAATGCTTCATTAGGCTAATTCAAGGAGAGTTCCCCATTCAGCTGAATCCTGTCACCTATCAAAAGACTTCTTCAGCTTATTATTTGCAGTGCTTAGCCTAAAATCAAAAAGAGCAAAGCAAGTTGTACCAAATGAAAGTATATAATGAAAGAGGAGGCTCTCTTTGGAAGCAGTTAGCTTTCACTTCAAACTACTGGAAGCCATCTTTCCTGGAAGAGATTAAAAAGCCAAGAGCTCTATTCAGAGATGGACCCAAAACTGGAAACATTTATCAGAACCCCAACTAAGGTGTTTGAGTAAAAACGTGGTCTGGTTGGAAACTGATGGAAAACTTGGATTTTGTGAAGCAAAACCTAGACATTGGCACCCTATATAGATTAAATCAAAATAAATGGTGCTCTAATCATTAGAATCAGCAATCAGAACTTGGACATTCATTTGTTTAGTGACATTGGACAACTTATATAACCTTTCTGTGCTTCAGTTTCTTATCCATAAAATGGGGATTTTGACCACTTTGTACAGCCCAGAGATCTCTGAAAGAGGAATATGATATACAGTAATTAGCACTAAAAGAAAATTATCCTTCCCTTGCAAAAAGTAGTGCAAATTATGCACCCCCTTAGAGGCCCATGAGATTGCATGAAGTTGTGATATCAGTGCACAATTTGGTCTTATAGGTGAGCTCAATTAATATGACTGGGAAATCTTGCTCTGACCTAATTGTGGTGCTTGTAGAAAAAACCCTAAATTCTCACATAGTGCTGAATATTTAATGCACACTGGGCTATTCCTAATAAACTCAGAACATTAATGTTACCCATAGGTAAACAAAATGCTCCTGTTTTTAAGATCAAAGATTACAATTAAAATATTCTGCACATAAAAGAAACCAGTTATATTTGATTTTTTATACAATTGCTCAATTTTGTTTTACAAACCTCACTTGCAAAAATGATTTTGAATTTGAAACATTCCCTGCTGCCATTTTATACTGATAAGGAAGTAGCAAGACCCCATTACTATACATTGCTTGAGAGAAATTACAAATAGGTTATATGTGAGGATGAATTTCAATCAACAGTTTCATCAAAGTGATGGATATTCTATTAACCATCTCATTCTCCTCTCACTAATTTTTAAGCAGACAGGATCCCACTGACCCTGCATACACTCGGTTGTAATGAGGCTTCATTTATATAGCCACCTTTGAAAGGCTGGTATGATTAAATTTTAAAAATAAGAAAAATAAGATCATCTCTGAGGGTAAATCAAACCTCTAAAAATGAAACCTTTGATCCAATGAAATAGGCTTGCTGTAGCCTGTGCAAAATATTCTCTCTCTTAGTCTTACTACAGTTCAAGGTAACATAAGCAACACAAACATGGGCTGTTGTTTTTTGCTTTGTTCAATAAGCTTTGTTTTCCCTTCAATAAAAAAACCCCAAACCAAACAAAATTTTACTATAGATAAACTGACAATAACAAAGCACCTTGCTCTTGTGGTGTTCAGTTGGTCTGAAATCAATAGACGATAGGCACTAATTATCATTTGAAGTAAAGGATACGTGCTACTTAAACCCTCTGGGGAGGGACCCTGTTTAAACATTGAAAGCAGCTCTGTCATAGAAAAAGAAGAGAAAATGCCAAGTGAAAACATGTTGGCACAGTTGTATAGAATTATATGAGTTTGCCAGGACACTGAAGGGAACATACTTTAAATCGTACAAAAAGAGTTATGGGATCTGGATTTATGTCTCATCCAAAATAGAACACCCTTAAAGCTATACCAAGCCACGGATTGATATCTTCTTATAAATTAGGATGGTCACCTAGGGTATGCCTACACAGCAACATTATTTCGGAATAACCGACGTTATTAATAACATCAGTTATTCCGAAATAACAAAGAGCACATCTACACTGCAAGCCATTATTTTGAAATAACGGCTAGTTGGAGGACTTCATACTCCAACTCCTGTAACCCTCATTTCACAAGGAGTAAGGGAAGCCGAAGGAAGAGTGTTCTTCCTTTGACTTCCTGCTTTGTAGACAGCGCCAAAAGCTGAATTAAGCTATTTTGACTTAAGTTACGCAATTAACGTAGCTCAAGTTGCGTAGTTTAATTCAACTTTTGTCCTGCTGTGTAGACATGACCCTAGTGAGGCACGTCAGTTATTCTGAAATAATGCTGCTGTGTAGACATACCCTGAGTTGCAAGTAGCTTCCTATAGCTCCTAAGCCTTGCCCCTGAGATTTTGATACCAGGTTCTGTTATTGAAAGAAGCAGACTCAGCCTTCGGAAGTCAACAGGCACAAACTTATGGACTTTGGTCACATCAGTTGTAAAGATGCAAATAACTTCAAGAAAATTATTGTGGAAAGAATGGGGGTGATTCATTGTAGCAGGGGTGACCAGTGAGGAGATGGATAGATGGTCTGCTGTGTGTTCAATGCTCATGGCTCTCTGAGGGGAGCCATGAGCAGGTTTTACAGGGTCCGCTAGCAGTAAATTTACTCGGACCTAGGCCTTCTCTTCCTGGATGCTAGGCTTGCTGATGGGGGGCAGAGGGGAAGAAGGAGTAAAGGGAACAACTGCCCCAGAGCCCGTCAAGTCAAGAGCCCCAGGTTGAGCTGTCCTGGTGGCGCTGAGGACTGGTGCTGGGGGAGGTGGTAGCACAGTCCAGGCGGTGCTGAGGGCTGGCTGCTTCCAACCTTACTCCTTCTGCCTGAGGCCTCATCCCTTCTATATGTACAACATATCACAGAGGGCAATTGCCTTGCTTGTTATCCCTTATTGTCAGACCTGGCTTTTATATACAGAAAACCAGGCATGCGGTGTAGGTGCACTGTGGAATTTTTATAGCATGTTGGGGGAGGGGATCCTGAAAGAAAAAAGTTGAGAACCCCTGGAATAGGGCACGAGTCCATGAAGCATGGTATTGTGGAACCAAGGCATAGATTCTGCAGCTGCACTGGTGCCTGGCACTCAAAGGCTATGGCACACTGGGTAGAGGAGAAATGGGAGCAGTGGGAAAGAAAGCT
The DNA here is from genome assembly GCA_032595735.1 of Pelochelys cantorii. NCBI lineage: Eukaryota > Metazoa > Chordata > Testudines > Trionychidae > Pelochelys > Pelochelys cantorii. Next base: position 242,386,330 of record CM064326.1, read on the forward strand.
GAGCTATGTAGCGTGAGCGTGCAGGTAGGTGGGGGAGAAGAGAAAGCAGAGCAGAGGGAATAAGAGGAGGAGAGTTACTATGGAGGTTTCCCAAAGGGAAAGTAATACAGATAAACTCTGATTAGAATGATTGACGTGGCAGGTTTTTGTACCACTGTGATACAGCTGCTGACTTCGGCTAAGGCTAGATAGCTTACAGTGGTACAGCTGCATCACTGTAAGCTCTCTTGTGTATCCACTCTGAGCCAATGGGTGAGAGCTCTCCCACTGCCTTATTTAATCCACCCCCAATGAGAAGTAGTAGTGATGGTGGTGGAAGATATAGTGGTGTCCACACCAGTGCTTATGTCTACTCAACTTTGGAAGCCCCAGGGGCCACAGTGATACTCACAGCACGTGCCAAGGGCCACAACTGAAGTGTGGTTGCATATACATGCAAATATATATGCAAATATATGCAAACAGCTTCTTTCACACTGACGGGCATGAATACAAAGATTAAAGCAAGTCTACACAACATGCAAGCCCCATTTAAGTCAGTAATAAAATGCAATATTTACCCGATTTCCACCCATATGACAGTACTTTTAATGAGCAATGATGGTCCAGGAATTTAACTACTAAAACGCATATCAACAAAAGACCATTATATTGACTACTTTTTTGTTTTGGCTTCACAATTGCGAAAGGAACACCTCTTGTTGAGTACGGTAACCTTCCAGTAAGGAACGTATCTTAGTTTCTTAAATTGCTGTCAGGTGGATACAAGTCTCTGAATTCAGGCTGACAAAATTCATGGTGCCGTTGCAGGTTTCTTTTCATTAACACAGCAATAGTCTTTTGACAAAGAAGACACATTGGTATTTCATTTCTCTCTGCAAAAGTGAATTCCATCTCCCAAACAGGGTTGAAAACCCTGTGTTTATCCAACAAGCATCTCTTCTTCGTGGCCATTTTTAATGCTTCTTATTAAAAAGAAAATTGTATACCACTGTTTTGGGTGTTTACCCTGATGCTTCAGGTTGTATGTTTCTTGGAGTGATTTTACTGTAAAAAGAAAAGTTTACAAGACAGAGCACTCCAACCTGAGGTGGGCGGGGAACTGGGCCAGTCAGGCCGGACACGAGAGGCAAAAAAGGATAAGTGTCCAGGAGCCCCATCCTGGATTCTAGCAGGGCTGAAGTTCCCATGTGGGAGTCTGTCGCTCTGTGCGGGACAGAGGCAGCGCTGCCCGGCCCACGGTGCTGGACCCAAACGTGGCCAGTGTGATTCAGTCAGCACCTCTTAGGCTCTGCTCAGAAAGCTAAGCAGCCAGCTCTTCCCACAATGCCCCGGAGCTCCTGGCACCTCCTCCCTGGGGGCTAGAAATGCAGACATCCTGTACATGGTATCTATTCCAGCCAGCCTGTCCGCTTGCATCTTTCAATGCTCACCCCTCCTGGGAGACGCCTCACTGTTGTGTAGCGTGTTCCCAGTGGAAGCTATGTTCAAAGGATCCCACTAGTGGGCTGCGTCTTGAGTAGCCCTGGTATAATGCATGCCATTCAGAGGGATGGTTTATTAGCACCCAGAGTGACATAAGTTATACTGACGTAAGTGGTAGTGTAGACATAGCCTTAGACATTAATTTGATTACTGTCTTTTCCACTGCAGAGAGTACAGCTGAACTCAATAATTTGGGACAAATTGCCTGTAAGGAAACAAATTATATTATAGAGTTGGCTCTACAGGACTAAGCTTATGCCATTTTGGGAAAAGTGAAGATGGAGAATGTAAGCTTGAGTGCACAAAAGCCACTAGTGGAATTCCTATTTCTTGCTCTTCTTTTTTAATCAGTTTCAGCAATCCTAATTTAATTCCACTTAATAGTACATTTAGGGTTGCGTCCTGCTAATGCTCATGCATTTGAATAGCTTTACTTGTGAGAGTAAAGTGTTTATAGCATTGCACCCTTAACTTCTACCAAGCACAGGAAACTTGTCCTATCACATTATAAAGCATCATGTACACTATTAGAACCAATAGCATTCCTTAACAACATAATCCACTTAAGAATAATGTATTCTTATCTGGCCCCATCAAGCTGCAGGTATCTAGTTAATTACATATTGGCTAACAGAGTGCTGCTTACATAGCAACCCAAGGTCCAAATGTTACTTTCACCATGTAATTGCACTCCAGGGAAACAAGCAGTAGTGAAATTTTGTCTGTTCATCTATTTCTTTTGAAACAGCTGTTATTACATATAGTGTACATGTAATGTGGACAGAAGTATAGGACATGTACAAATGTTTGACTGGCCTGGGTAAATTGTTTGTAACCTTTTAACCCTTTTTTTTCTGTTGTTGAATTATTTGCTAGTGTATTAAAATAGTTAGAGCAACATTTTATACCAGCACGTTTCACCATATGAATTGCTCATTATTCACTTTATCTATTGATTTGACTAAGTCATTCATCATTGTTTTCGGAGAGTGAATGGCTACAAGTCTTATGGCATTGTTTCTGTTAACTGATTGGGTCACTGAATTTATGCTCCAAAGAAAGGATGTTAAGAGTTTTCAAGACAACCACATGAACACTTGTGCAAACTTTTACAGTAAAACACAAATATTTCCGAGACTTTAATTTAAAAGGACATATAGTATTTGAGGTGGAATCTTTATCAATGCAAGAATTTTATGTTGAGACACTTAATCTAGCAGCATGGGAAATCCACACTTTGAAGATTTAGCCATTTTCTTATAAAAACTGCTAGCTCGTCTTGTTGAAAAAATGGGGGGGGGGACACTCCTTTTTTACAGTACTCAGCCAGAAAAACTGAAAGACTAACACAGAGATAGGACTTTTCTCCATTTATGTCAGCAGAGCGCTAAATTTGAAGTCTGATTACAGGAACACTACAACTCTACATTTTACTTCTAAGCGCGGCACCAAAAATATACACCAATGTACTAATCTGATTTGACTACACAGAGCCACTGTATTGGGATACTCTGGAGGAATACAGCTGTAAAATGTCAATACAAATATTAGAACATCCTCCTTAGACTTAATAATTATTTGCTACCCTCTCTCACTTCTGTTTTGTTAGAGTGAATCTTTTCATCCTTCAGACTTCGCCATAGTTATCCTGATGACTTCTAATAAGGGCAAAGCAACTGGAGCATGGTCTGAAATTGTACTTCCTCCTATCTCAACTAAATAATTTCCTACACAGATGTCCTGATATTTGAGTTTGGCTATCTGAGTTGTTGAGATCAGAGACGGGGGAGAAGAGGGAAGGCACAAGGAAGATGGCAAAGTAGCCATATCCTACTTCTGTTTCCTTCCCGTGATATGGCTGTTAAAACTTATATCAGCTCCTAAATATTCCCAAGTGGATTTTATACTGTCCAGGGAGCTCTGCAGGCTCTAGTCTTCTTTTTTTTTTCCTCCTTTACCACAGTCCAAGTATTTCACCATTTCTTGGGGGTACGCCAATGGAGTGACAGAGCCAGCATAACATCCTACACCAAACCTCCCAGTTAGGAATGCTTTGCATTGCTTGGCTGGTGGCAAAAAGCATTTCTTGCCAAAGAAAATCAGTTTCAGATTAGTCATATGTTTTATTTTTATTATCTTCTTAGTTTCATTCAATTTATATCCTCTCTTTAATGAGCTGGCTCAAATGGCAGGAAATCAACCAAGTGAACACAGAAATTTTACTAGAATTTGGTAAACATTAACACTGGAATAGATGCAGATTTGCTAACAGATGCATATATATATTTAAACTGATATAGAGCTTCTCCTTGTTCTTGATTACATACTTTATAAAAATCACACAGCTTCATGTTTAAATTAATAGGATATTTTCATGAAAAGATTCTCTAGTCTACCTGCTCCCTATTATTGTTTTGTATGTTTTTATTGCTTAAAGAAATAGGAAGATTGTGTAAAGTTTTAAACATTGTAGGACTTCCCATTTTCTTTTCCTTTTAATTGGACTCTCAATGAATCCACATTAAGAATAAACATTATTTTCTTTGCATCCACAACCCATACAATCCTGCTATGCTCTGGAGTATCTGCTTTAAAAGATTTTAAAACAGGAAATGAAGGATACAAATCTTTCTGGAGATCACTCCTTGGGAACTTTTAAATATAAAGTGCCATATAATTATGGGTTGAGTGTTACTTCCTCCTTTTATTTTAAAAAATTGTAAGAAACAATTAAGCTCCCTCATGCTACCAATCAGCTGAAAGGACTTGCCTCCACTCCAAACTGCAAGTACATCACTACCCAAAACAAAAGCACATGAGGGCAGAAGGGATTTGTTGGCCATTCTCTTATGGAAGATTTTGTATTTATAGTAGGGACAAGCACTGGAAATATAGCCCTGAGAAAAGCTAAGGAAGAGCAAGTTCTTTTGGGTTAGGTGCTGACTGGAATAGGGACTTAGAACTGTGAGCAAAGACACCATCTCTTGTTTAATTCCTGCTGTTTTTTGAGAAATGGAATTTTGTATATTCTTTGTAAATAAATGAGCTTTCATTAAACAAACATCCATTTGACTCTATCATAAGCTTCTCATAATGGGAAAAACTTGCAAAACCCTTGGCTAACTCCTTGGTTCAAACAGCGATAGCAGTATAAATACTGTACACTTCATTATCTTGGTAAATATCCAGATCGTTGGTTTTATAATTGATGGTTATTTGATTCCTCAAGGATTCTGACTGCTTGACTCATTGGGGAATTTTGTATGTATTATCTATAATAAACACCCATAGATATTAAGGTAATTAAATGAAAGTAGGCCTATATAATAATCAAGCAAAAGCATGTTTCCTGATGGACTTGTTTTCATCAATACTATTACAAATAAGTCTAGTGAAAATATTAAATGTTTATGTACAATTAGAGGCAAGTGTGAATTATGCATTTTGTCTGTTAAAATCCCAACCACAGTGCTGTTGAAGCCAATCATTTCTATAAAGCGTGGTCAGAATGCCAGGAAGAGTAACATTGTAATAAAAAGGGTGCAGAAAGCAAAATGTCATCTCTACCCAATGATATACCACATGTCCTGTGATATCTGAAAACTACAAGGATCTCTGACATTTCTAATCAGTGGTAAGTAATTTAATCTGTAATGTGGCGCAGACATTGAATGCTTTTTTTCTCTCTTATTAGAGGTCCCAGTCTACTGAGGAAAAAGTAAAAAGGATTTTGCTTTGTAGTTCTTCCAGTGTAATTAATGTTAAGCACTATAATTGTTAAGTGTAATTAGTATCAAGTGGAGTTTTACACAACAGCAAATGGTAACATAATTACATATTCAAGCTGTCTCCAACCAAAAAATCAAGCCAAATGTCCAAAGCAAAAAAGCTTGCCTTTTAGTTAATACATATTTATAAGCAGACACGTTGTGGCATTGCTCTGCTAAAGATTGAATATGTACTCATTGCTTGGATCTTTATGTAAATGTACAGTGTCTCAGCGGTGCTTTTGTAGCCTTTTTTTCCTGTCTGATGTAATGTAAATTTCCCTTTTAATTCTATGATTTAATGCAGATTTTATTCCACTTTTATGGACGTCATTTATACACTACGTTGACTAATATATGTTGGCTAGTATGTAAATATATATCATATTAGTGTATATTATCAGCACCATATATACATGCTAGCATGCATCAAGCACCAATAAACTTAAGCAGAAATGTTGGAACAGTAATATTGTTTGCACTATACCATAATGCTGTTCATTGTGCTAAATATCCCAACAGGCCTCTGTTCAGTAGGTATTCTGCTACTATACATAATGTCTGTAAGAAGTCTTGCAACGCTGGCAGAACTAGGCACAAATAGCTGGTACTATCTGGCCTGGCTGCATGAATCATCTCACTTGCCCTTTTGTGCAAAGGATAGGAAACCTCGACAAAGCCTGCAGCTTGTTAACCAGCAGTCTAAGTGGGCCTCTTTCTCCATGGTATAGCCAAGGTAGGGGGCATTTTGATTCATCAACTTAAGCTTGACTGGGTTGCCTTGCAGCCTGCCTGAACCAGGAACTGCAGGACTGGCCAGACCCTGGCACGGGTGAGTGTTCTATTTAGCTCCATATATGACTACGTCATCAAAATTGCTGAGAATATAAAAACAGGACAGTAACAGATTGTGAATCTCACAAGTACTCTGATGGTGTTGATCTGTATCAAGAAGCAGGTAGTTCTGGGAGAGGTCTATGCTTTTGTGCTGGTGGCAGATGAGCAGAGCCCTGTGCACATACAAAATTGGCATCTGTATCCACATCTGAAAAAAATGATCTGCAGATATCCACAGATATCCCTGAATATAAAGTGGATATCCATAAATGTTCAGGGTTCTAGATACAAAATCTGTATCAGTATCCACAAAAATAAGCTGTGGATGTCTGCATCCACATCTGTGGATGTGGATACCTGCAGATGTAAAGTGGGTAACTGCGGATTTGCAGGGCTCTACAAAACAGGAGCATGTGAAGGTCTATACATGACTGGAGTTATTGTGTATGCTGGTTGTGTTGGTTTGTGGGTGGTTATGCTGATTGGAGTGAGAGGCAACTGGCCCAAGTAATCCACCATTTATTCAGTCTCCCTCATGCCACCAATGAAAATGTTGTATGCAAATTAGCTGTAGAGTAAGACTGGTGACTGGTTGAGTTACTTCCGATATTACAGTTGTCTAGGTCTCTTGATATGGCAGAGCTACATTCCATATCAGGCTACAGAGTGATACCCAGAGTGACATGCCTGGAAGCTTATTATATAGCTGACAATTTAAGGATCAGATTGTGATTAAGATGGTGCCTATTTTCTCTGGGATGAGGAGGGGGCCATCCACCGCAACAAAAATCTCCAGAGGAATTATGGATAGCTCATGCAAAACAGTGGCTCCTCAAGAATTTAAAGTGTAGAAGCAGCTTCACAATCCCTTGAAAGGGTTGCCTTTTGGGTACATGGTATTCATGTCTGCAGGTGGGAGAAGACTCTCTGCTCATGATAAAGGCTGCGACTTTAATGGATGCAAAAAAAGTGAGAAAGGGCATAAATATCTGGCTCTGATGAAGGGATTATTTGTTGTTTTTAGATGTGCACATTTACTTCTAATTTTTTATTCAAATAAAGTACAGGTTGAACCTCTCTAGTCTAGCACTCTCTGGTCCAGCAACATCCGTAGTCCAGAATGATTTTAGTTAGCTAGATGTCCAGTTATCATAGGTGTGGTCAAGTTTCCTGTGGCCCCATAAAGTTTGTTTACAGCCCCCAGTCCTAGCTCTCAGTGTTCTGTGCTGTTATTTAACTTTAATTTACCCCCCTAAATGTCTTCTAAGAGCCCAGTAAGCAGTGGAAGTGTTGGTAATGCTGCTAGACAATATTGATCTCCCATAGTCCGACAAATTCTCTGGCTCAGGCCCTGGTCAGGACCCGAAGGTGCCAGACGAGAGAAGTTCAATCTGTATTTTGGCAGTACATTTAGCTGTCCAATGCCAGCAAGTGGCTGTAAAAACTAGAAGACTTTCTTTTCTTTTATTGTAAATATAGTATAGTGTATCCCAAATGACTAAAAAAAAAATTGGCTCTGGCAACTTTCCCTCCACAAAGAGAATAACATAGGAAGTAGAGATCAACATATGCACCGCTAAATGCTGGACAACTTAGAAGTTTAGTTTCATTTTCTTTGATGGAAATATGCATGTAAAGCAATAAAACAAAGTATAGGCCACACTACACAGATCAGCAGCCATGCTGTGTAGAAAGCCCTAAGCCTGCTTCTCCAGCCCTGTCCTTGTCCTCAACAGGTAAAAAGCTGCTTGAAATTGCCACCTTTACTTTCTGCTATCAACTATTCCACTCTGATTGAAGGCTCGGGGACTGTGTTGGCAGGCAGCAGGAAAGGTACATGTAGTGTGGAGTCCAGTCTGATTTTGGGACTTAATACTGACCCAGAGGTGTGTCTAGACTACACCTCTGTTGACAGAGAGATGTAGATTAGGCACATCGAAATTGCTAATGAAGCGGGGACTTAAATATCCCATGCTTCATTAGCATAAACATGGCCGCTGCTTTCTTTGAAAAAGAGTTTTAAAAAAAACCCGGCAGTCTAAATGCGGATCTGTCAAAAATAAACCCTTTTTCAACAGATCCTGTATTCTTCAAAAAATGAGGTTTACAGGGTCTGTCGAAAAAGGACTTATTTTTGACAGATCCGCATCTAGACTGCTGTTTGTTTTTGAAAAAACTCCGTTTCGAAAAAAAGCGGCAGCCATGTTTATGCTAATGAAGCATGCGATATTTAAATCCCCGCTTCATTAGCAAATTTGATGTGCCTAATCTACATCTCTGTCGACAGAAAGGTGTAGTCTAGACACTCCCCCACAGAGCAGCTTGAGACCTTGGTCTCTTTGGGCTTGTCTATACTACGGAGAAGATCGACCCTCCAGAGTTTGATCTTCTAACGTTCAGTTTAGCAGGTTTAGTGTAGACTGCCAAATTGAATACTGAGGGCAGCCCCCACTGGCATCCTGTATGCCTCTTTCTGTGAGGAGTAAAGGAAGCCAATTGGAGCGTGTGTTCCCATCAGCCTCCTGCAGTGTAGACGCGGCGGTGGCTTGGCTTAAAGTAAGCCAAATCCAACTGCACATTTTGCGTTGCTGGATGGTGTACCTTAAGCCAACCTGCCTGGTCTTGTGTAAATCAGGCCTATGAGCTTACACCACACATAAGAATCAACCATTGGCTAAAGGCAAGGAGGTGCCTTAATCTAGGATTAAAAGATAGAGGCTGGAAAGGCAGAGGAGACAGCTTGTGATTGAGGGAGGTAAAATTCCTTTTAGGCATCTGTGATTGATGCCATATTCTTGTTGATTGACTGCTCTTTGCAATGACACAAGGCTTCCGTTCATGCTAATAAAGGTATCGGGATAGATCTGTGCACTGGAATGATTCCTGAATGAATTCCTACCTCCCCAGTCATTACAAGAATTTGGAACAAACTAGCAAATACCCCACATATGCTTATATAGATACTTCAGCCATTTGACCATGCTCTGCTCTCAACTGGTCTGTGCTTTCATTTCCTCCCCAGATAATACATATCAACATGCACTTGATAAAAGCTTAGATTGAAATTTGTTGACTGACTGAATGTCCTTTCTCTCATGAAATAAATAAATACATTTGCACAAAATGGCTATCTTGCAGATGTCTTGCATTTTGTCTTAAGTTTGTAGAATTGTCTGGATGATTATCTCCCTCAGATGAATTATTTTGCAGTCTGATTAGAAACTTGAAGTTATTTTAAAATGACATTACAGATTCGCTGTTCATTTATAAGAAGAGATTGCCGAGTCTTTGTATAATTTTTCTTTAGAATCTTACAATATTTTTGTTTTTATTATGCCAATATCCAGAGCATAAGAGTTTATTACCATAAGCCTGTTCTTTGTTTCTCTTGAAAAAAAAGCCAATGCAGTTGTAATTTAAATACAATGCTACACCCTAGACCCAGCTCCAACAGAAAAGAAATGCAAGAGAATTCTTGATGGTCATAATGTCAAATAGATGTTGCTACAAGGAAATGCCACTGACATATAGCTATATCATATTGCACATAACCTATTGTTAGGGAAATAATGCAACAGTTATGCCATATGATCCAATCAGAAAATTTTCTGATCATTTTATTAGTAAAAAAAATATCACAGAGCAGGCAAAGGCAACACAATGGAATTGGTACTTGTCATGGAAAATAAATTATTCAGGGTCAGTAAGACACAACCTCAACCAACTCTGGCTCCACAGAAGCCCAAATATGCAATTCCTACATTTTGGGGCTCTGTGAAGTGAGGCATGATTGGGAGGCAGCGGGCAACAGGCAGAACTAAGGAATGAACTCAGTCTGATGGGGCAGATTTCTAGGTTTATGGGTAAAACTGGGGTAAATGTATGAGACAAAAGCTATTGGAGAGTTTGACCCTAAGCTTCTGAATGCAGTGAAGAAAACATTCTTCCTGCAGCAACACAAAGGCTACAAGGATTGTGTTTTCTCCTTGATGTGCACTACTTAGCTTGAAGAGAGACCAGCAATAGCTGTACCTGTCAACAATGCCATAATCAGATTTTGGCATGGGGAAGCAAGACAGTGTGGGGGGAGTCAGTTGGGATCTAAATCAATTTAGTCAAGTCTTCGTCAGACAAGGTATTGACAGAACTAAGGGTTGCAAGTAAGTAACATCCCCAAGTTCTGTGTTCCTGTTGTCCAAGCAGCAATAAGGATGTCAGCTGGAAATGAGTGCTCTGGATATTACACTGAGGAAATAACACTTACAGATTGCCTGATTTTTAAAAGATGAGACACTATAGATCCTTTGTCACTGAGATTGAAGATGACAAAGATAATATCTTGAGGACTCGTGAGACTAGAGAAATGTAAGTACAGGGCCAGAGATTTGCTGTGTTGGACTGTTTAGGATGCATGAATTGAAAAGTAGATTCTTACAGAATAATTTACAGCATTGGATGTCAAGCTAAGACACTTGCCACTCATGGTACACTACTTGGATCCTGATGTGACCTGACGCTGCTATTTTTCATGCTACATAGTGCTGACCATGTGCTAATTCAGTAATTGTTTTGAAATGGAGAGACTGGCAACATAAAACCTTCCACAATGAGAGGCAAACACAGAAGCATTTTTCCTGAGACAGAACACCAGCAGCATTATTGGACAGTGGTACCAGGGACAATGTATAAGTATCCAAAAAGTTTGCAAAACGCTATGATTTTTGTCAGAAAATTCAGCTTTCAACATCTGTAACCAAATGTATTAACAGAAAATTATCGACTGTGAAATGCCCACTAGCTAGCAAAACCTAAGCAGAGTGTAGGAAACTCAGACTTTTGCTAAAATGGAGTTCAGGAGTATGCCAGTTGGTAGCATAAAGATATTTATTAAACTACAAATGGAATCCATGACATTCTATACCTTGGAAGAGCACCCTGTAACCCCCATGTTCCTCATCTGTATATATTTGTGATGTTGCATATAAAACATACCCTGAGAAGTATCGGGTAGAGGTAAGCATGTGTAAGTATGTATACCTTTAGTGCATATGAATTTATGAGATTGTGTTTTATGACTGTCACTAAAATATGCTATTAGTTGGGGAATCAGCCAGATATCAGCTCCCGAGTGATAACAGCCAGTGCCCTGGTGGGGTGTCAAAACAACCATCAACAGCCATTGTCCAGCAAGGGAGATACAATTCAATGACTCACCTGCATAAAGCCACACCAGGGGATTGCTCAACCTTGCCTGGGGACTCAGCAGCGCCCACCAGACATGCCTGGACTTGTATTCTCCAAGCACATGCACTAAGGGTATAAAACAGAATCCAGGGAGCCCATGCTTCACCTTTCTCCTGCTGCCCTCACCTATGCTGCAAGCAACAAGGACACTGAGAAGATTCCAAGGGTGCGTCTACATGTCACCTGTAGCTCGACATAAGCTATGCAATTTGAGCAACGCAAATTGCGTAGCTTATTTCGAGTCAATTTCGAAATAGCTTATCTTGTAATTTGGCACTGTCTACATGGCACCACATTTCAAAATAACCCGCTATTCCAAAATGTCCCTTACTCCTCATGGAATGAGGTTTACAGGGGCATCGGAATAGTGAGCCTGTTATATTTCAAAATAGTGGGCTTGTTGTTGAGATGCGGGATAGTTATTTTGGGATGCCTTTGGTATCCCAAAATAGTGCTGCAGTGTAGATGCAGCCCAACAGAGGAGAATGGCCCAGGTTTAGGGCCCCACTGTCAACTTGCTATGAGCAGCCCGCTACCCTGCTGACTCTGCAGGGATCCTAGCCACTGGCCTTCCACTAGGGATGTAAGCGACTAGTCAACTACCCAATAAGCCTAGGCTTGTTGGGTAGTTGAGTCACTACTTGATGACTCACTTTGCCCCTCCCCCTTCCTGCCTCTGTATCATTTAAAAAGAAAAGCTACAGTGGTCTGGGACCCGAAATTCCACTGACTATTAGATAAGCTTATTAACCACTACTTAACATCCCTACCCTCCACTGGGACTCTCTGGTCCTGCAACATCCATGCCGGACCATGGATGTTGCCAGACCAGAGAATCCTGGTTAAGAGAGTTTCAACCTGTAGTAATGTGGAAAGAGGCTATTGGAGATGGGGACTGGCAGAAAGAGAAACTGGGGAAGGAACATCCACAGGCAGCATGGTTATACAAGAATCCTAGTGTGGTCACCAGGGAGAGCTGGGAAGCTTTGAGTATGGCAGACCTTCTAGTTTGGGGGCAGGTTTTGATGTTCTCAACTTCAGGAACCAAAAAGTTTCTCACCATCAGCCAGGGAAAGGGGACTGCTGAGTTCATAGAAATAAAGGGTGGCCTACAACTAACTGAGCCATGCTGCATATTCACAGTTCAGATGGGTAGCAGGTTTTCTAAGCTGTTGGGGATGAGGGAGAATGGAGAGAGGCACATATGGATGGGGGTACAAATTCAGGCATTTACCTAAGGGTTAATGGGCTTGAACAACTTCAAAGAGAACAATGGAGCTGGGATCAGAGGACTGAGGAGGCCCAGCAGTTGGGGATAATGAGCTAGTCAACAACGAAAAGGTGCTAAAGAAAAGGAAAGAATGCAGAAGAGGTGTAAATTAAAGGGTTTAGTATCAGTGAGTGGTAGGATTTGGATGGGGCTCCAGGAAGCAAGACTATTTTCTAGCTGTCATGCTGCAGGAACTTAGAGGGACTGGAGGAGAGGCCCATCTTTTTGGTCCAAAGCACCTGATACTGAGAATGGAGTAGGGATATTGTTTTATATACTATAGCAGTACTGGTACAAAGGGTGGCAAAACTGCAGGTGGGACAGGGTTTACTGGTTCCTTTCTAGTATTTGGATGTGAGGTATTGCTGTTGTCTTCTATGGCCCACAGTATCGGAAGCTGAGGAAAGATCTTTTCACAGAGCCTTTATTATTGACATCTCGGCTGTGGTTTGTATGATAGATTTGAATTGTTTAGCTGAAGTGAATGATAATGAAGCAACCTCAAGGGTTGTGAGCTATGACACTTACAAGCAGTGTATGATGTTGCTTGGTTAAAGGATGTTTTTGGGCACCCTCCTTTAAGGAAGAGGAGGCATATTCATTTTTTAGAGGGGATTTGGGTGGTTGATTGACCAGGGTGGAGGTGAAAGCTACCTCAGTGATATGACAACATACAGTGCAGCCTGTGGTGTTTGCTGACCACCCAAGCTGAAATCCATGAGCATGGAACAGTTTTTTATTTTCATAGCTATCGGAAACAAAATCCTATTTTACTTAAATTCAATGGCAATTAGAAAAACCAAAGACATTTTTATGGAATTAGAAACAGTCGGGAAATTTTAAATATCATGGAGTGGTGGGAACTAACACAAAGGAATGTGGCAGCCTCTTTACACTTTTTTTCAGCACATCTGTGTATCTCTGATTACGAACATTATTAGCATTGCAGAGCCCTTTGAACAATCGTCATAGCTGACTGTATGCTGGGAATGCTTGGATAGAAAAGTCTTAGAGGACATTAGGAATGAGAAGGAAATGGAAGGGGAAAAACTGAAACCAGTTAAATTTGCAAAGGACTTTAAGGAAAAAGTTGAAGGATCCTCCTTTGATGTATTTGCAGGATGAAAGGAAAAGACTGAAATGGAATATGGTGGGGTTACAGGATCAGCGCTGGGTAGGACCACTGGGACCCTGATGACATTTTGAGGGTAGTTCAAGAATATTAAGTGAGTTATTTCAGGGACAAACCATTTCTCCTTTCCTGAGCAGAAATTTTTGGATAGCATTGCAGCTCTTCCAACACTGGCAGATGAAGAATGGAATTTGTCTGTGGGACCAATAGAGGAAACAGAGGTTTGTGTCACTACCTTGAACCTGAAGAGCGGAACTTCCCTGTGGGAAAGACAGTTTGACAGCAGAATGTTATCTGAGGTTTATGACTCTATGATTGTCTCATGTGCTTTCTGAGATTCCTTGACTAGAGACCCATTGGGATCTGTTTTTTTATGAAGGTCTTGTGATTTTTTTTGTTTATTTTGGCAGAAAAGTGATTTGTATTTATGTGACACATGTATCCTCTCCCTGGAAAGCTGTTGGTCAAATTGACAGGACATTTTTTTCCACATGCTCCAGGGAAATAAACGTAACCCGAAGAGAGGCATATTCTACATGCCAGTTAAAGAAAAGGTTTGGGGGATGGTATGCCCTAAAGCTGTCTTGACAGCATTTGTTCCTGCAGCAGACCAGCAGTCTTATATCACTTGCTTTAAAATGCATTTCTCATTGGTAAATTCAGAGAATAGTATTCCAGCAAGGTGCCTCTCAGTTTCAGAGAACACTATACCAGAGGGTGTTTGAGGGATCTTTTTCAGCATGCCAAATAGCAGTACAGAATTTCCCAGATGTCACAGTGGGGCATAGTTGGGCTTTTGAAATACCAGAGATAGCTTCAAATACAGGGATAGACAGAGACAGGTATTTCATGGTAAATTGTATGCTAGAGATAATGTATTAGGGAAGCACATAATAGATCAGGTCTACCCCTGGGAAGCCTACTTTGGATCAGAGGAGACAACAGAGCTCTTTTCATTATTCTGTTCCTTTTAATATCCACATCTGGGATTTGTAGGCTTCAGAATGGAGAGAGTGTCCTATTGTTGTGTGGCAGACTTATGGACACTTAGCTTTGGAGCTTTTTCAAACTCCAGAGGACCCAGGATGAGAAAGGACAGATATTTGCATCATATTTTTGACATTGGCAGAATCCAGAGAGAATCCACAAATAAATCAGAAAAGAGCAAGCCAACCAGCCCGTCAGCCATAGTACCTCTGCTGACCATGTTATAAAGTCACTGGAGAGATTAAAGTTATAGACATTTTAGCAAGTTAACCAGTGAATAATGTTGTTGACAATGCTAATCATCCCAAAACATGGGAAGAACAAATATTTTTGTCTAAGAAAGAGCATGTAATGTGTTCTGGGAGTCATCAAATTGCACATTTGCAGATAAATGGAAGGTATGAGACTAAGCAATTAGAGCATGTAAGCAATTAGAGCTCAAAAAACCTCAAACGAAAAACAAACAAACCCCAAGCTATTTTTGCAGTTGTGGTGCTGTTTTTTTAGAAGCTAATCATATCCTACTAAAGTTGATTCATTTGCTTGAGCCTATCTTTGAATGATTTCTCAGGTGCATGACAACTAGCAACTGGACTTGCCCATGCAAGCAAAACAAAAAAACTACATATTGTGAAAAAGCTCTCACTGAGCAAAGAGGAGCAAATATATTGTCCAGTAGTATGACAGAACTCTTTTGTTCTAGGCTTCATAAACTAGCCTAATCTTTACCTGATTCTACTTTCCAATGTAAACAATACAAGGTAACCTGAATCCAACTGATCTTAGCAAAAATAAATAACTGACCATATGGAATGGATTTAGTGTACGCCAATTATTTCTAAATATATGGTCAAGGTAATTTAGAAGTCTTTCTAATTTTTTTCATGTCCTTGTATACTTTAATGAAAACCTCCTTATTGGAATTCTTTATTTTGCAGTGACATTTTTCTTATGATAAAAAAAATTGCATTTTACCAATTACACTAACATTTCAACAAAATGCTATTTTCTTTAAATGCTACAATTGTACACATGTAATGCTAATAATAACTACTAATGTTTTCATGGAGAGAAATCATTTAACTATCTCATGCTTACAATTTAAAATTTCTCTTTGAAATTATAATTGGATTTCCTACTCTAAAATCAAAATAATTCAAATACATTTAAAAAACTGTACATATAAAGTTCTTAATGAACCCAGCCCTAAATACCCTCTCAAAAACCTATTTTGGAATAAATGAGAAGCTAAGGACTCTAAATAGTAGCAATAAAGTATAAGCTTTAAATGAAGCATTGACATTATATATGTATTTCTCTATCAGACTGAGAAGATGGAAGCACACTATGGCATATTTTTCACTGAGGTTCACAGCCCTATTTGATGTGATTTTACTGGCTGCTTGGTGACCATTAAACAACTTCACACAAGACAAATCTCATTGTCCTCACTGTTCTCTTATAGCTTTGGCAGAAGTGCTTATAAAACTGATTTGAAAGTAAGCTCAGCAAAGGTAAGTGTGTGCAAATTTGAAAATACGGATTTATTATTATATTGTAGGCAGGAAAACAAAATTGAAATGCCAGTGAGGAAAGGGCTATCTAAGGTCTACGTCAGGCACCCCTGAGATTCTGGAGTAAAACTCTAAACTGGAAAGAAGGGATAATAGGCAGGAACTAGAAGCAGCTAGAGTCAGACTCTGAGGAAACCAGATTGTTGCACATAAATACATCAGGTGTTTGGCAAGCCAAACACTCATGGGGAAAGATGGTAGCTGCTTTCTGGAGATGATACGTATAACATAACTGCAAGTTTGTCTTGTTACCAATACTGAAGAAAGAGAATATTTATTGATGACTACAGAGTCATTATCAGACGGGACACTTCAGCCATGCCCCTTCCTACTCCAGAATGCCTCCTGAAAATGGGACCCCTGTAGCGGTGTTTCAGGCTACATCTAGACTACAAGCCTCTTTCGAAAAAGGGTGTCTAGACTGCAGTCTGGATGCTTTCTTTCAAAAAAGCACAGTTTGCATTACATAGCACAATTTTTCAAAAGAGCAGTTTTGAAAAAAGGTGTTATTCCTTGTAAAACAAGGTTTTCCGCAATCGAAAAAACTGCCACTTTCTTTTGATTTACTTTCGAAAGAACGCGGCAGCAGTCTAGATGCAGGGGAAGTTTTTTTGAAAAAAGGCCACTTTATTCGAAAAAACCCTGTAGTCTAGACACACCCTCAGAGTCCTGCTGGCACCAGGATATTCCCTTGGTGGGGAAGTAGTAGTAACATGCCTGCTGTCTGCCCTGTTTGCATCAGCCTAACCAACACAAAAAGGCCATGAAGCAATGCTGACTATGGCTCCTTGTCTCTAAAATGGGATTTCTAATTTGCCTGGGAACATTTTGTTCGGTAGGTTTGCAATACCCATCACTTTCATCAACTACCAAGTCAACATAGAATCTGTTTTCAATCTCTTGAATAGGGTTCAAAATTGCCTGTGTGTAAGAGTACCCTAAAGTCTGCTCGCTCAATATTTGTCAAGATAACAGGAGAAGGTTGGAGATTTATTCCTCCCGCCCCCACCCACAATCCTTCAAATGGGCAGCTTTCTCGTGTCTCCAGACGACTGGAAAAGGGCAAATATACTGCCCATTTATAAAAAGGGAAATAAGAACAACCCAGGAAACTATAGACCAGTTAGTTTAACTTCTGTGCCAGGGAAGATAATGGAGCAAGTAATTAAGGAAATCATCTGTAAACACTTGGAAGGTGGCAAGGTGATAGGGAACAGCCAGCATTGATTTGTAAAGAACAAATCATGTCAAACCAATCTGACAGCTTTCTTTGATAGGATAACTAGTCTTGTGGATAAGGGAGAAGCGGTGGATGTGGTATACCTAGACTTTAGTAAGGCTTTTCATACGGTCTCGCATGATATTCTTATCAATAAACTAGACAAATACAACTTAGATGGGGCTACTATAAGGTGGGTGCATAACTGGCTGGATAACCATACTCAGAGAGTAGTTATTAATGGTTCACAATCCTTCTGGAAAGGTATAACAAGTGCGGTTCCATAGGGGTCTGTTTTGGGACCGGCTCTGTTCAATATCTTCATCAACGATTTAGATATTGGCATAGAAAGTACGCTTATTAAGTTTGCAGATGATACCAAGCTGGGAGGGATTGCGACTGCTCTGGAGGATAGGGTCATAATTCAAAATGATCTGGACAAATTGGAGAAATGGTCTGAGGTAAACAGGATGAAGTTTAATAAAGACAAATGCAAAGTGCTCCACTTAGGAAGGAACAATCAGTTTCACACATACAGAATGGGAAGCGACTGTCTAGGAAGGAGTACGGCAGAAAGGGATCTAGGGGTTATAGTGGACCACAAGCTGAATATGAGTCAGCGGTGTGATGCTGTTACAAAAAAAGCAAACATGATTCTGGGATGCATTAACAGGTGTGTTGTAAGCAAGACACGAGAAGTCATTCTTCCGCTCTACTCTGCGCTGGTTAGGCCTCAGTTGTCGTATTGTGTCCAGTTCTGGGCACCACATTTCAAGAAGGATGTGGAAAAATTGGAGAGGGTCCAGAGAAGAGCAACAAGAATGATTAAAGGTCTAGAGAACATGACCTATGAAGGAAGGCTGAAAGAATTGGGTTTGTTTAGTTTAGAAAAGAGAAGATTGAGGGGGGACATGATAGCAGTTTTCAGGTATCTAAAAGGGTGTCAAAAGGAGGAGGGATAAAACTTGTTCATCTTGGCCTCTGACGATAGAACAAGAAGCAATGGGCTTAAACTGGAGCAAGGGAGGTTTAGGTTGGACATTAGGAAAGAGTTCCTAACTGTCAGGGTAGTCAAACACTGGAATAAATTGCCCAGGGAGGTTGTGGAATCTCCATCTCTGGAGATATTTAAGAATAGGTTCGATAAATGTCTATCAGGGATGGTCTAGACAGTATTTGGTCCTGCCATGAGGGCAGGGGGCTGGACTCGATGACCTCTCGAGGTCCTTTCCAGTCCTAGTATTCTATGATTCTATAACGGTTGTCTTTACATATTAAAGTAAGCTAATTTTCTGGGGAACCTGAACACTTGTGTGTTGAACAGATTAGGCATTGAGTGATATTTTCTCTTTCTCTGGTCATAGTGATTACTGGGAAGTGTGATGACCGCTCTTCTGGGGAGAGGTTGATTACAACTGATAAGTCTGAATTCATGTAGCGTAATCAATTGGGCAATTTTCTTCCTCCAACTATAACGTGAGATTAATATTTGATGCCACTAGCTGCTAGGCTGGAATTGCCTACGTCAGGCAATCATTACTGTGCACCTCTGAACTCTCCTCGTTCGTCGCTCTTGTTCTGGGCAGCTCTCTCATGTCTCTTTAAACCCTCTCCAACCAGAGAAGTAGGACTTCTTTGCTGGGACTCACAATGGTAACGGGCATTCAGTGTAGGGCCACCATAGCACAGTTCAGGCCATGGGATATCATCATTAATACCTATGCCAACCCATGCTACATTCAGCTCCTTGCATCCCCACTGACTTCTGATACATTAACATGAGCACACGTAACTGGGATTTTTTTGGGGGGGGCACTTAGCTATCACCTGCCCGTATGTAGGAACTGAGTTAAAGGAAATCCTGAAATTGGAACAGAAGCTTGTTTAGCTCACTTTATTAAAAGTGTACAGTGTTGTTGTAGCCCTGTCAGCCTCAGGATGGTAGAGACACAAGGAGGGGGAGGTAATATCTTTTATTGGACCAACATCTGCCGGGGAGAGGCAAATTTCTGAGCCACACAGAGGGGAGGAGGGGCTCTGTGTAGCTTAAAAACTTACTTCACTCACCAAAAGAAGCTGATCCAATCAGACACTACATCACCCACCTCGTCTATTAACAGTGGACAGATTTTTTGTCATGGTGCAAAACTACTTAAAATGATATTCAATAGCTACTGTTTTTTTAACTCTTTCACTTCCTCCCCACCCAATAAAAAAAGCACTTGATTAAAGAGGAATGGATTTTGTAGCAACATTGGTGTTTCATACGTGTCCTTAGCTAACGCACCCTGGTATTTGTAATCCTTTCAGCTCAGTCCTGCATCTGTATAGTTTCAAACCCTGTTTCCTCTCATCATGCAAATCTATGTCCATCTTGATTAGTGGCACCAGCCACCCAACTCCAGGGGATTTCTGAGTCCTGACATTGCCCTATTGCACAGTAGCATTATTGACATACGAGTGAGGCCACCCGTTTACATCACTGTGGTACATGCCATCCTGCCAGGATTTAGTGGCTGAGCCAAAGAAACTTCACGAGGCTGGTCTGTACTTTGTGACAGAAACAGCAGTAGCAAATAAGCTTGTGACATCATTACATGCCTGTGCTCTACGCTGGCATCAGAGTTATGATGTCAAATATGCTCCTTTTACATCCTTGGGGAGGCAAGAATAATGACTTCCATACCACATGAACACTGCATACTGGAAAGTTACAATGCAAAGTGCATTGTAGGTTTAATGATCAAGATTGACATTATTTGGCTGCCTTGGCAATAGTATGGAATACAAAAAAGCTCCTTACACTTGAACAATGCAGTCAGATGGGGTAAAAATGTCAGAAGTGACTAAGTGATGTGGGGATATAACCTTTATTAACTTTCAATGGACTTTGGGTGCTCTTTGAAAAAATTTACCCTAAATTCCATTGAAAAGTCAATGAAGGTTATGCTCCAAAGTCATTTTGAAAATTTATCCAGGGACTGTATTCCTTGACATGTATAATCATTTATTCCATCAGTCTGGGCTCTCACCCTGTCCTGTTGCGTGTGCAAGGGAGAGAGAGCACACACATACAGAATGCACCCAGCTCATGAAACTTGACCCTCCATCAATCTGCCTTCCCAGTCCCATTATGAATTGAACAAACTGGTTATAGAACAAAAAAAACCACAAGCTTATTAAATACAAAAAGTAATGTTAAGTGATTAAAAGAAACTGCAAACACATCAAAGCAGATTACTGAGCAAATAAAACAAAACATGCAAACTGAATTTAACACACTAAGAAATACTGGTTGCAAATAAAAATGGCTCACACTAAATGTTGTTTTAAGCAGTGTTTCTTCAAAGTAAACTGTACTGCTTGCAGCTTAAATTTCAATGCATGATTTTCATAAGTTAGACATTTCTCACCTAGGTTCAGCTCCTGCCCTCCCCACCCCAGTTTAGTTCTTTTGTTTCTTATGATGTGTTCAGTAGTCTTGTTTCTTGGGTAGGGAGGAAGTGGAAAAAAGTCTAGATTAACTCACTCCCCATCTTTAAACAGGATTTACATATGACAGGAATCCTTTGTTTCCTAGTTTGACCCTACCCCCACTTAGTGGAAAAAACACCAGCAGATCAAGATGGTGTTCAGTACCAGGTGACATGATCACCTGACCTTGCAATGTCAAAGCAGTATCTCAGGGAGCTTCTCAGAAAGAGGGGAGCTTCATATCTTCAGTGTCTTATTGTCCTTCCTACTGGTCCATTTAGGTGATTGCCTAATATCAGGTTCCCCAAATGCAATCACTTTTGTATTTGATGCATAGTCCAGATTACTAAATTCAGATACAGAAATGATTCATGCATACAAATATGATCACCACATTCAGTAAATCATAACATTTTCAGCAATCTTACATGACCCATCTTGCATAAAAATGGGTCTTAGTTATGCCATATTCATATCATAACAATATTTTTATGAAGAATATGGAGTATAGTGTGATATCCCACTCCTTGTTTCTCCCTCAGTGTCTCTCTCTCTCTCTTTATGAGGAATAATATTTCTTCTTCCTTGGATTGACTGTATAATTCTAAACCTACATAATAAAAAACATTTGTACATCTCTCCTAACAGATGTTCTATGCATATTTACATTGGCTTTGAAGAATTAAAGCTCTTCAGGATGAATGCCCAATAGGTAGTCCTGGTTTATCCTCACAAATGCAATGGCCACTTCAGTTATTATAGACCATTGTATTTCTCAGAAAAAGCTACCAGTTTGCACATGCTGCTTCATGAACAAGTGTTCTTTATTCCCAACACAAATGCATGTTATATCCTTCAGTTTTAATATGAAAAGTGCCAGTTCTGGGGTTCTCACAATTTGTTACCTGCTATAACCACTACTTAGAGTCTCCAAGTTTGTTAATAGACTAAGAAAAGATGATTCTGTAATTTATATTTGAGAAACAGGGAGATTGAAGTTTGTATTTCCAAACTTTCCATTCATGTTTAAGTATTACATTTTTCATCCATAAATAAATTGGTAACTGTGTGTATTCTTGCATACCATGTACCTAAATGCTAAAATATGCATATGCCAGTTTTTCCTAGAGGAATCAGAGTAGACCATACTTGTAAAATAATAATAATATATGGAGATGTACCTAGTTCATAGAATGGGAAGGGACCTTGAGAGGTCTTTGAGTCCAGTCCCCTACCCTTATGGTAGGGCTAAGTACCCTCCCTGACAGATTTACCCCAGATCCCTAAATGGCCCTCTTAAGGATTGAACTCACAAGTCTGGATTTAGCAGGCCAATGCTCAAACCACTGAGCTATTCCTCCCCCTGAAGTAGCCACTTCATTTGTTAAAAAAATAAAAATAAAAATAAATCCTACTGTCAGCGACAAGGTGGACCAACTATTATTAATTAAAGAGACAAGTTGTTCAGCTATATCGAACTCTTCTTCCAAGCTCATCTCTCTCGCCAACATAAGTTGGTCCAATAAAAGATCTCCCCCACCTATTCTCTCCTATATCATGGGACCAACATGGCTACAACTACACTGCATATTTCATACTCTGTATAAAGTCCATAACTTCTTGTATAGAACAAGCCACACGACAGAATTTCAGTATTGATATACAAAACAATTCCCCCAAACCAACAGTTTTCTCATCTTTAACTCCTTTCCTCATTTATTGGTGTTTGAAATCTTACCAACTGTGAAAGTTCCTCAGGGATTGGAATTTTGTGCCTGTTTTCTGTCAGCTGCAGAATGGCAATCTGTAACTGAAAAGAAATGCAACTATTGAGGATTTTCTGCCTCTCCCTTGTTTCAGGAATAGAATTAACTAAATGTTCCTCTCTGTACAAATTACTACTATAGCTGCAACCTGCACAAGTAAATATAATCATTTAAAAATAAATGTTTTCACTGTCTGTTGCGAAAACAAACATGGCAAGCATTCACTCAATTTAGATCATAGCTGAAGTCTAAAGTAGTGACTTCTGTAGTTGATTTATAGTCTATTCTAGCAATAAAAAGGGAAAGGATTTTTTCTGTACCAAGAAAAATAAAACCACATTTGTCTTTGGCAGTTTCAGGTTGAGATGAGCAATTTCTCTTCACTAATTTGCATCTACCTTTCATGGTCATTTGCTGCACAAGTCTTCCATTTAGCAGCAACTACTCTGCTGCTGCTGTTGTTCTTTTAGTCTGTGCTTACAGGGTAATATCTTCATTACTTGTTCAGACTTGGACTGCATTCCTCATTATTTTTAAGATGAAGAACCATTTGGAAGCTGTGATCATAATAAAATGGCAACTGTTTATGGATTGATGGTCCCTAAATGACCAGAAAAGGCTTTAATAATGAGAACTTTTCCCTCCCCAAGATAGTCTTAAATTTTCAAATTTACTGAAAGATACAAACATAGGTCCAGACCATTGGCTCTGCCCAAAATCTGCTTGTGGATTGCTCCTTTCCTATGCAGAAAAGAACAGTAATAACTGACTCCAAACTGCAATCTCCTTCTGGATGTTTCTGAGGGTGCTTTGCTATCCTGATCTACCTAGAGAAGGAGTGAGAAATTATCCCCTATCCACACTCTCTGGAGATTCTAAACCAGGAATCACAGCCTCAGACATTATTCTCTGAGGAGCCCTTCTGTCCAAAAAGGTCTTGCAGCCTCAGGAAATCCTTGTTATCACAATTCAAATGGACCCATGCTAACATGGAGCTTGAGGAGGTTGGGATTAAGACCTACTGGGGAGCCAAAGTCAGTGCCGAGAGAGAGGAACTTCATGCAGATCCCTGCCAGATTTGGTGGTGGACCATAAGGCCTATTATGTGGATTTGGAGAAAAACTCTTTGCCCATCCAATTGAACAGTGCATGAGTGTACACTCTAAAAAGAGGATCCTCATATAATCCTGTGGGTTCTACCTCACAGGACTGAATGATTTAGGTCATAGGTTTGATATGGCAATTCCCAGTTTGGGTGTTTGGCAGTGCCCATTCCATGGACAGATTGTGGCCCTTTCACCAGTAATACCTCTACAGAGCAAAACCTCTGCCCAGTGTCACTAGTAGCCATAGCAACAAATCTATGGCCATGTGTGGTTTGGAGAATTATGCTCTCAACTGTTTCTGAGTCCTGGAGGACTTCAGACTAGAAAGACCCAAATTGGGCCACTCTAATCATAGGGAGATAGCCCAGACTGTCTCAGCTCACCAAGAGCAACGCAAAAAGCATTTGAAAAAAAGATACTGAATAGGCTTGAGAGCCACAGGAACAATGGGGTGGTCAATTTTAAATGTGTTTTTATAGTGCAATTCATCACCAAAATTTGGTCTTCAAATTGTTTGGTGTTTGAATATTTTAAGTATATATATTCTAGCAGCAGAGTAAGTTGACCACAAATTAATTTTCTAAAATTTCAAAAGTGATAAAAAAATAAAACAAAATTAAACTGATTAATTTTTCATATTTTAAAAAAATGTCAACTTTAATGAACCAGTGTCACAGCATGAGTCCTCTTTCAGAATGGTGATTTACCACATAAATAGGTGAATGCATGCTAGATCATATCCTGATGACTGGCATAAAAGTCACCCCCATTGCAAAATTCAGTTTACTTGTAAAGGGCTATTAAATATACATACACTCAGAAAATAAATATTAATGAAGTAATAATCAGATTTAGCTTAAACTCTCAGAAGTCATGAAACTCAGTTGAAAGGTTTACCTTACAAATTACATATATTGATTATGATAGATGATAGGGACTTGAGCAAATTCACAGAATGCACTGTGATTTTTTTGGTTGGAGAAATATGTTTTACAACTGTAGGTTTATAACGATGCATACATGTGTAATTTACAACTAGTGAGTGAAATATCTGCAAATGACAAAACGTGGCAATTGGAACAGCTATAATTGTCAGTCATTCACAGTGTGATCAGACTCTAGTGGAGACAAAATTTAGGCTGAGCTGAATTCAGATGAATGTGCTACATCGTTTGCCCTTTTAATGATACTTCCTATAAAGACAATATCCCGCCATATGTAGGGTTGTAAAGAAATCAGTGCAAACTCAGTATGAATCCTGATCACTCAATTTCATTCAAGAAAAAACAGTGTCCTTGTCAGAAATTGCATTCAAACCTCTATTACATACAGGTGAAGTATGTTTCACTATTTTAGTCTGAAAATTAAAACAGATTATTAATAAAAATTGAATTGGCTGGATCATTTTCCTTGCCCAAGGTGAGAACATACTGAAAGACTTTTATCCCTCAGTTTAATGATCAGAGTTGGTACATGTAACATTACAGGTGATGGGAGGGGAAACCAGAGAGAGCACACCCACCTGGCCTCTCCCAATCCACCTGAATTTCCTTTCTTAAAAACAGGTCATGACAATGAGATTGTAAGACCTCTGTTCTAAAATAGGGCCTGGCCCAATCCATCTGGGTATCTTCCCAGTTCAATCATAATGCTTACACACACCTCCCCGTATACGCCATCTCACTCTGGCCTTTGGTTTTCTCATTTGCAGTGTGAGTAGTACCCTCTGGGCAATAGGGAATAAATCCAGCTTTCTAACAGACTTTGCTATTTTAAAACCTTTGCAATGAGACTTGGTATTTGTGATTCTTACAGTCCCTTCTGAAGAAAACTAAAAATGAAGAGATGGTAATAAGTTGAAGTCTCTAAGTTCTTATGATAGATTGTAGTAGGTTATCTTTGTGACTTTTATAGGCCTGTTTTTCCATGTTTAAAATTTCCCTTCTCTGTCGCTGTATAGGAAAGTTCTGCCAAAGAGCCACAGGAAATGGGGTGCATCTCAGTGGAAGTTCTTCTAAAAATATGTACAAATTTCTGGTGGAAATATGATTGTTAATATCAGCATCCCTTTGCTATGGCACTTATTTTGTTTGGGCAACTGCAGCTCAAGGGTATTAGTACTTTTTAGGAACCACCTGCCTATCAACAGAGTTAACAGTTCACTTTTTGTGCTTCATGAGAAGATATTCTTTTTCTAGGACCTCAGGGAAGGTTGATATATATAGCACTGGATGATCCAAGGCTGCATAAACTGAGCCAGAAGCTTTATGTCACAGCTTTTCTCTCACTCCTCTCTACCTAGAGAAAACGCTTAAAGAAGTTGAGAAATATTCTTATTGACACTATTTTCTTTTGTCAAGGTCTAAAATCTGCATGTAAAAGGTTCCACCCTTTGGTTGAGCATCCCTTAGTGGCTGAGGGGAGTCTTACAGTCGCTACTCACCTGCCTGTGGGTGAGGCAAAGTCCAGTAAGTGGCCAGAGATCTGGCCTCTTCTTTTACCCTCCCCTCGTGCAGCCTGCGGGGGAGGGAGGGGAGGGACCCAGGCCCACCCACTCCTCTTGGTTCCAGCCTAGGGGCCCTATACATAGCAGTTACCTGCTGAATTTCAAAGTACTTAGTTGCTGTCACGTCCCTGGGCCACTTCCCCGGGATGCTGTTCCATCCAACCCTTCTCTAGGGCCTTGTAGTTGAGTTCCCCTTGTCCAGGGTTCTGCAGGGTTGTCTTTGGCTTCTTGGCTAGCCTTCAGCGGCAGAACCTGGCTCTGACCAGGTCGGGATGCCCTAGCTCCCACTTGGTGCTATCCAGAGTGCTGTTGTTCCCCAGTCAGCCTTGAGATCTGCCTGGGTCAAGCTCCAGGAAGAAACTGACAGGCCCTGGCCTAACAGCTCCTTTTAATTAGCCTGATGCACCCTGATTGGCTGCAGCGGAGGCTGCCCCTCTGTTCTGCTCAGAGGACCACTCTACTGCTCCTGCTGCTGGCCAGGGTACTGAAAGGACACCAGAAGGGATCTCAGGCTTTGTCCACCCCATCACACTGCATTTGTTTCACTATAAGGAAAATGTGTATATTTGTGAAGTGTCTTGGTTACGCTGAGCCTCATGTATCCAATTAAAAATCAAAATCATTGTTTTTTCCATAAGTGTTTAAGATGACACAAGCTTCTTTTGGTAATGTTCATTTGCAAATGTCTTGTGTATAAATGTACGTATCTAATTCAATAACATCCTCATTTTACTGCTATAGTGTAGGTACCACTATGGGATCAAATGACCTTGATACAACAGGTTTCTTACTAGCATAAGAAGCCATTTCAAAATTAAATATTCATATTAGCTTGGGAATCCATTGGTCATCTGGCAATGCTTAAACAACTTCCTTCTCAAACTCAGACAGACAAGAATCACCTATCCAGGGACTGTTAAGAAGGAAAGATATACCTTCATAAATGACATCTTAAGTCAAATGAGATTAATAGGCAGCAGATTTAAAAGAAACAAAAGAAAGTTTTTCTTCACTCAGCGCATAGTCAACCTGTGGGACTCCTTGCCAGAAGATGTGGTGAAGGCTAGAACTTTGACAGGGTTCAAAAAAGAGGTAGATAGATTCATGGAGGGGAAGGTCCATCAATGGCTATTAGTCAGGATGGGTAGGAATGGTGTCCCTAGCCTCTGTTTCTCTGGAAGTGGGAGACAGGGGAGGGATCAAATGAGGATTACCTGTTTTGATCCCTCCCTCTGGGGCATCTGGCATTGGCCACTGTTGGCAGACAGGATACTGGACTAGATTGACCTTTGGTCTGACCCAGCATGGCTGTTCTTATGTTCTTATATAAGTTTAAAAACTCTCTTTAAGAATCATTTAAATTGAAAAGGCCTATTTTAAAAGCTCAAAGACTTCTGTATAGAAAAAAGGAGTATTTGGACTCATCTGAAACAATTTCACCTCCTATTAACCTCAAATGGAATTACTGTTGATTCTGCTTCCTGGCAACCCTTCTGCCGCCAGCAAAAGAGTGGCATTCTCTGGCACTTGCTAATAAATGGAAGGCAGGTTTGCAGGAAGTAGCTAGGGAAGGAACTGCTGTGACATATCTTTTGTGGCTGTAGTCTTGTAAACATGCCTGTAGGCCAGGGCCAGATTATGACATTCTGAGGCTCAAAACTATGGCGAGTGTAAGAGTCCACATACCATAGGAAAAATAATTTATTATTTTCATAGAAAGGACATTGAATATAGAAACACAAAGGCTTTATATTCATATATTTATAAAAATAAAATAGTAATGTAGTTGAAACACATCTTGCACTATGACTGTTTGCATTATAAAATAGTATCAAATTTTCATTTATGATTTCTTAATAAGTAGATATGAAAACTTTATATCTACAGCAAAACAAAAGCAGTGCAGTCACATAGACCAGGTTACTTAATAAAAGCAGTACAAATAGCAGTATATCTGTTTGCATATCATATTAATTTTAACAGGGACAGCAAAGTTGCTGATGAATTCATCAATTGATAGGCTATAGAGTTTGTCACTTTTTTGGTGCACTAAATTGAGGAATTCCTTGTCTAAATATGCAATGAGGCTCTTAGGGTATGTCTACACTTGCCCCCTATTTCGAACTAGGGAGGCAAATGAAGCATACCGAAGTTGCTAATGAAGCACGGGATTTAAATATCCTGTACTTGATTAGCATATTCATGGCCAGTTACCATTTTAAAAAGCCGGTAGCCCGAATTAACTCGCCGCGTGTAGACCCGGTAGTCTGATCCAAAACCCTTCCCTCGAATTAACTGTTACTCCTTGTGCTGTGTAGATGCACCCTTATACAGTAAATAAGGAAAATTATCTCTCCGTTCATATGAATGTATGAAAAAATGTTTGATTAATTTTGTAAGGAAATACAAAGTTTATGTAGACTATATATAAAATGTAGTTACAAATGTTTATTCCGATTTCATTTTTGCTATGAAACAATGAATTGTTGGAATTTTTCTTTTGCTATACTATAAAAATACAAATGAATTTTCCTGAAACTGATTGAGGGAAGGCAACACTAATGTATCCTCCTCAAGATCCGCTCAACCGAAATCCATATGACCATCACCTGCAAATTCAATCATGTGAAGCATGGACAGTGCATGAAGCAGAAAGAGGCGAGCACACTTAAATACACAATTGTATGTATAGTACAGATGAAAAGAAGAAAGAACAAACTGACAATTAAGAAAAGAAAAAAAACAGGATCAAAGGCACTATACAAATGAGCGTGCTGCATTGTAAATAGCCAGTTATTACTAGCCAAGGGGGTTTTTATACATGATATCACTCCTTGGATGAGTCCTATATAAGTATGAACTTGGGGTTTGCTTCATGACACTGCCAATGCCGACCTCATATTTTTCCCCAATATTTTTCCCTCACACATTTCTTTATTTAAGTAAGTTATGAAGGCACAGTCAGAATTTTATCAGTCGTAGCTGTCCAACAAAATGCTTATTTAGGTGATTGATAGGAGACTTACTTATAGAAATACTAATTTTACAAGTACAATTATTGTATTTTTTCCCTCAGCCCTGACCTCCTACCTGTCGATTATGAACCATTTAATGAAGGGTATGGGTAGGGTAAGGGTATTTATGTAGCCAGATGTGTATATTTAAGTCATATTTGGAAAAAATAGTTATATTTAGACACTCTTCTTTTGCCCATATCTCCTTTATTTATCAACCAATTTTGATATAAATTTTGAAATGGAGTCAGTTTTCTTTTTTTGAAGGCTGCAGCCAGGGAGGGCAGATCCCAATGCTTTCTTCCCTGGCTGCAGACCTGCAAACCTGCCTGCAGATGGAGCCTTTCTTCCAAAAAATGTTCCTAAGAAATAGCATGCTATTAATGCTATTAATGCTGGGGATTACAGTGGATGAGAAGCTTGATATGAGTCAACAGTGTGCTCTTGTAGCCAAGAAGGCGAATGGAATATTATGTTGCATTAGGAAGAGCATTGCCAGCAGATCTAGTGAAGTGATTATTCCCCTTTATTCGGCTCTGGTGAGGCCACATCTGGAGTATTGCATCCAGTTCTGGGCCCCCCACTTTAGAAAAGATGTGGACACATTGAAGAGGATCCAGCGGAGGGCAACCAAAATGATTAGGGGGCTGGAGCACATGACCTATGAGAGGCTGAGGGATTTGGGCTTATTTAGTCTGCAGAAGAGAAGAGTGAGGGGGGATATGATAGCAGCCTTCAACTTCCTGAAGGGAGGTTCCAAAGAGGATGGAGAGAGGCTGTTCTCAGTAGTAATGGATGGCAGAACGAGGAGCAATGGTCTCAAGTTACAGTGGGCGAGGTCTAGGTTGGATATTAGGAAAAACTATTTCACTAGGAGGGTGGTGAAGCACTGGAATGGGTTACCTAGAGAGGTGGTGGAATCTCCATCCCTAGAGGTTTTTCAGTCTTGGCTTGACAAATCCCTGACTGGGTTGATTTAGTTGGGATTGGTCCTGCTTTGGGCAGGGGGCTGGACTCGATGACCTCCTGAAGTCTCTTCCAGCCCTATGATTCTATGATTAATGAAGAGCCAAAGGTTATACAATGAAAGTTACAGCTATTCGGGCATATCTGCAGAATGAACAATGAGCGAAAAATCAAGACTCTGGTATTCAGCATAATGGATTGTCCGAATAGGAGATGCAGAACCCACAGAGAATGGGTAGATAATATAGTAGATTGGTGTGGAGCTAGTCTACAGAAACTAAGCCACTCCGCACTGGACAGGGAAAGATGGAAGGAAATAGTGAAGGAGGCATTGGACGCCAACGGGAGCTGAGCCCATGGTTGTTGTTGTTGATGATGAAATCCCATTAATTTTAAAGTCAATGGGACAGGATTGATCCATGGCAAAATTTTAGTGTTAGTATTCAGGTTGCTCTTAAGTTGAATCTCTTGTAATACGATTTCTTAGAAAATGAACTAAAAATGTATTACAGGATTAAAACTCCAAGGGTATTCTTTGAATTTCCTGCCACAAAGACCAAATCAACATGATCTTAAGTTGACGATTTGCAGCCCTGTTGCCATATGTATTAGCAGATTGCATATTCACAAACTGAAGATGCTACCAAGAAAGCCAATAAAGGAATAGAGCCAATGAAATAATGCGAGAAGCTTATATAAGGATCCTGCCAAATCCTTGAAATATATCTTGAAGTATATCTGTGAAAGTATATATC
The DNA here is from genome assembly GCA_032595735.1 of Pelochelys cantorii. NCBI lineage: Eukaryota > Metazoa > Chordata > Testudines > Trionychidae > Pelochelys > Pelochelys cantorii. The sequence continues at coordinate 242,417,432 of CM064326.1, forward strand.
ACTGTATGCACTACTGAAATAATTTTTGTATCAAATATGCCTTGTGAAGTATCATTTTAAAATTCATAACTTGGTGGTTGTTACTGTCCTGGTAAAATATATGTGCCTACATTGTATACAAACATATTTATGGTGTTTCTTACTACATGGTATTTCTGATACACGTCTCAAGTGTGCAAAGTGGCCAACCGGTTCCTCAGAGACAAAGGGCAAGCTGATGCCTCACCCACATGTAAACAAGACCAATGGGCCATTACCTTCTAAATGGCTATTCTTAGAAGGAGAGGGGACACGGGGAAAGTCTACATATTAGCAACAAAACAGCACGGAGTTCCCATCCATATAGGTTGCCTACTGCCAGGCTCCCAGCTGAAAATGGTTTGCAAAGGGGAAACAGGACTATAGAAAGAAGGGGGACATGCTGCTATTGAGCCCCTCCTTTAGTCTCTCTCTCTCTTCATTGATTCACTGCTCAAGAAGGGACAAAGGAAGCAGTCACTGAACAGAAGAAATGCCTGCATGCAGATCAAGGTAGTGAGAACTGTGGGTGCTTGGCACCTACAAAAATCTAGGCCCCAGGAGTCTCAAGTGATGAACCCAAAAACTGAGGCATTCATGGACAAATGTCATTGAATGGACACCTTTGAAAATGTTGGCCTTGGAGATTCAGAATCAGAATTCAACATCCTTGAATTGGCACTGGGAGACAATTATGATTTGGCTTACTATTTCTTCTTTCTCTGGCCTATGCAGTTTAAGTAATTTTGGGAATGGAATTAGTTGGTGCTCAAGAACATGTAGACACCCCTCTTTTATTCCACAGAGCAGAACATCAGAAGTGTCTCCCATTAACTCTATCTGCAGTAAAATAGCCTCTTTGAATTGTACAGTTAAAGAACATGGAGCTGACCTTACATAACTTTACTAAAACCACGGCTGGTTAAAGCCAGTTGGTCTTATTAAGTAGTTACATACACCTTACTGAACAGTGACACTAAGCTGGTTACAGATGAAGCAGATTACATTAGAACAAAACAAGAAGTACAGATCTTTTTTTTTGTTTTTTGTTACCTTGTTCTGTTGTGAGAGAACATCAAATTCAAAATGAAACAAAATGAATATTAGATTTCTAAGCACGGATATGAAAAAAGGCACTAGAAGATTACAGGTTTGATTCCTATCAGAAAGGTATGAATAGAGACATTGGCTGAATGGCCCACTACATTCCACATCCTGATGACATAAAAAGCCAAACAATGGGTACTTAAGAAAAATCTGCACCTTCTCTATCAGCTTCATGTAGCATGGACACTCTAATTGATTATTTCTTTCCCCCTTTCTTTCCTTCTTTTTCTCTCTTTCCCCCTGCCCATCCCCTATTTATTTAGAAACTGAACCGTTAATAACTCCATTCATATGAAGAAGTAAGTTGTGCCCACGAAAGCTCATGATACCGTCTACATGTTTTGTTAGTCTTTAAGGTGCTGCAAGACCAAGGTGTCTTTTTCAGTTTTCCAGAAAGAAAGCAGTGGGCTTAGATATTCAGAATCAAATAACTATGTTACATAAGAACATAAGAACGTAAAAACAGCTATACCGGGTCAGACCAAAGGTCCATCTAGCCCAGTATCCTGTCTGCCGACAGTGGCCAATATGAGATGCCCCAGAGGGAGGGATCACAACAGGTAATCCTCATGTGAGCCCTCCCCTGTCACCAACCTCCAGAGAAACAGAGGCTAGGGACACAATTCCTACCCAACCTGTCTAATAGCCATTAATGGACCTAACCTCCATGAATCTATCTAGCTCTTTTTTGAACCCTGTTAAATATCTTGCCTTCACCACATCCTATGGCAAGGAGTTCCACAATCTGACTGTGTGCTGAGTGAAGAAAAACTTCCTTTTGTTTGTTTTAAACCTGCTGCCTATTAATTTCATTTGGTGACCCCTAGTTCTTTTGTCTTTAAGACTTGTTATTGGGATGATTCACCTGCTGATTTGGCATTTCTGAAGGCCACAACCCCTGGCTTTCCCTCACTTTATCCTTGAAATCTGATAAAACCTAGTGTTCAAATAAGAATCATTCACAGTTCTTCTTGATAGTCAGGGTAACATCTCCCAGCAGGCCATACTTCACTGCTTTTCATTCCAAACTCATCCTCAGATGTTCTTTCACTTCTGATAAATTTTCTTGGCAAGAAAAAAAAAGTTTAGTCTGACTTTTAATACTTTTATTTTGACCTTCCTTTTCCAACACAGACAAGGCACTCAGATCATAGTAATCACCACTGTCATATATTATCATATCCTCTGACAGGTAGTTCTGAGAAGTCAGTCTCATGTTTCTGCTCTGGTAGCTTTTGTTCTTTCTGTAGCCATTGCAACAGTAATTGGACAAAGTGGTAACAAGCATCTTTGCTTTTCATGTAGGGCCTTGCTGCAGTTCATTCTTCCTGGTTTTTGTTAATGTTTTGTTTCCATCTGATCTACTTCTGATCATTTAAAATGAAACAAAAGTGAAGATTTGAGAATGAAATCCTATGAGCCAGGATAAAAATCAGAATGGTGCCTCCAAGGCTTCCTCTCCTGGAGATAGTTTCTTTATCCTTACCTGAGGGCTTTAGCTCAGAGTCCCATCATAGTCAGTTAGCCTCCAAAGAGCTCTCCACTTGGAGCTGTACATAGTGGGGGTGCTGCTGCGGCTGATGCTGCTTTCTCAGCCAGCCAGTCTCCAGAATCCACACCTCAGTATCTCTAAGGACACTGACTGTTGTCTTGTCCTGCAGCTCCTTTCATAGGGCCCTCCTGGCTCCTGATTGGCTGCTTTCTTTGTAGCCACTCTAGCCTGCTTGGAGGACTTCTCTATTTCTCTATTGCCTCTCTGGAGTGGGGGGGGGGGAAGGGGGGCTTAGGGCCTGGTTCATCTCATCACAATTGCTCATAAATGTACTTGGTACCAGAGCATGTTGGGCTGAAGATCACTGATTGACTTTATAGTCATCCAGTCAGACCTAAGGTCATGGGTTTTATACAGTCAGGTGAAGAGAAGGGAAGAGCTGGCAACCGATCATCACTTGGTAGTGAGTTGGATCCAACCCATGGGATACTGACCAGATAGACATGGGAGACCCAAATAGTTAGACTTGGGAGGATTTGATTTGTATCTATAAATGTGGCTCAATATTGATTTCTTCACACACACAAACCATTTAAAAAATAATCAAACTGTACAGATAGGCAAAGTAAGAAAAATGTTGCTTGGAAGCATATGAATTTGACTTAGAAATATTTACTCTTTTATATATCAACATGTGATGTTGAAAATTTGTATTTTAACTATTATAAAGCTTTAACTTTTTGAATCTCAGTGCCTCCTATCATCAAACAATTCTCTGAGCACCCCACCATGATTTCCCTAAACTGTCAACATTTAAATGAATAAAAAAAGGCTTAAAATCTGTAATTATGCACAACTGAAATTTTGAATCCTTAAAATGTGCTTATCCCATTGAAATTATAAAAAAATAAAAATTGAATTTTATCAAGTCTAATTAGAGTGCACTACAGAAACTTTAGTGTGCACTGGTGGGGTTTATATGGACCAGTTAACACACAATACATTAGTATGCTATAGAAATCACATCCCCATCATGTACATTGCTGTACCATATAGATAAGCCTAAATTCATTGAATTTATTGTAAAAACTATGTCAAATCAGTGAGCAAAATTAAGTGTTGGACACTTTAAAAATCTTATTAATTCTGGGATTGTTATGGTACATTTAGTCTGTTTACACTGTATTAAAAACAACTGTAAAATTGTTTTCTAATTTACTAAATTATTTGATCATTCTGTAACATATAGGGTGACTATGTTTTCAGTGCAGCATATTTATTGGTTTCTCACAATAACTGTCTATATTATAAATTAGACCCTTTCAGTTATTTAATTTCAAAAAAATAGATTACATTATTAACCAGGACTCTTCAAAACCAGGGATGAATAATTTGTGCAAGAAATATTTGATAGCAGACCAGTAAGCTAGAGTTAGTATTTTTCCAGACTTCTTCATGGTGACAGCTGGCTTGCAGTGTTTTATTGATTTTCCTATAAATAGTTTTGAATTGTGGAAGTAATACACCACATGGCATCTAACTTGGCTTGTGAAATAATAATGACATAATATTGGAATAATCACTGTTTCTATTGGCATAACTCACAAGACAAATTTACTAGAATAATCATAGGCTCAGAATTGTTGGACTGAAAGAGATCTCAAGGGGTCATTTAGCTCAGTTCCTTGCACTTATGTGCACTTGTTTACCATGTGCAATATGACCCATGGAGGGAGGATCATGGACATAGAGCCATGTCATGATGGCAGGAAATGCATCAGATGTAGAACAATGCATATATGTTGGTTGCGTGTGCCAATCACATGATATCACCCACAAAGAGAATAACTGTACACCCCTTTAATAATGTTGAATAGTAACTGTGCACACCTTGGAAAAGAGACTGTAAACCTCACCATGTCTGCTTATGTTTATCTCGTAAAGTGAGAGCAGGAGCCCCCTGGTAGGTGTGCTCTAAGGTTTGGAGGAGAGTAGTGTGTACTTACAATCAAGTTTCACAGACTTGCTAGTATGAAATGCAGTGGAATCGCAATCATTAAATACTGACCACAGCAACTGCTCGTTTGAGTCCATCTTCTACCTGATGCATTGTGCTGACTGCACGGTAGCGAAGTTGTAACTGGGCTGTCAATAAAAAGACCCTCCCATTGTGAGGTCAGAGAATTACACGTTTGTTTCTTTTCAGCTGTATGAAACGGGAACCATGAACCCACCAGATGCTGAGATTGCAAAATGCCCGTGCTTCCCAGTTGTGATGCCCACTCTCTATCTGGCTCATCTACCCTAATGGCTATGGGTATGTCTACACTACAGCACTACTTCAAACTAACTTAATTCGAATTAGTTAATTCGAACTAAGCTAATTCGAATTAGTGCATCTAGACCTAAAAACTAATTCGAATTAGTATTTTGCTAATTCGAAATAGCATGTCCACATTGAGTGGACCCTGAACTGAAGTTAAGGCTGGCCGGAACGAGTGCCAGCAGGGCATCAGGTTAGGACTTAGTGCGTGGAGCTGCTGCCTCAGGCTAGCCGAGGGCTGTGCTTAAACGGACCCGACCCCCACCCTGGACAGACAGTTCTCAGGGTTCCCCGCTTGCTTGTCTAACTCGATGAGGGACAGCAAAGCAGTCCTGTCTTGGAGTGCCCTGAGTGCCCACACTCGGCACATCACAGCACTCGGCCATCAGCCCGGCTGCACTTGCCGCAGGCTGCCATCCGGGGAGGGGGGTCAATTGGGGGGCTGTCAGGATCCAGGAGGCTCTGCAGGAGAGCTTCCACCCCGAGGAGCCCGCAGAGCTACCCCAGTCCTCCCCATCGGGGGCTCGTGCCCCATTCCTCCCTCACCTCCTTCCACTTACCCCTCCCTAGCCCCCTTCCTGATGTAAAAAATAAAGGACATGTGTGTTCAAAAATAGAAACTCTCTTTATTTAACAAAACTGGCGGGGGGGGGATTAACCTCTGGGGAGACTGGGAAAAGGAGGTGGGAGAGGGGAAGAGAGAGGGTGGGAGAGGGGAGGGGGAAACCTGGGAGGAGGGAGCTGGAAGGGGGAAGCCAGGGGAAGAAGGAGGAGGGGAAGTCTAAAACTATGGTACGCCATATCTTCAGTACTGTGTACAGATGTGGTCTCCTAACCTCAAAAAAGATATTTTGGCCTTGGAAAGGATTCAGAAAAGGGCAACTAAAATGATTAGGGGTTTGGAACAGGTCCCATATGAAGAGAGGCTAAAGAGCAATATGCTAATCTGTGCTTCATTTGCATAGGCTTTTGTGCAAGAGGGATGCAGTGTAGACATAGCCCTAGATGGACCTTTGGTCTGACTCAGTATGGCCGTTCCTACGTTCTTATGTCTCAAATGTCAGTAAAGATACTCTTGATTGATCAATGCATAGGTGCCTTACTGCAATTAATCAAGATTAGGACACTTTGGGTACGTCTACACAGCAGTGTTATTTCATAATAACTGATGTTATTCTGAAATAACATAGTGCGTGTCTACTTTACAAGCAGTTATTTCAACATAATGTCAAAATAATGATAAGCTGGAGGACTTCTTACTCTGACTCCTGTAACACTCATTTTACGAGGAGGTAGGAAAGTCACAGGAAGAGTGTTCTTTCTCGGACTTTCTGCTGTGTAGACAGTGCCAAAAGCTGAAATAAGCTATTTTGACTTAAGCTACGCAATTGACGTAGCTCAAGTTGCAAAGCTTATTCTGGCTTTAGCTCTGCTGTGTAGACGTGCCCTTTGGGTCCTGTGTTTTAGATATAGTCTCCTATTGACTTCAGCTCCTATTTGCTTGTAAAATACTGCAAAATCACATCTCTGTTTAAACTCTTTCTAACTCTAAAAACAGCGAGCAGTCCTGTGGCAGGTTAGGGACTAACAAATATATTATGAACTTTTGTGGGTTTTACCCATGAAAGCTCATGATATAATATATTCGTTAGTCCCTAAGGTTCCATAGGACTGCTTATTGTTTTTTAAGTTACAAACTAGCACAGCTACCCCTTTGAGACTTGTTACTAACTCTGTAACTCGTATTTCTGCTTTTTTTAGCATAGTGCTGAAAACTGCCTTTGAAATTGAACATACCGATATATATCAAGCAGTGCAAAGACCTGTCATGTTTCTGCAATTCATCACCTCTGCAGTGCCTATGCCATTTTTGCTCCACATACCTGATGTGGCACATCACACCCAGATGTCATGACAATCAAAAGCTTAGATGAAACTTAACTGTCAAGTGGCAAATGCCTTTTCAGTGCAGAGAAGTCTCCATGAGATCAATAGTTTCCAGAAGCAGCTGTCTTTCCCTGACTGACTGTGTTAAAAAGAGCTATTTAGTTTAATTATATTCCTGCAGCCTTCCTAGCAAATTGCAGTGTAAAGATTGTCATTTACTTTTGCCATGACAGTTTTGAAGACAGGGCGATTTGTTGTTGTGTAATATACTGAAATAATGGCATGGACAATTTTTCTGCTATGCTTTCAAACATTTCAAAATGACAGGCCTCATTGCTGGTAATAATTATCTGCCCCCTACTTCTACATGCACATACACACATAGACTCTCAGTAGAAAGAAGACCGTTTGATTCATTGCTTAAAAATGTTCGAGCATGCGTAATCCACACACTTAGTGGCTGTGGTTCACTGTCCTTTACAGTGACACTTAAACCACTTATAGCAGAAAGGTAAGAATGAGCTCCAGCTGGCTCTATAGCTTAAGCCAGTGTTTCCCAATTTTATTTGGCCATGGAACCCCTTTAAATTTGAAAGAATTTTGCGGATAACAGTCTAACCACTGATTTACTGCGAGTGCAGCGCTGAGTAGTGACATCATCATCCCCACTCTCTGGCTAAACAGGCATTCCACAGGGACACTTATCGTGGCAAACACAAATGAAAATTGTTTTCAATAAAATTAATAAATTCTTAAATATTAGTTATTTTTTTAAAATCATAAAATGTTATTGTAATCGAATTTTCTCGCGGAACCCTTATTTTCACTTTGAGGAACGCCAGGGTTCTACAGAACCCCATTTGAAAACACTGGCTTAAGTAGCAGCAGCTCCTATGCTAAGCTCCAGAGGTCCCAAGTTTGAATCTGCCTTCAGGTTGTTATGCATACTCTCCTCAGCTTTAAATGAAATGTCTTGTGCTCATGTGTTTCTTAGCCCCATTGGCATAACTGAATGAGAGGAATAATTCAACTGAATTAGCCTTTGGGTGACTGCCTCAGCCCTTGAACTGTTTCTTAGGACAGACAGAATGCATTTGTTGGCGTGCAGGGGTAGGGAGAAGGTGAGAAACTAGAGGACAAGTTTACAAGTCTGCTGATGTGAACACTGAGCATTTGGTTTCAGACCAAAGAAACTAAGGCCAGATCTACAGTACACGAGGAATTCAATTTAAAATACACAACTCCAGCTACAAGAATTGTATAGCTGGAATCAATGTACCTTAAACTGATTTTCTCTTGCAGCCCCACTGTGGGAGGCTAATAGGAGAAACTCTCCCTTGGATTTCCTTACTCCTTGTGACCCTGTGGAATACTGGGATTGATGGGGATGCCATCAGCATTTGATTTAGTGGATCCTATTTGACCCACTTAATTGAACCCCAAAAGATTAACTTCCAGAGCATCAATATTCATGTAAATATAGACAAGGCCTAATTTAATTTTGTGCGTCTGTATTTTCAGCCAGTTCTCTGTAGCATACTGGGCCATGTGCTGCTATTGCAACCATAAAATCTACAGTAAATGGGTGAAAGAAAATTCAGACCAATAAATATTTAGTCTAATAAAAGAGGATGCAAACTGTGTTCCTCTTGGTTTATATCCAGAGGTATCTTTGGAACTAAAATCATTCTTAAATGTTTTGTCCCATTATAACTAAATCTTGTTTACATAAACACTCTCTAAAAGAGATTGAAAGCACGAAGCGCCAAGAGATGAAATATCTGACAGGGAATGGGTTGTCAATCAGTGATGAAAAGTTAAAGTCCTTCAGCAACTATGTGTAGTGATGGTGACAGGATTCAGAAGGTACTCCCCCCCTTCATTGGAAGCTTCCCCCCCCAAATATTGTTCCTGATACTCACATACTAGCCCTTTTCACACATTCTCAGGAGTTTTGATTGCCCATAGATAAAGGAGTTAGGGCATGATCCTGGCCTTAGTGTCAGTAGATTTCATTCTGGTATTACAAACAGTTATTCATAGAAGAAAAGCTTTCCTTGTTCACTCTTACCCTCTCCAATGGTCTTCCGGGAGAGGGGTATGCTATCTATAACACCCAGTACCCAATTACTTGAATGCAAATAATTTTACCAGGTGTTCCATATTCAGCACAGGGAAATATGGCCACCATACACAGAGAGATACTTTGCCCAAATTCTACCATTATACATTCATATTTAGCAGATAAAGCACAAGAGACTTCGTATAGAGCACATCAAACATCCTAACTGCAATGCCTGTCTCTCCCTCACCCTTCCCTTGAGAGTCTTTGGGGAGCCATGTGTGTTCAGGAAAGTTGACAGGATGTAGGTGATGGCATACAATTCCTGTAATGGGGGAATTTTGGGGAAAATTTCCCCAAACACCGGGAGACAGATATTTTGGTACCTGCAGAATGTCTTAGGGACGTACATCTGACCTTGTGATGATTTTGGGACTCTGTTTCTGCAACTTGAGTTTGTACCATTAAACTGAGTTGTACCATTAAATGTCTCTATATGTATCTCCACCATGACCAGGCAGGCATGTATCATAACATCCCCAGGTTGAAGATGGGGGGAGTACTTTCATAGATTCATATATTATAAAGCCAGATGGGAACATTATGGTCATCTAGTCTGACCTGCTGTATAACACAGGCATCAGAGCTTCTTCCAAATAATTCCTAGAATTTATCTTTTAGAAAAAAATCGAATTTTGATTTTAAAATGGTCAATGATGGAGAATCCACCATGACTTTTGGTAAATTGTTCCCCTGGTTAATTATTTCCACTGTCAAAAATGTTAGTCTTCTTTCCAGTCTGAATTTGTCTAGCTTCAACTTCCAGCCATTGAATTGTGTAAAAATGGACCAGAAGAGATTATGCAAATGAAGCATGAGAAAATGCTAATAAGTGCTTCATTTGCATTGCCTCTTCCGGCAAAGCGTGTAGTGTAGACATAGCCTTAGATTTTCTATTCAGTAAGAAAACTTAGTTCAAAATTGCTTTCTTTCCTATCTTGTCCCCAAGAATCTGCATTCTAACCAGATCAATAGAAATTACTGAGCTCATTTTGAAGATGGAAAATGGAGGTTTTGAGATATATATAGAAAGACTTACCCAACGTCACACAGGAAATTTTTGGCAGAGTAAACATAATACAACAAAGTACAAACCAATAATTTATTCATTCCACTTTAGTTCCAATTAACAGTATTTTAAAATAAAATAGCTGTTTCTGCCATTCTGATAGGCGTTTCTACCTAAATGTTACTTCATTCTATCCCTCTCCAGATCATTCAGATCTGTTTAGCATCTTTAAGTCTTGCTTGGAAGGTTTGATTAGAATGTAGAATTATTGGGTAGTATAGGATGCAGACTTAAAACATAACATTCCATATCACTATTAAAAAGAAAAAAATTCTTTTGTACAACTTTGTGAATATTTATCATATAAATATCGGTAATGATCAGTTTCTTACCAAAAGGAGAGGATAGCTTCACAGAGGCTGTAGGCTAATAGTGATCAGAATCAAAAGGTCAACAAGCTGTTTTTGACTTGGTAAAAATGTCCTGTTTTGCTACTGGAAGAGCATTTGTTATTAATTGAATTGTGTCCTACTGGCAGAATGTCTTTTAATTTAAATGTAAAAGAATACATTTGTCCTTGACTGTTTTTCAAAACATCTCAGCAGTTACAATGCATTTAAAATGAAAAGCAAATCAAATATATATTGATAGTTCTTGAGTGAGTTATGAGTGATTTCTTTAAATAATAATATCCCCCATTTATCTTGAACAAGCTTAAAGTGCTTTTACAAATTTAAAGGCTATGATATATGTACATAAGGTTACATAAGATTTTCTTTGAAAAACAAACAGTACCCTAAACATTTTCCTTTCAGGATGAACTTTTCCATGTTTAGTTGCAGTCTAAAAAGGATATTTTTTTCTTTAAATCCGACAAAATCTATTTAGTCATTATTAGTTTAGGTTAGTTAAATATGAAAAAAGATCATTTGCTTTAAAAATAGACATTTTTGCTTGCTGTAATGAGCTTAAATGGCCTGTTTTTAATATTACACCAATGGTAGGACCCAATGTCTGACAGCAAACAAAAATATGTTTTCCCAAATGTGGTTTATAAAGAGATAATGTCAGAGTGAAACCATTTTGCATGCGCATACAATTAAGAGAATTTAAGACAGATGGGCTACCGGTTTCCATAATCATTTCATGCAACAAATAGAACTACATTTCATATTTAAAAAAGCCTGAACATTTTATTTCCACTTCCATGAAATTTTATTGGTGAAAAATAACTTCCTACATCACAAACTGGTGACAAAAATAGTGTTGGAAGAGTATCATTAGAAAATATTAATATGCAACAGAGTCACCCACATGCTCTTTCTGCTAACCACAGAAATAAACACCCTGCTATTACAAACATATATGCAACCTACTTGCCAGCTGGATTTTGCCTAGGCTGGGGGTAGCTGTGACACCTCTTTTCCCCTAAGGCTATGGCTAGACTGCAGAGTTATAGCTGAAAAAGATACGCAATTTGCGAACCGCAATTTGCGTATCTTTTTCTGCTTTTTTCCCGAAAGAGGCTTTTCCAAATTTGGCCTGTCTACATGGGACCAAATTTCGGAAAAACCTCCTCTTTCAGAACATCCCTTATTCGTCATACAATGAGGAATACAGGGATGCTGAAAGAACGCATCCGCTTTTTCAGACAATTCTGAAAAAGCAGACGTGTTCCTTGGACACAGCATAGCTTTTCCGGGATACCAGAAGAATCCAGGAAAAGCTCTGTAGTGTAGACACAGCCTCAGTTTGGAAGGTGGTACAGCAAACAATGAGGAATACTCTAGCTTTTCTTTTCCTTTTGTTACTCCTTCCGAATATATGGGAAATTCAGCTGGCTTACTGCCTGTGCTGGGAAAGATAGATGGGATAATGGACTACACTGTCTGTGTTCATCATGCATGAGGTCAGCCCTCCTACAGAGCTACTGTTTGGCCAGCAAGATGCAGACCAACCTGCTAGGTTTCTCTGTGGTCATGAAGGTGCATGTGGGCTTACCTGCCTGTGCAGCTAGTGTTTAGAACCCTTTTGCAATCATAATCTTCCTATCCTTTGGACATGAGTGAGAAACCTACCTGATTCTACACTCTAATACTTGGGGCCAAGCTGATTGCCTTTTGGGGAGGTCTTAAAGGGCATTTCTTCATGAGGGAGAACCAGAAAAGTTATGAGGAGAAGTGGTTCTCCCCACCTCCCTTTCTCATATCACCAGGAGGTTTTTGGTTTCGGGGCCTAGAGCTAAATAGTCATAATGTTGTGCAGTTTTCCAGTGTTCCAGTTCACAAGATTTGAGCTGATGTCCTAGTTGGGGGACTAGGGTGAGGTTGCTTGGACATTGGTCCTAGGGATTGGCATGGCATGGGTAGGGATACACTTCAGTGTCTGGTGAGGCTTGTGACTCCACACATCTTAATTGTCCTACCAGCTGGGAAGAAGAGGTCCTGGATGCCAGGATCATTACCTTTCATGTCCTATCCCTCTTGAAAGGTGGGTGAGTAGATGACTCTGCCTCCCTGAGGGTACGTCTACACTAGCCCCCTAGTTCGAACTAGGGAGGCTAATGAGGGTGACCGAAATTGCTAATGAAGTGTGGGATTTAAATATCCCGTGCTTCATTAGCATGTTCCCGGGTGGTCACCATTTTGGAAACTGACTAGCCCGGAATAACTGCCCGCGTCTACATGTGGCAGTGAAACAGGAGTTCGAAGTAAACCCCTTAACTCGAATTAGCTGTTAAACCTGATTCCACAAGGAGTAACAGCTAATTCGAGTTAGGGGTTTACTTCAAACTCCCATTTCACTGCCGCGTGTAGACGCGGGCAGTTATTCCGGGCTAGTCAGTTTCCAAAATGGTGACCGCCAGGGAACATGCTAATGAAGCGTGGGATATTTAAATCCCGCGCTTCATTTGCAATTTCGGTTGCCCTCATTAGCCTCCCTAGTTCGAACAAGGGGGCTAGTGTAGACATACCCTTCCTTCTTCTGATTCTGCAGCTTTTATGGCTAGCTGAAAATTTACACTGGGATGACCTTACTGGCTAGTTGTGAGGTCCTGTTCACCAGTTTATAGTGAAAATAAAAAATGTAGGGCGCCTACTGATAGTATCACTTTCACATCTAATAGCCTGTTGATTAGGCTGCTCTCCCAGCAGCAGGAAACTCTGAGTTCAAGTCCCTGTGCTACAGGAGGCAGGTTCAAACATAGGTCTCCTACATCCCAGCCAGCTGCCTTAGCCACTGGGATGAAGGTTGTCAGGGACCAGAAGGGCACACATTTTCCCAGTCGAATTTGTAGGTTACCTTCACAAATAATTTTTGGATTGATCAAAACAGCATTTTTGAGCAAATAAACTACTTGTCTGAAGAACTGTACCCAATGAATTCTATTGGAAAGCAGAGAGGATATGAAAGGATGCTGAAGTTGGCCTCCAAAAAGAGATTGTGCCACATACCTTCCAAGGGCTACCTCTGTTTCTCTGCCAAGCTGCCTATTTCACACAACACTGATGTAAAGATCTGCTGCAGTTTTAGTATCTGGCATCACACACCAAGAAGCATCTCAGTTCTAAGCTTTCAGCAGATGCCACCTTATTATTACAGCCTTAATATTACAGCCCAGAACAAGTTGTTAATGTGTTGATGTCCAAGAAATATGAAACCTTTATCACTTACCACCAAAAACCAGCTCAATTATGCAACATGGTATAATTTCAGAAGAAAACCTGTGGGCTGCATGACTATGCATAGCATTTTATATGCTCCCCATTCACATAGGTATGTAGACATCATGGTCTGTATTGTTATCAGCACAAATAACTGAATAAAGAGTTTGTTAAAAAATCATGATTCAGGGTCTTTCAGGAGTGACAAAACGACACAATAACCCTTTCGTGTTCAACTGAATTCCTCTGGGGGCAGTCATCTGAAATAATTACAATAGCTATGCTCATCTATCTTATTCCAGCTGGGCAGTTTTAATTTCAGTTGTGGCTTTTGTGGTAAGAACTCCCGTGGTAAACTAATCTTAAAAAGGAAGAAAGGTTTGTAAGTACAGGGCAGTTGCTAAGGAATTTAGGAGCCAGTTTCTAAATTCCAGAATTTAATTCTTAGTTACATGATTTTATTCTCATTTGGCATAATTTAGAATGGGTTCTCCTGCAAAGACCACTGGTGTTTGCTGGATTTCTGTTCATCTTTGATGCAATAGTAAACAGACCTCTTGTTAAGGTTGACACTCAGATGTTTAATAAAGTGGATAGGTAAAGCAAGACTAAATGGGTTTTGTGTTTGTTTTTTCCTAAACATGGACATAAGTTACAGCTAAGCAAATGCTATTTTTGTTTGGTTTTGTGCTCATTTTTTACTTAAGAAATAGCCACCATCGGACAGAAAAGAGGAGCTAAATTGCCTTTTTTTTTTGCAGGTTTTAAAAATGTCGTAGTTTCCTGTATCTCAGAATTTTAAGACTAGGTCAAAAAATCATCTTGCTCATCATCCTGTAACAATATCCTGTTGGGTCAGCATGACTGGACCACTATGCAGAGAACTTGTTGTTTTCCCCTTGAGAAAGGATCCCCCTCACTCATTTTCAGGTCTCTGCTCTTCTCAACAGATTTATTTCTCTAATATGCCTTCCCAAGGAGAGGTGTTGGTTCTCAGGTACCTTCTGCACTGAAATAGCTAGGTCTGCCCCCCACCCCATGCCAAGACCCCCAGATAACTGTAATCGAGATCACTGATAGGTGGTAATTGGCATCTTCCATGGGATTGTTGTGATTGTGGTAGCATAAGTTTCCTCTAGAGATGTCTGATAGCATACTCTGGGTACCAGAGGTTTCAAAGCTAGCTTTGTAGGTGCTTCAAGCACTAGGCCCTATCAGCTTTAGCTCTTGGCAAGTTCAAACAAGCACTCTGCCAACTGTCTTCAGAGCCACACTCTTCCCACAGCACTTCAGATTCTGCACACTGCCTTCTGTGGACCTAAGACTTCTCAAAATCATCACTTGGGGTACATGTTTGGCTAAAGTTGATTTTTCAAAAGACAGGCCTGTGCCCTGGAGTTCTCCTCTGCTGGTTACTTCCACCTATTGTTGGAGCCATGGAAGCCCTACTGTTGACACCAGTGGTTGGTACATGAGCCCTGTTTCCCACTGCCTTGATCACACCTATGTGATCCTTTCAGTGACCACCACGTCACCTAATTCTTTCTTCCCCTCCAGACTGAGTAGTGCAGAGACTTTATGGACTTTGGATATAACATTGAGTTTTGAACGTGAAAGCATGTAATTATCAGGCACCAAGGAACATAGTTAGATTTGACCAGTGCATAACTTGGATCATATGGGAAGACTTCAGAGTATAGGCTGGAATCAGTTCCTGACCCTCAACCACACAGTACAGCCTAAACATAGGCAATGTGTTTGGCAGGCAGGGGGCAATGACCACTTCCCAAGTACAACTGGAAGTTGGATTGGAGAGCAATTCAGCTGTTGTCACCAGGGGAACTGACAGGATTGCTAGGCCCCTGGGCAATGTAGGAGGGGGCAGCTCTGTGCTCCTGGAAGGGGCGGGGCCTCAAGTGGAAGGGGCAGTGCTGTGGCAGCCAATCCCCAGCACCACTCAGACAGCACGGTTCTTCCCCTGCAAAGGCCCTCAGAGCCAGCTAAAGGGCTCTGGAGCTTGCCATGTGGCGCTCTTGAAGTGATTCTATAGGGTCCGGGGCTTTGGCTGCTGCCACTGCTGAAATAGCAACAGCAGGAGCTAATTATTCTGTATGGATGACTGTTTAGCATGCCCCACTACCTAGCAAGAGCTACCTGATCATGAATTCAATACCTCCAATTTTGTGGCAGGTTATCACCAAGCACGGAGGACAGGCACCATTAATTCATCTCCATTAAGCTTGTTTCTTTGCCTCAGAGGCCTCATATTGTCCAGAATTAGGTCCATCCCCCCATATCCGTTCCTATTAATTGATTTCTTTTAATTGCGGTTTCTGGCCTTTTTTGCCAGTGCTGTACCAATACTCTCCAGCTAAAACACTGGGTTGGCTATGGCCATGTCTTAAACTATTGACTCTAAAAGCCAGTATTTATTTGGTCAACAAGGTCACTGCCAGAACACTGACCTTCATCCTTCCTCCAAAAAAAGAAGGGTGCTCAGATTCAGCATGAAAATCTCCTGCATGGTTAACTCCAGGTGATCTTATTGAACTAGTTGGCTGGCTTGCCATTTCATTTAAGCCTCTGAGTCCAAAAGCATACCCACAATGTAAAATTCGGAGACAAAAAGCAGCACAGCAAATTTTAATGTAAGCCTGTGTTTCTATAATTTGTAAGGTTTATCTTTTGGTAGTTCTTGACAAATTAAGATCTACAATGGTAAAAAATCAGTTTTGCCGGACAGAGGAAGGTCTGAGCCCAAGATAAGAAACATTTATAAACAGCATTTAATATTCTTGTATTATATTTGTTATGCAGAGGACATTCATTTTTAAATATATGAAATACTGAATAGTAATACAAATTCAACTGATGACAGTAATATTGCTAGTCTCTGATACCTTGGTTAGACAATTCCTCCTTTTCACTACATCGACACCTCAGCATGGTTGCTGCAGTAACAAAGCAATTTTCTGATAAATTCGTCAGGAAAAGTGCACTATAGAAAACATGTGCAACTCTAACCCTGTCATAATTTCAAGGTAATTGTTCTCCTAAAGAAGGAGAGGAAAATTGCATAACAAAATTGTGCTGAGTGAAAGCTGAGTTAACAGACTTCTATATCAGTGAATCTAACTTTCTTAAAGGTGTTTGGTATGAGAGAGTGATCCCATTGGGAGAAATTTAGAGAACCCATATGGACTGATCCCATTGGGAGAAACCACACTACCAAGATTCCAGCCAGGCTGAGATCTAGTTTAATGATCTAAATAATTCAAAACATTTGACGAGTGAAGTTGATAGTGGAAGCAAAATGTTGTTCAATGATATCCAGCCATCCAGGCAACGATGAAAAGTTTGGTCAGGTGCATGGAGCAGCACATACATAGAGGTAGATCATGATATATAATAAATTATTTATGAGGCCTCCAATAAGCTACATTTTAGTGAACCATAGCACTAGTATAGTTATGATTGAAGTGAGGCTATATTAAATAAGAATGAAGGCATACTCCGTGATTGAAATCAAGCCTACAACAGATGCTGGCAGAAAGAAGAATTAGCTACTGATATTTTCAATTACTTATAAACATTCCAAGGAGTGTCCTGTAAAATATAAAAAGCCTGCTGAAAATAAATTTTAGAAATTAACATCCTTCTTTCCCTGCCTTTTCTCTCTATGATTTTACACAGAAAGATCTTTCGAGTTTGTAGTAAGTTTATTATAAATAATTGAGGATAATCATTGTACTAGCAGGGAGTCCTAACACCCACAGATTTTTGGCTTTGTAGTGAGTCCTCTACTGACTCACTCTTAAATGAGAGTCTAACATTATTCTTTATTATGGCATTTATACACATCTCGGCTATACAGAGTATGGTTTTGCCCCAGTGTTAACTTTTAAAATATGACAGTTTTCCTTTTCAACTTTAATTTGGATCTACAACTTGGAATCAAATTAGTTCGAATCTACAATTTGGAATCAAATTAGTTAGAATCCATTGAGTGGAGTTTTCTTATCTTGAGGGGACCTTGACTGCATGAACAATTCTGTCCAGAGCTTGGCTCATCATCATTTGTCACTAAACAGCTCTGCCTAGTATTTGAATATCATTAGAAAGTATGACCTACTGCTGATCTGTAATCTGACACCATGTTTTCATGGGAGGTGGGTTTGGGGGTGAGAGTGGAGTAGAGAGGAAGCTAGATCAAAATTTTAGTAATGGCAATCCCAGTCAATATTTTCAGGTCACAAATGCTGATTTTCATTCTACAGTCTGAATATTTGTTTTATTGGTTAATTCCATGAGAAAACATATTCATGAATCAGATACCAGGAGTGTGAGAAACTTGGAACCATACAATCTGGAAGATCCTTTACAATCTATTCTTGTTTTAACAAAGTGTGCGATGTTATATGCTGTATCATTAGGTTCATACATGACTAAGATGAGTGGAATAATGTAATGAAGACCTTCATTCTGAATCTTCACTTTGGGTCTCCATTTATCATTTACTCCAAGTGGGAGACCTTTTGAGATGGACTGAATTTTACAAAATTAGCATCTAAATGAATACCCCCTCTGAAATAACACCATAAAATATGCTGTTTCAAGTAAAGCTCAATGAAAAACGTATCTGATGGAAAAAAATCAAACAGAAAATTGCATGTTTGACTCAACTTTTTTCTGAGACACGTCTGGTTTCTGTGGAAAATGTAGACTTTTCATTAAAAAGCCAAACACATGAAAAATGAATAATTTGGACCAAACCCAAGATATTTCAGTTCATGGTATCACAGGGGACAAGAACTTCCTGGGATTCAGCAAAGGGTTAGAAATTTAGAAAACCAATAGAAACTTCCACTGTTGTTAGCAACATTTTATATAAAAGGGATATAATCTCATTTTGCAAGGCATAAACAAGCCACTAATTGACAGAGGTCAAGAAGAAGGTGTCACCATGAAAAGATTATTGTCTATTTGGCCAAATAAATTGTTTCTTGAGCGTTCTTCAAAAACATTTAGACAAGCCAAACTGGTGGTGTGAATGGGCATGACGGTTTATACTACAGATACCTCCTAATGTACTGAACTGATAGTTTGATTGTATGTTAGTAACACAGGATTGTAGCATAGTTTTAGAATAATTGTAATTATAGTGCTTCACTACAGTATTGTTAAATCTTTGCTAAGATGTGAGATTTTTGTGAGTGTAAAAACTAAAATTAGAAAAATTCAGTTTGTTACACCTTCTAATGTGAATCCCACTGGATGTGACAAGTTAAGCAGAACCAAGACTGGAGACCTCCAAGTAACATTAAGATGTTGCAGGGAGTAGTGTTGTTTTGATAGTAATCTTCATTTAGTAATTTCAGAGGGGTAGCCGAGTTAGTCTGAAACAGGAACAACTTAAAAAGCAACAAATAGTCTGGTAGCACTTTAAAGACTAACAAAACACGTAGATGGTCTCATGAGCTTTTGTGGGCATAGCCCACTTCTTCAGATGACCGGTCTTTGCCTAACCTGCTCTTAAAAATCTCCAATGATGAAGATCCTATAACCTCCCTAGGCAATTTATTCCAGTGTTTAACAACACTGAGAAAAAGTTTTCCTAATATACAATCTAAACCTCCCTTGCTGCATTTTAAGCCCTTTGTTTCTTGTCCTATCCTCATAAGCTAAGGAGAATATTTTTTCCTCCCTTCTTCTTGTAACACCTTTTTAGGTACTTGAAAACTGTTATCATGTCCACCTTCAGTCTTCTCTTCTCCAGACCAAACAAATCCAATTCTTTCAATCTTCCTTCATAGGTCATATTTTCTAGACTTTAAATAATTTTTGTTCTTCTTCTTTGGATTTTTTTCGAATTTGTCAACGTCTTTTCTGAAATGTGGCGCCCATAACCAGACATAGCTCTCCAGTTGAGGCCTAATCAGCATGGAGTAAAGCAGGAAGAATTTCTTTTCATGACTTGCTTACAACACTTCTGCTATTACCACCCAGAATGATGTTTGCTTTTTTTTTGCAACAGTGTTACACTGTTGACTCATATTTAGCTGACTCATATTCACTGTGATCCCCAGATCCCTTTCCACAGTATTAATTCCTATGCAGTCATGTCCCATTTTGTACGTGTGCAACTGATTGTTCCTTCCTAAGTGGAGTACTTTGCATTTGTCCTAATTGAATTTCATTCTATTTACCTCAGACCATTTTTATGTGGAATCATAGAATCATAAAATGCTAGGACTGGAAGGGACCTCGAGAGGTCATCGAATCCAGTCCCCTGCCCTCATGGCAGGACCCAATGCAGTCTAGACCATCTCTGATAGACATTTATCTAACCTACTCTTAAATATCTCCAGAGATGGAGATTCCACAAACACCCTAAGCAATTTATTCTAGTGTTTAACCACCCTGTCAGTTAGGAACTTTTTCCTAATGTCCAACCTAAACCTCCCTTGCTGCAGTTTAAGCCCTTTGCTTCTTGTTCTATCCTCAGAGGCCAGGAAGAACAATTTTTCTCCCTCCTCTTTGTGACAGCCTTTTAGATAACTGAAAACTGCTATCATGTCCCCTTTCAATCTTCTCTTTTCCAAACTAAACAAGCCCAATTCTTTCAGTCTTTTTTCATAGGTCATATTCTCTAGACCTTTAAGCATACTTGTTGATCTTCTCTGGACCTTCTCCAATTTCTCCACATCTTTCTTGAAATGTGGTACCCAGACACAATACTCCAACTGAGGCCTAATCAGCGCAGAGTAGAGCGGAGGAATGACTTCTCGTGTCTTGCTCACCACACTCCTGTTAGTGCATCCTAGAATCATGTTTGCTTTTTTTGCAACAGCATCATACTGTTGACTCATGTTTAGCTTGTGGTCCACTATAACCCCTAGATCCCTTTCTGCTGTACTCATTCCTAGACAGTCGCTTCCCATTCTGTATGTGTGAAACTGCTTCCTAAGTGAAGCACTTTGCATTTTTCCTTTTTACCTGAGACCATTTCTCCAATTATTTCCCTATTTCCCCAGGTATTATTCTGGGTATGTCCATGCAAGACTTCACTGTGAGTTAACTGGCAATTAACTCAAGGTAGTTAACACATTTTTAAAGTCTAGTGTGGATTCCTCCCAAATGTTTGTTTTAGGCAACACCTATGTAGTGACTTCTCTTGTCAATGATAATTTAACAAGGTTCCAGATAGTATGGATTTAGTTGTGTCCAACTCCTCTACAATAAGAGGGGGAGGTTACAAGGAACTTCTGCCCTTTAGACCTACTGTTCAGAAAGTGGGTATAATGAGATTCCTTGGACCCAGAAGTGGAAGAATGTTATAGACCTAGGACAGCTGTCAACCCTAAGCCATTCAAATAGGCTGGTTGATGGATAACTGTAGTTCTATCCTTCATCCACACCAGTCGAGTTGGAAGAACTCTGGAGTGACTTCCAGCACTCTTGAATGGTCGGCACAGTGTAACTCAGAAACTCCTTTTAAAGTGGTACATATCCACCGTACCCAAAATACAGGCTATAGCTTAAGGACACTATTTGGCCCTATTATTATTTGTATATACACACCACAGCAGCAAGAGTGTCAAAAACTGCTACACTCCATGACCACATTGGAAATAGATTCTAATACTTTTGAACACTTTTGTAAATCACTCTCTGCTGAATATTCAATATTGGTTTATTTACTTGTGCAAATTTGTCCTCTAACTAGTTTGGTTCAATTAATTAGTCTCAGAAATCTAAATCTGCAATGCTGTAACACCATATCCATTACCAGGATATGAGAAATGCTGGCGACATGTAGATGAAAGTAACAGCTACACAAGATGAGTCTATAAGGACTGCATATATGTATCCATTGAACCTGCAGGATTTAATGACTGTTCTGTTAAATATTGCATTTACTTACTAAGCCACTTGGTGGTGTGTGCATGTCAGTTGTAGGGAAAGTTAAACTAGAAAAGCTCCAAGAGAAAGTGCAACAGTAAAAAAACCTATAATGTCTTCTAGGCAGTGAAATAGTGTTAGATTTTTTTTACCCATTGTCTACTGCACCAGCTCAGTTGCAATGTTATCAATTCCAGCTATTTAACAGACAGTCTCTTTATCTTTGGTGAAAAGTCTCACAGGGTAACTGTGTTAGTCTGTACCTGCAAATACAGCTAGTAGTCCTGTGACACCTTAGGGCATGTCTACGCCGGGGAGTTATTTTGAAATACAAAATAACAAGGCAAGCGTCCACACTACCAAGCCTGTTATTTTGAAATAGCAGGCTTGTTATTTCAAAATAATAACTCCCGCTTGTGCAGAGGAATAAGCTTATTTTGAAATAGTTATTTCAGGAGTTATTATTTTGAAATAATTTATTTTGAAATAATTTGGTAGTGTACACATAGCCTTAGACTATGTCTACACAGCAGCATTATTTTGGAATAACTGACATTATTCTGAAATAACAAAGTGCATGTCTATACAGCATGCCATTATTTTTAAATAATGGTGAGCTGGAGGACTTCTTACTCCAACTCCTGTATCACTCATTTCATGAGGAGTAAGGGAAGCTGAAGGAAGAGTTTTCTTACTTGGACTTCTTGCTGTTTAGACTACTCCAAAAGCCAAATTAAGCTATTTCAACTTAAGCTATGCAACTGACAGCTTAAGTTGCCAAGCTTAATTCAACTTTAGCCCTACTGTGTAGATGTACCCTTAGAGACTAACCAATTTATTAGGACATAAGCTTTTCAGCTAAATATTAGGGCTGTCAATTGACCTGTGTTAATGCCTGTGATTAACGCAGAACAGGATTAACACGTTAATTTTTTAACACATTAATCGCAAGTGTTAATGCTGAGCTCCAGTGCTTCAAAGGGGCAGCACAAGTGGAGCCAGGGATCACCTGGAGTCCCCAGCTGATCCCCGGCTCCTAATGCACTGCCCCTTGGAAGTGCCACGGCGATGCTTCCAAGGGGCAGCGCTGCACGGAGCCCGGGGTCAGTGGGGACTCTAGCTGATCCTGGGCTCCATGTAGTGCTGCTGCATTGAAACAGGGGGGAGGCGCACGTGATTAATCGCACAATTAATTGTCATTAAATTTTTTAATTACGCGATTAATTGCGATTACATTTTTTAATCACTTGACAGCCCTATTAAATATAAAATATTCGTTCATTTATTTTTTTCAAATTTGTCCTCTAACTAGTTTGATTTGTCCTGTCATCAGAGGCTAAGAAGAATTCTTTCCCCCTTCTCCTTTTAAAAACCTTTTAGGTACTTGAAAACTGTTATCATGTTCCCCCTCAGTTTTTTCTTCTCCAGACTAAACAAAACCAGTTCTTTCAATCTTCCTTCATAGGTCATGCTTTCTAGGCCTTTAATCATTTTTATTGTTCTTTGGATTTTTTCCAATTTGTCCATATCTTTTCAGAAATGTGGTGCCCGAAACTGGACACAGCACTCCAGTTGAGGCCTAATCAGCATGGAGTAAAGCAGAAGAATTACTTTTCATGACTTGCTTGCTAATACAACCCAGAGGCTACGTCTAGACTGGCATGATTTTCCGCAAATGCTTTTAGTGGAAAAGTTTTTCCGTTAAAAGCATTTGCGGAAAAGAGCGTCTAGATTGGCATGGACGCTTTTCCACCAAAGCACTTTTTGCGGAAAAGCGTCCGTGCCAATCTAGATGCGCTTTTGCTCAAGAAAGCCCCGATCGCCATTTTAGCCATCGGGGCTTTTTTGCGCAAAACAATTCTGGGTTGTCTACACTGGCCCTCTTGTGCAAGTATTCTTGCGCAAGAGGGCTTATCCCTGAGCGGGAGCATCATAGTATTTGCGCAAGAACACTGACAATCTTACATTAGATCGTCAGCGTTCTTGCGGAAATTCAAGCGGCCAATCTAGACAGCTGGCAAGTTTTTCCGGAAAAACTGGCCAGTCTAGACACAGCCAGAATGTTTTCTATTTTTTTTTTCGGCTGGGTGTGTGGTTATCACATTACAAAGGCAATTTCCCCTCACTGGATATTCACATCTCCACACCAAATGCTGTCAATGACCCTCTTCTGCCCCCACTTGCTTAGCTTCAACAACACAAGCAATTTCTTCCTTATAGATACTCCTGCTTCTGTAATTTCCTCTCCAATTCATCTGATGAAGTGGGTTTTACCCATGAATGTTTATGTCCAAATAAATCTGTTAACCTATAAGGTGCTACAGAACTCCCTGTTGTTTTTATATTTGGTGTTTTTCTTAAGGTTACAGATGCTGGAGTTAGGAGATTGAATGAGAATCTCAGCTTTCATTTTTGAAAAGCTTCTAGCCCGACTGTTCCAGAGGGAAGTTTGAAAGCAAAGTGTTGTCTAAATGTACACAAACCAGAAAGTAAATAAAAAGAATCCCAGTACGGTTGAACCTCTCTAGTCCAGCATTGTTGGGACCTGACTGTTGTGGAACCAGAGAAATTGCCAAATAATTGGAGATAATTATTGTCTAGCACAAGGCTACTCAACTTTGGAAGCCCCGGGAGCCACAATGATACTCACAGCACATGCCGAGGGCTGCAACTTAAGTGTGGTTGCATATACATGCAAATATATGCAAATAGCTTCTTTCACATGGATGGGCATGAATACAAAGATTAAGGCAAGACTACACAACACACAGGCCCCATTTAAGTCAGTTCTGCTGATATTAATAAAATTCAATATTTGTTCGATTTCCACCCGTATGACAGCACTTTTAATGAGCAATGACAGTCCAGGAATTTAACTACTAAAACGCATATCAACAGAAGACCATTATATTGACTACTTTTCTGTTTTGGCTCCCACCTGCGGGCCACGTACTGAGCCCCGCGTAAATCCAAATCGCACTGTGGGCTGCAAACAAACAGGCTGCAGGCTGCGTGTGGCCCACGAGCCGTGTGTTGAGTAGCCCTGGTCTAGCAGCAGTACTAACACTGCCATGGCTTACTGGTCTCTTAGAAGACATTTAGGGGTAAATTAGAGTTAAACAGCAACACAGAACACTGAGAGTCAGGACTGGTGGCTGTAAAGAAACTTTATGGGACTGTGGGAAACTTGGCCACGCTCATGATAAGTGAGCATCTGGCTAACTAAAATCATGCTGGACCATGGATGATGCCAGACCAGAGAGTGTTACACTAGAGAAGTTCAGCATGCATTAATATTTTGAAAAATACCTCATGATTCCTAGCTTTTTGGGATTGTCAATCCTATATATGAAAGTAATGATAAATACTAACTGTGGAGTTATGGAGGTATGTCTCTCACTACAAGAAGTAGCAACTCATTTCTACTCTCTGTGATTTTTGCTGATCAATTATTAGCCACATCTTTTGCATTGTAACCTTGGTATTTTGGGAAACACCACATCTAAAAGGTGAGATCTAGAATGGTTCTAGAAGATGTCAGTCATAACAAGGTCACCCTCTGAAGTACAGCTATTCTATCCGAAAGGTGGCTGCACTTCAGTGAGGATGAAGCGATCCCTATACAGTTGAAACGTAATTATCTGAACATCTTCGGGGGAACCACTTGAAATGTTCTGAGCATTCAGAACACCATGACAAATGTCGTAATTCTGTAGTTTGTAAAAGCAAGTGAAGAGAGATAATGTAACAATCAGTTTTCAAGAACAACAGGATGGGTTGACATATGTAGCGGATTGATTTCTCAAACAGAATTAAAAAAAATATCATTGGATACATTCTCTATTTGTAGAGACTATTCTTGACTCTGTCAGCATAATTGAGTAATCTCTGAAAATATTTTTATTTCATATTTACATTATGAATATGAATTCAGACTTGCAATACTGTGTGTTCAATCTTTAAAAAAAGAAGACAAAGTAGAGTCATTGACTAGAATTTTCAAATCTGTAATTCACCATTCCACATTTAGAAGAACAGGTGGGTTAATGAAATAAGTAAATTGACAAAACCTAAATATTTATATACAATCATTAACTTCAGTATCCTGAATGTTTTAACTTTCCTCCCATCCTCCATTAACCCCTGGATTATAGATTCATAGTACATACTGACTGATACAGAATGACCTTATGAAGGGTAGTCATTACCTACTTATAAAAGTGGGTTGGAACAGCACACATTTGGTCTACCAAATAGCCCAGCTAGTTCAAAACAATTATCTGACATATGTGATCAGTCCATGGCTCTACTGTAAACTGTTCTTTTTTCCCCCAGAATTTGCATTTTTTCCAAATTTAACATGGATAGCTACATACAGAGGCCTGGGTTTCTAAACTACTGAGAAAACATTCCTGCACTGTTCTGTATCTCTTCCTGAACATAGGACAAGAACCTTCTGCACCCTTACAGTTTTGCGTATAACATTACTGTAAAAATGCCTACCATACTTTTGGATGCTATATAAATACCAGCATTCCTCTTTGTTACCTTTTACGGTTGGCATGGAGTTAAAGTATCTAAGAAGTTGATAAAGAAGGAATGGCTTGTAAATTTCAGGAAAAAGTGGAATGAAGAAAGTGAAGGGGACTACAAGCACATAACTCACAGTCAATCCATTCAGTCATGACTATAAAAAGAAAAAAAATATTTACAAGCTGTGGGCTTTAACTGTTGGGTATTTCCGTGTGATCTCTTCTGTAGTATAAAGAATATTTCCATTCACTTTTAACATGTAGAAAGAGACAGGTATATGTGGCTTTAGTATAATGGATAAGAACTATAAGTTAAAGCAAGAACAGAATAACTAGGCATAGCTACTGCTGTTGAAGAATGTAGGAAAGGAGAGAAGTAGGATTTTTTGCTTCAGGGCGCAGCTTTTTGCTACTCTACTAATTCACCCTTTATTATAGTAGCAGGTTTGGGGCATTTTCACTCTTAGCTCCCCTTCCACAAATTTATTCATGTGGTTTCATCTCTGTAAATAGCAAAATAATGCTAAAGGATGCATCTACACAGCACTGTAACTCGAAATAAGATACGCAATTTGAGCTATGCAATTTGAGCTACTCAAATTGCATATCTTATTTTTATGCTATTTTGAAATAACATCTCATCAATTGGTGCTGTCTACACAATGCCAAATTTTGAAATAAAGCACTATTCAGAAACGTCTCTTATTCCTTGTAGAATGAGGTTTATAGGGATGTCAGAATAGCAAGCCCGAAATAATGGGCTTGCTGTGAAGATGTGAGATAGCTATTTTGGGATATTCCAGTATCCCAAAATAGCGTTGCAGTGTAGACATACCCAAACAAAACAGGAATCTTTTTCACTAAAATGAGGGTATTGTCCGTGCTATGTGGTATATCCTCTATCAGAAGTCTGTATCTTGCACTTGTGAGGAGGAAAAAAAGTCTTGGATAATGTGTATATTTCAACCCTCCTACCCATCTCTTATGATCATAGTTTGTTATTAAGTTATAGAAAAGGTCATATCCAAATAACTTATCCTATAAAACTTAGGCAAGTGAAAACATAGCATGTGATCACTTTTTTTGCTTGAAGCAAACCTTTTCTAGGAATTGATCAGAGTTATTCATTAGAGACTGCAGCATATTAAGTTTCTGAAGACCAGAACAAGAAACTAGCAGCAGGAGTCACTTCAGTGTATGTGTAAACAAACCAAACATTACCTCTCTTGAACTCCTTGTCTCTAAGGATTCAAGGAAATAGGGGTGGAAACCTAAAAGAATACTGGATTTGTTTCCTAGGTAACTAATTATCACTCAGACTGAAAGCTAGCTTGAATTTGGAAGAAAGCCATTTTTCAAGTATTAAGACAGTATTGAAAGAATCTCAGGGAAAATCAGTTAATGCACCTCCTCCCCATGTTAGAAGAAATAAGAGGAAGGTCTGACATTGTTAAAGATTCTATGAAATTTCAGCTAAATAGCCCAAAAGAAAAAAAATCAGATTTTTCTTTTTAAAACATGAAGGGACTCATTGTTTACAGAATTTTCTCTCACCTAGCATCACCTCCATTAATAAAAATGATAAACCTTGCTAACATTATCCACTTCTATCACAGAGATTTAGCGTTAGCAAGCTAACATTAGATTATACCTCTAATAACCCTTACAGTGTTCCTGCTAGAACAGCGTTACAGCATTAAAACTAATCACATGAATAATAGCTAGAACAATGTGTGTACATAAGATTTCTCTAGGAAATCTAAGAACCTAGCCAAAACAGACAGACAGTGTTGTTAAGTAGAGCTAGCTCTCCCCCAAACTTATATCTCTCCAAATGCCTATTCACACAGAGAATGCTCATAGCTCATCCTTCTGCTTTTATAGGAAACCAATCTCTATTTGAGGGCTGGGGAACTTTTTTTTGGTGGGAGACAAGTGACCCACAGAAAAATCAGTTGGGGGCCACATGCAAATGAGAATTTTTAAAAAACACCTCATAGACATGCTCCCCAACTGATCAGCCAAAAAAATAAAAAAGGCATTTACCTCACTAATGCAACTCGGGGTGCCAAGATTCCCCTCACACTTCAGCTCTATTGGAATGGGGGTAGCACCAATGCTCAGGGATTCCTCCCCCTCTCCCCCGGCCAGGTTAACTCTTCTGAGGGCTCGGAGCTAGTAGAGGGAGGCCAAAAATGAGGGCTCAGTGTGTGGGAGGGGGCTGCTGGGGAGCAGGCTGCCCCCACTGCTCCCATTGGCTGTGATTCCCCGCCAAGGGGAGCAATGAGGGTGAAGCCTACAAATGAGCATAGTGACAGAGGTTCCCGGTGCTGCTATTCCCCCAGCCAGGGGGAGGGAGAATGGCAGCACTCAGAGCTGCTTCCTCCCCCCCTTAGCCATCAGTGTACCTTGATGTGCCCCACGAGGCTTGGGGCTCCCCCACCCCACATTGGGGAGCTGGCCCTGGTGTTCTAATTATGTGGGAAGGCCCCCTAATTACATGGGAAAGCCCCTTGGCATCCCTTGCCTGGCTGATGGAGCGCTAGTCCTGACTTGCCTCACTGTGGGAAGGGGAAAATACCGAAACTCATGGGCCAGATCAAGGCAAGCTGCAAGCTGGATTACCCATAGGTTCCCTATCCCTGCTTTACCTTATAAGGTTACTCTCTTGATCAATTAATGACTGGACAAGTCTGCCATAAGCTTCTAAAGCCTGGAGTACCCAGCTGCTATATTAAACTCAGTAGTTACTGCTTTTTTAAACCACAGTACGTATTGATTTGCTGTGAAGGAGCAATGGCACTTTTAGCCTAAGGTGGCCAGGGAAAGATGGCAAAGTATGAAATGATTAAGAACATCTCAAACTTTCATTTAGCCCTGTCACTGAACACCAGAGGAGACTGACTTATGCCCTCTAACTTATGTAACTTTAGCTAAAACATCCCAAAATTCTTTGAAGACTTTAAAGAGCGAGAGCTGGGAGACCCAATGATGAGCATCTTGCCATTGTCTCAATAACCCTTTAGTGCCAGAGCTTCATCTCAGTAAAGTCAAAACTCCCATTTACTTTAATGATAAAAGAAGGAGCCCCTGGTATTAAATGAGTTAAATAGTCCAACTCTCAATTTTATATGCAGGGAAGTTGACACAGAAAGCCAAAGTGATTTGCCCAAGTTCACACAATGAGATAGTAGTAGAATCAGGATTAGAACCTTAACCTAACCCCATGCTTCCTCTATCAGAGCACAACACACTACGGCACCTTCCTAGCTTCAATATCCCTTGATAAACTTTCTATTATGTTATTTCAATTTGTGCCCCAAATCCACTGTTCATAGTTCTAAAAGAGTTTTCATAGAAGAGTTTTCTATGAGGATTTCTGGGTGTTTACTTATTCATAGGGCCTCATTATGTTTCTAGGCTTCTGTAGTGACAAGAACCATCTCAGGATACCCAAGGCAAGAGAGGGCATGCAATGGCTAAACTATGAACTGTGACTTATTCACTGTGCTGTATTACTTGCATTGCAACACAAGGATAATCACAGTGACTACTTACCTGTGGCAGGAGACTGAACCAGACCTCTCCAGACAGTGGTGCTGGGACAATTTTTTTTAGTGTGGGGGTATTGAAAGCAGAAACCATGAATGTAGGTTATTATTACCATTTCAAGCCAGAGAATGTGGCAGCTCCCACAGTTCCTCTAATTCCAGAATCTACATTGCCAGAGTTGAAACCATAGAATCACAGAATACTAGAACTGGAAGGGACCTTGAAGGTCATCAAGTCCAGTCCTCTGCTCTCATGGCAGGATCAAGCACCATCTAGATCATCCCTGATAGATGGTTTAAGATGGTTTATCTAACCTGCTCTTAAATATCTTCAGTGATAGAGATTCCACAACCTCCCTAAGCAATTATTCCAGTGTTTAACCACTCTGACAATTAGGAAGTTTTTCTTAATGTCCAGCCTAAACCTCCCTTGCTACAACTTCAGCCCATTGCTTCTTAACCTGTCATCAGAGGTCAAGGAGAACAATTTTTCTCCCTCCTCCTTGTAAAACCCTGTTAGATACTTGAAAGCTGCTATCATGTCCCCTCTCAGTCTTCTCTTTTCCAAACTAAGCAAACTCAGTTCTTTTAGTCTTCCCTCATAGCTCATGTTTTCTAGACATTTAATCATTTTCATTGCACTTCTCTGAACCCTCTCCAATTTTTCTACATCTTTCCATGCATAGCAACAGCTTAAAGACCAGGTTTTATAACAAGGAGCTGTGACCTATAACAGACTTCTATCTTCTGTGGATCAGGCACAGAAGGGGATGCATACTGCACTGAAAAGTGAGGTAATTATCAGAGAGTTTTGTACAGTGCTCGTCATCATAACATGTAAACACTAGAGTTGAGAATTTCTGTGTTTGAATCTGTTTTTGGAATACAATTGCTCATCGTTTCATCCACAACAAAGGTCAAAACCCTTAATTAAAGTATTCTTTCCTTGATGCATCTCTTACTTTTATTCATATTACATAACGGGGAAGCAGCATTTTAAGACCAAAGTATAAGTCTTCATTCAATTTTCGTTAAGCCTTTGCTAGGGCTTCAATAATTTTTTCTTATTTAAGCAGTGGGGATTTGTCCCTTACATAGGAAGACCAAAACATATATATGTTATTTTTGAGGGTATGTCTACACTGCAGAGTTTTTTCGGAAAAACAGCTGTTTTTCCAAAAAAACCCTTCACTTACCTCCACACTGCAATTGTGTTCTTTCAAAAAAAAAAAAAAATCTAAAGAACAGAGGGGTTTTTTCAACATTGGTAACCTGCTTTCTATAAGGAAGAAGCCTTTTTCCAAAAGAGCTATTTCGGAAAAAGGCATGTATGGACGGGGAAGAGGGAGTTCTTTCTAAAGAAGAAGAAAGAGGAAAAAGCACAGGTGCCCCGGTGGCCACTCTGTCCATAGTAATCACAGCTTAAATGCGAGATAGCGTCCATGAAATGTGGATGCTATCTTTCGAAAAAGCAGATCATTTTTTCGATGCACTTTTGCAGTGTGGACGCTCTCTTTTGGAAGAAATTTTTCAGAAGATCTCTTCTGGAAAAGCTTCTTCAGACAGAAACCTGCAATCTAGACATAGCCAAAGCTGTATAATCTTGTCAGAAGGAGGCAAGAGTCAGGTGACATGATAATGACATAAGAAAAGACAAAAAAAATGTTCTCTCAATCCCTGATTTATCAAGAACAATGTTACTTAAACAGACAAATTTAGACACAAGTCAGTGTACAATTATTCACAATGGCTAGCGATGCATGTTTATTAATCCACTTGTAGGTAGTCCTCTTTCTTTTCATTCTGTCCTTCACGCTCTCCTTTTCCCACAGGGAGACATTTCATATAACAGCATCTTTGAGGCTTTTGGCAAACAAACCCGGTAAAGGAACATTATATGGAGTATATTTAGATGCTATTGAGAGCACAAAAGCAAGGAGCTAGAGACTGAAAATCTTTTCAGTGTCATTATGTTGTCATCCATAGTAGGAGCTGGAGAAGAAACCCGATGGGAAGGAGAGGAAGGGAAAGAAAAAAAAGCAAATAGGAAGGAAAAGGAACATAAACACGGAAAACGTTCAGTCATTCTAGCCATTCATGGTGACCAATCATAGGAAATGATCCAAACTAGTCAATGCTTTCCCTTGAAATGGTAGTGATCTCTCCTATGCTTTGTGTTTATGTATTGCCAGTGGCCCGTTGTACTCCTTAACTACACACCGAAAACATGCATCCCAGGGAAGAGAGGTGGGGTCCTCTGAAAAGTGATTCTGATTATATGAGTTGAACTTGTGTAGCATTAATTTACTAACAAAACACATGTAACATAAAGGGAAAACGTAAAATGAGAATAAAGCAGTCTGAGGAAGCTTTCAAGCAAGGGCAGGGAAATTTTTTAGGGTCGGGTGCTGCTGACCCACATTAAAATCAGTGGGGGCCTGCACACAAGTGAAAAGCAAAATAAAACAAAAATCCCTCACTGGCATGGCCCCGGACTAAGAAGGAGAAAGACACTCCCCACCTTCCCTCCCACACTAGAGCCTGGTGGGAGGGGGGATGGAGCTAGTAGATTTTGTTTGCTCCGACTCCACAGTGCAGCAGCAGAGGGGCTGGAGGGCCACTGCAGGCTCCCCAATGTTGGGGGAGCCCTGAGCCTTGGGGGCCAGACCTAGGTAAGCCAGGGGCCCCTGAGGTTCCTCACCCCTGCTTTAATGTATGCACCATAGCACCAACAGCCAGTGGGGCAGACAAAATGGAGGTGACTTGATTTCATGAACTGCATTTTTTCGCTGCATGTCCAGGGTGTGAGCCATATTAGATGAATGTGCTGTACTTGAGAGCTAGTGGGCCCTAATTCTAGAGTTTTCACTGTTCATTCACTGGGTGAGATGTAATTATATCACTTTGGTGCTATAACTTTTCTTTTAGGCATTCCCCCCAGACATATTGTCACCATCCACTTCACTGCCGTCACCTTCAACTTGCAAGAGTGCTAAAGTATGTTATGAGAAATAGGGGGAACAGGGAAAGAAAAATACCCCCTTTTTATAAGAACCCCCCCAATGAAATAATATAAATGAAAACCTTTTTCAAGTTTGTTTTTTATATTTTGACCAGCTCTAATTCAATTTCTTATTATGACAAGTCTCTGTCAAAACTCTGCATCTGCCGACAGCAAACTACTACAGTGAACACTGCATCTTCTAACCTAGCAAAGGACTACAGCAAACATCTACAACTAACAGTGTCAGAAGGTGACTGTTGAGCCAGAGGCTAGGATGGACAGAAGGTTCAGGGTTAGTCTCATGTGTTTAGTTGGAGAAGGGAGAGCTTGGTATTGGAATCAGTGTTAATATGCTGTTTTATGGTCTGTGATATATGCTACCTGTTATAATGGTCCTTGTTTTGGGGATCCGCTAGGGATTTAGTAACCATAGCAATCTCACAACAATGTTTTCTTTGCATAAATACATACTAGTTTGGTTTAAAATGTATACACTTCATCAACTGTATTCTTTTTACTCTCCTGATTTGAGAGCTTTTGTGGTTTCCTCTTAGCTCGATGAATCTCTGGTTTTCTTTGTTAATATAAAATACACAGTACAATTTGTGTGTGCACACACCCACTTCACGCCCAATACTCAGCAAAGCAAAATATTATATTTATTCCTAGAATAATTGGATAATAAGCTACAAAAATGTGGTCCATTTACAACAGTTAGGAAAATTACAGGTGTGTAGAAATTCACAAATATTGGAAAGGAAAAGCTTTTTACAGGAGTTAGCACTTAACAAAAGGCAGTTGGATTTATGTGTTAATGCAGCCACTTTATAAGAGACGTAAATGCCTGTTGTTAAATCACACATCCAGCTACACATGTGTAGTGATCAAACCCCCAAAGATGATAAAAAGCCTTTAAAGTATTTTATTGTTAAGCAAGAGAGCAGGAAAAATTAGAGAAAACAGCTTCTGTGCAAGAAAGAGAGAACCAACCACAAGGAGTTACTGAAGTGTACTAGTTTTGAGTGTAGGAGGGGGCATGTGACGTTACCCTCTGTTGACTTGCAAGGAGGAGGAGGGGCTGTCTGAAGACTCACCATGGTGATATCTATGGAGAGAAGATAGCCAGGATGTTCTAGTAGGCCACAGATGCAGTGGTTCAGTGTTGGGACAGCAATATCTCTGCTCAGAGTTCTGACATCCATTTAGGGTTTTTTAGTCTGTGAGGATGGATCACTGAAACAGGAAGAAGGGTAAGCTTCCCCATCCACCTGGAGGAGATAATGACCTGCCCATCACACAGGTGTAATAACATACCACATGAAATACAGCGAAGATCCAGTGTGTCCCCAGCCCAATGATATCACCAGAAATCACCTGAGAACTGGTTACCATAGAACCCAGGAGGTTTCAAGTCCTACAAGAACCATTGTCAGGCTGTCTACTGATGTCACTCTGAACAATAAGCTGAGGTGACCCTATAACAGGGCACATCCCACTTCTGGCTTCTGCTCTGTCTACACAGACTCAGAGAAGTTCAGTTGCTAAACACCCCAGGGCAGTTTATTTATATTTACACTTGCCACTGCCTTATTGAGCCATACACCTTATTATTTACTGTTTTTCCTCTGTTCTCTGCCTGCAGGAGAGGAAGCTCTTTCTCCATCCAGCAGTCCATCTTACCTCTGCTCAACCTACCTCTCTCCTCCTTGCAAATCTTCCTGTGCCTTCATATGCCTCCAGTGTAAATAAAACAATGTGTTGGTTAGTCCTCCTTCAGCACATTCTAATGCAGTAATTAATTATCCCATCAGATCCCTACGGGGGAAAGTGACATGACTTCACTGAAGCTGGGTGACTATGAAGGCCTTTTCCCCCTTGTCTTTTTACCAGAACTGCTGTCTCAAGTCCTAGTGGAGAGGGCTCCTGAGGGGAAGGAATAGTTGCTAGACTCATCTAACCCTGTTCAAATGTTCCTTGGCAGGGCTGTCATTTCATAGTTCACATATCAAAAAATATCAACTAAAGGAAAATGGCACCTGGATCTGGGCCATCACATCCAATGTCTATTGCAGTCAGTAGGAGTCTTTCTATTGATTTTAATGAACTTTGGCCCTAAATCTGTCCAGTAGCATTGTCTTTAAAAACAAAGAGGAAGATATTATGATTATCAATTGTACTCTGCCTGACTTCTCAATTATATTTTTAATGCAATTTCTTGTAGCTTTGCATGTGTGATCATTAAAGAGAATCAATGTATATTTTCCTGCCACCACATTAATGGATCTAATCCACTGAAAATCCAAGTAAGAAATATCCAGCTGAGAAAGGGAAAATTATAGTTCACAGTTTGATCTTTAAATATGCCAATTAATTCTAGAGAAATCAACTTAACACCAGAAAACTTCATAAAAGTCTACTCCGCTTGCGGAAAACATGTTCATAAATTCCAGGGAGGATTAAAAGAGAAAGAAGAAAGTATCAATTCAGTCTGTTGGTGCAAGATTTTTTTCCTCAAGTGTGTAGTTTTTTCTTCTGCGTGTTGATTAAACCACTGTACTTAGAAAATGGTTGACTCAAGAAGAAAGTGTTCTTGTTTTAAAAGTGGATTTGCTGTTGTGAATATACCTCATGGGTCTCCTATTTTAAATCTTGTTTTTCAGTTACATGACTAGCCAAAGAAATATACTGTAAAATAGCCAGCTGACTTTAAACATAGAGGCTCTGTCTACTTTGGGAAAAGCCTATAACTATGAAAGACAAGTAAGAGCATTTCAGCATTAAAAAGTCCTAATGGTAAACTAAACCTGATACACAAGAAGTTTCATGGCTAATAAAAACAGTGCACTTCCCCCACAAAAACTACTGAGTACAGAGCTTTCTTTTTGTTGTTTCCATTGTTTTATTGGCTTAAGTTCCCTAGATTTGGAAATTGTTATTTTCAAAAGATGTTAATGGAGTTAGGCTCACAATTTTTATTGAATCTCAGTGGCGTTTGGTTGGACAACTCCCTTAGGCTTCTTTTATAAAAGCAGCTGTAAATAATAGCCTGGTTGCTGGCTAGTTGTGCTATGAGAAAAATGCTATGCTGGCGTCAATGGATGCAGTTCCACTGACTTCAAAGAGGAGTTTTGCTTGTTTGCACCAGCAGAGAATTTGGCCACTGGGCCACAAAGATGGTTTCTAAATCCAGATCTAGATTAGGTCAGCTAGGATTCCAGATTTAGGTTCACTGTGTAATCAAAGCTAAAGTTTGACTTCAGCAAATTTTACAAAATTTCAGCCCCAAATACCAGAAGTCTCATGAGATCGACTGAGCTGGCAAGGTTTCCATCAAATTTATTTAACACACTGTATTAGTTCAACCATATTGTAACCAAAACTCTGGGCGTGTGTTCAGATATAGAAATCTGAGCCTGAACACCTGTCTCAAAAAGCTTGAGTTTGTGACTTTGTCTCTCCTTTCAAGTAAATGATACCACATTTCCCTATTGTCCTAAATGCAGCCAGGCTTCTAAATCCCAGCCTCAAGCACCACAGGTATTCACACACAACCTTGTCCCTCCCAAGCTGGGTTGCAGCCAAACCTTGAAGGTAACTAAACCCATTTAGCACCAATGTGTTTGCAGTTAAAGTTCCCTACTCATTTACGTTTCTGCTCCCAAAACCCCAGCATGATTCTTGCACTGGAGGAAAATAGGTGCTCCTTCTCCTAACTTGCCTGGTAGTCACGTTCCGAGCATGTCTAACTCCCCACAAAACTTCCAATTTAAGAAATTCAAGCTAGCATGTCCTCGCTACGGGGAAGCATCAAAATTAGTCTGAGGCAGGCTTTGTTAATGTGGACATGCTACCTTAGATTCAGAGCCCCAGGAAGCACCGTGGGGAGTTGTAGGATGCCTCCCGAAGGCCAATACTTTCGAATTAGCAGCACCAGCATGTCCATGCTAATGTTATTTCAAAATGACTATTCTGGAATTAGCGTTACTCCTTGCAAAAAGCACAAGTATAGCATCTGAATTCTGCAGCCTTTTATTTGGAAAGGTAGTATGGATGTTCCACTTACAAATTCGAATTTGTGGGGGTTATTTCAGAATAAGGTCCTAGTGTACACCAGGGCTTAGTGAATAAGAAGAATGAACAGAGCACATGCTGGGCCTGTGATCTGTAAAAGGGAGCAGCGCATGTGAGCCACTTGTTAAGAGAGTGCTGGCAAAGTAAAGATTTGCAGGATCAGATCCTGGATTTGTAGATGCACTTTTTAAAAAAAATCTCTACTGTTTGTCAATTTCCTAATTCTATTAGTGATCCATTTTTCTAAACGACATGTTATTATGGTAATGCCTGTCAATTTTAGCTATTTTTATGTGTTAAAAATGACCTACTATTTATAATGTGTGCTGCCTGCTAATTAAGCAGTGACTGTTCAGATTGGTTGTTTACTAAGCATGTTATTTGACTTCTAACGAAGAAAGCTTTTCCAGCTGCTGTCAAATGGAAAGCTTTGGAAATAGCAGGTTTCAAGGTATTTGGGCTGCAATTCAACTTTATGGGCTAAATTCTGCCCTTAATTGCAGCCTGTACAATCCCATGGAACTCAGGGGAGTGGAATGTGAATCAGAGCAGAATTTGGCTCAACTGGGCTCCATTAAAAAAGAAAAAAAAGTGTGATAAAATAGATTATGGCTTACCCCACAGTAATAAGATGGCTGTAGCCTAGTTTTCCCAGTCTGGACTTCAGGGGGACTAGAACCAAGCAATGAATCACCTCACAAGGGTTTGAAGCCAATAGTGACCTGACAGAGAGGTTTGGAACATTATGAAAGCATGCATTCTGCTTGGAGCTGACTCTCACTTACCAGCCATACACTGGCTGATACCTAATATACTGGGCGAGAGGAAGAGGGGAGAACCAGCAAACCTGCCTCACATACTGACTAGATTTAAGGACTCACATAGTCTCAGAGGAGGAGAGAATATATACATTTATATGGTTTTTATCTAAAGACCTGTAATCCTGGCATGCTTTGGGAGTAAAATTAACCATGTTTCTTGGCTCATCTTCAAAGTCTGTGTGCATTTTCTTGCTTTAACAAATAATACAGAGGTGCCTCACAGCTTCAGAGGAACTCTGGGAAGCAAGCAATAGCTACCGAGGAGGCTTGGGAGGACCAGTGCCGGTTTAAGGGCCTAGGCAGCTGAACTGTGGTATCCTATATCTCAGAATGTGGTGCTAGGCAGAGGATCTGCACTCTGAGACTGCATCTAAAGGCCCTGAGTCAGAGACAGTTCTGAGCACATGTAAAAACTCATCATGGGCTCTAAATAATTAGGATACAAATACAACAGACTGGAATATGTCCACAAGGGATGCTGGTCTGGGTTTTAAAAGTGTTACTCAGTGGTGCAAGTAACCAAAAGTTCTTACTGGTACAGGAGAGGGAGGGTTCACCAGCTAAAGGGGGGCTCCCCTTTGACCCCCCCGTGACTTCACATGACCCCCCTCAAATAACTCCCCCCCCCCGTGACTTCACCCCACCCCCTCCCAGCCCGGGACTCCCACACTCTTCTCCCTTCCTTTTCCCTCCCCAGCCCACATTAATTGGGACGGGAGGAAGGTGGTGGTGATGGTGCGGGAGGCGGCAGGCAGAGGAGCTGCTGGCAGTTCTGCCTCTTTCATCACTGCCCCTCCCAGCAGAGAAAAGAGCAGAACTATGAGCCTCTCCCCCTCCCATTCTACAGAGCTGCCTCCATTTGTGTACAGGGCTGGGGGGCGGGGTAGGGAGTTCTGTTTCTTTCCCCATTAGGAGGGGCAACAGGGAAAGAAGCAGAATGTAGCACTCTCCAGCCCCCAGCCCTATACACAGAGATGCAGCAGTCAGTAGAGGGGCTGGGGATGGCCAGCAGGGAGTCTTTCTGGTAAGCCATACTGGCTAAAAATAACTTGCTGGTATGGCGTACTGGTCCATAGTGACCCCCTTGCCCATTGGTGGTACTTTGAGAGATGCCATATATGCATGGCAGCAGTCTCCTTCAATTCAGCAGTCAGAGATAAGTGATTATGAAGGAGGCACTTGCAATTGGATACCCTGGGTTTGGCTCAGCTTTAAGTAACATATTGGTGGCTGGTCACAATCAATGTGATGGTGGAACAGAGCTCTGCAGAATTCGGAAAAAGTTCTCACCAGGCTTCTGGTTTCATGTCAACTTTTCTGTACAGCTGCAGACAGGATCTCACTTTAAAAATCTCATCTGGGTGGTGGTGGCGGGATAGCTTTTCAATTCCAGGGCAACTCTTTTACTCTGTTCAGGTGGTGCCAAAGAGCCAGACTCTGGCTGTAATTACCCAGTGGAGAATTCCCCTGGCAAAGGGTAAGCTCATGTGATATCAGTAAACACGCCTCTTCACCCAACCATTCCCCCACACCTGGCCGTGCCCCATCATTCCCCTAGTGCAGGACATGGGCAGAGAGACATGGATCCCCATTTGTTGCATTGTTCTTTAGGGACCACATGCAGGTGGCAAGGATGCTTTGAACCCAAGCCCGCAGAACCTGGGAGCCATAACCAGCTCCAGCTGCCTGATTCCTACCTCTTGCCCTGAGCAGAGCTTGGGCACAGGAAAGAACTTTCTCTGATCTGCTTACCAGAGCATTAACCCCTACACTACAAAATACTGGCTGAGAATAGACACAGGAGCAGAAGTGCCACTGGACGAATCACCAACGCTGCTGCGTGCCGCATCTGACTTCACTTCGATATCTTTGACTTTGCTATAGTCTGTCAAATAAACAGGACTTCCAGCACCCTTTCCTTGATCCCCAGCATTAGAGTCAAGCCTGCTGCTGGACTGTGGAAAGTGTGCACTATGTCTTGAAGCGGTTTCTTTTTTCTCCCTCATCTGCCTCTGTCACGTTTTTTTTAAAGTACTGAATGAAAAGCTTCCCAGGCTGTCAGTCTAGAAAACAAAGAGGCCGAGCATGTTCCTTTTCTGAGTAATGCCATGCGTTCTCTCTATTTGTGCATCTGGCTGTCCACTTACACTGCCTTCCAGTTTGCTTTTACTCTCCTGGAACACCTTAACAGCAGCCGAAAGAGCAGCAGCAAACGGCTCTTCAGGCTGATGGGCTCTGGTGCTAGTTTCCAACAAAACGGAAATACACTTTAGGGAACATAATGGTATATGCTTCCCTTGACTTCTTTTTCAGTTTAGTCATTGGCATCCTTTTTCCTGTTAACCTTGGGGGATCCCTTGGATCGATAACATTCAATGGCCTAAAATAGGTTGAGCACCACTGGGATGGCTATCTATTGCTGGTGCATACGGAATGCAATCTTTCCCAAAGGGAATATTTTCTCTGCTGTATGCCACAAAACATGATACTTAGAAAGAGGTATGCTGAAAGTTGATCTGTTGTACTGTCAATTGGCATCAGATACAGCTAATCAATTAAAAGTGTCACTTTGGCTTTGAAGTCTCAGAGGGGTAGCTATGTTAGCCTGTAATTTTAAAAACAATGAGTAGTCCTGTGGCACCTTAGAGTATGTCTACACTACAAGGGTATTTCGAAATAACTTATTTTGAAGTAATAACTCCCAAAATAACTATTTTGAAATAGCATGTCCACACAACAGGGAAGCCTCGAAATTAGTCCAAGGCAAGCTCCCCTAATGTGTATGCGCTACCTTGATTTAGAGCCCCAGGAGGCACTAGGGAGTACTTACTCTGAATGGCCCTGGGGAGGAGTTCTTTCGAAATAGCAGCAGTGGAGAATCCACACTACTGCTATTCCAAAATAATTATTTTAAATTGGCATTATTCCTTGTGAAATGAAGGTTTATTATTTCGGAATAAGACACCTGTTATTTCAAAATAATTTCAAAATAATGGGCTTGCTATGTGAACTCTCACCTTGTTATTTTGAAATAACATGAGTTATTTTGAAATAACGCTGTAGTGTAGACATACCTTTCGAGACTAACAAAAATATACATATTGTAACGTGAGCTTTCATGGGCAAAACCCATTTTTCAGATGTTTTGGTTTGTTGAGAAAATCTTTACGGTGTGTCTAGGCAACATATGGTGTTTCACATGCCTTTAAATATGTAAAACTGTGTTTAGGCTATATATTAGGAAATGCTGGAAGGGAGCTGCTTAGGGATTTTACTTTGTATGTGCCTTTAAGATGTTAATTCTCTTCTGAGTTTCTCTTGTTTGTGAAGAGCTACTAAATAGCTACATCTTTCTTAAGGCTTCTGGAGTCAGATGATGGTGTGAGAACCTCAGCGTTCATTACAAAAAAAAAGTCTTGTACTCATGAGTGCAGGCAAAAGCTTAAAATGTGAATGCTGAAGATTCATAAACCAAAGGGCAAATAAAAAGAGCCCAACATACTAATGCTACGCTTCTGTAGAGTGCAGCATACTGTCTCCATGCTAATCTGGCTGGCTGGTTGGTTGGCATGAGAGTGTGTACATGGGTGAAACTATAGCTCTGCTTCCTCTGTTCCTAATCATGTTGGCATTGTAACTATACCTAGTGGCTGCACAGAGAAGCCAGGGATGTGCTAGGAGTGGAGGCTGTTTACATTGTACCCTCATACAGTTTATTTAATAACAACTAGGACCAGAGGTCCCGTTCTACAGTCAGATTTTTCCCTGCATTAGATATTCGGGGTGGAACCCTTAATCTTTGGTATTACAAGCTGAATGGAATCATATAATTTAATAACATACATAAGTACAAACTAAAGAGCACTCTTGACCTGTTTTGAGAAGGGAATTTAAGAAATTGCAGATAATAACTGTATCAGTACATGACCCGTTATGACAACATAATGTGTTCCAAGCTTTCCTCGGGCACAGAACAATAAAGCTCCGACACTTCAAAACACTCTTTTTATGTTTTCTTATGACATGTTATGCTACTGAGATTGTATGAGTATTTCATAATTTTAAAAACAAAATTTCATCTGTGTGCTTACAAAATCTGCAATAAGATTATGAGTTTGACATTTCCCTGAGTATAATAAAGAGGAGAGCAATGCCAATAACTGGTAAGCATCAATCAAAACTTAAATAAAAAAACCCATTTTGTATTGAATTTTCAAACCAAATACAGTGGCATGTCTTGCACAGCAGATAATACAAGCAACAATGCTGGGGATTCAATATGTTTGCCGAGACCACAAACATTCCTAAAAGGCAGGCTCTGAAACACCATGTTATCTCAACCTAAACCTGTCGTAAACCTGAAGAAAATGGCAGGCTGGCCAACAGCAGCAGTCAGAACAGTCAAGGGGTCCCACATGTGCACAAGCAATGCCTGCATGTACATTGTCTGCCTGACATTTTGGTGGTGCTACATCTGCGCTGGCTGATGCCCAACACACTAAGAACTATGTAGCATCTCTTATGCACAAATATTAAAACAGTGGTTTCAACCTAGGTCTTCCATGGTGGCTACGTGGCTGGAAAAGCTCTTTTGGCACAGCCAGGCTTCCACATGGCCACTTGGTAGGGTTGCCAACTGTCTAATCATGGAAACACAAAGACCTTTTCCCTGTCCCTGTCCCACCCCTCCTCTGAGGTCCCATCCCATGCTCACTCCATCCCCTCTCCCTCCATCACTTGCTCTCATGCACCCTCACTCACTTTTACCAGGCTTGGGTGTGGGATGAAATGTGGACTGTAGATTCTAGGAGGGAGTTTGGATGCGGGGTGCAGGCTCTGGGCTGGGATAGGGGCTTGAGGTACAGGGGGCAGAGCTTACCTTGGGCAATTTTCCAAAAGTGATTGGCACACCCATCTGACAGTGACTTCTAGGCAGGGCAGTCAGGGGGTGTCCGCATGCTGCTGCCCACAGGCATTGCCCCCATAGCTCCCTTTGGCTGCAGTTCCTGAACAATGAAAGCTGCAGAGTCAGTGCTGGAGGGGAGAGGAAGGGATAGCACACAAAAACCATCTTATATTCCCACAGGGACCGCCAGGATAGTGCTGTCTACTTCTGAAAGTGTGGGTGGGTAGGACGCCTGCCTTAGCTCTTCTGCACTGCCAGTGGCCCTTCCACATTGCTCAGGACCCTGGAAAATAGCCCCCTTTGCACACCGCCCCCAGTCAGTGGGCCTGGAAAATGGTATCAGTTGTGATAATTAACTTTTTTCTGAAGGAAGAAAATTGAAGACTATTCTGGCTTTCACATTGTTGCACAGGCTGGAGAGGTACATGGAGTTTTATGCGATCCTTGGATCAGGCAAAATGATAGTTCTTGAACTCTGGGGGAGAGGAGGACAACCACCTTAGCTCAAAGAATATGGGGAGTACTGAACAAGAAGTGCTGCAAAGGCAAAGCTAGGCCTGTATACCTCCTTTTTTGAGGCATAAGGGATCTTGCACAAAAGGGTTTTTTTTGCGCAAAATGGCCCCGTCTATGCTGCTTGTTTTTGCGCAAAAACCTCTTCCACAAAAAGCATCGGCAGAGAATATGCAAATGACAGTGTGACAAATGCTAATGAGTGCTTCATTTGCATTGTCTCTGCTAGCAAAAGGCTGCAGGGTAGACGTAGAGAGCGGAGCACATTGCACCATCTTAGTGGTTGATGAAGAACATACAACTCTCCTGCAAGCTCACGTGGCCTTCTCCATTCCCAGTTACTTACCAGGAGTGGACATATTCTGGTCTACAGTAACTAGGGAGCGGTGAGAAGGTTTGGCTAAAATAAAACCAGCCAGAATCTCTGCAAAAAGTCTGAATGAAATCTGACTGAAACTTTTTGAGGGTTTTTAGTCCAGGTATCAACAACCATGTTGTTTACTGCATGGTCTGGGAAATGTAAAATGGGTGGATTAGGAGAACAAAACAATCCCTCCGGCACAAGTCCTTCGAGCCTTCTTAAGTAGAGCCAGCAGATCAAATATTTTTAGCCAAAAATGTTCTTTATTGAAAAATGGGGACTTGAATGACAATGACACTTCTCAAGAAAAATAAAAGTTTATTTCAGTTGAAATGTTAAATTTTTCAATATGGGGTTCTCTCAACTTTTGCTCATTTCTTTTTCTTTCTCCCCACATTTTCCAGGGGGAGAGAGGAAGAGATTTTTTTTAAAGATATAGATATAAGAAATGAGCAATTTTGATTTTTTTCAAACAAAATTTCATTTAGAAAATTTTCATCAAAAAGTGAAAAAAATCATAAATAATTTTAAAGAAATTAAAATAAAAAGAACCCCTTTCTTCTTTCATACCACCTCAATTTTCATGAAACACAATCATCTTGTTTCTGCTGTACTCTGGCCTCCTTTTTGCATGCCACCCTCACTTTTCCCTGCACTGGCCTATGCACCGTTCTGCAGCACTCATGAATGCTACAGAGCCTCATCTACTTCTTACAGTCTCAAAGCAGATCTTAAGTGCCATGTAAGGCCTTGTATTGGGCGTTCGCATTGCTAGTAAATTTCAACCCAACCAACTGAGAATCTGAGGATCAAATCCCAAACTGATCCAAGTCAATGGAAAGTTTCCCTGTGAGTTCAATAGTCCTTGGACTAAACCATTAAAGCAGTTTGCATCATTTAAGATAACTCAAACCATTTCACCTCTCATCAAGTGAGTTCGTTTCCACTGGTTTCCTTTGATTCTTTCCACATGACACTTGCTGCTGTTTTACTCGCTTTTTAAAAAATATTTGGAAGACCACTCATACACTTATTAAGCTGTACATTTCCATGCTTCTTTTGTATTTAGCAGTTGCAAATATATTGCATGAAGGAAGACTAGGGCATGAAAGATGAGAGAGGAAAAGATATTTGCTGTGATCTAGCTGACAGTGGTGCAATTAAACTGCCAGAAAAGAAAATACATGCTTTATTTGTCTAAGAGTGGTTTCAAGCTGAGAACATTTTGTACTGCACGTTCAAGGAAGTAATTAGCATATCTGGCATTGTAATAGCTTAGGTGATAGGCATCAGGATGTTAGTCACTGCAAATAACTGCAGTGTGGCACTAAAAGAACATTACAAGGA
This sequence comes from Pelochelys cantorii, assembly GCA_032595735.1. Classification (NCBI taxonomy): domain Eukaryota; kingdom Metazoa; phylum Chordata; order Testudines; family Trionychidae; genus Pelochelys; species Pelochelys cantorii. The sequence goes on from CM064326.1 coordinate 242,462,063, forward strand.
TTGTTGTCTTACATCATGTGTTTGAAGAGTAAAAAAATACAAATACATCTAAATAAATTATAATGTGAAATTACATTTTTTTTCTTGTGCAAACAGGCTTTGATTTGTTGCAATGATTTTTCAGGGCACAGTGTATCTCGTAATCCATCCTTTTTTGAAAAACCGAAGTTGACTTTAATGGATGCTCTCATGTTTCCTTGGACATGCGGCATCCAGTCTTCACTGGATAAAGGAATGACATGAGGTTCTCAATCTGGCATTTTTGCCTGATGATGATATAATATAGGTTCTAGCTGTAATTGGATTTGTGCTTAAGGCCCCATCTTATCAACCTGAATTCATAAGCATTTCTTGAGATTCACTTAATCATAAAAGCACAATAAAAATGAGGGCCTGAGCCTCAGCTGTCACAGGAGGAGGAGGGAAAGGTCCCCGTACATAATCTTTTGGTTTCCCTGATCTGTATGGCATGAGCGGGAAAATTCAACCCCTGGAAAAAGTAAGGTCAGTCTGAGGTCATAAATCCCACACTATTTTTTTCTTTCAACAAACTTCCAGTTACAAATAAACAAAACCAAGGAAACACCAAGGAACAACCACCAACAACAAGAAACCAAACCACATAACAATAACAAAAAACTCACAACTGTTCCTTCTCCTGGCTTCCCTGGAAATATTCCTTCCATAAAACTCTCACCTAGTGTCATTCATCTGAACCTTTAAGAACACTTTGTTGTCACAAATTTTCTGAGAGGAGGTGACATCTTTCTCCTTAAGTTGCCAGTATATGGTTGGAACAGCAGATGTGACCCAGAATGCCAGTGGCATCTCAAGATAGCTCTCTGAGGGTGAGGAATGCGGTGTTAGTTAATAAATTTCAATTTTCAAAAATGCTTGTGCATTTAAACTTGTCTTAAGTTGGAAGTCCTTCAAACTGTGAGACAAATAATTAAGGAAATATTCGCTGTGGACCTCATTCTCTTCTCGTTTACTGCACCAGTGTAATTCCATTGACTTCAATGGAAATAGTTTTGATTTACAGAGGTGCAAGATAGAGGAACCCAGTCCTTTATCTCTAGGTTTTGAAAGAAATTTTCCTTTGTTTTTTTTTTCTATATTCTTGGGTGGAAGAATTTAAAATATTGTGGAAATTGGGGTGGAAGGTAGAAAGAAAGACATTCATTTTCAGCATGGCACTGGTTCTATAAGCATGCATTTATTTCCCCTAGTTTCTGGGTGAGGACTTGAGCTGGTTTAGTTGTTTGTTTAGGGTACGTACATTGAATTCAGGCCTTTTCTTGTTTCTGTTTGCCAGCTGGCAGAAGGATTACACTAGATCAGACTTGATTTCAGGAATGTTACATTTTGGTGATCCCAGTCTAGTCCTCTCCTGGAAATTCACCTGTATTACAAATTTCCTTTCACATAGCGAGAGTTAAATTGTGAGAGTTATACTTACCAAGTATTATCTACAATCCGCTCCCTTTCATTGAATATGTTCTATGCTCCAGTTCTTGTGAGATTTATGTTTGGGGGGCCCTCAGCTGGGGAAAATTGGGAGCTCTGTTGAAAAAGGTGGCACCATGAACATTTACACCAGCTGACAAGTGACCTATTGTGTATTGTCCATAAGAGATTTTGCATTAAATTAAAAACTTTTGTCATCTTTCCAGGGCACAATTATTATCCAAGATTTGTCAAGAAAGAAATCAAACAAAAAGAAATATATATATATATTTATATATGTGTGTGTGTGTGTGTGTAAAGGAGAATGTTTGTATGTTTGTGCTCTAATAACTTGGACACTATAAGAGCTACCGCAACCAAACTTTGCATGGGATAACCTTTCCTCCAGGAGAAGGTTTTAAGGTACTGTGGGAGGGAAGAGATGAGAGACGGACGCATCTCCCCGGGGCTGCATGGAGCTTGGCAGTGCGGGGAGAAGTGGCTTCCCAGAGGAAGCAGCAGGGACAGTCACTCACTAAGGCCAGAGGAGGGACAAGGAAGCAGAGGGTGGGCTTGAGCGCCAGCGGCAGGCGCATGGCTCCCTTCCCCCACCCTCCCCTCAGGCTCCTCACCTCAGTTATATCAACTTTCCCGAGCAACGCTGGGTAACTCCAGCTAGTATATATATATATGTATATATATATAGTTAAAATAATAAAGGGGAAAAATCATGCATATGTGTAAACCCCCATCTATAAAACCAGTGAGGAAATTGAAAACTATAGTATAAAGGGAGCGCCATAGGAAAAAGAAAACCCAATAGATGGTTTAGTTTGCTTATTGTACCCAGGCCTCCAATGGTCATGCCAACTGTTCTGGGATTTATTCCACATATCAGAGGCTCCTAAGGTTTTTTCCTGTGCCTTCCTTCTCTGGGGGAGTCACCTAACAGCCCCCATACCTTCAATTCCTGCCCAGTTGGGAAAGACACTCACTGAGGAGCATGGGTGACTCACTTCCTGGGGAGCAGGACCTGGCTGTCTCAGTCCCCAGACCCCATGGCTGTGCAGTGCAGCCCAGTGTGGAGTGGAGCAGGGCTCACTTCAGCTGCTCAGAGCTTTCACTGTTGCAGGCTCCGGAGAGTTTGTGTGTGGCTGTGGCAAGACTGGCCAGGGCAGGGCAGCAGTGGGGTGACTGAGCACGGCATTGCCTGTGGACAGTTACAGGAGAAGGGGGAAAGCAAAAGGAGGCTGCCAGGCCAGGGTGGAGCTGTGAGAGGCAGGTCAATCTTCATCAATTGTAAGCCAGACGGTCCGGTTTTTGTAAGGTTTGTCCCTGCCTGGTACTGATAACACTCTATGTGGTTTTGTCCAGTGTCATTGTGGATGCATGAAGGATGCCAGTTTTCAGCATATGTTGCTCAGGCAAATTGGATAGGGGAGGGAAATACTGCAAAATGGCAACCTCCAGGACTGCCCTTCATGCAATTGAGGGGGTGTCCTATCATCTGAGGATGCATCAATGTTCACCGCGGGTGCACTGCCTCAGCACACTCTCCCCACTACTGCCTTATCCTGGACTGGCCATCTGGGCAGCAGCAGCTCTACCTCCTGTTTCCTTAATAACCTGCTTATGTCCTCCGGGGATAGTGTGCCTCACAGTTTGGGAACCTCTGTCATAGGTAGCTGCATCAATATTTCCACTGGAAACCTGCAAGCAGAAAGAAATTGTGTTTAGTGGGGCTTTTGTTGCTAAGAAAGGAAGAAAGTGCAATTGTTTATTAGCAGTCAATCAACTGTCATTGTGATGCATTTTGCCAAAAAAAAAAAGGAACTTGAAAAAAAATACTTGTGTGTGATTGTGAGTGACCTATACAAGATGGTCTTCAAAACAGCTAGAGCTCACACACATCTGTGCATGAGCATCCTGTTGTAAGAAGCCAACATGTAGTGAGGGAGGGAGTTAAAAAGAAAAGGACAATCAAGTCACTGAAAAGGCAATACTGACAAAATATCTGCAGAAAATGGAGCCCTAATTTGTTAGCCCCAAGTGCAGCATGAAACCAAAGGTGTGGACAAACCCTTTAAAGGATGGATTCTGGTTCATTCTAATTTGTATTCACATGAATTTCATGTATCTGAATTTGCGCCCCACACCTTATTGCATGAGAATGCACAAAGTACACACATTTCATGAGGCATAAGGGAGTGGTCGACAAAGGCGTTCCCTGTCGGCCGATCCGCGTCTTGACTGCTGCGCTGTGCCGATGATCAGCTGAGCCAGCGCAGCATGGCGGCCATTTTTATTTCAATGAAGCTGGGGATATTTAAATCCCGGCTTCATTGACTATGTCGGGTAGTCTAATTTACATGCCTCTGGCGACAGAGGCATGTAGTCTAGATATACCCTGGGAGCTGAGGCTTTATGAAAAATAAACAACCCCCCCCACTACCGCAAATATTGCGAGACTTGTGATAATATTGCACAGGTCCACAACGGTGTAAATTTCACAGGCCCATGTTTACTTTGTGTCTCGTAGAGAATTAATCCTACTGCGGGGATTTAGCAAGCAAGGATTACGAGCAAGAAGGATAGCTGGTTAACTCCTATTATTATTGAAAAATGACTTACCAGTCAGTGTAGAGTGGCAAAGTGCTCCTGGGAGTTCTAAGATGCCAAGTTGGTCTTGCACTATTAGATGTTAACCTAACTTAGGTCAATAGAATTAAAATGATAAAAGTGAGAGCAGAATCAAGTCTATTAGTGGATTCTATTAATGAATCCACTCGGGTGTCGAAAAACTGCTCAATTGAGTCCTGTTTGCATAATAAGCCCTCCCTCCTCAAATGTAGATTAGCATGAATAAGAAATCATTTGTCTTTGCATTTCTTTTCAGGAGGATATTAGCTTGTTTGTAAGATTTAGTCAGACTTGAACTAAAATGCTCACCATTTGAAGAAGGCCGCTGTACACATTCAAGCACCAGAAGGGAAAGCAGCTTCCTTGCTATATTAGTTTATTAAATCTAAATAATATGAAGTGACACCGAACAGCAAAAGTAATTTATTTGACTGCTGTCACCAAGCATTACTACAGAAGATTGATGGTAAAACTCACTGTTTTCCTTTTCCCAGATAAAGAGCTGAAGGAAATGTGACTGTGCTTCTCCATTCATGCCCAAGAGCATTTTGATTAATATTTTCTTCATCAAACCCCATGCTACTGGCACACAAGAAGTATATCACATTCCTGGTGGCTAATTCAATATGGACAGCAGTAAGCAGTTGGAATGTAACACAGAAAAACATAGTTTTCACAGATTTCTCATGAGCCTTTACCTGTAGCAGACACTTAGTAAGACTTGTTATTTAGTAGATGATCATCCATTTCTTAAGGAGCTTTTAGAGTGATGAAATCATAGGTTCCTGTACTCTTCAGCACCTTACCTTTTATAATCTGCTGTCAAAATGGCTTCATTTTAAGATCCAACTCATTTGAAAGAAACCTGCTCGCATCCACTGATCATTAGCGATAAGGGGTTGCATTTGGATGAAAAAACAACAACAATCAAAATGAACCTTTGACAGATTTGAACTGAATCAGACTCAAGCCCCCTGGACTGAACAAGTTTCTTTTCCTTTCCTTTCCTCCTTTTTTCTTAACAGCCCTTTGCTTTCTAATTTAGGTGAGAAATATTGCATCACAAGAGTAGCTAGGCAACAGCAAGCCATATCTGGACATTTGCAGCTTCCACTGATGTCAAGGGGAAAAGCAGGTAATAGCACTTTACATGATTTTGTTCCTGGTATTCATCCCTCAGTGACAACCAGGAAGGCAGTTTTTGGGAGATTTTACGCTAATGGAGTTCTGGGGTAAGTTTTAGTTCAACAGTACTAATACTAATACTGACTGTTACTTCCCAAGAATAATTACAGACTAAGAATTTATTGAAGTAATTTTATAGCAAATAAATTTGAGAGAAGGGGGGGAGAAACAATTTCCTAGCAGCGTCAGGAGTAAAATATCTTTAATACATTACTTTCATCTGAAGAAGTGGGTTGTGCCCACGAAAGCTCATGATACCATCTACATTTTCTGTTAGTCTCTAAGGGTATGTCTACACTACAGTGTTAATTTGAGTTTTCTTAATTCGAAATAGTTAATCCGAATTAAGCTAATTCGAATTAACGCGTCTACACACAAAATGCAGTTCGAATTAGCGTTTTGCTAATTCAAAATAGCGCGTCCACACTGAGTGGACACTGATTTGGATTTAAGGCTGGCCGGAACCAGGTCAGGGGTAGGGCATCAGGTCAGGAGTGTCTTTGTGTGGCTGTTGCCTGAGGCTATCTGAGGCTTGTGCTTAAAGGGACACAATCACCCCCGCCCCGGGCAGCTGGTTCCCAGGTGTCCCTGCTTGCTTGCCTGCCTCGCTGAGGGACAGCAAAGCATTTGTATCTTGGAATGCTCTGGTTGCCCTTACTCGGGACACCATAGCACTCTGCAACATGGAGCCAGAGCTGCCCCTGAGCACTCTGGTGCTTCTCGTGAACATGTTGCTGTGAGCCTGGCTGCACTTTCTGCAGGCTGCCATCCGGGAGGACCATCGGGGGGCTGTCAGTATCCAGGAGGCCCTGCAGGAGAGCTTCCACCCTAAGGAGCACTCAGAGCCTCCCTGGTCCTTCCTTGTGCCTCATTCCTCCCTCACGTCCTTCCACTTACCCTTCCCCCCAACCCCGCTTCCTGATGTCAAATAAAATACATGTATTTTCATGAACACAGACTCTCTTTATTTAACAAAACTGGTGGTGGGGGGGGGGATGAAACTCTGGTGAGACTGGGGAAAGGAGGCGGGAGAGGGGAGGAGAGAGGCTGGGAGAGGGGACGGGGAAACCTGGGAGGAGGGAGCTGGAAGGGGGAAGCAAGGGAAAGAAGGGGGAGGGGAAGCTCAGGGCTCAGGGTTGGGGGTCTTGCTGGACCACCTTGATTTTCATGCGAACCTGCTCCTGGGATCGCATGTGGCCTTTGGTGGCCAGGCTGGCAGCTATCCTGCCATAGACGGCCGCATTCCTCCATCTACTACAGAGATCATGGACGTTGGGGGCATCCCCTCCCCCAAGCCTGAGTAAGGTCCATCCTGATCTCTGCCCTGGACCAGGAAGGTGCCCGCCTTCTCCGGGCCCTGGCAGGCTCCTGGGAGCTGGCAGACTACTCCTGGGGAGCGGTGGAGGGCTGGCTGCCAGTAGCTTGCTGGCTCATGTTTTGGGGCCACTGGATCAGGGGCAGTGACTGCTGGCTCTGGGCCGGCAGTCTTGGAGCTGGCATAGGCACTGTGGCCATAGTCTACCCCTTTAAGGGCTCCGGGGAGGGTGAGGGAGGGAGAGGAGTGTTCTTGCTTGAGGCTGAAGTAGCCACCAGGGCACCCTGGGAAGGCTGGAGGCCCCCTATTTCGAAATAAGTGTCTATACAGCACTTATTTTGAATTAGCTAATTCGAGTTTGGTGTTACTCTTCGTAGAATGAGGTTTACCAAATTTGAATTAAGCGAATTCAAATTATTTAATTCAAAATAGCGGTTTGCCTGTGTAGACACTATTAAAGTTAATTCGAAATAACGGCTGTTATTTCAAATTAACTTTGATGTGTAGACATACCCTAAAGGTGCTACAGGGCTATTAGTTGTTTTTAAAGTTTTTACTGATTAAGAGAGAGTTCTTTTTTCTAGGTGCCAGGTCCTGGCCTTGTTCATATTGTCAGAAAGAAGCATAAGCATAAACATAAAATTCCACACTTCCTTACTTCTGAACTATTGGCATAGGAAACATCAGAGGGGTTGTATGCTTTTTCTCCTCACCCCCAAATAAAGGTTGACGGCAGGGAATGAGCCAAGCTTTGGTTCAGCCTCCCTTTCTCCAGCGGAAATGAGGTAGCATGACATAACAGATTACTGCCCCCTTAGGTAAATGGGAAGGACTATAACGTCACGAGTCTCAATTCCTTCCCTTAGTTTGTCCTGGGTTAGATTAACTTTGCACCATTCATTGTACAGGGTTAGAGGAATAGACACAATCTAGCCCTAGGATTATTGAACCCTAAGAGTATGTCTAGACTACATGGCTCCGTCAACAGAGCCATGTAAACTAGTTTACCCGGCATAGGCAAAGAAGCGGGGATTTAAATAATCCCCACTTCATTAAAATAAACATGGCCACTGCGCTGTGCTGACGATCAGCTGATCCGGCACAGCGCAGCAGTCTAGACGCGGATCTATCGGCTGGGGAAGCCTTTGCCAACCGATCCCTTATGCCTCATGAAACAAGGTTTACAGGATTGGTCAGCAAAGGCTTCCCCAGCCGACAGATCCGCGTCTAGACTGCTACGCTGTGCCGGATCAGCTGATCGTCAGCACAGCATGGTGGCCATGTTTATTTTAATGAAGCGGGGATTATTTAAATCCCTTCTTCTTTGCCTATGCCGGGTAAACTAGTTTACATGGTTCCGTCAATGGAGCCATGTAGTCTAGACATACCCTAAGGGTCCCGGAGAAGAGTCCTGTGGAATGCTTCAAGAGCAATTATTTTGGGTGGATGAGTGATCACCATGCACCATCCTCCAGGTCTTTGCTGAAAGGGAAGAATGCAAACATTTCCTGAGCAAATCCATCAATCCCTGGTAGGGTCAGTAGCTGAGCCACAAAAATCTTGTGCTGAATGGTAAATCTAAATGTTTCAGGCAGGATAGCTAAAAGAATTATTCCTTAAGCAGGAAATGTTAGGCTGTAAAAAACATACATTAATAAATCCCACTTTATCATATGCTTTCACTATCATTCAACCATTTCCCAAATGAGTATTTTAAGCTTTTTTCATTACGTTTCTGATCTCACTGTAAATAATTTACCTTGTTTTATTGAGTGTATGGGAAGTCTCTCTGCATGTGTGAATGGAACAACATACACAGTCAAATACAATTAAGAACCGATGTAAATATTGAAACCCGGTATCGCTTGCAGGAAGCACACTGACAGTATTTCCAGAGAACGATGGCAATTGAAATTTATGCTTAATTTGCTGCACTCTGAAGACAATCACAATTTATATGAGCATTCGTGGGCTTTATGTAGTACAATTAATGCACCCATTAGCTTGTATTACAATATTTTAGGCATGTTTTCACAATCAGCTAGCTGAGCTCCATAAAGCACCAGAGATAGGCAGTTTCAGAAAGCTTTTATTACCGCATTTGAAAGAATTAGGAAATGCAATATATTCCTACTCAGATACATGAATGCCATCTGCCAGACTGCTCTGCTACTGGTGGTATTTGGAGGATTTACTTCCTAACGCCAGTCCAGAGGGATTAGAGAGAAAGAGAGAGAGTAAAGATGTGGCAGCCAAGGAGTGATAATTAAGGGCACTGTCTCTTTGTGGCAGCCAGGTGGGTTTGGCAGGTATTGCATTTCCCTTTCCTTGATCTGCTCTGGACTTTTCCTTCATTCTTTCCTGCAACAGTGGTTGCATCTTAGAAGTATACTTGACTATGTTTGAGTTTATCATTAAGTAACTTTATTTGTTACTTTATGTTGCTTTGCTAAAGACACCTTGTGGTAAGAACACAATATGTGGGTCAAATTCTGCTGTCAGTGGAAGCATTTGATTTATTCATTGTGAGTGGACAGTGAGAAATATCTTCCTTCTCTTGTTTTATCCTGTTTCCCTTTTCTTTGGTTATTTCAAATAGGTGAGAGATTGTCTTCAGTTTGGGAGTAAAATAGAAATTAGTTTCTTGTGTTTGTCCTATTTTTCTGTGACTCAGCTCTTTTGAGGTTTCCATTTTTACAAAGCAATTATCTAAAACCCTTTGAAGCCAACTGGAAGAGTCCTATTGACCTCCATTTTTTTTAAAATCAGGAACCAAGAGCTGCAGGGCCCAAGTTGTTGGTGTTCATAGAGAATGGCACTAAGTGCAAGATTTTGGGCTGGGGTGTGTGTGACTGGGTAGCCAGGGCAATTAGGCTAATAGGTTTGAAAATAACCTAAGGTTAACTCTGTAGCAGAGGTGACTCCTGGACTGTGAGAAGGCATCTTGCTTAAAGAAAACAAGTTCGATAGTTTTAAAAAGTTGCAACTGTTTAAAATTGACATTTGAGTCCTGGAATGACATGACCTTAACACAGGATCCGAAGAATGGGATCAAAGAACTTAGAAGTTTATTATGCCTCATAGTGCAGACTTCTTTTTAGCATATGCAGTGTAGAGAAATCAAGAACTCAAATGTCAGAAACCCCTCAATGTAAAGGATAAGTTAAATATCAAGATAGCAGAGTCGTATTTTTCTTTATTAATTGCTTGTGGTAAAGTATAAAATTGTAATTAGATTACAATATGTACATAAAATTATGTTTATTGCATATTTTTGGAGTCCTGTGGCACCTGAGGCCATGTCTATACTAGGAAAGTATTTAGAAATTACTAAATTCAACTTAATAACTCCTGATTTAACAAATTCAAACAAATATCCACAGTACAGGGAAACCTTGAAATTAGTCTGAAGCAGGCTTCATTAATGTGGACACGCTTTTTGGACTTAGAACCCCAGGAGGCACTGGGGAGTAATAAGTTGGAATTACACTGGGGAGTAGTTATTTTGAAATAGCAGCACCGGAGTGACAACACTACTTTTATTTCAAAATAACTGTTTTGGAATTAGCGTTACTCTGATGAAAAAGCAGGAGAATAGATTTAGAATTCCACGGCCCTTTATTTAAAAACTCGCCAATAACCTGTCATACAACGGGATTTTTCGGGACTCTCCTCCATGTCCGTCTCTCTCTCTCTCTTCTCCTCCTCCTCTTCCTGCCTCCCCCCCCCCCAGCTGTCCTCCACCTCCTGCCTCTGTCTCCGTCTCTCTTTCTCTTCTCCCCCTCCTGCCTCTCACTCTCCCTTTCTCTTCTCCTCCCCCTCCTGCCTCTCATTCGGGGGACCACGGAGCCCAAACGGCTGTTTGGGCTCTGCACTCCCCATGAGGGGGCAAGCAGTGCAAGTGGCTGTTTGGGCTCCACGCTCCTCATGCAGCACGGGGAGCGCGGAGCCCAAATGGCTGCTTGCTCCCCTGTGGGGCCCGGCGGAGTGGTGCAGAACTCAGCCGAGCGCCATGGCGCGAGGCAACAGCACCCCCCAAAGGTGACTCTGTAACGCTACAGGGTTACAGAGTCACAGACATTGGGCTACTATATATATGATAACGGGCTTGGTAGTGTGGATGCTCTGCTTATAAATTTGACCTGGGGGTGTTTATTTCGAAATAAAGTCCTAACGTGGACCAAGTCTCAGAGACTAACAGATGTATTAGGAAATAAGCTTTCATGGGTAAAACCCACTATGAAAGCTTATGCCCTAATAAATCTGTTAGTTTCTAGGGTGCCATAGGACTCCTCCTTGTTTTTGCAGATACAGACCAACATGGCTAACCCTCTGAGGCATATTTTGGGGTAAATTTTGGGACAGTCTGTTCAGTTTGGCTTTGAACTGAGACTCATGAGATTTGAATTGGGTTTCCAGTTTTGCCACAGACTTCAGTGTGACTTCTAACTCTGTTTTGTAATAGAGCTATTGCTCAGGCCAAGTATTTTTGTATTAGTGTGACAGTATGGACCAGGGGTGGGGAACCTAAGGCAGCCCCCGGCTTGCCTGGCTCTGGCCCCTGAGGCTCAGGGCTCCCCTCAGCATTGGGCAGCCCACACTAGGGAGGGCTCATTTTTTTTTTGTTTCTCTCTTGTGAGCAGCCTCTGACTGATTTTTCTGTTGGTCAGAGGCCCTGACCCAAAAAAAGTTCCGCACCCCAGTATAGACTATATATTTAAATATTATTTCTTTGTACTGGTTGAACCATGGCCCACTGAGAGTTTAAAGCAATTCTTATTAAGTCAAAAGAAGTTGACTTTAATGGGAGCTGAATCAAGACTCAATGAGACCACTTGTGTGATTAGGGCACGAATGATTTGGACACTGCCATATGCTCAGGAAGTGCTTCTATTGTATTATGACCCTCACAAATCATGACTCAGGCTCCCAAAAGTCATGAGACTGGCTTAAAAATCTTAAGAATCTAAAAACTAATAAATTGTGAGTGTTTTAATTTACCTTCTGTTTGTTAAAACCTTCAGGTTTCTTGTTTTCCAGCTCTCCTCTGCTTCAAAAGGTAGAAACTTACTTTTTTTTTTCCAGAATGAAAGCTGAAACTGTCAGTAGTTACCTGACCCTAATAATTATCATGAAAGGAGGATTACCAGAGCAGCTGATTTTTCTAAAATATGTGGTAACACAGATGGCAGTCATGACCAGTCTTCCTGATCAATATGACTATTTAATGTATTAAACAGGATATATTGAGGTTAAAGCCAACGTCAGAATAGGAATGGAATTATTCTTCCTAAATAAGGACAAGCAATCTTTCAAAGGAAACTAAATCATCAGATCACAGCTGGAAAGTGAATTCACACAATGAAGCTCAAAATCAAATTGCATTTTCTGTCTTAAGTAGACATTTCACTTGGAACTGATTAATTTTGTGAACCAGAGATCAGAAGCGTGATTGGAAAGCCAATAGAAAATATCATTGCTTTCATTTAGGCAAAATCAACTGAGCATGCCATGGGGCAATTTCTGATATTTTAAACTTTTTTACCATATTTTACAAATATTTTCTAATACAATAAATATGGTATTATTTTTATACCATTTTTTTGAACACCACACGATAAAACTCATTTTAATTCTTCGATGTAGAAATAAGCAGCTGATAAAGCAATATATATATATAAAGGTCTCAGAGGGTTATGAGTATTCTACCTTCTCACCTTGATAAATAGCAGGAGTTCCTGGCTAGGCCCTTGATCCTGCATTGTTCCAATCAACAGGAAGTTTTTAGAATTAGTGAGTGGGTGCAGGATCAAGCCTTAGAGGCAAAGAGGGTCCCAGTATAGAAAAGAGAATCATAATATGGAAAAGGATGTGACCTGCTGGAATAGCCATTTGCTTAATTATGGCCTCAATCACGGCATGTGATTGTGGATTTGCTTGGGCACACGACTGCATCTCCATGAAGGTGCAGCAGAGCACCCGTGTACAATCTTTTGCCATTTGGGGGCCTGCATGTATTTAATCCATAAACATAACTCGCTGGAATGTGGGCCAAAAATCTCTCGTTACTTCCCACTGTTCACTTTTCATAAGAAAGACAGACCTGAATCATTTGTAATCACTTTATTTCTTGTTCAAAATACATATGAAACAAATAGAATAAAATTATATTTCAAATGTGTTCTTTTCTTTTTCTTTTCTTTTTTATAAAATTATCACAAACTGTACACTTCATAACATCTTTTGAGGTTTCATTGTTACATATTTTTTCTGAACTGACAAATAGAGTCACACTTTCTAGAGAATACGTTGTAAAAATACTGAAATGTGTTACATCTCTTAAAGGCTAGTGCAAAAAACATTTACTATCAGTAATACAATTATATGCTGTCAAGTTTCACAAATGGCTGTTTAGCGCGTACAAAAAGCCAGTAACACGGGTTCAAAAAGGTTTTTAAATTTCTTTCCCCTTTATAATGCAGAAGCCATAGATATTGACTCGAACAATGGCTGGGTACCAAATCACAAACTGCATTTAAAAAGTCACGCCATGAACACTGAATAAAGGGTACCAAAACAGTCAAGTATTTAATTTTAGATCCCACTTAACCATTACCACATAGCAAGACAAGGCAAAAGCTTAGAAGAACTTTGCAGTTCTTCCATTAGCTACATAGACTTGGCAAAAGTTGTGATCTAATTGTGAAGATTATCTTAAAGGTAGGCAGTTTATTAGAGTTTTGGCTATTGAGGGCCTAATCCAATGCCCACTAAAGTCAGTGGAAGAATGTCAGTGGGCATTAGAATGGGTTCTTAATTTTAAAATGTTTTATATTTTTATTTTTTATTTTAGCCCTCAAATTTTCACAGGCCAGTAACCCAATAACTTCCTATCTTTCAAACTGTTCTCTCTTGACAGCAACATCTCTATAAATAACCAAAATATTCTCTTGTAACTATAATAGAAAAAATAGAATTCCATAGCTAAATCCTGCTTCCTTCACTTCACTCACATGAGGAGTTTCACTGCAATCCTTAGGCTGAGAAATGTGATTTGTGTTACATGCCCTCTCAAAGGAGTAAAAGGTTCTAAGAACTCCCCTTTAGCTCCAACTTGCACTAGCTGGGTTCTGAGTGAGAGCACACAGGAGTAGATGCCACTTAAGTGGAGGGTGAGGAGTAAGCAGAGATGGGTAGGGAATGGAAACTTGACTCCACCTCCCACTTCCTGGTTAGTGTAGCTGAGCTGGCTTAAGAGCTGCTGTAATTTACTGATAGTATAGAGTAGCAGTAAGATCGTGGTACAGTAATCCATCTCCACTCAGCAAAGTACTGTAGAAAGTGCTTAACTTAAGGTACATGCCTAAGTCCCAGTGACTTTAAAGGGACTTAACTTTTATGTTTTTCCATACATCTAGACTACAGAGCTTTTCTGGCATATTGGAGGTATCCCAGAAAAGCTCTGCTGCATCCAAGGAATATGTCTGCTTTTCCGAAAAAAAGTTAGAAAAGCGGATGCATTTTGTCGGCATCCCTGTAAACCTTGTTTCACAAGGAAGAATGGATGTTCCAAAAGAGGGTTTTTTCCTGACATTTGGCCCCATATAGACCGGCCAAATGTTGGAAAAGCCTCTTTCGGAAGAAAAGCAGAAAAAGATACACAAATTGCGGTTTGCAATTTGCGTATCTTTTTCCGACTTTTCTTTGTAATGTAGACATAGCCTATAGGAATAGACTTAAGTATGTGCTTAAATCTGACTGAATAGATCCTAAATTATTGTTCTCAGAGCAGAGTGGAAAGAGGAAAGGAACTGGGAATTGGAGGGGAGTCTGCCAGGTCTGTTCAAGAAGCTGCTGCTCCTGGCTCCGAGTTGTGCCTATAAGGCCCCTTATAGGCATTGAGACTGCTCATGTGAGCAAGGTGGGTAGTGTTTAGACCTACTTTTGGAAGAAGAGACTAAAACACACTCTCTGAAATATATATATAATTTTTTAAATTGATAAGTAGTTTTCTACTTGGCATTCTTAGCAAAAGTATATTTTTATATATATTTTTCATAGAAATATATATTGAAAATAAGTGCTTCATGTTTGCTGTACAACAGGGCTATCAAAGGGTTACACCAGAAAAGTCTACTCTTTGCAGACACACTCTGAGGTTCACTACTAATATGGCATCAGATGGAAACCTGTAGGCTACAATTAAAATAAAAGATCCAATAAAGATATGTCTGACCTCCACACCAGGCTATAGACACCAGACATTTTTATTTAGTGAACTGGGCAGTGGAGGCTTACATTGCTTGCCAGTGCTAGGAAAATCCACACACATGACAGGCAATAGTTTATACCCTAGAGATGCACTGAAGACTTGAATATAAGCTGAACTGGCAGCAAATCACTAGAATCTACAGTTGACACTTCAGAATTCATAGCTCTTGCCTCCAGTCTGCTTGCTGGGTTCATTTGATGACATTTGTACCCTACTTGTATATTTTATCAAATGCAGCCTGGGCCAAAGCTCATTGACGTTTCAGCACTTTGTCATC
This sequence comes from Pelochelys cantorii, assembly GCA_032595735.1. Taxonomy (NCBI): domain Eukaryota; kingdom Metazoa; phylum Chordata; order Testudines; family Trionychidae; genus Pelochelys; species Pelochelys cantorii. The sequence continues at coordinate 242,477,198 of CM064326.1, forward strand.
TGTCTTGGTGTTGGAAGGAAACGACACGCTATAAAGAATAATAGAAAACTGGATACTGCCCGAACGCTCATTTTTCCTGGGTACTAATATTGGCAGAGATGTAATATCTGACCTGAACATTTAAATAACCTCCAGGCGCCTCATTTTAATGAACATAAGAACATATACGTCAAATACAGAAAGAACAGCAGTTTAACTCCTTAAAAATCTCAGTTTAAAAGAACATTACAATTTTTACATATTGGAACTATCATGGTAACAGATTTTAATAAGCTTCCTTAACCAAGGCAAAATATAAAAAGTGTATTATTTTTCAAAGCATATTCTTTTAAAAAAGCTAAATGCAGTAACTTTGTGCTCTGTTCTCTTAATAATTATTAAAGCTACAGTGTTGTGTTATATTATGGTTTTATTGGGTTGAGGGGTTTCTTTGACAATGGAAAGGGTTGCAATTTTTGTCCTACAAGTTTTTACCATTGAGAAGGCTTTCAAAGTACACTTTTTTTTTCTTCTTAAATCTTTTTGCTAACATATTTTAGAATCTTTTTTGCATAATATTATATCCCTTTCAGTTCATGAATAGATCAATAGTACTACTTTTGCTGCTGCTAGATAACAAAATATCAAAGTTGTATCTCATTTAATATAAAGAGGATAGTTAGCAACAGTAGAGACAGCAAAAAAAGAAGTTCAAAAAGATGCCTTGAAATGGATTTGGATGAATCTTTTTTCTCTGTGTGGCTCTCTTACCAACAGCCCTCCTTGGGAAGGATTCACATTTACTCCACTTGGGTATGGAGTGGTTTTAGAATTAGGCTTAAGATTTTAAGGGGTCTCCCCCGGCCACTGTTTTAATGTATACCGCCTGGCTCTGACACCCAACAGGTATCAGAGAGTGGTACCAATTCATATTTTCCCTAAGGTTGGGTGGTTCCAGTCCCCACCTTTTTCCCCACCTCGAGCTGTGCTCTAGCTGCTGCTCCTCCCACATGGACCCCAGGTCTCCTTCGGACAGGGAGTCTTCCCTTTCTCTTATTCACACAATTCATGAGCCAGTGGCACCAGAAGTCAAGCAGTCTCCCCAGTTTGTGCCCTATAGCAATAGACGCTCAATGTGCCAGATTGCCACAGAACTCATTTATATTTGGCCTGGCTTCCCATCTGTATGGAGGAGCAGTTGGGTCAAATTTTAGTGGCATTGTGACCATACCACTGGAGCAATGTTCCATACCACTTTGGCACTGGTTGCACTGATCTGCATAAGACCACCGCTTAAAAGTGGTCAGGCCAGACCCACCTTGATTCTGTGGCCTATGGAATTGAAAAAACCTTGGGATGGGAAAGGGAGTCATTCACTATCTCCAGTCCCCAGTTGGCACTACTGATTCCTCTGCCAGATGAGGATAGCCAGAGTGCAGTTGTACTTCAGCCATACCCTCTTTCACCGTAACATGGAATACAAAATCCATCAGTGTAGACTCAGTTGCAGGACTGGGGCTTAAACAGGCTGAAGCTGTATATTTCATATTCAGCACTGGTAATAACTGTAATAATTTGGAGTGGGGGAGGGAAACCTGCCAGATGAGAAGGTTAACAGGCTCAACAAATTAGTCAATCCCTGGTGCTAAGGGAATAATTCAAGTCATTAGACTCTCTTATCCTCTCTAAAGTTGAAAAGGAACAAAAAATGACATACCATAAAGTGCTCTTTGGAGGTTCATTCTAATCTCCTCTCTCATTTTCTGTGATAATCAAGGCTCCCTTCGGATAAAGAAGTCCACTCACATACACTCATACACTAAATACAATAAAATAATTACATTTGGCAATTCTATACCCTGTTTCATCCAAAGGTCCTCAGAGCTCTCCACAAACATTAATTAAACCTTACAAAACCTCTGTAAAGTAATGGCTATATTAGAATCACTTTGACCTCTGCAGAAACACATCCACCTCTTGGGTGAAATGCTCAGTGGTTAGCTGCAAACATCACCACTGTGCAACTGTGCAACTGCTTAGGGCAAGAGAAGAAGAGTTCAGTATCAATTGAACCTGCATGTGTCATTTTAGATGGAAGATCAAAATCATTTGGAGTTTGACTTGGAAACCAATGCGCTGTGGGATATTAAATGATAAATACACTGTAACCAGGATTTCAGTTTTGTGAGCCCTCCACAGAAGGAGTAGGATGGTTACACCTGTTATCTTTCTTCTTCAGGAAGATGTCACAGAAAGACCTTTCTCCAGTTAATTTTGGGCCTTAGAGGTTCAGGAAACAAAATTACTTCTCCTTCCTTCCCTCCTAGCAGACAGCAGGAATGGGAAACTCACTATCTCTGAGCTGCTACCTGCTGCTAGACTGAGTGCAAAGTGAGCCCTACTTTATTCTGAGGCATTTGTCCAATCATGGTTCAGACTGAATAATGGTATCTTCTGAATCCCATCAGCACGTATTGCTTCCTAGTGGATTTTCCATCCAAACCGTTCTAGTCTGGTTCCCATGAACCCTAGTGGCTAATAGGCCTTTTGTGTTCCCAGCTGTGGGCTTTCTTAACAACACTAGTTTTGACTGGGAAGAAGGTAAAGTCTTCAAAGATAACAATTCAGGCATTGTTCCTTAACAACACTCAAGCATGTGCGGTATGACATAACTTGAGCCATTCTTTGTTTCCCTGCTGGTTTTTCCTCCCAGCCCTCTATTAAATTAAACCAATATTTGCATAAAATAAACACCCCAACAACAATCTCAACATACAATCTTCATGAATTAGTACTTATTCTTAAAAAGCAGTTCTAATGCTGTCACAGCAACCATCCAAATTCCTGCCAATTAAACCTTTATAGAACACCACCATGAGGAAACAGCACATCTTCCTTAAGTTTTCATTACCAAACAATGCCTACGTACTTTGTTAAATCAATGAAATTGTATTTTTCTTTATTAATTATATTTATTGTCTTATATGTATAGAAAGTAAACAAGGCCTGCAGCCTAGCTTACCTGGATTGTGATTTCATCAGATTTTATAACCAGAGAGCTCAAGCCTTCCAGGCACTGAGCACTCTGTCACTATTCAGCAAAGCACAAAAGCTCCTGCTTAATGTTAATAGCGCCTGTAATCCCACTGATGCTGTGGTGTAAAGGCTTAATTAACAAGAATACTCTGCCTTTTTCCCTGTGTTTTCCTGTTTTAAACTCTGATGTCTGCTTGAGCCCAGTGCAACATAAGACTCGGTCTGCATTTGAATGGAAGTTAGTATGCAGCTATTAGGCCATGTTTATATTACTGTCGGCCATCAACCTAAGTTATGCAACTTCACCTGCATGAATAACATAGCTGAAGTCGACGTACTTAGGCCTGTTTACTGTGGTATCTTCACTGCGCTAAGTTGACAGCTGATACTCTCCCATTGACACCGCTTACTCTTCTCATTTTGGTGGAGTGCCGGAGTCAATGGGAGAGTGCTAGGCAGTCGATTTAATCAACTCTGATTGGACTGATGGATTCAGCCCTTAGAGAAGCCATGTCCTATGTCAGCAATGAAAAAGTGTCCTTGCAACAGCATGCAGTGTTGTTGGAGATGCTATCTATTAGGCAAGACATGAAACCAAGGCCCCAGGCACTTACTGTCTTTAAGCTCTTTGCAGGCTTGCCAACAGAGTGTGTGTGTGTGTGGGGGGGGGGGGGGAGTGATGGCCACTGACACTGCTACTGTGGCAGTAGCGACAGGAGCCCTGGGGCCTTTAAATCACTATCGGAGCACGGCTCCACACAGAGTGGGCAGCTCTGAGAGTTGTGGAGGGGCAGCATCACAGCCTGGGCAGCGCTGAGGGCTGGCTGCCCGTGGCCCTGCCCCTTCCACCTGAGGCCTTGCCCCTTCCAGTGCCATAGAATGGCCCCCACACACCTTGCTCAGGGACCCACAGAAGCTGTTGGCTCCTCTGTAGCACTTTTCACTAGATAGGAGGTATTAGTTTTATTTCCCCCTTTGGTATATAAATCCCTCATGTAGTTGGATTTGGAAAGATTATTTTCTTGGATTCCCAGCCTTTATTTTCCTATGTGTTGCTGAACAACTGCCAACTCCATCCTAGAAATGCAGAAAGGGATTTCTGCACATAAGAACTGAGTTCATTTTATATAATGCTTTGGGATGAAATGCAAGGTATCATTTGTCATGAACATGACAAAAGACAGTTCAGCATCTCACTTCATTTCTATACTTGCTGCTTCTGTGCCCCCCACCCCCAGCAACCTTTTTAGCTCCCTTTTTATCACTGCCTCAATAGTGCATTCAGGCCCATCATGAAAAATGAATACACAGCATGAATATCACAAAGATTACCTGCTCTAAAGAAGCTTTTTGTTCCACTGACTTTGCAGTTGTACCAAACAGTTGCGCAGTTCTGATTATGATCTCATTCTGGTCATTTTCCTATGTTTTCAGTAGCTCCATATTCCGTCATGTTTGGCAGTTTTACAATTTTCTGGAAGTGGAGTGCTTAGATTTTTGAGTGATCCTCATAAGCCAAATGGAAGTGAGTTTGTGAACAAAAGGTCAAAACTGGGTCTCATTTCATGTAAGGAGATGAGGAGGCAAGAACATTTTCTCTTTAAAATATTCAATAATATCCTTGCCTTAGAAAATATTCTACCCATCACTGGCTTACTTGACTGACTTTAAATCTTCTTCAGTTCAAAAGCTGCCTCAAATCTACTTAGCAATGCACAGTTAGGTAATATTTTATGCCAATAGAATCTTCAAGCTCACTCATATGACTGCACGAAACATATTTTGAATCAGGGACTCTCGCTTTCTATTGTTTGTCCAGCATCTACCACCTATGGAACTCTGTTTCTCATTGGTTTTCTGGGTGCTATTGCATTATAAATGCTAAATAATAACGATTACAGATTTTGTGCGTGTAACTACTTGTGTGTTTTCAAATGTAGGTTTTGGCGAGCTCAAATAAATACTTTTTCAAATTTGGCTGACATATTTATGGAGCCTCTTTGAATATGTGACTCTTTAAACACTAAAACAGTCCTGTTACATATGTAATACTGCTATGGCTTTCCACATGGCAAATTACTGTAGACCAAGTCATGCTCTGGAACTTTCAGTGCAAGGTAGCAACATCTGCATGGGATACTAATACATGGCAAACTGTAGATTAACACTCTTGTGTGCCATGCAATAACTTGCCAGGTAGACAAGCCCCTTGGGAGTGTTAGATAATTGTTCAAATTCTCCATCATTTATGCTTTTAAAATGAGTTAAAGAGTTTATAAACTACATGACTACCAGGGAAACATATGCAGTACCATAGACCATTTATATCCCATAAACCATCTAGGTCTGTATTTTGTTAAAGGGTTAAAAAACTAATTAATGTGAAAGCTGGCAATTAGATCATCATCACTTGACAGTATTATAGTCAAGGCTTCCAAATCAGTAAAATAAAAACCAACAGAAAATAAATGAAAGTCCAAAAGTTGGCAGGAAGAAAGGGTTGGGGAAGGATTCCCAGGAAATGGAACAAATTGCTAAGCCTTATGGGTAGATGTGGTTATGAATTTGTTTTTTTTCCTGAGAAAACCTTTGATGACAATTGCTTATTTTCATTGAAATTTTTCTTTTGAATTTTTGGACTTTCAGCTGAATAATGTGGGCATTTGATCACTGAAAACCAAAACAAAAAGAAATTAAGGTTTGGGGGGTTTTTTGTTTATTGAGGAATACCAAAAAAGAACATAAAAATGGCCACAGTGGGTCACACCAATGGTCCATCTAGCCCCGTGTCATGTCTTGCGACAGTGGCTGGTGCTGGATTCTTCAGAGGGAATGAACAGAGCAGGGCAATTGATTGTGTGAGGCACCTCCTGTTGCCCAATGCCAGCTTCTAGGCATTTAAGGGCATCCAGAATGTAATTTTCCACAAAATTGGACATTTTTGAGAAAAATTCCCATTTCATCAGAAAAGTCATTTTGATGGAAAATTTGTGACCTGACATATTTATGGGTTTCTGCACTCCCTGCCCTTCCACTCAGTCTAGCAGCAAATAGCAGCACAGAGATAGTATATTTCCCTCTCCTATTGCCTGCTGGAAGGGAAGGAAGTGGGAATAATGCTGCTTCCTGAACTCTTGATGAGTGTCATACACTGGAGAAAGGCCAGTAGCTTTTTTTCTGACAGGCTACAGCTTCCTGAAGAAGGGAAATAATGGATGTAGCCATCCCTCACCTATTAAGGAGGATGCAGGGAAAGGCTTTCATAGATTCTAAGACCAGAAATCATCTTGAGGCAGTGCAGAGGAAAGCAAGGGTTAGATGACTACTGCTCGAACACAAACCTGGTTGAGAAAATATGGTAGGAGAAAAGTGGGTAGGTGGGGGGCTGATGGAGGGAAAGAGACAAATCCGTGGAGTTTCACAGTATAGAGATCTGCAGTTCACATAAAAGAGGGTGATGTGTGAACTGCATCAGCCTAGCTTCGATGAATATTTGTGGATGTCTGCTTATGTTTGCAGCCCCACTAGAATCCCAAAGTTACCCTGATTTTCAAGACCCAATTACACCTTTTGCATAGACCTCTCACAACTTCATCATTGTTCAAAGTGTGTTTTATGGTGAGAAAACACTTCATTATTTACGCAAAAGACCAAACTGACTAATTGGAGAAATTTGCTCTTGAGCTTTTCCATTTTAAATTGTATTGTTGTAAGTATATATAAGAGCTGAAGAACTGTTTTCAAGCCACTTAATTCATCATGTAAACATAGTATATATTGGTAGAGTTTACTTTGCTGAACACACTAAAAATTCTGTAGTACAAAGTAAAATTCTTATGAAAAATAATTACTGTGCTCAGCCAATTCAACATAAAATAATTTAGGCTTTTAGAAATGCAAGTGTTTTTTTTCCCAATTTGCAGATGTTATTAGAATGTATTTACACAAACCGCTTGCTAAATTTGATTGTTTAAATCAAAAATAATATTTTGAATATTTAAATATATGTGCAATCACTACATTTATTCTTTTTTTGTACCTCTTCTACAAATTAAGCACAATTAAGTTTCTTGAGAAATGGTAGGAAAAGTCTTGATTCACTCACTGAGACTTTCTTTGCTAAGTTCTCATTTTGATCGAACTTTTTTTGCCAAGGTTGCATTTCTAAAAATGGTGGTCTTCAGGAAAAAATGGTATAGTCTAAGGCAGGAGTGGGCAAAAGGTGGCTAGCAGACCTCATCCAGCCCACCAACCTGCTAGATCAAGCCCACGACCGCCTTGCTAGTACCCTTACTACACAGTAGCTCACGTCACTTTAAAAGCTAGGTGCTAATTGCTCTGGATGCTGGGGAGGGACGGGGAGGCTTCACACGCTGCCCCTGCCTGCTAGCAAAATCCCTCAGCTCCCATTGGTTAGTTTCTGGTCAATAGGAGCTGAGAAATGATGCTGGAGGAAGGGGCAATGAGCGAAGCCTCCTGCCTCCCTCCCCCCTTCCTGTGCTGGAGCCAAAGCCACATGGAGCAGTCAGCCCAGCAGACAGGCAGGGAGCCTTTCTCAAGTTCTTGCAGGGCTGCTGGCTGGGAGCCATCTAGGTAAGTACCTTCCAGCCAGAGCCTGCCTCTGGCACCCCACCCCCTTTCTCTCCCAACTTCCTGCCCCAGGTTACCACCCCCTCCTGCCTCAGGTCATCACCCAAATCCTCTGTATCCCCTCTCACCACCTGGACACAATTCCCTCCCAGATCCTGCACTCCCTCCTTACACACCTCCCCCAGGCCAGAATCCTCATACCCCCTCCTGAACCGTGCACCCTAAGCCCCAGACCCAGATCATAACCCTCTCCACCCAAACTCCCTCTCAGATTCCACCTTCCCTATTGCACCCCAGTCCTCTATTCCAAGCTCCTTTCTACACCCCAGCCGTCATCCCAGACCCTGCAACCCTTTCATAGAAGTGCAGCCCTTGACCACTTACCAAAATCTTGGAGTGGTCCCCACTAAAAATTATTGCCCACCCCCATCTAAGGCCTCAAATCCTGCAAGAAGTTACACACATACATAACTTGTAAGCAATTCTCTTGAAAAGAATGGAATTGCTCACATAGCAAATGAAGCACAGGCTTAACTTTGCAGGATCAATATTTAAGGGATCAATTAAAAAATAAACAGTTTTACATTACTTAAACTCATCACTGACAAGGGCATGGTATGAGAAACCAGCTAAAACAATATACTTCTACACTTGTTTTTCCAAATTGTATGCCTCAATTTAGGCATTTCAGTTTATATCTAGGTACCTAATTAAGCAGCCTGGTTTTTCAGAGAGGCAGAGCACCTGCAAATCAAGTTTGGAAACACAAGCCATTATAAATAATTTAAAGAAAAAAAATAGAGGGCACAAACTGGATTATTATTCCTTTGGTTTTGGATAATAATTTAAATCCATGAAAGTGATCATTTAAATATTTTGCCACATATAATAAAACAATACATGATAGTAATAGAAAATGATTAAACAGTTATTAACAAGATGTTCATTACTGAACACTAATGCTACATTTGATTGTGAACTTGTTAGATTTTTTTGGATATTAGATGCAAAAAAGTGCAAAGAATATTCAGTCAACTGTTACAGTACCACATTACAAAATAGTAACTTTTGGGGGCACAACCCCCCATTTCCTATAATACTTTATATTAAGATAAATGTATACTCAAAATAGTTTTTGAATCTTCAGATATATAGGTATGTATCTAAATCAGCCTTGCATAACTATCATGAATATTTACTAGCCCAGGCACAAAATCTCATGATGATGATGATGATGAAAAACAAATTACAGTTTATCCCCTATTTAAAAAACTTACTTGCCCAGGGCAAGTGAATGAATAAAATTTGCAAGGCTGTATGTATACATATTTATTTAAATACAATCTTGAGGGTTAAAATACCATGGGACAAGAGGACAAAACCTCTAGAAGGAAACAGTTTCTATAGGATTCAGTAAAAGTTGTTTGCACAGATTTTTTTCAATGGTTGGACCCTTTTTGGTTTTTGTTTTCAATAATATATAAAGAAGGCCTGAAAGGTTGTGGAGTTTGTTTATGTATGTAATTATTTTATGGTTGGTTTTACTAGACTTTTGTGTTTTTTTCTGGAGGAAATGATAGACATCTGAGAGAGCAAGTTTACTGGGAGCTATCATACCTTAATTAACAAGATGGAGGTGATGGGCTTTTATCAATAAATCATTTATCCAAAATGTTAGTCACTTAAATAAAATAAGTATTAACCAAGCCAACCAAACCTGAAAGATTTGTTTTAAGTGTCTGTAAAATTTCTCCACCCCCTAATTTTCATTCTCTTGACTCTTACCATGTCAGAATTTGGTAGTTCTCCCTCATTACAGAATTATCCTGCTTTTTAATTTTAAAATGTGTTTTGGATTTGTTTAAACTAAAACCTTTCTGGCTTTCTTTATATGTCAAAAAGGAATAAATAATAGAAAAAAAAAAAGAACAACACTAATTTAATTTCCTATTGCAGCTCACCTTTAGAAGTCCAGAGCCCAATCCTGCAGCCTTTTTTCTGCCCCTACCTTAGTACAAATTCTATCACTGAGTTAAACTGGAGTTTTATGAAGATTTGAATCAATACTGCAAAGTAATGTGCTAGTATTTATTCAATTTTTTAACCAACTAGCTTTAACTGATGCTCATTTTGTATTTTCTTTCCTTGAATATTCTAATAATTGAGTTTACTAGCAGGAATGTTCTACGAAGTAGTAACATTTAAGTTTCTATCTCACTATATCAAGAGAAAGCAAATTTCAAATTCGTAATCACAAGTATTTTCACTGGAAGCCCGACTCTAAGAAGTACACTCAGTCAGTCCTATCGAATGTATCAGAACAGAACAAAACCAATCCCATGTGAACAAGACAGCCAATGAAAATAGCTTGGATATAAAATCCTCATAGTTGTCTCCATAATATCAGTAGGTTTGTTGTAAGGGGTTTGTCTGAATGCATTCATTTTTAGGATATGGGTCATATGACCTGAACTAAAGTCAATTGTATTCAGTAGAATACTTTCCATTGACTTCAGTGGGCTCTGTTGCAGGCCCATGGTGAGCAAAGTAACATTCAAGACAATCATAGAGAAACTGGACATCATGTTGTTAGCATTGTCTTTCCTAGTATCTCAGAAGCTGTAAAGGTTTTCCTTAATGATCATGTAAAATTTAGTGCAAAATGTATAATTTAGAGGCAAGTTACAAAGTAAGTGCTGTATGTGACAATTTGTGCTATCTTAAAAGGAATAGCATGATAAGCTCCATTTGTTTTCAAGTGCTAATAATATATAATATTTGTTTTTTTCTGATTTCCTTCCATCTGCAAAGAAATAGGTTGCATCAAAACAATCCTTTATGACAGATGCATTCCAGAGAGTAAAAAGAATATCTTTGCATCAGGAAGGATTATTTTGGCTCGAGTGAAATTCATTCTTAAGAAATGATTATAAACTGTAATATAAGACTTAGAACAGGAAGAAAATCTGTCTTAATACAAAAATATGGATACAGTTCATCTGAGGAAGCCAAACCTTCTGTTAATGTAGGTGTGATGGACATGGAGCTTGGACACTGGATGTGATGAATCCATTCTCGTGCCCTAAGGTGTAGGTGGTGGTTTTGGTGATGAACAAGACCCCTGGCTATCAAAACTGGTTGCCTGGCCAGGTAACTGAAAGAAAAGTTTTAGTTTTACTATCATCATCAGATCTCTCCGTTCATCATGGTTATTTCTGAGGATTTGAGAGTCCTAAAGACCCTCTCCAGAAGGAGCTGAATGGTATCCCTAAATGAAAAAGACATTTTTAAGAAAATGAAAATCTAATCTGAAGTAATTTTTGGGCCTCAGGAGACATCGTCCTGGAGAAGTAACCATGGTAAGGAAACTTTTTTTGGGGGGGGGACACCCCTTCCGGACCCTTCCGGAATCATTCCATCTGGGTATGGTTCACTTCACCATCTATTGAGCTGCTGTTCTATCTCCAAACTGTGCATATTGGCTGGAGAATCCAGGAAGAGGCCAGGAACCTTTGGGCAGTGCCCTCTGGACTTTTCTGGTTCCAGGTTCCTCTCTCTCACATACTCCCTTAAAGGGTAGCTCCAGCAGACACTCCCCAGCTGCGACTGCCCTGGGATGCTCCTTTAAGGGTGGTTCCCCCATAGTAGAGGGAGCCATGAAATAGTTGGTGCTGCCTCAGGTTGCATGAGCTCGTAACTGGTTTATCTGTAAGGCTTGATTGAAGGGTGAACAACATTTGTTCCCCTGACTCCAATCATGGCCTGCTGCCTAATGGAACCCAATCTGCACCCTTCCCAGCCCCAAAGCCATGATTCCAATGGGAGTTATGCCTCTGGCAGAATGTGACTCTAGGACAAGGAAGGGGATCTTCTCAAAGTTCTCAGTATTACACACAGAATTTCCCCTGTATTAGGATTAGAGAGTTCAAATAAGTGACTGTTTTAGCATCTCTGTATGTGGCTACTTGTGTGTAGCCTGAACTCAGCATAATCAAGGGAGGAATATCAGCTCAAAATTTTAGTCACATAACTCTATTAATGCGAATGAATTCAGATAAGAAAATGATTGGCCTTGAAATGCTTACCATTACCGCTCCCAAGTAATTTTAAGCAACCCTCGGTAGTCTCAACATTAAAAATAGGTAGCCCAAAAGATTGCTAAGAACTTAATGTCAAAACCTTGAGAGCAGAGCAAGGCAAGTTCTGAAGTGACATTTTCAAATCAAACGTAAACACCTAAATCAGAACCTCACTGATTAAAGAACAGCTAAAAAGCAATAAAAGCATATTTTTAGATGTGAACCAAGTCATAGATTTCTTTTGACTGTCCACTATTTCGAGAAAATTCAGTCCACAAACATAACAAACTTCAGGTCCTATTCAAATGCATGCAGGAGGGCTGAGGAAGTGAAATCCACCCCTGAAGCCCAGGGTCAATTTCTAACCCCCAGCCTGACCCAAAGTGGCTTTCCATAGCAGCTTTTTGCAGGGCAGCACAAGATGCTTTTCTGCAGTATTCAAGGTATGTGCAGGCATCCCTGCCTGGCCATTCAAATGTGTCTCCCCCCACCACATACAACTCTTATGCAAGATTTAAGTGTGGTGGAGGACCTTGCACAAGCTCTCCACACAGGGAGTGATATTCAGCTGAATGACTGTCATGATGCTCAGAGGCTCGTGGAAATGAGTTATTAAATGTAGAGAGATGTAGCAACAAGTGGGCTACAGAGACGGTCTACTTCTTACCTCTACCAATGGATGCCAATGAGTAATAGGTTTACGGGGGTAAGCCAGCATTTCATTCCAGTGATCTCTTCCAAGTCCTTCAGCATCAAGTCCTGTCCTACACACCCCAATCACCTCATTGTGTCCTACTCTGAGGATTACAGAAAGGCAGAGAAAAGGTTTTTTAAAAATGCAAATAAATGTAATGATATCTTTGAACCATAATGCAATTTGATTAGTTTAGCACACAATCATGTTGAAGATACCCAAAGTGGGTACATTTTTGTTCTTAATTATATAAATTAGAGGATGACCTAAAAATCCCAGACACCAGACCAATCCCAGAATGGTTTGGGGCACCATTTTGTTAGCTACAAAATCATAGCTGAAGAGCTAGACCTCTCTGCCCTGGAAAGATTATAGTCAAAGCCTTGAAAATCTGCACATATCCACTTTATATCCATGGACCGTGTTTGTGGATTGGATGCAGGTAGCAATTTTGTAGTTGTTCAGGGCTCTATTTACAGTAGAAAAGAACAGGCAAAGACAGGGATAACATACAAATAAATGAGCATGATTTTGCATATGAAGTGCCATGCCTGTGTCGGTCCTAGGATATTAGTGAGACAAGGGCAGTGGGCTAATATCTTTTATTGGATCAGCTTCTGTCGAGAGACAAGCTTGTTAGCTTGCAGACAGCTGTTTTTCAGGTCTGGGGAAGATTAATCAGTGTCACAGCTAAATACCAGGTGGAACAGATTGTTTAGCATCAGTAGTTAACACACATTTCAAGGAACCATTCAAGGTAAAGTGGCCTGCTAACACCCCTCCAGTCATAGGGAGGAAATGAAGGCAGGGTGAGAAGAAAGCAGAGCAGCTGGTGATGTGGTTAGTGGGTTATGGATTATTGCAATAAGCCATAAATTCAGTATCTCTGTTTAGTCCATGATTTTTACTGTCTAGCAGAGTTATGAATTTAAGCTCCCAGGCTCATCTTTCGAAAGTGTTGTGCAGGTTTCCTCTGTGGAGGGCTGAGAAGTGAGATATACAATGATCACTGTGTGAAAACTCCCCCTCTCCCCCCAGGTGATAGGGTGTTTTTTGTCTTTTATCCTTTTGCTGTGTGAGTTCCTTCAAGAACATAGTGATTGTCTAGTTTCACCACATAGTTGTTACTGGAGCATTTAGTGCACAGGATTAAGTTCACCACATTTGTAAAGGCACGTGTAGTATCCATTGAATTTGAAAGGTGCGTTGTGGGGAATGTTGGTCTTTGTAGCAGTGGAAATATGTCTGCAGGTTTTGCATCTGTTGTTCTGGCATGGTCTGGTGCCACTTTGAGTTGGTGCAGCCTGGTGCATGTTGCTTGCTTTTGATGATGAGTTAGGGGGTGTTGGTAGATTGTTTGAAGATCAGGAGAGGGGGATTGGGGAATATTTCTTTCAGGATGGGGTCTCCACTGAGTATGAATTGTAGATGTTTTATGAAACTCTGCATGGTGTGATAGGTGACAACTAGGGGTTGTGGCCAGAAGAGGGTGTTTCTTGGGGTATTTATATGATCCATTTCATAATTTCGCCAAATGAAATTAATAGGTAGCAGGTTTAAAACAAACAAAAGGAAGTTTTTCTTTATGCAGTGCACAGTCAACCTGTGGAGCTCCTTGCCAGAGGATGTTGTGAAGACCAGGATTTAATGGGGTTCAAAAAACCCCATTTTTAAATTCATGGAGGTTAGGTCCATCAATGGCTATTAGCCAGGATGGGTAAGAATGGTATCCCTAGCCTCTGTTTGTCAGAGGCTGAAACTAGATGACAGGAGAGGGATCATGTGATGCTTCTCTGTTCTGTTCACTCCCTCTGGAGCATCTGGCATTGGCTACTGTTGGAAGACAGGATACTGGGCTGAATGGACCTTTGGTCTGACCCAGTATGGCTGTTTTTATATTCTTATGTTCTTACGATTTGATGTGCTTTTCTGGTGGAGTGTTCTCTTATGGTAAAGGTGATTTTAAGTGTGTTATGGTGTACATCACAGATTTTCTCCTTGGAGCATGTTCTGTGGCACCTGAGTACCTGGCTGTAGGTAAGTTTCTTGGTGTGTTTGGAGTGGTTACTGGATCTCTGAAGGTAAGTGAGGTAATCCATGCATTTCTTGTATATAGTACTCTGTGGGCTTTGAGTGGTATGCGCTAGTTAGTTACATGTTTTACTGTTCTGTTTTAAATCACGGGGAAAGGGATGGTAAATGGGACTTTGAGGAATGAGAGTCCATGTAGGATCCAAGAGAAACGGGTGGTCTTAAAGTATATTTTTCATTGTTAGCCTGTTATAATAATTAGAACCTCAGGTAAAGACATGTGACAGGCAGATCAAGGCTTCTTTCAAGGCATTCAGGAGTGTAACTATGACAGGCAAAATCTTAACACCAGCTCAGTGCTTAAAAGCTCTGACTCTGACATTGATCTAATGTGTGACCTGGCCAACTCACTTCCTCTCTCTTCCTTATTTCTTCCCTCAGTAAACAGATGATGATAGCTGCCTTCCCCTATGACAAAATCTTTGCGATGAAGAGTGATATAGAATGACTGAAAGTGTATAACTCATTGCATCATTCTCTCCCTATGACTTTCACTCACAGCCACTGTCTTAAGGTGAAGCAGGCTAGCTGAGAAACTAACAGATGGGGAAAATTCACCATAAGTTTTATATTATTAACTCAGTTTTTATTGCTGATTTGTCCCCTTATACCTTTGAATGTCTCTGGAGCTCATGAGTAATAGAAGGTATGAGTGAAGAAGGCACTGCTCAAGCACTGTTTTGTCAATCCATTTCTAAGGTAACTTGCAATCCCCAGGCTATTTTAGATATGCAGATGGGGTTGTCCGCTTTGTACTAGGAAACAGTCTGGGAAAAGATGGGAGGGGATGGGTCTGTGCCCATATGGGAATATAACTGGGCATTGTGGTTGTGGGATATTTCCTTCCTTTACATGAGAAGAGGAATTAGGCAGGGCCAGAGTAATTGTCCTGAAGTCATGATTTGCCATGATTATCAGCAAGAATTTAGCCTGGGGTCCATAGTGCTAAAATCCTCTCGATTGCTTGAGCTAAAGGAATAACTTCATTTGCTAGAAATCATTGCAGACTTACAAGCCTCTTACATGGTCTAGTCATAGGTGAGGGGAAGAAAAGACTCGCACTTTTTAACATGGTTTACATTTACAGGACAATTTTCAGTCAAGTTTCATTTGCTTCATGCTGTCACTAATGGCCCCAATAAAAAGGGAGAATTCAAAAGTGTTTTTTAGTGACAATGAAATTACTTAAAATATCAAGCAGCTAAAAGAATAAGCCAGTTGCAATACTGAGGGAAACATCTGAAGATGAATATATCCAGAGAACAAATTGTGCTTACCGATCGTAGTCCATCACGGCAATGGAGAGGCTGACCTGGTCCACATTCTCAGGAGGGATATCAAAGATGATGGCCTCATTATAAACTGGGTTAAGTGTGTTTTTCTTGGTGGTTGTTTTCCGCTTTTTCAGTCTTCGACCCTCACACATCAGGGATACTTTGACGTACGGATCTGAGTAACGGGAAATTATCTTCACACACTGGTCTCAATGCAATTAAAATGTAAAGCCAACAGAGCAGCAAATTCCTAGTAGGTTAGCATAGGTTATATAGGTCTTAGTGACCTAAAACAACCAGAGCTGCCTCTTTTGCAATTTTATTTTTCCTGTTCAAAAGAATGGTACAAGCAGACAAAACAGATACACCTGCTCCCATATCACACTCCTCCAGTAGCTCTAATATAGACCTATCCACCTTAACCAGTTCTTTTGAAATTTTCATGTGGATACCATATTAATTAAAAAATAAAAGGAGGAGATTTTCAAATGTGCTGAGGGCAGGTAAGAACTTAACTACTGTTGAAAGTCAATGGGAATTGTGTGTCTTTGAAAATCTCTCACATTTTAATGCTACTTTTTCGTAAATATCTTCTGCTATTGTCTTAAAATGCTAGCTTAATCTCCATTGCCCTACCGCTCCAGAAAGCAAAGCAAAACTTAATTAAAAAATCAAACAAACCCCAAAACCTTGTTGATGAATATCATAGTACAATTTAATGCCAAATAAATCAAAACTTTCCCACAGATTGGATAGAGAGGTTTTTAATGCTCCACTAAAAGGATGCCTTTTATAGAACAGTTCCATTCTCAAAAGCATCTTTGGTACGGATTTGCTTGTTTGTCTTGGAGTGCTTTTTGTACCAAGTTTCAGTTTGCATCTTAAAACAAAACAAAATAAAAACCAGTCCTGCAAACTCAGCCTGAATTCTAACAGCCAACCAGTGGTTTTTTTCCCACTCAACATCAAAACAATCAATGTTGGGATGGCCAATTATACCTTCTCTTATACCTGCATTATCCCTTCAGTGAGTGACCTCAATGGCTATTGTTTTTGCACGGAATAGTTTGGAACTTTGCAAACAATTTGCCTGACCATGCAAAATATGAAACAGAATCTCCATTTCACGCTTTCTGAACTGTGTTGTCCCTGCACTGCTAATAAAAAAAAAGAAAAATCAGTAAAAAACCTGAGCAAATGTGACTGTATATTCAAAATATACATATTTGTTGACTAAGAAGAATATAGACACTTTTCAGATTAGAATCCCACCCTGTTAAGTGAAAAGAAGCATACTCACCTGATGCGCCAGTTACATCCATGGCTTTGAGATTTCTACATTTGATTACCGTTAGCGTCATTCGCCCAGCAGTAGGTAAATAGCAAAGGGAAAACATGATTTCACCCAAATCTATGCTTTCCTGAAAAGGAAAAATGTGGTTAGAATTTCTGAATAATGCAAATGGTTCCACAATCCAACGTTGTACAAACATTCAAAAATGAATGCAGAAAAATCTAGTTTGCTGATGGTCCAATCTCATTTAGATGAAATTATAAATCAACTTTTAAAAAAAAATGTGAGGTATAGAAATCATTAGAAATGGAACAGTATTTGGGGACTGGCTTTTGAGTAGCAGATTGATGACTTTAGTTCATGAGCAACCTTAGAACTCTGATGTTTTGGGCTGGTGAGACTAGAGACTTGTTGCATTTGGAGTGAAGGACTAGGAATGCTGAATGTAGCATCCTTTCAGGTCATGGATTCTTAGAAGTCATAGAGAGATAATAATATCAACTCTGGAAGGGACTCAGTGCTCTACTGTCCCAGCCAGTCAGTAAGGTGGTAAAGAATCAGCGCCATGTATATTCACATACATTTAAGCTCGCTCCACAGATGTGTGAAATTTGTGTGGGTTTGAAAAATTTGCCTAGTTATGTGATTGTTTAGAGAAATGATGGGCAAGCAGCGACCCATCAAGGGTCTATGTATGGCCCACGAGACATTTTATTTACCATTACCTATGTGCAGGGTTGCCAGATTCCATTGGTTTCCATCAGTGCAGGTTTTTTCCTACCGATATTACTAAAATGACACACACATAAAGCAAGGGCATGTGACGTGAGGTGTGAACTAATTTCACACAACATCGACAGTAAGAACCATGTGTTCTCTCTACATCCAATCAAAACACCGCTACGATTCAATCGGCACACCCCAAAAATTCTCGCTATGAAAACATAGTTTGCAAAACTACCCGATCCCAGAAGATCATCTTGGCTATGACAATCTTGTGGCCCACTGAGATGAAGGAGGGACACTCATGTAGCCCACTCACTAGTGTAAGTTGCCCATTGCTGCTTTACAGATGTCATTTCCCTTGTAAAAGTCATCAGCATGAAGCTCTTTATGATTTTCTTCTTCTGTTGTTCTATTGGTCAGATAGAAGGAAAGAAAGAGCAAAGAAGCATTCCCAATGCCACCTCTTTCCTTCCTGAATACAACACAACTTTTCAGGAGGTTGATGTACAAAAATGGAAAAGATGGACAAAGTCCAAATAAAATTTCTTCCTTTATATTCCCTCATCATATTACGTAGAGACATTATCTACATACAGAAGAGAGACAATGGCCAGAGATGGACCAAAGAAATAATGTGGCTTGTTGCATAAATATCAAGCTTGAGAATTGAAGGATAAAAAAATATATGAATTATGGACCCTTTCTCCCACCTATGTTGATGGTAATTTTCTTACAAACCAAATATACTTGACAGTAGATATAGTAGATATTATTCAGGTATCTCTCTCCAGTAAAACAACAACCAAAAAAATAAACCAAACCAAAGACAAAACCTGAATACTTTTTAAACCTTTAAAACAAACAAAACGAACAAAAGGAAAGCTGTATAATAAGAAATACAGGCTCAATACAATATTAAAGACAATGTAGGTCTTTCCACTGATTTCAAAGAGTTTTGGCTCAGATATCAATACCTGTATTCATATGTGTATTGAGAAATATGCTGTAGCCACTTAATCTTAATACATTTTAATTGTTTTATAAATATATCAAGTTACTGGGCCATTTATGGTGAAACAGTTATGGCACATGGAGGAGAATGTGAAATATTTTACCACAATATGCCATATTACTACAGATTGAACCTCTCTCGTTTGGCACCTTCGGAAATAAAGAATTTCCCAGACCATGGGAGGTCAATATCGTCTAGCAGCATTACCAACTTCCACTGCTTACTGGGTTCTTAGAAGACATTTAGGGATAAATTAGAGCTAAATAACAGCACAAAACACTGAGAGCCACGACTGGTGGTTGTAAACAAATTTTATGGGACTGCAGGAAACTTGGCCACACCCATGATGAGTGGAAATCCGGTTAATTAAAATCATGTTGGACCATGGATGTTGCCGGACCAGAAAGTGCTGGACTAGAGAGGTTCAACCTGTAATGTCTGTGTAGAAGGTGATGAACAGTATGTTGCTGATAATTATGGGCCAGATTGAGAGTCTTCATTCACATTGGTGAGCAATTATTCTCATAAGTAGTCTCATTGACTTTAACGAGATTTAAGAGTATACCTAATTTTAAATATATGCCTAAGGACAGTCATTAGCAAAGGTAGCTTCAACCATGTGCTTCATTGCTCCATTGAACCAGGGCCTCCAATTGTAGAATGTAAGTGTTAGAGTAGCTTTAAATTATTTTCTGTACTATGAATAAATACAAACAGCTGGTTGCCCAGACTGTAAATCATCCTTGTGATAGTTCAACCTGGTGATGAACACAAACTACTCTCAATCATTCTCATAGCTGTTTCCATCACTTCACATTGATTCAACAGACTTTCTGAGCTGCAGAGTACCATAGACATAGTGACAATCTTGGACACTTATTTAGACTGAATTTTGTGCAGGACAGCTCATATCTTGTTAATCTGTAAGGCAGTTTTACTGGGGTTCTGTTCAGAAAATAAATTGGTTGATATATATGTGACTATGCACAGCAGGCAATTTTCTTTGCTTGATAAAGTTTCCAGATATTTCCAAATGACTTCTGCTCATGTTCAGTCTACATCAGATGGAACTGGCCACTTCACTTCTTCTTATACCTCTTATTTTGTGACATTTTATAAATTACAATGCATGAAAAAACACATCTGGAAACTATGAATAAAACGTGAGAGGGGGTGATATTTTCTACCCATTCACAAAAGGAGTGACAAATCTAAATTATATTTAACCCAGTCTTGTCATTGCTGTACTTTTATTCTGATACAGCCCTTTCAGTTCTCAGTTCTACAACGCCATGTACCCATATGCAGAAGGTACTCTCCTTGTATGAGTCCCACTCAATTATGCGTGTAAAGAGGACATAGCTACCTTCATATCATCATCCCCCCCTATGCCCCTCTCCACAACAAATACAATATGGAGGCTTTTTAACGTAGCCTTAAGTTCCCTTCTGGGGCAGGGGACAGATATTGGCTGGCCCAGGAAAGGAAGTGGGCTGGTCAGATGTAAGACAATGAAAGACACACACCAGCCTTCTATCTAGTTCCGTGTCTATTAGGAGAAAAAATAGCCTACTCCAGGTAGCATTAGCATTCCTAAATAGTCTACAGAACCCACTATTACCTGGGTCATGAGAGGGCTGCCGCAGCCAAGATTTACAGCTATGATTTGCAATCTTAAATATAAGGGTTTTTTAATTAGATTTCCAAAGACTTTTAATTGAAACTCACAAATCACAGTTCCCAGAATACTTACGTAATCTGAAGTGACAGAACGTTTGTATCCTTATTTTTTTGTGGTTATTAATTTTAAAAGCCCCAACACCATGTCTGACACTATACCGAAAGCACAAATCAGACATAGATCTTCCTGAAGTGCTTGCACAATTACAGATGGGCAAAAAAAAGCATGAAAGACATTGCATATGTTTTCCAAAATCTTTAATGGAAAGTTGTAACCAACATTTTAGATTTATTAATGTATTTGACCACTCTGTCAGCTAGTTGTAAAAGTCTCAACATATTTTTGGGGAAATTTTCAAAAAATAAAAATCACAATACATTTTTATTGACATTTCAGAAATTGAGAATTTTCCGCCTTAAGTTATACTTCCAATCTAAAACACACAGCTGGGGCAGGAAGATATAGAGTGTAGGGGTAAACTGAGGCAGTCCATGGTATTCTGCTAAGAATCCCTATTCAAATCCTAAATTTGAGGCAAGGCCTGGAAACACACAGAACAAGCAGCTAACATAACCCTGGTCGCCCAGGCAACCACATTCCAAGAGGGCCTCACTCCAATAAGACCCCGGCTGGTACCAAAACAAACTTTACAGAAGTCGTTCTCACTGTCTCCTTTAATCCTAGATAAGTCTGAGACCCAAGGACTACATCAATGCGAGGTGGTATCATCTCGCAGTGGATGCATCATAATTTCAACAGACAAGGTTGCCATTAAAATGCTTGTCTTGTTTATGTTGGCTTATTTAGCTTGTTAGAAATAACTATTTGTACTATTGATAAGATGTTTAATTGGCAATGGGCAGAGATGCTGTGTAGCCTTCATAGTTTATTGGCTTATGTGCTCATTACGTCTTGCCGCCAGACCCTATCAAATCATTTCCACTCCACCCATCTGTTGCTCATATAATCTACTGTAATGTTTTGATTAACTAGTGTTCACCAGGTTAACTCCTGAGGGACACTCCACCAGCTGTGTGCAATAAATCCTCTGCTTGTTTTCACCTGCATCCAGAGTGTCCAGAATTATTCCCTACGTAGAGGATGAAAGTTACTTAGATTTTTTAAAACCATTTCTTACAAATATCATAATTTGAGTGACAGTGACATATTATGACTTTGTGATGTCTAATCTTTGGTTGAGTAGGCAACTGTTAGAATTTTTCATGTATTTAAAAGCTGGTAATGAAAGTTGGTGGAGACGTTAAGTGATAGTATAATCCAAGGCTGAGGGTGATATTATAATATAAATGATGTTATATTTGAGATGGACACATTGGGTTTAATTCTTCCCTCAGAAATACAAATATGTTATGCTTGAATTGCTGAGCTCTCATTGTAAACTCCTTGGATAGTTACTGCGTCTTCCTCTCTGAGTTCTGCAGTGCTACACGAATAGCAAGAAATAATTAATAATAAATCATGGTTCATCCCTTTAAATATTCTATGTACAATGTAGATGGAAACAGCCTTGAACAATTACAATCCAAACACTGAGATTTTAGCAATATGTTGGACAGTGACAAGAGTAGGCAGGTTACCTAGAATGTAAAGGAAAAAATTATTCCTAAATTTTCAAAATATGCTCTGTTCCACATACTATAAAATATACCACAGAAGGAAAATGAAGGCATCTGGAAAGCATAGATATGTACCAGTTGTACAAGTCTTATTCCACTGTGGTCCCTTTATATGGTGACCCTAAAGTGACCATCAGTTAGGAGTAGATTGCCACTGCTCTCAGTAGATCCCTGTTTATCCAGCTGCCATTATCTGGCTTTCCATATTAACCAAACAACCAGCGCACACATTGACCTATAGTTGATGAAGTGACTCTGTGATTGCACAACAAAGAAGAGAACCTTTCATCTAAAACAATGCAAACTGTCAATTTTTTTTCCCCAGCCATTATAAACATGAGAGCTGCTTTACCTATTACTATGCTGCATTAAAATTGTATTTTAATTTGATGTTTAATGCATATTACATATTGTTAACATTGTTAGTTGTTACCATTAGTATTGCTGTTGTTGCAACATTCAATGACCATTTCTGTGTTTTTTAAAACCTGGGCCTGATTACTAGAAATAAGAGTTTGTGTATGCTGTAAACAAAGAAGGGGATATGTTTTAATGTTTTTCTGGGAGGGGTCAGTTAGTTTACAAGCAACTCTGCATCTTTAAAATAACAGACAGAAAGCTCTTAGCCCATTCTCCTGATTATTTGAATTTTGGAGGATCTGATCTGGCCCCAACCCCAATTAGATCAGATAAACAGAGTTGTACTGTATTATAACAGCTCAGGTGACTTCATCCATCTCACTGGCATTTCTGCTCTGATGGCTGCACTGGCTGCCTATTGTAGGGTGACTGTGCTTCAGAATCTTACTGTTAGTTAATCAGGCTCAAAGGCTCTGCCAAGTGTCTGGAATGGGAAGGAGAGAAATATTTCCATTTAGGCTGCAGAGTGGCTTAAGAGCAGCTCTGTAGAGGTTACTATGGCCCAGTGGGGCCTGTGGGACTTCCTGCTCTCCACAGGGTGATGGCCATGTTTATGCCCAGAAGCAAAACTCTACACTAACCTGTGACCCATGGGCTGCATGCAGCCCACTGGGGCTCTATGTAGGGTCCATGAGACATTTTGTTTACCATTGCTCACATACACGGTTGTCAGATTCTGTCCACGTAGATTTTTTTTTCCTATCAGTATTACTAAACTGACACACATGTAAAGCAAGGGCATATGAAGTAAAGAGCATACCAATTGCACACAACATTGATTGTAAAAGCAGTGCACTGCCTCTGCATCCAATCAAAATGCTGCTACGGTTCTATCCCCCCCTCCCCCAGATTCTAGGTAGGCAAGCACACTTTAGCAAAACTACCCTATCCCAGGAGACCGTCGTGGTTATGATGATCTTGTGGCCCATTGAGATGAAGGAAATTCACTCACGTGCCCCACTCGCTATCTTAGGTTACCCATCACTGCTTTATAACTTTGCATTGTCTGTACGTATATCCTTCAGAGCAGCTGAACTGCATCCATGGAGCAAGAGCCTGGAGCGACCTTTAAATACCTAAATAATATATAGTAAAATTCGTATAATTTAGTAGAATCAGTCTACCCAACGGAAACTTACTGCCCTATGTCTTGTGACAATAAATGAGTTCTGAAATAGTAAAATTAAGGGGCTCACTGAGATAGTCCATTGGTCCCACCTCAAGGTTCTCTATCCCTGTTACCATAGTGTTGTCTAGAGAGAGTTGGTATTCACGGAGTTCTGCCCATGACTTCAAATTCTCTTGCTATCTGGGTTCAGTATAAATCATTTTGATATCCTTTGGAGGAAGAGGTCCAGACTTCCTATATTGTATTTAATTATGGTGGGACCATATGTGGTGGGCTAATATTTTGATGAGAGGTGTCTTTTTGTATGTGTGGAATGGAGGTTACTAGTGTTTTTGTTCTGTAACTGTTTTATTGATCTGCTATAGCATGTGGCCCAGTTTCCATATTTATATTCATTATGTATATTTTGCTCAGATATCCAGAAGCCATTGGGAACAAAGAAATAAAACTGTATTATTATAATAAATACATTGGATAGTAATTCATGAAGGTGCATCTTATCTGTCCTTATGCAGAGGACCAGCACAAAGCCAATGCACCACTTAAATCCTATTTTGAGGATTTGAATCGTGCATATGTAAATGTCACGACAAAGTTTGAGTTGTTGTCCCCCTCTAGAAACTGATGCACTATTTTGCTCTTGCCTACTAGACATGTTCTTTAGCTCAAGCAGTTCATGCTTTTAGTGCTGAACGGCCTACATTCAAACCCATCTAATGGACCAAGCAAGGATATATTATGCACTCGTGTGCACACACACACACAATTTGGTCTATATTGCTATGTCTATATTTGCAACTCTTTCTAGAGGGGGACAGCTCTCAAACTTCACCAGTTGCATGAACACCATGCTATGTCTCTTAGCAATGGAGAGGTAACAGACTTGAGGTCAGGGAGGAAAAGACCCTGGCAGTATGATTCTCTGTTTCCCTGTCTTTTTCCAGTGCTGTTAGCTGGACATGGGGCCTGAATTTTCTGGTGATGCAGGGAAAGTGGGTGGGTGGATGTTCTATGTGGTTCTTTGATCCTCTTCCATGGAACTCTGTCTCCTAGCTTGCAACACAGTCAATTTCCTCTTGAATTGCTTCCCAGTTCTGTAACCATAATTCAGCAAATGTTTGGGGCAGTACAGATTCAAGCTGGCTGTTCAGATTCAGTGGCAGGGCAAATGTGCTTGGTCCAACTTTTTTCCTCTCTAAACCCTCCATTCAGCAATATGCAGAGAGGTGACCTTTAGAAGAAACATCATGCTTGCAGTGGGGGCCAGATCTCCTCCACAGGACTGGAAAGACACCTCTCTTTTCCATTCCAGTACCTTGAAAACTGCTATGTTCACCAAATGATGTTCATCTTTCCAATTAAAAACAGTTGCCTGGTAACAGGTCCCCAAAAGAAACCCACCTCCACCCCAACCAGCCCCTTGTTGCAGTGCAAACATTACAACATTTTAATAATAGGACTGCAGGAACTTTACCATTATTTGCTGCAGCTCTTTCCTCATGGGCTGCAAAAGTTGTCTGAGAAGGAAGGACATGGTAGATGCTTGAGATATTCAAAAGTACCAACATTTCAGCCTTTAGTAGCACAGTTAAGTTACCTGTGTGTATTGAGGCAGGCTCCTTCAAAAGAGAACTGAAATATACTACCACCCTTGTGTTTGACTCTGCAGGATGTTCTGATGCCAACATGGTACCCATCCTACCAGAGGGCAGGAGAAACACTACAGAGACAGCAGAGGCAGGCAGAGACAGACCTGGAGCATCTGTTCATTGGCATTCACAAGAGAAGTCAGGAATAGTTTTGCTTTCTTTGGGCATGGGACAATGAGGCTCTTCAGCAGGATGGAGCTACAGTTTCCAAATCTAGAGTCATGCCACAGGGAATGGGAGTATGACCAGAGAGCAGAGGATCATGCGCTCAGCCAGTTCCTAGTACAACTGGTAGTGGAAAGCTTTTGGGGCCCACTTGCTGCTGGCAACATTGCTCTGGTCTTGGAACAGACAGCACTTCCTCTTCCCCCTGCTCCTCCTCCAGGTGTCTTGCAGGCTGCTCTGAGGTGGTGAATCCAACACTAGCCTTCATAGTAGGGAGGAACATGCTGGTCTCTTGGCACAACATCCTTCACTGACTCCCAAAAGCCCTTGCAGGAACCCCCGCCTCCCGCAGGATGTGGGTGTGGAATAGTGAGCCCCAGTCATATTCTGTAGCCCAGCCAGTGCTCATCCCTCAGACTCCATGCAGATGTCCCCTCATTTTCCCCACATAATTTTTCTCAGCTATTCCCCCCTTGTGAGGAGAAGGGGAAGGACAAGGGGACAGGTCTACAGAAACTAATGTATGCATGTTGCTTAGGGAATTTAATCTAGTTTTCGATTCATTCACAGTTCCTATTAAAATACCAGTTTTGTTCTACGTTCCATGGACCTTTCAAATAAAAGTTATTGTTCACTTCACTTTACGGTGACCAGAGATCAAGTGTGAAAAATTGGGATGGGGTTGAGGGCAACAGGGGCCTAAATAAGAAAATGCCCCAAATTTTGGGACTGATTCTATAAAATTGGGACATATAGTCACTTCACTTCTGCATGCATCTTGCTTTCCAAATAGCCTCTGTGGGATATTTCCTGTATGTTTAGGATGAGTCAGCAGGCTGCATAGCACATCAGTTATGTAACTTTCTTATGCAGTGATGCCATAGGAAGACAATGAATTCTCTGTCTCTCCCACAAATTCTTCCCCCCTCCTCCTGCAGCCATGAATTTCCCAATGTTCAACAAAAAAAGAGAGAGATTGCATGTGTGCACGCAGGGTTTATGACAATTTACAAAGCTCTGAAAAAGGCCTTGCTGTCCTAGGCAGCAGAATGAAAGCTGGAGAAATTCACTTAAAATGTCTTTATAGTTTTGTCAATAATTTAACTGACAGCACCGACAAAGGAAACAAAACTAAATTAATGCTGACAATATCTGATGCTGAGCAGGGCTTTTATGACCCTTTCTCCTTCACCCCATCAAACTCTGCGTAGCAGCTGATCTGTGCTAGTTGAAGAAAATGTTATGAAGAGGGAATGTGTGACGTCCTACCCACAATCTTACAGACCTGTGTTTCGGTTACTTTTAGAATGATTAAGTGTTCCTCAGACAACACTATATAATAGTTGTTAACATATAAAAAAAAGATTGTCCAGTGCTGGCACTGAAGTGCGTATGCACTCTCAAAACCAAAACCAGAGCCAAAGGTATTGACCCTAAGGAGGAGCCCTGTCCTTCTAGTCTACTTTCATGTGGTACATTA
This sequence comes from Pelochelys cantorii, assembly GCA_032595735.1. Taxonomy (NCBI): domain Eukaryota; kingdom Metazoa; phylum Chordata; order Testudines; family Trionychidae; genus Pelochelys; species Pelochelys cantorii. The sequence continues at coordinate 242,504,134 of CM064326.1, forward strand.
TCATTAGCTACAGCAGTGTTTCCCAATTGTATTTGGCCATGGAACCCTTTTGAACTCAAAAGAATTTTGCAGAACCCCTGACTGACTACGCGGAACTAGTTATCCTCCCGGGTTTCCAAGATGATGTGGCCTAACCACATTGTGCTGGATTTATGAAACCAGAAGTGGCATTCCAGCATGGACATACCAATGCAACTGCGAAACTCATCATATCTGTTCCATTGGACAATAATGGATTTTCATTCATCTTCTCAGTCTGCAAGCTTCAGCATTGCAGCTATTTCTGGACCAATTCAATCCAGTATCAGGAAATGAACCAGCAGAACATTTGTCCTGCAAGCAGGAGCAGGAGCAGGAGCAGGAGCAGGAGCACAGCATCTTGGACTTGGTTCCATGTCTTCCACACAATTTGGTAGAAAGGGGAGGTGAGCAAGAACGACTGCCACCAACAGCACAAAGGTGGCATCTAGAACCAGCAATGCACTGCCAAGCAATTCCCAGAGTGTCTCCTGTGACACACAGGTGCCTAGGATACCGTCCCTTCAGTGGTAGTGCTATCCTCACGTACTAAAAACGGGGCAGTGTAGACTAAGGTATATGCCTGAACACAGTGTATAGCTGTTCCAGGCAAGCATAGGTAGACACTTGGCACAGGTATGGGTTCCATGTGCTAGTAATACTTGGAGAAGTACATGAGGTACACATAACCATAGATGTAGCTTGTATATTGCATACACTCATGCTTAGTATTCTTTTCAAATAGTCTAGGTCCCTTTGGGTAACATTTTCAAATGTGCCTAAATGATATGGTAGCCAAAGACTCATTGACTTTGAGCAAGTCCTAAGCATCTAAATCACTTAGGTCAGGTGCTTTTGAAAATGTTATCCTGTCTCATTGTATTTCACACCATTTAGCTAAGTTTTACCTTAGCCACGTGAGCGGAATAGCTCAGTACTATCAGATTTCACAAAGCCAAGATTAACAAAGTTCACTTTTGTATCTCCAACACAAGTTTAGACAACCTCTGATTCATGAGATACAAGCATAAAGAATTCCAATCCAATGTTTAATCAGATAAATATTTATTTACTGTAACATCAAGAATTTAGCTTGCCAGAGTTTATTTTAGAAGCAGACTTTTGTACTGAATGTTTTAATTTATTTTTTTTAATTTTATTCACAACTGCTATAAGGTTGGCATCTCTGGTGAAATTTCTTGAATTTCATTAGAGTGTTGTGAGTTTTTTCTCTTCTTAAATTAAATTAAAATTTCAATTGAGAGCTAGCCTTGTTGACAGAGACTGCTTTACTTTCAGGTTCCCACTGCTCATAATGATTCACTGCCAAAGGCTTCCAATAATTTTTGTACCAAAAAAGCAACACTAGGCACAGATACAATAAAACACCCATTTGGTGTTGAGTATCTTTTATCCATTTGTTCCCCTGTGATGCACACAAGCCATTACACAGACCCATGGAACAGAAACAATGGTAAGCACTATACCAGCTTACATTTTATTTCTACTGCTCCCTGTTTACATAACTGGGCAATACAGTTCTGTAATGGTGAGGAAGGAAAGAAAGAAATACAAAAATAGGGGAAACAAAACATAAATAATAGTGTCAACCATTCATATCAACTCTAGCATGTAACGGAATGAATATAGATTCCTTAGACAGAATTAAAATCTTATCTTTCACCGAGGGAACAACTCTATGACCACTCCTAAGTGACGCTGAACACATGCAAGTCCTGTTAGGATCAAGTGGAGTTTTGTGTGCTCACTGTCTCTCAGTTGGTGGCTTGATCCAGGGACCACTAAAATCAATGGAAAGACTACCAATGTCTTCTGATCACTATTGCCTGGCTCATCGGAGAAAATTAAAGCTCTGCCCATGCACTACCTCTACCCACGTGTGTGGGAGGGGCAGCAGCAACTCTGAAAATGCTGCCCCCTTTGCTGCTATGTGTGATGCAACTAAGTAACCATGCAGAGGTGTAAGGAGGTACCTCATATCCCCTGTCTCCTCTGCAGAGTGCACAGGATGATCCATGACTTGGACCTTAAGACTAGTTACAGGATAAAGCTTCACTCTTTCCCACTCAGACACAGACTTACGGGTTTCCACAGTTGTTCTCAATGGTTTCCATATCAAATTTCTTCAGCAGACAATTGAAAGCACAGTTCTATAGCTCCAGGGCCTTCAAATTCAACTGGGGATCAAGCAATGCTCATTCCTTCTCTGATACCATTACCAGTCGTTCTAACCCAAATGAGGTATGCTGGTGATGTAGCTAACCCGAAGCCTATGTGCCTCCAGGGAAAGATATTGCAATAAGAATTGAGTAGTTCTGTTGATGGGAGATCTGGGACAGAGTCCATCTGACTTTCTAATAGCTTTGCCAGTTTTACAGTGCTAACAGGAACAAAACGTGAATAGGGAGCAGATGTGAGAAGTAAGAAGGTGTTGTTTTAAAATTATAATTTTTCTGACTATAACTCCAGTCTAAACAGTAATAGAGAGGTAGCTGTGTTAGTCTGATCTTGCTAAAACAAAAGGAAAAACTATGTAGCACTTTAAAGACTAACAAGATGGTTTAATAGGTGATGAGCTTTTGTGGGCCAGACCCACTTCCTCATATGATCTGAGGAAGTGGGTCTGGCCCACGAAAGCTCATCACCTATTAAACCATCTTGTTAGTCTTTAAAGTGCTACATAGTTTTTCCTTTTGCAGTCTAAACAGTTACTTTATTGTCACACAGTTATTCCCTCTCTGGCTTTTCAAGCTTCCCAGCTAACTCACATTAACTCCTTCATCAGCATTTCTCAGTTGACTGCTGCCATGGGCTGGTTAGATGTTACAAAGCTCTAGAACTTTATGTCCTTTTACTCTTGCTAGTTGGTGATTAGTTGTAAGTATTAAAATAATTAAGACTGAATTATAATGGACGGGATGCTGTTGATGACATTAATACCACACAAATTATACAATGAAATCCAAAGGAATTAATCATCATTTAGGCTATTATTAATCAGTATTTAGTTACTTTCCCAGAACTTTCCTATTAAATATAATCTAACTGGTTTTAAAACTAGATATTGTGTGACAATAAAACAGCAAAAATATTGGACATTATTTTCTACTTTTATATGCCATTATTTGGATTACTCTTCTACTTATTTTTATCGTCACCACTTTTTGCTTCACTTTCCAAATAATTCTAATTTAAACTGTAATTTTATTAAATACTGGTCCCTTTTCTCAGTTTGACAAGATGACATTAAAAATACCTACAATATTTTCATCTCCCTCCTACAAAGTATATTCCAGCAGCATCAGTTAGCTGTAATACACAGTTTCTATGGCCAGATCTGCACTAAAGGGGAAAGTTGACTTAAGATATGCAACTCTAGCTACGTTAATTACACAGCTGGGGTTGAAGTATCTTAACTTGTGTTTTGGTGCCGTCCACACAGCAGGAGTTCAAGAAGAACACACACTCCCATCAGTTTCTCTTACTCCTCATAAGGAGCAGGATTACCAGTGCTGATGGGGGAGCCCTCTCAGTTTGAATTAGCAAGTCTTCACTAGACCCACTAATTTGAACCCCAGAAGATCAACTGCAGCAGCGTCGATCTTCTCCATAGTGTAGAAAAGCCCTAAATTTTACATGTTTTGAAAACCTATTCTGCCACTTTTACTTCTATTAAACAGTACCTTATTCTGGAATGCTACCATTAATTTCAACAGGAGCCTGGCAGAAACAGGTCCTGAGATAGTTTGAAATCACAGGAAAGCACACAAATATATTTTCTGGTTTTAGCAACATTTGAATGTTCCTGGTTTCCACCAAAAATATCAGGATGAGTTTTAATATACAGAATAATTGTACATTCAAATATCCAATCAGGGACTAAGTAAAAGAATCTTGACAAATAAGCTTATTGTGTGGTTTGGGTAGAAATTAAAGAGGAGATAGAGCTTGGCCGCCAAAAGCCAAACAGAATTGATCTGTACTAGAGGAACCACTGCCATCTCAATGAAAGGTTACAGAGGGCCCAAACTGACAACTGTAATGTTTGTCTGTCTGTGTATGATGAGCTCCTCATTGTGGTGTTTATCTTGTAAAATCTACATGAAGTCATAGGCTGGGCTTTTCAAAAACGCCACAGTAGATAGCAGCAGTAATCCTATTGACTTTCAATGGGATTTACTCTTTTCAAAATACCACCCTCAGTTGACACTTGTTCTCTTCCCTTCTTCCAGGCACATGAATGTCACTCTTTTTTCCTTCCCAGCATCGTCTGTTGACTTAATTATTCTGCTGTGAGATTAATGCTATTGTGGGACTCTAGGCCTAGGAGATGACTCTTGTATTTTGACATGAAGGCAGTGATTGCTGGTATTAAAAGCTGCTAATAGCTCAAAGAACATCAGCATGTGCAATTAGCCTCTGTTCACAACTACAAGGAAAGCACCCGAAGCCTGAATCGATCTAGGGAGAGGTATATGTGATTACCTATTTTTAAAAACGTGGTGCCCAAACACCTACACTCTATTCAGTAATACTTTCCACTTATTCATCTTGAAAAGTGCTTTACAGGCAATAATTAATCTCATATCACTACTGTGAGGTATATATATTAGTTTTTACTCACAATATTGTGTTCCTACAGATGCATATCTTGAACATTACTATCTCCAATTTACCTATGAAACCGAGATAAGTGTTTTATCGAAGCACACAGGAATTGTTGTCTTAGCTCTAGGAGTCAAGAGTTTCTCACTTCAAGTTCTTTCAAGGAGACCACTAAATAGCATATGTCTATCTATTGGTAATCTGGAACCCAAATGTACAGAGGCACACAAAGGTTAACCTGAATAGATTCTATATTTATATAAATACAAAGCCGAGACTTTATCTGTACTTATATAGAACCAGGTTACACTGAGGTGCAGATCCTCTTGGAGGTCTTTGGATCCTACTGGAAAGTAAATGTAAATGATATTAGCTATCTCTAATGTGGCATATGAATCAGATTTTGAAAGTGTCAGAGTATGGAAGATTATGCAGGTATACTTTAATAAAACCTCTGATTTTGTGATGGGTGTTCATCCCACACAGTACTAGAAGAGGTTAAGGTGGCTCAGTAGGCCTATTGGTTCCCCAGGTTGCACATGAGGGGAAGAGACAGAGAGTAAGGAATTAATTGCAAGCAAGCCCAGTGGGTAGGAAGAGGTGGGGCCTATAAAGCCAGGAAGCTGGCAACAGAGTGGTGCAGCTGTCACTCTTTGGGAAGTGGGAGGAGGATTTGGAGCTTGTGCTCCCAGAGAAAGGGGAGGAACCAAGAGTGATAGGAAGCTGAAACCCAGAATAGAGGGGAGACCATGGTTCCTCTACCAGCCACTGTAGAAGTGGCACTTGTGGCAGTGAATGGAAAGACTGCTCAGGTCTGTTGAAAGACTTGGATAAACCCTAAAAGGAGGAGGCACAGACCATGACCTGGCCAGACGGCCAAATCACAAAGAGAATGCTGTGGTTCCTGGGGTGAGAGAGGAGCTGCAGATCTAAAAGAGAGATGGTGTGATAGAGTGTTGACCTTGAGAGCTAATCCCAGAATGACCAAAAGCAGGTTTTAGACATTCAGTGAGTGGAGCACCCCATGGCAGATTTCGAAATATTAGTCCAACCTAGCAAAGACTTCAAATGCCAAATTCTCATTGGAGATGGAGGAGACTATTCCTTTGATTGTTTTTTTTTTTGAATATTTCTTTATATTAAAACCAATCAAAGTGAAACTGGAGGGATGAATTTATTTATTTATTGACTGCCTTTCATTTTTTAAAATCAGTGGATACAATGACCATTTTCTTGAACTCTATTACAATGGATAGAGTGAAGTCTATTTCAGTGTGCAACCTTGGAAATAGGGTGGCAATACATTTGGGCACTCCAGTATATAGACTCTCTCAAAAGCTTTGAAGAAGCATCAAGTTCCATGGGTCTATAACATAAGATACTAACATAAGAGCTTCCATATAGTTGCAGTCTCATAGGGAGTCCAAGGATGCATCATTATCCTAGACGTAGAATTATCAGCACATTTTACTGTTTCTATCTATTTATAGTCAATATTTTCTAGGTGTGTGCATTATATATAACTAATTTTTACCGTATGGTAAAAGAAAATGATGTAATAAAATCAATATTTTCTATAATTAATGCAAGCATTCAAAAATGGTGTTCTGCATATAATATTATTAGTAAGACATCTATTATAAATTTTTTATAACTGGCTGAAGATTATAACTCATATATTCATTTAAGAAAAGAGAATGTCCATAGTAGTTCGGGGGGAACAGGAGAGTCAGTAAGCTGACCTACACAATGAGGGCATGTTTACACTATGTGGAAGATTGATGCTGCCATGGCTGATCTTCCAGGGTTCAATTTAGCAGGTCAAATGGGGACACACTAAATCAAACTCAGAGGGCACCCCCATTGGCACTGGTACTCCTGCTCCTCATGAGGAATAAACGAAGCTGACGGGAGCGTTTGCTCCTGTCAGACTCCCACTGTCTGGACAGCATGGAAACGTGATGTAAGATATATCAGTTCTGGCTACATAATTTATGTGCTGGAGTTGCGTATCTTACTTCAACCTTCAGATACAGTGTAGACTAGGCCTGAGAGAAGAAAACTACAATAAAGTTAATTTTAAGATGGAAGATGAATACATTTCATGCTTTTGACCAGAAGGAGTCTGATAAAAATATAGAGGGTGAAATCCTCTGGAAATTGATGGGAAGCTGTGCCATTGACTTCAGTGGGGGCCAAGATTTCATCCGGAGATTCAGAGAACTGTTCACACAACATGTGCTGAGTCAATGTTGAAAGGACAAAGCTGTTCTGTGCTAGTATCCACCTGGCTGCTTCCCTATATACCACTGGTTATTGTATTTTTGTAGGCTTGTGCATTGTCATATAAGGTTTGGGAAGGGTTTTGGGAAAGGGAGCCATTTTGGAAGAGCAGGGGGCAGCAGCTGTGTGTACCAGGATGCGGCTTGCTTTTCTTCCTGTTCCCCTGACTATAAGGGAGCGAGGAGAAAGTACTTGGATTCTGTGCATGCCTGTCACTCCTGGCTCGTGAAGGGAGGAGGCAGAGGCGTAATTTGTGGAATCCAAGTATTTTCCCCTTGTTCCCTTTCTGCGAGGGGAATGGGAAGAAAAGCAATCCATGTCCGGGTACTTAGAGCTCCTGTTGTCCTGAAACAGCACCCTTGGTTTTGGGATGCTCCAGCATGAAAGATGTTACAAAAATACCAGTGCTAAGTCATAAATTCTTCGCTCCCTTTCAAACAAAACCAGCATTTTAGTACTCCAGTGAAGATTTCAGTAAATAAGGCAAGCTCCTGATGTATTGATGAACTGATTAATTTATATTTATTCCCTTTGTTTGATTTAGAGGAATACTTTGACATCTTTTTCATGCACATTTGCTCACATTTTTTTTAAATTGCCTTTTCAGTGTTCATTTTCCATTAATACTTTGGACAATGATTGTGTAGGCAAGAATATTCAAGGCAGTGCTTAATTTATGCCAGGGTTCACCAGGGGTGACCCCAGTAACTCTGGGCTTGGCAGTTCATAGCTCCGGCACCTCTGGGTTTGCTGCATCAGTTATGAATGTAAAAAAATTGCATGAACCCTGGCACCTTTTTCGTTACAAATTACTGGTTCAAAGCAATGGGTCAACTGCAAATGAATATCAGATATTATTAATGAAACTCCTAAACATTCACTTCCATAAGATACTTTCTATGAGTAATTTTAATCCAATCAGAGAACAATAACAAATTGCTTATTCACCCATTTAGAACTACTCCACATAGCTTGGGTTTTAGATACCAAATACTTGTGTAGTCCCCTTACTAAAGATGCCTCTGCTTATTCTCTGGGAAGATCCTGTGTGCTGCAATCTAGCCCCAGAGACTACAATTCCCATGAGCCCTTGAGGAAACCAGGAAGGAAATTACTTTTGTTTTGGGGATCTGAGTCTCTCCACGTGTGTGGAGGAAGGCTCAGCAGTCTGTGGACTCTTCCCTTTGTTTTTGGGAAAAAAGGAGCCAGGCTGCTGTGGAGGAGTTTGATCCAGTCCAGGAGCTGTTAGGTTTCAGCTACAGACTTGGACAAAGAACCTTTTGGACTGGAATCTAGCAGGCTACTTCTGATTGCCTTTTGGCTGTACCTGTGGCTAGAAGCTACACTGCATCTAGCACACAGAAGGAGACTAGAACCATCCACTCCAGCTCAAAATCTTCATGAGCGCCCACGCAAGCAAGTGTATGGTACTGTGAGTTCTGAGGAATGCACACTCTGGAGTGGAATAAATGGTGGCAGTGCACATGCCAGATAGATACGTTTTCAATTATTTCTGTGTACTTTGTTAATGTTATTCACTGTTAATCTGTTAAACCCTGTTTCTTTAAGTTGTTAAGTAAAGGTTGTTCATTCTAATGTAATCTACTAGATGTATATGATTTGTAGTTGTTGTTCTGGCATTAGATCCAGATTATTGCTGGAATAATTTTATTCCGGGAGGCTCCCAAGGCACACCATTAAGTGTGTACAGGGCCAGCCAGATGGAGGCACCGCCAGTGTATGGTCTTTATGAGCCAGGGACAGCAACAAGGGGGTGGATAGGGTTTTCCCCCAACTAAACAACATCACCACTGGGGTACTCAGGATCTCCTTTTATGTTAAAACCATCAGGCGTCCAGGCACACCTGTGAGTGTGACCTGCTCCCAAGTAGCCTGGGAGGAAAAAGGGGGTTACACTGGTAATTAATGTCTTGTTAACAATCAGAAGGAAAATAATTATGATTAAAATATTCAGTAAAAAATCTGAGTAATTCATACATGAGATGTTTGTGAACTGCTTGTAGATTCTTAGCAAACAAAAAAAGAGAGGCTAGATTTGTTGTATAAACTTTTTGTTTTGAATCATTTGCTTATTTCTAATTTCAATTGTTTGTATAATAAAAGATCTTTTAAGAACAATAAAAGAGATCAAGGTACTTAGCCATATTTCATAGGTGATTCAAAGCTACATTTTCTTTTTTACTGAAATAAGTCAAATCGATGAACGAAACTGGACTATTTATTGAAATTGTATTTACCCAATTATAAACCAATTTTGGGGAGACTAAGATCATTCACCCAAATGCTTAAGATGCTTTCTACAATAAATGCAAACTTGTAACAAGGTGAGTTGATCTTGATAAATTTGCATTAATTTTTTAAATGTTTTAGCACTTACAAGAAAGCACTTATAATAAATAAACTATTATACAATAGTTGTGGTTTTTCAACAGGCCATGGAACAGAGAAACAATTCTATGATTTAAAAAAATAAAGGGACAAAATACAAGCTACAGAAGATGAATAGCAACAGGTGACAACTAAAGAAGTAAAAATGAGTACAGAAGGTCAGTCCTGCACTTTTAAAAATGACTGCACTTCCTACTGGGAGCCAGGAACACTCAATCATTGTAGTAATTCCTAGATTCATAATTTTCAAGGCCAGAAGGGACAATTTAGTCTGACCTGAATAACAGAGGCCATGGAATTTCTCCCAGGAATTCTGCATCAAACCAAAACTTTTGGTTGAACTACAGCACAACTCTCCAATCCAATCTCATTTTAAAGACTTTGAGAGATGGAGAATCCACCATATTGCTATTCTTTCAGTAACTGTTAAAATGTTCACTTCATTTCTGGTTTGAATTTGTCTAGCTTCAGTTTCCAACAATTGGACACCATTATGCCTCTGTCTGCTAGAACCAAGAGCCTTCTAGCACCTGAAATCTTATCCCCAATTAGGTGTCTTTCCAGGCAGAACAAGGGACAGAGGGGAAGTCTCTGACTACAGAACAGGACAAGAAAGTTTGTCTGTGGAAGAGAGGTGGTCCTGGTAAGGCTTGAAAGCCTGAGGAGATGTCACTCACCCTTCATCTGGAGAGCGTCGCACCAATCCCCAGATCCAGACCTAGGACTGGCTCCCAATCACCTACAGTGTCAATAAATCTCTAGGCATTATTCCTGGGTACTGGAAAGCATGCCTAGACTCACTGGTCAAAGGTAATAAACCCTGCAAAACAAACAAACCTGAACATAGGGAAAATCAAGGGGGAAAGAAGCATCAGAGAAATATAAGAATTGGAGTAGTATTGACTGAGTAAGGTCCTTATTTCTGCTCCAGACAGTCAACGTTTGAAATTATCTGCTGATCACTAATATGGGATGACCAGCTTGTGAGGAAATCCATTTCCACTAAAGCACATTAACTTACGCCCAATCCCTTATGCCTCGTGCAACGAGGTTTACAGAACTGGTCGGAAAAGGCTTTCCTTGTCAACCGATCCCCATCTAGACTGCCACTTTTTGCCGGCAAAGTGCCACATCGGCAAAAAGCGGCGGCTATTTCTATTCAAATGAAGCACGGGATATTTAAATCTCTACTTCATTTGCAATAGCAATGTGCCTAATCTACATCCCTTTATCGGCAGAGGGGTGTAGTTTAGACACACCCTTAGGAAACAGGGTATTTGCACTAGTACAATTCGGAAGATCAGTGGCTCTCAAACTGTGTCCACGGACCACTTGTAGTCCATGGCCGCCTTCCGGGTGGTCTGCAGCTCAAACCTAGTCCCCCTCTTTTCCCCTGAAGTGGGAAGACTGTGCTGGCACTCCAGCCTTGCCCTCCATCCCCCATGAGGTTGGAGCACCAGCACCGGTTTCCCACTAGGAAGCCCTGAGCCTCACTGTGTGATACGGCTCATGGGGAAGAAGCACTCTCCCTCCCCCGCAGGGGGAACAACAGCACGTGGATGTGTTGCCTGGAGGCTTTCCCCACTGCTCCCATTGGCCAGAATTCAGCCAATGAGAATAGTGGGAGGCTGTGTGGAGCAGTGCAGGGTGTGAAGGCAAGTAAGTGCCCCTCCACCCCCTCATGCACAGACCTCGTACCCCTATTCCCCCTTAGCCAACCCCCCACCAAGACCATGCATCCCCAGTCTGCTCTTGCACCCACCCTTGCTCCTGCACCCTCCCTGCACCTTCACACACTGCACCTTCCCTTGCTTTTGCCCCCTCTCCCTCGTCAGACACCCTACTCCCAGCTTGCTCCTGCACCTACCTCCCACCCAGACCTCGCACCCTCACCCCCTCCTACACCCCACCTTCTGCCCAGATCCTGAACTCTCATCCGTCTTGCTGGTAGCCCTGTCCCACACACTGAACCCCTCATTTTTGTCCCCACCCCAGAGCCTGGGGGGGTGGTCCATAAAATCCACTAACCCTAGAACCCCAGAAAAGTAAGTCTGGCCTATGGGATGCCCTGAACAGCAGTCCTTCCTGTCTCTTCTCCTCCCCCAGTGGGGCTGGAGTGTCAGAGTCTCAGTTGGGGCCACATCAGTGAGGGTTGGGGGGTTTTGGAGGGTTTTTTCTGGGTTTTTTGCTTCTCACCTGTGTGGTCCCCAGCTGATTTTTCTGTGGGTCAGTGGCTCCCTACCCCCCAAAAAAAGGATCCCCGCCCTTGCCATAAATAAAGAAAACATGGGAACCTTTTCTGTTGGACATAAATTAATTCTTTATTTGAAATGAAGTTTGAAAAGCTAACATGAGAAAGTTAAAGCACTTAATATATTTAATAATTTAAATTAATATGTCCTTTCTTACTGGTTAAATTAAACCATTCTCCCTAGCTGTGGCACTAGCAAAATGGCTTAGGAGTAATTATGTAATTAACAGAGAGTTTCCATTAGCAACTGGAAGGTTTGCATTGAGCCAGGTGGGCCACAGGCCAAAAAGTTTGAGAACCACTGCTATAAATGAAATTATATTTATAGTTATAAGCGCCTTGTTCAATGACCAAAGCTCTCAACACAGATGCTACTTCCTAAACTGCACACTTATGATTTGAAATTGTAAAATAGAGGCTCATTAGCACCAAGCAAGATACTACCACCATAAACGTAGCACTGCAATTAGGTGGGTTTGTCTCTCAATGCTGAGGAAAGTGGTACTAATGTCACCAGTCAAGAACAGCAATAATTCTCAGCCACAAGCATATTAGCATGTCTCTCCCAGTAGCACCATTTGGTATGGCATTCTAGTCTGCTCAAAAAGACACGGAAGAAAGCTTAGAATGAGAAGATCCTGGTTAAGCAAATAAATAGAGTTGCATTTTTGCCTGGTCTAAAGGATCAAAGAACATGAAATATACGATCTCTCAAAATCCTTAGGGCTCTATTTCAGCAAACAACTTGATGCACTCATTGAAGTCAAAGCATGTGAATGTTAAATTCGTATTTAAGTGCTTTGCTGGATTGGGGCCTATGCCAATGGAAACCTGGGATTTTAAATTTGAAGCCCTGGTTGTTCACTGGAAATGTAAAGGGATCTTAATATTTGTATCTCAGCTGTAATTCCAATTAAAGTCTAAAAGACCATTTGCATCTCATTTGCTACTGACATGGGTATTTGCTGTTTCCACATTCAAGAAGAACATGCTTTGACTTATTCAGATATTATAGCATGTTTCTTTTGCTACATCGTCTGATTTGCTTGTGAAATCAGCAGCAGTATGAATCTCAAATGGCCTGTTAGACTGGCTAGAAGAGGGAGTCAGCTGTTTTTAATTTACCTTTTGTGTGACGAAGTGAACTTTCACATTTTAATATGCTAAAACAAATGTATTAGGTAGGTGGCACTCATGCTTTTTTATCATCTATAGATAGTAGTGAAAGTAAAATGAATTTCTTCTGGTTTGGGAGGGGGAGAGGAGCTGAGGGCTCACCAGCTAATGGGGACCACGTAACACTCCATGTGACTCCATCTTACCTCTAGCCCCAGGCCCCTATACTTCCCCTTCCCACGTTACCAGGGCAGCAGGGGCTGGAGCTGATACAACAGCCAAAGAAGCTGCGAGTATTCTGCACCTTTCCCTGTTGCCCCTCCAGGTGGGGAAAGGAGTAGTAGCTCCAGAACTGCCCCCTACACTTCCGTGGAGCTGCATCTCCTCCAGGACAGAGGCTGGGGATTCTGCTCCTTTCCCCACTGGGAACAGCATCATCATCCAGGAAAAGGAGCAGAATGCAACTGCTCCTCCAGCTGCTGTACCACTCCCAGCTCTGTGCCCAGCCCTGTTCTCCTGAGAGGCAGCTCTGTGGAGGCCCTGAGGGCAGTATGGTGTCTTTCTGATATGCTGTAATGGCTATAAACAGCTTGCTGGTATGGCATACCAGGCCAGGCCAGCCTACTTCCACAGCTTCAGTTACTTTTTTACCAGTACATCGTACTGGCCCGAGCCAGCTTACTTTCACCTCTGTCTATAGGTAGGGCCCTACCAAATTCATAACCGTGAAAAATGCCTCAGGGACCATGAAATCTGGTCTTCCCTTGTGAAATCTGGACTTGTGTGTGTTTTCCCCCTATACTATACAGATTTTATAGGGGAGACTGGTGTTTCTTAAATTGGGGTCCTGACTCAAAAGGGTCACTAGATTATTTTAGGGGGGCAGAAGTATTGCCACCCTTACTTCAGAGTTAAGTGTCCAGAGTTAAGTGCCTTCAGAGTTAAGTGGCCAAAGAGTGGAAGCTGTTAGCCAGGTGCCCAGCTCTGAAGACAGTGCCCCACCAGCAGCAGTACACAAGTAAGAGTGGCCATACCATAGTATGCCAGCCTTACTTCTGTGCTGCTGGCTTCAGACCTGAGCAGCTGAAAAGTAGGGCTGCTGACTGAGGGCCCAGCTTTGCAGACAGCAGTGCAGAAGTAAGGGTGTCAATACCATCCCATTCTATTCTTACTTCTATGCTGCTGCTGGCTTCTATGCTGCTTCTTTTGGCTTCAGAGCTGGGCTGCTAGCCAGTAGCTACTGCTTTCCAGCAGCCCACCTCAGGCTCTAAAACTAAGGGGGCCAACAGGATTGCAGAGGGGTTGGGGCTTTTTGAATTGCTGTGCCCAAGGGCAATTGTGCCTTCCTCTTGCCCACATTGGCAGACCTGCTGAGACCCTTCCCTAGAGCATCACAGAGTTCAGGATCCAGCTTGAGCCTAAACATCTACACTGTAGTTTTACAGCCAAATAGCCCCATGAGCCTGAGCCATCTGAGGGGTTTAATTACAGGGTAAATAGATATATCCATAGGTAACACAAATAGCACCCATTACCATAGCCTCTGAATGCCTCACAATCAACTTATGCTCACCAGTCCTCAGAGCTGTGCTACCATTTTAATTCTGCAGATTGTAGAACTGGGTCAGTCAGACAGATAAAGCCCAGTATCCTCCATGAGGCTTCCAGAAGAGCAGGGAATTGAACCCAGGTCCAAGGCAAGCCTTCTGAATCATCCTTCCTATGTAAGATCCACTCTTTCATGTACTTGCTAGGCCAAAGAAATATGCTGGCAGCCTGCTAACTCTTCAAAGCCACTGATACCAGCTCTATGATCAGAAAGAAAGTAGGTCCCCAAATCCTACCCAAATCTGCACCACTAAGTTGCACCCTGAAGCTAGAACCTCCAAAGCAAGGCTATCCACTTGAATCTGACAGTGCCCAATGCCACCATTCCAGATATGCCCCATTCTGCAGGTGGATAGAACAAAGGGGAGGGTGATTTTTCCCCCTCATTTGTTTGTTGGGGAGAAAGAAAAGAGGAATTGTCTGCCCACATTAAAGAGAAGGCATGCCTGCAATCTCCTGTGGTCTGTACCTCAGCCAATCCACCCCTCTAAGAAACTCGCATGAGCTCTCCACCATATCCCAACTCTGGCTTCAACTTTCAGTCAATATGATCACTTTGTTCAGGAGGAAATAATTAAAATGCATATGCATGATTTTTTAAATTATTTTAATTTTTAACTCCACTGGTTATTGTACAGAAGATGGAGCCAGAAGAACAAACCCTCCTAAACTCATACAATTAATTAGTGAATGCTTGGCACGCCCCTCAAGATCCTTGCAAGAAAGATGCTGTAAAAGTGCAAAGTATTACTGTCATCATGAAACAGACTGACCTTCAAAAACCGAGGTCTAAAAACACAATAATATACTCAAGAGGACTAAGACAATAATGAAAAAAACATTTTCATATTCAGCCAGGAAATATTTTTAATGATACCCAGGCCTGCTGATGGGGGTGAAGAGAATGAGGCAATTATCCTGGGGTCCGGAGTCCCAGTCCCTTTACATCACTGCTGGAGTGCCATATGGCACACTCCAGGCAACTCTAAGGGCTGTGGATGGAGTGCACCATGCTCCAGGTGGTGCTGAGAGCTGCGGGTAGGGGGCTGGCGTGGTGCGCTCACTGCTCCAGCCCCTGCCTCTTCCAGGCTGTCATCTCCCTTGATGTTACTATGAACCTTTAAAGTCTATACGCTGTTGCAACCGGAGCTGATGCCAGTGAGGACAGTGGAGGTGGCTGAGATGGTTGTTCCAGTCCCGTGAGTGAGATGATGGTGCTCATTGGTACCTCTAGTGGTGGGACAGTGCTGCTCTATAGAGCAACACAGGATCTTACTATATGCAACAGCAAGAGCAGCTGAGGCGACGATGGCATTAGCAGCTGCTGTTGTGGAAGACAGCCAGCAGCAGGTGACTGCCCAAGAGGTGCCAGGCACCAGGAAGACAGCCTGAAACGAAGCTCTGAGCTGCCCATGGCTATTCTGAGATCTTGAAAGGGCGCAAAATGGAAGGGAGACAATGGGGAAAAACAGGGGCACAGAGGACACAAGTGAGGGAAGATGTGAAAAGATGGAGGATGAAAGAAAAAGGGGGCAGAGAGAAAAGGGTGTGTGTGGAAAAAGGGAACAAGTGGAGAGCAGAGCCAAGGGGGAACAGCAGGTGGAAAGAGAACACCAAGGCCATCAATATGAAGAGGGAAAATAATAAATGGGGGATAAACAAGATAAGAGGGTGAATCCTTTGGGAGAAAGGAGAAAACCTAGAGGACGGTGCAGAGCTCTCACCTGTGAGGGTGCTCTGCTTGTAGCCCAGCTCATGTTTCATCTCCTAGACCCAGTAAATCTTGCCTGCAGCACTGGCAGCAGCCCAGCTCACACTGAAACAGGGCTAGTGGAGGCAATGGCTCAGAGCACCGTAAATACCCCCAGTACAACAAGATAACAGGAAGTTTACTTATGAACAGAGTAGGCTCTTGGAGAAAGCCCAACTGATTTGTTTTCTGAAACCATCTATCTGATTCAAAGTGGAAAAGATTAATTTGACTTCTGAGTGGGAAAGATCAGGTTGGGAGGTAATATTTCTTCATAGCTGCAGCATGTCACCTTTTTGTGACTGTTCAAAGGTAGATTCTACAGGTTACAGTTCCCACTTGAAACAGTAAACCCATTCTCTTCATTTCCAAATGCTCCCCTGTAGGTTTTCATCAACATTGGGTGACAACAGTATATATTAGCAACACAAAATATGTAGACATTTCATATAGGATACCCTATGTACAACTGTTACAAATCATTTTAGACACTGGACCATCTTAACCTTCATCTCGTTGTTCATTTAGATTCCAGCATGTGAAAGGCTGTTGATTACATACCATGGTGGTTTTGTGGCATATTAGCACAAGAACATTTTGAAGGACAAAGTAGAAATGTACATATATTTTGCTAACAGGAAAATAGTAACTGTTCCCATTAAAGAGTGACACTTAGCGGTGTTTGATTTAATTAATAAATCTAATTTCCATTTCTATAGAGTGTCTTGAGGGTAACTCTAAGTTCCCAGAAGACGGTTATTTTTAATTACATTTCACGGCTTCCCAAGCATCTTATTTTCCATGCTCAAAAGAAAACATAGGCAACTCCTTTTCCTTTTTTCAATCTGTGATGACAGACAGTATACACTTTCTGTAAAGTACAAAGGAGAAATGAAAATATAATCAATCTGAACACTTTTGGGACACATTACTTACTGTGGTGGCACAGTGGATGTCTTTCCACACAGTGGCTTCCCTGGAGAGATCAGAGACTTCAAAAAAGTTATCAAGAATAACTTCCCCAATCATGTCATGTCTAGAAAATCTGTCAAAATCATATACACTGAAATGCAATTTCCTGTTGCTGAGCTGATCATAGGCTACAGGAAACTGAAAGGTTTCATCAAAGACAGGATTTAAAGTCTTTCTGTGAACCCGTGTCTGAAACTTCTTTTTCCTATCTGGAAGAAGATAAATCTTAACGTAGGGGTCTGAGGTTCCGGTGAAGTCTTTAGCAGGTAGATCTAAGGCTTTGACAATGGTAACAATGAGGAGTTCATTTTCATAATCATACCGGAGAGTAAAGTTAAGTTTCCCACAGATTTTCACGTCTTCTTGCTTGCCTTCTGAATCAACAGACTTCTGCTTGTAGAGTTCAGGTTTTATTCGCCCAATGCTGGTTGTTGTCTCACCCCGTTGTAAAATCGGATCTGTCCCCATGTTAAAATCAACACTGGACACTTGCATCTGCCTTGGCAAGTGCCTCCTGAAAGAATTATGCCTGCATACACAAAAAATTAGTTTTCATTATCTCCATGAAAATGTAGGGATGTTCCCCAAATGAAAACACAAACAAATATTGTAAACAAACCAAAGCTTGGTTTTAAAAACAAATATATTATTTTGGAAATCCAATCTTGAACTAAAAATTACCATTAACAGCATACAACATAATTTTATGTGGAAATAAAACTTCTTATCCAAAGGACACCCAATTTCCTAGCAAGACAACACATATCTTTTTAGAAAAATGTGCACCTGAAACTGAAGTAGAAATTATGTGACTCCCCAAACTTCAGTACAGCGCAAACACCATTGTAAATTAATACCTTTGTTTTTATGATAAGTACCAAGTGATATTTTTAATAATCAGTATTGGCCAGGAATTCGGTTTTGTAGGTCATAAAATAGGAGCTCTAACATTGTTCCCTAGCACCTTGTTGGGCTATTAGTATATTCTTATTGCACAGGAAAAATCACCGCTGGCCTATCACTCATGAACAACACTTCCTGTAAATCTTGGGCCCTAGGCCCTAATCCTGTGAAGATTTATTCATGCAGGATTGGGGTTATAATTATGTTCTCAATTGGTGTTTTAATTTTAACATTTCATCCTAGACAATCAAGCTTTATTAGCAATTTTTATGTCCCATTTTTCCTACTTTCCTATTCACCTTATAATGTGTCAGGAGATGAATTCACTTAGCAATACCGAAATAAATTATTTTTAATTCCCCCTAATTTGGATTGCAGTATAGTACTTTCATGATACTTAAGGCCTTATGCTATCTACCGGTTAAACCTCTGTAGTCTGGCACCCTCAGGACCTGAGCGGTGCTGAACCAGGGAATTTGCAGAACCACAAGAGGTCCATATTGTCTAGCAGCATTACCAACACTTCCACTGCTTACTGGGCTCTTAGAAGACATTGAGGGGTAAATTAGAGCTAAACCACAGCACAGAACCCTGAGAGCCAGGACTACTGGCTATAAACAAACTTTATGGGAGCATGGGAAACTTGGCCACACCCATGATAAATGAACATCCGGATAACCAATATCATGTTGGATCACGGATATTGCTGGAACAGAGAGTGCCAGACTAGAGAGGTTTAACCTGTACAACAACAGAGGGAAATTTGCCATTGCCTTCAAGAAGAGCAGAATCTGGCCTATTATGCGTTTTATAGTAGTATAAAATGTAGGATAACATGCTTATTATATTTATCCTGCTTCAGACTTTGTGTAACCTAAATGTCCATTTGATTTTTCTACCGTTATAAAATTTCTCTGGCATATTACCACCCTTGAAAGCTGCACTGTAACAAACTCATAGATTGCTCCTATGAGTACACTTATACTTAGTTGCCATTAAAATCCAATGTAATGGTCAGAATCTCCTCACTTTTCCGCAATCTATTACTTATTAATGCCAGCTGTAAGTGTGCATTATTGCTCAGTTCCCCTACTGCTCAGCATGCTGAAACCAAGAGGAGTCACAGCTGTATGTTTAATTCTTTAAACCAGGAATATAAATTGTCCATTTGAAAATGTTCATGATTAATTTAATGGAAAATAGACTTAATTCATGGTATATGGAAGAGGTAGAAAAATGCACAATGAACAAAACTGCTGTGGATCCACTGAGAGCTGCACCAAGAGGGCGATCTGCAGCCATTAAATAATGAACAAGAACATTTTCTATTCTGGATGCCTTAGTGGTATTGAGTGCAGTGAATAGTCCTCTCAACACAGGCACAGTTTGGATTTGAATTGGTTACTGAAAATCTAAGTAATTCAAACTTGAAAGTTAGATGAACAAAACATACTTATGATTACACATATTTCTGTATCAGAGAGGAACCAACCCTCAAAGTGAATTCAAATCAAATAAAAAAAAAACCCTAGGGGGCTGCGTCCCCTGCTTGCTATGCTCGCCAACCCCCCTCTCTCTGGAGGTAGGCAGCCCCAGCTCTCCACCCCCTAGCCATTGGGCAGGGCCGAGGCTGTACCAGCCCCAGCTCTCCCCCTATTCTCTGTGGAGGGGGGCCCCAGGGCCTCACGAACCCCAGCTCTCTCCCTATGGCCACTGGGGGACCAGTGCCTCACCAGCCCTGGCTCTCTCCCCTCCACTGTTGGGGTGGAAGAGGGACACCCCAAGGTCTTGCCAGGTCCCATGCTTTCCCCCCAGCTGCTGGAGGGGGGGGCCTCGCTAGCCCTGGCTCTCTTCCCCCGAGAACTGAGGAGGGGCCATTCTCAGGCCTCACTAGGCCCCATGCTCTCCCCTTGGCTGCTGGGGCCTGCTCTGACACCTCGCTAGGTCCCACACTCTCCTCTCAGCTGCCAAGGGCCTTATCAGGCCCCGTGCTCTACTGCTGGCCACTGGGAGGGGCAGGGCCTCGCCAGCCCCAGCTCTCTCCCCCCCCCAGCCACCGGGGTGATCCCGGCTCAACACCCCCCTCCTCGACTGTTGGGCAGGACCAAGGCCACACCAGCCCTGGCTCTCTTCCGCCAGTCACTGGGGGAAGGGGATGGGGGGCTCCTCTGCGGCCTTGCTAGGCCCCACACTCTTTCCTGGCCGCTGGGGGCGGAGGAAATGGCTGCTCCGAGGCCTCACCCAGCCCCGTGCTCTCCCCCAGCTTGCCTAGCACCAGAGATGGGGGAGGACTGAGGCCATAGCGTGGCAGCTGAGCACTGGGGAAAGGGGAGGGGGGCGGGAGGGAGGAGGCAGGCGGGACGCCAGAGTGATGTGATAACGTCACTCTGTTGTCCTACGGGAAAAGTTTTTTTATATAGAGAGAGATCTATAGTTTCAGGTGGTACAAATGTCCTCAAGTCTGCCTGAAAAGTTGGAGGCATTTATAATCACATTATTTTTTAAAATGTTTTTTTCCTCTAGGTTGATGAGAAAATCTCTACAAACAACAGAAAATCTGACTATTCCAGTGGAAACTGTGAAACAAACTGCTGTCAGAGGAACAAAGTAAGCAAACTGGAAACACACAAAAAATCTTTTTTGTTCTCTTGTATTTTCAATAATTGGAGGTGGTATTTATAAAAATCATAGGTAACATTTTTCCAAACAAATGTAATTTTTAAGTTGCACGGGTTCTTTCATACTTAAGCATTTAAACACACACAGACACACATGCACACACAGAGTAACATTCTCCAGTGAAGCTAGTTATTGTTTTTAAGTGTCACCGGATAAAACAGTGCAGCTGTAAGATTGCTCTCAGTGGGAATCAAAGCTCAGTAGCACGTTTACTCTACTAAGCCAATGCCCTAATTATACAGTACCTAGTGAACATTCTGAGTCCCAACTTGTCAACAAGACAGCTAATTGCTCTTTTAATTATTAAGGTGCTTCACTGTTGTCATGGCAACATAGTTATGTTCCTTTTTTCTGCAGTAACAAAAGGATTAATGACTATTATACTGAAGTGCTAGGTTCTCAGCCAATCATATTGTGGTGATGCCTCACAGTTACAGACTTGCACCTTTACTAGGATTTTCTGTGACAATAGAGTGCAAGTCCACGCACACTAATTCACTAGTGCCCCTAAAATCATCATAATAAACAATGATACCTAGCTCTTCTATACCATTTTTCATCAGTAGATCTGACCAGCTTCCACATCCCCAGACAAGCATGATTTTCTCAAATCAAATGAGGAAACAAACTTTGTGTCATAAATGTTTACTTACAAGATATTTTCTAGTAATAGCAATAGTAATTATATAACAATTAATAACAGGACAGTGCTTTCTGTTAACTCAGTATGAACCACATCCAAAGAAATAAGATACTGTAATGAAGACACTGTGCTGGAAGTCAGGAGATAGGAGTTCAATTATTTCACAGACTTCCAGTTTGACCTTGGGCAAATCATTTAGTTCCCAGATTAGCCAACTATGTAAGTACATGCTTAACTTTAAACATGTGCTTAAATCGCTCCCTAGAATGGAATATAAGCACATGTTTAAGGACTTTGTGGAGGATGGATGGACCTAAGGATGTTCAAAGGTAATTTACTGTAAGATCATGGTGACTCATTTGCTCATCTGTACAATGGGGATGGAGGTGGGATTTGATAATACTTCTTTTCTCTCAAATTTTATCAGTTTTCTCCAGTTAAGCCAGGTCTATACTAGACCAGGAAGGTCGGCTTAAAGTGCACAGCTCCAGCTATGTAAATACCTTAAGCTGAACTTGGCATTGAATTCACAATGGGAGGTTGATGGGAACAAATGCTCAAATTGGCTTCCCTTACTCCTCGTGATTGTGAGGAGCCCTATGTGTTCCATTTAGCAGGTCTTAACTAGACTGCTAAATTGAACACCAGAAGGTCAATCTCTGGAATATAAATGTAGATGTGGCCTTAGATTGTAAGCTTTTCAGAGCCTAATGGGACTGTGTTTTCAGTTGGGGCCTCTAGGCATTAGTGTAGTATAAATAGTAAAGAATGATTATTTGGTCTTTGGCCTCAGAATTTACTTAACTCAATATAGGATATTAACTTGCACAAAGCAAGCACATTCAGGTTACAATTTAATTATAAAATAAGGAATGGTATAGAGCAGACAGTTTGAACAGTCTTATTTCTTCTTTTTTATGGTACATTGATATAGGAATGAAATTATAAGACAGTCAGTCAGTCTGTCAGTGGTTGCTCCAGCTATGAAGCATAAAAGTTTCTTTCTCTTATTTTTAATCATATATAATGTAACTATGATGATCTAATTATCTAATTAAAGGTCTAATCCTTTTTTCAGTCCTAGACTCCTATTCTGAATTCTACTGCAATAATGCATTCCATAGGTCAGTTTTGCCCTGCATTCCCCCTTCTCCCCAATTTGATTGGTTTTAAATTTGTTGCCTTCCCGGTTTGTTGAATTTTTTTTTTCATCCAATTTACCATTTCATCCAATTTACCATTAATTATTTTGTGTACTTCTTTCATCTCCCGTCCTATTCCTCTTCTCTCTCAACTGAAAGGCCCAGGCTTCTCAATATTTCCTCACACAGGAGGGGCTCCATGCCCCTATGATTTTCATTTCTGCCTCCAGAACACTTCTAGTTTTGTTATATCTGTATTGATGATAGCAGGAGCTCTGAGTTCAGCACCTCTGAAAATCAGTTTGGACACCCTGGTGAAACTGATGAAGGTACCCAAATTTATAAGCCATTTTGCTGTAGATCTGACCTTCATGACTTTCCTTAGGTCACACAGGGAGTCAGTGGCAGCGTTCAGAATGGAATCTGAGTCTATTCATACTGTTGCATTCATTCCAGTGGACACTAGTTGCCTCCTTCCAGATTTCAGCCGCCACTTTCTTTCCCTATTTTGGTTAATTTCTTAAAAAGCAGGTAATTTAAAGTAGCTTTTACAATAGAGTTTAATTCCTATTTAATTAAGCTCCGTAGAAGAGCTGGAGGAAGAAAACAAAGAACTTGGGCTAAAGCTGCACTGATTTGGGAGTGTCACAAATAAGAAAGTTCTTCTAGTGATGCTGATTGTACTTCAAGGTATTTTCAATTCTCATCTTCTGTTATAGCTAACTGAATCAGGGGCTTTTTAATAAGCCCAATTTAGATTTTTCAGTTGTTAAACTAAAGTTGCAAATGGCCAAAGGGCCAAACTGCTTCTGAAAGGACTTCTGGTAACCTGAGGAAGAAAGAGACCAAACAATTCAAGATTTTTAAAAAAGAAGTTGAGAAGAAATTTGTTAGAAATTAAATGCAGGTAAGGGTGTTTGTAACTTACCCCTGCTAAAAACTCCAGAATGGATATGTTATAGTAAGAAGCTAAAATGATTTTTAAAACTTTTTTTTCCTTTTCTGAAAATGTAAGTGATCAGTAATGTGAGGAAAACACACATCAAGGAGTGTATTCCTGGGCCTCCAGAGAGTCTACTTCTCAAGTGGTTGAAGGTACAAAGCCACAATGTACCCCAAGAGGGGCAGCAGTGGTGTAGAAATGGTCAAACTGTTATAGTTTACTGCTTAATTGGGATCAAGACAGTGAAGAGTGACTTATTTTTACTTAGCTGACCTTCATATTTGTGCATACTATGACAATGATATAAAATGTTCCAGTTCAGCTGACAAACATCATTTTCCTGATCACATCTCTGTGTTAAAAAACATTATCCAGAAATTATGATCAGATATATTTTTAGGTTTTGAATAATTTATTACATGATTATAATTATAATCATCTAATATCATGCAGTTTGTTTTTATTAATTAACTAATGTAAGACCCAAAATTTCTCATTTGGATGATAGACTACTGTCTAGATCCTCTGTTATCAATCTTAGTTCATCATGGGTGATGGGGGCTATACACGCCCTGCTTCTCTGGTAGGGCACATCTACACAGCAGGGCAAAAGTTGAATTAAGCTACACAACTTCAGCTATGTCTATTGCGTAGCTTAAGTCAAAATAGCTTAATTCGGCTTTTGACTCTGTCTACACAGCAGGAAGTTGAAAGAAGAACACTCTTCCTTTGACTTCCCTCACTCCTCGTGAAATGAGGGTTACAGAAGTCGGAGTAAGAAGCCCCTTATTTCAAAATTATTTCAAAATGATGGGCTTGCTGTGTAGACACACACTGTTATTTTGAAATAACGTGAGTTATTTTGAAATAAGCATGTAGTACAGACAAAGCCTTACAGTACAGGTTAGAGAAGTCTTGGAACTACTCTAACTTTAACCACCTGGCAATCTTCTGCTGGCTGAGCAGAGGCAGAGTGCAATGCATTCTGGTCATTTTCTTTTGTAACATCCCTCTCACTGAATACCATGGGTGGTGCAGAAGCCAGCAATGCCACTTCTGTGTCTGATATGGACTCTCCTATCACTACTAGGAAGGTGGAGCCAGAGTCTACTCAAGACACAAAGGGGACTGAGGAATTCAGAGAATTGACTTTTGTATCTGCTTTTCTGATATATAAAGTTTTGCATCACAAGAATTACACTACTGAATGTTAGAGGTTCAAGGAGCAGCAGGCAAACAGCTATATGAAACCAGTATAGTAATGGGGAAATACACAAGAAAGCTGGAAACACTACCAGCTGAAAAAAGTGAAAAGAGAAGAAATCAATGCTTATACTCCTTAATATAGTCTCTTGCTCCAAGACTTTTTATGATTTTAGACCCATGGGAAATCTACAGGAATATTTCCATGGACTTGAATGGGGTTTGGATCACGACCCTAGGAGTTATTTGCTTTCCTATATGATACCTCAGACAGGACCTGGGTTTGTTTTGCAACTAGATATTTCTTCTAGCTAATCATTAACTGATGTTTCTTGGAGGTTTACACTACCTAATGGAGATTTTGGGATGTGAAAAGTGATGCTATGGGCAAGAACCTTCCTATTAATATCAAACTTTTCTGTATAATATTTTCGTGTTAAATGGTACCTACTTTGGTCCCTCTGTGGCCAGTAAGACATTTAAGATTTCACAAATGTCTCTCCAGAATTTTGAAAAGGATTCATATAACTGGTCAGATTCTGTGCTCTACCTGTTAGGATGTGGAACACTGAACTTGGAGACCAGACAGAGTGGGAGAAAAAGATGGCTTTAAGCCATCTGTGCACTTTCCTAATCATGGTTATTCAAGAGGACTGCAGGTTCCTGGCATGAGTGAGACCCTCCTCATGAATGTTTTGACTTACATGGCCACTTCATAGCTTGGAACAGTACCAATACAAAGCACTCCAGTTATGTACCATTCCACTCACAATACTCCCCCAGCAAATCCCTATGCATAAAAGAGGGCACCTAAGGTTGTCTACTGGGGTCCCGGTGAAGGAAAGCGCCTGAGTCAACATGTCATCATCTAACATCTTCAACGTTTGCCTGCACTGCTCATGTTTTTCTGCTTCAATTTCATGTGTACACAGTATTGAGTAAAAAGGAAAATATTTTATATTTAGCATTTCTTGTTTTCAATTCATGGCATGATTCACAGTACATCTCGCCCCCATCTTCATTTTCCCTTGCTGTGTCTAAAAAGCATGACTATGTTCTTTTAGATGTAGGGAATGATGTATTTCACTTTAACTGTTTCATGTGCATTAACTACAAATTTCTGTCACTCAAGTTACAAAAAATTCTTTGATACAACATGTACTGCTAGGTATCACAATATATCTAGTTCACCACCGACTGACATAATCCAGTACCTGAGATGAACAAAAAGTTGTTCTCTGAATTATACTATGGCTTTCAGGGCTGCTTCAGATTTATTTACAGTAGACTTCCGATAATCCGAAACCTTTGGGACCTATGTGGTGCCGGATTATCAGATATGATGGACTATCAGGAGGTACTATAAGGTGGTTATATATATATATACAGTATATACTGTATATAAAGTATTTTTAACTCTTTTTATTGTAGCACAAACTCTGTCCAGAGTCGCACAATGCCAGTGGCAGATTGACTTGGTCCTGTCTCATTTTTTGCCGAAGCTCACTCATGAGGCTCTTGCCATTTTGATGCCGGACTATCAGGAGTGCCGTACAATTGGATGCCGGACTATTGGAGTTTTACTGTATTTTAAAACCTTTATATTATAGGTGTAATGTATCAAGAACGTTCCACAGAGAGAAATATTTTGTTTAGTCTGGAATTTTAGTCCTTTTAAAATGTCTAGAGCCCTGTAAATCTGTGGATATTCACGGTTGTGAATGCAGATATCCGAAGCCCATTTTTGCAGATATGGATGCAGATGCAGGTGCAAAGTTTGTATCTAGAACCCTGCACATTTGCAGATATCCACTTTATATCCATGGATATTTGCATCTGCAGATGTCAATGCAGATATCCATGGCTCATTTTTGCAGAGACAGATGTGGATGTGGATACAAATTGCCCATGCAGGGCTCTAAAAATGTCAGTCCACACTGTAAAGAAATTTGCATCAGCTACAACTTTGTAGTTTATTTTATGAGTCATATTTTCTGTTGACGGAGCTGTAAAAATACACATTCTGATTGTACCTGAAAGAAAGATATTTTATAAGATTGCCTGGTTCTGGCAATTTTTCCTAAAAGATCTTTCCTTAAGAAAGGTTTGTATGAATATGTTTTACAAGTTCAGATTTACACTTAAGCACTATAGAGGCAGACATAGACGTATTCTTTGTATTCATAAACAATGAAATAATTTAATTTAAATCTTTATTTTTGAGAGAGTGTTCATTATTGTTGTTTACTGAAAACTTTGAAAGAATGTTGATGCTTTGACTTAATAAGACTGGTTTTTGTTTTTTGTTTTGTTTTGTATTTTACCTAAAACTTGTAAGCACTGGAAGGAGATCTCTCAAATTTTGATTCCTTAATTCATTACAAAACACCCCGGCTCTTATCTGTACTCTATAAATTGCTATAAAATTGCATTTTCCTTACCTTGATGAGGATGTAGGCTCAGTGATCTGTCTCTGCATGCGTGCATGTTTAATTAGATGTTCTTTCAATGCATTCTGGACTTCTGCTGGAATATCAGGTGAAGTGTGGCTAATTTTCATTGCGGCTTCAAGTACCTTCACGGAAGGTTTCCCATTTTCTTTAATTTCCTTTTTCTCATTGGTTTCAAAAACCTCAGGAGGAGCACTAGAAGTGCTTGGAGGGATATTACTGGTGTTAGAAATGAGAGGTTTGCTTCTCCAGCATGGCCAACACAACTTCCAAAAGACAAATAGCGAGACTACCAGCAAGGCAAGGCCACAGAAGCTGACGACTACTGCTAGCAGACTGACCGAGATGTCTGCAAACAATCAAAAACAAAGATCGTCAAGACAGTCAGACACAGAGAAAAAGAAACATGGCAAGTAAGGAAGGAGAAGATTTTAGATATTTCTCTCTGTTGAGATTTCAGGGTATGACTGATGAACAATTTCACTCTTATAGATAGGCAAAAAATACATTCTAAAAGTTGTATCCACTAATAATTTAACTAAAATTCTAATAATTATTGTTTTGAACCAGTGGCCAGTTTCTGCCAATTTTACTCACACTAAAAGGAATGGATGTATATCAGGACTAAGGTGCTAATCACTGAGAGGCAGTATAGCTGTTTTTTCCATTGATTTCAGCACACTTTGGATTAGGCCCTGGGTGAATTCTGATGAAAATTTCAATGAAATAAAACCAAGAGTGTATCTGACCCCAAAAAGGAAATCACAGAAGCTATTTCAGTGAGTATACGTTAATATAGAACATCACATGCACCCAGGCAGATATATACAATTGTTCGGTATCTTCCAAACTTTGGTCATGTTAGAAAATTTTCATTGAATGCACTGGAAACTTATCAAAAGCTCAGGGGCAACACATAATTTACATAAAATAGAACAAGGTATGGCTTCTTTCTTTTTAAATATGAATGGAAGTGCAACCAACACAGAGTAACCTCCCAAAGTGGCTCAGCTCATGAATGGCATTTAGTATGCTGGTATCTGGAGTCTCCACAAGCTATAGCTCTGTACAGAAAATCAGGATGGTCACAAAGCACATTGTAGAACACTGTGGGCTGTGTATAGCCCATGTTCTGCATTTTAGCTAACCCTGCTGTCCTGCGTTTGATTTGGCCTGCCACCATGGGTGAACATGTCCAATAACATTACCAAAGCAACAACAACAAAATGTAATCTCTCTCAACTTTGTAGAGAGATTCAAATCTCAGGGGTAGGCTGACCTTTGGTAGTGCCAGCAGGAGTCCTGATTAGGAGTATTATTATTTTGAGACACACTTCAGTTTGATTTTTTTTTTAGTACCGTGCCATATTACAAATATAGACTTAAAAATCCTCAAACCCTTTTTCTTTTGAAAAGGGCCTTGCACATGTTTTAAAATTATCCAATAAGCCCCAATTAAATCTTGTGAAGAATTCTTGTCCCTTAAGCAACTGCTGCTCCTGCTTGTTCCAACAAGGGTTGACAGATCTACAGCTAATACTTTGCATCTAAGGCTTCAGGCTCCATACAGCTTAAATGAAGGAGTTGAGAAGAACACTGAGCACTTTAAATACAATTTTGCTAAAAAATCACAGAAAGAAAAAAATTCTTGAATTATACAGTGGTTCTATGAAATGGTATGTAATTCACTTGTGGGGGAGAGGGGTTAATTTACAATTGAAACTGTAGAGGTTTTGAAGAATTTTATAGTTATGATTTCCACATACATATTTTTCAATAATAAATATTGAGCCCAAGGTCCATATGCCATGAAAAGGGATAACGGTATCAAATGAAAAAAGAGAGGTTTAGAGAATATTTGATAGGCCTAGGAAAACCTTGGGTTTTAAACTGAGCCAAATCAAGATAAAAAGATACTTAAAATAATGTAGGTATTAAATTATTAATACTTAACATTTTATATCAGAGAAATGAAACAATTACAGAATTTTAGGCAGATATACATTTTGGCTACTTGTCTAAAATTTGGAATTGTTTTATTTCTCGTATATATAGAGATTTATCTCTCTATATATTAAGTAATCCTTTAGACCAAAACTGTGGCTTGCTCTTACAGATCCATGATGGAGTGGGACTGGAATAAGGAATTGTTCGCTTCCCTTGTTTGGTTTGAAAAATTGAAATTGAAACCTGTGCACTAGTCAGAACAGACTAGGTTCACTTCTGAGCTGTTGGCTGAAAAAAGGATGAAGTAACAGGCAGAATCACATTGACACCTTTCCTAATCTCACCAATCTAGTGACCAATCATACAAAAAAGGGAGGTTATGGGGGGAGTGTACTGCATGTTATTAATAAGTATTGACAAATTACTCTCTTCAATGCAACTGGTGAACTGCAGAGGGCATTGTGTCTCTCAGAGTGCTTCTCTGGATGGGCATTGCTCTGCTATGTTTTAAACCCAGAACCAAGAATAAATGTAAAAGTGTAGCCCTTAAAATCCCTTTCACATCAATTTTAAGATAAAAAAATTAAAATTGCTAATTTCTACCACAACACAAATGAATACATGATTACAGCTAATAGTAACAACAGATTGCAAAAAATAAATTTCAGTGAGAAGCATTCATTCTAATGCCAGAAGGGATCATTAGATTCTGTCTCTTATCTCCTGTATTTCACAGGCCATTCAGTTTCAGTATCTTGTTATGCCTTTCTCTGATAGACTAAAAAGCCTTTTAGTATCCAGCATTTTCTATCCATGAAGTAATTATACACTGCAATCAAGCTGGTTCTCAATCTTTTTGATAAACAGATTGAACTTTTATGTGGAGAGGGGTAAGAGATGGTTTCCCATCCCAAACTGTGGTCAACCCACCTCAGAATTTGCCTTAAGCCTGTCCCCTTCCCCCCAAAGTCACCCTCACAGCCAGGGCCGGCTTTAGGTACCAGCAAAACAAGCAGGTGCTTGCGGCGGCACATTGCCAGGGGCGGCATTCCAGCCCGCAGGAGGAGCAGGATGGCAGGGAGCCCAGCGGAGGATGCCCCTAGCTAGGAGCCCCGCGCCCAGTTGCTCGGAGCCTGTGCCTGGCCCCGGGGCACTGAGAGCTCTGCTTGGGCAGCCCCGAGGCACGGACCCTGCTGGGGTGCTTCCTGGAGGGCGGTGTGGGGTGGCCGTGGCTGGTGAGGCTGAGCCCGGTGGCCTCTTCTTCACCTTCGTGAGTGTGGCCCCCTCCCATCCGTGGGCCCCCCTGGCTGGCCCCCCCCATCCCGTGCACCCTCCCTGAAACTCCGTCTCCCCCCCACCTGTGTTCTCTCCCCCACAACTCCGCTGCCTGTGAACCCCCCTTGCCTGGCTGTCCCTCCCCCCCCAGCCTGTGTGCCCCTGCCCACTGTCCCGCGACCTCTCCTGCTACCTCCCCCCTCTCTTCTCCTCCCCTGGCTCGTCACCTCCTGGCCCACTGCAACCCTGCTGGGACCCTATCTTCTCTTCTCTCCCCCCCCTCCCCCGCCTCCCATCTGGATCCCTATCTCCTGTCTGGCTCTCTAAATAATCCCCCCTCCCCCTACTCTCTGGGCCCTGAACCCTTCCCCCACCACACACACCTGCCCAGGAACCCAGCCCCCTTATGCTGTGTCCTGACAACCTCATCCCTGCCTGGGACCCAGGTGATTCTCCCTCTCCCAGTACCCGTGTCTCCAAGTCCATTCCTGTCTGGGGCAGGAGAGCTTTATTAAAATTGGAATTGTGATCCCATTTAAATAGGCTTTGTTTTAAATAATATACCTTTAAAATTAAAATAAAATTGTTATGGCCTAAATTTATCATAACCTATTTAAATAACTTATGAATTAAATTTAAAAATTAAATAGAACATATCTCCTGTCAACTTTTAAAGAAATTCTACCAGTTCACTATTGTAAGTGCCCAGAACCAGTGTTTACATCAGCAGTAGCTTCTTCTGCAGGTGAAGAGAGAATGTTTTTATCACTTTGGTTTATTCAGCTAGTTCAATTCAATGATTAGTTCATTCACTGTTGCAAAACCAAGAGTTGACGAAGCAGAAAAACTTGTTTTCCTCTTCTCTCAGTAAAAAACTGGTTATGAGAGCATTCTAACATCTTGAAGAACATGATGACTACATTTGATCTGTTAAATTCACTATGGATATTTCCTTTGTTTAATAAATGAATTTTAGATGCAAAATGTGTTTGGATACTTTTTTGTTATGTGTCCTTCACATTTAAGGTAGTTTTATTTCATACAAAAATTAAATGCTGGTTTTGTTTATTTTAAATAGAATTTCTGTCCAGACAGAAGTAGATGCAAATCATATGTTTTAAAAAAAGTAGCCACCACTTAGCAAATAATAAATGGTGTAAAACCTGTCTCTTAAGTGTTCCTATTATACACCATTTTGTAATAGAATAAAAATGTAAAAATTAAGAATCTGATTACATGTAAGTTACATAATTATTTGGGCATTTATTTAGCTGGTAGCTGTACTGAGTGTATTCTCCTGGTTAGTAAATAGAAGCACCAAATTTGGCACAAAGGTTATATTTAGTTGTAAATCAACATGTTTTAAAGGTTGCTAATCAATAAGACTCAACCATCCTTTAGGAAAATATTTTAAAAGTATAATTTAAATGATTAATTGCTCATTTAAACCTAGGTTTTCTGCTTGCCAGTTTAAATCATGATTAAAATCAAAGCTATTTAAATCAATCCACCCTGCTTCAGAGGCTGTTTGGTCCATCCCTGAAGGAGAAAGCACAGGGCTGCGCTCATGGACTAGGTCCTAGGCTAGTGGGGTTTTGTTGTCTGGTGCCTGTCTTGTTCTGGACAGTGGAGCTGGGGAGTTGAAACAAAAGTTCTCTTTATCCCTTTGAACTGTCTTATTGTATAGTGAGGCTGATTCTTGTCCATGCTGACACCAAGAGTTGAACAGCTTATGTGTTGGGGTTGGAGTCTGAGTGATTATAAGGCTTCTAATAATAAAATCCCTTTGCAGAGTGAGGAGTGGGACCAGGACTCCAGCACTAGGTGATGTAAACAGCTGCATGCTTTGGAAGTCTTTAACTGGCTTGCTGTGGATGAACCTGCCCTCCCATTGTCCTCACGTGGGGAGTCCCTGGCACTCTCCTAGGAGATGAAAATGCCCCAGGGTTTGGGCTCCCCCTGAAGCGCTCGCCCCACCCCCTAGGAAGCCGCACAAGCTGCATTTGCGTGTGCATCCCCAGCAAGCTGTGCAAGCTGCTTTGCATGTGCACCCTCCCTGGACAAAAAAAAAGGGGGGGCAGCCAAAAAATTTTTTGCTTGGGGCAGCAAAAAAACTACAGCCGGCCCTGCTCACAGCACAAAGGTCAAACATTAGCTGGAAGTAAGGGTAGTATGATGGAACACTAAGGGTACATGTGCACTGACGTTATTCTGAAATAACATTGCCCACGTCTACACTACAAGCAGTTATTTCGATATAATGTCAAAATAATGTTGAGCTGGAGGACTTCTTACTCTGACTCCTGTAGCCCTCATTTTAAGGGAAGTCAGAGGAAGAATGCTCTTTCTCAGACTTCCTGTTGTGTAGACAGAGCCAAAAGCCAAATTAAGGTATTTCGACTTAAGTTATGCAATTGATGTAGCTCAAGTTGTGTAGCTTATTTCAGTTTAAGCCCTGCTGTGTAGATGTGCCCGAAGTCTGCTCTGAAAAATGGTATTAACTAACATACTAATGTTTACAAGTATGCTGTGAAAAGTGATATCTATCTATCTATCTATCTCACTTTTCACAGACTCTTAGCTAGCTAGCAAGTTTGCTCTGAAAAGTGATATTGACAACATTTCTTTGTACCAACCTCATATTAAACAGTAACTATTTTAAAAAATAACTTTTTTGCTCCTAACAGTAATTTGACACAAATGTGTTTTAGTCTTAATTTAACTGCGAAGAGAAAATGTAAAATCATTTTAAACAATAGGCTTATTCCAAATGGGAGTATAAATTTAGCATTTAAAATAGCTTTAGTATAAAAAGGTGTTTTTATTTTATAAGAGGGGGAAGTCCATATTCAGAGGTCACCAGTACAAAAAGTTTTAGAATGATTGCTCAAGGTAATAGTTCGTCCTGCCTTGGTGCAAGGACTAGATGACCTATCAAGTTCCCATCCAGTACTACATTTCTATAATTTTATGCTACTTTAGATATGGCCTGTATCCTTTCCTCCTTGCTGTACAATCAGTCATAGCATTACACAAGGGCCTCCTTTCCTTCGAGGCCCTTGAGAAAATCCAACACATGTGAGTTATTGGTCTTAGCCAGAGGTGGTGGCTTTTCTATTACTCCAACTTTCATATAAAGAAGAACCTTTCATTTAATTAAGGCAGCCACTCACAATCTGGTACTATTCTCTTCAGATTCAAAAGCTATAAAGTTTAAATATTTGCATTGTTTTTTCTTGTTTATTTCAGATTCTAATATCTTTACAGGAAATATATCCAATCATTTTAATTCAAAAGACTCAAATGAGGTGTCTAAACCTCTAAATAGAAAAACTGAGGTGTAATTTTAGGAGTAATTTTAGTAGTAGTAGTCTTGATTCTTTATTGGTTAATTCAACTGCTTCACATGCTGTAATACTTTAATAAATAATAAAATACCGTAATAACTATGCAGTTTTTCATTTTCTAGGAGGTTAAGCAGCAAATAATTCATACCCTAAATACTGAAATTATTGCTATAAATCTAAATATCATCCATAAAAAGTACTAATTGTATTAGCTCATTTCCTCAGTTCTGATAGTCACTCAACTGAGCAATTATTAAAATTACCTTGCTGTCATATTGAGACAGAATTCATCCAAGACCATCTGTGATATAGTATTAAAGCTAAGCTTTCCAAACCTTATGTATTAGACTAGAAATGTCTCCTAATAATGTCTTTTTTCCAGATAGTTTGATATGATAGGAGTCTTTTCACATGCCCATCAAGCAAGTTTAGTACTTAAGGCTGAATCTGCAAACAGAATGGATTGCATTCGCTAGATGACAATAGTGTGCTATTTTCCCCTTACTAAAACTTAAAGCTAGGGACAAATTAAGAGTCTAATTTAATTTATGGATGAAGACATATATACAAAAGTCATGGGTGCCTGAATTCTAAAACTGCTGATCTAACTTGCTCTGGATTCACAGAAGGGTCAGGGAATTGGGGAACTTTACCCGGATCCCTGAGAGTCCCCTCCCCAGTTGCACTCAGCCATTTATCTTCAATGGTACACAGAACAGGACAACTCAAGTTTTGTTCTTATGTTTCACAATATCTTATGAGTTCTGTGGATTGCATTGAACATTCCTGTCCTCAAGCTATGTTGTGTTAAAACTGTAGGTGAAAACATGGCCACACTGAAGTCAATTGCAAATCTCCCATTAACTTCAATAGGGCCAGGATTTCACCCAGGGTATTTTTTGTACAGAAGCCAATCATTTGCCATGATTTCATATCTGCAGCCTAATAAGATATTATGATTGTAAGTACCTGTCATTTTTCTGTTAATTTTCCAATTAAAATGACTCCTTCAAGCTGCTGTGTCTTTGGGCCATTTTGTATTTCTCATTTGTCACATTTATTTTGGGAAATGCAGTATACCTGAGTAATATTTACTTAAAATTATTTTTCCTGTAGCTCCTGGCTTTCAGTGTTTGTAGGCATCCTTGAAAATACTTCCACTATGAAAAGCTCATTGATAATCACTATTTCACATTAAACAAGTACTTTAGACATTTCACGATTATTTTTTAGATTCTAAGCAGTGCTTTGCACAATAATTTCTGTAATCACCTGTACAATGGTGGTCCATTTTATGGTCTATATTAGATTATTTCTGTTCGTTAAATCATCCACTACCAAACACACTGCCTGCATTTCCTTTTCCATCTGAATGTAGTTTGGTTATACTTTAGTGCTTTGGAAATATATCCCACTGGGTGGTTATCATCTAGAAGGACAGACCTCAACCCATGTAAATTTGCTTTGAGATACAGGGGTCTTTGTTAATCTCAATTATAGTGTTTCTGGAACTTTTATTTAAATGCCTCCAATTTCTCTTCTGCTAATCACCCAAGTGCCATTCAGTACTATCCACTGACAACATTCTGAGTGGAGCACTTAATTATGATAAATTAGGGGTGAACTTACTCAGATGCATTAACATGTACATGAAACCATGGAAGATCACCTTAGTGGGATTTTTCATTTGTACAACTGCCTAGGTACAATCAAACTCCATTGTAATTGAATATGAATCCTATACAATTAACCTCAATTAGACCAAATATGGTAAGTTTGCTGATTAAAATATTTGTTTCCTTTGGCAAACTGTAGAACATTACACATTTGTGTTGCTGATCATTGTGTTGGCCTTTTTGCCCCCAAATTAGCAAATCATCAGTAATTACTTCCACTCCATCCAGATCCTCATTTTTTGAGGAGTGCAGGAACTTTCAAAAAAGGTGGGTTTTTTTTCAAAAGAACCATGTCTACATGGCAGTTTCATTTTCAAAATACCATGTTTCAAAAGTACTCTGTGATGTGATTATGCAAATGAAGCATGGGATATTTAAATCCCTGCTTCATTTGCACTTTTGAGCTGCCTAATTTACATCCCTCTTTCAAAAGAGGGATGTAGTTTAGACATGCCCCTCCGATTGGAAACATAATGCCTTATTATATCTCAGGTAGCTGAAGGTATACAGTTTTGTAAGTTTCTCTAGTAAACTAGACTGGTCAGAACACTTTCTTCACATCCAAAATTAAAACAATTTTACATTTGGAAATCTAGACAAGACCTCGTTAGCTATTCTCATATGCTAACACTCATCGTTTATGGCCTTACTTAAATCTTTTGACTGTTCAAACACGTTCATTTTTATTCCAGGGCCCATACTGTTAAACCACTGTTTTGGTGTCTGGATTTGCTCAATAAATACAATTTTTACATTATTGCTGATAGTTGCACATATCTTTGGTGCCACACTGGGACATATATGAATGTGTGATTCATTGTCTCTTGAGAGGATCACAATCCATTCATCAAACATATTTTTCATCCTGAGAAGCAGGGAAGTTACATATCCATTTGATCACCAGTACTTACAGACTGTCCTTTACCCCAAGCACCCACAAGACTTTCCTTTTTCACTGTTTAAAACTACTTAACTGTCTGTCTTTAAATAGTGCGGTTTATAGGAATTGGGTAATATCCTATTAAATAGTTTGAGAGTCCTTATTCTACATAGGGATGAAAATAAAGCCATGGCTGGCCTGGGTCAGCTGGCTCATGCTTATGGGGTTTGGGCTATTGGCTAAAAAACTGCTGACATTTATACACATTCAGCTCTGGGCTAGAGCTCAAGCTCTGGGACCCTTTGAGGGTGGAGAGTCCCTGGGCTCATGTTGGAAACCAAACCTGACCATCTACATAGCAATTTTTAGCTCAGCAGCATGAATCCCACAAGTCTGAGTCAGCTGACCTAGGCCAGCTGTGGCTGTGCTATGAATCTTTTTCTCTGTGTAGACATAGCCTTAGAGGTCCTCTAGAGGTCCTCCAAGTATTTCTTTCAGAAGCAACCAGAACACTGCCACAAAATGGTTCAAAAGGACTCTTTGTTTTTGTATTAAAACAGAAGCAATCAGTTTTCTTTTATGTTATTTGTTATTTAAATTCCTCAAACATATTCCCTTTCTAAACTAATTATTCTTAAACAACAAGGAGTCCTGTGGCACCTTAAAGACTAAGGGTATGTCTACACTACAAAGTTAATTTGAACTAACAGCTGTTAGTTCGAATTAACTTTCATAGGCGCTACACACTCAAACCGCTAGTTCGAACTTAATTCGAACTAGCGGAGCGCTTAATTCGAACTAGGTAAACCTCATTCTACGAGGACTAACGCCTAGTTCGAATTAAGTAGTTCGAATTAAGGGCTGTGTAGCCACTTAATTCGAACTAGTGGGAGGCCAGCCCTTCCCAGGTTGCCCTGGTGGCCACTCTGGGCCAAGCCAGGGAAACTCGTCTGCCCCCCTCCCGGCCCCGGAGCCCTTAAAGGGCCACGGTCTGGCTACGGTGCCCGTGCCAGGTGCAAGCCTGCCAGCACCCAGCCAGCAGACCTTGCACCTGGCACAGCACGAGCCAGCCACCCGCTGCCACCCAGCCCTCCCCCTCTTCCCAGGACCAGGCTGGCGGCTCCCAGGAGCCTGCCCGGGGCCGCAAGAGGCGGACGCCCGCCTGGTCTAGTGCGGAGATCGTGGACCTCATCCAGGTTTGGGGGGAGGCCTCCAACGTCCACAATCTCCGCACTAGGCACAGGAAAGTGGCCGTCTAGGGCAGGATAGCTGCCAGCCTGGCCACCAAAGGCCACATGCGAACCCAGGAGCAGGGCTGCACGAAAATCAAGTTGGTCCAGTGAGATCCCCGACCCTGAGCTTAGAACATAAGAACATAAGAACGGCCGTACTGGGTCAGACCAAAGGTCCATCTCGCCCAGTAGCCTGACTGCCAACAGCGGCCAAAACCAGGTACCCTGGAGGGGATGGACCGAAGACAATGACCAAGCCATTTGTCTCGTGCCATCCATCTCCAGCCTTCCACAAACAGAGGCCAGGGACACTATTGCTACCCCCTGGCTAATAGCACTCCATGGACCCAACCTCCATGACTTTATCTAACTTCTCTTTAAACTCTGTTCTAGTTCTCACCTTCACAGCCTCCTGTGGCAAGGAGTTCCACAGGTTGACTATTTGCTTTGTGAAGAAGAACTTTCTTTTATTAGTTTGAAGCCTGCTACCCATTCATTTCATTTGGTGTCCTCTAGTCCTTCTATTATGGGAACTAATGAAGAACTTTTCTTTATGCACCCTCTCCACACCACTCATGATTTTATAGACCTCTATCATATCCCCCCTCAGTCTCCTTTTTTTGTAAGCCGAAAAGTCCCAGTCTCTTTAGCCTCTCTTCATATGGGACCAGTTCCAAACCCCTAATCATTTTAGTTGCCCTTTTCTGAACCCTTTCCAAGGCCAAAATATCTTTTTTGAGATGAGGAGACCCCATCTCTACACAATACTGAAGATATGGCGTACCATAGTTTTAGACTTCCCCTCCTCCTTCTTCCCCTGGCTTCCCCCTTCCAGCTCCCTCCTCCCAGGTTTCCCCCTCTCCTCTCCCACCCTCTCTCTTCCACTCTCCCACCTCCTTTTCACAGTCTCCCCAGAGGTTAATCCCCCCCACCACCCTCAGTTTTGTTAAATAAAGAGAGTTTCTATTTTTGAACACATGTGTCCTTTATTTTTTACATCAGGAAGGGGGGCTAGGGAAGGGTAAGTGGAAGGAGGTGAGGGAGGAATGGGGCACGAGCCCCCGATGGGGAGGACTGGGGTGGCTCTGCAGGCTCCTCGGGGTGGAAGCTCTCCTGCAGGGCCTCCTGGATCCTGACAGCCCTCCAAATGATGCCCCCGGATGGCAGCCTGCGGCAAGTGCAACCGGGCTGATGCCCGAGTGCTGTGATGTGCCGAGTGTGGGCACTCAGGGCACTCCAAG
Organism: Pelochelys cantorii; assembly: GCA_032595735.1. Classification (NCBI taxonomy): domain Eukaryota; kingdom Metazoa; phylum Chordata; order Testudines; family Trionychidae; genus Pelochelys; species Pelochelys cantorii. The sequence goes on from CM064326.1 coordinate 242,542,728, forward strand.
ACAGGACTGCTTTGCTGTCCCTCATCGAGGTAGACAAGCAAGCGGGGAACCCTGAGAACTGTCTGTCCGGGGTTGGGGTCGGGTCTCTTTAAGCACAGCCCTCGGCTAGCCTGAGGCAGCAGCTCCACGCTCTAAGTCCTAAGCTGATGCCCCGCCGGCACTGGTTCCGGCCAGCCTTAACTTCGGTTCAGGGTCCACTCAATGTGGACATGCTAGTTCGAATTAGCAAAACGCTAATTCGAACTAGTTTTTAGGTCTAGATGCGCTAATTCAAATTAGCTTAGTTCGAATTAACTAATTAGAACTAAGTTAGTTCGAATTAGTGCTGTAGTGTAGACATACCCGCACAGATTTGCTTGGGCATAAGCTTTCATGGGCATCTGAAGAAATGGTTTTTACCCACAAAAGCTTATGCCCAAATAAATTTGTTAGTCTTTCAGGCCAGGTATACACTAGAGCCGGAAAGTTGGGTTAAGGTACGCAACACCAGCTACATAAAATATGTAGCTGGAGTCAGTTTACCTGAAGCCAAGTTTGGCATCATCTTCACACAGAGAGGCCAATAGAAGCAAATGCTCCCGTTGGCTTCCCTTATTCTCCACAACTGCAAGGAGTATAGGCACTGACTGGAACCGCCCACAGCATTTGATTTAGCGGGTCTTAACTAGACCTACTAAATCAAATGCCAGAAGATAGATCTCCAGCACGGCAAGTGAAGACATGGTCTAAGGTGCCACAGGACTCCTCTTTTTTTTTTACAGATACTGACTAACATAGCTACCCCTCTGAGACTAATTATTCTTAGTCTTTTACATCTCTTCTCATATGAAATCTCACCAATGCAGCTCTCTGGCTTTTGTTTATTTTTAATGTATATTTTCTGAGACATGAGACATACCATCCTGATGCATTGAGCTATAACAATATTTTCTATATAATCCTTTTTCTTTTTGATTCTGCCTCACATCATATATGTTTTTGGACTGTCATGCAGCACTGAGCTCAATTCTATAATGTTTACTTGAACAGCAATAAGTCTCTGTATGAACTCCAGTGGCGTTTACTTGCATACTGAGATTTTGTTTCCTCTCCACATACATATGTGACCATCCAGGGAAAAATCCTGGCACTTCCACCATTGCTACTGAGAGCCTTAGATGCTGAGGAACTGGTGTGGTTACACCATGTAATGGAAGGGGTTGGGGAACCTCCATCTGCGGGGGAGGGGGAAGGGAAGAAGGATGTGCAGAGGATCACTGTGCATCAGGATTTGAGGGACAGAGAAAAGACACAGGGAACTGCAATTATGCTGATCTACCAGCCATTGGTTCTCAGAGAGTGAGGAGTGGCTGGGCTACAGCTTCATGACCACCGAGAAACAGCTGGAGATGGCTTTCTTCTTTCACCTGAACCAGAACAGAACACCACTGTGCCATATTGAATCTCACATCAAATATTATTCTGTGTACCAAACTGAGCTACTTGTGCTTAGTACAGGTTGAACCTCTCTAGTCTGGCACCCTGAGAACCTGACTGGTGCCGTACCAGAGAATTTTCCAGACCACGGGAGGTTTATATTGTCTAGCAGCATTACCAATACTTCCACTTTTTACTGGGTTCATAGAAGACATTTAGGGGTAAATTAGAGCTAAATAACAGCACAGAACACTGAGAGCCAGGACTGGTGGCTGTAAACAAACTTTATGGGACTGCGGGAAAGTTGGCCACACCCATGATAAGTGGACATCTGGCTAACTAAAATCATGTCAGACCGCAGATGTTGCTGGACCAAAGAGTGCCAAACTAGAGAGGTTCAACCTGTACAAAAAAAAATCAGAGTCTCATTTTCAGAGGTAGCAGACAGTTCACAATTCCAGATGAAGTTACCTGTGGGTACCAGTACCTTCGAAATTTTGGATTTCATCTCTACATATTAATAGGCATTATCCATGCACATTAGGATCAGCAGAGATTCTATTTTTAACAGACACATCTCTTGTAGCTTCTTTGAGCACAGCAGTTACAATCCTTCAGCACATAATGCTCAGGTGCACCCGGTGTACATTCTGCTGTTTAAATGTTCTGTATTTAAGTGTTTAGATATTTAAATATGTTAACACTATTAATATATTAACAACAAATGTGTGTTTGCATTCCTTTTCTGGTGTCAGTAAATATTAAATTATGTTTGCTAACAGGGTTTTAATTAGTAGGATTGTTTTTAATTTAATCTGAGTGTAAATGCAGTTGACAAGCATTATCGCATAGCAATGGTTTGAAGAGGAAGATGTGTTTGCAAATAAATGCAAATTCTCCTTCAAGAATAAATCACGTTAATTGAAATTCATATTCATGTTCTAGCTTTGAGAGAAAATATGATCTTAACAAAATTGCGTGATCAAATGCAATAATCGAGAAGACATCACCATTGACCATCCATCTTCAAGTATAATAGCATACATAAATACAGAGATTTCATATAGGTTTTAGTTTGTGTGGTCATTCATAAAAAGCACTTGCTATATTAAACAAAAGAATGGCAAAAAAAATCAGATTGTGTGAGCAATGTCCTGTATCACCAAATGATGACTTACACTGCTAAGGAATACAACTGTCCTGGCTGTGGAGACACGGTCACTTTCAAACACAAATTAAGTTTAATCTTCTTGATATGCAATTGATAGTTATCTTAATGAACACTGATGCTCATGTAGAAATATTCATGACTACAGAAAAACCTTGCCATTCTTCAATGGAGAGAGAATAAAATGTGTAGGAGGAGGAAATCACTTTTTCATTCATCTCTCTTTGGAGTGGACTGACTACCTCTCAATACTTCCGTGGTTCATTGATGTGACTTTACTACTATGAGCCGACTAATATGATCTTGTAAACATTCTATGTGGCCCTGTAATGGTTTTGGACTAGATTCTGCTATCCCTATTCGTTTTGAGTAGTACCTTATTTAGCAAGTGGTTCCACTGATATCAGTGGAATTATATACTTGCACTCCTCTCTGAATACGATACTGTTTGACAGAGGTGGAAGAACTTGGCTATGACCATCTAACTTTTGGCCTGATCCTGTTGCCTTTCTTCAGACAAACTAGTGTGGTCATGGATAGATTGAGAACCCCTTATAGCAGGGGCAGGAAATACACAGCCCATGGGCTGCATATGGCCCACAAAGCCTTTTAATCTAGTCCGCAGCCACCCTGCCAGGACCTTAGGCAGGGAGCATTCCCAGTTGCTCTGAGCTCTGGGGTAAAGCAGGCAGCGAGTCTGGGAGATGGTCCCATTGGGCTACTGTCCAGGAACCACCTAGGTAAGCAACTCCCAGCCAGAGCCTGCCTCTGGCACCTTAGCTCCTCCTGCACCCCAACTCCCTGCCCGAGACCACCACCCCCCTCCTGCCCCAGGTCACCATACAAACCTTCTATACTCCCCATTGCCAGGACACAATTCTCTCCAAGAACCTGCACCTCCTCTTACACCCACACCTATCCCAGAATCCTCTCCTCTTTCCAGATACCCTGATGGACTGTGCACACCAATCCCCTTCTCCAGGTCACAATCCCCTCCTTCACCCAAGCTCCCTCTCAGACCCCACACTCTCTCCTACACCCCAGTACCATACCCTGAGCTCCATTCAGCACCCAACCTCCATCCCCTCCATAGAAAAGTGCAGCCCTTGACCACTTACCAAAATCTTGGAATGGTTGCCCCATCAAAAATTATTGCCCACCCCTGCCTTACAGTAACAAACAGCCTTGTACACAAGTAATCCTGAAGATGTTAAGTGCACTATTCATCAGCATTACTGTTCACCAGGGACTGCAGTCCAGCACCCAGTGTCCTGAGTGGAAGTTTTGTCTGAAGAAGAAATGCTGAATCAAGTCTTTTATCAGTGCATTAGAGATCTCATTTAAGGTATGGAACAGTTTAAAAATGTTAATGAACTTTAAAACATATGTACATTCTTATTAATGATGTAAATTCTATACTACAGAAAAGAACATGTTTATTTTAAAGCATGTGTTTGTGTCTGCTTCATGAGAAGATACCCTAAGATTCTATAGTTTTTTAAAATGATGTAGCTACACTAAAGACAATGTATTTGCTGACAAGAAGTTAAAATTTATCAAGCATTCATCAAATGGAAGATGTATTATAATCTAATATTCTAATAATTTAGAAAACAAATCCTCTAGCATTATTAGTAATCCTCTGAGCAAACAATTTTAAGTTCTCACCTCAGCTACTTTTACTTTATGACAAACTATTATTGCCCCAGAATATAAAATTTAAAATCGTGGGCCTTTTCATTAAGAGTTGCAAGTCAGTTAAGGTTTATAAATTCAAATACTGCTAAGATTGTTGATTTTGAAGAAATCCATAAAAATAAAGTATGCAATGTAATACTAAAACAGGTGCTCAGTTTAAATTTCTAAACCTAAAAACTTGCTTGATCAGTACCTTGGAGAGCATCTTTCTAACTTTCATATCTCATTCTTTATACTGTATCACATTTATTTTTGTTATAACAAATTTAATAATGACTCTCAAAAAATCAAAATACAATGTACTTGGTGCTGTTTACTATAAGTAAAGCAATCCTACTGGAAGATTTTGAAGCTTCAGACCATCTACATCTCCATTTGACATTATTCAGTCTGGAACAAGAAGATTAACATATTCTTAATTATAACAAATATGCTAAAACATGCAAGTGGGGATGCAAGTGTTTAGGTCATCCAAATGAAAAATAGAATGTCCACTAGTAACACTTCTGCTTATATAGTCTATTAAGAGCCGACTATGTTTTATGTATTCCTCGCCACACAGAAACGTTGTATAACACAACACCTCCATCGAGGCAACTAAACTTTCTCCTGGATTCTGTTCCCACTGGAGACTTCGGGGTTTTGACACAACTCCAGTAGCAGCAAAATCACTTCCTTTGTTCTTGGCTCGTGTAAATAAACACATAAAATGATCCAGAGGCGCCAGCTAGCGTTGACTTGATCAGAGAGATTTCATTATGGATCCCTGTGTTCACTGGTATGTAAATGCACCTGAGAATAAAACTTGACACAAGCTTGCCTTAGCTTAGAAAAAAGAACTGGAAGGGTGGTTGTTGTTATGGTTGGGTTTTTTGACGACAGGAGTTGGAAATAAATTAGATTCTCAACCCTCTCTCTTTCTAAGTAAGGATTATCTCCGTTTTGAGGCGGGATTGTTGAGTGCTATAAAACTCCACCCCACTAACAAATATACACTAAAAAAGAAAAGGCAAACACCTGTGGGATATTTGTGCTACTGCTTTTCACAAGGATTTGTAAACGACATGTTCATTAATTTGTTCTGTTCAAGTCTCGCCTGCGAGAGAGTAAGAATAAAGCACCAAAAGTGGACTAAATTTTAAACACAACGAGTAGTCCAGTGGCACCTTCGAGGCTAATTTTTAAACGCTCCTTTAAAAAATATGACCACGGGAAAGGCAATGGAATGGAATCAGCCTATGACAAAGTAACGTGAAAGATCTGAACTAAGCCGAAAACCGCGCGACAGTTCAGAAATGAGTCTGAAACTCATCCCTTAACCTTGAACGTGCATAGGTATAAACAGTAAGTGACCAAATGTGGCCCCACACGAGCTGCGTTCACTAGATAAAAATGAGACCGTTTCACCTGCGATTACCTTGCTTCTGAGGATTTAACTCGGTCCCTTATGGTTTTCAACTCTTGCCTGAGGGGAACAGATCTGACCCCAAAACACTACACTGAACCAACAGATTTCCATGTCCACATACACATCCTTCCCCCCCCCCCACAGGCAATGTGGAATGCATCTCCTTAACAGCAATCTCTCCCTTCCACATGAGCTCATCCTATGGGACAAATGGAGATTCAATTCTTAAAATGAAAGTTCCGTTCATTCATAAAACGCCTTGCTGTGGCCAAGCCCCACTGCAGCAATACTTTGCAGGAGCAGTAAGAGAACGCTGCAGCAGCGGGGCATTCAGAAGGAGTCGAAAGTACCCGCCAAGGCAGAGCGATGGGACCCCCGTAATTTTTGTTTCTTCCGCAGAATATAACACAAAGTACTTTTTTCATAGTTAAAACTTCAACAAAGAAATCGGGTGTTCACATTAAAATCCATCTAAACACGGCGTCTCTGCTCTGCGAAGAGGATACCTGTCCATCTCTTTCCCCGTGCTCTCCCCTCCCCAATCCTGAGCAATGTGCAGAGCAATCCTCCATTTGAAGCGCTTCCGATTCATGCAACCTGTTGCCTTGGTGGCTGCCTGATTGAAACCGTGGGCTCGAAACAACGCAAGGAACACTAACGGCCACTGGGGAGAACAGAGAGGGGAAGGCTTGGGGGGTAATTCATACATGCAGCATCACCCTCCCTTCCCCCGGAACATACATTACTAACCATTGTCTACAACACACAACCAGCAGCCTCTTCCCTCTCCCTACATCGATGCAAGAGGAGCAAAGAGTTTTCCAGCGTTCAGAAAGGAAAATTTCATGGTAGATAAAGCATGATTCTCTTAAAGACAAATAGCGATGCAAGTTCAAGCGTGTGTGTGTGTGTGTGTGTGCGTGTGTCGGGCGGGAGGGTTGCACTAGCAAGAGAGTCAACTGGGATATTTCCTATTGCACAAATCCAACCATCAACTGCTGGGCTTTCACTTTGGGGGCGAGTCTTTCTCACTCTTTCCTTTCCTACTCCTCCTATCCATTAAAAAGGCGCTTCTCCCCCATTTTCCTTCCCTTTGGACTTATTGTCCTCAAGCTCTGCAGCCTAGCTATACAGCATCGGCTCCTCCAAACAGCATCCGAGCCTTCCCGGCACTCTGCTTTCCAATCACCACCCCACAGAGAAAACGGGACTCTAGGCGGTGCTGAGGGCGGTCCTGAGCGCTTGAAGAAAACTTGCTTTGGATTATTGTTGTTTTAACCCGGATTCTTTCTCTCCCCTCTACTCCCAACTTCGCAGTCAGGGCAAAGAAAAAGTTCCACTTTCCAAACGCCCACACAACCTGCTGCTGCTGCTATTAGTAGATCACCGTCCTACACGCCTGTTCTCCCCTCCTGGCTCCAAGGAAGCGACGGAGAAGCAAGGCGCAGAGCGAGGGGATGGGGGGGTGGAGGGGGGAGAGAAAGAGGGTGCTGGAAAGAAAGGGGAAAGCAGCAGAGGACTAGAGCCGATCAGGGGGAGGAGAGCTCCGCAGAGAGTCCACTTTACCTGTGGTGCCTATACCTTGCTTGGTGGTCTCCAAGGGGAAGATGCCTGAACATTTCTCCCACTCCACCTGGCCCCCCAGGCACAGCTCTGAGATGATCTGCAGCGCCTTGTGACACAGGCTCTCCACACCATCCTCCTTGTGGAAACTCATCTTCTCCTTCTTCTCCTTCCCTCTCCTCTAAGCCATTGCTTGCCCGGGAAGGGTTTTCTGGATGTCACTAAAAAGCTACCCAGCTACCAAGTCACCATCCCCGGAAGAAAGAAAAAAAAGAGGGGGGGGGGGAGGAAGAGCAGAGAAAGAACCAGTGCAATTGACACGTTACAAGTGAACCCAGGCTCCCATCAGCGGGGGGGGGGGGGGGGGGGGAGAGAGGGGAGGGAAAAAAAGAAAAGGAGGGAAACAAAATCAGCATCCACTTAGCAACGCCTTTTGTGCCTCGCAGGCTTCGGTAGGCGGCTGTGGCCAATGGCAGCGGAGCGCGGGTGCTTGGGAGGGATGCAGATGGCAGCGGCGCCGAGCTGGCTGCACGCTCCGGGTGAGTCCATGCCCCAGCGTGTTCCACGCGGGAAAGGGGAGGGGACGGGCGGGGCGGGAGGAGCAGCCTGGTGCAGGGGGGCATGAAGGGGGGTTGCTCTCTCCGAGGACACGTCTCTCCTCTGGGCCCTGCCCTGGCCCCTCTCGGTCCCCAGAGGGTCTTCGTCGCCCTCTTCTTCCCTTCCCCCTGCACCCCAGCAAAGAGCTGGGGGGCCGAGACTGGGGTAAATGCCCCCCCCCCCCTCGGGGAATGGATACGAGGCTCTCCCAATAGGGGTGAGGAGAAGGCATCCCATGCGCGGGCTGAGCTCAGGCACGGCAGCAGCCCCACCAGCGCGGTGGGGTCCCCCTGGCTCCTAGCCCCCGCGCCAGTAGAGGAGCAGACGTTCTGGTCTGGGGGGGAGGGAGGGGGGTGGTTGCACTGGGCTGATTCTGTTCCCTGGTGGAGCCCAGGCATTGGCATTGGACGGCAGGTCACACAAGTGGCAACTGAGACTTGGTAACTTGAGCCAGGCTTTTGAATAGGTTGTGGAGCTTACAAAAGTCCATATTAAAAAAAAGTAGCTATAAACGGACAGCATCAGAGGACCTGCGGCAAAGCCCACTGTCGTCCAGGGCGTCTTCCTGTTCATTTCGATGGGGTTTGGATCATCAGATGATTTTTTTGAGGAAACCCCCCTTTGCTTAGGTAGTGTGGACGCTCTGGTGCTGCTATTTTGAAATAACTACTCCCCAGAGTAATTCGAACTACTTACTCCCCAATGCTTCCTGGGGCACTAAGTACCAGGTAGCGCATCCACATTAAGGCTACATCTAGACTACATCCTGCTGCGTCCAGGGAGCGCGTTTGCTCTTCTGCTTTTTTCATGGAAGAGCAAACACACTCTTTTGGGGAGCCCTGTATACCTCATTCCACAAGGGATAAGGGCTCCACTGAAAGAGGAGGCTTTTCCGCCATTTGGCCCCATCTAGACTGGGCCAAATGGTGGAAAAGCCTCTTCCAGAAAAGCAATCGGAAAAAGCTATGCAAATTGCGCTCCGTGATTCGTGTAGCTTTTTCCGATAAAGTCCCGCAGTCTAGACCAGTGTTTCTCAATCTTTTTTTAATAAAGTTCCCCTTTTTTAAAAAAAAATTATAAGTACCCCCAGCACCTACAGTTTTCAGACACACAAATTTTTTTCTACCATTGCAACACATTTGTTTAAACAAATTAATCGTTGCGGGCAAGCAACGAAATTTTTGGGTGTAAAAAGTACAAAAATAATGAAACGCTGTAAAACTTAAAACAAAAATTCAGTTTTCTCCAAATTTCAGTTGTGTTGATGTACCCCCCCAGACTTCTCTCGAGTACCCCTAAGGATACTCATACCACTGGTTGAGAAACACTGGTCTAGACCTAGCCTAATGGAGCCTGCCTCAGACTAATTTGGAGATATCCCCCTTAGTGTGGACACACTAGTTTGGGAGCTTTTAAGTCAAATTTATTAATTTTGAAATAATTTCCTAAAGTAGAGATGCCCTAAGGTGCCACAGAACTAGTCATTGTTTTTAAAGTTACAGAATAACACGGCTACCTCTCTAAGGCTATGTCTAGACTGCCGCTTTTTATTGGAAAAAGGTACGCAAATTGTGGTGAGCAATTTGCGTACCTTTTTCTGATTGTTTTTTCGGAAGAGGCTTTTCAGAAATTTGGCCCCTCTACGCCGGGCTAAATTTCAGAAAAACCTCCTCTTTTGGAAGAACCCTTCCTCGTGAAATGAGGAAGACAGGGCTTCCAAAAGAGCGCAACTGCTCTTCTGCAAAAAATGTCAGAAGAGCAGATGCGTTCCCTGGACGCGGTGGAGTTTTTCCGGTATACCTCTGGTATCTCAGAAAAACTCCGTAGTCTAGACATAGCCTGAGATTCCATAATATTGGTGCTCCTATGAAAGGCCATGATGAATGCACAACCCAGAAAGAACAGAAAAGATTTTTTTCCCCTCGTTTTGTCTAATGTGAAACTCCTTGATTTTCAATTCACACTTGGTGGGACATGCTGAGATTATTTTTAACACACTCTTGTTAATTTGGTGGTACCTTCATTTGTTCAAATGGCACGGACAGTATCACTTTGAAAAACATATCGTGCACAGCAGTGTCAGAAATCATCACAGGAGCTCTGGTTTTGTATGGCATAATGCTAACAGAGAGACTTTTAACCAATTCTTAACTTGAAAGATATTTATTAGGCTTGAAACTGTTTAGTTACAAAACAAATTAACTTTTTACAGATACTTCATCACAAATTTAGATGTTCTTGATACTTTCAGCATACCTGATGGACTTTTTAAAGAGTCCAACACAGTTTCATTCTCAGTTCAACGGGTGCAATCATTTTCAATATAGAATCCACTGTTTATTAATTTGATAGTATAAAGCCTTAATTCCCCTAAGCGCTCAAAGATCACAAAGCATTTCATATGGTTATGAAATATGTCCTGTTTCATGACTTGTGTATATTTTTCAATGCTGATCATTGTACATTAGGCATAGGTTGAAAATCATTCTGGTAGCAATTTGCTTAGTTAAACTGCCATTAGTCTGTTCTAGTTTGTACTTTGATTCTTGTACTTGATGAGCAAGAACAGTTAACATCCTCATTACTGAACTTTTTTCCAAAATGGAATTTTTAATCTCTTACTGTCAAGTTAATTTATAATTGATTTCCAATAAAATGCAAAAATGGATAGTATTCCTCCTGCACTTTTTTATGAATAGACAATTAAGAACATAAATTATTTAAATATTATAAAATATTTCTATTTTCCTTTCTGAAAGTTATGTGTTTTGAATATAGAGGACATTGAAGTGTGTGTAAAAATAAGTTGTTTGGCATATACATTTATGCATATTAATTTATATACTTTTTTTTCTGTTTTCTTAGCAAACTAGTGTCATACTTAGCGCAAGAAAAAAAGTCAGATTTTTCTAGAATGCCTTTACTTTTCCACGTTCAGAAAATTTTCTGAGAGCTACATATAACATTAAGTATAGCATATCAGGTCAAAGAACCGGGCAATCTTAGACAAGTTGTATTTAATCCTTATATAGACAAATACATATAATTAATGAAAATATATTTTTAGGGATAACAGTCCAGAAGTACATTACTATAACAATCTGGAGACATGACAACCACATGTTGTCACAGATCTGTTGCTAACCAATTTGGTGTTGGCAAATAAGCTATGCATGTGTGTGTGTGTGGGGTGGGGTGCGGGGGAATTTCTGAGTTGTCTGATTTATTCAAAGGTTGTGGGCATAAACAATGTCCTTGAAGTCACTGCTGGTTTTGAGAGCATAAGGTTTTCTAACTGTGCCAAGGCCACTGATGGGACACATGCCCATGCCTTCCTCAAAGAGCACCTTAGTACATGACCCATAAATGGTAACTACACTCCATTGTTACACAGGACCTTGTTGATAAGAGAGGCCTGTGTTTAGATGCCAGAATAGGCTGAACTGAAAAAATTCATGCTTCCAGGGTGTTCTGCTTATTGGGAGTGTATATTCATGGACAGATTGGGACACTATCACCACCAAATGACATTGTCATAAATGGAGTTTTGTCCCCACCATAGTTCCAGGGGACTCCAGGTATACCCTTTTGCCTTTGCTTATGCAATTGTACCCTGATGAATGGTGATTGTGCTTTTGGCAAATTGAAAGCCCACTGGCATTGTTGATAGAAATGTTTGGATTCCAACGTCATCAATATTGTCTGCACTGTTGTGGCTTGCTGCAGACTTCACAACTGTTGTGACTCCAAAGGTGAGCCATTGTTCTTGAGTGTATTTGTGATAGTAATGGAATGCAAAACTGTACACTCAGCCAAAAAAGCACATCTGTCAGAGCTTTGTGCACCCACATGCTGGCCTTGCATGAAGAATGGAAGAGGTTTGTTGATTAATCTATTTGTACAGTAATGTTAACAATAAATGAAATACCCTTAGTATGTGATGCAAATGGGGGGAATTGTTGATTTGTGTGACATGAACTATGAACTTTCATCATGGACTGATCTGAAAAGATATATTGAGAAATTGCGTTAGGATACAACTTCCTAGATATACCTTATTATGTCTATCTCTTTATTCTTTAAAATACACTCCATTGTTATACAGGACCTTGTTGATCTCAGAGGCCAGTTTTTATACACATATTGTATATGATATGATGCAGTGAAGGTAATGGACTTTTTTAATGACATAAATGTTAACATGGCTATATTACAAAAAACAAAGAAAACAATATTAAAGAATTGTCAGGCAGGCCAGCTGCCATTAAAACACAAAAACTAGTAATAAAACAAAGCACATAACAAACATCTTACTTTCTCTTTCCATCATGTTTAGCAGGCACTTGGCACTACATGAAAGTGAAAGACTCCAGGGGCTAGAGGACTGCAGGGAGTATACGTATCCTGTCCAATTAGCATTCAGTCCTGGTTTCAGGGGCCACCCAACCATAGTATTTGTCAGTGCGTTCCTGCTGTGTGGAGAAGTACTGTGGAAGGAACCCAGGATATAGAGCAATAACCTAAACTATCATGGCCATTACTGCAAGCAACATACATATAGTTCTGCTCTCTCTTCCATCTTCGGTCACCATTTCTCGTCTAGAAACTGCATTGCAAGTCTCTCCTGCACTCTGCAGCCTGTCTGGGCCTTTTCCCTTTTTGTAAATCTTTTCCCCTTTGGTATTGTACCTACTTGTTGGCCTCATCCAGGATATTCACCACAACTTAATCATGGACAAGCTTCCTTTTGGACTTCTCTAAGACAGTTCAAAATCCCTGGTTCTTGCTAAATTGTGGCTGGGCTACAGAGGTGGAAAGGCCTGAAAACAGACATCCAACAGTCCATTATTGCCTCAGTACTTCAATAAAGGTTAAGTACATCCTTAGAAGAAATTACCTTTCAAATCCCAACTCAAAAAAAAAAAGATGCTTTGTAAAATTCAGCTTCAATATACTCTCAGAGCAATGCTTACAATCTCAGATTCTCCATGCATATAGCATAGTTAAACAGAGTGAAAAGGCTGCACTCAGAATGATATGGTGAAATTTACAAATGTTATTTGTTTAAAAATCACAGACCATTTTCGCTTTGGTGTCTGTATGTGTACTGTGGTTTGCTTCCTAAGCTTTCTCACTCTTTTCAGGTGTTCCACATTCTGGAGGACAACAATCCTTGATGTTCCTGCATGACAAAGGAACATTCTGTTCCACGCTGCTGATTGGAAGACAGCTAGCTGTGTATGCCACAGAGTTTTTCAAGCTTATGATGACCAAGCTACACATTTACAGGTACAAGGAAGTTGGAGTCAGAGTCTAGGCATGGCACAAAGGGGACTGAGGAATTCAGAGAATTGACCTTTGTGTCTGCTCTTCTGATATATAAAGTTTTGCATCACAAGAATTACACTACAGGTTGAATCTCTCTGGTCTGGGATTCTCTGGTCCGGTAACATGCGTGGTCTGGCAGGACCATGGATGTTGCTGATCCAGAATGCCCCTGGACTAGAGAGTCCCGGCTTGGGGCAGCAGAGTCCTGGTGCCCTGGGGCAGCCTCAGGGCTTTGGAATGCCAGTGGTCCTGCGACTGGCCATGGAGCTCCAGCAGCCCCAGAGCAGCTGAGCCATAGTGGCCCTGGGACAGTGGAGTCCTGGCAGCCCCAAAGCAGCTGAGCCTCAGTGGCTCCAGAGCAATGGAGCCCCAGTGGTCCTGGAGCAGATGAACCCCAGTGGCCCCAACACAGATGAGCCCCAGAGGCCCCGGAACAGTAGAGCCGCGGCAGCCCTGGGGCTGTGGAGTTTGGCAGCCTTGGGGCAGTGGAGCCCTAGCAGCCAGGGCTGACCAGGGAGTTGAGGGCCTGGTGGCCCAGGGATAGGGGAGCCTGGTGATTTGCTGACAGACCCCAGGAAAGCCCAGACTCTGTCAGCAGAGGGGCCTACTTCCCTTGGTCAGGCAAACTCCCTCCTTCAGGACCAGTCACGTCCTGAGGGTGCCGGACCAGGGATGTCCAACTTGTATTAGTGAAGTGGGTTTGTGTTCTATACAGGAGGGCCTGAAAAATACATCTTTCCCACAAATGTGACTACCTACCTTAAGTTCCTACTACGGACGTAGTTTTCAGCTATGAGCACCTGTGATTGGGTCAGAATTCATGGGACAAATCAGCTAGATGCTGCACTAGAGTCCACATGGATTACTGCCTCTGTGTAATCTGCTGAAAACGGGGTGCAGCTAGAGCTTACTTTGCAGCCTGCTCTGACTATATTTTCCTGTGGACTACATGCAAACATACGTGACATTGTGGACTCTCAAAGAACTGCATGGGCTGGTACATTTCTGGTCTGCACAAACCAAACTCTCTAAAATACAGTAAGAAGTTAGTTATCCACATGTTACATTGCACCCCTCCCCTGTGCGGCAGATGATTCATTATGCTGTGGCATGGCCAATTTGCATGATGTGGTGTACTAAACCAGAGGCACCACATCTTTGTAAACATGTGCAAGTATCTAGTAAAAGTTTAATGTTAAATGCTTGTTTAACTGCTACCCATGGCTTGTAATAAAAAATGCAGTGGGTCATAAATCAGAAATCCCTCCCATTCATATACAGGTGACCCCCAACTTACAACCGCCCGACTTACAACCCCCACATTTACGAATGCCTTGCTCCAGCCCCCGCCTTCCCCCAGCACAGCCCCCAACCGGCCCTGGGAGCAGCTCGTGCCTTGCCGCCTTCCCCCAGTACAGCCCCCAGCTGGCTCTGGGAATAGCTCGTGCTGTGGACTACAGCTCCCAGGAGGCAAAGCGGGCCAGGAACGGAACCCCATTTTTATTATTGCACCTATGGGAAAAAAGGGTTCGACTTATGATGGCTCGACTTATGACAGTTCTCCAGGAACCAATTAAGTCATAAGTACTGGGGTCGCCTGTACTAAAAAACAATAGTCATGGAGCCAAATGCATAGCAGGCTCCAGGCTACTTCTGTATCATTTGCCAATTCTGAGGCAGACTGATCATCCAGGCTGAGGGCATCAAACAGCTCTTCTGGGTATGGGGCCAGGATGAATTGCAGCTACTGTGATGGTAAAGCCTGCTGAGGGACCAACAAGGGGTACCAGAGCCACTTGATTTGGGAGCTGCTGGTTCCCTGGTAGAGCTATACTAGATCTGAGGATTGGAAGGTTGCCATGCTAGTTGACTGGACTATTGTACCCAGCACCCAATCAAAGTCCTTATAAAGGGGAAGAAAGATGAGGAGTTCCCAGAAGTGTGGTTCTCACCTGTGACTTTCCAGTTGTTGCTCTTGAGCTGCTTAATCTGCTCCCTGCACTGGTGACTGGTTCATTTAATCACCAGCGCTTCTAGACTGTCCGCTGCTTTTTGGTACATGTGGTTATTTCTTGGTGCTCTTACTGAAGATGAGCATCTTGATCACCCAGCACCAGAGATTTACAAGGATTGGACTGTGCCATGACCAGGTAGCAGCATGCTTGGCAAAGGACCACTCCTTGTTGGTGGCTATAGCTTACGTGGGAGATAGTTCACTTTGTAGTTTGGTGGTCAGAATAAAATGGAAGAGTTAAATGCCAAACAGCTGTACTTGAACCAGGGGGTTTGCTTCCCTCTTCTTGGAGCCAATTGGCTAAGTCTTGGGATAGAAAGGCCAAGGAATGCAGACCAGTGGGATTGTGGGATAGCGTTCATAGACTCGCAGGACATGAGTCTAGGCATCCAAGCCCAAACATCCACATTGCAAAATTATGTCATTTAGACTTAGTGGGACTCGGCTCAGATCCTGCCCCCCTGATCCTGGGTCCTGGAGGATTTACTGAGCCGAGTCAGACAGATTTACATATAGATGGAAGTGAAGGTTGGCTTGAGTCAGAGTCTTACACTCCCATCATAGAAATACCTTACAGCCAATGCATAGCTCTTATTGATGTTAATGGTAGGTATGAATATGCACAGAGGGGAAGATGAGAAATCAGTTTAGAACACCTCGTTTTAACAGGAGTAGAGATTGAGTCTTAACTTTGTCTTAGACTCAGGAAGTCCAACTTCAGTTCTGTGCTCTGCCACATAGTTTCTGTGTGACATGATCAGGAGCTGGAATTGGTGCCCCACTGATGTATTGAGTGTTTTGCCACTGAATTCAACAGAGCACAGGTGCTGGAACTACTGTGTATGGGGATGCTGTAGCACACCCTGGCCTGAATTGGTTTCCATCATCTACAGGGTTTATAGTTTGGTTCAATGGCTCTCAGCGCCCCCATTGTACAAATTGTTCCAGCAACCTTGCAACAGAGTCAATATTTCATCACATGTAAGACGGAAATAAAAATGTTTCCCTTTTTCTACCCTTTGTATGTCTTATCTGGTTAGATTGCAAGCTTTTTGGGCAGTGTGTCAGGCCACTGAGCCATAGACAGTTCTGGAGGTCACAATCTGAATGCCAGAGCCCAAGGTAAAAGCAGAGTCAGAGGCGGAGGTCAGATTTAGGTCATAGTCCTAATGCCACATAGTCCCGAAAAAAAAATTAATGTTCATTAGCAAGAACTTTGAGAGATTAGTGAAGTGAACAATTCTGATGACTGGACGTGTTGGAGCTATCTAGTCCTCAGTCCTGTGAAGCCATAAGTTTTGTTGTTGGGAAGAGGTTGTTTATTCAAGGAGATTCCTTCTTTGTTTTTGAGGGGATTAATTTGGAAATATTGAATAAGAATAAGAGTCCTAACACTGCTGTCGGACGTGTCCTTTCAATGGAAAATTGTGAGCCTGAATTGGAAGTGAGATGAAAGCTTTTCATTTTTTTGAGCTGGGCGACCTCACAATTTCATCACATGCCCTTCTGTCCAAGAAGCTTGATTATTGCATTTCCCTCTTCATGAGGCTCTCTGTAAGGCTGTTTCATTATTTGCAGCTTGTTCAGAATGCAGTGGGAGGATTACACAATTGGTTCAAGCATTTACCTCCCCCTCCCCCCATCATCCTTGACCCCACCCTGGAGCCCACATTCTAGTCAAAAGACATAATTATGTTGGGTTGTGGGCATCAACACCTTTCTTCAACTGAGTTGAGAGAAAAAAGTTTTAACTAAGACTCCTTGCTGCCATGCACTAAAAGTTCTGTAGTGCGTTTTGACCTGCTCCTGTTTCAAAGCAGAGTAGTTCAAAGTGCACTATTGAACTTTTCATGCATGGCAGCAGGATCCATAGAGACACTTAGGGCATGTCTACACAGCAGTGTTATTTCGGAATAACATCAGTTATTTCGAAATAACAGTGCGTGTCTACACAGCAAGCCTGTTATTTCGAAATCAATTTGAAATAACGGGCTTCTTACTCTGACTTCTGTAAACCTCATTGTATGAGGCATAAGGGAAGTTGGGGGAAGAGTGCTGTATTTTGAAATAAGTGCTTTGTAGACGTGCCCGAAGTCGAAATAAGCTATTTTGACTTAAGCTACACAATTGATGTAGCTCAAGTTGCGTAGCTTATTTCAAGTTTAGCCCTACAGTGTAGACATACCCTTAGTGTGTAGCAGCCTGGTGCAGGGTAGATTTACACCCCAGCTAGCTGTGAACTAAGTCCTTGTCTGTACTAGAAACTTACATTGGTATAGTTAGTTACATCACTCAGGCACAGGGCTGCCCTTATGATGTATGGGGCCTCATGCAGTACTATTAAACTGGTGTCCCTATGCCCAATGGAAGCTGGGGGGGGGCACACAATTATTTAGAGATAAAATAATTTTAAACTAAGGTCCTGTAGACCAGTGTTTCTCAACCTTTTTTTTTATAAAGCACCCCTTTTTCAAAAAAAACCCCACAAAATTATAAGTACCCCCAGTACCTACAGTTTTCAGACACACACAATTTTTTTCTACCATTGCAACACATTTGTTTAAACAACTTAATCGTAGCGGGGTTGGTGATGAAATTTTTGGGTGTAAAAAGTAAAAAAAAATAATACAGCACTGTAAAACTTAACACAAAAATTCAGTTTTCTCCAGATTTCAGTTGTGCTGACATACCCCCCAGACTTCTCTCAAGTACCCCTAAGGGTACACGTACCACTGGTTGAGAAACACTGCTGTAGACATACACAGTAAATTCAGAAACTGACAGTATGTGCCTGGGGTTTCCAAATGCCACTTGAATGGCTCTTTCACAGGTTCAGTGTTTACCCATAGTCTCCTACAGACAACCACCTAACCTCAGGATGATTCTTACCAACAACCACAGGACATACCACACTAATACCAACCCTGGGACTTTTCCTTGCAACAAACCCCGTTGCCAGCTTTGTCCACATATTTACTCTGCTGACACCATTATTGGACCTAACCAATTCAGTTATAAGATCAAGAACACATATTCCTGCTCATCCAGAAATATAATCTATATCATCATGTGCCGACAGTGTCCATCTGCTATGTACATTGGACAAACGTCTCAGACGCTTCGCCAAAGAATCAATGCACACAAAACGGATATCAGACAGTATCACAAAGAAAAAACAGTTTCTTGCCATTTCAACCAGAAAGGGCATTGTCTCAATGACTTGATTCCCTGCATACTGCTTCAAAGACATTTTCACACCAGGCTTGAAAAAGAAACCTCTGAACTGTCATTCATGCTTAAATTTGACACTTTACGCCGGGGTCTTAACAAAGACCCTAATTACCTTACCCATTACAAAGATAGCTTCCCCAATTATCACCTCTAATATCACTAGCTCACAGACATTTACTTCCCCCCGCCTCCCCCCTATCCTCCCTCTGTTCTGAAATTTGATTTGTCCTTTCTATATGTGTTCACTTTTTTTTGTTCGTATCCCTTTGGTATATATGGTCATGCCTATTTTCTTCCACAATTTGATCTGAGGAAGTGGGTCTGGCCCACGAAAGCTCATCACCTAATAAACCATCTTGTTAGTCTTTAAAGTGCTACATAGTCCTGTTTTTTTGTTTCTACTAATAGGTCAGGCATCTTCATTTTTAAGTTAAACTAGAGCCTCTCCTGAGGAAGCAGAGCCATATAACATGGATAAGAAGAGGCGAATGGGTGCACATCGGTGCCCCAAAATGTCAGGTGCCCTATGGAGCTGCATATTCTGTGTATGGGTAAGGATGGCCCTGCTCAGAGATATGAAAAATCCACACCTCTGAGAGATGTAGCCGCACCAACCTAATCCCCGGTGTAGACAGTGCTGGTTGATGGAAGAATTATTCCATTGACCTATGTACTACCTCTTGGGGAGATGGATTATTTATACCAAAGGGAAAACCTTCCCATTGGCATGGGTAGTATCTACAATTAAGTGCAACAGCAGCTCAGCTGCACTGCTGTAGCATTTTAAATGCAGACATACTGCAAGTATTCATGTAGACAAGCTCAAGTGAGTTTACAGCAGCTGAGGATCTGGCCCTCATCATTTCTGTGCTTTGCAGATCAATAACTGGAATATACAATACAAGCAAAAAAACCTGGAGGAAGTTAGACATTTCAGCTTTATGTTTTCAAGTTATTTGTAAGAAAAGTTAAGTAAAAACGTACACTTTTAACATGAGTATCATTCAAAATGGATTTTAAAATATATAGGAAAATTCCAAAGCACTAAGGATTGATTTAGCTTGCTTGAACATTTTTAGCCCTCTAATTTTGAATAAGAAGTGTCTTTCACTGCTAATGTAATAAAAAAAAATTGCTGTCTGGCAGGCATTATTGCAGTTAGAAAGCAATCCACAGGGCAGAGTCTGTCAAAGCTGAGCATTCCCAACAAGCAAATTTTGAACACAGGGTATCATAAAAAGTGGAATGGAATCTGCAATAACAGACTAATGTATTACGGCAGTATAGCATGGGAATGCTGCTTTCATTCAGTTCCAGTATAAAGGGATGAGAATGAGATCACTTTGGTCGAAATTTGAACTCCACTCTTAAGGTGAGAGTTAGTGCACTAAGTCACTGCATGAGATAATTGTGTCATGCTCTCTTCTCACAATTAGACATTTGTTCACTTTGGTTTGTGGTCTTTTAGCGAAAGGTCAGAATTGTTCAGGAGGCACCATCTAATTCTTTGAAACAGTTCCAACTGTATATGGAGGAGGCTGGCCTTGTGGTTAAAACATTGGGGAGTCACTCAGGAGTTCTGGGTTCAAATGCCAACTCTAGCACAGTGTTGCTATAGCCATGTTGGTCCCAGGATATGTGAGATACAAGGTGTGTGAGATAATATCTTTTAATGGATGAGCAGCTGTTGGTGGAAGGGACAAGTTTTCATGCTTCACAGTGTGACCTAAAGAACAGCTCTATGAACTTTGTACACCAAGGTGTAGGTCAGTGATTCCCAACCTTTTTCCCATGGAAAATAATTTTTCATATCCCGAGGAACCCCTACCTGTGAAAACGTTTGCTTGGCCAGAAAAAGTTGATAGTGGGGAGCGCAATTCAATTACTGCTAAATTATTGTCAAGAAAATGTATTTATAAAGAGCTGTTTATATATATATACATATATAAATATATTATATATATATGGCAGCTTACATTGTAAGAAAAAAAAAATATTTATTCCACGATTTCTTGTTGAACCCCTGACGATGGTCTGCAGAACCCTGGTTGGGAAACACTGGTGTAGGTGATGTGACCTTCGTGGTACAACCGGAGGGTAAAATCAGAGTCATGGTCAGCAGGTAAAACAGTGGTCAGAGACAGGAGTCAGACCAGAACCAAAAAACAGACCTAGGCCATGTCTACACAGCACATTTATTTTGGAATAAGCTTTTCTGAAATAGTTATTTCAAAATAGCACGTCTACACTGCAGGGAAGCCTCAAAATTAGTCTGAGGCAGGCTTCCCTAATGTAGACGTGCTATCTCGATTAAGAGCCCTAGGAGAAATAACTTAGAATGGCCCTGGTGAGGGGCTATTTTGAAATAGCAGAAGTGGAGCATCTAGACATACCTTATTTTGAAATAGCTATTTTGGAATAGGCGTTATTCTTCATAGAATGAGGTTTACAGAAGTTGGAATAAGCCTCCCATTATTTCAAAATTATTTCAAAATAACGCTATTGCTGTGTAGATGCTCGCATAGTTATTTCGGAATAACAGACGTTATTCCGAAATAACTTTGCTGTGTAGACACACCCCTAAAATCATGGTCACGAAACAAGCCAGTGCTCAGAGCCAAGAATCAGGAGTTCAGTGTTAGTCATGGACTAGGGCTGGAGTAGAGTAGGCAAAGATTGGAGCAAAGGTTGGACAGGAAGTAGGTCTGACAAAAGCACTGAGCAACTATTGTGCTGCTTTTGCTACAGGGCTACAGGGATGATGGGTTGGCTCCTCTGACTAACCAAGAAGCATAGTCTCTCAGGGTGCATCACCACTGCACTGTTATTTTGGAATAACTAGTGTTATTCCGAAATAACAATGCAAGCGTCTACACAGCAATTCTGTTATTTCAAAATAATATCGAAATAATGGGCAGCTTATTCCATCTTCTCTAAATCTCATTTCACAAGGAATAGCTCCTTGTGAAATAACTATTCCGAAATAAGGCATGTGTAGATGCTCCACTGCTGCTATTTCGAAATAGCCCCTCACCAGGGCCATTTTAAGTTATTCTTCCCCTGTGCCTCTAGAGGCTCCAAATCAAGATAGCACATCTACATTAGGGAAGTCAGCCTCACATTAATTTTGAGGCTTCTCTGCAGTGTAGATGTGCTATTTCAAAATAAACTATTTTGGAATAACTAATCTGGAATAGTTTATTTCGAAATAAGCGCGCAGTGTAGATGTACCCTCAGTGAGGAGCCAGTCAAGCTCATTGAGTTGCTAGACAACTGAGCCCACAGGCAGCTGGATTCCAAATGGTGAAAGCTCAAAAGCTTCTCTCCTACACCCAAGAGAAATTGGTCCAATAGAAGATATTATCTCTAGCACAGACTCTCTTGTGATCTTATGGAAGTTGCTTCATTTCTCTCAACTCCCCCATCTGTAAAATAGCAAAATTCCTTTCTCTCTGTTATCGGATGTTTGGCTGAGTGTGTGGTTTCTTTCTGCATGCTGCACTAGCTCTGGTCAGATCCCTCATACAGCAGGCTCCAATCAAATTTCTCAATAAGACTACAAAACTTGGTTTAATAGTGAAGGCACCTGGCCAGGTTTATTGCCAGCAAAGCATGGTGCTAATGATCCAGCTGAATCAGGTACACTAACATATGTATGCCCATAACAGTGGACCTGTTGTCAGTAGTGGGACTTTCTGCTGACCCCGAGGCAGGACAAAGGGTTCACGCAAGGTATCTCAATATTTTATAGATTGAGACAAACAATCCGGGATAAACAATTTATGTATCACCTGATGCATTTCATGACAAGCTTGTTACTTCCCCTTGTACTTTTCTCCTGGTGTTTTAGAGAAAACATTCCAATTCGCCCCATCTTTGGACTGTTTTATGAGGCATAAGGGATCTATCAGAAAAGGCTTTCTTTAGCGAAAGATCAGCCTCTAGACTGCCGCTTTTCTCCGACAAAGCTCCGTGCTGAAAAAAAGCGGCGGCCATTTTTATGCTAGTGAAGTGCTGCTTCATTAGCAATTTCGATATGTCTAATTTATATCCTTTTTCCAAAAAAGGTATGTAGTCTAGATGTACCCCTAGTGTGGTTCACTGTCACATGTAGTGGCACTTAGAGCACTTACAGTGAGAGATAAGAACAAGGGAGCTTGACAGCCCTGAGAGCCAGCTGGTTTTATAGCTCAAGCTGTAGAGGCTCCTACACTGAGGTCCCACATTCAAATCTGCCTGGTGACGGTAACATTGGGTTAGGGTTTACTTCTTCTAGCCTGCAGGAATGTATTCACATGGTCCCTATGTTTTAGCAATGCTAGCAATACCGATGTTGAATCCGTGTAGGCAAGCATCTGCTTTTGACAAGGCCTGACGGTTGCTCATAGCATAACTTTTGCTGACTTTGGGTCAGGCCTCAGGCCTTACACCAGGCCCATGCTTCAGTCTCACTCTTTCTACTACATTCCCATTCTTCGTTTTTCTTGTTAGTTGAGATTATGAACTCTTTTGAGCAGGGATAATCCTTTAAGTATTACAGGTTGTCAAGAATGGCTTCAATTTTTTTCACATAAACCTTCCTTCTTTGCCTCCCCTCGCCCCCTTCTGGATATGCTATGTATTGGTATAGGCCTCACACAGTGTTACCATGGATCTTGGTTGCTATTTCCAGACTCAAACTTAATATAAGTAATGGGCGTACATACACAGAACCCCCGCCCCTCCGCACACCATGTATAAGTGCATATTGGTCTGATTTTCAAAAGGTTGAATATCCACAGCTCCCACTGGTTTTTAAAGAGTTTGGTGCAATTATTATTCTGATTTGAATTCCTTTGGGATAGACAAAGCAGCAAAGGTCTCATAGGACTTTTACAAATATCTGAAATCAGAGATACATAATGCTTGAGTTTTTCAAGAAATGTTTCTCAAAAAGACTTATTACTCAGAATAATCTGTGGAGATTTAGGAGAAGATATAAGTGCTAAAGATTAATTAATGACAGTGGAAGAAATGATATTTAATATCTTTTATTTCCAGTTGCCTTTGCATGTGATCAATGCATGAACTGGGGAACTGTTTTGGCATCTGAAAGTCTTGAGTCTTCTATACATAGTTATTTCCTTTCCAGTTACTAGTTGGTGATTAAATAAAAAATGTTTGTCTGATAATTCATTAAAGTGTTATGTGATCTTTCCTGTGACAATTTGAGCTGAAGTAATAAGCATGGAATTGGAAGTCAGAAGGTCCTGAGAGCTAATTCTGGCTTTACACTGAGTGGGTGGCCTTCTGCCTCATGTGTAAAATTAAGACAACACCACACCTACTTATCTATTTACAGCACAAAGAGGTCATGTAATTTGCTAATGGTAGTAAAGTGCTTTAAGCATGTAAAGTGTTATATTAATGCTAAATATTTCATATTATTACTTGGAAAAACCTATGCAAGCTGACCTCTTACCAAAAAAACAAGGACAGGTAAGGTTTTTCTGTCCTGGGGGTAGCTAGCCCAGATTATGCTGGTCTTGGAAATTTTGCCATTGCCTCGTCATAAATTACTGACACACTTGTGACAGCTACTGAGATGCCACAGACCTTAGTGAGCAAGCAACAATTTCTATCCTGTGGTGACAAGAGATGGATCTAATTTTCCTTTGCGTGTGGTAAGAAGTCTGGCTATGGTAGATCTCCTAGAACTTCCCTCACCTCACAAGTTGCCCTTCAGGTAAAGTTTCTTGAGATATAAGGTATTATTGTATCACCCTTCACTTAACTAGAATGCTTCCTTGTCTGTTCCGTTGGAGGCCCTACTCAGAGGACTCAGCCTCTCATGTACCCTGTCTCCTCCTTGCTACCTCTCATATGCTGTTCAACAAACAAAGGAGTGGGAAGGTCACACCAAAAATAGTAAATCCAAGTGTGTCTGCAGGAGACCATAGTCATATGGGCAGCAGGTAGATAATGTTGGCCCCTCTTTTCTTTCCTTCTTTTCTTTTCTCATGGAAAGGAACGATTACTGATGACTGAAATGTCTTCAGCTTGAGATAAGAAAACCATGTTGGCCCAATGCTGTTATTTGGAAAATGCACATGTTTGAAAAAGTATAATCTAAATTGTTTTTCAAAGTTTTCCTGTGAAATGTTAAGGCCAGATTCCCCAGGATATGCTGATTGCTCTGATGATACAAAGAAGTAATGAACCTCAGTGAAGTAAAGTTTAAGGTTTGATTTTTCTCATTGAAGTAGCACAACACAGCTAGACTGTTCTGGTGAATTTGGCCCATTATCAATATATCCCAGTGTCTGCAAGTCAATCAGATTGCCAAGAGCATGCTCCTTATTTGCTTCCGAAAGTCCACAAAAATAAAAATAACTAACTAACTAACTAAATATATTGATTTATCCAGTACTTTTGTTTGGCTCTTACATTGGCTCAGTCATAAAAACTGAAAAACAGAATTGTCTCCTATTTTGACTTCCAGAATATTTCATATGGGAATTCACCAAGAAGGATTCTATGATCCACTGGTCCCAATCCTGCTCTTTGTGAAGTTAAGAACTGAATTCATTTATTGTTACAATGGGAGCATGATTCAGTTTGATAGATCGCAGGGCAAGGCTCATTGAGTCAATTCATAGTCGTATGGTTAAATAAACATTAATTTTGATAAACCATTCTGCTTGGCTATGGTACATTAAAAAGCCTTCTCTCTAGGGAATCAGAATAAAATAGGTCAGATAATTGTACAGTAAATCTTATCTGCTGCAGCAATATCCATTGGATAAAATTACTACATATATATCAGTCATTTAGTTCAGTATAATAAAAATAATTAGATCTGAACCTTGCTTTAAAAATGCATCAGTTTTACCTTGACATTTATTCTTGATAAATGAGCTTCACTTCAGCATTTGTGTAGCAGCAGGAGACCTTTATCTTGTGACATTGTTCTATTCCAATGACATTATTTCTTAATTACCACTGCTATCACTAGTACGGAACCCTGCATGTTATTGGCGAAATTCAGCTTTGGCTAAACTATGCACAAAACTATTCAATCTCAGTGGGAATTGGGCCTGCTCTGTCAGGATGGGAATGGGTAGTCTGTTCTCAGGCACTGCTTGTATGGCTTGATCTTTGTATATTTACTGCAAATTACGGAAAATGAGTACAGAAAATTAATTTAAAAAATCTGAACCCACGTAATACAAATCTCTTGGCCAGATCCTGGGTCCTGCATTTGTCTCTTTCACACTATTCTGTTGGCACAAAGGGGAAAGAATGCTGCCTTAACAGGGTAAGCAGGGTAGCCATCTCTTTTATGGGTTGGGGACTGGAGCTGGAATGCAGTGCTTCTGGTGAAGAACTGTCCCAAGAGATAGCTGGAAATAAATCCCAATTCTCTCTGTGGTGCTCAAGCCTTAAAAACTGCTTCATAATAATTTTGCTTGGCCTATAATCTGCTCAAACATGAAATATTTTCTTTACAAATCCTGAGAGAACCCAGTAACCTGTGTCCAGTTCCCTAATAGATCTTGATCAATAAATATTTAGATATAAAGGGCTGTATTGAAAAAGAAACATAGCCATCTAGAAAAATCACTGAGGTTCACAAAGCCAGATTAGGTGCCGAGGCTCCCTATACAATGAATCAGGAGAGGCACTGTAGAATGGATTCACAAAGCCAGCATACTTGGAGGACTGCACACTAGGAGCCATTCTCGTGCTTGCATATACTTTCTCTCTCACACACACACACTTTTTCTCTCTCCGGTAGTGTTGAAACTGCTGCACTATGGATAAATAATGAAAGAATCATTGGGAGAGGTATGTATGGTGGGGGAAAGAGAATGACTCTGAAGTCCAATGGTTACATTACTTACCTGGGAGGTGGAAAACCCAAGATCTTGCTGCTCCAGTTAGTTTTAATGTATTTATTCACAGTGGAACAGCTCAATAGCTTCTGCAGGAGATTGAGGAAGCTCCATGTCAGCATATCCCACAGCAGAGTGGTTATAGCCACCTTTTACTGAGGTGGCAAGTGTTTTTTCAAATCTTTTCTTTTCACCAGTTGAGCACCCCGCTAGTGGGATAACATTATGCAGAAAGTCCTCCTTTTATTCTCTCCAGCTGCTTTATGTAAACCCATCTCTAGGACCTTGTTTCAGTAAGTGAAGTCTGAGCACCTGAAGGACCATCCATCTTCTCTTCTCTTTGTGGATCACTCTGGGGCTTAGACATCCAAATGGCTGACATGAGGCTGCACTGAGCATGCTCAGAGCCAATGGATTTGGGGAACTTTTACTGCCAGAGGGAGATGCTGAGCAAGTTTACATGCCTATACATTGTGTGAGAAGCTGAGTGGGAGCTTTGTAAAAGCCAGTGGCGCCTGATTCTGGGATTTAGGTGTCTAAAGTGGCAGTTAGGAGCATAAATCCAGCCCAAAGACACTATTTGTTTTCTCTGATATTCTAGTAGTTAATTTGCCATTAAAGTAAAATGAATCTCTAATAGTACCAAGTGACACAGCCTCAGTTTGACATCATTTCTAGATCTATCCCACTGTACTTCTCTCATTTTAACTGGTGCTCTCACTTGAGTTTACACACCAAGTTTACAAATGACAAATTAGGCACACAGAGGATGTTTCAGTACCATACAGGGGACAGTTATTTGTTAGTGGAGTCTGGCAAGCAGCTTCCCATTAGCAACCAGATTGCAGCCATTACTCATCGAGAGCTCATAAAGGATGGATGATGATAATGTGCACATCACCACAGTGGGGGTGGGGAACAGAAGACATGGGGCCATGCCCCAACTTCTCTCTCCCTCAGCAGGCCTGGTGCAAAGGCAGAAGTATCCTGAATAACTTCTCTTCCACCTGTGTGCTTGGGAGCTCTAAGAATCAAACCTCCTCCCAAACCACCTCCCTTATGGGGTAGGGTGGCTTTGCAAAAGGCACAAATCTATCCTAATTAAAGTGCTAACCAAACATATCTCATACTCCTGTGCATTTGTCCCCACCTCATATGTCTTAATGCACAACATTTAAGTAGTTCAGCAGTGCTGAAAAAACCTACAGCATACAGCAGGGTGCACCTGGTAGCCATAGGTACTAGTGATTATTAAAGCTATTTCTTATAAGGGTTACTTTACTTGAGATCCACTATATTGTTGTGTGTTTATTACTTATTTTAATACTGCATTATAGGTGCCTTTGTGTGTGTGAATATACAATCAGAATATATAAATACACGTCTATCTCATTAAATAAATCTTGTGGGATGCTAGAGAGTATAAACGTGCAGATGGTATTATGAAAGAAGGCTAATTAGTTGTTAGTCTAAAAAAGGGTTGTGCTACTAAACTTAACTATGTGGTTAACTAACTTTCACCAGAAGAATCCCTCTGATAGCTAAACTAGATAGAACCTTGCATGAGGGTGTCCAGATTGTTACCTACCAGCCCTGTGCTCTTGGGGAGCCAAGGAGTGACATTCATGGAAAACCATCCCCCCCTTCCTCTAGGCCTCTGCTAGAATCAGACAAAGCAAGGAAAAGGCCGGAGAAGACACATCTAAACTAATTAAGGAAACACCCCAGCCTCATCTGCATTGAAGATAGAACAGAGGGACATCTCATTAGCATACAGAATGGAGACCAGCTCTTTCAAAGCAGGAACTGCACTGAACTATGGGATACCGAAAGAGGAGAAGCACTGACTGATGGGAAATCTCTGCTCCAGTTGCTAATGAACCCAGGCCTGCTCACACCCAGATTAGTCATTATCAGACCAATTCTAGTAATGATCCTATTGACATCCAAAATACTGAAACTGCCTAGTTGCATTGTGAGCTCGTTCAAGGAACATCACCCATAACCAGGGGTGATCAGTCTCTATTGTCTCGCCTCTGTTTCTCTTTGAACTATTGTCCTATCCCTATAAAAATCCTATCCTTGCCCAAGAAAAACTGTTCTGATACCTGGATTTAAACTTCATCAGTTCCATTGAGACTTCATCATCTCCTGTCTGATTGTGCTGGAGGCTCTGCTCTGCTCATCTCCTGCCCTCTGAACCCCCAGCTCCCATCACCATCTGGGAATTCTGATCAGTGCAAGCTCCACGGAGTGGTGAGATCTCTCTCTCTCTTTATCTCTCTCCCCCTCCCCCCCACAACGACCTCTCTAAGCATAGCCTCCTGACCCTGCCCTATGTAAACTGTTATAACATTTGTAATCCATTTCAATTTTAGATGTAATATTGTAACTGTTTTCACTACTCAGAAATAAATAACTTTCATTGTTAAGCTGGTTGCTTCTCTCTCTCTTTCTTTCTCTTTTGCTGACTTTTCCTCAAGGGATGTTGTTTTGGCTTCCTCATTCGCTCTGCAACAACGCTTCTTATACCCAAGCTAAAGATCCCTGTAGTGCCCCAAATCCTGTGGGGTTTGCTCATCATGTGGTTTACCAGTGAATGATTGTGGTGTGAAAGTGGGGATAGGGGGTGCTGAACCTGGGGGCTTATGAGGATGGCAGCTTAAAGTGCTGTTTAATTCAGCCCACTGAGTCCAAAGGCTCATGAGGGTGCAGTGTGGCATTGCTGTTAACCCAGCCTGCTGAATCCAGGGACATATGAGGGGTCAGCTTGTGAGTGCTGATTACCCAGTCCTCTCAGATGTGCTCTGTTAGTGGGTGTGAGTGTCTGTGTGTGTTGCTAAGGTGGGAAGAACCCCATCCTGAGGAACCTAGTTCCTGCAGGAGAGCTCCAGTGGGAGGGGGAATTGGCAGCAGGGAGAATTCAGCTCCCTATGAGAGCGCAAAAGTAAGCACAAGTAGCTCACTGATAGAACTGATAACCTTCCCCAGTCCCATAAGAGTAACCCTAATAAATGAGCATACTCCAGAGTATTGGGCAAATCTGGTAACAAAGTCTGGATTTCATTCACACGATTAGTAAGTAAGCAAAAAAAGTGAGATACATAAATGTCAGCTCACAATTTTAAACCCTCATCTAAGAAAAACTTGAATTGACAGAAAGTGAAAGTCTTCCACACTGAGTCACATTCAGTTGTAGCTAGTGTTAGAAACTCACTAGGGCTGTCAATTAATCTCAGTTAACTAAAAAAAAATTAATCATGATTGATCAGTTTTAATCACACTGTTAAACAATAGAATACCATGCCTCCATGATGATGACATTTATTAAAAAACTAGTAAGTTATTTAAATGTGTGATAAAACTCTTTGGGAGGGGGAAGAATTGTATGTCTCTTACTCTGTTTTACTCATGTTCTGGCATATTATTAATTTTATAGCAGTCTTTCACAGCAGATTTGACAAAAATCAAAGAAGGTACCAAGAAGGTACCTTCTTCCAAGGTGAGATTTCTAAACCGATATCTACACCACTTGACCCAAGGTTTAAGAATCTGAAGTGCCTTCCAAAATCTGAGAGGGATGAGGTATGGGAGTCTTTCAGAAGTCTTAAAAGAGCAACACTCTGATGTAGAAACTACAGAATCCAAACCACCAAAAAAGAAAATCAACCTTCTGCTGGTGGGATTGGATTCAGATGATGAAAATGGACATGCACCAATTATCAAATGCTTTGGATCATTATTGAGCAGAACCTGTCATCAACATTGATGCGTGTCCTCATGTCCTTTGGAATGGTGGTTGAAGCATAAAGAGACATATGAATTTTTAGCTCACCTCGCATGTAAATATCTCACAATCCTGGCTACAATAATGCCATGTGACATTGAAAATAAGAAGTGGGTAACATTGTCTCCCACAAATGTAAACAAATTTGTTTGTTTGAACAGTTGACTCAACAAGAAATAGGACTGAGTGGACTTGTAGGCTCTAAAGTTTTACACTATTTTATTTTTGTATGCTTTTGTACATATTTTTATAGTTGTAACTTCAACTTTCATAGTAAATAGATTACACTAGAGTACTTCTATTTACTAGGTGAACTGAAAAATACTATTTCTTTTGTTTTATACAGTGCAAATAACTGCAATCAAAATAAATATAGTGAGCACTGTACACATTGAAATCTGTGTTTTAATTGAAATCAATATACTTGAAAAAGTAGAAAGCATCCACAATATTTAAATAAATAGTATTCTCTGATTGATTAACATCACAATTAATTGTGATTAATTTTTTTAAGAGCTTCACATCCCTAAAACTCACACGACTAAAATGCACGTATGAGATTTCTGGCTAAGTGGTTTAGAGCCAGCATGTTAAAAGAAATTTTTTAAAAGTTGATAATTTTGCTGGTAAAACTATAATTTTGATTTAAATCACCCCGAGACCAATTCATTTGAAATAAACTTTAGGAGCAGATATTTTTAGAGCATACAAGCAACTCTCAACCAAATCTAATGCACTGTAAAATCAGGAGTTAATTCAAGAGATCAATGTAGGATCTCTTCTGAACTGTATGCTTTGGTTTGATACCTTGATAGTGACGGCTCTAGAGAGTAACAAAGTAGTGATGAACATTAAAGAAACATGTTTTAAAACTATGAGGGAAAAAGTTAACAGCAAACTGGAGAGGAAAATTAAACTTAAAAACTATGTAATTGGCTTAAGAGTTGCTTAAGATTAGTTATGAAAACAGCAAAGGGCAAGAGTTTCAGATGCATTCAAAGTCTTATGGATGCATCTGAGGGAAGGATGAAAGAAGTCAGTTGTGGGTTTGATTCTGGGATGGATTCTGTACTGACCTGGACCTCAGTTTACTGTAAATCAGGGGTGGGCAAATACTGGCCTGTGGGCTGGATCCAGTTTGCCAGGTTCAGCCCCCGAGGGGTCACCGCCACTATATTTTCCTCTGTCTCCACAGGTATGAGTGATTGGCACCGGATCACTGTTCCCTGCCAACTGGAGCTGTGGGAAACCGCTTGGACTGGGACACCGTTTCCTGCAGCTCCCATTGTACAAGAATGGCAATCCACAACCAATGGGAGCTGCAATCGCTTGTGTCTGCGGAGGTGCAGGTAAATATAGTTGTGGTAGCCTGCCAGGGGCTAACCCTGGTGTGCTGCCACCATTTTATTGCCTACCCCTGTTACAGATCAACCTAAAGGCTGCTCTAAGTATGCCACCAGGTTATATAAAACAGAGTGCTCCAGTCTTGCCTCCAACAGGTCCCCTATGTTAGCTGCTTCAGAGAGGTATGTTGTAGGAACTTGGGAGATCCAGTGAATTTCTGTCCCCTTTGGCATTTGAGTGGCATGAAGATCTTAAGTGAAGAAGAGAATTTGGCTCATAGCTATATTTTAATTGTAAAACTGGCATAATTATTACCTGTCTCTTCCCTCCCCCCAGAGAGGTATTCTCAATGTGAAAGGATAGTATGACATCATCCGGAAGGAGGATTCCAACTATGGGATGATTTTCCTCTGCTGCAGCTGGATGTTCTCCTCTGAGATTTTCATCCTACTCAACAGCACAGAGGCTGTCAGTCTGGGATGGAGGGGAACCATTCTGCTGTGTTCCAGAAAGTCTCACTTATATACCTCTTTGCCTTCCTTATCTCCTCCAGTTCAGCCACTCTTGTTTCCAAAGCCCATATACAGTCTCTGAGGGCCCAGAGTTTCTTTCATCCAATACTCACATATGCCACCTGCCAATTGGATAGGTAATCTTCCATGTGCTTTTCGTGGAAAAATCATTAGCCTTAATTGAAATAACATTTTCTTTAGATGCCTATGTAGCTACCTGGCCAGTATTCACCTAACAGATGTGAAGGAAATAAGGTATAAAATAGGAGAAATGCTGATATGAATATGAGATCTAGCCTTTAAGACCACCGGCTACTACTGTGGTGAGAATTACAGACTATATAGGCTTTCTTCAAGTCTAGGGGAATTTTCGAATAAAATAATAAATAACAGAAGAGTACTAAAATGGTAGATAAGTATAAGCTGACTGTCCAAAAAATGTATCTCCTGTAAGGAAAAGTCATGCTATGTCTAACTAATAAGAAAAACAATCACGGAGTATAGGCAAAAAGCCCTAAGCTTTGATTAAAAAGTAGTGAAACAGGAAATAAAAGAATCATAGTGGAAAGAAGTTAACAAAACTGTACCCGAGAGGTTGAAATTGGCACTAGCATTCCTATTAATGACTATAGTAGGTAGTGGAGAGTGAGCCAGTGAAGTTAAATGTGTAATTATTTTAGAACCAATAGAAAGGAGAAGTGGAGGTTTTATAGTATGAATGGGAAGGGTTTGTGATTAAATGTTATTAGTTGGGAGTACTGGAATTCTCTAGATTATTACTCCTTTTACAGTAGGAAACTAAACATCTTGGCAGCTATTATCCCAACAGCATTTATACTTAGTGTTCTATAGCAAACTAAATTTTGAGCAATATTACATCAAACAACCAGAAGAAACATTTTATTTTTATAATTAGATTAAAAAGATGTGCAGAAACTTCAACTATCCATTATTCTTATTTTTCCCGATCTATAATCAGTGGAGAGTCATATAAGAATATTGAAGTTGGATGTTTTCGATCTCCTTCAAATAACTTACATCCTATTAATACAATGGAGTACTCATATAGGATCTAAATACAAACCCTGTAAGTCACTAGAAAGACTCCCATTGACTTTTTGAGAAAATGTCTATTATTGAAAATAAACCAATTTTTTATGGTTTACATAATCAGAAATCATTAAAACTATCGAGAGGAATACAATCCCAAACAAAAACAAAAGAATCATGTAAAATGTATTTTTGCAATACACTGGCTTCAATGACTTTCAAATATCAGTAAAATCTTCTACCTTTAATAATGCACCATCTGCAACTGCCTATTTTAATATATTTTATAGGTATTGTACATTTGAGTACTAAATAATTAATAACTTCATCTTAGTTTGCAGCAGAGAGTCTTTGGAACAAATCATAGATCAAAATAATTCACTAAAAGACAGACTGTACACATGATATTCATCAAAGTCTGTCCTGTGCTTTAAACAAGGCTGCTACATATTTACATCTGTTTAAAATGTAAAGCAACTATTCTGGAGGATAAAACTTTCCAAAAACTTGAGCTTACTTCTGTATTTGTTCTCATACTCTCCATACAGTCCTAAGTCTTTTACAGCATGATGTAAGTAACCTATTAAACTTTACAACAAAGTAGTTTGTTCATTTTTTATGGATAAACTATTTACATCTGATAAAAATTTAACAACTTTTTAATGAATTAAGTCTGTCTTCCTATCTACAGACATAATGAATGGTGTGTATACAAGTCCTTGCAATACAAATTCTTTTTTTCTTAGTGCATTAAAAACAGATAGAAAAAAAATTCTATATTTATTTCCAGCAACAATTAACTGTTACTATAAAGAATAAGGGCCTGATTCCTTACCTGTGTTACCCAAGATTTCATAGCAGAGTAACTTGACTGAAAACATTTATACCAGCTTAAAACTGATGTAATATAGGGGCAAAAAATTAATAATATTACAC
This sequence comes from Pelochelys cantorii, assembly GCA_032595735.1. Taxonomy (NCBI): domain Eukaryota; kingdom Metazoa; phylum Chordata; order Testudines; family Trionychidae; genus Pelochelys; species Pelochelys cantorii. Next base: position 242,576,654 of record CM064326.1, read on the forward strand.
TTCAGAAAGAATACACTGAGCATTCAAATTAACTTTTAGAAAAATGCTAATGTTTTAATTAATGTTCAGCAAAAGACTCGACCTCTCTCACTTAGAAGACACTTCGGAATGCATTTGAAGAATAACAATTTTCAGACAAAAAAAATCTCTTGAAGCTGTTTAACTAGAATAACAATGCACAATATAGCTTCATTTTTATTCTGTACAGAAAAAACGGTTTGCCCGTTTGCACTCCGCTTGTAAATATCCTACATTTTTTTAAAAAACACATATTACAGTGAAAACTTTGTGATCCAGCACTCATGGGGAATGGGGGTTGCTGGTTAACTACTTTGTCCCTGCCCCCTACTGGCAGTTCTGGCTCCTGGCAACTTGAGGCAGGCTGAGGGGGAAGGAGGTGCCTGCTGATGACGTCAGCCGGCAACGCCAGTTGTTAGAAGTCTTACAATGACTGGTTGGACAGACAGAAGTCAGGCATGTGTGCCTGAAGAGATGGCAGTATTTGTGGCTGGGGGTAGTCCCTGTTAACAAAGTTTTCCGGTTAACAGTGTGCTGAATACAAAGCTTTCTCTGTATATATTTTTCACAAATGGATATCCTTTAAGCCTAATTTTAATGCAACATCAACCCAGCACACAAATTATGTACATGTATAAATGCATGCGTGTGCACATGCACACATGCCTAGATACACACTTTGAGCACAGTAGCATTGTTGTGAACAGGTGAAAAGTTTATAACATCTATATGTAGGGTAATAGATTTTGTGAGTGAACAGTTTCCTGCTTATACAGGTGTTGTAATGTAGTATGTATTACTCCTACTTCTGAGTATGTTTGTGCGTGTATAAATGAAGTGTCACTGTCTATTCCTTTTCTTCTATCTGTTTTCCCATACAATATAAATGTGATTATTTCTCACCTTTACCATGCCTTAATGAAAAGCCCCTGGATGTTTATGTAAGAACATAGAGGCATGAACCTACAAGGCACTGCTGGAAACAAATCTAAGTAGCCACAAAAGAGGTATAACAAACAAGTTGGTTTTCCTGCACCATTCCATAGTATGCTTCAAATTTGATAGGAAATTATAGCCTCCAGAGTGAGAGGGCAGTTCAGTTTCCATGTCTATTAATTGCTGGGCATGACTTTGGAGAAATTGTGATGTTGAGGCCAGTCTTTTGTACACTAGTCATGAAGATGAACATAGGCATCTGGTACTCTAGGTGGGGGAAGGCTTTGCCTTCCCAAACCACCAGGTATGGCCCTGCCCACACTCCACTCCCAGAACGCCTGCTGTAGGCGTACTGAGGGCATAGTATTGCTGCCCCTGAGTGCCTGCCATCTCCATGCTCTAGGGCCGGGAGGTTGGAGCCACGTACCCTCCTTCCTCACCAGTGCTCTGGGCCAGGGAGGCATGGCCTCCTTCCTCCCTGGTGCTCTGGGGCTGGGGAGGCGTGCACTCTCCCCCTACTCACCCTGTGGTGGGAGGGGGTGTGCGCTCAGCATGATTCCCCACTTCCTCCCCTCCCTGTGGTGCGGAGGTGGGGCCTCTGCAGAAGGGACAGGGCTGTAGGTGGAGCTGGGAGCCTGCCTCCCCCAGCCCTACCTTCACCAACCACCCATGAGGATGAATGACTAAAAATACAGATTTTAGTTAAGATGCCATGGACTTTCCCCACACAGGTCAACGGTACACCTCACGCATACATTTCAGTACCCTTGCTATTTTAGTATGAAGCCTTTATTGAGCTGACACTATTAATCATGCTGCACTATGCAGAAGTGCATACCAGTGCAGACTAGGAAGAGACTATCAGATTCATTTTTATTTGTGACCTAGGCTGACACTAGAATTTGAAGCTAAACCAGCAGAGGTGAAAGGCTAGAGAGCTAATTCTTGGTTACTAAACTCCCAATCTTACCTCATGTACTTTAAAGATTTCAGTGTTGTATCACTGTGTGACATAATTTCAAGGCTTTTGTCAATTGCCTAGCTAGTCCTTGTATCATTTTTAAATATGGTGTAGTCCTGAAAAGACATTTATTATCTATGATCCATGTCCAAAAAGTAATTACTCTGAAATTAAAATAGCACACAATTTCTTAAAGAGAAGAAAAAAATGGTGCTTTAGAAGTACTGGAGAAAATATTTATTCATCACAATTCACTTTAACAGATTTTATAAATGTATGCACTGTTTTTGAAGAGCTAGGGCACCCAGCCAGAAGAATGCATAATTGGGGATGCTGATTGAAATATTAGATGTTAAGACTTTTTTATCCCTGTAGTACTTTAGATTTAAACTACAGTGCTGTAATATTCCACCTTAATTCACACACTAAGTAAAATATTAAATAGTTATAGTTTTAGTTTATCTATAGGTTGTAAAATCACATAATGAGGCCAAATCCAATTGCCTCAGTCATCCCAAAAAATCTTATTAAATAATTCTTGATCTATAGATCATGCATGAGAGTTCTGTTACAAGTATCTGATATTTGAAATTTAGGCAGTGTTAATTAGTTTTAAATATATATGTATGTCACATGGTAGATTTCTATTTCCCAAATGGATAAGCGCAACTCTTAAAAATCAGATTTGCAATGTGAATACTGACCGTTATTAGTTCACAATTCACTTTCCACAATATGTTCCAATGTTCACATAAAATTCAGTGTTTTTTATCTATTCCTGTCAGTAAACTAGGTTTTATACAATACTTAAATATAAAAGGAGGCATCAATAAAACAGTAGGACATGTATAGTCATATACATTGTTTTATACTGTTTTCTCTGTTCTAGGCTTTTTGACCAATGGAATAATTTTTGGCAGCTGAAACAAATATTAAATAAAATATTAACTACTATGGGAACACACATTTTATTTGCAGAGGAAAAGTTTACAATGGACGTACTATAAGAACAAGCTGTTGCAATGTGCTGTGTACACTGACAGCATTATACTGCTATTAGATTAAAAGAAGACCTTCAATCAGGATTAAAAAGAGTCAGATTTGCATAATTGAAAACATTATTTTAGTCTTGGCAGATATTTTTTTTATAATATCTGATAATCAGTGTGTACTCTTAAGGATTTATTTTTTATTAATTTGAATTTTTAGTTGCACAAAAGTATCAGATTTAAGCATTAAAAATGTGCTGTATATTGACATGTTCACAGGTGTGTATGGGATCATGCAAGAGGGGGAATCAAGTAATTTTTTAATCACAGATATTGAAATTGAAAGAATTAACACACAAAATTGTCAAGAACATGTCAAAATATATAAAGCAAATAACCTTAAATCCAACTCTAATAAGTTCTCAAGCAGCATTTTTCTTCCTTTGCTTAGCTGTAAATGTCTATTTTCATTATTGTTGATAGGCATCTTCTTTCATGGGCTTGAGTGTGTACAATGAAATTGACATTTATCAACATTTACTAATAAAAATCTTACCCTAACAAGACTGTTGAGACTGTTCATGTCACTGTCCTCAGCCAACCACAATTACAAAGTACCTTTCTATTGTTGTTGTTTTAAATGAATGTGCCACAGCTGCTTAGATAAATAAATGACCAAAATGATTGAGTGAATGCTGAATGAGGAGGCATAGCCAGGTGTTCTGATAGAGTAGGCTTCAAAGTGTGAATGAGCTTTGATGGATATCATAAAAGCCCAAGGTCTTCAGACTATTGTTGGAGAAACTTTCAAGTAATTATATTAGAGAAAGTAAAAAATAAATCTAGTGTATAAGATAGCTTTTGCTTTCAATATGGGAAAGTCAAGACATGTCAGCAGGAACAAAAGCAAAACCATGATTCTACAATTAACTGCAACCCCGACTAAGAGTCATATTGACAGAACCCCCTGTGGCCATGGAGAACCTATCCAAGGAGAGTCAGGAGCAGGATTGGGGTCTGAATTTATGTAAGACCTATACTTCAAAAAATAGTCAAACTGCCTTTGCAATCCATTGGCACAGCATAACCATCCCAATGTGTCTGTATTATTGAGATATAATTACATAAGAACATAAGATTGGCCATACTGGATCAGACCAAAGGTCCATCTAGCCCAGTATCCTGTCTTACAACAGTGGCCAATGTCAGATGCCCCAGAGGGAGTGAACAGAGCAGGTAATCATCAAGTGATCCTTCTCCTGTTATTCATTTCCAGCCCCTGACAAACAGAGGATAGGGGCACTATTCCTATCCATTCTGGCTAATAGCCGTTGATGGCTCTAACCTCCATGAATTTCTCTAGTTCTTTTTTGAACCCTGTTAAAGTTCTGATCTTCACAACATTCCCTGGCAAGGAGTTCCACAGGCTGACTGTGCGCTGCATGAAGAAAAACTTCCTTTAGTTTGTTTAAAACCTGCTACCTATTAAGTTAATTTGGTGATCCCTAGTTCTTATGTTATGGGAACAAATAAATAACTTTTCCTTATTCACTTTCTCCATACCTGTCATGATTTTATAGACCTCTATCATATCTCCACTTAGGCTCCTCTTTTCTGAACCCTTTCCAATGCCAAGATACCTTTTTTGAGATGAGGCAACCATATCTATACGGAGTATTCAAGATGTGTGTGTATCATGGATTTATACAGAGGCAATAAGATATTCTCTGCCTCATTCTCTATCCCTTTTTAAATTATTCCTAACATTCTGTTTGCTTTTTTGACTGCCATTGCACACTGAGTGGATGTTTTCAGAGAACTATCCACAGTGGCTCCAACATCTCTCTCTTGAGTGGTTCTAGCTAAATTAGTCCCTATCATTTTGTATGCATAGTTGGGATTATTTTTTCCGAAGTCCATTACTTTGCATTAAAATTCATTTGCCATTTTGTTCTCCACTCACCTAGTTTTGTGAGATCCTTCTGAAGCTCTTCACAGTCTGCTTTGTTCTTAACTATCTTGAGCAGCTTACTATCACCTGCAAATTTTGCCACCTCGCTGTTTACCCCATTCTCCAGATCATTTATAAATAGGTTAAATAGGATTGGTCCCAGTATGGACCCTTGAGGGACACCGCTAGTTACTTCTCTCCATTGTGAAAATTGACCATTTGTTCCTACCCTTTGTTTCTTGTCCTTTAACCAGTTGTCAGTTTATGAGAGGACCTTCCCTCTTATCTATCCCATGACAACTAACTTTACTGAAGAGCCTTTGGTGAGGGACCTTGTCAAAGGCTTTCTGGAAATCTAAGTGCACTATATCCACTGGATTCCCCTTGTCCACATGCTTGTTGACCGCTCTCAAAGTACCCTAGTAGATCAGTAGAACTCTAGTAGATTTCAGAATCCATGTTGACTTTTCCCCAACAAATTATGTTCATCTATGTGTCTGACAATTCTATTCTTAACTATGGTTTCAAAAGCTTCAGGGGGTTAAAAAACAACAAATGGTCTGGTAGCACTTTATAGACTAACAAAACATGTAGGTGGTATCATGAGCTTTCGTGGGCACAGCCCACTTCTTCAGATGACCAGAGTTTTAGTGTTTACTCCACATCAGTGTCTTCTGTTGCTATGAGAATTCTTCAGTGTAGATTAGGTACTCCACAGAATTAAATCTTTACTGGATAGCATGAGTTGGTTTTTTTAACTGCAAACAAAAGGGGAAAAATGTCCTTTGTCTCAGTATACTCTTCTCTGCCTACACAAGTGCAATCCTTAAGATGCACTTATTATCATATGCACATTTCTTCTCTACTAAATTGGTTAAGAGAACTTCCCTAAACAAACCATCCCTTGCTGAGAAAAAATAGAGTCAAGATGGCTTTTACTGTCTTTACTGATCTAGTGAGGTAGGCTTAGCCCACCGGGGACAGACATGAAATACTATGTGACTTCCCCTTATGGAAAACAGGTGTTTACATTGATTCTGTACATATGCTCCAGAACTCATTATCCTTTTTGTTACAAGCAAACTGTATTGTGCTAAACAAACACACAGACAAACAAACAAGATGGAGTATGTAGGTCTAATGGAGGACTATTCATTGGCAGGGTGAGTAAAAGGAAGCTTGGAAAGCTGCTGCTTTTGCTGCAACCTCTCCCTCAACAAATGGAGGGTTTCAGTCTGTGCAGGGATGTCAGCTTGGTACCTTTCACCAGTATTCGTTCCCATGGTGTTTTGAAATGCTAAAGCGTACAAAAGGCTAATGCATTTCAATAGAAATATAAAAGAGCAGGGCTGTTTCTGCCCTGTTACAGCTCAAAATGGACATTTTTTTGAGTGTCTGTTCTTTCAGAATGGCTATTAGTTCTTTGAAACTGGCCTGGAATTTTGCATGCAGCAGAAGATCTGTTTACTAGTCATTGTGCATTTTAAGAATTAATTTAAACATTCACTTAAAAATAATCTTATTCTAAAATAGGTTCTTACACTACGCTCATCACCATATTATCTGAGCACCTTCGGGTAGTGAGCTACGTTTGGTGGTTAACATCTAGCATGTGTTGGTTCTCTCATGCTCTCTTGGGTGGGGATGGGGTGGGGGGATGGAGATGTGTGTGGAGTGCAATGCTTTGTTTTGGTAGTGTATTTGTTTTGGTTTGCTTTTTATGTATATACACAGACATTTCCCCCCCTCTCCTCGGATGCACCCTGCTATGGTTTTGCATTAGATATGTCAAAGGTTAAGGGAATTCACCTTGCACTTGAAGCAGAAAGTGGGGAGTCTTGTGATGGTCCTTTATTACCTGAAGATGTTCTTTCCACTGTCTCAGATCACTGCCCCCCATCCCCACAAAAGAAAGCTGTCTCCCACACAGACAAATTTTACCCCTGTAACAGTCCCAATGGGGATACTGGAGGTATCATGAAATAGCTACCCTACGTCTACACAAGCTGCCCATTATTTCAAAATATTTTTCAAAATAATGTTGCATGGGGATTAAGGGATGGCACATTATTTCAAAATTTGGCGTTATTTTGAAATAGATTTGAGTTTAGGGGTGCTGTGTAGAGGCACCCTAATTGATAGTCAAGAGGAAAGTTGTCAAGCACACCTTACAGCTTTTGGCTCTCTTTTAGCTCTTCGTGTGTCAGACCACAGACCACCTTGGAGATAAGACTAAGGCCTTGAACTAGATTTGATATTGTATGGGACGTCAATTTAGAGAGCAGAGAACAGTTCCGATGTGCTTACTACAGCCCAGTGTTGCTGAAGAGGTGCACTGCAACATGTCTGTACTCGTTGGAGTTTATTTTCCATAGGCTTCATGAACAGGTCTATCACAGTGCTGTAGTCTAACCCAGAAGTGACCGAGATGTTGCTGAGGCCAGGTCATTGGCCACTAGGATGGGATGGAGTATCCCAGTTGACCAGAGATGACAGAAAGTGATGCTGCTATGAAAGATCTGAGCATACACAATTGAGCAATTCTGGGTGTGTACCTTCAACCAAAGGGAGACTGCACCATGACTACATACTCCAAAATACTTTCTTATGTCCACCAGTATTATAAGTCTTGTTCAGGTTCAGCTTCAACTAGCTGTTATTCATCCATGAACTGATCTCATCCAAGCATTCAGCCATCTTGATAGTACAGGTTGAACCTCTCTAGTCTGACACTCTCTGGTCTGGCAACATGCATGGTCCAGCATGATTTTAGTTAGCCGGATGTTCACTTATCATGGGTGTGGCCAAGTTTCTTGTGGGTCCACCAGTCCTGGCTCTCAGTGTTCTGTGCTGTTATTTAGCTCTATTTTACTTCCTAAAGGTCTTCTAAGAGTCCAGTAAGCAATGGAAAAGTTGGTAATGCTGCTAGCAATATTGACCTCCCATGGTTTGGCAAATTCTCTGGTTCAGCACTGCTCAGGTCCCAAGAGTGCTTAGACTAGTGAGCTTTAGCTTTGTAGTAGCTTCTAGATTCACCCACAACTTCCTTACAGCATGGCCCCAAACACTTCCAAGATGTGGAAGACAGTGGATGCTGATCCATTCCAGGGGAGGTCAGGAGGGGAAAAAAGCCAATTTCATTCAAGTGACCACTGCAGGGAGCTAAAGGCAAGGGGTCTTCTCTAGTCCAGCAACTCATTCAGACTATTTTTTGTTTGATCAGGCCAATAGTATGCTGGAAATTATTTCAAAGTATATTTTCAGTAAGAGGCAGAGATAACATTGAATTGGCAGCTTCTTTCTTTGTGTTTCAGAAGAGTTTGGTAGCCTCAGAGAAAAGACACTATATAAGATCAAAGTGTTATTAACCAGAAAGCAAAGGAAGCTATAAAACTGGTAGCTATTGATCATCACAGGGTAGGTTATATTACTAAAGAAAATATAATTTGGTTACCTAAGCTTTTTCTATGATCCATCATGAAAGCTATTTATTTTATGACTATATTTCTTCCTGTTTTTAGAATACAGCCTAAACAAGTTGAAGGACTTTGCAAGTGAGCAAAACAATTAAGGGGGCTTGGCAACACAGGCATTAAAATATACTGTCAGGCTACACAGTTTGAGATTAGTTTAACTGGAGAATTAAGCTAGATAATTGTAATTGTAGCAATGGAATGAACAAAGCAATAATATACTAATTTTATTTATGAAGCACCCCCTGCGCTGGAGTACTATTTGCCTCAGGGCTTCTGTATAGTAGAAATGTGCTCAATGGTTGAGAACACTGAATTGACTGATCTTTGAAATCAGATTTAGAAAGCTTGACAAAGATGGATGTCCAGGCCAGATAACATCTACTCCATTGGAGGTGCTACTGGAAATATTTAATTGTCTGATATCTTGAGCCACCAGCATTGCAACTCCTCCAGACTGGATATTTGCACTCTGTCACCAACCAATGCTTCAAGTATTTCTAAATCAGTGTACTTCTGTATCATGGGTGCAAAATCTTCTCTCATTTCTAACTCATAGGATTTGTAAATCAACTGCGGGAAGCAAAATTATGAAGGGCTTAGTGAGATCTTTACAGCTATTTCCTTTTCCAGAGGTATAAATAAATTAGACATAGAAAGGAGCCCAACACTGAAGTTTAAAGAAGTAGGATTATTCAACTGTTTAGTTTAGCTTGCTATTAAACTTTAAGGTAAAGAATTTCAATTAATTTCTGTTATGTGCGGGCTCAATTAATTATGAGAGACTTTCCATTGTTTATCTTTTATTAAGAAGTGTTGCTCCAGATTGTGAGGAGGCAGAGGGGGAACCCCTCTTTAATAGGTAGGGATATGACAAAAATTGAAAGTGTCATTCAGAGAACAAGTTCCAGAATCTGAATAAAATTTTATTCAGTCTTTACTAGATTCCAAACTAATAGAGTTTTATATTTATCTGTCCAGAACAACAACAAAATAAAATTGGGGATAAAGAAATGGTACAAAACTCTATGCAGAATCCATCCAGCAGGAATTCTGTGAGGGAGATCATTGGCAAAAATACACAGAACATCAGATTCAGCTACTTTTCATCCTGTTGAGTAGCTCTGTTGAAAACCATGGGATTATTCACTGAGTAAGGCTATTCAAGATGAGTAAGAGCATCTGAATCTGGCCCACAGCAAGCAATGCTTACCTTATATGATCACATGTAAACAGAGGTAGTGTAAACATGTGCATTCAAGGCCTGATTCTTCTACCCTTCTTCACAATGAGTTGCACTTGATTCTGTGAGATGTCCCATTTGGACTGTTGGTGGAGAAAAGTACTGCTATTTGGTGGCAGAATCAGGGCCGTTGTGAAGAACGGGAGAAATATTAAGTGCACATGATGTGGATGTTATGTAGTTTCACTATGCTGTCCTGATGAGTGTGTTTTATACTTACACATTAAAAACAAAATACTAGATCCATTACCCGAGGTATAAATTTCCATTTTAGAGCTTACTTTACTTTTAAAGACCAAATTCTGCCCTGTCCTGCACAAGTATATTGGGAAAGAGTAGACAAAGGGCCAGCCCTTAGCTTTTCAGCTGCTCAAATAAAAGGCTTTGCCTAGAGGCCAATACGGGACCTTGAGGGCATGTCTACACCAGGAAATTATTTCAAAATAACTAAATTCGACTTAATAACTCCCGATTTTACAAAATTGAAATAGCATGTTCCCACTGCTTGGATGCCTCTAAATTAGTCTGGGGCAGGCTTTGTTAATGTGAATGTGCTATTTCTACTTAGAGCCCCAGGAAGCATTGGGGAGTAATTAGTTCGAATAACTCTGGGGAGTAGTTATTTTGAAATAGCGGCTCCAGAGCATCCACACTACTGCTATTTCAAAATAACTATTTTGGAATTAGCACTATTCCCCGAGGAAATCAGGAGTATGGATTTTAAAATAATGGGCTTGGTAGTGTGAACTCTCTGCTTATAAATTCAACCTAAGAGGGGTTATTTTGAAATAACGCCCCTAGTGCTGAGGGAATACTCTCTCTAAACAGGAAGGAGGGCAAGCCTGTGGCAGCTGCAGACCAGCCTGCCATTCTTCCTGTACCGAACATTTCTGGGCAAATGAATCCATGCAAGTTATAAACCCACTGTTTTGACCATGATCACTCCACGTGCCTGCTGTCATGGACAGACACATCATGAAGCAGAACTCTAGCATTAATTTGTAATGAAAGAGATGCCAGGGCTCAAGCTGGGCAGCTGGAGAGTGGCAGCAGCAGAAGTAAGCGTGGCATGCTACGGTGTATTTCCACTTTTCTGCACTGCTGCTGGCAGTGGCGCTGCTTTCAGACCTGGGCAGCCACAGAGCAGCGGCTGCTGCCTGGGTGCCCTTAGGTGCTGGGACTGTAAAATGCTGAGTCTGGAGGTGCTGGGGCTAAACTCCTGCACAAATTAAGCACTACATATAAGGGATATGCACAGTACCTCCTGCGAAAGCTTGACTTCCATCCCCTTAGGCCTAAACAGCAGGATGACAGACACTGGCATTTGGGGTTTTCTGCAGAGGTAAAGGGGTCAAGAGAATTTGGTCATTAGATCAGATAACTTCAACTGAAATTCTAAAAGCATTATATATATTATCACTGATTTCAAGCTGCTGTACTTTGGAATATAAGGTAACAAACTAAAGTTTGTATGTTCAGAAGCTTCAGGGGGTAGCCGAGTTAGTCTATACAGGTAAACTGAAAAAACAACAAATAGTCTGGTAGCACTTTATAGACTAACAAAACATGTAGATTGTATCATGGGCTTTCGTGGGCACAGCCCACTTCTTCAGATCACCCTGTTGTTTTTTCAGTTTAAAGGTCGTATATTAGTGGGAATTCATGTTCTCTGTCACAAATGGTTCGACACCAAATAGTCTCTGCTTCTATTGCTTCCACTAAAGATACACTTCTAGTGGCAGCTTTTAAAAATCACTTTAGGTACCTTGAATGAAATTACTTTACTGCAGTATTTACAGTATCATCTGCATTTTTAAGTGCAATGAGAAACAGGAAACACTATACTAATTAGAGTAATCAAAGGCAAAATTGGAAAGCTTTTAAGATACTATATATATTTTAAGGTCAATATGAGGAATGAGTGTACTAATTAGTTAGCATTGTCTGACTTATCAGTGACCAACAACTTGCATCAATGTTATTTTTAAAGTATTTATACAACTTTTAACAGCTTAAAGAGGATGCATTTTATGTATTTCTTCAAAATGGGCTATTATAGTAATACATGATATTAAATATAAATGAACTCAGAATACCAGCAGCTCAAGAACACTGAATTACAGAAAGACACTTGGAAATATGTATTATAACAGAAAGAGTGATATACAGTTGAAAATTATTCAAGTTATATACACTGTTGAAGGAGATCATATCTGGCTAGAGCACTGATTTCTTTCTCTTTCTGACCCCTTTGAACTACTCTAGCGGAGCAATGGAGCTAGAATTCAGAAGTGATTAGTCCACTAGAGATTCCCCAGGACTCTAGGTAGTAGACATTTGAAGATCCTACAGAGGAAGATGATCTCACTGGCAGTAAAATGCTACATGGTGGCACAGTCTGCAATATCCAAAGAAGTGCCCTTACCTTCTGAAATATTCTTAAGAAAAAAACAGACGGTGGTTCACTATTTTGAAGCAGTTAGAAAGACATGTGACTTTGTGTACTTTACAGAATTTTGATTGCATTTGAGCAGTGTTTCTCAAAGTGTTCCGGGGACCCACTCTGAGAAAGATGCTACCACACTGCTCCGGTTTATTTACCAGCTCCGCAGCCACGGAGCTTCATGGCTCCCATTGGCTGCAGTTCATCATTTTCAGCCAAAACAAACAAGCAAGCAAGCAAACAAACAAACAAACCACTTTCACATCTCAAGTTTATGAATAAAGACTTTCAGAACCAGAGTCTTAGTGAGTTTATCTTAGCCTGTGTAGAAAGAGCTTGTACCAACTTCTTTGAAATGTCGTTCTTTTTTTTAGGAGGGTGTGAGATTCAATTATTTTCCAATTGCTTTTCAGGCATAGGGAACATCTGATTTCTCATTTGAAGTGAAGAGGTTGCTTGTGTGGGAGGTTGTCAGTGTTCTGGAGAGAGTTCAGCTTTTTCCCCCTGAAATGTTTGATGAAGAGGGTTGGTTTCATTTTATTTTGTTTCTGGATCAGTTACCCATTCATTTGTCTTATTTCCAAGAAGGCAGAAGGCATTTTCATGAGTGTAGCAATGCATTTTTGTGATTTTTGATATATGGGCCAGATCCTGATTCTTATGCTCATGTAAGTCTGGAATAATTTTCCATTTGACTCCCTGTTGAAAATCTGGTCAATTGTTTTGAAGTGATCAGGGTTTTGATCCATCTGTTTAGAAGTGGACTTAAAGAAACAAACCAAAACAAAACCTTAGGACCAGATTGTACTGCCCTTTGTCACAGTGGGTAGCACTTTATGCAAACCGGGACTTGGGAACCACGCTGCTAGAATGAGATAGGCCAGGGCTGTTTTAAAAGCCTGGAACTTTTTCCCGTAAGCAGGACATGATCATGTTCCTGTATTTGACACTGTTCGTGTCACTATGCCTGATGTGTGAAGCTGGCAACAAAATGCACATAAAGCAACTTGTCTTCTAGATGTTATTTATAGCTGAAACATTTCAGATAATTAAGATATTTGTGGCCTGACCAACAGTTAGTTCTTTATTAACAATGTACATTTCTTAAGCTGGGTAAATTGAAGCTGTTGCATTTTATCTATAAAGCCCTCAATGGCTTAGCATCTGCCTCTTGATAGACTACATCTCTCTGGCATTGTGATAGCATCATGGCTCAGTTGATGGGAGCGCTCAGGCTAGAGAATCACCCTCCCCCTTGAAGGGCACAATCTGAGAGGTAAACTCTCATTTGTGTGTGAGTACAGGGTGGCAACGCTTATATTTTATTTCTGAGTTCTCTAAGTCAAAACTAAAAATATCATACTGCATTTATGAGCAGACATAAATTCAGTATGATATTTGGGCTTGGCACACTTTGGAGGAGGATGGAGCAGGTGACATTAAGTTACCAAGTCCCTATCTGGCCACCTCAGCTTCTTTGGCCCCTTGACAACATATTCTGTAGGTTTTGTTCTGATACTGCCCTGAGAATCTAACAATGAGTAGAAATGAAGCTTTCTATAGTGTGAGTGGAATAGGTACTGGGAATAATTTACTGTGGACAAATAGTGAACATTTCTAAAATACCAAGTAAGAGCCTCAATTTCTTTAGCTGCTTTGGAGAACCTTTACTCAGATTTTTCATGTGTGTGATCCCAGTCTACAACTCATCCTTCTTCCCCTGGATGGCGGACTTCTGCCAAGTTATGGGGGCAGCATACTGTGGACTTCCGTGCCTTCTTTGGCTAGATCATGATGTTTGGTTCCATTCCCCTGAATAGTTAACGCCTATATTTTCTCATTGGCTCAAATAACATACTCTGGAAAGAGTATTTTCTGCCTTTCTGAAATGTAATGGGAACATACAGTCACAATTTATTATATGGTCGACATACAGAGACATTTCCTAGCACAAAGAAGAAAGAACAATTATGATAATTATGTGGGTTGCACATGCAATTAAATTATCCTTTTGTTTGCAAATTTACACTTTTAATAGTTTTAATTGCTTATACTTAGATTTCATGCAACTCAAATTGCTCTTCATTAAATTAATGAATGTAGACATATGTAAAGCACAAGTGTGAAACTTCATATGTTAGATTCTTTTAAAATATAAATATAAAATTAATTTAGAAATAGACCCTTTTATTTAGAACATTCCTTGCCAGTGTTGCAGAACCAGTATCTAATTTTTCAGCTTTCGGGTAATGTTACAGTCAATCTTTGGAGTCTTTACGGAGCATAGATGGGGAGTACCATACAGGAAACACATTTACCACTACATATTAAATAACAAACATAATCACTTTGGTTGGAATTTATGGAATAGTCTAAGACTGAACAACTACAGCATGAACAAAACTGGTCAGATTCTCTCCTGTGTCAGAACTCAACTTGGTGAAAGAAACTGGGTGAGTGTAAGTACATTGGTTCCAGGTCTGTACTGAGAGCTGAGCCAGCTCCCTGCCCTCTCCCAAGCTTCAACAAGGCTTAGAGCTACTGCTGGACTGCTCTGAGCTGTGTCACTGATGCAGGATCCTCAGTAAGACTAGTGCAGAATAGCATTTGTGTAACATAGCTGTGGCATGACGGCTCCCTATTTGTTACACTGGGAAGGAGGGGTTTGACAAATGCCCAAATGGGGAACCCAGCACAGATAAACCAGAAGAGAATTCCCCTCCAAGAAAGGAATTCTCTGCTAGTCATTGGCACCCGAGTCAAGGCCCTGGGTGTGCAAGTTATTTCCCCATGAAGCCTATATTACTACCCAAAAGGATGTTCTAAAAATGATCAGCTATAGGGGTTCACTCTGGCAGCAGTGTGGTCTGAATGGGTATAAGCAACTCAAATGTTAAAACTTCTTTATCCGACTTGTATGCTTAGAGCAAACTGCAACAGCACAAAAATATTCTGTAGGCATCATGGAACATTTTTTAGCATATGAACCCCTTGAACAACTTGAAAAAAAATTCTTAAGCTCAATTTTTGGTTTATAGTCATAGAATACTATCGTTTAGACAAATTAATGGAATGTAGACATTTAAAAAAAGATTCATGGGAGACTGAGGCAATAGAGTTACACTAGACTGAACATTTAACATGTAGGATATAAATGCTCATTGAGATATGGAAGACATTCTATATATCCTCTCTTATCTGGACAACTGAACCTGGAGAATGGAGGAATATAAGGAGCTATGTATACGTACAACTTGTTCTTATTTTTTGTACCAGTCAGAAGAAGTTGAATGTTCTTTTATTAAATATGCCTAATCTTGTCACTGTACCCAGATGGAAAGAAATCCTAAAGCAATACAATTATCGTTATCCTTTCCCGTAACACTTGTAACCATGAATTTGGTTGAGAGAACGTTACTAAAATTGACATTTTTGCTTCTCTGGAAACAAAGATGACTCATCCACAAGAATGCACCACTGCTGATCCACACAGCAAAATATTTTTATTTAGGAGACCGCTATGTCTGGGGCCAGCAATAAAACACTGCACTTAATTCTTTCCTTTGTTTCCTTCATGCTTCGTATTTGCAGCTCTGGTGTTCTGCTCTTTCTGTACATACAAATGACCTCAAATTAAATTAAACATCCCAGGCATATAGGAAGTACAGAGTACCAGAACTGATATTAGCTGTATTGATATGAAAGCAGAAGTTTTGCCTTATATCTCAATCACTTTTCGAGAGATAATACCACTACCTAGGCATTGAGGTTTCTTTTAATCCACTCTGCATTTTTCTAGCATCATTGTAGATACAGCATATGATCGCAAATTGATTTGATCAGTTTCACAAGGTCTTACTGGAATCAATTATAATTTGGAGACGTTACTGTCAATAGGGATGAATGTCAAGAGGTAATTTAACAAAGAGATGGTGGGACAATTTTTCCCCTCTGTTATACCTACAAGCTAGCTGTCACTGATCTTAGTAAAGATCAAATAGAAAAAACAATATCAGAGACTACAGGAGAGATGATTACTAGTGTAAATCAGCACTGCCCTCATTGACATAAGGAGTCTTGCTGATTTTCATTAGCTGAGGATCTGGCCATGTATTTGCTATGTGCATTAGGCCATGTCTACCCTCCAGATAAGATCGAAGCAGCCACAGTCGATCTTCCAGGGTTTGAATTAGTGGGTCTAGTGAAAACACTTTATTTCAAACTGAGAAAAGCGCTCCCATCAATGCCAGTAGTCCTGCTTCCACAAGGAGTAAGGGAAACTGAAGGGAAACTGTGTTCCCTTCGATTTCCTGCTGTGTGGACAGCGCCAAAATTCAAGTTAAGATTCTTTGACTTAAGCTACGCATTTAACGTAGCTAAAGTTGCGTATCTTAATTCAAACTTATTCCTTAGTGTAGACCAGGGGTTAGAGAATGGGATTTGTCTCAGAAACAGGTGAGGCTGAAGCTTTCTGAAATCAGCTGGGTTCAAATGAAAGTGTTGGGAGGAACCAAGAAAAGAAGAGGAACATGATAGCATTCAAAGGGCACATTGCAGACAGACTAGTAAAGTATAAAGGAGAAAGAAGATCTTGTTATCTGTAGTTATCTGTTTAGTTGCTGTCTAGTTGTAAAGTGTTCTTGCCTGAAAACCTGAAAATAGCTTGGGACACAGTTAACTGAGAGACTGGAAAAAACCATTTGGAAACTGTAATCCAGAGCTGCTTTAATTAATGATCACCTGGTTTAAAAGGCAAGAGGAGCAAGAGAAAGAATCCCTATTATAATCCAGAGGGGTCCCTATTATAATCCCAAATAGAACTGGTGAAAAATCAGAATTTTCCTCCCATGTGAAATTCCTTATTTCAATATTGCTTTCATTCCATACTGGGAGAAAGGTCAAAACAGCAAAATTTCACTGAATGGAAAGCTCTGACTCAAGACATTATGGAAGCGAATTGCTTTGGGGGAAAAAAAAAAGAGTTTGTTGAATCAAACTGAAAAAACCCCCACCTTTCTTTTGTCTGGGTTTTCATTGAACTGCATCTGCCTGAGCTACCGAGATGGAAAAAGAAGGTATGATGCACACATATTACAATTCTCATGCATCACCAAGGCAGCTAGAGTAGACGCAGATTAATATTGAACTAATCCAAAAGAAAGTATTCTGGTTTTGTTAAAAAAACCCTAAAATATTGTGTTCTTAAACCAATTATTGTTTTTTTCTATTTTCCCAATGGGAAACTTGTGGGGTTTTTTTTGGGGGGGGGGAGGGGAGTTTTTTTCCTAAATAACAATTCCAATTTTGCAGAAACTTTATTTTCTTGCCAAAACACATTTTGATGGAAAATTCCCAACCAGTTTCACCAAATACCTCCACGGTCCAATGGAGACCTAGATTTAGATCATGTTCATAGGCTCATCCATTTTCCTCGCTTTCTGTTGAGGAACATAATGTAGTTAAATGAAGGGGATTACTACTCTGATGGGCAATTTTGTAATTAGGCATTGATTTGTATTGGCAAATATTAACATGGTGGATTTTTATCATTCTTTTGGTGTATTTACATATTTTTTAAAAAAGCACCCAGAGCTTTCATATGGAAGCTCTTAACGGAAGTCTGAACAAATAAACAAAACATTGGTACAACAGAACAGTGTCATAAAGAATATTCTGTAAAAAAGTTAAACCTTGAATATCACCAGGTCAGTTTTATGACTGCTTCTCTTCCTTTGAAATGTACAGGAGCTGCCCATGGCTCTGGTATATTTTAAAGGGAGAGAGGCAGCAGTTTTCTGCTGACTCTCTCCCTTTGAAATGCACAAGAGCCACCTGCATTATTTATTCTGAAATAACAAATAATGTATTGCGCAACTACTCAGCAAGCCCATTATTTCAAAATAAATTCAAAATAACAGGCTTCTTACTCTGACTTCTGTAAACCTCATTATATGAGGAGTAAGACATGTTGGGGAAGGTGCTTTATTTCACAATAAGTGCTGTGTAGATATGCCCAAAGATGAAATAAGCTATTTCCACTTAAACTATGCAACTGGCATAACTTAAGTTGCGTAGCTTATTTCGAGTTTAGCCCTGCTGTGTAGACGTGCCCTTAGAGAGTTGTAGTCAGGAGATGAATTGTGGGGTCTCAGTCAAGCCAGGTCCAGGTTTCAGGGAGCCAAGGTCAGGTGCCATGTTGCAGAGAGCAGGCAAATGAAGTCAGGGACAAACCAGGGTCAGAAGCCAGAGTCTCCGGTAGACAGCAAGGCAAAGTATGGAGCCGAAGCAGGCAGACAGCCTGTGTCATCACTATGACAACTCCCCATGCTGGTGTCTTGGTTTATATACCAGCATGAGCCAATAAGGGGACTGCAAGGGACTGCCACTCAGGCCCTGCTGGGAGGCATTTCCTGTAGTTATCACAGGATTCTCCAGCAGAAGCTTAGCCTAAGCTTACCAATAGTCACGTGGAAGCAGGAGACACCCAACCTCCCCTCTCTCCATGATTCTAGGGTTTTAATCATGTAGTTCTTAGCCTACAGGAAAACAGGAAAACATCAGATGTGATCATATGTTTTTTGTTTTTTATCTTTAAAATATCTCATCAGTTTAATACATTTCTCCAGAAAATAATTGTAGTAAACCAAAGCCAGTCCCTTCTAAATACAGGAGTATTGTTTCATTAGGGGCAATCTGAGCAATTAGATTTCAGAGACTATAACTACAGCCCTGCAAATCCGCTAATATCCACTTTATATCCTCAGGTTGCTGCATCTGCAGATGAGGATAAAGATCTCTATGGCTCATTTTTGAGGATATGAATACTGATGTGGATGCAAATTTTATTGCTAGAACCCTGCAAATCTGCTGATATCCACTTTAAATCCACAGGTATCCACCTACATGGATGCTGATGCAGATCTCTGTGGCTCATTTCTGCAGATGCAGTTGTGGATGCACATACAAATTTTGTATCCATGTAGGGCTTTAACTATAACAAAGTTAGTCTTTAGATTCTTAATGAATTTGGAAGAGTACAGTGCTGAAAGCCTACAATTTGATAAGTAAGTGACAGCAGTACTTATTTTTATTTGATAAGGGAGGAATAATTGTACCAATTTCCTCCTTTACAATTTGAAGAGATCTGCTTTTCTGTAATTTGATGTTTGGGAGCCCAGAGAGCAACACTTGTGAATTTGTAACATTGACACACATAAAAATAATAATAACCAACTCCAACAGTTTACATTATAGTTCTAATATATATTGTAAGTAATAAAGTTAGTACTGACATTTCTTCTCTCATCATAGAAGAGTGTGTCAGATCAGCTTGCAGTAGTTCATGTGATAATTTTGAATTAATTTTAATTTGCATATATTTTCACCCCCTGAGCTTGATCTTCATTTGATGGTTGTTATGGCTTAGACGGGAAGGCAAAGATAGCCTTAAGCAGGCTAACTGCTTTAATGTACAACAGCTGGAATGATCCATGCTGACTCAGGATTTCCCCTCCAGCCATCACCATGATGCTGACCACGGTGGCATGCTTGATTCTGTAGGAAGGTGAGGGAATAGATATCGAAGCCGGATATGCTTACTCTACTCCATCAGGAGATTCCACCCTGGAAGGGAATTCCCAGCTGTTCTGATAGAACAGCTTTAAGTCTTCCTTATCCTATAAGAATGGACAAATACCCAACCTTCTTTTGTTTTAATTTGCATTTTAGTATTTCAATCCAGCTGGCTTCTCAGAATGTCTCTGGATTTGCCTTTTTAATTAGGCTCCAACATGAAGGAGGTCCTACATTGTGCCAAAGGCTCATTGCTTCTTAGCAAAACAAGTAGTCCAGATGATTGCTGAGCTGTGACTGGTGTTAGGTGATGCTCCACTTTGCAACTTCTCTTTTCTGAGTTCTGCTTTGTTTTTATTTAACAGGATTTTAAGGGATGCAATTGCTATATTCTGAGAATTAGGCAGGGTTGGGGTTTTTTTGGAGTGGTGTTGCTGCTCTTCCATGGCATAGAGAGGACAGTTCCTTCCTGCTTCACCCTCTGATAAGTGGCTAGGAATAGATTAGTCCGTAGATGAAAGGATACTGTAATAATAATGTGCAAAGCAGTGAATCTTCACTGACTTTCACACCTGAGTGAATAAGCTAGTACACAACTGGCATGTAAATTTCTGACGAGCAAAACTGTTGTGTACAATCATACAGGTATAAAAGTGTAGTGCGGGAGGGCAATGATGGGAGAGAGCGAAAATAGACAGTGGAACTCATTGCCACATTATGTCATCAAGACTAAGAACTTTGGAAGGTTCAAAGTAGGAATGTCTGAAACTACAAATATCAGAATAATAGCAAATGCAAAAATAAAAAAAAGTTTTAGGAGGGCTATGAAAGGTCATGCTACATTGCCTCATGCTAGTCTCTAATTACCAAGATGTCAGGGATTTCCCAGGGCCAGATTATCCCCAAACTGCCTATTTCTGTGTTTCTTCTACCTTTTGCTGATATATCTGGTGCTGGCCATTGTTAGAGACCCAATACTGTATTAGCTGGGGGGAGGGGGGGCGGGGCCAGTCTGCCAATGCTTATACTGAACTATAAGACAAAACAAAGACTGGGGAGAGACATGAGATGGGGAAAGTTACTTCCTTTGCTCTGAAATTGTGCTATGCCAGTCTTTGGGAGTAGTAATTTAGAGCTTCTAAACCTTCTGTGGAGCTCCAAAGATTAAGGAAATCTGAATTGTGGCACATCTTGTCCACAGAGGTATTCTCTAACCCAGTGGTTCCCAAACTTTTTGGCATCATGACCCCCTTTTGATTTTTGAGAAACCCTCACACCTCCCCACCTCTTCGTTACAATCACCCAATCCCCCTTTTAACAAAAAAATCAATTCATAATTTAAAATTAAAAATAAACACAAAAACTTGGTATAAAAATTATTTAAAATTAAAAATATGCACAAATAGTTTTTCTTGGTAAAAAAAATTAATAAAAATGTAATTTAATGTAAGAAATAGCAGAAACAAATTGAATTTAATGTGAAGGATGCTGCTGCATTTTCTTCACGAGTTGGGAAATCCTAGGTTTGAAATGAGGGAATGAGGGTTTTAGGTGTGGGAAGGGATGAAAGGTGCAAGCTCTGGGAGGGAATTTGGGTGCAGGAGGAGGTGGAAAAGAGGCTGCTGGCTCAGGGAGGGGGCTCCAGGCTGGAGAGTGTTGGGGTCAGGTGGAGAGTTGGGGTGCTGAGCGAACCACAGGCTTGTGGACATGAGGATGCAGGAGTTCAGGTTGGGTTATCTGAGGGGCTCAGGGCAGGAGGGTTGGGAGTATGATGGGTACAGGACACAGATTTGCAGTATGTGGATTGTGCAGTAGTGTTGTGGCAGAAGACTGGGGAAGTGAGAGGCTCAAGATGGTGGGGGTTCCAGTGTATGATAGGCTCAGGGTTGGGGTGTGCGGGTGGATGCAGGGGTGTTATGATGCTGCAGCCAGATGGGGGCTTGTTGGCCAGGCTTTATTTTTAAATAAAATATGTCCAACACAAATGCTTCAGAATCGTCTTTATTTATGGGAGGGACAGGGAACCTGTTTTGGGTCAGGGGCCACTGACCCACAGAAAAATCAGTCAGGGACCACACAAGTGAGATGCTAAAAAAACAACCCTTCCAAGCCCCTCTGATGTGACCCCAACTGAGACACCTCCCTCCCCTGGCACCCCAGGCCCATGGGGGGAGAGTAGGTAGGACTGAGATTCAAGGCCTCAGGCCAGATTAACTCTTCTGGGGTTCCAGGGTAAATGGAATTTGTGGGCCCCTCTGCGCCCTGAGGTGGGGCCAAAAATGAGGGTTCCAGTGTGTGGGATGGGATCCAGTGTGCCAGTGAGTGGGATAGGGATGGGGTGCAAAATCTGGGTGAAAAATAGGGTGCAGGAGCAAATTGGGGTGGGTATGTGGCCAAGAGGGAGGGGGCAGGAGCAGGGTGCTGGTGGGTGTCTGGCTCAGAGGCAGAGGCAGGGTGCTGGTGATGTCTGGGCAGGGTCCTGGATGGGATCTGGCCAGGGGGTAGGGTGCAGGTGGGGCCCTGAGCAGGGGGCAGGTGGGACCCTGGGCAGGTGGCAGGGAGCTGGTGGGGCCCTGGGCATGGAGGTCTGGGCAGGGGGGCAGGGTACTTGTGGGGGTCTGGATAGGGGGCCAGGGTACTTTTGGGGGTCTGGACAGGGTACTCATGGTGGTATGGGCAGGGGGCAGGGTACTTTTGGGGGTCTGGACAGTGTACTCGTGGTGGTATGGGCAGGGGGCAGGGTACTTGTGGGGGTCTGGGCAGGGTACTCGTGGTGGTATGGGCAGGGGGCAGGGTACTTGTGGGGGTCTGGGCAGGGTACTCGTGGTGGTATGGGCAGGGGGCAGGGTACTTGTGGGGGTCTGGGCAGGGTACTCGTGGAGGTATGGGCAGGGGGCAGGGTACTCGTGGAGGTATGAGCAGGGGGCAGGGTACTTGTGGGGGTCTGGGCAGGGGGCAGGGTACTTGTGGGGGTTTGGGCAGGGTACTCGTGGAGGTATGGGCAGGGGGCAGGGTACTTGTGGGGGTCTGGGCAGGGTACTCGTGGAGGTATGGGCAGGGGGCAGGGTACTTGTGGGGGTCTGGGCAGGGTACTCGTGGAGGTATGGGCAGGGGGCAGGGTACTTGTGGGGGTCTGGGCAAGGGGAGGGGACAGCTAGGCTGGTACTTGGGGGTCCCACAGCTGCACGCCAGATCTGGGGTCTCAGGAAGCACTTGCACTGCTTCCCCTCCCCAAACAGCCGGCGCATTGCCTGAAATGACTTCTTTCCGCCCGCTGCCTTCCTGCACAGGGGGGACGGGGGCGGAGGGGAAGTGGGAGTCCTGGGTCCGCGCCAGCTCCAATGGCTCAGGCATGCACAGGGCGCAAGGCGCAAGGCTCACGCTGCCTGAGCCGCTGGAGCTGGTGCGGACCCTGAACACCCACTTCCCCTCCCCGCCACGCCCCGCACGGGAAGGCAGCGGGCGGAAGGAAGTCACCGCTACACACCAGACCCGGCTTTTCGGGAAGCCCGCCGGCTGTTTGGGGAGGGGAAGCGGTGCTCGCTTTTGCTCAGACGCCTGCTCTGGCGTGCAACTGCGGACTTCCCCCTGCCCGCACCCCTCGGCGCAGGAAGCTGGCGCTACCTCCATTTTTGCAGGAGGTAATGCCAGTGCGGGCTCTTTCTTCGGGAGGAAGATTGACGGGGGCTGGGTCGCCTTGCGCGCCCCCCCCCCTCCGAAATTTCTTCACCCCCCCCCCCATGGGGGCGCACCCCCCCACTGTGGGAACCTATGCTTTAACCAAACTAATCAACACATGGATATAGGTAAATTCAGCTAGAAGGAACAATCCCGCAGCTTTAACAGGCTGCACTCTGGAATGTGTTTTCTTTTACGTTCTCGGAATTCAGTGTGGTTTTTAACTCCCCGTGCTTAGCCCAAGGGCCTTCAGGAGGGAGCAATCTTAACCTAGTAAATCCTTATGTCTTTATGTTATCCAAAATATAACACAGTTCTCATCTATAGAGACTTTAGCTGTGACCAATCCTGGCAGAAACATGTAGCTGCAAACTAATCCTGACTGGAAAAGTGATATTACAGAAAGGGAAAGTGATATTAAAGCCCAGGGAAGGTGGAGTTGGGGGAGGGGAGGGGAGAAAAAGGTGGGTAGGAGGATGGGCTTGTGATTATACTGGGCTGGGGACAGGAGGAAACCTTCATTCAATTTATTCTTCTGCCATGGACTTGGGCAAGTGATTTAATTTCTGTGCCTGAGCAGTCCACATACAGCTCTATAAAATGGGGGCAGTATTTCCTTTCCACAGCCTTTCGTCTGTCTCAACTATTTGGAGCATGGTCTGGCTCTCATTAAGGGTATGTACACAGTGCCTAGTACAATGGGATCCTGATCTCACTTGGGACTGCAGGACCCTACTGCAATCTCTCTCTCTACAAAAAAAGATTTTCCTGCTGGGCAATAGAATATTCCTGCTGGGCAACAGAATGTTCCTGCCAGGTGACAGAATGACGTCATCATGTCATCAGCATCACTGGTGTCAACAGGCTTTCTCAGCCAAGCGAAAGCAGCCAGAGAGAAGGGGGTAAGCGAGCATAGCGAGCAGAGGGCACAGCCCCCAGGTAAATGTAAATAGCAACAAAAACAAGAGGGATTGTTCTTGTTTACTTGTCAAGCTGGTTCCAAAGGGGAAAAATAAGATACCAAGTAGAAGAATGTGAAAAGAGTCTCATTATTTAGGAATTCGTGTGTGAAAGTACCAGCTTGTTATGAAAGCAGTTTGTCTAGTGTTGAGTTGCCTAGGACCAGGTTTATAATCGATATGTGCTGCTGTTATATCTGTACAAGTACTTAGACCCGCAAAAGTGTGCTTTTGCTTTTATAGTTTATTCCAGTCCCTGAGCACACTAAGCTATACTGGCAAAAGCACAGTTTGACCAGCATGACTATCTATAGGAGAGGCTTTTGCTGGCACAGCTATGCCAGGCAGAGATCACAACTCTGAGCAAGATAGATATGCCAGCAAAAATGTATTGTGCAGACCTACCTTAGATTAGCAATTTAACTTTCTGCATGCTTAAATGTACTGAATATGTTATGCTGCAGTGTCATGATGGCTGCCAGAAAATATGCTTTGATCGAAGGGGAATCATAGATCTTGAGGAAGCTGATCGGCATGGTTAGCCACCTTTCATTCAGGCTAAATGAAGGAGCAATTACATTCAGCCGTGTTTAGTGATAGCTGAAATAATGGAGCTACTACCCAAGTCATGGAACAACTTGACAGGGCTTGAATTGAAGCTGAACCATGTGGCCTTAGGCTGGTGGAGGGTGTTCCCTGCATATCAACTGTAAAAAGAGAGGATTGGGAATTGATTTGATTGTATCTATCTGTGTGAAAAAATCCAGAAAGTGAGCAGACAGTGAAAAGTACTGGTAGCTTGGCTTTGACAGAGAGCAGGAACAGAGTTCCTTGGGGCACAGAAAAGACTTGAATTTATGGGAAATAGGATCTTGTAAATGAACAGGATTACCCCAAAATAAAACAAAAAATACTTCAGTTATATAATCAATTTCTCCTCCTAAGGGAAACAAGCCTGCAAGAACTTGAATGTTGGCTATGTGCTTAGGCCAAGCACTTGTTCCCCCTTCATTTTAAAAGAGCTTTAATGGTAGTGCTCAATTTTCATTGCATTGTTAATTAGACAGAAGTTGGCAGCCAAATGAACCATAACTCTGGAGACAATAGTCACAGACCAACATTTATTTGCATAACAGTGGCACCTTAAACCCCCATCCAACACTGGGGCCACATTGTGCAAGGTACTGTTCCAATACATTGTGAAAAATGGCCCCTTTACAGTCCGAACACAGAAAGGGGATAGAATGGGAAACAAGCACAGAACTGAAGTGATTTGCCAAGATCGCACACTTAGTCAGTGGCAGAGCCACTTAGCATGTTTCTCCAAGTGGTTTTGTGGACCACTGTGAGAAATGCTGTTTTAAGGAGATGCTAAATTGGCACATAATTAAATCTGAAGTAAAAATGAATTTTGACAAAGGAAACAGCACCATTTAAAATGGGTTGTCTTGTTTCAGGTTTGATTAGCATTAAGAAATCATAAACATGAACTTTATAAGGGAGTCACGTAAGACCCTTCTCCCCCCTCCTCATATTAATACCCTCCACACTATCATAATAATCTCTGTACACAATAAGCCTTGAGAGGTATTATTTGAACACAGATGACTCACTGATCATTAATATACTTGTGTGATGTATATTACGAGTTATGACATATGCTGGAATGAGGACTATAGTGTGTATAAACCAGGCATTCTGGGGGTTGGTAAATTTGTATCTCCCACAAAAAGGAATGTGTTTTCCTCACAGGGGTGCTACTTCCAAAGTATTATGAAAGATAATGTATTACCTATCACAAACTAACAAATGGCGGAAGCAAATCTCATATCACATTAACAAGTGTGGGAGAAGACACCATGGCCTCTCCACCCAGAAGGATTTACTTTTCGCAGAATACATGGCAAAGGTTTACTCGTCTACAATAATGGTGAGGCTGAACCACAACTCATAAGTAGTTGAATCAACCAATTGTGTACAATATTATTGTATTATAAAGGAGTGTGTCAAGGTCTTTTCTAAAAGCTAAGGACATACTGGTGATTAATATCACTGTGAAATATGTGTATTAACACAACATAAGGAATTGTGGATACCCATTGATATTAGGCAGGCCTGGGAGTATGTTCAGGTCATTCTGCAAGAAGTAACTGAGACTGATGGACGCCAGACAAAACATAAGAATGGCCATACTGGGTCACACCAAAAGTCATCTAGCCCAATATCCTGTCTCCTGACAGTGGCCAGTACTGGTTGCCTCAGAGGGAATGAACAGAACAGGGAATTATCAAGTGATCCATCCCGTCACCCATTCCCAGCTTCTGACAAACAGAGGCTATGGGCACCATTCCTGTCCATCCTGGCTAACAGCCATTGATGGATTTAACCTCCATGAATTTATCTAGTTCTTTCTTGAACCCCGATGCAGTTTTGGTCTTCACAACACCCTCTGGCAAAGAGTTCCACAGGCTCACTGTGCGCTGTGTGAAGAAATACTTCCTTTTGTTTGTTTTAAACCTGCTACCTATTAATTTCATTTGGTAACCCCTGTTCTTGTGTTATGGGAAGGAGTAAATAACTCTTCTTTATTCACTTTTTCCACACACGGAGGCTGTGGGACAATACGGAGACATCTGGGGTCAGAGCTGCTGAACTAGAGTTGTCTAATCATGTCGTCACTCAGGATGTGACCTGCCTTCTGACTGGCTGATTGTGAATATCCTTGGTTGGGAACTACAGTAGCAAGGCATTGTGAGGCATTCAAGGTTACAGGGAAAGTGGTAACAACCCTCACTGGTCTGGATTGCACCCCAAACTCTGCAACAATTAGGACATAAACTTTGTGTATTGAGAAGGGAGAAGATGGCAAAGTCTTTGAAATAACTGTCAGTAGCAGCACCAGCTTGAGTTGTTTCTCCATGTGTATTACTGTAACAGAGTGGTGTGAACAGCCTGAGATCTAAGCGGAAATTGTTGAACGTTGGACGCATTAGAGGTGCAGTAACCTCAAGGTAATTGTGACAGAACTTCAGCACTCTTAATAAAGCCTCACTGAACTTTGAGCAACCACAGGGACGGTGTTATAGGATGGGAACCGACTTGTAATCTTGTTCACTGAAATTTGCTGCAGTATTTTGAAGCAGAAAGGAACTTAGCACTCAGCAATGCCATCTGTGCAGTGCATGTTGAGGACAATGTCAGACAAGCCAAAGGACTATTCTTCATGTTTATAAACTGCAAAAATAAAATGAACTAACATTTGCCTTACCTAAAACAACAGCAAGCTGACTTGATTCTTTTCCAGAAAAAAATTATTGCTAATCAAAATTGGAAGCTTGGAAATCAAAGCTTTTTGTTGACATTATTATTTATATGATATAAAAATGTGCACTTAAAAATGAGCACATTGCCCCTGCTTCTCTATACTCCAGTGAATCTCCACACTTATCAGCTTGTTTTTAGAATAAAAAAAAAACCATACTCACAACATGTTTCTGTTTCCAGTAGGAGATACAGGGCAAAATTGTGTAGTTACCATGACGGCATCAGTCCTCTGTGGGGGAATGCAGAAGTACACCTGTCTGATGGGAGTTCTAAGATGGTCAGAGAGGCACAATGCCTCTTCATAGTTGTAAGTGAGCATTGTGCCACACTTTGGTTAGCCAGATCTGCTGATAATCACAGTCTCACCCCCTGTAAGATGTCTAGCACGTAATGTATTTTCTAATAGAGTCTTCGTCCTGCAGAGCTACACTCAAAGGCAGCACCAGAGAGATGAGACTGGTGGGAGCCAGGGCCAACCTGGAAGAAGAATATTCTCCAGGGATGACTTAAATTCTTGTGGATTCTCCAAGATCTATGGGAGTTAGAAGCAAGTCACACGACCTATTCAGTATATATTTCTTCACATTTGATCTCAAGTTGTTCCTTTGTGCAAGGGATGGAGTTATGTCTAGCACAAAAGAACAAATGGAGATCAATGGCACGAGAGGATTCTCAGATACTTGCCTTTGGAGACCCTCTTTCATTTGAGACCTGAATGGGAACTTCTGCTAAGTTAATGTACATATTTCTGCACCATTGGCCATACTAAGTGCCTCATATCTTGTAGATTACTGTATCTCATTTCTGCCAAGTTGAAATGCATCTCTCCTGTAGTTGTTAATGTATGCTAGTTACACAACATGTTACAGAGAGTACTATGTGAAGGCAGCATCTGGCTTGGACGTCTCTAAAATAAACTTTAGGTTTGATACAGCAGAGCATGACACAATATTGAAAATAACTGATATTAATTGAAATCTCTAGATGCATGAAAAGGTGTAGAGTAGTTTATTTTTGTTCACCTGTAACTGAGCATGCAGAGAGTGTTTCATCAGTATTATTCTCATGGGTAATTGTTATTAGTTAACTAAATTTTATACTGTTAACACTTTAACTAGAGAAGGAAGTTGGTTTTATCAGTATGTTGCCTATAAGTGTAGATACATCAGCTGAGTTACTTCCTTGGTATCTGGCAACAACAATGGTTTGGATTAGGTTTAATCGAGAAAACACGAATGCTAAAATTGACAAAAAAGGTAGAGATTAAGGTCCTGATCCAAAGCAAGCCATGGGAAGTTATTCTTTTTACTTCAAGGAGCTTGGATTAGGTTTTCTATCAGCTCCATTTATTGAGGAAATGCAGCCAGCTTTTGTTAGTTGGGTTCACAGTCTGGGACAACTGATAAAAAACTAGCTGCTCATGGATGTTCAGGAATCAGTGCTGGCCAAGACCGCTCTATCCATTAGCTCTTAGTAAATGAGTGTGACCTCATTTTGCAAATGCGGCCCTCGCTATTTTTATCCATGCTTTTGTCATCTAGGGTATGTCTAGACTGCATGGCTCCGTCGACGGAGCCATGTAAACTAGTTTACCCGGCATAGGCAAAGAAGCGGGGATTTAAATAATCCCCGCTTCATTAAAATAAACATGGCTGCCGCGTTGTGCTGACGATCAGCTGATTCGGCACAGCACGGCAGTATAGATGCGGATCTGTCGGCTGGGGAAGCCTTTGCTGACCGATCCTGTAAACCTCGTTTCACGAGGCATAAGGGATTGGTCAGCAAAGGCTTCCCCAGCCGATAGATCTGCGTCTATACTGCCGTGCTGTGCCGGATCAGCTAATCGTTGGCACAGCACAGTGGCCATGTTTAATTTAATGAAGTGGGGATTATTTAAATTCCCACTTCTTTGCCTATGCCGGGTAAACTAGTTTACATGGCTCCGTCAACGGAGCCATGTAGTCTAGACATACCCCTAGAGATTAGACTACTGTGTGCACTTTACCATAGGGTGACATTTCTGAATTGCCCAAAATATAAGTCATTACAAAAATGCAACTACCTGAGAGGCCCACCAACAGGAGGAGGGCAAAGGGGACAGTTGTCCCAGGACCTCGAGATTCAAAGAGATTCTGGACTCCAATTGCTGCTGCTGGTGCCAAAGCGCTACACTGCACACCCCGAGCAGCTCTGAGGGTGGGGAGGGTGTTGGTGGTGGTGGTGTAGCACCATTCTCTGGTGGCACTGAGGGCTGTCTATCCCTGGTCCCACCCCTTTTGCCAGAGACCCCGCCCCTTCTGGGAGTGCAGAGCCGCCCCTCCACACCTTGCCCAGGACCGGTGGAGGCAGTTGTTGCCCCTGCTAACTGTTGGTTAAGAGGTTTGACATTACTTTGGTGCTTCACTGCCTGCACATTCTGCTTATTCCTTTCCAAGTGGAATTTTGGGGTATGTCTAGACTGCATCCTTCTGTCGGCAGAGGGATGCAGATTAGGCAGGTCGACGTTGCAAATGAAGCAGGGATTTAAATATCCCGTGCTTAATTTGCATAAAAATGGCTGCCGTTTTTGCTGACTCAGCACTTTGTCGGCAAAAAGAGGCAGTCTAGAGGGGGATCTGTCGAGAAAGAAAGCCTTTTTCGACAGATCCCTTATGCCTCCTGCAAGAAGGTTTACAGGATCCGTCGAAAAAGGCTTTCTTTCTCGACAGATCCCCCCTAGACTGCCGCATTTTGCTGACAAAGTGCTGAGTCGGCAAAATGCAGTGGCCATTTTTATGCAAATTAAGCACAGGATATTTAAATCCGTGCTTCATTTGCAATGTTGACCTGCCTAATCTGCATCCCTCTGCCGACAGCGGGATGCAGTCTAGACATACCCTAAAGTATTATATTTGACCTACAAAGCTCTTAGTGGTCTGATGCAGAAGAGTGGGGGGGGAGGGGCTTGATAGCAGCCTTCAGCTACCTGAAGGGGGGTTCCAAAGAGGATGGTGAGATGCTGTTCTCAGTAGTGACAGATGACAGACCAAGGAGCAATGGTCTCAAGTTGCAGTGGGGGAGGTCTAGGTTCAATATTAGGAAAAACTATTTCACTACGAGTATCGTGAAGCACGGGAATGGGTTACATAGGGAGGTGGTGGAATTTCCATCCCTAGAGGTTTTTAAGTTCCATCTTGACAAAGCCCTGGCTGAGATGATTTAGTTAGGATTGGTCCTGCTTTTAGTTGGGATTGGTTGGACTCCATGACCTCCTGAGGTTTCTTCCAATCCTATGATTCTATGTGTCTTTTTTATATACTCCTGTGTCTGTAACTTCCAATCCAATTATTATCTGATGAAGTGTGTTTTACTGTTAGTCTCTGTTATTCCATTAGTCTCTAGGGCACGTCTACCCCGTACACTTATTTCAAAATAAGGTATTCCAGAAGAAATACTCCAAAATAGCTTATTTTGAAATAGCATGTCTACACTACAGGGAAGCCTGAAAATTAGTCCAACGCAGGCTTCCCTAATGTGGACATGCCACCTCAATTTAGAGCCCCAAGAGGCACTGAGGAGTAATTACTTTGAATGGCCATGGGGAGGAGCTATTTGGAAATAGCACTAGTGGAGCGTCTGCACTACTGCTATTCCAAAATAGCTATTTTGGAATAGAAGTTATTCCTCATGGAATGAGGTTTACAGAAATTGGAATAAGCCATCCAATATCTCAAATTTATTTCAAAATAACAGAATTGCTGTGTAGACGCTTGCATTGTTATTTCGGAATAATGGCCGTTATTCTGAAATAACGCTGCTGTGTAGACACACCCTAAAGTACCACAGGACTCCCTCTTGTTTTTCCAGATACGGACTAACACTGCTGCCACTCTGAGTCTGATCAGTCATTTGTCATTACGTCAATAGGTTGGTGTGTATCTATGCAAGATATAAAAATCCTGCTTTATCTTTAGGAGCTGCATAGGGAGGGAGTGAAATGGTGCAGAATATGCATCTGTCTGTAAGAGCTCTGAGGCTGCAACATGCCGTTTATGTTTCCTCTTAAAAAAAGCACAGTGAATGCCCAGCCAGTACTTGCTGCGGACAGCAATATGTTGCCACTGGCTGATGTCTGGTCACATCAGTAGGCCATGGCCGAGAGGCTAGTGCAGTTGCTGTACCCCTTCCTAGCTCCCCCGTAGAACAATTACTTGCCTTGTTGCTGGCATGTAGGGACAAGAGGCTGTAATTTCTTTCTCCCTCCTTCTTCCTCATGCAGCAGAGAACATGATTTTTGCTGAGAACAGATACCTAAAGAGGTAATGGGAACAATTTCATTTAATTCTGCACCACTTTACCGAAGGCAGCTTCCAAAAATACATATGTTTCATTGTAGCTCCATTTCAGCTACTGCATTCAGTGAACTGCCAACAATCTTCCCAGCACCTTAAATAAAACATGTCTGCAGCTCTTTGCTGTCTCTCCATGCCCCCTCAAAAAAGAGGGGTGAACAGCAAGAAGACTGATACAATTCCACAGGTCCTGTTACCAAGCAACCATCCCATGCTGATTTGGCAGAACTCAGGTTCTTTAGTCACTAACCCGTCAAATGCCTAGATCAAGATGGACATGAAGAGATGCAAAACACCCCAAATCTTAATGGAGGAAATGACAGGGAGAATTTTCAAACATCAAATACTAAATCAACACAAAAATGGAGTTATTGATATTTTGAAAAATATAATTACAAATGGACAAAGCTTAACTGAGTCAGGAGTATAATCAGTTACTGATTATTGAAGAGAGATGATCAATTTCTTACAGGTTATTAGTAACCCAAAATATTTGCAGTATGGCAGGTTTAGAGTTGCCTATGAAAAGTGTGTTGTTGACCTTGATAGACAAATATTAACATCCACAGCATTTTATCCCTGATCAATTAAGGGGAGAAGTGACAGTACTGCTAGATCTTGAGCTTTGTTCTCTGTTGCACGGCATCTTGTATCATTTATATCACTGCAGTGATCTACACAATCAGAATGGAAGTGTTGAAAAGTCATGGGTTTCACAGTCCCTGGCACAAAGTTTGCTTTTACCTTGCTTGGGTTTTAGACAACAATATGGATGCACATAGTCAATAAATCAATGCAGCTGCATTGAGTGCCATCAGTTCTCACCTGCTAATGAACTGCTCCAAGATGTGTTGGCAAGACACAGAAAAGTAAGGGAAAATTTCTCCACTTGCCTTGTGTTCCAAGCCATAATGCATAGGGAGGAATATAAGGCTGCTTGGGTTTGTGTGCAAGGAGAGAGCAAGGCTGAAAAATAACAGTCAAAACAGCAAAGCTTTTTCAGCAAAAGGTCCACACTGGCTCTCCATAGCTTCTTGCCTGACTAATGGCCAGAAGTGAGGTGGGAAAGACATATTCTTTTACATGAACTTTCTCTTTATGCCCTGCTAGTCAGAGGATTTGTCATTCTGCAAGTGAGAACTTGGTTCCTCTTGCTAATACGGGTTACAGCTGCTTCCATTAAAAAAATTCTAAGGCCACCTTGATAGTCCCCAAAGGAGGGAAAAATTAAATGGAAACCATCACATGTTGCCATTAAAGATAATTTATTTATCCATTCACTATGTGCAGGTTGTATATGTAAATTTTATTGTATGAATATGCATGTTGAAGCGTGCAGAATATTGCACACATGCAGGCCAAATTTGTCATATATACCCAATACAAACAACACTTATTTGAAATTGGACTGGCTGAAGTGTTATGGAGAAGAAGAAAAACATGATACACTTCTTTTCTTCTTCTCTTTTCCCGTTATGGTTCCCAGCTTGGAAGAACAATGATTGTATCCTGTTGATTGGCTTATATCAAGTTTTCTTAGCCTGGCTTATTCAGAATTTCAAGATATCCTTCTTATAGGGTTGCCACCTGTCTAATCGCACAAACCCAAACATCCTTGCCTTGCCCTCTGTCCCATCCCTTCCAAGGCCATGCCCCTTTCCTGCCCCTTCTCTGAGATTCCATCCCCACTTGCTTGATCTCCCTCCCTCCTTTGTTTGCTCGTCCCTTATTCACTTTCACTGGTATGGAGCAAGGAGCTGAACTAGAGGTGGTTGAGATTCAGGATAGGGTGAGTGCTTCTGCTGCATTTCCTGGTAAATAGGAGCTATGGAATCAGTGCTCAGGTGGGGCCCAATATGGAGTTCCTCTGGGCCTTCCAGGGGCCTCAGGGATGCTTCTGGGAGCAGCACAGGGCAAAGACAGGCAGGGAACTTGCCTTAGCCCTGTCATGCTACTGGACTTTTAGCAATTTAAAATCTTTGAGATTGGCTTCAGTAAACTCTGGGACGTTAATCCCAATTCCAGGAGACTCCCAGTGAAACCAGGAAGGCTGAACAACCTTACCTTATTATAAGTAAGTTTTGACTATTTACTAGCATTTGCAGTATAATCAATGGAACTGTATGAGTAACTAAGACCAAAATTAATTCCCTACCTTTTTAAAGATTCTGGTGTAATCCTCAGATGATAAAGATTTGAATAAGGTAGATATTTGCTGATATATTGTGCAGTGCTTTCAATGGCTTCCCATCCAGAAAATGTGTTCAAACATTTTTAATTGAACAACCCTTCATATTTATGGATATGAATGCTAACATACAACAGAAATCAACCATTACCATGGAGGAGCAAGTCATTTTTTTTTCTAACCCTTCTACATAAGTGCTCAAACTACAATACCTTTTGGCTTGAAATGGTTTTCATCACATATAGGGCTTACAATTTGTTTCAATGGTTCTCAGCATCCCCACTATACAGATTGTTCTAGTACCTCTTCCCTTCTATGTGTTTTTCCCCACAAAGGCATGCGTCAGTATTATATGACTAAGGCAAAACAAGTAGTCCTATTAATTTTTCCCTGAAAATAAAATCTGATTCTTTTATGTAGAGAAACTTTTTACTGAGCTCTCTTCCTGTAATATGATGTTTTTATGACTACTGTAAAAGCATTGTTTGAAGGGGGATCACTGACAAGTTTAATGTTTCATTGAAGAATTGTTTTATTTTTCAGGCTATGTCTAGACTGCAGGCTTCTTTCAGAAGAAACTTTTCCAGAAGAGATTTTCCTAAAAAACTTCTTCCAAAAGAAAGCATCCACACTGCGAAAGCGCATCGAAAAAGCGATCTGCTTTTTCGACAGATAGCGTCCACACTGAATGGATGCTATCTCACACGTAAGCTGTTGATTACTATAGGTGGAATGGCCACGAGGGCACCTCTGCTTTTTCCTCTTCTTGTGAAAGAACTCCCTCTTCTCCATCCACACATGCCTTTTTCCGAAAGAGCTCTTTCAGAAAAAAGGCTTCCTCATAGAAAGAGGTTTACCAATGTCGGAAAAGCCCCTCTGTTGTTTCAATTTTCTTTCAAAAGCATGCGATTGCAGTGTAGACATAATTGAAGTTTTTTCTGAAAAAACTCGTAGTGTAGACATACCCGAAGTGATTTGTAACAGCACTGATGCCAGTTTATTTGGGCACTCTGTGTTTTCCCCTTTCATTAATAGAAAACATGGCCTTAAAGCTCCCCTAATAAAATGTTCTTCTGCACAGGTGAAATGTAGGAGATGGTCTCTCTTTTGAACTGTTCAGTACTACTTTGAATGAAAAAGGTATTTATCTATTTGTTCTTTTCACATTTGTCTTCCCAAAATTCATATTTTTACTGCATTTGCTTATAAGGCAAACACAAAAATCTATTCAGTATTTACATTACAGTAGTGCACTGACGCCCTAAGTAGATCAAGGCTCTACTTAATTAGGTGGTTTATAAACACAAAGATATGGTCCTCCCCTTGCAAACATGCAGACATAAGAGTAACCTTTTAAAACTGAAACATTTGTCTGGTTATAGGCTTTATTGATGTGAAAAGTCTACGAGAGAATTTCATTCTTTTTGGCAAATATCAAACAACCAGGCATTTCACAGTAGATGAGAGAGGAAATTTGCCTAGAATTAATATGCATTTGCCCAATATCATAAGATTTCTATTTAATCAAAGGTGGGTAAAGATAAAGGGAATTCAACTACAGTGCTAGATTTGTAAACTGGTCTAATTTAGGTAAGTGGTCTGTTAGAGAGAACACAACTAACTATGAAACAGGTTTAGCCTATATTATGCATTTAGCATGGTCTGCTCTATGCATAAAGAAGACTCAGTGTTAAGTCACCAAGTAATGTCAGTGTCCATTCATCAGAGTTTTTCCATTAAGGTTCTCTTATTAGAAGTAGTGGAAAAGTAATCTGACATATCACTCTGCTGCCTTTTTGAGATATATGCTTCATTGCTTGTCACATCTTTATTGCACTCGACATGTGCAATAACCTTTTCTTCCTTTGTGCTGGGTAATGTGTTAGAATAAAACAGGCTGGCATAGTTCCACCACCCAAAACCATGTTTAGTTTTCACAAGTATCTTGTCTGTCTTTTTTTAAAGCCCTATCTCTGTTTCTCCTTGAAACAGAGAAGCTGCAGACAGAACATAGATAGGATTTTTGTGATTTAAAGAAACAGTATGTTCATTAAGATCTGTTATAATTTTGCTGATAGATTGAAAGATTTTTTTTTTCAAATTTTCATCATTCCATAACATGCACTAGTAGTGTCTCCGCAATCTTATTCAGTACTTTTATCCTCATCATACATATGCACTAGACCAGGGCTACTCAACTTTGAAAGCCCCAGGAGCCACAATAATACTCACAGCACATGCCAAGGGCCACAACTTAAGTGTGGTTGCATATACATGCAAATATATGCAAATAGCCTTTTTCACACTGGTGGGCATGAATACAAAGCACTTCCTACAATCCCCAGAGCTCCCGGCACCTCTTCCCTGGGGGCTAGAAATGCCGACACCCTGTACCCGTCTGTTCTAGCCAGCTCATCCGCTTGATTCTTTCAGTGCTCATCCCACCTGGGAGACGCCTCACCATTGTGGAGCATGTTCCCAGTGAAGGCCATGTTCAAAGGTTCTCACCTGTGGGCTGCATGTTGAGCCCTGCGTAAACCCAAACCACGCCGTGCGCCACAAACATACAGGCCGTGAGCCGCATGCGACCCACGGGCCACATGATGAGTAGCCCTGCATGAGACAGACACCTGTAATAGAACTGTGTTAGTCCATTCATCTATTGTTTATACATTTAGGGATACATTGTGCTAGGGAGAGGCAATAAAGTTACTGACCTAGAAAGAAACCTCCCAACAGTCCTAGGTTTCACAAGATGCCCAACTTTGACCCACAAAATCCCATATTTGCCCTGCCCTCCTCCCCCATTGGGCTGGGGCACAGGCATGCCAAATTTGAGCAACAAGCATTGCCATTCTGGGGTCACAGGGTCACTCACTCAAATTTGGTCCATTTGCCGGCATGGAAAGGGGACAGCCAGCCAAACTCAAGCAGTGCTGCCATCCCATGCACCAGGTGGCAGTGCTCAGAGCAGGAAACAGAGCGCAACGAACCTCACAGGAGCAGCTGCAGCAGATTAATGAAGAGAAGGTAAATTTGTACTGCAGCTGCCATACCCTGACTCCTGTTACCTCACCAGGGCAGCACCTGATCCCCTTCCCAGGACATTCCCAGCAGTGGCGGGCCTACTTTAGCCACCAGAGATGTTGAGGTGTATGAGGGAGCCCATATTTTACCTAAACTTTACCTTCACTCACACCTGGCTAAAACATCTCTGCACTGCCTGATTTCACCCACAGGAGAAAGTACCTAAATCTGATGAGAATGGCTATTCTTGAAGTATTTCTGATCTCCTCGTTACTCGGAAATGATCAAAATCTGGACCTGCTCTTGATGGCTTGGGCCCATAGGAGCTGGAACTTGAGGTGCTAGGGGTGCTGCTACATCCTCAGGCTTGAAGTGTTTTCCATCGTATACAGAGTTTACAGTTTGTATCAATGGACCCCCATAGCCTCGGAATAAAAATTGTTCCAGCGCCCCCACTTGGGCCAATGTTCCTTTTCATCTTTTCCATTTATGTGCAGATTTCTTCCATCCATGTGCAGAATAAATTTTGTTATGTGCACCTAGGCATGTGTGAATGTGCACCACCACGAGAAAAGCAAAAATAGCTGTGAGCACTCTACTAATCAACTGAGCAGCATTGGAATCTCTCCTGAGTGGCCGCACAAGCACACAGCTTGCACGAAAAACTGGCTTGGGCCCATCTCTAACTTACCTTTAATTGGGAAGACCTAAACCACTGAATAGGAATATTATATCTGAAAAATTATTACAAACAAAATACTCCTAACACCATCTAGATGAATTTTTTCACTTGAGAGTTTCTATCAACTTAGATCTCATGAATATTACCTAACTACCTTAGGGTACCTCTACGCTGCAATGTTATTTCGGGATACCTCTGGTATCCCGAAATAGCTACCCCACATCTTCTGAATGTATCCGCTATTTTGAAATGTAGTAGACACGCTATTTTGCCATCCCTGTAAACCTCATTTTATAAGGAGTAAGGGGTGGCTCGAAATAATGCTTTATTTCGAAATTTGGCACTGTGTAAACAGTGCCAAATTACGAAATGGCCTATTTTGAAATAGACTCGAAATAAGCTATGCAATTTGCATAGTGCAAATTGTGTAACTTATTTCAAGTTTCGGGTGCTGTGTAGATATATCTACATCATCTGTCTATTCATTTCCCTTGTTTCTAAGTTTCCTCCATCTTTGTCTCTTCCTTTGCTCCTCTGAGTTTCTTTTCTTCTTTCTATCACCACTCTTAAGTGTCTGGCTCTCCCTCAGGTAACTTACCAAACATCAGTAATAGAGTCAAGAGTGTCTTGTGTTCATATCAGTTATCCTTTGCTTTGTAAAATCCATTCTTTGCCAATCAGTATGTTCAGTGGATTTTGTTTCTTTTCAATTGTTTATTCTTGGTACTCTTAACTACTGTCATATTTCTAAATTGCTTTGTATTTAGGCAAAATTCTAGAACCTTGGAACAGGTTGCCCAAAATTCTTTGTACCTACAGTAAGCTTTATTGTGAAAATCTATTAATAGCGAACTATTCCAACCTTTATTCTTTGTATGTGCAAATTCCATCAGAAGCAAGATGTATGTTCTGTTAAGGAATGATGTACATGAACTCTGTGTGGGGTAACATTAATAGAAAAAATAGTTTATTCTCCTTGATATAATGCTACTTGTACTACAGTGTATAACTTCCAGAAGAGTATATGGCTCGTATAAATGCCTATGTATCATAAAAATAGTTACGATATTAGATAAGAAATGGGGAGTAAGGTGTATTGCTCTTCTACTTATATTTATATCCCACTGTTTACAAGTCAAATTAAGTTCACAGTTGGGATATACAGGCAGTTTCCCAGGGCATGTCTACACTAGGAAATTATTTCAAAATAATAACTCCCAAAATAACTATTTTGAAATAGTGTGTCCACACTACAGAGTAGCCTTGAAATTAGTCTGAGGCAGGCTCACTTAATGTGGATGCACTACCTTGACTTAGAGCCCCAGAAAGCACTAGGGAGTAATTCCTTTGAATGACTCTGGGGAGTAGTTATTTTTAAATAACTTCTGTGGAGTGTCCACACTAACTGCTATTTTGAAATAAATATTTTGAAATAAGCGTTATTACTTATGGAAAGCAGGAGTTATTATTATGAAATAACCAGCTCCTTATTTCAAAATAATGGGTTTGGTAGTGTGAATGTTCTCCTTGTTATTTCGAAATAAGGGTGTAGACCAGGGCCCAGAGCTTAAAACATATGAACCTCTGTTTGTGCTGATTGATCTTTAATTAATAAACTGAGCCAGACTATTAGATATCTTAATTCATAATTTACCAGAACCCTACCAGTGCTCATTTATTTATTAAATCTACATTTTAAAAAAAGAGGTATAATAAAGTAGACAAGAATGAGCTGTTTGCATTTGACAATAAGATCAGAGTGCACAGAGAGTGTAGACATGCATAAGAATGGCCCTCCTGGGTCAGAACAGTGGTTCACGTAACCCAATAATCTCTGAGGGTATGTCTATACAGCAAAGTTATTTCAAAATAACTTTCCTAGCTTCTACACAGCCAAAACACTCTTTTGAAATAAATTCAAAATAGCAGAGTGCTTATTTTGAATTTGTCAAACCTCATTCTACCAGGAATAACACCAAATTCAAAATAGCTATTTCGAAATAAGGGCTGTGAAGACACTTATTTCAAAATAGGGGGCCTCCAGACTTTCCAGGGTGCCCTGGTGGCCACTCCGGCCTCAACCAAGAACACTCCACTCCCTCCCCTCCTCCCCGGAGCCCATAAAGGGGTAGACTCTGGCCATAGTGCCTGTTCCAGCTCCAAGCCTGCCAGCCCAGAGCCAGCAGTCACTGCCCCTGACCCAGTGGCCCCAAAACATGAGCCAGCAAGCCACTGGCAGCCAGCCCTCCACCACTCCCCAGGAGCAGTCTGCCAGCTCCCAGGAGCCTGCCAGGGCCTGGAGAAGGCAGGCGCCTTCCTAGTCCAGGGTGGAGTTCATGGACCATATTCAGGTTTGGGGGGGATGCCCCCAACATCCATGATCTTTGCACTAGACGGAGGAACACGGCCGTCTATGGCAGGATAGTTTCCAGCCTGGCCACCAAAGGCCACATGCGAACCCAGG
This sequence comes from Pelochelys cantorii, assembly GCA_032595735.1. Classification (NCBI taxonomy): domain Eukaryota; kingdom Metazoa; phylum Chordata; order Testudines; family Trionychidae; genus Pelochelys; species Pelochelys cantorii. The sequence goes on from CM064326.1 coordinate 242,616,893, forward strand.
AGCAGGTTTGCATGAAAATCAAGTTGGTCTGGCGAGACCCCCACCCCTGAACCCTGAGCTTCCCCTCCCCCTTCTTCCCTTTGCTTCCCCCTTCCAGCTCCCTCCTCCCAGGTTTCACCCTCCCCTCTGTCCTCTCCTCTCCTGCCTCCTTTCCCCAGTCTCACCAGAGTTTCATTCCCCCCCCCCAAGTTTTGTTAAATAAAGACAGTTTGTGTTCATGAAAATACGTGTATTGTATTTGACATCAGGAAGGGGGGTTAGGGAGGGGTAAGTGGAAGGACGTGAGGGAAGAATGAGGCACAAGCCCCCAGTGGGGCAGACCAGGGAGGCTCTTAGTGCTCCTCAGGGTGGAAGCTCTCCCTCAGGGCCTCCTGGATACTGACAGCCCCCCGATGGACCTCCCAGATGGCAGCCTGCAGAAAGTGCAGCCAGGGTCACAGCAACATGTCCAAGAGAAGCACCAGAGTGCCCAGTGGCAGCTTTGGCTGCATGTTGCAGAGTGCTGTGGTGTCCCAAGTGAGGGCAACCAGAGCATGCAGAGGCAAAATGCTTTGCTGACCCTCATCGAGGTAGACAAGCAATCAGGGAAATCTGAGAACTGTCTGTCTGGGGGGGGCAGGGGGTCCCTTTAAGCACAGACCTCAGATAGCCTCAGGCAGCAGCCCCACACAGTAAGTCCTGACCTGGTGCCCTGCTGGACCTAGTTCCGGCCAGCCTTAAATGCGATTCACAGTCCACTCAATGTGGACACACTATTTCGAAATAGCAAAATGTTATTTCAAAATGCATTTTTTGTGTAGGCGCGTTATTTCAAAATAAGCTATTTCGAAATAAGCTATTTCAAAATAACGCTGTAGTGTAGGCATACCCTGACAGTGGCCAATGTCAGATGCTTCAAGGGAAATGGGCAAGCACTGGGCAATTTTGAGTGATCCACCTCTGTAATGCAGTGCCACCTTCTGGAAGTTGGAGTTTTAGGGACACCTGGAGCATGGGGCTGTGTCCCTGGCCATCTTGACTAATACTATTTCAACCAGGTTGCCTGGGACTAAAATTAAGCTTACCAGCCTGTAATTGGCAGGATGGCCTCTGTAGCCTTTAGACAAAAAATCAAGGTTACTTTAGCAGTCACCTGGTGAAGCGGCTGATTGAAGTGATAGATTACATACTACAATTAGTAGTTCTGCAATTTCAAATTTGAGTTCCTTCAGAACTCGCAGGAAGAATATTATCTAGTCCTGGTGACTTATTACTATTATCAGGTTTTTTTTTCCCCAAAATCTTCTCAACTGACAGCTGAATCTGGAAAAGGTCTGCAAGCCACTAACTGGAATTATACATCAGCAAATAGGCATTCTGTCTAGAGGACACATATAAAAGCACATGTGATCTCTTGAGGTCAATATGTAGGCTAGATTTTGCTCTAAAAAGTAGTCCCAGAAATTCTCCAAATCAGAGGAGATGTCATTTTGAAAGCAATAGCTATGTGTTAGTTGAAACTTCTTCTTGGTGTAGAAATTCTTTCATTAAAATAATTGCATAATAAACACAGTGAAACTTGAAAGCTGTTACATACACTGGACCTCTCTTTTCCATAGCTGAAAATCTGAATTTAGTGTCTTTCTTGTAATGTATATAGTACATGGAAATACAGCCCAAGTGACTGAAAATAGCCTTAGAACTGGAACAGCAAGAATAGCAGTGGGGAAAGCTTCTCTATACCATGCCTGGTGAATTTTCACTCTAACCTAAAGGGTGCATTTATCACAGTAAGTCAACAATATAGTCTTCATTCAGTCCTTCACATCTCTGCCAAGAATGTTGTTTAAAGCCAGTTACTGTGGCATGAATCCCATCCAGTAAGAGCCATACCAAAATCACCAGCTTGTTTTCTGTAGGTCTTTGAATATTCAACAGGGGGTAATAGATTTCATTCATTTTTTATGTAGGTCAGATTTGAAAGAGACCTACAAAGAAGGCTTCTTTTCCCCACCCAGTCCTTTGAGATACCTTGGCTATAGCACTTTTGACTTAATGGAATTTCACAGACAGGAAACATCAGAAATCTTTTCTTCCCAGGCACTTTATCAGGATGTGCATCAGTATCTGCAGAGATACATTCCTAAAGCCTCATCTTGTAAAGACATACCCTATAACTATATAAGCAAACAGAGTGGCACATATGTACCTTACATCCAATTAGACATACTCTGCTGTCTACGTAAGAGGTTTTGCCTCACATGCCATGTGCAAGAAGTTGAAATGGCTGACAGGACAGCTCTGAAAATAATCCTTTGCTAGTTTCTTTGAAGGGGAGAAAAAGTAAAACTAAACACAAATAATTGATTAAATGAAAATGAAGTGTGAAAGTTCAGAGGCATCTTGAAGAGATATGAAGCAGTTCTTCAATTTTTTTTTTGTTTTAAACTCAGATGAAAGAACCAGAGGTTCAATATGACCAATAATTTAGTGTGAATTAGTTTCCATTTGTTTTAGATTTAATCAGATTGACTAGCATGCACCTGTTAGTTGAAAAATTCAACAGGAAGGGGGGGAAATAACTATCAGGAGATAAAAAATATTTCACTCCAAAGAAATGAGATATTTTTTAGGTCTTCTTGGAATCCTAGATAAGAGACAAGCATGAAGGGAATTCCATAGTACCTCAGAACGCCTGTGCTCGAACTCATAAAATAACTTTATCAAAGTCTCCATAAATCATGATGGCTCTTTTCTCCATTATCTTAGTTTATATATATAATTTATACACCACCGATAAGAAAATATTATATAAATTCCCCAGAAAGTTCCCCCCTACCAGCAGACTGGGAGTAGCACTCAGACACATAACAGTAGCTTTTTTCCTTACTTTCAATTCATGGATTAAAATACCTATGTTTGTTCTTTATTTAGCTTCTAAACGTAATCATCCACCATAGTCACCACCGGTCAATCCCATCCTTGCTCCTCGAAGATATCATGCTTATTTTAATAGAGTTTTGTAGTTGGTATTTGTGAGTGGGGGGATAAACTTTGATGTATATTGCTTTAGTCAGTGCTTTTTTTGTGACAGTATGCAGCAATTAAAGGGGCTGTGACCGCACTGCATTTTGGTCCTGACTTTCGGGCGTTTTCTGGTTGTTTTTTTTGCTCAACAAGTTTTCCCCACCCCCACCCCTTTTTTTTTACCCTAATTCCGGCACCTTTTTGGTTTACAAAAATAACACTGGCTTTAGTCATGAGTCACCTTCTCTACCTGATGACATTACTTCTCCCTCAGTTTCTCTCAATGTATATGTAGTTCAAACCTCAGCCAAACCTCATACTTCCTTCTTTCCAGGGTTAATAAGATTCAAAGAAACAAGGAGTCTAGTAAGTTGAAAAATGTCACAGACACAGACACACACACACACACACACACACACCATGGCTAGCAAGTAATCCTTTACCTCTGAGTTTCTTCAACTGTAGTCTTTGTTTTAGTACTTTGAGGAAAGGCATGATGTTTTGGGTTGACTCTCTCAAGCCTTTTCATTGTTCTTCTAGATCCTTTCCTATGTTCTTCCAAACCTTTCCCAAGTTTTTTTCTAGCTGAGACCTAATATCATGCCTTATTTCATTCAGGAATAGATTTCCCACAATTAGAGGTGGTTAAATTCTTTCTAATGTTTTACTTTTTACTGGACATATTTTGTGAAAACTTTCACGAAATATACTACTCATTTTTAAGGAGCTGGTTAAAAATATCCATTTTAAAAATCTGAGGGTATGTCTACACTGCAAAGTTAATTTGAAATAACAGACGTTATTTCAAATTAACTTTAATAGCGTCTATACATGCAAACCGCTATTTCGAAATTAATCGGAAATAGCGGAGCGCTTAATTTGAATTTGGTAAACCTCATTCTACGAGGAGTCACGCCAAATTTGAAATAGCTATTTCAAATTAAGTGCTGTATAGACACTTAATTCGAAATAGGGGGCCTCCAGCTCTTCCCAGGGAGCCCTGGTGGCCACTCTGGGCACAACCAGGAAAACTTACTGTCCTCTCCCCCAGCCCCAGAGCCATTAAAGGGGTAGACTCTGGCCACAGTGCCTGTTCCAGCTCCAAACCTGCCAGCCCAGAGCCAGCAGTGGCCACTGGGGCCCCTGACCCAGTGGCCCCAAAACATGATCCAGCAAGCCACTGGCAGCCAGCCCTCCACCATTCCCCAGGAGCAGTCTGCCAGCTCCCAGGAGCCTGCCAGGGGCTGGAGAAGGCGGCCGCCTTCCTAGTCCAGGGTGGAGATCATGGACCTTATTCAGGTTTGGGGGGGATGCCCCCAACGTTCATGATCTCCGCACTAGACGGAGGAATGTGGCCATCTATGGCAGGATAGCTGCCAGCCTGGCCACCAAAGGCCACATGCGAACCCAGGAGCAGGTCTGCATGAAAATCAAGTTGGTCCGGTGAGCCCTGAGCTTCCCCTCCCCCTTCTTCCCCTTGCTTCCCCTTTCCAGCTCCCTCCTCCCAGGTTTCCCCCTCCCCTTCTCCCACCCTCTCTCTTCCCCTCTCCCACCTCCTTTTCCCAGTCTCCCCAGAGGTTCATCCCCCCCCCCCAGTTTTGTTCAATAAACTCAGTTTCTATTTTTGAACTTACGTGTCTTTTGTTTGACATCAGGAAGGGGGGCTAGGGAGGGGTAAGTGGAAGGAAGTGAGGGAGGAATGGGGCACGAGCCCCCGGTGGGGAGGACCAGGGTGGCTCTGAGGGCTCCTCGGGGTGGACGCTCTCCCGCAGGGCCTCCTGGATCGTGACAGCCCCCCGATGGACCCCCCCGGATGGCAGCCTGCAGCAAGTGCAGTCAGGCTGATGGCAACGATCCCATGAGATGCACCGGCGTGCCCAGGGGCAGCTCTGGCTCCATGTGGCTGAGTGCTGTGGTGTCCCGAGTGCAGGCACTCAGGGCACTCCAAGACAGGACTGCTTTGCTGTCCCTCATCCAGGTAGAAAAGCAAGCTGGTAACTCTGAGAACTGTCTGTCTGGGGTGGGGGTCCCTTTAAGCACGGAGCTCAGTTAGCCTCAGGCAGCAGCCCCACATACTAAGTCCTAACCTTATGCCCTGCCGGCACTGGTTCCGGCCAGCCTTAACTTCGGTTCAGGGTCCACTCAGTGTGGAAGTGCTATTTCAAAAGAGCAAAACGCTATTTCAAAATAGTTTTTGTGTATAGATGCGTTATTTCAAATTAGCTTAATTCGAATTAACTATTTCGAATTAAGTTAACTCGAATTAATGCTGTAGTGTAGACATACCCGGACAGAGAAACAGGATTCTACCATCCCTCCCCACAAAAAATGTTCTCATTTTTCAATCAACACTTCACCCACTAGATCTTCACTTTTCTTTGGTCTCTCTCTTATGAAAGAAGAGCTAGTTAATAACTCTGCCCCCATGTCCTAACAAGCATTGCTGCCCAGTTTGTAGCCACTGGTGTCCCTTTTGACTGCAAATCCCAGAACATGGAAAACTATAGCAACAAAAATATTCAGAAAAATATCAATACTAGAAGGGTGTGTCTACACTGGCGCAATCTTGCGCAAAAACTTGCTGCCTGTCTACACTGGCCACATGTTCTTGCGCAAGTACACTGACGTTCTAATGTATGAAATCAGGGCTTCTTGCACCAGAACTCTGACGCTCCTGCTCAGGAATAAGCCCTTTTGTGCAACTGTTCTTGCGCAAGAGGCCAGTGTAGACAGGCAACATGAATTTCTTGTGCAAGAAAGCCCTATGGTTAAAATGGCCATCAGAGCTTTCTTGCGCAAGAGAGCATCTACACTGGCATGGATGCTCTTGCACAAGAGCACATCTCTTGTGCAAAAGCACATACCAATGTAGACGCTCTCTTCTGGAAGAGTTTTTGCAGAAGAACTCTTCCACAAAAGAGTTTTTGCGCAAGTTCACGCCAGTTTAGACGTAGCCAAGGAGTTTTGAAATAGTCACGATTATTAAAAGAGGAGTATAATTTAACTAGTTACAGGAGAACTTTAAAATATTTGGCTGTTCTATTCAGATAAACCCTACAAAATTATTTAAAACTCTTGGATTTATAAAATTGTTTAAAAAATAGACCATTATAAGAAGTTTCCATGTAACATTTTCCATACCTCCTGGCTGGGATTATGTGGAAAAGACAAGAGTCTTTCTCCTGATATTTCTACCCTTCTTGCGTGCAGTTGCAGACAGAACCCAGAAGTGCATTTGAAAATTCCAAACGAAAAGAAATTTAATGAATACTTTTGCATCTCAGAAGGAATCTGATTTGCTTTCAGCTTTAGGCAAAAGCTCTCATTACTTCCTATATCATTGCGAAATGATTCATTTTTCCCTTTCCAGATGTGAACCAGCTATCTCAGGAAGACTCACATAAGGATTAGTCATGCCGACCATGACTAGAGAGCCAATTAAGGATCACATCAAATGCAATATGGAGGATCCATCGCCAAGCCAGCAGGAGGAAAAAGAGCCCCTGGAAGAATCCAGCTTTCCTGCTGAAGTTAGCTTAAAAGGAACATTAATAATTTTCCAGTGTTATTGACCAAGATATGCAAGTGAAAGAGAACAGACACAGGGACGGATTTTAAGCAGCAGGTTTCAACTTTCAACTTAACATCAGGGAGAAGAGTTGTCTGCTCTGTCTCTTCATAGAAGGCGTTGAGATGGATCCAGTGCAGGGCTTACAGGGCTTCTATCACAAACTGTAATTCATGGTAGAATCTCCACTCCCCTCTCTTCTGTGAAAGAAGCAGAAAGTAGCAGAGATGGACACAAGTCTGCAAGGACTTCAGCTTTCCCCAAGGATCTGTACTGGGACCTGTGCTGTCCAACATACTCATGAATTATCTGGAAAAAAGGAGGTAAATAGTGAAAAGGCAAAGTTTGCAGACAATACAAAATTATTCAAGATTGTTAAATCCAAAGCAGACTAAGGAATTACAGAGGCATTGTGCAACACAATGGCAGATGAAATTCAGCACTGGTAAGTGCAAAGTAATGCACATTGGAAAAAATAGTTCCACTTATACATACATGATGTGTTCTTAATTAGTGATTACCACCCAAGAAAGATCTTGGAGTGCATAGTTTTCTGAAAACTTCAACTCACAATGTGCAACAGTGGTCAGAAAGGTTAAGAACTATTAGGAAAGGGATTGAAATAAGACAGAAAATGCCATTCATGCCACTATATAAATAAATGGAATGTCCACAACTTGAATGCGGAGTCCAATACTCATCAACCCTCTCAAAAAAGGATATTGTGGAACTGAAAAAAGTTCCGAGAAGGGCAGCAAAGGTGATCAAGGGGATGGAGTGACTTTCATACAAGGAGAAATTAAAAAGACTAGGATTGTTCAATTTAGGAAAGCAGCAAATAAAGGGAGATATGATAGACGTCTATCAGATAATGAGTGGCATAGGAAGAAGCACAATTAAAGGTTTAGGGTTTTGAACAACATAATCCAGGAACCAAAACATAAAAAAGACAGGATGGGCAGCATAACCAATGCAAAGCATGTGTGAGATTCCTCAAGCCAATGTCTCAAAAATATTTTACTTCATTATATAAATTACAGTGCATTTCATATATATTTGGGGACATTTCCACAGTTAAATAGTGCAGTTATAAACTTTTCTGGCTTCTTCAAAGAATATAGTTCAATCCTCCATGGTTTGTGGAAATCAGCACACTTAGAAGATAATGTCCATATTGAAATGCAGTCAATTTTAACTTACACTTGGTGTGATGTAATGGAATTTTAAAATATTTTTTTTCTGAGTGAATCTCCTAATCACACTGACACCATGAGTGGATGCTTCTTATAAAATTAGAAATGTCTTGATAAATAGAAAGCAATGTGGTAATGGAGAGAAATATTTAAATTAGTATGCCTTAAAGGGTTCTAATTAACTAACAATTCAAGAAGTAGACCTGGATTTCATTGCAGACAGTCGACAAAACCTCTGCTTAGTGCACAGCTGCAATAAAAAAAAAAAGAAAAAGGAAATAAGGTGTTAGCTTGTATAAGGAATGGAATGGTGAATATGGAGAATATTATGCTTTTATTTAAATCCATGGTGAACTCATTTGGAATATGGTATGCAGAACTGATCACCTTATCTAAACAAATAGATATTGCAAAATTAGAGCCACTTCAGAAGAGGGTGACAAGGTTGATCAAAGGCCTCGAAAAACTCTCAGGAAGAGAAGTTGAAAAGATTGGGATTGTTTACATTCAAATAGAGGAGAATAAATGAGTGATGCTGAAAGTCTATAGAACCACGAATAGCATAGTGAAGACAGATAAAGAACTTCTGTTCTTCTAATCTCTGAACACAAGGACAAGGAGACTTGCAGTGAAATTAGAAGGTAGGAAATTCAAACCTGAGTCATTATAATATAGTCTCTCATTTAAGCTTCAACCAACTGTTCTTTGTTCAATTCTGAATGGTAAGACAATGCGATAAACACTCGGCTGCGTCTAGACTGGCATAATTTTGCGCAAATACTTTTAACGGAAAAGTTTTTCTGTTAAAAGTATTTGCGCAAGAGAGCGTCTACACTGGCATGTGCCTTTGCGCAAAAGATGTGCTTTTGCGCAAAAGCATCCTTGCCAGTGTAGACGCTTTCTTGTGCAAGAAAGCTCCGATGGCCATTTTAGCCATCGGGCTTTCTTGCGCAAGAAATTAACGTTGCTGTCTACACTGGCCTCTTGCTCAAGAATACTTGCGCAAGAGGGCTTATCCCTGAGCGGGAGTGTCAGAGTATTTGCGCAAGAAGCACTGATTTCGTACATTAGAACGTCAGTGTTCTTGCGCAAATACTCGTGGCCAGTGTAGACAGGCGGCAAGATTTTGCGCAAAAGCAGCCGCTTCTCCGCAAAATCTTGCCAATGTAGACACAGCCAAGGAGTTAAAAGGACATATCTGAGAAAACATTGACTCTGGAGAGAGAGAGAGAGACAGAGACAGACTGACCAACCAACCAATCAACTGGAAAGTCAAAACATTCAAAACATAGGAAATGCACTGGCAAACTTTTGCATGCTATAGTTTTCTACCTAAATAATGTTCTTTTAACTTTTTTGTATTTAGTATATATATTCATCTATTCACCCATCAATATTATTTTTCTAAGCATGAAAACTGAAATAGCTGTCTGAGTAGAACATTGACAAATGTATATTGGTCCAAATAGAAAAAAAAAATACAATTCCCTTCTGCCTCCCTGAAAATCAACCAGCTTTAATTATAACCAATGAGAAACAAGGTTTTACAATAGGAAGGATAATATAATCACCGTAGGCACTGTTACAAGCCCTGTCTACAATATTTCAAATTTCATGTTGAAAACGTATGAAATAAATAATTCTGTGACATTGTGGCAATGAGATCTCGGTTCCATTAATTATGTTTCAGGGAAGAGAGGGTACCAGGACTATGTAAGCATGAATATAAACACTAAATGCAATTTTTTTTCAGAAGAAAGTATATTATTTTTGTCCCCTGGGCTTTACTGTCCTTTAGAGTGCTGCTTTAAAAACAACTTTCACAGAGAGCTCAACTTTCATTCTTCAGACAAGGATTGTGCTTCTGTCTTGGAATCAAGCACATTTTAGCTCTTTTACTGCTCACTAAAAAGACTTTAAATGATCTTTCATATCTGCTTTTAAAAAAACCCCCAAAATTACATATTAGTTAGTCTAGGAGTTTAGAATGCCTGACTTCAAAGACAGCGCTGAGAAATGGTGACAGGCTACGGCAGCAGGAACAAAGGTTTGTTACATGTTTCTTTATCATGCTAAATACTTGATGAAAATTACAATGTAGATGATTGTCCCCAGTTTAAAATAGAAAAAGGTTTAATCAGAGATCATCTAAGGCTGTAGAGTAGTGAGAGTGGCTAAAAGATGCTGTTAGTCACATGAAACAGTTGCTTAACCAATATTTAACTTTCCTAGTTTTTTACCAAGACAATTATAAGTGAAAATATTCATAAATCACACATGCATCTTGTAAACAATAATATTTTCAAAGTTAAAACATAATAAAACTTTGTATTTTAGCTCTTGCTGGTTTTTTCCAAGACACCTGTAAAGTATCTGATTAAGAAGAAACCATAAATGAAATAAAAACAAAGCAAACACATCCCCTTAGGAAAGTCTCTGGAAGGGACCATTTTAAAATTCACAAGATCCTTATCATAGAGTCCTGGTTCATTGCTTCCTCCCAGAGCCTACATTGCTAGTACTTTACTCTCCCCTGCTCTGCTTCCTTTTTCTGTTTAAATAGTCCTTCTCTGGGTCAATGGGAGTAGAATTGGAGGCTACCTGGTTTTACTCAAGTTTGGTTGTAAGGTCCAGCATGTCCCTTAAAAGGATAATAAAGTGATGCTGGCAGACCAGGTTACATTTCATGCCAAAACCTCTAGACCATCTGAACATGGATGAATGCATAGCTGGTTCACCTGTGTGTTAGTATCAAACTAGGTATTATATTTATAAAAATGTATTAGACTTTAGGGAATGCTCATATGCTGTTGCATATATTAATCACATGTATATATAACCTTAATATAGGGTACACATATTAAATGTTTGCATTGTAAACATCTGTAACTGAGTAACACAAACAGGAAAGAAGCATTAATTAATGCAAAGGCTGGCTTCCTGCACAAGATGTTGGGTCCTGAACACAAAAAGGCCCTTTGAAAGCAAATGAGCCATTGGGAAACAAAGGACAAAGACTTTGTTGACTGCCCTCTGCACTCAGGAAGGAGACATGGATGAGGACTTGTCCGATTAGCTTGAACTCTGGAGGAAGGGAATAAAAATCCATGTCCAGAAGAAACAGGGTCTCTATTCTCTTTGTATTTTAAAAGGATAAGATTTCTAAGTATAAGCAAGAGATTCTCCAGTGCTTTGCTCTAGAGGACATTTAGGGTGCAAATTGCATATCTCATTTCGATTATATTTCAAAATAGCTTATTCTGAAATTTGGCACGTCTACACAGCACCAAATTTTGAAATAATGTGCTATTTTGAGACATCCCTTAACCCTCATGGAATGAGGGTTACAGAGATGCCGGAATAGCATGCCTGTTATTTCGAAAAATATTTCAAAATAACGGGCGTGTTTAAAAGACATGGGGTAGCTATTCTGGGATACCTCCGATATCCCAAAATAGCCCCACTGTCTAGACATACCCATGGAGATTGCACATTACAGCAGTTTCTGTCACCTTTTGAAATCTAAGTCTGTAACTCATTTGGGTATATATATGTTTACTTGCTTTAATCTTGTAAATATTCATTTCTTCTTAGTTTATTATAGGACTGGTGACCAGTTATGTCTTTTGTGTAAGGTCTAGGGACCAGTAGAACCCGGGCAAGTGACCAATCCTTTGGGACTAGGAATAACCTGAATATTCTTTAAAAACGAGTAGTCCTGTGGCACTTTAGAGACTAACAAAAATATATATAGTATCATGAGCTTTTGTAAGCACAACCCACTTCTTGTCTTAAGCTTGTCTGAAGAAGTGGGCTGTGCCCACAAAAGCTCACGATACTATACACATATTTTTGTTAGATTCTAAGGTGCCACAGGACTACTCGTTATTTTCAAAGCTACAGACAAACACGGCTACCCTTCTGAGACTGAATATTGGTGTGATTTTTGGTGTAAGAAACCATTGATCACATAGGCAAGCTTACCTTGATGACAAGGTACACTGGAGTACCCAAAGGGACCATCTGTGATTCCATGTTAAGGCTGTTATGGTGCTTGAAGAGTTCACACTTGATGCTAAGTTGATGAAATTTAAGTATAGAACTTAAAACCGATTTGGAGGTTGTGTCCTCGTTTGCAACAATCTGTCCTGAGTTTGGTACTTGCATTCCTGATTCTCTCCAGACAGTTCGACATGCTTCTACACAACACAGACCTGAGACCAACATTCTCCAAGGGACTTCCGTGTTGCAAGGGTTGGTATTGCAACACCTAACTTTTTGGCACCTAGAAAATAATTGGCACAAGACTGAGTTAGGAGCCTTGCTTCCAATACAATTAATGAAGGAGATAGGTGGGAATTGGTATCGTAAGGATGCTGAGAGCCAAACTGTGTACTTCATATATAATGCAAACCACTTCAAGCTGGGGTGGGAGGTACAATGGTACCTCCTGCACCCTTAGTTCTAGCACTTATAGAGATAGCTGCCTAAGAAAGAGATCCACAAAAGTCATCAATGGGAGATGCTGACAAGAAGTTGTACACCCTTCCCCACTCAGAGATAGGTGTTTTGCTTACAATCATAGTTTGGAGTCAGACAGCTAGTATGCTAACTCCCCCCTTTTTTTTTCAGGGAGATGGTAGTGTTATCTCCCTGGTGACTTTTTACAAAGCGGCCAGGGCACTTACCTGGACTGTGGGAGACCCAGGTTCAGTTCTCCTTCTGTCAGATGTGGAGAAAGGATTTGAATGGGAGCCTCCCACATCTCTTGGAGAGTATCTTAATTGCTGGGCAATGGGGTGGTCTCATGTGGGGCTGTCAATCTCTTCTGTTGAAACTGTTTCAGTTTGTATAAATGGACCAGAGAGTGACTGGATAGCTCAGTGATTAGCTAGAAGACGAATGATCCAGTTCTCCTATTCCTATGATGATTTATCTAGAATAGCTGGAATAGCTGGAACAGAAAAAGCTTAAGGATATCCTAGCGCAGGGGTGGCCAACCCATTACAGACAAAGAGCCAAAATAGTGGTGGATACAGCATAAAGAGCCGAGGGGGAAAAAGTTGTTGAGCAAAAAAAAAAGCCCCGGCTGCTGCATTTGGTTGAGCTGCAGCCCTTTTAAGAGCAGAGCAGCCATTTCCTTTTGAAGGTGGCCATTTTGAAGTCTGCACCGGCATCCCTTGCAGACAGAAACATGTTGCCCCTCTCAGAGCTGCGGGTGCGGGAGCCGCAATTTTTTCTTTGAAGAGCTGGCTGCCCCTGTCCTAGTGGATAGAACATTCTCCCAAAAGATGGGAGCCCCCTGTTCAAATCCTTTCTGCCTATCAGCTGGGTTAGCAGGCAGCCAGTAGGCTTTTGTGGATCACCGTGGTACTTAAAACTAGAATTCAGGCAACTAAATCCCTTTGTGGATCCAGGCCTGAGTGCTACATACAGTCATTAAGAATTGCACAGTTAGCTGCAGTCTGTATAATAGACTTTTCTGTTTGTATCTCTTAGATTTGCTTATTTGATTTTCTCTCTCTCTCCTTCTCTGGAGAGAGACAGAGACAAAAAAGCTTTTCCAGAAGTTTGAGTCGTCCAATGTATTCTGAAGATAGGCTGCTCTTTCATGTGAAAGATCTCAACGAGCCCTACAAATATTAATTGAACCTCCCAGCACCACAGTGAGTGACAGCATTCCCATTTTACACAGCTCAGACCTGAGACATAAAGATAAGGGATTTCCAAGGGTACCATTTTGGGAGGGCAGGGGGAACTACAGCCCACGTGTAACAGGGTACTGGTTGCTTTTCTTCCCCTTCCCCTCATGATCAGGGAATGAGAGGAAAGTGCACAGCTTTCGTCACTGACTTCTCTGCCCCTTCTCCTCGCCAGCTGGAAGTGAGAGGAATGTGTACTTCCCCCATGCTCCCTGATCGTCAGGGGAAGGGAAAGAAAAGCAAGCAGCATCCTGGTGTGCGCATCTGTAGCTTCCCCCCCCCATACCACACCACCCTCCCAAAAGGGTGCCCTACTTAAACCAGTGGCAGAGGCATTATTCCTGACTCCCTGTCCACTACTCAACACCCATTACAATTTATCTATTTTTATTACCATCCTAGTTCTACAGCTTAGAATACATTAAATCAAGTGTTTCCTTTTCAGTGTTATCTTTACTCTGTTGGCCAGCTTTTGCCTGGGGTCAGCAGGAAGGGAAGGAGCATAAGAGTTCAGGAAGGTGTGTCAGTTCAGCTTATTGATGTTTGTGGTATCAACTGGAGAGAGTGCTGTCTTTTACTTCCTCACCCAGACAGTTGTATAGCATTGCTGTGCAATATTCAACAGCAGGGGTGTTCCACCTCACATGGGGTTATTCTACAGCAGGGGCTGAATTTTTGTAAGTAAACTATTCTGATATCCTTTGACTTGAAAGGTGCTATATGTTTTTATCTATGGGTGGGCAGTGCAGATTTATTGTGTGAAGTGATAGCATGGCAGACCAATAGCAGCTACTGATTAAGTGCTTCTTTCAGTCATGGACCACAAACTGGTCACAAATCTAGTCCAACTCTGCATTTACATGACAATAATTGTCATTTATCCTATACTAGTAAATATCTAACATTTGTAAATACTCTCTGAAAAGAAAAAAAACATATCAGTTTATCTTCCATGGCTAATGTAATTTGAAATTTGAACCATTTTACTAAGCAGGTTCGCCAATAACTGTTATTGTTAAACTGAAATAAATTAAACCTAATTGGGATTATTTGAGTCTAATTTTTGTAACCAATATCAATTATGTAACTCTCAAAACACCTTGTACTTTTTAATACTGATGTTAAACCTCATGGTAATAGTACTACTTCTCAGTTACTACCTGTAAACAGATTTAAAGTTCACCACAGCAGAGAATCATAACAAACTTGATTTTCTGTGTGAAGGGGGAACTGAGGCACAGGGCTTTCATGGCTGGATGTCAAGAGAACTATAGCACAAACTGTGTTTAAGAAAGTTTCCTGCAAGAGAATTAGTCACTGACTAAGGGTATGTCTACACTAGCCCCCTAGTTCGAACTAGGGGGCTAATGTAGGCATTCGAACTTGCAAATGAAACCCGGGATTTATAAATCCCGGGCTTCATTTGCATGTTCCCGGGCGGGCGCCATTTTTAAATCCCCTTAGTTCAAACTGACTGCCCGCGGCTACACACGGCAGTCAGAAGTTAATCCGAACTAAGTCCTTAGTTCAAATTAACTGTTACACCTCGTGGAATGAAGTGTAACAGTTAATCCGAACTAAAGACTTAGTTCGGATTAACTTCTGACTGCTGCGTGTAGCCGCGGGCAGTCAGTTCGAATTAAGGGGATTTAAAAATGGCGCCTGCCTGGGAACATGCAAATGAAGCCTGGGATATTTAAATCCCGGGCTTCACTTGCAAGTTCGAATGCCTACATTAGCCACCCTAGTTTGACCTACGGGACTAGTGTAGACATACCCTAAGGGAGGAGGTGTGACATTCCAGATCTTGGGGGAGTGCCCTGTAACCCCCATGTTCCTCATCTGTATATAATTGTAATATTGCATATAAAGCATGCCCTGTGAAGTGCTGGGGAGAGTTTACGATCTGCTGAAACCCACTGTTCTATCTAAATATGTATATCTTTAGTGCATATGAACTTATGAGATTATATTTTATGGTTGTCGGTAAAACATGCTATAAGTTTGTAAGCTAAGGAATCAGCCAGATATTAGCTTCCCAGAAAACAAAAGCAAGGAAAATAACCAGTGCCTGGACAGATATCAAACAACAATAAGCACCATTGTTCAGCAAGGGAGCTACAATTCAGTGACTCATTTGCACAAGGCCACACCACGGGAATTGTTCTACATTTCTTGGGGACTCAGCAATGCCCACCAGACATGCCTGGACTTGTGTTCTCCAAGCACATGGACTAAGAGTATGAAACAGAGCATATTGGCCCCATACTTGGCATGTTCTCCTGCCCCCACCTATGCTGCAAACAACAGCATATGGTGGGTTCATAACTGGCTGGATAACCGTACTCAAAGAGTAGTTATTAATGGTTCACAATCCTGCTGGAAAGGTATAACAAGTGGGGTTCCGCAGGGGTCTGTTTTGGGACCGGCTCTCTTCAATATCTTCATCAACAATTTAGATATTGGCATAGAAAGTACGCTTATTAAGTTTGCAGATGATACCAAGCTGGGAGGGGTTGCGACTGCTCTGGAGGATAGGGTCATAATTCAAAATGATCTGGACAAATTGGAGAAATGGTCTGAGGTAAACAGGATGAAGTTTAATAAAGACAAATGCAAAGTGCTCCACTTAGGAAGGAACAATCAGTTTCACACATACAGAATGGGAAGCGACTGTCTAGGAAGGAGTACGGCAGAAAGAGATTGTGGTCGGTTGGCCTGCCCGGAGGGGTTCCTCCTCCTCCGGCTCAGTGGGCGGCCACTCCGACCCACTGTGCTGCCCCTTTAAGGCCGACCCCGTTGGTCCACAGGGTGCGGTCCAGCCTTAGCTCAGGGTATAACAGCAGCAACCCTCTCACAGTTATGAGGAGCGGCCAGGCCCTCAGTCCAGGGCGTGGCAACAAGCACACAGTTACAAAGGAGGCCAGGCCCTCAGTCCAGGGCGTGGCAACAAACAAACAGGTGAGTAGCTCCTTGGTCAGGAGGGGTGCAGGCGGATCGCCTGTACCAGTGGCAAGGAGGGAGAGACTGCCACCCAATAGGTGGGCGGCAGGGGGGGGGGGGCGCAGGCCCACCCACTCCTCTGCGCCCCGGCCCAGGGCCCTAGGGCAGCTGTGCGGGCTGCTTCGGCTCGGTGGGGGCTCCGGCCCGAAACGCACCGGCCTAGGGGCCTTTAACAGTCCCCACTATCCCTGGGCCACTTCCGTTCTCCCCCCTCGGGTGGTACCTGGATGTCGGGCAGAGGAGACTGGGAGTCCAGGAGAGTCTCGTCCCACCGGGGTGGTCCGGTCCAGTCCTCGGCCGCTTGCAGGTCACTGGGGCTCAGCAGGATTCCAGGGGCTGGCAGAGTCGGGCGGTTGAGCCAGGCCTCCGGGTCAGGATCCGTGGAAGTCCCCGGCGGTGCCTCTGGTCGAGGTAGCTGGGGCCGCTCCTCCCGGTCCCGGGGCTGGCGCTGGGGCACAGGCTCCGGCTGGCCTTTCGGCTCCTCCGTCACTTCTGGGAAGGTAGGCCGGTTACGCTGGGCCTCCACCTCCCGGGCAGGGAGCCACTGGTCTGTGTCTGGGGCCTGGCAAGTAGGAGGTCCGGGCCAGGCCTCAGTCCCTACTTCCCAGGCTGGGAGTCCAGAGGAGGCCTCTAGCCTCCCGGCAGGCTCAGCCCTGACTGAGGCCACTGCCTGGGCTTTTATAGTCCTGGGCCCGCCCCCGGGCTTCCGGTCAGGTGATGGGGCGGGGTTAGCCTCAGCCCAACATGGCGTCTGGAGGGGTTCCTCCTCCTCCGGCTCAGTGGGCGGCCACTCCGACCCATTACAGGGATCTAGGGGTTATAGTGGACCACAAGCTGAATATGAGTCAGCAGTGTGATGCTGTTGCAAAAAAAGCAAACATGATTCTGGGATGCATTAACAGGTGTGTTGTAAGCAAGACACGAGAAGTCATTCTTCCGCTCTACTCTGCGCTGGTTAGGCCTCAGTTGGAGTATTGTGTCCAGTTCTGGGCACCGCATTTCAAGAAGGATGTGGAGAAATTGGAGAGGGTCCAGAGAAGAGCAACAAGAATGATTAAAGGTCTAGAGAACATGACCTATGAAGGAAGGCTGAAGGAATTGGGTTTGTTTAGTTTAGAAAAGAGAAGATTGAGGGGGGACATGATAGCAGTTTTCAGGTATCTAAAAGGTGTCATAAGGGGGAGGGAGAAATCTTGTTCATCTTGGCCTCTGAGGATAGAACAAGAAGCAGTGGGCTTAAACTGCAGCATGGGAGGTTTAGGTTGGACATCAGGAAAAAGTTCCTAACTGTCAGGGTAGCCAAACACTGGAATAAATTGCCCTGGGAGGTTGTGGAATCTCCATCTCTGGAGATATTTAAGAGTAGGTTAGATAAATGTCTATCAGGGATGGTCTAGACAGTACTGGGTCCTGCCATGAGGGCAGGGGACTGGACTTGATGACCTCTCGAGGTCCCTTCCATTCCTAGTATTCTATGATTCTAACAAGGACACTCAAAAAGTCTGAAGACCTCAACAGCAAAGACTGGACCAGGTTTAAGGAACAAACCTGTATATTAAGGATTGCAATATCCTGTGGGGTGAGAGGAGATTCCTTAATTTAGATGTTGCCCAGTTCAGTAGGGTTGCATGTTTATACTGTGTGCTTACATTTTCTTTTCTTTTGATAACTAACTGACTTTTTGCCTGTCTTTGGTAGTCAATAAATTTGTTTTACTGTTTAGCTTTACCAATGAATTTGCCTGAAGAGTCTGGTATATCTGTTCAGGTTTTACATAGACTGGTGTATATCCACTTTCCATTGAGTAAGTGGTGAACCAATGAATAAATTTGCACTGCTCGCCTTGTGTAGTGCAAGACACTCTATTCCTGAGGTGCAAGTCTGGGGGATTTGGCTGGTGCCTTTTTCTGTGTGATTCATGAGTGACTCTGGGCACATGCATGCAATCTAGCTGGGTGATAGGCTCCACATTGGGTTGTGATGAGTGGTAACAGTGCCTGGAGGGGCTTGCTGCATGTCACTAGAAAATTATTGCAAGATACAGCCCAGTCTGGAGAGTTAAGAGGGCATAGTGGTTCCACGATCCAAGACCACATACTAGGGATTCTGCCACACCCTGCATTTACATGGCATCGATCATCACTACTCTTATGCTAGTATTGTCAATCTAACATTCACAGATATGGAAATTCTCAGAAAAGAAAAGAAAAGAAAAGAAAAGAAAATATACAATTTATCTTCCATCTTCAAAGTAATTTGAAATGTGTAGCATTTTGTTAAGCAGTTTCCTCAGTGACTATTATTGTGAGGCTCGACTAGATTAAACCTAAATGGGACTTTGAATCTAATTTTTTATAACCAATATGAATTATATAAGTTGAAACCTCTTGACCAATTAAATCTTAGGTCAGAAAGAGTACAAGCTAACCTACAACCCCAGTTCGTACAAATATACCAGCATAACTGATGATTTGTTCTGTTGAATAGAATATAATAGAATAGTTTTTCCTTCTTTTTTCACACTTCTGAGAGGGCATAATAATCAGTGACAAACATGAAGAAAATGACAGCAAAGTTATACTTGGCAGCATCTCTTTAATTTGTGGTGCTCCAAACTATTCAGACAATCTAATACAGTCTACTTCCACAATGTATTACCTGAGCTGTGCGTGTGTCTAATCTCACAAGTGAAACAGGAACTTGTCTGGTCCTGTAATGAAACAAAACAGCTTAAAGAGAAACACTGGGTGTTATAGAGAGTAATGCTGTATACTCTCCTTTTTCACCTTGAGTCAATAGTTATTGTGCATATTCAGGGGTATTATATTTTTGAAGGATGATATGTTAATATCACAGACAGCAAGGGGATATTTATGGACTATAGAGACAGCTGACTGCCCTGCGACTGATCAAGTGGCGTCCACACTCCTGAATATCCTCACCCATGTGATGGAGTGTGCATACGCCGCCACAGTCACCAATAGTAATTCAGTACACAATGTCTTGATGAAGCATACTAAGGAACAGAATCTTCCTCACTTCAGCAGAGCTGTTGGTTTTGCAGGATTGATTGTAGTAAAATAAGTTAAATCTTTGCATTATTGAAGTCAGCAATTATGCCTGAGAAGCAGTTATGTTGAGTAAGACGGTGCCATTTTCATATAGCCATTTTTCAGTCAAACTGTTTTTTTAGATTCTATTTCCAAACTTTGAGTTTTATTTTTTTGTCCTTACTGTCCGTTATTTTTACCTGCTTTCCCTGTAATTTCTCAGTTTTGTCAATAACCTCAGTGCCTGTATTTTCCAAAGATGAACCCTTGATCTCATCTAGCATATCAAGTTCATCTCAAAACCTGCATCATCAAACACAAGCATGTTCCCTTTGCAGAAGGGAACAGTATGTCTTTCATCATATATATAGTGGAAGCTTCAAAGACATCAAAAGAGAAACAACAAAAAAATGCAATCACAAGCTTGAACAGTTAACTACTCAATATGTAAAATGCTCTGTTGTGGCTAGCTATTGCTTGACTCTGTCTGACAACAGTTTGTTCTGACTTCTTCAGATAGGTGGCCAAATCCATTGCAGCCATAATTCCATTGACTAATTTGGCATCTATTTTTTAACTAAAAAACTCACCAATTTATTATTTTTAATATCTAGACTAGACTCAAGGTTCACTGGGAAAAAAAAGTTTGTTCAAACCACTTTGTCATTCTCTTTTTCCTTTTTTAAAGTAAAGTGGTCAGAACATTTGCTACTCATAACTTCTATTTTTTGGGAAAAAAACCACCCATACAAACAAATAGTATATTTGCTTCCATATGTTTCTGCATGAAGTCATTCTGTAGCACAAGTTGCTATAGTAATTTTGTGGTATTTTTAACTAAGAAAACAAGGTTGTAAAACATTTAAAATATAATAAGCACATGATTTTTTTTCCAGCAGCATTGTTTATACAAAATATTTCTTCAAAATATTTTCTCTGGTTATCACATTATATTCAAGAGAACTACTTGTTTTATTGGGTGAACTTGTAGTAGCATTCTAGCCCCACAGACATTAGGATATTTAAAAGCATATGTAAGGTTGCAGAGACATGTACATTATAGGCTATTCCACAATTATAATTTGCAATAGAACATAAATACTAATTGGTATATTCTGCTGCTAGCACAGTAAGAGAAGCATAGGGTTTTTTTAAATTTATTTTTTAGTTCCAAATGGAAGCAAAACCAAATTCTTATATCTCCAGAATCATTGTACCAACATTTCATTGAAGATGACAGATCTGTCTGAACTTGGTTATAGCCAATTCCCTTGATTATAACCTATAATGATCTGTATCTTCCATTATTTTGCCATATTGTGCCTTCAGCCTACAGCTCCAAATTGGGCATGCTATATAGATACACAAAGTACTGCTAGCAACACAATGACTTTTCCCGAGGAGCAATTCATCCTAAAGGGGACAGAAAGGACACGAGGTCATAGCTCTGTTAATTGAATCAGCAGAGAAGGCTGATTGTGGAGGCATATACACCTCCTCTAGCATGCAGGAGGGATGCTGCCAACCCACCAGCACTTTGTGATTCCTTCCACTCAACTGCCTCTGCCAGACAGTGCAGAATAAAGAAGCATGTGGTCCCACTTCCTGCTTGTCCTCTCTGATGTTATTTGCTCTTCAAGCAGCATTATAGTGTCTGCTGCTGTGCCTATCTCCTGTATAGAAAGTGCAAGCAGAGGGAGAGACTTGTTGTACCCTCCCCCTCTTCAGTTCACGCTTTCCTTTGAGATCAGGTAAAAGTCTTTCCAGGATGATGAAGGTTGAGGATCATACTTAATGGAAGAAGAGTTTTATTTTCTGTTGTGTTTTGGATTGGTTTACCAGCACAATTGTAATGGCATGCATTACAGCAAATAATATATACCCCCTCAATTCCGCTGGAATCTTTTGTTCTGTTAATGAGTGAGGTGATTAGGTAATCCTTTGAACTAATTGATCCACAGTCCACTGATTAGCTGCTAGAGCTAATCAAACTATTGCAAATTCGTTCCTTTTTCTTGGCGTGCAATCATTTTGGAAGCTGTTCCCAGTTTGTGTGCCTGTATTAAAGATTCAAACATCTGCCATATACTATTAAGCTGAAGAACTTGCAAACAAAATGGGTGAAAATTATTCTCTTTGAATCTCCAGTGCTCACCATTGGTTATTTGTGTTGTGTGATTGCTATCCTATGTCAGAAGATAGTTCCTACTTCCTGACTGGATAATGCTTTAAATCAGGATACAAATATCAAAGCTATGTCTACACTGCAGAGTTTTTGCGCAAAAACTTGCGGCGCGTCCACACTACAAGCCTGTTCTTGCACAAGAAAAAGTACAGTAAAGCATAAGAACATAGGACTTTTTGTGCAAGAGTTATTCCTCTCCCCACAAGGAATAAGCATTTTTGCGCAAGAGCTCTTGCGCACAAAGGCATGTATGGACAGGCATGTGTGGATGGCTAAAATGGCCATCAGAGCTTTCTTGCGCAAGAGAGCCTCCACACTGCCATGGAGGCTGCAGTGTAGACATAGCCCAAGTGATATACAAACTTTCATGATGGATTTTCAAACACATAATTATTCATGCTAACATTTGAGACTTGGAATTCATGAACACAGCCAATGGGCACTGAAGAGTCTCATGATGAACAAGATCTCATGCTTCATAACAAACCAAACCCTGTGCTTTCTCCCTCCCCTGAAAAAAAGACTTGTGAACTTTTTAGTATTGAACTAGCTCGGCCAGCTATATTCTCCTATTCTACCTCTAGATCCAAGGGATGTCAAGAGGATTCCAGACTCCTATTGTCTGTTTTTTTGAGCTGCAAGTTTTCAAACAAAACTGGGAATCAGGTGCCAAATTTCCATTGTAATTCATTAGAAACACTTCTCAGATTACTTCTCAGATTACTTGGAAAGTCCCAGACTAGACCTCTTTTAACTTTTATGAAATGTAAGGTACAACGTTAGACATGAAGCAATTTAATGTGATGCTGTGTTAGATTATAGATATAGCATATGCTTTAATCAAGTATGTATGGGCCTGATGAATATTTTTACAACTTCAGTGGTCTTTAGATCAGCTCTTATAGGATATGCAAATGGACTCCAAATACAGAACTTGCACCCAGATTGCAAACATCTTAAAGCGTGGGGCTGTTGGGATCAGGGGGTTTTGATTGAGCTCATTATAAAGGTAATTTATATAAAACAAAATCCAATGTGTATATTGAATTGACACTTCCATTGCTGAGGGCTGTTCAGATGGGGAGTTGGCTAAATTCATCCAGGAAAACAGAAGGGTAAACATACTTTATCCAAATATTTCAGAATATATAAACATTTTTTCCTGAAAGCAGGTTAAAGATTTGGAGGAGACTAATGGCTATAGACCCCCTCCTCTAGTTCCAAGTAAGTGGTTCTAAGAAGTGCTGACTACAATGGGGTTTGAGAGGGCGCTCCACGCGTTTGGCATTAGGCCATTGTTATTTTCTTCTCATGTCATGTTCTAAGATTCTGGGATCAGAGAGTGGAAACTGAAATCCATCATTCCAATTATTTCTCGCTAATATAGTCCTGAAGCAGCAAAATGATACATTATGTATCCTAGGCAAAGAATTCAATCACCTGACTCTCCACAGCTTGCATGCCACACTGCTTTGATAATGTTTTTTAATAATTAAATTTCTCTAGTAGCAGCAAGATTTTATAAAACATCTTCATTAGGTTAGTTGGGCGTAGGGGCTTTTATGCAGCAATTTTTCCTTTGCCTCCATTACTTTTGTGGGTATTAATATGGATAGACTTACAGCAATTAAGGTGTATTAGTTACAGTAAACATGCAATTAGTTATGCCCAATTACATTTATTACATTGATACAAATAAAAAATGAGAACAAAATAAGTGGTTTTAGATCATCTTGATTTATTAAAAAAAGATTGACAAGACTCACACCTCTACCTCTCTCTTCTTTCACAGCTTCTAGCACCTTCTCCCAACCTTTGAGAACTGGGATTCCTTTCCTCAAACTCCTTTTTAGTTCCCATCCATCTGGTCCCACCTTCTCCACTCCACTGACACTGTTTTCACCATGGGTGTCTGACAAATTTGTCCTCATTAAAACAAAAATGAACAAAAACAGCAACCTTGCCATCCTCATTCTCATGACTTAAGAGCTGCTTCCAATCATGTGTCTCCCTGAATTATTGTCCTCTTTGGGTTTTTTTGACTAACTTCTAATCTGGTTCCTTTCTAACTACATTTTCAGCATCTCTTTCCATGGGTTATCCTTCTCCTCAATTGCATACTGTGGTTCCATGTTGGGGCCATTCTTCTTCATCTTTCATATCCTCTCTTAGGCTACATCTATACTGCAATGCTATTTCGGGATACTCCAGGATCCCGAAATAGCTATGCCGCGTCTTAACAGCAAGCCCATTATTTTGGGCTCGCTATTCTGACATCCCTCTAAACTTCATTGCATGAGGCGTAAGGGATGTTTCAGAATAGCAGATTATTTTGAAATTTGGCGCCGTGTAGACCAAAATAAGAGAAGCAATTTGTGTAGCTCAAATCGCATGTCTTATTTCTAACTTCAGTGCAGTGTAGACGTATCCTTATGTGGTTGATCTCATCTGTTCACACATTTTCAGCTTCCATCTTCACAACAAGGACTCATACATTTACATTTCCTCTCTGATATGATTCTCTTCATCCAAACCTACATCTCCTCCTGGAAATCTGTCAGCCTAAGCTTAACATGGTCCAAACAAATTACAAGATCTTCCCTCTGACACCTCTAACCACTCTACCTTTACTCAGTCATTCCTGGCACACACACACACACACACACCCATCCCCTATTCCTCCTTATCTGCCCTCATAATCTGGGGCGGGAACTTCTTCTTCTCTTATGTTGTTCATAAAGTACCTGCTGTGATGAGGCCTCAATCCTAAATGTACAATAATAAATTAGAATAAACATTTACGAGACATTCTAGTTAAACTAAAACAGCCTATGCTTCTTTTAGTACATTCAGGGCAATTTGTAGAATGATTTCACAAATCTCATTATGTAAATTGATTGTTTAAATGAGAAAGCAGTGGGGAAATTGCAGAGCCATTTTCACAAAAAGTACCACGTACTACTACTTGCAGTAAACAAGTATTGTTTTTGTCAGTAAAAAGCATACAGATCTCAACTGCTATTACTTTATGTACTTGGTTCCCCACAGTTAACATTTGATAAAGAAAACAATATGTGAAATACGGGGTTAGAAAACAGGGCTGATTACTAGCTCTCATAAGGTCTCATTGCTACAAAAAACAAAACAAACAAACGAGGGCGCATATACACACTGAGTTGATGTGCCTGCATGGTGTGGTACTCTGTCCTCTTCTAATTGCACATAGACCATGTAGCACTTCGTGAGTCTGCTACAGTGTTGGCTGATAGGTATTTGGCTTTTAGCTCATGCTTTTAGCTCTAGAGATCCCACGTTCAATCCTGCCCACCAGTGTCTGGTGGTGTTACAAATAGGGGATCATCTGGCATACCAACCAGGAAGTCTCTGAAGCTCAGAATATACTTCTCAGCTAGGGGAAATATGTAACACCTGCTTCCCTGGTGTGGTGCTCAGTCCTTCTGTAGTGGCACCTAGATCAGCAGTTCTGAAACTGTGGGTCAGAGCCCCAAAGTGGGTCGCAACCCAGTTTTAATGTAGTTGCCATGTCCGGCTTAGACTTGCTGGGACCCAGGGCCAAATCTGAAGCTGAGTGTCAGGGCTCTGGTTAGAGGCCTCCCTCCAAAGGGCTTCTGCCCCAAGTGTACCCTGATCTAGACTGTATATAGTTTGAGGAGTTTGCTACAGCCTTGACTACTATCCTTGTGGCTGTTAGCTCATATAGTAGAGGTTCATAAAATAAGCTTCAAAGGCCCAAGCTTGATCCTACTGAATGTGGTCTGTCAGCACTTTACCGTTACTGCATCACTTGGGTTACAGTAGACTGGTTTTGTGTATTTTTGCTTAGTCCATCAAGTTATGCAAGAGAAGGAAAGGAGCAGACAGGGCAGAACGGTGAATAACTTGGCTGGGATTTCAGTGTTCCACACACACAGATGAGAGAGCATGCCAAGTGGCCAAGTGTAAGATGATAACAGGGAAGAAACACATGAAGCTGGTTATAGGAGAAATGAGTAGACCAGGGGTAAGTAAGATTCATGGAGAGGAGGAATGAATGAAAGGAGATGAGAAAGCATAGACAGGAGGTGCAGAGCTGTGAGAAGCAGTCTATTTTATTCTCCTTCTCCCCCACATTAAGATCTCAGGGTATGTCTACACTACAGTGTTATTTTGAAATATCTTAGGGTATGTCTACACTTGCAGCCTAATTCAAAATAGGGCTGCAAATGTAGGCATTCGAAACTGCAAATCAAGCCCGGGATCTAAATATCCCGCGCTTGATTTGCATGTTCCCGGCCGGGCGCCATTTTTTGAAATTGACAAGCCTGGAATAACTGCCCGCATCTACACGCGGCAGTGAAACAGGCGTTCCAAATAAAGCCCTAGTTCGAAATACCTGTTAAACCTCATTGCAGGAGGAATAACAGGTATTTCGAACTAGGGCTTTATTTCGAACTCCCGTTTCACTGCTGCTTGTAGACGCGGGCAGTTATTCCAGGCTTGTCAATTTCAAAAAAAAAAAAAAAAAAAATGGTGCCCGGCTGGGAACATGCAAATCAAGCGCGGATATTTAGATCCCGGGCTTGATTTGCAATTTCGAATGCCTACATTTGCAGCCCTATTTCAAATTAGGCTGCAAGTGTAGACATACCCTCATTTCAAAATAGATATTTCAAAATAGCTTATTTCGAAATAACGCGTCTACACACAAAATGCATTTCAAAATAGCATTTTGCTATTTCGAAATAGCGCGTCCACACCGAGTGGACTCTGAATTGCATTTAAGGCTGGGCACCAGGTCAGGACTTACAGTGTGGGGCTGCTGCCTGAGGCTATTTGAGGTCTGTGCTTGAAGCGACCCCTCCCCCTCTCCCGGACAACCAGTTCTCAGGTTTCCCTGATTGCTTGCCTACCTTGATGAGGGACAGCAAAGCATTTTGTCTCTGCGTGCTCTGGTTGCCCTCACTTGGAACACCACAGCACTCTGCAACATGGAGCCAGAGCTGCCCCTGGGCACTCTGGTGCTTCTCTTGGATGTGTTGCTGCGAGCCTGGCTGCACTTTCTGCAGGCTGCCATCCGGAAGGTCCATTGGGGAGCTGTCAGTATCCAGGAGGCCCTGCGGGAGAGCTTCCACCCTGAGGAGCACTCAGAGCCTCCCTGGTCTGCCCCACTGGGGGCTTGTGCCTCATTCCTCCCTCACGTCCTTCCACTTACCCCTCCCTATCCCCCTTCCTGATGTCAAATAAAATACACATATTTTCATGAACACAAACTGTCTTTATTTAACAAAACTGGGGGGGAGGGAATGAAACTCTGGTGAGACTGGGGAAAGGAGGCAGGAGAGGGGAGAAGAGAGGGTGGGAGAGGGGAGGGGGAAACCTGGGAGGAGGGAGCTGGAAGGGGAAAGCAAGGGGAAGAAGGGGGAGGGGAAGCTCAGGGCTCAGGGTTGGGGGTCTCGCCAGACCAACTTGATTGTCATGCAAACCTGCTCCTGGGTTCGCATGTGGCCTTTGGTGGCCAGGCTGGCAGCTATGCTGCCATAGACGGCCACGTTCCTCCATCTGGTGCAGAGATCATGGACATTGGGGGCACCCCCTCAAACCTGAATAAGGTCCATGATCTCCACCCTGGACCAGGAAGGCGCTGGTCTTCTCCGGGCCCTGGCAGGCTCCTGGGAGCTGGCAGACTGCTCCTGGGGAGCGGTGGAGGGCTGGCTGCCAGTGGCTTGCTGGTTCATGTTTTGGGGCCACTGGGTCAGGGGCAGTGACTGCTGGCTCTGGGCTGGCAGGCTTGGAGCTGGCACAGGCACTGTGGCCAGAGTCTACCCCTTTAAGGGCTCTGGGGAGTGGGGGAGGGAGAGAAGTGTTCTTGGTTGAGGCTGGAGTGGCCACCAGGGCACCCTGGGAAGGCTGGAGGCCCTTTATTTCGAAATAAGTGTCTACACAGCCCTTATTTCGAAATAGCTATTTCGAATTTGGCATTATTCCTCGTAGAATGAGGTTTGCCAAATTCAAAATAAGTGCTCCGCTATTTCAAATTTATTTTGAAATAGCGAAGGGCTGTTATTTTGAAATAACTTTGCTGTGTAGACATACCCTCATGTACTGTCATTATGAACACCAGGTGGTACCCTCCATAGTAAATGAAGATTTTTTTAAAAGCCAGATCTGCACATTTTTCTATCATTCCTGAAGTCAATAGTTGAGATAAAATGGAAATGAAAGTCAAACGAATTTAGCTTGTTTTTTTCAGTCATGTTTTAAAATTCTTTAACCTACTGAACTTCAGTGTTTCAGGGGAAGTCTTAAAAAAGGAAGACCAGAGACCAAAAAATTAGTCCTTCTTTTGTCAACCAGAACCTGGTTGACAAGATTTTGTCAAAGGAAAGCCTAATTATGTTTCATTGTCCATCTCTAAATAATAGAAACAAATCTCTCCACATGAGGCTTTTATTAGTTCAGCAAGGGCCTGTGATATGCTAAAGGAAGCTTCAGGGAATTATCTCTACCATCCCATAGTGAGTACCACCATGCAATGCAATATTATGATCTATGACTCAAATATCAGGATCTGTATGTCTATTTGGAGCCCCATAGGCTTCCAGAAGGATGCACACATACATTGCAATCCACCCCTGAGAATCTGATGCAAGACTGGGGTTCTAGTGACAAGGGATTTATATTGCTGACAGACATTTGGTGTTCTCTGGTTTTTTGTGCTCTCTTCCAAATCTAATTAGTAATTCTGATTAAAGTGTAAATTTAGACAGGTTTATTTCTGTTTACATACCCAGTAGAAGATGTTCACTTTTCTAGAGACCTCAGCACTGCCCCTTGGAGAATGCAGAATATGATAAAACACCCCGCCCTCCTGCTCAGCTGCCACCAAAACCTGTAGACCGACCTTAAAGACCAATTTTTTTCAGTAAGAGTTCCCTTGGCACCTGTGTTTCTGTCTCTGAATATATGCACTGAAGCCTTGCTTTAGACTTCCAGACACTAATGCCAGTGCTATTCATAGAGCAGTAGAAGATAGGTATTCCACTGTTTAGATTACCTGTTGGGCCCAATCTGGTAGGTGTGCTCTAAGCCAGAGCAAACGTGACAATGACTAGTAGTTAGGGCACTCACCCACAACGTGACAGACCCAAGATTCAATCTCTCTGCTCCAGTGACTATTGATCCAAAGTGGAACAGCATCAGCAAGACTATTTGAGGGAGTTCTACATCTGATTATCCCATAGCCCAGCAGTTTGAACAGGGAATCTGCCTCTTTGATGAGTGCTCTAACTGTTCTCCTGGGACAGAGGGAGGACTTGAATGGGGTGGCTTCCCCAGGTAAATCTCCTAACCACTGGGCTAAAAATCCTCCTCCTCCTCATGAGCTTCTTACAAGAAGCACCTTAGGCCCCTAACAGAAGGTCCGTACCTGAGCATCTGAAGCAGGGAAAAGTGCCAAAATCCCTGAATGGGTAGGGCTTAAAATCCACCTCTTTCCTTGACATCTGTCACTGGCTACTTTCAGTGAGCAGCTGCCTAGCATGTTGGCTTTTGTGACTTCTTCTTTGGCAAGTCTCTGTCTCCACTCATGTTATAGGAAGCCTGAGTCCCTAACATAGGCTTATGAAACCCAATGATATCCCAGGCACCTAAAAGTAAGGTATAGTGACAGTCAGCATCACAACAGTGAACCCTCTTTGTGAACATAGGCAGAACAGAAGTTTAATTATAAAAATGTATTTATTAATGTGGGCCAGACTTTAAAACATAGCTTCTTTTTTGCACCTGCAAAGTTACAGATGTAAATTTATGGTCCCAGTTTTGCAAAAATAGAGGCTTGATGAAGACTGTGGCAAAAATGTGGTTCTCTCTGTCAGGAACTTTGCAATGAAATTGCCCAAATACATACAGTAAATATTGGGAAATGTGCCTCTGAAATACATATAAGAGCAACAAATGGCAAAGAAAATGAATGTACAGGCTGGACCTCCCTGTTCCGACAGCCTTGGGACCTGACTGGTCCTGGATGAGGGAATTTGCTGGACCAGGGGAAGCCCTTTGTCACCAGCCTCCCAGGCTATGTCTGGACTGCAGGCTTTTTTTGGAAGAACCTTTTTTCAGAAGAGATCTTCTGAAAAATCTTCTTCCAAAAGAGAACAACCACACACAAAAGAGCATCGAAAAAGTGATCTGCTTTTTTGAAAGATAGTGTCCACACTAAATGGACGCTATCTCACATTTAAGCTGTGATTACTATGGATGAAGTGGCCACCAGGGCACCTGTGCTTTTTCCTCTTTCCTCTTCTTTTGAAAACTCCCTCTTCCCCATCCACACATGCCTTTTTCTGAAAGAGCTCTTTCGGAAAAAGGCTTCTTCCTCACAGAAAGAGGATTACCAACACCAGAAAAACCTCTCTGTTCTTTCAGTTTACTTTTGGAAGAACGCAATTGCAGTGTGGATGTAACTCAGGTTTTGTCGGAAAAACGGCCATTTTGCCGCCAAAAGTCTGTAGTGTAGACCAGCCTGCTGATCCTCCCCCACTACCACAAATTCCATTTCTGGGCCCGGCTCACCCCGGTGCCGCTGGACTGGCTGGGTGGGCCTCTGGCCCCAGTAGGGCTTGCCAGACTCCAGCTCTGCTGCTGTCCAGCTGGCCAGACATGAGCCCCTCTGCTACAGGGCTGCCACATGCTAGTCCCCCTGCCGCTAGCTCTGGACCCAGCTAGGCTGCCAGACAATGGCTCTGCTGCCACTGGCTCCGGCCCTGGCTGGGCTGCCAGACAGTGACCCCAACTCCCCTGCCACTGGGTTCCTGGCCCTGGAACTCTCTGTCCAGGAACATCTGTGGTCTAGCAGGACCATGGATGTTGGTGGACCAGAGTGTCCCAGTTTATGGAGGTACAGTCTGTATATATGCTCCTTGTTAAACTCTCATTGGTGAGAGAATTCAGTCTCAATGTGCATGAAGATACTAGAACTTAGATATACTAAAATTCTCCCACCTTTTATTTGTTATGGGGTGAGGATCTCATTGAATTTTGAGCTGTAAGGTAAAACACTCCTCTAGTAGGAGTCTGATATTGCAAAAATGGGTCTGATATTGCAAAAATGTACGCATTCACTTTAGACAGTATGGGTAGTGCCACTGACTTCAACAGGACAACTCACAGCAACATTTAGCATGTGCATGAAACTTTGCAGGATCAGGATCTGTTGTATGCTTTTTCCTAGACAAAAGCTAACTTTGTGACACAATAGAAGTTAATTGCGTGGCATCCTTAGCTACTGTACTTGATGCTGGGAATACTCCACCAATAAGACCTAGATTTCCCACTCAACTAAAATACTTTATTAATACCCAGGATATAAAAATAGCTTGTTTATAAGGTTACTTTCTGAGCTGATAGAGCTGGAAAATGCACTAAATGAGTTAATTGAGGTACTAATCAATGAGATAATCAAATAAATCCTTTTTTTCACACACATGGAGATTAATCATCTAGGTTGCTGAATAGTAACCAGAAATCAAAGTAAAATTAGGGATTTAAAAACAAAATCAGGTTTCTTTTATGATTGATTTGCATCCAATTAAATGGAGGCATTAAAGAGCTGTTAGAAGAAATTACTCCTTAGTAGTTCATTTCAGAAAGAATGTTTAAACTTTCACTGATATCTTTCCAACAAAACCTGCTAATCTCAGCTCATTAATAGTAAAAGCAGCATTAAATGAGAGCATCTTTCATCTAGATATCTGGATTTCACCTCGAGAGAAATGGACTCTATGTGCTTGCAATATTTGTTGACTGACAGGAAGCAGAAAGTACCAGAAACTGATATAGTTTAAGAAATTTACTCTGCAGATCTGCACATTCAAGTGATTCAGATAGTTTGAACATCTATCCCACAACTTTTGGGTATATACCCAAATCAAACTGAGCCCAGTTTTGTATATCACAAGTTTTTACCTATTGTTGGGATATATAAGGATTAATCAGGGTCCAGGAAGGCAATAGTGATAGGGTCTGGCCAGAGCAGACGTTGTCCTTTGAACATGTTTTTTTCCCCTTCATCCTTGCAGCCTGGAAAGATAGATAAAGGGTCTGTCCAGAGCAGGCGTTTTCCTTTCTGATGTATAAATATGCTCTTTCCCTTCATCCCTGCAGCCTAGAAAGATAGTTGTAGTGAACAGTGTCTTCTTTGTATTGTCCTCTCGTTTGCTCTGCAAAAATAGTTCAAGGGTCACATCCTTTGTAATCTCTGTAACCTGCTAATTTGGGAAGTGCATAATGTAGAAAAGTGCTGATCTAACTGAAAATCCTGTAAACAGTAAACGGGGCGGGTATAATAATATTCATCACCTGCCTATTAATATTTACTGTATAGGAGTTAACATTACTAAATAAGGATTTAGGGGAAGTAGTGATAGACATGTAAATTAACATACGAAAATGGATAAAAGAGTGCAATTGGTGCCAAATCATTGCTCACTCAGAACGTCGTGTTGGGGTCTGTGGGGAACGAATATCTGCAATAAAGAGGTCTGTTTACTCCATCTGTTCCTGGGTCGCCTGTTCCTTCTCTAACATCAATTAAGACCCCAGTCCTGAAATGTGATCTGCACAGCCAGATCACTGCACCTCCACCAAATCCCAAGGAATTTAATGGGAATATGCACTGACAAATGAAACCAGGCTGCAAGGCTTGGGCCAAAAAAACCTAGTTAAAATAGGAATTAAATATATACTCTATATGGGGAGTGTGTCTGAGCTCCAGTGCCTTGATTAGCTCAACTAGGTACAGATATATTAGAAGATCTCATATTGATAGATTTCGTAGACATATTATACAACTCATAAGAAGAGATGACTTCTGCCTAAAGGGTGAATAATCTGACTCGGGCAAATGTGATACATGATACAAAAGTTAAAATATAATGTGATGCATCTGTCACTATCATATATGAACCTTGTACAGTTTGACAACATGTTCTCAAACAAATATACTTGGAAAAGTATTTTCAGACACTTTTTTTTTATGCACTCGGCAAAGGGGTCAGAAAATGCCAGAAGTTTCACGGACAAAATGGAAAAAGCCTGGAAAAATATAACCTCCTTAGCTTTCAATGCAAACAATTTAACACATTTTCAGGATTGGGAGCTACAATTTTTAGCACATGTTATATTATAATCTAGGCAAACATTGGGGGCATATTCCCTGCCCCCTCTTCTCCCTTTGAGAGATGTAGGGAAGCAGCAGCATCTGCAGTTAATCCAAGCAAGGGGGGAAATCCACAAAAGAACAAACAGTCACCACGACCATGAGAACTGTTCACAAAACAGAATTTCAGTTTGAGGGGAAATTCCATTGGAACAGCATTTGTTCTCATACCAAAGATGGGACAGAAGTTAACATGTCAAACTTTCTCTGATGAAAAAGCTTAAAACCAAAACACATTACACTGACATTTTTTGATCCAGACAAAAATAGAAGTGTTTCATTTAGAAAAGTAGACACTTCAGACATTTTGAATAGAAACCAGAGAAATGTAGCAGTGGAAATGACCTGAAGAGGTCATCCAGTCCATCCCCAGTACTGAGGCAGGACCAAGTAAAACTTGAGCCTCTCTGACAGGTATTTGTCCTACCTGTTCTTAAATGTCCTGTGATAGGGAGAACACAGCCTCCTTTGGAAGCTTATATCAGAGCTTAACTACCTTATTGTTAGAAAGTTTTTCCAAATAGTTAATATAAATCTTCTTGGCTGAACATTAAGCCCATTACTTCTCCTGCCTTCAGTGGATATGAAGTATAATTGCTCACTTTGTAAAAGCATTCAGCAGTCTTTAAATATATTATCAGGTCCCTACTCTGTCTTCTTTTCTCAAGGAGAAATATGTGCAGGTTATCTATACCTTTTACAATTTTTATTGCTCTCCTCTGTACTCTTGCCACTT
This sequence comes from Pelochelys cantorii, assembly GCA_032595735.1. Classification (NCBI taxonomy): domain Eukaryota; kingdom Metazoa; phylum Chordata; order Testudines; family Trionychidae; genus Pelochelys; species Pelochelys cantorii. The sequence continues at coordinate 242,650,551 of CM064326.1, forward strand.
TGTACACATCTTCCTTAAAGAGTGGCACCCAGAACTCTATATAGTAACCCATATAAGGCCTCACCAGTGCCAAGTAGTGTGGGACAATTATCTCCAGTGTTTTACACAAGACACTACTGTTAATACACCCCCAGAGTTATATTAGACTTTTTGTCAACTCCATCATATTGAATGTAATCCCTTTATAACCCCCAGATCCTTTTCTGCAGTACTATCACCAACCCTGTTATTCCCCATTTTGTAGTTGCTCATTTGATTTTTCATTCCTAAGTAAAGTGATCTTTGCGCATGTCTTTACTGAATGTCATTTGTTGACTTTTGACCAATTCTCTAATTTGCCAGGGTCATTATGAATTATAACCATGTCCTCCAATGTGCTTGTAACCCTTCCCAATTTGGTGACACTCACAAATTTTCTAATTATACTTTCTACTAAGTTATGAATGAAAATATTGTCTAAAACCAGACCCAGGACTGACCCCCTAGAAGACAGCACTAGATATGCCCTTCCAGTTAGGCAGCAAGCCACAGCTTGACTATGGACTGTCAACCAGTTGTGCATCTCCAGTAGCAACTTGACCTAGACCACATTTCTCTAGCTTCCTTATGAGAATGCTTTGTGGGACTGTGCCAAAGCCTCTCTAAAAGTAAAATTATCAAGTCAATTTCTTTCCCTCACATCGTAGGCCAGTAACCATATCAAATGGTTTGGTAGGATTTGTTCTTGACAAATCCATGCTTACAAACTGATGGTTTCATAATTTCTTCCAATATATTTCCAGGTATCCAAATGTAAATTTGAATTAAAAATATTGATTCAAAACTAAACTTTGAAAACTTCCAAAAAAATCAGATTTTTAGATAAAAAAAGCAATATTTTCCACGCAGAAGGTACCAATTTTGACAAAGCCCCATAATTTTTCAGGAGAACTTTTCCATTGACAAATTTCAACCAACTGTAATGATCATGTAATTGAAGACTGAAACATAACCTATGTAAGGAGAATATTAATTTTACCTTAAACCTTTATTCTGGCATTTTCTAATTTTTGAGTTGCAATGTTAGTGTCCTTTTACTGTATTTTTTCAATGTAGAAACATATGAGGTCAAGCTTCTGTCTCCAAAGAAAAGTGGAAAGAAATGATAGGTCAACATTCACTCACTACTCCCATAGGCCAGGTCGAATGGAAAGAAGAATCTGGTTTGTATGACATTGAAGAGAGAAGAAAAATTAATTTGAGAGTGAACAGATACTGAAAATGTCTTCAGGAAAACAGATGGATAGTTATTAATGAGCAGAAAATTTTAAATCAAATAAAGCAAATAGAACAAGGGAGACAGATTTAAATCATTTACACAAAATCATATGATAAAATGATGCACCACACCGTGCATATGATACCATGATAATAAAATTTGATTATATTTCAGGAGACCAAAGGGACACAATTCTTCAGAATAAGGTGACCTGGTCAGTGATAACACAGTATACGTGTGCAGATTAGGGAATAACCTTTTCAATATCACTTTTTTTTTAACCATGTTTCTGAATAAATGTTATGGGAGAATGTTATTTGGGATCTTGTGGTTTCAAATTAGTTTTGTGCATTGGTTTTGTTAGGATGTTAATAGACCCTCACTTGACAAAATATCAAGTTATACTGTTCCAGACTTTCAGATAATTTTAGTAGGAAGACATTTTGAGGGCCTTTAAGTGCTACATATGGTAAGTCATAAAAATATTGTATTTTGAAATGTAGAAAACTATTTCGGTAGGCAGGAAAAAGCTCTTGAAATTTACATTTCTACATATTTTCAATATTTTCCCACATTTTTCTACAGCCAGTTTTGCTTCATTAGCTATGGACCTTATATAAGATGGGTGAGGTGAAATGTCGGGAGAAGCAGGATTGCCTGCATGATGGTTGTGTCTGCCTGTGTTCCAGGAATGGCATGTGTGAGAGTAAATAAGCAGAGTATACCCAGATTCCATGTCAATTTTTTCTCCTACTGGGAAGCTGATGTGCCAGGCCACAGAATTCCACCACTGTTCAATAGAGCATTTACACTAGTATTGGAAGAAAGGACAAATATTTTTAATACACATCTCTATGTAATAAGGTCCTAATCAGTAAAATATCTTTTTCTTTTGGTACATTGTTTATTTTGTTAGCTTCTGTATCATGTATCTGAAAATTAATTGAAAAGAGAGACAGCAAAGCTATCTATGCAACTCTCTAACTAATCACTAATTTATCTAGTCCATTGTGCTACTCTACCAACAGAGCACAAAAATCACAAAGAAAAAACCTCTGTAAACATGTGCTTAAAACCGAGAAACCATAGGTATAAAAAGGACAAATTATAGGAACTAATGACTATAATGATTCTCAAGCATAAAACCCCCCAGATCCAGATTTTGCAATTCTCATATAAAAGCACTTATGCTATTACAGATATAATTGGAAAGGCAAAAACAAAACCTTTCATCAAGCTGAACCATGTTTCAAAATGCCAATGAGAGGTTCAAAAACAGTGTATTGTTAAGTGAATGGGTAATATGGTAACATGGACCATACTCCATCTGCTTATTCTGATGTAAATTGGGAGTAACTAGACTGAATTATGAATTTACACTGAAGATGGGGAAAAATTCTGTCACACTTCTTTTGCATAAGACCCACAAGAATGGACTAATTTGTGCAGTGAGGTAGTACTCCCCATTTTGGGGCCTAGCATTTGACCTTTCACCTTTACATTATAGTTTCAAACTGAAGCCTGCTCAGTACTGACAGATGGAAATAACTTTCAGCTTTTCAGTGCTCTGTGCTAAATGAGCTTTGAGGAGAAGGTTGGGGTTCAGCACAGTTTTGGATTTTACCTTGTGTACCTCGTGAAAGCAGGATCCTGTGACTTTGATATATGAATTTGTAAGATACAGAATATATGATGTGACATGTGCAGCATTTTGAACATTGTAACCCCAGTAGTTCTTGGTCGTGGATCACATCACTTTGACTAAGAACTTGGAGTGTCCTAATAGTTGAGTTTTTCCCCGTTATACCATTGCCAGAATAATCAAATGAATTATTTCTGTGAAGAGGTCCCAGTGCTCACAGTACCTAACACACTAGTTACCTGGCAGACAGTTATGCAGCAGGGAGTCCTCAGGTGACTCCTGAATATGTGATTCTTGTTCTGAAGGAAGCATCAAGTTGTTGTTTGTCATTTATTGTGTGGCAACAAATTTTAGTTCTTTTTCTTCTCCTTCCATTCTCTAGGGGGAAGCAGCAGGTGCCATGTTAGTTTAAGTCTTGAATAACAAGAGAATAACAAAATCTGCGCAGGACTTCAGACTGACTGCTGTATTGTCAAGTTTGGTAAAAGCCCAGATGAAAATCGTATGTACGTTCCTGCTGGAATCACTTCTTCCTATTAGCTTTAGCAGTTGCATTATGAATGATCTCATCTAGAAATCAGTGTACATCTCTTTATAACTGTATGTTAGAATTCCTCACCTCCTGAACTCAGACAATCAAGAGCAGGGATATTTGTTTGACTTATTGGTGTAAAAAATAAAGTTATTGCACCACAAGCATTAAACATACAAAATGAGCAGATCATTTCTTTGCAGGTAAATCACCTTTTCCCTGGCGACAATCTAATCACTGTAAGTGATTGTATTAAGGTCAATATTGTCCCACATATTCTGTTCAATAAACTCACTGACACAACCTTCTGGGGAATGATGTTTTGCCATTATTACATGCTTTCCAAAAATTCTGTAAAATGGAAAGCTGCATCAAATCACCATACACAAATATGCATTGCTTTGGATACATTTAAAATAAAAGTATATCAAGACTGCATTAGCACCTCATCACCCACCTAGTAAAGCACTTACACAAGTGTGTAATTTAAAGCACACGAGTAGCCCTGTGGTTGTCCATGCTGGTATTTATTGACTTATTTTCTGCCTTCAGAACTATGGATCATGAAGTAGTGTTGACCCAGGAGGCAGGAGTGGATGAATCTGCTCTTCAGGGCTTCAGTCTTTTCTTGCAGAGAGATACATCAGATAGTTTTGGATATTTGTTATTACACCAAGATGGGATATCTCATCATAGAGTTCTATGTGGTAATAACCACTTCTGTTAAGTGTGTATGTGAGAAGAATATGGATAAAAGATTTTGGCATGCTTTTGACACCCAGCTTGGTTTCTCTGTATCATCCAGTTAAGTTTCTTTAAGTCTTGGTGTGAGAATGGGGTATAAGAGCTTGAAACAGAAGAAGAGAGAGAGAGAGAGAGAGAGGAGGGATACAGCCTGAGGCTTTGCTTGTGATTCTGTGACATTCCCTGTATAAGAGGTGCTCAACAATTAATGCTAGAGGTCTGGTTAGAGTCCCAAACTTGCTTCTGGAGGAGCAAGTAGCAGCAGTTCTGGTGGCTATTACCTCCCACCCAACACCATATATAGCAAGGAAGTCCTATTTTTCCTCTTAAAAGTAGAGGATATTTGTCAAGTTTAGACTGGACTATTGCAATGTGCCGAAAAATGGGGCAACATCTTTAATCTACCAAGCAGCTGAAATTGAACTGCTGCATTCTACACTAGCTCAGTTGTTGAGCAGAGTATCCTGTTGGGAGCTTATGATGCTCATTGGACATTGACTTGGAATCTTCCCTGTCTTGGGAGCATCCCATATTGTTCCCTATGCCACACTGGCAAAGATAAGATCAGCTGAAAAGACCCTGCTGGCGCTCCTGAGACACCATTGTGCAAACTACTGATATGGCCTTTGATTAAAGAATTCATTCACCACCAAGGTCTGTAACAACCAGAATTTGTGAGCAGAGAAGGGGGCCAATAGGCTTTTCTGCCAGAGTTAGAGAAGTGAGACTGATCTAGTGTGGAATACAGCTCAGTCATGTTGAGAATACCTGTATCTGGAGATGCAGAATATGCTGTTGATGTTTATTGTGCAATATATTTTGAAATGTAAGTTAATTTATTTAGATGAAAATGATTCACAAGTCACTAATAAAGAATAAATCTCATAGCTCCCTTCTCCAAAGAGCATATGGGGCAGATCTGCAGTTGGCGTATATTTGTGTATCCTCATTAAAGTCATTGGAGGGGATGTTGGCTCACATTTATAACTGTGGTTCTTTATGAAATCTCACATTAGTAACTGTAAGATTTTCGTTATTTCCCCACTAGAAAATAATTCTAATATCTCACATATCCTGCCATAGCTTCCAATTATGCCAGCCAATTCCCCTAAACCTACTACTAACAGTTCTTCTTTCGCTAAAATGTTTTTCTTTTAAAAAAAACTTCAGACTATCCTTTTGCAAGGTGCAGTATCAAAAACTTTAATGAAATCCAGGGAAGTTATATCCGCTGCTTTACCTTTGTGAACTAGTTCAGTAATACATATACTCAGTGTGCTTGCGAGACAATTTTCATGACTTATTAAATTATACATTTCAAAAAATTACAGAATTTTGTTCCCAATTAACAATTGAGGAATTGGAATGAGGTGTAACAGTTAATCCGAACTAAGGACTTTGTTCGGATTAACTTTAAACTGCTGCGAGTAGCCGCAGGCAGGTCGTTCAAACTAAGGGGGATTTAAAAATGGCGGCCAGATGGGAATATGCAAATAAAGCCCAGGATATTTAAATCCCGGGCTTCATTTGCAACTCCGGTTGCCTGATTTGCCTACCTAGCTCGAATTAACGAGCTAGTGTAGACATACCCATAGACAAGATTTTTTTCCTTCTCTTTCCTTCCCCATCTTCCCTCTTTTTCTGCTATTTATTTGTACCTCTCAACCCCTTGCCCCATTCATCTGAAGAAGTGGGTTGCGCCCACAAAAGCTCATGATACTATCTATATTTTTATTAGTCTCTAAGGTGCTGCAGAACCATCTGTTGTTGTTTAAGTTTTTTCAGTTACAGACTAACATGGCTACCCCTCTGAGACTTTCATCCTCAGGCACTTTGCCCTTAAAATTTACAGGGCTGTGGGTTTGAGTCAATTTGCTATTCTCCTCAGATTCTGGACCCCTACATGACATGTACTAACCATAATCCCAGGAGTCCAGTGCATGTAATAACCCTAAGTAAATGGGCCAGCCTGCATGTTACTTTTTAATAACTGTTTATAGGCCTCCTGTGCCTTTAACAATAGCAATGAGCAATACAAGAGCACACAAATGTATATGGTGTATTACTTGGTTATATTAGCTTTTCCTTTTATAGGCCATGGTTGCCCTTTTGTACTATAGCAGCATAAACACTTTCACATGCAATGCTGAAAGCTAGTGACCAAACCAAATTTAGACTCTATAATAGTAACCTTGCCAAGCTAAAACAAAGGTCTCCACTAATGCTCTGAAGGAGCACTTCTCTGTGTCCCTGAAAAAGGAAACTGAATCATTAGAACAGAGAGGAGACAAAAGGGAACACTGAAATAGCAACCTATAATCTAACCAGATTACAAATAAGCATTTTTTAAATATTTAACTAAGTAGAATGCACTTTTTTGGTTGCACAGAAGGTTGAGAGAAAAGGAAAGTAGAAAAGAATAGAATAAAAAGGGAAAGGTGGAGGATAAAACTAGAACAAAAAAAATATGTTTCAGAAAAAAGGTGAAGGTGGTGATTTAACTGCAAAAGTAGATACATGTTATGTTGCACTAAGATCTGCTCTCAGCACCCATGACAAATCTGGAGAGATGGCAATGGAGACACACTGGTGTAAATGGTAACACACGTTAGTCCCCTTCATACTTATTCAATACAATCCACTGAAGTCAGTGGAAGTCTTTCTGTTGACTGTATTGTGAGCTGGATTAGACCCTCATTTGGGAAAGAAAAATATTTTTGAAATAGATTTGTTTTTTACTTGTAGGAAATATAAAAGAGCAAGCAAGAAAGGTTTTCCTTAAGGAAACAGGGAAAACTCAGTGGGGTAAAACAGGGCAGGAGAAAAAAGGAAAAGGAAAATATTATTTTTCTTCAGCAAGATAGAAAAGAGTGACAATGTTGACTTTAGGAAGGTAAGGAATGAAGAAAAAGAGGGAACAAAATATGCAAGGCCAGGAACAAAGGGTAAACTGAGGCAGCTCAACAAGTGACTTGCAAATGGTCACATAGAGCCAGTCTCAAGAACTGCTATAGACTCCTATCCACTACTTTTGAAGGAAAATGGAGAGAACATGGTTTATTAGCTAAGACTTTCCAGAATGTTCACCTGACCGGAAACACATAGCTCAGACCATATTGGATAAGATTCCAATCCCTGGCCCATATGTGATTTTCTGGCTAACCATGATTACATTTCCTGACCACTAAAACTCTGTTTGTATCAATGACTTTGCTAATAGTTTTGATATGTTGATGCAGTTAGCTTCATGGTTACCTTATTTGGAAAAGTATCTAAACGTCTACTATTTTATTTATGCAGCTATGTTGGGCTATTTGTTTATTCCAAAGCACATACTGCTAGATTCCCCAGGTTCAGGTTTAGTGTGTATGTATGCTGGTTTATGCTTCCAGTCAGGCCATATGCTAACTCAAACTCTAATACCTATACCAAAGTAAAATATACTTAAATTTTAGGTTCTTCTGCTTGCAGTACATCTTCATTTAAAATTACTTTAAGCACTGAGAGCTCCAACCATCTAGTACACTCAAGTCAGAAATAAACGTCCCCTAAATAGAACACTCAAATTAATCCCTAAGGGCACATCTATACAGCAGGGCTAAAGCCGAAATAAGCTACGCAACTTCAGCTACATCAATTGCATAGCTTAAGTCAAATTAGCTTATTTCAGCTTTTGGCACTGTCTACACAACAGGAAGTCCGAGGAAAAGCTCTCTTCCTCTGACTTCCCTTATGCCTTATAAAATGAGGATTACAGGAGTTGAAGTAAGAAGTCCTCCAGCTCAACATTATTTCAACATTATGTCGAAATAACTGCTTGTAGTGTAGACACAGGCTATGTTATTTCGGATAACGTCAGTTATTCCAAAATAACACGACTGTGTAGATGTACCCTAACTGCCTACTGCTAGATCTCAGTAGGCCTCAGACATATCACGTAGCCTGTCAATATATGTTCTATTCCCCTTGATTGCTAAGATGTTTGAACAGTATGATGTAGTCTCATGAAAGGTTGCCAGGGCCAGGTTCAGGTCAGGGGACAAAAGTAAACCATTTTCGTTCAGATTTATTCATATGACAATCAGTCTGGGTAAAATCTGAGAATGTAATCACTCAGACTCAGGGACCTGGCTTCTAACCCCATTGGCCTGCTAGCTGACCTTGAGCAAGCCACTTTGCTTCCCAATGCCTCAGTCTCCCCATGTGTAAAATATGGGATGGTGATATTGACTTCTTTTGTTAAGCATTTTGAGATCTGAAGAAAAGCACAGTATATGGAGTTATTATGAAATGCATGGCAAAACTATTGACTTCAGTGTGTCAGGATTTCATCTGAAGTCTTTATTCCTGAAAAGCTCAATTGGGCTTCTATCCACATCCATCACCAAAGAGTCTGGGAGCCATTAAATCTATAATTAGACAGCTGCTACCAATTGCTCTTGTTCAGTAGAGATCAGCCTCAGTTTTAATAGAGTTCAACCTCCTACACACCAAGCCTAAGCATCCTCTTTTTCTATAACTAGAAATTTCAAATACGTGTCTGAAAAGCTAATAATGGGCCTAAGGAAAAAGTATACCCAAAATAACTCAGATGTTTTGTTTTAGTTAAAAAAGGCTTGTAAATGAGTTGCCTACCATGAAACCAATAATCTGAAAATATATTTAGGATGTCTCTTGATCCTCTGGCATTGTTATTTTTGGAAGGGCCTGGCTATATTGAGAGGTATTACCTCACACTTTCCTAACAATAGTTTAAAAGTTTGTTTAGAGAAGATGATAGAAAGTATAGGTGAGGGGGCCTAAAGCAAATGAATTAACTTACTCAGAGTTGTGTTCTGCGACCCTGACAATATTGATTTCAAAATTAGATCCGATGATATTGATGAAACAAGCATATAATTATTGTGTTTTATATTCGCTCCTGGTATTGCTCTACATACACATGACAGTTCTCAATTTATAAATTTGAGTTTTGAGGTATGGGATTAATACCCGTCACTTGCACTGAAAAAAACCAACCCATTTTTCATATCATGATGACAATACAACCTATGTCCAATATGTTTGATAACTAGGCTGTGGAGGAAGAAAGAATAAATTGATTTTCAGAAGACAACTCTTATGAAGTATAGTAGTTTCCTTAAGATTATGCTTCTATTATAACTTTAGTCTTACTAAAGATACATAGTGGAATTTTCAAAAGCCTCTGTGTTTTAGGAGTACAGATCCCATTGCAAGTAGGTGGGACTTGCATTTAAAAGTCACTTAGGCACTTCTGTTAAAGTCCATCCATCCTGTACATCTTTTTCATAAGGGTAACTATTGACACTATTATTCACAATGGCTACGTCTAGACTACAAGCCTCTTTCAAAAGAGGCTTTTTTGAAAGAATCTTTCGAAAAAGCCTCTTTCGAAAGACAGCGTCTAGACTACAGTCAGTACTTTCGAAAAAGCGAGCCACTTTTTCGAAAGAGAGCACCCAGGCAGTCTGGATGCTCTCTTTCAAAAAAGCACAGTTCGCATTCAATAACGCCTATTTTCGAAGGAGCACTTTCAAAAAAAGGCGTTATTCCTCGTAAAATGAGGTTTTCCGTGATCGAAAAAACTGTCATGTTCTTTCGATTTACTTTCGAAAGAACGCGGCAGCAGTCTAGATGCAGGGGAAGGTTTTTTTGGTTTTTTTTTTCGAAAAAAGGCCACTTTTTTTAAAAAACCCTGTAGTCTAGACACATCCAATGCTGTGAGTATGGGCTTTATCAGTGTCTCTTAGAAATGTAATGTCTCACGAGAGTGCATATATGTATGAATTGAATAAAGAAAATCTCTGATACATTTGATGGGTCTAGTGACCTCACAAAATCTAATCTTCACTTTGCTTAGCTGCAGAGAAAAATTCTAATAATTTTTCATTGTACCTGGATGGAGATAACATACCTGTACCAAAATGGGTAAGACTTTCTAATAATTAGCCGATTTGTAGCTACAGAAACACTTTACTCCATGCTCTAATAGGTTTTCAAAAATTTTCATACATTACATTTATAATTTATACTTAATTTCAATATTATCCATTGAAAGGTATATATTTATAAAAATTATAATGTGATTTTTTTTAAAGCACACAAGACTCAGATCTGAAGGTCATAGAGGACATTCTTCCAACCTATGTCAGTGATTCAATCTTTTCATGTTGGTGATCCTTTGTGAGAATCTTTGACTTTGAATAATCTCCTTTCAATTACTATAGAAGAGTAAACAAAACCCAACAATAAGCCTGGAGGATTTGTGTGTGTGTTTTGGGAGGTTCAGAGATTACTTGATCTTGAAGGTTAAAGGTGTATGGGAAGTGGTGGCTTGGTTTGGTTATTGTGGATTTTTTCTTTTGCTTTAGAGTAGAATAAAATTTTCAGTGCCTCACAACCATTCCTTGCTTTTCCTGACTTCCCTCGCATCATGATCCACTAGTAGAGGCATAGCCATCTAGTCTGACCTCCTGTAAAACAGGTCAAAAAACCTCACTGTCCCATTATTTCACTGTGAGTTAGACCATCAAAAGAAAAGAGTACTAGCTTTCCTTCCAACACATTATTCATAGAAACCTAAAGCCCATTGAAGTCAATCCTTTCATTTGTTTAAATTGCTATGAACTTGGTCTCTACTCTATGAATGCTGACCAAATAGGGAAGTATAGCAAAATATTACTGCTAAAATCCCATTCCCTACTGTTTTTTATATCAACCAAACACTAAGGTTTCCCTTTCTTTCCTCTCCCCTCCAACTACCCTTTCTACAAAAACAGACTATTAAAGAGAGAAAAGTGCTTTTGTTGTAAAGTTGACAGAAATAGTGGGAATATGGCATGGAGCAAATGGGTAACGATATATGATTAGATGCACAGTAATTCTTTTGTGGCACACTGAATATTTGATAGTTGGTCAAGCTTGGGGAAAAAACCTGCAGTGTCACATCTTTAAAATACTCAAAGAAGAAACATGAAAGATTTACTCAGCAATACTGGCATCAGAAAAGGCTTCATTTTTAAAGGTGGAGTGCAAAGTGAGATTTGAAAAGGTAATTAAAGCGGAAAACCATCTCCTTTTCCAACTAATCCTCTTGCCTGGAACTTGATACTCAGCATTTTTGTATTTTATGTTCAGAATTTGATCGGTAAAGAAAGCTAACTGTGGCACTAAAACAATGTAAACTAAGATTTTATAGCTTCAGGGGGTAGCCAAATTAGTCTGTACAGGTAAACTGAAAAAACAACAAATAGTCCGGTAGCACTTTATAGACTAATAAAACATGTAGATGGTATCATGAGCTATCGTGGGCACAGCCCACTTCTTCAGATGACCGGAGTGTCGGATGTCTAGGACCAAAAATTGGTTTTTGGTCCTAGACATCCAACACTCCGGTCATCTGAAGAAGTGGGCTGTGCCCATGATAGCTCATGATACCATCTACATATTTTGTTAGTCTATAAAGTGCTACCAGATTATTTGTTGTTTTTTAAAGATTTTATAAACATTCTCTTCCTAAGGAAGGGCCCCCTCTTGCTAAGCCTTTGCATGTATTGTTTATATAGGGGAATGGGCAGTACTGGGTGACATTTTTCAGCTGACAAATGCAGACTCAGGTTGACCAAAACATTTCACCTTGGATTAAACTCCAACAGTCATTAGGTATGTGTGACAGCATGTGCATAACTCCATATTAGGCTGAAAGGGGTGAACAGGCTACTGTAGGTTTTGGAAGTTCTCCCTCTGGCCATACTAGGCATGCTCAAAGTGCTGGACCACTATACAAGGAAGCAAATCAGGTCAGTCTGAGGAAGAAGGACTTGTGGTGGGAGCTCCAGCTGAGAATGAACCACCGACCCTGTCAGCAGAAGTGGGAGATCCTGAGGACCGAAATAAGCCTTCACCGCTGATGGAGCCCCAGGGAGCAACTGATGCTGAGGAACCTGGAGACCCTGAGGCTTCATGGATTGCAACACCATCGAGTACAGTAAAGAGCATGTGTGAGTGGTATCTCCCACCTGGGTAAGCATGTTTCAGTGGGATTCCCTGCTGAGTCAGTGGTGGACTGATTTGCCACTGCCAGGGTCATGGGTTGGGGGGCAGGTGCAGTCAGGCCACCTACCTGGGCTGCCAGACCCCTCTTGTTGTCAGCCTTCATGGTACTAGCTATTAGGCTGCACTTCCCTGTAATGAAGGATTAATACATAGACTCTGGTTATTAGGCTGCACTGCTTTAGACACTGGAGGTAAGTGCTTTTGCCCTAGGCCGTGGACCATGGGGGCTTGTGAGGTCTGAGATCACCCAATGGGTTTAACCATGGTGTCCGCACACACACATACACACCCCTTTTACCTTCCCCTAATGGGACAGGATTTGCATACACTTCCATGGCACAAGGAAAAGACCATGCATAAGAATGGAAGTGATTCTGTAGTCCAATGGCAATTTCACCCACCTGGGAGGTGGAAGACCCTGGGTGTAGTCCCTCTTCTCCAGCCACTCATTTATCCCAGTGGAACGGCTTTAACAGGAGAGATTGAGGGAGCCCCCTCACACCAGAATATCCCATACCTCAGTAGTTTGGAGTAATAGCTCTGGCAGGAGGAGAATTGTATTTGGGTCTCTTGCTTTCCAGGAGAGTGCTCTAATCACGGGTTAAAAGGTACCATGTGTGTACCATCTCTGGCTCCTTGTCCTGTCAGATTTTGAATAGAAATAGACCCATAGGCTTCTTCTCAGCACTCCTGGCAGGGTCTAATCCTGCATGTGACTATTAAGCAGCTAAGTACCTATCTTCCCCTAGCTAGTGGATCACTGAGTCTTAGGTATTTGAAAGCCTACAGGGAGGTAGTAGTGTGCATGTCCAGAGGCAGCAACACAGGCATCTAGGGAACTTTTACTGCAGAAGTTAAGCATTGAGTGAGTTTAAGTACTGACAGGGTTTAGTGGGAGTTCTAAGGAACACCATGGAATGGGAATTGGGATTTAGATAATTAAGTTTTGGGGGCTCCTTTCCTGCAGCCTCTTGACAGTCTAGGGCGAGGTTCACAAAGGTATTTATTTCAATGAGAATTCGGCACTTTTTGATTTTTAAAAGTGCCTAATTTTTAAGGGCTTATCTGCATCTGACTCCAAGTCCATTTAAATGCCTCTGCTACACATGGTTGCAGTGTCTTTGTTCCTTTATTCCTCAACCAGGCAAAAATGCCCCAATTGGCATTGCTGGGAAATTTGCCTGAACAAGGACAGCAGAATTGCTATGGAACTCAGCGAGGAGAGTGTTACATATTTTTTTTAAACCCTCTCTTCCATTTTAGCCGGAGGGAACATATTTTGTGTCAGCACATAGTAATTATAATAAAAAGCACATTTTTCCACAAAAGCAAGCATTTTCATCAGCACACAATAGGCACTTTGTTTCCAGTTCTATAACGTGTCCTTAGCACAAACAATATGCATAGAATTGCTTTGCATATCATATGCGCTGATGTCCAGGGAGCCGAGACAGCATGAAAGAGACATGTACGGTACATTATAATGGCAATCATAGAAAATAATGTTTGTTGTCCAAATGCTCAGGAGAAAAAAGACAGCTACAGTAAAAGGAAAATGAGATGCAGGCATGTGTCCACAACTTAGAGGGGCTGAAGAGGAAACATGGGCTGTAATCCATTCTGTCACTTCCATATTGCTAACTGGGAGAAAGGTCCCAGACTATACAAAAGGGAGTGGTGGTACAGGAAAGAATGAGAATCACTGTGCTAAAAAAAGTGACATTAACAAATTTCTGTCCCAGAGAAATCAGCTGATGCTTTTACAATTAGAAGAGCCTCTTAGCACAGTTCAAGTTTACTCCTGTAGGACTGGGTATTTTTTTTACTTTACTTTAGTTATTTTTACCTCATGAAGCTAATTTCTATTTTGAAACAACGGGATAAATATTTGGTAAATGTTGACTTCTGAATGTTATTGCATTACTTCTTCTGAGCCCCAGAGATGTGTAGATAACAAATTTATTTCCATTAAAAAAAAAAGAGCTGCACTATAAGGTGAAACAGTTGTTTCAAGTCAAATGAAGTCAATTCAATTGAAGGAAATTTTGCAATGTAAAGTCATTTCAGTCAAAATGTTTTATTTGGGAAATGTCAGACTGAAAAGTTTGGATTTCCTGGGTTCGTTTCTTCCCCACCTCTGACCTAAATAATTTGGCAAAGTCAACACAGATTTGTGAAATGACACAAACTGCCTTCTTTTGGCAAAAGAGCTTCTGCTGAAAATTTTCACCCAGCTCTACCAGCTCATACTTAGGAGATGAAATAACTGCAGCAGCTTAGTTACCATGATGTGATAACTATTAGAAAATGCTGAGTTTTCAGTGACAACAGGGGTGCTTTTAATCCTGTTTATTAAAGCAACTTTGCAGAAGCAGGAGCACTGATTAACATGCAGTTTTGAAAACCTAAGGCGACTGGGAGAGGCACGACACCGATGCTAGCTCCGGAGTTTGTAAGAATTCCAGCCTCTCTCGAGAGATTGCACTATAGGTTAACACTTGTTCTCTGTCTATCGACTTGTCGCATCAAGATTCACACTGGGTGGGCTGGCCACAGGCCACTCTCTCTTCCATTGACAAAGAACACTGCCTACATTTTAATATCTTTTACAGGCCGCAGAGAGTGTTTAACAACACACGACAGCTACTTGAATAAAAGGAGTCATTATAGTATCTCCTGACCATGACTGGTTTGTATCATAATGCTACCAGCCATTCCACTGAAAGGTCAATGAACCCCCCCTCATGGGCATACATTTTTAATACTACTTTGTGGTGGAAGCCAAAATCTTAAACAGTATATTTTATTCATAGGTTATCTAAAGTTGATCTGCTTAAATATTTATGGTGCTCAAAACCCCAGATGATCTTTATGTCAGTCTCCACAGGTAAACATTTAATGAGAGAAAATTGTGCGTATTTGTATAAGAACAATAACAATCCACCTCTTGCTATTGAGCTTAATTGCCCTGTCTTGTAAACCACAGTGATTATATTGAATTTACTTTCCTTTGCTCAGACTCTCTAGTAATTTTTCCATTTATCCATTTCTGAGGTTTCTGGTGGCTCACAATTATAGAGGTAGGATTTTGTCAGAGAGAGAAGAAATATAATTGCCTTTCTAATCCCTACTAAAATCCAAGGGGTACAGATTTAGGCAAGACTTCTCTTCACTAAAGACAAACAAACAAACAAAACCAGGTATTTAACCGCCATCATCATAGCTTTTTGCTTATCCTCCAAGGCATTCCTGGTCTATATTTTAAAATTCCTTGGATGCACTTCACTTAACCTCTTGAATTCATCTGTCATTAAACTTGGTACAGTGGAAATTTGGAGACTCAACCTGAGGAGTGGAAGGGAAGAAGAGGGTGAGAGGGTCAGATTGATGCAGTTGGGAAGATGATCTTTGTGCTTGCATTTTGCCTCAAGCAGAGAGAAATGATATGGATTGCCTGAGAGGAGAATATTACAATAATCAGAAAGGAGACGAGAGTCTGGGGGAGAGTTTTAGCTGAGAAGAGGGAGACAGAAAGATTCAAAGATGTGACCTTATGTAGAAAAAAACTATTAGCAGGATTTGGTCATGTCCTTGAGGTGCGTAGGGAAGCCCAGTTACAGGCCTCAATGACAGGTGACAAGAGCACGATGTTCATATTGACAGGAAAAACAAGTCATTCCGTTTTGGACATATGACTCAGCTAAAATGAGTTATTCAATAAATGTGCCAGACATAGGCTGAGATATATAAGGATTAGATGGAGCATAGGCACTGACTCCATGGGTGCTTTGGGACTGGAGCACCTGCAAGGTAAATGAATGGGGGCAGAGCCATGCTCCCCTCTGCCTCTCTTTCCCCCTCGTGCCTCTTGACCACTAATCTATTCTTTCTCTGTCTTCCTAGTGCTTCTGGAGCACTGCAAACAGTTTATACACAGAGTTCAGGAAGCTTTGAGAGGGAGGGAAAAAGAGAGGACAGGGGAGAAGTAGGGTCTAGATCACACTTGGGGGCAGGACCTGGGGCAGAGGTCAAGCATCCCCCAGCTGGAGGGGAAGTTGGTGCCTATGGAATGGAGTCAGGGCAGAGTAGAAAGGTAAATTTGAGAGTCGTCAGCATAGAAATGATAATTGTATGAGTGGGTGTTATAAGCCTGAGAAAGGATATGGAGAAAGATGTGAAGAAGCTATGACAGATCTCTTGAGGAGTGTGAGAGGGCAGAAGCAGGACCTGCCAGAAAAGACAGCAGATGTAGGAATCTGCTCAAGAATTGAGACACAGAGCAATTAATATGAACAAAACTGCACTGATGTCAGAACCAATGTCTCATTTGTTTGCTGCTTCTTCACTCTGTTCTTTTCTCTCCATTGGCTCATGCAGGGCATTCCCTCACAGTCAGTCCATCCTCTCCCCTTCCCCTAATCAGGAGGATTTAGCACCTCTCTTTTCACCATCACAGAGACAATTTTCATGATTCTATATATTTTGGTTAGTCTCTAAGAGCATGTCTACACTAGGAAATTACTTTGAAATAACAACTCCCAAAATAACTATTTCAAAATAGTGCATCCACACTACAGGGAAGCCTTGAAATTAGTCCAAGGCAGGCTCCCTTAGGGTATGTCTACACTATGGGATAATGTTGAATTAAGATATGCAACTTCAGCTATGTTAATTGCGCAGCGGACGTTTAAGTACCTTAACTCAACTTTTGGCGTTGTCCACACTGTAGGAAGTCAAAGGGATCACATTCTCTCTTTGACTTTTCTTACTCCTCGTGGAAGCAGGACTACCAGCATCAACATAGTGCCCCTCTCAGTTTGCATTAGTGTGTCTTCTCTAGACCTGCTAATTCAAACCCTGGAAGATCGACAGTGGCAGCTTCGATCTTCTTTGTAGTGTAGACATACCCTTAGTGTGGATGCAGTGCCTTGACTTAGAGCCCCAGGAAGCACTGGGGAGAAATTACTTTCAATAACTCTGGGGTGTAGTTATTTCAAAATAGCAGCAGGGGAGCAACCACACTACCACTATTTCAAAATAACTATTTTGAAATAAGCATTATTCCTCATGGAAAGCAGGAGTTATTATTTTGAAATAACCAGCCTTTTATTTTGAAAAAATGGGCTCAGTAGTGTGGACACTCCGCTTATTATTTCGAAATATGGGGTGTTATTTCAAAATAACTCCCTACTGTAGATCAGGGCTAAGGTGCCACAGGACAACTTGCTGTGAGAAAAAAATAAGTCAGTCCTTATAAAAATATTTGAAACCTGCTTGTTATCCCTCTCTGGGCATCGCCGTGTCTCCTTTTCTATATAGTCTGTCTAGCTTATATTATAGGGTCTAGACCCACCAGTTATTTAGGCATCCAAGTCCCACTGATTTCAATTAAAGGAACCTACAAACCTTGGAAGGTCTAGGCTAAAGGTTTTTATGTTTGGTTGGTTTTGGGGGTTTTGTGTGTGTGTGTGTGTGTGTGTGTGTGTGTTCAGGGATTCATGCTTTGCACTGTGTTCCTTGTAGAAAATTGAGCATTTTACCAGCTCAGAACAGATTAATCAATGAGTTAAAATAATAAATTCCTCACGATTGACTAATGAATCAACATTGTTGTGTGGTAGCTTTGTCCCAGGATAGTAAAGAAATAAGTTGGGTGAGGTAATGTCTTTTACTGAACCAACTTCTGATTCCTGTAGAAGAGCTCTGTAAACTCAGAAGCTTGTCTGTGTTAGCAACACCAGCTGGTCTAATACAAGATAAGTGTTTATCCATTAGAGAGACCTGTCTTGTCTCTCTAATGGATAAACACTCATACAGACAATCTTTTAGAAGAGAAAAATCTCATCTGGTACCCAGAAGATGGAAGTAACTGTAAAACATTCAAGCTCTTGTTGACATTGCTGGTATTTAATGAGCAGGCTCATACTGTGAGCTGGATGATAGAATACTGTAGTAATAGAAGAAAAAAGGGTATTGAGATACTTTGTTTCCTGCAACCGGTTCCCAATAAAAGGGCCTTCCCTCTTAATCCCTCCAGTAATTTACACAAAGTTTAGGATTTCAAAGTTTTGAAACTTTATACAAAACACTGGATCTTTTGTCCCATTTTTTCCCCTTCAAAAACCTCTTTAAATTATTGAAATTTCCCTTTACAACCTTGTTACTTTTTCCAAAAATTATGCTAAAAGCTTACAAATTCTTTACATTGCAACAAGGCCCGGACAATTTAATTATTTTGAATTTCCCAATCCCTTTTCCCTTTTTAAATAAAGGTTCAGTTGGCTACCTCCACTTAGGTCGAAGCCGATTTAAGGGTGGTTAAAACCACGAAATTGCAAATTCCCATTAAATTCCCGGGCCCTTTATTTGCCATGGTTCCCGGAGAGAAATTTTAAATTTTCCCTGTTCAAAACCCTCCTCTAAGGAACTTCAATGGGGCTTTAGTTCATTACCCACCCGGACGGTGCGGGGGGAATTCAATTCCCGGGCTAAAATGGGCCCGAAACATTTAAATTTCCCGCGGGTTTTTTCCGGGTTCCTTTTAAGTTCGATGCTAAACCCACCCTTTTTAGCAGGCTTCCTGCTTCTAATGTACTTAAAAAACATTTTGTTATTTCTTTTTGAGTTTTTGGCTAGCTGTTCCTCAAAATCTTTTTTTGCTTTTCTTATTACATTTTTACACTTGATTTGACAGTGTTTATGTTCCTTTCTATTTATCTCACTAGGATTGGACTTCCACTTCTTAAAAGATGCCTTTTTGTCCCTCACTGCTTCTTTTACATGGTGGTTAAGCCACGGTGACTCTTTTTTAGGTCTCTTGCTATGTTTTTTAATTTGGGGTATACATTTAAGTTGGGCCTCTATTATGGTGTCTTTAAGAAGTTTCCATGCAGCTTGCAGGGATTTGGCTCTAGTCACTGTGCCTTTTAATTTCTGTTTAACTAACCTCCTCATTTTTGTGTAATTCCCCTTTTTGAAATTAAATGCCAGGGTGCTGGTCTGCTGAGGTGTTCTTCCCACCACAGGAATGTTGAATGTTATTATATTATGGTCACTATTCCCAAGCGGTCCTGTAACGGTTATTTCCTGGACCTGATCCTGCGCTCCACTCAGGACTAAATCGAGAATTGCCTCTCCCCTTGTGGGTTCCTGCACTAGCTGTTCCAAGAAGCAGTCATTTAAGCCATTGAGAAATTTTATCTCCGCTTCTCTTCCTGAGGTGACATGTATCCAGTCAATATGGGGGTAATTAAAATCCCCCATTATTATAGAGTTCTTTGTTTTGGTAGCCTGTGTGGACACTCCGCTTATTATTTCGAAATATGGGGTGTTATTTCAAAATAACTCCCTACTGTAGATCAGGGCTAAGGTGCCACAGGACAACTTGCTGTGAGAAAAAAATAAGTCAGTCCTTATAAAAATATTTGAAACCTGCTTGTTATCCCTCTCTGGGCATCGCCGTGTCTCCTTTTCTATATAGTCTGTCTAGCTTATATTATAGGGTCTAGACCCACCAGTTATTTAGGCATCCAAGTCCCACTGATTTCAATTAAAGGAACCTACAAACCTTGGAAGGTCTAGGCTAAAGGTTTTTATGTTTGGTTGGTTTTGGGGGTTTTGTGTGTGTGTGTGTGTGTGTGTGTGTGTGTGTGTGTGTGTTCAGGGATTCATGCTTTGCACTGTGTTCCTTGTAGAAAATTGAGCATTTTACCAGCTCAGAACAGATTAATCAATGAGTTAAAATAATAAATTCCTCACGATTGACTAATGAATCAACATTGTTGTGTGGTAGCTTTGTCCCAGGATAGTAAAGAAATAAGTTGGGTGAGGTAATGTCTTTTACTGAACCAACTTCTGATTCCTGTAGAAGAGCTCTGTAAACTCAGAAGCTTGTCTGTGTTAGCAACACCAGCTGGTCTAATACAAGATAAGTGTTTATCCATTAGAGAGACCTGTCTTGTCTCTCTAATGGATAAACACTCATACAGACAATCTTTTAGAAGAGAAAAATCTCATCTGGTACCCAGAAGATGGAAGTAACTGTAAAACATTCAAGCTCTTGTTGACATTGCTGGTATTTAATGAGCAGGCTCATACTGTGAGCTGGATGATAGAATACTGTAGTAATAGAAGAAAAAAGGGTATTGAGATACTTTGTGAGCTGCACGGCATCCCATATATTTTGCTCTTGCCATGAAATCTAATCTGGTTTCAACAGAGTAACTACCAAAATTATAGATTTTTAAATAGTTTCAATTTATGAAGCTTTATAGCAACAACACTGGAATTAACTTTTGATCCAAACACTCTCTTTTCTCCACTCAACATCCTGCTGTTAAATACTTGATATTTCTCAGTTGTAACATTATTCCTTGCCTACATATTTCATCCAAAATATGCACAGTAAAAAGATCAGTTGAGACAGAAAAGGAATCTGCAAACAGTAGCCACACAAAAAGAGTCCAATGGCAGCCAAAATTTAACAATTTATTGAATTTCTAATACTTTTCCTGATTTATAATAAAGCTACAAGGGTATGGCTACACTAGGCACCCTAGTTCGAACTAGGGTGGCTAATGTAGTCATTCGAACTTGCAAATGAAGCCCGGGATTAAAATATCCCGGGCTTTATTTGCATGTTCCCGGGAGCCGCCATTTTTAAATGCCCGGTAGTTCGAACTCCCTCCTCATTGCAGGAGGAGTAACAGTACTCTGAATTAGGGGCTTTAGTTCGAACTACCTAGCCCGTGCCACGTGTAGCCGCGGGCAGGGAGTTCGAACTACCGGGCATTTTAAAATGGCGGCGCCCGAGAACATGCAAATAAAGCCCGGGATATTTTAATCCCGGGCTTCATTTGCAAGTTCGAATGACTACATTAGCCACCCTAGTTCGAACTAGGGTGGCAGTGTAGACATACCCCAACAGAGATGGAGTAGAACACCATGGTAATCCCTCCACTTGAAAAAAAAACTGCAGGCAGGAAGGCTCCAAAAGGGGTGGTATTTGTGCTTTGAACTTGATCTGCTGAAATGAACGAAATTGCCGTTCTTCAGATTCTTCTGCAATGTAATTCAGGGAAGGCCCTATTAACAGTCCATTATCTGAACATTTTACCTCTAATTCAACTGATTCACCAAAAGACACTTTCCCCTGATTATATTTGTCAGAATGAGGTCTGGTCCAAGAAAACTGTATTGGTGTAGTCCAAGATTATATCTACTCAGATTTCTGATACAGAATGAAATTCTGTAGAAGTAGCTTTCCCCCACTTGTGGGGCAGCAAAGCAAAGCAAAGCAAAGTAAAGCAAACCAAACAATTCATGACTATTTAGATCTAAACTAGCTCAGATTTGTCTACACATGGTAGTATCACACCTCAGAAGGAGGTCTAGACATCTCTATCTCTGAAATTAGTCCCATTTATTACAAACTCGGTTCAAATAATAACTTTATTGATTAACTAGTACCTTATTGTCCAAGTCAGCAATGGGCAACATAGGCTAGTGAATGGGTTGCATGAGTGATTCTCTTTCATCTCAGCGGGCTGCAAGACTGGCATAATCAAGATGGCCTTCCGGGATCAGATAGCTTTGGTAACTGCTTGGCTGCAGAGAAAACTCATGACTCTCAAAGCCAATGTTATGTGCATTCAGCACGCCCCTCACTTCGTGTGTCCTTGCTCTATGTGCTTGTTACTCTAGTAAAAACAGTAGGAAAAAGCTATGCAGACAGAAACCACTGGAATCTGGCAATCGTGCATGTGGGCAATAGTAAATGAAATGTCTTGTGGGTCACACATAGAACTCCAATGGGTTGCATGTGGCCTGCACGCCACAGGTTGCCCACCACTGCTGCAAGGAATCCCACTGAAGTCACAGGATGACGGAATCATAGAACACTAGAACCGGAAGGTACCTTGAGAGGTCATCAAGTCCAGTCCCCTGCACTCACCTTACTTGTGGTGTAAGGTGCTACTCAGTATCTGAAGAGGAGAAGGGCCAGATTCTGCTACTACCACTCTATGCTTAGTCTTGGTGAAATTAATGGGACTAGCTGCATAGTAAGTTGCTACTCCGTATGAGCAAGGGAGCCAGAATCTGGCTCTAAGCATATAGGAGACGTTCACAAACCTTTGAACAGACTGCAGAAACACCTTCTTTTAGTGAGCTAAGAACCTTATAGATAAACATGTTCTGACTAAGGAGGATAACGGGGCATAAATCATTTACATACACTCCCTATTTTCTAGACTCCATCTCCAATATGGAATTATAGTTTCCCATTAGTACAGCTCTTAAAACAAAACAAGCAAAAAAACCCTGCTAGGGCACTTTCCATATTACTTCATGGCTTCAGTGAAGATACAAGTAATATAATCAATTGGGTTATCAAACTCATGCAAGTATATTCAGACACACAATTGTCCTCTCCTTTTTGCTGCAGATACAAATTATTTGGTCCATAGTTAGTTAAAAAAAACTGGGAGTGGGACTCACCAGCTGGTGCACCTCATTGTGGCCTGCTGACAGCTGCTGTGATCCTGGCTATGTCTAGACCATGGAATTTTTCCAGGATATCGGTAGTATCTCAGAAAAACTCTGCCGCATCCAGAGAATGCATCTACTCTTCCGCTTTTTTTTTGCGGAAGAGCAGACGTGCGCTTTCGGAAGCCCTGTTTTCCTACTTCCATGAGGAAGAAGGGTTCTTCCGAAATTTGGCCCAGTGTAGAGGGGCTAAATTTCGGAAAAGCCTCTTCCGACAAAACTATCAGAAAAAGGTACACAAATTGTGGAGCGCAATTTGCGTAACTTTTTCCCATAAAACATTGTAGTCTAGACGTAGCCCCTGTAGTGTTCATCTTTTCCTTGCAAACTGATCCTCCAGCAAGGTCACACATAGCCCTACACCTTCCAGGGTAAGTTATTAGTCCGATATAATAATCCATTGACTTCACTTTGGGCCTCAGATCTGTTTCCAGGTGCACTACTCCTTATCCCTGATATTTGAAGATGGGAAGAAGGATGAGTTCCAGTAGTCCTTTCTTCTACTCAGGGTATTTCTGCTTCTTCAGCATCCCAATAGGGGAACCCAGACAGACATTCCCCCTCCACTAGGTTCTAGCTCAGGGACTTTCAAATAAACACTCAAGACTTGCCTACAAAGACCCCTTGTTGCTTCTCTGTGTTGGGACTTCTTTAAAAAGTCTTCCCCAGTATTCACAAACTCAGGCTGTCTATACTACCAAGAAAAATTGGAAAAAGATACGCAAATTGTGAACCGCAATTTGAGTATCTTTTTCCACTTTTTTTCCAAAAGAGGCTTTTCTGAAATTTGGTCCATCTTCACTGGGCCAAATTTTGGAAAAAACTCCTCTTTTGGAACATCCCTTATTCCTCTCACCTAGAGGAATACAGGGATGCTGAAAGACCACATCCGCTTTTTTGGAAACTGTTCTGAAAAAGCGGACGTGTTCCTTGGATGCAGAAGAGTTTGCAGTCTAGACATAGCCTCACTCTGTATTAGCAGCTCTCTCTCTAGTCCTCTTCTGCAGGCCCATGCCAGAGTTCCTGAACAACACTGGCCATCCAGCTGGTTCTGCTGCGGGAAAGTTTTCTCCGCTCTGCGCAAAGGGCAGTCTCTCACTGCACATGAATCTCCCTGCAGACTCCTCTGCCAGCAACAGCTGTTATCAGGCTCCCTTCCATAATTTGACTTCACAGCTTCCTTAGGCTCCATCTTGAACCCCTATTCTCACTGAGGAATACTCTGTCTGTCAACCCCCCAACTCAGCTGAAATGTATTGACTGAGACCTTTCCTTCCTGGAGAACCCCCACCAGAGCTAAATGTAGCCCCTTTATCTCGTCTTTCCAGGCCTGTCACCTTCTGCAAGTGCAGGGGGAGGCTGTTTGAGTCTACAAAATCTCATTAACCCCTCCTGGCACAGTGTGTCACAACTCTGACCTGTATCTCACAGGCCACCAACACCACTAACCACCCACCTGCTAAATCAAACAACTTAAATTATTTCAAAATATTACATCTCTCAGGAGACTGAACTATTACCAAGGTACACCAATGCCCAAAGGTCCTGCAATGACAAGGAATTTGAGTGAGATGTATCCAGACATTCTTGGCAAGTAACTCACACCCCATACTGCAGAGAAAGTAGGGAAAAGTCCCTAAGGACTTGCCATTCTGTCCTGCGGGAAAAGTCTTTTCCAGCCTCACATACAGCAATCAGTTAGACCCTCAGCATGCAAGCCACAATGAGTGAGCCAAACATCTGCTTTTTGTGCATCCCATCATAAACCCTCTGTAATGCTTTATAAAAGTAAAGGAGGTGCAGAGAGAAGAGAGAATAAAGCAAATTATTGACAGAGAATGAAGTGCAGTCCTGATTTGCAATGCAGGTATTTTAAAGTCAAAATCTTTCTCTATATTTTTCTTCCTCAGGGAAATTTTCATTATGATTTTCTATTATTTTGCAGGTAAACATACATTCATTTATTATTGTTCTCTTTCATAATCAGTTAAGACTGTGGCTCTAATTAAGCCTATTTGCACACCAAAGATAGTCTTCATAGCCTGGTGTTAAGGCAGTTTTCAATATATGGCTCCTAATTAACTGTCACTCTGGTGTATTGTACTGCAACTTCTGCTTGCTATGTCTGGCAGTGTGTGATACATTGCTCCTCTCTTGTTGGAGATTTAAAAAGAAAGAAAAAAAATGAAAATAAAAAAAATCAGTAGCAGAATCCTCACCTAGAATTGCATTGCTACTGTGAAGTATAAATACAAAAACAGCTGGATTCTTTCTTCCAAAATTCCAGGGGTTTGGAATTGAGGTTATGATTGTCTTTAGAATGTTCAATTATTCTATAATTCCTTTTTGGAAATGAACAGAGATTTGAATATTTTGTGAATTGAACAATGGGGCCAACAGACTTGGGATCTGCAACTCCAACAGGGCTAGAACCTCAGTGCTGCCTGGAGGGCATTGCATGCACCCTCTGGCAGCAATTTAAAGGGATTGGGGGTGGCAGCGGCTGAGAGTCCCAGGGCCTTTTGAATTGCTGGGCCCCCAGGCAGTTGCCGTCTTTGGACAGGCTTGGAAGTGGATCACAGTTCTTCACTGCCTTACAACTTGTGTTGTTACGAGGGGGGTGGACTCTGCAAAGGGACTGAGCTACGGTAACAGTGAGCATTGCAATGTGTAACTTTTAGGCACCTAGAAAATGACAGGGATAATACTGTGATTCACCAAGCCAAGTTAGGCCCCTAGGCTCCTGATACAACGAATAGGGAGAAACTGGCACCTAAGTATGTCCTCCACAAAAATTGGCACACTAGATGGCTCCCTATCTAAGATAGGCAAAGGGGGATGCCAACGAGAGGGGGTGATACCTAAGTCCAGGCTTCAGGGAGGTACCTGTGTCAGTTTAGCGATCCATGAATGGGAACCTGCCTGCTGGAGTCTGGCAACTTAGAGGCCTACGCCCTATCTTAAGGGAACGAGTGAGATGCCTGCCTCACTCCATACAAAATGCCCAGAGGGGGTGACTGTGCCACTTACCTTATAACTTTTAGCCTAGTGATTTGAACACCCAGTTGGGATGTGGGAGAACCAGGTTCACCTCTTCACTCTTCCAGAAGGGAGAAAGGATTTGAACAGGAGTCTCCTACCTCTCCTAATACTCTACTCAGTGGACAATGGAATAGTGTGATGTGGGGCTTCCTCAGTCTCTCCTGTTGAAACTGTTGCACTCTGGGTAAATAATGAAAGAGTGACTCAAGCAGGGGACTAGACCCAAGGTGTTAGGTGCCCTAACCGCTGTATTAGTGAGACATTTCCCCCACTCTATGGTACCCTTCCGTAGAATAGTCAATGGGCCAGAGAAAGACTCAGAAAAACATAGGCACTCAGGGTACGTCTACGCAGCTGGGCTAAACTCGACATAAGCTACACAACTTGAGCCACGGTAATTGCGTAGCTTAAGTTGAAACAGCTTATTTTGAAATTTGGGCACATCTACACGGCACTTATTTTGAAATATAGCACTCTTCCTCCAACTTCCTTTTATCCTCATGAAATGAAGGTTACAAGAATTGAAGTAAGAAGTCCTCTGTCTGGACATTATTTAGACATTATGTTGAAATAACTGCTTGTGTGTAGACGCACATTTTGTTATTTCAAAATGACGTCAGTTATTCCAAAATAAGGATGCTGTGTAGATGTTCCCTGAGTGAGTTTAGGTACCTACAGGATTCAGCAAGTGTTTTGTGTATCACAGGGAAGCCAAAAATAGGACTTAAGAACCTACCTGTACCAGAGATTTAGACATCTAAATCTGGCATTTAGTCCCTTAAATACCCTTATGGATTCTGCCTTTGCACCTGTACAAAATGAGTACCAAATACTTCCATTTGCTAAAAATGGGCATAAATATATTTGCATGCAATTTGATATGCATAGAAGTAGAAGTCTAATTACACACCCAGCTGAAAATGAACTATTGGTGGCATTTATATTTGCTTCAATATGAAGCATACCTGCACAAAGCAGAGTAACACTGAGTAGGTCACTGGATTCTGTCATTAGCTCTTTAATTGGGCTTCATCTGAGTTGGTTATTTGTAAATGTAAGTAAGAAAGTAAGACAGTTAAATGGATTTTTAAGCATTGTATTACATGTGCTAATTGTCATCAAAATGTTGCTTCTTTCTCTGAAATGACAACAATAATAATATTCTGGCTGGGTCTAATTAATTTATGTTTTGTATGTGGTTAATTGGGGGAGCATAACAAAATACCTGCTTTTAGTACATCTGCTGGCTGCATCACAGTTTAAATTTGGAATCATGAATGAGTGAATACAGTATACATGGATGTGAGAATACTAGGTGCCTTGGAGAAAATGCTTTATATAAAACTAGTGCTCGTGGGACACAGATTTGTGGCATAGACCTGGAACTTTACAATGGTGCACTAGAAAATAAATAAAAACAGCAAGCAAATGGTCTGGTAGCACTTTATAGACTAACAAAACATGTAGGTGGCATCATGAGCTTTTGTGGGCACAGCCCACTTCTTCAGATGACCGGAGTTATGACTAGAGGATAAGAAAACTCTAAATAAATAGGAGAAGGGAAGAGGTGGGGAGAGAAAGATGCTTTGTTGCCCACCCCCCTACCTCTATACATAAAGTATCAGGAGAAAGGGTGCTAAACCTGAGTAGATAAAGATCAAAGTCAGTGGACAGATTGGTAAGGCAGGAAGGATACCATTCAGAAAGCTGTTAGCACCTTCAGTGATAAAGGGTCCACCACCCCATATCTTGATTAAGTCCATTAGTAATTGAATTGAATTTGCATATGTATTGTAATTCCAAGCTTTCCCTGTGTATTTGGCTTGAGGGACTGGCCTGTGACAAGACCGCCACCTTCAGATCTGTGAGATTATGGTTAGGTAAACAGAAATGTTCTGCCACTGGCTTCTGAGTATTTTCTTTACGTATATCCGATTTGTGTCCATTGATTCTTTCCCGTAGAGAACGTCCAGTTTGACCAATATATATAGTAGAGGGGCACTGTTGGCATTTGATGGCGTAGTTCAAATTACTAGATGAGCAGTCAAATGATCCTTTGATTTTGTGGCTTGTGTTGTTTGCTTCAGTGTGAATTCGTCAGTGTAGATATGTGGGCAGAGTTGGCATCTTTTCTGGTTGCAGGGCTGCGTTCCTGGAGGCTTATGATGTGGTTGTATGGCATGGTTATCAGAAAGAATATGTTTCATTCCTTACCAATCTATCCACTGACTTAGATCTTTATCTACTCAGGTTTAGCACCCTTTCTCCCGACACTTTATGTATAGAGGTAGGGGGGTGGGCGACAGAGCACCTTTCTCTCCCCCCTTTCCTTCTCCTATTTATTTTGAGTTTTCTTATCCCCTAGTCATAACTCCGGTCATCTGAAGAAGTGGGCTGTGCCCACAAAAGCTCATGATACCATCTACATGTTTTGTTAGTCTATAAAGTGCTACCAGACCATTTGCTTGCTGTTTTTTTCTGTAACAGACTAACTCGGCTACCCCCTGAAGCTCTAGAAAAATAGATGGATGGCTTAAATAGTATGGTCTGAATGATATGTTTTAATTCCATTCAAGATGGTTAAAAATGTTTTAGATGCAACTGTAGTAATAGCTAGGCTTAAATGTGTTTTATTTTGTATTTAAAATTACTGATCATGGAAACTGACACTTGAGGAATCATTAAGAGGAGCAATGATTTCCCTCTTGCCTGCCCCCAAATCTTCCAGGTGTCAGACATCTCCCAGCTGTGCATTTATCAGATATTGAACATTAGTTTTAAATAGCTTTTCATTATTGAATCAAGATATTTCTAAATGTCATTAATTAAATGCTTAATTAATTAAAACTTTTATAAAGAGTTTATGCAGAGTTTATCAATAAAGAATTCTATAAGTATTTTATTGATTAAATAGCATATGTTACAGATGATTGTAAGCAGGTCAGCGGGCTGTGCTATAGATGGTTATTAGCAACCTGTTGGACTACATAATAATGAATTACCCATGTATTAAAATAGTTGTTGATCACCTATTAATTCTTTATAAGTGCATCTTTAATATGAAGTGTGACAAGGACAATTTTGTACAGAATTAAACAGATAAAAGATCCATTTAGCTTTCTCATGTGAATGTATTAAAGCTGAGTGATAATGATATGGTTTACAGAGAGAGGTGGAAGTATTCTCCAGACTACTGAAGGAAGTGGTGAAAGTGGTTGGAATGAAGGGATCTGATTGAGAAGAAAGGAAAATGGTGATATCGGTTATGTTGCATTTAAACATACGTAAGTTACTTGCAAAAATGGTTTCAGTGTAAGGAGAATGGTAGCATATCTGGCACCAATGGACAATTCACTAGGTTTGCAGAATGAGGATAGGTTACAGTGATCTGGTATTTTTAGGGACTGCTCCTGCAGAGTTGTCATCAAATCTTGATGGGTAGATTGCTTTAAGCAATAGCTTTAGAGCTGCTTGGTCATCCCCAGTCCCATCCCTTTCTTCAAGGACAAGTTAATGACTTTGTCTAACTCTGACACATGTCAGTTGGGGTGTGTCTAGACTACAGGATTTTTTTGAAAAACGTGGCCTTTTTTCAAAAAAACCTTCCCCTGCGTCTAGACTGCTGCTGCGTTCTTGCGAAAGTAAATCGAAAGAATGCGGCAGTTTTTCGACCGTGGAAAACCTCATTTTACGAGGAAGAACGCCGTTTTTCAAAAGTGCTCTTTCAAAAAAAGGCGCTATGTAATGCAAAATGTGCTTTTTCGAAAGAGCATCCAGACTGCCTGGGTGCTCTCTTTCGAAAAAGCAGCTTGCTTTTTCAAAAGTACTGGTTGTAGTCTGGACGCTCTTTTTTGAAAGAGGCTTTTTTGAAAGTATCTTTTGAAAAAGCCTCTTTCGAAAGAGGCTTGCAGTATAGACGTAACCTAGATGTACAGGGAAAAGGCATTTTGAAGGCAGAGCTGTCAGGTGGGACTGGAGGCTCATGGAGACTGTAAAGAACACAAGAGAAAGGATCCTATAAGCATCTCAGGATTTGATCCTTCATACTGAATACAACCAATTTAAAGAACATCTCACTATATTGATTCAGTTGCAAGCTGCTGCTGATCTGTAGCTGAATACAAATATTTACAGTGATACTATTGTTTCACGGCTTAAATTAAATCCCCGTTTTGAAACTCTTTCTGTCCTGTTGATTTTTGTTCTTCTTTGTTTTGACAAATCAATGAGAAGCTACAGTACATTTCCATCGGCATGAAAACCTAGTTGGTTTTCAGGAAGTCGTCTTTCTTTTTTAACCCTCTGCCATGGGGCCTGCTCTGCTACAAATTTCCCTCTTGCGTGCAGTTGCAGTGGATGCTCCATATTCATACAGCAGTATACCTCCAGCTTTTAGTGAATGTAGAAATCTAAATTAGACTTTGCATAGCTCACAAAGACAAGAGCCTTCCCATGGGCAGAGACATGCTAAACCCAATTAACACATATGGCCTTTGGTATCATGGAAATAATGTCAGGAGATAAACAGCTCATGCGGCTTCTGATGCTGTGTAACAAGGAAGGTGGCTGTCTATACTAATGCTGTCACCAATGTGGCACAACAGTGGTACATCTTATATAAAATGTGTCTTGTAAGGTATCATTGGAAAGTCGGGATCTTGTTTAAATGTGTGTATCTCCATTATGTGTAATGGTATGAAATTTTACTGCATGCTTGTTACTAAACTTGTGTTCCTATGTAACACCCAGAAGACAGATTTACATCAAGACTGGTCAGCCATGTGTTAATGAACCATTAAAGAGAATTCTGAAGATGCCCAGAGAGCACAGAAGAAATGGATGCCCCATAAGTCAACAAGTCACATAGAGTATGTGATCCATGACTCCATGTTTGATTCAGTATTTTTCCATGCACAAGACAAGGGGGTATAAATTGCACCTTGTTGCCTCATTCTTAGCCCACAACTCTGAACCATGATTTCTAACAAAGGGAGCTTTGAACAATGGACTGAGGACCTTAACCTTTTGAATGAACCAGATTTAACATCACTGCTATTATCTTCCTGATCTACAGACTTGGAAATCAACTGTAATGTATACAATTTCCTTTAACCTCGTAACAATTCTTTTCTTTTCTTTTTTTGTTTTTTGTTTTTTTGAATTAATAAACCTTTAGATTGCTAATGGATTGCCACAGTGTGGTTTTAAATTGAGATCGTCAAGTACATATTGACCGAGGGGGAGCAATTTGCTCCCTGGAACTGGAAAAATGTGAGGAATTTTGGGTTTAATAGCCTTTCATCATAAAGTCTAGTTTGTCTGGGTGGTGCATGAGAGGCTAGAGGGCCTAAAAGGCATGGTCTGTGGCTTCAGAATAACAAGTTACAGGCTTATGATAGAGTATGTCACCAGGTTTGGATACACACTCTGCTTTCTGGCAGTCTGAACTGAAATTGGCACGCTTAGCCGCGTGCCATAACAGGCTGCATGACATTTGGCATAGACATAGCAGGATCCACATTCCAAAGGTCAATTGGATCAGAACTCAGCGCTGTTAAGGGCTCAAGATTAGTTGCAATGGGTGAATCACAGTCATATGTGTATCCTATTTTTTAAAAAAATTAAAAGCCTGCAAAGATAGAAGAATAGCCCTTACAGGGGATCTATCAGATTGCTCAGGGACCCCAGGACCAAAAATCAGATGCAGGAGCAGCATAGGCAATCCAAATGCAGATGCTGGCAGACAAGCAACGGTTTGAGCATGAAGAAAAAAATCACAGAACTCAGAATGAGGGAGAAGCAAACAATCACTATAAAGAAGAAGGAAGTGGAGGAGAGAGCAAAGGAGGCTCACAAAAGATGCATGGAGCATCTGGAGGCTGAAATGGTAGCTCACAAGCTGCACTTCTGAGTCCTAGATGAGCAAAAGGATCTACCACAGCCTGGAGGACCATTCTCTCTATTATATCATGAAAGTGACTGCACTGAAGAGTTTTAATCTACCTGTGAATGGCTGTGTGAAATCCATAAGATTTCAGAGACTGATTTATACTAATCTTCTTAACCAGATTGACTGGAAAAGCCAGATAGATATTTCATGAAATGGAGGTAAAAGATGCTACGGTATATGAAATCTTTAAAGGACATGTATTGAAAAGGCTTAAAATCATTGCTGCGTCTTACAGATCAAAATTAGAAATCTTAAAAGGTCTGATAATATTACTTATGTGTCTTTATGAGAGGGTGGACTGAGCCCAAAGGCCCCCTCTTGGAGAGCTTGAAGCTCCCCCACACCCATCCGAGAGGTCCTCCAAGCAGGCTAGAGTGGCTGTGAGGGAAGCAATCGTATAAAAAGGGCCATATAAAAAGGAGTGGCAGAACAGAGTGGGAGTAAAGAGTTAGTAAGAGTTGTTGGGCTGAGCTGTTACTAGGAGCTGGAGAAGGAGGACTACATGCCAAGCTGCCTGAAGGAAATGCAGTTCAACAGCAGCTAAGTGGGGGCAGGAACCAGAGGAATGAGAGGATCCTGGTTGACTGTTTGGACTAAGCTCAGGACAATTTGCAAGCAGGGACAGGGGGAGCGCTGAGGGAGCTCCTGGCTGGCTGCAGGGCCTGAGTGAGTACTGAGCCTAGAGAGGGTCCCAGGAGAATAGTGTTTCCAAGGGGCAATCCCTGGGTATGCAGCCCCACGCCTAGGCTGAGATTACTTAAAGACAGAGCCCCGGGTGAGGCTAGAGAAACTGCGTGAGAATCACTGAAAGGTAGGATTACCATATTTGAACATTCAAAAAAGAGGACATACCTGAGAGGGAGTGTATCTGCATCAGGATCTACCATCTCACATTGTATTAATGTGTTACGTACTATACGATACAACATGAGTTGGTGATACAGATACACTTCTTCTGAAAGGGGGTCACCAGAGGATAAAGCAGACACATGCAACCAGAGGTGGGTGCAAACACCATCATAGGCTTGCACACAAACTGCTTAGTTATGTTAAGAAATAGGTAATAGGAACTGGAGTGCCTAAGGAAAATTGTTTGTGACTCCATGTTATGCTAGTGTAGTTGGGCAGGAATACATAGTTGTTTGTGGTTTGGTTAAAGTTTAATTATCAAATATACTACCAGTCTTGGTGCATCTGCTCTATTTTCTGACAGTCTGTCCTGAGTCTGGTATTTTCAGCTATGACCCATTCAAAGCATTGCAAGACTGCTGAATTACCAGATATCTGAATTAGGAGCTAGCTCTTCCCTGTAGGACTGGGATCACTCAGAATTTTAAACACATCTGTGTTCTGAAGAATTTAGAATTTCACCTGATTTCAAGAAAAGAACCTTTTCATGCCAACACTAGCTACATGCTACTCCATCTCCAAAACAGGTGACGTAGGTGACCACCCCCAAGGATCTCTCATTCCTAATGTGGAGGCTGGTGAACAGTGAAAACAGGAAGGCAAAACTGACAATCAGAAAAATGCAGTCCTGGAAGGGACATTGTGAGGTTATCTAGTCCAGCC
The DNA here is from genome assembly GCA_032595735.1 of Pelochelys cantorii. NCBI lineage: Eukaryota > Metazoa > Chordata > Testudines > Trionychidae > Pelochelys > Pelochelys cantorii. The sequence goes on from CM064326.1 coordinate 242,683,912, forward strand.
CCTATGTTGAGAAAGGTCCAAGTAAACCAACCCATCCCGGATGGGTGTTTGTCCAACCTGTTCTTAAAAACCTCCCCAAGACAGAGACTCCACATCCTGCTTTGGTAATCTGCTCCAGTACTTAACTATTCTTATACTTAGAATTTTTTCTAATATCTAACCTAAACCTCTCTTGCCGCAGATTAAGGTGATTATCGCATTTCCTTCTTTCAGTCACATTGATCACCATACTGTTTGTAATAGACCTTAACATATTTGAAGATTTATCAGGTCATCCCTCAGCCATCTTTTCTCAAAACTAAACATGCCCAGTATGACAGACCCTTCCCCCATGCTTTATGAAATAGACTTATGGACATGAATATACATAACTCAAAGGTGCTTTGAGCTAATTATTTAATGTACCCTATCAATCTTCATATCACAATCTGCTGGTTCTGTTTCTCTTACTTTGATGTATATATCATGTTGTGTGTAAAATTAGACATATGGAATGGGGAATACTTCGTGGCTTTTAAATGTGTGAATGAGAGCAACTGTTAAACAATCTCTTTTGTCCTTACATCTGAGCAATGGTTAAATAGAATAGGAAAGCAGGAGCCTTGGTCTTTTGGCTGGGCTGCACCTGAAGGGAGGAGCCAAAGACCCCAGAGTGGGGAGACAGCTCTGGTTTGGAGGGGCAGCTGGACAAGAGGTTTTTAGGGTGAGTTTGAGTAAGTTTGTACTGAGGTTTCAGTGTAGAATTAGCCAAGCATTTTTGTTTCTTTTGATTTGTAACCTACCTTGCTCTGCCTGTTCTCACTTATAACCATTTAAATCCTACTGCTTGTACTTAATAAAATCACTTTTATTTTCTATCAGGCCTAGTGTAAATAATTGTTCCCTGGAGGGGCAACCAGTGTGTGCATTCCCCCTTTCATTGCTAAAGGGGGATTACTCAGGAAATTCACTGGGGGTTTTGATCCCATCTGCGGAGTGATATCCTAGGAAGCTGGGCCCAAAACTGCACTCTCCTTGGACCTGAAGAGGTTCAGTGTCTGTTCTGCTTCTTGGGGCGGGGCAAGGATCTCAGCTCCGGGGCCTCAGCTGAGGGAGACTAGCAGAGTTGGCCTAGTAGGACCGGGCAGTGAGAAACCCCAGAGAGTGGGAAGGCAAGTGACAGTGGCCATGTCAGCAACCCTGTGGGGGTCTTCTGTGATCGCACCCCATCACACCCAGTTTTATTAAACTTTTCTCACTGGTCAGGTTTTCTAAACCTTCTCTCATTTTTGTTGTTCTCCTCTGGACTCTCCACAATTTCTACTCAGCTTTCTGGAAGTGTGGTGCCCAAAGAAAACACAGTACTGCATTTGAGGCCTCATCAGAGCCAAACAGAGCTGACAAACTCCTCTCTTGTCTTACATAGGACACTCTTGTTGTTACATCCTAAAATGAGATTTTCCCTTTTTTGCATCTGTGTTGCATTGTTGGCTCATATTCAGTTTGTGATTCACTATTCCCCCCAAATCTTTTTTTTTGTTGCAGTCCTATTAGCTACCCACTTACTTCCCTTTTTCTACTTGTGTATTTGATTTTTATCTTCCTAACTATAATACTTGTCTTTAGTGAATTTCAACTTGTTGATTTCAGACCAATTCTCAGTTCATCAGACTCACTTTGATGTCTAATCCTGTCTTCTAACATGATATTATAATCCCCACCACCTTGGTGACATCAGGAAATTTTATAAGCATTCTCTCCAGTCCAGTATCCTTGAAAATGTTGACTAATATTGGACACAGGATAGACCCCTGTGGGAACCTGCTATATCTGTCCTAGTTTGACAGCAAACCATCAGTAACTACTCCCTGGGTATGTCCATCGACGGAGCCATGTAGATGAGTTTACTAGACATAGGAAAATGAAGCGGCGATTTAAATAATCGCCACTTCATTTACATCAAAATGGCCACCGTGCTGTGCCGATCAGCTGTTTGGCGGCACAGTGGGGCAGTCTGGACGCGCCGCGGTCGACAAGGGAAGCCTTTGTTGACCGCTCCAGTATGCCTCGTGGAATGAGGTTTACCGGAGCGGTCGACAAAGGCTTCCCTTGTCGACCATGATGCATCCAGACTGCCCCGCTGTGCCGCCAAACAGCTGATTGGCACAGCGCGGTGGCCATTTTGATGTAAATGAAGTGGCGATTATTTAAATCGCCGCTTCATTTTCCTATGTCCAGTAAACTCATCTACATGGCTCCGTCGACGGAGCCATGTAGTCTAGACATACCCTCTGAGTGTAGTTTTTTGACCAGTTGTACACCCCACTGTGACGGGGCGCCTCCACCCCGCACTGGAAACCCCCCCGAACCCCGAATTGGGGAGTCCGGGGGGTGCAGAGCAGAGACAGGGACCCGCGGGGAGGCCCTGGCCGGGGAACGGCCGGGGAGAACGGGGGCGGCAGAGCGGAGCCACGGCGGGGAATTCAAAAGGGGGTAGGGAAGCCCGAGGGGAGGAGGAATCAGAAGGGAAGGGAGGCATCGACCGGAACTCTAAGAAAGCGGATGCCAGAGCGAACAACGTGAGGACTCAGGAGAGTGAAAGGTTGGGTGAGTTTTAACCCGGCCTCTGCTGGCCGGACATAAACACGGAACTGGGGAAGATGTGGCCCAGGGCAGGGTCGTGGACCCCGTGAGTGGGAGAGTTTAGGGGCCACAGCCCCCCCCACTGAACAGGGATCTAGGTCCCTGTCTTAGGGCCCTGGGTCGGGGTTTGGAGAGAGGGAGGGCCTGAACCCCCTTCCCCGTTACCTTGGATGCGAATCCCGTGCGGTGCAGGTGAGCGGCTGTACGGTGTGACCTACATAATATGAGAATAAACCAAACCAGGAAACCGCTATCGGGCGTGATGATTTAAACTGGTACTTGATAAACAGGTGGGAGTGGGGAAGACTCGAACCCCACGAGGGGAACTCGTAACACCCACCTTAAATGTCATCTGTGCCACATTTCTCTAATTTGCTTCTGAGACTGTCATCTGGAACAGAGCCAGCCTTATGACTATGCAAACTACACAGGTACATGGGGTCCCAGGGCATTTGGGGGCACCATGCAACTGCCAAACTGCTAGGACAGTCTGAAAGTGTAATTTATGGTCATCTTATTGTTTTGGGGATCATCTCTCCAGCTCTTGCGAGTCCTACTATTGATTTGTATAGTTCCCTTGTTTGTGCGAACCCCCACTGCAGAAGGTCATGGTCAAATATTGGATATAAGATCCCAGTTTAGACTCCTCTCCAGTGAGAAGTGACACATTTTTTGAGGCAGCATGCTAATGAGGGAAACCAAAAAAAATGGCATTTGGACCATTATTTTACTTTCATGGCTCCAGCTTCAGTAAAAAATACTTATTCCAAAGAAGTATGTGTTGCATACAGAGCAATTCTTATTGTAATGAATATAGTCATTTTCCATCCAGAAGTTATCTAAATGGCTACTTTCTTCTAAAAATAAAACCTCAAACACAGTGGTTACACAGGCATATACTAAAATAAAAGAATGGATTTTTTTTCCCCCAATACAAGAATCCCGAGTCATGAAGACAATGAATGGTTCAGTAAGGTTGTTTGTACATGAAGGAGAGCACACAACTAAGGTGGGCATGCCTATCTCGCACTTTAAAAAATAGAACTATCCTTTTCTGTCTTAGTTGATTTTAAAAAAGCTTTTATAAAAGGTTGTGGCACAAACTGTACCAAAGCCAAAAATCATTTATAACCCTAACACTTCATCTACTACTTTTAGTCGAAAGGGGAAAGTGTATACTTCCAGAAACTATAGATAATACATTAGACGTTTGTTTAAAAACAATTTCTTACAATCAAGATCACTTTTGACGTACTTTTGATTTCACCCTTCACAAGTCTCAGATTAATTAACACCAAATCTTCAAATTGGTCATGATGTTATCAGGAGAATATGAGGAATATATGAGGAATATGAGGTGTACTGCAGTAGGAAAACGTGTAATAAAAGCCTCTGTTAAAAAAAATAGACCAGGTAAAACACATTTTTCAGACTTAGTGACAATGACTGAGCAGCCCATCCAGAAATAAAGCCGGGATAACATTAACCCAGCTGGGGGTATTAAAACTGAACTGAAGGGATTTTTATCTGTCAGAAGTTCCGGGTGATGTGTTCACCTGGCAACTCTTGACAATACTCAAGGCATGTCTTCATACAGAGTTAAGAACATAAATACGAATGGCCATAGCAGGTAGACCAAAAGTCCATCTAGCCCAGCGTCTTGTCTTCCCACAGTGGCCAATGCCAGGTGCCCCAGAGGGAATGAACAGAATGGGGAATCATCAAGTGATCCATCCCCCTGACACTCGTTCCAGTTACTCCAGTTTTACTTAAGGTGTTAATTGACACTAATTTAGAGCAAAGTCTGTGTGACCAACACTTTTCAGTTTAAATCAAACTGAATTTCACTTAAATTATTAAGGATCAGGATTAAGCTGTACTGAAAAAAGCCACTCTTACAGTGGAATGAGAGTAGTACTCGGTGAATTATTTTGCCCAAAACTTTTTTCAGTAAAAAATCCAGATTCAGGTGAGACCAAAATATTTTGTGAATTAGCACTGGTTTCATAGAATTGTTCATACAAAAAAAAGTGAAAATGTTGCATTTTGACATTTTCAAAATGAAACATTTTCACTTCTTTTGTTCAAAAAGCTTTGTTATGATATTTCCTTTAATATTATTTAAAAGTTCATTAAAATGTTCAAAATGGAAACAAAACATTTAGTTTGGAGTTGAACAAAACAATTCATTCATTATGAAACAAATTGTACTTTATTTTAAATTAACTAAATTTCTCTCTATATAATTTTATAAATTGCTAGCAAACCAAAAACTCCATTATGTACCTACATCTTAATAGAAGTGTCATAACATTAGTTTGCACCAGTTTAATGAAAGAGATGCAAGATTGAGTGTAGACAAAGCGTGCAAAAGTAGAGAAGGCTATATTATGCTGAAATGTAGAGGTTTCAGTGGATAGGTTGTTCAACAATTTCCTAGGCCATAGTAATGATGAATGACGATGAACACTGCCAAAATGTTCTACTATTGCATTTCTTATGATAAGAAGAGGCAAAAATGACATCAGCTGGGAACTGTACTTGTGATGGAACTAAACCAACGTATTCATCAACTCCATGAGACAAAAATATTCACAAGCATAGACACTGGCCAATGATAATAGGGCAGTGCCTTCAATCAATCTGGGGATGGCAGTTTGCCTAAGTTAACTACACATATGGCACCAGGTACAAAACTATGTGAGTATATAACTATGCTCTTGGAAATATGTAACAGGATGGTTTAGTATGAGTTAGCACACAGTGGTAGTTAAGACTACTCTAGTGCTGTAAATGTGGGATCCTGTAGGCAAATTCTGGGGCGTGACTATGGCATTGTGTCCAACATGTGCCTCCTGATACCACTAAGAATCTTTGGGTGCAAGAGGATGTACATAAATGAAAGACATCAGAGCCACTTCGACTAATATTCTGTTTGCATTTCTTTTATGGCTTCTGAAGGGATCATGTAGGACAAACGGCTGTCCCCTGTATCATGCCCTATTCTACCTTTTTATTGGTAATTATATGGTTCCCATACAATAGTCTCTGATCTCCTAATATAGAACTCACATACGATACCTGTGTGCCCCCCCTCCATGCACAATTGAGTGGTATTGTAGGAAAACAAAGAAACTTCTAGACAGTGTGATTCCTTATACAACAAGGGAAACAAAGCTGGAACTCAAGCTGAGAGGAAAACAGCTTGTCTGGAGTTTACAGTTTCAATTAACACACCCTATTTAAAATAGTCTGATTCAATTTAGTAAAATCTTCCTGAGGGTTATAATCAGACACCTTAATTTAGAATGGCAGTTCTCAACCCATGAATTAATGAGCACACAGCTATGGCACTGCCTAGCTGTGTGCTAAAAGCTGACTGTGTGCCAGGGTCAGCTGGTTTCCAGCTGTGTGGTGCAGAAGAGTCCTAGCTGCACATGGCCCAACACAGCAGGGTTGGGACTGTTGTCCTATCATGCTGGGTCTGAGGCAACCAAGCCTTGGTAGTCTAGAGCCTATTGTGTGGTGGGAGTCTGAGGCCAACACCTGACCCTGCAAGCTCCAGTGTCTCTGGCAGTCACCTGACCCCACAAACTCCGGCATCCAAGGCAGCTGACCTGCTGCCACTATCTAGGGTAGACATATGGTAGGGTGTGGGATGCAAGGTCCAGGCTGCCACTGCCCTAGCACCAACCCCTGTGACTCCCTGACATATTACACATATGTAGCTCACAAATTAATAAATTAAGAACTACTGATTTAGAAAGATTATTGATAAATCCATGCAATATTGTAATAAGCTAACTTTTATAAAGCATGTCTTGAAAGAAGATGCTGAATGCACAAACAGCTTGACTCCTAAGAAGAGGGAGAAAATAGTTACATAAGATTATCTATTGTAACTCAGCTATTGTGCTTTTTGGTGTTATCGTGTTTTGTCAAGAATTAGTGAGGGAAAAGAGAAAAAAACTCTATATCAGTTGCTGGTTTATCTGAAGCGAATCACTTTCTTCTTCCTTGGATGAATTCCCCTATCTGTGCTTTAATCCAAACAATGATTAACAATGCTCCAGCTCTTTGTTTGTTAGTTTCTTTTTGGCAGATATTGTGGCTTTCATACTTTGTTCCTTAATTACTTGCCATTTCACCAACTGATTGGTTTTTAAGATTCTTGCAGCAAAGTCTTGACAAAAGATATGCCTGCAGACTGGTTTCTAAAGCATTATTTAGTTTTTCCTGGGCAATGAAGCTCTTCACAAAGGCTTGGTAACCTTTTCTGTGTTTCCTGTATGAAAGGTGAACTTGGCTGCAAGAATGCAAGGACTATTTCCTGTGCTGTTCTACAGTCCACACATATATGTGGAGAGTCAATCTCAGGCTGCTCTGCATGAAAACTGTTGAAAATGCCCCTGGTTCTGTATCCATTTTTAGGCTACTTCTGCTGTGTGTTAGGTTTGGAAAGAAGATTGATATTTTTCCCTATAACTCCCAACCTGGAATTCGTCTAGTGAGTAGAGGATGGACAGCGTGCAAGCAGAGTATTGCAATCATCTAAATGTAGTATTGCACTACGGGCCTCACACTGCCTAAGATATGAATGCAGATTCACAGTTGTACTCTACACTGCCAGGAATGAAATTTAAAATCAGCTAATGGCTTCTCTCCCCCCTACCCAGCCAGCACATAATAGTCCTGAGAGAGGGGCAGCACATTCAACTACTAGGAAGTGGATAAAGTTGCTTCTGTTATTCCATGCTTGATGCACAAGCCTCTGTGATATTGGTTGGAAACCAAGGAAGCTCAGTCTCTGGAGCTGGAAAAACAATAGCAACAACAGGAAACTTGGATGGCAAGGGATGGGAGTGAAGGTGTTTTATTAAAACAGGAGTATGGGATGATCATTAGGATTTAGTCCAGTGGCTGCAGTTTGCTGTTCCTGGTTAATGGGAGCTGCAGGAGGTGGTGCCTGTGGATGGTCAACACCAACAAAATGTCTCATGGCCTGCAACCAGATTATCCCAATGGGTTGCATGTGGCCCGCAGGCTGCAGGATACCCACCAATGGCTTTGTCTGAGGCACCAAGGAATATACCTACAATCCTCTTGGGCAAAAAACTGAGGAACTGAGAACTTTTTCTTGAAAAAAAATCTATATTGACAACTTTTTTTTCCCTTAGTGTAAACTTTGTGTGAAAATGTACTCAGTGGCTAATGGAAAGTTAAAATATAATTTCTGTCTATATTGGGCTGAGTTATTTGTCTTTTTTGTCTTTTCATCTTTATAGTTGCTGTATGCTGAAATAATAAAGCAATGAAGATCTATATAGTGTATATTTAAGTCATGTTCCTAAACATTGCCTCTCTCCAAATGGAATCTGCAGTTAAATTTAGATTATAAGGTATTCAAGGCTGAGCCCAGGATGTATTTTGTGCTGGCACAGAGCCATAACACATTACTGGCATTATCAGAAATGAAAAATGAACACAGCAATACATTAATAATAATAAATAAAAGTAGATTCTACAACAGGGATGGGGAAGCTTTTCTGTGCAGCCCCTGGCCCACAGAAAAATTAGTCAGGGCTGCATAAAAGTAAGACGCAAAAAAACAAAAAAAACCCAAACCCTCATTGATGTGGCCCCCTGACTGAGGAGAAGGACACTCCCCACACTACTCTCACACACTAGCACCTAGGGTGGGCCCAGGATAGTAAATGTTGTGTGCTCCAGCCCAATGCTGAGGGGAAGGGCCCTGAGCCTCAGGGGCTGGATCCAGGCATGCTTGGGGCTGCATCCGGCCCCCAAGACGGAGGTTCTCCACTCCTGTTCTGCAGGATCCTTGTCAGACCAGCAACAATGGAAAGACTGAACCAAGTGATATACTATGAATCCATCTATTGACTTTACCAATACTCATCCTGCATGTGAGCATCTCAAAACACTTTTCGCTCAACAAATGTGACTGACTCCACACTAAATTCCATTCCAAAGAGCACCTAAACAGTTTAAGTTCTCACTAAAACTTATACAAATAACTTAGAACAGTGTCTGTAAAACTGTTAAAATTTGTATTCTCCCTTCCTCTAGGACTGAAAATAGAGTGAGGGTGGTACCGCATATCATCTATGGTGATAGGTCCTTTAACAATGGTTGATAGATGGTGGTTCAATCAGTTTATCACATTATTTCAAACTGCAAATGCAAGGGATCTTTAGTTTCCCCTTGGAGGAAGGGGAAAGGGGCCTGATTTGCCTTCACACTCAAGTCCATGACTTCTACCTCAAGGCCCAATACAAGCATTTTTTAGTGCTGATAGTTTGTTGAAGAGAATGTTAGTCTATGTCTTTCTCTGGCAGCTCTTATCTCTATCCAAGTGGTCTTCCATGAGACCTCATTGAGCAGCTGGCCTTCTAACAGGGCCTCTTCTGGACCTAGAAGCTGGTTTCAGCAACCATGTCCAGGGTGGCCACTGAGAGGGCAGATCAACTTAGCATGCAGGTGGTGCCCCACGGTGTGTCAGAGGTTGGTCCTGTTAGGAGGTACCAAAATCAAAGTCCTCTTGGACTAGAGTCAAGGAAACTGGGTGGATCCCCTGGTGTGTGGTCAGAGCATGGGGATCTCCACCCTTCGAACTTCAGGAGGTGAGGTCAGCCTCATAGTCCATCCCTTGGTGTACCACAAGTGGGTGCTTGGGAGTGGTTCTCCTCTACTCCCCCTCATCCTGGACCCTCTGAGTCTTTTCACTGGGCCCCTGTCCTGTGAACCTCCCAGGCAATTCCACCACCATACCTCAAGCCAGTCGTGTACTAACTACATATCAAGATATTAAATATTAAGTTCATAATAAGATGTCAGATTAGATCCCCAAAGTTATTTTTGTTAGCATAAAAACCTCCATCTTTTTAGTGTTCAATGGGAATTATTCAAACCAAATGCACCAAGCAGAGAACCCTGGACAGTGCTCAATGTTCCTCAGAAGAATTAAGGAAACCAGTGAATGCTGTCCAGAGGAACTCTGCCCGGACAGATGAATGGTGAGAGGAATGCAAATAGGTCCTACAGTCACAGTGCACTCCCTCCACTAACATTCTCTCCCTGGAGTTATAGATAGCCACTTCAGCCATCACAAGGAGGAGACTGCTGAGGAAATCTTGCAACTTCATGGGGGGCCCAGGGGTGTGCATAGATGAGAAGGCATGGAGAGACGTGCAGCCAGAACCACAAAAATAAGTTAAGAAGGAGCTAGAAGAGGGGCTGCAACCTAGCATGCCCCAAGTAGATGTCTGCCTCATTCCACAGAAAAGAACAAATATTGGGGTTAGGGGTTACCACCAGTGTTCCCTCTAATCTGGGTGGCAGCACCACCCAGTCAGTCAGCTCCATACATGGAGCACTGAGCCTCTGACAGGGTGGGGCTGCTTAAACACCCGTGAAGCTGTGCTGCCACCCAGATTAGAGGGAACACTGGTTACCACACCAGGTACATGCCCATGCTCACAGATTCATGAAGGAGCCAACAACTAATAGCCCCAGTGGGCCACAGGACCAAGTGGGAATATAGATTGTCCCACCAGGGTTTCTCATCCTCAGAGGTGGGGTATGAGGGTGAGGAAATGAAGAGTATGGAGTACAATCATGTATCCTTGGCGTGGTTCAGAAGTGAACCTGATGCAGGTGTCATATGTACTAGACAGGTGCACCCTGTCACATGATGTCAGGTGGTGTGTGATTAAAAGTGAGGGGAGAGGCTGTACTGAAGCCAATTAGGTCCTATGCCAATAAGCCTTACTATAAAATGAGGCAGTATGGTCTAGTGGCCAGAGTTAATAACGTCTCCTTTTCACATGGGGCAGCATGGCCCAATATTCAGAGTTAATAGAGCAGCCATTCTGCTTAGGGCAACATGGTCTAATGGCTAGAATAAAAAAAAGTGGCCCTTCCTCTCAGGGCAGTGTGGTCTAATGGCTAGAGTCAATAGAGAGGCCCTTCTGCTCAGGGCAGTGCGGCACAATGGCCAGTGTCAATAAAACAAACACTACAGCCAGGGCAGCATGACTTAGAGGCCAGAATCATTAAAATCACACCTCTCTGTGGGACTGTCACCCATAGGCCCATTTGGGAAGTGGGGCACCACTCAAGGATGGCCCATGATAGAGGGACTTGGACCCTCACTGCTTCTTTGAGCCCCAGCTCAGGGCCCTGGCAGTGGCAGAGTTACTTGCCAACAAGTCAGCAGAGATCCTCCCAAAACACATGGGCTGGTTCCCCAGTTCACGCACCAGAGCCAACTCAAAGTGCCCTGGGCTGCTTCCTATCCTGTCTTTGCCAATGATAGTCCACAGTTTCCACAGGTCTCTGGCATCCTCAGGTGGTGTAACTCCTGATGGTAAACTTCTCTGGGTTGATCAGGCAGCCTGGAGTCTGTCTGGGGCTTTGTGCATCTTGGCTCTTGGGTCAGGGTCTTTAACAGCTCCCTAGAGAGAGCCTGCAGATTGCATCCTCTCCCTTTCAGCAACCTAGCCTGCCCAGACTGAGCTGGACTGCTTCTTTTTATAGCTTACCTCCAGTCTGAGCATGCCCAGAAGAGGCGATGGGGTCTGGGTTTCCTCAGCTTGAAAAGTACAGTTAACCTCGGGGTCAGGATGGGATAGATATACCCAGCTGCACAGCATCCACTTATTTTGATAAATATGTGGAATGCTCTCCGGGATGTTGCAGATACAGGCCGTCCTCGCTATAAGCCCATGATACCTCCCAAAAAACTTGGACTTATAGCGAAACAACTTAAAGCGGGGAATTTTTTCCCCCTCATAGCCGACTTCCATTCGTGCAAACTGGAGAGGGGGGAGGTTGCGCAATTTAAGAGCAGGGAATGGTAGGACTTATAATGCACCAGTTCCTACAAGTGTCAACGGCTTTAATGAGGAACAAATGTATACCGGGGCAACTTATAGTGGGGACGCCCTGTACATTACAGTGCAGAGAACTGTCTCAGCACCCACAAAGTTGTTAGTCACTTCTAATGTAAGGTTACTGCTTCTACTTCAGCAACCAATAAGTATTAACCCACTTCTATCACAATATCTATTTTGCACATAAGCAGGATTTAAAAGTCTACCCCCTTCCTTATTCTCTACTTATTCATAACTGTTTATTTCAGCGTGGGATAAAAGGAAATCTATTCCGTCTTTACTGCAGAGCTGAATTTGCTTTTAAAAAGTTAAAGAAAACAAGGTCTAAATAATAACGATAATACTTGTTTTTCCGACAAGCAAAGCAGATCATTAATATAGATACAAATGTTCTTCAGATTTCTTGAGCTGAAGATGAGGAGCCTTGTTACCAGGGAACTTTTAATTTTTCCCATTAATTGAGCTATCCACAGACCCTCTCATCGATAAGGTATCTGATAACTCTCCCTAACAGCTAGGAGCAGCTGTGTAGCTGGGATAAAGGTGGGTCAACTTAATCTCTCACTGACTGATCAAACAGAAGAACTCATCATTTTCTCCTCATGCAGCTGTCTGACAGCATGCCAAGGCATATGACGAAGCAGAACTGGCTGCACTTTAGGAGTCCATCAGGACAATACTAAAGTGAAATGTCACCTATTTTTCTTGTGCTCTCCTCTTGTCAAAACTGTAGTGGATCTGTCCCTTTAGATATTGAAAAATTATTGCAGGCTCAGTGTCTAAGCTCACTTTCCATGGTACCTGTCAGTGGCATTTCCTGAACCTTCCTTAGCTGCAGCAACAGGGGGATCAGATTGCATATGCTCTCCACTGGGAAATTTAGGGGATTAATAATTCCTGTTTCACTGTGAGGGGAAAAGCTCAGTTCAGTCTCAGCACTTGAATACACCTACTGTACGTGTGTTGCACCTTTCCCTTCAGTTTAGTTAGCTTTAACGAGGGCAAACAAAGAAAAAAATGTAATAACATCGGGACTGAAAAAGCTGGAATAGATCTCAGATTAAAATAAGATGGGTGTCGCAAGGGAGCATGGTCTCCTGCCCTGAGAGATGGGTAGAGACCCACGACCACCCTCTGGTGGACAGAACTGGGACATCCGTGGCTACTCTGCCAGAAGGAGAGGGGCGGTACAGGGACCAGGACTATAAACCCAGCCCTTGCAGACTTTCATGTTCAGTTGAGGCAGAGCTGCCAGAGGAGCAAGATGGAGGTTGGAACTGATGGAGGCTGCCACCATGCCAGAGACCTGGAAAAACTGTCAGACTCCAGAGACCTGATGAGTTGGTGGGACTGCCACTGGCTATTTACCCAAGTGAGACCAAGACAACCCCAGAATGCACACACCTCAGGACTGGGAGGGTAGGAAGGAGCGCAGGGAAGCCAAAAAGGGTTTGGCTGTGGGATTAATTGTAAACTGGCTTGTGTGATGTGGTCAGGTCCCTTCTGACCCAGTAGTGGACTACTCTGCCACTGGTAGGGCACTGGGTTGGGATGCAGTGGAGTGGGAGGGCCTATTTTCCCCTCTACCAGACACCTCATTCCTGTAAGCTGGCTGCCTGTCCCCCATTAGGTCAGAGGTCTGGTAATGATGTGATGCCCTTCAGAATTAGGACACCTGTGGGCTCCTATCTGAGAGCTGATTCCCTTCTGAACTAATGTGCTGCTCTGTGTGGATTCAGACCAGACCTATTAACTGATGGCTTCCCTGCCCTGACTGAGGGCCTTGGGCAGATAAACTAAGTGCCTCCCTGACTCATGGCCAGCTTCAGGTATGCAGGGATTATAGACTCCCTGCAGCTTGGTACACCACAGGATAGAATTGAATGACTTCTAGTTAATTCCCCACTGACTGAGTTGCACCCTGAGGAATTCATGGCAAAGGAGTCTCCTGCTCTTACAGACAGGGAGAGACCCATGGCAGCCTTATGATGAAATACACACCATTGCATTTTAAAAATCAGAAACAGCAGTTGCAGCTGATAAAATCCACATTATGGTCCAAATTCAGCAAGGTGCTTACATATAAATTAAGCATGTGCCTAATTCTACTCAAGTCAGTAGTCTCACTGATATATCAATACAATGATGTGCACCCATCTAGAGGCTGTGAAAATGGTAGACTAAACATATTCAAGGATACGTTCTCTATCACATCATTCAGAGAACTGTTTTCTTTTCAGGATATATGTATCAATCTCCATTATTATTTCTTCCCCACTCCTCTGGAGTATGATGGTATGGAGCATTTTGAATGAGATGAGGAGTGTATGACACATTCCATATCATACAGTCAGTTTATATTACAAGATAACCAAATTCCATGGGAGAAAGTAACACTGGCTCCATTAAAATCAAGGAATCTTGCCATTGACTTAAACTGAACCAGGATGTGAATCAAACTTACTATGAGAACTACATACCAACTAAATGGTCTTCACCACTCTTGATGCTTAGCTATAACTGTTATCACTGATGAACATAAGAAAGGAAGATAGAAACCACCAATTGATGTCCAACAATGCTTACATACAAGGTAGCATCTATCTTATCCTATAATTGCCACAGTTTGTGTGAGATATGGTCATTGAATATTAATGGATTATACTGTGTTAATAGTCCAGTGGAAGGAACCAAATCAGAGGTCTTTTCTAATATACTGCAAAAGAATCTAATCATAAGAGTTCATACATGGACACTGAAAAGATAACAGATCTGAATGAGAAATATTTTGTATTGAAACATTCTCAAAGCCTATAGGTTGATATTCCAAGTCACTGAAATTCACTAGACCTGAATGAATTATTTGTAATAATTAATTTACCCAATTAATTTAACCTATTCCTGCTCATGGAAATGCATAAATATATCACAATTTCCACAGATTTAATTTTTATTTTAAAATCTTTTACATTTGATTCCGAATTTTTTTCACTCTACATACTGACAGTGAACAGCTCTCTGCTGTTTGCTGTTTGGTTGCCATTGATCCCAAAAGTCACATGGGTTTGTGTATTATGTGGTTTTATAACTTATTGTATTGGGTAACTCATAACCACACTTCTGGTGTGGATATTGTGCCAAGTAAATCTGTAATACAGATTCTAAGTATCTTTGAAATCCAGTTTCCAAGAACCAAATAAACTAGATTTTAGAAAGGAAGAGTCTAAATGAAGTGAGTTCAGTTAAAATTAGGAGCAAATATTCATGAAAAAATTGCACAAAATTGTCAAGTTCAAGAATTCAACTAATACTCAAAAATATGATCTGTCATTTTTGTCTTTAAGTTCTGCTTTTACAATGGCCTATTCATTATTATTAGAGTAAATATAAACCTAAAATACCCTTGATGTAGTATGTGTAAATGGATAATGTTGACAAAGTAAGGAACTACAAAAATCCATGGCTGTAGTTTTAGTGATGATTTCTTAGATGTACACATAGATGAGCCTATTTAAAGTTTTATTTGCACAATCAAAACCCCTTAAAATGTTGATGAATTCAAACAATGGGATTATTATGGACAATCTGTCTCATTTCCTGGGTTATTAACTTTTTAATACTCCCTTGTGGCTCCACCACTACTGTTTTATGAAATCTCTTCAATAGGCAGAAATTAAAAATGAACCCACAGTATGTGCAATAGACAGTCTATGGAATATGCTGGGCCCAATTCTGCAGCTCATCTTTATTCAGAGATGCCTCAGATATACGGATTGTCAGAATGACTGGGCTCATTTATTTTTTCACCACTCTTATGCTGATGCTGTTTTATAGATACAATTTGGGGTATGACTACATTGCTGTTAAACACTGCAGCTGGCCCATGTCAGCAAACTAAGGCTCTTGGACTATTTAAATGCAGTGGAGACACTGTACTTGGGCTGGAACCTGGGTTCTGGGTCCCTGTGAGAAGGGAGAGTTACAGAACCTGGGCTTCCTCTCAAGCCCAAATATCTACACTAAAATTAAACAGCAGCATAACCTGAGCCCTGTGAGCCAGTCAGCCAATATGGGACAGCTGTGATTGTTTAATTTCAGTGTAGACATACCCTTAAAGTCATTGGAAAGACTTCCACTGATGTCCAAGGCCTTAGGATCATGCCTATAGACATTTGGCTTCTATTATCAGATGGATTTTTATTTCACCTGCATCTGTTGCAATAACGGATATAAACTGGGATAGGCTAACTAGTTTGGATAAATAAATAATCATTCAAACTCCAGCTCAGAATTCAGTTCAGAATGGGACTTCCTAAGATCCCATTTGTATTTTCAGGCTTCTGAGACAAAAAGAGTTACAAAGTTAACGCAGCAGCAGTGGAACAGAAAAAGTGAATAGAGAAGTGTTTATTTACCCCTTCACATAATAGAAGAACCAGGGATAACCTGATGAATTTACATAAGAACATAAGAACATAAGAACGGCCGTACCGGGTCAGACCAAAGGTCCATCTAGCCCAGTATCCTGTCTGCCGACAGTGGCCAGCACCAGGTGCCCCAGAGGGGGTGGACCGAAGACAATGATCAAGCGCTTTGTCTCCTGCCATCCCTCTCCAGCCTCTGTCAAACAGAGGCCAAGGACACCATTTTATCCCCTGGCTAATAGCCTTTTATGGACCTAACCTCCATGAAATTATCTAGCTTCTCTTTAAACTCTGTTATAGTCCTAGCCTTCACAGCCTCCTCTGGCAAGGAGTTCCACATGCTGACTACACACTGTGTGAAGAAGAACTTTCTTTTATTAGTTTTAAACCTGCTACCCATTAATTTCATTTGG
Source organism: Pelochelys cantorii (assembly GCA_032595735.1). NCBI lineage: Eukaryota > Metazoa > Chordata > Testudines > Trionychidae > Pelochelys > Pelochelys cantorii. The sequence goes on from CM064326.1 coordinate 242,700,283, forward strand.
TGTCCTCTAGTTCTTCTATTTAGGGAACTAATAAATAACTTTTCTTTATCGGCCCTCTCCATACCACTCATGATTTTATACACCTCTATCATATCCCCCCTCAGTCTCCTCTTTTCTAAACTGAAAAGTCCCAGTCGCTTTAACCTCTCCTCATATGGGACCCGTTCCAAACCCCTAATCAATTTAGTTGCCCTTTTCTGAACCCTTTCCAAGGCCAAAATATCTTTTTTGAGGTGAGGAGACCACATCTGTACACAGTATTCAAGATGTGGGCGTACCATAGTTTTATACAGGGGCAGTAAGATATTCCGGGTCTTATTTTCTATCCCTTTCTTAATAATACCTAGCATCCTATTTGCCTTTTTGACCGCCGCTGCACACTGTGTGGAAGTTTTCAGAGAACTGTCCACGATAACTCCAAGATCTCTTTCCTGATTTGTCGTAGCCAAATTAGCCCCCATCATACTGTACGTATAGTTGGGGTTATTTTTCCCAATGTGCATTACTTTACACTTATCCACATTAAATTTCATTTGCCATTTTGTTGCCCAATCACTCAGTTTGGTGAGATCTTCTTGGAGTCCCTTACAGTCTGCTTCTGTCTTGACTATCCTAAACAGTTTGGTATCATCCGCAAACTTTACCACCTCACTGCTTACCCCTTTCTCCAGATCATTTATGAATAAGTTGAACAGGATTGGTCCTAGGACTGACCCTTGGGGGACACCACTAGTTACCCCTCTCCACTCTGAAAATTTACCATTTATTCCTACCCTTTGTTTCCTGTCTTTTAACCAGTTCTCAATCCAAGAAAGGACCTTCCCTCTTATCCCATGGCCATGTAATTTACACAAGAGCCTTTGGTGAGGGACCTTGTCAAAGGCTTTCTGGAAATCTAAGTATACTATATCTACTGGATCCCCCTTGTCCGCATGTTTGTTAACCCCTTCAAAGAACTCTAATAGATTAGTAAGACAGGATTTCCCTTTACAAAACCCATGTTGACTTTTGTCCAACAAATTATGTTCTTCTACATGCTTCACAATTTTATTCTTTACTATTGTTTAGGCAGAAGGCTTAAAACAAACAAAAGGAAATACTTCTTCACAGAGTGCCCAGTCAATCTGTGGAACTCATTGCCAAGGGATATTGTGATGGCCAAAATTATACCTGGGTTAAAAAAAAGAATTAGATAAGTTCCTGGATGGTAGATCCACCAATGCTGTTAGCCAAGATGCAACCTCATGCTCTGGATGTCCCTATGCCTCTGACTATCAGAAGCAGGGACTGGATTATAGGAAATGGATCACTTGACACCCGACTAGCTTCAGGATCATTGCTGCAAAATGGTATCATCTCGTATTTTCTCTGCCATCAAAGGTTAACTGTGTTTAATCAATAGCCTGATCTCCACAGACAGCTCCATGCTGTTCATATATTCAGATATATTTAGTTGTGAAGAAGGTAAAGTATGGTGAACTTTTCTGACTCAAAAGGGGAAAAAAATTGAAGAGAGTTCCAAAAACAGACACAAAAGAGATCTGATGGACATCCTCACTGAAGGAATGTCACAAAGGAAGCCCTACCACTTAGAAGGCTCTGCCCTTTGACCATATGTTGAAGCTTGATAAAGTCTAAGGACAAGTCAACCAAGCTAAGTTATTTTGGCAGGGCAAAAGATGAAAGATCCTGAGAGTACCTTTCTCTTAGGTTATTATGTGCTTTAGATATCCATAACATGTCCTTGAAGTATATTCTTCAGCAAACCACAGATACTGGAGTTTACTGTGAGCAGGTATCCCTAACTTCCCTGCACCTATATTAAGAGATAGATGGCTAGCCAGTTTTTTAGCTGCTGTAGTTTCCATATTAACTTTAAGGGAAGCATATAGGAGCATACTGCAGTCCTTTAATAAGAACTGATTCATTGGCTAATGATCCAGAGAACATTTTATTTAATATGAAGAAGATTATTTGCTTCCTGCTATGCCATCAAGCACCTCAACAGAGGTCAGAACTATTTTAAGAAATCCATTATGTATTCATTAAAATAGATCCCTGCTTCGATAATGCCAAAATGCCACTGTGATTAAGAAATTAATCTGGCTTCTTTAGAAAGTGATAGAGTAAAGCTCAACAGTAACTCAGTTGACTCAGCTCAGTACGGTAAGAAAAAACTTTAATTGGTCATTCTTGGAGAATACCATGAAATCAGACTATGCTCAGGAATGAATGTTGCTACAGAAGGGTTTTAACTCTCATTTTTTTAGTTGACGGCTTTTACGGAGTTACTCATACCATTCAGATATGAGAGCCATTGTGCTGTCAAACACATCCTGAGTGCACTGACTACTGACTGGAAGCCAGTTACTAGAAAACTTTGGAATACTGGTATGGAATAAATCATGAGCTACAAATTTGCTATGACTCCTTTTATAATGGGCAGCAGCTGTAATTGTGAATTACAAAAGAAGCAGAACACTTCCTTGTATGAGGTTTTTTTTTCCTGGCTCGCACAATTGGATAAAGCATTGTCCTAACTTCAGAACAGTCAAAGAAGAGAGGCATTTAAGGAGTGTATTGGCTTCATGGGAGATAAATGAGCTGACAGAAACCTAAAACTCCCCACACCTTGTTAATCTGTTTTATTCATAAGTATTTACACACTTGAGCAAAGAAAGCAAATCTATATTATATTTCAAAATCTCCAGCCTGAGTCCTTCACTTCTCCTTCCCCTGAGCTTTACTGGACTGTGTCCATTTTACCCTTGTTCCAAACACATTATAGATCTGTGTTTGGCCTGTCAGTCAGGACCATTCAGGAAAGTGATGGTAGCACAGCCAGGTGCCCAGTTCTCACAAAAAGAAGTCATTATAACCTGTTACAGTTGAAAGGCACTTCTGCTTTTTGATACAATAGGTGAACTAATTTCAGCTCCTCCATCCCACTGCATTAAGCAGCGCATTAGGCCCAAAACCATTGTCACAGTGACAATTCATCTGCTATAGCCTTTAAATTAACACTCTTGCTGAAGGATTCTGGGACCAGGTGCAGCACTACCCAGGCCCTGGAATGTATGTAGTTGGTTAAAAACAAAGCTGGCATGCACAGAGACTCTGGTGAAGAGCCCTAAAACAGCTGGTTCTAAGGAGGAAAGTTGGGAGAAGGGCAGGCACTAGGGCTGTAGGTCTAAATTTGAAACCCTAAGCTGGAGAACAGTTGTTTTAAATTACAGGGACACTCAAAATGAGCACAAATGTTTGGCATTAACCTCTTTATGCAGAACCTCTTGGGTCTGTATTATGGGGATAAGACAACTTGCCTATCTCATAGGGGTGTGGTGAAGCTTTGTTTGTTAATATTTTAATGTGCATAACTCCTGGCTGGCCTGAGTGGAACACTTAACTTTTCAACTCTGCCTACCCCATCTTCCCTGCTGTGGCTGGTAGGCAATTTTAATTGCTATTGCCTCCTCCCTAGCAAATTATCCAATGTCAGGGCTCCACATCAGAGTTTACAACAGCAGGAGCCAAAATTGACCTGGCCTGAGCCCAGTCCATTACATATAAAGTTTATGCCAATTCTTTCATAACTGCCTGATGACTTAGCCATCTTCAGAAAGATTGCCCTAGCTGTACTCTTTTATAATTATGTTGCATCATTGCCAGTTATAGAGCCATCTGAGCATGCATTCTGCATGTTCGGGGATTCTAAGGTGGTTAATTACAGAAACCAGACTGTGCCAGCCCTTAATAAATTCTACTTTCTTTAATCAATTTTAACTCTATAATCCATAAAACAAATACAAAGATACTGATTTTTCCTCATTCTCTAGTGCCATCACCTATACTTACAATTAATTTGAAAACCCTGATATGTTTTTCAGACAGGTCATGTCATTTGTAAAATTTATTCAGAATTATCTGCAGTAAATAAGATCTAGCATCATTCACCATAAAATGCTAGTGAAAGTGGTGAACTGTTTGGGCAACATTTTCAAAAATATGTTTCGCGTGTTGTTCAGCAAGGGCCCGATTCAATGCCATTTAAGTCAATTAAAAGACTTCCATTGACTTCAGAGATCAGGTCTCTAGGCTCCATCTCAAATAGTCACATGTATGCCTCCAAAAAAGCCCTATTTTCAAAGCACAGAGCTGTGATTTTAAAAACCTGCATTTACAAACATGCAGGACAGCATTTATCCCCGGCAATGTTTACACTAGTCACAATTGATACATGTACATGCCATGGCTGCTCTGACATAAAATTTTCCCAGGCAGAGTCAACAGATTGGCAACAGCATGGAAATATGGAGAATCTGGAACTGACCACTCACTCACTTTCACCAGGCTGGGGCAGGGTTTTAGGTGTGGGGGTGAGAACTCCAGATGGCAGCGTGGGTGCTAGGGTGGGGCTGGGGATGAGGAGTTTGCGGTGCAGGACATTGTTCCGGACTGCAACTGGGGGGTTCAAAGGATGGGAAGAGATCAGGCTGGGGTGGGGATGGGAGGCTCTGGCTGTGGGTGCAGGCTCTGGGGTTGGAGGTGAAGAGTTTGGGATGTAGGGGCATGCTCCAGGCTGGGATTGAGGACTGAGGTATCGGAGAGGGTCCAGAATGCAAACTCCCAGTCATGCTTTACCTGAAGCAGCACCCAGAAGCAGCTGCATGTCCTCCCCTCTGGCTGCTAGGTGGACGTGCAGCCAGGCAGCTCCCATTGGCTGTCGTCCCTGAACAATGGGAGCTGCAGAGCTGGCACTGGGGTCAGGAAGCATGCAGAGCTCCCTACATGTGCCTATGCATAAGAGCTGAAAAGGGGATATGCCTCTGTTTCCAGGAACAGTGTGGAGTCAGGGCAGACAGGAAGCCTGTTTTAGTCCCACCGCACTGCCAAATGGACTTTTAACAGCTCAGTCAACAGTTCTGACTGGAGCTGCCAATGTCCCTTTTCAACTGGGAATTCTGGTCACAAGCTGGACTCCTGGGAACCGTAATGAGAACAGGGCAGTCATCCAGAGAGGTCTGGGTAAGCAGGACCTATTCAAACAAGATGTTTTAATATAGCCTACTGAAAGTTTATACATCTAGGAACAAAGTATGCCGGTGATGCCTATAAAACAGGGGACTTTATCCTGGGAAGCAGTCACTCTGAAAAGGATTGACAGGATCATAGTGGACAAGCCACTGAAGAAGAGGACGCTTGGCTACACTGTGGCAAAACCCAAGTTCCTTAGCTGTATAAACAGAGGAGGAGTAAGTAGAAGTAGGGAAGCGATTGTATCTCTATATGACTTTGGTGAGACTGATACTGGTATAACTTAAAGCAAGGTAAGGGTTTGGTTGTGCCAGGACAATGGGACATACCCAGAATTCATTTGTTTTTCATAAAAATGAAAGAGAGGGGTCTGGTAGGAGGGAGCTATACTATAGAATGACCACCGGGGGCATCAAGGGGTTGGAGATGGGGACCAGGACAACTATAATCTCACTGGGCCAGCAGGGAGCAGAGGTGGAGAAAGAGAGAGCTATCTACTATATATTTCAGAGAGTTTGTCTGTTTGTCTGTGTGTCTGTCTGTCCCCTCCCAGGGGACATGCTCCCCTGCTCTGATTGTGCCCGCTGTAGCTGCAGTGGCCATGGACAAGTGCGTCTTACCTGGCCCCAATTTGCTGCAGTGAGAGAGGTCTGGGGTACTGCTCATTTCCAGACCCACCCAGAACAATGATTTAAATGAAGAAAAACAAAACTTATTTGAGTTAAGGACCTGAGCGACGCCAGGTAAATCTTCTAGTAGAAAGATATTAAAAAATTGGAAACGGTGCAGCAAAGAGCTACAAAATATAATTTGATGGCTGGAGAAAATAATGCTTTACAGTGAGAGTCATAAAGAGCCTAATAGATGTAGTTAATCCCCTCCCACCCAAAAAGACCCCAGACCTTGAGAAGTGACATGATTACACATGATAGGTGCCTTTGAAGAAGAAAATAGTGGGTCTTTTCCAGAGACTCACAGGACTCATGCTCTCTCTTGGCTTCTTTACGGTCCCTGGGAGGAACCCTATTCAGTGCATCAGCCCTTCTCAGGGATTCACTCTCTTTCTGAGGTTAGGCTGTAAGCCCCCCTGCTTTCTGGAACAGCACTTTCCTGAGCCTCCAGCATTCCTGTCTCTTGCTGGGGGCACCTTCAGGGAGTCATAGAATACTCATTCTGGAGCCCAGGGGCCTCCACACCCAGAGGGAATAACATGCCCCTGATCTCTAGACCAGAGAGACTCTCAGTCAACATGAAACAAAAGGTTTATTGAGCATCTGAAGCTAGCACAGGAAACTCTCCAGGCTCTTAGGCTGGGCCTAGCATGCCTCAGGACAGTACATCCAGGTCTCTCCCCATCTAGGTGGGCTCTGGCTGCTCTCTCTTCCCTGTCCAGAAGCCCCCTCCTTGCAGCTGAGGCATCCTATATAATCAGCCCCAACAGCTCCTCCCCTGTCCTTTGTCTTTTGTTCCAGATAAACAGATCGTTGGGCCCTCTCTTCCATCCTTTGTTCCCCTTGGCTGACTACCAAGCTGCAATGGGCCTCTTAGTCACCAGGTCACCTGTTCTTAGAGTCCCTCATCTCCAGGCTATTGTCTGGAGGTCCCAGCAGCTAGGAGAGGTCACACCTGATCCCCTGCAACAACAAGCACTCCTTCACCCCTTGTTAAACAGGCAGCACACAGGGAAATGGAGGCGTGCACACACTATTCATGTAAAACCACAAAAATCCCCACTTCATCATAGTATTAAAGGGCTCTTTCATCTAGTGAAGAAAGGCATAACAAGAACCAATGCCTGGTAGCTAATGCCAGAAAAATTCAAATTAGAAATTAGGCACACATTTTTAACAATGAAGATGTTTAACTTTGGATTAACCAAAGCAAGTAGTGGATTCTCCTTCACTCTGATGTCATCAATAACTGGATGCCTTTATGAAAAATATGCTTTAGCCAAACACAAGGTTTTGGGTTCAATATAGGCATAACTGGGTAAAATTTAATGGCCTGTGATATACTGTAAGTCAGACTAGATGTTCTAGACCAGGTCCCTTCTGGTCTTCAGCTTTGTGAATCGTCCCACAAATTATTTAATGTATTTGGGAAGAGGTAACCTAAGAAAAGTTGCCGCAAAACTAGTTATACCTTTAAAGGCAAAAGGATATCAATAATATATTTTATAGCACATCTTTTTCTCAGATGATAAAGAATGAAGAGAATTCATTAGCATGCACATTCTTGGTTCAGAAGTTGTTCTGTATCTGAGAGATACCATTTAATAATGAGAACGATTGATGTACCAGTTACTATAGTAACTATGCATCTTTATACTGATGGCTAAATGAAGAGTTGTGTGGAATATTGGAACTGCAAGAATGGTGTGGCATACTGGAACAACATAGTATTTGCTCATTAGTTATTCTCAAATCCATTCTTCTCTGTTTGTTTTGATCAGTGGTGACTTTTAAATTTTATAGTCAGTTATATAAATCAATAACAGAATATTAAATAATGCACAAAATGTGGTATAATGTAATTACAGGATAAGTTCTGATCTTTGCAGGGTTAGACAAACCAGCAATTAACACTTTCAAAGTATAGCCTCCCTCAGGAACACCTCTGCCAGAATTTTCAGAAGTGCTTAGTTAGTTTTTCAGAAAAAGGTCAGCTCCCCTTTTTGGGCACTAAAATAAATGCCCAATTTTTCAAAAGGGCTAAGCAAATTGGACAGAGAACTCTGTTGAAAATTTCAAGGAATGGGACACTAGATGCTGCTGAGTAGGACTGTTAAAAATTTTCAGTTAAGATCTTTTTCTAACAGAAAATTGGACTTCTGAATGTTTGCAGAAATGTCTGCTTTACTGGTTTTGTTAGTTTTGTCTGGTTTTGTTACTGGTTTGTTAGTTTGTTTTCTTTTTTATAAGAAGCCCTGACAAGCTTATTTTTTTTTTACTGGAAACTGAAAAAAATTAATTTTGTGGTTTGTGTATTTTTCATTAAAAATCAAAAAAATTTTGTGGAAAAATGGTTTTTAACTAGCACTACTGAGAGATGGGATGTTTTGAAAATATGGGCTAAAATTTTATTCTTATGTGCTAACACATTGTACCATTGCTTTCCTCCGAGACCTCTGCTTGTGTAAGTAGTTAACTGTCATTTCACTCACTCTGACCTTTAATGATTCAGTGAAGAGGTATAGTCTTGTGACCTGAACACAGGCCTGCAAGACACTCCGGAGTTATAATCCCATTTGTACACCAGCACCTTCTGTGGCCCTGTGCACGTGACTTAAGTTCCTTCATCTATTGTGCATTATAACAATCACCCTACCCAATAAGTGTCCTGTGATCATGAAGTAATCAGGTAGCTGATCATTTGAAAAATACTTTGAAGAAGACAATTGCTATACAGAGGGCTGCCATGGGAGAGGAGGGGCAGCTGTGGCAGGACCTGGCAATTTACTAAGGCCACCGCTACAGTGGCCAAAGACACAGGCCCTTTAAATTACCACCAGAGTCAGGGGCCCTTTAAATTGATGCCAGAGTGCTGGGCCATGCGGGTCAGGCAGCACTGAAAGGCTGGCTAGGGGAGGCTAGCCACAACCACAGCCCTTCTGTCCAAGCCAGCCTGCCCTGCCCCCCAACACTTTTCCAGAGGCCTGGGAATTCTGTCAGAAGCTCTGGCTATATGCCATGGCTCTGTTTCACCACTGCTTCCCACAAGTTTTATACTGATGTAAATCCACTAATATTGTAATACAGTGGTGAATAAGGCTGTGTATTTTCTAAGTACATTGTTAGAAAGGAACTGACAACTTTCAACAAGCGAACTGGAGAATGAGAAAGTTGAGAACAATTCCGTATCCATTCAGCTCAGAGTTACAACCATTAGAGCTTAAAATATTTTTTTTAATCCCCAAATTATGTTCATTGTGGATTTATGTTACAATTAATTGTAAAAACACAGGCTATTCTTTGTTTACCGTCAACATTTGCTATCTGAGATGTCACTCTCTTTTTAGCCCAACTTTTCCTACATTAAGGCGATCACCATTTTCTAATACTTACACTCCTATATCCAATTTAAAAAACTCCTATCCCTAAACTTGTGTCTTACTGACAAAGTAAGAAAAGAAAGGAATTTTTGCTTTTAATCTTGAGAGGCACTTACATTTTTTAAACTTTATTTTTATTATCTTGTATGAAGCAAACGACAAAATGTATATAAACACAAGATGGAAATAGCATATAAATAACAAAATTCAGTGCTCACTGTTTGCAAAACCTAGAAAACAGCAAAACTAAAACAAATAAAAAGCTGGCACCACAGAGGTCTTGCAGTGGATCTTTTATTAAAGTGACTAAATAGACAAATAAATTAGAATAAAACCTACGAGTACTGGGTAATTATCTATACCAAATTGCAAAAGTATGCAGTAGTTTCCTATGTGACCAAACATTCTCATATTTTTTCCTAAATTTTTCTAGTTAGAGTCATTTCCCCTACTAATTCAGTAGTAGAGAGCTCACTAAGCCAGTCTGTGTAGGATGGAGAAGTTGCAGATTTCCATTTTCTCAAAATAACTCTTGTGGTCACTAAAATAGCTACTGAAATCCATTTCTTAATGTTAACTGGTAACACTAACTCATCGAGCACCCTTGCAATATACAAACTTTGAGAAGGTAAGATAGCAACACTTAAAAGTTGGGGGGTTTTTGAGAGAGAGAGAGAGAGAGAGAGAGAGAGAAAGAGAAAGAGAGAGCACTGAATACAGTGTTCCAGAACACACTATTTTTTTTGATAGGAATAGAGGAAGTGTGAAAGGTTGACATGTTCGGCATTCACAGTGTACTCTGACCTTCAGAAAATGTTCTGGAGTCCAGTAGTGCCTGTTTAATATTTTGTTCTGGAAGAATTGCAAGGATAAAGAACTTGAAGTATCTTTCACAATAAGCCAGATAGCCTCTGACCTTTCTGTTGAGATATTAAGGCTGAGTTATTTTTCTTTGAGACTGAAATTGTGAGCATAATGCAAAGCATTAAGCCACCTGTAAGCAGTTCTTACAAAGTGCCTTTTGTTTGTCTGTTTCTTAACATGCTTTTCTAGAGGTGAAGCAGAACAATTGTCCCCCATCCTTGCATGCATCTTATTGAACATGACCACTGAAAGAAGGAATTGTGAGACAGTGGTAGCTGATATTCATTACACATGGAGTCCAATCTATCATTTTATAATTTGTGTTAATCCTTTTTCTATCCAAATTGTCTTAAAATGTGAAGCTGGCCTTGATCCTGCGGCAAAGCTTATCTCATTGGGATGCGAGAAGAGAATTAACAAGATCAGATGCAGAAATTCTCTTGCAAAGACTGCATTTTTTCTCATGGGTGTGGGAGAAAAGAAGCATATCACAGAAGAGAGGGAACCAAATGACATAGAGAAGCTTTTTCTATCTCAGACCAGGGTAGTCATGTGGAGGTACTGGAGGGGAATCAGCTTACAAAAGGACATATTTGTAGATACAAATCTGGTATCCCCATACCACCAGTTGCCCCAGATTTTTAAGGGGCTTGTGTGACAAGCAAGGCACATTTTATCCCATATAAATTGCAATTGATCTTAAAACAGTAAACAAGCTTACCAGGTGCCTATTCATCTAAGCTTCCTGTAGACCCCTCCCCCACTCCCAAGAATGCTAAGCTCAGGTGGCATAACCTGTGTCTTTAATTCGCAAAACTGTTCACTCCCATCTGCCTCCAGGAGAGTGTCCTTTAAAAATTGCTCCATCCTTTTTATCACTCCCCTCAAATGACCCAGAGACTAAATTACTTTTTAACTGTTTATCTGACCTGATTTGGTTCATTAGCTCCTAGCACTGGCATAGCCAATGCACAACTTTGGGTTGGGGCTTCAAAGGAGGCCATTGTTCTGTAGTTGCACACATCCCCCAGTGTTTGTTGGGTGGCTTTTTAAGCTAGACCAGTACAGTTATACAGGAAATACCTCCCTGTCCAGGTTATGTACAATATTCATAATATTACATACCAATATTCTGAGATCATTACATAGCAGCTCCACCCCTGCTACAGCAATGACTCCCACTGGTGTCCACTATGGAATTAACTTAACAACAGCAGAGTTTCCCCACAACAGGATGTCTTTAGGATCTTCGAGAAACCCTGTTGTCTAAAGCAAATCTAGCTTGCAAATGAAAGGTTGGAGTGGAATCCCAGTTGATGAACTTTTCTTTGATTAGTAATATACTCTTTGCTGATTGGCATTTCAGACACTTCAAAAGAAAGGAAAAGGTCACACAGGATATTCTTGTTCATGCTTTCAGGAGGTATGGGTGGGGACCTCCTCAAAGGTTTTTAATCACTTAGATGGCTCTTCTTTCCGATATCATAAGAGGTCAGTCAAAGGGGAATTTGACAGTGGTTAGTGAAGAGGAAATTCAGATGCTAATTATGACCATGATGATTGAAGGGGGAGGGGGAAAAACCAACCCACCAAAACATGTATTTTTTAATTTAAAAATTATAATACGACTGAAGTTATGCTAATAGAATGGTGACACATACACATATAGTAACATATTGCCAGCTCATTGAGCCAGAATACTGGGCTTGTGACCTTCTATATTGACTGGCAGGGCTCTGAATCGCCAGGCAGAACAGAAAGAGTCAGGCGCTGCAGTGAGCAGCAGCTTCAGGTTTCTGTGTGATTAGACTTATTTTAAGGTGGGCTTTTTAGCGATGTCCAGCATTGCCGTGGCTCTTTCCACTGGGAGTTTGACCACTGACTTAGTAGGAGCAAAGTTAGGCCAAAAATAGCTGCTCTTGAAATTCCACCCTTAAATGTTAAATAGAATCTCTCCTTGTGTTAATGTGAGAACAACATATTTTGAGCACTAGGGCAATTAAATTATAAAGTGAATGTTTGTCCTTTGTGTCTGGTAAGGAGCATCAGGCCAGTGTTCACAATGCACAGCAGAGAGAAGGTTTTTCCACACACAAAAGACTTGAAGTTGTCCCAATATAAACTGCTGGAAGGAAAGAAACAAGATCCACAATCCACTGGCATCTTTCTATTCCTTTGATGGACTTTCTATTGACTTACTGGTCTTTGACTCAGGCTCTCAGTCAAATAATATTGCTATTAGGTAGTAGCCTCAGTTTGAAATGCTATGGAATGGACAATATTGGCAGTACCATTAGACAAAAAAAAAATTAAATATCAGGAAGGTGAATCTTCCAATAGGTCAAGAGAATGTGCTTTCAGTAATGGATATTGAAGCAAATCCTGGCTCTGGTTTACATTGCATTAAGAGGTCCATTTCCCCAAACTGCCATGTCAAGGGGCTGGACTGAGGCCACTCTTCCTGAAAAGAGCCAGAACAAGGTGCGGGGAGAGTGGGCAGTTGCAGTGTTGCTTAGAGGTTGGAGTTGAATTTCTGTGAGCAGAACTATGCATGTCCCAATCCCATCTTTCTATCCCCGCTGGTGTCTCACTGCACTGCATTCAATGGGCTAGCTTCATGGTAAAACAAGTATCTTGATTTACTCGTACATGAGAATAGTGGGTTGGAGTTAACCACTCAGGTCTCAAACCTCAAGACAGTAGCGCTGGAAATACTGCAGCACATGTGCATAACATATCACCTTGGGGCATCCCTTATTGCTACTAATTTTATATAGCTCAATCACTGTACATAGTATAAAAGAGGCTGCTCCCTGGGTTTGAGAAGCAAAATTGCCATTGCTGACATACAGGGACAATTCTACATAAGTATTGCAAATGGGGACTTCATATGAAAGTATATGAAAAAAAAAATGCAAACACAGAGACCAAACCTACTAAGACCAGCATAGTCGCAGCAAAGTATAGGGCTCTATGCTATATATTCTGGAACTGGACAGCCAAGGAAAAGCTTGATAGGATTTCTCCCCTCTAAATTACTTTAAAATAGGTCTTTGACACAAAACATCCTCCAGGCCTGCAGCATACCAATACAGCAAGGCATGCTCTGAATCACAAGCCTGCTCATGGATTCTTGATTTTCTGTGTGATGTGAACTGTACTTTGGCAGGATACACCTGTGGCTGTCAGGGGTGGGTGTTGAATGACTCACTGGGTCCATTCACACTAAGCAAGGTACATTCATTGAATGAAATAGTTTGGTGCATTTCTTGTTCTTCCATCGGGTGACTGTATCCACACAGCAACAGTGATGGTGACTAAATCATCAGCACGCTTTCCAACCACTCGTGAGGCACCTATGCCTCACAGAGCCCAGCACAGCTGTTGAATGCGAGGCTTCTGAGTAATTTATAAATGTGAAACTTGAGTCGTGGGAAGGCATTACACGTAATGGATGACCTAGGGCAACTGCAAAGCTGGTAGCTTCAGGATGAGCTTAGAGATAAATGAATGTAGGGTGGTCTGCTCCTAAGTATTACAATCAGACTATGTTATCAATGCTTGTAAAGTAGCTGCTTTCCATGTATGGTATGCAAATGATTAGTACTGCTAACTTTAGGAGTCGCAAACAGTTGTCTCTTTGGCACTGTTTTTCACTTAGGCTATGTCTACACTGCAATGCTATTTTGGGATACTGGAGTATCCTGAAATAGCTATCCCATGTTTTGACAGCAAGCCCATTATTCTAAATATAACGGGCTCACTATTCTGATGTCCTTGTAAACCTCATTCCATGAGGAGTAAAGGATGTTTTGGAATAGCGGGTTATTTTGAAATTAGGCACTGTGTAGACAGCGCCAAATTATGAAATACACTATTTCAAAATAAGATACGCAATTTGAGCTTCACAAATTGCGTATCTTATTTTGAGCAACAGTGCAGTGTAGATGCACCCTTACTTATTGCAAGCAAGACCACTGAGATGTTTATAGTGCTGGACTTTAAGAAAAAACATATATTGTCAAGCACACAGAGCAATAGGCATACAGTACAGTGTCTAGTTGTGTAAGGCAGAACTTGTGATAGCAAGTGGAACGGAATTACTTAGCATAGAACCAAACAGAAAAGAGACAGAATCACCAGGCAGGTGAAAGGGGCTTGCTGGGAGCATTGTTCCCCCGTCTCGCCTCCTGGATTGCCCCAGCACGAAGTCTCCCACCTCCCAGGTGCCCTTTAGGGAGGGTGATGGGGGCTGAAGGTCCCCCCTCCACATTTGTATGGGAACATTGCTGGCTGTTTCTCTTTGTCAGGAGTAAGGGGTAAATGCACAGTTTGTTACATTCCTCTCTCTGGCTGGGGAGCACAGAGGCAGATGAACCTGGACCTGCCCCAGCTGGGAAACATGCACCCCTCCCCTGGCTTTGCCTGCTGGAGCTGTAGCAGCCATGAAGAGGTGCTTCTTACTTGGTCCCAAGCTGCTGCAATGAGAGAGGGCTGGGGTTGTCCTCTTTCCCTCGGGCAACCTGCCTACTGACCCCCTCGCTCCCTGCCCCATCCCAGATCAATGATTTAAATGAAGAAAAGCAAAAATGAATTGAGTTAAGGACCCGAGCAATGCCAGGTAAATCTAGCATTGGATATGTAGAAAAACACTTGGTTGCATGAATGCAGCAACTCATTGGGGGGTGTCATTCCAAAGCTCATTCATCTTAGCCACTGGTAGCAGCTTTTGTATATAAGCGGCACTTTGTATCTGTGGGTGTAGGACAGATCACAGTAGCCAAGATTCTATTAAAGCTTAAAGAGCAAATGTGTGTTTGGCTTCACTTTGCTTTCCTCCAGCTTGTTATTGCAATCACTGCAGAGCCAACTTTAAAAGAGCAGTGCGAGAAGACTAATTCACCCTTGTGAAATGTTTGCATGCTATCCGAATCTACTGCTGTGGGACTTTTTTCTGAATTATAGTATCATTACATAGCCACTAGCAGAGACTTACAAAAACTGCACCCATTGTAGCTGCTGAGGAAAAAAACCCATGAAATGTGTTCTCAGACAGAGAAGAAAAAAAAATGTAGCAAAGGACAAAGTAACCCATGCAGCTCCAGGATGGATTTGGAGATATTATTATATGTTGAAAAAAGGTTGGAAAAGTGGTGGTGGCAGGAGGGGTGAGGAGGAGGCAGAGAGTCAATGAATGCACACGGAGTAGTGCAGAAATGGACAGGTGGAGAATTAGGAACTGGGAAGGTGATTTTAAGAGGTGCCCAGGGTTGTCCTAACAGTGGTAAAACTCCCATTTTGTCCAACACTTAGCACATTTGAAAAATCCCACCCTGAGTCTTTCACAAGTGGCAGCCACACAAGAGTAGTTCCCTCACCATGATCAGATTTCATGTGCTAAACTTGTTTGGGCTGAAATAGGAGACTTCCTGGGAAGTACCCAAAGGCTGCAGGTCAGGAC
This sequence comes from Pelochelys cantorii, assembly GCA_032595735.1. Classification (NCBI taxonomy): domain Eukaryota; kingdom Metazoa; phylum Chordata; order Testudines; family Trionychidae; genus Pelochelys; species Pelochelys cantorii. Next base: position 242,715,693 of record CM064326.1, read on the forward strand.
ACTAGTGATTCAGTTGATTCAGGCACTGTTTCCTTACTTCCCTATACAGCACTATATGGGTATGTCTAGACTACATGGCTCTGTCAACGGAGCCATGTAAACTAGTTTACCCGGCACAGGCAACTAGATTATTTAAATCCCCGCTTCATTAAATTAAACATGGCTGCCGCGCTGTGCCAATGATCAGCTGATCCGGCACACCACGGCAGTCTAGGTGCAGATCTGTCGGCTGGGGAAGCCTTTGAAATGAGGTTTACAGGATCAGTCGGCAAAGACTTCCCCGGCCAACAGATCCGTGTCTAGACTGCCACTCTGTGACAGAGCCATGTAGTCTAGACATAACCTATCAGTGTTGCAGTGTGTGTTAGAAGGCACTATTGATGGAGGTGCATGGCTCTATATGGGTATGTCTACACTACAAGGCTATGTCTACGCTCGCGGCTTCTTGCACAAGAACGGCCGTTCTTGCGCAAGAATCCGCAGAGCGTCTACACTGCCCATCAGCTCTTGCGCAAGTAAATGTACAGTACGGCGTGATAAGAGACGGCTCCTTGCGCAAGAGCTACGCTGTTTTCTATCAGGCTTAAGCTCTCTTGTGCAGGCACTCTTGTGCAAGAGGGCAGTGTGGACGTTCGGCAAGCGTGTACTTGCGCAAGAATTGGCCTCCAGTGAAAAACACAGGTGGCCTCTCCGACACTCCGTACAGGCAATCACCACTCATTGGTTCCCCCTAATTGGCCCCCCCTTAAAGGCACAGGCACGGAGCACAGCCATTTGCCATGTGCAGCCCAGGTAGCAGCCAGAGGGAGGAATGGAAGCTGCCCAACCTCAGCCAGGTCCCTCAGACCCCATGGAGGAGCCACCCCAGAACACCCAGCAGGCCCGAAGGGGCACCAAGCGGCGGGCTCCATGCTGGAGCACCGCTGAGGTGACTGCCCTCCTGGACCTCTGGGGAAAGGAGGAGGCCCTCCAGGACCCCAAGTCCCGGAGGAGAAATGCCCACATTTTTGCCCAGATGGCCCAGGCGCTGGCCGCAAAGGGACACCCGGCCTGGACCCTGGAACAGGTCCGGGCCAAGGTGAAGGACCTGTGCCTCACCTACGTGCGGGCCAGCAAGCGTGGGGGCGGCGGAGCCACTGCCTGTCCCCAGTATCACCGCCTGCACCAGATCTTGGGGGACAAAGGGGCCACTCCCCTGCTGTCCCAGGTGGACACGGCGGTGGCCCCCCCAGTGGTCCGACCCAGGCCACCGGAGGAGGAGGAGGAGGAGGAGGGAGTCCGGTCCTCAGACGAGGAGGAGGAGATGGCAGAGGACAGCAGCCAGACCTCACCATCCTGGCCCAGCGGCAGTCAGGATGTGTCCCGGGCATCCTCCAAAGCCGGCGACGGATTGTCTGGTGAGTGCAGTGGCTATCATTCGCAAGTGTGCTGGAGAAGGGCGGGGAGGGCCACAGGGTGGGGGAGAGGTAGCGGCACATGGCACAGCCTGGCCACATGCTGCGCATAGGCATGCAGCACATGCAACCTCGTGCAGCTAGGGTTGCCAGGTGTCCAGTTTAGAACCAGACAGTCCAGTCTTTGAGCTTTCTGTTCGGGAAACAAATTGAGAGGATAAAAATGAGAAAATATACATGTCTGGTATTTTTTAACTAAGATGTAATGTAGACTGTCATGTAACGTCAAGTGTGTCTGGTATTTTTGTTGAAACCATCCAGCAACCCTATGTGCAGCCAGACCAAGTGGCACAGAGAAGCGGCAGCTAGCCCCAGCACATGCCTGGGACCCCAGGGATTCTGCTCGACCAGACTGGGGGGGGGGCGGGGGAGGTTTGGCCAGGAGCAGGCCAGCCCCAAGGTTGCAGGCCTAACCCCACACAGCCTAAAGAGTGCTGCACACAGCACACATCCATGGCCACCTCTGGGGCACTGTAGCTTCCCCTGGGGAAGGCACAACAGGCCCCCCCAAGCACATGTGGCCCCCCGGGGGCTCCTGGACCACCTTGAGACCCCCCCCCTCCTGCTGCCCCAGGGGAATTCCCCCTCACCAGCCGCACCTGTCCCCGGGCATCGTGACGTGCTGGGAGGAGGGCACAGGGCTCTGGAACACCATTCGGGGCAGGGCTCACTGAACATGTTGCTCTCCTCTTCTTCTCCTGCAGTGGGACCCCCTGACACCGAGGGACCTTCCAGCCCCATCCCGTCAGCGCAAAGGATCCAGGGCCTGTTGCAGCGCCCCCGGGACCGCCACCACCTGCTCCGCCACCACGTCTGCGCGATTGAGCGCATGGAGCACGCTCTGACAGAGAAGATCCGCGCAGATGCAGAGTGGCGGGAGCGGGTGTGGGGCCAGTACCTGGAGCGCTGCGACCGTGTCTGCACTCTCCTGGGCACCATTGCCGACTGGATGGGCCCTGTGCAGCAGCCCAATGCTGCCAGGCCCCCCTCTGCCACCCCCAGCTCTCTGCCCGCTTCTCCCCCTGTCTTGCCCATGCCCCCTCCCGAGGTCCCCCACCCTCGGCACCTCCTGGTGCAGCCTGCCCCAACCTGGCACGAGGGGCAGAGGCGCCCCCCACACCCGTGGGGGTGGGAGAGGCCTCCATTATCCATCATGAGGCCCTCCCAGTTCAGGGTCTCCTCCTCCGCCCTCCTCCCAGTTCAGGGTCCCCTCCTCCCCCCTCCCCACAGTGCACTCCCTTCCCCATGTAAATAAAAAAGTGTCTTATGTACAGCAAGTGCATTGTATTTATTGGGAGGTGAGGGAAGGGTGGCGGGAAGGGGTGGTGATGGGAGCGGAAAGTGGGGGCACAGGGGCATCCCTGCAGTCAGAGGTGTAGGAGTGGCCTATTGTGGGGCCTGGTCCAGCATCACCCGGAGGGCTTCACGGATCCGAACCCCATGGTGGTTGGTCTGCCGGGTGGCAGCCAGGTGGGGCTGCTGGTAGGCCTGGCCCTCACCTATCATCCACCCCGGGAGGAAGGCCTCCCCCCTCCCCTCAATAATATTGTGGAGCATGCAACATGCCAAGATGACCTCCGGGATGTGCTGCACCCCCATGTCCAGGCGGGTCAGGAGGCACCTAAACCGTGCCTTCAGACGGCCAAAGGTGCACTCAATGGGATTGCGGGCCTGGTCCAGGTGGCTGTTGAAGGTGGCCTGGCTGTGGTCCAGGTGGCCGGTGTATGGCCGCATCAGCCAGGCCATCAGGGGGTAGGCCGCATCCCCCAAGATGCAGACTGGCATCCTGACATCCCCAATGGTGAATTCCCGCTGGGGGGAGTAGGTGCCTGCCTCCAGCCTGTGGCACAGGCCTGAGTGCCTGATGATGCGAGCATCATGGGCCCACCCGGACCACCCCACATAAATGTCCTGGAACCGGCCCTGGTGGTCCACTAGCGCCTGGAGCACCACGGAGCAGTAGCTCTTCCGGTTTATGAACTGGGCCGCTTCGTGCTCTGGCGCCCGGATAGGGATGTGGGTCCCATCTACGGCTCCCCCACAGTTCGGGAACCCGAGGCTGGCGAAGCCGGCAATGGCGGTGTCCACGTCCCGGGGGCGGATCACCCTCTGGAGCAGCACGTCATTGATGGCGTTGACAACCTGCAGAGGGGCACTTGGGAGCACAGGGGATGCATGGAATGAGACACAGTGCGTACATGGGCCCCTGGGGCCCCTCCCTCCATGCAGGCCAGGGCCCTCTGTCCCTCGCTATCTCCCCCTCCCCCACCAGCGGGGCTGTGTGCAGGAGGGATAGCATGACTCCCTGTGTGTGGGGCTTCCCCCTGCCCCTACAGCCTCCCTCCACCCGGTCTGGCCCCTTCCTTCCCCCAGGACGAGCCTGTGGTCCACGGAGGGCCTTACCTGCTGGACGACCGCATGGACGGTGGACCTGCCCACCCCGAACTGGTTCACCACGGAGCGGTAGTTGTCCGGGGTGGCCAGTTTCCATAGGGCAATCACAACCTTCTTCTCCACGGGGATGGCGGGACTCAGGTGGGTGTCCTGCTTCCGGAGCGCAGGGGTGAGCCAGGTGCAGAGCTCATGGAATGTCCCTCTGCGCATCCAAAAGTTCTGCACCCATTACTGGTCTCCCCATTGTCCCAGCACCAGGCGCTCCCACCAGTCCCCACTGGTGTCGTAGCTCCAGAGGTGCCTGTCAGTGGTGGGGTGCGGGTGCCTGAGCCCAGCTGCAGCCGTGGTGAGGTCCTGTACCTGCTGCCCAGTCTCCAGCTCCTGCTGGAGCAATGTGGCTCCCTGGTGGAGGAGCTCCACAGCCTCTGTAATGGCCATGAGGAGCGGATGTTGCTGGCTGGGGTCCTCCTCCGGCTCCATGGCTGTGATGGTGGCAGCGAGGGTGCCCAGGGGCACTTGCCAGGAACAGAGGTGACAGGTGCTGTTCTGGCTTTCGCTCCCTCAAAAGGGTGTGTGAGCATGCAACCACAGGGAAATGGCCATCCAGGAGTCCCTTTAAGTATGTTTCCCAGTGGGGGTCCGGCGCATGTCCACAGACGCTGCTGGTGACCTCCTGACATGGCCGATTTGCTTCCGAAGACACGTTCTTGCGCAAGGGCTTCCCGCCAGTGTGGACGCTTTCTTGTGCAAGAGCTCAGCGTTCTTACGATGTGGTTCTGGCCAGTGTGGACATTTTCTTGCGCAAGAGATCTTGAGCAAGTATACTTGTGCAAGATATTCCTGCGCAAGAACCCGCCAGTGTAGACATAGCCCAAGAGTATTTCGAAATAAGTTATTTCAGAATAATAACTCCCAAAATAACTATTTCAAAATAGTGTGTCTTCACTACGGGGAAGCCTCAAAATTAGTCCAAGTCAGGCTCCCCTAATGTGGACGTGCTGCCTTGATTTAGAGCCCTAGGAAGCACTGGGGAGTAGTTACTTCAAATGGCCCTGGGGAGTAGTTACTCTGAATAGCCCTGGGGAGGAGCTATTTTGAAATAGCAGCAGTGGAGCATCCACCCTACTGCTATTTCGAAATAGCTATTTTGAAATAGGTGTTATTCCACATGAAATGAGGGATTATTACTCTGGAATAAGAAGCCTGTTTTTCTGAAATAATTTTGAAGTAACAGGCTTGCTGTGTGGATGCTCACCTTGTTATTTCAAAATAGCATGAGTTATTCCGAAATAACGCTGTAGTGTAGACACCTTAAGATTTAAAACTAGGGAGCAGAAGATCGAGAGATCCTTTGAATGGAGTGAGAAACTTCCTTTCTCAAGTAATAGCTCTTTTACCTACCTCCAATCAAAATCCTTTCCCTAGGCAAACTTACTCCAAGTTGATAAGCAGATGCCCAAATGACACATCTGTTCCCAGATAGTAGTGAATTCTTTTGCCTCCTTCCTGTTCAGTACAATGTCACTAGAAAACAATAACAATCTGGTCATCCTTCCAAAAGAATTAACCTGTGGAACTGGTATCTGAACGTACCCCTTTCAACATGGACCTATAATAATGTCACAACCTGTCAGCACAAACCAGTGGTTGACATAGATCAAAATAGGAAGTGTTTGTAGGGGGCAGAGAGCTTCCCAGTTCTGGATCTCTATTTTTGAAGAGTTGGAACAGGTTATGGAAAAAATGAGTGGGGGACCTTTATACTGGAAACTATTAATTTTATTATTGCATGTACAGAAGGAGGTAAATATCAACTGGGTCATAAGTGACTTGTAAAGTATGTCATTAGAATGACATTCAGATAGTTAGTTATCCCAAAGGCAAAGAACTCCCCTCCTCCAAACCCAAGGGATTTTTGGAAAAGGTAATCCAGGGTAATTTCGGACAGGAATAAGTGATGAGCCCATTTACAGGGCATCACCTACTATTACAAGTTCCTTCACTTCGTGTGTTTCCTCAGTTTGAAGGACTGAGACAGCAACCATGGGGCACACAACACATTAATCTCCCTGTATAATGCAACACCTCAATCATGACCTTATACTTCTCTTACAAGCACACAACATCCTGTGTCCTCAAGCTCTGAACATAGGTCAATGCTGTGTTATCCAGGGTGAAATTAAATTTTTAAGATTAATGTGTTTGGTGAAGCATGTTTCCTTATCTGCTGGAGGCATAAGGAAGTTCTGTGTGCAGCTGCAGAATCTGTCACTGTCCCTGGAAACTAATGAGTTCTATAACGGGATGTTTGATCTTCTGTGGGTAATTTAATTTTGTTTTCATAATTTCATGGCAGGGCACTTACAACCTTGAATAGGTGTCTCTTTTTATTTTCCTTTTTTAATATAATAAATAACACGCTGATTTATACTCACTGAAGATCTTTCCTGTGCTGTGTATGCACTAAAGTACAACTAAGAGGTGCCCCATGACTTGGCATTTCCTTGCTGTTAGGGATTTGTGTGATGGGTCTCCAAGATGCAACTTGGACTGTGTGGCAACTAAGGCCCCCAAACCCACCAATCTCAATTGCCTCTCACACTGTGATACTGATGTCAGGTTACAAATGTGTGATAGGGACTACACTTACACAGACATCCATCAGCAGAAAAACACCCACCTGAGTTACATGAATGATCTTCAAGCCACACATGAAACATCAGTAGAGGATCAAGCCAATTACCCTTCCCCAGCTCCCCAGTCTTGTACTCCAGAATGGTACCATCTTGCACTGGTCAGAAACTGGATGTATAACCTCATTACTGAGTTTGCTCATTTTTTATAGGAAAATGGACATGCACCAGACTTTATAGCTAGAGCTGAGATTTCCCAAGCACTTTAGACAAACTCACAGTTAAGGATAAAATGCTAAAATAAGTTTAACTACTGAAAGATAGCATAAGTGTTTATAAGTGGTAGGCATAAAGGTTAGGGATAGTTACCTTAAGAAATAGAATATGTTTTTATTTTAATCTTTTCAGCTACGTCTACACTGGAAGCTTCTTGTGCAAGAACTGTTTTGCGGAAGAGATCTTGCACAAAAAGTCTTCCACAAGAGAGCGTCTACACTGGCATGTGCTTTTGCGCAAGAGCGTATATGGCAGTGTGGAGGCTCTCTTGCGCAAGAAAGCTCTGATGGCCATTTTAGCCATAGGGGTTTCTTGCGCAAGAAATTCATATTGCCTGTCTACACTGCCTTCTTGTGGAAGAGCTCTTGCGCAAGAGGGCTTATTTCTCATGGGGAAAGGAATAACTCTTCCGGAAGAAGCCCTGTTTTCCAACGCTAGACTGTAAATTTACTTGTGCAAGAACGCGCGTTCAGTGTAGACAACTGGCAAGTTTTTGCACAAAAACAGCTGTTCTTGTGCAAGAAGCCGCCAGTGTAAACGTAGCCTTCATCTAAACAAGCAGATGGCATAAGCAGGTCAGTACACAGGCTGGGATGACCTTCCAATCTGGGACCAAACTTCCCCAGTTCAAAGTTTTGTCCTCCAGATGTATTTCCAGGTTTTCAGTTGGGGGTGGAGGGAGGTCAAGTGATGATGTCACTATCTCTCTTATACTTTCTTCAATCTTACTTAAAAGATCTTTGCTATGATGTAGGTTAGTCTACACCCAAAGTGACCGTGCCTTCTCTGAAAAGTCTCTGGGATAGTCGATAGTGTGCTGATGAGCCATTAACACCATCTGACTATTGATGGCTACTGATTTATTGTAAGTGAAAGGCTGGTTGTGAGTGTTCCCAACCTCACAACCCATTTCAGTAACACATATAGCAATACCTCATAACTTCACATAAGTTCATGCAAGGAGCTGAGTGAGAAGATATATGGGCCATTAGCTTTTACCTTTGAAACGTCATCTAAGACAGGAGTGATTCCAGAAGACTGGAAAAGGAGAAATATAGTGCCCATCTTTAAAATGGGGAAATAAGGACAACATAGGGAAATATAGACCAGTCAGTTTAACTTCTGTTCCAGGAAATAATTAAGGAATCAATTTGCAAATCTATAGAACATTTTAAGGTGGCAAGAAATAGTCAGCATGGATTTGTCATGAACAAATTGTGTCAGACTAATCTGATAGCTTTTTTGTCTGGGTAACAAGTCTTGTGGATGGGGGGAAGCAGAAGATGTGGTATATCTAGATTTTAGTAGGGCTTTTGATACCGTTTCACATGACCGTCTCATAAACAAACTAGGAAAATGCATCCTAGATGGGACTACTGTAAGGTGGGTGCATAACTGATTGGATAACCATGCCCAGAGAGTAATTATCAATGGTTCACAGTCATTTTGGAAGGGCATAATGACTGGGTTCTTCAGGGATCAATTCTGGGTCCACTTCTGTTCAATATTTTCATCAATGATTTAGATAATGGCATAAAGAGTATACTTATAAATTTTCTGTATGGTACCAAGCTGGGAGGGGTTGCAAATATTTTGTTAGAAAGGATTATAATTCAAAATGAGTTGGCAAACTGGAGAATGGTCTGAGGTACATGGGATGAAATTCATAAGGACAAATGGAAATGCAACGTATTTCATTTAGGAAGGAACAAAATCAGTCGCACACATACAAAATGGGAAATGACAGACTAGGAAGGTTTAGGAAGGAGGTTTAGGAAGGAGTACTGCAGAAAGAGGTCTAGGTGTCATAGTGGACAACAAGTTAAAAAAAAAAGCAAGAAAACAAGATTCTGGGTTGCATTAGCAAGAGCGTTCTTTGTAAAAAATGAGAAGTCATTCTTCCACTCTACTCTGCACTGATTAGACTGTAATTGAAGTATTGTGTCCAGTTCTGGGTACCACATTTCAGGAAAGATGTGGACAAATTGGAAAAAGTCCAGAGAAGTTCAACAAAAATGATTAAAAGTCTAGTCTAGAAAAGACAGAAGGGACATGATAACACCTTTCAAGTACCTAAAAGGTTTTTACAAAGAGGAAAGAGAAAAAAATATTCTTTTTAACCACTGATGATAAGACAAGAAGCTTAAGAGAAGGCGTAAATTGCGGCAAGGGAGGTTTAGGGTGTACATTAGGAAAAACTTCCTGTCAGGATGGTTAAGTATAATCCACACACCTACAGGGTGTAATGTACTGTCCCATATCGTGGTACTTAGACCACTTACAGACAGAAAGAATGAGTATGCTTTACCGGGATAGCACAGAGCAACTAGCTTTAGCTCAAGCCATAAAGACTCATGCACTATACTCCAGAGATACCAGGTTTGGTTCTACCTGTTGGTGCTAGGTAAGCACTGAAATAAATTGACTACAGAGGTTGTATCAGAGTGGATTTTTAAGAGCTGCATAGACAAACACTTGTTAGGGATGGTGTAGGTGGTGCTTAGTGGTACCTTGAGTGCAGCATACTGGACTTAATGACCTCTTGAAGTTCTTTCCAGTCCTATGATTATATATAATGATAATATATACAATCTAACACGATATTGATGTTCCACAGGGCATGCTTTGCACAAAACATATCATAATCATATCACAGTGGTGAATATAGGGGTTCCAAATTACTACTTTATGGTACTGTGTCACAGTTTGCATTGGGCCAATGTTGCCCTTAACAAACCTTAGCTGATTTTGAAAAAAGACTGTTCGTGTGTAAATATTACTTGGCTTTGATGTAATTAGATTTGTGCTTTCATTTTACAGGGTGATTAGTGGCCGACTATACAGAAAGCCAGAATGTATTTACGTTTGTTTTTTTCCAAAGGCCCGCATTCAGATATATTTTACTGTCACAAATATTTGTGTGCATATGTATCTGTGGGAAAATTTTGAGCCCAAGAGAGACAGACACTAATACACAATTAATAATTCAAAAAACCCCCTAAAATACCAACTTCAGATTAAAAAGTCTTTGTGATAGTGTCATTGGTAATTTCCTTCTCACTGAAGTTAAAGTGGAATAAGTTCTGAGAGTGAAAGGGCTTTATCCTCATTATATGCAGTTACATTATTCATTTTCATTTCCTTATTAACTATTGTTGAGCATTGTGTATTAAACAGCTGCTGTATCTCATCCCGGAACTGGCTGTATTTCTGTGGTGAGTGAAATTAATCCTGCATCTAATTTGCTAGCCAATTTGTGATCCTGGGGGAGTGGGAAAATGATAGGTGAAATGTAAATATAAAATATGCTTAGTTATTGCTAGTGTTGAAAGCTGTTTGAGATTAATTGAGGAGTATCATGACACCTATAGTAGTTCATATTTCTCCAACAGGAAGAAATACTGATGTCTGTTCTGCAGCACTCTTACCAAGAAGCCAAAAGATTTTCAAAAGCACTCTTTTTCCATCTCCCTGACACAGCTTTCATATCAGACAACATTGTTGTGAGACACTCATCAATAAAGCTGACAGGGAGTGAGGGAGAAATTAAATGGCTTTATCCCCTTAGTACTTCCATATTGATTGTCGTGTTACTGGCAATGTTCCAGGGCCACCTCCTGCTTTTACTGGTTCATCTGCTTTCCAGGAGCTACAACATATCTCCTGATGTTGAGTCAGTGAGAGGCTGATCGTATTGTAACAGGGTGTTTCCACAAACCTTTCCCCCTTAGCTTGCAATAAGTAGGTGTACCGCCAAGATGTATGTATGTATCTGGCTTGATCCAAAGCATGTGGAAGCTGAAATATTTTATGGAGTCATATTGATGATGACAAAGTTTTTTACAGGGCTTTTTCTGAGGTCTGGTCACTTCTCATGAAAGAGAGAGACATGAATTGAAAATCTGACCATTTTGATATGAAAATAGATGTTTCTATGCAACTCTATTTTATTCAAAAGATTTTGCTTCCATTGCGCTGCAGAACAAAAGCAAATGTCAAAACCTTGACTGTTGTCCTGAAACAGAATTATTGTCTTCTCACCAGCTGTGCATGAAAAGCAAATGGAAAGATTCCTGTTGACTTCATTGGTACAGGTCTCTGAAGGAGCAAGGATGACATATTAAGTGGTAAGTCCTTTCTTATTCTTCATTTAAACAAAATACTTTCTTAACTATAACCAGGAAAGAGGGCAGCAGCATGAGGCCAACTAACATGCATTAAGCTGTATTTTGATGAACGTGCAGATAGGATAAAATATAGTCTTCACTGAATCAATGGTAAAACTCTTATTAATGGCATTGGGCCCAAATTTCCCCCATACATGTATAACTCTGCTTCTGAAAAAGAAGTAATGGGCAGCACTGCACAGTTGTCAGCTAAAGTATACCTAGACTTTAGTAAGGCGTTTGATATGGTCTTGCATGATATTCTTATCAATAAACTAGGCAAATACAACTTAGATGGGGCTACTATAAGGTGCGTGCATAACTGGCTGGATAACCGTACTCAGAGAGTAGTTATTAATGGTTCACAATCCTGCTGGAAAGGTATAACAAGTGGGGTTCCACAGGGGTCTGTTTTGGGACCGGCTCTGTTCAATATCTTCATCAACGATTTAGATATTGGCATAGAAAGTACACTTATTAAGTTTGCAGATGATACCAAGCTGGGAGGGGTTGCAACTGCTCTGGAGGATAGGGTCATAATTCAAAATGATCTGGACAAATTGGAGAAATGGTCTGAGGTAAACAGGATAAAGTTTAATAAAGACAAATGCAAAGTGCTCCACTTAGGAAGGAACAATGAGTTTCACACATACAGAATGGGAAGCGACTGTCTAGGAAGGAGTACGGCAGAAAGGGATCTAGGGGTTATAGTGGACCACAAGCTGAATATGAGTCAGCAGAGTGATGCTGTTGCAAAAAAAGCAAACATGATTCTGGGATGCATTAACAGGTGTGTTGTGAGCAAGACACGAGAAGTCATTCTTCCGCTCTACTCTGCACAGGTTATTGGAGTACACTCAGTTGGAGTATTATGTCCAGTTCTGGGCACCGCATTTCAAGAAAGATGTGGAGAAATTGGAGAGGGTCCAGAGAAGAGCAACAAGAATGATTAAAGGTCTAGAAAACATGACCTATGAAGGAAGGCTGAAAGAATTGGGTTTGTTTAGTTTAGAAAAGAGAAGACTGAGAGGGGCCATGATAGCTGTTTTCAGGTATCTAAAAAGGGTGTCATAAGGAGGAGGGAGAAAACTTGTTCATCTTGGCCTCTGAGGATAGAACAAGAAGCAATGGGCTTAAACTGCAGCAAGGGAGGTTTAGGTTGGACATTAGGAAAAAGTTCCTAACTGTCAGTGTGGTTAAACACTGGAATAAATTGCCCAGGGAGGTTGTGGAATCCCCATCTCTGGAGATATTTAAGAGTAGATTAGATAAATGTCTATCAGGGATGGTCTAGACAGTATTTGGTCCTGCCATGGGGGTAGGGGGCTGGACTCGATGACCTCTCGAGATCCCTTCCAGTCCTAGTATTCTATGATTCTATGAAAGTAATTTGGAGAGGTGATGAAGGGGGGCTGAGGATCCAGAATCTTCTCCTTAGACAAGGTTTGCTGCAGCTTGGCCTAAGTCAAAGGCAAAAGTTTGCTTCTTTACAAGGGCAAGAGTTAAATCTTCTGTGCCAGCAATGTCAGAGAGTGGATAAAGGCTAAAGGACTCAGGGAGATCAAAACCAACCCTAGCTGATGACAGAATTTTAAAAAGGGGGTCTCTCTGTCCATCACTTGACTGTGACGAGTCAAAGACAGAGGGACAAGGTCAATGAGGATACGTAAGGTTTGGTATGTTATGCATTACTAAGAGGGTGTAACTCTCTAGCGGGACCAAATTCAGCCTGAGGCAACAGGAGGCAAGGTCAATGACTTCTATAATAAAGTTGTCAATTTATTTATAGAACAGGTACAGAATGTTTGGAACAGTTGAAGAATGTCGTAAGAATGGCCCTACTGGGTCAGACGAGAGGTCTGTTTAGCCTGGTATCCTTTCTTCTGACAAAGCCCAATGCCAGGTGCCCCAGAGGGAATGAACAGAACAGGTAATCTTCAAGTGATCTAGCTCCTGTCACCCATTCCCAGCCTCTGACTAACAGAGGCAGTCATTTGATGAACCTATCCTCCATGAATTTATCTAGTTCTTTTTTGAACTCTGTCAAAATCCGGGTCTTCACAACATCCTCTGGCAAGGAGTTCTACAGGTTGACTAGGGGTATGTCTAGACTACATGGCTCCGTCAATGGAGCCATGTAAACTAGTTTACCCGGCATACGCAAAGAAGCGGGGATTTAAATAATCCCCGCTTCATTAAAATAAACATGGCCACTGCGCTGTGCCAACGATCAGCTGATCCGGCACAGCGCGGTAGTCTAGACGTGGATCTGTCGGCTGGGGAAGCCTTTGCCAACCGATCCCTTATGCCTTGTGAAACGAGGCTTACAGGACTTTTCCTTATTTACTTTCTCCACACAGGTCCTCATTTTATAGACCTCTATCATATCCCAATTCACCACTGTGGCATCTCCTGCTGGTAGGACTGAGAATTAGCTCTGTTGTCAGCCGGGCACCTCCCTCTGGCTGGTGTCTCACCCATCACTCCGCTCTGTCCATGCTTGGACTCTGGACCTGCGTCACTCCTGCATCACAGTATCCTCTTTAGGACACTGCCCTCTGGCAGTGCCCACTAGAGTGGTCTCTTGTCCCCCTTCTGGGGCTTTATCAGCAGTCCTGTGTCTCTGTTGCTGCTGTGGCCAACTGTGGTCAAGTCTAGCCACTGTGTCTCAGGGCAAGCCACTGTCTGTACTGGCCATGCCTTGGTGGCAAGGTGTGGTGCTAGATGAAAGAGAGGGGAACCCAGGCCTGCCAACTACTCAGGGTCCTGACCCAGGGACCTTGTCCTGTCCTCCGCTAGTCCCTTTCTGTCTCTCGTCCACTGGCCACTTCCCCTGTGGCCCTTTGTAACCTCCTGGCTGTGGTAGCAAGGCCAGCAGCCTGGCAGGTATCAGACTGGAACCTCTATCTCAGATCCCCTGAGCCTACCCAGCACTGCTCTTTCAAAGGTGCTTCTCTGGGAATCAGGTCCTACACCTTTCCTGGTCAGGGCCTAACTGCCTACTCTCTGCTGCGTAGCTTCTTTAGTGCAGGGCTGCCCCATCAAGCGGCTCTCTGATTGGCACATTGTAAGCCCTTTCCCAATTGGTCAGGATTCTGCACAGGCTCCCTCCAGCCTCCTTTAACCCCTCTGGGCCTGTGTGGGGCAGTCAGCCCCACTACAACCCCCCTTACTCATCTCTTTTCCAAGCTGAAAAGTCTCAGTCTTATTAATGTCTCTTCATATGGCAGCCATTTCTTACCTATAATAATTGCGTTACCCTTTTCTGAACTTGTTCCAGTGCTAAGATATCTTTTTTGAGATAAGGTGATCACATCTACATGCAGTATTCAAGATGTGGGCATACCATGGATTTATACAGAGGCAATAAGAAATTCTCTGTCTTATTCTCTAGCCCTTTCTTAATGATTCCTAACTTTCTGTTTGCTTTTTTGACTGCTGCTGCACATTAAGTGGATGTTTTCAGAGAACTATCCATTATTTCAGAGAATGATGTCAAGATCTCTCTCTTGAGTGGTTACAGCTATCTTAGTGCCCATCATTTTATACGTATAGTTGGGATTACGTTTTTCAAAATGTATTACTTTGCATTTATCAACATTAAAATTCATCTGACATTTTGTAACCCAGTCACCTAATTTTCTAAGATCCTTTTGAAGCTTTTTGTAGTCTGTTTTGGACTTACTATCTTGTTTAGTTTTATATCATTTCCAAATGTTACTACTTCGCTATTTACCCCTTTTTCCATATCATTTCTGATTATGTTGACTAGGACTGGTACCAGTACAGCCACCTGGGGGACACCAGTTTTACCTCTCTGCATTCTGAAAACTGACCATTTATTCCTACTCTTTGTTTCCTATATTTTAACCAGTTATCAATCGATGAGAGGACCTTCCCTCTCATCCCATGATGGCTTACTTTGCTTAAGAGCCTTAGGTGAGGGGCCTTGTCAAAGACTTTCTGGAAATCTAAGTACAGTATACCCACTGGGTCCCCCTTGTCCACATGATTTTTGACCCACTCAAAGAATTCTAGTATGTTGGTGAAAAGTCTCACAGAGGTAGCTTGTTAGTCTGTAACTTTAGAAAAACAATAAGTATTCCTGTAGCACCTTAGGGTACGTCTAGACTACAGGCTTTTTTTGACACAGGCTTTGTTGACAGATACTGTCGACAAAGCCTCAGTCAAAAAAGAGTGTCTAGACTGCATTACAAACAAATGGTCTGGTAGCACTTTATAGACTAACAAAACATGTAGATGGCATCATGAGTTTTCGTGGGCACAGCCCACTTCTTCAGATGACCGGAGTTATGACTAGGGGATAAGAAAACTCAAAATAAATAGGAGAAGGGAAGGGGGGGGGGGAGAGAAAGATGCTTTGTCACCCACCCCCCCACCTCTATACATAAAGTATCAGGAGAAAGGGTGCTAAACCTGAGAAGATAAAGATCAAAGTCAGTGGATAGATTTGCTTGATGTTTTTTTCTGTAACAGAATAACTCGGCTACCCCCGAAGCTCCTGAAAATGCATGGCACTGCATTCAGCCATATGGAGTGGAAATCCATCAACTTCACAAAGAAACTCGCACAGATCCAAACTGACATCATCTTTCTTTCCAATTGCAAACAGATGGACATCATACCTAATGGACTAAGGGTGAAAAACCGTCTACAATCTACATACCCCACGGATTACAGTCAGAGATTATGCCACACCCTCACAAAAAAACGAAGGAACCACCTTATCAGCATTCTCTACAACAAACAGAAAAAAATCAAGGAGGAGATCTCTACATTAGGAAATATCATAAAAATGCAAGCCTCCACACACATTTCACCCCTTCAAGACTTTACTACTATCCAACAAACCACCTACAAGGACCACTTCATTTCCCTTCAGAGGAAAAAGGACAATAAACTATCCAGACTGCTACATGCCTCAAGATCTCTCATAACGGATACTCTCAACTCACCTAACAACATCATCAACCTATCTAATCACTCTCTCAGCCCAGCAGAAGAATCTGTCCTATCGTGTGGACTCTCCTTCTGCCCCACCACACCCACAAATATGATTCAGTTTGGTGGGGATCTGGAATCCTATTTTCGCCACCGCTGCCTGAAGGAATATTTCCAACACACCGATATACAACATACTGACCTCACTGTTCCCCCCAGCAATTCCACGAGAAGAAGGCTTCTGTGTGGACCCCTACCAACGGACGTAACGAAAATCTGGACTTCTACATGAACTGCTTCCGCAAATGCACTCGAGCTGACATTATCAGCAAACAACAACATATAACATACAACCTCAGTCACGTGGAATGCAATGCTATTTACAGCCTCAAAACCAATCCTAACATCATAATCAAAGAGGCTGACAAAGAAGGCGCTGTAGTCATCATGAACAGGACAGATTATGAACAGGGGGCGAACAGACAACTCACCAATACCAGATTCTACAGGCCTCTCTCCTGTGACCCTACTAAGGAATACCAAAAAAACCATGAAAAAACTGCTCATGAAACTCCCTGATGCTACTCAGGACCAAATCTACACTAATACCCCTCCTAATGCCCAACCAGGAACCTTCTGTCTATTACCCAAAATACATAAACCTGGTAATCCCAGACGACCCATTGTCTCCAGCATTGGCACACTCACCGCAGGATTATCTGGCTATATTGACTCCCTCCTCAGACCCTATGCTACCAACACTCCCAGCTACCTCCGCAATACCACTGACTTCCTGAGGAAACTTCAAAGCATCAATAATCTCCCTGAAAATACCATTCTGGCTACCATGGATGTAGAAGCCCTCTACACCAACATTCCACACAAAGACGGATTACAGGCCATCAGGAACACCATCCCCGATAACAACACTGCACACCTGATTACAGAGCTCTGCGATTTTGTCCTCACCCACAACTACTTCCAATTCAGAAACAATTTCTATCTCCAAATCAGCGGCACAGCCATGGGCACACACATGGCACTACAATATGCCAACATTTTTTATGGCTGACCTTGAACAATGTTTCCTCAGCTCTCACCCCCTAACACCTCTACTTTAC
Source organism: Pelochelys cantorii (assembly GCA_032595735.1). Lineage (NCBI taxonomy): Eukaryota > Metazoa > Chordata > Testudines > Trionychidae > Pelochelys > Pelochelys cantorii. The sequence goes on from CM064326.1 coordinate 242,732,699, forward strand.
TTATGCTACATCGATGACATCTTCATCATATGGACACATGGTAAAGAGACTCTTGAAGAATTCCACCAGGATTTCAACAACTTCCACCCCACTATCAACCTCAGCCAGGACCAGTCCACAAGGGAAGTCCACTTCCTGGACACTACAGTAAAGTTAAATAATGGACAACTTTCAACCACCCTATATCGTAAACACACAGACCGCTACACTTACCTTCATGCTTTCAGCTTCCATCCCAGACACATTTTTCAGTCGATTGTATACCCTGTGATACAACCGGATTTGCTCCGACCCCACAGACAGAGACAATCACCTACAGGATCTTTACAGAGCATTCATAAAACTGAGATACCCACCTGGGGAAGTGAAAAAACAAATTGACAGAGCCAAAAAAGTACCTAGACATGAGCTACTTCAAGACAGACCCAAAAGAGAAAATAACAGAACTCCTCTTGTTGTTACTTACAGTCCACAACTCAGACCCCTCCAACACATCATACACAATCTGCAACCCATCCTGGAAAATGATCCCTCACTCTCAGAGGCCTTGGGAGAAAAACCTATTCTTGCTTACAGACAACCCCCTAACCTGAAACGTATTCTTTCTGATAACTATGCCACACAACCACATCATAAGCCTCCGGGAACCCGGCCTTGCAACCAGAAAAGATGCCAACTCTGCCCACATATCTACACTGACAAATTCATCACTGGAGCAAACAACACAAGCCACAAAATCAAAGGGTCATTTGACTGCTCATCTAGTAATTTGATCTACACCATCAAATGCCAACAGTGCCCCTCTACTATATATATTGGTCAAACTGGATGTTCTCTACGGGAAAGAATCAATGGACACAAATCGGATATACATAGAGAAAATACTCAGAAGCCAGTGGCAGAACATTTCTGTTTACCTAACCATAATCTCACAGATTTGAAGGTGGCGGTCTTGTCACAGGCCAGTCCCTCAAGCCAAATACACAGGGAAAGCTTGGAATTACAATACATATGCAAATTCAATTCAATTACTAATGGGCTTAATCAAGATAGGGGGTGGTGGATCCTTTATCACTGAAGGTGCTAACAGCTTTCTGAATGGTATCCTTCCTGCCTTACCAATCTATCCACTGACTTTGATCTTTATCTACTCAGGTTTAGCACCCTTTCTCCTGATACTTTATGTATAGAGGTAGGGGGGTGGGTGACAGAGCATCTTTCTCTTCCCCTCCTTCCCCCCCGCTCTTCCCTTCGCCTATTTATTTTGATTTTTCTTATCCCTAGTCATAACTCCGGTCATCTGAAGAAGTGGGCTGTGCCCACGAAAGCTCATGATACCATCTACATGTTTTGTTAGTCTATAAAGTGCTACCAGACCATTTGCTTGCTGTTTTTTTCTGTAACAGACTAACTCGGCTGCCCCCTGAAGCTCCTAGACTGCATTACATGGATCAAAAAAGTGATCCACTTTGTCGAAAAAGAGAGTCCAGACGGCCAGACGCTCTGTTGACCAAAGAAGGCACCCAGAAGTGCTTCTGGCAAGTCACAGGGGCAGCCTTAAATTCCAGGCGCTGCTGCATGCTCTTTGCAGAGACGCGTACTTAAAGGGATCCTCCTGGACAGCCATTGCTCTGCTCCTGCTTCTGGCTTGCCTACCTCCTAGAGGGAAAGCAAAGCTGCTGCAGTTCTTGCTCTGGTTGCCCTGCTTCCTCGGACATCACAGCAGTTTATTTTCAGGTTTGGTTTTGTGCTTTGCACTGTGTTTTTGGCCATGGAGCCTGAGCTGCCCCTGGGCAGGTGATAGACCCACACTGTGATACTGGATGTTCTGCTGCATCTGCATGAGAGCATCATGACATTTGTGGCAGAGCTGAATTCAGAGCCCAGCTTTGAGCCCCTCACTCAGGCTGCAGCCCCACTACCCTTGCCCCCGAACTTATTCCTGGAGAGGCAAGTTTGGAGGTTGGACACCAGTTCTGACTGGTGGGACTGGCTTGTTATACAGCAGTGGGACAACGACCAGTGGCTCCGAAACTTCTGGATGCAGAAATCCACCTTCCAGGATCTCTGTGCCTGGCTTGCCCCTTCCCTGCAACACCAGGACACCTACTTGTGACCCTCCATCCCCCGGGAGAAGCGTGTCGCTATTGCTTTGTGGAAGCTGGCCACCCCCGACAGCTACTGTTCCGTGGGACGTCAATTTGGCGTGGGGAGGTCTACTGTTGGGGCCGTCTTGATGGAGGTAAGTCACTCTCGGGGGACAGTCCATGGTGGTGGGGGGCGGGCGGATAAGGGGGATGGTCAGGACCGGGCAAAGGGAATGGGGGATGGGGTGGGAGTGGTAGAAGCCTGCCTGGCCTCACCCTGCGGTGGTGTGGAGGGCACGGGGGTGGGAGTTGCCTGAGGGGGGGCTCTTGGGGTCTGGGAGGGGAGGGTTGGGGGAGCACCTCTCATCAGCTCACCCAACTCCTCTAATGTCCTGTTATGTGTATTTTTCCCTTTCTGCAGGTGGTGACAGCCATCAACTCAGAGCTGTTTCACAGGACTGTCCGCCTCGGAGACCTGGATACCATCTTGGCTGGATTTGCGGGGCTGGGTTTTCTGAACTGCGGTGAAGCACTTGACGGGACTCACATCCCGATCTGCGCACCACCCAATCGAGCAGCAGTGTATATTAATAGAAAGGGCTACTTTTTGATGGTGCTGCAGGCCCTGGTTGACCACCAGGGACAATTCACAGACATTTGTGTCAGGTGGTCAGGCTGGGCACATGATGCCCACATATTCCGGAACTCCTACCTGTACCGCAGGCTGCAGGCTGGGACATTCTTTCCGGAGAGGAACTATGCAGTCAGGGATGTGCAGATGCCTACGTGCATCATGGCCGACACGGCATACCCCTTTATGCCCTGGCTCATGAAGCCATTCATGGGACACCTGGATGCGAGCAAGGAACTCTTTAACTCCCGACTGAATTGGGCTCGCTTCCAGGTGGCGTGCGCCTTTGGCCATTTGAAGGGCAGATTTAGATGTCTGCTCACTTGGCTGGACATGGGGGAACACAACATCCCCAATGTGGTTGCTGCATGCTGTGTGCTGCACAACCTAGTGGAGAGGAAAGGGGAGGCCTTCCTCCCTGCATGGGGGACACGGGCTGATGTGGAGGGGAGGCACTTTGAGCAGCCCTGGACAGCTCCCATCCGGCAAGCCCACCAGCTGCGATTGCGCATTCGGGAAGCCCCGAGGGAGCAATTTTCTCAAGGAGGCCGATGATTTTCCCCAGGGCCTTCCAAATGTGGGATTGCCCCGTGCCCCTGGTGCCTGCCTCCACAAAACCCCTCCCAGCCCCACATTCACACATTGTATCGCATTCATCACACACCGACAACAGAGACAGTTGTTGGTGAAAAAATGTTTACAGTTTATTTCACTGTTGTTTTTTTTAAAAACTAAAATACTCTTTTAAAATACCCTGGAGTTGCAGCTGCTGCTGCACAGGGGTCTCCAAGCCAGAGTCCACAACCCTCTCAGGAGGCAGGGGTTCCCCTGCCCCCAGGATCCAGTCCAGGTCCTCGTAGTAGGCACAATATTGTGCCGTTTCCCCAGAGCGGGAGCTGCGTTCACAGGCCCTGACGTACCCCTGCTGCAGCTCCTTCACCTTGGCTCTGACTTGGCCTGGCAAGGAAAGGCCACTACTCCTGCACCGTAGTCCATCAGCCATTCTGGCGTAGATGTCCGCGTTCCTCCGCCTGGACTGTGGGGCCTGAAGAGCCTCCTCCTCAGACCACAGCTCCAAGAGGGATTTTATCTTGGGCCCAGACCAGGAGGGTGCCTGGCGTTTGGTGCCCCTGGTTTCCTGCAGGGATGTGTCCCTGGAAGGGCCAAGGGAGTCTTTGGGGGCTTGTCCCTGGGACATGGGTCCAAGTGGCCTGACCAGAAAGAGCTGCGCAGTCAGGGTCCTAGCTGGAGCTGGCTTGCTGCCAGAATGCTAATCCTGAGTGCCTGTGCCTTTTAAAGATGGCTACAGGCAGGAACAATAGAGTTGAAAGCTGTGGTAGGAGTGTCCACCAGGGCTTCTTCCTGGAGGCCTTTATTGTCAACATAAATTCTTCCCCACGTCCACACTTACCTTTTGTCAACAGAAGTCTGTCGACAAAAGCGTTATTCCTTGTAAAACGAGGTTTACCGCCATGGACAAAACTGCCGTGTTCTGTTGACTTATTGTCGACGGAACGCAACAGTAGTGTAGACGCAGGTATAGTTTTGTCAACAAAAGTCCACTTTTGTTGACAAAACCCTGTAGTCTAGACATACCCTTAGGCTTCATCCAGACTGGCATGATTTCGCGCAAATACTTTTAACGGAAACATTTTTCCGTTAAAAGTATTTGCGCAAGAAAGCGTCTATACTGGCATGTGCCTTTGCTCAAAAGATTTGCTTTTGCACAAAAGCATCCATGCCCAGTATAGACGCTCTCTTGCGCAAGAAAGCTCCGATGGCCATTTTAGCCATCGGGCTTTCTTGCGCAAGAAATTAACGTTCCTGTCTACACTGGCCCTCTTGCGCAAGAGGGCTTATGCCTGAGCGGGAGCATCAAAGTATTTGCGCAAGAAGCACTGATTTTGTACATTACAAAGTCAGTGTTCTTGCGCAAATTCTCGCGGCCAGTGTAGACAGGCGGCAAGTTTTTGCACAAAAGCGGCTGCTTTTGCGCAAACTCTTGCCAGTCTAGACGCACCCTTAGAGACTAACAAATATATAATGTGGCAAGGTCCTTGCTCAGGCCCCTCACCTTGGGACACCTTCTTTGTCCAGAAATCAGCTGGAGGCTCCTGGGGCACTCACCCTGCTTTTTATTATCAGTTTCCCACCACTTTCTTTTTACAGAACTTTGGATTATAGCAACCCCAGCCAGCCTCTCCTACCTGGGGAACACACTCAGACAAACCCTGGCTCCTTTCACTTCCCCTCTGACTGCCTTACATAGCCTCTGGCTAATGAGGCTCACAGCTGCTTCTATTGGCCCTTCAGGCCTGGGCTTGTTCAGTTGACTGTAATTTGGCCTTTTCAGCCAGGCAGTAGTGGTAGAGTTCTGGCTTAGCCAGCAATCTGTCACAATATATACATAGTATCATGAGCTTTCATGGGCAAAACCCACTTCTTCAGATGAGAGACCTATAGTATATACATAAATATACTGAAGTTAGACTTACTTGTCTGTAATTACCAGGATCACCTGTAGAGCCCTTTTTAAAGATTGGAGTCACATTAGCTATCCTCCAGTCATTCAGTACAGAAGATCATTTAAAGGATAGGTTATAAACCATAGTTAGTAGTTCTGTAATTTCACATTTGATTTCCTTCAGAACTCTTGGGTGAATGCCATGTGTTCCTGGTGACTTATTATTGTTGTGTTTATCAATTTGCTCCAAAACCTCCTCTAATGACACCTTAATCTGGGACAATTCCTCAGATTTGTCACCAAAAAAGAATGGCTCAGGTTTGGGAGAGTCCTTTATGTCCTCAGCCATGAAGATGGATGCAAAGAATTCATTTAGGGTATGTCTAGACTGCATGGCTCCGTCGACGGAGCCATGTAGGTGAGTTTACTAGACATAGGAAAATGAAGTGGCGATTTAAATAATCACCACTTCATTTACATCAAAATGGCCGCCGCGCTGTGCCGATCAGCTGTTTGGTGGCACAGCGGGGCAGTCTGTATGTGCTGCAGTCGACAAGGGAAGCCTTTGTCAACCGCTCTGTTATGCCTCGTGAAATGAGGTTTACCAGAGCGGTCGACAAAGGCTTCCCTTGTCAACCGCGGCACGTCCAGACTGCCCCACTGTCCCGCCAAACAGCTGATTGGCACAGAGTGGTGGCCATTTTGATGTAAATGAAGCAGCGATTATTTAAATCGCCGCTTCATTTTCTTATGTCTAGTAAACTCATCTACATGGCTCCGTCGACGGAGCCATGTAGTCTAGACATACCCATGGTTTCGTCACAATGACCTTATCATCCTTAAGTGCTCCTTTAGCACCTCAATCATCTAGTGGCCCCACTGGTTGTTTAGCAGACTTCCTGCTTCTGATGGATTTAAAAAAAATACTATTACTTTTTTAGTTTTTGGCTAGCTTTTTTTTTCAAATTCCTTTTTGTGCTTCCTAATTATATTTTTACACTTCATCTGACAAACAGTACTTCTTTTACACAGTGTCATTTTTTTGGTTCTCTTACTGTTTTTTCTAAATTTGGGGCATACATTTAGGTTGAGTCCTCTATTATGGTGTTAAAAAGTTTCCATGCAGCCTTCAGGGATCTCACTTTTGGCACTGTACCTTTTATTTTCTGTTTTACTAATCTCCTTATTTTTGTGTTGTTCCCCTTTCTGAAATTAAATGCCACAGTGTTGGGCTGCTGTGGTGTTTTTCCCATCACAATAATGTTAAATTTAAATATATTATGGTCACTATTTCTAAGCAGTATAGCTATATTAACCTCTTGGACCAGATCCTGTGCTCAATTTAGGAATAAATCAAGAATTGCTTCTGCTCTTGTGGGTTCCAGAGCCAGCTGCTCCAAGGAGCAGTCTTTTAAGCTTTCAGGAAACTTTATCTGTATCCCATACTGAGGTGGCATGTACCCACTCATTATAGGGATAGTTGAAATCCCCTATTAATATTGATTTAAAAAAAAACTTGTATAGACTCTCTAATCTCTATTATCATTACACAGTCATCACTACTGCCATTCTGGTCAGATGACTGGTGATATAGCCCAACTGCTATGTTCATATTATTAGAACATGGAATTCCTGTCCATAAAGATTCGGTGGAACAGTCTGGTATATTTAAGATTTTTATTTCATTTGATTCTATGTGTTCTTTCACATATAGTATCACTCCATCACCAGTATGACCTGTTCTGTACTTCTGATATATTTTGTACCCTCATATTATTGTGTCCCACTGATTATCCTCATTCCACCAAGTTTCTGTGATATCTATTATATGAATATTCTCATTTAATATGAGGCACTCTAGTTCACCCATCTATTATTTAGACTTTTAGCGTTTCTATATAAGCACTTTAAAAACTTGTCACTATTTAGCTGTCTGCCATTACATGATGTGATTTAATGGGACTCTTTCACTGGACTGTTTTTCATCAGATCTTAGCCATATTTCTATCATCTTCCATCCACTTCTCTTTACTAGGACACAGAGAATTTCTAAGGGGTGTCTCTGTCCAATCCATATCCTGCCAATGTGCCTCAAACCCGATCTGAGGAGACTGCCTATGTTTGTTAGTTTAAAACAGAAATCTCTCATTGATTTCAAATGTGCATTGGGTCAGGTCCAAAGGTGAAATTCTGCTCTCAGTTACAATGGAACCACCCAACTAATGTCAATTGTTAATCTAGAAATAAATTAACTATCATTCTACTATACAAATTTGAGATGGCATCATACTACAAATTCAGATCCCAATTTCTAGTTCTTTTCACCTCCAATTCTAGAAATATTTGGATCTGGGGATTTGATCAGGATTATCCCATTAAATCTGAGTGAATATTCATTCATTCATTCATTATCCCTAAGATCATTAGTTCTGGAAAATAAAAGTAAACATTAGATTTTTTTGTTCTTGCTAAATAAACAAATATGTGGCCAAAAGATACACTGTTTGGTATTTTATCTCCTTTAAAGACATACAATATGTTTTCTAACCCTATGACATTCCTTTGTGTTAGTCATAATTAGAAACAAAATTGTCATTACATTCCTGAGCATTAAAAATTGCCCACTTTATGTAAAATCTCTAACTCACTAATTAGTTTCTAAAGTTGGGATCAGGTGTTTGTAAGTCAAAGTCATTTAAATGAAATAAATTAGTATTCTACAGAGAATGCTGTTGGCAAGACAGTCAGGCTAAAGAAATACTTGAAATCTTTGCACAACTGAAAACCAGCAGCTTTTTAAATACCCGATCTTCTGAAACAGAAGATATTCTGCATGTGTAGAAAAAAATCCTCTATATCCATAGTAGTGTCACAGCTATTTTGTTTTAATCAATAAAAAAGTATTGAAACCATCTAAAATGGAAGGTTCAAAAACAATTTGACAATTGCAAAATAACCTCTCTGAAAGCACTTGAAATAAATGTTTATGACAGGTCTCATTTTTAGTTGTAAGGCCATTTTCTCAGTTGAAAGGGGTAAGCCATTATGGTTATTCACAATTCCGTAAGCCTTATGCTCCTTCATATGTCTAGTCCCACTGAAGTTACATATTCATACATTCTAGGGCCAGAAGGCAATGCTGACACTGAGTCCAGCCTTTTCTCTAACAGGCCATACAACTTGCCCCAAATAATTCCTGTTTGAGCTCTGCATATGTCTTTCAGAAAAACATCTGCTCTTGAGTGAATAATTGCCTGTGATGGAAAATTTACCACAAACTTTGGTCAACTGTCCCAATGATTAATTACCCTCACTGTTAAAAAATGTACACCTTTCAATCTGAATTTGTCTAGCTTCAACTTCCAGCCATTTAATATTTTTATACTTATGCTGCTAGACTGAAGAGCCCACTAACAAACATTTGTTCCCTTAACCTATAGTTTGTTAAGCTAAATAGATTGAGCTCCTTGAATCTCTCACTACATGCAGGGCCCTACTGAATTAATGACCATGACCTTTATGCGTGTTCATCCTATATTATACAAACTTCACAGGGGTGACCAGCGCTTCTCAAATGTTGGGTCTTGATCCAAAATGAAGTTGCAGGGGGATCATAACATTATTTTAAGGCAGTTTCAGACAGTATTGCCACCCTTCAGAGGAGGGCAGTTGGAGAGCCATGGCTACTGACCAGATGTCCAGCTTTAAAGGTAGCACCCCTACCAGCAGCACAGAAGTAAGGGCCCAGCTCTGGAAGCATCAGCACAGAAGTAAGGGTTGCAATACCATACTAGGCCATTCTTATTTCTGCTCTTCAGAGCTGGGTTCCTAGCCAGTAGCATATGCTCTGTGGCTGCCCAGTTCTGATGGCAGCACTGCCACCAGCAGTAGTGCAGAAGTAAAGGTAACCATACTACAACTACCCCTATAATAACCTTGCAAAACCCCTGTGGCAAATCCTCACTCAGGACCCTTGCCCTGGGACCCCTTCTCCAGCCACAAATCACCTGGAGACCATTCTGGTGCAGTCTTTTTATTGTCTGTGCCAACTTCCCACCACCACCATGTATTTACAGAGCTTTCTTTTTCAGCAACTAACTCAGCTAGCCTCTCCTTCTGGCTGAGGAGCACTCAGCCACTCTCTGGCTGCTCCCCTTCCACTTCCCCTCTGGCTACCTTATCTAGCCCTCTGGCTAATGAGGCTCACAGCTATTTCCCATTAGCCTATCAGACATGGGCCTGCTCAGCGGGCTGCAACTGCCCTTTTCAGCCAGGCTGTAATGGCAGAGCTCTGGCTTAGCTGGCAGCCTGTCACACCCTCCAAACTTCTCTTTGTGCAAGGACCCCTACATTTACAACACTGCAAAATGTCTGATTTAACTAGCTGAAATCATGGAATATTTATTATTGAACAGAACTAGACCCAAAATTGATCCCCGCAGGACCCCACTCATTATACCCATCCAGTATGATTGTGAACCACTGATAACTACTCTCTGGGAATGGTTTTCCAACCTGTCACCTTATAGTAGCTCCATCTAGTTTGTTTATGAGAAGGTCATGTGAAACAGTATCAAAAGCTGAAAGCTAGACATACCACATCTGCTGCTTCCCCCTATCTACAAAGGCCTGTTCACCTGTCACAGGAAGCTATCAGGCTGATTTGACACAATTTATTCCTGACAAATCCATGTTGACTGTTATTTATCACTTACTATCTTTTAGATGTTTGCTCCATTATCTTTCCTGGTACTGAAGTTAAGCAGATTATTCTGTAATTCCCTAGATTGTCTTTATTTCCCTTTTTATAGATGGGCACTATATTTGACCTTTTCCAGTCTTCTGGAATCTCTCCCATCTTATACGACTTTTCAAAGATAATAGCTAATGGTTCAGATATCTCCAGTCAGCTCCTTAACTATGCTAGGATGCATTTCACCAGGCCCTAGTAAATAAAGACATCCCAACTTATCTAAGTAATTTTTTACTTGTGCCTTCCCATCTTACTTAATTTTCACTGGCATTCACTATGTTGAATATCCAATTACCAACAACCTTCTTGGTGAAAATCAAAACAAAGAAGTAATTAAGTATATCAGCTATTTCCACATTTTCTGTTATTTTTCCCCCTTCCCGCAATTGAATAATGGGCCTACCTTATCCTGGGTCTTCCTCTTTTTTCTAATGTATTTGTAGAATGTTTTCTTGTTAACCTTCATGTATCTAGCTAGTGTGATCTCATTTTTTGACTTGGGCTTTTCTAATTGTGTCCCTACATAGTTGGGTTATTTGTTAATATTAATCCTTTCTAATTTGACCTAGTTTCCACTTTTTGTAGGACTTTTATTGATTTTTAGATCATTGAAAATCTCTTGGCAAAGCCAGGATGGTCTCTTGCCATACTTCCTATTTTTCCTACACTGTGGGGGTATGTCTACACTAGCCCCCAGTTTGAACTAGGGAGGCTAATGTAGGCATTCGAAGCTGCAAATGAAGCCCAGGATTTAAATATCCTGGGCTTTATTTGCATCTTTCCGTCCGGGCACCATTTTTAAATCCCCCTAGTCCGAACTAACTGCCCGCGGTTACACGCAGCAGTCAAATGTTAACTCGAACTTAAATATCCCGGGCTTCATTTGCATGTTCCCAGGCGGGTGACATTTTTAAATTCCCTTAGTTCGAACTTACTGCCCGCGGCTACACACAGCAGTCAGAAGTTAATCCGAACTAAGTCCTTAGTTCAAGTTAACTGTTACACCTCATTGCAGGAGGAGTAACAGTTAATCCGAACTAAGGACTTAGTTCGGATTAACTTCTGACTGCTGTGTGTAGCCGCGGGCAGTCAGTTCGAACTAAGGGGATTTAAAAATGGCACCCGCCTGGGAACATGCAAATGAAGCCCGGGATATTTAAATCCCAGGCTTCATTTGCAAGTTTGAATGCCTACGTTAGCCTCCTTAGTTCAAACTAGGGGCTAGTGTAGACATACCCTTGGATAGTTTGCTCTTGTGCTCTTAATAATGTCTCTTTGAAAATCTGCCAGCTCTCTTAAACTGGTTTTCCTCTGAGACTTGCTTCCCATGGGATCTTACCTACCCACTCCCTGAATTTGCTAAAGTCTTCTTTCTTGAAATCCATTGTCTTTATTTTGATATTCGCCCTCCTATGAAGCCTTACAATCATGAACTCTGCCATTTCATGATCACTTTCACCAAGCTGTCTTCCACTTTCAAATTCAAAAATCAGTTCTTCCCTATTTGTCAAAATAAAATCTAAAATGGCCTTTCACCTACTAGCTTTCTCCATCTTCGGGGGAAAAAAAATAATTTTTCCAATACATTCCAAAAACTTGTTGGATAATCTGAGCTCTCCTGTGTCATTTTCCAAAAAAGATGTCTGGGTAGTTGATGTCCTCATGACTACCATGCCTTGTGCTTTGGATGATTTTGTTAGTTGTTTTAAAAAAAAAACCTCATCCACCTCTTCTTCCCTGTTAGGTGGTCTGTAGTTGTCCCCTACCATCTGTAGAAGTGGGTCTGCCCCACAAAAGCTCATCATCTAATAAACTACATTGTTAGTCTTTAAAGTGCTACATGACTGCTTTTTTTGTTTTACCAAGATCAGACTAACATGACTACCTCTCTGTGACCCTACCTATCCTTTCCCAGAGACTTTTGGGAAGTCTGCCTCCTATTTTCATATTAACCTCTATACAATGTTGTACATTTTTAATATATAAGGCAACATCTCCTCCTGTTTTGCCCTGCCTGTCCTTCCTGAGCAAGCTGTACCCTTCTATCCCAATATTCCAGTTATGTGTATTATCCTACCATTTCAAAAACCAACTATGTCATAGTTGTGATAATTTCTAGCATTTTGAGTTCTTTCTTCTGATTCCCCATATTTCTCTCATTAATATACAGGAATCTAAGGTTTTATTTGATCCCCAGTTTTGTCTTGTCTCTTATAACAGCCTAGGCTCCCCTCCACATTCAAAACCTTCTCCCTGGTCTTGATGTTTCTGACTTACCTTTGGGCTTTGGTCACTTGCCCCCTTCAAACCTACTTTAAAGCCCTCCTCATTAGCTTAGCTAGTCTGTATCCAAATATGCTCTTCCACTTATTGAGGAAAGGGATTGTCCCATTTACCCTTTTTAAAAATATTGGCACATATAGCTCTAGAAGACTGGAAGTTCAGTGTTCCAAGAATTATTGAAAATCAACAATACCAAGCTAACAAGCTGCCTGGCCAGCTCTTGTATGCAAGTTATATAGAGATGCTATTTTAAAAATGTCACAGTAGCTGCTGTTTAATATCCTCCTGAGTTATTTTTTTTAATGGAACATGTTTCATTATCATATTATGTGACTACAGTATCTCTTCCCCCTCTACAGAATAACAATGTTAACTCGACTTTTCTGCATTATTATGGACATCAAAATGCTTATGACAATTATGTTAAATACATGTGTATTTGCAGGTTAGGACCTAAATTTACATTTACTCCACTAAAATCAGCATCAGCCTGATTCACTGTAACCCTGCACACTGTGCAATTATTCTCAAATGAACAAAGGAGTATAAAAAGTAACCATATCAGAATGGCAGCATTTTATATCCTTTTTGGACAATCTAGCTCTGGTGTACAAAGCACAAGATAATCAGGTTCTCTATGTCCTTCAGATAAGTTTTGGCCTTTAAAGAACTTCAGGCCCCATAGGGGGAAAAAATCAAAATACTAACACAAAACCCCAAAATACGCATTAACTCTTCAAATGCCAAATTCTTTTCCAGTTACAGCCATGCTGTCACACTGAGGCATCTCCTATTACATGTGCAGCCTTGTTTGAAACAAATCAATTTAAATCAAATAACCTGTTGCGGTTTAAATTGCATCCCACATAGAATCTGTTAACAGAAAATCAACCCAGAATCTATTATTTGTTTTCAAGAGGAAATTATTTTTCTCTGGTGTGCTTCTTATGCTAAGAAATTTATCACTGAACTAGGACGATGAGGATAAAAGCTCATATAAGTATTCCTAAAACATGTTTACTAGCCTACAGTATGTACATGTTAGTACATCTTACTACCACGGACTGAATGAAAAGCTACTTCTGTGTCACTGATTGTGCCTAAAAGTTTTGCTTACCTTTACTCTGCATAAAATATTAACTGCATTAACTGGGTTTTAAACATCACATTTAAATTGAATTGACAGACACATTCAATCTGTAGCTCCCATAAAGAAGTCAGTGGTGTTGAGTTTGTATGCATATCTCTTTTATGTGCATGTATCTCCCCTTGGAAACTTTCTTTTAATGCTTTGTTTATGCTACTGTAGCATGTGCTACATTTAAAAGATTATTTATAAATAATGTAGAATTTCATTAAAATATTAGTTTTCTTCTCCTGTTGGAGACTGGCGCTGGACAACAAGGGGCACCGTTATTTGGCTTAATTTCTCTTTCAAAATGCATGATCATGATAAGATTTTAACAGTTTTAGGTAAATTTATATCTCAAAGAATGTAAAATAGTTTAGTGTTCCACATTGTTTATTCAAACTCAGTTATCTATTACCCCAAACTCTCAACTTATATATATATATATATATATATATCATGTTCTTTAGCATCTAATTACTACATTGAAAATTTGCCTAATTATTTGAACCATTTACTATCCATAATCATTCAAATTCTATAAACACATTTGTGTAACTCAGGTTGTGTTGCAATTTAACATCAGCCTAATAAAGATATAGTTAAGCAGAAAGAAACAAATCAAACAGGAGTGGCTATTACAGGACCTAAGATGACTATACAAGCTCTAAAGCCTACATTCTCAAACATGCCCTCTAATTTGGGGTGTGTATCAATATTTGGTCATCCAATTGGAAGTTCCCCTGATTTCCATAGATGCAAAACAGCCACATCTCCCAGTGACTTTATTTGGTACTCTAGTTGCCTGGTGCTTCCTGAAAATCAGAGCTCAGATGTTTCAAACCGAAACCCCAAAAATGGAGTCACCTAAAATTAGAGAACATGCAGTCCTATTTTTTGAAGTAATATATTGATGTCTTAGGGTGCATCTACACAACAGGGGTTAACTTGAAATAAGCCACGCAAATTGAGCTGTCAATTGCGCAGCTTATTTCAAAATAGCTTATTTCAAAATTGGGAGTGCCTACACAACACTTATTTCAAAATAGAACACTCTTCCTCCGACTTCCCTTACTCCTCGTACAATGAGGGTTACAGGAGTCGGAGTAGGAAGTCCTCCAGCTTGACAGTATTTCAATATTATTTCGAAATAATGTTCTGCTGTGTAGACACATATTAAGTTATTTCAAAATAACTGGCATTATTTCGAAATAATGTTGCTGTGTAGACAGACCCTCATTGTCTGTTCCAAAGCCACTGCAATCAATGGAAGTCTTTCTGTTGACATCAAATGGTTTTGGATCAGGCCTATGGGCCATTACTAATGTTGAAAGCATTTGACAATTCTAATTGTATGTCATCTCACATTGTATCACAATAAAGAAGTTGAAATTGTGCTATCATTATAATTGATTAGCGGGGACATCACATGTATTTTTTGCAAAGAGAATATGTGTGTGAGAGGAAGAGAGAAAGAGAGGGGGAGAATCTAGGGGAATGAAACATGTGAATATTACACATAAAATATTATTACATATCCAAAGAAGCTAAATGAATGAAACAAATTACCCCTGCTAGGTCTTACTTGTAACAATGGGGCTACAACAAAACTGATAAAAGTTGAACAGAAGTAGATGAATCACTGTTCTTTTCAGGTTTTCTGTTCTATAATTAAAAGTACCAATCACTTAGGAAAATATATTCCTTAGACATTTCATCTCTCCTAATGACCCAACTTTCTCAGCCCATTAATAATTCAATTTTCCTGCAACTCCAACAACAGCAGAGACGCATAAAAATGAGACACAAAATGTGGTGATAGAGCAAGAAACTGTTCAGGTCTCAATGCAGCAGAGAAATCAAAGTGTCTTTTACTATCTGTGGTAATTCAATTGTTTATTGCTAATTTGATCATTTAAACCCTTATCAGTCTACAGTATAATGTCACTATGACAAGGCAATGGGAAAAACAAAGTTCAGCAGATTTATTTGAACACCAGTTTTATTATTTTACATGGTTTACACTCCATCATCTTCCTAACCTGAAATAACTGGCTTATCAGAAGTAGATATTAATTATAAATTTGTTCTTTCTCTCATTTGGTTGTGTAACAAAATTGAATGAACATTTTTAATATCACAGCCAATTTCTTTTAATCCACAGGGGCTGTAAAGACATGATAAATACTATATCTGTCTAACCTTTCAGTGAGGACAAGTTATTTTATAGTGAAAGCTGCAACACAGAAATTGAACATAGGAGAAAAGTCACAGAATGGAAATCAGTTCTATTGAACCTAAAATACAGCAGATGCTCTGGAGGAAACTAGGTGAAAATACTCATTAGTTCTGCTCCTCGACTATCCTAGAAGGCAGTACAGATTGAACTGGAACTAAGGGGGAAGGGTTGAGAACTGGATCTATCTTTCAAATTGCAAAGAATAATTACCTCAAATGCAGAGAACTTTCATCTGTGAAGACTGGAGTCCTAAGTCTTAAAAGGTCTTAGCAATCAGTGATTTAACCAGGCCAACTAGACCAAAAAACAATGGGTCAGCCTTGTATAATTTAGTGTAGCTCTATTCATTTCAGTGGACTTACATAGATTTAAATTAGCTAAGAGAGGTGACAAAAACAATCAGTTATTTTACAAAGGACATTTATTCTTTTAACCTCCTGAAAAATATTTTGATTATCTATGTAGTTTTTCAAAACCAGAAAAAATAAAGCTTTTTCTGTTACACATCCAAACAAGCAATAGCCCGGAAAATTTCAACTAAAATGTAGGTCATACATTTTCAAAGAACAAATTTCATCCACCTCTTTTAGAAGAGGGATGGCATACTGTGCTTCAAAGGAGTACCAAATTCACCACTTGCATAGACTAATGCTATGTTTTATACAAAGTATAAAGCCTTGTGAGGTATCATTTTAAAAGCTGAACTTCCATATCCTGTTGGATTGTAGGTGCTATCAAGTTATGAAGTGCTCAATACTGAAATATTTGGTAAGGTTGGGAACACCCATAACTGGCCTTTTTGGTGCAACAGTGGAGGAGCCAGATGCACAGATGGCCTATTAAAGGATTCCACACTCCCAAGAACTCTCCCAGGAACTGCATACGGTGGAGACTTCTCAGAGTAGCACAGACTATGGAGACTGCTTGACAAGCAAGCTAGAAGAAGCTATAAAAGATGGGAGGTGACATCATCACTGGGCTTCACTACCCCCCAGAAGTCAAACACCTTGAAACACATCTGGAAACAAAAGACTGAACGGCGGAGGTGGTCCCCGACTAGAAAGGGGAATCCTTGGCTGTGTATTAAGAAACTATATCTGCTACCACAGTGAGACACTGCTTGATTCAAAGCCTGTCTAGTTTATAGACCAGATTGTGGTTTTACTTTTGTTTTTTAGCTTACCACATTTAATCTGTACTCTTATAACTAATAATCACTTAAAATCTATCTTTCTGTTGTTAATAAATCTGTTATATTTTACCTAAATCAGTAGGTTTTGGTTGAAGTGCTTGGGAAATCCACTTAGATTGCAAGGGTTAGAGCACTTCCACTTTCCCTTGCAGAAGTGACAAACTGAGTAATTAAGGGTGTGTCTAGACTACAGGGTTTTTTTTGAAAAAAGTGGCCTTTTTTCGAAAAAACTTCACCTGTGTCTAGACTGCAGCTGCAATCTTTTGAAAGTAAATCGAAAGAACACAGCAGTTTTTTCGATCGTGGTAAACCTCGTTTTATGAGGAATTATGCCTTTTTTCGAAAGTACCCTTTCGAAAAAAGGCGCTATTGAATGCAAACTGTGCTTTTTCGAAAGAGAGCATCTAGACTCTCTTTCGAAAAAGCGGCTTGCTTTTTCGAAAGTACTGGTTGTAGTCTAGATGCTTTTTTTCTAAAGCGGCTCTTTCAAAAGAGGCTTGTAGTCTACACATACCCTAACTGACTAGGGCAAGATGGTACTGCTTGGTTACAAGGCTGAGGAGCTGGAGGAATTTGCTGGAGCCTCTCTGTTGCTGGTTCATGAGTTGCTGGCCAAAGCATTCATGTAACTCAGGTGGGTGTGTCCCTGCCTTTGCATGTCTGTACAAGTGCATTCCCTGGAGAGGTTTGCAGCTTGTCACCACATCACAGTGTGAGAGGGAGCCCTGCTTGGTAAGCCAGAGGATCCAATGGTACACCAGTTCCAGGTGGCATCCTAAGGAACATGTCACAGCTGGTTCTATCCCTACTATTTTTCATATATCTGCATTTACAAACAGAGCTGGTTCAAAGATGCAGAAAAAACCTGAAATGTTTGGGTAGATTTCAAAAAGTTTGAGCCACCATAAAAGCTGGCCAAAAGAGAAAAAATTTTTTTTTAAAAAACATGTGGAAAGTATTTGTCAACATTTTTAACAAGCTCTGTTGAGCCGTGAGAAAGGAACTCTAGAAATTATAGTGGGCCCAGCATTTGACTTTTATTTTTTCTTGAATCTATTTCATGTAACCTTTTTTAAAGTGTCTTATTTTTTCTCAAAAATGGTGTAAAAGGTTTTCTTGTATTCCTTTTAAAATATATATACTTGTAATTGATTTTTAAGAGACTGTTAAACTGAAATATCTCACCCTCAAAAATATACTTTCCTTCCAGTAAGAAGTTGCCTCCTAATAAGGTTGCATAATCTTTTCCCAAACTCTAACTGTAGGCCCTTCTTTAAAATAATACTAAGTGACTGAGAGAAAGGAGGTTTATCAATGTCATGGCCAAAGTCGTTAGCTCAGCTAATCCTGCTGTTCTTTACACAGAAAGATTGCTTTGTTCTCAAGAATTCTACTGCAAATTAGTAGGTACTACTGTGAATATGTCTACACTGCGGCGTTTTTCTGGAAGAACGGCCTTTTTCTGGAAAAACTATGCTTACATCCACACTAATATTGCTTTCTTTCAACAGAAAGTCAAAAGAATGGAGGGGTTTTTCCAACAGCGGTAAACCTCTTTCCATGAGGAAGAAGCCTTTTTCCGAAAGAGGTCTTTCGGAAGAAGGCGTGTGTGGACGGGGAAGAGGGAGTTCTTTCGAAAGAAGAGCCTCCAGGAAAAAGAACTGGTGCCCTGGTGGCCACTCCGTCCATACTAATCACAACTTAAATGTGAGATAGCATCCAGTCAATGTGGACGCTATCTTTTGAAAAAGCAGATCACTTTTTCATTGCACTTTTGCTTCTGGAAAAGCTTCTTCTGAAAGAAGCCTGCAGTCTAGACATAGCCATGTTACTAAAAGCTCTAGTAACTGCTAAGTGCTGGGCAGTCAGCAATTACATATGCATCTCACACCTGTAGAGCCAATAACTTCAAGTCATTTTGCCACTACCTGAATTATAGTTGTGCCTCCCCCCACCTTTTTCTAATGACCACTGGCTATAGCCACTTGCAATGACTGTGCAACAATCTGTGTGCCAACAGCACTGGGAAGTTTGAGAAAAGACTTTTTTCTTTAACATTGACTGCTGGATATATTTTTCCCTCCAGAGACCTTTTGAGCTGTCAATATTATTCTAAAAATAAACAAGCTTAGCAGCAATGCCTTCATAGCTAGCAACCAGAATGAATGCCTGGAGGCAAGAGAAACCCGGAAACACCTGACAAGTTGCACTGTTCAAATCAGTGATGAGTAAAGTCTCCCTGTACTCCGCACCTCTTGGAAGTTTTTTAAAAAATGGGAGTCTACTGTATTATGGAGCACTATTAATACAAGCACTTCTGAGAGCTGTAGGAAAAGCCCTGACTGTTGAACTAAATGTCTAAGTCAAAAGAAGACAAGACTAATTAAAAGTACAAGCAAATAAATAAAATAGATTGAAATGAATAGTGTAGGGGAGAAAGAATTTAAATCAGGATAAGGAAGGAGCTGCTCATTACAATGGATGAATGGATTACAGTGCCTTCTTCGCATTTAGTACAAAATGCAAATCAGAAGAGCTCAGTTAGGGGACGTCTACATTACAGAGGAAAATCGAAGCTGCCTCTGTCGATCATCCAGGGTTCAAATTAGCGGTCTAGTTTAGACTGCTAATTTGAAGTGAGATGAGTAACCCTGCTTTCATGAGGAGTAAAGGAAGTTGAAGGAAGAGTGTTCTTCCTTTGACTTTTGGCAGTGTAGATAGCGCCAAAAGCCGAGTTAAGCTACTTTGACCTCAGCTACGCAATTCACATAGTTGAAGTTGCATATCTTAATTCGACTTTGTCCCATAGTGTAGACATACCCTTAGGGTTTAAAATAGACAATCTGACTCTTAACAGGACCAGTTCCTGAAATGACCCATGAATCTATCTATATTTTTTTCATCAGGAAATGTCTTCAAAAGCTGATAGAAACTTCCTGGGAGAATAACTTTGCAATTACTGTACTAACAGGGCAGGAGCTATTACAATTATTTGAGATCATAGGAACATAGATTAGGTTTGGAAGAGACCTCTGGAGTTCATCTGGTCCAATTCCTTGCTCAAAGCAGGACCAATCACTTTTCTCACTCCACATGCCACTGATGTGCCAGTTGAGTACAGCTCTAGTGTCCAAGTCAATAATCCTTAGATGTAAATATCTCACAGTTTGCCACCAGAGTGTTCTCATCCCAGAGAAGAACCAGCATCTATAGAATTTGTGTCTCATTGGCTCAAAAGAATGAAATCCTGATTCCACTGAAGTTAAGGGCGATATCTCTACTGACTTCAACAGGGCCAGGTGTCCACATTCTGAGTTTAGTGACATCATACATATTTTGACTAAAAGAGGAGGATGATATGACATGATGTTTGTTTGAAATAAACCACAATCCAGATCTGATTTAGAATTTCAGGCCTGTCTCTCCCCTACCTCACTGTTGTAATTCCTTTGACTTCAATGGAGTCTTGTTATAGTGTATGGGCACAACAACATGTGGCAAAAAGATGGTTAGCTCTAGATCTGTAAAGTTAGTCATCTAACTCCTATTAAATTCAGTGGGATGTGGGCACCTAAATGCCTTTCAGCATCTGGCTTTAAGGACCAACCCACCTTTCTTTTAGGGAATTGAGTCCAAGTCAGTGTATTAATGTAAAAGAAAGGGCAATCAGGCTTATTAGTTCATCTAGTCCGTGAAAAGTCTTTCAGAATTTGCAAGCAGTATTTTATGTAAAATAAAAACAAAATGGAATGCTGGCCAAAACTTTGGGGGGCGGAGGGACAAAGCTACCATATCAGTAAAACACTTACCAAAGCACACAGTGTGATTACACAAAAGGCAATGAATTAATGAGGGAAAAGTATACACAGGTGCCCACAGCCATGAAAAATAACCTATAAAGCCTTCAATTTGCATGCAGGTGGCGAGTGAAGGATTATTTTAAATTGCATCTTGTGGAAAAGTTCTGTTTGTTGAGAAACATTTTTCTAAGATCTCAGTGAAGGACAGGAACTTTTAATTACATCATTAAAACCAGCATAATTACTCCAGTGTCTAAACAGTATTAGGAAGTGTGAAGAAGATTGATTTGTGAATTTTTCTCTTCAAAATTGCATTCATCTTGTGCACACTTAAGACAAGTCCAATAAAAGGCTGGCTATCTGATAGCTCAGTACATTATTTTGTCTCCATTAATTACCATCATTATTAATAATCATATTTTGCTTAGCATCTAAAATGGGCTAGGTGCTTTACAGCTTCTGCATAAAACATGGTCGCTGTCTCAAAGAGTGTATAGTTCAAAGGCCAGAGTATGCCTGATTTGCTCACTCTGGGCAGCATCTTACTTCCCATTTAGACTTTTCGGCCTGAGTCTCCTCTCTCATTGATGTTATACTTTCACAGCTCTATTGACTTCAATACAATTGCTCCAAATTTGCACCAGTGTGAATGAGAGCACAAAGAGGTGCTTGCAGTGAGATTATTTACAGAGCAAGACATTACTCAATGTAGGTTTGGTACTACATGCATGTCCCACAGGCAGTGAGGGGTCACAGGCCTTGAAGGCAGGCCCATAGGTAGTGTTTATGTTATGACTGCTTCCAACCAGCTCAAATGAGTAACTAGAGGAGGGACCGGGAAAGAGTTTGTTCATGAGGGCCTCACCCCCAAAGTTTCTGTCTGATGGAAACATCTAGCCCTCAATTCACTTAGGAATTCTATATAAGCCAAGAAGTAACAACAAGACAATGTTTTGAGCAACCCAAGGAATCCCTAGCTAGCTGTGACTCCTGCTTACCTGATTCCTGAGCCCTGCATTCCTGCCTGCTTCTGGTTCTAATCCTCCCATTCTAGGCCCCTGTCTACTCCCAGTTCCTGCTGTCCTGCTCTACTCCAGGCCTCTGCTTCTCCTTCTTGCACCTGACACTGTCTTTAACCTCTACTCTGGCACCTGATGCTGTTGTCTGGCTTTGACCTTTGGCTTGGTCCTTGACACTATCTCTGACTTTTGCACCTGACTCTGTCTTCTACTCTGACCTTTGGCCTGATACCCAATTTTGATTCTCTAGTGTGACCATTAATAAACCTGACTCCTGCTCCAACCACTAGGCCTGACCATCCATGCTCCAGACATTGCAAAAGTTGCTATCCATTCAAAGGTTTTTCTAAAGCATCTTAGTTTTCTTCAGAAGGCTCCTATGTCCAAGCCAGCACTGGTCAAAGGACATTTATGTGTGCAAGAAAAGTATTTGCATGACACCTCAAAAAGTTACATTGCTTCCTACTGACAAATTCAGGATGACATCATGATTACCTAAGGAGAAATGGCAACCTTTATCTAAAGGTTGTACAACTCTGTGATCCTTTGCTAAAAGATTATATAAAAGTGCAAGATATTACTGTTGGTGCTCTGGTTTTGTTGCTCTGTTTGGCTTTCTTATATCACTTAGGTCTGTCATGTGAAACGTTAATTGTCTCTCTTCAGTCCTATTTTACGATCAACTCAGAAGCTTTATGATGAAAGGCAAAAAAAGGGGGGGGGGGATTTTGTCTTCCTCCAGAATTTGGATATTAAATGTTACACAGAGATTTATATTTGTGCATGATCATTCCTCTGGGGCAACGGATCATTTAATTATTCAGCACCATGCTCATAAACCTGTGATTTTATGGCAGCATGTTGTAGTGATTTCCAAGAGGATTGCTACCTTAGCAATGAGAGACTAAAAACAAATGACCGTGCTGTAATTGGACCATCTCCTATGAATCTTTCATGTAGTTGTTGGGATGTAAATAGCACATATCTTTAAAAGTATGACTGAAAACCTTTGCAGATGTTATGTGGTAAAGAAAATATAAAGTTATATACTGAAATGACCTTAACATTTAAAGGTGATTTTGCAACATAGCAGGGAAGGTATTTTAATGATGAAGTCATTTAATTTCAACTAATTGAAAATGTAGGTATTTGTTAGAATGAATATTGGCAAGGCTTTGTGTATGATGCAGATGCTTTGCTGGTACAGCTATACTGTAGAGTCCCTAGTTAGATGTAGCTTATTTGTTGATTATTTTTCTGTGGCATAATAGCATCATCTCCCTGAATGACATTAGCTATGCCGGCAGAAGCATTTTTCTGACAGCATAGCTGTATCTACGATGGGGGTTTTGCTGGCATTGCTATGCCAGCTGGTGGGGAGAGGTTCAGGGGGAAAGTTCCCGCCTACACACCCCAACTAACATAGCTATGCTGAAAAAACTTTGGAGTGCATGTTTAATCTGACTCAGTAGAAGTGGGGGGAAAGATGTTCTATTTGTGCTGCCTGGTTAGTAGAGCAGAGTTTTTCATTCTAGATCACTCTGAATC
This sequence comes from Pelochelys cantorii, assembly GCA_032595735.1. Taxonomy (NCBI): domain Eukaryota; kingdom Metazoa; phylum Chordata; order Testudines; family Trionychidae; genus Pelochelys; species Pelochelys cantorii. The sequence continues at coordinate 242,755,844 of CM064326.1, forward strand.
AGGCACAAGCATGATTTAAACCTGGGCCTGCCACATCCCAGTTCAATGGCCTAATCATCAAGCGACAGATTATGCGTCAGTCTTGTCCTCCCTCATGCTTCCACCCAGACTAAATTAAACAACCAGTGTTACCAGCTCTACTCAGGCATAACTTTTCATGTGAGCATGTTCCCTCTTTTGGCCAGACTGATTCATCTAATGGAGGAATCCTTGCAGAAGGAAAATTTCAGTAATAGGGCAAGTTCTGCTGTTAAATTTATTATGGCAGCATAAATTGACTTCAGTGGATTTTACATCTGCATCTCTCAGGGCATAGTTTAGCTCCATATTTGTATGAGAGATTGAAAGCTAGATTTTGTCTGGCACTCATAGCCCTTCAAGTCAAGCTAAACTAAATGTGTTTTTCCGAGGTAAATATGCACTTTTGTGCCTCTGTTGCTGATTTGATCTGTATTGATTTTGATCACTTTATATTTGTCTCCATCTCTTTCTTTGGGTCCTGTTCTATATGTATGAATTGATTATTTCAGAATTCTTTCCCTAAAACATATCTACCAGTTGGGGACAGGGCTAAGCTGCTAATGAATTCATTCATTTTTTGCTTTTACTTTGTGGGCTGTTGAGCTGGCTACTTATTTACAGTAATTTCAGTAATATATTCCAATCTATGCAAAGTGCTAATATCTGCAGATTTTCAAAGAAAAAGGCCTCCCAATAAGTTTGGTAATGCATAAAATTATTTCCAAACAAAGAAGATGTTTTAGTATTTTACTTCTTTTTCTTAGACCAAAAAGTAACTGGTGTCGAAAATGGAATGGATAATTTTTGAGGGGAGACTGTTGCAAGTATCTTAGCTGGGTTATCCACAGAACAAAATCTAGAGGTTTACTAAAAGGAAGAGATCGTTTGCTCCCATGCTCCCAGGAGACACATCAGTAAGAGCAATTCCACTTATAATGTAACTACTGGTATGTTTGTTTGATGGCATGGTTTATAATGGACCAAACCAAAACACTGGATCCATTCAACCACCCCTTCCTCAGACTTTTGGTGTGTTCACAGTATGAGCTCTCATGTCAGGCATAAAGTAAGCAAACATATCTAGAAAATGTCAGTGGAGAAGCATAATGAGAAAGCTACCCGTGTAATACAATTACCAGTATGTTTGTATTGGGACATGGTTTCTCTTTTGAAACAACTGGAATTTCATCTACTTTACTACATTTAAAATCTTCATGTGTTAACTCTGGAGGCTTCAACTCAAGTCCCGATTCAAATCTTACAACTTAAAACATTTGGAAAAGGAGAAGGATGACATTAGGCACATTCTTGGCTAAGCAAGAGATGATCAGTGCAGAGAAGCTGCTATCCCTAACTTTCATCTTTGCTTCAGATGCTAGTTTACTTTCATCGGGGTAGGTGGAGACCTGTTCTGTAATCACTGCTGCTTAAATACCCTCAGGATAAGAATGGTGAGAAAGGCTGGATTGAAATGCTGCACAGTTGATGTTTGAAATACGAATTTCTCAGTGTGTGACTCTTGCAAACCTTCCATTTGTGAAGACCTTCACATTTTAGTCTCTAAATCCAATTAATCTATTCACTCTCCTCTAATATGGGCAATTACATTGTGACCTTCACTGTCCTCCACAGTGATTGTAGAACTAGGTACATTTAAGCCTAGTTACTTCATCTTTACAGCAAGAGAGACCACAAAGTGGCTAAAGCTTTCCAACTATTTATTTATCAGCTCCTTGATTCCCTGAGTGCACCTCATTTAGATCTCTCCTGCAGGATTAAAGGAAAAGAGGCAAGAGCAATCCTTTCATGATGAGTAGGCTTTCAAAGGCTACACATAAGTGTATTGGTAACTCGGCTCTTGCTATCAAGTTAGCCAACCAGGGCTGCTGGCATATTTCCCGTTAAGCAAGGGTTGGTTGATTGGGTTTTTGGGGCAGGTAAGGGAAGAAAACCAGAGAAATGTTAGGTAATCTGTTTATTTTATCATGAGCAATCTCTCTCAAGCACTGGTTTCTAAGAAGAGTTGAAAATGAGCTTGTTCATCACAGTAACTACCTATAGATATTTTCTTAAACCTTATTAGCCCAGGTGCACAGATGCATAATGAGACATTGTATTTTTTAATTTGCTCTCCTTTGCTCTCATATTGGCTAGAAGAATAGCCTATTTAAAATGAGAGCTAGAGGGTACATTCTATGAAATATCCTGATATGATTTCTTTTACTTAAGAGTAGTTAAAATTATCCATTATGTTGTCACTTTACTTAGAGCTGAATTCTGGAGAGAGATTTGCCCTGGTGCTTTGCTCTCACCCCCTCCCCCAATAGTGTGTCACTATTCCTGGAAAAGATACAAACATGGGGAAAAGGCTTTACCAATGCCATTTCAATTAGACATCATGGGTCAGTCTGTCAGCTGGCATGAATGAGCATTGCTCCTGGTCCACTGATTTCTGATTGACACCAGTTGAAAATGTGGCCCTATACATCTTGCTGTGAGAAGTATAATTAAAAAGTCTCTTTTTGTCAGGCTAGATGATGTTGTTTATAGGCTTTATTCAGGTTTTTTTTAATGTGAATTTAGTATTTTGGAAAGAGGTGAGACGAACAGGTCTGAAGTGAAAACTTCTTGCAGTAGAAGAGAGATCTATCCATGGTATTTCCCATACGGTGTGATGCAGAACATCATTAAAGGACTTCATGCTTGTAAAAAGTGAACTGTTAACAGAGTTGCTGCAATTACCACTAGCATTAAAACCATGTGCAAGCAGACTTCCTTGTGCCTCCTCCAAACTCTTACCTTCTTCACCATCTGCACCAAGTTCCATGCAGGTTGCGACACACAGGACAGGTTTGAATCAGACCAAGCACCCCATGTCTCATCAATGTATTTCATCTTTGACATTAAAAGGCCTGCTCTCCATGTGATAATATTATTCAGTCTCCAGGCTGAATCAGTCTTTCTCCTTGGTAATGTGACTGCCAACAAGGGTGACAAACAGTGGCAGTTACAGAGTAGTTGTGTAATATGGACCTCCACCAGAGGCTGCTGAACAGTAAATGGTTGATACCACTACTGGTCACCACAGACATGAGCCCCATTTGAACCAATGACCAAAAGGTGAAGAGCTCTGTAGCCCACTGTCAAGTCTCTGAACCGTCCAGTGTCTCTTCTAATACATTTAATTATGTTAATGGGTTGGGCTGCTCTTACTAGTATTACTACTCAAAATACTTAGAAGATATTTAAGTGTTCTCCAAGAGGTACTCTGCTGCTGATGCACTTTGTATTGGTGGGACAAATAGTAAAGATGTTCTGTACCTTGCAGGATTGTTACGACAACTTTTTCTCCTGACTCCCAGCTTACTAGGAGAGTTGATTTCCCTTTCTATTCATTTGATGCTAGTCATGTTTGGGAAAGCACTGAGCCTGCAGTGAGGTCTTGTAAAAGCATTTTTCTTGCATGTATTTCAGCTGCAAGGAGCCCACTGCCACACTTAAATCTGTTGTACGTCAATTAGGATAAAAATAATACACAACGGGACTAAAAAATTAGTTCTGATGAAAAGCAGTGGGTTTTCTTTCCAATCATTTTGAGGTTAAGACTTTGGTAACAAGAGGATCCATTCACTGAAAACCACATCTGACCAGAGTCACCTGCACTGTCAAATACAAGTTCAAATTGCCATGGTCTAATCATGCAACAAGTGCCTACTTTGGCTCCTCCTGGTGACACATGATAAAAGGGAAACTGCATCACAGTTTTCCTTCACAACATAATAGTGGACATGGCCTTTCAACTCCAGCTCCTGAGAGCAAATTGCAGATTAGGTAAATAACAGAAAGCAGGCTTTGGGTCTCATTTTCCCATGAGCAGCAGGGACAGAGTCAACTTTGAAAATTTGACCCTAAGTCACATTTTTCCAATGGCACTTTGAAATAGGGAAAACTCCTAAGTCACTGGGGCCATGTCTACACTAGGAAATTATTTCAAAATTAGTAAAGTCGACTTAACTCCCAATTTAACAAAATCAAATTTGCATGTCCACACTATGGGGAAACCTCAAAATTAGTCTGAGGAAGGCTTCATTAATGTGGATGCGCTACCTCGGACTTAGAGCCCCAGGAAGCACCAGGGAATAATTAGTTCAAATTATTCTGGGGAATAGTTATTTCAAAATAGCTGCATCAGCACGTCCACACTACCATTATTTTGAAATAACTATTTCGGAATTAGCATTACTTCTGATGAAAAGCAGGAGTACAAATTTTGAATTCCACAGCCCATTATTTTGAAATAACGGGCTTGGTAGTATGTACGCACCACTTATAAATTCGACCGTGGGGGAGGTGGTTATTTCAAAATAAAGTCCTCGTGTAGACCAGGACTTAGGTGCTTGTGAAAATTTCACAAACATACATTCCTTCCATCTTTGTATTTGATCTTGGTGGAAGAACGATGCTTGCTGTTCAGATCCACCCTGGAAGCAACGCAGGCTAACCACCTACAGATACAATACAGGACTTTCTTCTCAACCTTTCCTCAAGCGTGAGAGAATGTCTGATAGGATAAAGTCAAATTGTCACAAGTGGATGTTTTATGATGTGACAGACCAGGTCAAACATTTCAACGTAATTCAAACTGTCATTTTGAATGATGTCTCCATGCCAGGAGGCTTCTCAGTGGGTGAGTTCTAATAATTCAGATCATTTTGGGTTTTATATTATTGCTTTACAAGTTCCATAACACCTCGCACATATCATTGTTGGCTCAATTTATTAACAAAATTCTGCTGGACTAAAGAGCCCAGCTGTTTGCTGGAGCAGTGGGACCCAATTCTAGTGTCACACTGAAGCCACTTTCTAAAGTCCCTGGAGTTACACAAGAATTCAGTGGAGTACAGGACTGCAATTCTGGGTCACCTTTGCATTCAGTTGATACATTATTTTTTTAGAAGGAAAGATAGGTGGTCATCATCATGAACTAGTAAACAGGGAAATGGACTGGCAGACAAAAGAAATCTATAGTTTCTTGAAGAGGCCTGGATTCAGTCTTTATGCCATCCTCTTTGGCAAGATACCTCATATGTCTGTGCCTCAATTTCCCTAGCTGTGAAATGAGTATAATTGTACTTACCCACTGATAAAGTACTGTGAGATCTACAGCTGAAAAAAGTGCTATTATTATTTATTAGCAATGGCCTTTATTCTTATGTAAAAAAGTAAAGATGGGGACAACTTATGAGTGGCTTAGGAAGGCTGTAATGATCCTACATCATTCTATTATGAAGCAGGATAGAAAACATTGCAGAAGGGATGGGGATGGGTCATAAAAAGCATATCATGTAGGCCAAGGTTCCATGGATCCATATACACAGGGTTTAAACCTTTGGAAGCCAGAAGCTTCCAAAAGCCTTGTTTCTACTCAGCTGAGTCCCCAGTTGGCTTGTGCAGCTATTGGCACCTCCTTTGGGGCATCCAGAAACTAAAATGAAATTAGAGCATAGATGATTTTGAAGGTTAATATGTGATCCATTAAATGGCAATGCACTGCTGTTAGCACTGAAACTGTTATTACCAGGCAAATAGAAGGCTGGTGTTAACAAAACTTTGACAGGTCAATTTCTGGCTAAATAACACTGAGATTTTTTTCTTATGTCAAATTCCATCAACTAGTGTTTTAATTTCTTGTGGTGGACAAAAGAATTTCTCAGACATGTCAGCTCCAGCCTTCCAATATTAAAGCAAAAGTGGACTAAAAGAGGAGTAAATTACCTTACTGGGGACAGGCTTTTCAAATACATACAATTTGTCCCCTGCTCCAGTATCTACCAAGGACTCCCAAGTTTATTTAAGATATGGAATTGTGTTCCACAGCAGCTAAACTGCCTCTCTTTTCAGTTCTCCCTAACTGCCAGGGATACAAGTAAAATTCCTATTTATTACTGTCATTGATGTCTGTGTCAGATGTGGACAGGTCACAGTGTTTGCTTCAACACACCAGATGTGTTCATCATAAGATCATGTGATGCTCTGCCAGGCCGGGCTGAAGTGAACTGAAATAAGATGTGTCACCCAGATTCTAGAGCTGACAGTTCTCTGAGTGATATCTGTCGTAAAAGTGTTCATACGCTCTTTTAGCCTTTTTATCTGTTTTGGCTCCTCTCCTCATGCCTGGCTACTTTGGAAATAAGGTTCTTTTCCAGCATTGGAATAGTAGTTCATAGTTGTCTTCCATCAAGTATTGTGCTGGACTGTATCCATATCATACTCCTGCGGAGCTAGGCTCCGGTGTAACAATCTGGAATTGGTTCCTTTGGCTTGGTGCATATCAAGGGGGAGTTGTCTATTGGAACCTTATGTTTTCTGTTACACAGATAAGGCTTAAGTTGCTTGTTAGGCAAACTACAACATAACATTCCCTCTTGATAACAGAATAATTCTGTTCATTATGGGCTCAGTTATGTTACTTAAGCAGGCAATGAAGAACCATATAAAAAGTGTGCGTATTAGTGCCAAATATAGTATTTCTACCCCACTTCTCTCACATAGCATGTGTGTCTGTACCAAATATGGACCTGGTCACAGAGCTTACTTATACACATCAGATGTATCCATCATAAGATCCTCTAATGCTCTGCCAGGTATTGCTGAGGTGAGCATGAATAAGTTTTGTTGCACACAGCACTGCTTAGTGGTTGGACAATCTAGTATAGTTTAGCATCCCATTGCAGTTATAATTCAAAAAGGGGGAAAAAAATGTCTCGTGGTAGTTACTCAGTCAACATGGAGGTTTTAAAATTCATTTTCATAAAGAAACAACAAATCAATACAAAAAAGTAAAAAACTTACAGCTTGTATATGTTACCAAAACACTGCACATTTCACAGGCTAGCCAATACAATTATTCTATGACATATCTTTACAACATGTCAAAGCTGCAAGATCCAACAATACAAGAATCAGACAATATTATACAGATATAGTATGTTAGTCTGGGAGTAACAGTAAAAGAAAAGATGAATGTAGACAGGAGAGGGAAGAAGGGAACAAGAGTGTTGGGAGGAAGAGAGAGAGGAGAAAAAGGGGGAGACCTTATGAAATGGCCTGGCATTGCTTGAGCTACCTCAGCATGCTTCAAATGTATCTCAAAATAGGGTCTAAATTCCTTCAAAATTCATAAAAATCACTCTCTGCATCAATAAGCTGCTAGTTCTGTTGCTAACTCAGACAGTCTGAATACCATTGCTCTGTTCTAAGTATATGCCTACACGTCCATTTGTATAAAATCATGCACTCACTAATGAGTGCAGCTCCCAAGAGCCAATGTCTGTCTAGTGGAGTTCAAACCAACATCATTGGTATATAACCTAAGAGGTGTTTTTCATCTGAGGTTTGGTTACTGAAGCCAAGCATAATTTTTACTCTTCCCAAAGCTGTATGATAGTTGAACAGCCCCCCAGTGCAGACATAAAGGTTCCTTTTTCTTTATTACAGAGCCAAAAGCCAAAGGAGAAAGTGATTCAGTTGTATGTATGGAACATTAGTGTTAGAAAAGAGACAACTCCGTCATCCTGGACTAATAGGTGAAAACGTGTGATGTTCTGTTCAGTCAGTTCTTCTCCCTTCCCCACAAATCTGCATATTTAGGTGATCCCACATAGGTGCTTTTTTGATGACAATGAGGATGAAATTGGTACTCTTTAGCTCGGATAGACAACATCCTTCATGCTGCTAAATCTGTAGGTACCTTATTTTTCTCCCTCAGATGAAAATGAGGAACTGAGCAGAACCTGTGGGAGAATTTGAGATATTAATACCCATTCATTTCCTACTCACCAGGAGTATAAAGGTGTTATCATGCTGGGAGAAGTTTGACATCTGTGACATGATAAAAAGCATAACAGGAATTTTGTAAATCTGGGCCTCTCAATCAATAGTTCACAGGCAGTCCAGTCACCTCTTCATGGGTGATAGATTGTGCCACGAGCTAAGTGCTGTACAGCCCTGTCAGTTTGACAATGTGGCACTGGAAGCAAAGGGCACTGTTGGGGGTCTCTGCGAGCTATGAACATGTAGCTGAGGCACAGCTGTGTCCTTGCAATAAAGAATAGCAAGATCCAATGGCTAGAAGTTGAAAATTATTCAAATGGGAAACAAGAGGCAACTTTTTGCCAAGGACGAAGTGGTAGAATTACCCTCAGTTGCAGATTTGGGTTTTCATAGGGGACATGTCAAAAGGATTTTGGCATCTAACTCCCTTAAGCGCCTTTGAAAATGCCAGTGTAATTGGAGGCTGATGTCTTTCTAAAAGATATGCTTTAGTTCAACCATGATTTATTGGGTTTGTTAGCCTTCTCTGGCATAGCTGAAAAGAGTAATTCCCTCCGCTGCTAGAATGATTGGATGAAATCCTTCAGTCTAGGTACATAGGAGGTCAGACTGGATTATCATACTGATCCCTTCTCGCCCTAGAATATTTGCCTCTTCAGTAACAAATCTGTTGGTCAGGTACAAAACTGTAAAATTGCTGCTCATGTTTGTTAGGCTTTTTCAACGAAAAAACCAAAACTCACGAATCTTGCACGTTTTAGACTAATTAGTGTCTTTAAGCCTATGGGAGGCAAGAAGTGGGACGTCTTCTCAAAGAAATGTGCGGAGATGGACTTCTCCTTACTCGTGTGTGTGTGTGTGTGTGTGTGTGTGTGTGTGTGTGTGTGTAACCCACAGTGTGGGTTGCTGTCCCATGTAGTGGAACTTAGAGCACTGAGAGAAAGAATGAGTTTCCTCTACAGCCTTAGCTGAGAGCCAGCTGGCTTTTAGCTCATGCGGTAGAGACTCATGTACTAAGCTCCAGAGGTGTCAAGTTTGGTTTCACCTGTCAGCGTTACATTTGTCTTTAGCGCTGCAGCTGCAGGTACTGTTTCTTCAGAGGACCAGATCAAAGAAGGCAGCCACAGACAATGAGTTACACACTCATCATCCCCAGCAGGCTTGTACAGGAACAGCTAGCCCACTCTGAAACCCCATACCAGCATACCTTCACGTCTATTGTTACCTGTACCTGGTAGATTGAAGCATGCTTTCCTGTGCTACAGTCATACCTTACTTGGACAAGTAAACACATCCAGATTGCAGATAGAATGTGATCTCTGCTCTGTAGACTCTCTCGGGATCAGCCAGCCTGTTGTACTTTGCAGACGGAAATTATAGTAGGATTTGATCAGTCATTGTTTAGAGAAGCCAAGATTTTTCTCTTAAAAAACAATCAGCCAGTACAAATTCCATTCAATTCATTAACAGTCAAAAGAATCAAATACTGCCCTAAAATCCCTTTGAATAATCTGGCTCCTTCTCAAAGGATGCCTTTGGGCTTCAGAAAACTCTAAAAGCTCTGCCGGGGTTTTTTTAAGCCATATGCTCTGCAGTGCATGGTGGGGGACATTTTCAAATGGCCACTCTGGTTGTTTTAACTATGCAGCATCCAGAAAAGTCATTGGGAATCATGGCAAAAAATGACTTTGAAAATATGCCCCACATGATGGCCAAATAATCTTTTCATTGTGGGGTTGTCAGAATTTGCAGCCATTAGCATTACAGATCAAGCTTTAGCAGAGCATGTTCTGAAACACTCCATACTGATCGTTCTTTTATGATGCCCTTATCTCTGTATTTTTCCAATCACTTCTGGTTTCTATAAGTCCTCAAATTACCCCCTCACTTCTCCCAGCATTATCACATTCTGCCACAACTTTAATACCAGAAAACATCATAACTGGCAGCGAGCACAGGGATGCATTTGATGATTTAGAAATAATGAAATGTCACTCCCATTACAGAACAATGTGGCATTTAATGATTTAATGGGGCTATGCAAAGTTTATTTGCATTATTATTCCACCATAATGATTTGGCTGGCAGTCAAAGCTGCCAAAAATATCACTGAATGTTAATACAGATGAACTTTAAAGACAGCCACATGGGAGGGGGTGACCTCAAATCAAAGCTCTTGGTCTTAACTTTCAAAGGAGACTGCTCCTAAGGGCGTCATTAGAATCTGCCTTTAACCCAGCAGGTTTCAAATCTGGAAAGAGGACAAAAAGAAAGAAACCCCCCACAATGAGTTGGAGCCAGTGTCACACTCATGATCAGAAATCAGAGTGTGGTAATTAGCTGACAAAAACAACCCCATCTCATTCAGACATTAATAACAAACTCATTAAACGATCACATGTACAGTAGAAATGTTAGACCAATATATTTTTGTAGGAAACATAAGATTTTTCTCCTTGATGTTAAACTGAGTGAATCTTATTCACAGTTTTGACCAGCTCTGTTGAGTATTAATAATTCTAACACTACCACTCCTACAGTTTATTGCAGGAGGGTGGCTAAAAGAAGATCCTATTGTGTTTTACCAATATCCAGAGATGCTTTCACACAAGGAGAGGAAAAAATAAACCTTATTTTCATTTTTCCTGTGGTAGCAGGTAGAGGCCATAATTAGGATCACGGCTCCACAATGCAAGGGATTCTACAAATCTCTTATATGTTTGAGAGAGTTTGTATGTCTGTCTGTCCATTGAAGAACTCCTCCTATATGATAAGAGCCAGGACCACCAAATTCAGTATACAGCTTCCTCTTACTGTAACTTAAAGCAATGTAAAGATTTGGTTGTGCCCGGAAAATGGGATGTGCCTGGAATAGGATTGGGTCACATAAAACCATACAGAAAAGAGACAGACTCACCAAGCAGGTGGAAGGGGTTGGCTGGGGGCACGTCCTCTATTGTTCAGGACTGCCTCAGCCCTGAGCCTCCCACCCCCTAGGTGCCCTTTAGGGAGAGTGGGAGGGGGTCTGGGGCTCCCCCCTCCTATTCATATGGGAACATTGCTTCCCTTTTGTCAGGGAGTGAGGGGAAATTGCACAGTTTGCTGCATTCCTCACTCTGGCTGGGGAGCGCAGGGAACAGATGAACCTGGACTTGCCCCAGCTGGGGCACATGCACCCCTCCCCTAGCTGGAGATGAGCCTGCTGGAGATGCAGTGGCCATGGCTTTGTGCCTGGCCCCAGAGGGCTGGGGCATTCCTCTCTCCCTGGCGCAGCCTGCTTACTGAACCCCTCATCTCCAGAGCAATGATTTAAATGAAGAAAAACAAAACATAAGTGAGTTAAGGACCTGAGCAACACCAGGTGAATCTTCTAGTATATGATAAAAAACCAGACCATGGCACAAAAAACCTTAGGCTTGTCTATACTGCGAGTTTTTGTGGCAGAAAATATGCTAATGAGGGACTCATTAGCATAAGTTGCAATCTCATTAAGCATATTTTCTGCCGTTTCTTTATGCGCAAGGGGTTTTTGCACAAAAAGAAATGGCAGAAAATATGCTAATGAGATCGCAACTTATACTAATGAGTCTCTCATTAGCATATTTTCTGCTGCAGAAACTCGCAGTGTAGATGTAGGCTCACTGTCTAACTAGAGAAGACATGTGCTTGTGTCCTTTGTTGAATTGTGCTAGACTTTAGCATGTATGTAAGAGTTTTGCTCAACTGGGGCCTTAGATAATAAGGTCTTTGGAATAAGGGCTATTCTTTAGTTGATATCTGTAAAGCACCCACACTCTTGAGTTGGGTTCTTGGCACTGAAACACAAATAAAATAATATTTAGAATGCTGTAACAGGAGGGTCAACCAGCACACAATAAACCACAATTAAATCCAGGTTTTTCTCCACTAGTGCTTCAGTTTCATGGAGTAATCACCTTGCTTCTCTTACCCTTAGTACACATCTGGTGGACTTGCCAGCAATCCCTTTCATTCCCTTAATTTAGTACTAGCCTGCCATAAAAAAAAAATTAGTTTTATATTTCCCCAGGGCCTTCAAATCAAATGAAGATTAACAATGTGAATCTGGAAAAGGCATCCCAGCATTGTTATATAAACAAAGCCAAACTAACAAGTCTTTAGCTCTGTGCTGAGGGTGTATGAGTTAGTAAAATGAATGAATCAGCTGTTAATGATACCAATAAACAGATGCCAAAGTATATAATAAATTCACTTTTTAAAAGGAGCCACTAGATAATTTGGCTGGAAGGCTAATTAACCTAGCAGCAGAATCCAAGTTAAAATCTGCTCTCACTGGTTTCCTCAGAGGCAGCAGAAAGCAGCCTAAGCAACCTTAATTCAGACTCCTTGTGAATTATGTTACAATCTTTAATTACATGCTCAGTACTTTTGATGTAGGACCCTGCCTCATTCAGTGCGCAGAATGGCCCAGTGTGGGGAATGAATTAGGGTAGTGTAGGAGGCTGTTGTCTGTGAGATACCTGCCTCATTGGCTGCAGAACTGGTAGATGTATAATGGGAGAGGCAGGGAACTATTGGAAGAGAAAGGAAGATGTCACGATTGAAGAAGCTGGATGCAATGTTGAATTTTATTCTGCCCTTGCTTCTGACAGAGTTCCTGTACTATTTTGAGCAAACCATTTACGGAAAACTTTTCACAGGTGGTTACCTATTGTGTGTCCCTCATTTCTCAGGTGCCCAGCTTAAACGACTGATTTGCAGTAGTGGTAAGTGCAACTGAAGTCAGTGGGTGCTCTGCTTTGAAAATATAAAGTACCGTAAAATCTCAAATATAATGCACACTTTTTTTCCCCGAGTCTTTTTGGGTCAAAGTCGGGGTGCGCATTATATATAGGAGTTATTGTTTAACGTTTTATTTTGGCAGTTCCGTGCCAACGCCATACTAAGACAGCAGTAAACATGAAATCAACATCAACTGAAATGGCAGAGATTCCTAGAATGCTTTAAAATATTTAAAAACAATAAATAATATGAAATGTACGTCTTACTTGTCGTATAAAATAGTTTATAGTTAATTAATTGCTGACATTTATGAAAATAAGTTATAAACATGGACAACGGATGTGAAGTTGAATTTTATTCCCATAGACTAGCAATCATATAGACTTTCAAAAAAGTAAATACCGGTAAATCAATAGTTCAAACATGCAAATATGGCAATAGTCAGTTTCATTGAGAGAAACTGATCTTCTACTCATCTTCGAAGCCTTCGAATTCGCTGTTATCTTCGTCGAACAGACGAGCGATATCTTTTGGGGTATAGCCCTCGACATCTTCATCCAGGTAATACAAGTCATTGTCATCTTCGCCTAATTCGCCCTCGGCCAATTCATCATCGCTCGGATCGCACGCATCATCCGTCCACCAGCAATACAAAAAGGCAGGAAATACGATGCACCTGCATACCATAGACTTGCAAAAGTCGGGGTGCGCATTATATATAGGAATATAGATTTTTCCATTATGATCAAATTCAAAAGTCAGGGTGCGCCTTATACATCAGTGCGCATTATATTCGAGATCTTACAGGTAATAATGTAGCTCATAGGGCTATCCTGCTTGCTTGCTTATACATCTTTTCTTATACCAGATTTATAGATTTGTACTAGAGTATTTTGACTCCAATGCAAGGAATCCACAGGCCACATGTATGTAGACCTAAAACAAGTTTGTATACTTATTGCATACAAAAACTGGCAATACTACACAATGCTAAATACACTGAAAAATCTGGCCCTAGGCATTTCAGATTAGAGACCCAACATTAGTGTACACTTTTGACAATACCGGCTTTACTCTCTCTGTGCTGCTGTTTGCAAAACACTCAGATATTGTCATAAGGAGCCCCACAGAAAAGGACTACCTATGCCTCTAATACCAAGTTTGTTGTTATTCCATCAGACATTTAAGGCAGGATTGTATGCACGCACATGTACCCACACACACTTTTCATTAGTCTATAAACCTTAAAGAAGGTGATTCTTGCTTAAAAAGCAATCACCACAAACATTCTTCCCCTTTGAAAGAGATCCCCTAGCCTTAAAAAAAAAGGGGGAATTACCAGCAGAATTGTTAACATCTTTCCAACCAACAGAAATGTTTTAGGTGCACTCAATAGGCCTGTAGTTATTTCTATTTCTTCTGAAGATATGGTGGGTGAGGTAATATGTTTAATTGGACCAAATTTTGTTGGTGAGGGAGACAAGCTTTCAAGCTCACCAGAGTTCTGCTTCAAGTCTGGGAAAAGTACTCTGAATGTCACAGCTAAATACAAGATGGAACCAATTGTTTTGCATCAGTAGTTGACACATATTTCAAGGGACTATTCAAGGTGAAGTGGCTCATTAACACCCTGCCAGTCATTCAGTGTCTCTATTCAGTCCATGATTTTAGTGTTCAGTAAAACCATGAAGTGAGGGTCCCAGGCTTGTCTTCTGAAAGCATTGAGCAGGTTTTCTTTGAGGATGAGGACTAAGGCTTTGTCTAGGCTGGCAAGTTTTGTCAAGGAAAAGTGCGTTTTGCCAGCAAAACTGCATGGGAAGTCTCATTGCACTGGGACTTTTGCCAAGATAAAAATGCCCATTTTCATCAACAGAAAACTTCCAGATCTACCAGGGACATTTTTTTCTTTCCATTGTTGTCAACACACTTGCACTATAGAATCCTCGAGGTGATTAGTTGCTAATTCTGGCCTCCAGGATGTGGCTCTCAATTACCAATCAGACATTCTGGTCAGCAGTTTGAACTCTACTGCCCTGCAGCCAGGTGATCAGCCATTTACCCCTCCCCCTTGCAAGCCTCATGACATTTAAATCTCATTTCCTGCTGGCTGGCTCTTCTGTATGTGTTCGTTGGCGAGGATAGTTCATTTTCTCACTTGGTGTTACCCACTTCTGGAGAAGTGTAGCATAATTAGAACTGTGTTCCTGCAAAGGAAATTTTCTAGCCCCAGCTGGAATTTCTGTTGTCCATATGCACTGGGCTTTATAGAAAATACAAGTGGTTTTATTAAGTATAAGCAGTTAGGATTTAAGTGGTTATAAGTGAGGACGGGCAGAGCAAAGTAGATTGCAGACTTAAAATAGAAGTAGCTAAGCATTTTCTGTTAACACTAAAGCTCCAATACAAACTTTTTACAAACTCACCCTAAAACTTTTCATGTCCAGATAAGCCTACAAGACCAGGGAAATCTCCTCTTCCTTTGGGGTCTCTGGTTCACTTCCCTCGGGTTGGCAGCCAAAGACAAAGAAACTCCTAAGCTTCCTATTGTTTTATAAATTCCCACTTTTGCATGGGAAGTTACCTGGCCAGTGCCTACCAGTTGGGGAGGTCATGTGACTTCCTAAGACCAACCACTGCTAAAATTTAACAACAAAGGCTATCTGCATATATGATTGCCAGAGACTGAGGCATCCCAGCATTGGAAACAACCTTGATGGCTTTCCTTCATACATTTAAAACCGTAAAGCATTCCATATTCAATATGTCTAATTTTACACACAAGAATGATACATACACCAAAATAAGATAAGAGGAGGTTACTCACCTTCCTGTAACTGACATTCTTCGAGATGAGTGTCCCTGGGGGTGCTCCACAGTAGGTGTAGGTGTATCCTAGCGCCTCCTAGCGGATTTTTGATAGCAGTGCATTGAGGCCGTGCATGCGTGGTGTGCGTGCCACCCTTACCCCCCCAGGTACCATTGCGCATGTACAGCCACACTGCCTTAAGTTCCTTCTCTATCCAGAACCCGGCATAGGAGAACAGCTTCTCTCTCTTTTTTTTTTCCCCAAAGTTGAGGGGAGGAAGGGAGGGTAGTGGAGCACCCGCAGGGATGCTCATCTTGAAGAACAGTGATAGAGATGCAGCCGTGTTAGTCGGGTGTAGCTGAAACAAAAGACAGAACTATGTAGCACTTTAAAGACTAACAAGATGGTTTATAGGTGATGAGCTTTCGTGGGCCAGACCCACTTCCTCAACCATCTTGTTAGTCTTTAAAGTGCTACATAGTTCCATCTTGAAGAATGTCAGTTACAGGAAGGTGAGTAATCTCTTCTTCTTCGAGAGAGAGACGTCCCTGGGGGTGATCCACAGTAGGTGACTGCAAAACAATTTGTGTTAAGGAGGGAGGGACTTTGGATCAGATAGGTATGCTGTTTGCAGTATAGCTTTTGCTGCGCTAGTGTAGTAGAGAGGTCTGGAGGAAAGTTCATAGCGCTTCGCGAAGGTGTGTTCTGATGCCCATATGGCAGCAGCACATATGTCATCAATGGGCACCTTCCTAAGGTAAGTGACTGAGGTGGCAACCACTCTAGTCAAATGTGCCTGTTTTGAGGTAGGTGGTGGTAAGTTGTTAAGCGAGTAGCATGTGGCAATGCAGTTGGAGATCCAATGAGATAATCTTTGTGATGATATTTGACTTCCCTTTTTGTGATCAGCAATGGAAATGAAGAATTGTGGAGATAATCTGAAGGATTTTGTTCTGTGGATGTAGAAGGAGAGCACCCTTCTGACATGAAGGGCATGCATCCGTGTCTCAAAGGTGTTGGCTTGAGGCTTTAGGAAGAATACAGATAAGTATATAATTTGGTTCAAGTGGAAGTTCTTTGGTAAGAACTTAGGGTGCGGTCACAGGAAGATTATCCTTAAAAAAGATGGTGAACGGCGGGTCAGCCATTAGGGTGGCCATCGTACCCACTCTACGTGCTGATGTTATTGGGTATGTCTACACTAGCCTCCTAGTTTGAACTAGGGAGGCTAATGTAGGCATTCGAAGTTGCAAATGAAGCCTGGGATTTAAATATCCCAGGCTTTATTTGCATCTTCCTGTCCGGGCGCCATTTTTAAATCCCCCTAGTCCAAACTAACTGCCTGCAGCTACACACGGCAGTCAAAAGTTAATTCGAACTAAGATATTTAAATCCCGAGCTTGATTTGCAACTTCGAATGCCTATATTAGCCTCCCTAGTTCGAACTAGGGGGCTAGTGTAGACATACCCATTGCGACTAGAAATTCTGTCTTCTTGGTTAGGTGGAGTAGAGAACATGTGGCCATTGGTTCAAATGGAGGTTTTTTAAGTGTTGTCAGTACCAGGTGTAGATCCCATGGTTCCCGAGTAGTGTGAATGTCAGGGTACAGAGCCTGTAGGCCTTTTAGGAAGTGCTTAGTTACTGGATGTGCAAACACTGTGGTGTCATCAACTGACATGTGGAAGGTTGTTATAGCTGCTAGATGGATTCTGATCGAGCTCAAGGAAAGCTGCGATTCCTTGAGATGCAGTAGGTAATCTAGGATCGTGGGGAGTGGGGCATCCTGTGGTGATATATTGTGGGAGGCTGCCCAATGTGTAAAATGAGTCCACTTATTAATGTATGTCTTCCTTGTTGTAGGAGCCCTGCTGTGTAAAATGACGTTGCGCACCTGTTGTGAACATTGCAGCTGTACGCCCATGAACCATCAGGGTAACATGCTTTGAGGTGAAGTGTCGGAAACTGAGGGTGAGGAGTAGTGGTTCCTGGTTGAGATAGTATGTCCGGGCTGTGTGGAAGGGTGATTGGAGGTGTTGGGCCATTCTGTTTAGGAGGGGAAACCATGGTTGTCGAGGCCAGCAAGGTGCTATGAGGATCACTCTTGCTTTGTCCCTCTGTATTTTTATGAGTACTCTGTTGAGGAGGGGAAAGGGGGGAAACACGTGGGGCAAGGGCGCATCCCATTTGAGGATGAGAGCATCTCTGAGGGATTGCTTCCCCATGCCCACTCTGGAGCAGTGCAGTGGAAAGGGATGGTGTATCCAGAGGAGATTGTCTGTATCACCCACTTGTCAGATGAGATGGTCTGCCATTTGTGAAGAAATGGCAGCAGGTGATAATTAAAGGGTTTGGTGGTAATAGGGAGCTCTAGAGGAGGTAGTGTGGTTTTCGGTCTCTCGACAAATGGCTCAAATTTGCTTATTTGGTTGGGAAGAGTGGCTGGAAGTATTAGTTTGGGGTCGCCACCATTGTTGTCTATTACGGCCACGTTGCTGGTATGGTGGGTGGTCTTGCCTTTGGTTGTGGTATGTAGATTGTGGGTATTGTGACCTTTGATATGGCTGATACCTGTACTGTCTTGTTCTTGTTCCAGGTGTCTGGATTCCCAGAGAGCGTAATGTCACCCTGGAGTCTTTCGTTGAGCAGAGGACCTTATTGGTTTTTGATGAGAAGAGCTTCTCACCCTCGAATGGCAGGTCCTCAACTGACAGTAGGATTTGGCAAGGGAAAGCCAACGAATTGAACCATGAGGTTGGTCGCATGACAACTGCCATGGCTGTTGTTCTTGTAGTCGTATCAGCTGTGTCCAAGGCAGCTTGAAGGACAATGCATGATATTGCCTGGCCTTCTGTGACAATTGCTCTGAATTGTGCCTTTTTATTGTCTGGTATGTCATCAATAAAGGTGTTGAACTTTGCATAAGAGATTATTGAAATCATATTTGCTGAGGAGTGCGGTGTAGTTAACTACTCTCATTTGTAGCATGGCTGAAGCATACACTTTCTTTCCAAGTGAGTCAAGTCTTTTAATGTCCTTATCGGATGGCATAGAATGGTTTTGTTGCTATTTCTCTGCTGAGCCGCGCCCACTACCAGTGAATTCAGTGGTGGGTGAATGAACAGAAATTCTGAGCCCTTAGGTGGGACATAATACTTGTGGTCTGCCTTTTTGCAGGTAGGTGGGATTGAGGCAGGTGTTTGCCACAAAGTCTTGGCAGGTTTGAATATGGCAGGGTTAATTGGCAACGCAATTTTTGCAGAAGGTGTCGCCTGAAGGAACATAAGAACATAAGAATGGCCGTACTGGGTCAGACCAAAGGTCCATCTAGCCCAATAGCCTGTCTGCTGACAGTGGCCAGCAACAGGTGCCCCAGAGAGGGTGGACTGAAGACAATGATCAAGCGATTTGTCTCCTGCCATCCTTCTCCAGCCTCTGACAAACAGGGGCCAGGGACACCATTTCTATCCCCTAGCTAATAGCCTTTTATGGACCTAACCTCCATGAAATTATCTAGCTTCTCTTTAAACTCTGTTATAGTCCTAGCCTTCACAGCCTCCTCTGGCAAGGAGTTCCACAGGTTGACTACACACTGTGTTAAGAAGAACTTTCTTTTATTAGTTTTAAACCTGCTACCCATTAACTTCATTTGGTGTCCTCTAGTTCTTCTATTATGGGAACTAATAAATAACTTTTCTTTATTTGCCCTCTCCACACCACTCATGATTTTATATACCTCTATCATATTCCCCCTCAGTCTCCTCTTTTCTAAACTGAAAAGTCCCAGTCGTTTTAACCTCTCTTCATATGGGACCCATTCCAAACCCCTAATCATTTTAGTTGCCCTTTCCTGAACCCTTTCTAAGGCCAAAATATCTTTTTTGAGGTGAGGAGACCACATCTGTACACAGTATTCAAGATGTGGGTGTACCATAGTTTTATACAGGGGCAGTAAGATATTCTGGGTCTTATTTTCTATCCCTTTCTTAATAATTCCTAGCATCCTATTTGCTTTTTTGACCGCTGCTCCACACTGTGTGGAAGTTTTCAGGGAACTATCCACGATAACTCCAAGATCTCTTTCCTGATTTGTCATAGCCAAATTAGCCCCCATCATACTGTACGTATAGTTGGGGTTATTTTTCCCGATGTGCATTACTTTACACTTATCCACATTAAATTTCATTTGCCATTTTGTTGCCCAATCACTCAGTTTGGTGAGATCTTTTTGGAGTCCCTCACAGTCTGCTTCTGTCTTGACTATCCTAAACAGTTTGGTATCATCCACAAACTTTACCACCTCACTGCTTACCCCTTTCTCCAGATCATTTATGAATAAGTTGAACAGGATTGGTCCCAGGACTGACCCTTGGGGGACACCACTAGTTACCCCTCTCCATTCTGAAAATTTACCATTTATTCCTACCCTTTGATATTTGTGAGTTCATGCTGCATGTCCTGCATGTCCTCGATGGGAATATTCAGGTTAGTTGCACCTCCTTTAAAGAGATCCTGGAAAGAAGAGAAGTCCTTTGTGGTTGTGGAGGATGGTAGCGTGATGGCCTCATCCATACCAGACAGTGAGTTTGTGCCAAGTAATACCCCTGGAGCCAAATTTGGGGAGTGATGTTCTTCAGTTTCATTTTGCCCCATACCCGTTTGAGGTGATTGGGTGAGGGGAAAGACAGCTTTTGCCATGTGCTTGGTTTTGTGTGGTCTCTTCTTATGTTGTTGCGGCCATTGGTTCCACAAGTGCCACTGGGGGGGTAGGGCATTGGTGGTGGCCAGGGCTGGATTAAGGGGTGGGCGAGCTGGGCAGCTGCCTGGGGCGCCAACCGATGGGGGGCGCCTGATGGCAGCTGTAAGGGGTGCACAGCATCCCTTATAGCTGCCATCAGGCGCCGCGCGCCCGGCTCCTGCAGCACTGCCCCTCCCCCATCCCTGCGGTGTTGGCCAGCAGCGCCCTCCCCCCCACGGCCGCGGGGCCCTGCATGGCCCGGCGCACGCGCCAGCAGCGACAGCTGGGCTGGACTGGGCCGTGCTTGCGCCGTGCGCCCCGGGGGCGGGTCTGCGCACCCTAGGGGGGCGGGCCTGCTCCCCACGGGCGGGCCTGCACATGCACCATGTGCCCGGGGGGCGGTGCCGCGCGCCCGTGCCCGGAGCACCTGAATGCCTTGGGCCGGCCCTAGTGGTGGCATCCATGGATATGGTCTCCAGGGAGTCATAGGTGCTCTGGTAAAGTCAGGCTGGATGGAACTAAACAACAGTCTGGATGCCTCTGTGCGTGGAGATAGCTGCGGTGAGAAAACCTCTAAGTCATTATCCCTTTGAGTTGATGGGGGAGGGAGAGTCTGTGTAATTAGATAGTGGTGAGTGAGGTTGTTTGTCATCACTCAGAAATGGAGAGTTTAGGGTAGAAGAGATCTTAGGTCTCTGTGCTCCCTGTAACTAATGGTAGAAGTGCGAGTCGCGGAGAGTTCTGCTGCTATGGAGGAAGATAACGCTTGTGGCATCAGAGGAGCAGAGCACGCAGCATAGGGAGTTGCTATAGGCAGCGGGGGGGAGGAGGCGGTACCATGTAGCTGTCCTGCTAGCTGCTGTGGTGCCATGGTGACCGCTTGAAGTGTCGCTGTACTCGGCACTATGGTAGTCGGTGCCGTGGTTGGTGACGAGCTGTGTGAGGCAGGTACAGTGTGGCCTGTTGCCTCTGGTTGGGCGCCCTGTGTGGCACTTTTATGATGATGGCGGGGCTTGCCTGAGGTACCCAGTCTATCGTAGGTTCTGAAGCACTGTTTGTCGGAGTTACCCAACTGCCTCTCGGTTGATCACCATTTAGGTGAGTGCAGGTGTTGCGGTGGTGAGGTGGCCCATTTCTTTGGGGACTTAGGAGATTTATCCGCTTTGCCTTTGGGGGTTTGCCTGGAGCCAGAATCTGAGGAAGGGTGTTTGCCCTTCTCTGTTAAGATCATTTTCAAGCAGAGTTCTTTGTCTCTCCATGTGCGTGCTTTTAGTTTGGCACAGTGTGGCCAGTTCTGTAGTGAGTGTGAGTGCCTGAGGCACTTAACACACTTATCATGGCCATCTGAGGCAGGCATAGCATCGTTGCAGTCTGCACAGCGTTTAAAGCCGAGGGAGCCCACATGGTGGCAATGTTATCCCTTATCCAAGGGAGTGTGCTGACGCGGCTGTGGGGTTTTTTTTTGTTTGTTCGTTTTTTCTTTTTTGTTGTTTTTTTGAAACACTAACACTAATAACTAGAAGGGAAAGGAATGGAATGAAATAATCTATCTAACTCTTTTCAGAACAGGTGAGGAATGAGGAGCACTGCAGAGGTCTGTCTGAAGCTGAGGACGGTAGAAAGGAACTCAAGGGAGGGTGGCCATGCATGGCTATGGTACTGGGTGGTAGGAGAGGGGTACACAGCGCGTGCCGCACATGCATGGCCCCAATGCACTGCCATCAAAAATCCACTCTGAGGTGCTGGGATGCACCTACACCTACTGTGGAGCACCCCCAGGGACGTCTCTAGAAGAAGAAAGGGTGTGGCCACACTGTACCGTAACTCTAAATAAGATACACAATTTGAGCTGCGCAAATTACATATCTTATTTCAATGCTATTTTGAAATAGCTTATTTAGTCATTTGGCACAGTCTACACCGCACCAAATTTTGAAATAAAACGCTATTCTAAAAGGTCCCTTACTCCTCGTAGAATGAGATTTACAGGGACGTCGGAATAGTGAGCTTGAAGTAACGGGCTTGCTGTGAAGACACGAGGTAGCTATTTTGGGATACTCTGGTATCCCGAAATAGCGTTGTAGTGTAGACATACCCAAACAGATCCAGCGGATTATAACATGAAGATAGGTTACATGAAACAATTTGTCCAAAGCACCTTTGAGTTATGCTTTAGAAAATGTACTTGTGGACAGAAATATGCCTGGGGCGAGTCTGTCACAGATAAAATTTGGAAAATAATACTTTGCACCTGCATCATGAATTAAAAAAAAATGGCAGCCATCATTTATATATTGGATTTACTCTGTCTCCCTTAATAAAATACACCTCTCTGACACACATTGCAAAGTGCATTATATCTGAATATATTCAAATAGAGATCAAGGCCCAGATATCAGCTGCTGCAAATCAGTGTAGCTTCACTGATATCAGCAAATGATAATATTTAAGGAAAGGTCTTGTTAGCGTGATTAAAAAGACTATTTGCAATTCAGACTTTCATCTGCTGCAAATCAGTATCACACCATTAACTTCAATGGAAAAGTATAACTTACAGCAGCTGAAAATCTGGACCCAGAGTAGTATTGTTTCTAGCCATGTTCACAAATGTTACATTAGATATTATGAACCCTTTTAATAATCCACAGATTTATATTCTTATCATTCTGAGTCCTGATATTAAGCTCCAAAAGATGTTCTAATGTAACCTGTAATATAATTTGACATATAAAATGAAGAATAATAGGACTGCTAAAGTACTCTTCCCTGACAACATTTCTAACAGTTTCAAGAGAAAGATCAAGATGCAGATTTTCTTGCTCTTTATCATATAATTGAAACTCACTGAGGGCAAATTCACAAGTGGTAAATCTCACCTCTGTTCAGAGAGTCAAGCAAAAGGTCTATGCACCATATAAATGCTGTTTATACTACATCCTGAAGACGTAAATATATTTTGATGCTGGTCCTCTGCCCAGGGGTATGTGCCACACTAGGTGAATATGCCCCCATGCTTTTTTCTCCACTGTTTTGGTTTTTAGTTACATGTTTTTGCTTGTAGTCAAAAGCAACGTGTATATCAGAATACAAATGACCCCATACATCCACTTTGGCTACAGACTAAATAAAAATATTCCAGTAAATACCAAGTAAAGGGACATGACCCTATCAACGCTATACAAAAAAGATTTCACATTTGGTGTGGTCAAAACATTTAAAATACAAGGAAAATGGAAAAAAGGAAGATGTTCCTTGTCCCCCCCACCCCACGCAGTTTCATGTACCTGTCTATCCAGCTAATAAGCCTTGATGAATGTACAATCTGAGTACTCTCAAATATTAATCTATCCTCAGAGAACTCCCTTGAGGTAAAGCAGAAATATGATCTCCATTTTACATACAGGAAACTGAAGAACAGAAATTAAATGATTTGCTCAAAGTCACCTATGAAGTCTGTGGTACAGTATGGAACTGCGCCCTGTTCAGTCCTTAAACACAAGACTATCCCGTTAAAAAGGCGACAGTCCTTTTTCAAACTGTTTCTTTGGGGAGTTTAGTATGCAAACACTTTTTCAAAATTTCTGAAGTACAGTGAGTATTTACCAATACTTAGCGCATAGTGTTATCTGAAGCTTCAGAGGGTAGCTGAGTTAGTCTGTAACAGGAAAAACTTAAAAAACAACAAATTGTCTAGTAGCACCTTAAAGACTAACAAAACATGTAGATTGTATCATGAGCTTTCATGGGCACAACCCACTTCTTCAGAAGACAGGACTTCTGATACTCCTGTCATCTGAAGAAGTAGGTTGTGCCCACGAAAGCTCGGTGTTATCTGAATTACTGTGATAATTTCTTCTTCCAAAAGCAAGGGAAATCTTGCTGGATTGCAGGAACCTTCATTTGGCTAAGTGTAGGCTGGTGATGACTTTCTAATGCAATATTAAAAGGACTAGAGTTGAGCAAGTAGGTCCAAAAAGCTGTATTGTTTTTAACTATGTGTTTAATTTGAGATGGATCAGTATCGATTTTTCTTTTTCCTCTGAACACACTTTGACATGGAGCATCATTTTTCACAATTCTGTTCTGGAAGGGCATACAGAATGGTATTTAGCATGGGAAGCACTGCACTTTAGTCACTGGAACATTCTTTTTGGACATGCCATCTTCCTGAACAGATATCACAGTGAAGGGCATCACAAAAATCTTTGTTCCAAGAGAGTGGGTGAGTGTTGGAAATAGTAAAATATTAATAACAACAATGGGTACGTCTACACAGCAGAATTATTTCAGAATAACTGACGTTATTCCGAAATAACATAGTGTGCATCTACACTACAAGCCTTTATTTCGAAATAATGTTGAGCTGAAGGACTTCTTACTCCGACTCCTGTAACCCTCATTACATGAGGAGTAAAGGAAGGTGAAAGAAGTGTGTTCTTCCTTTGACTTCCTGCTATGTAGACAGTGTCAAAAGCCAAGTTAAGGTATTTTGACTTAAGCTACGCAATTGACGTAGCTGAAGTTGAATATCTTAATTTGACTTTAACCCTGCTGTGTAGACGTACCCAATGACTTTAGAACGGTAGAACTTATTACAGAAATACATGTATTTAAAATGCCTTTATTTTGTGTATGGCCTAGATATAATGGTCATTATTTAAGGTATCTGAACAGACAAGAAAGCCAATTACCACATTGCTGTAATTATTGTCTCTTTTGACTGTCCTACGTTCAATACGATTACCATTTCTAAAGCACAAAGTAGAGCTGGACAAAAAAATGGTGATGATGTTTCACCATTTAAAACAAAAATGAAAGTGGGGATTCTCACCAAATTTTTCATGATTTTTTCTTCATTTTTTTTATGGAAAAGTTTCAAAATATTTCATGGGGAACAATTTTCTCATTCTTATTCTTATACCTTTTTATTTTCCAGTTTGAAAGAGAGAGAGAGAGATGCGTTTAAAAACCAGGAAGATTCTCCCCCCCTTGAAATATACAGTTCAACAAAACCCCCATTTTTTCTCAAAACAAAAATGCATATGGAAAGTGTTGATTAGTTCTCAGGCACATAAACATGTAATCATTCTGTGCATAAGATGTTTGAGTGACATATAACACTTGAGTGACAGCCAGACACATGTTCCTTCAAAGGAAGCTGATTGTCCTAGGTAGATAGAGTGAGAGGCTACATCACAGCAGAAATGGAGGGAGTGGACCAGATCGTTCTCAGAATTAGAATGTATCTGCCCTGCGCTGTGAGCATAAAGCTGCTGTAAACCAGGAGGATATTTGGTCTTGTTGGGGATGATAAGGTGGCGTGGAGCAATTGTAGAAGATCCTGAGTCATTGTGACCCCCTCCTATGCCATCTTTTCTCCCTATAGTTGGAGTTTGGTGAAGGAAAAGGTGACGCAACTGAGCCCTGCTGCTCCCTGTCTGCAGTGATAGTTCATGAAGGCAGTCACAACTGTTGCAGGTTAAGTCAGGCATATGTGAGTGATGTATAGCCCTTCCTCTAATCCCTTCATTCAACAAGTCCCATATATACCCATTCCAAGGTCTCATCATAGAACAAGCAAAAAAAGGGTACACAATTTGAGCCTCATTTAGGCTACGTCTAGACTGCAAGCCTCTTTCGAAAAAGAGTGTCTAGACTACAACCAGTACTTTTGAAAAAAAGCAAGCCGCTTTTTCGAAAGAGAGCACCCAGGCAGTCTGGATGCTCTCTTTCAAAAAAGCACAGTTTGCATTACATAGTGCCTTTTTTCGAAAGAGCACTTTCCAAAAAAAGGCATTATTCCTCATAAAGCAAGGTTTTTCTCAGTCAAAAAAACTGCCGTGTTCTTTCAATTTACTTTTGAAAGAACGCGGCAGCAGTTTAAATGCAGGGGAAGTTTTTTTCGAAAAAAGGCCACTTTTTTCGAAAAAACCCTGTAGTCTAGACACACCCTTAGTGAGAAGTATTGCATTTTCAGAGAGTCATTTCAGAACCAGAAAATCCTTCTGAGCTGCAAATAGTTTGCGGTTTTTTCCCCTTTTATTTACAGTTAACAAGCTGGTTTGTCAGTTTAAGAAAAGGAGAACATTTTAATTAGAGGACAAATTGAGTGCTGTTTACATGCTTATATAGCAAAACTCTTCATTTGAAGTTCAACCTGCTTTAAAATAATGGACTCTGTGCCCTGCTTGACATCATGTTTTCACACCAGTATGGAAATCGAAGTCATAGTGGATTAAGCATAGAGCCAGAGCTAGGAATTCCTGAGTTCTAATCCTGACTCTGCTTCTGGGTCATTAGGTAATCTTGGAAATCACTCAATCTATTAGGCTCTTTTCTTAAAGTGAGACCTAGAGGCCAGACCTTCCTCATCATGTGCATGTGTGAAGTGGATATTTGCCTGAAAAAATGACTAGGCAGACACCTATGTACACCTATACCTACCCCCTACACAAAAATTGGTGGTAAGTGTGACACTATATCCCATGTTCATCATAGTGACAGTAATGGCATAAATATGATGCATTTTGTACAAGATACATCTTGGGTGAATGTGAAAAAGTTGTGATTTGATGAAGATGATTATCCTATTTGCATGTTTGTATCAATTTTGTATCTGTGGTTACGAATTTTGACTAGGTAACTGTATTTCAGTTGGGCTTCTTCTGGGAACACTCACAGCTAGCCCTTTAGGTACGACAATGAAGAATCTAAATATTGCTGATAGTTCATCAGCAAAGAAAATGAACTATGGAAGAGCTTAGCCTTCCTGTAAACATTTCAGCCAGCAAGTACTGTGACTCAGCAAGGGCATGTGATCAGACCACAGGATACTGAATTTC
Organism: Pelochelys cantorii; assembly: GCA_032595735.1. NCBI lineage: Eukaryota > Metazoa > Chordata > Testudines > Trionychidae > Pelochelys > Pelochelys cantorii. Next base: position 242,782,843 of record CM064326.1, read on the forward strand.
ATTTTGGTCCCTGCATTTTTCCACAAACAGGGCTGGGAACTGAGTGTGGAACAAAGAGTTCCCATCATAGAGTTACACTATGTAAGGTGAGTGTGACGTAATCTAGAGGCCTTAAAATCCACACATGCTTTAGGGGGTAGCCTAGTTAGTCTGTTACAGAAAAAAACAACAAGTGGTCTGGTAGCACTTTATAGACTAACAAAACATGTAGATGGTATCATGAGCTTTCGTGGGCACAGCCCACTTCTTCAGATGACCAGAGTTATGAGTTTAGGATGTGCAGATCAAAATAAATAGGAGAGGGGAAGGGGAGGGAAAAGAAGGGAAAGTGGGTGGAAGATAAGGAGCTAGACGGAATCAGTAAGTATCTGAAGATGGGTAGTTAAAACGAAGCAAATAAGAATCAAAGTCAATTGATAGTATCCTTCCTGACTTAGGAGTCTACATAAAGAGCTGTTTGCACCTTCAATGGCTGTTAAGTTGATAGCGTCCCAACAAACTTTCTTCACAATTGAGACCATTAGCATGTGAATTGAATTACCAGATGAACTCTAATTCCAATGCTTCTCTGTGGATCTGGCTAGAACTGGTTTGTGACAAGACACCTACTTGAAAATCTTTTAAACGGTGATTCGGAAGATTGAAGTGTTCCCCAATAGGTTTCTGTATGTTTCCTTTGCGTATATCTGATTTGTGTCCATTGATTCGTTCTCGCAAAGACTGTCCAGTTTGTCCAATATATATAGCAGTAGGGCATTGCTGGCATAGATCAAATTACTGGATGTGCAGTCAAATGACCTTTTGATTTGGTAGCTTATGCTGGTTCCAGTGATGAATTCACCAGTATAGATATGTGGGCAGAGTTGGCATTGTTTTTGGTTGCAGGGATACTTACTGATTCCCTCTAGCTCCCTGTCTCCCACCCCCTTTCCTTTTTCTTCCCTCCCCCCCTCCCCTTCCCCTCTCCTATTTATTTTGGGTCTGTACATCCTAAACTCATAACTCTGGTCATGTGAAAAAGTGGGCTGTGCCCACGAAAGCTCATGATACTATCTACATGTTTTGTTAATCTATAAAGTGCTACCAGACCATTTGTTGTTTTTAACCAAACATGGACACTCCTGGAAACACCTGCAGAACAAAGACTGAACTGGAGAAAGTGCTGGTCCCGGGCTAGAGGGATTTCTAGCCTGTGTATGGAAACCTCGTGGACTTCTTGTATCATCAATCAGGGTGAGAAATTCATAACCAATCTAAACGGTATGTTAGACTTAGTTTGCATTTTTGTTTGTTTGCTAGGTTAATCTTTGAATTGTTGCTATCACCTATAATCACTTAAAATCTGTCTTTTGGAGTTAATAAACTTGTGGGTTTTTGCTTTATCAAAATCAGCATGCCTTTAACTAAAGTGTCTGGGGAAAAATCTCAGCTTGGTTAACAAAGGCTTGTTGCATATCCTGAGGGAAAGGTGAACCTTATTAATGAGATTCTCTTGTAAGGATCCCTGTGCAGTATATAATAGTATAATTCCAGGTTTATGCTCCAGCAAGAATGCAAGGTGGAGGAGCTGGAAAATTGGCTGTTGTCTTCTGCCTGTCTTTGAGTGGCTTATGAGGTAGCTCAGATAAATCAGTTTGGATATATGGCACCAAGTGCTGTTGTGTTGAGTGATAGCAGGGCCTGGAGAGGCTGAATCAACACCAAAGTAGTCTGGCCAGGGCCAGCCCATGGCTCTCAGACTGCATTTCAGGGGTGACAACCAGTCACAGTAAGTATGGTTCATTTATGCACAAGTGTGCATGCAAAAGTGGATTATTTTTTTTTAAATTAGGCCTTGTGTGGCTTATTGTCATGGTCAGAAATAACATCATATGGTTATTGTGACGTTCAAATAGTCAATGTTCATACAGCATTCTGAAGATGAAAAATGCTACTAAGTAATACATATTATTTACTATTAAAGATACAGGCGCAAACAAGTTGTTTGTGAAAATAATCAATTGTTCTCCCATGTACGAGTTTGGCAAACAAACCTGAACTAAAATTTCCATAATATAGATATAATGTTGCCACTTCTGAGATCTCTGAAGGAAATAGGTGAAGTTCCCATCCCACTTAATTTTACAGAAGACATGTAACTTGTGTTTAAGGTGGCTTTACATTTCCAAAGTGAATGAGGTAATATTTTTTTATTGGACCAACTTCTGTTGGTGAGAGTGAAAAACTTTTGTGATTACACAGAGTTCTTTTTCAGAAGAGCTTAATACATAATTCTAGTATTTAATAAAAGGTAAAACAATGATCCAGGGAACTATAGCCTGGTCAACTTGATATCAAATTCCCAGACAAAATAATGGAACCATTAATATATTAGTCTATTAGCAAATAATTAAAGGCAAAAAATAAAATGAATGCCAATGGACATAGTTCCTGGAAAGTAGGTCTTTTCAATCAGTCCTGTTATGTTTTTTGACAAGATTATTTGCCTGATTGATAAAAACAACCACGTTTCATATACTTGAATTTCTCCAAGATATATGACTTAGTACCACATGACACCTTAATTAAAAAAAACCTTACATTATATGGGATAAATCAGGCACACATTAGACTCATTAAAAATTGGATCACTGACAGACCTCTAAGGGCACATCTATGCTAGCCAGAAGATTGATTCTGCTGTGGTTGATCTTCCAGGGTTTGATTTATCAGGTCTATCATAGACCTGCTAAATCGAACTCAGAGGGCACCCTTGTCAGCGCTAGTACTCCTGTTCCTCATAAAGAGTAAGGGAAGCCAAAGGGAGAATTTTCTCCCATCACCCTCATGTTGTGTGGAAATGTGATTTAAAGTATGTCGACTCCAGCTACTTAATTAATGGAAGTAGAGTTGCGTATCTTAATTCGACCTTCCACTGTAGAGTAGACCAGGCCTAGATGTAGCTGTTAATAGGGAGATATGAATAAATGGAGCAAGTACTTGCAGGATCCTCTAGGGATCAGTTCTTGGGCCAACATTGTTCAGTATTTGTAACAACACTCAAGATGATAATATAAAATCTTTGCTGGCTAAGTGTACACGTGGCACAAAGACTGAGAGGTGAATGAATATTGAGGAGTACAGGCTACTATTACAGGATGACTTGAATTGACTCATTAAATTGCCACAATCCAACAGAAATGTGTTTTAATACAATCTAATGGAAGATAAGAACATCTGGTCACAAAGAATACAGATAATACCTATAGGATGGGAGGCTGTCTTGGAAAGCAGTGACTCAGAAAAACACTCCACATTTAAATATCAAAGGGCCATATTTTTAAAACTGCTTCAAAGCTATTCTGGTCAGATTTTGGAAATAGCTCAGGTCCCCAGGAGGGAGCTAAAGTAAATGGCCAAATTTCCTAAAAAATCTCAGTGCCCAGCAGTGTCCCATGAAAACAACAAGAGCTGGTGGGTGCCCAGCTGATTTGAAAATGTGATCCTAAATGTCACATAAGTGATGGATGGGATGTTTTGGGAGGTGATCTCTTTATACATGCAGAATGAGATGCAACATAAAGGCATAGCAGTCGAGACCCTTCCTTCTTGCAGTGAGGGTCTGAGTGGCCATATGGCTCATTTATAAACAACATTGAGGAATGATGGTCAGAAAGAAATTCTCCCCAGGTTAACTTTGCATTATTAGCTATGGACACTAGGCCTTGGTTTCCACTGCTGTGTGCCTGATCAAAATGGTAGTGTTTTACACTAGTCTAAATAATTACACAAGGCCCTGGAATTGTGACAAAGCTCCTATGAAAACTCGGTGGGTCCTGCACTTCCTGGCAGATTTTGCTTGCCTCAGAGGCTCATAGCAGCCCACAGTTTTAGCACCACACCCAGGGCTTTAGTTTGGTGTTTGTTGATCTCTTTTAATTATCGGCCGGTATATAGTAAAATGGAGAATAAACTCCACAATCCTTTATCCTGAGTGGACATGGGGAGGTGCGTGTTGGGGGGAACCCGGGTCCACCATCTACTTCAGGTTCCAGCCTCCAGCCCAGGGCCTTGTAATAGTAGCTGCCTATGTGAATCCCCAACACCTGCTATAAGTCAGCTCCAAGACCCCTGGGCTACATCCCCACACCTTCTCCAGTATCTTCCTTCTCTCTGGTTTGTCCTCCTAGTGTTCAGTTGTTGTCTCCTTTCCTCCTACTCCCATGGCACCCTCCTCTGTCCTCTCAGGTACACGTGCACCGCAACTGCAGGCAAAGCTTCTTTTATAGCCAGTCTGAACTGGTTTTCTTAATTACCCCCCAAGTGTCCTAATTAGCCTACGCTGGCCTGACTGCAGGCCAGGTCAATTAGCCCCAGGTATTCCACTGCCCCTGATTGCCTCTGCTGGTTCTAAACCAGCTCTTCCCTGTTAGCCTAGGAACAGAGATCTCCTCACTCTGAGGCTTATATATCTTCCCTCTGCTACTTTTTATATTCTGTCACATAATGGATTAGCATAGGTACATGTGGTAAGGATAGGGGTTGAGGTGAGGAATAACTAGTAATTTATTTTTTTATGTGACCTGTAAATTTAATTGGAAGTCATGGCATGTAGAATCTAGGCCAGGCATGTCTTTTGTATGTTATACATGTAAATAAATAGATTCTGCTATTATCTTATACTGAATTCTCCACAGACTTGACTGAGATATGGATGTGTTCACTGACCACAAAGTCTGGGGGTTTTTTAATCATTAATTCCTGAAACACAACCAATGAGCCTCAGAAGGAAGCGTGAGCATAGGTGCTCTATTTTCTCACAGGAAAAAAATTACTAACTACTCCTGCCTACCTGCACTATATTAACATGTAAATCACCCCACACCTGTGCTTGGCATTGCCCTTGGGCCCCAAGAGTGGGAGGAGATAAAATAACATTCATTTAAAAAAACGTGCTGTCATGATCCATCATCGGTTTTAAGCACCTGAGGGTGGGCTGACGTGTTATCTCTACTTCTGGTGAAAGTGACTAACTCCTGGGAAACCTAGCACAATGACAGCTCAGTATTTTTGGCAGCTCTGTGAAGGGTTGTAAAAATGATTATGACAATATGCATGCCTCATCCTCAGGTTCCCCTGAGAACAGCAACTTCAGTCTTTCAATACAACACTCCAACTGAATGAGGGTGAGGTGTATGGCAATCAAGTGGTGAACAGGACACAGAGAAACTAGGAAAATAACTTGTAGCATGAAATATTTATTAGAAATTCAATATTTCTCTCTCATTTCAGGCTATCTTCCAACACGTCAAAGCTTTCTCCACTTGAAAATATACATTTTAACAGTACACCTGACTAATTCATCATATGTAGGTCATTCACAATCAATCTCTTGTGTGCATCCAATATTTGAACTATTAAGTTAGTTCCTGACACTTCACGGTAAAGACTGGATTGCTAGAGCACATATTCTGGATTACAAATTCAGACTTCACTTTCTACAAATATTCAGCAATATTAACTTTTTTTCAGTATTCACCAGAGCATTTATGCATGCATGCAGGCTCTCTCTCCCTTTCTCTTTATATATCTAATTTATTACATAGAAAACAGTATGTTAAAAGACTATTAAAAAAATTAAGCACTGCATAGTTGGGAAATGCCAAATGTATGGTTCCCTTTATTTTCCCCCCTTGAGCATCCATCATGGGGGGCTTTTTTATGGATTTCTCTTTTTCATTTTGCCTCTCCCTCAGTTTCTTCTACCCTTCCATCCAATCAGTGACAAAAGCGGTGGGGTGGGGGCGGGCTGGAGAAAGGAAGGGAAAGGCAAAAGAATAAACAAAAATTGAAACTTTTAAATAAATTAATGTAAAATCACTTCTCTTTGTTTAAACATATGTTAAGAAAATGACTTCAAAACATTTCAAGAATCTTTGGTCCCATTTTTTATTATCTCTAAACCATGACTCTCAGACATCCTGCAATACTTAATCGCATGATCACAATTTTAATGAGTCATGATTTTCATGGAGGCAGGAACATCAGAGGCCACTGGAACTGATGCAGAGGTGTCGGGTTCCAAGTTACATGGCTCATGCCTATCCTATATTTTTTTTTGACTCTGGAAGGAAGCACCATTGATCATCTCCAGATCCACACTTGCTCGACAGCACAATCCAAGGAAAACTCCAGGAGAGGATCCCTTTATGGAGTCCCTATTTCTCTTCCCCATCTCCAGCTCATTCTGTGTTGAAACAACATCTATGACATTTCCTTGGTAGGGAGTCATCCAGGCCCTAATAGGCATTCCATCAACAGTTAGATAATAATAATAATAATAATAATAATAATAATAATAATAATAATAATAATAACCACAACCAAGAAAGAAAATGAAAAATAGAAAAGATTCATCTAGAGAAGGAAACAAAAAATCCAAGTATGAGGGGATTCCCCCTTCCTACTGGTCCCCATAGAAGGCGAATGAGCTTCTCTGGGCTTGTGATGCATTAACGAGTCAAGGCACACCTTCACAGCTTGTTCAGCCTAGAGGAGGAAGGGCTTACAAGGGGAAGCTTAACCCAGGAAGGGGTGGCAAAGAGGAAGAAGGCTGCTCCATGCAGATGCTGCTAGTAACAGAGGCAGGCCAGCTGAAAAGAAGACAGACATAGAACACACTACTTCTGGAACTGCCCTGGTTGATGGCCAAGCAACACACTCGGTGCTTAGTTTGTAATGAAAGTGGTGCCAGGGCTCAAGTAATTTTTTTACATTCACAACTGATACAGCAAGCTCAGAGGCACTAGAGCTATGAGCAGCAAAGCCAAAAGTGCTGGGGCTCAGCCCTGGCACAAGTTAAACATCTAACATGCCCCAGGAAGAAGGGAAGGAGATAAACCCCATGATGGGGCAGTAGACTTTGTGAGCCTGAGCCTGTGAAACTCTATCCAGGAGTTGACCCCTGTTCCAGCCAGACTCTCCTCTTCTGCAAGGAGAAGGAAAGAAGAAGAACCAGCCCTCTGCCTGGGTGTAATTGTCCCAAAGAATTCTCCCAAGTGCATCCACTGGGGAAGTACAGAGGGCAAATGATGGACAGCGAAACCTAGAGGCAGGGCCAAGGAAGTCCTGCCTGCTCCGGCACCAACATACTAGTATAAATTTGAGGCAAACAATTAAATGAGGTCATACAGATACTTAATTCAGATGAGACATCCTGAAGGTCTCCAAAAGTATCACACTTTGAATATTCTGCACCAAATGTTGAAGCTGTTCCTATAAAATATGTATGCTTATGTGCCAACTGGCTTCACAAGGCAAGAATCTGTGCATGCACAATTGTAATCTCATACATAAGTACCTTTATGCGCACAGAATTACCCAGTTTATGAATGCAAATGTTGATTTTTTGGAAATGAAATTGTTCAGGCTTTTGGTATATTCATATTTAAAGGCTCATTTCAGATGCCCCTAGGTGCTTTTTGGAAGAGTTGCCTTCCCCTGAAATACAAAGTGTAAACTAAATATTAGTAACACTTCTCCTTACACCCATTTTACCATATACTTTCAGCAGCCATTGATGTGCACAGAAAGAAGATACATCCATACCAATGGCTCTTAATAAAAAACCTGTCAGATGCTGTAGTCAAAAAGAAAATAAAACTCATAGGAATACAGTGGCTGTAAACATGTTGTCATGACAACTTCTATCTGTAGTCTAGAGAGCTGGAGTTGGTGAGGAGGGAGAAAGGAGGGATGAAGACATTGGAGAAAAAAACCATTATAACCATAAATGACCAAGAGGCACTTAGAATTGTGCCAAACTGCCCATTTCTGGGCAAAAATAAACACATATGATTAGCTGATTTTATGAGGTGGTCAGTTCTCAGAGAGGAAAGTGAAAAGTTTTATTGAAAAGTGATTGGAGAATATTAATCAATGTTGAAAATTGCTAAAAAAATTAATCTTGGGAAATCATTCTCCTAAAATATTATGCCATTCCTGAACATTTGAAGAAAAGAACATGGGCATACATTTAAAAGGCTGCAATTTTGGCATGGGAAGGATGCACTTGAAGTTAGGGCCTTTCTAGATTTTATGATGGGACGAATCACCAGGATATTGCACTACAAGACAATAACACTGAGTCCTCATGTCATGACAGCATTGCGTTGTACGCATCATGACATCATTCAGTGTTGTGACACAGTGACACACAGAGTGTGGAAAATTAATTCAGACAGTTTCATTTGGGGTTTCCCTTCAATCATCAAATAATTATTTGCATCTTATAATGTTGATTGTAGAATTTAGGCAGGGAGCCCAGAAATGGGAACAGGCCTGGAAAGAAATGGGATGAATGACAACCCTAAGCAATATTCTTTGATTAATATTACAGTACTACTGGCTGGAACCAATTTTGTTAAGCCTGGGAAAATTAATAATAATGTTCTGAAATGAAAATGCTCAGAAAATAATGAAATGTTTATTATTCCAAATTATGTAACCATGCCCCATATCCTGTGCAACATAGTCAATCTAAAGAATGTTATTGTGGACCCTGAATTACATATTTCTGCATTACTTTAATTTTCCCTTGTACCTTGTAATTAGTCCAATCTCCCTTCCATCAAGCCAGGCCCAGGGAATGCTGGTGAGGGAAGCCCATGTACCCTTCCCACCCCCCACCCTCCCTGGACCCACTGCCAACCCCCTGCCAGCACCACTGGGCCACCCAGCATGGCTATGGCCAGTTAGCCTGCATGACCCACCCCCACACCCGGCCTGGGCCAGGCTTGGGGAGTACTGGTGGGATAAGCTTGTGTGTTTCTCCCCCTGGGTAGGGCCCGAAGATTGCCAGCAGGGGAGCCCTACATGGCCCCAACTCCCAGCCCCAGGCCAACAACCCAGGCCAAGCTCCCTGGGGAGCACTGGTAGGAGGCCTGTGTGGCTCACCCCACCCCTGTGTATGGGCCATACCCTGGCAATGCTGGGAAATCTGTGTGTGTGTGTGTGTGTGTGTGTGTGTGTGTAAGTAGACATCCACCTCCTTCCCCACTCACACCCACCTGGATAGTACACATAGTTATCAGGAGTTGCAGTATTGGAAAGCCTAAAAAAATCTTTGTATTCAACATAAGTAGAGGTATTATACCATTTATGGAAAAGATTGGGATCTTTCTCTCTCATTATGTGCCCCACAAAATTCTTGTAAGACTTCAGTAGTATCTAGAGCTTGATTCTTCATTGTCTTGCACTTTGTGCATTATTTATATAATCTAATTTGTTAATTTCACACCCACTTTGAACCAGTGCTGCTGGAACAATTTTTGTAGTGGGGGTGCTGAAGGCAGAAACCATGCATTTTAGTTGTTATTACTACTTCAAGTTAGTAGTTCTAGCACTCATGCTTTGAAATGGTGTTAAAACTACACCGGGGTAGGGCAATTGCTGGTGAGGCCTGCAGGTTTTAAAAGCAATGAAGTACCAGAGAAATTAGCATACAGAGGGACAATATCGGAGATGCTTTGTTGATGAGGTAGACAGTTGTAAAGTAATATCCTGCTTGAAAAGTAGGATTTTTATAGGATCATACTCAAAATGTTATCAAACTTTTCACTGCTTCTTAATTAAATTTGGCTTATGTACAATGAGATGTACAGAACTTGAATTTTCTTGGTAAGGATAAGCATCCCAGTTCATTTAATTTTCTTGTTTTTTCTTTGTTGCACCGTTGAGTATCCATCTTCACTCCTTAAAACTATTTATTTGAAACTGGAATTCAAGAGATTTGTGCCAGCAAAGAAATAAGACCACACAAGCACACACTTGCCAGTATTGTGCGGCACACAATGCTTAGTGACAGTTATGTGTCACAAAGTTCAAACCACTTTAAATAAACATAAAATCACTAGGTATTTAAATGAATTACAGTTCAAAATAAGCATAATTGAGCTGTTTTCAAAGGAACCAGGGAGAAGGGAGTTAAAGGATATCAGTTCTCTGATTCATTCTGTATATATATATGTAACTAATCTTGAAGAATGTAGAAGCACACACACTACCCATCGTTCTCAGTTATAGAAATAGAACAAATGAGAGAGTCATGCAGGAAAGAAAGAAAGAAAAAAAAAACCCACTCATGTCTTCTGACTCAACATGGGATAGTGACGAAAAACAATCCTTCAAACAGCTGGTTTGGAGCTATATATAAGAAATTCATTCCGGTGGAACTGAGTCATCATTTAAAGGTGCATGTATAGCAGAGAGAGGGGAGAAGATCAACTCTACTTCATTCTGAATTTCTGAAGTTTCAATAATCTAAAACAGGGTTTCCCAACCTATGGGTCGGGACCCAAATATGGGTTGCCATTACATTTCAAAAGGGTCGCCAAGTGTCTCCCCAGGTGGCCCTCCCCCCCCCATTTTTGAATTGCCTTGGGTCACCAAGTCTTCCTGAATTGTCAAAATGAGTCCCCATCTGGAAAAGGTTGGGAAAGGCTGATCTAAAAGATCAAGTATGTTGTAAGGAGATATGTTATGTCCCTGCTTTTGTCATTCTATTTTAAGATAATAGGCCTATCACATATATTGTAGTCTATATATATTTTAGAAATGTGTGTTTTCTGTTTGTTCCTCTGTGAGTCTGTTTGTTCAAAAACTCCTCCTAAATGGTAAGAGCTAGGACCACCACCTCCGGGCCAGTGCAAGGGTGAAACCAGCACCTAGGGTGCATTCCTTCCTACTCCAGGTGAACTTGAGGCGAAGCCAGCAGTCAGGATGTGTGGCCCCACTCCTGACCCAGGCTGAACCTGGGCCATGCTAGGTAAGTCCTCTAGTAATATAATAAAGTTGGATCACAAAGTACCAAGAGCAACAGAGACATACTGTACAATGACATTCAGAATCTAAATTCCAGTGAACTAAAAAAATTTCTATTCATACAGTTCCAATCATTTTATGATGTTGCAGATTTACATTCTGATGTACTTTTCTTATGTACAGCTGCAAACTAGCTATTTATAGAACAGTTTGGAAGACCCCGAATAATTGTATTTTTAACTATCAACCAATATGCAGGGGAAGCAGCCAATCAGAGAGGCTGCTGGGAGCAACCCATGAGGACCATCTAAAAGAGCTGCAGAGCATTAGAGATAGTCACTTCTTTGTTGGAGCTAGAGGAGTAGAGATAGTAATACTGACTGGCCAAAGGAAACTGTAGCACCATGTTCAAAAGTTTTAGAGGGGTAGCCGAGTTAGTCTGTAACTGGAAAAACTTAAAAAACAGCAAATAGTTTAGCAGTACCTTAAAGACTAACAAAATATGTAGATGGTATCATGAGCTTTCATGGGCACAACCCTTCAGATGAATTGAGTTATTGTAAAGGTCCAGTTTCAAAATAAATAGGGGATGCAAGGAGGAAAAGGGGGGAAAGTCAATTAAAGTGTTCATGTTACATGAAGCTGATAAGAACAATTTGCACCTTCTCTCAGTACCCATTGTTTGGTTGGTTAAATCATTAGGATGTGGAAGGTAGTGTGCTAGCCAGGTAATGTCTTTATTAATACTTTTGTGATGGGTCCCAAACCTGTAAATGAAGTTAAATTTCAAGGCTTCTCTGTGTATTTGGCTTATAGATCAATAACTGTATTTGGCTTATACACAGGGAAGCCTTGGAACTTAACTTCATTTTCACGTTTGGGACCCATCACAAAGGTATGAATAAAGACATTACCTGGCTAGCACACTATCTTCCACATCCTAATGACTTAAAAAAACAAACAATGGGTATTAAAGAACAATTTGCACCTTCTCTATCAGCATCATATAACATGAACACTCTGAATCTTCCCCCCCTTTTCCTCTTTCTCCCCTCCTCCCCCCATCCGCTATTTATTTTGGAATTGCACCTTTAATAACTCCATTCATCTGAAGAAGTGGGTTGTGCCCACGAACGCTCATGTTACCATCTACATGTTTGGTTAGTCTTTAAGGTGCTGCTAGACTATTCCTTGTTTTTTAAGTTTTTTGTGGCACCATGGACAGCTCAGTGCTGGCAGGGACAAAGGCAGTGGAGACCTGCTCCTGGCTGGCTGCTAGGCCTGAGTGTAGCTGTTGGGAATGGGCCACACAGGAGGGAATTGGGATCACTTGATGATGACCTATTCCATTCATTCCCTCTGGGGCACCTGGCATTGACCACAGTCAGAAGACAGGATACTGGGCTAGATGAACCTTTGGTCTGACCTAGTACAGCCGTTCTTTTGTATGTTGATAGCAAAAGCAGAACTTCTGTATTTTGAAATTATGAGGTTGGGAAAGAGGCTGAAAGAGTCAGTAGGAGGGGCTATAGCAAATGAGGGACCAAAAGTTTTACTTTTAAATAGCAAGAGGGTTGCAAAAAAAAGGGGGGGGGAGCAAATCTATGGTATTTAGAAGGATTTTTATTGGCCATTGGATAAAAATCACCTTTGGCAGCCTTGACTCAATAATAACCTGAGAGGATGGTGAACTTCATCTAAAACTGGGAAGCCATCCCAATCTGTCCGTCTGTTTGTTGCTAGAATTTCAATAAAGTTCCTGACAGCACAAATTACTCAAGGACAAGACATTGCCATTGCATTCTCCCTGTAGACACAGCTCTCTTGTTGCCATCTCTCTCTAAAGCATGTCATGTTTAAGCCAACACTAGCTTGTCTTTTTCTCTTTTATGATACTGATGATTTAGGAGGTCAGAAACTGTATTTTATTTTAAATAGACATTTCACAGATACACAAAGTTTATTGTAGCCTCTTTGTATAATCTTTTTAGCTAAATTTACCCACAAATATGCCTTTTCCACCACTCTTTTGCATATAGGAAGGTGTTAATCTTGGTAATGAACTTTGGAAATGGCACTCATACTTCAGAGAGACAGCACTACCTAAATATTAAATAACTTGTATGAATATTTCAAGGATTAGGATAACACTTCATATTAAATTCACTGTTGAATTACTTATACTGCAGAGACTTGTACTTCAGTTTTTATGCAGAAACACAGACATAAAGTAACTTTAGAGGCATTTTCCCTCTAGTGCTCTGATATTTGTTTCTGCTCTAGGATTCAATGATTGTCTGATTCCTTCTACATACCGTTTACATCGAAACATAAAACAATGTGCTGGTCTTTGTGCAGGATGAAAGTAATGTCCTGGACTTACCAGTATGCTGGGGTCCTGAGCAAGGTGGTGGTGCATCTCTATGCCCCCGGAAGGAGTGGGGTTTCAGACAGAGGGGACAGAGCTAAGGGACCAGACTCCCCCAGTTAGCTGTTCATGACCCCTCCTGCAGCAGGGCCAAGAGACCCAAGGCTGCGGCAACAACAGCTTGGAACCCGGGGGATCTGACATGAATCACTGGGTCCTGGGAAAGCTGCCCCTTTTTCTCCCCCACATCAATGGCCCTGCCAGTAGAGCCTGGCAGGGCCTGCTCCCTTTTATTCCTCATTTTGTCAGGGGGAGCAAAAGGGGCAGTGGTATTAAGGTGCTGCTGTGGCAGTGCTTCAACATCAGCCATGTACAGGCCAGCTGATGTGCCTTGCCAGTGCACTTTCGCTTCTGTCTTTGTGGCAAATATATTGTCTCAAAAGAATACAAATACAGGCATGAAGAGTTTTACCTGCTCTACACAAAAACATCACTTATCAATATTTAAACAAGCTGAACAACAATGGATGAGGCTACAGTTATGTACAGGGCTCATGGAAGTTAGAGAATCTGTAACTTCCATTGACCTCCATAATATTTTCTGCGCCAGGGCTACAGCTCCCAGACACCTATCAGCCTCCACCCAGATGAGCACCCCACCACGGAGGGCATGGGGGTGGAGGGAGCCCATGCAGCTACCCAGCCACAGCAGGCAGAGGGAGGGGGTTGGACACTGCAGCTGCCCAGCCACCATGATACTCTAACTGCCCAGGTGTAGTGGGTAGACTCCAAGTGGGTGGTGGAAAGGCCCCCTGAGATCCAAGCAGCCACTCGCTGCAGGAGACAGAGCTGTTCAGCTGCCGCACCGGGGAACCCCAGAATTCCCATACACTGCAGCAACAGGGGATCCCAGAGCCCCAGCTGCAGTGGGTACTTAGCCTGCCTCCTCATTTTGTTAGGGATATTTTTAGTGAAAGTCAGAGACTGGTCATGGGCTTTGGTTAATTTTTGTTTATTGCCCATGATCTGTTCATGACTTTTGCTAAAAATATAGGTAACAAAACCAGAGCCTTAATGTGTAGTAGAAACATTTCCTGGAGCAATTCATGGGAAAATACTAATTCCTACAAAACCAAGGACTCATTCCTCTTACCCTTTTTCAAGTATTCAATACCTCCCATGTCTTAGCTCCCCTTTGAGAATTAGCATTTGTTCTGATTACTCTCTGAAAAAATCATGCAATATTGCTAAATGAAGAAAGAAGAAGTATCACATTCAAGCAACAGATGACAAGGAGAGCTATTTAGTGTTACTTATAAATGCAAAATACATAGCACTAGAAGGTCCTCAGTGTTTAGATATCAGGATGACAGGCGCACTAGAGAAAGAATAGAGAAATAATATATGGAAGTAAATAAAAACCTTGATTCTCTAACCTCATCATTTAGCTCTTGTATATGAACTTCAAAATTCCAGTCATTCTCTTCATAACACACTGAACACGATTACCCACATAAGGCTGCCCAGCACTGATAAAATCTCCTTCTCCAAAGTATTGAAGAAGAATATAATAGTCTAGCGAAATCCCACAGGATGGCCATAAGATGCTGCAATTCATCCAGGGTCTGATTCTCCAGTGTATTATATCAATAGAACAGCACTGAAGTCAATACAGTTACATTTGTTTCAAACACGGTGTTACAGGCTGGAGATTCAGGCACCAAGAGAAGAGAGAATTACAAAAACCTGTCCATACGATAGCATTATCAAGTACAGTTCTACCACAACCCCTCTGTCACTTGCTGGATGACAATAATAAGCCTGCCCTTCCTTCCACTAATGTATTAGGATGGACAAGAAGGTCAGATGACACTTTGCATGATAGGAGGGGATTACAGAAAGCCTTCTGCCATGGTTCACTAAGGCTCTGAGGCAGCTACAAACTTCTAACATAACAAGGTATGCTCTGAGATCAGCACAATCCTGATTTGGGAGAAAGGAGATATGGCAATCTCTTAGCTAAGGCTTGATGGTCTATATTTAATAGAATTAACTGTGACCAGAACCTAGTAGGATAACTCTGCTCCTGCCACATCCTTGGGCCCCAAAGACCAAAAACCACAAACTAATACCAACTCAAACTTTCTGGGGTTCAACAAACATTTTCCCCTAGGAATAAGAATTGATTTCTCCTTATAAGCCTAGTCTAGTTTAATTAGTAAAGGCTCTACTTATGAAAATATTTTTATGTATATAAATTGGGACGAACTATACTGCAAGATAGTTTGCCCCCTTTGTTTTGAGCCTAGAAGAGGTTTTCGCTGTACTTATAAGAATTGTTCCTTGTCGTTTTCCTTTGAACATTAATGATTCTGGAGTATAAATCCTAGCTCTCGAGAGGAAGGAAAAGCCAAAGAATGTTAGGGTATGTCTACAATACAAAGTTAATTCGAACTAACAGTCGTTAGTTTGAATTAACTTTAATAGGGGCTACACATGCAAACCGCTATTTCGAATTTAATTCAAAATATGGAGCGCTTAATTCGAACTAGGTAAACCTCATTCTACGAGGAGTAATGCCTAGTTCGAATTAAGTAGTTCGAATTAAGGGCTGTGTAGCCACTTAATTCAAACTAGTTGGAGGCTAGCCCTTCCCAGGTTCCCCCTGGTGGCCACTCTGGGCCAAACCAGGAAAATGCCTCTCCTCTCCCCCAGCCCCGGGGCCCTTAAAGGGGTAGACTCTGGCCAGACGGCACTTTCCAGAGCCAGTCCTGCCAGCAGCCTCTGCCCCTGACCCAGTGGCCCCAGTATGAGCCAGGGAGCCAGTGGCAGCCAGCCATCCCCCGCCCAGTCCCCCAGCACCCAGGGGCCAGCCAGGGGCCATAGACTGCGTGCACCCTCCTGGACTAGTGCGGAGGTCATGGACCTCATTGAGGTTTGGGGGCAGGCCCCCAACGTCCATGATCTCCGCATTAGGAGGAGGAACGCGGCCGTCTACGGACGCATAGCGGCCACCATGGCCCGAAAGGGACACAGGCGCACCCAGGAGCAGGTGCGCCTGAAAGTTAAGGAGCTGCGGCAGGTGTACACCAGGGCCACCAGGGGCGGCGCTGCAGCAGGAGCTGCACCTATCCTTACTTCCCCGCCCTTGACCAACTCTTGGGGGGGGGGGGGCGGTCCGTGCCAGCCCGGGAGGCAGCGAGCCAGGACCGGAGGGCCCTTACCCGGGCGCACCAGAGGGGCCACTGCCAGTGGTTCTGGCACCGGAGTCAGCAGGCTCGTCCAGGGAGGCCATACTGGGTAAGTGCCAGCACTGTCTCCTGCCTGGGGGGGAGGTGGGGAGGGAGACCAGGGACTGCGCACGTGGGCCATGCCTCCCATGGATCACGCAGCCACCTGTGCATGTGCGAGCACATGCCATGCCACCCGTGGGCAGGTGGCTCCAGCTGTGTGACACCCAGGGGCCGTGGCCCAATAGGCACACGCGTGTGTGAAGAGACCTGACACGCTCCCGACCCCGGGGCGGGACCCAGCAGGACGCCCTCCCTTCACACGCCCCCTCTACACGGAGGCAGGAGACATCTCCCCCCGCCCTGGCCGCACTATACATGGTACAGGGGTATGGATGCGGTCTTGGGGCAGCTCCCAGTCCCGGGGAGAGCCAGACATCTTGACCATGGCCTCTGTGCAAGCACAGCGGCTCTGACGGTGCAGGGTGCAGACGCCCTCACGTCGTGGGGGGCAGGGCTGGGCATCATCCACTGTGTCCCCAGGGAGAACTGACCACTTCTCTTCTTTCTCTACAGCTGCACCAGCTGCTCGTGCAGAGCGCACCACCCCACCCGGGACATACTCCCGCACCCGTGGCCTGCTCCGGACCACCACCACGCAGGAGTACTGGGACCAGCACCTGGGGGCTCTGCGAGCCCTGCACCGCACCGTCAAGGTCTGGATGCAGGAAGACCTGCAGCTCCGCCGGGAGCAGCTGGCTGAGGATCGAGCCAGAAACGCTAACCTGCAGGCCCTGCTGCAGAGCATGATGCCCTGTGCCGGTCCTGCACCTGCTGCCCCCCCAACAACTGTCCCTCCTCCCACTCCTGCCCCCCCTCCCACCTCTTCCTCCTCAACCTCCACACCCGCCACCTCAACCTCTGCACCTTCTACCCCATCCCCACGGGGACGCCGAGGCCCCCTCCCTCGCCATGCTGGGAGGCGGTTGGCCCGGCGAGACCCCCCCCCCGATCCCTGAGTTTCCCCTCCCCGTTCTTCCCCTTGTTTCCCCCTTCCAGCTCTCTCCTCCCAGTTTTCCCCCTCCCCTCTCCCACCCTCTCTCCTGCCCTCTCCTGCCTCCTTTCCCCCGTCTCCCCACAGTTTCATTCCCCCTCCCCAGTTGTGTTGAATAAAGAGAGTTGTCTTTTATTTGACATCAGGAAGGGGGGGCTCAGGAAGGGTAAGTGGAAGGACAAGAGGGAGGAATGGGGCACAAGCCCCCATTGGGGCAGACCGGGGACACTGTTACCGCTCCTCAGGGTGGAAGCTCTCCTGCAGGGCCCCCTGGATCCTGACATCCCCTCGATGGTCCTCCCAGATGGCAGCCTGCAGACAGTGCAGCCAGGCTGCTGGCAACGTGTCCACGAGACGCAGCAGAGTCCCCGGGGGCAGGCCTGGCTCCATGTTGCAGAGTGCCGTGGTGTCCCGAGCGAGGGCAAGCAGAGCACTCCGAGACACAAATGCTTTGCTGTCCCTCAGCAAGGTAGACCAGCAAGCAGAGAAACCTGAGAACTGTCTGTCCGAGATGGGGGGTCGGGTCCCTTTAAGCACAGCCCTCGGCTAGCCTGAGGCAGGAGCCCCACACACTAAGTCCGACCCTGATGCCCTTTCGGCACTGGTTCTGGCCAGCCTTACCTTCGATTCAGGGTCCGCTCAATGTGGACGTGCTATTTCAAATTAGCAAAACGCTAATTCAAATTAGTTTTTACGTCTAGATGCGTTATTTCAAATTAGCTTATTTCGAATTAAGTAATTCAAAATAAGTTAGTTTGAATTAGTGCTGTAGTGTAGACATACCCTTAGTGTTTTCAACAGAACTTGTTTTATAAGCCTTGAGGAAATCCAATGATTTGAAATCTATAGCATGTGTGTGTGTTTTTATGTGCATACCTACCGTGTTTGATAAAGCATACCCATAGTATCTCCACTGACCTCAGTGACAGACACCTGTGGACTGTAACTGAGAACAGAACCATGCCCAAAATATTTTTTCACCCCTGTATTCTGCTTCCTTTTTTAGACTAGATGGAATAGCATTGAGGCTGGGGCTGAAAAATGATTCATTTAGAAGAGATACAAACATAGCACAGAGCTCCAGGACCATTGAGGAGGGAAATGTGATTTTTTTTTTGGCGCTTTCATTGGCTTAAAATATTTTCCTTGTACAATTGTCTTTGAAAATTCCTGGGATGTATCCTAGATGCAGAGATGTCCTCTTTATGCTCTGACACTCTCCTACAAAACATTCCAATTATGCCTATAATTCACACATTTGTCACAACATTGTCCTTCTGATACAAAGAAGCCCCAAATAGAAAGCCCAGCCCAGTGACCTTACCCACCTATACAGGTTGGACCTCCCCGGTCTGGCTCCCTCAGGAGCTGACTAGTCCTGGATGAGGGATTTTGCCAAATCAGAGGAGGTCATATATGGCTCCCCTGCTACTGATTACCCCAGCCCTGGACCAGCCGCTGGTGTCCTGGCCAACACTCACTTGCCACCAGCCTGGCTGCCCTGTCAGTCCCACCATCTCCTTTCCTGCTGTGCCAGGCAACCCTGCTATAGCACACCAAGCTCCAGGCTCTGCCAGGCAGCCCCACTGTATTCCTGGCCCTGCTGGGAAGCTCTGCTGTGGCATACCAAGCTTCTGGCCCCTCTGGGCAGCCCCACTATGCTTGTGGCCCTGCTGGGCAGCCCCACTGAGTTGTGCCTGGCTGCCCAGATATGGCATGCCAGGCAGCCCAGCTGTGCGGAGATGGGCAGCCCAGTTGCAGGGAGCCCAGCCCCCAGCCCTCCACTAGGACTCTCTGGTCCTGGATCATTCATGGTTCTGCCAGACGACAGATGTTGCCGGACCAGGGAATCCTGGATTATCAAGGTTCAACCTGTACCATTGCAATTTAGGAGCTGGGTGGCACTTCCTAAAATCCAAATAGATCTGGACCAACAGGCTGTGAGGCCAAACTTGAAGGATATGTACTGGTTTTTTTTTTTTTTCCTGTGGAGTCCTGGATGGATTTTAACACCCTCCCCCCCTCCCCCCCCCGCATGAAACTGGAGGAGAGCAGGCAGATATGTCACTGGCTGACCTTTTCTGGGTGAATCCCCTTGGAAGCAGCCACTCCTGTAAGTAGGAAATAGGGAGGCTATACCCTTCCTTCTAGATTTTCAATTTGTGCTTTTAAAATCTATTGTGTCCTTTTATTTTTTCCCATTAAGTCTGGTCCCATCACTGATGAAGAAACACATTTATTTTCTCTAAGTGTACATGTCACATGAATGATTATTCTCATCACTGGAAAGAACCACCAGACACCGTGATCGTCTCCTTGCAGAAATGAACTACAGGGAAAAGCAGGGCCTAGAGGCATTTGGCAGTCAGAGTGGCAGCCTACCGCTGGAAACCTTTTCTACCTGGGCCTTCTTTCCCCCTGTCTAGACGTCATGTCATACACGTGGGAGTAGGTAGAAACTGATGGGGTCAGTGCTTTGGCATCTGGAGTGTCTATCCACTGTGACTTTAGTCACAGGAATTGTTGCAATTCAGTAATAAGAGAAATTATAAACAGCCCCTGCATTTTCGTAACTGCAAATTTGAAAAGAGATCTTCATTTACGGCACTACTGTTGTACTATAAAGACCTAATGCAAATTCAATCACGCTGTGTGAAGGGCAGCTTTACAAATATTTTATAAAGGGCTAATAAATGATTAATAGATGTTTAGTAAACAATTATTCAATTGTTATAGTGTGCAAATATTCAACAGTTTTCTTATAACTATATTTATAACCATATAAAGGCTGCAGAGGATTAGATTATTGGTAAATGTTGGTAAATGTCAGTTTCATCATGCATCCACAAACCAATAGAAATATTTTTGTTGAAAAATATTTACAGATAGTCAAAGAAAGAAAAATTATATTTGAGAACTTATTAATTTGATGTAAAGATATTTACTTTGCATATTTTGATATGTAATGCTGACAATTTGTGTCTTAATGGTTGTGAAGCTTTAACTTTTTTTAATCCCAATAGCAATTATCATTAAATGGTTTGGCCTCTCTATTTACTGACCACCCTCCGTAATTTCCTGCATTTGTGCAAATTTAAATTGATGAAAATAGGGGGAAATGCTAAACCCCCATAATTTTGCACAATTGTAGAAATGTAAATTGAAAAAAACTTTAAAAGCATGCATTAGTATCAGTCAATTATGAAATAATCCTATTCTGCCAAGCCTAAGTATATATGACATACTACTCTTATCTGCAATAGGTTTACAATAGCTATTAATCATGTATTAATCCTTTACAAAACTACTTCTTAATCTGCCCTTCATACAAAATGTGATCAGAAATCCTTCTCTAGAAGAAAAAGCAGTGTAGAAATCCACTGTAGAATCCAAGCAATTGTTATTGATATTTCACTCATGCTCAACTCTTAGTAAATGAAGAATGAACAAATGAAGACTAATCTTCATTTGACATGGAAAAGCACTGGCAAGTAACTTGGGAGAAAGAAAGCTTACACAGGATCTATCTCTTTTAAACCTGGATTTAGCATTCTTGATTTCATGAGCTCAGGTTTTTTCTTCCACCAAAGGAAAAAGCCCACATACACACAGAATAAATCACATTAAAGATAAATCTTCCTATTTAGATTCTTAGAAAACAACGATGAAATTGAATGTGTATTGTTAACCCTCATAACACTGGCTCTTTCCAGACTGCCACACTGACAAATGCTTTGAAAGACAGTGCAGATAGCTCCTAAGTTGCCAAAGACAGAGTTATAAGATATTCTAATATCAAATTCTGTCAGTGATTTTACCTTTACTGTCATTTTTCCCAAAGGAATGAATTTAAAGAAACACTTCTTTTGAACTCTCTGTCAAACACTAGGTATGTTATTATGACAGCTCTCAGAGCGCCCAGGCCTGTGAGTAACCTTCAGCATGATGAAGACTTGCTTGTGCTTAACTGGAAGTCAGCTCCCTGACACCAACTGCTTGTTAGTCACCCAAAGAATTTCTTCTTGGCTATGCCATACCTTGCTTTGCCTTCCAGGTTGACAATAAATGCACACCAGTCCCCTTTGAAATATATCTTTGAAGCGTCTGGGCTTCTCTGCCACTGAACATGGACAGAAATATCAGGTCTGCTCTTCTCAATAGAACAGAATACACACCAGCTTGAACGATTCACCTCCAGATCAGCACCTTGTATCAGACCAGAGCACTGAGATACAGTTATAGTGAAACTAAGCTTACTGGGAAAGGTTCAAGATCGAAAAGGTAATGAGAAAGGATAATGGAAACAAAAGATTATATATAGCAAAATCATAGGATGATTTCTAGCAACTAAACACAATAGAAAAGGCCCTCCTTCTGCCTATAGAAATACCTCTCCCTATCCTTTGCATCATTTCAGCCAGGTAAGGTTGTAATTCCATTTTCATCAGTGTAGTAATCTGACTGTCCTATTACCTCCTGGGTGCAGGACAAAGAGGCGTCTTCCTTGCCTAACCCTTGTATTCCCCAAAGTTGATCGCTTGCACCCAGAGTGAGGATACTACCCTTTGGTTTATTCTCTCATTTGTTGCCTTCTTACAGATTTCACATCTCTCCCATTGACTTTGTATGTAAGTGGGGCCTGCATTGTACTGGCTTACAATATTTAATTTACATGCAGACAGAGAGAGGTGCATGCACTTATTTTATTTGTCAGAATCTTGGTCATGTCTTGACCCAGATGTTAGGAGCATATTTGCAGAATGCATACAGCATCTAGACATACATTTCACTAAGATATTAATACCTGCTTTTATGTAAGACCACACATGACATTTTTGGTGAATCAGAATGTATATAAAAGGATCAAGAGATTCTTGTACCCCTCTTGTTGGTTGGCATTGAGGGGTTTATGGATCACAGTTATATAAATCAAAATGCAATTATTTCTTCCAAATGTCTCTCTGACACTGTTATGAATTCTTCTGTGTCCTCATGTAAAAGATATAGTGTTGCTTTTTTAAAAGAGAGGTAATTGCAATTGTACTGACATTTGCCAACCAAACTAGACTCAAAAACAGAACTACACATTTTTAAATGCTAAACTTCCAGCAGGGAATTCAGTATTAAAAGGATTTTATTGTTTAATCAATTTTAAAAGTACTTGAATACTATGAAATGGCTAGTTATGGAGATCAATGTGCTCCCAAAGTGAAAATGCAGTGTATATGCATGTACCAAAATGGGGTTACAGTGACCTATCTAAAGAGAGGTGTGAAATGCTGCAGAAGTTCTTCTAAGTGCCTGGGTTCTGGCTGTGAAAAAAGAAAATGCTGGTTTGGTAATTTACAAAATGCATTCTGGTTAGTGTTCTGGCCATAATGAGACAGCTATTTTTTCCACATAAAGACGCTATGAGATGCCTCATGGAAGCAGCACAGGCCTGACCATACCATCCTAGAGGAAACAAACCATGTCATCTTATGGAATATCCCATTATTTCCCCAAGAATGGGAGGGGAGAGGGCACAATCTAGAAACCCCATAGAACTGTAGGGTCCTTAGACTCATGAGGTGACATGGATTATGGAATGTAGTGCCAAATGACAAACCCTTCTCAAATTTCTTCTCCGTTCCCCTACCATCACCATCTGCATGGTTCTTTGCTTGGCTGTTGGGCTGCAGCCAAAACTTGTTTCTCTCATACATGCTGAGCTTCCAAAAATCGACAGCTCTCTGATCTGACAACATCTGTGGTCTGGAAGGACCCAGATGCTTCTAGACCAAAAAAGCCTGGGAGTCTAAGGGCAGGAGGGACAGTTGGGACTGGGGGCAACAGGGTTGGCAGCCCAGTTGAGGGTAATAGAGCAGTGCTGGGCCAGGGCTGGAGCCTCATGGCAGCTCACAGCAAGCGGGATGGAGCCTCACAGCAGAAGCTGGAGCTGGGCTGCCCAGGGAGTCAATGGCAACTGGGTGAGAAGTCCAGCCTGGTTGTGCGGGGCACACAAGTGAGGATGCCTGCTGAGGCTGGCAGCAGGTGATGGGTTTGTGGGCCAGTGGCAGTCCTCCGCTGGTCCAGAAAATTCACTTATTCGGGACCATTCATGTCCTGACGCTGCCAGACCAGGGAGGTCCAACCTTTACTTGTTTCAGAATAGTATCTCTTTGTAAAGAAAATTGCAGATGCTGTCTAGAAATCTCTCTTATGGTACAACGTATAGAACAGGAAGGGTCTACATTGTGGAACAATTGTAGCACATATGTATTGTGGCAGGGTGTTGCCCTGCCCTGGCCCTTTAAGGGGCCAAGGAGCTGGAGGGAGGAGAGCCCAGCTGTGGGCAATTAGGAGAGCCCAGCTGAGGGCCATAAGGAGGGCCCAGCTGAGGGCTATAAGAACAGCTCCTGGGAGGAGAGTCATATACCTGCCTGCTACTCTGGAGGGAGAGCAGTTAAGACCTGATGGCCAGGGAAGAAGGAGGCTCCCTGGAGGAGGGCAGGACTGGGGAGGCTCAGGCAGGAGCAACCCTGGCTACACAGCCTGAGGCCCAGTGCTGCATAGGAGACAGTCATGAAGGGCCGGGGCGAGCAATGGAGGCAGCCTGAAAGGGCCGGGCGGCATAGGAGGCAACTGTGGTAGTCGGGGGGAGGCTGAGCCAGGGAAGCCCCAGCCCATAAGTCCAGGAGGCAACCAGCAAGGCAGAGGCATGCCTGTGGCCAGGGAGTAGGGGCCTGGAGATCCTGCAGCTTGCCCGGAGGGTCTGTTAAGGGGCTGGCAGGGGGCCGGAGGCCAGGATGGTGCAAGGGGAGTTAGGAGTCCAAGGAGAAGAACTGGGGGTCCCCAAGCATCGGGAGGACCCTGGAGGAGAAGCAGACTTCAACAACATGGACTCTCCCCCGGAAGGGGGGGTGCGGAGCAACCGAGGAGTGGTCACTGCCGGAGGGCAGTGCCCGTAGCCACCACCACACCCAAATGGGGTGTCGTAGTTGGCTGCTCGTTCCCCCAACCGGCCATCCTGGAGGGAAGAGCTGGGCAAAAAGAAGAAAAAGTGAGTGAACCTGCTACAGTATATACACTAAGGCTATGTCTAGACTACAAAGATAAAAATTGGAAAAAGAAATGCAATTTGTGGTACGCAAATTGCATTTCTTTGCCCAATTTGCTTCCAAAAGAGGCTTTTCTGAAATTTGGCCCATCTACATGGGGCCAAATTTCAGGAAAAAAACCTCTTTCGGAACATCCCTTCTTCCTTGTAAAATGAGGTTTACAGGGATGCCAACAAAACATGTCCGCTTTTCCAACATTTTTTTTTTTTTTGGAAAAGCAGACATGATCCTTGGATGCAGCAGGGCTTTTCCGGGATATCTCTGGTATCCCGGAAAAGCTCTGTAGTCTAGACATACCCTTACGATCTTATCCAATTCTTCCCCTTCCTGGAATTGGCCTCCATTCAGCTTCCTAAATCTGAGGTAGAACTGTGGCTAAAAACAGTTTGACATTAATCTTAGCTCCTAAAGCCCCCTGAGCTATTTACTCCCAGGGCTCCTCACCCCATAAATGTTCTCCTGTGCTTGTCTTCAGTTTCAGAATTATGCTTACCCTTTTATCTTTCTGCTGTAGAGTTAATGAGCTCCACCTGGTATGACTGCTTAGGGATTTAGCAGTATAACTTTGCACCTGCACTCATGGCCATAAAGTCTGAGTGGGATATTATACCAAGCTAGACACCACACATGCCATGCATCACACAGGCTGAAATGTCTTTCAAGAAGATGATGTGAGGTCAAAAATATTCTTAATCATTGGTTAAACATGGAATCAGTTTTATGACTCTATAAATAAGAATAAATAATTTTTAAAACTCTACCAGCTACATTTCAAAATTATTTTTATTCTGAACCCCTCCCCCCCCATGCAGAGTGCTTCACTGTATCAAAGGGACAGACAAATAAAATTATGCATTTGTCTAGTAGTGCCTCGTCTAGGGTAGGCACTCTCCAAACATTCAAGAAGGGTGGTTGTGAGTTCCTTAGACCAGCTACCTAATGACAGATGAACAAGAAGATGGAGGTTAAAGGAAATGAAACTACAGAAGGCGATTTACCTTATGACAGAAGAGGGTCTTTATGTTGTTAGACTTCAGCCCTTGTCAATGAGTTAAGATAAGTCATGCCATACGTCTGGGCTCACAGGAGAAGGCATGGAGATGATTTTGTGTCCAGAGTTCAAGCCCAAAAGCCATAACAGAAAAGTAGTTTGGTGCATGAGAATATTGGCAGGAATAAGAGCTTGCTGTGAAAACCATGGGGCTGGGTCTGCGCTCACACCAGTGTTGCACTCGTGTCACTCCACTGACTTCAATAGAGTGACCCTGGTTTTATACCAGTGTGTGACACAGCAGGTTTTGACACTGTACCTGACAAATCCCCCACAAAAATAATATCCATGAAAATGTTCAGTCTTATGTTGTGAACCACAAGGATAAGGGTAGCAACAAACAACCCCGTCCCAAAACAAAAAACTCAGCAACTGTCCAATTAATGACAAGAAGAAGGGAGAAACGGCGAAGGAAAGAGCTCCTAATAGAGTCTATAAAGGTTAAATTACCTATTAAATGCAGAGGAAAACACTCACCCACACTTGCCATTCCTTTAAAGTAAGAAAAAAATCATACATATTGTAAAGCAAGAGTATACTCCTGTAAACTCTTGCTCTACAATATCTGTTGCTCTGATGTCACATAGGTGGTGTGGTTGGCAGGTCAAAATTTTTGGGACTATTTAAGATGGTATAACTCATTGGACCTTAAGGATTGCTCTAAATTATCCTAGGGACTCTATCAGCTCCTAGTTAGCACAGGATTGACCATTCCATGAACTATTTTTATGCTAGCCCAATTTAAAACTTTGGGAATTTTCTATTTTTTTAAAATTAAATACCAAAGCAAATAAAACCCTTCAGTTTAAATTGGGTTGCAAAGGAATCTGCCACTATCTGGTATTTTTGCTCTATAGTAGATTTCAGTGTAATTTTCCTTCTTGTGTGCATATTCTAATAAACCCTAATTTGCTCACCTACTTTAAATGTAATTATTCCTTTGCCTCATCTGATTAGACAGATTGTCTAAATGGCAGAAGTGTAAAGTGGTTTTATTAACTGCAGTTTCTTGTCTGTTAGGCAATAAGAGCACTAAAATACCGAGCAGCTGAATTCTGAACTTCTTGCTAAACGGACCTCTAGCAGCTGCATTTTAACTTCTAGACAGAAGAATTTTTACCCATTTGCTTCATTGCATAATTGGCCTAATGCACTGCTTTTGTCTTTCAAGTATTGGCCAATACTGAAAAGGGGATGCCATTTCTGATTAACCAGTTGCATGACAAATCTTATGCTTTGATGTTTGATTAGGAATTCTTATGGTGACACAGTCAACTTAAAACACATTTGGAAAATATTTACCAAATGTTTCTATAATAGGCTGCAAGGTTTAAGGGACAGTGTATATGACTGGGATTTGGAAGACGCAGATTTCAGTCCTGGCCCTGCTACTAACCTGCGATGTGACTTTAGGACGGTCTCTATATTTCTGATCCTACTCCCATCCTTTGTCTGTTTAGAAACAACAAGTAGTCTTGTGGCACCTTAGAAAGTAAATATATATATGCACAGAGAGACAGAGAGAGACTAGACAAACTATAGATATAGATATAGTATTATGATCTTTCATGGGCAAAACTCGATTCATTAGATGAACTGGAGAGGAATAACAGAAACCCAGTATTTGGCTACGTCTAGACTGCAAGCCTCTTTTGAAAGAGGCTTTTTCGAAAGATACTTTCAAAAAAGCCTCTTTCAAAAAAGAGTGTCTAGAATAGACGAGACGTCTCTGGATGCTCTCTTTCAAAAAAGCACAGTTTACATTACATAGCTCCTTTTTTAGAAAGAGCACTTTTGAAAAAAGGCGTTATTCCTTGTAAAACGAGGTTTTTCCACTGCCAAAAAAACTGCTGTGTTCTTTCAATTTACTTTTGAAAAGGCCACTTTTTTCGAAAAAACCCTGGAGTCTATACACACCCTTAGTGACAGAAAAAGAAGGAAAAAAAGATACCTGTTAACTGTAGGACCAGTGCTAATGAGACTAATAAAGGTTACCTTTTTCCCCTTCTTTTTCTGTTATAAATTCTGGGTTTCTGTTATCCCTCGCCAGCTCATCTGTTGAAGTGGGTTTTGCCCACGAAAGTTCATGATACTATTTATATATATTTGTTAGTCTGTAGTGCACATCTACACAGCAGGGCTATAGCTGAAATAAGCTATACAATTTGAGCTACATCAATTGGCTTATTTTGGCTTTTGGCTCTATTTATTTACACAGCAGGAAGTCCGAGAGAGAGCATTCTTCCTCCAACTTCCTTTACTCCTTGTAAAATGACAGTTACAGGAGTCGGAGTAAGAAGTTCTGCAGCTCGACATTATTTTGATATTATGTCAAAATGACTGTGGGTAGTGTAGATGTGCACAATGTAATTTTGGAATAATGTCAGTTATTCCGAAATAACAGTGCTGTGTAGATGTACCATAAATTAGCATATACAACCCACGTATGAGTATTACCCGTACCTGTGTATACCCCACGGTTTTTCCTGATTGAGTAAAAATAGTCTTACATACCCTGCGTGCGTGTATAGCCCACGGGAGATGAACCACGGTTACTGTTAATGAACAGCACCTGTAATGAAGTGTTAATGAGCCACAGCTGATAACACTGAGCAGTAAGTATGCTACAACCCTTATTGCTGGTATATAATCCCACCGTTTTACCATTCATTTATTCCTTTAGTAGTTTTAACTTGTACTGAATTTTAAAAAGGTATTTTAAACTTTTTACACTTTTTAAACATGCCTAAGCGCAAATCCTACACAGCCGATTTTAAATTGTGTGTTGTGACACATGCAAAGGACAATAGAAACAGAGACGCAGGGAGAAAATACTCTGTGAACGAAAAGTCTGTTCAGGAGTGGAGAAAGGAAGAAGCAGAGCTTGAAAAATTACACCCTAGGAAAAGAGCGTGATGCGGAAAGAAAGCCAAGTGGCCAAACCTGGAAGAAAAGTTGTTGAAGTGGGTTCATGCACAGAGACAGAGCAAACGGGCAGTGTCAACGGTAGCCATACAACTCAAGGCTCGACTTATGGCTATGGAACACAAAATCTATTATTTTAAGGGGGGCTTGGGAAATTGGGTGTACAAATTTATGCAGAGAAACAATCTGTTGATTCGCGCACGGACATCCGCTGGCCAATGGCTTCCCGATGAATGGGAAAAGAAAATGGATGATTTAAAAACTTTTGTACATAAAGAAATTGACCAGCTGGGCTTGCAACCAAGCAATGTTATTAACATGGATGAGGTGCCCATGTCATTTGACATACCTGCTACTCGGTCTGTTGCAGAAACGGGAACGAAAACAGTCTATGTAGCAACCACCGGTCATGAATGCACCTGTTTTACTGTAGTGTTGGCATGCACAGCAAATGGTGATAAATTAAAACTTATGGTGATTTTTAAGAGGATAACGATGCCTAGAGAAACTGCCAGCTGGCGTTTGTGTGGGTTGTAACAGAAAGGACTGGATGAACACAGATGTTATGAAGACCTGGATAGACAGCTGCTTTTGTGCACGAAAAGGTGGTTCTTTTAATCCTAAATCTCAGCTGGTTTTAGATTCCTTGGCTGCCCACAAAGAAACTTCAGTTCAGAAACATATAAACTCCATGGGTGCACATATTGCCATAATTCCAGGTGGGCTGACTAGCAAGTTGCAGCCGCTTGATGTGGCTGTCAACCACCTGCTCAAGTGCTTCATTCAAGAGGAATGGGACAGTTGGATGACAAATGGGGAACACACATTCACTCCGGCAGGTCGACAGCGCCGTGCAACTTAGGTGGAAATTTGCAGATGGATTTTGGCTGCTTGGGACAGAATAAAACCGGCTACTATTCGCAATGGGTTCCGTAAATGTGACATTCTTCCCAACGTTGACTCTTCTAGCTCTGAATCGGACTACGACAGCGATTCTGATTCGGCACCACAGACATCAACTGTCCCCGAAGCTCACCTAGCCTTGGCTATGGATTTTATGGATGGTTTTTGTGACAGTGACTAAGATGAAAGTTTTGATGGTTTTGAAAACTCAAATGCTGAGGAGGATGCTGCTGGCGCTGATTCTAGAGCTCAGAGTGAATGAACTTATGTATTTTATGACAATGCGAAGATGGCTTTCTTTTAAATAGTTTTACCATATATTTATTCTTTTTCTAGTAGAATGTATTTTAACATAACTGCCTCAATTATTAAATTAAAATGTGCTGCTTTTATCAAGTAAGAGTCAGTCTTGTCTTCCTGCACTTTCAGTTAAAAAAAAAAAACAACCCGTATTACACGCAGACGAGTATAACCCACCGGGGGGGGGGGTGTATTTGTAAAACTTTGCATAACCCGCGGGTTATATACTCTAAAACACGGTACCCTCAGGTGCCACAGGACTACATGTTGTTTTTAAAGTTGTAGATTAACACAGCTACCCCTCTGAGATTTTTTTATATATTTAGTTAATCCCTGCACCCAACTGCTTAGTATTTCTTACTAACTGTATTTTACAGGTGGCCTCCATTTTCATTGTGGTCTCTAGGCACTACGATAATACAGATAAATATTACTGATAGTTATATTTGTTAATCAAGATAGTGTATGACTCTAATTGAAATAATTTAGAGGAAAATGTTTGCTTATTTTCAATTTGTCTATTTGGTGCATTTCAGGAGCAAACTTTCCTAGAGCTTCTCTTTGAATAATGAAGCTCACTTTGAGCCCTTAGCCAATACACAGGAAGTTAACATGTCAGCTTTTCAAAACAATTATATTTTCACAAGTATATAAACATTTAGTTCAATGTAGTGGACCCTCCATTCCTTCTAGAGAAAGTAGTAATCTTGCCTGAATAGAGTCTAGAATTGTTTAAATACATATACATGTGTAGCAATGCATACAGCTGACAAATATTGTAGATAATATATTTGACTAATAATATTCAGCTGATTAATGATGAAAAATTTGAAGTATTACTTGTCAATGGGCATGAAACATTATTCAGATAAATCATTATGAATATAATTTGACCAGCTTTAGCAGGGAATAAATAATGATAGTTAATTATGATTATGTATAATAACAGCAATCTAGAGCTAACCACAAGTGAAACTGAGTCAAGAAGGCAATGCCAATTTCACAATTTGCTATCCTGGACCTGAGAGAGAGAGCCAGTGTAAATCATGGGATAGTCACCTTTAGGTAGTTGCTTGAAGAACAAACTTAGTACAAGTTGTACCTTCCTTAACCTAGACTACCTGGTCCAGCCGGACAATGGATGTTCCTGGACCACAGAGCCCAGGAAGAGGGAGGTCTGCTGGCAGGGAGGAGCACTGTAAGGGGCACCAGCAACTCAGCCAGGAGCCCAGAGTGTGTGCATGTGTGGGGGAGGACAGATGGCATGGCAGGGAGTTCTGGCCTCAGCAGAGCACTCTGGCCCCAGCAGCCGGAGAGTTCTAGCTTGGCCATGGACCTCCAACTCCAGGTAGAGAGCTCCAACACCAGTGGCAGCCAGAGAGCTCTGGCCCCATCCCTCCACCCCAGCTGCAGAGTTCTGGCTCCAGCTGCAGAGTTAGGCAGCTGTAACTCACTGCCCCAGTTGTGCAGCTCTGGCCATGGCACTCCAGCCCCCGACAGCAGCAGGGCTGGGGACAGCCCTGGTGGAGTGGGGCAGCAGTGGGGGCAGGCTGGAGTCCTAGCTCTGTGGCAGCACAGCCACAAGGTGAGGGACCTTCCCTGGTCCAGCAAATCCCCTTGTGCTGGACCAGTGAGGTCCAATCGATAGCACCCATTCAGATCCCAAGATTATGAACATTGTTGCAACATTGGCTCCAGAGTTTCATTATTCTTTCAGGCCTTGTAGGGTTGATTGTTAGGATGAGAAATTGATGATAGGAGTCAGATTATTTTTTTAATAAACAAGTTTACACCAATATATCTGTTTCCCCTGAACACAGTAGAAACAAACAGGAAGCAGTTTCCTTACCCAGAAGTCCTGAGATCTTTCTTTCTGCAAGCACTGTGCCCAGAAAAAAGTCTCACTTTGCATCCTGTCATGGTCACACTACCTAGCTCCTTTCTCTCCCTACAATACACACCACCTGCAGCCAGTCTCCTGGCCCCTGCCTATGAAACCATGGAAACACTTTATTCACTTGGCTAAGCTCAGACCTGCCAAGCTTATTGCCAAAGGCAGTCCTCACAGCCCTCAGCCACTTGGATATTCTAAAAGGGCTTGATCGGACCTTCTCTTGAGTCTGAAAAAGAGTGTTTGCCACACTCATTGGCTTTAGTGAGGTCTGTGATTGTCTTTGGAACCAAGACTCACTCATCTGCGGGAAGCCACTTGCACTAGCATAACAATATCTAAGGTTGTATGAAGTTAATGCACTACTGGCCTTATAGGTACTGATCATGACTGTCTCCCGTCCTGTTTTATGGTGTTATTTCTTCCTGAAATGGAAAAAAACAGACACCAGTTTACAGACTTAAGACCCTGTTTTCTGGTGCTGCCATTAAGATTCAGTAACTTCAGTTTCTGAAGGATGTGTTGTAGGAAGTTACAAAAAAACACAATCCTGGTTCTATCTGAACAGACCTACTTCTTTGAAAAGCACAGTTTAGTGAAAAGTAGTGCATCTCTGTATTGACTTTATTTCTCTGAAGCTGCGATGAAACCAAGTTATAATACTTGTGCCCAGGACAATAAGTGATGTTGGGAGCTTCTAGAGTATGGGGTTTGCTTAGCTGTGACAAGGGATTCTTTACTTTTGCTCCTCCATTTCATCTCATTTGGCCCAAATAATTCAGATGACTAGAGGCTGCTTCACTGTTAAGTACAATGTTCATATGATGGTAGTCATATGATTAATTACACACAAGACAAAACCCAAAGTCACTTCCGAAACACAAAGCATTTTCAAAAAGAAATGGGACATTCTTTATTAAAGAGCAGATCAAACAGCAAGGGCATGTCTAGTTTTATTTTATATTTCTGAGAGAGCTTTCTGTTGATTAATGGAGAAGCAGAGCACAAGTCTGCCACACCAAATAGCACTGTTGCTTTTCCTGGACTAATGAAATTTGAACATAGAGCTTTCTAGACTTTTTTTCTATTGAACTGTATATACTAAAATTACCACTGCAAGAACTTGAAAAATCCCCTTGTGAAAGGTAGGCAAAGCTTTAACCCAGAGAAACCATCAACAGAACTCAAAGTTCTGGAAGTTTTTACCTGGGCTAAAAAATCCCCTCTTCTTTTACTCTTTCCCTGTCCTTGAAAAGTCTGAATTTCAGGAGAAAATAAAAATTCAGCAAAGGCTAAAATTTTCCTCTCTGATCTTCACTGTGATCTCTATTGAATATTCTGCTTATTTGGCATGATTGAAACCCAAGAAAAGCTAAGGGGAAGATGTCCCTTTCATTCAGTGAACTTTGGATCAGGCCCTTCTACTGCATGCAACGCTTCCACTCACAGGGTATGTCTACACTACAGAATTTTGCCGGAAAAATGGCCATTTTTCCAACAAAACCTGAGTTACGTCCATACTGCAATTGCATTTTTCTGAAAGTAAATTGAAAGAACAGAGGGGTTTTTCTGGCATTGGTAATCCTCTTTCTGTGAGGAAGAAGCCTTCTTCCAAAAGAGCTCTTTCAGAAAAAGGTGTGGGAGGAGGGGGAAGAGGGAGTTCTTTTGAAAGAAGAAGAAAGAGGAAAAAGCACAGGTGCCCTGGTGGCCACTCTGTCCTTAATAATCACAGCTTAAATGTGAGAGAGCGTCCATTCAGTGTGGACACTATCTTTTGAAAAAGCAGATTGCTTTTTCGATGCACTTATGTGTGTAGACGCTCTCTTTCGGAAGAAGTTTTTTGGGAAGATCTCTTCCGAAAAAAGGTTCTTCCAAAAGAAGTCTGCAGTCTAGACATAGCCACAAAGGGAAATTCCACAGATCTATATCCAGATCTTTAGCCCAGTGCAGTCAGTGATAAAACCCAGTTACTTCTGTGGGGGTATGTCTACACTAGCCCCCTAGTTCGAACTAGGGAGGCTAATGAGGGCGACCAAAATTGCAAATGAAGCACGGGATTTAAATATCCCGCGCTTCATTAGCATGTTCCTGGGAGGTCGCCATTTTGGAAATTGACTAGCCTGGAATAACTGCCCACGTCTACACACGGCAGAGAAGGGCGATTCCGAAATAAACCCCTTACTTCGAATTACCAGTTAAACCTGAGGTAAACAGCAGTGAGTAAATAACAAGCTTTTCCAATAGTCCAAGAGGCTTGACTGAGTTCAGACACTGGGTGAACAATTAAAGGCCTTGCTAACTAAAACTGACCCTGCTTGTATCCTTGTCAAGTTTAACATTTTTTTTTACCCTTGAAAATAATGGGATGAAATTCACCCCAGCCCAGAGGGCCCAGGCCAGCACAAACTAAAATGCTATGGGAAGGATATATGGAAAGCATGGTTGTCAAAGGGCATGTACAGGGCTGCTGACCAGGAAAGGCAAAGGGGGCAGTTGTCTTGGGACCCAGCAATTAATGGGCCCAGGGCTCATGGCGGCGGCAGCAGCTAGAGCTGGGCACTTTAAAATGCCACTGGAGTGCGATGCAGTCTGGTGGCATTGAAGGCTGGCTGGGAGAGTCAAGCCTTTAGCCTCCCCTCTTCTGCCCAAGGCCCTACCACTTCCAGGGTCAGATAGCCAAGTCCTCACCACACTGTCCAGGGCCCAGCAAAGTCTGGTACCAGGCCAGGGCAGACCTGCCCTTTAGCACCCCCTTTTGACATAGCATGGCTCAGTGGTGCCCTGCCTCAATTTCCCTTCTTGGACTCCACATACTTTTCTCTTCAAATAATGGGTCTGAGTCTGAATTTCATTATTCCCAGCCTTATTTAGCGAGAATCTTCTACTCTCTTCTACTTTTCGTTCTAGCCCCTAGTTCACCCCAGAGCTGTAATTTAGGCCACCATTTGAGCCTCGGCCAGCCTTCCCTCCAGCTAGCCATTTTGCATAATCAGTTCTTTCACACCCAGTCTAGGAGAGTTCAACAAACAGACCTCCTCTGGCTGGACTCCCTAGTTCTGAGGAAAAAGAGAATACAGAGTCTTCTTTCTGGAGCTTGCCTGTATTGGTTGGGAGAGAGGGGAGCCCTGTCCTACTCAATCTCTGTGAGCGTCTTTCTCTCAGGTCCTTAAAGAAACAGTGGCCTGCTTTTCCCCAAAGCCTTAACTCTCCCCCCGGAACCATCTTCCTCTCTTTCCGAACACATAGCTCTGGCTTCTCTAGGTCTTCATCCACTGCAGAATATCCCAGGAGCTACAGGGTCACACAATAGAATAGGTGTTGACTGACCGCTAGTCTTTAATCCCCTCAATGAGACAGTCACCCTGCCATAAGGATTATCTCTTTGCACTGGGGAATTTTAGCCAAAAAATATATGTATTAAGTTGTGTGAAACTTTGGTTAGCAAAATCAGTAACCAGAAAATATTGCCTTACTTCAGGTTTTGGTACAAAATGGGCCTTGTTTTCATGCTCACTTCAGATTGCAGGCCTCTGGGGCAAGCTGGGGCAAGCTAAGTCAAGTACTGTCCAAACATGTTCTGATTTGCGGTTGTGCCATGACAGAAATGCCATTTGGGGATTTTGCATGGTTTGCAGCTTCAAACCATATAAAACGGGGTAGCTGCAGATGAATTTTAGCTTAGAGGCTTGAGAATGTTTCAAAATCCTGTGCTTTAGGGTGAAATTCAAGGTCTGCAAATCCTCTTGAGAGAACAGAAACTTATTAATAACAAAATATGTAAATAAATAAAGGCTTTGCCCCCAATATTATCTGTTGAGAACCAAGTGAGGAATTGGGATCTTGCCCTTCTCCTAACTTCCACTAGGACTTGCACTACAAAGTCATGTTGGTGCCTCTGAGAACCCAATCCCCACCACTCCAGTGAATAAGAATTTAAGGATCTTACTTAGAAAAGTAATTTTAGGTTTTGTTTCTAAATCTCATATTAGAAGTCCTGCCAACTGACCAAATCAGAAGTTATTCAATATAATTTATGTATTATCTGAATCCAAGCTTAGCAGAGCAAAGGGGTTCTATATATTTGGAGCATCACATAATGTGCCTAGTCACAGTAGATGAACTTCTCACTGTGCCTTACTAGGTATACTTGTATAAGCACAGTGCGAAATAAGAGGGAAATAATTGCCTCGTAGAAAATACACTGGACAATCTTAAAGCAATGTATTTCTTTCTAGCTGATTGGCTTAAATCGTAGAACTGTAAATCAAGTGCTACTGATTTAAAATTCTGGTTCTAATGCTGGTTCCCTCTGTAGCCTTCACTGCATTGGATTTAAGAGTCTGGGCTCCAGGTGATGGCCAGACAGCTATGCTGCTATTTTTAACCCCACAGTAGGAGCCCTTGTGAGACATTGTTAACCCAGCTTAACCGGTGTACCATTGAATCTGGCCTATTTTCACTGTAATGAGTAATGTTGTAGTGTATGTTAGTGTTACTGTGCATTGGAAATGGATCACTTGACTAGGAAATGAGATCTGCTAGTAATTTTTTTTTTGTTTTGATCTTTGTCAGATAGCTAGATAGATAAAAAATACTTTTTTAGGTTTTAAAGTTAAGACGTAGATGAAGTAATGCGGCGTGACAGTGAGTAATAAAGGATTATAATGACATGGGTAACTATTTTTAGTAGTAGTAGTAGTAGTAGTAGTAGTAGTAATATTGTTGTTTGCATTGAGACAGAGTCTAGAGTTCCCATTCAGGTAAAGATTATATTTTAAAACTGATTAGAGAGTTGAAATTGTGTCAGTGAATGAGATTGCCCAGAAACAAGGCATAGAGGGAACACTTCTTCTGGAATCATGACAGAGAGAACAGAGTTCAAGACATTTGCATTTCATTATGGGGTCAAAATAAAAATTAGAAGAGTTTCAATTGGAATCCTCTGAAACACAATTTCTTCCTTCACTCTTTTAATGAAGTATTTTCGTTCAGAAATAATTACTCACCTACTTAGCGGAAGTGTTTTGAGGTTTAAATTATTATGTCATGTGCTTTATGAGTATAAAGTCATATGCAAGTGCTTATTGTTACATTATTGGGAAGAGGGAAAGAAAATGATTAAGACCTAATGTAAAAAGATTTTACAGAAATCCAGCATCAAAATTTTTAAAAAGCCACTAATTTGCGTAAGAGCATTTTAACTGAGCAATGCTTCTTGTTTTACTAAATTTATCATGATCCTACTTTTACAGTTACTAATAGACTCTCTACTTAAAGTACATTAATTCCTTAGGTACTTACAGGATAATTCCCCACAAAATACCATAATTAATTCAATCACACATTATTCCTTTTCATTTGTCATACAAGAAGCTAATTAATTGACACATCATCCATAAGACTCTTTTGGGAAAGAATTATATGAATGAATAAGCCAGCTCTGCAATGGATCAGATAAATCAACTTACTTAATAAACACTCTAGGCCAGATTTTGATCTCAGATGCATCATAGTAAATGGGACTAACCCCTTGACTGAAAGTAGAACATGGCTTTGTGAAGCAGCATCGGTCACATGCAGAATAAATCTTTTGCAGTGTAACTTTGCTGGTCATCATCTATGTCATCTACCCAGTTGATTGATTGTGGGAATTCCTCACCCACATTTTTCACCACTTTATGCTGCATAAAAGAGGTGGAGCAATGTGAAAGAGCTCTACAAGCCCAGTATATGGCCTGAGGAGGACTCCTCAAGTTCAGATACTGTAGATGACATTCATAAAGTGGAACATGCTGAGGCAGGAAGAGCATGTCAGGGGCAGAGCTCAGCTCACAGCACAGTGCAGCTTTTGGAGAACAAAGCCTCACCTTCAGTGGGTCATGGAGGCTGCCATAACTTAGACTCATAGGAAGCCTCTGCAGCCCTCAGAACACTCCAAAACTAGGAAAATACAAGGGTATCTTAAAGTCACCTTAAACATCTTGCCCGTTGGGCTGTGAGTTCTATTCTTGCTGAAAGTCAGTAAAGAATCTCACCCATTCTGACAAGATGACTAGGTATAAAGTTGAATTTTTTTTTCTGCTGAACCAAAGATCAGGTGAGCCAGTGTAATCAATATAGTTGCCACAGGGAAAAACAAGTTTAAAGCTGTGGCATACTTTTTCCTGCAGGGATTTATGTAGTTTCTACTGCTGTCAGTTCTTAAAAATATGCAAATTAAAATTAAAAATGCAAATGTATGTAAATATGTTTGTCGAAATACAGGCATTATATTTTTACATCTATATAATCGATTATGTATGTTTGACAAGAAAAAGTGTGAGACCCTCCCATCTGTCTTGTATAACTGTAAACCAAATGGAATGACAATTGAATTAAGTCATGAGACTAATAGACAACAGTTTTAGAATTCCCACATAGTATCCAACGTTTGTGTTTACAGATAATTTGGTTCATCAACACATCGTGTTTAATTTGGAATGTGTATTGGAAGCATGTGTTTGGGTATTATTTCCCACCATAAATACGCATTAATTCATTAAACTGCAAAATTCATTAATCTTGTCATCTCTTGTGCAAAAATCTGCTTTGTGTACATACTTTCTGCAAGTCTTCCGAAAAAAAGATTATATGAATTAATTGGGGGTTTTCTTAGAAAATAAGAATGCTTATGGCAAGCTGTTTTCCTTCCCAGGAAATAAACACAGTTGCATCATTCTGGCCTGTTTACCCAGCTTAAAAACCAATGTAAATATCAAGGCCAAACTTCTAAATCAGTGAATTAATTATGTGTAGTTATTCCTTGCTCGGGTTCTAATTTAGATAACTGTCCCTTCATATATGTTAACTCTGTGCATTAGTTTCTCTTCTAGTCACCTTTGCTTTTTCCCCCATTTTCTTCACCTGAACATCCAGTTAACAATCCCTCCCTCATCTGAACTCCTTGTTGTAATGTAGACCATTGCCTTTGACCAAGGCAAACAGCAACCAAAAAAGGTGCCAATAGACGCTTGCAGGAGTGAATATTGCACAGAGCTGCAGAAACTGGCAAGTTTATTTGTGT
Organism: Pelochelys cantorii; assembly: GCA_032595735.1. NCBI lineage: Eukaryota > Metazoa > Chordata > Testudines > Trionychidae > Pelochelys > Pelochelys cantorii. The sequence goes on from CM064326.1 coordinate 242,821,528, forward strand.
CACAGCAGCAACTCAGGTTCCCCGAAGAGATTAAACAATTGTGTAAGTTATTTACAAAGCACAAACATTTCTTTGAGGTCAGAAGCCAGTGCAGCCATGGGAAATGAAGCCAGCCCACTATATACAGATTGTGAGCAACCTTTGCAGCCCTATTCATGGGTTTTGAAAGTTTTATCACATTCCATGTTAGCTGTCCCATAGCACAAATAATGCAGAAGATGGCATACAGCAAATCTGACCCATGTGGATCAGTGGCTTTGGTTTCTCAAAGAATTCATTTGAAATGAACCTGAGTGATGAAGTCATAAGGGCTGGTATTTGAGGGTTGGTTTCAAGCCTCTGCTTGAGATGGGCTAATAAAAAGCAGATTGTGATAGCTTAATGAAAAAATGAAAACCGATGGTAAAGATAAAGGTGCAATGTTAACATTGTGGTGCCAGAGGATAAATAAGTTGCATGGTTGCCAGCCCTAAACTTTTAAATAATCATGAATTAGGTGCCCCCAGATCATGAATATTTTACAAATAATGAGGGGGGGGGGTTTCAAAAAAAAAGAAAAAGTACTTGGGATTCTTTTTATTTGCCTTTGAGCAGATAGGGTTTGTCTAGGTCATATTTGCAGTCATTTCCTCCATGGACATGACAGCATCAATCACCTACTTTTATTTTATTTATATATATATATATATATATATATATATATATATATAAATAAAAGAAACCTCAAAACCTTGCATATTCACTGGATTCTAGGAGAAGGGTCTTTAAAGAAATACCGATTGTTGTGAGACTTAATGATAAACTTATGGTAATACTAAAGCTGTCCTAAAATTCCTCGATCTTTTGCAGAATTTCACAACACAGAATATTGCAATGGTATCTGTGCAAGCATACATGGTGGTGATTGTCTTTGTGGCTGCAAGAAAACACTATAGTACAGGAATTCATTGATAGAGTTGGGAACCCCTAGCTCTAGCAATAACTTTTTAATGGGACCTTGGGCAAGCCACTCTGTGTGTTCGTTTTCCAACTTGTTAAAGACAGTTACAGTAATAGTCCTCACCTACCATGCAGAGCTTTTGTGAAGACTGATTAAGGGTCTACTGATTTGAACAGATGACCAGAGTTTGACCTAAAGGCTTCTCAATGATGAGTTAATGAACTGATATACTTGTTTCTGTGCAAAGGGGAATAAAGGGATGACATATGTTCAGCTTTTCATGTCCACATGGTCACTGTTTAAAGATTGGTGGTTATGGAAGAACATTTCTTGTTTGCCTTAGGGTAGAGAACCCTCCTACCACATTTGGGGAGGCAGAGATTCTCCCCAGCATCCCTCTAGCATGCATATCTATCTTAATTGCCTTGTCAGAGTCACACAGGTCATTAAACAGAACAGTTAAGGAGAATAGAATAAACTCCCCCCCCCCCAGCTATTTCACAAATGGACTCCATTCCAACAACAGAAAGAGCACAAACTATTTCAGCCTTCAGTCATAGATTACAGCTCCTCCTTCCCATATGTAGTGGGTGATTCCTGTGTGAAGTGCAGTGCAAGAATATACTCTAACCACGCAGTTAGGCTGCAATTAGGGCCTACCTCCTAACTGTGGACTCAGGCTGCATTTGGGTCTGCTGCATCCCTGCAGTAGTAATACATAACTCATCCTGCAGCCCATGCCGTCATCTGATCTTCAGTGGCACTGCTATCCACTAAATGTAGTAGAGCTAGCAGTAGCATGTGGGGTGGGATTTCAGTCCAGCTTTCTACCCAGTCTGAGGTCTAGAGGAGTGAAGAGGTCAGCTCCTTTCCTCCATGCATCCTTTAGCCATGCAGTGCTTTTTATGACATTGCTACTGAGTTTTGGACTGGAACGAGTCCACATCATTGAGCACTACCAGTGGGGGAAAAGAAGGAGGAGGTGAAAAGGCTGTGGCGTTACTGCTCCTTTAGACCAGAGTGGGATTCATGTTGAAAGGGAATATACTTCTCCTCATTAAACAATCCAGCAACAGGCTACCTCATGAAAAATCTTCTCTCCCTGAGGCAGAATTCTTTCCAGAGGTGTTCCAGGGTAATGTGGCATGTCAGGCTGTGTCTGAAGGACTTGTTAGCCCCTCCAATTTCCTTCATGCTTACACAGGCAACATTCCATTGGAACCAAGGTAAAAATGTTAAGGACTGAGAAAAAGAAAACAATAGGGATCTCTGGATTTGTCCCCGCTGTAAATTTTGTAGTGGATATTCCATTAGTCCCAAGAAGGAAATTCACATTTTCTTCTTTAGTTTTGAAATCCTCAATTGTGTAACCCATAGGCTGGGCTCATTTTAATTTGTATAAACAAGCCTAGTATAGTAGCCCTCATGTTGTTGCTAGGGTAACCTTTTAACAATAATTAGTTTGATTTAAATTAATTAGCCTTCAAAAGAACCCTGAAGGTTTCACTGCACAGTTCCAAAGATGTAAACTTCCCAGAGAAAAGATTCATACCATAATTTGAAACATGCAAGTGAGACGTCTGTCTTTTTTCCCCCTTATAGGAATATGTGTTTACCAAAGAATCATAATGATTTCTATTCCTCCTATCACCATATATTATCAGTCCATATATTTGTGAATCTTTTTCTACATATGCAAAATGTGGTCCAGGTTCTTTTCTATAAAGAAAAGAATTACTATATTAGAAATCATTGGAATAATGGGCCTGAATCAAAGCTCAGTGAATTCAATGAGCATCTTCCCCCAGTTCCCAGACATTTTACTGCCTTCAACATTTTCCCTTGCCTGACCAAAAGAAAGTGGACATTCTCCGCCATTCAGGAAAAGGTTTTCTATAAGTGGACCAATTTGCACATATCTCTGGAATATTTCTGGACTTTCCACACTCTCTCTCTCCAGGAAAGCGAGGCAGGCTCAAGCCAAAGCTCTGCATCTGACCAGCCTTGAATTCAGAGAAAGTGTGAATTCTGATCAGAAGGTTGCGACTCAGATATGAACTAAATTTAATGTCTTTGGCATGCATTGTATTAAAAATGAAATTGTCTTGTTGTGAGACTGTACATAGCTTCTGCAGGAGAAGGGGAGTGGCAGGCCCACCAACAGGGGGAGAAAAAGGGGACAATTACCCCAGAACCCAGCAATTCTAAAAGGCCTGGGGTTTCAGGCCACTCCTGAAGCCCCAGACCCTTTAGAATTCCTCGCAAGAGTGTCACACGGCCCGCTCTAAAGCCCAGTGCTGCATGCTTCAGCTGGCTCTTAGGGTCAATGCAATGTGAGGGGAGGGAGGTGTCTCACCGTCCAGGTAGCACTGGGGACTGGCTGCCTCACTTCAACCCCTTCTGCCTGAGGCCCTGTCCCTTCTGGGAGCCTGGAGCTGGGAGCCGTGGGGGTGAGTCATTAAGCTTTTTAGCATGTCTGTATAGTATTGTATAGGGGTGTCTGGAGTGCCCAGAGAGGGGTAGCACCTCTGGTGTGGGGACTTGTCATATCTCTTCGGGGGCAGTTTGTGCACCTTTGGTCCCCACCTGGCACCCAGCTCTCACCTGTGGCTCCAAGAAGCTGTAGCATGTGCAGCAGCCACACCCTGATAAACCACTTTGACAGGCGGGCTAAACCAGGTGAGGGGAGCTGACAGGTCTGAAGCCCTCGGTGAGACAGGGACTTGCCTACCCCAGCATGTGAAGTCGGCTCCGGCGGACTGTGTGGATAAGATCAACAGTGAGATCCAACGACCAGGAAGGCGGTTCTGCAATGCTCTGTGGAGAGTAAAGGACATGACAGGGTACCGAAGACGCCATGGCCATCCACTGCAGCCTAGGAAGTCTCCAGCCGTGACGATTTTTCATACCACTGGAACCAGGCTTCTTAGGCCAAGAGTGGAATTGCCCCTGTGCAATGGCTTTTCCACTTTAAATACTTTCCCACACAGGTTCTTTGCACATTCTCATCTCTTTCAGTTTACAAAAAATTAACTCAAAGTCCTGCGGTGATGGGAGAGGGGAGAAGCGACAGGTGGAGGTGACCACTGGGAGTCGTAGTCCCAAACCTGCACATAGGAGGCCTGTGGACTTTGGTCACTCGACTCTGATCCTGGGACAACAGAGGAGTTCGTTAACATCCCAGGTGACTGAGCAGGCCTTTTTAGGAGTAGTGCTGCTCACCCTCAAATGAGGGAGGGGACTAGAAAAGGTGTCCCAAAAATTGCTTGTCCCAACCAAACTGGCCAGCATGCCATGGCTAGCAGTTTTACCCTCACAGTGGTTGAAAAACAGTGAAAAGAAAGTTGATATTTGGAGCATGGACAGGGAGAATATTATGAGGCCTGAGAGAAGAACGGCCCTCATAGCAAGAAAACTGGCATGCTATAACATTGATATAGCCACCTTGAGCGAGACCAGACTTGCAGAGAAAGGATCCATCTGCGAACCGAAAGGAGGTTACACCTTCTTTTGGAAAGACAGGCCAGAAAACAAAGACAGAATCCACGGAGTGGGACTTGCCATTAAGACATCACTTCTGCGTCAGCTTCCTGACCTACCAATTTGCATCAGTGAGCCTCTGATCAAGTTCTGCTTTCCCCACAACCCCTTTCATCATGTCACAGTCATAGTCATCAGCACTTACGCCCCACTCTGACCAGCAGTGATGAAGCAAAAGAGAGTTTCTATGAGGACCTTGATCGTCTTGTGAAAGCAACTCCTCCTAGTGACAAGCTTCTCCTGTTGGGTGACTTCAACACCAGAGTTAGCAAGGACTGTAGGAACTGGAAAGGGGTGCTGAGGCATCACAGCGTTGGTAACATGAATCCAATGGCCTCCTTTTGCTGAGCTTATGTGCAGAAAATGACCTGACGATTACCAACACTCTCTTCAGGCAGGCCGATAAATACAAGACCACATGGATGCACCCGAGATCAAAACAATGGCACCTGATTGACTACGTCATCAGTCGCAGGCAGGACATGCATGATGTTAAGATCACTAGGGCCATGCGGGGAGCTGAGTGCTGGACTGATCATAGACTCGTCAGATCTGTCTTTATGCTGCACATCACACCACTGTACCTCAAAAAGCCCAAGGTTGTCAGACCTTCCTTTAACATCGGGAAGCTGCAGCATATTGGCCATCGTGAGCAATTCGCAGCCTGCCTTAACGACGTGCTGACGTCCCATGGACCCTTGACTGGAGACCCGACACAAAAATGGGACCAGTTCAAAACCCTGGTGACGGAATCAGCTAAGTTGATACTAGGACTAAAAAAGAGAGTTCACCAAGACTGGTTTGATGAAAATGACGAGACCAACATGAAGATCTTACAGGAAAAACAGAACGCATTTTTGGTATGGCAAAATGACCAGTCCTCAATCTCCAAACATGACCGTTTCAAGCATCTTCAGAGTCAGGAGCAGACTGCACTTTGCAAAATGCAAGATGAGTGGTGGAAGAGAAAAGCTGATGAAGTCGAACATTATGCTGATACCAAGAACTCCAAGATGTTCTTTAGTGCTATCAAAGTTGTATATGGACCTTCAAAGCCAAGTACTGCACTTCTCCTGTCTGCAGATGGCATGACCCTCCTGAGGGAGAAGAGCAGCATCAGTGATAGGTGGAGAGAGCACTTTAGCAACCTTCTCAATAGGCCCTCCATTGTCGACCCTGCAGCCCTAGATCAGATCCCTCAGAAACTCACGATAGACTTTCTTGACCTGTCTCCTACAATGGATGAGGTCAAAAAGGCAATCAGCTAGACTAGTTCTGGCAAAGCCCCTGGGATGGACAGTATTCCTGCTGAAATTTTCAAGGCAGCAGGACCAGTGTCACTCGAAGCCTTTTACAGTATTTTGACCAACATCTGGGAAGAAGACGACATGCCCAAAGACTTTAGGGATGCCACAATCGTCTCGCTCTTTAAGAACAAGGGCAATAAAGCTGACTCTGGAAATTACCAGGGCATCTCCCTTCTCTCTACTGCTGGGAAGATCTTAGCTCGAGTCATCCTTAACCATCTGATCACCAGTATCTCAGAGGAGAACCTACCAGAGGCATAGTGTGGTTTCCGTCCAGGCTGCAGCACCATTGACATGATCTTTGCTGTTTGTCAGGTCCAGGAAAAGTGCATAGAGCAGAACTTGGATCTATACGCTGTCTTTATAGACCTGACCAAGGCATTTGACATGGTCAACAGAGAAGCCCTGTGGATTATCCTGTTAAAATTCAGCTGCCCGAGAAGATTTGTCAGCCTCATACGCCTGTGCCATGATGACATGACTGGCTTCATTTTTTTGAATGGTGAGTTTTCAGATCCATTTGAGATATCCAATGGTGTGAAGCAAGGGTGCATGCTGACCTCAGTGCTATTCAACCTCTTTTTTACGTGTGTCCTTAGTCACATAGTCAGGGACCTGGACCACAGAGTCTATATAAAGTACAGGCTTGATGGGTCACTTTTCGACCTTTGTCATTTGAATGCTAGAACCAAGATGCTTGAGAGGTTCATTCTTGAAGCTCTTTTTGCTGATGACTGTGCACTTATGGCACATGAGGAATCTGATCTCCAGGTTATCGTCAACAAGTTTGCTGAAGCCACTCACCTCTTTGGTTTGACCATCAGCCTAGGAAAGACTGAAATACTCTTTCAGCCTGCTCCAGAATCTGTTGCTCTCCCCCCTTCAATCTCTATTGAAGTAACAGAGTTAAAAACAGTAGATAAGTTTAAATACCTCGGCAGTGTGATAGCCAATGTTGACTCCCTTGACAAAGAAATCAGTGCCAGGATTTGCAAAGCCAATTAGGCATTGGGACGTCTGAGAGCACGAGTGTTGAATCAGCACAATTTATTCAACAGTCCACTAAATTGAAAGCGTACAAGGCTGTAGTCTTGACCAGCCTCCTGTGTGGATGTGAAGCCTGGACCTTGTACAGAAAACATGTGAAACTACTGGAGCGCTTCCACACACGCAGCCTGAGGTCATTACTGCACATTTGATGGCAGGACAGAGTCACAAACTTGGAAGTCCTTGACAGAGCAGGAACCACAAGCATTGAAGCCATGATTCTGAAAGCCCAGCTCCACTGGACAGGGCACGTCATTCGAATGGAGGAGTCAACTAAGCAACTCCTCTATGGTGAACTCTCCCAGGGCAAAAGGAATCAAGGTAGGCCTCGCAAGAGGTTTAAAGACTGCATAAAGGCCAACATTGCTCATGCTGGATTAAAGCCAAAGCAGCTAAAGCAGCATGCAGAAGACCGAACAGGCTGGTGTGTTCTCGTACAATACACGTATGACAACTTCGAAGAGCAGCGATGTATACACCTGATTGATGCTCATGAGAGGAAAAAAGCAACAGTAGCAGCCACACCGACAGAACCAGGACAATTCTTTTGCCCCTACTGTGAACACCCATGCCGTTCAAGGCTTGGACTCCTTAGCCATATGCGAGTCCACAACCGATGAGCCTGTGCAAGTTCAAGACGTCATCGTCGGACACGACAGACTACCAACAAATAGTATTGTATGAATAGGTTTTTCTGTAGTGCTTTTACCTTAAAAATATGTTTTCTTAGAAAGAACTGTGTGATAATTTATAACTGTGGGCAATTTACACCGATCTTAGTCTCTGCAGAGAAAGCAAGCCAGCCTCCCTAGACAGATTATCTTTTGTTGAGAATAATATAGGAAGGCAGGTAGCTGGAAATGCTACAGTCAGGCTGGAGAGAGACACACACATTGGTCTCCACCCAAGGGAGCCAGTGGCAAGGGAGCTAGATGACTGAGTATGGGTGCCATTGTGGGACTACTAAGAGGAAATACAGGTGCAGTTGCCATGAATTGTGACAGGTGGCAGAGAGAAACAGGAGGAGCTGTGTCTCTGCTGTTCCCTCCCTTAGCCCCCACTCATAGGTCAGAGAGCTGCTGGGTACACTGGGGAAATAAGATGCTCTATGAGAAAGAATGAAATAGCTTACTCCCCTGAGCTATGAAGGATCAAGAAAAAAAAACTGTGGTAGAGTCACAATTAATTCTGTGGTCTCTTCCCAGGGTGATACGGCTATAGGTACCCTCTTACTCAGGGCAAAATTATAATGTTACAGTCTAGCCCTTAAGGAATGTGACCCCACATGAACCAAAACACCAATCCTGGCAAACTGAAACAGATGAGTTCCCAAACCTTTAATTGTAACATGCTCATATCACTATGTTCCCAGTGAAACTGGCCTTTGGTTGCTTGTTCTCATAACTGCATTATGGAAGGTGTTTTTTTTTTAAACTTCTCCTACAACACAGCCAGCAGACAATAACTTTGCAATTGCTGCCAAATTACCTGGTGTTCATCTCTCATAAAATAGTCGATAACATCTGGTTAAGAGCACTTTTTGCATCAGGCATTTTGCATCAGGCATTTCTTTCAGTGCAGCACTGACAAATCTCTATGGCTATGGGTTGTAAAAGAAAAACAGATGGCATGGATGTCACCCAGAAAACCAATCCCATAACTGTGCTCTTTGCAAGGGTCGCAGGAGAGCAAGCATCTCACTAATGAGAGCAATTAGCATCACTGAAGTAGCACGAATGCAGCTAGCATTTCTGATAAACTCAGGGATTCATGCTTTTGAAGCCATTCACAGAGGTAGAGGTCATCGGTCCCTAATGATAATTCGTCACATCTATTTCGGTTCATTGCAGTTTTCCTTTGGTTTAACGGTACTGTGTTAGTAACTGACTGCCAAGCTAGGGGGAAAAGAAGCATCTTTATCTTGTGTTGGAATCAGGAGTCCTTCTTTCTTCTTTATTACTTTAATCCTACATAGTATGTTCAACTTCAAAACATGTTGTGGTCTCTTAGGGTATGTCTAGACTACGTGCCTCTGCCGACAGAGGCATGTAAATTAGACGTACCAACATAGTCAATGAAGCGGGGATTTAAATATCCCCCTCTTCATTAGAATAAAAATGGCCGCCATGTTGTGCCGGCTCAGCTGATTGTCGGCACAACGCGGCAGTCAAGATGCGGATCGGTCAATAGGGAAAGCCATTGTTGACTGATCCTGTAAACCTCGTTTCACAAGGCATAAGGGATCAGTCAACAATGGCTTTCCCGTCGACCGATCCGCGTCTTGACTGCCACGTTGTGCCAACAATCAGCTGAGCTGGCACAGTGCAGCAGCCATTTTTATTCTAATGAAGTGGGGGATATTTAAATCCCCGCTTCATTGACTGTCAGGATCTCTAATTTACACGCCTCTGTCGGCAGAGGCATGTAGTCTAGACATACCCTTAGAGCGTGGTGAGAGCTATTCATTTAGACCAGGTCTACCCTAAAGGGGAAAATTGACATAAGATACAGAACTCCAGCTACATTCATTATGTAGCTGGAGTTGACATTTTGTTGTCGTCCACACAACAGGAGGTCAACGGGAGCACACCCTCCCGCCAACCTCCCTTACTCCTCATGAGGAGCAGAGCTATGGGCACCGATGGGGAAGCCCTCTCAGTTTGAATTAGCAGGTCTTCAGTAGACCCACTAAATCAAACCCCGGAAGATTGACTGCAGCAGCATTGATCTTCTGTGTAGTATAGACATGGCCTTAATGTGTGAGGACACTAGAATATATAGCTGGAGGGATCATCTATGTAGAATGTTTTAATTAGCAAAGAATTTGAAACTTGTGCTAGTATTTACTTTCTAATTGTCTTTATTACTTGGTTTGGGCTAATGGATCTATTGAGAAAGGCACAGGGTAGAAATTAGAGCTGCCTCTTTCTGAACAGGACGGGGAACTTGGTTGAGTGCAGGTTTCCAGTGGGCTATGAGTAGTGTGTTAGAGAGGGGCCTGCTGAAGAAGAAGAGCCAGACTATGTAACCCCTCTCCCCCCGCCCCCCAAAAAAGCCAAAACTCGAAGTAATTCAAGATATTCTTCAAGGAAGCAGACCTCATTCTTGAAGGTGCAATATATACAGCTAGCCCATTTGTGGCCCTCATCTCTAAAAACCCACCAAGGCATATTCACCTCAGAACTAATAGGTTGCCACTGGGTCTGAGGTTGAATTGCTTTATCACATGTGAGCACATACAGAAAATAGAGGTGTTTCATCAAAGTTCAAATTACCTTGCCACTATCTAGTGAAAAATAAGATACCAGGGGTATGTCTACACTTGCAGCCTGTTTCGGAATAGGGCTGCAAATGTAGGCATTCAGAATTGCAAATCAAGCCCAGGATTTAAATATCCCACAATTGGATTTGCATCTTCCCAGCCGGGTGCCATTTTTTAAATTTACAAGCCCGGAATAACTGCCCGCGTCTACACACGGCAGTGAAACAAGCTTTCGAAATAAAACCCTATTTTGAACTACCTGTTAAACCTCATTGCAGGAGGAATAACAGATAGTTCGAAATAGGGCTTTATTTCGAACACCCGTTTCACTGCTGCGTGTAGACGCAGGAAGTTGTTCCGGACTTGTAAATTTCAAAAATGGTGCCCGGCTGGGAAGATGCAAATCCAATTGTGGGATATTTAAATCCCAGGCTTGATTTGCAATTCTGAATGCCTACATTTGCAGCCCTATTCCGAAGTAGGCTGCAAGTATAGACATACCCAAGAGAAGAAAGTAAAGCTGTGACAGGTTCGATCACAGAGATACTCTTGAGACTGTCACCGGACGAGAGATCACACCACTGAGCTGGCCTACCTGCTCTCTGGGGCACCACTACATCTTGTGTTGCTGAGCCAGAAGCTCTGGTCTCTCCAACAAAAGCACAGATTTGGGTTAATAGCATCCCAGCAGAGTAACACAGACACTGTTAACAGCAACAGCTCAGCTCTGAGAGGGCTCGGCTACAGAGACTTGTCAGCATTCAGGAGCAGAGCCCCAGATAAGACCAAAACCCAGATCTGTCTTACTCTGTATAAAAGTTTTATGAAGAGAAAGCTCAAAGTTCGCTCTCATTATCAATGAAAGTGAAGTCTGCACACGTGTGTTGATTCCTCCACCCACGGGTAACAATTAAATACACTGAGTTTGATAATAAATATAAGTGGTTTAATTAAATAAAACAGTAGTATTTAAATGACTGGCAAGTGATGATAGACAGATCAAAGTAAGTTACTAAGCTAAAATAAACAGAACAGGCCAGCTGAGCCTAATACATTAAGAAAAATTGTTACAAATCATCATTTCATACCCTGTCTTATTTCAGGTAAAATTCCTCAAGCCAGAGCCAATTTTTTTCTCTGACCCGGGTCTGACAACTTCTCCCCTCATTAATGTTCTTTGTTTCCAGGTCTCTTCATGTGTCCTTTTCTGGAGGGGAGCCATTTGTGAAGCCAGCTGAAGACCCTCATGGTTTGATCCCCATCCTTTTGTTCAATTCTCCCCCTCTAGAACAATACAAAATTCAGGTTGGATTCCAGCACCAGGTGGCATGATCATGTGTCTTCATAGGATCATCCACTGTATAGGCTTACAAGAAAAACAAAAGCTATTTACAGATCATTGTCTTGAGCACTGGGCCATTAAGTTCCTTAAATACCACTAATGGCTTTCCCTAGAAGATTAATAAGCAGGTTTATATGTCATATTTCAAACTTTGAATGCAAGAATGATACATGCACACAAATAGCATATATACTTTCAGGGGATTGCAAGCTCTAGAATGTCAGGTTACTTGCCCTGTTTTGCATTTAGCGTATTTGAATTATGCATATTCACATTCAAACACATATTTCCATAAATATGGGGGCACAGTGTCACAAAAGGCATGCAAAGGACCCAAGATAGATAATTAAATTATCATTTTAGAACTTCTTAATAGTCTACACCACAATGTTTAAGTCATGTATTGGCTCCTACTGGCCTGAAGGTACTATCTCACAGGGTACCATGTTACTACTGGAGACATAGTCTTTCCTTTGAAAAGAAAGACATTTATGTCTCTAGATCACTTGTATGTAAAGAGATCTTAAATTCTAGATGAAACACTAGCGAACTTTATTAATGGAAACATTTTTCCATTATAATTTAAGTTCGACAGATTAGTTCTTTATAAATTGAGACACATGTATTAATTATATTGTTCTCATGAGGATTTTTTTAACCTCTGAGTTATCATTTTTATGTACTTTCAATCTAAACCTTAAAGGTTTTCCTCTAGGAATTTACTGGGTTTTTACATATTTCGTGGTTTGCAGAATATGTTGTAGTCACATCACTTCCTATAGTTGAAGGTAGGACTAAAGGAATAATAGATGGCTGAGGGAATAGTTAATGGGATACTGGATTTTTTTTTTCATATCTAGTTAAATAGTTCAACTCTATTCCAGGGCAGTAATGTGTGGTGAACAGTAGCTGTATTCGTGCAAGTCACTGAGGGCATGTCTACATAGCAGGGCAAAAGTCGAATTAAAATACGCAACTTCAGCTATGTCAATTGTGTAGCTGACATCAAAATAGCTTAATGAGGCTTTTAGCGCAGTCTACACAGCAGGAAGCTCAAGGAAGAACACTCTTCCTTCAACTTCCCTTACTCCTCGTGAAATGAGGGTTAAAGGGGTCGGAATAAGAAGTCCTCCATCTTGACATTGTTGAAGCAAAAGCTCCTCTCTGTTTTGGCAGCTAATAAACAGCTTTATTGATCAATAAGGCACAAAGTGAGCCAAATGTGGTCCCAGCAGAGCCGGGCCCAGTAAGGCTGCTCAACACAATCAATCCTACTATTTTATACCCTTAACCAAACAAGTCTGATGCCAGGGCATTCCATCAAAACAAACTTCAAAGAGAAATGGTTATCAGCACAGAAAGAAACAGGTTTTTAGGGAGTACGAGCTTCAGCTTAAAATAGTTCATTAACACATACCAACGGCGCATCTCACTGGCATACGTGCAGGAGCAAGAAACTGAAATGGCCATTGTTATACAGAATGGCTTCTGGTTAAATATGAAAATGGTTTCCACAACATTATTTCAAAATAATGGCTTACTGTTTAGATGCACATTTTGTTATTTCGAAATAACGTCAGTTATTCCAAAATAATGCTGCTGTGCAGACATGCCCTGAGAGACTAGAACCCAAGTCTGCAAAGTCTAGGGCACATCATAACCAGGGGGCCATGAAAAGCCACCTTCAGGGGACACAGCAGACATTAGGTGTCACAGGAAGTATTGCCCAAAGAGACTAGAGAGACAGTACCTTGCATCCTTTGGATTTCCCATGCTTACTATGTTACCCTGGAGGGTAGCTCGGAAAGAGGTCTGGAAAACTCCCACAGACATCTGAATTGCTAAAACTCCATCTCTATCTTGTTTTCTGATCTCCAGGCTCTAACCCCAGATGAACTCTGCCCCTGACTTTTTGCCTGTCAATGCTGGCTCTAGCAGTTACTCTCTGAATACTGCCTGGTGACTGTCTTTGATTTGTTCACATCAGATTTGATGGCTAGGCCAGAGTACCAATGCCCTGGTCTCTTAGAGTTGGTGATGAATATTTGGTGACTTGTGAGAAATAATTATCTCATTCCAAGTTCCTGATGGACAGGTATCCGGATTGCTGAGACAGATAACAATCAGTGCCATTTGTGAAAGTGCTGGGGTTGTTTTTTTTTTGCAGTGCTGAGGACTAAGGTTGAATGGCTATCTCTTTTCTAAAGGTGGTCCCGCGAGTTAGCATGGTGGTACATTAGCAGGACTGAGAAGTTTATAGTGTCACTCCTGTTCTGGGCATCGATCAACAGCCTAGGAACCGAGATCCTTCAAATCTGTCACCTTTTCTGAGCACTAAATTCACTTAGCAGACGATGAAAAACAGGAATACAATAAAAATTCAGTTACCCTGATCTCAGCCAGATGTTGACATTTTCTTTCCGCTGATAACACAATAATTCCATCCACCAAATTCTGAACTATCTGCTGTCTTTTCGCCTGATATATAATAAAGTTAAGGCTTGTACCACAAATAAATCTAAAATAATTTTAGCTCACAATATCTGAAAATCTGGACATGATTTTCAGATAAAATACATCAAAAATCAGTTATTAGAGCTTTTGTCCTATTCACCAGCTGTTTGGATCAATCTTGTTTATCACTTTTAGGTGCTATTTTCTATCAGCAGCTGGATAATAAAATATAACCACCAACAAGAATCGCCATATTCAATTGATAATCCCCTGTACAATTGTCCTGGAATTGTTTATCCTCTACATTTCCTTCTTCATCATCTAAGTGGTTTTCTTTTTTATAAGGAGTTTTTACTTTCTATAATTGAGATTGTTGTAAACAGGAGACAACTGGGTCCTTTTTATTTTACCACATTTGAGTAACACAAAATATCAGAGTGATACCAGTAGAGAAAGCTTTTGAGCTCTTTCGCAATAGAACACTTCTGTATAACTCATTATATCATGTTCTTGAAACTCTAACTAATAGCACAACCCATGCTTCATTAATTCCTGGGGTTACCATATTACTTACCTGTGATATGGCTGAAGCAAACTAACTGCAATTGACAGTTTTGTTTACAGATGTTGAACCTTTAGTAATTGAATGAATGAATTCAGATTAGAGGCTCTGTGATATTTCTGTATACAATACCATAAGGATCCTAGTTATCTTCCTTTGTTTTCTTGAACATATTTCTGAGTGCTTGAAAATATGTATCAATAACCTGTGATGATTTCAGGCCAGGATGTTCTTTAATCTGATTCCATGTCCAAATATCCTTTAAATATGCGACAGAGCATTTTTTCTTCATGCTCTATGGAATTTTATTTTTCCCAGCAAGGGCATTCCCTTTTCCCCTAGATCCCCCCAGCCACCAGGGGCCTTCTCTTCCCCCCATAACCCCTTCCCTGCAGCTACCAAGAGCCTTCTCCCCCCATCCAAACCCTCTCCCAGCTGCCAGTGGCCTTCTGTCTCCCCTCAGCACTCCTGGACACCAGGGGCTTTCTGTCTCTCCCCAGCCTTTAGGTGGGAGGGGCTTGGGGCAGGGGGCTACTTCCCTGGTCTGGAGGCAGGAACGATGATGGAGCCTCAGCCCTGCTGGCCATTTCTCTTGGTGGTACAGCTGCCCTCAGGGACAACTCTGCATATAGCTCTCTCCTGTGGGCTCATTGGCCCCCCAATTGCCTCTCTCAGTATTGTATTGGTCACAGGGTGACTCACCACCACCGTGTCTCCTGCCAGTAGCAAAGGGAATTAACTCTTGACAGGCTGCAGGGCACCTCCCTCTGGCCAGTGTCTCCCCATGTCCTCCTTCCATGCTCCAGTTCCAGACCCACATTGCTCCTGGACCACAGCATCCTCATTGGGACACCTACCCTCCGGCAATACCCACTCTAGTTGTCTTAACTCCCCCTTCCTCCAGAAAGGGGATGAATCGGCAGTCTGGTATCCCTGCTGCCACAATAGTTGTGGCCTCTGAGCCTAGTCCCTCACATCAGGGGCAAGCCACAGTCCATCCAAGCAATGAAACAAAGGGGTCTGGATGTTGTGCAATGGGGAAAGGGGGGACCCAGGGAGCCTCTGGTGGCAGCCTTGTCCTGCCTCCTCTGCTCCCCTTCACTGCCCTCTGTTCCCTCGGCCACTTCCCCTGTGACCCTTTTGTACCCTCCTGGCCCTAGTGGCAAGGCCAGCCGCCTGGCAGGTATCATGCAAGAGCATCCCTCTTCTAGCCCCCTCCCTCCCCCCCCCCCGAGCCAGCCCAACACTGCTCTATCAAAGGCACCTCTTAGGGAACCAGGTCCTGCACCTTCCCAGTCAGGGCCTAACTACTCTCTGCTGGGCAGCTCTTTTTTATACAGGGCTGCCCCAGCAAGCCACCCTCTGGTTGGCTCTTTAAAAGTTTCTCCTAGATTGGCCAGGGCTGTGTGCAGGTTTCCTCTAGCCTGCATTAACCCATTCTGGCCAGTGTGGGGCAGTCATCCCACCATAGTGTCCCTCCTCTCTGTGCCCCTGCATTTCCATATTATGGAAAACAGTCCCATTCCGAGTACTTCCCATTTTCTTGGCACAACCAAACCCTGACCTTGCTTTAAGTTAGGAAAAGAGGAAGCTGCCTGCCTTTAGGAGGAGTTGTGAAACAAACAGACTCACAGATGGACAGACAGACAGATATTTCTAAAATATATAGCTATATGGACTATACATACAATGTAATTATTTCCTCATGAACAGCTCAGCAATGATAAACTCAGGATGAGATTTTTCTCTTTGACTCCTTGTATGTAGCATCCTATCAACTGGGAGATTTGAGGCCTCACACCCTTCTAATATCAAATGCTGTATTGTATAAATAGAAACCTAGTAAGATTTCAGAAACTGTATGCACCTGTGCTTTTGTATAATGGTCAAAATCAATATTTTTATAAGCATGCCCTAAATATGGGAATACCTCTTTCACACAATGGTCAAGATGTCAAAAGTCACTCGTGCTCATGGGTGGCTCAAATTTTGGGTTACCAACTTTTGAGACACCTTCCTACTGGCAAGCCCTTTCCTACAGATTGTTTTACATGGTGATCTTCTCCCAGAATTTTGGGACAACCAAAGAAAGGACTAACCCTAGAGAATTTAGCCTAGTGCATGACTAGCCAGGACTCTGGGGGCCTGATTCTCATGTACTGTATAAATACTTTTCTTCCCAAGGATACTTTTACAGTGCTATGGTAGTGTAAAGGAGCCTCACTGTAAACTAAAAGGCTGCACACACCATGGCTTCCTTGCCTCCCTTCATTCTTCCACAAGTACTCTATGAGCCACCCTTCCATTCTCCTCTATTTCATGGATTCCTGCAATTTTCAAACCTTTCTCTAATGCCAGGGGTTCTGTGTCCTTCATTTCCCCCATCTCCCATGCCAGGGGCTCTATGTGTCCCAGCATTCCCCCCCTCATATCTGCATCCACCATTCTCTCCACAAGATGTTCTATGTACCCCCTCATTCTCCATTCCCCTCCATGATTCCCATTCCCCCCATTTATACCATGGAAGTGGCTTTATGTGCTCCTCCCCATTCTTTCCTCTCCCACATGGATTAACACATTCTCCCTGCCAGGGATTTTGTGTGCCCTCCCCTTCACCATGTGTCACTGACATACACACACACTTCTCCTTCCACCAAATAGCAGGGACTTTGTTTCCATCATCTCCTCCTTTCCCTACTCTTACCACTTACCAAGAGGTTTATGTGCTGCTCCATTCACTCCCTCTTCAATGCTAGGCTGTATGTTCCCATTCTTCTTCTGTCCCATGCCAGAATCCCCCCAGTTTCCCTACCCACACTAGAGACTCTTAAGTACATCACCATTACATCCTTCCTCCCACCTCCTCCCCCCCCCCCACACACACACTGTCCTTATTTGTTTTCTTTATGTCTGCAGAGACATCATTTAGGGTGTCAATACTGTTACGATACATAGGAATGAAGGTGAGATGAGTTGGGGCTACTGCCATGCTGAATCCACTAAACGTCTTAATTTTTTATTATTATTTTCACCAAAATCAACAGAGTTCTCATCATTGATCCCTAGAACATTCCCTGAAATTTGGGAATTGATCGGATGTGATACTAAAAAGTGAATGTATGGCACATTATTGGAAAAAAATGAGATTTCTCCTGTTATGGAACTGGGGTATAGTAAAACAGACCGTCCTGGAAAAGTTTTCATACCAAGGCTACGTCTACACTGCAGGCTTCTTAAGCAAGAATGGCCGTTCTTGTGCAACAACTTGAGGAGCATTTACACTGCACGCACGTTCTTGCGCAAGTAAATTTACAGTAAAGCGTTGGAATAGAGGGCTTCTTGCGCAAGAGTTATTCCTCTCCCCATGAGGAATAAGCCCTCTTGTGCAAGAGCTCTTGCACAAGAAGGCAGTGTGGATGGGCAACAGGGGTTTCTTGCGCAAGAAACCCCTATGGTTAAAATAGCCATCAGAGCTTTCTTGAACAAGAGAGCTTCCAAACTGCCATGGATGCTCTTGTGCAAAAGCACATATTTTACACAAAAGCACATGGCAGTGTGGACATGCTCTTGCACAAGAATTTTTGCGCAGAAACTCTTGTGCAAAACAATTCTTGCGCAAGAAGCCCACAGTGTCGACGTAGCCCAAATATATACAGAAAAGAAGGTACCAAATAGACGATAGCTATTTAGAAATGTCTGCACACTCTTAAAAGAAGGGCTCCCCAGCCAGAAACCAGAATCCTTAGCCAGATTCATGGAATTCTACTTGACCCTAAATAAGTGATTAGTAATGTACAATGCAGTATGTTAGCGTTCGATTATAACTTTGCCTTAATAAAAATTCCCCTTCCCCCCAAAGGTAACAGTATTACAGACAATAACAAATGCCATCAAGTTCAGGGTAATGCCTTGCTTCACTCAACTAGTAGGAATTTGGCCCTGGCAGCTTAGCCATGCTGTGAGAATATACATATACTGTAAAAAAAGGAACAAGAAGCTCACAGTGGCTTAGAGTTGCTAAGTGTAAGAAGCTCCTAATAACCAAAAACAATGGTGAGAAAGTTCAAAATTACATAGTAAATACACTTTCCTTCATGCATTTTTGCATTGCGTAGTCCCTCATATTTTCTGTTGTGTAGTGTGAGACTTTGCTTTTGAGGAACCCTACCACAGTAAATCCCAGGCTGTGTGTGCCCCAGTCGCTAGCTATAATAACAGCTCATGTTTGTGCTTCAGCTTTAAAGACACCTGTCCCAAACTGAATGCCAGCTGCTTGTGATGTAGATAACATTGCTCAAATTATTGGTTGACCTGTTTTTCAAAGTCTGACTGATAGCAGAAGTAATTGTGGAGCAGTGCTGTTATCAGGGAGTCCTTTGATTATATTGTAAGGATTTTTCTCCTTTATCAGATATACATTTCCACAGCAGCCCCAGGCTTTGGTGAGTACAGCAAACCAGTTGCACTGTACCTAGCTATTTTAGCAGCCAAGTTTTTAAATCTGAATATCAGCTAGTGAAAGTGTCAGGACTTAACAATGATTCAAATTGGTTTTGAACTAAAGTTTTGTTCCCCAAGAGTTTTTATTACTTTGTGATCTGGTAGAGTTGAATTACAGATTTAAGCTAAGGATTTTAACTACCAAAGGTTTATGAACTAGAGCCCTAACTTTGCTAACCAGTTTTAATTATCACCCTATAGTAATTAGAATTATACTCTAAAATTGTAATTGGTTCTGAATGAGCCCTGTGATTCCCCCTCTCTGAGAATGATAGCAGGTAGGTATCAGAAGGAGCTGCCAGGAAAGATCAGTCTCCCAAGTGGGTTGGATGTGTACACCTTTCATTCCCGAAACAATGAGAATGTTGAATAAAGACATGACTGAGGTGCTAAGCAGCTACCATGATCCATCACTTAATGTATACTGGTAGCTGAAATGGCTTTGTTTGACCATTCCTTACAGATCAATAATTTTAGTGTGGAACCTGAACTTCCAAATCAGTGTTCTTCTTTATCCATGGATTAAGAGGAAAAGAAAGGGAAACGTTATATGAATGTGCACAGTATATGTACAGATTGTACCTCTATAAATCAGAACTCTGGTCCAGCAACATCTGTGGTCCAACAGTCCCATTGCACTGCGGTGAATGGGGAGGCTGGAAGCCCAGCATGATGCGGGGGTAGGGGAAGTAGCACACAGCCCAGCTGGGCTTGGGGGGGATGGGGCAGGAGCCGGGAATCCGGGTGCACAACTCAGCAGGGCTGCAGGGGAAAGGTGCAGGGAGCCGGGTGCATGTCTCAGCTGGGCTGTGTGTGTGTGTGTGGGGCGGGGGGGAGGGAGGGAAGGAGGGGGGGCAGGAAGCCCAGCACCCAACCCAGAGAGCAGCCCAGTGGGAGGGTGAGGCCAGAAGCAGGGGAAGGGGGGATGGGCAGAACTTACCTCCCCTTGTCCTGCAATATCCCTCATCCAGGACCAGTCAGTTCGGAGGGTGCCAGACCACAGAGGGTCCAACCTGTATTTTCAAACCCTTTGGAGGCCCCATCATTCACTTAATTCTGCAGATTTCAACTCAGGCACAATATGGTTTGCCCAGCTTGTGGAACAATCCACCAGAACCGCTCTTAATGCCTATAGATACTATGGGATCTGCACAGGTGCTAGGGCGCAGCAAGAGACCAGGAATGTGTGCAAAGGTTCTCTGTGGCTCTCCACTGGTTTGAACTCCACCCCCACCATCCCTACCTGCAATATTGCTACAGTTGTGCTGCACTGACAGGACTCCCTCAGGCACTCACTGTCCCACCCACTGTCCTTTAAGGAGGACTTCCACTGAAGAAGGGGGAATTATAGGACCATGACAGACAACCTGTACTCTGCCAACTAGTGGGAGATATGGGAGGGGGAGTGATGCCCTATCCCACTGTCCTTGATTGCATTCTGTGTTCCACTGCTCGACCCTCTTCACACCTCCCCTCCCACCCGGCCTGCTTTCAGACTGTCCTGGCACCACTATGAGAGAAGGGCAAAGGGATGTTTTAACATGAAGGCAGCTGATCTCTCTGTTCTACACAGGACAGAGAAAACAAATATGAGCTCTTCAGCAAAGACATAGCAGGGGTCAAAACCCTGACATGAATAACTGATGCCATTAGTAAGGACTAACTGGGACACCGACTAGACAGGATGTTCTTTTCCAGTTCTGCTGTTCTGATTGCCACATTTTGGTTTTCAGAGTTACTGAGCATCCATAGGTCAATAGTTGATTCCAAGATCAAATACTAAAGCCAGATCTGAGTGAAATTCTTTGAGGAAAATGTCAAATGTCTATATGAAGTGGTTTGGTTTGTTTTTTAACTGTATGTTCCAGTTAGATATATGGAAGTACAGTGTCACTTCAGTCCTGAACTAACTTTAGCCATCATATTACTTTAAGTCAGAGGTGGATGAGATGGGGTTCTAGAAAGGAATTGTGAGGGGGAAAATCCACCATTCATAAGACTGGAAACCTTTCAAATGAGGAGGAAAAGGGGAGAGAAAGGCAAGTAACAACAAAGAAAGTTACACATTAAAAACCCTACAACAAATGCTCAGTTGTCTTTCCAGTGCATATGGACACTGTGTGGCACTGCTTATAATCTCATCAGTGTGCAATTTAAATTGCACTCCTAAAGTTAGGACTCATTTTCTAAGTGACTTGCTTTTATACAGTGTTTTCCCTTATTCAGTTTCTTGTGATGTCTGCAGTTCAGAAATGTTACAGCATTTAAATATAAATTAGTTATACAGAAAAGAATGCAATTTGTATAAGAATGGATTTGCTGTCTCCTTTTTTTCTGTGCTTGGAATTGTTTTATCATGAAAGCAAGTTTTAATGCCTAATGTATTTGCAAACTCCAGTGGTGTGGTGTTGATGTGTTTTTTACATTTCCAGCATTCAGCATTGTGATTGGTTCATTAAAATAAATGGGCTAATATGCTATTGTTTCCATTCTTAGTTTCCTTATTCTAAACATTCAATTTCCTCAGTTTATCATAATTTCCACCATATGACTCCTGAGTATTACTAACTGAAAAATCATCTTTGCTGGGCGGCATGAAACTTCCAATAGCTCCTAATGAATTTAGAAGTCACTGTTAGTTTATTACAAGTTTTCTCAGCTGTAATTATGCTGCAAATTGCTCAGACACATACAGCTTTGCTGAATTATTGAGCATCTGATAAATGTGCCTGACATTCTCTCCCTCTCCCCACCAGTCTCAGCAGGGGGAAGCAAGCACCAGGGATGCAGAGAGGAGAACTCATGCCCAGACATTCTGGAGCATAGGCCTTCCTTTGTGCCTCAAAGCTGTATATGGATATGTCTACACTACAGCACTAATTCGAGCTAAGCTAATTCGAACTAGTGCATCTAGACTTAAAAACTAATTCAAATTAGCGTTTTGATAATTCAAACTAGCATGTCCACATTGAGTGGACCCTGAACTGAAGTTAAGGCTGGCCGGAACCAGTGCCGGCAGGGCACCAGGTTAGGGCTTAGAGCGTGGAGCTGCTGCCTCAGGCTAGCCAAGGGCTGTGCTTAAAGGGACCCGACCCCCACCCCGGACAGACAGTTCTCAGGGTTCCCTGCTTGCTTCTCTACCTCAATGAAGGACAGCAAAGCAGTCCTGTCTTGGAGTGCCCTGAGTGCCCACACTCGGCACATCACAGCACTCGGCCATCAGCCCGGCTGCACTTGCCGCAGGCTGCCATCCGGGGGGCCAATCAGGGGACTGTCAGAATCCAGGAGGCCCTGCAGGAGATCTTCCACCCCAAGGAGCCCGCAAAGCCACCCCAGTCCTCCCCATCGGGGGCTTGTGCCCTATTCCTCCCTCACTTCCTTCCACTTACCCCTCCCTAGCCCCCCTTCCTGGTGTAAAAAAATAAAGGACATGTGTGTTCAAAAATTGAAACTCTCTTTATTTAACAAAACTGGGGAGGGGGAATAAAACTGTGGGGAGACGGGGGAAAGGAGGCAGGAGAGGGCAGGAGAGAGGGTGGGAGAGGGGAGGGAGAAAACTGGGAGGAGGGAGCTGGAAGGGGGAAGCCAGGGGAAGGAGAGGGAGGAGAAACTCAGGGATCGGGGTGGGGGTCTCGCCGGGCCAAGCGCCTCCCAGCACGACGAGGGAGGGGGCCTCGGCGTCCCCGGAGGGATGGGGTGGAGGGTGCGGAGGTTGAGGTGGGGGGTGTGGACATTGAGGAGGAGGGTGTGGGGGTTGAGGAGGAAGAGGTGGGAGGGGGGGCAGGAGTGGGAGGAGGGACAGTTGTTGGGGGGCAGCAGGGGCAGGGCAACAAGAGTACTTTATGTACTAGTTGCTCCATGTGCATGCCATGAACATAAATCAGGGCACCTGGGATGTGGGAGACAAATTCAAGTCTCTGGTCTGCCTGATTCTGAGCAAGGACTGGGACTTGAGTCACCCATATTGCAAGTGAGTGGCCTAAGCATGGAGCTATTTGCCATTCTTAGATGAGGTTCTATCCTTCTCCCCCATGACAAATTTCCTAAGGGCCAAAACTGGGACTTTATCTGGGATTAAAATCAAATTTCAAAGTGTATGTGTTTTCTGGCCAGCTATAGCTTTCAGCCCTCTATAAACAACTGAGCATCGTTCTGTATTGACTGGCAATATATACTAGTATTATTGCACAAATTAAAGCCTTCTACTTCCGGAGGCACATTCCAGTATGAGAAAATTGTAGAAAGCAATTCAGGGTTCTTTTAAGACAAAAGGGCATGTTAGCATACAAACTTATTCTAACAGCAACAAAAGTTTGCCAAATAAACAACCAACTCCCCTAGCTGGAAAAGGTCACTAGCAAATGAAATGTTCTTTAAAGGATTATGTAATTCCTCCTATGGGTTTTAATACCAATTTAGTGAGCATAGCCTTTAGATCAGATTTGCAAGATAGTGATGGATAGAGATCTATGCTACTTCTGTAGTCAGAAACTGATGGAAGTAGAAAGCAAAATGAAATGAATATACTAGGCATTTATCGTCACAGCACTAGTTAGTTCTCCATGATACGTGAGAAACCATTAGAAGCTTTGCTTAAATTCAGATTGTCCCTGTCATATAGAATGGAACACAACTGACCTTTTGCATTCCTTTGAAAATTGTAATGATGATCTATTTCATTATAAGAAATGAATTTGTGCTCCAGAGTATCACATGGTATATGGCTATCCTCTGCCACCTATCTGGTAAACAAGGATTTTTCAGCTAAACCTTACTCTCTTGCCATTTAATATATGGAGATGAAGGCAAAAATAATATGCTGTCTTTTATTAAGAGTTCAAGCTTTCAGTCAAAGAACTAGTAAGCGTATCTGCTTGTCCCAAGAAAAAAAAGTTGATTTCACCTATTTTCATTCTTATATAAAACATGAAAGGACTATATTCTGCCTCAAACTACAAGAACTGTCTGTGTTTACTTAGGACAATTTATATTCAGAATGGGATGTTTGCAAGTTCATTTACCGAATTCACTGGATATCAAAATGGAAATTGCCATATTCAATTTATTAACAGTTTTTAAAGGCTTAAGGCCAAATCCTTGGTCGCTGAAAATTAGAATGGTTCCATTGACTTAGTGTGAAAATAGTAAAATTGATCACCTAAACTCCAAACTATTCCCACCCATAAGCTTCTCTCTTCTTGTCTACTCATGTTCATGCTTCCCAGCTCAATATGTAAATTAGCCTAGTACTGATGCATCAAAAACTTTCCCAACATCCAAGTGAATTGTATTCTCATTTTTATCCTAAAAAAGGATTTGTTATTGCTCAGATTCTATTAGTTAGCCTAAGCATTTCCTGTTTGTACAGAGTACTGTTATTTTTCTAATCAAAAGGGGAAAACATCCTAAGCATTCTGTCCCTGGTTAACATTTCCTATATACCAGGGCTCCATAGTTTCAAATTTAAGATCGCTTCCTAAATAAAAATGCTAGTGTGCACTCCTCTCTAACACATTCCATTTCAAATCAGTTTTTTAAATATACTTAACCTATCTCTTCTGTCACTCCCCATCGGCTTGGGCTATGGTCATACTCCCTGATGTTCTCATTTCATGAATTTGACTGTCCTTCAGTATTTTTCCTTCTCCTTGAATTAAAAGAAGAGTGTTTGCTTTTCATGGCATCCATCTCTCATCCTCTCCCGGGAATGCTAAGGCTAGTCATTTAACATTTAAGTGATATCTTCCTCTTCAGTCAATAAATTACTTTTGACATTTCTTAGAGGCCCTACTGTCTCTTTCACTGACCTCTTACTCCTTATCTGCTTGAAAAATACCTGATTAGGTATCTTAGACACAAAATGGCTTAACCTCTTCTTCCTATTTTCTAACTTTTTGCTTTTCTCAAAATTTCTGCCTGCACAACTTACTTTTGTGATAACTCCAGGCCATGTCTCTATTTGCTCTTTTATCCCCAGAATTTGCTCCTTCACATTCTTGGGGTATGTCTAGACTACATGCCTCTGGCAACAGAGGCATGTAGATTAGGCTACCCGGCATAGGAAAATGAAGCGGCGATTTAAATAATCACCGCTTCATTTAAATTAAAATGGCTGCTGCGCTGAGCCGATCAGCTGTTTGTTGGCTCAGCGCGCTAGTCTGGACGCTCCACGGTCGACATCAAAGGCATTTGTCAACCACCCCGGTATGCCTCATTGGATGAGGTTTACTGGGGAGGTCGACAAATGCCTTTGATGTCGACCACGGAGCATCCAGACTAGTGCGCTGAGCCGACAAACAGTTGATTGGCTCAGCGCGGCAGCCATTTTAATTTAAATGAAGCAGAGATTATTTAAATCACCGCTTCATTTTCCTATGCTGGGTAGCCTAATCTACATGCCTCTGTCGCCAGAGGCATGTAGTCTAGACATACCCTTGGTGTCATTGTACACCCACAATAGCAATGTGTTTACTACCCAGTGTCCGAGTCATTCTGTATGACGAATGTTATGGCCAAGACTTTCAAAACCCTTAAATTAGTCTTCTAAGACTATATTTAGGCATGGGCCTGATTTTCAGAAGCGCTGAATAACCAACAGCAACTGTTGACCTCAACCCTCCTCCCAGTATAGCTTACAGCTTAATGTTGGAAGCTCCAGGATAAAAGATGTATAGAATGTTGTCAGTAACCTGTGTGGCAGCTGCTGGTCTCTGGACATGTGTCCTCCTCCCTCCCTCTAGTAATCTCCATGCCTGTCTCCCATCTAAGCCCCACAGCAATTCATAAACCAAGGGAGATAGGTACTTCCCTGCCTAAATTGCACATGGAGCCCAATCTGCTAAGCATGAGCAGAAGCCATTTATGGGATTGGACCCATTAGGTAAATTTCCAGAAGATAAAGGGGGAAAAGAGGCAGGAGGACCATCTTCAGCAGATTGTATAGGGTACTCTCCTGGAATGGGAAGAGTTCAGGTCTCCCCTCCATCTGATAAGGAGAAGGGTGAGCTGCCACCTCTCATGTGAGTGTCCTAACTATGGGGCTATAGAGTCATTCTCACTCTGACTCAATCAATATTTAAATATTTTTAATTAAAGTGGAACAATTTCAGTAGGTGAGAGCAAGTGAATATTCCATACACCAGCTGTCAGGGCATTCACTTCCTTTTCTTCCAGTCCTGACTGTTTTATGTGAACTCTTCTTTAGGGCCCAACCCAAGAAGCAGCCTCTGAGCATGCCCAGTGGATTGGGCCCTGCATGCAATTTAAGCCACCAAACCCTTATCTTCCCCCAGTTCATGAATCTCAAGCAGAGATAAGAGCTTGCCTAGAGCCCAGGCACAGAACTCAGGAAGGGGTGAGACTTAGGAAAACAAGCCTTCTCACCAGCACCTCCCCATTGGCTAGCATTAGCTTAGGTGTGGCTCCCTCCCTACCTAGCATGATGGGTTTGTGGATCATATTCTAAGGCACTTCTCTTTCTTCATTCATTGACCTTCTGCACCTCACTCAAACTCTGCGTGTCATAGTGACTGTGATTTTTCTTGGCACCTGAAAGTTAAGCATTAGGTGCGGTGATGCTGAGCATCATCCTCCCTGATTGGATCCACCTCATCATCTCCAGCCTGATTCTGGCCTGCATATTTATACCTGCCTCTGGAAATTTCCACTACATGCATCTGACGAAGTGGGTCTTTGCCCACAAAAGCTTATGCTCCAACACTTCGGTTAGTCTATAAGGTGCCACAGGACTCCTCACCGCTTTTGCAGTCCCTTTAGTGGCTCTGACCCTAATTCCTATTTACATTCAATGGGATTTGGGCTCCTAAATCACTTAGCTGCTGTTTAAATGTTGCCCTATGTTTATAAGTGTGTTTTTTCTACTCCTCTCCTACTGGTCATTGTGTATATTTGTTCAATTGCTGGAAAGAGTCAATGAAGGGAGCGATAGTAAATCATCTTACAGCACTTCTAATGCTGCTTTAAAGTTCTTTTACAAACACACATCTGTGAGCTACTCATCTTCAGCCACCCCGGCAAAAACACATTCCTGTTACTTTGGTCTGGAGGAAAGGAGTCCAAAAGTGATTTCACTTGCAATTAAATGTATTCAAAAAAGCATATATTGATGGCTAAAGATTACATTTTTGTAATATATCCATTTGCCAAAAATGAAGCCTCTATGTTAAGTAGCTTTGCAGTACAGAGTTGTAAAAATCTAGGTTTATTTCCTGACCAGGTTTCCTGTTCTTCAGGACTAGCTGGACTGATAACCAGCCCACTCCCTGCAAGGCAGTTTGCTAGATATTATATGGCTTCCATCAGTAGAGGACCACAGAGACTCACAAAACTCTCATGGATTTATTCTTACAATACCTCCATAAGATAGTTGGGAAATGGAGGAAATGAGGGACTTCACCAAGAACACACCATGTCTCCAATTGAGTTGGAAACAGAAATCTAATTTTTCTGAGTTCTAGTCTGTCAGACCTTCCTCTATGCCTGATTGTGATATGAAGACAGTGATATTAATAGATATTTATAATTTGCCTAATTATGTCATCTGTAAAATGTAGATAAGTTTTATCTACCTTTGCAAAATGGTTTGAGATTTAAGTTGAAAGTAAAAAAGTATGCCATCATACTATCCTAATTACTGACTGATGTATGAAGGATATAAACTCTTGGGCTATGTCTACACTACAAGGTTTTTGCGTAAAAACGGCCATTTTTGTGCAAAAACCGGCAAAGTCCACACCTCAGGTGCGTTTTTGTGCTCCCCTTCTCCCCCCCAAAAAAGGGTAAATCAACAGGACAAAGGGCTTTTGCTGGTAGAGTTATTCCTCTCCCCCCGAGAGGAATAACTCCCTAACTCCCTTTTGTGCTACAGCTCTTGTGCAAAAAGGCAGGTGTGGACGCTTGGCAGGGGTTTCTTGCGCAAAAAGAGCCTATCAGAAAAAGCACAGGTGCTCTGATGGCCATTCTGTTAATGGCAATCAGAGCTTTCTTGTGCAAGAGTGTCCATGCAGTAAGGATGCTCTCTTGAGCAAAAGCACATCACTTTTGAGGTGTGGATGCACTTTCGTGCAAGAAGTTTTTGCAGAAGATCTCTTCCACCAAAAGCTTCTTGCACAAAAAAGCTGCAGTGTAGACAAAGCCTTGTATTACAACTGGAGAGGCTCTTTAAACTCAAGGGACAGGAGCCCTGTGTTTTTGAAGCAAAAGATTTGGGCTACATTGTGCCAAGCACTACACAAATGTGAAGTTAGAGACAGTCCCTGCCCTGATAAGTTTATGATGAGAGTTTGAAAAAATACACAGCACTGTTGCAAGAATGTCATTTTTTTTACTACCAATCTAAAATTTTGCTGAAAATCATTTAAACAAAATTTTGATTTTTTTTTTACCATGAAATCTTTGTGGTCTCAATAGGTGGAAAAGTTGCTGACTATATAGTCAGAAAATTCTAATTAGGAGCAAGATAAGATTTTTCTTCACATGAAATGTTACTCACAGAGTTATTAAGGAGCCAGGAGAATGTTAATCAAATGGCTAAGGAAATAAGTATCAACCTTGACACACTTTACAGTGAATAGACTACCAAAAGTTTAGAGCTGAGGCATTCCAATTACACTCAAAGGCGGCCCATCCGATTATGATATAGTGAACCTTTGTCATGCCGTAACCTTGTAAAGGTTTAAAGTGACTCCACTTCCTCAACCATTAACCTGCTCCCCACACTCAGGCTATGTCTACACTGCACTGCTCTTCTGGAAAAAGCTACGCAAATTGCAATTTGTGTAGCTTTTTCCAATTCTTTTTTTGGAAGAGGCTTTTCCGACATTTGGCCCGTCTACACTGGGCCAAATGTTGGGAAAAAAATCCTTTTTTGGAACATCTCTTCTTCCTCGTAAAACAAGGTTTACGGGGTTGCCGAAAAAATGCATCTGCTCTTCCGAAAAAAATTTCACAAGAGCAAATGCATTCCCTGGAGGTGACAGAGTTTTTCCAGGTATCCCGAAAAACTCTGCAGTGTAGACATGACCTCAATGAATGGCACACAAGCAGTTTCCCTCTAATGCATCTCAAAAATGGGGAAACTTCCATTTTTGCAATACTGAAGAGCATTTACTTAGTTTCTCTGAAACCCTGTGCAAAGCAGATAAATGAAAGCTGCGTACATACTTTTAAATGGTACCACCATATTATAACCAGGTTGTGAAGCTCCAGAAGTGATAGACTAATCCAACGGTAAAAAAAATATGTTTCATGGTGAACAGTGCAAATATTACAAAACAATAATAGTATAGACAGTTGACAAATTTCTTCTGTTGCTGAATCCCAATGTGCTCCAGACAAACTTTTTCTTAGTGCAATTAGGCTGTTTACAGTATGATAAATATATATGTTCACATTAGGATTATTCTGGCACTGTGGTGTGCCATTTTACCTACCTCGAGAACCATTTATTCCTTTTTTTTTTAAATACTCCACACCTCTCCCCACACTTGAATTTTGATCCATCTTTCCCAAGTTATTTTAGACCTTTCACAACATTTAGGGACTTGTAGTTTTCAAAATCACACTGAATTTACTGCACTTCCTGTAGAAAAAAAACTTAATATGAATCCCTCACCTACTGTCTTGTCAGATCCAATTTTCTAGATAAGTACTCTGTTTTACAGTTGCCTGCCTGCTATTCTGTGCCCTCCTCACATCTGAGTCACTGGTGTTATTTTTCTATAATATTCATTAAACCTTGTCTACAGCACAGAGGCTACCTACTACCACACAGTTACCTATTGACATTGCTCGTATGACTGTCTTGAACTTACAGAGAGGGGAACTGGGTTTATTATGAAAACAGAGGTCTCAACAGTGGAAGGTCTATAAATAAATTTATACGCAGATCTTTGAAATGTGTGTTACTTTCCTGAACCCCTCTTAGAAATGCATATATCTGGGGAAACAAGAGACCTGTGTTCCCCATGCTTGAAACCTTTGTGATACCTGTGGTGAATGCTAGTTGTTTCACAATAACTATGCAATCTGTGAGTTCACATAGACCTATAATGGTCCCTATCCCGATAGCAATGCTAGACATGTGATATTGCCCCTTGATCATTATTTTATGCTTAAACTTCTATTTTATGTTCTACCATCTGTTCTTCGACGTGACTAAAGAAGCTATGATGTTCAGCAACTCATATATGACCCAGGGGTATATCGCATGCTGTCCAGATAATTTCACAGAAACACTTCCATTTCATATGTAAACTACTCCTAGGACAGATTTTTTTCTCATACAAGTTTTACATTGGTTTCACTTCATTAACTATGGAAAAAAAACAGCGAGCAAATGGTCTGGTAGCACTTTATAAGTGCTACCAGACCATTTACTCGCTGTTTTTTTTCTGTAACAGACTAACTCGGCTACCCCCTGAAGCTCATAAACTATGGAAGTTGTGCTTAATTTACAGTGGTAAAGGCAGAGAAAAGCTCTCTAGTATTCCATTTCTTTCTTTTTCTTGATGTCTTTCTTAATGGTTTTATAAATCCCAATCAAGAAGGTCTGTGTCTATACAGAATGACAGATGAGTAAATGTTTTCAGTTGCCTTTTCTGAATCATTTATATTTATGATCTTGTAGGATCCTGACTTGTGTCCTCCAACCAGTCTAGGAAAGACTCGGGGCTTATCTCCATTTACCAGGAGATCAGTGCTGTGGAAATCGATCTCCCAGGCTTTGTTGTAGTGGATTTAGTAAGGATCTGCTAAATCAAATGCTGATGGCACCCCCTGGTGACTCTGGTATGCTATAGGGTCACAAGGAGTAAGGGAAGTCAATGTGAGATTTTTCTCGTCAATTCCTCAGTGGGGATGCCTCAGACATTTGACGTCAGGTACTTCAACTCCACCTATGCTATTCGGGTAGCTGGAGTTGCTGATCTTAGGTCCACTTTCTCCTGTAGTGTAGGACTTGCCTCACAACACAAACCCAAGAGTCTGTTCAGGTCCCCTTGCAGGTCACAGTTGCAGTCTTCAAATACAAAACTCACAAAGTAACAGCAGTACGAAAACCTGTTCCATGGACCAAATCAGGCTACTGTGACCAGCTGCTTTTCCCCTTGATTATCTCCCATTTCTGCAGGACAAACTACCTTTAGTTCTCCTCAGCTTCTTCCTGTATTTTATGGCATAGCAGACTCACACTTTGAGTTTATAACTGGCAGATGTTGGACTTTATTGTATATAATTAGTCTCTTTTCCCAACAGTTTTTAAAAAAATGCTTTCTTAATGGTGCCCCATTTTACTGAGGCTCTTATTAGGCATTTTTATAGTCACTGCTAAGTACTTGAGTTTGCCATGCAAAATCTCCCATTAGTAGGGCCCTACCAAAATCATGATTCATTTTGCTCAATTTCATGCTCACAGGATTTTTAAGATAAGAAATTTTTATATATTTGAATCTGAAATTTCATGGTGCTGTAACTGTAGGGGTCCTGACCCAAAAGAGGATTATGGGGGAATCACAGGGTTATTGTAGGAAGGCTTCCGAAGTGCCACTCTGACTTACAAGCAGCTGTTGACCACAGCACTGCCTTCAGAACTATGCTGCTAGACAGTGGTGGCTGCTGGCTGGGTGCCCAGCTCTGAAGGCAGTGTTGCCATGTGCAGCCATGCAGAAGTAAGGATGGCCTGGTATGGTATTCGCCTGTGCTGCTGCCTTCAGCATTGTGTGGCCAGAGCGTGGCATTTGCTGGCTAAAGGTCCAGCTCTGAAGGCAGCAGCACAAAAATAAGAGTGTCAATATCATGCCATGACATCCTTGCTTCTGCATAAAAAAACGAGAAGTCCTGTGGCACCTTATAGACTAACAGATTTATTGGAGCATAAGCTTTTGTGGGCAAAGACCCACTTCGTCTGACCATGCATCTGACGAAGTGGGTTTTTGCCCACAAAAGCTTATGCACCACTAAATCTGTTAGTCTATAAGGTGCCACAGGACTTCTTATTTTTTATGCAGATTCAGACTAACACAGCTACCCTTCTGATACTTGTTAATCCTGCATGGCTGCTGGCAGCAATGCTTGGTGCCCAGCCAGCAGCCACAGTCTCTGGCCACCCATCTCTAAAGGAAGTAAGGGTGACAATGCTCCAACACTCCTACAAAAACTTTGCAACTCCCCCCCACCTCCTCTTTTTGTGTTAGGACCAGTGTTCCCTGTAATTTGGGCATTTCTGCAACTGCTCAGGAGAGATTTGAATGCTGCCCAACTTATTAGCAGAGTGCCCACAGCTAGGTTTTTTTTCTACTGGTAGTACACATTTGCACATGCCTCAGTGCACCTAAAATGATTCCTCAGATGGATAGAAAAGATTAGAGGGAACACTGGTTAGGACTACCGGTTTGGGAAACATTGGTTTCCCGCATGAAATCTGGATAGTATAGAAGAGAAGTTCACAAAAGACCAGATTTCATGAGGAGAGACCAGATTTCATGTCTGTGATTAGTTTTTCATGACTGTGAATTTGGTAGGGTCCTACCCATCAATGTTACACTCGGGATGTAATCAACAGTCTCTTTGACAGTGCTTGTCTCATACAGCCCAACTTTGTTTAGTAACTTGGCCGTAAGCCACAGTGTCCAGTAACTACTCAGAGCAGAGCTACCTTATTTTATCTCTCAAGTTCTTGAAGTATGTCATCATTTTCAATTTTAGGGCATTATTTCATGAAATACTTTCCCTTTCATTTCTTTTGTCCAGACTTCTTGTCAGTCCTCTTAGTTCATTTTTATTTAGTTTTTAAAACTCCTGTTCACTTAGTGTTAATTTTTTTTATTCGTGTCACTGTTTCTTGCTACTTTGTCTTCTACCACCTCATTTCCTGCTATCTTGACATGCACTGGGATCCACGCTATTTCAATGTTCAATCCCATCCTTGCCAATTCGGTGGTTAGGAACAATATTTCATTAAATATATCCTTTTTACTATCCAAGTTCCCATTTTGAACTCCAATAGTGTTAATAGTGAATCTCAGAAGATGACAACTGAGGTAGGGTGCACATCCAGCATCCAATATAATGCCAACAAAATCCCTCCTACTTTGGCTGTTATAATGGATAGTCTAATAGATTTCTTGATTCCAAGTGATGGGACACTGAATGCTAACCCCTCTCTCCTGTTTTCTCATAATTGGAGACTGACAAATATTTGGCAATGTTTGACCCATTTATCACATATGTGTCATCAGCTTGCTATATTTAATACATTTAGCTCACCTTTTAATTTCCTTATACAGTTCCACATTTATAGTGGCAGGGGGGATGAAGGGAACAGGGATGATTTTCTGCCTATAATTCTTTTACGTCTTTCTTTTCCTAGCATTGGACAATGGAACTATTAACATGAAACATTTTGGTTCTTCTGCTCCTCCCATATTGTACATTGAATTCCCAACATTCTTCATATATTTGTTTAGTTTTTCAAACTTCCCTATGGGTATGTCTACACTAGCCCCCTAGTTCCAACTAGGGTGGCTAATGTAGGCATTCAAACTTGCAAATGAAGCCCGGGATTTAAATATCCCGGGCTTCATTTGCATGTTCCCAGGTGGGAGCCATTTTTAAATGCCCCGTAGTTCGAACTGACTGCCCGCGGCTACACGCGGCAGTCAGAAGTTAATCCGAACTAAGTGCTTAGTTCAGATTAACTGTTACTCCTCCTGCAATGAAGTGCTGAATCTGCCCAGCAACAGTAACACTCAACTCACTCCTACCTCCCCGACAGGGGTCTTTTAAAGAGATAGCTCCCTATTAAGTGCATGGGTTACACAAATTCTGCGGGATTTGCGTATCTTCTTCTGATCTCACTTTTGAAAGTGGAGCTTTCAAAAGTGAAAGTAATCTGTACGTGGTTTTTTCGGAAAAAAACCCTTTCGAAAAAACTGCTCTTCCTTAAAAAATGAGGCTTACGCAGTTTTTTCGAAAAAGGATTTTTTTCCCCGAAAAAACCACGTCCAGACTACTTTCACTTTCAAAAGCTCTGCTTTCAAAAGTGAGATTGGAAGAAGATTTGCATATCCTCTTTTGAACATAGAACATAGTTTAGAAGTACTTGGAGTAAGAGAAGTTGAAGGAAGAGTTCTTCCTTTGACTTCCTGATGTTTAGACGGAGCCAAAAGCATTTAAACTATTTTGACTTAAGCTAAGCAATTGACATAGCTGAAGTTGCCTGGCTTCATTCGAGTTTTTCCCTGATGTATAGACGTGCCCTTAGAGACTACTATTCCTTTAGTTTTGATAACTGAAAATCTAAAGCCCCACGTGTTTCCCCGTTCTGCAATTTTCCTAAGTGCTTCATTAATTCTCTTCTCAGTTCTTTCCCGGTTTCTGTTTGCAATCCATATGGCATAGTCATCTGCAAACAAAGAAATGCCTATTCCTACACTCAGATTTATTAGGAGATTGTTTATTGTTATGTTATGTTAAATGAGGTATGGCTAATGATACTCTCATGTGAAGGGCCAATGTAATTTATACATGATAGAATAGACTTTCCCTACTTAGACCTGCATAGTTTGTTTTGTTTTGTTTTGTTTTTTGCTGAAAGAATCCTTTATCCTTGTATATAGTCTTCCTTTTATACCCATGGATGCCATTTTTTTTGCAATAAGCCCTCTCTCCATAATGTATCTTTTTAATATCTGGGAAAGCAGCTATCATGCATTCTTTATTTCTCGTATTTGTGCTTGTATCTGTATTTGTACA
Organism: Pelochelys cantorii; assembly: GCA_032595735.1. Taxonomy (NCBI): domain Eukaryota; kingdom Metazoa; phylum Chordata; order Testudines; family Trionychidae; genus Pelochelys; species Pelochelys cantorii. Next base: position 242,856,253 of record CM064326.1, read on the forward strand.
GTATGAACAGCTGTACTTCTTCCCCTCCTGAACCTATTTGGCATATTGTCAACAAGTCCATGTCTCTTTCTCTACATATGTTTTTAATCTTTCAGTCACCATTGTTTTAATGGCTTTACCCATACATGGTTTAAGGGCAATTGACCTGTACACTTACCTTTTTTTCCATACTGACATTAACCAAATATTTCCACTCCATGGGTAGCTCACTTTCCCCCACATACTACTGTATAGTTTTAGTAGTATTTTCAAACTCCCTTCATCCAGGTGTTTTAGCATTTTTTTTATATAGACCATCTTTGCCTGGTACAGAGTTTTTGCTTTCAGCCATAGCATTTCAAGTTCCCTCATCCAGCTATTTGCATTTAATATCAATCCTCACTCCCCTTCCTCCTCTTCTAGTTCTCATGGCTCTTTATTTTTTTTCCCTGTCGTGTGGATTTCTATAGTCTGATTATTATTCTGTTGTGGAATATTTCAGCTAGGACTTGCATTTTTTCTTCATTAAAGCATTTTATTATTTTGCCTTCTAAAATGAGGCCTGGTACAGAATTATTCTTACTCTTTACTCCATTAATTGTCCTAAATTACTTTGTATACCTCTGATGTTCTAGTTTTTGTCATGCTGTCTGTAGTGGCTCACTACTGAAAGTGCTAATCTAGGGCAGCCTGTCAAAAAGCAGGGAAGATGCATACGGATTTATAATTAGATTTCATCATCCGAGAAATAAATGCGATCTGCCAGAGTACTTCAGTGGCCTTATAATGGAGTCACCAACAGTGCCTATGGGCATTCCCAGTTTGTCTTGCCATCCAGGCAAGCTGGGCTCTCTGATAAATGATCACTTATAGCAAAGCTCACAAAATATTCAGGTTGCTTCCAGTCCCAAGGAACCAGCCACTTATCCTAGGTCAATTTTTACTTTAGATCTCAGACCAAAGACGACGCTATTTGCCAATCACGTAATAAACTAACAGTTTAAGTTGAAAAAAAGAAATAAGAATTGTTTACAGGTCAAAGCAAGTGAACATCTGTACACAAATGAGTTTGTGTGTGATTCAAAAGGTGACAGGAGCTGCAGTAATCTGTCAGTTCAAAAATGGTTTTCAAGACTAACCCATGCCATGGAGGTCTTAGCTAATGTTTAGAAATCTTTGCTGCTCAGAATCTAAACAGCAGGAAAGAAATTCAATTTCTCCTTGTCAGAGATTTTTATTTCCTCCATTTTAGAGTCCAAACTGATGAGATGAGATCATGCACAGGTCTCTCCTTCCTGTACAGAGTTAGGAAAGCAGTCAACGAGGTCCTCTATCCTTTAATGACATACAATACCTCATTTGCCATTAATGGGCCATCGTGTGTGCAGTGCGATCATTTTACCTTAATTAATGTTTCTTTTCCTGTTTGGTGAGTTACACAAGCAAGCAAGACTGGTTTCCAAGTATGCATTTGTGAGTGTTCAGTAAGATCTGGGGCCTTGATATGAGCAGGTACATGGTCGGCCAGTATCATAGTATCTTTCTTCAGATTTTATTTTTGTCTCTCTTAACAAGGCAATTGCAAAAAGGGCTATTTATATATAGTTCATGAAATCCTTACTGTTTTATACTCCTTATTCCAGCATGGTACATGGTTTTTACCAACCTGATATCTTAGGCACAACTAACTTGCTTCTGTCATGATTCTCTTACTTATATTGCTACTAAACTCCCTAGTGCCACCACTATATATTGTTCATTACATACTTATTTCATTTGTTTCTAAATAGTTCCCAGGTTGTTTTTTTTTTAATATTCCATCCTTTTTCTATCCTCAGTGTTGTGTTTATCTTCTAAATCTTTAAGTACAGGGAAATGGTCACTTTCCATTCCCTCCTCTTTGTCAGTTTTCCAGCAGCATTGCATGCTATGCTACTTGACAATTCCCAGATCTAGACAGGAGAGATTTCCATTGGTGTCATTAAACCTAGTGGATGTACCATCATTCAGTATTACAAAATTATCATCAAAGAACCATTCTTGGCTTTTTCTGTTCTTATTTTCTCATTTCCTCACAATCTTTATAGCTGTTATAATCCACAGATTTTGAAATTTCCTATTAACCATGTTTCTTACATGCAAATGATAGCAGGTTTAGTAACCTTATCAAGGATATTTTTCTTTAGTTCCTGTCCATTTGCTATTAGACTGTATGCATTCCAACAGTAAAGAGTTAATACCATTCCATGGGTCCTTCTGTATTTCCTTCAATTACAAGCATGCAGCTGTTCTGTGGAGAAGCTGCTAACATATGGGCACTTTTCTGAGGCTTACCTATAATTTTCATTTTATTTTTTTTCCACCACCTGTGGTGTGCAGTTTAATACTTCACTCATAACAGCTATAATCCTCTGTCTGTTCATAATATGCCTTCTAGTCTCCCTTCTCCTATTTATCACTCACTGTGTCCTTTAATTTATTCTGTTCTGTGTTTTTTCTCTCTCTCTCCTTTCTGAGTTTCCTTTTCTCTTCCCCTGTTGGCAGGGCCGACTTATGCATTAGGCATAGTAGGCACAGTGCCTAGGGCTCACGATACTTTTAGGGGCCCACAAAAATGTTTTAATTTCTTTTAAAATCAGAAGAAAAACAATGAACTTTTACGGTCGAAGAAAATGTTTTAATTTTTTTCTCACATCAGAAAAAAAAAATGAAACTTTTAGGGCCCACAAAAATCTATTAAATTTTGCCTAAAACAGAAAAAAAATAAAATGTTGAAGTATTTAAAGTTATATCAAAAATAATTTTTAATATTTTTTTTTAATGGAGGAAGGGGCCCACTAAGGCAAAAGTGCCTAGGGCCCACAAAAGTCATAATGTGGCCCTGCCTGTTGGTCTTAGATGCATCCTAATAGCTTTCACATGTGATAAGTTATTTGTAACTTTAGTTTTGCAATCCCCTTGCTTGACCTGCTGCTATGCAATCTCTGTGTGGTGCACTGTGCTTTCCTCCACAGTCACTGCGATTTAATTCTGTCCCTTCCATTTAATTATCATGGCCATGTTCCTCTTCACATTTACTGCATCTAGTTTTCCCTTTTACATGTATTTCCCAATGTGGCCTAACCTTTAGTATCTGTAGCACCTTACTGGGGGTAGGATATATTGTTTTGCCCAGAAAATATGGTATTGTATTATTTTATCTATAAAGAGAAACATTTAAATACCATTCACACAGCTGCTCCCTCTCTTCTTGCTAATTAGCTGCTTAAAATATAGTACTTTATCCCCTGCACCTTCTTTTATTTTATCTTCAGTCATTTTAAATACAATTTATCTGGTTTCCATCAGCTATTCAGGCAGTTGGTAGCTTACTTTCAGTTTTCCCAGCATTTCAGTCTTTAATAAATTTCCTCACATGTTGCTTGCTTTTACATTCAATGAATAGATCTCCTTGTAGCTTTCTAGCTTTTTCCAAGTCTCCAGCAAGACACCCTGTCCCTTTCAGAGGGATTATATCCCCTCTCTTTACAATTTTGACTACTTATTTCATTATTAATGTTATTTCCTGTTTTTCTGGCTGCTGTTTCTTGCTGTAACATTGTTACACTTTTCCTTTTCCTGACCTGTGATCAGTCTTTTCCACCTCTCCTTTATCATTTTCTAGGCTGGTTTCAGTATCCCTCATGATGACATCCATATTCCCTTGATCCCAAATATAGCTTAGGTGCTGGTCTCAGCCCCAGCTTCCAGGATAGATCCCTTCTGTTCCAAACTTCTTCTGTTTAGCACTAGCAAAAGCTTCCTCCTTAGCTGAGTCTTCTTGCTGACATATATAGTCACTTGATTAGTCTCAGCTGAGAAGCAGCTGATCAGTCACAGGTGAGGCTGGGTTCAACTCCCCTTGCAGAGCCATGAATAGTATGATAGATCTGTATTACTGTAGCTCAGCTGTTACCTTGAAGAGCTCACAATCAATAGACACACAAAATAGAGAGACATAGGAGAAAGGAGTGAAAACAAACTTCCAAAGTGCTTTGTCTCTATGTTCATTCCACATTTTCTTGGTTATGTTATTTGTCTTTGGCTTAGGGTATAGTTATATATATATATATTTGTTTCTTCTCGTGTAAATGTACTCATTTCTGCAGGCATTGCCACAAATTAGTCAACACTAATTTGCGTGTGGGTGAATATTTATAAGGTTTTTCTATCAACAGCTCATGAGTATTCTCTCAAAGAAAATTTGTAGTGGAGTGACACAACATGTAATAAAAGGACACTCTGCTGGTAATGATAAGAGAGACTTAATCCATTTGTTATGATGCTGTTGGTTGAAACAGTGTAAAATATAGTCTCATCTTCAGTCCAACAATTAATGTTTAAAGGGACCATTTCTTTATTGTATTTATACATTGGCCTCCATACATCAATAATCCATGTCATAGGTCTATATGACCAGTGTAGACAGAAATATTTATACATGTTTAGATCATGATTCCATACAAGAAGAAGGGCCCGGGGCCTCAAAGGATCCCACTGGTGTTAGGCAAATGCCTTGAGGAGCTGGTTACTGCAGCTTGCTCAGTTTCTGTCTCTCTGTGAGGAACTAAAGCAGTTCTTGGTACTCCACAGTCAAGCAATAGACAGCAGGACAGATATGCAGCCACTATGAGCTTTTTCTGCCTGGATTCTTTGGCTATGTCTACACAGCAGTGTTATTTCAGAATAAGGTATTCCGGAAGAGGTATTCCAGAATAGCTGATTTTGAAATAGTGCGTCCACACTGACTGAATGCTGAATCACATTTAAGGCCACCCGGAACCAGTTCAGGCAGAGCATCGAGTCAGTAGTTACCTCATGTGTCTGCTGCTTGAGGCTATCTGAGGCTCATTCTTAAAGGGACTGCCCTGGACAGCAGTTTCTCAGGTTTCCCTGCTTGCTTGCCTAACTCTGAGGGACAGCAAAGCTTCTTGCTCTGGTTGCCCTGACTCAGGACACCACAGCACTCTCTGCTATGGAGCAGGAGCTGCCTCCAGGCACTATTCAGCTCTTGGAGCTTTTGCTGCAAGTCATGCAGCACTTTCTGCAGGCTGCCTCCCAGGCTCTGCAGGAACCCAACCCCCAGGGCTTCTGGGAGACCCTCCTCAGGTACGTGGGGGAGTGGCTACAGGACCTGGACACCACCCGCCATGGTTTGGCCGCCGTGCCCCACCGCATCTGGCATCTGGACACCAGTGCAGACTGGTGGGGACCGCATTGTTCTGGAGCGTTCTGGCATTCTTGGGCTATTGTCCCAGAAGGGAGGTGGAAGGAGGGAATGGGTTTTCCTAGAGAAAGGGGGGCGGGGGAGGGGTGGTGCAAGTCCCCACCCCGGGGGGGGGGGGAGTTTGTTCTGTCCCGCCTGCACAAAGCCCTGCCTGGGGTGGCTATGGTTGCAAGGGGTTGCTCCTGGTGAGTGGGAGGTAAGGAAGAGCAGGAGGAGGAGGGGGGGGGAAACTCTCAGGTGCCCTGGCACCCCTGCGATTCTCAGTTTGTTTGTCTCCTTCTGCAGGTGCTCAGGGCAATAAACAGCACCTTGCTGCGTAGAGCCATCCGCCTTGCAGATGTGGATGCCATCATCAAGGGGTTTGGTGCCCTGCGCTTCCCCAACTTCAGGGGGGCTATCAACGGAACTCACATCCCTATCTGTGCCCCAGACCACTGGGCCTTAATGTACATGAAGCACAAAGGATACTTTTCGGTGGTCCTGCAAGTTGTGACTGACCACTGGGGCCAGTTTACAGACATAAATGTTGGGTGGTCGGGGAAAGCACATGATGCACGTGTGTTCAGGAACTCTAGCGTCTGCCAGAAGCTGCAAGCCGGGGACTTTCTTCTCCGACCATCACATCAGGGTCGGGAATGTGGACATACCCGTATGCCTGGTGGGGGATGCGGCTTATCCCCTGCAGCCACCTCAACTTTTCACAAAAGGTATTTAATGTCAGGCTGAGCAGAGCCCGCATGGTGGTCGAGGGTGCCTTCGGCTGCTTGAATGCACATTTTAGATGCCTCCTCACCTGCCTGGACCTCGGGGAGCACAACATTCCACATGTAGAGGCTGTGTGCTGTGTCTTGCACGTGTGCGAGAGGAAGGGGGAGGCCTTCCTGCCAGGATGGGGGGCAGAGGCATTCCACTTAGGCAGGGCCTACAAGCAGCCGCACACAGGGGGCCCTGTGGCAGGGGGCTGTATGCATCCGGGAGGCCCTGAGGGAGAGCTTCTCCCCAGGGGAGCTGTGACATTGTTCCCTGGTCCGCCCCAGTGGGGGCTTCTGCTTCACCCCTCACTGCCATCCCTCCACTTAACCCTCCCTTCCCCCCATTCCTGATGAACAAATAAACACTTTGTTTTTTTGCAAAACTAAACTTTCTTCATTTTACAGAACTGGGGGGTCAATGACACTGGGGAGAAAAAGGGGAAAGAACCTGGGAGAGGGGAGGAGAGAGGGTGGAAGAAGGAAGGTGGTGAGAACCTTGGAAAGGGGAGGAAGAGGGAGGGGAGGCTCAGGCCTTGGGCTGGGAGTGGCATCGGCCTGTGTGGATCCTGCTGCCATGGGTGTGTGGGCCTCAGTGTTTATGGGAGGGTGTGGAGGGTGTGGAGGGAGAAGTGGGAGAAGGAGTGGGAGGAGGAGCGATAGCTGGAGATGGAGCAGAGGCTGGAGTGGGAGGAGGCAGCATGCTCTGCACCAGGGTGTGCACATCAGTACACAGGGAGTGTCCCTGTGCAAGCAGCTCCCACCAGCTCTCCTGCCATAGCCGCAGGTCCTCCTCCACCCAGCGGTCGATGATCCTGTGCAGGGCTCACAGTGCCGCCAAGTGCTGCTGCTGGTATTCGTCCATTGAACGTGCACGACTGAGGAAGACTTGGGGGTGGGAAGATGTCCTGGGTAGTGTGGGCCGCCCTCCACTCACAGCTGGTCCAGCTGTGGAGAACAAAGAAAGTTGATCAGTCATCCCAGGGGACACAGTGCCTGAAGCCCAGCTCCCCCGCAAGCCAAAAGTGACCGTTCTCAGCACCATCGCAGACAATGTGCTTGGAGCCAGGCCATGTGCGCTATGGCCAGTGGCCCCTGATGTCCCTGGGACTGGGGGCTGCCCTGATATTGTGCCCATGCAAGCGTGCCATGTGTGGGAGTGCTCAGCGTGTGTGTGTGGGGGGGAGGGAGGAATGTCCCCTGTCTCCTTCTAGAGGTGCTTGTGGAGGGAGGGTGTCCCACCCCGGGGTCAGGAGCACGGCAGGCCTCTCCAGACACCCTGTGGCCAATAACCTAAGGCTCATGTGTTGCAGCCTGCCGGGGCCATGTGCCCAGGAGCAGCACAGCACATGCTCCCATGTGCACAGGCTGCTGCGTGATCCATGGCCAGCAAGGGCCAAGTGTGGAGCGCCTAGTCCTCTCTCCCCGCTGCATGACGGGAAAGTGATGGCACGCATGCAATGTTCCTTCCCCAGCCTCGGACAATGCCTGGGAGATCTCCGCAGGGAGGCCTCGGGGCTCCTGGGTCAGGTCGGTGGTCCTGGGCCACCTCCTCCTTCTTGTCACTGTTGTCTGGGCCCCCGGTGAGGACGACGATGGGCGTCTCCACCCCAGAGTCTATAACTACTAGGGGGGAAGGGACTGCCCTGCCCCCCAGGATGCGGTCCAGCTCCTTATAATATGGGCAGGTGTGGGACTCTGCCCCAGATCGGGAGCTGCCCTCCTTGGCCCTGGCATAAGCCTGGCTCCTTGACCTTCATCCGTACCTGTTCTTGGGTGTGGATGTAGCCTTTGTTCCCCAGATTGTCTGCCATACAGCCATGCACATCTGTGTTCCTGCATCTGGTGCAGAGATCCTGGAGGTTTGTCTCATTCCCCCGCAAACCTTAATAAGGTCCAGGACCTCCGCACCAGACCCGGAAGGCGCACGTCACTTGTGGACCCTGGCAGGCTCCTGGAAGCTGGCTGAATATTCCCAGGCAGCAGTGGAGGGCTGTCTGGCACCATCTGTCTGGCTCATCTTGGGCCAAAATGGAGTCAGGGGCAGCTGCAGGGTGGCTCAGGGCTGTCAGGCCTGCTGTGAACCACAAACCCTTTCTGCAGAGTCTGCAGCTTTAAGGGCTCCAGGGGACTGGGGGGGATAGAGTTTTCTGGTGTGTGGCCAGAGTAGCCACCAGGGCACCCTGGAAAGGGCTGGAGGCTCCCTATTTCGATTTAGCCCCTATTCCCTGTCCACACAACGCCTATTCCGAAATAAGTATTTCGGAATAGGTGCTATTCCTCGTAGAATGAGGTTTACAGAACTCAAAATAAGCCATCCCGCTTATTATTTTGAAATAGCGGTTTGGTTGTGTAGACGCTTATGAAGTTATTTTGGAATAGCGGTCATTATTCTGAAATAACTTTGCAGTGTAGACATAGCTTTTAAGTGCTGGAGGTTGTACAACAGACAACAGGAGGCGGAAGGGGGAAATGCCAATTCCCTGCTACTCAAATTCATCGCTCACCCTCCAATCGTAACTGATCAGGCAGAGATTGCACCTGGACCTTGAAAACTATGGAGCAGAAGCAACAGAGAACTAGCTTTCTTATCGTCTGTACTGGATCTACTGCTTCAGCATGGGCCAAGATTTCTATGAGCAACCAGAAAATAAGATACCACATTAGGTAAAGAATTCATATGGAAACTATTAAAACAGTGAAATATATTGGGGTGACCTTAGCTGTGTGCTCCATGCTTTCAGTTGTTTGCCTTTGGCTTTAAACTGGAACATTAAGTTTGAATGTCTAGCCTAAAGTATTTTTTTCCAGAAAGCTATAATATTTTTTTCTGAATAAGGATAGACTTAAGCAGGTTCTTACTCTGCTGAATTGAGGACAAAAATTTTTTTCAGGAATAAGGCTATCTTCCATATGGAAATCCTGGTTAATAGGGGTTTTGCCTGATACTTTTACTAACATGCAGTCTGGGTTTCAGAGGGTATGTCTACAAAGCAGTGTTATTTCGGAATAATTGATGTTATTCTGAAATAACATAGTCTGTATCCACGCTACAAGCAGTTATTTCGACATAATGTCAAAATACTGTCAAGCTGGAGGACTTCTTACTCCAACTCCTGTAACCCTCATTTTACGAGGAGTAAGGGGCGTCAGAGGAAGCGTGCCAAAAGCCGAAATAAGCTATTTCAACTAAAGCTCTGCAATTGATGAGGCTCAAGTTGCGTAGCTTATTTTGGCTTTCGCCCTGCTGTGTAGACGTGTCCTAACAGTCAGACCCATCAAAATAACTTGTGTTCTAGGTAATGGAAATCAATAGAAGCTGGCTGTCCAAATGCCATTAGTGCCTTTGAAAATCTCTCTTAAAGTTTTGAGATATATAACACTGACTTTCACAGTGACTTGGAATAACTGTCAATACGTTGTATAACTTGTTGCTCTGAGTATATGAGATCAGTTGCAGAACAAAGCAGTTCAGTGGGCTGACTCTAAAGGCAAATATGAAATTCATTGTTTCTTGGTTATCCTTATAAGTTAAAATTCTCTTAACCAGGATTCTCTGGTGTGGCAACATCCATGGTCCGGCATGGATCTTGCAGGACCAGAGTCCCGATGGAGGCTTAGTGGCAAGGGTGCCTGTGGGGCCACCAGGGCAATCCCTGTGGGGCCACCCATCCTTTCTAATACAGTAGGACAAACACTGGGTGTGAAATCTTGATGCCCTTGAATTAAATGGCAAAATACCATTCAATTCAGTGGAGGACAGATTCCTCCCTGACCCAAGACTTTGTTCTGAGTTTTCATGTTGAGAATCTGCTGTAACAGTTCCCCATCAAGAAAGTAAGCCAATTATCTCTCGAGTCATCAGCCAGAATAGAAAATCACTTCCAAGTTCAACAGAGCAAGTGCATGCACAGCTTCCCTCACCTGCAGCCCCGATATGCTTTCTGAATAAAACATATACCACCTACTGGATGAAAGGCAACATGCTTGGATGTGGCATGACCATGTTATTTACAGGTAAAGCTTTGGATAAACAAGCATATAGTGTGCAAGGGATAAAAACAGTACAAGCAATACAGCCCTCTAATGGTGAAAGTGAATGCTGACATTTCAACAGAATAAACAACAAAACTACACCCCCTTGGTTCTTATATAAACAGTGGGCTCCTATTCATCTCTACTCTAAACTCAGTGGAATTACCACAAGGAAGAATTTGTGTCTACTAGTGTGAAAAACTTCCATGATGAATGGTAAGGCCTAGCAACTTCTGGGTTGACTTACAAACTCTGCACAAACATAAAAATCAGTGGGATTGCAAGGAGAGTATGCAAGTTTATGCAAGTCTTAAGAATGCAAAGCGCAGTCCATGGTTACAATCCATAACTGCATGTTTCACAAGCTTGGCTTGTTTATTGAATGTATCCAGACCATGTTTCAAGCAAACCGATCTCTCCCATTGGGACTTATGATTTTTATGCAAAACTGGGCATGGCCCAGAGTCAAAACCCTGAAGCCCAGCATGCCCAAATTTGGGGGTATTGAAGAGTAAGTCTGAAGCTCTTCTGGTGAAATAAGTGGAGGAAATATGAACATAAGAATGGCCATACTGGGTCAGAGCAAAGGTCCGTTCAGCCCAGTATCCTGTCTAACGACAATGGCCAATACCAGATGACCCACAGGGAATGAACAGAACAAGGAATCATCAAGTGATCCCATCCCTGTCACCCATTCCCAGCTTCTGACAAACAGAGGCTAAGGACACCATTCCTGTCCATCCTGGCTAATAAATATTGATGGACCTAACCTCCATGAATTGAACCCTGTTAAAGTCCTGGTCTTCACAGTACAGAAGACAATACCATACAGATTTATTATTTCTTAATTAGATTGGATGGGGGCCCCACTGGGTTAAAGACACCAGATAAAACCACAGGATTCTAATCTTTTCAGATGTATTAAAATATGCAGTTGTGATCAGCAGAGGCACTTGAGTGGCAGCCACTTCAATTTAAATGGGAAAAGGCTAGTGGCAGAGAGCACTTTGTGAATGGCCCTTGATCCAGCTACTTGTTCCCCAACTGGATTTGCCAGAGTCCTGATTAATAGACTTCCATGCATGAGTGCCACCAAGTTGGCTTTTTCTCTGCATCATTAATTACATCTGGTGAATGAAGGATCGTTTACAGGGGTGCGGCTGGAGTTGTTATTCAGTGGACTTACTTGTACTATTCTTCTGGGGTGATTATCATAAGCTATGCATGGTCCTTCCAGGGCAGTCTGTATGTATTGAAATTTTAGTTATAGTAAAACACCTGGAGCTTGGGATGGATCATCTATATATTGAAAGAGTGATAAACAAACACCTATCTTGTGCAGAAGGCAGTGAAAGCTCAGAGTCTCAGTATTATTCCAGTATCCACTTCTGGTCTCATGGCGATACTGTGAGGCCACTGAAACTGTGACACACAGGCAGCTCCCCCTCTCACCTCACATGCACAGCTTTTACTGTTAATCCCAACATTAACACAAGACCCTCTTTTACTGCGTTGACCATGAGCTGATACATGGCTAAGCAGATGACCTGCACGAGCTTCTGATATGTATCTTCTATATTTGGTCAATATAAATGAATGTTATTTCTGTTTCCCTCCCCCTTTTCTTTCCAGTTGCAACATCTGTTAGTCATCATATCTTAATTAGATTGTAAGATCTTTGGAACAGAGGCCTTTGTTTATTGTCGATGTATATTACACCTAGTGCTAAGGCACGGATCCCTTAAAGGGATCTCTAATTGCAAAAGTTTTGTGAATCCAGGGTAACTCTATTCAAGTCATTATAATTACTCCTAAATTGACATTGGTGTAAGTAGAAACAGAATTTTGTAGCATTTCACATCCTCCTAAAAATAATGGGACATAGCATATACTTTATGTACCATACCAGCATCTTCAGTGCTGTTCCACTCTATCAGGCACTATAAATACCCTTTTGGACTCTAAAACCAGAAAAATATATGACGTTCCTCTGAGCCATTTTTTTGTGTGCTTTAAATTCAAATTAAAAAGCGTAGGTAACCTAACTATGAGTGTGCATCATTAATTACATTAGTTTACTATTACAAGGGATCACTCACACAAACTTCTCTCAGTGCACAGTAGCTGCAACACTAAAAAACCCTACAAATATTGCACTCAGAAGAGACACCATGTAGGGATACTAGATTAAGGGCCCAATTCTCCATGTGCACTAGTGTAACTCACAAGTAACTCCAGTGAATTCAGTTGATATTATACCGGTGGAACTCCAATGTATGTCACTGGAGTTACTCCTGATATGTACATCAGGATAAGAAGAATTCAGCTACTTTAAATGTTTTGGTTACGTTGCAGTTAAAAAGAAATCCAAGAGAAATAGACCATTATAGTGGTAAATGAGCAACAAAACTTTAGTAGGATTGTGATGGGGTGTACTAACCCTGCACTGGTCTGGGAGGGGTTAACCAGGCCTGCCTGGCTGAGCGGGCCCCTCCTCCATAGTCCTGCTGGTCATGTTCCAACTTCAGGCCCAGTATAAGAGCCAGGGGAGCAGCTCAGTCAGGGCTAACCACGGAAGGGGAAGGTGCTCCTGCCAGAGCCCAGGAGTAGCAGCAGCCTCTGCCACCGCAGCTGTAGCAGCAACCACAGCAAGCGGACATCAGGGTGGAGGCTCTCCAGCAGGGACCAACTGCAGGGAGTGACTAGCCTGGAGGATGAAGGTGGGGAAGACTCCAGCCATCGGACAGAGTAGGAAGTAGCCCAGGTCAGGGAGTCGGAAGGGCTTCGTGAGCTCAGCATGTTTCAGGTAGATTCCCTGCTGAGCTGGTGGTGAGACACACCCACCACTGACAGGGCCCTGGGCTGGGACTCGGTGGAGAGGGAGGGCCCAGGTCCCCAACTCATCCCGGATGCCTCAGCCACATTACTGATTTAGCCGCTGGGCCTTACTGCCCCACTGACAGTGGCCATAGATGTGTGGAATGATTACAGGGTGGAGCTACACAGATGGGACCTAAGAGGCTCACCGTCCTGCTTCCCAGGAGGTTGGGCTTCCCACCCAGTGACAAGGATTATCACTGAAGGGTGTAATACATTTTATCTGGAGAATGCTTGATATAGTGTCCCCCACATTATAATATAGAGAGACTCTTTCTTAAACTGCCAAGATATTTGTAATTGCACGGATCATGTGCCCTCTCGTTCACAACCACGTAACATACCTGTGGCTACTTTACAAATGGACAAATTTAGTATTTTCATCTAAGTTTTTCCCATTTTTCAATTTAGGAACTAGAAATGAAGAAGCGGAGAAACCAGCATTCTATGGCCAGCCACAAATGGATCATGAATGATTTGAGAACTTTGGCTTATATGTATATTCATCATGTCTAAAATAATTAAGCTCTCTGGCTTTATAAGTGTGGAAGAATCTCAGTGGGTTAACTCCATCGAGGGTATGTCTAGACTACATGGCTCCGTCGACGGAGCCATGTAGATGAGTTTACTAGACATAGGAAAATGAAGCGTCGATTTAAATAATTGCCGCTTCATTTACATCAAAATGGCTGCCACGCTGTGCCGATCAGCTGTTTGGCGGCACAGCGGGGCAGTCTGGAAGTGCCGCGGTTGACAAGGGAAGCCTTTCTCAACCGCTCCGGTAAACCTCATTTCACGAGGCATACCGGAGCGGTTGACAAAGGCTTCCCTTGTCAACTGCGGCACGTCCAGACTGCCCCCCTGTGCCGCCAAACAGCTGATCGGCACAGCGTGGCAGCCATTTTGATGTAAATGAAGCGGCAATTATTTAAATCGACGCTTCATTTTCCTATGTCTAGTAAACTCATCTACATGGCTCCGTCGACGGAGCCATGTAGTCTAGACATACCCCTAGGGTCAACAAAGAGAACTCCATTAAATTTACACAGTGGGTCTTTTGAATGACAAATTAAATACTGAAGTTCCCTATGCTTGGTGTGAACATTAAAGTCCTATGGTCCTTTTCATAAGAATGGGGTTTACTGACTGTCCTTGATTGAAATTTCTCCTCCCTTAAGTGCTATAGGGCAAGTTATGCCCATCTGACTGTCAAATTACATATCCAAGATGACTACATTTCAGGTGTATGATACATTATGTAAGTATTTTCTTTTCTCTTCAGCATCTGAGAAAGTGGGTTGTATCTCACAAAAGCTTATGCCCTAAACCCTAATAAATGTGTTCGTCTTTAAAGTGCCACTGGGCTCCTTGTTACATTTTGTAAAGTTTTTGAAGATTATTCTGGGCTATCAATGAATGTTTGAGGAAAAACCCAGCCATTAGCAGGGTTATAATTCTACTAAGCCATTAATCACCTGCTCCTTTATTAAAAACAAAAATTGCCCCCTTTGGTTTGTTTTAAAGTCATATGTGGATCACAAAGGCACAAAAATAACCCTGAAGCCATGAACTCTTATTTTCATAATATCTGATTTGGAAAAAAAAAGAAGTTGTACAGTCATATCAAAAAGGTTTGGAAGTTAGGAATAGGAATGTTTCCAGTCTCAAACTGACTCATTGGTCTCCTTGTTATGAGCAAGTTATAAGCCCCTGGAAAAATGGAAGTTTACATAAACACAGACACAGCTCTCATTTCATCTCTGTCAGGTGCCTCTCTGTATTTGCTGATATATTGTTTCCAGAGAGCGTATATTTATCCTCAATTTATTTTTCAGTAGCTTTTGTAGCAGCAGCAACAACTGGCCACTGCAGTTCTCTCTCCTCCTAGGCTATTCTCAGATACTAAGTTTTCTCACATCTCGTTCTCCCAGTTGTGCATTGTCATTACAGGATCCATTCCAAACACTTTGTACTAGGAAAACTGTAATAGCTATTTGGAATTTGGATAAGAGGCAGGTGGAAGGAAACTTCATTTGTTTCTCATCATGAAGACGCATAATCATGTGCTGAATTTCTCACATGGGTGCCATTTGTAAACAGAACAAATGATACAAATCTGCTGAGTATCACTAAATAGAAGTCAAAGCAATTACCCTGGTGTTTTAATACTCCAGTCAGCTGAAGAAGTGGGTTGTACCCACAAAAGCTCATGATACCATCTACATGTTTTGTGAGTCTTTAAGGTGCTGCTCAACTATTTGTTGTTAAGTTTTTCCAGTTACAGACTAACTCGGCTACCTCTCTGATGTTTTTGGTCAAATGTAATGATACTGTACAAAAAATCATTTTATTTGTACCTATGTCATGCATGCAACACATTTCATTTTCCCCTTTTTACCTCCCTTCTTGTCCTCAGCTATCATTTTGCAATGGCAAAACAAAGAAGGGAAGAATAACCTTATGCCTCAGGTTCTCAAAATACAAATAAAACATCACTGTTTTATTGATAACTTCCTTTAACTCCAGTGGGGAAAAAACAAACTATAACTTCACTTGCATGGAAATACTTCACTTCTATATCGTAGGTTTTTATGCAGTTTTGGAAATGTCTTCAGGGGTGAGGTTTGTAATGGGCGCTTTCCTTTAGCTTTCAATAACGCACATCACAAAGAGTACTATTGATTATGTACAAGTTTAAAATAGTTTTTCTTCATATGTGCATATGATCCTGAGATATTACAGTTGCCTTCACTACCACTTCACTTTTAAAACAGATTCCAAGTCTAGTCTCACAAAATGAGAGTAACGTTAGTTCGAACCAAGGGGTTTGATTTGAACTAATGCATCCCGGAGCGCACTTCCTGGTTTGAATCAGCTGGTGAGTGGAATAGCACGTGGGCAAGATTATGCTAATGAAGTGCGGGATATTTAAATCCCCACTTCATTAGCAATTTCGGTCGGCTACATTTGCATCCCTAGTTCAAACTAGGGAGCAAGTGTAGACATACCCAAAGCTATTATTCAAACTTGGTATAACCATCAACTGCAATGGAAGCCAAATCCTATTTTTTATCATGGGTGCCATATGACAATCTTTAACATACAGCTTACTGTACCCACTGGCACAAACCATCCTGCAGTGACACTGTTTAAGTGTCACTGCTTGGGGGAGGAGGCAAGTTTGGAAGCCTGCTTAGGAGATCCTTATTCATGTCCTCCCCATCTCTGCCTTTGTAGCACAAGCTCAGGAATCATGTCACCACACCTCAGGTTTCAAAACGAGGGCCTGTCGATCCACCTTTATATGGATCCACCTCTGTCCCCTTGGAGGGTAATGCAGAATTCAGGGGGAATCATTGTAGTATCATTGTTCTCTAGCTAGCTACTGTAGAGCAGCTCCATGGCTTGGAGGGTGGATTCCTTCCCCTCTCCCCCGCCTCCAGATCCTGTGGATTTCTTACTAGCACACAGCAATCCTATCCAAATACAACTGGGGTTAGATACAGGACTGGGCTCTATCCAATGCTGTATAGGTGAAGATCTGACAAGAAGTCACGTCTGTGTGAAGGATTTTTTTTCACACAGTATCTGTTGTTCTACCTGTTAACTCTCATAAACTTGACTGGCTAACTGACACACCTAGGGTATGTCTACACTGCACGCTTATTCTGAAATCAACTATTCTGAAAGAAATACTCTGAAATAGCTTATTTCAAAATAACACATCTACATTACAGGGAAGCCTCAAAATTAGTCCAAGGCAGGCTTCTGTAATCTGGAGGCGCTACCTCGATTTAGAGCCCCAGGAGGCATGAGGGAGTAATTACTTTGAATGGCCCTGGGGAAGACCTATTTTGAAGTAGCAGTAGCGAAGCGTCCACACTATTGCTATTCTGAAATAGCTATTTCGGAATAGGCATTATTCCTCATGGAATGAGGTTTACAGAAGCCGGAATAAGCCAACCATTATTTTGAATTTATTTTGAAATAATGGAATTGCTGTATAGACACATGCATTGTTATTTCAGAATAACTGTTGTTATTCTGAAATAACACTGCTGTGTAGACACACCCCTATAGTCCATGGCAGCATCTATTGTTATTTTTTCAAGTTTTGTTAACTTGATTTCAATTTGTTCCCTATTAATTCCTAAGGCTTGTCTCCACTTACAGGGAAATGGATGTTGCAGAGATCAATCTCATGGGGTTTGATTTAGTGGGTCTAGTAAGGATCCTCTAAATCAACCACTGATTGTGCCCCTAACAACTCCAGTACTCCACCAGGTCACAAGGAGTAAGAGAAGTCAATGAGAGTTTCTCCCGTCAACGACCCTCAGTGGGGATGTTGCAGAAATTCAACCTGAGGTACACTGGCTTCAGCTATGTTATTCACATAGCTGGAGTTGTGTATTTGAGGCTGACTTTCTCCCACAGTGTAGACCTGGCTCTAGTGGAACACTTCTCACCACTATCCCAATCTGTTTTATTTCCATACAGAGCTCCTCTCTTTTCAGTCCAGAGGCAGAGCTGCTTTTAGTGGGCTCCTGAAGAGAATCTACTCCTTCTATGAAATCTAGTAGGTAGGACAGACTATACCCATTCTATTCTAATAGTGAAATATGTTACTGTCAACTCTTCCAGCCTCAGTGTCCCCATTTCTGTGGCAAAGCTAAGATTCTGCCCCAGGATACTACTCAGATGATCCTTAAATCTGAAAAACGCTTTACACTTAAAAAATTGTATAACACACAATGCTCAGGCTATATGCAAGAACCCCTCATCATACATCCAGGCGTTGAAAAGTAAGGTAACTTTGACTGTATGCTTGTTATTAATACTAAGGATACTCAATATGGAACTTCATTTAGGTGAACATTTTTTACACAACACCTGTTTGATTTAAAACATTGTTAGAACCCTGCAAGTCCACGGATATTTGCTTTATATCCGCAGGTATCCACATCCACCAGTAACCATGGCTCATTTTTGCGAATACGGATGCAGATACAAATTTTGTATCTAGAACCCTGCCAATATGCGATATATGCTTTATATCCACGGGTGTCTGCATCTGCCAATGTGGATGCAGATATCCATGGTTCATTTTTGCGTATACAGATGCGGATGCGAATACAAAATTTTGTATCGACTCGGGGCTATCCTCATTGTGTCATACATGGCTCATTTCTTCATTGAACATTTTGATAGCCTCAGAATTAGTGGACTAGAACCTCCAAGGAAGACAATTTTTGTATTACTTGGTTTGTAGTGTGTTCTTTCTTTTAAGGTGTAAATGGAATTGCTTGCTACACTTTCAAATGGCACAGATAACTACTGCATGAATGAAATAAGGAACTTGGAAATGCATTTTACAACATTTTTACCACAAATCCTTTATTTTTACTCTGTGGATGTTACATTTGGAGAGGAACAAACACTGAAATTTCCCTAAGACAATGATAAAGGATCACAGTCATAAACCAAAAAGGAATCCATTTGTACACATTAGCATTTTCAAAGCTCCTATTAACTGAGGTACTTACCATTTATATCCTAGTTCCTGAATGCTTCTATTTCACAATCATTTGCTTTAACTTTGTCAATATCATTTGAGGGGAACAGACTGATTCACTGTTGCCATTTTACAGATTTAGGGTGGTATAATTTGCGTTAAAATTGGGTTCTGCTTAGCATATCAATAGCAATGTCAATGTATAGACAGCTTCCACAATCATTAACTTATAAATAATCTTAAATTCTTTGAAGGTGGGGGGAAGATTATGTGACTTTCCTCAGTACATAACATAATTTGGGGAGGGGTTTTATCCAGTTTTCCTTTTAAAAAGTAGAAGATGATCTGCAAGTAATAAATAAGCCTAACAGAATATGCAGGCCACCATGAAATATTAAATGAGCCATAGTCTAGAAATCCAAATAGCTGCTCATACTTTTTCAAATCGTAATCCAGATGATTTTTCTGACATGAAAATCCATGAAATTGCTGTCAAAAGAATAGGCAGTGAAAAATATTAATCCATTTGGCTACGGATATCTGTGGAACTATTTCTAATTCTCTGAAAGCACTTTTGAAACTCTTCTTAATATGGACAAAGCATTTTTTTCCTAATTCAGAAAAACTGTACCCAATAGAATATGACTTTGGGCTTCGTCTATGAAAGAATCAACCCAGTTTAGCAAGATTTTCCCCTGGATCTCTCAAGAGACCCAAAAGGGATTGAAGTCAGTGGCTTCTCAACACTCTTGTTTTAATAAGTAAATCGAATAGTAGTTCATCCACCTGCTAAAAGTGACACAATCTTTTGACAACTTTACTTCCCAAAGCGCTCAGAATTTTTGAAACCAGGTGTTCTGGCTAGACTTCCAACTTAAGCACAGATGGTAGACTGTAATGATTACAATGAAAGAGGCAATGCACTTTGAATTCTACAGCAAAATGGATCTGTATATAGTGCAGCACATAGTTGCCCTGAAAAGGGTACCAGCCATGCTGACAGAATAGATTGAAGTCAACAACAGGTAGAGGATACAGTGTACAGCTGAGAGTCTACTTTGTCTCTCTATGGTAGTGTCATCGGTATGTAGTTTAAGTACTTTGACCAGATTATGTACTATAATAAGCAATATCATATTAATATGTTTATTATTAAAATAGCAACTGTAGTTTCCAAATGTACCAGGTACTTTCCTAAAATGATAATAGACATGGTCCTTGGCCTGGAGAGCTTGCCAACAAACATAATTTCCCTGTTAAATTATTTAGATGGTTTCTTCCTGATCTTTAAATATACCTTGGCTGTTTAGAGGACATTGTCTGACATGTGTTCTTGTCAAACATCTTCCCTGTCTCTTGCTGGTTATTTAATGCACAAATATGTATTGGTGCATTAACAATTTACATCTAATTAAAAAGAAGTACGCCTGTTGTAAAGCAAGAGACTGGAGGCCAAATATTTACACCAGCTGCATTCATCTGGGGTGGTCGCTGTCATTGCTTGTCATCAGGATTTTGAAATAACTAAATTTGATTTAATAACTCCCGATTTTACAAAATCAAACTAGCAAAATTAGTCCAAGGCAGGCTTTGTTAATGAGGGCATGCTACCTTGACATAGAGCCCCAGGAAGCACTGGGAAGTAATTAGTTTGAATTACTCTGGGGAGTAGTAACTTCAAAATAGCGCCACTACAGTGTCCAAAGTAACGCTATTTTGAAATAACTATTTTGAAATTTGTGTTATTTCCTGAGGAGAGCAGGAGTACAGATTTTGAAATAAGCAGCCTCTTATTTCAAAATAACGGGCTTGATAGTATGGATGCTCCACTTATAAATTCAACCTAAGGGGGGTTATTTTAAAATAAAGCCCTAGTGTAGACTGGGTCAGAGTGAGTTCCCACAGGGTACTATTATTGTCCATTTCGTGAACTGGTGCTTTCCTTTTAAGAGTTATCTTCAGTGATGAAACTTTAACCATTCATTTTAAAAGAATGCTGATCCTGCTAAGAGCTCTCTGCGAATAGGGGGTCCGTGTCTGTGCAGAACTCCTTGCAAGAATACGGTGCTGATTTAGCGAGACATGTAGGCATATGCACAGCTCTGCCTCCTGGGTAACCCCATTGATTTCAATGGACTACTCCTATTTTTA
Organism: Pelochelys cantorii; assembly: GCA_032595735.1. Classification (NCBI taxonomy): domain Eukaryota; kingdom Metazoa; phylum Chordata; order Testudines; family Trionychidae; genus Pelochelys; species Pelochelys cantorii. The sequence goes on from CM064326.1 coordinate 242,876,822, forward strand.
AAGTCCTACATATGTTCTTTCCATATGAGTATCCTGGCAACTCAGAGCCCATGTCTTTATCTCTTAGGATTCCAAAGTCAATCTTCACACTGTGAATTGGGTGTAAACTGATGCTAGGTGATCTTTTTGTGTCTGCAGAGGTCACAAAACAATGGCTGCCCCTATTCATCTGAATCAGGCACTAAGTCTGAAGCCGAATGATGAGAATCTAAATTTTGAAATGGCTAAGTGACGATCAGAGCAAATGTGATCACAAGTCAGAAAGAGGTAGCCATATTGTAAACACCTGCATAACCTATCATCTGATTTTTAAAAGTCTCAGAGGGGTAGCCATGTTAGTCTGTAACAGCAATGAGTAGGCCTGTGTCACCTTAGAAACTAACACATTTATCTCTCTGTCTATCTGTCTGTCTCTCTCTCTCTCTATAATATATAGTGAAACCTTTGTTATCCGGCACTCTGTTAACCAGAAAACTTTGTTAATCGGCATTGCCCCCCAGCCACAATACTGTCACATCTTCAGGCACGCAGACCTGGCTTGGTTTACCATGATTGGCTTAACAATTTTTTATTTAAGAAATACTAATAATCTTTAACTCAAAATAGAAATGTGAGACCAACTGCTTCACACTACAAAACTACCAATATTAAAAACTTGAGTTTTACTATTATTGTCCATTGGTTTTTCCTAGGTTGATGGGACCCTCAGATAACCAGAATTTTTAGATCACCAGAATGCCCTAATCCCCGAGCATGCTGGATAACACAGGTTTTACTATATATGTATATATATATACACACACATGTATGATGAGCAATCATGATGATACTAGATAGATATTTGTTAGTCTCTAAGGCTATGTCTACACGACAAAGTTTTTCCGGGATACCTCAGGTCCCGGAAAAACTCTGCCACATCCAGGGAACGCGTTGGCTCTTCTGACATTTTTTGTGGCGAGCAGATGCACTCTTTCGGAAGCCCTGTAAACATTGTTTCACGAGGAAGAAGGGCTCTTCCAAAACAGGAGGTTTTTCCAAAATTTAGCCCAGTGTAGATGGGCCAAGTTTTGGAAAAGCCTCTTCCGAAAAAACAATTGGAAAGAGGTATGCAAATTGTGGAGCACAATTTGCGTAACTTTTCCTAAAAAAGAAGTGTAGTATAAACATAGCCTAAGGTGCTACAGGACTACTCATTGTACCTAATTTTTATACCTTGCTCTTCTATATCAAGTGAGTAGGGCTTAATCTGAGAGCACAGTTTGGTACTTCTTGTTTTCCAAGCAATCCTTGCTTGCTAGATGCACAATCTTTGGGAACAGAAAACAAGAGGAAAGGCAGCATTTTACACTGTAATGGTATGAAATCTTTTTATTTTACTTCTTACAATCACCAAAAAAATTACAAACTGGCTTCCTTTGCTTCGCTTGCAAACACAGTACATGCTTGGCATATTTTTTGACGCACACTATTTTGTTGCTACTGCCTCTCTATCTGACATGGAGCTCACAAATCTTAACCTGGGTTTGAACATGAAAGTGAGTGTTCTATGCAGAGACAGGGAGTGTACAGAGGCAGCTTATCCACTTCACACCAGTGGAGAAGAAGAGCTTCCCCACTTCCCTCTGCCAGTATAAAAACTAAATTTAATTTCTTGCCTTTCCATAAGCTTCTTGGAGGATTTTTAAAGTTCCAAGAAAAATCAAAAGAACATAAACACCCTTGAAGTAACATTTCTATTTGTATATCCATCAAGAGATGGTGAAAGGAACTGACTCCAGACTGACTGATCCATCAAAGGGCCTTTGGAAGGTAGACAGCTACACTCTGGGGACCTTATTATATACTCTATTTTGATTCTAAAACCATATAAACTATTTATTTAACTCTTTGTATAAAAGGGGAAATTGTCTGGGATAGGAAGAAGTGAGAGATGGAGGAAGAGTCCTATTGTTCAGATGAACCTTTCAAATGTCGCTAAGTATTTTGCTGTGTTCCTGGGGAAAAAATCAGAAAAGATTCCTTCTTTTTAACACAGAGTCTCTTCTAGTATAACATATAAAATGTTCTATCAGCCCCTCTATCACTGTTAGTAACAGTGCCAGTCCAAAGCGTAGCTGAAAGAGGAGGGTTCTGCAGTTGAGTTTGCATCCAACTGAAATAAAACCTTACTGCAACAGAAACAGCTTGGTTAAACCAAAACTTGAGGATGAAAAGTGCAGATGGAACACAAGCCCCAAGCCTGAGAGATGTCAGTGAAAGTCAAAAGGAAGATGAAATATCAAGACCTTGAATCCTCATAAGCAAATCTGTAACAAAAGCACAGACACGAAAGGTACAACACATTGTATAGTATGGGAAACCTGGCATAGAGTATACAAGAAATGAAAAAAAAAAACATTCTGAACATGCTTGGAGTGAACAAGACTATCTTGGCAGAGAGTGTCAAGATCATGTCTAATGTGCTACAATCTAATACTGAGGAGGAGGAATATATAAAACAGATATATAGATTAAGCTGGGGATCATGACATCAAAGACCCCACTGGCTTGGGAGCCAGTGGATGATAGAACAGCCAGTCTGCGAACAAGACATGTTGAGTGTACAATAATCCAAATATATGCACCCACAAATGCAGCAGGTGACACTGGGGTGGGAGGAGGAATATTCTATGAGCAGGTACAGCAAGTATTGGAAGATGCGTTATAGCAGGGACAAAGTATTTCAGAGACCCTGGAGTTCAGTAACCACTAGTGCCATTCACTTATAGGTTGTGCTCCTGCCACATTTTCACCATACACAGCTTGGGTTCTAGTGTCTGCACCCAGGAGAGAAGAGGTATCACTCAGCTTCTGCTCTCTCATTCCCCACTTCCCAGGCTTTTATATAGCCCCAGGCTATTGAGTGGGCAGCTGTTTCCCATTCACCAGTTAGGGGCAGGTTTTCTCTAGCCAGCTCCAATTTACTTCCCTTAATGGGAGCTGGCACAAGAAAGGGCTGAATCAGGAGCCCTTGCCCTGGACACCGTCACACATGTCTCACCAGGACATCAGGTTGTTGATAGGCAACTTCAGTGCACAAACAGGCAACAACTCTTCTAGCTCGGAAGAAGTCATGGGCACAGCAGTAGAAGGCATCTGAACTGATAATGGCAAATGGCTCTTGAATCTCTGTAGCATGATAACACTAAAGATAGGAGGTGGTCTCTTCCAACTCAAGAAGATTCACAAGTCCACGTGGAGATGAGCAGGTTCTGTGGCTATCCACTGCATAGCTTATATGTGCATATGTAAGAGATGGGCATCTTCTTCAAGGGCTATCAGAGTCAGCAGAGGAGCAGATGATGGTTCAGGCCTTTTTTTTTGTTTGTTTGTTTGGTGGTATGTTACAACTTAAACACAAAAAGATCACAAAGGCAGACAAAGTGTTACCACAATAGAGAAGTTCCAGGAGGAAGAAATTGATCACATTGCATTTACCAACCATTCTAGTGTTTAATAGGACTAAGCTGATGAAAGTTGGGAAGATGGATGATCTCACTGGATGAAGATGGTAGTCAAGGCAGCCGAGGGATTAATGGTTCTCTGAGGAGGGTGAAAGAAAAAAGCACAAATTACATCTGAAACACAGGCAGTGACTGACAAGTGGAAAGCTCTGAAGGGGAAAAAAGGGAACTGTACAAGACCCAGGCACAACTCGGAGATAGATGCAAGAGAGAGACAACAAAATAAAGAGGAAACAGAGGCAAGGTAGAAATGCATAGGCTTAGGAGGAAGATGCAGAGGCAGCAACAGCAGCACAGAGAGGAGACTTCAAGCAGCTCTACAGAACAGTGAAAGAGCTTTCAGGAATGACCAAACCATCACGGGTAATGTACAGAGACTCCTATGGGCAGATTTTGAAAACACTTTCCATGTTCAGCTGTCCTGAGCTAATGACCATGCACAGATTCAAGAGAAATTCCAATGTTGTGTTAGAAATGCAAAAGGGACAAGTAATACCTGATGAAATTTAAAACAGCCTCTGGGGTTGGCAGAATTCAAACAGATACTGAAGATGGGAAGCAAAGTTCTGTTTGAGCAACTAACAAAACTCCATAATAAAATATGGGTGAATGAGCAAGTGCCACAAAACTCGGAAGACAGTATCATTGTAGCATTTCCCACAAAGGTGATCTTATTCAGTGCACGAACTGGAGAGGTATTGTATTGCTGTCAATTCCAGGCAAAGTTGTTTGTGGGGGCAAACAACTTACTCAGTTTTAAGAGAGATCTTGATAAATGTATTGATACAGTTGTATGCTGAGAGTCACTGGGATTGTTGGGTGCACAGCTCAGCACCCTGAGGATAACTTCTAGTTTATGTCTTATGTTCCTAAAGCACATGCTTCAGAGTTTCACCTGGCCACTGACAACAGTCAGGAAGGGACTTTTCCCTATTGCTTGTGGGGGGGGGGGGGTTAAATCTTCATCTTCTGAAGCATTAGGGGTAGGCATGATTGGAAATGGACCATTGGAAGGATGGACCAAGGCTCTGAGGTGGCACAGAACATTCTCTCTGAAGTGCTTGTTCACATGCTCAGAAGCTAATGGATTGCCTTATGCAGGGGTAGGGAAGGAATTTTCCCCTACGTCAGTTTGGTAGTGACCTTGGAGAAGGGGTGCCTTCCTCTGCAAGGTGGGTTACAGGTCACTTATAGGGTTGTTAACAGGTAACTGGTTACCAGTAAGCATCACCCTTACTGGGTGATGCTTACTTTTAACTGGTGACCTGGCATGGATGGGAGGCTGCTCCAGCCCACTGTACTGCGTTGCACCCATGTGGGAGGGGCTCCATCTGGCCAAGCCCACCTATGGCCGCGGGCCTGGCCAGAACACTCCTTGCCCGTGACATGCTACAGCTGGCTTGACCCAGCCCAAGCACCCCTACCCAGGGTGTTGCAGGCTGAGCAGCCCATAGCACGATGGACCCCACACCCATGGGATCCCAGTTAACCAGGCAACTTTTAAACCAGAATTTTACATCCCTAGTCACTTGTCAAAATAATATGGATACTTCTCACTTAATTAGTTCTCTGCCATTACAGGAGCCTTGAGCACTGATGCACCTTGCTCCCTCCTAGTCTCTGCTTAGGGCACAAAAGAGTCTAGCCTCCTGTTGGATGTAATACTTCGGTCTAATTTTGATTGCTCGGCTCCACATTGGGGAAGTTGGTGGAGTTGCTGGCCTGTGATGTACAGGCTTGGTGATTTGGTGGTCTCACTGTGGACATTATTGAATGCTTTCCTAATATTGATGAAATTAATTAATGGTGTGAAGCAGCTGGTGTTATCTATATGTTGTGGGGTTGGCTGCAGGGAACAAAACAGATTAAAGGAGGCTGCATTTTTACACAGCATTGACAGCTTGCTGTGTTATCTACTCTTTGAATAAAAATAACATAGTTGTTAAAAGCAAATTCCAGCTGCCTTATTGAAAAGAACCACACGGTCCTAACAAGTGTTTTTAGGGCCTTTAGTCCAATCTAGTGGGCAAATCCAAATGGTACCTAATTATTTGTCAAATATGAACAATAGTTTTGTCACTTTTTACCTGAGCTTGATTCCAGTCAAGTGGCATAATAATACAAGGGACTTAATATATTTTATAACCAACCCTTTGAGCCATCCTGTCTCCTCAACAATTTTACATCCTTTTCCTTTCCTCTCCTTGTCACAAATTCGTGGCATGAACTTGTTGCCTGCAGTCCCACAATTAGCAGTACCTCAGCACGCTGCCTGGTGCCTTTTCTCTTGTTCAGATAGTGTTGAGGCTGACAGGTTTAATTATGAGTAATCGGAGTATGCTGGGTCCCCAAGCACAAAGGTGATGAAGAGAAATGAGATTTTGGGGGATTAGTAAAGGCCTCCAATGTCCTCCTAAGATCCTGAAAGCATTAGGCTGAGGAAAGCAATGGAATTTATTCAGCACTGGTGAGGCTGGATTTTTTTAAACTGTTTAATCATTTTCATAAATAACACAAAGTATCTTAATTGAAGACTACATTTCAATCCCTATACTAGTATTATTTGCTTGTGGTAAATCTCCTAACAGCAAACAACTGCTCGATTGTATCTAGCTATCCTTTAAAGAACAAATTTTGTTCCATATTCTAATCTGGGGTTTCCGTTGTGTATTTTGCCATGTTGTACTATAATTCTGCAGGTGACAGCTACATTCTGCTAGTAGCTGTGGGCTAGATTTTAGTCTCCTTGGACAGCAAGGGTGAGGGAGTAAGGAAATTTTCCCCATACCCTTTGTAAAATGTCTGCCCGGCATAGCAATCTCTGATCTTGAGGGAGCACAGGCGATGCTACTGAAAAGTTGCCCCATCCAGAGAAATCACACATCCTAAAATGGGTGCAGAAGTGTGTGGGGAAAGCAGCGCCATGGCTATACTCCCTGCTAAGTGCCAATGGCACCGGCTGGCTGGTGAATGGAATATTCTGGACCTCTGAAAAGTTTGTGGCAGTTTGTTTCCATAATGCAAACAGAGAGATAAAATGTGGCACATTACTGGGCTGTGCAGTCCCTCCCGCCCCCAAATACAGTAGTGGCTGAATACCCTCTAGAACAGTGTTTCTCAAACTGGCCATAGGCCCTCTTTGGGAAAGCCCCTAGCCGGCCTGAACCACTTTGTTTACCTTAGCCACAGAGCCTCACAGCTCCCATTGGCTCTGGTTTCCAGCCAAGGGGAGCCGCAGGAAGCAGTGGCCCATGCCATGCTGCTTCCTGCCGCTCCCCTGGGCTGGAAACTGTGAACTTGAACCAATGGGGGCTGCAAGGTTCTGTGGCTAAGGTAAACAAAGGGGCTACGTCTAGACTGCACGCCTTTTTCGACAGAGGCTTTGTCGACAGTATCTATCGACAAAGCCTCTGTCAAAAAAGAGTGTCTAGATTACATTAAGCGGATCGAAAAATCAATCTGCTTTTTTGAAAAAGAGCATCCAGACTGCTGGATGCTCTGTCGACAAAAGAAGGCACCCGGAAGTGCTTCTGGCAGGGCATGGGGGCAGCTTTTATTTCCAGGTGCTGCTGCCTGCCCTTTGCAAAGACGCATGCTTAAAGGGATCCCCCTGGTCAGCTGTTGCTCTGCTCCTGCTTCTGGCTTGCCTACCTCCTAGAGGGAAAGCAAAGCTGCTACAGTGCTTGCTCTGGTTGCCCTGCTTCCTCGGACACCACAGCAGTTTATTTGCAGGGTTTTTTTCTGCTTTTCACTGTGGTTTTGGCCATGGAGCCTGAGCTGCCCCTGGGCAGGCGATGGCCCCACGCTGCCATACTGCAGCTTCTGCTGCATCTGCATGATTCTGTCATGAATCTCCTGCCCCATATGTACCCGGACCGCACCAAGGAGACCCTCCTCTGGGATGCAGGAGCTTTGCCCTTGCCCCCAAACTTTTCTGGGGACAGGCAGATTTGGAGGCACCAGACGAGTTCGGACTGATGGGACCAGCTTGTCATGCAGCTCTGGGACGACAACCACTGGCTCCGCAACTTCCGGATGTGGAAGGCCACATTCCTGGAGCTGTGTGCCTGGCTCGCCCCTGCTCTGGAACACCAGGACACCCACCTGCGGCCCACCATCCTCCTGCAGAAGCGGGTTGCAATCGCCCTGTGGAAGCTGGCCACCCCCGACAGCTACCGCTCCATGGGATACCAGTTTGGTGTGGGGAGGTCTACCGTTGGGGCCATCTTGATGGAGGTAAGTCACTGTCGAGGGACAGGCCCTGCTGAGTGGGGGGGGGGGGGGCTCCGAAAGGGGGACTGCCAGGCAAGGGCAAGAGGGAGTGGGGGATGGAGTGGCACTTGGAGGCCGCTCCTCGGCCACCCCTCCACAGATGCGGGGGAGGGGGTGTCCTGACAAGGGGAGGGGTGGGTTGAGGCGGGGGAGGGTTCTCCTTCCAAGCACTGGGGTAACCTGTCTAACTCCCTGGTTTCTATCTGTCTATTTGTCTCTTGCTGCAGGTGGTGAGGGCCATCAATGCAGAGCTGCTGAAGAGACTTGTCCGTCTCGGGGACCTGGACAACATCGTTGCTGGGTTTGCCCCGCTTGGCTTCCTGAACTGTGGAGGAACCCTCCATGGGACACACACCGCAATCCACGCACTGCCCCGTCGAGCAGCCCAATTTATAAATCGGAAGGACTACTATTCCATGGTGCTGCAGGGCCTGGTTGACCACTGGGGACACTTTATGGACATTTGTGTCGGGTGTTCGGGGCGGGCACATGATGCCCACATATTCCAGAACTCCTACCTGTACCGCAGGTTGCAGGCAGGAACATTTTTCCCCCAGTGGCACCTTGCACTTGGGGACGTGCAGATGCCAGTGTGCATAGTGGCCGACGCGGCCTACCCCCTGATGCCGTGGCTCATGAAGCCCTACACTGGCACCTGGATGCGAGCAAGGAGCTTTTCAACACACATCTTGGCCAGGTTCGCTTCCTGATGGAATGCGCCTTTGGTCGGCTGAAAGGGAGGTTCCATTGCCTCTTCACACGGCTGGAGATGGGTGAACACAACATCCCGGAGGTGGTGGCCACATGTTGCACCCTCCATAATCTGGTGGAGAGGAAAGAGGAGGCCTTCATGCTGGAGTGGGGGACAGGTGCTGATGGCGAAGACAGGCCATTTCAGCAGCCCCGGAAGGCTGCCATCCGCCAGGCTCACCAGGCTGGTGTCCAAATCCGAAAGGCGCTGAGGGAGAGATTCTCAGAAGTAGCCCACTGACTCCCCAGGGCCTCCCGCATGGGGGGGGGGTTTGGCCTGGCCCACCCATACCTGTCCCTCCACTATCCTCACCCTCTTCCCATAAAGAATACATACACACCCAGTTTTCTTTGTACACAGACATTAGTTTTTTATTAGAAACACTATCAGTAAAGAAAATGTGCTAACTGTTTAAAAAAATTCTCTGTGTACTGTTCAAATGTGTGAAGGTAAATCTTTCACTCAAAAATAAAGATTTTGTTATATAATTGAAATGACCTTTAACTGGGGTGGTAGGGGACTGAAAACCTGGACTGGGGAGGAGGACTGAAAACCTGGACTGGGGAGGGGGGCTCAAGTAGGCCACTGCTTCCCTGATCACAGGAAGGTCCTGCCACCTTCCTGTATCCTGGCATTGCCACGGCCTTGGGATCGAGTGGAGCGAGAGCCAGTCCTGGCCTGGGCAGGATGTGGGGGGCAGCTGTTGGGCCTGTGAGGGCTCGAGAGCAGGTGGGGCTGGGGGGGAAGGGGCCTGGCGTGCAGGAGGAGCGGTGCCCGTTACGGAGGCAGGCAAGGCAAAGAGCTCCTTCATTGTGGCACAGATGGTAGTGCACTGCTGGACCAGCTCGTCCAGCAGCCTGGTGCGCCACTCGGCCTCTGCCTCCGTCCTCTGCTGGAGGGTCCTGTTGAGGTCCTGCAGGACCACAACGTGCTCCCACAGCAGGTCTGTGTACACATGCCAGTGCCTGTGGGTGCCACGGGTCCGGGATGGTGGTGGGGCAGGTGTGGTGCTCCCCTGTTGGGCAAAGGGTCTGGCTGTGGAGGAAAAGAGGAGGAGACAATCAATGTCTGTGTGCACCCCCGCTGTCCCCGAGGGCATGCTGTGGCTGTCAGGGGCGCTCCTTTGGACAGGAGACTCAGGGGTGTTCCACATGACACTGCATGTGAGTTGGGCAGCAGCCTGAAAGCATCACAGGGGCCCCACAGTGGCAATGCGGCTAGCTGGCCCCCCACACTGCCAACCCACCCATATGTGGTGACCCCTCAAAGCACTCACCTAATGTTCCCTCCCCGATGTCCATGGATGCCTGGGAGGCCTCTGGGGTCTAGGTCCCTGCTTCCTTCTCTTCCTCCTCATGGTGCAGCTCTCCTGCCTCTCTTGCCAGGTCTTCCTCCCTCAGGGGGGTCGGTCCATGAGGTGGTGGGGTAACCTGGACTCCACCACACGCAGTGGAGTCTGGGCTTCCCCACCGCCCAGGATCTGCTCCAACTCCTGGTAGTAAGGGCAGCTCTTTGAGGCTGCCCTGGAGCAGGAGCTCTGGTCCTGGGCCCTGGCATATCCCTGCCACAGCTCCTTTACCTTGGCCCTGACTTGTGCCACGGTGCGGGGGGTGATGCCCTTTGGTGGCCAGTCCCTGGGCCAGGAGCTTATAGATGTCCGCATTCCTGCAGCATGTTTGCAAGGCCTGCAGGGCTTCTTCCTGGGACCAGAGCTCCAGGAGGTTTTGGATTTCTGGCCCTGACCAGGCTGGTGCCCACCTTTTGGTGCCCTTGGGTGGGTCCTCGTCTCTGTCCCGAGAAGGGCCAGAGGGGCCTTTAGGCTGGGACATAGCTGTCATGGCTGGCACGGGTGCTCTGGCTAGGTTTAAGAGGCTGCGGACAAGAAGCACAGAGGTGCTGTACCTGTAAAGTCTAGACTGTCCACCAGAGCTTCTTCCTGGAGGCCTTCTTTTTCGACAGAACTGGCTCCCTGCATCCACACACACCTTTTGTCGACAGATCTCTGTCGACAAAGGCATTCTTCCTCGTAAAAGGAGGTTTACCACTGTCAACAAAACTGCTGCGTTCTGTCGACTTACTGTCCACAGAACGTGGCAGCAGTGTAGACTCAGGTATAGTTTTGTCGCCAAAAGGCCACTTTTGTCAACAAAGCCCTGTAGTCTAGACACACCCAGGGTGGCATGCCCACTTGTGGCTTTCCCAAAGCGGGCCCATGGCCCATTTTGTGCAACAGTGCTCTATTAATACAAAGCTATTTTAAAATTATCACTGTGGCCTTTTGAGTGGAATGATTTAACCCTGGATGAGACACCTGTGGCTGAGTGAAATTTGCCTGAAATGTTGCCTTCTGAAACTCCTGCACTAGGGTTCCTCACAAAAAAGCAGCACAAAAAGATGTGGCTCAGACCAAAGCTTGGAATCTCCACAGCACATCAGGTTGTTCAGCAAAATGGATGCTCTGGTTGTGGCCTCTGTGCATGTCAATGGTTCCAGCTGGCAGGAGCAGCTACCAAAGCACTTTCAGCAGCACCAGAAGCCAGGGGAAGAAATGATTCCCAGTGCCGGGGTACTGAGCCGTTTCTCCCCCACACTCCTTCAGACCCACTATTGTGCAGGCTTGCCCCTCCCGAAGGCATGGTACCCCTGCCTGCTGTACAACCACGATCTTTTAAATGATTTTAGCTGCTGATCTTTCTGGTCTTCAGCTTCCTTGCTCCCACTTGCTACTCACTCATTCACACTCATCCTTTATCCACAAACCAGTGCCAGGGTTACTAGGGCACCAATGGTGCCATCCAACCAGGCCCATGCTCAGAAGGAGCCCATTGTGGTCGACAGGTGTCTGGTTTTCATCTGGAAAGTCCGGTCAACAAGCTGATCTGGCAGCGTCCACACTGAAATCCAGTTACAGAAATAACCACAATCATCCTCCTGGGCAGGAAGAGCAGCTGTTGCTGCCAGGCAGAGTTGCAGCTCAGCTGGAGAGACAGAGAGGACTGGCTCCTAATGATTCAGCTCTAACCTGGCGCTACACTACCTCATGAGGGATCCTGTCCACATGCACCCTGCAGGGCTTGTGTCTTGCCCAGACCTCACTCCTCAAACCGATCCTGCCACCTGCACCCTGCTGTGCTCTTGTCCCCAGCCCTTGCCTCACTATAAGGACCAACCCACTCTCCACCTCTACCCCACTGTGCTCCTGCTCTTGGCCACGACACTGGAGGACCAAGAAAATTAATATTTCCAAGTGTAGAGGCTTATGAGAGTCAAAGCTAGTACCTTAGTGCCCAGTGAGCTGAGATTCTATTCATAATTCCAGTCATCTGGCAGATTATAGTGCTATCAATACATGGGCCAATCAGTCAATTTGAAAACTGTATTTTGTGGTTGCATAGCAATTCATGTAACTCAGACTGCAAGAAAGAGCAAACATGAACATAACCCATTACAGACAGACGTCAGGAATAACCCTAGCAAATTCAAAACACTGCCATTTCAGCTAGTATTAGCTGAACTTTTAAAACCTTCTCCAGCTTTTTTAAACAGCAAACTTCCTCTTGCTGAACTGGGTCTCCATTTGACCCGAATGCAGATTGAAATTGCCACAGTGAATTCATTAAGGAACTCTGTGTCTCAATCATTATCATTTTGGATCTTCAAGGTTCCTGTTGTACATCTAGCACAATATGCAACCTGGCATAATCTTGTGTCAGAGACAGCTTCTGTGTCTATCTCCTGTATTTTACAATCATTCCCCAAGTATGTTTGGTGTCAGGCCCACAAAAGGTTAATCCAGTCCTACCACAAACAAGTGAAGTGAAATGAAAGATTGATCTGATCTTCTTCAGGGCCGGAAGAAGCTTTTTGCCACTCTCAGCTTCCAACTCTTCCCTCTTGATGAGAGTGACATGTAAGAGCCGCAGACAAGAAGCTATTTGCAAGGCACACGTCAATGAGTTTTTACTGGGCTGAATAAAACCCAAAACAAAACAGGAACAATACTGCATATGTTGGAGCACCAGCCTATTTCTTTTTGGGTATGTCTACACTACAGCACTAATTCGAACTAACTTAGTTCGAATTAGTTTATTCGAACTAACTTAGTTCGAATTAGTTTATTCGAACTAAGCTAATTCAAATTAGTGCATCTAGACCTAAAAACTAATTCAAATTAGTGTTTTCCTAATTCAAACTAGCATGTCCACATCAAGTGGACCCTGAACTGAAGTTAAGGCTGGCCAGAACCAGTGCCAGCAGGGCATCAGGTTAGGACTTAGAGTGTGGAGCTGCTGCCTCAGGCTAGCTGAGGGCTGTGCTTAAAGGGACCCGACCCCCACCCTGGACAGACAGTTCTCAGGGTTCCCCGCTTGCTTGTCTACCTCGATGAGGGACAGCAAAGCAGTCCTGTCTTGGAGTGCCCTGAGTGCCCACACTCAGCACATCACAGCACTCTGCCATCAGCCCGGCTGCACTTGCTTCAGGCTGCCATCCGGGGGGTCAATCGGGGGGCTGTCAGGATCCAGGAGGCTCTGCAGGAGAGCTTCCACCCTGAGGAGCCTGCAGAGCCACCCCAGTCCTCCCCATCAGGGCTCGTGCCCCATTCCTCCCTCACCTCCTTCCACTTATCCCTCCCTAGCCCCCCTTCCTGATGTAAAAAATAAAGGACACGTGTGTTCAAAAATTGAAACTCTCTTTATTTAACAAAACTGGGGGGGGGGGGATTAACCTCTGGGGAGACTGGGAAAAGGAGGTGGGAGAGGGGAAGAGAGAGGGTGGGAGAGGGGAGGGGGAAACCTGGGAGGAGGGAGCTGGAAGGGGGAAGCCAGGGGAAGAAGGAGGGGAAGTATAAAACTATGGTACGCCATATCTTCAGTACTGTGTACAGATGTGGTCTCCTCACCTTAAAAAAGATATTTTGGCCTTGGAAAGGGTTCAAAAAAGGGCAACTACAATGATTAGGGGGTTTGGAACAGGTCCCATATGAAAAGAGGCTAAAGAGACTGGGACTTTTCAGCTTAGAAAAGAGGAGACTGAGGGGGGATATGATAGAGGTCTATAAAAGCATGAGTGGTGTGGAGAGGGTGAATAAAGAAAAGTTCTTCATTAGTTGCCATAATAGAAGGACTAGAGGACACCAAATGAAATTAATGGGCAGCAGGTTTAAAACTAATAAGCGAAAGTTCTTCTTCACACAGCACATAGTCAACCTGTGGAACTCCTTGCCACAGGAGGCTGTGAAGGCTAGAACTATAACAGAGTTTAAAGAGAAGTTAGATAAATTCATGGAGGTTGGGTCCATGGAGTGCTATTAGCCAGGGGGTAGGAATGGTGTCCCTGGCCTCTGTTTGTGGAAGGCTGGAGATGGATGGCATGAGACAAATCACTTGGTCATTGTCTTCGGTCCATCCCCTCCGGGGTACCTGGTGTTGGCCGCTGTCGGCAGACAGGCTACTGGGCTAGATGGACCTTTGGTCTGACCCAGTACGGCCATTCTTATGTTCTTATGGTCTAAGCTCAGGGCTCAGGGTCAGGGGTCTCACTGGACTAACTTGATTTTCATGCAAACCTGCTCCTGGGTTCGCATGTGGCCTCTGGTGGCCAGGCTGGCAGCCATGTGGCTGTTGATGGCCGTGTTCCTGTGGCTAGTGCGGAGATCGTGGACGTTGGAGGCGTCCCCCCAAACCTCGATGAGGTCCACGATCTCCGCACTAGACCAGGCAGGCACCTGCCTCTTGCGGCCCCGGGCAGGCTCCTGGAAGCCGCCAGCCTGGTCCTGGGAAGAGGCAGAGGGCTGGGTGGCAGCGGGTGGCTGGCTCATCCCATGCCAGGTGCAGGGTCTGCTGGCTGGGTGCTGGCAGGCTTGCAACTGGCACAAGCACTGTAGCCAGACAGTGCCCCTTTAAGGGCTCCGGGGCCGGGAGGAGGGCAGAAGAGTTTCCCTGGTTTGGCCCAGAGTGGCCACCAGGGCAACCTGGGAAGGGCTAGCCTCCAGCTAGTTCGAATTAAGTGGCTACACAGCCATTATTTCGAACTACTTAATTTGAACTAGGCGTTACTCCTCGTAGAATGAGGTTTACCTAGTTCGAATTAAGCGCTCCGCTAGTTCAATTTAAATTCGAACTAGCGGTTTGTATGTATAGCCCCTATTAAAGTTAATTCGAACTAACGGCTGTTAGTTCGAATTAACTTTGTAGTGTAGACATACCCTTATAGAGTTCCCTTATAATACCATGGGGATAAAGAAAAGAAGCCTTTGGGCTTACTATCACGAATTGGGGCTAGACTGATAATCTACATAAGCTTCAGAGGGGTAGGTGAGTTAATCTGTAACTGGAAAAACTTTAAAAAACAAGGAATAGTCTAGCAGCACCTTAAAGAATAACGAAACATGTAGATGGTATCATGAGCTTTCGTGCGCAAAACCCACTTCTTCAGATGACACTGGGTTTTGCTTACAAAAGCTCATGATACCATCTACATGTTTTTTTAGTCTTTAAGGTGCTACTTGGCTATTCATTGTTTTCTAAATCTATGTAAGGGCTTGCAAGATTGCCAATAGTTTGTTCAGTGGTTATATTAGATACTATAGCAATATATAATTTCTTCAGTAACTACACAGGTGTTCATGCCATCCATTCAGGAACACATGACTATAGTATCATACACTGCAACTCCACTGGAAACAAAAAGGCATTTTTTTAAAATTGTGCAATAACTTCCAATGCCATTTCTGTTTTGTTCTGCAACTGTGCAATTAACAGAACTAAGCTAAACCTCTCTGGATTTACTGTGTTGATCACACTCACCCGAGAGCTTTATGAAATTACCTCCCCACTGTATTTGGAATCAACAGGAATGAAATCACTAAATATCCTGCATTGCTTAGAAATATGTCTGTTCGATGATGCGGCTGTTTTTGAACAAAAAAAAAAAATCAGTACGTGTGCATTTGTTTTAAAGCTATATAGCTCTGCCAAAAAATGTGAATCTTTGTGAGCACAATCCCTCCTCCTTGCTTGTTTCAACAAGACAGCAAAGCACCTGCATAAAACAGCATCTGTGACTAAGAACCGCATTTGCATCTCCATGTATTCATTAGCTCAGGTTAATAGGAGGTGAATTAAATTGTTCAGAGGAAATGTAAAAATGAAGATGATTGGATTTCACAAACATAACTATGGATCCCAAAGCATTGCAAAAGGCACACTTAACAAAACCATTCCAATTTAAGAGCTGTTACCTGTTCCAGTGTGTAGTGGGGCAGCTGCCCCACATTGGTGTGGAAAGGGCTAAACTGGTCAGAGAGGCTGAGCAGAGCCCCTGGCAATCAGCAGAAGGCTTGCTAGAGTAGTCCAGATACAAGGGGCTTCTCAGCAGAGCAGAGCTCTGTCTCTCCCAGGGGCACAAGGGAGATGGCTTGATTGCTTGAAGAGCGCGCTCCCTCCTGAGACCCCTGACAAAGGGGCTGAGCCGGTGCCAGGGATATGAGAAAGACAAGGAACTGCTTATTCCCCTAAAAGGAGGGAGAATGGAGTAGTGTGCATTGCCGGAGGGCAGTGTACTGAAGCAGATGCCATAGACCAAGGGAGCTATGAGGGTCCTGAGCCAGAGGGCAGAGACAGAGTGGACAACAGGGGAGACACTAACCAGAAGTTGGAGTGAAGTGGAGAGCCAATTCATTTTCTGGGGTCTTTGTTCACTTTATGTGGGAGGAAGTATGTTCACCCAACAGCATACTTCTTTATTCCTTGGAATTATTTAATAAAGAAGGTTTTCACAATTAACAGGATCATCCCATGAGCTCAGAGTGACCTGATAATCTCACATGCAATTAATAAGAGACTTATCATGCCAGCAAAAGCAACACTGGCTGAGATTTTCTATAATAGGATACTTAAGCAAGGCTTCTAAATCCATATTTATTTTCTAAAATATGTTTCCTGAGATCTTTGTAATTGCGGAGTGCCCAAAACCTCCCATGGACCTTATTAAATAAATACCAACCTCTTTCCACCCCCCCAGCACCCCCAAAGTCTGGGAGAAGAATTGGGCTTTACAGCATGAGCAAAGTAACAAGTCTGAGCTCTGGATGGACTTAAGAAGGAAAATGATTTTCACGGTCCGTTATCATGGAAAATGCCCTGCCAGCATATCCCTCTGCTTTATCTCAAAAGAGCTCTAACCAGCGTGCTTCTGCTTATCTCATCTGTTGCAAAAGAGAACGAAGAGAGCATCAGTCTTTCAGGTAACCTGATCCCCAATCATTTGTTGTTTTAAAGGCTTAAACTATTACCTTGAATTCCATCTGGAAATAGCTGCGGGTGAATTTCCATCTCTGAGCTCTTGGAACATTGGTGTAATTTCCTCCTGACACAAACATTCATTGTGCAGATGGGCCACAGCATTTTGTAGCATCTTCAGTTTGTAAGTGGTCTCCAGATTTAGTGAAGGTAGAATGGTTATATCAATGCAATTTTAAGATGTCAAAGACATGAATAACTATATCTATGCCTGCAATGTACTTGTCTCACCAAATACACTAAGAAAAATGCCTTCTTGGGTCTGTCTTCTGCCCATAGGATAGTTCAGGACAACCACTCATATCACATGGCATGGGGCAGCACTGTGGGGCCCAGGGCAGCCTGAGGAATTATGGAAGAGGGTGGCCTAGGACTGGAAGCAGGAGCTGATCCTCCCCACCTCCCCAACTCACCAGCAGTGATGGGAAACACGGGTAGAGTGGAGCTGACTAGGTTGCCCCAATTCCATCTCCCAGCCTGGGCTGCTCCTCTTTTTGCTGCCACAGTGAGTGTGAGGGGGGTTGGCCCTTGCTGCCAGTGCCAGGCTCTTCCATAATTCCTCCCAGAAAGCATCACTTTGGTGAGGGGGGCTTAAGGGAAGGGATGCAATGGAAGCGAGAGGGGTGGAGCAGGGGTGGGAAGAGGCAAGACAGGGTGGAGCACGGGAGTGGTTTAGGAGAAGGGGTGATGTGGGGGGTGGAGGCAGAGTCAGGGCAGGGCCTCGGGTGTAAGGTAATGTCCCAGGCTTCACATCCCCCAAGGAAGAGTATTGCTTCTACCTGTGCATCAAAGGGCAATGACTCTCTTTCATGCATCATTGTGGTTTTTTATGTGTTTTTAGAATATGATGTCGGGGAACATATTGGTTCAGAGTTGAAATCCATCTAGTATACTATCCTGTTGCCACAAGTGTTCAGCTCCAAATCAAAGGAAGGTGTATGAAGAACCTGCAGTGGACAAATGTGGGATAATTTGCCCTCCTCGGGTCTTATCCTGATGTCTAATAGAGATTGTCTTGAATCCTGAAGTAGGATATTTAATATCCCTTCCAAAATTTGTTAAATGAATTCTGTTAAATGAATTACATGAAATCTGGATATTATCTTTATAACTGCCTAATCCCTTTTTGAGTCTTATTACTAATTATTTTTATAATCAGAGTTGTGGTAACCTGGGAAGAGAGGTGTAATGCCATTTTCTGGGCATTCCCTCCACACAGTTAGCTAAAACCTTCTCAGTAGGTAACTCCTTAGACCTACCTCTAACTACTTTGCCTGTATGGATTAAAAACACAGACAGTGAGTCCTAGAAAGTCTCAGGACTGGTAGGGAATCAGGAAGTGAGTTGGCAGGAGGCCAGGAGAGCCAATGAAAACAGAGCATGGGTTTTTCAATTTGAGGCAGCAGCCTTTCTCGTAGGAGCCAGAGAACCAGGCATGGAGAATCCAGTGACATCCATGCCTAGGGATGGAATAAGTCTTGAAACTACAGATGTGAGTAGAACAGGGAATGTTTAGTCAGACATGCTCCAGTTATTTTTATTTTGGGGTTGGTTGGACTTCTCTGTAGTGAGCACATTTAACTATTCCTTTATACTGTAACTTTCTAAGCTGAATCTCAAGGAAGCAATTCTCTGAGGTTTTTAATTATTTTCAGTTGCTCTGCAACACCTGACAACTAAGTAGTGTTTCACCAATTTTTTTAATAGATATCATCTCTTAAGAATATGATCTGAATCCTGTGTCCTAGAAAGCAAGAGATTCTGTGTGAACGTATCTAAGACTGCACACGACCACCGACTAAGAAAAAAAACTTCTATTTCAGCTGATCTCAGGAGCTGGGATTTAAACTCTCCAGAGAGAGAGTTTAAATAGCCCAAGGGTACATCACAGGAAGGAATTCCCAAGTGCATTTGAATGATGGAAACAATACCAATCCATGGCTGGGGAACCTTGGGGAGTTTTACAACCATGGATGTACCCTTGGGGAGTTTTAACTTAACTCTTTAGTGGCAAAATATTTTAAAGTCGTTTTTGGGCCCCCACCTTCTGCACTTGAAGTGCCAGATTGAGTAAACAGCCTTGACAATAGCAGTTAGGCTAGGTCTACACTGCATGGGGAAGGTTGACTTAATGTACACAACTCCAGCTATGGAAATAATGTAGCTGGAGTTGATATACAGGAGGCCCCTGCTTTACGATGGCCCGATTTATGACCCCACGCACTTACGACCTTTTCCATAAGTGCAGAAGGGACCGAAATCCCCCGATTTATGTCCTCGGCCCCACATTTATGATGGCACACAACGCCTGTTGTAAATGTGGGCTTAAGTTACGACACCCCCAACTAATAACTGATTATGTCGCAAGTCGGAGGCAGCCTGTACCTTAAGCTGAGCTTGGCACTTTCTCCACAGCAAGAGGTTGATGGGAGAAATGCTCCCATCCACTTCCCTTACTTCTCACAAAAGTGAGGAGTACCAGCACCCACGGGGGTATCCTCAGTGTTCAATTTAGCAGGTCTTTACTAGGGATGTAAGTAACTAGTAGATTACTCAATTACCCGATAAGCATATGCTTATCGGGTAGTCAAGTAGTCACTCAACTTGTTGCTTCTCCCTCCCTTGCTGCCTCTATCAGAGAGAGGCAGCGGCGGGGAGGAGGACCTGGTGCTGGGGGGGAGCCAGCTTAAAAGCTGGTTCCCCCCAGCACTGTCTTGGTGGGGGGGCAGGGGCAGAGGCACAGGCAGGGGGACCCAGCATGAGCCTGGAGTCAACTGTCCCAGCTTGCACTGGGTCCTCCCAGCTGCGGCTCTGCAGTTTCTCCCCTTATCAACTAATTGAGTAGTTGATGGAAATTCCATCGACTCCTCAATTAGATGATTAAACACAATTTAACATCCCTAGTCTTTACTAGACCCGCTAAATCAAACCCCGGAAGATCTATCACCAGAGTGTCAATCCTCCAGCAAGTGGCCTTAGAGGCCCAGTTATAGATCTGGACAACACTGTATTAGACACAATATAAATACCATCCCGATAAAAGGGGGATTAATCTGCTCAGGGATGGGCTGACTAGAGTAGTCAGGAGGAGGTAAAACCAGCAAAAGTGGAAAGTAAAAATAAGGAAGAAGTGAACACTCAGCATAAAAATCGAGCTGCTGAGAACAAAATTAATCAAGGAACCCAGGTCGTGAAGAGAAGAAATTCTTTAATTGTCTTTACATCAATGCTAAAAGGCTGGATTCTAAACAAAAAGAACTGGAATGACTCATTACTGGAACCTGGTAGAATAATTAGCATAACTGGAATGATCAAATAAATGGTTAAAACCTATTTCAGAAGAATGGCCTGGGCAAAAGGGATGGGAGAATGGCAGTTTGTCAAAAATGGCATTGTCTCTTTCTGAGTCACTGATAGCTCAGTAGAAAATGATCTTAAATGCTTATGGATTATGGTCCTAACAGGTAAAGCACAATATGATGTTTTCTGCAGAGCTGCAAATCATGCTAGGGACATGACCACTCTTTGTCTGCGTCTAGACTACATGCCTTTTTCGAAAGAGGCTTTTTCGAAAGATACTGTAGAAAAAGCCTCTTTCGAAAAAGAGCGTCTAGATTGCATTACGTGGATCGAAAAATCGAGCCGCTTTTTCAAACTGGAACTGGACTACTGGACGCTCGGACTACTGGACGCTCAGACTACTGGATGCTCTTTCAAAAAAAAAAAAGGCACCTGGAACTGCTTCTGGCAGGGCATGGGGGCAGCCTTTACTTCCCGGTGCTGCTGTATGCCCTTTGCAGAGACGCATGCTTAAAGGGATCCCCCTAGACAGCCGTTGCTCTGCTCCTGCTTCTGGCTTGCCTACCTCCTAGAGGGAAAGCAAAGCTTCTGCAGTGCTGGCTCTGGTTGCCCTGCTTTCTTGGATACCACAGCAGTTTATTTTCTGGTGGGTTTTTTTGTATGCTTTTCACTGTGTTTTTGGCCACGGAGCCTGAGCTGCCCCTGGGTAGGCGATGGTCCCACACTACCATACTGTAGCTTCTGCTGCATCTACATGACTCTGTCATGAATCTCCTGCCCCATATAGACTTGGACCAGACCTACGAGACCTTTGTCCGGGATGCAGGAGCTCTGTCCTTGCCCCCCAACTTTTTGGGGGACAGGCAGATTTGGAGGCATGAGATGAGTTCAGACTGGTGGGGCCGGCTCGTCATGGGGCTCTGGGATGATGAACAGTGGCTTAGCAACTTCCGGATACGGAAGGCCACATTCCAGGAGCTGTGTGCCTGGCTCACACCTGCTCTGGAACACCAGGACACCTACCTGAGGCCCACCATCCCCCTGCGGAAGCGGGTTGCAATCGCCCTGTGGAAGCTGGCCACCCCCGACAGCTACTGCTCCGTGGGACACCAGTTTGGCATGGGAAGGTCTACCATCTGGGCCATTTTGATGGAGGTAAGTCACTTTCAGGGGACAGGCCCTTCTGAGTGTGGAGGTTGAGAAAGGGGGACTGCCAGGCAAGGGCAAGAGGGAGTGGGGGATGGAGTGGCACTTGGAGGTGGCTCCTTGGTCAACCCTGCGCTGATGCTGGGGAAAGGGGCATCCTGACAAGGGAAGGGGTGGGTCGGTGGGAGGGGTGGTTCTCCTCCCAAGCGCTGAGGTAACCTGTCTAACTCCCCGGTTTCTGTCTGTCTATTTGTCTCTTGCTGCAGGTGGTGAGGGCCATCAATGCGGAGCTGCTGAAGAGGCTCATCCATCTCGGGGACTTGAACAACATCATTGCTGGGTTTGCCGCCCTTGGCCTCCCGAACTGCAGAGGAGCCCTGTGAGGGCTCGGGAGCAGGAGGGGCTGGGGGAGCAGGGGCTGGAGTGCAGGAGGACCAGTGCCCGTGACAGGGGCAGGCAAGGCTAGGACCTCCCGCATAGTGCTCAACAGTGACCAGATCATCCAGCAGCCTGTTGCACCACTCAGTCTCTGCCTCCGTCCTCTGCTGAAGGGTCCTGTTGAGGTCCTGCGGGGCCACTACGTGCTCTTTCAGCATGTCAGTATAGACACGCCAGTGCCTGCGGGTGCCACGTGTCTGGGATGGTGGTGGGGCAGGTGTGATGCTCCTCTCTTGGGTGGAGGGTCTGGCTGTGGAGGAAAAGAGGAGGAGACAATCAATGTCTGTGTGCACCCCTGCTGTCCCCCAGGGCATGCCGTCGCTGTCAGGGGCTCTCCTTTGGACAGGAGACTCAGGGGTGTTACATGTGACACCGCGTGTGAGTTGGGCAGCAGCCTGAAATCATCATAGGGGGCCCACAGTGGCAATGGGACAAGATGGCCCCCCACACTGCCAACCCATCTGTATGTGACCCCTCAAAGCACTCACCTGATGTTCCCTCCCCAATGTCCACGGATGCCTGGGAGGCCTCTGGGATCTGGAGGACCGGCTCCTGGGAGAGGTCCTTGCTATTTCTTCCTTGTCCTCCTCCGGATGCATGCAGCTCTTCCGTCCCTCCTTCCTGGTCGTTGTCCCTCAGGGGTTGGTCCACAATATGGGGGGTAACCCGGACTCCACTGCACACAGTGGAGTCTGGGCTTCCCCACCACCCAGAATCTGCTCCAGGTCTGCATAATATGGGCAGCTTTATGGGGCTGCCTTGGAGTGTGACCTCTGGTCTCGGGCCTTGGCATATGCCTACCACAGTTCTTTCACCTTGGCCCTCACTTGGTCCATGGTGCAGGAGTGATGCCCTTTCTTGGCCAGTCCCTGGGCCATGCACCCATAGATGTCCGCATTCCTGCGGCATGTCTGCAGGGTCTGCAGGAATTCTTCCTGGGACCAGAGCTCCAGGAGGTTTTTAATTTCTGGCCCTGACCAGGCTGGTGCCTGCCTTTTGGTGCCCCTGCGTGGGTTCTCCTCACTGTCCCGAGAAGGGCCAGGGGGACCTTGAGGCTGGGACATGGCTACATGGGTGCTCTGGCTGGCTTCCTGACAGCAATGCCTGTCTTGGTGCCTGTGCCTTTAAGAGGCTGCGGGCAGGAACCATCGAGGTACTCAGCATGTAAAGGATGAACTGTCTGCCAGGGCTTCTTCCTGGAGACCTTTTTTTTTTTTTTGAAAGAACAGGCTCCCCACGTCCACACACACCTTTTTTTGAGAGATCTCTGTCGAAAAAGTTGTTCTTACTCCTAAAACGAGGTTTACCACCATCGACAAAACCACCATGTTTTTTCAATTTACTGTCGACAGAACGCGACAACAGTCTAGACGAAGGTACAATTTTTTAATAAAAAGGCCACTTTTTTCGAAAAAAACCCCTGTAGTCTAGACACACCCTTTATGTGCCAATCTATAATGAAAGGGCGTGCAGGGAGAATCCTGGGGAACTTCAGTTTGAGTGACTTATGTTGGAGGTCTCGTGATGCCAATACTAAAACATCCTTGGCATTTCTAAACAGAACAGATGACAGTTTCCTAATTCAAAAAATGTCACAGCCAACACAGAGGTCTTGTGCTAACAGAGAAAGAGGATCTGGTCCCAGAACTAAAAATTAATGGTAGCTTACCTTGATCATGCTTACGATGTGATAGAGGAACAAAGTCTAGACTAGTAATATCTTTATTTGGTGCTTCAATAGGGTCCATTTTCACAAAGTTTAAAACAATTTTGAGCCAAAGCAACTGGGAGAAAAAAATTAATAAAAATGTGAGTGATAACTGGGAATCATTTAGAACACTTTACTAGCTTCCCCAAAAGCCACAAACTTACAATCAAGAAAGGTGGTGCTGATTTAAAAATCGGTGTCATTTAGAGAGGAAAGGGAAGGCAACTTTAAAAAAATAAAATGTTATAATAGAATAAATGGAAGAAGTTGATAGTAAAGGGGAAGTTGTAGTAAAGAATATAAACTAGAAGTTAGGAATTCCAGAAGATTGAAAGAGGGAGCAAAGGGAACCAGGAATAATTCTGTTGCCAACTGAATTAAGAAAAATGGAGGAGTTTTTTAAAAATATATTAACAACAAAAAGAATCCTGACCAATGCTATTGATCCAGCTCCAAACGGAAAGGGTAGAATTATCAATAATGCAGAAGTGTTCAATATAAATTTGTTATATATATTGGTGGGGGAGAAACAGATGATAATTTCACTATATGGTGATAAAACTATTTCCATTCCCATGGTCCTTGCTGGACGATGTTAAACCGAAGATACTAAACTGAGACATTTTTAAATCAGCAGGTTCAGCTGGACAGTTCTTAAAAATCCCTTTTGTGTGTAAGCTGTAGAGCTTGCTAGATCATTAACGTTGATTTTTAATGAGTCATGGAGCACTGGGAAAGTTCCCACAAGAAGGCTAATGTTGTGCCAGTTTTTTTTTTTTAAAGAGTAAATTGAATGACCTGGATAATTATACACCTTTCAGCAAGACATGAATCCTGGGAATGATAATGGAGCTGTTACTACTGGACTCTATTAATAAAGAATTTTAAAAGAGTAATAATGTAATTAATGCTAATCAACATGGGTTTATGGACACTAGATCTTGTTAAATTAATAAAGAAATTAACAAGAGATTACAAGTTTGGTGATAAATGTAATAGTGTTGATGTAATGCACTAAGACTTCTATTAAGCATTTGACTAGGTACAATACAACATAGGGTATGTCTACACTACAGCGCTATTTTGAATTAACTTATTTCGAATTAGTTAATTCGAAATAAGCTAATTCGAAATAACGCATCTAGACCCAAAAACTAATTCGAAATAGCGTTTTGCTATTTCGAAAAAGCGCGTCCATACTGATTGGATGCTGGATCACATTTAAGGGCAGCTGAAACCGGTTCCAGCAGGGCATCAGGTCAGTAGTTGCTTTGTGTGGCTGCTGTCTGAGGCTATCTGAGACTCGTGCTTAAAGGGACCCCCCTGGACAGCCGGTTCTCAGCTTTCCCGCTTGCTTGCCTACCTCACCGAGGGACAGCAAAGCGTTTTCCTCTCCGCCTGCTTTGGTCACTCTCCTTTGGGACACCGCAGCACACGGCACCATGGAGCCAGAGCCGCCCCGGGAACTCTGGTGCTCATGCTGAACGTCTTGCTGCAAGCCTGGCAGCAATTGCTGGAGGTTGCCTGGCACCTTCTGCTGCAGGCCAGCCCCCTGGCCCTCCCCCTGCACCCCCTGGGGGCCCTGGAGGAGCGCTGCCTGGATGCCAGCGTGCCCCGCCTCATCTGGCGTCTGGACACCAGCAGCGACTGGTGGGACCACATCGTCCTGGAGCACTGGGGAGACGAACAGTGGACCCAGAACGTCAGGATGAAGAAGGACACCTTCCTGGAGCCCTGCAAGTGGCTCGCCCCTGCTCTGCAGTGACGGGACACACGCATGAGGCCCGCCATTCCCCTCCACAAGTGGGTGGCCATCGCCCTCTGGAAGCTCTCCACGACGGATAGCTACCGATCCGTCAGGAACCAGTTCGGTGTGGGGAGATCCACCGTCGGAGTGGTGCTCATGCAGGTACGGCACTCACCGGCCACTGGGCCAGGACGGGGGGCTGCAAGGAGGACATGGGCTGCCCCGGGGAAAACGGAGGTGAGGTGGTGTAAGTGCCCTCCCCGGGAGGGGTCGGTCCGTCCCAGCCGCACTACAGACTGCCCACGGTGGCCAGGATTGCAGCGGGGGTTGCTCCTGGGAGTGGGGCATGGGGCAGTGGCGGGGAAAGAACACGCCCAGCCAAACAGGCATCCCAGTGACCCTCTGTTTTGTGTGTCTCTCTGCAGGTGGTGAAGGCCATCAACAGGGTGCTGCTCCGCAGAGTCGTCCACCTCACCGACATGGAAGCAGTCATCCAGGGGTTCGGTGCCCGGGGCTTCCCCAACTGCGGGGGGGCAATCGACGGGACACACATCTCCATCCGTGCCCCAGACCACCAGGCCTCCCTCTACATAAACAGGAAGGGGTACTTCTCCGTGATCCTGCAGGCCGTGTCTGACCACCGAGGCCAGTTCACGGACATCCATGTGGGCTGGTCCGGCAAGGCACACAACGTGCGGGTGTACCGCAACTCCTCCGTGTGCCAGAGGCTGCACGCCGGGACTTTCTTCCCCGACTGTCACATCAGGGTTGGGGACGTGGACATGCCAGTGTGCCTGCTGGGTGATGTGGCCTACCCTCTACAGCCCTGGCTCATGAAGCCCTACAAGGGACACCTCAGCCCCTCCCGGCAGGCCTTCAATGCCAGGTTCAGCAGGGCCCAAATCATGGTCGAGGGGGCTTTCAGCTGACTGAAAGCCATATTTAGGTGCCTCCTCACCCGCCTTGACCTCTCCCAGCACAATATTCTGCATGTGGTGGCAGCGTGCTATGTGCTCCACAATTTGTGCGAGAGGAAGGGGGAGGCTTTCCTGCCAGCCTGGATGGCAGAGGCTGCCCGCCTGGCTGGCCAGTACACACAGCCCTGCATGGCTGCCAGCTGGGAGGCCCTTCGGGGGGCTGTCCACATCCGGGAAGCCCTGCGGGAGAGCTTCCAGGCGGACGAGGACTGAAGTCCCCCTGGCGTGCCCCACTGGGGCCTGGGGCCTTACATTCCTCCCCCACCTCCTTCCCCTTTCCCCCCTTCCCTAACCCCCCTTCCTGATCTACAGTAAAAACACCTGTGTTGCCACAAAAAACTCTCTTTATTTCACATAACTGGGGTGGGGGGAGAGTGGGAATGAGGATGGGAGAGGGGAGGGGGAAACCTGGGAGGAGGGAGCTGGAACGGGGAGGCAAGGGGAGGAAGGGGGAGGGGAAGCTCAGGGTTGGGGGTCTTGTTGGCTCTCCCATCTTGCAGCACTGCGGGTGTGGGGGCGTTGGGGGGGAGTGGGTGTGGAGGGTGGGGCAGGAGGGAAGGGGGGTGCGGAAGAAGCGGGAGGGGGAGCAGGAGTGGGAGGAAGAACGATAGCTGGGGCGGCCACAGGGGCTGGAGCAGCAGGAGGCAGTAATTGGTCCGCCAGGGCCTGCAGGTGCTCGCGGAGGGCATGGCCCTGCTCCCGCAGCTCCTGCAAGCTCTCCCGCCGCAGCTGCAGGTCCTCTTGCACCCACTGCTCCTGGCTGTGGACCTGCCATCCCTGCAACCGCAACTGTTGCCTCTGGAACTCCTTCAGGTTGTGGGTGCGCCTGCTGGCCTGGGTTCGGGTGGATGGTCCAGGCGAGGTGGTGCATCCTGCACTCGCAGGTGCTGCGGCCATGGTGAAACAAGAGAAGTGGGCAGTTGTCCTTGGGGACACAGTGGGTGAAACCCAGCCCCCCTCTGCAAGGCGAGGACGTCAGGTCTCTGCACCATCACATCCTGCTATCCCCGGGAGTGTGAGCTATCCCAGGACTGCACCCCAGCCCCTGTGCTGCCTATAGTGTGGTGGGGGGAGGAGGGGAGATGTGCCCTGCCTCTGTGTAGAGGGGGCGTCTGGAGGGAGGGCAGTGTGCAGTGTCTCTCCCCGGGCTAAGGTCCCTGGGCTCTCCCTCCCCCGCCCGCCCCGCATAAGGGGACCATGATGCCACTCACATGTGGAGGCCTCCCTGGCCTCAGATAAGGCTGCTGACAGGCTCTCTGGGATGGCTCGGGGTTCCTGGGTGCAGGGCAGGCTCCCTGAAGGCTCCTGGCTGCTGTCGTCCTCCTCCTTCTCTTCCCCTGTGTCAGGGGCAGGGCCCTCTGCCTCGGGGTCGATGATGACCAGGGGGGCACGGACCATCTGACCCCCCAGGATGCGGTCCAGGGCCTCATAGTAGGGGCAGGCCTCCGGGTCAGCCCCTGGTTGGGAGGCCCTGGTATCGGCCTGCCGCAGTTCTTTAATTTTGCTGCGCACCTGCTCTTGGCTGCACACGTGGCCTCTGGTGGCCAGGCTGGCAGCCATGCAACTGTAGATGGCCACATTCCTGCACCTAGTGCAGAGATCGTGGGCATTGGAGGCCTCCCCCCAAATCTCAATGAGGCCCACGATCTCCGCACTTGACCAGGAAGGCGCCCGCCTTTTGCGCCCACTGGCAGGCTCCTGGGAGCTGCCAGCATGGTCCTGGGGAGCGGTGGAGGGCTGGGTGGCAGCGGGTGGCTGGCTCATGGTGTGCCAGGTGCACAGTCCGCTGGCTGTGTGCTGGCAGGCTGGCAACTGGCACAGGCACTGTGGCCAGAGTCTGCCCCTTTAAGGGCTCCGGGGCTAGGGGGGAAGCAGACAAGTTTTCCTGGTTTGGTCCAGAGTGGCCACCAGGGGGAACTAGGAAGGGCTGGAGGCTCCCTACTTTGAAATAAGTGTCTACACAGCACTTATTTTGAATTAGCTATTTCGAATTAGGCATTATTCCTCGTAGAATGAGGTTTACCTAATTCGAAATAAGGGCTCCGCTATTTCAAATTTATTTTGAAATAGCGGTTTGTATGTGTAGACAGCTATTACAGTTAATTCGAAATAACGTCTGTTATTTTGAATTAACTCTGTAGTGTAGACATACCCATATTGATTACAAAATTAGAATAATATAAAATTAACATGAATATATTAAATTGATTAAAAACTGGCTAACGGATGGTTCTTAAAATGTAACTGTAAACAGTGAATTGTCATCAAGTAGGTGTATTTCTAAGGGGATATGTCAGGGGTTGGTGCTTGGCCTTATGCTATTTAACATTTTTATCTATGACCTGCAGAAAACTAAATAATCACTAAAGTGTGTGATTATTGGCATTGGCAGTTAGAAACTTTCTAAATTTGTGTTTTTTTATCCATACAAGTGTAAATAATCTAGGCAATTTAATTCCACGGACTGTAAAACTGCCACATGTGGATATTGAAGAGCTAGTCCTGCAAGGTGCTGAACACCTTTGGTCAAGTGGTGAACTCTCTTTTAATCCCAAGTATATGTTAAGGGTGCTCAGCAGCACCTCCAGGAGCAAGCCCAAAGTCTGCATCTTAAAAAAAAAAAAGGAATAGTATCAGGTAAAATCATAGAAGAAAGTAGCACAGGGGAGGGGGAGGAATATTGGCTCTGAAAGAAGAGCAAATCCAGGCTGAGACTTAAATCAGTGGGAATAGTCATAAATGTCATAAATAAGACAAATTGCTTCAGAAAAGAGTGATTCAGTAAAATAATGCCAAAAGAGTTTGGATTAGAGGATGGTTTAGCGTCAGTTTTTTGGAACGAATCTATATTTATGAAAGTGATCCAAGTGAAATATTGAGCTAGGAATACAGTATCAAAGGCGAGGGAAAGCAAAACAGATATTAGTGATTTAAAACTCTGTGATGGTTATTAAAATGGCTAAGGGGGTTCTTAATCCAGGTCATATGTTAAAAGTCCAGTCCAATAAACTCCTTTATCCTGTATAAAAAGAAGTTTGCACTTGAGAGAGCCCTATGTGTTTCTGAATTGGGTAATTTGGCATGTAAATCACTGTCATTTCATACACTAGAAAAAATAGTATGGAATTCTTATATGTGCTGCCATAATTCTAATTTAGATTTTGTCCAGATCTTTAGCTGATGTAAATTGATACATATTCCTTGAAGTCAATGGAACCATGCTGATCTATGCCAGTTGAAAATTTTCCCCATATTCTGTGTCAGTTTAGAGGGATGATCAGGACTTAAATTCTCATCGAGTATTTCCTGGAGCCTTTCAGCAAGTGTCAGGGCTAAGGGCTTGAACCCTGCAGGGTACACTGAGGCTCCCTCAGGTTTGAAAATATTTAGTGGTGCTCCATGCTAGACAGCTTCAACTAAATTTAAACGGGGTCTGATCTATAAAAACACTGACGTAAATGGAAACCTGCCTTCAGTGGGCTCTCAAGCAGGTAGCAGGAAAAGACAACACACAGAGTTAATACAGATGTTCTATGGTATATTAAAAACAAACAAAAGATCCTAGCATAATATAGCTAGAGCTGGTTGGGAAACAGAATTCCCATTCCATTAAGAAGTCTGACATTTTGAACAAAAAATGTTCTTAAATAAAATCAGAAAGTTCAGGTTAAAAATTCTACCATCAAAAGTTTTTAGTTTTGAAAAGGAAAAAACATTTGATATGAACAAAATATTGAATATAATATATTAAAAGCTATATTACTGCATGTACTGAATTGAAGTAAGCTGAAATGAAGTAATTTTACCTTACTGCAACTAAACATTTTAACATTATCAGAACAAAATGAGAAAAAATGAGAAAATTCAAAACTATTTTTGGATATTATTCTGTCAAAAATGTCATTGAAAATTGACACATTGCCATAAGACATTTAAACTTCAACTAACCTGATTTTTTTCCTATGGAAAACTGTTCTATCAGTTATTTTACCAACTCTAAATATAACTTTTAATATGATTAATTTAATAATTATTCATCATGATAGTTATAGTAATCCACACTGGCAGAGTGTCTGTGTCCTCCTATTGCAGTTGGATCAGTTTTGGAGACAACTGCTACCTAAATGAGCTTTTACATCTATGGAAATGCCACTGTTAGACAACTGCAACAAATCTTGCACAAAGTATATTATAAAAGCTGTCAATGGAAAAGTTATGATTTGCTAGATAAGATTGTCCTGTTTCAATTCATGCATCATCACTATATCTGAAGTTATGACTAGTGGCTATATAGCTCTAAATGTGTTTGTAGGGGTAATACCTACCAGGTAATACACATCCATTCTAGCCAGTACATTGTGAATGGACTGTCAACGTTTGATGACCCATTAAGGACACACCACTCTAACAAAGGACCACTGAAGAAACTCATTCTGTCCAGGTAGATCTTTCTGTGGGTACCTCAGCATCAATATGGGCAATGGTTACCCCTGTAAGTCATCAAGCCATGTAAGGACATGGGATATACTTATGTGACTGGGGATCCATTTTTGTGTAATAACTTTTCACAAACTTTATTTGAAAGAGAAGATTTCCAGGCACATGGCAATGGGTATGGTACTGCCCACGTATAAAAGGATTGTATGCCCACATCTTGAATACTGTGTGTAGACAGTGCTGTTGCCCCATTTAAAAAAAGATATACTGGAATCAGAAAAGGAATAGAAAAGGGCAAAAAAATGATCAGGGCTGTTGAACAGCTTCTATATGAGGAGAGATTAATAAGAATGGGACAAATTCACACCCCCAGAGAGGCAGGGCTGAGGGCAGTCAGTCCTTAGCACTGCCCAGGCCACAGAATTGCTTCCCGCCCCCTCCTCCCCGCCAGCCAGCATTCCCTCTAAGATGTTCCATCCATGAGTGGAGCAAGTTTTGTCTTGTGCGCCAACAATGAGGTCATGTGCACATGTCCAGATGTGTCCCACCAGTGACACTGCTCCCTAAGAGAGTCTCCCAGACAGCACCCCCCACCTCTTGGGGAGAAGGTGAGACATGCCCTCCCCCGGGAGTGCTGCTCCCTGAGCAGCCTGTGGGCAGGGAGAGGACTGGACTGCCCCAGGCTGCTCCCGTGAGGCTGGCTGTGAATCCCCACCTGGGGCAAAGGGAAGCTGGGAGTGGGGTAGTGACATGTGGGGAGGCAGGGGACAGAGTGTTGGAGGGGCAGGAGGCTCTGAGGGGCAAAAGAGAGGTGCAGAAGGGGGGAAAGAGATGCAGGGGGCACCAGTCCCAAGAGTAGCCGCACCACTGCCTGGCTCCCGCTTTGGGCAGCCACCATGCAGCTCACCCAGGGAGCAGTCGGGAAGCTACTATGTGGCCCTGGCCACAGCTTCAGCCCTGGAGAAAGGCTGCAGCATCAGCCCTGGAGAAAGGCTGCAGTCTCAGCCCCCTGCCATGCAACCCCAGCCACTGAAGGAGCTGCTGCCGGTCACACAATACAGCTCTGGCTATGGAGCAGCTGCCGCCCATGACGTGGCTCCAAGTCTGGCCTTGGCTGGGGCCACCGGAACAGCAACCACCTGCGATGCGGCCAGAGCAGCAGCCACATGGCCTGCAGCTCCAGCCCTGGGGAAGGGCTGAAGATAGGGCCAGGGACATGTGGTGGTTGCCAGGCTGCTCCTGGTGCGGGCAGCCGCCCTCAATGTGGACCTACCCCAGAGCAGCTGAACAGCCACTGTCTGTCTCTGCTGAGGATGTGGGTGGGCCTCATATTCTTGGTGTGCACCTATGCAGGCGTGCAGGCATGCACCTTAGAGGAAACACTGCCCTAGCCATGTGCCCGAAAAGAGACGACTAAGAGATGACTAACGAAGGATATACTAGAGGTCCACAAAACCATGACTAGTGTGAAGAAAGTAAATAAGGAAGTGCTATTTGCTCCTTCTCATAGCATAAGAACTAGGGGGCATAAAATGAAATTAATAGTCAGCAGGCTTAAAACAAAAAAAGGATATATTTCTTCACACAATGCACAGTCAACCTGTGGCACTCCTTGCCAAAGTATGTTGTGAACATTAGGAAGACTCAAAAAAGAACTAAATACACTGGTGGCGGAGAGGTCCATCAGAGGCTATTAGCTATTAGGATGGGAAGTGAGCGTTCCTAGACTCTGTTTGCCGGAATTGGTAATGGACGAGGGGGGTGGGTCTCTTGATGATTACTTGCTCTGTTCATTCCTTCTGAAGCACCTGGCCTTGGCCACTCTTAGAAGACAGGATACTGGACTAGATGGATCCTTGGTCTGACCTAATATGGCCACTCTTATATATAAGAGACCCCTGAAATGACTCAATTTTGCCTCTTTCCTGCCCTGATTATCTGGATTGTGGATTTACAACTAAAAGCAACGCATTGAACTATGTACTGAGAACCTTCCAATCTTTTGGACATTACCGGGGAGACTTTACAAGCCAACAATCTGTAACATTGCTGCTACAAACATTCCCTACGGACTATTCTTAATTCTCCTCTCCTTTTCTTTTATTAATAAACCTACAGATTAACTCGGCTACCCCCTGAAGCTTTTGATTTTAGTTACTAAAGAATTGGCGACAGTGTGATCATTGGGTAAGATCATAAATGTATATTGACCGGGCTAAGTAGCTGATCTTTTGGGATTAGAAGGACCCTATATCTGATTAAATTGGTTTTCAGTAACCACTCATCACAGAGTCCAGTGTAGTGGTGGTGAAATAAGAGCCGGAATGCCTAAGGGGATTGCAGTTTTGACTTTTGTTAACCAATGTGGTAAAACAGAAGTATATTTTTGTTACTGGTTTGATATAATCTGATAAAATTAACTGCCAGCTTGGAAGGTGAATGTGCCCTGTTTTCAGCAGTTTGTCCTGAATATGGTGTTCTCAGATGTGACCCACTGAGGCATGACAACATTTGGCATAGCTGGCTAGGATTCACAGAACCAGTTCAATTAAGCTTTGGTCCAGAATCCAATGGTATTCAAAATTTAATTTTGATATTGAAATTTTCATGGGTGAAAGATTAGTTACAAAGAGTGAGCCATGATCATTACAGGAGTTTGACAGAAAAGCCCTTGACCAATTTGTGCTTACAAATGGGGTTTTCTTTTAAGAAGAAAGCCCCAGTTCAAGAACTGAAAATCTGCTAATGGCCAGTCAGCAGAAAGCAAAGGCTCTGCCCTGATCTGTAGAAGAAGAAATTACAGCAGAAGCAGCAATTAGAATGCAAAAGCTGACAGATAAGCAGTAGTGGGAGCATGAAAAAGAAATGATAGAACTTGATTAAGGGAGGAACAAAAAATTGCTGAGAGGGAAAAAGAAGCTGAGGAAATAGTAAAAGCTGCTCATCCAAGAGCTGTTCATCATGGAACAACTGACAGTTGAGGAACAGGTGTGTCCAAGATGCATGGAACAGATGCAAAGTGAGAGAGAAGCACATAAAAAAGGTCCAACCATCTACTCCAAATCTTGGAGCAACAGAAGAATATACCATAGCCTGAAACTTCATCTCTCCTGCACAATAGCTAACCATTGAGATAATTTGTGGTATCTGTAAGGATACTGAAGATAAAGGAATTTTTATCTCCCTTTGAACACACGTGGAGTCTTCACCAAGTTTCAGATGAATGCTTGTTTTGCTAACTAGATTGATTGGAAAAACTAGAGAGGTATTTACTGAATTAGGAGATTGAGTGGCTATTCATTATGCAATGTTTAAAGATTGTCAGAGTGATTATGTTTACTTGTTAATCTCACAGATTTGAAATTAGAAATTTTTAAATGCCTAATGTGTGTACATTTGTGGAATGGACTCATAAATTAATGGGTTTTGTTAAAAAGTGTGTATTGGGAGCAAAATCCTACACAAGTTTTGAAAAACTTTTGGACTAATTACTTTGAGCAAATATTGAACATTGCTCCTGAAATATTCAAACTTCTATCTGTGATTAGAAGACCCTAATTCAGTCTTAAAGACTTAAATTACTGATGCTTATCTAGATAGTGTGAAAAGTCTAAACCCCAATTTGAAAAGAGTGAAGGGTTTAAACATAGACCCAGTTCAATTAGAAAAGCTCATGAGAGCCCAGAACATAGAAACTTCTTTATTCTAAGAGGAGAAAAGTCGTCTGTCCTTGTGTAGTGCACCAGGACACATCAAACCAGATTGAGAAATAAACCAAAAAATCACTAACCATGAATTCTAATTCTATAAACATGCAAGGTAACCAAATAAATCCCAAAACTAACATAATTATGCAAAACTGTCACTGTGGTCTTAGGAGTTAGCCTCACACTCACATTGAAGTGAATGGTAATAATAATATGGAATTCATTAGCAGTACAGAAATTAGTCGGGGGTGGAGGGGAAATGTTTGACTTAATGGGACATCATAGCTCATTTTACTTTAGTTAAAGCAGGCCTTGTCAGGGAAGCAAATTATTTACCAGATGAGTGTGAAGGTTGAAGCTTTCTCTGAGTATTTTATAAAAGTGCCTTTGACTAAAATCGACATTACAAGAAAGAATTTGATGATGTTATGATAGTTGTTGTCAAGAACTCAATTCCTGCAGATATTTTGATTGGAAATTATATTAAAGCTATGTTCTGTCAAGTTAATATCATAACCTACTCACGGGAGAAGTATGAATGTATTCGCTAAGCCAGTGGTCTCCAACCTTTTTACACCCAAGAAGATCACTTTGTGAGTTCAAGGCAATCCAGGATATACCCTACTGCCCTGCTCACTCCATTTCTCTGCTCCCCCTGCCCACCACTTACTCTCCTCCACCCTCACTCATTTTCAATAGGCTGGGGCAGGAGCTTGGGAGGGAATGAAGTGCTGGACTGGGGCTGAGTGTGGGAGGGGGGTCCAGGCTAAGCTTGGGGCAGGAGCATGGAGTGCTGGAAGGGCTGAGGAGTGCAAGCTCTGAGAGGGAGTTTGGGTGAAGGAAGGGGCTTTGGGTGGGAGCAGATTGTTGTGGTGCCGAATGGGTTCTGGAGTGCTGGCTCGGGTGGGGGGTAGAGGCTGGGGGAGTCTGAAGTGTAGGAGGGGCTATAGGTGGTTGGCTCTGGGAGGGTACTTAAGGCTCAGGCTTAGGATGCAGAAGGGAGTATGCTGCCCCTCTTTACAGATCAATGTCCCAAATACCAAGCCATTAAATTCTTTAAGTACCACTAATGGTCTAGATCAATAAACAAGTTTATAGTTTATATTTCTATCTTCAAATCCAGTAGTGATACATGCACACAAATAGAATATACCCATTCAGGGGTTTGCAAGCTCTCCAATGATGGGTTGCATGACATGTTTTGCGCAAAGCATATACACATTAAGCACATTCATATTCAAAAACATGTATCTATGTATTTTAGAAATGTGTGTCTGTTTGTCCAGCCATCTGTGAGTCCGTTTATTCAGAACTCCTCCTAAATGGTAAGAGCTAGGAATACCAAGCTTGGTATGCAGCTTCCTCTTCTAACTTAAAGCAAGGGCAGGGTTTGGTTGTGCCAGGATAATGCAATGTGTGTGGCATGAGGTTGTTTAATATCCAAGGGCACGTCTACACAGCAGGACTATAGTCGAATTAAGCTACTCAACTTGAGCTATGTCAGTTGCGTAGCTGAAGTTGAAATAGCTTATTTCGACTTCCTTTACTCCTTGTGAAATGAGGGTTACAGGAGTCCAAGTAAGAAGTCCTCTATCTCGACATTACAGCCGGTCCCCAACTTACAAATGCATTGACATACGACCAACCACACTTATGACCAGACTCCCATTAAGCACGGCCCCGACTTAGGAACGGCGATCTGTGCTTACGAACAGCGCAGTTCCATTGAAATGAATGGGGGCCGACTTATGAACACATCGAGTTATGACCAAGTACTTGGAACGTAACTCGTTCGTAAGTTGGGGACCCGCTGTATTTTGAAATAGTGGCTTACTGTGCAGATGCATATTTTGCTATTTCAAAATAGCATCAGTTATTCCGAAATAGGCCATGTCTACACAGCAGTGTTAACAGAAAGGGAGGAGTGGGGAGAGCAGGGACAGTTATACTAACTCATGATCACATGGGGGCAGCAAGCATGGGGAGAAGAATGACCACGTGGGAATGGGGACAACAAGTGCCCCAGTGAGTAGCTGTGCTGGCCAGATGTGGAGCAGTAACTGGCAGCTGCACAGCCCGTGCCACCCCCAGGGAGCACAATCTGCACGGCCCTCTCACCCTCAGGCCACCTCAGGACCCCACTCCCGGGGTCAGGCCCAGGGACCCTCAGCATCAGGCCTGCCGCCCCTCACACCCTCAAGGCAGGTTTTCCCTGAGGAGTGCCAGCGGCTGGGCTGTACATATCCCCCTCCCTCTGTCTATAATACAGTCCAAATCCTACCACTCTCCTAGCCCACGGTGGTTCTCAAATGGTGCAGAACCAATATTTCCACTGAATTCAACTGACACTGAGTCTGGTCATATGCAGGCTGGACGTATGTTGCAGATTTCAGATCCATAAAAAGTGATCATCATGAATAATCTATTAGCAACTGGTGTGTGAGTGTGCAGGAAGAGGATTAATACCAACTCCGAATTTTCCAGATGCAGTTATGCTCGAAACAGGCTATTGAGAAAGGAACACAGGGGTGCTACTGCAATCCCTCAGTTCCAGATATGGCATTGTTATGGCTTCGTTATGTCTAGGGTTTCCTGAAAATATCTATTCAGATAATCACCCTTTTATTATTTAAAGCATAAACAGAAGAGTTTTGTGATCCATATGTCAATTGAATTGATCTTTTCTCATCTCCTCTTGTAGACACACAAGGATTCTTCTTTGTTTGGCAAATAAAGAAACAAAAGCTTTATGTTTAGATCCTCCCTCCTGTAGCTGTGTCTGCATAATTCTGAGATTCAGCACTCCCCTCCACTTTGCTGCAGAAAATACGTGAGTGGCTCTGTAAAGAGAATGTACCAAAGCGTATGTCATGCAACAAAGAACCGTTACTTGTGACTTATTCATAGCACACCTATGGTTGTCTCTTTTTTTACATTTGCTTGCTCCCTGTGTGTTCTTATCTATTTTAAGGCTGTGACAGTGTATTCATTTAAATGGTTAACTGATGAGCCCAGGCTCATCATGGTTACACTCAGGGCCCCCACACCTCTGTTGCCTCTGATACAGAGGCAGCGGGGGGTGAGGGGAAGCAGGTGGGAGCAAGTGCTCATGGGGAGCCAGCTTTTAAGAAGGCTCCCCACGTATACCTGCTCCCATAGAAATGCCTGCCATCCTGCTCACAATACAGAGGCAACAGTGGGGCATGGGGGGCCAGAGGGAGCTGGCTAAAAAACACGGTCCCCACCCACAGCAGCTCCTGGGGAGCTGCCTCCCCCACTGTATGTAAATGTGTAACTGCTGAAAATTTCAGTGGTTACATGTTTATCAAAAAACCACCATTTTAACATTCCTAGTCTATGTATAGATTCTAACATTACATTAATACCAACTTTTTAATTTTTGATTCTCCTCATTTCCATTTACAAGCCTGGGTGGATTTACAACATTGCTGTGATATCACTCATCTGTACAATCATCTTTCATGGAAGATGTGCATGCTTACTCCACAGACAGTGACAGAGAATCGCCAAAGTGGGATAGTGGCATGTTGCCAACTGTTGGATGCATCACGGACAGGGGTGCTGCCAGCCTTCGTGAACCCCAGGCCAAGGTGGGGGGACCCTGGCTCCACACTCCTGGAAGGGGCGGGACATTGAGCAGAAGGGGTGGGGCTGTGGACAGCCAACCCTCAGCACCACCCGGAGTGTGGCACATCCTCCACCCCTCAGAGCTGCACAGATCATGCCGCATGGCGCTGCAGTGCTGATTTAAAGGATCCGGAGTGAGTAGTGGCAGTGGCGGCTGGGAGCCCTAAGTCTCTTTGAATTGCCAGGCCTCAGGGCAACTGTCCCCTTTGCCTGTCCCATCAGCAGGCCTGATCATGGACGATTGCCCAGTCTGTGGTCCTACTGGAGGTGTCATAGCCAGTCACATGGCTATGCTCTGTGCTCTGGACTGGAGAAGAGACTTATGATCCAACTGTAATCATGCCACTGCTTTCATTGTTCCATTACTGCCATACAAAACACTTTTTTAGAAGGGGAAATGTGAAATATTGAACTAGACTATGTGTACTTGGAAGTTAATTGAAAACAAAAAAACAAAGAGAACTCTGATAAGGCAAAGTGCTTCTAGCAGCTGCATCTGGTAAAAATACTCTTAGTGCCCGAGGCAATCAAAATGACACAGGGACCCAAGGATTTTAATTAAAAAATGCTAGAAAAACGAATCGGCATCTTTTGAAAATGTAAAATTGAATAGAGCATCACTGGTTTGTAAAAAAAATTGATCAGAATAAACATAATAGATGCTGCAAGGCTATTTGACTGTGAAACACAACAAGAGAGCATAAATTGCAATTCTAGTAGAAAAAAAATCAGACATACACTACATGCATTTATATTTGGCATAAAATACCCAGTGATAGAAAAAGGATCAGTTTAAACAAACAGAACTATTAGGAGAAAAAATATTTTGTAAATATAGCTGCCGCTGCTGCCTTGGATATCACACTGTGGAAAGGTTTTGTTTAAAGGCGACATCTGCCTGCAATATTCTGAAGTATACCAGAGGAACCTACACATGGAGCAATTTTACTAAAAAGTCTGTTTGTAAAAAGTAGCATCATGGAGTTCCATATCCATTGTGTCTTACTCATCTGAGTAGCATATTTTTCTACAGTTTGCAAGAATAAAGGTGTTTGTTCCCATCACCCTCACAAACTGACCTTGAGGCTCAATTAATCACCAGAAATAAAAATGTCTGTAAGCCAAATGACGACCTCAGAGATGCACTTCTGACTCCTTTAGTTTGTAGATCATTCCCTCTGGGAATTGTGTAAACTCATGAGATGGGTTGGTCCTGGGTCTGATGATCGGAATAAGCACCACCTTACTTGTGAAACGAGAAAAAATATTAGAGAGTCAGTGAGACACGTGGAATTGGGACCTACAAAACCATTTGTACGGAAACACTTTTCAGAGAAGACCTGCACTTGACAGAAATTTCAGAGGGATATCCTGGTCCTACTGAGGTCAATGAGAGTTTTGCCAATGACTTCAGTGAAGCCAAGATTTCATCTAATCACTGTGGCCACATTGAGAAACTACATAGTAACTGAAAGAGCTGATTTATCACACAGTTCCTAACAGAAGAAGTGCAAGGTTGGAACAACGCTAACTTTCTCTCTGAACAATACCCATTAGTCTCTTAATCTCAGGCAAATGGAAGATTCTTAAACTAAAAATTTCTCAGCAACAAGGATGGGACTCTGCATGGCCCCTTTTTGAGATGAGACATTAGCCAATATTCAGGCCTTTGCTGGATTGTTTCTGTGAAGAGGAGAAATTGATCACAGGAGTCAGATATTTCTATGGTTTAAAGAATGTGCACAATGTCTTGTGTCCCCAAACACAACTGTCAACTGGGAGATGCAGCTCTTTAGTATTCTGAAATGATCCTAATGTGGTTACCAGCCTGCTGACACCCCCAGTGCTGCATTGCCCCTGCCAAACTCTTTCCCATACTGCAGTCCTCAGCTAAGGTGGCTCCTCTGTTGAGCAGAGGGTTTTTTTTAGCACTTGTCTACACTTTAACATTAACTGGGATTATGAAATTAGTGTGAATTTAAAGCACAATGGCTATTCCTGAATAAATCCATGTGTAGAAAAGCCCTAAATATAAAACCAAGAACTTCATACTAAATGTTGATTCAGAAATTGACTCTTTCCGTGGCCTTTGTGAAATCATTTAATCTTGGTTTTCTCAGCTTTAAACTGGGGATAATTAGAGTTAAAACTATCTCATCCCTCAAGGAGGTGTGCTGTGATGAACTGGTTAATGTTTGTAAAGGACTAGTATACTCTATAGGGTGTAGAGCAATGTTTGTGGTCAGGACATTAACATGTCCAAAACTTGTTGGGAAAATTACCCATTAGTAGAGTTGACGACAATACACAGAGTTCGGCCCAAGCATCTGGACTCTAAATTCTGAAGCAGGACTGAACTCTGAACTGAAATTTCCTTCCACTCTCTTTTTAAAGGGAATAAGTCAGTTAATTGTAGATATGTATGAAAGAATCATCCCACTCATCCTCTCCAGAACTCCTCAGACTGTAACTATTATAAATAAATTGTGGTGGACAGAATTTGATTACACACAGAGGGCACATCTAAACTACATGGCTCCGTCGACAGAGCCATGTAGATTAGGTTTCTAGACATAGGGAAATGAAGCGGCAATTTAAATAATCAACACTTCATTTACATCAAAATGGCTGCCGCGCTGTGCCGATCAGCTGTTTGGCGGCACAGCATGGTAGTCTGAACGCTCCGCGGTCGACAAGGGAAGCCCCTTGAGGCGTAACGGGGCATAATGAGGCATAATGAGGCATAACGGGGCGGTCGACAAGGGCTTACCTTGTTGACCACGGAGCGTCCAGACTACCGCGCTGTGCCGCCAAACAGCTGATCGGCACAGCGCAGCAGCCATTTTGATGTAAGTGAAGCGGCGATTATTTAAATCGCTGCTTCATTTCCTTGTGTCTAGAAACCTAATCTACATGGCTCCGTCAACGGAGCCATGTAGTCTAGACATACCCTGAATGAGCATGAAAATTATTTCACTTGTTTCCTCCCCAAAATACTAGCTCTGACAGTGATTGGATAAAAAGGACTTACTGAAGTTCTCTAAGTCCAGGTCTTCAGGAATTTACACAAAATATCATCAGGATTTTTTTGGCTTGTTTGATTCTCTGACAAAGAAGTTTTAACGTTGATCCTATCCAGGCAGTAGGTTTCAAATGCCAATATAGCCACAGACTTCACGCTTTTATTCCTCATAATCAGCCTCCTGATTAAGATCCCTATAAGAGGAGGAAATGTTGTAAACAGTTCAATTCACAGATCCCATAGAGGTACCCTATGTGGTATTTTAAATCTAGCAGTAGAGAAAACAATTTACCCTTAATAAAAGATAGACCGCTGGTACTATAGCATATGAATTACTGAGAGAATATGTTCCAACCAAGACTATTTCCAATAGTGCTTTGATTTATCTACTTACTCTACTGCTAGTAGTGAAATCAGTTGAGATAAAAATGAGATGACTTTAGGCTTTGATCTTAGATTTTCTTATATTAGGTATTTCTGCTGAAACATGGATATTGATAAATCTTACTTTATAGAGTATCACAGAAGATATTATACATTGTACATGCACAACCAGTTTCATCCACCACTGCCATACAGCAAAGTGTTTAACTTAGAGCACCAGTTTTACACAGAGGCAACTCAGTTACCTCTCATGGAATTACTTCTGACTTGCACTGTTGTAAACTAGAGGACAATCAGGCCCAAAGCATTTAGACTTCTTTGGTCTAAAAATGGTGCACGTCACTTGGAGCCAGGTTCTGCCATGTTGAGTCAGGCTGAGTAGTACAGGTTGGACCTCCCTGGTCTGGCACCCTCGGGACCTAACCAGTCCCGAAGGAGGGGATTTGCCAGACCAGGTTAGGTCCCTCCCCTAATGGCCCATGCTGCCCTGCTGCCCTCAACCTAGGGCTCCAGCCCAGCCCTGCTGCTGCCACAGCCCCTCCGCTCCAGGGTTCTCTAGCTGCCGCTGGCTCAGCTGCTGCCAGGGCCAGGGCCAGAGCTGAAGCTCTGCAGCTGGGCTGGAGATCCCCAGCCATGGAATTCAAGCCCTATTCTGGCCCCAGCAGCCGCGGAGCTCCAGCCCCAGTGGCAGCCAGGGAGTTCTGGCCCAAGCCCTAGCCGTGGAGCTCCAGCACCAGCCCTCCAGCACTGGCTGCAGACCTCTGGCCCTGGCTGCAGGGCCAAGTGGCTGCGGAGCTCTGGGCCATGGCGGCAGCCATGGAGTTCCACAGCCGGGACCGGGGTCTGAGCTCCCTGGCTGCCACTGGGGCTGGAGCTCACCAGCTGATGGGGCCAGAACAGGGCTGGAGCTTCACCTGCACCCCCGACACAGGACTTCTGGGTGAGTCACGTTCTCCCCCCCCACACTGTGCTCCTGCCCCACCACCAGACCTCCCCGTTCCTGGGCTCTGTGGTCCTAGAACATCCATGGCCCTTCTGGACCACAGATGTTGCTGACCCAGAGCATCCTGTTTTAGGGAGGTAAAACCTGTACCTTACTCTGCAAATAATTCCAGTCATTTTAACAGGACAACTGAGCTTCCCAACATAGCTAAGAGTGAAAGATTTTTCACACAGTCAGATATTTTGCGCAATATTGGAAACAGCAAGTCAGGACATTTTATTTCAACAAAAATGGAGGCTGAGTTGGCCTGATCTCATGGAGTTGCTCAGTGGTTCGTCATTACTTTTTTAAAAAATACAAAGTTTGTTTTTTTGCTGTTCATCTTACTAACACTAATTTGACATGAGCATGTAAACACAGCTTGTTTATGTATGTATGGTACACATGCCCATCCTGGCACTATTCTTGGGTGGGAAGCAAAAAACAGTTGCTAACTTAGGAACCAAGCTGTCTCTGACTGAAATGTCAAATACTGTATTAAAAGGTAGCAAAGTATAATAATGAAGTGCTGCAGCCTGTCACTATGTTACCAAACTGTTCTGAACTGACATGTCAGTATGGATGGCAATGCAAGGCACATAATTCTTGCTTAATGCTCTTCCCCATCCCCACCACTTAGGCTGGAGTATGTAAAAAATAACTGGCCAATTTTCTTACATATCAGGGACTCGGGAAAAGCAAAAATATCATATGCTCAAGTCACTTACCTAATCTCATTTGGAAGACCTTTTCTCCTCATCCAATGTCTCCTCCCTTCCTGAAGTACCTGAACGATTTGAGGGGAGGGAAGTGGGCAAATTTAATAGGAATTTTCAGAGCTCTGCACTTCAATTCTTTTTCATAGAAAACTCCCACTGGCTTATGTGCTGTGATTACATAAGATAGAAACAGAAGGGTATATTCTCCCAGCAACAGTCAAGAGGGAGTGGGGAGCTGTGAGGGCGCACTGTTCTTCAAAGTCATCAAGAGGAGAGGGAACAGCAAAGAAACGGGGAGCTGTCTCCCCTCCTACCTTGTCATGCTGCTCCTATTAATTATTTGTATTGTGCTAGCAGCTAGGAGCTCCAGTCTTGTGGCAGGTGCTTGTACAAACAAAATGTGGTCCCTGTTACGTGGGGGTTTTGAATTCAAAGCTCTTGGTAACTTTTACTCTTGGTGAGGTGCTGGCAGGAAATAAATCAATGGAAACATGGATAGCTGGCTGGAACAATACAAGAGTGCTTTCACTCAAAGCTTTACTTTATTTAGACTCCAGCACTTACACATATCCACAACAGGTTAGTAAAACACCCTAAAAAATCCCAAATTAATATTTACCCGGGGGTCCTGAGGAGGTCCTGAGACTTTCTGCAGGGGAACTTGTGAGATGTCCAAGCTCAGATTTTTCCCTCTCTTTTTATACCCAATTTGTTAATATTATGTAGTTTGTTCATCAAAGCACAATAAAACTGAAGTCAGGAGGGCAGAGGGTCATGTTTACTCTTAGCCCTACATCTGTAGCATTGGTATAGGATCTTAATTTAAAATTTGCTTTAAACATTTCATTAGTTTGTTGATGAAAATTACAAAATCACATCTCTAAAACATCCTTGTATATTTAGATGCATAATCTGAGTATTCATATTAAATCTTAAGTGCTTGGATCTTCAAACTTACAGGTTTTTTAAATAAATTCTTCAAAAAGACCACCCTTATTTAAAATAAACATTTAATTTTAATTACTATAATGAAAATATTTGCTTCCAAAGTTTTCCTGTCCTTTCTGTCCATTCCTGCTCTCCTCTCACCCCTCTTTCAAAGAGAGCCCTTAAGGGGATAACATTTCTTTTCTTATAGAGAGCTGGACAAAAGAGTTTCCCTTTCTTTTCTTCTGATTACTTGACAACTAATTTTAAGAAAACCCTCCATCAAAACTGAGGACCTTAATAAGATGTGAAATCCTTTGTTATGCCTAAAATCTTTGGAAACACTTTTAACATAAATGTATGATGAAACTTCAGAAATGTGTCCATTGTTATGGAGATCACACAAATTTTTT
This sequence comes from Pelochelys cantorii, assembly GCA_032595735.1. Lineage (NCBI taxonomy): Eukaryota > Metazoa > Chordata > Testudines > Trionychidae > Pelochelys > Pelochelys cantorii. The sequence continues at coordinate 242,921,203 of CM064326.1, forward strand.
TTCTAAAAGCAGTGAACTTTGTTATGAACACATTAAATTGCTCTGACTAATTTAAAATAATGTCTTTGTTTCAGTGTATTAAATATGTAGTAATCTGGAATGATTACTTTTATGAAGGCTAACGAGTACATTTAGAATACAAAATCAGCTTAGAAATACTGATTAAGAAAATGTAAAACAGAAAAGCTGCATCATGTATTCCGTAATATTTAACACTGCATTTAGCAGGACATCTGACTTGCCCTTATGTGGCCGGGTCTCCCAGGTAGCAGGGTGGCCTAGTGGTTAGGACCTGGAGTTAGCTGGTGGCTCGGAGTGTAGACCCTGCTGCTGAGGTCCTGAGCCTAGGAATTCCAGCCTTTTACCAGAGTCTGGTTCTTAAGTTTGGGGCATGGCCCCAAGAGTTCAATTTCCCCCTCCTCAGTGAGGGTTCCTTCTGGTTTTCCCCCTTCGTGTCAAGGGGAGGGGTTGGAGGCTTACTTGCTCCTATGGCTGACCCAGTAGATGGCTCTGGCTCAGGTCCTGCAGAACCAGCTCCTGTCTCTTCGCTGGTCAGCCTTTAGCTGAGCCAGGTTCCTCTCTTTTATTCTCCCTCCAGGCCTGGCATTGGCTGCAGGTAAAATGGGGCAGGGCTAGCTGGGCAAAAAGGCCTTATTACGACACCACCAGACAAACCAGCTGGAAAGTTCCTTTCAACTATCAGTGTCCTAACATCTATCATCAATAATCTAAGAAGAATATGTAACTTCCCCATGAAAATTCCATGGAGGAAGCTGGTCTGCAGCCCTCCCTGCCATGTAGTGAACAAAACAAGGGGTCTTGGATTTAGGCACCACTGCAATTCAAACCTATTAGGCCTGTCTGTGCAAGGGCTTTTTGTGGCTGAAACAGTCCAGGGTGATGCCACCACTAGTCAGTTGTGCTGGTGCGAGCCCTAGCCTAGAGAAGGTTCTGGAGACTTGTGCCAGTTTTGGCACCAGGTCAGTTCAACCTTCTTGATAGAAAAATACTTAGCAGTGTGACTTTGAAGGGCATGTCTGAGCTCCAAAGCATAGCCAGCAGCCCCAGCCTATGACTGAGTGGCATGCTTGAAAAAATATGAGCTAGTGAGGTACATTGCTGTGTCCTACTTACAGTTATGACCATGAGATGCCACTGCAAAAGCTACAATCCTGCATATCCAGATCTTTTTTTAAAAAATGTATGTGACTGTATTTAGAAGATGGCACATTTATATATTCTGTTACTCAGAGCCTGAGATGTTCTTAGTTTCAGACAATTGCTCTAATATTTGAAACAGAGATGAGCCCAGGTTCATGCATATGACATTTCTTCATTTCTGTTCATGGTTAGAATTTAAATAGCTTATTTCCTAGCTCTGAATCAACTTTAAGATGTCTATGGAAGGAGGGGCTGCAACATTTTTTCATTTATCTGTCATTTTGCATTTAACAGATTGCCCTTGAATATGCTGACATGGCAATGCTATAATGATAGAGAGCTCCTAATCTAAGAATATAAGAATGGACATACTGGGTCAGACCAAAAGTCCATAGAGCCCAGTATCCTGTCTTCTAGCAGTGGCCAATGCTAGACGCACAAGAGGGAGTGAACAAAGCAGGTAATCATGAAGTGATCCCTCTCCTGTCACCCATTTCCAGCCCCTGACAACAGAGGCTAGGGACACCATTCTTACCTACCCTGGCTGATAAGCACTGATGGACCTACCCTCCATGAATTCATCTTGTTCCCCTTCAAACCCTGTTAAAGTCCTGGTCTTCGGAACATCCTCTGGCAAGGAGCTCCACAGGCTGACTGCACACTGAGCAAAGAAGAACTTCCCCCTGCTTGTTCCAAACTTGCTACCCAGTAATGCCATTTCCTATAAGCCTTTATGCCCATGCTGGGCTGAGCAGCAGCACAGGAGCCTAGCCCGGATCCATGAAGGATTTAGGTGCCTAAAGCTTGGATTTAGATACCACTGCAAACCATAAAACTTACATTTGGCTGCCTCTTCATCCATAGAGTGCTTTAAATTCCTGCCTCTGGGCATGAGCACTGCTGCCTCAGGAGGTGTCCAAACTCTTACCTCCCACCTAAACCCCAGCACAATCCTCAAGCTAGGTGAAGAGCAGTGAGGGAGTGCCAGTCTCATCTAGGGGCCCAATCTGGGAGGCATGTTCAGAGACTAACACCACAAAAAATGGCCAGGGAGCTTTAGGATTCCTAAGATTCCTAAGTCCCTTTGTAGATCTGGGCCTTACGTACCACTCAAGTCCTTAGGAATGGATTTGATACTCTGCATGTGTGTGAGAGAACCTGCTTCCTGCTGTAATTACTGGACTGGTAGGTAGTCCTGGGAGCAGCCCTCTGAAGAGGAAGAATTTTACTATACTGCTTATTGTAGCTTTATTGCCTATTTTATTCTTAGCTTTGAAGCATCCAGCACATGAGCATACACATCAACCTACAGCAAATAGACAAAATTAATAAATAAATTGCATAGAACTCGGAAATGGGGTATAACTGTTATTGATTTCAGAGAGTCCAGGATTTCACTTCTGGACTTTTAGTTTAAAAAGACCTAGTGGAGCTCCATCATGGTAGTGAAAGGAGATCTCTCTTAGTTGGTGGTAGTAACAGCAGTAGGAATTGCCCCTAGCCTCTTTGGACGGGTCATTAGAGAGCATTCTCACCCTTTACCTCCTGATATATCATCCATACAGCAATAAAATGGGTGATACATAGAACCTATCCAGTAGGCTCAGCAACACAATGGCTTAGGAGTGGAAGCAAAAAAACCACATTTTCCTTCTGAAAAACCATAAGAATAATTTAGAGGGGCAAAGTGCAGTGATTTCAGTTGGAATTTAGCCAGAACACCATGGGCAATGCCCTTAAAAAAGCATATTGATTTTAATGTCGGTGAATGGTCCTGGACTCTTTCCAAAGCACACCGACTCCAGCAGCACAGTTCCCCTGCCACCATGTTGACTCATTAAATCAGTGTTGACTCAGACGGAAGAATCCACCCATGACATTGCACACCTCATTGCCAGCAGCCTGTGGATTTTACTTGGCTGAAAATCCTGTTTGCCACTAATTATGGTGTTAAAACTTAGGTTCCATATTGCTTTGACTGCCTCTTATTCCCAGTAGGATCCAATTTGTCTACTGAGCATTTTCTTTCAGTGCCTCGTCTGATCATTAATTACTTAATTTGGCAAAGTGCCTCAGAACTAAATATTGGCACCCGCCCCCACCCCAAGTAAAACTACCTGTGTATATACACTGTATGATAATTTAAATGCCAATATGGAGTCTTTGTATGGCCATTTACAATGAAACCATGAATAGATGTCTCATGCAAACAAAAGGAGATTTCAGGTAGAAATACTGCTACTAAATTACATATGAACTCTGCCATTTGAAAGAGAGCAAAGTGTCCAAAAATTATAACTGAATGATTCAGACAAATCTGGATTGCTATGATCCAAGTTAATATGTGAGTTTAACACACAACTCTTGATGGCATTTGGGGTTCACTGTTTGTTTGTTTGTTTCATACCCACATTTACTACTATGCTTGGAATAGATACAGTGGTTTTAAGAACAAATGTTGTCAGTGCTTTTCATTCAATACTTAACCCATTATTTCAATAGTGGCTAATCTATCTATCTATCTACCTAGACACAGTGTTTCCCAATTTTATTTGGCCACGGAACCCTTTTCAGCTTGAAAGAATTTCAAGGAACCCCTAGGGTTGCCAGGCTAAAATTTGTTGAGAAAAAAAAAAAGAGATCCGCCTAGTCCTGCCACAAAAAGTCTCTGTCTCTTTAAGAGGGGGCGGGGGAGTGCCAAGTTCTCAGGATTCCACGAAGCACCAATTGCGAAACACTGATCTATATATATTAGAGATTTGTGCATTTGTTGGTCTGTGAGTCTGTCTGCTCAAGAACTGCTAAATGATAAGTCCTTGGACCACCAAATTTGGTATGCAGCTTCCTCTTATCCTAACTTAAAGGAAGGTCAGGGTTTGGTTGTGCCAGGAAAATGGGATGTACCTGAAATTGGATTATTTTCCATACCATGGAAAGCAAGGGGGGAAGATAGAGGAGGGACGTGATACTCAGTCACCACTGGGCACAACAAGCACGGGGGACAGCTAGACTGCAGAGTGACCAGTGGGGGCAGCAGCATCAGGAAGCAAATGGCCAGCTAGGGGCAGGGCTAGCACCGGCATCAGCCCAAGTAAGTGGGTTCCCCACTGCCCCAAACCCTTCCCCCACCAGTCCTCAGCCCCTATGCTGGAGGGTGGGGAAGCCCTGCCAACCCCAACACTGTGCCCGCCTGGAGCACTGCCAGGGCCAGGCAGTGCAGCCTCACCCTCTCCTGGAGACAGAACATGGCTGCACTGGCAGACCTGCATGGGCCCCTCCTCCTGGGCCGGGGAGCACCACTGAGGCTGGTCTGTGTGGTTCCCCCTCTACCCTCAAACCGGGGCCAGGGAGCACCAAGAGGGCCAGCCCGCACGGGACTCCCCTTCCTTCCCCTGACCTGAGCCCAGGGAACACAGTCAGGAAGCCTCTGCATCCCTCCCTGCCCCCAGGCCTGACTAGGGCAACACCAGGTAAGTCTTCTAGTGTCTCTATAATTCCCATGTTTTGCAGCAGTAGAAATTTATCTTTTGGAAAAAAAATAAACTGCTTTGCCCTTTTGGGCCAATTTTAGGCAAGCTAACTGCAATCTAAATGGATTCACTGAAAAGATAAGCTATGACATTTGCTAAAGTAGCCAGAATATCCTCAGGCTGGTGTTGTCCTTTGCTATATTACAGTATTTTGTAAAGACATGACTAGCTATAATCAAATATTATTATAAAAGTTATTCTGCAAGAATATTCATTTTAACAAGGGAGGCTCTATCAGATCCTAGAAGAAGCCTGACAGAAAACCAGTTACAGCCACTTAGCAGCACAAACAAATTAACAATCCAGAAGACAAGCTCAGATCAATGTATGTCAGATTAGTAGGGTGTTCTGAAAACAGAGATAGGAAATGCATCCCTGCATCTCCTAATGGATCACAAGAGTAAGTGATTAGGAAATCATTCTGAAGTCCCTTTGTAATGTGGTATTATCCTTTGTCTTCCTGAGAAGATCAGCCAGGCAACATCACTAGAGCTGAGTGAATATTGCCAATGTATTTATTTACCTATATAAACTAATTTGAGTGGCTCTTTAAGAAGTGTGTGTGTATGTGAGCACATGAATGTACCTCTTAAATAGTCACAATGGGTTTCCTTAGAATTCAAATTTAAGGCAGTGTTGTCTAGTGGACGGAGTGCTGAAGTATGACTGAGGGTTCCCTCCCTCAGCCCCAGATCAGCTTATTGGCCTACTGGATGACCTTACGTGAGTCATATCCCCCTCAGTGCCTCAGTTTCCTTGATTGTAAAATGGAGATGATGATACTGACCTCCTTTGTAAAGTGGGTTGAGATCTGTGGATGTAGAACTAGGCATTATTAATTATTATTATTTATTATTATTATTCTTTTATTTTATTATTGGCAGAAAATGGCCTACAACTATACATCATTAAAGTTCCAAGTATATGTTCAATTTTTGTTTCCAAATAAGTTTCTATAAATGGCATTTTATACACTAATTAGCATGCTGCTTTTAATAACTCTTATTTTCTGATCATCTGTATTGTGGGAACACCTAGAGGACCCAGTGAGTCATACACTGAAAAAATCTCTGCCCTCAAAGAACTTACCATCTTTGTTTGAATGTTTAAATGCATACATGTTGGCTATATTTGCACCCATGAGCATTTGCTTGCTATGTGACATTTACCATGTTGCTAGTGCTCATGACTTTACTGTTCTTCCTCTGGGGGCTACAAGAAAAAGGGAGAAGATCAAGAGAAAACTTTCCCCTTTCCCATAAAAGGCCTTTTCGCTGTCTTTGTCTTTCATCCTGTCTCTAAGGGAATGTCTACTCTACGGAGAAGCTCAACCCTCCAGAGGTCAATATTCTAGTGTTTGATTTGGCAAGTCTAGTGTAGACCCCCAAATTGAACGTTGAGGGCAGCACCACCAGTATCCTGTTCTCCTCATTCTGTGAGAAGTAAGGGAAGCTGACAGAAGCAAGTACTCCCATTGGCCTCCCGCAGTGTAGACGCTGCAGTGGCTCGATTTAAGGTAAGCCGAATCCAGCTACACATTTTGCATAGATAGATGATGCACCTTAAGCTGACTTGCCTGGTCAGGTGCAGATCAAGCCTAAATGCCTGGATCACCATTGGCCTGCCTATCTGTGCGAGGGGCATTCCACACCCTATCATAAGCTCGTAATACTTTACGGCTGTTGGAGGGATGTGTGTACTATAATTAAAAAAACAAAAAGCAAAAGAACAGTAAAAGGCTCCTACCTCAGCTTTGCAAGCACAAAGCCATTTTGAAGCTCTCCCCATTGTCAATATCTGTGTACTAACAGCAGCACAAACTTTCCCTGCTGCAAGGTGGAAATGACAACAGCACAAGAACATACAGACATGATGGATCTTCTCTTTAGTAATCCAAGTTCCAAGGAAATGAAGAGCCTGATTTGCCAGTATCTTGCACCTGGTGTCAGGTACAGCTGTGAAAAGTGGGGCTCTACACCCACTTTGCCCTGATAATAAATGATTGACATACAAGTAGAGAATTAGGCTTGGATTCCTTGACTAAACTGAGCCACAGGAACCATGTTTTTATGGTACATAAACCCACTCCTGTGTCTAAAGGAAACTGTTCAAATGTAGGTTTTTTTCTTAAACTCTTAGGGCTAACTCATGCAAGGTACTGAGCACTTGACTCAAATACAGTAATGTGCTTAAACTCATGTGCTTAAATACTCGCTTTAGTGCTTTACTGGACTGGAGCCAGACTGATCAGCATCTTGCAGGATCACCCTGACAGTTCTGATTTTTTCTGATAGGAATTTCAAGTACTAATGGATAACAGCCTGCCTGAAGGAATCAAAGGGGCTTCACAGCAAAAAGAATATCTTACTTATTACTACCATTCACAGGTGCAATGCAGTGCAAAGCACCTCTGATTTGGTCCTTGTATCTTTTTCACCCTCCGGCCTTGACAATGCTTGTCCAAATATCAGCTGAGACTTAGAGGGGATCATGATACTTACAGGTTTGGCAGTGGGAAATAGGTTTGGGCATATTTGCTTGATCTCTACAGTCTGCAAGATCTTTGTGCTTCACAACAAAGTCACAAAAGATTTCTGTGCACATTTTTCAGGCTTTTGTAGGAGGCTTTCATCTTGGCCATGGAGAGAACAAGGTGAAAAGAGAGTACATTGGAGCAGAAAAGGAAGAGCAGGGTGGTTGACATTTTAGGATAGTGGGGGGAGGAGGGGAATGTTTGGTGGACAGAGAAGGAGAAAGAACTGGAGACTTAAAAAATTAAAAACAAAATTTCTTCAAATATTTCACTTGTCTGTCTGGTTTATGCATATTTTAATTCTTTGGGATGCTCATGGTCTCTTACTATATTTTGGAAAGCCCCAAGCATATTGTGGGTGCTTCCATAATGGAGATAACAAAATAGTTATAGTAAAAAGAGGATTATTAAGGTTGCAATGTCACGGTCTCAACAACCTTGGTTCTACCCCTTGTTTGTATACATTATCTTGCAGTCTTTAAGTCTTCCATGTTTACATACTATTTCACCCCCACAGGACACATGTCTTTCCAAAAATTCTCACAGCTATCTCTGAAGACTTAATTGTTCTCTTTAGGAATCCAGTCCACCAATTCAGAAAATCAATTAAAATAAGCTTGTTTTATACCATGCTTCACAACATCAGTCTTAACTGACCTGTACCACACACTTCTGTGTTTAGATTTTTTTTTTAAGTGCCCAAGTTTTTTAAAGGCTCCTAATTGATTTGAGTCTACATCTCACTATCAATGGGATTTAGGTTCTCTAGTACCTAAATCAGTTAGGCATTATATTGCTGAGCACAGCAACACCTAACTATCTTTATAAATCTGGGCAATGGGAATAGGGAAGACTCCAAAACAGAATATAATAATTCATTGGTATGATTTTAACAATACAGTATGCATACTTCATAAAATTCATACGGCCTCAACTCTGCTGTATACCCATATCTTATGTCAGACATCATTCTTTTAGACCATAATTCTGCAAAACAGCCTATCATTGGTCCATTAAAATATAATCTGCAGTATGCTGTGGAAATCCCTGGAAATATAAAAGAACTGTCTACATGTAACTATGTGGTATAATCATAGAATCATAGAGCTGGAAGAGACCTCAGGAGGTCATCAAGTCCAGCCCCCTGCCCAAGGCAGGACCAATTCCAACTATAATAGCTTATAACTTTCTTTAAAAAAAAACAACAAATGGTCTGGTAGCACTTTAAAAACTAACCTGACATATAGATGGTATCGTGAGCTTTCATGAACACATCCCACTTCTTCAGATGACGCATTATACACAATCTACAACCCATCTTGGAAAATGATCCCTCACTCTCAGAGGCCTTGGGAGAAAAGCCTATTCTTGCTTACAGACAACCCCCTAACCAGAAACGAATTCTTTCTGGTAACCATGCCACACAACCACATCATAAGCCTCCAGGAATCCAGCCCTGCAACCAAAAAAGATGCCAACTCTGCCCACATATCTATACTGGCGAATTCATCACTGGAGCCAACATCAGCCACCAAATCAAAAGGTCATTTGACTGCACATCCGGTAATCTGATCTATGCCATCAAACGCCAGCAGTGCGCCACTGCTATATATATTGGACAAAATGGACAGTCTCTGCGGGAAAGAATCAATGGACACAAATCAGATATATGCAAAAGAAACATACAGAAACCTATTGGAGAGCACTTCAACCTTCCAAATCACACTTTGAAAGATCTCCAAGTAGCTGTCTTGTCACAAACCAGTTCTACAAGCCAGATCCTTAGAGTTCATCCGCAAATTCAATTCACATGCTAATGGATTCAATTGTGATGAAAGTTGGTTGGGACACTACCAATTTAAAAACCATTGAAGGTGCAAACAGCTCTCTGTGTTGTATCCTTCCTGACATGGGAGTCTATCTATTGACTTGGATTTTTTCTGATTCGGTTTAACTATCCAACCTTCAGATACTTACGATGCTCTGTCTGCCACCCTCCTCCCTTTTTCTTCCCTCCCCCCTGCCCCTTCTCATAACTCCCGTCATCTGAAGAAGTGGGCTGTGCCCATGAAAGCTCATGATACCATTTACATGTTTGGTTAGTCTATAAAGTGCTACCAGACCATTTGTTGTTTTTTTTCTGTAACAGACTAACTCGGCTACCCCCTGAAGCTTCTGAACTTTCTTTTAGTTAGAGCTATAAATCCATCACTGTTCAATCAAGTATTTAAACACATGCTTAAGTCCCATTAACTTCAGCTTGCACATGCTCCAGCTTTAGTGTTTTCCTGAACAGGAAAGTACTTAAATATATATTTAACTTTTTAAAAAAATACATGAGTTGTAATACACTGTTACCTGCAGGTTTCAGTATTTCTGGAAATCCCTGTTATATGCTGTAGGTTACACTGGGAGAGGGTACTGGGCAGAGTAAATGGACAAGATTCAGCAACCCTTACACATGATGAGTAAGGGTACATCTACACAGCAGGGCTAAAGTTGAATTAAGCTATGCAACTTAAGCTACATCAATTGTGTAGCTGAAGTCAAAATAGCTTAATTTGGCTCGTCTATGCAGCAGGAAGTCAAAGGAAGCATACTCTTCCTTTGACTTCCCTTACTCCTCGTGAAATAAGGATTACAGGAATCAGAGTAAGAAGTCCTCCAGCTTAACATTATTTCAAAATAAAGGCTTGCAGTATAGACTCACTCTTTGTTATTTCAGAATAACGTCAGTTATTCCAAAATAATGCTGCTGTGCAGACATAGCCTAAGTGAACCAGATGACATAAGGTGAAAGATGCTACTCTACACCCTGAGGCTACGACTAGACTGTCGCCTTTTTTCAGAAAAAGGTACGCAAATTGCATTTTGCAATTTGCGTACCTTTTTCCTATTGTTTTTTCGGAAAAACCTCATCTTTTGGAAGAGCCTTTATTCCTCATAAAATGAAGAACGCAGGGCTTCCGAAAGAGCACGTCTGCTCTTTCGCAAAAAAATGTCGGAAGAGCAGATGCATTCCCTGGACACGGCAGAGGTTTTCCGGGATACCTCTGGTATCCCAGAAAAACTCCGTAATCTAGACATAGCCTGAGTGGAGTGTCACAATCTGGTCCTTAGTTGCTTTCTATAGGCACTTTGCTAGCTATGATCCTCAGTGCTTTTGGTAAAATATTTATTCTGCCCTTGAAAACTCATTTTCATACATAACCTGATTTTTTCTGAATCTCTTTGTACCTTATATCCAGGTATCTTTAAAAGGACAGTAAAAAGTACCTTGTCCCAAAGGCATTACTAGTGAACTGAGCACAGACCTAAGACAATGTTACAAATTAGACTAAATTTTTCCCTTGCAGTATTTTAGGCTCTAAAACAGGGGTGGGGAAACTTTTTTGGGTTGGGGGCCGCTGACCCACAGAAAAATCAGTCAGGAACCACACTCAAGTGAGAAGCCCCTGACTGAGAATGAGAAATAGTAATAGAGAGGTAGCTGTATTAGTCTGATCTTGCAAAAACAAAAGGAAAAAGGAGAAAGACATTCCCCACATTCCCCTCACACACCAGAGCCTAGCGGGGCCCAGGCTAGTAGATTTTGTGTGCTCCAGCCCTGCCGTGTGGCAAGAGGAAGACTGGAACACCAATTCGGACTCCCCAATACTGGGGCAGGGAGGGAGTCCTGAGCCTCAGGGGGCCAGATCCAGGCAAGCTGTGGGGCTGCATTTGGCCCCTGGCCTGAGGTTCCCCACCCCTGTTTTTAAAGAATTGTTTCCATTTGCTAAAAGAACAAAATATCAGAATTGTGGAGGGTTAAATTTATATTGTACTTCATGTTAAATTAGATCCACAGTGGGGAATGAATGGTTACTAAGACAACAGGAACATGCTTTCTATACCTGCTATTCTAGTCTCGGTCCTTATTAACTATAACTTTGTTTATTAATATTCACTCTAAAATTGCTCTTCTCCTTGGCCTAAAAGATAAGAAGACATGGCTTTATTTAGCGAAAGCTACAGTCACTTTGCTGCATGTCAAGCTGCTCTTTATCAATAAGAAACTCCATTTCTCATGTCCAAAGACAAACTTTTGCTTTAATGCAAGAACTTTAAAAAAAAATGGTAAGCAACATTCTGGATGGAAATATGCACTGAAAATAGAAGACCAAGTAGTGATAGGACCAAACTCTCTGCTGGTTTAACTTCACTGATATCAGTTACCCGATATGATCCTGTGACACTTTGATGCCCATTGGCAGAGGTCACAGGGGGTGCATAGGATTTCACAGGGACCCCTTGGTCAGATATCACAGAAGGGTGGCATGTGAGTGTCTATTGAGAGCCATCCATCATAATCATTGAAAAATGTATGTACAGATAATATTTAAGAAATATCCATACTGAAAACTCTGTTCCTAAGGTCATAGAATCAAGGCAGGTCACCAGAAGGTGAGGTCACCTCAGAAATGTCCCTTGCAGGCAGGTAGTAACAGACACTGAACTCCCTGGCTGGTTATTTGTGTACTGAATACCTCACAAATATAGGCCTATTTGCACCATGAACCAGGAGATAGATAGAAAGACGGCAAAGTCTACAAGAGGGAAAATGGACAGGGGGGTTCCAGTTCGCAAAGTAAAGACAAAGGACTGGTCTGATATAGTTTGGCATGAAAAGAACATGTGTAATTCTTCACATAGAAGGCAACCGATAGAATGCTTGACTCATGAAAGTAGGGTCACAGCCAACCTGAATTTAAAGCACAGTAAGGATTTTGGCTAAGCATTACTCTGAGACCTGAGTATGTTAACTATTAAATCTATGCTCCAGAGTGGGTGTTATAACTTTAGATGTAACCTTTTTTTCACACTATTTTTACGTGCGTCTCTGTGCTTCATTAAAGAAACTTAAATACATTTATAGTGAAATAAAGCATAAGTACAATGTGTTAAATGGAACAGATCTGAGGTGAAGTGGGGTAAGCTGCTATGTACTGTTTCCTTCGAAATGCTGAATTTGTGAACACTGGGAGTGTCCAGCCGATGAGCGGCTGGGCACTTTAGGGAGATGCTCGGAGGACTCAAGGGTTGTGGCTATTGCTGGCATGCATAGGCTGAGAGGAGAATGTTTGTGTTGCCTCTGGCTGGCGGAATTGGTGAGCTGATGCATGGACTAGGCTTCCTCTCAGTAAGGACAAGTGGTAGTTAGGTGTCCCAACCCTGTGTATCCCAGGAAGCATCGCGCCAGGGGTTGCATCTCACACATCCTCAGAACACTGGACATTCCAGTACTTTCAGGTGGGGTGTGACCCCAGCATGTTCCAATATGACCCACATACACCACATGAGGCTGTCGCACAGAGAATGACATTTTGAAGACCACGTTGCCCTGTCCCCACCAATGTGACATCACACATACATGCATGAAACGTCATGTCAGAGGAGGTAGAGAAGGCCCTCTTCAAAACAGCATCTCCTCTCCATAACACCAGCTAAAACCAAGTCTGCTTTTTTTTTTCTCAGTACTGGACAGGGACAAACCTTAGGAAAAACAGGACTATCAATCTTAAAGCCAGATGAATGGCCTGTCTCAGTACACCTGTCACCAACAGAAAATTTGGCCTATAGTACCTAGCTTACCTACTTTAAGCCACTACCTAGGAATATAGGAATGACAATGTTGGAGTAGGCCCATACTCAGGTTTAATAAACTCTGCCTTCCTCTCAAAGTAAGGTTAAATAAAGTTGATGTGCTTTTAATATTTTGAAAATATTTTTAACTTCTTGATAAAGAAAACAGCACCATCTAGTGACCATCGCCCAAAGATCCAAATATGTTTTTATTTATTTAGATTTATAAACCTATCCATTAAAAAGGAGTAAGGGCTAGTTGCTCCTGACAAATCATGAATACATAGTGTCATAAAACAGACCATCCCTTAACACCCATTCTACCACTGATAAACATTTCCAGGAGACCCAACAGTATCCCAGGGAAATAAAAAAAACATATTTAGGGTATTTAGGCTCTACAGACTAAGTCTTCTTGTTTCCTTGAACTTAGAGAAAACAAAGTGCCACCTTCCACATCAACAGGTGAGGGACATTGAAAGGGAAACAGTCCAAGGAGCAAGGAAGGAAGACACTTCCCAGGGGACATTTCTCCCTGAGGGTGCGTCTACACTGCACTGTTATTCTGGAAAAAACAATACTAGCGTCCACACAGCAATTGTGTTATTTCGAAAGAAAATTGAAATAACAGAGGGCTTTTCCGATGTTGGTAAACCTCATTCCACGGGAAATAATACCTCTTCCGGAAAAGCTCTTTTGGAAGAGGGTGTGCGTGGAAGTTCCACTGCTGCTATGTCAAAATAGCTCCTTATCAGGGTCATTCTAAATTATTCCTCGAGATAGCATGTCCACATTAGGGGAGCTTGCCTCAGACTAATTTGGAGGCTTCCCTGTAGTGTGAATGCTCTATTTCGAAATAAGCTATTCTGGAAGATATCTTCCAGAATAACTTTTTCCAAAATATGCTTGCAGTGTAGGCATATCCTAAGAGTCTCTATGCCCACTGGCAAATTGCGGGGAAGGGGCTGCTGACTGGCTAACATCAAGGGAGCCAACAGCCACTCCAGGCCCCTGGGCCAGGTGGGGGGGAGGCCCTCTCTCCATGCTCCTGGAAGGGGCGAAGCCTTGAGTGGAAGGGACGGATGCAGGGGCAGCCAGCCCTCAGTGCCACCTAGAGTGTGCCAGGCCGCACCCCACCCCAGGACCTTAGAGCTGCCCAGAGTGCACCACATGGTTCCATTCCTGCAGTAGTAGCAGCAGCAGCCAGAGCCCTGGGCCCTTTCCCCTAACCCTACCCCATCAGTGGGCCTGGCCAGCAAACCCCAGCTCCCAGGATTTAGCCCAGGGCTAAAGCCCCATGCAGCTTCTTTCAGCTGCATTCCAGCAGCCTACTCTACCCACTCAAAGTAGGACTGAAAACCCAGCTTGGCAGATGTTGCAGATCTGTGCCTGTTTTAGGGCACGGAAGAAATTTTTTTCTCCTATGGGCCAACTGGCAGAGGACCAGGAGGTTTTTGCCATCTTCACAGCACCTTCAAGCCATAGCATGTGAGACAGGAATGGACGTGGTACCTAACTGAGCTACTTGGGGGATGCGGGGTGGGGGGAGGGGGAGCATTGTTTATTTGTTGCAACTTGCAGCCAGTGTCCAGTGTGGTGTTAAGAGAATAGAATGAACAATTCCCAGAGATAAAAGACCTGGAATTTTGGTGATGGGCCTTGGGCTCATGTGATAGATGAGACCTTGTGGGTTTCACAGGGAAGAGGTCCCCACTCTATCCCTCATGAGGGCAAGGTGCTAGGGCTTAGCGAGAACTGAGGTTTGAGGGGTGGCCTGAGGAAAGCCACTCCAAGTTATGATTTATATGACATGTCGCCCAGTAACACTGCACTGGAAAAAACTAAGTATGTGGTATTGGTAAGTTTGGGTGATGGATAGGTATTGCCTCTTCCCTAAGTTAAAGTTTAACTTAATAAAAATTATACCCTGTCACTTAATTCTATATGTCTGTCCTCATTTTGCTGCTGTGTCCACATGAATGAGCCTGGCAACTATATTATTACACTAGTGTACTAAAGAGAATATACAAGTCCAATTCCAAGTAGTTTCATTCTTTAAGAAATTTTTTCCCTGATACAAAGTCAATCTTCAAGAAGGAATTTCAATAAAAAATATTCATCTATTGTAGTGATGTCACATTAACATTCTTCAGTGTAGTAAAATTTAAATCACCGGTCATTATTCAGGTGTTCTGCTAGCTGTGTTCTAATTATATTCTTTTAATTACTGCCCGGTGAGCCGTCTTTTTATAGCCATTCTGAATTCATTGACTTTTCTTTCCCAGATGTTAATCAGACAGTACGCTTTTTTTCATTCCTGGCTTTCTCTGATTAAAAACCAGTTTTGTTCTACTTAATTTGAGTAAGTTAGCCACTGAATTTAGCTACCTAGCAAACTTCTTGTTTCTCTGATTCATTTGCTTTTCATATTGTAGGTCTTTTAGTTCTGGCTCTGAAAAGTGTCTCCCTACAAATGGGCATAGTGGGGTTCTGTAATGTGTGGCCAATTCTCCCCTGCCTTCATTTGCTCCCCTCTCACTCATTTGCTCCTGAGTGCAACAAGAGGTGGGTGAGTGCATCAAATCAGAATAAGGACATTTTATACCCATATTGCAATTATTTTGGCCACCTTTAAATTAGAATAGCCAAGCCATTACAAGGGACTAGAGTCTCATTTTTTGGCTAATGCTTCTGGTCCTTCCCAATGACAGCTCAAAAGGGTCCTCGTGGTGAAACAACAGAACTATTGGAATTATCAATGTCCCAGCACAACAGAGCACCAATCCTGATCAGGTTTCTACCATAAGAGAAGTAATAAAGTATTACTGTTCATTAATGTATGCGTGTCTCTGCTGCATATCTGATGAGATCTGAGATCATCTGTCACAGATGCTAAGCCAGTTATGTTAAAATGCAAGCCTCTGTGCTTATAAACATGGCATACTAAAGGTGTTGTAGGGTAGCAATTGCAACCTTCCCCCTGCCACCAAAGTTTTGACTTCAGCGTAGCATATTAAACCTGCCTAGCTAATGAACTCCCAGACATAAGACTTGACATCAATCCAGAAAACTAGGGATAGTAAGCCAGGAATCTCTCAAATGCCTGAGCCTTCACAAAAGCCCAGTATCAGCTTGACAACTCTACAGCTTTTCAGGCTTTATCCTAAGGCTGGGGATTGAAGGGAAGAAAAAAACCCACCCACACAGCTGCCCTTCACTTTTCACCTGATTCTTGTTGCAGCTAGTAATTAGAGCTGATGCATGTGCTGAGAGATGGATTGGTCTCAGCATGTGTAGAACTGGGAGGTTGAGGTCTCTGTCTCCCTCTGTACTTCCTGAAAAGGCACATCTTGACGGTTCCTGCTGTCCTCTAGCCTGGTGTCCCCAAAATGGGCTGGGGAACATTTGCTTCCTTTCACCTCTGTGGCATTTCCTGACTGGAAGAGAATATTCTCCACTGCCGCCCTCTCTACCATCCCCTAATTTGTGGGCCTGGGAGGAGATACTGAAGAATCTTCGATACTGTTGTTCTCCTTCTGCTTACCAGAGGCTGATACATCTGCAGATCCTGCCAGGGCCTCACTGCTGTGTTTTGAGTAAATGAGTGGGAAAAAACCTCACCTCACTGACATGGCCTCCAACTGAGAAACAGAAAGACACTCCCCACATTCCCCTCACACACCACAGCCTAGCTAGATTTTGTGTCCCCCACACCCTAGACTCTGGGTTGAGGCCAAAAATAAGGGATTCAGTGTATGGGAGGCAGCTGCCGGGAAGTAGGCTTGGGATGTGAGGTCTGGGTAGGAAGGAGGGTGTACGAGTGGATTAGGGGTTGGTGGGTCTGGGGTGGAGGGTGCAGGAGTGGGCTGGGCAGGAGGTAGTATTCAGGAGTAGAGTAGAGTGCAGGGTTCTGGGCAGGAGAGGGATGAAGAAGCCACTTCCTCCCCTGCCAGGCATGACCCGTGGGTTGGATCCAGACCCGGCTTGCCTGACTCCAGCCCTCCATGCTGGGGGAAGCCCCAAGCCTCAGGAGCCGGCCATCTGGCCTTAGATTCCCTCACTCTATATAGATGGGATAGGAATAATTGCCAATTGAAGGCAAAAACCAACTGTCTAGCTAGCTGGGAAATTGATTTCCCCACTTCGAAAAATTTAGATAAATGATTTTCCTGCCCCCATTTTTGTCTAAAAAGGTCACTGAAGTGTTCCAAGGCTTTTGGTGAAAATCTCAATATGACCTATCTTGTGAACATTTTTATTTGGTTGAAAAAGACTTTTCCAACTACTTTTTGATCCTTTGGACTATGTTTTCTGGTAGGGTAGAATGAATTTGGTTGTCTTTTGTGGGACAAATAGTAATTACACCTGCAGCTCCTAGCTGCCAGTACTCACTTGTTGGGGAAGGGCAGAAGAAGGGACTGGCCACCCAGAACCTGGGGCATTCAAATAAAGGCCACTTTTCAAAACTTTAGCTTTAAGTGACTGTCTCAACATCACACTGTGCGTCAATGGGAATCAGTAATATAACTTTTTGGCTCCTATTCCTCTGCTCAATCCCATTGGCACCCTTGCCTGTATAGTCTGCCTCTTTTTCCATGAGTCGTTTAAAGAGAAGCTAGATAATTTCATGTAGGTTAGGTCCATAAAAGGCTGTTAGCCAGGGGAGAGAAATGGTGTCCCTGGCCTCTGTTTGTCAGAGGCTGGAGAGGGATGGCAGGAGACAAATCGCTTCATCATTGTCTTTGGTCCACCCTCTCTGGGGCACCTGGTGCTGGCCACTGTCGGCAGACAGGCTACTGGGCTAGATGGACCTTTGGTCTGACCCAGTACGGCCATCCTTATGTTCTTATGTTTTGGTAATGCTGTAGACAGGCACAGGACAGGGAAGGGATAGGACAGGGAAGGGACCCCACCATGAGTAGGGTTCCTTAAAAACAGATCAAGCATGCCATGATGAACATTGTATAATTACATTTCCTCGCGAAAGTAAGAGAGAATGCTGAACATTTAAAAAGGAAAATCTAAGGATTGCACATGATAAACTTAAACTGCTTCAGATGGTTCTATTGCACCATCTAGTGTGTATTCTATAGAATTTCTAATATAAGAACAGTTATTTTGAGCTGCATTTTCCAACTTTACAATGGAAACAAGGAATGGTTATTGAAAGGACATCCAAATTTAAGTACATCTACCATGTACCATGGTATAGTAGTTGCAGATATACAGCAAAATTGAAGGTATAGCAAAAGTTCTGCTTTACCTGCATTTATATGCTGTGATTTTATTCATATTACCCCTGAAGTGCTTGCAACAAGATACTGCTGAGCATCACAGCCAATCACTTTTTAATAAAAGGTTGAGTTTGGATCAAATTGATTTTTGTTCTCCTAGTGATTAAAACAGACTGTCTACCTTTTATGGTAGGAGAAGCTATTCGACCAGAAATCTTGGAGCATCTAGGAATACAGGTTCATACTGGGTCCAAAGTTCTTGGGGAACATAGAAGCAGAATTTAGGGGCATAAGCCACCCTTGTGTATAAATTGTTTATTGTTGGTCTAACTGGGACAACACCTAATAGACCAAAATATCTGGCATGGGTCATTTTATGCCAAGCTAGTTTAAAAAAAAAGAATTACTGCTTGTGTTTAATAAGCAGAAGTTCACTAAGTTGTTCCATAGTGTAGACTACATTTTCATGGACTTTTAAGGCCAGAAGAGAATTTCACTTAACTCTTCCTGTGTTACGCCAAATCGGACAGTTAAACTACAGCGTATCATTAAGGGGTAAAAAAATGTAATCTTGATTTAAAAACTCAGTGATGGAGTATATGTTTGGAAAGATTTTCAGATCATTCTCTCTCTCTTTGTGGTCACATAATATCTCCTGCAGCTGCAGCAATTGCTTACATGTGAAAGTAATATTAGGCAAGTATGCAATGAATTTGTGGTTTCCTCTTGATTTAACAGCTGGAAGCTAGGAGGAGAAGCCAGGATCATGTGACCAACAAGATTTCTACAAACTCCCCCCCATAAATCATTCACTGACTTACTCCCGAGGACATTCTGCACCAACAATTTTTAAAAAATTCAGTGCCAAAAATTTAAATTTTATGACAACAATATTTTAGAATTCTGCAAGTTTTATTTGTTAATAAATAAATGTAGAAGCTCTAGCGGGGAGCACGGGCCTTTGGCTGCATGAAAGTGAGACATCGCCCTGTAGTTCTCCTCCCTTGTAGGACACAGACTCTGGATTGAGGCTGCACCCATCTCTGACACTGCACAAGGCCTGAGACTACCCCACTAATACCCTAGGAGCCTGCCCTTCTGTGCCAAGTGCACCAGATATTGGGCAGTCAGGCTCAAACAGGCAGGATCCACGTCTGTAGGGCTCAGTGTGGGGAGATCCAGGTGCGGGGTGAGAGGATTCTGTGTGGGACAATCTGAGTGCACAGAGGCTCATTGTGGGGGTTCCAGGTGTAGGGGCAATGGGACTAAGGAATAGTAGAAGGGAGAACAGCAAAATAGACAATGGATTTCAGGAAGGCAGATTTTAGTAAACTCAGAGAGCTGGTAGATAAGATCCCATGGGAAGCAAGACTAAGAGGAAAAGCAAACAATGCAAGTATGTAGGGGTGAGATTAGAAAGACAAAGGCACAAAACAAGCTCAATCAGGCTAGAGACATGAAGGGTTACAAGAAGATATTCTACAAATATATTAGAAGCAAGAGGAAGACCAAGGATAGGGCAGGCCCATTGCTCAGTGAAGAGGGAGAATCAGTAACAGGAAACTTGGAAATGGCAGAGGTGTTTAATGACTTCTTTTTTTTGGTTTTTGTCAAGAATATTGATGGCTGGTTGGGATGCCTAACATAGCGAATTCTAGTGGAAATGGGGTAGGTGTAGAAGTTAAAATTTAAAAAGAACAAGTTAAATATTACTTAGAAAAGTTAGATGTCTTCAAGTCACCAGGGCCTGATGAAATGCATCCTAAAATATTCAAGGAGCTGACAGAGGAGGTATCTGAGCCATCAGCTGTCATCTTTGAAAAGTCATGGAAGCTGGGAATGATTCCAGAAGACTGGAGAGGGGAAAATATAGTGCCCATCTGTACAAAGTCAACTCTCCCCACAATCATCTCTTGATAAATGCTTTTATTGTGCACCTACACCCCACCCCGATCTCATTGAGTTTCTACGGGGTGTCTTGTCCCAAAATCCATCCTGGTCCCTCTCACACTGGCTGGTCAGGCCGTGGTTCGAGCGCGGCGGCCTCTGCTGCTTCCCTGCCGGCCTCCTTGCCCCCCAGTCTTCTCTCCTGAGCCCCCGCCCCCCGGACCCTCCTGAGTGCGGGGTTGTGGCGCCCCATCACACCATCTATAAAAAGGGAAATAAGAACAACCCAGGAAACTACAGACCAGTCAGTTTAACTTCTGTGCCAGGGAAGATAATGGAGCAAGTAATTAAGGAATACATCTGCAAATATCTGGAAGATAATAAGGTGATAGATAACAGCCAGCATGGATTTGTAAAGAATAAATCACGTCAACCCAAACTGATAGCTTTCTTTGATAGGATAACAAGTCTTGTGGATAAGGGAGAAGCTGTGGATGTGGTATACCTAGACTTTAATAAAGCATTTGATACGGTCTCGCATGACCTTCTTATCAATAAACTAGGGAAATACAACCTAGATGGGGCTACTCTTAGGTGGGTGCATAACCAGCTAGATAACCATTCTCAGAGAGTAGTTATTAATGGTTCACAATTATGCTGGAAGGGCATAACAAGTGGCGTTCTGCAGGCGTCTGTTTTGGGACTGGGTCTGTTCAATATCTTCATCAATGATTTAGATGATGGCATAGAGAGTACGATTATTAAGTTTCCAGATGATACCAAGCTGGAAGGGGTTGCAAGTGCTTTGGAGAATAGGGTCATAATTCAAAATGATCTGGACAAACTAGAGAAATGGTCTGAGGTAAATAGGATGAAGTTTAATAAGGACAAATGCAAAGTACTCCATTTAGGAAGGAACAATCCGTTTCACACATACAGAATGGGAAGTGACTGTCTAGGAAGGAGTACTGCAGAAAGAGATCTAGAGGTCATAGTGGACCACAAGCTAAATATGAATCAATAGTGTGATGCTGTTGCAAAAAAAGCAAACATGATTCTGGGATGTATTAACAGGAGTATTGTGAGCAGACACAAGAAGTCATTCTTCTGCTCTCCTCTGAGCTGATTAGGCTTCCGTTGGAGTACTGTGTCTAGTTCTGTGCACCACATTTCAAGAAAACTGGAGAAGGTCCAGAGAAGAGCATCAAAAATGATGAAAGGCCTAGAAAACATGAGCTATGAGGGAAGGCTAAAGAAATTGGGATTGTTTAGTTTAGAAGAGAGAAGACAGAGGGGACATGATAGCAGTTTTCAAGTATCTAAAAGGGTGTTTGTAGTGAAAATGCGGGAAAAGATTGTAAGGTCGAGGAAATTAGGTGGTGTACCATAAGCGTTCCTTTTGTGACTGCATTTTCTTACAGGCCTGGATGCTCTAGGCAGCCATTTGTGCTTTTTGCTTTTTATTATTCTTTTGTTATTCTCAAAGAGTTAGCTGTTTGCTCAAGATGGTACAGTGTAGGAATGCACTGTTGACTTTCAGCAAGATCTGGGACAGGTCCCAAGGCCATGCACCTGGTATGGGAGTGCAGGAGGGCTTGGGAAGATCACATAGCTACCTTTGCTGAATGTTTCCCACCTAATAATGCTAATTAGTTGGCCTGGGAAAATATGTAAAGTATCAACAAGCTAATTATTGGATCTAGGAAAATATGCAAAGTATCAACGATCTTGTTAGGTTCTCAAAACAGCAGGGGTGATTACTGTAGATCCAACAGTATATAAGTGCCGGGAATATTCCTAACATTGACCTCAGCGTAGACCAAAGCTGCAGAAGGTGCTACGCACTGGCCACTGGGGTCCGTCCATTGTCCTTCTTCAGGGGGTTCCCGGCAGCAGAAGGGACGTAGGCATTGCATTTTATTCTGAGATCTGCTTAGGCTTAATAAGTCTTGTATTTTATTCTAAGATTTGCTTCATTGTATTTTACTCTAATATTAAGCATTGCATTTTACCCTAATATTTGCTTAGTAAAATCTTTAAGCCTTCACCCAATTTGTGTGCTTATTACCTCCAAATCCCTTAAGGGAAGAACCATTGCCTCTTGGCAATACAGTGTTACAAGGAGGAGGGAGAAAAATTGTTCTCCTTGGCCTCTGATGATAGGACATGAAGCAATGGGCTTAAAGTGCAGCAAGGGAGGTTTAGGTTGGACATTAGGAAAAACTTCCTAACTGTCAGGGTGGTTAAATGCTAGGATAAATTGTCTAGGGAGGTTGTGGAATCTCCATCACTGGAGATATTTAAGAGCAGGTTTGACAGACATCTATCAGGGATGATCTAGTTAGTGTTGGTCCTGCAGTGAGGGCTAGGGGCTGGACCTGATGACCACTTGAGGTCCCTTCCAGTTCTAGTATTTTGATTCTATGACTCTGCAGGGCTTCCAGGTGAAGATGGATAGGGCTCAGCAGAGGGGGTTTGGGAGTCTGAGCAAGGGGTTTGGGTGCTGAGGGAGTGGAGCTTAGTGGGGAGGAAGTGTGAGTGCAGCTAGTTGGGTCAATAGCATTGGGGTCTATATATGGGGTGGAGCAGGGAATGGGGTTCACCAATATGGAGGTTTCAGTTCAGGGGTAGGGGTCCAGAAACCCCAGGTATGGGTGCAGGGGGACTCTAGGTGCTAGGGATTCACTGGGGTGGGGTGCAGTTATGAAGGGCTAGGAGGGTTCTGGATGTACCAGATGAGGCTTGGCAGAGGTGTCTAGGAATGGGCGGTCCAGATGCACAGTGGTTAGGTGGATGGGAGAGCAGCTTCACGTACAGTGACACCGCTTCCACAGCTGAGGAGCGATGGGGAGTAGTAAGCAAGAGAGGATGCTGAGTTTCAGGCAGCTGCAGGAGATTTCTGGGGATGAGTCTGATACAGCCCTAACCACTTTTTTCAGGGGAAGAGAAAGTCCAGTCCTCTCCTGCCTCCAGCCAGCTGGGACTAGCAGCTGATCCCAGCTCAGGAGAGGAGTCACTGGCTGGGGTACCCCCAACTTTGCAGTGATTTACCCCCCTGCCAACTGCTCTGGTTGCCTGAAATGCTATACCTGCACTGTTAGGCCATGGTGTGTAACCGCTCTTGCAGCTTCCCCTTGTTTCCTTGTCAAAAAGTTATTTTTATATGGGGAAACAAAGAAATCTGCAGGGGGCATAAGTTCTGTGCATGTGCAGTGGTGCAGAATTCCCCCAGGAGTAATTAACTAGAGCTGGAAAACTGGTTAAAGTAGATAGAACTCAATAAATATTTTGCAGTTGAAGTATTTTAAAAATAATTCAACCACTTCCCTGGTCATAATTTACCCACAAATAATTTAGAGCCTGTTTTAGTCAACCCTACTCACACTGCTCATACTTCTCGGGTATTCTAGTAACAATCAACAGGACTGTTCACAGAGCAAGGTACTACTCACTGTGAGCAAGAGCAGCAGAATCTGACCACTGTGATTTGTACATTAAAGCAACTTAGTGCATTTGATATTCAATATTTAACTTACATGGAGTTTTGATTGAATACATATAATAGGTTACATATTTGTTTATTCCCTAACTCTAAGGCTATGTCTACACTGCACCTCCCTTGTGCAAAGGCCTATGCAAATGAAGCACAGATTAGAATATTGCTACACTTCATTTGCATAATTAATTAGGGTCCGTTTTTGCGCAAGAGGCTTTTGCGCAAAAAGGAGCTGTGTAGATGGCTCCTTTTTTGCGCAAAAACCCCCTCTTGCACAAGAGCCGTTCTTTCTCAAGGAAGCCTCTAAGCACAAAAACAGCCCCTAATTAATTATGCAAATGAAGTGCAGCAATATGCTAATTCATTGCAAGGAGAGGTCACTCCCATGGAAACCTCCATTCCCTTCTTTTCAGATATCTGCTACTCAACCCTTTTTTTCTTCCTAGCACTGCAGCCAGTCTCTGTGGTAACAGCTGGCAGCTGCAGAAGGGAAAACCAGCTGCCCTACAGAAGGAAGAGAAAGTAGTATGTCTGGCAGTGAGAGGAATTACAACTTGTGCCACATAGCCAGAGAAGAGAAACTGGGCTGTAGGGCCTGGTTTACACTAGATTGGGAAGGTCAGCTTAAGGTATGCAACTCCAGCTATGTAAAATGTGTAGCTGGAGTTGGCTTACCTTAAGCTGAGCCATGGCTGTGTCCACACTGCAGGAGGCTGATGGGAGCACTTCCCTTACTCCTCCCTAAAGAAGAAGTATCAGATGCCAGCAGGAGCTGCTCTCAGTGTTCAATTTAGGAATCTATATTAGACCAGCTAAATCAAATGCCAGACGATTTACCTCCAGAGCATCAATCTTCCAGTAAGTATAAACATGCCCTCAGTGTAAATCAGATAATGTAGCTGTTGCTACCTGGTATAATGGTCTTTCTACCTCCCCTGAATGGGAGCTAGAGTAGCAGTTGTTGAATCTGAGGTGAGGTTGAAATTTCACTTTCTGATTCCTAGGCACTTGTGGTGATAGAATAAGTGAATAGAGGCTAAGTTACAGTCAGTGCCCCATGCAGCTTCCATGTAAGCCACCCCGTAGAATTCTACAACTTTAAGGAGTCATATGGTGGGAAGGTCTTAAAGGGCCTGAAATTTTGCACTGAACTTTGCGGCAGCCTTCATAGCCACCCAAGAGAGTGCACACTGTGACTTCCAATAAAATGTGCCACCCATTATGCCTGCTCCCCAAGGAAAATAGCTAAGCAGATTCAGCATTGGTAAATGGAGTGACTATATAAAAGGGGGGAAAGTAATTTTTGGTTTTCCATTGTCACGATAACTTGAGTAGGAATATAATTCATGTAGGAACATAGTGTGCAGCAGGCCCACCTATGGGGAAGGGGTGTGTATGAAATGAGGCAACTGTCCAGGGGCCCAGGCTATTTAAAAAGACCCAGGGACCCCAGCCACTGATGGCAGTGCAGCATGGCTAAGGGAGGCTTTCTGTCTGCCCTCCCTCCATGTCATTCCTGGAAGCAGATGGCATGTCCTTGTGGCCCCTAGGTGTGTGTGGGGTGGGGGGGGGGTCGTTGGAAATATCCACGTCCCAAACGCTGACTCTGCAACTCCCATTGGCAGGAAACGTGGTCAATGGGAGCTGCAGGGACAGTGCCTGTGGGCAGCAGCAACTGGAGACACCCTGGCCCTCCGGTGCTTAAGAGCCACTGCCAGAGGGGTGTGCCAGCCCCTTTCAGGAGCTGCTCAAGGTAAGCACCAACTCACTGATTCCCTCCTGCACCCCAACTTGCTGCCCCAGACCAGAGCCCACCCCCTGCACCCCATCCTACATCCAAACTTCCTCCCAGAGCCCACCCCCTGCACCCCATCCTACATCCAAACTTCCTCCCAGAGCCCACCCCCTGCACCCCATCCTGCATCCAAACTTCCTCCCAGAGCCCACCCCCTGCACCCCATCCTGCATCCAAACTTCCTCCCAGAGCCCACCCCCTGCACCCCATCCTACATCCAAACTTCCTCCCAGAGCCCACCCCCTGCACCCCATCCTACATCCAAACTTCCTCCCAGAGCCCACCCCCTGCACCCAAACTCCCTTCCAGTGCCTATCCCTTTCCCCTCTTCCCCCCCCAGTACCACAACCTCCTAAGAGCTGAGAAATGTCACCACTTCCAGAGAGCCACCTGAGATGTGTCATCCAGAGACTGGACTCCAAGCCACCTCCTATGCTCCAACCCACTGTCCCAGGCCTGAGCCCCCTTCCACACCCAAATTCCTTCCCAGAGCCCACACCACCTCCCATGCCCCAGACCCCTTTCCCAGCCCAGAGCCCCATCCTGAACCCCTAACTTCTGGCTTCACCTCAGAGGCCACACCCCCAGCTAGAGCTCTCACCCCCTTGCGCACTCTCAACCCCCACCTCTGCCCGGAGCCCTCTCCTACATCCTCAATGCCCCAACCCCTGCCCCACACCAGAGCCTGCACCCCCAGCCAGAGGCCTTACCCAGGGCCTGAGAAAACCAGCGAGAATGGATGGAGTGAATGGCGAGGGGCTAGGGATGGTTTTGTGCAGTTCGAAAGCCGGCAACCCTACAGAGATGTAAATGGGGGGGTGGGGGGGGGGAGAGGTGTTGAGTAAACACACAGAGACAGAGAGAACGGTGCAGGTTTGGGGCATTTATAACAGCGGGGGCCGGGCAGCGCTCTCCCAAGGGGCACTTAGGAGGGTGTGCGGATTGCCAGAGGGCAATGCACCCAGGCGGGCCGGGTCTGCGGCCACCAGAGGCGGGGCCAGAGCGGGGCAGGCGGGCCCGGCGTGCAAGGCAAGAAAGGATAGGCCCGCTCGGAAACCCATCGTCCCCAGCGCTAGGGAGACCGGGACCCGGAAGGGAAGCTGCCGCTGGCTCGGTGACTTCGTATTTCCCCGGCCGCCCCTCGCAGGAGAGAGCCCGCCCGCCCGCTGACACTATGCTGCAGTTTCTGGTAAGTGCCTGCAAAGCCCCTCCACGTGGCGCCTCTGGCCTGGGGTCCGACCCCCGCCCCGACTGTGCGGGAGCAGGGGATTATGCACCATGTGAGGTAGTTGCTCAGAGCTGGGGGAGGCCGGGAAGAGCAGCTGCTTTTCTCCCAGCCCCCTAGCGAGAGAGAGAGAGAGAGAGAGAGGGGCTGTCGCTGAGTCTGGAAGGAGAGCCGCTGAGAGACACACGCTCTGCCCAACTCTGGCCATCCAGCCATGGATACTTTGTGGCTGGCTTGGGTCCCTGCAGCTGGTTACATGCTGCAGCTGGTTACATGCTTTCAGCTGCTCTGCCTGCGGGGCTGAAAAGCACACGCCTGACTTGATACAGTACCGTCAGTCTCCTTTCGGAGGGGGTCCCTGCCAAATTTCGTGCATTGATAGGCCTGGGACCTTGTTTGCAACTGCGGCCCGTTGACTAACCTTATGGGTTCCTCGGGACTAGCATAAAAGCGTTTAAGGGTCGTCTTGCACGTTTTTAAAACTTCAGTGCTGGCTGGGAAGATTGTATTTTGTCAACAGGCTAGCTAGGTGAGATGAAGCCTACTCTAAAATGGAGCCAGCCAACCTTAAAATACACCTAGCCCTGAAATGTTCTAGGGTTATTGTTGGGCTTTTTCCTCTAAAATTGTTCATTAAAAGATATTAAGTGACCAGGTAGTGGGGTTTTAAAACACCTTGTATCTCAGTTTAGGTATACCCTTCATGAGGCACCTGCATCCAAGCCATGGGGGAGGGAGGCGGGAGAGAATTGCTTTAGAATAGTGTTTCTCAACCTTTTTTTATGAAGTACCCCTTTAAAAAATTTTAAGAATTCCCAGTACCTACAATTTTCAGACAATTTTTTTTTCTACCATTGCAACACATTTGTTTAAACAACTTAATGGTAGCCGGGCAGGACATGAAATTTTGGGGTGTAAAAAAATACAAAAATAATAAAGCGCTGTAAAACTTAAAACAAAAATCCATTTTTCTCCAAATTTCAGTTGTTGACTCACCCCCCCCCCCCAGACTTCTCTTGAGTATTCATAAGGGTACTCGTACCACTGGTTGAGAAACAGTGCTCTAGAACTTCATCTGAATGGTTATGATTTGCGATATGTCCTCACTGTATAGTTAATTTAAGTTATCTGCACTCAGGTTATTCCTCTTGAGTGACAGTAGTCAAACTGCAGTGTGGGGTGCCCCCAATATACATCTGTCCCACACTAAAGTAACTGACACTTGCAGGAACTAATGTGTTACATTTCCCATTTCCCACTCTTAAGTAGTGCAAAAAAAAATTTGCACAAATGGAGGTCAGCTGCGGGGGAAAAAAACTCCCCACTTTAAATTGTTTTGCGATAATTCCAAGTTTTTTGGAATGTATACAGCCTGTATAACCCTTGGGTTGCTGTGTCCCCTCCGTACCAGTGCTGCATTCATTTGTCCATGGTGCTAAGACATCCGGTGGCACATCCAAGGTATTTAACCCTGCCTTAAGCTGAGCTGAGCCTTTCTACTTTTCTGCCAGTTCAGCTGTTTGACTCTCAGCAGTCTTTCAGGTAGATTACCTCAGAAGAACTGGATATGCCAGTACTTCCAGGGTCCACAGCTCTGTTCTTTGACATCTGTTAAATATTATTCACTGCACCAAGAGGGTTTTTTTTCTTCAATAAAAATTATGCACACATGCAAAAAGAGAAATTATTTTAGGGACAGACTGTGATGCCTTTTCACCCCCAAGAAGTTCCCTTCAAATCCATGGGTGAACGGTACTATTCAGTATGAAAAAATTATTACCGTCTTAACAGTTAATCAGGTTGCTAATGATTTCCAACACACACAAGTGACTTAGCCTGAAATTCCCATGTGCAAAGTTGACTCTCTGCATATTTAACTACAGTGATACAGCTACAGTGCTCTAGTACCATAATACAGACACTTCATATTTTTCCATCCATGCAATGTTTAATACTGCTCTCCCAGAGGCAGTAGCTAGGTCAGTGGAAGAATTCTTCTGTCAGCATATCTGCATATACAGTGGCATTTTGATCAACCTACCTATGTTGTTCAGAGTGTGGACATTTTTCATGTCCCTGAGTTAATGCATCTATGTTGATCTGCTGGTGTATCCCACCTCTGGCCCCCAGTATTATGTTCATATAGTAAAAACAAAAGGGGCCCTAAATTTTAGTAGAAACTCACTTTTTGAAATTGGGTACATCTTCTGTATAAGAGCTATAGACCTTGTAGTTAGGAGGGATGGGATCAGACAAACTAGCACTGTAAATAAACAATGTTTCACCAAAAAAAAGGGGAAAAAAAGTAAATTCACTTAAAGTAATGGAAAAAGTTTTCAATTCTTCCACCTACAATTGTAGTTATAACATGACAGTGAGGCTACATCTACACTGGCCAGTCTTGCGCAAGTACATATGCAACTGAGGCGCAGCAATATTGCCTTATTTGCCTACTTAATGAGCTGCCATTTTTGTGCAAGGGGTTTTTGCGCAAAAAGGAGCAGTCTACCTTGCTCCTTGTGCAAAAGTCCCTTGCACAAAATGGCAGCTCATTAAGTATGCAAATGAGGCATGACAGTTTTTATCGACGTGCCTCATTTGCATATGTTCTTGCGCAAGACTGGCCAGTGAAGATGTAGCCTGAAGGTTTATCAGTTGATGTCCTATCTAAAAATATTCACATTCCAAGAAAATGTTAATTTTTAAGGATGTATTAGACCATGCCTGCTAAGACCCTGCAAATGTGCTCTAAATACATAACATC
Organism: Pelochelys cantorii; assembly: GCA_032595735.1. Classification (NCBI taxonomy): domain Eukaryota; kingdom Metazoa; phylum Chordata; order Testudines; family Trionychidae; genus Pelochelys; species Pelochelys cantorii. Next base: position 242,950,450 of record CM064326.1, read on the forward strand.
ATGTATACCATATGTGTAGATATCTGGGGGGAGAGAGGCATTAGTTACCCTCCATTAGTCCTTCCCTCCCAAAAAAGGGTAGGAAATAATGAATATGGAACAGAAGCTCATTTATTTTAGTTTATTCAAAATGGACAAATTTACAGAGGTACAAAACTACTCAAAGTGCTATTCAGCTATTATTTAACTCTAGCCCTCTCAAATTAAAAATGCTGCCTACACCCTCATAGTACATTGAACATACTGTGGCCTTAGTAACTTTAATTACATTCTCTTTTGGTTCATCTATATGTCCACAATATACAGTTTCCTTTATACTTAGCCACTTTTTTCCAAATCACACCAAATGTGTTCTCTTGGATGCCAGTCGGGAGACAGTACAGGTGAAAGCATTGCATGCTTTAACACTTTCTCTCTCTAAATAAATATATATATGGTTGATGTGCACCATGGTTTTCAAACTTTTTTTTTTTTTTCATTTGTTGACCCCTAACATTTTGAATGGAGGTGCGGATAGAACTCTTTGGAAATCTTAGATGCACTCTGTGGTCCCCCATTGAAAACCATTGCTTTAATTCATTGTCCTTTTTGGAAAAAAAAATAGGTATTTTTGCTCCTTATAGGAAGGCTCTGCCCTAAGTAGGGATGCAGGGAGGTAAGCCTCCCCTGTGAAGGTTAAATCTTCACATGCCTAGTGCTAATCTCTCTTCATATATTGGTCTAACTACTATGCTATTAATAGAACACAGGCTACCCATAGTTTTATTTCACTTGCATGGGCTGTGTCTTGCGACTTTATTTTTGGACTGCTGCTGCTTTTGTGTAGTGCTAAGGCAGCTTAAAAAGAGTTGCACAACATGGGGCTGTTGCTGACACCTCCAGTACACTCAGTCTCCGTCTACACTGCAGGCTTCTTGCACAAGAACTGTTTTGTGCAAGAGTTCTTGTGCAAAAGGTCTTCCACAAGAGAGCGTCCACACTGCCATGTGCTTTTGCGCAAGAGATGTGCTTTTGCACACGAGCGTCCATGGCAGTGTGGATGCTCTCTTGCGCAAGAAAGCTCTGATGGCCATTTTCGCCGTAAGGGTTTCTTGCGCAAGAAATTCATGTTGCCTGTCTACACTACTTTCTTGTGGAAGAACTCTTGCGCAAGACGGGTTATTTCTCATGGGGAGAGGAATAACTCTTCCAGAAGAAGCCTTATTTTCCAATGCTGTACTGTAAATTTATTTGCGCAAGAACACACGTGCAGCGTAGACACCCAGCAAGTTTTTGCGCAAGAACAGTTGTTCTAGCACAAAAAGCCTGCAGTGTAGATGTAGCCTCATTGATTTGCTGTTCTAGTAAAACACATCACTCTGATGCAAAGGATTTATGTTAATTTGTATTTCATGACAATTTTTGCTCCAAAAGAATCAGTAGTCTCAAAGCTGTTTTAAGCATATTTTTAATCTTACGCCTCTCCAGTTTGTTGTGTTCTCTCTCTTGTTTTTTCTCCTTCTCTCCCACTTCTTTGTTTTGACAACACATTACCTACTCTGTTGTAGTGACTGCAGTTACGTAGGTATTTGAGGGGCTTCTGGCTTATTTTTTTCAAGAGCGGAGCTCTACTCTGACCATCTGCAAATACTAAGCTGTTCCTGAGGTCAGAGTTAAACTCCTTGCCCAGGGTTACTTTCGCCCCTCATTCCCAGTCCTAAAGTGTGTTTTAATTAATGAAGCTGTTTGTCTCATTGACTAGCTGAACATTCTTTTTGTTTTGTTTTGTTTTTGTTTTTTCTTTTTCAGTGTGTGTCTGCAAACTCTGGCAGATATCTAAAGCCAGATGCCCAACTATATGATTTATTTACAATTCTAATTAAATCCTTAATTGATCCTAATACCTGGCACTTATTGAAAGTAAATAACAGAGAGACCAACATGGCCCATGCTAGTGACCAAACTACACCAGCAGTTTCTCATTTTTCACTATAGGTGCTGCTAACCAAATTTGGGGATACTCTGGATTTTTTGCTATGTTCAGACATGGTGCTAGTAAGTCCTGATAATGCATTGCATGTTTATTAGAAAATCAAGACTCTGGTCTCTCCCTATTAAACCTTTTTTAGTTAGCTGGCTGTTTTCAGTTCTGGTGTGTGTTGATAATGCCATCAGAGGGCCTCTTCTGAATCACTTTAGCTCTTGGGTGTTTATTAAAAAATAAGCTTCCACAGCCTACCCCTGCTCCAGTACAAGATTAAAAAAGTAATCCAGTGAAAACAGTGGGTAATAGGACTAATACATTCAGCAGACTTTGGAATCATAATGTTTCTGAACTCAACTGCCTCTTGAAGACCCTGTGTTGGAAACACCTGATAATAATCAGTTTTAATTAAGACTTTCTGATTAGCGTATGCAAGCAGGGGAAGGAGGAAGGGCACATTGATTCTGGGTTCCTTCTTCTTCTTTCCTGCGAATGGAAATAGTGTCTGTCGCTTCTTCACCCTAGCTAGAGCTGCAGCTGGGAGATAAAGGGATAATCTGACAAATTTTATATTTTTGCATTTTAGAGTTAAGTAATTGCTTGTTTTACATTTAGCATGTATTTTAGCATATTGGGTGGCTGTTGGAAGCCCCTTTAACTCTAATTAGTTCTTTACTGTCCTTAACTGTCACAACCTTTAATTGGCAGCATTTTTTATTGTCAAAAGTGAAAGATTAAATTGTGCAACTGCCCCTCTTCATCTTCTTTAAACCTCAATAATGGATGAAATAACACATCAAAGTCTGGACTGAACTTGCATGGTGTGTTTTGAGCTCGGACTTCAACTAATGGGATATGAGTTGTTTGTGGTGTTGGGTTTGACATGGATGTTAAGATAATTGCAATACAAAATAAGGCTCGCTGCAGGGTAAAGTATTGGTCCCAGCTCTGGAGTCAGAATGTATTTTAGGCTAAGAGCAATCGAATGAAGGTATTAATCCTTTTTTAGGAGAAGAAATAGAGAGAACTTTCTTAGTAAAACTATTTTGTAAGGGATAGACTGAAAGGTTTTCCCCAGTGACTAGTATTATAAGCCAGTCTTTGCAAAGAGTTTCTGAAGTTCTCAACTGAGAGTCTCTGCTTGCCTTTTTGGTGAGTTCATGGACATTACCAAGATATAGGGAAGGCCCCTCTGCTGTATTGACTTTCAGCATTAAGCAGGATTTAAGATTCTTTTTCTCTCAATGTAGCATGCATTAATAATATCCCACATAAAAAGCTTCATTAATTTACAGTTGTTTGGTATAAAACTACTTTTATTATTGCAAACACACACAAAGAACACTAAATTTTTGAGGGGGAGAAGCCCTAAAGTTTAAAAATGTAGTAAACAAATAATTGAAATAAATGTTCTGTTTCCCTTACAGTTCAGACATTTAGTTAAGGATAGCATCACCATGTGAAAATGTGCAACCAGCTCTATTAATGAGCGAAGCTTCCTAACAAGAACACATTCAGATTTTGGTTTTGGTTGTCTGGTTTGTTTGTTTTTAAACAATGACAGATACTATGTTATGCTGCTGAACTAGATAGTTGCATTCGTTGCACAAAGCAGAACAGAATATAATTTCTAGTTAGGTTTTGATTGCAAAATCATTACTGTTGCTGATTTAAAAAAAAGCAGCACATGGATTTTCAGAGATGAGTCTATACTTGCAATATTGGTAGTCAGCAAAATCTTGTAAGGATTTGTATGTCAAGCAAGCTTAATGTGAAATGTAATGATAATAAGGACCAGAGTTTTACTTGGCAGGGCTGTGTGCAAAGAATCTGGATGTATATTTCTGAGGAAACAAAGGATTTTTTTTCTTCTTTTCTCCTCTGAGGTTGATTAAGACCTGAATGTCTCCTAAGTCTGCAGGTGACAGGAGCTATGCACTCTATTTCCTTTATTCTTTCTTTAAACCTCATAGACTGAAGTGACCTGTTTTGTTAGCACCCAGCAACTGCTATCCCAAACCTGAGACCTAAACTTTTATTCTCTGCTAAGTATTATAACTAGGCCAGCCCAGGAATCGGTTGATGCATTGTTTCTGTACAAGCTCCTTAGCCCATCTGTTTTGTAGCTCATTTCATTTGCCTGTGACTTGTGACATCCCTCAACCCCCACCCAGCGCCTATTGTTCTTAGTATGTGTGTTATAATAGTTCCTGTGAGCCTCAATCATAGAGCAAGACACTTCTTGTGCTATGAGCTGTATTAATATTGAACAAAAAGACTTTTCCTGTTCCATTATGTTCCCCTGGTTTTAATGGACTTACTATTACTTTTATAAGACAGTAGATATTCAAGAAACTTCACAGAACAAAAGACTAAGCTCTGCACCGAAGATTTCTTGGAACTGTAAGAACAGTGATAAAGAAAAACCTCATATTCTGGTGTTGGTGGTCTTACAGAAAGAGAGTGGGGGTGTAGATGGGTACATAGTGGACGGAAGAGAGAGAGCTTCAGGGAGCGAAGTATAAAAAACTTCTTGTCATTCATTTTCTTTCTTTTTTTTTTTTTTTCTCCCCCTCAAGCTTGGTTTTGCTTTCGGCAATGTGGTTGGGATGTATCTGGCTCAGAATTATGATGTAAGTATTATTATTTATGAAAGTAGTAATAATATTTTGTATAAGTGGCCCTACCTGCCTTCCTGATCAGGGTGGAAATATTTTCATTGTCCCTTCCCCAAGTAGTTAAGGTAACACAAACAAACAAAAAAACTTGGCCAATTGGAGGAGAGAAAAATGCTGGCCAATAACTAGAGAGAAAATGACCAGCCAGTCAGGGTAAAGCCAAAAAAAATTCACATGGCCCAGTGCATGGCACCCTATGTAATTAGGCAATCAGCTTGCCTGTGCATTGAACTGTCCCCCATTGGAGAAAACTGAATTTTTGTTTTAAGTTTTACAGTGCTTTATTATTTTTGTACTTTTTACACCCAAAAATTTCATTGCGTGCCTGGCTATGATTGAGTTGTTTAAACAAATGTGTTGCAATGGTAGAAGAAAAAATTGTGTGTCTGAAAACTGTAGGTACTGAGGGTATATCTATATTAGAAATGTTACAGCAGTGAGTATACCTGAAGGGCACTGAGAATAGATATTTACTACAGCAATGTAAGAACCCTCCTATTGCTGAGGTAAATTCAGCAAGAGGTGGCTGCTAGGTTGCTAGGTTGACAGAAAAGTTCTTCCATGTAACTTGGGGCTATGTCAGCCTAACTGGGTCTCTCAGGCATGTTATACTTTCGCATCCCTATTAGGGGTATGAAAAATTAACAAGGTACACAGTTAACCGATGCTCTGGGCTCATCGCTTAACTTTCATGGTTACACACAGGTTCCCAGTATGTACTGCTGAAATTTTCAGTGGTTACATGTACCTCAGTTTAAGCAAGCATCACTGATGTCAACAGAACTACTCAGAGGGTTGAAGGCATATGCATAAGCAGTTGTATGATTGGGGCCAACGTGTGAAAAAGTGGAATGTTGAAGCTTTTGAATTTTGTTAGAAGAAGATATAGTTATAGAATTTTGTTATAAAGTTAAGAGCCTGGTGGCTTTTAATACATTTAAAAAACAGAGACTCAGCATCTGGGACTGGGCTTTTAAATAGTCTCCTGCCAGCACCGGCTCCCGCTCCCCCTCTCCTCTGCCTCTCTGATAGAGGCAGCAAGGAGGGGGGCAGGAAAGCAACTAGTAAAGTCACTACTTGACTACCCAATAAGCATATGCTTATTGGGTAGTCAGCTATGGCTTACATCCCTAGTGAATGGTGCATGTAGGGTTGCCAGGTGTCCGGTATTGAACCGAAAAGTCTGGTATTTTCACTTCCTGTCTGGTAAAAAAAAAAAAAAAATTCAGAAAATACCGGACACCTAAAATGTCCGGTACTTTCTGATTTTTTTTTTTTTTTTTTTTTCCCTGACCTGGAGGCGAAAATCCCGGGCTGTCAGGCTCAATACGGAGGCAGCCTGGCAACCCTAGTGCTTACTGAGTTTCGCAGGGGAGCTGTCCGGCCCCACACAGGGAGGCAAGATGGCGGGCAGCTGCCAGCAGCCTGTTAGGGCCAAAAAGCCTCATCACGTGTTTCTTAAAGGGGCCACATAGGTGGTTTTTTTTTGGTTTGGTATTTTTTTCTGAAACCATCTGGCAACCCTAGGTGCATATGTAATTAATGAAAGCATGGTATAATCATTTTCCTGCAGCACAGCTGAAGTGTCACCACAAGAGGGCAACTTCTGCTTTTAATTCATAGAAAGTTCTCCCTTGGTGATGTAAAACTAATTTGTTAGCACAAACCAACTATTTGATACGGTATCTGAGATGATTTTCTACATGGTTGATCATAAAAGCCCTAATTATAGAAATGGGCGATAGAATTAAAATATAGGGTTTTCTTTTCTCTTCAAGAGTAAAATTTGAGACAAGAAGCTCTTTTAGGGATATGCTCAATAGTAAATTAAACAAGGAGTTTAAGAAGCACTATCACTCCTGCAGATGCTGCAAAGTAGTATAAAGTTAATTCAGTGTAGAACTCCTTATAACAAAATTCAGAAGCTTCAACATTCTGCTTTTTCACATGTTGACCCCAATCATACAACTGCTTATACATGTCCCTTCAAGCCTGTGAGTAGTTCTGTTGACATCAGTGATGCCTGCTTAAACTGAGGTACATGTATAAATATTTGCAGTTTTGGGCTCTTAGTTCCTGTTTTGCAAGATTGGCCCAGTTCTCCCCCCAAACCTAGGGTTGTCAGATGGTTTCAACAAAAATACCGGACACACTTGACATTACATCACAATCTACACTACATCTTCTTTAGAAAATACTGGACATTTATATTTTCTCAATTTGTTTCCCGAACAGGAAGCTCAAATACTAGACTGTCTGGTTCAAAACCAGACACCTGGCAACCCTACCCAAACCCTGCTACACAGAAACGCCACTACCTTATACACAAAAACCCACCTGACATTTTCATATGTCTAACCTGAGCACTCAAGTCACGATTCAAGCCCCCCAATCATTAAATTTGGCCTTAAAAATCATGACGACAAAAAATATGCATTTTGGGTGTATTTTTTCTTTGCCTTTGGTGGTTTATAGTTTTCATTCCAGTTGTGTCTCATCTTCAAGCAGTTTTCTGCAAGCATGAGGGCTAGAAGCTGTGGCTTTGAAGGAAAGCTAATGTATCTTACAGGATTGCTATTACAATAAAGCATTGGCAGCCTGGCATTTCTCATTGGTTCATTTTCAGTCTTAAATGCTTCTATTTTTAAGGGGAGTTTTGCAAATTGGCTTAATCTTTAGAACAAATGATTCATTTTTTTTCCTTTAAAGTGTGAAATTTCAAAAGATTGCAGAGTTCAGTGCAAAAATTATATAGACATTTTGGAGGCTACAAAACAGCAGAATAAATACTTTTGATATTGCTCAAAAATACTTTCCTCCTTTTGCACAACACTCTGTAAGTTTTAACTAAGACTAAAAGGAACCAATATGTTCATGTGCTCTGACTTTGTACATTTTACAGACCACAGAAATTCTCTTTACACTTTGTTGACATTTCTGGAAGAATGTGTTAATATTATTGAGTTTGTTTTCTGTGGCCCTCTCTTGGGCCATTCATTTTTCTTCCAGTGAGATAGGAAAGCTGGTCCTCCAAATGTTCTATTTCAACTTTTTACAAACACTTCTTCTTTGCCCTACTCATGGTACTGAGCATGCCTCTCTTGATTATGGCAGTATTTCCCAAATAGTGCTCCACGGAACCCTGGGGTTCCATGAAGTAGGGTTGCCAGGTGTTTGGTTTTCGCCTGGACAGTCCGGTATTTTGTGGCCCCTGTCCGGTAAAAAAAACCCAGAAAATACCAGATATGTAAAATGTCCAGTATTTTCTGCTTCTCGGACGGAAGGCTGGCGGGGACATTGTTACCCTGCCGCATCTGGCGTGGGGGGGAAGGGAGCGAGAAGTGTGTGGATTTAAAGGCACAGTGCCCCCCCCTTTTTTTTTCGCTCAACAACTTTGGTCCCCTGGTTTTCCCGCCCCTCCCCCCCCAATCAATTTTTTTCCCCCTGCCATGTTTGGGATTTTTTGTGAAAGTATCTGGCAACCCTACTGCGAAGTGAAAGTAAGGGTTCCACAAGAACCCGATCACTCCCCCCCATCCCTCAGAGTTGGTCTTCGGGGTGGGTGAGCTGGGTGGTTGCCTGGGGCCGCCATTTTCAAGGTGCTGCTGGCTGCTGTGGTCTTAGGGGCAGGCCAGCTTTTGGTGTGGTTTTTTTTTTGTTTTTTGGGGTTTTGTTTTTGTTTTGTTTTGTTTTTGGTCGATCAGTTACCCCCAGCATGATTTTTTTTTTTAAGAGGGTTCCGTGGCCAAATAAAATTGGGAAACACTGGTGTATGGTAATCCTGTGGAGTGGGTCCAAGGAGCAAGCTCTTTATTGTTCGTGGTAAACTTTATATGAAGTATTCTTTCTGCATTCCCTCATTATTCAACTAAACACTGCTGCTAATTTCTAACTTTTTTTTTTTCTTTCTAAAAAATATAAAAGATTCCTGACCTTGCAAAGAAACTTGAAGGCATTAAAAGAGATGTGGAAGCTAAGAAGAAACCTCCCAGTGACAAATCCTAAACCACTGATGTTGCCTGGATTATCTCCACACAAACTTCAAGGATGTAATTCCCCTTCAAGCTGCAAGTTCAAAGTAGAAGTGTGGCTTTTGAGGATTTCTTCCACTTTCAGTCTTCCAGAATCTAGCAGTCCAGAGCTGAAGCACAGTCATGAATGTGTGGTGAGACCGAACATCCAGAGTTTCAGGACACCCGATTCTGAGCTGATGTGATTGGAAAAGATAGTTTGGATTTCATGCTGTTACCTAATATTTTATTATGAATTTTTATATGGCTCAGATGGAGACCACTGCATATCCTGCCTGATGCTTTATAATATTGATACTTAAAATGCCTCAAAATAAATTAAAACAAATGTATCTGAAGGTCACTTCCGAAGACTGTTTTTATTCTGAGCTGTATTACTTCATTGTCCGTTCCTTGAAACCTCCTGTTTGGGACTGAATCATGCATAATTTTAGTTCTGTGCTAGAGATGGAGTGAGAGCTTTTTGAGTGTCCACTGAATTTACGTGTAAAGTCTATTTCTACTGTAGATCTTACCTTGTTTGTGGACCTGTTATTTTTTGCACAAAGTGAATGAAAACATGGCTGACTCAAAAGGCTGTAAAAGGTTACCGTTTTCAAACTATGGGTATATCTACACTACAGAGTTTTGTCAGAAAAACGGCTGTTTTTCCAACAAAACTTGTGGAACGTCCACACTGCAATTGCATTCTTCTACAAGAAAATCAAAAGAACAGAGGGGGTTTTCCGGCATTGGTAATCCTCATTCTACAAGGAAGAAGCCTTTCTGTGAAAGAGCTCTTTCGCAAAAAGGCATGTGTGGACGGGGAAGAGGGAGTTTCCTTTGGAAGAAAAGGAAAGAGGAAAAAGCACAGGTGCCGTGGTGGCCACTCCATTCATAGCAATCACTGCTTACATGCGAAAGAGCATCCATTCAGTCTGGGCGCTCTCTTTCGAAAAAGCAGATAGCTTTTTTGATGCACTTTTGCAGTGTGCACACTCTTCCAAAAAAAGCTTCTTCCAAAGAAGCCTGTAGTCTAGATGTAGCCTACGTTTTACCTTCATTATTTTTTTTTCTTTCTTTGCTCTGTTCCGTTCCAATATTTTCCCATCATTGCCTTACTCATTTCATGTTTGCTCCTTACCCCTCTCTGGGACACATTCAGCAGCCCCAGCCTAAAGTATCGGCAATTGACAAGTAAATTTGACTTACTTTTTAAAGACAGTTAAGTGCATAGCCCTTCTGCACCCTTCTCTCTGCTGTCCCTAACAGCACTCTCACTCTCTCTTTGTTTATGCCCGTACTTTAATACAAAAACAAACAAACAAAAAAACACCTATCAGGTACCCCTGCTCAGGTCTGCTGCAACAACTGTAATAAAGATTAATGCCTTCACATCTGTATAAGGTGAGGTGGAGGAATTACCCCCATTTTACAGATGGCAAATAGAGGCAGAGAGATAAAAGCTCATTTGTGAGAGGTGTCCCCTAAGTTTGGGCACCCAGCTTGAGACACACAAAGCTTTATTTTTTTTCAGAATATTGAGCATTTTTATAGCACAGTATATGTTCAGAATACAACTCCATGTGATGCTTGTTGGAATGCTCAGTAATTCTGTAAATTGAGCCCGGGTGCTTCAGGTTGGGCACCCAGTCTATGTGGAACAGCCAGTCAGTGACCCTTAGTGAAAAGTTTGGTTCAGGTGATTTGCTTAGCCTGGCACAGGCAAGAGTAGACTCCAGTTTTCTAGGGCAGTGTTCATCTAAAATCATTCTTTCTTTTCCTGCAGTTCTCTGTCACTATGCACCTTCTAACTATTGAAACAAAGGAGGTAGGGTTTCTATGAATAATAGCCTCCATCACTACAGAGCCCTTGCTCCTTAGCATCTACATATCCTCCAGACCCCTCCCATTGTTATCTGCTTCAATTTCTCTTGTATCCCTCAGCTTTCCACCATCACTTTCAGCTTCTGCAAGTGCCTTTTCTCCATCTGTCTCATTTCCCTGCCTCTGCATTCAGCTCAGGGTGTCTCTCCTATTCCCAGGTGCCAGCAGGGGGAGCACTGAGAACTAGAGAAACATTTGCAGGGAAATTCCTGCTCAGCTTTGAACCCGGGGCTGGAGCATGCTCAGAGCAGTCAGCACCTTATGAGCATGTAATTGCCAAAATAGCAAGTTTCATCTGAGATTTTACAGCAGCTTATAACTTAGCCAAATTTGTGCACATTTTCTCAGGAATGGCAAATGGTACATCTCTGACCCAAAGGCTACCTCCCTGTCCAGTTTCAAGTCCAAGATCCCAAAATTAGAGGTTATGTAGTTTCTCATCTAAATAGTTGTATGTTTGTTTTTATAACATGGGCAGGACAACATATTTCCTTCTGATGTCATTCTTTGAAATGGCCAAGTTGTTATCGATGAAACTTTCCAGAAAAGTTGACTGTGAATTAAACATCTGGCATGAAAAATTTCTGAGTGAAGAACTGAAGTTTGGCAAGGTTATAAATGACTGAAAACAGGATATTTTACATAAAACTTTAATAGATGGCACCAACCCTATCAATAAAAATAAAGTAGATATTAGACATTCCAACAAGCCATTTACCATGCTAATGCTATTTGTTGGTGATTACCCATAGATATTGTGGTAGAAGTGGATCTGGAGGAGAAAAAGCATCAGTGATTATGTGAATTCCCTAAAAAACACAGCTATGCTTAATCACTTGTGAACTGCTAGTAGGAGGCACACATGCAGTTCTTTGAGAGAGACTCACAGGGGGGTGATCCAAAATCTATTCAAGTCAATCTTACACTCTATGTTCGTGCACTTTCCCCTGAGTAAGGCATACAGAACTGGACCGATGCTGCCTAATTTTTTTTAAAACCCCTTTTTGCAAATGTGATGAATTTGGTAATGATGAATAATGTCAGGAAAATTATTTTTCTTACTTTCTTCAGAACTTTAGAGACAAAATTTGGACATATTGTTCTTAAAACCACTCACACTTCTTCAGTTGCCACTTACAGTTGCTTGAACACTAAATGTGAATTTAGGTTTCTTTCCCCAAGGAGTATATTATGTTCTTCCTGCTTATCACATAGAGAAGGGAATGACCATTTAGGGTTTTTCTATAATTAGTGACCACAGAAGCTGCACATTTAAAGGTACAATTTGTATCTCAGTTGTTCAGTTTACAGCAGATGTCAGTACATTTTCTATCAGCTTATGAAGTTTTTCTAGTAAAGAGAATCAGGCATATCGTGTTGCTATTTAAACTATATAGAATTATTAATTATTAATAATGTTTTTAAGTGCTCCATAAGGTTCCAAAATTTAGCCCATTTTAGCCCAAAATAAGTTTTTACACCTGGAAAAATGGAGAGCTTGATTCTATTTTAGAACTGAATTCTTGAAAATGTTGCAAGCCCTATATAGTGAATTTCATTAAACGTAAGTCAGTCATGGGCTACACCATATTGTACTGACTTCTAACCCACAGCTACACATCCAACTGGCGGAAAATACCTGGCATGAAGGGATGTAAGTGACTACTCGCTCTCTTCCCCCCTCCCCCAATCCCCCCTGCTGCATCTATCACGAAAAGGCAGCGGGGGGGGGGGAGGAGGGAAGGAAGGGGTGCTGGGGGCAGCCAGCTTAAAGGCAGGCTCCACCCAGCTCCAGCTCTGGGGGACAGGCAGGGGCGCAGCAGTAGCACTTCCTCTTTGAAATACATATTTCGAAGAGGAAGTGCCGCATGGAGCCTGGGGCCAGTGGGGGACCGCTCAAGCCGGGCTCCACGCAGCATTTCAGTCTTTGAAGTGAATGCCATGCTAGTCCTGATCGGCTAATAGACTAGTCGATGGAAATCCCATCGACTATTTGGTTAATCGAAATTTAACATTCCTAAGCGGGGTTATAGGATAGACTGATTTAGAGCATCCTTGAGACATCAGCTGGAAGCAGGTTCCTCATTGCACTCAGGGACCATGGCAATGAGCATATGAAAGATAGTGAAGTAGGTAGCTGAATCACCAGCCAAATTCTAAAACCTCCCTTTCCTTGCAAAAAAACCCACCTAGAATGAATGGGATGCAAGTACTAGCTCCACTCGCTAGGCTTCGCTCCATTATGGGCATGTATAGAAAAAAAATTGATATTTCATTAAGTTTGTCAGGGTTGTCTACTAGTTTTATGGATTCCCAAGAGGTGTGTCCTATTTACTGAATATGTATGAATGTAAGATAACAGATGTTATTCACTACTTCTCTTGAAATATTCATTAAAATTTAAATGATCCTCCCAAATTGTCATGCTTGCTTCTTCTAAGAATAGAGAAAGTTGCAGAATTTATCCTCAGAACAGATGTTGCATGAAAACAGAGCTGTGGTTTTTTTTTTTCTCTCTGTTGCAGGGTAGTTGGGACCATAGAAAGTAGTGACTGTATATCACTGATTGAAACCATAACCACAGTACAAGCCCCTTTCCCCTTGTTTCATATTTCATCTTGTTATAGCCTTATCTTCTTTTACTGTGTTTTAAAGTTCTGGATGTGAGTCGATGTTAGAGGTCAACTTCAGCTATCAGTTCACATTGCTGCATGTCCAATTACATCCTCACAGGCATGCTTCAAAGCTCACCTGTGCAGACTCTGGCAAGTTTTCAGCAAGACTTTTTCAATAAGTATTCTTTCAACTGTCTAAAACTGTCAGCTAGCACTGTACATACTCCTGCCCCCAAAACAAGCAACTATATTTATATGTAGTGTGGCAATGCTCTGGCCATGCCCCAAGGGTCCTGCAATTCTGGAGGATAGTGTTTGTCTCAGAGGCTCACTGTGACCCTCCACACAGCTTCTTCCCCTTTACTAGAGGCAAGGGTCACAGCCTACTGAGCCAGCCTCGTGATATACTAGTCCACACCTTGGAGTGAAAACGCCTCTGTAGTTCTGGTCTCCCCTTTGGCATGGGGAGAGTTGGGGGAAACCCAGGCCTACCCGCTACTCCCGGTTTCAACCCAGGGACTCTAAGGCAGCAACAATAGACAGGATTTCCTCTGCTTCCAGTCTGAAGCTTTTCCCTTGAGCCACTTCCCCAAATGATCCCTCCCAGTATCTTTCCTCTGGTACCTGAGCAAGTCAGCCCTGCTCCTCCATGGTACTCTGCCTTGCTCACAGTCCTCAGCTCTCACTCAGTGTACCTCTTCACTCTCAAACCTTGGGCTTCTGTCCTCCCTGCAGGGAGACATTTTAAACAAGCTCCAGCAGGCCTTAAATGCTGAAGGTGATCTGATTAGGTTGCTGTTTCTGGCAAGCTCTTATTGCCTGCCTGATTGTGCTGCACTAGGCTCATCCCTGGTTACTCAGGAAAAAGAAACCTTTTACCCAGAGCCCAGCATATCTGTTTTCCATTAGAGTGCAGCATTCAATTAGTCTGGATCTGTCACAGTAACAAACACTGCATCAGCTTCCTGTATACCTCTGTATTATACATGGTCACCATAAACTTGTAAATATTCCCATACAATTATTTTTAAATAGATCATTTGTAAATTAGTCTACTCTTAACTCTTATCTCATCCCTTCTCTAAAAAGACAGAGAAGCTAGCTAATTTAAAACTAGAGTATATTCTGAAAGATGAGCACAATGTGAAAAAGCACTGTTACCACAAGTATTGCTGTTGCTATAAATACCTTGAAACCTCACTTGGTTTTATTTTTGGTTGGGGCATGTGCTCCTTTTCTCTCAATATATATAAAAAAGTTTTTTCCTGCCAGGTGACAGAATGGCATCATCACGCTCTCTGGCCGTGAAAGCCACCAAAGAGACGGGGGTTGGCGAGTGTAGCAAGCAATGGGCACAGTCCCCTAGTTCAATAAAAGTATTCACTTAAAGATGAAGCTTTTATTTTCATGGTTATTGGAGGGTGCGATCTATTCACATAGAATAACAGTTTCCTTCTACATTTCTATGGTGTGTCATGCTACGAATTTCTTCTTGCCATTCACATTTACAGACCAGCATTTATCTTCTATTTAGAAAACTCAAAAAAGTCTCCCTTTAAATCATCTTTAAGATTACATCACAAGCAAATCCACCTGTTTCTTTCAGCGCAAGGGTCCCTACTTTCTTTACCTTTCCTTAAACATTATACTTATAAATCCAATTCTCAGACATTGCTTAGTGTCCCATCTCTGTGCAAAGCTCCTGCTCTTTCCTTTATGTAATTTGTTATGCTCTAAAAGAATCTTGAAACCTCAAACATTTCCTATCTGTAGGAAATGTTCAGCAGTCTCCTAGGAACAGGACTAAAGCGCAGATCCTCAAAGGTATTTAGGCTCCTAACACCAGTTGATTTCAGTTAAAAACTAGGAGGCTACATACCTTTGAGAATTTAGGAGGCCAAATGCCAAATTCTGTCATGTTTACTCCCACTGAGTCATGCCTTATTCTGCAAATCACAATTTAAAGATCTGTGGAATGTCTTGCTGAGTTAGGTCCATTGTGCAAAAGGATGGAAAAACTGACTCTGAAATCCATCCTTAAATGTTATGATTTGTAGTTTGCATGCCAGAGAGAGACAAACAACTGTTGTATAAATGTTGGCACAACTACTGCTTGCACAAAAGGATCTCTGCCCCAAGAAAGAAAATATGATGACTCTTTCCACTATAAGAGTGAAAATTTGCTCAGTGTAAATCCAGAGTAATTCAGTTGGCTTTAAAGGCATTATTCAGGATTTACATCAGTGTAACAGTATTAAATATTTGTTCTTAAAATGGAATCTACTTTTTAACCTTTTATTTGCATGTAGGATTATAATATAGTTTAGTAGACAGTACAGTAGCACTACTAGTTAAAATGGAAAAGCAATTTTGGATAGAAAAACCTGGCATTTTCTTGTTACGTGTCAGCCTGAGAGAGAACTTTTAGTAGGCTTGATTGTATTTGTGAGTGAAATGTTCAAAGTATATGGCAATGACTGGATTTCCTTTCTGAAGAAAAAAATATTTGGTAATTGGAAAAGAGAAATCTGAAGTTGATATGACAGTATATTATAAAGGTAAATAACTGCTTTAAAAGGATCTCCCTCCCCTTGTTCATTTATCATTTTTTAGTACTACTTCAATTAGACATTTGCAGCTGGCCTGTCCCAGCTGATGTAGAGTGTGGTGTTTGGGCCAAGGGGCAATTTAATTATCATGTAGACATTCAGGCTCAAGCTGGAGCCTGAACTTTGGGACTCCCCATTAACCCTGTCAGAAATGACCCTCAAAAATACTTCTCAAGAATTAAATGTTTGCTTTTGGGATGCATCAAGTTTCCAAACACATATTATCTTGCTCATGGATGTTGGTGGCTGCCAGCAAAGATGTCTGGTCTATGGGCAATCACAGACCTTGTTCAAGCTGATGGACTTGCTAGTCACCTTTCATTTGGGCTAAATGAAGGAGCAATTAAAAGCCCCTTGGTTTAATGATAGCTGAACTAATAAAAGCCTAAGACATGGCTAAGTGGCTAAGACATGGCAAGGCCTAAATAGAAGTCAAACCATGTAGCCCAAGTGGTTTTCTTGGAGACAGATTGCAAATGCTGGGACTGATGTGGGTGTAGCTTAGTGAGTGTGACAAAAAGGAACAAGAAAGTTATCAGACAGCGAGAGAAGCAGTATGAATGTGGCCCTGGGAAGAAGCTGGGAGTGGGCTTTTTGGGCACAGTACTGGCTAGAAAGGCAGATTTGGATATCTGAGCAAGGAAACTGTGTTTCTACTGCATTCAAGGAAATGGCTTTGTACAACTTTTTAAAATAAACAGTATTTCACCAAAGACCAGATGAAGTCAGCAGTCTCTCCCTATTAACAGTAATAACCTGCCAAGGAACAATAATATCCTGGACTCCTTTAAAAGTTTATGCGTCCACTCACCCACATTTAAATGCAGGCAACTGGGACATTATGCTACTATAGTCCCTGCATGCATCATGATCTGGACTGAACTCAAGATCTCCAGCCCACAACTAGAGCTAAAGGACTAAGATCATCACTGGGAGAAGAACTTGGCAGCTATTGTCTATGTAACAACTAAAGAGAGGGGATGCATAGCATATATTAAACAGTGGTTTACATTATACTGTTGATATACAGGACACAATATTTTTCAGGAACAAATTTCCACCAAGTACATTCAATATAAATTGTTTTGCTAAGTGGTGTTGCCTTTTTCTTTTGTTATGATTATAATGGAGTGTTTTTGTTAAATGAAAGGGGCAATGGAGAGATTCCCCTATCCCTCATCACCCCATCTGCAAATATATAGACCCTTAATTATATAGCGTATATTATAGGAAACTGCTCGTTAAAATGTAATCACTACACCATTACTAACATCCACCTGGAAAATCGCCACCCTTAGCAGCAGTTGAGAAAAGTAAGCATGAGTCTCATTTGTAGGCTTATAGAGCACTAGACCATGACACCTTGAATATTTTATTGACATCTCATTGATGTACTATAGACAATTCATACTACCTGTGAGAGATGGTAGCTTCATAGTGGGAAGTCTACTGAATGAACGCTATAAAAACAGATTAAAGTACATAGATAGTGATTATATAGGAGCCAATTATCCTAACAGATCAAAGACTGACATTAAATCAGTGATTAAAAATATGTTACATAATGGAAACCTGCCATGGATCATTGGGATCCAGTCCATAATGCAGATCACACATCTTTATAAAGGTAAGAGAGACTGGCTTCTTGGGGTAGCGTTGCACTTCAGTGTAAGCCCAAGGAGACAGAACTCTAGTTGGCTTGAGTGTCTACACTCATTTGTAACCCCAGTTACGATCACTGAATCCTAAGGCCCAAGTCTACACTGCATTATGTGGCCCCAACTCCAAACACCCATATCCCACACTGCCTAGCGCCCTCCCAAAATGTGGCTGCTCTAGCCCTCTATGGTACAATGTTGGAAAATTTGAAAGTCCATCAAACCACACTGTCCAGAGGACAAAGAAAGACAACTCATCGAATTGAGTAATACCTGTGGCTGTGTCCCAGTGCACAAGTCCTGTGGGGCTGGGACTACTCTGCAAAGAAGTAGGGCTTGGAATCTTGACTCTTATGGAGTCCTGGGCCTCTAGGTCAGTGCAATTACTGTGTCCATGGACGGTGAGATTAGTCTTGAGCCTAAGTCTAAACCCTGACCTTACATTACAATGAAGACAAACTCTTGGGCTGTGTCTATACTGACGTGATCTTGCACCAGAGCTATGCAAATGAGGCTCAGTGTGGAATATCGCCGAGCCTCATTTGCATAACTAATGAGCCGCCATTTTTGCGGAAGAGGCTCTTGTGCAAGACGGAGCTGTCTACACTGCCCCTTCTTGCACAAGAAAAACCCTCTTGCACAAAGCCGTTAAGCTGATTATTTTCAGGCATAACGGCTTTGCGCAAGGGGGTTTTTCTTGTGCAAGAAGGGGCAGTGTAGACAGCTCTGTCTTGCGCAAGAGCCTCTTCTGCAAAAATGGCGGCTCATTAGTTATGCAAATGAGGCTCGGCGATATTCCACGCTGAGCCTCATTTGCATAGCTCTGGCGCAAGATCACGCCAGTATAGACACAGCCTTGGTGTGCCTCTTAGCTACAGTATCTTGAAGCTAGCTTAGTTTGGGGCTCCTGTTCTCTGAGCTGCTAGAAGGCAGGTAAATGAATGTGGTGATGGTGAGATATACCAGTGTCACTCCTTTTCAGCCCGCTCCCTACTCATGGAGCAGCATTTGGATGAGACTGTCTCTTCTCCATTGAGAGCAGGGGTCTCCAACCTTTTTAAGCACAAGATCACTTTTTGAATTTAAGTGTAAGCCAGGATCTACCTCAGACCCAAATACCCTGCCCTGCCTCCTTAGTGCCCCTTTGAGGACCTACCCCTGCTCACTCTGTCCTCCCTCTTTCCCCCACCCTTCCTCCCTTTCATCAGACAGGGGCAGAGGGTTGGGGTGCAGGCTCCGATCTTGAGCTAAAGGATTTGGAGTTTGAGAGGGGCTCTGAGCTGAGCCTGGAGCAGGGACTGGGATGCAGGAGGGGGTTCAGGACACAGGCTCTGTAATAGAGTTTGCGTCCAGGGGGCTCAGGGCTGGGGCAGCAGCTTGGGGTGCAGATGGGGGTTCATGACTAGGGCAGGCATTCGCAGCTGGCTCCAGCTGGACACCACTTACCTCAGGTGGCTACTGGGTAGTGATGCAGTGGGGCTAAGGCAGGCTCACCCCTAACCTGGCCCTGCACCACTCACAAAAGCAGCCAGCAAACTCCCTCCATCCCAAGCCCCGTTGTGCCCCCCCCCACACACACACATTCTGTGGAGATAGACTACAGGGTGGGAGGGGGCATCCAGCGTCCCTCCTCTCCCTTTCCTGCTCTGCACAGCAAAGAGGAGGCTCCTGGGAGGGCAGCTCCAAGGCAAAGGGCAGGAGATGTGCAGCACTAGGGGGAGGGGCAGCTGAAGTGCAGGCATTTGACAGCCTCCTGGTCAAACCTGTCAGGATCACCTGTCAGAGGCTCCAAGATCTACCAGTAGATCACGATCTACTGGTTGGTGACCACTGATTTAGAGAATGTGTGGCCAGGCCACGTAAGAGTTTTCGGGGAGCGGTGCCCCCTAAACAGCTTCTAAAGGGAGCTCTCACATGGGTGGACTAAAAAAGAATGTTAGGCCTGACAAATACTTTCCAACTGGCATCTGCAGGAGGTTCTGAACTTGCCTTTTCCAAAAGAGAGATCATGAGTACTGCAGCACGAGTTTTCATGCTAGCATGGTGGAAAACTCTCAATCGCCTTCTCCTACAGCCACACCCAGGCCTTTTGTCTGTAGTTGTTTCTTCCCTCCCATTGTTTTAGGTGTTACATATTTACTAATCAGATTTTTCTCCACCTTCTATGTCTCTGACAAATCGGTCCTTCCGAAACAACAATAACTCAAAAAACTTAAAAAGCATCAGCTGTGGAAATCTGTAGGGCATCCATTATATTCTTGAGTTCGCTCACTGGAATCATAGATCCTGTATTTTCAAGGGAAAGGGTCTATGTAATTGTATTTTCGCAAGGGAAAAGCTGTCAGCAGGCTTTTCTTTTGGAATTATGGTATCTCAGGGTAAGCAGCAATAAATCAAAGCAAATCTGACTTTTGCTCTCACTGTTGATTTTGAACATGAAAAAGATAAAGGGCAAGGGGTCTTTCACAGGAGACCTCCCTTTGGTTGTGCCAAAGGTACTGAATCTATATGCACTCAAGTTTCTTCTTTTTTTTTTATTTGTGCAATTTAAACTAAATATTTTGCCTATCAGCTTTGGATCTGCAAAGTTTGTCATTGCTGGTTATGATTGACCAGTTACATTGCTGACCATTGCCCAATCTGGAAATGTATCCAACTGGAAGAGACTAATTCCCCAAGTGTTGATCGCCACCATGACAACCACTAGACCAATGAGATTTACACCCAAGCCAGCTTTCACCTAAAGGGAAAAAAACAAACAAACAGAGCACAATGAATGTCAAGCAGATTAGAAAGCATTAATTAATAAACACAGAAGGTGGTAGGGTGCACAGTGGAGAACAGTCAATTCCCTCATGCTCCCAGCTGCATAAAGAACAAAGTAAATTTGCTGCTTACCATGGCAGAAAAAGCCTAATGAATAGTTGTATGTGAGAGTGTGTATATAAGTGGGAAAAGTGCAGAAGATGTGGTCAAAAGTGTATAATCAATGCAATTCATCACGTGACTATAATTTCTCGCACGGACATCTCTACCATATATTTATACCACAGGTGCAAGGACATAGCTATAGATTAATTGTAAATATATAATAAATCTCTTTTATCATATCCCTCTAGCTTCCTCACTTGCACTCTGCTCATGCAAGTTATATGTACACAGGTCCTCAATGGTGTAAATTCCAGATTAAAAACACATGGCAGCATGTTGAAGATAGACTGTGGCCATTGCAGTGTGAGTGGCAGAAGGGGCGAACTACATTGAAGAGATAGCTAAGGTTTCAGAGGGGTACAACTCGAGGCAGCTAGCCCCTGCCTCCCCTTGTGCCATTGAAGTTATAGCCTATTTTTAGTACATTAGCTGGATCAGAGCTATCATAGGTATAACTCCTGGACTTGGAATGTACCTTTCCATGTCCAACCATAGACATAACCTCATCTCTCTCATCCAGGATTGCTACTGTATTACAAGAGAACTGGGTGGGGGAATTTTGTACTGTCATTATCTCAGACATTTCACAGGAGTTATATTCATTTTAAAAAACAGAGCACACCTCCAGCAGCCGAAGTTCTTAAAATGACAGTTACTATGAAATTGTTACAGTGCTGAACAATGTTCCCTCTATTCTTTTCCATCAGTGTGCAGAATACATTTTATTATGTGCACCACCAGTAGAAACACATGCTGCTGGCTGTGGGTGCTCTGCTAATCAGCTGAGTGGCACCTGAATTTCTCATGGGTGGCCTCCCAAGTGCTCAGCATACGGAGAACACTGGCTGCTGGTCATTGTCACATTACATTAACACGACTCCTGTGATTATTTCCAGATCTCATATACAGTGATGAGTTCAGTTCACTTTAAGCTTGGAAAAATGTGACAGTTCTCAGGACTTACCATGTCTCTGATCTGGCAGTGCCCATAACTGAAGACAATGGCATTTGGGGGATTGCCAACTGGCAGCATCACCGCAAAGGAAATACACATTGTTACAGGAATCAGGGTGTATAAAGGGTTGATATGCAAGGTTTCTGACTGCAGAGAGAAGAGGTGGGGGTGGGAAAGAGAAGTTTCACATTGCCTTTAAGTTGTTGACTGTAATTACAGATAAAAGACACCTGTCTGCTTCTCTCTCCCTCCCCCCAAGATCTAGAATTGTTCACATACCCTCTATTCCCTAAATTTTAAGACCTAATTGTAAAGTCATTATCCTTTTCCCATACTTTGAAAAGAGAGTGTAGTGCTTAAATTTCCAGATATTCTTTATCTAGGAACTTTTGTTTAGTCGTTAACATATTTGTAAAGGAGAGGAAGTCATTCTAACCCTGTTTTCTTTCTCCCATTTACTTTCCTCCTCCATTATCCTGGGGCAACTATATTCTGCATTGCTCCTTGTAGTCCAGGGGTGGGCAAATACTGGCCCATGGGCCAGATTCCATCTGCCAGGGTTAGCGTCTGGTGAGTCCCAACACTTCTATATTTACACCTCCAGAGGTACAGGAGGGCAAAGCTTCTGGCCAATGGGATTTGTGATTGCCCATACCAGCGGAGGTAAAGGTAAATATAGTGGCAGTGGCCCACCAGGGGCTAACCCTGGTGAACCACAGCTATTTTATTGCCCACCCCTGTTTTAGTTCTAACAAGTGCTGTTCCAAACTTCATCCAGCAGAGGTCACTATAGGCTGACAGGATGATTACCTTTCCCCCAAGTAGTTGAATATGTCACTTCCATAGCACACTTAGCTCTCTTGGGCTATGTCTAGACTGCAGGCTTCTTTCAGGAGAAGCTTTTCCGGAAGAAATCTTCTGAAAAAACTTCTTCTGAAAGAGAGCATCTATACAGCAAAAATGCATTGAAAAAGTGATCTGCTTTTTTGAAATATAGCATCCACACTGAATGGACGCTATCTCGCATTTAAGCTGTGATTAGTATGAACAGAGTGGCCACAAGGGCACCTGTGCTTTTTCCTCTTTCATCTTCTTTTGAAAGAACTCCCTCTTCCCCGTCCATACACACCTTTTTCTGAAAGAGCTCTTTCGGAAAAAGGCTTCTTCCTCGTAGAAAGAGGTTTACCAATGTTGGAAAAAACCCTCTGTTCTTTTGATTTTTTTCCAAAAGAATGCAATAGCAGTGTGGACGTAAGTGAAGTTTTTTCAGAAAAATGGCTGTTTTTTAGAAAAAACTTCTCAGTGTAGACAAACCCTTGGTTTGGGGAACAAGACACTGAGCTTTTGTTCTGAATTCACACTATTAGGGTTAGCAAATAGCAAGTGTGAAAAATCAGGATGGGATGGGAAGTAATAGGTGCCTCTGTTACATAAAGCCCTGACTATTGTGACTGTTCCTACTATATTGGAATGTCTGTCTACACATTATCCCCGTGGCATTTCACTGTGTAAATCATTAAGACAAACCCGTAAAATGGCTTTTATGGTGAAACTCATGAAAATATCTAGCAGGCACTTTTCAGATACATTTCACAGGTTATGTCCCTTGTGAAAAGAGCTTCTCATTACATAAATGGCAAAAATGAAGTCAGGTTTCTGTAATTGACGTGAACATAGTTGTTCAGGGGTTTTCAAACTTCATTGCACCGCAACCCCTTTCTGACAACAAAAATTACTACTTGACCCAGGGTGGGGAAAAGCTTGATCCTTGCCTTCCAGGGCTGAAACCCTTAGGCTTTGGCCCCAGGCAGTGGTTCTCAGACTTTGGCCCCAGCAGACCCCACAAGTCTACCACCAGCCCTGGCAATCACATTAAAATGTGGTCATGACCCAACTGAGTCACTGTATGAGGACTGCTGTTTAAAATAGTTTTTATATACTGAAATAAGGTATAATTATTGTCTGCCTTCCCCCCCTCCACACACACACTCGCTAGTGAAACAAGCCTTTATGTCTACAATGTCTTCCTCTCTCACAAATGTCTCTGTTCATTCTTCCATGCTGTCCTTGTTCTTGGCCTGCCAGATTGTTTACCAATGCACTTCCCACCCCTCAAATAAATCTCCTATGTTTCTGCCAGCAAAAAACAAAGAAAAAAAATGAGTAGGACTCTTAACTAATGAACTGTAAATACAAAATAGAATTTAGAAAGATTCAAGACATGTGCATGCTTTGCTGAGTAATTATATGATCTTATTATTGTCTGTCTTGTCCTTCCTTTTCTCATTTCCCTTCCCTCCTTTCTGACACAGTTAAAGTGTATGCCCCTCAGGGCAGGGAATATGCTTTTATTTGTTTTGAGAAGTGCTGAGCGCATTTCTGGGAGTTCAAAAAATACTGCACGCAGGCCTGATGGCTGACCATGCTTATTAATGCTTCTGTAAAAGAAAGAGCAAAGCAGTGGCACCCAAAATGAAGCAGAGTTTTATCTTGGCTCACAGAACCAATAGCCTAAAGTCTCAAGATATCCCATGAAGCCTAAAAGAAAAAAAACAGCATAAAATCCATTGTTTTTACTCACCATACTGCATAAAATAGGCAGAAAGATAGTTATGGTTGCTGGGTTACTAACAAACTCTGTTACCATGGACACCAACATGCAAGCCAGCAGAGTGACAGCCCAGTACGGAAGGCTGCTCAAGGACAACATCTGACGCCCAATCCATGTCGAAAGGCCAGAGGTCTGGAAGAAACATATGAGAATGAGATAATGGCCGATATAAGTTAAGTTTCCAACCCAAATCCTTGTATCTGAGAGTTTGCAATGGAGTAACCCACTGCTAAGAACTTTTGTTCACTAAATTGGGCAGTCCCTATTTAGTAGCCCACGTTCATTAAATTAGTGCTTTCAATTCTATTCCTAGTGCACGGTAGAATCTCAGAATTACAAACACCTTGGGAATGGAGGTTGTTTGTAACTCTGAAGTGTTTGTAACTGTGCACATAAGGTCATGGTTGTTCTTCCAAAATTTTATAACTGAACACTGACTTAATACAGCTTTGAAACTTTGCTAAAGAAAAATGCTTCTTTTAACCCTTTTAATTAATTTAAACTAGCACGCAGTTTCCTTACCATGTCATAAGAACATAAGAATGGCCATACTGGGTCAGACCAAATGTCCATCCAGCCCACTTCCCTGTCTGCCAACAGTGGCCAATGCCAGGTGTCCCAGAGGGAGTGAATCGAACAGGTAATGATCAAGCAATCTCTCTCCTGCCATCCATCTCCACCCTCTGACAAACAGAGGTTAGGGACACCATTCCTTTTTAAAAAAAACACTTTCCCTTTATTTTTAGTAGTTTACATTTAACACAGTGTTTGTACTCTGCTTTCTCCTCTCTCCCCATCCCCCACCTCTGTTTTTTTTGTCTCTGCTATGGCCTGATTGTATACTCCAGGTTTCAAATGAGGTGTGTGGTTGACCAGTCAGTTCACAACTGAGGTTCTGTTGTAGCTAGGTGTCCAAAACTTAAAACCACCTCATTTGGTACCAGAGCTCCTGATGGTGGGGGAGGAGGACAAAAGGGGAAGTTGTTGCATGGCTCAGCAATTTAAAAAGAACCAGGGCTCTTGACTATCGCTGCTACCATGGCAGTGGCCAGAGCCCTGGGAGGCATGGGGTAGGCAGTGCTGAAGGGCTGTCTCAGGTAGTCTAGCCTCCAGCCCCACCTGAGGCCCTGTCTTTCCCAGGGTCCCAGAGATGGCTTCCCACACCCTTGCCAAGGGGAATGGCAGTTCTGTTGGCAGCCCTGTTTGGCACTAAATGGCACGACTAGCTGGTTAGAAGAGAGACCAAAACTGAATGGACAGAAGGACTGTACTTCCCCCTCACTTGTAAAGGTTGTCCTTCCAGGTCAGAACTGAGGCACACTGTGTGGGGAAAGTTTACAGGGACCATGCCTACATATATGTTTTATAGCACTTAGTATAATGGGACCCAAACCCAGACTGGGGGCTGTCTGGGGTGCTACTATAAAAATAACGGTGCTGCCATTTCCTGTGCTGTAGTTCTGCAAATCCAGGTTCCTAGGATTGTTAATCTAATTTGATTCATTTGTACTTATTTTGTTTTAGTCCCTACCATCACCAAAACCAGTACATACTTGCATGTGGACATGAAGGCTGAAGCAGTGTTTTCAATGGTAACACTGTATCAAAGTAGCTGACTGGGTTTTTTTGTAACTCTTGTTTGCTACTTCCCAGTCATCAGGAAAGAGATTGCATAGCAAGTTGCTTTACTATGTTAGGTGAACAACTTTCAAAAGAACATCTCACAGTTTTAGGTGGTGTATTCTTTTGAAAGTGTCATAGTAATTTTGTTACCTGAATTGCCAGAACACCACAGGTTAAAATAACAGTTCAAGCTTGTAAGTATTTTAGATATTCTCTAACTCAATACCTTACATCCAGCCGCTAGAGCATAACCTCCTCCAACCAGCACTACAATCTCCCAGGGCATAGTCTTCTGGAAGTCCTTCCATGTAATTATTGGCTCCATTGAATTAATGTCTGTAGAATTTTCACCATCTCCTATGTTAAAGCAAAACAAAGGTACATAGCTAATGCTAAACCAGCCATTTCTGTAAGATATGGAGCATTTTACACTGACCTCTGACTTTGTGACCTCTAGGTAGAATTACTCAAATGCACTCTCTGTAGGGTTACCTTTTGAAGAACATCTTTAGGATAAAGCAGGTGCAGAATGCAGCTGCCAACCTCCGTGGTGTCAGCCTCAGGAAGCATAGTGCCTAAATTCTCTGAAGGCTGGACTGGATTCCCATATGTATCTGGAGTTGACATTGATGGTTATACAGTCCTATGGTTTAGGGAATGGCTATTTGAGAAGTGTGTGTGTATGCACATGTATTTGAAACATGTCTCTCTGTGTGTAAAAACAGTCAGGGTTTGATGGTTGGAAAGTCTCAGAAAAGGGGCTTCATTTATAGAAGCCATTTCTCCTGGCCAAACTGAGTCCAACTTTGTTTCATTTTAGGACAATATACAAGGCCCATCTATTTGCTCAGGCTTTTCCTGGTGGTAGTATTAGTTTTCAGAGGTCTGAATCTTTTGTTAAATTAGACTTGTTAATTCATTTTCCCCTAAATGCTGTGTACACCTGTAGGGAGATTTGCAATGTAAAATACATACATACAATTTCTAAGTAAAATATGGAAACAAATGTCAAAGGACCATGTCTTCATATGATTGTGCAATGCATAGCACAGAGAGGCCCCAATCCTGATTGAGACCTATAAATAATAACCACTCTCAAGAAGACTCTGTCAACAGTAATGTTAACTTAAAATGGATTGGTGTCTATCCACATTATCATATAGCATTAGTAGAACATTAGACTTTTTGTTTGTTTGTTTGTACCAAGCAGTTCCCCAGTTCTTGTAACTCTGAAATTTGGCAAGGATTGAGTTCTTTACATGTTCTAATATCCATCCGCTATTGCTACACTCAACAGCAATATTCAAGACTGAGGTTCTCAACCTTTCCCACACTAAGATCCTATATTTTAACAGAAAAGTTTTGGGACCTTAACGTAGCCATAAAACAAGAGGATGGGGATTACATCCTCTTATTAAAAAGATGTGGCAAGTCTAATTCTAGATCAGGTTTACTCAACACGCGGCCACGGCCCATTTGTTTGCAGCCTGCAGTGCAGTTTGGGTTTACACAGGGCTCAACACATGGCTCACAGGTGGGATCCTTTGAACATGGCCTCCGTTAGGAACATGCTCCACAATGGTGAGTCAATATAATGGTTTTCTGTTGATATACGTTTTAGTAGTTACATTTCTGGACTGTCATTGCTCATTAAAGGTGCTGTCATATGGGTGGGAATTGGGTGAATATTGCATTTTATTAATATCAGCAGAACTGACTTAAATGAGGCCTGCCCTAATCTTTGTATTCATGCACATCAGTATGAAAGAAATTATTTGCATATATTTGCATATATATTTGCATGTATATGCAACCACAGTTAAGTTGCGGCCCTCTGTATGTGCTGTATCAGTGTGGCCCCCGGGTTGAGTAACCCTGTTCTAGATGAAGCCTTACCTTTAACCTTCTTTCCAAAGCATGGTCTCTTTGCTGGAATCAGGAACAGAAGAAAACCAAGGAAGACAGAGACAGTAGCATCAGTCCGGTAGCCTTTCCTAGGAAAGAAACATTGTGATTATGGCTATATACTAAAATTATATACTAAAAGTTTCTGTAGTGAAGTGTGTATACAAAACCCCATGGTTTCAACAGCAGGCATGGGGAAATAAGTGTGCTACTCAAGTTTATTTTTTGTTATTGGGCTTGGTGTACCTTTCCTTCACGTATCAGGCCATCTGTTTATCCTATATATTATAGAGGGAAATACTTTAAGCATAATTTCAGCTCATTCCCGTACCAACACAAATACAAGAATGTGATGTGCATAAAAAAATTCTAACACTTGCACAAATGTAAGTGTAAATCCATGGAAAGTTGTTAGAGATTTACAGTCACAAGTCCATGTGTTTGCACTTTGAGTGTGTGGAAAGATATCAGTGCACACACATAGGGTATATCTAGACTACATCCCTCTGTCACCAGAGGGATGTAAATTAGACATACCGAAATTGCTAATGAAGCGGGGATTTAAATATCCCATGTTTCATTAGAATAAAAATGGCTGCCACTTTTTGCCAACTCAGCACTTTGCCAGCAAAAAGCGGCAGTCTAGACGGGGATCGGTCGACAAGGAAAGCCTTTTCCAACTGATCCCTTATGTCTCGTGCAACGAGGTTTACAGGATCGGTCAGAAAAGGCTTTCCTTGTCAACCGATCCCCATCTAGACTGCCGCTTTTTGCCGGCAAAGTGCTGTGTCGGCAAAAAGCGGTGGCCATTTTTATTCTAATGAAGCACGGGATATTTAAATCCTCGCTTCATTAGCAATTTCAGTATGTCTAATTTACATCCCTCTGGCGACAGAGGGATGTAATCTAGACATACCCATAGAGCCTGGAAATCCATGAATATCTGTTTTATAACCACTGACACCCTGACCCACAGATGAGTCAATTTTGGAGATCACAGATTGGATGTAGATACTAATTTTGTATCCATGCAGGGCTCAACGCATGCAATTTTGCAAATACTGAAAACCTAGTAGATGTCCTTTAGAAAATTTGCCCCAAAATCTGAAGGGAATAAATTGGTGTTTTCCCTTGATTTGAGCCTGTGTACTCTAGCTAGATTCAGTCATTCTTCAATAATTATTTAGCATTCTAATGACTAATAATGGTCCCTCTTCAGGTCTCAAAGTCCATGAATCTACCCAATAGATCTGTTCAGGATTTAAATACTGAACCATCTGTAGTATTCCTGGTAGAACTGAGAGTGACAGAAGGAGTTATGTTTACAAGAACCAAACAAATTTTGGGAGAAAATCCGACTGTTTGTCTGCATGGATGAACTGGAAAATGACAATGACTTTAAAAACAATCTTCAGGTTCCCTGATGAAACCTGTGCTAAAGTATAAAACCAAGCCCCATGCCTCAGATCT
Organism: Pelochelys cantorii; assembly: GCA_032595735.1. NCBI lineage: Eukaryota > Metazoa > Chordata > Testudines > Trionychidae > Pelochelys > Pelochelys cantorii. The sequence continues at coordinate 242,979,365 of CM064326.1, forward strand.
GTGAATTATAACAACAATCAGACCTAGCAGCAAACATATTTTTGGGGACTTCTTTTTTTTAAAACTTGTTTGCTTCTGACTTCAGAATTACCCTTCTCTTGATTCTACCAGGAACAATTTTCTTATGTTGTTTCTCATACGCTAATGGAATCACCCTGCCACCTGGAGACAGAGGGACATGATTTTGCTTGTGTCAACAGGTATAGTTAAATAGTGAATACCCCTCAGTTTAAGATTCAGATTCCATTTGGTCCAGCCTTGACCAAAATTGCTGCTGGCATCCTGAGATTCTATGGCCAAAAACCAATCAACCAAGTTGCTTTAGAAACCCAGGAAAATCAGAAACTCATTCTTCTCAGCTGATTAGGAGGTGACCTTACTCACTTCTCAAACAAAGATGACCAGCCTGGAACAAAGCCAGGCTCCCGAGTAAACCAAAGCAAGGTCATCAGGATGAAGAAAAACCCAGTCACCATCTCGGGATAGCTAGGGAAGTGAGGTGGGAAGAAAAAGCAAGAATATAACCTGAGATTAATGTCAAAATCCAGGAGAAAATTCAACAGAGAGAAAGAAATTAGAGATTGGCTTCAATACACAAGGAAGAACTCCACAGAGAGAATAAAATGGGAGATCAGTTAGAACTAGAGATTTATGTTTGAGTCCCAGCTGTTACCTCAAAAAATAATAAAGCTGAGTATCTCTATTGGTGTTTATACTTTCATTTGTCATGAGACATTTATGAGCCCAAGCAAATACAAAATCTTGTCTTCTCATGGAATTTCTATGATTCTGGACCTGAAATATGGCAATGAGATAGACTTTCCATCATTTCTGCACTGTAAATGGCTTTCTATGTGATTTTTAGAACATATGAAAAATATAATTACAAATACTAAAATAAACAAACATCACTACTTGAACCGCAAACATGAATACTCGTTGGTATTCTGATCTGGTATTTGGTTTTAAAGTTCAGTTTTCAGAAGCTGAATAAGCACTGGGTTTTAGACTGAAGTTTGATTGTGCAAAAATCTTGCAAACTGATCTCATGAACTTTCAGCTGAACACTGAGAAATCTTTGAAGAAGAGCGGATCTCAGGAGAGAAGTCCCATCTTGAGAGGTAGACACCTTGCAAAATTAGCTTTTCTTTGTCACATCTGATATGGAATTGGAAAACAGGTCCCTTTCTAGTTTCTAGGGTTTCTAGTTTGGAATCCTAATTGTAGGGGCAAGTCCAGATATATTGGTTTGAGTCTGTATCTAATGCCCTTTTCTTACCTTCCCCTCTACCTGCCCTTAACAAATAGCTGTTTTTATTCAAGTCTCTGGATTTGACTTATTATTTTAGAGAACTTAATACCTACCCTAAAAAGAAAGAGAAACAATTTCTATAACATCGGGACTGATTCAATAGGGAGAAAGAACTGAGAGATCAAGTCCAATGTACATAAGACAAATTCAACTTGGAGGAAAAAACAAAGATCAGTTCCAATGCATGCAAGGCAAATTCCACAGGAAAATATGCTCTTTTTACCTAATATCCCCCAGTTTCTCATATTCCTCTTGTATTCTCCTCTCTGACATCTCTTCTCGTTTGGTCTTCTTCTTCTTGCTCAGAGAACATGTTTCTTTAAAACTGAGAAGGATAATTTGGCACAGCCAAATGAGAGAAGGGAATCAGATTTCAGAATGAAGGTGACAGCAAATTATGCAGTAGATGAGACAGTTGAGGACCTAATCCTTGTGGTTGGCTGAGATGTGCTTGGTGCAGGACATGACATTAAAAGTGGGGAAGATTGCTGTGTATCACCTTTGCACTCATCCAATTCCCAGGGATGCTGGGATTCAGTTCAACCCCCAGCATGAGCAGTCTCAGAGTTGTTCTAATTAATACCACCTGGTAAGAACCCACAAGGGGTCAATATGCCAGACCATAATCACTGGAGCACATTAGTGTTCCAGCCATGCTACCCCCTTTCCACCATGCCCCATCACACCCAGCTTCACCAGACCTGCAACATCCAGCTGGTGTCAATGCTAGGCAGTCCTTAGGAACATCAGAATGCCCATACAGCTTACAATCACTTTATGGCACATTGTGGGTAGGTTAAGGCCCAGCACATATAGGGATTTTGTTCTAGACTGGGACTAGTTTTTCTATATAGTGTGTTGTTCCCTTAAAGGATAGAATTCAGTACAGCCCACTTAAGATGCATTCTGGTGGCTGCCCCATCCCATATGACTTCTTGAAAGCTCTGGGTGCAATCTTCTTTACTTTAAGTGGTCTGGTAAATGCATGCTGGGAATCCCCACAACTACAGGGTCTGTTGTCCATAAGACTGCCTTTAATAATTCTATCACTATTTAAACCAGGATTATTCTTGTAAGGTTTCACTCTTTCTGTAACTGAAGGGTAAAGTCAAAGCTGATGATCTTACTATTCTGCCAGCAAACAATTTCTAAACTTCTATCAAGGAGATACAAAAGCAAGCACATTTTATGGCTGAATGCATTTAAACTGCCTACAAATTTATATGCAAATCAGGTGCAGCCCTCAGGCTCAGGGAAAATTGCCTTTGTGTGTCAAAGTCTGGACTCATTCATTTACTGAGATGCTGGTCAGCTTTTTTTTTTTTTTTTTTTAACCTTGTTCTCTGTGTTGCTTCTAGTAGTATTACCTGACTATACCTCAAGTACTGTAGCAACATTCTACTATTCTATTCCATTGAGAGATAGAAACCTAACTTGCTTAGGGGCTTTTGTAAATTGCACTAGGAGTCTATCTGCAACTTTCCTCTGTTCCAAGGAGTCACAGTATTATTTTTCTGGATTTTTCAGGTAGGAAGAACTTTATAGCACTGTTTCCCTCCCTTCTTGACCTTCCTAGACTTTGCTTTCTAGGGTGACCAGATGTCCTGATTTTGTAAGGATAGTCCTGATATTTGGGACTTTGTCTTATATAAGCACTTATTACACTCTACCCCTGTCCAGATTTTTTACACTTCCTGTCTGGTCACCCTACTGCATTCTGACTTAAGAACTTGAGTTTCTAGGCTAGAAAGAAGAACTGGAGAGCTGTTCCAGTCACAGTACTAGGGGCAAAAGATTGGTAGTGGGGGCCCTATTAGAAAGGCATACACATTACCAAGAATCCCATACATCAGGGGTGGGGAACCTAAGGCCCGGGGATTGGATGTGGCCCCCGGCTTGCCTGGATCTGGCCTCCGAAGCTCAGGACCCCTCCCAGCATTGGAGTGCCCACACTGGTGCTCCAGACCTTCAACGCCCCACCGTGAGTCTGGAGCACACAAAATCTAGTACGTTGGGCTCCTCTAGGCTCTGATGTGCAAGGGGAATGTGGAGAATGTCTTTCTCCTTCTCAGTTGGGGGCCATGTCAGTGAGGATTTGAAGGTTTTTTTGGGGGGGGGGTCATTTTTTTTTTGGTTTTTCACTTGTGTGCAGCTCCTGACTGATTTTTCTGTGGGTCAGCAGCCCCTGACCCAAAAAAGGTTCTCCATCCCTGCCATAGATGTCTGTCAGCAAGCACTGAACTAGACATTGCTTCGATGTGTTATCAATATCACTTGCCAAGGCTTAGAAGGAAACTCAGCCAGAGCACTGTAGCCAAACTCCTAACCTAACATATTCTCTTATGAACCGCAGAGAACAAGAGTTGGAGATTAAAGAGGCTTGGAACCAACCGACACTTCACAAAAGGTTGATAATGCTCCAGTTCCTTGGTGTTCTTTAGAACAGCATTAATCAGGGTGAGTTCTTGGTTGCAATGTGGAATGTAAGTTCTGTTTATTAAAAAACTAAGGGTCATGTTAGGGCCTGTTTCCTCTCAGGATTAAAGAAAAAAATCTAAATTACAGCCTTTTAAGTGGAAACTAGAGGACTCAGGGGACTGATTGGGAAAAGGACACAGAGCTATTTACCTCTTCAATGCTCTCAAGAACAGTAGCCACCAGAAGTCATTATCATTTAAGAGCTATTCATTGTCCTATGTGAAATATGTTAGGGATCACAACAAAGCTCCCTCTTGTCCTCACAATTCACTTTGTCCCTCAGAGAGGCCACTGTCTAGTGGACATGGTGACTGAATGTCTCCACATCCCTTCAGCCTGGGTGCAAGGAAAAGCTTTCACTCTCTCTGCCACCTCTTCTGTTGATAAACATAGCATGTTTGTCTCTGTGACTGTGAGTATGGCACTTTGTACTGGTACAGCTAGGATCCCATGGAGCCTGATTCCCCTCTTATTTCCATTGGTCTGACACCAAAGTAAGCTTCCTCGCCTTAGTGGCATCTCTCCTGATTTGCAGCAGTGGGAGAGGAGAATCGGGCATGTTTTTACCAGCTGGCTTTTTTCCTCCCCTCTAATTGCCCCTTCTGATCAGAAGGCTCCCTGATGGCCTTGATCAAGGCACGGCCATATTAAAAACTTTTCCCATCAAAAACAAAGAAAGTGCAGGGCATAGATTTTTATCAGCCCTTTTCAGCCACTGGACTTAAGGATCAGTAAAGACCATTGTTGTGCATCCAGTGCTTCTAGGAAAGGAGACTTTCTCTAAGGAGTGGATGGGACCTATATCCATGGAAAAGGGGACGAATAGTGACCCAGCATTTGTGTGATTGTTAATGCTTTTGTGAACTCTCAAATGGTGGCCCCCAGTAGAGCGGGTGCTAGGCATAAGCAGAGTAAACAATTATGTAGGACCCTGAACTGCTCAAGGGGCTCTTTATTAATTATTAGTATGTGGGGAGTGTGTGGGGGTGGTAAAATATTCCTGCTTATGGCGCCCAGTGGACTCACACCAGCACTGGGAGGAAGCTGCCACACTTCCTGCTGTTTTAGCTCTGGGATTCCCACACAACTCTAGCAACCTGCACTCACTTGCAGCCCAAAAACAGCCAATGCATCCAGAACCCGGTCAGGACCAGCATGAGCAGGCAGATGGGGAAGCTGAACAAGAACCAAGTTCCAAAATTTACCACCTCAGCATTTGGATAGTGGCTGTAAAGGGAAAAAAAAACTGTATAAGACTCCTACAACATGCAGCTATGCACACATATGTGGCCATGTGGTATGGTAAAAGGGTTGTACTAGCATGGGTTTGTGATAACTGTGGTCTGCATTACACAAGCATGGCAAAGCCACTCCCAAATGAATGACAAATTAGCCCTCATATCAACACTACACCATATACCAGTATGTTCAGTTTACTGTATATACAGGTTGAATCTCTCTATCCAGCATCCTCGGGACCTGACCTACTGAACCAGAGAACGTGCCAGATCATGGGAGGTCAATGTTGTCTAGCAGCATTACTAACACTTCCACTGCTTACTGGGCACTTAGAAGACCTTTTGGTGTAAATTACAGCTAAAGAACAGCACTGAACACTGAGAACCAGGGCTGGTGGCTGTAAAGAAACTTTATGGGACTACAGGAAACTTGGCCACACCCATTAGGGATGGACAAATGGCTAACTAAAACCATGCCAGATCACGGATGTTTCCAGAACAGAGAATGCCGGACATAGAGAGGTTCAACATGTATTTTAGAAATGTTTTCATGGTACAAAATGTTTTTATTGCTACTACAGGAGGGATTCATTTGACCTAGCATAACAGAGATTCAAAATACATGTCACAATATATGTATTAACTTCATTTTTTCCGTGAAAAACAATTTCTTTATGCAAAGAGATTAATATTGACCTAGATTAACCTCAGTCAAGAAGCTCACAGATCCATATTTCCTGCTTTCCACCTCAATATAAATCAGCATCTCCATAGCATACGTCTTTCCTCCAAGGATTTTGTGATGGAAACAAATTGATTCATACTTGGGGTAATCTGGGTGATATGCAAAAGTTACCACGGCTATGGAAATTACAGGTTAGTTTGAGGATGGAAATTAAATGTACCTGTGAATGGGCATTATAATACAATACAGCTGTTTTGCATAGTGTCTTTCATCCCTGTTGAATCCCAAACTGCTTCAACAGTTAATTGCTTTTTAATAAAATGATAACACATGTAGAGATAATTTCAGAGGTACAGGCAAGCACAAGGAATGAAATCCTGGCCTTACTGAAACTCTTGTTAATTTCACGTGTGGTTTCTGTGCACTTGTGGTCTTGGGCCACAAAATATAAAATGACTAATACAGAAGGATGGAGTCTGGCAAAGTTGTTTATCAGTGTACCTCACGGCAACCAAAAAGTGCTGGAAGTGTGATAATAACAAGGGGCACTAATACATCTTCTTTCAGGATACTTGAAAATCAAAATCTTCCAATAAGGGCTCACCCCCAAAATCAGTTTTACAAGAACCATTCAAAAGTTACTCTGGGAAATTATCTCTGAGCCTCAGAGTAGTACAGGTTGAACCTCTTACATCTGGGGCTCTCTGGTCTAGCAACATCTATGCTCTGGCAGGATCACGAATGTTGATGGACCAGAGAGCCCCGGTACCTGGGAATGTGAGCCAGTCAGGGAGTCCAGTGGAGGGGATCCCCCCATCGGACTGGTGAGCCCTGTTCCTGGGGAGCCCCGGCAGGGCAGGGCAGGGCAGGGCAGGGCAGGGCAGCAATGGAACCAGCGAGCCCCGTCTCCCTGGAGCCCCATCCAGTGAAGCAGCCGCAGAGCCACATCCCGGCGGGGCACAGCAGCAGTGGGGCTTCCAGCAGCTGGTGAGCCTCGTCCCCAGGAAGCAGCAGGGCAGCCATGGAGCCGAAGCCCTGGCTGGGACAGAATCAGGATAGCCACAGAGCCCCAGCCCCGGGAAGACTCAGCCAGGCAGGACAGAAGCAGAGCTGCAGCTGCTGGGAAGCTCCAACCCCAGAGAACCCCAGCTGCCTGGCGGCAGTGTGCTAGAGCCCAATCACTGTAGCAGCAGGGCTGGAGCCCAGTGGCAATGGGGCCGGAGAGGAGCCAGCTGGAGGGAGAGGCAGTATCCTGGGAGGCCGGTGGCAGGGGACTGCCCCATAGCCAAGAAATTCCCTCATTTGGGACAGTTCAGGTCCCATGGGTGCTGGACCAGGGAGGTCCAATCTGTATTGCATTTTTTTAAAATAAAAGAAGCAGACAAACATTCCGTCTGTGTATATATATGTATACACTATAATAATATAGGGCTAGATCATTTCAAAAGAGGTCAACTCCCATTTAGACATGGACACATAAGAAATACAAATCCTGCTTTCAGTCAAATATCCTTAGTAATAAACCCCACAGACAGAGACAAACACCTATAGGATCTATATAGAGCATTCATAAAATTGAATACCCACCCGGAGAAGTGAAAAAAACAGATTGACAGAGCCAGTAAAGTACCCAGACATGAACTACTTCAAGACAGGCCCAAAAGAGAAAACAACAGGATTCCACTTGTCATCACCTACAGTCCACAACTTAAACCCCTCCAATGCATTATCAGCAATCTATAACCTATCCTGGAAAATGACCCCTCACTCCCAGAGGCCTTGGGGAAAGGGCCAATCCTTACTTACAGACAACTCCCTAATCTCAAACAAATTCTTTCCAATAACCACACAACACACCTCCATCATAATCATCCAAGAACCCACTCCTGCAATCAGCTCTGGTGCCAACTGTGCCCACATATCTACACAAGCAATTTCATCACTGGACCCAACCACATCAGCCACCGCATCAGAGGCTTATTTAACTGCACATCCACTGATGTGATCTATGCCGTCAAATGCTAGCAATGCCCCACTGCCATGTATTTTGGCCAAATTGGACAGTCTCTGCCGGAAAGAATTAATGGACACAAATCAGATATCTGAAAAGGCAACAAACAAAAACCTGTTGGAGAACACTTTAATCTACCTGGACACTCATTAATGGATCTCCAAGCAACTGTTTTGTTTCAGGCCAATTCCACAAGCCAAATACACAGATAAGGATTGGAACTTAACTTCATTTACAAGTTTAATTCTTATGCAAATGGTACGAACAAGGACATTGGCTAGCTCGCACACTACCTTCCACATCCTAGGACTTAAACTGCCAACCAAACAATGGAGGTGCTAGTTGTTCTTATCAGCCAGTTGTAACTGTTTGAACCATGTACTCACTGTCTCGCTCTCTTTTTTTCTCCTTTCCCCCTCCTTTTTTCTCTTTTTTTCTCTCCCCCTCCTCCCCTTTCCTTATTTATTCTTGGATCTGGGCTTCTAATACTCCTGTAATCTGAAGAAGTGGGTTGCGCCCACGAAAGCGCATGATACCATCTACATGTTTTGTTAGTCTTTAAGGTGCTACTGGTCTATTTGTTGTTTTTTAAAGTTTTTTCCTGTTCCAGACTAACTTGGCTACCCCTCTGAAGCTTAGTAATAAAGACTTAGGGGAGAAATCACATATAAAAAGAAAGTATGTGAGATAAAAACAAAATTATCTCTATACCAAACATCTTGCAGGGTTTCCACTAGACATGAGTAACTCTTTGATAGGGTCATCAAGGTGGTAATAGCCACTTCAGCACAAGCCCCTACTGTAATATCAGAGACTGTGCAGTATCACTTACTTATTGAAGTACTCTAAGAAGATGAGACTAGTGGAGGTCCCTATGATGGTGGTCAGTCCCCCAATGGTTGCAGCATATGAGATGCTCAATGAGAGGCACTTGCAGATCATATGATCATGCCTGGACTGGTACTGGTATTTAGTGCTCAAGTCCAAGTCTTTGGGGTTAGGAGGCAGGACAAGTATCTGAGTCTGTAAAAGAGAAACACATGCCATAAAGCATATTAGACACTACCAACAGTCTTGTCTGGGCCAGCAAGGAAAACTTTGAGTGCCAAGATGTCTATGGGTTATAAAGAAATAACCTGCCTGGGTAAGAGGAGGCAGCTTATGCTCCATGGGAATTAACTGGGATCAGAACTAGAGACCTGGCCAGTAAGCCCAAACTGCTTGATCTACAGCCAAAATGCAGGGTAAACCATAATCAGACTTCTGATTAGAGTATGGCCCTGTTCCAGTCCAGATCTTAACTGGATACCAGGAAACCTTTATGAGCTGGGAGGAGTAGATTCTATAATTTCAGTTTTAAGAACATATAATCTTTGAGGCATGTTAGAAGCCTCCAGGCAATGCCTGGCAAACTTTCCACCCTCACACTGGGCAATCTAATATTAGGAGGGAAGAAAGGTGCAAGATAGCTGTAATACCTACTGCACAGCTGTTAGCATACGTCCCAGAAAAGAGGTAGATGAAAATGTGGCCACAAGAAACAGTGTGACACAAAGATGTTTCCATAGTGGTGGCTGGCAGTGGATGGTTCTCGAAATCAAGTTGTTATACTGAAAATAATAAGGTACCACACCTAGGGTATGTCTAGACTACATGGCTCTGTCGACAGAGCCATGTAGATGAGGCAGGACGACAAAGGGAAATGAAGTGGCGATTTAAATAATTGCCGCTTCATTTCCCTTTTTCGAGTAAACTAATCTACATGGCTCCGTCGACAGAGCCATGTAGTTTAGACATACCCCTAGAGTCCTGTCACTTGTAGCACAGGGAAGGGGGAAAATAAAAAGCCTGTACTATAGGATCAGGAAAAAAGCACCAGCACCAGAGAAGCCGGATTCATTTGCAACAGTATAATTCTATTGGCTTCTCATGGGCTTATTTCCCCCTGAGGAGTCTGGTGGTGCTATGGGTTTAATCATCCCTCCTGTAGTCTCTCTCATGAAAGCCTTAGTTCAAATTTGTATTCGGTCAAAACTGGAAAGAGTTTGGTTGTGACCATAGAATGTGGGTATGAGAGATGCTGAATGGCACAGATAATGCAGTAGCTTTTCTAAAGATATGTGTATAGATCCCTTTCGAGCCATATATGCAAATAAATGTGTTGATTGGCGTCTAACCTGTGTTGGGATCTGTTTATGCATGAAAGCAGTACATACACATAGCCAAAGTTCAACTTCAGGCATTGGAAGTAGGAAATGCAGATCAGGATTGGGGTATATTGGCGGAAGTGTCTGTATGCATGTGTGTGTGGGGAGGGCATGTGTGTGGTGGGTTGTCAAAGGAGAGGAAGTGCAGGGATATTGGAAATAGGGACTGATAGAGCTGTCTGTAATATGCTGGAACGGTTTCTGCTGCCTTATGTTTGGCTTTAGCTAGAAATCTATGACAAAAATTAATGTTTGTGTAGAGTTGCCTCCAGAGGGACCTTTGGGGAAACAAAGTGGAACAGTGAAACAGAAATGGAAACTATACAGCCACAGCATGGGATATATGGCACTAAATGCCTATGGGAACAGCCTTTGAGGAACACCTTCTCTTACCATTTAGCTACACTAAAGAAGCCCAAAAGATATAACAAGGCTGTAAAGGCAGAAACTAAAAGTGGAAACCATCTCAGGAACCAGCATGGGTCTAACTGTCATATGTTCTGAACTTGCCGGGGTAAAGATTGCATGGGAAGCTACTGACAAGTAAGCATCGGAAAGCAGCAAGAATGTGTTGCATTTCTCTCCTCCAGAAAATTACCACCTCTTACCTGAGGTAGATGCTGCCCCTTGTTTTTGGGATTCACAGGTCCAGTTGGGTTGGCTATCATGTGCACACCATTCATATTCTATAAGAAGGTAAATGCCCCTTAATTAACCAATACTCTCTATCTAATTCCAGAAGACACCTTCAAGGGTGCTTTGTGAATAGTACAGTCAGAGAACCATCCAATAAATCCCCTGCAATTTATCTGAAACCTTATTCTATGGAATAAAACATTAAATAAAATTAGGTCTTTTTATTTAAAAAAATCTTAAAGTTTAAATGGTCGGTTTAGCTTTCCTCCCTCTGTCACCATGGCAACGTTGTGATGATAGAATCCAACATAAACCTTACAAGAGCCTAGAGGCACCTGAGCCTTGTTTTTATAAGGGCTAGAATGGTCAGCCAGTAGCATGCCCTAGTTGACTGAACATCCCATGCTGTAGGAGTGCCCAAATCTTGTATAGCAAAAGGCCACATTTGCTACTTGCTGGGAGTACATGGGCCACATTTACTCACGAGTCAATTGAACTGATCACAACCTCTCATGTAAGATGGCAGCATGGAATACAGAAACTACAGAATCGGTGTTCCATCTTAATCTCAGGAGCCAGGCTGTTAGGATCAAGCTAAAGCATGGTATGCTGTGAAGTATGGACTCTACAAGAATGACCTCCCATTAAGGATAACAGACTGCACCATGCACAATATAGAATTCTGTGAGCCACATTTTTGTCATTCCTGTTTGTACTGCTTTATAATGCAGAGCTGAGTGTAGGACACATGGCATAGGGGCTATCTATCACAATACCTTAGTATGGACCAGGGAGCTGGAGTCAATGGTTGTGGCACTAAAAACAAAGAAAGAAAAATATATTTTTAAACACATTTTTTCCCAGCTATCCCAGAGGGCACACGTTCAGGGCAAGTAGTGGAACACCTGAACAAGAACTAGATTCGGCTGAATTGTGAAAAGTTCAATTTATTCCAACATCTCAAGTGACATCTTAGCTAGATACATGGGAGAGTCACTTTGTTCCAAAGGTCTGTCTCTGGCACTATGACAATGGGATTCCACCTCCATGAAACCAGCAGTGTTTACTGACAAACTTTTAATGTCATTATCCCAGTGGAGTGAATCACTGAAAAACTGAACACTTCTATTCTATTCTATATTCTTATTCCTCCCTCATTACCACTGCATCTGAGCATCTTCCAGTAACTCATTAAAGCAATGTGACTAACATCTATCTCATGTGACTTGTGGATCATGGAGTAATGGTCTTGGTCACTTCCACCACTGAATTGGACTTAACTTTTATACGGTGGAATAATCTTTTACTTCTGATTGGTTCAGTAGCTTTACCTTCCCAATATATTTCAAGCTCATCTACTTTTCTAGTTTTTTTCCATTGACATACACTACTAGTATGCTATTTTTCAGTATGGGTATGTCTATATTGCATTCCTCTTTCTAGAGAGGAATGCAAATGCAGCTGAGCAAAATTGCAAATGAAGTGTGGATTTGAATTTCCTGCCCTTCATTTGCATAATCGTGTCCGGGCGCTATTTCAAAATATCCTATTTTGAAAAAAGAAATGCTGTCTAGACACGGTTATTTCAAAAGAAAACCCTTCTTTCGAAATTACCCTTAAACCTCATTTTATAAGGAGGAAGGGTAATTTCAAAAGAAGGGGTTTCTTTCGAAATAACTGCATTTAGACAGCATTTCTTTTTTCGAAATAGGGTATTTCGAAATAGCTCCCAGACGCGATTATGCAAATGAAGCACGGGAAATTCAAATCTGCGCTTCATTTGCAAATTCACTCAGCTGCATTTGCATTCCTCTCTCGAAAGAGGAATGCAGTGTAGACTTACCTTATGGTTAATTGAATAATGCTCCATTTGGAGCGTGATGCTTTACAGCACAGATGCATGGCAGATAATGATAAGGTAAAAGGAGAGATGCCGGAGAGGGAGTTTAGGGAAAATCAGTCCCATGATAATGAGAGTGATGATGCAAGGCTTCCAAGCTACTTCACTCTAGTATCAGGATCAGTTCTAGGAGGAGAATGTAGAGCAGAGGGTATCATTACTCATTTCCGTCTTATTAACAAACTGGGAAAATACAGCCTACATGGAGCTACCATAAGATGGATGCATAACTAGCTGGATAACCATTCTCAGAGAGTAGTTATCAATGGTTCGCCATCATGCCTGAAGAGCATAATGAGTGGGGATCAGTTTTGAGACGGGTTCTGTTCAACATCAATGACTTAGATAATGACATAGAACATTTATAAAATAGGAACATCTGTCAGCCTAAGCCCCACTCCTCACATAATCTTTTCCCATCAAACATCTCAAATGCTCATTTGTGAGCTTCTGTTTGCCCTTTCTTTTTGCCAATCCTGTGCTCATTTCATTGCAACCTGCGTCGGTTCAAATCTCCAGTAGTGATGCCCAGGGTTCATTCTTACTCCTCATTGGTGAAAATGAGCTCCACTGAGGCTTGGCCATGTTTTTCACTGAGACCTAAAGTAATGAGTGGAGGGAAGAAAGAAAGAGAGAGAGAGAGACTGTCAGAGTTGGAAGCTGAGCAGTTTTCCTTTGCTTCAATTCAGAACTATTTCCATGAACACTTTTTTCTACTCTGGGACGTAACGCAGCATATTATTAGTAAAGGATGGTGAAGCATTGCAGTTGCCTAGGGAGGTGGTGGAATCTTCATCCTTACAGGTTTTTAAGGCCAGACTTGACAAAGCACTGGCTAGGGTGATTTAGCTGGGGTTGGTTCTGCTTTGAGCAAGGGGTTGGACTGGATGTCCTCTTGAGGTCTCTTCCAACCCTAGTCTTCTATGATTCCTCCCTATTTTCTTATTTATTTAACTTTGCTAATAAAGACCTGTCAGTAACATACCGTATGTGACTACAGGTGTAGACCTTTAGTCTTAGATATGAGAGGCTATCAAGGTTGGATCTGGTCAGCATTAAGATGGAAGACCACAAATCCAAAAACAAAAGGAGGGATTTTCACTCCCAACACAGGCCCTGCAGTGGAATAGGGAGTGAAAGAGTCCCTTAGCTGGCAGGTGGACAATATCACAAGGGCCATGCCAGGGTGGCACCAGGGCTGTAACATAGCACCATGGAGGTATTGTGTAGCTGCCCATAGTCCACAGGAACTTTGTTGTTGTGCTTTGGATCAGCTCCCTTGGCTGTCTACTTGTAGTGGTGGCAGTGTAAGAGAAGGGTGGTTGTTTCAGACCCCGAGCCTCTTAAGTACACCTTTGTTTCCTTGCCTCTGGGCTGTGCCTCTGTGTGCTGGAAGCATTTCATTGCTGGATGAGGATGTTCCATTATTGCCAGACAAAATATTACATCAAGATGGAATTAAGGTTGAAAGTATGTTACAGTAACTTAAAAGTTTAAAAAAAACCCCACTATTGCTATGATGTAAATTAACTAAGAACCAAATATTACCAACCCTGGAAATTCAGAGTTAGAGTTATATATAAAAGAAATCCAAACATGTCAAGGTTTGGAAATGCAGTTGAGAGGTCTAATAGCCTTCCATATGCCCTGTAATGAGAGTGCTATACCTGGTCTAGTGTTCCCTCCTCCACTCCCATGGATGAGACGAGTGTGTCATAATCAGTTATCTTCCATAATCAGGTATGCAGATGGTCCAGAACTTTATGTAATATGTTATGGAGGCATGGATAGTGTTTGGCCCATAATTAATATTGACTCTAAAGCCAAAAAAAAAAAATTCTTTTTGCTCCTTATTTAAAATACATTGTTTCCTTCCCCAGGTTCTAAGAATTTACAAGTAAATGTCTTAGTATAGGGATTAAAATTAATTAAAAGTAGGACCTTTAAAAAGTTAGCAACCAATTTTAGACTTTTTATTATTCCTAATTATTTTGGTATCAGAATAACCCACTCTTTGAACTTCACATGTAGTTAAAACTCACAAATTTTGTGCATGAGCTGCACTTGATTATTATTTTTAATTATTTCATTTTATTATTTTTTTAATTTTTTAAGATTAGTGGTCATTTCCCTTTTTATTCTTTATAACTGAAAGTTTCTCCTTCAGCAGAGGCTGAAAGACACAATGTTCAGCTAGGAAATTCCACAAAAACATCTTTCAAAACATCTTCCATCTCCCATTGTTCTAGGCAGAACTGAAGAGACAGCTGTCTTTGGTGGGTGGCCATCTTGAAAAAGCCATCTTCTCTCACTTTCATTGTTCTCAATTGTATCGAGTGCCTCTGACTCCTCAAACATGGGTAGGTGTTGCTGTGCCTTACCAAACAGCCTAGTGTGGCCCCAGCCATGCTCTGCCACAAGGGTAGGCCCCCTCCTGCCGTTCCCTGCTCTCTGCCTTGGCTGGCCTGGGCTGGCTGGCCTCCCTGCTGGAGGGAGACAGGGTGTTAGGGCTAGCTGCACTATCTATCCACTTGCAGCACCAGGCTCCAAAGTGCTGGAGTTTGTGGGCACAGCGGGTGTGCTTGGGGCTCTTTTGGAAGGACAGACTGATGGAAAGGAGCAGGGCCTTGCGTAGAATGGGAAGGTCCAGGGGTAGCCTCCCCCAACAACTTGGTTGCCAGCTGCCCATGCCCGCAAAGCATATGTGGCCACTGTCTTCTCTGAGAGCAGTTGTGGCTTGCAGCCAACTCTGTCCACACATCTATACAAGTGACATCATCACAGGACCCAATTACATAAGCCACCACATTAGAGGCTCATACAACTGCACATCCACTAATGTGATCTGTGCCAGCAATGCCTCTCTGCCATGTATATTGGCCAAACTGGACAGTCTCTGTGACAAAGGATTAATGGACGCAAATCAGATATTCAAAATGGTAACACACACAAACCTGTTGGGGAACATTTTAACTTGCCCGGGCACTCACTAATAGATCTAAAAGTTACTATACTCTTACAAAGCAATTTAAAAAACCAGCTGGAGAGCGAAGCTGCAGAACTTGTCTTTATTTGCAAATTTGACATTTTTAATCAAGGTTTGAACAAAGACATGAACTGGATGGGCTGCTATATTCAACACCCTATTAACATCAAAAGCTAGGTATTGGGCACTTACAGACCACTTTATTAGCCTCATTTAGCACGGACCCTCTAACTGACAAGCTTTTCTTCCCCTTCTCTTTTCCTCCCCATCCCCTCTTTTCCTGCTGTTTATTTGTACCTCTGGATTCCTTGCTCCGTTCATCTGAAGAAGTGGGTTGTGCCCACAAAATCTACATTTTTTGTTAGTCTCTAAGGTGCTGTAGGACCATTCATTGTTTTTTAAGCTGCTCCACTGACAGCAATAGAGATGGTGGCCATTTTGGGGAGTTCTTTGTCGCAGATAAACTTTCAGTTATGAAAACTAATGGCACAAAATGACCAGTAAGCTTAAATATTCAAAAGTGTCTATTGTACCAGGTCAACTAAACAAGTACACCAGGAAGGTGAAAAAACTAGATATACATGTGTGTGCATGCAGGGCATGTAGAGAAGTAAAGAAAACTGGTGTGCGTGTGGAGGAACATGGAAAAGGCAGTGATCATATGAAAGCTAAAAGGGCAGGGAAAATTGAAGCTGTTTTGTTCAGCTCCAATGAAACAAAGCAGCTGTACAGGCAGGTTAAATGACCCGTATGCTCAGGCTGTTTTGTACTATTTTCAGGTAAAGCAGCCAGAGAGTAGCAAAGAATCTGACCTTCCAAAAGTTAGAACTAAATAATATATCTAAGCTGGATACTACATATATTAAATCACCCGGATACATTCTCTTTGAGTTTCTTGTTTAGTGTGGTTCATATATGAAAATGTTCATCAAAAAACTTGAGGAAATTCCTAGACAAAAACAATGCTGAGAGTAAATGTAGGGTAAATGCTTATAACCTCCTTAAATTACAGGGAGGTTATAAACATTTCAAAACTAAGCATTATAAACCCAGGAAATTCACAGTTTAAATGCAAAAGAAATCCAAACGTGAAGATATAGAAATGCACATGTAGAACACCTAAACAACCTTACCTGTGTCCTGCCACAGAGCCTTCAAACTTTCCATCTAGTTAGAACTCCCTGAAAGCTTGTGCATAAGCTACAATTTAAATCTACCCTGAAGTGATGCCCTCAACTCAGCTTCCCTTCAGCCTACACAGACTCCTAATTCCACTTCTCCTGCCAGATATCCCTGAGGCTATAAAATAAATATAGCTGTACACAATATACAAAAAATAGATAACAGGGCGAAATCCTCATGTAGTATAATTCACATTGCTCCACTGGTTTCCATAGATCTATGATGATTTACAGGAGCTGGATTTGGCCTCCAATATGTAAAAATGAAAGAAGAATTAATGAGATCATCATATACCTATTGGCTCCTGCTCTTTAGACATGGTGTTGCCTGCAGTACTGATGACCTCATGCTCCTCATCAGCATACACTAGTTCCTGTAGCACTGCCTCCACAATTGGCATCACCATGGCTGTGGTAGAGGTATTGGAAAGCCACATGGATAAAACGGTTGTACAGCACATAAAGCAGAGAAGTAACCTAGAATACAAGAGAGAACAGCCCTCTGGGGGCACTTTTACAACTTTTTCATGACCCCCCCCCTTGTCCAGTATTTTAATTAATTAATTATTATTTATTTATTATTTCTCCTCTTTACTTGCAAATATATTATATTGCATCAAGTTGAAATTCACCCCAATACAGTGGACCAGCACAATGCATCATTTCAGCCCCATCTATGCCCTGACTACAAATTTGTAACAAGGTGAAAACAGGAAATTCTGCATTTCATCATGAGTACTTTGTACACATCAAACAACAGTCAAGGAGGGAACAAACAGAAGAGCCCAAAGAAATGTGAGAGCACAATGAACAGAGAGTATTGGATGAAGGGATAAAAGACAAAAAAGAAGAGGCAGAAAGACAGGGGACAGAAAAATTCATAAATTTTATGGACATGAAAAGATCATCAAAGATTGACTTAAGACACCAGATTGGAAAAGTACAATGCATTACAGGAACTGACACCATATGCTTTTGAAAAGCATACAGGGCTAGATTTAATTAATATTTGCGCATTTATTTTTAAACATGATGCCAGTATCCTTTAATGTTCTAAACTATTATAAAAAATTCACTCACATGCCTGGCTTTGCTCCAGCCATCATGACCATACGCAAAGCAATCCGCTTGTGTAGGTTCCACTTTTCAACAGAAGCTGCCACACAAATCACCCCCATGAGGAGCAAAGTTGTGTTCTTGAAATACTCTGCAGCCACCTGCAGGAAAGGCAAGTTGGAGATAAGCAATCACAGAATGAAGTCACTTGCAGACAGCATGAAGGGAAAGTGGAAGAAATGGAAAGCCTATGATTCAAAATACCACAACTTAATTCCTTTTCCTCTAGTGTTGATAAATTAAAATGTATCATGCAACCTGTCAGCTAGGTTTCTCAATTTTGGAGAGGCAGAGAGAAGTTGAGAGAGGTCATGTGATTTTCTGTTACTTTATAAAAGTTTTACATGGTAATGTGTTAAATGTTTAGATTAAGCCCAAACTGACACATCTTCTATGGATTCCCACCTGCCAAAACTTCTGAAGTGCTCATTCAACCTGGGATTCTACACGTACCCACTTATTCTTAAGTCATTTAATCATAAGGAAAGCAAGGCTAAAATGCACCCACAGAAAGCTCCCAGAGACTGATCATGCGTGTGTGTGTGTGTGTGTGTGTGTGTGTGTTTGTGTAAGAGAGAGAGCAAGAGAGCACAAAAATCCACAGCTATTTTATAAAAATAATTACACAGAAAATGCCATTGCACTTTTGAAGAATTTTCTGGAAATCTTGGGACAAATTTCCATCCCCTTGTGAAACAGAACAGGTTTGAATCATGATCTAATAGCAAATCTCCATGCAATTTTAGCTACAGAGTCACCACCAATGCCTGTATAATAAACCTCAACCCTCTACCCTGACACAAACTCTCTCAGTCACTTTAGCTAAGATATTTAGAGTCAAATTGTGGCCGCATTTCTCCCTGAAAGGTCACAAAGGAAGCTTGTGTCAGAGTAGGAAACTGAATCTAAGTCTCCAGAGCTCCAAACTAGCACCCTAACCATTGGACCATCCTGGACCTCTTCATAATTAAAAAAAGAAAGTAAGGACACCTAAATACTATTCCTAACTTAGCCACGGATTTCTGGTGTAAAGTCCCTAAAGTCTAAATTTTCAAAATTAGTTACCTGAAGTTAGGCATCCAAATTCATATTTCAGCATGTAAATAGGAAGGCTGGGTTTCAGATATGCTATGCAACTGCAGCTTCCATTACTAGTTCAACACTATCAAAGGAGTTTTCCATGCAAGAACATAGGTTGTATTTTAAAAATATGATAATAATATAGCAGAGAAAGTTGTAGTTTTAACACATTCATTAGTTGAGGTGAAGGAGTCACAGGAAACGGTTCACAACGACCAGCTAACAGTTAATTTTACAACTTCTCCTGTCTACACTGGGATTTTAAAATGCTTTAGCAATCATGTGTCAGCTATTATACTTTAAAATCATTCTCTCTCTCTTTTTTTGTTTTTGGTGGGGATGATCCCAAACAAGTAACATTTAAAAGAGTAGGCCAACATTTAACCCAAAGCCCAATTATAGAACCAACACAATGTCGGGCTAGGGTTTGAAAACACAGGGTTAAATCCTGGCCCCATTGAAATCCTTGGGAACTGGCCATTGACTTCAAAAGGATCAAGATTTCTCTTATTGTCCTTAATCTCGCCACACCTCATTGGTGATTATTTCATGATAACGATCCTTGCTCTCTTTTCTAAAGCTTTGCTCATGAAAAGTGCTATCTTAAGTTATAAAAAAATCTTTATTTTTATTTATGTAACAAATTCCCATGATGACAAAAAGGGACTTGGACATCACGGTTCAATGTTTGCCAAAAACTTTTAAATATCACATTTTCATCTATCTTTCACTACTTTCTACCTCATTAACTCTCCTCCCCACAAACACACACACCTAGTCCAGCATTTTTTTAATAAAAAAATTCTTAGACTGAATGAAAGGGATCTATTGAGCTAGCAACACAAGGACTCAATTGTTTCCCTTTATCCCTTTAAAAGTATTTTGGAGAAACAAAAGAATATACCACACATGCACACACGCACGCACACACACACACACACACACACACACACACGTGGCCATGTGAGTGATATTTGGTGTAAACCATGTGGCAAGACCCTGAGTTCCCTGGCAGTTCAGCAGGCCCGCCAACAGGAGTGGGGCAAAGAAGGAAATTGTCCTGAGGCCTGGAGATTCTAAAGAGCCCAGGGCTCTGGCTGTTGCCTTTGCTACTGCGGTAGCAGCAGCTGCTGGAGCTGCCCACAGGCCCTTTAGAATCGCCATGGGAGCACTGCTCCATCCCTGCCTCTTCCTCCTGAGACTCCGCCCCTTCCAGGTGCATGGAGCTGTCCCCCCCAGCCACATTGCCCATGGGCTTAGCAATTTTGAAGGCTCCCCTGCACATCAGACTGGAAATTTTGCAACAGCATCAGCGAATGCAGGGATTTTTTTAAATTTAAGCATTTGTTTAATTTTTGGGAAATGAATAAAGCAGACTGTAGAGTATTCCTGTTATTATTTAATTTAAATTAAATATTAAATTAAATTTGTAGTACGCGGCACATAAATTTTTAAATAGTCAGCTGTTTTCGGTTTTTGTACTGAAAACATGCAGCTGTTTACAAGGGAAGGGAGAAGAACTGTAGGGCCTTGCTATTGCATAGGGCACAACTGGGGGTTTTGGCACTGGGGAAGGAGTATGAGGCAGGCTGAGGTTGTGTAATGAGTGCAAGAAGGAGGCTCAGTGTGTGTAACAAGCACAAAGCATAACCTCACAGTCTAATTAAGTAATTTTCCATGTCAACCCTTTCACCACTGATTGCAAGTTTATTATGCCACTGAGCTTACCAGGGCAGTTTACACCTTGAAGAGCAGTTTCAGACTAACTGTACACTTCACTGTATCAGTTTACATTCAGGCCTGGTACTGCACTTAGATCATGCCTGTACTATGAGTGAGGGATATGACTCTCTGGCTTCTGTTCACATTATTTGTGCAGACAAGCCCTGTGCTTCCTGTTCTAATAAGCTGACACTGATCTTCATGCTGAGAACAAGAGTAAAAGAAAAATCCTATAAAGAATGTAGATAGCATTAATGGAAATCCCCAGTCTCATAATACAAGAACAAAATGACTAATGAATATTAAAAGAAACAAATTCAAAACAGATCCAAGAGAATATTTTTTTCCTCACAACTCACAATTAACTTGTGGAACTCATTGATATTTTTCTCCACTCTAGCTCATTTCATCTGAGGAAGTGGGTTGTGCCCATGAAAGCTCATGATTCATTCTCTCTCTATATATACATATATTTGTTAGTCTCTAAGGTGCTGTTTTTAAAGTTACAGACTAACATAGCTACCCCTCTGAGTCATTGACACGAGATATCACTGAAGTCAAGCTTAGATGGATTTGTCAAACAAATTAGACATTTATATAGGTAACAATAGCTAGTTATAATAGTAAATATTAGTAGCAATTTTGGAAGACATAGATATCCTCCTGCTTCAGGGATCAGAGGGTACGTATAGACTACAGGCTTTTGTCGACAGAGACTTTGTCGACAGATACTGTCAACAAAGAGCGTCTAGACTACATCCGGTTCTGTCGACAAAGCAAGCTGCTTTGTCGACATGAGAGTGTAGACACAAAGGACGGTGTAGATGCAATAACGCCTTCTGTTGACAGAAGTCTGTCAACAAAAGGCATTATTCCTCATAGAATGAGGTTTACCGCAGTTGACAAAACTGCCGAGTTCTGTTGACATTATGGTGACAGAACTCGGCGGTAGTGTAGACGCAGGTATAGTTTTGTTGACAAAAGTCCACTTTTGTCGACAAAACCCTGTAGTCTAGGCACACCCAGACTGCCTCTAAGTCCTGAGGTTTAGGAGGAGGTTTTCCTTGGGAGTTATCCATAGTTACCTACTACGAAGCTTCTCCCACCTTTCTCTAAAGCAGTTGGTACCAAGAATTGTTGGTGAAACCTGCACTAGCTGGACCAATCATCTGTGGCCATTCCTATGTTTCTGTATATGATGGAATGCACCCCTGTATTCGCACAATATCTGTAATAATATTTATACAGAATATGCCTTGTAAGGAATCATTTGAAAAGTAATAAATTGCCAGTCAATAATATAATGATCAAGTGTATGTAACAACATTATATACACAGTCATGAACATAAACTGAAATCATAACTGAAGTGTGTTTACCAGACAGGTCTGGCAAGTATCTTTGTTTCTCAAAGACAAAGGACAAATTGAAACCCAGCCAAGGTGTTATCAAAGCTGATGGGACAGAGCCTATCAAGTGGCCATTCTTTGGTAACGAGAGAGGACAGGAACATAAGTCTTCATCTTAGCAAAGAACAGCAAAAAACCTCCGCCCTACCAGCAGTGTTCTCTCTCATTTTTTCCACCCCTCAGTGGAATGATTTTTTCTTACTGTGGAGGTGATGTGTAACATGTCACCTTCATATTGGTGCACATGACAAAATTCATGTGGTGGGAGTGGGGCCAAGAGGTTCTGAGTGGGAGAGGGGAATCAGGGTTGGGGCAGAGGGTTGGGGTGCAGGAATATGAGGGCTCCAGCTGAGGATGCAGGCTCTAGGATGAGGGTGGGTTTGAGGGGCTCAGGGCTGGGAGAGAGGGTTGGGGTGTAAAGTCTCTGAGTGGGGATGAGGAGTCTGGAGTGTAGGAGGGGTGTAGCCATGTAGCTTTATATAATCTAATGTGCCTCAGTGTACCCTGCCAGCCACCCTTTCTGAAAGCAGAAAGGACCTTTATCTTACCATTGGAAAAGTTGCAGTTGCCAGAATTTTGTGTCTGAAGCTGATTCCAAGGCAGAAATTCTTATGGTTTTTGTTTTAAGTTTTAAAATTAGCATTGTTAATTAAGTAAAAGGGTGTGATGATTGTTTTATTTAAATTGTAATTTGATGTTCCTGCTTAAATATTCATATTGTGTCTGTGCAACAACAAGATCAATTCTGTTTTGTGTGTGTGAATGAGGAATGTGTGTTAGAAGCTAAGTGTGAAGGCCATCAACAGACCAGATATTTCACAGAGAAGACGAGGTTAGATGTAAAAGCGGCAGGAGATGCTGTGTACCTCTATTGAGATGCGGATGAAGGGCAGATTGATGACTCTAAAAGATAAGGCGAGCACCTATTGGTTGGGAAAAGATAGCTGGACATGAGAAGAACAACTTAAGAAAACAAGCACTCATCAAATGGCAATTGATTACAGCATGACAGTGCAAAATGTACTGATCCCAGTAAAGGAAAACTGCTATAAAAAGGAGCTGCTTCCCCATAATTTTTGGGTACATCCTGCCAACACAGGAGCATTGGTCCGGACCAATAGAGCCCTGCTCCTATCAGCGATCAATCTGGATGGCCACTGGAGAGACATGGACTGTGAACTGGTAAATATAACATCAATTGGTGGGACTGTATGTGTGTGTCTATATAAGCATATGCTAACGGCTTTACTATTGTATTCTTAATAAATGTGGCATATTGCCTTTTCCCCTATAAAGATCCTGTGTGCTTCTTATAAGCATAACAGGGGGGGCTCCAAGTTTGGTGAGGGGCTCAGAGCGGGGCAGGAGGTTGGGGCTTGGGATTATCCGGATGGTTCCATGATGGGGATGGCAAGGAGGCGCTCCTTTCCCCTGGCCATGGCAGCTCAGTGCTGGGGTTGGCAAGAAGGGGCTTTCCTCCACTGGCCACTGCAGCTTCAGGGCTGGGAGAGAGATCTGGGCACCTTCATGGGGCTTAATGGGAATCTGCATGGCTGCATCGTTTAGGGGGAACTTAGCCTACTAGACCCCATGGCTCTTTGCTCTCAGCTGGAAAGAAGTTAACCTAGAGGTCACTCTCAGGAAGATGCATGTCAAAGGGTGACTGAACTATAAAAGTGAGGGGAAAGCACCCCAAGTTCTTGCTCCCTTTCCAGCTCTCTTTGCCACCTAAGACGACAAAAGAAACAGCCTATGGGCTTTGGGTCCTAGCCTATGAGGTTAGCCAGCAGTGTCCTAAAAACGTGCAAGAACTTCACCTTGAACCAAGTCTAGTGTTTTTAATTTTAGACAGCATTTTATTTTTGTTTTTCTTGT
This sequence comes from Pelochelys cantorii, assembly GCA_032595735.1. Classification (NCBI taxonomy): domain Eukaryota; kingdom Metazoa; phylum Chordata; order Testudines; family Trionychidae; genus Pelochelys; species Pelochelys cantorii. The sequence goes on from CM064326.1 coordinate 243,003,200, forward strand.
AACCATTTCTGACTCTAATGCCTCATCAGTTGCACTCACTAAGGGTATGTCTACACTACAAAGTTAATTCGAAATAACAGCAGTTATTTCGAATTAACGTCAATAGCGTCTATACAGCCAAACCGCTATTTCGAAATAAATTCGAAATAGCGGAGCACTTATTTCGAATTTGGTAAACCTCATTCTACAAGGAATAACACCAAATTCAAAATAGCTAATTCGAAATAAGTGCTGTGTAGACACTTATTTTGAATTGGGGGGCCGCCAGCCCTTCCCAGTTTCCCCTGGTGGCCACTCTGGGCACAACCAGGAAAACTCCTCTCCTCTCCCCCAGCCCCAGGGCCCTTAAAGGGGTAGAGTCTGGCCACTGGGCACGTTCGAGAGCCAGGCCTGCCAGCAGCCGGAGACCTTCACTCAGTGGCCGCACAATGGCAAACAGTGGCAGCCAGCCGTCCCCCACCCAGTCCCCCAGCACCGAGAGTCCAGCCAGGGGCCGTAGACAGTGCATGCCCGCCTGGACTGGTGCAAAGATCATGGACCTCATTGAGGTGTGGGGGGAGGCCCCCAATGTCCATGATCTCCGCACCAGTCGGAGGAATGCCACCGTCTATGGCTGCATAGCGGCCACCATGGCCCACAAGGGACACAGGCGCACCCAGGAGCAGGTGTGCCTGAAAGTTAAGGAGCTGTGGCAGGCGTACGCCAGGGCCACCAGGGGCGGTGCTGCAGCAGGGGCTGCCACCTGCCCCTACTTCCCCGCCCTCATCCGAATCCTGGGGAACAGGGCGGTCCGCGCCAGCCCTGGGGGCAGCAAGCCGGAAGCTGAGGGCCCTGACCCAGGTGCAGCAGAGGGGCCACCACCAGCTGTCCTGGCACCGGAGTCGGCAGGGCCGTCTGGGGAGGCCATACCAGGTAAGTGCCAGCACTGTCCCCTACCCAGGGGGAGGCAGGGAGGGAGACCAGGGACTGCGCGTGTGGGCCATGCCTCCCACGGATCACGCAGCCACCTGGGCACGTGCAGTGCCACCCTTGGGCAGGTGGCTCCAGCTGCATGCCACACAGGGGCCGTGGCCCGATAGCCACATGTGTGTGTGAAGAGACCCGACACACTCCTGACCTCGGGACAGGACACAGCAGGACGCCCTCCCTTCACACGCCCCCTCTACACAGGGGCTGGGGAGATCTCCCCCCCGCCCAGGCCGCACTATACACAGCACTGGGGCATGGGTGCGGTCTCAGGGCAGCTCCCACTCCCGGGCAGAGCTGGACATGACGACCATGGCCTCTGTGCAAGCACATCGGCTCTGATGGTGCAGGGCATGGTCGCCCTCACCTCGCGGGGGGGGGGGCTGGGCATCATCCACTGTATCCCCAGGGAGAACTGATCACTTCTCTTCTTTCTCTACAGATGCACCAGCTGCTTGTGCAGGGTGCACCACCCCTCCTGGGACATGCTCCCGCACCCGCAGCCTCAGCAGGACCACCACCACGCGGCTGGGGTACAGAGAGCAGCACCTGCAGGCCCTGCGAGCCCAGACCCGGATCATGGAGCAGCAGGCGCAGGACGACCGGAGTTCCAGCAGGAGCTGCTTGCCCAGCGTCGTGCCATCTGTCACCATCTGCAGGCCCTGGTGCAGAGTGTGCTGTCCCATGCCGGTCCTGAGCCTGCTGCTCCCCCAGCTCCCGCTCCTCCTCCCACTCTTTCTCCCCCTCCTGCCTCTCCCTCCTCAACCTCCACACCCTGCTCCTCAATCTGCACACCCCCCAACTCAACCTCCGCACCCTCCTCCCCATTCCCCTGGGGACACCGAGGCCCCCTCCCCCCACGGTGCTGGGAGGCAGTTGGCCTGGCAAGACCCCCACCCCTGAGTGCTGAGCTTTCCCTCCCTCTTCTTCCCCTTGCTTCCCCCTTCCCCCTCCCCTCTCCCACACTCTCTCCTGCCCTCTCCCGCCTCCTTTCCCAGTCTCCCCAGAGGTTCATCCCCCCCCTCCCAGTTGTGTTAAATAAAGACAGTTTCTATTTTTGAAAATACATGTATTTTATTTGACATCAGGAAGGGGGGTTAGGGAGGGGTAAGTGGAAGGACGAGAGGGAGGAATGGGGCAGAAGCCCCTAGTGGGGCAGACCGGGGAGACTGTTAGCACTCCTCAGGGTGGAAGCTCTCCCGCAGGGCCCCCTGGATCCTGACAGCCCCGCTATGGTCCTCCCGGATGGCAGCCCGCAGACAGTGCAGCCAGGCTGCTGGCAACATGTCCATGAGATGCAGCACAGTCCCCAGGGGCAGGTCTGGTTACATGTTGCAGAGTGCTGTGGTGTCCCAAGTGAGGGCAAGCAGAGCACTCCAAGACACAAATGCTTTGCTGTCCCTCAGCTAGGTAGCCCAGCAAGCAGAGAAACCTGAGAACTGTCTGTCCGGGATGGGGGGGTCGGGTCCCTTTAAGCACAAACCTCGGATAGCCTGAGGCAGCAGTCCCACATACTAAGTCTGACCCTGATGCCCTGCCGGCACTGGTTCCGGCCAGCCTTACCTTCGATTCAGGGTCCGCTCAATGTGGACGCGCTATTTTGAATTAGAAAAATGCTATTTCGATTTAGTTTTTGTGTCTAGATGCGTTATTTTGAATTAGCTTAATTCGAATTAACTAATTCGAAATAAGTTAATTCGAAATAGCGCTGTAGTGTAGACATACCCTAATATTTTATTTTTTATTGTAAAATAAACTTATTTTATTCTTTAATTAAATCTAATCCAGTGTTGTAAATTGTTTGGGTAACTTCATTTAAGGTAGCAAATTGTTCTGTATTGATCCCCTTCAAGGAGCAACAGGCCTAATATATCTGGACTGTCCATATTTTGGGGGGAAATTCAGGACTGGGAGTATGTAGAGGGTCACCCTGCAAATAGCAATCAAGGCTGGTGGAAGCCACTGTGTGATTGGTATTTGCTGAGAGGCTGCTGGCTTCAGAGCAGATGGGCCAGGGCTATGGGAATACAGACACTTTGGGTGTAGCCTACATGCTGACAGGCTAATTGTGAGTAATCCAGGATGAAAGCTACAGCAGCATTGTGATACATCCAAGGTTGCAGGGCAGGGGTGATACAGCCCCATGTGGGTCCGGATTGTATTTGGGGATGTCAGACTATGTTCCTTCTATAGGCAGCTGGTTAACCTACTTTTTACAGGTTTAGGGCACTTAGCTGCCGTGTTAGCCCCGTTGCTCTCCTGTTTGCTGCAGACAATCAACAGAGTCAGAAGTGATAGAATATGTTTTGGGTTACCTCACTGGACTTCATGACGCCAAAGAGTGGGTAGAGGAAAGCAGGAACTAAGGCTGCAGCTCCGAGCGGTACTGCTTCTGAGACCCAGTATACAGCTGTCACTATCAGCACGTAGGCACATGAGCATTCCTGAAGGGAGAAATCACTGAGGTTAGCCATCACTCAAACCAACTCTGCTGTATCAGCCTTTGCAAATATGTCCACAGGTGATTAGATCATAGTGTTGTCTATGGGGACTGCATTATGGGGACTTCCCAAATGGCCAGTTGGCTGGGACTAAACTGAGTGCTACCACTAGGGGATTAGAGAAATTCCAGAAGACAGCAGGATGCTCATAAGAGTTTAAGAACTATAGCAATGACAACAGATGAGGAAAACACCTGGGATTAAAAAGAAGCGCATATTGAAGAGGTTACACAGTTTCTTAAATCACTTCAATTTTAAATATATAATTTTGAGAATTTGCTTTTACTGAATGGTCACTTCACATTGCTACCAATTTAACCACAACTCCCTCCGTCTCCAGACTGTATTCCCAGTTCTCAAATGCCTGTGCCATGATCCGTAAATATTAAAATGAGTCTTTGATTTCATCCACTCTAATTCAGTCTAGTCTAGGCACTCCAATTGGTGTTTTCTGCCAGTAGTGACATATTGTAACTATGATGAACTCTACAGGGATTTGAGAAAACATCTCTGTTTCTTAATTCAACCAGATCCCAGACTGTGGAATAGTGAAATCTTAGGATAGAGAGTTTAGCATTTGAACCAGTGTTATACTAAGGTTAAGAAAAAAATAAAATATACATGTTTGTTATGCAATCATAGCAGTTCTCATGTGATCCAGACTTTCTAATGAAATTATAACGCTATAGCGGAGCAATCTGGATCTGTATTTGTTTAATGGCATCTTGGGTACTATTATTCAACTAAATTGTTGGTTTTACTATTTATATTTCAGTTACTTTAATATTCTTTGTTATCTTAATTGTGAATGTTTAATGCCACGTTTCAGAAATAAGGGTTAAAACCAGGTCAGTGATAGCCTATTTAAACCTAAGCAACTGAATAAGATCTGGCAGAAGATTTTAAATAAATAGAAGCAATGACAGATACTAATCTGTGTAAACATTTTCTTTGGGCTGTGTTCTGGATGGTATGATATGCTGAACTACAGAAAAAAAAAACACTTGAGAATGGATCATAACTAGAGTACAGGGAGTACTGTCAATAGATATTCACATTGATTAGAATAAAAACTGCTAGTCCATTTAAAGGGTATTCAAGTCCCCTTTGATTTGTTTTCTGTTACCTTTTTCATCAAAGGATTTATTGTGTACAAAAATTATTGTCGAAAAGAAAGTGTTAGAAATGCTCATCAATTAACACAATAATTCATGCTGGAAGAATGCAACTTCTGAAAACTTCTGAAAACTCTTTGTTGTTTTGGGAGTCATCGAATCCAGGAACAGTAACAATGCAATAAACTGTAAGTGACAAATCACACAGGAAATTATGAGTCGTGAACACTCCAAGCAATAGTCTGTGATTATTATATAAGAAATCCATAGGGTGAAATATTTTCATACAAACTTTCCAATGAATTATTTTTAATAATGAACATGACAAGATTCATAGCTGTTGCAAATGATCAGAGCACCTTTAATTTCCATAGAGCTATCAGTTTATACCAGCTAAGCATCTGGCTCCCAATTTGTGAAAATTGACATCTGTTTGAAAATAATTCATGAACAGAGAAAGGGGCTAAATTTGTTCAGCTGTGGGCAAGAAATATTCCCAGAACTTCAAGCATAACTCACTGAGACTAAGGTAAGCTCTGCTGAATATCACAGAGAGTAAAGACAGAGACATCTATTCATAGGCGGCAAGTTATATGGGCCTCTGGTGTCTGTGCTCCACCAATATTCAGAGCACAGAGATCTGGCTCTACCAATGGTTGGGAATCTCCCCTGGTCCCACCCACCATCCCACCCACCTCCCCTGGACCATCTCTGTGCCCTGGGCGGGGCTGGCTGCCACCCTCTCCCTCCTCCTCCATTTTCCTCCTTTGGCTGGGGCCACAAGTCCCTCCACCTAGAGAAGCCCTGAATGACTCCCTCCCCCCGTCCTCCAGCTGCCCAGAAGAACCCCAGGGTAGATGTAACCATGCTGACCCAACCTTTTCTGGGTAAAAGCTACAGCATCTCTTGATTCAAAGTCCAGGTCTACACTAAGGAGCAAAGTTTAACTAAGGTACATAACTCCAGCCACGTGAATAGCATAGCTGGAGTTGACATATTTTAGTTCATCTTATCATGGCCTCCCCACTGCGAGAGGTCAATGGGAGAAACTCTTCTATCAATGCCCCTTACTCTTCATGAGCCAGTGGAGTACCAGAGTTGATGGAGGCACCATCAGCAGTCGATTTAGTGCGTCCTTTCTAGACCTGCTAAAGTGACCCCCTGGGAGGTCGACTTCTCCAGCATCGATCTCTCGGTAAGCGTAGACAAAGCCAAAGATGCTTCTGATATGCCCCTACTCTGTGCAGCATCTACTCTGCCACCTCAGCCATCTTTGAACCTGCATGGGGCACATCAAAAGCATCTTAGAATCAAGAAACGCTTTTCCCCAGAGCAGGCAGAGCTACTGTGACAGTGGCTAGGGCCCCCGGTCCCTTTTAAAACACCTGGGCCCCTGGGTAATTGCCCCCTTTTACTCCTCAATCTGTGGGCCTGGCTGCTGAGAAGAGGGGGGTCCTCCCTCAGAGTTCATTGCTGCCTGTGAGAAGAGGGCTTGCAGGAGTCCTGTGGCCCCAGCCCTGGGGCAGCCTGCCTGCACCCCAAACTCCTCATCCCTGGCCCCATCCCAGAGCCCCACACACCAACCCTCTGCTCCAGCCCTAAGCACACCCCTGTGCCCTGAACCTCTTGTCCCCTCTCCAACCTTCCTCACCTCTATACCCCAGCCCTGAGGCTCCTTCCCCAGCCATCAGCCCACCCCCCGAACCCACACCCCCAGCCAGACCCCTCACTCTTCAACCCTCTGCTACACCCCGGCCCCCCTCCTGTACCACGAACCCTTCATCCCTGACTTCATCCCAGAGTCCATACCCCCAGCTAGAGCCCTCACCCCCATTCGCATCCTCTGCCCAACTCCTGAGTAGCCTCCTTCACCATGAATCCCTCATCCCTGGGCCCACCCCACAGCCCTCATCCCTTCATCAATTTACAAGGGAAGTGTGGGTGTAGGGTGCAGGACTTGGACCCATTCTGGGCACAACCAAAAATTATACAACCCTGCTAGCCATGCATCTGTTTGAAAAATAAGATGGAAGGCTATGGTAAATTTTCTGGATAGCCTAGAAAAAGTAATTACAGGGTGTTACACCAGCTATCACCAATGCTACAACTGCACACATCAAATTGTTGCCAATTCTCTCTATCTTAGACCCTTAAACAGCAATGAGTTCTGTAAGATTAAGGGTTGGTGTGTTTTTTTCTTTTCCTTGGTAGCGCTACTCAATAATTAAAATTGAAATTTGTGAGGAGTCATGAGTTTGCAGCTCATGAGTCCGATAGTTTTGGCTAGAACTAGCCATCATGCAGGTTCCCAAACATGGATAAGAGCATCCTCCCCTTGCCACACTCACTGATCTCTTGTTCTCTCTCTCTGAAAATACACAACACACACTACACACAGACGTTTGAATTTCAGAAAAACACTCTTCCTTCCCACCCATTGATCTCAAATGCTTGGCACCAGGCCAGAAAGTAAGCTATAGATCAGGGGTAGGGAACCTTTTCTGGGTTGAGGGTTGCTAACCCATAGAAAAAGCATATGGGGGGCCACACACAGGTGAGAAGCAAAAACATTTAAAAAAAAAACCCCAACAACCTACTGCCGTGGTCCCCGACTGAGAAGAAGAAAGGCACTCTCCACGTTCCCCTTTCACACCAGTGCCAAGGGGGGCCTGGGCTAATAGATTTTTTTTCAGCCCTCCCCCTCCCCTTCCCTCCCCCCCCAGGCTCTGCGGTGAGGCCAAAACTAAGGGGTTCAGAGTGTCGGAGACAGCTGCTGGGAAGCAAGCTTGAGGTGTGGGGTCTGGGTGGGAGAGAGGATGCAGGGAGGGTGGGAGGTTGGAGGAGTGCAGTGGAGGTGCAGGGTCTGGGAAGGAAGGAGGATGCAGGAGAGGCCTGGGGTTAAGGGGTCTGCTTGGGAGGTAGGGTGCAGGAGCGAAGTGTGGGTGGGAGGGTTTGGGCAGGATGGGTGGGTGGGGGTGCAGAGCTGGAGCACCAATACTGGCTCCCTCATGCTGGGGGAGGGGGATCCTGAGCCTTGTGGGCTGGATCCAGGCAAGCTGGGGGCGCTATCTGGCCTCCAGGCCTTAAGTTCCCTACCCCTGTATAGATAGTGACATCCTTAATGGTACATTTCCCAGTGATAGCAGGTTTAGGAAGGGTCATTTGTCACTTTTGCTTGTTAAAATACTGTCAGGCAGGATAGTAGCAGGAAACCTAGGATTAAGTCTATAAAAAGAGAGCGGGGATGCAGAGGTGGGAGGAAGGGTATCTGGGAGTGAAGAAAGACCAACATACAGTTTGTGGTATTCATAACCTATGTTATATAAAATAATGTCCTGAAAAGGCTCAGTCTGGAGATAATCTGAAATGTTCTTTTTTAGATTGTGCCAAAGTCAGACAAAATTCCGTGGGTGTTAATAAAATGTTCACGCTGGGATATGGCTCACTGCAATTATTAGCTGTGTAGACAGATGGAAGGTATCCTTTGTTCAGGTGGCAATCCTCTTGTTTGTCTCTCTTTTCAAAACGAACGCATGAATAATGAGGTACAAATCTTATGGAAACATACATCTGACTTATTTGATGTGCATGTGTATGAATTTGAAATTCTTGATTAGCTTCAGAGTGTTCCCTTTAGAAAGTGGTGTAACCGCTTCATCCTACACAAAATGAAGAGCAGAATGACAGAGCACAGACGTGTGAAACAGAGAATTGACCCACTTTCTGTAACCCATGGAGACAAGATAAATGTAAGTGTAGGCCAGAGTCACATGCACAATCCATTTAATGACATTAACCTGGAAGGCAGTGATTTGTCAGCCACAACACCACGTACCTGTAGACTTTATAGTCAATCTTTGAGAGATACCCAGGAGTAGGATCCCATTTGCAGTCGGTGTGGAGTTTGCTTCAATCCCTGCAGCACGCCCCTTCCTGGCACAACATAGTGCCGCAGGCATGCTACCTAGATTACCACCATTGGTGCTGCAACTAGAGATATGGGGACGCTGAAGTGGTTCCCACCATACACAGGGTTTACAGTTTGGTTCGATGGCTCTCAGCATCCCCATTATACAAATTGTTCTAGAACCCCACTGTCACTCTCTGCTCCCCCTTGTTTCTCTCAACTAGCTTGTTCACACCCTGAAGTCACTTTCCCTTTCCTGGCATCCAATTTCTCGAGTTTTTATAAATACGTGGTTTCCTTTGGTCTCTCAGGGTATGTCTACACTAGCCCCCTAGTTCCCCCTCAGGTTTAACAGGTAGTTCGAACTAGGGCTTTATTTCGAACTACCGGGTCCCTGCCGCATGTAGATGTGGGCAGTTAGTCCGGACTTGTAAATTTCAAAAATGGCGACCGGTCGGGAAGATGCAAATCAAGCGCAGGATATTTAAATCCCGGGCTTGATTTGCAACTTCGAATGCCTACATTAGCCTCCCTAGTTCGAACTAGGGGGCTAGTGTAGACATACCCTCAGGGTCAAATCCTTCTCCCTGGTTCAAGGAATGGACAGCCCCCCTATGTAGGCTATGCAGTGCTTCTCCCGTGTTAAGGGACTTCACAGCCATACTGCGATGGCTCAAATCAGCTTCTCCAGCCCACCAGTAGGCAGGTTCTAGCGTTCCTGCTCTAGCACCTCAACTCCTCTGGCTCTTCAGAGGCTTCTGTTTTTACCACCACCTCACAAAGCCTGATCTTAGCCACAAGATCTACCTGTCATCTGCTGATTTTCTTCACCTAGGGAAGTGATCTAAGTGTGCCACAGCTGGGGTTAGACCTAGCACCGATTGAAAGACCAGTCACCCTTTGACACAGTCTCATTGAAAAGCTCACATAGGCCCTGATCCAAAGACTTTCAGGGACTTCAACATGCTTTGGCTCAGGCCTATAGATTGAGTGGGGGTAGAATTGCAGCCTTGGAAATACTGGAACTGCTTACAAGTCAAAAGTCTGGTGACCAGGTTGATCTGCATGTTGATATTGATTCACACCTGTGATGTGGCAGTGACAGGAGTCAAAATGTGGAGCAACGATAAGCACATAAGAATGGCCATATTGGGTCAGACCAAAGGTCCATCTAGCCCAAGGTATGTCTGGACTGCAAAGAAAAGTCGGAAAAAGATACACAAATTGTGAACCACAATTTACATATCTTTTTCAGCTTTTCTTTCGGAAGAGGTTTTTCCGAAATTTGGCCCGTCTACACAGGGCCAAATTTTAGAAATAACTTCCTCTTTCGGCACATCCCTTATGCCTCGTAGAACAAGATTTACAGGGATGGTGAAAGAACGTGTCCACTTTTCTGAATTTTTTTTCGGAAAAGCAGACGCGTTCCTTGGACCCAGCATAGCTTTTCCAGGATACCTCTTGTATCCTGGAAAAGCTCTGCAGTCTAGACATAGCACCAATAGCCAATGCCAGGTGCCCCCAGAAGGAATGAACAGGACAGGGAATCAGCAAGTGATCACGTTCCTGTTGTCCATTCCCAGCTTCTGACAAACAGAGGGTAGGGACACACCATTCCTACCCATCCTGACTAACAGCCATTGATGGACCTAACCTACATGAATTTATCTAGTTCTTTTTTGAACCCTGTTAAAGTCCTGGTTTTCACAACATCAGGATCTTTTGTATCTCTTGTATCTATAAGGAAAAAATATTGTAAGATACTTAATTTAAACACTAAGCACATTTTTATAATTTTCTTTATTTTTCCTCTCCATTGCTTATAATTACATTTAGGAGCTTGAAAAAAATCTGCTGGCAACTTTCTCTCTTTCCCTTTAACAGTTATTGACTTTTTCATTTTGTTTGTCATAGAACATAAAATTAACACATCTCTATTTGTTTACTCCCTAGTTTGTGCAGCCCCAGCACTGACTACAAGAGCAATATAGACTTATATGATATGGTGAATGAAGCTGCATAACCCCAGGGAGCCATTTAATATAGTTCTGAAATGTTTATTATTCTGCAGAACAAAAGCACTGTGTTTGTGTAAGTCCTATGTGAGAAACAGTGACCATCTTGGTGGAAGAGTGTTTTACTTTGCTTATAGTAAATGTGTAAAATCGTAAGGATTTTCTTTGCCAGAAATAATTTTATTCTGATATGTTGATTCTAAACTATTTCCACTTTCAAAATATGTGATATAATTTTGACACATAAATAAAGAAGACCTTTGTATGGCTTCAAAAAAGTTGAATCTATAACAGCGTGGGGGAAAAATAAGTGATGATGTTTTTGCTGTTTTGATGTGTGTCCTCAATTTCCAAACAAAAACAAAAGGAAGCCCATTTTCGCAGAAAACAGTGTAGTAGGTGCGTGGGGAGAAAAGTGTCCACAATAACTGCCATGTGATAATCTCTGCTGAAGGCTTAATCAGCTTCTGTAGCAGCTTGAGCTATTTATTCTGAAACTGCTTTAACACGGCTGCTTTCTCTGAGAAACATGCTAATCTTCTCCATTTAACTTGCATTGACTGATTTATTTATTGGTAACCAGAGTGACTAATACTAAAGTGGGGTTGTGTCAATAGGGTGTTAAGTGTTTCTGCCCCCTCCTTTCTCCTCAGACAACCCAAGGGGGTTGCTACATCCATAGCCTCAGAGAAGAGGCCTGGAACAGAGAATAGGGAAGCAGAATGCAGGTGGAGTGGGAGAGAAATGAAATGACTCTGGTTTTACCGACACCACCTCAGTTATCCCACAGGGCAGAAGAAAGGCCAAACTGCAGGCAGCTATATTACAAGCCCTAGCTAAAGGTAATAATTAAGTTTTTCACCCTTAGGACTCTTCTCTTTTAGGACCTCAAAGCATTTTACAAACGTGAATGAAGTAGCCTCCCACCAGCCCTATGAGGTAGGAAGGCATTTCCCTATTGTGTGGATGGGGAAAATGAGGCAAGAGTTTTAAAAGTTACAGGGGCCAGATTTTTGGAGTGTCCAGTTTGAGAGAGCTTGAAAAGGCTTGATTGTCAGAACATGAGTGCTCAGAGCCAGGTCCCTCTCAGGTCGGATACCCAAACTCAAGAGACTCCTGAAAATCTTGGGCTTGTGCTATATCATACTGATCAGTGGCAGGAATTTAAACCACCTCAGGAAGCCCAAGGCAGAGTCAAGAATAAAAAGCAAATTCCTCAGCGCCCAATCACAATTCCTCCCTTTTGTTCTGTTGTGCCTTTCTCTGAGCCTTCAGCTATCGGCTTCTGCCAGAAGTGTAATTGCTAGACTAGAGAAACAAAGGCTTGATGTGTAATGGCAAATGCTGTGCATGTTCCTATATATCTATCACTGAATCCTGGCTCTTTTCTTTACAAAATATTTACAGATGTCCTATAAAAACTCAGTCTAATTTGAAAGTCCCCAGACAACCACTTGCCATTTTGAGCCTCATGACTCCTGATATAATTATTTTAAAGAATTCTTGTTCAAGATAATTCCACATACTGAAATATAAAGTCTGTATTTTTGTCATGTTCTTAAAAAAGCATTTGATACATTTGTCTGAAAACAGGATCTTTTTCAGCTTCAGCACTGATTTCCCACCTCGGCTTGCGACATCATAGTTGGCTGCTGTGGGGCCTACTACTCTTGCTTCTAAATAAATCATATTTCTAAATTCTACGAAGGGGCATCAGCTCATTGCCCTGGAAGAATAATTTGCTCTTTCACCCCCCTCTCCTCATTTTCCTGCAGTACACCTGTCCTGGTGACCCTGCAACTCACCATCACTCTTTTTGCCCATCTGCTTCGCAAGCTTCAATAAAAAGGAAACAGTAATGTACTTACGCTACTGGGGTATAGGAGCGGTAGAGGAAGCAGCAGAAGTGGAATGAGGACAACCAGCAGCAGGTTTCTGGCCCTGAGGAGCTCCTTCATCAGTGCCATAATGCTTCACTTCCTGGTTGCTCTGCTTCTTGGATTTGTCTTTGTTTTTCCCAGATGCTCCTACTTCAGCTCCAGATCCTTCTTCAGCTTTGCACTGTCAACTTCTTTCCCTCCCCTCCCACCACCACTCCTTAAATTTCTTTGTTAATAGATTTATTCTTTTCCTTTGATCAGTTTTAAAGAAATGCTATCAATGTTGCTAACCTTTTTTGGGTTTATGTAGGGCTTACTAGTATATCCTTAGGATTGTCACACCATAATCCAAAGAGGTTTGCAAGCTGGAGCATAGTGGTCTTTTTGGTATTGATGTTTTATTCAGAATCAGGGAAGTTTCTGCATTGCCTTCTGATCCCTATTTCATAAAGCCTCTGCTCCTTCCATCATCTGGTTTTCAGTGATGTAAGTCTTGCTTTTGGTAAACCAGGTCTGATACCTCCATAGCCACTCACGGTTATACTCTAAAGTCTCTCTTCTCTCTGTTCATTAATACTATTGCCCAAGTTTTCCAACACTGGATTTATTTTCTTCTTCGGAAATTGTTAGAAGCAACACTTTAGAGTTTAAATCACCGAAGAAAACATGCAGTATTTTTAAAAGTCTTCCTCTTTTGATGATGTGCTCTGTTCAGATTTCTTCCTTATAATTTTCTTTTCAACTTTGAGTTTACCTTTCCCCTACTTTTTCTTCAGCCTGGAATTCACAGGGCAGCACTGCTTGGAAAGATTATCCTCACTCTCAAGATAAAAAACTTGTTAAAAAGGCTCGTCCAACTAGAATTCACCATTAAGGAGGATGGAAAATGGTAGAGCCGCCGCCCACCATCCAAAAGCCAATCAGGATGCTTGAGACGACAACCAGCCTCCTCTCACAAAGAAAGGCCTTTTCTTAGTTGCTGAACAGTGAGATTATTTCAAGGCCCAGGAGCTGCTGATAAGTAAACAAACATTGTTTTCCAGAGAACATACTTTCTTTTTCATGATCATTGTTGTTTCAGTCATGGGGGCTATTAATTCATAAGGGAGGTGTTGCAATCTGTGCCTATATACACATGCACATCAGCCAGGGTCCATGGAAATCAGACACAAATTCAGAACCTAATGTTCCCCAACCACAGGGTTCTAATGGCTTAGCTATGGGAGCACCTTCATGAGCTCAGCCTTTTAGCATTAAGCTTGATATCATTAATGAGGAATGGGCTGACAATACTTGAGATAGAAGAGGCATGTTGAATCCACAGGCCTGATGTATCCATAGGCTGCGGGGGTCCATGGGGAGGGTGCACATCTCAAGCATCCAGGATTTCCTGGGGAACCACACAGTTTTGGAGGGTCAGGTTCCAAACAGGTTCAAATTATCCAACATCAGTTCCATCCACCTGGACGCCCGTCAGGCCTGCTGGCAGCCTGTGCACAAACTTTGCTGCATAGGCTGAACCCAAGCAGCTGCATGTGCAGCCCTGCTGGTGGAAGGCTGAGTGTGGGCTCCTGCTGGCAGGTCAAAGGACTGGCTCAGCCTCATGAACAGTGAAGACAAATTATTCGTCCTCATGTGCATTCCCGTTACCACCCATAAGCTTGGAATTGCTGAGTTCTCCACAGCTGCGGCCCCCTACCATGGATGTCTGAAGAAGCTAATGAGCAAGGGAATGGAGCTGAAGGACACAGGGATGGGTAAAGCAGCAGCCATGAAAAGAAATGGACTTATGAAGGGAGTCTGGTGGCAAAGACAAGATATTTGAACATAATAGGGGAAAAAGGAACACTTCCCTCCTTGCCCCTCTTTGAGGTCATGAGTATCCCTTGTTTCCCCCACACTGTAGAAATGGGAATCTGAGAGCCATGCACAATCTGGTCACGAACTAAAGGCACGTGCTCCCTTACTGTACACCTGTGTGGCCAACCACACCCACGCAAAGGGGATGCAAAAGGCCACCATTCTCACATGGCAGGACTTTTACAGCCACTTTTCCCAGAGGTAAATGACTGCACAATATGCATATGCACAGGAGCATAAGGCCTAGAGCAGCAGCGTCCTGAGGTAAATCCAGAAGAAGATGTAATGCTGCAGTGAAATAGTCACTTTTCCTGCCATGCCCCACATGCTAAGGAGAAGACATCTGAAGATGACATAAGTGTATTTAATGCCACCGGAACATGGTACTCCCACAAGGGGGCAGTGTTTCAATCCACTGTATTACTGAGGGTATGGCATAGAAATCTCTGAAGGACAATAGGTCTTTGTCATACTAGAGAAGAGCAATGAGTTTGTTCGTATGTCACAGTCAGTGAGTGTGACACCAAGGTAAGGAGAGGCAAAAATGTCCAGGCTTTAACCAAGTTATGCTAGAAAGAGCTATGTGAATAATGTTGACAATAGTGCTTATTTTCTCCTCTGAAAGATGAGACAATCTGTGCAAATGTCTGAGCAAATCTAGGAGAGGTATTGTGGAGGGAAGGCTCTCCAGAATCAGGGTACTCCACCACACTGAACTCCGGGCCCCTCACTCTCTCTGGGCTGAAGGAAAAGTAGGGAAACTATCTCCCCATCTCTGTTTTACCCTTGCTCCTATGCATCCTCTGTTATCGGCCTGGGAGAGGATAGATATCCCATAGGGCTATTGATCCATTTGCTCAGTACTTTCCACTCCTTTTCAGAGAGAAGTGCCTCTGTTTAGCCAGAGCACTATGAGTGCCAAATGTCTTGCACTGAATAGTGGGGTCTTTTACGTGAACACATATTTTTGGTGTAACCTTGTGGGCTGCTGAAAACTTGTGTGGCCAATCACTTGGCTGTTCCTACTGTAAGGGGAAAGAGATCCAGCCACCAGAATTTTCCAGTGCGGTTATCAATATTGATTGAAGCGTTTTCCACAGACTAATTTTCCCTCAGCAAATGCAGTTTCATCAAAATAAAAAACATTTCGTTGAAATGTGTCGATTTCAACAACACTTCTGATGGAAGAACATTCAGATGACTCATTTCATTTTGATAATGTTGAAATGTTTAGTTCCAATAAGGCAAACATGTTCTTGTTTCATTTTTGGCTATTATATTAATTTTAATACTGTTTTATATCTATTATATTTAACATTGTTATATTACAACATTGCATCATAAAATGAATTTTTAATGCTTTTTGAAACAATTAAAAATGGAAATGAGTTTCAAAGTGTTGGAATAGCCTGTTGAACAAAAATCCCATTTCCTGCCCATCTCTAATAGTTATGCTTTATGTGAATGAAGCTCCACAGACTGAAAGATATCCAGGGACTGGGGACATGCTACAGGGTAGTTAAATAGCAAATCAGCTCCTGAAATAAGGGCATGTTACACTTGCAAGTTGCCACACATCCACAGGGGAGTTATTTCCTTTAGCAAATGCACCAGACAGCCAAGTAGTTCTCAGTTAGGGTTTTATTACTTCATTAATGATTCTGTATTAAATACACTTGGACAAGCCGAGTGACAACAATATTATTTCTCCTTTGTTACATTATCCACAGCAACTGGGGCAGGTATGGGGGATAAACTCAAGAAAACTTAATTTAACAGTAAAGAAATAAAAGGTCATTTGTAAGGTGCAGTTATCCATAGGGAATGGAAGGATGTTCTGAGTAACATTTGTATGGATAATTTTCCAAGATGCTTACGATGTTCCCTAGCAGATGAATTTGGTGTGCAGTATAATGCCACCTGGTGGGGGAGACTTCTCTGTGTAGATAATTCTACTTAAAACTTGCTTGCCCCAGTCCTGGTTCTTGTCATGGGAGGGAAGGACAAGGAGCTGTGGAGGGAGCTCCTGAATGCTCTAGTTCCTGACTTTCCCAGCAGATGTCACTCTAGGGAATTGAATAGGTGCACAGAATAAAAACAAGGTGAACACTCATGATAATTAGCCTCCATGAGTAAATTAATTATACAGCAGGGTTATTTTATAAAGGAAAAAAACATAGATGGTTTGTATTTGCTTTTAAGAAGGGATATATTTGGTGCTCCCATCCCAGTCCCACTGGGAAAAAAAAAAGAGTAATCCACAAGTCTATGCAGTATGTGAGTATGATTTCCCAGAGTGGTGCAGAAAAGACATTACATGTGAGACATCTGCTGGCCTGCTTGTGGTGGTGACATGGCCCCCAACTGAGGAGACACTCCCCACATTCTCCTCCCACACCAGAGCCTAGGGGAGCCAGCATAGTAGATTTTGTGTTCTCCAGCCCTGCAGTGTGATAATGGTGGGGCTGGAGTGCCTGTGTAGCCTCCTCAGTACTGGGGTGAGCACTGAACTGTGGGGGCCAGATTCAGGCAAGCTGAGGACCACATATGGCCCCAAGGCCTGAGGTTCCCCACCCCTGTTTTATAGGATGCACTGCATGCTGGTTTTGTGTGTGAATACTCTTTCACACACAAATGGAATTAGTTACACCTCTTGTTAAAGATGCCTCCCACTAGCCATTAGAAAACCCTATTTTCAGCTGTTAATAACTTTGGCAGACCCTAAACAGCACCAGCAGGCAATGATCCTGAAGTGGCCATTCACCAGCCATGGACTGCTAGAGCACATTGTGCTCTGCTAGCTTCCCCTGCTTAGAATCATAGAATCCTAGGGCTGGAAGAGACCTCAGGAGGTCAAGTCCAGCCCCCTGCCCAAAGCAGGACCAATCCCAACTAAACCATCCCAGCCAGGGCTTTGTCAAGCCGAGACTTAACTGTCTTAACTGCTCAAACTGCTTGCCCTTAACTGTCCCCCAAACCCTGCTTGCAATGAAAGCTGCAGAGAAGGAAGTGTACGAGGTGTCTGTATCAGCTCCACATTTACTGGGGAATCACCCTCCCAGTGGAATAGCACCACAGTAGGGGACATGCAGGAGACTCGTCCTCTTTGCGTATGGCCTGAGTGATGGAAAAGGAGCAGTGTGGGACTCGGCATTTGGTCCTTAAAATCCAACCACCACTGTTTCCCTTGCTGGGTTTGGTTTGGGCCTGTCTCTGTTTAGAAAGTTTAGAATATTAAGCAAAGTGCAGAAACTCTACTCCTTATTTCTTACCACCTCCCTTCCAAAATGAGGGACCCTGCCCCTTCTCTGTTTTACCATTGCTCCTATGCATCTTCTGCCTGGGGGAATTAAAGGGAGAAAGACTGAGTGGAGTGTGTGAGAGACCACAGGTGCATATATTAAAGGGGTAACAGCTTGTCAGAAGTGCTCAGATACCATAGTGAAATATGCCAAAATTAGCTAGCATAGGTAGATAAACAGCATTAGCGCACAGCTTTCAAACCTTAGGCTACTGCCATTAGAACAGGTTGAACTGCCTATTGTAAATAATTTAGCTGACGAATATAGTCCTTTCCTCTGTCCATGAAGTATCCACAAAAGGCCTTTGTTCATAATGTGCAATTGCTTGTTAAATCATTTGTACAAATGTTAGCCGATGATTTGTTCACGATCAAGTCAGCATGAATGTTTTTCATTCTTCATTCACAATTCTCACCACATGACCAATCACTTAAATCATATGGAATGCCACGGCTGTTCCCTGATTGAATGACCTAAGATAGACATACTCTCTCTCTCATACACACAGAGTTACAAGAAAAAATGATCCAAACGGCAAAGGTGAGCCAAGCTGCAAAGTAATGCACAGAATATGGGGTTTTCCACTGTTTAGGAAGTTCAGGGATGTTCTGAAGCAGGAGATTGGTACAGCAACTGAGTTATAGGGATACGCTGAAAAATTTGTAATTGTTAAATTAATTTAGGCTCTGATCCTGCAGTTGATAACACATGGGAGGCTCAGAACCATGTGCAAATAATGGCAGGACCTTTAGAGACTGACTGTGAGAGCTCGTGTGGGGAGACTGCACACGTAAATAGCTATGTGATCTTTCTTGTGAATAAAAACTGGCTCAACTCTGAACAAGAGATTAAGATAGGTTGTCAGTACCTGGGAAACAAGTCAACTGGTTTTACTTGCAAGAACATTGATTATTTTATTCTTGCCATAGTCTCCAAGCTCTACTTTCCATGATTCTTCTTCGTTTTCTGGGGGCCTGTATCTCTCTTTCTGTCTCTTTAGACCCCATTAGATGGCAGCAAAGCTAGTATATTTTTTCTAGCCTGAATTCTCCAGTACACTGTCCTTCTGAGCGTCCTCTGCAGACTAGTTACCAGAGCACACTCCCTTCACCCCCAGGATATTTCAGGTCAAAATCATCCCAGACAAATCCGTTAACTTCACTGATATTACACCAGGTATGGACTTGCTTAATGAGACTTCCAAATATCTATTACTTTCCAAACAGGAGAGGGGTTCCAAACTTTCCAGATGAACATTCCCTTCCTCCATCTTTTGGAAATAACATCTCACACACACACACACACACACACACACACACACACACGTCTACCTCATTCATTGGGGGGTATGGACTCCCCTGAAGATGTTTTTCCTGCTTATCATGGTTCTATAACAGGATACCACTCGGGGGCGCAAGAGAATAAAAAATCTTTACACATAGACATAAATTGTTTACAAAGGAAGAAGACACATAGCAGGACCACTTTATCAGCAGAGCTTGTTGCATTCTTGGTGTATAAACTCCTTTAGTGCAATGGCTTTTTGCTGTGTGAGAACATCAAGTCATGCTTCAGGGCCTTGTAGAGACTGATGAAGGATTCGGCCCAAACATCCTTCTGGTGTTTCCGAGATTGAGCGGCCCTGTAGGCAGTATAGACCATGGTCAACACTGTTCTTTCAAAATCTTCCTTCTTTAGGACCATTGGGTAGTTAGACAGCCTGGCACTCAACCGTCGAATCTCTGTGATGCTCTTGGGGATAATGTCATTACAGATAGTGTCAAATTCTTTGGCCTTCCTCAGCGAAGCCAGCTCCTCGTCTTTGATGGAGATCTTCAGGCCTTTGTCAATTTCAAGCTCAGCTAAAAGAAACTGGTACAAAATCAGAACACAGGAAGTTATTTATCCTCTGGGAGTCTATAGACAGAGTAAACATGAATTTAGAGCATGTTCTTATTTATTTTCTTTGGTAAAATCCAAGCAAAGGAGAACTAATAAAACTTGTCTAGAATAGAAAGACATTTTGGAAGCTGCCCTCAACAAATCCACCACTGCACCTTAACTCCTGCCCTTCCAGTTCTGGACCACTACACCACCTTACCAAGACATCTTACTACTGGCCTACGATGTCCTTGCTTTTCTAAGTTAGGATCTTTTCCAGTTATGCTGAACTGTGGCAGATCTTGCGGTGGTTTTGTAATCTATACTAGGGTCAAAGCACCAGAATCATATTCAAATGCGACCTGAACAGAGTATTTGAACCTGCTCTGTACAGGGGAAATAGTCACACTATACTGGGAGGTCTGTTTTTCATTTTGATTCCTTAGCACTGGCAGATATGGTGCTGTGCTGCTAAGCATTGATTCATTTGGCAGTGCTGCTGTGAAGCAACGAATCAAAATGGCACTATATGGTTACTGGTTGGAAGCACAGGACGGGGTATGTTTGGGAGCGTGTGCACTGGCTCTGGATCTTACCTCCCCTGTTGGTTCAAAAGAACTCATGTTTATTAACCTCCAAGAGCCAATGTCAGGCTTGTCCAAAGGCTGAGGGGACTTAATTTTGGGGGGGCAAGATTTGTTTGTTTTAAATCAGGAGTCCACTTTGAATCGAGTGTTTCTCAAAGTGAAGTATATTTTAATGTGGGTTGTACATGTTCCTAGAATCTGAAATGGGGATGTTTTGTACTTTTGAAAGTATTCATCACTCCAATCCCTTCCTGTTTGGTACCAGGCAGTGAGCTACTAACCAGAAGAGATGGCACTTTGCTCAGTAACTCAGGTTTGAGGCTGGGAGCAGAGCTCAGAGATAGGATGAAATGGGGAGGATGTGATGAATGAGAAACAATGACATTATATGGACTGAAGGGGGTTCTGGCCCCCACATACTGAACCTCGAAAAGCATGTCCACATCATCCAGCGAGTTCTGCAGCACTGGGCTCACGAGGGCAGATAACGATCTCTTATACCGCTGAGCAGCTGGGAAAAGCATGGCTGGGGAAAAAGAGAGATTTGAGTCAGTTGCATGCACTAAGGCTATGTCTACACTGCCAGGTTATTTCGAAATAACTCCCAAAATAAGCTTATTCCTCTTCACAAGCAGGAGTTATTATTTCAAAATAACAAGTTAGTTATTTTGAAATAACAGGCGTGGTAGTGTGGACGCTCACCTTGTCATTTCAAAATAAGGGAAGTTATTTCGAAATAACCCCCCACTGTAGACATGCCCTAAGAGAACCGAGGACATCTTGGTATCAGCTTTAGCCAAAGTTCAGTGTGTTGCAGAAAATATGCTGCAGGGAAGAACTTTGCACTGGGCAAGGAAGTTCACTGTATGGGTTGTAAACATTTATTTAGATGATAAGCTTGTTGAAGTAGGGGACATTTTGTTGTACTATGTCTGTATGGTGCCTACCACACTGGGGTGCAGGATCCAGGAGCCTAAACACTACCACAGTACAAATATAAATAACAGGACCTAGATGTTTTCTCTCTAATTCAGGACCAAAAAGGAGCCTCTGTTTGGGAAGCGAATACTGTCACAGGGAAAGGACATGTAACCCTGTTCTGGAGCTGCCATGTATAGTTAAGAAGTCACTCAACCCTTGTTGTGTTGCTCACATTCCACCTAAAACAGTGTAGGCAACACTTACTCCTCTGCAAACCAGTAAGCCACAGCTGTGCTAAATCCAGGCTTGGAAGAATTGCTATCAGTTA
The DNA here is from genome assembly GCA_032595735.1 of Pelochelys cantorii. Taxonomy (NCBI): domain Eukaryota; kingdom Metazoa; phylum Chordata; order Testudines; family Trionychidae; genus Pelochelys; species Pelochelys cantorii. Next base: position 243,024,463 of record CM064326.1, read on the forward strand.
GGTGCTGATTTCACCACATGCTCACAGACTGACAAAAAATATTTCCATCAACAGCAATCAGAATGTATAGGCAGGCAAAAGTAGAAAAATGCTGTTTTGAGGCTTTATTCCAGTTTGATTTCTGGATATTAACATATATTTTTACATATGATGTTAACAATTTGTGTTTTAACATTACAGACCTTGAACTTTTGAATTTCAATTTATGTCATGTATTATTTTATGACTCCTCATGTTGTGTGACACTCCCCCATAAAGCCACACAAATTTGAACATTTAAAATCAAGAAAAATTAAAATGCTTCAAATCCATAATTTTGTACAATTTTGAACATTTAAATCAATATTTTGCCTTTTAAAAATGTTTAAAAATTAGCAGTAATATTATCTGTCAACATTATAAAAACATTGAATTCTGCCAAGTTTTGACATGCGTAGCATGAACTTATCCATGAAATGGGACACTTAAGCATCATTCTTTCTGAAGGCAGAACTCAAGTGAGGTGGTAGGAAGACCTCTTCTATCTCCAAAGCCAATATGGATAAACAGCACAGTAAAAGGGGCAGGTAGAGGCAAAAAGGTATCCTTTAAAAATGGAAGTCAAATCATAGATGAAAAAAAGAAATGAGAAGAAACTTTAGCAAGTCATGTAAAAGTATAATTAGGCACGCCAAAGAAATAATATGAACAGCCAGTTAAAGATGCAAAAACTAACAGCAATTTTTTGAAGTATATCAGAAGCAGGAAGCCTGCCAAACACTTAGTGGACCCTTGGAAGATCAAGGTGCTCAAGGAGCGCTTAGGGAAGGTTATTGCAGAGAAGCTGACTGAATTACTTACATCTGTCTTCATTGCAGAGACAGTGGCGGAGATACCCAGACCTAAGCCATTCTTTTTGAGGAACTGTCCCAGACTGAGAGGTTTTTTTAAAAATGATAAATTCAACGGTAATAAGTCACCAGGGCCAGATAGTATTCACCCAAGTGTCAACTCAAATATGAAAGTGCAGAACTATTAACTGTGATGTGTAAGCTATCATTCAAGCCAGCCTTTATACCAGATGATGGGAAGATAATTAACATAACACCCATTTTTATAAAAGGCTCCAGAGGCAATCCTGACAATTATAGGACAGAAAGTGTAATGTTAGTAGCGGGAAAATTGGTTGAAAGTATAGTAAAGAATAGAATTAACAGACATACAGATAAATTGAATATGTTGGGGAAGACTCAACACAGTGAGACTCCCTTTTGTACTCCCTTTTGTAAAGGGAAATCATGTTTCACCAGTTTATTAGAATTCTTTGAAGGTATCAACAAGAATATGGACAAAGATGATCTAGCTGATACAGTTTACGTGGATATTCAGAAAGCTTTTGACAAGGTCCTTCATCAAAGACTCTTACGCAAAGTAAGCAGTAACAGGATAAGAGGGCAGGTCCTCTCATGAATCAGTAGCTAGTTAAAAATGGGAAACTAAGGGCAGAAATAAATGGTCAGTTTTCACAGTAGAGAGAGGTAAATAGGAGGGTGCCCCAAGAATCTGTACAAATGTTGTTAAACATGTTCATAAATCTGGAAAAATGGGGTAAACACTGAGGTGGCAAACTTTGCAGATGATACAAAATTATTCAAGAGATTTAAGTCCAAAGCAAAAAGCTACAAAGGGATCTTATTAAACTAACCAAGTGACAAATGAAATTCAGTGTTGATAAGTGTAAATTAATGCAGGTAGGAAAAAATAATCCCAGCTATACATTTTCTCCTAGTCTACTATAACCATATATATTTTCAGACTAATCACTATCTGCAATTCAATGCTAGAGAGAGCTAGAAAATAGATTAAAATTCTGGACAGATGGATAATTCTAGAATCACACTCATATCTCCATAATAGTGCTTTACGTCTATAACTATCTCCCAGACACTGTAAAAATTATGTATACAGCCCTTATCCCCCACAGAAATGCAACAGCTATTTAATAGTGACACTGTACAACAGCTTTTGAGAAAGGAAGTGAAGGATGATATTGCCAGCTGAAAGTCCACAGGGAGAATTTAGGTAGGTAGAATATGGATTATTACATTAGAATTTAGCTAAGAGTGATCAATACCCTTCTTTTACAACTCTCCAGAAGACATCACTTCCATGAGCACAGGGCTCCCTGAATGTTAGGAAATTGGCACAGTGCTGACTTAAGGTGCATCTACACTTTGAATTGGGAGTGTAATTCTCAGCTGGGGGAAGATATACACATGCTAGCTATGATCCAGCAAGCACACTGAAAATAGAGTGTAGCTGTGGCGGTTAGTACGGCAGGAAAGGCTAGCTGCCCTGAGGGCATGTTGTTACATGGGATGGTTAGCCCAGAGGCATAACAAGGGTGTTACCCGCTCGGAGGCATAGGAAAAATTTGCCCTGCGCCCTGCTGCCACCATGTGGCAGGGCCCTGATCCTGGTGCACAGCTGAGCCTGACTATGGGAGGAGGGGTGGAGCTAGTACCGTGTCTTCCCCCACCCCCTCCAGTTTGGGGCCAGGCCCCTGAATGCACTAACCCACCGGTGGAGATGGAGGAGGGTTGGGCTGGGGGCAGAGAGGCGGGGAGGAGGCTCCAGCTGACAGCGGCAGGCGGAGGAGGAGCAGGTGAGCTGAGGGATAACAGGGGGAGCAGAGGGGGACTAAATTGGCACTCCCCACCCAGTGTGGTGCCCGGGGGCAACTGCCCCCCACCCCCGTCTCCCCTCACTATGCCACTGGGTTAGCCCCTCCATCTCTTGTGCCTCAGTGGCTACATTCTATCTTTAAGCATGCAAGCTTGTTTGATGGGTACATTTCCTCAAGCTGGAATTCTCACCCCCAGATTGAAGAGTAGACACACCTTTAGAAAAATGCCTGTTACTAAATCACTAACTCCACTTTTGATGGCTCCTATCCACAACTGACTAGGATGACATTCCTCTGTAGGATGTGAGATTTGATAGGGCCAGGACCTGAACGTGTTAAATTGGCAAACAAGAGGCTTGTGTGTATTTTGTGTAAAAAGCCCTTTATATGGGTCAGTTTTGCATTAACTCTCTGAGCTGTTCACGTGGCCCTGTATGCAGATATTAAACCTTAGCTACAGTTCTTAGGAACTTCTGTCTGTCTTCATAGATGTTGTGTTCTTTTTTATTTTTCTTTTCTCTTGTTCAGCATTTTAATTCAATCCCTCCCCCCTCTCTCTCTCAATTATTCTAACCCCAGTGATTAACATTTCCCTCAGGATTTGTATAGGCATTTACAGAAAGCAATTTCAGGTTTTATTTACTAAGTCTTTACAAGCTTGTAAGTTTAGCACAAAAACTAAGATGGAGAAAGATTTGCAGCCAATCTTAAGGAAGTCTGAATTTAATTACAGTATTATAAATTCATCTAGAAACTTTTCTGCTGATTTGACTTCCTTCCACACTTACAGCTTTCACATGAGTTAGCGGTGCATTATCAAAGAACAGCACAGGACCATCTGTATGGCTTACCATCTCTTTTCTAGTTTGGGCCTCAAAGGAATTTCCTGTAGCATTACTAGATATTTATCTCATAGCAATTTATATCATATTGATGATGATGAGGAGGAGGAAATGTCTGGTTCACATCATTCACAGAAACTGTGACTACCAGAAAGAAGTATCAGAGGGGTAACCGTGTTAGTCTGAGTCTGCATAAACAACAAGAAGTCCTGTGGCACCTTACAGACAAACAGATTTATTGGAGCATAAGCTTTCGAGGGCAAAGATCCACTTCATCAGATGCATCTATAGTCTATAAGGACTTCTCGTTGTTTACCAGAAAGAAGATTTCTGATCAATTCTGCCATACAGAGCCTGATCTAACAACCATTTAAATCAATGGAGACATACTTGACTTTTTTCTCATGCCTATGGGCCCCATTGTGCTAGACCCTATGCAAAACATAGTAGAGATTGTTCCTGTGTTTAAATAATCAAGACAGACAAAAGTTCATGGGGAATAATAGACCAACATAAGAGATTCCCAGATCACTTAATGTGTCTTGGCTAACTCTCCCCTTCTCACTAACATCATGCATGGGTGGGTGTGGGTACAGTGGGTGAATAGTCCTAATAATTAGAGGTGAAAGTGCCTTCTTTGGTCACCTAGTTCTTCCCTTACAAGAATGTTCCACACCAAACATTTCCTAATTCTTTAACTCATCTGCTTCTAAAATGACGCACATGATGGAATTGTCACTGCCAAGAGCTATCCCACAAACTTTCATAAAGGCCATGAACTCTTTAGCCAATTGGGAACTGCACTGCAAGCTTCTAACTCATCAGTGTATGTTGGGTCATTGTTAGTTAGATATTTAAATGTAACACCAAGAGATACAGTTACAAGAAATTGTCTTTTAGTCATAGACTTTTGTGTTGAACATTTTCTTAAAGTCTGTTTTATTCTTTCTAAAGTAACCACATTGGCCTTTCCTGCATTTCACTGGTACTGTGGTAAGTACAGGCTTTTCTCCCTTTTCCAAAATTCCATTTTGGTTCACTTAAGAACTGGCACGAACTCACAGATATTTTGTTTGTCTTTCAAGCCCAGACTGTTGCTCACCCTGTTTGCATCCCAGTAGTAACTTGAACAAAAAATAGCTAAAGAGAAAAGAAGACAGTCACAAATACAAAAATCATTTGCTTACTACATTGTGAATCTTATTTATTTTCCTTTCCTTTAGAAAAGAAATCATACAAAACATCATGACTGACACCGGTGAGCATGATGCCCAGGTATGTTTATTGTAGTGAGACCTTAACATTGTTTCCAGTCTTCAGGGCTGCAGAATAAGCACCTAATCCGAACAGGAAGATGATTCAGTGGCACATTTTCCCATTTGCTTCAATAGTCTGGATTATAGGACCTCACAAACACTGACGTCAATGGGAGTCATTCTTTTGATCTCAGTGGGTTGTAGATCAGACATTACTTCTGTGTTATGGTGAAAATTTGTGGCCCTGCAAGGTTACCACAAGCTCACTCTCTGAGGGGCTATGCCAAGCTAGTGAGCACCTTGGCAACCTTGACAGCTGGGGGCATCTAACAGAAACAGAATTGTTGTCCCAGTCATAAACGCAAGGGAGGCCAGAAGAAGAAACACCACATGTTCTTTGGAGGTGAGCCTCCATTAGAGCACAGTGGTTTTTGCTGTTATGGGGAGGAGCAGGAGGGGATTTCTGCAACACCATACTCCATCTTGAGAAGAACTGGCCCTTCCATGCCTCCCTGTTCTCCTCTATAACTCAGAGGAACAGTAATGGTTGTGCCGCTATACTCATTGGAATGCTCCTAAGAGATAAAATTCCAGGCAATGCTTTAGAATTGGAGTTTGGTTAGATAAGGCAGCTCTCCTGTTGCCTTTGTCCTATAGCTGAAACTTTCTACATGTCTCTCAAAGAGGTTTCTTTCGTGCTAATAACTGAAGATAAATCAAGACTACTTCTAAAGTCACTCCAGACTTCGGGGTGGCTTAGCCTTAACCAACACCACATGCACACACCTGAGCCAGAGTATTATCTCTGATTGTCCGTCTGTGTTCCCATCTGGTCCCAATGGCAATGACTGACTACTCGAGTTTCCTTCCTATAGTCCCACAATGAAAGTTGTACTTTGGCTCTCTCTCTTGGCCCCCTTGTACCAGTAGCATGGATTGCCAGGACCTGAACAAACAGATGTGGCCAAGAGAGAGTACAAAGAGATGGGTAGAGCTGATCCAGGTTTGGACTGGAGCTGGGTGGAGTCACTCAGAGTTACTCTGAAGTCCTTCAGACTCCATGGCCAGCCCTTGTAATGGGAGAGGTCATGACTGGTCACAGGTGTATGATGGGCACTTCCAAGTCACACAGAGCATAGCTCTCTCTACACCAACCTTCCCCCATCCCCAGTGCAAGGGGATGCCAGGGCATGGCTTTAGCACTGCTGCAGCTGTTGCTCCTGGGTGCATATTCTGGCAGGTCTGAGGGCTGTTTTAACTTGCAATGAGGACTGTCAGTGCTAAGATCTGGTGAAAAGGGGGCACAAAAAGTATTAGAGGAACCTTTGCCGCCTCTCCCGGGGTTCTGTCTGAGTAGAGCTCTGCCAATCCTGAGGACTGTGCTGGGGGAAGTTACTTTATTTCCCAGGACAGAGTTTTAAATCAGCACCTCTTTTTATTTGAAAGAATCTCAAGCACTTGACAAAGCAAATGAATTCGATGGTGGCAACCTATTTGATTGAGAAGATTGCAGGGCAGTTCCCTGAAGATATTCCCTAGCTTCTTCAGAAAGGCCATTGAGAATGTGTTTTAGCAGTTTATCATTTATCTTCCATCTCTCCCCTAAGTGGTTCACTGGAGTATTGACATGAGAGTTTTGCTGTGAGACTCAAACCCCAGACATCCTGCCTCAAGTTATTATTTCACTGTCATCTTTGAATATGACTGTCTGTGGGGGTGTGAGTGAAACCCAGACTATTTGATGTTTGAAAGTATTGTTTTTGTTAGAGGAATAGCCACTATAGTCCTCTTGTTGAGTTACTGCATTAATAGAACAACACCTGATTGGTCAGACCTGCCTCCAAAGGTTGCTGCCACCTCAAGCTGACTGTGACATATCTGCTCCTCAGCGTCCTGCAATTGCTCAGCCTAGAATCTCTAGATGTTTTGCAGCCCTGCATCTGTGGCTGAGCTTGCCGCACACTTGGCAGCAGAAGGGCTGACTCTTGCTGAGTAGGATAGTGTTAACCCATGCGGGAGGTACAGCAGGTGGTGAAGGAAGTAATACCATCCACCTAACTCATGATGACAGGACCTGTATTAATAAAAGATGAGCAGACTGGTTTATAATATTTCTACCCTTCTGCATTTTGTGGCCAGCACTTGCATTGACCCCAGAAGGATGCATGTTCCACAGTCGCACAGGGTGTTTGGAAAGTGAACGCAGAACACATGCAATTGGTTATCAGGCCAGGATCTGAACTTTGCCTGACCGGCGCTGCAGTGGATTGTGGTTAGGCATATCTTTGTTTTAGTTTTTGACATTTTGTTTTCTCCATCTAAAATCCAAGGTTAAAATGATTTAATACTGACCCTTAATCAAGAGAAATCTAGAAACTGCTAGAGGAGGAACAGCAGGGATAGAAATAAGGGAAAGAAAAAAGATCATTTGGATTGATTCAGAAAGAGGAGAAAACACAGCATATTGCTAAGACCTGTTTCTGCAGCCCTTACATAGAGTTACTCACACAGGTAACTTCTTGGTGACAAATGCTACACAAAGGCCTGTAGAAACTTGCCTTTATGCAGTAAAGCCCCCATTATTGGATGTGAAGTCTCTGTTCCCTGTAAAATAAAACAATAACTGCAAAACCAAAAATTCCTACATCAATGAATTTAAAAAAATAGAATATGTTGATCAAGCTTCTTATATCAATGCCCACCATCTTATATTCTGAGCTCCCAAGAATTGAAAACACAGTTATCTTTTTCTGCTCTGTTGGCTAGAGCCAGGCTTACACATTTATTATTCTTTTTATTTATTATGTTTAATAAGACTCAAGTGTGAAGCTGCCATCTTGAAATGGCATTAAAGAAAACCTTGAATCCAAAAGACTATGACTCAAAGAGAATTTACTGCAAATGTAAATATTGGTGATATATTTAAACATCTAACTAACGGTGACACAGGAAATGCAACTGTCGTGGGCATGCATGAGGAGAATCAGACAACTTTTGATGCTGTTTTAAGATATATTCTATTTTAAAAGTTGTTCCATTACAATTGTTTCTGTTTACCTTTAATTTGTGAATCATGCATCAAAGAAGAGCCTGTTTCCTATAAGCTGTCTCCCAACCCAGCTTTACTTCCTATTCTATCACCACAGGTTACAAGGCATGTTTTGCTTTGAAACCCCTGAGATGTGTTATTCCCTGCAAAGAAAATGATCAGAAGGTGTGGAGTGTACAGCGACTTTGATGTAGAACTTGTTAGAGATGCAATCCCTTCCTGTGTAGGTGCAATTCCCAATCTATGTCCCAGTCTCAGGCCTTCACTTCAAGACCACCTTTTTTCTTCATCCTTATGGCATGGTCCAGGCCACTAGCAGGCATAAAGCCATCCTAAAAAGAATTTGAAATTTCTCTGCACAGATGACTGCTCAGAGGACTGTACAGTGATGTGGTCTATTTTCATTTCTTGAAGCAAGGTGCAAAGAGGGAAGGAGGAAGATAATGCAACTGGATGTTGGTGTTCCTGAAGATGTTGCAGGTAGGACTCTGTAGGAAGGTCAACACCAATGAAGCAGACAGTGTCCGTGGGCCTGTGAGCAAGGGGTCCTGGCTCTGCACTCCTAGAAGGGGTGGAGCTCATGATAGCAGGCCCTAAGCATTGCTCAGGGCATGGGGCATTCTCCCCCACAGCCCTTGCTGCTGGTCAGAATGCATAGTATGGCAGCGGTGGTGAGCAGATCCCATGGCCCCCTTGGATTGCCAGGCTCCGGGTCAATTGCCTTTCCCCCTCATTGGTGGGTTTGGCCAACACAAACAAAACAAGGAGGAGGAACCTTCAAACTAAAAAGGGAACGGGAACAATGGAAATCAAGAAAACATACCGTAGAAGCCACTCATCCATAGAAGCTGTGAAGAGCAGCTTCATTCTGTCCTTGAAAAGGCAGTCCTTACAAAAAGTTTCTTCTAAACCTACACCCTTTCACCTTGCAAAGGGGAAACTTCTGGGCCAGAGAGCAGTGAGTTCCCTATGCCAGCAACATTTGGGTTCATATGTACTGCAGCACTGGAGGGCTGTGGCAGACTGTTCAGAGGTGACACATAAGAGAGCGTAAGTTAGATCCTCCCTTACACTGTCATTCATGCAGACTTCCTCACTCTGCTGGCACAGAAGGGAGACAGTAGCTATGCTACCATCTCTGAGTCACTGACACAGCTGGTGCACTACTAGTGTTCCTCTGGATGAAGGACTCCCAGGCCAGGTATAATGTGCTAGGATGCCATTTTGTGGTGATTCCAGGACACAGGACACAATGGAGTTGGGGGGAGTGCCCAGCCTGAAAAAGTGACAGACTTGTACCCGCACGGTTCCATGCCCGTTCATGTAACCACTACTGCATAGACTCTATTGTGTATTGCGCCACTGAAAAGGGCTCCCCCTCTCTCAAGCACCCCCTTCTGGCTGAGGACATGTATCTGCAAGCTCCCACTCCGCTCCTGGCTCTGAGTGTGGAGGGTATTCCAGATGCCATTTCTGCGGGGTTGCCTAGAACCGGGCTTCTTCCTGCCCCCCTTAATAGCTACTGTGGGATGGGAGGGAGACCCAGGTCCACACACTCTTCTGGGTCAGAGCCCAGGGATCCTGTAAATAGCAATTGTTTGCTAAGTGTCAGTCTTTGCTGTTTCATTGCTTCTCGCTCCCTGGGCCAGTTCCCTCTTTGCCCTCTCTCAGGGCTTTGCCTCCAAGTCCCAACAGCACGCTGTCCAGGGTTCTTCAATTCTTCCTACCCACCATGTCTGGTCTTCAGCCAGGTCTGCAATTCACTCTATGCACTGATGTGTCCAAGGTACTGCTGCTTTCTCAGTCAGTCCATCTGTCTGTCTGTCCATCCATGGGTCTGCCTGGCTTGAGCTCCAAAGAGGAACTGGCAGGCCCTGGTCCAGCAGCTTCTTTATCCTGGCTTGTTAGGCCTTGATTGGCTGCAGTAGAAGCAGCCACAGTAGCTTGCCTGGAGGATTTCTCCTCTGCTTTTTTCCTGGAGTGGGGTGTGGCAAGGCCAGAAGCTTACAGCAGGGGCTTCAGGGCCTGGTCCACCCCATCACAGCCCCCTAAAGTTATTATTGCTCCTTCTTCACTCTGTATTGCAGGGAAAAGGCTGAAAACGACTCCATTAAAAGATATTTGAATTTTCAATGAATAAACTTCAGCGATGTTTCTCTCTTTTTGTTATTTCCCTTAAATATTCAAATGAGCACGCTCTGTTAATGCATACATGCACACCTCACCCCAGTTCATTTCAATTGTGAATGTTCAAAAATGAACCCAAAAGGTCAATTCTGAATTGTACAACTGTAAGGCCCCAATAGGGATTTTGAGTCACAAACTTAAGCGTTGAGTCTCATGAGACATCCAATCAGGGGACAGAAACAATACCACAGGAATTAGGTAACTAACTCACATAAAACTGATTTCAACATTTTGCTGTGAAATCCAGCACAATTTTTGTGAACAACAAGGATGATTTACCATTTGAACTAATTGCCAAGCAAAGTAGCCAATTCTCCATCTCTTGATTTTTTCAGGCCAAGACTGAATGCCTTTCTGGAAGAGATGCTTTAACCAAATAGAAGTACTTTGCTCAGTAAAGGAATAGCTGGGTAAAATTCTATGGCTGTGATACACAGAAGGTCAGATTGGATGATCTAACCATCCCTTCTGGCCTTTAAATCTATGAATTTACAATCTGCAGGCTAACAGCCAGATGCTATTACTCCTACTGAACAGTACCTTAATCTGTGATATGTCCCATTGAGCTCCCCAAACTATTATTTAATGTAAGGAAGAATAGCATGACCTGGATCTAGAAATTATTTGCCAAACAAAAGAGCAAATAATCTCATGAATAAATTAAGGAATTTAATAATTTATCCACAAACTATTTGGGAACGGAAATAGAGGCAAAATTAATTTAATATATAGCTCACTATGAAGTACTCAGACATCACCAGGTCCACAGATGGGGGAAGCTGATCTCCAGTAACACCTGAAATCAATACACACAGCTCAAAGCAAGTGAGGGATTTCCTTTACATGGTTGATTTTTTTCTTTGATTAGGAAGACCACAATTGTTCGCCCCACTCTTCCACAGCTCTCTACTAATTCAAAAGAATCTATAGAATGAGAAAACATCAATCCCTCTTTTCTCTCTCCTGCTTTAGGATTTTACTTGCGCTCCAGAAATAGAAAGCGTACAGGTGCCTTGCCAGATGTTAACTGATCTCCATATGTCTGCACATCTGCTGTTAGTTTTCTTAATGACATAAAGATGTGCTAGACAAAGAAAGTATAGAAATCAGCCTTATCCATTAAGCAGGTTGCCGAGGACTATCAGATCATTTAATGGAGGAAATGAATTCTCCTGGAAATACAGCCTTTCCAAACCATTGTGTATTTCTCAAGAGTGGGAGCAAAAGACTGATGTTTTCTGAACTGGAATTGCACAGCTATTTTGCTGCCTCAGAAAAATCTGAAGAGTAAGGCCCTCCCTGCAAGTCCTTAACTCAGTGTCAGAGGTGTGAGTGTGGCCTGTTTGAAGAAAAAATCAAAATAAGAGAGTCCAGTCTCTCAGATTTTCATCATAGCTTTGTGAATGCCTGGCACAAAAGTGAAATTGGTGGGAAAACAGAAGATGACGGCAAAGATATGTAAAATCTCAAACATATTTCAAAATGTATGATTATTATGGTACACCTGGGGAATGTCACCAGCATTTGGGGTATTGCCAAAAAAAGGTTAAAAGCTTGAAAGATGAACTTGAAAATTATTATTTATATTACAGAATCTGCAGCCCAGATCAGCGACCCATGTGCTAAGTACTGTGCATGCAAATAGTAACAATCCCTATCCCGAACAGCCTACAATGTAAGCAGACCTGACGGGGAGGAAGTGACAAAATATGTGAGCAGAAGAAGAGGAATTGAAACAGAGAGATTAAGTAAGTGGTTCCTAAAGGTTTTTTTCTTTTTCTGAGGTGCCACCAGCAATGGCATTTCTCTTTTAGGCAATCCACCCAAAGTCCAAATTCATGGGAATTGTTGGTCCAGAATCATCAGCCAGCATCCTTCCCCTCCACCCCTGCCTGCTCCTCATCCCACTGAGAGGGCGCTGACCCCACCCCACCATCAGCCATGCTCTCCTGCTGCATTTCTAATATCTGGCCCTTGAAGAAGGAGCCTGCCCCTGCTCACTTCCTGCCCCCGAGGGCTGGGCCCGACTTTCTGTTAAGGGTAGCTGGGGCAGATTTGAATGAGCAGTGTTGAGATCTGGCACATGGCACCACAGTGTCGGGAGCACGGAGGCTGCACCTAACCAGAGCAGTGCTGTGAACCTGTGGGCTTGGTTGCAATATCTGGAGCTGGTAGGGTGACCAGACATGAGAGTAACATTGGGACTGTCCCTATATTTAGTTGCTTGTCCGATGTCCCAACAGATGTACAGACAGGATGTCATTTGTCCTGATATTTTAGTGTGGGGCTGGAGCACACTGATTAGCACTTACCTGGGGTCCCAGCGGTGCTTACGTGAGGCAACTCCTGGGAAGCAGCCAGCAGCAGGACCTTGTGGCCCCTAGGCACAGGGGTAACCAGGGAAGTCTCTGCTTGCTGCACTTGCCATGAGTTCTGGCTCCATCACGGCCAAAGTGAGATCCAGGGGCAGGTTCTGTGGGTGCTGACAATGCACAGAACCCTCTGATTGCCCCAACCCTGGGGCTCTGCACGCTACTTGAACCCTCAGGTAAGTCCTGCCCACACAGTTCCCAGCCAGCAGAAGCTGGAGCCGGCATTTGTGACCGATGCAGTACATAGAGACCCGCCTGGCTGCTGGTGATCTAGGAACCAGAAGGACCTGCCAGGTGCTCCCCAGTGCCAGGTAACTGCTACCAGGACCCCACTTTTTCCCCACCAGGTCCCTCTGGCTCGAGGTCAAGGGTGGCCTCAGGACTCTGCGCACTGCCCGTGCCCACAAGCCCCAACTCTGCAGCTCTCATTGGCTGGCAGCCATGCACCTGTCTCTGACAGCTTGTGGTAGATGCAGAGATGGGGCCATGCACCTTCAGCTTACAGTGGCACAGTAGCTGGGGGCTGCTGGGGGCCTGCACAAACCCATCTTGCAGCTTGTTGCGGCGGGGGCCAGAGCTGTGTGCCCCAAACTGCAGCTTCCTCAGGCTGTGCTCCAGTGGGGTGGGGGCTGTGAGCCTATGCTTGTGTCCTTATATTTTATTCTTGCTATCTGGTTATCCTAGGAGTTGGGAGCCAGCCCCACAGAACAGAAGCTACCACTGTGGGCTGAGTGCTCGGTAGATTGGCTTTTCAATCCTCCTGAACCTAGGTCCTCCCCTTTGCTCTGGGCCTGCAATCCATCTAGAACCCTTCCTCGACCCACTGTTTGGGAAACCCTGGACTAAGTGACATGCTTAAGGTCACATAGGAAGCTTGTGGGAGAGCCAGAAGCTGAATCCCTGTCTGCTGAGTCTCAGAGGACTGCCTTAGCCATAAGGCTGTCCTTTCTCCACAATAAATATTTAGATAGTTTTGTTTCACAGCCCAGGGAGTGAACGTGGAGGTTTGAAGTAGGACTGGAATTGCTATTAGGATTTCAAGTGCAGAAAGCCAAGCCAAGTCAAACACCATGCACTGAAGTCTGCTGAAGCCAGCTAGATATTCTGGGATAGATCCTCAGATGAACTAAACGGGCCTGGCTCCACTCAAGTAACCATTGGAGAAGTTTACCTGAAGACATTGCTCTACAAATCTCATCGTGATGTGCCATATGTGGAGTAAAGTCACAAAAAACCCTGGCATGTAAGGGCCCATCTCTGCAGCACAGAAAAGAGGAGGAGTTCAGGTTTATGTTCACTAGATGATGTGATCAACAATATAAACACAACACTTGCTTGTCCATGTATGGGGGCCAAACTGCTGGGAGCCTCCTGCTCCCATTGAAATGAATGAACAGTGTAGGGCAGAGCTACTCAACATGTAGCCTCTGGCACGGTCCATTTGTTTGCAGCCCACAGGTGGGAGCCAAAACAAAAAAGTAGTCAATATAATGGTCTTCTGTTGATATGTGTTTTAGTAGTTAAATTCCTGGACTGTCATTGCTCATTAAAAGTGCTGTCGTATGGGTGACAATCGGGTGAATATTGCTTTTTATTGATATTAGCAGAACTGACTTAAGTGGGGCCTGTGTGTTGTGTAGTCTTGCCTTAATCTTTGTATTCATGCCCATCAGTGTGAAACACAATTTCCATATATTTGCATATATATTTGCATGCATTTGCAACCACACTTAAATTGTGGCTCTCGGCATGTGCTGTGACTGTCATTGTGGTCCCCAGAGCTTCCAACATTGAGTAGCCCTGATGTAGCATTTCATCATGTCACAGTGTGACCTAAATTCATCTGTCTCCCATCCTTAAGTTCACTCTGTAAGTGTCACGTCACATTCTCTCAGCCTCAGTGGGTTTTATCACATTTGTCGGTGTGTATTTGATTCAGCAATCGGCACCCATTTCACCAGTCACTCCTCCCTGAGAGTGTGTTGATCTGAGCTTGTAAAATGGATTTTGGCTTCCAGGAAAACAACCCAAGTAAATATTTAGGATAATGGCATGATATCAGAAAATTAGGAAGACCCAATTCAGGCGACTGCTCCTTCCACGTGAGGCAGATTGTGGGGTACTATGGATTGAATGCAGCCCGGATATAACCCCTAGTGGGTGGGTGGGTTTGACCTGGGGAAGTTGTAAGATACTTGTAAAAAGCCTGAATAAATTTGCCTGGATAAATTTGCCTGGATTTAAAAGAAATGTCAACTTATTGTTCATCTTCTAAAATGTTACTTGATTAATGTTATTTACCCTTTTGTTAATAACTGCCTAGAGCCTTCCAACTGAAATATGCTTCTTTGGAGGATTGTTTTTCCATCATCTCATATGCTCACTGGATTGTTTTCATATGGCGGCTCATGAACGCTGGATCATCACTTACATTGTAAGCCCTTTGGACCAGGGATCAGGCCTGCTGACAGGGGCCCGGTGATTGCAAAGATTTCAAAGGGAGCAACTAATCCAGGGCACGATGATTTGAAAGGGTTAGCGCTCAGGGCTGGCTGTTTTGGCTCCACCCCTTCAGACCTCAGCCTTGCCCCTAGAGCTGCCCCTCCCCCCACGCTTTACCCAGGGCTCAGCATGGCTGTCGGTTCCCCTGGAGGGACCAACTTCTTGTTTTGTATTTGCAGAGTGCCTAGCATAAAAGGGTCTGACTGGGGTTTCCAGGAACTACCACAATACAAATAAAGAAGAATAAGGCACACTTCTTAGTTTTTGTTGAGCTGCTGACGAGCACGAGACTATGCACACTACTGTTAGTGTTTAATACGGTGTGTCTACATGAGAAGGCTGAGCAGTGCATGCCAGTTTGTCAGTGAGAGATTGCTCAGATGCTATTTTATGGATTATTTATATCATTTGTATTTAGAAAATGATCCTCTGACATACACGCGTTTTGCAACTTGTTAAAAAAAAATGTAAACAACTCCTTCCAACCAAGATGAGGTTAGATGAACTAACATGAGGCTTTTCTAAGTCACCGGTAAGGCTGCTTCTTAGGGGCTGCAAATGTGCATTCAGCTGCATTGAGTTGCAGCTATGTCACTGGAGATGCACTTGCTGGTATGACAAACTCCATCTTGGCTAATGCACTAATGATCTCTGAGCAACCCCCCACTTGCAGCACCCTATGGCCTAGGCAAAGACAAGCAGCCTAGCGAACATGCCTTACTAACAACCCACACACTTTTCTATCTAACATGCTAATGCTGCATCCATCACCAGCTTCTCCCTCCAACTATATTACTTGGGCTATTTAAGACAGCCTCACTCCACACATGTCATACTTTGCTCAGGATTCTGCAAAACCCAGCCTGGCCACGTGCAGCTGAGATGGTTTTGAGTTGAGACAGATTAATCTGTGTGTAAGAGTGGAGACAAAGACATGAGAGAGAATGGAGATCAGTTTTTCTGTTAGGGTATGTCTAACACTACAGAGTTTTGTCGGAAAAACGGCCATTTTTCTGACAAATCCTGAGTTATGTCCACCCTGCAATCATGTTCTTCCAAAAGTAAATCAAAAGAACAGAGTGTTTTTTTCCTGACATTGGTAATCCTCTTTCTACGAGGAAGAAGCCTTTTTCCGAAAGAGCTCTTTCAGAAAAAGGCATATGTGGACAGGGAAGAGGGAGTTCTTTCGAAAGAAGAGGAAAGAGGAAAAAGCACAGGTGCCCTGGTGGCCACTCCGTCCACACTAATCACAGCTTACATGTGAGATAGCATCCATTCAGTGTGGATGCTATCTTTCAAAAAAACAGATTGCTTTTTCGATGAGCTTTGGCAGTGTGGATGCTCTCTTTCGGAAGAAGTTTTTTTGGAAGATCTCTTCTGAAAAAAGGTTCTTCTGAAAGAAGCCTGCAGTTTAGACATTGCTTTAGATTGTGCAGAAGTGAGTTTCAACCACTTCCAGGAAGTAGGTTTCTGCTGTTCACTAATTTTAGTGGGTTTGATGGAGCTGACACTTCTGCAGTTCACTCATCAAAACCAGGAGCAAGGTCACTAAGCTTTCCTTTGACAAGGTGCGGCGTGCCCTTTGTCCAACATTGGGCTAGTTTCGCTGATCTGGATAGAAGCAGGCTCATATAGGTATTGCCTGTTGGAAAAGACAGTAACTCCAAACACTGGAGAAACCAGAAGGGGGGCTCCATGCTATCCTAAAACTCAAAATAGACTATGCTGAGCTAACCCTTGACTCCTGCATGCAGGCAGACTTCCAGGTCAAAATTAGTGCAGTTTTACAAGTTCCTAGTTACGCTATTCATTTGTATTATCATGTAATCCCAGCATTCTACTCCCCAAGTATAATGTGGGTGCAGGCATTGGCAATAAATGTGCCACAGTGCAGCTTTGGGCAGCTGGCCTGGAAATGCATCACCCTGGTACTTGAAATCCTTAGGAAACCCGATCTGAGTCTCCAGCCTAGCAACACAAAGCATGCCCTGCATCTTCAGGAACTTTCTTTTTCCTCTTCCTGATTTGGGGGGGGGGGGGCGAGAGTAAGGGGTGGAGACAAAGAAGGGCAGCCCACCTGGCTCCTCCAATCACAGATGCTTATGAAATGTTTAGTCACTGTGGCTGGTGACCTAATTTGCTGTGGCTGGTGAGGAATTTCAAAACGATGAAAGGAACGAGTGCTGATCTCAAAGGAGTTGGGAAGTGCCAACTGTAGCCAGCAAATTGGGACAAGAAATGCCCTAGCAAAGGCTTTAATGGAAAGAAAGAAATCTCTGTGGGAACAAAAGGGAGCAATGGTTCTTATTTTAGTCTTTTCTTTCACACATACATCTTCTGGGCGCCAATTACAGTATTGAACTCCCACCTCATCACCATACTAATGATGAAATAAAACAACAAGGTTATTGCTACAGCACTAACCCTCATCAGAACCTCTGAGGGGACAAAAGCTGCTCGTTGTTAAGAGACTAAGCCACTTGATGAGTTAGTAAACCTATGTTATGTAACAGACTGAGGCTAGTTCAAGGGACCATGTCTCAGATCCAGCACTCTAACCAGAAAGGCAAAATACCCAAGGGGAAGGGTATCTCCAAGGAAAAATGGCCGTACCACTATGTAAGTACAAAGTATGCCTAGCCATTATTACCTCAGAGTGATGGGAAGGCGAAATGAATGAAAAAGGAGGATGGACTAGTGCTCCAACCTTTTTTTTTTAAATGGGAAGAGAAAGCCTATACAGTAGTTTACCATTTTGGACTTTGTCCTGTGCCCCTCACAAAGCAGGTCTGCAGATACTACTAGTCTGTGCGTAGACCCATAGAACACTAGAACTGGAAGGGATCTCAAAGATCACCAAGTCCAGAGCCCTGTCCTCAGGGCAGGACCAAGCACCACCTGATCATCTCTGGCAGGTGTCTGTCTAACCTGCTTTTAAATATCTCCAATGATGGAGATTCCACAACTTCCCTAGGCAATTTATTCCAGTGTTTAACCAACCTGACAGTTAGGAAGATTTTCCTAATGTCCAACCTAAACCTCCCTTGCTCATTGATTCTTGTCCTATTGTCAGGGAAACATTTCTTTCTTCACCCTGAGATATCAAAGAACAGTTCCTCCTTTCCCTGCTGCCTTCTGATACCCATATATCCTGTGGCATTCAAAAGTGCCTAAGCCACTGCTAATGAAATTTCCAGCAATTTCTCATGCATATGCTGCAGGTCTTTGATCATTCTTGATTCTTATAGGAAATGGAGCAATGGGTTACATTTTGGCTTTATTGAAACCCCATTCACTTCACGGAGACATTTGAACTTTAAACAAGAAATTAGACTGATCCACACATTTCAGACCCAGTCCAAAACACTCCTAAAGTTTGTGTGTGAAGCTGTAGGGTTTTAGCACAGGCCTGTCTCTAGCAGTGATGTGCCATCTACAACTACCAGGCTTGCACTGAATGCTTGGATCATTGTCTGTTACCCACCTAGCAGCCTGGAGATCAGATCCAGCCCATGGGACAATTCCAGCCAGCCCTGATAGAAGATGTCATTTTGTAGTCCTCAAAATTGTGTCCTCTGCTCAGTGAGACCTCATACATATGGAACCTGCAAGGTCATGCAGCCTGGAGGACATCATTTTGGACCACCCAGGGCATGTGAATTGTCACAGGACATCAGTGATGTCTAGGTTAAACTTGTTGAGTAGGATGTTTAGCTTCTGTTTATCAAACTAACTCCATTGACTCCAATGGAGCTATTCCAGTTTATACTACCTGAGGATCAGGCCTATTATAGTCTGAATAATTAAACCTTTGCAATGTAATTACTTTTGTTAAGGCTCCCCAATGAACAAATCATCACTAATACCATGGCTCTCTCTACAATGGGAAGGTTTGCCGACAAAAGTGTTGTTGATATGCAGAAGTCACCAAAAGTGAAAACCGGTCAAACCAGTTTTTTTGCCTTCCATTGTCAACATTTTATGGCCACAGTGCTAGCTCCCCTGTCAATAGCTAGAGCAAAGCAATGTGGGTGAGCATCCCACAGTGTAGTTAGTGGGAAGGCAGAGCTGATCCCTGTGAGTTCTCCACTCTAAAGAATATCAAAGCAGCACAGCATTCTCTCCAGCCCTCCGGCTGCAGCGGCAGAACAGAAGCATTCCAATGATTTGTTTTTTGATTATTTCCAAAATGGAGCAGATCATTCAGCTGTCAGATACTTCCCGGAGCTTTGAAAGGGGAGGGGGACCCATGCCTGCAGGGTAGCAGAGATCACATAACACTAAGTACAGCCATCAGGGCAGGCATTGTGGGATACTGGTGGAAGCCAGTTCTCTCAACAAAACAAACAGCAGAATCCATACTGGCTCTTTGTCAACAATAAAGGGAGGGGAAAAGGCAAAAGTCTCTCATGGGGTGGAAGTTTTTTGTTGCCAAAACTGAGTGTTTTTCCTGCCAAAAGTCGTATTGTAGTATAAATACTCTTACTGTTTTGTCAACAAACGGCAGGTTTTGGCAACAAAACATGCCAGTGTAGACCAGGGCTAATATACAGTATTACACATCCACAGGCTTTCTAGAAGACCTTGGATAAGTCACTTAATCACGCTCTGCCTCAGTTTTCCATCTGTGAAAGGGGATGTAAACATTTCCCTTCTTCCATCCTTTGCCTGTCTTGTCTAATTACATCATAAGATTTTTGGGGAAGGGACTGTTTGCTGGGTGTGTTTACATGATGCCTAGCACAAATGGCACAAGAGAAAAATACTATTTCAGACAAACTGCAGTGAAATTTTGGTGGCAAATGTCAGTGTGTAGTTTCCAAGATGGAATTTGGTCAGGCTATCGGGGTAAAAAAATTGACATTTTTGTGTAAAATGTTCTGGAACTCTGTTTTACATCTCACCTGAAAGTATAATGGATGTAATGATCATTCTAAATCTGGGATTACAGCAATTATAGAGGAGATAAGGGAATTCAGGAATGTCAAGGCTGGTCAGATGGGGATCCTTTATTCACTGTAGTCCCCTTACATTTTCTTCTAATATTCTGGGAATTAGATTCCAGTATATAATTCTATATACGTGTTATTTCAATGTAAAATTCATTGAGAAGGCCACTCTCGCTCATGTACTTCCCTGTTGTTCCATCAATATTGTTTACCCTGGCTTCTCTTCCAACTTATCTCATTCTTGTCTGATTTTGTTTTATTCCAGCTACAGTTTATGACCATATAGGCTGTGAACTTTAGCCACTTGCGGCTGCTTTTCGTGGTGAAGAGAGTTTCAGAATCATTTGATCCTTGTTCAATAATGGTGTGACTATTTTCTCTGTAGTACAATATTTTACTCAGATAGCCCACAACAGGGTAATTTCTGATATCATCTTCCCTCTGATCTCATCTCTGTTTAGCCAAATTGCCTTAAAAACATGACATCTTGCTTTTCATCTCTCCTCTTGCCATACTACTGAGCTGCCTAACACTTACCACTAGCAGCTTGTTTATTTAACAATCCAATTCAAAACTACCTACCTTGGCCCCTAACCTAGCCTGTGTCAGACCTGCTCAGGGTAGGGCAGAAGCTGCAGATTAGAGCCCTGCAGCAGGACTGGGCTCCCACAGGACCTGCTGCCAGAATACTGGGAGCATGTAAAATGTACTTGTTGAGGGCAGGATTGGATGGGTGTGAGGGGAGAAAGACTGGTAATTTGTGAAACAACACTAAAACTCTATTTAGTTTGTCATAAATAGAATTTCAGCAAGGTAAAGCAAGTTCTTTTTAAAAATAAAGGAACTTTTCATCCTTAAATTTAAGCTTGGGATAGAAAGAGATTTGATGACTATTATAACAGGACTTTTATGTACTTTTATATAGTTTAAGCCAGGTTCGTTTTATTTTTAGTGGTAAAAATGGTGTCTGAATTCAATTAATAGCTATAGTAGCCGACTTTATCTGGGTCCTTCAGGGCAGGGCCTTGGAGATGTGGGGGTGGGGGGTCAGAGAATGAGGGGTGGGGGTGAGGAAGGGCTCAGGGTGGGGAGTCCTCCCCCCCTCCACCAAGGGCAGGTCCTCCTCCACCCCAGTCACCTCTCCGCACCAGGGGCATGTTCTCTCTACAGCTGCCTCCGCAGCCTGCCAGGGACCTGTTCTCTCCTGCTAGCCCACCCAATGCCTCTTCTTCCCCCCCCACCCCCCAGCCTGCCATGGGTCTGTTCTCTCTCCCCAGGACTCCTCAGCCAGTCAGGGCCTGTTGTCTCCCCCCCACCCCCAATGGCCTGTTCTCTTCCCCAGGTCCACCCAGCTCATCAGGTACTTGTTCTCTCCCCACTCCCCAGAACCTCCAGCCTTCCTGGGACCTGTTCTCTCCCTCCCAGGCCTCCCCCCAGCCACCAGGGGCGTTTTTTTCGCACCCCCTCCAGTGCTGGGGCCAAGGGCCAGGAGGCAGGGAAAGGGTTTGGGGGAGAGGCGCCGCTTACGCAGTGTATTGGCAGGCAAGACGACGGAGCTGCAGCCCTACTGGCCACTCCCGTGGTGGTGTGGTTGCCCTCAGTGGACACTCTGCAGAATAGCTCTCCTCTGTGGGCCTGCTGTCCCCAGTGGTCACTCTCTTGTCATGTCCATCCGAACAGCAGCCCCTCCCTTCACATGTTATGGAAAATAGTCCTTTTCCTGGGGTTTCTGGTTGTCCTGGCACAACCAACCCTGACCTTGCTTTAAGTTAGGAGAAAAGGAAAATGCATGCCAAATTGGGTGGCCCTAGCGCTTACTGTTTAGTTCTTGAGCAAACACACTCACGGACACACAGACAGACACACTCTAAAATATAGAGAGAGATTAGCCAACCGACTCCGGGGTTGGGGTTTTTAGTGCATGGAAAAATCTCTCTCTCTCTCCCTGGTGAGATTTTTTGGGATATAAAGATTTGCAGGTGGGAAGAGGATAAAAATGCAAGAAATTATGTGGGAGCAGGTGGAAGTGGGAGTGAGTATTATGGGTGGGACTGAAGTAGGATTTTTAAAAAATAGTCCCGCTCAGGGTTCTGCTATAGATGGTTTTTAGCAGCCTTTACTACTGGCCTAGTCCCTGGTATAAATGAGAGTAACTAAGGCTTCTTTGACTTAAATCTGGCCACCCATGGCCCTGCAGTTTTGGGAGCCAGGGCCCAGAGGTGCTGTTTGTATGACATCAAGTTTTAAAAACTCGCTCCTGTACAGCCCTTTTTATCAGTATGTTTCAAAGCACTTTGCAAAGGAGAAAAAGAATCATTATCCTCATTTTACACTTGGGAAAACAGAGCCATAGAAGGTGACAGGACTTATCCAAGGTGACCCAGCATTCCAGTGGCAGAGCTGGGAGTAGAATGCAGGTTGCCTGATTTGCAGTCCAATACTCTAACCAGTAGCCCACACAGCTGCCTTTAAACCAGAGGTGGAGAACCTAAGGCCTGGGAGCCAGAAGCAGTCCCCGGCTTGCTGGGATCCAGCCTCAAAGGCTCGGGGCTCCCACCCCAGCATTGGTCCCCTGTGGAGCACACAGAATCTACTAGCCTGTCCCCTCCCCATCCCCCAGGCTCTGGTGTATGAGGGGAATGTGAGCAGGGTCTTTCTCCTCCAGGGTCACATCAGTGAGGGGTTTTGGGTTTGTTTTTTGTTTTTAAATTATATTGTCACTATTAATGAATTAACTGTAAATGAGATTTCAGATATTTATTATGAGCATAGACCTCCGAGAAATGGTATAGACCCATGAAATTCAGAATAGGTGGGAACCGCAAATATAACTGGCCAAACATTCTGCTGGCATAACTCCACAGAGCTCAGTGGGGTTACACTAGAGAAAAATGTAGCTCAACAGTGTCAAACAAGCAAAATAATATGGGTTCCAGGGACTCTTTAAAGCAATCAGGGAAACCAGATAAAAGGAAAGTCTTTCCTTTCAAGTGAAAGATGGAGCAAACTTTGCACACGAGCATAGAGAACAGGCCAAGTTGCATAATATTTCAAATCCTCATAGTTTTATGTACATTTTTCATGAATCGGATAAAAACTACTCTATGGAAATCACAGCAAGTGAAAAGGACACTACATTTTAAAAGCTCTTGTTCCAAAGCCAGCTGGTGTAATTTGTTTTTTATTCATGAGCCAGACTGTGATGCTCCTCATCATGTTCTACACAAGCCAAAGTGATGACCCAGTACACAAGAGGCTGCTGGGTGTGTATGTCCATTTGTGTGGTAATTACATGCTGTAGTCAAGCCAAATTCTTGACACTTGCACCATGCAAGCCAGAAGGGATAAGGTAGTATTACTGTTAGCAATAGAATCCTAGAGGCTGCTGCAGAACTGTGGTGAGGAAGGTTTAGTTTGCAAGATGGGGCAGGGCAGGAAAGAGGAAAGTGAAATAAAAAGTTTTGGTGATTCACCTTGTTCCCTTGCCAGGATTACTTGGAAAGTGCATGTGGCAGGACCATCATGTGCCTGGCACGGGCTTCTTGTCACGCATCAGACAAAGAATTAAACTGTACCTCCAGTGTGAAATGACTGGCTGGGCATGGACACGCTTCCCTCTCTCACTCGGCTAAAGAAAGCTACCAGCTTTCTGAAGCTGAGGCAGCATGTATCGCAGCATGCTAGTGACTTGAGCAATGACTATTCACTCAGGTTCAATACCGTTATTGCCAGAACAATAGATGAAACAAAAAGAATTAGGCTTGCCCTGGGGAAATCCAGGCAGATAGGCATTCTTTCTCCCCAGGGAAAAGCGTAAGAAATGTATCAAGAAAATGAATACATCCGTACCTTTATGGAATTACAGAATATCCATTTTTACAACAACTGGGAGGAGAGATGTGTAGCAGTGTGTGTGGAACAAGTGAGAAAACCTTGACCTTCCTCCAACCTTACACTTCCCATTCCTCCTTCCCCATCCTTGAATGGTGGGTGAAATTATAGACATAATTGCTTCCTCACTGCCCAAGGAAGCTCACCTTGGAGGAATCAAATTGCATCTTCCCCACCCAAAGAACAACCCTATCAACCCACTTTACTGGCTGATCAGGAAGCTCTTAAAAATAATAAAATATATCCAGCTGAACTGAGACATGCTAACTACACTGGCTTTAGAGTTTCTACTGTAAAACCAAGCAATTTCAAGAATACAGGTATTGGGCTAAATTCAGTCATATTGAAGTCAATGGAGTTTGTCCAGATTTATACTGGTTTATAGTATATTAAATCCAAATCTTAACCCAAAAGAACAGAATTTGGTCTGTTGGTGGTTTCAGAGTTACCTGAAGTTGGACACTTCACACATCTATGCAGATCTAGAGTTCTGGTTCAAGCTCTTCTGTAATAATCATACCTCTCATTTGTACCTTTGGGGAGGGGGGTAGAGGCATTCTATATCTATTACATTTGCTCCACAAGACCTGTTGCTATCTTGCTGTTTCTCAAAAGTGAAATCAGAAATGCCAAGGAGTGGAACTGAGTCTGTAGAAAACTTCAGATGTGTAAAAGCAATGTGCCTCAGCTACAACTATTCTATCTTTGCCCTGTCTTCTAATGCTCCCCACTTCACATTTGGCTTTGGGCAGGAAGATGAGACAGAATGTTTCTGACATTCCACATGGCACTCCAAATATTGCTGTAGAATATGAATGAGCAAGAATCATAGAATACCAGAACTGGAAGGGACCTCGAGAGATCATCAAGCCCAGTTCCCTGCACTCACGGCAGGACCAAGCACCGTCTAAATCATCCCTGATAGATGTCTACCCAACCTGCTCTTAAATAGCTCCAGTGATGGAGATTCCACAACCGCCCTAGGCAATTTATTCCAGTGTTTAACCACCCTGACAGTTAGGAAGTTTTTCCTAATGTCAAGCCTAAGAAGAAAGAAAGCTCCTTGTCGTCTTCTTCTTCTTCTTCTTCTTCTTCTTCTTCTTTTTTTTTTTTTTTTGGCAAAGCCCAGACTATGAATGGTGCACACAAACCAGTAATCAAACTTACCAGGAGAGGGAAGTAGAATAAAAGCCCCCAACCACCACTCAGACCAAGAGCCTTTCCTCAGCAGATCTGGCTTTATTTGACAACAAGAGCTCCAGAACAAGAGCAAATACATTCAAGACTCTGAGTACTATCTTCCCAGGTCTTACCCAGCTTCCACTACAGCTGAGAAGGGGGACCCGATGCTATCTCCCTTTGGCAGCCATTCCTGACAACTATGGAGAAACCCACCCTAAGGCTTCCCCGAGTCTCTCCTCTCTTCTGACCTGTTCCAGGGGCAGAAGGATTGATATCTGGGAACCTGCAGGCCCTGTGCTCACTCCTAGTCAAGTGCTTGTGACTATAGCACCCTATTTTAAAGAAGTTAGAGGTTGGACCAAGTTCATTTGGATGTATATATGCACCAAAGGCCCAGTCCTCCATGACAGTGCCAAATCCTTGACAGTGGGATTTTGATCCAGGTCCCATTTTACCCAAACCTCCAATGTTCATCTTTACCATGGACGTCAATTATTAATGAATGAAGAATGTTTTTCTTTGCAAGGGAATCTTTGCTTTAAACAATTTGTGCTACTGGTCAGTATGCAGATGACATGCAGCTTTCCATTTTCATCAGCTCCAGATGCTGTGCTGCCTTTCATTCCCAGTGCCAAGCCTCGTTCAGGACTTGGATGAGAGTTAGCTGGCTGTGGCTTAAGCTAGACAAGACAGCGGGGAGGAGGTGGATTTAGGGAAGTATAAGGATATGTCCTGTCTTCATTATTGATACAAATTTCCCTTTGCATTTTCAAGAGATTAATTTAGGGCTGCCTTTGGA
The DNA here is from genome assembly GCA_032595735.1 of Pelochelys cantorii. Lineage (NCBI taxonomy): Eukaryota > Metazoa > Chordata > Testudines > Trionychidae > Pelochelys > Pelochelys cantorii. The sequence continues at coordinate 243,050,157 of CM064326.1, forward strand.
TTCTGAGATGCTCCTAGACACACACACACAGAAATTGGTAGCCAAAGGGGCTTTTCCTTCCCCTGTCTACATCCAGTTGCAACTATTTCATTCTCATCAAGATCTTGCCACTGTCAGTCAAACTTTTGTCACTTTGAGGCTGGACTGTGTAGTACGCTCCAACATGGGGCACCCTGGAAGACTGCTAGAAAGCTATAGGAGATGCTGGAAAGTGCCTGCTTCTCTGTGAAGAGGTATTAACACCAACGAGAATGCTCACCAATGTTCACTTCCAGTTGCCATGCAGGTTGCTGGCTTTGCCGAATGGTTCGGGTCCTGGCCATCTGAGATAGCTTCTGTTCCCACCCCCATTCACAGTCATGGAAGTTGAGATTAACAACCAGTGGTGCTCAAATGAGCAGTCTCCAGGTTTAACCATCTAGGACTGAGGTCAGGATGTACTCACCGGAAGGCCCCTGACTGAAACTGGCTTCCCCCACTGGTCTGAGAGAGCCCAAATCTGTTGGCCTTTAGGGAAAGCTGTAAGGCCCAACACTCTATTCTTATCTACATCTACACAGTGCCAAATCTCAAAAGAACATGCTATTTCGAGCCCTCCCTTAACCATAGTGCAATGAGGTTTACCAGGATGGCAAAATACCGTGCCTGTTATTTCGAAAAATAAGATGGCTTGTGTAGATTAAGGGTAGCTATTTCGGGATACCTCTGGTATCCCGAAATAGCCATGCAGTGCAGATGTACCCTTAGTCTTAGCCAATGACAGAGCTGGGAATAGAGCCCTCATCTTTGGGTCTCAGCCCAAGCACTAGGCATCACTGCCTCCTAGAGAAGAGTTAAAATCTCATTCAACTTCACTCCCTGGTGTCCCTTTAAAAAATTCAACCCTTATTATAAAACAGACTCGGTTAGAAAGGAATCAAGTCCACAGAGAGAGGAAGTGGGGGCTGAATAATAAATTTAACTTGCACTTCATTGATGCCAAAGTTCCCTTAAGAAGTCTGTGGATTTAGGTTCAATCCCAGAAAATTCTGCTAGGAGGTGTTTCCTTTTCTCCTTCCAGACAGTGCTACTAAAGCAGCCACTGAACCACAGCCAAATTCCAGTGGAGAGAATAAAGAAAAGGAGAAAGTTAAAAAATAAAATAATTAATGAAGATATTGGATGGGGGCCACTTGGGGTAAATTGGCTGGATACACATTTACTTTGTAAGTCACTGGGGGAAAAAAAGATAAATATGCATAGGTAATAATGAAATGTATCTTCATACCGACAGCTTTCTGTATATAAAACATGCTAGTCCCCCAGATTTAGAATTCCTTTTACTTCGGCTCCCTCTGTCCTGCAGGTATTTTAATTTTTGCCTCATGTAGCATCTTATTTTTAAACCCCAAACACCTGCCCAGGAAAAAAGAGAAAATCATGGCTCTTGTGGCTGGAAAGGTTTTTCTTCTGGATTTTATGCCCTGAAAAAACTGCTGCTAATTTTATTTTAATAGAAAGGTGGGAAAGAAAGTGATGGGATTTTTTTTTTGTTTTTAGAAAAATTAACCTGCTGAGAATGGGAAGAAATTCAAGAGCTGGGGTGGCAAATGAAAAAAAATGCTGTTGTAATGTCAGAACCATTCTGCAATTTCAGTGTTTTTCCATAATTTCTTTTATATATTTAAATCTTACCTCTGCTCCACCTTGGGCTCACAGTCGCATAAGCATTGTAACAGAAAAGCAGCAGTAGCAAAGTCTTCTGGAACATCCTTTATTATAAAATTCCTTTCTATAGCTGTATATTAGCTATTTGTTTTTTCAACTACCTTCCCACTCCAAAGGAAGAACCTGTCTGTTCTCCTGAATGCAATTGAAGTCAATGTAGTAGTGCTTCTTCTAAATCAACGCTCCTTGGGATCAGGAATCTTGCTTTCAGAGGCACACTTTGTTTTTATCCGCATCTGGAATGACTCATGGTGCATGTGAGTTTGCTGGCAGCTGTGAGAATAAATGTCATTACATTTTTGTAGTCAAGTTCCATTTGCTAGAAGGGCCAGGGTTTTTTGTTTTTTTTTAAGTCAAATAAACAGACAGGAGCAACTTTATGACAGAACGCTATTAAATGGTTGTTCTGTACTTTTTTTTCCTCTGCTGCGTGCATGGGCATATGCTAGCAAGTAGCTCAGCTAAGCGTCAGCCCTGTGGTGATGTGTGCTGCATTCCTCAGGTGCATAAAACAGGGAGTGGGGCATATTCACTGAAGGAACATTTTACTACTTTAGTTCATGGGCATCACTCATGTACAGAGCACAATGAACTAAAACACTGAGAGCATGAGCTCTTTGAGATAGAGACCATCTTTTTTGCTCTGTGTTTGTTCAGCACCCTGGGGCCCTAATCTATGATTGAGGTTCCTAGGCACTCCCACAATACAAATAAATAATAAGACACATTAGTCAGGGTGCATGTGGGTGGAAAATGTCTTAGAAGGTCCCCATTCATGAAGCAAATGGTATTTGATAGTTGCCTCCATGATGATGCTGGTCAGCGTAACAAAATACAGTCGGGCTGCCATCAGTGGAAGTATCTACTTCAAAGAGACCCTGGTTGGAAACACCTGGGGGCATACAATGAAAGAAAAATGAGATATATTGTCAGAGCTGCAGGAAGGTCCAACACCACCCGGTCAAGGCTGAGGGGCACTGAGAGCATACAGGATTGACATATCAGGTGGTTGCTATGTATCAGGACAGAGAAAAGAAATAGTGGGATGTGGATTCTAAGATGATCAAGAAGTGATGCAAAAATGTGTCTGCTTCTCAGTTTTCTATTTCTATTTGGTGTCTAGAAACCAGTGAGGGAACCATTAGAGATAGACCCTGGCTCTAATTCAGCTCTCACTTACACATGTAGAAGCCAGGGGCAACTTCAGTGAAGCAAGTGGATTCACACTGGGGTAAAATTGGCATAAATGAGAAGAGAAGAGAAACCCTAAGCCCACTCAGATATACATAGAGTAGCAGAATTACAAGGAAGGACCCAGAAATAGCAGAGGATACAGCAAGTCAGGATTGTTGCCCATTGGCAAGACTGCATGGAGGAAACCTGCACTGTTCTAGTCTACCTCATACCATACTCTAGCTAAGGCTACAATTCCTTCACTATCCCAAGTACCAAATGCAAGCAAAAACTATTATAATGGTTAGTAAAGGAAAAGGGGTGGGGAGGTGGGGGAAATGACAATGGGACAAAATCAGTTTTGTTGCTTAAGGTGATGTCAATTCTATTCCCATAGCCTCTCATTTTCCTAGATGCAGAATCTCTCAGATATAATTTACATCCACATAATGGAATGTGATTGTAAGGGAGTAACTTACATGCCAAAGAGATGGGGGATATAAATTAAAGCAGAGAACGGCTGACTGTAATGCATGCATTCTTACACTCTCTTGTCACTTGCTTGTCTTGTTACACACCTTTCTTCTGGAACTTTGTTGTGTGAGGGATGCCAATAAACATGAGCTTGGATTCTGAGAGCCCAATTTACCATTATGCTATTCCAGTTTTATATCAGTGTAATGCCACTGAAATCAATAGAGTCACAAATATAAAATTGGAACAATGAAGTAGTGGATCAGGCTCTTAGTGACCCCAATTCAGAGATAACTGCATTGGGGTAAACCCTATTTTAGGCCAGCATGATAACAATGGAATTTAAGAGTTTGCATTAATTTAGCTGCACTATTTCAACTGTTTCAATGCAGCTACACTGGCATAAAGTTCTTTAGTGTGAATAGGACCAGAGAGTGAGATTGTTTAATATGCATTTGGACTAGGAGGGTGAAAAAAAAAAAAAAGGTGAGGAGGCAGGAATTGCAGCATCTGAGATTCCTACTAGACAATTTAGATTTACTTAAAGTTAGGCTCACTTTGGAATTTTATCTAACGACTCATTTATTTGACTCCTTTTGGACATGCTTTTTCAGGGCTCAAAAACTCTCCCCAACACTGCTGTAAAGCTTACTTTGCCAGTGCAGTTGTTTGCTCAGTCTTGCAAGCCTCTCTGAGCAAACTAGCATCGGATTCAGTTGTAGGGTTATAAATGATGCATGTGTGGTGTTTTATAATGAAGAAAATGCAGCTGTAGTTTTAAAGTGCCAGCCAAAAATAATGCATTAGGGAATCATTCTCCTTTGAATGCTACCAGTGTAAATTGCTCCATACAAATGTGTAAAATGGCCCCCAACAATCAGTAGGGGACTAGGTTTGGCTCTATCATATATTATCACACACACACAGTGTTCAAACAAGTACAGGAAAGTTAGCCACACATTTTCTATTCATTTTTACAACTGGACTGGACTGGGTATTTGCCTCACTGAGGGCAAATATTGAATTACCGAAGTCACACCAGAGTAGGTCTGGTTTAAAATAGTTTTGACACAGGGAGGCTACATCTACACTGCAGGCTTTTTGCTCAAGAATGGCCGTTCTTGCACAAAAACTTGCGGAGCATCTACACTGCACGCATGTTCTTGAGCAAGTAAATTTATAGTAAAGCATCAGAAGAGAGGGCTTTTTGTGCAAGAGTTATTCCTTTCCCCTCTTGTGCAAGAGCTCTTCCATAAGAAGGCAGTGTGGACAGGCAACAGGGGTTTCTTGAGCAAGAAACCCCTATGGCTAAAATGGCCATCAGAGCTTTCTTGAACAAGAAAGCATCCACACTGCCATGAATGCTCTTGCGCGAAAGTACATGGCAGTGTGGATGCGCTCTTGCACAAGACCTTTTGTGCAAGAACTCTTGCACAAAACAGTTCTTGCGCAAGAAGCCTGCATTGTAGATGTAGCCGGAAAGTGCAACCTGGTCTACACCGTTTTTATACTGCTTTAGAAATAGATATGGGTAAAATGGTTCAACTCTCTAGTGTGGGTAGTTATATTGAAATATGGGCGTTTATCTTGGTTTAGCTTATTTCCCTACATTTAAACCTGTAATGCAGTCAGGGGCAGATAATTTATTCCTATATGTTGGTCAGCTGTTGAGACAGAGACTTCTAATTGTCCCTGCGTCTGTGGAAATCTTCAGGCAGAGGGTGGGGGAAGGGTGTGCTAAGCTTCTAGCCCCAGCAGATAGAATCATAGAGCTGGAAGAGACCTCAGAAGGTCATCAAGTCCAGCCCCCTGCCCTAGGCAGGACCAATCCCAACTAAATCAACCCAGCCAGGGCTTTATCAAGCCGAGACTTAAAAATCTCTAGGGATGGAGACTCCACTACTTCCCTACGTAACTCATTCCAGTGCTTCACCACCCTCCTCGTGAAATAGTTTTTCCTAATATCCAACCTGGACCTCTCCTGCCACAACTTGAGACCATTGTTCCTTGTTCTGCCATCCGTCACGACTGAGAACAGCCTTTCTCCAGCCTCTTTGGAACCTCCCTTCAGGAAGTTGAAGGCTGCTATCAAATCCCCCCCCTCACTCTTCTTTTCTGCAGACTAAACAGACCCAACTCCCTCAGTCTCTCCTTGTAGGTCATATGCTCCAGCCCCCTAATCATTTTGGTTGCCCTCCGCTGGATCCTCTCCAATGCATCCACATCCTTTTTGTAGAGCTGAATAAAGGGGAATAATCACATCTCTGGATCTGCTGGCAATGCTCCTCTTAATGCAACCTAATATGCCATAAGCCTTCTTGGCTACAAGGGCACATTGTTGACTCATATCCAGCTTCTCATCCACTGTAATCCCCAGGTCCTTTTCTGCAGAACTACTACTTAGCCAGTTGATCCGCAGCCTGTAACAATGCTTGGGATTCTTCCATCCCAAGTGCAGAACTCTGCACTTGTCCTTGTTGAACCTCATCATATTTCTTGTGGCCCAGTCCTCCAACTTGTCTAAGTCACTCTCTGCCTTCGAGTGAATCTACCTCAGTGTTATGAATGTGTAGGAAATTTGACATTTCTAAGGCTCCCACCAATAGTACTGGGGCCCAAGAGAATCCATTTTCCATTTGAGATAAACATTCCTGTATACCATCACCAGTGCTGCCAGTGACTGTCAATATACATTGTGCTCCAACACAGTCTGTATTCTAGAGCTGGAAGCAATAGAATGTTAGGTGAACCAGGGGCATCCAAGAAGCTGCCAGCTGCTTTTTCCCTGCACCGTGGCAGCAGCAGAAGTTTCCTATTGTGAAGGAGGAAATTTGGCAGCTCTCCCCACAACCCGATGTTCCTCTGGTCTCCATGCTGCTTGCTCCAAGCCATCCAGTGCAAACAACCTGATGGGAGAGGGGCAGCCCTCAAAGCTTGATTATTCTCACTGGACAGGACCCCTAGGACATCCCTTTGTTTTTGGAGGGATCCAAATTCTACAGGAAGTACTAGGTAGGGATTTACAGTGAAGATGCTATCCTCTATTATTGCCCATATATGCTAAGGCCCCATTGTACTAGGTGCTGTATGTACACATTGTGGGATACAGCTTCTGTTCTGAGGAGCTTACAGTCTATAAAAGCCGAGATAGATAATGGATAGAAGGGCAAACAGAGGTGAAGTGACTTGCCCATGGTCAGAGATCTCCCGAGTCCTAATCCAGGTCCCTGTTCATGAGACCATGATGCTTCCCCACATGCTAGAAATCTGCCATTGTCTATATTGTGCCACTAATAATCATAATACTTGGTATTTTTATATAAGCTCCTTTCACTTGATTAGTTTAAACATGGGCGTTGGGTATGTAAGGCATAGCCCAGCCCACACTCCACCCCCAGAACACCTGCTATAGGCATTCTGGGGGCGGAGTGTTGCTGCCCCCAGTGCCCACCCTCCCTGTGCTTCAAGGGCTGAGGAGGACAGGCCTGGCTATATGGCATGCTCTCCTCCCTCCCTCCGTGCTCCAGAGCTGACCATGTGGCACAGCAGGCCCTGCCTCATCCATCCCCCAGTGCTTGAGAGACTGGGCTGGAGGCCCAGTGGTTGGAAGGGGGGAACATGTGCATGGTGCATTACCCCGCCTCCCGGGGTGGGGAAGGGGTCGGGCCTAGTTGAAAGAGTGGGGCTGGGGGCTTGCCTCCTGCAGCCCTGCCTTCACTGACCACTCATGAGTTTAAAGCACTTAAATATTAAACAAGTCCCTACATATTCTTGTGAGGAAAGCTCTTATCATCCCCAGCCCCATCATACAGATGGAAAAACTGAGGCAGAGAAAGGTTAAGTAACTTGCCTAAGGCCTCTCAATCAATCAGTGCTAGAGCTGAGAATAGCACAGAAGAGTTGTGATCACCACGGCCACAGTCAAGTGCCCTTCTGGTACACCAAGGTATTCCAGTTCCAGTACATTCACCACCTATGCCAAACCCTAATAGCCAAATGTGGCTCACCTGAAATACAATGGACTTTTCTAGTTAGGAGCCACAACAAACTCATCTTCCCCCCACCCTTCAAATAACGGGGTCACTGACTTTCAAGAAAAAATGTTATTTCAGAAGTAGACTACTGTTAATTGAGCAATTACTAGCTTCTTATTATCTATAAAAGCGCATGTTAGCCTGTCAAATATTTTTCTTATAGTTTACAGCTGCTTGCAAGAACAGTTCACTTGGAGGCAAAATTCTCACATAGACTCACAAGAACTTCTGGGAAGCCAGCTGATTCTGTCCTGGAATTAACTTTATGATTCAGTGCTGTTATGCATTGGACAAGGGGACATTAGATCTGAGAACTAATAGCCTCCGAAAGGGAGGAAAAAGGTACCTTGCTAGCATTCACCAATTTTTGTAGAGTTGTTAAGAGCAAAATATTATGTTCCACCACCACCACCGTGCTTCCACTTTGCATAGGCTGTGAGTCCCATCTGCACAGCCCGGCTCTTCAGCTCAAGCTATAGAAACCCATGCTTTCAGCCTTACGGGTCTCTGCAGTTCCCAGGGTGTCAGCCATTGTCACACGGGGGCTACAACTATACTGCACCTCTCTTCCACAAAAGCTTATGCAAATGAAGCAAGGATTAGCATATTGCTGTGCTTCATTGGCATAATTAATCAGGGGCCGTTTTTGCACAGAAGGCTTTTGCACAAAAAGGAACTGCGTAGATGGCTCCTTTTTGCGCAAAAACAGTGCCTAAATAATTATGCCAATGAAGCGTGGCAATATGCTAATCCATGCTTCATTTTCATAAGATTTTGTGGAAGAGAGGTGCAGTATAGATGTAGCTGTTAGCCGGTGGCCGGGTAGTGAGTGGTCTGTGAGCCCTATCACACACGAGTCTTTAGCTGCTAGGACAGAGTCCCTTCACAGCGGGCAGCCAGGGAGGCTGACGGGCACCCCAAAGATACACCCGAGTCTTTGACTGCTAGGACAAAAGTCCCTTCACAGCAGGCAGCCAGGGAGGCTGACGGGCGCCCCAAGAGCCTGCCCCGTGGAGGTGGCACGACTCAACGCTCAGCTCTTACTGCGTTTACCCCTGACTGGCTATGATTCTTTTAATTGTGTCTGGTTCTGTTACAGCAACAGGAGGAATCAGGTTAAAGCTTAAATAGTTACTATTTTATTGTTACAAGGCAAGTTTAGCTGTTAAATGTTACTGCTGTATTATAGATAACACAGCCACTACAAAAGGACAAGACAGAAATTACAATAAAAAGTCACTTACAGGTACCATGAAACCGTTTTGGTTCTCTGAGCTCTTATTAAATGCGCGCAAAAACAGACACCTAGCAGGTATATTCTCACCCCTGCGATCTTTACTCCAGCGAAGTAAGCATTTCTCTCAATCCCAAGGGGAAGCAGTCAGTACGAGACGAAGGCATCCCTAAAGTCTCGGGGGTCCAAGACCGCCTGACCAGCAGGTATATGGGTGGATCTCCAATTAGAGTGGGGCACAGGGCCCCACTTTATACCCCTGTGGTCACGTAGATGCTTCTCTTGTCATTAAAATGCCAATTAAGTTGGAACGTCTTTGTGACGCCCATTCCCACAGGGGATCCAAAGCTTAATTTACACCTGTGAGGTGGAGGTAACTAAATCATTAGGGCTAGACATCCTTTTTCTGATGGGGTGGCAGATTCCTCTTCTGGGACAGTGTGTGTAGGCGTATCAATACTGGTACCAGCCAAAGGTAGCCCAAGGCCCCCGACCGCCTGCTGGCCCAATTGTCGCTGTTATCTGGTTCCTGTCTAGCATCAGGGCCATTGTTTTTCCAGCACCTCTGGAGGCCCTGGAGCCTTTGAAGACAGAGTTTTGCTCTCAAGGATTCCTCTCTCCCAAGGATGTCAGAGGGAGGAGGAGAGAGACAGAGGGGGCGTTTCTGTCTGGCTACTGTAGCCTAGCACAAACAGGAAGCCAAGTCAGGGTACAGGAGCAAGAGATACTCACCATGGCAAGTGCCTGATGATGAAGGAAGAAAAGATGACTGACTGGTCTCCCTTTTCCCTGCTACATACAATATATACACACCTAACTCTCATTTGTGACCTCTGGGTCAGGTCAGACCTTCAGGTAGAATAAATAGTTGTATCTCCATAGGCTTCAGTGTACAAGGCAGCATTACCTTTGTCTGTTAAATTTAAAGTTTGAAACTTTACAAAATCTTACTTCCTTTTCTGCATTCTTTACAGGGGGCTAATGGGTTATAAGGGCAAGGAGCCAACATAAACATCAAGGCCATGACTTGCAGTTAAGTAAAAAAAAAACCACTATCGGCAGTGCTATTGTAAGATGAAGGCTGAACTGAGGCAGACAAATGCTCCATGCCACAAATCACTGCTAAAATCATAAAGGAAGGTCAGCTATTCAGAGAATTTCCTGTCTCCTAGCCCATGAAGTCAATAACCGCACACATTCACAGAAGAGGGATTTAGGATTAATTCCTCAGAACAACAGCAAAGTCTCCTTTCAGTAAATAGCCCCAAACCATTTTAACTCCAACCCCAAAGAAAGCAGGGCTTGAGAACACAAAAGCAGACAAACTGGTGCCATTTCTGGAGCTAAGAGAAATACAGAATGGCCAGCACTGTCTCATTACCAGAAACTATTGGATGGAAGCTTTATTTATGCTCTCTCGGCAGCAATCACGGTGCTAGATTCATGACAGCCCATTGAACTAGCAGCAGGGGCACACAGAAGGTGGGGAAGGAAAGTGCTATGGGTACAGCATGAGGCTGCCAGTTTAATGATACCATGGGAGCAGATTATACCACGAGAGAGACAGCATGGAGTGGCAGCCAGGGCTCAAATCCTGATTCTGCCACGCACTTTCCTGTGTCACCTTGACTAACTCATTGGCTCTGTCTGCCCCATTTCCCCATCTGTAAAACAAGGAGGATAATGGTCTTTGTTCCCTATCATTTGTCTGGCTTGTCTAAATAGACTGTAAGCTCTATCAGCCAGACACTGTTTCTTACTTGGTGTACAATGGTAGGCACAATGAAGCCTAGGTCTCGATTGAAGTCCCTTACTGCTACAGTAGTACAATTAATTGTAAGAACCCCAGGCCTTTGGATTTAGAGACACTGAAGGTTCCCAGAGGCAGATAAGAATTTTTTTAAAAGGGAAAATTCTAATTCAGGGCCAATTGACTGATATTCCACCTATAAATCCACTCACCGGTGTATGAATGAAGTGACCAGCTCTTCCAAGTGAAAAACTAGGACCATCGGTCTCAGGCAGGGCCAGCTCGAGCCATTCCTGCGCCCCGGGCAGCGGGTGCACAACTCATGCGTGGCTCCACCCCTGGGCGTACGGCACATGCTCAGCCCTGCCCCCCGACACACTGCGCCCCTTACAGTTGCCATCAGGTGCCTCCCATAGGTTGATTCCCCAGGCAGCTGCCTGGCTAGCCCCCCCCCTTAATCCGGCCCTGGTCTCAGGAGTAGGTATGCCAGGAAGGGTTTGAGGGATGCAGGTGGCAATTCCTTCCTTTCCCTCTCCCTCCTCAGCATTCCAGTTTTCCAGGGTTTCCAGCCGCCCCCCACGAGAGAGGGCAATTTGACTATCATGATCATTACAGCAGTGACACCGTACCCCATGTTGTTCATAGCAATACTGTGGTATTATAACACAGTTATGATGTGTTTTATGGAAGATAAGTCATGTGCGGTGTCAATGGAAAAATATTATTTGCTGAATACGATTATCCTATTTGTATGCATGCATCATTGTTGTGTTTGAAGTTATGAATATTGACTTTATGTCTGTACTTCAAATAGTTACAACTGAGCAATGCCTACTAGATAAGATGCTCTCAGTCTAAATAGTGGTCAGGAAAGGATCTATTCAAGGCAAAAGGCCATTAAGGAAAAAAAAAAACAATCGTCCTTAGGAGAAACTTATCTCCCACCTGGTGAGCCTTCCTGTGAAAGCTCAAATCAGCCTGAGCGGTGGCCACTAAGACTCTACGTGGATATGTGGCCAGGTTATGTGATGCTAGACGCCATTTTAGGATGTTAGTAATTTTCCATGAACTGGTCTGGGATCCGAACTTTGGAATAAAGGGTTCCCTCCATATTCAAAAGCTATTTAACTGAGGGAGTGACATCATCTGGGGTTCTTCACTAGCCACACAAGAAGACTCCTAGAAACACCTGGGGAACAATGACTAAATTGGGGGAAGTGCTGGACTCAGGCTAATGGGATTTCTAGCCTGTGAGGGAAACACCCAGTGATTCCAAGCTGTGAAGCAAGTGCAGTTTGCCCCTTAAAAATCTACAGCCTGCCTGTATAATCTCTTAGGGTGAGAATCTACCATATCTGCTTCATATCCAATCTGTTTAGTATATTGAGCTTAGTCTGGTTTTTTTTGTTTATTTGCTGGGTAATCTGCTTTGATCTATTTACGATCACCTATAAGCACTTAACATCTACCTTTTGTAGTTAATAATCTTGTTTTTGCTTTATCTAAACCAGTGAGTTGGAGTGAAGCATGTGAGCCTCTTAGCTCAGGGGCAAAAGGCTGTTGCATATTCCTCGCCACGCTGAGGTAAAGGGTGAATTTTATGAGCTTACGCTGTTCAATTTCTTGTGCAGTGCAAAACTGTATAATTTTGGGTTCACACTACAGAGGGAATGCATGCCTGAGGAGCTGGGAATTGTCCTAGCTGTAGCCTTCCTATGCAGGGGCTGGTCAGAGAGGCTGCATGTAACTACAGCTGGATATGTCCCTGCCTATGTGTATGCTGGTGAAAGTGCAGGCTGGAGGCCTTTGCAGCTTGTCATAGCAGGACAGTGTGAAAGGGAACCCAGGCTGGTGGGTCACCGGAACTCAGTGATACTCCAGCTCCAGGTGATACCATCGGGTGGGAGGCCATCCCAACAGAAAAATCTCATGCTCCTACTGACAGCAAGAAACAAAGGGAACACACAGGCAGCCTAGGAATGGAAAGGTGGTCAGCAGCAATTAGATACCCTGGGATGCGCAGACTAAACTATAGATTAATGCCCTGTGCACACAAAGTGATAGTGTAAGACAATTTACATGCCACCCCACCCCAAGGCACACTATGATTATCTTTGATTAAAAAAAAAAGGAAATGCATAGTAGCTCATAGCCTTGAGCTGCATGGCTGACATGAGAGCCTAGTCATGTAGACACTGCGGGTTAGCTTTGCAGTTGTGGCTGAAAGCCAGTTCACATGGCACAGAACTGAAGTAAGGAAAAGCAAAAACCAATTTAAGCCACTTTTGATTGACTGGGTTTCTTTGTCTGCCACAGTGTTGAGCAGTCTGAAGGCTTCTCTAAACTACACTCCACCACAGCAGCCTTGAAGAGACCATCTGGTAGCTGGAGTTTTGCAGCCTCTGCCTGTCCAGGGCCCTTTCCTTAAAGGTTGCAAGAGGGTGCAGTGTAGGACCATTTTGGCTGCTTAACACAGCCCAAGGATTCCCCTCACGTGAGGATCACTCTGCATACCCCGTAATGGGAGAATCTTGGGCTGACTAGAGCTATAAACCTGGTTCAAGGCCCCTTTGTGGCATCAGGCTAGCCCCAGGGGCCAAAGTCTTGTGGAGAATCTGGCATAGAATGTTTATAGAAACATTTTTACATACATTTTTTTCATAAAAATCTGCATTCCTTAGTGGCTAATGTGTACACAGAAATGAAGGCTATATGCCTCTAAAAATATTAGATATGAAAATTAGCATAGTTCTAACCCAGAATATTTTAAGTTCATAGACATTCTAGTTGTGTTCACTTGCACCAAGGCCAGATTTGGTGCAGTGCAGTCCCTAGAACAGCAGAGGTATTTGGAGGTAGAGAGCTGGGCATGTACAAGCTCAGTTCCTAAAGCATGACTACACTGCTTAGGGCCATAATGTATGTCCCCTCAGGGGAAGTTCAAAGCTGTATGCCATGTCACACTGTGCATTCACAGTGCTTTGAAGAACTGGCTGTTTTTAGTGTGCGTGCAAGCCAAGTGCTCAGTTTAGTAGCAGAGGAGTCTCACTGCTGCCACCCACCCAAACCACCTTTCACATTGCTGAGAAGGGGGCGGCCTGATTTCTTTTCGATGCAGATACTCACTGCCTCCCAGCTGCCCTCAGTTTGGCACATGAGCTTGAAAGCAGGTGTAATGGAAAAAACAGCAAATCCCGCTGCCTTTTTTTCCGGTGGAATTATTATATGTGTATATAATATATTGCTTATAGCAACACCCTTAGAAGCAAAGAAAGGCGTTATACGTGGAAATTACAGCCATATGGAACATCTCGTACTGCAGGAGCTACTCTGCTCTCCTTGAGGCTTGCATCCTCTTTCACTACTCTCTTCAAACTGCCTCAAAGCAGCTCTTTGCAATGGGCACTGATTTTTCAAGCACCAAGACACCGACACAGTTTGGTTAGGACTAGGCTCATGTAAAAACCGCTAGTAGACTAAGGGCACTGGTCAATGCAAGATAATTGCAGCATCCCTTGTATTTTCAAGCTGAACTAATCACAGCTGTTGTACAATGGGGCACTGATATATTACCAGGGTCCTGAACATGAACATAATAAAAATGCATAGATAATAATAATAAAAGGCTGACCCTGCTTTATAGCAAGCGTAATACAAAAAAGAGTCACTATCAGGAAGCAGGAAGTACACTATAAAAGTATATTTAAAAAAGAAGACACCATTTTCTTTCTTTCCTTTTTAATGTATATTTATAAACAGGACAAAATCCCAAGGAAATTACTGGAGCATATTATGTCCTTGTAACTGGAGATAAGATGAGCAAAATTAGGTTTGAAAAACCTCCTCGGGTGGGATTTTATGCTCTAAAATCCAAAGCAGAGATGGTTTCAATCTGATTTTCATTTGATCTGAACCTATAAATGTCTGAGAAATTAAGCAAAGGGTTGGAGGAATGGTTCCAGTTCTGGCCTTTCTTTAAGCTAATAGTGCTATGAACCATCTACAGTAGCGATAATTTTATATCTATATAGAAATACAGGTGGTCCTCGAGGTATGAATGCATCGATTTATGACCATTCGTCCTTACGACCAACCTCCCATTAAAGCCGGTCCCTGAATTACGAACGCAATCCATGCTTACGAACAGCACGGTAACATTTAAATGAATGGGGTTCGACTTATGAACAGATCGAGTTGCAACCAAGTGTTTGGTACATAACTCATTTGTAAGTCGGGGACTATCTGTATTGGATTTATATATCCAGCATTAAACTCCATCACTTTTGAGAATTTAACAAAAGTTAGCTTTACCTACATACATTAAATGCTTAGCAAACTGCTGGTCTGTTTTCCACAACTTTACATTTATATGTTGGTTTTGTCCTCTCTTTAAATCTCAGTAGTGTTATATCAAGTTTTATGTAAACGCAAACCTGAGATAAGGAGAGCAGAAGACAAAATGATGAAGTAGTGGGGGAATTCCCATAAGGTTGGAGTGCAGACTCTAAGCCAGGGACCCAGGCACAGCAAAAGAGATGGGACAAACAGAGTTACAAATTCCTAAAGAGAAGTGAAAGTTAGAATTCCTATAAAGCCGCAAAAGTCTGAGCCACAAAGAAGAGTACTATTGGAAGTGGGAAACAAATGAACATAACTGTGGCGTTACCTTGGCACAGGGAGCAGTGCAAGCCACAGATGAAAGTAAAATTTCCAGAAAGCCTTTGACAAGGTTCCTCACCAAGGTCCCTCTTAAGCCAAGTAAGTTGTCATGGGATAAGAAAGAAGATTCTCTCATGGATTGATAACCGGTGAAAAGAAAGGAAACAAAGGGTAGGAATAAATGGCTGGTTTTCGGAATGGAGATGGGTAACTAGTGGTGTCCCACAGGAGTCCATACTAGGACCAGTCCTATTCAACATATTCATAAATGATCTGGAGAAAGAGATGGCACAATTTGTAGATGATACTAAACTGCTCAAGATAGTTAAGTCCAAAGCAGACTGTGAAGAGCTTCAGAAGGATCTCACAAATCTAAGTGACTGGGCAACAAAATGGCAGATGAAATTCAATGCTGATAAAAGCAAAATAAAGCACATTGGAAAACATAATCTCAACTATATGTATAAAATGAAACAGTTAATTTAGTTCACATCAATGACAGATCTTGGAGACATTGTGGACAGTTCTCTGAAAAAAAATCCACTCGTGCAGCAGCAGTCAAAAAAGCAAATAGAATATTAGGAACAGGGCTGGCCTTACCATGAGGCGAACTGAGGCGGCCGCCTCAGATGCCAGACTGTGTGTGTGGGGGGGAGCGCCACTAGGACCCAGAGTGTAGAAAATTGTGTCTGCTGCTGGTGCATATGTATTCTCTCTGCTCTAGATGCACAGAGATGGTGGTAGAGTAGAACAGGAAGAAGGCAGAATTGAGATCTTTCAAAGTTTTGGCCCAAGCGAGGGGGCATTTGAGCTCCTCGCCTCAGGTGCCAAAATGTTGTGGGCCGTCCCTGATTAAGAATCATTGGAAACAGGGATAGAAAATAAGACAGAGAATATTTTATTGCCTCTGTATAAATCCATGGTATCCCACATCTTGAATACCGTGTGCAGTATTTTTGAGACCTTATCTCAAAAAAGATATCTTGGCCCTGGAAAAAGTTCCGAAAAGGGCAACAAAATTATTGGGGTTTAGAACAGCTGCCATGTGAGAAAATGATTAATGAGACTGGGACTTTTCAGCTTGGAGAAGGGATGACTAAGGGGTGATATGACAAAGGGCTATAAAATCATGACTGATGTGGAGAAATAAATAAGGAAAAGTTATTATTATTTATTTGTTCCCATAACACAAGAACTAGGGGTCACCAAATGAAATTAATAGGTAACAAATTTAAAACAAACAAAAGGAAGTTTTTTGTTCATACAGTGCACAATCAACCTGTGGAACTCCTTGCCAGAAGGTGTTGTGAAGACCAGGACTTTAACATGGTTCAGAAAAGAACTAAATAATTTCATGGAGGATAATTCCATCAATACTTATTAATCAGGATTGGTAGGGATGGTGTCCCTAGCCTCTATTTGTTATAAATTGGGAATGGGTCACAGGGGGTGGATCACTTGATGATTATTTGTTCTGTTCACTCCCTGTGGGGCACCTGGCATTGGCCACTGTCAGAAGATAGGACACTGGGCTAAATGTACTTTGTTCTGACCCAGTATGAGCATTCTTATGTTCTAATGTCCTGGTGGGCTGCTCCAGCAAGAAGGAGCTATCTGGATGGGACATGCTCAGCTGCAGGAGGTGTGGCATGCTTCTAGCTTGACTTCTGAGGCATTGCTGCAGGCTGACACACTAAACAGCAGGCAGGTGAAAGGGGTGTCTGGGGGCACTTCCCCCCACCTATCTGGGACTGTCCCAGCTCAGAGCTCCCTTTGGCAATCTTTGGGAAGGGGAGGCTGATGCCCCTCCATCCCAGGAGATTTATACCAGGAGGCTGCTTGCTGTTCCCTTTTCCATCGCTGTCAGGGAGTGTGGGGAAAAGTGCAGTTTGCTTCATTCCTCTCACTCTGACTGGGAAGATGAGCTATGTACTTTTCTCTCACTCCCTGACAGTGACAGGAAGGGGAAGAGCAAGCAGTGTCCTGATATAAATCTTGCAGGGAAAGGGGGCTTCAGTCTTCCTGCATTCCCTGCACACACCTAAACCCCTGCCCTGAGACCCCCACACCTCCAGCTCCCTGTCCTGACTCCTGAACCCCTCCATGCCCCAACCCCATGCCAAGAGTCCCTCCTCACCTGCCAAACCTGACTCTTGCACCTCCCCACATACCCCAACTCTCTGTCCAGAACTACTCATCACACCCCCTAAACCTGACTCCTGTACCTGTCACACATCCCCAATCCCCTGCCCTGAGCCCTCCATCTCAACACTCCCCAATCCCCTTCCTTCAGGCCGCTGCACTCCACCCCACACTTACATTTCTTACAGGTATGATCATATCACAACCCCCCTCCCCAAATTCCTGGGGGGTGGAGGGGCTGCAATATGACAGTACCTATGAAAAAGTTACTTTCACCCCTGAAAACTGCCTTCCCCACCTTCATGCTTCCGCCCCACCAGTGCTGCAACCACTTTCTGCAGCTAGACAAATGAGTACTTGCCAGTTTGCCAAAAATGGAGATTTCTTCTATGCCCAGATACTCCAAAACAGATAATAAGATCAGTTAGAGTATGTGTCTGGCGCCTACTACTTATTCCAACAGGAGTGAATGGAATTATACCTGTTATAACCTAGAGCAGTGCAGTGTTGAATCAGACCCTTAAAAATCAGTGCATGGACTTTATACTTCAGACAGCATTTCTATGCCCATGATGTGTATCCTCCAATAGTGAATCCCACTACCGATTACCCCTTCTCAGCCTCTGACTTGTCTGAAATCCCTCAGCCACTGATATTCAGCACACTCCCATAGTGGCAGCGTGGCTGTCCCTGTAGCACTCTCTCTTTGAGCCATAATGATGTGGCATCGCTCCCATTCCAGGACTTGGCCTTGTACCCAGTGCTAACCATGGCGTGCAGTGCTAAATTGCTGCTACACTGTTGCCATCCTGTGGTCCAGTCTCTGATGGGTTTCAAGTTGGACATGAAACATCCAGAGCAAGATTTTATGCTGATGTCAACCGGTGCAGCTCCATTGAAATCAATGAAGCTGCAATATAGTTGACACTAGCACAAGATTTGGTGACTTATCACAGGCCCAACAACGGGGGGAACAATGTGGAAAGGGGGCAGATGCCCCAGGGCCTGGTGATTCAAAAGGGACCCAGGGCTCCCAGCTGCTGCCACTACCCTTTAAATTGCCACTGGAGCACCACATCGCATATTCTGGGCAGCTCTCAGTATGGGAGGGAGGGCAGTGTGGTATGGCATGCTCCAGGTGGTCACACCCTTCCACCCAAGACCCCGCCCCTTCTGGGAGCATGGAGCTGGATCCCCCACATTTCCTAGGAGACCACGGAGGCTGTTGGTGCCCTTGACCTATAGTATTTTTTCAAAAAGGGTATAAACACATTTTCTTCTGAAACCAAGGCACTGCAGGAGCAGCAACTGAATGCACAGTCTCTGTGCCAGTCTCTAACTCATGGCTTCCTAAAACACTTGGGGGAAATAATGTACGAAAGAAGCAAAGTAAAACCAATTTGAATCTGTTCTAGTTCATTTTTTGATCACTAAAATAAACATGAACACCAAAAATCTGGACTGTACTATAAATGTAGTATGACCTTTTAGTAATTTTCCTTCCATCTGTCCAGCAAATCTGGGGGAAAAAATGAAGTGATGTTCTACTTTAAAGGGATGAATCTAATGTCCATGCCTTATTTCAGTCAAAATAAGCATGAGAGGGGGAGAGACAGAAGGAGATTATGCTAAAAGAGATGCTGGCCAGTTTCAAAGTGAGATTAAATGTAAACATTAGCAACTTGAGAAGCAAAAATTTAGCATAATCCTTTCTGAAATTATAACATAAAGATGGTTGATCCTCTCTCCTTTTTCACCCACTATCTTGCCTCTTTATTTTTACAGTAAATCTAATGGAAAACACCAACCATCAAGTTGGGTTATTTAAACATAAGACAATAAAGGGAAAGGAAGAAGGCAGCTTTTGCAGGTTACTGCTTCTGTAACAATAAACTCTTTCATGCTCTCTATTCCTCCTCCCTCCCCTTTCTCCCTCTCTATCTATCTGCATGTTCTGTGGTCTAATAATTGGAAACCAGAAAGTCACTTGGAAGATAAATGGGTCCCAGGGAGATAACAGCTGTGAAGTTATACACATTTTCTTCTAGAAAAATAGGGCCTGATCCTTCATTCCTTGTTCTTGCCAGGAGCCCTTACGCCTCAGAGGAATCCCATTTTATTCAATGGGATTTCTCTCCCCATAAGAGCTATCCTGCAGGATTAGAACCATAATTTGCTGAACTTCTAAAAATTCTTGGATGGGTAACGACTTAGTTTAATCTGTGCTTGAATGCAGGGATGGAGGGATAGCAATGAGATGCGGAAGCAGAGGCTTTGGTCCATTAGTCTGCCTGCTGGCTAGCAGCCATGAAGCAAAATGGTTTGAAACTCTCTTCAATGGCCAAGTTGCTCTGCATGTCACTGCTCCTCCTACCAGAACTATAAGGTTCAAATCAAGGTTTCTGTGATGCGCAGGCCGATGCTTTACCAGCTATGTAAAAAAGCCTGCCAGTGGCCATACCAGCAAGAGCTGTGCTGCACTTCTCTGACTTTAAAGTCACTCTTTGCATATCTGGTGGCAATCAACTGCTCTTGTGTTTCCCCCAGTATTGACATTTAGCTGCTAATGATGTTTCAGACTGAAAAAAAAATCGTGTTTTATATAGAAATAGAGGAATTGCCACACTGGATCAGACCTGTATCCATCTAGTTCAGTGTCCTATCAACACCAGCACAAGGGGGCATCAGAGGAAGGTGCAAGAAGGTCTGCAATAAGTAATTATGGGGTCACTGACTCCAGGAAAAGATTGTGCCTAACCCCCCCTTGGTGAGAGGTTAACTTGCACCTTGAAATATGACATTATTTTCCTTCCAACACTTTCTTTGAAAATATTATACTATTATAGCTAGGAAAATTCCTATTATCCACTTAAATGTAACAGGATTCCTTCTGAACTCTTGGTCTCAATGGCATTGAGTTTCACTGACTAATTGTGTACTGAGCCAGTATTTTCTTTTGTCAACATTAATTTTGCTGCCATTCAGATTCACTGAATGGCCTCTGGAAAAATAAATTAAGAAATTCCTATTTTGCTTTTTCTAAAGGTTTCCTTTCACACCACTCCAAATCTGAAAGCTCTCTTCCACCTTAGGCTCCCACTGAGATCCAGCTCAATACACGACAGTTTCTTTACATGCTAACATTTCAAGAAGATTCATGGACTACATGCCAAGTTTGAGGTGTTGAATAGTCTATTTTCAGTGCCTCTCTCCCTGCCTAAATGTTCTAATTAGTTTATTCACTTTGATAAGATTTGATGTGCAAGAGTCTGCTATTGTTCTGCGGCTTTCTAAATAGTTTCCAATATGTACATCAAACCATTACTGAATTCCAGAACTGACAATATATACATATGTATGTATGTATGTATGTATGTGAGAGACACACAGGCAGATGAAGAGGAAGAGAGGTTGTTTGTCATGGCAGAAGAAGACAGTCAGTCCAAAATATAGGACCTCATCCAAAGTTTACTGAAGTCAACAGAAAGACCCTAATTGATTTTACTGGCCTATCAATCAGGTTCATGATTAATACATGCAAATTTAAGTAGCTTTTGCTCTGCCCTTAGCACTATGACAGGGAAAGGCAAAACATTTTTATTGTAATAGTAAGTTTTTCAGAGAAGCAGCTGTCTTATTGTGTCTCTGAACACTGCCTAACACAATGGGGGCCCTTCTCAGCTTGTAAAATAGTAGAAAATTCTACTTCCCAATAGCAAGACCATTCAAAATATTCAAAGGAGGTGGTTAATAAATACAATATCTTTCTCTCTCTCTCTCCTCTCTCTCACACACACCTATTTGTTTCCATCTCCATTTCCACCTCAGTGTTGTGGATTATTACAGCAAGCATATTTCCATCAGATAAGAGGTGAAAGTGTATGACTTTCCAAGTCTCCGCTCAGCAGCTATCTGTGCATCAACAAACTATAGCATCAGGAAACCCTGGAAAAACAGTTTGTGTGACATGCCTCTACCTACCCCTGGGATTATGGTGTGGTTTGTTCTTCACCAGGCAAGCTGTCTAGGAATCCACAGTGAACCACAACTTTGAAGCCTCACACTGGTTCAGACTTATTTTTTAAAAATGGACAAAACGAATTAGAGTATTTGGGCAGAGAGAAAAGCATGACAAACAAATGCAAATGAACCCTTCAAAACCTCAGTTTTGGCATGCAGCTTGGGAATACCTTTTAAGTGTATCCTTTTATTCTTAAAGGGGAGAGCTTTATATTTTGTTTTAAGCTGGCAGTTTGTGGTAAGGAAATAAAACCTTTCATATTTAGTATCCATGACTACGGCAGTTGTGTTGGACAATAAAATGCTCAGATGAGTTGCATTTTTTATAATAATCTTGGGGAATTTAATATGATATTCTCTATATTATGCCTAATGACTATTAGCCTGGGCCCTGGGACAGTAGCTAGTTACATGATCATGGAGCATTCTTTCACAGAGGTTCTTAGGAAATCAACACACTAATGAATTTGGGAATTTCATTTTAAACTGGTTGTCCATTAAGTAACATAACCACAATAAATAGCAGCACTGACATTTGAGGCCCGAACAAAAGACTGAACGAGGCATGGATGCAAAATTTTGCACACAATTAATTACAGGAGTAGAATTTTGAGTGATGATCTGAGGCCCTTTTTGGAAAATTTGGGAAAATTTACATGTATGCATATGGGAGCAAAATAAAAATAAAGGAAAGTTGTGGTGACAAATCAGTATTTGGACAAACACTGGAAACTGCTTATAAGGAATTAATGTACACTAGGAGATATCTATTATGCTAAAGGTAAACTGTGTGACACAGAAAGAAAATGCATATTTTATTGTAACTCAGACAAGGATGTATTGAAATAGGAAAAGATTTACCGAATGCATCAAAAGAAAAGATGGCTACTATCTGAAATTGGTGGAGCAAAGGTTTCATTGACACAAGAAGGAGGAGGAGGACTCCCAGACTAGTCCGACGCTTCAAAGGGGTAGCGCAAGGAGGATCCTGGGATCAGCTGGGCAATCCAGCTTCTGTTGCGGTGCTTCAAAGGGGCAGTGCAACATTAACGTGTTAAAAAAATTAATGCATTAAAAAAATTACCACGTTAATCCTTCCCTGCATTAATTGCAGGCGTTAATGTACATCAATTGAAAGCCCTACTTTTTCCCCCCTCATAATGTCAGACTAATGTGCATTTGGATGTGCTTGTTTTGTGATTTTTCTGTTTATGTTCTATTGTGGAGTTTTATAGGTCTTTTCCACTTGCCCATTTCTTTCAATTGTCAAATGGTATTTTAACGCACTGTGGAGACAGCATCTGAATGAAGAGAGAGCTTGACTCACTTTAAGCTCCACGGTCAAGCATCCCCAAGTACTGTGTTTGCACTAGACTGAACACACCATCAGTGCTCCCAAACAAACAGCATTATTTATATTGCAGTGGCCATGTGAGGGGCAAGCCATGCCATAACATCAGGGCTGAGTGTCCTGCACTTGTGCTAGGTGCTGTATAAACTCACACCAAAATATAGTCCCTGTCCCTAGTACTTTCCAAACTAAGCATAAGATGAGAGATAACAAGTGCATACAATTGATAGGAGTGTGGGTAGTGCAAAGTAAAAGTAAGGCAATTATGATGCCTCAATGGAAAAACTAAAAAATGCATGACTGATGATGGCAAATTCAACCAAAATATTACATAGGACATTACCAATTAACTTTAATTTTCAGAAGGTTCAGGGGGTAGCCGAGTTAGTCTGTACAGGATTAACATAAAAAACAACAAATAGTCTGGTAGCACTTTATGGACTAACAAAACATGTAGATGGTATCATGAGCCCACTTCTTCAGGTTACCTCTATTAGCACATTGCAAAGTGGTGTTAAATGTAACAGGCAGCTTTATGACAAACACTAACAGAGTTGGGTGATACACCCTCCTGCCACTTTCACTGAACTTTCAAGTCTTTAGATTCAGCATCGCTGATCATTGGCAGAAGACTACCTACTTATAAAAGCAATCTTTGACTATGAGCTCAGAGCTTTACTACAGGCACATTAAAACATTTGTGCTAACAACATGCCATCTTCACAGCATCAGTCTCCTGCCAGCTAATAGCAGTAAAATTGCTTCCACCTCCTCCCTTCTAAGAGGAATCAGAGTATAGGAAAGGTGCCAAAAACAGGAACAAAACTGGTGAGGTGGACTAGGTAGTTCCCTAACAGTGTAAAACGATGAGAATTATTAATAAAAACCAATCCCTTCAATTCTTTCATTGGCATGTTATAAAATTCAGTATAATTGCAAAACTGCTAAGAGCATGAACACCCCAAGGAATGCAATGAGCCAACAGAATACACATTTGTTATTTGCTTTGGCTCTGTAAGCAGCCTGTAGACCACAATTAGAGGGTCTTGTGAGGGGAGCAGACATAAGGAGTCAGAAGGAAGATTATCTAAGCTCTGGGGAAATATCCAGCCACTAGACTGTTCTATATTCTCCATATCTGCTTCCTTCCCCAGCCAAGAATCTGTGAAGCCAAGTGGCTGCATGGACTTTTACATTAGCTTATCTCAGGGCAGGAAACATCCCATACCCTGCTAGGGTTATGACTATACAGGCATCAACCAGAAACTAGAAGAGGTAAGTATATCCATATGTTTTAATTAAATATATCAGAGATGTGAGGGGAAGAGTCTGTGCCAGAAGCCTGAGGGGTGCCCCTTTTTTGCATAGCATGATGCAGACTACAGTCACCTTTACTTTTCACTCACATGAAATTATAGGTTTCATCTGTATTCGAGTAGCCTCATGTCAAGCTCTCATCACTTCAGACATGATTTTGCCTCTCTTCCTCAGGTTAGGTAGTGTCCTGTTACCTCAGGGAACCCCAGTAAAGTCAATGGGATTATTCCTGATCACCTTGCCGTTAATGTCAGCATTCCATTTAACTTTAGCCAGCAAGGAGGATGCAGGGAAGATTATGATACAGATTCCAGCTTGTGTTATTGTGACTCTATCCGCCCTATTTTTCACAGAAATACTGTATGAATATGGCATAACTAAGGTGTATTTTATGCAAGATGGATCATGTGATTTATCACTGGGAAGGTCATGATTTACTGAATGTGATTATCCTATTTGTAACCATGTATCATGTCTTTATCTGAAGTCAGGAATATCAACTATGTGTTAATTACAAATGTGTTTGCACCTGCGGAACGCCCACAAGATAAAATGTAGTCAGTCTGGCTGGTTAGTCAATGAATCCTCAGGGAGGACAATAGTATTTGAAACATTCTGATCTCTCACTTCCCTGCAGTGCTTCAAATAATTTCTGCCGGTTTTGACACTGCAAGGTCATGTGATCATGTCATGTGACCATGTCCATCTTGGACTACTAGTACTTTTCCACTAGTAGGGGTGGGAAACAAATGATTCCCACCACATGTAAATCCTTTTTAAGGCTGGGGAGTGAGATAAACAGGGTAGATTCTTTACTGCATCCCCACCCAGGAGGACTGCTGAAAACACCTAAGACTGATCTGGGGAAGGAAGGACTGAACCCAGGCTAGAATGAGTCTGCCTTGAAAGGAATACCTGGAGTTTTAAGCTCTGTATATCTTCCTCCACATTGAGCGTGGAGGTGAATGTCAATGAGCTTACACTAAACAGAAAACTGCGCAGTGTCAGACAATATAATTTGGGAGTTTATAATTCAGAGTGGATGTGCACTTGAGCACTGGGCAGCTCTACAACTGAAACCCTTCCCATGCAGTACTTATTTCAGAATCTGTATCTGCAGCTGCCTTGTGCTGTAGGAAGCTTGATTGTCTGGCTGAGCAGGACAAGTAAGGAAGCCCAGGCTGGCAAAACATGCAGGCTTACTGGAACCCCAGTATATCAGGTGAGGAGGGGCAACCTGTCACAATTATATTATAGACTATATTAGCTGTCAAAGATTTCATCATGCTAAAAGACCAGATTTTCCACCCACTTACATAGCTGTAAGTCAGTAATTCTGAAAACTGAAGTAATTCAGTTTGAAGTCAATGGACTTTACACTAGAGTAAATCTGGTGTAAGAGGAAAAGTAGGCCTAAATTTCAAATGAAGCAGATAGGGGCAGGGTTAAGGCTGAGATGTCAGTCTTGACAGTGCATTTCCTGGCTATTAAATGATTTGGAACTTTAACGTTGGATTATGACTGATTTGTTATTTCTTATCTTTACAAACTAAATACATCTTATATTCCTATTAGTTCTAAAATAATACACTTTTCTGCTGTCAGTTCAATGTCAGCTTGAGAAAAATAGCTTTGTTACATAAAAGGTTATTTGAATTCCCAGTCAAGCACCAGTCAAAAGACATATTTTGCACATTCTTTAAAACTTAACAGTCCAATTCCTGAAAAACACTGCAATGATAATTAAAACATCAGAATACCCTGGTCTGGAATATTTTATTGGTCACCAAACATGATCTGTGCTCTCCGGTTGGGCTGTAGAAAGTTATTGTATTTAGATTTGCAAATTGTTATGATCCCTTTTATCGAGAGTTGACGGAGACAAAAAGTCACCCTAAGTGCAGTGTGGAAGACAAACTTGGGAAGACAAATAAGTGAGCCTTTTGTATCAGCTGGAACTTATTAAACTTCCAAAGTTGTAACATGCACCAAAATAAGAGTTGAAACTACGTAGGCAGTGTTGTTGTAGTTGTGCCAGTCCCAGGATAATAGACAGATACGGTAGGCTTTATTGGACCAAATTGTTTTTGTCTCTTTCACCTACTGAAGTTGATCTGCTGAAGCTACCTCACTCATCTTGTCTCTCTGGAAACAATTTATACTTTCAAAAGCTAATTAAAAAACTGGTGTTATGTCCACAGTGTGGACTCTCTCTTGCGCAAGAAAGCTCTGATGGCCATTTTAACCACAGGGGCTTCTTACACAAGAAATTCATGTTGCCTGTCTACACTGCCCTCTTGTGGAAGAGCTCTTGCGCAAGAGGGCTTATTCCTCGTGGGGAGAGGAATAACTCTTCCAGAAGAAGTCCTGTTTTACAACACTGTACTGTAAATTTACTTGCGCAAGAACGCGTGTGCAGTGTAGACAGCAGGCAAGTTTTTGCGCAAGAATGGCTGTTCTTGCACAAGAAGCTGCCAGTGTAGACATAGCCTTGTTCTTTACCATGTGTTCTAGAGACTCATAATGAATTTGCTTCTTGGGACTGTTACCTTATGTGCTGAGACACCACCGAGCCTGTATGCCGTGCAATACTGTTTTGCCAAGCATGCCTCTGCAGCCAGCCCTAGCACAGACACAGGGAAGGGCAGTAATGTAATTGTAATACTGAGAGCAGACAATATAGTGAGGGACAAAAACTTCAGCACACAGATACACAGCCCTTCTGCAAGCTGAACCCCAGATAAATCTTACACTGTGTGGAATACAATGTAGAATAAGATCATGTAAATTTGCCCTCTTTCTCACAATGTAAAAAGAGATAGTCATAGACTCTTTACCACCACTACCCTTTTCCAGTTAACAATTATTTACACTAGCTTATTAAATATGAATGGTAGGATTTACATAGTCATAAAAGAGAGCACACAGAACAAAGTAGGTTACTAAGCAAAATAAAACAGAACACCTTAATTAAGCTTAATACACTAAAACAACTTACATGTAATATTACACCCTAAAAGTTGTTCTAATAATCATCTTCACAGGCCAGACCTCCTTCCAGCCTGGGCCCAGTCCCTGTCTTCACTTCAGTCTTAGTTGTTTCCAACAGTCATCTTAGATTGGATAGTCAGGGAGTACTGACAACTAGGATTACCTCACTCCCCACCCTTAAGTAGGATTTGCATAAAACAGGTGTCTCTTGTTTCAGTTTGACCCCTCCCAGCTTCTCATGGAAAAGTACAGAGTTTAAGGTCGATTCCAGTGTTAGATGACATGTCTCTGCAAGACCTCTGTGAAGTATGGAGACAGGATATCCGCATGTCCACAGTGATAAAGACGTAGCCGTGTTAGTCTGGTCTAGCTGAAACAAAAGACAG
Source organism: Pelochelys cantorii (assembly GCA_032595735.1). Classification (NCBI taxonomy): domain Eukaryota; kingdom Metazoa; phylum Chordata; order Testudines; family Trionychidae; genus Pelochelys; species Pelochelys cantorii. Next base: position 243,077,395 of record CM064326.1, read on the forward strand.
GACTATGCAGCACTTTAAAGACTAACAAGATGGTTTATTAGGTGATGAGCTTTTGTGGGCCAGACCCATTTCCTCTGATCAATATCTCATATTGATCTGAGGAAGTGGGTCTGGCCCACGAAAGCTCATCACCTAATAAACCATCTTGTTAGTCTTTAAAGTGCTGCATAGTCCTGTCTTTTGTTTTGCATGTCCACAGGAAGATTAAGCTCCATTGTCTCTTGATAATGGCCCATCACAGCCTTGAAGTGTAATCAGTGGGAGTGACCAAAAGCAGCGAATATGCAATTGCAGAGTATGCAAATGCAATTTGTATTCCTAACTTGATCTACAAAAAATACATACCTACAAATGTGATAATCATATTCAGTAAATCACAACCTTCCCAATGATATATTACAAGAGCCATCTTGCACAAAGCATATCTCAGCTATGACAGTCATACTACTAACATAGTTTTATAAAGCATATGGAATGCATACCGTCACCATGGGCATTAGACATTCTTGTTACTGTTTACTTAATAGATTTGGAAGCCAAAAATGGACTATTTAGTCTTCTAGACTGATGTCCTGCCTAGCCCGGGCCAGTTTCACCCAGTGATTCCTTCATCTGCACCAATGAGATGTGGTTGAATAAGAGCATATCTTTTAGAAGTTTTCGTTCTTAGTACTACAGTAAGAAGAACTCAGAGAAGTTGTCTTTTGCAACAGAAATTGGTCCAATGAAGGTACTACCTCATCCACTTTGTTTCAGATCTTTTAGATAGACAGACTTGATTTAAAGACTGCAAGAGATGGAGAGTTTACCATAACTTTTGTTAACTTGTTCCAATGGTTTCTTACTCTCCTGTTCCATTTTCCCCACATGGCCCATGTAAACAGATGCCCTTACTGAAATGGAGGAATACTGATCAGTAGAACATGTCCACTACCACAGATTATCTGGCCAAACACAGACTCGTGTGTCAGCCATGACAAGCCCATGCAAATATGTGTCCAGACATTTCAGAAGTCTTCACATCCTGTAGAGATGCTTGACTTTTCTGAATGTGGAGGCCATAACAATTTCCAAGAGAAAGGTTAAAATTCAGAAATAAAGTTTTTAATCTGAAACTAATTTACAAGAGGGACACAACAACATGGAACACAGCAATGTTACCCCACCGCACATCTAAGAGAGAAAGGCATTTTGCTGAGCTTGTTGCCTTAAAAAAAACCATGAACATACATACACAAAATGTCATTTTCTGGGGACATTCCCTCCAGATTCTGACAAGAACCTTGGAACAACCAGTAAAGAGACTTACTATCAGACAATCCAAAAGAGGTTTTACACTGATACTACATGGCGGGGTAGAAATGTAGAGGCCTGAATCTTGACTGCCTTGAACTTTCTAAAGTTATTTATCAACTTTCTGTGCTAAATGGGTGTAAACCACAGCTATTGGAACTGGCAGCATTTTGCAACCACTTTGCACTCACTTTGCCAAGGCGCAAATGATTGCAGAAGATCATGGTGAATGATTGCAGGACATGGTGAATCAGGCCTTAAGAATTTGAATTGTGCTGTTGAATCCTCACACAGTGTTAACATAATCAATAAAGTTCTATACTAGAAAATGAGGTCAGTTTAACTATGTCGCTCAGTGGGGTGTGATAAATCCATACCCCTCAGTGGCATAGTCATGCCATCCTAAGTCTCCATCTTCCATTGACTTAGCTACAGCCTCTCTGAGAGGTGGGCTACCTATGCTGATTAGAAAACCCATCCCATTAGAACAGATAGCATCTGTACTGCATGAAGTAAGACAAGCACTAAGTCCAAAATGCTTTAATTCAAAGTGAGCTCAATAAACCTATAAATCAACCACAGAGATGATTAAAAAACAAACAAATAAAAAGCTCCCTTCCTTCTGCCCCTTACTTCATTTGATGGTACCCAAGGTTTTCTGGAATCAATAATTCCTCAGCTCACTAGAGAAAAGAGCTGTATATAGTGACTGAATGACTCAGCGATTGGTAACGCAAAAGCAATTGTTAATTAATAATGGCGATGAACTGAGCAGCAAAGTTCACAGCTGAATTTTAAATTCCCTGGAATCCCAGGTTGTTTGGACCTGTGGTTTGGCTTCATGCCCCTACTTCAATAACTGTGCAAAAAGGCAAAATTCATTTCCATTTCCCTGGTAATTTCGCAATCAGGCATAGCTATATTTAGCCTGGCCTCTGACTCAAAGAGATTTTTGTCAGGCAAGAGCAGAAGCATCTCTGTAAAGAAGTGGCAGCAAGTACATGCTCTGATGCTTGCTTTCTATTTTTTCCCTCAGTTGGGGTGCATCTACACAGCATCCTAAACTTGAAATAAGATACACAATTTGCGCTTTGCAAATTGTGTATCTTAGTTAAAAACTATTTTGAAATAGCTTATTCTGAAAGTTGGCGCATGTACACAGGTAGACAAGGTTTACTGGGATGGCAAAATAGTGTGCCCGTTGTTTCAGAAAATATTTTGAAATAACGGATGGCTTGTGTAGACGTACCCTTGAGTGCACTGTGTAAGTGAAACTTCACATGTATGGTCTTTTTGGTTAATTAGCTGCCCAATATATTTGGGCATGCAAAAAAGCCAAACTTCTATTTGTGGCACTGCCATCAGTAAATCCATTAAGAGGTGGACATAATCTACCATACGTTTCTTGGATATTAGGACTTTTATGGTAACTTAATGTGTTTTTGGTTTGCAGTAAGAAAAAAAATGAAGTGTTAAATTGAGAGCCTTGGAAACTGCAGCTGCCTAAGCACAATAAGTCACATTGCACTCAATACATTGTTTTCAGGACAAGGGCTTACCTTGTGTCCAGGCTGAGCCCTAGTCCCTTATAACTTGCCACATCAGTTACAAAAGTAAGAAAAAATTGCTTGAGCCCCAGCACTTCTTTCATTATCAGTTAAGCACTGCCCATGTCTGTTCAGCTAGGTTGGCTGAATGGGGCCACAGGCCAAAGATCTCTCTACAAAATCAGCTATGGTAGCATTCCCGGGTGGAAAGAGATAGAGTCGGGGTGGCAAGCAGAGAGAAGATGTGAATCTGTTTTCAAAGTAGTCGTGGCCACAACAAATTTGCATCTCAGACAATTCACATGCCTACAAGTCCCAGGGGGCTGAATGGCACATTCCCCACAACCATCATTGCTTTTTTTTGAAATAGGCTTGTGGTTATTTAAATGGGGCTTCACCTTCATTGTTGCTAAATCTCATGATATTTGACGTTTTAATTGATTCTGAGGTCCTGGAGTCTGGTGAGTGCATGAGACCTTCAGTTTATATTTAAAAAGAAAACCCACCTGGTTATGGAGAAAAGCCTGAAAATATGAACCCTAAACCCAGAAGGCAAACAAGAGAACCTATGTTTTTATTATGTTTAAGATCTCATGACTTTTAATCCAATCTCATGATTTTGGGGCCTAATTCATGATTTTCAGACATTTGGGAGTGGCATTACTGTGTCTTGGCTTATCATGCTTCTTGACCATTAAAATCCCTGTACAACATACGTATTAGGAAGGAGCTATAGACACATTGGGAGACAAATAACCATGTTTACTCATTCAATATGCAAGGCCTTGTTACCCCATACTGCTGTTTTGGCAGAGTTCTGGTGCTTTCTGAAACACAGAAGACACCCATGACCCTGATCTCTCACGAACTATTTAAGGGATATTTCCAGTTCCATGGCACTCTTTGTAAGACTTTATGTATTTAATCTCATTGGCCTGGCTAAGTTACTATCTGGGAAATAGACTCCTGTCTAACTAAATTATTATTATGGTTCTTTAGCCTCTTCTTGTGTTGTGTGTATGGGAACAAATGGCTTCTAACTTCCATATCTGTGATGGCTACATTTTAGTGAGGAATGAAATACCCTGAAACATGTTAGCCTGAAAAGGCTTTCAGAATGAAATGTGGTATATGAAGGTTAAAGTATTAAATGCCTCAAGTGCTATAGAAGTCAACACAAAGATGTACTGTGCTAACTGATGGCTGTCATGCCATTTTTTCCTTCTACTTTCTGTATATTCCAAAGGTATTTTTGTTGCATTATAATGACTATCATGTTGATAGCTTGGGGTTTCCTTTCTGATGTTGCAAATTAATGAGATGCATAATCAAATGAGCTTAGAAAAGAGGAGACTATGGGGGATATGATAAAGGTCTATAAAATCATGGCTGGTGTGAAAAAAGTGAATAAGGAAAAGTTATTTACTTATTCCCACAATATGAGAACTAGGGGGTCACCAAATGAAATTAATAGGCAGCAGGTTTAAAACAACAAAAGGAAGTTTTTCTTCACTCAGCGCATAGTCAACCTGTGGAACTGCTTGCCAGAGGATGTGGTGAAAGCTTGGACTTTAACAGGGTTCAAAAAAGAGCCAAATAGATTCATGGAGTTTAGGTCCATCAATAGCTATTAGCCAGGATGGGTAGGAATGGTGTCCCTAGCCTCTGTTTGTCTGGAAATGGATGACAGGAGAGAGATCATGTGATGATTACCTGTTACGTTCCCTCCCTCTGGTGCATCTGGTATTGGCCACTGTTGGCAGATAGGAGACTGGGCTAGAAGGACCTTTGGTCTGACCCAGCAGGGCCATTCTTATGTTTTAATACCACTTCACTTTCCCTTAAATAATAGCAGGTTGATGTTTTGTGGTGTTGAAGTCATGGCAACATGTCACTCTCTCATATCCTGAGCTCAAGAAGACATGGTTGTGGGACCCCAAAATATACTTGGTAAAATTGACTTACTGCTTTTATTAAACAAAATTGAGTTCCAAAACAAAGATGATCTTTACAAGGTCTCTTAGCAGCAAGCTTTCCTGAACATCACAATAAATGTAGAACACACACACAAAGAGAGCACAGTAAATAAATTAAAATGGGTCTTCATCTGGCCGCTAGATCACTGTTTATGTTTCACTACTGTGATAGCCACCTAAGTATTTCTTCACTTTTGTGTTCTAATTGGAAGCAGCAGACCTCTGCCCTCCAGCCTTTTGATTTCACATTTGGTAGAATGAAGAATTAGGATCCTCTCTCCCACTGACACACACTCCTTTAAACAAAAAATCCAAAGTTTGTTTTTAAGTCCATCAATGTTCCAGGTAAATTTCCACTCCCAGATGGCACATTTCACATTCCCAGAAACTGATTTTTAAAATTACTTTTTATGAAGCTAAATAAAAGTAAGTGGAAAAATTCAATGAGTAGAAAATAAACTGCAAAATACAATCTATCCTTTGTCTTGTGACCCCCTCTGTAGTAGAAAAGGATGTTCTCAGAAGATAGGCTACAGTTTTAGCCCAACATTAACATTTTAAGCTACACTTATGACAGGAAATTTGGCTATGTTCATCACTGATATAATGGAAATACATCTTGTTGTGACTGGAGGCAATCCATGTGTCAACATGCTGATGAATAACACAAGTTAAGATAATTCTACTCATGTCTTTTATCATAGCTAACTAACTGATTATTCAAGACACACTGTGGAGAAATAAACACCCAAAAGAGGTTGCCAACTCCCAGCATGGCCTTAGCCATAGGTTTAGTAAGTGGCTTCCTAGAGTGTAATCTGTAATGTTTCATATCTTGACTAAGCACTCTGGGAAAGGAGACCCTCTTTGTTGATTGAACTGTTTTATTTTAACTACATGAGCACCACTGAAAGTAATACATGGGAAGGAGGATTAGAAGGAAATATTTTCAGGTTGCAGTAATAATAATACCCAGCTCTAAAACAATACAGTTTTCATTAGTAAGTGAAATATTGAAATAAATGCACATTGCCCACTCTGCTCTGTATGGTACCACATTTACAAGGCTGCTATAGTAACAACTCCGGGGATTTATATAGCGTTTCCATCCATATGTAACTGGCATATTTGGCTGCAAAAAGGGCCAGGTTCAGTTTTCTAGGGGATCCTTCTGAGAACACAATTATGAGCTCAAGCCCCTTTCCAAAAACCAGGGAAACTATGTACACAACCCTGGGCACCTTCAAAGGTCAATACTTTCCCACCAAGAGGGAGTGAGGGAAAGAGGGGCATGCAAGGGACAACAGACCAAAGTAGGGCAAGCCAACAATCAGGCATTACCAATACCTATTTAACAAGGCTCCCTCTCCTCACATGGGATATCTTTCCTATAGTCCCAGCCTCAGTCCTCCTCTTGTATTTGTGAGTGACTAATGTATTCTAGTCACCTTCCTCTCTCCCAATCCCCCTTCCCACTCACCCTTCCTTGTGCACAGCTCACGGAGTCCAAGAATTCTACCAGGGCACTCTCCACCCCACTAAGAGTATGGCTACCTAGGCTTCTCCAGGGGCTCTGCCCTCTAACACAGCTGAAGTGATTTCAGCCTTGACTGCTCAATAGCAAGGAACCCACACCAAAGGCCCTCAGATAAGCTGCAGCTTAGCTACGTAAACACAGTCACCTTCCTTGAAGCCATGCCAGCTCAACCTACCACCTCCAAACCATCTGCTAGCTTGAAGCACCCTCTATCCTAAGTCTTCAGAAAGTGATCCATGGTGCACAAGCCAACCAGCCAACATTTTTTTACAACCAGCCAACATTTTTTTTCCCTATAAAAGGAGATTTTCCTATCTTTCTTCTTTAAAGCCTGCTCCAGCATCCCTTACCTACCTGTACCTCACTGTAATCTAGTCAGAGTGACCCCTCGGCCCACGCACATTAGGTGTAGATGTCTTGCCTTTCATTTTCTCCAACAGAGATAATAGCATTATATTGCCCTGATGTGCAAGATTTAACTGTATTTTTACCAAAATGCCCCAAACTATCTCAGACCTAAAATGCAAATGAGGCTGGATCTGTTTAGCCCTTTCCCTTTGCTCACCAACAACAGAGCCCCTGACTCTCTGGATTGCCCAAGCAGCTCTGGCCTGCTCTTAGAATCACAGAATAGAGTTAGAAGAGACCACAAGTGTCCTCTCGTCTAACCCCTTGCCATCAATTCCACCAATGCATATCAATACTGAGGTACCTAATCTCTATGGTTCCAGGCTACAGGGCTTACATATCCTCTAGATCTCAAAATGCTTTACAAAGATGGGTATGTGTTGTGTCTTTGCTCTTTATAAAACATTTAGAATATGAGAAAACCACAGACACAGTTGAGTTCCAAATAACCATGTTTACTAACAATCACAGACAGACGAGCTATTTATATACATTGCTGGTCTGGTAGGTTCTGGTGGCTTCTGCAAGGAAGACAGTGAGGCCTTTTATAAGGCTCACAAACTGTTTAGTGGGCTCTTATCCATTGCTTATAGGGATTCATATCCCCATTCTAGACAAGAATTAACTGAGACACAAAGAGGTTCTGTCTGGTCATCTCAGGGGGATATCATGCAACTCTACAACTCTGAGTCATGTTCTGAGCTGCAGTTTTCTGGCGCTACCCATGCTTACCTAGGCAGGTCTGACATAGGCTCATAGTTCTGTTCTGTCCAGGACTTAGTCAAGTGATTTATGATTATGTTATTATGGTAGCACCTAGAGAAGGGGTGAGGTCTGATGTGGCCCCTGGCTTGCTTGGATCTGGCCCCCAGGCCTCAGTGCTTAGGACATTGGGGAGCCCCGATGGCACTCCAGCTCTACTCCTCTGCCGCCACATAGCAGGGCTGGAGAACACAAAATTTGTTAGCCTGGGCCTTTCTAGGCTCTAGTGTGTGAGAGGAATGTGGAGAGTGTCCTTCTCCTTCTCAGTCAGGGCTTTTTTGCCTGACTGATTTTGCCTGACTGATTCTGATTTTCCGTGGGTCAGTGGCCCCTGACTCAGAAAAGGTTTTCTGCCCAGACCTAGAGATTCCAACCAAGATTAAGGTCAAGTTGTGGTGAACACCATACCAAATATCCTGAAGAAAACAGGAGAAGGTAAAGCTTCTGGTGGGAAAGCTTTTGTCATGTTTGACTGACGGCTTGTCTTCACTGCATTGTTAGCTTGAGCTATAACTTGAGTTTTGTCCCTAACCCTACTCCTGTCTGTACACAAAAATCATTAGCTTGAGTTAAGTGGTGCTGTAAGCTCAAACTACCTCACACATCAGGGAAGAGGGTTCAAAGCTGAAGCACCACTAACAATAGAGTTGGGGATGCAGCAGCTTGAAAATAGGTCCAGACTGCAAAAAGAGACGGGGGTTTTTAAGTCAGTTTAGCAGACTTGAATAAGCCAACTTAGATTAAAATAGCAGTGAAGAAACAGCATCTTGGCTTTTAACAAAGGTGAACAGCTCGAGTTAAAGGCTATAGGACAACCCAGGGTTGCAGCTGAGCTGCTAACCCACGTTGAAAGCCAATATGCTGTGTCCTTGTTGCCTTTGTAACCACAGCTAGCTAGTCAGCTAAGCCAAGTTAAGAACAAACCTTTCTTTAGCAGCACAGACACGTTGAGTAACATTTCATCAACTGCTAATCCAGTCACTCTGTAGAGATGCAGCATTGTTCTGCAGCACAGCAGTGGCAGATTTATGCACGAGCCTCAGTGGCCTGATCTCTTTGGCAGGGCCGGTCCAAACCACTCGTGCACCCCGGGCCCCGGGAGCGCAACGCTGCCCCAGGAGTGCGGCGCATACGTAGCCCCGCCCATGCCCGGTCCGGCAGCGCCGCGCGGCACCCCCTACAATGGGGCGCCCCGGGCGATAGCCCGGTCAGCCCGTAGCTTGGGTCAGCTCTGCTCTTTGGGGATCCCTGCAGAAGCGCTGGAACCTGGGTAGAAGGGGGGCCTTGCCCCCTGCTCTCCTCTTTCCCCCAAGGCCCAGTCCCCTGGCCAGGCCAGAAACTGGAACCAGACAGTAGTAAGAGTCACCCAGGAAGCTCAGGCTGCTGATGCTCCACCTGCCCTTCCCTTGGGTTTTCAGAAACACTGTGTGAGGAGAGGAGGCCCTCCCTGTCTGGGAAGGTCACAGGCAGTGAAGAACCTGGCAGGAAGGCTCCTCTATTCAGCTCCCACTGCTACTGGCCCAGCCTCAGCAGCTGCCACCTTCCAACCGGGCTTGTTCGGTGCCTTCACCCAGCTCCTACTGCCAGATTGTACCTATCAGGTTTCTCCCAAGGCAGCAACCACATGCACCACTGCACCTCCTTCAGCCTCTGGCCCAGGACTTGCAGTTTGCGGGGGAGGGGAGAAAGATAACGCCCTCCTGCTCTCCCCAAAGTACTCCCATGTTGTTGCTGCTCTGCACTTGCCCAAGGTTACCATGTCCTTGTTAAAAAAAGAGAGTGCATGGCCCCGCTACCCTCTCCACCCAGTTCTGGGGCCCAAATGTTCTTTGTGCCCAGAGCTCTAATAAATTTTAATCTCCCTTTCCTCAGTCACTCTCACTAGGCAGCTTGAGTGGAGTAACTAGAGTGTACTATCTTGAGCAAACTGTTGCAATAAAACACGGCCTCGTGAGAGGTCAGTACATGAAAACTCAGTTTGAAGTTTGTAGGCAATAAACTTCAACAGGCACTAGTTTAGCTAAAATATAAAATAAGCCCCAAAGAAACAAAACAGGTCATTGCTTCATATAAATTGCTTTGTGCTTCATTAGCCAAAAAACCAACCAAACAAAAACACCTCTTGGGGGTGTTTTCAAAATAGTGTGGAAACAGGGATTTGTATGCAGCCATCTTAGGCTTGTTAAAAGCAGAACAAGAGTCAGGCTCACACTAATTATGCAAGAGCGAGCGTTATAAGAGATGCTTTCTCCTCTCCACTTCACTCACTACAAGATAAAGATGGAATGATGACTCCAGCATGGACCTTGAGATAAGGTAGCCTCTCAAGGGAACTGTGTGGGTAGGGAGATAATTTTTCTGTTGTTGTATGTAACGGGAAGATATATATATTACCTTTTCTCTTATCTGTATTTGAAGATCTGCCTAGGAAGGGGGCCCCCCCTACCTCCCGTCCGGCCTCAGTCTTCCCTTGCAATTGCTCAAACAATAAACTGTCTCTGACTTGTTGCTGCCTAAACGCAGAGTGAGGACTTTGTTTTCTTCCACAATTTGGTGCCGTGACTCAGATGGCAACGCCCAGCTGAGACGGTGGTGGGCTGCGGACTGTTCCCCCTTTTGAACCCCAAGGCGCCAAACGAGAGTTAAGAGACCTTTTGAAATCTCTGCTGGGGTGTCGAGAGAGGACGGCCCATGGAGCTGCGTGTTCTCTTGGGCTTACTTCATCTGAACTTATTGAATCTGCAACAAGGTCAGATGCAGCGCGGTGCTGGGGATTTGTTTTGCCGCCCCCAAATAAGGTTAGTGAACACGGTGCTGGGGAAGTAAGTTTTGCCGCCCCCAATGAGGTTAAGTTATAGCGGTGCTGGGGAAATTTTTGCCACCCCAAATAAGAGAAAGGTTGTATTGAGTCCAGACATAAGGAACTAAGGTTAATGTGGTGCTGGGGAAATTGTTGTTTGCCGCCCCCAAATATGGTTATGGTTACAGAGAGATGCATCTAATTGTGGGAAATAAATATGAATGTAGTGAGTGTTGAGTGAATGCCACTGACCAGGTCTGAGACTTAAGCTGATTCCAGCCGCACCAGGGCCACCCCATGAGGGAGTCCTGAACGCAAGGGGGGTCAGCCAAACCTCGTGATCCAGCGGATGAATGAGTGTGAAATGAGTGTTGAGTGAATGCCGCTGACCAAGTCTGAGACTTAAGCTGATTCCAGCTGGGTCAGCTGAACCTCGTGACCCAGCAGATATGAGGGAGTGACAACTCCCCTTATTTCATGATCTTCTGATAAAGTCTGCCTCTTGAGACCCAGCAGACCCCTTCTTTGGAATGTGTGGAGTTAGTTGCCTATGAGCCGCTGAGCAGACAACAGGGAGAGGACAGGATACTCCCCTGTGTGACTAAAAATGGGTGGGAGTCAGTCTAAGAATACCCCCACACCGCCGAAAGGCACCCCTGCATACTATATGTATGTGCATCATGGTCCTAGGACCTGCAAGTATCTGGATAGTTGGAATTTTTTCACGCGTGATAATCCATCTAAACAGTTCCCAATAGAAGGTACCTTTGATCTAGATAAAATTCTATGCCTCAGAGAAACCCTTAAATCACCACAAATCTCTGGTATACAGTGGGAGCCATTTGTTTATTGGTGGGAAGAAGCCACAAAGAGACTCCATGAGTCTCGAGTACGGAGTCTAAAGGACTCCCAGGAAAAATTAAAAACTCACGTGCAGGATTTAAAAACAAAATGTAAAGTATCCAGATGCCTTCCTACCCAAATTACTTCTTTAACTCCCTCGGCTCTTTATATCTCCACTTAGTTAAGCCTGAGAGTGAGGGGGAGTCATCTGAAAACATTGTGGATTTCTTCAGCAGTGCTTCAAGGCAGCAGCCGATGCCTCCGCCGCCCTCCGCCTCAGCTGGCTGCGTCTCCTGACCTGCCAGCTGCAACACCGGGCTCATCGGTACAGGCGTCGCCTGCACAACTTAATCTTTCAGGAGGGGATCCTTCCTCTCCAGCATCACCGTCCCATACTGAGCAAGAGGGGGAGATTGTTTCTGACCTATCCCGCCACTGGCCTGGTTCTACATCCTTTACTTCAATTGCAGACCGCATTAGGAGCCACACTACATTCCTGGCCCCCTTAAGACAACTGCCTGGTACAGGAGATGCCTTAGTTACGGTACATGCTCCTTGGACAGCAGGGGACCGTAGAAATCTGGTTAAAGAATTTCCTAATATCAGAGAGGAGCCTGGAAAATTTAGAGAGGAACTCGAGACAGTATTTCAATGTTACAATCCCTTATGGGCAGATGTTAACCAGCTCCTATGAGCAATTATGCCACCTGAAGTCCAACAACGACTTCTCATTCAGGCCACTTGGCCTAATACTGATCCTGGAATTGGTCAACCCCTGAATGAAGCTAGGAAACGTCTCTTGATTGCTATTCCAGAGGTCTGCCCTAAGAAAGCAGACTGGACAAAGATTAACAACTGTAAGCAGAATAAGGGCGAATCCCCTGCCGACTACTTGGATAGGCGAACAAGGACATTTGAGCAACATTCAGGGATCACCCGACCAGCTGACAACGCCAAGGAGGCAGTGGGGGCTGCTTTTGTTCAAGGACTTTTACCAAAGTTTCAACAACAGCTAAAAATAATTTGCATCAGCTGGCAAACCAAACCCCTTTCTGAATTGGTAATGGTTGCCAACCATTGTACAGCTTGCATAGAACAAAAGAAAGAAAGTACTGAAACAAAACTCTTGGCTTTACAATTACAAACTCATCAACATAGAGGGGGTTATATGGGGAGGGAGAGGACGAACTAGAGAGCAGGGTGGAGGAAGAGGTTCCTCATACCCTGCCCCGACAGGGAGCACGGCGTGTCATTACTGCCACCAGGAGGGACATTGGAGGAATGAATGCCCGAACTGACCTTCTCCAAACCCCTCACCGCCTTTTCCCCCTCCACCTTTCCCGAACCCTGATGCACCTTCCTTTTCTCCACAAGCTAATTCCTACTAGGACGGCCTGAGGGAACGTAACTGCATCATGAATCCTTTAATTCCTATTAATCAAGAAGAGCCATACATAAATTGTGAGATCGCAAGACAATCTGTAGCTTGTCTTATAGATACTGGTGCTAGCAGATCAGCTTTAAGGTCTGCAGAATTCTCTTCTGTTCCTTTGTCCTTCTTGTCTGTTAATGCTGTTGGTATTTCGAAACAACCCATTCCTCATCCTATCACACAGCCTCTCTCTGTTTCCTTGGGACCCATTTCAGATCAACATGCCTTCTTACTAAGTCCATTCTCTCCTGTTAATTTGCTGGGACGAGATCTTTTATGTAAATTGGGTTGTACTATTTATTATACATCAGATGGCGTGTTCTTAAATGTCCCAGATGAGAATACCAACCTAGTACTGGCTACCCTGCAAATAACGGAGCCAGCCCAACAAAATCTGCCCCTCAGCAATGATCTTGCTGACTTGATGTCACAAGTTCCCTCTTGTCTCTGGTCTCAACATGAAAATGAAGTGGGACAGGTTTGAACAGCTGAACCAGTCACAATTCTTGTTGACCCTTCTAAGCCTCTTCCGAGAGTGTCACAGTATCCACTGTGCCCTGAAGCGGCAGAGGGAATTGCCCCTGTAATAGATTCTCTGTTACAACAAGGTATTGTGATTCCTATTTCTAGCCGTTGTAATATACCTATCTTTCCTGTAAAGAAACCAGGAAAGAACACCTATTGCTTTGTTCAGGATCTCTGTGTAATTAATGCTGTTGTTTTACTGCCCTTTCCGGTAGTTCCAAATCCAGCTACCATCCTTTCTAGTATCCCCTCCACAGCTACCTGTTTTACGGTTGTGGGTTTATGTTCAGCATTCTTTTCTATTCCTATTCATACAGACAGCCAAAATTTATTTGCTTTTACCTATAAAGAGCACCAATACACCTGGAGTCGCTTGCCCCAAGGGTATACTAAATCCCCATCTCTGTTGTCTCAGGCCTTAAAGAAAGACCTAGATGACGTGGTCTTTCCAAAGAAATCTCTCCTCATACAATATGTGGATGATCTGTTGCTGGCATCTCCCTCCTTTGAATCCTGTAAGATTGATACTTTAGTTCTCTTAAGGGCTCTCACTGCAAAGGGCCACAAGGCCTCCCCGGAAAAACTTCAATTGTGTCAACCTAGAGTTCATTATCTTGGTCATGACATTTCATTTGGCACTCGCCATTTATCAGATTCTAGCATCACAGCCATTTTAAATATGCCTAGACCTGTTTCTGTCTCTCAAATGCGAACTTTTCTTGGTATGACTGGATACTGCAGACAGTGGATTTTGGGTTATGCAACAATAATCAAACCATTACAAGACCTGACTAAAACAGACACTCCTGAACCACTTCCATGGTCCCAAGAGGCTGAACACGCCTTTGTGGCCATTAAACAAGCCCTTTCCAGCACCCCGGCTCTTGGGCTTCCTGATTATGTTAAACCATTTATCCTTTTCTGCCATGAGCGTAATGGGTTTGCTTTGGCTGTATTAATTCAAAAACACGGAGACAAACGCTGTCCACTTGCTTATTACAGCACTTCCCTAGATGCTGTGGCAGCTGGGTTTCCTCCCTGGCTTCAGGCTGTAGCTGCAGCCGTGCTGGCTGTACAATTATCGGACTCTATAGTTTTAGGATCGCCCTTGACTGTTGCTGTCCTTCATGCTGTGGTAGCTCTTTTGTTAAAATCTAAGACACAACATCTGTCTACTTCTTGCCTCACTAAATATGAGCTTGTGTTGTTATCTTCGTCTCATATTACCCTGACTCGTTGTGCCGTTTTAAATCCAGCCTCCTTGTTGCCTGGACCAGAAGATGGGAAACCTCGTGACTGTGTCTCTGTGACCTCGGTCCTTACCCGTCCGAGAGATGATCTTACAAATATACCCCTGCAGAATTCTGATCTCATTTATTTTGTAGATGACTCTTGTTTTTGAGATTCTAAGCGTAAATTGGTTGCTGGTTATGCTGCGTGTTCTTCATATTCTGTTATTGAGGGTGCCTCCCTCCCTTCTGTATTGTCAGCCCAGGTTGCTGAGCTCATTGACCTGACTCAAGCCTGCATTTTAGCTCGGGATCAAGCTGTTACTATTTATACCGATTCTCGATATGCTTTTGGAGTGGTACATGATTATGGGTTGCTTTGGAAACACAGAGGCTTTCTTACCTCCTCTGGGTCCCCTATTAAGAATGGTCAGTATGTATCTGCTCTTTTGGATGACCTTTTGTTACCTAAGGCTGTTGCTATTGTAAAATGTTCTGCTCATCAAACCCCTCATGATGAAGTTACACATGGAAATGCCTTGGCTGATACTGCAGCTAAGAATGCGACCCTTTCGGCCCCTCAGGCTGCAAACACTTTTGCCTTGATTGAGCAACCTCCGCTGGCTTCCCTTGCCGATCTTGCCAGAATCCAGGAGATGGCACCAGATGCTGAAAAACGTTCTTGGAGTGTTGCTGGGTGCTTTACACCCTGATCACCTCTGGTGCTCCCCGGACGGCCGCCGGGTCGCGCCTAAGGTGCTCTTGCCCTATTTTGCTCATGTGCACCACGGAGCGGTGCACGTGAGCAAAGGGGGGGTGGTTACTGTAGTTAAATGAGAGTGGTATGCACCAGATTTTTCTTCTGTGGCCCAGCACTACTGCCAACAATGTACCATTTGCCAACAACATGATGTTGGTAAAGCTGTTAAAGTTGCACGGGCTGCACACCCCCCTTCTTGGGGGCCCTTTGTAAATATTCAGATTGATTTTATTCACATGTCTAAATGTTGTAATTATGAGTATGTGTTCGTATTAGTTGATGTTTTTTCAAGTTGGATTGAAGCCTTCCCTTTCAGGAGAGCAGACGCCAAGTCTTTTGTGAAAATCCCACTCAAGGACTTTATACCCAGGTTTGGTATACCTGTTAGTGTCAACAGTGATTGTGGTACTCATTTTACTGGACAGATTGTAGAAGAGTTATGTGCAGCCTTGCAGATCCAGCACAACCTCCACTGCCCGCACCACTTGCAGTCTGCCGGGACAGTGGAACGTCAGAATGGGATTCTGAAAAATAAACTGGCCAAAATCTGTGCAGAAACAAACTTGAAATGGCCAGATGCCCTTCCATTGGCATTAATGAGTATGAGGGCCAGCACAAATCGAAAAACTGGGCTCATCCCACATGAAATCTTGACGGGGCGCCCGATGAGACTACTGGCAGTGCCCCTGCTGACCTTTGCCCAGATGGACATTCATCTAATGGATGATATCATGCTTAATTACTGCCAGGCATTAATGAAATGTGTTAGGTCTTTTCACACACAGGCAAAAGAAGCATTACCTAAGGATCCTGAGCAACCTTGTCACCCATTGGATTCAGGAGACTGGGTCTACATAAAGGTCCAACAGCGAAAGGCCGCTCTAGCCGCACGTTGGAAAGGCCCTTATCAAGTTCTGCTAACTACCAACATCACTGTGAAGTGCCAGGGACTGGCTGCCTGGACTCATGCTTCTCACTGCAAAAAGACCCCTCCACCTCGGGATGATTCTACCCTGACTGCTGATAAGTCTATCTCTCCTTCTGGTCCTGCTTTTCCTTCTGCAGGACAACAGGAGACAAGGGCAAGGTGAAGTGCTGGTAACCTCTCCCTTGCCCACTAGCAGCATTACCATACATTAGGTATCTGCCAGAAGAACCAGAATATTACAGGGTGACGTGCTAGTAACCTCTCCCCTTCATGATGCTGGACCACGACTGCTTCAGGAGAGAAGAAGAAATGCCCGCTCCACTGACACCGCCAAGGTCCAGATATTTCTGACTACAAAGGACATTAAAAACTGGCCCTGGTGGAAGAGACGGAATATTATACATTTGCAAGGAGGAACTTGTGGGATCTTTGGGAGTGTGGTGTTAAGTGGTATGCTGGGTTTCTTCCAGGGGCCGTGGACTGTGTTGTCAGACAGGTACCATCAGGATGTACTGCCCTCCCTAATTGGCTTTCAGATGAGGAATACCAAAAGCACCTGGATGCTACTCCCCCCTCCTTTCTCCCCACCTCCACTGCCACCCCTGTAACATACCCAAATACAGAAGATACTATATATTCTGATGAAGTCCAATGGCCGACACATCTTAGTGATTTGGCTAAGTATTGTCTGGAAAATTTATTCTTTATGGTTTTGAATTTCTCATTCGAGCGAACAATTGGGTGGAAAACAGATGGATCAGTGGAGATAAAGGTATATGATATCACCGCAAAGAAGCAAGAGCCGCAAAGATCTGAAATTGAGATTAGGGGGTTTTCTAGTGGGGTTGATATGATGGCCGTGCCCGGAGTTTGCAGTATGCTGGGAGGAAGGGGTCTCCCTTGTTATTTGGTTACCTAATTAATCAGTGATCAAATTCATACCCAGAGAATGTGTTCCCCTAATGAAATTTGACCTGTACTAACATGATTCCAATAACTAATAACTTGACTTGCGCTATATTGCAATATACTCCTTCCTATGCTATTGATATTAGTGTTGCTCAAAAATATATTAGTGTTATTAATCAGCAGTGCATTCCAAAGAAGGGGTCTGCTGGGTCTCAAGAGGCAGACCTTATCAGCATCTCATGAAATAAGGGGAGTCGTCACTCCCTCATATCCTGGTTTCTTTGGCGTGAGCCCAAGAGAACAAGCAGCTTCATGGGCCGTCCTCCCTTGACACCCAAGTAGAGATTTCAAAAGGTCTCTTACCTCTCGTTTGGCACCTTGGGGTTCGAAAGGGGGAACAGTCCGCAGCCCACCGCCGTTTCAGCCGGGCGTTGCCATCCGAGTCACGGCACCAAATTGTGGAAGAAAACAAAGTCCTCACTGCGTTTACTCAGCAACAAGTCAGAGACAGTTTATTGTTCGAGCAATTGCAAGGGAAGATCCGCCAAGGAAGGGGGACCACCCCACCACACCCCCCCTCCCGGTCCGGCCGCAGTCTTCTCTTGCAATTGCTCGAACAATAAACTGTCTCTGACTTGTTGCTGAGTAAACGCAGTGAGGACTTTGTTTTCTTCCACAATAGCAAGGGAGAGGGGGGAACACAGACACTTTTAAAGTTCTGATTATTTTTTTGCAAGTTATAAACCAAACACAGAACCACAAATATCCCTCCGATTCACAGTCATACCTGCAAATTTCTGTATTTAATTAGATTGGAAGCTGTTCTACCTTATCACATGCAGATGGTCCCTAAGGTCAGAGTTCATATAAGTCTAGGGCTTCTTGTGTGGTCCAGGCAAAATAATCTGATATTTCAACAGCACACTTTTCAGAGTCAGACCATAAATGAGACAACAGTTTAAACAATGGACAGGAGTAATCTAGTGATTAAAATATACATAGTTGTTCTTATAGTGCGAGACATGAAGTTGCTATGTAATAATCCAAGCATATAGAGATGTAATAATTTTACAAATACTGTATGTGAATTGATCAGTGAAATGCAGGGTGAAAGTAACTTAAAATGTCTTACAGGTACTGTCCTATTGTAACCCAGGTCCCTGCCAACTCTCTAAATAGCTCTCTCCTGGCTTTTGCCACAGTTCAGCTAATTCTTGCCAGAGTTGTGCACCCCGCTTACTTTCACCTCTGGTGTGATGAAGTTATCATACACTGGGTTATGACTCTGTCTTCTTGCAGCCTTCTTCTTGCAGCCTTAGTTCCATCTATATGGGGTTGATTCTTTGAGCCTTTTTACTCCATTCCAGTCTGTTATGAGGCAGTACTTTGGAACCAGCTAATAAAATCCTTTTGTAAAGCATCCATCCATTTTGCATTGGGTGTTCCAACCCTTCTCTTACCTTCCCCTTCTAAGGGCGAGTTTATGCTGCAAAATTAAGTTGGCCTAAATTATGTCGCTGTACAGGCACCACTGTAATTGAATAGATTTTACATGTCCACACTATGCTCCTCGTGTCAGTTGTTGCATGTCTGCACCAGGAGCTTCTGCAGCAATTTAACTATCAGGATAAGGCACTGTGGGATGGTTTATGAAAGGCAGTAACAGATGATGTAAGTAAACCAGTGTCTACATTGACTCTGCATTGATCTAACTACATTGTCTTACACATTATGCCTCTTTCTGAGGTGAAATTATTAAGCCAATGTAGTGGATAAGTTACATCGGTAGGAGTTACATTTTAGTGCAAATGCTTACAGAAAAACTCTGCAGTGTAGACCAAGCTTAAATTTAACACCTCCATTCCTTTGTATTCTTCTCATCTTCTTTTCACGTTCCCAAACAAGTGTTTCTCAACTTTTTTTTTTATAAAGCACCCCTTTAAAAAAATTATAAGTACCCCCAGTATCTAGTTTTCAGACACACAAATATTTTTTCTACCATTGCAACACATTTGTTTAAACAACTTAATCATGTCCGGGCGGGCGATGAAATTTTTGGGTGTAAAAAGTACAAAAATAATAAAGCTCTGTAAAAATTCAGTTTTCTCCAAATTTCAGTTGTGTTGACGTACCCCCCGCCAGACTTCTCTTGAGTACCCCTAAGGGTACTCGTACCACTGGTTGAGAAACACTGTCCCAAACCATCTTACCCTGGATTCACTCAGCTTTTCTATAATCAGTACCACTGTCACAGTTCCCCTAATTCACTCATTACAAAGACTTTCTTGTATGAACAGATTAATCTAGCTTAATACAGTAAAAGCTGGCACTGGGGAGGGCTCTGGGGGGTTGGGTGCAGTGAGACTCTGGAAACAGGAGGCTGACACTGGGGGGTGTGGTGATGGGGCACTAAAGGGGCTGGCACTGAGGCATTTGGGAAGAGAGTCTGGCACTAGGGGGCTCTGAGAGTGGGAGGCTGGAACAGGGGGGTTGAGTGCAGGGGACTCTGGGGTCAGTGGCTGGCGCTGGGGGGTTGTGGTGGGGTGGGGGGCTTTAGGGGTTAGGGCTGGCACTGGGGGACTCTGGGAGCCAGGGCTTTTGGTGGACCAGTAACATTTTATTTGCATATTCACTATTTGCATAATGAATATGCAAATATGCAAATAAAATGTTACTGGTCCACCAAAAGTTCGTGAATGGGTTTGCTGGTCCCCGGTATAAAAAATGGTTGGGAACCACTGTCTTTGGTTGGTCTCAATCAAGTATTCCAGTTAACTAAGACAGTGGTTCCCAACCATTTTTTATACCGGGGACCAGCAAACCCATTCACGAACTTTTGGTGGACCAGTAACATTTTATTTGCATATTCACTATTTGCATAATGAATATGCAAATATGCAAATAAAATGTTACTGGTCCACCAAAAGTTCGTGAATGGGTTTGCTGGTCCCCGGTATAAAAAATGGTTGGGAACCACTGTCTTAGTTAACTGGAATACTTGATTGAGACCAACCAATGTTGTCTCTCATCTTTTCCATCCAGATGTGGATTTTTCCATACGTTTGCAGAATTAATGTTTTATGTGCACTGAGGCATGTGCAAATGTGCACCACTTGTAGAAACTAAAAAACCTAGCTGTGGGTGCTCTGCCAATCAACTGGGCAGCCTTTGAATATTCCCTGAGTGGCCGCACGAGCCACAGCTTACAGCAAACACTGACTACCACCCTCTGTTCCCCCAACATATTGGATAAAAAAATCTTTTACTGGAAGGGGCTGTGGGAAAAGCAGGTGGGAAAACATGATAGCCATAGCTAAGCAACTGCCCAGCAAATTTTAGCAGGATAACGGCATGTCTCCGGGATCTAGGCTGAACCAACACAGCTGTTCTCCTAATGCTAGGAACAGATCAAATGGCTCTGTGGGTCACAGTGCTGATGGAATGTGGTGGGGCTCTGAGCAGGGACACAGGCACAAGGGTTGAGGCAGGGCCATGGCTCCAGTGCTTCCCTTTCCCTACTGTGAGCCAGGACCCAGAAGTCCTTAATCGGCCTTTCAGTGTCTCTCACAAAAACTATGTGTTTGCATGGAGATTATCAGAATGGGGCCTGATGTTAGCTGAGGACTCGTTAGGCTTCTCTTTGTTATAGTCTACAGTTACTGGTAGAAATGATTATACCCTGAACTGAAAACAAACTTTATGATCTCTCACACATTTATAAAAGCAGTGTAGTCAGGGTTTTAAAATCCAGCCTCTCTCTGTTGGGAATCCAAAATTAACAAGCAAGATATTTTTTTCTTGTAAAATATTAATTTTTACATTGTGATACCATCACGGCCAGATGGGAGTACTTACAATGTAAAAGAAATGGTGGAATGTAATTAACAAATCTTCTACATGAGGATGCACTTCATCTATCCTACAACTAAATCATAAACATTTTAAGACAAATTATACACATTAAGGGGCCTGTCCTGAGATCCATTACTTATGTAAGCATACTCCACTCACTCATGTGAATGGTCCTAATTCTCTCAGAGCTATTCACATCAGTAGGGGTTACAGAATCCTGCTCTTGTTCAACTCATAGAAATATTGACAAGACTGCAAATCAAAAGACTGTATATGTTCAGTTGTTCTCTGTTTTTTCAATGTGTTGACATAATTTTACTAGATTACAAATTATGAAGACAGACTAAAGCCTTCCTTGTTGAGAAAAGCCACACTGTTTCAAATAAATCCGTGTCGAATTCATCTGATTAAACTGGTCCAAACCTCTAATGAAGAAGCTCTTAAATTGGTTTAACCCTTGCAAACGATGCTTTAGCTTAATTTAGCAATTTACTGATAGAAACCAAACTGACTGAAGAATGGGTCAAACAGATTTAAGGGTACTCATTTTAGAGATTTGTGTGAGTTTATCTAGGTTAATTTCAAATAGATTTAGTTAAATTGTTACAACTTTACTAATATGGTGTGGCAAGGCGTTGCCCTGCCCTGGTCCTTTAAGAGGCTGAGAGTAGGGAGTCGGGGTAAGCCCATCTGCAGCAAATGAGGAGGGCCCAGCTGGAGGCAATAAGAACAGCTCCTAGGAGGAGGAGAGGGAGATCTACCTGCCTGCCGCTCTGGAGGGAGAGCAGTGGAGACCTGACTGCTGGGGAAGCAAGCGGCTCCCTGGAGGAGGGCAGGACTGGGGAGGCTATGGCAGGATGAACCCAGGCTACGCGGCCTGAGGCCCAGCGCTGCAAGGAGTCAGTCATGAAGGGCCGGGACTAGCATGGAGGCAGCCCTAAAAGGCCGGGCTGCGAAGGAGGCAGCCGTGGCTAGCATGGAGGCAGCTGCGGTAGACAGGGGGAGCTTGAGCCAGGGAAGCCCCAGGCCGTAAGACCAGAAGGCAGTGTTGCAGGAGGCAACCGGGCAGGCAGAGGTGCACCTGTGGCCAGGGAGGAGGGGCCTGGAGATACTGCGGTCTGCCCGGAGGAGTTATTAAGGGACTGGCAGTGGGCCACTGAGGCCGGGACGGTGTGGAAGGAACTGGGTGTTCCCGGGGCAGAAGAACTGGGGGTCCTAGGGAATAGGTAGGACCCTGGACTAAAGAACAGCAGTGACTCCCCCCGGAAGGGGGCACGGACTAAGAATGGAGTGGCCACTGCCGGAGGGCAGTGCCCCGAAGACCAACACCACACCCAAAGGGGGCGTGTCAGTGGCAGAACAGCTAACTACTTCCCACAAAAGCCACCCTAAAAGAAGAAGCCGTGCGAAAAAAGTGAGTGAACCCGCTACAATACATAAGGTCTGCTACCCTGATTCTGCAATGATTGAAGCATGGATGTAACTGTAAGCTTATGAAGAATCTAAGCCTAGGTCTACACTAGACCAAGTAGGTCAGCTTTAGGTACGCGAAATGTGTAGCTGGATTCAGCTTATTTTAAACCGAGCTGTCGCAGCATCTACAGTGCGGGAGGCCGATGGGAGCACATGCTCCTATTGACTTCCCTTACTCCTTGCAGAATGAGGAGTATAGGACACCAACAGGGGAGGTCCTCAGCGTTTGATTTGGGGGTCTACACTAGACAAGCTAAATCAAACACTAGAAGATTGACCTCTGGAAGGTTGATCTTCTCTCTAGTGTAGACATGCCTTAGTAGACATAGTCATTCTAGTGTGTAAAGTCATTTAAATGCTTAAGTGAGGGTTAAGGCCTGAGATGGTAATGACAATTTTATAATTGATTTGAACATTATTGTGCTGAATGGTTAACAATGAATTATGGACTTATGCATTTCCAAATCAATAATATATATTTTATATGATTGAAGTTTTAATCTTATATATTTTAATGATATCAACATGTGAGCATGAGACTTACAAATTAGTAATGAACACTTATCTAATCAATTAATTTGGGCTAGATATGGTAGTACCATATCCCAAGTTCCAAAATCTCCATCACAATCCCATTTAGGTTCTTGCTCTAGTCTAAAGTGATCATTTAGTCAAAAAATGAGCAACTGGCCAAGATTTTTGAATCATCAGATTTGCTGGGGCTAAATCCTATAGTCTTTACTCAGGCCAGTGAAGTTAATAATACTACAAATATAGTTAATTTGTAGAGTTGGTAACAAAGTTTAAGAAGCTCCAAATCCTCAATCTCGATGTGAATATTAAGATTAAAGCCCATCTCTACTGTTTTCACTAGTTAGCAATGGGATTTTTTTGCTGAATCTGTTAGGTACAGATGTATATTTATCTGAGTATACCATTCTGAATGCACATTTGAGCATATTGATTTTAATTAATTGACTGGCCTCATTATTTGTCAGTGGTGCAGCCCAGGGTGAATAATGAATGACGTATGGTTAGGGTAAGTATTGGTTTAACAGGGGTCTTCTGGATGACAGAGGCAATTCTTGGTTATCACTTCTGGCAATTTGTCTGGTCACTTGGAGACTTCCTATTTATGTCAGTATTTTCCAGCATATGCTTGTGAGAACAAAGCCTCCCAAACTTCCTTCAGTTGCCCTTCCAGACTTGTCATGCACTGGCTGCTTCTCAGTTGATCAGCAAAGGAGGAGCAGAATTCAGCTGCATGAGATGTGAACTGTAGCTGAAATATATCATCACCGCCAGCATAAATGTCAGCTCCTACTTCACAGCTGGTGAGATGAGGGTATTTGGCTGTGTTATCAGGCCCTGGTGGGAAGAAGATATTGAGGAAAGACAAAGGAGATCTGGCAAGTGGAGACAACATGGCCACTCAACAGGTATCCTTATGAAGGACACAGCAGTAAAAAAAAATAGGTGCAGAGACTCAGCACAAGGCCAGACTTTGCCTTAAATAGTGCACTGGCCTTATGCTGGCTGTCTTTACAGAAGTAAATTAATTTTAGCCATCAGCAGTTTGAAAGTATATTTTCTTGTCTGCGGTGCTGGATAAAACTGAAATCTGGATACTACACGCTGTATAGATGTGGGCAGAATCCACCTAAGCAACATACAATGGAAAGGAAGAGGAGCGCTGACATTTAATTATGGCCCCTGAAAAGCAGAGTACAGAAAGAGGCCTGTCTGGATCACCCCTTTGTCTCCTAATGCAGAAAAGAGATGTCATTATCAGTACTGTGGTTGGGAGAACATTTTTCATACTATGTTGCCATGGCTTGTGAAAACTTTTGGGAACTTGAAACAAGGTCACCTACTTTCTCTTCTTGGGAAAAACAAAAATCCCGTATTTTGCCAGCCAGAGTCTCTGAGTTCTGATCTGAGATCTCAGTGGCCCCACAATCACATACTTACTACTTCCTTTTACCTGCTAGCAATCCTCCTGGGCTCCTACTGGCCTAGAGCCCTTATTAGCATTACTTTACTGAATGCTTGGATTCCTAGTTGAAATCCACCCACAGCGCAAGTCTAGGATGAAGTTAATGTGTTCTCCCTACTCCCATTTCACCATGCTTCTCCACACAGAGGGGAAGGGAGGTGGGGAGGAATGTGGGGTATTCAACTGAAATGGAACCAGGCAGTGTATTTCTTCAACCAGACTAATTATCTAGTGCAGCTTGTCACTGGATACTACAGAAGTGAGAGGAAACTGAAATGATTTTTCTTAGAATCAGGTGTTTTTAAATTAAATCCTATTTTTAATATTTTTTGGAGGGGAGTTAGGCACATGGGTCCAATTGAAAGTGAACAGGAGTTGGGTGCTTAACCCCCTCTCAAACTCCGGACTAAGTGAATAAGATTGTTTAATGAAAAAAGCCTTGTTTGCAGCTCAGGGAGTATTTTCATTTTTTAAAAAAACTATATTTCTATAGGAACCAGGTGTAAATATGAACCCAAAGTAAACGTGCATATCCAATTGCCACCCCAAACATTGGGTAAGTTCAGATTTAGATCCAAATTTTGTCATTTGGATCCGTCTTTACCTGTGCAGGATGTGCCAGAAATGGGGACAGCAGATTAGCTATTACCATGCTTAAACAATGTGGAATAAATATTGTTCAGAGATTTAGGTGGTGTAAATCATTTATGGCAGCAACAGACCTAGCCTATGAGTGGTTATTTAGTAGATCACATCAGTGAAAACAGTAGCAAATATATCATGCCATCAATATACTTCTTACTTCACAGAGCCCAGGGTATGCTTTTTAGTGGTATCCTTAACATGGCCACTGAGACCCACATCCTCAAAGGTATTTAGGCACTTTATTCCTATTGAGTTCAGGGCCTGAATGATTGTAATGCACCGTTTTAACCAGTGACTACTGAAGGGGGAGGAAGAAAAAAAATGTACATTGACTGACTGAAAATTGGGGTGTATTTTTAGACAGCTTGAAACCATTAGAAAGGAACTTTTAATCAGTCCTATTTGGGGATGTTATTTTTATGTATTGAAGATGCTGGGCTGTACTTTACTGGTTTTTTTTAACAAGTTACTATAGAATGGTTGTAGTTTAAAATTGGCTAAACATCCTGTCTCCTTCAGTTATGCCACATTCAGGTGTGGAATTTTCAAAAGCAGCTGTGAAGAAAGCCAACTGTCATTGAGCCTTATGCAGTTCTCAAAATCTAGCTCTGACTAATGTCATCAATAGAGCTATTCAGAAAAAATGGGGCAGGTATGCCACATCAGAAAAATGAGTACATTTTTGATGAACATTTTAAGTTTTATTTCAAAGCTTAAAAAAGAAAGAAAAATCCAATATTAGGATTCAGAAATGCTGCTGTGGTGCCTCATGGAAGTTGTAGTTTGGGTGCCTTGTGCAGCCATTTTTCCTTATACATTTCCTAATTAGACTACATTCCCCATGATGCACTACGGTCCCCTCTTAATGACAGGAAGCAGTGCATCATGGCTGTGACTAGGCCATAACACCTCAAGAGAGATGATGTCCGACAGGAGAGCTCAAACCATAAAGGAAAATGAGCCCCCAGACTACAACTCCCATAAGGAATCTCAACAGCTTTTCAAAACTGAAATATGTGTATTTGTGGGTAAAATATTTTTAATTTTTGGCCATAAACACATTTTTATTGTGTGTGTTCACACTGTTTATTATAAAAAACTGAAATGTCTTCAGGAAGCAGACATTTTTATTAAAACAAAAACCCTTCTTTGGTTAAACCCCCAATTTTCCATCAAAAAACAACTTGGAACATTTTTAAGCATCAGTAGTGAACTTACTGTAAAGCATTGTAAAGTCAGTACTAGCCTGGTTTTAAAAAGTACAGAACTCCCATTGACTTCTCAGGAGTAGGTCTTACTCATAAAGAAAATCTCAATAGTTGAGCTCTTTCAGATGGAGCTCCATAGTAGCATATATTTATTTATTAATAGATTTTTGTATGCAAAAAAGGTGCATTATCTCAAATGGTGGTATTGGGTTTTTTAAACTCCTCTCTATTTCTCTTCCCATATGCAAACTTTTTGCCAGATTTGGCAAATTCTTCCTCTGCAACATCTGTGAAATCCATTATTTTCTCTTCATCCAAGTTATTATAACCCTTTTCTATCCCTTGCACATCTCCTACCTTAGATATTGCTAGGACAATAGGAAAGGTGCAGAAGGTTCAGGTATTGTCCTGAAGACACAGAGCCAGGAAGTTTTCTTTAAGAGTTCCAAGCAGCTGAAGAGCCAGATTTTCTGCTTTCCTATCTGGGTGGTTGTTAAAATTTCCCTCTGTGCATTCTTTCTAATATTCTTTTTCCTTCCACTGCCTGCTACCGCTTAGTCATGTTTTCCATTTAAAACATGTGTGCCCCAAATACAATTTCTGTGGTTATAGTTTTCACCCGAACCTGGATTTTCCTTTTTTTTCCATGCCAGTGGAATTTTGTATTGTGTTGCGTGTCATTTTAACAACAGTCCTGCCAATCACACACATGCTTCTTTCTGTGAACCTTTTAGGAGGATAAGTTGTTTATTTAAACAGCAGTGTTCCCAGCCCATAGCAGTTTGCTAGTCTTATCATTTTAGTAATTAGGGACAATTGTCACTTGACCAGACAAATAGTGCTCAGTTCCAGATGGTGGAAGAATGAGAGATTACTTTGTGACCCACCTTTACATTCTCTAATCTTAGAACCATCTGGGTACCAGGTTGGTCCCTGGCATATGTGAAAGCAGCTTGAGTGATGCTCCATTTATGTGTGCCTTTCCACAGCCACAAGGGGCCAAGCTAGCAGCCATGGGCCAGAAGCATGTAGCAGGTTCATAGCCACTTCCTCTTTTTCCCAAGAATGCCTACTATACAAGTTAGTCTATTTACACCAGGTGAGGATCTAGCCCTCATTCACCAGGATGTTTTCAATTGAGTTTTCAATTCTAAAACTTTTGGCTGAGTTCTGATTAGTCCATTCAAATCTAATGGAAGAATCCTGAGAAGTCTACCTCAGATATATTCAACAAGTATCTTCTGTGATATCCCCTTGATTGAAAGGTTTGCTCCTTCAGTTCACTTTGGGTTCTTCCCCTTTAGAATGTGCGGTCCTGAACACTCCACCTGAATTTTGCTCAGAATGGAAGGTTGTGCTGAAAATCCCACCTATTTAAAGGGGTCCTGCCAACATCCTACATATTACCCTTAATTTCCTACAATTTGTAAAAGTTAAAGGATTAGGGGAAAGAAAAATCTGGGGACAGTTAAATGCTAATCAACGTCCATAGCAAAGACTGGCAACAAGTTTTTGTATAACATAAATGTTAACCTTGAGTACATAAGAACATAAGAACATAAGAATGGCCATACTGGGTCAGACCAAAGGTCCATCGAGCCCAGCATCCCATCTGCCGACGGTGGCCAATGCCAGGTGCCCCAGAGAAGGAGAACAGAAGACAATGATCAAGTGATTTATCTCCTGCCATCCATCTCCTGCCCTTGTTATGAAGGCTAGGGCACCATACTTTATCCCTGGCTAATAGCCATTTATGGACCTAACCTGCAAAAATTTATCAAGCTCTTTTTTAAACCCTAATAGAGTCCTGGCCTTCACAGCCTCCTCGGGCAAGGAGTTCCACAGGTTGACTGTACGCTGTGTGAAGAAAAATTTCCTTTTATTAGTTTTGAACCTACTACCCATCAATTTCATTTGGTGTCCCCTAGTTCTTGTATTATGGGAAAAGGTAAATAATTTTTCTATAAATCACTTTCTCCACACCATTCATGATTTTATATACCTCTATCATATCACCCCTCAATCGCCTTTTTTCCAAACTGAAAAGTCCCAGTCTCTCTAGCCTCTCCCCATATGGGACCCTTTCCAAGCCCCTAATCATCTTAGTCGCCCTTTTCTGAACCTTTTCTAATGCCAATATATCTTTTTTGAGGTGAGGAGACCACATCTGCACGCAGTACTCGAGATGTGGGCGTACCATAGTTTTATATAGGGGAAGTATGATATCTTTTGTCTTATTATCTATCCCTTTTTTAATAATTCCTAACATCCTATTTGCCTTACTAACTGCCGCTGCACACTGCGTGGATGTCTTCATAGAACTATCCACTATAACTCCAAGATCCCTTTCCTGATCTGTCGTAGCTAAATTTGACCCCATCATGTAGTAGTAAACTTATCAACTAATGTATGAGGATTAGCAGAATTGGATTTTTACTTTTTTCATATTTTCTGATAGATAATATTAGTGGGTATGCAGTGTAGTTATAGCCATGTTCGTCTCAGGATATTAGAGAAAAGGTGGGTGAGGTAATGTCTTTTATTGGACCAATTTTTTGGGGGGAGAGAGACAAGCTTTTGAGCCAAAAAGAGCTCTGCTTCAGGTCTAGGAAATGTACTCTTGGCATCACAGTATCTCTCCTGGATCTGACAAAGAGCTGTGTGTAGCTCAAAAGCTTGTCTCTCTTACCAACAGAAGTTTAAAAAAAATACCAAAAAAAACTACCTCACCCACCTAAATACCAATATTTATTTATAAGCATTTTTACAATTTTTATTTATTTAAATTTTAATGACTATGGGAAATTGAGGAAGGGAGATAATTATATAATGACAGCATGCACAGAGATTCAAAAAGTTAAAGCTGTATAACCTTAAAACAGAAATTGTCAATATGACATATCAAAACACTGTGGCATTTAATTTAAAAAAGGGGAACTATGCAAAAATGAGATTAGTTAAACAAAAATTAAAAGGTACAATGACTAAAGTAAAATCTCTGCAAGCTGCATGGACACTTTTCAAAGACACCATAATAGACATCCAACTTAAATGTATACCCCAAATTAAAAAACATAGTAGAAGAACTAAAAAAAGAGCCACCGTGGCTTAACAACCATGTAAAAGAAGCAGAGAGAGATAAAAAGACATCTTTTAAAAAGTGGAAGTCAAATCCTAGTGAGGTAAATAGAAAGGAGCATAAACATTGCCAAATTAAGTGTAAAAATGTAATAAGAAAAGCCAAAAAGGAGTTTGAAGAACAGCTAGCCAAAAACTCAAAAGGTAATAACAAAAATTTTTTAAGTACATCAGAAGCAGGAAGCCTGCTAAACAACCAGTGGGGCCCAGGACGATCGAGATACAAAAGGAGCATTTAAAGACAATAAAGTCATTGCGGAGAAACTAAATTAATTCTTTGCTTCAGTCTTCAAGGCTGAGGATGTTAGGACAATGACTGGAAGATAGCTATGTAACACCAATATTTAAAAAGGGCTCTAGAGGTGATCCCAGCAATTAAAGACCGGTAAGTCTAATGTCAGTACAGGGCATATTCGTTGAAACAATAGTTAAGAATAAAATTGTCAGACACATAGAAGAACTTGCCCATAATTTGTTGGGCAAAAGTCAACATGGTTTCTGTAAAGGGAAATCATGTCTTACTAATCTATTATAGTTCTTTGAAGGGGTCAACAAACATGTGGACAAGGGAGATCCAGTAGATACAGTGTACTTAGATTTCCAGAAAGCCTTTGACAAGGTCCCTCACCAAAGGCTCTTATGTAAATTAAGTTGTCATGGGATAAGAGAGAAGATCCTTTCATGGACTGAGAACTGGTTAACAAACAGGAAACAAAGGGTAGGAATAAATGGTAAATTTTCAGAATGGAGAGGGGTAACTAGTAGTGTTCCCCAAGGGTCAGCCCTAGGACCAATCCTATTCCACTTATTCATAAATGATCTGGAGAAAAGGGTAAACAGTGAGGTGGCAAAGTTTGAAGACGATACTAAACTGCTCAAGGTAGTTCAGACCAAAGCAGACTGTGAAGAACTTCAAAAAGATCTCATCAAACTAAGTGACTGGGCAATAAAATGGCAAATGAAATTTAATGTGGATAAATGTAAAGTAATGCACACTGGAAAAAATAACCTCAACTGTACATATAATATGATGGGGGGCTAATTTAGCTACAGCTAATCAGGAAAGAGATCTTGGCGTCATCGTGGATAGTTCTCTGAAGACGTCCACGCAGTGTGCAGCGGCAGTCAAAAAAGCAAACGGGATGTTAGGAATCATTAAAAAAGGGATAGAGAATAAGACGGAGAATATCTTATTGACTTTATATAAATCCATGGTATACCTTCACCTTGAATACTGAGTACAGATGTGGTCTCCTCATCTCAAAAAAGATATACTGGCATTAGAAAAGATTCAGAGAAGGGCAACAAAAATGATTAGGGGTTTGGAACGGGTCCCATATGAGGAGAGATTAAAGAGACTGGGACTTTTCAGCTTGGAAAAGAAGAGACTAAGGGGGGATATGATAGAGGTATATAAAATCATGAGTGGTGTGGAGAAAGTTAATAAGGAAAAGTTATTTACTTGTTCCCATAATATAAGAACTAGGGGCCACCAAATGAAACTAATGGGCAGGAGGTTTAAAACAAATAAAAGGAAGTTCTTCTTCACACAGCGCATAGTCAATCTATGGAACTCCTTGCCTGAGGAGGTTGTGAAGGCTAGGACTGTAACGGGTTTAAAAGAGAACTAGATAAATTCATGGAGGTTAAGTCTATTAATGGCTATTAGCCAGTATGGGTAAGGAATGGTGTCCCTAGCCTCTGTTTGTCAGAGGGTGGAGATGGATGGCAGGAGAGAGATTGCTTGATCATTACCTGTTCAATTCACTCCCTCTGGGACACCCGGCATTGGCCACTGTCAGCAGACAGTGTACTGGGCTGGATGGACCTTGGTCTGACCCAGTATGGCCGTTCTTATGTTCTTATGTTATAAGTAAATATTCCTATTTTTTAAAAAAAGTTCTACAACAGCATTGTCTATCTGTAAATTTCAGTTATAGTCCATGGAAATATTTTCCTGTTGGTTTGTGTGTGTATGGTGAAAATGAGGTTTACCAATAAAAATCTAAATTCTTGCAAGCCTAAAGGAAAATGTTGGACAGGTTTGAAGTTCTATATTTTTCCACAAGATGGCGAGCGTTTTTTATAACTGAAGAGGCACAGCCAATATTGGTAGCAGGCTCCTTTATATCTATAAGCGTACACTACTGCTTCTGTACATTACAACATTGTAACATTTTAATCTGATGATTAATCAAATGAAGTTTAATTTAACATACTTTATATTAGTTTATTGACATATAAACCTAACCATTTGTCCCTCTAGTTAGACTTGTCTCCTAACTTCCTGTTTTGTTCACATCAATTCCTTCTTCACCCCTAGAATCCTTGCTTTTGTACAGTCATTGAGGCGACCTGTATGCGTGCACCTTGGCAAAGGATACTACAGAAGAGCATTTTGGAACAGTGGTGAGTAGCTCTGTGACCTGCTTGTTGGCCCACCTTCTTTTGTAGGTAATTAAAGGTATGGCCTTTTAGATGCTTTTTGTGAACTCAGGGCTGTGCTCGGTGAGTCTAGTACAGCTGAGAGAGATCACCCTTCCATTTATACATATCCAAGGAATTCAAGATCAATTCCTGTCTCACATTTTCCAGTGTAAAAAAACTTCCACCAACCTCTGTAGTTGCAGGTATTCCTGATTTCCAGGCTATGAGAGCAACCTGTTGCTCATGGCCAAGATCATCCTGTGTTGGGAAGGAAATGTCATCAAATCTCACAAGAACAATTGTATAACTAGTTTACCAGCAAACTGAAAAGACCATAAGGAAGTTGGTATCCTATATATATTATCTATAAATAATTATAGATAATTTACAACTGATCCATTTACATTTTGGCTCACCTCCTGAACAAAAACTGTCGTGCATCATTTAGAATGAACTATTCCTAGATCTAATAGATGAATGCTTTTGAATCCACCAAACAGGCTGTCATTTCCCCCACTTTTAATGATGTACACTACACCTATTTTGGGGGTTACAGTACTCTTGCCGTGGAAACTTGAGCTGTTTTTTGACCAACGGTCTGATCCAAATGTTGGCTTCTAAAGTTTCCTGATTGTGGTGATGAGCACATGTTTGTAAAGTGGCCTCCATTTCTATTCTGATTGTGGTGATTCTTTCAGGTCCTTCAGTGGCTGCTCTTGGTTCCTGATTGCAGCTCCTGACAGTTCCTGGAGAGAGAGCCCAGCTTTTGGCATGAAAAGTAGTTCTTCATGAAGTTATCAGGGGTTGCAAGTTGGTTAGAAGGTGCAGCAGCAGCATTTGTGCTTGATGGCCCAGTCAGGCTGCTGAATACCAATGCCGCTTTGGTGAGCTCTCATTTATGGTCTACAGTGGAAGATATAATGATGGAGAAATGCACAGGAGATCATGGTTCCTTCTCCATTCCCTGTGATTTCTGGTGGTTCCAGCCATACAAGATGTTGCATGCATAGCGCAGACATTGAACACCATTTTCAAGTGCCTCGTGATACTAATGATGCTGCACAAGAAGCAGTCTCTGTATGAAAATTATCTAAAATGTTCTCCAGTGGTTAAGGTTAGAATCTAGGATTTAGTGGAACCAGATTCAAGTTTCTGCACCACAACAGAGTCTCTGTGTGACCCTGGGCTAGTCACTTAGCTGCTCTGTGCTTCAGATCCCATTTGTAAAATAAGAATACTGATGTATGCCACAATTAGGGGGCTGTGAATTCCCCCCCACACACATACACACACTGAAAAAAGGTGGAAACTTTTCAACATTTCCGAACAACTATTTCAGCAAATACTGAAATATTGGAATTGTCTGTGGGCTGGACTTCTGATTTCTCTTCCATTCTGTGCAAAGTGAAAATAAATTGCTGAGTGGCTATGAGGGAACACGATCCCCTGAACAAGGTCAATATGAGGAGGTTAAAGTATCAGGTGGATATCTGTGCTCCTGAACTTCCGCAGTACTTTGTAGTGGGCAGGCGGGAGTAAGAGCATAACAGGGCTTTATGCCTGAGGCCATGTGGTAACCAGACTTCCAGAGAAACAGAGAGAATGACAGCGTCCAAGTTGGAGTCCAGGTGGCCAATATAATTAAGCAACTGTTTACAATAAAAAATGAGTTAACAGTTGCAGCAGCTGAGTGAGGGAGTGAACAAGTCAGAAGAACACAGAGTCCACACCCACTAGCCTCCTGTTTTCAAACAAAAAGACAGAGGGGAAAAATAAAGAGCATTGAATCCTGTGAAGGGGTTGGAAGCTGGAAAATGGAATAAATTGGAGAAATAAGGAAGAGTTAGGCATGTAAGGGCAGAGAGAAGAATGGGAAGGGTGGTGTTTTTTGTTTTTGTTTTTTTCATTTTAGCTAGGGCTGCCAGGCACCTGGTTTCTTAAATAGAATTGTACAAATACATAGTGAGAGAACTGTCACAAAGAACTTCCAATCTAAATTGACAAGGCAGGTAAAGGGTGAGAGAAAAGAAGCCTTATTAATCACATTTCTCTTGTGGGAAACTAAGATACAGAAAAATAAGTACCTTGCCTGAGGTCACAAGGCAACTGCATCAGAAGTAGGAGTTTACCTCAGACCTCCTGAGTCGTAAGTCGTCACCACAAGATTCTCTCCCTTTCCCCCCCAGCCCTCAGTGAAAGGTTGTGGAAAGGGGTGGGGTAGGAGTGGCAGAGTGCCACTTCTCATTGCTGCCAGCTGAAAACCAAAACATTTTGAAGACACACACCCCTCAATTTTTCCCCATTCAAGCACAACCTTGTTTCTTGCCACTTCCCTTCCAACCTTCCCTCCACAAGAGAAAAATAGAAGACATACAAAACAAGCAGCAATCAGTTATGGAAGCCGGCAAGAAGACACAGTGAAGCCATGACCACCCTGCTGACACCAAACAGTAGCTCTCTAAGAAGGAGGAATTGAAGGGAACCAGACAAAACTATGACTATTAGTACAGGCAGCAGTGAATGGTTCATGACACTCTGACGTTGTTTTGATTCCACAGGATTTCTCCTGGTGAACCCTGAAGAAGAAGGGCTGCTGTGTTAATAGCTGTCATTCAAAATATCTGAATGTAAACAAGTCATTAAAAAGCCCATCCTCACTGCCTGCTGCTTTCTCTCAGACACTTTGGGCTTCAATCCCATTCCAGTCCTAGAATGTTACAGGAGCTAATGTGCCTGCAATAACCGGTCTCCCACCTCTACTGCAAGCTGAGAATCTCTTCATGAATCGAGGTTATTAGAATTGGAGCAGGGCATGATCTCTTTTTGCCACGCAGTTTCCCATCAGGGAACAGGCAGCATGGGCTGTCCCTTTGGCTCCAGATTCCATCCCTGCTACTGCCGCCCCCAGCCCTTGTGTCAGGTGCCAGCCTTGCTTGATGAAGAGTGTGTAATGTGTGGCTGAATTGTTCTGGTTCTTTATCAATGCAGATCCTGTGTCTAGGTCACTGCAGCTTCACCTCTCAGCCAAACTCACAATCTGCACTGCTTTAAAAAACACACACACAGAAAAATGAGACATTGTCCCTCAAAGAACTAAGACAGACAGCAACCAGTAAATAATAATAATTCCCCTGGAGGAGAAATCAAGCCATCACAGAGATACAAACTTAATTTCAGGTGGGAAAATGCCAGTAAAAGTAATTTTTCCCCATGGCACACGAAGAATTTACAGCTCCCTTTTATCATTATACAGGATTATTTTTTCCCCTTATCTCTGGTAGCAGTTTGTATGTATTTAGTATAATAACCAGGATCCCAGATGGATAAAGATGCACATTTCTGTTTAAGCAAAGGGTGACAGCTGCTTACAGACACCCCATCACCTTGATGAAGGTCAGTTCCTCTTGAGTGGGTGGCAAAAGGGCAGAGATTTGTTATTCAAGGCTGAACTGTAGAGATAAAAATCTACAGGAACATAATTTCACACACAGCCTTCATTCCTCTGCTGCCTCCAGCCCCATCGGCACTGAAGTTGCAGAATAACTTGGCAGTTTTAGATGATGCAGTTCATTACCTCTTGCAGCAGTGTCATTGTGCAGCTACTCTGCATTCTCTTTTGCAGCTTTCACTCTACCTTTGCTCCACTTGCAAAGTCCCAAATGCAGGGATACACTGTAGGACAAAGGCAATGCAGAGCAAGGGACAGACACAGGGACTGTGTGTAGCATGTGGAATTGATCTCTTTAAATAAATAATACCATTTTCCATAAGCTCTTTTTCATGATTAGTATTCTGTGATTGACATCAATAAAAACAGGCACCAGCTTCATAAGAGACATGGTGTTTCCATGTAAGGCCAGATTAACTACAAAGTAGAATAAACTTGTGATATGGGACCCTGACTCTGGGGTCACATGATATCATCAGTGATGTTAACATATGTAGCATGAGGAACAGAGTTCCTGCAGCATATAGCCAGATCCATCCCAAGCAAAGGCTCAGCCAGAAGGCAGGGGCTGGTTTGAAGGTGGAATCACATTCAACTCTCAGGGTAACCAGAGAGATAAGGGTTC
Organism: Pelochelys cantorii; assembly: GCA_032595735.1. Lineage (NCBI taxonomy): Eukaryota > Metazoa > Chordata > Testudines > Trionychidae > Pelochelys > Pelochelys cantorii. The sequence continues at coordinate 243,113,156 of CM064326.1, forward strand.
AGGGATTTCAATACTTCCCTTTGGGATCTGGTCTACAATCTAGTCAGATTGATACAAGACAGCTTATGTCGATCTAGCTATGGAAGTGCTGACACTTAAATTTCCTTCCTGCTTATGTAACTATCCTGCTTCCTCAACTTAAAAACTCCACCTCCTTGAGCAGCTGTAGAATCAAGGTCCAGGCTGTTAGGTCTGACTAGTGTCAGTATAGACACTGCATTCACATGTCAACTCTTCCTAGTTTCAGGAGCCACCCCACAGTCCCTCCTGCTGACAGGACATTGGACATAAGCACTCTTGGTGAGGACATGCACCACCAAAGCATGGAACAAAAAGCAGACACGCAAAAGCGATATACATAGGTGTATGTCAATGTAAGTTAGGTTGACTTATTTTTGTAGTGTAGACATGGGCTCGTTCATTGGAAAAGGAGGCTCGGCTATTATTGTTGTGGCTGCTAACACATCTGGCTAGTGAGAACTCAGCCATGGCCACAGATCTTAGGACAAACAGGAGAATGGGGCTGCCAGAGGGACCCAATCATCTCAACAGAGTGCTCTGTGTGTTCATGAAGGATAATGTTAGCCCTGTGGAATACACAGGGGAAGCCCTGCAGCAGCCAGCACAAAGCTGTGCAGGGGTGGGAGGAAGATATCTACATGCAAACAAACCTAATGAGGGGCAGGTCAACTTTTACACATAGGGCCATCGGCTGGATGCCATCAGCTGGACTGATGACAGGAAGTCCATCTTTACAGAGTCCTCTGCTTGTGTCCTTCACAGATGAATTTCAGCCTGCCTGAACTCCAGGCATGGAGTATCAGTGAGAAAAGAGGTCCCAGCCCATTGAGGAGTGGTGGAAGGTTCTCTGTCTCTCCAGCAGATGTCTCTTGTGTGGGTGGCCTCTTCCATCACGCAGAAGAAGAGAAGCAGAGTGACGAGGGCCTTTTGTGGTGGTGTGCCTAAGGTCCTGATTGCCTCTATACAGCTCTAGTCCTAATTTTTCCAGTATCGCCCCATGATGAGGTGGCTTCCTACTTTAAGAGCCAGAAGCCTGGAGCTAGTCAGTTGCTGGCCAGCCTCTGCCCCCTTGCCATCTTGCTGCCAATGCCTGCCATACCTGGAATGGAGTCTGGTGTTAATTAGTGGAACCCACTGGCTATGGAGGAGTTGTTTCTCCCAAAAAGAGCATCAGGAAGCTACCAGGGGATAATTTTCAGGAAGCTGTAGAAAGACTGCAGGGAGTGAGAGAGGCTCCTCTAAGGAAGACCCTGAGACCAAGGAAGGGGCAGGGTTAGGAGTAGCCTGCAAAGGCCAGAAGGACGCTGGGCCGCCGGGCCAGTTTGGGCTGTGCTCAGCTAAAGGCTGGGGGGAAGGCTTTTGTGTTTATTTTTAAATTTTAAATGAATCGACCAGACAGCCTCAGGCAGGCTGTTGTCACTGGCTTCATGAAAACCTATGTGGAGTTTATTTCAGAAGCCCCTTGAAGGGTGGAAACTGAAACATGCCATCTGGAGATTTACCTTTGGCCATGAGGGGACACTTGGTGGGGCAGCTGGCACAGTGAAACCCCCCAATTTCACTACTAACAGTTCTGAAAAGCTTTGAGGTACTGTGCTATATGTCTGGACTCTGCATCACGACATTTTATAGCTCCATGACACAATTGTGTTACAGAGTGGTGTGCATATATAACAGCAGTGCTGTGACCTACATATCAGCACTTACTGGCTGATATTTAGGCCACAGCAGGACAAAGAGCTAATGACGGCAATTTAGAAAGACAAATTTGGGTCTAAACTAAGGAGCACTGAAATAATACAAACACCAGTAATTCTCTCAGTGGATATTACCTGTAAGAAATACACATTTGATTTCTATTCCTTTTTTCTTTACCATTGTGGGCTCAGAGAATACACATTGTCATGTAGTTTCTCATTTCTTCCACAGAACTCGAAGATTAGTTTCTGATCAAAACAGGCTGTGTTGAAACCATATTATATTTTACTTCAGGGAAATCCTCCATCTGGTGTTCCAAGTTATTCTGCAGAACAAAAGCAAACCAAAAACCAAAAACAAAACCACAAAAAAAACCCCACTTGTTTGGGGTAGCAGTTAGCTCTTTGCACCGTTATGTTGGAGCCCCAAATCCACTCTCTAATTCTGGTTATCTGCCTCTTGCTACCCACGCAGGCAAGATTTGGGAAGATCGTAGAGGCAAAGCATCCAGTCCTTGAGAGGAGAGAGAATCTCACATATTGAACAGAAGCCCTTTATAACAGATTCAAGAACACAATTGAAATATTATCTTGACATTGGTAAAAGTTCAAAAAAGGCAAAAAAATTATTAGGGGCATGGAATGGCTGCCATATGAGGAGAGATTAATAAGACTGGGACTTCTGAGCTTTGAAAAGAGACGACTAAGGGGGGATATGATAGAGGTCTATACAATCATGTCAGGAGTGGAAAAAGTGAATAAAGAAGAGTTATTTACTCCTTCCCATAATACAAGAACTAGGGGCCACCAAATGAAATTAATAGGTAGCAACTTTAAAACAAATAAGAAGAAGTACTTCTTCACACTATGCATACTTCTTCATACATTGCAGAGTCAACCTGTGGAACTCCTTGCCAGAGGATGTTGTGAAGGCCAAGATTATAACAGTGTTCAAAAAAAGAGGTAGATAAATTCATGGACCTTCAATGACTATTAGCCAGGATGTGCAGGGGTGGTGTTTCTAGCCTCTGTCAGAAACTGGGGATGGATAATTTGATGATTACCACCTGCTCAGATCATTCACTTTGGGGCATTGGCCCCTGACAGAAGACAATATACTGGACCAGATGAACCATTGGTCTGATCCATTATGGTTGTTCTTATATTCTTATGTTTTTTATGGGATTGAAAATACAAGCCCAAACCATTTGTTTGCTCCCTTTTCCACTTCTGTCAGTTAATCGAAGATGCTTTCATTACACAAAAGTTTTTACAGTTGTTTTTCTGTTTATTTTCACATTAGGCATAGCTGGTTCTAATTTCCTTTATGCTGGAATAAATAGGCCATATTTGGCAGGCTGGGTTAGTAACAACACAATATGCTGAAGTCTGAGTTGCTGTTCTCTCAATGCTGAATTCAGGGACAAACGCTGCTGAGTCTGAGATTACCTAAACGCAAAATTTTCCAGAGCAGTGAGCACCTAAGTGACTTAGGAACCTACATCCCATTTTCAACACTGACATGATCCAGATCTACAAAGGTATATAGGTGTTGCAATGCCTAACTTTTAGGCACCTTGAAAATCACTAGACTCCACAAGCCTGGGGGGGAAGGCCCTTTGGCTCCCAGTACAATTCACAGGGATAGACAGGTGCCTGATAATGGGAAGATTTGGGCCAAATGGGCCAATGGGAGATGCTGATGAGAGAGATGTGGTCTTAGCTCCACCCCTTTTGTGGATTTAGTGTTTAACGTCAAGCTGCAGGGAGGTGCAGAGAGATCCACATCAGAACATTCCATAGTTCAACAGGGAGGGCACTCACCTGAGAGGCATGGAACCCCCATTCTAATCCATTTGCCTCCTCAAGTGTTCGGGTTGCTAAGTCTGAGGTTGTGTGGAGTGTGGCATGCTCAGCGCAAAATTTCACCCTGCAGAGGAGATATGTATTGCCCTGCCTATCTTCGTTGTTCTGAGGATCATGCTGGGGCTTAAGCATGAAATAGGCACCAAGACTCCTGGCTGAGACTGTGTGCATGGCCACAGGCAGAAACTTAGCCTATGGGACTTCTGCTGTGGAAATTTAATCACTGAGTGAGTTTAGGCCCCGACAGGATTAGGCAAGTGCTGAGCAGATGTTTTGGCATTGCAGTAGCCCCTAAAACTAGGGCATAGATTCCCCCCAAATGGGCATCTAAGTCCCTTTGTGGAGTTGATCCTTAAGCACAGACTCATGCTAGATCGATGAGAGCTAGCACAAGTATAAATAGTCATGTAGCTCTGATACCCAAAACCATGCTGAGTATGTACCCACAGGCATTGTACTTGATGCTGCTCAGCCGTGCTGCCACTGCCAGTGCTACCTCAGCTACACGACTGTTTATAGTCCTGCTAACTCTCACTCAGCTAATGCAAGTGTGTGTGTGCTAACTGAGGAGCACACCCCTGCCCCATAGTGCGATGGAGCCTAAGTTAAACCATTGGAGCTCAGATTGGCTAGAGTTGAAAAATGGCTGGCAGCCACCCTCCTTCTTCTCCTCAGTTGCACCAAACCTAAAATCTAGACTTTGGTTACTGTTGTATTGCCAGTTTCATACTTACGTATGTGCATATCACATCACATGTTAATAAGCCCATAACCACTCCTGGGACCATTCATAGGCATAACGCTACTCTTAGAGTGCAGGGTCCTTGGGGCAGGGACCGTCTTTTTTTGTTCTGTGATCACATAGTGACTCACACAGTGGGGTCCTAGTTCATTTCTGGCTCTGCTAGGCCCTGCCATAAGAAAAGAAAAGAAAAGAAAAGAAAAGAAAAGAAAAGAAAAGAAAAAGCATGTACATGAGTGTTCATAAGACTGGGGTTTTTTACTGTCTATTAACTCACATGATGGTTTTCAACAGCAAAAATTTCATTCCTGAAAACAGTTGGAAGCAGTGGGTGGATTTGACAGAGAGGGAAATTGCAGGGCAGGGGGGAGGGGGAGAGGTTCCAGTTGTCTACTGCAGGCAGGGCTGGTCTTACCATGAGGCAAACTGAGGCGGTTGCCTCAGGTGCCAAACTGGGGGGGGGAAGGGGCACCACTAGGACCCAGAGTGTAGAAAATTGTGTCTGCTGCTGTTAGTTCTCCTTTATTAGGGTAGGTAGCAGAGCAGTACCATGAGAGGAGCAGAACAGGAAGAAGGCAGAATTGAGACTTTTTAAAGTTTTGACCCAAGCAAGCGGGAATGGGGGTGTCATTTGAGCTCCCCACCTCAGATGCCAAAATGTTGTGGGCTGGCCCTGACTGCAGGCAGATATGAGTATGAGTGAAGTGATCCCTATTTAATCCTTACCTTCTTCAGACAGGTGTTTCAGGTTTAATGGCTTTGAGAAAAGGCATTGTATAAGTGCATATTAATTTTATGACAAGTACTATCCTTGCTAGTGAATGCATACTAAGGGATAGAGATTTGATGCTATAGATTTCCTTGTATGCCATCCCCAGAAACGCAAAGTTTGAGTTCTAGATCTGTCCCTTTCCTTTTCAACTAGCCTAAAGGGAATTTGCACCCCTTGCAGAATGGTCATCCAAACATTATTTAACAGCACAGCAAACAGCAGCTGATTAGTAGGTTCTTTTTTCATAGCTGGTTTACATCTGGTAATTATGCATTTTCTCATTAGCTTAAGAAAAATTAGAAGAGCGCCTAAGAGGGTTCCTTTTTAAATTGAATTTATAGCCCTGGGCATTTGTCATTTAAAAAGCAGAATGCTGGGAGAAGGAGAGGAAAAGCCAAAAAGGGAAAATAGAAATAACCCAAGGAGAAAGATAGATGACAGAACACATCAAAGGCCTTGTATTATAAAATCACACATACTTAGGGAAGTTATTGAAAAAGTCTTTGCTGAGTAAGGAGATAGAAAGGAGAATGCAATTCCTCTTGGATGTATAGTGCTGCTGGGTAACATGAAAACTTCTTGGAGACATATGAACTGGATTCCTAAGGATTTTCTCAAAAAATTGAGAAAATAGTCCCAGGGCAAAAGTCTGTTTGTTTGGCATGCTGTTTGTGGAGCAGAGCATGCACACAAACACACACACCACCATTTTGTGGCTAGAAAACACATGGCTAGACAGGTATTTATGTGTGTTATTATTTCAGATGTCTGATTTATGTACATAGAAATGTCATAGAAATTGTCCAGTTTGGCCAATATACTTGGCAGAGGGCCATTGCTGACACTAGACACATAAACGTATAAGGGAACATTTTAACCTGCCTGAGCATTCAGTCATGGATTTAAAAGTAGCCATTCTTCTACAAAGGAATTTCATCAGCCAATACAGAGAGAGAATGAGGAACTGGCATTCATCTGCAAATTTGACACTGTTTCCCTAGGCTTGAACAAAGACATTAACTGGATGTTGCATTATAAAGCCAGTCTCCCTTGCCTTACCACTTCATTTTTACATCAAAAGCTAAGTATGGGACACTTCTAGACCACTTAATTAGCCTCATTAGCATCAGTCCTACACATTACCTTTTTTCCTGTTATATAAAACTTGGTTTCTGTTATTTCTACTCTAGCTCATCATCAGAGGAAGTGGGTTTTGCCCACAAAAACTCATGATATTATACATATTTTTGTTAGTCTCTAAGGTGCCACTGGACTACTTGTTTTTAAAGTTATAGACTAGCATGGTTTTCCCTCTGAGACCTAATAATTTTTTTAGTTCTTAAAGTGCCACCGGACTCCTTGTTGTTTTTGCTGAAATAGACTAATACAGCCACCTCTCTGAAATGTGTTACTTTAGTTAACTTTTATTTCTGTTGGAAAAATGCCCCATTGTAATTGTGACTGTGCAGATGACACAAACAGTCCTGTATTTAAAATTAATTATGTGTGTGCTTTTATGAAGGCCACAATATTTCACTTTGTATGTTTTCAAGCCCCAGTCTACTAAACAGACAAATATGTGGGGAAGAGAGCAGGAAGCCAAAGGAACAAAAGAGACGTGTGTATTTGCATATGGTAGTAATCACAGTCTCAGTAATTACAGAAACAAAAGACAAGACTATGCAGCACTTTAAAGACCAACAGGATGGTTTATTAGGTGATGAGCTTTCGTGTGCCAGACCCACTTCCTCAGATCAAATTGTGGAAGAAAATTGGCATGACCATATATACCAAAGGGATACAATCAAAAAAAGTGAACACATATAAACTTGACAAATCAGATTTTAGAACAGAGTGGGGGTGGGGGGTTAGTGTCTATGAGATAATGATATTAGGGGTGATAATTGGGGAAGCTATCTTTGTTAAGGCCCATTCGTGAAGTGTCAAATTTAAGCATGAATGACAGTTCTGAGGCTTCCCTTTGTAGTCTGGTGTTAAAGTCTCTTTGAAGCAGGATGCATGTAGTAAGGTCATTGAGACAATGCCCAGTCTGGTTGAAATGGCAAGAAACTATTTTTTCTTTGTGAAACTGTCTGATGTCTGTTTTGTGTTCATTGATTCTTTGGTGAAGTGTCTGAGAAGTTTGTCCAATATACATAGCAGACGGACACTGTTGGCACATGATGGCATAAATTATATTTCTGGATGAACAGGAATATGTGTTCTTGATCTTGTAACTGACATGGTTAGGTCCAATGATGGTGTCAGCAGAGTAAATATGTGGACAAAGCTGGCAACGAGGTTTGTTGCAAGGGAAAGTTCCAGGGTTGGTATTAGTGTGGTAGGTCCTGTGGTTGTTGGTAAGAATCATCCTGAGGTTGGGTGGTGTTACTCTATTACTATTCAGTAATTACAGATGGCCACCAACCTAATCACTAGCAATGCCTTTGTTATTCTCCCCGTGCATGACTGGTAGGTGTCAGATACTGTGAAGCCTAATAGGCAACTCCGAAAGTCTTTCCTAGGATGTTTATTGCAATACTGGAATGCAAGGACTGATCAAAAAAGGGGGAGGAAGAGAAATTCCCACACAAAATTTTATAGGCATTTTTTGCCATAATTCATGGAACTCTGTAACTTTCTGATCAATTCTATATGCAATAAAGTCAAGTTCTACCTAGTTGCCTGGGGGCTAACACAAACTGTCATTAGTCTCTGTGTACATTTACAGAATACTCTATTCTATCTGTTCCTGGCTCCGAACAGCCGTCACAGGTAAGGATTAATGAGGTTCATTTTCTCTGTGGTATTAGTAGCTATCATGATTTTATCACAAGTCTCACAACATTCAGTGTTTTTCTTAAAGTCCCAGCTCCTGGGGCCATTGCAGGAGAACCTCAGCTTTTATTAAGATTCTAGCTCTCCTGGTAACAGAGAGGAGCTTGAAAATGTGAACCATAAAGGCAAATAAAAAGAACCAATTTATTTTAATCTCTTTACTTTAAGCTAATGTTGTGATTTTAGGAGGCCTCACTTCTGATTTTTGAACAGCTGGAGTTGTCATCACTTTCTCTGGTAGCTAGGAAATTGAACCAAAGCCCAATGAAGTGAAAGTTTTCTCCATATGGGTGTAATATATCCATGTATAAACACAACCATCAGCTTGCTCTACCCAAGGGGAGTCAAACTCAACAATGACCTAGGCAGACATATGCCTTGTACATTATGATGTGTAATTCTACATCTTCATACATGTTGGTACAGGGCCTAACCAAATAGAACCCCTTTGTGATGGGGTTTCCAAATAGTATAGCAATAGAAACATTCACTAATAATCAAATAATCTGGTTTGGGGAATAAATAAATACGTTTGTGAATTCAAACTTTCTGTGCAGCATAGCCCAGCAGTTAGGCCACCAGGCTGCGCATCAGGAGACTTGTGCTCTATAATTTTAGAGCAGTTTTGGGCCAGGGATTGTCATTCTCTGTGTGTTTGTTGTGGCAAACCCCTGGCCGTGCCTGGAGGGTCCTATGCTTCTAGGCGCTTATTATATGCCTCAGAGGCTCGTTGTGACCTGCCACACGGCCTCTTACCTTTTCTAGAGGTCAGGATCATTTCTTACTGAGACATCCTCATCACTGGCAAAGTCAAAGGATTGAGGGGAAATCCCTCCATAATCCTGACCTCCCTTTCCAGGAGCAGACTTTTTAGTGGTGCAGGGAGGGTTGGGGGTAACTCGGTTCTACCCCCTGCTCCAGGTTCTGGCCCGAGGACCCTAGGTACTGGAAACTGATGGAGGTTTTCCTCAAGGCCCAATAGAGCAGCCTTTTCCCCAGGCCACTTTCATAAGTGCTCCTGGTACCTGAGTGTATCTTTCCTGCTTCAGCACACTCTTTCCTATTTGCATCCTCAGCTCTCCAGCAACACACTTCCTCCTCTCAGTCCTTCATTCATCTCCTTCCCCCTCCTTTATCTGAGGGGAAGCCTTTTAAAGTAGCCCAGCAAGCCTTAATTGGCTGCAGGTACCTTTGCACCTAACATTGGCTAACATGGTAAAATTCCAGTGAAGACAAGGCAGTTTGTAAGTTTAATGAAAGTTATCAGGTTGAGGCAAATCTCAGGTTCCCCCTTAGAGTTTGCCCTCACTTGAGAATTCATCAGACTGCTACAAACTGCTTTGTCTTCACTAGGATTTTATCCCATGTTAGTTACCATGTGTTAGCTAATGCAAGATAAATACATACCATTTTTCCTAGTATAGACACACCCCTGGAGATATTTACTATGTGTCTGTATAGTGACAAACTCTAGTAGAAGAATGCTCAGAAGACCCACATTCTGACTTTAGGTCACAACAAAAAACAAAAATGGCAAAAATACTACAAAATCTTATATCAAAGGGATTAAAAATACAAAATGCAACTTTAAAATGACAAAGTGTGACACCCATATGCAGTGCAAGGTGGGGGGTCAGGAGGTGCAGATGTGTGAAGAAGCAGCAAGTCCTCATAGTCATTCTGGTGTCTGGAATTGAGTGCCAGGTCAAAAGTGATCAGGTGCATGGGAGAGCTCAAATGCAATGCTATTCCTGTTGCCCTGTATGAGGAGGGATGAGAAGGAATGACCTCTGAGAGGAAGGCTGTGGGACTACAGCATGGGGTGTCCTTGTAACTGTGTTACCCACACACTGCAGAATATGTCTGGGTCCTGCTGTAGGCTGCTGCAGTCTGTGTTGTCCTAGCAGCATTATTCACTTCAGCAGAGCATTCTACCTGCTCATTGACTCAGGAACGGCCTCTGCATGCCCCTGCCTTTCCTCACAATGTTTTTGGTCACTGGAGTGCTCTCTCAGGAAATGTCCAGACTATTTCTAACTATCTTCTTTCAGCTGTCCTCAGGCTGCTGAGATTTGAAGAAATCCCATCCCTCCTTCTCCTCCTCCTCCAAAGAATCCTGGCCATTGTCAGGGCAGGATACAGGCCCCTCAGTGGTGACAGTGGTGCCATTTGCACAAGGGTATTGGGATCCATAGTCGTGGATCTCAAGAAAATTTTGTCCAGCTTCTCAAAAAAATGGACAGGTCTAATGGGTATTACCAAGGGTATTTCTCATCCTTGGTGTACCTTTACAGTTTCCTAAATTCCTTGCTCTTGATACAGCACTGAGTAGCATCCCAGTTGTATACCGCTGGTACCATCTGCTTAGTCATGCCTTCAAAAATATTCTCATTGTGATAGTTGCTGTGAAGAACTTGCTGCACTTTGTCATTTTCTCCTCAGAGTGCAAGCGGATCAAGGAACTCAGCTGAGTCCAAGAGGATGGATGAGGCATGGTGCACCACCACTGAACTGTACTGTAATGTTGATGGCTTTGAGTCCCAGAGTTAATTTGCTGATCCCAGCCCCATGACAGGTTTTAAATGGGGGAGGGGACACTGGTCATCTTGACCCCAGAGCATTGTGGGTCACAGAGATAGACAAGTATTACATGGACACCTGCAAACCAGTCTGAGATAGCAGCTGATGGACTATCAAAGTAGAATGCAGCAGCATTGTGATAGTGTGCACTAACTCACTTTGCAGAGAATTTAGTCCACTCTAAAACTGCAGTACAGAGTCTGCAGCAACTGGGGAGTAAGTAGGCTGCAAGAGTTTGTGCTGTGTTCCAATTTGAGTTAGTGCAAACTAGCCCTCTCCCATGTAGACAAGCCCTGGGAGATGTGGTGAGTCTCTTGTGGGGTGACAAATCCACTTTACAGAGTAAAGGGAATCACATGATCAGGGTACTTAGAGGCCAAGCACACCTTTCTTTCTGTCTCTGGAGTGCTACCATGCCTAAGCCTGACATTTTACCTGTATAAAAAGACTGGATCCAGACAGGATCTGTCAGAGCTCATTAAAAATAATTTGATTCTGGCCCCCATGGCTTTCCCTTTTGCCTGAAAAATGAGTGACAGGTTGACTGACAGGAAAAAAAAAGAAGTCTTTGAACTGCAGCCAATCAGTACTCTGCCCAAATTAATTGAAGAGGAAACAAGCAATGCACATGAACATGCACATGATAGGGAATAGTCTGACAGGGGTTAGGACTGCATGGTATCTCGGCAAGCTTTCCAATTAAGGTCCCCATAACCAACCTAGGATCACTGACAGAAAGGACAGAGACGATTCACAGTGACCCAGAGGCATTAGAACCAGAAATGGCGCTCAATTACCAGCTAAAGCCTTGAATTCCAGAGGTTATTACAGAAATTTGTGAGAGTGAAGCCCTGTTAAAAGGAAGAGTCATGCCCTAGTGCTTTTTCATACCTTAATGAAGGTAATTCTGCCCTCCCCATCATGCCTGACTTTTCCCTGTGCCTGAACTGCTTTCCCGGAAGTAGTGCTTTTATTTTGGAGGGTTCATAGGAGCCATTTCTATCAAAAGTTTTAAGACTGTATGTGTATTTCCACCCTGGAATGGAACATATCAGTCATCCTTAGTGTCTCTGACATGGAAATACAGGATACCTCATATAACTTAAGAAAGACATTTGTATGTTGGGCACACATTTTTAGTCCAGCAGTCTATGTAATTTTCCTGCTGTGATGTCAACAAAACCCCATAGGCTGCTGGAATAAACATCTATAAAGAAGTGTGAAAGATTGTGGTGCCTACGCGGTAGGTCTCCCTGCTATATTCCCCCTGGCACTGTTTCGTTTTGCTTTGTGTTTCTTTCCAGGTGGAGCTCTTCTGGGTTTCCAGGGGCCCTGTCATAGATTTACGTTGCTTTGAAATTACTAAAAAACAATTAATAGTCCTGTGGCACCTTGGAGACTAATAAAAACATATATATATAGTATCATGAGCTTTTGCGAGCAAAACCCTCTCCAGCAGATGATGGGCTGAAGTTGCTATTAAGCAAATCTTAAAAGGCTGAGTTCTGTTTTAACAAGCAGCACCTAATGTTTTGGGTGATCCTCTGATCATTTTCTTCTTCATCTGTTCTTTTTATCCTTCTGAGTTATAACAAGACGGACAGTCAGAAGGTGGGTCCTGACCGGGGGAAACTTGATTTTTTGCAGATCATGATGAAAAGGGTAGAAGGGAAGCTGGAGGGAGAACTGCCTGAAGAATTTTCTTTTATCCATGCCTTTAAATGGGTTTATTTTGTGTTTGGTCATAGGATTGGCAGGCTGGAGGATGACAGCTGCTTAACTTTTGCATCCAGCTTATTCACAGGTACCCTTACTGAGGTGAACAGAACTACTAGCCATGTGAATTAGTGTGAGCATAAGCACCACTGTATTCATACCTCACACACTACTGCAAGATCCTTTGTACAAAATAGATCTTGTGAGGTATCATACAAAAGCTAATGACATGCTGATCGATACTACCATTGTAAAACGTGTATGTGAACATTATATATGAAGTAATGAATCGCTTCTGTATGTCACTGGAACATCCTTAAGATGTTCAGGCCTAGTCTAGGAAAAAGCAATAAACAGCCCCATCCTAGAAAAAAGAAATGTGGTTTTACCTTAAATGTACCGATGAGCAGTAAACAGAACCATTGAGCTAAACTCATAGGAATTATCCTTGTCCTGAACTCAAGAGACAGTGCATTAACATGGCTCTTGCACTCCAGGAGGCCTTCCCAACTTATGGAAATAAAGACATCTCTTTGGGGACATAAGGAACAGAGAAAGATTTCATCATCTTCCTTCACCTTCAGAAACAAAAGCAACTAGTCCATTTGGTCTCTGGGTTGGTGCCTGGTCAGTAAAAAGCTGGACCGGAAACTGTGGATGACAGAAACCATCTTAAAGATTAACAATAATTGTGCCTCAGATTAACCTCATTGGCTACGATACTGCCACTGCATAAAATCATCAAGCAAGATTTAGTCTTTTAAAGAGGCAATTTTTCACTTTCATTTGCTTGTTACCATCTCTATCTTTCTCTCTCACTTAATCCATGCTCTTTTCTTAGTTGATTTCATTTCCTTTCGGTATAAATCAACAGAACTGTGTAAATTCAGTAAAGTGTAGGCTCCTAGAGAGGTTGGAGTGTTTAATTGTATCTGTAAAGGCAGCAAACCCAACACTTTCTCTATGAGGTTTCAGTTAAAGGAATTGGCTTTGGCAGTAGGATGATTTTGAGGCAAATTCAGGGTTAAGAGGGTACAAAAATCAGCCTGTAAGGAGTAACCAGGTTGGGAAAAGCCAGGGTAAGGACTGTAGGATGCTGGCAGGCTGTTGGGTCAGACCTCTGGACCAAAGCTGCACAGCCACACAAGGCAATGAGGGTTACAAGGCAGATGATTATCCAACCCTTTACATCACTGTTAAGTAGTACATGAGTAAAGACTGGGCCATCAGGCCTTTCATGATCAGTAATCTTCCAAGAAGCAATACTCAACTTACGGCCCTAGAGTCACCCATAGGTTTGCCAATCCTCCAGGATTGTCCTGGAGTCTCCTGGAATCAGAATCAATCTCCCAGTGACTATTGAAAGCAAGCTGGGAGATTGTAGTCGGATCTTTTAAGAAAATGGTATTAGATCACGTTGGTATTAGATCACGCTATTTCCTGGAATAGCTTCAGTCAGCGTTGGCAAGCCTGACCACCCACAGCCCTTTGGGAATCAGCATGGAGCTCTTATGGAGTCCCTGGATATGGCTGGAAATGTCTTTTTTCTGTCTGAACTCATGAAAAGCTGCCGGTATTTCTCCCCATTTATTTAAATACCCATGTCAGGGGAGACAAAGAGTGAAGAAAGGTACCCTGCCCTTCTCTGTGCCAACAAGGAAAGAGGAAGGATACACTACCAAACTTTATTAGTAGGAATGAGTCAAAGAGAAAGGAGATACGTAGTGCCAAAAGGCATACCCTTGGAAACACTGTAATTGTAGGAGCATGGCCTATGATATTGTAGTTCCTGGCTGAGTATCTCTCTCTCACACTCACACCTAAAGCTGAGCATTGCCATTTTTATGATGAGAAACCAAATAGATCGCAGGAGCAGTTGAAAGGTATTCAGTGCAGGTCCAGGTAACCCACATGCAATTGCTGTTTCGCCTAGCAGGCATATGCCTCTATTACATTCCTGAGGTGCCTCCCGGCCAGCCTCCACTGAAGTGTGAGGTAAAGACACTGTCAGATCCTGTGCTATGTGTGTTTGTGTTGTCAGTCAACTGTCATTTGCCTACAACAAAACATCTCAGGGGGTGAGGATAATAGGCATGGCATTCTGTAGTTAAAATTCATAATCAACAACCTAATTGCCTCCAGTGACATAAGGACAGGACTTAGTTTCACCAGGACTATCCCCTACCATCCCAACTGGCCCTGATCTAGCCCATCCCTTTCTAGGGGGCAGCCTGGAGAATTCTTCTGTTTAATGTGCCATCCCTGCTTTGTAAGCTTGATTCAGTCTCTGTCTGGTAACAACTCATCTCCCTGAAACTAATAGTGGGCAAAGAGTCTGTACAATGATCCTCCCCTTCCCCCAAAGGAGACCCACTGTCTCTCCTCTCAGCAAACACTTGGGCACTCATGCCTCATTAACCCAGCCTGAACAAGCTAGATATGATCTCTCCTCTACAAGGGGAATACCTCTGACCCCTTTATTTCCTGTTACCTACTGATTATCTACTACAGCTGTCAGGGCCTCCCTCCAGGCTCCACATTTCTAGTACACCTGCAAGTAAAGCAAACTTCCTGCTAAGCCCAGTAGGGCGATGGAGGTGTATGTGAAGGGGGAGTTAATACACTCAATGAAACTGCATCAATCAATGGCCCTCCCTTGCCTTCTCTCAACTTTGCTGTGTATTGCTGTTGGATTATTTTCTTTGAGAACATGTGCCAACAATGTCACTAGTAGTTGCTGCCTCATGGGAATCTTTTAAAAGTGCAGTTAGGTCACAGGAGAAGAAGAAAGCTGCTTACTTATGAACTGTGAGGATTAAAACTTCTTATTCTTTCTTTGCGTCAATTGGCTGACTGGGATTGTGCTTCTAGTCAGCTGTCCATTGGTTAGTATTTGAGCACCTTCCATGTAAAATCAATAGCAATAGCAAAAGCAAAATATTTAATAGTCTTAATAGAGCCTCTGGCAGTTCTGTAAACAAAACTACTTTTGTTATTTCTCTGAAAAGACAGAAAAAACATCCATATGGATATGTGACTGCAAGAACCCCTGATGGGCAGCTGGCAAAAGGTTCACCGTTCTGTAAGGCTATGTCTACACTAAATGTTTATTTCAAAATAGAGTGCATGTCTACACAGCAAGTCCATTATTTTGAAATAATTTTGAAATAACGGGCTTCTTACTCTGACTTCTGTAACCCTCATTTCATGAGGAGTAAGGGAAGTCAAAGGAAGAGTGTTCTTCCTTTGATTTCCTGCTGTGTAGACAGCACCAAAAGTCGAGTTAAGGTACTTTGACTTCAGCTACACAATTAATGTGTAATTAATGTGTAATTAACTCAACTTTAGTCCACAGTGTAGACATACCCTAAGAGCAGTCTCCATTGGGCCTGACCAGCTCACTGCATCTAACCCACTACTTTCATAGTATTGATCTGAAAGGGTTTGTATAAGCTGTCTGATAAAATTTAGGATACCGATCATCATAATCCTTGTGTGATGTATGGACAGATGATGTTTAAGAAGTTGTTTGTATGTAAGTACTGAAAATATAATTTAATGTCTCCCAGAAAGGGTTGACAAGATGGTTTTCACAGACAAAGAAATATGGAATCTTATGCTTCTGAGGCAGATTACACATTGTAAAGCCAAACAGAAGGGAGCTATATTTGCAAGTCAAGCTAAGAATGCAAAGTCAACACAGGAAGACACCAAAGACTAAAAACCACAAGGAGTGGTTTAGTCTCTGGGGCACAAAAACAATAAAATTTGCGGTATCAGAGTAAGGAAAAAGGACCCTTGTGTCATGCTTTTACTGAGGCAATTCCTTTGAGGGTGTGAAAGTATTCATGAAATAACCAGAATCCAAGCTGACTGAAAACCAGCAAACACTCTATGGAATAGGAAAGGTACCCAGTAATGCGTGCAGACCTAGGACTGCATTTTATATTCTAGCAGTAATCTGTTGTTTCTAGTATCCATGCTCACTAGCTTTTAAAATGTTAATAAACATATTTGTTTTCACAAATAGATTACAGGGATGTGTTATAAATGGCAGGGTCTTATCCTGAGTTTTATCAGCCAAGCTGTGCGTACTGAGTTCCTTCAGGAACAGTTTACCTAGTAATGTCTGTGAGCCTCAAGTGACGGGGCTGGATACTACAGAGGGAACACTGTGAGGACTTAAGAGTTAGTGTGTGTGTAACACTAGCCTGCACAGAGGTGAACTGTGGAGATCTGGAAGTTCGTGCTTGTCTGTGGGCAGAGGCTATTGTTTTCAGGGAGATGAGTTATAGCAGGCATCAGGCAAAACTGCTTCATGCTAAAGAAGATGGTGGTGAGGTTCATCATATCCTTGGAGAGCATCGCAGTCTGTGGACAAGCATGTGTTGTGCTGACTCTTGCAATTTTTTAATCACAATTCTCACAATATTTGGTGTTCCACTGCACACCGAGGTGGCACTACCGTAGGAATGAAGGAAGGAGCACAGGAATTCTTAAACCAGTGCAACGCAAGAAGTGAGCTCCTCTGACCCCCTTCACTTAGTGCAATCTCACAAATGCATCCTATTAAACCCAGAAGTCAATTGCAAATTAAGATCCAGATTCACCAATAACCTTCAGCTGCTTTGCACTGCTTTGGCAATGCAAATGTGCTCTCCCTGCTTTGCATTGCTCTACTGGGGAATCTGCCCTTACAAGGAAATTTGTAAAAGATTTTAGGTTAATATTACCCATCTTCAGATCATGACACATATTGAATGGTGGTCTTCTCTGTTGGGGGGGGGCTGTTATTTAGTGTTCATGCTTTAATTAGAAAAAACAGAAGTGAAAATGTCAAGGCAAAAAATGACATAAAATGAAATGAAGGTTAAGAGCACATAGACATATAGGTTGTACCTTCCTGGTTCGACACTCTCAGGGCCTGACTAGTCCCGAACCAGGGAATTTGCCAGAATTAGGGAAATCAGTGATGGCTCCACTGTGGCAGTAGCAGAGGGGCCAGCATTGACCGAGCAAGGCCTGGGGGCAGGGCACTCAGGGAAAGAGGAATGGTACCTACAGAGCCCTGCGGATGGAGGCCAGGAGCACAGACCCGTGGGAACACACAGAGAGCCATAGCCACCACTGGGCTGCACTCCCAGACCCTGCCAACAGCCTCAGGGCTACACTCCTGGTCCCTGGACATGGGGCTCTGCAGACACCCTGCCTCTTTCCCCAAGAGCCCTTCCTGTCCCTGCCTCTCCCTTTCCTTCCCTGAGTTAGAGCACCACAAATAAGCTAGTTGCAGTGCTCTGGAAGCTCTAGGAGGGCAGGGAGGAGTTGTTTAGCATGGGGCCTAGCTTTTCCCTATGACTTCTCCAGCCTCGGAGCAGCCATGGGGATGCCAGACCACAGATGTTGCTGGACTATGGAAGTCCTGACTATAGAGGTCAACCGGTACCTCAAGATAATATAACATTACAGGAACTATAAGCCCAGGAAATTCAGGGTAAAGTTTACATTTAAAAAAAATCTGTGTATAAATGTAAACATCTAGGAACCAAGAATGTAATGCCACACTTACAAGATGATGTGGACTTTATCCTGGTAAAGAAACACTCTAAAAAAGCTTTTGGGGATGGGGGAGGAAGATACTCAGCTAAACATGAGCTATCTGCATGATGGTGTGACCAAAATAGGTAATGCATTCCTTACATGCATGAACAGGACACTCTTGAGTAGGAGAGAGAGGTTATTTTGCCTCTTTATTTGGCATTGGTGTGAGCGTTGCTCAAATACTCTGCTCAGTTCTGGTGTCCACAGTTTAGGAAGGATGCTGATAAATTCGTGAGGGTTCAAAAGTACAGCCATGAAAATAATTAAAAGGCATGCCTTAGACTCCAGGAGCTCACTCTATTTAGCTTTTACAAAGAGAAGGGAAACAGGTGAATTGATCATAATTGGTGAATGTCTATTTAATAATGGGCTCTTCAATCTAGCAGAGAAAGCTATAACATGATTTGATGGTTCAGAGCTGAAGCTAGACAAACTGAGACTGGAAATAAGGTATAAAATTTTTACATTGAAAGTAATTAACAATTGGGAGAATTTACAAAGGGTTGTAGTGGATTTGCCATCAGGGTTCATTTTTAAATCAAGATTAGATGTTTTTTCTAAAAGATGTGATCTAGGAATTATTTTGGAAAATTTGTATGGCCTGTGTTATAGAGGAGTTCAGATGTGATGATAAAGTGATTCCTTCTAGCCTTGGAATCTATGAAGGTATGGAAATACATAATTAAGATTTAAACAAATTTAACTATGCCCTGTATTGAGTTTATGAGGGGAGAAATATTTTAAAAATAATTGTCTAAAATAGTTTAATCTGGACCACAAATACTATCATGTCTTAACTAGTATGATTATTCAGAATGAGAGACAGTATACTTAAAGTCTTAGGCTGTGTCTAGACTCTTGCACCAGAGCTATGCAAATGAGGCTCAGCGTGGAATATCGCTGAGCCTCATTTGCATAACTAATGAGCCGCCATTTTTGCAGAAGAGGCTCTTGCGCAAGACGGAGCTGTCTACACTGTCCCATCTTGCGCAAGAAAAACCCTCTTGCGCAAAGCCGTTATGCCTGCAAATAATCAGCATAACGGCTTTGCGCAAGAGGGTTTTTCTTGCGCAAGACGGGGCAGTGTAGACAGCTCCGTCTTGTGCAAGAGCCTCTTCCGCAAAAATAGCGGCTTATTAGTTATGCAAATGAGGCTCGGCGATATTCCACGCTGAGCCTCATTTGCATAGCTCTGGTGCAAGATCGCGCCAGTCTAGACACAGCCTTAATGTATTTAGTTCTTATGTTTCTGAAGGCATTTTGACATAACTAATGCTGAAAAGTGATTGCAAAATGTCATTGTGCGATTCTCTGTTTATCGTCTTTAAATTACTCCATATAAAATAAATTATGTTTAGAACTAAAATATGTGGCTGCAGTTGTGGGGGATTTGAGGGTGGTGTTTTGTTTGTTTGTTTCCTTGTCTTTTTTGTCTTTCTAACTAACTGCCAGTTTGAAAAACTCATCCTAGTACATAAAGGTTAAGCCCTGTTCTTTCTCATTCACACATCATCATCTGTTTAAAAAAAAAAGGGGGGAGGGGTGCAATCAGAACAGAATAAACAACTCTGCCCCTGGTGGATGTGAACAGAGAAACAAAGCTTTCCATTATTTCCCTCAGGATGCTCATAATTTTCCAGACAGGTTCTAAATTCAGGAAGTAAAACATAAATCTCAAAGAAATACCATCTATGCTCTAACTGCCTGCTGAAATTTAATTTATTCTAGTCATGGATTTATGCTGTACCCATCATCCTGGTGGCTGACTATTTTAATAATACTGCACAGGTTATGTGTCAAAAGCATAAAAAAGAAAATAATTGTAAAAACGAGCCACTAATACCATTCCGTAATTTATCTGAAATAATGTGGGTCAGTTTAAGCTTCTTGTCATGTACTTAATATGGCCAGTCAAGTAATGGATGGTTATTTGGGGTAAACAGTTTCTTGCAAGCTTTTGACTTTGGACAAGTTGAGTGTTTTTATGAAGACAAATTGTGCCAAGCAGTATCCTGATCTCATGTACTTTTACATTCCCTTAGGATACAAGGGCTGGCCTCAATATTCAAATGAGGCCAGGAGAAAATTTTCATCTTTTTGCATTAACTGGTGGTCCAAAAAAAAAAAAAAACCCCAGAAGGAAAAACATATCAGAGTGTTCCTAGGCAAACCCTCCACAGCTTTTGCTTGCAGACTCAATTGGCTATGGGCCACCTAAGGCCATTTGTACATGTCTGAGGAGCTCCTTGTGTGCACCCCCTCCTGTGCCTTGTGGTCCTCTCTGGAAAGTTGGTTATGAAGTACCTGGGATTTTGCGGTCTCTGGACAGGCTATAGCATGAAAGCCTTGCTGCAAACTCTTCAGGAAATCTCTCTGGGTGTGTCTAGACCAGGGCCGGCTTTAGGCCAATTCTACCGATTCCCCCGAATCGGGCCCCGTGCCTAAGAGGGCCCCACGCTCTAAAGCTGTGGTCACCAACTGGTTGATTGCGATTGACTGGTCGATTGCGAGGCCTCGACCAGTTGATCGCGAGGCGTTTGGGCCCTCCCCACCCCCCATTTTCCCTCCACCCCCGAGAAGCCGCACAACCTATCTCCAGCATAGTGCCAGCTTCCCGCAGGGTGGATGGAAGTCCTGCCTACAGCTTCGTGCCACTTCCGGGGGTTCCGGAGGAGGAGTGCGGAGGCTTCCCTGTGCAGCAGGAGGGATGAGTCGAGCATAGGGATTTCCCTGCACCGTGGGAGCGGGGGTCGGTGGGACATGACTCTGCCCTATAGCTGTGACTCTTGACTCTTTTTTAGTGTGCAGTGGTTTTTTTTTTTTGCTCAACAAAAAATCCTGGCTGCTGGGGCCCCATCGAAACTGCTGTTCGAATTGGGCCCCGCACTTCCTAAAGCCGGCCCTGGTCTAGACTACAGGGTTTTTTTGAAAAAACTATACCTCCGTCTACACTACCACTGCTTTCTGTCAACAGTAAATTGACAGAACTCTGCGGTTTTGTCGACAGCGGTAAACCTCGTTTTAGGAGGAAGAGCGCCTTTGTCGACGGAAATCTGTCGAAAAAAGGTGTGTGTGGACGCAAGGAGCCAGTTCTGTGGGAAAAAAAGGCCTCCAGGAAGAAACCCTGGTGGACAGTCTAGTCTTTACATGTACACCACCTCTGTGGTTCCTGGCCACAGCCTCTTAAAGGCACAGGCACCCACAAAGGCCTTGCTGTCCGGCAGCTAGCCAGAGCACCCGTGCCAGCCATGTCCCAGCCTCAAGGCCCCCCTGGCCCTTCTCAGGACTGAGAGGAGGACCCACCCAGGGGCACCAAAAGGCGAGCACCAGCCTGGTCAAGGCCAGAAATAAAAAACTGCTCGTGCTCTGGTCCCAGGAAGAAGCCCTGCAGGCCCTGCAGACACGCTACAGGAATGTGGACATCTATGAGCGCCTGGCCCAGGGACTGACCACCAAAGGGCATCACCCCCGCACCATGGCGCAAATAAGGGTCAGGGTAAAGGAGCTGTGGCAGGGATATGCCAGGGCCCAGGACCAGAGTGCCCGCTCTGGGGCAGCCCCAGAGAGCTGCCCTTACTACCAGGCATTGGAGCAGATCCTGGGCAGTGGGGAAGCCCAGACTCCACTGCGTGTGGTGGAGTCTGGGTTACCCCACCACATCATGGACCGACCCCTGAGGGAGGAAGATGAGGCAGGAGAGCTGCAAAAGAAAGAGGAGGAGGAGGAGGAAGAGGAGGCAGCAGGGACCCTCTCCCAGCAGCTGGTCCTCCAGACCCCAGAGGCCTCCTAGGCGTCCGTGGACATTGGGGAGGGATCATCAGGTAAGTGCTTTGAGGGGTCAGCACACACGGGCGGGTTGGCAGTGAGGGGGTCATCTAGTCCCATTGCCACTGTGGGGCCCCTGTGAGGCTTTCAGGCCGATGCCCAACTCACACGCGGTGTCACCTGTAACACCCCCAAGTCTCCTGTCCAAAGGACAGCCCCTGACAGCCACGGCACGCCCTCAGGGACAGCAGGGGTGCACATAGACATTGATTGTCTCCTCTTCTTTTACTCCACAGCCAGACCCTCTACCCAACAGGGGAGCACCACACCCGCCCCACCACCGTCCCGGACCATGACACCTGCAGGAACTGGCGGGTCTACACGTACCTGCTGAGGGAGCACGTAGTGGCCCTGCAGGACCTGAACAGGACCCTCCAGCAGAGGATGGAGGCAGAGGCCGAGTGGCTCACCAGACTGCTGGACGAGCTGGTCCAGCAGCGCACTACAATCTGTGCCACAATGTGGGTGGTCCTAGCCTTGCCTGCCCGTCACGGGCCCCTGCTCCCCTTGCTCCTCCAACCCTCCCAGCCCCCCCTTCCCCCCAGCCTCCCCTTTCCCCCCCAGCCCCTCCTGCTCCTGACACCTCACAGGCCCAACAGCTGCCCCCCCTGCTCCTGCCCAGGCCAGGACTGGCTCTCACTTCACCCGATCCCAAGGCCGTGGTGATGCCAGAATGCAGGAAGGTGGCAGGACCCTGCGATCAGGGAAGCAGTGGCCTACGTGAGCCCCCCTCCAGGTTTTCAGTCCCCTACCAACCCAATTAAAGGACATTTCAGTTATGTAACAAAATCTTTATTTTTGACTGACAGATTTGCTTTGTTTATAAACAGTTGAGCAGTAAGAAGAGAAAGTTTTGTTAAACAGTCCGCACCTGTTCTGTACTGCGAGTGTTTCTAATAAAAAAAAAATTCTGTTTACAAAGGAAATCAGGTCTATGTCTTCTTAATGGAAAGAGAGTGAGGGTTGTGGAGGGAAAGGTAGGGGTGGGCCAGGCCAAACCCCACATGGGGGAGGCCCTGGGGAGAGTCAGTGGGCTGCTTCTGAGAATCTCTCCCTCAGGACCTCTCGGATTTGGACACCAGCCTGGAGAGCCTGGCAGATGGCAGCCATCCGGGGCTGCTGAAATGGCCTGTCCTTGCCATCAGCACCTGTCCCCCACCCCGGCAGGAAGGCTTCCCCTTTCCTCTCCACCAGGTTATGGAGGGTGCAACATACGGCCACCACCTCCGGGATGTGGCGTTAGCCCATCTGCAGCCATGTGAGGCAACGGAACCTCCCTTTCAGCCGGCCAAAGGCGCATTCCACCTGGATTCAACCCTGGCCAAGATGCGTGTTGAAAAGCTCCTTGCTCACATCCAGGTGGCCGGTGTAGGGCTTCATGAGCCATGGCATCAGGGGGTAGGCCACATCGGTCACTATGCACACCGGCATCTGCACGTCCCCAAGTGCGAGGTGCCGCTGCGGGAAAAATGTTCCTTCCTGCAACCTGCAGTACAGGTAGGAGTTATGGAATATGTGGGCATCATGTGCCCGCCCTGACCACCTGACAAAAATGTCCATAAAGTGTCCCCCTGTGGTTGATGAGGGCCTGCAGCATCATGGAATAGTAGCCCTTCCTGTTTATAAACTGGGATGCTCGATGGGGCGGTGCGCAGATTGTGATGTGTGTCCCATCGAGGGCTCCTCTGCAGTTCAGGAAGCCAAGGGTAGCAAACCCGGCAATGATGTTGTCCAGGTCCCTGAGATGGACGAGCCTCTTCAGCAGCTCCACATTGATGGCCCTCACCACCTGCAGCACGAGACAAATAGACAGACAGAAACCAGGGAGTTAGACAGGTTACTTAAGCACTTGGGAGGAGAACCCTCCCCACCCTACCCACCCTTCCCTTCCCCTTATCAGGATGCCCTCCCTCCCCTGCATCAGTGCAGGGGTGGCTGAGGAGTGGCCTCCAAGTGACACTCCATCCCCCACTCCCTTTTGCCCTTGCCTGGCAGTCCCCCTTTCTCAACCCCTCCACTCAGCAGGGCCTGTTCCCTGACAGTGACTTACCTCCATCAAGATGCCCTGGTGGTAGACCTCCCCACACCAAACTGGTGTCCCACGGAGCGGTAGCTGTCGGGAGTGGTCAGCTTCCACAGGGCAATTGAGACCCACTTCTGCAGGGGCATGGCGGGCCGCAGGTGGGTGTCCTGGTGTTCCAGAGCAGGGGCGAGCCAGGCACACAGCTCCAGGAATGTGGCCTTCCGCATCCGGAAGTTGCGGAGCCAGTGGTCATCGTCCCAGAGCTGCATGACGAGCCGGTCCCATCAGTCCAAACTCATCTCGTGACTCCAAATCTGCCTGTCCCCAGAAAAGTTTGGGGGCAAGGACAGAGCTCCTGCATCCTGGAGGAGGGTCTCCTCAGTGTGGTCCAGGTCCATATGGAGCAGGAGATTCATGACAGAGTCATGCAGATGCAGCAGAAGCTGCAGTATGGCCGTGTGGGGCCCTCGCCTGCCCAGGGGCAGCTCAGGCTCCATGGCCAAAACCACGGTGAAAAGCAGAAAAAAACCCTGCAAGTAAACAGCTGTGGTGTCCGAGGAAGCAGGGCAACCAGAGCAAGCACTGCAGCAGCTTTGCTTTCCCTCTAGGAGGTAGGCAAGCCAGAAGCAGGAGCAGAGCAACAGCTGTCCAGGGGTATCCCTTTAAGCACGCATCTCTGCAAAGGGCAGGCAGCAGCACCTGAAAATAAAGGCTGCCCCCATGCCCTGCCAGAAACACTTCCGGGTGCCTTCTTTTGTCGACAGAGCGTCCGGCAGTCTGGATGCTCTTTTTCGAAAAAGCAGATCGCTTTTTCGATCCGCATAATGTAATCTAGACGCTCTTTTCCGACAGAGGCTTTTTCAAAAGATACTGTCAACAAAGCCTCTGTTGAAAAAGGCGTGCAGTCTAGATGTAGCCTCTTTGTCTTACTTCACTTCCTATAGTGCCTCAAGGGCTCTTCAGGAGCAGAGCAGAAGGTACTGTCATGTCTCTTGCAACGTGATATAAATTTCTCAGCCAGCAGGAGCCAGTGGAATTAGGTTGTGGGTGGAGAAGTTGGTTGTGTGAGCTTCTGTTTGGATGGTTTTCTGCTAGCAAGATTATTTTAATCTTTTCAGTGGTAATGATATGTTTGGGGAATGATTTTGTTGTTTATTGAAGCAGCTAAACCGTAATTGCAGGGAGAAGGTAAAGCAAACAGCTTTTTCATATATTTCTTGATGCCATTTCTATGCTAATAACACTCAACTGATATATATGAGAAATGACAGACAGCCCCCTTCTTCTCATCAGCAGGTCAGAAGTGGAAAGTAAGGAAAGCAGTGAGTATGATGAAATAAAACTGTACCCATCAGTCTTTTACAGGTCTCTTCATGATGTCTGATAATCAGAAGAGGATAGTCTAAAGCTCAATTTAAGGGATATTATTTGACTACCCTATATCTATTTCATCCATGATGGTGTACAGACATTACAGAAACATAGCCTGGCCATATTCAATATTAGTGCGAATTCTGAAAAAGTGCAGACATTTCTGTTAGTATTGAAAGAAGGCCTGGAGTCATTCATAAGTAGGGGTTGTGGAATGGTTTATTGCTCTTTGTGTATGGGTAGCGTTTATTTTTCCCTGTCTTTCAGAACATCTCAGTGGTTAGCATGGTTTCAATTTGAGGAAGAAAATCAACTTTTTCCATGTCCAGAAATTTTGCTGCTGCTTTTGCCACTTCATATGCAGTGAAATGAAGGAATGGATCTCTCAATCCAGGGTATAAACAGTGATCTCAGGTCAAATGAAGCTTTCTCAGCTATATCTATAGCTGTGTCCAATTGCAGCCTAGTGCAAAGCATAGGCCTCTTCAGAAATGTCCCTATTCATCATGCTGAATTATTTACACCAAACAACACCAGGCCTTGCAGCCTGAGTGAGTGAAGGCATGACATTTCCTCTCTTTCCAATATCTACGTTTTCCAATTACAAAACCTCAGATTAATTTAGCAAAGTACGGATGATTAAGGAAACCATTACAAAGCCTTTCAACTCTTCACTGGTTCTACTCTAATTCAAAACGGCAGTCACTGAAACCATCATCTTAAGGCTCATCATATTCAGTGACCTCCAGAAGGTATGTGACAGAATCAGTGGTCTCTGCCTACTCAGAGTGAGATAAGTGTCATCAGAACATAAGAACGGCCATAGTGGTCAGACCAAAAGTCCATGTAGCCCAGTATCCTGTCTCCCAACAGTGGCCAATGCCAAGTGTCCCAGATAGAATAAACAGAACAGGTCCACTTCAAAAACCCACCACTGGCAACTGTATTAGCAGTCAGAGCAATGAGATATCATTCAATAAGCATGGACATAGAACTTCTCTCTGAGGGTATGGCTACACTAGCTCGTTAGTTCGAGCTAGGTAGGGTAATGAGGGCAAACGGAGTTGCAAATGAAGCCCGGGATTTAAATATCCCGGGCTTCATTTGCATGTTCCCGGGCGCCGCCATTTTTAAATCCCCCTTAGTCCGAACTCCGTGTCCGCGGCTACATGCAGCATGGACTAGGTAGTTCGAATTAAAGATCCTAATTCGAACTACTGTTACTCCTCATTCCATGAGGAGTAACGGTAGTTCAAATTAGGATCTTTAATTCAAACTACCTAGTCCGTGCCGCTTGTAGCTGCGGGCACGGAGTTCGGACTAAGGGGGATTTAAAAATGGCGGCGCCCGGGAACATGCAAATGAAGCCCGGGATATTTAAATCCCGGGCTTCATTTGCAACTCCGCTTGCCCTCATTACTCTACCTAGCTCGAACTAATGAGCTAGTGTAGCCGTACCCTAAATTCTTGAAGTTATCCTCCAGGATGGATTGGAAGACTATTTGCATCAAGCAGGCTTAGGTAAAATCTGCCCAGAACATGACACCCTCGATTATAATGTTTTCCCAGAACAGAGAGAGTTTGCCCAAATTCTCCCTGTTCTGGGAATACATTATAATCAAGAGTGTCGTGTTCTAGTACTAAGATTACTCTAGTACCTTTCAAGAATACTACTGTGACATTACCCAGGGTATAACTTAGAGGGCTGAACAGCTGTGTCCCTTCAATTCTCCAACCTGGGGTACCTTTTACACTGCTCCATTCTGAGAGCAACCACTCCTAATTTGCTCTCACACAGTCTCTAGCATGTAAATTATTCCCAGTTATACTGCATTAGGGCTTGATCTGCCAGCCATAAATTACATTGCAGAGTGACACCAGCAAATTCCCAGCCCCAGATTTGTCCCCAAAATGTTTGTCTGGTACTGCCCCTCTGCTTCCTTATGGACAATACATGCTCATAGAAAGTCCATTGTTTTATTAATGTTGTCAGATACAGAATATATATTTTAAGTGATTGCAAGTAATAAGGCATAGAAGTCAGAATTTGGTTACAAGAAAATAAAAAATAAAATAACAAACACCTAACTGAACAAGCTAAGTGATTTCAAAGCAAAATGTCTCTCTCT
Source organism: Pelochelys cantorii (assembly GCA_032595735.1). Lineage (NCBI taxonomy): Eukaryota > Metazoa > Chordata > Testudines > Trionychidae > Pelochelys > Pelochelys cantorii. The sequence goes on from CM064326.1 coordinate 243,140,334, forward strand.
GGCCACATGATTTTGCAGTCTTATTATCTGGATGCCTCTCAGCCTAGACCCTTTCCACAGTCCAATGCTCCTTTCATTATCGTTCAGGCATTATGGATGTTGTGGGCAGAGAGAAAGGAAGGAAAGATATAGGATCTGTATTCCTCAGTTTCATATTTTTACTCCTCTTGGAAAGTCATTTCCAGCTGAGGCTCCGAAGACAGTAAGTGTGGGAGATAGTAACTTCCAGATATTTCTTTGCTAACTTACACATTTCCTGCTAAAGAATAACCATTTAATCAGATGAGAGTCCATTTTATTTTGTTGACACCTATCTGAGGCATGAGTTTGTCTTTTGTCTCAGATAAACTGGTTTATGTTTGCCTTTTAAACATGGAATATGTCTTATGCAGTAAAGTTGTTAAATTCTACTTACAATATTGCCACACAAACTTTACCAGGACAATACTGATCAGTAAATTATAAGTTTTCAAATGATATCTCATGAGGCATATTTTGTACAAAATTTATCATAGTCTTGTAAAAGTGGTGAACATAAGGATACAGATTGTCACAACTACATTATTTTAAACTGTTTAATGAAAGCTCTTTTTATTACATATGTACAAAAGCCTAATTACCTTATGTTCTAAGAAGACCAGGAGCCCTGGGCATTTTTATTTAGTAAAGTGCTGCACATTTGTTAGGTCAGGTCAATAAAAATAAAAGAAGTCATCACAAAAATTCAAAAGTTTATAAAGAAAAGAATCAGTTCAGCAATATTAAGTCTCTAAAGCTGTCAAGCATACATTGCATTTCTCATCTGCAGCAACATAAAGTAAAACTCTAAACAGCATTTCTAAGATAAATATGGAAGAGTGGGAATGTAAGCTAACTTACCTGATATCTTTTACATGGTGCTCAAGGGATTGCACAGTAAATTACAGAGCACAGTTTTTATCTCTTTTGTGCAAATATATCTTTTTTTTGTTGGGAGATGACTGATAGCCCAGCTAGTTGATTGTCCCAAAACAGCAGAAGCAGCAAAAGAGGCTTCATATTAGAGACTGAAGCAGGTGTAACTTTATGCCTGCAAGTTCCAGAAAAGTGAGAATACAAAGAAATAGAAACTTTACAGGAGAGAAGCAGTGAAGAATCCTCTTAATTCTGGCTATTGCTATAATTTGTCAGCTGTGGCTATCTTTTTATATAAGACAATAGAGAAACAGTCAGTCCAATCACTGCCTAAAATTGCTGTGCGATAAATGAACAAACTGCTGTTCATGAATCCCTAAGCAGAGATAGGCATCTCCCTTCAGGCGGGAGTTGGGCATTTATCGCCAAGAAAGGGGCAAGGTTTGGCTCACTCCACCCTCATCAGCATCTGCCATTGACTGATGTAAGTGGCTTCCTACCTACATGCAGGGCTTTGTGGGTCACAGATAGGCACCTACCTCTGCCTACCCATTGTACAGGGAGCCCAAACACATAACTCGGGCTTTCTGGATCCCATTGTTCCTGCAATTTTTCTAGGTGTCACAAGATTGAGTATTGTAACACTTAACTCCCTTTGTGGATCCTGGCCCTGTGACCTACCTAAAATCAGCATGCTGTAAATCAGCCTGGGATACAGTTCTTCCAGATGAACAGGCCTTTGTACATGTTAAGATTTAGTATGACTATGGTTAATACAGCAATCACATTTGTGTGGTAATTCTTTCAGGGCACTTACATTTTTACATAAAACCAGCCTCAAATGTTTCTTCATCTGATTCAGCTTCTTTCAATAAAACTTTTCCTTTTGAAACAATAACCCCAAGAAATTCAAGCCTGTCCAATTATAGGTTATTTGACAGGTAACATTTTATATAACAACAAAACCCAATTCTCCATTACTGGCAGCCTTGTATTTGGTTTGTCTTCTAATACAAATTCTGAAGTGACTGCAAAGCAATTTGCCAGGACAATACAAACAACAGAAAAATGAACCTTAAGCGAGATATTCATTATCAGCAGCTAATAGAGTCTCAGCATTCTAGGAATGATTCAGGCAAAGCATCCCCCCCGTTTAAGATGCGTTTAGAGCACGTATCCAACATGCATCAGGAATACCAAATCAGAGAAGTTTAGAAGGATAAGAAAATAAAATTCTACTGAATTTGTTGATATTTTCAACAGTTTGAAATAACTTTTTTTCCCAAATAGCTGTGCTGACCTAAAGACCTTCTGGCAACAATCTCAAATTGTATTATAAACATAAATTCTCACAACATTCCTGAGAAGGAAGCCAGTGATATGCAATATAGAAACAAAGTACCAGGCTGCATATGGCTTACAAAGGTATTCTTTTTAGTCTGTGGCCTAATCTACAGGGCCAATGAATTGCAAAATTGCTGCTCTGTATTTCACACTAGTTTGATCCCTTCCCAGCTACCAGCAGCCCCTCCCTTTTAAGAACTGTCAATCACTCTTTTCTAGTCCACCCCTCTATCCACTGTCTCTGGCAACAGTTGGCTTGAGGCTGAGGAATGTGTCACTCTTCACCCTACCACAGCCCTGGCTGTAGGTGAAGAGGGAAAGGATCATGGAGAGGGAGAAATTGGTGTGAGAAAGGAGAGAGGCTCCAAAGAGCAGGGAATGGATGAGGTTGAATGGGAGAATGGAAAACTGGGAAAGGGAATGAAGTGGAAGGAAGGACTTGCTAAAGAACTCGAGTGAGGCTATTTCTACACTTTAAAAGCTACCGCAGCACTGCTGTAGTTCTTCAGTGTTGACACCCATCACATAGATAGGAGGGGTCCTCCTGTAACTGAAGTTAATCCACCTCCCTGAGAGGTGGTAGAATTCTTTCTTCAACCCAGTGCTGTCAAGAGAAGGGGTTAGGATGGCACACCCCTGAGACACATAGCAACCACAATGTAAGTTTTCAGTGTAGACCTGCCCTGAGCCAGAGGAAACATGAGCTTCCCACTCCACCACAGCTGTCTATGTGACCCTGAGCAAGTCACACAATTGCTCTGTGTCTCAATTCCCCATCTGTAAAATGGAGTAGTAATACTTCCTTTTCCCTACTCGTTGTCAGGCTTGTCTATGTAGAGTACAAGCTGTTTAGGGAATGGAATTGTCTCTTGCTGTGCGTCTACAGTGCACACTTAGCCCAATGGCACTCCTGACTTAATTATGTCTCTAGGTATAATACAAATAAATAACAATAATAATTAATAATGGCAGTTACAAAGGATGCAGAAAAATGGGAGGATGAAAGGAAAGAGAGGAAGAAGGGTGATGGTAGAGAAAGAATCAGTGAAGGGGGGGGGGCATTGATCAGCATTCATGTCACACTCCCCCTCAGTCAGTACCTGGCCTGAAAAGGGAAAGCTAATGATCCAACAAGTGGACCACGTTCAGTGATGAATCCTGGTCATGTGCCACCAAAGGCACATTGTGCATATGCTAAGAAGTAGAAGAGAGAGGCTCAAAAATTGGGATGACTAAAGTGACTCTTATTTTCCAGAACATTCGCACTTTCTGTCCTCCAAATGCCCTTGCCTGAGCATTGAAAACTCTTCCATTTAGTCCTATATCTTATACCCCCAAACATGAAGACCACACAACGCAGAGAGAAAGCACTGGATGAGGCTATGGTTCAGACTATATCTGCGGTCATGGAAGACCCATTGAGATTATTCCCCAGTGTTCTGCTCATGCCACTGTTACCTGCCTTCTTGCTCTCTGGGATGCCTCACCACCCTGTCCTGCTTGGCCAGATCCTCTAGTCTCCCCAGGACAAGGCACAGAGTTGGGTTACTGCCACTACCACTAGGAGGATTTGCCTGTCTGGCTTTCCAATTCAGACAAGGCCAGGGATCTCTGCATTTCAGTCTGAGGGGTAATAATTTTGTTCTCAAGGGCTTAGCTGGAAGAAAAATGTGGTGGCTGTAGTGCTACTTCAAGCTGAGTCTATGCAATGTGAAGCTGCCCATAGGAGACTGTGCAGATGGTCAAAATACGATCATCCATGTGACTTGTCTTAATTGAGCTCTTTGACCTCGATTCCACCTTGGCGGATCTTGAATATGTCCCAGGGATCTGCTAGGCTGCTGGGGCTTGGCTCCTTTCTGGTTGGAGGAAAAAGCATGGGCATTTCCCAATACCACCCATTTGTGACACCAAAATAAGATATCACTTGAAGTAAATTGTACAGATAAGTAATTGTCTTCTCCTTTCTAACCTGGGAAATTTAATTTAAATATCAACATTAACTATCATCATTGGACATCAGAGTTATCCTCCCATGGAGAAGAATGGGGCAATCCACACTGCAGAGCTATTGTTTCAGGTTTTCTGTAGACACAGCCATCTCTCAACTGGTTACTCTTCAGTCACACTGTTGAAATATGCTTAGCAATCATAACAGCTAGTGAGTTACTTAAAAAAAAAAACCAAATGTGAGATTCTGAAGAAGAGAGTAGCTATGTAAAGTTGCTGGTGTGCTGTACTACCACAGACCAACATGGCCATCCGAGCCATCCAATGAACATCTTACAATCACTGTCTTGCCTCTTCATTCCCCCTTCCTTCCCCATGGCTCCATAGAGAAGCCAACCACTTTGCACATTATAGAGATGGAGAGCAGTAGAATCAATATGTGACACAGAGATATCACCAATATTTACCACTACTATATCTCACAAACTTGCCCCGCTATTGAATCAAATACTGAAATTCTCCTTTTTACTGAAAGATAAAATGAAGAAAAAGGACCACAGAATGTCTTGGACCTATTCACTCTTAGATAGATGAGATATTTTAAAATACACTTTAAGCTTTCAGCCCTTGATTCAGAAAAATTGCTCACCTCAGGGGTCAAGATGAGGCAGAATGAGGGGGTGGAAAATCAAGAAAGAATTGTCTCTGCTAGGATTTGTGATGGGCTATAAAGTAATTAAGAGTGGCTGGCAGGAACCAGTTGGAGTGAGTTTGCAATGACCCATGCAATTACAAGCAACTGGCAAATTCAGGGGAGGCATGAAGTGGAGAGAAGCTGGAGGCTTTCAGCTGTCAACGTAAAATAAATTGGTTGGTTCTACCTCTTTACACCAGAAACATCTCACTCTCCCTAGCCACTAGTGTAGATAGCTAATAAACAATGGCTTAGAGATGTTCCTTTTCCCCACATCAAAATAGTTAATCTTCAGAATACCAAGAGACTCAGTAAAGGAATCACTCTGTAGTCCAGTGGTTTGGATGCTTGCTTAGGCAGTAGAAGACCTTGGGAATTCCTGGTTGAAAATCCCGCTTCTTCGCCTTATGAAGAAATTTGAATGAGGATGTCTTCTCTCCCTAGTGACCAATGAGGTAAGAAATTCCTGTTTAGGGGACTGGACTTTGATGACCTTTTGAGATCCCTTCCAGTTCTAGTATTCTATTATTCTAAGACATTGTTAGAGACCTAGTCTGCTGGAAACCTCACACATATGTGTCTACACATGACAGTCAATAAGAAACTATATGAAATGGTATAAGAACAGTATGGTATACTCTTGCCCTCTTGAGAAAAAGGGCTCCAGGAGCAACATTAAGTTCACATCTTACTGACTGGAGTTTAAATTCTAATTAGGACACAAGCACTTCTAGTAGTCTTATCCCAGTCCTAATACTTGTCTGAAACCATACTATCTTGTCCTGTAATCCTACTAGAATTAATAAAATATGAATTAGCCTTGGAGATTTCTAAAGAAAAAAATTCTTTAGGAAGACCTGGTAGTGATTCAAAAGTTAACACTGGTTCAGTACAGAGCCAAAGTCCTAGTATGTTGTTTGGCGGGGGGCGGAAGGAAGGGAAAATATCCAGTGCTACTGGGAGTGCCTCTTTCAGATGAAGTATAGATCCTGACCACTTGTGTTCATTAAAGATCTCATATTGTGACATTTTGCAAGAGCAGGGATGATTTATTTCTAGTGACCCCATTAAATTCTAATTATGTTCTTTCCACCTAAATTTGCTTCTCCATTTTAGTTAATTTCAATATTCCTCTTCCCTTTTTTTTATTATACCTTTGTATTTTGCTATTGTAAACTGTTAAGCCATGGCCCGAGGTAGAGCTGGCTACAATTGAGTGGTGACTTAAGTGATTTCCGTATGTGTTTTTTGTAGGGCATGAAAGTGCTTTGGGAAACTCCTAGATGAAAGACGTGGTGACCAAGATTTTCAAAATGGCTGCCAAAAGTTAGACACTTGCATAGAATCATAGAACACTAGAACTGGAAGGGACCTTGAGAGGTCATAGAGTCCAGTCCCCTGCCCTCATGGCAGAACCCAGTACCATCTAGACCATAGGTTCCCAAACTGAGGGGCGTGACCACCTGGGGGGGGTGTTAAGAAATTCCAGGGGGGGCACAAGGCGACCCAGCCCTCCCCCATCAATTCCTCCCCCCACCACAGAATAGAACGGAAGAATGACTTCTCATGTCTTGCTCGCAACACTCCTGTTAATGCATCCCAGAAAAAATGTTAATGCATCCAGTGAGAAAATTCAGAAAATACCATGTGAAATATCCGGTATCTTCTGTTTCTCCTGGCTCGGGTGTCTGCCGGAACACGTGCAGCTCAGGCTGGCTGGGGTGGGGGGAGGATGGAGCGTCCTGGGCAGACTTCAAAATGGCCGCCTTAAAAGGGCAATGCTGCTCTGCTCTTAAAAGGGTAACCCTTTTTTATTTTTTGGTCAACAACTTTTCCCCTGGAGTACCTGCATCTTTTTTAAAACTGGTCCCGGGAATTAAAGGGGCTTAAAGGGGCCGCGACTGTTTTTCAGCCCTGGTCAGTCCCTTTGGGGTTTTTTGCGCTCAACAAGTTTTGCTGCTATTTTTGTTTTTCGCCCCTGTCAGTTCCTTTTTTTTTCTCCAACAAGTTTTGCTGCTATTTTTTTGGGGGGGGGGGGAAGGGGCGGGAGAGCACGAGGGTTTCTCAAAAATCAAAAAGAGGGTGTGATGCCGAAAACTTTGGGAACCACTGATCTAGACCATCCCTGATAGATGTCTGTCTAACTTGCTCTTAAATATCTCCAGAAATGGAGATTCCATAACCTCTCTAGGCAACTTATTCCAGTGTTTAACCACCCTGACAGTTAGGAAGTTTTTCCTGATATCCAACCTAAACTTCCCTTGCTGCAGTTTAAGCCCATTGTTTCTTGTCCTATTCTCAGAGGCTAAGGAGAACAGTTTTTCTCCCTCCTCCTCGTGACACCCTTTTAGATACCTGAAAACTGATATCATGTCCCCTCTCAGTCTCCTCCTTTCCAAACTAAACAAGCCCAGTTCTTTCAGTCTTCCTTCATAGGTCATATTCTCTAGACTTTTAATCATTCTTATTGATCTTCTATGGACTTTCTCCAATTTCTCCACATCTTTCTTGAAATGTGGTGCCCAGAACTGGACACAGTACTCCAATTGAGACCTGATCAGCGCAGAATAGAGCAGAAGAATGACTTCTCGTGTCTTGCTCACAACACTCCTGTTAATGCATCCCAGAATCATGTTTGCTTTTTTTGCAATAGCATCACACTGTAAATTCATATTTAGCTTGTGGTCCACTATGACCCCTAGATCCCTTTCTGCTGTATTCCTTCCTCGACAGTCACTTCCCATTCTGTATGTGTGAAACTGATTGTTCCTTCCTAAGTGGAAGACTTTGCATTTGTTCTTATTAAACTTCATCCTATTTACCTCAGACTATTCTCCAGTTTGTCCAAATCATTTTGAATTATGACGATATCCTCCAAGGCAGTTGCAACCCCTCCCAGCTTCGTATCATCTGCAAACTTAATAAGCGTACTCTCTATGCCAATATCTAAATTGTTGATGAAGATATTGAACAGAACCGGTCCCAAAATAGACCCCTGCGGAACCCCACTTGTTATGCCCTTCCAGCATGATTGTGAACCGTTAATAATTATTCTCTGAGAATGGTTATCCAGCCAGTTATGCACCCACTTTATAGTAACCCCATCTAAATTGTATTTGCCTAGTTCATTGATAAGAATATCATGCGAGACTGTATCAAATGTCTTATTAAAGTCTAGGTATACCACATCTACCGCTTCTCCCTTATCCACAAGACTCATTATCCTATCAAAGAAAGCTATCAGATTGGTTTGACAAGATTTGTTCTTTACAAATCCATGCTGGCTGTTACCTATCACCTTATTATCTTTTAGGTGTTTGCAGATGAATTCCTTAACTACTTGCTCCATTGTCTTTCCTGGCACAAAGATTAAACTGACTGGTCTGTAATTTCCTGGGTTGTTCTTATTTCCCTTTTTATAGATGGGCACTATATTTGCCCTTTTCCAGTCTTCTGGAATCTCTCCTGTCTTCCATGATTTTTCAAAGATGATAGCTAAAGGCTCAGATACCTCCCCTGTCAGCTCCTTGAGTGTTTTAGGATGCATTTCATCAGGCCCTGGTGACTTGCAGACATCTAACTTTTCTAAGTGATTTTTAATTTTTTTAAATTTTATTTTATCTTCTAAACCTACCCCCTTCCCACTAGCATTCACTATGTTAGGCATTCCTTCATCATCAGACTTCTTGGCATCTGTGTTAAGGCTTCTAAATAAGTGTTCTGATTTACAAACATGCTGACTGCTCCTACAGACTTCAGGAGAAGCTGGGACCCTGTTCTGTGAGGGTACTTAGGCAGTATACCTGACACATGGGCACCAAAATCTCCAGTTTAAGTACCTAAGTGTCAAGATTATGACTGGGATATGAGCTGTCGGGCTACTCAGAGTCACATGTGTGGCCAGCCCTGGAGGTTAAAGCTGAACCAAGCTGAACTGGAGCCAAGTATTCAGGCTAAGGGACTCCTGTCAGTGAAGCCACAAGCAGAACCAGGGGTCGGAATCAATAATCAGAAGTCAAATGCCAAAGTCAGTGGTTGAAATGAAGGCACAATCCAGAAGGGAAACCTGCGGTCAGAGCCAGAGGTGTCAAGGATGGGGAGAGGCAGGAAGCGGAGTGGGCACAAGAGCCTTCTGGGAGGAAGCAGGAAGTGAAGTGGGAGCAAGAGCAGACCGGGTATGGGCACGAGCAGGCACAGGCTGGATGAAAGTAAGATCAAGGGTAGCTCCCATATGTAATGCATTCACCATCCAGCCAGCAGCAGCAACTCAGCTGCACCCTGCTTCCAGTCAGGAAGTGCAGTAAATTAGGCAGTGCCTACCAGGGCTAGCTATGCCCACTGCTCCTGAGGCAGCTGTCTCTTAAATCCCAGTTCAGGCTCCACTGTGATCCACACCACTCCCCCTGAAACATGTAGGCACGTAAGCTCACCTGGTGCCTACAATTTCAGAGCAAAAGTTCCCTCAGAACATGAGTTTCCTTACCTGACTCGAGGAATCTGGAAGTCTGTCTCCCAGCCAAACATGAGAGCAATCTACAAGACAGGAGGAAGGCAGGCATTGGCTTTCCTCTCTCTCTTTTCCTGTCCCAAGTGACTATTTAAGTGTCTACCCATAGTGGAAGACTCACTGAAATGGAGAAAGTAAAAAATGACTTTGTAGCCCCATGGTTGGGGTACACATACAGGAGGTGCGGGACGCTGGCTCCAACTCATCTTTCAGTATTTATCCACAGTGGATCAGCATGGACAGGAGAGATTGGTTATGTCCCACCTCAGAATATCTCATAGCTCAGTGATTACAGAACATTCCAGAGCAGGAGGATGGCCCAGTTCAAAGCCTTTCACTCATCAGGCAGAGGGGAAAATTGAACTGGGGCCTCCCACATACCAGGAGAATACTGAAAGGCAAGCATTATCCCTGCCTTCTCCTTGTTTGCACGGAGCAAGGCACCTAACTTATTCCCACAAGAATCTAGTTAGGCATCTAAGGGTACGTCTACACTACAGAGGAAATCGAAGCTGATGCTCTCCATCTTGCCGGGTTCGAATTAGCGGGTCTAGTTCAGACAGCTAATTTGATGTGAGAGGGGCACTCTAGTCGATGCCGGTAACCCTGCTTTCACAAGGAGTAAGGAAAGTCAAAGGAAGAGTGCTCTCCCTTCGATTTCCTGCAGCGTAGACAGCACCAAAAGCCAAATTAAGCTACTTCGACTTTAGCTACACAATTAACATAGCTGAAGTTGTGTGTCTTAATTCAACTTTGTCCTGTGGTGTAGACACACTCTAAGACAGCTGATTCCAGAAGAGGGGTTCCCAGTCCTGGATCACTAAGCAGAGATAGGCTGTGCATTGAAATGCCTAAATCCCTGACCAAGGTGTTTGCTACTTTTGAGAAACAAGCAATTTATATGGGTCATTAAATATAGATTAATTTAAATTAACTGAATTAAAGCTTAGTTTTAGGCCCATTTAAAGTGTGGTTTCCCCTAAACCCCTTAAGGGTCATGTCTAAGTACAGAACAGAGGATTACCAGTAAGTTGCTGCTATGCAGTTGAATGCTTCTTGCCCCAAGACCATAACTGGGCAGACCAGCCTTGCTAGTTGGATCATGGGCAATGGCCTGGGGAAGTCCACCCCTTGATTATGTTAGATATATTACTATGAAATAGTCAATCATGTATGTTTCTTTGAGTAAAATTTGTACCTAGGAAATGTGCTGACGAACAACCCTGGGAAGGAAAATCCTCTCGTTTCCCATCAAACTACTACATAGCCAACTGACAGTTGGCTTTCTCCACAAACAGCCTCCTGTAAATGTCCCTACACCTTCAGGGAATTAGATCATCTTTCAGGAGGAAAGAGAAACTCCTTTATCTTCACTCATCAGGTCTTTGGTGGTGTGGCAGGGATGGCCAGCATGGGTGCCTTTTGTGATGTATATCTGCCCAGTGAAACCGATCAACTCATTTAATAAGCTAATGAACAGCAGCTAATGGAAAATTTCTCTTATGACTTGTACAAAATTCAAATCAGTGATGCAGAGGTTAAATTCTCTACATCCCACTATCAGTCCCCTAAGCTATCCAAATCCCATTGTTATTACTGGGAGTCCACAGCCCTACATTGAAAATGCTCCCTAGCTATGAAAAACTATAGGATTTCTTTAAAGTTACAGCAAAACTGGCCAGCCAGCTGCCTTAAGGCTATTGGTTTCTCAAGGGCGCATTCTCATTCTGTTTGCTTTGTTATCCTTCCTGCTGAGCCTACTAGACAGAAAAATAAACCCACACAATTTATCTCTGTAGATAGCTGTGGGACTCAGGCTAGCTGAGCTCTATATATGCTACATCCCCAGGGAAAAGGTGAGAAAAATGCAATCTGTCCTCACTGATGATTAATGGGGGGGCAGAGGAGGAAGGGGGCTTGACTGTGTCTTGCAAGATACGGACTTTTTCTATAAAAATAAACTTTTTGTTTTTATTGTTTTCTTACACTGGCAAATATCTTGCGATACCAAGAGTAAATGATAAGGAAGAAAACTACCGAGTGCATATATCAGAGTCAGACTGATTTATTTATCATAATGAGGAGGAGAATTCCTAGATTTGTAGCTTTTAAGACCTGATGGGATCATTGTGGTCATCTAGTGTGATCTCCTACATAACACAGACCATTAAACTTCCCTGAATTAATTCCTGCTTCAAGTTCACTTCCTGTGGTGCACATCTTGGGGGCGGGGGGAGAATCTTGCTTTAAACTTTTCCAATGATGGAGAATCTGCCACAACCTTGTTCATTTATTCCAATAGTTATCTACCCTCACAGTTAAAAATTTGTACTTATTTTGAGTCTGAATTTGTGGACTTTTAGTTTACAGGCATTGGATCTTGTCAGACTTTTGTCTATTAGTTTGAGGAGCCTTCTGTTATCAAATTTCTCTTCCCCATGGAGGAATTTATAGATTGTGATCAGGTTGTGAGGAACATGGAGATATTTATAATATTTTATGAATATCCATATGCGTATCTTGTTAAGTCATTCTTAGGAGGGTTTTGCAGCTAAGACAGTGGAGCCTGATAGGTTAATCACCAATATTAACAAATAATATAGAGGTGTCAGTTCCTTGGAAGGTTTACCTGGCTGACCATCTACGGTGTAATCTCCAATTGGAAAATAAACAACACTTTGTTTTGAGGAAACTATCCCAAGTAATTGCATTTTCACTAGCAGGAGAGGGAATCCTCTAGTAGGCACCAAGAACAGTTGAACCTGCTAAGGGAAAACCAGTGTTTCACAGCCACTTGCAGCACCCTTCTGCCAAAATTTATGTTCAGTGATGATGGTTATTAGCAAAGGTGTATACTGATCTATTAGGCAGCTGCTTATGCATCTCCTCTGCTTACTCTTTGCCTAAGAGACCCATTCACTTACACTTAAATTTTCATAGAATATTCCTGGAGCCTCATGGGGGACACTCGGATGTGGGGTCCTGTGCCTGTGGGTTTGAAAATATTTATCAGAGCTCTGCTCCATTTTTGACATGTTCAGATAGACTCACAACTCTTAAATTTCTTATGCTTACATAATGGTAGAATATACCAGTCTTGTACTGACTATGTCTGAGGGAAGGGAGGAGTCTGAAAACAAGTATAAATGTATCAATCTCAGCATGAATTTTACAATATAGTTACCTCTTTTTAGATGTACTGAAAGACTCTTTTGTTTTCAGACCCTAGGAAATATTGGCTAAAGTTGAATTTTCTTTGAGTGGAAGCAAGTAATATTTCTAGATGTCCAAAGGATTCCAAAATATCATGAGTCAGAATATAAAATTAACCCATAAAGGGTTGGATTCCTTGAAGAGAACTATAACTAACTGAAATTGACAATGATGGTTGACTTTTCCAAAAGATTGCAAATTTAAAAAAAGACAACTAAATTGTAAAATTCCTTCTGAGATCATGATACATTTATATCTATTCTCACAAAGGAAAAAACTCCACAAATGTATGCAGTACAAGATTGGGATATTCTATCATAAAGTAAACAAGAAATTTAAGAGTTGTGAATTGATCTGAGATGATCATAGAATATAATCTCTGTCCTGGGCCAATTCAAGCGTAAGAAGCAATCAAATCAAAAGCAAGAAAAAGTGGCAAATCAGTCAAAAAATATACCGTCCCCGATGGGTACAGCAAAGTTCAGAAAGTTGATGTTTCACACCTGTAGACACTTCTTTCTCTTCTTTTTTAAATCACCCATGTAGGGAAATTACATGTACATGTAGAAATACTCAAGTTTAAGAAGTCAAAAGTTTAAACTCAGGATATTCCACAAATTAAGGTTTTTTTCAACAATGGTCGGCCAATTTGGTGCATGTCATATTCTTAAGGGTTTTCTTTGCTAACAAGAATATCTTAATGCTTACTGTTTGTTAGTACTGTAATGTAGACTGTAAAATATACAGGATATTCAAGATAAGCAAATTAACATTGCAGGAGAAATATTAACGTTTTTCAACTTCCTGGCTCTTGCGTGCTTGCTTTCTTAAGGAAATGAAGTGTGCTTAACAAGCACATTCATTAACACCTGTTAATAAATATACTTGTCGCTTTGACCAGTCCTCCACCACAGTCAGTCAGAGATATGATTTCTTTCGCAACATTTTTATGATAGCCAAAGCCCTACTATAAACACATTGTGTTTGTACAATGCCTGGCAAAAATGTGGACTTGATTTCAACTGGAGCCTCTGTGCACCACTGTAATCAGTGGAGCTGACAGCCACCACAGGCCTTGGAGCACAATGGAAGGGTAGTTCCACCCCACTCCTATAAGGGGCGGGGCCGCAGGCAGAAGGGGTGGGTCCAGGACAGCCAGCCCTCAGCACCACCAGCACCATGTATGTCACCCCTGTGCCCTTAGCCACATGGAGTAGCACTCCGGGACTCATGTGGTGATTCAGAGGGGGCTAGGGATCCAGCCAGGTCCCTTTGAATCACCAAGTCCCAGGGCAACCGCACCCTTTGCCTTCCTTCTCACTCCCCGCATTGGCAGGTCTGACTGTAATACCAATACTTTAACTTGACCACTTGAGCACATGCCAAAGCCTAGGATTTTAAAGACCCTTTGGGTTCAATTTGACCAGTTTAGCACCTGAAAAAGTTCAACTCTGTCCTAATTACAGTTTTAGAAGGTAGTAGTTAGGTTGTGCTAGATAACTTGTTCTAACATCAGATTTTAAAATCCTAAATTAGACAAGGGCTTAAAGTGACGTGGCAAAATGCTAGAAAATATGCAATAGGTGACAAACCCAGACCGGCCAGAATGGACAGATTGAATGAACTGTTTTTTTGTTTTTCATTTCCATTCAAATTTGTCTCATCTTTTCATAAATTTCAGACATAAGGTTTAGGTCTGTTTTTAAAAGAGTACAAATCAGAATTTATTTTAAAAAGCGACTCTTTCCAGTGTAGTAGGTGAGCATAAAGCATACCAGTGTTTGAAGAAGCTGAATGATTTGTACTGCCAATGGAAAAAAAACCCCCACATTGGAGGAGAAGGGAGAGATCTTGTACATCAGTGTAACTCATGCCAGAAGCTGACACTTATGAAATATGTGTTTGCATCATTATCTCTAAAGAGACTAGATGCTATTGATCTGGGAATTGTTTGTACTGAAGCAGCAGTAGGAAGAGAGGGAAGCATTCAGTAATCAGCAGCAGCATTGAGCTGTTTTCCATTGAAACAAGATAAATTATAATGACAAAGAGACTGCACCAAGCACCAGTTATGCCCATTGAAATAAAAGCCATTGTGGCTTCCCTTCTAATACTTCATGTGCTATGTCTTATGGCAAATATTTCTCTGGGACATGGATGTTGAGGAAGAAAAGTGGGATTATTTATAAACATGTAGCATAATCACCTAATGCTGGGAATAATTTAGAACATAATAAAATTACCCAGAACTTAATTTTTTTCTGCGAAGTGTGGAATACATTTGATGTACATCACAGCATGTGTGAATGTGCACCACCAGTAGTAGTAAAAAAAAACCTATCTGTGGGCAATCTGCTAATCAGCTGGGTGGCATTTGAATCTCCTGGGTGGTCACCAAAGCACACAGCTTACAGGGAACACTGTCCAGCAAGAGATGGCCCCTGGAGCCTGCCTTCATAGGAAGTTCAAAAGTCTGTGTCACTACAAGGAAGTTTGGGGCCATGAGAGAATGAGATGACTGTCTTTTTCTCTTTCAGTAGTCTCTGGAGTCCAAATTTTGCCCAAAATTTTACCCAAATTAATGTAGTTACCACTGGATACATTGGTGTTCTTCAGGTATGACAGAAGGCAGAAATTGGTTCTGCAATCATATATAAAAATATTTAACTAAACAGAAGTGCCTGGAATAAAGTCATAAAGAGAATTCCATTCCTAAGTTAAAACAATGACCCAGACCCAGCCTTGGTGTCAGCAGCTGCACCTCTCTTGCTGTTAACAGAGCTGCAACTGCTTTCACTGGGGCTGAATTTGGCCCACTAATGCATGTGGGTATTTTTTCTTTAACCTTATCTTTTTCCTGAATGTGAATTGTGATGTTGTGATTAAAACTTACACAGTTCATCCTTTCACTGCTTAAACAGCCTGCGAATTCAACTCAGAGGCTAAGTGAGCTGATTCAGAGCGGTGAATCAAGGGACTAGCATTGCACATTAAACCCAGGTCTCCTACATGGCAGTAAATACATCTAAACAACAGGCTACTGGGCCTGTCTCAAAATGTCATCGTCGCCTGTTTGGAAGAGATCATCAACATTGTCAAGCGGCTTTAGCTCGATCCTGTGAATTGGAACCTGTCCTTCATATGTAAGTCATCTAACTTAGCAAGGGGTCCCACAGGCAAAAGTGTTCCTTTCTTATATATGACTGCTTGCAGACCTCACCAATGGCTCCCCACAAATGCATGGATTCCCTCTTGGCTTGAAACAGCCTATCTTGCCAGTGCAGTCATGCACCAGAGGTGGACTCAGCTGGCATTTATTCATCTAGGACACAGCCATTTCTCATTATTGAAATTCACATTAAGAAGTTGGCTCTGAAAATCTCCCTATAAACAAAGGCAATATGATAAGAAACAAAATTGAGTTCCCCTTTGTGGCTGATTTTCCTTTGGCTGCTATCTGCTTTGAAGGAGCTATCAGTGTGAGCTAGCCAGTCCTCGTTAATCTTGCGTGACTTCAGAAAGCAGACCCTAAACCTTCAATAATGTCTTTCCAAAACAGTCCTAATCTCTGCAAATAGCTCTCAAGAGTGGCAGTAAAACAGCCTCCATTGACTCTTGCTCTTGTCACTGTAACTTAGAAAGATACATGGCAATGCTGAAGCTCACTGAGGGGAAACCAGACTTTAAAGAAGGATGTTTTTCATGTGAAACATACCTCATACCTCAGTGGTCTGAAATAATGGCTGCGTTTATGTTCCCATGCTATATTTGCGCATGGATCTGCCCTTACTACATTACTTCAGAAAGATGGGAATATGCAGGATACATTAGATAACACCACCCCACTATGAGCTTGCAACCCAGAAAGTTGAATTTGTTAATCATAGAATCATAGGGCAGAAAGAGACCTCAGGAGGTTGAGTCCAGCCTTCTGCCCAAAAGCAAGACCAATCCCAATTAAATCATGCCAGCCAGGGCTTTGTCAAGACGAGACTTAAAAACCTCTAGGGATGGAGATTCCACCCCCTCCCTAAGTTTTTCCTAATATCCAACCTAGACCTCCCCCACTGTAACTTGAGATCATTGCTCCTTGTTCTGCCATCCGTCAATATTGAGAACAGCCTCTCTCCATCCTCTTTGGAACTTCCCTTCAGGAAGTTGAAGGCTGCTATCAAATCCCCCCTCACTCTTCTCTTCTGCAGACTAAATAAGCCCAAATCCCTCAGCCTCTCCTTGTAGGTCATTTGCTCCAGTCCCCCTAATCATTTTGGTTGCCCTCCACTGGACCCTTTCCAATGTGTCCACATGCTTTCTGTAGTGGAGGGCCCCAGAATTGGATGCAATACTCCAGATGTGGCCTCACCAGCACCGAACAAAGGGGAATAATCACTTCTCTAGATCTGCTGGCAATGTTCCTCCTAATGCACCCTAATATGACATTAGCCTTCTTGGCTACAAGGGTACACTGTTGACTCATATCCAGCTTCTCATCCACTGTAATCCCCAGGTCCTTTTCTGCTGAATTGCTACCTAGCTAGTTGTTCCCCAGCCTGTAACAATGCTTGGGATCCTTCCATCCCAAGTGCAGGACTCTGCACTTGTCCTTGTTGAATCTCATCAGATTTCTTTTGGACCAATCCTCTAATCTGTCTAGGTCACACCCTATCCCTCCCTTTCAGCATATCTACCTCTCCCCCTATCTTAATGTCATCCACAAACTTGCTGAGGGTGCAATCCATCCCCTCATCCAGGTCATTAATAAAGATGTTGAACAGAACAGGCCCTATAACTGACCCTTGGGGCACTCCGCCAACCTGACATCAAACCATTGATCACTACCCATTGGGCCTGACAATCTAGCCAGCTTTCTATCCACTTTACAGTCCATTTATCCAATCCATACTTCCTTAACTTGCTGGCAAGAATATTGTGGGAAACCATATCAAAAGCTTTGCTAACGTCAAGGTATATCACATCCACTGACTTCCCCATGTCCAAAGAGCCTGTTACCTCATCATAGAAGTTAATCAGATTGGTCAGGCATGACTTGCCCTTGGTGAATCCATATTGACATTATTCCTGATCACTTTCCCCTCTTCCTAGTGCTTCAAAATGAGGATTCCCTCCATGATTTTTCCAGGGACTGAGGTAAGGCTGATTGGTCTGTAGTTCCCTGGATTGTCCTTCTTCTCTTTTTAAAAGATGGCACTACATTTGCCTTTTTCCAATCATCCAGGACCTCTCCCGATCTCCACGAGTTTTCAAAGATAAGGGCCAAAGCCTCTGCAATTACATTTGCCAACTCCCTCAGTACCCTCAAATGAATTAAATCCAGACCATTAATGGTGTGAGCATTGTCAAAAAAGTTACATAATTTAAGATCTCAATTTTCTTGGTTTGTTAAAGCATCCTGGCATAAAAAGTGTTTTACAATCCCTGCATCTACCACTTGCCCGTGCTCTGTTTATGCTCCATCATCCCAGATCCGCCTATCCACCACACATCTGTTCTCTCCATTTTTGTTCTGCTTCCTCCATGTCTCACTGTGTCCCAGGCTGGCTGCTCCTATTCATATTCTCTTGATCTCCCAGGCCCATCTCTTGTCCTGTCTCTGCTTTTAACTTATCTGAAATGGAACAACTATCTCACCTAAGGCCTGGATTCCCATCTTCACATCAGTGCTTGCTCCTGGCAACAACATGCAGACTGCAAGAGTAGGCCAAGTCCTGAGAACTGACACAGGCTGGCTGCGGGTGTTTTGCTGCAGTGTAGACATGTCCTAAATCCCCAAACAATGACAGCGTAACCAACACACCTTGTGTGGTTCACTGTCCCATGTAGTGGCACTTAGATCACTTACAGCGAGAGATAAGAACACAGGACCTCTGCCGCCTAATCTGAGAACCAACTGGTTTTATAGCTCAAATTGCTGCTCCTATAGTAAGCGCCAGAGGTCCCAGTTCAAATCTACCCCATGGCAGTTATAAAAGCATTAAGATAACAAAGCCCCCTCCCTGTCTGTGGGTGTTTATGGGTAACGAAAAGCATGAAGAGCCAGTGTTCCTTGTGTGGGTGTGGGGCGATATGGAAGGCAGGGAGGGGAAGAAGCAAGTGACATAAGAAGGCTCTCTCCTCACCCTCTGTGAACCTTACCCAAGGGTCTCTCACCACTGTGGTCTGTGGTCTTAAGGGGCACACATCATCCAACTACCCCTGCTGCTTCCCTTCATGAACAGGTCAAGGTGTTTAGAGAAAACAGGAGTCACCATTTTAAGGACTGAGTCAACCCGTCCATTCCCCATGCAGCTGGCTGGCTGGCTGGCTGGGTCAGAAGCAATCCCTCCAACTCCCACTGAGGTGAGGGGGCTCTGCACCATCTTCAAACCAAGCCAGTGGTGAAAGATCATAGTTTCTCCCTATGAAAAATGCACCTGAGAGTCTGTCCTGTCTTTACTACAGTTTAATCAATTGTATTCAGCTACTTTGGTGAATAAAGAGGCAAGTGGACAGCCTCTCTCTCCAGTGGACCCATGGTTGTGAAAGGAAGGGGTATAAAGCTATTAAAGGCAGCACCTTTATGTACTACAGACAAAATCCCAGCTGGGCCAAAGCTCTGCAATTCTGGGGGTTCCGCCACTGTAGCTCTCACTAATGCCATGAGGGCGCAAGCACAGTTAGGCAGCAACAATGGAGCTGCTCCATGTTTATTTAGTCCCTTCCCTCTCCCTGAGGCAAAGTGTGAGACTCCATCTGTCCATTTAGGCTACATCTACACAGCGTATACTCTGCATCTAAGAGCAAGCCCATTATATTGAAATATAACAGGCTCACTATTCTGACGCCCCTGTAAACCTCATTGCACAAGAATTAAGGGATGTTTTGGAATAGCGCCTTATTTTTAAATTTGGTGCTGTGTAGACAGTACCAAATTTTGCAATAAACTATTCTGAAATAAGATTGAAATAAGCTATGCAATTTGCATAATGCAAATTGCGTAGCTTATTTCAAGGTAAGGGTGCTGTGTAGATGCACCCTTAGATATTAATGCCACACATCACTTGGATTATGTGAACACCATGTGGAACTGTGAATCCAACAGGAAATTTAAACCTTTTCTCTCTCTTTGGTTTGCTTGCCTTTTCCCCATCACAGCAAAAGAAACTTTTTTAAAAAATTGTATTTAAGTGACTATTATTCTAATTTTTGCAAGGAAAGGTCTGGCAAAGAGACAAGCCTTCCTCTCCATTCAGTGTTTACCTCCTGTGGGAGTGAGTTTCACATGGTGAGCTAGGAGCTTAGTGGAAGCTTTCTAGTCTCACTCAGGCTGCAGAGAGTTCAGTTGTACTTCTGGCTTACAGTTAGGGGGGATATTTGTAGGCACCAAAGGGGAGGACAGGTGGTCCTTTATTAAGTGCAAGCCTAGTTCATTTAAGACTTTGAAATTCAAAATGAGGCCCTTGAATTTAAGTTGCTACTTGATAGAAAGTAAATGTAGACAGTGGAGCACTGGAGAGATGTATAGGTAACCTTAAAAATCCAGGGTGAAATTATCCAGGCCTTGTGCTGTCACATAAACGTGCCACTGAACTGCTGTTGCTTTTGTGTGAAAAATGCAGAAACCTGGATTTTAGCTTTCATATGCGTCTCAAATAAGGATTCAAGCAGTAATCACTCATAAGAACAAAAGAACGGCCATACTGGGTCAGACTAAAGGACCATCTAGCCCAGTATCCTGTCTTCCGACAGTGGCCAATGCCAGATGCTCCAGAGGAAGTGAAGAGAAACAGGTAATCAGGTGATCCCTCTCCAGTTATCCAGTTCCAGCCCCTGACAAACAGAGGCTAAGGACACCATTCCTACCTGTTCTGGTTAGTAAGTATTGATGGACCTAACCTCCATGAATTTATCTAGATCTTTTTTGAACCCTGTTAAAGTCCTAGTCTTCACAACATCCCCTGGCAAAGAGTTCCACAGATTGACTATGCGCTGCATGAAGCAAAACTTAGTTTTGTTTGTATTAAACCTGCTACCTATTAATTTCATTTCATGACCCCTAGTTCCTATGTTATGGGAATAAGTCAATAACTGCCCAGTGAGGCTGAACCCCAAGCAGAGCTGTTGCCTGTTGGAGCAGCTGAACCCCAGGAAGGGGGGTGCTCCCGAGGCCAGGAAACCAGAAATGGGGTTGTGCATGCCGGCAGTGGGGCTGCCACGGTAGGGCCAGGAGCCCTGCGCGAGGAGGGGCCAACAGCAAGGAGAAGCCAGCTGGAAGGCTAGCAGTTAGGCCATGGCTGAGGGGCCAGTGACAAGGGGGGCCCTAGAAATGATCTTCCCTGGTCCGGCAAAATCCCTGACTGGTCCCGAGGGTGCCAGACCGAGGAAGTCCAACCTGTTCCTGTCATGATTTTATAGACCTCTATCATATCCCCCCCCTTAGTCTCCTCTTTTCTAAGCTAAAAAGTCCCAGTCTTTTTAATCTCTCTTCATATGGGACCTGTTCCAAACCCCTAATCATTTTTGTTGCCCTTCCCTGAATCTTTTCCAATGCCAATATATCTTTTTTAAGACGAGGCAACCACATCTGTACTCAGTATTCAAGATGTGGGCGTACCATGGTTTTATATAGATGTAGCACCCCCTCTCCACCTGGTTACCTTCCTTAATGCCAATCTGCTTACAGGTTTTGATGGATAGGTCTGGGTTCTTCTGGATCCCGCCAGCCACTCAACTTTATTTTTTCCTATGGATTTATTTGGCAGTGCCTCCACCCCCCTCGCTCCTTCCTGGCAGGGTCACCAGGGCAGCTTGGGAGGAAAATTCTAACCCAGGGTAATCCCCACGTACTTGCCAGATAGTTGGGGACTCCCAGAAAATAACACAAACACATACACTATATTAAACACAATTATATTAAACAGGAGACAAATATAACATAACAGGGTAAAACACTATTTTTAGGTTCACCGGTGCCCAGCAACTGTAAGATTAGTGTCCTGTTGGTACACGTACTTTGTTGGGGCCCTTGATGAGTTATGACCACAAAATTCTTCTATGCAGTGGTTTAGCGGTGGAGCTGACTGGGTCCAGTACAGCCCAAAGGACTCACAAGTGGGAGAAAGTGGTGAATCCCTCCACGGGTTTAATATGCAGCAGGTTATAAAATCCCCAAACAAATTCCCTAACTGACTAACTAAAAGATGGTGCACTCACACACTCCATGAATGAGCCTCAGGTTCAGAGATGACTTAGTCACTGCAGAGGGGCTGGTCTCTTCTGGTAGGGATCCTCTTCAGGCAGGAATCAGGCTGCTTTGGTCCCAGAATTTTCCCCTCACCACAAAGGGGTGCAAGGCTCAAGGTGCAGGTTACACAACTGCACTAAAATTCAAACTGTAATCTCCTACCTCAGCATTCAGACATAGCAGGCAGCAGCCCTGAACTAGCAGACAGAGCAGAGCTGCCCATGTGGTGACTGGTCTCATCTAGGGAGCTGGAGAGCTAACTCAGCCTGGCTGGGGAAGTTTCCCAGCAAACTCTACAAACTGGGACTCAACAATGGAGAAATAAAATCCAGCTGAGGGATCTTGCTTTCAGGTCCCTAGAGGCTAGTTCTCAGGGGGAAACCCTGCATGCAGGCCTGGAGCTTACTAGCTCCCAGGGGCAGCAGGTTTGTATAATTTTTGGTGGTGCCCCATTAGCCAAACCCCCTGACCCCTGTTAACCACTCCCCGACCCCCATTAGCCACACCCCCTGATCCCCGTTAACCACGCCTCCTGACCCCCGTTAACCAGGCCTCTGGAGGTAAAATGCTCGGAGCAAGATGGACACATGACCAGAAGTAAAAAGTGTCATGTCACCCCTCTCGAAGGACTTTTCCCACCATCCTCCTACCAACAGGGATTAGTTTGGCCCTCACCAAACCCCCCTCATGCAACTATTCTGCCATTGCATTAACCCAATGTGTGTGACATTAACTCGGGGGCAGAGAGGCTGGGGGAAGTGTTCCCTCTAAGGCTATGTCTACACTCGCGGCTTCTTGTGCAAGTACAGCCGTTCTTGCGCAAGAACCCACAGAGTATCCACACTGCCCGCCTGTTCTTGCGCAAGGAAATTTACAGTACGGTGTGGTAAGAGAGGGAATCTTGTGTAAGAGCTACGCTCTTTTCTAACAGGTGTGAGCTCTCTTGCGCAAGAGGGCAGTGTGGATGCTCGGCAGGAATTTCTTGCGCAAGAAACCCCTCTGGCTAAAATAGCCATCGGAGCTTTCTTGCGCAAGAGAGCGTCCACACTGCCATGGATGCTCTTGCGCAACAGCACAGCTCATACATGTTAGTGTGGACATGTTCTTGTGCAAGATCTTGCTGCCAGTGTAGACATAACCTAAGAGTTTCCTCCCATGAGCAGAATGAATTTTGTGTTGTGCACCTGTACTGAGTTCATGTGCTTGTTTGGATGTGCCACTGTGGCACCCAAGTTATTAATAAATAGTTTATAAACCTTTATCTTTTCTCTCTGCTGGCATTTCTCCTCCCCTTGCTCCATCAGCTCCCCTGGTGCCTGCTGCCCCCCAACTCCTCACCCTCCTCTGCTGTCCTGGCTCCTGCCCTTCTCACTGCCCTCAGCCCTCTTGAGACCTGCACCCCTCCACCAGCCCTTCTCTGCCCCCTGTGCCCACTCCTCCAGTAGCCCCACTCTGATCATGTGAGCTACCCTTCCTCATCCCCTCTCCTAACACCTCCCTCTACACACCTGCCCTGCCTCTCTCCTCTGGTGCTGGTCCCTCCCCTGCAGGTGTCTGCCCTTCTGCTTCACCCCCAGAGTCCCCTGGCACCTGCACCTTCCCTTACCCCTGCACCCTCCTGGTGCCTCCCCCTTCCTTTACTGCCCCTGCCCCCTTTGCCCTCTTTTTCCCTGATGCCCACCCCCTCGCCACTCTCTGCCCCCATTCCCCTCATGCCCCTCTGTGCCCTCACACATGACTTGCTCCATCCCCATCTTTCTCATGCCCACCCCTTCTTTCAAGCCTTCTCCCAGCCCCTCCCCCTTCCCCCTCTAGCCCCCAATGCCCTTACCTTCTCCTCTCCCAGCATCACCTTGTCCCCCCTCCCACTGACACCTCCCCTCCTGCCCTTTTCCTCATTGTCTCCACTTGGCCCCCTGGCATTTGTCTCTCCTCCACCCTGTCCCTTGGTGCCTTCCCCTTTCTTCCCCCTCCCCCAAGTTATATACCACCTAGTTTTGTGAGGTCCTTTGAAGCTCTATACAGGCTGCTTTGGTCTTAACTATCTTAAGCAGTTTAGTATCAGATGCAAATTTTGCCACCTCACTGTTCACCCCTTTCTTCAGATCATTTATAAATAGGTGAAATAGAATTGTTCCCAGTTCTCAATCACTTCCTATGAAAGTAGATCTCTCCTTGTATTTTGGGGATGAGGACTAAGGACACTGAGACTTCTGTAAAACTGTTAGTATTCAGGGCTGGGCTGAGCTTGCTGATCTGGATTCTGGAGGGGAAGATCATGCCTCTCTCCGGTCAGTGATGATGTTTTTTGCAGCAGGGACTGTGTGGTTGATGAATTACTTAATACTGTCATCCAATCCCATACAATCTCTTTCTCTATTTAGGATTCCTCCTCTCCTGTGTAATTTACATGTCTCTGAGACACAGGGCGAAAAGGTTTGATGAAGTAGTCAGATTCCTGCAAGATGGGGTGAGCAGGTGGAATTTTAAAAAGCAGGGGACGTGGGAACCTACAGACAAACAGCTTTTGTTTCAAACTAATGGCAGTGTCAAGTTATTCCAGCATGACCACAATTACAGCTCAAGATGTAGTATCAGTTCTTTCTGAAGGAAAAAAAGGGATTGGTGCCAATACTCGATAAGCACTTCTGTTAAGTAACCCAGTGTCTTTTGGTGACAGATTTCAGCTGATGACTAGATTGCAAACAGAGAGAGAGAGGGCATAACAAAACCTACCTTGAAAGCAGGCAGTGGAAAGCCAGGAAGGAGTGTTAGGTGTACATATACTGAAGTGCCTTCCTAGAAGGGTTGATTACAGCTCTCTAGGGCCTAGTTTCTTTATATTTATATCTGCTACATTTCTTCTTTTCTCTTCATCAAAATAGAATTTTTGTCATGTGTGGAGGTTGGGGGAGAAAAACTCAGCCTGCAGAACACAATGAAATAAAGATCAGAGTTTTCAAAGAGAGAATGAATGAGATACACAAAATGAAAGGAGTAAAATAAAAGCCTTTACGCTTTTCAGATTGAAAGCAATGTTTTAACCAGAAAGACCTCACACAATGCTCTACAGTCTGTACCATATCCAGCTCTCTCTCTTCCTCCAGGTAAAATGATGTAGCTACTTAACACCCAAACACCAAATAACTTAGGGTAAAAAAAGTGAAGGAGGAGGGATGGTTTTGTGACTAAGGCTCCAAACTGATACTTGGGTACTCTCGATTCAGTTTCAAGCTCTTCTGCATAATTCTTCTGAGACCATGGGCAAGTCATTTACTCTTTCTGTGCCTCAATTCTATCACTCCCTCCCTTCCTCGTTTTGACTTGTAAGCTACTTGTAATCTGACTACCTATTCAGATTGTAAACTCTTTGGAACAGGGACTGTTTCCCACTACGTATATCTATAGAGCCTTTCCATAGACACCTTACTTGACATACTTTGTACAAGATTTGTTGCAATTCTATAACAGTGGCAACAACAATGATCCATATGGTCATATTTTAATTAGATAATGTCACACTATCATTACAGGATTAAATGCTTCTCATAAATCCAGACCTACCTCCAAGAGCTAAGGCAAAAAGAAGCTAAACTTGCACATATACCATACACAGAAAATACATAAATTATGCACACACTGTTGATAATATTAAGTAGTAATATTCCTGTTTTACCTGTCTCACAAAAAAGAACAGAATTATATCTATGATTCTCATATTGGTAGAAATCAATATGTACTCAAGTATTTGTGGGCTCTCACCTACATTTTTAGTAAAAATCCCATATTAATGTCAGGGATTTGTTGCCATAATTCTCATTTATTCATATATACCTTCTCAAGCATTTATATACATTTTCTGCCCAGCTTCTAACCGTAGGGGAACACATGGTTGTGAGAAAGATGCAGTATCATCCTATTCAAGATGTCCCATACTTCCATGCTACAATTTATGAAGCTTTGCTTAAATAAAAAGAGGAGGGAGGGACACTCTGCCACTAAGGATTAAGATCAGATAACACAAGACTCACTTGGTTACCCAACCAAGTTTTGAACCGATTTTTATTTTATTTTTTCAGAGAAATGGCTCAGACACCAACCATACTCCCCCTTCAGATTCTCCATTACTGTTTATCTTATCAGATGAGATATACCTGATTTGGCTGTTGATGTAAATGTATAAACAGGATCTGAGCTTTCAAAGACACTTCTCTATTTTTTTTTCCATTTGCAAGCTGCAAATATAGTTGCTTTTAGATACCTAGTGTCAGTCAGCTGTTCCCGAATTGGACACAGAATTTAATTATAACATTTAATCTTCTCAAGACTTCTACATCAAAGTCATGTCATAGCCCCAAGTTAGTTCCTGGAGTGACACATTCATTAAATGTTTCCAAGAAAATTTCATTTGTGAAATATTGATGCCAGAATATGAGGATGTCGACACCAGGACCATGCTGTCTAAAGCCAATCTAACTCCAACTGGAAGAGGAGATGCTAGTTTTCAGGTAAAGCTACTGGTTTTGGAGACCGTAGTGCTTATTGTATTTTACTTTGGGGATTTGCCACTTATAAACATCATATGACCTAAGTACCAAAATTAGAAAGTGTATTGTTTAACGCCATAGGGTAGACTTTACATTTGTGACAAGCATGAACAAGTTGCTGTGTGGGTACATAGTCCCCCAGTGCAGACACACAGATAATTGTTAATGGGGCATTGCTTATCAATGTATAATCTTGGATTCTGCGGTTACACAAAGTATTGATCTCTCCTATAGGATGAAATTACAACTGTGAGATTACTTATTGAGACAAGGTGGGTGAGGTAATATCTTTTATTGGACCAACTTTTGTTGGGTGCATGAGACAAACTTTTGAGCTAGAGAGAAGAACTCTTTTTCAGGTCTGCAAAAATACTCCAAATATGAGCAGGGAGGTTTCCCAGACCTAAAGTAAAGTTCCATGCAGCTCAAAATCTTGTCTCTTGAATCCAGCAAAAGTTGGCTCAATAAAAGATATTTCCTCATCCACCTTCTCTCTAATATTCTGAGAACACAGTTACAACAACAATCTAATTCAAGTTTACTGCCAGAACAATGTTGAATGAAATATTAAGGAGAACAAAGGGAGAGCTAATTGAACACTATGCAAAGGATTTTGTAATTCTTTTTACAGATTGAAGAGTCTTTAAGATTGTATTTAAACAAGGAGACAATAGGAAACCCAATTTGAAATGCAAAGAGATATCAATGTAGATTAGTATTAGTTCATAGCCCAGTTATAGGTCAACGAAGGTTGCAAGAAGAAAAGCCCGTAATTATCACATGCATTCTCTAAACTTCAAAATGAGTTGGTGACTGAAACAAAAAGCTGCTGTGTCTTTTGTCACATTCAGATCAAAGGAGTAAGCTACAACTACAAAGAAAACCTCATCTTATAGGCTGAATTTTCGAAAGCTCTGGTACTTGTTTCTCTGGAGAAACTCCACTTTCAGATGTAGCATAGTCCTCACATGATTTCAGAAGCCAAACTTCTCTCTACAAGCCTGTATAGTTCAGTAATCTTGCATGATATTGTGCCTTAAGTTAGAGTTAAGTTTCTTGGTCTTATCAAAGCCATCCTGTAAAACCCTGTTCTACTATCCCTTTTAGCTACTCATTATTTCTGCTTTCCAAGAGTTTAGCTGGAACCTTCAAAGGGAAAAAAGTGATCTCTAGGGACACTGGCAGGTGAATGTGACTCCCCATGAACAGGATCAGATACCCAGGAAAGAATTCGCTCTTCTTTCAAAACCGTGCTGCAAAAGGTCTGGTGATAGGTACATAGGTCCTGGTCCAGAGCCTACAGGAATCTGAACTACCCTCTCTCTTTACTAGAGAGGAGTTCATACAGATTGTCTCACCAAAACACCTTGGCCTCAGTGTGAAGTAAGCTTGCACTGTAGCTTTCTATCTTGTGGCTAAATGAGAATCTTAGGGCAGATCTTCACTACAGGCTGGATCAAAGGGCAGCAATCAATCCAGCAGATTTATCACATCTAGTACAGATGCAATAAATTGACCTCTGTTGACTCTGGTATTCCACCACAATGAGAAGAGTAAGTGGAGTCGACAGGAAAGCATCAGCTGTTGATTTACTGCTGAGAAGATACCAGGGTAAGCAGACCTAAGTACATCAACTTTAGCTACGTTATTCACATACGTGACTTACGTGAACGGCCTGCTTTAGTATAGACAAGGTCTTTGTCTCCTAGGCTGTTAAGATGCTGTTTTTTCCCTAGCAATGAAAGTCATTGAAATTGAGCAGTGGTTTTTGCAGATTGGGGGCATGGAGGGGCAAGATTTAAGTTGAAGTTTTCTAATGTCCTCAGATAATATTGGCAGCTAGTGAAGAGTAGTTACGGATTTTCAAGGTGCTTGGAGCATATCTGATTTGAGGTTAAACAAATGATTCTGGCAAAGAAATCTCTTGAGAAAAGGACCCTGGGAGAAGACTAAGCAGCTTGGGGAAAAGTCTCTTTTTCCATCACTTGTAAGACTAAAAACGCTCCATATCCCAGGGCAATGAAAAGTATTCTTTACATATGTAAACTATCTTCTTATTTCCAATACATTGATTTAATCTGTTGTATTACACAGATAAATATAAGCCTCTTTGATACACTGTAAGGAATATTGTACTGTTTCAGTGGATGAAAGATAAATAGAAATCCCCCTTTATTAAGGGTAGAGCCATTCATTTCCTCTGTGAAAAAAATGGATCTTGAAAACAAGAGAAGCATGCGCTAACAATATAACCAATCTTTTTATTGTGGGCAACTGTTTCTCTCTTGTATTATATTTAAATTGTAAGCTCTTTTTGTTATAAGTCTGTACAGTTTCTAACATAATAGGACCCTGCTCAGGGTAATGAATGCTTGCGATGGAAACCCCTTAGGGAATGCCTTGAATTTATAGCTGAAGAATAAGTAATAAATATCATGGGTCATCACAGAAGATATCCAGAACATGGAATGAAACACACCCCCACAAAAATTCCTTAAAGACAAACTCTTCTGAAAAAATACCTTTGCCATTGTCCATAAATGTACTCTACATAGGGTATGTCTAGACTACAGGCTTTTGTCAACAGAAGTTGTCGACAGATACTGTCGACAAAAAGCATCTAGACTACATCCAGTTCTGTCGACAAAGCAAACCACTTTATTGACATGACAGTGTAGACGCAAAGGACAGTGTAGATGCAATAACGCCTTCTGTTGACAGAACTCTGTCGACAAAAGGCGTTATTCCTCGTAGAATGAGGTTTACAGCCGTCGACAAAACTGCTGAGTTCTGTCGACGTTATGTCGACAGAACTCAGCAGCAGTGTAAACGCAGGTATAGTTTTTTCGACAAAAGTCCACTTTTGTCGACAAAACCCTGTAGTCTAGACACACCCATAGTGTATTGTCAGAAAAACTGAACTTAACAGTTGGATTAAAACTTTTCCCGGTTCTTGGAAAATATGTTACAGCCATAGTAGAAAAGTAATTCATCACCCTTGTGTTACAGGACAGGATGAAATTGTTGAATTAGTATGGGGTTAGGAGGTTCCTTCTCATGCTTGGAAGTGGAGCTCTATTTCATAGAAAACATTTATGACAAAAGACAAGCTTTTTATTGGTCTGCAGCTCAGGTCTTTTATGACACATATTTTGCTGTCCTTCAGGTTAGGATGGAATTATTAGCACTCACTAATGTGCAGTAAATTAAGTCTTCATCTGCTGCCCCTTTAGATGAAATGTATGCTCTCTGGCATCATGTTGCTTTCACCTACTATCACTGATTTGCGTGGGATGTAAGAGTATTGTATATCCTTAGGGCCATAAGAAGAGAGCTGAGTTGTAGGAGCACTGGTCACTAAAGGGTTAGTGTAGAGATGGAATCCTGTGAGTTGGTCTGTGTCTTTGAAGAGAAAATTGGACCCTCTCATATGTTGCCTCCTCTGGAGAAATAAATTGTGTACTGCTACAAGGACTCTACTGATATGGAATTTCACAGAAAGCAGGAAGCCCCTCACATCTTCAAAAACTGTCCAAGGGAGGCCCCTATGCAGGCATTGAAAAATATCTCCTTTATTTTGTTAATGGCTAAAAAACTGCAAAATTCATTGGTCACTTGTCCCCAAGGACATGCCAAATTGCTGCACTGCTGATTGCATTGGTGCTATTACACGAGTCAATTCCCTGTAGACACACCAGATGGCTGCATTGTAATTTTTTACTGAGTATAGTAATGTAAGTCCAGAATCCTATTTTTTAAAGGAGTATGGTTATGATGAGGAAGCTATGATTTTAAAAACATGGCTTTACTTTTTATTTAAGTAGGATATTTTTAGAAAAAAATATTTAAAATTTAAAATGACAATCTATGTTAAGGCCTGCACTTAAGGTAATCTACTATAACTAGCCAATTAGCCCGTCATAAGATGGGATTTTCAGGTCTCTCCTCCATGTCAGTCTTCTCTCCTCCGCCTTCTGCCTCTCTCTCCATCTCTCTCTCTTTCTCTCCTCCCGCTCCTGCCTCTCACTCTCTCTCAGCTCTCCTTTGTTTCTGTTGGGGATGCATGCTCATCCAGGCCCCGCCCACTGGCCTTGTATGTCACCGCCCCGCCCCCCTTCATCTCCTGCCGTGGCGCTGCATGGGGACCGCGGCACCCCAACGGCCACTTGCTCCCCTGCGGCGGCCCGGCTGAGTGGCACAGAAGTCAGCCGAGAGCCACGGCGTGAGGTGAAGGACGTGACTCAGGCAACAGCACCACCCAGAGGGAACAGCCAGCATTTCAGCGTTACAGAGTCACAGACATTGGGCTACTATTCTATTATAATTGTTTAAATTAGTAACAAAAATAATTACATAGTACATCTTTGCTGCCAAGTTGCAAAAAAAATCAAACCACCGAAGAGAAATTAGTTCTGGCCAAGCATTTGGAGCCAGAGTCTGTTGACATGCTAAACCAGCTTTGACAGTAGTAGCCACTTCAGATTCAGAGAGAATATTTTCTTCATCTCAGTTTATGCAGCTAGTTCAGCTCAATGACTAGTTCATTCAAAGATCCTCGTTTTTTGAGGAGAACAGGATCTGTCAAAAAATCATCCCGCTGTCGTCAGAACCATGTCTAAACCAGGGTTTCAGTTTTGAAATGGCACTTGTTTGAAACAGTGCCAGAACATGATTATGCAAATGAAGCATATTTAAATCCCCGCTTCATTTGCACTTTCGATGTGCTTTATTTACATCCCTCTGCCAACAAAGGGGTATAGTTTAGACACGGCCTAAGAGTCTTTGTCACGCTCAGTTTCTCATGACCATGAGTGCCAATCTGAGGGCAGGCTGCCAAGAAGCAGGGCAGATACCCCAAACTAGTTTTATGTTCTATAATTAGATTTCACCAACCCCGTAACAAGCACTGACTCCTAAAGCATTATAGCCATCTTACCATGGAATCACAAACAAATCCCTTGGTCATTCCATTCTATCTAGAGACCCAAGCAAGCTGGACTTAGTGATAGATGGTTGTTTTACACTAAAGATCAAAATATTCAGGTTACTTCCAGTCCCAAAAGACCAGTCACTTACCTCAGGTCAACTTGTACATTAGATCTCACACTAAAGACAACATTCGTTGCCAATCTTATAGTAAGGTTTATTAAGTGAGGATTTATTAACTAAGAAAACAAACTAGAGTTATTACAAGGTTAAAGTAGGCAAATGTATGTATACAAATAAGTTAAAAACTATAGTTTGAAAAGGTTATAGTGTAGTAATCCGTTAGCTCTGAAGCCTGGTCTACACTACAAGGGAAGGTTGAAGTCAGAGGCACAACTCCAGCTCCGTAAGTTACATAGCTGGATTCAACATATCTTAAAACCCCATCCACACCACGAGAGTTCGACAGGAGCATTTGCTCCCATTGGCATCCCTTATTCCTTGTGAGGAGTAGGAGTACCAGCATCGGTGGGGGTTGAGTTTGATCTAGTGGTTCTATCCTACACCCACTAAATTGAACCCCAGAAGATCAACCTGGGCAGCATTGATCTTTCATGTAGTGTAGACATGCCTGAATGTTTTTATGGCTACTCTAAGTTGATACTGGGGATCTCTGTTTCTGTTTTGTAGCTCCAGCCCTGCAAGGGTATGCCTACACAGCAAAGAAAAACCCATTTGGGCTCATGCTGTTTCAATGCTGTCTAGACTTTCAGGCTCATGCTGCAGCCAAAATTCTGAGATCCTGCCACCCCATAAGGTCCTAGATTCTTGGCTCCAGCCCAAGCCTGGAAATCTACACAGCAATGAAACAGCTTAACAGCCCAAGGAACAGACATGCCTTCTTTATTGTTGTATAGACATACCCTGATAGTCCAAAACCCAAAAGAGGTTAAATTTTCTTGTCAGATATTTTTATTTCCTTCTTCCACGATTCAAGATGATGGCATGAGCCCTATCAGTGCCTAGATTTTTCATGGATAAAGATGGTAATTAACAAAGTCATTGTATTGTGCCATCCCACAGTGGCCCATTTAGTTTTGACAGGCTTTCCTGATGAGCAGGTGCTAATCCCTCCTGACTGAGTTCACAGTTTCAGAGCAAACATTTTTTACTGATGGGTGAAACTGGCTAGTTTCCAGCAATGAGGCCTAAAACCTTAAAAAGAGCTGGCATCTGGTCTGCCAGCCTCATAGTCTGCTATACATTGAGAGATGTCTGAAGTTATTATCAAATAAATGTATGTGATATAAAAGAAAAAATAAAGTCTTAAGAACATTTAGCTGGTTAAATGTTCAACCTTTGTGGTTTACAATTGCATAGCCTAGCCTCATACAGCATAATTCTCTAGGCTGTTCTTGGAAGCATTGGATGTTGTGCCGCACAATAAAATGTGCCAAATAGTTTGAGCTTTATGTGGATACAAATTTCTATCTGCAGGTGCGGATATTTGCAGATAAAAATTGGCAACGACTGATCTGCAGGTCTCTGCTCCCAGGAACTGCAGTGCCCTGTGTCGGCAACTTCTCCCAGCCATGTGGCTGCAGTGTCTCCAGCCCTACACCCAGTGGGGCTGTATGACCTCAGACATGAGACGACAGCTAGGCTTGGACAGCAGAAGTAGATAAGTGGGACACAAAGCCCATAGAGACTGGGACTGGAATGGGGAAAAAGGGAACCTGAGACTTGGAGATGAAGGTTGGGGTTGGGGCAAGAGGCCAGAAGACTGGGACTGGGTAGGAAAGTAATGCTAGGATCCGTTGGGCAAGGAGAGGAGGACCACTGAGGAAACTGGGGTAGGGAGACAGTATGTGGAGAAGAAACGGGGAGAGGCTGGACAAATAGACTGTGCACAGGATGGACCCATTCTGATGGTGGACTAGGGATGCGTAGGTATAGGGGCTGTGGTTTTTAGGATCTCTTGCCTTATCTGTTGCAGACATTGGGTAATGAATGAGGCAGGGGACTGCAGGAAGAGAAAGGGTGAACTCAATGGTTAAGGCAGTTGAATGCTGCCCTGGCGATCCAGATTCTATCCTTGCCTCTTCCACAGAGTTTCTGTGTGCTGCTGTGTAAACCTCTAAAACCAAATATTTCAAAGATGGTCATTAATTGCGTGTTCCTCATTTTCTGAGTGCTTAACCTGAAACCCTGAGGTCTAATTTGCAGAACTGCTAAACACTCACAGCCACAACTGAAGTCAATGGGACCTGTGCTTTGAACCTAACAGTGCTATGTAATGATAAGTATGCTGAAAAATCAAGTTTTCGGCATCTCAAATTGGGAAACCCCAAATTAGTGGATATTTGTTTCCATAATCTCTCTGAATCTCAACTCTCCATCTGCAAAACGAGGATAATACCAACTCTTTGTATCACAGGGATTTTGTGAAGCTACATTAATTAGGATTTAATGAAGCTCTCTGACACTGTAATGAGTGCTGCAGAAAAGCCCATGTGGAAATTAATAATTCAGTCATCAGAGCAGGGTTTGAATAGTAAATTAAGTCTGGGGTCACACATTATCTTCATTCTTCAAAATAAAATGCTGTTGACTAAGCATGCGCTTATACTGCACCATAGCTCAAAATAAGATACGCATTGCATAGCTTATTTTGATCTTATTTCGAAATAGCTTATTTCATCATTTGGTGCTGTCTACACAGAACATTTCAAAATAACCCACTATTCTGAAACGTCCCTTATTCCTCATAGAATGAGGTTTACAGGGACGTCAGAATAGCGAGCCCGTTATATTTTGAAATAACGGGCTTGCGATAAAGTCGCGGGATAGCTATTTCGGGATACTCTATTATCCTGAAATAGCGTTGCAGTGTAGACATAGCCTAAGTGAGCACCTTTCATCCCGTGCATGAAATAAGGCAAGTGTCCTGTGGAAAACTAGTATGTGATTAGATAATTCAGGCAATCATAATTCTACCATTTCAGAACTTTTGAACACCTGAAATTAACTAAAATTAATTTAGTTTTGTGTGTCAATATTAATCTCAATGGTCTCCCTGTTGCCTTGTGTTACTCCCCTATGTTTGTTATAGCCATCGATTGTCTTTCATACTTGGTACCTGTCCCAAAGAACTTAAGTCTTTTAGCTATATGTATAGAATCTTTCACAGTTCCTGACTGGGGAGCCTAGGCTCTACTACAATAAAAAATACTAATAATGATAATTATGAAAATTGTACCAAGTAGCTTAGGGTCCTAAGCCTGATTGTCTTTCAGTGAGATTGGCTCTCAAAAATTGTACCCAATAATCATTAACTTTTACAAAATTAGGTTGTGTTCAAAAGGAAACTTTCACTTACAGTTTTAAAAAAAGTCTGGTTAGCTTTCCAATAGCAGTTTTTCATTTTAGTGTGTGTCTGTACTTCCCAATGTCAGCCAAGTCTGGAAACAGAAGTGTTGAAATATACAATTAGGGTTCTATATTTTACAGAGTTCTGGCCTGATTAGAAAAAGGAAGTACAAAAGGGGGAAATATTCTACATATCTTAAAAGAACCTGCTCCTGAGCGGTTTCCAGCCCACCCTGTACTGCAGAGTCAGGAGCCTCACGCTTGTTTAAGTGAAGGCTAAAAGGGAATTCACACATGTGGGTGCTCACCTAAACCAAACCAAGCCTCCAAGTCATTTGATATGTGCCCATTACTAGAAATGTTGCTGAAGGCCATGGCAACAGTAAAACTTTCAATGAAAAAATTGACACGATGAGAACCAGGGTGAGAAACACCCAGCCTTATAAAGATTATTCTTCTCCCTTTCAGAACACAGGCCCACTGACAAGAGGGTGAGGGAAGGGCAAAGAGGGCAATTGCCCAGAGACCCAGAACTCCTGGCTCCCACCCCAGCAGCGCTGTTCTGTGTGGCTTTGAGGGCTGGGGGGGGGGGGGGCACACCAGTCTCGGTGGTGCTGAGAGCTGACTGCCCTCTGCCCCACTCCTTCCGCATTCAGCCCCTCTCCTTCCAGGGTCACGGAGCTGGTCTCACACACACAAACCTTGCTCCAGGGCATGCAGTGGCTGTCGGCCCTAACTGTCAGAACATGTGATGCTAGAACAATGCAAACATGTATTATACTTACCTGGGTCTCCGATTCATCCAGCTAGGGGAACTGATGAAACCAGCTACAGTCCAACAGCCAGTGAATGTCCTGTATGAGTAACCAGCTATCAGGGTGGTTGTCCTAAAGGTTGTCAGACATAATCAGGCCTAACCCAGACTTTCTGAACTTACACGTCAGCAATAATTATTAAAGAAACCCTGCAAAGGGGGAGGGATATTTATACCTATTATAGGTTGGACCTCTCTGATCCAGAACTCTCAGGACCTGATTGCTCCTTAATGAGTGATTTTTGCCAGACCAGGGGAGGTTATTTCTAGTCTCCCTGTTTCACCGCCCCACCTGGCTTCTCAGCTTCCATCCCTCTCCCCAGTAGCCCAGCTGCATTGTGCTAGACACCTGCCCCCCACCCACCAGGCTCTAATCTCTCTCTCCTTCCTCCCACCCCCACTCTCTGCAGTGCACTAGGACTCTCTGATTCTGGAAAATCTGTGGTACTGCCAGACCACAGATGTTGCCAGACCAGAAAGTCCCAGTTTAGAGAGGTACAACTTGTGTTTGCATTAATGTAATACCTAGGATCCCCAGTCATGGACTAGGACTTCACTGTGTTAGGTTGTATAAAAGGAAAGTCCCTGCACCTCTGAGAATCTTAAAATTTGAATTTTTCCAAATATATATTTTTTATTTGTTGTTTTACTTTAAAAATACTATCAGAAACATCCAGTCTGGTCTTCCCTATTTTGTTAGAAGAGTCTTTAAAAAGACTACTCATCTGGAATAAGAATATTTTCACTCCTTGAATGGGATAGTTGAATTTCCATCAGAGATCTTTTCTCCCAAAAGTTTATTAAGTTATAAGTAAAATATATGTTTAAAACCAAAGGCATTTATATAGTCTGATGAAAAATCCCTTCTCCTTTCAACTGCTCAGTTTGTCTCTTTTGATATTATAATCCTTTTTAATTCTCTCATCAATGGAAGCATTCTCTGTAACAGCAGAGCCTGCAAGACTTGATATGTGTAAACTGAGAAAAACAAGCAAGAGAAAAATACCTTAAAACGGGGCTAATCAAACATGCAGCCCATGGGCCGCCTGTTTCTTTGCAGCCCACAGTGTGGTTTGGGTTTACGTGGGGCTCAACACATGGCCCTCGGGTGGGAGCCAAAACAAAAAAGTAGTCAATATAATGGTCTTCTGTTGATATGTGTTTTAGTAGTTAAATTCCTGGACTGTCATTGCTCATTAAAAGTATTGTCATATGGATGGAAATCGGGTGAATGTTGCATTTTATTAATAACAGCAGAACTGACTTAAATGAGGCCTGCATGTTGTATAGTCTTGCCTTAATCTTTGTATTCGTGCCCATCAGTGTGAAAGAAGCTATTTGCATATATATTTGCATGTATATGCAACCACACTTAAGTTGTGGCCTGCGGCATGTGCTATGACTATCATTGTGGCCCCTGGGGCTTCCAAGTTGAGTAGCCCTGCCTTAAAACATATAAACCTTTGAGGATTTCTTTATACATCAAAATGAAGCAAAAAAATGTATGTACCGATTACATTTCATGACATCAAGAATTTGTGTTGCAATTTTATCCTCCAAATACGTATATACTGAATTATTAATGGCTCCTTCTATATTATGAGGGCATATAGCACAGTTGTATAAATGATGAAACACTCCTTCCATCCTGGTCTCCTATTTTCCAAGGGCTCATAGCAATAGAAATAATTTGGGGAACCTATAGCAACTGGGTTGGCTTTGATTAGCACTGTTGCAAGCTTCAGAGATCATTATTTCTTTAGATTTGCAGCTTGGCATCTAAGGACTAGCCAGAGGCACCTAAAGTGAAAACATACATTTGCCACCTGGCAAAAAAGCCACATATAAGGAGCACAGTCTAGATTGTATATGGAGTGAAGGCCAGAAAACAGTAGAAGCCAAATAACCCCTGACTTGGTCATTAGTATGTTTGGTTTGATTCAGGGGTGAAAGCACAAATCAAGACTTACCAATACATAGCCTGGGGTGGGGGGAGGTCATGGACAAGGTGGGGGCAATGGCCTTGGTTGGAAGGGGCAGGGCTATGGACCAGACGCCCCCAGCCAGCCCTTCATGGCTACAGCAGTAGCAACCATGAACCATGGAACTCCGGCAGCAATTTGAAGGCCCAGGGCTCCTGCTGCTGCAGTAGCAACAGCCTAAAGCCCCAGGCGCTTTTCAATCACCAGGCCCCAGGGCAGCTACCCCTTTTGCTTCCCACTTGTCAGCAGCTATGCTGGTAGGAGGGAGCAAAAGTGGCAGTGACGTTAAAGTGCTGCTATGGCATAGCTTTCAGGAGGGCCCTTAAAGCGCTCCTGCAGCAATGCTTTAATTAGGGATGTTAAGGACTAGTCGACTCTCCAAAAAGCAAATGCTTATTGGACAGTCGACTAGTCGATTCACCTCCCCCCCCTTTGCTGCCTCTATCAGATAGAGGCAGCAAAGGGGAGGGACAGGGAGGGGGTACTTGAAAGCATCAGTGCCGCACAGCTGAGTCTGGCTCTACCTGGCATTTCAAAGTGGCAGCACAGCATGGAGCCTGGGGTCAGCGGGGGACTCTGAGTTCAATGCTGCGCTGCTGCTTTGAAATGCACAAGAGCCCCTGCTAGGGACTCTTGTGCATTTCAAAGCTGGCATGCCCATGTGCAGCACAGAGTCAGCGGAATTTCCCGCTGGTCCCAAGCTGCACACAAAGTTTTGCATTCCTCCTTTGAAATGTACAAGAGGCTCTTGTACATTTCAAAGGAGGAATGCGGAAGTGCCTACTGACTAGTCAACTAGTCAATTTGTCACCCGCACAAATTTCTCTATTCCTTCCACACTGTAGGGACATACACCTTTACCCAGTTCCTAGGGCTCAAGGTGCAACCCTGTTAATTTACACACCCACCCTTACCCAATTCCTAGGGCTCAGGACGCATCTTCCTGCGGGTTTTGCAGGATCTTTAGCCACTGAAAGAGCCTCACACAATAATATCCTTATCCTCTATTTATTGACAATTCCCAAGCAAGCAGAATACACATGCTAAGCACACAGTGTCATGCTCACCAATCCTGATAAAGGCAGGCAGACTTCCCCTGTTGGCCAGGAAAGGTCAGTCTCTCTGGATCTTAGCTGCTGCACATCATGGTTGTGCAGGAGAGTCCTGGCAGCTCTTATCTTAGGATGGGTCTTGGAGGCGAGTTCTTCTTCTTGGCGTTCCTTGTCTCTCTCTGGTCTTCTTCCAGCCTTTTGCTTCCTTCCTTCTGCTTCTGTTACTTCTGATCTTCTTCTTCTCCTCCTTCTTGGACCCCAGTTTATATAATGAAACCTGAGTCTTGCTTAGCTATACCTTAACCAATTATTTTATAATTTTACTAACCAATCATAACAAAATTACCTAACCAATCATACTCCACCACCTTAATTGATTTACACCTAACAAAATTAATTATACAGACAGACAGAAACAGTTACAAACCAGACAGAGATCACACAGTCAGACAATAGGAAACTGTAATGACAAGGATCATAGGATGAGGATTCCACAACATTCTTTATTGATAAGCAGTTTCTTGCCAGACAGAATGGCGTGACTTTAGTTTTCTTTACCCATCTTGAGATCTGTTTCTTTATCTGGTGACAGTGGGGGAGCTATCAGGACAAAGTCCCCTCCTCACAGCCTGGTGTGACACTTTTTAATACAATTTAGATGGAATGTGAGTATGTGACTCCAGGCCTTACAGTTAATGGCTGCTGCTCTTCAGTCTGGCTGCAGAAGGAGGCTTTGGTTCAGACCTAGCACAGGCCTTCCATCATATTGTTACAAATGAACGATTACTTAACATCCTTACCTTTAATGTTGGCTGTGTGGGGACCAGTACTGGCAGCCGCTACTTGTCGGTATACTGTACCTGCCCACTTTCACCTCTACAGGTTGTACCTCCCTAGTCCGGCATCCTTGGGACCTGAGTTGTCCCAAAGGAGGGATTTTGCTGGACCAAGGAAGGTAATTTCTGCCCCCCTGCCACTACCCCCCCCCCAACCCCGCTCCGTTCGACTCCTGCTCTGGCCTCCCCGTGGGCTCGCCACATGTGACCAGCCCTGTTGCTTTGCCACAGCAGCCCACAGTCCCACCGCTGGGGCTTTCAGCTTCGCCATGCCAAACCACTGCCCTGTCACCCGTGCTCCCAGCCCTGCCAGCTCTACTGTTGTAGCACTGGCCCCACCAGCCCACCTCCCCCTCACTACGCCGTGGCAGTCTGCTGCTCAGCCATCAGGGTTTCCGACCCCACCCGTCCAATTGGGGCAGCACCCGCCCCACAGCCGGGGCTTCTGGTTCTATCAGCCCTGCTGCAGTAGCCCCATGGTCCTGCCGCTGTGGCTCCTGGCCTCACTGCAACAGACTGCTGCCCCCGCCGGAGACTGCTGGCACCAGCTCAGCTGGACTCCATGCTTCTCCTTCCTTCTCCTGGCCTCCCTGCAGCCAGCCTGCCAAGGTTCATGGCCCCCTGCAGGGTTCCTGCCTCTGGCCTTCTACTGGGTGGCCTCTTTGTCCAGCAACATCCATGGTCCTACCAGACCGGGATGTGGCCGGACCAAGGAGTCCCAGTTGAGAGAGGTTCAACCTGTAGTTTGATTCCTTCTGACAAGTATGAATATTGGCAGAATCACATACAGCACCTACATACAGAGAATTCAAATAGATGGAAGAGAAAAAAGCATGCAGTTATAGTGGATATCACTTGCTCTGAGTGTTCTCTGAAGGGCTAAAAGTGTCTTTGTTCATTACTAGCAACGTTGCTGAAGGCCATGGCAACAGTAAAACTTCGAATGAAAAATTGCTGTTGTTTAGCAAAGTGGGAAGTTCATATGCCATATCTGGTGTAACTGCATTTATTGGAACCGAGCGTTTTTATAAAACATTTATTTGGAATGGCTCCTAAACTTATGTTCTCTCCCTACTATCATCTCTGCCTCCACCCTTCTGCACTTTCTGCATTATTTCTTGCACTTTCTAACCCAAGGATTTGAGTATCCCCCAAAAAAAACCTATAATAAAAGACTATGTGTTTTTTAGATGCTGCTGATTTTGTTAGCATGAATGTAAATGGTGTTTAATAAACACAGAAACAAAAGCATATTCAATGCCTGAAAGAGCTTGCAGTCTCTCTCAGGCAACTGGAGCTGGCTGCCACCGAGGATGCAGGTAATCATGAAACCACTGAGTTTTTCAGTGATTGCAGAGTTACACAATTACCTGCATTTTAACATCCTTAGCAAAGATATGTAAACCCTGCATATGTTAAACACTGTATGACTGACCAGTTTATACTATATTTAAAATACATGGTTCAGGTAAATGCATTGAGATGTCCAATGGTAAAATAAGGGAACACAGCAAAGGCGTAGCGAGGGTGTTATGCGCCCAGGGGCAAAGGCAAAATTTGAGCCCCCTGTTCTCTCTGCTTCTGCCACGCATCGGGGCCCCGAACCTGGTGCACAACTGAGCCCAACCCGGGCGGGGGGAGCTTGTTCTGCGTCTTCCCCTGCCCCCTCCAGTTTGGGGCTGAGCCCCTGCATGCACTAACCCACCAGCGGAGATGGAGGAGGGTTGGGCTGGGGGCGAAGAGGCAGGGACGAGGCTCCAGCTGGAAGCAGCGGGCAGAGGAGTAGGCAGCAAGCCGAGGGATGACAGGGGAACAGAGGGGCACCCAGGGGCAACTGCCCCTCTCCTCCCTTTCCTCTCCTCCCCCCTGCTATGCCACTGGAACACAGAGGAGTACAGGAAAATAAAACAGACACACAACACCAAAGTTTCTTTAACATGAATTATAATTATTAGACAGATTCAACAGAGAGGCACATTAAGTAGTTATGATATGTGGGAAATGGTTAGTTTATTAAGGCACAGACTCTTTGTTAAATGTCTGGACATGCCCAGCAAAATGAGGCTTTGATCCTGGTTTGGGGCCTTAAGGCACTACCATAATACAATAATAAACAATAAATTACTGGGATAGGCAGAACCATTCAGCGGATAAACTGTCGTGAGAGTCCAGAGACGTGGATTCTTTCCTAACTCTACTACCAATCTTGGGGGGCAAGAAACTCTCAGAAACTCCATTTTCATCTGTAAAATAGAAATATTTATACTGAACTTCCTTTGTAAAGCACTGAGCTCTCCAAGTACATATTGTATAAAAGAACTAAGCATTAGTATTTGTGAATACAGTATCCCTCAGCACTAGAAATAAGTGCTCAAAAAAGAACCGTATTGGTGAACTCTAGGCATAGATAAAATTTAAAAAAAAACCCCACTTATCACTGAGTGTATTTGACAGAAGAAAAGAATGGTTATGACATACCCATAAATAATGATACATTATTGAAAAGAAAGACAGACACTCACATCTTTATATACAGGGTCTGAAACTGCGGTGTTATTAAATAGCTTTGAATGCAACAGCCAGGCACCTTGAAGACAATGTGGAGATTAGGGATATAAAAGTTAAATGCACTGAAGTTGCCCTAATGGAAGTTTGTAATTGTTTTGTATGTTACTGCAGGAAAGAGTTGATTAATTCATTGGCTAATTCCTTGAATGTTCCTTTACCACTGAAAAGGGCTGTTTATAATAGAGTAAGGGCTCCCTCAGGCCTTTTAGGAAACTATAGGAATCTTACTTGGGATTTTAATTGCCCAGGCACCAAATCTCACAAAACACTTGTTCCCACAGCTTCCACTGAAGTCAGTGTGCAGTACTTTGAAGGACTGGACGTTGCAAAGAAAAGTATTGATTGCCAAGGGAGTTTGTATTTTAAAAACATTTTGCTAGGTTGGGAGGGGTCATATTTTTTTCCTCTGCTATCTTACAGGTATTAAATAAAACAACTAGCAGAGAAAATTCATTTAGCCTTTCAAATGATTTTTGATAAAATCCCTCACAATAGGGAATTAAGGAAACTTGGAAACTAGGATGACAGGTTAAGTCATGTCATGGTTTAAAAGCTAAAATAAGAGAGGATAGCATAAGTGGCCATTGCTCAACACTAACAAGAGGTTAATACTGGGGTCCTGAGAGACCAATACTTGGATGGTGTTCAATATGAATTTATTAACAGCCTTGAAGAACAGGTCAACAGTGAGGTGACCAAATGTACCAATTATTTTAGCAGCTCATAGCAAGGGAGGATAGCGAAGAACCTCAGAAAGACCTACCAAAACCAGAGAATGAACAGTTTATCCATGCTAGAAAATTTGTTCACATTAATGTCTCAGGGCTGCATTTGTAAAATCTCCTTCATTCTTTCAGTTTATTTTGTACACAAGAAGAGCAAAGGAATTTTATCACCCAGTTACAGAAAGACTGCATAACTGGAATTCGTTTACAAATTTGACACTGTCAACCTGGCTGTGTATAAAGACATTAACTGGTTAATGCACTACAAAGGCAATTTTCCCGAACTTTGGCATTCACATTTTTACATCAATAGCTATGAATGGGACAAATCCAGCCTACTTAATTAGCTTCATTAACAAAATTGACAGGTAACTGCTTTTGCTATTATATATATCTTGGATTCTGTTATTTCCACTCCAACTCATCTGATGAAGTGGTGAAAGTTTATAATCCTATATATTTGTTAGTCTGAAAGGTGCTACTGGACTCCTTGTTGTTTGTACATGTAAAGTAGGCTTTTGCATGCAGAGATAATCTGCACACAAGCTCAGTAGCTGCACATGTAAAATTAATCAAGAGAGTGAGCACATCACTGAGCTTCTAGAAAATCAGTCATTTTTAACCTGATTTTTATATCTAAAGAACAGAACGGAAATTTCCAAAAGTAGAATTTACAGAGCTACTAACACATCGTTAAGAAGCTTCAAAAGGGACATTTTCTATAGTTTGTTGGTTTTTTTTTACTCTTTTAAAAAGAGGCAGACTCTACTCAGGGTTGAATACTTACATTTATCTTGGCGGCAGCAGAGTCTTTATTAAGATTAGCTCTTGATGGAAGCTGACACCTTACAGGTTCTCTTTTTAGGGACTTTGTCATTGGCCCTCAGAGTTTGAGGAAGATGATCTTTCTTCTCAGTGGACCCATCCACACCAGATGATGGTCTGTGAAGTTTCCTAGGACCTTGTCCTCTGCCAGTTCCTGATGACTTCACCAAACTCATAACATTGCTTGGAATCTATTTTGTCTTTTTTTGCTCTCACTGGAAATACAGAGCAAACTTGGCAGGTAAACACTCTTCACCTAAAAATGACTGGCACCCAACAAGTGTCAAACACCAAGAACACCACTGGAGAAGAGACACATCTTTTAAAACCAGGTGTCTTTTTTTGTTCCATTACATACTAATTATAATACTACTCAACCTACAATACCTACAGATTTTAACAATTAAGATTTAAATTAATCAGCATCAGATTTGGAAGGATTCCTGACTGCCACACAAATTCAGCTGGTCAAGCTTAAAAGGAACTGAGGAATCTCTTTTATACACTTGCCCTGGAACTCTCCACTTTCTTGGAGGAGGAAGAAAGGAGGGTAGCACAGGAGTGCTCCAAAGGCTACTGATAATTAAAGCTCTATTATTCAGGTT
Source organism: Pelochelys cantorii (assembly GCA_032595735.1). Lineage (NCBI taxonomy): Eukaryota > Metazoa > Chordata > Testudines > Trionychidae > Pelochelys > Pelochelys cantorii. Next base: position 243,184,426 of record CM064326.1, read on the forward strand.
GCGCAAGTTGGGAGCATATAATGAGTGGGATATGCAGAGAACACTTACAGGAGAATACTAAGTTTCTTCCAATCTTCTGGCATTTAATCTGTGTTCAAGACCTATTGAAAAATTAACAATGATGGTCAAGAGAGCTCCTGAACCAACTTTTTAAACTTTTTTGGATACAAGTTATTTTTACCGGTTGATATAAAAGTATGCTCTTCTCCCTCCTCCCAGATGAGAGTAAAGGTTCACACAAGTACAGACTCATATTAAATGTAATGCATGGCTTTTAAAGAGCTTTGGCTCTCTCAACCATGGGATGTCCTCCCTGAAGGAGACGAGTTACACTTGATGAAATGGAAGAGCATCTTCTGATTTTCCAACTAAGTGAAGGCTTTAAACTAGGCTCCAAGGTGGCAGGTAACAAAAGCCCACATGTACAAAAGGTGACTTTGACAAAGGGCTGGAAGTTGGAGTGGGGTGGGGCAGAGGAATGTAAAAAGTGAAAAATGAAAGGGTCATAGAAGCAAGAGGAAATGCAGTGGGGGGAATCTGATCAATATTTTCAGTATGGGTACGTCTAGACTACAGGCTTTTGTCGACAAAGCTTCTGTCGACAAAGAGCGTCTAGACTACATCCAGTTCTGTTGACAAAGCAAGCTGCTTTGTCAACATGAGTGTAGACGCAAAGGACAGTGTAGATGCAATAACGCCTTCTGTCGACAGAACTCTGTCGACAGAACTCTGTCGACAAAAGGCGTTATTCCTCGTAGAATGAGGTTTACCACCGTTGACAAAACTGCCGAGTTCTGTCGACGTTATGTTGACAGAACTCGGCGGTAGTGTAGATGCAGGTATAGTTTTGTCAACCAAACCCTGTAGTCTAGACACACCCCATCTGTACAAATCCTCAGGGAGTATGGGGAATAAACAGGAAGCACTGGAAGTCTGGACAAGGCATTTATAGAAAAAATATCCAAACACAACACTTGGTACCGTAGTAATGGGGGGAGGGGGAGGAGAGACTTTAATTACCCAAACATCTGTTGGAAAAGTAATATAATAAAGCATAAAATGTACAATAAGTCCATGGAAAGTGTTGGGGAAAACTTATTTCAGAAGGAAGAATTTTAGATTTGAATTTCACTAATACATAGGAATTGGTTGTAAATCTGAAGGAGAAGGCAATTTGAATGAAAGTGATCATGAAATGATGAATTTCATTATTCTAAGGAAAGGGAGGGATGAGAATGGCAGAATAAGGACAATGGACTTAAAAAAAGCAGATTTACAACTGATAGGTAGGTCCCATGTGAATGAAATCTAAGGTGAAAAAGGAGAACAGGAGAGCTAGCAGTTTCTGAAAGAGACAATATAAAAGGCACAAAAGCAAACTATACCAATGTGAAGGAAAGATAGGAAAAATAATAAGAGGCCAGTGTGGCTACATCAGAAACTTTTTAATGAAATGAAAATCAAACAGAAGTACTACAAAAAGGGGACAAATTGCTAAAGATAAGTATAAATCACTAAGATGAGTAGAAAAGAATAGTGCAAGCATACAGGGGCAACATCTAAGACAGGCACAAAATGAGTAACACCTAGCAAGGGTGATAAACGGCAATAAGAGGTTCTATAAATACATTAGGAGAAAAAGAAAGATGAAGGAAAGTAAATCCACAACTTAGTGGCGAAGAAGAGCTTATAATAGACACAAAGGCAGTTAAGGTGTTTAATGTCCATTTTGCTTCTGTTTTCACCAAATGTTAATTGTGGACAGATGTTTAACACAATCAATATTGAAAACAAGAGGTAAGGTACGCATGCCATGATAGGAAAAAACAGGTCATAAACTATTTAGATAAAAGTTACATATATCTAAGTTAGCAGGATCTGATTAAGTTCATTTTAAGTACTTAGGCAACTAGCTAAAGCAATCTTAGAACTACCACCTATTATCTTTGAGAACTCATGAAGGATGGGTGAGATCCCAGAGGGTTGGAGAAGAGCAATCACAGTTCCTACCTTTTAAAAAAGGGGAACAAAGTGGACCTGGAGAATTACAGAACAATCATTCTAACTTAGATACCTGGAAAGATACTGGAAGAGATTAATTAAATTTGTAAGTACCTAGGAAAATAATGTTAAAGAATAGCCAGCTTAAATTTGTCAAACCAACCTAACTTCCTTCTTTGACAGGGTTTTGACAGAGGGGAAGCATCCAGCAGGATACATCTTGATTTTATGAAGGCCTTTGAAACAGGCCCACATGAGACTCTCATAAGCAAACTAATTAAATGTAGTCTACATGAAAATACTACCAAGGGGAATGCACACTTGGTTGAAAGACCACACTCAAAGCAGTTATCAATGGTTTACTATCAAACTGGGAGGAAATATTTAGTGGGATCTAGCTGAGGTAAATCCTAGGTTCAGTATTATTCATTATTTGTATTAACGAGTTGGAAACGAGTGGAGTGTATGCTTATACAATTTCTGGATAAACCAAGTGGTATGGGTTGCAAGCACTTCAAAGGACAAAATTAGAATTCAAAAGGACATTGATAGATTGGAGAATGGCTCTGAAATCAACACAAGTCAATAGAAACTAGTGGCAAAGTAGTAAACTTAGGAAGGAAAAGAAAAACAGATGCACAACTACCCAATGGAGAATAGCTGATCAGACAACAGTTCTTGAGAAAAGGATGAGGGGGTTAATAGTAGATCTTAAACTGAACATAAGCCAACAATGTGATGCAGTTGCAAAAAAATAATATTGTGGGGTATATTAAAAGGAAGCAACTATCCTGCTGTGTTCTACATGGGTAAGGCCCATCAGCTGGAGTACTGAATCCAGTTTTAGTGCCACACTTTATTCTCCATATCCACTGAAGGTACAGTAAGAAGTAATCAGCTTGATCTGCAGCAAAATATATTTAAGTTAGATAAGAAGGGGGAGGGGAGACTATAAGAACAGCTATGTACTAGAACAGGATGCCAAGCGATGCTGTTCAATTACTGTAGGGGAGGACTTTTAAGAACAGGTTAGGCGAATGCTTCCCAGGGATGATATATTTGATCCTGCATCAGCACAGGAGGCTGCACTAGATGACCTCTTGAAGTCCCTTTCAGTTCTACATTTCTATAATTCAGTTATTTCCTTTCTTAAAAGACACATCCTCCTTTTAGTATGAATTTATTGTCTTGAGATTTGCTTCTATTTTATACCCACATACACTATAAAGGAGATTCAATGTTTTTGTCTTTACCCATTTCGAAGACATCGATTCCTTCCTGTCCACCTCCCCCAGTTTTACCATGCAGTTTGAAATCAGTGATTATTTGCCTGTACAATATTAACACCACTGTTAAAACATGACATAGCTAGAAGTAGCTGAAGCTGCTAAATCAGAATGTGTTTTTCTGAAGTCTTCTGGCTTACAGTATCTGGTTCATCCAGTATCAATTCTATAGCATGATTTAAATATTTTGCCCTTTTGTTAAACTATGCAACCAGTTAACCACCCGTGGAAGGGTCTACTATTTGCATAGTAACTTAGGCTTCCAAAAGGTGAGGAGAGCAAATAGACTCATGAAGCTTTACACAATTCAACCCAGATACATTTGCACCCATTACATTGAAAACCAGAACCAACAAATAGATGCAAACTATTTTAAGTGTTAATCCTTATTTTGCAAAAGCGGCGAGGAGTCCTGTCGCACCTTATAGACTAACAGAAGTGTTGGAGCATAAGTTTTCGTGGGCAAAGACCCACTTCGTCAGATGAATGTAGAAGTGGGTCTTTGCCCACAAAAGCTTATGCTCCAATACTTCTGTTAGTCTATAAGGTGCCACAGGACTCCTCGCCGCTTTTGCAGATTCAGACTAACACGGCTACCCCTCTGATACTTGAATCCTTATTTTGAAGCCCATCATTAGCATTGGGGTTTGCTTTTAGTGTAAATACCAATGAGCGTGGTAGAATTGATTGTGTGCTAATTTTACAAAGCAATTTTAAATGTAGGACAAGGCAGAGCCTTATGGGAGCATTCTTTAACTTCAAAGGACATGATTAAATTCCCAGAATGTTTGTAGAATAAGAAAGGCAAGCTTCCAAGGACAGATACATGTTTCAAATACTAAAATCCAGAAAGTGGAAGTAAATCTGACTAGACAACACTAACAGAAACATTAATGATCAATTACCTCTGATTCATAATTCAGATGGTTTTCTACAGGAGTTGAACAAAGTCTAATTGAGGGTTCAGAAAGCAAAAGCATCAGCACAGATAAATATTTTCCCAGTGGAAGTCCAGCCAGAAAAGCAAGCCTTGTGCATTTATCAGATATAATTTTAAAAGATGCAATTTGAAATGATTCCTTCCTCAAGGAGATGAAAACTCTGCAAAATGTGAAAACTCAGATCTAATGATGAATGAAGAGAAAATACAGTTCTGTTTCCATAACTGATGTTCTTTGAGATAGATTGCTCATGTCCATTCCAAAATAGGTGTGTGTCCTTGCCACATGCACCAGTGCCAGAAGTTTTTCCCTTAGCATTATCTGTAGGGGAGTGTCCTCTTGGCACATTATAAGGCGTGTCCTCTTGGCACATTATAAGGCGTACTGCCCGCTCCCCACACTCTCAGTTAGTTCCTTCTTGCCAGAAACTCAGACAGTAGGGAAGGAAGGTGGGTCGTGGAATGGACATTAACACCACAACTTGAAGAATGCCAGTTATGGAAACAGGTAACCATTTTTTCTCCAAGTGATTGCTCATGTTCATTCCACATTAGGTGACTAAGCAGTACCCTTGGAAGCAAGTAGGAGTTCATGGCCTTGAAGATTCTAGCACAGCTTTGTTGAACCCAGTGTCGTCTCCGCCCTGCCGAGTGATGGCATAATGAGACATGATCATGTGGTCAGAGGACATCATCATGGCGCTACAGATGTCCTAGATCAGGATGTGTGCCAGAAAGTCTGCTGAAATTGCTTGCACTCTAATTGAATGGGCTTTGATGCTCAGTGGTGCTGGGACCTTTGCCACCTTGTAACAACAAGTCTTTATGCAAGAGGTGATCGAACTGGAACTCCCCTGCAAAGAAACCAGGAGGCCCTTGATCCTATCCACTGTAACGATGACAAGTGGGTTGATTTATGGAAAGGCATGGGTTCCAGCTAAAATCAAAGCCCTCTAGATCTCCAGTGCGTGCAGACACCTCTCCACAGCAGTCTTGTGCTGCTTCAGACTGAACGCTAGGAGGAACATGTTCATATTCAAGGAAGATAAAACCTTTGACAGGAAGGCCAAGAGAAGATGCAGCTGGACCTTGTTTTTGTAGACAAAAAGCCCCCAACCGTGTACAGCAATTCTAAGGCCAGGAAGACCTAGAGGGTCAGGACTAGTGTTCTTGCTAGAGGGGTGTGTGCGCGCACACACTGGCAAACTGTGCTTGGAATCCTACTGTCAGAGTCCCAGGTCCAGAGGCCGTCGAGGGGTCCTGTGGGCATTCCCCTCGGTCTCCAAAGTGTGATGGCTTCATGTAGGCAAGCACTGGTATAACATCCCTCATGATGGGTAGTGAGCAAGAGAATCTGCAATTCTAAGAGATTTATGTATCTAGTGGATTTAGTTAATGATCATCTCCCCTGCATGGTGTCATTGTGGAGATATGCTCCCCAACCAATTATGGAGGCATCAGTTGTTAGGATAATAGTCACTGTTGGCTGGAGGAAAGCAACTCTGACAAACATTGTTGGCTATGTCCACCAAAGCAGTGAGTCTTTGGCTTTCATCAGCTTGGCTAAGCCGTTGTGGAGGCAGTGCTTGTAAGGAGATATACTGCAGATAGCCATGCCTGGCCATAAAAATGGTCACTGCTATGTGGCCTAGAAGTTGGAGATATGTTTTGGAAGAGATATGGGGGCAGACCCATATTTTGGATACCAGATCTATTATAGCTAAGCACCTGTGTGGTAGTAGGAGGGCTATGGCTTATATATCATGCAACTGTATGCCAATGAATTCCAGTTATTGTACTAGAATTGAAGTAAACATAGCTAGGTCTCCTTATGAATCTAGAAATGTGAACAGTGCATTGGTCTTGGATGGGGGCTTTGGAAGATAGTTGTCCGAAGTATGGAAAAATGACAACTCCTTTCTTTCTAAGGCAAGCAGTGACTATCTCAAGAATCTTAGAGAATGCCTGAAGTGCTGAGGACAGTCCGAGAAGTAGTACCTTGTACAGATAACAGATGACCAGGCAGAGTGCAAGGGCCTCTTGTGGGAGTCTGATTTAAAATGGATACTTTTGTAGAGAAGTGCTAGTGATTTTGTCTTAAACTTTTCATGACTTATTTTGCTGAAAACTTATCTAGAAGGCAGCAGCCCATTCTGATAGAATGATCTTGAAGCACCAGTAGGAGAATACAGGAATTTCATTTTACAGACAGTTAACATTCTCTGAAGTGACAATTAAAAAAGGGAATCTAGATTAAATGTTTAAAGCCAGTAATGTAGAATGGAGGCATTTGGAACGATAGTTTCATCTATGGTATAACTGTATGCAGCATATACTGTATCTAATACTTTTTTCTTTGTACACAGTTGAAGAAAAATGTGATCAAAATTAATTCTACAACTAGTGCAAGAGTTTGAGGAAAAGTGTTCCAAGAAATGCCATCCTACAAAGTCTTTCCCTCTCCACATTGTGCCATATATATGGGCCAGCAAGTTGGAAGCTGTCTGCCCAAAAGGTGGTTGTACTTTGCTGACAGAGTAGAAAAGCACTTTGGCTTCATTGGCACTAATGTCTATTAACAGTGCCTTTTCAAGATATTACAATTACCAATATAAAAATACATTGTGTTGTCTTTTTGGATGTATTCTATGTATGTTTATTCATATAAGAAGGTTCTGTCTTCCTTAGCCAAGTAGAGATAGGCTGACCAGAGGCTAAGCTTCTGCAAGTTCTTACAAACATCTCAATGTCAAATGACTGCACTCATACAATTATGAATTGTCACTGGCACCATTTGAACTACTTTGGAATGCTAACATTGTATCCAAAATGTATTTACTTTTTTTTTTTAAATAAGCAGGCTGTGCATACAGCGTTAGATAAGATTATGATTTCAAAATTGAAAACTGCAGAAAAAAATCTAAGTCTTTAAGTGAGGTTCCTCATTTTGGAATACTAGTTTGTCTCGTTATAATTTTATAACACTATTCCATTGTTATAAGAAATACCACCATGTAAAAGTTATTTCTTTTAAAATGTGCATTTAAAACTGAATTTGTTTTGGACAAAATTTAAATGAGAGATTTCTCCTACTATAAGGAATAGCATTAAAATTATTAGTTCAGTGCTTTCTAATGATTTAGTAATCAGTACAAAATGGGAAGTCATATGCAACATCTACATACACTGCAGCTATTTCTAGTACCTTAATTGAGTTCTTCACACAAGTGTACTGGACAGCAAAGTTGGAGGAGGAAGAAATTGCATTACTCTTGAAAGACAGTTGAGGAACAGTCAGAGAAAGTTTTCCCCTCCCCGCCTCCCAGGTCAATTTAAATCTATTCCAAAAGGCAATCTACAGTAAACTTATTTCAGGGATAGCACGCCTTTAGCACCAGGCATGAGAGCAAAGGATTAATAAAATTGTTTCTTTTAAAGTGGGCATTGACATGTTTTGCAAAGTACACTTGCACCTTATTATTTCAGTTCCAGGTTGCATATAATATTCCTTTTAAGCTCCAAAACTGAGTTGTCCTAAAACTGTGGAATGGAGTCTATTTGCCTTGGAGGCAAACAGTTGAAGCCAGTGCAAATGCAAGGGTTCTGTTAAACAGCAATCTCAATATGATGAATTGTCTATTAGTGGTAACGTCTGTGGGAGTTGCCATGTTCATTCAGTCCTAAAGTTTTTTGGGGAGACAGAGCATATAAATACTGTCTTCTTACCCTTCCCCAATCCATGCCCTAAATCACATGTAGCTAATACTAAGGGTCACTCAAGAGTAAAGATTGTATAGGCAGGGCCTATAAGCTACCAGCTAAATCAGCAAAGCAGAGATGTTAATTTAGCTGGCATGGAGAAACCTCTTGTTAATGAGCATGTGCTCTCCCAAAGATGTCTATACTCAACTCTTTGGGGTGCGGAAACTATGTTGAAGGATCAGAGGGGCAGCTATGTTACCCTATCCCACAAATGGTCCTATAGCACCTTAAAGACTAACCAAAAATACAGACAGTATCTCAAGCTTTCATCTGAAGAATGGATTGTGCCCACGAAAGCTCATGATACTATCTATATTTTTGGCTAGTCTACAGTGCTACAGGACCATTCATCGTTTAAGTTTATGTTGAAGTCTCTCCCATTCACATATAGCAGTGTCTGCATCATGATAAGACAACCCAAGTTGCATCAATTTCAGTTACATGATTTATGTAACTGAACTAGCATAACTTAAATTGACTTACAGCATTAGTGTAGACCAGTGTTTCTCAAACTGTGCTCCGCAGAGCCCCAGGGCTCTGCGAGACATCTCCAGGGGCTCCGCAAGATTGACAAACTGGAAACATTGATAGGTACAACACATACAATCAGTGGACCGCTGGGGCTCTGCATAAATTTACACGCATGTAAAGGGCTGCGGAGCCCAAAAAAAGTTTGAGAACCGCTGGTGTAGACCAGCTCTCAGATTTGTTCACATCTGTATTAATACAGCTGAAGTTACTCACACACACAGTGCCAGTTAAACTGAAGTACCACAGAGCTACACAGTATGTAAGTATGATCAGACAGCAATAGAAGACACAGATAGGACAAGGGAAATAAAGCTGCAGAATCTTCTGTAGCACAATTCAAGTTTATTTCATTCATTCATTCTTGCAACAATCTTAAAAATACAGTATCATTTAGCATTCTGATGTCAATGAACCATGATAACGATAGACCTGTGTCAAAATAGCTACACTGGTGAAAAGAGGAATATCAAAATGCACAAAGCACTAATTTTCTTCCATCACTGCGTAGAAAGATATGATTGTTTCTTCATTTACAAAATATAATTAAGACAGTTCATTTTGAAATTTTGCATGCAACACTGCAATTGCTTGAACTAGGACACTCCACTCTTACCAGCCTCTTCTACAAACAAAATAATGCATTCAATATTGTATTAAAGGAGAAGTTCCATTTAAGATTCAAAGATTTCTTTCAATGAAGGAAGAGAACAGAGAATGTAAAACCTCAGATTTAATTTTAAAATACTCAACCCAAATTTGAAAGGGAAAGCTACACAAACTAAATTGATTTCCAAATGTATATATTTCCAGTTGGCTTTGACAAGATATTTAAGCCTTTGTGTTTCTATATTACAGTTTTCTGTGCATTCAAAAATTTAGTTTGTCAATTTCTCACATAGAAGGGCTAGAGAGAAACAGGTAGCGACCCAATTTCTCACAATGTGATGAAAAGGAAGTGCATTAACAAACCTATTGTCTACACACAAAACAAAGATTAAAGCATTTATATTTCTTTAAAAACCTGGACAAAAATGACAACCTTTTATGTAGTAAAAAAGGAAACAAATTCTTCTTTAGTAAAAAATAAAGATTTAAATATCAATCCTCTAACCATTCTGGCAAAGTGGCCTGGATTTTTATTCAGTCAAATTAAACATGCTCTTATAAAAAATTTCTTGCAGGTTTCTTCATGTGAAATAGATAAAGAAAAATTAAAAAGTTTAAATAATTGTAGAAAATGAAGGCAAATAACCTCCACTATCACCAGAAGAACAGTACAAAAAAGGTCCAAATGATCCAGTGCTATAATAATCTCTTAAGTGGGAGGTAAGGGTGAATGAGATGGAGAAGGGTAAGGCAAAGAGGAAAAAAGATGGTAAGAGGTTATGGCGAAGTATACAATTTGCTGACATAATTCATTAAACTTGAAAGCAAAAAAAATAATTTCAATTTGCAGTTTTCTGGACGAGTATTTAACAGCATAAGACTAGTTTACGCAAACATAGTACTAATTATTTCAGTGATACTACAGAATGTCAGAATTTTATTCGGCATCCACACTACTGTAATGAGACTATGATGGTCCAGCATTGATTAGAGATTGATTACAGAGATCTTTATTTTAAAGACTTAATAAAAAACAATTAGCCAAATGTGTTTGTTCATTACCAGTTATTCAGTGATTGGTTACAGTTTAAAATATTTCTAATCTTTCTACTGCCATTCATACCTCCCAGAAATCCAAGAAACCCATCAATAGTTACTCACTACAGTTCCTCATTGGCCAGAATGACTATTCTGGATTTTTTTTAAATCATGTGGGGATGTTCTATATTTATAATTCCGTTTGTTCTCATTTTACATTCTAAATACAAGGTTGTTCATAATTGATGCACATTCAGTTGTATGCAACATGGTTAAAATATGAACCCAAAATGGGTCAGTACATATTTATCTTGATGGCAATTACCAGAGAGACAGTATTGCTCACCTTCCTGACATCACCAATTCCAAACATGAGAAATAAAAATAAGGTTTGCTTGTTTTGTTTAAACATACTCAGTTTTAAACATTATAAACATTATGGATGTTTTCTGAACGTTACCGTAACGCCTGAAAGTTGCACATACCAATCTCCCAAACAGATATCTTTATATAATGTATGCCTCTTTAAAAATACTATGAACTGTTTGGGTGAGCTGGTAGGTGTCTAATGCAAATTAAAGCTGAAAAACAAGAGCTCAGACTTTCTTGGAACGAATGAGGTGGGGATCCCTTGTTACAACCTTAAATTTGCTTCCAATGAGTTATCTACTGCTGTAATATTTACTGGTACAATAACTTCCAGATGAAACTTAAATATGTTTGTAGGACCATAAAGGATACAGGAATTAAACAGAAGCTTCGGAAAGAGGTTCGTTACTCTGTTAAAAACATTCAGCCAATTGATAAGGAATCTTAGGAAACCCCTTATTTTCTTTTCTCTGGTGGTAGTTCTAGATTTCAGTTAAATTGCATTTCAGCCTTTTTCTGATAGTAGAACACAGATAGTGCTTCATGTAACATTTTTTGAAACTATAGCAAAAAACATTTAGCAATTTTGATATTTGTTTTACTGAGAACATCTAAATTTCTAGCAGCACTAAGTTTAAATTATTAAGCAGAGAAATTCTTCTTGGATACCAGAGGGCTTGCAGTTTTCACCATATGCACCTATGTTGTTTATATTGACATAGTAAATGAGGAAATTCCAACTGAAAACCTAAAAGGATAAACTGCAGAGAGATTTCTTATCAAAGAAAAATATCACAAGTCAAACTGGTCAGTTCTGGACAAGAACACAGACTGGAAGGGATGGAGGGAGAATCCAACATCCAATCTTCTAAAGGTATCTTGGCAGGTCTTTTGGAATATAACAAGGTCTTGCCTAAAAACTGATCTGACTTACAAGGAGTGAAAGGAAGGTTAGTGCGGCATCTGATTGGTCAAGGTGGAGACAGAGCCTTTAACTAATATCAGAAGTCTTCAGTATTTCAACATATGCTTTAAAGCAGAAGGATGTAGCTATCAACTGCCTTAGTGACTACATTTTATATCATGGCAGACACTAACAGCATTGGACCACTGTCTTAGCATCTTAGAGCATTTAATACACTACCTTTGTCTACACTGATTTTTCAACACAAAACTGTCAGGGAGGCATATAACCCAATTTTGAAGTGTATGTTCTTTCCCCTCCTGCAGAAGACGTTTGTTTTCACTATAAATGGGGGAGGGGAAAGAGGGAAGATTGTGCATGAAGCAAATCCTAAGGACATTGATTGTACAGATTTCCATTCTCTTCAAAACAGTTTTTTTTTTTTTTAAACACAGAGACCTTTAGTTAGTCTGATGTACTGACACAACACCCCCCCCCCCGCCCCGCCCCGAAAAAAGGTATTTAGCTGAAGAAGCTGGAAGATACAAAGAGTGACAGACAGGCAGCAGTGTGAGGCCACAGAAAAGACATTAGTTGTATCAGTCCATCCGTCACTGAAGAAGAGCTTTGATTGCCTGGTTGTCAGTAGCTTCAAAGGCTGTTAGTCCATCTGGGCCTTTCACAGTCTTATCAGCACCCTGTAAAGAGATGAGAAGATTTGTCACTTACTAAGATGTGATGTCCTTTGCTATCTGCAGTTTCTCGTGAAGGGGTTCTGGCACATTTTAGTTACATTAGAGAACTACTTTGAACTCACTAAATTGCTCACTTTTTTTACATCCTGTATATTTCTCAGAAACCACAAGAAACTTAGTTTTATAGCTAAATATATCCAATCTTTCGGTTTTGAAGTACACTGAATTTGAACTACTACATAAAAACGGTTGTCATCCCACTTTCTATGGCACAGAGTGCTTCAGAAAGGTCATGTTAACACTTATGAATTACAGTACAGACAATTTACTAGCATAGCCCATTAGAGATCAGAAAATTGATGAAAACCATTTATTTCATATGTGCATACTGAAATTTGTATCATAGCAAGTCACTATAGCTCCCCAATTTCTATAAATTTGAAAGGTTCTTCTATATCTCAAAAATGATACAAATATCTTCAAAAAAGCCTATGAAGATTCAATGAGAGGGAATCAATTAACAGGACAAGGTTAGTAAGGCACAATACTGTCCATGTTAAAATCCTCAGCAATAAGCCTGCTCACCAGTATGTTGCCCTAACTTTGACATACTAGTTCAGGGGTCGGCATTCAGAAGTGGTGTGCCAATATTTAACTTATTCACTTCTATTTACAGATCTGTGCACCATGGGAGGGGAGGATGCCTGTGTATGGTGACCATACTTTCTGAACCAGCTGCAACTAGAGAGAATGGTTCAATTAAACAGATTAAGCATTAACTCATTAGTTTACCAAACTTCATTTTAAATAAAGTAAAATATTAATTTATGTCCAACACAAAAGGTTTCAATGTTTGTTTTATGTATGGCAGGAGTGGGGGAAACTATCAGCTGGGGACCACAGAAGTGAGGGACCAAAAAAATCTCCAAAACCCCCAACCCTCACTGATGTGGCCCCCCAACAGACACCTCACTCCTCTAGTGCTTCAGAATTTCAGACCTTTTCCTACCAGATATTTTCCCATCTTTAATTCTATTTACTACCCCCATCCTTAGAGGATGTAGATTTTTTTATTTTATTCCATGCCAAGTCTAAACTGACAAAAGTGCAAAGCACAACATTGTTTCAGCTGTATCCTAGAAGTGGTATTATGTACTTGGAAAAACTTAGTTTTTCCTAATTAATTAAACACACTCAAAACCACGAATTCTAAGTTTTACATTTAGTATTCATCAATACTAATCAAGACAAGTCCCAGGTCATCATTAACGTCCTGTGTTAAGACCACCTGTAATAATTTGGGAATCTGTATGATTTTTTTACATCACATCTATACCTCTCCCCAATCCTCTCCAAGACAGTCACTGTTTGAACACTGCCTGCCCCCTATGCACCGGAACTCCACACCATAACCCTGCCTCTTCCCCTCTACATGGAGCTGGCATCTCTACTCACTCCTTGTATATTCTTCTACAATCACACCCTACTTTTTTGGGCAAGAGTAGACATTTGTCCTTTTCTTGCCAACAGATCAAGAGCAAAACAAATGCCAAACAAATGCCAACTTTTGCCAACCCTCCCTTCCTCCCCAAAAAATAAGAGCCAGGACAGCCAAGACAGCGCTTAAAAATGGACAGCCAAAGGAGGACAGTTACTCGACTCTTAAGTGAACTTGGATAATGGGACTGACTTTTTGCTCTCAAGTCATAAAATTTAAAATGTTGCATTAACACTAGTTATGTTGCTATGTTCTATTTGATTGCAGTTTACACAAATTTCACCTGTACTGTATTACATCTTTACACTGTTGTTCTCATTCAAGTCAATTACTTTTGTAGTTGTTTTTCCTTACAACCCTCAATTTAACAGAATCTTTGTAAATGCAGATTAATATCTTATTTTTCCTTTAGCTGGTTTGTGAAATCCATATAAGATACTCTATCACTAAGACTGGTAGTGTTTTAAATAACACAACATAGCTCATGCATTTTAATTTAAAACTGCAATAGCACAAATTAGGATGAGTTTTGAAAGATGGATGTAAAACCCATCTCATACTAACAGTATGAATATCTCTCGGTGAGAACATAAAACAAGGCCCATGTTAAAATGAACCATGTTTCAAGTTTGGCTCTGGGCCATACTTGGAATAAGACTACAGAACAAACCGCACTTGGAAGCAAACTCCTGAAGGCCTTCAAACTTCCATTTCCTGAATGGAAATTGTATGTGTTTCTTTAAACTACCCGCACTAAATGGTAACTCTGCCCTTCCCCCAAACAAGTCTAAGCTCAAGATGCAAAGATAACCTCTCAAAAATCAGCCTCTTAATCTCGAAAGAAGCCGTCAGTCTCTCAGATAAGTCATCATTTGGTCTGGTTAGCATAAGGAGAGTGGGGAAGAAATAATAAATGCTATCCAACAAGCAATGAGGAATGTAATTTAATCCATTTCCTGTGTCATTTCATCCTTAGACCTTTTTGGAGGCAAGTACAATATTTACATGAAATGTATATTGTGCTTACCACAACTCCTAATTGTATATTAGTAGATCAGAAGTCTCAAACATTTCACAGATTGTGTTTTCTAATTTTCCATGGATTTAAAAAAAACCCAAATCTTGCTCAGCTTTTAACATTTTCGCCTCAGTTGTAACTCCTCAAACAGCTGCAGTATAATTTGTCCACATTAGAAAATTAAAGGAAAAATGAAGTCACCCATTACTTCTGCATCAAATTTATTTCTGCATTCAACAGAAGTTAAATGGGTGATGTATAGGAATTAGGATTATACTAAAATACCAGAACTGAAGAAATGGGGCTTAAATAAAAGTGGGCAAGTTCAGTGCTCACAAGAAAGTATGTTTGGTGCTAGTCCGAAGTAGGATTAGTTCAAGAATTTGTGACTTGTCCACATACTTTTTTGCCAATGCACTTCAACTTGATGAAGCCATCATCTGGGCCCTAAGAAATTTTAGAGTAGAAAGATCTTTGAGAAAGTGGGATTCAACCACATACACACACACAGGAGGCAAAGTCCCAACCAATTTTCAGTTGAGACCCAACTAGGATTTGAAACAAAGCTTTGATAAGTAAACCTATTGGCTATTAACAAATCCTTATGCTCCCAAACCAAGCTTTCTTTTCCCCCTGTTAAATATGTCAAAGTAGTTAGAAACAGCAGTAGGGAGACCAAATCTCACTGGCAAGAAAGTTAAGAGTGCTCTTCATGATTAGTGTAACTATTTATATGCAAATCTAGAGAATTTACCAGTGTTCTGTCTGGCAAAGGCAAGGTACAAAAAATTATCCTCTTATTGTAGTGATACTCAGACTGAAGCTCGTGAGCCTCACGTGGTGCTTTAATGTCTCTTATGGCTCTTGCAGTTCATGATATTAAAAATGCTAATTTATTAAACCGAAGTTATCAGAATATTTTTACCAGATTAGCTGACTGTAGTTGATAAAATATTTGGTCATTTTGCTGTGACAATTTTATATACAGACATGTATGATTATTCTCACAGCAAAATTACTGACCAAGTTCTTTAATACATATGAACACTAAGTATTTCCTATTGCACCATTTAATAGATTTTTTTTTATATATATAAAAAATTTTTTTTAAAAATAGGAATTAACACTGTTTCAGGATGTTAGATTGCATTTAATCAACTAGTTGATGGACCTTCCATTGACTAGTCAATTAGTCCATAAGGGGGGGCACTGCAGAGTTGCAGCGGGGGAGCTAACCCTGCTGTGGCTCTGCCTTTTAAATATATTAAGAGCTGCCAGGCTCTTAATACATTTAAAAGGCTGAAGCGCAGTAGGGGTGACTGGGCATGAGCCAGGACAGAGGATTCCTGGCTCACGCCTGGTCCCCCCTCCTCCACTGTACTTCAGCCTTTTAAACGTATTAAGAGCCTGGCAGCTCTTCATACATTTAGAAAGAGGTGGTGGTATCTGGGAGCCCAGTCCCCTGCTACACCTCTGCTTCCCCTGGCCCCCACAGGTGCTGGGGTGGAGCTGGCTTAAAAGCTGATAGAGGCAGTAAGGGGGGGAGGGAGGAAGCAACTAGTCAAGTCACTACTCGACTATCTGATAAGCTTATGCTTATTGGATTGTCGACTAGTCGCTTACATCCTTACTACTGTTGCTCTTTTGGGTAACACCAATTGCTAATTTTGTTTCTGAACCACTGAGGTTAGAGCATCACTGCTCTATTGGAAGAGTTTTTAAAGCTGCATCTGAGGTCATGTCTCAAACTTATTTGAAAATGTAATCTCACAGTTCACGTTAATTGCATGCTCTGCTACAAAAAGTCTTGCTGTGCCATAAAAGAAAGAAAATTGAGCTGCTCAAATAATCCTTCCTAAATAGGTATGATAAAGTGCTAATTTCATTGCGGGAACCTAATTTTGGGCCCTCCCAAATTAACTCTGCACCTTAGGTCAATGTTTCTCACACTAAATTTCACATGAGATATATTACTTCCATTCTTTAGGTATTGGATAATATGAGACTACAATTACCTTTTTGTTAAAATAGGCAAATACAGCCCCCCCTCCCTGTACAACTTAAGTATTTCTTAGTGAGCTGTGCTTTGCTAGCTATGACAGTTTTGATGGGAAATAACCAATATGTTAAAGAAATTAAAGAAATAAAAAGAGTCACATTGGTAACCTACCATTCTGGTTTGGACCAGAGAAACTGGCACTCTCCTTCAAACTACCTTTCGCTCTGGCAATGCACAGAAATGAGTTTGCATACATTTAAGTGTCCCCACCACAAACATCTATTTTCAAGTTGCACAACCTGTTGCAAACTTAGGGCTAAAAACACTCAAGTTAGTGAGTTTTGACCCTTAAAGGTTTCCGGGGTAGCACAATTTGGAAGGGTTCTTTGGTCTATCTACAAGTTGAACCTCCCTGGTCCGGCACTGTTGGGACCTGACCAGTCCCAAATGAGACAATTTGCCACACCAGAGGAGATTTACCACCACCAATCCCCGAGTCCACTGTCAGCTGCTGGCAGACTGCCCTAGCAGGCAACCCCATCTCGCCCTCCCTATAACCTGACTGGGCTGCCTGCCCAGCTACTACTAGCTTACTGGGAGACACAGGCTCCAGCTCCTGCCATGGGACTCTGGTCCCACACATCTGGGAGCAGCCACGGGGCTTAGGCTTTACCCCAGCCCCACGCAGTCTGGGGGTTGCTGTGGGGACTCTCACCCCACACTGCTGTGGGGCTCTGGCCTCAGCCTGTGGTGCCCCCAGCTGGGCTGCTAACCCTGATACCCAGGCTCTTTGGTCTGGCAACGCCACAGATGCTCCTGGACCAGAGTGTTGGATGTTGGAGATGCAACTTGTGCCAGTAATCTCAAAGAAAATTTTACACTTGTCCCGCAGGCTTAGCTTGGCAACTTCCTGGTTGTTTATCAGTTTGTGTTTTAGGTGGTATCAGACAGGCCTGGACCATTAGAAAGACAACTTATTTGAAAACATTTAATGAACGCAATATGCTAAAATCATGCCTGTAATTGACTGTAGCCAATCACTATGATTAGCATGACAACAATGCCAGAGAGCTCCATCACCTGCAACCTCCAAATATACATCATTTTGCTGCAAGTAATAAACAGAGCAAATCAATTCCTACTTTCTAGAGGGAAAAGTCTCAGTAGAAACCTAGTAGATTATTTCCACTGAAGCATAAGTTCTAAAGGGCCTAAGAATGAGAAACAGACAGCCCTAACTTTTGCAGAAGCAGCTGGCTTAGGGAACTCATGCAGAAAGGGAACAAAATGAACACAAACCCATGCATTTCAAAAAGTGTTATCTGTAGCATAGCTATGCAAACGTGTTATCACAAATCTCATGCTAAATATCCATAGGCTCTCGTATTTTATTTTGCATGTTAAATAAATGTAAATTGCTTGAACAGGTTACATGGCAATTTCTTAATCACCACATTTGACTTTCATATTAGATGAAAATGCTTGTACTTGTATATCACCACCATTTTAAGATGTACTGATGTATTAAAGCAAGAGTTCAAATAGCTTAACCATAAGGCCATACACTTCATAACACATGAAAAAAAAATTGCTTCCTAAAAGTCCAAAGACTACTATAGTAAATTGTTCTATTTTTCCATTCCCCCAGGAACTTCAGTGCAACTTCGTTAATAGGTCAAAGCACATGAGAAAATGCTCCCTCATAATCAATGTCAGTACTGTTCAAGTACCCCACTACCTGATAAGTCTAACCTTAGCTTATCAGGTAGTCAACTACTCTTAAGCTTATCAGGTAGTCAACTACTCTGAGGAATCACTTAGTTCACATGTGCGAAGTAATAGCCATCCTGAAGGTAGGACCTATCTGATAAGCCTGTCAGACCTATAATTCCCCTAATGGTAATCTTTAGGTAGATCACAGTCAGTCAGTGAAGTCAGGTTTGCATTTCAGCTCCTGTGACAGTTTTAAGTAAACCCCTCATCTTGGGTGGAGGGAGAGAGAATAAGGTGAGGACTTCCTGTTAACTACCTCAGAAACTGTGCTATCATTTTGGCTCAGGCACAGCTTGCCAAGTCTGGTGAATCACAGCTGGTTAGCAAGCTGGAGCTGCTGCAAATGCAGTCAGAAGTGCCACAAGTCAGCTCTGCCTCCCTGCAATCTCTCCCCTCCCAGAACACATCAGGGACCAGGAGTTGCTACAGAGTTTTCAGTTCTGTTCCCCTTGCAGAAGCTCAGAATTTGGCACATTAGCTAAAATTTTTTTCTATAAAAAGAAATGTAAATAATTCAATATGTAATGTGAGAGAAGACATTTATGTCGGTTTAATGCTTAAAAATAATCTAAAAGGCTCGGATGATTGTGTAGTGTCTAAGTAGAGTCCTGCACAGACTTATAAATGGGATTCTGATAAGGACGAAGGACTGAGGCCTTCATACGTCAAATTAGATGATTGTCTCCTAATATTGCTTAGAATTGCCACCAAAAACTGTAGCAGGTAAGTTACTTAAGATTAGGAGCTCAGAGAATTGAGTTACAAGTAAAGTACAAAAAGGGGCCTCGACTGTACTTACAATGCTGCTTATCTATCTGTCCGCTCCCCTCCCTACTCCAACTACTCCCCCTAGACAGATGAACCAACTCTGGCATAATCAAACAGGAACTTTTTCAAGGTGCTCTGTACCTGGTAGGTTTGGACCAGGCAGGGAGCTGTGCCAAAGTGATGAATGAAGCTGAATAGGGTCTACCAGTGATCTATGGGTGAAATCTTTGGAACAGTAGACTACTAGTTAAATTGACCTTTACAGTACCATGCACTCTCTCTCTCATCTAAAAGAGAGAAATAAAACAACAATTAAGACGACTTCATCTCTAGGAGCGTACAAAAAAAGTTTCCAGCTACTTAACACACACTTAAAGTTTGCTCTCTCAAAGACTCTGCAAATTACTTGGAATTTTCTTCATGAATTCTACTTTAGCTTTTGGACTTATCAGATCTGTCCAAAGCTGTGTGTCTGTTGGTTGTGGAAGTGGATTTTAGAGTGGAAAATTCTGCATTTAGTGGAAACTTAGCCACATTCTTTTCCTATGTATCTACCATCAGCCACTCCATAAAACAATACTTATTAGGACTGTCAATCCTAGTATTTTCTTGTGTGTATTACTAAGGTTTCAGCTGTCAGCACTATCTCTAATTTATAATGATTAGAAAGTCAGTTTCCTCAGACAATGATAGTACAATTATTGTGTATGGGCATGTATAGCAAACAAAATCTAGCCTGAGCCTCCACAATGTCAAGTTTCTTCTGTTATCTCCTAAGTGACACACTGTCATATAATGAATAAGAATTACTTATTGAGTGACTAACCATCTAATTTTTAAAAAGAATCCTATAGAACATTAAGTTAAAAAAGGGCTGTTGATTAGCCAGTTAACTCACATGATTAACTCAAAAAATTCATCTGGATTTATTGCATGCTTAAACAATACAAAATCCAACTGGAATGTACTAGATTTTTGGATGTTTTCTACATTTAAATATATTGATGTAAGTTAGAGTAGACAGTGCCCACTTTATTATTTTAATTATAAATATTTGCATAGTAAAAAATACAAATAATATTTTTTCCGTTCACCTCATACAAGTTTTATAATGCAATCTACTGTGAAAATGCAACTCCAAAATACTTGTTAAATAACTGCAGTCAAAAAACAAAACAAACTTAGAGCCTTCGTGTCCACTCAGTCCTACTACTTCTTTAGCCAATCACTAAGCCAAACAAGTCAGTTTACATTTCTGGGAGATGATGCCTACTTATTTACAACAGGACCTGAAAGTGTTTGCAATGGCACCTATAAATGTGCCATGCAAAGTAGTTATGTGCCAGATATGCTAAACATTCATTTTCCCTTCATGCTTTGGCCACCATTCCAGATATGCTGCTTGCATGCTGACGACTCATTTAAAAAGTTTGTTAATTTGTGACAACTTCTTGGGGGAGAATTATATCTCCTGCTCTATTTTACCCATATTCTACTATATATTTCATGTTATAGCAGTTGCAGATGGTGACGTTGAACATTTTAGGAACATTTTCACTTCCGATTTGGTACCTTGTGTGTTCTCAAGGTGAGATTTCTAAAGATAGCTACAGCAATCAACCCAAGGTTTAAGAATCAGAAGTGCCATCCAAAATCTGAGGGACGAGGTGTGGTGCATGCTTTCAGAAGTCTTAAAAAGAGGTACATGCCTGTGCAGAATCTATAGAAACAGAACCACCAAAAAAGAAAGTTAACCCTCTGCTGGTGGCACCTGTTGGTGGCAGATGACATGCATCCATGCTGATGACCAGTTCCCCCCACCCGCTGTCATCCAGGGGACTAGCAGAGCTGGGGGTCTGGTGCCAGTAGCAGAGATCTGGCCACTCACCAGGAGTGGAGCAACAAGACCCCAGCTTGCTCTACTCTCCTGGCTGCCAAGGACTCTGGCTGCTGACCAGCCCCTTGCTTCTCCCACCTATAGCAATTTGGGGGGCACTGCCCCAGCCACATTTGGCCCACTTTGTATAGCCTGAGCTACATCATTACAATTAGTATAGCTGAGGAGGTACATTTTTTAAGTAAGTGTTTTTGTAGTAACTAGTATTTTTCATTCAGTTCACTGAAATATTTTGGACATCTAACAATAAGAGCAAACAAACTGTACAATCACTATGTAAATTTCTCATAGCAGTACAACTCCCTACTGATTTACAGCATGTTATCTACTTTGCCCTTCCAGTGATTAGACAGTTTTGCCAAGATTTGTGATGATTTTCAAGGCAAATACACCAAGTCTAATCAGGAGAAGTTTACAAGGTAACAGCTGAGGTGCTGCAGTTTTTAAAGAAATTGCACATCACATACTTTCTTTTTAAAAAGGGCTGGGTTGTAAAATAGCAAGAGATAAGAAATGCCGAGGCAAGAATTAAGTTTCACTCCATCTTCCCCCTTGTATCTAGGTATTGAAGGCAATACCAAACTGAATTGACTCCAAAAAGGCAGATGAAGGATAAACATTCAGCCTCAAGTCAGTTTCCTTGATTTTTATCTATCAATGTCAGATAATTCACATTCTGCGAGGTAAGGGACAACTATCCATATTGAACATGTTAAAAAGGGACTAGATGCAAAAACCGAAACTAAGTCAATGGTCAACTATTTTAGAAATTTAAAAATGACTGCCAGTGAAACCACCAACACAACTGCACAATTTGGAGAAAGTTTATTTTAACACAAGTCAGATAAAATTACTACAACTGTTTTGGAATCAGCCAGCCTTGGTGTACTTTTTACACCTGTGGAAGCTCAGATTTCCAATACATAGCTAAATACAGGCAAACCCACTTAAATTTCAAAGTTATGTAAATGCACGAAGTTTGCAGTACAAATTCTACAGAAATTTCAACTATGAGGACTGAGTTTTAGAAAACTCTGCATTTGATTAAATTGGTGTTTACTTGCATACACTAACTATAAACTTTGAGCCTTGCAAAGTTTTTGATGACTCCCAATGTTGGGACACTGTAGATTACCCATTAAGTTTTAAAAACCAAATGGTCCAGAATTTCTTTTCTCCTGCAATTTCAAGAGTCTGTCAAGGTTTTTTTTTTTCCCCCCAGTTACAATCTCATCTTGATGGCTCACGGCTTGAAAGCTTCTTGCTTCAATGGACCATAACTTATTCTGGTAAGCTACTGAAATGTATGGAAGAAGTTGTGCCTAAATCCTTTTACTGCTTCTAAACAGAGTAATCAGTTTAAAGCAAACTGTTTTTATGCTTTGTGCAAAAGCAAACTGTTTTCTTGCATCAGTTAAATTGTTCTCCGGAATTTTTAAAGCTTTTGATTACTGTAGGTCACCTTGACTAAACCTAACTTTATAGCTTCACTTTTATAACAGCTACATTTTGCACTCATTCTTTTGGGGGTACAGAAAATACGCTAACCAAGTTCCTCAGAGACTTGTATAAAAGTAAGGTATTGACATTACAAATCTCAGGCTTTACATGAAAGCTTCAATACCCGTATACTGCAGCAAGTGGTATGAAATTAATTAGTATGGGGACATTTATTGTTCACAGGTTTCAGCATCTTTTCTACTTACAAGATACTTCATAGAGTTATTCTTCACTTCGATTCCTTACTCTGCATTAGTTACCATAGTTCAATTACAGGCATAAAAGTGGTCTGTATTCTTCTTAGTTTCAATAAACTTAGACCAACTATCCACTTGGAAGCATCACTGAATGCAAAATATTACAATCTGAAATGTAGAATGCTGAAACTGGTTTGAAAGGGGAAGTGCAGTAGCAGGATTAATACATATGGAGAATTGGTCCAGAAGACAGTTCTCTTACTGTTGTTTACCAGTTCAACGAATACTCCTGATATCTGAAGACGTGGGTTGTGCCCACGAAAGCTCATGATACCATCTACATATTTTGTTTGTCTTTAAGGTGCTACTAGACTATTTGTTGTTTTTAATTTTTTCCTGTTACAGACTAACTCAGCTACCTCTCTCAAGCTCTTGCTACAAGCATATTGGCCTTCTAGCTGACATTTATATTCTTGCAAGAACCATCATCTGTTAGGGTTACCTGGGACTGTATCAATTCTACTCCTTCAGAGGCCTCCATGTTTTTATCCTTTCTGCAAAGTAGCAGTAAATAGGGGATCAAAGTCCTATTTTGTGACAAAATATTCAGTATTAGAAGTTATTTAGAAGAAAAAGATAGAAACACTACTGCAGCTGTTTTCCCCCAGCCTCCATGCATGCAAGTCTGTATTTCAGCAGTTGGGAGATAAGTATGTCTTTCAGCTAAAACTTAACTGCTTCCAGCTTACCCAAGGGAAAGGTTACATAGGATTACCAGACAAAGTTTAACAAAAAAATGAACATGTACTACTACATTCAGGCTGAAGTTGAAAAAGATGCCCTACACCTTAAAAATCTAACCTTATTTTTATTTCCCAGAGAACATCAGGTTCTGAAGTCCACTTGTATGATCACGGAATAGACAAAGCATGACAATGTCACTTGGCCTGGAATCACTAACACTGCCTCAAACATTTAACTCATCTGGTCAGAAAGTTCAGCTACAGCTTATGCCAGAAAATTCGACATTTGAATCCATTGCTTACATTGGTACTGGCTAATTGAGAGAAGTGGGCACACAGTTGCGACACAAAACTACCTGAAGAAATAGAAGATTGGTGCTACTTTACCTGAATTTATCAGCTGCGTTGGGCTTGTTTATTAGAATGTAAGCATTTCACACAAACAGCCAGAAAAGTCTGAGAATTCTATGTATTGGAAAACATACCATTTAAAACATCTGGTCATAAAATAGGACGTTTAAGTCATGAGCTAACACTAGGTGATGAAAACCAGCATCTGCATTGTGTTTGGCATGGTGAATAAGTTTACTATGAAACTTGCTATTTACACAAAAAGGTGAAACCGATGATTTGCAATTAATCTGGAAGCACATATACAAGGTTGTAACAGCAGCTTTCAGGTATCTGTCACTGTTAAGAACTGGTTGACATTTGCCTTCATGACTCTAAACTGACAAGGATATATTTATGAAAGCCTCACTCAGAGTCAATGTTTAAACTTGGATAAAATGTGTCAAGCTTTTGGCTAATTAAGGAAAATCTTGCATCCCTTACACAAGGACAGTAATACAGGGCTGGAACAGACCCCAGGAAATCATCACGGTCCTGGCCTCAGCTCAGGGATGATCTAGATTTCCTGGCCCATCCTTACAGGTTTTTGTACAGTCTATTCTTAATCTACTTTGATGAGGCTTCCACAACCTACTTTTGAAGTTTCAGAGATTAGCTACCCTTTCGTTATAAAGTTTCCCCAATATCTAACCTAAGTCTCCCTTGCTGAAGATTAAGCGGATTACTCTTTGTCTTATGTTCAGTGGACATGGAGATCAACTAATCACAATCCTTTTTATAACAGTCTTTAAACATAACTGAAGAATTATCAGATCCCCATCCTCATTCTCAACTTTTAACTTTTCCTCATCTGTCAGATTTTTGAAATGTTTATTATCTTTGTTACTCTTCTCTGGACTCTAATTTGTTCACATCTTTCCTGAAACATGAGGCCCAAAACTGAACACACTATTCCAGCTGGGGTCTCACCAGTGTCAAAACTATTACCTTCTAGGTCTCATGTACAACACTGCTGTCATACTCCAGAATATTTGTTTTTCCCATGATTGCATCCAAGGCTGTCCTGAAGGGGGTGACAGGATCCAGGGCAATCCCTCTAATGCCAGGCCCTATGCCCATTCCACCCCTTCCCAAAAACCCCTCTCCCAAGAGAGGCAAGCCAAGGGATTACCAAGGGGCCTGGCGTTGGCAGCAGCAGGGATTGTGCCCTTGACCACTGCTCCCCAGAGCCCACATCACTTGGGCGAGCAGAGTAGGCCAGGGTGTTCAGCTTCCCACTGCTGTGGTGAAATGGATCGACCAAGCTGGGAGATGGGGTTGCTGCACCTCCCATAGCTTTTGCTGCTGTGCTGAGTGCGGGGTCAGGAAGGAGTGTCCCATTAATATGGGGGGGAGACCATCCTATCCAAAAGACCATGAAGATGGCCACTGTGGGGACCCCTCCAAAGTGCAGGGCCCATGGGGGGCCACCCCAAACTATCCTATGGACAGGATGGCTGACTGCATCACAAATGACTATGAACTACCACATCCTCTCTCAGTTCCACTCTCTAGCCAGTTATTCCCATTTTGTAATTTGGGGATATTTGATTCTTCCTTTGAGTATTAGTACTGCACTTGTCTTCAGATTAATTCTCCAATTTGTCAAGGTTATTTTAAAATTCTAATCCCATCCCCCAAAGTCCTTGCAACTGCTTCTAGATGTGGGGTATCTGCAGATTTTATAAGGGTACTCTCCTGTCCATTATCAAAGTCTAATGAAAATATTGACTAGTATGTGACCCAGGAACAACCCTATGGGTACACAGAAATACAGGAGCTTGACTCCTGGACAGGGCTTTTATTCAGACTGCCTGTTTGGAAATCTGAAAGATTTGAATTTGAAGGAGTATTATTTGGGTCCTGAACAATCAGAGGGTGTAGGGTGCTACACAGCGATCAGGAATGGAAGCACTGCTTGGCTCATATAAGATCAGGCTTCCCCCACTACAGTAAGAAGTAGGAATAGTGAAATCTTGTGTGTTTAATCAAGTTAATTAGAAATGTAGTGGTTTTTCAAATCCAGAAGATGAAGGTAGAATCAACTGATATTTTGAAGAGCTTTGCAGTGCCCTCAAAGTAGAATTAAGAAAAGCAGCCAAGATCACCTGATATTTTACAGACATGTGTCCTATGAGCTAAGCTAAGGGATAAAAGGCATTGTTCAACAAGTGTTGAACACGGTATGTACCAGGAAGTGGGAGATAACACTATTTTGAAGTTTCATTAAAGTTAGTATCAGGGATACACTTAGAAATTATGAAATGCATAGCTTAAGATTGCTCTGAAAGTGCATCAGTGCTGTAATTATGGAATCAGAACTGGAAGGGACCTCGAGAGGTCAAGTACAGTCCCCCGCACTTATGGAAGACCAAGCAACATTAAGATCATCCTAGCCAGGTGTTTGTCTAACCTGGTCTTAAAAACCTCCAATGGTGGAGATTCTACAGCCTTCCTAGGCAATTTATTCCAGTACTTAATCACCCCAACAGTTAGTTTCTCCTAATGTCCAACCTAACACTCCTTTGCTGTCATTTGAGCTCATTGTTTCTCGTCCTATCAATAGAGGTCAAGGAGGCAATTCTTTCTCCCACCTCCTTGAACAACCCTTTAGTACTTGAAAGCTGCTATAACGTCCTCAGTCATCTTTTTCAAACTAAACCATTCCATTTCTTTCAATTGTCCCTTCTCGGTTACAGTCTCTAGACTTTAACCATTTTTGTTGCTCTTTGGATTTTTTCCAATTTGTCCACATCTCCTGAAATGTGGCACCCAGAACGGAACAAAATGCTCCAGTTGAGGCCTAATCAGCACGCAGCAGAGCAGAAGAATTACTTCTCATATCTTGCTTACAACACTCCTGCTCATACATCAATCAGAATGATGTTTGTGGGTTTTTTTGGCAACAGTATCACATTGTTGATTTGTGTATTTAGTTTATGGTGCACTATGATCCCTAGATCCCTCTCCACAGTACTCCTTTGTAGGTAGTCATTTCCCATTTTGTGTGCGCGCGTGCAACTGATTGTTCCTCCGGAAATGGAGTACTTTGCATGTGTCCTTTTTGAATTTCATCCTGTTTTCCTCAGATCATTTCTTCAGTTTGTCCAGATCATTTTGAATTGTAATCCTATCCTCCAAATCACTTGCAACCCCTCCAAGCTGAGAGGGGTTGCAAGTTTTATAAGTGTACTATCTATGCCATTATCATCTAAATCATTGAAGACGACAGAGAACAGGACCTATACTGAAACAGATCCCTGTGGATCTCCACACTTTATGCCCTTCCATCATGACTGCGAACCATTGATCATTACTCTGGGAATGGTTATCCAACCCATTATTCACCCACTTTACTTCCATCTAGGTTAAATTTCCCTGGTTTGTTAAGGTCATGCAAGACTGTATCAAATGCCTTACAAACATCTAGACATACCACATCTACTGCTTCTCCCTTATCCACAAGCGCTGGGCATAATGAAGTGCCAGCCACTGGTCCGATTACATGAATGACTGTCCTGTTCAGCTATTTTCAAATCACTTGGTCCACCTTATTATTGTTAAAGTCAGAGTACTGAATTTCATCAATGGGCAAGTTATAAGAATGAGTACTGGGTAAAATATTAAGTTTTACCTTTGACAGAAGTAATTTCACACAAGTGACATGACCCTCATATACTGCTGATAGAAGAGGTGTGATATGATGTTTATCTGGAGCCTGTAAAGACAGGAACCAAAACATTTATTGAAGTTCACATTTGTATTCAAAAAGTTTATACACCAGCCTTTATGCTATATATACACACTGATGTTTACTATACTGAAAAGTTAATACCATTTTTCAATGCGCTCACTCCCCTCCCCCAAAATAGCACAACCCCCCCAAGAATTTCAAACTGTTTTTAAAAGATTTTCTTGTTGCAGACTGATAATTCTCTGAAAAACTTTCTTGAACTTTATCTTCACAACAGCCTGGCTATAAAAAACACAAAGTTGGTTTTATTCACCTTGCTGAGAAGTCCATTTAGTTTTTACTGGGGTGAAAGGGGAGGAGTAATAGTTAAATATATATTAGTGCCACACTATACAAGATAGCTGCAGGTTTAACACAAGATGTAACAGAAAGAGAAGGAAAGCAGAAAAAAGGACACAAGTGAAAAGGGAACATGTCCACCTCTTCCTAACACAAAGGAAGCACAAGTGAAAAGGGAACATGTCCACCTCTTCCTAACACAAAGGAAGCAAAGAACAGACTTGTAACTTAAGTCCTTAACTGGTGAATTCCAATCAACTTCCTAATTTTGGGGGTTTAAAGGTCATAGAATTATGGTAACATACTGTTGACAAGTGTTAGCTGAAGTCCTAACAAATCTTGGGTTAATGGGAAAAAAAACATTTCCCTTAGTAGCCATTCTTATAACTTAAGTTTAACAAGAATCTTCTCCCAGTATTGTATACTAACTTCACATATCTTAAGCTCTGAAAAAAGGTCAGATATGACTGCTGAATCCTAGTTCTCATTAACTAGACTTTTTAAATGGAAACTAGCAAATGGAACTTGCTTGCATCCCTAAATTATACAATGCAGAATCAACTAGTTAACTACTCGGAAAGCCTAGGCTTATCAGGTAGTTGAGTCACTACTCAACTAGTTACTTTTCCCACTTGCTGCCTCTATCAGAAGCAGCAAGGGGGGGGGGGGGGGAAGGAGGAGAGCAGGAGCCAGTGCTGGAGGGAAAGCTAGCTTAAAAGCCGGTTCCCCCCAGCGCTATCTCTGCAGGGGGCAAAAGAGGCAGTGGCACAGCAGCGGGGAAAGGTGCAAGCCAGGACTGAGCAGTCCCAGCTTGCACCAGGTCCCAGATGCTGCACCTCTGCTTTTTAACTGTATTAAGAGCCATGGACTACTTGATTGGCTTTCTAACCACTATTTAACATCTACAGTGTAATTTACATGCTGTAAAAGTAATATGTTGATGTCAGTTTAAGCTTCAAGACTCCATTTTGTTCTTAAAATATTTTACTCACTGATCTCTCAATTATATGAAATACATTAATTCATTTGAGACAGTCCCCCAGACTTTCACAAAATCTCTTAATACATTTGACCCCATTGCACAAGGCACACAGTCAAAGTCTGCCTGCAATTTGCAAAACATACATTAATATCAGCTCCTTTTAATAGCAGAAATTCCAGAATCTCAAGCTGCCCACAATCTGCTGCATAATGAAGAGGTTTCCTCCCACCTTCCAGTGTCCGATTGACATCTTCACCCTTATAAAGAAGAAAAACTCATTAGATTTCCTTATTTATGCAATATTCTTTAAAATGGAAAAAAAAAAAGAAGATTCAAAATCTCAGAAGCACTAAACAATTTACCTGCTCCCTTTCCACAAACAGTATGTTACTACAAAGAATAAACACAAGAGATCAGGGTCCTTCCACTTTTTCAGATGTGGACAACATTCCAGATATTGTGTTGCAGTCTATCATGCTTACTGTGTGAATAGTATCTGCATGTCAAATACTTTTCTAAATAAGTAATTCCTGTATTGTATTTTTTTAGTCACTTAATCCAATAAATGTTTGGTTTTTGAAGAAAAATAATCACTCTTTCATTTAGTCTCCCGCATCTCCCTTTGCATACATTTTCATGCAGCTTGATTCCCTTTTCCTATAAGTCAACTGTACAGCCTTCTAAGCCTTCTGCACATGCTGATGAACTACTTCATTTTCTCCTCCTCTGGACATTCTTATGGCAGCTCCAGTAACAGAAAATAATGGCTCACTTCCACCCTCTCATATGGCAGCTGCCATACCAATCACCATAAAACTAACCATTAGTGATAGCTAGGCTGGCTTGCTCCTAGTCATTTTTACGGGTCTTTGGGTTCTTTTCTAAAGGTGTCCAGGCTCCTCATCACAAAGACTTGGCATCATATCATCAAAAATAGGGATGTAAAATCCAGTTTAAAAAATTAACACAAAAGTGGTATGGCAGGTGGTTGTTCCAGCTGGTTAACTGCTTGCCTGGTGTTCTTGTACAAGAATTAGGAAAACTTCATAATGTTATATTGACAAGTTGGTTAGTTTTTAGAGGTGTTACTAAGGTTTTAATAACTACTGAACATTTTATAGTTGAAGCACTTGGTCCCTCATTGTGCCCCTTCCTTGTCAGGGCTCCTGAAAGTTAGTTCAAAATTAAATAAACCCAGTTCTTCCTTGAGAACAATCAGCAGGTTTCTGCAATGTGGTAATTCATTATCAAAATATATTTCAGATTCTTTATTCATTGACAAGAATGTAGCCAACAGCATGCTTATTAAAAATGTGTAATACGTTCTTGAGGAGAAAAATAAGTTAGGCCAGGTTGAAATTTCAGTTTGGTACAAACTAGGCAGTTCAGGAATTTAACAATTCTAGCCCCCGCTGTTTCACTTGTTAGAACTGAAAGGTTCCCAGAGCGAGTTTGTAATATCACTATTTGAATAATTTTCTGATTAGTTCTAATCATTTAATTTCATTCTTCAATTCTAATGCACTTCTACAATTTGAACCGCAAAAAGATTTTATTGTCTTTGTCCCGACAATTTACTATGCTCTTACCCCATTAAAAAGGCATGAATAAATTTAATAATAAATTTTAGATTCCAAGTCACAAATGATAATTTAAAAGCTCATTATTTTCTTGCTAGCCTATTAAACAATACTAGACTTGTCTCTCCATTTTGGCTTAGTGCCTTTTAAAATGTCACAACTGCGCAACTAAGAGACTATTTATTTGGAAGCTGATCTTGAATAAAAGCTGTAAAGGAAAGTCTCAACATCAAGCCCCTTGAGAAGTAATTAAACGGCATATTATTTTGCTTCTGGAATGCCTACTCAAATCCTAAAAAGCAGTATAAATTCAAGTCCTTTTCCATTTTTCATTAATAACCACCAGCTGCAACAAGATCCTCAGGAGATAGGAAGGGCATGATTTAGAGCAGAGGTCTCCAACCTCTTTAAGTGCAAGATCACTTTGAATTTAAGTGCAATCCAAGATCTACCTCAAATATAAATCTCTCTGCCCTGCTTCCTTCCTAACCCTTATCCACAGCCCCACCCCTGCTCACTCCATCCTCCCTCTCCTACCCATCCTCACTCACTTTCATCAGGCTGGGGCAGAGGGTTAGGATGCAGGCTCTGGTCTTGGATTAAGGGATCTGGAGTATGAGGGGCTGAGCTGCTCTTGGGGCAGGCCACTGGGATGTAGGTGGGGTTGTAGGTGCAGGCTCTGGGACAGCGTTTGGATGCAGGGGTGCTCGGGACTAGGACAAGGGCTTGGGATGAAGGAGAGGGTTCATGACTGGGGTAGGAGTTTGGGATGTGGGCCCCAGCTGGGCACTGCTGGTGGCTCCTGGTTGGTGGTACAGTGGGGCTAAGACAGGCTGAGGCTTGCCCCTGCCCTGGCCCTAAACCACTCCCTAAAGCAGCCAGCAAACTCCATCCCAGGTCCTGTTTTGCCCCCTCTGCTCTGTAGAGAAAGGTTACAGGGTGGGAAAAGGAGCACCCTGACATCAGCGCCCCTCCTTTCCCTTGCCTGCCCTGCACAGAAAGCAGGAGCCTCCCAGGGGGAGGAGCAGCTCCAAGGCAAAGGGCAGGAGATGTGCAGCAGTGGGGGGGGAAGGGGCAGCTGAAGTGCAGGTGCTAGATAGCCTATTGGCCAAACTGGTCAGGATCACCTGTCAGAGGCTCCAAGATTACCAGTAGATCCCGATCTACGGGTTGGTGACCACTGATTTAGAGTACTGGATAAAACTAGTCACTTCACTGATGAACAGCTTCCCCTCTCCCTTTAACTAGATTTCGCTACTGAAAGGAATTTGAGAGGAAACTATGAGTAATGGACTTCCAATTTATATGTTCTCCTGAAACTTCCCATAAAGATTAGAGAGTTTATTTTAAGTCTTCTCCACAGATTTGTTCATCTGTTAAATATTCTCTGAAATAAAATTTCAAGGAAAGCTTTCAATGCTAAACATTGCAGGTGAACTGTATTTCCAGTTCTCTTGCTCCTCTTCCCCACCATGCACAACTGATGACTATATCAAGACAACCAGAGAGCAATAATATTTGGAAAACAGTTGAACTTTGGACATTTGATTTGAAAACTGATCATAAGAACGGCCGTACTGGGTCAGACCAAAGGTCCATCTAGCCCAGTATCCTGTCTGCCGACAGTGGCCAACACCACGTACCCGAGAGAGGGTGGACCGAAGACAATGATCAAGCGATTTGTCTCCGGCCATCCCTCTCCAGCCTCTGACAAACAGAGGCCAAGGACACCCTTTTATCCCCTGGCTAATAGCCTTTTATGGACCTAACCTCCATGAAATTATCTAGCTTCTCTTTAAACTCTATTATAGTCCTAGCCTTCACAGCCTCCTCTGGTAAGGAGTTCCACAGGCTGACTACACGCTGTGTGAAGAAGAACTTTCTTTTATTAGTTTTAAACCTGCTACCCATTAATTTCATTTGGTGTCCTCTAGTTCTTCTATTTAGGGAACTAATAAATAACTTCTCTTTATCGGCCCTCTCCACACCACTTGTGATTTTATATACCTCTATCATATCCCCCCTCAGTCTCCTCTTTTCTAAGCTGAAAAGTCCCAGTCGCTTTAACCTCTCCTCATATGGGACCCGTTCCAAACCGCTAATCATTTTAGTTGCCCTTTTCTGAACCCTTTCCAAGGCCAAAATATCTTTTTTGAGGTGAGGAGACCACATCTGTACACAGTATTCAAGATGTGGGCATACCATAGTTTTATACAGGGGCAGTAAGATATTCTGGGTCTTATTTTCCATCCCTTTCTTAATTCCTAGCATCCTATTTGTCTTTTTGACTGCTGCTGCTGCACACTGCGTGGAAGTTTTCAGAGAACTGTCCACGATAACTCCAAGATCTTTCCTGATTTGTCATAGCCAAATTAGCCTGATGACATCATGACAGAGTAACCTCATGACATCACTCTGCATCCCCAGGAGCCCTGACCATATGGCCACTCTGAAATGGGAGGGTGCAAGTTGGCTCTGTGGCACCCAGGCTCAGGTCTGCTCTTCTGGGCACACTTTGCGTCCGTCCCAGCCACTTCCCTGGATCTCCAGAGCAGCCTCTCTGTACTCTGGGCTTGCCACAGAGCAAACCTGCCCCATCGGACCAATTTGTAAAGGCTGGGGTGGGCTGTGGCTCCTGCTGGAGTGGCCGGGGCTGTCTGCCTAGCCCAGTGGTGCTGCTGGGAGGATTGGTGTGCAGCTCAATGAATGTGGGGAGGCAGGGTGTCTGTCTGTAAGGAGGGAGGGGGATAGGGTATATGTGGGGATGGGCAGTGTGGTAAAGGGGAGGATGGGTGGGGGTGAGCGGGATATAGGAATGGAGGCAGGGGGATCTAATTGAAGTACAGGTTACAGGGACGAGAGCCAGGGCTGGCCTGGCCTCAGCCCTGCCCAACTGAGGGGAGAGAGAGCAGAAAGTCTACACTGGCCCAGCCTGTGCTCTGCAGCTGAGAGGTGGGGAATGGGATAGCCCAGGCTGCCATGCCTCAGCCTGGCCCTATCCGGAGGCAGAGGGGAGAGCTGGGGCTGCCTACCCCCAAAAGACAAGAGGGTTAGTGAGTAGTAGGCACTGCATCCTAGTTATTTGAAAATGAAAAATCAACCCCATACACTTTGAGCGCTGACACTGAGTCAAAAGGCAGAAACTCTCCTGGTTAGAATATTTATTATACTATTTTCAGAAGACTAAATCTAAAGTGTACATCTAATAATTGAATGGGTGGTACTAGTTAACATTTTACTGGTAGATGAAGAGCCACAATGAACATAGGTTCAAAGTTACAGTACTGGCTGAAATAGCACCACACATATGTTATGCATGTCTGAATAGCTGATAAAGAGTATTCTAAGGAAAGTGTGAAATTAGGTCCTCCACTAAATTTCCTCCATGGCAACAATCTCCACCTGTCACCAGCACTGAATATGCATTTGCAATCTGGAAGAATAAGGCCTCATATACAGTTAAAATTTAGGCCGATATTGCTATGGCATTTCGGGGTGCAAAAAATCCACCCTTGAGTGCTGTAGTAATATTAACCTAACCCCTAGCATCACACAGCTAGATCAATATAGCTACCATCAAGAAATGGTGTTACTACTGCAATAAAACCCCTCAATTGCCGTAGGCTACATCTATAAGGTTATGTTGTTATAGCTACAATACAATGCACCACCTTTAGATCACCAGGTGGTACAAAGGTTTGATAACTGTGGGATATCAAATTATTAGAGGATAGTGTCTGTGTTACTATGCAAGTGACTAGAACCCATCTTAAACTACAGTTTGCAAGAGATTATATGGGTGACCAACACACAGGTAAGAGTTTAAATTGTTTGAGACTCTACAGATAATACATTTTTCTTTTACCCCCAATTTGAGTCCTTACTCAAGATCATTCTTGCATATAATGTTTCCCAGCTATGCAGTTACAAAAAAAAAATACTAACTTGTTGCATATTTTTCCAAACAGGAGTAAAACTGAACAAGAAAATGTGATTTGGAGGAAAAATGAAATCTGACAAAAGTAGAACCTCCTTGTACTTCTCCTGCTTATGTTTCCTCTATGGCACAGCAGGAACAGAAGACTGACTAGATTATCAGATTTCATTCTGACGTTTAAGGAAGTATTTGTGCAGGAACAGAAAAAGAAGAAATGTATTCTGGAAAAGCAACAAGCCATAAGAGATGGTCTTGTGATAACAGTTAGATCAAGCATAGTGTCTCATTCCCAAGCCATACTGAAGAATCGACAGACTGAGGAATGAAAAACTGGCATAAGAGGCAGAGAAAAGTACAAAATACAAGGGGAAAAGGAGAAAAAAAGGAATGACTCGGGAAAGACTATTTAAGAAGTCTGCCAAGTTGGTTAAAAAGGCAGCTGATGTCTCAAGACGGCCCACCCCCAGCAACTGTACCTTAGAATAATGACAGTCATCTCCCCCCATTTCTTCCTTTGATTCCCTGTTCTTTGTGATTGAATGTCTGGATATCTTCTAAGTCCAGATGAAGACATGGGAATCCATGGACCATAGACTTAGCTTCTCTCGAGCTTCTTAAAGACGTAAAACTCAAAAGATGCCAATTTAATCCTTTGTACAATAAACCTTGTATCAGACTCTCTTCTAAGTTACAGAGTAGGGATGTAAGCGACCAGTCAACTATCCAATAAGCAAAAGCTTATTGGATAGTTGACTAATCCCTTGACTAGTCGCCCCACTACTTACTGCTTTTATCCGCATCAGAGGCCGCAAGGGGAGCGGGAAGAAGAATAGGAGCCAATGCTGGGGGAGCCAGCTGAAAAGCCGATTCCCCCAGCACCATCTCTGCAGGTGAGTAGAGGAGGCACAGGGTAGCAGGGACCAGGCATGAGCCTGCCAGCTCTTAATACATTTAAAAATCATAAGTGCAGCAGGAGACGGGGGAAGCCAGTATGAACCGACAGCTGATTCCTGGCTCACACTGGGTCCCCTCGCCTCACTGGGCTTTAGCCTTTTAAATGTATTAAGAGCCCTAACCCCATTGCGGCCCCACTGCTTATCAACTAATCGACTAGTTAATGAAAATCCATCAACTAGTTGATTAAGTTTAACATCCCTATTACAGAGGAGATTGAGAATTCAGTAGAGTTGAAATACCACCCTTTCAGGAAGGCAGCAATAGGAATAAGACAGACCACAGGAACAAGCTCAAATAAATCTGAGTATCAGAATTAGAGCAGCAAAGAAGATTCTGAAGTGAAGGTATTAGAGGGGGCTACATGTAAGCTTTCTGTAAGCCATGCATTTTTTCCTGAATCTGAAAGTATCATGACTGATCATTTTTTGAAAAATAGGGAAGAAAATCTCCACACTCAACATATCAACTGAGCATACTGCAATTCCTATTCTCTTTGACAACCTTTATCTGCCCATCTAGTAATTTTATATTCTACTACGATGACTGTCCAGTCAGCACAGAATTTGACCAAAATCCAAGGACTGCTGCTTTGGTCTATTTACCCTTCCATGGGTCTACTGAGTGGAAAGTTATATTTCTGTCCACCTGGGTGCCAGATGACAGCTAAGTATTGTATAAACCTCCAAACCCAGGGGGCAACAGACATATTTGAGGCAGGAAACAGTGAGGCCGGAGCCAATTAGCCCCAATATTAGTGTTACTCATCTGTTCCCAGCCTATTTGTATGGAACAGGAGCCTTCTTGTCTGCAGAAAGTTAAACCAACTACCATTTTCACAAAATCTATGGGAATCAGTATCAGATGATGTGGAAAAGAAATGTCTGCTTATGAGACTTTGGACAATTAAAAGGCATGCATTTTCTAATAAATTTCACTACAACCTCAGACAAAGTTAAGGATTTCAATCACCACTATTGTCAGTGATATCTTTGAACTATGTTTTTTATAAGAAAAGTACTGAGTGTCTATTTAAGAGGAATGTCAGACTTCTTGACAAAATGTACTGCATGGGAAATATATACTGTAAATACAAATAACTGCATCAATAGCAAATCTCAACAAGATTTAGTAAATTAATAAACCTGAGCAATGTCTGAATATCCTGGAATACAATCCCTTATAAAAAGCTTCTCTACTCTTCACTTTGCAGGCACTAGGCATTTACTCCTAGAGTTTAGTACGTTCTATTTATGACTTTTCCCTGCTAACCAAAATGTACCTTAGTTTCAACTCCTTGAATCTTACTCACCCTTCAAAATATTCCATTGTTATCTCAAATCCAGACACCAGATTAAAAAAAAAAAAAAAAGTGTTAGAAAAAAGTATGATCCTAAAGTGAATTATACCCGTTCTTAGTTAATATGCATATTGTTGCCATCTACATCTATCATGAGATTGTTCAAGAATAATCATTCAATACTGTGTGTAATTCTTTTGTTGATCATAATACCAGGGAGTACTCATATGAGATTTAGAAAAAACCTCATATGAGTACTCCCTGGTATTATGATCAACAAAAGAATTACACACAGTATTGAATGATTATTCTTGAACAGTCACAGCATGGCCACAAAGGTCCCCACCTCTAAACCAACTTCCCTCAGCTTCCCTTTTAGCCACACGGGGTAAGTCTGTATGACAATTAAATAAATATTGTAGCATCAGAATCTCAAAGCCCAGGTCAATACACTTGGGACAGGGCTTGGGCTGCAGTGCTATAAAAAAACAAAACAAAACAAAAAACAACTATAGCCTATACATTCTGGCTCAGGTTGGAGGCTGAGCCCAAAAGTCTATGCTAATATTTTTATCCCTGCAGCCTGAGCCAGCTGATCAGGGCCAGCCACAATCATTTTATTGCATTGTACATGTAACAAAGGGCCCAGCAGCCTTGACCAAGACATAACTTCAGAATATTAAAGGTACTTGCTATGAATGGGGATTCCAGTTAATCCGACTATTAACACTGAAACAATATATTTAATTCAAACATACAAGGCCTCTGATAAGAGCTCTGTGTGGATACAAAATTTCTACCTGCATCTGACCTGTGAATCACAAAAATGGCCCATGGATGTGGACATCTGTGAATTTACAGGATTCACTGATAAAAGAACAGAAGAAACTTTACACACTGATGCTTCCATTGGTACCCAATAGATTAAAAAAACAGAATTGAAATCAGAACACTGTCTCCAGAGTCCAACAGAAAATAAGAGGACTGCTCTATTCCAATGGAACCTGAAACAAAGTATAAAAAACTTGAGACACTGAGCACCCCTATAGTTGGTATACCCACCAACTTGACACAGAGCAATTATGAGGTCCAAATCTCCCTCCTGCAACAATTACAAAGCCTGAGAAGTAGTAATAGTAAGACTTCATTTCAGAGAGTCTCTTTTAAGGCTAGGTCTACCCAGCAGCATTATTCGGAACAATATCAACAAGGAGTGTGTCTACACAGCAAACTATTATTTCAA
This sequence comes from Pelochelys cantorii, assembly GCA_032595735.1. NCBI lineage: Eukaryota > Metazoa > Chordata > Testudines > Trionychidae > Pelochelys > Pelochelys cantorii. Next base: position 243,222,370 of record CM064326.1, read on the forward strand.
AATAATGGCTAGCTAGAGGACTTCTTACTCTGACTCCTGTAACCCTCAATTCACAAGAAGTAAAGGAAGCCAAAGGAAGAACACTCTTCCTTCAACTTCCCACTGTGTAGAGAGCGCCTAAAGCCGAGTTAAGCTATTTTGACTTCAGCTACACCAGGGTTTCCCAACCTATGGGTCACCGTTACATTTCAAAAGGGTTGCCAAGTGTCTCCCCAGGTGGCTCTGCCTGCCCTCCTCCCCGTTTTTGAATTGCCTTGGGTCACCAAGTCTTCATGAATTGTCAAAATGGGTCCCCATCTGGAAAAGGTTGGGAACTGCTGAGCTAAGCAACTGATGCAGCTAAAATTGCGTAGATTAATTTGACTTTTGCCCTGTTGTGTAGATGTGCCTTTAGTTACTTATTTCAAAGCACGCAAGGTTTCAGGTGAGTACACAAGCTGTCTCAGGAGACCATGAATCATATTTTGACTTTTTAAAGTTGTTATATCCATTATTTCCTCTTTCTAAAGCTAAGTAAACTGTTGTAAGAACTATAACACAGCTTTGAGCAGTTACTCTTAACATTCTGCATTTCTCCCATTCATACCAGACAATTCAAACAGGGACCACCATCCTAAGAAAGCCTTAGCATTCCATTTCTACTCAGAGAAGTAATGGAAGGGTGATAAGTGTACTAAAGGTACCAAAGAACTCAAGTAACCAGACATTTTTGTCGATTTGTTACATTGTGTAGTTACAGTGCCTCAACCCTAGTAAGGAAAGACCAAAGAACAAGGCATAGTTTGAAAGCAAATTTAATACAGTAGCAGAAAGAAGGATTAGGGTAGAAGGGTGAGAAGTAGGAAGAAAAGGGATGATATGGCTATTTAATTTAATAAAAGTCAAAGAAAGATTAGAACAAAGAAATTAGTAGCTTAATTTTAGACAATATTTTCAATTGTTTGTTGGATATATATTATTGGGATTACATTAAAATGAAAATACAGAACATCAGGAAAATCTTCCTGACTTTAATGTGGAATCAATTTCTAAGAGAAATGGTTATCCTAGCCTTCAATACACTTTAAAATAGTGGTGGGTAAGCCGTGGCCTAAGTGCTGTATGTGGGCTATCAGGGTTCTATGTGTGGCCCACAAGACATTGTTTATCATTGCCCAGGCACAGGTTTGCCAGATTCTGCTTGTTTACATCCCCTTATTTTTTAACAACATGTAAAGCAAGGTCATGTGAAGTGAGGTGCATGATGATTGCATGCAACATTGATTGTGAGAGCCCTGCACTCCCCCTGCATCCAAACAAAGCGCTCTGTGGTTAAATCTGCATATCCCACAACTTTTAGGTATTCAAGCACAGTTAGCAAAACTACCCGATTCGGGAAACTGTCTTATGACAATTTTGTGGCTCACTGAGATGGAGGGCCACTTCTGCAGCCCACTCACAAGCCTAGGTTGGACATCGCTGCCTTAAAAGTAGGGCTGCCAAGCAATTACAAAATTATTCGCACCATTAATAGAATACCATTTGCTTTAATTTGGATTTTTCTAAATTTTCAAATATATTGACTTCAGTTACAACACAATATAAAGTTTATGATGTTCACTTTGTTGGATTACAAGTATCTGCATGCTAAAGAATATATATTTCAATTGCATGCAAATACTATAGTGTAATCTCTTTAGCATGAAAGTTGAACTTACAAATATAGAATTATATATAGAATAGGGATGTTATGTAGCAGTTAGTAAGTTAATCAAGTAGTCAATGGAAGATGAGGTCTGCTGCTACTATGGTCAAAAACCTGAAATGAAGCTGGACCAGGGTACGGCCTTTGAGCTAACTTGCAAGTGGTATGCCAACAACCACTTCATACCTAGAACAGCTTCACCTGTTGTGTAGATTGGCAGTTCATCTACTTGGCATGGCTCAACTGCGGAAATCAGGCAAGTAATGCAGGAAATGTGTGTATGCCAATGAAACACTACCCTGCTATTACCCAAAAATTTCACTGGAGACTACCCAGGGTTACACTAGTATGGATTTAGTGATTGACAAATTAACATTCCACTATATGGTTAAACTAAACTAAAGAGGATAGAGCTGCCACTAAGGCTATGTCTACACTATAGCCTTTTTGCAGAAAAACATATGCAAATGAGACTAAGCATGGAATATCACCATGCCTCATTTGCATAATTAATGAGCATCCATTTTTGGGCAAACACCCTCTTGCACAAGAGCTGTTCTTCTGGAAAAAATGCACAACAGCTCTTGCACAAAAGCCTTTTGTGCAAAAATGCGTACTCAATTATGCAAATGTGTAGACATAGTCTAAAGGTATAAACTAAAGGGGAACCAGCTCTCTCTCTCTCAAACACAAACACACATACCTTCAGTCAGCCACACACATTCATTCCTGCCCTCAGGCACTCATACTGGCATATGGGTTGCAGAAGGAGCCAAGGCATATTGCACCTGGAGGGTCTGTCTGGTCATCATGGCTGGGGAGCTGGTCAGACAAGAAAAAGAGCTGGCTGCAGAAAAAAGGTGCTTTTCAGAAAAAGCTTCTGTGACTCAGCCACATTTCTCACCAGGGAGCATGCCCAGACTTTCCTTGATCCAGCAGAGCAGCAGGGTCTCCTTAATTGGTCTGATGACTCACCACCTGGCTACATGTGCTCAGCCTTGAAATTCCTAATCCCAAACACACAATATTCTCCACTCACACCCCCCCCCCCCCCCCGGGGAGAATGCAATTTAAAGCAAGTTACAAGCACAGTGGATGAAAGTTATAAAGTTTCAAGGTTTAACAAAGATTACAATGAGTTGCAGAGTTTAAAAGGCAATGCAGCTGAAACAATTACAAAGCTTCAGCGAATCATTTACAAATCATCAGTAATGAAGTGATTTAGAAGACAACTGCCCCCCCCCCCCCCCCAGCAATGCAGTAAGCAGGAGGTTGTCAGTCTCTAAGTCAGGTGTTGGTGGGACCTTACAGTTTAGTATATATCCAGAAAAATCCAGGTGTAAAGTCAAGTCAGAGTAGGCAGAGGCTTTACACAACACCCACATCCTGCATAGCTGCAAGATTCACACCCCACCCCCTCCCCCAAAGCATGGCAGCTGCAAATCAATGCCATCCAGGATAACCTGGTCAGAGCTCTCTCTGCGCCCATAGGGAAGGTTGCTGTGAACATCACCATCCCTGGAATAGACAGCCAATTGTGACTAGACATTGTCATTACCACTGAGGACAGGAAAAATCATAGTGGATGTCACATTACACTTCAAGAATGGGAACTCGAGCTTTCACAATGTCTGATCTCGCAAGATAGAGAAATATGCCCTCATGACTGAAACCTTGAGAGCTAGTGGGATGCAGGGTTCAAACCCGTGCACTGATCATCAGCACCCTGAGTGGATGCGACTAACAATTAGTGAGTGCAGAGAGAATATGGAGTTGGTCGTTGTTATGCTTAGCAGCTCTAATAGCTCAAGATTCTGACAAACTCAAAGAGATTAACAGAGTACAGGTTGGACCTCCCAGGTCCAGCAGCAGTCCGGAACCAGAGAGTTTGCTGGAACAGGGGAGATCAATGCTCCACTCCTGGCCACCAGCTCTGGACTCCCTAGCTTCTGCAAGCTTCAGTGCTGCTGGCCCAGACAGAGCTTTCCAATCCATCCACCACTGCCAGGGCTCTTTGCTCCAGCAATGTATTACGGTTACCAGACCAGAGTGTCCCATATTTAAGAGGTTCAATGTATATTAGGGTCAATTTCACTTGTGCACTTTTAATATGAAAAATCAGCAATCACATTATAGTTCTTAAATGGGAAGAAGCATCTTATACTAGGGGCTTGTGTGTTTTGGTGGAGAAGGACAGGGGTACTGATCTTCTAAAGCAGGAGAGGGGAACCTTTTTTCAGTGGGGGGCGGGGGGGCACTGACCCACAGAAAAAAAAAAAAAAATCAGAAGCCACACACGAGTGAAAAGCAAAAAGAAAAACCCTCATTGATATGGTCCTTGACTAAGAAGCAGAAAGGCATTCCCCACATTACCCTTGCAAACCAGAGCCTAGGAGGGTTCAGGGGGCCAACGTTAGTAGATTGTGTGTCCTTCAGTCCCTTAGTGGGGCAGCGGGAGGGCTGGAGTGCCAATGCAGGCTCTCCTATGCTGGGGAGGGGGGGGGGGGGGACCTGAGTCTTGGGGGGCCAGATCTAGGCAAGCCGAGGGCTGCATCTGGCCCCCAGGCCTTAGGTGTCTCACCCTTGTCCTAAAGACTATTATAATGCCTGTACATAATAGGGCACATTTAAGATTGTATAGGCAAACTACATTTTAGCACTTCCTAACATTCAAGTGCTTAACTTTGGTAAGGATGAATTGGGATTAATTTATGAATTGAATTTACAGCCAAATATTTTTAAAGCTAAAATCTAAAAAGTTGATTCTGCCACTTGATAATTGTTGTCAGTATTTGAATCAAATGTAATTAGGGTAGGCCCCTCTTTACTAAGTGAGGAAGTATTAGCATACTGACCATAATGATACTAAGTTTCTTGAACAATATTTCTCAAATCGAGTGTTTTGTGCTCTTAACGACTCAAGTTTATTAATTCACCCAAAAGCGCTTAATTATAGACTCAACGGTTTAAAAGTGAGGTTCAGGTACATCAAGCGTTCTAGGCATATGAATATATAATGCAGTCTTGCAAAAGTCAGACTAGGGTTGAGGCACTGTAGTTACACAATTAACAAATCAACAAAAATGTCTGGTTATTTATGAGTTTTGGTATCTTTAATACATTTATCACCCTTCCAGTATTTCTCTAAGTTAGGGATGTTAGGACTCACCTAGACTACAGGGAACGGTCGAAAGGAAGATATGCAAATTCCATGGGAATTTGCATATCTTCTTCCAATCACACATTCAAAAGAGCACTTTTGAAAGTGAAAGTAGTAAAGACGCAGCTTTTTCGACGAATTCCCCCTTTTGTCGAAAAGCTGCGTAAACCTCCTCTTTTCAGGAAAAGCTCTGCTTTCGAAAGGGAGATTGGAAGACTTCTTTCGACTGCTCCCCGTAGTCTAGATGAGCCCTTAGAGTTTAACCAGTTAACACATAGGGCAACTGGTTAATGTTATTGATTAACCTTTGCCTGCCTGGGGAATGGCTGACACCCCCCTGCTCTGGGCTCTGCAGTTTGGAAGCTGGAAGGCTCCATTCTGGTTCACAACAGGTCCCAGCAGCTGGTTCTGTAGGACTGGAGCTGGCAGGGACCGGCCAAAGCGAAGCCTCCCTGGGAGCAGGGCCAGCAGTCCCTGCCAGCGTAAGATTTTTAGCAGTTACACCTTTTTAACTCCCTTTTTACATCCCTACTTTCCAGCTTGTTTTTGAAGGAGCTGTCTGCCAAGATTCTTTATCTCAAAAGAAACCCCCAAAGAGATTTTACTTCTTCCCTCTGATCAAGTGTAGATATTGCTCCCTCTGGAACCTGTCAACAATACTCCTCCAGTTACATACAGGGAAGTTAGTGAGACCAATATAAGGCTTTGCTTCCGCTGCACTTGTCACTTTTTTCAAGGGTATGAAAAGAAACAGAACAAAACAAAAACCCTTTGAACAGAAATTTTAGTGAGCAAAGCACCAGTATGGTCAGTGCTTCATTGGTAGGAGCTGCTCTCTCGCTGATAAGCACCTTACCTTGTTCAGGATGGTTTTATTTTTTCCCCACTGGGAGAGTTTTCTCCTGGCAGGAAAAAAAATGGCTACACATTTATGCCGTAAGGTGTGCAATGTAGCAATAGCCTAAGTGACACAGAATAGAGAGAACTCACACCTGCCCACTTTGGCTGTTTTCCCCAAGTCAGACATGCCCTAATATAACTCCCTCCAAAATAAAAACTAAAAAAAAAACCCTGACCTTGTTTTAAACCAGCTGTATCAACAGTATGACAAGGTTCTGGTGGCTGTAACTGTTCTAACTGGTTTACAAGTTTAACACCAGTCGGAAGAACAGTTTCAGCCACCAGTGCCTAAGAACAGTTTGTTAGGTTTGCACCACACTGAGACATGCATAACTAGCAAGATCCAAGTTCTCTCTCATTTTAACACCTTGTAGTTTATGCTCCAAACAATTATAATAAACTGATGGAAGCAGTGTTCCACACATCATAGTGAGCGTGTTTTAGTTTTGTCTTGTGTCCTTATTAGCACTGTCTCAATTCAATCCAATGCCTCTCTGTACCCTTGCCCAGAACAAGGGAGGAAGCACTCCACAGCAGTCTGAGCCACTGAGTCGCCTTTGTTCACTATCCAAGAATCCCCCACCAGCTATGCCCACTACTTGAATGACACCTAGAAACGCTGCCCATCTCCAACCTTTCCATTACAGTACCCTCAGTCAGTAAGCCAACTCCAGTTTGCCGGCTGAGCATTTCTGTTTCACAAAATTACAAGGTGATCTGTCTTACAGATCGTGAACTACACGGTTTGCCAACTGAGGATACAAACTGCAGTGTGAGTGCGTGTGCGGGGGAGGGGAGGTCATTAGGATTAACAGCCTAGGTTTATTGGTTAATCATGTAAACCACTACATGCTAACATCCCTAATCTAGGGTACAGAATCTTTTAACATCTGCAGGGTTACAAATGGAGAGGAACCTGAGTTAATAGTGATCAGTAATTAACATGGTAGAAGACTGAACTCCACACATGGAAAGAAAGAGCATGTTTGCAACATTGAAGATCATGTACATAATTAAGATTAGAACAACAAAAGAACAAAGAATGGTTGTGTTTAGTTAGGGCAACTGGAAGAATTTCAGAAGTGCTGATGGGAGTCACTAAGACTATGAAAAAAAGTAAGAAAACTGAAAAGTACTCAGTATTTTGAGTGCACAGCCAGTAAAAAGTCTCCCAAGCAAAGTGGGAATCTCTGCTACAGCAATAGGAAGTTTACATGATTTAATAAGATTTTTAATGGCTACACTGAGCTAGTGGTGGGAAAGCAATGCACAGAAACAGTTACAAATTTGATAAGCAAGGGGAAGAGGACCAACGAGACAAGATGTGTGTTGGAGAGAGAGAAAGAAAAAAAAAAAACTCTTTACGTTATGATGGACAATTAATAGGTAGGGAAGAAAGAAGGAATTATTACTTCTTTGAAAGGAAAAATAAAAGTTTTCAATCAGCAGCAAAAGAAGATCTTCCCCAGTTTTAGTTACTTTCTATTTCAAGATTGTGCTTGATGTCAGAGATAGCTGGAGTATTTTGTGGCATCAATTCATATCAGACGTTCTTCAGAAGTGTTCAAATAGTGAGTGGCCCGTGGATAGTTCTCTATTCATACAGTGCCCGTTCCTTTCAAATGTTTTGCAGGTATCCTGAATAATCAGCAAAAAGAAGAACCTGGAAGCCTATAAAAGCTACTAGAAACAAACACACAACGTGTTTTTCAAATAAATTAAAACACTTAGTGATCTTTATTTTATTCAGAGAAATAAGTACATCTCTAATATTATATAAGCAATTGTCAGGAGGAAAGGTGGCCTCCCAAGACACACAAATAAAGTAGTTCCCAACCTATTTACCATTGTGGGCCATATCCAATACTGCATGGCTGTCAAGAGCCACAGCTGTGCTATTGGGCCACAAGCAGCCCACAGGCTGAGACCCACAGCACTAGGGTCCATATTATGAGTTTAAGAAATTGCTAGAAGCATGCTCTCAAACATCTTGGTTAAGACCCTCCCCCCCCCACACACACACACTGCCACTTGAAGAGTTGTCAAGGCAGCATTTTAAACACATACAGGGTGAACCCAGCCCATGTGTGCAATTTACAATCCCCAATAGCAGTTGCAGAGTGAAGGCAGAATTCAGCCCCTGAAGTGCCCTGAGCAGAAAGCCCTTATTAGTAACAGACACGTGTATTATCTTGCTGTAATTATTCTTCGCCTCTCTCATGGATCCCAGAGACATGCCCCAGCTGCACTGTCAGGGCACAGGGGCTCAGAAAGAGGACGCGACGAGGCCTTGAGGCAGTCCTGACACGTCAGGAGAGCCCACCCCCGAGCTAGCCCGCACCTCCATGGGCAGGACTTACAGCCACTACCGGCCCCCAGCACTGACCCCTCCCCACCCGCCCCGATGCTGGCTCCCTCCTCCACGCCTCTGTGGGCGCCCTGGCCGCAAACAACTCCCCGCCCGGTCCTCGCCGCCCCGCCCCAGCACTACCAGCCCAGCAAGTAGCCAGCCGGGCCCGGGCAAGGCGGGCTTAGCAGCCTAGTCTCACACACACCGCCAAACCCAGGTGCTCCAAGGCACTGCCCGCCCCCCCCATCGTGGCCCCTCGCGGGGAAGTGGGGGTGGCGACTCTTACCTTGGCCACATAGTCCTTCACCTCATCCAGGTCTCCATTTTTGAGGGCCCACATAAACTCCTTGTCAGACATAGCGGCTACCTGACAGAGAGGCAGGAGCGGCGAGGGCCCAGCAGCCACAGGCAGAGAGAGGGGCAGGGCTGCTCGGCGGGCGGGGGCGGGGGCGGAGATCCCTCTCCGACCGGCAGCTCTCGCTCCCCCAGGGGAGAGGACGCGGATGAGCGGCCGTTAGGGCGGTTATAACACCACGTTCCGGACCCCGCCGCCCTCGCTTTCCACCGGGAACAGAGAAAGGGGCAGGGAAGTCCGCCCAACCGAAGAGGAACGCGGTTTGGCACGCAGTGCTTCCGCTTCCGGTTTTCATTCGGTCAGCCTGGCCCCCGGTGGAGAGGCCACTAAACCACGCATGCGCTTCCGGGCAACTCAGGTCTCTCACTGAGCATGCGCCAGGTTGGAGGCTGTGGCTCATAGGGACTGGGGCAGAGCGAGGGTTCTCACGGTAGGTCTGCGCTGCGTCCCGCAGGTTCTCACAGTCGGTGCTTGCTCCCTTGTTACTCTCACCACGACCATCCCTTGCCATACTTCTGCTTTCACTCGCTGCCCGCCTGGCAGGGGCTGCTGTCTGAGCAGAATAAAGAGGACATAAAAACAGAGGCACAGGGACGCAGGCACGGGTACAACTGGTAAAATAGGGCAGACCAGTTACGGGAACAAGTGGCTTGGATGAAATGGCTTCATGCTACAGGGGGAAAGGGTTTTGAATCCCCTTTCTGATGTATTTGAAATAAAGAAGGGCTAAAACGTGTGCTGAATCCCTTCGTTGTTGTTAGAAAACCCAAGTTTACGTAACCGATTGCTAAAAGACTCGATAACTGACGTTACATAATCCAAGGACTATAGCAAGTGAAACCCAATTCTCGCTTTTTTTGTGTGCTGCCTTTGGTACCTGGAACATTTCTAAAAACTTACTCAATCAAGCCACTGTCCTAAACATCATCCTGGGTACTAGATACAAACCCTACAAAAGTGAACTATTTAAAATGTAAACAAAAAAAGTTTGCGAAAATTGTATACAGAATGGCACCAATATCATATTTACATCCTTATCCAGCACCCCTCTAATTTGCTTTGTTCCTCACTTGTTGCTTCCAGTGTAAAATTGAGGGCCAGATCCTGCAAGTGCAACCCTGCCATAGGGTTCTACTCATGACAGAGTAGAACTTCAGGATGTGATTTTAGACAAGGATTATGTCTACCTATTATAGAAACCACCTGCCACACCACTGAACACAAAGGCTATGTCTACACTGGTGGGTTCTTGCACAGGAATATCTTGCGCAAGTATACTTGCACAAGATCTCTTGCACAAGAAAACATCCACACTGGCCAGAACCGCATCGTAAGAATGCTGAGCTCTTGTGCAAGAAAGCATCCACACTGGCGGGAAGCCCTTGCGCAAGAACATGTCTCCGGAAGCAAATCGGCCATGTCAAGAGGTCACCAGCAGCGTCTGTGGACATGCGCCAGACCCCCACTGGGAAACGTACTTAAAGGGACTCCTGGATGGCCATTTCCCTGTGGCTGCATGCTCACGCACCCTTTTGAGGGAGCGAGAGCCAGAACAGCACCTGTCACCTCTGTTCCTGGCAAGTGCCCCTGGGCACCCTCGCTGCCACCCTCACAGCCATGGAGCTGGAGGAGGACCCCAGCCAGCAACATCCGCTCCTCATGGCCATTACAGAGGCTGTGGAGCTCCTCCACCAGGGAGCCACATTGCTCCAGCAGGAGCTAGAGACTGGGCAGCAGGTGCAGGACCTCGCCACGGCTGCAGCTGGGCTCAGGCACCCGCACCCCACCACTGACAGGCGCTTCTGGAGCTACGACACCAGTGGGGACTGGTGGGAGCGCCTGGTGCTGGGACAATGGGGAGACCAGCAATGGGTGCAGAACTTTCGGATGCGCAGGGGGACATTCCATGATCTCTGCACCTGGCTTACCCCTGCGCTCCGAAAGCAGGACACCTGCCTGAGCTCCGCCATCCCCCGTGGAGAAGAGGGTTGCGATTGCCCTCTGGAAACTGGCCACCCCGGACAACTACCACTCCGTGGCAAACTAGTTTGGGGTGGGCAGGTCCACCGTCAGCGCGGTCGTCCAGCAGGTAAGGCCCTCCGTGGACCATGGGCTCGTCCTGGGGGAAGGAAGGGGCCAGACCGGGTGGGGGGAGGCTGTAGGGGCAGGGGTAATCCCCACACACAGGGGGTCACGCTGTCCCTCCTGCACACAGCCCCGCTGGTGGGGGAGAGGGAGATCCTGGGGACAGAGGGCCCTGGCCTGCATGGAGGGAGGGGCCCCAGGGGCCCATGTACGCACTGTGTCTCATTCCATGCATCCCCTGTGCTCCCATGTGCCCCTCTGCAGGTCGTCAACGCCATCAATGACATGCTGCTCCAGAGGGTGATCCGCCCCCGGGACATGGACACCACCATTGCCGGCTTCGCCAGCCTCGGGTTCCCGAACAGTGGGGGAGCCGTAGACGGAACCCACATCCCTATCCGGGCACCAGAGCACCAAGCGGCCCGGTTCATAAACCAGAAGGGCTACTGCTCCGTGGTGCTCCAGGCGCTAGTGGACCACCAGGGCCAGTTCCAGGACATTTATATGGGGTGGTCCGGGCGGGCCCACGACACTCGCATCTTCAGGCACTCAGGCCTGTGCCACAGGCTGGAGGCAGGCACCTACTTCCCCCAGCGGGAATTCACCATTGGGGATGTCAGGATGCCAGTCTGCATCTTGGAGGATGCGGCCTACCCCCTGATGGCCTGGCTGATGCGGCCATACACTGGCCACCTGGACCATAGCCAGGTCACCTTCAACAGCCACCTGGACCGGTCCCGCAATCCCGTCGAGTGCGCCTTTGGCTGTCTGAAGACACGGTTTAGGTGCCTCCTGACCCGCCTGGACATGGGAGTGCAGCACATCCTGGAGGTCATCTCGGCATGTTGCATGCTCCACAATATTATTGAGGGGTGGAGGGAGGCCTTCCTCCCGGGGTGGATGGTAGGTGAGGGCCAGGCCTACCAGCAGCCCCACATGGCCGCCACCCGGCAGACCAACCGCCATGGGGTTCGGGTCCGGGAAGTCTTCCGGGTGATGCTGGACCAGGCCCCACAATAGGCCACTCCTACACCTCTGACTGCAGGGATGCCCCTGTACCCCCACTTCCCGCTCCCATCACCACCCCTTCCCGCCACCCTTCCCTCACCTCCCAATAAATACAATGCACTTGCTGTACATAAGGCACTCTTTTATTTACATGGGGAAGGGAGTGCACTGTGGGGAGGGGGGAGGAGGGCACCCTGAACTGGGAGGAGAGTGGAGGAGGGGACCCTGAACTGGGAGGGCCTCATGATGGATAATGGAGGCCTCTGCCCCTCGTGCCGGGTTGGGGCAGGCTGCACCAGGAGGTGCCGAGGGTGGGGGACCTCAGGAGGGGGCATGGGCAAGGCAGGGGGGACCTCGGGAGGGGGCATGGGCAAGGCAGGGGGAGAAGTGGGCGGAGATTTGGGGGTGGCAGAGGGGGGCCTGGCAGCATTGGGGTGCTGCACAGGGCCCATCCGGTCGGCAATGGTGCCCAGGAGAGTGCAGACACGGTCGCAGCACTCCAGGTACTGGCCCCACACCCGCTCCCGCCACTCTACATCCGCGCGGATCTTCTCTGTCAGAGCGCGCTCCATGCGCTCAATTGTGCAGACGTGTCGGCGGAGCAGGTGGTGGCGGTCCCGGGGGCGCTGCGACAGGTCCTGGATCCTTTGCACCGGCGGGATGGGGCTGGAAGGTCCCTCGGTGGCAGGGGGTCCCACTGCAGGAGAAGCAGAGGAGAGCAACATGTTCAGTGAGCCCTGCCCCAAATGGTGTTCCAGAGCCCCGTGCCCTCCTCCCAGCACATCACGATGCCCGGGGACAGGTGTGGCTGGTGAGGGGAAATACCCCTGGGGCAGCAGGAGGGGGGGTCCCAAGGTGGCCCAGGAGCCCCCAGGGGGGCCACATGTGCTTGGGGGGCCCTGTTGTGCCTTCCCCAGGGGAAGCTACAGTGTCCCAGAGGTGGCCATGGATGTGTGCTGTGTGCAGCACCCTTTAGGCTGTGTGGGGTTAGGCCTGCAACCTTGGGGCTGGCCTACTCCTGGCCAAACCTTCCCCGCCCCCTCGCCCCCCGGTCTGGTCGAGCAGAATCCCTGGGGTCCCAGGCGTGTGCTGGGGCTAGCTGCCGCTTCTCTGTGCCACTTGGTCTGGCTGCACATAGGGTTGCTGGATGGTTTCAACAAAAATACCGGACACACTTGACGTTACATGACAGTCTACATTACATCTTAGTTAAAAAATACCAGACATGTATATTTTCTCATTTTTATCCTCTCAATTTGTTTCCCGAACAGAAAGCTCAAAGGCTGGACTGTCCGGTTCTAAACTGGACACCTGGCAACCCTAGCTGCACAAGGTTGCACGTGCTGCATGCCTATGCGCAGCATGTGGCCAGGCTGTGCCATGTGCCGCTACCTCTCTCCCACCCTGTGGCCCTCCCCCCCTTCTCCAGCACACTTGCGAATGGAAGCCACCGCACTGACCAGACAATCCGTCGCCGGCTTCGGAGGATGCCTGGGACACATCCTGACTGCTGCTGGGCCGGGATGGTGAGGTCTGGCTGCTGTCCTCTGCCACCTCCTCCTCCTCGTCCGAGGACCGGACTCCCTCCTCCTCCTCCGGTGGCCTGGGTTGGACCACTGGGCTGGCCACTGCCGTGTCCACTTGGGACAGCAGGGGAGTGGCCCCTTTGTCTCCCAATATCTGGTGCATGCGGCGATACTGGGGACAGGCCGTGGCTCCGCCGCCCCCACGCTCGCTGGCCCGCACATAGGTGAGGCACAGGTCCTTCACCTTGGCCCGGACCTGTTCCAGGGTCCAGGCCGGGTGTCCCTTTGCGGCCAGCGCCTGGGCCATCTGGACAAAAATGTGGACATTTCTCCTCCGGGACTTGGGGTCCCGGAGGGCCTCCTCCTTTCCCCAGAGGTCCAGGAGGGCAGTCACCTTGGCGGTGCTCCAGCATGGAGCCCGCCGCTTGGTGCCCCTTTGGGCCTGCTGGGTGCTCTGGGGTGGCTCCTCCATGGGGTCTGAGGGACCTGGCTGAGGCTGGGCAGCTGCCATTCCTCCCTCTGGCTGCTACCTGGGCTGCACGTGGCAAATGGCTGTGCTCCGTGCCTGTGCCTTTAAGGGGGGGCCAATTAGGGGGAACCAACGAGTGGTGATTGCCTGTACGGAGTGTCGGAGAGGCCACCTGTATTTTTCACTGGAGGCCAATTCTTGCGCAAATACATGCTTGCCGAACGTCCACACTGCCCTCTTGTGCAAGAGTGCCTGCACAAGAGAGCTTAAGCCTGATAGAAAACAGCGTAGCTCTTGCATAAGGAGCCGTCTCTTATCACGCCGTACTGTACATTTACTTGTGCAAGAGCGGATGGGCAGTGTAGACGCTCTGCGGATTCTTGCACAAGAACGGCCGTTCTTGCACAAGAAGCCGCGAGTGTAGACATAGCCAAAGTGTCTGTCTTTTAGAAATGATGTGATAAGTTATCACTTTGTAAATTTAATGGATTATTGAAACTAAGTCAATTATATTTCTGAGGGAGTGTTTAAGACAGGCAACCCTACCTCTATCAGCCATACTCTGGAGGCTACACTCTTGAAATGAGATTTTAAGTGCACGTTCTCCAACAATTGTGTGGAAAAGTGTAGATAATATTTTAAAACTGCAACTTTGTTATACAATGAGTAAAAATAGGCAAAATCCATTCAAAAAACCCCCAGAGAACTGGAAGCTTTTCTTCATTTGGCATGAGATGATGAGGCAGATACAATACTTCACTTAAACTCATTTCTCTAATCAGAATGTCATTCCTTGCTCTGCCTATGTACTTCAGGTAGACAAGAATTGTAGAGCACTGATTAGGGGCTGTGGCAGGGCTGACTATGTAGAAGAAGCACAGAAAGCTCTCATATATCTCCATGAGATTGGAGGACAGAGCAAAGAGGCGATGACATAAAACATAGGAAGGTTGGCAAATGAGTGTGCCAAAAAGCTGCTCTTCCTCCCACCCCATTACTTCTGATGAGATTAAATTAAGCTTTCTGCTTTTATGATCCCTTCTACTTTGAGGGCTTAAATGGGTACTTAAATGGTGCACAGGCCTCTGCACACGAGTGAATTTCACTCTCATTGAATATAAATATGTAGCTCAAATAGGTTTTTTTATTTATATTGTTATGAGGTGGATAGAACCTTGTGAATTGAATTAAAATCCCACCTAAGACAAAAAGGGGGTGCAGACTCTGGGAGGGAGTTTGGGGGTGGAAAGAGGAAGAGAGTGGGGGTCCAACAGGGAATATGGGAGCAGAAAGGAGTGAGTCTGAGGGGTGAGTGCTTACCCTCTGGCAGTGACTCCTAGTTGGGGGCCATGGTGAATAAAAATAGATGATTTAAAAAAAATAAAAAACAGATTTTTTAATTTATATCAGATTTTTTATTTCTCATTTAAAAATAACAGTTGCAATTAAATCTCATCACAAACATGAAACACCTACACTTACAATCTCATAAAAATTAATTAATTGCTCTAATCTGTACAGCCTAACTACTAGCTCTTGCTTCTTGAAAGTTCTGGGGTTTCAATTTCTGTTTTTCAGCAGACTAAGAAGTAACATGTGCAAAGAAAGACACATGCTGGACAGGATTGTTTTTGTTCTCTGCTTATGTGGTGGTGGACCTTGGCCAAACTTGACAGAGCAGTTACTACAGACATTGTCTTAAAGTAGGCATGGGAAACCTTTTTTGGGTTGGGGCCACTGACCCACAGTAAAATCAGTCGGGACAGGGGCTGCAGGGAGATGGGGAGGGGGGGACTGGAGTACCAACATGGGCTCCCCAATGCTGGAAGAGGCCCTAAACCTCGGGGGCCAGATACAGGCAACCCAGAGGCTGCATCTGACCCCCTCCCCTGTTTAAAGACTTTCTCCCATCCTTTTTCCACAGGAAAACTGTCATGGCTTTTGGACATAAGAGAGCGCCTCTATGGGAATATTTGAAGAAAAAGTTTAGCTTAGCTAATCCTTATGGCTTGTTTAATTAGTTAACTAGCTTTAGAATCTATCACTCAAGTGTACAATACAGAAAGCTGCAGTAAAAGAAATCTAGAGTTGCTGGTTGTCACTGAGTCTCATTTTCTTATTCTATATTACATAATGCATGTCCCCTATTTTGTAACATCATGGCCACAGACCATAATGGTGATGACATAAGTTTATTTCCTATTTTACTTCAGCATAATTCATTTTTTCCAAGGGAACCCCATCCTGTACTTGTTCTCTCAAAAAATATAAGTGCCAGTGAGTAAAATGGGACTTACTCCAAAATTATGTGCCCTGTAAGCTTAGTCAGTCTTAGCTTTTTTGGTAACTTCAATTAAATCAATATTTTTGTTTATTTAAATTATAATTTAAATCAATTATTTAAATCACCTTAATTTAAATCCATCCACCCTTGTGGGAGAGGCACCAACTCTGTAGCTCCCATTCATCTCAGAGGCAGTTGGGGCAGGGGCAGTAAATAGAGACACCCTCTCCCCGGGCCACAGGAATGTGCTGGTCCATCAAATGCATGGGGTAAACGAGTACAAAACACTCTATTCTCACTGCATTTCTGGTAGTGGTGACGGAGACCCTCGAGCCATTTTAAATCACCTGAGGGTGGCAGGCAGGACTGGGACAGAGACTCAACCCTGAACTTTGCTGGAGCTGGGTAATGGGGCCAGGAATATTCCTGGAGCCTGGGAACCATGGGCCCATATAACTCACCTCCCCTGTTTTAAATAAAAATGCATCAAAGAAAATACCAGAAATTTCTAAACGGTAAGAGCTAGGACCACCAATCCTATTCAACCTATTTATAAATGATCTGGAGAAAGGGGTAAACAGTGAGATGGCAAGATTTGTAGATGATAGTAAACTGCTCAAGATAGATAAGACCAAAGCAGACTGTGAAGAACTTAAAAAAGATATCAAAAAACTAAGTGATTGGGCAACAAAATGGCAAATGAAATGTAATGTTGATAAATGTAAAGTAATGCACATTGGAAAAAATAATACCAACTATACATACAATATGATGGGCACTAATTTAGCTATAACTACTCAAGAGAGAGATCTTGGAGTCATTGTGGATAGTTCTCTGAAAACATTTACTCAATGTGCAGTGGCAGTCAAAAAAGCAAACAAAATATTAGGAATCATTAAAAAAGAGATAGAGAATAAGACAGAACATCTTACCGCCTCTATATAAACAATGGTACACCTATATTTTGAATACTGCATACAGATGTGGTTGCTTCATCTCGAAAAAGATATATTGGCTTTGGAAAAGGTTCAGAAAAGGGCAACAAAAATGATTAGGGGTTTGGAACAAGTCACATATGAAGAGAGATTGGGACTTTTCATTTTAGAAAAGAAGAGACCAAGGGGGGATATGATAGATGTCTATAAAATCATTACTGGTATGGAAAAAGTGAATAAGGAAAAATTATTATTTACTTGTTCCCACAACATAAGAACTAGGGGTCACCAAATGAAATTAATAAGTAGCAGGTTTAAAACAAATGAAAGGAAGTTTTTTGTCACACAGTGCATGGTCAGCCTCGGGAACTCCTTGCCAGAGGAGGTTGTGAAGATCAGGACTTTAACAGGTTTCAATAAAGAACTAGATAAATTCATGGAGGTTAGGTCCATCAATGGCTATTAGTCAGGATGGATAGGAATGGTGTCCCTAGCCTCTGCTGGGAATGGGTGACAGGAGAGGAATTACTTGATGATTCCCTGTTTCTCTTTACTCCCTCTGGGGCATCTGGTATTGGCCACTGTCAGCAGACAGGATACTGGGCTAGATGGAGTTTTGTTTTGACCCAGTATGTTCTTATGTACCAAATTTGGTATGCACCTTCTTCCTATTCTAACTTAAAGCAAGATGAAGGTTTGCTTGTGGCAGGAAAATGGGAAGTGCCTGGAATGTGACTATTTCCATAACATGAAAAGGGAATGGGCTGATCAGAGGACAGCAATACTGAAAGTGACCACTGGAGGCATCAAGCAAAGGGGAGAGCTATATTGCAGAGTGACCACTAGAGGCAGCCACACCACTAAAAAAGTGACCCTGGTCAGCCACTAGAGTGGGTAAATGGCCCCCTTTCTCCAAAGAGGATTGCATGGTGGTGAGCCCTCCCATGGCTAGTTTCAGGGCAGTGAGGGGGGCATCCACTGGAGGCTGGGATCATCTCCCTGAACGAGCTTCAGTCTGGGAGGGGTGCTGGAGGCCATGGCTGGCCCCTGGAGTCATGCCCACCCCCAGACCAGCTGCAGGCCAGGGGTGAGGAGCAGTTGGAGGCTAGGGTCAGGCCACAGAGCTGGAGGCCAGGGGGGCAGCTGCAGGCTGGGGACACAGCTGGAGACTTGTGCCGATGTGTGGAGTGCTGCCCCTTCCCTGCGGATCAGCTACATGCTGGGGGGGCAGCCCCTGAAGCCTCACAGCCCCCTCTTCCACAGACCAGTTGCCGGGGGGTGGGGTGAAGGCAGTTGGAGACTGTGGTCAGCCCCAGGAATCCTACCCCACTGGGGCAGGGGAGGAGCAGCTGAAGGCTGTGGCAGGCCAAGGGGCAGCTGGAGAAGCACTGCCCCCCCACCTCCGCGAACCAGATGAATTCTCAGGGGCAGCACTGCAAACCAGGGTCAGCCTCCCTGGAACCCTGTGCCCTCCAGACCAGGTGTGGTGCAAGGCAGGGGACAGCTGGAGGATGGGGCCAGCCCCCAGAGCACTGCACACAACCCCGGATAATCTGGAGGTTGGGCCAATGCCACAACCCCCCAGGAAGCGCCTCCCCCCAGGGTGTGCAGCCTCAAATCCCCAAGAGGACCTGCTGCAGGAGAAGTGCCACCCTTGGCGGTGCCAGTAAAATCCTCCCAGCCTCCCAGCACCCTGCCCTGAGCCCCCTTCCCTGACTTCTACATCCCAACCCCTGCCCACAGCTCCCTCTCCCTGCCCTGAGCCCACCATCCCCTACCTTCACCCCCCCCCACACCAAACCCTGTGTCTTGAGGCCTCTCACCCCCTGCCCTCACTCCAGTATCCTCCACTGCTGCCCTGAGTACCCCCAACCCTCCCAATCCTCTATCCTAACTCCTGCACTCCCATCTACTACCCTGAGCCTCCCACACTTGCCCTCAATCCAGATCCCCCACACCAAAACCTCTGCCCTGTGTTACCTACCAGCCCTGTGCTTTTAGGAGCCAGGAAGTAACATTCATGGAAAACCATCCCCCTCCCCCTTCCCCTAAGCCTTTGCTGGAATCAGACAAAGCAATGAAAAGGCCAGGGAAGACACACCTAAACTAATTAAGGAAACACCCCAGCCTCATCTGCATTAAAGATAGAACTCATTAGCATACAGCATGGAGACCAGCTCTTCCAAAGCAGGAACCGCAGTGAACTATGGGATACCAAAAGCAGAGAAGCACTGCCTGATGGGAAATCTCTACTCCAGATGCTAATGAACCCAGGCCTGCTCACACCCAAATTAGTCATTATCAGACCAATTCTAGTAATGATCCTACTGACATCTAAATATTGAAACTGCCTAGTTGCATTGTGAGCTCATTCAAGGAACATCACCCATAACCAGGGGTGATCAGTCTCTGTTGTCTCTCCTCTTTCTCTTTGAACTATCCCTATAAAAACTCCTATCCTTGCCCCAAGAAAAACTGTTCTGATATCTGGATTTAAACTGCATGGCTACGTCTAGACTACATCCCTTTTTCGTAAAAGGGATGTAAATTAGACATATCACAATTGCTAATGAAGTGGGGATTTAAATCTCCCCCGCTTCATTAGCATAAAAATGGCTGCCGCTTTTTTCCCGCATGGAGCTTTGCCGGAAAAAAGCGCCAGTCTAGACGCTGATCTTGCGGAAAATAAAGCCTTTTCTGAAAGATCCCTTATCCAGCGCCAGTCTAGACGCTGATCTTGCGGAAAATAAAGCCTTTTCCGAAAGATCCCTTATCCCTTATTTCATAGAGTGATAAGGGATCTTTCGGAAAAGGCTTTATTTTCCGCAAAATCAGCGTCTAGACTGGCGCTTTTTTCCGGCAAAGCTCCGTGCGGGAAAAAAGCGGCAGCCATTTTTATGCTAATGAAGCAGGGGAGATTTAAATCCCCGCTTCATTAGCAATTGTGATACGTCTAATTTACATCCCTTTTACGAAAAAGGGATGTAGTCTAGACGTAGCCCATCAGTTCCATTGAGACTGCTTCATCTCCTGTCTGATCGTGCTGGGGGCTCTGCGCTGCTTGTCTCCTGCCCTCTGGACCCCCGGCTACCATCATCATCTGGGAACCCCGATCAGTGCAAGCTCCATGGAGTGATGAGGTCTCTCTCTCTCTCCCTCCCTCCCATCAACTACCTCTCTAAGCATAGCCTCCTGACCCTGTCCTATGTAAACTGTCATATTGTTACCTAACAATTGTAATCAGTTTCAATTTAGATTTAATATTGTAACTGTTAGATTTAATATTGTAACTCTTTGATATTTATTCACTACTCAGAAATAAATAACTTTCATTGTTAAGCTGGTTGCTTCTCTCTCTTTCTTTCTCTTTCGCTCACTCTTCCTTAAGGGGTGTTGTTTTGGCTTCCCCATTCACTCTGCAACGCTTCTTGTACCCAAGCTAAAGTTCCCTGTAGTGCCCAAAATCCTGTGGGGTTTGCTCATCGTATGGTTTACCAGGGAATGACTGTGGTGTGAAAATGGGGAGAAGGGGTGCTGAACCTGGGGGCTTATGAGGATGGCAGCTTAAAGTGCTGTTTAATCCAGCCCACTGAGTCCAAAGGCACATGAGGGTGCAGTGTGGCATTGCTGTTAAACCCAGCCAGCTGAGTCCAGGGACATATGAGGGGGTCAGCTTGTGAGTGCTGATTACCTAGTCCTCTCAGGCGTGCTCTGTTAGTGGGTGTGAGTGTCTGTGGCTGTGTCTAGACTGGTGCAATCTTGCGCCAGAGCTATGCAAATGAGGCTCAGCATGGAATATCGCCGAGCCTCATTTGCATAACTAATGACCCGCCATTTTTGCAGAAGAGGCTCTTGCGCAAGACGGAGCTGTCTACACTGCCCCGTCTTGCGCAAGAAAAACCCTCTTGCGCAAAGCCGTTATGCCTGAAAATAATCAGCATAACGGCTTTGCGCAGGAGGGGTTTTCTTGCGCAAGACGGGGCAGTGTAGACAGCTCTGTCTTGCACAAGAGCCTCTTCCGCAAAAATGGCAGCTCATTAGTTATGCAAATGAGGCTCGGCGATATTCCACGCTGAGCCTCATTTGCATAGCTCTGGCGCAAGATCGCGCCAGTCTAGACACAGCCAGGGTGTGTTGCTAAGGTGGTAAAAACCCCATCCTGAGGAACCTAGTTCCTGCAGGAGAGCTCCAGTAGGAGGGGGAATTGGCAGCAGGGAGAAGTCAGCTCCATATGAGAGCACAAGTAATCACAAACAGCACACCGATAGAATTGTTAACCTTTCCCCAGTCCCGTAAAAGTAACCCTGATAAATGAGCATACCCCAGAGTATTGGGCAAATCTGGTAACACCTGAGACCCCTACACCTCACCCCATCTGCCCTGAGGTCCACATACACCCAACCCCCTACCCAGACTCCTATACACCCCCCTACCCTGAGCCTTCCACCACCACACCTCCCAGGCTCTTGCCCTGACTCCTGCATCCCCACTTCCTGCCCTCAGTTCCCAAACCTCTGTGCTGACTCTTCACTCTCCCACCCCCTGCCCTCAGCCCCCCTCCCCCACACACACACCTCCAAGCCCCCGGCCTGTCTCTTGAACCCCAATGCCCTGCCCTGAGCACCCAGGTCCTGCCCTGACTCTTACACTCCCACCCCCTGCTTTGAGCCCTCCTCCCCCACTTCCCCTTTGCCCTGTACAGTCATTTAAATAAAGCATGTACACTTTCCTTTTAATTAAAAAGCCCCCACTAACTATTACAATTAAGTACCTGAGCAACGTCAGGTACATTTGCTAGTAAATAAATAATATGGCTAGGAAAGAATAAAATATGCTTAATAAATTATTCATATTTTCTAAAATCAAAGAGTATCCGACTGTTTTAATTATCCAATAATTAAAACAAAACAGGCAGGAGACTCAGGTACCTATTTGTATCCCTCTACGCTTGTATTTTAAAAACCCTATTTATTCAAGAGAGAACTACATCTGTTTGGTCAGGGAAGAAACCTACCATTTACTGTCTAGAGCAGTGGTTCTTAACCTTACTGCAGCCTGCACCCCTTTGGTTGTCAAAATATGTTCTTGCACCCCTTATTAAAAATCGTTGAAGTAGGTCAGTTTTAAACCTAAGATATGTCATAAAAATCTGGCATGACTCGCACCCCCAGAAAGGGCATCTCACACCCCCAGGGGTTGCGTGCACCCCAGGTTAAGAACCACTGGTCTAGAGCCATAGCACCATAAAATTAATCAAATACAGTATTTATATTCGTGGTAATAAGCAAACAATTCATTCAAAATATAATCTCACATAAAATCCTTTTCTCAAGAGAGAGAAATCAAACCATTTCAGGAAATAATACATTTATCACTTAACACCACTCTACATTCAGTACAGTTATTAAAATGTTACTGGAGTTGTAGTAGTGACAGGTGTGAAAACTGGGGCACATAATTATTTTCTTTTTGGTAGTTGGCTATGTTTCTAACAGATTTGATACACTTTGTCCCCCATTAAAATCACTGGAGAGGAGACTCTGAAGTATTCTCTGTGCACTGTACTTTGAGCCGTTGCTTTACCTCACCATGGTCATTACAAAGATTTTTTCTCCTACTGTTTTGAACCAATAATTTAGCAGAATAGAAAATCAAAATAGCTCCCATCTCCATAAATTTTTCCTCAGCTACATGAATCTTTGATGACATGATTGAATAGAGTTTGTTGCTGTTAGAAATAAATTTATTCTTATCCTTTGGAAATTCATTTTCCTCATTTAAACCACGTTAGAAATAAACTCATAGGATCCAGTTTTGCTTGGCCCTAATATAATGTGCATAGAGAAAGGAAAGAAGAGAGTATAAAAATGTTCTCTTCTAATCCCTTTTCTGCCAGGGATCTACACATGGAAGGTTTGGGGAACCAAGCCTCCAAATGAAAATGAGGCAGTATTAACTATTTGCTTCACCTACCTGTGCTGTGGAAACCATAGTGGTATGGGGCGAAATTCTAGTCACAGCAACCAATATGAGTGTTCCTGGATGAACTCTGTGGACAAAACAGGGTTTCCCAGGAACCAATGTGGCACAAGGCCTCTGTGTTAATGGCCCTGTGTTCCAATGGATTCCGCGAGACTCACATGTTTGGGAAAGGTTGCCCCAAAGCAACTCCTTTACCACAAAATAATCTAGTAAAAGAATATGTATAGGTAATTATATAATCTTCATAAATTTATATACCTTGGAAAAATGAAGAAAGCACTTGAACCTAGACAAGTTAAATGAGCATGTTCCTTTGTCTGCATGGGGAATTTAGCTGGGTTTCAGTTAGCAGCAGCCAGGGACTGGTGTAAATACATCAGTGCAAACTATATAGTGCAAACTATATGGCTGCGTCTAGACTGACAAGATTTTGCGCAAAAGCGGCTGCTTTTGCGCAAAAACTTGACAGCTGTCTACACTGGCCGCGAGAATTTGCTCAAGAGCACTGACGTTCTACTGTGCGAAATCAGTGCTTCTTG
The DNA here is from genome assembly GCA_032595735.1 of Pelochelys cantorii. Classification (NCBI taxonomy): domain Eukaryota; kingdom Metazoa; phylum Chordata; order Testudines; family Trionychidae; genus Pelochelys; species Pelochelys cantorii. The sequence continues at coordinate 243,245,647 of CM064326.1, forward strand.
CGCAAATACTCTGACGCTCCCGTTCAGGAAAAAGCCCTCTTGCGCAAATATTTTGTGGCCGTTTGCAGGCTCCATAGCTGCAAGCAGCTCCTGAACTTCCTGGTAACCCGAGCCCCCTTAAAGCAGACGCAGGCTGCTAAGGTCACGAGGCAGAAGCCCTTCTTGGACCTCTGGCCAGAGTTCTGCCACGTGGCCCCTGTCGCCAATGCCACCCAGAGCACAATGGCAGCTCCGGGGGGGATCAGGCACCCGCACCCCCAGCACAGGAGGCCCCCAGGGCCAGAAAAAGATGGGCCCCATCCTGGTCGTCGGGGGAGCTGGAAGCCCTCATGGACCTCTGGCAGGAGGAGGAAGCCCTGCACAGCACCCACTCCCAGCACCGCAATGCGGACATTTTTGCCCGCATGGCCCAGGTGCTCGCCCAGCAGGGCCATCCATCCCGGACTCTGGAGCAAGTCTGGGCAAAAGTGAAAGAACTGCGCCGGGGCTATGTCCGGGCCAGCGAGGGCCAGGGGGCAGGAGCCGACACCTGCCCCCACTACCAGCGGCTCCACGCCATCCTGGGCCAGCCAGCACCGCAGGCACCGGACGTCCCTGTGGACACCAGCATGCGCCCCCCCCCCATCACCAGGACCACCGAGGCGGGGGAAGGGGACAGCAGCAGTGGGTCGGAGGACGAGGCCAGCACTGCCATCTTGCAGGCCCCCTCTGGCAGCCCCGACATGTCCCGTGCGTCCTCGGAGGCCGGGGAAGGATCCACCGGTGAGCGTTGCACTTTGCACACACAAAGATGGGGGGGAGGGGGAAAAGCACTCGGGCCGGCCCTAGGGCCGCCTGAGTTGTGCTGCAAGGATGGTACACTCCCCAGTCACTCTCCTGGTTCCGTCCAGGAGACATCCCACGTGATGGGGTTCTGAGAGCCCAGACCACGTCTGCTAGATGTGCTCCCAGGCACTGTGTAGGGATTCATCTCACTCCCTGTCAAACACCATTGATTAGCCCAAAGCCTCACAGCCTCCACTGGCAGGGAGTTCCACAGGTTAACACAACACAAGCGCCCTCCCACCCTCCAAGGGGCCAGGACACAGACCGGTGGTTCCAATACATGGAGGAGGACCCTACTCCAAGGGCGGTCCTGTATGCAAACATACAACACGGGGGGGAGGGGGGTAACTGAGTGGGCCCAAGCCACACTACTGTGGGGTCACCTGGGCTCAGGGGTGGAGGGCATGAGGTGTGGGGACAGTGGCTGGGCTGCCTGACAGAGCCATCCTTTCTTCTGTTCCCTGCAGCAGGACCAAGCACAAGCCGGGGATCCTCTAGCCCTGCAGCAGCGGCAGCAGCAGCACCCCTTAGCTGCCCAACCACCACGGCGGCGGCTCCGCCACTGGGACCAGCTCCTTCGGTGCCACGTGCAGGCCGTCGAACGCATCGAGGCAGCCATCACTTGGCGCGTGGAGATGGACGTGCAGTGGCTCCAGGAGGCCTGGGGCTCCTTCCAGGCCCAGTGCATCCACATGGCGGATTCAATAGCCACCCTCACTGCACATTGTCCATGCCATCCATTATGGCATGGCCTTGCCCCATGCACCCGCCATCTCTCCCCTAGCACTGCCCCTGCCCCCTCCTGCTCCTGTCCCTCCTGCTCCTGCCCCTCCTGCCCACCTCCCCGTGCAGCCTGCCCCGACGCGGCCTGCCCCCCATGTGCAGGTCCACCCCCGCAGGAGCAGTCGCAGGGGCCACCCCTCCCAGGAGTAGCTCCTCCCCCTGCCAGTTGAAGGTCTCCTCCCCCTCCCAGTTCAAGGTCTCCCCTCTCCCCATTGTAAATAAAAAAAAGACAAGTTTTTGTATTCAAGAAAAACTGTGTTTGGTGTTTATTGGGAGGTAAGGGGAGGGGAGGGAGTTGTAAAGGGAGACCGAGGCGACCCTACTATGGGGCCTGGGAGAACATGTCCGTCAGGGCCTCCCGGATGTGCACCCCATCCTGGTGCACCTGGCGGATGGCAGCTGTGCGGGGCTGTTCGTAGGCCTGGCCCTCGGCTGCCATCCATGCGGGGAGAAAGGCCTCCCCACTCCGCTCCACAACATTGTGGAGCACGCAGCACGTGGCCACTACCTCCGTGACATTCCATTCACCCATCTCGAGACGGGTGAGCAAACACCGGAAGTGGGCTTTCAAGCGGCCGAAGGTGCACTCCACTTGATTGTGGGCCCGGTTGAGGTGGTCGTTGAACCGGGCCCGGTTCTGGTCCGGCCGCCCCGTGTAGGGCCGCATTAGCCAGGGCAGCAGGGGGTAGGCCGCGTCCCCGATGACACAGATGGGCATAGGCACGTTCCTGACAGTAAACTCCCGCCGGGGGAAGTAGGTGCCTGCCTCCAGCCTGCAAAACAGGCTGGAGTTGCATAGTATGCGGGAGTCGTGTGCCCTGCCGGACCAGCCCATATAAACATCCAGGAAGCAGCCACGGTGGTCCACAAGGGCCTGGAGTATCGAGCAGTACCCCTTCCTGTTCATAAAATGGGCCGCTCGATGCTCCGGGGCCCGGACGGGGATGTGGGTTGCATCCAGGGCTCCCCCACAGTTGGGGAACCCGAGGGCAGTGAAGCCGGCCACTGTAGCGTCCACGTCACGCAGGAGGATGACTCTCAGGGGCAGGACGTTGTTGATGGCACGGACGACCTGCAGAAGGGTGCAGAGAAACACAGGGGAACACATCACATAAGGCAGGGTGAGTGTGCACTCCCTTGCCCCCCCCCCCCCGTGGTGCCCTCTGTCCTCACGCACGCGCGCACACACACACGCACACGCACACGCACACCAGGGCCCCCTCAGCCCATGTCCCCCCTCCCCACCAGCAGGCCTGTGCAAGGGAGGGACAGCCCAAACCTCTGGGTGACCCAGCCTGGAGTCTTGGCTGCCCCGGACATGGAGTGCAGCACCCTCCCCCCACCCCACTCCCCACTCCCCTGGGACTTACCTCCATCACGACGACACCGATGGTGGATCTGCCCACCCCAACTAGTGTGCCACCAATCGGTAGCTGTCCGGGGAGGCCAGCTTCCAGACTGCGATGGCGACCCTCTTGTCGACGGGGATGGGTGCCCGCAGCCAGGTGGTGGCTCTCTGGAGCGCAGGGGCGAGCCAGGCACATAGCTCCAGGAACGTCTGCTTTTGCATGCGAAAGTTCCGGAGCCAGTCCATACTGGTGTCCAGTCTCCACAGTGGCCTCTGCACGCTGGGGTGGGGATGCCACAGGGACGCCATGGCCTCCCTGGTGAGGGAGTCCAAAGCGATCTGCACCTCCAGGTCCTGGAACAGGAGGGCAGCAGCATGGAGCAGCAGCTGCAGGCACTCCAAAATGGCCGGAAGGGGCCAGAGCAGGCACATGGCCACCCCTGGCTCCATGGCAGAAAAAACAAGGGAGATGAAAAAAAAAACAGGCAAAGGCACTAAATGGCAAAAGGCGGTGGTGTCCAAAAAGGCAGAGGGCAACCACCAAAACTTCTATGGCTGTCAGTCCCTGCAAGAGGTCCTATAGCACGCAGCAGGAGAGAAACGGCTGTCCAGGGGGATCCCTTTAAACACGTGTCTCAAAGGAGCTCCAGCCCCCGCCCCCGGAAAGGGCTGGTGCCCTTTTGCCCTCTTCAGAATGGTTCCGGGCTTCTGCTTTTGCGCAAAAGCATCCCACCAATGTAGACGCGCTTTTGCGCAAAAGCGCATCGTTATAACGATAACTCTGGAACCAATCTAGATGCGCTTTTGCGCAAATACTTTTAACGGAAAAACTTTTCTGTTAAAAGTGTTTGCGCAAAATCATACCAGTCTAGACGTAGCCTATGTGTATACAAAGGAAGATGGGATTTGCACCAGTGAAGCGTACTCCTGCTCTAAACCAAAGATGAGCTCAACTAGAGCAAATTCAGCACGAAGGGTTTGCATCAGTGCACCTACATTTGGTGACTATTTACAGGCTGGTAGAATCAGGACAAATGCCTAAGGCAGACAAAAATTAAGTATTCAGAATATGAGGTTTAGTCCACTGAGCCACCACTCTGAAATAAAAAATGAAAATAAGTACAAACATTCTCCAATGTAATTTCTCTACATTGACTATGACACTGTTCTCTCTCTCTCTATATATAAAAAAAAATTCCTGCGGGATGACAGAGTGACATCATCATGTCACTCTGCGTCTCACCTTGCTCCTCCCTCCTGCCCTCTCCCCTTTCCCCAGTGCTTGGGAGCTGGGGCTGCCATGCCCTGGTCTCTCTTTACCCCTCCCCTGTGCCAGGCAGTGCCAGAGAGGAGAGGGGGGGCAGGAGCCAGGGCTGGCATGGCTGAGGGCAGGGGAAGGGGATAGAGCTGGGGTTAGTGCAGCCTTGGCCCTGCCTGGTGGGAAGGGGGGAGAAGAGAGGCCAGGGCATAGCAGCCCCGGCTCCCAAGCACTGGGGAAAGGGGAGGGGTGAGCCAGGGCTGGCTCATCCTCAGCCCTGCCCTACAGCCAGGGGAGAAAGCCAAGTCTGGCCTGGCCTCAGGGCGGCCAGGGGTGGGAGAGCCGGGGATGGGCCTGCCTTGGCCCGGTGGCTGAGGTGGAGAGGGGGCAGGCCAGGCTGCCACACCTCGGCCTGACCCTCTCTGGTGGCCGGGGGGAGAACTGAGGCTGCCTACTCCCAGAGAGAGGGGGGTTGGCAAGTGTAACAAGCAGGGGGCACAGCCCCCTAGTTGTTATTAAACATCAGGTAGCCTCAGGCTTGCATGAGAGAGATGGAGGTCTGTATCCCTCAGCGTGTGATTATGCAGCGAACAGACTCCTGTAACTCTTACTATTCCACAAAAGTGGTCAATAGTCATGTAGTCACATTGCCTTCAGTGGGACTGATCAAATGATTAAGGATTTACAAAGGAGTAGGTAAGAGTTTCAACCAAATTTGTTAATTGCTCTGGATGAAATTGACAATTACGGAGCTGTCAGATCAGAAGGAGCTTCGTTCTAACAAAGGTGGGCACACCTTCCACCCATCTTGCACACTTCTCCCTTCCTGAGAACTCCTGAACCAAGATATAACAGCACAATCCATATGCTAACAAACTTAAACAAAGCCTTTGCTTAAATTTGCTAACATATGTATTGCGCTGTTCAAGCCATACAGAATGACTATACTGCCCTCTCCTAGCCTCATTCTACATAGTACAGCCCTGCCCCCACCAGCCATATGCTCAGGCGATATGTATGTGTGTGCTCTGGCAGAGGTAGAGGGGCTGGCCCCATGTCTTTCCAGTACTCCGCAGCAATCTCTTGCATGTACTAGGTACCAGAGGGTACTGCCCTATTTATATTCCTAGGTACCTGAGAGTAACGATCAGAAGAATTTAGCTCACTGTTTTTCTGATAATGCAACTCTTTTTTCACAACTCTATTGGCTTTGTCATTCTGACTATGCTGAAATCCTTTGCCAGTAGGCAGATAAGACTTGGATACATAGGGCACGTCTACACAGCAGGGCTAAACTTGAAATAAGCTATGCAACTTGAGCTACGGCAATTGCATTGTTTAAGTCAAAATAGCTTATTTTGGCTTTTGGCACTATCTACATAGCAGGAAGTCTGAGAAAGCATTCTTCCAATGACTTCCCTTACTCCTCGTAAAATGAGGTGTTACAGGAGTCGGAGTAAGAAGTCCTCCAGCTTGACGTTATTTTGACATTATGTCGAAATAACTGCTTGTAGTGTAGACATGGACTATGTTATTTCAGAATAACGTTAGTTATTCCGAAATAACACTGCTATGTAGATGTACCAATAGGGAATGTAATACACTAGGATTGCCAGCCCTCCAGGATTGTCCTGGACTCTCCAACAATTAGTGATTAAACTTTAATTAAAGATTGTGTCATGTGATAAAACCTCCAGGAATACCTCCAACCAAAATTAGCAACTCTAGGCATAAAGTAACAAGATATTTTCACAATAAGTCTTTTCACTATCATTACAACTAAAGTAATACAGAGCAACATCTAACCTAAAACACAGTCCAAATGTGGTTAAAAAAACACAACTAAAACACACTCTATAATATTGAGATTTCCCCATAGGAATTCCAAATGCTAAAATATTATGGCTGAAATTCTGCCTTTTGGGAGGAAATAAAATGCCAAAGAGAAAAATGTCGACACATCTTTTGCAGGTTAGTCCAAATTCAGAGGAAGCATAAAGAGTGGTGAAAGCTGCACTTAGAGAAATGGGTGCTAGTTAGTGTAACTTATGTAACGAGAGAGTGGAAGGATGGGTTTTTAGCAAGAAAAAAAAAACAACCCTGAAAGAAGTGTAAGATAAGCCAGTGCCAAACTTGCTTTCTCCAATATCATCTCATTTACTGCTTGCTGCTGGTTGTGTTTCCTGGTAGATACACTCACTTCCATGCACTCAGTGGGTGACAGGCTGATTAACTTATGTGTTACACATAAACTGTATGTCAACTCTGAATTTGACCCCAAATAAATTTGCAGAAGAATTTATACTGTGTTTTGCCTTTTGAGTTTTTTGGAACTATATTTAAAGATCTAGCTGTGAGCATTTCTGGTAAATACAGTTATCTGGCCTATGCTTAGACAAGTTTGAATATTTACTGCTGTGTATGTTTTGGATGCCCCAGCAAGTACAGATTTCTGAGATACAGTAAAACTCCAGTGGTCCGGCATTCAATGGTCTGGCACTCCTGATGGTCCAGCACCATCTGGAACCCAGAAGTGCTCCGGGCAGCCGGACAATTGGAGCTGCTCTGCCCCCGACTTCCCGAAGTCAGCCGCTGGTCAGTTTCAGCAGCGGCTGACTTGGGGAAGTCTGGGGCAGAGCAGCTGGGGAGCTGCTGGGTTGGTCCTGCAGTGCGGAGGGGCGCATCCCCCCCACTCCACTCCAGACCCCTCATAGCCCCCCCTTCCAATAGTCTGGCATAGCTGATAATCTGGCACCCCCTGGGTCCTAAAGGTACCGGATTATCAGAAGTTTACTGTATATAGGAGCATTTTTTTTGCTCAATTGCAGGGCCTAACGTCCTCTCCCTACTCCCACGTCCACTCTTACACCCCTGAAAATAACGATGAGGCAATAGATATATTTATTACAGTACATTCAAAGAGCTATAGACATACAATGTTCAGGATGAGAATTCAAATTTCCAAATATTATGAAGTTTCTGTGTCAAAGCTCTAATCATAGCTATACCTCATTCTCTGAGTCAGCATCCATAATTGCTCACAGGGATTCTTACACCTGTGACTTTAATAAGACACTGCACATTTTCAGGGGTTCTGACCTAGCAGAATCTCATGAAAACTTAGGATCTATGGGCCCCAATCCTGCCTAGCATTAAAACAGGGGTAGGAAACCTTTCTTTGGCTGGGGGCCACACATAAATGAGAAGCAATAAAAAAAAAGCCCCTCACTGATGTGGCCCCTGACTGAGAAGGAGAAAGACACTCCCCACATTCCCCTTATGCACCACGGAGAGCAGGTAGCCCAGGCTAAGAGATTTTCTGTGTTCCAGTCCCACAGGGAGAATGGTGGGGGGCTGGAGTGCCAGTGCAGGCTCCCTAATGCTGGGGAGCGGGGGGAAGCCTCAAGACTTGGGGGCCGTATCCGATCCCCAGGACTTAAGTTTTCCACCCCTGCATCAAAGCTCATGAATAAGTTTGCTTACTTGAACTGTCTAGTTATATGAGCAAAGTTGTGTGCATACTTGAGTGTTTTGACAGGATTGGATCTTTGACTGTAAGTCCCTCAAGGCAGGAACTGTATCTTCCTTTGTGTCTTTGACATTGAAGATCACACTGTTGGCATCCAACAATCAATATATAATATACTGATCAGTCACAATGCTATAAGGAGACACTGTTCTCCAAACCATTCCTTTTCAGGCCTTAGTTTCCCCATTAGTAGTCTGAGGATGATGATGCTTTCCCACTGTTGTAAAATACTTTGAGAGCCTCAGATGAAAGGTGCTATGTAAGTGCAAAGTAATATTAATGCAGGGACAACATCAGAGTTCCTGTCAATCATATGCTAAGATATTTGAAATCTAGCTGTGGTGAATCAATTATTATTACTACTACTGATCTTTGGAGAAAAACTTTTCAAAAGGATCATTAGCTTCCAAAATTGAATGTATTCTGCTGCTGAAGAACATTCATGTCTATTCATGAAAATATACAGGTCAAGAAAGTACTTAGCCAAAATCATAGATGTCATTTTGCTGTTGATAGGGTATTTAGAAATAGTTTTTTCTATTCTAACAGAATTTTATCCAGTGCTTTCAAAACTGTTGTCCCTGAATCTACATAATTTTTAATTACAAACCTTTCTGTTTATATTTCTCTCTTTGTAGTACGAATGTGGAGAAGATATAGAATATAAAGTAGTGCTGTAATATTTATTTTTTCTCAGCATGAATTTTTTATCCTAATATATTGCAAACATAGAAGTCACTTTCTGTACCAAGTTGAAACAAAAAACAGGACTATGTAGCACTTTAAAGACTAACAAGATGGTAGCCGTGTACCAAGTGTTAGTTTTTAATCAGCAACTTTTGCAGGCTTCAAATGCTATCCTACTTATTTTTGTCTTCCATTATGTGTTTTCTTTCTTTTCTTATTTTCCCCAAGCTGTTAAGCAGAGCTGGTATAATGTTCTCACCATCCTCTATTTATACATAGCATAGGCTGGGTTCTCCTTTCACATTCTTGAAGAAGGGAATAGCTTTCCTGAGTAGATGTACATCTGTGCTCGTGACGTGGGCTGTGCAGATTACACAGCTCACTACTCGACATTTGGTGATTCTCGCGAGTCACAGATCTCTCTGGGGCTGTTTCACATTGCTCTGCTGCTTCTTCCCATCTTGGCCAAATATAGTCATGTTGTAGCCCTATACAATCTTGGAGTAAATACATTATTTTCTATTGTACATCTCTTGGTGAAATGATAGCTTCTGCTCTAAAATTTTGTTTTAGGGAAGTTACTGCAGAGCCTCCATCACTCTACTGTTCTGTATGAAAGTAGGTCAAGTGCCTTGCAACAGATTGGCCAAAGAAAGTGGAATGTGTTCTGTCAGATCACTTATGGCCTCAACATGGATATGCACAACAAGCTTGGGACCTGGCATTTGTGGCAGTAAGTACAGGTTGACCTCAGAAAACTGGTACTCTCTGGTCTGGCAACATCCCTGGTTCCTGGTGCGGCAGTGTGGAGCTGGGGAAACCTGGCTGTCTGCAGCAGCACGGGGCCAGGGAACCATGACAGTGCGGGACCAGGGAACTGCAACAGCGCAGAGCCAGAGGCTGGAGAACCCCAGATGGCCATAGCAGCCTAGGGATGGGGGGGGGCTGGTGGCAGCAGGGTGAACAGCCCAGCTGAGGTGGGTGTAGATGGTGCCAGTGGCAGGGGGCCAGCTGACTCAGGCTAGTGGCAGGGGACACCTCCCCTAGTCCGGAAAATTTTCTCTTTCGGGACTAGTCAGCTCCCGATGTTGCTGGACCAAGGAGGTCCAACCTCTACAGTCCCATACAATAAAGAGTCATTTGTATAGTTAACATATTCTGTTTTTTCTTACTGTTTCTAAACATTTAAAAGTATGCCTGTAACAGTTAACTAATGCCGTTTTTTAAAATTTCTCACCAGAGCCTTGACATATTGAGGGCTCAGTTGAGAATAGAGAGGGTCATGTATCCAGATCTCCTCTAGAGCAATGACTGTTCACAATACTTGCTGCTCATCCACTATGAAGTGTTGAAAGCTCCTGTCATTCATGCTTCGCTAACATCGATCAATATGCTAAGTTACTATGTCACTATAGTTGTGTGAATATACTTTAAAAATAAATGACCTATTTCTCTCTGGGTGGATTCTCTATAGCAGTGATATGGCTGTTAGGGATGTTAGAGATTGTATAATTGAATAGTTGTGTAACAACATAAAATATCGATTACACGTCTATTTGATAGTCACCCAGGGGCGGGGCTGACAGCCAGTGTACTCCGGCCACACTCCTGGGGAGCCCCCTGCCAACTCGCGCTGCTGCCTCTCTATCAGAGGCAGCAGCATGGGGTGGCAGGTGGGAGCTGGTCTGTGAGGGGAGCCAGTTTAAAAACCAGCTCTCCTCACGGACCCACCCCCCTGCAGACAGGGGCTGCTGCTGTGAAGCAGCCTCTAATAGAGGCAGCAGCATGGGAGGGAGGGGGGACAGACAGCACTGCAGAGCTGGTGCTGTGGGGAACCAGATCTCCCCAGCACCAGTTCCTGCCTGCCCCCCTTCTCTGCCTTTCTATCAGAGGCAGCAGCACGGGGGTGATAGGGACAGGCGGATCTGGTGCTAGTGAGGAGTCTGCTTAAAGCCAGCTCCTCATGGCACCGGCTCCCGCTACCCCACTTGCTGCCTCTGATACAGAGGCAGCAAGGGAGGTAGTGCATGTAGTCAACAGAATTAACTGATAAGCTTTTCAGTTAATCATTTACTTGACTGTATGCTACATGCTAACATCCCTAATAGCTATGCCAGGGGTGGGCAATAATTTTTAAAAGTGGGCCACCCCAGAAGGGGCAGGGCCTCTGGCAGAAGGGGCAGGGCCAGGAGACTTCTTGTGCTCCCCTCCCAAATTGGCCTGGGGTAGGGGAGCATGAGAAGTCTTCCCCCTTGATCCCCTGCCCTGCCCCTAGAGAGAAACACCAGGGTGGGGGAGTAGCAGGGTGGCCGCAGGCTGGCTCCACCAGCTTGGCGGGCTGGATCCGGCCCACAGAGGGCCCCTTGCCCACCCCTGGGCTTATGCAATAAAAGGGTAATGGACACATACTAGTCACTTGGGCTATGTCTACACTGCTGAGTTATTTTGGGATACCAGAAGTATCCCGAAATAGCTATTTTGCGTCTTTTGAGTGCACCCATCATTTCAAAATATAACGGGCTTGCTATTCCAATGTCCCTGTAAACCTCGTTCCACAAGGTTTAAAGGACATTTTGGAACAGTGCTTTATTTTGAAATTTACATTGAATAAGCTATTTTGAAATTACCTCGAAATAAACTATGAAAATTGCATAGCGCATATTGCGTAACTTATTTTGAGGTAAGGGTGCAGTATAGATGCACCCTTGTTGTGCATGTCTTATTGAATATCCATTCTTTTGCTGCTGTTGTTTCTGTTGCTGTGTGCTCTGTTATTTTGCAATAGCCTGGAGCAGCAGACTGACTGTTACTAGTATTAATCACAGTTCACTTTTAAAATTTGATTTTAGATTATATTTCTACATGCTAATAATTAAACTTGCATTTTCCTTTGCAAAACTTAGTAATATTTGCTTCTCTTTCTATCCACCAGGTGTTACCCTCCAACTAGAAACTACTGTGCAATGTCAAACTCAGCATTGTTTCACAGTGGAAGTGGTGACAAAGGCAAATGACACACTGTGCATTTTGCTACGGCGTGACATCTGCTTGCATCTCTCCATGGAAACTGCCAGTCATTTGGCCTTACCTGGTAGTTTCCTTGGAGGAATTCAAGAAGGATTAACATTACAGAGACATTTGCAGTGTAGTGTATGTGAAACATCTACAAAGGAATACAAGAGTAAGAGCGTACTTGAACAGAATAGATGTGTATTCTGCAGCATTCCCAAACAAGATTTTTCCTGCAAACACTGGACCTAAATCTGTAATCCTTATTCACAGTGTCCGCACTAGATCTACTCATACAAGTAACTACTATTCACGTTGAAGGGGCAGGCCCACAGCATTTACATTTACACTTAATTTATGTTTATCTGTTCAGATACATGTTCAGAATTGTTGTGAGTTGAGATTTCCCTGCTACAATTGATGCCATTTCTAACATCTGCAGAAGCCATATGGAATATGTAGGACCTTTTGTTGGTATTAGAAATGTTTAAGGAGGAACAAGATTATGGAGGCTAGCTTACAAATATTAATAAGTCACTAGCCTGTCTTTGCAGTGGTAATATATGTGTGGGAATGGAGCATTTGTATGCAGGTCTTTTGTTTATTATTTCACATCTTACATAATTGTAAGTAAACCTAAATTTGCTTTTTAATACATTGATGTGCCTAATAACCACTACAATTAAAACATGGTTAATACATAACTGATTCATTACATGGTGGATAGCAAACCTGTACGAAGATCTTCCTTAAGTAAAACTATACATCACCTTCATAGCAGACAAATCTTTTGGTGTGTTTTGGCTGGGTTATCAGTTATAGATCTTAAACAATATTCAAGAATCAGAGGCCAAGGAGCCCTCAGGTAACTATGTATATTAAAAAGTTGGTACCAATTAAAAACCCCCATACATTTCCCTTCTTTTCACTTTAGGTGTAGTGTATATAATCCAAGAATGTATTTAAAAAGTAGCTGTTTATGATTTCAAATATTATTAGACTATGATATCTTCCATATACTTACCCAAGATTGGGGCTACATTTCTCACTGAGGGTGTGTCTAGACTACAGGGTTTTTAAAAAAAAAGTGGCCTTTTTTCGAAAAAACTTCACCTGCATCTAGACTGCTGCCGCATTCTTTCAAAATTAAATCGAAAGAACATGGCAGTTTTTTTGACCGTGGAAAACCTCATTTTACGAGAAATAACCCCTTTTTTCAAAAGTGCTCTTTCGAAAAAAGGTGCTATTAAACGCAAACAGGGCTTTTTCGAATGAGAGCATCCAGACTGCCTGGGTGCTCTCTTTCAAAAAAGCGGCTCACTTTTTTGAAAGAAGTGGTTGCAGTCTAGACACTCTCTTTCAAAAGAGGCTTGTAGTCTAGATGTACCCTGAGACAAAAAACAAAACATCAGAAGTGTCGTACAGCAGGTCATCTTGACCATGGCCTCGCGCGTATTGCCCATAATGCCACACTAAGGCCCCTCACAAGAAAAACACAGGCCGCTGAGGCGGATCCAGAGACAGAACTTTAAGTCCCTCGGGTGTTCAGCACAGTTCTCAGTAAATGCAACTGAACTTGGCAAGCACCCAGGCCAGAGGCCTTCAAGCCTCAGCACAGTCCCCAGTAAAAGGAACTGAACTTGGCAAGCACCTGGGCCAGGAAGATAAGAGTAGGGAAAAGAGCTAAGATAATGAGCACGAAAAATCGGACAAGATAGGAATAAGGGAAATGAGCTGTCATAATATACCACTTAACAAACACCTGGAACAGGGCAAGAAAAAACATAGCTAGCTCTCACGTGTGCCAGTCATGTCTGCATCAGGCACTAACCACAAGGCCCTGAGGCAGACATCATATCAAAAGGAAGGAACCCTAATATGGTACCAAATATCAAATCATAGTATCAGCTAAAGCTGAACCCTAATATGGCACCGGATGTCAAAATTATAGTACAAAGCACCCTGAGCTCTAAGCTCGGGGAGGTTCCATATCAAGATAGAAGGCACATATCATCCAGCCTGGCTAAGGGGTTGATCACCCAAGGCCGCCTCCCACCCACTGAATCAAGAAAAGGGTGTACGAATCCGGAGCATGCTACGCGTTGTTTTTTGTCTGTGTAATTGTCACTGGGTTTGTAAGTATTGCTTAATATATTATTTATCAGCTTAGCAATAGTTAGTTGTATTGTATTAACCATATTGTATAATGGTACCACACCTAGGTCTAAATAAGAACTAGGAGTAGAACTGAGGGGTTGTTAAGTGAATAGGCAGACTAAAACTCTATCGGCTGTTCCAAGACACCCATAGAGGGATTGGCTGTAGGAGGAGTTTTTATTATTGTTGCATTGACTTTCTTTAATGTATGTTTTATTTGCATGCTATGTTGTCCTAAACAAATCAGAGACAGTGATTTAATATAATCAGATTGTAGTCAATAAAATTTGGAATTGGTTAAGTACATCTCAGTTCGGGCTTTCCTCCTTTGCGGCCCCCAGTCCCTCGCCACAAACGCCACCCCTAGACAATCTTTCTAGCCTCTGGTTCATCAAGAAGGTTTTATTTTCTTGCTCTGAATTCATAAGGAGAGTGTTCTAGTTAAACAACCTGTCCCTCAATTGAGATGGCAACCCACGATTGGTTAAGTCTTCCAATTTTGGATAGATTTGAGGAACAGTGAGGACAGAGACTTTTATTGTGCTAGTTTCTACTTTAAAGAAGATCCATACTCAACTGTACACAGGTTTTATATTTTATAGAATTGTGTCTGCTTAACCACTATATTGGTATCTAATATGATGAGGTTTCAAGAATACAGTTTTGTTTCTGATGGGAAAAGGAAGAGATTTTCATCATATATATTCATTACACCTGTAGTATACTTTTCTTGCTAGATGTGTTTGGAGATATAGTCCTGTTAGAGATATTACATCTTGTCATGCTATATTGTCTGACCTCTAGTGGTAATATAAGTAAATGAGATATGATTCTGTTACAGGACATTGCATGATATATTAAGTATCTTTTTATGGTTGACAGTGGTCTTATTCATGAACATCTAGTTGATAGTTAAGGAAAGTGAGGTGGCTAAAGGCATAAGATCCATTCAGTCATAAGGTAAAGAGGTTCCCTAACGCTTGAATGAGAAGAAGGGATCTGGATGTAATGTATCTCATACAAACAGGGTAATCTGTTCTGTGAAGACCTTAAGAAGCCAGATTTATAGATGCATGAGCAGAACATCACTTCTCATTCTGCCAAATGGGGTTCCAACCCCCAAAAGGGTATGTGAATCATACACTAAGCACATTGCTTTGGGAGTGAATATACGTGGTTTATTTGAAAAGGGGTTTTTAAAAATATATTTGTAGTTGCAAATATACATGACTCTGAAGGATATTTAGAGGTGCAAGTGAGCTATACATGTATAGACTATGGTACATGCATTTTTGAGAGCACTGAAGTGAGTGATTAGACCTTACCAGGTGGGCAGTAGGATGATATAATGGATAAGGGAGCAAACTAGGAGTCAGGTTTCTTGACCAGATCCTCAATCTGGGCCAAATTAGTGTTGCTCCATTGAGATAAATGGTGCTATGCTGATTTATAATAGGGGAAAATCTTGCCTTCTATTCCATTTTAGCCACTGACCCGCTGTGTGAGCCAGGGAACATTATTTAAGTGATCTCTGCCTCCATTCACCCTTCTATAAAATGGGGACTGTAATGCTTCCTCATCTTTTGAAAAGTTCTTTGAGATCTATGGATAAGTGCTATAGGCACGAATGACTAGTCCAGAAATATAAACATACACTCCCTGGCCTTATCAGGTAGGTCACGTCCATGTGTCTGACCTTGTAGGATCAAAATATGTCCCTTTTCCACGGCGTCTGAAATTGTTAAGTATGCAGATAGTTATGAAACACTCAAATGTAACTGCACATAACAGTCTGTTTAGGAATATATAATGACTAATAGATTGGGAACAGTAAGTTTCAGAACATACCAACTTTGCACATACAGAAATAGGATTATACAAGAAAGAATCTCGCTCAGTATATACATATATGGATCTAGAGAATGCCATTACTGCCTATAATTTTAGGACAAGATATCTTCTCACTTATGTGCACTATCTGTATGTTGGTGGGTGGTATATAATGCTTCTTTAGTCTGGCACTCTCTGGTCTGGCAACATCCATGGTCTGACGTGATTTTAGTTAGCCGGATGTCCTTTTATCGTGGGTGTATCTAAGTTATCCACGGTCCCATAAAGTTTGTCCTGGCTCTCAATGTTCTGTGTTGTTATTTAGCTCTAATTTACCCCAAAATGTCTTGTAAGAGCTCAGTAAACAGGAGAAGTGTTTACTGGGACTGATCTGGACGTAAAACCAATCCCAAGGACCTTCCAAATGCTGCTGCAATCATCTATCTTGAATCCAGTTGGGTATCGTGGCCTCATCAATAGAACAAATATCTTGTATACAGTATGACGTGTAACTGCCTCCACATGGGTACAAAAGTAAGGGCCTCTTTTTTGTAGTTGTTCATTTCTGTGAGTGAGATATGACAGCAGATCATTAAATATCAATCATATCAGCACATGATATGTTTCTATCTGATGCTAACAGGCCCACTGACGGGGGGAGACAAAGAGGGCAACTGCCCCAACACCCGGAAATTCAAAACGGCCCAGGTTGCTGGCCACTGTTGCTGCTATTGTGACAATGGTGACTCCCAGAGCCCCAGCCCCTTTAAATCTTTGCCAGCTTGCCACCCTGTGACAGTGTTGAGGGCTGGGGGGTGGAGGAACGTGCTACAGTTTGGGTGATACTGAGGGCTGGCTGCCCCCGGAACCACCCCTTCCACCTAAGGCTCCACCTCTTCCAAGAATACAGAGCCACCAGAGGCCCAGCAAAGAGGCCAGCACCCCAGATGCTAATAATTGCTGAGTTTTTTGAGGTTATAACAAAGGTAGACCAAGTTCACATGCAGGCTTCAGGCTTGCTTCTTTTTGTTGTTGTTGTCATTACAGCTTTCCTTAACAGGAGAATTTTTTTTTCAGTTGTACCTCAGGTACTGCTATTTGTGAAAAAGGAGAGTCTCCTGGGTAAGGCACTCTGGCTATCTGGATTCTTTTCCTGTCTGCATTGCAAACTTCCTGTGTGACTTTGGGCAAATCATGTAAATGCTCAGTGCCTCAGTTTTCTCATACATAAAATGGAGATAGTATATCCCAGGTGTAATATGAGAGAAAATTCATAAAACGTCAATGGGGGGAGAGGAGGGGAGGGAGGCTTAGATATTCTAGTAATAATAAATACATGGGTAATTCAGGAAGATCTTTTTACATTAGGTTTTCTAGCAAAGATCTTTTTACGTTAGGTTTTCTCCAGTAGCTAACTGCTGAACAGATAAATTAGATCCCAAATGGTATATTTTGCTATTTTATGCTGTGAAACTGATGGTGCAGCTCTACTACTGTCTGTGTTAACTTCATTCATCAACTGCAGTTTTTGAGAATAGAAGAAGCTTCCACATAATACTTCACAGAGCCAAACTCGCCTATTGGCCAAGGCTGGTGACATTCCGTGGTTATAGGAGAGAAGGATAAAAAAATACACATTCATGTTTCATGTGAATAATACAGAAAACAAAGAGAACAAAATCTGATTTAACAATTACATATAAGAGAAAGGAAGGTTCTAGTGTACTGAGCACGAGGCTGCGAATCTGGAATTTTTGAGTCCTAATGCCTCTTGCAGTCTTGAACAAGTCACTTAACATCTTTGGCTTAGCTTCTCCATTCTGAAAGTTGAGAGATTTAGATAATGTTTGTACAGTGTTTTCACCATGAGGAGTAGTAAACATGCTAAATATTAATCATTATGTTAAAAAACACTACTTTAAAAGGATGATAAGGTTGCAAAGTTAAACAATCAAAAGTTAAGATATGCTAAAGTTAAGGTTGCCTAGGCAATAGAGTACTAGAACAATTTATATAGCGAGGATGCCTAGAGGCATTGAACTAAACTGTCAACCCTGTCTATAATCCAAGCTTCTTCATGCCAGGGAGTGCTGCAACACTCCCAACACTTCTAGTTCCAGCACTTATGCCAGGCAACCAATAACTAAACGACTAGTTTCACCAGTGGTTAAAGCTTGACAAAGTTACAAGCAATTGATAATAGGATTTATAGTGGGAAGTGTCAGATAAACTTAACTATAGGGCTGTGCTACTAGGTCTGTCTATAATAAGAAACAAATTACCTAGAACAGACTGAATTCACTTTTCGGTCTTTTCAATAGAGCCTTGTTTTGTCTGATGCTATGGATTCACTTTCTAATTTAAAGTTCAGAAAAAGAAACCCTAATGTAAGAACTGAAATGTATATTGGAAATAATATGCATGGGGTTCAAAACAAAACATATGTATCGTTAATAGTGTGTGGTCCTAGTACAGTCCTGTTAACTGGCTGCTGCAGTGTGTTTACTCACTAGCACTGCGGACGTGGAGCCTTGAGGCTCCTATTGGTTCCATTTCGCCGTTTGCAGCCAAAGGGAGCTGCAGGAAGCAGTGGCCCAGCCCACACCACTTCCCGCGGCTCCCCTTGGCTGCAAACGGCAAAACGGAGTTAATAGGATCCACGTCCTAGTGCAATATATTTCTGGAAATGTTATTTATTGGCATGCAGGTTTCATTATATTCTTCAAATACAAACTTTTTTCCTTGCCCTTAATTTCTTATGTAAAGATACAGACCACAGGAGCATTTCTTTTTCTTTTTATCTTTTTTATATTGAAGTGGGCCAGAGGGCAACATTTTCATTTTTCATTCAAGTCAACAGAAAGAGTTAATCCATCCCTGTGAGCAAAGCACACATAGAGGTGCTCAAGGTAAAGGGTCTTTGGTGCTTCTTTTGCGAGCCCAAACAATGTGAAGCTAATGAATAGGGTTGCCAGATACTTTCACAAAAAATACCAAACATAGCAGGAAAAAAATTGGTTGAGGAAAAAAAAAAAACCCCGCAGAAAAAAAAAAGAGTCGCTGCACCTTTAAATCCCCATGCTCCCTGCTCCCTCCCTCTCCCCCCCCACCAAACGCAGCAGGGGAAGAATGTCCCAAGCGGCCTTCCATCTGAGAAACACAGAAAATACTGGACATTTTACATGGCAACCATTTTCCGGACAGAGGCCAATACCAGACACCTGGTAACCCTACGAATGAAATGTCTGTACATTGTTAGGCTGAATTAACTCAGGATTAGATTCTTTTGGACAGCATCTGCATAATGTAATATTTAGCCACATGCCCATCAGTGATGCAACCTCAAACTGAGCATTCTGTGGGGTTGTATAATTGTGGATGGTAGAGGAGAGGGGGGATATATTTTGAGGATAGGGTGTTGTCTTTGTACCCTAGTTAACTGATGAAAGGATATTAGACCCTGGTGTCAAACTTCCATTTACCTCACACTCCCAAGAGAAAGAAGGAAGAATGAAAATATCACTGCTAGAGCTCCCTCCCCATCTTACATCCAGGTGAACTGATAATGCACAAAAATTAACATGACATCAGTCACAGTTTTGCCTGCATGAAGACTGCAAAATCAGACCCTAAGAATTCTCATTGTATTCTCTGGATTTCTCCTGACATCTCTCTGAATAATACCATACTTCTTCCACTTCAGATTTAAATTTGTGCTTTCTCCCGATGATTGCTTTTGCTTTATTAGTATTTACTCTGTGAACTGTAGCTGAAGCATGTTTTACTGACTGGGAATTGGTTGGGCCTTTCAAATGCAGGAGACAGTGTCAGGGTCTATAGAGACAGTGTATTTGCATAAAATTCTTTACATTTGACAAGTTATAAGATTCCCATGCACTGCTTTTTATGCAATTTTGCTCTTTCTTATTTTCAGATCAGACACTCAGATTTCACACCATGCATTACAAGTGAGCCCTAGCAAAACATCATGAATGAGAGGTTAAATGAACTGAATATTTAAAATATTATCTGTACTATTCTAATGGCAAAGGAATGAAACACACTTAGAAGTTAAGTGAAATGCATCAGTATTGCATTTAAAAAAAACTATATTAAAATAATGTTAAGGGTTATTCAAGCCCTCAGATGAACTGTGTAAATGTATCACTTTGACTACAAGATATCACCTGTGCTCTCCAAAGTAGCCTCTCCTCATAACTTTCCATTAATTTCAGTGATGTATGAATTTAAAGAGGCACTATAGGAGTTGGAAGGAGGTGAAACATCCAGCAGTGAAGAAAATAAATTATGGAAATTCAGAATAATGGATGATATGTCATCCTCAGAAAGAGCCTTTTTCTCTACAGAGAATTGTACATAACATTAAAACTAAAAATAAATAAATAAAAAAAACCCTTAAAAACAACAATGGTCCTGTAGCAACTTACCCCTGGTCTACACCAGGGAGTTGTTTCAGAATAATTCCCCTTATTTGAAATAACAAATGGATCATCCACACTACCAAGCCCATTATTTCAAAATAAGGGGCTGGTTATTTAGAAATAACAACTCCTGCTTTCCACGAGGAATAACACTTATTTCTCTCTCACCACAACAGCTTTGGGCCAGGTGAGAAGTACCTGTCCATTGCCACTGACACTGCAGCAGGCACAGCTGGGGGAGGAGTGCATGTTTCCCGGCTAGGGGACAGACAGACAAATAGACACACAAAAAGACAAACTCTTTGAAATATATAGTAGAGAAATATTCCTTTCTCCACCCTGCCCCCTGCTGGCCCAAAGGTATTATAGGTGTCCCAGTCCCCATCTATGGCCTCTTGCTAATTCCCTGTAGTTATTCTATAGTATAACGGTCATCCCCTCCCATTCCATATAATGAGAAACAATCGAATTCCAAGCACATCCCATTGTCTTGGAACAACCAAACCCTTATATTGCTTTAAGTTATGATAAGAGGAAGTTGCATACCAAATTGGTGGTCCTAGATCTTATGATTTAGGAGGAGTTGTTGAACAAATAGAGTCACAGATGGACAGACAGACAGAAAGATGCACATTTCTAACATATATAGCAAGACGGAGGGAGCCTATGCTATAAAACTGGGATCTGGATTCAGACTCTCTCAGAATAGATGGGATTCAGATTCAGTCTCTGGGTTTGAGCCTATCTATAGTTAATATATTTTGCTCCCCAAATCTCCTGAAGACTGTAGGTAGTTCCCATTATAGATAGTAAGTTTAAATCTAAGGGGGGAAAGCTCAGCTTCTAAATAACTAGAACTGTCAACAGCTTACCAACACACACAGATATTTTGTGAGTAACATTTTATTTAATACAACATTATAGATACTGACTAACTTCCTTCAATCAATATTTACTATCTTGTCACTTGCCCGGAAATGAAAATATGCAGCCACTTTGATAAATTGATTTGAAAAGTTATCTGTTTTCACAGTAGCTTCCATGATGTAGCGTTGTATACTCAGCTGAAATATCATGTTGTAACTTCCGACAGCAATATTTCTCCGTGTCCTGAATTAGATAACCTGTGACTATAGTTGCTTTGTCATTGTGTGTGTAGGTGTGGATTTCTTCCTGTTCTCCACAGATGATTGCTCAAGGGTGCCAGTACTCTGTATACTTACATGTGTGGGTTTCACATATAAAGTTTCTACTTCAGACCTAAACATGCACTAATCAATATTCTTTATAATTGACAACAATTACTTATTTTTCAACAGAGATCCACAATGCTTACTTTTGATCTGGACTGAAATGATCAACCAAGAGATAAACATAACTTTGGTATCTTTGTTTACAACTGGTGCTCCTCATGTCATGCTTTTTAAAATAAATTTTGGTTAGTTACATTGTAGAGTTACTGAATGCATCAAGAGGGAGTGATTCGAGCCCCTTATAGATAGGTGAATATATAGCTGGAGCTTAGGTTCAGTGCTAGAACCTGTTGCAGCTGGTTGGTAAACTTTGAGTCATGATAACATTTTTTAATTGGAAATGTTTTTATTTCAGGCTGTCCAAGTTAACCTGTGGGATGAAAGCATTTACTTCAGTGTACTTACACGAGGGATAATTTGATCTATCGTTCCAATGATAGGTAGAGGAAAGAGAAATTACCTAATCAGGCAGTTGCCCTGTAAATACTTGAATCTGTCTTATTGAAATCAATAGGAGCTTTAACATTGAACATGTACCTGATCAAAAGCCCAATGGAGTCCATGGGAGTCTTTTCACTGAGTTCAACAAGCTTTGGATCAGAGCCAATCGGAGGACTAAGTTGTATGTAGTCCAAGCTAATCAAAACACTGTAAAGCTAACGAATCCCCCATTGTAACTGTTACATGCTGCAGCATAAGACAGGCAATTTATTTATATTACACAGTACGACTCACTAAAACATTACTATTCCCTGCCAGCAGGCTGCCAGGATATGGAGAGACTCAAGAAAGAGTAATACTTATTGAAGGAAACAATCAAAAATACATGAGGACATTTTAGATACTTTTCCTTATGGCGAATGACACACTATGCCCTTGCTGATCATTTAGAAAATATTGTCCTGCCCTTTCACTGTTCAAATTATCCTATCTAACATTGACCCACCCATTTATCATAATATGTCAATTAACATTTTAATATGTACAGCAATTTTTATCTGTACAATTTCTGCTTCACTGTAGCTTCTTGGAAATCTTTTTCTTCCCCTTGTTGCTGACAATGGTGGATTCTCCATCACTGACAAGTTTTTAAATCAAGAGTGATATTTTTCAAAAAGATCTTCTCTAGGAATGATTTTGGGGGATGCTCAATGCCCTTTGTTATACTAGAGGTCAGACTAGATAACCACCAAATGATCCCTTCTGCCCTTGGAATTCATGAATCTTTGATGACCCTTGTATAATCACTCGCTTAAAATGCCTACATATATTAATCAGAATGTAGTTTGGAGATTTATAGTGGACAAGATACAAAATGCTTTGTACTGCATGCTTTATGTTTGAATTTGCCTCTTAAGAAAAATACTGCAAGTGTTGATTGCAGGTCAAAATAATTTTTAAAAAGTATCATTCTGAGCACAGTGCAACTTTGACTCTCTTCCTATTCGCTAAGGAGATTAGAAAGGCTATGGGAATGGTATCTAAATTCATTATTCATCACAGTACAATCAGTTCCAAGAGAACTTCCTTGTATGAGTGGATTCATGTATAATGGACATGAGAATAACCAATCTTCCCACAGTGTGAACTTGGGAAGAAAATGGAAGGAAAGGGCTCAAAATCTGGATCTATGCTTCAAGCTTGGAGCCACTTCTAATGCTCTCCTCTGCATGCATACTCTTTTTTTTCTGCTCCCAGTTCTTTGTCCAGCAGAATACCATTTTATTGTTTTCCTCTAATTGATATACATTATTTTTTGAGAACTAGTTGTTATGCCTCTTGTATCTATTGCTCTCCATTTTGGGGAGATGGTGGTGTATTAAAAGCTTTTTGTATAAAGTGATATTCAATAGTAGATTAGAAAACACCTGTAATATTTTTCTCTGTCAGCTAATCCTTGGAGGTAGAATAATGAAGCTGATGTTCTCAAGGAAGAAATTGTCAATTACCGAAGAAAACAAGAAAAGGCCAAAGGGAGGGAAAGGGAATTAGGAAGATTATTTTGTAACTAAGGTACTCAGGTGCAGCTGACTACGTGCTGTGATTTTAACCCAGCCTATTAACTTAGTCAGCTGGGTTTGTATCTGTCTAAATGTGAAGGTGCTCCTGCTAAGAGGAAAGATGGGGCTGTGCTTGAGGGACTGGATTGGGATTCAGGAAATATGAATTCAATCCACAGCTCTGACATAGATTTCCTGTGTGACCTTGGACAAGTTACTTAATTACTCTTTGCTTCAGTTCCTTATCTGCAAAATGGGGTGATTTGTCTGTTGCCCATCCTTTGTCTGTCTCGTCTATTTAGACTATAACCTCCTTGGAGCAAGAACTCTGACTGTGATTGTACAGTGCCTAGTACCCTAGGGCCTTGATCTCAAAGCCTTTAGTTGCTAGTGCAATAATAATAATAGCTACATACAAATATAAGGATCACATCTGCAAAGACCAGCTCAATGTGTTCATTCAGAAGGATGAACATGTGTCTGTTATACGTTTGTCTGTATTTGCTCATACAAGTCGTGCAATTGCAAGATCAAATTGTCCATTGTCGGTGCATTCCTTTTCTGAGTCCACCCTTTGTACAGGATTCTGTGTCCATCATTGTTTAATTTAAATCCACTACTGCTGGGAAATGAGATTAAAAGCCACTTCAATTTTATTAGTAACTCATTTTACTGAGGTGAAGCATTGCAGCATGTGTACATGAAGTTATACCAGTTCTAATGTTTTTTGGTAGCCTAGAGACAAAGGCCACTAAAGGGGAAGGTTGACTCAAGATACACAACTCCAGCTACATTAATTACATAGCTGGAGAAGATATATCTAAAATCACGTTTTCTCACAGTGCACACTGCAGGACGTCAACAGGAACAAACACTCCCATTAGCTTCCCTTACTTCTTGTGAAGAGCAGGACTACCAGTGCCAATGGGGGAGCTCTCTCAGTTTGAATAAGCAGGTCTTCACTAGACCCGCTATCTCAAACCCCAGATTTAGTGTTGCTCTTCTGTGGCAACATCGATCTTCTGCGTAGTGTAGACATGGTCTAATATGGTATGATCGTGTTAAGAACAGAAATCCAGCTTTTACTTTGAATGTAGTTGTTCTCTGGATTTAATTTATACCTTTAGTGTCACTCTAATTCAGTTTTTGCAATAGTGATCCCTCTCTTTTTACTGGTGCTTAAAAAAAAGAATAGAAAATGAAGAAACATTTTTCTCTCCCTCTTTTTATACAAGACCCCAGTGAAGTAAAATTTTGTGAGCCTCAAGATGTGCATGGTGCACAGTGCCATTTCAGTTCCCAGTAATTTTTCAACACGTACATGCATTACAGATCCTGGAATAAGTGGTGCAATTCATCAAGCTACTTGCCATTCTCCCAGCTGACACCAGATGATGTAGCGTGAACATGTTTTGGTACAATTCATTAACTCACAGGTGTTTTTTGCCAAGGTCAGCACAAGTCATCATTGTCTTTTTGCTGTGAACCAAGGATATTGGTGATCAGCAGTGCGAGGGAAATTTCTATAACATTGGCCATGTTCTATAATGCATCAGCATGTTTTAGTGTCTCTTTAAAATCCACTGATGGCTCACAAAGAAATTGTAAATCATGCCCTTAAGCATAAGTACTGTACTGTATGATATGTTATACTTTTTTTTTTTTTGCAACCAGCAGGTACTACAACCTTATACACTGCAATGGAATACACTATGGCTTTGTCTACACTTCAGGGGTTTTGCGCAAGAAGCTTTTTGCAGAAGAGATCTTCCGCAAAAACTTCTTGCGCAAAAGGGCATCCACATCTCAAAAGCGCATTGCACCTGTGCGTTTTCTCATAGGCTCTTTTTGCGCAAGAAACCCCTGCGGAGTGTCCACACACGCCTTTTTGTGAAAAAAGGAGTTATTCCTCATGAGGAGAGGAATACCTACACCGGCAAAAGCCCTCTGTCCTGTTGATTTACTGTATTTTTGGTTTTTTGGAACAAAAATGCACTTGAGGTGTGGTTGCTCCACTAGTTTTTGTGCAAAAACAGTTGTTTTTGTGCAAAAACAGCTGTTTTTGTGCAAAAACCTTGTAGTGTAGACATAGCCTATATGTATAATGTTAATCAGTGCATTTACGGTGACATTTTTCTTTGATGAGCTTCCAGCAGTTTAGTCCAAGATGACTTTAGTTCAGAATTATAACGTGATACAGTCCTATACTTTAACATTAGCAGAGGGGAGGGATTCTGAATCACAAATGACAGGTGTGTAACTGCGATAGAAAGTCAATGGGAGTTAGCTTCCTAGTTTCCATTTGTGCCTTTGAAACACTTCCTCAGAGTTATTGGGCAGCACTAATTCTTTGTGTGCCATCTTTCCCCATTTGTTATTCTTTGTCATAAACACTTGTCAGGGAAGATTGATTTTAAAAAGAAGCACGCCTGGGAGTCTGAACATAAAGAACTACAACATGAAACATCTTTAAAGGTAGATCAATTTTGTGGCCTAATCAACTGGACAGCATCCCTTCAGCATCACAAATGCTACAGTATACATTATATTTTTTTATTTTCAGGGACTACATAAACTTGACTATTATTTCAGTGGAGTATAAACATAAATAATACATATACATGTACATAATTATGCATACAATGACATTTTTTTAGAAGTTTCATTTATTTTAAAGGACACCCAGACATTCTTTCTAGCTCTCAGTCTACATAGCTGAAAGAATAAAGCTTTAAATCTAGTAATGAAAGATGAAGGTGGTTGCAGTTAAACATACTTTTCTACTGTAAGTTGAATCAAACAGTAAGAACAACAGCAACAAAAGAAGTCAGAGAAAGAGTAAGAAGAAAGAGTGTAACATTTGCTTTTTCTGGATCCAATTTATCTGCACATAATTTGAAGATGCACAGAAATACACCCAAAAGATGTGGGATTTGCTGTAATTTATTAGGGAATTTGGTGACGTTTGTGGAGTTCAGTGGGGGTAAAGCAAATGTCAGCTAAAAGGCTACATGCTGGTCCAACTTCTTCTGATGTCAATAATGGTACATCTACATTGCAAAAAACCCACTCCTGGCATCATGTCTCAGAGCCCTGGTCAACTAACTCAAGTTCATGCTATGGGGCTAAAAATAGCAGTGTAGATCTTACTAGTTGGACAGGAGCTAAGGCTCTGAGACCCATCTCTCTTGTCAGCCCTAGTGGGAATGTCTGCACTGCTCTATTTAACTGTGATACAAACTTGAGTCAGTTTGTACTACAGCTGGCCTCTAAAGCTTGCTGACACAAGGGTTCTCTTGCGGTATAAATGTACCTTAAGGTTATGTCTAGACTGCAGGCTTCTTTCAGAAGAACCTTTTTTTGGAAGAGATCTTCCAAAAAAACTTCTTCCGAAAGAGAGCGTCTACACACCAAAGCTTATCGAAAAAGCGATCTGTTTTTTGCAAGATAGTGTTCATACTGAATGGATGCTATCTCGCATTTCAGCTGTGATTACTGTGGAAGGAGTGGCCACCAGCGCATCTTCCTCTTTCTTCTTCTTTCAAAAGAACTCCCTCTTCCCCGTCCATACACGCCTTTTTCCGAAAGAGCTTTTTTGGAAAAAGTCTTCTTCCTCTCAGAAAGAGGAATACCAACACCGGAAAAAACCCTCTTGTTCTTTCAATTTACTTTCAGAAGAATGTGATTTCAGTGTGGACATAACTCAGGTTTTGTCGGAAAAACAGCCATTTTCCCAACAAAATTCTGTAATGTAGACATACCTTAAGATCCTTTCCAGCTCCCAAGGAATACATTGCCTGGCTCCCAAATGCCCCTGTTTAGCAAAGTATATGTGGCCATTTTAAACACATGCTTAAGTCCCATTAAAGTCAATGACACTTAAGTATATGCTGAATAGATAAGGTTGCCTAAATTGAAGCCTAAAATTCATCCTGATCAGGGAACCAATACATTTACTGAACTAAGGATATTTTGGTTGGAATTAAATTAAGGAAACCTAAGATGGGATTGTTTTTCTAGAAGCATAGTGCACAACTTTGAGTGCAGGGAAAGAGAGGCTTTCAGACATACAGGAAGTCTCCAACTTATGAATAGGTTGTTTTCCAAAAGTCTGTAAGTCAGCTGTTTGGAATTTAGAACACATTTTCCCAGAGAAACAATGTTATAAATAGTAGTTAGGTTCCCAGGCTAGCCCACAAAAGCCTATTTAACCAACAATGTAGCTGAAATACTGTATGTTTGCAATGAAAAATAGTAGAAATAGTTTTTTATATGACTTGGAATATTGGTGCTTGAAGAAAGGTAGGTTTAATTAGAAGAGGGTGAGGAGGCAAATGGAGCTTCTGAAGGGGAACATCCCTCAGCTGCCGCCTCATTCCCCCACGGGCTCTATGCTGGCTTCTGCGGTTAGCCTCATCCCCTGGACATTCCCCTGTGGGTTGCACCCAGCCCCCACTCACCAAGAGATGGCAAGCAAGACAAGTACAGGCCGGAGAACTCTGGAGGAATACGGGGCAGCCATGAAGCCAGGAGCTGGAGAGAAGCGGTGGTTTTCCCTTCAAAGAGTTGCTTCTCTCTAGCTGTTGGCTGCGCAACCACCCCTTGCTGCTCTGGAGTCCTCTGGCCAGCAATTATGCCACTCACCACCACCTCTGCCTCTTGCCTGCTACCCTGAGGCTGCTGGCGAGCTTATGTTTGTATGTGTGGCTGTCCAAAAGTTGGATGTTTGTAACTTGAGAGTACCTGTATTTGCATCATCCCAAACTCAGATTTTCTGTGGCCTCTGAAGTATTTTAGATAAACATAGTAAGTTATTGGAATTAACCAGATAAATCGCTCTACCAACTAAGAATGGCCAGCAGCCTCCTTGGGCTTCCATGCTGGCTTAATGCTGCCCTGAATCTCTGCAGTGCTGCATACTTTTTCCCCACCCCAACATACCACAGCCCTTCTGCAGTGCAAATACATAATAATTAAGTTTTACAGGCAATTGCCTTCAGCTAAGTAATAGCAGCAGCAAAGGAGGGAACATACGCCCTACTCAATGCAGTGTGAACTTTGAAGCCTGTTTGTGATTACATAAATGTTCAAACAATTAACCATAGCCCATAGTTGTTTTCTTCTTGTTTTGGGAAAAAAACAACCAAAGACATGAAATGTGCAGCTAACTAAGTTACTGCAATGCTGCAATATTAAGATGACACAATTACAGTCACGATACGCCATGGTAGGACAAAGTTTTAGCAGTAACTTTTACACAGCCTGTGAAGGATAGGAGGAGTGCTGGCCAGCACTTGGTGACTAAAGGATTAAACTCAGGTTACTACTCTGGTAACTAAGGGTGTTGGCAGGGAGCCAGAAGAACCAATGGGATACAGTTCTGAAATTTCTGCTCTCTTTGTGTAAGTTCTAACTTAGTAGTTGGAGGAAGCAAGATGAAGTAATCAAATGGAATTACCATGCCTACAAGAAATATTGGGCATGGGAATGGACTGGGCCTTGGAGAAGCGGTCAGTACGAATTGTGAGTAGATAGAGAAACGTATGTTTAGTCGTGATCAGGGTATTTTTCTTTATTTTGCTGTTTGGTTAAACTTCTCTGTGTGAAATCCATGTGGCTCTCTCCCCCATGCACCATTTCAAAACTGCAGCCCAAAGAGACTGTTTTTTATGTGTATGCTTTGATCTGTTCTTTTCTTAGTTGCTCTGTAACACCAAGCAACCAAGTATGCTTATCAGGCATATCTTTTTGTTTTATTAATAAAAATCAACTTTTAAGTCAATGATTTGATTCTTCTGTCCTAGAAGTTAACAGGAGGTGTATGTGTATGTCTGCCTAGGCTGAGTGAACAGCTACTAGAAATTGCAGTTTGTTTTCTGTTTTCTTTTTCAAACTCTCTTGTGGTAAGAGAGCTTCGGACACTCCTCTGGAAGAAATTCAAGTGATTCATCCTGGGTTTTAAAAGAAGGAGATGGACACTTGATGGTGGCAGCCTATCTCCCAGTATCAGTGAATCTGTGACTCTAGGGAGTTTTTGTAAGCAGAGCCTATAGAGGCAAGGTATTTTTAGGGTCTCTTGCAGGCCCCACCTTCTGCACTTGGAGTGCTAGAGTGAGAAACAGCCCTGACAGAGGCACAGAAGCAGTATTGTGTATTCTTGAGTTTTGGCTCTCTAATATTAATATATGATTGTTTAACATGGGAAATGCATAGCACAAATCACAGAGGAAACCAAAGTCATAGCGTTAGTTTCTGCCTCTGGAGAAACAAGCCCCAGCCACAGACAGGTTGTACACTCCATATTTATTACTCCCTGCCAAGGAGCCCGCAGCATGCTAGGAGTGCAATGTAAATCCCATTAAAGCCTATGGAAGGATTCCCACTGACTTTAGGGCAATCCCAAACGAGGGCATTGCTGGCTAGGGAGGAACGTGACCAGGGCACTTGGGACACTCAGTAGTTCAGTACAGGTTGGACCTCCCTGGTCCAGCACTGTTGGGATCTGACTGGTCCAAACCAAGAGAATTTGCCGAACCAGGGGAGGTCCCCTGGTTCCAGCCCCCAAACCCATTGCCTGCTGCTGGCAGGCTGCCCCAGCAGGCTCCCTGCTTCACCCCCTGCTGCTGGCTCCCTGGATGGCCTATGCTCTGGCTCCTGCCATGAGGCCCTGGCTCCACTTGCCATGGGCTGTTGGGAGACTCCAGCCCCAGTCCCATACTGAGTCTGGGCTCCTGACCTTCTTGCCTCTGACCCCGGCTGGCTCTCCAGCTCTTAGGCTCCTGGGCTCTCTAGTTCAAGAACATCCATGGTCCAGCAGGACCAGAGATGTTGCTGGACCAGAGAGTGAAGGTTTTTGGAGGTGCAACTTGTACAACCTCTAGGCAGCCTCAACTGACAAGTCTCCTGTAGAGCATCCCACAGAGATTACAGATGCATTATCTAGGCAACAACCCAAGGCCGGGCAATAGATGAATGCCCTGAGGGGCTGCCAAGCAGGCAAATGGAGATGCAATGAATCTCATTCAAAGCCTTGTGGGAGTCTTTCTTTTAAAATCAATGAGCTTTGGATCAGGCCCAATTTTCAGGGATAAATGTGCACCTACGGTGTGCAGTTTAGCCAAATGAATATTGCTGGGGGGAAACAATTCTCCAATTTCCTAGGTTTTTGTTCTTTTAACATTAATTTAGGTGTTTCATATCTAACAGAGAAGAAAGTGTTCTACCACAAATTAAGAAAGATTCTAATACTTCAATGCTTCCTGAGTAGTAAGAAGATCTTAAAGTTGTCATTTGCAATTGTAGAGCACGTCTGTTCTGACTTATGAGATATTTTCATGAAACACTCAGATTAAAAGGAAATCTACAATTCAGAATTAAGTCACTCATAAATATTAAAGATCATTTTCAAGAATCTGGCAAAATTCTTCACTGCTTTCAATGGGACTGTACACAGGGGATTGACCCATTGTATTCACAGTACCACTTTTTTTTACAAAAGTGTACAGGAGCTTAAGAAGTTATAGAATTAGGCACTTATGCACAAGTGTGCGCCTATATCACTATGGGTAAAATTCACCCTGTGCAAAGGAAAGGATGAATTTAGTCCCACTAAAACACTCAAAGTAGAACTTAAATGGGTCTTTAGAAATGTACAGGTCTCCTTCTGGTCCGTTGCATGCGGGGAGAGGCATAGGAAGGTTAAGCTGAAATTCACCACTGTGTAGAAGGCCAGCAAAGACCTGATGATGAAGACTTACCTGCACATGAGAAATTACTGGTGGAGAGGCACTTCCTTCTTCTTTAAGGCTTCTTTATGCCACCACAAAAAGTATCAACAGATTTTATAGTGAGAATCAGACTTCTTGTTCTTAAATTGACCCTAATATGGTAAGCCAGGAAGATGCCCATGATAATAATAAGCTGTGCATATGTGAAGAAGAGGTAACATGCCTGTCATAATCCTGCATCAGATATGGACTGGCGACAGAGCTTGCTTATACACACTATAAGATCAACATAAGCTCTTTTAATTCTCTGCTACCTATGGCTGAGGGTTGTTTAAATAAGGTATTTTACACACAGTGCCACCTAGTGGCTGAACCATAAAATCAGTTTACCATTTAGTTCCATCTCCCCTTTAAGTTCTACTTTCCTACCATTTGCTGTATTTATACTGTCACACTGCCTTTGCAGTTCAATAAATATCAATCTCTTAAATATCTCTGAATTGTTCTGGTTTCCTAATTACATGACATGAATGCGCAACAACTTGATCATCTGGCTGTCCATAAGTTGCTATGGTCTGTGACTGGCAGTGACTGGCTATGGTCAAAATCTTCACAGGAGTAGCTAAGTTAGTCTGTAACTGGAAAAACATAAAAAACAACAAATAGTCTTACAGCTTCTCAAAGACTAATAAAACATGTAGATGTTATCATGAGATTTTGTGGGCATAACCCACTTCTTCAGATGAATGGAGTTATTAAATGGAGTTATTAAAGGTCCAGTTTGTTGTTTTTTAAGTTTTTGGCTTAGGCACTTATGCCTAAGTGGTCAGTTTGGAATCCATGCATATCCTTCTTCTGAATCTGCCACTGGTAGAGTTTGCTATGTTGACTGGTCTTTCTGGCTGTGTCTAGACTACACCTCTCTGTCGACAGAGAGATGTAGATTGGGCACATCGAAATTGCTAACGAAGCAGGGATTTAAATATCCCGTGTTTCATTAGCATAAACATGGCCACCGCTTTTTTTCGAAACAGAGCTTTTTTGAAAAAAAACCCGGCAGTCTAGACATGGATCTGTCGAAAATAAACCCTTTTTCGACAGATCCTGTAAACCTCATTTTTTGAGGAATACAGGATCTGTCGAAAAAGGATTTATTTTCAACAGATCCGTGTCTAGACTGCCGGGTTTGTTTGTTTGTTTTTTCGAAAAAGCTCCGTTTCAAAAAAAGTGGTGGCTATGTTTATGCTAATGAAGCATTGGATATTTAAATCCCTTCTTCATTAGCAATTTCGATGTGCCTAATCTACATCTCTCTGTCAACAGAGAGGTGTAGTCCAGACATAGCCTCTGAAGAGCAAACTGTAAATGTTGACAGTGTTTTTTGAAATCTTCCCACTGTCAGTCTCGGTCGCATATGATCTGTAAATTGATTTTTCTTGATGACTGCTGGAATTGTCTATTCCTTTTCTCCATCCAGTTTGATATGAACATGGTCACCAGGCTCTACATCTGGCTGTTCTCTAACTAAGTGCTATCTGTAGTAAAAGCGTTCATGAGTTCTTTTAGCCTTACTATCTGATTTGGTTCCTCTCTTCCTGTCTGGCCACTTTGGAAATAGGGTCTTTTCCGAAGTTTGAAAACAGTTCTGCATTGTCTTCCATCAGGAGTTATGCTGAACTGTATAGCCACTGTTCATGTTGATCTGTTACTCAAAAGAGCAATGAATGGGTATTCCTGCTGTAGGATTTTCTTGGCACAGCTCTCTCAGCCTGTCCATTCACTTGTGGGAAGTGTGGGCTGGTAATAATATGATCAAAATGATATTTTGTTTGGAATGACTTAAATCTGCTGCAGAGAATTGTGGCCCTTTGTCACTAGTTGTTCTGTAAAGAAAACCAGCCTTTTTCTTTTTGGCACTGCAACATGTTATATACTTCACATACACTATTTCTACATAGCTGGAAAAATAGTCATCTACAACCAAGTAATGATATCCTCTGAATCTGCATAAATCTTCAGCTAATCTTTTCTACATTCTTGTTAGCAGGGGTGTTTTTACACTGTATGATTTAGCATTGGCTCTTAAGATGAAGTGTACTGGATCTCGTTTCAAAAGTCCAACATCAAATATTCTATTGAGTCTTCTACCTAACTGCCATGCTGGGATCATGATGCTCTTTGATCCTTTGATCATATACTCTGAGTGCAGAGTTTTGTCTTTGTAAGTCATTTCTGTGGCATCTTGGCCCATGAGGTTGAGGATAATTCCATGGTTAGTTGGAGCTGTGTCAGGTGAATTCAATTCTGGGATGGGTTGAAGGTGATTGTAAATCCCTTCTGAGATGACTGGGACATCATCTCCTACCTCAATTTTGAAGTTAATAATATTGCCATGAATATTCAGTCTCACTCTCCTGGCAGGCTTTGTGTTATCACAAGTGTTAGTCCCAGAAATAATAGCTCTTGGTTATCTGTAATATGAGTTCAACTTCCTGATTGCTTAGGTACAGCAAGCAGCAGCAAACCGTCCATATTTTATGCATATATTACACTGTAGTGCCTCTAGCAAAACATACATCATCTCTTGGGATATGACTTTTTACACATGTGCATATAGGCTGGAATTTGCCCCTCTAAGCCTCAGAGTTGTCTCTCCTTGCCTCAGAGGTTTTATGATGACTTTCAGCACTCATGTGTCTGTTTATAATTTCTAAGCGGCTTTCAGGTTTTGAAGTTGCTTCCTCCTTTTGTTCTGTTTGATTAAATCTGACTGCTTTACTCTCTGGATAGCTCTGGCTAATGCTAAAGTTATTGCTGTGGTGAAAGGTTTTTATCTGTTAACCCAGTTATCAGCCTGTTTCTAATATTTTCATGTTTTGTGTTCCCAAAATCAATTTTATCCAATGGGTGCACATTTCTTATTGGAAACACTTAACATTTCCTACTGATACTTGAATTCTCTGGTGAAAGCTGCTCTTTCATACACCATATTTCTCTGAGGTATAAAATATGCATTAAACACAGCCTTTTCATATTCATCTTTGACAGTCTCTGGTAAAGTCAAAAGATTTAATGATATGGTCTATTTGTTTCCCCATGTTAGTTTTGTCTGCAACTTCTGTTGCTTTTTTCCTTCCTAATTTACTCTTGACACCATGTCATGTGCCTGTGTAAGATATGGACTCATCTCAGAGTTTCTTATACATACCAGGTATATTCATCCTTGAATGCACTGCCAGAGATGGCTGAGGTCTGCTTAAATAAGGTATTTTACATATCTTGCCACCTGATGGGTGAACGGTATAATACAGCTTAGCATCCATTACAATGCCCATCCTCCACAATATAGCACACAGATGATACATCCCATTGTGCATCATAACTGTGATTCTAGTTTTATTTTGTGTAGCACCTAACCAACCATTCAAACACAATGACCTCCTCGCCTTTTCATCATGTTGTCATACTGCTCTACTATGGTTAAGCTCCTGCTCTAAACGTGTTTTTACTTACTTACTGCTGCTGTTGTATTGCACTGTAGCTGTACAGAAGATATGGCCAAATTCTGCTTCTCCATTTCCTGGGAATGGCATGTGTGGGTTCAAAGGCAAAATATGGCCCTATATCTTGATCCAACATCCACAGGGGTCTTTCCAGTGACTTCTAAAGGAGTTAGATCAAGTCCTATAATTTTCAGTTCTGTAGGGTCAGGAATCAGAGTGTGGGTGGTAATCCCTAGTAATTGGTGCAGGAGCTGGGCACTGCAAAATGGAATCAAGGCAGAATCAGACTCAGAAGCAGGATGCCAGAGCTCAAACTGGAGTCACAGGCAGGAATCAAAGCTGAGGGTTACAACTGGGTTATCCAGTTTGGCATCAGGGAAAGCAAGAGTAGGACTGGGTCAGAAGCAGGAGTGAAGCTGGGACAGAGCTGGAACAAGGTGAGGAAGCAGGGACAATACAGTGTGTGATTTAGCAGCGGGCCAGGGATTTACTTGGTTGTACCAACAGCCCCTGCGTGTTTCACCTGTCTTAAAGAATGAGCCTGTGCCAATGACTGCCTCTGTGGCTAGAACATCTGGTGGTGGGTAGTCCCACAAGGCTCACAACCCATCGAGTGTTGCCCTGCCAGACCTGTCGGGAAGTTGCGTATGCAGCAGTTGCTCAGAGATCCACTACCCCATAGATCCCCATGTAAGAAAGATTTTTATCTTCAAAACTGTATGCTCAGTTCTGTTCACATATAAGCATTTAATAAATAATGAACGACAATGATTCTAGTTACTTGACTCTGTTTTGCTCACAGGTTACAAGAATACACACTGAAGGAGGCTTTTTAAGTTCAGTAGCAAACTACTTCATAATGTCTGATTTTCATGACATGAAACATATCACTGCTTTACATAAAGATGAACAATTGTCACCCTAAGCTGCTTTTAAAAAGGAGATTTATTTGCTTACCTTCAGTGGGAACTGGCAATTATTGAAATTTTAATAATGAAATCCCCAGTTTGCCAATTAACAAGCCTTTTATTACAGGGTACAACAGTAGCTAAGCTTAAACTAGATTTCTGTACTGTTATTTCTCTTGAAGGAGAAATGTAAGAGAAAATAGACAAGAATTAATAGTTTTGAAGAGAGATTAGTCCAGCTGCATTAGTAATAAAATTAATTATAGTCTAGCAATGTATAATCTCTTAGTCTTTCTCTCTCTCTGTATAAGTATATATGTATAAAACATTCAAAATACATTAAGGTTACAAAGTCAAGCACTTAAACCAGCGTATCTCAAACTGTGGGTCCTGACCCCCCAGGGGGTCGCGAGCAACTTAGAGGGGGATCGCAAACAAATTAGAGGGGGGTCACGAGCAACTGAGAGGCTGGTTGCAGCAATGGAGAGGGGGGTCGCGAGCAACTGAGAGGGGGTGTCGCAGTATCACAAGTTTGAGAACCCCTGACTTAAACATTAAGGAATGGTAGAATTAAAGTTGCCTATGCAACCTTAATTTGACCTCCTTGCATATATGTATCATGATATAGTCATTAATTACTATAAGCTATTTATGGTACAAGACCCGGTGAATGGGCAGTTATTTGTTATGTATTGTTATGCTCCTCATTCAGTGTTTGACCCTATGCAATAAATACCACATACCATCCAAACCATGTAATACAGAATTAATAATTTCCTTTTGGACATTATTATGGTATTCTGATAATAGTATTTCAGTCCTTTACAACTATTAATGATTTTGTCTTCACAGCATCCAAGTGAAGTTTTATTATTATTTCCATTTTGTAGATGCAGGATGGAGACACTAGAAGCCAAAATTGCCAGCTAAATTTGAGACATTTAAGGCTTGATTTTTCAGAGTATTACACATTTTACAGCACTGTATACGTTCAAAGCACAGCTCCCAGTGATTTTCGTTGCAATTATGAGTGTTCAGCCCTTCTGTAAATCAAACTTAGGATCTCAAATCAGGAATCTAGAAAATGAGAAACACACAGTGGTCACCTGTGAAAAGTTTGGTTTAAATGATTTGCTCAGCATCACATAGAAACTCAGTAGTAGAGACAGGGATAGAATTCAGTTCTCCAGGCTTACATTCAATTGCCTTAATCACAAGATCTGCTTTTTTCCCCTGCAATTCCCTATCTCATTCACAACAGACTTTCTAACTTCTGTAACAAACAATATGTCCTGCAGACAACAACCTCATTCATTATAGCACCTTGATTCTGCTGCAGAGCACATTCTGTACTTGCAAGTTCTATAAGACTGAATTCTAGAATCCAAGAATTTCTAAAAAGTTTTCAGTTAGGAATTGCAGCTACTTTCGTCTTTGCTTTAAAAGCAATAACTTTTGTAGGTATTAGAATTTATTTTCCAATCACATCAGATATTAAGAAAAGCTTTGTGCACTGTTAGTATTACTAGTGCTTCACTCCTGTTTGAAAATCCTAATTCCCCAGTACTAGCCTGTTTAAAATGTTCTATGAAAATGAAAAGGTTCAAGAAACTGGAACCGGAGTTATTTCCATTTTTTAAAAAGAATGGTGCCTTGTGTGAACATTCTGTCCCAGTCTTCTTCTTGTTCCCTCTTTTCAAGCTTTGGAAAAAAAAAATCTTGTGTTAATGACTCTTTGACAGAATGCTAAATACTTTATAGATTACAGAGGGTCTGTCAACCCTCACAAGCCTATTACATTTTTGCTTAGAACAGAAAAAGAATTTTAAAGATTCCAAAAAGCCAAAAGCATTTTAAAGATTGATTTTTCCTTGTTTAATCTTTATTATCATTATATATATATATATATTGCCACACACATTCAAGAACACCCTTCCCATTCTCCAAGATATGTTCCTGTTCCCTCCAAACTTCATCCCTTCACTCAGGCTATGTCTACACTGCCAAGTTTCTTTTGGCAGAAGATATGCAAATCGTGCTCCCATTTGCATATCTTCTGCCGATCCTTTTTATGGAAGAGGTTTTGCCGCTAAAAAGCCCCATGTACATGAGGCCATTGGTCAGAAAAAACCCTTTTCCACAAAAAACCCACAGAGATCACACTAAAGCTATGTTTTTTCTGGTGGATTTTTGCATCCAGTTCACTAACTCAAGATGTCTGTCTCACTGTAATATCTTCATAGAGACAAGGCATAAGTAGTTTGTACACTGATATAGGTGATTGAGGTCAAGCCTATATGCTACACCTGAGATTTACTTCAGGCTCGCTATGTCTACACTGCCGGGTTTTTTTGGCAGAAGACATGCAAATCACGCTCTCATTTGCATATCTTCTGCCGATCCTTTTTGCGGAAAAGGTTTTGCCACTAAAAAGCCCTGTGTAGATGGGGCCATTTGTTGGGAAAAAAAAAACCTTTTTTGCAAGATCCTGTAAACCTCATTTTTTGAGGAATAAAGGATCTTGCGAAAAAGGTTTTTTTCCCCAACAAATGGCCCCATCTATATCGGGCTTTTTAGTGGCAAAACCTCTTCTGCAAGGAGGATCGGCAGAAGATATACAAATGAGAGCGCGATTTGCATATCTTCTGCCGAAATAACTGGCAGTGTAGACATAGCCTTAGTTATGCTAAGGGAAAAACTACTGTGCTTTCCCACACTTTTACACTGGGTTAGCTTAGGTATTCTCCAGTAAAAACACACTCATCTTTTTTCCAGTGAAAAGCTGTCCTGTGTCCTGCCAAGTGTTGGCTTTGCCCCCTCATGCATGATCAACTAATAGATCTGACCAGAGGCATTGGGGGACAAGGGTGTATGGTGCACCCCTTAAAAAGATGTTGCAGAATGTTCAGTCTGTGAAGTCAGCAAGCAGGCAAAGTTGTTAACAAGAGAGAGCTATTAGAGGTGCTAAAGCTCAGTCTTGACGGCACCTTGGCTAACATTCCTCAGGCCCTGGCTTCACCAGACTAGGTTCCCCATGTAACCTGACCCTTTCTCTTTAGTTCCCCTCCGCATAGTACCTTGACACCTGTGCTCTCTGTAAGCTGTGTGCTTGTGCAGCTGCCCATGAGACATTCCAATGTCACCTAGCTGATTAGCTGAGTGCTCACAACAAGGCTTGTGTTTTTCTTGGTGGTGCACATCCACACGTGCCTTGGTGCACATAACAAAATTTATTTCACATATGGATGGAAAAGATTATAGGAAACATTGCTTGGCACCAGCCCTTATTAGGGGCGGTGGCCACATGCCACAACTTAGCCCCAAGTACTCAGAAGTGGTTTTGGTATGTGTGTTCATTTTAATGTATTTTAAATTGTTTTACCTCAAATGCTTTGGTGGCATGTGAGTGCTGAGGTGGGGAGGAGGAGCACTTCTCCTATATATTTGAGAGAGTTTATGTGTCTGTCTGTCCATCTGTGAGTCTGCTTGTTCAAATACTCTTCAACGGTAGGAGTGAGGACCACCAAATTTGATATGCAGCTTCCTCTTATCATAACTTAAAGCAAGGTCAGGGTTCGGTTGTATCAGCACAATGGGATGTACCTGGAATGTGATTGTTTCTCATCAAATGGATAGGAGGGCTGTGACAGCAGGGGCATTTATACTCCAGAATGATCACGGGGGCAGCAAGCAAGCATACTCCTGCTTCCCTGTGAGCTCCGGAGAGCCGTCGAGGAGCCTCTGCCACCCTAGCCAGCCCTGGGGAGAGGTTCCCACTGTCCTGACAGCCCTGGAGAGCCAAAGAGCATCTGCCAGCTGGGCATCCTGCTGCCCTGTCCTGTCCTGTCCTCAGAAAACAGCCAGCAGCTGCCCCCATGCCCTTCCCTGAGCCCTCCACCCCATACCGTAACTACTGCACCCACATCCTCTCCCCTAAGTCCCATCCATCTCCCAACTCCCTACACTGACTTTGCCCCCACCTCCTGCCCTGAGCCCCTCCTTACCCTCCATCTTGACTCCTGCACCCCACCACACACCCAGCTTCCTGCCCTGAGCCCTCGACATCCCCAAGCCCCTACTCTAACTCTTTCAACCCCTACATCCTCGGTCACCTGCCCTGAAGGACCCGAGCAATGCCAGGTAAGTCTTCTAGTTATTAAAAAAAAACCCTGCCATTAGATTTTATTCATCATCATTTTTATGATCATTTTATTAGCCAGTGGAAGCTTCTCTTTTATACTCTCCCTTTAGTTTGCATTCTCAGATGTGGAGATTTCCCAAAAGCATTCACCCTGTCTGCACCCAATCAGATCCATGCATAGAGAGCATTCCCTCATGCTGGCCCAGCATTTGCCCAAGTCTCAGCTTGACCTCCATGTCCTGGAGTGTAAAAATGAAGAGACAAGTTACCATTCCACTGTGGTCCCTGCTTTGTGTTGCTTTTCAATGACTTTTGTAGAGAACAAACACATGGTCTGGATCAAAAGAGGCAGAATTTTGCTCTCCAACAGCCAATGAAACTGATTTTTTTATTTTTAAAGGAAGATTAAAAACAAATGCCTCCTTTTGGTAACCTGAACCCTTCACAGGGCACCTCTGAAAAGAACACATTCAAAGTGTCTCACATGGGAATGAAGTCGTTTGAAGAAGAGAGTGCTTTGTTCCTTCCTACAACATATAAGCCATGCAGTGAAGGTGGGCAGAGGAGCAGTGCTTGATTGGAAGGGGAAAGAGACACAGCAAAGGGATAGAAAGGATTGGTTCTGAGGAAGGAGGGACATGCAGGGAAGAAGCACAGACCTCATTCTTCCCTGCTTCCCCAAATAACTGGAGAGCAGCAGTTCCCAAACTGAAGTGAGCGACACACCCATTTCATTATAAAGCTGTGGGGAACTGAATTGATGGAATATTAAGCTCATGCACCTCTGGTGGTAACATGCCATTGTTTGGAAATCCCTGAATTACAGAGACTACTTACACATACCTTACTCTGGAACCCATGGGATCCAAAGTATTTTCTAATGGTTACAGCTGTGCCAGTTAGAATCAGGAGTCCAGAGGGATTGTGATGCAAGAGCAAAACCCGAGTCCTGTCAGCCAGGCCCACCTCTCTCACCCCTGGACCACAGTCCCCACCAGAAGTCAGAAAGTTCTGATTTTAGTCCATGAGCTGTAAACACTAGACCATACAGCCCAAGATCCACCCAAGGTGTTCATAAGGGAGCACATGTGTGTATATCTTTTTGGTGGATAGCGCCCAAATGCTTTCTTAGGTCATGACTCCACTTGGAGATTATTTCGAATTTAAGTTTGACTTCTGGGCAGGGGTGCCATTTCAGATTTTGGTAAAGTGGGGGAGGGCAACCTGTGCATACCCTGACGGGGGGAGAGTGAGAGAATGGGTGAAGGGGGAGATGAGGACAATGGCTTCAGCAGTGTTACTGAGCATGCTCAGTACAAGCCAAGCAGCAAATTGCAGGATGGAGGAGGGACCGGATTCCATTTGCCCTCCCCACACACACATCTCACCTCTTTCTAGGGCTACTAGGCACTTGAAAACCCCCATAAATGCCGCCCTTGCTTCTGGGCACCTGATTTTATACATTCAAAGTTCTGTGACCTCACTGCGGGGAAGAATCGAATGTAGTCTGAGGCAGGCTCTGTTAATGTGGATGAGCTACCTCAGACTTAGAGCCCCAGGAAACACTCTGGGAAGCTACAAGAGGCCTCCCGGAGGGCAATTAGTTTGAATTAGTGCAGTGGAGTGTCCACACTAACGTTATTTTGGACATACAAGTTCGGGAATAGCGTTCTTCCTCAAGAAGAGCAGGACTGTAGAGCTCGAATTCCACGGCTGTTTATTCCTGAATAATGGAGTTGGTAGTATGGACGCATCACTTACAAAATCGACCTTGGAGGGCTTATTTCAGACTTATGCTGGCTGCCATATTTTTGGTGTCTTTCTTTCTTGCCAAAACATTGAGGGGACTTGGCAGGGAATGTTTAGAATGTTCTGATTTCATGGTGGTTCCCTTTGATCCCCAGGTGCTACTACATTGCTAGTCAAGCAAACAGAGCCCTCTCACCTTGAAAGGCTGCAAAGGGCCCTGTTGAATTCAGTGGAACTTCTCACAGGCCCATGGGTCCATGCATGCAGCAGAGTGTGCGGGATTGTGGCTGAAGAGAGGAGCTGCACTAAAACCATAGACTTAAAGTCACTCATCATTCTCATGTCAGATAGAGGGTATGTCTAGACTACGTTTTTTTTCGAAAGGAGATATGGAAATTCAGTGCTAATTTGCATATCTTCTTCCAATCGCTTTTTCAAAAGCGGGTTTTTCGAAAGTGAAAGTAGCCTGCACGTGCTTTTTTCAGGAAAAAACCCCTTTTTCGAAAAACCGCATAAACTTCCTTTTTTTAGGAAGCATGGTTTTTTCAAAAAAGGGTGTTTTTCCTGAAAAAAAAACCACGTCCAGACTACTTTCACTTTCGAAAAACCCACTTTCAAAAAAAGTGATTGGAAGAAGATATGCAAATTAGCACCAAATTTGCATATCTCCTTTTGAGAAAAAAAGTAGTCTAGACGTACCCAAAAAGAAAAGAAGAAATCCAGGTTTAAAGAGCAAGCACTGGTTATGTTGTACACTGATTACAGTTAGGAGGGAATTTGTTTGGTTTGATTCCTCTTTTTTTCTTCCCATAGCTCATATCAAATTCTACAACAAGTTCTTGATGAAAACACCAAAGATTCAGGAAAAGGGGAATGGATGATGTTACCCGCCACAGCTTGCAGGCATCGTTATCATGTTGTTATTTATTATTACTATTATTATTTGTACTACAGAAATGGCTACAGGCAGCAAGTGAGATAAGGGCTCCATTGTGCCAAGCAATGTACAAACACATAATGAGAGACTGGCCCTGCCTGGAAGGGTCTTACAATCTAAAAAGAAAGGACACACAAAGAGTGAAAGGGATGCCACAGTGCAGCTTGGCAATCAGCTGGTTAGGTTTTCGTATTGTAGAGGAGTAACTCTGATTCCACACCTGTTTTACACAAGTGTAATTCAACAGATTGTAGTGGAGTTACTCCTGGCTTATACTGGTGTAAGTAGGACAAGACTGAGGCCCATGTGACCTCAAAATAACTCCAAGAACAAGGACAACAAAATGCCAAATCGAATTTACATAGCTAAAATAGAAGC
Source organism: Pelochelys cantorii (assembly GCA_032595735.1). Classification (NCBI taxonomy): domain Eukaryota; kingdom Metazoa; phylum Chordata; order Testudines; family Trionychidae; genus Pelochelys; species Pelochelys cantorii. The sequence continues at coordinate 243,288,111 of CM064326.1, forward strand.
GAAAAAAGAAAGAAAAAGCTCCCAAGCCCTAATTTATTTAAATTACATATTTACACACTCCTGTTTAAACACCACATGCTGAACTATAAAATAATTCTCTGCAATGTGCTTAACCCCTCCACCTCCTTTGTTTTTGCAATTTTACAGATGCATGAAGCCCCAGGTGCTGTTTTCAAAGAAGATTAAGGTACTGCATCATGAAGACTCCATTTCTAATCAACCAAATCCATTGTAGCTGGGGATTTCAATTTAAATATCATTACATGTTTCAGGGGAAGTTGAGAAAAATGGAGAGCAAAAAAGAAAAATAAAGGTAGTCTGAATGAAAAATTGCAGAAAAATATTTATAGACCTGGGTGTCATCTTATTGTGCAAATTGCCAGAGTCTTCCCCCAGCACAGAGTGAAGGAGGCACAAATATTTGAGTTCTGGAGGTGGTTTGGTAGGATATCCTACCAGCCAACTCCAGCGAATGCTAAACTCTGAGAGCCAGAGAGTGCCTGCAACTCCTTGTGGAAACTGGAGATGCATAGAACCTCTTCAGATATGACCTATTTTGTGCAGCAAGAGAGATTAATTTGAGAAAGGATTATGTTAGTACCAATACACAACTTTTCTGTCACATTTGTGTCATGCAACCATGTATGGCAGTTGATCTAGGAGACATCAGAGAGGGAGAATTAGGATTAAATAAAATTAAGTAGGAAAAGATGGCAAAATGCTTGTTTTGGTTTTTGTTTAGTTTTGTGCCAGTAGGTGGCGCAGGGGTGAGTGGCAAAGTTTTTTCTATGCAGAACATCCTAACTACTGTACATACCTGGAGACTTGGAAACTGAGAGCAAATTTGAAAAATGAAGCAGTCCTTACAGGCTTTATTTTTTTAAAAACCTGGCAGAGCAATAATATGATCATAAAAGAATTGCATTGACATTTGTATAAATAAATCACCATGTAAGAAGAAAATTAAAAAATGCACATTCTATATAATTTTTTAATGAAAAGTGCACATGGGAGAGGAGATGAGAAAATATTGAAATATTTGAAAAGGAGAGGAGAAAATATTAATATGGATAGCTGAATACAGCATAGCCTATTGTGAAATTTCTGCTTCTATAGTATCCACTGAATAGAAATGCAGATTGAACTGATTTGATCCATGGCAGGGAGCTTTCCAATTGTTCCTCACTCTCTTTTGAGCTATATTTAGACAGTATCTTGATGACTCTGACATGTTTTGAACATCTCTGATCATGAACTTCATTAATTGCAAATTTCACTAGTACGGATAAGATTAAAAAAAACCCCTACCCTGTTATAGTTGTGGGAGGTTAATTGTATCTGCTAACTGTCTGAGTAGCCCAAACAGATGGCAGCATGTAAGATTTATTTACAGTGGGAAAGACATGGGTGATGGTCTGAAAAAAAAAGTGGGCAGAAGGGGACTCAAACTTGCTCTCATTCAAATCAGTGGAATTCTTGCCATCGACTTTCATCACATACCAAAGTGAATACACAATGGGTGCGTCTAGACTGGCAAGATTTTGCGCAAAAGCGGCTGCTTTTGCGCAAAAACTTGCCACCTGTCTACACTGGCCGTGAGAATTTGCGCAAGAACGCTGACTTTGTAATGTACAAAATCAGTGCTTCTTGAGCAAATACTTTGATGCTCCTGCTCAGGCATAAGCCCTCTTGCGCAAGAATACTTACGCAAGAGGGCCAGTGTAGACAGGAACATTAATTTCTTGCGCAAGAAAGCCCGATGGCTAAATTGGGCGTCTATCCTGGGCACGGATGCTTTTGTGCAAAAGCAAATCTTTTGCGCAAAGGCACATGCCAGTGTAGACGCTCTCTTGCGCAAATACTTTTAACAGAAAAACTTTTCCGTTAAAAGTATTTGCGCCAATCAGTGCTCGGGGGGAAGAGTCAGTTATGGCTGCACTATTCACAGCCATGCAAAGGAGATACCTAGACTGAGGGGAGAGCATACTTTGTAGTTAGGTCAAGCACATATCACATAGCACATAGCATATGGCCCACACCAAGGGCTCCTTACATTCCTCCATTCTATTGCACAAGCTCCCTTTGTACCACCCTTCTATCCCCCTCTATTTTAGGAACTAATTCCTCCCATTAGGATTTCTGTGTATCCCCCAGTCTCCCCTCCCATACCAGAGTCCCCCATTCTCCCTCCATGCCAGCAGCTGTGTGTGCATCCCCATGCCCACTCCCCCCATGCCATCCATTCCCTCTACTTCTTATGTCAGGGGCTTTGTCTGTTCACCCCCATTCCTTTCTTCCTTCCTTTGCCAGCAGCTCTGTACGCAACCCTAGCCCCATGTGGTCCCCTATCATGGGCTTTTTGTGCTGCCCTCTTATTTCCATCATACCAAGACTTCCCCTGTGAGGTATTCAGTGTGTTCCCATTTCCCCCATAGCAGCTCCTCTCTTGCCCCTCACATCAGGGGCTCTGTCTGTCCTATTTTCCCTTTCCTGTCATGCTAGGGATTCTCTGTGCCCCCTTCCATGTACTAGGCCCTCCAATTTCCCCTTGCCAGGGGTTCTGTGTGACCTCTCTTATCCCCCTATGCAGGGTACCTCATTCTCCATCCCTTTGCCCCGCCCAAGCCCTCAGTTGTCTTGAGCATGCTGCACGGCACTCCAGCGTCTATTTAAAGGGACTGGGGTTCTGGCTGCCGCACTGCTGAAGTAACAACAGCAGCGGCTGGGAGACCCAGGCCCTTTTGAATCGCTGGGCCCCAGGCACTGTTTCCTCTAAGATTTTCCAACCATGAGTAGAATGAATTTTGGCTCATGCACCACTATTGAGGTCATGTGCACTGGTTTGGATGTGTGCCACTGTGGCACCGAATTTATTAACACACACACGTTCCCAGCCACTTAGAGCAGAACCACCCCCCCCAGGCCAAGTGGCATGTCCCGTTCCCAGCCACCAGAGCAGACACCCCATCCTCCTGAGATATGTCAGGTTCTGTTCCTGGCCTCAGCTACCAGAATAGGCTCCACAACCCCCGCCATGTGGCAGCCCTGGCCACCGGAGCAGGCCTCCCCACCCTGCCACGCAGCCACAGCAGGTCCCAGCCCCCCATCCCAGCGACTCCTTTACCACACCGTCTCAGCTGGCCCTGCCCACTGGAGCAGCCACCTGCCATGTGAGTGCTGCTGTGCAGCTCTGCAGAGGAGCTGGATGGGGGAAGAAGATTTTGTGCGCTACCATGCAGTAACTAAGGCCTTGGGACAATTGCCCCTTTTGCTCCCCCTTGCCAGCTGGCCTGGCGAAATGTTGAGTATAAGGCTTTTGTGGGCTCAGCCAATGACGTGGAAGCTGGACATAGAATTTTTTTTTAATGGAAGTGGTTTGAATGTTATTAGCCCAGTCTTTCCCAAACTTTTTTAAACCAAGGACTAGCAAACTAATTTACAAACTTTTGGAGGACTGGTAACATTTTATTTGCATATCTGCATATCCATTATGCAAATAATGAATATGCATACATGCAAATAAAATGCTACCGGTCCACCAAAAGCCCTGGCCCCCAGACACCTCCATTGCCAGCCCTAACCTCTAGAGCCCTCCCCCCTACAATACCTCCCAGCACTTGCCACTGACCCAGAATCCCTTGCACCTAAACCCCATAGTGCCAGCCCCCCATCCCAAATGCCTCAGTGCCAGGCCCCCGCATCTGATAGCCCACTCACCACATGCTCCAGTGCCAGATTCCTGTTTTTAGAGCCCCACTGTACCCAACCCCCCCCGAGCCCTTCCCAGTACCAGCCCCCAGTCCCCGATATTATCCCATCTCCAGAGCCCTCCAGTGACAACCCTGCCCCTATAGCCCCCCGCCTCACGACTAGCTCCGCCCCCAGAGTCCCCCGGTGCCAGCTCTCCACCCCAATTGCCCCAGTGCCCCCAGTTTTAACCCCCTTCCTCTTAGAGCTCCCTAGTCCTAGCCCGGTCCCCAGAGCTCCCCAGTGTGAGCCCCTCACCCCCACAGTCCCCTAGTACCAGCCCCGCCTCTGGAGCCTCCAGTGTCTGCCCTGCCACCCTCACCCAGCCCTACGCTGCCTTCCAGCCGCAAGCTGAGCATTGCTGCCCAGGTCGCGGCTGCTCTGAGGCTGCCGTGCCAGGCTCCACACAGCCCTCCTGCCGTGCAGCAAAGTGCTCTTCCGTGCCCAGGAAGAGACCCCACCTGTGCCCGGCGCTGGTTGGCTGAAAGACGGGAAAGGACACACCTCTCCCAACAGCTACGGTGGGAGTGATGTACCCCAGCCCTGGCACCCTGAGCTACTGCAGCCCAGCAGCCAGAGGTCCATGCCCCGGCAACAGGCTGCGGACTGGTGGTTGGAAACTGCTGTATTAGCCTATGGAGATCCCAGGGCAGGTGAAGTGTACTACAAGGGTTATCAGAGTTAAAAAGTTAACGAGATGCATAAAGGACTTTTAGCTGCATCCATTTGACCACTGGATGCAGCCTAAGGAGAGAAGGGGGTTGAAAGGCTTAAAGGAACCTGTTTCAGATCTTTGGGACTATGCTATACCACCCTAGAAGGATTTAAAACAGCTTTCAGGAAAGATTCCTAATAATATCATATGGCTTTGGATCAGGATTTTTAAGCTGAACTACTACTGTATGGAAGTGTGAACTCACAGGTTAATGCTAATTAGTATTTAATTTCTGTGTATTCCCTTCTCTTTCAATGTGGCAGGTTAGAAAGAATGGTCCTATCTCACCCTGGCTTCCTAAAATTCTTAATAGACTAAGTCGAATCAATCCACCAACCGGAGATTCCAGTTGGGTTACACAGAAGTTTCAGAAATTAACATGCTGGTTAAAGACGAATCAATGGTAACAAGTCCCTATTCTTGATGTTCTTGGCATGTTATTTGTCTTGAGATACTAGGTCTCTTCTGTAACTTCTGAAGACTACAATATGCATAACTCCAGTTCCTATGGATAACTTTTTTTCCATAATGTTTGAAGCCTAAGGCTCACACATACAAATACTTAAGCTTATGTTTTCTTTTATACTTTGAAATCATTCAGCTGAAGTATATGCATGAAGGTAAGCGAGTGCATAAAAGTGTTTTCAAGAGCGGGGTCTTCGTTCTCTTTGGAGCTGCAGGAATGACATACTGTAATACTCTGAGAATTATTGTACAGATCAGTATTAATTTAGAGAAAGAGGGAAACATTTTACAAACACACTAGCTGAAATATATTAGCTTCTTTATGGGTAAATGCACTGGAAGTCTGAAATATGGAAATCAATCTTCCTGGAGACTTACTATAGTACCTGAAAATTGATAGAAAAAAATTCATCCAAGAAACTTCACCCTCTTTGGGGCTCACTATTAGCTAGGTTCACTCTGTAGAAGAGAAAAATGAAGTCTGAAATATTTTTGCTAGTAGTATTTTAATCAAGCAAGAGAAATCTCTCATGGCCCCTTAACTGGGAACTTAAAAATCTGCATTTAAATTGAGATTCTAAAGTGTATAACCAAAGAGCCGATGAATACCTTTTCTCAAATGTACTGTATAGAGTGAGCATGATTTCTTTTCTTCACTTTTATTTGTAATATCACACTAGTCATCAAAAAGTTAATGTTGGAGATTTAGATAAAAGGAGAACAATGACAATTGGAAAAATTTGAAAAAATGGGAAGGGAATTGATATCTTGCTGGCTTGAATAACAATAGTATTTTACAACTAACTACACATTTAGTTGTAAAATCCACCTTTGCTCTGGACCTTTATGGGGTTTTTTTACACTAGTGCAAAGACAGTATAAAATGCTACCATTTCAACTGGAATGTACTTGGCATTCTGTTTGTGCTGGGCTAAATGAGTATTCATTTGGTGCAGGGAAATGGTGAATTAGGTCCTGTAGATGTAATTATTTAGCCTGATATAAATCACGGCATGATGCTAAAATATGTAAGTTATTCTGAAGATGCAGAAACCTCAGAGAATGTAAATTGCCAGAGGTCCATTGACTTCAGTGAGTAACACCTTCTGAACAGGTGTTAACCATAGAGATTTTATTATTTGGAATTTTTCTCTTACTGTCCAGAACTATATTAGTTTTGTGGAAGTCCATGGTTTCCATGTACAATGGGGCTGGAGTATGAATCCTTATCCTTTTGGATCTTGATAATAAAATATAACCACATAATATTTGCAAAAAAAGCAAACATGAGTGCTGTGAGCAAGACACAAGAAGTCATTCTTCTGCTCTACTCTGAGATGATTAGGCCTCAATTGAAGTATTATGTCCAGTTCTGGGCACCACATTTCAAGAAAGATGTGGAAAAATTGGAGAAGATCCAGAGAAGAGCAACAAAAATGATTAAAGGCATAGAAAACATGAACTATGAGGGAAGGCTGAAGGAACTGGGCTTGTTCAGTTTGGAAAAGAGAAAACTGGGAGGAGACATGATAGCGGTTTTCAGATATCTAAAAGGGTATCACAGGGAGGAGGGAGGGAATTGTACTCCTTGGCCTCTGAGGATAGGACAAGAAGCAATGGGCTTAAACTGCAGCAAGGGAGGTTTAGGTTGGACATTAGGAAAAACTTCCTAAATGTCAGGGTGGTTAAACACTGGAATAAATTGCCTAGGGAGGTGATGGAATCTCCATCACTGGAGATATTTAAGAGCAGATTACACAGACCTCTATCGGGGATGATCTAGACCAGTGTTCCCCAACCTTCTGGGACTGCCGGGCGCCTGGGGCGACACCACTCATGCGCCACGTGCCCTGGGCGGGGGCCATGCATGCGCCAGGTGCCGGGAGCCCGAGGCGCGAGAATGGCTCGGGCCGGGCCTGGTCACTAGGCAGGCGTACATAAATGCCCCGGCAGGCGCAGTGGCGCCCGCGGGCACCACGTTGGGGACCACTGATATAGACCAATGCCACTCAACTTTGGAAGCCCCGGGGACCACAATGATACTTATAGCACATGCCGAAGGCTGCAACTTATGTGTGGTTGCATATACATGCAAATATATATGCAAATAGCTTCTTTCACACTGATGGGCATGGATACGAAGATTAAGGCAAGTCTACACAACACACAAGCCCCACTTAAGTCAGTTCTGCTGATATTAATAAAATGCAGTATTTACCCAATTTCCACCCATATGACAGCACTTTTCATGACAAATGACAGTCTAGGAATTTAACTATCAAAACGCATATCAACAGAAACTATTATATTGACTACTTTTTTGTTTTGGCTCCCACCCGTGAGCAGTGTATTGAGCCCCACATAACCCAAAGCACACCATGGATCGCAAACAAACAGGCCGCTTGTTGAGTAGCCCTGATCTAGATGGTGCTTGGTCCTGCCATAAGGTCAGGAGACTGTACTTGATAATCACTCAAGGTCCTTTCCAGTTCTAGTGTTCTATGATTTTCTAATGTCTTAAAGGTACCCATAATGAGCTATCTGGGCTGGAAAGTGCTGCACCCTATAGCCCTTCAAGACACCAGTCTCTGTGAGGGAACAGTACTTGAACTGGAAATGAGAACGGGATTTAGTAGTGGTTATGTCACATACTTCAGTGCAGCTGGTTGAAAAAGGTGTGTTCGAGGGAGGTTATAAAGTCTGGTGTTGGGAGGCTAGAACATTTGACTCAGACCCTCACTTTGTTTAGTGACTTTTGAGAACTTGGGTCCAGGGCTTCTGCCCCTTCCTTCTGCCACTTTAAACATAGAAGAATCCTATCATGGTAGTGCTGCAGATGAGTCTGCCCCTGAGAAGTTACTTCTCCATCTCAACGCCCATGAACCTTGACTCTCCTCCCCAGCCAAGATACCTAAGGGTATGTCTACACTACAGCGTTATTTCGAAATATCTAATTTTGAAATAGTTATTTCAAAATATCTTACTTCAAAATAACATGTCTTCACGCAAAATGCATTTTGAAATAGCTTTTTGCTATTTCAAAATAGTGTGTCCACACTGATTGGACGCTAAATCACATTTAAATGCGGCAGGGCATCAGGTCAGAAGTTACCTTGTGGCCAGGGCAGGCAGCAGGGCACCCTGGGAAAGGCTGGAGGCCCCCTATTTTGAAAAAAGTGTCTACACAGCACTTATTTTGAAATAGCAATTTTGAAAGTGGCGCTATTCCTCATGGAATGAGGTTTACCAATTTCAAAATAAGCCCTCTGCTATTTCAAATTAATTTTGAAATAGCAGTTGGCTTGTGTAGACGCTAGGAAAGTTATTTTGAAATAACTTTGCTGTATAGATATACCCTAATTCCCTCATATTCTTCCAGACTCTTCTTTCCAGACCCTTGAGTCACATCGGCCCCATAAACTCCCTACACAGGGAAGCAGTATACCAGGGCAAGAGACAATTAGGAGAGAGATGGGGGAACTGGGAGACTGTCAGAGCATCCATTGGGAGCAATAGGACATAGGCAAGGAACAAGTCTAGCAAAGACACAACAAGTCCAGTCCTTCAGTAAGGGAGCTCAAGATTTGGAGGCATTTGCTCTTTTCTCTCCTGGAAGGACAATGAGACATCATCTGTAGCAGTGGCCACAGTTACATAGGAAGGCTGGGGGGAAAGCTGGGAATAAAATTTGTGTTTCCTGATTCCTTTATTCTTATGTATTCATAGGAAAGCTGGAAGGAAAACAAGGGGGGAGGAATCACTATTAAAATATTTTCCCGTTTTTTTGCTCAACTGTCATATTTTTTAATTTTGATGTTTCTTTTGGCTCTAATTTTTAGAGTGGGCCTGAAATAACAGTAAAATAAGATAGATTCTGTAAGTAGAAGCAGTCTTTGGTCTGAGACCTTGATTGCTTGGACTTGAATGGATTTTTTTACTCCCATTAGCCTGTGTTATTGTGGGCTAGTGGTTGCAAAAAAGCAGGTTTTGTCTTGGGCTCAGAACAGATTCTAACCTAAACTTCTTGTCCTGCGGTTTAAACACAAGACCATTCATTTCCCCCTCTGCTGAACAAATAATGTCCTCTATTTTTGGAAGGAGTTTGGAAGGGGCTGGGTAAAGTTAGTCACTCGAAAGAGGGGAAAGTGCATTTGTACCACAAGTGGCAGGTTCATTATAATATGTACAGTTTTTAATTTCACACCCTTTTGGCAATGTTTATTAATATACTTTCCAAGTACTCTCAGGCATTATAGAAAACTTGATTCTGAAATACACAAATGTGATAAATTATTCATTTATATTATACAGCAACATAGATTTAAGGGCAGACTGGACTGCCAGATCACCTCATCTGACTTCCTCTACATCACAGACCACTAGTACCAGCTAGCACCCACACATTAAACCCAACAACCAAAATTAGACCAAAAATATGGAAATCTATGAAGACAGACTGCTATGTGCCAAGAACAGGAAGCACTGAGGTGCACTAGTGCTTGAGGCCCTGAAATAGCAGAGAAATGATTGAGATGTACCCAGATGATCTTGGCAAGAGACAAGCATCTCCATGCTGCAAAGGAAGGTGAAAAATGCCCAAGGTCACTGGTGATTTGACCTGCAGGAAAATTCCTTGGACACCACGTGATGAGTTAGACCTGAGCATGTGAGCAAAAAGCAGCCAGCCAAGCACCTGACAGAGAATACTATGTGCCCAACCTGTCCAATGTCCCATTTTCAGCCGTGGCCATCCTTGATGCTTCTCAGATGCTATGTCTAGATTACATCCCTCTTTCAAAAGAGGCATGTAAATTAGACATATCAAAATTGCAAATTAAGCCAGGATTTGAATTTCCCATGCTTCATTTGCATAATTGCGTCACGGTGTTCTTTTGAAAAACGCTATTTCAAAAGTGAAACTGTGGTCTAGATGCAGTTCTTTCAAAAAGAAAAGTCTTTTTTGAAAGATCCTACACCGTGGTTTCACTTTCGAAATAGCATTTTTCGAAAGAACGCCAGGCCCCTGCTCCCCCTGCTTCTCCAGCCCCCACGTCCCCCCCAGCCCCTCCTGCTCTTGAGCCCTCACAGGCCCAACAGCTGCCCCTCACTCCTGCCCAGGCCAGGACTGGCTCTCGCTCCACCCGATCCCAAGGCCGTGGTGATGCCAGGATGCAGGAAGGTGGCAGGACCCTGCGATCAGGGAAGCAGCGGCCTACTTGAGCTCCCTTCGCCCTCCAGGTTTTCAGTCCCCTACCCCCTCCCCCCAGTTAAAAGACATTTCAGTTATGTTACAAAATCTTTATTTTTGACTGGCAGACTTGCTTTGTTTAGAAACAGTTGAACAGTAAAAAGAGAAAGTTTTGTTAAACAGTTCACACATTTTCTTTACTGCTAGTGTTTCTAATAAAACAAATTTCTGTTTACAAAGAAAACCGGGTCTTATATGTCTTCTTAATGGGAAGAGAGTGAGGGTTGTGGAGGGAAAGGTAGGGGTGGGCCAGGCCAAACCCCCCATGGGGGAGGCCCTGAGGAGAGTCAGTGGGCTCCTTCTAAGAATCTCTCCCTCAGGGCCTCTTGGATTTGGACACCAGCCTGGTGAGCCTGGAGGATGGCAGCCGTCTGGGGCAGCTGAAATTGCCTCTCCTCACCACCAGGACCTGTCCCCCACCCTGGCAGGAAGGCCTCCCCTTTCCTCTCCCCCAGGTTATGGAGGGCGCAACATGCAGCCACCACCTCTGGGATGTTGTATTCACCCATCTCCAGGCATGTGAGGAGGCAACGGAACCTCCCTTTCAGCCGTCCGAAGGCGCATTCCACCTGGATGCGAGCCTGGCTAAGATGTATGTTGAAAAGCTCCTTGCTCACATCCAGGTGGCCGCTGTAGGGCTTCATGAGCCACGGCATCAGGGGGTAGGCCTCATCGGCCACTATGACACTGGCATCTGTACGTCCCCGAACGCGAGGTGCCACTGCGGGAAAAATGTTCCTGCCTGCAGCCTGCAGTACAGGTAGGAGTTGTGGAATATGCAGGCATCATGTGCCCGCCCTGACCACCCATCGAGGGCTCCTCTGCAGTTCAGGAAGCCAAGGGCAGCAAACCCGGCAATGATGTTGTCCAGGTCCCCGAGACGGACGAGCCTCTTCAGCAGCTCCACATTGATGGCCCTCACCACCTGCAGCACGAGACAAATAGACAGACAGAAACCAGGGAGTTAGACAGGTTACCTAAGTGCTTGGGAGGAGAACTGTCTCCCCCGCAACCCACCCCTCCCCTTGTCAGGCCACCCCCCTCCCCCACATCAGTGCAGGGGTGGCCGAGGAGTGGCCTCCAAGTGCCACTCCATCCCTCATTCCCTCTTGCCCTTGGCTGGCATTCTCCCTTTCTCACCCCCCCCACCACCACCACTCAGCAGGACCTGTCCCCCGACAGCGACTTACCTCCATCAAGATGGCCCAGACAGTAGACCTCCTCACTCCAAACTGGTGTCCCACGGAGCGATAGCTGTCGGGGGGTGGCCAATTTCCACAGGGCGATTGTGACCCACTTCTGCAGGGGGATGGTGGGCTGCAGGTGGGTGTCCTGGTGTTCCAGAGCAGGAGCAAGCCAGGCACACAGCTCCAGGAATGTGGCCTTCCGCATCCAGAAGTTGCGGAGCCAGTGGTCATCGTCCCAGAGCTGCATGATGAGCCGGTCCCACCAGTCCGAACTTGTCTCATGCCTCCAAATCTGCCGGTCCCCAAAAAAGTTTGGGGGCAAGGACAGAGCTCCTGCATCCTGGAGGAGGGTCTCCTTGGTGCGGTCCGGGTCCATATGGAGCAGGAGATTCATGACAGAGTAATGCAGATGCAGCAGAAGCTGCAGTATGGCAGCGTGGGGCCATCGCCTGCCCAGGGGCAGCTCAGGCTCCATGGCCAAAAACAGTGAAAATCAGAAAAAAAAACCCAGAAAATAAACTTCTGTGGTGTCCGAGGAAGCAGGGCAACCAGAGCAAGAACTGCAGCAGCTTTGCTTTCCCTCTAGGAAGTAGGCAAGCCAGAAGCAGGAGCAGAGCAATGGCTGTCCAGGGGGATCCCTTTAAGCATGCGTCCCTGCAAAGGGCAGGCAGTAGCACCTGGAAATAAAGGCTGCCCCCATGCCCTACCAGAAGCACTTCCGAGTGCCTTCTTTTTTTGACAGAGCATCTGGCAGTTTGGACGCTCTTTTTCGAAAAAGCGGATCGATTTTTGGATCTGCATTATGTAATCAAGATGCTCTTTTTTGACAGAAGCTTTGTCGACAGCATCTGTCGACAAAGCCTCTGTCAAAAAAGGCATGCGGTCTAGACCTAGCTTCAGTGCCAGCAATATGACCATAACAAATTATAAATGGTCTGGTAGTACTTTATAGACTAACAAAACAAGTAAATGGTATCATGAGCTTTCATGGGCACAGCCCACTTCTTCAGATGACCGGAGTTATGAGTAGGGGATATGAAAACTTGAAATAAATAGGAGAAGGGAAAGGGGGCGGGGGGAAGAGAATGATGCTCTGTCTCCCACTCCCTTCCTGTTTTTTCTTTAAGTATCCGCATAATGGATGCTAAACCTAAGCAGATAAAGATCAAAGTCAGTAGACAGATTGCTGAGACAGGAAGGATACCACTCAGAAAGCTGTTAGCACCTTCAATGGAAGAGTCCCTACCAGTTTAAATCACGATTGAGTCCATTAGCATGTGAATTGAATTTGTGTATATAATGTAATTCCAAGCTTTCTCTGTGTATTTGGCTTGAGGTGCTGGCCTGTGACAAGACTGCCACCTGCAGATCTGTCAGATTATGGTTAGGCAAGCCCACAAAAGCTCATGATACCATCTACATGTTTTGTTAGTCTATAACCATGGTCACCAACCGGTAGATCACGATCTACCGGTCGATCTCAGGGGCTCTAAGAGTCGCTCTTGAGCCCTCTCTGAACTGCACGTCTGCGCAGTACATTTACATTTGATTTCCTCATTTGAGGAGCAGCTACTCACCAAGCAACAACATAGGTGAGTAGCTGCGTGGAATGGTGGGAGCTGGGGAGTCTGGAGGGCTGAAACACTCTGGCCAGCTGGCTGTGGCTTTCAGCTGAAAGAGGCTGCCCCACGTTCCAGCTGATTGGGCGGCTTCTCCTCTGCGCCTGCCCACATGGAGTGTGGGGCACCCTGGCTGAGCACCGGCACTCACCCAAGGTGTTCCAGGCTCCACGTGGGCAGGCGCAGAGGAGAAGCCACGCGATCAGCTGGAGCGCGGTTCAGCCTCCTCCGGGCTGAATGCCACAGCCAGCTGGCCAGGCAGTTTCCCCTCTGCACCAGCCCACGTGGAGCATGGTGCACCTTGGCTGAGCACTATGGCCAGCTGGCCGGGCAGCCGCTTCTCTTCGCTCCAGCCCGGCTGCCCTGTGCTCAGCCCGGGAAGCTTGCTCCAGCACAGCTGGAGCTAGGCGCAGCCTCCCTGGGCTGAGTGCAGGGCAGCTGGGCTGGAGCGAAGAGAAGAGGCTGCCCAGCCAGCTGGCCACGGTGCTCAGCCACGGTGTACCATGTTCCACGTGGGCTGGTGCAGAGGGGAAGCTGCCTGGCCAGCTGGCTGTGGCGGGAGGCTGCGCCTAGCTCTAGCTGTGCTGGAGCAAAAGATGAATGGCTTCCCAAGGATCCTGGTGCAGCCTCCCGGGCTGAGTGCAGGGCAGCAGGGCTAGAGCGAAGCGAAGGTGCTGCCTGGCCAGCTGGCCATGGCACTCAGCTAGGGTGCACCAGCTCCAGGTGGGCTGGTGAAGAGGGGAAGCTGCCTGGACATGGCACTCAGCCAGGGATTTCCCTATCCCCCCCCCATGGGGGTGTATATCCCCCTGAATTTTCCCAACACCCCCCAGTTTTGTGAGCTTTGATGCCATACAGCCCACCTTCACCCTCCAGTCTCACCCCTCATTGGCCCTGATACCCCCCCTTGTAAATTTGAACAATCCCCTTAATTTCAATTTGTGGGGAGGCTACTGTGTTCAGCTCAGGTGCACCATGCTCCACGTGGGCTGACAGAGGAGAAGCCACCCCATCAGGTGGAGTGGGGCAGCTGAATGCCACAGCCAACTGGCCAGGCAGCTTCCTCTCTGTGCCATATTCTAGGAGCCTCAGTCTCTCCCCAGACATAGACCTGCCCAGCCCTGCCTTCTGGGGAGTTTTCCTCAGTGCCTGGTAATGAGAATGGAACCTCTGCTGCTTTTCCTTTCCCTGTCCTCTCCCAGGCCAGGTGTAGTTGGTCCTGTCCAGCCCAGTGACAGTAAAGCCTGGAGAGGCCCTCATATTGACCTGTACTGTCTCGAATGTATCCATCACTGACAGCAGCTATGATTCTAACTGAGTCCAGTGGGGTCCTATGAAAGGCCTGGGGCCCGGTGAAGCTGTCCCTGCTGGGTTCCAGCTCCAGCAGACCACACTGACTGGCATGCACAAATCAATCATGAAAATTTTAAATTCTCAATCCAAACAGCTGTAAAATCTGTGTTCAGTCTGTCCATGACAATAATATCACCACATTGTACCAAAACACAAATATCACACATTTGGTAGTTTAGTGCTATCTTGCTTTTTATTTTAGCTCTACCTTCCTGGCTGGCAATAAACATGAATGGCGAACCTAGGCCACCTAAGAAATCAAAAATGTACGACTTCCACTTGGAATGGGAAATGAATTTCTGTTCACAAATATAAAAGATAAGAGCCTATGCTTGATATGTCATCAAAGTTTATCATTAAGTAAAAGCAGCAATTTGGAACGACACCACACAACAATACATAGAAAATTCAAGGATAGTTTTCCCTTGAACAGCATGTTACGTACAAAGAAAGTTAATGAACTGAAGGCCATTTTGAAAGCTCTACAGTCATTATTTTTTAAACCAGCAGCAAAAGTCAAGGCCTGCACTGAAGCATCATTTCGTATTTGCCGTTTGCTGGCAAAACATAAGAAATCATTCACAGATGGCAAAATAATTAAAGAAGCAATGATTGTGGCAGCTGACTCTTTATTCAAAGATTTTAAAAACAAAGAAGAAATAATGACAGCGATCCAGGGCATGTCACTTGGTGCTTCCACAGTAGCTAGAAGAGTGGAATCTTTGTCAGAAGACATCTTTCAGCAACTACAGCAGGACCTGAAGGACTGCAAATGCTTCTCACTGCAGTTTGATGAATCTATTGACATGACCGACACTGCCCAGCTGATTGTTTTTGTGTGTATGGTTTTTAAGGATATGACAATTAAAGAGGATCTTCTCACCCTTTTGCCCCTTAAAGAGGGAACAAGAAGTGAGGATATATACAACACAATCGAAAGGTATGTGCTTGAGAAAAACATTCCAATCAAGAAATTGGTTTCCATCACAACAGATGGTGCACCAGCCATGCTTGGCGCAAATGCGGGCTTTGTTGCATTTTGCAGGAATGATCCTGATTTCCCTTCTTTTGTCAATTATCACTGTATAATCCACCAGCAAGTATTAGCAAGTAAAGTTATGGACTTCTCTCACATAATGAAAGTAGTTGTTATGATTGTAAACTCAATTTGAGCAAGACCCCTTCAGCACCGCCTGTTTAAATCCTTACTCAACGAAGTGGATGCTGCCTATGGTGAACTAATACTCCATGCTGATGTGAGGTGGTTAAGTCGAGGAAAGGTCCTGCAAAGATTTTTAGAGCTGATGTCTGAAATTAACACTTTTCTTAAATCAGGGAATGAAGTGTACAGTGAGTTATCAGATAGTGCACGGTTGTTAGACTTTGGGTTCCTTACAGATATGACATCAAAACTGAATGAGTTGAACTGTGAACTTCAGGGAAAGGACAGAGACTTAGCACATATGCTCAGTGCTGTGAATGCATTCAAATTGAAACTGGGCCCATGGTCCTCCGAATTAGAGAATAAAACACTGCATGACTTCCCAAGTTTGGTGGGAATACTAGAAAAAATTAATGAGAAAGAAAAACGGTTCCACCCAGAAAACTTCTGTGCACACCTGAAGAAATTAGCAGAGGAATTCAACAGGAGATTTCAGGAATTAGATGTCATGGAACCAATTGTCATGTTTTTCTTAAATCCATTCCTTCAAGTAGAAGACATTCGTGGCTTGGCTACCAAATTTCATCAGGTGTTTCATTTACAAAGCAATGGACTTAATATGGAGATAATTACTATGCAAAATGATATTGAGCTGAAAGTCAGAGCAAGGGACAGTGATTTTTGGAGAATGGTAAACAGAGGAAAATATCCACTTCTATCATCTTGTGCTTTCAAAGTGAAGGCTTACTTTGGCTCCACATATCTCTGTGAGACAGCATTTTCCCAATTAAAGATAATCAAGTCCAAATATCACACCCGCCTCACAGATACCCATCTGATGGACTGTATACGACTAGCAATCTCAGACTACAACCCAGACTTCAAGACACTGGCAGACACTGTTCAGTCACAGGTGTCACACTGAGACTTTGTTATTGGAGGAAAAAATATATAATTATCAATACTTGATTTTAGATTTACAAAATAGCAGAGAACAAAATGTATAATTGTAAATGCTTCATTTTACATTTAAATAGCATGAATTAAAAACAGACCATTTATTTAATAACTATAAACGTGATTTTAATTTTATATATTACATAATTTAAAAATAAACTGTTTAACAGAGTGTATAAGGGCTGGGGATAGCAAGTGATGGACAGGAGAATAGAAAGGGCATGGCTTCAAGGAAGGGGTGGGGCTTCAAGGAAGGGGCGGGGTGGTAGATCTTCACCTGTTCTGAGATTTAAAAAGTGATCTTGGGTGTAAAAAGGTTGGAGACCACTGATTGTTGTTTTTTTCTGTAACAGACTAACTTGGCTACCCCCTGAAGCTCCATAAGAAATTATGTCTCCCCAAAGAAACTAAATCATGATGTAAGGTTTTTAAATCTCCAGAGACTCTATTACAAACTCTGAGATAGTCTAAGCAGATCCTTGTTGCACCTACTGAGAGCTGGGCAGCAGTGGTCCTTCCTCTTCCCTGACCTATAGTGACCATTCTATCAGTCTCAGGAAATTACTTAAGTTGAGTTCAGCCACCTCCTCTGATTACATCCATGCAGCAGTCACATACCACTCTGGTCACTGCAGATACAACAAGAAAAACTCAGTGATTTTATATCAAAACCCAGATGCTGGAAAATTGATTTGGAGCATTGAAAGTGATTGCTCGGAGGCCATGTACAAAGTAAATGTCTTTCATATTTAGCAGTGCAGTGCCACTAGGGTTTACGGAGGCTGGAGAGATGGCTTGTGAAACTTGTTCGGTCTGGATGCACACATTCATGATGATCTCTTCCGCTTTCATGCCTATGAATCTCTGCTTAAAATTTTAAAGCTGGAGTATGGATTAAAACCACCCCACACTTCCCCATAGCCCTTAATTGGGATCACTTTAGAGAAGTATTTCCTCTGAATGGATTTCAACAGCAGAGACTTTTGGAGCTATATATATTCACACACACCAGTAAATAACCAACAATAATTAAAGACAGTAAAATGGCAGGAAAGTCATATCACTTTATTGTGATCCCATAATCTCTGGCTACCTAAGCAGCCTTGGTCTGGGCCAATACTTGGATAGGAAACCTCCAAGGAGTGCGCACCAGGGACTCTACAACTGGAACTTTAATTTGTTACTGAATCAATATCCCAGCATGGTGCTGTTGGCTGATGGGACTCTAGGCTGATGAGGATACTGTCTTTTGGGTAACAAGCAAAACCAAGATCCTACCCACCTATGGCCATGGAAGACCTCATGGCATCTTTCAGTGCCAGATTTATGCACAAACTGAGTAAGATACAGTTTAGAGCCTCAGATTATGAGGGGCCTCTAAATAAAAAAAATTACTGGTTTTTAGTTGCATCCTCATCTATATACTAGTATATATGAAAATATAAAATTTTATTATTTCTATTTTCATGCCCTTTCTGTTCAAATAATACACATTTTTGGTAGTGCTATGGGGGCCTCTTAAACTTGACATAGTTTAGGACCTCATCATGTCTTAATCTATCTTTTATAAGAATAAACCTAATAATAATAACCCTAATTCTAATTTGCAAACTTCTGCAGTAATTTCCCCCCCCCCCCACCTTCTCCAGTTTTAGTACCTTCCTTTAGCCAGCAAAGTCCTACACAGCTCAGCTCCTACTGTGTCTTGCAGTTGTCTTTTCTCTTGCCCTTTTGCTCCACCTCAGCTATGTGACCAATTATGCCTTCATGTCTCTTTCCAGATCTCACCTCTGTGCTTTCATCCTTGTGGTCTCATAACCTGGAAAACCCTCCCTCAGCTGTTACTTTTAAATTAATAAAATAAAATAATGACCTTTGTAAAATAAAAATGCCATGGCTGGGCAAGCAAGTCAACAGGGGAAGGTGAGTGGCTTAGAGAACAGTTGAGAAAAGCCATTACATGCCTGGGAGTGTCATGGGAAAAAAATAACCCTGAGACATTTGGAGGGGAGAAGGTGACAGATTTGTCATCAAGAGGGCATACCTATGAGAGTCAAGTACACATTATCTGTTGTGACCTTCCTCTCTCATACATGGGTGAACAGTTACTCCCACAAACAATTCCATTGACTTCAAATGGATAGTAACTGTTCACAAATGTAAGAGACTCAAGCTGGTTCTTAGAGTACAAGATGTTCATGGCAGGGCACTTGTCTTCATCGTATTGTCTGTAAAGAACCTAGCATACAACTGTCAAGTATCAGAGGGGTAGCCGTGTTAGTCTAACAAAGTGGGTCTTTGCCCACAAAAGCTTATGCTCCAATACATCTGCTAGTCTTTAAGGTGCTACAGGACTCCTTGTAGCATACTACTGGTACTATTCAGGAAAACCCCACACCTTCTACCTATTTCAGCTCACCCTGCAGTTTCTTCACATCTTACTGGTATGACTGCCCATTGCAGAATGCTCCTTTCCTGTCCAAAACTATTTTGTGATATTGCTCCACTCTACTGAATAGTTGCTTTTTCACCCCAGCATTTCAATGGCATCTGAAATGATCCTTGAGGAATGTTTGTAAAGTGCTTTTGAATGAAAGCAATTCTGTAAATGCAACATTACTATTGAGAGTCACATGTAAGAATAGTCTCTATTGAAAAGGGGAATTCTGTTCTATTCAAATTTGAGTTGAATAATAAATTTAATCATACTTAGCACCTGTAGAACTCCAAAAAGGCAAGTATTGCAAGCTCAGATTTATGGAGGAGAAAGTGAGGCACACTAATTAACTTGTCCAGAGCTCCACAGCATCTATGGCATAGAACCGAAGAATGGTGATGCCTTGGTTTGTGCTTTACCAGTTGAACCATCCTTTCTGTAACACTTTTAGGTGTGTATTCTTCTCTGGGACATACTACCAATTTGAGGTATCTGCCAGGCTCTTGACAGTCTTTCCTGAGCTGCCAGGAGGCAAAATAATCCCTTCATAAGTTAAAAAAAGGATGTGATGTGCACACACATGCTTGAATTTCTCTCTCCCTGCCCCATTTCCTCCCTCTCTTCTTTTGGAGGCAGGAGAAGTATTAGAGGTGTCAGGGTGAGGACAGGCATCACACACCAGCTGGATAGATCTCAGTGAGCAGCCCTTTGGTGAATGCATTCTCTGTGTTACAGGACAGCATAAAAGGTTACTGTGGAAATTGAGAAAGAAAGAGACATAGCATGGCTAACGCAGCAGGATGACTCAGTGGGTTAGTGCTGTAGTATCCCAGACGTTTGCTCAATTCTGGACACTAATGGTTAGGAAAGGAGCTTTATGGTCTTAGTGTCAAAACCAATTTTTAAATGTCAGTTGTCTAGGGAGGGGAGATAAAAATCTCTTAAGAATTCCTCTGAGCAGCCAAGAAATTTAGAAACATCTGGTGGAGTCTTGGAGTGTGTGTGTGTTCATTGCCACAGGACTCAACATTATGCTCCTTTTCTTTCCTAGGAAAAGCTTTCCTCTACAGCCCCCATGCTGCAGTTCCTGGTGAGGCAAAATTCCCCCTGGTTATGAGGGAGATTTGCCAGAGTTCAGGTTGTTGATTGTGCCCAGTGCAATAAAGAATTTGAGGATCAATAAGGAAACAATGTGGCCATCTATTAAGCTCCACATGCCTGAAGGTGTGATTTTAAACATTTGTAACCAACAACAAGAGGTTAGCATTAGACATGGACCTCTGAATAGAAACATTCGTCAAGTTTGATGAGTGTTCTGGAGCCGGTTTTCAGGGGAAGCCCATCTCTGGTAAAACCCAAATCCATTAGCGTGCCTTTTTTCTTTTCTGTGGGTTTCTCTAAAAGGGTTTTGCTAAGATTACTCCATTAGTTTGCTTCACTGACTTAGCCTGTGACAGAGTACTTCACTCACTGGTAGGGCAGCACATCCTCCTGGACATTCTGGGGAATAGCTCAGCAGGACAACACCCCTTCCCATGGTTATGTTGCTGCCTCTCTGTCACTGCCTTTTCCTGACTCAGTCTTCCAGCAAAGTCTCTACACACATTTTCCTCTTCCAGGATACCATGGGGTTTTTTCAGCAATTCTGGGCAGTCTTCCCATAGTGCTGCTCACTCTGTGACTAGCAGGCACTCTCTCTACACTGTGTTCTGTTTCAGGGGATTTTTAGTCAGCTCTCAGGATCTGCTCCCTTTTTTACCTTATTTCCATTCACTGAGTCCTCTCCTAACGTTCCAACATTCCCTTCCTTCTCGATCTGCCAGCTTCACCATTCCGTTCCTGCTGCCAGGGAGCAACTGCAGATATTGGTCTCTACAACCTCCAGACATTCCTCCCTCCTCTAAGGGAGTGACTGTAGCCTCTCTCAGCAGACCCATTCCCTGCTCCCATTTTCTTTATAGTCCCAGCCTAGCTCTTTCCTCCTCAGCGGGGCTCCCTAACTCAGGCCAGACCTAGACTAAGGTACACAATTCCAGCTACATAAAATCCATAGCTGGAGTTGGCTTATCTTAACCCGATAGGAGATTACTTGGCCATCTGGTTCCTCTCAGCTGTGGCTTTTTAGGTTATTTAGCCCTGTTTATTAATTCTTTCAAGGCAAGAAGGGGTGAACACCATCAAATAGCCCCCTTTTCAGGGAAGGATCATATCAGAATGGGAGTTTAGGGCTGTTCTTTTTTTTTTAAATGGAGATTTATATTTTTGGGAGGGAATTCAGTTGAGTTGACTTCTCTGCTCTGATAAAGTGCTATCATAATGACAACCATTCTGGGGAGGGATGGGATGGTCATGTAGTTAGGGCACTAGACTGGGACTCAGGTGATCTAGATTCAGTTCCTGAGTCTTCCACAGTCTTCCTGCCTGACCTTGGGCAAATCATTTAATCTCCCTGCCCTGGTCTATACAAGGGAGTTATTTCAAGATAACTCCCCTTATTTCAAAATAACAAGTGGAGTATTCACACTGCCGAGCCCGTTATTTCAAAATAGCGGGCTGGTTATTTTGAAATCTGTACTCCTGCTTTCCATGAGGAATACTGCCTATTTATTTCAAAATAGCATTAGTGTGGATGCTCCACTGGTGCTTTTTCAAAATAACTATTCCCCAGAGTCATTCAAAGTAATTAGTCCCCAGTGCTCCTTGGGACTCTAAGTTGAGGTAGCGCATCCACATTAAGGGAGCCTACCTTGGACTAAATTCAAGGCTTCCCTGTCATGTGGACATGCTATTTCAAAATAGTTATTTCAGAAGTTATTATTCTGAAATAAGTTATTTTGAAATAATGTCTTAGTGTAGATATGCCCCCTGTGCCTTACTTCTCCATGGGTGCATCTACACAGCACCCTAAACTCAAAATAAGATGCACAATTTGCACTACACATATTGCATATCTTATTTCGATTCTAATTTGAAATAGCTTAATTTGAAATTCGGTGTGTCTACACAGCGCCAAATTTCAAAATAATGCACTATTTCGAGATATCCCTTAACCCTCGTGGAATGAGGGTCACAGAGATGCCGAAATAGCATGCCCCTTATTTCAAAAAGTACTTTGAAATAACGGATGGTTTCTAAAGACATGGGGTAGCTATTTCAGGATACCTTCGGTACCCCAAAATAGCCACGCAGCATAGACGTACCCCATGGAAACAATGATAATTCCTTTTCCCCAATCCTTTATCTTAGCTATTTAGATTATAAACTCCTCGGGGCAGGGACTGTCACTATGTATTTGTACAACACCTAACAGCACGGGATTGTGATTTCAGTCAGAACACCCAGGCACTACCATAACACAAATAATAAATATTAATGCCATTTCTCCGCAGGTTGTGTCCCTTAGTGAATCTCCATCAATGCTTTGACACTATGAAGAAGTAACAGAGGATCTATTTACTCGGGCTGCCTACAGCCACACAAATAAGTCCTGCTTCCATCACCCTTTCTCACGCTAACACCTTACGACACAGGTAGTCCCATGGAAACAGGTTTACATAGTAAGGAGCTACTCGTGTGAGTGAGGTGGAAGAATCAGGCTGGGCATGCTAGAAGAGTGTTCCTGGGGTGTCCGTCCAGAGGTCCCCTCTCCCCACATGTCCTCCCCATTTCACAGATGCAGGAATAAGATGCCCTTGTTGAGGGAGTGTGTAGGGGAGATCTTCTCTATCAAGCTCACCCCTCTTTGCCATCCAAACACAGTGGTATATTTTGCTTCTAAATAAACCAAAGGGTTTGAGAAACAGAAAGGAGAGCTAGAAGCTGTTTTCAGAGAGGAGCCTGGATTTCAACTCACCAGCCAAACACTCCCCCAACTAATTGTGTGCAGAATCCAAAATTTCACAGACATACCCTGCAGTTCTAGGGGTCAGGGACAAGCTTTTCGAACCTGAGTGCTCCTGAAGGTTCAAAATCCAGGTCAGGAGCCACATCTTGTGACTTGGTGCCATTAGGCTTTAGTCTATAAAGAATAACTGGGCTCTAAAGCTACTCTGCTCCCATTTCCCACTGTGTTGAACTCCACCGTTCACGCCCTTGGCTAACATGCTGTTTGCTGTAACATAAGAATTCCTCCACTTCCAAAAGTAGCTATGGAGGGGTGTGTTTTCCTCTAATTTGGTTGCTGCATGTTTCCATCTCTATGGGAGGTCTCCAAGGAAAACATATATTTAGCTGTCACATGAGTAGCACGTACAAATGATTCACGAGGTAATTGCAGATCATCAACAAAAGTGCAAAAAAGTGTGCTAGAAAGATGCAGAATTCAGCTTTGGGGGGGCGGCGGGGAGGCAGAATTCAGACAAAAGATTGGATTCTTTTCATCTTATTTTTAGACCAACAAGAAACCTGTTTTGCTTTGGTAACAAACCTAGTGCCTGAACAGCATCAGAGAATATAACACTTTGTTCTGCTTCCTTGCTCATCCAGAACAAGACAGAATGGGAAGTTCATACATGGCAATTATGGCTGATTTTTAAAAAAAATATGAAAGAGCAATTTGGGGCCACAATGGCAGCGGTTTGTTGATAATCTGTATCTCAGTAAACAGGCTGCAGAGAACTAATTTCTATCCGAGGAATAATGGGTTGAGATGCTTAGTGATAGCATTTCAATTAATCCCTGCACTCCCATCAAAGCATGTTAATCTTCTCGAAACGACCTCCATGCAGTGCACACCTGCAAAGAAACATGCGTTAGATGTGAGGAAATAAGAAGGTTTAATTGCATAGAGTGGGGCTATGAAGGATGTTGAATGGAAGTTTGTTGCTCTGTATTTATAAGAGCAAGAACTAAAACTGATTTTTTTTCTCCCTCAGACTCTGCACTGAAGGAGCCTATTGTTTCGCACACCCACTTCTTGTCCTGGCTTTCTTTTGCTGCACCAGAGTATGGTTTGGAGGGCATAGCCATCCAAGCCAGTTTCAGTTTTAAACTGGTCAGACAGGTGATTACCACATGTAATCAGGAGCCCCTAGATTTTGAACACACTGAAGCCACTGTACTTTCAAACCTACCTTGTTTGGCAAATTAGAGAGCACACTTGGGAAACAGACCCGGTCTGGCATATGGCAGTGCACAACAATAAACACAGGCGTGCTAAGATGACAAGCATAGTACAAATAAGCAAATTTCTTCCTCAGTATCAGCAGGCTGGGCCCCTGTATATTTTAAACACAACTTGATCAACTATTTAATTACTAAGTGTAAGTTGCAAATGTGACCTAGGTTACTTCTGGGCAAAGTACTATCAAGTGACAAGTCAGCTGTAAATAAACCAAAGGGTTTTTATTTGGCAGTCAGCCTTCAGGCAGGGTACTACCTTTAACTTCAGGTTGGACCTCCCTGGTCCAGCAACCTCAGGTCCTGACCGGTCCTGGATGAGGGATTTTGCCGGACCAGGGGAGGTCATATGTGGCCCTGCTGCTACTGGCCTTCCCAGTCCTGGACCAGCCACCAGCCTCACTGCCCTGCTGGTCTCCCCTAACCCCCTTTCCTGCTATGCTGGGCAGCCCAGCTTTCTGTGCACTGGTTTCCTGGCCACACTGGGCAACCCTATTGGGTTGTGCTTGGCAGCCCAGTTGCGGGTTGCTGGGCAGTCCAGCTGTAGGGAGCCCGGCTGCCAGGTCTCTAGTGGGACTTTCTGGTCCTGGAACATCCTTGGTGCTGCCAGACCATGGATATTGCTGGACCAGGGAGTCCCAACATACAGAGGTTCAACCTGTACGTGCCCTCAGACCTACAGGCAATTCACCAATAGCCAATCAAAAGAACAATAGTCCATTTTTTGTTGGCTCAGGTCTACCTTGCCTTAGACTCCAGCACACAGCAGTTCCCAGCATGGCATCTCTCACAGAGTACAGCTTGCAGATCTGTTCTTCTTTTCACCCAACCTCCAGCTAATGGGAGCTCTCCCATTTGAACTCCTGCCTCCAAGCCTGACACCAAGTGTAGGAGGGTGTGTGGCTTAATGAGCCCACAGCTGCTCGTTAGCGCTTTCCTGGTTTACATGGGATTCATGTAGCCTATCATACAAGACTGGCACAGCTCAAAAGACATGCCTTTAAACTACTTATGCAATAGTTTTTGAGTATTGAAGGAAAAAGACCCCACACAATGACCTTTTTTTTTATTTGTCTTTGAGGGGCCAGGTCCAACTCCCACTGGAGTCAATACAAAGACTTCAACAGACATGATTCAGGCACTGAATGAATATTTTATTTCCAGTACCACACTGTCCATATTCAGCTCTGGATTACATCCACTCACCAGAAATAAACAGCATGAATAGTGAAGCAAAAGGAAGGGAAAACACAGCAATTAGAGCTGGTTGCAAAATGGAGGAAGGGATGAGGGATTTGCAAGAGAAAAGTGGAAACCTCTTGAAATCGTTTCTCACTTTTTTCCCCAAAATTTTGAAATTCAATTTAAAAATCCCCCTTTTGTAGTTCTGAAAATTCATCCTAATCTTAATAATGTCACCAACATTTGGAAATAGTCAAGCAACTCTAAAAGCAATGTTTTGACAGCATTTATAGAGACATGATGCTGCCCTGGATTTGGTCTTGTTCACTGGCCACACAGATGCATATTGTGATTTCAGTAAGCTGCAGTGCAAGCATGAAGAAGTGATCCTCTTCCTTCTTGGGACATTAATTGCATAATCCAAATCAGTGGGAACACTTTGCTGAACAAAGTGGAGACACAGGCCTGAGATATTTATTTATTTATTTTTACCCCGCCTCTCTATTTAAAAAATTTGAGGCGGCTTACAAAATTTTTTAAACACAATACAAATATATATAAAAATTTAAAATATGAAACCCTAGAGGGATATAAAATCTGCTAAAATATATCGAGAAGAGGAACATACACAAATAGACTCAAATACTGAGCATCAAAGGCTCCTGAAAAGATCTTTAAACTTTTATTATAGAGATGTCTGTCATTTTCTCCTACTACCTCATTCACAAATTATGGATGATGCTCTGAGCTCACTGAGGTCAACTGGAGTTTTGACATTTACTAAAAGAGGGCCCAATTGCATCCCGAATCACCAAGCACATTGAGATGCTAGTATTGATGAGAGGTGTTTCAGGGTAAATGCTATTCTGTAATGTAAAGATCTGAGGCTAAAAGAGTTTGGAAGCCAAGGTCCTCATATTGCAATTATAAAACAGTGAAGGGGAGCTGGAGGATAGATTTTTGTGCCTCTTTAGAGTCCCCTTGACTGCCCTCCTTTGATGTCATTTGCAGGATCAAACACACACAGAAAATGTGTATTTACTGGTAGTAAGGTGCTTCCTCTGTTATTCTAATGGATACTCATAAGTACAGTACTGTTTTCTTCCCATTATATAATGCTATCTGAATCATGCTGTCAGTGGGCTTCAATCATTTGTTTCAGATGATTTTTTGGGAACTATATTTCTTCCCTTCTGTAATCAGTTGCTGATGCCCTTCTACAGGAATATTTACTTGAATAATTTGACCTGTGAAATTATCTATATTTTGTGTTGCATTTTAAAATTCTGATTGTTAAACAAAATGGAGAATAAAAGATGTGAGTATATTCAACTGGTTTGTGTAGCATTTATCTTATGAGCATTGGTCTGGGTCCTGATCTGTGTTGTGTGGATGTAAGAAGTGGCAGACTTGTCACAATCAGAGCAGTAGTAGCAGTGCAGTGTAATCAGAGTCTGATAGAGGTAGGTAGCCATTGATTCTTGTGATGACTGTTACAGACAGCAATAGATTTTCCTTGAATGACTGGGGGGAGACTGTAGCTAATATGGCAGCCGGCACTGCACATCCCAGACTTGGCTACATCTGCCACGACAGGCTTGCAGAGTCCCATGTATGCACACTGTAGTGAGCAGTATACCCTGGGCTGGGTGCATTCTGCTCCTTTCTGGAGTAGAGTTCAGGTACAACTTCCTCCTACATAGCCCACCAGAACTATCTTGCCATGTCCTAGCAGACTGGCACCAGAACTCATCATGAACCTTTTCTCTCTCCCCTCGCTACAGCTTAGAGAAATAAGGGGAATATTTTGCCCAAAGTAAGGAGCTCAGCTGATCAATGATCTTTTTTCCTCCGACTGAGTTGATTAAACATCCTTTCATTTAAAAACCCACTGAGATTAACAAAATATTTACATCCACGGAAGCCAGTCTCTGGAATTAATATTTGCTTTTCGATTAGCAACAAAGCTTTCTTTTAATTTTACTGTGGTTCATCTAGCGAGAGGCACTAACCATATGAATTTTTAAATGGAGAACTCTGGCATTAATGCAGAATAAATCTGGAGGGAGGTTACTTTTTATCAAATTCTGAAAGTGTCCTTCTATTCCATTAAGGCAATTGTGATGCTTTAGTTTTTATTTGGCTGTGAAACCTGCACTCTGAATTTACATCCACTGAAAATGTGTTGCTTTCCATTTTGAGTGAAACAATTCCACAGCATTTGAAGACTTAACCACTTAGTTTTGAGCAGAAAGAAAGATGTATCTATTTAGGCTACTTATGTGGCCCTCATGAGCAGGGTACCAGCATTCCTCCTGTGTGACAGGGAAATGTCACTACAGTCATTAACAGGGCTTGCCAAGCGGCGGCGAGCCCTACTTGCCAGCCATGTGGAAGCGCACACTGCGCATGCACTGACCACGCTACGTGGCCCCACCGGGCTAAAATCTACTCATCGTGGGCAAGTAGATTGCCTAATTTTTGTCAAGCCCTGGTCATTACACACATGGGGAATTTAGGCCCAAGGAGCCTAAGTCATAGATCCACAAAGGGATATGCCTATCATAATGGTTGCTCAGTCCCCACAGGTGAGAGAATGTCTAATTTCTTAATCCTTCCTGGGCTTAAACATGAAGTAGGGGGCCAAGCAGCTGAGCAGTGTCAGGATTGATGCAGATTTGTACTTGCCAATTGATGAAAACATAGGCATCTGGGGAATTTAGGCACCTATGTGATCAGAGGACCACTGCACAGTGGTTTCGACAGTCTCAGTGGTACCTAAGACCCTTGTCAGGCCTTGTGAGAATTGCTCAAAGTCATGCTGTAGGCTGTGGCAAAGCAAGGAAATAAACCTGGTACTCCCTCATCACGGGTTAGTGCCCCTCCTTCCTTTCCTGACACAACGCCCAGATTCCCAAGATGAATCAAATAATGGCTCTCCCTGGATTCAATGCAGAGGGAAAAAACTGAGAAGCAAAACTGGGATGTATAAACAATAACAGTTTCCCCATCAAATACAATTATTGTGTACTTAAGACATGTCTTGGTTTGATTAAGACTGATGCGGGCTCCTTTCCAACAGGAACATCATCCCACAGTGAACTGGCTTTCAAATAATGGATGCTGAAAACTGGTGGCATGGCTGTAGTGTACAGCTGACATTAAAATGGTATTCCCTGCACTCAAGTTCTCTTGCTATAAGAACTTGAGATGTGAGAAAGGACACAACGTTATATAAAGGAGGACAAGAAAGAACTAAGGGAGGATTGGACATAAGTAGCTATGTTATGGCATCCTAGGGTCTTTTTCTAAGGCTATGTCTGCACTACGTGGGTTTTTTTGGAAAAAGATAAGCAAATTGCGAACTGCAATATGTGTACCTTTTTCCGCTTGTTTTTTTTTTTTTGGAAGAGTCTTTTCTGATATTTGATCTGTCTACATGGGGCCAAATATCAGAAAAACCTCCTCTTTCAGAACATCCTTTATTCCTCATAAAATGAGGAAATACAGGGATGCAGAAAGAACGCGCTTGCTTTTTCGAAAACTGTTCCGAAAAAGTGGACACATTCCCTGAACATGGCAGAGCTTTTCCGGGATATCTTTGGTATCCCGGAAAAACTCTGCAGTCCAGACATAGCCTAACAAAAGGCCTTCTGTATACAAAGATGGCAAGGTTTTTCAAAAGGCTACAGGAAGACTTTTTAAAAATGTTTTGGAGGGAAGGTTGAAACATGCTTTCCTCAAGGCTCAATGCACTGCGTTATCTTTATTCCAATACAGAGCATCTAGCTGCATGAATTGGATAAGTGGATGGAATAAATATACTTAGTTAATTTTGTTAACTTAGTTAACTTAAATATACTTAGTTAATTTTATACTTGGCTTGGTGAGTTGTAGTGGGAATGAAATTTCTTCCAGAGACTTCACAGCCAATCACTTTGTGCTCTCAAGCCTAAGATTTCTATTTGTATTATTATTAATAATAATTATTTTTCATATATCATGCTTATTTGAGAGTATTACTAATGATGATAAATGTATCCTGTTTGCAAATCTAGCCACAACACTGGAGTCCAAGCACTAAGTCTGCCTCTAGTGGCTGACAGTGACATACAATGAAAATGTAAGAACAAGAGTGGGTAAGTTTTTTCCTTTTTTCCTTCTCCCTCCCACCCTCCTTGCCTTGTTTATTCTTGGATCTGGACTTCTAACACTCTTGTCATCTGAAGAAGTGGGTTGTGCCCACAAAAACTCATGATATTATCTACACGTTTTGTTAGTCTTTAAGGTGCTACTAGTCTATTCGTTGTTTTTTAAGTTTTTCCTGTTACAGATTAACTCGGCCACCCCTCTGAGGAGTGAATATAATAAAACATACTAACCTTAGAGGTGTAAAAAACCATCTGATGCTTTTCTTTCTTTTTTGTTATCTTCTCTTTTCATCTCCCAGTTTCATCCCCTCTACTTATCTTTATAGTATTTTTCTCTATTGCTTTCTACCTTCTTTTTGTTTGCTTCGCTTCTTCATTTGAACCTCTCTTTCTCTTACAAAATCAGAGAATAATAGTCACACTTGCTAAATGTCACACTATTGACATCTTCCCCTATCATTGGATATATCTGCATTTCTAATATACACAACACTGTCGTAGCTAAGCACCTTTTATATAATTACATTAACAAATCTACATTCAGAAGAACATTAAGGATGCAAAGTCAAGCAAAATAGCAAGTGATTATGTAGCTGATGACTGTATCATAATGCATATGCACAAGGGGGCTGAATTAAGGTTGCCTTAATTCTGGCATTTTCTTACTTTTCAGTGCTTGACTTTACAACTTTAACTATTTGGCAACAGAAAAACACAGAGTCAAAACTCCTGAATTCAATTCCAGGTTCCGGAGTGGACTGTTCTCTTGTGAGACCCTGGGGATTCCCTTTCCCAAGTCTGGGTCTATTCCACTCTGTTACTGCACTTTCCTTACCTCAAGCCCCCGTCCTGTCCCCTCTCCTCCTGACTGTCCCATCCTATTGCTGTCCACCTCTTCTCCATTGAATCCCGGTAATCCATATCTGTTCCTAGCCAACCTCCCCATCCTTTCTGTTCTTATGAATCACTGCTACTTTGGGTCTTGTCCCCATCCTGTTCTGTTCATATCAATCCCTGACCTTGGTTCCCGCTCCCCTTTGTTTCTATCCAATCCCCCAGCTCCTGCCCTCCCATATCTAGATACCTCTGTAGATCTTCCCTGTTCTTCTACTTCTCCCTAGCCTCTGGCTCCTGCAGCCCCGCTACCTGGTACCCCATTCCTCTGCATTCTAGTCAGTCTGCTCCCTTCTTTTCCCCCATGCTGCCTTGGCCACCTGGGGAAGCATTGCCATTCTCGGTTCCTGTGTCCAGTGAACCCTATCAGCCAGGAGGAAACAAGTGCAGAGAAAGTCAGGCTCAACGCCAGTAGCCCCAAAAGAGTCTTTGGAGAATTCCAAACTCTATCAAGATCCTTCTGAGCATGTACACATCCAGAGTCTTTCAGAATCTCATAACTAGGCCAAATTTGGTTGCATTTTCATAGGAATTATAAAAGGCATACCCCTGATACCAGAGCAACTCTGCTGCTGAATTTCAAGCTTTTGCTCCAAAGCATGAGAGCTCCTTAACAAAAAGGTTGCAAGAATTTGTATAATATGGATAGAAAACATCTTGTTCTTTACTTCCTTTCTTAGAAATGGCTGAACCATTGTTGCCATTTTTCTTCCCAAAAATATGCATTAGGCAGACACTGAGGATAGAAAATTTCAGTCCAAATGGATTAAAAATTGCCAAAGTCCAACTGAAAACAAGTTTTATATGAAAAGTGTTAATTATAGGCAGCACTAGCATGTCCACTTCTACCTGTTAGGCATTCAGGTTTGGTCTACACTAGAGTGGTAGGTCAACTTAAAATATGCGACTACAGCTACGTTTATTATGTAGCCAGAGTCGATGTATCTCAAATCGCTGTCAGCACAACAGGAGGTCGACAGGAGCCAATGCTCCCATTGGCTTCCCTTACTCCTTGTGAGGAGCAGGGAGTGCCCTATGAGTTCAATGTAGTGAGTCTTCACTAGACCCACTGAAATCAACCCTCAGAAGATCAGCCATGGTAGTGTAGACATGGCCTCAGAGAGAGTCTATGAAATGAGTTTCCTGGGACAGGAAACCCACTGCACTTTGCTCCCTGGAGAGGACCCAAGATCACCACAAAGGAAGGTAGCCCACCAAGCAACTTCTGGATCTCAGCAAAAAGAGACACCCACGTACTTAACAAAGAGACATTGGCCATTTGCCCCACCCTACTTTGAAACTGTTATGAAAGTGGCACTTAATCATCTGATTGATTTTCTCACTGCAGAATGATAGGGTACATTTTATGCAGGCAGCTTTGGAATAAAAGCAGAGTATTAGCATAGCTTAATGTGCAGAACAGAATCAGTTTAATTTCCTTCTGTTTTTAAATAGCCTGCAAAATACCAGGAGAGGTTTAAATGAACAGTTGCCAATGTACAAGAGAAATAGGAAATTAAAAAAAAATCCAAACCACCTTCGTTCCTTCAGAAATAGCTATTTTCTCCTTTTGCCAGCGGGACTTAAAATGTACAACCTTTGGACAGTATACAAGTTAAATGTGCTCCTTGGAAATACAGAGTAAATTGAATGCAAATGAAGTCACATCTCCAAAAAGATGGTCTTCTCCTGGCTGATAAGGCAGATGTTTCAGTCTCAAGCTCATTGCTCTGAAACTGTTGGAAAATAGAGAATCGGTCTAGGAGAGGAATGATGGCATCGTTTGAATTTTTCTTTGCTCACTGAAAAACTGCTTTGAATAATGCTCATAAAGACACTGGAGCTGTAACAGAAGTAAAAGGGAATTGTACTTGGCTCCAAATATGGATGTGCCTACATTGAAAATACTCCAGCAGCACAGTGGCACTTCCGTAGCATTTTCTTGTAGACACTATCTATGCCACAGGGTGGATTTCTCTCATTGGCATTCTCTCATTGACACTGTGCTATGGGTGTGCTAATAAAGGAAGACGCACATGTGCAGAGCATTCATGTGTGGGATTCAGCCACCCTCTTAAGATACGCATTTGTGGGAAAACAGGCCCTTAACTTCCTTGCACAAGTAGGTTTCCATAACCATATCTCTGTGGACGTGGGAAGATGTGTGTAAGGGAAAGAGACACGTGCATGTGCATGTACATGTATGAAGGACTTTGAGAGTCTTTGAATGAGTGACATTATTTATATAGCAGTTTGTGTATTGTGTTTGTGTATTGAAAAGTAGAAAACTACATCAGTAGATTTAAGTATGTCTTGATGTTATGTATGTGGGTGACTGTTGGTGTGTCTGTGTGTGTCTTGATATGTATACCTCTGTCTCAGAAACAACTGTGGTGAGTGGGAAAGATACAGAGAGGAAGACAACTAGTGGACAGAGGGTGTTGAACTGTGGAAAGAATGCAACCCACGAGGGTGATGTGTTTGTTTGAGACAAGTTGGCTTTATATGCTCTTTTCCAGGGGAGAAACCATTTGTAACTATGTGTTTGTATGGTGCTTGGGGTAATGGGTACTTCAAATAATTAATAAATAAAATAATAATTCATAATGGAGCCCTACCTAATCAGCAGTTTGCTCGCAGTGGCAAGGAACTGTGCTTTCTCCATAGTGACCAGAGAAAGAATTGTGCCAGGTGCCCTGAACCCATGAAACTGGTTTTACTGTTTATTTTCCCCAGGCCAGAAATTGGGTCTGTACTTTTCACATTTATCCCACCGAGAACAGTACTGTTGGTATTTACCTTCCAGAAAGGGAGGGCTATTTGTCAGTAAGGAACAAGGGGCAATTGTTCTGGAAGTCTGAGCTGGCCACAGCATGGTTTTATTTTACCAAGCAGAGCTGGACTACATCACAGCCAGACTAACAAGCCTCCACTCCCTGTGCTTCCTCATGATTGTGATGGAGGAGTAAACACAGGAAAGGTTAAAAAGGAATTAACCTCAGGTGGTGAAGGAGACACAAACTAGGAAGGTGCAGATTTGGGCTTTAGTTGTTGAAATTATCCTTAGCAAATTGAACTACAGAGAGGGCTTTGACTGACAAATATCAGAAATGCAGAGACAGTAGCAGATGTTTTACTTCTGCATCTTAACAGGTTTTTTTCTCTTCATTTTTTAATTCTTCTCACAAGAACCAATTTCACTCAGAGCTGAGTTATTTTAATGAGTTTTGGAATGATTATTTTCCATTTTTCCTACTCTCCCCAGCCAGGTCACTGAATTAGAGGGATAGAAGCAAAAGGGATCATTAGCAGAATTACTGCTGAAGTCACAGCAATTAGAAACCTGAAGATGTCATTTCGTGTCATGTGTGAAAAAATATTAAAAAGAGATGCACATAAATTAAAGGGTTAATGACTACAGTGAGCCTTTATTAGATGCTGACGTAAACCTGAAACAAGTTTTAGTGCCAGTAGTAGGAAAATCATTCTGATTCACTGAGGAGTGTAAATAAGAACATGCCAGGGAAATGTAGAGCTAGATAGGGCTGTTAATGCAGAGTTTATAATAGCAAAAAGCCCAGAAGCACACCACCCAGGAGAGAGTGAAGGGATGCATTCCACCTAAGAGAGGCACAATGCCTCCCAGAGCATCCTGGTTGGATCAATTCTTTAAGAGGGAGAGATATATTCTTCACGTTGTAAGCAACCAGCTCTGCTGGCCAACGAGTGGGCAAAGTGGAGTCATGGCTCCATCAGCTCCCTGCCTTTCAGGTGAGCTAGTCTCAGATCGAACATCTTGTTAGCAGTCCTAACAAAACTCCAGCCACATGGGTGGCAATTCTGCCCATCCTTACTTGGGCCATACAAGGAGGGAGGGCTCCTACCTTCCCCCAGTTCTCATGAATATCTTTGTGAGGAGAGTTGTGACTTAGCCTACAGGAAACAAAAGCTGCTGTACCATACCACTAGTTTCATAGGAACTGCTATTCTGCTTATGGCAGGGGCCAGTAT
Source organism: Pelochelys cantorii (assembly GCA_032595735.1). Taxonomy (NCBI): domain Eukaryota; kingdom Metazoa; phylum Chordata; order Testudines; family Trionychidae; genus Pelochelys; species Pelochelys cantorii. The sequence continues at coordinate 243,322,357 of CM064326.1, forward strand.
CTGATGTTTCGGAGGAAGCACTGCCTCCCTCCTCTCATTGAGGAGTTAGCTATTTGTGCACTGCTGCTCATGGTACGTACAGGGAAGGTAAATTACTTCCTGACCCCTGTGGCAATGAGTTTATGCCTTGATGCATGAGATCAGATTACTCTTTATCTTATTCTGCATAACTAGAAATGTTATTAGCCGTCAGAAAATTACCCAGCCCTTTTAAAATCGGGCTCCAGTATCTGACTCTATGGCCCGTGGCAATGAATTGCAGTAAGGTTCAGTGTATGAAATGATGTGGTGTCATAACAGTATAACAAATAGGTAAACACCCATATTAAAACTGAAATGCCATTTTTATGATTTCTTACAACACGGGACAAGTCTGTTTTCACACAGAAGATTCTCTCACTTGATATTATTTACAGCTAGATACGGCTCATTTAAATTAGTTTGCCTGATCCATTTAGATAAATACTGTGCAGGAGCCTGCAGTCTTTACTCAAGAAAAATTCCCATTGAGGCCAACTAAGGATGAAGAAAGGGTTGCTGGATTTGGTGCCAGATGAAGAAATCACGTATACAACTGTACTTGAACAGTAGCTACCACTGAAGACAGCTCTAGAAATCCAGGCAAATGGAAAAATGAAAGAAATAGATGAATTGATTCAGATTCTATTTAATTTGAGAAAGGCGTTATGCATCTCTCCAACAAACTCATAGGGAGCTGACTGCTTTGGTGTTCTGAATAAACACCGATACACTTGTTTCCATTCAGCCCAATAGCGCCATTTGGAGACCAGTTAGATAAATGTCAAAGGAGTAATCTAGTACAGTACATTTATTTTGCCCCATGTCTACTTTCTTCTTAAGTGCCTTTATAAACTACTGGCGCCCGAGCCAACCATTTGATTTTATAGTACAGGTTTGCTTGTTTCCTTAAAACTAGTATCCAGAAAATAGAGCAAGTGTGAGTAATTGCTAGACTTTCCCACCCAGTGCTGGGACTTATGACTGTGCACATTACTCTCTCAGAAATTCTAATCGTTCTGGATCGCCATGATTCATAAGCAGTGGCTCTCTGGCAGATAGATAACTCAGAAGGTCTCTCCAACTGTGTTGCTTCCCCACTGACTGGTAGAAGCTGTGCGCTATTTGTCATAAATGGAAAGTTGTTCTTTATGCACTTAACAGTATCAATAACTGAATAGCAAGATGTAAAGATTCCCCAGGCACTCCAGACTCAAAAGTGGCGCTCTGTAGAGGTTTGGGATTCATACCCATCCACTGTAGTTTGCTGACTCTCGAAATAATTACATTTTCACATTTTTGTGGTAAATCTTGGGTTATGCAGACTGCCAGTGCTCCTAGTTGCATTGTAAGAAAGGCACATTTCCAAAGCCCTGTGGCGTATCTTAGATATGGGTACTTCTAAAAAAGCACAGAATGAAACTTGACAAATAGCATGCCATTCATAGTGTGCACGGTAGCAAACCACGGAAAGCCACATTTCTAATACTCCATGAAGAATTTATCAGAATAAACAACTGCATTCCAAATGTACTGTGAAAAATATTGGATTAATAAATGATGCATTACTGTGACTTTATATAACCGTATTTTAATACTTCACTAATGTTTGCATATACATATTTTCAGTGCACTCACCTGAGTAGAGAAACACTCTTTAAAATATCTCCAACAAAGATTTAATAGCAAGTAATGCAACAACCTACAGAACCTACGTGTCCCCTGCTGACGGTGCAAGATGTATATTTATCAGAGTTGTTGACTCGAGTCCCACGACTTGAACTCGAGTCCGACTTAAGTCGCCTAGGTGACTCGACTTGAGACTCGACTTGGGTTCATTGTTTGTGACTTGAGACTCGCTAATTTTGTTAAATTGACAGTGAAAAAATTGTCTGAAAATGCCAATATTGACAGCTTGTACAAAAATGACTTGACGACATTTTTTAAATTAAGACTTGAGACTCGACTTGGGAGTTGACACGAAAGTGACTTTAGGGACTCGAGACTCGACTTGGACTGACAATGACGACTTGAAGACATCACTGATATTTATTCACAGTGGAGCACTGAAACACTGAGTATGACTGGTAGGGAGATGGTTTAAACAGCAAGTGAGATTATACCTATGCCCCTTAGAACTATAGCAGGTTTAAGTGGAAACTCAGCCCTTTGTTTCTCTGAGATAGCTACATTTAGTTTTGTACTGTTTTGTTTTTCTATTCTGCACAGAGACAGATTATTGTGATCTGCTGAGTGGGAGTTTGTCAGAGGCCTTCCCAAATTTCTCATCTCTTTCCACCACTGCTATTCAGAGGCTCCCATTCCCACCTCAGAGCTGGCTATATGAAAAGACTAATGCACTTTGGAATCCATGGGTATGAAAGGCGGTGTACACATTATTGTAAATAATGGATTTATTATTGTTATTCATTACAGCAGGAGCACCTAGAGGCCCCAGCTATATCAAGGCCCAAATGAGATTACAAACTAATTAGACTAGACAGACAAAGGGAGTGAGAAGAATGGAAATATCATCTCTGTTCCACAATGAGGAACTGAAGTATGGAGGGACCGAGACCTCACTTCAGAAAACAATGAAGTATGTGCTTAAATCCATCTTTATTCAGGAGAACACTTAAATGATGCTTAACTTTAAACAGATGTGAAAGACTATTGAATTCACTGCAAGTTAAGTATGTGCTTAAGTGTTTTCCAGAATCAGGACTGAAGTGATTTGTGTTAAGGCAGGGGTGGGGAATCTTATTTTGGTTGGGAGCCACTGACCCACAGAAACATCAGTTGGGGGCCACACACAAGTGAAAAGCAAAAAGCAAAACAAACTCCCCTCACTGATATGGCCTCTGACTGAGAAGGGGAAAAACACTCCCCACAGGAGACCCAGGCAGGTAGATTTTGTGTGCTTCAGCCCTGCGGGGAGATGGTGACGGAGGGGGTGGGGAAGGGGGGAGCACCAGTGTGGACTCCCCAGTGCTGGGGGGGGGGAGGGGCTGAGCCTCAGGGGCCAGATCTAGGCAAGCCGGGGGTTGCATCTGGCACCCGGGCCTGAGGTTCCCCACCCCTGTGTTAAGGGAATATTGGAAGTCTGGAGCAGATTGAGTGAGTCTATCTTGTAACCACAGGACCATCCTTCTTCTCAGTCCTTGTATAATCGCTGCCACTAACAGCAGGATTGAACTGTATCTTCCTCGCACTTGTGGACTGCAATGTGAATTAAATCATCCTCTGATGTTCGTATCAAGATTATATTCTTCATGTAAATTAGAGGCTGTTCAGTGAGCCAATCCACATATGTGCTTCCATTCATTTACTTCACAATTTCATTATTGGCTGACAATTAGCACCCACTTCATTATCAGGTGACAACTCTGTAAGTAGATGTTATTACTGAGGTACTTCAAGAATGAGAAAAACGATTTGTTTGTAGTCTTTGACTCCATCCGTCACCTGTTTTTCCCTGACTACAGATACAATTTCAGAGGCTGCAGTTTTAAAGCTAAGCAACATAGCTCGGTTTTAGAGACTCCCCAGAGTTAGCCGTGTCCAACTAACACATTTTTAAATACCACTTTCTTTTTCTACATTAGGTGCCAACTGGTGCTGAAAAATAATTAGCATGTGCTAGCTAATATGTTTTTCAAAAATCATTCATTTTCCTAGGCTGGTCAAGCCCTCAGTCAAGCAAGAATTTGAGAGGGATGGAGGCATGGGAGACAAGCCAAAACCTACAGTTTGAAGGCTTTCAGAGGCAGCTCTCTGAGCTTGTGTAGACTTTTTTCCCCCCTCAGCCAGGGAGCTGACAGCCTACGTGAGTCCTTGTACAAGGTGTGTGTGTGTGTGTGTGTGCGCACACACGCGCGGGGGGGCAGCTTTACACTCCTGGAAGGGGTAGGGCCTTGGGGAGAACTGGTGGGGCCCCTCCCCTGCACTAAAAGCTGTACAGAGTATGCAACGTGGCACTCCAACTCTGATTTCTGGCTGCCGCTGTTACCGCTACTGTTTATTTTATCACACTGTAGACATAGTCTGACCCTAGATTTTACTACACCGTACTGCCGGGGAGGAGAGGAGTTTGATTTCCAGTTCTCCTCCACAGCTCTCTAGATAAGAGAGAGCATTGCTACCACTGGTAGAATTGCACTGATGGGGAATGATGAGGCCAGTTTTTCCTACAGAAGTCCCTTGACTCCCTTGCCCTTCACAAGTGGTCTGCCACATTAGACTGAGATTTGCAGACAGGGACAAAATCTTCCAGTGTATGGAACAGCACTTAGCACACTGGTGCTCTGATTCTCACTGGTGGGGGCTGTCACAAATGAATTAAAGTAGTAATTGTCTTCAGTGGGCAAGTTAAGAATAAAATTGTGAGTGAGGACTTGCTGGGTTGGACTTCAGCCTCATTGTCATATCGGAGTGCAAAATTATTTTCCTTAGTTTGGTTGGATATTCCTGATTTGTATATCCTTTGGCTGATCAGTGAGTGCATTCCACAAAGCAGAAAGCTGTTGAAGTCACAGGAAGGAGAGAAAGACAGAGAAAGAGGGAGAGAGAGAGAGAGACAGAGACAGAAAAAAAACTCATGCTAATTTCAGCTCCCTTAAAAACTTAGGGCCAGATCCTGGGAGGAGTACTTTCTGCAAGAGATTGAGCATCTTCATCTTCCAGTCTCTCTAGAAAGAATCAGCTGCATTTAGCATCTTCCACAAGGCACTGAGTACCTTGCAGGATTAGGTCTTTGGCGAATACCCAGTGTTATACAAATAAAAAAGAACAAGCTGACGGGGGGAATTACAGACAATGGGATGTTTTATAAAAAGAGAGAAAAATCTATGAAAAACATTAGGGAATGTCCTTTAAAAAAAAAAAGACTTTCTGGTTAGTTACACATTTCCAGTTTTCCAGCTGCGTATTTATATTTTTCCCATGACTGCTCACAATGTCTAAAAATAATACTCGGTTATTTTCATTGCTTTTTTTCCCCGTGATTAGACTCATAAATCCTGAACTATTTTGGTAGTTGGGCCCTTCATTTGCCAGGGTGCTCCTTTTTTCCTAGTCATTTTATTCTGCTATGTCTTCTCTTTTAAATGTAGTTCTTATGAAAGGGAAGGCTTCATGGAAGTGACTAAGGCCAGGTTTAGTGACGCAGATACTGAGCAAGATTTCCCTATTCAGCTCTGCCAATGCCACTCAGTGCTGCCACTCACACCCCCTGCTATTCTATTCTCGGACCTCTCCTTAGGAGATTGTGCCAATCCCCTCACAGGGTAAGCATTCCTATAAAATCCTCATATCAAAACAGGTTCACCCAAATCATATTTGGCCAGACTGTCTAGCCCTGACAGGAGGATATTGGGTGGGAGAGTGCAAGGAGTTCTCCCTGCAATGCATTTTGTGCAAGGGCCAGAGACAATTACAGTCCTTTTGCTCTGGGAAACAGAGGGATGTTCCTTCCGTGTGCCCCAAAGGAAGTGAGGAGAGGTGGGAATGACATCACTCATGGACATTCACTTTACACTGTGGAGAGATTTTCCCTCCATTAAGTACAATTCCTCCCACACGGCAGAGCACGGTATAGGACTGTGTCTAGCAGGTACAATGGAGTTCATTGGGTTTTAGCATTGTTAGAAGTAACGAAAAATCTGCTATCAGATTTTACATCAGAAAGGGGACTGGTAAATTCTGTCCAGTCAATTCAAACACAATAGGAGGATTTGGATGAGATTTTGAGCCTGCCACAGGCATGAAAATAGTCTTTGTTACTAAGATGTTAAATAAAGGCAAGTGTTTCTGTCCTGCTAAAAAGAGATTAAATGGCTCAGCAAACAGAATTATTTTTCCCTCCCTGAGCAGTTAATGTACTACATATTCCCTAAACAATAGGTCATGGTACAAAATGAAATATATTATCTAAAATACTAAGAAAAGGCAATTTGGTGGCCAATATACAATGCAAGGTGGGGGAAGGAGATTAATTTTAAAGGAATTGCAAAGGTGAACAGATCAAGGGATATTAAATCTATCTATTTGCCCTTTTCATTATTTGTATTAACATGTGACAGAAGGAAGCAAGATGGAGAAGGTGAAATGAATATACATTAGTGCTAAGAAGAATCATGTCTATGTTGTGTTTTATTTCAGGGGTTAAATAAAAATTACAGATTATTAAGAGAAATATTCTTTATGCAATTATCATGTATGTTAAAACAGGAGGATTCACATATCAGGAAAGTTAAGGTTTGGAAGAATTTCAATTTGGTCTAAAATTCAATATAGAGAACAATGAAATAGATGAATTACTACATAGTGTAAATGGTAATCAGGGCCTAATCCATGTCCATAGAAGTCAATGGCTCTGTCTCAGGCCCCCATTCCTTAATGACAGTGATAAATTGTATTTTCTTATCACCCATAAGGCTATTTTCTCTGATAAAGGAAAGGTCACTTAATTTTCAGAGTCCTGTTAACTATATTTTCTCTAGCCTGTTATCACTACTGCCAGAATAAGTTTTCAAATCTGACTGCCTCACGTTGACATCTCAATGCTTATTTAAGGACATAAATAAAAGCTAATATTCAAGTGTTCGAATATAGGTTTTGGAGCCTAGTATCAGGGACCCAGCTTTGAAAATGTCAGCTTATGTTTACCAGTTGGTGTTTTATGGTGTTGGTAATCCATATAATAAACATTGGGACATATTCACAACCACAGTTTTATGATGGTGTCACACTACTGAATTTTGTACTCTGAAGACTGATTTATTTTACTAAGAATAAGAAAGAGGCAGTTATTGTGAACAGTGCTATCGGATTAAGGTTTAGAGCAATTTCTAGCACAGTTGTATTTTGCACCACTGGCCAAGCTATACTGCAGATAGGGCTAATCTATACTTGTGCCAGTGAAGGAGCCATATAGAATGAAACTTCTACTCTGGCACAACCCCCAGTCTGGGTTCATGCTGTCCTCTTCCCTAAATACTGTAAGGTTAATGCATGAGTTATTAGCAGAAGGAGACTTACTTTTTTAAAAGTTTCACCTATTGAGTCTGAAGAGAAAAGTAAACAATTTAAACAAGCAGGAGGATCAAAGACAGAAGCAGTGCCGTTTTAGCTGCTCCCTGAGCACCTTGAAATTCAGCAAGCTGTCTGCACAAAATGTGTGTGCGTTTAAGAGCCACTATGTGACTGATACTTTTCTCCTCTGAAAGATAGAAGCCAAGAGTACCGCCTGGTTATGTTGCTGAGGAGAAAAAAAAAAAAAAGAAAAAGAATTCACCACCCACAGTGAGCCATTGTGTTTGGTACTTTTCTGAAGTACAAATGACAGTGTAAAGGAATGCAGAGTCTTGTGGAAAAGGATGAGGATAAGGGAAATATGCATAAATGCTAGACCTAGTTTTGTTTTTAAAGCAAATAACCTAAAAAGGGGAAATGAAAAGAACTATTCTCCTGGAAGTGAAGAAAAATCAGATGTTAGACATTAGAATACTCAAATGAGCCACTGATAATATAGTGTAATAACTTGTCTAATGGTTCAAGACTCAACATGGCTACTTTTAACTAAGGTTTGGAAAGACATCTAAGGCAGTTAGTCATCCAATGCTCATTAAAACTTGATGGAAACTATTAGGTGCCTGATTCCTTTAGGGTATGTCTAGACTACATGCCTCTATCACCAGAGGCATGTAGATTAGGCTACACAGCATAGGAAAATGAAGCGGCGATTTAAATAATCGCTGCTTCATTTAAATGAAAATGGCTGCTGCGCTGTGCCAATCAGCTGTTTGTTGGTTCAGCGCGGTAGCCTGGATGCTCCGTGGTCGACATCAAAGGCATTTGTCGACCTCCCTGGTATGCCTCGTGGGATGTGTAGTCTAGACATACCCTTAGTTTCCTCAGTTCCAAATGTGGAAAATGCACATTTCCTCAGAGGCAACAAAGTAGAAATTCAATCAGCTGTTAGTGGAGTTAAGAAAGATAGAATAGCACCCCCAATTTGGACAATATTTAAATGAGGGCTTTATATGATAGTAACTTTCTGTGTATTTCATATTTGACACACAGAGAATTCTATCAGAAGCAGTGTTCTCCTGAAAGAGACTCAACATAGCTGGAAGGCAGGAGAAAGAGGCAAATGACTTTAAAATGCGCAGAGGCCCAGTTCACAAGGTTATTATGTGCATAGTTCTAGCAGCATGCTGGAAGATTTACAGACAAATGTGAAGGCAAGGTCCCCTCCCTGAAGAGAAACTCCAAGCCACAAGAATGTTTCTTTCCTGTTGTAAACAAAGCCCTCAGCTAATACATAACAATGTGAAGTGTCAGAAAAGCCAAAAGACAGGGCACATTTGCTAGATTTGCAGGGGGGAAAAAAAGCTGCTGAAAATGGGCTGTACCTCATGCTTCAAAGAAAGGCTACGCAATAAGGAAACACTTTTACTAAGCTGTGTCCATGGTGACTCCCAAGTGGACAGATGGATTTGGGAGTTGTGTGGTCCGACAAAAGTCCAGAGGACCTGGAATAATTGGTCTCAAAGCAGAAGATCCCTTGATAGCCCTATGCCATGTTAATCCCTCCATATGGTTTTCACAGCCACCTTATATCACAGTTTGCTTTTTTGCTGCACGGCTATCCATTCCTTCCCCCAACAGCTGCCCTAAGGGATCCTTCATAATCTATCTGGAGTTGCAACATATTCTGAAGGGAAAAAGCCATGTGTAGCCAATGTTCCGTGACTCCACCCCACTGGTAGGTCATATCATCCTTTTGGCAGAACAGCAGCTCAAGATCAGAAGTGCTGCAGAGAAGCTGATGGGAGATTACACTGTAGGAAAGAAAAATATTGTGTAGGTACATGTCTTCCCTGCACAGTGTTCCCTTTCAAGGTCATCCTCTGTTCTGTGCCACTGAAGGATAGGGGAGCGTGTGAACCTTATGAAGGAAATTGGTCAGGCAGCTACCTGATCTGATATGCACTTAAAAAACACACTCTAAATTGTGGGTATGGATCATTGCTGGGACTGCCATTTGAAGCCAGATGTAACTGGATGCACCTTAGAGCAGCCTGAAGATTGCTCTGTGTTGTACAGAGGTCAGCCCAGCTCACACCTAGCCCCATGATCAGGGAGCCATAAAAGAGATAAAACTATCTTTGCCTCTTTGCCATCTGGTACTACATCAGCTTGGCTGGACATAGGAACCATGATCGTGATGTTTAAAATTGTGCGCATTTGCATCTGCCCTGGGGAACAAGAAGGCACTAATGGCAAACAATGTTAATTACTTTGTTTCCAATAAATAATTTTTAAAATGTAGCTTGCTTTTATACCTGACATTTTATGGAACTTTACAGGTTCAAAATTTCAAATGTTGCAAGCAAATCATTTTAAAGTTACAGGCACACAAAAAATGATAGATACTGGCACATATTTCAAAACAGATAATTTAAAAAGCCATATAGGCACAAAATGGTTTGATAACTTGCTTTATTTTAAATACCTGCTGCCCCAAAGGTCTACCAGAATCTAATCAGTTGCTCCATATTTAAGATGAGGATAATTATACTTAGCATCTTGCACAGTGCTTTGAGATATACTGGTGAAAAACACTGCACAATAGCTAAATATTACAACATTGGCATGAAAAATAAACACAGCGCAATCATTTCAATGCTTGAGTTCTTTTTCTAAATTAATATTACTCCACCATATACAATTTTCACCTGATGTCCCACACAATTGATTGGCAATCTAAAAGGCACTGAGTCAGGATGGTTCATCACAACTTCCTTCATTTCCCTGCTCCCTGTGCCAGGATTACTGGATAATGTGCATTGCTGTGCATGCTACCATCTTGCTGGACACTACATTAATCACATTGGTGCCACTCAGGCTATGTCTACATTATGGGGTTTTTCCAGGATACCTTCTGGTATCCCGGAAAAACTCCGCTGCATTCAGGGAACGCGTCTGCTCTTCTGCTTTTTTTGTGTGTGGAACAGCAAATGCACTCTTTAGGAAGCCTGCGAAGAAGAAGGGCTCTTCTGAAAGAGGAGGTTTTTCCAAAATTTGGCCCAGTGTAGATGGGCCAAATTTCAGAAAAGCCTCTTCCGAAAAAACTATCGGAAAAAGGTATGCAAATTGCGGAGTGCAATTTGCATACCTTTTTCCAATAAATCATTGTAGTCTAGACATAGCTCAGAGTACTGAAGTTCACTAAATACTTGATCTTGGTTTTTGAATATATGACATTAGTCTCATCTTTCATACAGTTTCTTGTTGCGTACTCCAAGTACAAATTCAAGGCTGTATCATTCACAATATAGCCATGCCTGAGTAAAACAGGGATATATTGATGTATTTTGTCCCTGTAGCTTGCCACAGACAAATGACTCTGATCTATCAGCCCTTCTAATTCAGCAGCCTAGCCCATCAGGGATATTATGTGTCTTTCTGTCCTTTCTTCGCACCTGGGGGAGGGGGAGATGTTTTTGATGGATGTTTGCTTTTGTCTTTTGTTTTCTCTCCTCTCCCTTTTGAATATATGTGGAGTTTAGCCTCAGGAGGGTTTCAGAGGAATTTTTACTAGCAGGGATAAATATAATTTATTTTCATTTATGCTCTCCAAACTTCTCTGAACTTATATCTATGTGTATTTGTTAATGCAATATATCTATGAATAAATCCATAGGAAGGGCCAAATCCTGGGTTCCTTATTTAGTTTATATTCAGTCTTCATTCAAGCTAACTCCTACTAAAGTTAGCAGGAGCTGCACTGAATAAGGACCTCGTGATTTAGCTCAAACCAAAGTGTAGTGAAATAGAAGTGGAAACCTCAACTACAACAAAAGCACAAAAATGCACCCACATGCTGAGTGGGTAATGGTGAATTCATTCCTAAGGTGAAATTCTCACCCTGCTCCGGATCCGTTTGCATTGGATAAAGAGGACAGAACAATATATATGGGTTCTAAAAGCCCATGGATTCCCCCAAATTGCAGGGAAGGGTCTAGGTTGGATATTAGGAAAAACTATTTCACTAGGAGGGTGGTGAAGCACTGGAATGGGTCACCTAGGGAGGTGGAATCTCCATCCCTAAAGGTTTTTACCAGGGGGTTGGAATCAATGACCTCCTGAGGTCTCTTCCAACCCTATGATTCTATGCTTTTGCTGGGGAAGGAGCCCCCAGCACAGAAATTGAGGACCACAGCTACAGGCTCATTTTCAAGGACCACCTGGTAAGCCCTGGTGTAAGGGCCCTGCTGGGGTTTGGGTGTGAGGGGGCATGACGAGGGTTGGGGAGCCCCACGCAATACTGTGGAGATTTTTCATAGTGCTGCTGCCCATAGGATAGTGCAGCCAGGCTGCCATAATGTGGACAGGTCCCCAGGGTTATCCAAATGATTCTGGGGGCTGTGTAACAGCATGGGATTGAGAAGGTACCAAGTCTGAGTTCTATGCTGAGGGGCACATCTGAGAGGCAGGGTTGCCAGCCATCAGTAAATTTACAGACAGTCTGTAAAAAATTTGCCAAAATTGGACATGTCCGTAAAGTCCGTAAAAAAATTTAGGTATCTGTAAATTTTGTAAAAGTGCAATAAAATTTCAAACAACAACAGCAATTATTCTATAGCAATTAAATTTATTCTGTGCTGCTTCAGCCATTTTACTGTGGAGCAGCAGAAATTGGACGTTTTAGTTGTTTATTTAGCTCAATGGAAAACTTCCAGAACCATGACTAACTAAATGAAAGTGAGTTATAGCATATTGTTCTTGTGATATATGAATGACAATGATTACTTTTCACTTTTGGTCATTTATGTCATCTTAATATAGTATAAAAATTATGTCCGTAAAAAAATTTGTCTGTCCATAAATTTTTCCCATTAATTTTTCTGTAAATGAAATTTCTATGGGTTGGCAATTCTGCTGAGAGGGCTCCAACATTCACCTTTAGAATGTATGGCCTTGATAGGGATAAGTAAGGAACATGAATTTCACCACAATTAGACCTTTTCCTTCCCCATTTCCCCAAGGAAGCTTTCCCAAACCTCCATATTTGTGCTCTAGACTCCCTGCAACAGGTCACAGGACTTGCTGAAAACAATCCTCCTGCATCTCTTCTTCTCTCTGGTCTACTGGATTGGTTGAAGGAGTCGGCAAGGGGAGCCCCATGCAGACAGATGTTGTTGTGATCCCATCTGGGGAACAACGAGACAACAGGCACTTTTGGCCACCCGTGTCTCATAGCAGAGCACCAGGAGCAGCCACACATCTTCTCTGAGAGATCATCAATCATCTCTGTTGCTTTGTATGACACACTGCAAAATCCAGCGGTTTGGACTGGTTAGCCTGTAATCAACCTGAAAAATCATTGACGGGGTATATACTGCAAAACAATAAAGTTCAGTGCTAGCAGACCCAGCACAAACTTTAACGCTGTTGTTATCCTTGTCTTGACTGGGTCAGATTTCAAAATGGTAAGTTATCTGTGCCCAGATTTTCTAGTAAATTGCTGGTACACCGCAGGACATGAATACAATAAATAATGGAAAGAGGGAGGCTTACATACTGATTCTAATATGGGCATTATCTAAAGCATGATCTCGGGCTAAATCTACACTGGCATGATCTTGTGCAAGAACTCTTTTGTGGAAGAGTTCTTGTGCAAAAACTCTTCCAGAAGAGACCATCTACACTGGCATGTGCATTTGTGCAAAAGATGTGCTTTTGCGCAAGAGCATCCATGCCAGTGTGGACGCTCTCTTGTGCAAGAAAGCTCTGATGGCCATTTTAACCATAGGGATTTCTTGCGCAAGAAATTCATGTTGCCTGTCTACACTGGCCTCTTGCGCAAGAACAGTTGTGCAAGAGGGCTTATTCCTGAGTGGGAGCATCAGAGTTCTTGTGCAAGAAGCCCTGATTTCACACATTAGAACGTCAGTGATCTTGTGCAAGAACTCGCGGCCAGTGTAGACAGGCAGCAAGTTTTTGCTCAAAAGCGGCCGCTTTTGCGCAAGATCGTACCAATGTAGACACAGCCTAGTTGTATTGGTGCTGGTGATGTATTACCCATCCTTAAATTCCCTCCAAAATCTGGGTAATAAGAGCACCTTTTCATTATGTTTACATAGGGCAAGACAAAGTGTAGCAAAGTAGGAGGAGAAAGAGACCTCCTAACCTCCCTGCGAGTGCTATGTTATAGTGGATAATAGTGTATAGGATTGGAAACTGGTCACTTCCATGCAGTAGGTTTACCCATTCTGTCCCCACCCCACATGCCTACAGAGTTTCTGAGCTGGAGCAGAGGAGAAAGTAATTGGCACCAGGGAAAGGGCTGGTACTGAAAACTTTCCCTTGGTGCAAGAGACTGAATCACAATTTGGCCCTTCACTCGTGTCTGTGGCAGCTCATCTCATCTACATGCTGCTTCTCATTCTCCTACTCACTCCACATTGAAGCTTCTAATTGTTAGCCATTCACCCATTATTAGAGTCTCTCTTGGTTCTCACCTATTACCAAGGCGAAATGATAGTAGTCTGAGGAAATGAATCAGCATGTGCAAGCAGCCAGAAGAGTTAATAGTGATAATCAGGCAGACAACAAACTCAAGTAATAATTCCTGCAAAACCCTGCTTTTAAATCACAGCAGCTAATTGTATGCAGTCCAGTTATGTCTAATTCCAAGAGGCTCATTTGTATGACAAATGTGGGTTCAAATGGCTTTATTTACTAGTTAAATGCTGTAGTTAGAGAATTTTAATTTCAACTAGAAATATTCTTGCCTACTGCCTTTTCCTTCTCTGATTGTTGTAATTATGAGCATAAACAGAGTACAACAATTACTAGGGAGCTAGTTAGAATGAAAATTACTTCTGATGCAACAGTGATTAGGAACTGGCAAAAGATAATGATGTAGGATGCAGGCAGAAAGGTTTCTGGTGAGATTTACGTATTTATTACTGGTATATAATCCATCTTGGGTAGCTTTATAGCCTGCATTGCCTATATGTGGACTGGGAGCATGGCAAATGAAAACAACTGGCATGCAAGATGTTGCTAAGCGGGCGCATCTGCCAAACTGGAGCCATCTCAGCATGCTGGCTGTGCATCAAACAACATTAACGCAACAGGTTATTTGTTAAAATATGTAAAGAAAAACACAGTCAGGTCAGAGGAGACATTTCATCCATGGGGCCTTCTAAAGGATTCACAGGGAGAAAAATTAGGTCATATAAGGAGATCCACTGAGATAAAACATGTGTTGGCACTTTCAAGCTCTGCCCACAGCCTATACCAGACCCTGTCATACCTACACTAAGATGAAGTTGTACAGGTCTTTATAAAATGATTTTCTTTATTACTAGTGACAGAGTTAGACATGTTGATATTTCAGTTGTCATTGATATGCTTCGGAGGCCAAGATTTTCAAAAGTGATTTTAGGTCCTTGCCTTTTTTGGGGCATCTGACTAGACATTTTAAAAAGGGGGACTGATTTTTAGGGAGTGGGCAAAAATCAAGCCTCTCTAAAGTGGAAGCTTTGGCATCCAAAAATGGAAGCATTGAAGTTCATTTGTCACTTTTAAAAATCGCGGCCAAAGTTAATATGCTATGGAGATGCACTAGTTCAGTGCTTATGTCTGTCAAAGGTTTTGTGTTAGGCTGCCTGCAGGCTCAGACTGACACTATGGTATGAGTTTCCATCTAGCATTTTGAACGTTATCTGATGAACCATAAATGCTAAAAATTCTTTAAAAATGAGAACTTAGATTCTGGAGCACAAGCTAAAGGCAGCAAGGAAAAACCCCTGCTTGTTTTGGTGCCATGAGCCAGCTCAATTTGACGCCATGGCATTCATAAGTGAACTCTTCCAGTGAGCTAATATATGCTTAATTGTTTGTTTTCCCAGAGCTTAACATGGATTTCCAATCATTATCTTTATTTTTTTCTGTTCTGTACATGTTCACTAAGATGCTGACTTATTTTGTTTTTCGCTATAGTGAGCTAACATTGTCACATTAAGGACTTGTCTACACAAACAGTTTGCAGCAAGCTGGAGTGTGAATTTATTCCACACAACCTGCCATGTGCTAGCTGTTCACATGAACCTTGTTGAGATGCATTAATAGTTCATTGGTTTGCTTTGATCTTGCCTTTTTTTTTTTTTTTTTTTTTTTTAAGAGGACCAGATCAAAGTAAACTAATGCAGCATTAACATGCTTCAGCAGGGTCCATATGGACAGATAGTCTGCAGAAGGCTAGTGCTGGGTAAATTTACTCCAAGTTCCTGGTAAACTGGGATGAAAAATCTAGCTTGCACTAGTATGCCATGCACTAACTCTCTGTGGGGAACCTGCTACCACATACTCAACATACCACAGTATATTTTGACCTGTAAAGTTGTTCCCATCTTACCGTGTGCTGTTTGTCTAGAAGAACCCTAAGTCAGATACAGAACTCAGTTCATAAGAAGCCTGATTCCAAATAAATACCAATTGTTGGCCATCTCATGCACACCAGCTTGAATTGAACATTACCATGTGTTCTTAGCAGAGTCCAAACATCAACTAGGAATGGAAACTAAACTCTCCAGGAGGTGGCACCATCAGGTCATGAAATATTCAGAGGTTTCCACTGCCCATTCTGGGTCTGTTCTGGGTATAGAGGGCTTCCATCTACAAAGCCTTCCATCTTGTACCCTTTGTCATCACAATGTGACAAAACCAATGGAAATATTCTCACTGGCTTCAGGAGACATTGGATCAAACCCCATATTCATTAAAAAAAAATTAAAAGCAAAGAACAGATGCAACACCTGTGTGTGTGTGTGTGTGTGTGTGTGTGTGTGTGTGTGCGCGCGCGCGCGCGCGCACTCATATATACAGAGACAAAGGTTGGAGTATAACACTGCATAAGTAAGTTCCTCTGTGGAATACAAAAAAAAAAAAAAAACCACACACAGAGAGTTGGGTTGGGTTAATAAAAGTCTAGGTAACCCCTCTCCATCCCATTACACAAATTCCAGGAGACAGGTTTGAGAAAGACTGACTGAAACAGAAGTAACATGGAAAGGAATTTTATCTCTTTTTTTTTTTTTCTTTCTTTATTTTCCCTAATTTAAATTATTCACTGAATATGAGAAAGCTCAAAACTACTGAATTTTTCTTCATTGTTCAAATTTAGTTAGACACCTCCCTGTCAAGAGATAATCAAGTTTGACAATGCAAAGACAACTTTTGTGAATACTTGAAAATAGACAGAAAGGCATAGAGGAATAGTTTATATTTGTTTACTTGTTTTCTTTTTCTGGGTCTTATTTTAACTACAACTATTCTTATTCCAGTGCACATTTTCTATAAACTTATTGACCTGGATTTACAAGTGAAGGTTATTATTCAGCTTGTATCTAACATCAGAGGATGTTTTGAGAAATCACATTACAGTTTTCAGCTTAAGATTTATTTATATACATATACACACACATGCAATTCTGCACCCAAATCAGTGGCAACATAACATCTATTTGTGATTAATCTCTGCAAATAATCCCTTTCCACCTTCTTCATACCTCAAAAATTGCTTTTGATTCTGTCTACATGATGTGACTTGTGACTACTGATACTTCTTCCCTGATATCTAGGAGAGAAAATGACTCAACTTTAGTTCTAACTCAAAACCTCTTTCCCCTGAATTTCAAGTCCAAATGAACGTGTTTCATGTTGGCTCAGATTCTCAGATGCAGCCAGTAGGAACTGGGCTCAGATGAGGGGACATAATAGCCCCACTGTCTAGACATAGCCTAATAGAAGTCACTCATGGCTTCCTAGTTTAGGGACCTCATTTACACAAGACTGGTTCTTGTCCTAGGGCTAGTTGGCTATGACCTCAAGTAGTCAGTATGCCAACTAGAGATTTTTGGAAAGCAATGGGGTTCTGGCCTTTTCACTGTCCTGCCAGCCATGGTTCCAACATTATCCTCTCTACCCTCTCTTGGAGGATTTGTAAATAAGAGGGGTGTCATAGGAATCATCTATCTTTGGTTTATACTACTCAAGAATCCCCCTTACAAAAGGGACATCCCCAGCTAGATAGAAACACAGGCTTCATGCCCTTTTTGTACCCATGGAACACAGGACAAAATTGGTCCCATAATATTTACAGGGACAAATGTTGCATAATTTTCATGAGCTTCACCATGAATTACTTCTAGTTAGTTTCCTATAAAAAGAAAAAAATAAAACAGCTTGTCTTCTTCTGTTATCCTCTGACTATTCCATGAACGTTCCATTGATCTGTAAGGGTGCATCTACACAGCACGCATACCTCGAAATAAGCGAGGTAATTTGTGCTATGTAAATTGTGTAGCTTATTTCGAGGTAACTTTGAAATAAAGCACTATTTAGACAAATCCCTTAACCCTCGTGGAACAAGGGATACAGGGATGCCAGAATAGTATGCCTATTATTTCAAAATAACAGGCATGTTTAAAGATGTGGAATCGCTATTTTGGGATACTTCCGGTATCCCAAAATAGCCCCACTGTCTAGATGTAGCCTAATAGATGCACTTTTTTGTATAGCATGTTTATAAAAATAAAAGAAAGAAACATCCCCACTAAAGAATTATTTGCTGTTATTTTCCCCATGAAGATTTTTTCCTCCTGTGTTTTAATGTATTGTGGTGCTATCCCACATTATTCTCATGGTCTTTCCATTATTAGTGGATGATCAGATAACTCTACTTCTGGACCAAATCACTTCTGGGAGAGGCACCTTTGGTCCAAAATACTATTCATATTAATATTTATGGCCCCCAATCAAGATCTATTATGTTCTAAACTTATGAATGCAAAGTTAGCTACTATCACTTCCCCCAAGCCTTGGTGCGTCCTCAGCTACCAGACACATCCCCAGGTGGCAGATGAGGTAACCTCAAATATGGTATGAGGCACTCTGAATATAGTGATAAGGAGCCATAGATCTATAGCTGAGAGTCAAGCTGACTACCTGTCTGAAAAAAGCTACTGTTGTAGGGGGAAAAAAAACCCCAAACAAACCCAGATACAAGAGTCTGTCTCAGATAGTTTGCTGGAAGGAGATCACAGCCCCCTGAAATCATTTAGTTGGCAAGTGAGTTCAAATGGATGCATGGTTTGGTCGACCATCTCCCATGCAGGCATTCATTGTCTGAAACAAGAGATCTTAACAACTAAAATTAAACTTGATGCTAGAATGTGAAAACCAGGTGGGACATGGGAAGACTTCATCAAAGAGTCAGAGAAATGACTCAGTTCAGTATTAACATTCTTGGAGCAGATGTGGTAGACTTCATTCAGATGACGTCATAGTACTCTGTTTAGGAGGGCAAGATGATATTTATGTAGAGGAAATTGGGACTTTCCTCTTCTATTAAAAAGGCAACACAAGCTCTCTACAAGAATGGGAAATAGCTGACTCATAAGTTATAAGAGCACATTTTGTTACAAACCATGCTAGAGTAACTAAAATCCAGTCTAACACACCTACCAATGATCGTGATAAGCAAGCAAAAGATGTATTCTATGATAAACTGCCCAATGCCCAGTTCTCCTGAGGCTCAGTTCAGTGTTTTAGCTACAAGAATATCTTTCCTAGGCTGGTCTTCCAAAGTCCATCTAGTTGAACAGGCATGTGCAAAGGACTGAGGTAATGAAGGGTGGGGTTTTGTTTTGGGGAGTAGAGGAATAGGAAGAGTGGAGACATTTGTACTAGTAATATGTATTGCTGACTGGGGTTGTGTGTGTAAGAGGCAGGTGTGAGGGGAAATGTGTTATTTTGGTCTGGTAATGTTTTTGCTATTGTATATTTGAATTGATGGACATGGTGCCTAATTCTGAGTCAGCATTCTTTTCTGTTAGTTTATTTAAATCCAAATAAACACATGCACACACAAACAAACAAACAAACAAACAAAAAGGCAGAAATTCCCCAAGCAGCATTCCATCAGTAATGGCCAACCTTATAATAGCACAAAAAAAGGTGGACCTATTAAAATGATGGTGTTCAAGACAACAGTGTTGAAAGGAATGCAAGACAAACAAAATAGCTGACCTGCCTATGAACCTTAAATGCCATTATATTTGGAAGCCTCATGGCTGCTGATGTGGTTTGGTGTAACTTTTTTTTTTTTTTTTTTTTTTTTAAAAGAACTCTTGAGAAGGCAGCTAATACAGAGCTGACTTATGGAATGTTACATCAGAACCTTCTAGGAAGGAGCTGGAATGGATTATTGCTGAAGCTTTTTCTTTTACATCTTGAAAGTGATGTAGGAGCTAACACCACTGGCTATGCAAAACCAATACTGCAGACACTATGCAGGCATTTACAAAGATTTTGCCAACTTTCTTCAGCTCAGAGCTGCAGTACCCCTTTTATTCTAGTTCTGGGCCCTCCAGCAAGCCTGTCACTATACTTCAATCCTGATCTATAATATTTCACATCCAAGTATCACTTGAATAGAGATTCAATGATGGAGCTAATATTCAGAATCCACAAGAAAAAGACTATACACCGTGTTTAAGTGATGATCAAACCTAGGATTTGAATCTACTAACTGACAATTAAAAAGTTAATTCACTAGCTAGATGTGCCATCTACCAGAGCTCTCCAGTGTAAACATCAGAAAGGACTAAAAACCAAGTGATAATTTGGCAGCACACATCTTAAATGCATGCATTAAAACATAATCAGGCTATGGTATTTAAATATAAATGCAGTGCTGCTCACATAAAATGGATGCGTACATTCAACATAACTGGAAAAATCTGAACAATTCTAGTTTCTAACTCAATCTGTTGAGACCAGGCTAGTGCTATTGGCTAAGTCTTACTGGAAATTGTTTTCTGGACACTTTCCCTGTTTTTTCTCCTTCCTGCCTAGCACACATGTGTTTCATTCTCTCAGGCCTCTTGAAATGGACAGCAGCTAAAACAGACTAAACAGGATGTGGCCGATAAGTCTGTTTTAAGCAGCTTGCACTGAATCCTAATGCACAATTCACAATGTTCATTACAACTTGAATTATGTTACTATATTTGGTATTACTTGGAAATTGTATCCTACAAAATTGTGCTTGAAGAAGAAGGGGGGAGGGGGGGAGAATTGGTTTTTTGACGAAATAAACATGCAGGCTACCTAGGCCTTGTTCAATCTGAAGCTTTGTATATTTTAACAAAAAGCTCATTCTGGGCTGCTTACTTCTCTATGGGGATTAAGCAGGCAAATAGCTGCATTGGCCTAGTAGAAATCTGGGCATGAGGATTTCAAGCAGAATCCCTTAGGGCAGCATTTCTCCTTATAAAGGTATCAGCAACATTCCTGCAATACTGTATACAGCTGTTTAATGAGTTTGAAAACTCTTTCAGGGGAAAACACAAAGCTTTATACAGATTTCAGCAAAAGCAAAGGTAACCAGAATGTGGTACCTATACACAGATCTAAAACCAGCTTGATTTAGGGAGGTAGGAAACTAAAGGCTTGAGCAAATACCCATCAGAATCAACAGAAAGATTACCATTGACTTGAATGGGCTTTGAATTAACCCATTAAAATAGGAAAAGATGAATTCTGAACAAACAGTTTTTCTCCATCCTTTAGCCTTCTAGCACATTACAGCTGATGGCAAAGGTAAACCTTTTTAAACAAATGTAAATCAGATGTTTTTACAGAAGCTGTTTCAGACAGCACAAGGGGTCCATTGAGCTTTCCTTCCCTCTTCACATGTAATATAGCCATCAAAAATATTTGTGGGTGCATGTGTCTTAAGTTTGCTTGCCTGTGTGAATCACTTAATAGGGAACAGTTTGGCCTGGGGATAAAATCCCAGTTCTTCCTTTTTGTCTTTGAAAGAGTAGCATGTGTCCGTGCTGTTGGTTTTTAGCTAATCCATGCTACAAATCTTGCAAAGCAGCCATGCAGTGCATAGACCACCTATCATGCAGGCTTGATGAATTTATAGGACACTGGTGTGGTGCAATGCAACTATGAGATCTGGTGACTGCTTGTCAAATTTGATTTCTCATGTTAAGCACAACAACAATTTCTCGGTTTCTAGGCTCAAGGAAAACAGATATTTCCCTCCAGGTGGCTATGGCTAGTAATTGCTGTTAGCACTAATAAGTGTTAGATACCAACAGCCAGGGTGACATTGAGGGCAAAATAGTCTGCCTCATTTCTGCTCTGTTGCACAGAGAGCCACTGGCACAGAGACTGCACAGCTACTATACTCTGCCTAATAGAAGGGGGGCTTCCATTACACCCTACCCCAGATTAGCATGGATGGTGACCCTGATAGTGAGTGGTGTGTGGGGCAGGGGGGTTACTTGTGGGATGTGTCATTATACAGACCCAGTGGCTCTGACAGCCTGCAGAAGCAACACAGAAGACTGGAGGTTCCACTGCAGGCTAGAATAACAGCTATGGAACTCAAAGCTTTGAGTCCAGGTTTTGGAGTGGTTTGGGTTGATTTAGCCAATAACTTTGGTATTGATCTTGAGTCTTGCTAAGGTGCCTTGTGCCTTAATACCTAAGTGCACGTTGCCCCAAAAGAATATTTCCCAAAGTGTCAGGACATCAATGTCAGCATGATTATGATAGATGTTACTTATGTCTTAAAGACACAAGGCCTTATTGCAATTTGGAATGCATGCAGTGCACTTATGCGTCATTGAGGGGCTGCCCAAATTAAGTTCCTTTGGCTAAACAGGCTGATAGGTGTGTAATGAAGGGCTACATCAGCCTTAATACCTGGAGGTGGAGTACAATTTCCAAGTAATACCAAGTACAGAAAATAATTCTGCTGTTCCTTCCCTAAAGGCATTGGTTATGCTGACCAAGAAAGAGTTTCACTTATTCTCCCCTTCATGGGCTATTTGTCTGGGTACTTAGATTGCCCTCATTACCACACAATCATTAATGGCATTTACCCTCAGATCTCCCCTTTTAGATTATTTTAACAATATGAAACAGAGGCACGGGGTAAATTTCTGAAGTGACCTTGGAAGTCTGCAGCTGACTCAAGAACTGGACTTAGGCTAATTGTCTAACATTCAGAATACCTATCTACTAAACCATCTTACCTAGGCTGGCAACTTCTGCCATGGTTACAGGCTGAAATCTGTGACTGGTTTATTGTGTGAAATCCTGAGATAGGTCTAAACCACAAAATTAGAGCACCCTGCAATATACAGGGGCTTTCAGATGTAGGTTTTACTCCAATCATTATAAATAGTGAAAGCATTTACCAAACAAACGTAGACCTCTCTCACACACATACCAAGTTGAATAGTGTTTGTATCTAGTGGCTTGGTTCAGGCCCATTACTGGTTAGATCACAAAACAACAACATCAATCAGCTGGGGTACAGAAAATATAATCTCTTGACCCCCGCTAGGACAACACCACATGATTTCAATATGTTAAGGAGATGCCAAGTTTTTCTTCATTGTAATCAGAACACTCACAGATTGGGGAAAAAAAATCTCTTTTAAATTAATTAATTTAAAAGTCTATCTTCTTCTCTGTGAAGGGTTATATAGCCCTTCTTCAAGGATTGGCAGGAAGGAGTTAACACACTTATGCTCACCAATCTTTATTCAGATCAAAGGACACAGCTGCATGCCCTAAACCTAGAGTTTGTCAGGGTAGCAGGACTGGGCCAGCTGTCATAAATTAAGCAGTTACCTAGCACACTAGAAGAGTGAGGGACCAGAGCATAGAGGCCTTTTTGAAAATAAGTTCTAAAGAGAAGAGTGTTGTGGGTGCACAGAAAGAAAAGAATCTAGTCTACTATTCTCCTATTTAATTGATGTTTTTCCCTTAGAGCTATAGCTAAATAGGGAGGGGAAAGCACTAGGCACTTGTGAGGGCTGAAAAAGGTACTAAATATGCTGAGTCTATAGTGCATTATTTGGGCTGTGTAAACTTAAAGAGATGTTTAGGGTTGCCTTCCCTGATACACTCAAAATATTCCTGACACTTAGAGCAGTCAGGCTAGTTCCAAAGCTGCAAACAAAACCCTGAAGTGTTTGCAGAAGTCTTGGAGAGGAGTCCTTTTTGTCAGGAAGGACTCCCTCAGTATCCAGAGCTGATGTGTCCCTCATTTCCACAAAAGGAGGCTGACCTTTCTCCTCACAAGTATTTAGCTACTATATAGAGTCCTTCTGTAAAAAGGAAGGGAAGTCATCATCCTACTTGCTGTTAATTTTGATAGCCTCTTAGAATTCTGTCTGTAAACATCTATGAGCCCTTCAGTATACAACTGTGCTTGTAGTTCTTCTAACGTATACATTTCTGCAACTAGCACTTGTACTAACATTTTATTTTCATAGCCTTTTCTAATTTACCTTTATAGGGGCCAAACATGTCCTAAGGAAAACAGGAAAGTGGCAGTTTTGCTAGCAGTCTCCCTGGTATAGATCAAAGAAGAATGAGCAAAGTACAGTACAGTTGTTGAGAGAAATATCCCATGAAGTGAAATATCCTGCATCTGCATTCTGATCTCTACCTCTGTGCTTTACACATGTGAGCTACAACTTCCCCCGCAGAGAGATTTTGCAAATGTTCAGTCAGAAACCAACAGCTTTCAAGCACAGAAAGAGGTGTTGGAGGGGACTATACCGCTCCAGGATGGAATACAGATTACTGAGGGCCTGTCACTTCCTGCCCCACAAACTTGGGTGCCTCACAATGCTTTGGTGTGAATGGCCAAGGTTGGAATCTACCACACAACAAGCCAAGCAGCATGCAGGACATACTGTGTGTATCTCTCTATGGCTAGAGCACTGATCCACTTCCACTTCCTCTGACTTAAGCAGCCTATCAGGAACACACCAGCCACATTCTGGCTTCCACCAGTCTGGGTTTCTACTTACAGGGTGAATGTCCTGAATCTTCCCCAAAATGTGTTTTCTGCACAGTCCAGTTTTCTCTTGGGCAGTTCAGATAATCGAGGTCTATTGAACCTAGAAGGGGTCCATATGAAACAGTTTGCTACTTTTAAATGGAGTTATCAAAAAGCTCAATGTAAACATAAGAGTGGAATAGTTTAGATTTAAAATAAAACATGTTTGCTTATTACAGAGATTGAGAACAAGTATAAGGTATTTGTTAGAGAGGGTTACAAAAGAAATACAGATCAAATCCTTTCTAGTCAATAAAAATGAACAAGCTACACTTACTTTGTGGTGAAATCCTTACCAGAGGTGCCCAGCAATATGGCTGACCAAATTCCCAGCTTCCTCCCCAGAATCAAAGGGCTGGTTCCTTCCTCTTGGTGGGGGGGAAAAAAGAGAGAGAATGTGGCGTGTTTTTCCCTTAGCATTCATTCACCTTTTTTAAACTATTTTCCTGAGAGTTACCCAGAGATTAGTAGTCTCCAAATCAATTTATTTTAGGGCCAGTGCCAGTCCTCAAATCCTTCTAGCAGTCACCCCCTCTGGCAGGACTCTGGGGAGAGGGTCTCCATGCATCCCCTCTTCCCCATACACCTCCCAGCCCCTCTGGATGGCTCTACTGCTTCCCCTCCCACCTGTCCCTCAGACCTACCTGTTGCTCCCAGGTGATTTAAAACTCACCATCCTCCCTACCCCCACCCCACCACTGGGAGTGCAACAGGACTAGAGTGGCTTCCTGTGCTAACTCCATGCCATTGCCAGCACATTCCTGTGGCTCGGGGGAGGTGTATGCAGAGCTATCCTCTCCATGGCTGCAAGCTGTGAAACTATTAACCCATTTTGTGAAACTAACTAACAATCAGTGATGCTAACAATCCTGATTTGCTCAGAAGCCTCCTGATAATTGCGGGGGTTGGGGTTCCTGGAAAGCCCCAGCCCCACATTATTAGAATTAAGCCAAATCTGATGCCTCATGCAGATTCATTATCTGATGCCTCATGTATTTCTATCAACTGTGATCAGTCAGATGTAGTAGATTATGTGTGTATGTTGGTGCATGGTATTAGAAGAGAATCCTAGCCTTCTTTTGATTTTTCTTTTTTTAATAAAGGGAAGACTTTAGGTCTCATGGTTTGTGGAGAAAAGCTAGAAAAAGTGCCCCAAGTTCAGACAAAGACCTCAAACGGCAGATGCCAAATAAAAAGATCCCCAAGTATATTTGTATCTGTGGTTTCAAGAAGCCATTTGCTTTTGGGGGGATAGAAGGGCTGACTCGTGAGTTCTGAAAGCTTGGGTTTGGCTATACAGTACATATGAGTTGATAATGTCTCCCACTATGTTCAGGAGCCCAGCCAGAGACCAGGATAGTACAAAAGGCATGACACGGTGTCCTGACCCTGACACTCCCATGTGCTCATGCTGGTATGCTCCCCTCCCTGCTAACATCTGCACCCTTGCACTGGAATCCCACCTCCTGCACCACTAACATCTGTGTACTTGTGCTGGGATCCTCACCCCCACCCCACTGGCTGAAGAACCACATCAGTTCTGGCTGTTCCCTGGCCATTGTGGCCTGCATAGTGGCAGAGGCAGCCAGCACAGCTTCCAGGACTGAGCAGGGTCCTCTGCGACCAGGAGTATGTGTGCGCTGGGAGCTTGGATGCTGCTGGGAGCCATGTGCATGGGTGGGTCCCTGCACACTGCCAACATCCCTGCCTCCAGGCCTGATTAAATAACGTTTTCAAAATATTTTGTGGGCCTGACTGGGGCTGTGCTCAGGCCACAGATGGTCCTCGAACCGGGACTTTGAGACACTTGCCCTAGATAAAGTTCACTCAGACTGAGGATGGAGACAGAGTCTTGTGGGGGAAAAGGCTCTATGCTGTTTGCTAAAATGCAGATTGATCTGTTCCTGCCCCTCCTACTTTGCCCCCCCCCCAAAAGGACATTTTGGGATGATTGCTAATCAACTTGGACACCTGGCTGGAGTTGTCAGCTTGTCTTTTGTTTTTGAGAAACAGGTGTAACCCCTTCCCCTCCCCACCCCCCCACATACACATACCCCAGCCGGTTTGGTAAAGCCATGGTAGGCCTAATTTCAGTTTATGGTCATAAATCTGAACATACATTACACAAAAATACTGATCTGTTATTAGCTTCTCAAGGTGTATTTTGCACAAAGATGATTGCACTCAAGTAATGGATGTTGTCGAGGGGCAGGTCAGCCCTCTGCAGTCCCCCAAAGTACAATGCCCCTGGCGTAGGGGAAATGCAGCCCTCGGGCCTAGTCCCAAAGTACAATGCCCCTGTAGTCTCTGTGGGTGGCGTGCAGAGTGGTGGGAGAGGTAGGGGAACCCGGGCCCTCCCACTCCACCAGGTCCCAGACCAGGGCCCTGATGGCAGTGAAGGTTTCCACTGCCTGGTCGGCAGGGATGCCTGCTGGAACTCGCCGACTTCCCGGAGGTCCTTCCTTCGCCCTGGGCTGTCTCCTACCTCTCCCCTTGCCGGGTCGGGCCCTCTGCAGGTTACTCCTCGGCTGCTCCTGGAGTGGGTTGGACGGTGAGCGATGCTCCTGTGGTGGTTGGTCAGACTCCTGCGGCGGCAGCAATAGCAGACTGGGTTCAGGCGGTGGTTTGGGCTGTTTTGGAGCTCCTCTCTGAGCCCCTGCCCCTTCGGCCACACACCTTCCTGTCTGCCTGCTTGTCTGGGTATTTATCCCCGGCCTGCAGCCTGAGCATGCTCCGCAGGGCTGCGGGGGTGGGGCCCCCTCAGCCACCTGGGCCAGGTGGACTCCTTGGGCTTGAGTGAGGGGTGGTGTGGCCCCGTCACAGATGTGAATACAGGGCAATTTGGTTCTGACATAAACACATACACAGGCAGAGACCCAGACTTGGGAAACAGGCCTAGTTTGAGCTGATGCACTTTAGCACAACATCCCACTAAAACATCCCACATAGCTTCAATGGCATTGTCAACATGTATGAAAAGAAATTTCCTAGTATGTGTAACAGCCTGGGCCTATACATCATTGGAGGGTAGGGACAGAACAGGAGAGGACTGCCTTAGCAAATTGCCCTTTGCTGAGTTAATGATAAATAATGTGATTGATTTATGCCACACTGTATCTAGAGTTCAATGACATAAGTGTACCAATAGTCAAACCCCAGTAATTCTTATTGGACCACAGTTAATTGGGCCTGTAACTAAACAAATCACATTGCATGCCAACAAGTAACAAACTACCACAATATCTCTATGGCCTACTCAAACATCTCTGGGGACAAGTCTGAAAAATAATGAGAGCCTTGGAAATCACCATTCCTTGAAAATTTAATTAATATTCGTGAATTAACACAATGGCTAAACAGTCACAGAGGACTCCCAAAGAATCTTCATCCGAGAAACAAAATCCCGAGCCATACTACTAGCAAAAGGAGATTTCAGCTCAAAGGGAAGGAAAAGGAAACAAACAAAAATGGTTTGATAGAGGCTAAAAAAATTGTTTCCAACTGAAAATAAAAACACATGTGACGTTAACTTTGTATAGCTGAGCACAAAAGCCTGTAGCATTACAAGCCAGTACTTCAGTGGAACAAATCAGACCACGTGAAAGGAAAATTAGCACAAAGATATTATAGGCACCAATTCCTTCTGGCAAGTGTGGAAAGAAATGAAAGCAAAGAAATAACTCATAATAATCCAGAATGGAAAATGATGGAAGAAACACAAAAAAAGGAATCCAACTTGCATATCTGACATAAAAACAAAACATTATCAGAAAAACCATCTACCCTCTTGGATGTTCCTATATCAATGCACAAACTAAATAAGTGTCTGAAAATTTTCCAGACCAGTAAATCATGTGTCACAGATATCATGTCTGGGTGCTCAAACACAGGACTGAATGCATCCAGAAAATTTTTGTAAAGCTGTTTTTGCTAACCCCTCAGACCTGGACACAAGATGGTCTGATTGCCCCAATATACAAAAGTAGAGCTATCCTAATGCTCACCAACCACAAACATATCTGGGTCAAGAGCAACATTAGCAAATCATTGTGCAACATCCTCGTTTAAAAAATAGTACAATATCTGGCTGGCATCTCCATAGTCCATGAAAGCCAAATTGGCTTCTTCCCTAGAAAGGAACCACTAACCACATCTTTACCTAATTAACCTCAAATTACTACAAAATGGAATAGTGGGGGGAAAATATGACTTCACTAAATCCAGGTGCCAATCCATCAAATAGAAGATTTAAAAAACAAAACAAAACAAGAAAAGGCTTTCAAGAAAGAAAAGGGAGTAAATCAGGGCTGTAATGTTATCCTGTCCATCCTCTACCAATATGTCAAAGGTTTATCAGTCCCACTTAAACACTCCTCAAGTCTATTCTGCACTGATGTTCAAGTCATATTATCACCTGTCTCCAAAAGAAACTTACACGTTCTGGATACATGGGCCTTATGGACCAACCTGTCATAAAGAAAAAGGAGACTTCAGAAAAAGCTCCAAAACAACCAATAAAGAATAAAAATATTAGCTACAATGATTAATCGCATCCTAAATTATATATAGCTGGGTCTCATAACAAATGCAGGGAGCTTTAGATTGGCTGTTAAAGGATTATAAGGAAAAAAATCTGTAGGTCTTCTATTCCAGGAAGAAACTGCTGGAGAAATAAAATTCCCGTTGTCCCCCAAAGTCAAACCAAACCAACCAAGTAAAAACTACTGCTAAAATTTCAACAAAGCAAGCTGTCCCATTCAGCTATTCAGAAATCTGGCACCCAGTGTTAGCAACCAATTGCACTGACCCAGTCAAATCACCAAAAGGAACCACCAGTTGCAGTTCTGCAAACAAATAGTCCACATGCACAGAAATTTCAGCAATGATCTTTGCAGAGCATAGCCTCTTGTGCACATAGAATTCATCCTCTTGTGCCACTTTCACCAAAGCAGCAAACACTTCCTGCACCACAAAGCACTATAGAATCAATAACAAAATCCAAATGAAAATACAGACCCGTCATCTATACATCTACCTTGTCACCCCACAATCAGTGGAGTAAACAATTTCACTCTAAACTGAAGGAACCTCAAGATGCTAGATCAGCACCTAGATCATGACTATACTAGTCATAGGAAAGAACATGTTAAAACTAGCAATAAACCAGCCTGTCCTGCACAATAATCTGGCAGATCTCCTCACTACAGTAAAATGTACAAAGCTAAAGCAAGCTCACCAAATACAGAACCAGTGATCATAAACTAGAAATGGAAACTGGAAGATGCAAAACAGTCACACCTCTCCTCCACTCTCTATCTACCAAGTCACGTTCAAGTTTTCAAAGTGCTTAATTATCTGGGCTTAATATGTAAAATTTTCTAAAGGTCCTTCTGGGAGGACAGTGACAGACAGACAGCTCCTTTCTGCTGGTAAAACTGAAATTTGCATTACAAGGGTAAAACACATCTGTGCAGTAATAAATAGTATTAAAACAAAATCTCCCCCCACCCCAATGTTTTGATTTTCACTTCTCTTAAGCCAAATTACATAAGGCAATCTCTGCTTATTGGGGTACAATATATATCTCCTGAAAACAACCCCCCTCTCCTTGACTTCTCTGGGCAGCCTATTAGCATCATGATGTGGCCTAGATTCAGGCTCCTTTTGCTGTGTCAAAAGGTCTTTTTCCAAATCGACCCACTCCAGGGCTGCAGCCCCAGATTTAAAAATCCCATTTTTTCCCCCAGTTATCTACACGCACACTTGGATTTGGACTCCAGGCTTTTTTTTTTTTAATGAAATGGGCCACTGAGGAGATATCATTAACTTAATAATGAGTTATAGCTGTCATTCAGCTACAGGCTTGCCACCTGGTCAGATACTACCTTTCACAGACCTCCCTGGCTGCCTGTGTCTTATTTCATTGAGTCTCTAATTGAAAACACCTAAACGATCTTTGTTTTGCCCACAAATATGAATTATGAGCATGTCTCCAGATTGTTCATCACAAGAGAATTGTCCAAGATGTCTCTTGTACATTTAGCTTTTTTGACGACTCCTTCAACAATGAGCTGTTTTTACTAAGCTAACCACAATGGCATTCTCTTTACTACATAGTTTGGCCTAGCTTGAGTGAGAGAGGCCAGACTGCAAAGCTGTGTTCTAGTAATTGCATCCACAGTGGTGCAGCTTGCATGAGCAGATACACTAAAGATGTCTGGGGCGGCTCCTATGGTTCTTCACGCTGCTTGCATCTGCTTTATTTCCCTCAACACGTGCTCTATGTAGCCAAAAGGAGTCTGGCATATGTCATTGTACTTCAGGATGGAAAGACCGTATGGTAGAACATAGACTCATTCTTTATTCTTCATAGCAGCAGCAAAACATTTAATATGTTTGCCAACAAGTTAACACAAATATGGAACTACTCCAAAACCTCTGTGTTACGGTGCTACGCGAGAGCTAGGGACAGATCCTGCAACTTCCTGGGTTCAATGGGACTCTGTGTCTGAGCAAGGACTCCTTGCAGAGCAAAAGTTTCAGGATCAAATCTTTGGCTTCTGGTGATAAGCTTCTGCATGCTCTCAAGAATAAAGTAAGGGAAGAGGAGAAACCAGGTAGGTGGAGGGAGACATGGACTCATCTTGTGCTAGATACTAAGAAATGGTCATCACTGATTAAAACTGAGTGTGATTTCAGGTATCTAATCTGAGATGTATGTCTGAAATTATTTGTAAAATACACAATAATTACAGTAATAATGAATAGCCCCTTCTTCCCAACAACCTTCTGCACCTGCTGTGTCCCTAACTCCTGAAGTCTCCTTCTATGCCCATATGGGGAAACTAACCTGGTAGCACAAAACAGCTGGTATTACTCACAATTCCCCTCCAAGACACGGCTTCTCTGTGACCCCCTAGATGTCTATAGGGAGGAATGAGGAGCAAAGCTAGGTGCTCCCTGCATCCTGGTTAGTTTCCCCAACTGGGTTGCACAAAAGGAGGGCAAAGAGCAGCAATTCCTGATGCCTCACAGCATAAGGGAAAGTGACCTGGATGCTAGAAGTCCTGGCCACTACTCCTCCCTCCTCCCCTCCCTGATAGCCCACTGGGGGACACAGAGGAATGTCCAGAGGTCGAGCAGTTTCCGTGCATCACCTTTTGTCCCCCCCCCCCCATGTTTCTCCAACTGGAGGAAGAGTCTGTAAGTTTGCAGCACTTCCATGAAAGCTGGCAGCAGGCATGTTTGTCCTGCTGTACTGTTCCCACCTCCCCCCCGACTACGGTGCCCTTGGCAGTCACCCACCCCTAAGATCACCTTGTTGTGTTTAACTCCATCTTTCCGCTTACTGGTGGCATCAAAGATGGCCATAACTGTGCTGGGAGTAAAAAGAGAAGAAGTTAGTTAAGCTGGGCAGGAGCTGGCTGCTGCTGCTGTGGTTGTTAAAGTCTGACTTTGTCTCCTAGAAGACAAAACAAGAGCAACATGCAGAGACTGCCACTTCTGTCAGTGATGCTGACTCACATCCACACTTGCGGCAGGGGGACACAGTCACAGCACAGAATCTTATCTGCTCTGAGACCTGGAAAACAAATACCAGCATTGGGATGTTTAGACATTGCTTTTAATCCCTCTCTCACTGACCATGGGCTTACAGCAGTGGTGTGAAATACACAGCAAAGACGCTTATTAGAAGGAAAGGGAAAACAAAATGAGGGAGAAGAAAAAGAAGAAATAAGATGAGGAAGGAAAAAGGCAGATGTATGTATGTGGGGGGGAGGGAGGAGGAATTGACACACTCACATTCTGGGATTCAGACAGAGCTGGTAGAGGTGGCAGCATCACTTGTGTCCTTAGAACATAAGAACATAAGAATGGCCGTACTGGGTCAGACCAAAGGTCCATCTAGCCCAGTATCCTGTCTGCCGACAGTGGCCAGCACCAGGTGCCCCAGAGAGGGTGGACCGAAGACAATGATCAAGCGATTTGTCTCCTGCCATCCCTCTCCAGCCTATGACAAACAGAGGCCAAGGACACCATTTTATCCCCTGGTCCTAGCCTTCACAGCCTCCTCTGGCAAGGAGTTCCACAGGCTGACTACACGCTGTGTGAAGAAGAACTTTCTTTTATTAGTTTTAAACCTGCTACCCATTAATTTCATTTGGTGTCCTCTAGTTCTTCTATTTAGGGAACTAATAAATAACTTCTCTTTATCGGCCCTCTCCACACCACTCGTGATTTTATATACCTCTATCATATCCCCCCTCAGTCTCCTCTTTTCTAAACTGAAAAGTCCCAGTCGCTTTAACCTCTCCTCATATGGGACCCGTTCCAAACCCCTAATCATTTTAGTTGCCCTTTTCTGAACCCTTTCCAAGGCCAAAATATCTTTTTTGAGGTGAGGAGACCACATCTGTACACAGTATTCAAGATGTGGGCGTACCATAGTTTTATACAGGGGCAGTAAGATATTCTGGGTCTTATTTTCTATCCCTTTCTTAATAATTCCTAGCATCCTATTTGTCTTTTTGACTGCTGCTGCTGCACACTGCGTGGAAGTTTTTAGAGAACTGTCCACGATAACTCCAAGATCTCTTTCCTGATTTGTCGTAGCCAAATTAGCCCCCATCAGACTGTACGTATAGTTGGGGTTATTTTTCCCGATGTGCATTACTTTACACTTATCCACATTAAATTTCATTTGCCATTTTGTTGCCCAATCACTCAGTTTGGTGAGATCTTCTTGGAGTCCCTCACAGTCTGCTTCTGTCTTGACTATCCTAAACAGTTTGGTATCATCTGCAAACTTTACCACCTCACTGTTTACCCCTTTCTCCAGATCATTTATGAATAAGTTGAACAGGATTGGTCCGAGGACTGACCCTTGGGGGACACCACTAGTTATCCCTCTCCATTCTGAAAATTTACCATTTATTCCTACCCTTTGTTTCCTGTCTTTTAACCAGTTCTCAGTCCAAGAAAGGACATTCCCTCTTATCCCATGGCCATGTAATTTACACAAAAGCCTTTGGTCAGGGACCTTGTCAAAGGCTTTCTGAAAATCTAAGTATACTATATCTACTGGATCCCCCTTGTCCGCATGTTTGTTAACCCCTTCAAAGAACTCTAATAGATTAGTAAGACAGGATTTCCCTTTACAGAAACCATGTTGACTTTTGTCCAACAAATTATGTTCTTCTACATGCTTCACAATTTTATTCTTTACTATTGTTTCGACTAATTTGCCCGGTACTGAAGTTAGACTTACCGGTCTGTAATTGCCCAGATTGCCTCTGGAGCCCTTTTTAAATATTGGTGTCATGTTAGCTACCTTCCAGTCATTAGGTACAGAAGCCAATTTAAGGGATAGGTTACAAACCACAGATAATAGTTCAGCAATTTCCCATTTGAGTTCTTTTAGAACCCTTGGATGAATGCCATCCGGTCCCGGAGATTTGTTGACATTAAGTTTTTCTATTTGTTCCAAAACCTCCTCTAATGACACTTCAATCCGGAACAGTTCCTCAGATTCATCACCCACAAAGGACGGTGCAGATTTGGGAATCTCCCCAACGTCCTCAGCTGTGAAGACTGAAGCAAAGAAATCATTTAGTTTCTCCGCAATGGCTTTATCGTCCTTGATTGCGCCTTTTATAGTTCGATCGTCTAGGGGACCCACAGGTTTTTTAGCAGGCTTCCTGCTTCTAATGTACTTAAAAAACATTTTGTTATTTCTTTTTGAGTTTTTGGCTAGCTGTTCCTCAAAATCTTTCTTTGCTTTTCTTATTACATTTTTACACTTGATTTGACAGTGTTTATGTTCCTTTCTATTTATCTCACTAGGATTGGACTTCCACTTCTTAAAAGATGCCTTTTTGTCCCTCACTGCTTCTTTTACATGGTGGTTAAGCCATGGTGACACTTTTTTGGTCTCTTGCTATGTTTTTTAATTTGGGGTATACATTTAAGTTGGGCCTCTATTATGGTGTCTTTAAAAAGTTTCCATGCAGCTTGCAGGGATTTGGCTCTAGTCACTGTGCCTTTTAATTTCTGTTTAACTAGCCTCCTCATTTTTGTGTAATTCCCCTTTTTGAAATTAAATGCCAGGGTGCTGGACTGCTGAGGTGTTCTACCCGCCACAGGAATGTTGAATGTTATTATATTATGGTCACTATTCCCAAGCGGTCCTGTAACGGTTATTTCCTGGACCTGATCCTGCACTCCACTCAGGACTAAATCGAGAATTGCCTCTCCCCTTGTGGGTTCCTGCACCAGCTGCTCCAAGAAGCAGTCATTTAGGCCATTGAGAAATTTTATCTCTGCTTCTCTTTCTGAGGTGACATGTACCCAGTCAATATGGGGATAATTAAAATCCCCCATTATTATAGAGTTCTTTATTTTGGTAGCCTCTCTAATCTCCCTCAGGTTTTCAATGTCAGTATCACTGTCCTGGTCAGGTGGTCAGTAATATATCCCTACTGCTAATTTCTTATTATTGGAGCATGTAATTACTATCCATAGCGATTCTGTTGAACATGTTGATTCACTTAATATTTTTATTTCATTTGATTCTACATTATCTTTCACATACAGTGCCACTCCACCACCCACCCGGCCTGCTCTATCCTTTCGATATATTTTATATCCCGGTATGATTGTGTCCCACAGATTTTCCTCATTCCACCAGGTTTCAGTGATGCCTATTATGTCAATCTCCTCATTTAATACTAGGTACTCTAGTTCATCCATCTTATTAGTCAGACTCCTAGCATTTGTGTAGAAGCACTTTAAAAATTTGCCACTGCTTATTTGTCTGCCCTTCCCTGGTGCATTGGATTCCTTTGTATGCGGTTGTTTGTCTGCTCTGGCCCATGGTTTGCCCTCTCCCCTCCTCCCTTTCTGACTACAGCTTAGAGACTCTCTATCAATGGATTCTCCTCTAAGAGAAGTCTCCCTCCGATTTACGTGCATCTCCGCACCAATCGGCTTTCCCCCATCTCTTAGTTTAAAAACTGCTCTACAGCCTTTTTAATGTTTAGTGCCAGCAGTCTGGTTCCATCCTGGTTTAGGTGGAGCCCATCCTTCCTGTATAGGCTCCCCCTCTCTCAAAAGTGTCCCCAGTTCCTAATAAATCCAAACCCCTCTTCCCTACACCATCGTCTCATCCATGCATTGAGACTCTGAAGCTCTGCCTGCCTACCCGGCCCTGCGTGTGGAACTGGAAGCATTTCCGAGAATGCCACCATAGAGGTCCTGGATTTCAGTCTCTTTCCTAGCAGCCTAAATTTGGCCTCCAGGACATCTCTCCTACCCTTCCCTACGTCATTGGTACCTCCATGTACCACGACCACCGGCTCCTCCCCAGCACTACGCATAAGTCTATCTAGATGCCTCAGGAGATCCGCAACCTTTGCACCAGGCAGGCAAGTGACCATACGGTTCTCCCGGTCATCACAAACCCAACTATCTATGTTTCTAACAATCGAATCACCCACTACTAACACCTGCCTCTTCCTAACTGGCATTCCCTCCCCCTCAGAGGTATCCTCAGTGCGAGAGGATACCGCAACATCCTCTGGGAGGAGGGTCCCAACTACAGGATGGTTTCCCTCTGCTCCCATTGAATGTTCTGTTTCCTTGAGACTTTCATCCTCCTTAAGAGCACTGGGGCTCTCAGACTGGAGGTGGGACAGTACTACAATGTCCCGGAAAGTCTCAACAACATATCTCTCTACCTCCCTTAGCTCCTCCAGTTCAGCCACCCTGGCCTCCAAAGCCCGAACCAGGTCTCTGAGGGTCAGGAGCTCCTTGCAACGGGTGCATACATACGCCACCCGCCCACAGGGCAGGTAATCATACATGTGACACTCAACGCAATAAACAGGATAGCCCCCACTCTGCTGCTGGGCTTCTGTCTCCATTTTTCTAATGAATAAGTTTAAGCAGAAACTGGGATTCTTTTTAAACCTCTGGAATATCGATTATTATAAGAGTTGTTTTTAAGAAGGTCAGAAGTCCCTCGTGCCCTCTAACCTCCCCCTCTAGCCTCCCTCTCCAAACTCCCTGTTAGCTGCTCCTGTTCGCAAGCTCCCTGGTTGCTGAGTCACAGGCTTATATAGCTCTGGTAGCCCCTCCCCCTGACTGAGGCTCAGCCAATTAACAGAGGCTTCTAGATTTCAAACCTTTTAGAAGCTCCTTCAAACAAACAAACCAACCAACCAAACACACAAACACAAGCTCAGCATACAGCAAATAACTCCCCCACACACAAACACACACTCCAGACAGCCACTTACCACAAGGGTCCAGTTTTTACTCCTCTTTTACCTGGAGAACTCCCTCTCCAAACTCCCTGTTAGCTGTTCCTGTTCGCAAGCCTGGTTTTCTGTGGCCTGGTTTGATCAGGACATCTCTCAGGATTGTGATGATGAAGGCCTGGGGATTCAAGAGACTACTGGGAAAGGAGCTGTGATGGTGAAACATGCTACACTATAAACTTAAAAAACAACAAATAGTCTGGCAGTACTTTATAGACTAACCAAACATGGAGATGGTATCATGAGCTTTCATGGGCACAGCCCACTTCTGCAGATGACCAGAGTTTTTCGAAGTTTTTCTGTTTCTGAGTTTTTCAGATGCTGTAGTAGCCAGTTTTTCTCCCAACATCTCTTTCTTTGAGGCCTTCAAAAGGGAATGAGATCCAGAATTGCCTATCCCTTCATTACTTTGTGACTAATTAGGTCTAGTTTTCCAGCCTAGTTTTGGCTGATTGACTTTTGATTCTACACTTTCCTTGTTACTCAAGCACAATCTTAGCATGAGTCCTTGAGTTATATCAGTAGGCCTTTTTGCCTGGACTAACCCTGACCATCTTCCTTTTGTACCTTTCCCCATAAACATTTGTTGTTGTACATTATGTTCTATGAAGTTACACTCACTTTTCACAGTTGAGCTCACAACTAGGGTACATGTGTAGACCCAATTATCACAAGACTCTGAGAAGTAAACAGATGTGGGCTCCAAAACCAGTCCCTATCCTCTTGATAATATTTGGGGGACTGCTCCTGCTGACTTTAACAGCTCCTGTAGCAGCTGGAAAGAGCCAAAGCCTGCTAGGTAGCCAACGTGTGCAAGGTTTTATAGCTCAGAGGTTGTCTAGTTTAATAAATTGAAGTGGCAGTCTTATATTCCCCAAAGAGTGTGGGTGATGTTGTTTAATGGGTATCAGCAGTAAATGATGGTCTGCCACTAAGCACTGAAATGAAATAAGTGTGTTAGTATAGTACTGGAATTAGAGTGCATGGACATTCACAGATTTGGGGAATTAGCCAACTGGGAGTGTGATCTCAACAATCCAGAACAAATAAACATCAAATATATCAAATTAAACTTTGTTTGCAGCAGGGACAGCTCATCCTTTCCATTTACACAGCCAAAGGAGGCTGAAACTTGGAATGTTTTGGATGGCTGGTATGAAAGAAAGGAGTACTCCCTGGATGTATAATTCTTCCACCTATTGGGACCCTAGGCAAGCTTCTGGCCTTGCCCTCAGTAGGTTTTGGGTGTTGAGCAAATGATGATGGGGAGGAGGAGGAAGAATGCAGAATTATTTCCTTCCACTATGACAGATATATTGCAAATATATCTACATTGATTTAAATTATTCTACTGCCTTTTCATAGTAAATTGAAACATTTTTTTCATGGTCATACATTTATTTCATTGAACACCCACCTATTCTATAATTCATTGTGGGAGAAGTCAGTGTATTCAAATAATACCTTTTTTACTTTTTGCTAGTGAATGTTCAGTATATCTAAGGGCAAGAAACAGTTAATATGGTAATGCTTATTTCCCATTAGTGATATCACTGAGATTTGATTATGATCTTAGTTGTAAAAAACAATTATTTCAAAATGCTAGATTATATCTGGATGCTACGGGTAGCACAAATTATATTTCTTGCATTATTTTTTCTGAAAGGTAGAGGATCCTTTTGTCTGTCTGGGTAGGATTTCCATGTTTGTATTTCTAGTAAATATGATCATTGTTTAATTTTCACCAAATGACCCATTTGTCTTCAGTTCCACTTGTGTATTTCCTTCTGTCTCAATTTGAATTGGCTACCTAAGTCTTCAGGAGGCCAAAACACAAAGCAGTATACTAGCTGAGATTAGGTTTAGATAAGAAAAGAATACAGCTGAGGAAATAACTTGCAATATTTTTTCGAGTGAATTTTGACTCTACAGTATTTTTATAGATTACCATGCATGGATCATGATTTCCTACATTTATGTGACTGCCTGAGTATTGAGCAGTGCTTAGTTTTGGTTGGTCAAATACTCATGCTTGCCTTGTCTGAATTGGTGAACCTAATAAATGGTTTGACTAAAGCATATGTCCAAATCAGGATTTGGATGCTTCTCTCGAAGGTACTCTTTAGTTAAACACAAGTTATTGGAGCTCAATACAAGGAATAACTGGGTGAAGATCTATGGCCTGTGTTATACAGCATGTCAGACTATCTGATCTAATAGCCTCTTCTGGACTTTAAATCCTATGAACGTTCTAGCACTTCCAGCATGCACACAAGCATTCAGACTTCACATTCAATTTTAAAGAGTAAGTACACAGGAGACTTTGAACTGTGTTTTTTTTTTCTTTCAAACATTTCTGCCATCAAAACTGAAACAGTGGAGGCTAGAATTGAATTATGCTTGGATTATTAAAATGAGAAAATTAATCATCTGTTAATGTATTTCAGCTATTGGACTTATAAATCCAGAGTCCCCAAAGGAAACAAATCCATGGGTTATTGAACAATAAATTCTGTATTTTTCATCTGCATCTGAATCAGAAGATATGAAAAATTACATACAGCCAGGCAGGCCCTTATTGACTTGACATTGGAGGGGGCTCATGAACATGGTTTACTCCAGTTGTACATACTAAATTGTGCTCATCAACTGTGCTCCTGTTTAGTGCTGGCCAGATGAATGTGAACAACAGGTAACTTGGGCAAACACCTCTTATTTCTAGCTAAAACATAATCCACTTCCTTTTCACTTGGAGCAGAAGCACATGGGGCACATACATCCAGCCTTCATGGTATAGCGATGCTGTGGCAAATGTGACTGCTAATGCATCAGCCATAAA
This sequence comes from Pelochelys cantorii, assembly GCA_032595735.1. NCBI lineage: Eukaryota > Metazoa > Chordata > Testudines > Trionychidae > Pelochelys > Pelochelys cantorii. The sequence goes on from CM064326.1 coordinate 243,361,487, forward strand.
CACTAGTCTATATTTTTGGTGCTGCACAAATTCTTTCTATCAGAACCGATCCCAAAATGGAACTGTAATTTGGACAATAAAAGAGTGGTGATGATTTGGAGATTTGAATTTTATATTCAAGCATAAATTGCAACTTATTTTACCAGCTTGAATCTATCAATATATTGTCTTTAGGTAGGGCCCTTTCCACTTGGAAAAATTTGATAGTGAAATAGGTAGTAGTATTTTCTGGTGAGCCAAAAAAGTTTGCTCATTGACTGTACAGTATAAACAACAATAGAAGATTAATTGCTACTTAAAAAGAGAAACCCACAGGCACTGACAATGTCTTATATATTTAATCTTTATCTGACAGTTTATGGCTCGCCATATCTAATGAAATTAAAATAGCAAAATCAGGCACATTACCTTTTCTTAAGAAGGAAAAAGAAAATGAAAAGAGAAAGGTAGCTTTTATTTAAAGGAAAAGCACAACAAATGGTCATCATTGTCTGCTGGCTTCCAACTCTTGGCTTCCAACTCGTCAAAAGCCAGTAACAAGCAGCTCTACCTCCATAGTAACTCTCTCTTTCTCTCTTGTTGTGCCCTTACAATGACTTTCCATCCCATCTCACAGTTAAACCGCCAGCCCCCCTTTTTGCAAAACACAAATGAGTCATGATTAAGACTCTGGTTAAAATGAACAAGCTAGGACATGATAGGCCACATCTACAAATGTTGATCTGTAAGTGGTGGAATTCACCTGGTTAAACATAGTTTTGATTGATATGAAAGGCTAATAGATGAACTATGGCACCATCTAGTGATCTTCTGCTTCCCCCTTCAAAAGCCATGTAAGGAAGTCGGGGTGGAGCAGATCCAGTAATACCTTAGGATGCAGCTATTAAATCACTGATTATATATTCCATCCTTCTCATGCCAATGTTGGAAGTGGCTAGCCATTACCCTGTGTTCCATCTCATTCTGTCACTAACTGCTGCTTCCATCTGCTCTGAGGGTGCCTGGGGTTCACTGTTCTGCCCACCCCTGCTATAGGTTCTTTGTTGGGTTTCTCTTGCATGCCCTTGTTTTCTTGCACCAGCTAGTTTCCACCTGACAAATTCGTGTGTGAGTCTGTGTGTTGGCATCGGGAGTACATGTCCTAAATAGTTCAATGTTTCCTTCTCATTAGGGAGAAGAGTTGTCTTTCTGGGTGCGTCTACACAGCAGGGCTTGACTCGAAATAAGCTACGCAAATTGAGCTACATCAATTGCGTAGTTTATTTCGAAATTGGGAGCTTCTACACAGCACTTATTTTGAAATAGAGCACTCTTCCTCCAACTTCCCTTACTCCTCGTACAATGAGTGTTACAGAAGTCAGAGTAAGAAGTCCTCCAGCTTGACAGTATTTTGACATTATTTTGAAATAACTGCCCTCTGTGAAGACATGGACTAATTTATTTTGAAATGATGCTAGTTTTTTCGAAATAATGTTGCTGTGGAGACGTACCCTCTTAGATTTCTTTGTTGGAAATATTGTTCCACTCAGTTCCCAATATCTTTGTACATACTTGTTTTCAAAGTCAGTTAGTTTTCTGGCTGACATTTTAATTGCTCTCCAGATCCTAAAGCTGTATGTGAGCACAGAGCATGTGTGAGCTGATTCTCAGGTTTTGATTTGGTGCTGTAGATCATTGATTTCCACAGGCTGAATTTAGTGAATGTCTTTGATGCCTTTCTTATTCATGATGTCACTTCTTTCTGGCGGTCTCTATTGGTTGGTATGGTGCTGCTCAGATAAATTAACTATGCAACTTTCTTCAGGGTTTTTGCTTTCTAATATGGTGTCACTATTTGACATCTAGTTTGCAAGGATGTTTTGGTTAACTGATATTGAGCCCGGCTGCTGTTTTTGATAAGTTATGAACAAAGAAAGACCCCTTATCAGGCACGTCGCTCAATAGTCCAAAATCATTGAAATCTGTATCTTCTAAGAGAATTTGCCATCAGTACATGCTATGCCAGTGTTTGTGTTGCTAACACACTTCTTCGTGATGTAATCTGTGGCAATGTCAAACAGCCATCTTGTTCCATGTCAGAATCCATGCTGAAACACTCTTGTCTGATTGTTCAAACTTACAGAGGACTTTGCATCACTGAGTAGACCCTTGATGTTGACTATTTTATCTAAAATTCCATAAGACTGAAAGTATTCCACAATGTACATCTGCGCATTCTGTCAAATACTTTTTGAAAGTCAATTAAATGAATTTGACATTCTGATGGTTCTTAAAAATGAGTAGTCCTGTGGCACCTTAGAGACTAATAAATATATCTTGAGCTATTGTGGATAAAACCCACTTCATCAGATGAGTTGGAACAGAAATTAAGGAATCCAGAGTATATATAACAGCAAAAGCAGTTACCTGTCAATTATAGGACCAGTGTTAATTATGCTAATTGAGTCAGGCTGGATATGTCCCATTCATAGCTAATGGTATGGTTCTTAGGCTACGTCTACACTGCAGAGTTTACAAGTGCATTTTTGCACAAGAAAATTTACAGTAGATCATCAGAAGACAGGGCTTTTTGCGCAAGAGTTATTCCTCTTTCTACGAGGAATAAGTCTTTTTACACAAGACCTCTTGGGCAAAAAGGTGTGTGTGGGCAGACAACAGGGGTTTCTCGAGCAAGAAAACCCTATTGGAAAAATCATAGGTGCTCTGTTGGCCATTCTGTGAATGGCCATCAGAGCTTTATTGCACAAGAGTGTCCATGGCAGTGTGGATGCTCTCTTGTGCAAAAGCACTTGGCAGTGTGGATGCACTCTTGCGCAAGAACTTTTTGCGGAAGACCTCTTCTGCAAAAAGTTCTTGCTCAAGAAGCCTGCAGTGCAAACGTAGCCTTAGTGTGAATATCTGATCTGCACAGGATCTCTTGTCCCTCAGTCTAGTCTGTTCTTCCATAAGCTTTGGATCCTCTGTGTCACACTATAGAAGACTTTCCCGACAACCAGGTAATAGTGAAACTTTTCTCCAGTCCTTATCAGTAAGATCAATCGCTCTAGGTATTCCAGGTTTCCACTGCTTAGTAGAGGTCTCTCCTCCCCAGACTTTATTGAAATGATCTTTCAGTTTTGTGCAGGTGGTAGTATCAACTACTTCTAGCATTTCTGCAGTGATTTAATCCTCTCCCACCACTTCGTTGGTGAATAATCAGCATAACGGCTTTGCGCAAGAGGGTTTTTCTTGCGCAAGATGGGGCAGTATAGACAGCTCCGTCTTGCGCAAGAGCCTCTTCCGCAAAAATGGCGGCTCATTAGTTATGCAAATGAGGTTCAGCGATATTCCACGCTGAGCCTCATTTGCATAGCTCTGGCGCAAGATTGCGCCAGTCTAGACACAGCCCTCGCATCTCTGCTGGACCAATATCAGTACAAGTTAATCATATGTTTCATCAAATTCTTGTGCTAGGTCTGCTGAGGATTTATTTGAATGTTTTTTTCCCATGTGTTCTGTTCCTACCTCAGCTGTAAACATTTTTCCATCTTTACTTTTTATTGACCTGTTTCCTGTTTTGAAGTTTCCACATATGATTTTTAGTCACTTGCTACATGACTCATAGCAGCAGGGTCAGCTTCAGTTTCTGGATCTTCAACAGCTCTCCATTTGTCTTTCTTTTCACTGCTTTCCACTGCTTTGTCTGCTTTCCTGAACTTCTCCACTGACTTGCTGCTTCTCATTGTGGTTAATGATTCCCACCCATGTTTCACTATTGCTCTTTCCATTCCTTGGTTGTCACACCCAAATTTTAAAGTTGCCCATCACAAGAGGTAAATTGTGTTTTTGTGTTCCATTAGTCACAGGAGGAATTTGGAGGAAATTCTAGAATTTACCTTTATCCTCATCCTGTCTTCTGTCAGAGCACAGCAGTGGATGATTTGACATCTTTAGCTATCTGATTGGGAATCTGGCTTATATTATATGTTAGTTGATAGGCTTCCAGTGGATAAGTGGTGTTTTTAACAGCATCTGTTATAATGAGTGCTCTTCCCTCTGTGAACGTATGTTGTGGCTGAAAATTGAATAGATGAGATGTTTTGGGTTTTGTGTGAAGCACTCCTCATCCGCTCCTGTCTGCTCTCACTGATGACTGGGATTTCAAGTCCATGGCTGTCCATTGCCTTCATGATATGCAAGAGTTTTGATGTTTGAAACCTGGTTCTCACATTCCAATTGCTGACTTTGATGCTAGAAGTAAGAAAATACTTCAAACTTTTTGGCATCCTGGCTTCCAGCGATTGGCCCTCACCAGGAGCTTTCATGAAGGGTTGGCAATATTCTTGACAGAGCAGCCTTTATACTGGAATGGTAGACTGGCTCCACTTCTACAACCAATCAAGTGTTTGGGTTTTTTTAAAACAAGAGTAGGTCATTAGCCTTGCACTTGACCCATCCTGATTTATTTGGAGTTGGGACCTGCAGCCTGTAAGAGTGGAAGGGAGCTTGAGAGGTCTTCAAGTCCAGTCCCCTATACTCAAGAAGGACTAAATACTATCTAGAGCATCCATTACAGGTGTTCATCTATCCTGCTCTGAAAAACCTCTATGAGGCAGATTTAACAACCTCCCTAAACAATTTATTCTGGTGCTTATTTACCCTGACAGGAAGGTTTTCCTAATGTCCAGTATAACCCTCCGTTAGTATAATGTAAGTCCATTATTTTTTGTCCCATCATCACAGGTTAAAGAGAATAATTTTTCTCCTTTCTTCTTGTAACAACCTTTTTTGTCCTGGAAAACTCTAATCCTGTACCCCTTGGTCTGTTCTTCTGCAGACTAAACAAATCAGTTCTTCCACTCTTTCCTCATAGCACATGTTTTCTAGACCTTTAATTATTCTTGTTGCTCTCAACTGGACTTTCTCCAGTTTGTCCACATCTTTCTTGAAATGTGGTGCCCACAACTGGACACAATACTCCAGCTGAGGCTGTATCAGCAGGGAGTACAAAGGAAGAATTACTTCTCGTGTCTTGCATACAACACTCCAGCTAATATATCCTAAAATGATGTTGGCTTTTTTGCAGTAGTTACAATGTTGACATGTGTTTAGCTTATGATCCATTATGACCACCCAGATCTCTTTCCAAAGAACTCCTTCCTTGGCAGACATTTCCCATTTTACAAGTGTGCAATTAATTATTCCTTCCTAAGTAGAGTAATTTTCATTGGTAGTTATTGAATTTCATTCTAGCTACTTAGGACCATTTCTCCAGTTTGTCCAGATCATTTTTTAATTCTAATCTTGTCCTCCAAAGCATTTGTGACCCCTTTCAGCTTTGTAGCATCTACTAACTTTGTAAGCGTTGTCTCTATGCCATTATCTAAATTGTTGATGAAGATGTTGGACAGAACCAAACCCAGGTCTGATCCCTATGGGACCTCGCTGGATAAGCTCTTTCATGTTGACTGAACCACTGCTAATTACTCTCTAGGAACAGTTTTCCAACTACTTATGCACCCATCGCATAGTAGCTGCAGCTCGGTAGTATTTCCCTTGTTTGTTAAGGAGGTGTTATAAGGCAGTATCAAAAGCCTTACTAAAGTCAAGATATACTACTACTTTCCCCACCATCCACAAGGCTTGTTACCCCGTCAGACATGATTTGTTTTTGACAAATCCATGCTCATTATTCCTCATCACCTTATTATCTTTAGAAGTTTGCAAATTGATTCTTTAATTATTTGCTCCATTATCTTTCTGGGTGTTGAAATTAAGCTGAGTGACCTGTAGTTCCCTGGGTTGTCTTTTAGTCTCCTTTTTTTTTTTAAAGATGGGCACTATATTTGCCCCTCTCCAATCTTTTGGAATCTTTCCCATCTTCCATGACTTTTCCAAGATGACTTCTAATGTCTCCGGGATCTTCTTAGACACTTCCTGGAGTATTCTAGCTTCTAGCCTATATATAATCAGGCCTAGTGCCTAGAAGATATCTAACTTGTCTAAATAATTTTAACTTGTTTTTTCCTTATTTTAGGAAATAGGGAAAGTTCAGTAGCTGGGATTAGCTCCAGAGATACTCATTTTTAATCCGTTTGACTGATTCTTAAAAGCTGCTTTTACTTTTCCTCTTTAGCAACATACCTGCAACAGAGGAATCCCCACGAGTGGCACGTGATGGATTTTCAGCCTGCTGTTTACTGAAGGGAAATTCCACCTCTAATCGTATATGTTTAGTCATCAATCATACAATTATAATAGCAGCTTTTAGACAGCATTTAAAGGAGCAATACGATCCATGAATACAATAGAGCAACAAATTTAAAAAGAGAAAACAGAGACTGAACTATATCGGTTTGTGTCATAACAAATTGAAACACTAACTGTTTGTGAATAATGATGCTAACTTAGCATCTTTTCTGTCCACAACCTGCTAATTAAAACCCTACAGCATGAATGGTTACATATTGTACATTCTTGGCACGAGTTTGCGGTGTTAAAACTATGTAGGGTCCAATTTATCACTGTTCATAATTAACTGTCACAACCAACACAATACTGTACAAATAGCAATTCCCAGTTCCCTAGTAATGCTTGATATGCATGTGAGATGCTGTTTTCTAATAAAATCCTGGCACATACTGAGGCAATCATTGGGAAGCAATTCAGAGGAAGAGCTCTTTGTATGGAGTTTGGGTGGGTAGAGCAATACAATGTAACTGTGGGTTGGCAGGAAACCTTTTGTTTGTGGAGTATCATGTTTATTTTTGCCTATATTGAATGTAGGAGAAAATGTATCTCCCACAAATGTGGGTTGAAGTTTTCACCCCCCCTTCCTCTCCCCCAGATAAAAGTGGACTACTAGCCCTATTTTATAGAATATAAAAATGAGTAGAGATGACTAGAAAGAAAATTCCTGTTTCAACCATGGATAATGCAGATGAAAATATTTGAAAGCCAGCAGAAGTAAATCACTCTTATTTTTATCAAAGCTGCTTTAATGTTCACAGCACTCTGAGGAGTTGTTCAGTCCTTCTATGATATTAACTGTATAGCCGCAGCAGGTGCTGGCTTGGATTCAAATAACAGGCAGGCAATCACACGGGTATGAAACAAAAGCAAAGATAGGTGTTTGTGGGACTGCAAAGATCTTCCATTGCCTGTATTGCTTGTCATGCTGTGTCACTTCACTGCAAACCCTTTCCCTAGATTAGTGGCCATGAATGCATATCCTTTCTCAAATGTTGAAGAGAGGTGAGACAGGAATAAATCCCACAACCCTGCACTGCAGCTTGATAACAAATGCATTCTAAAGATTGTTAGGAAACCATTTCCTTTTCATTCCAATGCCAGCTCATTCCTGTTCTCTTCATTTTTATATGTCTAGATGCAGGTCTGTATGTGTTTGATGTATATGAGGCTTTTTTTCTGTTGGGCTCTTATGGAAATGTAGAGGATTTTAAAAAGCTTTTAAAAATAGAAATAAATACAGTACTCAAGACAAGAAAATGATAATCGCAGATAACACGAAGCAGACTCAAAGGGCTCCGTTCTACCCTTCATTTGAAAAACAGACAAATATATAAAAGAAGTAGGTGTCTTTCTCCCCTTTCTTTTATTTTGGTTTAAACCATTTATTAGTCTGACGTCAGATCAAATTGGACCCAGATTTAGGTTTTTTTGTAAAGATGGAGAATCAGATTAAGCCCTTTGAAATCTATGGATAGGAGAACTGTCCACTCAAGGACTCTTTACTTCAGTGAAGAAGTCTCAGTCCCCTTTCCAGAACCATTTCCTCTACTCTATGGAGGACCTATATGCAGGGTGCTGGGCAGGGTTGCCGACCGTCAGAAAATTTACAGACAGTATGTAAAAAATTAGCCCAAATTGGACAAATCCATGAAGTCTGTAAAAAAAAAATTTAGGTGTCTGTAAATTTTGTAAAAGTGCAATAACATTTCAAAAAACAGCAATTATTCTATAGCAATTAAATTTCTTCTGTGCTGCTTCAGCCATTTCACTGCGGAGCAGTGGAAATTGAACGTTTTAGTTGTTTATTTAGCTCAATGGAAAACTTTCAGGACCATGACTAACTAAATGAAAGTGAGTTAAATAGCATATTGTTCTTGTGATGTATAAATGATGATTACTTTTCACTTTTGGCCATTTATGTCATCTTAATATAGTATAAAAATTATGTCCGTAAAAAAATTTGTCTGTCCGAACATTTTTCCCATTTTGTCCGTAAATGAAATTTCTGTGGGTTGGCAACCCTGGTGCTGGGTGTAGACTGGGCAGACTGGGGAAAATATGGTTAAAACAAAGGAGGAATGCATGTAATTCTCTCTGTGTGTGTCTCTAGCACTATCAATATAAAGCCTTGAGCAACACCTTTTGGAGGACATATGGAAGGAGAAGTAATGTTTGGGAGGAAAACTGGGACATTCCCTGGGAGCTTGGTTCTGATGAAGCTGGAGTTTGAAAAAGTGCAAATTATGGGTTCTGCCAGGTCTCAAAGATCTGTAATATGTGGAGGAAAAGGGCAAAACCCTGAACTTTGTGACAGTGTTTGGGGTGAATCTTCCTAAGTGAATCTGGAAATTCTCCCACAGAAGGGATGATCTGGGCGAGGCTTTACCACCTCAAAACCCAATATAAATGTTTCCATGATTTAAAAATAAAATCATTGGAATAAATTTAAATACCTTGAGAATTCTGTTGAGCTCTGAGGTATCAGTGAGGCTCAAGCTTAACAGGCCTCCAAAAAGGCTGGACATTTGGAAAACCAGAGTATCTAGTGCTGATACTGTAAATATTAATAAAATAGAGTTTTGGAGGGGATGTAAAACATCAGGCTTCAGGGTTTAGGCAACCTTTTACTATTGGAAAGATGAGGGAAATTATATCTGGGAGGTGATTGTTCCACAATTGCCCGTTGCAGGGTTTTACATTTCCCACTGAAGCAGCTGGTATCTGGGCATGTTCAGAGACAGGATGCTACTGTAAACAGACAAGTGGGATGAGCAAGTGTGTCAGTATGTTCCTAATCAAAAATAAATTGGTAGCCCTGTTGGTGCATGGTAACCAGTAAGTGAAACTAATATTATCCTTATAATCCAAATGGAGAGAAATGTAAAGAGCAAATTATCAGCATACCTATATCTGATGAAAAGTTCATTAGACTATCAAAAGTGTAAAGGTGTTTTAGTATCATAAGCCATTTTTAAAATCCCAGTTTTTCCTGAGTTTCCCCTCCCCCCCACACGCACACTGAAGGATCTTAAAGGGATTAGGAATCAAAGGATGGCAGACTAGAGCTTCATTAGGAAGTGTTCTGTCTTGTGTAGCAGGCAGGTGTTTAATGTTAGTGTTTAGATGTTATTCTACCAGATGGTTCAACAGGCCTTTCATCCTAGTATGTGGGGATATAAATCCTGTACTGCGTTATATTCCTCATATGCAGGATTAGATGGATACATACTTTTAAATACCTCCTGCAAGGTGATGACTTTGGCCTCAGGGTCAGCTATTAGTGATAACTGGAAGAAAATAGAGAACCTGGAGGCTAGTCAAAGTGAAAGCAGAGAGGATATGCCTCTGATTATAGCACTTTAGAAGCACTGTGCCATACAGCGTGTGAGGAGTGGGACGATTCTATTTGCACTATTAGCATATAGCATAATTTTATATGCTAGACAGGCCTGCCAATGTGGGGAATGGGGGCAATAAAGGGGCAGTTGCCCTGGGGACCAGCAATTCAAAGGGGCTTGGGGCTCCGGGCCACCCTCATTGTTCCGTGTTTCTCTGAGGTATGGATAGGGGGCCCAGCAATGTGGCCTAGGCAGTGCTGAAGGCTGGCTGCCTAAGTCCCACCCCTTTGACCCAAGCCTCCACACCTTCTGGGGGAACAGAGATGCCCCCTCCCCCACCTCCCTTAGGGTCATTCAGAAACTGTCAACCTTCCTGATGCTAGATTTTGACATTACAATACTTGGCTAATTTGCTTGTGTGTGTGTGTGTGTGTGTGTGTGTGTGTTAGCTAAATCAATATGTATCCCAAACTCTATTATCTACCAACTGGTCAAACACCTAACTTGCTTCAAAACTTTTCAGTTAATTTTGTCGGCTGCTCATATTAACACCCCCTACATATATTCTGAAATACTTACGGTATGTTGAACTATTTCATTATGGATCCACTTAAAATATTAATGTATGACATGCATAATTAGTTACAATAGTGATATACCAAATTGATGGTTATGCGTGTGAAGCAAGGAGTTGACTGTCTGCTCAGTTCGGCCTTACGGAATCTGCTTGCTTATAAACACCGCATCTGTGCAAGACTGGGTTTGTTGATAAAAGAGCTAGTATGGGGAACAGGTTTTGATAAAATACAACAATTGGAAATACAAAGTACATACACTGCCTGTTATCAGAAAAGTACACAATATATGTGTGATCTATCTGAAAGCATGTATCTCATCTTGTATTCAGAATAGCATTTTGACATAGGAAAAGCAAAGTTGGATTTGTCTGGGGGATCCATTAAGACTGGGTACATTAACTTCTGTGTTGCCTGTCTAGCCCCAGATGTCTCCATTATGCCTCAGAAACAGAGCTAGAAGTACATTCATCTGGCAGCAAAACTAACTGAAAAACTGGTTGGAAATTTGAAAAAAATTGCTTTGTTTGGCTCCATATCAGCCTATTGTTCAACATCTATTCTAGTTCACTTCGGGTACTAGTGCTGCTTAATTAGAAAAAATAATTGTTTCTCTGCTTGTAGACGTATCTACCGGAAACATAAGATGCTTTTCATTAATGGAAGCCAGATTCCATTTCTATGTGAGAAAGTATCCAAGTGTAACCTGTCAGGAAAGAGGGAAATGCCACTGATTAATTTAAGATAAACTCAGCATGGTTTTCAAATTTGTTTTTTCACAATGTATTTTAAAATCTAACATTTTGGCCCTTGTTCAAGGGCGCCATTTTGAGAGGGTAAGGGGATCAGCAGCTGTGCGTACTGGGATGCAGATTGTTTTTTATTCCCATTCTCCTGACTATCAGGGAGTGAGGGGAAAGTATTTATATTCCATGAATTACTCCCCTGCCCACTCCCTTCAACAGCACAGGGGCTGTCTGACCAGAGATGGGACCATTCTACGGTGTCCTAGAAAGCCTCGTCTATGTACCTCTCTGTCTCCTTTAGGTCCTCCAGTTCAGCCACTCTGGCTTCCAAAGTCCATACGCAGTCTCTGAGGTCCAGGAGCTCCTTACACCGAGTGCACACATACACCACTTGTCCATAGGCAAGGTAATCATACATGCTACATTGGGTACAATAAACAGGATAGCCCCCACTCTGCTGCTGGGCTTCTGGCTGCATTGTCTCCTGCAGATAATTAGATTATTGATAGGGTTTTTATTTAAATCAGGTAGTTTTGGTTTTAGTTTAGTTTAAATGAAGTTTTAAAGAACACCAAGTGTATCTAGTGAGAGGCATGCACAGAAGCCATGTACTTTCCTCTTGCCCTCTGATAGTCAAGGGAAGGAGAAGAAAAAGCAAGCCATGACCTGGTATGCAAGGCTGCTGTCCTTCCTACTCTCCTGAAATTGTGCCCTGATCCTTATATATAGCTTTCTTTATCAATAGTTTGCAAAAACCCTTACAAAGGATGGTAAACACACATTTATATGTAGCTCCTCCTGTTCACTAGCCCAGTATGAAGTTATTCAACATAGGGGAAGCATTGTGACTGTTTACACAACTTTGGGAAACTAGGCCTGAGCCTCCTTTTTGTGCTCTGTGTTGTGTCAGTGTATGTGCACCTCAGAAAAACCACCAGGAACAGGCTTTTTTCTGTAAAGAACACAGCACCGGATCACAGTTCAGCAGCCTCCTCTCTGCCTGCAGCCTATATGCTCCCAGCTCAGTCAGCGCTGAGACTCTGCTGGGGGGCAGAGGACACATCCTGGCAGGAACAAGGAAGTTCTCCCAACATGCCACAGTTTGTAGTCCTCAACTTGTAGTTCCCAAGGGAGATGCTCCTGAAGCACACTGGACCTTGGGCTCCATATAGATGAGCAAAGTGAGGCACAGAGAAGTGAAGTGACTTGTCCAAGGTTAGGTATGAGGTCAGTGACAAAAGTGGGGCTAGAGCTGAAGGCCTAGTGCCCTCTCAACTGAATCACATCCCTTGCCATATTTCTTATTGGACCATCTTAAGCATACTGATTTGCAGGGGGGAGGATGTTGACTATTTTGCCACTATCACCAATTCTTAACACCTTTTTGGAGGTCTCCCATTTAAATTCTGGCCTGACCCAATTTTGCTTTCACCTATGCAGGCAGAAAAGATCAAAGACTAAAGTTGGACTATTTATATCGGGAGCTGGGTTGTCTTCTTGAAAACAATTTGTCAGTTAAAGGGAGACAAGCCAAGTAGGTGATGCAAGTGGAGCATAGCAGAAGCTTAGTGGAATTTTACAGCGGCTTTCACTTTTGGGCTATGTCTAGACTGCAGCCATCTTTCGGAAGAAGCTTTTCTGGAAGAGATCTTTCGGAAAAACTTCTTTCAAAAGAGGGCATCCACACAGCAAAAGCGCATTGAAAAAGCAATGTGCTTTTTCAAAGGATAGCATCCACATTGAATGCTATCTCGCATTTAAGTTGTGTTTCGTATGGATGAAGTGGCCACCAGGGCACCTGTGCTTTTTTCTTGGGGGCCTCTTCTTTCAAAAGAACTCCCTCTTCCCCGTCCACACACGCTTTTTTCTGAAAGAGCTCTTTCAGAAAAAGGCTTCTTCCTCATAGAAGGTGGTTTACCGCTGTCAGAAAACCCCCTGTATTCTTTCGACTTTCTGTCAAAAGAACGCAATTACAGTGTGGACGGCTGTGTTTTTGGAAAAACTCTGCAATGTAGACATACCCTTAGAGTATTACTGAGGGTACAACCTTAACTTCTAAAGACTGACACTCACTCAAGGCCAAGTGAGGTGCGGAATGCCCAGTTGAAAAGGGACCCTTCCAGCCCTGTGAAAATGAGCGGGTAAGTGAGGGAGAGAGGGCAGGGATGGAGTAAGCAGGAGGGGGCCTCTGAGAAGGCCCAGAGCAAGGGTGTTCGGGTTTGTTCAGTCAGAAAGTTGGTAACCGTGAGGCCAAGCAAACATCATTTTTAACCACAAAGCAGCTTGCTAGGTAGGTGATCGAAGGAAAACAAGCCCAGCATTTGGTGACAGAGGTTTTGTGCTGAATGTAATTGTTCTGCTAAAAGTGCAGCTGTGAAGTAAAAGAGGGTTGGGTTCTGATCACAGTCAGCTTTGATTTCGGTTGCAGACTTTGCTGATGAGAGATTTAGCCAAAGACTGCAAAGCTGCTTCCTTTATAGTGTGATTTTAAATGAAACTAACAACTGACATATTGAAGACAGTGACACGGCACCTTCGCTGGATTGAATATTTCTGTGAGCAAGACAAGCAAACAATTCGTTTCTGAAGCTGTCATCTGTTTGTCAGCCCTGTTATTTTACAGATCGCATGACTGATTGGAAAAAAATGGTTCTTTCACTGAAGACACCCCTTCACCTCTCTGTTTCTTGTAATTCCTCTGGCCACATTAGTTATTTCTTGGCTTTAGTTTGTTATCTGAGGAAAGCAAAGGACTTGCTAATGAACAGAGTTGCCGACACTCTTGGAAGTGATTTTTACACTGGCATTTTTATTTAGATCCATGTTTTTAGGGCAAATCCACATGCTCTAAATTTGCAGATAGTCAGGTTTCACATAAGATATTGCTGCTTTCTCTATAGATTCAGTGAATGGCTGTTTTCCCCTGAGAAATCCTAAAATGTCATGGATTTAGCAACTCAGTCTTCTGTGGGGGCGCCATGGGGTAGGCTTTGCCTTGACTCATGGAGTACAATCTTTACCTACTTTTTGGAAATGAACTTTTATATCTCAATTTTGTCTAACTTCTGTCAGATATTGGTAGCCTGCAGTATTAGGTTGCTTTGTGAGCACCAATATCATCCTCTGTGTCTGCACTCAAGTTCTTTTAAGACAACATTCCTTGATCAATTCATTTTTTTCTTTTTATATGGCTCACTTTAACAATAAAAAGCCCCTTTTCTATAGGGGTTCTTAGTCTAGTCTGGCAAACATTTTCCTACAGATTTGACTTCAAGAAGAAAAACAAAATCTTTTAAGAGGGATTTGTGGCTCTTTGTTGAAATAATTTGAAATATTTCCATTGCAAGATTCCTGCTGTTCACTGCCTGGTTATATACACTGACTAAGTTAGGAGTCAAATAGCTGCTATGTTTCTGAAAAGACAAAGCAGGCTATTACATTTCTTGTTAGAGCAGATACAGTATGTCAAACACGTTGATTTATGTTGCATTGCTGAGATTAGGGATCCTAACAAACTGTACCAACTACACTTGGGTGATTTCAGTCACTGATGAGCAGAACAGGATGAACAATCAAAACTAAACTCTGAACCTCAGATACTCAGAGTTCATTTCATTTTATGTTGTTCTCTATTACTGTTCATGATGGTATTTGGAAAAAATAGTTGCAGATTCTAAATTTTTTCAAACCTAAAAACACATTTATTCTTACCCTGAAAATTCATACTGAAAATTGTTGTTTGTTATGTGCTATTCTTTATTCTCCTGCTTTCAACATAAAATAAATCACTCAGACTCTGGGCACAGAAATAATACCATGTGACTTAGCTGACCAATCACACAACAGAAATGAAACAGCAACTAGTCAGAGTAAAACAATCCAAGGAAAATGTATCCCTCTGTATTATTTGGTGAATATTTATAAATAAGTTAAACTGAAAAAAGTGAAGACTGGTCCATAAACAATTCACTAGAAAAAAAAAAGCTAAATTTATACGCAATATTGTTCATAATGAATTGTTTGCTTTGGATCACGTGATGGTTCAATCTACCCAGCTGTGTGTGGGTAGGGCATGGTTAATTAGAATTCACAATAATAACTTTTATTTTTAGAGGATTACCATAGTTTAGGTGTTTTACAAATAGTTCAGGTGACCATAAGGACAAATCTTGAAAATTCTTAGTCTAAATCAGGGCTACTCAACTTTGGAAGCCCTGGGGGCCACAATGATACTCACAGCACATGCCGAGGGCTGCAACTTAAGTGTAGTATACATGCAAATATATATGCAAATATTTGCAAATAGCTTCTTTCACACTGACAGGCATGAATACGAAGGTTAAGGCAAGACTACACAACACGCAGGCCCCATTTAAATAAGTTCTGCTGATATTAATAAAATACAATATTTACCTGATTTCCACCCATATAACAACACTTTTAATGAGCAATGACAATTCAGGAATTTAACTACTGAAATGCATATAAACAGAAGACCATTATATTGACTACTTTTTTGTTTAGGCTCCCACCTGCAGGCCATGTGCTGAGCTCCGCGTAAACCTAAACTGCACCATGGGCCGCATGCGGCCTGCAGGCCATGTATTGAGTAGCCCTGATTTAAATAATCTAATAATCTGAGTACAATTGTGCCAGCAAGAAAAAGGTACAGTTTGAGTTCTGATCCCTTCATTTCACTGACTCAGAACTGACACAAGTTAACCCTAGCTCCTATTTCCAACAGGCTTTAAAGACACAGATGTCCTTATTGTGTTGAATGAATTCCATAGTGTGGTTGATCCTGTGTTCAGTTCCTGAAGTTAAGGTGATAAAATTGTTAACACACTTCTGAGTTAGAAGATGCTTCTTGATTTGCTGCATAGAGTACTTCTTTTTTTAATCGGTGGGTCCTCAATCTTAGTAGATAAATGAAAGATGCCATAGCAAATTCACTAGTTGGCATGTCTCCTGTATTCTTAACTTCACCACCTTGGAACTGATGCCACCTGACTAACAAGCCTCATCGCTTCATCCAGGGCATCAAAATGGGGAGTGATCAACAAACTGAGAAGATGTTGCTAGTGGGTTACAGATCTAAAATTCAGACCTGTAAACAGCCCTTGAGGCATGACCTGCTCTTGAGTGTCAGGGAGAAGTGAGGAACAAGGACAAGACTGATACTTGGCAGATTGTGATGCTCCTGAGGAGGAAGAAAAACAATGTTCTGTTACAGTGGCCTTCCTGCTGTGCACAGAGGGTGAAGCTTCAGTGGAAACAAACTTAATGTGCATGTATTACTCCATAGCCGGTAAAGACCTTAAGGGCCAGTTCATAGATCATCCTGGGCACCTGCACATGTGAGTAAGGCAATGCGAGGCAAGTAACACTGATGTGGGGCAGGGGAAGTGGCTTCCCATGCATATGTGTGGGTGAAAACATTGGAGAGCCTTAAATGAATCTCTTCTTCTTTTTTTCTTGTTTAATGTGACTTTAAAACACATTATTTATTTAAGACCAGACCAAATAACCAGGGCAGAAATAACAAATGTGATGGATAAGCACAAAAGAGGCCATGGTAATGAATTGACATATAAGATAATAAGTTAAGATCAATGATATACTGACCTATAGAAAAAAGACACTTCATTATGGGTGCATCTACATAGCACTATGATTTCAAAATAACCATGTGAGCATCTACACAGCAATTCCGTTATTTCAAAATTATTTTGAAATAACAGATGGCTTATTCTGAAAACTGTAAACCTCATTCCATGAGGAATAATGCCCATTTATAAATAGCTATTTCAAAATAAGGCATGTGTGGACACAGCAACTGGAGTTATTTCAAAATAAGGGGCCTCCAGGAAATCCCACAGGTGCCCTGCTGGCCATTCTGTCCACACTCATCAGGACTCTATAATTCCTCTTCCCTGCAACTCTTAAAGCTGCAGCCACAGGGGAAAGGGCTTGTGGCAGGAAGTTGGCCCTGACAGCCTCCAGCCACACTGCTGTTGCCACAACTAGTCCTAGGGTCAGCATAAGTGACCCTTGAGTTCCCCAAGAGCCCTCCATCACTCCCAGGGAGCAGTCTGATGGCTCTTAGGAGCCTGCCAAGTGCCACAAGAGGCACGTGCTGTCCTGGTCTGGGGCAAAGAACCCTGTCCTCATTGAGGTGTGGGGTGAGGAGGAAAACCTCCAGGATCTCTGGGTGCAATGCTGATCTATATGGCTGCATGGCTGATAGCCTGGCCATGAAGGGCCACATCCAGACCCAGGAGTAGGTCCGGATGAAAATGAAGGAGCTCCACCTGGCCTATTCCAAGGTAAGGGAGCTCAGCTCTCGTTCCAGGGCAGAACCACACTTCTGCCCCTATTACCTGGACTTGCACTTCATCCTGGGGGTGGTGCAGGCCCTCCCCCACCCTTGGTGGCCAACTCATGCTGGAGACACCCGTCATCACCCTCCCAGGGGGGAAGAGCTGGCCGTGGGGAGGTAGAGAAGGAGGAGGACCCTGATGGGGCCAGCACCATGATCTCAGTGACCCTAGAGCCGGTACCCTACAGCCTGGGTGTGTCCCAGGCATCCTCTGGGGCTGGGGAAGGATCATCAGGTGAGTGATCTCAGGCACATGACACAGATAGGGTGGAGGTGGCAGGCAGTGAGGGGCTGAGGTGCACTCCTCATACAACTTTCTCAACCTGGGGAATTGCACTGCAGTCCATGCATGTGGATGCATGTGCAGTGCCAGTCTGGGCCACACAGCCCCAGGAGGCTGCACCAGACCACCCCTGGGCTCTTGCTCACACGGCCAGGGGAGGCCGGCCACACTTCAGACACCCAAGTGGGACACTGTCCCACCACAAGCCACCGCTACAAGGAGGCTGGAGATGGACACCCCCCTCCCACACGCTCACACACACACATGGCACACAGGAATGCCCGGACTTCTGAGGCAGCACCCACTCCCATGGACAGCGCTGCCAGGTGCAAATGCATCTTCTGCTCACACCCCCTTCCTCCCTACACCCGGAACCCATCTCCTCCAGTGGCCAGGGATATAAGTCCTCTCCTCTTAGGACACACTACCAGTGCCGCACCTGGCGTATGTGTGGCACTGGGGCAAGCCCAGCCAGCCCATGGCCACCCTCCCACTGACAGGATCCCGGTGTGGCAAGCAACTTCCCCTGCCTACCTGTCCATGGGAATTGGGGGGAGAGCCTGCTCCCTCAGGAACATCTGGGCTTCTGTAAGAAAGGGCCCACTTTCCAGGCCACAGATGGCCTTGCATCCCAGTTCATCCACCCTGAGAACTGTCAGTCTCAGCTCGCAGATGAGGGCAAGGCTTCAGAGACAGTGTTTCCAGGGATGATTGACTGTCTGTCTTTATTCTCCACAGCTGGACGAGCTGTGAGAAGGGGATAGGTGACACCTCCCAGGGCAGCCACAGGCACCAGAGAATGTAGGAGGAATGGCTGAAGGAGCACATCTCCATGCTCTGGGTCCTGCATGAGATGCTGGACCAGAGGCTCCAGGAGGACATGCAATTGCATGGAGTTGCTGCAGCAGGGCTGCACTATGTGCGCAACCACCCAGTCTCACCTCACCCACCAGGAGCCAGCTTCTTCTCCCATGCCAGCCTCTGCCCATGCCCCTGCCCCTCCTCCCATTCTGGACCCTGTTCCAGCTCCACCTCCTGCCTCCCCCCCTAGCCTTCCCCTTCCTCATGGTCCCTGAGGTCCCCATAATCAAGGTGTTGGTACCAACCGAGCCAGGCACCAATCCCACTCCCAGCTCTGAGTCTCTCCTTCCCCCTTTTGTCCCCACTCAAAGTTTCTCATCTCCCCCCACTCTCCTCTCCCAGGTTCTTTCTTCAGACCCTCCCCAGTTACTTTGACCCCAAACATAAACCACACACAGTTGATTGTTGCCAAAAAAACAATGTCAGTTTTATTGTCTCTGCGGGGAAGGGGGGAAGGGAGGGGTGAGGAAGGAAAGGTAGAGAAGGGTAAGGCCCAGGCCCCTAGTGGGGAGGCCCCAAGGAGAGTGTCACTAGGGTCCTTGTGAGAAACTCTCCCACAGGGCCTCCCGGATGTGCACACCCACCTGAGAGGCCTGCCAGATGGCCATGCCTCCTAGCCAGCCTCTGTGCCCCCACCCAGGGAGGAACGCCTCCCCTTTCTACTCACATATGTTGTGGAGCATGCAATGCATGGTCACCACATGGGGAATGTTCCACTCCCCAACGTCCAGCTGGGTAAGGAGGCGTCTGAACCTCATGTCAAGATGCCCAAAGGCGCCCGCTACTACTATGTGGGCCTGGATGAGCCTGGCATTAGAGCATTCCTTGCTGGGGTCAAGGTGTTCGGTGTAGGGCTTCATGAGCCACGGCATGAGAGGGTAGGCTGCATCCCCCATAGTGGCATGTCTACGTCCTCAATCCTGATGGTGTGCTTGGGGAAGAAAGTGCCGGCCTCCAGCTTTCGGAAGACACTGGAGTTTCTGAAGACGTGGGCATTGTGTACCTTCCCCGACTACCCAATTCAGATGCTGGTAAACTGCCTGTGGTGGTCGACCAGGGCCTGCAGGACCATGGAGAAGTAGCCCTTAAGCTTCCTGGTCACTCATTAATGGATCTCCAAGTCACTGTTTTGTTTCAGACCAATTCCACAAGCCAAATACCCAGAGAAGAATAGGAAATTAACTTCATTCACAAGTTTAATTCCTATGCTAGTGGTCTGAACCAGGATATAAGATGGCTCACACACTGTCTTTCACCTTTTAATGACTTAAACAATCAACCAGACAATGGAGGTGCTGATGCTTCTTAACGGCCTCTTGTAACTATTTACACTATCTACTCACTGTCTCTCTTTTTCCTCCCCCCCACTTCCCTTATTTATTTTTGGATCTGGACTTATTATACTCCAGTCATCTGAAGAAGTGGGTTTTGTCCACGAAAGCTCCTGATATCATCTACATATTCTGTTAGTCTATAAGGTGCTTCTAGACTATTTGTTGTTTTTTAAGTTTTTCCTATTGGTAAGGGGAGGAAATACCAATAAGGGGAAAGGAAAACATCCCCCACTGAATATGCATCAAACATAACAAAGGCAGCGTAACATATTATAGAAGTGGCATCCCAGTCCAAGGGCAGTAGGAGAAGGAGATGTAGACCTTAGGAGGTGCCAGAATGATGGGGAAGGTGATGATGACAAGGAAAATGATGGCTAGCACTTCAGGTTGTTCCAGAAGGTATGGCATGAGTATATGGAAATACAGTTGTATGTTCCCTATCTATCTTAAGTTGGGATGCTTGTGACTGTGCTAAAAGTATTAATAAACTATATTTGTAAATATACACAAGTTCCTATAGTGTGTGTGTTGCAACTGTGCACATCAGAGCTCCCAACCATAGAATAATTTAAATACTGGTCCTGATCCTGGGACAAGAACATGCCAACCCTCAAAGTGGTAACTTGAAAGGATAAATAATTGATATAATTATATATTATCCAAAGATCAGGTAACACACATGCACCCCCAAAACATTGACAGCAGCTATGACTCCCTGCCCGAATCTCAGTCACTATATTCAACAGAATAGGATAAGCAAGATGTTTCTTCTAAAATGATTGGCAGAGAGGTTAGGAATGTTGCCATTAATTTTTCACTCTCATATTTCAGCCCTACCATCTCCTTCAGTGAATGGGATAGTCCACATTTTGCTCAGAGTTGGACTCCGCATTGGAGCTGTCTGCAGCCTCCGGAGGCTATATGCATTTTACATGTAGATTACATTTTGAAGGTTAGCTCTGCAACCATAAGAGCTAGTTTTAAGCACATATTGTCACTTACATTGGATAGTTCTAGCAGGAAACCACAGCCAACTGGAAGCAACATGCTATTAATAATAGCATTTATAGTGAGGCAGCACCTAAAATGTATTGGGCATTCCCAATAGAGAGGAAGGTAGCCCATGCCCTGAAGTATTTACTTACATACTGGTAAAATGCTGCATCTCCTTTAGCTTTCAAACACTGCATCATAATGCTTAAATTCCAACAGCTGTTCTTTATTGATTAAACCTTTAATCATTTATCAAAATGTTTCCATTCATGTTGGATTTGGAAACATTTTAATATGAGGATTAACTACTAGATGCTGTCCCTTTAAATTTAAAATACATACAAGGAGGATGTTGGAAGGAAACTCTTGTGTGTGTGTGTGTGTGTGTGTGTGTAACTGGAACTACTTATTTTGAAAATGTTTTTCCATCCTGCTTCCAATGTTGTGCAGTTTCATGTTCTGACTATGAGCATGGCCAAAACTGAGGTTGGCTTCTCCCAGGGCACGCTTTTTCTTTAGTTCTCAAGCACTCTTACCTTGATAGTAATTTTTCCAATCAGCCCCTTTCATTATCTGGTGGCAGTATTAATTCAAGATGCATTCACATTGAATAGTTCTATCTTATCTGAACAAGGCACGTGGAACAGCGTTCCAGCACAATAGAAGCAGCACTATTCTGAGTCCATAATTATATTCACACTTGGTGTGCTGCTAGAATTACTTGCAAGTTAAACCTATTGAGTGCTGGTGTTTCTGAGTCTCCTGGATTGGTGAAGAAGAAACACTTAATGTTGGCTGTAACTGATTGGACTCTCCCAAGTTCTCCTGAGAAATGTTATCATTTAGCTGCCTGCCTAGAAACAGTTAAGTCTGACCAGCTTTCTTGGGAAATGGGACTGGGGTGTGGGGATTCATTTTGGAGATTTGAAAAAAATTGTATTTTAATGGAATAGACAAATCTAGTTTCTTTTTATAAGCAAACCCCCTCACTTTTTAGGGCCTCTTAAATTTATAAAAGACACAAAAGAATAGAAGACCCCTATTTCTTTTTTCCTCAGGCCCCATAATGGTGTAAAGAACCTTGATGGCCAGCATAATGGGAATCTTATTTCTCTTATGACAGCTCGTTCATGTCTCATTGATTTGTAACCTGCACACTTGAGAGCACCCCACCTTTCCCCTTCTGTGGGCTCAAGGGGCAACCTGGTTAATGTAGACAAACCACCCTTTCCCAGTTCCTAGGGCTCCCGAGTGAAAGGCACTTATCTTCACCCCACCCCATTCCTATGGTTCAGGGCAAGCCAAACCCAATTCCCATGGCTCAGGGAGTAATCTGCAAATTCATGCGGACTTTTAAAAAATAATTGTTGCCCCATACCTAATTTTGATAAGGATGGACTGATGAGTTTTCGCAATGTTTGTATTTCAGCTGTAACATAACTTGGTTGGTTTGCCAATACCTCTCTGTTAGTACCATCCAATATGCCAATTCCTGTGCCAGTTCCACCCAAACCATTTTCCAATATGTGGCTTAGGAGCCCTTTCTTTAGGCTACCTACCAGTATGCTTTTAAGATCTGTGCTTGGAAGGCCATCCAGAAGAGTTTCAAAAGTCACCCAGCTGATTGGCAGAGTGCCCACAGCCGGCAGCATGTGATTCTATTGGTGATGCACATCTGCATGTGCTTTGGTGCACATAACAAAAGTTATTCTCCACATGGATGGAAAAAATTAGAGGGAACATTGCTACCCACCCCTCTTGGCTTCAAGCAAACCAATTACTTTCAATGCTTCACACTTTCAATACGTCTACACTGCAACGATATTTCAGGATACTGGAGTATCCCAAAATAGTTATCCCACGTCTTCACAGCAAGCCCATTATTTCGGGCTCACTATTCCGCCATCCCTGTAAACTTCATTCTATGAGGAGTAAAGGATGTTTCAGAATAGAGCTTTATTTCAAAATTTGGTGCAGTGTAGAAATAAGCTATTTCAAAATAGCATTGAAATTGCCTAGCTCAAATTGCATATCTTATTTTGAGTTACGGTGCTGTGTAGATGCACCCTGAGATAGTGTTAAAGCAGTTATATCTTCACTAGGCCTTTGCTGTATTGCCCCCCTATAGTAGTCAGGGAAGGTGCTATAATAGTCTTCCTTCCCTTTCATCAAATTTTATACAATACCACACACATTCAGCTGGGCGTACTGCCAGAGGTTACTGCATATTTTTTTTAGCAACCAATGTTTTTACATACTGCTATTCCCCGTGGTAATTCAGTTTTGTGCTTTAAATTTTTTACATTCATTCTTCCATTTCCACTAAAATATAAACCTTGTGTCCCATGCATATTTTGCCTTTAAAGATGCTTTCACCACAAGTGGATGTTTCCCTGTTAACAGAATGGTGTTCTTTGGCTCTACCTTTCTGTGACATTTGTTTCCGTAAATACAGTTCAAGTGCTCATTAATCTTTTTCTGCCCAGCCATAGTATCCACCTTTTTAACGCAAGACACACCAATGTTAGCAACAAGACAACACAAAACATATATCATAAAACACAATCTTCATCATGACAATTGTTCCATGGTATTCTGGATTCTGGTGCCAGCTTTTCCGAAGGTTCTAAAAGACAAAAAGAACATATTTTACCCCTAGGGAGGTGGCAGATTATTGCTTAAAATACCCCTTGCTTTTACAAAGCTTCTTGCTGATTACAGGCAAAACAGAGGAACTACCTCCATATTTTCCTGTGTTTTTGTTCTATACGCAGGCCACATTTGTAATGATTTCTCTGCATTGCCATATTTTAAGTTTATTTACAGGTAATACCTGAGAAGCTTTATTAATTACCATAAAACTTTTTTAACATGAGGTATGTTTCCAATTATCACTTCTAGTATGCTTTAAATGCTTTCCCCCAAAATCATACCCGTTATTCATTGTAGCAAGATTACCCATTTAACATTAAAATGTACCCCAATGTTCAATGCTAACAATAAGATTATCATCCAATGCATTACAAGTAGGCATTAGTAAGTATTTTGTTATACTATGCCTTTAATTTACACAATTTGTCTTTGAGACTAGTGTGTTAATCTCTTAGAAACTTTGCATAGACTTATAAATTTATCCTTAGGGTTTTGATGGGATAAGTTTTTAAAGGACACTTGCTTTCTAAAGGGTAACCTGTACCTCACTATCAGGACTGCCTTTTCTCCTACCTCCCTTTGCTGGATGGTCATAATTTACTCTTTCTTGCATATATAAATTTATATGCTGAACAGATAAGTCCGTTATCTGCTGCCTCTTTGTGCTACAATCTATTGGCAGTTATCTCTCTCCCTCTCCCTCTCTCTTCTATCAGCTAGGTAATTTGCAACACAGACACCGCTGGATGTTAGTTTCTCCTTGGAGCTTTAAAAATAAAATAAATATGTAACCCCCTTTTTCCTCCCTGGGTTACTCAGGAACAGGTCACACTCACAGGTGTGCCTAGGTGCCTGATGGTTTTAATATAAAAGGAGATCCTGAGTACCCCAGTGGTGATGTTGTTTAGTTGGGGAAACCCTATCCACCCCCTTGCTGCAGCCTCTTGCTCATAAAGAACATACAATGGTGGTGCCTCCAGCTGGCTGGCCCTGTACACACTTACTGGTGTACCTTGAGAGCCTCCAGGAATAAACTTATTCCAGCAACAATTACAAATCATAAATAATATACATCTAATAGATTATATTAGACTGAGCTACCTTTATTTAACAACTTAAAGCAACAGGGTTTAACAGATTAACAGTAAATAACATTAACAAAGTACACAGAAATAATAGGAAAACGTATCTATCTGGCATTTGCACTGCCACTATTTATCCCACCCCAGAGTGTGCACTCCTCTGGACTGGATGTTCTCTGTAGGTGGTGTGTGTGTGTGAGTCCAGCTGTACAGCCAGCTGCAAATTCCCTCCTCCAGTGAAGCAGGTTCCACCAACTGCCAGCAGCTCTGGATCACTGGGCTGGGCGCTCTGCCTGTCTTTGGACCCAGAGTTAGTCTATATCTCTGAGGTCTGTCCCAGGCAGCAGTTTCCCAAAGAGCCCATTTACTTACAGCCTCCTTCTGTGTGCTGGGTGTCGTGTAGTCCTTCTGAGCCACAGGCACAGCCAGAGAGTCTCTCCCCTCTAGCGCAATCAGAAGCAGCCTGCCTAGATCCCAGTTCCAAAGGCTCTCAGTCCCAGTCTCTATCTGCAACATAACAGCTCCTGGACTGAATAAGACTCCTCCACAGCAGCCTGGTTCCTTTTGTTCCAAAAATCATGGAGAGCCCCCAGACTGCTGAGCCTCTTTCCACATGGAGAGCCTCAGACCAAAACTTCCTTCCTGGTTTCCTCAAGGGCTCATGGGAATTGTAGTACCTATAGCTAGATTGCAGCACACAGGATCCTCCCAGAAAAAAGTCAGAGGCACCTTTAGCAGGGGACTACAAACAATTATATATTCCCCTTCCATGATTTAAATTGTGAGGAATGGAACTATTTTGACTATGACAAAGTTCTTCACCAAAGACTCTTGAGCAAAGTTAGCTGTCAAGGGCTAAGAGAGAAGGTCCTCTCATGAATCAGTAACTGGTTAAGAGATAGGAAACAAAGAGTAGGGATAAATGGTTTTCAGAATGGAGGGAGTAAATAGTTGTGTCCTCCAGGGATCTGTATTGGGACCAAAGCTAGTTAACATATTCATAAATTAAATGAAAAATGTGCAAACAGGGAGGTGGCAAAATTTTCAGATGATAAAAAATTACTCGAGACAGTTAGTCCAAAGTAGACTGCATAGAATTACAAAGGGATCTCACCATAGTGGGTGCCTAGGCAATAAAATGACAGATGAAATTCAAGGTTGATAAATGCAAAGCAAGGCACATTGGAAAATATAATCCCAATTACACATAAAAAATGATGAGGTCTAAATTAGCTGTAACACGTCAAGAAAGAGATCTTAGAGTCATTCTGGATAGTTCTCCAAAAAAAAATCTTAATGAGCAGCAGCAATCAAAAAAGCAAACAGAATGTTGGAAACCTTTAGGAAAGGGATCGAAAATAAGATAAGAGACTGTCTTTTTGCCTCTTTATAAATCCATGGTAATGATGATAATAGTAAGGCAGAAAATATCATACTCCCTCTATATAAATCCATGGTATGCACACACCTTGAATGCTGCGTGCTGATGTGGTCACCCCATTTTAAAGAAAACTATATTGGACTTGGAAAAGATTCAGAAAAGAGCAACAAAAATGATGAGGGGCGTGGAATAGCATCCATATGAGTAAAGATTAATAAGATTGGGACTTTTCAGGTTGGAAGAGAGAGGATCGAGGAGGGGAAAAGGCAGAGATCTCTAAAATCATGACTGGTGTAGAGAAAGTAAATGGGAAAGTGTCTTTACTCCTCATAATACAAGAACAAGGATCACCAAATGAAATTAATAGGCAGCAGGTTCAAAATCAACAAAAGGGAGTATTTCTTCACACAACATGCAGTCAACTTGCGGAACTCTTGGCTTTCACAACATCCTCAGGAAAAGACTGTAGCAAAGTTCAAAAAAGAGCTAGATAAATTAATGGAGGATAGGGCCATCAATAGCTATTAGCCAGGATGGGCTTCTTGTCAGTTCTTGTACAGAGTTTCTCCCACAGGAGCCTAAGCTACTCCCTGTGGGTAGTCCTACCCACTTAAGATCTATTTCTAGACTCTCGCTCACAGAACCCAAACCAGAAGGTTCTTATATCTATTGGTAAATTCTAACTTCTCCGAAGTGCTTCCCCTGCCCTTATACTGAATTCCTTACAGTGGGGGTGACTAATTATCATTAAGTTGCCATGTTACCATCAGCTGGGGGATAGCTAGTAGGTCAGAGGCAAGGCTGAGCCTGGCTTCTCAGAAAGGGCCAGCCAACCTGTAAAAGACTCCTTTGGGATTATACTTCCCCTTTCCTTTTAAAGGCTAAACCAGACAATACAGCATCACCCCTTAATAAGGCTACTGTCCTGTTCTCTTGTAATAAGCAAACAGTCCTGACTAGAGGTTGGGAAGGGAAGGGTAACTACAGCATACAGTAGGGACAAGGATACTTTATAGGACACTTAGCAAATCTATTGATTTCTAAATATTCTGAGTTGTTTGGGTGACATCTAAGAACTTAGGTAGTCAGAGAATAGGACTCTTCTATGATTTCACACATGCTTCTTTGAAGCAGAGAAGAATAAGGGCTTGAGAGGTGGGTTTAGAGTTTCATGGTGCTTTTGTTATAAAAGGAGATGTAACAGACAAAGGATTCAGATCCTGAGGCAAGCAGGGAAGACTAATCTTCCTCTTCTCCTCTCTATCTGCTTCCTCCTTCCTGTGCTTTTTGTATCACTGGTCTAATGGCCTAATTAGTCTCTCAGTTCATCAATTAGGCAAAGCTCTTCTTAATGAAGTTTGCTCTAGAGCAATTAATTTGGGCTGCAGTGACCAGAGTGCTGTCTGAGCTCCTATTTTCCAGCACTCTGTCATACCACCCTAAAGATGAGCTTATAAGTACCACCTATAATTCATGCACCACATAAAGTTCTGGTAGCATTAAGGGACACAATAGAAGAAGAATTGCACCACGTGGTGAAGTTGCAAGTAATAACAAAAGTTATTAATAACAACAAACCTACAAAATGGGTCAATTCAATAGTAGTTGTAGACAAATCAGATTGAGATGAAATAATAGCCTGGGATCCAAGAGTTAGGAATAAAAGTAATACGAAGGGAACATTTTAAGTTGCCTATGGTAGAAGAAGTCAACAGTAAGTTAGCAAAAGCTGCAGTTTTTCACTGTCCTACATGCCAGTGATGGTTTTTGGCAAGTACAGCAGGTTGACCAAAGGTCTAGCTTCTGGATGTTCAACACATCATTTAGCAGGTACATGTTCCTCACACTTCCTTTTGTCATCTGCCCAGCTCCTGGAATGTGGCAGAGCAATCTGACAGTCATTTGAAGGTCTGCAATATGTTGACTATTCTATAGGTGACATACTGGTGTGAGGAAATGATTCTTTGGTGAAGTGTCTGCAACCCTGGAACTTTCCCTTGCAACAAACCCCATTGCCAGCTTTTTCCACATATTTACTCTGCTGACACCATTATTGGACCTAACCATGTCAGTTACAAGATCAAGAACACATATTCCTGTTCATCCAGAAATATAATTTATGCCATCATTTGCCAACAGTATCCGTCTGCAATGTATATTGGACAAACTTCTCAGACACTTCGCTAAAGAATCAATGCACACAAAACAGACATCTGATAGTTTCACAAAGAAAAAAAAGTTTCTTGCCATTTCAACCAGACTGGGCATTGTCTCAACGACCTTACTACATGCATCCTGCTTCAAAGAGACTTTAAAAGGAAGCCTCAGAACTGTCATTCATGCTTAAATTTGACACTTTACGAATGGGCCTTAACAAAGATGCTAATTATCTTACCTATTACAAAGATAGCTTCCCCAATTATCATCCCTAATATCATTATCACCCCTCACCCCCTCCCTCTGTTCTAAAATCTGATTTGTCAATTTTATTTGTGTTCACTTTTTTTGATTGTATCCCTTTGGTATATATGGTCATGCCAATTTTCTTCCACAATTTGATCTGAGGAAGTGGGTCTGGCCCACGAAAGCTCATCACCTAATAAACCATCCTGTTAGTCTTTAAAGTGCTGCATAGTCCTGTCTTTTGTTTCAGCAAGACCAGACTAACACGGCTACATGTCTATTACTATTCTACTTGTAATCTAGGCTGTGGTGTCCTTTTTAGGGCCTCTTCGTTACTTTTTCTAACTGTCCATTTTACTTTGAATAATCTATGTGGATATTGGCATTGAAAGCTTTGGATCACAAACAATCAACTAATTTTTCATAGCAACTATACAGGCATCAGATGATTGTAACTTTGGCAGCTACTGACTTGAACTGGATTTGAACAAATGAGCTAGGGAGAAGGAGAGGTTCAGTTCCTTTATGAATATCTTGAACAGTTCATTCAAGCCTCCTCAGCTTTATTTCTGGTCTGCTCATGCTGTCTAGAGTAGTTCACAATTGAGCGTGCCAATCTCTGGTCAGGCTGTCAGAAAACATGAGACACCCCCCACCAGTGGTGTATTCTGTAATTAGACTTCATGAAGTCAATATCACATATGCACTCCTGGGCCCCTATATTAGTCTTATCATCAAGCCACAGACTGTCCCCTTAGGCTCTCCAGCATGCCTTCCAGCCCAGACAACCTAGACATTGTGCCGAAAGGTTATTAAAACCAAATATCACCTTACATTGGATTATTTCCAATCCCAAATGATTGGTCACTTTCCCCAAGTGAGTTAATATTCTTGATCTTACACCAAAAATAATGCTGTCAACCAACTTTTTTCATAAAACAGATTTATTAGCCAAGAAAAAGAAATGAACGAGAAAGAAGTTAAAGCAGGTAAAATACTTCAACAGGTGAGTCCAAGTGTATAAATCCAAAGTGGTAGCCGACATGAAGTAGTCTGCTAGTTTTCCAAGAATCTCTCTGGATTACCCAAAATAACTTTGGAGATCTCAGTGTTCCTGTTCAATTTTCCACCCTGTTGGAATCCAAAAGAGGTCAGAGATACAAGATCATTCCCTGGATCCATTCTTATAGCTTCCCCGGAAAGCAATCTGCCAAGTGTTTCCATCACAGTGTGTGTTTTTCCATTGTTGACTAAACACAGATAGGGACCGCGGATTTTCTGTTTTCCAAAACAGTGACCAATGCTTTGAAGTTAGCATGCTTCCTCATTTACAGTTTCAATCCAGTTTAATGAGCAATCCAATTAAAGTTACACAGTGCATTTAGTTACAGTAATCCCAACAATCTTTCATTAGTTTTCATGCCATTTATATATCCAGTAAATCCTCACTAACATACAATGTTGATTTAGGGTTAATTAAGTACAAGATATAATAATAATTAATAATAATGCAATGTAATAGCAAACAACAGGTTACAGGCAAGTGCAGACAATAACCTAAGCATTTATTTGATACCCAACATAAATTAATTGTCCTATGCCTCCTAGCCCACTTTATATTTCTTTGACATTCACACAAAAGTGAATTGGCACCTGGTTTTGATTTGAGCTGGTCTGTCAGCATCACACTGAGTTAGTCTGTCACAACAATTTTCAGTGATCATTTCATCATTCTATTTTATATGGCATAGATATGGTATATAAGCTCTGCTTATGGATGAAAATACACATTTGAAGAGTTCTAAAAAGCCATTTCTTCACCTCAGCAGGAACATACAACACAAGAAAACTGTTTGTATCTTTTACTCTGGAGGGTGATGCTCTTTTCACCTTTGGCAAAGCAACATGATACAAAATAAACTGGAGCTTTTTGTCTTTAGAAGGAATGCCTTATTTCTCCTGAAGCATCTTTGTTGTCAAGATTTCAAAGCACCTGACAAATAAGTAATCTTTGCAACTCTTCTGTGGTGTAGGGAAGTATTTACAGAGGGGGTAACAGAGGCACAGGGAAGTTAGGGTATGTCTAAACTGCAACACTATTTTGAAATAACTAGCACTATTCCGAAATAATTTAGTCCATGTCTACACAGCAGTTATTTCGAAATAGTGTCAAAATACTGTTAAGCTGGAGGACTTCTTACTCTGACTCCTGTAACCCTCATTGTACAAGGAATAAGGAAAGTCGGAAGAAGAGTGCTCTATTTCGAAATAAGTGCTGTGTAGAATCTCATAGACTTTAAGGTCAGAAGGGACCATTATGATCACCTAGTCTGACCCCCTGCACAATGCAGGCCACAGGATCTCACCCACCCACTCCTAGAATAATCCTCTCACCTATATCTCAGATATTGAAGTCCTTGAAACAATGGTTCAAAGACCCCAAGATGCAGAGAATCCTCCAGCTGTGATCTGTACCCCATGCTACAGAGGAAGGCGAAAAACCTCCAGGGCCTCTGACAATCAACCCTGGAGGAAAATTCCTTCCTGACCCCAAATATGGCGATCAGCTAAACCCTGAGCATGTGGGCAAGACTCAGCAGCCAGACACCCAGAAAGTTCTCTATAGTAACTCCTATCATCCCTCCATTGACCTATTTACCACTGATAATGAATGGTCAATTAGTTACCAAGACCATGTTATCTCATCAAACCATCCCCTTCATAAACCCATCTAGTTTAATCTTGAAGCCAGATAGATCTTTTTCCCCCACTACTTCCCTTGGAAGGCCGTTCCAGAACCTCACTCCTCTAATGGTTAGAAACCTTCGTCTAATCTCAAGTCTAAACTTCCTACTAGCCAGCTTATATCCATTTGTTCTTGTGTCCACACTGGTATTAAGCTTAAATAATTCCTCTCCCTCCTTGGTATTTATCCCTCTAATATATTTAAAGAATGCAGTCATGTCCCCCCTCAGCCTTCTTTTGGTTAAGGTAAACAAGCCAAGCTCCTTGAGTCTCCTTTCATAAGACAGGTTTTCCATTCCTCGGATCATCCTAGTGGCCCTTCTCTGTACCTGTTCTAGTTTGAATTCATCCTTCTTAAACATGGGAGACAAGAACTGCACACAGTATTCCAAATGGGGTCTCACCAATGCCTTGTATAATGGCACTAACACCTCCTTATCCCTACTGGAAATACCTCGCCTAATGCATCCCAAGACCGTATTAGCCTTTTTCATGGCCATGTCACAATGGCGGCTCATAGTCATCCTATAATCAACCAGGACTCCGAGGTCCTTCTCCTCCTCCGTTACTTCCAACTAATGTGTCCCCAGCTTATAACTAAAATTCTTGTTATTAATCCCTAAATGCATAACCTTACACTTCTCACTATTAAATTTCATCCTATTGCTATCACTCCAATTTACAAGGTCATCCAGATCTTCCTGTATGATATCCCAATCCTTTTCTGAATTGGCAATACCTCCCAACTTTGTGTCATCCGCAAATTTTATCAGAACACTTCCACTTTTGGTGCCAAGGTCAGCGATAAAAAGATTAAATAAAATTGGCCCCAAAACTGATCCCTGAGGAACTCCGCTAGTAACCGTCCTCCAACCTGACAGTTCACCTTTCAGTATGACCCGCTGTAGTCTCCCCTTTAACCAGTTGCTTATCCACCTCTCAACTTTCATATGAATCCCTATTTTTTCCAATTTAACCAATAATTCCCCATGTGGTACTATATCAAATGCCTTACTAAAGTCAAGGTAGATTAGATCCACCGCATTTCCTTTATCTAAAAAATCTGTTACTTTCTCAGAAAAGGAGATCAGGTTGGTTTGGCACGATCTACCTTTCGTAAAACCATGTTGTAATTTGTCCCAATTGCCATTAGCCTCAATGTCTCTAACTACTTTCTCCTTCAAAATTTTTTCCAAGATCTTGCATACTACAGATGTCAAACTAACAGGCCTATAGTTACCTGGGTCACTTTTTTTTCCTTTCTTAAAAATAGGAACTATATTAGCAATTCTCCAGTCAAATGGTACCACCCCTGAGTTTGGAGATTTATTAAAAATTTTTGCTAATGGACTTGCAATTTCATGTGCCAGTTCCTTTAACATTCTTGGATGAAGATTATCTGGGCCCCCGATTTACTCCCATTAAGCTGTTCAAGTTTGGCTTTTACCTCGGATATGGTAATATCTACCTCCATATCCTTAGTCCCAATTGTTATGTCACCATTATCCCTAAGCTCTTCATTAGCCTCATTAAAGACTGAAGCAAAGTATTTGTTTAGATATTGGGCCATTCCTAAATTATCCTTAACCTCCACTCCATCCTTAGTAATTAGTGGTCCTACTACTTCTTTTTTTGTTTTTTTCCTATTTATATGGCTATAAAACCTTTTACTATTGGTTTTAATTCCCTTTGCAAGGTCCAACTCTACCTGACTTTTAGCCTCTCTCACTTTGTCCCTATATGCTCTAACCTCAATAAGGTAGCTTTCTTTACTGATCTCTCCCATCTTCCACTCCTTATATGCTTTCTGCTTTTTCTTAATCACCTCTCTGAGATGCTTGCTCATCCAGCTTGGTCTACCACACCTATCTATAATTTTTTTCCCTTTTCTTGGGATACAGGCTTCTGACAGCTTCTGCAACTTTAACTTAAAATAATCCCAAGCCTCTTCCACCTCAAGATCCATAATTTCTTTAGTCCAATCAACTTCCCTAACTAATTTCCTTAATTTATTAAAGTTAGCCCTTTTGAAATAAAAAACCCTAGTCTCAGATTTTTTTTTGTTTATCCTTCCATTTAATTTGAACTGTATTAGCTCATGATCACTCGAGCCAAGACTGTCCCCTACAACCATTTCATCTATGAGGTCCTCGCTACTCACCAAAACCAAATCTAAAATAGCATCCCCCCTTGTTGGTTCAGCAACTACTTGATGAAGGAATTCATCAGCTATCACATCTAGGAAAATCTGAGCCCTATTATTATTACTAGCACTTGTTCTCCAATCTATATCTGGAAAGTTGAAATTTCCCATGATTACGCCGTTTCCATGAGTAATTACTTCATTAAAAAAATTAAAGAGGTCTCTATCCATATCCAAATTGGATCCTGGTGGTCTATAACACACCCCAAGCACTATCCCAGGGGAGGATCTGATAGTTTTCTTCCCCAATGTGATTTTTGCCCAAACAGACTCTGTCTTCTCCATTCCATCACTTTTTATTTCTTTACAATCTACCTCATCTTTGATATACAATGCGACTCCACCACCTTTACCCTTATTTCTGTCTTTCCTAAACAGCACATACCCTTCAATACCTGTACTCCAATCATGCCTAGTATTCCACCATGTTTCTGTTATTCCTATAATATCTGGTTTCACTTCCTGGACCAATAGCTCTAGTTCCTCCATTTTGTTACCTAGGCTCCTCGCATTGGTGTACAAACATCTTAATTTTTGCTGTTTGGCCTCACTCACATTCTTTACCCAATTTGGCACAGACGTTGTACCTCCAATATGACCTATTAGACTGGTATCCACCCTACCCTTCCTCATGTACATTCTCCTACCCCCAGCTATATCCTTTCTTACTTTGTTTTCCTCCCTCTCGGTGTTAAAATCTGGTGTAGAGATTACCTGGACATCTCCCAACCGTCTCCCCCAAATTCCTAGTTTAAAGCTCTCTTAATCAGTTGAGCCAGCCTCCATCCTCGAAGTCTATTTCCCTCCCTACTTAGGTGAAGTCCATCCCGAGAGAACAGTCCTCTGTCCATAAATGCCTCCCAGTGACCATACATCCCAAAGCCCTCCTTATAGCACCACTGCCTAAGCCATCTATTGATCATCATAATGCTGTCACATCTTAGTTGCCCTTCTCTAGGAACAGGCAGAATGCCACTAAAGATCACCTGAGCCTCAATTTCCTTGAGCGTCCTCCCCAGCCTAGCATAGTCTCCCTTAATTCGTTCCAGCGAGAATCTAGCTGTATCATTTGTTCCTACATGAAGGATGATCAATGGATTCCTTCCTGCTCCCTTAATAATCCTCTTCAATCTCAGTTCCACATCCCGTATCTTAGCACCTGGCAGACAGCACACCCTTCTATTCTCTGGATCAGCTCTATTTTGAAATTAGCTATTTTGAAATAAGATACACAATTAACGTAGCTCAATTTGCATAGCTTAGTTTGAGTTAAGCCCTGCAATGTAGACTCACCCTTAGTGACTTGCTCAAGGTTATGTTACAAAGGAGTCAAACTGAGCAGAAGGGTCAATGCTATGACACGCCCTTATAACACATTATGTAGGGCCATTCTTCCTGGTGACACACATGGACAATCTCATTTTCTTATACAGACAAAAGTTAAAAATAGGTGCAGATATCGTCAACATATCCAGGCCAAATAAGAAAGTAATATCAGCATTATTTTCTAATTTCTTGGAGTGGGCTAAATGAATGACTTATCACCCTCAGTACTCAAAAAAATCATTTAAGGACCACAAAGTCAATGAAAGAACTGGGGATAGAACCTTATTTCAATCAACCCCCTGGATAGATTAAACAGGCTACTTGTAACCAACGAATAGTCTGAAAGTGCTTTGTACAACAGTTTTGTATGCACAGAAGAGCTGTTTCTGTAGGCACCTCATCCAAGATGCCATTACTGCAGGATATGATAATCAATGCATTACAGAGATGCCCTGCAAGCAAGTCGTGAAGCACGAAGCAAAGTTTTTCAGTAACCCTTTATTTTTGGCAAACTTTAGGATCCCCTGAATCTCTCCAGGGAATGAACTATAACAGCCTCAAACTCAATATGAGATCTCAGCATTTTGTTTAATAAGGTACATTAGAAAGTGAAATAAATGTGTAATAGGATGGATGGAACTAGATAAAGAGGATCAGGCTTTAGGGGGGACCAAAATTGGTGAGGGACTAGAGGTTTTCAAATGAAAACCTGGGCTGCAAACCTCAACATCTATTAGTGGCCTCCCTGCATGTTTAACAAAGTTTTTTTCTTATAGTGCTGCCTGTTCACACTGTTGTTATTGGTAACAAAATGGCTGTTTAATGACATTATTCGCTGAGATAATTCAGTATTTTCCAATGCCAAATATTCAAATATCACATGATACTTAAAAATAATACATTTTGGATTTTTGTGTTTGCCTTCTGATTTTAGTCTTTAGTAGTAACATTTTCAGGTTTTTGTCTGCCAGCGTAAGGACTTGAAACATACTCCTCCCACTCTCAATGGAAGCTGAGTCTTAATAATCAAATGGCTCGAAAAGGTGGTGGACCTTTCACACAAAGGCCCTATACTATGTGACTATCAATAAGCCTGCAAGGGCTGGCAATGCCTCGGTTGCAGTGACTGTAGGCCAACGCTTTGCAGACACAGTAATTAACAGATTGAGGGCCCTGAAAATGTGTGCAGCAAATTTAGAACTAAGGGCAGTTCTCCAGCTTTATGCTTTGTTCTGTGAGGAGCACCCTGCTGAGACTTAACAAACACATAATAGTAATAGCTGAAAGTTGTAAAAGATAAAGGGTGGAAAAGGCCTGTTTGACTGATTACAGCCTCCTCCATAGACAGTTGGGATATAAATACTCCAGATTATGTCCTAGATATAAGACTAATGCTCTTGCATTCTTAATATGAGCAAAAAGCCAAGAAAACTAATTAGCTTAATACTGTGTAAAATGACAGGAAATTCTAAACAGTGAGCAAAGGAACGAAAAACTCCCCCTACACATTTTTGTTCAGCTTTACTCTTTAGTGGTTTGGCCTGCTCCACAATTAAGGTGCCAGCATAGCATTCCCTCCTCTCCCCGCAATGTGTTACATAAATTCCATCTAATCTAGTGAAGTTGATGGTGGGCTTCTGCTGGGTTTGTGAGTTATAGATTGAATAATCTTACAGATCTGTGTCAGTCTTTTGGAGATGCTTTTTTTAAAATGAAAAGGCATTATTTCCATTGCAGTTAAGCAAAGTCATAGAGAAGAAGCAAACAGCTTGGTACTGTTCATTGAACCAATGTACCATCCCGATGAAAGGAAATACAAATGTTTTGGATTCTGTTCAAGTGCCTTTTTCTCAGATTCAAGGAGCAGGGTTTAGGGAGGAGGAGTTAAACTTGACCAAGCTATAAGTTAAGCTCTGAACGTCTGGTGAAGGGGATGAATCAGATGCAAACGGCATCTTCTGCTGGGGAAATGTATACATTAACTTCTTACAGGTGCTCCCTTTTTGAACTGGAGAGTCAGACTATCTGCCCATGGTCTACAATCTTAGTATATAGCAAAATTGTGAAATGAATAGGACTAATTCATCTTTGGTGCAGCTCCTTTGAAATCAATGGGAGAACGTGGCCCACTATGTCCAGGGAGGAAAAAGGCAAGCCCAACACAGCTGAAGGGTATTGGGAAATGCCCAGTGCATTTCAAGTTTATTTCCTGAGACCCATCTGCTATTTCTGCACTGGGCTCTGCCTTTACCTATGCTAGCTTTTTTTTTTTTTTTAATTAAACTCTCTCCCAAATTACTCCTCGACCTAGCATTATTAGCTGACTAATGTCTTGTAGACATGGGAGTAGAAATAGGTTCTAAGGGAGATTTGAGTGTGGAAAAAGAATAGTGGGTTTGAAGACCAGATTAGAAAGAATGTTGAAAAGACAAGGACTGGTGTATATATTTGTTCTAGTATTCCAATCAAATGGATTCTGCCTGTACCTTTGAGAATGGGATATTCCTCCAAAACCATAAGTATCGTCTCAGGGAAAAAAATACCCTAGTGAAATTATTCTATGCTTATTCTCTCTCTCTCTTTCTCTCCACGAACACTTATTTGAACTCTTTTGTATTTTGATTTTTTCCTTTTCTAAAGGACTTATGCAATGTGCAAGTCCATCCCATCCCTAAAGCTTTCTCTTCAAATTGTTTGGCATATTGCACAATATTTTTGAAAAAGGAAATGCCTAGATATTTCACATTTTTAAAATATTAAATATACTGTACATTGGTGACCAACTGCCTTGATTTCTGTTTCCCTGTTCTTAAGAATATAAAAAACCTAAGCATACCTGCTGGTTTGCTAGCTCTGCAAATTAACAGCAGCTTTGCACACATCTATTGAGATTAACTGGTTTTGATATCACAGTTGCTTTACTAGCAAACAAACCTATTTTTATTTTGCCCAAAGACAGGGAGCTATGTAATCTTGAAAGGCTTAGTGTGTCATGTTTCTCTAGGCTGTCCCTATGCAAATGATCACATCCTATATAACACAACATGTTTTGTGTCTTCACAATTATTTAGCTAGTGTGTACTGTCAGACACAAATTGTTTGCTCAGTTGAGAAATACTTTACAAAGGAAAAAAAAAACATGAGACATAACATCTTGTTTTAACAACTGTGCTTGGGGATTTCACAAATGTAGCAGACTCTGCTGCTGTTTTTCACATTAAATGGCACTCAGTCAAGCTAAAAGGAACATAGTTTTACAGCAAGTAAATCTATCTATCTATCTATTCTCTTATTTGGATTCCTTTGATATCCTGAACAGCCCTATGGTCTCCATTATTCATGCAGCTATTTCATAGATCCACATTAGAAGATATGCAAGTCCTTATCTCTTTAGTCCCAAGGAGGGGAGGAGCTTTTTGCCTAAATTCAGAAAAAGATTTGTAAATATATAGTGCAGACTCTTGAACCCAACTATTAAATACTTTTCAGCCTTTAAATACTTTTCGTTCAAGAAAGGAAATGAATGTTCTTATCATCATTAATCCATGAGGAGATAAAACTCTTTGTCTTAAAGATCCTTGTCAAAAGTAGCACAGGATTCTGTGGCAGTAACAACATTTAAACTCATCACAGGCAAGAAATCTAGTTTTTTGAAGCTCAGACTTAGAAAAAGGCTTCCATTCTTGAGCTTGCTCCCATTTTGATATCAGTGAAAAGGAAAATCCCAGGGAAGATATTTCTCCCTTGAGATAGTTTGAGGTTGGTGCATTTCTGGAAATCTCAGGGGAACAAAGCAGGACTGGAATTTGTAGCAGTTCTGACAAGGCACCCTTTGAGAAATGAATGGCTGGGTCCGGAGGACAGATAGGACATCTGATCCAATGCTCACAGAAGTCAAGAGGAGAATATCTATTCACTTTGCTGGGAATTGCATAGGTGCTATGGAGAGCACTGACTGAAGCTCAGTGTACAGCAGCTCCTGACACAAGAATATATTCTTTCATGGAAGTGCCAAAAAACACCCCCCAAAACAAACAAACAAACAAACAAAAAACCCCACACAGAGCGAAGTGTTTTAGCTTGTGGCCTAGCTCCCAAGAAAAGAAAAAAAGGGATGCTCTTAGAAAGTTGAATATTTAGAAGTGAAAAAAGGTAAAAAGCTAGTTTGAAAAGTTGTTAACATCTGGTTAGGAGAAGTCTTTCTCTTTGAAAAAAGCATAAGTAATAAAAACATGTGAATCTCTTGCCTGCATTCATTTTGCTATTTTCAATATTTAATGACTATGAATATTGATTACATATTCAATACATTTTATTGAACAAACACTCAAGTTAATTACATTTTTTATTGAGTGAGGAACTGAATTTTAAAAATTAAAGTACTGCTGATTGCAGGCCTGTTTGGTGCATCACCAGGATCTCATGCTGGCCCTGATGTCAGCAAAATCCCCTGCCTGTCCAGCTCTCCAGTTTTTAAGATGTACAGAATGGAAGAGGGCATGGGGGAAGTGTAAATGCTCTCTCCTCTTTGAACATGGTGTGGAAGAGTTTCCAAAAATGTAGCGGAGGGTTGGAATTTAGTGATAAATATTACACTAAAAAAAAAATTCTAATTCTCACCACCCATGCGCAGGTCTCCAGTTACTTCATGGAGAGGGAAAAGGACCATGTTATGCTTAAAAGAATCACACGGGATCTTTCTCAAGGGGATAAGGCAACACGCCACATTTATTGATAATATAACAAAGTAGCATATACATTTACACACACACACACACACACATACGTCCTGCTGATGGAATAGTTACCAGTCTGTTGCTTGGCCCAACCTATTGGCCAGATAGGTCGGGTACGAGGAAGGAGCCGGGTTCATGTCAGTCCAGACTGCTGCTCCTCCTGGCAGGATGAGAACCCAAAGAACTATACAAGACACCCCATCTTTTATAGGATTTTCCTTCTATGAAAGTCTATGCATTTTGCCTTGTCAGGCCTTAATCAGTCATTCAGCATCACGATCAGTTTTTCTGTGATATATGCTTATCTGGAAGTTGTACTCACAGTCATCTGACATGAGTATGCTGACGACCCCTCCTGGGTATTATCTTCTGGTGAAACTCGTTATCCGTTTCCTATCAAGAGGTGCTTGCCACTAACTTCAGGGTTCGTCAGTCTGCCCCAGTAGTCCGCATCTTCAGTGTGCTTTCACTTAGTTGATAATTATTTGGTGCTTCTGAGTCTCTGGCCCCTCCTCTGACCATTTGAGCATGCAGTGGCCTTCACACTTATCTCTCCTAAAACATTCTCTCTCTCTCATTCACACAAACAATACATTTACAGAATTGCAGCATGGAACAAAGGGGTACTTCTAGTCACTTTAACAAAGTTTTTCAACATTAAACTTCTTCCTATCTATTACAAGACCTTACCTAATATTAACATCGCTATGCATTACAATATTCCAGCCCTTTGCTTTAACATCAGAACATGCTAACATCAAACAGAGCTGGAGCTACGTTTTAAGAAAGCTACCTGGCCTGTCTGAGGCCTACATCTTGTATTTAAGTTTAATCCAAACCTTTTGCTATAGCATACATTCATTATAACTAACTGACTTATTAGTTACAAAATTTCAGGGCTACAACAATAATATGAGATTTGTGTAAGGAAAATGGGTGAGTAAAACATAGCCCACATAAAGAGCTTGGAGTTGTAGGCACAGGGGCTATTTCTACACTGCAGGCTTCTTGAGCAAGAAGCTTTTTGTGGAAGAGGTCTTCCGCAAAAACTTCTTGTGCAAGAGCGTGCCCACACTGCAAAAGCACATCAGAAAAGCGATGCGCTTTTGCGCAAGAGAGCGTCCAGACTGCATGGACGCTCTCTCACAAGAAAGTTCTGATTGCCATGAATAGAATGGCCACCAGAGCACCCGTGCTTCTTTCGATAGGCTGTTTTTGAACAAAAAAAACCCTGTTGTGCATCCACACGCACCTTTTTGTGCAAGAGGTCTTACACAAAAAGGAGTTATTCCTCGTAGAAAGAGGAATACCTATATCGCAAAAAACCCTCTGTTCTGTCAATTCACTGTAAATTTTCTTGCGCAAAAACGCGCTTGAGATATGGACACTCTGTGAGTTTTTGCGCAAAAATGGCCATTTTTGTGCAAAAACTCTGCAGTGTAGACATAGCCTGGGTGTGATGATGCTAGACCATATACCAACACATGCCAAGGCTGCTAGACTCACTGAACACTGACAAGTGCATTGTTGGACACCAGTCTGGCTCACCTGTGTATTATCATTGTTAAAAGAGAGATTAAGTTTGTAAGAGCATGTGTAGCATTTGGACATTATGAAATACTTGTGAGTTGCTGCATGCATTAATCTCACTTGTAATATCTGTATCCCATGTTTATAAGGTAATATTGAAGTGTTTGTTTTGTAACTATAAAAGAAAGAAGAATTCCCAAGTATGAAATACTGGTTTACTACAAGAGATGTCATCTCCTCCCCAACAAAAGAAGGCCTATAAACAGACAAATCATTGTGAAAAATCAGTGGACAAAAACTTTGTTGATTTCTCCCCTCACCCATTATAAGGTGATGTGCACAAACCCTCATCTCATCACATTTTGAACTCTGGGAGAAATGAATAAAAATCCATGACTGGAAGGATTTATATCACTGTGCTGCTTGGAGTTGGAGAGAGCAATGTTTCTAAGGATAAGCAAAGGATCTCCAGGCTGCATAGCTTGTGCTAACCATAAAGGCCATATGGAACTTGCATGCTACAGCAGTTTTGTTACTTTTTGAATC
Source organism: Pelochelys cantorii (assembly GCA_032595735.1). Classification (NCBI taxonomy): domain Eukaryota; kingdom Metazoa; phylum Chordata; order Testudines; family Trionychidae; genus Pelochelys; species Pelochelys cantorii. The sequence continues at coordinate 243,402,831 of CM064326.1, forward strand.
CTAAGATTGTAGCTCATTTGTGTGTGCACATTTACCTGCTTTAACCTTGTAAATAACTCTAATTTCTTTTTTTTTTGAGTTAATAAACCTTTACTTTATTATAGGATTAACTGCAGGCATTGTCTTGATGAGAGATTTACAGTACAATTGCCCAGGGGTAAATGACTGGCCCTTTGAGACCTGGAATAACCTAAATATTATTGTAATTTTTCAGGATAAGGGGCTATCTAATATAAATAAATGCAGGCTTGTCTAGGGGGCAAGATAGATAAGTGTGCCCAAGAGGACTGTCCATGACTCCATATTAAGGCCTGAGGAGTTCATATGTGATATGTGGTTGGTGAAATCTGATTATAGAACACACAACCAGTTTGCAGGTTGTGTTCCAGTTTGTAACAGTCTGCCCTGGTGTTGGTACTCCTGCTTGGAGCCACTCCAGACAGTTTGACAGTGGGGTGTGAGCAATCAGCCCTGATGGTTAATAAGGTGCCACACCAGGGATCAGAGACTGAACTTGGATGTAGGGCATAGACGCAGGTATTTGGAACAGATGGGAGTCTGGGCTGAGGAGGACAGGAAAAGGTGGGAAAGCAAGAAAACAGGCAAAATAGAAGCCAGGCAGAATTTTCTCTAGTTACTCAGACAACTTCCTGTCACTTTCTGGTTTAAATAGAGTTTGCCAGCCAATCGGTGTCTCTGTATGGTTCCCCAATCAGGAATTTCTTAGGCAAGGCCTCTTGTGAGCTAGTGCTTCACCAGCTCCCTTCTCGAGGCATTCAGGTGAACAGTTGGGTGGTGGCTGTGGTCTGTGCACTGCTTGGGGACGTGTGTGTCTTGATTTGTGGCCTGAAATCCCTCAGAGGAGTATGTAAGAGAAATTGTAGGCATTTCCTAGCAATTCTCCAGTGCTGTTTCCAAGAATGGTTCTTTTTCACTTAGGGTTGTGAGGACATTAGTCCACCAAGAGGAGTTTTGGAAGAGTTTGCTGTGCAGTTTTCCTCCTGCTTTTAATGTGAAAGCAGGAGTGGGGAGTTTGCACATACCCTCAGATGCTGTGCATACCGAATGCATGTCGCTCATACCCCATGGCTTAGGGAAAGAGAATGGGGAAATATTGTACTGCCCAAATCATTTAAAAAAAATCCCTCTTGATTCCACACATAAAACTCAAATGTGGAGTTTGAAACTCATGATTCTAAATGTGAATTTTAATATGAGCAACATGCATTCGGTCAGGATTCCAGTGTCACTGTGTTCTGTTAGTCAGTGTAGAATATACATTTTATTCTAAACCACAGGTTTTCACAGTGTCCAAGCAGTGATTTCTCATGTACACACACACGGTGGAAATCCTGGCCTTGACCACTGTGAGTTACAAATCAGATTTTAATCTGGAAAAATCAGTTTTGTAGGGTCCAAAAAATCTCTCCTGTGCACCACACTAAAGCTTAACATAAGACCCAGTCCAAAGAGCTCTGGTGTTTGATCCTGTACCCCATGTATTATGCAACTGTACTCCAAAAACTTTGCAAAAACTGCCAGCAATAGATGGCTTGCTTCTGACCCAAAGCCAGAAAGAAACTGACTCTGCAATGCCATGGGGAAACTACAATGGTGGTGTGTGAATAAACATAAAGGATGACTTTCTTGAGCCATGAAGTGTTTCCTCCAGAGCTCTTCCAACTTGATCTTTGTGTACATAGATAGATGCATAGATAAATAATCTTTCTCTCTCCTGCAAGTTGGCGTTTGACAGCTTGGTGGGTTGGGGATTGGGTTTGAACTGGTGCAGATGTGTGCATCTAAAATATTGTTCGTTCTATTTTCTTTGTTTTTAATAGCTCAGGATCCTTCAAACACAGGCCCTTGAGGCATCTCCATTCTTCATCTAACTTCTTGGTATTTGTGTGGTGCCTATTATTGTTAAATATCAACACTGAAACAGAGCCTGAGCCCCACTCAGGATCTGAGTTCCAGCGTGTGACTCCTATATAAACACACACAGAGATATGGTCCCGGCCTAGATTGTGTCAGTAATTGGACATACGTGTCTCCTTTTCCTCTGTATATTTGCTTAAATACAGACAAAGGGGGAATATGTCATGCTCATACATATTAGCAGATGCAGATCCTGATTTTTGTAGAGTCCAATCTAAAACAATGAGCAGTCCTGTGGCACCTTAGGGTACGTTTATACTGCATGGCTATTTCGGGATACCACAGGTATCCCAAAATAGCTACCCCGCAACTATACAACATGAAGTTTGAAATATTTTTTGAAATAATAGATGTGCTATTTTGGCATCCCGGTAACCCTGATACCACAAGGGTTAAGGGATGTCTCGAAATAGCATGTTATTTCAAAATTTGGTGCTGTGTAGATGCACCAAATTTCAAACAAAGATATTTTGAAATAGATTCAAAATAAGATGCTCAAGTTGCATAGCGCAAATCGCATATCTTATTTCGAGTTTAGGGTGCTGTGTAGATGCATCCTTAGAGACTAACAAAAATATATAGAATCATGAGATTTTTGTGGGTAAAACCCACTTCTTCAGATGAGATCATATTGAGTGGAGAAAAAAGAGGGTCCCTCAGAATAAGACGGGAGAGGGAGAAAAAAAAGTACCTATCAATTGTAGTCCTGGTGATAATGATGCTATTTGAGTGGGCTGGAATTGTCCCATACTTAGCTTTTGATGTCAATAGGATGTTGAATATAAGGAAAGCTGGTTTTATAATGTGGGTAAAAAAATGCAACTTGTATTTAACTAGTATCAGAAAATGTATTTGCTAGAAATCAGTTGAAAATGCTAACAGCTGTTTTGGGTAAATTATGCTGGATGGTTTTGCTGAAGATGAAAACATATTCAGATTTTCAACTCTGTTGACAGATTTATGTTAATCAAGCTTAGCAGACCTGAACCAAGATCCTTTTTCCATGTGTCATTTCCCCCGTGCACATATATGATTTTTAAATAATTTTGGTTTGTTCATCAGCATTTGTCATATGGAATATGCAGTTCTCAGGAGACTGAATAAGCCTTTGGAAATATTCAAACATTCTTGTCTAGTTTATAATAACTCTAGTGACAAGGGGGTTGGACTCGATGACCTCCTGAGGTCTCTTCCAATCCTGTGATTCTATGATGGCTTGAAAGTTGCCAGCTGCTCCCTGGTCAATATCACTGGTGGGTTTTATATTGATTCAAATTCTTGTGCTTCTTGATCTGATTGGATGGCTCCAGGGTTTGAAATGAGATACTGAGCCTTACATGCCTAGATCATCATTTCAATGTGGCCCTGGCCAGAAGTGACCAAAGATTGTTTTTGCCTGAAATCTAGTGACAACCTGTGCAGAACGAGCTCATGGTGTTTATTGAGCAGACAACCTCCTTGTCCTTTTAAAACCTGCCAGCACAATTGGCAGCCTGATTAGCTCTTGCAAAAGAGATACTCGGGACTTTGGGACATAAAGACCATACTACCTGTTCCCCCTTAGGTAAATTATGTTGCAGATTAAAAATAATGTTCCAGGCTTTGACTAATTATTTTAAATCCAAATGAGGAAACAGAAGGCGGCTAATGAGTTGGTGCTGGCTTGAAAATTCCATTTATCTTTAGTGTAGAACAGCTCAGCACAGGGTACAAGCCATGCCTCCTTAAAGATTAGGTGTCTCCTACGCTGTTTAGACTTGTCTGGTATGCAAAGCAATAGAACTAAATGAATAATTTATGGAATGACTCTTCCCAATTTTTCTGGTTCTGTATTGTCCAAAAGTTGATCTATTTTTTTATATATATTTTATTACTTCTTTGAATAAGTCTAACTGCAGTTATTTTGCAAGTAATTTGAGATGATCTGGCATGGAAAATCTCCCACTTGACCCATGTCAGTTAGATTTGATTGAAGACATGATCACATGCTATTTTGTTTCTTAATTGGGTGAGTGTGACTCTTAGACTCAGCTTTCTGGTGGAGAACATTGATCATTATGAAGTGCTTTTCCTGGAATATATTTTTATTGGTGTACTCAGTTGTTACTTTCACAAATGTTCCTGCCAGTAAGCTTGTTCGTTAATGTATTCAGAGTGAACATAAGAGGAATATGAAGACAGTTGAAGCAAAAGCATGCAAAAACTTAAATTAATGTTTGTGAATAATGTTTGTGGCATGTGGCATTCACTCAGTTCCTACAAAAAAAGCCTAAATAATCTCTGACACAGTTTCTCAGAAAAATAAAGGTTGCATCAATACCATTCAAAGACTGTGAAAAAAAAAACCTATCACAGAATAAACTGAACCTTTTTTGCTCAAGTCCCTATCTTCTGATCAGGGTCAGAAAGATGAGGTTCAGATTTTTCTCACTTTGACTTCCTCTTCCTGTCTCATGCACAAACAAGCAAAGCAAGTGAATTCCAGTTATCTTGCTTTTCAAAATACTTGACCCTTTCTTGCCTCCATCAGTCTTCAGATACTATGGTGTAACCACCTTTTGTGATTTTTCCACTTCTTTTTGCCTAAACTCTGCTAACTCATAAAGATATAGAAAAAGGTGCTGATACTTACGTGCAATTCCATGGGGTTCATGCAGGGTTTGAACAGGGCCGGCCCACAACATTTTGGTACCCGAGGCAGGGAGCTCAAATGACGCCCCCATGCCCCCTCCTTACACCAGCAGCAGATACAATTTTCTACACTCTGGGTCCTAGCAGCACCCCCCTCCCCCCGCCCAGTCTGGCACCTGAGGCGGCTGTCTCAGTTCGCCTCATGGTAGGGCCAGCCCTGGGTTTGAACTATGTTGCTCTTTGTGTGGAGGAATTCCTACCAGCAGCCTGCATGGAATGTGTGCTTAGCAGAGAGTGTGACTGACTTCTTTGGTATTGAAGGTAAAGAGTCTTTTTCAGAAATATGAAAGAAAACAACTTGTTGATATTAATAGTGGAAACAGGATGTTCAATATTATTGAAAAGAATCAGATGCACACATGCAGCTCTTCACAAGAGGCTTCCATGCCAGCAGGGGTCTCCAGATCCACTGGGGGGTATGAACTGCAGGAATTCAGCCTTGTGGAAGCTCCTCTGCGGGACCACAGTGTAGTTGTAGGTCTGCTGAATTTTGGAGGCAAGGTTATAGAGCTGGGAACTATTGTAGGCACCCTAGCATCATCCCTTGTTCAACCTGCTGAGGTCTGATCCAGAGTTGAGGTTAAATAGCCACCATGACTGCTCCTGCACAGGGTAGACTCAAGCAATGGCAACCTGTGCTCCAGAAAGAGCCCTGCTGCCAGTGGGAAAGAGACAGCTGCCATTCATGGGGATGCCATTGCCTCTAAGGGTCTAGAATTGGGACAGAGAAGGTGCAGTCCCCTTCCATTCTCCACAGTTCCTTTGACTGGAGAAGGGAGAAGCTCTGGAAAACTATGACCAGTGAGCACTGAAGAGTTTCCCCAGTTTTGCAGGTTCCTCTCCAGGCAAGAATGAGCTAGCTCAATATCTTTTTCATCCTCAATATTTATTATTTAATATTTGTATTACAGCAGTGCCTACGGACACTGACCAAGATAGGGGGTGATTTTTCTGCTAGGCACTGGACAAACAACTAGAGATAGTCCTTGCTCCAAAGATCTTACAATCTAAATAAACAAGACTGATATAGGTAGGGGAAATGATCTTGTAAAAAAGCAGCACAAACAAGGTGATGGCTGGCAAACAACCTGCCCTACTTTTTTTTTAACATTTTGGAGCAGGGTTTTGTTAGGAGAGAGAGGTTTAGCTGACTGAAAGGGCAAAAGGAAGAGGCGAGGGGACATTGAAAAGTAAGGTAAGTGGAATAAAAGAGAGTAGAAGAGGGAAGAAAAAGAGTAGAAGAAAAGAAAACAAAGCATGAAAGGCAATAAGCATTAACCTGAAATGAAGAGATTGGAAGGAGGTGTTGGAATACAAACAGGCTAGCAGACGGATGTTCAGACTAAAACAAAAAAAATCTTGTTGTCTCATAGTCTCAGGGAATAAGCAAATTTCCCTTGGAGAACATAACAAGGGAACTGAAGCTGGCAGTTGACCCCATCACAGTAACCACCTGCATACACGTGGAACATCCTTGTCAAAAGGTCTCACTGGAAAACTGCAGTTAATAAATTATAGAGGGGTGAGCCTGATGTCCCCCAGCTGACACTCTAGCTCGGAGTCCCTTTGCTGTCCTCTTCAATGTCTCCTAGCAGAACGATTACTTTCTGACACCTTTTTTATGCTGTATTTATGGGACTCTTGTAATACTGTACCAGATCTGCAATACATTTAGTGTGGTGGTACCTGCTGGCTGTTTTCCTCTCTGAGTGTGCTCAGTGGGAACTGACGAAACCTTCTTGAAATATTCACTCTCTCTCATTTCACTGCTCATTCTGACCGTAATGCTGCCTGACAAGGGTTTGCCAAGGACAGCATTTTTACCACAAGACCAATTGATTCTGACCTGTTGAAAATTGTTTAATAGGTCCCTTCTTCATCCGTTATATATGACTCTGAATTTACAGAGACACTCGCGTGCCTTAATAGAGTATTGGTGGATTATATGGTGAGTTACAGTTTTGTTTTGAGTACAGATGTTATATCTGCACATGCAGTCAAACAGTATCAGAAACATCTCTTCATCAGCATAGAGCTTTTCTTCTAAATGACAGATTTTTTTTTAATTTCACACACTTTCCAGCCCTCTGATAGGCTATTCCTTTGATTTATAATTTCAAATAGAATTCAAGCATGAAAGAAAGCTGTGCATGCTAGTACACGACCAAGTCCTCCTGAAACTCATTGCCTTTATATCCCCAGGTTCCTAATCTCTGCCTCAGTCTGTCTCTGCTGTTTTATTCCCTTTCATGTTTGTGGCTAACATGGAAATTATTGAGAAGAGGTAATTGACTGCTATTTAAAAAGAATATATGAGAAAGATAAAGGTGCTTCATTTGACCAGCTGCTCAGCGTTGATGAATAAAGCAAGTCTTGAGATGTAAATAGAACGGACTTACTGGGATTTTTACAACCTTCTTTTAATGAGCTTGCATGAGAACCCTCTAATGCACAAATGACTGGGAGATGCATTGAATTGAAGATTACTGATGTTTGCAAAGTGAATAAAAACAAACCGCAATGAAAAGAGATTTTGCTTCCTGAATCATAAAATGTGCTTTGTTCATTTATTTAAATAAATACATTTAAAATGATTGCTTTATGGTATTTTTAGGGACAGACACACAATGCCCTCTGTAGTTAAGGCTGAATTCCAGTGGTCACATTCAACCTGTTTTTTTCAGTTGTTTGGGTGACTTATCAATACATTACTCTGAGGTATACATTTTCTATGCTTATTCTAAGGCCAACATATATATTTTCTCAGGAAGACTTGAGTAAAATTGGTCCAGCCATTTTAAAAATTATTAGAATAAGGAAAAACAAACTCTTCTGATGCTGTAGGTTTCAGTGCTGAAAACACCCTCAGTAGGGCCTAAAAGATTCTATGCCTTAAAAAGATGTACTACCTCCTAAGCCACCACTCCAGGGCCTGTTCTACCCCTAAATCTTGGCTTTGTTGCTTAAGGGCGTGAAAAATGTACAGCCCTGACAGACATAATTAAATCAACCTAAGTACCCATATAGACACCATTCGGTCAATGGAAGAATTCTTCTATGGATCCAGCTACAGCCTCTCCAGAGGGTAGATGTACTACAGTGCTGGAAGCAGTTGCCTACCCCGAGACCCGGCCAAAGAGGTTGCAGGGTCCAAGGCTGCGTGGCTGAGCCACATGGCCGTGCTGCTCCCAGTCAGGGCAGCGAGTGAGCAGCCGGGTGGACAGGGCCGGGATCCGGGCAGTGCAGGGCCCAGAATGCATAGAGTTGTGGGGCCCTGAATGCACAGGGCCCAAGGCAACCACCTTGCTCATCTTGCCCAAAGGCCAGGCCTGCCTACCCCCCTTCACCAGGGATACTCAACATACAGCCCACGGGCCACAGCCTGTCTGCAGCCCATGGTGCGGTTTGGGTTTATGCAGGGCTCAACACATGGCCGAGAGCCGAAACAAAACAATAGTGAATATAATGGTCTTTTTTTGATATGTGTTTTAGTAGTTAAATTCCTGGACTGTCATTGCTTATTAAAAGTGCTGTCATATCGGTAGAAATCAGGTAAATATTGCATTTTATTAATATCAGCAGAACGGACTTAAATGGGGCCTGTGTGTTGTTCAGTCTTGCCTTAATTTTTGTATTCATGCCTGTCACTGTGAAAGAAGCTATTTGCATATATATTTGCTTGTATATGCAACCACACTGAAGTTGCGGCCCTTGGCATGTGCTGCGAGTAATCATTGTGGCCCCTGGAGCTTCCAAAGTTGAGTAGCCGTGCCCTTCACTGTAGCAGATGTGCACATTATGGTGCAACAGAGGCATAATTGCAGCACTGCAGCTGTGCTGTTCTAGCGCTTGCAGTGTAGGGCTACCCCAAGAGAGCACCATACAGGGTGTAACACAGTCCTTTGAAGATGTAAAAGGAAAATCTTTGAAGTTCAGTCTCCATGCTCCATTTAAAGAAGTTGGAAAGAACAGGTTGTCTTCATGAGATTTTTTTTCACTGAAAAATCTATAGAAATGGCTTTAATTTTCAAGCAATGCCAGAATACTCATCCAACCTCTACTTTCCATTGCTTCCTGAAGAAAGCCTGTAGCCCTAATGTTGCCTGGCTCAGTGGTCAGCAGCAGACATTTTTGGGAGACAGGATAGCTAATTTTAGTTGGAGGTATTCTTGGAGGTTTCATCACATGACATTCTCTTTAATTAAAGGTTAATCTTTAATTCCTGGACACTCCAGGATAATCCTGGAGGGTGGCTAACAATTCTGGGAGACTTACTGCCAAGAAACAGCAAGATGAATCCTGCCACCTCAGGATCTTATGAAATAAAGGCAGCAATGCTGGAACTATTTTTAGGGTGGGGGAGCTGAGCCTCACTCCCCCCCCCCCTTTAGACTTGTTGAGATCAGGTTGCCAATTCTCCCGCAGTGGACTGACCAGACTACATTGCTGCAAATGGCATCCAGTCCAAGAGAGTTGGCAACCCTCACTGCCCCAAACTGGGGCCACAGCTGGGGGCAGCTGTAGAGGCCTGGGCTGGTGGGGCCAGCGGGCTGCAAAGCCCGTGGGCAGTAGGACCCCAATAGCTGGCAGAACCATGGGGCTGGCAGGTGACCCTTGAGGGCCAGCAGGTCCCCAGGAGGCCAGCAAAGCGCATGGGGCTGGTGAACCCTGTGGGAGTCACCCGGAGGCCGAGACTCAAGGCTGAAGGAGTGCTGCAGCAACCCCTACACCTATGACGAAGACTTTGAAGTGTGTTGCTGGCCTATCTGATCACCATTTCAGACCACACTATTGAGACTGATTGGCTCACAGAGATGATTTCTCAGAGGGGGATGTGTCTTCACTTAAGCATGCATTCTGCTGAATCCTTACACTGAAATATGTAATGGCAAATAAGTAGGGAAGTCTGTAAAAAGAACAGCAATAGATTTCATTGCCTAATAATTTGAAGACGTTATTCCCAGGTATTAGAACATAAGGACATAAGAATGGCCATACTGGGTCAGACCAAAGGTCCATCTCACCCAGTAGCCTGTCTGCCGACAGTGGCCAGCACCAGGTGCCCCAGAGGGGGTGGACCGAAGACAATGATCAAGCAATTTGTCTCGTGACATCCATCTCCAGCCTAATACTGTTTGCATGTCCACGCTACTGTGTATGTATTAAATATTTGTTCACTAAGAAATAGTATGGTACTTCTGAGGCTGACTGGTAGCTGGTACTGATACCTGCGTTCAGGATTTTGCATATCATAGCTACAAGGTTTAATGTATAATATATATGTTTATACATAGACATGAAAAGATAGAATTCTGGCTTGTGTTTAAGCAGAGCAGTAAGCCCGTGGTTCAGGAAAAAGGAGAATAATTGAGTCACACATGTTATCTCAGCCATCCTTCTATAACATTCTGGAATGCAATTCAGACCATTGAGAAGTTGTGAAACCAGTTGTATTATAACCTTGTGTGCCCCTCAAAATGCTTCTGCTACTTGTGGCTCCCTGCTTGGCGCATACACACAGGTATAGTTCAACAAGGACTTGGTGTTCTTTATGCAGGATTGTGCTTCTTCAACCATTTTGAGTCCAAGAACTTCCCAGCAATTCACACAGACACAATTTTGTGTTTACCACAGTTGGATGACAGTAGCAAGTGATCCCAACACATTCCTAGTCCCAAACTTTCTCAGACCCATGTGCTCCAACATGTCTAGCCCTCTTCTGCAACATTCAGAAGAATATCAAGCTCTATTTGCTCCTGTAGGGAGACAGAACCCACAAGCTTGCCACATTACCCAGCATTGTTGGTTTTGAGTACAAATGCAGGACTGTTCATTTGAAAGCACTCATCTGAAAGTCTAAAATTTAAGGTGGCACAGCTCAGCTCAGCTCAGCACTTTGTTCAATATATTTTTTTCTCACCTACTGTCCTCTAGCAATATTGTGGCTGATGCCTCTTCTCAGTCAGAATCCCCCTTCCCACTTGTGTTTGCTAAAATGAAAATTGTTTGGTTTCCTGTCATCTCCTCCCCCCGCCCTCTTGTTGGTTCTGATTACTACTTGCATGTAAACTGAGGGAGAAGAACATTCCTGTGTTTATCAACTTTTGCCCAGGTAGAGCCATCCAGTTTTGAACAAGTAACATCATATGGAGTAATTCATAATTATATAGAGCTATTGCTACATATATTTCACCAAATTATCGACGAGCAAGTTAGGTTTCAAATGATACCTCATAAGGAATATTTTGTACAAAGGTGATTAGAATAGTGTGTAGTCACTTAAATGAGAAAATAGGTTACATAGTCACACAGAATTGCCCCATCAAACACCCCCCACACCCTTACTGATAAAAGGCCACTTTGTCCAATGCAAAGAGGTTCTTGGAGAGATAATTAGCTGAAATATGTTAATTCATATGATTTCAAGACTGGTGAGTGGAACCCATTAGCAGAACTAAAGGCCAGCTCCCTCAGGGGAGGGGCCACAGAGCACAGAAACTATGGAAAACAGGGATGGAAGGGCAGGATATACAGGGTCAGCACAAGGGATCCAGAGAATCAGGGAAAGACAGAGCAGAGAACATCACATAACACCCACTGGTCGAATAAGGAGTCCAAGAAGTCAGTGGACACTCCATGGAGGAAGTCTGCTCATGCATGCACAAGATATCAGAAATAGACCCCACAGTTCCAGAGTGCCCCTCGCCCCATATCATCCACCTTTCTCCTCCTGAGCTGTTAAATGGTCTTATAGGCCATTCCAGGAGGAAGTTCATGATGAGGTCCATGGAGGAGAGGGGACAGATTACCCAGCCATAGACACTGAAGTCTGTCATTAATTCAAATGACAAAGTCAAGGCAGCAGCAGTGCAAAATTACTTCCTGATGGTTCTTCATCTTCACTCTTATCTTGGAAAGGCTCCCTTCTCCCCAGTAAAGGCCATTCAGTTTCTATGTCTGTTCAACATTTGGCCTCTGTTGTGGTAGCTAATGTCAATTAATGCTAAAACTAATACTGTTTTGTAATGGCCAAAAGGGAATGGGCTGATGGCAGCCAGTCATTTCACATGAGGATAATGAACAGCAGTCAGAGGGTAAAGAATTCTGGGCTGAATGTGACCTAGCAATGTCAAGGCAAATAATCCCATAGCTCATTGCTAATCCCCCACCCCATCTGTGACTATTCTGTAATGTTGTCCTATTTTTACAACATTCAAAGTTTTGCAAAAATAGTTGGTTTTTGTGAAACACTTTTCCTGTAATTTATACTCCCTGCCTCCCGCCCCAAGGGTGATTAAATTTGGGGTTATTTTAAATAAAAAGAAAACCTGCATCATAGGTTCAAATTAAAAATTCACCCAAAGTTCACTCATCTTTATGTCAAATACAGCTTTTGGTAATAGCAATACCATCAGCAGTTGCACTAATGAGGAAATAAACACAAGGGCTTGTCAATCCTTGTGCTTTAGAACATAAATTGATCACAAGCCGTGTGGGAGAGAAATTGCCCTTCCCCAACCTCCATAGTTCAGTACTGAACAATTAGGCACTTTATGGGAGTTTTCTGCCTTCTTTTGAGACATTGGTCATTAGCCACTGCTGGAGACAGGATACAGGACTAGGTAGCTATTGGCCTGTTCCCGCTTGGAAACTCACAGGTTTCCGATGTTTTATTCAGTTTGATTTATTCAAGGTTAATTGACTGTTCTGTTGCTCAAAGCTCCTGTTTTTGCATTTGCTGTTTCACCAGACACTAAAAGCTCTCAAATGTCAACAACATGGAAAAAAAGGTTTTGTATTAATTCAGACCATGCTTTAACTACCGAATCTAGTAGAATCCCAATTATCTGGACCCCTGCTTGTCAGTCCCTCCCTTTTTCAAGCTGCCAGCATAGCTGCATGTTCTTTAGACTCATTTATACAGATTTCCGTTATCCAAATATTCGGTGTTGCCATAGGGAATCCGATAATCAAGATTCCACTGTCCTTATAATGCCATGCCAGACCAGTGGTCCAGCTCTTCTTGTGTCTGTCAATGGTCAAGAACAGATGATATAATGAAATGTGTATTTTGCAAGTATTCCACTTATGTCAGGTCCCCTCAGGCTGGCATTTGGTCACATCTTGAGCCCAGTGGGTCAGAAGATAGACTTTCCTTCAGTTTGGACAGACAACAGAAATGTTTCAGGTGCCCTATCTGTTCATCTACAGTAAAGCTGCTCACCTGTGTCCAATGAATTCATACTCCATAGCCAGACTGAATGCACGGTGCTCTTGCAGCTGCTTCACCTTCATAAATTTTCTCTGGAAGTGGGTGACATGGGAGGGATCACTAGGGATCACTAGTGCTGACTGTTCCCTCCCTCTGGGGCACCTGGTATTGGCCACTGTTGGCAGACAGGATACTGGGCTAGATGGACTTTTGGTCTGACCCACTGTAGCAGTTCCTACATTCTTACGTAATTGCTACTGAGACTCTTGAGATGCTCTCTGGGCCCACTGTGCTAGAAATTTTAGCATCTCTTACATTTTCCAATCATTTAAAAGAGGGTTTCTCCAGCAAGATCTAAGTTTAGAGGGAGAATCAAAACAGTTCAATCTCATTCTCCCTTGCTTTTGCCAAGTTAGCCAGCCATTCAGTTCTTGCAGCTATCATCCCTGTTATGAGGTGAAAGGCAGATTATATGCTGTATTTCCTCCTGAAATTTGTCCTGGTTGGCCAAGAGAGAGGACCACTGTGCCCCACACCCAGGATTGCAAGCCACTTTTCCCCAAGGCCAAAGGGAAGAGTAGTTTGAAGTTGCTCCAGTTGCCAAGTGTTACCCATGGACCATTTCTCTCTATCTGCATCCTAACTTCTAGAATGGAGTAGCCTTCCCAACACTCCACCCCACCAGACCTACTACCAGGCTAGAATACTCCATGTCAAGGTAAATATGGAAAAATTCACGCAAAAGTACTTCTTGCTTCATCCGTCAGTTAATATTTCCCTCATGCCCTATTCCATGCCTCATCCACTTGACCTTTTTTTCCCTACAGAATAATTCTCATTATCAATATTAAAATGTAAACCGACTTTGAATCTTGCGAAGCTCCTTATTTTATAATCTTGTGCAGTGAGTTCCACTGGTTAATAATGTACTGGACTAATTAAAGTATTTCACTGGTTTTAAATGTCTTTGTTTCATTGAATTGCTGTTTGTATCATCAAAATGGGCAAATAGGAACTCTTGACTTTCCTTCTCTTCTCTCCACTCCAATTCTTCTCCCCTCTAAACAGCCCCCGTCCTTTCAATTAATTTTCATATAGAAATGTTTATACATTCCTAATCTTTTGTCTGTCTTTTTTTTTTTTTTTGGATGGGTTGTTATACTTCTATTTTCACCCTGACCAATGTAGTGTAGCCAGTCTGCTACATTAGTCCTACTAATTTTTGCATCCCACATGCTCTCAGGTCCACTCAATCTGGGCAGCATCCAGTCTCTGTCTCTAATTCTGGCCCTCTAAGGCACACTTCAGAGGTGCACACTCCCTGTATGGGTCCCCTTTTTGGGAAGATGAGACTTCACAGACCAACAGCCTTGCACCGTGGGACTAGTGCTGACTCTTTCCAATCTTCCTGATCACCCATGCATGCTTTCCTCAGAAGTCCATCTAGCTGGACACTCTCTGTTATTGTGTAACTCTCAATTGTGATATGGGCTGGTGGGGACTCTACCTACTTAATAACCATGGAAGGTGCTAACAGCTCCCTGAGTGGTATCCTTCCTGTTTTAGGAATGTATCTATTGACTTTGATTTTTATCTGCTTAGGTTTAAGTACCCATTCTCCAGATACTTAATTATGTTCTGTCTCCCACCCCCTCCCTTTTTTCTTTCTCTCCCCTCTCCTTTGAGTTTTCATATCCCCAACTCATAACTCCAGTCATCTGAAGAAGTGGGCTGTGCCCACAAAAGCTCATGATACCATCTACATGTTTCGTTCGTCTATAAAGTACTACCAGACCACGTGCTGTGTTCTCTGAGCGCTATGTGACAGCCCAGGAAAGGGACACAATCTTTGCAAAGAAATGTCTCAACCAGACACACATTTCACTCTTAGTAGAAGGGAATTGCAGATCTAGTCAAAACAAACACTGCAATGAACCTTCCCCCTACCCAGAGTAGTCTCCATTCCTAAGCATTCTTGGGGGAAGGCAAAACCTTTCTGACTCCCATTCCTCCAGCTGTGTCTTCTGCTCCCACATTGGAATGGCTCCCCTTCCTTAGAAAACCTGTCACTTGAAAAATCAGCCAGAGATTCCACCTGCTCTTCTTCAAATGGGGATTTTCCATATGTCAGCCCAGTCTAGGAGTGGTGGGCAGAGGCAAGTTAAATCAGCGGTTCAGCCAGGAACAACTCTGTTGTTGTACCTGGGTAGAGCTATTCAACGTGCTAATTTCTTCATGGCCCTGTTCCAGCTTTCCAGAGTCAGTCTATTCCTGCAACAAAAAAGGAGGTTCTATTGCCATTGCAATCTGAAATGCTACTCATTAAAATAAAATTCCTGGGTTGATGGCAGGGATTAAATATTTAGAGTATTCCCCAGCGTCCCAGATCTCAGGGCTCCAGCCCTGAAACTAGTGGGAGGCATTGCAACTCCTGCAGTTTGAAAGCATTTACCGGAATTCTGCGCCAGACAGCTCCAGCTGAATTTATGCCCTGGTTGACAGAGACTGAGGCTATGTCTCCCTTGGTATTGAACAAGAAAAGTTTTGTTGTTCAGAGGTGTTACTCACCCATCGCCCCCCAAGACAAAAAATTTGCCATGGCAAGTGCCATTGTGAACAACACATTGTTGGCAGGATCGCTCCCCTGCTGACAATGTGAACGCCACATTGGAAGTATTTTGCTGGCAAAAGAGAGGAAAGAGATGGCCGAGTTGCTAAAAGATTGGCAGCATAGCTGCTGTTTGTCAGCTCTTTTGCTAACAAAGTACTTCCACCCTGAATGAGAGGTGGTCACATTGTCAGCAGGAGAGCCATGTAGTGTGGACAAAGCCATATTCTTCAGACTGTCACAGTCTGGCTATGTCTAGACTATACCTCTTAGTCGACAGAGAGATGTAGATTAGGCACGTTGAAATTGCTAATGAAGCAGGGATTTAAATACCCCGTGCTTCATTAGCATAAACATGGCTGCCACTTTTTTCAAAATGGAGATTTTTGGGAAAAAAACGACAGTCTAGACGTGGATCTGTCGAAAATAAATCCTTTTTCGACAGATCCTGTAAACCACATTTTTACAGTGAACACCAGTGTTCCCTCTAATCTTTTCCATTCATGTGTGGATTTTTTCCATCCATGCATGGAATAAATTTTTATGTGCACCAAGGCATGTGTGTATGTGCACCACCAGTGAAAACAAAAGCCTGGCTGTGGGCACTCTGCTACTCAGCTTGCAAGGAACATTGGTAACCACAATACTGCAGATGTGGATGTGTCACTGAGGTAGTATTTCTTAGAAATCTTTTTATTGGATACGGGAAGGGATAAGATGAATAATTTAATTTAAAAAAGATAACTGGAATTTCAGGTAATTTACACTTTGAAGTTTACTCATGGAAAATAGCATTTCCCTCTATTAATAACTTTAGAACTGTTATTGTGGTGAGAGTGCAGAGCAAAACCTACTTGAATAACTGATATCTTTAAATCATAACAGAACCAGGAAACACATATTCATCCTAATCATACCAGGGCAGCACAAAATAGAAGTTCTTGTTCACCTCCCTCAGCCATAACTATAGCAGCTGGACTGTGAAGGGTCACATTATTAGCACAATATTCTTAGTTTGTAGCAGAGCTTGGGGCCTGGTATTAATTTTTATGATACAATGAAATGTTTTTCTACCAGAATTATTATATGTCTTTAATTTTGAGCCTTATGAAAAACCTCCCAGTTCAGCTCTTTTTAAACCCTTTATAGTCTTTGGAAAGAATAAAATTAAAAGACTAATTAAAATTATGTAAAGGCTGCACAATTTTCTATTAACAAGATTTCTCTCCCCCCTTCTCCCTTTAATGTATCATTCTTTAACTTTAGATCTGCTTTTCCTTAGGGAAGGATGCAGCCAATCCATCACAGACAAACAGCAGGCATTCACAGAATACTGAAATGTTTATTGGTCATTTGATATAAAGTACATAATCAATATTTATTCTAGACACAGTTAATATTCTGCTAACACAGAACATATCTTGTCCTTCTAATCCCACCCCTTTCTCTTTATACAGATGTGGTTTGAAAACTGCTAGTTTAGCCTGGCTAATTATAAAAGTAGTCAAGGGAGCTGTGAATCTGAGCTTTATTTTACCCCTAAAACAAACTTTAGTATTGGGTGGAGGGTGGGAAAAGGAAGAGAAGGGGACTTGTTTTGGAAAAAAATTAGTTTGAGTCATGGAAAAAAGAATCTGTTTTTCATGTATGTGGGTCTCAATGGTTAATGTTGAACAACAGCAAGAATAGAACTGGTAAATAGTCAGAAATTCTGCATAAAATATTTCAGAACCTGCTAAAATAGAATCTCCTCAACCTGGCTCAGGCCTTTTCTCTCTCTCATTTAGTGAATGTTATTCATAAGAAAATTTGTGCCAGACTTTGGATTAGTTCAATCAGAAAATGAAATTCAGTTAGGGTGCGTCTACATAGCACCCTAAACTTGAAATAAGGTAATGCAATTTGCATATTTTATTTCGAAACTATTTTGAAATAGCTTATTTTGAAATTTGACGCATCTACACAGCATCAAATTTTGAAATAATGTGCTGTTTCCACCCATCCCTTATCCCTTGTGCAATGAGGTTTTCCAGGATGGCAAAATAGCATGCCCATTATTTAAAAAAATATTTCAAAATAATGGGTGGCTTGTGTAGACATAGGGTAGCTATTTCGGGATACCTTCGGTACCCCGAAATAGTCATGCAGTGTAGACGTACCCTCTGTGATCAAGCAAAATTTTGTTATTGTAAGTGAAATGAAGATCAGAATTCAGATATAATTCACTCAGTGAGTTTTACTCTATTGTAACCTGCCTTACAACGGTGTAGGTCAGTGATGGGCAACCTTGTCAAGTGATTATGCTGCATAAGTGGCCTTTTTTTGTCTCAGTGGGCCACAAGATTGTCATAAACAAGATGGTCTCCCAGGATAGGATAGTTTTGCTAACTTCACTTGCAGGGTTGCAGTTAACAAAACTCTCCTAAAATGTGTGGGTTCTACTTTGTACACCATTCACTTGTTGCTATTGCTGCATTTATAACTATTATTCTAGATGGTGAGCTGAATGCTGGTAAGATATTTTAAAACCAAGATAAAATTGAACAACTATGTTCAGAGTTTGCACCCATCTGAGGGGAGACAAAAGATGAAGGAAAGAGAATCTTGCTCTGGTAAAGAAGTTTATGTAAATGTGGCTTGTTGAAATTCTGCAGCCTGCGAAGAAAGCAGCGATAGAGGCAGAGAAGGAATCCAGATTTCTAACTCAAATGATGAAAGTGAAATCAAGGGGCACAGCTTTGTTAATAACACTCAAGGAAAATTTTCAGATGAACTCCTAGAAAATGTGGGGTTTAAATGTGTGAGGGAGAGAAAGGGAAGGATTAAAACCATCAGTTTTGCTAAAATTCAATGGGAAATTAATGTTGGCCAATTTAGTATTATTCAGTGTTGATACCTGATCTCTTAGCAGAGAGGGAGAGCAAAGATTGTACAAGCTACAGGGTAGCCCATATACTAGAGTCTCTGAGTAAACTGCAGATGGAAACATTGTCATCCTATAAACAAAAACAATCAACCTCTTTCTTCCTTCATCTGATGACAAAGAGTTTCAAATAACTAGCATTCCAGAAGAGATTTATAAACTCATCAAATCCCTGAGGAGGGTCTATACACACTAACCTTTGCCACAACATGGGAGATGGCAGATTATTTACAGACATTAGTATTTACTTAAATGAGAGCCCAAGTAAGAGTCAGGACTGCAATCAAACATTTTCATTCCCCACTGCCTCCTTCCAATTTTCCATCAGAATCTGATCATTTCTTTAGAAGCCACACTCTCAGCATTCTAATCATTCCATTACCGCCGGAGGCAGAGAGAAAAGTGGGCTATTCTGCTATCAAGAATCAGCTAAAATATCTCTTTTAATCCAGTTTATTCAATCAGAAGAATTTTCAATACTTTATCAAACAAGCACAGACAGCCTGGACATCCCTTTGAACTGTGAAGTCATCAGCTTGTGCCAACAAGATATGTAAAACAATTATGGATATGCACTATTGTCCAATGTGGAGAGACCTATCAGATGTCTTCTCAACATTTGCTGAAAAAGGTTCAACGCTTAGGCTGTATGACATGCAGAACAGAGAACATCTCTGATGACTTCTTCAACAGAGTATTGATCAACATTGTTATTAAACTTCAAAACACTAATACATCAAAGTGATATAGTAACGTACAAGATAACAAAACTGTCACAATCCCTTTCCAGACACAGTGAAGGTTCTAAACAAATACATATGATCAACTTCAGCAAAAGCTTTCTTCCCTATTTAACGAAATGAGAGTCACATCAACATTAGAATTTACAAATTGCTAAAACATTGCTGATTTAAAATACAATGCTTCAGTGCACCTTTGAAATGATCAGAATGAGTTCTCATCCTGTGTGAGACGATTTTTATAGGACTTTTCAAACAAGCAAAAAAAAAAAGGTTCTATTTCTTTAAATGATTTAGCTGTAGTGTAGCCACTGCTCTGAGGCAGCGAAGGGCCAGTGATTTCTTCTGAACGCATCCCAGATGAACATTTAAAAAAATGTAATTGCCAGTTATGTCCTGAAACTGTTTTTGAAACTTTCTGGGCAAACTGTAACTACCAGGGGCTTTGCCATTAGACAGTTGGTGAACAGAGGGTAGATCATTCTTTCAAAATACAGTCATTCTTTCAAACTCTGCTGAGTCTCACTAGGAAGGTAGAGCACCCAAGAGTAGTTTCTACTTTGCTTCTTCATCCCTTATCAGCACTTTGTAAATCAAACAGGGATGGCATCTTTTCTAATTTCTGCAGGATTAACTCTTCATTGACCACAGGTCATTTGTAGATAATGAACCTCAGACACATTGTTTCTAACAGAACAAGAGCAACCCTTCTTCTGGGAAGTTCCCCTACTTCTTTCCCGAATCTCCCATGTAGCAATTCCTACTCTCTCAGTTAAGGGGAGAGGACCTAAAGACTTAAAGTTTTAACTCAATACCACTCCATATTCTCGCCACAAGTGATGGTCTCTATGGGCATGTCTATACTAGGGAGTTATTTCAAAATAACAAGGTGAGCGTCCTTCGAAATAACAAGGTGAGCGTCCACACTACCAAGCCCATTATTTCAAAATAATGGGCTTGCTATTTTGAAAACTCCTGTTTATGAAGAGGAATAAGCTTATTTTGAAATAGTTATTTTGGGAGTTATCATTCCAAAGCAACTTATTTTGAAATAATGTGGTAGTGTAGACATAGGCAAAGAGTTTGGTTTAAAATATGATCAACAGTGCATTTATGGTCTCCCCCAGGCAAATAAGTGCTCTCTGGGGTCAGTTGGTTAAGGCTTAAGAAAGACTTTGTAGGACTAGACTGTGATTTTGCCCCCCAAGTAGTAGCAAAGATGTTGTAAAAAAAATGGAAAATAACACTATTTACATCTACCCATACAAGTTGCTGCTATACAATCTGCTGTAAAGAAAAAAAAACTTGTGTCCTTGTATCAAAAGCACAGAACAAGTCATCAAAGCATTCATATTAGAGCCATAGCTGAAAAATACCTTCCCTTCCCAGTCTCCAATAATTTCTTGGTTCTGAGAACTTGTATGCATTTCTTGCCATGTTGTAGGGCAGGCAGCAGCCCAGGCACACAGCAGTTCATAGAATATACCTCTGTGGTTATTTTAAGTGTTTTGTTAGTAGCAAGCCAGAAGCGAGGCATACAGTCAGCACAACTTTCACATGTAGTAAGAATTACCTCTTTAAAATGTCATAGAGTACATTTCTTGTAGAACAAAGAGACAGCTTTTATTAAACACTCCCAAACAAACATCTGCGTCATTTTCTTATTTTTGCATCCAGTGATGATTAGAAAACAACATCAAGTGGCGATTGTGGAGGTGAGAATTAAGGATCAGGAGGAGAGAAAATGTTACAAATATATAAAGGAGGATGTATAAAGAGAATGTAAATATTTAGATAAATGAGGAGATAGATAACATTAATGATCACTAAAATAGTTAGATCCTAAACTCATAGTAAAATCAATGTTGATAAAAATAAAAAAGTTAAAAAGTTTGAGCAGGTCTTAACAAAGGAGAGTTATTAATAAGCATGGATGGCAGAACTCAAAATGAGAATTTTCAAAGCAGAAAATGCTATGTTTGTCTTGGGGGAAATAATCTGAAACATGAATATTCATTTGTAGGAATAACCTAGGAAAGCCATAATGTTGAAAAAGGTGTGGGGGATACTGGACAGCAAATTACACAAATATGTAATGTGACATGACTGCAAAAGAAGCCCATGCTATTTGGTATTGAATATGCAGAAAAACATGCCCTAGTAGGGGAGATAAAATCCATCTCTATATGGCTCAGATTGGACCACACTGTGAAAAACTGCCCACAGTTCTGGGCATTGTTACCAGAAACATAATTGCAAATTAAAAGGAGGGAATTTAGAGAAGAGAAGTAAAACTGATCAGGTGGCTAAAAGAAATGGCGCATCAGGAAAGATTTTTTTTTTTAAAAGAGTTAAGGATGCCTAGGTGGCAAGTGGAGAACAACATATGACTATCTACAAATATTTGAAGCATAAATTGAAAGGTAAATATTCCTATTGCATGCAGGAATATTTCATTCTTGCTCTACAGTAAATAGTTTCACTGACCGGCAAACATTTCTATTATAGGGAAATATTTACCCTACAAATATTGAAGAGTAAATATTTTGAAGTGTAAATATTGCATGGATGAAAATGTGACATTTAGAGTGATGCATGGATATGTATCTAGGAGAAAAGGAATGAAATTTAAGATGAGATATTTAAGATAAATATTAAGAAAACCTCCATGACAGTGAGATATGTTATTGTGGTTTAAAAAAAATAGTTCCAAAAACCACAGGAACCCAACAAATATAGAAACATATATCAGAAGCCATACGATCAATGAATTTACATTACAAATAAATAACAAATGAACTTCAACAACAGAGGGCCATGTAGTCCCAACAATTTACAAAATTCAAACAATGAAACTAAATGGAGTCCCTCCCACAGCAGCTCTGTAGGGTAGGCAAAAAGTCAGCAGCAGCTCCATTTCTGTCATCTTCACTCTACTGAGAGTAGAATGAACAGTGCTTGGTTTGACCAACGAGTATTAAAGGACAATGTTCCTCTAGCACTACCCTGCTTGCCACAGCATCCTTGCTCACCTCTTACATCTGCTGTAACTGACTGACATATCCTGAGAGTCCACCATCCCACCAACCCAGTGGTTCCTAACCACTGGTCTGTAGACCGGTGATGGGCCACGAACCACTGGCTGCTGGGTCATGGCACACTGTTAGGCCACACCCATGGGGCTGGTGGCTTCTGGAGTTGAAGCTGGCTGTTTGCAGTGACTCTGGGGCTGAAGCCAGCTGCTGTGTGGCGGCTCAGGGGGCTGGCGTGTATCCCAGACAGCCCCACCCCCCTGAGCAGCCGGCTTCAGCTCCAGCAGCCACCACGTGGTGGGCAGCTGCTGCAGCCGCAGCTGGCTATTTGTGGTGGTTCTGGGTGCTGGGGCTGGAGTACATATTTTGGTGGACCACTATAATCTTATTTGCATATTCATTATTTGCATAATGAATATGCAAATATGCAGATAATGTGTTACCAGTCCACTAAAAGTTTTTGAAAGGGCTTGCTGGTCCATGGTATAAAAAAAGCTGGGAACCACTGCACTAACCTACTAAATCCATGGCTTTAGCCCCCATCTCCCACTTATCACCAACCATTTTGGGAGACTAAATCAATCATGACCTGCTAGTGCTACCTGATGAATATGGATAAACAAGGTCAGAAACAAAAGACTACATAAACCCAGGCCACTAGTTTAAGATCTGTCCATCAACACACGCCTTGGAAAATTACTGTACATCTCCTTCCAGTTACTCTGACATTGTGCTGCCCATATACCTTCAGAACTCCTCCAAGACTAAGTACTAAAACTACCATTTTTCAAGAGCCCTGGAGATGGTTCACTGCCACCAGATCCCCAGGATTAAACCCCAGGTCCCTTATTGCCAGAGATCTCAATAGTGGGGAAAAATTTGCAGCCTTCAGATGCCCCTTCTCAATTTCCGTGATCCCAACATCTGCTCAGAAATGGCTGTCACATGGATATTCCCCATCTCCTCTTTACATTTGGCATCCTTTGTCTCCCTACAATAATCAAGTATCAGCAGACATTGCTCAACACCTCCTGCAACTTCGATAGCTATTTCCATCAATCTATTGTCCATGATCTATGCTGACTTGCTAACCATACCCAATACCTCTATCAGGGCCTCCAAAGCCAAGGGTGGGGATAGGTAGCCTGGAAAAGCCTCTATAGAAACTTGAAAACACTATACAGCATATACTGTGGCTGTGGCCTCCTCCTTCAGCCCACACCTAATTTTCTCAGCTTTCAGAATCCCTGCTCCAGAATCAGATGGCTCAGCAGGGCCCACAGGCAGTACAGTTTCCTCCCCATCAGAAGCAGCAGCCATCTTGGTCCATTGCCCTGCCCTCTCAGCAGAGCAGATACAGGAAGCCTCCTCCCTAGTAGACTATGGAATAGTCTCTCCAGTGGAGGGATGGGAATCCTCTTGGGGCACTTTAACAAGACTTGAGAATGTATCAGAAAATATGTTTTAGTGGGGAGTAATCCTGCCTTGGCAAGGGCTTGGGTGACCTAATAGATCTCTTCCATCTCTGACTTCTGTGATTCTATTCTTCAGTGAACTAATGTCTTCTACTTTAATATTCTCTCTTATTACTTATTCCATTTCAAAAACATCATTATTAAGGCATCATTGGCCATCTTCTCCTGCTCCAGTGTTCAGGATGGAGTAACAACATTAGTCCAGAACCATCCACAATAATAGATTGTGATGTCTCTCACTGAATTCCTCCATTCTGCCAAAGTTACACTTTTTATTTCCATTTTCCTCATTTTCAATTAATTCTTCTCCATTGTCAGAGGTTCATTGGTGTGTGACCACAACTGCCTAGGGATTAACAAAAAGAAAAAAAGAGAAAACACAAAAGTGTTTTGTGATAATGGGATTAAAAGAGAAGGGTGTGGGGAAGAAAAGTAAAATAATGGACAATAGAGAAGCACTGCGGGAGGACTTACTAGCTCAGGTTTTTAGCAAAGGGGCATAAGGCTTTTCCCATTGCTCTGTTCTCTAATATATTTCTGAGCTAGCGTAGTAGTGACTAAAGTGAATTTAGAATATAATTGCTGAAAAATAGATAATGTGAAGTGGGCTGTTGTCTTTCCAGTTTCTAGTGGACAGTTATTCTGTATGCACCTAAAAACTTCTGTCGTAATAGGCACTGATTAGCAACTTTGTTGACAGTTTCAGAAGAGATGTCAGTGAATGAATGGCCATTGGAGACTGAATGGCCTTAAACACAGTTCTTATTGCATTATGTCATATTTAATCATGCTGGTGAGGTGCCAGCAAAATGCTGTCAGTATCAAACTTCAGCTGCTAACAGAAATTAAGTGCCTTAAAGAAAGTGCCAGATTAAAAATCCTACAAGAGGTGGGACAGAGACAAAAATATAGATGCAGACAGCCAAAGAAAGTATTTTGAAAGAAAAATCACCCAACAGGAACAGATGAATCATCAACTATTTTATGACTTCTCTGTAGAAAAAAGGCCCTGTTGTATGTAATATTGTGTATTAAAGGATGAACGAATCACACATGGAATGAGAGAGAAGTAAGCTTGAAACAGTGACTGCCAATGTTCAGCAGAAGAAAGCATCAAGAATGAAAAGGGAAGAGCATTCACAACAAATGAATGATTGGGAAGAATATCAAATAGTAAGAGTGTGACTAAGTAGCTGGAAAGTTGACGTAAACAGTACCCTCAAACCCGCAAGATTGTAAGGGAGAAGCAGTCCCATGGGAAAGGAAGCAATAGCATAGATTGGGGATAGGCAAAAAAGATGGACTATTCCATCAACATCATGGAAGGAGAAGATGGCAGAGAAGAATAGAGAGTGAGGCTGACAAAATCAAATGAAAGACTAAGAAATCATTTACATTAAATGCTCATTAAAGCCAGCAGTAGTTTTAGAAGACCCATAGTGTTTAAAAGTACTGTTTGGCAGAACAAATTGTACAATTCTAAGTCAACATTTTGCTGTTTTCTTTTGCTTCTCCAATGTGAAAATAACATAGAAATCCTACTCGGGCTACTTCACAAGCTTTGTGCATGCT
The DNA here is from genome assembly GCA_032595735.1 of Pelochelys cantorii. Taxonomy (NCBI): domain Eukaryota; kingdom Metazoa; phylum Chordata; order Testudines; family Trionychidae; genus Pelochelys; species Pelochelys cantorii. The sequence goes on from CM064326.1 coordinate 243,428,022, forward strand.
ATCAGCCATGTTGCATAATTGCTAAATGCACTCAGAACGCTAATGGACAAGTAATGCGTGCAGGAAAGCCCATTTTGTAGATTAGATTTCTTAATGGACTTTTTGGAAGCAGTGGAAGTAATTAATCTCCACAGTAACGTGCTGTCGCCTACTGCTGTGGTTTTTGTAATTTTCTTTACCAGGATAGCACTTCTCGTTGTGTTGTGTTGTGTTCATCTGCTTTCTGAAAAGTGTAAGGTTTGTGATTTTTTTTTATTGTTGATTTGTTTTGTGTGATAAGACAACCTGAATACCATGTGGAATTAGCATAATAACATTCCAAGAGTAGTATACTGAACGTTTTCTACATCATGTTAGCAATTTTCCTGTGAATTCCCACATGAAAAATTCTGTCTCTCTCCAGGGGTGTTCAACATCCAATTTCAGCAAACACTCAATGGATGGAGCCTCCTCTGAAGCTTGTGGGTCTTCCAAGTATTGTTTAGTTGCAGGCTTGGTTGGTGTTTCCCAAATAGCATCAAATCCTATTGTGTAACTCCTTAAGCACAGGCTGCCTCCTCAAAATATATATACACCCAACTAGAGCCATTTAGTTATGTCTCTCTCACGTGATGCTTTTGAACAAACTGAGAAAAAAGGCAGCCATGGTACTTTTAAACCTTTGTAAGCGAAGGAAGGTTAAGACTAAGCTTCTATACAATACTTGTCAAAGGATTCCCTTCAGGGACCCATAGCAGAAGACCCATGTTGAGATCCCATGCAGGCTGCATGCTGTTATTAGCATCTGTATTTATCAATAGCAAAGCCTCTCCTGCTATTCTTGAAGCATATGAGAATGTTGCAATTGATTTCATTGAGAGCATGAGCAGACCCATCCATACACATTAAACATGGGGGATGGATAGACACAACTCTGTTAAAGCACCCATCACACTGAATTTTGTACCAGATTTTTGAAAGTCAAGCTGCTATTTTGCATGCCTATCTATGGATTTAGGGTCCTAACTTTTGGCATGTCATTTTGCTGATATGTTTTACACATGTTTTGAGAGTGCTCAAGTGAGTTGTGCAAAACTCATTTTATTTTGGGTTTCTGGACTGAGGATATCCTTCTGATCTCTTTGCTTATGATACAGAATTCTCTCAAGTGTTATTCTAAAGGGGATAATATTCATGCTGCTGGACTATCGCAGGCACCAAGAGTCTGCTGAGATTGATTGTTTGCCACACCTAGTGCTACTAGTATTTGTTATGTGTCAAATTAGTTTCTACCTTCCTGTATTTTGAGAGGGGAAAGTGGTATTTGTGGAAGTGGGATATAGGGCTTTGCATTGATCCAATGATTTATTTGTGCAGCTTTAAAAAGGAGGAATGCATGAATTTTGAATGGATACTTTTGAGTTAAATTTAAAATATAACCCATTACCAATAGACTACAGTTATTGCTTTTCAAAATAGGACATATCCAGTGATTTGAAAGTGCTGCACTCTTCTTTCTTGGGTTGTCGCATGATATCTTATTAAGGATAATGCTAAGAAAAATAATTGCATCATCAATGGGATGGGACTCTACAGTGAAGAATTTGAGGGAGGCACTTCTGTGGAAAAGGAAAGATGGAATTGGGTACAGCTAGTATCATGTTGGTTGAATCAAAGATTTTTAAGTGGATTATTCTGTAGGCTGTGATTGGCTGAACTGATTTCCTGAGATAGCTCTTCACATCAGCTCTTCTCTGTACAGATACCAGCTATGAAGAATAATTAGGTTTTCTTGATGGGCATTGAGAGCCACAGTATATTTTCCCAGTGTGGAAAGAAAATGCATTTATTAGTAGTGGGAAATGGGAAAAATAATCTATTCTGCCTCAACAGATGCTTAGACCCAATTTAAAGGATTCTGGAACACATCAACATGGAACCAGCCACTTTTGAAAGCTGCTTGGTATTTAATGTGTTAAAGTAAAAGCTTTACAATCTAGTTTTCAATCTTTACCAAAAACTGCATAAATAGGCAGGATAGTTTAAAAACAAGTATGTTTTTAGGTTTCAAAAAAGCTGACTGAACCTGATTTTGCATATTTGGTAAAACGGTGGGCTTGCTTACAGCTGACAGTTAATAGCGAGGGTCGAAATGAAAGCCTATAAAGATTTATATTGGTAATGAGTGTAACCAAAAAATCACGTCATGATAGGCTGCTTCCCTTAAAACAAAGGGGAGGAAAATGCCTCTTCATTTATGTGAACAGCATCTTGTCCAGTTTAAGGTGGGCAAAGATCAGTATTCACCTCGGGTGAGCTTAGTTCAGATCCTTTGCTGTCTTAGCCAAATGGGGAAGAGCGGGATATGGAGTATAAAGGGCAGATTCACATTTGCTCTCGGGTAAGATGTAGGAACACATATTGCCTAAAAGATTCTTCTAATTGGCCTTTTCTAGCCACCAGTTTGGAAGCTTGTGGAAAGGGCATCGTTGCCTCCCTAGGACCCCCTTGCAGCTAAGTGTTGCTCTGCTGTTGTCTGCCTCAGTTTCCCCTCTTTAATGAAGTCACTTAAGCAGCCTGGTCAAGGAGAAGCCCAACAGTATTTTACAGCAGAGTGTCTCCCTTTGATAAAGCCTTCAGAAAGGAGCATTTATACAAGGGTGTTTAAAGGTTCTTTCTGCCGAGCCCAGATACATCTTTAAAGTCCCCAAACAAAAATCTCTAGGTTACAGCAGCAGCTCCTTCTGCTGTAAGGTCTCAGGCTTCTCTGCTGCCTGGAGAGCTGTGTAGTCTTTCTCCTCTGTGTTCAGGTCTCTCCCAGGCCTCTCTGCCTGGAGAACTTCTGCCTCATTCACAGTCCCTAGAAGTACCCCCTGCTTTGGAGTTTCCTTTGTTCTTAGGGAGTGGCAGATATAGGGCAGGGCGAGCGGGGTGGCTGCCCTGGGCCCCGCACTTCAATAGGCCCCCGCAGATGCGCTACTACCTGTCAGCTGTGGCTGTGGTGCATGCGCAAAATTGTGCTGCCCTGGGCCCCACAAAACTCTCATCTGCCCCTGTCCTTAGGAGCTGCTTTCCCCACATCCAACTGAGCTCTCTCATGCCTTTTGGTAGGCCCAGGTGCTTGACTGCCTGACAGCTACTTAGACAGTTAAATCTCTCCTGGTGGAGCTGGGCTGACTCATTCCCTTCAGTGCAGCCTAATTCTCCCCGGAGCTTGTGCTTGTTTCAGGGAAGCTTCTACTTGACTTGGTATCAGACTCCTTTAAAGGCCTCAGGCCTGTGCACCATCCCAAAAGTGAGTCTGCTCTTTCAGGATACACCAGCCTTGAAGGCGCTTGTGTCAGGGTGTGGTCACAGAAGACCCCTTGGGGATGCTTCCTGGGGTGCTGACAAGTCCACTGCCACTTGCCTTCCTCCTGTCTGGGGCTTCTCGCTACCCTGTCCTGCTGCGCTAGCTCCCTGGTCTTCCCCAGCCAAGGCACAAAGCTGAGATCACCTCCCCTTCCTCCCCCCCGAGGAGCAGTACAGACACTCAAACCTTTCAGGTCCAAGGAAAATAAAGCTTTGGGTCCAGTTTCCCAGGATACCACTCCCCAAATGGGATCAGAACACCAAATGAATTATTTAGGTAAGCCCCCTTTTACAATGAAAGGGGGATGTACACACTGATTGCTCCCCCAGGTAACGATTATTTATACTGGGCTTGATAGTAAATAAAAGTGATTTTATTAAGTACAAGCAGTAGGATTTAAGTGGTTATAAGTGAGAACAGGCAAATCAAAGTGGATTGCAAACTTAAAATAACAGAAAATGCTTAACTAATTCTAACACTAAAACCTCAGTACAAACTTATTACAAATACACCCTAAAATTGTTCTTATTCCAGCTAAGCCTCCTCACTAGGGCAGCTCCTCTCCCTGGGGTGTCTGGTTCTCTTTCTTAGGAGTGTCATGGTAGCTAAAGACCAAGACCTGCTGGCTTCCCATTGTTTTATAAATTACACCTGGGGGGAGGGAGATTCTCTTTCTACATTCCACCCTTATCTGGCAAATCACAGCTGGTCAGACCCTACCAGTTGGGGAGATCACATGACTTCCCAGGACCAATCACTGCTAAGACTTAAAGGACAGAGGGGCTGTTTACAGATGTTAACCGAGACACTGAGGCATCCCAGCATTGGGAATGCCTTTGATGGCTTTCATTTGCACATTTAAAACCATAAAGCATTCCATATTCCATATGTCTAACTTTACACACAAGAATGACACATACACCAAAATAAGATATACAGATCCAGTGGATTGTGATATGAATATTGATAGGTTACATGAGATAATTTGTCCAAAGCACCTTTGAGTTATACTTATTTGTGTCAATAAGTCCATTTCATAAAGTGGGGGGTGGGGAAAATCTGTCACAGTGCTGTTTCCTATTCATTGCACATTCTTGCAAAGGATTTCTTGCACTGTTTGTCTTCCTGCCTTGCTGCTTCAGTTGCTGCATTTTCTTAGTGGCTGTGGTGATTCTGTCTCTGTCTCTAGATATGGAAGATGCTGCAGAGTGCTGTACTATCTTTTCCTGTAAACACCAAGCACACATGGACAGAACTATACCTTTCCTGGGGATGAGGTTAGCAACTTGTCAGCGCTGAATTTGAATTACATGAAAGGGTCACTCCCCCATGGCACTTCACTCAAGTCAAGAGAGACCCTTGGGCAAACCCAAGGCAACTCTTATCTGGTTGAAAGGTTTTGTAGAATTCCCCTCTGGGCCTGTGCTTGTTTCATTTAGGCTTCTACTCATTAGTGGCAAATAAGATACTTTGTTGTTCCTTTTCTAAAGAAGAATGGTGTAAAGAAATCTACCCAGAGCTGGGAGACAGGAATTCCTCTAGTCTAACCTCAGCTTTCACATTATCATGGGTAAGATGTATCACTTCTCTTAGTTTACGTATATATAAGATGGTAATAATATACTTGCATCCCTCTTGGGGCTTGTGTTACTTAATTACTGTTTGTGAATCATTTCGAAGACAAAGACCATTATGAAAGTGCCAAGTATATTGTTTATCAAGATGCTGACAGGGGAACTTACATACAATTGTAACAAAGTTGAAACTGTCCTCTGGTAGGTGGTTATATTTTATATAAAGATGGTAATTTATAAACTACAAAAACGTGTAGAAGCACAGAAGTAAATGATATTTGAAGCCTCAGACTAAGTCAAAATAAAAGCTATTCAATGTGTTTTGGGTGTAGCTGGTTGTTATATTGTGAACATTTCATCCAGCCCTGTCATCAGTTGCTTTTTTAGTTTCCTCAGTGCTTTTAAAAAAACATTTCATCTGTGCTTCTCACATACAGCTCTACTCTGTTTCATTCTGCTTGCCACACACATTAGTCTGGCTTAAGTTTAATCATGTATAGATTGTCTACTGTACATGTATAGGGAACAACTATGCCACTCTACCAGTGGTTTTCAAACTTTTTTCTCGGGACCCAGCTGAAGAAAATTGTTGATGCCTGTGATACAATGTAATTGGCTAGAGTGTGGGCTCCGGGGTGGGGCTGAGGGTGAGAGCTTTGGGGTGTAGGAGGGAGCTTTGGCTGTTTTGGGAGGGGTCAGGACTGGGGCAGGAGGAGCTTACCTTGAGCAGCTCCCAGTCAGTGGTACAGTAGGGAGGCTAAGGCAGGCTACCTGCCTCTTCTGGAACAGTAGACCACACTGCATCCCAGAAGCAGCCAGCAGCAGGTTCTTAGCCAATGGGAGTGTGGAGCTAGTGTTCAGGGCAGGGGCAGTGCATGGATCCACATGCACTCCCCCCCCCACCACACACACACCCAAGAGCTGGGCCTGCTGAACAGTAGCCTGCCTTAGCACCCCCACTGATCACCTGACCCCTGGGCAGCAACAAGACTCAGTGCCTGACATTCCATACCCCAGAACTGGATCACAACCCATGGTTTGAAAATCCCTGCACCATACCATCAGACCCACGTAGCTAACTGCCTTCTCAGTGAATTCACGCAAACGATGCAGAATAAAACAAGTGACTAAAATCCAGGTCAGTGTCCCAGAATTACATTGATTCTTCATTGCAAATATCTTGCGGAGATACTAGCTTTCCCACTTTCCCTGTGTCAGGCCTCCCTCCCATCTTCTCAAACACCATTCTCTGCCTAATTTTTTATTTTTGGTTTGTGTGCATGATCATGACTCCAACAATCAGGGAAATCAGCAATTCAAACCAATGTTAACGTTAACAAGATGATCCATTTCATCCCCTGACAGAAGCTAATGAATCATTGTGGTGGAAAGTCAGTGGCTGCTGGAAAAATTACCCCAAATGACAAAAAATTTAATGATAAAAAACACTAGTGTAAACAGCACTTTGTTAATAGGAGCTGCTCTCCCACTGATAAAGCTACCACCTCTCATTTGGGATGGTTTTATGTTGTTGCCAGGAGAGCTCTCTCCTGGTGTCAAAGAGTGGCTACACCTTAGCAATGCTGCGGTTGTAGTGACACAGCCTCACTATTGTAAAGTGTGCAATGTAGACATAGCCATAGTCACATAAGCATATCTGACCTTGAATGCACATAATGAACACATTTGCTAAGTAAGAAGGTGCCGCTCTAACTGACAATTTCTTTCCCCCCTCCCCCTTTTTTCTTCTTTTTCCTCCTCTTCCCCACCCCCATCCCCTCTCTTTGCTATTTATTTGAAAACTGGACCCCTTTAAACTCCATTCATCTGAAGAAGTGGGTTGTGCCCACAAAAGCTCATGATACCATCTACATGTTTTGTTAGGGTGCATCTACACTGCTGGGCTTAACTCAAAATATTCTACTCCAATTGAGCTACGTCAATTCTGTATCTTATTTCGAAATAGCTTATTTTGAAATAGGCAGCATCTACACAGCACTTATTTCGAAATAGAGCACTCTTCCTCTGACTTCCCTTACTCCTCATACAATTAGGGTTCCAGGAGTTGGAGTAAGAACTCCTCTGGGTTGACAGTATTTTGAAATAACTGCCTGCTGTGTAGATGTGGACTAAGTAATTTTGGAACAGTGCTACTTATTTCGAAATAGTGTTGCAGTGTAGATGTACCCTAAGGTGTTGCAGGATTATCTGTTGTTTTTTAAGTTTTTCCAGTTTTATTATTACTTTAGGATACACTCCACATTTGAAATTTTTTAAAGGGATTCTACCTAAAGTTCCCTCAAGCAGTAGTTGTATTTCCTTCCACAAAGAAAATCTTTATAAATACCCTCTTTGAGAATCATCTTTTGAGATTCCAGGTAATCAAAGCATAGTTGTGCTTAGATATATTTTTGTAAAAGAACCACATTGAAAATAATTACTGTAAAGTACCCTCTTATGAGAATAACTCTTCTCATCAGTTTAATTACCAGCGGCCACTGACTTTCCATCACAATAAATTCACAATGATTCATTAGCTTCTATTGGGGGGATGAAATGGATCATCTTGTTAACATTAACACTGATTTTAACAGCTGATTTCACTCAGTGTTGGAGTCCCAAGCATGCACACAAACCAAAAATACATAATTATTCTAAGAACGGTGTTTGAGTAGATGGGAGGGAGGCCTGATGTGGGGAAGGTAGCAACGCTGATATCTCTGCAAGATATAGCCCAGACTTGCAGCTCTGTTAAACATGATGAGATTGCCTGTATAGCACTGTGGCTAAGGTAGAAGCATGATTGTCTGGTAATTGCCCACTATACAGCTGACTTTCTTTTTGCTATTGAAACAAAGGGTGTGTGTGTGTGTGTGTGTAGCTAAATCCATCCTGGGTGTAACTATCATCTTCATTCAGTGGAGTTACACGAGGCATGAATCTGGCCCATTGTTTGTTTTAAAATCTGCATCAGGCTTTCCGTTCTCTCCTCTTTTTCCGGGGATTTAAATACAATTGTGGCCCTGTTGAATCCCTCAATCCATTTCCCTCCATAAGGCTGCCAGTTCGCTCTGTGGATCTGACAGAAGGAATTTGTCAAGAAGTTGGCTCTGCATGTAAATTAGGATTGCTAACAAGAGAAGAGAAAGGGGAAATAAAACATACTGTTTGTAAATGGAATAAAATAGTAAGTAGGAGAAACACTGGGTCTGATTCTCCTCTCATCAGCCAGTTTTACCCAAGTATAATTTCATTGATTGCATTGAACTTTCCATTGATTTGTTTTGATGTGAGAAGAGAATCATAGCCACTGTTTACAGTTTATATTGTAATACTCCAATATGCACTGTAGACATAGATCCTAATTTATTATTTATTTTGGAGGTTATTTAGATTGTAAATGCCTTGGGACGAGGACAGTCTTCTTGTCCTGTGTTTCTTGTACAGCACCAAGCATGCTAGAGTCCCAGCACATGACTGAGGTTCCTAAATACCGTGATGATACAAACAATAAATAATGATGGTGAAAGAACATCACTGAGGATTATCCTGGTCAACTCAAGTTTACAATATTGTTCATTTATAACAAAGCGTGGTGAATTTGGGGATTAAGTTTCTCTATTCCTTAGCTCTAAACCTCACATGTGTGGTTCTATTCCATGGCTCTACAAATCTGGATTGGTGGCCATTTTCACATCAGAAGGCAAAACAGTCACTCGAGTTTACCCTCATATGTTCACTCTTTCCAGTCTTATATCTCTTCACCCTTTCCTCAGCTGTCTTATCTGCTTTGATTCTTCAGCTTCGCAGTAGTTTAATCCAAATTTGCCTTAGACAAATACAACTCACTGGGAGTTTTGCTATTGACTCCAATGAATGGATGGAACCAGAATTTCACCCTCTGTCAAGGAATAGGCACAGCACTGTCTCTGCTGCTTTCCTGTTGCTCAGTGTGTACCTTTCCTCTAGGCATTACAGACCAGATTCTACCACTTTCACTGCTAATGAGTAGCACCTTACTTCATGAATTGAAAAGAACTGGATCGCTCCGTGGAGGAACGTCCTACTTGGCATGACTAAAGGTAGAGGATTCTGGTCCTATAGACATAGCACTTCATAGGCTGTGCAGGAGAGGTAGTTGGGATTTGAATGATCTCATGGCTCTCATCATTTTTAATAAGATGCATTCAAACCTTATAAGTAGCAGTGGGGCACTGGCATCAGCCTGTGATGCAGAGACTGCATTTACATATATCAAAGAAGATACAGACAAACAGGAGGAATTTCAGGGTATGTCTACACTGCAGTTTTTCCAAAAAAAACTTCACTTATATCCACACTGCAATCATGTTCTTTCAAAAAAAAATCAAAAGAACATTGTTTTTTCTGACATTGGTAAACCTCTTTCTACGAGAAAGAAGCCTTTCTCTGAAAGAGCTCTTTCGGAAAAAGGCGTGTGTGGACGGGAAAGAGGGGGTTCTTTCAAAAGAAGAGGAAAGAGGAAAACGCACAGGTGCCCTGGTGGCCACTCCATCCATAGTAATCACAGCTTACATGCAAGACAGTGTCCATACAGTATGGATGCTATCTTTCGAAAAAGATCGCTTTTTCAATGCGCTTTCGCTGTGTAGATGCGCTCTTTTGGAAGAAGTTTTTTTTGGAAGATCTCTTTGGGGAAAGCTTCTTCCGAAAGAAGTCTGCAGTCTAGTCATAGCCTCAGAGAACACTGCAAATAATCATAAACTATAAGGAAAAACTAAGAGCCTAGGCACAGCATAGCTTGGCTAAGAGCTACTGGGATGCATGTGGAGGGAGAATGATAAATCTATAGAATCTGAAAGGTGCAAATTCTGCGTTAAAGCCCCCATGACAGAAAAATTCCTCAGCCAGAACAGTACTTCTGAAAACAAGTGGGGGGAAGGACAACTCAGCCATATGACAAAAACAAATCCCCGATATACAATGCAAATAAAGTTATCAACTACATTGTGGACAGGATGGGTGCATCATAAACCAAAAAGGAAATGAGGTTGCTGAAGTCACTAAGTTGTACAGTGGAAGACCAATGCAATCCTTACTGTACTTGCTTCCAAGTGATTGGCTACTAAGGTGACTCAATCTCTGTGCCTCTAAGGTATCTCTACCACTACTGTGCAATGGTGCAGGGTTTCTGGAGTTCCCACTCCCTGTGTCTTCCCAATCACACTGTAAGCCTCTGAGTTGCCCCACCTCTGCGAGCCTCAGCTGATGGAAATCTCCCAGCTGTTGTGCCAAAGAATGGCACATCACCCCCACATTTGTGATGTACAGAGGAATCAAACCACAGAAAGTTTGGGGGTAGGGAATTGACCCACATGTGAGCCTCAGGTACATCAGGGCCATCAACACTGAGAGTTCTGCAGCTATTGTCCACCCTCTCTACATTCTGTGGCTTTAAGGCCATTGAAATAATAAGTGCTCAGTGGTTTTGTGTCAATCTTGTCTAGCCTAGAACTAGATTTCTCCCCCTGAGGGGATCTTGTTGGCCCTTATACATGGCTTCCCTGTACCTGTTTTTCTGTTTGCTGATGTTTGGGTCCATAAATAGAATATGGCCGATATGATCTCCCTACATGAACAAGACCATGCATGGAAGACCTACCAGCTTGAGTATCTAAAACTTGGGATGCTATAATATGATTAAAATACAGCATCCCCTGCAGAACTCAAAGAAGGCCCTGTAGGACACTCTTTCTTTGTGATATGCACTTTCGCTCTTTATCTAATTTGGCTTCCTGGGTAAAAACCATCTTAATGCAAATTACAGCTCTTTAAAACAGAATCTCACCCATAGTTCCACCATTCCAGAAACACTCAGTTCCGTGTAAGCAGCTGCCAAATAATTACTCTCCGTCTCCTCCAATACATCTGCCTTCTTGACAACTCTGCCTGCAACTTTGTTCCCTACCACAGTCCCAAAATTGCACAAACACTGTTGCAGCACTTCTGACATCTTCAGAAGCCACTATTACCTAACCCACCAGTTCCTCTCCTTTACCACTTCCATCTGCTCTGGTCTGTTAGCCCATTTTCTCTGCCATAATATCCTCCTGACTACAAGCTATGCTCCTTCACTCAGCATTTCAGGGCTTGAAGGAAAAGATCAGCTGAGCTCCAAGGCAGTCCATTAGCTCTTCTGTTAAGCTGGCCCCCTGCTCCATTTCACGGAGGGAACAGGAAGTGCTTTCCTTCCTCAAACAACGAAAGTGTCTCCCTAGGGAAATTCCAAAAGCCCCATCCCTTGGAGCATTTAATACTAGATTGGATGGAATGCTAGAAAATGTTCTGTGGGGGCCATCATACATGGGTAGGGTGGTGGATTGGATGACCTAATTAGTTTCTATTACATTTAACTTATGCAGGTACATGAGTTTAGTATATCCTCCATTTCAAGATTTTTCTCTCAGAAGCACATACAACCAAATGGTCACCTGACAACACATATCCTCCCTTCTAATTGTTTCCCATGGAGGTGACCTTGGTCGGTAAGGCATGAGTAAGTAAGGAAGCCAAATGCAGATCAAAGCAACGCGATACTGGATACTCAACAAAAGCAACACCAAGGACAAATGTTTGAATATGGTTACATAGTTTGAGCACACAGCCTCTTCAAATGCAACCAGAACAGTGAGGGCATATCTTCACTCTGGGCCAGATCAATAGGGCAGTGATCGATCCAGAAAGGGTAGATTTATCACATCTAGTACAGATACGATAAATTTACTGCTGATCATTCTCCTGTCAACTCTGGTACACCAACTCAACGAAAAGTGCAAGTAGAGTCAACGGGAGTGCGACTCCTGTTGACATACTGCAGCAGTAAGTAAATCTAAGTATGTCAACATCCACTATGCTATTCATGTAGCTGAAGCTGTGGAACTTAGATTGATCTCTCCCCCTCTCCCCTGAGCGTAAAGTTCAGTATTAATTCTTAACCTCAGCATAATTTTCCGGTGTTTTGTGTTTGTTTTTGTAAACATTAACAGGTTGCCCCATCTTTCCGGAAGCTCCTTTTTTCTGGGATTGATTTATGAAATGATTGTTTCTGAAAAGATACTGCACGATGGACTTAGAATTCTTGCTGTAAGTCTCTTCAGTTGAAGGTCTGACAGAGGAAAACAAATCATTATGAGCTTGCAAGTCAAATGACAGAAAAACATCATTGTAGGGATGTGAATGACTAGTTGACTAGTCAACTAGCTGATAAGCAAATGCTTATTGGATAGTCGACATACTAGTTGACTAGTCGCTTCTCCCTCCCTTGCTGCCTCTATCAGAAAGAGGCAGTAAGAGGAGGTGAAGAGGAGCGGGTATTTTAAAGAGGCAGTGCCACATGGAGCCTAGGATCAAAGGAAGGAGTCCCCAGCTGACCCCGGGCTCCGTGTGGCACTGCCATTTTGAAATGCCATGTGGAGCCTGACGCTGCAGGGAGCATGGGGCCAGCAGGAGACTGCTTGAGTCCCCCGCTGGCCCCATGCTTCCTGCAGCGCTTTTGCCTTTGAAGTGTAGCAACAGCCCTGGGGGCTCCCATATCGACTAATCGGATAGTTGATGCAACTTACATTGACTATTCGATTAGCCAATTAATTTAAATTTTATATCCCTAATCTACTATAAAACTGGCAATGTTTTCATATGTTGGTCTTAATCCCAAGATATCAAAGTGCTCCTCAGGGAATATTCTGAGTTGGTCTAGTAGCTTGCTTTGATTTTCCAACTGGAATATTTACCAAATACAAGCTTCATAGTGGTATGGCAAAGAAATAAAGTTAAAATGAGTTATGTAGCTTTTTATTTGTAAAGACATTTATAGTCACATCTGTGAACAAGTAGAAAACAATATAAATCATAAACATGCAACAACTTTTGACAGAACATTTTATATCACCATAAGCAACAACCGGCAAATAAATAACTAATGTCTGGACTCTGCTTTATTTACCTATGTTCAATGGATTGTGAACCAGCACAGCTATCAAACAGAAGCAACTTTGAATAATTTTGTTTTAATGGACAAGTTAATTTAATTGCCTGTTTCATTACAGTCCATTGGACACACTCAGAGCATTTGGGCCACTGTCCAATGAAGCCTGGTGTATATCTGAAGATGTAACTATTTAATGAGATTTTAACTATCTAACTAAGGATGAGGACAGAAGGAGCATGGTGTTTTGTCTTTCATTTTGTTTTTCAATTCATGGCCATAGGTGGAGTGACATGGAGGGAATCAATTTAAATCATGTCTAAGGGCAATTGAAAGGTTTACTGCATGATTGGCTGTACCCAGAGATCAAGGGATATATAGTATCACACAGTAGCACATAGAAGACATGAGTTTAGACATACAATCATTCTCAGCTAAAAGAGGCTCGGAATATAGGGAAGGACATGGTCTGATTCTGATCTCTCACTCTCACATCAGTCTTGCACCCTTTTTACCTTCACAGGAGCTACTGCTGATTTATGTCTGTGTCATGAGATCAAATCTAGCCCCAGCATATTCAGACCTTGGCAGAGAGTACTACACCCACATTCTACCACAAATTCATTGGCAGATGCAATTGCTAGGCAGCAAACAGGACTACCCAACTCCTCTTTGCCCACATGGTCATCTCAGTACAGGGCCTCCAAAAGAGAAAAACCAAAACATGGCAGTGGTGATTTCTCGGGAAAAAATAATGCTGAATGCCATTGAAAAGGAATCAGAAACCCTCCTTTGACCCAGAGCTCAAGTGCTATCCCAGATCTCATGGCATCCTTGGTTGATGCAACATGAAATCTAACTGTGGTGATTTCATTAAGCTGAGCCAAGCCTGGGTTTTTAATAAGAAGAGTTATTTACGTGTTTTATGGGATGCGGAACAATAACCTACTCTCTGCTCTGTTTAAGAGGAAGAAGTGACTGTTTTTCAATGCTGCATCATTTATTTAAAAAATTTTAAAAATCCTTTCAAAGATGGACGTGGCAAATTGAAGATGCTTTGATGAATAATCGTATCTCCAATTAATTTAAACTGCACAAATTCTTGAGTGGAGACATTGACATGTATTGTGATGCTAAATTAATTTGGTAAAGTCTAGCAACAGCATTAGATTTTTCCAACAGCCTGATTTTTATGTTGCAGATGTGTCAGCATGAGCATGGATGCACCAATCACTCTGGTATAATTAACTGCCTGGTGAAATGTCTCATTAGCGTGGGGTGTTACTGATGAGCAATTTGTCATAGGCTAATTATTCCTGCTCCCTCCCACTTTTAAAAATATATAATTATAAGCACTAGGAAATAAATTTTCAACACTATACAAGTTATCTCATCATTTAGAGCTAGAAAATACTTCTGACGCAACCCTTATGTTAAGGGCTGGAAATGAAGATAACTACAGCAGTAATCATTCTCTGCTGTTAAGGATCCAAACAAGGGACAGAATGTAGATGTGGCAGCAAGCTGTTTGACATTACAGATGCCATTTCTTGTTAGTGTACTCTAGATGTCCCAGAGTGGGAAGTAGGAAGCTCTAGGATAAAGGCAATGAATGGAAGTAGTTATGTCGTGAACTTCAAAAGCGTGTTCAATTTAATCCAAAGTCCAATGACCACCTATCAAGCAGTTTTAGATTCTCCTCAATCACAAAGTTCCACTCCCACCATAATAAAATGTTTTAAATGTAAATCATTTATATTTAGATTCAGACCAAACCTCTTATAACCAGAGAAGCAAAAAATGCAGAAAGCTCTATGAAGTCCAGGGACAAGTGCCTTCCACTCTTTGAATTTACTCAGGAAGTATTTGGATTTTGTGGTGATGGATTCTCTGGAAAACCCAAGCTAGATATCAGAGCCACCCACCTGGAGGAAGAGTGAATAATGTACCTTCTACATGAAAGGCAGCGCTGCCTCTTTGGCATGCATTCCCTGGGAACACCAGGAGGAATTTTGGCAATGGCAGCTGGAATTACTCCAGATTTGCTACTGTGCAGATTCCTGGATACTCTCCCACAGCATTGTGGCCTAAAAGCCATCAAGTTATCCCTAAAATACCTCTCCTGGTCAAAAATAAACAAATCCAAAACATTGGCTGATAGTGAGTTAATAATCTTCTAAATATATATAACAGGAGAAGAGATTGGCTGACCCAGTCTAAAATAGTCTCCTGTGTCATCTGTAGTTTAAAGTCACACAGCTCCATGGTTACCATATGAATATAGCGCCTACCCCAATTAGAATTGCAATATGCCCTAGTGATTAGGGGCACTCTACGGGCAATGAAGAGATTATAGGTTCTGTTCTTCCTAGAGCCACTGATCTGCTGTATAAGCTTGGACAAATCACTTCACCTCCCTCTGTTTCCTGTATTTCTGTCTTCTCTATTCAGCCTGTAAATCCTTTGATGCAAGGACAATCTCTTACTATACTTTTGTATAAGCTCTAGTAAGTGGCCCTTTAAGAAAAGAAGGGCAGCAATTTTGGACCTTTAACAGTTGCCTAGAAAGGCCTCCCAGAGTCAGCTGATGGTGGAACTAGTTAGAATTTAGTCCTCCAGTGACTAGAGGGGTTGGAATAGGCATAGGCCAATCAGTGCTAAGCAGGCCAGATAAAAAGGGCTGGCTGCTTCTCTCAGGCATCAATGATAACTTCATCGAGGACAGGGGTACAATGCATTTCCGACCCTATCCCAAGGAACTTGGCCCTGTCAGAGCTTAATCTTGACAACACCAGCCCTGGATATCTAGGAAGGGTTGGACTACTGTATCCCCATGGTTCTGTTGAGTTGAGATTTAATTTATTTTCTGTTCAACACCCAAAAGGTTACTAGTGTGAGAGCTGGCCTGCTCAGAGGGGCCAGGTTATGGAAGCCACAAACAATTACAGAACCGGGCTGCAAGAGGATGCTAAAAGATAAGAACTCATGTAATGAGATATCCTAATCCAAAGGAGTGCTCTGGTGGTGAGTACATGCAACTAGAGAATCTCTAAGCACTCCTACAACTCAAAACTAATCTTATATTTAATATTATTAGGAGGGCTTGACAAACATTGTTAGCCAAAATGTTTTTGATCACAAGTGCAGACTCAGACTGACCAAAACATTTTGCAAATTCAGATCAAATTTGCCACATGGTTTCAGTCAGGGGGCGGGAACAGTGGAAACAAGGGAACACCCTGAAATCAAAATATTTTCAAAACATTTTGTTGCAGAAATGTAAAACGATTATTAAAAATTTCTTTGAACTTAGAATCTTCCTCCAGTGCTACTTAAATAAAGATTAAATCAGTGGGAAAAAAATGAAACAATGTTTGAGTTCATGCTTGAAGTTGGCACCACTGAAAAAGTCCTGTCACCCGAGCATACAATAGTTTAAAAACTAGTTCTAGAGAGACTGTCAGCATTCTTTATGTCAGCCTTGTATCATATATTACTGTCCCCATTCCAGTATTAAGGTTGTTAAAGAGTTCAAGTTGCTATTGTGGTGTAAAACAGGTTGCATACAACCTCAGAAATTCAGTGCTCATTATTACCACTGTGACCCAAGTCATCCAAATGGTCTGGAGGGGAAGATAAAGTGTTTCATTTCTGAACACTGCTTTCCTCACCTTGACAGGCACAAAAGCTTAAGAAATATAAAGTATTGTCCTCTAGCCGCATTTGGTGTTATCCATGGTCCCTAATTTCTATTCTGGCATTGACAGAGAGGCCTGGACTAATAACAATTCACATCAAATTTGTGAAGCACACACTGCCTCAGTGCTTTCCTATCGCTTATCATCCTTCCATGCGTTCAGGTCGTAAGTGTTTTTCAATACCTGCGACTTTCTCTCAGTCTAGAAATGCAATAAGGGTAAACTTGGCAGAACTAAAGGTGAGAGTTTGGGATGTATGAAAGTTGAATTCCTTGTTTGCTTATTTCTGAGAAAGATTGGTCCCTGAGAAAGAAATATATGTGAGAAAGAGAGGTAGACAGGAGATATTATGTATTTATATTGCTGATTCGTACAGCCTCAGAATTCAGGCCCTTTTCCATTGGTATTTCCATATTATTACATCAGTGCCTGTTATTCCAATCACAGTGACATCACTGCAAGAAGAAAAGTACTTTAAAATTATTTTAAAAAATGAAACACGGAAAACCTTCACCATTCCTAGTGTATACGTTCTGATACAACAACAAATGGTGAAATCCATGAATACTGGGGTGGGGGAAAGCAAAGCAAGTGCTCCAAACTCTGCAGCTATCAGTTGCTGTGTGTGTGTGGGGGGGTATCCACTTTGCAAATGGCCCCCCTGAGCTGCATGCCCCCAGCCTGGGGGATGGTGTGCAATTGAGCGGGGAGGGCAGGACAGTAGTAGAAAGAGGTGGGCTTGGGATGGGAATGATTCATGAATATGCAAAATCCTGATTCTGTGAATCGTGAGGGTCTCCTGTAACAAAATATTCCTGAATGGTGTTATTATATAGTCATTAATTTCAATTATTAAATTTACTTCTCTTTCCTTGAGTAACATTATCAGCCTCCTTTCAGAAAAAGATGTAGCTCAGTACACTAACTGGTGTCCAGGCCTTTAGACCCTTGACCTGGGAATTATTCTTCCCCATGTGAAAAGTGATCTCTATAGCTTGCGTGCAGTGAGGTGTGACATCCTGTGAAGAGACAAGAGAGAGGTAATTTTATGGGGTTCTTTGGAAAAGATGTAGGGTCTTGGTGAGCTGCATTCCTCTCTGAACCCTAACCTTAAACACACTGTTTGATGTTAGCCTCTCTGCACCTCTGTTTTCTCCGCATCTCTTGGTACATTTACGCAGTTGGTGGCAGTCTGCAGCAGTGAGTCTCAGAGCCCAGTTTGACAAAGTCAGGCTCATGCTAAAAATCCATGTAAAGGTGTTACAGCTCAGGCTGTAATGCCTAAGGAGGGAATAGGATTCAGGGCCTGACTGGCAACCTCCTCACAGCTCTTTGTGTGGCAGTACAAGCCCGAGTCTGGTGACAAGGGTTCCAAGACTCGCTGACCCTCACTCTGTAGATGTACCCTGTGTGTCTTAGTTTCCCCATCATTAGCCTGGGTATAGCAATGCTTGCTTACCACATACAGGTGTTAGGCAGCCCTGTTTGTTTGTCCAAAAAGACTGTTGAGATTGGTGATTGAAAAGCTATGGAAGACCAAATACTATACATTTGGGATTCACTGAAATCAATGGGATCTGGTCTTGACTTTACTCCCTAAACTGGTCTGTAAAGTCATTACTCTTGCTTCCTTCGAATGCCTCTGCAAGACCTGCTTTTACCATGATGCATACAAGAAAGTTGCCAGTTGCTAATGGCTAGGTGTAGGGATTATTTGACCTTATTTTTTAATAAATCCCAATGATCCACAATTATCAAGTAAAAAATAGTTCTAATTGCTATGATCTTTGTCCTCCTATCTCTTTCTCCCTAGCTTTTACACTCACTTCTTACTGCCTAATTTAAAGACAAAACACAAGCTCTTTGTGGCAGGGACTGTCTTCAATGGGTTTGTACAGCACATGATCCAATGAGCTTACTGTGGCATAATTAATCATTGGAACAGTTTAACAAAGAATCTGGTGGATTCTCCATCCCAACAGCTTCCCCCTTCAGAACAGCCCTTAAGGCAGGGGTGAACAATAAAACAGACATAGGCCACCACTGCTATATTTGCCTGCACCTCCACAGGTCTGGGTGATTGCAGCTCCTATTGGCCGCAGATTGCCGTTCCCAGCCAATGGGAGCTATAGGCAGCGGCATGGACCAGGACACCACTTCCTGCAGCTTCCATTGGCCAGGAACAGCGATCCACAGTCAGTGGGTGCTGCAAGTGCCATTACTTGTGGAGGCGCAGATAAATATAATGGCAGTAGCCCACCAGGGACTAACCCTGGTGAACCGGCTCCAGACCACGGGCTGGCATGTGCCCACCTCTGCTTTAAGCCATTCACACTTGGGGTGAATTTAAGCATATGCATATTTTCCTGAATCAAGATTTTTCCAAATGATATGCTCTGTTCAGCTACAATCTGTTGCTTTGATGAAAGAATTACTGGGTGAAATTCTGTGACTTGTTATATAGAAGATCATAAATAGTCACTTCCAGGCTTAAAAATCTATGAATTGGTGGATTTTCGCAGTCCTGACCTGGTACTTGTGGTGTTACAGTAATAGGAATAACAAATGGTTTCTTGAAGCATTTCCATTTCTGAGGTATGAAAGGGTTCCTTTATACACTTGAGGAAATAAATACCCTCACTGGTAACATCATTGGTAGTTCGTTTGCAAAGATTCTACATTCTGCAGGGAAGTGTGATGCACTTGTTTATAGTTTCAACATACAAATACTGCCTGTAATAGGATAACCTTTAATAACATAATAGCTGAGAAATAAGCAATTGAGAAAGGTATGTTTAATCTTTATGGGTACTTTGAATTCTATCCTGTATCTGACAATTTGGTGCATCTGTGTATGTTAGAAAGTCAATTTACCTTTCATTCTCTTTTGTATTTTGCTTTGCAGGTTAGAATTGTTTGTCACTCCTCCACATAGGAAATGTGGGGCATTAAAATGCTTAGAGTTGCTGACAGCCTTGGGGAAACTTTTAGAAAAACATTCCATTTAGAAACAATTCTGCTTCTGTAGTTTACATTTTCTATAGTTCTTTTCCCAATTGGTTGCTGTGGAAACAAATGTCATATCACAATCAAAGGAACGTGATTGCAGGTACAGTGGAAACGGAGCAGATAATCCCTCAAGGGAAACACATTCGCTAATGTTTTTGTCTAGCAAAAAACTGAGACTAAGTTTCCATGTTCTGGTCCAGATGTGCTCAGTGCCAGAAAAGAGGAATGGGAGCAAAAGTAGCCTTAATCTTTCTTGATTCTGGGTCCGGCTGGGGATCAGTTGGGTCCCTGATGTTATTTAAAACAGATTTCAAGGTATCTGGGCTTACTCTTATCTGTCCATGGTTTTAAGTTAGACATCTATCAGGGATGGTCTAGATGATGCTTGGTCCTGCCATGAGTGCAGGGACTGGACTTGATCATCTCTTGAGGTCCCTTCTAGTTCTAGTGTTCTATGATTCTAAGGGGCCATTCTGGCATCCAGGATTCAGTGGACCCTGCCTATCTTCCCTGGGGACCAAGAAGAGGGTGATAGTTACTGCACCACTTCTACCCCTAGAGAGTCATGTAGTTGGGGGAATTATCAGGTGACTAGTGAAGGTTGCTATGCTTTGCCAGAATGGTATAGTTGGGGCCAGGATGTGACCTAAAGTTTCACGAATCTTGGTGTTTAGTCCCAGCTCTGCCACTGATGTGCTGTGTGAGCTTTGGCAAGTCTCTAGACTTACCTCAATACTTACCTCCCTCACTTGCATCTCTGTCAGTGAGTACTTACCTACCTCACAGGAATGTTGAAAGGCTTAATTAATGTCTGTCAGTGGCTTTGGGCTGCTTGGATACAAATTGTTATATGTTATAATAACTGCTGTATGTTTCTTGGATTGTAAGCTCTTTTCACAGAATCATAGAGTACTAGAACTGGAAGGGACCTTGAGAGGTCATCAAGTACAGCCCCCAGCCCTCATCTAGATCATCCTTGATAGATTTCTAACTAATCTGCTCTTGAATATCTCCAGTGATGGAGATTTCACAATATCCCTAGGCAATTTATTCCAGTGTTTAACCACCCTGACAGTTAGGAAGTTTTTCCTAATGTCCAACCTAAACCTCCCTTGCTGCAATTTAAGCCCATTGCTTCTTGTCCTGTTCTCAGAGATCAAGGAAAACAATGGGCAGAGATCATAATTTTGTTAGCTTTGTACATTGCCTCACAAAATAGTGCCCTGACTCCTCACACAGTCTTCCAGCTGCAATTGCAATACAAATCACCTAATAAGGGCAACATGTAAAATATTACTGTGATGATATTGAACATGTTATATTTTCCTCAAAAGTAAATTGCTCCAAGCCATAGAGGAAAAAGGAACAAAAATACAAACAACACAGCATTGTTTCTAAGTATTATGTTTTCCATGAACCATGAGCTGTTCTTCTAAAATGTGAATGCTCTAGTTTGCTGTACAAACTAATAGCTACAGGGACTTGCATTAACTCTGTTATCCATAGGAAGCCAATTGGTAGAATGGAGCGGGGTGTGAGCAGGGACATATTATTCTCTCTCAAACTCTTCACATGCCGTCATCATCCTCAAAGTGTATTGCTTTCAGCAGGATTATTTAGCATAGGGAATATAGCGATCATAAGCATGTGGCTTAAACTCTGGCTTGCTGCAGTATTGGACAGAAATCAGGTAAACAGAAGCAGTGTGTTCAAGCTGTAAAATCTGCATCTAACTGGCCTTACCTTGGCACGTCTTTCATATTGCCTCGTTTTATCTTCCCACTGGCTTATCTTTCAAATGGTGTACTGTGCTAGCGGAATACAAGACGTTTCAGAAGTATAGCTCCCCATCACTTTGACAGCATGTTCATTAGTGTAGTAGCTCATTGGAGCAAGAGAATTAAAGAAAAAAAAGTGAACAAAAATATCAGCTTTGCAGAAATGACTTTCGCCTTTCCTCAAGCAATTTGGAAGCAGGAACATGCTTTTTTTGACAAGCACCCGTCCTGTAACCCATCCTCCTTTATTGATGTGTCATTTCGGGGAAGGGGAACCTAAGGCCCAGGGGCTGGATGTGACCCCCAAGTTGCCTTGATCTGACCCCTGCAAGGCTCAGGGCTCCCCCTATATTGTGAAGCCTGTGCTGGCGCTCCAGCCCCACTCCACTGACTCTGAGGGGCTGGAGCACACAAAATCTACTAGACTGGGGCTCCCTAGGCTCTGGTGTGCGAGGAAAATGTGGGGAGTGTCTTTCTCCTTCTCAGACAAGGGCCACATCAGTGAGGTTTTGTTGTGGTCTTTTTTTTTTTTTTGCTTTTCACTTGTGTGTGGCCCCCGACTGATTTTTCTGTGGGTTCAGCAGCCCCTGACTCAAAAAGATTCCCCACCTTGTAAACTAATTGAAAAATCTTAAACTGCAATTGAACATGTATGGGGTAAAGAGGTTCTCTGGGACCTAAGGGTCTAAGTCACAGGATTTCTAAGAGAGGTTCATGTGGGAGTAAAGATCAATGCCGTCCTGATCTATCTTAGCATGCCGTAGTAGAAGGCGTAGAGAGGCTCTGGGGCTGGGTCCTTGAATCCCACTATTCCCTTGGAGCTTTGCCCCCACTGGGGAGGGGGAGGGCAAAGGGGCCAACTACAAAAGGGCCTGGCATTTCAAAGGGGTCTGGAACTCTCCGCTGCCACCACAGCTATTTCAGCAGCAGTGGCAGCCAGAGCCCTGGGACCCTTTGAACTGCAGCAAGAGTGTCACTCCACACCGCTTTAAGAGCTCAGGAGAACCAGTGCCATGGTCTGGTCAGCACTAAGTGCTGACTGCTTTAGGCCCCACCCCTTCTTCCCTTGGCCCCACCCCTTCTGGGGGCATGGAGCTGGCCCTCCTCTCATTTTGCCCCGGGTCCCACGGTTACTATCGTCCCTGCTGTTGGAAGCCCACTTATGGGACTGCAGCAGTCCTTCCTGTTAGTTGCTCCTCTAGTTCACAGGCAAGAGGCTCATGCTTTTAGATCCAGAGTTTTTTAATTCAGATAATCTGAGAGACATAGTTACATTTTCACCCCCCCATTTCATTGACATGTTCACCAAACAAATGCATGCTTTCAAAATCCTTGCTTGTGAACTCTCGGGGCCAAGGTTTGAGTGACTTGTTTGTGAAATCTGGCCCCTGGCCCTAAATGGGGACCTTTTAATGCTAAATACCTTTTCAGACTTACAGAAAATACACCACCATTTTTGGGAAGCTAACTGCATCTGTTTAATTGAATTTACTTTAAAGTATATATACTTGCCATCACCCTTGTTTGCTGTTCCCCATGGCTATGCCGCTACTACTGGCTTTATTTAGCATTCCAGGTTGATGTTGCATTAAATTATGTTTTTCTTCCACAGGAGTTCATTGTAAATTAGTAACAGTTAATGGAGAGTTAAACTGTTCTCAAAATTGGCTATTAAATCTACTCAATAGGAAAAAACGGACCTTTGCAGAGAATTGACATTTTTAAAGAAATATACCCCAGGGAACACAATGAATGGCATACATAAAGAGGTGACCATCAGGAAAGAAAAGCATATCTCAAACAGCAAAATGCAATGCAGGGCCCTTATTCATCCCTTTCATACCTTTTCTCATTACATCAGATCACACTACCATAATTCATTTATGGCCTTTACAGTGAAGTATAACATTTTTGTCTTAGTACTCAACCACCATGAATCCATGAGGAGAGTCTAGATTCTGAGGGGACAGGTTGCACAGAATTACCTATAATCTGATGTCTCAGAAACCGATCACCCAATTTGTATTTTGTTGTGATTAATGATACAGAATGGGTGAACAGATGAGTTTAAAATAAAAATACCCAAAACTTTGCTCAAAGCTGAACCTGGATTCAATGTTTTTTCTGGGATTTGCAAAAGATGAATAGCTTAAGTTACCTGAACATTCTCTTCTGTCTGCACTTCTTGACAGATAAAACATAACAGAAAAGTGTTGTTCCTGCAATAGTGCTTGGCCCACCAAAATCAGAAATGTCCCAGAAAGCTCACCTGAATCTCATCCTTAACAAAGAACCAAATTATGCCTTCCAGTTACACACAGGAAACTGTCATTGACTGTAACAAAGATTAAAGAGGGTAGAATACCTTGCTCAATATTCCCAGCCTAATTTTGAAAATGCTACAGATCTGGCTAGTGTTTGAATTAACATCTAAATATATGCAAATGGAAACACCAAACCGTTTTTATTTGACCATCATTAAATGGAAAATTTTATGGGGTGGAGAAAGAGTAGTGAAATTGTCTTTTGAGTGAATTTTCTTTAGCATTTCTGCTTTCTTAATTACAGGATTATTTCCTTGTCAAATTCTGTAGGAGAAAGCTGACGTGTTCCTCACTGAAAGCTCATTGAGCCACTAACTTAAGTACTAACTGAGTATGTTGGTTTATCTCTTAAGATGCTCATAAATTTCATATAATATGTTCATTTACTTCCAACAGGAAAAAAAAAGGCTTTTAGAGTATCCTCTTCCTACCCCCCTGCCTGGATGGAATACATGTTGTGATGGGTGGGACGACAGAGATCCCTGAGAGACTGTCAGCTGATGGGTTGATCATACTACTGATGAGTCTGCCTACCTGCCCTCTGGGGTGCTCTACCACATCATCCTGCTGGGCCAGAAGGTCTGGTCTCTCCGAGAAAAGGCACAGATGTAGGGTAACAGCCTCCAACAGAGTAACACAGACACTGAGAGCAGCTCAGCTTTTGGGAAAGCTCAGTCACAGGGTCTTGACACAGCACCCAGGAGCACAGACCCAATGGGACCAGGACACCAAATAAATGTCCGGCTATTTATAAAGTGATGCAAAGTGAGCTCATTAGATATTCTCCCCCTTTATTGATGAAAGAAATATTCAAAGCTGTTGCCCCCCACCAGCAACAATAATTTACACTGGGTCTGATAATAAACAAAAGCGATTTTATTAAAAATAGAAAATCGGATTTAAGTGGTTGCAAGAGATGACAGACAGATCAAAGTAATTTACTAAGCTAATGCCAGCTAAGCCTAAGAGACTGAGAGAAGTCACAAATCATAATGTTTCAGCCTCGTTCTTATTTCAGGTATAGTTCTTCTCAGGTCAGAGCTGATCTCTTTTCTGACCTGGGCCCAGCAGCTTCTCTCCACTCTGTCCTTAGAGTTCTTCTTGTTTCCAGTTTTTTTGGCTTCTCAGGGTGGGGAGTAGTGTGTAAAATCAGCTGAAGACCATCATTGTTTACTTCCCATTCCATACACAGAATTTTCCTAGGGCAGGAAGTCTTTGTTCAATTCCCCCCGGCTACGTCTACACTTGCTCCCTAGTTCGAACTAGGGATGGAAATGTAGATGACCGAAATTGCTAATGAAGCAGGGATTTAAATATCCCGTGCTTCATTAGCATAATCTCGCCCACGCGCTATTCCGCTCGCTAGCTGATTCAAACCAGGAAGTGCTCTCCGGGATGCGTTAGTTCGAATCAATTTTGGTCGGCTACATTTGCGTCCCTAGTTTGAACTAGGGAGCAAGTGTAGACGTACCCCCCATCCTTGTGGAAAAGTACAAAATTCAAGATGGAATCCAGCATCAGGTGGAATGGTCACCTGTCATTGTAGGACCAATCAAAATTCAGACTTATTCACAAATCTTTGATTTGGACACAGGGCCATTAAGTTCCTTGAGTACTGCTAATGGCCTTCATCAGCACTTAAATGTATTTATGCTTCAGTTATAATTTCATATGCAAGAATGATACATGCACACAAATAGAATATACACATTCAGGGGATTACAAGCTCTCCAAGGATAGGTTACATGCACCAATTTGTATAAAACATATTTGAGTTATGCATATTCAAATTCAAAATCATATTTTCATTAAAAATATGGGGGTGCAGTATCAAATATGTACTAAAATATGCCACGGGGCTGGATAGTTCAGGGTTGATAGTGGGAGGTAGGAGTGTTTCATCCTTAGATCAGTGTTCCATTCTGGCTCAGGTTAGCATAAAGTCTGGAAGTTATAATCAGATGACCATTTAGTGAGCTATGCAATTTAGCTGAACTAATTTCACTATAGTTTTGAATGTTTGTCACAGATATCTCCATCTCAATGGACACTCATTTTCACCTTGATTGGTGATCTAACAGAGTGAGGGGCTGAATGAGCCATGGACAGACAGCAAGATACTTTTTCATTACAAGTGGTCCCCTCATGTTAGCATGAAATACATTTGCAGATCATCAGTGTGCAGGATTACAGGTGCAGTGCCCTTCCCTTTGTCTGGTCTGCAGTGAATGAAGGAATTCAGCATGGCAGTTAATTCACTTGAAAAATCATCAGCAACCAACACACACACACACACAAAATCCTTTGCTTTTTGTAATTTACTATTGTACAAAACTTGCACTGAAGCCTTTATCCCATATTTTATGAATGATTCCCCATATTCTCATTTTTAATAATCAGTTTTAGTTGTAAATGATTTAACTTTTATGTACATCTAAAGTGGCATGCTGTAATTTATGAAAATACCAGTGCAGTGAAATAACCCAAAACACAGATGAATATACTGTCAATTTCTATGTAATTACTTCAGAACTGACTGTTGCTTTTTGTTCAGTGCATAACAAACGTGAAACACCCTAGGAATCTATATTCATTGTCAAGAACAAGTATATTACCATGGAGGTATTATCGTGTTCTTCCTTTTGATCCTTCTTTTCTATTTGTTTAAGTAATCTAGCTGCATTGCATTACCTTACTTCACATAAAACACTGCAGCTCACTAAGGATCACTAATAGGTTGTGTGCTAAGTGGCCCTTATTTATTTTGCAAACCATCTTTAACAGGATGCCTGAGCAAACAAACCATGTTTAGTGCACTGCAAGTATAAACTGTTTGTTGAGATGCTCTTTTCTTGTTATTTATGCAACCTGGGCACAAGTGCTGCTACATTGTTTTATTATTTTCTATGCAATGGGTGAGATTAACGTGTATGAACAGAAAAATACACTTGTTAGCTCAGTGAGGTGCTGTGAAGAATCAGTGCAAGCGTAAGAATGGCAAGCACTTCCACCAAACAATGCAGAGTCTTATCAATCAGACCTAATAATTTCTTTTGGAGCTGGCTATTTTCTATAACTGTTCTCCCTGTGTAGGCATTTTTCTGAATTTTGAAGAATAGACTTTTTTTCACAAGCGTGCTCTCACCATCACTCCACAGAGGTAAACATTTAGGCAATGTCTACACTATGCAGAAGATTGGTGCTACTACAGTCAATCTTCTGGGGTTTAGTTTAGCAGGTCTAGTGAAGACCCGCTAATATGAACTGAGAGAGCTCCCCCATCGGAGCCAGTAGTCCTGCTCCTTATGAAGAGTATGGGAAGCTCCCAGAAGCATTTGCTCTGCTTGACCTCCCACTGTGTGCATGGTGATTTAAGATAGATGGACTCCAGCTATGTAATTAACATAGCTGGAGTTGCTTATCTTAAGTCTACCTTCCGCTTTACCGCTTTAGTTTACACCCGGCCTTGGAGAGAGTAACCACAGGCCACAAGTACTGTGTGAATTGGCCAACTATCCAGCCGCCTGGCATATTTTAGTACATATGTGATGCTGCACCCCCATATTTTTATGGAAATATGGTTTTGAATTTGAATATGCATAACTCAAATGTGCTTTATGCAAATTGGGGCATGTAACCTATCCTTGGAGAGCTTGTAATCCTTTGAATGTGTATATACTATTTGCGTGAAGGTATAGTTCTTGCATATGAAATTATAAGTGTGAAGTATAAACCTATTTATATATCTAGATGTCCTACTGAGTCACCTAACTCCCATCTACTGCTTAATTTCCTATTCCGTAAGGTTGTGTAACCCCCATGGAAACCAACAGGAGTCTTTCCATTGATGTCATCGAAGTTCAGATAAAGCCCTTACTGATGTTACTTTAGGAGTTTAGAAAAGGGTATCATGGACATAGAATCCAACTGCACTAACTGTTAGAAAGCTGGTTTTCTATCCCATGAGAATTTGAGATTTTAAAAAAAAATTCCTATCCCACATTGCTATGAAAAATAGAAATTTCAAATTTTCACAAATAAAAAAACCCTATGGATCAAGTCCTTTATTTTTACATCTTTTTTAATCACAAAATTAACTTAAAATTCAGAACAAAGTCATTTTGAGCCAAAAAAAGAATTCCTTTAAAACAATGTGTCAAAGCTGACCCTTTCCTGCAAACTGTTTGTTTTGATGAATCAGCATTTTTCTGGATGACAAGCTGTTTTGTTGAAAATCTCTCAACCAGCTCTAATCTCTACCTCTTTGGGCTTGTGCTGCCAGGAGGTATTTGGTGGGCAGTGATCAGAGAAGTCCCATGCCACCTGCTGCTTATTGATTTAATGGAGTTCTGTTTTTCATCTGCCGATCAATTATATATTTTCAGCCTGAATAACTTTAATATTAGATGAAGAGAAAATGAAATGAGAAAACAAATGTAATCTTCTTAAGTGAACACATTGTGATTCAACTCATTCTGTAAAACCAGCCATCTTGAACTGAAACTGCTCTTCAAAATGGAGGCCCTCTCATCAGACAGACTCCTTAGAAAAGGATAAGTGCAAACAGAGTCAAACTGGTTACGGGGTGTGACCCTACAGTATCCCAGTGCAAGAGGGAAGGGGCTCACTGATATCTATTGGGAGTTTCAGCTGACCTGACCAGTTCAGTGTGTACCTATTCATCAGTGTCATAAACTATATCTGATATGCATCACATAATGCACCACTGGAAAACTAATAATAGATCATTAATGTTCTTGCATCGAGTGTGTACAATAAATGCCCAACAGACCATACAATTATGAAGGAAATATAGAACTAAAATATGTTTACCAGACAAGTCTTGAGAAGGAGTAAACAGGTTTTTCCCTTGACACAAAGGACAAACCAATACTCTAGCCAGCTGCCAGCGTTGATTAGCAATCACATGTCAAGCGGCCATTCATTTGCATTGGAGAGAGCATGAACAGAAAAATTTGCATTTTAGCAAATACCGGTGGGAGAATAAACTAGCATAGAACTTCCTTCACCACACAATTCCACGTCTCCTTCCTCATAGCTTGAATGCACTGTATTTTGGAGGTGACCGTCAGAAGAATTCATTTCAAAGATTCATTGAGCTATAAAAGTAAGGAGCAGTGGTCCCCAAGTTGCCTTTCACTGAAGAAGATGCTTTGTATTTAGGGAGAGATGCTGAATAAAAGGATTGTCAGCAATCTTGCTGAAAGAAATGCATGGCAAGACACTTGCCCAATACCTAGACAATAACTGTTAATGTTTTAGCATTAGAAAGCATATTTTTAGTTTTGTTTCTCTAACTTTATTCTTGCTACTTAGTATCATTAAAACCCTATCTCCTTTTGTTAATAACTTGTTTTACTTTTAGTCTAAACTAGCTCTGTACTCTGTTTGAATTAGGGATGTAATAGTGTAGTCGATTAACTGATAAGCAAAAGCTCATCAGTTAATGCTATAGACTACATGCATTCCCCTCCCCCCCCACACACACTAAATTTTTTAGCAGGCTGGCCAGCAGCTCAGCTCAGTTCTGGCTTACACTGGGTCTGGGAGCTCAGATCCCTCCCAGATAGGGGATGTTGCAACCCCACACTGCTGCCTCTGTATCAGAGGGAGCAGCACGGGGCAACTGGCAGTGGGTCCATGAGTGGAGCTGGTTTTTAAACTGCCTCCCCTCATAGACCAGTTCCCCCCTGGCACCCCATGCTGCTGCCTCTGATACAGAAGCAGCAGTGCAGAGTGGCAGGGGGCTCCCAGGGAATGGGGCCAGAGCTCACTGGCTGCCGGTACCACCCTCGGGGACTATAGAAGAGTTGAGTAATCAATATGAATTCATGAGGTCAATCGACTATTTGATTAACTAATATTTAACATCCCTAGTTTGAATCAAAGTGATTGCTAGGGAAAATGAAAAGCTGTATATTGTCTCTTGATAGGAGCAAACAAACCTTATTATGCCTCTGAATGGTCCAGGAAAGGATTGGACATTGCAGCATACAATGTTTTGGGAAAACCTAAGCCTGGGAAGTGTTGGGGTCAATTTGCTAGGTGTAACTGATGCATACGAAGCTGATGGATTCCAAGATGTGGCTGGGATGCGACAAGCAGGCTGCTGGAACCACCACTGCTTAACACATTCAGTGCTTGCTTGGCTCCTGGCTCTCAGAGTCCAAGCTGTGAGCTAAATCACAGAACATCTGAGGTACACAGGGTTACAAGACAGGTGGTGACAAACCCCTCCCCCCAACTGTCATGGATTTCTCCCCAGAATGTGACACATGGATACATGAACCATAAATTGGCATCTGTCTACTGGGCTCAGCCATAGGATTGTCAGAAATCTCTTAACTCTTTCTAGACTGCAGTCATATCCTGTCACAGACACAGACTCACCAAATCTACAGTGCAACATAGAACACTGTACTAAACCCCCCAAAAAACAAGAGAATGCCAAACTGTATAAGAGATGGTAGAAGAAACAATTCTAGCCACTTGTCTCCAAGGAACTTTAGACCATAATTGATCCATGTAAATTCTCCTTTTTAGCACTGTACGAGAGGACGGTAAAGAAATATCTTTCAAGTCTAGGGAAGCAGTGTTTGCAAATATTGGGGCAAAAAAGGCGTAAGAGGGAAATTGCTGGACTTGGAGGTAGTAAGGATACCAATGAGCAATTTTTTTTATTAATAATTCCCAGGGCTATGGCACATGGAATATCAATGTAAAAAATACCAATTGCAAAAAGAATTCAAGCAAAATGATTTATAGGGACCATGGGCATCTGCAAAAAAGAATTGTCACACAGAAGAGAACTAAACATTGAACAGAAAAGAAATGTACAAGTTCCTGAATTATTGGTTTCAGTCACTAATTAGGAGAACAAGTTTGATTCCATTACACCAAAGCCAGCCTTGAAGAATGTTTCTCTGTAAGGGTTCTATTTAATTGTGTCTCCAATCTTGGATAATCTCATTCAGGGTTTAGAGTAGCACCCCAGGTGGAATGATATTAATGTTCTTTAAATGCACTGCTATACTGTTTATAGCTACTAATTGCAATTGCCATCACTTCTGAAATGGTTATGTTCTTTCCTATATAGTAATAAAACACCTTTCCTCTTCGCACTTCACCCAAAATACTAAATCTTTAAAAGTGATGTAGTGTCAGTGATTTCAGTATATAAATCCTCCTATACAAAAAACTATGTCTAAAATATTTGCAAGGTGGAGATGCTAGGTAGAATGTTTTGCTTTTGTAAGTTCCTTAGAGATAAACTGAAACATTTAGAAAACGTAACAATTTTTAGCACGTATTTTTGTCCAAATTCCTTTTATTAGTCAGCCATGATTTTGTAAGTGTGGGCAGCAGTCTTACAAAAATCTATTATTGATGAAGGGGTGTCTATATGCAAACTGGAACCAAAATATCTGAATAATTGATAATTTATATCTTCAGTTTTTTTGCAAATCTTGTGGGCTGGCAATCTTATATCAGATCAAGTGTCCTATTTCAATTTAATTTAAATCAGTAAAAAATAAACTAGATGAAAAAGAGCAAACATTTTTCCTGAAAAAATAGGGTAATTTGCAAGTTCGTTTTGATTTATCTGGAACATTATGTTTTTGAATTATGAGAATCAACTAATCACAAACATTCGGAGTAAAACAATTTTAAGCCACCAAGGTTTACTTGGCTTGATGGAGAGCCTTGTGAACCAGATTTGCTTAAACCTCAAATTTTTTAGATAAAAAGTCAAAATATATTTTGACTTGTTCCATTAATGAAAAACACTTGCAGGAAAGGAGATGTGGTTAAATCTCGATTAACTAAGTCACCCCCAAACAAACCTCAACCTGTTAATGTAATAGGGATAACCTTTAACTACTTCTTCACCCAAGTGTAGTAGATCCATGACTTGGGAAAATGTTTTAAATTCAGGAAAAAGTAGAAGCAAATAACAAACACTGTGAATCTTTCCCCTTGAGTATATGAGCTGTTTCAATCATTTCTTATTTATCTTGGCCACTGAAATGTCTAATTGCTCTAACCTGTCTAATTTTATAGATCCAGTACCACACATTTCTATAGGCAATTTCTTTGTTTCTGAAACATTTTGGATCTGATACTTAACATATCATGTTCTGGAAAAATCTAGAATTGAAGGACAGGGGAAGCCAACAGACATTCTAATCAAAATACAGCCTGAGCAATATTTGAACATCAAGCATTTGAAATATGAATTGAATACCTAGATTCTGATTCCATCTGCTTAAATATGTAAATAATTCCACTAGCCTTCAAAAGGACTACTCCAGTGCTTAAAGTTAGGCACATGCTTAAGCAATTTGTTGACTCTCACAGACTCAAAGACTTTAAGGCAAGACGTGATCATCTAAGCTGATGTCCTGCACATCATAGGCCACTGAACCTCACCTGCCCACTACTGTAATAGGCCCATTGGCTCTGTCTGAGTTACAGAAACCCCCAAATCATGAAGTAAAGACTTTAAATGACAGAGAATCCACCATTTACACTAGTTTCAATCAGCAAGTATACCTATGTTTTACTCTTTTAGGTGTCTGGCTGATAGAATTCAGACTTATCATGCTGCCCAGTGTGTGGTTCCCCAGTTGTTCCTTGACTGCAATGGAAACACTGAGCATTCTAAAAATCATATTACTAAAATGATCAAATGCAGTGGCCCGATATGTAGCTGCTATAGATTGTCATAGCTCCACTGGCTTAAATGTTGCTATGACAATTTATATTGGCCTCAATGTGTTTCCAAGTTCATTCCAAGAGCAACATTCATGCAAAAATTCATGAAAATGAAACAATTTGCTACACTACTTGTTGTGCTCTAGAGAGAAGATAGTGAGCAATTTTGCTGCATTCTAAGAATATATTTATCCATTAAAATGGAACATGTAGCATAACAAAATGCTTTTATTTAAGTGATGCTAGAAAGGTTACATCTATTTCAACATATAGAGACATAAATTAAGTTCCAGTGCATAATTTAACATCTAATGCAGAGCAGTAATACAATAGTTTCCATCAAGCTAACATCTAGGAAAGACAACAGCAAATAATCCAGTGTAGTCCTTTCCCTTTTGGCAAACTGTCTGCAAACAAGTCATGGTTTGTATTGGCTTATCAGTTGCTTTGAAATTGAGCATAAAGCTGGCAGAGCCAGCTCATCCACCGCCTTCCCTTCCCCACCTCCACTCCAGTGTGACGGGGAAGAAAGTGTTAGGGGAGCTCTAGTCACACCAATAGCTGTTGTCAGCTGGCGTTTGCCCCATGATGATGTTTAAGGAGCTGTTCAATTGTAGTGAAGCCTAAACTTTGGGACCCTCCTACGTCATGGGATCCTAGAGACCAGGCCCCAACCTGAGCCCAAACGTCGACACTGCAGTTAACGGCCTCACAGCCCAACCCCACAACCATGGGGCAGTTGGCACGGACCAGCTCCGGATGTCTAACTGTGGAGTAGATATACCAATGGGCCCCATTCCTAGCTGCTTCTATTAGAGTAGCTCTTGACTCAGGGCAGGGGGGACCACTATGGCAATTTAAGAATCAGGGAACCCAAACTCACTCTCCACTGTGCACCATCCTCTTTGTGCTGAGTATAATTGGGTTCAGACAGTGAGTTTAGCCTATGAAGGAAGATGTACACAAACTTTCTCCCACATTTCCCCCCAAAATCTCACCCAAACATGCCTCTTAGGCATTGATGTACCATAATTCTGAAAGCGTGCCTGAAACCTCAATAGCATGGGAATTTGTCCATATGTTGGTGGAAACCAACCACAGTGTCCCTTCCCCTCCTGTGGTAACTTCAGAAGCACTTTATTGCCATTGGTAACATTCATCACAGACAGGTCAGCACAAGCAGTGAATAAGCAATATATTCAAAACAGCAGCAATGGGAGAAAAGGCTTCTGCCACAAAGTGTGTGTGTCTAGACTACTGAGTTTTTTTGAAAAAAGTGGCCTTTTTTCAAAAAAACTTTACCTGCATCTAGACTGCCATCGTGTTCTTTTGAAATTAAATCGGAAGAATGTGGCCTTTTTTTTGAAATTGGTAAACCTACCTTTACCAGGAAGAACACCTTTTTCCAAAAGAGCTCTTTCCAGAAAAAGGCATTCTTGAATGCAAACAGGACTTTGTCGAAAGAAAGCATTCAGATTGCATGGGTGCTCTCTTTCGAAAAAGCAGATCTCTTTTTTGAAACCCTTGTGGCTGTCTAGATGATCTCTTTCGAAAGAGGCTTTTTCGAAAGAGTTCTTTTGAAAAAGGCTTGTAGTCTGGACGTATCCAAAAATACTTTTTAACCTATAAGTAGAAAAGAAGGGAGTAGGTGTAAGCTGGGTACCATCAATTTAATTTTCCATCCACACAAATATTTCTGCTGGTGTCCTGGCAAGGTGACCTGTAATAATTTCTGTTTTGGGTGTGTTAACTGAATAAAGCAGGGGATCAAGGGCTCAGACTCATGATAGTACATAGGCGAGGATGTGGGCTATTGTTTAATCACAGGAAGCTGCAGAAATGCTCAGTATATCATTTTACTAGCATAATATGGAAATGCTAGTATGAATTTAAGAAGTGGTCTGCAAGTTTCAATACATAAGGGATTTTCTGGCTGCTTAAACATCCTCCCATCCTCCTCCTCCACTGCTTATGCTGATTAGTATTTATTTTGTTTAAAAAAACTGATTTCAAAACAGTCTTAATCTCTCCCTGTCTCCCTAAGCTCTTCATTGCTGAACACATGTGACCAATATATTCAGGAGCTTAAGACTGCTAAAGTAACAGGTAATTTCGGATGCCTTTTTTTTTTTTTTTTAAAGAAAGAGCTGAAAATCATTCCTTTTTCAGGAGTTTTAAGCTGAATACTCAGAATCATTTCTTGCCATCAAGCAAGCACCTCCAGAACAAATGCACTTTGCAAGTACATGTGCCAGTTGGCATGGTATTATGTTAAACTGAACTTGCACAACCGTTCTCGGAAAAGTGGGTGGGGAGTTAATTCTCCCACCGTGTGCACCCGCGCACACACGCACACAAAACTCACTTTTCTCCCAGCTCTAATAATGGGCATACTCTTTTTCTAGCTTGACTTGAATCACTCCTGCCCTTCATTCCAGGATTGCTGCTATTTACTCGCTTTTCAGTGGAAGTAAATGTCACATTCTGTCATGTTCTGCTTGATAGCTGAAGATTATGAGAGTTTAGCTAGAGCTCATGTGTAGCTAGGCTTTTGTTTTTACAGCCTCTTAAACAATATTTCTGAAAGTTGCTTTATTTGTTTTTAAAGAGCTTCTGAAACCTGCCTGGTCATGGGCATAAAACTACACTTCCTGTCACACTGTGTCAGATTGCCTCAACCCTATTGCATTACAAGTTATTTAATGTGGCAGGGTATAAGTGATCAGAATGAACTGCAACAGTTCACAGTAGCATAAATGCTGCAGAACCTTTGAAAGAGGCAGGTAAATATTGCCGCTAAGATCAATGACAATGTGAATGATTCTCAGATAATGCAGGTGCTTTTGCACAATGTAACGGCTGTAGAAGTCTCAACACAAATGAAGCTTTCAGATTTAGTTGTCAGTGATTAAACCTGTTGCTACAATGTTGGAAGGTACAGTAAGTAAATCGTTCCATCAAAACAATAACTTACTCCATGGTGACTGCATTTCTTGAGAATTTAGAGACATTTGGATTTCAGCTGCATGACCCTAGGAATGCACTGCTAGCTGTACCTTATTACTTCAATATGATTAAATAAAAAATACAGTACTTCAGACAGATAACAGGGAGCAAAATTCATTTGTATGACAACTCAGCCCATCATCAATTACTTTTACACATCAACCTTTACTGCTTTGAATAAATGAATGATGCTTAACATCAGAGGCAGAAGGGCTGTGATCCATTCTGTGAAGAATGCCACATTTGATTCTTTCTCAGATTGACTCATGAACATACCAAGATCTTACATTCATACAGCATCTTCCTTCCAAAAAATGCCAGATCATCTTTCCCCTTCTCTCTAGAAGTCCTCCAGATTGTCTGCATCTCATTTTTCCTTCAGGAAGCTTACACAACATGTATCACTTTGGATCTATTGAACAGAGACAGGAGCTGGTCAGTTACAATTCTGTCATCTTGAGCATATGTAGTAGACTACAGGCAGCATTCAACCTGCTGGATAATACTGCAATCTTTGTTCATCTTCCCCTGCTCAATGCTGAATCATATGTTAAGACCAGAACAGACCTCTTGCAAAATACAGGTAATAGAACTTCCCTGAATTAATTGTTGTTTGAACTAGAATCTCATTCATAGAAAAAACATTCATTCTTGATTCAAAAATTGCCAGTGACAGAAAGTCCATCATGACACTTGCTAAATTGTTCCAATGTTTAATTACCTTTACTGTTAAAATCTTGCACCTTATTCCCAGCTGAATTTATTGAATGCAAATTTCCAGCCATGGGATCTTGTTACACCTTTGTCTGTTAAACTGAAAAATCCTTTTACAAATATTTATTTTCATGTAGCTACTGATAGGTTGTGATCAAGTCACCCCATAATCATATTTTGGTTAAGATTAATAAATAGACTCAATGAGTTCCATCACTATACATGAGGTTTTCTACTCCTTTAATCATTCTCATGGGTCTTCTCTGAACACTCTCCAAAGTAGCTTTTGGATATTCCAGGGGCTGTCATACCAGAGCCAAATACAGAAGGTGAAATCACCACCTTGCTCCTACTCTATATTTTCCTCTTCATACAGCCAAGGATCACATGAGCCCTCTTGGCCACAGCATCCCACTACCAGCTCATGGTTCAGCTAATTATTCACCATCACTCCCAAATCTTTTTCATGTCTGGATGCACTCAAATATGCAATGTCAGAGGTCTGACAAATGATCCATACATCTATTAAAAGAAGATTTTTCTGACCCATACCCCAATGGGTCAATAAATAAGAACATCTATAAATGGAAGGCTAGGTTGTTTTTTTTTTTTTTGTCAGTTTAGCATTAGGCAACAAACCTAAGGGGTTGATAGGATGGAATTCAGAGAAGACATGTCTTACATAAGCTAGCAATATTGTGCTCTCGAATCCCTAAGCAGAACAGCAGCTGCATCATAAAACCAGTAAGAATTAGCAAAAGGAAGAAGCATGTATGTAGATGCACATAAAACATGGCTGCAACAGCTGCAATGGTGAAACCCTTAGCATTGATCCCAAGCAGAACCATAACATTGCTAACATAAATATTACTGAATAGCATCTCAACCACACACACTGCCCCAGAATGGAGAGGACATGCCTTACCTCCCTTTGCTGTGGCTGCCAGATGACATCAAGAAATAAGTGATGGCATCAAAGCAGTAGATAGTCAACAAAGAGTAATCACCGCAGGAGCAGAAGTTACAGACGTTTAGTGTGTGTCTCAGGCTGCGCCCACTGCTAGTGGCACCTCGTTCTGGCTGTTTCGGGGATTAGTTCTGCCAGCTGCTGTGCTGCCACTCCTAGTGGTGTTTATTCCATCTTCTCACCCTGCAGCCTGCTCTCACTCTAGGTTCTACAACATCCTCTTTGTGATTCAGCCTTCTAGCCAGGTCACTACATGGTTTCCCTTCCTGAGGGTTTATTCAAAGTCCTTCTGCACACAAGGTCTCAGGCAATCTCCTCCTGCACTACTCTAATGGCACCACTCCTTCCGGTGGCCATTAGGGGAACCTGGGCCCACTCGCTATTTCCAGTCCAGGGACCTTCAACCCAGCAGTTCTGGGCTTTCCTCTCCCAGTCCTCCCAGCTCCTTCCCTGGATTGCTTCCTACAACTCATGGTTACCATCCTTTCTCCAGGTGTTCCAGCTCCAAACCCACCTCCCTTTTCCCAGTGAGTGACTGCTACCTAGTACCTGTCCAGCTCCTTCTCTTGCCGGCTACCTGACTTTATATAGGCCCTATCTGTACCTGCTTCCAATTAGTACCTTGCTACTAGGCTTCACCTCCAAATTCAGCCTCTGGAATTAATTGGTCTGCCTGATTATCTTAACTCTTTCCAGTCATGTATGGGTTGAACACCCCATCACGGTGTGGTTTATGCTGTTACAGCTTCTTTCAAACAATAGAGGCCCTTGTAGACCTATAGCCTCCTCCTGGCTTGGGTGGTTCTTCCTCATTAGGTATGCTCCTGGGCCTCTCTGTTATTGTCACTCAGAGCTTTCATGGATGAATGGTTATATTTGCACATGAGTTGACACATTAGAAGATCAGCCTGTTCAAACTAGGCATTATCGTTAGTAGCAGCAACCTCTTTTGGAGCCATTTTTGCCACAGTCCACAGCCTAGATTAACATTTGGAAGACAAATCCTACATTTTTGAGCCGCAGACTTCTGAGGACCCATGGCAGAATGGCCTTCTGGTAGAGGAAGGAGTAGTCAGTTCTAAGGAAACAAAGTGGCACACTTGGAGCCTTGTTCTTTGTTGTAGTGCCTAGCTAGCTGTCACCTTGCCTTGCAGCCTGCGTAAACCTTTACACCTGTGCAGCGTGTTAAGTGCCATCATGTCACTGTGGCAGTAGCATGCTATGTGCACTTTGCCCAGGTGTAAATAACTACATGAGTTGCAAGGCAATGAAAACTCAAGCCCATCATTTCTAATATAGGATAATGTAGACCAATCCTTGACTATAAATTAGAGTATTAAACAAAGCAGCAAGGGAGAGCAGGCCACCCCTTTCCAACTGAGACAGTAGGCAGTCACTACCACAAGAAAACAGATTTATGGGCATAGTTTCCTGTTATACAAATATATATAAAGTAGGGGAGAGTATTTTTTTAATATAAAATATATTTGAATATTTGTTTTCTGCATAGTATAACTAATAACAGCAGAATTATCTTTCCAGTTCAGAGAGAGAAATAGTATGTTCTCCCTCTGCAAATTTTAGTCAAAATGGCTTTTTCTGACTCCCCTGAACATCTAAAGTGCATTCAAAGAGCCAAAGAAACTGGAGCAATCACATGTGAGTTCATCCATATGAGCACTCCAGTTACCTCAGCTCAGAACTTAATGCACTGTGCTTTCTACTCAGATCCAGTTGGAGCAACAAAAAGTTGTGCTCTAATATTAAGAATTTTGATGGAAGCAATGTATTCTTTGAATTCATATATGATTTTCTGCAGATTGACAATGGGGCAAATTTTTATTGTTTTCAGTTCTGCTGCAATTCTTTCTCACAGCTCTGGTAAGTACCAGGACTGGAATTTGTTCCAGTCAGGGTTAATCC
The DNA here is from genome assembly GCA_032595735.1 of Pelochelys cantorii. Lineage (NCBI taxonomy): Eukaryota > Metazoa > Chordata > Testudines > Trionychidae > Pelochelys > Pelochelys cantorii. The sequence goes on from CM064326.1 coordinate 243,467,045, forward strand.
CATTACTTTTGGGAAAAGTGCTTTGGATCTTTCCCTTTAATAATTAATCAGGATTTTGTTTTCTCTGAAAAAAAGGCACTGTTAACAGTATGTTGCTCCCTGTCACTATGCTGTGACTCTGATCCACTCCTGATTTAAGAGGACAGAGGATTACCCATCGAGTAGCTAGCACAATTTCCTGAAGCACCCAGTTCTTTGGAAGTCCTTTTCCAAGTATATCCCAGGTCCAAACTTGCTTTGCTTATAAGATCTGATGACACTATGGCTCATTTTCATTACTTGATGATGGGTTGGGGGGAAGACATTTTAACCTAATTGGTAAAGCAAGGAAGGTAATGAAGCACATCTCATTGTGTTGGAGCAACTAGTCTGTAGTCTAACTGCTCATCTGGCACAAATGACTAAAGTTTACAGAAGTTTGAAACAATAGGATAGAATATCTTCTGGTCTCTTTTCAACTGAGTTACATCACGGATGCATTTGGCCTAAGGTATCTGCAAAGTTTTAAGAGTCTGTTCCTCCTTTTAATTTTGAACCAATAACTCAAATGGTATATTTTGAAACACAACAAATCATGCCAGAAGGGCGAAGTTAACAATATAAGGAAGGACAATGTCGCACATGTGCATTTCAGTCCAATAAGAAATAACGTCATGAAGAACAGGTGTGATTTTGTTTTAATCAGTCAAGTTCTTCAGGCTTAGTTCACCCATCTGGCCTGTTCAAATTGTTCAATTTTATTGTTATAGTTACCTTATTCGTGATTATTTTCTGAAACAGATTTCTGAAATCAGTTTTGGTGTAGAATGCTCATAGTGCATAAACCTCATGCAAGTGAGAATGTCTAAATTTTGACAATGGTTTTACAGGGTACCACACAGAAAAATGACATTCTGAAAGAGATTAAAGATTCTAATCCAGATTCCTGTTTGACACTTTATAAAGATAACATAGGTGACATTGGAATATATGACAGCTGGGCAGTTACTGGATGACAACATTGTGTCTCTCTCTCTCTCTTTATGGTGATGGTTTTGTAAATGAATGTGTAATGGTTATGACAGTGAGAGAATAATCATATTAGCCAGTGATGGAAATAAAAAGAATTTCTTACTGACTGCTTGAAACCATTGTAAAGTCTTATGATTTTCTCTGCCTCCAAGAGTATGCCTAGACTGCAGTTGAAGTTGCGATTGTTGCATGGTTTATATAACCACCCTTGCTTTCATCTAGCTAACATGGCTAACAATAGCAGTAAAGACATGTTGACATGGCCCTGTACAAGGGCACTGCAGACCTTGGGTGCATATTTGTGTTGGTCGCCCTCAAGAAAAAGGGAGTGTGGAAGGGAAGTCTGCTACCTCCTTAGCAGTATGCCTATCCAACCAACCCTAATGACATACTCTGCAATGAAGCTACATGATTTGAGCTCTGCCATTAGGAGGGAGAATTCTGATAGGGGAAGTCATGAAGCTAGTGGTATGACTGTGCTCAAGAACATTGTCCTCCTCCCACCAGATCAACCCCAAGGAATTTTATTGAAAGGCTAATGATGACGACTTGTCCATGGAGCCTTCCTATCCCCAACGAAGAAGAAGGGACAGACAATGACAAGAAAGGAAACCAGGATCAATGTAAATGAAGTTCCATGTGGATCTCAGGAGATGCAGTGTCTTTGGGCTCGAGCTCCCTGCCACTGTCATGGCATCCTAGGATGGGTATACCCTATCACCTTTAGAGTATTATGGCCTGTGTCCAAGTCCAAATAATTGCCCTTCTTCTCAGGCTGAGGAAGCCCAATGACTGAAGTCAGTCTGATTGTCCCAGAGTTCAGGGCAGTATGGGTCAATGGTCAAAGTGTAAGTTGCCACCCTTCTTCTCAGAGCAATGAGACCTAGTGGGCAGAGTCAGAGGGGACATCTTTAGATTCAGGTCAGCACAGCATAATGGCCAGAGTAAATAGGATTGCCCTAAAGCACAGAGCATTATGGCCTAGTAGCCAGAGCCAGTCAGAGTACCCTACAGTCCACAGCAGTATGGCCTAATTGCCCAAGTCAGTGGGATTGGCCTTCTGAGCTGGGTAGTGATGCCTAGCAGTCAGAGGCCATAGGACTACCCCTCACCAGAGCTGACTGAAAGGGCGGGGCTGATTAATCACCCATGAAGCTGTGCTGCCACGCAGCTTAGCGGGATCACTGCCCATCACCACGGGGCAGTCTGGCTTGGGGCCAAAGGAGAGTGTTTCACCACCCAGGGTTGGGTCAACAGCCAGAGTAGGGGGATATGGTCTTCTCCTCTCCACAAGGTCCTAGCCCAGGGCTCCTTTCAGCAGTGGGTCAGCAGGGTTCCTTCCCTGAATATGCTGACTCTGTCCCCAGTACCATGACTGGATCAGTGTTTGATTCCCCTGGGCTACTTAATACCCTGTTTTCCTGCTCTGTAGTCTGAATATCCCCTTGTTCTCCAGGGTACTTGGCAGGTGGGGTCCCAACTGTTTCTTTTCCTCACAGGATTCCGTGGAGAGTTGGATATTTGCCTGGGTCTTCACACGCCTGGCCTCTGAGGTCTGGGACTCCAACAGCTCCAAAGCAGGGGCCTGCAACAGACATCCTCTCACATCCGTAGTCAGCCCATGCTGAGCTTAGTTGCTCCCTCTTTCACTGGAGTTCCACCAGGAGCACATGCAGCAGGGTGAGGGGGTGTAGTTTCCTCAATCCATAATATGCCTGGGTGGGGCAGATATACTTTGTCACACAAGGGAGTCAGTCCATGCTCCCATTCTTCCCTTCCCTTCACCTCTCATTTTAAAATTCAGAAAAAAACATAAGTGTGAAATGCATGGATTTTCTAGTCTTCTACAGTGGAGTGGTCTGTGTGGAGAATAACAGAGCTCTTCTGTTGTAAATGACTAAGAATCATTGAACTACATTATCACAAAAATGGGGGGAGGGGAGAAAGAAATCATAGACTAACAGACTACTCCATAAAGAAAATGTGCATGGGCTGCACAAAGAGGGGGAAAAAAGCAACAACTGTATTCAGTGATGGAATACAACCAGGCAGCATATTTATTTTTGCAACACATAGACTGATGACTGTTTTCAAGTTTGCAAGTTTTAAAACTGGAGACTCATTAGAGCAGCAACTGTGGTGGAAATTATTTTAAACCACTATGAAAAAACCAGGGGGATTTGGTTATTCAGAATCATTTGTTCTCTGTTCTCAAATGTTTATTTAGCAGCTTGGGGAGTTCCTGAAGATGTCCGTAGGCAGGCTATTTAATTACAATTTTAGTTATGCCATGAGTTCATATGAAAAGATTCTGTAAAACGAATGGAAAGTTGAACAAAATAATATTTCCATAAGGAAGGAGAACCTAGATTAAATGTGATGGAAAAAGGAACTGTTGTGTATGAAGTGTGATCGGCGCACAGGACTGTTTATTAGAAGCACTTGGGTTCTATCTCATGTTAGACTTTGCGACTTTGCAGAGGTTATATAAACTTTGTTTCACTTTCTCATTTTCCAATGGAGATCATAGGTTAATGCTAGTTACCTCACAAGGATGTTGGGAGTATTAGTTTCTGTATATCAATTCAAAGAGGAAATGCGAAGAATACTATTTATCTGGCTTTCAGGATGATCTAGTTGTAATTATATTTTGATTGAATTTCCACGTGGAAGATCTTAGTGATAAAAGATTTGTCAGATATTAAACCAGTGCTGCACTAAACTCAATGCTTGATCCCAGCCAAAAGAGGTAACCGTATATTAAATTAATAATTCCCCTGATCAGAGGCAAAAGGCAACTGATAAATTTCCAATATGAGTTTACCCTACAGTAAGGTGGGGAGTGAGGTAATCCTGGCCATCAGTTCTACCCTGGAACTCTACCCGAGATGACTGCTAGAAATAATTAAGACTGAATTGGAGGGAAGGGACTGGTCCCAGGCTGGAGGAATGGTCTGTGAAGATTATTAGAACAACTTTGAAGGTGAGAACTTATGAAATGTATGAGATCAATTCCCTTATTATGCTATGTCTAATGGCAGCCACGAGTCCTTTCGAAAATGGGTATTTCGAAAGTGAAGCTGGCATCTAGATGCAGTGCTTTCTGAAAAAAACCCTTTTTCAAAAGATCCTGTAAACCTCATTTTTTTTCACTTTCAAAATACCCATTTTCGAAAGACCGTTCAGCCGCCATTATGGAAATGAAGCGTGGGAAATTCAAATCCCAGCTTAATTTGCAATTTCGATATGTCTAATTTACATCCCTCATTTGAAAGAGGGATGTAGTTTAGACATGCCTTTAGTGTATTATGCATTTGCATGAAGTAGGAATCCTTCATTCCAAGTTTGACTCCCCTCTTCTCTTCTTATGGTAAAGAACAAAATCCAAGACGGATTCCAGCCCTGGCCCTACACTCCAAGGGGCTCTGGCACCGGGGCTGCTGCGGGGCTCCAGCTCCAGACTTGCGCTCCAATGGGCTGCTCCAGTGCTCCAGCCCTGTGCTGCCATGGGCCTCGACTCCAGCCCCACACTCCTAGGGCTGCCATGGTGCTCCAGCCCTGTGTTCAGGGAACTACTCCAGCCCCACACTTCAGGAAGCTTCCAGAAGACTCTGGTCCCACACTGGTGGTGGCCTCTGAGCTCAGCCCTGAGCTCCTGCGGGCTGCCACAGTGCTTCACCGGAGAGCCAATCTGTGCTGCTGGGGGACTCCAATCTAGCCCTGCACTGCCACAGCTGGGCTGCCGATCCTGTTGGCCCGGCCTGCTAGCCATCCTGCTCTTAGGCTCCCACGCTCTCTGGTCCAGGAGCACCCGTGGTCCTGCTGAATGATGGATGTTACCAGATCAGAGAGTACCAGTTTTTGGAGGTACAACCTGTAATAGGATTTTCCCAATATCAACAGATTGATAACAAATCTACAGTCAATATTCCTACTTTCTAATACAGAAATGATACATGCATATACATAGAATAAACACATTCAATAAATCATAACTTTTCCAATGATATCTCACATGAAAGATTTCATGTAAAGTATATTCCAGGTATGTCATATTGATATTCATAAGCATATTCCCATAAAGAATATGGAATGTCACACCACAAAGGAGTTTAGTCCACATATGCTGATGTGCAAATCATCACAGGTTTGCTTTACTGTGGCATAGTCTAACATGCTTCTTTGATATCCTCTCTGTGTTGTTCTTTCTTATGTATACTGGTCTGCTTTGTATAGAGCCAGGAACATAAGAATTGTACTAGATCACAGCAGTGTTTCATTAAGACCATTAGCCTTTCTTTGATAGTAGACATTAAAAGTGTTTAAAAAAACCTCCCATGGCTGACAACTGAATAATTTGTCACAGAAGCTTCTTACTAACCCTCATAATTTGGGGTTTATTTATACTCTAAAGCATCAGGGTTTCTGTAACCCCCATACTGTAATGGTTTCTATCTTATTTGTGTATCCATGTAAACTTCAATTCCTTTTAAAAAAATTCTACTAAGCTCATATTCACAGTGCTACCTTGTGGCAGTGAGTCCTACAGGCTAATTATCAAAGGAAATATTTTCTCATACATATTAAGTTTTAAATGTTTCTGTTTTATTGAATGTCCTCTCATTCTTGAATTACGGAAAGAGAGTAAATAGGGAACCTGGTTTGTCCTTTTCTATATCTTGTCTTCTCTTATTCATCTCTGCTCCTAATTGAATTGTTCCAAACTTTTCAATCTCTCCTCATTTGGGTATTTCTCTGGCCAAGACTCTCAAAAATATTTAGTCACCAAACTCTCTTTGATTTCAGTATGAATTATAAGACTAAATATCTTTGAGGATCTGGGTGTCAGTGCTTTCAATACATTTTTCTTACCCATGTTTGTAGAATACCATTCTTTTTGTTATATCTTTTTTCAGATAGGTTGACCAAAACTAAACTCAATATTCCAGGTGACACCATGCAGCAATTATATGATGACTCTATGATTTCAGTATTATTTTCCCCCATGGTCTTTATGCAACCTAAGATTAGTTTTCAGACCGCTGCTGTGCACTGAGCAGCAGTTTTGTTGAGTTATCCACAACCATGTTCAATTTTTTTCTCTGGGTGGTTACAGTTAATTTAGAACCCAACAATGTGTATGAGTAGTTCAAATTATTCCAGTGTGCATTACCTTGCATTTGTCAACAATGAATTTCATGGCTGAATTACTCCTTGTGAATAATTTATCTGATGAGTTTAGTGCCTTCCATGAATTAACCACATACCAATTTTGATTTTTATGAATGTGCTTGTCATTTGTAATTGTTTGACTAACAGTGTATGCAAACAAATTTTAGCCCAGGCTTTGTTTACAACCTGTTTACTTTGACTGTTCATTATTCATTATGCATTCTTTGTGGGTTTGACTGGTCACTTGAGTCACAAGGTATTGTTTCTGTTTCTGAATGGATTGCTGAACTGTTTAAACAGGAAAATAGCAAATAATGAATAGAGAATAACAAATGGAAAAAATAGTCTTGTTCATGCACATATACATGTATCAACATGTTAATGAAGAGAGTCCCATGAAGAGCCAACATTCCCCAAATAGCCACACAAAGATTAATTTGCAAGAAAATGGATAAAGCCCAAGAGCTATTCAGAATGAAAACAAATAACTGTGAACACTGCATTATACTATTTGCCATGCACTCGTGTGAGGGAAGAGGTGTTGAGGAATCAATTATTTGATGTTACTGATGTAACCCTTCTGCCAGATAATGTCAGCAGCAGCCAGGGCCAGGTTCAATATCTAGGGGTTCCTCTCTTTCCCTCCACAGAACTAGCTCGAGCTCCCATCCAATAACCTGGGAAATTCACACACCACTCCTGGGTGCCTCTGAGAGGCCATGCTTCCCCACTCACAAGCACAGAGACTGAGCGTAGAAAAGAAACTTTTAATAAAAGGGGAGGGCGGTGGTGTGGCATTAATGTGGGAAAACACCACAAACACAGTTCATAATCAAAACCATGAGTAAATGTGCCACCCCAAGGTTGGGGAGTGTCCTTTTCCTCTCAGGTTCCTAAGTCCAGCAGTGTAAATGTCCCCTTCACATGCCCAAGCCATCTCTATACCCCACTCACAGTTGTTGCCCATGGTCAGGGCAGACCCAGAGCATCTGCAGAGTTCACCTTCCATCCCGAGTGGAGGGAGGTAAAGAGGCATCTGACTCCATTGGTCATGTGCCATCCACCTGCTCACTGCTCTCTGGCACTGCCTTGCTGGCCATTCATCTCACCTGTCGCTCGCTACCCTGCTGGCCATTCATTATGCCTTTGCATCATCATTCTGCTGGCTGCTCATCGTGCTGCTGCTGCTCTGCTAGCCACTTATCATGCCACCACTTTGATGGCCATTCATCGCATCTCTCCGCCACCAACTTGTTGGTTCTAAGTCACCATCTGCTCGCTGTTTCTGCCAGATTGCGGTGGATTTGGCTCTGGGCCAAACCTAGTGATTTCGGCTCTCAGTGATTTCAATGGTTGGCCCAAAGCACAGTCCAGCTACAAGAAATTCCAGCATCCACTAGAGTAAATGGAGATAATAAGAGACTCCTTAAGGAGCCTATCATAGAATTGTAGAGCTGGAAGAGACCTCAGGAGGTCAAGTCCAGCCCCATTAGCTCTATCATTGAAACAGTGAGGAGAAACAGGTTGAACCAGTCTTACAGTTCACGCCCGGAGAGCATGTAGCCTGCTTGCTCAGAATCCTGCCCTCCGCAGCTTAATCTCACAGGGCTCTGGAAGTGGAGCCTCTGTCCATCCAAGCTTCTTTACACTGACAGTGTCTCTCTCCTTTGTGCAAGGTTAAGCACAGCCTTTCTTCTTTTGTATTCCCACAATAATTGCAGACATCACAATTAGTGTTAACACAATTTGTGACCCAACAGCAGCCAAGCTGATTACAATGAGCAATACAATATTCCATCAGCTGAATATTTAACACATCTAAGCAAAGCAGGAGCAAACTATATTTACGTAGTCACAACTGGGGTTTCCATTCCAGGTGGCTATAATGGAAGCATTCATTCAAACCCTGCGTATGTTGAAATTAAATCTATAATTATTTTTCCGTGGATTGAAGAGCTTGTGTTTGCTTGTGAGTGGCATCTTTTATGTAATAACAGGAGATATAAAAGATACTAGACATTTAGCTGGTATGTCAGAAGGTATTTGTTGTGGATCGTATATGTCACAATGCTGGAGAACTTGATACAAAGATCCCTGTAGGAAGAGGAAATAGCACTAGTACAGTGAATCTATGAAGTTTTGTATGTTTTGGACAGACAAATGTTAGGTTCTTGAGAGCTGACCCATAGAACAATTAATGGATTGGAACAGCAAGCGACAAAATCTGAGTTGTGCTCTGAAGAACTGAATATGTAGGAAGACTTTCCATTCAAACTACTTTTTCATGTTAGGCATCAATCTGAGGGCACAACCAAGAGAAAGATTACTGTTCAGCACAAGGACATAGGAAAGAAACGAAATGATCTGGAAAAATTAGAAGCGATTGAACCAGAAGAGAAAGGAACAGCTCCATAAGTCTGAGCACTAGTCATTGTTTTAAATCAGATTTTAAAATTAGTCTCTGTATCATCACACAATGGACAAATGAAAAGACTGCTGGCTATGAAGAGGAAAGTAGCCACTATTTCAAAACAAGCCAGTGAATAAAATGGCACTAGCAAATAGAATCAAAATGGCTCTTTAGCTGGGTATAATGTGAGGTTATATAAGATTCAAGGGCAAATCCAACGTTCAGTAGACAGTGGGAACACAGAGTACGTGCACACAAATAATCACTCTAACTACACTGCTCTGTAAATTCTGCTGACAAAGTTTGACTGTGCACTGCTCATTGGCTTGTGGGGGATATAAATAATGGGCTAAATTAATTACTGGTATAACTCCTGTGAAGTTGGTTGAACATCACTGGGGGGAATCTGGCCCTATGTGTTAAATTTTCCCTTTCAAAAAGCCCACATATCTTATAGCCATACTGCTAAACAATTTGGACTCCAAATTTGACTGCAGCTGGGAGTATATTTCCTAATATGGGTAGCCAGACACTTGCTATGTTTGCTCAAGCTAGCACACTAAAAATAGCAGCAAATCCTATACACACAGGTTAGCCATCTAAATACAATCCAACCTGAATCCCCTAGATATATATGTGGGTAGCAAGTCCAAGCCACCACCTATCTTGCTGCCCCTGACTGTCTTGCAGTTTTTGGTGTACTAGCTTGAGCAGAGCTAGCTTGTGTCTCTCTATGCACTCTTGCTTTTAAATTGGCATGATCTGCTGAGAGTTAGGATCCTAGATGCTAAATCTCTTTCTTTAGAAACAAAACATTAAATGTCTGTAACTGAGAAAGTAACATGCAGGAACTGTGCATGGGTCAGTGCTACATTTGTTTTTTCACTGCTCCTGCAACCAAAAATGTTAGTCCATAAGGGTCCATAATTTGTGACTACATCCCCTAGTTAACTCTGAAAATGTCAACTCTTATTGCCAGAGTTGAGCAAGTATCACTGGGGACGTTGACCATTGGTAGGAAGCTGGAAAGGAACACATTTATAATGAAATATGACCCAAAACGTCATGGACAAACAGGTTGGGAGAAAAATTCTTTTTAAAGCTTCTATAAGGTGGGGATTAGCATATAATCACTTTAATAATGAATGTATATCTCTGAACTTGTTCCTGTGTATCTAAGTGTTGTGCAAACCTAAATCAGTTGCTTTAACTTTGTATATTTATTCTATCAACATCATGTTTAAACAATGTGTTGAACCAAGTTTAAAATATAAATCAGTACAATGGTCCATGAAAGGATCAACTACTCTGTCAAAAGAATGACAATCAAATCATTAAACAAAAAAACAAAAACAAAAGCAAAATCCAGAAGTGTGGAGCTGGTGGCAAAGGGAGAACAAGGTGGTTAGAAATAAATTGAGTTCAATAAGGCTACATCTACACTGCAACACTATTTCAGGATACCAGAGTATCCCGAAATGGCTATCCCGTGTCTTCACAGCAAGCCCGTTATTTTGGGCTCGCTATTCCAATGTCCCTGTAAACCACATTCTATGAGGAGTAAGGTACGTTTTGGAATAGCACTTTATTTTGAAATTTGGTGCTGTGTAGACAGCACCAAATGATGAAATAAGCTATTTTGACATAGCTTCGAAATAAGATATGGAATTTGCATAGCTCAAATTGCGTATCTTATTTTGAGTTACAGTGAAGTGTAGATGCACCCTGAGGCTACATCTACACTGCACACTTATTTCAGAATAAGCTATTCCAGAATAGTTATTCCAAAATAGCTTATTTCAAAATAGCACTTCTACACTGCAAGGAAGCCTCAAAATTAGTCTGAGGCAGGCTTCCCTAATGTAGATGTGCTACCTCGATTTAGAGCCCCAGGAGGAATAACTTAGAATGGCCCTGGTGAGGTGCTATTTCGAATTAGCAGAAGTAGAGTGTCTACACATGCCTTATTTCAAAATAGCTATTTCGTAATAGGCATTATTCTTTATAGAATGAGGTTTACAGAAGTCGGAATAAGCCTCCCATTATTTCAAAATAATTTTGAAATAACAGAATTGCTGTGTAGACACTCGCATAGTTATTTCAGAATAACAGCCGTTATTCCGAAATAACTTTGCTGTGTAGACACAGCCTAAAAGACCTGACATCAACCCCTTGAAGTTTATGGTGGAGGTAGTTAATGAGGGGTTTCAAAATATGAAGAGCCAGAACCAAGAAGTCTTTCTCCGACAGTCTAATTCAAATGAAGCTTCAGGATTGGGAGGTTGGAAAACTAAGTTTAAGTACAAAGGAAACTTTAGGCTGGATATTAGGAACAACTCCCTTATGTTTTGAGCACTTTAGAGGATAGAATCAGAGTTCAAAACAACTTTGACATGTTGGAGGATTGGTCTGAAACCAACAAAATGAAATTCAATAAAGTGCAAAGTACTACATTTAAGTTAATGCCTATTATGCCCACTGGCATGTAGGGCAGCAATGAAGGTTCTCCACTTTTGTTTGTCTTTGGCCATTTTCTCCAGTGTTTCCCAGTTGTAGTTCATCCTCTTCATATCTGCCTCAACCGTACGCCGCCATGTTGTCTTGGGCCTCCCACGTTTCCGTCGTCCTTCATGCGTCCAGTGAAGTGCCACCTTTACAATGGCATCTGCCTCCCTTCTCATTACGTGCCCTATCAATCTCCAGGGTCGTCTCATAATGATAGTGGTCATATCCTCCTGGTGGCATCGCAGGAGCAGGTCATGGTTGGAGATTGGTTTTGGCCAAAAGATGCGAAGTATCTTACAAAGGCTGGTGGTGTGAAAGGATGAGAGTTTGGCAATGAAAGCGTCGCACTCTGTCATCCTCCAGCACTCTGAGCCTTATAGTAGTATTGATGTGACACAGCTCTGGTACAGCTTAAACTTAAAGTGGACACTGTACTGTGTAGATCTCCATACATTGTTCATACTCCTGAGGAAATTTCTGGCCTTACTTAGTCTGCTCTGGATGTCATTCTTGGTGCTTCCATCATGGCGGATGATGCTGCCTAAGTACATAAAGCTGTCTGTTCTGGGTAAGTCTGCATCATCTATCTTGATTGGTGCTGGTGAATCTATATGTAGATTCACCAGCTTTATATACTTAGGCAGCATCATCCGCCATGATAGAGGCACCAAGAATGACATCCAGAGCAGACTAAGTAAGGCCAGAAATTTCCTCAGGAGTATGAACAATAAACTTTGTTGACTTTGAGAAGGCATTTGACAGCATACACAGAGAAAGCCTTTGGTGCATTCTGACAGCCTGCGGAATCCCTCTACAAGTGGTCCAGCTCATTAAGAATTTTTACACCAACTTCACATGTAGTGTGAGATACCGCGATCTGTCTTTCAAAGTCAAGACTAGAGTCAGACAGAGATGCGTCATGTCTGCACTACTCTTCAACATGGTGATCAACCGGGTGATGAGGAGAACAACAGCAGATGCGTCAAGGGGTATCAGATGGACACCTTTTTCCACGTTGAAAGACCTTGACTTTGTGGACGACCTTGCGTTGCTTTCCCATACCCATCAAAACATGCAGGAAAAGACACAACGCCTATGCACCTTTGGACGCCAGGTTGGACTAAGAGTTAGCCAGAAGAAAATAGAGATTATGATTCTCAATATAGATTCACCACTACACTTAGGATGGAGAAATTAAATGCCCAATTACAAAATGGATGCTAATACTGCTGAAAATGACCTTCGGCTTTTAGTGGATCACAGATTGAATGAGTCAACAATGTTATGCAGTTGCAAAAAAAAAAGGGCTTATATCATTCTGGGAGGCATTGACCAGAGTGTTGTGTGTAAGACACAGGATCTAATTGATCTGTTCTACTCAGTACTGGCAAGACTTCAGTTGGAGAAGTGTGTCAAATCCTGGATGACACACTTTAGGAAAGATGTAGATGCATCGAAGGGAGTCCAAATAAGAACAACAAAGATGATTAAAGAAAAGCTGAACTATGAGGAAAGATTTAAAAAGCTGGGCATGTTTAGTCTCGAGAAAAGAAGTCTTGGAGGAGGGGGAACCTGTTAAGTCTTTAAATATGATAAGGGCAATTAAAAAAAGGGTGGTGATCAATTGTTCTCTGTGTCCACTGAACATAGGACAAAAAGCAAGGGGCTTAATCTACAGCAAGGGAGATTTAGATTAGATGTCAGGAAAAACTTTCCAACCAAAAAGGTAGTTAAGTTCTGGGATAGACTTCTGAGGAAGATTGTAGAATCTCCTGTTTTTAAGGACAGATTAGACAAACACTCATCTTGGTCTTGCCTCAAAGCAGGGGTCTGGACTTGATGACCCTTTGATGTACCCTGAAGAGCTACATTTCAATGTTTCTGTGTTTTGTCAGGCTGTGGAACTGTCTCCAAAAATCTATTGCTAGAGTTATTCATTGAAAGATCGAACCAACTTTTTAGATGGTAGAAAACAGATTTTCTTTTCTTGAGAGTGTGGAACAGGGGAGCTACTACAGTACGAACACCAGTTCACCAGACACCATGTGAAACCAGAAGTAACCAATCAGACAGTATTGGAGACAACTCCCCCAAACCTCCAAATACTATATTGTGCCTGTATTTCATTTTAAAGGTACGCATCTCTGACTTGCCTATCCCCACCAGTTCCCCAGTCTCACATATGGGGCTCCCACTGACAGCTATAGAAAGTGAAGACACTGAGATTCACAAGTAAAGTTGTGAGCCCTGAAGTTGGGAGCATCATTGGAGTCTGCACTGCTATTCTGTAAATTGTGGATGCTGATTACACCCCTCATCTCTGGCTGGGAAGTGGGGAAGCTATTTTTACCTCTTCCCCAATAAGAGGGATATGGCTGTTTTCAACTCTGTCCCCACCCTGACCAAACTGGCTGGGAGGGGACACAATGTTACCCAGGACAGGAAAAGAAGCTATATGCAAGGAAGCTGCCTACTGCTGTGACACAGTGTCCCCATATTCTTGTGGAATTGTGTTTTTAAATAGGAACATGCACAACTTAAATATGCTTTATGCGAAATGGGGCAAGTAATGTCTCATTCAAGAATTTGTTAACCTCTGAATGTGTATATTGTAGTTGTGTGCATGTATCAATCTTGTATGTGAAGTTAGAAATATAAAGTGTAAACCACATCTTCTAGTGAAAGCTATTAGTTGTTCTTAAGAAATTTAATGGTCCTGTGCTCAAGACAAGGATCTGTGAATCATCTTGTTTTTCTTGTAAGCCTAAAGTGTGGTTGGTCCCACAAAAACAGGGGACCATGACACCTGATGCTGGAATCCATCTTGATTTTGGTATTTTTCCTTAGGAGTGGGGAGAATAGGAAAAAGACTTTCCACCCACGGAAATCCTAGTTAAGGAATGGGAAACAAACAATGATGGTCTTCAGCTAGCTTCATAGACAGCTCCCCACTTCAATAGGACACATGAGAGGAGGAAAGAAAGAAAAGAACTCTCATGAGGGGAGAAGCTGTTAGACCCGGGTCAGAAAAAAAATCTGCTCTGGCCTGAAGAACTTTTATTTGAAATAAGGACTAAGGTGAGAAATTATGATTTGCAACAATTTTTATTGGTGTATCAGGCTCAGCTGACATGTTTTGTTTATTTTGGCTTACTAACTTACTTTTATCTGTCTGTCATCACTTACAACCATTTAAATCCTACTTTTTATACTCAATAAAATCACTTGTATTTATTATCAAACCCACCATAAATAATTGTTACCTGGGGGACGACACACAACAGCTGTGCATATTTCTTTGTCATTCATAAAGGGAGTGAACTTTATGAGCTTCCTCTGTATAAAATTTTATACAGAGTAAGATGGATTTTATTTGGGGTTTTGATCCCACTGGGGCTATGCTCTTGTGTGTTATCAAGTACCTGTAACTGAGCCCTTCCAGAACTGAGCTGTAATCAGTGTCTGTGTTACTCTGCTGGGAGCTGCTGTCCCAAATCTGTGCCTTTGCTGGGGGAGACCAAAGCTTCTGGATCAGCAACACAGGATGGTGGAGTACCCCAGAGGTCAAGTAGGTCAGGTAACAGTCTCAAGGGAGCATATATGACTCAGCCCCTTACAGATGCCTCTGGAACCTGGCGTGGGGTATGAACTACTGAAGCCAGAACGGCATTTTGTTCAGAGTTATGGACAACCTCCATTTCAGAGGTTCTACTGTAGCCATTTGCTAGAACTTATTAATAGAGATGACTAGAAAAAGAGAATTTCCCTTCTGTCACAAATTTGGTATTTTGATGTTTGTTTTCTTCTCAGCCTGGGGGTAAAAATGTGGAATACTGAAGCTCTGCACAATAAAAAATTCCAAAACAAAATTCCATTAAAAGTAGTGAAATGATTCATTTTGACATTTTGGATTGAAACAATGCATTTAGACATTCCTGTAACAAAATGTTTCATTTCAGAGTGAGCTAAATGTTTATTTTAAGGTTGAGTTGACATTAATCTTTGCAACTGCCTGATCACAGCAGTTATAATTCCAGGTCACTCATGCCACAACTCTTACCTATGGGATCTGCTTTCTGGATAAAATACAGATGCACTGCTATCAGTCCTAGAGGCTTAGCTGCTGAAGTTCAGCATAGGAATTTCTTTCTTTCTTTTTAAGAAAGAGAGAAAGAAAGAGGGAATTTTGACTTGCACTGCATATGCATATTTGCTCTGATATTATCTCTTTTTAGAGATCCTGCCATAACCTTTTGGGTCAAAAGCACATTATACTTCAGTGTTGGCAGTCCCAAAGAAGAGGCACTCACTCTCCTTGAAATCTATCTTAGACCACCCGTTTCCTTTTTAATACTTGAAAACTCTTTTGTTGATCCCTTTTTCAAAGGTATTTCTTATTGACCACTCCTGGCCTGATATTTTCTGCCTAATGGAAGTTTTGCACTAGTGAAAAGTCTGGAGTTTTCAGGGACTAGGAGATGGGGTCCTGATAGATTTTGTTATTTGTCAGACTTTTCCTTGCAAAATGTTACACTAAAACAGCTGATTCTTTGAGATATCTGGGGTTTGGGCCTGAAATAGGCTGACAGGTATCCTGCTGGGCTCTGGGTTAAGTTTGTGGCACAGATGTTCTAAGCTAGGGAATTTTTATTATTCCCTAAAACTCCAGGAACAACATTTACCAACTAATTCATTAATAAGCATCTAACAAGAATGTTTAGCCCCCCATTAAATTAAAAGTCTCTAAAGTGCATTTGATTACTTCCTAAAATGGCAGAAATAGCAATACTAAATGGAGATATAGAGGAGTCTGAATTAGCTAGGGAATCTTCTCTTCATACTGCCGCTTGCCAATGCCTCCAGTCCAAATCATATTCAAAAGAAAATGGAGGTGACCATTACAAATGATGCAGTGATGTATCAAGTATTTCAGGAGCAATTTATTCATCAGCAGTGAAGTAT
Organism: Pelochelys cantorii; assembly: GCA_032595735.1. Lineage (NCBI taxonomy): Eukaryota > Metazoa > Chordata > Testudines > Trionychidae > Pelochelys > Pelochelys cantorii. The sequence goes on from CM064326.1 coordinate 243,483,105, forward strand.
AAAGACGGTAGGAAGAGATATATACATTCTTACTAGCTTATTACAGTACTTAACTTGCACGACATGAATAATTCCACCAGAGCTATGAAATCAAAGAATGAAGATAAAGATCCTAGTTACCTGATCTGGAGAGATGAAGGGAGAGAGATACAGTGAGATGTAGGCTGAGGGAAAAAGAAAAAGAAAAATCAAAGGAAAAACCTGAGCAAATAGAACAAAAAGAAACAGAAGCAGACTGAAAAATAGGAGGCAAAAGAATATTAAGATGCAAAATATGATATCAGAGAAGTACGCAATTGAAACTCTATTATATTGTGATGGAAAATTTCCTCATTCATACTCTAATCCAGGAAAGTACTTTGAGCATTTGAAGTCAGTAGCAAAGTTCTTATGGTCTTCACTGATTCAGGATCAAGTCCTTATGGAGATGCTTACAGTTAAGTACCTGCTTCAGAGCTTTCCTGAATAAGGATAGTCTCAAGCATGCACTTTGCTTTTTTCACCTTATAATTCACTTTCAAGCCCCAATTCAGGAAACTAAGGTGTTTGGATGTGAAACTACAAGTCCTGCGTAGGAAAGGGGTAAATTGGGAACTCTGATTTCTGATGTTTAATGCAAATCATTGAAAATGTCAGAAGCAGCAGCATGTACTCAAGAGGGAGGAGAGACCCTAAAAAGGGTGACCATGTTTTTGTGGAAGAAAACAGGTACGCTTCTTTCAACACCATCCTATTGTCAGTGCATTTTCCCTAAATAGCTTGAAGGATGAGAAGAGGCTTTCTTTCACCTTTTCTCCCAATGATCTTTCATTAGTTTGACAATACTAGTTGGAATATTTTCCCAAGCTTACTAGAGGTGTTGAAAATATAGGCAAATTTAATTCTGTGATTAATAAAACTTTTAAAAGACATTATCTGGCAAATTTATTTTAAGTAATTTCAAGTGGAACATCTATATGCTGTTTACTAAATTGTCCTGCAGTGTATCATGTATTGTCTTGGGACCTTTTTTGCTGTGAATATTGACCCATACATGCTGTACAATTTGAAGATATATATGGTCTGTAGGACTAGCATGGAGGAAGTGACATGGCCAGAAAGAATTGTGTGTCAGGGTCCTTCACAAGATAGAAAAAAATAAATCCATGATACTGCATCTAAAAAATGGTTGCCTCATCTAAATATATATATATATATATATATATATATATATATATAGGCATTGGAAAAAGGTTCATAAAAGGGCAACACAAATTATTAGGGATTTGGAACGATGCTATATGAAGAGAGATTAAAAAGACTGGGACTTTTCACTTCAGAAAAGAGAAGACTTAAGGGGATCCAATAGAGGTCTATAAAATCATGGCAGGTATGGAAAAAGTGAATAAGGAAAAGTTATTTACTTGTTCCCATAACATAAGAACTAGGGGTCACCAAATGAAATTAATAGGTAGCTGGTTTAAAACAAACAAAAGGAAGTTTTTCTTCATGCAGTGCACAATAAACCTGTGGAATTCCTTGCCAGAGGATGTTGTGAAGACCAGAAGTTTAACAGGGTTCAAAAAAGGACTAGATAAATTCATGGAGGTTAGGTCCATCACTCACTACTAGCCAGGGTGAAAAGGAACGGTGTCCTTAGCCTCTGTTTGTCAGAGGTTGGAAATGGATGACAGGAGAGGGATAACTTGATGAATACCTGTTGTGTTCCCTCCCTCTGGGGCATCTGGCATTGGCCACTGTTGAAAGACAGGAAACTGGGCTAGATGAACCTTTGGTCTGACCCAGTATGACCATTCTTATGGTCCTGCAGCACCTTAGAGACTAACAAAAATGTAGATGATAGTAACATGAGCTTTTGTAGACACAGCCTACTTCTTCAGATGAATGGAGCAAGGAGTCCAGAGTTGGTCAAGAGGGAACCCCTTGCTCATGAAGAAGTGGGTTGTGTCCATGAAAGCTCATGATACCATCATCTACATATTTTGTTCATCTCTAAGGTGCTGCAGGACCATTAATTGTTTTTTAAGTTTTTTCAGTTACAGACTAATACGGCTACCCCTCTGAGGCTTATGTTCTTATGAAAATGCAAGATGACAAATGGTAAGGATAATGGCTCAATATGCAGCTATTTAGTACCAAACCAATGTGTGTATTTTAAACACAAAGTACTGGGCTTGATTCTCCTCTCATTTAAACCAGTTACTCCTTTGACTTCAGTGGGTGGAGAATCAGGCCCGCACCATCTTAGTTAAAGCAAAGCATAATGTGACTGGGAGACATTACAAGTCTCCCCTGAGACTACCCTTAACTTACTGTAAAAAATGTCAGGAAATAAATCTTGGAGTTATCGTGGACAGTTCTCTGAAAACTTCCACACAGTGTGCAGCGGCAGTCAAAAAGGCAAATAGGATGCTAGGAATTATTAAGAAAGGGATAGAAAATAAGACTCAGAATATCTTACTGCCCCTGTATAAAACTATGGTACGCCCACATCTTGAATATTGTGTACAGATGTGGTCTCCTCACCTCAAAAAAGATATTTTGGCCTTGGAAAGGGTTCAGAAAAGGGCAACTAAAATGATTAGGGGTTTGGAACGGGTCCCATATGAGGAGAGGTTAAAGCGACTGGGACTTTTCAGTTCAGAAAAGAGGAGACTGAGGGGGGATATGATAGAGGTATATAAAATCATGAATGGTGTGGAGAGGGCCGATAAAGAGAAGTTATTTATTAGTTCCCCAAATAGAAGAACTAGAGGACACCAAATGAAATTAATGGGTAGCAAGTTTAAAACTAATAAAAGAAAGTTCTTCTTCACACAGCGTGTAGTCAGCCTGCGGAACTCCTTGCCAGAGGAGGCTGTGAAGGCTAGGACTATAATAGAGTTTAAAGAGAAGCTAGATAATTTCATGGAGGTTAGGTCCATAAAAGGCTATTAGCCAGGGGATAAAATGGTGTCCTTGGCCTCTGTTTGTCAGAGGCTGGAGAGGGATGGCAGGAGACAAATTGCTTGATCATTGTCTTCGGTCCACCCTCTCTGGGGCACCTGGTGCTGGCCACTGTCAGCAGACAGGATACTGGGCTAGATGGACCTTTGGTCTGACCCAGTACGGCCATTCTTATGTTCTTATGTTCATTCAATAAAGTTTACTTTCTAGATCCAGAATAAATCTAGACATGGGTGATGTGGCTGCTGCCACACCCCCAGTGTAAAGTAGAATCTATCATTTACAGGTTTTACTGTTTTAGTCAGTGGCTTTCAGCGCCCACAGCACTTATACAAATTGTTCCAGTTCCTCTGGATTTCAACCTACATCTTAAAAAAAAAATTTGAGGAAGGGGAAGTGGTTACAAAACCACTTGTTGAAGACCTATGCAAAGCCATAAAAACTGGAATCTTCTGAATTTGTTAAAATTAACCTTATTTTCTAACAAGTTGTTAGTGCCACTACCCACAATGCTTTGCACTGCATTCTTGCTTGCAGTGGCTATGAAAACCTTTTGATTCTTATTAGATCTGAAGTAATGCTTAGGGCTGTCATCCCCATGTATCTACAGACTTTTGACCAGGAAAAATAAATGGTCAAATGCCCATCTTAACATTGACTGATACTGCTTCAGACTAACAACTGTAATTTAGCATATGACAAAATTAGAACAAGTAATTTTGGATCAATTTTCTCCTCATCTTTCAAAATGGCAGTACCTATGTAGGAAATGTCTATTGAAAGATTGTAAAAATAGGATCTTTTTTTAGACAAGTCTGCTGAATTTATATTTATTTCCATGTGGCCAGTACCTTTAAATATAATGTTGTAGAATGAAGAGCCTTGTGAAATTAAATGTTCAGGCAAAAATAGAATAGAAACAGAGTTGGGTGAACTACTTCTTAAAAAAATTTTGCTCTTTTACTTTTGCAAATTGTTTGTCAATACACTTTTATTAAAATGAATGAGTTCATTTGAAATTATTTTGTGGTTTCATGTAGATACATTAACCCTGTGGTCTGCTCATAAACTGAATTCACCATGTTTTTCTTGTTCCTGCTCTGAAATCAACATTATGTGATACTATTTCTTTTCCAGAGTGAATGAATGTAACTAAAACAATGTAAGGTAATGGTTAGTACAATTACTTGGCCTTTAAGTCTCATAGGAGAAAGGGAGGAGTAGTTTGTGGAATCAGGAGTAGCTAAACTGGTGGAATTAAGGAATTAGGAAGATTTTTTTTTCTTATTTGTGCCAATTTAATTAGCACTTGCTTACCATCACTGCTAGAAAAAAATGGTAATACCGTGGGCTGAGATCATGTATAAAATTAATCTTCCCTTGCCATCTTCACGCAGAATAAGTGTGTGTAGCTTGTATGTGCACAGTCCAGCTTTGAAAGGAGTGCATGCCAAATACCAGGCATGGTCCAGATTTAAAAGATACTGACACACGCTCTTGTCCACAACTGCATATTTGTGCCAAGACTCTGGCTTGTGACTTGGAGAAGAGTGGTACACTGCTGAGGTTAAAGGAGAGGAAATCTATATCAAAAGAGATCATCAGAACAGAAGGTCTTAATTAAAATAGTGCTAGCTATTGGTTTTGTGACCTAAAGATTTTACACAATTTATTTCAATGCATACAACATTTAGTAAAAAGGAGCACCTCTTTGCTTTAGTCCAGTGGCTTTCAATCTGTGGTTCACAGACCTCTAGGGGGTCCTGTTAAAAATTACATGGAAAATAATGTTTAGAAGAGAAAAAAAAATCAAAGTGAAGATAAAAATCCCATCAAACTACAGTTTTATGGGGAATGATTGAGGTGCCTCTTGCATAGTCAGTCAGAAGGAGCATGCAAGAAGCCTAAACCCCCCCTTTTGTGTTCATAGGCATTAGGCTTTCTTCTATAGCAGTCCCCTTCCTATGGAAAGCACAGACATTTCTCATTCCCTGTTCTCCCTTTGGAGCAGATCATTTGAAATAGGGAGTAAGGGGGAGCAATCTTTTCTATCCTAATTAGGGATGTAAACTCCTGTATACTCTGTTAACCAGTTAAACCTCAGGTTTAACCACTTAACTGATTAAGTAGGATGCGGGGGCTGGAGCAGTCCTCAGCTCGTTCAAGGGCTGTTGGCTCCCCCACCCTGTAGCTACTGCCAGCTCCCCTGCCCCACTTTGCATGGGGCTGCTGGGTCTCACGACACAGTGAGCCTGACACGGCTGGAGCAGCCCTCCGCCCGTGGTGGGTCACGTGTGGGGGGCTGCTCCCCGGCAGCCATTAACCATTATCTAGTAAGCACTACCCAGTAAGAGTGACGCTTATCCGTTAACTAGTTACCCATTCCTAATGGACGGAGCCAAGTACAATATCCCCATGGGCAATGAGCACCTCTAGGAGTTGTTCTGTTTGCCTGAGGTACTGTTGCTCTTCCTGGGATGATGCATCTTCACACCACTTCTCACACAGAGCTACTGCAGGCATAAATGCCACTATCTAACCTTTATTGAAGAGAGTCTTGATATAAAACACAGGTCCTTAGTAACCATATAATGCATGGGCAGTATGGCGGGAGGGAGGGAGGTCAGTGATGAGCGTGTCTCACCACTAGCTCAGTGAGGAATCTACCCAAAACACACTGAGCTCTTGGGGAGCCAGCTCCCCTCCCTGGGCTACTTCCTACCAGATTCACTGTGGTCAGCCTTCTTCTACAGTTTCCACTGAGCTGTGGGCTTCTTTGGCCATTCCCTGCTGGCTGGCCTCCGCAGTTCAGTCCGTCCATAGCTCTCCCTCCAAAGCTCTGACAGCAGCTCCTTCTTCCATGGTGCTCAGGCCTGACTGAGCTGCTCCACCAGCCTTTATACCTGTCCTCCAGCTGGAGCATGCCCCGCAGGGCTGTAGGGTGGGGCTCTCTTGGCCAGGTAGCCATGGTTAACCGTTACAAGTCCAGTGCAGGGTTGGTACACCTTGTGACAGGCCTTAATCTTGGAAATGGCTCAACCATTTTGGCTGACGTTTTCCAAACTCACCTGGAGGCAAACAGCCAGCATGGGAAATTTCAGCCTAAACAGTTAAAATTTGGCAAAATTATAAGCAATTGAAAACAGTGCCTTTTACTAAGAAGTGTCTTGTGACCTTACTAATAAGCTGTGCTGCCATCCCCACCCATAATCACCACTTCCTACCTGGGGATCTACATATGCTTTTACAAACGTTCTTAATCATATTAATAGTACCTTTCATCCTATAACTGCAGCATTACAGATGGGAAAACTGAGCTGCAGAGAATGTAAGGGATTTGTCCAAGGTTGCACACAAAGTTAGTTGCAGAGTCAGGAATTAACTGATTAAGTGGGATGTGGGGACTGGAGCAGTCCTCAGTTCGTGCAAGGGCTGTTGACTCCCCCACCCCATTGCTACCAATCTCCTGATCCTGTGTGCTGATCTGTAACTCCAAATTCATCCCACTGAAGTATAAGAATGAAATCTAAGAACTGTAAAATAGGTATAGAAGTGGAATTATTTATGGAATATAACAGATGGCTCTTTAAAAAAATTCTAGTGGAGCTAGCCTGACATTTTTAACAGATCTACAAGTTTCCAGACATTACCAAATGTAGGTCCCTGGCTTATAACAGAATGCCCTGAATGTTTCAACATATCACCACTAGCCTGAAGCTTACACCATATGTTATTGAATGGGTAAACTTGTTTATTTACTTGTCCCCTGCAAGCTCAATAAAGTCTGTTTTATTGAAAACTGCATTTATCTGGGAACTGATAGAAGTTTATTTTAAAATATTTTAACCCTGCCTCTCTATTTAAAATATCCAAGATCGCTTACAAAATTTTAAAACACAGTATATAAAAAAAGTAGAATAAAAGACCCCCAAAAGGGGACATAAAACCTACTAAGACACACCAAGCGGAGGGGCAACACACACACACATACACACACACAAATGCAAGCACCATAAAAGCACAGGTAAAAAGTGGTGGCTTTAGCCTGGCGCCAAAACAATGTCAAGGTTGGCGCCAGGCGAATGTCCTACTGGAGGGAGTTCCATAGCCTGGGACCAAAAGCTGTGACAGCCCTGCTCTGTATAGATGTCAGCCTTATTTCCATAAGTGGTAGAACACAGAGCGCAGTCTCCCCAGCTGATCTTAATCCCCGGGCAGGTTCATACAGGAGGAGACAGTCCTTCAAGCACCACAGCTGAATTTTCCAAAGACTTTTCAAAGGAAGCCCCACATAGAGCGCATTGCAGTAGTCCAATCGGGATGTGACAAGAGCATGAATCACTGTGGCTGGGTCATTCTTACTCAGGAAGGGCTGCAGCTGGCGGATCAGCCAAAGCTGCCCACAGCACTCTTGGCTACCGAGGAAATCTGATTCTCAAATGCTAGAAAAGGGTCCAGGAGGACTCCAAAGCTTCTGCCTGTTCCTTCAGGGGGATGTGACCCCATCCAGAACAGGTAACATATCACATTCCCAGTCAGATGGCTTCCTGATCCACTGTCTTATCTGGATTCAGATTCAGCTTATTTGATCTCATCCAGTCCATCACCGCCTCCAGGCACTGGTTCAGATCAGTCACCGCCACACCACGATTCGATGTCATAGAGAAATAGCATCGGGTGTCATCTGCATATTGATGGCATCATCCTCCAAATCTCCTTATGACCTCTCCCAGCAGTTTCATGTAGCTGTTAAACAGAAGAGGGGACAAGATGGAACCTTGTGGGACCCCATAACAAAATAGCCATGGGATCGAGCAGCAGCCCCCTAGTACCACCTTCTGAAAGCTTCCTGACAGGTAAGACCAGAACCACGCAAAACAGTGCCTCCGATACCCAGCTCCACCAAGCACTCCAGAACCATACCATGGTGGATGGACCTCTTGGTTGCTTTCGATGCCAAGAGAATAGCTAGCTTGCTATACTGATTACATTCATTCTTCCTTCTAAATTGTCTATGTTTAATAAAGGGTTAGCATCTTGTTAAGGAGCTGCTTTGTGCTGCTTCTATACCAGATGGATATTTGAGTTGCTGTGAGAATACCAATTCTTACAATAAAAAAGTTAGTAAAGAAAGTGCAGATCATCATCCAAATCAAACTAACAAAGTAATTTGGTGTGTGACAGAACGATAAATGTGATGGTCTCTGTCCAAATAGAATTACATTTTGGATGGTTGTATATGACATAGTATAGGATGCTCAGGACATTGAATTTGAATAAAATCATTCTTAGGCCAGCTTCTGCTTACATTGGGCACCATTAAATAAAACATCTCTTTAAAGTAATAGTAGGAGAATCTTCATTTTTATAGTAGCTAACTTTGATTGTCCCAGGCGTTACTTTGCAGACACAAAATGCACTAAGAGGTTGGCCTGTTGGGAAAAAAATCACTACTTCTCTGTTGGCTAGGAGGTGTGGACTTGGTGTTTCGTCAGGCCAGAAAGACTAGAGTGAGGTAGTCTTATGCCAGAATGGTGTGCATTTGTCTATCTTGTATGGCAGTCCGAATTATTTAGGTGCCAAACCATTGTTTTGGTGTAATAAACTTAGGCTTCAGTGAAAAACCTGATTTTATGAATTGTAGCTATGTAAAGGACGTACCAAAAACTGATCCTAAGACTACTGAGGCTCAGTGGAAAGCCACAGAATGACTTCAGTAGGCTTTGGATCAGATCACAATGTAAGATCATTAAGCCAAATCCAGCACTCCTTAATATGGGGGAAGTGGAATTTTGCTTGTCAGTCCTAAAGAAACACTTCAGGGTGTGGTCCCTGTCAATGCATAATATTGATACTGTGGCTATAAGTACTCGCTGTTCTCACTGTGTGGTGCATTAAGGTTTGTACCTATGTCATTCTGCATAATTTTCAGGGAACAGATAAACAAAACAAAAGGGATATTTTGAAACTATAAACTGTGTGTCTTTCTCGATTGAGCTCTGGACAGGATACAGGAGACCTGATTTCAATTCCTGCTCTGGCATGATGGCTGATCTTGGACACGTCACTTTCCGCATTTGTAAAATGAGGATAACAGTACTGAACTCCTTTGTAAAATGCTTTGAGCTCTACAAATGAAAAGCATTGTATAAGAACTAGTTATTATTGTGTATGTGCTTTTTCAGGCAAAAATCCCATTTTATTTCAGAGTCAGGCCCATTGTTCATACAGTATTAAAGTCTGCAGTAGTTTCCAAGATTGCTTTACTTTTCATTACAAATGTGTCTATTATGGTGTTGAATAAGAATCATCAGTGATTGTTTTATTTTTAAAGCGCCCTCCTTCTGCTTGATGTTCAATATAACAAAAAGCATACATTGAAATGTTATGCGTTTTGCTGAGTTCTGTGAGTTTTGAATCATGACCTTGAGAGGGAATGTAACACACGAAATGAGTAATTAACATGTGGGATCAACAGTGGTCATTCAAAGGACATTTTCAGGGAAAATCCCACTTCCCTAAGTGTAGGTGGGTAGGGCTGAAACACTTGTCAATAGGGAAATGTTTCATGGTTTATCAGCATTGCAATAAAGGATCAATTGACTGTGCACCTAAAAAAAAGAAAACCCTGAAAGATAAGTGGTGTCAGAGTGCAAGTTTTCATAGGGAGAAGGCTCAAGGAGGAAATCTCTAATGCAATCGAGACATTCGCCATGAAGAGTTTTTAATCTCAACATTGTCCTAGAGCTTAAGGCCAGAAAGGATCACCATGTCATCTAGTCCGTGCTCCTGAACATCACATGCCAATGAACATCACCCAGTTACTATGCTATGGAGTTCAATAATCTGGATAAGACTAAAGTATTACAGTCCAATAATCTACAGTATAAACTATTGTGTGCTATAAGCAGTGAATAGGAGGAACTCAGGTTCACCAATATCCAAGACCCCTCAAGGGCAGAGAATTGATTTGGTTATATATACTCAGAGGACCCAAGGAAGCAAACTGCATCCCACGCTGCAGAGGATGGCAATAAACTCCCAGGTCCCTTCCAATCTGACCTAAGAGAAATTCCTTCACAAACGTAAAAATGGAGATTAATAGATTCCTGAACACGTGAGCAACACCCACCAGAAAAACATCCGAGAGAGAAAATTCTTTGAATTGCCTCACACAGCACCTGGTGTTCCATCTCCAGCCATGGTCATTTTGGATTGCTACAGAAAGAGGGAAAAAACAACTTTCCAGAATACCCTGGGTCTATGTCTACACTGCACAGTTATTTCGGAATAAGCTGTTCCGGAATAGTTATTCCGAAACTGCTTATTTAAAAATAGCACTTCTACACTGCAGGGAAACCTCAAAATTAGTCCGAAGCAGGTTTCCCTAATGTAAATGTGCTATCTCGATTTAGAGCCCCAGGAGGAATAACTTAGAATGGCCCTGGTGCGGGGCTATTTCGAAATAGAGGAAGTGGAGCTTCTACATATGTCTTATTTCAAAATAGCTATTTCAAAATAAGTGTTTTTCTTCGTAGAATGAGGTTTATAGACGTCAGAATAAGCCGTCTGTGTAGACTGCTTGCTGTGTAGACGCTTGCATAGTTATTTCAGAATAATGGCCATTATTCCGAAATAACTTTGCTGTGTAGACACACTCTGGAAGAGGGGGAAGAGAATTCCTTCCTGATTTCTATAGGCAATCAGTGGAAGGCCTGAAACCTGAGATTTAGAAATAGGACTGGAAAGGACTCTCTGGGCCTCTGGACCCGCAGGCAACCACATCATACAGTCCACCTCATAAATATACCAAGTTCTATCTTAAAACTAATCAGGCCCGTTGCCATCAGTATTCCTATTGGGAGGCTGTTAAAGAGCTTTACTCTTCCAATGGTTAGAAGTCTTCTAATTTCACTACTAAATGTATTCATGATCAGTTTATACACATTTGTTCTTACCAACATTGTCTTGTATAGCTCTTTCAGCTCCCTGAGGTTTACCCCACATCCTCCCCTATGGAGCAATCTTACCTTCTCTTCTTTTTTTATTAAGCCTCACACGCCTAAAATCTCTCTAAAATCAACTTAAAATCAGTTCAATAATTTCCAGTGAGAGAATGCAAAAATAAAATATAGGGCCACTATAATATGCTTATATGTGGTCAAACAAATATGCTGCTGCATTCCAGGCAGTAACATTAACACTCCTTGTAATTCTGCTATAAGGGAATTACAATCACCAGGCCTAATTGTGATGAAAGTTTGTGTTTCTGCACAGAGACAGGGCCAACACCAAACATTTGGGTGCTTAATGCATGGTGTGGTGGGGTGAATTGTTGGGGGGCTGCTACAGTAGGATTTCATGGTGCAGCTACTTAGGGCTGGCCCAGTACATAGTAGTGAATTTCATCATCCATGTGTATAAAGTGGTTTTACTGTTTTGAATGACTTTTGTCCAGCTCCTAGTTATAAAGCAGTGCTGGCTTGTATATATACACACAGGGCCAGATTAAAACCTTTAGAGGACCTAAGCACTGAAAAGATTATGGTGCCCCCCCATATGTAATTCCAAAAAAAACCAATACTATACCGTAAAATCTCCTTTTTTTGGTGCCCCTGCGTTGCTGGTGCCCTAAGCACATGCTTAGTCTGCCTATTGGGAAATCCAGCCCTGTATGCACACACAATGAGTATGTAAGAAATCAACAAGCTATTCAGACTTCCCATCGTTTATCCATCCCAGCACTGAAAATTATATCTGAATTAAACTTAACATTAACATTTATAATGGAATGTATATCTTAACCAATTGGTGTAGAAACCTATAGTGATAAGTAACAAAAAAATACAATACAATAAAATAAAATAAAATAAAATAAAAGGAAGGAAACTGAGAATAATGGCCTCATACATCTAAGCGTCTCATAGCAGAGACAATACTTTATACAGAAATGCAAGTCCAAGCAGGATTCCAGCTGCTTTATTTAAATAATTGGGTTGCCTATTGCTTTTCAGTTATTTAATGAAAAACTAGACAAATTCAGGCATTTTTCCTCAACCGTGCTTCTCATTCCTAATTGTATTCTCTGGAGTTGGTTATTAATTTGAGAAAGATACAATTGCCTGGCAATGCAGGAGTCCTGCAATGTCTTTAAAAGTCAATTTTATTAATACATAAAAAAATAAACAAACAAGTACAGTTAAGCTGATGGTCGGGGGGCGGGGGGGGGGGAGAAGGGGAGGGAGAAAGCCTGCAGAGATAAGTAGTGCCTGCCATATAATGTCTTTACCATTTCAGCAGTTTGAATTAACTGAGAGAGAAGAGATGGAGAAGCATCAAAATAATGACGTGTTAGGCACAGAGTCAGCTGACTTTAATTGAACAACAGTAGCAGCAATGGCAAAGCAGCTAATCCATTTGAAATAATGCAGTAATGAAGCAGCTGGATGCTTTGGGTCTTTCTGTCCGGTGGGCCATGCGTTTAAATCCCAATGAAAGCAGACAAAATTACCTGCTTTCAAAATGTGTGGAGTTTACCAGTTCTGCGAGTCACTGAGATATGGGTCTGGAGTAAGCTTCAGGATTAAACAAAATGCCATCTCCAGAGACCGTAGCTGTTTGCTTTTAATCAATCACACGTCAGTATTTAATTCTGGTTCTACGCCACTGTGAAATCGTGGAAGCAGAGAGCCAGCCTGCGTTCAAAAACAAAGCCAAGCCAATCAAAAGGCAGCGGAGGAGGCTCAGTCACGCATGGGAAGCCATGTAGGCTCTTTGCAGAACAAAGTATGCAGCTGGGCTAAATTGCCAGCATCTTATATACATTTGGTACACTCTAGTTTAATGTTTTCATTCAATTAAACTTTCTGAAATTGAATCTTTTCTTTGTTGACTAGTATTAGCCCTGAAGTAACTCATTCACAACAATGCCGTATCTGTTTTCCAAAGGCCTGTTTGGTGGTCCACTAGGGAAAATAAGATGCATCAATTTAATGCCGGTCTCCTCCTGCAGTGTCCTGCTCTCACCTGATATTTATCCAGTCTCTAGCCCTTATTATAGCTTACACTGTAGAATGAAGACCTGAAGAAGAGCTCTGTGTGGCTCAAAAGCTTTTGTCTCCCATCAAGAGAAGTTGCTCCAATAAGAGATATTACCTGACCCACATTGTCTCTCTGATATGTTATACTCATATCATTGTCATCAGAGTTTAGGGGCTGTGTATCTATCGCTGAGGGCAGAATTTGGCCTGATGACTCCAGCATATACATGTCTTGAAGACCATTTCTCTGCCTCTGGACTCCAACTGTATTGGTTGTGACAGGGTATCAAAGGTCTTTAGTTTACTTCTGTAGGGCTAGATTGTGCCTACAGGCCGCCCTTCGCAAAGGACAGTGTGTGAGCTGCATCACCTCCAGGAGGAGCCTTGGCACTCAGAATTCCTCCCTCTTTCTTTTCTTGCTCCTGGGAAAGAGTTATTTCGGGCTGACCTGCAGACACCACAAATTACAACACCCCATATGCTTGGCTCTGGCCAAGGTTTCTCTGTTCTCCAGTTTCATACTGGACCCCTGAGCAATCATACTGTTCTCTTACATGCAATGTAGCTCCTCCAACTTTTCTCCCCCACCTGTCCTTCCTGAACAGTTTATAGTCATAACAGTGCCCCAGTCATGTGAGTTATTCTAATCATATCCTAATACCTTGATTGTTCCAGGACTTCCAATTCTTCCTGTTAGTTTCCCCAGCTTCTTGAGTTTGTGTACAGGCACCTAAGATAATTAGTTGATTGCCTACTTTCTCAGTATGAATCAGGAGGCTTCCCCTGTTGCACCCTCCTTATTGTGTTTCTTCCCGGTATCTCACTTCCCCACTTGCCTCAGGGCTTAGGTCACTATCCCCCAACAAACTTAGTTTAAAGCCCTCCACTCTAGGTTGGCAAACATGACTATGAAGATGCTCTTCCCTCTCTTCCAAGCAATCCTTCTAACTGGAACAATATCTCATCGTTGAAGAATCCAAAGCCCTCTCGACAACATCACCTGCACAACCAAACATTTACCTCCAAAATGCAATAGTCCCTACCTTGGCCTGTTTCTTCAACAGGGAGGATCAACAAGAACACCACGTTCAGCCTGAAGCTGAACATTTTGTCTTGGAGCCACCTGATTTCTTAGAACTGAAGCACCCAGCAAGCATAGCTACTGCAGCATAAGGCTTTTTTTATACATTTTCTAATTGTGTCACTCAAAATGCTGTGAAACTTTCAATTCCAGCCTGAACAACTCTGGACTGATGAGGCAATACTGGGCAAAACAAGTTCCTCTAATTTTGAATGACAGGAGAATAAAAATAAATATATTTTCTCTCCCATTAAAATAAATAGTTAATTAAAACAGCAGCAATATTGATCTAAAAGGCTAGAGTGAGAAGGTATAGAAGGGAAAGGATTTTTTTAAAGCTGTTTGAAGCTGTTGTGGATTTTGGAATGACAGAAGCTTGAGATGGATTAATGAGCAGCATGCAGATGAAGTGGTCAAAGGTGCACAGTGAATACAATTTCACAAGGCTCTGAAATGCATCATGTTGACGTCACCTTCAGAGTACTTCCACACTGCTGTGCTAGATCCCTGAGAAGTAGCCACACCTGGGTGAAAAGCAGAAAAAAATTAATACATTACATTGTGCATCATTGTGGAGAGGAGAAAATGTTGTCAGGCATCAGAATCAATCACTCAGTCAAAGTCACACTGTGTATTGAGGACTGCTGTGTCAGCCCCAGGGACCATGGTCACTAAGCATCATGTAGTGAAGTTCCCAGTTCTGGCTCAGTCCTGCAGATCCACAGATCTCAGGCAGCCCTGCAGGCAATGCCTATTAGTCTGGTCATGCACCCCTTTGTGTGATAATGGAGAGGTTGAGAACCCGGTGTGCTAGGGGTGGGGAGGCAGGAGGGTTGTCCATTCTGGAGACATGGCCAAAGAGCATGCCACATCACTTAGGAATATAATGGGCGGTTGAGGGAAGATCTCTGCGAGTTTATGACATTTTGCACAAATCACTTTATGTTCAGGATTTGTCACTGACAGTATTTATGGAATGTCTCTACCTGTTACAAGTGTGCCTGTAAGAGAATACAGGACATCACAGCATCAGGACAAACCTTATTACAGAAGCTTCAGGGGGTAGCCGAGTTAGTCTGTTACAGAAAAAAACCAACAAATGGTCTGGTAGCACTTTATAGACTAACGAAACATGTAGATTATCTTGGAACCTTTGCCACCTGTGTAAGGCATAGGGAGGAACTCAGTTGTTGCAGACTTAGCTAAATGGGCCACAAGCTTTTAACTACAAAGGTATTCAGTTATCTAAATGGGGCAGATGAAAGGCTAAGCTGACCCCTGCTGGGATTTTACTGAGGTGTAAATGTTTCAAAACTATTTTTATACTGCTGAGCTATCCACCCTCCATTTTCAATTTTTTTATCTTTTGACTATAGGGTCCTAGTAATAGGCAATACATTGTAATTTGTGCCAGTCTGTAGCTGTGCCAGTCTAACTGGGGGCTTGTCTCTTCTACACGATGGATTGATTCTGAAGAAATCGATCCACTGGTGGTTGATTTATTGTGTCTGTTTAGATGCAATAAATCAATATCTGAGCACTCTCCTGTTCGCTCTGTTTCCAACTGGATGAAAAGAGTAGGCAAGATTGACAGGAAAGTATCAGCTGCTGAAGTTACTGCATGGAAGACCCCATGGTATGTAGGTCTAGGTACATCGACTGCAGCTACGCTAAGAGCATCGCTGAAGTTGCATCTCTTGGGGTACCTCTAGACTGCACTCTAAAATCGAATAAGATGCACAATTTGTGCTACGCAAATTGCATATCTTATTTCAATTTTATTTCAAAATAAAGCATGATTTTGAGACATCCCTTATTCCTCATGAAACAAGGTTTACAGGGATGCTGAAATAGTGCATCTGTTATTTCAAAAATTATTTTGAAATAGTGAACGCTTTCCTTCAACGCGGGGTAGCTATATCGGGATGTGCCTTGCAGTCTAGATGTACCCTTGGATTGGCAGTGGGACGTAGTGTAAACCAGGCTGCAGTTTGCTGAGTTGTGGAAGTGATAGAAAGAGGCTTCCAGAATCTGTTTTGAGGCATGATTGAATACTATTACAGTCAAAAGGAAAGGGATCAAATTCTCAATCCCTGGTTCATAGATTCACAGATTCTAAAGCCAAAAGGAGCTATTGTAAAAACATAAGAACGGCCATACTAGGTCAGACCAAAGGTCCATCTAGCCCAGTATCCTGTCTGCTGACAGTGGCCAATACCAGATGTCCCAGAGGGAGGGATCAAAACAGGTAATCCTCATGTGATCCCTCTCCTGTCTCCCACTTCCAGAGAAACAGAGGCTAGGGACACCATTCCTACCCATTCTGGCTAATAGCCATTGATGGACCTAACCTCCATGAATCCATCTACCACTTTTTTGAACCCTGTTAAAGTTCTAGCCTTCTCTGCATCCTCTGGCAAGGAGTTCCAGAGGTTGACTGTGCACTGAGTGAAGAAAAACTTCCTTTTGTTTGTTTTAAACCTGCTGCCTATTAAATTCATTTGGTGACCCCTAGTTCTTATATTGTGGGAATAAGTAAATAACTTTTCCTTATTCAATTTTTCCATACTAGTCATGATTTTATAGACCTCTATCATATCCCCCCTTAGTGTCCTCTTTTCTAAGCTGAAAAGTCCAAGTCTTTTTGATCTCTCTTCATACGCAACCCGTTCCAAACCCCTAATCATTTTTGTTGTAATTGTCTAGTCTTACCTCCTTTATAACACAGGGCAGAGAACAACCCCAAAATAATTCCTACAGCAGATCTTTTAGAAAACATCTGATTTTATTTAACAATTGATAGTGATGGCCCTTGGTAAGTTGTTCCAATGGATATTTACTCTCTGTTAAAAACATACACCTTGTTTCCAGCCTGAATTTATTTAGCTTTTTCACCATTGGAGTGTTTTGTACTTTTCTCTGCTATCCTGATGTGCCCATTATTAAATATTTGTTTCCCATTTGGAGTGTTCTAAATAGTAATTAAGTCCCTCATTTTTCAGTGAAAGTGGATTTTTACTGAAAATTCCTGGGTTTTACAAAAAAAAGTATTATTCGGTTTTTTTCTGATTTTTCACCCTACTTTTGTATCATGCAAATATATAAAGTAAACTTGTTTTATTATGAAATACAATACATTGCATGAGATATATATGTTACAATAATATATTGGTTTGTGTATATGCAAAGCTGCCTGTTGAATTCCGCCTATGTATTAGTCTAGAAGACACACACAATAAATAAACAGGCACTCATGCAAGCTCAGTGCAGGAGCATCTGAACATACTGATGAATCTCACGCCCACCACCTACACATTTCAAGCTATTAGCAGATAACAGGTTTGAAGATTTGACACACTAAATGGGAAGAAAATGAAAATCTGCTTCAGAATATGTTTCCAAACACGAGGAAGTATTTTAAAGTTTAAAAAAAACACCAAAAACAGTAGAAAAGGGTGAAGTCAAGTGTGTGCACTGCAAATGGAGTGGCCAAATGATTAAATGTAAATATTTATAGGCTAATAATTCTAAAACGACAACAGTAAACTATTTATTCAAATGAAAAGTTTTATCTGGGGATTAAACACATTGCTTACTTAAATCCCGAGGTGCCATTGTGTTTTCAGGTCTGCTTTAAAATCTACAGCTAACAGCGTTGATGAATGGAATTGAAAACATTAATCTGTTGAATACTCTTTTCCCCAGTTATTCTGGCCACCAAAATAAATCCCAGCATTTACCCAGAAAAGTTATTAAGTTTTTGAACTGATTTTCACCTGTTTTTGTTGCGGTGGCATAATAAATACTGATAGATTGCTGGGAAAAATAAATAAAATAAAAACTGAAAACACAGGGCCCTACCTGTAATTGTCACTCCTTAACCTTCTCTTTGAGTCTGTCACTATAAGGCCATGTTTTCTAATCCTCGAGTCATTCAGTGAATTCTCTTCCATTTATCAACCGCCTTCTTGAACTGTGGCCACCAGAAGAGGACACAGAATCCCAGCAGCGGTCTCACCACTGCCAAATACAAGACTCATGGCTTGGAACCTGTTTTTGTTTAATAAACAAAAAAGTAAAAGCCAACAGAAACAACAACAAACTTGGGTAAGCATGTTCATAAGAATATACTTCTGTATACTTTGAGCTAGACTCACAAAGGGAGGAAGGTATAGGCACCTAACTGCCACTTTAGGCACCTACATACAACCTGTAGGCATCAGTTGTACTCACAAACCTGCTACCCAGCCACCACCTAACCCTGTAGATGGTTAGTGTTCCACCATTTGAGGTGCCAAAGTTTTGGCGTCTAGGCATGTGCTTAGCTACCTCTTCCATAATACTGCACAACCACTTGGTACTTAACCTACACTGCCATGACCACCTCCTCTTCAGTTTTTCCATGAAACATACTAAGCTGCCTTAAATACCTAATACCACATGAGATTTATGGCTGAGAATACTGAGTGGAGATAGGGCCTCACTCTGGCCCAGTTGTGGGTGCTTCTCTCCCTTTGAGGAACAAAGCCTATTTCATGCCTCTCTCTTCTGCATTTGCTACTACCTCGCATAGGGGACTCCTGGTTCAACGTCCTGGTGTTGGTGAATCTATTTTTAGGTACCTGCCTCTCCTTGTGCATTGTATAGGGTGCTTGCATGTCCTACTTGGGTTGTAAATTCCATTAGATAAAAGGGCATCTAAAAATTAAGTGCTGCAATCAGTGGTGGAGCTAATAGGGGTAGGGATATGACCACCCATCTGGCAGCCTTTTGATATACATGTGCACCTTGTCACAAGGGTTGGAGCATGAGCCAGTCTTGCCCTCACCCAGCGGTGGCAGACCCTATCCCATGGGGCTTGGTCCCAGCTCCACACTTCAGGCATTCCATCATGATGGAGGGGCAGCAGGGCCAAATCTGAAGAGGGCTGTGACCCCATGCCTGAAGTGGGAAGCCATGCCCAGCCCCACAGGACATGAGCCGCCTCTGGTTGGTGAGTGCAGGATGGGCTCACTGTCCAGACCCATCACACCCCTGGGTTCTAAAATGTGGCTCTGCCACTGGCTGCAGAGCTGATTGTTGCAGTGCCCAATTACTCTTTGTGAATCTAGCCCTTTGTGATGAATTTGGAGCATGCTATTTGATTAATATTGAGTCTTCCCTTGTGTTTCTTTATTTTTCATTACAACAGTGGGCTGGCAGATCCCTCATTCTGTGCCTGGAATCTCAGCACTGGAAGAAGATACCATCACTGTCTAGTATGTTGCTGGTAGATCACAATAGAGAGATTGCAGTGAGGGTATTTAATTTATCTGTCTAATCTACTTGTACTGCATTATCTGAGTTACTTCCCAAATTAGTCAAGCAAAGCCCCAAACACTGTCCCTTACTTCTACCCCATTGGAGTAGCCAGAGAGGCAGAGGTTCCACCCCCACACTAATTCTTTTGTCTTGTAATCGCCTTGTCTATGAGTAGGCTATGAGAGGGGCTGCTAAGAGGAAGCTAAGTCAAAGAAATGGCTCTCGCATTTACTTCTGAATGCAGTGTTGTCTGCGGTGATTCTGATCTCCTGCAGAAGTTGAAGTTCAGATCCAATAGAAGCTCTGTCTTCCACTGTCACAACCCTCTCACTATGAGAGAACAGTTTCATGATTCCAGTGGAATGTAGCTATGAAATGGAGTTCAAGTGCATAGAGGGATAGGTTGTTTCCTACATAACTCGGACCAGTCTCAGGGGGCACTTTTGCTATCATGGCAAAGACTGAAAAATTTCATTCACTGAAGAACCGGAGCAGTGGTTGCATATGCTTAAGGCAACCTGAGTTGTAAGGCAAGTGGGCTACTTCAGAGAAATCTTTGTGGTATTCTCTGAGTGCAAAGGAAGGGATTATTCTTATTGCAGCCTCCATGCCACTATGAGAGTAAATTATTTTGAGTTGTCCCAGGCTTTGGTTGAAAACATCATCATCCATTTGGATGAAGAGAAGTGGAAAGAGCTGCAGCAGCTGTATTTCTCTAAGGCATAAAAATTCTGGACATAGATTTTGAGTTTCTCTCTCTCTGAGAAGGCTGGGCCAAACAAGGCAGTAATAAAGTGAGCTGAATATCAGGTATCCTCCAAAACAGAAGGAATAAGACACTCCATTGAGTACAATACAATTACTAACAGGACATTCTGTTTCAACCAAAGTCAGAGAAGGAACATCTCCTATTGACTTTAAAGAGTGACATATGTTGAAAAATTCAGCTAACAGATTCTTGATATGCCAAGGGGTTTAAAAGGCAACACCCAGGTCTCTTTTATAGTTTCATGAGACCAGAACAAGAAGTATATGTCTCTTGGGTCTGCAATCTACCCTCTAATGTATTTCCTTAGTTTGGAATCAAGAGAGATAACTTTGTCACCTCATACAAACCCTG
Source organism: Pelochelys cantorii (assembly GCA_032595735.1). Lineage (NCBI taxonomy): Eukaryota > Metazoa > Chordata > Testudines > Trionychidae > Pelochelys > Pelochelys cantorii. The sequence goes on from CM064326.1 coordinate 243,503,593, forward strand.
TGAAAAAAAAACAATTTTTCCACAATAAAAATACATTATGTATATGCTTCACATTGATTTCTGTGTATCTTTTTGAGTCTTTTATAGCTGAAGACTCCTATGCTGATATGTATTGACAGTCAGAAGTACACAAAATTAAGCAATATCAAAATAAGAAGCAAATATTTCTGTCAGTTGGATCAGTGAGCCTTAAAATTGAGAACATCAATAACATGCAGTAGCTTCTTGGCATGGCACCTGCCTTGAGGAAGTTAATAATACTTCTAGTGTAGGTGGTGTGCTGGAAATTGTGTAAAGTTACAGGATAATACATTACACCCTTCACTACAGCTCTTTTTAAAATAAAAGGAAAATATTTTAATGCAGTCATTTCCATGTCACTTGAAATGTATATGAGCTCTCTTTCTAAAGCTGTTATTTTTGCACACATTAACCTCTGTGTGTGTTGTTATACTGAATTAACAAGAAAAAAAGTGTAAGTTGGTCTTAGACTGCACATAATGATCACATAGAATACTTTATTTTATATCATTTCGGCCTCTTAATCCTATTATACATAGCAAATGGAGAGTGTCAGCGTTCAACTAGCCTGGCATTAAAATCTCATGGGGATTTTCTAGGAACATCACTTGGAAGTTGTCTCTTCTTTATTTAAAGACTCTCTGCAGGAAATGTAAACACAGAAAAAGCAAAGTAGTTTCTAGTATCATGTGCCAGAATAACAGCAGTAGGATCCTAAATGGCTCCACTTATCTACAGAAAGGTTGACTGCTAGCAGCAATAGAAACTTCCCAACCATATACTTTAACACCATTCTGGATAGACTTCCTTTAACAGCAATGGCCTGATACAAAGCTCATAAAGTGAATGGAAAGCTTCCCATTGGTTTCAATGGGAGCTGGATCATGTCCTATAAGAATAAATACTTTATGTAGTCTCTGTGTCCATTCTTTCATTGGCTTCTCTGGTGAAACAGCCATCTAGCGTGTGGGTTCCATTATTTCTGCTGGTGATGTGTGTCACATAAAAGTCATATGTGGGTCCTGTAGCTTAGCAGGCCTGGGATGGAAGTTTCCATCCCTGCTGTACCCAGCTTAGCATAGCCTGGGACCCTGCAAGCCCAAACAGCAGCTGGGCTTTGTCAGCTTTAACCTGTGCCTTGAGCTGGGAAACTACTGAGCAGTAAACAAGTTTGACCTCAGTCTCAGCTCATGAAAGTGATAAGAATGGCATTGAGCCAGGTACGTGCACACCCAGTAAACAACTAGTGTAGGGAGTCCCGGGCCCACTGAGTCTCACCAGGGATCTAGACCTCGAAGAGTGCCCTGGGTCCCCCAGCTGGAGCCACGACCACTGAGGCCTGGTGCGAGGTGACCGGAACGGGACTCCCTGCAGAACTGAAGGGGCATAAGCATTTCCAAGTGCCTGTTACTGTTTTATGCATTACTCTGCCTATGCTTATTGGCGTCTTACTTTGCAGTAGCTGTGTAACCATCTGGCAGTATTAAGCCTGTAACAGTAGAGACGTTGTAAGATTAATAGAAGCAACTATCCCTAATCGACTCTGTCTTGAAGCAAATCCACAACCCTGTTGGGCCCTGCCCCTGTGAGTTGACAATATGGATGTAGCAACAGAAGTCACCGAGGATCTACTAGTGTCCAGCAGGAGTCAGTCCTGCATCCAGTAATATTCAACATTTTCATTAATATTTTGGATACCAGAGGAGCAAGTTTGCTTATAAAAGTTGTGTGTGAAACCAATGGTGAAGAGAATTTTCATATGAAATTTGTGGATGAAACTAATCTGGCGGGGGGAGGGGGAGGGTAGAGCGGTAAGCAATTTGGAGGACAGGATTAGAATTCAAGATGACTTTGACAAATTGGAAAATTAGTCTGAAACCAATATAATAAAATTCAATATAGGTAAGTCCAAAGCACTACAATTAGAAAGGAAAAATATTATACACATACTAAAAATGGGGAATAACTGACTTCTCAAGGATACTTCTGAGAAGGAGTTGGGAGTTACAGTGGATCACAAAGTAAAGATGAGTCAACTATGTGATGCAGTTGTGAACAAGGCTAAGATGCTGTACAAGGGTATTAACAGAAGTGTTGTACCTAAAACATGGCATGTAATTGTCCCACTCTGTTCAGCATTTTAGGAACAATATGGGTGAAATGGAGAAAGTCCAGCAGAAAGAAACACAAATGATAAACAGTTTGGAAAACCTGACCTCAGAGGAAAGATTTAAAAAGCTGGGCATGTTTAGTCTTCAGAAAAGAAAATTTGGTGGGAATCTGATAAATCTTTACATACGTTAAATCTGTTATAAAGAGGACACTGATTAATTGTTCTCCATGTCCATTGAAGATAGGATAAGAAGTAATAGACTTAATCTGATGCAAGGGAAAGTTAAATAGTTGGGGGAAAAAAAACCCTTTCTAACTATAAGGGTAGTTAAACTCCTTGGCAGGTTGTAGAAGCCTCATCATTGGAGGGTTTAAAGGACAGATTAGACAAAAACCTGCAGGGGTCGTCTAGAATAACTTGGTCCTGCCACAGCATAAGAGGCTGCATTAAGATAAGAGGCTGGATGAGACATTTTAAGACCCTTTCCTACTCTACATGTTTATCATTTCATAACCTCTGTGAGTGACAGACAACTTTGGGTTCTTATGAAATTGATCCAAAAGCCAAATAACGAATAAGGTGAATGTATTTGAAAATGTAAAGGAAAATTCACAGAATTTTCCCTTCTCTTCCACCTAATCTCTACTGTAAATGGGTAACAAGAGAGATCACTCTCCTACATATAGTACCCAAGTCATTGATAGGTTACTGTGTATGAACCAGTCTGCTTGGGCCAGATACACTACACAGTCATTGACCTGTAAAGCTGAAGACTTGAACCCTAGATATCTGTCCCAAATGACGAAGGTTGCACTTCATAGCAGCAGAATCTCAAATACTGTCATCCGGTCTTCCACAGGATTGTCTCTGTTTATCCTTGGCCATCAGGGCTTTCTATCTACACTCCTTGGGCTGCTGATCTGCCTCTACAGTTATGCCCCCTATTGCCTCCCGACAAATCTTCTGGGTGGTTATTGAGCCAGGCTCCTCCTATCCAAGAAGGTGTCCTTCTTCTTTCCTCTCCCCACAGTAGCTCTGATAATTATCCCATTCTGGGAAAAAGGAGCACCGGGGAGAATCGTTACCATTGATCCCCTGTGAAAGTCTTAGAATCATAGAACCATGGGGCTGGAATAGACCTCAGGAGGTCACCAAGTCCAGCCCCCTGCCCAAAGCAGGACCAACCCAACTAAATCATCCCAACCAGGGCTTTGTCAAGTCGGAACTTAAAAACTTCTAGGGATGGAGATTCTATCACCTCCCTAGGCAACTTATTCCAGTACTTCACCACCCTCCTAGTAAAAGTATTGGGGTTGTACAATGAAATTATTAGCTCCCCTTGCAAAATCATATCCATTTACCTTGGTTTTTTTCTCCCTGAGAATCCTGTTACTTAATTGCAACCAGAACTGTGCTGCTTCTCTTTCAAGCAAAGTGTCCATGGAAGGATAGAAAATATCTTTTTTTTTTTTACCCTGGGATAAATGGAAATAATGTAAAGAATTTTAAAAGTTTAAAGAAATGATTCAAAAGGCCAAATGTTATGCAACAGCCCTTAACTATCAGCTGAAAATGTAATTTACTCTGAGAGGCAATTGGCAGTCCCTAGACAGATCATATCCAATTAACCTAACAACTTCAATGCCAACTTCCCTTGAGTAATCTGCCATTCTATTTTAGCTATTTCAATCCTAAAATCATTGTAGCTGTTCATCCTCTCGAAGTGACCCTAAGAGGAATCTCCATGCCCTTCTATAGCACTCTGTAGGCCTCATTCTCTTCTACTAGGAAATCAGTAGAATTAAAACAGCATAGGACTTGTGGCAAAGAGTGATTACTCAGGGCTCAGCTGTTCAAAGGGCTCTGTAGATAATAATAAATCATCACAACGCTACTGAAAAGTTTGTGGCGAATGTTATGCTGCAGATGAGAACATGCAGGCAGCATGACTTACCTGTTCATTCCTGTCTAAACTATGATGCCCCACCTTCCCACTGAATGGACGTGGACCCCAGCTACAGCTTCAGCACTGAGACCACATCTGGCTGTAGCATCTCAGCTACTTCTCCTAGAGACTCCATTCTCATTCCCACATAAGGCAGAGGGCATCATGAAGGGGGCAGGGCAGTGGTGCTTCATTTGATGTCTTTGCATGAAGGGGCAGAGAGATATCTCCTTTTGGGACGGCCAAGTGGTATGTTTTGTGAAAGATTGGTGGGGCTTGGCACGTCCTCTCCACACAGCCTGAGGATTCTGTGAGCTCCATTGTACCTGCTTGACAGTCACACAGCCATGCAGGACCCATACCCAGGAAATCCAGCTCATGCTCACAGGTTTTATTGCACTAGAAATACCACTTACTGGTGAGGCTAAACTTTTTATTTGAAGAAACACAGAGCTCTCAATTTGCTACCTTTATTCATTCATCTGGACGTCTAGATTAGCATCCCGTGCCTACTTATTTGCACACCTACTCTTTTGTGCCCAACCGATTTGCAGCAGCAGAAGTGACTGTGTCCCCAGCGGGTGCCCGTCTCTGTGACTGTATTGCAGCACATTCTAATCAAAGAGTGACAATCACACTGAAACAATTGTCTAATGTTAGTCATACCTAAGCCACACAGGAAGAAATTGGCAGTTAGTGCATGATTCATGGGATGTTACTTTGAAACTTATAATATATTCTTTGTTTTTCCAAATGTGTAATTAAAAAAGAAAACTGTCATAATCCATTGGAGAGCTCATTCCTAGTCATTCCTTAAATGTATCGGTATGTACTGAAAACATTGCAAAGGCCTGAGTTCTCTTTATAATGGTCCCTTCAAGCACAAGAGCTGCATCATGCGAGGGACATTAGAGGAATGGTGTGGGATTGGAGACAGAGAAATCAGGCTGTAACAGCACCTGTCTATTTGACACTGAAATTAACCCGGCAATAGAAAGGAGATAAGTATAGAAATTAGGGGTCTGATCCAAGGTCCTAGAAGTCTTTCCATTGACTTCAATAGCCGATATCGAGGAATCAATCTATACAAAGATAAACTACATGGGATCACATTGTTTTGGGTAGTTAGCTTCTCAATTCAAGGCTTGTGCTTTGAAGGAGTTTAAAATAACAGAAAGTGCTGTAGTTCCAAGGATAAAAGGGAGCACGAGGGGTGGTCTAAACAGTTACTGAAGTATGTAGTTTCTGATGTGAGAAAACAAGTATGAAATGAGGCCATAAAGGACCTGACGTTTGTAAAGATGCTATTCGATCCCCCCCCCTTTTTTTGACAACAGGTACTTCTATGCTATAAAAGGTTTTTTTTATTTAACTAGCAACCTAGATTAAATGTGATCATTAATTATTAACGATTATTATCTCTGTGATGAGTCATTTACATAATGTATTATTAATTTAACATTGGGCTACAATGAGATGCATTCAATTCAGGTGGGTGGCTTTTTTTCAACTTTTGCCTTTTGAAGGCTTGAGGCTGTTGTTAATAACTATAGTTTTGTCATTAAGTATCCTTTCATTTTCCTAACCCTTTACTTATTCTTGCAGTTAGGATGAAATGTCTAGTTCTGCAGTCCAAACATGGAAATACGACATTTCTGAGCTCTATGCAAAACCCACCTTCCCTGGAAAATTCAGCCAATTTTAACCTGGTAATGGTCCCATTTGGGGTTTAAAAAATGGGTCTGTTTCCACCACAAAATAGATTCAGTTCTGCTTGGAAAATGCAGATACCAAAAATATTCCATGAGTTTTTAATGGATTCTACGTATTTGGATTTATGCACCCACTAATAAAGTTACCTGTTGATATATCTTTTGAATCATATAAAAGACAAAACTGGCCCTAACTCAAGGTAATTTTAAAAAAAGGATGGAGAGAGGCTGTTCTCAGTTGTGACGGATGGCAGAACGAGGAGCAATGGTCTCAAGTTACAGAGGGTGAGGTCTAGGATGGATATTAGGAAAAACTATTTCACTAGGAGGGTGGTGAAGCACTGGGAGGGGTTACCTAGGTAGGTGGTAGAATCTCCATCCCTAGAGGTTTTTAAGTCCCAGCTTGACAAAGCCCTGACTAGGATGATTTAGTTGGGACCAGTCCTGCTTTTAGCAGGAGGTTGGGCTCGATGACCTCCTGAGGTCTCTTTGGATATGTCTACACAGCAAAGCTATTTCATAATTATACGAGCGTCTACACAGCCATCCCATTATTTTGAAATAACAGGCAGCTTATTCTGAAATCTGCAATCCTCATTCTATGAAGAATAATGCTTATTCCAAAATAGCTGTTTTGAAATAAGGTATGTGTAGATGCTCCAATGTTGCTATTTCAAAATAGCTCCTCACCAGGGACATTCTAAGTTATTCTTCCCCAGTGCCTCCTGGGGCTCTAAATCAAAATAGCAAGCGTACATTAAGAAGCCTGCCTCAGACTAATTTTGAGGCTTCCCTGTAGTGTAGAAATGCTATTTCAAAATAAGCTATTTTGGAATAACTATTCCAGAATAGCTTATTTCAAACTCGATGTGCAGTGTAGACATAGCTTTCCAAACCTATGGTTCTATGATTCTACGATAAAACATATAAAAACACAACCATGTATTGTATACACAGCACATACTGCACATAAAAATTATTTTAGAAATGTTTTGGAGAGCTTTACAAATTTTTAGTGGGAGTCTGCATCTATTTATACCTATAAAGGTTAGATATTTTAGGTACCACAAGTTCAAATGTCTTTCACCCAGAATAAGAGGAAAATTATAACTATTTATTGCCAAAATGTATTTTAAATAGCCTTTGAAAATATCAAAGTGTCACAGCTTTAAAATCTAACACCATGGGACTTCCAGAACCAAAATCAACTGCTATATATTACATTGAAAAGCTAGGAATATTCTTTCTAGTAGTATAATAAACCTGTATACCAATCGAGAAAAGTATAATTTTGCATGGGAAATTCCACATTTAGGTCAAAGAAAACAGTCTTCAGGCAGGCTGATTATAGCATTATACACATAAAATTGTGTTAAAAGAACATTGTTAAGGATGCAAAGTTGAACACTCAAAAGTTAGGGAATGCGAGAATTAAGGTTACCTTAGTTTTCCCGTCTTGTGTACATGCATTATGATATTGTTTTTATTTACATGATCACATATTATTTTTCCCACAGGAGTCATACCTTATTCAGTGCCCAGGGTGGATGTTTAGGTTTCAGCTCAAATGGTTGAAGTTTAGCAAAGTTATAAGCAAGTGAATACAGGGTCTTATAATGGGAACTTTCAGGCAGTCTGGATAACAGGTGGAGCTACGTGCCCTGCTTATAAGAATAAGTGTCTGTTTAAACATATACAGAGATTTTGAATGTTAAAATTAGTCCAGGGAGACTAATGAATGGGCAGAGTGCAGTGAATATAAATATTCATGATGACAACAATTTATAGTGTCTCCATAATTTAGTCAAGCCCTTATATATATACAGGGCTCGCCAGCCATGTGGTTCGGCATGCTGCGCATGTGCAGACCGCGCTGCGCATACGCTGACCGCACTGTGTGGCTGTGCTGGCTTGTAATCTCACCAGCCACATGGTTTGGCACGCTGCGCATGCACAGACCACACTGCGCATGCGCAGACCACGCTGCTCAGCTGTGCCAGCTTGTAATCTCGCCAGCCACGTGGTTCGGCACGCTGCACACGTGCAGACCGCACTGCGCATGCGCAGACCACGCTGTGTGGCTGTGCCGGCTTGTAATCTCGCCAGCCACATGGTTCGGCACGCTGCGCATTTGCAGACCGCACTGCGCATGCACAGACCATGCTGCGCGGCTGTGCCGGCTTGTAATCTACTCGCCAAAGGCGAGTAGATTACATTAATTGTCGAGCCCTGTATATATAGTCAAGCCCTTAGGTACAACTGCATCTGCTCTAATCCTACTGACAGAGACCAGAAACTTCAAGATCTCTACCATGCATTTGTAAATCTCAGTCACCCACTGGGGGAAATAAAAAACAAATTGAAAGAGCCAGACAAATACCCAGAAACCATCTACTTCAAGATAAGCCCAAGAAAACCAACAATAGAACACCACTTGTCATCACCTATAGCCCCCAACTTAAACCCCTCCAACGCATTATCAATACCCTACAGCCTATACTGGAACAGGATACTACACTCCAAGAGACTCTGGGGGACAGACCCATAGTCTCCTATAGACAACCACCTAACCTCAGGAGGATTCTTACCAACAACCACAGGACATACCACACAAATACCAACCCTGGAACTTTCCCTTGCAACAAACCCCGTTGCCAACTTTGTCCAACTCTGGTGACACCATCTCTGGACCTAACCATGTCAGTTATATGATCAAGAACACATATTCCTGTTCATCCAGAAATAGAATGTATGCCATCATGTGCCAACAGTGTCCTTCTGCTATGTACATTGGACAGACGTCTCAGACACTTCACCAAAGAATTAATGCCCACAAATCAGACATCAGACATCTTCACAAGGAAAAACCAGTTGCTTTTCATTTCAACCTACCTGGACATAATCTTAAGGACTTTACTATATGCATCTTACTTCAAAGAGACTTTAACACCAGATTACAGAGGGAAACCTCAGAACTTTCTTTCATGCTTAAATTTGACACTTTACGAATGGGCCTTAACAAAGATGCTAATTACCTTAACCATTACAAAGATAGCTTCCCCACTTATCACCCCTGATTAGCCATTAATTGACTCATAATAGCTATTCCCTCCCTCCCTCTCCCTCATCCCACCTTCTGTACTAAATCTGATTTGTCAGTTTAATAATGTGTTCACTTTTTTCATTGTATTCCTTTGGTATATATGGTCATGCCAATTCTCTTCCAGAATATGATCTGAGGAAGTGGGTCTGGACCATGAAAGCTCATCACCTGTTAAACCATCTTGTTAGTCTTTAAAGTGCTACATAGTTTTTCCTTTTGTTTTTGCAAGATCAGACTAACACGGCTACCTCTCTATTACTATTCCATAATTTACAGTGTGATTACAGCTCCACATATAGCAATCAAGTCTGATAGTCAATTGGTGATGTGAGCAAATAATTACAGCTGACATTGTGTACGTTATATGTCCATATGTTTAAAGAGAGTAGTTATACAATTTAAAACACACCCCATGCACTTTTTTTTCCAGTGGTATGATTTATTTCTCTTTTACACACAGTATTTTGTGTGTTTATTTGATTTTTCCAACTGAGAGAGGAGATTAAACTTTAATACCTGCCATGCTTCCCAGTCAGCTACTGCACGACAGTCCTTGCATTCAGTAAAATAATTCCCTGCTAACATTAATATTTGTTCTTTTACCTTTCAGTTAACTTTGCTCGTTATGATAGGCATAAAATACAGACAGATGATGGCCAAAGCAAATAGGATCACATTTCCCAGTGCCGCTCATAATCCTGTGCTGACACTCATGACCGAGATGTTACACCATCAGCCACCATCATGTCACAAATGATAAGCATATGTAAGTGATACAGCCTTAATGCCTTATATATCCTAAAGGAGGAGCTGTCAAAAAACAATGCAAGCATGCACGCAGGGGGTGGAAATTACTAATGAAATCAAGCATTGTGCAAAGAGAGTTATGCCTTTACTATGAAATTGTGTGTCTCATGGTTCAACTCCATCCCAATAATCTGTCAGATCCAATCAAGGAAAGCCAGTCAGCCTATCACAGTATTTTGTGCAGCTGGGAGCATTATGTCAGGACCAATCAGGCATTACCATCTGTCACTTTATTGTACATAGAGTTTGAATCCATAGAGTTCATTTTGCTTTATTTAGAGAGTTGTTTACAAGTTAAGAATTTTTTAATCATTTGGTAGCAGAAGGATCTGTTTTCCTTTGATAGCATGAGCAACTTAATGAGGTATAAATGGAAATAACTATGGAGGGAACTGTGAGACAACAGCTATTTTCCTTAAGTAGGATCTTTCCAATGGTGCGGTGACTCACAATGCATGGACCCTTTTCCTACACCTTTTAAAACATTACTGTTCCATTAGTATGAATTAGGAAGTGAACTGGGGATCAGGAATTCCTGGGGCACAGCCATTATGAGGTTGCTAAAGGTTTGCTAAGTCCAGTTAGAAGTCAATGACAACAATGGGACTGCACTATCAAATTCAGCATGCGTTTGAGATTCTTCAGTAGCGACCTAAAGTTGTTATTTTCTGATGGCATTTTGTTGACCTATGTGAAATGAATTGGGGGACCACTACCTTACAGTCAGCTAACAGTCTCTATACTAACACTACCACAAGATTTAGGACATAGGCTGAAAAGGGGCTTTCTGGTTCACTGAGTCCATCTGAGATACTTATACTCTCAAAAAATAAAGGTCAAAAATTAAATGCGTATGTGACCTATACCCTGTTACATAGAGGTGATCCATGCAGATCATGAGAAAGGCACACGGGGGCAGGCATTATGGGGTAAATTAACATTGCCTCTGCTATACAGGTTGAACCTTGCTAGTCCAGCACTCTCTGGTCTGGCAAAATCTGTGGTCAACCATGATTTCATTAGCTGGAGGTCCACTTATCATGGGTGTGGTCAAGTTTCCTGTGGTCCCAAAAATTTTGTTTACAGCCACCAGTCCTGACTCTCAGGGTATGTCTACACTACAGCACTAATTCGAACTAAGCTAATTCGAATTAGCTCATCTAGACTTAAAAACTAGTTCGAATTAGCGTTTTGCTAATTCGAACTAGCATGTCCACATTGAGTGGACCCTGAACCGAAGTTAAGGCTGGCTGGAACCAGTGCTGGCAGGGCATCAGCTTAGGACTTAGAGCATGGAGCTGTTGCCTCAGGCTAGCCGAGGGCTGTGCTTAAAGGGACCCAACCCCCACCCCAGACAGACAGTTCTCAGGGTTCCCCGCTTGCTTGTCTACCTTCGATGAGGGACAGCAAAGCAGTCATGTCTTGGAGTGCCCTGAGTGCCCACCCTCGGCACATCACAGCACTCGGCCATCAGCCCGGCTGCACTTGCCGCAGGCTGCCATCCAGGGCGGTCATTTGGCGGGCTGTCAGCATCCAGGAGGCCCTGCAGGAGAGCTTCCACCCCGAGGAGCCCACAGAGCCAACCCAGTCCTCTCCATCGGGGGCTCGAGCCCCAATCCTCCCTCACCTCCTTCCACTTACCCTTCCCTAGCCCCCCTTCCTGATGTAAAAAATAAAGGACACGTGTGTTCAAAAATGGAAACTCTCTTTATTTAACAAAACTGAGGGGGGGGGATTAACCTCTGGGGAGACTGGGAAAAGGAGGTGGGAGAGTGGAAGAGAGAGGGTGGGAGAGGGGAGGTGGAAACCTGGGAGGAGGGAGCTGGAAGGGGGAAGCCAGGGGAAGAAGGAGGAGGGGAAGTCTAAAACTATGGTACGCTATATCTTCAGTATTGTGTAGAGATGGGGTCTCCTCACCTCAAAAAACATATTTTGGCCTTGGAAAGGGTTCAGAAAAGGGCAACTAAAATGATTAGGGGTTTGGAACTGGTCCCATATGAAGAGAGGCTAAAGAGACTGGGACTTTTCAGCTTAGAAAAAAGGAGACTGAGGGGGGATATGATAGAGGTCTATAAAATCATGAGTGGTGTGGAGAGGGTGCATAAAGAAAAGTTCTTCATTAGTTCCCATAATAGAAGGACAAGAGGACACCAAATGAAATGAATGGGTAGCAGGCTTCAAACTAATAAAAGAAAGTTCTTCTTCACAAAGCAAATAGTCAACCTGTGGAACTCCTTGCCACAGGAGGCTGTGAAGGTGAGAACTAGAACAGAGTTTAAAGAGAAGTTAGATAAAGTCATGGAGGTTGGGTCCATGGAGTGCTATTAGCCAGGGGGTAGGAATGGTGTCCCTGGCCTCTGTTTGTGGAAGGCTGGAGATGGATGGCACGAGACAAATGGCTTGGCCATTGTCTTTGGTCCATCCCCTCTGGGGTACCTGGTGTTGGCCGCTGTTGGCAGACAGGCTACTGGGCGAGATGGACCTTTGGTCTGACGCAGTACAGCCGTTCTTATGTTCTTATGTTCTAAGCTCAGGGTCGGGGGTCTCACTGGACCAACTTGATTTTCATGCAACCCTGCTCCTGGGTTCGCATGTGGCCTTTGGTGGCCAGGCTGGCAGCTATCCTGCCCTACACGGCCACTTTCCTGTGCCTAGTGTGGAGATTGTGGACGTTGGAGGCCTCCCCCCAAACCTGGATGAGGTCCACAATCTCCGCACCAGACCAAGCGGGCATCCACCTCTTGCGGCCCCGGGCAGGCTCCTGGGAGCCGCCAGCCTGGTCCTGGGAAGAGGAGGAGGGCTGGGTGGCAGCGGGTGGCTGGCTCGTGCTGTGCCAGGTGCAGGGTCTGCTGGCTGGGTGCTGGCAGGCTTGCACCTGGCACGGGCACCGTAGCCAGACCATGGCCCTTTAAGGGCTCTGGGGCTGGGAGGGGGGCAGACGAGTTTCCCTGGCTTGGCCCAGAGTGGCCACCAGGGCAACCTGGGAAGGGCTAGCCTCCCACTAGTTCGAATTAAGTGGCTACACAGCCCTTAATTCGAACTACTTAATTCGAACTAGGCATTAGTCCTCGTAGAATGAGGTTTACTTAGTTCGAATTAAGCGCTCCGCTAGTTCGAATTAAGTTCGAACTAGCGGTTTGCGTGTGTAGCGCCTATGAAAGTTAATTCGAACTAACAGCTGTTAGTTCGAATTAACTTTGTAGTGTAGACATACCCCCAGTGTTCGGTGCTGTTACTTAGCTTTAATTCCCCTAAATGTCTTCTAAGGGCCCAGTAAGCAGTGGAAGTGTTGGTAATGCTGCTAGGCACTATTGACCTCCCATGGTTCGGCAAATTCTCTGGTTCAGCACCAGTCAAGTTCCGAGGGTGCTGGACTAGAGATGTTCAACCTGTACCATCTTTGATGGCTGTTCTGTTTTAAACTAAAAGTCCAAGTTCAGCCTTGGTTTAGTTTTACTGGCATTACATGGAGGTACACCAGGGATGACTTTGATTCCATGCTGTTTTTTAAAAAGTAAGTATGGACGATAAACCTGTTGTTTACAGGTCAGTATGATAAACCTCTGAATAAACCAGAATGTAAGAACAAGGCTGAGGAGAGCATAAAGCTGTTCCATTTATCTATGCAGCACCAATATCTAACCATTGTTTTGGAACACTGTGATTACAGAAGAAGATACAGAAAATCAAATTCTATTACGCTCTCTCCACACATCCTAATTATCCAAGGATCTCAGAGTGCCAGCAGTGTCCTACTATCAAGTAAATATCTGTGACAAGCCAGCGTGGAAGAGTGATGTCTGGACAACAGAGTGTACAAAAGAAGGAGAAAGTAAGGAGCACGTGTTTATCTACTCTATATTTTGAGCGTGTTTGTCTGTGTATTTGCCTGTCTGTCTGTTCAAGAACTCCTCCTAAATAGTAAGAGCTGGGACCACCAAATTAATTAAACAGCTTCCTCTTGGCATAACTTAAAGCAGGGTAAGGGTTTGGTTGTGTCAGGAAAATGGGATGTGCCCGGAATGGGATTGCTTCTCATAAAACCATATAGAAAAGAGACAGAATCACCAGGAAGGTGAAAGTGACTAGTGGGGACACATCCTTCTCCTTCCGGGACTGCCCCAACCCTGAGCTTCCAATTCCCAGGCACTCTTTAGGGAGGGCAGCAGAAGGCCGATGCTCTCCACCCCATTTGTATAGGAACATTGCTGGCTGTTCCCCTTCATCAAGGAGTGAGGGGAAAGTGCACAGTTTGCTGCATCCCTCACTTTGGCTGGGGAGCACAGGGGATAGACAAACCTGGATATGCACCTCTTTCCCGGCTGTGCCCAATGGAGATGCAGTACTACAAGGAGGCACTTCTCATCTGGCCCCAAGCTGCTGTGCTGAAAGAGGGCTGGGGTAGTCCTCTCTCCCTGGAGCAGCCTGCCTACTGAACCCCTCATCTCAGCCCCACTCCAGAGCACCGAATTAAATGAAGCATGGACATTTTCGTTTTATTTTTAAAAAAAACCCTCAAAATGTAATCGAGTTAAAGACCCAAGCAATGCTGCGTAAATCTGCTAGTTTCAAATATTCAAGTAAACAAAATTGTCCTGTCTCTCAGCAGAGACAATTCCAGTGCTATTTCCAGCTACCTCACCTTTGTTCTCCCTTTTTGTCCCCTACTTCCTATGTTCCAGATGGTTCTCTCCTTGGCCTCTTTGGGCCTGCTCTCCTGGCTGACCCATCTCCTTCTGTAGTCACAGGCCAGAAGGTAAGACTGAGCTGAGTACTGGGGAGGCAAGCCTCATGAGTAGAGCTGAGTGAATAATTCATAATAAATAATTTATCTGATGACTTTCACCCCCTTTTCTCCCTATCCATGAATTTCTTCAGGAAATAAAGTCAGGTGTGCAGCTTATTTGGGAATAGTTTACTGTAAATATCCAACATATGAAATGTATTCTACATTAGCTAGTTGGCTAAAGAGTCTCATGGCTTTATTTGGGCATCTGAGCTTAAAATTCTTTCCCCATGAACAACTGAGCACAGAAGCTGTCCTATCATGAATATTCATGGAAAATGAATGGAAAAATAGGTTGTGAATATCAATGAACTGATATGGGATTTTGAATTCAAACAAATATCTATAGACTTTCTTTGCTCACCTCTACTCACTGATGTTTTCAGAAGACAGGGTCAGTTTGGCTATGTCTACATTGCAGCACTATTTCAGGGTACCAGAGCTATCCCAAATAGCTATTCTGAATCTTTTGAGCATGCCCATTATTTTGAAATATAACAGGCTCGCTATTCGGATGTCCCTGTAAACCTCATTCCATGAGGAGTAAGGGACATTTTGGAATAGCAATTTATTTCAAAATAAGTGCTGTGTAGACAGCACCAAATTTCAAAATAAGCTATTTCGAAATTTACTCGAAATAAGCTACACAATTTGCGTAGCATATTTCAAGATATGGGTGCAGTGTAGACGTGCCCTTTGGATGTTAGTCTAAACAACATTATCAACTCTCCCGCTTTCCTGCTGTTAACCCATCAGTTATCTTCTGAATTTGGGTCTTCTAAAAACTGTACAAAACATGTAGTTCTTTAAGGCATGAGACACATTCTTTCTACCTCTCCATCTCAATCATCTGTGTGGTTAGTGTCACTAACAATACATTGGTTACCTATCACCTATGGTAGTCCTTAAACATTTTTCTTCCCTCTCAATGAACAGTTGGCAGGGTGACTCTTCTGCTAGTACTATTCCATGAATCAGTGACTCAAAGAATTTCAAAGATTCAAAGATAAATATCTTCCCATAAAAACTCATGCCTTCTGCCTATAATACAGGAGCTGTTAAAAAATCTTGGATCTGTCATCTGCAGCGTATGATGATGCACTAGGGAAAATAGCTCATTTGGTATAATTGTCATAATCTATTTCTCAGATCCACCACTCATGAGGAGTTTAGAATGGAAAGGTTGTAATCTTTGTCTTAATAAACCATAAAAGTGGGGTTGGTAGTCATATCCTCAATAAACATTGAAAATTCCAAAAGTCTCCAATGTTTGTAGATAGTTGACTCTTCCACAGGAAGCTGAGCTCATCCCCCGGTGCAAATCTTTACCTGCGGTTGATAGTGAAAGCTAGGTCAGGAAAGATATTAAGTTTGGCCTGGGAGCAAGACTCTGATGTTGCTTGGCCATTAAGATAAAGATATCAAGCAAGAATTTGAATTTTGCAGTGCAGGAACCCATAACATATTTAAAAAACTGTTGTAAGGTATTATTGTACTAGCTGCAAGATGAGCATAAGATATATCATGAATAAAATGTCCAAAAAAGGGCATAAATAATGACTAACCACTAGCTTTTCAGATGGTTTGAAAGTTACCAGGGAACAAGGAATTTATGAAATAACCTGAGAAATGGAGAAATATGAGCCAGGAAGAGAGACTAGATAAGGCTTGGACTGATAAACTAATGAGGATAACAAAAGTATAATTACTCCCTGAAATCATAAGGAATAAGACCTTTAGCAAACTGAATGTAGACTGGAAAAATTTAAAAAACAACAAATAGACTCATGCACCTTACAGACTACCAAAAGATATAGATGGTATCATGAGCTTTCATGGGCAAAACCCACTTCTTCAGATGACAGAAATGGGTTTTGGCTACAAAAGCTCATGATACCATCTACATGTTTTGTTAGTCTTTAAGGTGCTACTAGACTATTCATTGTCTTTAAGTTTTTCCGGTCACAGACTAACTCGGCTATCCCTCTGAAGCTTTTGAATGCAGACTGTCATGGGAAGGTCTTCCATGGTGACTGATAATTCTATGCTTCATTGTGTATGTGCTGTCTTTACTAACTGATTAATAAATACCATCTAAGTTGATTTATTTGAGGTTTGATATTACTAACCAAATCTGAATTCAAGAGAATTCTGTGAATTAAATATTTAATCATAACTATAATTCCTATCAACTATGGGCTATTAAAAGCATTTGACAAAGTCCTTCACCAAAGGCTCCTAAGGAAGTCATAGTATAATAAGGAAAGTCCTCTTGTGGATCAATGATTGGTTGAAAGGAAAAGAGAGCGAGTGAATAAATGCAGGGCCCTCCAAGGATCTCTGCTAGAACCTCAGCTGTTCAAGATATTCATTAATGATCTGGAAAAGGGAGTGAACAAATGTGGCAAAATGCAGATGATAGAAAATTACTGGAGATAATTAAGTCTAAAGGCGACTGAGAAGTTACAAAGGGACCTCACAAAACTGGGAATAAAGTGGGTAAGGAAATTCAACATTAATAATGCAAATTAATGCACACAGGAAAAAATAATCCAAGCTGCATATATATAATGATGGTTTCTAAATTAGCTGTTATCAGTCAAGAAAGAGGTCTTGCAATCACCAGGGATAGTTCTCTGAACACTTCAGCTCAATGTGACACAGCAGTCAAAAAGGCTAACACAATGTTAGGAACTATTAAGAAAGGGATAGATATAAGATGAACGTATCATATTGCCACTATATGAATCCATCATGCACTTACACCTTGAATACCATATCTAGTTCCAGTCCCCCCCATCTCCAGAAGGATATAGTGGAACTGGAAAAGTTCAGAGAAGGCCAACAAAAGGTATGGTATATATGAGAGACTAAAGAGATTAGAGATTTCAGATTAGAAAAGAGACAACGAAGGGGGCATGATAGATGTAAATAAAATCATGAGTGGTGTGGAGAAATTGAATAGGGAAGTCTGTCTGACTTCTTCACATAATCACAGATGTAGGGGTCACCTAATGAAATTAATAGGCAGCAGGTTTAAAACAAACAAAAGGAAGTCTTTCTTCACATAATGTGTAGTTAACATATGGAACTCATTGTCAGGGGATGTTGTGATGGCCAAAATTATAACTGGGTTAAAAAAAGAGATATGTTCAGGGAAGATAGAAGCATCAATGACTATTAGCCAAGATGGTCAGGGATGCAATCCCTGCTCAGGGCAAACCTAAACCTCTGACTATGGAAGCTGGGAGGGGAAGATAGTATTGGATCATTCCAACTGTCCTGTTCTATATACTTCCACATGACTCTCAGTTATTGACCACTATGGGGGACAGAATAATTGACTACACAGATCATTGGTTTGACTAAGATTGGACATTCTTATATTCTCATTATTGTTCAAAATTATTGTTAAATGATTATTGATTATCAACATTGCACACTCACCGACTTGGACTCCATAATCATGTATCTTAATACTGTATCTGGAGGACTCTTAAACTCTTATATCCTTAAGCACATATCAGTCATATACTCTTCTCCTTACCAACTTTCTTTCTATTATATAAGGAAAGGCTCCATTATTCATTGACTCAAATCACATGGGGGACAGAAAATTTTATGTTCCTAATCTTGCATAGAACATTTTATCTTCAGTCACTGGTACATCTCTGGTGGGCGGGGGGGGAGAATGTTGTTATTATTTTTACATGGACACAAAATAGTTGCCAGACACAAAACCCCACTCACTACACTTCTGTTCTCTAAGGAGCTTATCTGTTATTAGCTGCAGGATTCTCTCCAGCATGACATGACAAGGGGACTCTTATGTGTCCCTGGAAGCACAGATGTTCTGTTTTCATGACAATCTGGTAAACAGATTGGAGAAGAGGAAGCTGCATACCAAATCTGGTGGTCCTACGTCTCAATGTCTAGAAGGAGTTCTTGAACACACAGACTTAGAGACAGACACAAACCTCTAAAATATTGGAATAAACAGCCTGATATTGGAATAAACAGCCTGATTTTTTAAGTGTTCAACACTTAGAAGTTCCCCACTGAGGTTAAAATTTGGAGCCTAATTTTAGATTCCCAGTACTAAAAATATTGGCACAAGTTTCCACTAACATCTGAAGGATGGTACGTAGGAAATCTTTTAGCAGCAGCACTGGCCTCTGTTTTGTTCCTTTACTTTACCCGTATTAACTCTATTGGCAGTAATATTGCTTTGCAGATGGTTTTGTAGAGCACTGAAAGAACTACCACTGGTTTCCAACTGGAGGAATGTTCTTCACTTTCAAAATAACATCAGTACTGGATATTATGTGGCTCTATGGTACTTGGTTGATATCTGTATGTCAGTGTAGTTCCTGTGTCACATTGTTGACATTATTTAACTTCAGTTGCTAAGATCAGGGGGATTCTTCCTGTCTTACAAGTGATATTTATGTTTTTATTTATGTCTCTCAATGTTTGGTAGATGGTTGAGCAAATGGCACCATCTGATCCTTAGTATTAACACTAGAGCAGTATTATCCATTGTGGCTGATGTATTCAGGTTTTCTACAGATACCCATCGCTGAACAGAACGTCCTTCCTCATTTTTAGGGCCCTACCAAATTCACAGCTATGAAAAATGAGTGACAGACCATGAAATAAGCCCTTCCCCAGGCATGAAATCCAATGTCCCCTTCTTCCTAGGAGCTCCCCAGCAAAGGGGGCTCCTAGTTTTGCCGGGGTAGGAGAGGGACAGGATTTGTCCCTCTCCTGCACAGCTGCTTGGAGGGAAGTGGGAAATAGGACACTGCAGCAGGACACTGTCTGGGAGTCTGATCTTCCCAATACTGCAAAGGGAGTTCCTAGCTCCGTCAGGGCAGGGGAGAGAGAGTTTAGCTCTGAAGGCAACACAGAAGTGAGGGTGACAATCCCATTACCCCCCTCTCCCAACCACCAGTTGGGTCAGGACCCCCCCCCCCCCAGTTACAACACCATGAAATGTTAGATTTAAACATCTGAAAACATGAAATTTACCAATTTTCCAATCCTATGACTGTGAAGTTAACCATAATGGACTATGAGTTTGGTAGGGCCCTAGTCATTTTAAAACCAGTTGCCCATACCCAGCTCAACGGTGGCATTTATGTATCCTTCTGGCCAGATTCTGATTGCTCTATTCCAAATTCCCTTTGGATCTCAGTTACATGCAATCAGATGCTTACTACAAATTATTAGTAAGGCACTTTCTTTTGAGAAAGCAAACAAACCAGGAATAAAACATGATGGGAACAGAAAGAGTAGCACAAGTAAGACCAGTGGCTGCAGCGGGTGGCTGACTCTATTTTTCATTTGGCTTCTAGTGAAGGTACTGGTAACATTTGCAGCTGTTGAGAACCTGAAAACTGTGGGATACATAAAGGTCATGGCTACATTTTTTACTAACAGGAAGAGGTGGGGGAAACAGCAAGCAATCTAGCCTACTAAATTCCATACAAATGTGTAATCTAGACATGGTAGGTTATACATGCTCCTCATTCATTAACTGGCTGTAGTTAACTCTTCAGACGAAGGCGATACAGCTTTGATTCAAACTGTTTCTGGAGGTTTTCAGGATAGTTCAAGAGAAGGGTAATTAAAACTAATGGTCTCTTATGAGCTCCTTGATATTCCTGAACTAGATAAGACTCTGTTGAGAGGAATGAATGTCATGATTAGGGCCCTGTTTATTATTGATTCAGATCAAGGCTCAAAACTAGGCTTTGTCTTACAAAAATGGTAATTTTAAACAATTTTTGTCAATATTTCAACTTTTGACCAGGAAGGATGGCCAATTTTGAGAATTTAGTTGGAGTAGAGCATGTTGAAAAATGGGATACTGTTTCTGAAAGACCACATTGAGACAGGGAAAATTATACCACAAGGTATGGCGTTTATAAATTAAACTGGCAAAACAACTCCTATTTCTGGTTATAATTGTCTGCTCTCAGTCTTTAGTGATGGCTGTCCCTAGAGGACATGTCTACACTGAGGAGTTCTTTTGAAATAACTCCCCTTATTTTGAAATAACAAGGCAAGCGTCCACACTGCCAACCCTGTTAATTCAAAATAATGGGCTTGTTATTTCAAAATAATAACTCCTGCTTGTGAAGAGCTATAAGCTTATTTAGAGATATTTATTTCAGGAGTTATTAGTTCAAAGTAACTTATTTTGAAATAACCTGGTAACATAGACATAGCCAGGGGTTGTAGCTGTATCCTTTTCTTTCATTGTCCTGCAACTTCTTTCACAAACAAAAGTTGCAGAAATCCTATTTAATATCTGTCATATAGCTTGTTCTTTCTCTAAAAAACAGATTCCAGATTCTGGTTGATAGTCAATTTCTAATCTGTGAGTTTGTGTTAAAGATGAAGAATATCCTTCCTGTCACCTGAGAATGAAATGTAGGGATACACATAGATACACATAGATTTGAAGACTCTTTGACATTCTTCTACTGCTTGTGCATACCAATTGGTACTTCTAGCAGTGAAGCTTAGAAATACCTTGACACTTTGCATTCTATATAGACATTCTAGAACTTGGCCTTGGGAGAACAAGGATGGATGAGAACTGACATTTTATTGACCTATTTCTAGTTCACAATCACTTTTCAAACACAAGTATAATTTGGGGTGACTGGAAAGAGCATTTACCAGGCATATCTGAGAGGCTATATGATTGGCTTGCAAGTCATTAGTCAAACAAGCTATATGCTAGATTATACCATACTGAATTGATGAAAAATTGCCTTGCCTTCCTAGTGAATAAATGAGGAAATTCTTTACTGAAGTATAATTTTTCCTGCTAAGTAAGTGTTCCACAGAATGAGAGATGAATCAGAACCAACACGTCACATCTGAATATTTATAAATTTTGGGGTTGGATTTTCTAAATAGTGTGTTGCACCACTTATCTGCTTTGTTTTGCAGTTCATATATACATATATCTATGTATAAATTTCAATACCAGGCATTTCATGAGTCCTGGAAGTATAATTTTCGTGTAGAGTGGTATCTGAATCAACTGTGACAAATTCTGGAAAAAATAGGACTTTATTCAGTTCTTGTCTGAAATGCCACCGAAGTTTAAATTCTCCCGAGGAACTAGACTGAGCTAAATTATCTGTAGTCAATCTCCAAAGAACTTTGGCCTCATCTTTCAACTAGCTTTGTAATGACTTGTATGACTCCAATGACTTAGAGTTGAAACCATAGACTGTGCAAGAGTGGGCCATGACAATACTTGGAAGAGACACCTACAAGAAATCTGGAAGAAATTATGGCATTTGCTTCAGTAGAAGACACTCTTTTTTTCTGAGGCAAAGTGAACCCAATGGTTTAAAAGGATCCTGGGTGCCAGAGAGGAAAAGGGATTTCCTCTGCTAAAGCTCTTCTAATGAAGAATGAATTGACATCAACAAAGATTACGATGAGACCAAGCCAAAAACAAGTGTTTCACCAGATGGTTTGATTCATTTTGTAGGGAATAACTGGGATACCAAAGTGTCTAATTACAAATGTCTATCGAACTTCTTGTCAGACTGGTACCCATGCCAGGACTTAAGCACAAGCAGCCGCTGGGTGCCCAGCATTCCCTGTAATCTTTTCATCATACACACCAGCCTTATCTCACATTCCAGTAGCAGGGTAAAACATGTGGCCTTATTTTCTCCTCTTATCCCCTCCCTACTCTTTAGCAGTTTGCAGACCACCACAGATCCAAAGGCTGTTGATACAGCATACAACTATAGTTTCTGCACAGAGCTCAGTCTGAGTCCCTTTTGACTTGTGAAGCTTTAATTCCTTTGCTGTTTTCTATTTTTTGTAGTCACTCATTTCTCTTTGAAGTAAAATGTTGCAGTGTGACCTTTTTGTGTTTTATGAGTTGGTAGGTGGCTTCATTTATGGGAAAAGGGGGTTTAGAAAATAAATAATTCTTATTAATTTACCATTAAAAGTTTGGTGTTTTCCAAATACTTAGAGAATGCTATCTGTTTGAAGGAGATAAAACTGACCTTGCTAACATTTTATCTCTGCAAAAAGATGTCCATTTAAATTTGTTCAGCATATTAGGATTGACATGTTCTTACTTTTGTACTGATTAACATTGCCAAATGTTTTATTGCCCACATCACCTAATCTTTGTAGGCAAGAGATTGTGGGGACTGATTTAAAACTCACTGAAGGCAATGAAGAGACTCACGTTTATGTCAGTGGAGTTTGGATCAGGCCCTGTGTTTGGCAGGATCTGCCTCTGCCAGTAGTTCCTTAATAATACCATAGCATGCTGATTACTCGATTGCTGGTGTCTGGTCCAAATATCTGGTCTTTTCCAATATCCCTGATGGGCAGGTGCAGAATGTTAAGCATCTAAGAGAATGAAGTATTTTCCAGCTAACTCATTCAGAAGAAGTTGTAAGGGAAAAATATCTATTGAAATAGTTCCCAAAAGATTACTTTATTTTATGTAACCACCACTTCTCAGGAGCTACAGAGTAACACAGAATTTCACCTTTCTTCCCATGGTGATCTGTTTTACTTTGTATTTTGACCAAAGGTAGGTACTCCAAGAAATGTGACTTGATGCTCCCTTTATGTTCTTTTCCGCTCCTACTATCATGGGTTATGAGTGACCATCTTAGCACCCCACAATCTGCCGGGTTTTTCTCTAGGGGTACATGCCTCTGCCAACAGAGGCATGTAAAATAGGCTACCCAACATAGTCAAAGAAGCGGGGATTTAAATATCCCCGGCTTCATTAAAATAAAAATGGCCACCGCACTGTGCTGGCTCAGCTGATCGTCAGTACAGCGCGTGAGTCAAGACACAGCTCGGCCGACAAGGGAAGCCTTTGTCGACCGCTCCCTTATGCCTCGTGAAACGAGGTTTACAGGAGCGGTCGACAAAGGCTTCCCTTGTCGACTGATCCGCGTCTTGACTCGCGCACTGTGCCGACGATCAGCTGAGCCAGCACAGTGCGGTGGCCATTTTTATTTTAATGAAGCCGGGGATATTTAAATCCCCGCTTCATTGACTATGTCGGGTAGCCTATTTTACATGCCTCTGTCAGCAGAGGCATGTAATCTAGATGTACCCCAGGTGTTAAAAAATTACACTTCTGGGCTGGCTCACTCAAAGATTAGAATTCTTTAAGCAAATTGGGTTACACAAGCTTTCTCAAACTTTATAAATAAGTCCACAGAAAAGACAAGGTAATTTGTCTTTGTACTTGACAGGCACCAATAATTTATAACTGGCAGAAGCTAAAGGGAGCACCATTTGATTTGCATGATGAGTGACATTGTTTCTGGGGCTTACAAATGCATTACAATGGAAGTGCTTTGAGCTCAACAATACATTCATTAAGAAAGGATTTTTCTGATTAGAGAGTGTAGCAAATAGCTCTCTTTTCCCTCATTTTGCAAACGGAGCTTTTTTACATAAGCAATAATGCAGATTAGGGTGTATGTCACATTTCATGGTGGGGCTGCACCATGAATGTTCTTTCAGCGCTGAAGAAGTATGCATGCATATGTGACACTGCTGCTGTATGCCTTCAAATGGACTCTATAGAAGAAACAGTTTTATTGGTTTGACTAATGGTTCTGACCAGTGCTCCTACGTGACAGTCCCATGATTCAAGTCTTTTTCTATCCAGTCTTACTGTCATTCCAATTTATTTCACAAAGCTACATTTGGTGGCAGTTTGAATTTATTATCATTTATGCCTGGGCTGAGGGACCCCTGAATAGCAGCCTTCCTCAAACATTTCAGTGAGAGAGATTCGGTTTTCAGAGGCAATGTCCTCCATTCCTTTCAAACACACATGCCCTCTGCTGTGCATGGCAATCTTACAGGGAAAGCCACCAGCTGCTAGACGTGGAGATGTTTTGTATTCCCTCAAAAAAAAAAAAAAAAAAAAAAAAGCTGGCAATTTAATTTTTGTTAAAAATGTTATTTTAAAGTTTTTTTTGGTCAAAAATATGAAAATCCCCAGATTGAAAAATGTTTTGTTTTCAGAAACCAAATACTGATTATTTTTTTCAGGTTTGGGATGATTTATTTCTTGTTTTGTTGCCAAAAGCTAAAACTTGTTTTTCCCCAGTTTTTGGTAACTGATTTTTTTTAACATAAATATGAAAAATTGAATCAAATAAATATTTCCCTGAGAAAATTTCATTTTGGCAACAAAAAAAAAGTGCAAGAAAGGAAAAGTTGAAAATAAAAGATTTCAAGTTAGGGCCCAGTTTGCCTGTGGGTGTAACTGACTGCCCCATGTGTCAACTTCATCAGACATTTTTGTAGACCTAATAAAAAGTGCCCAGAGCTCTGTTAAGGTAGGTACTCCCAGGAAGAAAGTGTTGTGGGAAAGAAGGGGTTCTCACACAGAGAGGAGCAATCCCAGAGAGAAAGTTGTTCCAGGAAAAAATGGGACAAGAGTAACCTAGGAGAATGACCCCGGCGAGGGACCTCCTGGATGAGACTTACTTGACAATGATGCACTGACTAGGGTGGGCGGAAGAGTGGTAGCCAGATGACTGCCAGGCAGAGTCCCTTATTCCAGACAGTGAATGCAGCATGAGAGTGCTTCATGGCTAATGGTCTCAGATATAAGACTGACTAACCCAGAGGTGGAGGGTTTTCCTGGGGAGGAGCTGAATAAAGGAGTCTTTTGCACATTGTGGTGTTTTCTCTTTTAAAAAAAAAAAGACTCTCCAAAAGGTGCGTCTTGTGTATCATGAAGATCTGCTTGGACTTACTTATATCCCAGGTTGGAGAAACCAAGGTCACTCACAGTACTGCACCTGGGAATGTCAGGTGATGATCTGTGCCACAACAGGAGATATGAGCCAGCCAGTGTTATTCAGAAAGGCATTCAGACCCCAGACAGAAAAGGAGAAGATCAACAACAACAAAATCCAGCCTTTGGGTCTTGATATTAGCCACTCTGGATCCTTAAATGAACATTGCTGGGTATATTCTGAGTGTCATGCCTACAGCATAGGTATTGTCTTGCTTATTAGCACCTTTTAATTGCCATTCTTTTCTTTTCACTGCATGTGTATGCTCATATTGAGCAGTTCCTTTTCCTCATGGCAATTCTGATGCATCATCTTAGTGGACCCTGGCTTCTATTTAGTACATGGTCTTGCATCAATAAAATGAATGGGAACTTTGCCGTTGACTTGAATGGGCACAGAGTCAGGCCCATGAAGCCACAATGTCAGTTCACAGTGATGAAGAAAGGAGGCAAGGAGCCTTCTCATCTCCACATACTGTTCAGGGAAGAAGTAGGCACCATTGCAGTCCCTGCACACAGAGACAGCTCTCTTGCGATACCCAGCAAGTAGTAATCAGGACTTTGATTTTTACTTTCATTGACTCTGAACACAAGCTGCTTCTCCCCTTGCCCTTGTCATACTGTGTGGCTATGCTACACGGTCAGCTCAGGGTTAATGAGCTGCTTTGGGCTCAAGCATCTCCTCTCTGACCCACCAGCCAGATGTGCCAGCCTAGAGAGAAGATGAAAAAAGGAGAAGCACAGCTCAGCTGGTGGCACATCCGAGGGGAGAGAAAACCTTCATTCCTCAGCACTGGAAGTAGGTTGGGCTGAAGACTGGAGCTGCTGGGAATGCCACTGCCTACAGAGGACCCCTTTGAGGGTATGGAGAGCCCAATAATGAGTCATTATTTTGGGACTGTTACCAGAGACGAGTGTGCAGTTGCTAGAATGGGAGATGGTGTACTAAAGATTCTCTGTGCAGGAAGAGAATTCTGATGAGACTTGGTGTTAGTTTATTTGTATTTGGTTTTCGTTTTGATCTTT
The DNA here is from genome assembly GCA_032595735.1 of Pelochelys cantorii. Lineage (NCBI taxonomy): Eukaryota > Metazoa > Chordata > Testudines > Trionychidae > Pelochelys > Pelochelys cantorii. The sequence goes on from CM064326.1 coordinate 243,529,943, forward strand.
GATAGCCCAAAAAGGCTTGGACTCCCCTGGGCTCAGTTACAGAGCTGAGTCTCCACAACCAAACCTGTGCTGTTGACCACCTGGTTACTGAAAAACAAAGGCTAGAGTAGTTCAGTGTTCTGTCATGACCCTTTAGGGCCCCTACGAGACCCAGTCCCTGACAGTACTATATAGCATACCTGCCCTGTCTATATGGAATTGTGCAAAGACATCTACTTTGTAACAGTCATAATTCTCAGTTTGTTACATTTATTCCAGTAAGGGTTGGTGCTTTGTGACTTTTTTTTGTTCTTCCAAAGAAACCTTTTTTTCTCTGCATAAAGCTTTGTTCTGCACAATAGCGATGTTGGATCAACGTGTCATTTAAAGTAGCGCAGAAGGAGGCGTGAATGCTATGCAGACATTTCCTGATGTATGGAAAACATTATTTGTACCAACCTGTTCAGGAGTCACCAACTGAGGTTGTTACCTGTCAAAATTCTATCCTTGGAATGTCAGGGTTTTTATTTGCAACCTGGATTAGATGTCCCTATGGTCAATTAAGCTCTGCCCACAGTTAATTCATTGACAGTAACCTCCTGAACTTGTATAGCTGACATCTGCTGATAAGGCCCTCCTGGGATTTTCCCTGTCCCTTTGGATGTGTAAGTTTGGCATGTGACCCAGAAAGAGGGGATGGCAGTCCTCTGCTAACCCCTGAGTTCAGAGGTGAACTAGAAAAAGCAATGCTTTTAATTAAGAGAGAAATTTGATTGCACGAGAAGGAGCAAATGATGTAGTATGCGGTTTTCCTGGAGCACCATTTACAGAACACTTTGAGCGGAGGATTGATGGAGGCAACACTCAGGCAATAAAATATGATATCACTCATTGTTAGAATTGTTAACAGTAATAGAATGATCAAGTACCTGATAGGCAGGCCACTGCTACCTAGCAATGTCTCGTGGATGATTGTAAAACGTGAGCAAGGAGCAAACACCACACCAGAATGATGTAGGATGCACATGTGAAGGAGGAGAGACAAAAAGAGGAGCTGGAATTCAAGAATAGGATTAAATTTGCTTTAATACCCTGATCATGAGCCCCCCAACCCCAGGAGGGGCACCACAGAAAAAGTGTCTTTCATAGGACAGTCTTTCTGATGTTGCCCCTTGTGTAGAGGGAAAGGTAGGAACCATTTACCACCACCCCCCCCACACACACACAGTTGAGTATAGAAAAAGAAGGGGAAAAAAGGAACAGATCAAATTCCAGCTTTAGTGAACATGGAACTTTTATTTATGAATCACCATAACAAAGGTGTTTGTGCTGCTGTAGGACAATGCAGATCACAAAGCCCAGGTGTGAACAATTATATCTCCTCTCAAACTCCTTTGGGTTAGGCTAAACAAGCCAAGCTCTGTGTCTGTTCTCATAAGGTAGGTTTTCCATTACTTGGCTCATCTTAGTAGCCCTCCTCTGTACCTTTTCAAGTTTGAATTAAGCTTTCTTCAACATAGGAGACTAGAAGAGCACACAGAGTGCCAGATAAGGTCTCATAGGTGCTTGTATAAAATTGGAATTTAGCCCTAATGCTGGAGAACAGATCAGGTTTTTCATATAGTCTATAAATAATTGGCTTCAAACACTGTCACATCATCCATGCATGGATACACATACCCATGTGGGAGAGCTTCTCTCCACCATCAAAGGAACAATTATTTTTCATACAGTGCCGCAGTTGTGAATCATTTTGAGAGTGTTCTTGCTGGATTGATTTATTTCTTGTAAATCCTCAAGGGGAAATACTAGAATCACCCAAGCTTTTTCTATCCCTAGAATTTCACTGCTTCTTCACATAACTGGTCTGCAAGAGCTGTGATTTTTGAATGAGAACACAATGTGTGGATTGTGTCTAAGAATTTTTGTTTAAAGATTGTTGTGCCAAATACTGAATTTCTACTCCTGTCTCTAAACTCTTCCATTGAGGTTGAACATGCCCATTCATTTTGGAGAGGCAATGTGGTCTAGTGGATTGACCAAAGGGACAATAGCTCCAGCTGATGACTCACTTAGTCTGTGAGATTTGACAAATAACTTTCAGACTATGTCTATGCTACAAATTACTTTGGTATAATTTATGTTGCTCAAGCGTGTGAATAATCCACACCCTGGACTGACATAAATTATACCAACCAAAGTGCAGGTGCTATATATCAGTGGGAGAGCTTTATTGACATAGCTATTGCCTTTCATGAAGAAGGAGCTATTAAGCCATGGGAGAACAGCTGGACTATTGGGTCACCTGGGAACTGTAAATGATGTGTAGATGTAGCCTCACTTAAAAAGTCCATCTATAAAATGGATATAACAATATACATCTACCTCATAAATGTGTGGTGAGAATTGTACTGTGTTTTTCCAGTGAAAAATTCTATATAAGACTAAGTATTATTATTAGTTGATTATTCCCATTGGAAAATGTGGTTTTGTTAAAACTGACATTTTTTTTATTATGATTTTCTAATTGAGAGAATTGAAGTGAAAAATTGTCGAGCTGACAGCTTGACAGGTAATTTTGTCATGCCAGTGCCAGCTTGAACCAACAGGTTCAGTGTTTGTTTGTTTCTGTGTATGTTTGTTTCAACATGTTGATTTTGAAGTTTTGGAATTTTTCTCTGAAATTTTTCAGTGTTTTGATTTTTCCATTCTGATTCTAAATGAAAAGTAATTTCTAAATATTGACTCTTCTTCAAGGACGAAAATTATATTTCCCGACCAACTCTAATTGTTGTTGGTATTGCTACCTGGACCATCTGCCAGTTGACCAGTAGAAGGTCAGCTAGCTCAAATTTTCAGTGCTTGCTGTCAGCCATGTTGCAAATAAAAGGCCTTCAGCTAAGCATCCAGAAACTCAGCTGAAATTAACTGCTTGAGCTTGGGATTCTAGAACCTACTGTAGCCAGACATGAACCCCATCTTGTTTGCCCCTCCCCGCCAGAGAGCAAGAGAAAGGCAGTCAGCCTTTGATGCCCTGGGAATGCAGGTGTGCTGCCTGTCCCTGACTCTAATAAACAGAAACCAGACAGTAAATGGGCTAGCTGACGACTGGGGGCCTCCCGCTGCCCTGATGGCTAGTACCAGTAATTGACACACCTGCACTGTCCCAGGAGAGGAATCTTTGCCCATCACATACCAGAGGTGCCCATTGTCTGCATTTTCCCAGGTGTGAATTATGCTTTGCACCCTTCGTGGGAAACTTGGCATTCAAAGCCATTTTTCCTAATTGGCCACTTGAGACCAGGAAGAAGCCTACGTGACCGAAGGGGTATAAAGAGGGGTTTAGTAGCCCACCCCATTTGAGCTCCAATCATCTGCACCTGCTGGCAGGTATTGATTGTCTCCCGAGGTCTGTGGGACGCCCAACCTCGCCCTACTTCTTCCGGAGGGATTGAGAGAAAGACGCTGGCCACGCCAAGTCTGGAACGCAGGGGTGAGAATATATACCTGCTAGGTGTCTATTTTGCATGCATTTAATAAGAGCTCAAAGAACCAAAAGGGGTTTCATGGTACCTGTAAGTGACTTATTAGTGTAATTTCTGTCCTGTCCTTTGTAGTGGCTGTGTTATCTGTAACACAGTAGTAGCATTTAACAGCTAAGTTTACCCTGTAACAATAAAATAGTAACTGTTTAAGCTGTGACCTGACTCCTTTAGTTGCTGTAACAGAACCAAGCAAAATTTAAAAAGAACTCCAGCCGGTCATAAGGGACAGATATAGGGAGAGCTTGAGCGTTGGATCATGTCGCTTCCAGGGGACAGATCCATTGGGGCATCTCTCAGCCTCCCCAGGCTGCCCGCTGCGAAGGGATCGTGCATCCTAGCAGTCAAAATCTGAGGTGTAATAAGCTCTCCCTGTAAACTTCTTGGGGTGCCCGTCAACCTCCTCCAGGTTGCCCGCTGCTAAGGGACCCCAGTCCTAGCAGTTGAAGTCTCGGGTGTATAATACACACACACCGCTCACTGCCCTGACCACCAGCTGACACCTACACACATCTGAAAAAGATGATCTGTCAGGAAATGATGAGACAGTTGCAGGTGTCAGGGAAGCTCAGCCTTGTCCCCAAGATCTGCATGGAATTTTGCTGCAGCTTGGGGGAAGAGCTTCCTACTTCTTCCAGGAGATGAGGATGTGTGGGGGAATGCAGTGACTGCCCTCTGGCAGAAGAATCTGGAGGAAACTCAGTGAAAGGAATTTCACAAAGTTTTCCTCCCCTCAGACTCTTTTCAAGAGTTTTTCTCCAGGATGACAATGTCTGATTTGATCCTATGTCACACTCTGCCTCACCCAAACTTCACAATCATTTAGGCTGGTTAGTTTCCATCAGTAAGGATAACCAGTCAACCAGTACACTTTGGCTACATCTAGATTGCATCCCTCTGTCGACAGAGGGATGCAAATCAAGCACATCGAAATTGCTAATGAAGCAGAGATTTAAATATCCCATGCTTCATTAGCATAAACATGGCCGCTGCTTTTTTTTAATTTTTTTAAATCCCTGCCTCATTAGCAATTTCGATGTGCCTAACCTACATCTTTCTGTCAACAGAGAGATGTAGTCTAGACACACCCTTTGTGTTGAATTTTAGGGTCCAGTCCCTGAAGAGTAGGGTTTGTAGTGTCATGCCTTTAATTTGAATGGGATCTGTCTGGAATCTGAAATACCTGAAGAACGGGCTGGAAAAATAGTTCCTCAATTGTGATAAAATGATATCTGAGATTCCTGAAACCTTGCTCCCATAACAGGTCAGAAATCATCATGAGATCAAATGGGGGAAATGTCCCCCAATATATGATTGTGCTTCAGTATTCCTCCAGTTTTCTGATATGATGGTATAACTGTAGCTACCACTGGGAAAGTGGACTGGAAATGAGCAAAAGATGTAAATGGATCATGTGTGCATACAAAGTAAGCTGGAATTTTGATACTTACCTCTTGCCATGAGACACATGAGCTATGTCAGGGGCTGATTGCTCAAAACCTAAGTGATGCTTTTAGATCTGAATAATAGAATCGTAGAACACTAGAACTTGAAGGGACCTGGAGAGGTCATTGAGTCCAGTCCCCTACCCTCATGGCAGGACCCAGTACCATCTAGAGCATCCCTGATAGATGTCTATCTAACTTTCTCTTAAAGATTCCACAACCTCCCTAGGCAATTTATTCCAGTGTTTAACCACCCTGACAGGAATTTTTTTCTAATGCGCAACCTAAACCTCCTTTGCTGCAGTTTAAGCCCCTTGCTTCTTGTCCTATCCTCAGAAGGCAAGGAGAACAGTTTTTCTTCCTCCTCTTTGTGACACGCTTTTAGATACCTGAAAACCGCTATCATGTCCCCTCTCAATTTTCTCCTTTCCAAACTAAACAAGCCCAATTCTTTCAGTCTTCCTTCATAGGTCATGTTCTCTAGACTTTTAATCATTCTTGTTGCTCTTTTCTGGACATTCTCCAATTTCTCCACATCTTTCTTGAAATGTGGTGCCCAGAACTGGACACAATACTCCAATTGAGGCCTAATCAGCGCAGAGTAGAGCGGAAGAATGACTTCTCATGTCTTGCTCACAACACTCCTGTTAATGCATCCCAGAATCATGTTTGCTTTTTTTGCAACAGCATCACACTGTTGACTCATATTTAGCTTGTGGTCCACTATGACCCCTAGATCCCTTTCTGCAGTACTCCTTCCTAGATGCTTCCCATTCTGTATATGTGAAACTGATTGTTCCTTCCTAAGTGGAGTACTTTGCATTTGTCCTTATTAAACTTCATCCTATTTACCTCAGACCATTTCTTCAGTTTGTCCAGATCATTTTGAATTATGACCCTATCCTTCAAAGCACCTGCAACCCCTCCCAGCTTTGTATCATCTGCAAACGTAATAAGTATACTCTCTATGCCAATATATAAATCGTTGATGAAGATATTGAACAGAACCGGTCCCAAACAGACCCCTGCAGAATCCCACTTGTTATGCCCTTCCAGCAGGATTGTGAACTACTCTCTGAAGTAATTGCAAAAGTCAGGGGAAAAAAGGACTGATTATCCTCTCATTCCACTGACTTTAAGTAGAGATGGTCAAATTGTTCCTTCAGTGTGATTTTTGGATTGTAATTCTTCACTGGAATGTTGATTGTGAAATAAAAGAGTTTAGATTATTTTAAAAAATGGATTCTCCCTCCCCCCTCCCGTTTATTAACCAGTTCTAACTCCACAACATGTCTTCTGATTTGCACTGCTGTAAGTGATGGCAAAATCAGATTCCCTACATGGTTTAGGTCCAGATTCTATTTTATCTATATCACCACATTTTCTGGAGAGTTCAGATAAAAGGGATCTGATACTGATCCATCTCTGTTACATGTAATGTAACTAGATATGTTAAACAAACCAAAAATACAACCATATTTCCTTCAGAAAGAGAGTTGTTTTCAAACAAGCCATTTTATGATACAACATAGACATCCCTCCTCCAAATGTTTTATCCCTAAAGTGGCTGAAAGTCTCTGGGACAGGGTATATAAACCCCTCACGGAGCTAGAAAGAGTTAAGAAGCAGCTCTGGGCCCAAGTGATTCTGCCCCACCACACCTGCATAGCCTGCTCTAGCTGAAGGATGAATTGAAAAGACAGCCAGGATACTCAGTAAGCAGGGGGCAGTGAGGGAATAGCAGATAGAATAGGGTGATGGACTTACCCTGAAAAGTCCTGGGTAAAACCACAGCGGGAGCCTTTGATATATGAAAGGGGGATAAAGGGTACACAAAGTTGCAGCTGCCCCAGCTGAGGAACACTAGCTGATCCTTTGTGTATTAAGCAACCCTTCTCTTATTTGTCAAACTGCATCCATGCCCTGGTAGGAAGGAAGTAGTGGTAGGAAGTAGCTCAGGGAGGCAGCTTCAGAGCTTGTCTGGATGCTTGATATTAGTGCCATTCGTAAAGTGGAGGTCAGAGTCTGGTGGAGAGGAGGTCCTTAGCTCCCCTACCACTCACCCTTCCCTGAAGTGAGTATAAACTCCCTTCCTCTTCTCTCCCTGGTAGATAAGGGAAGATGGAGACATTGTAAATCTTGAGACAAGGGTGCACAAACACAGGAGCCTGGTGGTGGACTGATGAAGACTCTTTCTTTCGTGGGCACATTGGACATATATATATTGGTGGACTCTGTTACCCCTCAGACTCAACTAGTGAGCTGGTGGGTGCTCTGAGTTACTACCTACTACAAGAAGGTCTGTTCCGGTGTGGTTGGGGGATAGGGATGTGGGAGATCTGCGCCTCAGTGATTATGAGTAAATCCAGCCCCATCACAGAATCCACACTCTGATAGTCATCTCCTAAGTATGATTAGTACATCTCAGTGTCCGCTATCTCATGCAAGGTGTCTGAAAAGTCAGTCATGATGAATGCTGGTAGAAGAAATGGACTAGACACTTTCTTTCTCAACAAAGACTGTAACCACCACAGTCAAGTGGTCACTATTTAGCTGCTAAGAGCCTTTTTATCTGAGCTGATGTAAAGTCTGCCCGAATTTCCTGCAAAGCTTAAATCTCAGGTAGATTTCTGTGCTTTGTGTTTTAGCACAGAAAACAATTCCATAATTTCTCTTGTCAGAATATATCAACAATGGCAGATTTAAAAAAAAATTCTTGGGTTTGGAGGCATCTCAGAGTTTAACAGCAATACTCTGGGACAAGTCATCATCTGCCTCGCTGGAGAGGGAATGTAACAGGCACCCGTTCTTATTTGGTAATATTGCACATCCAGTTTTCAGTTTCTGAGACAAATCCTCAGCTGGAGATAGACTGATGTTGCTGAATTGACTTTTGTGGAGCACAATCAATTTTACACCTGCTTTGTAGGTGTAAAATCAGAACCTGTGTCCACTCTAGACAGTGTCAGGACCAAGTTAGTCTGGAACGAGCTTGTACTTTTATGACTGGTTAGTAGTGAAAGGAGAGGACTGAGTCACTTCCAATCGTTGCCTGCTATGAAAGGAAAGAAAAGACAATGCTACCTTTTCTGAGCCTTAAATGCAGTGTGTTTCACCTGGTTTACTGCCTCTAGCTGAATCTCCTAATTGCTAAAAATGTTTTAATCATTATATACCAGTGAAGTGAACATAATATTATGATAGCACTTTCCAATACAATGAATAGCAGCTGTACAGTACAAGCACTTTACTGAACAAATGCTTACAATGACTGTGTCCATTTCAACATTCAGACCTGGCCTTTAAACCACCACTAGCTCAGGAGAGTTCCTCTCTGCCAGCTGCAGTTCTTTGCTTCTTGTAAGTGATCGGGTATGGTCACTTCAGCTCAGTTGACTAGCCGATTAATTCTGTCCATTGTGTGTCTCAGACCATCTCCACACGAGGAGATTATTTCAAATTTATTAAGTTCAACTCTGGGCCCCTGATTTTACAAATTCAAACTTCCATGTCCTCACTGTGGAGAAGAATCGCATGTAGTCTGAGGCAGTGGACTAATGTGGACATGCTACTTTGGACTCAGAGCTCCAGGAAGCACTCTGGGGAGCTGCAGGAGGTCTCCCGGAGGCCAATTAGTTCAAATTAGCAGCAGTGGAGAATCCACACTAACATTATTTCAGACTTACAAGTTCGGGAATAGTGTTCTTCCTCACGGAAAGCCGGACTACAGAGTTCAAATTCTGCGGTCCCTTATTCTGGAATAACGGGCTCGGTAGTGTGGATGCATCACTTACAAATTCAACCTTGGGGGGTTATTTTGGACTAAGGTCATAGTATAGACCAGGCTTCAGTGACACAACCAGGGAAAACCCACATTCACCAATTTTGCCATTTTGGAAGTGAGAATACAATTGCAGTGAGGGACTGATATCTTGTGTCCTGCAGCAGTGTGTTAAAATCCATAGATAATTACATGGAAAATATCCATATGCATGCACACCCTTAAGAGGAGATAGCACTGCAGACCAAGTTTGCTGGAATTCTTTCAATATTATTAGTGTTCAAAACAACATTATGGGCCCATTTATATATATATATATATATATATATATATATATGACGGTATGAATGAGTGATACATAATCATCTTATGTCAACTGCACTAGACAGTGTTTTCACTTGTGCAACCACAATTTCTTAACTGTAATTACTATTGCACACAATCATTTATTTGCTTCTAGGGTGTATCTTGCTGCACTGGAACTGACATAGGATGTAATTGATCTGACCACCGCAACATAATTTCAGCTTCAAAAACAGCATGACTGATTTAAAGGCCCATCAGGTTCTCCTTAATTAGAACCCAGGAGACTATATTCAGATATAATAAGCATTCTGTTGCCATCATTGGGCACAGTTGTAAAGTCCACACATTTTATAGAAATCTGATCTCTTAATTAGTTAGACAAAGTGGAATGACTTATTACAGCAAAGGGATTAAGTGGTTTAATGACTAAATTCTACTTTGTGGAAGAGGATCCATGCATAGATCTCTGGCTGCAAATAAAACAGCACAAAGGAAGCTAAATGCTGGTTCTCTGTAACTCAGGGAAACAGGTGAGGAGGATGGTTTCTAGAACTGAACTGCTCAAATGCTTGACAAGTGTTCAACCAGCTAGTGTCAAACCTAGGTGCTAAATCAAAGTGTGCCATCGATAGATAGGGTTCCTCTTCCAACTGCCTAACACAGATTTGGTTCCTTGCTCCATAAGCCATATGTGCAGTACATAGAATATCATTCTAACTAGTACTGACATTATCTGAAGCACATTTTATGCTTGTATGTGAACTAGAAGACTGGAGTCAAAGCAGATCATCAGAAACTGAGTACCATGGCAGATTTTCCTAGACAGTATTTTACAAAAATGTCACCCAAAGTCCAAATATCACAAAATCTTACGCTGGACCCATCCGTGAGTCATTTTCCATGTCAGCAAAGCCTAAAGGGTTGCAGTATCATTTTGGCATGGCTGTCAATGAAGTGGAAAAGCATGTCATGCATCTCCATTGTTTTGCTATGGCTTGTCCTAGGCGGGTTCCTGGGGGAGAGAGTCATGGCCTTGCTTCCTCTTTCAGCCCTATGGAGAGAGGAGTTTCTGCACTTGCCCAAGGATAGGGAATATGATTCCTCCTAACCTTTGTGTGACAAGGAGGTCTCTCTCTCTCTCCACCCCCTCTCCCCATACGTTTGCACATGGATACAGCTATAGTCTAGCCCCAAGTGCCTAGTTATCAGAAAGCCCCTTGCTGAGAATTCAGAGCAAACAATTGGGAAGGAGGGCAACTTTAAAGAGAGAAATAATATCTCAGAGGCAGGGAAGGAGACAGAGCTCCAGGAAAAAAAGATGCCAATTTAATTTTCTTTTCATAAGTATCTGACTATATTCATGCTTGTAGATGATTCTTATCTTCCAACATTTCAAAGTAATGGTATGATGAAATGGTGTTTCCTACTAAGAATTATAAAATGAACAGGGGCAAGATTTTATCTGTGTCAAATTGCCACCTTTTTTTTTTTTTGAAGAAAAACAAAAGTCTTTCTCAAGTCCCAAGTCCATACAATGTTCTTGAATGCTAATATTTGCAGTGGGACAGTCACATGGACAGATATGTATTATATAGAGCTAGGCAAAAAGTCTGAATGAAACTTTGTTTTTGAAAAATGCAGATTTGGCAATACTGATTTGTGAATTCATTTTGATTTTGATGAAGTGTTTGTGTGGGGGTGGGCTGAAGCAATACAAAAAAGTCATAATTTTATCTGAACTATTTCTAAGCAAAATGTTTCAATTTGTATTTCCAGTTTTATTTCTGGTTAGACATTTATTTCAATTATACTTAAATTTTTAAACATGTACAAAACAAAAGCAAAATGTTTCATTTCACAGTGAACAACATGCTTTGTTCCACCAAGATGATTTTTTCTGACTCCCCCCCCCCCCCAGAACTGCCAATGAACTGAAATATAAGTTATTTACATAGCTGCTGCATCACAGAAAACTTCCAGGAGACAGGCTGAGAACAGTTTTCTGATTGTTTATTTACTACCCTGGAGTCGCTTTCACTTAAATTGGTGTCATAATGAATTAAAAAAAATCAATTTAAAGTCTTTCTTGAAATCATGGGCAAATCAACCAGTGAAAATGATGGCTTTCTTTGCCCTAGTCTAAGCTTAAAATTTAAGTTTACCTCAGTATGTCATTCCTGGATGTAAAAAATTCACCGTACTGAGCAAATGAGTGAAATTAACCTTATTCACAGTTCTGATGCAGAAGAATTCTGTTAACCTAGCTATCACCACTCAGGGTAGTGGAATTCCGACCTCAGTGGGAAAAAACCCTTCTAATGATGTAGAAAATGTCCGTAGTACAGCACAACAGTGGCATAGCTGTGGTGACACTGTGCTGCCCATATTGTAGATGTTCTCTTTGTCTCCCTTAGGAATTTGCAATGGGCTTGTCATGCTGCTTGCTGGCTTCTCATTGTTGAATCAGGACCAATCCCCACTCTAGACAATAATTCCAACGGCCTGAAGTGACAACTTGATATCTCAAAGAAGGTGCTTTCAAACTGATCATTTGATGTGTTAGCTCAGAGCTGAGATAGCAGGCCCCCTAGAGGGAGAACTAGTCATTTAAAACTACGATTAAAGGAGCAAGAGTCTTTCATTGTGTTATTTTAAAATTTTATTTTTAATCTTACAGCTGAAAAAGAGGCTACATGCATGTGTATTTTTCTCAGATTCTGCCTTCTAATTACACTAGAAAAATATTATTATCCTAAGTGGTCTCCTGCTGTGATCACTTTTTAATCAGTTTACAGTCACTACCATGCTTAAAATAATTTTTCTGTGCAATACACATTGTTTGCATTTTTTGCTACCATTTTCTAAGACTACACTATTGGGTTAGGGTGAATGACAAGACAATCAAAACTTATTTCCAATATGAAAAAACTTCATAGCACAAAGCACTATGGGTAATAACAGATTGCTATTTATAGGTGATAGAGTTGCAGAGATTTTGGTAAGTCTACTCTGCAATAAAACACCTGCATCTGGCCTATTTCAGCTGACTCGGGAACAGAGTGCAGGCCTTTAATATGGCAGACGAGGTATTTGGGCTCAGCCACCAGCCAAGGGAGTTATATTGCTCCATAGGCATTCCTTTTAAAGTCTGATCTGTCAAGAGGCACTCAGCATTTGCAACTCTCATTAACTTGAGTTGTGTATGCTCAGCATTTCTGAAAACTGTGTCTCGTGTGACCCCACAGCGAAGCAGTGACAGATCCTCAGAGCTGAGAATAAAACCTCTGAGGTCAGACTTCCAGGCCCAGTTCTAACCACCAGACATTGTTACAGAATTTGCAAAAATACTGTTATTCTTAAATTATCAATAGAAGGTATATTTAAAGGGAAGAACATTCTGCATAAATAGATTCAGATCCTCAACTAGTGTAAATTCCTGTATCTCCATTGACTTTCAACATCTGAGAAATAAGTCTTTAAACATCAACGGACTTTCCACATCATCCTTTAAAAATGATCAGACTCTGATTCTAAAATCTTACGTTTGCTCCTTTTATTACTCTATGGTTTCTTTTCTTGTCACTGCTGATTACGGTTACAAAAGCTGTGTATAAATAGACGCCTTTATTTTTTTCTAATCAGCATCTTCCTCTCTGATTAATTCATCGATGTCCTCACAGTTCAGTTTTTGACATCACAGCTTATCATTATCACCCTGGGGAAATGAGCATTTCAGGAAGTAGGCGGAGAATGACTACAAAAGAAAAGGCTTACATACATTTCCTAGTTCTGGAAAGATGAATCTAGAAAAAGACAACAACTGTAACTTGCCATCTCTAAAAATGTTTGTGAGTGTGGAAGTGGCTTTTTAAAATACATGAAACACTGCTTGCACAATTATCATTTCAGGTCCATAAACAAGGGTCATTCACTAAAGTGTGTGCAATAGGCAGAAACGCACAGGTCATATCTATTCTAGCATTCAACAGTATGTCTCTGTTGCCCCAAAATAAAGAACAACAGGCAGTGAACTAGGGAAAATATATAAATAATAATATTGAGAGTAATAAAAATAGTTCAGCATTCCCATTGTCTCAAGCTTTCTGGGCAGGTATCCATTTCAAAACAGAAAATCTAGTCACACATTGTTTCCAAGATATTTGTTTACAGAGTAGAAAAACAAAGCTCTGAACTTACTCATTTAAAAAGTCTGCTCTAATGATATTATTCAGAGATCTCTGCTATGCAAAACTTTAATCTGGGTCATGTTAGGCCAGTAAACCAGGCACATAATATAAATAACTAAGTTATCCAAAGCAAATGCAACCCTGTCCTTCCATTTTCCAAAACTTCAGCTTTTACGGAACTGGAAGTAAAGAAAAGTGGCCAGAGAAGAAACATGAATTGTTCCCCACAAGTCCTCATGTTAAAGCAAGACCACCAAAGTATTATAGGTGAAATCCTGGCCCCATTGCTGACAACAGCACCATTGCTGTCAACTTCGGTATGGCCAGGAGTTTACCCTGTAGGTATAAGGTATAACAACTTTATCCTCTTCCCCTCTGCTGATTCTAGTTCATCCTCAGGGTACAGACACCCTGTCTTCCTTCTCCTCTGCCCCAACCTCTGTGATATAAAAAGGGGAATTCATCTCTGAGTTCACCCAGTGATCCAAAGTAGCTTGAGTTTTCCCTATACATGGGCTGCTCGGGACCATCCCCTTCCTTGGTGTACTCATGACAGCTACCCTAACTTGTGCCTGCACTATTAAAGCCTCCCCCCCCATAGGGGGCACACTACTGGGGAACTGCCTGGTTCTAGAACCACTCTGACCACTTCTCCTCCTGTTTTTCATGAGATTCCTCCCTCCCTTCTTTCCTCCTTCCCTTCTCCACCTGATGCTTGAGCTGCTCTAGGCCTCCTCAAGCATTCTTTATGCACAGGATCCTGTGGGGCAGAACAATCTTTGTCCCTCAAAAGAAGTTTCCTGTGCAAGTGATGTTCAAAGCAGGAGCTTGCCAATTTGCATTCCCTGTGTGTCTGGGTGAGCTGGTTCAGAAAAAAAAATAACCAAGCTGGATCTTTTTCCCAAACTTGAGTCAAACCCAACAATTCTGAGATTCAAAAGAGCTAGGTTTTTTCCACTTATTATTCAAGCTAGTTGAAAAACATAACTGAAATATTTTTTTCTTTATCAGAAAAAGGCAATAGAATGTTCATGGAAAAAGGTGTCTTTTAAAATGACCTGCTCTATTTTTTTTCATTGTCATGATGCATATTCACAACTCCTGCTTCCAACTGGAAGCAGAAGTTTTGAAAACGGAAGAATCCCAAGCAAGTTACAGGCCGGGGACCAACTGGCCAAGTATCAGTTCTGCAGAAAAGGACCTGGGGTTTTACAGTGGATGAGAAGCTGGATATGAGTCAACAGTGTGCCCTTATAACCAAGAAGGTGAATGGAATATTAGGTTGCATTAGGAGGAGCATTGCCAGCAGATCTAGAGAAGTTATTATTCCCTGGAGTATTGCATCCAATTCTGGGCCCCCCCGCTACAGAAAGGATGTGGACGCATTGGAGACGGTCCAGCAGAGGGCAACCAAAATGATTAGGGGGCTGAAGCACATGACATATGAGGAGAGGCTGAGGGATTTGGGCTTATTTAGTCTGTAGAAGAGAAGAGTGAGGAGGGAGGGGGGATTTGATAGCAGCCTTCAACTTCCTGAAGGGAGGTTCCAAAGAGGATGGAGAGAGGCTGTTCTCAGTAGTAATGGATGGCAGAACAAGGAGCAATGGTTTCAAGTTACAGTGGGGGAGGTCTAGGTTGGATATTAGGAAAAACTATTTCATTAGGAGGGTGATGAAATACTGGAATGGGTTACCTAGGGAGGTGGTGGAATCTCCATCCCTAGAGGTTTTTAAGTCTCGGCTTGACAAAACCTTGGCTGGGTTGATTTAGTTGGGATTGGTCCTGCTTTGGGCAGGGGGCTGGACTTGATGATCTCCTGAGGTCTCTTCCAGCCCTATGATTCTATGAAAACCTACCACAAAGGCTGTTTTTCCATTATTTCTGGCACACCCAAAAGCAAAAAATAAAATAATAGGAATCTCCAAAAAAAGCAGGTTCTTTTGAAATTTGCAACTCAGTTTTGCAGAGCCAAAAGAAATCAAACTTTTAATGGTGTTGAGTCAAACCAAATATCCAAATCATAGGATATAGTTCCAAATCAGGATGTCTACACGATGGTAACTGTAATTGAAAGAGGACAGGCTTGGCTGATTCCTGAAGTCTATCCCTACAACTGACACTGATTCTTTCTGTAACTTTAGGCCAAATCTACACTACATGGAAGATCAACGCTCTAGAGGTCGATCTTCTAGCATTCGATTTAGCAGATCAGATATGGACCCATAAATCGAATGCTGAGGGCAGGCTCTGGCCAGCATCCAGTAGTTGTCCTTTTGTGAGGAGTAAGGGAAGCCGACAGGAACATTTGCTCCCATCAGCCTCCTGCTGTGTGGACGGTGCGGAAATTTTGGGCGCTGTGGTATTTGAGCCTCCAACCTGAGATGCCATGAGCTTGACTTTTGGAGATGCTGAGCAACTGTATCTCCCAGTGACTTGAGAGAATGTTGTAGGTATTCAACTCTTCTGAAAATCATGCTCAGATGCCTATAGTTATGTATCCAAAATTAAAGGCAGTGAAAAACAAAAGCCTTTTTTTCAAAATTTTGGCCTTTACTTTTCTGTGTCTCATTTTGCTCCATTTTGTTTAATGGAGGTAATTACAGTACTATTCTCAATAACAAAGTGAGGTGATCATGACAAATACTATACAGATGATAAATATAACATGCAAATCAAAGTAAGTTTATCCTCTAAGCTCTTAACTGGGATCATGGCAACTATTAGTATGTCTGGAATTAAGGCATGTGCATTTTTCCTCACAGCTGCCCACGCTATCCTCTAGGCCTCTTGGATTTTGCTGAGTGATTATTCTATATAATTGATAAGGCTGGGGAAAAGGGGAAATTCCATTTACAAAACATTCAAGCTTCTTTTTCAATGGAGGCACAATGGTTTCCCAGAGGAAAAGTAGTAATTTCTAGTTGAAGATTTTCTTTTGATATGTATATACCTTTTTACATCTGGAGTTAATTGGCTGAAAGTGTGGTTCTACTCTGAAAAGTGACTGTGGCATCACAGGGTTCCATGTTTATTGTCTATCTTTGACTTTTACAATTAAAAAAATCAGATAAAAATGACACATTATAATCACAAATGCAACCTGCAATCAAGTCCAGGGGTGTTCTTTCCTCTGGGCTCTTTATTGTTATTATTGTAGTGCCTTAATAATTCTTTATGGTTATTTATGAATTGTTAATTGCACAAAAATGTGTTCTGTACTTTATAAGATGTAAAGGAAGACATTTTTCTGCTCTAATTAGCTTATGCAATAACCTGGGACCTAAAGGCACACTATAGGTGAAATTAAGGTATTCACTTTGGATAACATTAGATAATAAAAAATGATATGGGTGAGTAGACATCAAGTAGAAATGGTATGGCTTTGTGCTAGGATTATAATAAACAAACAAGAATATAAAAATAATAAAGTGGATCAACACATTTTGAAGAAGTTGACAAATTGAACAGTAATAAATACATTACAATAGTTTGACCTAAAATAATATATTTGTTTTGATTTCAAACATTTTAAAAGTTTTTATTTTATTTTAAAAAAGAAAAAATAAAGGGCATTTCAAAAAGAAAAGTTGCTTTGAACTGAAAAGTCAAAAAGCTTCATTTTGAAACTATCAGAATGAAACATTTTTATTTTGCAGAGGCGGAGTGTGGTTGAAGTGAAAAATTCAGCACAATCACCACAAATTCATGAAGTGTTTGGGTATCACCAAATCTGGTTATCTTTGGTGATATATATTTTCCAGTTGGAAATTTCACCTAGCTCTATCTTTGTGCCACATTTAACTAATCTGATCAAATATAAGCCCTTCCCCAATTGTGGGTGGTACAGAGCCCCTGTAATGATGAGAATTTGGTAGTAAGGCACAAGTAGATACAACCAAAAACATTAGTTGGTGCCAAATAAGACAGATCCAGGAATCTCTCAGGATGAAAGATGCATCAAAAGATTGTGTGAATATTGAGGTGGAGGCAGGTAAAGACTATCAAGCTCATAGTGGCTCTTTTGAGCCATTACTACCAACAATTTGTTAGGAAATGTTTTGATCTGAAATTATTTTTTAACTGGAAGTTTGCAATGAGCAGAACTTTTCTTAGTGATTCCTTCATGTATATGAATCAGGTATAGCATCAGAACAGTGCATTTGTAATTTCCGGTGTCACTGAAGCTCAGTTGCTGTTACTTTTCTTTCTGGCCCAGATGCTTGTGGTTCAACTGATGCTGCTCATATCTGGTGCTGATCCTGCCCTGTACTGTTGGGATGGTAGAAATACCTGCTCCTCTGTAAGAAGTCTAGTCACTCAGATGCACAATTAAATCAAGTATCAGAGGGGTAGCCGTGTTAGTCTGAATCTGCATAAACAACGAAAAGTCCTGTGGCATCTTATAGACTAATAACTTCTTGTTGTTAATTAAATCAAGGACTCTTTCAGCTATGTGGAAATTAAAGATCCCATGGCATGTTTTCAAAAGAATGTACAATAATCCCAGTGGTTATTTGCCTTCCCAGCCTCTAGACTACCCAAGCATCAAACTTGGTGTTTTAAAAAGCACTTGGGAATACTTGCATGGAATACAAAAGGCATTCACCCAAGTCTAACTCTCTTCCTTTTTTAAAATTACTTCTGGGTGTTTATTACCTGAGGTGTGTAGGTTATACAACTCCTCCCTGATTCACTTAACTCTTTTGTGAGCAGTGCCAGTTGGCTGAGCCAGTTCAAAGTCTCTCCAGAACACAAAGGAGTCCTCAGGATGAGTCTAGGGTTTTGGTAGCCCACCACTTACTATTGGGTCAGCTTCCTGAAAGAGCTGAGCTCATGCGAGGGAAGTGACATGTGATCTGGTGGTGAGAAGTCCGTGACCTACTGGGTGGTGATGATGTTGGGAAGCGCTCCAGCCCATGCTGTCCACGATACATTCAAGCAATTTAAGTATGGGCAGATAGTTCAAAGTTATTTGTGGCTGGGTTCAGCAGCTGGTGTAATCTCTCTGCTCCCACGTTTTTATTGATGATGATATTTCTTCTGTGCTCTCTGCTTCTGAAGTGCCTTCCCCCATGCACATTTATCCAAATCATCCTAAATTTCACAATGCAAGAAAATCTTCTTTGCCGAGATTTCCAATGTTATGATTTAGTTTCTCTTTTTGATCTTAGCAACAGATGCCATTCTCTGCACAGGGAGAACAGTAATTCTTTGTCCTCCTTCTCTCACCCTCCACTTCTCCCCACGTCACTGTCTTCTCAGCTTACCCTCTTGTGGAAGCATTGTCTCTAGGACACTCATACTTCAGTGGCATGGTATGTACAGCACCTAACATGATGTGGTCCTGGTCCATGGCTAGGGCAATAATAATAATTACTATTATTATTATTATTTATTAATTAATACATTTGTTAAATATCTAGGATTTTGTTAGCCCTGTTGTATCAGGTTTATATGACTTACTTGAAGGTTCACAGGTATGGGAACCCAGTAACAATAGACTGACTAAAAGTTCAGATTGTATAAAGGTCCAAGACTCCACAAAAAATTCTCCCTCTTTTTCCCCCAGGTTTCAAGTTCCTAGCCATCTCCTTTATCCCTGAAGGAAAAGGCCTAGGGCTAACCTTTTTGCCCATTCATTCTATGAGTTATGGGAACAAAAAGGGGAAAGCAGCCCACTGAGTCCAGATTGGCTTTGGGGCTTGGGATTGCTGCCACCTTCCACATTGTCTTCAGAAGACATTGAATGACTTGTTCTCATGAGGGACTTTGGCGGGCTACTAAGTATGGCCCACCATATCCTGCAATTTTATAGTCTTTGTTGTGGGAGAACAATGCACAATACTTTCCTCAGACCCACAAAGGGCATATGGAGCAGGGAAATAAAACTTGTCATTGCTGCTAGTCAATTTTCTATTAAATTAGCTATAAAAACACTCCATAATATCAACTGTAGTATCTATAAAATATACAGGGATTCCCTAGCAACCACACACAGCCACACACAGGGGATTGTGGAGTTTTCTTGTCTAGCATACAGTTGCTAGGGAGCCCTTAGGGTTCCTACTGGATTGGAGAGAGTCTGCAGCCATCTCAGTAGGGTTATGGCTGGCAATGGGAGCATCCCCTTTGCATTATGGAGGAGCAGTGTTTTCACTTTCAGATCTCTGTGAAAAAAAGGATAGTGGAAGGCAGCAGTTCATGCCAAGTGTCCTCCTGAAGTTTCTGGTAGAACAGTCACCAAGCACTCTTTGGCAACCAAAAGGTAGAGGCAGAGGATGCCACCCACCACAGGGTGTCAATGAGAAAATTGTCTATCTTCCTAAAAAGCATCAAAAATTAAATGGGAAGTCCTGGAATCTAGGTTTGGGAGGCAGGGTATGACTGAGGCACAAATATTGGGGAGCAGAGCAGTGTGGATTTCCTGTATTTTGGTTTCAATTCACAAAATAATAGACCATGAACCCACCCTGATTTGGGCTGGGTTATGCATTTATGTGTGAGCGTGTGACTTGTCCATAGTCATGACTGTCTTATTCTCAGCCCGAAGAGCAGCTACAGTCCTTGATAACCCATTTCACGACAAAACTTTAAACACAATTAATGGTCCTACAGCACCTTAGGGTATGTCTACACTTGCACCCTCTTTTGAGAGAGGGATGCAAATGAAGACATTCGAAATTGCAGATGAAGTTGGGATTTAAATATCCCACACTTTATTTGCATATTCGCGTTATGGCGCTATTTCGAAACAACAGATGCTGTTAAGATGCAGTTATTTTGAGAGAAAACCCTTCTCTCAAAATAACCATGAGGTTTACCAGTCAAGAGAAGGGTTTTCTCTCAAAATAACCATGTCTTAACAGCGTCTGTTATTTCGAAATAGCGCATAACGCGAATATGAAATGAAGCATGGGATATTTAAATCCTGGCTTCATTTGCAATTTCGAATGTCTGCATTTGCATCCCTCTCGCGAAAGAAGGTACAAGTGTAGACATATGCTTAGAAACTAACAAAAATGTAGATAGTATCATGAGCTTTCATGGGGACAACCCACTTTTTCAGATGAATGGAGCAAGGGGTCCAGAGGTACAAATAAATAGCAGAAAAAGAGGGCAGATGGGGAGGGAAAGGGGGGGAAAGCTTGTCAGTTAGAGTGCCCATGTTAAATGAGGCTAATAGATTGGGTTGTAAGTGCCCAATACTTAGCTTTTGATGTTATTAGGGTGTTGAAAATAACGGCCCATCCAGTTCATGTTCAAACTTTGGTCAAATGTGTGAAATTTGCATATGAAGGCAAGTTCCACAGTTTCTCTCTCCAGCTAGCTTTTGAAATTGCTTTGTAAGAGTATAGTCACTTTTAGATCGATTAGTGAGTGGCTGGGCAAATTAAAATTTCCCAAACAGGTTTCTGTGTGTTACCATTTTGAATATCTGATTTGTGTCCATTAATCTTTTGTCTTAGAGACTGTCCAGTTTGGCCAATATACATGGCAGGGGGGCATTGTTGGCTCTTGATGTCATAGATCACATTCGTGAATGTGCAGTTGTATGAGCCTCTGATGTGGTGGCTGATGGGGTTAGGTCCTGTGATGATGTTGCTTGTGTAGATGTGTGGACAGAGTTGGCACCAGAGTTGATTGCCGGGGTGGGTTCGTGGATGAGTATAATGGAGGTGTGCTGTGTGGTTGCTGGAAAGAATTTGTTTGAGGTTAGGGGGTTGTCTGTAGATGAGGATTGGCCTGTCCCCCAAGGCCTGTGTGAGTGAGGGATCATTTTCCAGGATGGGTTGTAGATTGTTAATGATGTGCTGGAGGGGTTTAATTTGGGGGCTGTTGGTGATGACTAGAGGTGTTCCGTTATTTTGTTTGCTGGGCCTATCTTGAAGAAGCTGATGCCTGGGTACTCACCTGCGTCTGTCAATCTAGGTTTGTTTTTTTTCACTTCCCTGGGTGTGTATTTAAGTTTTAAGAATGCTTGATATAGATCGTGTAGGTGTTTGTCTCTGTGGGATTGGAGCAAATCTGGTTGAATCTTAGGGCCTGGTTATAAATAATTGATTGGGAAATGTGTCTTGGATGAAAGCTAGAGGCATGTAGGTAAGTATAAGTTCAGTAGGTTCCTGGTATAAGGTAGTGGAAATGTGTCCATCATTTAATTGTACTGTAGCATCAAGGAAGTGGATCTCTTGTGTGGACTGGTCCAGACTAAGGTTGATGGTGGGGTGGAAGCTGTTGAAATCCCTGTGGAATACTTTACGACAGTTTTCTTTCCACCCTGCTCTTATTGATTTTCACTTCAGAGGGGAAAATGTAAACCCTCCAGATTTTACACAAGAGTAAAGCAGCTGCCAATTTACATAATAAAAAAACATGGGAGTTGAACAAAAATATCCATAAAAGTAAATTTAATGAAGAAAAAATTAAAATGAGATGAGCTAATGAATAAAGTCATCAGGATCAGGGAAGCAAAGCACCTCATATTGTTAGGGCAGCAGGGGAACTTTTAGAATGTATAATAACCTTTCTGGAGCTGCCATAAAGGATGCTGGGCTCCCAAGGAGGTATAGGGATTAACTGTTATATTCTCTGGCATAGATCTTCTTCAGCTGATATAAATTGGCACAACTCCACTAACTTCAGCTGAGTTATGCTAGATTGAAATCTGGTCCTCACATTCTTTTAAATGTGGTAAGTATAATTTATGAACAGATTAATACAATTATGTTTTATTTACATGAAGGATTATTTTAGGAATCAAACTTTCTTGTATTAGGATTTCAGGCTCAGAGACCAATGTGAAGTCCTTGTGGGGGGAGGAGTCCCCTCAAGTCCCTGCTTCAGGCCCTTGTATTTTTTCTCTCCACCTCTGCCTACTGTTACTCTTGAGGTTTCTTGGCACAAACAAAAGGCCTCACCCCTCATTCTTCCCTTATGGGATAGAAGAGTTCATAGGAAATTGAAAAGAACCAAGGGAGACATGGAACTCAGGCAGTCTTTCTAAGTCAGTCCTTTTGGCTTAGTGTACACAGGGGTCCACCGCCCGCTCCTCCTTGTGGGACATGCTGCTCTGAGGCTGGGTCATGCAGCTTCAGGGGGTTTGTTGCCATTTCCCTCACAGGGAGCCTGTCTCAGTTTTCTGAGATGGAGCAACCTTATCTTAGTTCCCCACCCCTTCCTGTGCCACATTTTCCCTTTTAAGCACCACCCCCCCTCCATTCCAGATAGAGCAAGCCTTGTAGTTGCTTGGTTGGTGTTGTCCAGGCCTAGAGAAGCTCGTTAGTCCCTTCCCTGTCAGCATGAGGGCCTGCCCCTTCATAGTCTCCCATGCATTGATGTGTACTTAGCTCTGCATATGTGCATTTGCTAATGATTGTCCAATTGCTTCAGATAAAATAAGGAATTATGTGAACCCTTATCCCAACTCCTAAGCCAACATAGGTCTGAGTGTATTTTTAAGACTTAAAAAAAATTACGTTGGATTCTCCTCACACCAGTTTGAGGCCACTGACTTCAATGGAGTTATTCCTGCTTTACAATGGTATAAAAGCTAGGGGACTCAAGCCCACTGGGGTTATGTTTTTGTCCTCTATAGCTATCTACACTTTCTGGTTCAAGTGAAACCTTAACATCAAGAGATGACTACCAGAAGGCAGGTTCTCCTTGCAAGATTTCCAACACCATTTCACTCTCTTTGGAGCGTTTATTGGAACTGAGTTTTGCCCATCTTTAGTACATACAGTAGATTTAGGGCATAGTAGTTCTTCCATGCACTCATGAAAATAAGGAACATTGCCAGATTCGCAAGTAGAAGAGCAAAGCTGTGAGTAATGGGTGCGTGGTTTTCCTTGCATCACAAAAATATGGTGAAAGAGTGAAAATGTGGTGTTCACAGAGCACTTGCTGCTTGAACCATGAAGAGTTGCCTGGTCACATGGTACTGATTTCACTATCTTGTTTTTAGCCACTTCAACGATTGTCCAATCTCCTGTTTGCAAAGAGGAGTCTGATGGGCTTGTAGAAGCAGCCAGAGATCAAATGGAGACACTTATCTGGTCGTTTCAGGAAAGAGAAACCACCACCAGAGCAACTGAAGCAATCAGTCAGCAGCCAAAAGGGAGAAGGAAATGCTAGGACAAGAGAGGAAGGGAAGAACTAGTTGTCTGAGCTACATGTCCAGTAGACAGAGAGGGAAGGAAACATAATAGCAGGGAAACAAGTGCAGGGTAAGTCTGAGGAGAAGGGGCCAGTGACAGAAAAACATGTGGGAAAGTGGGGAAAGAGATGGGAGTGTAAGCTGAAATGATGCACCAGAATAGTGTGATTGATTTTTTATAAAAAAGGACAAAATGGCTTATCACATTAAAGAGAGTTAAAATACATGAATAAGTTCCTGATATTACTTTCCCAGAAAGCCATTGCTGTAATCACTGGAAGGCCATTATGCATTTCCAATGGGTCAAAGAACTGACCCCCAGATGCCTGTCAGCTGGCAGGTGTTGCAGAAAAGTATCTCTTTCAGATGTCTTCTACACTTAGGAAGTTCACAAACCCTTGGATTACACTGTACACCACAGCAGAAAGGACAGTGTGTCTATGTCTACACAGCAACATTATTTCGAAATAACCAGCATTATTTAGAGATAACATAGTCTGCATCTACACATCTGGCAAAATGTCGAAATAATGTGAAGCTGCAGGACGTCTTACTCCGACTCCTGTCACCCTCATTGTATGAGGAGTAAGGGAAGATGAAGGAAGAGTTCTCTATTTCGAAATAAGTGCTGTGTAGGCAACATCAAAACTCAAAATTATCTAGTTTGAAATAAGCTACACAATTGATGTAGTTCAATTTGCATAGCTTATTTCGAGTTTAGCCCTGCTGTGTAGATGTGCCCTGAATGTGCAGAACAATTATAGGGATGTACTTTTTGCTATGCTCATTAAAATTGCTTACATATGGTAGCATAGTCATTGAAATAATAAGATTTATTGATGTGTGTTTATTTCCCAAAAGTATGGTGTATTGTATTATTATGTCTCTGAAGTCACTATACTCCCGTTATGGTTGAAGAGGCAGTTTCATTATAAACTCCTGTCTTCAGATGCTTATAACTGGAGAAAAACAGTCCTTTTGGTCTGACTTTTTTTGCATACATCAAACAAAAGATGATGGTTTCTATTTTTGAAAGTTTGCTGAAAATCAGGTTGCTTTGTGGTTAGAAATAGACTGAAAACAATTAATACACTTTCAAATGTTTTTTTTCCCCCAGCCTTTAGTTTGCCATATAAATAACCCCCCAAACTAGTCCATTTTAAAATATTCAATTTGCAGTGAACATAGTCATAAGGACAAGCTCTCTGGCAAGGAGGGAAGGAATTTGATTTTGAAATAACAAAGCTTATAGGGATTAGACAGTTGTGTGCTGTGCATACACAGTACAAGCCTGATCCAAAACTCCATGAAATCAAAAGAAGTCTTAGTATAACACCCTATGTGCCAAACCCTGAAGGTTTACTTAGAGCTCTGTTAAAATGTAACTCCACATTTTAAACCTAGTTTTAGCCATCAGCCCTTAGTAGGAATTTTCCCTAATTAACTCCAAAGGGATGTGGACCGAGTAAGGATTTCAGAATTTGGCTCCATATAATTATTAACTCATTTTCAATAATGCACTAGTAGAGAGCTCTTCATATACACTAAGCCTATTTGCACCCACAGGTATATCTAGAACACCACTTTCTGAAACTCACTGGAAACTGGATACGATGTGTCAGTCAAAGCTCAGCTGGTACCTCTTAATTTTAGCCATTCTGGATCTTTCAAGAAAGATGTGGAGAAGTTGGAGAAGGTCCAGAGAAGAGCAACAAAAATGATTAAAGGTCTAGAGAACATGAGCTATTCGCGAAGATTGAAAGAATTGGCCTTGTTTAGTTTAGAAAAGAGAAGACTAGAGGGGACATTTTAGCAGTTTTCAAGTATCTAAAAGGGTGTTAAAAGGAGGAGGGAGAAAAATTGTTCTCCTTGGCCTCTGATAATAGGACAAGAAGCAAAGGGCTTAAATTGCAGCAGAGGAGGTTTAGATTGGGCATTAAGAAAAACTTCAAAAAGTTCCTAACTGTCAGGGTGGTTAAACACTGGAATAAATTGCCTAGGGATGTTGTGGAATCTCCATCACTGGAGATATTTAAGAGCAGATTAAATAGAAATCTATCAGGGATTCTGTAGATGGTGCTTGGTCCTGCTGTGAGGGCAGGGGGCTCGACTTGATGACCTCTTGAGGTCCCTTCTAGTTCTAGTATTCTCTGATTCTATGCATCCCTTTATCATGTGCAGCATCACTCCACTGAAGTCCTGCTAGTATATTTAAAGTATGGTCATGATATTTTGTTTTCAAATCAAATTTTTATGCTCTGGAGTTTTGCACACTAGCATCATCACAGCCTATACTATGGCCATGAAACAGGAATAGATGTTAAATAGAAGGCAATTGGACTAAAGAGAGCCCTACAGACCTACTTGGTCTGCCGAATTAAAAGGCAATAAAAACTCTTGTCAAAAGTGTGTAAATCACGAGTAATTCTATTATAGTTAATGGAGTTAAACTGATCCAAAACCACTATAAGATTAGAATCTGGCTCCAAGTGTTAACATTTTCTTTCCCTGAAAATGACAATGGAAGGGGTTTAGATAAACCAGCTTCTGCTGTCTCTTATTCTCCATTTCTTTAATGGCAGCTTTCAAAAAAACTGCACTCTAGAAGCTCACTTCCTCAGCAAATGAGAGTGAATGGAATGTGTAATGACTTAATGATTGCATAGTCAAAAGACAACAGTAATTGTTAACAAATAGCTTGTTTTACATCTGTTCATGAATTGTATATTCATTTAAACGCATTAGCACCATCTTTCTTTTTTTTATTTTTTTGGAGCAAGTGGGACAAGATGCATTATGCAGGTCTCAAATTCAAGTACAGGTCGTCAGCTGGTATGAATTTTCATAGCTCTTTTGACATCAGTGGAGCTATGATCACTTACACCCGTTGAACATCTGCCTCTCATTGGTTCAGCCTTTCCCCAAGCCTGTTCTTTGAATGCTCAGTTCATTGGTCTAGAGTTAGGGTGCATCTACACGGCAAGGCTTAATTCAAAATAAGCTACGCAAATTAAGCTATGTCAATTGTGCATTTTATTTCAAAACAGAGTGCATTTACACAGCATTTATTTTGAAATAGAGCACCCTTCCTCTGACTTCCCTTACTCCTCATACAATGAGGGTTACAGGAGTCAGAGTAAGAAGTCCTTCAGCTTGACGGTATTTTGACACTATTTCAAAATAATTGCCTGCTATGTAGACACCGACTAACTTATTTTGGAATAGTGCTAGTTATTTTGAAATGGTGTTGCAGTGTAGATGTGCCCTTAGTTACTTTGGAAACAATTTCTGTGTATTGTGTGTTTAAGTTCTCAGCCACAACATCTTTTTGGCACTGAAACTAAATGTCACTCTCATTATAATGTGTATATAGAATGCAACTTAACTTCAGATCTGGCCCATTCTGTAGTTTCACTTTGTGAATCATAAACTGTACAGTCACTTCGTAGTTTTGCAACTAAAAATGGCATTGTGTACATAGTCTGATTCTGCATAATTAAAGTTGGTGGAAGCTTTAACATTGACTTTGATGGAAGGAGGATCAGGGCCAGCATCCCTGCTGTTACAGAATTGAGTTATGCACAGTATATAAACACGCACAGTTACAAACATGCAGAGAGAGACACAGGGAAGGGACATTCATCTTGGGTTATTTCATTATACTAGTGAGGATAAAAGACCACATGGCAAGTGTGCTGATGTGAAGAAAAGATCACAAACACACTAATCCACCTCTCCAAGAATGAAATGAGAAAATGCCACCTAAGGGGGAGCTCTGATAACAGGCTGTAAGACAGCAAACTGAGGATGAGTGGTTTGATCACGGTGTTTGAAGTGCTAACAAGGCAGTGATCAGATTTAAAGAAGTAATTCTGAAGTAGTTCAACATGCCTATAAAACAAATACAGGGTTTTGAATAAATATATATATATGTTCAATCAACCTTTCTCTCCACCCCTTGAGTCACAATCATAATGGAATGGTCCATCGATACTGACAGTATAGCGTCCTCCTCTAAATTTAATCCAGCTCTTTGATTGAATAGCTGTTTGTACTTTATTATTATGCAATATCTGTCTGAACATAATGATCATACTTTTTTAAACAACCTGTTATATGCCTGACATAAGTTAGAAAAATGAGATTTATTTGACCACGCAGATATGATATTTTCAGAAAAATCTTGTATACCCTCATTAAGCGAAGCTCTGTTTGGGATGGCCATTCATCTCCCATTCTGGGTTTCATTCCTACATTTGGCATGGAAATAGCATCATATTAGGGAAATGCCTAGAATCTTATATGAAAACATACAGACCCTTAAAAACATCCCAATATGGATTTAATAAAATTTAAATTAGAAGCTTTTACTGAAGCAGATTCCTTGTGACTTAAACTTCATAATCCAAAGTGACCAGATGTACCGTGACTTGGGCTAACAAGCCCAAGACTGAAGGCAGCTCATCATATGCTTAGTACTTTCGGTTAGTACTGTAATGCCCAATGTATGTGTGTAATGTGCCTTCAAATGGATAGCCTCAGGGGACCTTTCAGTTCTATCTTACCTCGAGTTCTATCCCATTTCTCACTGTCAATTTTCAGTTGTTTTATGGTATAATAAGATAGCATCAGCTGAGACACCCACAAAGCCCACATGTTCAGCACATTATTATCTAACTTAGCTTCTGCCTGCTTAATTTTGTAAAAGCTTTGAAAACATTTGGGTGGGTAAGAATATTTTTCCAGAGTGACCACTGCCCTTTTTCTGTCTGAAGTCAGATTGAAACACAGCTGTCCATCCTTGAGCAAAGACTAGCAAAATCACAACCATGCAAAACACATCATGGACCATGAAATCTGATGTCATCCCATGAATTCTGGCCTTTTGTGTGCTTTTACCCTATACTATACAGATGTCATGGGGGAGACCAGGGTTTCTCAAATTGGCAGTCCTGACTCAACAGGGAGTTGCAGGGAGACTATAAGGTTATTTTAGGAGAGTCACAGTATTGTCCCCCTTATATCTGTGCTGCTTTCAGAGCTAAGCAACTAGAGAGCGGTGGTTGTACTGTTGGTGGCTCAGCTCTGAAGGCAGCACCCTGCCAGGCGTAGTGCTGAAGTAAAGGTGGTAATACCATTCCCATGTTGCTCTTACTCCTGCACTGTGGTTTTCAGAGCTGGGTAGCCAAAGAGTGGCAGCTGCTGACTGAGGGCCCAGCTCTGCAGGCAGCTGCACAGAAGTAAAGATGGCGATACCATACCAGGCCATCCTTACTTCAGCGCAGCTGCTGACAGTAGCTCTGCCCTCAGAGCTGGGCTCCTGGCCAACAGCCACCACTTTCCACGTGTCCCACTCTGAAGGCAATGGTGCTTCCAGCAGCGGTACAAAAATAAGGGAAGTAAGTAATCCCCACACAATAACCTAGCAACCCCCTTCCCCACACAACTCCTTTTTCTGTCAGGACCTCACAATGTACAATACTGCGAAATTTCAGGTTTAAATATCTGAAACCATGCAATTTACCATTTTTAAAATCCTATGACCATGACATTGTCCAAAAAGGACTGTGCATTTGGTAAGGCCCTAATGATAGGATACAGGCATCTGAAGATGTAAAATGTAAAATGTAAAAATGTACGTATCAACAAGGGTGGAGACATAACTCTGAGAATCCCCAGCTCCCATTAAGAAAGCAATGGAGGCAGGGGTGCTGGAACAATTTTTATAGTGGAGTGCTGAGAGCCATTGGACCAAACTGTAGCTCCTATGTATAATGGAAATGCCTTTGAGCCAGAGGGCAGCAGGTTCAGCATCCATAGTTCCAGTAGCTAAGAATGGAGGTGAATGATAATTTAACCTTTACAGAATGATATAGTTTTAATAAAAGACTAGAAGTCAGAAATCTCATGAAATCTTTGATGATGAGCAATGCAACATACGAGTTATTGTATTATTCATTTGGTGGTGGCCCTTCTTTGTGGTCCTTGGGTTGATAATGATAAAATATCTTTTCGACAATTCAAGTCATTCTCTTTGCAGAGGCAGACAGAGGGAAATAACTTGCCCCTTTCCTAAGCAATGTTTGGTCAAGAGGTCCTGGGATAAAAATCAAATCGAACATGATCATTCACAAAAGGTGTTGTTTAGGCCTAGCAGCTCTGCTTTCACTCTGCCACTTATAAGAAAGATGACTGACACCAATGTGTAAGTACTTCTGATGTGAAGTCAGTGATGTAGCTTCTTGCCATTTAAAAAAACCCTAGCCCCCTTCTACCTTTACTGTTTGGCGTGATATTGAATAGACCATCTACAGCTGTCATCCTGGACAATAAAGCAGAGCCTGGTAGCCTTGTGCGGAAATTTTCTGTAATTCAAGAGAACTTAATGTTTCTAATATAGAGCTGATTGTATTATATATCCCTCTACAATAGATTCAATTGTATAATGGAAGCACTGAGCCAATTTGTGTTAGAGAAAATTAATGTAAAAGACCACCAGACCTTGTTTTTTTGCTAGGTTTTCATCTTCACAATACTTCAGCCTGGATTGATGGGACTACAAATAATCCCTGTGGGTCAAAAGAGTTGGATTGTAGGGCTATGTCTAGACTGCAGGCTTCTTTCGGAAGAAGCTTTTCCAGAAGAAATCTTCCAAAAAAACTTCTTCCAAAAGAGCGCACCCACACTGCCAAAGTGCATCGAAAAAGCAGTCTGCTTTTTCGAAAGATAATGTCCACACTGAATGGACACTATGTTGCATTTAAATTGTGATTACTATGGACAGAGTGGTGACCAGGGCACCTGTGCTTTTTCCTCTTTCCTCTTCATCTGAAAGAACTCCATCTTCCCCTCCACATGTGCCTTTTCCCGAAAGAGCTCTTTCGGAAAAAGGCTTCTTCCTCGTAGAAAGAGGATTACCAATGTCGGGAAAATCCCTCTGTTCTTTCGATTTTCTTTCAAAAGAACATGATTGCAGTGTGGATGTAATTCAAGTTTTTTTGGAAAAACAGCTGTTTTTCTGAAAAAAACTCTGTAGTGTAGACATACCCTAGGGAAACCCAAGAGTTGTGTTAAAGAGGCTTAGGAGTTTATTTAATTATCAGTGATGTGGATGCTCTTCCTTGATCTCTTCTTAATTTTTTTCTGGCTCCTCCAACTCTTTCCCTGCCAAAAAACAACAAACCCCCTTTCCCATCCCAGAAACAGCTGATCCTTCTGCAAGCAAACACAAATTCACTTGGTCAGTCATCAACAGCATAACTCTAAGGTATCACATTGTGGAGGGAAGGTTCCCAAACTTTCTCTATCACTCACCACCCCTTTCTGACTGTTTGAGACTACGCAGTTTTTGTGGAAACTCCGACACTGCTTGAGTGCATGTGGTTCCAACCCCTCAGCTGGGACAAACTGATATGAACTCAATTGACTTAAAGAGAGCTATGCTGATTTACATGAGATGAGACTCTTGCCTGTAATCTCAGCTTTAAAGTGTTACCACAAGATAAATCTACTAAGGAATCTTCATGTCTGTCTTTGTTAATTGCTTCTACAATAAATGGGTCACCCATTCATCTCTTTTTCATGTAAGAAGGGCCATCTGGGAAGTAATCTTCACACGGTCTTCAAAATTGCTTAAAATGCCTCTTGAAAAAAATGTATTTCACATCAATAGTCTCAAATGATTTGTTAAAAATCAAAGACGATAGAAAGTGTCCTAGCTGCCTTCCACAATACAAGTAAACCTGATTTTTTCCTTCCTCTTAGAACATATTAATTTTGTCTTCCGTTGCTATGAAGTTCAAAGTACCCCCTGGATGGCAAGACCTGTATTATTCAAGAAGCAAAAATCTTGGCAACAGAAGGAAAGTTGCCATGAAATGGATTTGAAGTTACAGCATGTGACAAATTTTGCACTCCCAGAAGAATGTACATTTATATCTGTGATTATTTGGGAAATCTTTCTATGTACATCTTATTTGTTCTTGCTTTGATCTTACAACACTTCTGTATCATTGAACATCACAGTGTAGGAGGGAATCTACCGTCTCCTGTCACATATCCCCCAGATGAGGGACAATAGAAAGTCATCAAACCTTTGCAACTCTTATTCAAAAAGGAATGCATTAGGGCAATGTGATGGCTGCATCTGAGGTGAAACCAGTTTTCATCAACTTCTCTGCTGGGGCCTGAGGTTTGGAACATGGAAAATCCCCAGACTGAAGAACAAAGAAGTCAAGTCTTAGTACTGTCTGAAAAAACACTGAACTGGGGGGAACTTAGAGGGACTCACACAGATAAAGGAAGTTTAGAAAGGAGAGAGGATCAAAAGGGTATGTTCTGTAGCAAAGGGATCCTTTTAAAATGATGGATCAACCAATGAAGAAAGAAAATGCCTGCATATGAGAGAGACTCCAAGGATCAGAAGAGAATTTCTGTGCAGAAGGGGAGAGTCCAGGATTCCTTAAAAGAATTTGACCAAAGCCCAGAGAATGCTCAAGAGTAGTGAAGAAAGTGAGGCAGGGAGAGGAGTCCAGGTGTTGTATTGTTTAGTCTAAATCTGCAAATTTCTCTGCTAACCAAAAAGTGATAAGTTATGGAAATCCTTTGCAAAGGGTGTGTTTACTTTCCCTATTGCATGTCCCTGAAGTCAGGAACTACTATCCCAGAGTACCCACAATGTTGGAGCTGGGGGGCAGGGAAGGGAGAAAGCTATTAGACAGTCTGAGGGGATCACCATTAGTCAGAGGGGTGGGGGCTTTGGTAGCTGGGATTTGAGATCCCATACCCATGAAGGGATAGCAGAAACTCAGTGCCCAGGAAGCATGCCAGAGAGGCCAACAAAAGAGAAAGTGCTGCAGCCTTACAGCATCCAAGGGAACTTTTAAGAGCACATGAGTCTTGTGTGGTAAGACCCATACACAGCACATGTTTAAGGGCTTTCCGAATCAGCAGCTAACTCTGCAACTTTCCTATCAGATTCAAACACAAAGCAAATGTTCATCCACAGCACAAGTTGGCAGCTGTTTCCAAAATAACAGTTGCTCCCAAACAGCGTTGCGTGAAATAAATCCAACAATACAAGATTATTATAAAGAAACTGGAACTCTGCTAGCCTCCTCAAACTGTACTGCAAGATGTGACACACCCCTGGGGTGCCCAGGGTTGGGACTCGGGAGGAGGCACCTCATTGTCACCTGCCCTGAGCACAGGGAAGCCTTGTCTGTGCCTGACGTGGGTCAGCTCCCTGGTTCCACCAGTCACTTGTCTGCAGGAACACTCTCTTCTCAGCCTACACAGCCTCTGCTGTCCCTCTGTGGGTTAGCAATAGACACCCAGCAACCTCCAAGCCCTCTGAGAATCTACTGACAAGGTTCCACGCTGATTCCCTCCCTGCACACACTCAGAATTCTCATACCCTCCGTTCCCAAAGGTACCCAAACTTATCCATCACACCACAGAACCCAGTTCCACCTAACACAGCACTTAGTGTTGTTGGTACAGACAGCAAGTATGTGTCGCTTGAGCAAAGAATAGAGAGATTCAAACGATGCAAAGCAGAATCCTGGAAACAAAGGGCCACATATAAAACAAAATCATGCACATACTAGAGCCTAGACTTAACAAACAAGAGACTCTCTGTCTAATGAAGTTTATCTCACCCAGGTTTCTCCTCTCAGCATTTAATAGCCTGGCTGTCTGTGATCCTTTTTGCAAGAAGTAAACCCACTGTCAGCTTTACTTCCTAGACTAAGGATCCAGGGTGAGTTCCTGTACATAGTTATACAAAATCCATTGTCTTCTCTTATACATAGGACTCCTTCTGCTAGTGCATCTCCTCCCTTGAATTCCCTCTCCCTGAAGATTTCACAACCATTTCATTAGCTTTCAACACAGACTGTAAATGGCATTCACTGTGAGCCATACAATACTCAACTTATAGATAGACCAATACACAAACACCTTCTGCCTGAAAGAAACTTGGTTAGCAGCTTTTGGTGACCAGCCCCAAATCATAGACTATAAAAACACAATTTTCAATTTAGAAAATTACATATTTTCCATATATACATTTCACATTGATTATGATGACTAGTGTCACATCAGCTTTCAGTGGGGACCTTACATGATCATTTTTGGTGAACTAGTATGTAGGTAATAGACACAGGAGATCCCTGTAAATCTTATGCACTTCTGAGCTGGCACCAAGAGGTTACTGGTCCACTCAAAATATTCGCTTTTATACTCAAGTGGAAATTTACTTACAGAGATCATTAGCTATGACCAGAAGAGGTTTTGAAACATAGTCTTCTTGCCAACAGTGCTCATTAGAGGTGTTGGGCCAAATCCACAGCTGATGTAAACTGAAGTCTCTGGACTGATGTCAGTTTACAGCAGCTGAATATCTGGCCCATTAAACAATTCTGATTTTTTTAAATTAGTATTTTTAAATGAAAAGAAAGCCTCTCAGATTTATTCATTCTGAATTGTTTCTTTATTTATCCACTGCAGGGTACCTAAGTATGGTTTCCTATTTTAAACATTCTGTTTCTAAAGAAGCACACCATGCTGTTTCGAACACTGCACAATTGAGAAGAAAAACATGCAGTTCTATACAAAACTAACTCATGCATTGCTATGGAGTTTGTTCTTTCTATTGACCTGAATTTCTTTAAAGTGTTGCTGTGATGGGCAGAATGAATGTGAACTGGAACTGTATTGGTTTTATTAGCGATGCTATTGTTAATAACTGTCCAAGTTCTTGCTGATACCTCATGCACCTGGCTCGGAATGAGATTCCAAGACATGTTAAAATACAGATAAATGGATTTCTGCCATAACCAACACAAATGGAGATTTCTGTGGGCTTTGCTTAAACAGTACCCAATTACTATTGCTTTTATTTATCTGTTCTTTATTCTTTAATCCTGCTCTGTGTCTTCCCCCTCATTTCAGTGTTCTTAACACTTTGCTCACTCTAGTTCACCTCTAGGGCCCTCTCTGATTATTAATTCTGAGTTAATTTAATAGAGCAGTTTGGATCTGATTATCCAGCAGTCTATTAAGAATGAATATCTCCATAGTAAAAAACAGAAAGCTCAAGATTAGAATGTGTTTGCATGAGATATTACTGAGCCATTTAGGCTAACATTACACTCCCAAAACTTTCACTTTTTTAGTATCAGAGTCTAACATAACATTTTAAAAATATCTGGAATATTTGCATAATTAAGAAATATATATTTTGTAGGCGTTTCACTATGAAAAAAGCTGTTATGGTATTTCCAGCTGGAATCAAAAGCAGAAGTCCCAGAAAACTCAAAGAAAACCCATTATTGTGAGATTTCAAGACCAGTTTTACATACTGTAAAATTAGATGCTTTTGAATACTTATTCAATCCAAGCCCTACTTCCCATCCTTTAAGCATTCTCCCACCAATAGTTTTGATTGTTCTTTGCCCAGCCATGTTTATAGCAATCAGGAATTACATGTCCATATGATAATAAGAGCTATGATTACATCTAATCTGTTGGAGTAGGGGTTTTACATGAAGGTACTAAATTAGATGTGAAGTGCAACTTTTGTTTGAGAGGCACCTACTATGTACTTCTTTCAGATCTATTAGACTTGTTTACATTTAACTAAGGGAGAAATTGGAGTATGCACAAACCTCAAAATAAGGGCACATCTACTTTATGCAACTCTTAAAGACAAGGCATAAGGAATGAGGCATAAGGGAGCGGTCGACAAAGGCTTCCCCTGTCGACCGAGCCGCATCTTGACTCGCGCGCTGTGCCGACGATCAGCTGAGCTGGCACAGCGTGGTGGCCATTTTTATTTTAATGAAGCCGGGGATATTTAAATCCCAGCTTCATTGACTATGTCGGGTAGCCTATTTTACATGCCTCTGTCAGAGAGGCATGTAATCTAGATGTACCCTAAAAGTCAGTGAGTGTGAACCCTGTTTGTCTGCACTCTTGCCAACAAAATGCTCCCAGCCCCTACACACAGCTTTTGCTTTGTTGGGAGAGAGCACTCATGCCGACAAAGATGTGTTCACACTTGCACTTACCATGGCAAAACTTTTGTCGTTTGGGATAGGGCGGAGGGGTTAAGATCTCATGAATGACAATAGTTTGTTGATCAATCTCAAGTGTACACATATCCTGAGTGGAAGTAATGAATTACCCCAAAAGGGAGGAGAATGGAATGGACACAAATTGCATTTTGCATGGATTCTCCCTGGAATAAAAGCTCTGCATATGTCAGAATGGCTCTATAGCCATTAATGTAAGAGTGAGTCCTCATCTGCTTTTCATTCACTACAAGTATAATTATGTATTCCATTAATTCCCTGTTCAGTTCCTTCCTATCTCGAGTACCAACATTGCTAGTGCAACTCAGACCATGGCTTGAGCAGCTTGGAGCCATACTATTCCTGTTTCTGACTTTCCTTAACAAATATTTAGTCATGCTTCATTTGTTGTGGTAAGAAGAGGTAGATTAGGGGACTCTTAAAACAACTTGGCCAGTCAGATTTTGAATCCACCTCTCAATGCTTATTGTCCCATAGATGTTGTCTTTCTCTCAGCACATTCCACTAAGTCTTTCCTCTATGTACAATCTCATTTACTGGTGCTGGAGACTTAGGGTATGTCTACACTTGCAGCCTAATTCAAAATAGGACTGCAAATGTAGGCATTCGAAATTGCAAATCAAGCCTGGGATTTAAATAAAGCCGGGCGCCATTTTTTGAAATTGACAAGTGGCAGTTAAACCTCATTGCAGGAGGAATAACAAGTATTTCGAAATAGGGCTTTATTTCGAACGCCCATTTCACTGCCGCGTGTAGACGCAGGCAGTTATTCCGGGCTTGTCAATTTCAAAAAATGGCGCCCGGCCGGGAAGATGCAACTCAAGCGCGGGATATTTAAATCCCGGGATTGATTTGCAATTTTGAATGCCTACATTTGCAGCCCTATTTCGAATTAGGCTGCAAGTATAGACGTACCCTTATTCTTTTCAGAAACTGATGCCTGAAGAAGTCTCCCCGTAACTTTCTAGCCCAGACAGTCTTTGTCTCTAATCAGACCACATCTGATGTTTTATCTTGTCCTTCTTGCATATCTAAGTCTCTTGCATATTTGTGTCCCTCCTTGGCTCACTCTAGGGACACGTCTACACAGCAGGGCTAAAGCCAAAATAAGCTATGCAACTTGAGCTACGCCAATTGCATAGCTTAAGTCAAAATAGCTTATTTTAGCTTTTGGTGCTGTCTACAAGAAGGAAGTCTGAGTAAGAGCACTCTTCCTCCAACTCCCCTTACTCCTCATAAAATGAGGGTTACAGGAGTTGGAATAAGAAGTCCTTCAGCTCGACATTATTTTGACATTATGTTGAAATTACTGCTTGTAGTGTAGATGCGGACTATGTTATTTCGGAATAACATTAGTTATTCCGACATAACACTTCTTCGTAGACGTACCCTAGGAGCCTGCCCACCCTAAAACCAGCTCTAATCACCAGGATGAACTCTTGTTTCAGCCATTAGTTCTCAGTGCCTGTGGGCCGGACAGCGACAGTTTGTGTACAATGAGTTACAAATGTGTCTCGGAATCAAATTCTTAAAATATGGTTTGCAGACAGTGAATAAACAGGCCTGCTTTAGAAAAAGGGAAGTGGTTTACCTGTTTACCTGGCTTGGTTACAGGCAGAGGAAAATGAAAGCACATTTACATATAACATAGACAAACTAATCAAGTGGACAAGTGGCAGAGGAAACAGTCTGGTGAGCACATCAGATGACAAACAGTAGTGTGAACCCCCAGGAGGTCAATCAGGATTTTGAGGCAAATACAATAGACTATGGAAAATATAAAAGGAGGAAGAGACATTCTAGTTGTATCTCTCTCCTCTGATTCTGTGACTCTATCTACCAGAAGGGCTGGAAATGCTGGTGGTTTGATGTACTTAAGAGAGCAAAAATAGCAGATTACCAAGGTTAAGTCTCAGACACAAGAAAGTGTGTTTTATTTTTATTTATTTGTAGCCATTTTCTATTTTTGTTGTCTCCGATTAGCATCAATTATATCTTTCGTTTTTAATAATAAACTTATTCTTAAGTTTTACTATAAACCATTCCGGTGCCCTATTTTAAAGTAAAGTCTGTCTCCACAGGAAGTCAACAGGTTTGTCTTTGGAGGCAGCACACATAACAATTCTGTGAGTGTCCAGTGAAAGGGACTGGATTCTGCACGGATATGCTGGGGCATGTCTACCCAGCAGGGCTAAAGTTGAATTAAACTACGCAACTTCAGTTACGGCAATTGCATAGCTGAAGTCAAAATAGCTGAATTTGGCTTTTGGCGCTGTCTACACAGCAGGAAGCCAAAGGAAGAACACTCTTCCTTCAACTCCTGTAACCCTCATTGTATGAGGAGTAAGGGAAGTCGGAGGAAGAGTTCTCTATTTCTAAATAAGTACTATGTAGATTCTCCCAATTTCAAAATAATCTATGCAATTGATGTAGTTCAATTTGCATAGCTTATTTCAAGTTAAGCCCTGCTGTGTAGAAGCACCCTAAGACTGACAGAGTCTCATTGCATTTGCTGGTAAGGCAGACAGACAGGTATGGCAGGCAGCTGACACATAGTTTAAACTCCAAGAAAGTTTTCCCTTGCTGAGGAAGAGATGTAACAGTAGCTTTTGGTTCTGGGTGCCCTGGGGAGAGCATCACAATGACCTGCACAGAATTAATCCATTCTTCAATAAGCCTTTATTTGTATGATCCCTTGGATCATCATGCCTTCTTTCTTCTGACATCAGTGAATTGCTTATGGAAATCATTACATTGCAGACATTACCGTAGAGTGTAATCTAAAATTGTTTACTATGCTACAGTGAGATTTTCATCTACCAGAGTCTCAAATACAAAGATATAATCACATAAAGAAATGCAACACTGCCATTGTAGAAAAGCTACATATTGATCTTATCCAATCTCAGCATTCAGCCTCAAAGATTTGCAAGTTGCTAAATGAGCATTTAAACCCAAATAACATGCTGAAGGTGTTACAGGGAATGAGATCTCCGAAAAATTCTCTCTCAGATTGGGATAATATTTCTTATGACATTCAAAGATATTTCTGGTCCAGCACATGAATATAAATCAGTGCACAACTGTATGGAATTGCTTATCCAGAATCAGGGTGTTAAGAATTGTAAATTGTTAGAGATATGATGAAAATAAGGTAACCATTTGTGTGCATGGTAAAAAACTGTCCCTTTCTACAGTAATACCTTTTATGAGAGATAGTTTTAAAAGAACTATAAACTGATTTTGGGGATTTCATTTTGATGGTCAGGTAGTAAGAAATTTTACATCTTTTAAATAAATGGGGGGGGAAAGTAGTTCCAGTAGAGAGCAAAAATTGCAAATAATAATAATAATAATAATATGAATGAACTGGAAAAGCAAATAAACTCACATTGTTGCTGTTTCAATCAGTGTTTTATTGGCTACTGCCAAATGCAAAAATAGGTTCTTTTGTTAGGAAAAGGAATGCTAGGATTGTTATGGAGTTCATTTTAAAGCCCCTATTGTGATTATTTATCTCTAGTGACAATGAAGACAGGGTCTTCTGCATCCTGGCTAGCCATGTACTGTATATAACTTAGACTTGTTTTGCAGTCTGGAGACCAGCATATGCAGGTGGAGGTTTTTTCAGTCCTTTGTATGTGTGCCTTGTTTTTGTTTGTTTTTTTGTTTGTTTGTTTGTTTGTTTGTTTGTTTTTACCACCTATCCTGTGCTTTCTATTTCAGTTAAATACCGTCCATATGATTTTGGTTAATGGTGTCGTTTGCTTGTTGTGACTGCTGTGTTGAAATAGGCCCACTTCCTGAAAATGTGCACATGCTTAGCCTTAATCATATCATAATAATACCCTGCTCTTATTCAGCACTTTTCATCAGCAGATCTCAAAGTGCTTTGCAAAAGAGGCAAGTATCTTTATCTCGAGGTAGCAGGGGGGAAGTCCTACTGGAGTTGCTGGGACTATTCTCTTGCTTAAAGTCAAACACATGCCTAAGTGTTTGCAGGATGAGGGTCACAGTATGTACTGAAAATACAAATGAATATTAATAAAAAGAAAAACAACCTCAAGGAAATCAGTGGCACAGGGGCTTAGGAGACACACACACACACACACAGAGAGAGAGAGAGAGAGAGAGAGAGAGAGAGAAATGCATGATGTTATTTTGTACAGTGTCTTTAAAAAAGAAACAAAGAATAAGAGCAAAAAATAGGAGACACTGAGCCCTGGTCTACACTAAGGAGTTATTTCAAAATAACACCCTTTATTTCGAAATAACAAGCGTAGCGTCCATACTACAAAGCCCGTTATTTCAAAATAAGGGGCTGGTTTTTTGAAATAATAACTCCTGCTTTCCTTGGGGAATATGCTTATTTCGAAATTGTTATTCTGGGAGTTATTGTTTTGAATTTAGTTATTTTGAAATAATTTCCTAGTGTAGACATGCCCCAATAGAATGAAAGATCTGGAGGGTAAACCAAAGTCATAGGCCATAGATTGCTTGAGAATCAGAGAGACAAAAGCCAAATGCCAGAGCTGGATGGTTAACTGGAGTCATGAGCTCAAGGTGCAGCCAAGTATTGAAGCCAAAGAGGAGCAAGTGCTGGAGCAGAGCAAGAGCAGGAGCAGTGACTGGAACAATAGCTAGGAGCAGGCAAACATGAATATCTGATGACTGCTACTTCAGAGTTCAGCTCAGATTTTGATTTTGGAAAGCACTTTAAGTGATGGTAGAAGCACAGGTCCTATTGATTTTCAAGTCACTTAGTGCTTTTGAAAATCATGCCCTACATAATTATACATTTGAGAATTTGGTAATTTGAGAATAGCCCACCCACCCACACCAGTAATATTGAAGCTTGTAATTTTTTAAGGCCATCCTTGCTTTGTTACCCAACTCATTTTAATTGCTTTAATATCACAGAGAAAATTGAAATAGCTTTCAGTTCTCTCAGTTATTATGTACCTCTCAAAGAAGTGGGAGAAAATTATTGGTAATTATATCATGTTTTGATAGCCATATTCCTACACATATGCTTATGATTTGCCGGTAAAAATATTACTGCTAGCTTAAGGGTAGCAAGAAAAAGTGAGACTATAATTTGAGATCATTGTCTAGCAACTGGCAGCCTTAATATCTGAGGAAGACTGCAGGATAATAATTTGCTGCAGACCTGTTCTATTTCTTTTACCTCATTGTTATGATTCATTAATGTAAAATAACACAAGCACAGAAGGTCAGAATTGATTTTTTTTACCCTACTGGAAAGTTTCATCTTTTCATTAAAATCCAAAAAAGTCAGGTTTTTATGAAAAATGCTATTGTTTGAGGAAATTAAATACTTTCCATAGATGTGTTTTTTCCATCCAAGAAGAGTTTTGCCAGCAATTTTTCCACCAGTCCTAACAAGAAGCCTCATATAAGAGCAGTTCATTATTATGTCAGACGTTATAGAGATGTATAATGACAGTCCCTGCCCTGAGGTCTTTACATCTAATATTGGACTATTCAACAGAGCCTGAGGGAGTTCCAATGCCTGTAGAGATTCAATGGGATTTGGACACTCTAACTCCCTTATGCCCCTGGACAATTCCCATCACAAACTCACAAGACAAAGGAAGGAAGAAATGAGGTTCTTCCCTGCACTATCCCCATTGTCCAGATGGGGAACTAAGGCACAGAGGCCCAACTATGGGAAATCATCCCTTTTCAGGCAGAGTGCTCAGTTGCTTTCCTTCTGCATCAAATTAAGGGGAAGATTATCAAAAGTTCTCAGTACTCAGCAGCTCCCCATTGTCTACCTCCAGAAATCACTTAGTCACATACTTAACTTCTAGCATGTGCATAAGTCCTGTTGGCTTCCTGCTTCAATGCTGTCCTGATTAGGGATGTTTTCCTGAACCACAAACCAGAAGAACAATGACCTTTGCTAGTTCTAGGACAAAAAGGGGGTTAGTGAGTGGGTTAAACATTGTTGTAGTAAGCTATACAGGCAGTGACTGCAGAGATGTTAATTGGTCATTTTACCTTGACCAGTTCCTTACAGTACCTGCTAACCATTTATGCTAAACAAACAGTTCCACCTTGCATTTAGCTGAGAGGCTCAGAGTATCATTCCCAGATCTGAAGCAGAGCTGTGTGGCTCATCAGCTTATCTCTCTCACCAACAGAAGTT
The DNA here is from genome assembly GCA_032595735.1 of Pelochelys cantorii. Taxonomy (NCBI): domain Eukaryota; kingdom Metazoa; phylum Chordata; order Testudines; family Trionychidae; genus Pelochelys; species Pelochelys cantorii. The sequence goes on from CM064326.1 coordinate 243,571,606, forward strand.
GACCCAATAAAAAATATTATCTCACCCACTCTGCCTTTCTAATATCCCAGAATTGACATGGCTACACTCACACTGAATAGAAATGCCATTTTCAGGCTTTACCACAAGACCATTGTTCCTCTGAATTTTCAAGGTTTCTTTTAATCCTTTATCCTCTTTCACACCACTTCCCCACAGGTACTGGCTTGGCAGGATGTCTTGTGAGGATTCTGTGTTGGCTAAGGTGTCACTTGTATTGTTTAAGGCCAAAATGGAATGAAGCCAGTGAAGCTAGATTTCCTCTTGTGGGCACTTGTAGCTGAATGTGATAGAGGAATAAAAGAGGAATTGAGGAAACAATGTGTCTGATTTCACTTGGTGTGTGTGTGTGTGTTTATGTGGTAAATGTTGTTACATTCATAGGTTTATTGTTGTGAAAATGTGTTTTATAGTCATATTCCCTCATTAGCTCCTTATTGGGGGATAGTGTATAAAACAGAAATATACTCACACAATACATATTTAATATATCTATTTTTAAAAGTAACATTTTTGGAGACTAACTACAATTTTTGATGAGCAATAGTAAAATCTTTCATTGATGCTTGAGATCTTATACCTGGAATCTACTTAAAATGGAATAGTCATCTGTGAATTTTAATAGGTATTGTAATGCTGCCCTATTATGTTTTTGTTGTTGTTGTATTTTGATTTATGAACATCAGACTTTGTTACCTGATCCAAATGGAAGCATCTTTGATTGAATACAAGACCAATACAGTATTCTACCTCTGGGACTTTTCCTCCCAAGGTACTTTACTCTACATTTAAGAATTGCTTCATCATTGAAATGTAATGAACTGGGCACATAGTAGTGAGAAATCTTGGCTTAGACGAAGGGCTGAGTTCCCATCATCTCATATCACATCTCCTCAAAGTTGTGTCCATTTGGGAAGGCCAACATTTTGACCACAAAGTACACATAAACATATGCACCTTCAGAGAGCTAAGCAAAAATTTTGTCTGAAACATTTTTGGCAAAGCAGATTCAGAGACACTGAAACATTTTGTGAATTTGTATCAGTTTCATCAAACTGATTTGGAAAAATTAACAAGCAAACCAAAATAATCTCTGAAAAAAATAGAAATGTTTTGTTTCAGGTCATTTGCTGCACTGTTGTAGCCATGTCAATCCCAGTATATAAGACAGACAAGGTGGGCAAGGTAATATCTTTTACTTGTCCAACTTCCATTGATGAAAGAGACAAATCTTTGAGCTTACAGAGCTCTGCTTCACTCCTGGAAAAGATACTCAGAGTGTCAGAGCTAAATGCAAAGTGGAACAGATAAGGAGTTAACACGTGTTACAAGAGACCATTCATGGTAAAGTTAACACCTGTATAGTCACAGGACATAGGTGGTTTAGTATGTTATAGATCATTGTAATGAAATGTACATCCAGTATCTTTATTAAGTCCATGATTTTTGCTGTCTAGCAGAGTTATGAATTTAAGCTTGTCTTTCAAAGGTGTCGTGAAAGTTTCCTTTGAGAATGAGGACTCAGAGGTCAGATATGGTGTGATCATATTGTGAAAATTGTTCACCCAGGGATGATATGGTGTCTTTGTCTTTTTTTGTTTTTCTATGTCAGTTCATTCAAGAGCATAGTGATTGGCTAGTTCCACCCACATAGTTGTTATTGAGGAATTTAGTGCACTGAATGAGGTACATAACAGGTTCAAATAGGAATGTGTGGGATCCATAGATCTTGAAAGGTGTGTTGGGAAATACTGATCATCACAGCAGTGGCAATATGTCTATCAGTTTTGCATATGTTTTTATGGCAGAGGGTGGTGTCATTTTGAGTTGAGGTGTCTGTGGGTGTTTGCTTCTGACAATGAGCTTGGTGAAATTGGAGGGTTGTTTGAAGGCCAGAAGAGTGAGTCGGGGAAAAATTTACTAAGTATTGTCTCCATCGAATATGGCATGTAATTGTTTAATGATATCCCATACGGTTTCCAGTGTGGGATGCTAGTGTGCAGTCAGAGTTTATTTTTCCACTACATTGAATCAGTTTCTTTTGGGATATTTGGGTGGCCCATTTTATGATGCAATCTACTTTTACTGGTGGGGTGTTCTTGTTGAGTGATGGTTTAAAAAGTGTGCTAATCTCACACTTTCTCCTTGGAGCATATTCTGTGGCATCTGAATGCCTGGCTTTAGACAGCAGATTTCTTAGGCTACGTCTACATTGCAAGGTTTTTGCGCAAGAAGTCTTTTGCAGAAGAGTTCTTGCACAAAAACTCATCCACACCTCAAAGCGTGTCGCAAAAGCTATACACTTTTGCACAAGAAAACATCCATACTGCATTGATGCTCTTGCACAAGAAAGCACCTGTGCTTTTTTCTCATAGGGGTTTCTTGCACAAGAAACCCCTCTGGAGCATCCACACTTGCTTTCTTGTGCAATAGCGGTAGCTCTACAAGCAGTTATGCCTCAGAAAAGGAGGTTTACCTACGGCGGAAAAAGCCCTCTGTTCTGCTGTTTAACTGCCCATTTAATTGCGCAAGAGCTCATTTGAGGTGTGGATGCTCCGCAGATTTTTGCACAAAAACCTTGCAGTGTAGCCTTAGTGTGTTTGATGTGGTTACTGGAACTGTGGAAGTATGTGTGGTGACCTGTTGGTTTCTTGCATATAATTGTCTATAGAGCTTCCATAGCTGATGGTGATCATGGTATCTAGGACTCTAGAGATGTTGATGGTAAGGTGGTGGTTATTGTAGTTGTGGTGGGAAATCTAGGAGAGAATGCAGAACATCTGTTCAGAGAATGAAAATATCATTTCTGTATCTCAAGTATATCATTGATTTTTGTGGTACAGTTTACCAGAAATTCTCCCTCAAGGCAGCCCATAGAAAAGACTGGTTTATTAAGTATCATTCTATATCACTCGTGGCAGTTCCTATCATTGGACAATATTAATTATTAAATGTAAAATTATTGTGGATAAAGATGAGATTGGTGAGATGCTCGGGGTGAATATTTGAGTGTTGTCCATTACTTGGTAGATATTTAAGGAAGGCAACAATTCTGTCATTGTGAGGGATGTTGGTACACAGGGAAATAGCAATTTATGGAGACAAGAATAGGGTTCTGAGGGAGGTTGTTAATGTTACAAAGTTTGAAGTTGACACTTTTAAAACAAAACATTTTGATTTTTTTGGTCCAAAATGACATTTCATTGCAAAATTTCCTTTAAAATATACAGGTTGGACTTCCCTGGTTCAGCACCCTTGGGACCTGACTGATCCCAAATGAGGGATTTTACAGGACCATGGAAGGTCATTTTTGACCTCTCTGCCACTGACCCTCCTCAGGCATGGCTCAGCCAATGGCCTCCCAGACAGCTCCCCCCATGCTGTTAGCCCCGCTGCCCTGCCAGCCCCACTGGGTTTCCTGGCCCCACCAGAGGGCCTCCCTGTGGTGCCCCGGGCTCCCCGCAGCCTGCTGCCCTGCCAGCCCACAGTGCTCCCAGCCACCAGCCCTTCACCAGGGCTCTCTGGTCCTGGAACATCTGTGGTCCTACAGGACCATGGATGTTGGTGGACCAGAGTGTCCCAGTTTAGAGAGGTTCAAGCTGTACTGAATTTTTATAAAAGAAAATTAAATACAAAATTAAAACAAAACATTTTGATTTTGTTGGAATGAAACTTTTCATTTGACACCAACGATCCCTAATGAACTAAAAAAAACCCATTATTAACACAGTTACCCATACTTAACTGCATGCACACACACGCACATACATATTATATTTCTTGATGTATGTGGGGAGCCCAATGTAATATAAAACCTGTACATCCTTATGATTTCATTTAAACGGTGGAACAGAAGATTCATTGTCTGTCTTTTGTTGCATAGAAACTGAATTTAAAGCCCCAGGGGTTGTAGTTTTAGTAGAAGTATTTCATATCTATTATTCTTGAGATGTCAAATGGATCACTAAATTTTCAACACCTAATTAACTCTGGTATCAAAAGATACTCTCCATATTTTACAAAAATATTTAATCTTTCTTTTATTTAAATGTCTACTACTACTTTGCCTTCATTGTGATTAGAAGCTGATGAGTTCTCACCACTTTCCTACACAAAGAAAAGGAAATTAGAGCTGTAAAGTGTCGGGAACACCTGTATGAATAATAATTGCAATAAAAGTCTGAAACATTTAGGGCTCTCTTCCAGCTTTCAGAGCCAGAGTTGTGCTGAGTGAGGGTGACGGTGGGGGTATTTGGGAATGCCTGGTCTCCTGAAGAGACAAGTCAAATGCCTCCAAAGGCATGAGTGATGGGAGAATATTTTCAATCGCACATATTTACTATATATTTTAGAGAGTTAGTTTGATCAAGAACTCTTGCTGAATGGTAAGAGCTAGGACCACAAAATTCAGTGTACTGCTTCCTCTTATCATAACTTAAAGCAGCATAAGGTTTTGGTTATGCCAGGGAAATGGGATGTGCCTAGAATGGGATTGCTTCTCATAAAACCAAACAGAAATGAGACAGAATCACCAAAGCAAGTACAGTCCTCAAAACTGACATAACTGAACAAATGTTGAAAGGGACTGAACCAAGATGAGCCAGTAAAATAGGATGAACCTGCAATAGGATTGTTTCTCAATAAACCTTACAGAAAAGAGATAAAACACAGATATTAGGTGTACTGTATTGTTTTGGCACAGCTAAATAAATCAATGGTTAAGGTTTGAAAACAAGAAAACAAAGTTATTGGAAACCAAATTGACTATAGCCCTTTTTTGTTAAAAAATAGTGAATGATAGGAGTTTATAGGGATGAAGAAACAAAATACACTTGATGAAATTCCTGAATTATTGACCCAAGCAATACTGGGTAAATCTGCTAGGACTTATATAAATACGGGAGTTATATAAAAAAGGCTACACCTACACTGCAGTTATTTCTGAATAAGCTATTCCGGCATAGTTACTCAAAAATAGCTTATTTTGAAATAGCACGTCTACACTGCAGGGAAGCCTCAAAATTAGTCCAAGGCAGGCTTCTCTAATGTAGACATGCTATCTCGATTTAGAGCCCCAAAAGGAATAACTTAGAATGGCCCTGGTGAGGGGCTAGTTTGAAATAGCAGAAGTGGTGTGTCTATACACGCCTTATTTCAAAATAGCTATTTCGGAATAGGCATTATTCTTCATAGAATGAGGTTTACTGAAGTTGGAATAAGCCATCCATTATTTCAAAATTATTTTGAAATAACAAAATTGCTGTGTAGATGCTTGCATAGTTATTTCAGAATAACAGCCGTTATCCCGAAATAACTTTGCTTTGTAGACACACCCGAAAAGACCTGACATCAACTCCTTGAAGTCTATGGTGGAGGTTTGTTAATGAGGGGTTTCAACATATGGAGACAGATCGTGTCCATATTGGGGTCACCTTCACTGACTGTGTGAACAGTGCACGATGGATATGTATCCCACAATAAAGTGTTGTGGGAAAGCACAGCTTTCCTCCAAGTTCTCCCAAAACATTCTCGGCTGCTGGAAGCAACATCATGAGTAGCTCTGTGAGCTCTCTGCTGAGGAATGTCAAAGCAGCACCATGTCTGTCCCACTGCCCCCACTCCCTGCCCCTCAGCAGCTATTTGCCTGCTGCTGTGTTCCTAGTGCAGGGCAGTATGGGAGCAGTCCAATGATTTGTTCCCCAAACAGAACAACTCACTGAGCTGTCAGATCCCAGAGCTTTGAAAGGGGAGGGGCATATGCCTGCTGGGCAGAAGTGATGCAAACACTGAGTACAGCCATCAGGGCAGGCATTGTGGGGTATTAGCAGAAGTCAGTTCTGTCAACAAAACAAACAGTAGAATCTACACTGGTTCTTTGTCCGCAATAAAGGGAGGAAAAAGGCAAAAGTATCTCATAGGGATGGAAGTTTTTTGTCACCAAAACTGGGTGTTTTTCCCCACAAAATTCTCATTGCAGTGTGAACACTCTCACTGTTTTGTCACCAAAAGGCACCATAGCTGGTAGTGGGCCTGCTGGGAAAGAGTTAAAGGGCCTTGGACCTACTGGGATCTGGGAGGTGGGCTAAAGGGCCTTGGTGCAAAGGGAAGCAGGAATAGCCATCAGGCAGAGCAAATGTACTAGAATTTGGGACATTTGGCTCTTGAGAAAAGAAACCCTACCTAGGGACAGACTGGGGAAAAAGTAAACATGAGGTAAAGCAAACATGGTGAGACAAATTCTGTTCCACCCACATCTCAGGAATGCTGAAGTGATGTATAGGGAGCAGAACTATGTAGCTTGGGATTTGGGGAGGATTTTATTACCTCTACTTTAGTTCCCTCAGTAACCCTTTTGTAGTGGGCATGCCAGGTGTGGGACAGGGAGTTCAGGGCCAGCCCACAAAATTTTGGCACCTGAGGCGGGGAACTCAAATGATGCCCCTATATGCACATATGCACCAGCAGCAGACACAATTTTCTACACTCTGAGTCCTAGTGGCACCCCCCCATAGTCTGGTACCTGAGGCGACCGCCTCAGTTCGCCTCATTATAGGGCCAGCCCTGAGGGAGTTGGACTGGTTCCTGCCTTTGTGGAGTTCCTGAGGCAGCCCTTGGGAAGATGAAATATATCAGAGAACTCTTGGGACTGCTTCCATTTATGGCGGGGACTGTTTTGCCCTTCAAGAGAAATTCTGAAATGAAAAGTAGTATTAGAATGAAAAATCAAACTGTTTTGCTTAAAAATGTTGAAAAAAAAGTCAGTGTTTTTGTCTGCTCATTTGTTTTCCCCAAAACAACTTGGTGAAACTAATACAAATTCACAAAATGTTTGTGTCACCAGATCTGAGGGGGGATTGCACCTTTACCCCCGGTTCTCCCTGGTGCTTTCTGTGCAGCACTTCATGAAGTCCTAGCACAGCAGACAATGTCAACCAAGGCAACAAAGCCCGAGAAGAATGTTTAGTCTAGGAAAGGGGTCAGCAGCCTACAGCATGCGTGTTATGTGAGCCAATTTTCAGTGACTTGCAGGGCGGGAGCTCAGCAGCTCGTGCAGCTACTGGAGAGCTGTCCCTCTTCTCCACGGCAGTTTAAGCTACGGTGGGGGGAGGTAGAACTGGGGCAGAGCAGTGCCTCTGGGGCTGGCCCCAGACTGCATGGCTGCAGCAGTTGCTGCAAGGGGGTGCAAAGCTAGGTAAGTGTTTTGCCTCATGCCCAGACCTCCACACCCCACTCCCCCTCACTCACTCCCCTCCCCCTGCCAATACCCCACATCCCCAGCTTGCTCTGACACCCTCCCTTGTTCCTGCACCCTCTCCCCTGGCCAGACACCTGCCCCACCCTGTTCCTGCATCCACCATTGCTCCTGCACCCTCCCTCCTGGCCACACACTGCACCCTCCCTTGCTCCTGCTCTCTCCCCCCTGGCCAGACACTCTACTCCCAGCCTGCTTCTAAACCCTACCTCCCACCCAGACCTCACAACCTCTCCCCCTTCTGCACCCCACCTCCCTCCCAAATCCTGCACCTCCATCTCTATCCCACACGCTGTCAGCCCTGTCCCATACACTGAACCCTTCGTTTTTGTCCATACCCCAGAGCCTAAGGGGGTCCATAAAATCCATTAACTTCTGCACCCCAGAAAAGTAAATCTGAACATCAGTCCTCCCTGTCCCTTCCCCTCACCCTGTGAGGCTGGAGTGCCAAAAAAGTGAGGTGTCTCAATTGGGGGTCACATCAGTGAGGGTTGGGAGTTTTTGGAGGAGGTCTTTTTTTTCTGACTTGTGTGGTCCCCAACTGATTTTTCTATGGGTCAGTGGCCCCCGACCCAAAAAAGGTTCCCCACCCCTGCCATAAATAAAGAAAACTTGGAAACCTTTTGAGCTGAACATAATTTTTCACTTTATTTAAAATGAAGTTTGATAAACTAACATGAGAAAGTTAAAACGCTTCATCTGTCTAATAATTTAAATTAAATCATTCTCCCTAGTTGTTGCTGGTTCAGAAAATATAGTCACCATACCCAGACTGACCCTACTCCCCCATTCTGCCTCCCCGCCCCTCCCGCCCGGCACACAGATCCATGAATAAGTTAAATCTTGGAACATCACTTTTAAAAGGTTGCCGGCCCCTGGTCTCGGGCCTCACCTAATTTGGAACATGATTTTATAACAAAAAACTAAATGTAGTTATACCTTACCCCAGTGAGTGCCTTTAACTTCGATTTATGAGTGTATTATTTAGTTTGGAGTAGAGTAGGGTTGCCTTTGCCAGTTATTTGCAATTGCCAAGATGTCCCACCATACAGTGAGTGATTTTATTGTCTCTACTGTAGCTCCCTCAGTAATCCTTGCATAGGGGGCATGTCAGATGTGGGAAAGGGAGGTAAAAAAGGGATGTAATGAAGAGATGAAGAGCTAGTATGTGTATGTGTGAATATTTACAACAGACACCATTACAGATAATATAAGTCTCAGAGGGGGGTAGCGGTGTTAGTCTGTATCTGCAAATACAATGAGGAGTCCTGTGGTATCTTAAAGACTGAGGGTACGTCTACACTAGCCCCCTAGTTCGAACTAGGGAGGCTAATGAGGGCAACCGAAATTGCAAATGAATCGCAGGATTTAAATTTCCCGCGCTTCATTAGCATGTTCCCGGCTGGTCGCCATTTTGGAAATTGACTAGCCCGGAATAACTGCCCGCGTCTACACGCAGCAGAGAAGGGCAATTCCGAAATAAACCCCTTACTTTAATTCCGCGGCAGAGAAGGGCGATACCGAAATAAACTCCTTACCCCTTGCCAGTTAAACTCCATGAGGTTTAACTGGTAATTCGAAGTAAGGGGTTTATTTTGGAATCGCCCTTCTCTGCCACGTGTAGATGCGGGCAGTTATTCCGGGATAGTCAATTTCCAAAATGGCGATTGTCCGGGAACATGCTAATGAAGCGTGGGAAATTTAAATCCCGCACTTCATTTGCAATTTCGGTCGCCCTCATTAGCCTCCCTAGTTCGAACTAGGGGGCTAGTGTAGACATACCCTAACATATTTATTTGGGCATAAGCTTTTGTGGTTAAAAACCACTTAGTCAGATGCATCCTTCTCTTGCTTTTTGAAGATATGTTGATTCTATCCCTTCCTTAACAACACAGCAGAGCAATAATAAACCCTGTTATTTCTGTGTTGTGTTAAGTTTCCAGTAAAAGTAATTTACTCTCCCAGAATAGAGAGCTGTACATTAGCGAACAGATTATACCTCCACAACCGGAAGCTGCAAATGTTTGCCTTTTTAGTGCACTAGGCAGTGAAAACAGAAGAGAAAGGAAGATATATATTACATTAACATTACATTGTTTTCTTGCTGAAAGAGGGAGGCTGTCCTAGGAAAAGGGTAAGCACTTGGAAAATTTAATGCAGAGTGATGTTTCAGACATAAGTTATCTTCATTTGATTCTTCTCCAGTCTAAATAGTCTGTTGGAAAAAATATTTTGATCAGGCATTAGCACACTTTGCCAGGACACAGGAACAATAAAATATATTTATTTACAGGAAACTCTTGAACTCCTTTCTCCGTGACCACAGAACATGGGTTCAGAAGACCTGTGTTCCAATCTTGGCTTGCCTACTGGATGATAATGGGCAAGTCCTCTCCCTTCCCTGTGCCTCAGTTTCCCCCTTTCAGAAATGAGGATATTGACACTTAAATGCTTTAAAATCTGGTGATAAGTGCTATGTATGAGCAAGGTGGTATTTTTATTATCTTGATTGATCTAGAACAGCCGTGGCCAACCTGCAGCTTATGAGCTGCGTGCAGCTCTTGCCCCCCAAAAGTGCAGCTCACGAAGCCGCTCCTGCGCCCCCCCAAACAGCCCCCGCCAGCTCCTCCCTGGCCCCCAGCTTCCCTGTGCTTACCGGGTCAGAGCTGTGGGGTTTTAAAAAGGCGCCCAAGATGGCGGCCATCTTAAAGGGGCAGCCTCCTTTTTAATTTTTTTTGTTTTTGCTCAACAATTCTGTTCTGGTCGGCATTTTTTCTGCCTCTGTTTTGGCTCTCTTTGTTAAATGGGTTGGCCACCCCTGATCTAGAACTTCAGCACTCCCAGACTAGCACAATCTTTTGCAATGGAAAAGTCTTAGGAGTAAACGTGCCATTAAACATTGCAAATGTGTGGTCCATAGCTCCATTCCCCTGCTAGGATACATATGGTTTTGGCATGTTGGTTCCACTCTCTCAGCTCTCGCCTCCCATTTACTGTGGCTCAGATTTTCAAAAAAACTTGTCTGCCATTGTAGACAGAAAAAAGACATGCTAGATTTTCAAGTGTTTATAACCTGATTTTCAAAAAAACTCAGCATGCTGTGACTATTTTTTTCTGAATCAGTTCACTTGTTTTGATGCTTAACTGGGAGCTGAGTGACATATTAGGGTATATATGATTTTTCTTGTGTGAAGCAACGAGTGTAATGGTTATAGCATTGGATTGTGAGCTACCATTCCTGTGTTCTTCTTGTGTCTCTGTCATTGACTTCCTGTGTTCTGACAATATTTTAACAATGGGCTTCTAAGAAAACAAATCTCCCTAGCCTGCAATTAACCCTGTATGCCATAGCCTTTGAAACAGAGAAGGGGGAAAGAGACTGAGGAATCTGTACATTTATTAACGAAACCACATATTAAGGAGGAAGACAGCCCCACATGTCAAACAAACTTCATTTGACTGTATTTGCTAAACATCTGAGACTTCATATCTGGAAAAAATATGTTTTGTATGGAGTAGCATGGTACTTAGCTGATGTGATCTGAAATGGGAGTGGGGATGAGTTGACCAGACTTTGTTGATGGGACCAAAGGAATCCAACTTAGGACATTATTGTTTAAAATGTATCTGACAGCTGAGTCCATCTGGTGCACTCCATAGACTAAACATTTTCTCTCCATCTCTGACAGATGTGAACTCCACACAGAAGGAGGGAAATCACCCTGTCCTTCTAAAATCACCCTATGCTTTCCTTCAGTGTTGTGACTGAATGTTAACAATTGACTAGTGAAAACCCCTTCCAGCATAATGGATGTGACCCTGTGTGAGTCAGTTAATGTCTCTGTTCCATTTTTAACATGGATATAATAATACATACTTACTTTACGAGGACGGGAGGCTTAATTAATGTTTATAAAGTGCTTTGAGAAGAGATCTGAGGATGAAAGGCGCAATGCAAGTGCAAAGTATTATTATTTTTATTATCGCTTACAGCTACATAATTGATGAAATATTCCAAACCTAATCCCCCACAGACTCACTTCTGTTCTATAAACCCCGATCATCTTCATGTACAAGCTGCTAATGCTTTACACTGGCTCCAAAGTATTCAGATGTACAGAACTTGTGCTGGTAGCATTAGCTACATCAGTGGTCTCTTTTTGTTGCTAGTGCTACCGCCTGATAGCTGTCCTCATCCATTATCTCCTTTGGCTCAGGATTCATGAATCTTGCTGCAGTTATTAAAAGAAACTCCAGGGAATGCAAGTAAAGGGGACTCTCATTACTAAATCACATCTTAAATGACAGCTAACAAAGTAGCCATTTCTTTTAGACCTTTCAAATTACTAGATCCAGAGTCTCATGCAGGTGTAAATCAATTTAGCTCTATTGACGTCAATGCCACTACACCAATGTACAGTGCCTGAGGATCTGATACTGCTCTACCCCAGTCTTCTGCACTCCCATTTCTTGTGCCAGGGTGTAGTAACCCAACCCTTGCTGTGGCAGGGGAACAGTTAAGTCTGTTCTGACCTCGGGCTTTTGAGGCCTAAATAAGTGGGGAGAGGGAGTTGAGTGAATGGGTCAAGACTACTCTTTGAAGTAGCTAAAGGTCTGAAATGAAGATAAAGATTATTTCAGGGGAAGTCAGAGAAAGAGAAGGAAAGAAGTTAGCAAGAGGAAGCTAATGCAAGAGCTAAGGGAAGGCAAACTTCTAAACCCAGAGTGGTGAGTATAAACCCCACTAGACCTCTTATCCTGTCTGTGTGAAATCTCTTCAGTTTTATTTTAAGACACCTGACAGAGTAAGCCCACAACAAAGCTCTCCCTTGGCAAAACTGAATTGTTGGGCTCTGCCTGGTGATCCCAGCAGCTTACAGTGCTGACTTATGCTTGCAATCCTACCAGCAAACAGTGCTGAAATGGCAATTATATTATGAAACAGTTTGAAAAGAGAGACGTTTGGTCATACTGGCACTTACACAGTAATCTCTTTAAGGATGATGAAGAGAGATGGGAAGTGGCTTTCACAACAGTCAAGCCTTCTGTTTGGAAACTGTTGGTTGAACCTCAGTGGTCATCCAACAGTGTGGCCTTCTGGTACCACTATTCCATGGCTGCCCTCATATTTCTTCAAGAGTGCTTGAGGGAGAGAGGCTGTGACTTGCTTCTATCCTGTTGTTGCCTTCATTCTATTGGGTGGTGTCCTCTTGATTGTCTGTATTGCTCATAATCCTCCTTTTTTCTGACTCTCTTCTATCAGGCCAGCTGATAGCACGGGTTCTTTCTAAGTTGTAGTCCTGGCCTGGGTCCAATCAGCCTAGATGTGATTGTTGTCTGGTACTACTCTGCATCTGTCTTCACTTTCTTCTCCACTGCTCTCCTAAGTCTGTAGCTACTGCTGATTACAGTGCCCCACTCCAGCATGGACTATTTTGCGTTTTGATGGATGGACCCAGACTTGTCCGTGGAGACTTCCGATCCTCAACTCCTTCGTCTGCCTAAATTGCTATTCATTTAACAGTGCCTGTGCCTTGTTGATCACTCCCCTGCTGGGCTGTAGGAGATTATCTCTCATGGGAAACACTCTTGAGTTTCTAGCCCACCAGTCTCTATGCTGGGCTACTCTCTGGAACCTGAGAGGGTGCACTGCAGTAGTCTAACACTGCTAGGTAGACATCCCCTCTGGTCTGTTTTCCGTTTGCTGTCAGTCTGTTGGCTGTCCCTGCTGCAGACTTTGCCTGCCCATTGCTTCGTGAGTACCCAAGAGAAGACATCATGTGCTCAACATCCTATTTGGTGTCTCAAATTCCGGTGCAACATGCTGTGACACATTACTTTTGGGTCAGTGCAGATCCTCAGTTTACGTGAAGGTTTTATCGCCACTAGAAAGTTATTGATCCACTCTGTGCTAGTTTCAACAGGTATAATGATAAATTGTCTCGGAAGGATTGCCATTTCCTTTGTTAGTGGTTCTCCCAGGGCTGCTGGAACTCTGTGTTTCTGTAGTCTCGTGAGCTACATGTGGGGGCCTACTTCTAACTTCAACTTGAAGTATTATATTCTGTTAGAATCCTGGACAGGGCCCATGATGACCCTCCTTTTTCTCGGATGTTGAGGATATTCTGGAGTTGTACTATGACCAGATCCATGGCTTGCTACTCAACAGTGGGTGGCACTCCTGTGTGTCACTAACTATAAACTCCAAATGATAACACCTCTTATTTCATGGGTTTCTTATCAACTTGCATTTGCCCATTGGCCTCAGAATGGTATTATTATACATTACCGCCACCTGGTCACATTTCTCCAGTCTAACACTGCTGCTTATCAGTGGGATTACTTTGCCATTGATTGCACAGTCCATTTGGTCTCAAATTGCTCATTGATCCAACAGCGTCATTGCAAATATGACATTTGGATGACTGGCAGCCCCCTTCTGCAGTGTGTGTATACTGAGAGGGTTTGGTTATACTAAAGTCACACTATAGGCTTCCTGCTTTTCATTGGCAGTCTCTACGTCCTCAGTCATTGCATGTACTGAATGTACTCTTTTTTTTTCTTTCTGGGGTAGGTGCAGCACTGGGATAAAAAGCAGTTCTCCTTTTTCCAACTAACCTGATAGTGTCTCATGTAGGTTGGGCTTTTTTTTTTCTGCTTTTCACATTGCATTCCACAGTACCTATGCTGGATCATGATACCTGCATTCTCAGGTGGGCTGCTTCTGTCATACGTCCTGTAAGCCTCTAGCTTTAGCCTATTTACTTGTTCTGCCCTAGTGCCTGTCATGGAGAGGGGAGCCGACAGCAGCGTTACCTGTAAGCTATGCACTTGTGTGGCCACTCAGGAGAGATTCCATTGCCACCCAGCTGATTAGCAGAGGCTACGTCTACACTACAAGCCTCTTTTGCAAGAGGAAATGCAAATGGAGCACTCATTTGCACATATCATGCTCTCATTTGCATTTCCTCCTCAGATCAGTTGGGTAGATGGCTCCTTTTTGCACAAAAAAAACCCTTTTGCACAAGAGCCATTCTTCCTCATTTTTTGCGCTCCATTTGCATTTCCTCTTGCGGAAGAGGCTCGTAGTTTAGATGTAGCCAGAGTATCGTAAGTCATCTTGATGGGTTCCTGACAGGTCCTTTACTCCATCATTCATGATAAACTTTTGGCTGTGTGCATGTGTGTGCTCCCCTGTCTAAATGCATTAACCATGCACAATTAGTCAACATGACAGACTCCCAGAGAGCCCCCAGAGACCACAAATCAGACAAGGATTGAAAGCACCTGAGTAAGTTTATTGCCAGGTGACATACTATAATAGGGTATGTCTACACTAGCCCCCTAGTTCAAACTAGGGAGGCTAATGTAGGCATTCGAAGTTGCAAATGAAGCCCGGGATTTAAATATCCCGGGCTTCATTTGCATCTTCCCGGGCACTGCCATTTTTAAATGTCCCCCAGTCTGAACTCCGTGCCCGCGGCTACACGCGGCACAGAGTAGGTAGTTCGAATTAGGATCTCTGATTTGAACTACCGGTACACCTCGTTCCACGAGGAGTAACGGTAGTTCGAATTAGAGATCCTAATTCGAACTACCTACTCCGTGCCGCGTGTAGCCGCGGGCACGGAGTTCGGACTGGGGGACATTTAAAAATGGCGGCGCCCAGGAAGATGCAAATGAAGCCCAGGATATTTAAATCCCGGGCTTCATTTGCAACTTCGAATGCCTACATTAGCCTCCCTAGTTCGAACTAGGGGGCTAGTGTAGACATACCCATAGTTATCAGCAAACAGACTCGCCGCTGTGCCACTACATCTATGTAAGCTGTGACAATGGACTTACACCCAACTAAATGCTTTGGATTATAGCATCCCCCCACAGTCAGTCGACAATCACCCTTTGAGGTGCACTTTTATACACAGGTACAAACAAGTTACACATCACCCCTGACATATCAGGTTGCTACCGTCTGTTAGCTAGTTACTGCCCCTTATCTCACAGAAGGAGGTTTCCATTACTATCCATCGTGCTGTCAATTTAGATCCGGTCCTGAACCTGAGTCAGTGTGTATGTTATTTGTGGAGTATGTGCTGGTACCAGGATGTTTCTTAAAGAGGTGTTCTGTTACAACCCCTCTGGACTGTGCTTACAGCCTATGCCTAGTACCTCTTAGGTATGAGTGTTTCTGTAATATCAGCCCTGTTCTTGCCAATTTTTGTGAGCAGGACCTGCCTGTTGCTCACAGCTTAACTCTACTAAAGAGACACCAGAAGAGTCTGGTCCAGTTGGCTGAAGCATGCCTAAAACAGAGAGCAGGTCGCAGGAAGGGATAACAAACAGCAAGAAAGCTCCTGTGACTCAAAAGGTGATGACTCTTGTTACAGAGGAGAAAAGCTGGCAAGCCTCCTTTGCCCACATAGACTTACCAAAACCCAGAAAGCCCTTTGAAAGGGGAGAAAGGCTGAGCATTTCTTGCAGGGTCACACAGGCAGTTTCAGAACCTACCTTAGGATCCACTATGAATTGGAGCCTTTTCAGACCTGTTTATAATTTTTCAATTGGCTTTGCATTTGTCATGAATGTTTCCCTTCTCTTTGTGCACTCTGCTACTGCTGAACTATTGGTAACTGAAAAAAGAAGAAGAAGAAGAAGAAAAGTATTATTTTAGGTATTCCGGTGATTCATTGTAATTCCCCATGGCAAATGATCCCAGCGCCATAGGGAACCTTGGAACTTGACTGAAGGAAATACAAAGTCTGAGTCTATATGTATTGTCATCCTCAGATCTAAGAATATAAAAAAGGGAAGGGGGGCTGAGAGGGGGCTTAATGAACAACCGGTTTCCATAGTAACCAGTTTGGAAATCTATATCTTGCCGACACCCTTGTTAAGAAGATCGCATTAATAAAGCTCTATATTGAGACTGGGGATGGAAGCATAAGGTAATGGCTCACAAAGCCATCCAAGCTGCAAAGATATTTTTTGTCTAGTTACTTTTTCCCCCTTTCCACAGCACTGATCTCCTGCCAATCTCATAAAGACTCAATTATTTCGAAGTTAACAAGATGCAGAAAAGGCTACAAATGGGGACCGCATATCTTGTAGGCAGAAAACGGAGAGCTTAAAGAACTCATGATAAATCTTTCTCCATTTTGCATGCCTTCTCAGACAATGGGATTTAAACTGAGTGGCATTAGACTTCCCTTTGTTCCACAGGCATTAGAAATTGAAAAATAATCTGCAGTTTATAATCATGTCAATATGCACCCCCTTCACATTTTTTGTCTTACTCTTCTTCAGTGAAGCTCGTGAATGTTTACATTTCCTGTACCCTTTACTGTTTTTCAAAGTCAATTCCACTCCATTTCTTTGAAATTACATTGTCATTGAGAAATGTCCTAATAAATTGTGTACTTCTAGCACTTAACCACAATAACACAGGAGGAATAAAAGCATAGGGTTAGGTTGTGATGTCGACAACATACCTCTCTGAAGGAACAAGAACCCCACTTTCTTCCGTAGGAGGGCTACCCAGACCTAGCCTATGGCCATATTTTAATAATCAGCTCTATTCCCCTCCTGAAGTATATGGGTGGAGAATCTGCTCTACTCATTGGCTGGAGTAGCAGAGCAAAGCTCTTGATGTGGCTAGGTAATAATCTACTAGCTAGGGTACGTCTATACTGCAACATTATTTTTAAAAAAACCTAGCGTTATTTCAGAATAACTCAGTCCACATCTACAACAGCAGGCAGTTATTTCAAAATAGTGTCAAAATACTGTCAAGCTGGAGGACTTCTTACTCCGATTCCTGCAACTCTCATTGTATGAGGAATAAGGGAAGTAGGAGAAAGAGTGCTCTATTTAGAAAAAAGTGCAGTGTAGACACTCCCTATTTTGAAATAAGCTATTTGAGAAACAAGTTTGCAATTGACGTAGCTCAATTTGCGTAGCTTATTTTGAGTTAAAACCTGCAGTGTAGACACACCCTACAGTTATGAGGCAGCAGCCAATTGTTACTCCATGGAAGCAGGGAGGAAGCAGAGGAGAAACTGTGGCTCAGAGCTTCGTGTGAACATTTGATGTGAAGCAAGTGGGGGTGCAAAGCTACCCTACACTAACTGCCCATGTGACTCCTGTGGCTATACTCTAAGGGTTCGTCTACACAGCACCCTTACCCTGAAAAAAGCTATGCATTTTGTGCTATATAAATTGCATAGCTTATTTTGAGTAATTTCAAAATAGTCTATTTCAAAATTTGGCGCAGTGTACACAGCACCAATTTTTAAAATAAAGTGCTATTCCAAAATATCCCTTAACCCTTGTACAATGAGGTTTACAGGGACGCCGGAATAGCGAGGCCATTATATTTTGATATGATGGGCTTGCTCGTAAGATGCAAAATAGCTATTATGGGATACTGGCAGAATCCCGAAATAGTTCCTCAGTGTAGACATAGCCTAATGGTCCCCTAGTGTGCTTTGATCTACTCCTATTTCAAAGCAGGGTAGATCAAAGCACGCTAAAGCTATGCACTGGCCATTTGTCAGCCTGTTCCTGCAGTGACATAACTTACACACCTCTCTGTGGTTAGGGCTCTGTCTAGAGGTACAATCTAGTTCTACATTTGTAACTACTGTACTACCAGGCAGGCAGGCTGACATATTCCTGTCCTACCATAGAAGGGTTAGGCAGCTGCTTTTTCCAGTATTCAGCTTGTCAGTTAAAGTCACAGACATAAATGTAAATCTGGTAAAATCTCCACTTATCTGAATGGGCTGATTAGGACCACATTCACCCAGCAAGGTTCCCAACTTCATTCAGTGGGGCTTGTTTATACTCTATGGCTATGTCTACACTACAAGGTTTTTGCACAAAAACAGCTGTTTTTGTGCAAAAACCAGCAGCATCCACACCTCAAGCGTGTTTTTGCACACAAAAAAAAATACAGTAAATCAACAGGACAGAGGGCTTTTGCTATTAGAGTTCCTATCCCCATGCCGAATAATTCCTTTTTGCGCTGCAGCTCTTGCGCAAAGAGGCATGTATGGACACTCCACAGGGGTTTCTTGCACAAAAAGAGCCTATCAAGAAAAAGCACAGGTGCTCTGATGGCCATTCTGTTAGTAGCAATCAGAGCTTTCTTGCACAAGAGTGCCCATGCAGTGTGGATGCTCTCTTGCGCAAGAGCACATCACTTTTGCGATGCACTTTTGAGGTGTGGACGCGCTTTTGCACTAGACATTTTTGCAGATCTCTTCCTCAAAAAGCTTCTTGTGCAAAAACCCTGCAGTGTAAATAAAGCCTATGTGTTTTAGATGGGAACCCTCCCCCCGCCCCCCCCCCCCCGGTATCAATAGGATTTCTGTGAGTGGACTGTAAGCAGCTTCGGTGAATTAATACAGTGGATGTGAGAGGGAGAATTGGTGACTTGTTGAGGATTAAACATTGATTATGTTCTCAATCTTTTTCTTGTAACAAACATAGGAACTGTTATGTCAGTGTGATGTGGCATTCTAAGCATTTTGTCCCTTCAGCAGCCCTACTCGGAAGCATTGCTGGTTTACCATACAAGCGCACTGTTGAGTTTCAGCTCTTAGGAATGTAACCAGTCCAATTCCTGTCTATCTATATTTTTATCTTAGGTACTTATATGGCTCCAATTATCACAGTACAGAAGCACCTCACAATTTTTAATGTATGCCTCCTGCCCACTTGAATCATTAGAACTCCCTCTTACAGAGGAGGAACTGAAGGCTGGAGACTAAATGTCTTGCACCAGGTCATGCAGGAAATGTATGGCAGAGCTGGAAGTGTAACCCAGGTCTTCTGAGTCCCAGGTGAGGTATTTTTACAGACAGTACCAAGATAGAAAGGACATAGAGACTGATGTACTCTCTCACTTCAAGAATTGGTCTCTCCCTGTCAGGGGTGAGGTCTCTGAAGAGACCTTTGTAGGATGAAGTCTGTCATGCTATTGCCCACTGTATGCTTCTTTTTTGACTAGTTAGGTAACATCGGTTTCTAAAACATCACCCAGCATTTTGCCAGCATTAAAATTCACTTCAAAGCCAAACAAATAATGCAACCTAATCCTGACAGTCAGCTCGAAGGGGGAAGTGTTTTCTATTACCTACACCACTAGATAGGTAATTTTGGGTGCTATTTAGCTATGATTAGAACAAATTTGAATGTTGAAGTGATATCTAAGGGGCTGCCTTAAGTGTTAATAAGTTAATGGGGCCAGAACACTTCCTCCAGCCCTGTGAGTGGAAAGGGCAAAAACCCAGCAGACCTCTACATGGATGCCCCAGGACGGGGGAGGGACAATGTTCCCTGCAGTCTATGCCATCATTCCCTCACTCTTCCTGACTTCTTGGAAGTTCCTCTGTGGCAACTGTGTAAAGATCAAGAGGATACATAGCCGGAGAAGAAATGGGCTGTGAAGACGGGTCATCTCTGAACATATATTTCTCCCACTGACCACAAACATGCACTGCAGGGATCCCGTAGATAAATTAGTATTACCCGAGGCAGCATTAATGAAGATGCATTGTTAATCCCTCTTTTCCTTGCTTGGTACTCACCCTTGTAAGGGAAATGCTTCCAGATTCTGCAACAAGAATTGTACTGACAGGGAGCTGGGCTACAGGGTGCAAAGGTGGAGGGGAGGACTGTATGGAAAACCCTGGCCTGTGGTGCCCCCAAGATCTTTACAGTTCTCAAAGAATCATCAGGGTTTGTAGGCTGAATTCCTTCATGCCCCTCCATCTGAAAAATGTAAACCCTGTCCCCATGGGGGAACAAGGTATGGAAAAACTTGCAAACAGATTATCACAGACATCACAGTCTTCTCCATAGGTAATTCCTGCATAGAGGGATTTCTGTGTCACAATCAGGAAGGTTAGTTCTTCTGTTTTCTCTGACATACCCACAGTTTTATTAAGTGTGGCCGAGGCAAAGCACAGTGCTTTATGTACTTTCCACTAACTCCGCAACATTTAACTAACAGACTCTGCTTACAGAGGTGGACTGACCTCATGAATAAATCTGGAGCCCAGATGAAGACACAAACCATCTGTGTTTGCCAAATGGAATTAACAGGAGCAGAGAAAGGAAAGCCAGTTACACATTTCAAACATTTAAAATGCAATTAGAAGGGAGAGTGCTTTTTTAAAGAAAGGCATTTGAGCACTGGAATGAATCAGAGATTCAATGGTCCACTCTCTTCTTTGCATTTCTAATTATTGTATTTAGAGAGTTATTATTTGTATAACCACAGTGCCTAGGAGCACTAGTCATGGACTAGACCTCAGTGTGCTCAGCGCTGTACAGACGTAAGATAAAAAGTGGCTTCATCTGCCAAGAGCTTTCCGTCTTGCAAAAGACAACAGATGGGTCCAGCCAGAGTTATTGCAGCAGGCAGTGAGAGCTCAATGTTAACACATCTCTCTTCTAGTCCTCCTTCTGTTTCTGAAAGCATGGAAAATATTTGGAAAGAAACTTCCAAATGTCACCCAGGTTCAGGATTTCTGATATTCTGAGCAGAATAAGCTGGCTGACCATACCATGAACGGAATGTGCAAAGCCTAAAGTATTTTGGACCCAGTGAAGAAAATAAACCTTTACTTGGGCTTGAAAAGTAAACTGATGAATAAAAGAAGAATAAATAATAAATGTGCCTTGTGGCTATGCAGCAAGAGCTTCCTTATTTGTTTTCCTATTTCCAAAGCAGGTCCAGACAGTGTGTTCTCACTTCTTAATAAGGTCTAACAGAAAGTTCGGTGTGTGCTGTAAACTGTAAAATCTCATCTATGAAAAAAATCCATCCCGTCATTTTCCATTTGTTACCTATATACAATGCTGCATACACTGTCTACGCAGCAGAGATTTCCTATGATTAATAATAATCATTACTAATAGTAGTAGTATAGTGAGGCTTAAAGCCAGAAGCGGAGATCAGAGCCCCACTTTGCTAAGTCACTGAATATACATCTAGAAATAGAAAAACCCTCCCAGAGGAGAAGCTAAAAACTGTAAATAGACATGACAGAAAAAAGGAAATATTATGGTCCCTCTTTTACATATTTTAGATTAAGAATAAGATTTCCAAAGTACCTAAGTATCATTTTCAAAAGTGACTTAGGCACTTGGGAGCTGACATCTCACTGAAAAGTCTGAGGATCTGGGCTCCTAGGGCTATATTTTTCCGAAGGTATTTGGGTGTCTAAAGATGCAGATAGATGCCTAGTGAGATTTACAAAAGTACCTAACTTAATTGGAACCTTTTGACAATCCACTAGGTACCCATCTGCATATTCTGAGGACCAGTTCATTGCCTTAACCAAAAGATCAGCTTTCCTTCTTTGTTTCATAGTTCATCTTCCTCTTCTGGACTTTAAGGAATACCAATTCTATAATATAACTGGAATGCTTTTGTCTTTTTTTCTAAAAACAGTTATATAAATAATGTAAACTAAATTAAATTTAAGGGAATCACATATTAGAGCTGGTTGTAAAATTACAAATGAAAAGGTTTTGTATTGAAAAATAGCCTTTATTTTTAAATTGAAATTTTAGAGAAAAATTTTTGACTTTGACTGTTTATGAAAAATGTCATACCTTCTAGCCCCCAAACTCTCCTTTTCATAAAAAATGATTACCAAAAAAATTATCAACGTGAAAATAATCAATGCACTTTTTGATTTTTTTTAATTACTTTCAATAGAAATTTTGAAAGAATATCATGGAAATTTATAAGAAACAAAAATAAATTAACTTCAAATACTCCACAATAAAATATAAACTTTGGTATGGGGAGAGAGAGGCGTAAAATCAGTTTTTCATATTTCAGCCAGCTCTACCCTGCATGGCCTAATGAACATTTTAATAGAAGTCTTGGGTTAGGTTTCAGGGAAGAGACTGAACCCAGCCTTTCTCATTCAAATTGTTACTTTGTAAGTAAAAACACCACTTAGGGAAACTGACTGATTGAAGCTCACCTCTAATTAGTAAAGATCAACATCATCCTATCTTTACCTATTGCCTGGAGTCTGACACTTTCCTCTGAAGCAGCTAGTGCTAGCCACAATCTGAGATAGGATATCAGAATGAATGGACCTTCTGTCTGATTAGTCTGGGAATTCCTATGTTCCTCTGAGTAGGTGTGGATGAGAATGGGGATCCAGTTTGTCTTTGTTGCTAATATGAAGAAGAGCTTATGGAAGCATATTGAAAAGCGGAACGAATAGCAATGGACTGGTACATGAGACATACAGTGATCAAACATTAGTGAGATTTTCTGCCTAAGTGCACATGTGGATGCATATTTTTATTTGGGAGGAACAATTAGCCCTGTATAACTCAGTACCATTCAAAGGAACTTTTGCTTTTAAAATAGTGCTTTACTTGGCAGTCACCATAACACTATGAAAATGGCCAGGACATACTGTTTAGTTTTGCTTTGTAATTGTTCCAACATACACAGTAATTTAATGCTAAAACCCTAACATTCTTGGACGGGCCAGTGTTGGGGGGGAAGACAGTAGGATGAAAGAAAAAGCCGGACTCTGGTAAATGGGAAATTTTAATACAGTTGCTAAATTACATGTCTTTCAGTGGTTCAGTGGCTCTTTCAGAGGGTTTTCCTACCTTAGAAGAGACCCTCACCCACATGGTGGTTTACCGTCACACTGTAGTTCAGTGAGATCTTTCCTTTGTGTAGAATACTAACTGAAATTATATTTTGCCTGTTTAGCTCATCGTGTCCTTTGCATATGAAGTTAATTGATTTTAAAAAGAAATACAATCAAAGCTGGCCTTGAGCTTAGCTCACACCAGAGGGAGAACAGAGGGCAATAATTCCTCCTGATACAGTTTTGTTCCTTTCTGGAACAGAAATATTTTTTTCCCCTTCTAAGATGTGTGCAGCCAGGGTTGAATGAAAACTATGGTCCAGTGCTTCAGGTGCCAGCTCCCAGAGTCATGTGATTATGTCTGGATCCTAGGTTTCATTTTTTAATAGAATATTTTAGCCCTTGTGTTTGTCAAACCCATGTGTAACTTACCAGAGTCACCCCTGCGACACCAAGAAGAGAGGAAAGGGAATGATGTGGGGGCGGGGTTACAGGAGAAATGCCATGGTCGTGGTGTGTGGTCACCAAACTGCCTTACTCCAGTCCTGTGCACAGGAGCTATGTGTGCCCACTGGAAATGGGATGAATCAGGAATGGTTTTGCTCTTGCAAAACATCAGTTGTCATGTTTTAGTTTTACAAAGGGAAAGAAATAGGATTTTCCTGGCCTGATTCTGCTGCCTTCCACTGGCTTGCGCAATATGAACCTTTCAGTAGGCAATTGGTTTAAGAAAGTCTATTGGATTTACCAGTAGTGCCAGATGTAGGAAAATGATTCAAGGAAGAGCAAAGGATCAAATATGAATTTGCTGCAGCCATACAGAATAGGGAAGAGAATGTAAGTTACTTTTGTGGACTCAGATAGATAAGGACCCAGACCTCATCAATCCATAGAGTTTTAGGCCAGAAAGGAACATTAGATCACCTAGTCTGACCTCACATATATCACGGGCCACAGAGTTTTACCCAGTTACTTCTGTATGGAGCCTGATAACTTGTATTTGACTAAAGCATTTCTTAAAGAATGTGGTAAAGGTCAGAGGGAGCAGCAGCAGCAATGACTGGATCACTCTGTCTACATTTTCAAAACGGTCTAGTGACTTTGGGTGCCTCAGTTTTTGTGTGCTCATTTTTAGACATTTTAAAGGGGCCAGAAGTTCAGAAAGTAATAAATATTGACTTCCTTAATGTCAGACCCCCAAGATATTTAGGCCTGCAGGAACCCTGGAGCTGGTTGCTAGGAAGCGGTAGTATAAAATGCCATTAAATATCATCCAGTAGGTAGTGCCTGTTGTATAGTCTTCAGATTGCTCAGTTATACATATCCTTGAAGCAGCACTTAACCTCAAATCTCAAATCCCAGGTCCCAATTTTGGATTCAAAACAAAACCATTTTTATTACAAACTGTTTAATTAAAACATTGTTACATTCTTAAGGAAACAGATATTCCCATCTAAATGTTTTTGTGCCTTTGAAAAGCTGTTTCTCAGTTTTGTCAGCCAGCTCTAGTCACATTACAGTCCCACGTTGGCTTTTTATGAGAAATGCTTTTATTTGTACAGTTTCATAATCTTCAGTACGTAACATAAAGCAGTGGATTCTGAGGCAGAGTAAAGGCACGGTTCTAGCACAATTCTGGAAGAATTCATTTAAGTAACTTGCTTTTTAAAAGGATTGTCTGAGTCTTATTTCCTTCCCCGTGCTATCAGTTATTTCAGGATGCTTTTGCATGCCATTAGTTGAGTGTGTATGCATGTCAAAGAGGTGGGTAATCAAAACAAGGAAAAAGTTGATTTTGGCCTTTGTGTCATGTAGTCAGCTTAGTTTTAAGCAGTGCCATAGCAGGAATGCTGTTTTAAAAGCTGCTGGAAGCACTGTCTTCAAAACCTTCTCTGTAGCTGATAAAATTTGGAAATATACACAAGAAGACTCATCCAAATGGCTGTAAAAATGCATGGAAAAGCTTCAGATCTGATGAGCTAATGCACCAGAACTACATATATACTTTCCTGCTTGGCGTGGAAAATATTGTACAAGCAGGTCTCAGAATTTTCACTCGAATCTGTGTGAACATGTTACAAACCCAACAACCAGTTCTTTGAGCATATCTGTAACATTTGTCCTCTGCGTCTTTTAATCCAATCTGCACTATGACTTTTTTCACCTCCTACTTCCACTAGGTCTAGGATGTGTTAAAATCCCCACTCTCTTATACCTGAGGGCTGCGTCTAGACTGGCATGATTTTGCACAAAAGCGGTTGCTTTTGCGCAAAATCTTGCCACCTGTCTACACTGGCCGCGAGTATTTGCGCAAGAACACTGACTTTGTAACGTACAAAATCAGTGGTTCTTGCGCAAATACTCCGATGCTCCCGCTCAGGGATAAGCCCTCTTGTGCAAGTATTCTTGCGCAAGAGGGCCAGTGTAGACAGCCACATTAATTTCTTGCGCAAGAAAGCCCGATGGCTAAAATGGCCATCGGAGCTTTCTTGCGCAAGAGAGCATCTACACTGGCACGGATGCTTTCGCGCAAAAGCAAATCTTTTGCGCAAAGGCACATGCCAGTATAGACGCTCTCTTGCGCAAATACTTTTAACAGAAAAACTTTTCCGTTAAAAGTATTTGCACAAAATCATGCCAGTCTAGATGCAGCCGAGAAGTATGGGCAATTATAAGAAAGAACAGACTGGGTTAAGGGTGGCCAGACAGCAGAGTGTGGAACTATCTGCTAAAGATGCCTTAGTATCTTCTGAAACAATTTCCGAGTGGAGAGAACTGTACAATAGAAGAGTCATTGGCTGAACATATTAACTCCAGTTGGAATTCAAGATGTTCAGCACATCTGAAAATCAGGCCCGATGTGTTTCATGCTGGAGGAATCACAAAATAAGTGATCACATCTGAAAATGTTGATCACACTTCAATGGCTAGACTCTAAACATGCCCTTATTCAAGCACTAGGAGAGATCACCTTTGTGTTCTTGTTTCCACTGGTTACTTTAGTAGTTCACATAACACCATGTCAGATTGTGATGTACTTAAGTTTTCATTTCTTTTTACTCCCTTCCCTTGGCTCTCAAATCCTCCCCCATTGAACAGATGTTGCTAATGTAAAGGGAGTGCGTGCACATGTGTGTGTGTGTGGGCAGCTATTTCATAGCCTTGCCAATAGCTACATAGACCTATTCAGACACAAATAGCCTTACTTTTAACTCAAAGTTATTCCATTGGTGCCCTGGGGGGAGCCTGTCCTTATCGATCATTGAAATTTCAAAGCAGAAAGTTGACATGAAAGGCTTTTTTATGGCGTGTTTTATGGGGAATTGAAGGAACAGTATTCAGAGGAATATTGGTGCTCTGCCTGTTCATGTTCCTAGGCTTTGTTCCTTTCTCTTGTATGTTGTCATTGGCTTCTCTTATGAAGCCTGCTACCATTTTCATGTTTTTGATCCACACATTCTTCAAGGTATCCTGAGCTTTATTTGCCTCAGGAGAAAATCACACACAACATAGTTTGAAAATCACCCTCTCACTTCCACCCTCAACTCTTGTGAGTTATTGAATGGCATGGGAAGAGGTGCTTAGGATCCTAAGTCCCCAGAATTTTCAGTGAGGTATCAGTACCCATGTGCCCAAGTCACTTTTGAAAATGAACCTTAGGTGCTAATTTCAAGGAAGAAAGCCATGCAGAGGGCACTGCGGTAAGTTTGGAATAACTGTTGGTTCTCAGCTGGGCCAAATTCTTTGCTGCTATAACTCATAGTAACTCTATTGAATTCCATGGAACTGTGATGACTGACACCAACTGAAAACCTGGCCTGCTGCATTTCAGGTAGGGTGCATTTTCCTCACAATATGGCCTTTTAAAGTTGGCTCTGAAATGACTTGCTAGCAGTGGGGAGGAAGAAAGCAGGAGCCAATGGACTTTGTTCATTTGTTTTAGGTTAGGGTGTAGGCTAAGGTTAGAATCTTAAATGTATAATAGCTGCAGCTTTAGAAGGCGTCTGTTTAATCCCTTGCCACAGTTCGTCTAGTCCATCATCTCCCAGAAAGTGTCTGCACCCATCAATATTTACCAAAATTCAAAACAATGATTATTTTAAAATGTTATTAAAAGTTAAAATAAATCTCCAGGGACTGCAATGTGTGTAAATAGGCCTTTGAGTAAGAGATGAGGTTCCAGCGTGTATATAAACATGCTCTCTTCCATCAATGGGTGAGTCACTGCACAGAAGTGGGATTCTCTGCCAGGTTGGTTGTTTCCAGCAGCCACAGAAGCTGGAGCCTGCAATTTGCAGTTAATGATGATAATAATAATTAATAGGAGTGAATAAAAAAATTCATGGGCATAGGTTTTAAAATTACCATGAGAGAAAAAAAGGATTTCAAACAATAGTCGTGTCATCCTTTCATTAACCCCTACATCCCCACCAGCTATGAATTCACAGTGATGTGACATTTTCCTAAGTGAGGCTAAAGTTTGGGGTTGCTCTGGGGTTTGGGTGTGATGTTGACTAAAAGACCTCTTTGCCATAGGAAGGGTGTATTATTTTTAACCCTTTAAAAAAAATAAAGGATTAATCAAGAGACAATTATGAAAATTGGTAGTTACAAAAAAATAAATTAGGCTAGGAATACATTTGAAATTAACATTTTTGTTTCAAAAGAAAGAAGTAATTTAGGGTGACCAAATGGAGTCACCCAAAATGGACCCGAGATAAAATTTTCAAAAGCATCTATGTCAGTTTTCATAAGTACATAAGAATGGCCATACTGGGTCAGACCAGAGGTCCATCTAGCCCAGTATCCTGTCTACCGATAGTGGCCAATACCAGATGCCCCGCAGAGAGGGAGCAAAACAGGCTATCCTCACCTGATCCCTCCCCTGTCACCCACCTCCAGACAAACAGAGGCTAGGGACACCATTATTACCCATCCTGGCTAATAGCCATTGACAGACCTAACCTTCATGATCTTATCTAGCTCTTTTATGAACCCTGTTAAAGTCCTAGCCTTTACTACATCCTCTGTCAAGTTCAAAAGGGACTTAGGCACTTTGGGATAGATTCACCAAGACACTTAGATGTGGTGACACTGAGAGTGACAATGACTGTCTTGTAGGCACCACGAAAAATCACAGGAATTCACAAAGCCTGGGTTTGGTGCCTAGATTCCCTATCCAAAGAGTGGGGAGAGACAGGTGCCAAAAAGAATGGGATTACCAAAAGCCAGTGTGCCGATGAGGAGTGTGTGTGCTATTTTCTACTTTGCTCAGGGTTAGGTCTCTGTCCTGGCTTGGGATTTGCAGTTGCGAACCCTCTCCTAGAGACAGGTATCTAAGTCTTTTTTGTGCTGCTGAAGGAGGATGGGGATCTCCCTCAAAACATTTAGCCCAGAATACTCACCTAGGATGATGCCCCACTCAAATCTCCACTTTTTCTGATTAGGAGAAAGAACACAGATCTCTTGTGTGAGTGACCTATCCACTGAGCTATAGGATACTCTGGTATGGTGTGGGGAGGTCCCTCAGTCTCTCCTGTTGAAACGCTGGATAAATAACAAAACAGTTGGTTAGCAGGAAGAATGGATTCTGGATCACATTCTGGATGAGTGCGCTAACCACCAGGCTATAGAATCATTCTTATGCTGTCTTGAACCCAATGACTGTGTAATGAGGGCAACACGTCTAGACTACACATGGCTTCCAAAAGAAGATATGGCTCAAATTTGCATATCTTCTGCCATTTTTTTTTCCCGGAAGAGGCTTTTCCAATATTTGGCCTGACTATACGGGGACAAATATTGGAAAACCCCCCTCTTTCAAAAGCCCCATGTAAACCTCCTTTTAGGAGGACTAAGGGGACTTTCAAAAGAGGGTTTTTTTCTGATATTTGGCCCTGTGTAGACAGGCCAAATATCAGAAAAGCCTCTTCTGTGGAAAAAAAAGGAAGACATGCAAATTCAAATCAAATTTGCATATCTTCTTTCAGAAGCTGTGTGTAGTCTAGACGTGCCCTCCTGAATGTTATGATTTCAATTCTACAAAGTCTTCAACAGAGAGAAATCTTTTTGAAAATCCCACCCTATCATCCTAGCCTTTGACAGGGTCCAATCATGTAAGATGCTGAATACCTTCATTTCCTGTTAATTTCAGGAGGATGTTGAAGACCATGTATAATTGAGGCCTCAATGAAGCAAAATACTTATGCAATTGAATTTCATTAGGAGTCATGTGTGTGCTTAAAATGAAGCATGTGCTTAAGGTCGTTACTGAATCTGTCTTTCCCTTTGTTCCTAGTTCATGCTGCAAGCTACACTTTTGAAATACTGCAAATGGTTCAAATGTCTGACAGTTCCTAATGTTTTATACATACATGCTAATATTATCTAGATAAAATATAGAATACAGATAAAATTGTTCAGAATTAAATATTACAGAATATACCTTATTATCATATTTAAAAAACAAATTAGTTAATCTGTACTAACCATTTAAGGGTAAAAACATTAACAGATATGTTTATAAAATTCATAAAATGCAAAGTTAAGGATACCCTTTTCTTTTCTTTTAATTAATTTATGTGTGAGGTGCTTCATATAACCTTAACTCTGCCCATTTACTCCTGTCAGCTTGTACAGATTCCATGTGAGGTGGAGACATATCTGACAAATAGACCAGCTACCAGAATTGGCATATGAAAGTCCAGATACATAGACAGCTTATCCAAGAACCCTGGCAGGTGGCAACATATTGAACCCCACATCATTTGGGTTCGGAAGGATGGGAAATGCTCAGTAAGCCTACAGTACAAAACCTTTAAGTTCATGACAAGGAACAAAATAAATTTAATTAATGAAATTCCCATTGCCATTTCTATCTCCTACAGTTTGTTATAAAAACTGAATAAAAATTTGATTTGAAAGACTTTGAAAAATATTTTGACAGTACTCATTGCTTAATAACAGCTATTTATGAGAACATCATTAAAACTGTTACTAATTATGATAAGCTATTACATAAGTCCATAGAAATAATGTAATTCTGTGAGAAAACTTACCATGATCTCACCACATGATTACATTATCCAAACTGTTAAACTTTGAAAAGTGACTGCAACAGTTACACCTTCTTGATCAACAGATGTACTACCTGTGTGTATTTAGAGACAACAGTTCTGTTTGCTTTAATGACAAAAGTTATTACTCCTGTTGGCACTGCAGAGACAACCCTGCTCTCAGAGTGAGTGAGCTGGATTCTCTCCTGACTTGCACATCATCAGCAAAATTGTTAACCAATTTCCAGAAGTAAGGCAACAGTCTGCCTTCCCTTACACCTGGGCAATTTGAGGACGGTGGGTTGTGCAAGTTCAAGTACAAGCAGCATTTTGCTCTCTGAACATTTATTACTAGTGATGAAATATAAGCTAGTCAGAGCACAGCTGGGTTTCACAACCTAGACTAGAGTCTGCAGAGCTGGCAGTTAGATAAATCGCCTTTTTATGTGTCAATGGAACCAATCTGTTATTGATGTCGCTGAGGCCATGTCTATATTGCAACTCTATTTCGGGATACTGGAGCTATCCCATATCTTCACAGCAAGCCTGTTATTTCAAAATATAATGGAACGTTATTCCAATGTTCCTGTAAACCTCATTCCCCAAGGAGTAAGGGATGTTTCAGAAGAGCGAGTTATTTCAGAATTTGGCACTGTGTAGACAGTGCCAAAGTACGAAATAAGCTATTTTGAAATAAGATACCCAATTCGCATAGCTCAAATTGCGTATCTTATTTTGAGCTATGGTGCTGTGTAGACACACCCTGACAGACAGTAAACATGGATCCCATGCTACCACCCATTAGAGCAGTGATGGATAACCTAGCCTAGCAAGTGAAGGCCATGTAGCAAGGCCACATGAACAGCCCTTCTTCATCTCAGTGGGCTGCAAGATTGCTGTAGCCAGGACAATCTCCTGGAATGGGGTAATTTTGCTAACTTCACTTGCCTGCCTAGAATTTGTGGGGTGGGCCAATTGAACCATATTAGCGCTTTGACTGGATGCAGAGGGGGCACACGGCTCTCACGCTCAATGTTGTTGTGCAATCAGCACGCACCTTGCTTCATGTCCCCTTGCTTTATGTGTGTGTCACTTTAGCAATACCAGTAGGAAAAAAAGTGCACGGATGGAAACCAATGGAATCTGGCAGCCCAGCATGTGGTCAATGGTAAATAAAATGTCTCGTGGGCCACTCATAGAATCCCAATTGGGCTGCATGTGGCCCATCATTGTATTAGAGTAAAACCGCACTTTAAGTCCTAAAGAAATCAAATGCAACAAGCAGATAGAACTGCCCCAGCCTATATGCCATCCTCTTCACTGTCATGGCAGCCCTCTTTGGCTGCTATGAATTTTGACCACTGCATATTCTGTCCCAAAGGAAGGGATGCCTTGCTTTACTCAACAGCAGCTAAATCTGGGCAACTAAGAAATGTGGCTGACAACTCAGGAGGCAGTCTTCTGAGAATGCAGTGTGAAAGCAGGTGGAAATAGACAGAGCTGTTATTTGTATTATTGCAGTGTGTAAGAACCCTAGTTCTAGGCTCCGTACAGACATAGAACAAAATAAGTTTCCTGCCCCCAAAAGCTTACAGTCTAACTAAAAAGCATCCTCTACTTTCCCACCAAGAATAATTGGAGTGAAAAGAATATTCAAGGGCATGTTCTTTTCAAAATCTGAGGTGAGCTCAACAAAATATTCTGAATTCTACTCCACTTAGCCTGTTGGCAGTGGCAATGAGACATATACAAACAACTCCTTGTTCAAAGGGCCCTGTATCAGGCAATATGAAATGCTATATTGGTAGGAGAACATCTCCTCTTTCACATATGGTAAAGGTATGTCTATAGTTACAGTTACTAAAATTATTCTTGAAAAAGTTACATAAGGTTTGTTTTTTAATCTGCATACTGAACCCAGGGAGTCAGGTCCTTGTTTTTACGTCCCGTTTGAAAGACAGCTCCCCCATCAATACTACCTCTCTGAGTACAGTGCTAGATCTTTGGTTCAATATGTACATAACAGGAAAAGCAACTCATAATGAACAACCAGCGTCACTTTCTACAGAACTCAAGATCTTCCTTCAAGCTCTCTCATACAAATACTAAATAAATATTACTGCTTTGCTTGTGAGTGATGTTGAATACAAGCTCTGAGACCATGATCCAACAAGCATGTGATTAAGCACAGGAGTGGTCCCACTGACACTCTGAAGGCAGTGGCACTCTTCTAGTACTTAAAGTTAAGCATGTGCTTATACACTGATTTAGGAAACCATTTAAACACACACTTACATTTGAATTTAAGAGTGTGCCTACATTTCATTTTTGTTCAGAAAAAGCACATAAGCACTGCTTAAGTTCCATGGATTTCAATGGGACTTCAGTATATGGTAGGTGTTTTTCTGAATCAGCATGTTTCCTGAATTGGGGGCTTTGTGGCAGATGTTTAAGGTATTTAGGCACCTAAAGATACAGATGGGCACCTATTGGGATTTTCAAAAGCATGTAGATGCCAAGCTTCCATTGAAATCAGGATGGCAGATTTCAATACAGTTAGGTACTGAGGCATATTTGTAAATCACGTGAGGTCTCTACCTGCATCCTTATGCACCTAAATACCTTTAAAAATCTAGTCCTCCTGGACTGCAGCTGTGCAATAGAAATGAACATTTGTGACGTTTACTGGACAGGGCTGTCTCAATTTTCTCAAAAATGTTGCCTTTCACAAAATGTGCATGAAAGGATTCTTTTCCCATCGAAACCCATGAGAAATGAGATATTTTGCATCTTTTCAGTGCAAACTATTTTTCACTTGAAAGGGGATTTGACGTGTTGAATGTTGGGTATTATGTGTGCATATCTGTTTCATGTAAACTTAACCATGGGACTGTTTTCATGTGAGAAGCCCTGACATATCAGGGGTTTTCAGGCAGCAAGATCATCTTTAAAAATCTGAAACAAAATTGGAGAGCCTCCATGGAAAGTGTAAAGTTTTCTTCAAGAATGTTTCGCAAATGTGTAGCAAAAGGGGAGTATCCCTTTAAATAGTTGGTAAGTCCTCTGGTAGCACTCACTACATTCTATTATTTGGAGACCAGCCAGAGAAGCAGTGCACATATGTACGCAGACCTCACAGGTGGCCTATATTTAGTAAATAGTGTTATAACTTATTTGGACCTCACCTTGTCCATATGGTTTCTCCAAGCTATTGTTGTAATATAAAGAAAAAAATGCATAACCTACACCACTACTGCAAGCAGTCTGAGCACATGTGAAGCATTTGCTGCACTCAAACAGCTGTCTTTCTCACTTTTGTACAGCTGCCTTTGTCTCTGATCTGTGCTAGAGAAGCAGTACCACAACAGAAGGGATGGCCCTGCTATAACCCAACCTTTTCAGTGAGACAAATCCACAAGCAGCCCCTGCCATTGAATTCAGAATATAGCATTGTGAAGGATTTTACAGCCTTCTACTAATCTCTTCCTGCGTCTAGGGCCAAGAGATGCAGAACACAAGCAAAAATGAGGGGCTGATAATGCTGGGAGACACCATCTGCAGTCTACATAACAGCACAGCTGTGATCTCTTCACATTAAACATTTAACAGGAGAAGTTTAGAGTAAAAACACAGTTATTTGGATCAAGATATTTCCAAATCTCTAAATTTGGCATTTCATCTTGTTGCTGTTAGTGTTTATTTATTTGCTGAGGGCCAACCATGTGCTCTCCATACAGCATGTGCATTATGGAGTTGCTTCCTAGTTAAGGTTGCAACTGAGTTTCTACTTTGAGCCTGACTTTTGTCCCTTGGAATTATGGGGACTCTCTCTCTCTTTCTCTCTCATCAACCAGAACGTTGGTAGATTTTATCTGGGGCCAAGGTACTATTATTTTGCTACTGATTTTGAAGGGGCTTGAGAAGGGGCTTTTGAGTTACTTCTCGCTTTAAAAACAGGTGTGTTAAGCACAGTCCCACCGTTCTTTTGTTGTATGTTTGCAACACTTTCTAGCCAACTCTTGCCCCTCAAAAGAAAACAAAAAAACCCAAAGCAAATAAGAACCCAAACCAATCTACCCTCTATCTCCTACTCCTGGAAACAAGGAAAAGGGGGATGGGGGAAGAGAGAGAGAGAAAGAATTTCACATGGCTCCCTAGTTATGTGTCAACCTGTGGAATTCACAACCACAGGAGGCTATAGAAGTAAATGCTGCTACTTCTAGGTTTAAATAAGGACTTTTGTCCAGTAACATTTATAGTTATGCAGACTAAGATAAGCATGATCAAAGCTCATGCATCATGCTGATCACTACAGGAGTCAGAAGGGATTTTTTACTTCCCTTGAATAGAATTGCACAACTTAGAAGGCACATAATGCTAGGGGGAAGGGTTATTTGCTTTGTGTTGTTTGTTTCTTTTGCCTTCTCTGAAGTGTCAAGTACTGAGCACTGCTGGAGATAGGGCACAAATTTGATGGCCAAAGGTCAGACTCCATATGTCAAAATATAAAAAATGCAGAATGAAAACAGTTTTAAATATATCTGCAGTAGAAGAGATATGCATTGAAATGAATAAAAATTTGTTCATATAAGCATAGAAAATCCCTTAAGCAGTATTCACAACCACTTTTTCATATGCATTTCTGAAAATGATTTGGTTTGATTTTTCATTTCACTAATATTCTCAAAAAGGGAGAAATTCTCACAGATAATTGCACAAATTTATATTTAGACAAAAGTTCATGCCAGACATGTTCAGGCAGCCATCCTGATTTTTTTTTATTTCCCTTCTCATCGTGTACAATAGTTGTGATCATTGGAGCAGAAAAAGTACTATGCGACTCTGGTGACCAGTCACAAAGTTATCACTAAACAAATAATTTGCAATCAACCCACATGCTAACCCTGATCCTTCAAGTTGTGGCATATGCACAGATCCCTTGGGCCTACATAGACCCCCCCACCCCCAGTATCATAGTAAATGGATGAGTGTAGAGGTCTGCTTGTATGGAACAACTTGCATCTTGTTTAAGGTCAAAAGGTTCATTAAGGACTGGATTCTTCTGCCATTTAATGGTGAATTTTTCATGAATTCTTGTGCCATTGTCAGTCAACAAAAATGATCAAAGTATTAAAAATGTAAGTCTGTCCGCAGATAATTTGTGAACAAGGAAACGCTTAATTTTTGGAATGGTTTAGTCTTTTTCATCTCATTTATTTCAAGCAGTGGTATAGCACAGTATAACCTTGGCATTTATTCTCCATGCATAGTTCACTCTGCAATATATCACCCTCAGTAGTTAGCCAAATTTATGTTAACTGTCCCTAAGATGATAGCTGTGTTCACAGTAAGTGAAAAATATTGTTATTAGGACCAGGTTACCAATTTTTGGCAACATAAGAGTACTAGAGGAAGAAAAGGCTAAAACCATAGAGAAAGAGGTTTGGAGTTTTCACAAAGTCTTTTACCTTTGCTCAGAGATATCAAAGTGTTCTGCTTGATACTTGTGAAGAGTTTGAAATATTTATTTTAAATTTAATATCTGTGGGGTTTTAATCTGTTTTCACTTACATTTAGAAGATTATTTTAGAGGGAAAGGATTGTAAATACTAGCTGAAAATATCCCTTTTAATTAAACATGCTATATCTGCTTAGTAAACAGTGGAAGAAAATTAGATCAATTTTAAATATTTAAGAGGATGGAATATAAATCAGAAAAAAATATTATTGTGAGCCCAGACAAGATGCAGAGAGAATAGTTGAGCAGAGATTAGCCACACAATATATATGTATAGTTCCAATATGATTCAGATGGCAAAAATCTGATACATTTCATAAACTTTATACAGTGCTTATAGGGACAGATTCTTTACTAGCTTCTTGGCACAGTAAAAGGCAGGTATTCCAAGAAGCTAGTTATGTGTCTCTGATGCTGAGGCCAGTATTGTGTTGACTCCATTTCTACCCTGGATATGAACTCATCAGCTCTCAGGGACAGGTTTTCTCAGTAGCATGTGTCATCAGAGCATATCAAACCTATCCTCTCATTCTACAATGGCTTTCCACAAAATATGGAGTCAAGTTCAAGGGCTTGGTTCTCTCACCAAAATGCTCAATGGTGTCGACTCAGGAGATGTAAAAGCCATCTAACACAGTAGACTGAGGACCATGGGAAACCACTTTGCTCCTCTGGTACAATGGAAAACTCTATAACAAGGGTAAAGCTTGCTGGTGCAAGAGACTGAGTTCTCAGGGGCCAGGCTCAGACTATGGAATGAACTTCTCCAGGAAAAAAGGCTCGTCATGAAATTCACCAACTTCCACTCCAAGTATAAAGGGCAATTTTTCAGCCTCTCTTCTCTGACACATAGCCACATATACATAGAAAACAAAACATGATGTTGAACACTTTTCTACTGGGGAGAGGATGAAAGAAAAAAAAACTACTCATGACAGTCACTCAGATTGCTTAATGAACTCCTGGAAGCTGGTCTGAGACTACGGTGATGAGGGCAAAACAAGAATCTTGCACAGAAGAGAATATACATTGATGTAAGTTCTGCCAATTAGTAATGGTCTCCAAATGACCCTCTACTTGCTGGGAATAACTGGAACATAGCACACACTGATGTAGTAGGTCAGGATTTATTGTCATGGTGCCCTGACAGGTGTCCTGCTCTGTCAGTGATGATAACCAGAAGGCTGCGTGCGTGTGTGCTCGATGATGTGTGCTGTGTTGGCTTGTGCAATTAGTCAACACAGCAGACTCTGAGAGAGCCCCCCAAAACTACAAATCAGATAAGGATCAAAGGCGCCCGGCCAGATTTATTGTTAAGTGAAGTACAGTTACAGTTGTCAGTAGACTCTACCGAACCACTACGCATATGTACCCATAACAATGGATCAGCTCAGTCAGTGGGAGGTCCCACTGCCCCCTAGGTTGGACAAAGACTCTCTCCTCCAGAACATCCCTTTATATACAGGTACAAACAAGTTACACGTCACTCCTGACGTGCCAGGTTGCCACCCACTGATGCTACTTTGATACCACTCATCACCCAGCACCTCGTGGTTCAATTAGGACATCACTATCCATCATGCTGTCAGTTTAGACCCTTTCCTGGACCTTGGTCTGTATCTGTGGGGAGTGTGGGTACCAAGGTCCTTTTTAATGAGCCTGTGGTACCATCTTTTTGGAATGTGCTTCCAACTTATGCTCAATACCAATTACTGTTCTACACTTGGGCCTGTTACCAATTAGTGTTTTGCACTCTCGGCACTGTTCATGACAAGTTCTGTGGGCAGGGCCTGCCTCTTGCTCACAGCTTAGATTTGCTTTATGTTAGCCATGTTTTGTTCATTGTTAGCTAGGCCTCAGACCAGTTCTGTGCTACATGGGCTTTTGTGTCAGGCCCTCCTCTTACTATAACTGGCTATGCTCTGTCACTGGCCCTCTTATCTTGGATACACCCTTGCAGAGCAATTTGTAGGGAACATGATGTAGCAACTACACTTTTGACATTTGCTGTGAATTCCCATGAATATGGTGGAGTCAACAGCCAAGGAGATGAGGCTGGTCTCTATTCTTGTTGTGCTGCAGATCAGTGCAAAAGCAGCAGAGAGAATCGTGGGTCAGACCTCCTGTGTCACAGGGAAACTTTCATCAGTACAAATAAATCTCACCTCTGCAGAGACAGAACTTTCTCTGGAGGCAGTTCAAGAGTGTGGAATGAACTCCCCCAATTACCAAGGACCATCACAAAGCTTCCCACTTTCTGCCTTAAATGCAAGGCACATTGCTTTGACCTTTGACCGTCTCTAATATCACATAGCCACAGATCCATTATATATACACACACTAACAAGACACTCCACTGCACGCACTTCTCCCTCTGGAGAGAGGATCTGAGAACAAATAACATATGACAGAGGTGTAATTACACTGCTTAATGCATTGCTGGAAGATGCTCTGATACTATGTTGATGAGTGTGGTATAAAAACCTGACTAGAATATAACCAAATAGATCAGAACAAGAAAAAGGTCATGATGGTGTCAGGTAGGGGATGAGGATGAAAAGTCTAGGAAGATTATAGTGCTTTCTCTAAATCCAGGAGGGTTGTGATTTAGTGGGTAGATAATTTACTACACTTCTACTGTTCACAGCCCCATTATCACTGGTGCCATTCATAAGACCTATTTAAATGCCAGCGCTAACCTTGTTGGCCAAATGCTTTTATCTTTCTATTTTTGTTTAAGGTTACATTGTGCTCTTGGGAACAGCCTTGAGTGAGGTTTGATATGGTGGTGCACTGATCATGAGGAAGCATTGTGCACCCGAGCAGTGTCTGTGAGGCACAGTTCCTCTTCCCTGAGGATGAGGCTGTGTACAATCTCACATGGCCACGCAAGAGGTGAGGAAACCTGACTCTTCCTTACTCCCTTATACAGCTGTGTTGGAGCACAATCTAGTCACGTGCTTGGTAAAGTAAGGCTGCTGTCACACAGCTGCTGGCTTATTGTTTGGTACTGAGTATTGCCACAACCAACATGGCAAACAAATGATGCTATGGCTCAGTTTAGATGGTAAGTCCTTCAAGCCAAAGACTGCCTTTCAATATATGTGTCCCCAGCGCAAGACTGCTTTGATCCTGATTGTAGCTGCTGGGTGCTATTGTCATGCAAATAATAATAATGCAGCCAGGAAAGGGCAATGGATAGGCAAGTGACCCCAGAATGACCCTATAGGGGCTATTATCATTATTCATTCCTACACAGTGCTCCTTGCTCCATGAGACAGCAAAGGAATCCAGACTCTGCTGAAATATTTGCCTTCCTCCCTATGACACAGACAAATGAGAGTGCAGGGTCCTGTCTCCTGAAGCATGAAGTGAAAGTGGCTATCAAGAGAAGACCAGTGGTTGCATAGGTACAGCTGAAGAGAAGTGCAGGTCTATCTTATCCTATCTGGAATGAAGGGATGGGGCAAGGAAATAGACAAGGGGAGGTAAAGAACTATAATACTTTCCCACTGAATGAAGCTGTCAGGATTTACTTAATACATGTAAATATCGTTATCTGAAAGGCCTCTATAAATTCAGGTGTGGGAAGGGGTTGTCTGAGATCCTCCCTCATTTTCCACACTTTGACCTTGTCTAGACTGAGGACTTATCCTGATTGCAGCTGTCAGCAGGCACCCCTGCAGTGGCTAGCACAAGCAGGCCAAGCTCCTATTTGCACTGGTTACATTTTCACTTGTTTCAAGCCGGTGTGAGTTCAATTAGTGCAAGGAGCAGTTTTGCCTCACCTAGGCTCGGGGATTAAACTGATGCAGTTCCACTAGTATAGTCAGGGCACATCCCCAGTATACCCAAGGTCTTTTATCACCCTCAGAAGTCCCATAGCATGTTATTGTATCCTTTCTGGCCAAGGAGGGCTGAATACTATTCCTTCCCTAAGCTGGCCAGAGCTAGAAGTAGAGCGTCTTGTGAGAAGTGGATGTACAAGGCAAACAATTTCATTTGGGACTTCATGAAGCTAGCTCCTTGCCTCTGCCAGGCCCCTTGAGAAGCATGGCCTGCTTCTCCACTGCCTTGCCTCTTGGGTTGCCGTTTACACTTGTGCAAAGTGGATCTGTGAGTGGACAGTTTTGATTTGGATTCCCACTCTGCCCAGGTGTAAATGGTTACGCAAAAGCTCATGTTTCCTGTATTGGATTCAAATCTCTGCCCTCTTCTGAATAGCAGCTGACTCCCCACTGCTTCCCACAAGAAGAATATGAAGGAAACAAAGTTGAAACACATCATTTCCACTCCACGCCAGGGGAAAATTTGTGTATGCAAGAACAGGATTTCACCTCATAGGGTTAATTGCTCAGATTGTTTCAAAGGAGAAGCAGGCATACTTTAGATGTGGTTGAACTCTGCTGCTTTTTGCTCATTGCTTTCAAGGACCTGCTTGTCCCTTGCTTTTGATGGGCACGGGCATCTTTAAAACTGGTGGACATTTCTGGTTAGCAGAAGGTTGTTAGTGTTTCTGCTAAGCAGCTAAGAAGATCCATCTGTGAAAAGCCTTTAACTCTTCAGCATGTACTTTTTCAGCCACTGGGGGTAGAAAAAATAAATAATCTCAACATTCAGAATTACCAGAAATGAAAGGCTGTAGATCTTACTGAAGTCAAGGGAGGGGGGGAGGGAGTGGGATAGATAATGGCAAGTGCAATAGTTCTCCCAAATCAAGGCTGGTTAGACACTGAGCTCTGCAAAGTTACATTGGAAAACACAAGATCTTCCATAACACAGCCAACAATCAGGCTTATCAGTGCTTGGGATTCAGCCATCCCTGGCCTGTAACTGCTGTCATTGCACCAATGCATAGACAAGGAAACTTGTGATTTGCACCCATTGAAATGAGTGTAACCTCCTCTAGTAAGTGTCATGACTTTCCTTGTCTACATTTGAGGTATGCACCAGTGCAACTAAACTGGTCACTGATCACCATTAGCTTCATCAGGATTAATCCTAAATTTAAACAAGGCTTTAGTCCCGCAGATTATTCTCCAATACATAAAGCCCTAGGCACTCTGTTGCATCATGGATCTAAATTCTATTCTGGGCCATGGTTCCTGGATTTCACAACACACCGGTGCTGCAAACTGGCAATTCCGTGGCAGCTTCATCTGGAATAGACGATGAAGAGTTTTATTGGCTTAACTTTGAAAATTAATAATGAAATCAGTCCAATAGCTCCAGTGTTATTTGGTTTGAATTTAAATCCAATGCATTTCCATTCTCTGACATTTTCACTCTGCTGCAAATGTTGTGATTGACAATACTTAACTGCATTGCAGAGGTTGTCTGGGAACACCAGAGCTTGGTAAAAGCAGGGTTTGGGCCTGGGAGAAGATGTGGGAAGCAGGTTGGGATTGTGGGATAAGCATGTTAGCTGAATATTTCTGGAGGACATGTGGCTAAATCTCCTTCATTCTTTTGAAAATTTCAACTTTACCATTTGTGTTGCATGGAAGATCAACTGCAGCTGCATCCGTTTTATCTGTGCTGTAGACGTGGCCCCCAAGAGGTTATTAGAAGGCTTAAATGATTTCATATGTGTCGAGTGCTGTGAGATCCTTGAATGAAAGAGGGATGTATTATTGTATTATTGTGTTGTTTTCCACAGTTGCTTTCATATCAAAATTGTTCTGTTTACAAACCAAAACATAGTTTTAACAACTGCCACTCTTCAAACTGAACTTGGACTTGGACAATGAAATATATTTCTTCTGCATCACCAGTAACAAAAGTTCAACGTTCAGAACGAAGCTGGCACATTTATTAATGATATGTGAAGCAAAATAGCATCCAACTCAGTCTTCCATACCAGTGTTGGCTCTGCAGTGCTAACAGTAATAAAAACAGCATTTCATTTTGTCACTAAAGGAAACAGATGTGATTCAGAGATACATGAAGGGAGCCAATATGTTGGCAATGACACCAGTTTTACACAGTTGCTTTTCTTGCTACAATAACATTTTAAGGAACAGTTTGTGTGTGTGTTTAATTGTTTTGTTATTTATGTAGAAATAAAATGTAATTTGATTGTGTTGCCTTCCATGAAGTGTGAAGCTGCATTTCTAATAGTCTTAGAAGAAGGAAACGGCAATCTGAAATTGCTGAACAATAACTGTACAGAGTCATACACTGGAAAAAGGAATTTAACATGCTGGGAGGAGGGAGAAACTTCTTAGTGGTTGATATTAATATTGAAAAAGCATTTAGCCACAGGGAAGCTATAAGGTTAAATGTAAGAGGAGAAAGCTATACTCAGTAGGGTCTGCACATCCTGGCAACTGTTCACACATTTGAGCTTGCACTAAAAACGTGCCAGAGAAGAAATGTTCTGCATCCCTGTAAAATGTCTACCCATGTATTAATATACAAAGCATGTTATATGTGTCCCCCTCTTTCTTTATCCTGGTGGACATGTGACTATGTCTATAAAAGGCAGGGGAGCCGACAGACACTGTGGGTCCTTAGGCAAGGTGGGAGGGGGGACTGGCTTCATGCTTCTGAAAGGGGCAGGGCCTCAGCTGGAAGGGGCTGAGCTGGGCGAGGCATCTCATAGTGCTGCCCACAGCATGGCGTGTACCCCCCTTCCCAGTGCTCAA
Source organism: Pelochelys cantorii (assembly GCA_032595735.1). Lineage (NCBI taxonomy): Eukaryota > Metazoa > Chordata > Testudines > Trionychidae > Pelochelys > Pelochelys cantorii. Next base: position 243,613,734 of record CM064326.1, read on the forward strand.
GTCCTATGCGCTGACTGGAGAGTGTTGTACGGTGCTCTGATGGCAATTTAAAAGGTCCTGGGGCTCTGGCCACTGCTGCTGCCACAGTAGCAGCAGTGGTGGCTGGAAGCCTTTGAATTGCCTAGCCCCGAGGCAGTTGCCTCCTTTTCTCCCCCTTTCTGCTCCTTGTTGGAAGTCCTGATAAAGGGTAACTTCATGGATTTGTCCTCCATCACTAATCTCCTCACGGTGGGTTATTAGGAAGAGAAGGTTGTCTGAATGTGGAGGAGTAGAAACTGGGAGACTGGGGATTTTAACTTTAAATCTATTTGTTTGGCAGTGAAGGAATTGTAGGGACTGCTCTAAACGCAAGCTTTACCCTGACAGAAAGCAGTATTTTAATTGTTAGATCATCTCTTCCAACCTAGGAGAGTTTCTTTGCATTTTGACAGTTTGAGGGTAGTACATTATATAGGATTATAGGGGTCCACATTCCATCCTCAGTTAAATGTTAAACCATGGTCTGTTGCACTCATATAGTATTTTCCATCCCTGGCTGAAAGGTCAGCAACTTAAATGGCATTCTGTGAGCCTGTCTGGGGTGAAATTCTGGCCGTACTGAAATCATGGGAGTTTACTAATGTTTTTCCCCACTGGGATGAGGTTTCTTCTTAGTAGAAAGGCTAATGGTTTGGCTGCCAAATCCCAAGCTCTTCTAGAAGACTCTCCAAATTTGTCTGAGGAGCCTGAAAGCCCTATGAGCCCCAACTCTGATGCACTCCATCTGGCAGTCTGACCTGAAGCAGTGAGCCTGAGAGGTAAGGTGCCAATCAGAATCCTGTCTGGCTACCCCAGTTTTCTTGAAATCAACATAGTCCTGAGAAATATTTCTATTCTGGTTAATTAACATTTTCACAACATTCAGCTGAGAAATTTCGGTTTGAAAGGTCAACCTTTGTATATACCATAATCCGAAGGAGCAGAGGCCTTACCTCATGGTTTTCTCAGGGTATGTTCTCTAAGAATTAGCATATTAGTGCAGTGTGTGGTCACATGTACATGGAAACACAAAAGAGAAATTGAAGGGCAAAGGAAGAAGGGAAGTGATTGACTTAAAGAATAAAATGAGCTTCTTGGAGATTGAAAATTTCAGGGAATCAGAAATAAGAAAAACAGGGGGTTTTATTCATTCTAGAGTCCTGGATCATCCTTAAATCCAAATCAGATCCATTCCCAAAGCTGTTCCCTTCTGGTATCTACACTGTGTGAACTGATCTCAGCCCACTTTCTAGTAAATAGGTGTCCACATCATAAAAGCTGTCACATCAACTGGCATTAATTGGCACACTAGCTAACAATCTCAGCAGACAGCTCAAGGACCGAAAGGCTCAGAAAACTGTAGAGTTGTCAACAATGCATTCTCCAGTTATTATATCCAGTCCAAGATTTAGACAGATCCTATGTGGTAATTATGGAGCACAAGCAGGGATTCTTTCTCTGCTATCTGGAGACCCAGAGAAAGTTAGTGTTTGTATTTACTGAGAGATGTCAGTAGAGAATCCCCTTTGTGTCTATTGCACCTGAGTCCTGTCTTATCTGCTTTATGAGTAACACTATAAGATTGACTGACCCTCTCACCCTTCACTACCACTATATTTTAAACCAATCAACAATAACATTCTAAAATGTGTCAGTGTGAGGGAGGATCCCAAAGAGAGATACTGCAAAGACATTGCTGTAATTAACCTCTCTGGCCACTGAATGTTTCTGAGGTCCCCTTGGAATACAGCAGAACTAATGGAAACAAACAAGCCTCTAGAAGAAGGAAAGAAAGTGCAATGAAATTCTTTCTTTTTTGGCCTGGAGCGTAATACAGCATTAAGGTCAAATGGTCATCACTGAGGGCTTGAACAAAAACGCAGGGGATCCTTGGCTGAGAGGTGAGGAAAGAGAATTAACATTGGCCATTTTAAGCTTAGAGATGATCAAAAAATAGAATTTCCACCCAGTAGGAAACTCCAATATTGATATTTTAGTTTCAAATCGCAACACAAAATTAAACTATCAAACTTTTCATTAAATAAGAAATAAATTGTAATTTGGAAATATTTAATTTCATTTCGGGTTGGCATGAATGCGTGTCTGCTTGAGACACCACAGTGCCTCATGACAGATGTAGGTGTGGATCTTTTGTACCTCTAATCTCCTCTATACACCCTTCACCATGGATGGAATACAACTCCCATCATACATGCCAGTCCCTCCATGATGAATCCCATAATACATCATCACAGCTCAGTTACAGGATCAACAAAATGTTTCAATTAAATTTTCCCGATGGAAAATTCAGCCAAAATCATTCTTTTCCCATGAAACATTTTGATATTGATGAAACCCCATTTTTTAAAAGAACAATTTTTCATTAGAAAATTTTCTGCCAGCCCTCCTTTAAGCCCTTTCCTACCCATTCATTCAGATGTAGTAAAATCAGAATCAAGCTTGGAACCATATATAAAACTAGCCAATAGCCCGTCATCAAATGGGATTTTCAGGTCTCTCCTCCATGTCCGTTTCTCTCTCTCTCCTCTTCCTCCTGCCTCTCTCTCAGCTCTCCTCTGCCTCTTGCCTCTCTCGCCATCTCTCTTTCTCTTCTCCGCCCCCTCCTGCCTCTCACTCGGGGGACCGTGGAGCCCAAACGGCTGTTTGGGCTCCGCGCTCCCCATGTGGGGGCAAGCAGCGCAAGCGACTGTTTGGGCTCCACGCTCCCCATGCAACAAGGGGACTGCGGAGCCCAAACGGCCTCTTGTGCTGCTTGCTCCCACGCGGTGGCCCGGCTAAGTGGCACAGAAGTCAGCCAAGCGCCACGGCAGGACGGGAAGGGGGGCAGGGCGGTGACGTACACGGCCAAGGGGTGGGGCCGTGTACATCACCGCCCTGCACCCCTTCCCCTCCTGCCATGGCGCTCTGCTGACTTCTGTGCCTCTCAGCTCGGCCGCCATGAGGGAGCAAGCAGAGCAAGCGGCCGTTTGGGCTCCCCCCCGGCAGCCTGGCTGAACGGTGCAGAACTCAGCCAAGCGCCACGGCAGAAGGTGAAGGGGGGCGGGGCGGTGATATACACGGCCAGGCCCCACCCCCTGGCTGTGTACATCACCGCCCTGCCCCCCTTCCCCTCCCGCCGTGGCACTTGGCTGACTTCTGCGCCGCTCAGCCGGGCCACTGCGGGGGAGCAAGCGGCGCAAGCAGCCATTTGGGGTCTGTGCTCCCCATGCCTCCCCAGAGGCAAGACTGTAATGCTACAGAGTTACAGAGTCACAGACATTGGGCTACAATATATATAATACCTTTAGAAAAGATAGTGTTCCTCCTGTGCAATGAAACTAAAGTGATAATAGGCCTTCTGCATGTAGTATTGCCCCTTAAAATAGGCAGGCCCAATAACAAACCAGGAGAGTGTGTAAAGATCCTTTTTAGTTTGGCTCCCAAATGGCAATGTATAAGTTGTGACCTCGAGAGACATAATGTTCTGATCAGCAGGGGCTGCTTCTCCAAAGCCTAGTTCCACTGTTCAATAGTTTGCTCATTCACATGGTATTCAATGTTTGTACTTTCCTGTTCATAAAATATATTGCTCCGTTTCACTATCATAAACAGTTATGACTTGTGTATCAGTAGCAACATTTTAGTGACGCACTGATGTTTCTCCAAAGCCTGCATCTACTTGCCAGGATTCCTGTTCATTCAGGATTATTGTGAAGTGTGCTGATCAGGTGGTGCCAGTAGCTGTGGGTCAGTATCAGACACGGAGAAGCTGCTGCTGAGCCAAAAAATCTGTTGTTACTGCCCGTGGTCGTGTGGCTACAACTAGTTAAACTTTAGAAAAGTAAGGAACTCATCTTTCAAAGACTTATACATGTGCATAATTTTACCCCTAAAAGTAGATCCATTTTCCTCAGTGTGATTCCTTTATACGGGTAAAGATTAGTCACGTGTATCAGCCTTTTCAGGACTATCTCCCATGTTAGTATCATGTTTTCCTCGAGCAGATTGAAGTTTGGATTGAAAACTGCCATGTCCATGGTTCTACAGATAAACTAAAGGACTCTGAAGTCGTTAGTGCCTGTAAATGTGGGATTTTTAGGGGAGAACTGCTGACAATAAAACTACGTCTAGACTGCAAACCTCTTTCAAAAGAGGCTTTTTCGAAGGATACTTTCAAAAAAGCCTCTTTCGAAAAAGAGCATCTAGGCTACAAGCAGTACTTTTGAAAAAGCAAGCCACTTTTTCAAAAGAGAGCACCCAGGAGGTCTGGATGCTCTCTTTCGAAAAAGCACAGTTTGCATTACATAGCACCTTTTTACGAAAGATCACTTTAGAAAAAAGGCATTCTTCCTCGTAAAACAAGGTTTTTCGCGGTCGAAAAAACTGCCACGTTCTTTTGATTTACTTTTGAAAGAACATGGCAGCAGTCTAAATGCAGGGGAAGTTTTTTTTTAAAAAAGGCACTTATTGTCCTGCCATATACGTATATACTGAGTGATAGAGCCCTGTGTTTTATTTACTTTTATTCTACCCCCCTTCACAGAGATAAAGAAATGCCCAACCCCAGCAGTCGCTCCCTGACATCAGGTCACTTGACAAGAAAAAAATAATCCCAAAACTGAATCAAAAGCAAAAGCACCATAATCAACTTTTCTCCCCATTTTAAAATAAACACAGGCAGATAATGTCATTCCCATAACGAACTGCAATTCCCCCTTAAAAGTAAATTTCCAAAGCAGAGAATCCCTGGTGGAGGAAATCTTACTGAAAGTCCCACTCATTTGTAATGAGTGGGGCCCTACTAAACTCACCGTTGTGAAAAACACATCACAGACCATGAAATCTGATCTCCCCCATAAAACTGAGTATTGTAGAGGAGGGGCAGGACTGCAGTTGCCCCAGCCAGGGGATTTTACTGTCGGACAGTCTCTGGTTACTAGTCCTGGCTCAGACTGGAGAGGGATGAGACTTCCTCTTCCTCTTTTGGGGCATTCCCAGAAGTGGGACTGACCCACTGCTGGTAATCAACCCCAGTTGCAGGAAAGTCTGTGGCTACTGGATGGAGGCTGCCAGGAAAACATGGAGGTATGGTAACTCCCACACCATGCAACACTTACTTCTGGACTGCCCTTTTATGGTGCTAGCTTTTAGACCTTTGAAACCTTCTGATCCCAGTCAGTGCAGATCCCACAACATTTATGCATCAGTGTACTCCTGATGTGAAATTGCTTAGTAATCAAGCTATCATAATCTGCCCTATCTTTGGTTTCAATGTTAGGCACTTCAAGGAAGCACTATGTAAATGTAATTTCAAGGCAAAAAAAGAAAAGGATAATTGTGGCAAGGTCTCTAAAGCAGAGAAAAAAAAAGTTTGCCTTCTCTTCACCATTTTTAGATGGAAAAACATTTCCTAACTGGGCATCCAGGAAGAGCCCAGGAACCAGTAACACACTGAAATTGGGCACCCGTGTGACAAATGTGGCAATACTCCTTTAGTTAGGGATATCAGTGTAAATTCTTTCATTTCATCCACCTGCTTCCCACAGTCTATCAACATTCTCTCTATCTTGTCTGGAAAAAGTCTCCTTCAGCCAGCCCTTATGAAAGCCCTAATCTCTTCCAGATCTTGGGGTGTTTCTTCCATTGCACTACCAAAGGACAATAGCATGCTTTACTAGGGTAGATAAATATTATACATTTTTTCACACATGTAGAAACTGTGAAAGTGAATAGCAGTCTAGAATACCATATATTGATTGATAGGGGTGTGCATTTGACCTCAGTAAATGATATGGTGATATTTCCAAAGCGAGATAGATTAAAGAGGGGCAGTTAGTTGTGAGAAATTGTGTCCCATCCCAGAATTAAAGGGCAAGGGATTATTAAATTGACTTTTCAGGTTTCCCTTTTATGGCTTTGGTGCATAGTAAAAGTGTCTTGAATCCACCACCAGCAGGTCTTTAAAGGGAATGGGGTTAGGCAAAATAGTCTGCAGAGCAAAATGGTAATACTGGGTTTGTTTTAATAAGCGCGAGAGTGCGCAAACATATGGTGTGGCTTCAGAACAGCCCCGCATGGGGGATTAACTTCGATCTTCTTTTTATGTGAATAAATTAAATTATATTCACAAACTTTCATTTTAGATATATAGTAAATCCTAAATCTTTAAATCTGCATTGTTTCATTTGTATGTATAAGTCCTAAAGAAATGTGCAGTGATGCATAACTGTGAGCTGGCATTTTTTCTGCACTCAGTTAATCATCTACCAACCTGCCAGAAATGATGAAAATATCTAAAGTCTACTGTGAATTCAGTCCTTAGGGTGTCCAACTCCTGCCCCTTATGGAAAGATATTTTACCTCTTGTGGCCCTAAGCACCCTTCTGCAATCATTACACTACTGCAATCATAGCTGTACACAATGTGCTTTCTGATGTAGCACACTGGTTAATAACACCATTGTAAAATGCAAGTGAAAACATTTTATGTGGAGTTATGATTCCCCTCTGTATGATGTGACCAGAACATATTTAAGACCAGGCAGCCTAGCCTAGGAAAAGGTGATACATAGGTCTGTCATATACAAGGAAATGTGGTTTTTCCTAAATGTATATATTAGTAGTAAACAAAACCATTGAGGGTAAACTGGTAAAAGTGTTCCTCCTCTTGAGAGACAGAGAATTAACATGGCTCCTGCACCTCAGAGAGACATAGGAGACTGAATCCACAAGAGGCCTTCCCAACTTGTAAAACAGAGATGTTCCTTTAGGGACATAAGAAACAGAGAGAGATTCCATCTTTTTCCTTCCCCTTAGGAGACAAGAAACCAAGCCATTTGGCCTCTGGAATGAATCTGGGCAAGGCTGGTTGGTAAAAAGCTGGACAGGAGACTGTGGGTGAGATAAACCATTTTGAACAAACCATCCTGCTAGATTCAGTTTTAATTCTTTAGATGCACATTTTCACTTTTACTTGCTTGTTACCATCTCTCCCTTTCTCTCTTTTACTTTATACCACTTATTGTGTGTATACAGTGGAGTCCGGATTGTCCAACCTTCACTTATCCGACCTTCCGGTTTATCCGACATAGCCATTCGACATCCTCACTACGCGTCCATGCGTCGCATACCGCCATAGCCATAGCTCCGTAGCTTCGTTTGTTCTTTTGTGCCAGTGATTTATGTTTGTGCTGTGATTGTGTTTCATTTTTCCAATTGCATTTTTCCCTTAGTGTAATATAATTTTATTGTTTGAGGAACATGGCACGTGAAAAGAGAAAAAAAGTGGTTCTTTCCATTGAACAAAAACTTGAAGCGTTAAAGAGAATAGACAAAGGTGAGTCCATGCTAAAAATTGCATCTGAACTCGGTGTGGGGCGAGTTACAGTTGGTGACTGGAAGAGGAAAAGAAGTGAGTTAGAAAAGTGGTGCTCTGATTGACCCTCAATTGCAGGACTGAAGGACAGAAAAACAATGAAAAAATGTGAATATAAAAAAGTGAGTGAAGCTTTGTTCTTATGGTTCACACAGCAAAGGGATAAGGGCATGCCTATCACAGGCCCAATTCTGCAAGAGAAAGCTCTGAGTTTCCAAAAGGAATTTAATGAAAGGGATCCTGATTTCACGGCTAGTGTAGGCTGGCTTGATCTCTGGAAAAAACGATACGGGTTAAGGCAGCTCAGTATATGTGGCGAAAAATTATCAGCAAATCAGGAAGGGTTTCTGAAATTTAAAGCAAATTTTCATTGTCTCATTGTAAATGAAGGATTATCATGTGAGCAGATATATAACTGCGATGAGACAGGCTTAAACCACAAAATGCTGCCTTCAAAAACTCTAGCTTCCCAGGCTGAAGCTTCAGCTCCTGGGTATAAACGAAGTAAAGAAATAGTGATGATTCTAGCCTGTAGTAACGCTACTGGTAACCACAAACTAAGACTCATATTTATTGGAAAGGCAAAAAAACCACGAGCTTTCAAAAACATATCACTTAGTACTCTACCAGTTTCATACAAGAATCAGAGGAATGCATGGATGGATTCAGCAATTTTCCGAGGCTGGTTTTTCAATGAATTTCTTCCTTCAGTTGAACAATTTTTGAATTTGATAAACCTACCAAGGAAAGCAATCCTTGTCATTGATAATGCGCCATCTCATCCTCATGAGGATGAACTGCTCAGTGGGGACGTTAGAGTGATTTTTCTTCCTCCTAATATCACCTCGTTGTGTCAGCCTATGGACCAGGGTGTGCTTGAAGCGTTAAAGAAAAAATATCGTCGTAAGCTTTTAACTATGCTCATTGAGGCGACAGACGATGGAAATGGTATGCTAGATAAGCTAAGGACAGTGAACATAAAAGATGTTATTTATTGGATTGCACAATCATGGGAAGAGATTGAACTGCAAACTCTGGCAAGATCATGGAGAAAGTTACTTCTGAAAGACAAAAACACACAAGAAATGGTGCAAGAAAATTGTGATAACCTGCTACCTTTGTTACAACAAATTCCAGACTGTGAAAAGGTGAATAATGATGATATACAGGAACGGATGGAGAAAGACGAGCAACAGGAACTGACTGACCGCGATATAATAGCTCTGGTGAATCGGGATGACAATGAAGATGATGAAGATGAATATACAAATGACAATGACAAAAATGGAGAGAATTAGTCATAGCGCAAGTATTCTTGCGCAAGAGGGCTTATGCCTGAGCGGGAGCATCAAAGTATTTGCGCAAGAAGCACTGATTTTGTACATTACAAAGTCAGTGTTCTTGCGCAAATTCTCATGGCCAGTGTAGACAGGTGGCAAGTTTTTGCGCAAAAGCGGTCACTTTTGCACAAAATCTTGCCAGTCTAGAGGCACCCTATTATGTTAGTTATTCTGTTATTATGTTAGTTGTTCTGTAGAATAATATTCTGTTATTACAGTATGTTAGTTGTTCTGTAGAATAATAAGTAATAAACCTGATTTCATACCAGTTTCCATTTTATCTGACATTTTCATTAATCCGACCACCCCTTGGTCCCATTTATGTTGGATAATCGGGACTCTACTGTACTTATAAATGTATATTGTGTTCATGATAAATCAACAGTTCTGGTGTGGGCTCCTAGAAAGCTAACAGGTTGCAATATTTAACTGTCTCTGTAAAGACACTGAACACCACACTTACTCTGTGACAACACGGGTGTGTGCAGCAGGATGATTTGGGGGGTTAATTCAGGCCTGGAAGAACATGAAGGTCATCCCACAAGAGATAGCTAGGTTGGATAAAGCCAGGGTGAGGTTTGTGGGCTGCTGGCAGACTTTTGGGGTCAGAGCTCTGGATCAAAGCTGCATAGCCACACAGAACCCATGATAACAAGGCAGACATTTATCAAACCCCTTACTGGCCTGGGCGAACCATACAATCTCACACTTCTTCTCTCCTGGATAAGTTTCATATGTTCATGTTCCCCATAGAAAATTTCTGCTTGCTTTGAGCTATCTCATTATCATGGGGAGACAATCCACACTGGGCCTATGTGACAGAGGTGGTCCATTCACCGCTGGGATGGTACCTCCTCCTGATCACTCTGGGGGATAGCTCAGCGGGTCAACACCTCTTCCCACAGTTGCATGCCATCACTCCATCTCTCTTCTGGTCTGCTGCCCCTCTCACAGCTGCTGCCACTTCATGACTCAACACTCCGTCTAGATCAGGTTAGAAAGACACTTCTCACATACAGGTTCAGGCAGTCTTCCCATTTGCTGCCCTGCCAGTACCCTTTCTCCAAAGGGTTGGCAGGGGAACCCAGACTGGCACCTGGCATTTCAGTATAATGACTTTATACAAGTGACTGTTTTCATTTGCTTTTTTGTTTGAGATTATATCTTGCACCAAGTAATCTCCTGTGGTATGGTGAGTGGAACTGGAGACAGGGATTTAGGTTTCAGGGGGGACTGGAAATGGTGAGGGACCAGAGGCTCAGGAATGCAAGCTGGGAGACTGGCTGCTGCAACCTCAGCAAGTAATACTGGCCTTGCAATATAGTATGTGTAACTCAGCACGATGGTGATAATTATGATGTGCAGTAACAGCAGCACCTAGAGGACGCAGCCAAGAACAGATCCCCATGGTGCTAGGCATTGAACATACATGTAGTAAGCAATTCCCTTGAAAAGCTTATAATCTAAACAAACAAGATGGCCAGTGTGGGGTGGGATAGAAAGGCACAGAGAGGTGCAGAGACTTGTCTAATGTAACATCGAAAGTTAGTGACAGAGCTGGAAATTGAACTCTGCTCCCCTAGCTTCCAGCTCAGCATTCTGTCCACAGGAGCACACATGTGGCTTTAGAAATACAAGATTGTTTTTATAAAGTATGATTTATAAGTCACTCAGAAATTAACCAGTTCCAAGACGTAGAAGCTATAATCATGCATTGCATAAGAGTACCATAATATAGCCCAAAGTGGCTCAACTCATGTCCCTTCAAACACCAACAATGCTCCCTTCAAACACCAGTCTTGTGAGCTACTTTCTTAACTAATTAGAGTATGTCTACACTGCAATGCTATTTCTAAATAATTAGCGCTATTCCGAAATAACTTAGTCCGCATCTACACAGCAGGCAGTTATTTCAAAATAATGTCAAAATACTGTCAAGCTGGAGGACTTCTTACTCTGAATCCTGTAACCCTCATTGTATGAGGAATAAGGGAAGTCGGAGGAAGAGTGCTCTATTTCGAAAGAGGTGCTGTGTAGACACTTATTTTGAAATAAGTTATTGACATAGCTCAATTTGCACAGCTTATTTTGAGTTAAGCCCTGCAGTGTAGACATATCTTAAGCTGTTCGGGAGGATTAATTACTGACCACTGCAGACAGCAATGGGTCAGTAAACTAATGTGGCTGGAATTTGTGTTTAGAATACTTTCTTCCATTATTAGATTCCCTTTCCCCCCATTGTAGGACACAAACACACACTGCAGCCTGGGAGCCTTCCTGGTTTGAAGGGGAAGCTACTGAGATACATAGTAAGTCTGCTGTCCCTGAATACTCCAAAGCTGATAAATCCAGCCTGGGATCAATTCTGTTTACCCTGAATATGACCAAGGGTGCCTCTAAGTCACTGGCCCACAACATTTTCCACAGGGAGATACCTCCCCTGCCCCCCACCTTTTCAAATAGCTGGGATCTAGTCAGGAGCCAGCTCTCATTTAACAATATGAGAAGAGCAGAGCACATGCCACACTCACTGGCACCTACTGGTGAACCCCAGTTTGAGAACAAGTGCTCCAGGTTACAGAGTTGGCCCTTGGTTTGTGTCTGAGCAGGAGAAGCAGCACTCACTATACTCCTAGCTATCACTATCCCCATTGTGTCCATCATGGACAAATACTTGTTGGCCTCTAAAGTGTGGTTTCTCCGCTGGATCTGTGAGGATCCCCATTGTCTTTTCATTTACTTTCCCTTTTCTTTAACTTTCCTTCCTTCCTGCAAGCACAGATCTCCAAGCAATCCAGTCGTGTTCTAGCAATAGGGGCAGCAGGGGGTGCATGCCGGAACAGTCGCAGGGCAGCTCATTGTTCAGCTGATGGAGCTTTGTGGATTCAAGATTCCCCAGCACAGAAGGAGCTTGCTCTTCATTCTGCCTTGCCTTATCCCTATGGCCTCATGAGTCCACATTCTGTGCATTGATTCTGCCCCTGCTCCTTTAGAGATCACTCTTTCTTCCACCTCCTATCTGGTCTATTTACTCCCATCTGGACTTTTGAGTGGCCAGACTCTTGACTGGTGTAAATCAGCATAGCTCTGCTGACATCAATCAATGCCTTGAAGCCAATAGAGCGGTGTTTACTTACACCCATTCAGGATCTGACCCTGGAAGCTGTTCCTGATTGTTACAGGCTGTTCACATGGGAATGGAGTGACCACTGAATGTGATCATTTATGTTGGCAACATGTTAACCTTAATGGCTCTTCAATGAGTGCCTGGTGACAAGAGTTCCTGGAGCTGGTGCTGTCTTTGTTCACAAAGGGAAGAGTGGCCTCATCCCAGGAGGAGGATGGTTGAACAGAAAAGAGAAACAGCCCTTTCTGAAGAAATTCTCCTGTTATTTTTCAAAGTATTTTCCCCTTTAAAAGAGTTCTTTCATAGTCCTCATGGCTAAAGGAGGGAAGTGGTATTAAACAGCATGGCTTCTGCTTTGAACAAATACTAAACAGGAAGGAGGGAGAAGGAAGTCGTTTTAAAACTCCAAGAGGAGGAGGAAAAAAGATTCCTGATTGCACAGTCCTGCAACTCTGGCATTGAAGTTCATCTCCTATGGCTTGTTGGCAGGAGAGGGGGAGTTTGTTCATGTTCGCTGGTGGGTTAGTCAACATTTGCTTTTATAATATGATCTGTCTGTTTTTCTTTTAACAGTTGTTTCTCCTCCACAAGTCAAAGGCAGGAGGTCAATCCTCAGGAGCAACCCTACAATAACAAACAAGCCTGCAAAGTACAGCACTGCTATGAAACCAAACTGTAACAAACCAGCGTTTGAGCAATGCATGGTAAGTTAAAAGAAAAAAAGAGGTGGTGGTCAGGAAGGAGACTGATTTATTGTCCTGATTGCACAGATGTTTCAAACATCATGAAAACATTATTTCAATTTCCAAAGACGTGCCACTTCGATCAGGGGGTTCCCTTATAAGCCTCCCTTTTCAGATAGTGTTTGGGTGGGACGTGCTCTTCTCCTTGCTTGCTTCTGAACTCATTACATTTATTTTGCCAGTTTTCTTTCTTACATAACTTGCTGAAGTGTAGACATTATTTCAGAGTACTTGCATCACAAAATGGCTTCTTGGTTTTTTCCCTCAGTGTAGCTCTTCCACTGGTTTGCCTGGTTCTGTGCAGCAATTCTTCCTCAGACAAGCCTCAGTCTCAATCCCAGTTGTGTGTCAGCGATGATAATACTGTTCTGCCATTGGACAGGGTCATCACTTTGCTTATGGGCATAAACAATTTGGCTTTGTCAGCTTTTTAGATTAGTGCCCATAAAGTAGTGCCATGCTGGCACTTTCACTCAGTTAAAACACTCGGGCCATTTTCAAAAAGCTGCCACTTGAAGGTAACACAGTAATAATAACACTTAGCTCATAATTCACATACCAATACTGCTACCATGGTACAGCTGCTGAAATGGAAATGCCTTCTAGGCATTTGCATACAAATCAGTGGTGCCAAACAGCTTCCCTTCACAGATTCTCAGAACAACCAGAAGAACTACAGGGCTAGATTTACAAAGAAACTGATCCTGAATCTCATACCTAAATTTTAGGCACTTCAGAAAACACTGGGATTTGCAAAGCCTGCCTAACGTAGCCAATGAGACCCACCAAGCTTCTCCCTTAGAGTTAGATGCCCACATCTGGGATGCAGGACAGTGCCTTCCTCTGCTTGGAATTGTCAGCTGACAAGCCTTTCTTGGTGTCAGGCACCCATGCTCTGTTGGACAGGAGGAGGAGTTCCCTCACCACTTTAGCCCAGGGTTAAGGTACTCCCCTGGGCTCTGGGAGACCCCTAGTTCCAATTCTCCTTCCACCTGAGGGGAAGTAGGGATCTGAATTGGGATTTGCTACCTCTCGGTTTATCTACACGTACACACAGTTTGGATTATGGGTAGGTGATTAGCACTGTGCATCATAGTGCTGCATGGTAACTCCCTCCGATGGATGCTGCACTAGGAAACTAAAAGGTTCCTTGTTTGTGTTAGTGTAATTCTGCAATCCTACCATCCTCACTTTGACAAACCTTAAGAGGGGACATAGCTTCCCTTCAGATCAAGCACAATTCGGACTGATCTCAGGCTAGGTCCTGAAGGCCAGGTGCCTGTGTGTTCAGTCTATGTGACTGAATCTTTGGCAACAGTAGGATTGCTGGCAATGCCGTGGCATCCCTTGGTAACCTGGAAGGACTGAATCTCCCTGTTGTTGCTCCAGGGCCACAGGAGTTCTGTGCCCCTGTGTGCCCTCCCTCCCCCTACTACATGTTCCTGAATGAAACCCAAATACAAATGATAAAAACAAGTTTCCCCACTGGTGTCCTCCCTGTTTTTTCCATGTATCATTCTGCTTCTGCACTTGAGGAAAAAAAAATTTTTTAAATGATGCCTCGTTTTTAAATTAAATTCCTTTTTTATTTTAGCAAGCTGGAGAATTCAGAATACAAAGAAGTGTTTCCAGCAAGCAAAGTAATAGATATTAGATAAGGATCGTTCACTATGGTTTTTTTAATTGGCAGATGAGGACTCCTGATGTGACTCTAATATAGCACATTTACTTCCCGACTACTTGATACGCAGAGATGTCAAGTATAGGCGGTCGAGTGGCTTGCCCGTTTAATAGGATGGAAGTGAGAGAGAAAGGATGTACTTGCAGGGCAAAGACCATTATTACTCTCAAGATGCTCCTAGTAGGTAGCTAGAAGAATTTCCATTATTATGCACGGAAGTGTTACTTGATGAGGAGAAAAAGGTGTCGTCTTAAAACTCTCACCTTTCAGGTAGTATCTTGCACGGCTTGCCAATTAGTGGAGAAGAGCTGAAGGTGAGGGAAGTGCAAGAAGTACACTTCTCTGTGTTCCACTGAAGCTTTTCGTCTGTGGCTGTGGGCAGCAACACATTTCATCAGAGCTTTCCTTCTGCCTCCACAGCTGACATGCTTTGATGACCTCCCTGGCCTACTGAACTCCCACCAGTGACAGGGAAGGGTTTTCCTTTGCAGCCTCTCTGGGCCTCACAAAGTTCTCTGAATGCCCTGTCTGTGTTTGTAGGTCAGGTGTGTCTCAACCCAACTTACTATTTCCATGTTAGCTCTACAGTAGTGTAGAAGCAGACAGGGCATAGTTAAGGGGCATAGAGCACATCCAGCTGGGCTGGTAGCCTAGCAGGGCTCAAGTGCTGGGTACAAAAATCATAGGAAATAAGCACTGGGAACTCGGTAGGGGTGGGACCAGGCTCAGGAAGGCAATGCTTTTCTTTTACTCACAGACTACAAGAATTTCTGTTTGAAAGCCCTGGTATGAGCAGAGGAGTTGCCTGGGTTGCTGTTATTCCCTATGAAGGGGAAGAATATTTGCCATTCAAGTGCTTGTCATCCTGAAAGTTTGTTTGTTTGAATATAGGGAGATCCCAGGCTGTCTAACTACCCTCTAGTCTATTCAGAAATGGGCAATTAAAATAGTCTTTCTGAAATGCCACCAATTATATCTCCTTCTCTGAATCCCTTCTTGGCTTCCTTCCAGTATGCAGAATTGAATTCAGCTCTTTTCAGAGAAGCCTTGCTTAAATCTCTGCTCTGCTCATCATACTGATTCTTGGCCCTTCGTTCCTCCCGGGAATTCAGCTTCACTGGCACTCCCTCAATTTCCTTCCCTTTCTGTCATTTCTCTGCCTTCTTCCATATTTCCCCTTAAACGTTTTCCCTATCCCTCTACCTCACACATCCACCTTCTCCTCATTCAAATCTCTTTTGAAGTCTGACTCCTTCTGAGAGGCAGACACATGCTAAGGCTGGTCAGGGCATAAAATGGAGAGAGGTAAGGGAGTCCATCACAAATTGCTGAATGGCCATTTAGTGACTAGACTTGTACCACTGAAGCCAGTGAAAGTTTGGGCTATGAATTCAATGGGAGCAGGACTGGAGGTTTAGTCTGCAAGCTCATCAGCACAAGAATTACCTTTTCCCATAGGCCTTTGTGTACAGTTCTGTGCACATTGTTTGTACTTAATACATTGCTATTAATAACAATTGAGCCTGCATGCACATAAGCTGATAGGGTATACACAGAGCCTAAAAAAGGGATAGTAAAGTAATGGATTAGGACACCACCAAATTTGCAAATTGATTGAGGACGTACTTCAGAGCCTCTGTAGACTCAAAACCTTAATTTGTCCATATTTTATTTGAGAAACAGGTAAATGCTGAATAAAATAAATGAATCTGAGAGTGCCATTTATTTTCAGAAACTGCTGATTGAGTGTGAGGATGAAATAGTCAACATGGATAAACATATTTATTTTAAAAGAGCCAGTTGTAAAGTATATTATGTGAGGTACAGATATGATATAAAGTCCCAAATTCACCTAAGAGATTGACACAGTCATATATTCTTATATTATGCTTCTGGTTTATATTAGCTCACATTCTCTTTCAGAATATGCCCCTCTGTGTTCTTACAATCATAGCTATAACAGCCCAATGGCAAGCCATGTACTACCTTCATTTTGATTATTTGTATTTCTCTTCTCTTATACTGTCTTATGAAGGAGTGTACTTAAGAGTGTTCATGGCTGGATGTAAAATGTTTGCTGTAAATACCATTCTTAAAAACAATGTTCTTTAATTGCAAACTGATTTGATGTTAGTAATGGTACAAATATATAATCAAGGCAAAATAACCTAAAGTCTTTTCACAGGAGGAAAGTCTGTAGGCATCAGGATCCCAGCATTCAAATCATGGTTGATCAGAAATATCAGTTTTAACACAGTAAACTGGATACACAGCAAACTTTATGTTCCAGTTCATTGAAGCCTATTCCCCACTTCTTTTTACCAGACATTAAAGACACATTGATGTTGTTCTCTTTTGGACAAATTCTAGAATAAAAGTTCCTATTAAAGGAGCTTAAAGATACAGTGGGATGTTTGGGAAGTATTTGGTATGTGTATGTGATATGCAATATTAGAGGCTGAAGTTATTTTGTGAGGGGCAGAGTCTGTAAATCCAGAAGGGTTTGACTGATGTGTGGATTTATAGCATGGTAAAAGGTGGATCCCTTAACTGAACATTTACCCACTTTTAAGGGTTTGCATGGATTTGATGTAGCACTTAAATGACCCTAACTGTATTTCAGAGAAGTAGAAATAGTGGGATAGGATGGTGAATTTAGAGATCAGCCAAGTGTAAGATTGGGTTCATATATTTAAACCATAAGGGACCATTGTGATCACCTCATCTGACCTCCTACATAACACAGGCTGCATGATTTGCTGTTTGAACTAGAGCATATCTCCTAAAAAAATCCATCCTTGATTTTAAGATCTCCGAAGATGGAGAATTCACCACAACTTAGTAAAGTGTTTCAAGCATTAATTATCCTCCCTGTTAAAAAAAAGTATGCCTTGTGTCCAATTTGAATCGATCTAGAGGGCTCAAACCAGGAAAAGTTCAGGTAGACATTGTGCAAGCTTCCCTAGCACAACTATGCAATATCCTTAAATCCTGAACAGCCACCAGCCTCTGCCACTTCAGTCTTCTGACCTCATAAGTATTCCAGTTCTCTTTAATTGTGAGCAGAGTAAAATAATCATGAAAAATGTGCCAGAATATATGATGGTTTCCTGATGTGAGAAAAGTCCACGAGTAAGGAGAATAAAACCATCGCCCAGGTCACTTATTGTCTAAGACAGAATTTGAGCATAAGTTTTCATAGGCAAAATAATTTTATTAACCCAACTCAGTGCAGGATCACTTTACAAAGGTTGGATAATCTGATTGGTATGCTGTCTGTCTGCCGACACCACACATCCAAAAATGTGGAAATGGACAATGCTTTGGATAAGAAAAAGTCAAGTTTAATTTTGTGGGAAATAAAACCCTTCATAATTGGGAGGATATTTTAAAAAAATGCCCTTTTGCCAAAAATCTCTTATTGAAAAACACTTTAGCCAGCTCTAAAGAACATGTTGAGTACAGACATCTCTTTTAAACTGTCCCTTGCCTTCCTAATCAACTTCCTAATCATCATATTTGGTCAGTTCCTCCACCAGAGGAAACTTACCATTAGCCAACAGCTCCTTGCCTGCAGAAGGAACCCAATGTGCTTTACAGACTGTATTCATGGTGTGGTCCACTGCATCCAGTCATGAGAGCCACAAGTATAAATGTAGGTCTACTTGGGTGGCTTTTAAACACGAGCTCACGTCTCCTAAACTTGTGTTACCTTGTATCTCCTCCCCTGTCTCTAACCTGTAGTTATCCCTTTCTCATTGCCCTTCCTCACTCATCTCCTGCCCAATACACCAGCTCTTTTCCTGCCTTCTGGCTTCACCTGTCCCCACATTTTCCCTTCCTTAATTTTACAGTACTTTACCCTAGCTCCTTTTCCCTTTCTGCTCCCCACTGATTCAGGTCTAATGGAAAGTAATGGTGTTCATTTCCAAAGCCTTCTCTGGAACTGACCCAAGACACTTCTGAGATTGCTTCTCTCTTCACAGCTTCTCCAAACCGGTTGCCACCTTGTTTCTCACATGCTAGGGTGCTGCTATTCAACCAAAAACAAGGTCATTTTAAATAGAAATAAAAATATTCACTCAGTTACCTTGCTTATCAGTGACGGAAGAAACATAATCTGACTCATCCAATCAAAATTAACCAGTAAATATCCAATTTCATTCATTTGCAAACTGCTTGTATGCAATCTACAGATTGAGAATTGCTCACTGGAAGAATTCAGCAACAAATTAAATGGGGAATTGTAAACAGCTTGCAGACTACTTGGAAACAGAAAAGAAATTTATTCATTCACGTTACCTGATATTAAGTTCCAGGTTGATGAGCAAGACAACAGTGTTTACCTAAATTTAATTCCATGAAACAGTAAAAGTGGTGTTTGTTTTCCAAAGAAGGACATGATAATTACAATTTCAAGAGACATATTTATACCATGCTTTCAAGCTGGGGACAGTGGAGGAGGAAGGATCACCTCTGCTTAAAACACTGGACCGGGAAACGAGTTCTGGTCTCGTTTTCCAGGTTTGCCACGGACTTTCTTTGTCATCTTGGATAAGTCCCTCACCATCTCTGTGCCTCAGTTCCTTATCTGTTAAATGGTGATAACAAGGCTTATTTTACCCACTGTGAGGGATCATACAAACCCCACACTGGGCCTGAAGGTGTTAAAGGACAACACTGGACCCTGGTAGTCCCACTTCTCCAGGGCTATAGATTATGCTCCAACTGGAAAGGAAACTTAATAGAGTAATTCAGCTCAGAATGGGGAGGCTGAAGAGGTAGATAGAAGTACTCTTAGTGCTCATGAACAAGGGTGCCGAGGAAGCCTCCCTATGAGGAAGAAGAATGCCTGGCTAGTGCTGAAGATTTAGTTGTCTTCCCCCTCTCCCTTCCCCTCCTTGCTATCTCATATTGGACTTGGACCCATTGGGGGAAATGGATGGTAGGCAATGATCATGGCAACAGATCTGGGGTACTCCAGAGTGCAGGATGCTGTTTTTTCATAGGGCCTATGGCACATCCTGGTGGGGTGGGTGAGCCCAGGCTTTCCTAACACCTGCACTTGTTGCAAGATGGGCATAAGCCTTGTTTCCACTCCTTCCCCTTCTAGCAAGGAGAGGGTAAGGATATTGAAAACCCTGGGATGATGATGATAAGCCACCTACAAGGATTAGGCAATGGACTGCAGGCCCTCCCCACTGGGAGGCTGAAGACTGCAAGGTGGGTGTCCTAACCAGTTTGCCACCTGGTTCTTTGAGGACTCTATTATGCCCAACTTTTATCTGTCTTGTCTAGTTTGACTATAAACTCTTGTCATTATTATGTGTATGTACAATTCCTCACGCAACTGGGGCCTGAGCTCATCTGGGGCCTCAAATTATCCAAGCATGCCCAATTGTTGGCAATCCAATCAATGATTTATTATAAATTATTATTATTACTACTGGTATGTCATACAAATAAATACCAGTAGTAATAATAATAAGTTATAATAAATCGTTAATTGGATTGCCAACAATTGGGCATACTTTTTCTATACCTATATGTTTCCACTGATGGAAACTGTTCTGATCAGTTATTGAGGGTTGAGATAAAAGGTAATACTCTCCCCATAGAAGGGTTATTGAAAGACTATTTAAAAGATATAGGCAAAGGTAGTGTTAACATTTTTCTTTCTTGTTAGCGTAATTTGCTACCCTTAAGGCTCAGCATATGCAAAAACATCTACTGAATCCTCCCATAGTGAATATCTACTAATCAATAGACAGTTCTGCCCACGCTGAATCAAAAGGAAAATGATCCAGAAGAAAATAAAACATGATAGGTTAAATCCTAAAGTCCTTAGTAAGTTGTTCTCATCTTTACTGGGATAACTCTAAATAAAGCCAGAAAGGGTTTTGCCAATGCAAGGGCTAAGTAAAAGTTTGTATCAGAATGGCAAGATTTGGCTTACTGAATTTTTATCATTATTCATTCTCTCTCAGATAGACTGTTCCTCTTTCTTACTTGGAATTAGTGAAAGAGGTCAGTCCCATCTCATGGACAAATAGCTCCTCAAATTTAATTTTTAAATTGAAAATTTTGCAAACCACTGTGCTAAACCAACAACACAGGGTCTTTGGTGTTCACAAATTGCAACAAAAATATGTTCAGTATAACTCTAGCATATCTGGAAACAAAACTCCTTCTTTATCTTAAATACAACTAGCAGGTGAGGCCCATTGTTGACCACACAAAGTCATTTTGCGTAGATGCCACTTACAGGAAAGTTTAAGAAATTAAATACTATATATGTAATAGAATTTTTTAATAATGTGTTTGCAAAAGGGAAATAAAAAACCCAGTATTAAATTTGTAGGGTTTCAACTTCAAACATTAACCATTTTATTCAATAATTCCCATACACACTCAATTTGAATCAGAAACTCGTAAAGCTTCCATTACTCTTTCCGTAACTAATCTGAATTACTTTGTGATTCTTAACAGTAAAAATCTTCTTTGCACTGAAATGACAGTTGAATGGGGGACTCGATTTTAATTTTGTTAGCAAATATTTTTATGAATTCTAATCATAATAGTCATGACTTTTTACTGATGAAAAACAAAAATAAATATTTAAACCTTTCACCCAGCATATTCTGGTGTAAAAAGTAGTGCATTCAGCTAATTTAAGTGGTAGGATTGTTTATGCAAAATTTGGTATCGGTAGGTAACTGAAAAGTATGACTTTATTTTGAACAAAAAAATCCACAAACAAACAAACTCTTCAAAATATATAATAGATTACAGAACTAACTATTAGAGGCAGTGTTGAAATGCAGAAGAGTTCTATCCTGAACAGCCAGGAATTTAGAAGGAAAGGTCATACTTTGCTGCATGCCTATCCGCCCCGTTCATGACATCTCAAACTTAGAAGTAGCAAGCCCCTGCTTTTCATAAGCTTTCCTTTGGGTCCTCTTAAGATGAGAAAGGCTTTCTCCAAAACAGGAAGGGTTTGAAAACCTTTTAGCTGGGGATTGAGTTGGCAATAAGAACACTTCTTAAGTCTCTTTACACTGAAACTTTGCCGGGAAAAACAGTTTTTCAGAGCTTAGAAATTTTTATTGCAGTATTTCTGCTGAGCTTCCTCCATAGCTAGCACAAAAGAATTTGAGATCTCTGTCTTTGTTTCCACGGGCAGCAGCCAGCAAGTCCATTAAAGTCTGAGCCGCACAAGATTCTTGTCATTTTGTTATGACAGGTAAGAATTTTGTTTGGGGGGAGGAGGAGGGATAAAGAGGTGCTTAAAGGAAGACATGGAAGGATGAACTTCGATTTCACCGTGACTGAAGCCCTGCATGCTAGCCCTGTTGGTTCAGAGGCGGGAGAGAGATTTGGATGTTCTGAGACAATTAAAGGGGAAAATGCATGAGAGTAATAGACAAAGGGACTGCCCAGGCCTTTAAGTCTTTGGTATCGGAGTGCAGAGATTCACCATTCCTATGGAAACTCCAAGAATCCCTGTGCGTCATACAAGAAATGTACATACCCTCCACCCCCTGCCTGCTGTCCACGTATTTTGAAGAAGAGAGGTTGGGGCCACAGCAAAGTGTGGCCCTTTAAATAGGTCAGTGTCACTGCGTGTGCTAGCTTCAACTCATCCTGTGCTGAAGAGACTGCCAAGATTGCCCCTATGCCTAGTCCTTTCATGGGGGCATAAAGAGAGATGGCTCCTTGAGTACTAACCAACCTCACATGCCTGTATATGGCTGAAATAAAAAATGTTTGACAACAAAGAGCCCAATCTACAAATATATGCATTGAAATAAAACCTCTAAATCTATACTGAAACTGGCACTTAGGGAAATGATGGTTATTCATGCCTCTGGTTGCAGCTTGTGGATAGATGCCTAGTAAAGCATCTATATTTAAAATTAATAGCCTCATTATAATGAGGAGAATGAAAACTCAGGCTAGGAGCTGTCAATGTGTTTGTGGTTTCCTACCTATCTGCAAATGTCTTTGTTAATTAATAGTCACAATATGGAAAATTGTGACAATTGTAAGTTAGAAACACAATTCCATACCTTGATATATTTGTATTTTGTGTGTCACAGTGTGAAAATCCTGCTTTAAAGGAAGTTTTGTAAGGCAGGAAAAGCTGTGCTGGTCTTCAGTTCCAACTTACTTTCTTTTTACAAAATTATGGTAGTGGTTAGACAGAGTCCTTGTTTCAGGGAGTGAGGACTTTACAGATTCAATGTGTTTCAGATTCCAAAACAACTTACTACAGCTTTCCTATAACAAATGTTATATCTTTACCATTGCCACATGTAAATCTCTCTATCCCATGCAACAACATTTTTCATCTCAATTTTTTCATCCACTTACAAGCTGTTGGGTTAAGCTGTGTAGGCTCAGTATGCATAGCACACTGCCAAATGCATATGTCTCTGAAGAAGTAGCAATCGCTGAATGCTGCTGCGTCCTGCAATATTTTGGCAAACTGACTCAACCATTACAGCAATTTGACTCACCCTGTTTTTCATGCACTCACAAACGCTTTAGGCCTTGCTATTGATTAGGATAATTAACATAGTTGTACAGGAGGAATTTTATAAATCAAGGTAAATAAAGCAATTTGTTAATTTTGCTTTTATATCCCATTGTGCTCATAGATTCTTTTAAATTCTGTTTCTATTGCAGAATCATTAGCAGTGGATAGGAAGAACCCACATGTGGCAATTATGTATTTCCTCTTCTCAAACAATTTGCCTAGGGACTGCTGTGTGAGGGGAAACAAACCTCGTACAATGTGAACAATTTTACATTACTAGCTAAAGTTTAGGTTTGTCTTAAATAATCTACTCAGTAGCCTAACCCAAATCCTGACCCTCTAGGAATATGATCAGGGTGGATAAGAAATAGTGCATTTGGTGAGGGGAACAAGGAGTGGAACTCTTGTGCAGACATGAGCTAACAAATGCTGTCTGCTCTGAGTTGGCACCCCTACCAGCGATGAACTGTTAGTACAAAGTGGAAATATTGAGAACAAAATTAGTCAAGGAACTGAAGGACACAAAGGGAAGAAATTCTTGAATTGCTGATACACCTGTACTAGAAGCCTGGACAACAAACAAGAAGAATTTGAATTGATAATTTATGAGCATACATCCATTCTAGCTGATATTAGTTGTCACTGCTGGGAGCTGGGAGAATGGAATGGGCTGGAGTCAGGTTGCTCCGCTCCCCCTCCCACTGCCACTGCCAGTGAGTATGGGGGGGTGTCCTGCCCCCGGTTGCTGGTGCCTAGAACCTCACTACTGCTCCAGGCCACGTGTCCTGGCAAAGGTGGTTTTGGGGAAGAGGTGGAGTGGGGGATGAGGTATGGGGTATGGATGGGAAGAGGCCGAGCCTGAGGTGGAGTGAGGCAAGGTGAGGACAGGAAGAGGTGGGGCCCTCTCCCAGACTAGGGGTGGCATGTGGAGGAGTCATAGAGGGGGCAGTCACATGGCCCATGCCTCCATTACGTCCCTTCCCAGCAGTCACCACTGAATATATACTTGGTACTTTAAAGGGTCCAGTATCACAAAGTTATAAATAATTGAGCTAAATCACCTGGCAGGAAAAATTTTATAAGAAAAATATAAATGATAATGAGGAATCTTTAAATAAGAAGGCCATTCTGGTTAAAAAACAGATCTGGTTCACAGGGTAATTTAAGGTGTGTGTGTGTGTGTGTGTAAACAAGTGGGAGAAAGGGGAAGTTAATACTTATAAATATAAATCAGAAATGGGGAATTTTCAAAAACTAATAGAGGGAGCAAAGGGACACAATGAGACATCTATGATCAGCAGAAATAAGGAAAATAGAGACTTTAAAAAAGAATCCAAACAATAGCACTACTTCATATGGTAGATTACCAATAATAATACAGAAAAGGGAGAGTGGTTCAATAAATATTTCTGTTTGGTATGTCAGGAAAAAAACAGATGACATAATCTCATTATATAGTGATGATAACATCCTTTCCATTCCACTGGTAACTTTAACAGATGTTAAACAGCAACTGGTAAACAAAGACATTTAAAAATCAACCAGCCCAGATAGTTCTTTTAAAACTAGTGGGTGCAAATTATCTCAGGGCTGTATCTACACTGGCGCGATCTTGCGCCAAAGTGGCTGCTCTTGCGCAAAAACTTGCTGCCTGTCTACACTGGCCGTGTGTTCTTGCGCAAGCAAACTGACGTTCTACTGTATAAAATCAGGGCTTCTTGCACAAGAACTATGATGCTCCCGCTCAGGAATAAGCCCTTTTGTGCAACTGTTCTTGCGCAAGAGGCCAGTGTAGACAAGCAACATGAATTTCTTGCGCAAGAAAGCCCTATGGTTAAAATGGCCATCAGAGCTTTCTTGCGCAAGAGAGCATCTACACTGCCATGGATGCTCTTGCGCAAAAGCACATGCCAGTGTAGACGGTCTCTTCTGGAAGAGTTTTTGCATAAGAACTCTTCCGCAAAAGAGTTCTTGCGCAAGAAGCTGCCAGTGTAGACGTAGCCCAGGTGTTTGGTGGCCCATTAATGTTGATTTTCAATAAGTCTTATAGCACTGGGGAAGTTGCAGAAGAAAAATCCTAAAGTTTTGCCAATTTTTAAAAAGGGTAAACAGGATGACCCATCCTAATTATAAGTCTATCAGTCTGATATTTATCCTGGGCAAGATAATGAAGCAGCTGATCAGGGACTTGATTAATAGAAAATTAATGCAAATAAACATGGGTTTATGGAAAATGCATCATGTCAAACTAATTTGATAACTTTTTATAAGATTATAAATTTGGTTGAAGGCATTTGATTTAATGCAGGACAATGTTTTGATAAAAATCCAGAATGATGTAAAATTAGCATGAATTAAAAACTGCCTAATAGATCTCAAAATATCATCATTGATGGATAATTATCATGGAATGGTTGTATGTCTGTAGGATCTTCCCGTGTTAGGATCTTGACCCTATGATATTTAACATTTTTTCCATGAGCTGGAAGAAAACATAAATCATTGTTGATACAGTTTTCAAATGACAAACTTGGGGGGAAATAGGAAAGAGGAGACATTAAGCATTCAGAATGATGTGGATCATTTGCAAAACTATATGCAAGATATCAATACTCATTTTAATATGACTAAATGTATGCATCGGGGAATACACTAGAGAAGCCATACTTACAGCATGAGGGACTCTATTCAGAGAAGCCATGACTGAAGACGGACTGGGGCTTATGGTGGATAATCAGCTGAACATAAGCCCTAATATGAAGCCATGACTACACGATCCAGAGATGCATAAAAAGGCATCTCAAGTAGGAATAAAGAACGTTATTTCACATCTGTATTTGTCACTGGTGTGACCACTGTTGGAATACTGTGTCCACTTCTGGTGTCAACAGTTCAAGGAAAATGTCAATAAACTGGAGAGGGTTCAGAGAATAGTCACAAGAATGATTACAGATTAGAAAACATGTCTTAAAATGATAGCCTCAATCTGATGGAAGAGAAAGTGAAGAGATGATTTAATTACAGTCTGAGAGTATCTATATAGGGTATAAATATTTAATAATGGTCTCTTCAGTCTACAAGAGAAAGGCATAATGGGCTAATGGATGGACGTGTCAGATAGACAAATTCAGACTGAATAAGAAGCACCTTTTTAACAGTGAGACTAATTCACCATTCCAACTCCATCACTGACAAGTTTTAAATTGAGATTTGATTTTTTTTAAAGATCTGCTCTAAGAATGATTTGAGGGAAGTCGTATGACTGGTGCTATACAGGAGGTCAGACCAGATGATCACTATGTTCTCTTCTAGTCTCATGATAAGGAACATCAGTAAGGACACAAGCCCCACTAACTTCATTGTGCATTGGGTTAGACCTTAAATGACAGGACGTTTTGTTGGAATCCCAGAAAATGTATTTGAAGTGAGAAGAAAGGGGTGGGGAGACAAGATCAGCTAAGAGCAATGTGGCCTTGAAACTGATTCTAGTTATTCGAAACCACCGTGCTTCACTGAGTGACAAATTTTTCTCCCTACCACCGTCTACTTTCTCTGCTGTTTACATTTCCCAACCTCTTTCCCTGCCATCATCTATTTTTATTTTCAGGGAAGGGTGGGGTTTTTAAAAAAAATTTGGTAACATTTTCACTCTGATTTTCCATTTCCAAAGTGGCTTTTGCAAAAAATGCTGTTGGAGAGGTGATATATTTAAAACTAGCTGAACACTGTCCAGGTCTGTCTGGAACTCAATTAATCCGTAAGCCATTAAGTAAATGAAATCTAAAAATGTTTCCTTGTTCCTCTGAAGTATCAATGCATTAGTGCAGTCTGCCCAGGCTCCAAGCCATTAAAATAATAGAGTTAGATTGCCCACGCACTCATCATTTTCAGGGAACTCAGCCTCATGCCCTGCGCTTATTAGCAGGAAGGCAGATCATATTCATTCTTTTTTTTTTCCTTGTCCCTCTTTCTGGAAGCTTTCCCAGAGCAGATACCACCTGCCCTGATCTGAAACTGAACCCCACTCCCAAGTTACTTCTCTTGGAACTCCCAGGGCATCCTAAAATGCTAACTTCCCCTCCCCCATACATCCTCTCAAGCTCATGCCAAAACTGATACACTGCAAGTGAGTGTAAACAACAACCTGTCTCAATTCACCTGGCAAGGAACAGATAATTAGGTCACATCTGCTTTAAGTTTTGTTTTTAATTATCAAAAGTAGATGTAGGAAGAAATCAGGGGGGTAATTATAATGTTTGGGGAATTTGCCAGTGCAGCCCTTGCTTTCTGCAAAATCCTTAAATTAAAAAGTTCTGACTTCATCAGGCACTGAGACATGGGTTTGTCAGAATCTTAGGTATCATACAGCTGCCAGTACCATTACAGCTCAGTGCTTCCTAATTTTTAATGTATTTATTCCCTCAGCACCTCTTAAAATGCCTTCAGAATAGCAGCTGCAAGTACACTTTATTGTTACATTTTATAAGAATTATATTAATATATTATTTTACTACCATAACACAAATTAATCATGCTGCTGAAATACATTTTAATAATCTTATTGTGTCATCGTTTAGAAAAAGATGGAAATCTTGTATTTCCTCTGTCCTACTTTCTGTACAGTTCCTTTTACTTCACTAGAGGCTGCTTGTGGTCTGGTGGCTAAATCATGAAGAGTATCCAAGGAAAAAATTGAGTTTGGAATATTTGGGTTAATTGAGTCTGATCCCTTCATATTTAAAGTTCAGATTAATACTTAAATCTAAAATCTAAACTTAAAAATTCAGGCCTAGAGTGGATTTTTCTTCTCATGAGAAGAGGCTACAGAGCATCTGGAAATCTAGATTTCAATGGCAGAAGCTCTAGGGGCATGTCTACACTACAGAGATCAACCCTCCAGAGGGCGATCTTCCAGTATTCATTTAGCTGGCCTAGTGCAGACCCCCAAATCAAACGCTGAGGACCATTCCTGCTGGAGTTCTGTATTGCTCATTCTGCCAGGAGTAAGGGAAGTCAATAGGAGCATGTGCTCCCGTTGGCCTCCCATCGTGTCGACACTGCGGCAGCGCAGCTTAAGGTAAGCTGAATCCAGCTACGCATTTTGTATAACTGGATGGTGTACCTTAAGCCAACCTGCCTTGTCTACTGTAGACCAGGCCTAAGAGTTTGCCTCCCACATGTGATCTTATGTGTGCTTTGCCCTAGGTCATGTCATTATCATCTCCTTTTCCACGTATTTGGGTATTTCCTGGGTCCACTTACAAAAATAAATTACATTATCCTACAGGAATGACCCAAAACCCTACATCTTGTAGGAGTGAGACTGCAGCATTTGAGTGGCTATTCCTATAGATGCCATCCAATTTTATTTTATATTCTTTTTCAGGAATGTTGAGTTATATTGCAACTCGATGCCATGTCAAGCCTTTGTGTTCAAGCCTGACTGAGTAGTACGTCATTCCACAAGTAGCCTCCACTGGACCAGATTCTGTTCTCAATCCAGTGTAAATACAGTGTAATGACACCCTTGAAAACAATGATGTTATATCAGTGTAGATGAGGTGTAAATGGGGCAGAATTTGTCTCACTGATGCTACTTGCTAAATAGAATACTATATAATGTGAGTAAATGTGGACAGATCTGGCCCTAAGGGGTGTAAACGCCCTTTGATGACTATGGGAGTTTACCTATGTAGCCACAGGAAGTTTTAGTTGAGGCACAATCTCCCTTGTGGAGCAGGGGTTCTTAATCTTTTTCTTTCTGAGCCTGCCCCTCCCGCCCCCCCAACATGCTATAAAAACTCCTCAGCCCGTCTGTGCCACAGCAACTGGTTTGCTGCATATAAAAGCAAGCAGGGCAATTGTCCAGGTGGCATGGCTGGTCAAGTCTAATGCTGGTCATGCTTGGTGCCCCCTTGAAACCTGCTCCTGGCCCCCCATGGGGTCCCGGACTCCTGACTGAGAACCATTGCTCTATGGAATATACAGGGTATGGGTGAACTGGTGATTTGTTGTTGTTGTTGTAACATTGATACTTATCTCTCTTTCATCCAATCCTGCCTTATAATAAGATAAAAAGGGGTAAAAACAAGAGCTACCACATCACTATAAAAGCAATCACTGTCTCTTTTGTTCTTGTTAAGCTGGAGACAAGTTCACATGGCCACATCCAGGTTCTGGTGCACAGTATGAACCTGCACTGATCTTCTCATTGCTGTCTTTGAAATGAGCAGAAACAGAGTGTATGTTAGCAACAGCTAAACAAAGGCTCTGCAAGTTTCCCTTTTCCCCCCATTTGCTTATAAGTAAAATCCAAGAGCCCATTCTCATGTCTCATTAGGGTCCTGTAAATCACATTATACCTACCCAGAGCTTTTTTAGTGCATTTCTACAGTTGAAAAGTGAATTAGAACTTTAATCTGCCCTCCTATGCTATCTTAATTTAGTGTTAAATTTAAAATTGCTTTGAATTACAAATCAGTTCAGAGATTTACTGGTGAGGCAATGAGCTTGGTTTCTTTCCCCGCAGACACTTTCATTACTGTAAAGTGTCCAAAGAATAAGTTTTGGAACACCTTCTTCCCTAGATAATACTAGCTGGTTTGTAGTCTGTCCTCAGGTGAATTTAGTGCTGGTAAAAGCGGCGAGGAGTCCTGTGGCACCTTATAGACTAACCGAAGTGTTGGAGCATAAGCTTTTGTGGGCAAAGACCCACTTCGTCAGATGCATGTAGTGGAAATTTCCAGAGGCAGGTATAAATATGCAAGCCAGAATGAGGCTAGAGATGATGAGGAGGATCCAATTAGGGAGGATGAGGCCCACTTCTAGTAGCTGATCTGGAGGTGTGAATACCAAGAGAGGAGAAGCTGCTTTTGTAGTTAGCGAGCCATTCAGTCTTTGTTTAATCCTGAGTTGATTGTGCCAAACTTGAAGATGAACTGTAGCTCAGCAGTTTCTCTTTGAAGTCTGGTCCTGAAGTTTTTTTGCTGCAGGATGGCTACCCCTTTAGATCTGCAATTGTATGTCCAGGGAGATTGAAGTTTTCCCCTACAGGTTTTTGTATCTTGCCATTCCTAATATCTGATTTGTGTCCATTGATTCTTTTACGTAGGGACTGTCCAGTTTGGCCAATGTATATAGCAGAGGGGCATTGTTGGCACATGATGGCATATATTACACTAGTAGATGTGCAGGAGAATGAACCAGTGACGGTATGGCTGATCTGGTTAGGTCCTGTGATGGTGTTGCTGGTGTGGGCAGAGTTGGCACCGAGGTTTGGTGCTCACAACCTGTAATGCTTCCTCCACCCCGCTTAATCTCTCGGGGTACATCTACACAGCAGTATTATTTTGGAATATCTGACGTTATTTCTAAATAAATATATCTATACCGCAAGCCATGATTTCAAAATAATGTCGAGCTGGAGGACTTCTTACTCTGACTCCTGTAACCCTCATTTCATGAGGAGGAAGGGAAGTCGAAGGAAGAGTGTTCTTTGTTCGACTTCCTGCTGCGTAGACAGCACCAAAAGCCGAGTTATGCTATTTTGACTTCAGCTACATAACTGACGTAGCTGAAGTTGCATAGCTTAATTTGACTTTTGCCCTGCTTTGTGGACGTGCCCTCTGTGACCAAAATAATTTCTTTAGGGGCAGAGCTGCTTGCTGCTGATGGATTATACTCATATAAGCAAAACCTTACATGGTGCCAAGTTATTGCTGTGATGTGTTATTTGAAGTGGACACCTGCACACTTGTAGCCAGACAGGAACTCCCCCCCCCCCCCGTAACATCCATCTTGCTTGCCCCTCTCTGAGATGCCTGGAGCATACAGGGCACACACAGAGCAGTAAAATCAGCATAGTCTTTGAAGCCTTGACAGGAGGCCCGGATATGCTAGCTCACAGTGACCCTGGACAACTGTAAGCATAGATATGAGGGTGATCGAGCTAATCGCTGACCTCGAGGCTGCGAGAACTGCCTTGGCTGGCACCCATATTGATACGATCACACACACTCATCCGTGGGGGGAGGAATCTCCTGCCCAGTAAAGAATGTCCAGTACTCACAATTTAGTTATCTCTCTTGCAAGTGTAAATTAAGTTGAAACTCCCCTGTAAGAACTGGCATCACAAAGACGGACCAACACAATTTGTCATCTTAGATAAGAAAGAGGATACGGGCCCCTATGGGTATAAAGATGGGTCCAGCAGCACACTCACTCTGAGCGTCAATCTACCATCTATCTGCTGGTCGGGTTAGGTGATTGGCCTCCCGAGGTTCCATGGGGACGCCCACCTCGTATTCGTCTTTCCTAGGAATTGAGGGACCGGCACTGGCCTGATACGCTGGAGTCGAGAGGCACAGAAGAGGGTAAAAATTGTACCTGGATGTGTCCTTTGTCTTAAGTGTACACATAGACTTAGAGCTCTTAGAGCTGACAACACTAGGAACTGGATTGCAACTAGTGATTCATTCCTCGATTCAGTTGCATTCAATAAGACTTAATTGGCATGGCAAGCTATACAAAAATAGCCAAGGAATAAAAAAAGAGGCAGTGCCTTCATGTATCTGTCAGAGGTAATTACGACCACCTAGGAAGGGGCTATACAGTGTGACTGGGGTTTGATCCTTCATCTCCTTTTGAAATTACTGTCCATTCCTGATCTGGTGGCAGGTACATTTCTCCTAGGGTTAAGCAGGTTTTCCCTTATTATTTTTTGATGAAAAGGGTTTTTTTCTCTTTTTTTTTTTTACAAGTCCTAATTGTGGGATAATTGTGGGCTGGATTCTGCTTTGGTTTGCAGAGTGGGAGTCATGGTAAAATCTGGCATTCTTACTTACCGTGCTTACTAACTAGGACCTTGGAAATTGACCAGTGTCCCAGGAACAATTAGGTACATTGAGGCCACTGCTATTTTTAGTATGTTAGCTTTATCAAAAGTAGTTCACATAAGTCTACCGGTGTTGGAAGGTATATTTCCAACTGCATTGTACAGGTTGAACCTCTCTAGTCCTGCATCTCTGGGATCTGACTGGTGCCAAACTAGAGAATTTGTCGAACCATGGGAGGTCAATATTGCCTAGCAGCATTTCCAACACTTCTACTGCTTACTGGGCTCTCAAAAGACATTTAGGGGTAAATTAGAGCTAAATAACAGCACAGAACACAGAGAGCCAGGACTGGTACTTACAAACAAACTTTATGGGACTGCAGGAAACCTGGCCACACCCATGATAAGCGGACATCCAGCTAACTAAAATCATGCTGGACCATGGATGTTGCTGAACCAGAGTGTGCCAAACTAGAGAGGTTCAACCTCTACACATACTATTAGGTATGTCTAGACTACATGGCTCTGTCGCTACAGCCATGTAGATTAGTTTACTAGACATACCCAAATGAAGCGGCAATTTACATAATCGCCGCTTCATTTAAATTAAAATGGCTACCGCGCTGTGCCGATCAGCTGTTTGGCGGCACAGCACTGTAGTCTGGACGGTCCGCGGTCGACATCAAAGGCATTTGTCGACCTCCCTGGTAAACCTCATCCCACAAGGCATACCAGGGAGGTCGACAAATGCCTTTGATGTCGACCATGGAGTGGCAACAGAGCCATGTAGTCTAGACATACCCTTAGTGTCCCATGGAAGAGGGCTCGCTTACCTGGCCTGATTCATCTATGTTGGTTATTTTGGTTGGCCATTTTTGTTTTGGTAGGGTTCTTTTATTTTATTTTGGTGATATGCATTTCTTATCATTTTGATTCAGATGTGCTCCTTCCACTTTCCCTAGTTTTGCATCAGAATTACCTCATTGACATTAGTGGACCTATTTCTAATTTACACCAGTGTAAGTCAAAAAATATATGTCTCTAATACCTGCAGATGGAATACATTTTACTAATCATGTCTAACCTGCCCCACCTATGCTGAGTGATGAGAGGGAAAATTTGTACATCAGAGGAACACTTGCAAATGGGGATATGTCTGAACGAAATGCCAAAAATGCTTCTGGAGATTGACACACAGATTTTGAAAGCTTCACTGGAGGATAAGGGGTATGATGTCTTGGGGAGAGCCATATTGGTGTTGTGGAGTTGTCATCTGTTGCCTTTCTGAGAGCTGAGCCATATACAGAAAAACTGAAGACATTTGGTGTCCTTTCAAGGCTTGTGAACCTATTATTAATTATTATTAATAATAATAGTAATAATAATAAATTGTTTGTATTGCACTAGCTCTTACAAACCCAACAGGGATCAGGGCTCCACTTTGCTAGATGATGTACAAGCACATGTCAAGACAGGCCCTGCCCTGAAGAGCTTAAAATTTAAGTAAATATTTCCTTTCAATCTATTAAACATGACTCTTAGCCAGGTGCTGTGTGTAATAAAAAGTATTTTAAAGTTCCCGATTATTAAATCTTGTAGGAAAAACTGATGATTGTATTTAAAAATTTCACTTATAAAATATCTATACCCAATACCTGCCCCTGACTTGTAACATATGAGGGAGCTTCATATCCATTGAATATTCCTTCATATAATGTATACTTACTTTGTCAATTGCAGTAGTTCCATGATATGCTAACCACCATGCACACACAATTATAAGACAAACTTGTAATGCATTGTCTATGCATAGGTTAGTGGTTCTTAAAATGGCCTTTAATCAGGCTCTGGTTTAATAATTCACCTGGTAAATTGCAGAAGATGGAGTCTGTCTTTTAACCCCCTCTTTTGCTATAGTAAGTAGGGCTGATTGCTCACAACAATGACAAAGAGTAAATTATGCATCTTTAGAGAGTGAAACTGGCAAACCCATTTGCTTTTTAGAACATAAGAACATAAGAATGGCCGTACTGGGTCAGACCAAAGGTCCATCTAGCCCAGTATCCTGTCTGCTGACAGTGGCCAGCACCAGGTGCCCCAGAGAGGGTGGACCGAAGACAATGATCAAGCGATTTGTCTCCTGCCATCCCTCTCCAGCCTCTGACAAACAGAGGACAAGGACACCATTTTATCCCCTGGCTAATAGCCTTTTATGGACCTAACCTCCATGAAATTATCTAGCTTCTCTTTAAACTCTATTATAGTCCTAGCCTTCACAGCCTCCTATGGCAAGGAGTTCCACAGGCTGACTACACGCTGTGTGAAGAAGAACTTTCTTTTATTAGTTTTAAACCTGCTACCCATTAATTTCATTTGGTGTCCTCCAGTTCTTCTATTTAGGGAACTAATAAATAACTTCTCTTTATCGGCCCTCTCCACACCACTCATGATTTTATATACCTCTATCATATCCCCCCTCAGTCTCCTCTTTTCTAAACTGAAAAATCCCAGTCTCTTTAGCCTCTCCTCATATGGGACCCGTTCCAAACCCCTAATCATTTTAGTTGCCCTTTTCTGAACCCTTTCCAAGGCCAAAATATCTTTTTTGAGGTGAGGAGACCACATCTGTACACAGTATTCAAGATGTGGGCATACCATAGTTTTATACAGGGGCAGTAAGATATTCTGGGTCTTATTTTCTATCCCTTTCTTAATAATTCCAAGCATCCTATTTGCCTTTTTGACCGCTGCTGCACACTGTGTGGAAGTTTTCAGAGAACTGTCCACGATAACTCCAAGATCTCTTTCCTGATTTGTCGTAGCCAAATTAGCCCCCATCAGACTGTACGTATAGTTGGAGTTATTTTTCCCGATGTGCATTACTTTACACTTATCCACATGAAATTTCATTTGCCATTTTGTTGCCCAATCACTCAGTTTGGTGAGATCTTCTTGGAGTCCCTCACAGTCTGCTTCTGTCTTGACTATCCTAAACAGTTTGGTGTCATCCGCAAACTTTACCACCTCACTGCTTACCCCTTTCTCCAGATCATTTATGAATAAGTTGAACAGGATTGGTCCTAGGACTGACCCTTGCGGGACACCACTAGTTACCCCTCTCCATTCTGAAAATTTACCATTTATTCCTACCCTTTGTTTCCTGTCTTTTAACCAGTTCTCAATCCAAGAAAGGACCTTCCCTCTTATCCCATGGCCATGTAATTTACACAAGAGCCTTTGGTGAGGGACCTTGTCAAAGGCTTTCTGAAAATCTAAGTATACTATATCTACTGGATCCCCCTTGTCCGCATGTTTGTTAACCCCTTCAAAGAACTCTAATAGATTAGTAAGACAGGATTTCCCTTTACAGAAACCATGTTGACTTTTGTCCAACAAATTATGTTCTTCTACATGCTTCACAATTTTATTCTTTACTATTGTTTCGACTAATTTGCCCGATACTGAAGTTAGACTTACCGGTCTGTAATTGCCCGGATCGCCTCTAGAGCCCTTTTTAAATATTGGTGTCACGTTGGCTACTTTCCAGTCATTAGGTACAGAAGCCGATTTAAGTGATAGGTTACAAACCACAGATAATAGTTCAGCAATTTCCTGTTTGAGTTCTTTTAGAACCCTTGGATGAATGCCATCCGGTCCCGGAGATTTGTTAACATTAAGTTTTTCTATTTGTTCCAAAACCTCCTCTAATGACACTTCAATCCGGGACAGTTCCTCAGATTCATCACCCACAAAGGACGGTGCAGATTTGGGAATCTCCCCAACGTCCTCAGCCGTGAAGACTGAAGCAAAGAAATCATTTAGTTTCTCCGCAATGGCTTTATCGTACTTGATTGCGCCTTTTATAGTTCGATCGTCTAGGGGACCCACAGGTTTTTTAGCAGGCTTCCTGCTTCTAATGTACTTAAAAAACATTTTATTTCTTTTTGAGTTTTTGGCTCGCTGTTCCTCAAAATCTTTTTTTTGCTTTTCTTATTACATTTTTACACTTGATTTGACAGTGTTTATGTTCCTTTCTATTTATCTCACTAGGATTGGACTTCCACTTCTTAAAAGATGCCTTTTTGTCCCTCACTGCTTCTTTTACATGATGGTTAAGCCATGGTGACACTTTTTTAGGTTTCTTGCTATGTTTTTTAATTTGGGGTATACATTTAAGTTGGGCCTCTATTATGGTGTCTTTAAAAAGTTTCCATGCAGCTTGGAGGGATTTGGCTCTAGTCACTGTGCCTTTTAATTTCTGTTTAACTAGCCTCCTCATTTTTGTGTAATTCCCCTTTTTGAAATTAAATGCAAGGGTGCTGGACTGCTGAGGTGTTCTACCCACCACAGGAATGTTGAATGTTATTATATTATGGTCACTATACCCAAGCGGTCCTGTAACGGTTATTTCCTGGACCTGATCCTGCACTCCACTCAGGACTAAATCGAGAATTGCCTCTCCCCTTGTGGGTTCCTGCACCAGCTGTTCCAGGAAGCAGTCATTTAGGCCATTGAGAAATTTTATCTCCGCTTCTCTTCCTGAGGTGACATGTACCCAGTCAATATGGGGATAATTAAAATCCCCCATTATTATAGAGTTCTTTATTCTGGTAGCCTCTCTAATCTCCCTCAGCATTTCAATGTCAGTATCGCTGTCCTGGTCAGGTGGTCGGTAATATATCCCTACTGCTAATTTCTTATTATTGGAGCATGGAATTACTATCTATAGCGATTCTATTGAACATGTTGATTCACTTAATATTTTTATTTCATTTGATTCTACATTATCTTTCACATACAGTGCCACTCCACCACCCACCCGGCCTGCTCTATCCTTTCGATATATTTTATATCCCGGTATGATTGTGTCCCACAGATTTTCCTCATTCCACCAGGTTTCAGTGATGCCTATTATGGCAATCTCCTCATTTAATACTAGGTACTCTAGTTCACCCATCTTATTAGTCAGACTCCTAGCATTTGTGTAGAAGCAGTTTAAAAATTTGCCACTGCTTATTTGTCTGCCCTTTCCTGGTGCATTGGATTCCTTTGTATGTGGTTGCTTGTCTGCTCTGGTCCATGCTTTGCCCTCTCCCCTCCTCTCTTTCTGACTACAGCTTAGAGAATCTCTATCAATGGATTCTCCTCTAAGAGAAGTATCCCTCCGATTTACATGCATCTCCGCACCAGTCGGCTTTCCCCCATCTCTTAGTTTAAAAACTGCTCTACAGACTTTTTAATGTTTAGTGCCAGCAGTCTGGTTCCACCCTGGTTTAGGTGGAGCCCATCCTTCCTGTATAGGCTCCCCCTCTCCCTCTCTTATGCTCATTGCTGCCCTATATAGAAAAGCCCCAAGACACAGAAAATACAAATAGGGTGAATAATGTGATTGCAGAACCGTCATGTTTATTCCATGACTTTGGGGGTGGGGGAGGGTGGAAAGGTGGCTGCACAATGTATCCTGCCACCTGGCTAAGTGAGTATTGCTTTATCACGTAAAGGAGAGATTTCTTCCTGACCGCCCCCCCCCCCCCGGCCACCTAGCCATTATTTTAGGCTTTAAAATATGAAGCTTGTTAGACTTTGTCACCTTCTTTCTGTGACTGCAAATACCCATTCCTTTAAAATATCTCGCTAAATTACTTAGTGACACGGTTTAAGTAGCTCTTGTGTGGAAGTGGTATGTCCAGTTATCCATTTTAAATGTGTTGCATTTTGATTCCATTGACTTTCCCCTTTTGTTTTTATACTGTGAGGGAAAGATCAATAGGAACAGCCACATAGCTGTTTCCATACCACTCATTAATTAACATATTTCTTCGGTTTCCTCTTGCCTTTCCCTTTACCTTTATCTTATGAAATTAGCCCAGTTTTTTCAATTTCCCCTAGAAGGGAGTACCTTGCACACAGATCCCCCTCTTCCACATTGACCCACCCCAAGAACACAACAATTACATTGCTATTTTGGCTCCTTGTCTCTTCTTACTCCACTCCATTCTTTTCTGATATGACAATTCCTGAAGGGTGCATATCCTCCAAACTCCCATAAAGCCAACTGGGGGAATATTGCAATGGCCATTGGCCTGTCACACCAAATAAAGATTAGGGTTGAATGGATGAAGAAGAGGTTGAATCAGCTAAATTGCAGTAATGAGTCCATCCATTGTTGTCCTAGTTTGCCGTGCCAATTAGAGCCTAATAGCCAGAACGCCACCTGCTTTCTGTCATGATAGCTCAGCTGTTGTTCACAAATTTCAGACAGATGTGCCAGCTACGCACCATTACATTTACCTTCTTTCTTGTAATTACATTTCATTGCCACAAAAGGGCAAAATAATTGATCAGATCTGTGGGTCATCCATTTGTTTGTGAATATATTGAAAAAGATGGAGACAACAACAGGAAGTGGGGACATCAATTTTTTAAAGAACTGTCATGGATTTTAATCCAGGACATGGGGCCTGGCTGGCACAAAACTTGGAGTGATCATTTAAAGACTTTTTTTCCCCAGTGCCAGAGTACAGCAACAGAGCTGTAAGAGGAGAAAGTAAATAGAAGCTAGTCACTGAAAAGAGCTATGAAGGGTTATAGGCAAATGAGTTTGCTGCCTTTGTTTGGTCTCTCTTCCTACCCTTTAATTACATTGCTATGATTGACTGTTTATTTTTTCTGGATATTGTTGCAAAACTAGAAGCCAAATTCTTTCTGCCCTCTTTAGCTATGCTTTTCATACGTCATGAGTTCCAGAAGCTGGAGATGATTCATTGACTTTGTTGGATCATTTTTAGTCCATTTCTAAGTTGGACTGGTCACGTGGGCAGGCTTGGGCCAATTGGGGCTTTAGTTTTGTAATTTGTCCTAATACAAATACATTATTCTTGAGTCAAAATGTGTCACTTTTGAGCCAACCAGTATCCTAGCAATTAGGGGTGATGGCGTATTACTAGGTTATCTCACCTGCCAAACTGCTATGATTGTTCTCTACAATTTGTAGTCTAGTGTTCTGTGCAGTCTAGTTTTGAATGACTGAAGTTGTGATGGCTCTATGTGAGGAAACCCCAACATGGAAACTTCTCCTGCTACAAGTAGAGTTCTGAGTACAACTAGGTAAACAATTTGTAACTTATGTTTCTATTAGTTCTCCTTTTAAAAAAAAAATCCCAAGAGATAATTTTAATTTATTAAATATTCACAAAGAAATGTCTAGCCCAGAATAGCAGTCAGGAGATCTGGTATAGTTCCCAACTCTGTAGTAGATCTCCTGTGGGACTTTTAGCAAGTTATTTAATCTAACTGTGCCTCAATTCCCCATCTGTAAAATGGGGTTAATAATGTTTCCTTTATTAAGCTTTTCTGTTTAGTTTGTGAACCATTTGGGGCAGCAACAGTCAATTACTATGTTTTTATATCCCTTAGCATAATGGGCCACTGAATAATATAATTACAAATATCTACTAAATTTAGATATTTTTCAATTAATAAGTCCAGGTAATTTGTATTCAAGAGTTTTAAAAGAGCTCAGTCTTGAAGCACTGGGGAAATGTCAGAATACTGGAAGAAAGTTAAAGTTTTGCCAGTTTTTTAAAGGATAAACAGGATAAGCCAAGTAATCATTGGCCTTTCAACCTGGAATTGATTCCAGGCAAAATAATGGAGCTGCTGTAAGACATAATTAATAAAAATTAAAGAGTAATATAACCAAAGCAAATCAACTTGGGTTTATGGAAAATAGATCCTCACTAGTTATCTTTTTAAGATGAGATTACAGGTTTGGTAAATAAAGTTGATAGTATCGATGTAATATACTTAGTCTTCTGAAAGATCTTTGAGTTGATAACGATATTTTGATTAAAAAAAAAAAACAAGAGCGATATAAAATTAATGTGACACTCATTAAAAGTATGAAAAACTGGCTAGCTGGTAGGTATGAAAATAATTTGCCTAGTTTGAGGGAATTTTCATCAAGCAGGTGTGTTTCCAGTAGGATCTCATAAGGATCAGTTTTTGGTCCTATATTATTTAATATTTTATTAATGAGCTGGAAAAAAATAAAATGTTTGTTGCTGAAGTTTGCAGCTACCACAAAAAATGGAAGAGAGGTAAATAATGGAGCAGTGGCTGTGAAAAAGATTTGGGTATCATGGTGCATAACATGAACATGAACTCCCAGAATGATGCTGTGGCTGAAAAATCTAATGCAATCATCTAATGTAATCATTTAATGCATAAATGGGAATCTCCAGTAAGAGTAAAGAGATTATTTTATCTTTGTATGTGACACTGGTGTGATCGTTGCTGGAATACTGCATCCAGTTCTGGTGTCTATGATTCAGAAAGGAACTCACGGGCACCATTTATGGGGGCTGGAGGGACAGTAGACCCCATCCCGAATTTGAACTCCCTGGATTTAATATTTGAGGTCTGCTTAAAGCTGCATGCCATCACTCCAGAAGCAGGTCTTAACTGCAACAGAGTTTGAGCTGCCTGCAGCTTTGCCATTGGGGCCGGGAGTTTGTTATAAAAAGAGGAAGGCAGGTTGATTAACGAATAAAAAAATTCCAGTAAGTGAAGGATCATTAGATCATCTTGAAAACATTTCCAGGTACTCCAATTAAAAAATGAGGAGGGAAGTAGGAATAAGTGTTCTGATGCTGGGATTTGCATTTCGATTACTGTGTTAAACTTACAAATGTTCTCAAAGAAGGGGTGAACAGGGACTAATCCAAAAGTGACTGCAAAAAGCTACAAAGGGATTTATAGGCAGCAGATTTAAAACAAACAAAATAAACTATTTTTTCACAATCAACTTGTAGAACTCTTTGCCAGGAGATGGTGGAGAAGCCCAAGCGACAATAGGGTTCAAATAAGAAAAAAATAAATTCAAGGAGGATAAGTCCATCAATGACTACTAGCCAGAGTGGGCAGGGATGGTGTCCCTATTCTATGTTTGCCAGAAGTTGGGACTGGGCAACAAGGGAAGGATCATGCCTCTTCTGTTTATTCCTTCTGAAGCACCTGGCATTGGCCACTGTTGGAAGACAGGATACTGGACTGATCTGACCCCTGGTCCATTCTGATGTTCTTATATAGAGCTGAAATATATCTGCCCCCTTGCTGTAATCCCCTTAACCCCACTCCTCTTCCAGAGCTGAGATAGAGCCCAGGAGTCCTGACAGGGTCTCTTTCTCTCCAAAGAGTTAGTAACAAAGTAAGAATATACATTAACATGTTAAGGCTAACCAGTGTCCCTTAAGTGACTTGCCACAAGATGTCAGACTATGTTAGTGTTAGAATTGAGTGGGTCTAATATTTATTAATTTCCTTCTTTGATATAGGAGTTAGATGCAGTGCTTCTGTCAGCTAACTGCTTGGTTGTCTGCCAAAAAATAGAGGTTTCCCGTATGCTCAGTAACACTTCTGAAGCCTCTGTCCTCAGTCCACCCCCTCCATGCTTTCATTCCCTCCCCGCCCCATCTGAAATGAAAATTCATGAAAATTCAACCCAGTGGCTAAATGGAGTGGGATTGAAATGCTGTGTATGTCAAGCTGGTTTCTGTGGACCTGTATTTCAATGATAGTGTCTTGCAAATGAAGAAAAGGTAGAAATAACTGACAAATAGTACATATTTATTTACACATATATTATTCTAATTTTTCTAAACATTCCATGGATTCTTTTGTTATATAGTTTCTTGAAAATGAAAATGTTTTGGTTTTCAAAAGCCAACATCTTCAGGTTTTGTTTTACTGTCATTTCTCACCATCCCCTTCTTTTTCCTTTGTTATGTTTTGCCACTGGTAAGAAGTGGAAATGATAAAAGGAAAGGGAAAATGAAGGGGGAGGATGGGAAAGAAAAAACCCAAAATTTTGGTTTCCAAAATTATTTCAGATTTTGATTTTACAAACACACCCTCCCAAATTCAACAGCAATGAAAAATCCATTCAGTAAATTTAATTTAGAAAAAAGGCTATGTTTTGATGAAGAGAAAGGATGAAAAATTTCAGCCAGCTCTATCTAAAGGTATCTATCTAAAGGTATGGTTTTGCATTAAAGGCCTTTGGAATTCTGCCCATAGGTGTAACATCTCTTCCAACCCTGAAACACATCCATTGGCATGACTGGCAACCTTCTCTTCATGGTGGGTGAAGATAGTGCTGCTGCTGAGAGCCATGAAAAATATTCAACTCAAACATCATACATATGAGAAGTTGGTTCAAGTTTGACTTGCATTTGACTTCTAGGAAAGCTGGAAAGAGAATTTGTAATGAATAATTTATTCAATTAATTTAACCACTGTTTTGGCTAGAGAATTGTCTAAGAACACACTGTGGGTTTTTTAATTATTTACTACCGATAATTATTCAACAAATGTGCTGTGCAAACAAATTTGAATTTGCAGCTTTCTTCCAAAATGTTTGCTGCAATTGCTCATTCAATTACATTGTATGTACCTGCCCAAGGTATTTGGTTGAATTCGCTGGTCTCTATTTTATGTCATTCTATCACCTACTGTTTACCATAGCCATAGTGTTTATGGGCACAGTTCTATTTGTGAAGAGATGGAGCAGACTACGAAGGAGACACTGGTAGGAAGTAGCTCAGGGCAGGGAGTTGCACCCCAGCTGGTCAGCGTGTTTTGGCAGGAATCCCCATCGAGCTAGTGGTGATCCACTCCACTGCTGGGCTGGGACCTGGTTGAGGGACACTATCCTTCCCGTTACTACTGACTCTGGCTGCTATGCTCCCTTCATGCAGGGTGTCACGGGGCTGCCCCTGCTCCAGGCATGCCGCCCGCGTCCGGGGCACAGTTTAGACCACTCAGGCCTAGTCTCAAGGTACGATGCCCCCATATTAGGGGAACTATGGCCCACTGGCCTAGTCCCCAAAGTGTGCTGCCCCTGTATTAGGGGAACTATGGCCCACTGGCCTAGTCCCAAAGTACGCAGGCTCTGAGGCCTAGTCCTTCAGTCAAGCCCCCTCTCGCTGGGGGTCCGGGAAGGAAGGGTAAGGGGGCCCGGGCCCTCCCTCTCCACCGGGCCCCGACCCAGGGCCCTATTAGTGGCGAGCGGCTCCCACCACTGGCTCGGCGGGG
Source organism: Pelochelys cantorii (assembly GCA_032595735.1). Lineage (NCBI taxonomy): Eukaryota > Metazoa > Chordata > Testudines > Trionychidae > Pelochelys > Pelochelys cantorii. The sequence continues at coordinate 243,656,483 of CM064326.1, forward strand.
GTTCCTTCCCACAACACGCCGAGCCCTCCGGGGCCTTTCCGGCTCCCTGCCCTGGGTCGCTTCCTACCCCCTTCCCCTGGTCTGCCGCGGTCCCACCTGTTGGCGTGAGTCGGGTGGCTGTACAGGCACCTCCCAGGTCAGCGTCTGGGGTCGCAGTGGCAGGTCCGGCTCCTGGGTCCCAGGTGGCTGGCTGGCGGCTCCGGCGTTGGGGTCGGGCCCGGCTTGGCCTGGCCGCGGCGGGTCCGGCGGACCTGGCGACTCCCTCCCTGGCTGTCGGGTTGGGGACTCTGAAGGTTGGGCCCTCGCTCCTGCTCCGACGGCTGTCCACCCCAACTGAGCCGGGCTGCAGCCCTTTATACCTTGGGTCTCCTGGGAGCATGCCCAGTAGGGCTGCGTGGATGCGGCCCTCTCAGCCCCCTAAGCCAGGTGGTTTCCCGGGGCTTGAGTGCGGGGCGGGGTCGCCCCGTCACACAAGGCAAAAGCCACAGTCGAGGGTTTATCATATGCAGGGTCTGGAGGCAGGCAGCGTGAGTTGTTGTTCAGACAGCTGCCATCATAACTTCTTGCTTTAAGTTACTTGTATCAGCCAAACAGTGGGCTGAAAGGAGCCTCCATCCAGGTCCACCAGAGTCCACAAATCCATTGCACTTGCCACTACTCAAAAACATGAAGCGATAATGAGTTTAAATTTTCTCCAGATCTGTGCATGTTTCATTTCATAGCTGGATTTGAGCTTTGCTGCTTTATCAACATTTCTATGAATACTTTTGAGGTGGCTGTTCTCAAAATGTGACATTTACCCCATATGCAGAGGAAAAGACGTATGTGCCACAAAAGTCCTGTTTAAATCCTGTTTTGAAGGTTTAAGTGACCTTTCAGTGGTGCCTATGTGGGTTTTTCCTGGCTGATTTTCACATAGATGAGGAGTTTTAGATAAATTGTCTTTACCTCTGACTGACTACGAAACAGTGGCCAATGTCTGAATTTCTAATTTCATCAATTAGTGAAAACCAGCTGTTCTGAGGCACAGAACATTATGTTTTCCACACGGGGCTATACTAAGCTGAAGACCTCTGGGAAGCCACAGCTGTGGCAGAATGTGACTACTTGTCTCCTCTCTTAGTGTTACCACCTGGAAACATATTAGACCTGTTTTCTTTGCAGTGGTTTTCTATTTTCTTGAAGACCTGGGTATCATTTAAGATGCTCCTGTAACCTCCCAAAAGATTTCAGTATTTGCTAGACTGGCCTGTCCTCAAGCACATTGAAGCCACTAGGAAAATGGCAGCTCACATTAACTCAAACAAAGCCTAACATATATGCCACAAAATAATTAGCCCTTTGGATACTGAATTAAAATATTGTTCAGTGCTGATCTGGAACAACACCATATATACTGAAAGGAGCATGAGCCATTGTACTGGACCAGGTGGGAAACTGACTCACCTCCAGGGTCAGAGTGAGGAGAAGCTGCCCCACAACAAGGAAGCATCAGAGGGGTAGCCATGTTAGTCTGTAAGGGTATGTCTACACTTGCCCCCCTAGTTTGAACTAGGGAGGCAAATGAAGCATACTGAAGATGCAAATCAAGTGCGGGATTTAAATATCCCGTGCTTGATTAGCATAATCGCGGCTGGTTGCCCGATTTAACTTGCCACGTGTAGATGCGGTAGTCCGATCTAAAACCCTTCCCTCGAATTAACTGTTACCTCGAGGGAAGGGTTTCCGATCGGACTACCGTGTCTACACGCAGCAAGTTAAATCGGGCGACCAGCATTTTAAAATGGCGACCGGCCGCGATTATGCTAATCAAGCGCGGGATATTTAAATCCCGTGCTTGATTTGCAACTTTGGTATGCTTCATTTGCCTCCCTAGTTAGAACTAGGGGGCAAGTGTAAACATACCCTAACTGGAAAAACTTAAAAAATGAGGAATAGTCTAGTAGCCCTTGTTAAAGACTAACAAAACATGTTGATGGTATCATGAGCTTGAAGCAGACAGGGTGAATAGTCCAGCCCAGGGCCTGCTTCAGGCCTGGGCCACAACTGTTCAGGTACTCAGGACTATGTTCAGACTGAATATCAGTCAAGATGCCCAGGCCCTCATTCAGGTCAGGGCAACAAAGAGTCCAGGTGCCTGGGCCTATGCTCAGGCTAAGCAGCAGTCACTATGCACTGGCTCTAGCCCAGGGCAGGCCACAAGTCATGCGTGGGCTCAGGCCTGTGTTCAAGCTGGGGAAGGGAGGCCCAGGCCTAGTTCAGGGCAGGGCAACAAGCAGTTCAGAGAGCTCAAGCCTGTGTTCCAGCAGAGCTACAGTTAATTTCTCCAGGCCCTTGTTCAGGGCAGGGCAGCAAACAGAAGCTGAGGCCTGGGTTCAGGCTGATCAGGAGTCAATATGCCTTGGCCCTAATTCAGGGAAGGGCAGAAACCAAGTCAGGGTGCTCAGGCCAGGGTGTACCTTGAGCAACATTCAGGTCCATGGGCATCCGGTAGCCTAGGAGGGGAAAGGCTTTGTCTTCCCAAACCACCAGGCATAGCCCCACCCACATTCCACTTCCCGAATGTCTGCTATGCCTCCTATGGGCCGACTTGGCTTGGTCCCAGTTCCTCCAGGTCAGGAGCCAACAAAGACTCCAGCAAGGTTTTTCCTGGCTTGGGGCCTGGGGCATCAGCAGTCCTGGTGATCCTGGCCAGTCTTCTGAGCTCACCAGCAGTCCTGGCCAGTTTTCCTCATCCAGGCAGTGTGGCCAAGCCTCCCACCTAGGGAGCTTGGGCAAGGTGTCCAGCTCCAGCTTTTCTACTTCCAGCCCCGCCCCTCTGCTTCCTAGGAGCAGGGCTAGATTGCTCTAGGTGTCTTGGTGAGTTCTTCCCCTCCAGGTCAGAGTGAGGCCAAACTGCCTCAGTAAACTACCCCCCACCATGTCCAACCCCTGATCTCTGGGACTGGTCTTCGGACCCTCTCCCATTTAAAAAGTCCACATTTAAATGTTCTTTCCTGGTCAAATGACAGACTGAGAAAACATATTGCTGTAGAGCTAAGAACCAATGAGTGAGATGAGTGCTGGTATCCTTCACTTGATGCAACCGCTGCAGAGGGGCATGGACCATGATGAGGACAAAGGGAGATCCCTGTTGCGATACCTCCCCTCCATACTTCATGAAATTGGTTTATGAGTATAAATATGCATAACTCAAAGACATTTTAGACATAATACCTCATGTAACTGATCAATTTTAATGTTACACTCTGCTGGATCTGTATATCTTATTTGAGTGTATGTATCATTCTTGTCTGAAAAGTCAGAAATATAGGTATGAAATTGTTTGTGGTTTTAAATGTGCAGATGTAAGCTCTCAATGGCGCTCCAGAAAGCCTTAATGACTGGATGATCAACTTAATATCTTGAGAACAGCCGTGTTTGTCCTTTTAGGGTACGTCTACATGGCAACTTTATTTCAAAATAACTAGCGCTATTCCGAAATAACTTAGTCCATGTCTACACAGCAGGCAGTTATTTTGAAATAACGTTGAAATATTGTCAAGCTGGAGGACATCTTACTCTGACTCCTGTAACCCTCATGGTACAGGGAGTGAGGGAAATCAGAGAAAGAGTGCTCTATTTCAAAATAAGAGCTGTGTAGACACTCCCAATTTTGAAATAAGTTATTTTTAAATAAACTATGCAATTGACGTAGCTCAATTTGCATACCTTATTTTGAGTTAAGCTCTGCTGTGTAGACACACCCTATAATCTAAGCAGCGGCTGTTCTTAGGAAAACATACCACCTGGGAGTAGGGTACCCGTTTGACCAGGTAATTTTCCATGATAGGTGAGGGTAGAGAACAAAATATTCCTCCCTTCTCCCCCCGACTTTGCAAGGAGAATCAATAGAAAGAATGGGAATCTATCTGTGGCTTTGTTTTCAGCTGGCCTGAAGAAGGGTCTGGTACAGTAAGATACAAAATAAATCACCAGAGACCCAGTCTGAGTAACAATCATCTTTGATTTTGAATACTGTCTTGAAATAAGAACAAGCTCTTGAGGGTAAGGAACTGCTTGTAATGAGTTTTTTAGTGAATTAGAACTAACTATACATTTTCTTTTCATTTAAATCTGTAATTTACTTTGCTCTCTCCATTTTCACTTGAAACCACTTAAATCCTATTGTTTGTACTTAATAAAGTCACCTTTGTTTACTATCTAGCCCAATGTAAATAACTGTTACCTGGGGGAAGCAATCAGTGTACTTATTCTCTCTTCCATTGATAAAGAGGGCAAATATCCTCATGAGCTTTCTTTGTGTACAACTTTTACTCAGAGAAAGATGCATTTATTTGGGGGTTTGATCCCTTTGGAGAGCAGGATTCCTGGGTGCTGCACCTTAAAACTGCATTCTCCTAGAGCTGAAGTGGTTCAGTGTCTGCCTTGCTCTTCAGGAAGGGGTGGTTACCCTAACTCTGTGCCTTGGGAGACCAGACAAGCTGGCCCAGCAGGACAGGAGTGATGGGGAGCCCCAGAGAGCAGGGAGGCGAATGTCAGTGGCATAATCAGCACACCAGGGAACAGCCCTATGGGGTCATCTATGATTGCACCCTGTCACATTCCAAATAAATAACAGCAAAGGGCTTCAATGGCCCACTTAACTGCAAGGGCTTCCTTCTCTATTGTCGAACACTTACACTCCCAGGGAAATAGTGCCCGACTCAGAGGATGGGATGTTCTTCTTCATCATCCTCCTGTGAGAGGACCCAAGCCCAACCTCCGATGCATCTATTTATAGCAGGATTTCCTGGTCAAAATTGGGACTGAAAAGCACTGATTCCTGAGATAGGATCCTCTTATGGGTGCAGAAGGCCTCCTTGCACTCAATGGACCAGCAGACTTGTCAGGCCATTTCTTAAGAAGCAACATAAGGGAGGCTGCAATGGTCACAAACCAGAGCATAAAGCAATGATAACACTCTGCTAGGCTAAGGAGTGTTGAACCCAATGCTTGGTCATCGAGGCAGGCCTCTCTTATAGTGCCTGAATATTCTCAATGAGGGGCCGGACTTGCCCTCAGCCCAGTGTGTACCCTAAGTAGATTGTTTCCTGCCACCCAAGATGACATTTCTTTCAGGTGACCATAAGCCCAGCCCATCATAGAGTCCAGAGGATGACTGCTTCCTGAAGCAGGTGAGTGTCACATCCTTTGCTGTACACCACAACATTGTCTAAGTAGGTGGTAGCATACTCCTTGTGTGTGCTCAGGAGGTGGTCCATCAGTCGCTGAAAGGTTGCCGATGCCCTACGTAAGCCAAAAGACATCTGGAAAAAGTGAGAGCCTGGTAGGGGTGGCTAACATGATCTTCTCCTAGGACTGTGGATTGAGGGGGATCTACCAATGCCCCTTGGTTAGGTCTGCTTGGTGCCCCTTTAGGCTCAGGGAGAAGCCATTAGTAGTGGGCAGAAATTGGTGCACTCCGATTAAATGGCTAGGCAATTATCTGATTTCTGGGTCCAAGTATAATTTGCTCATCCAAGTACAGACTTTGCATGCTCAAATAATTTTGCGGATAAAATTGCCAGTGAAAATTTGGAGGCCATATCAGAAAAAATTGTCCCGTAGGTCATGGATTTTTTGAGAATCCATAATATGTGAAGAAGCTTGTAGACAACGTAATGCTTGTGCAAGTTGCCAGGTGGCATGAAGTGGAAAGAGGCAGCCCCAGCAGCTGTGACAAAGTGACCTCTAATGCCTAACAGAGAGAAGTGTTGATAGATTTGTTTGTCCTTCAGTCCTGCTATCTTGAAGAACTCGGGACAAATGTCACTTAGTACTTGTTTAACAAATATGAACATCCAGTTCAGACATTAGGGGAAGTTATGTTGTTGTTCTGTTTCTATGGTACTCCAAGTTACTTGGATTTGAAAATAACCCTTGCCCCAGCTTCCTCTGTTTCTTAGCAGCATGCACACCCTCTCATGCATATGGTGCCATCCATTTTCAGAGGAATCCTCTGGCCTACCAGTTATTTCATGAGTTAGCTCAGAAATACCTTTCTTGTTTGTGTAACTCCAGACGTGGCACTCACTTCACCATCTCTCCCCCCACTCATTTCACACCAGCTTCCTCTTTGTCCCTCTGTATAATCTCTTGACATCTGGAACAGACTTGCAGTAACCCTCTGCCTCATCAGCTCTCCCTCTTTTCAATTCTCATCTAAAAACATCTCTTTATCCCTGTCTTTACACCTCTTAATTCCTTTCTCTCTTTCCCAGATCTTGGCTGTTATCTGTTTTTAATATATTCTATATACAGCATCTTTTTGCCACTGTTTTCTCATAATCTATACTATATAATATCCACTGCCTTGTAATAATTAAATTTGTTATAAAATATTTTGGGATATAGTCTGTATGAAAGAAGCTATGAAAAATAAAATTGTACTATATTATTGATAGCCTGCTAAGATGAACCAGTTCCAGAGCTGTTCATTATTTTTTCTTTTTCCTTGGTATCTCCACTGGAGCTCTGAGAAATCACTTCTCAAAATACAGATACATAAGTACACTTTCCTTGATTTACAACCCATCCATGAGGGCTTCAGATTGCAGACACTCTATTTCCAGCCATGGAAACCGAAATGAATCATCCTCTAATATTGCTCTCCCGCTGTTTGGTCCAGCAGTGATCCCAAGTGCCATGGAAGCAATACACATTTTATCAGAGAGGAGAGCAAACACCTTCTCTTACAGTGGCAGCAGCAACTTCAGATTCTTAAATCAGTGGCATTGATAGGTTCTGAATGGAATTCTGGCTGGTCTCGCTCCAAAAGAAGGATCGGGGCTGTGGCATTCAGGTCAAGGGAAGAGAGTATGAGAGATTGGTCAGTCATCCACAGGATTCTATTTCCCTGGAAAATCAAATCATAAGGTTATGCTGTTCTAAGAGCTACCCAACCTTATATTAATACACAGGTGGTATGAACACCTCTGAGCTAATACAACTGAGCAAAGAAGACTGTATAAACATTCTCTCTGAAAAGGGGGCAGAAACTTGTCTCGACCCTCTGGCAGGTTGGGGGTCACAGAGATCCCCTTGAGACTGTCATGTCATGGGCTGATCATGCCACTGACCCCATTACAGATCATGACTATCTGCTCTCTTGGGTGCCCCACCACCCTGTCCTGCTTAGACAGAGCCTCTGTCCCCTCCCCCTTCCCCTGCAAAGGCACAGAGTTGGGATTACAGCCCACAGCAGAGCAACACAAACACAGGGAAGAGCTCAACTCAGTCATAGGGTTTTGACAGCACACTGGTGAATAGCCTCAGTGGGAGCAAAATCACACATAAATCCATCTCACTGTGCATAAAGTTTATACAGAGTGAGCTCATAATATGTTTACTCCCCTTATCAGTAAAAGAGAGAGATGCACAGGTGTTGCCCCCCACCCAGGCAACGATTATTTACACTGGGTTTGATAATAAAGAGAAGAGATTTTATTAAGTATAAAAACTAGGATTTAAGTGGCAACAGACAGATCAAAGTAAATTACTAAGCAAAACAAAACATGTTAGCTAAGCCTAATATGCTAAGTTGTTACAAACCATAATTTCTCACCCTGATTCTTATTTCAGGTGAATGCTTTTTCAGGCCAGCTGCTGACCTGGGTCTAGCAGCTCAACTTCACCCCTGTCATTAGAGTTCTTTTGTTCCCAGGTTTTCTCATATATCTTCTTGTGTTGGGAGCTGTCTGTGAAGCAGCTGAAGACTGTCACTGTTTGCTTCCCATTCCTTATATAGAATTTCCCTAGGGTGGGAAGTCTTTGTTCAATTCTCCTCACCCTAAGGAAAAGTACAAAATTCAAAATGGAGTCCAGTATCTGAAAGCGTGGTCACATGTCTCTGTAGGATCAACCGCAATGCAGGCTAATGGGAAAAACAAGGCTATTCAGAGATCATTGCCTTAAGCACTGGGTCAATAAGTTTGTTGAGTACTACTAATGGCCTTCATTAGCACATCAGATATGTGAATGGTCTTATACGTCATAATTCTAACTTCACGTACACGAATGATACATGCGCATAAATAAAATATATACATTTAGGGAATTACAGACTTTCCAGTGATAGGTTGCATGCCCCCATTTGCATAAAGCATGTTTGAGATATGCATATTCATAGTCAAAACACATTTCCAAAAAACATGTAGGGACGCAGTGTCAGAGATCCCATGGCAATTTCTTGAAAGTCAGGTTTTGGGGTGAGGCCGTGTTGATGCCTGTGTTCCCAGAGATTGTTGCAGCCATTCTGTGCATTGTAAGTTTAGAACTCTGGCAAATAACTTAAAAACCAAAGCTGTGTTATTCTCTATATATGGGGGAATTGGTGCCAGGCTTTGAATCAGTTGTCAAAATGGCCTTCAGGAAAGGGAAAAGAGGTCAGAAGGAATCCCAGCTATTGAGGAATGGCCCTGGTCCTTTTTGGCACTTGAACAATGCAGACAGATAATAACAGAGCAGCAGCAAAGGCAGTCTAGTTTAAACATATCTTAAATATATTCCTTTCATTTCCCCTTTCAATTTCTTCTCCATGAATTGCATAAATATGAATAATAGCCATCAATTAAAGGCAAAAGATTTTCAAAGTCTTTCATCAGTTTCTCATTTAAATCTCTCTCTGTTCATTTCACCTTTCTGTTTCTCACTGGCACACTCTCTCTCTTTCATTTTGCTTGCAATTACCTGCCTGCACCTTATTTATATGTTTAATTCACTTTATGATTACAGGTACATTCTCTCACTTGCTAGTAATTATTGCCAGGGCAGAATGTGATTGGCATGCCTAATGATGGTTAGTCTCAAGAATGGACTCTGCGGTTCCTTCCCTTCCCTGAGGAATACTGTAGGAATTCCTCTTAAGTTCACTGTGCAGAGGGAGAAAGGTCACCTAAGCCTAGAAGCCGAGTCTTGCTGCACATTTTGAGTCAAATTCTCATCAGGTGCAAATCAATGTCGCTCTTTGTTTTCAGTGACAATTTATGACAACTGAGAATCTGGCCCTTTATTTTTGTGAAGAATATTTTATATAAAATATAAAATAATGGCCATCGGAGCTTTCTTGCGCAAAAGCGCAACTATACTGGGCACAGATGCTTTTGCGCAAAAGATGTCTTTTGCGCAAATGCATCTGTGCCAGTCTAGACGTGCTTTTGCGCAAATACTTTTAACGGAAAAACTTTTCCATTAAAAGTATTTGCGCTAAATCATGCCAGTCTAGACGCAGCCCTGATGTATATTCTAATACTGACTTCAGAAGTTTTGACGTCATTCAGCAGAGAATTTCTGAAGACGCTGTGAGACTTAAGTATCTGCGTCAATTAGATTAGTCCTTTGAGAAGTAAATATCCAACATTTTAAAAGAAATTACAGGATCCTTTGAAATAGATGGTCTTACTGTCAATTACTCTCCACATGTGGCTATATTTATTAATCAGGAGCTGCTTAAAGGCCACTTTGACACTTCACTCTATTTTTCCTTGTCAAATTCATTTTCAGGATTCCCTGGAAACTTCGTGGCATTTACAGCAATGTTTATTCCAGAGGTTCTCAGTCACAATGCATGTGCTAGTGATATGAGTAATTAGACAAAGTACAGAGGGATAACATCTTTAGTGTAACTCTTTTAACTAGCAATTCCTTTCCAAGCTCCCCTCCTATTGCTTCGTCAGCAGGCAAGATTCTTCTAACTCAATTTAATTAGCTAAAACAAAGAGTATTTAAAGAGCATCTCAATCCCTCCAGATTACAGCACATTCAGCCCAGTAAAGAAGCCTCGGAAATGTCTCCTGAATTTAATTGTGATAATCCAGGACATTCCTGAACCACTATGGCAAATCCTGAACTGACTTGTGGAGTCCAGCAAAAGATGCATCAGGTTCGAGGACCTGTCCCTGGATTATCACAATTAAATCCAGGAGACATCCATCTAATGGTTGTGGATGGCATTGTATCTCCAAGCCGGGTAATTCAAGTGACCTTGAAGATGGAAGGTTTTTTCACAGATACTATTTCATCCCAGCTGGTTAGTTGAAATATGGTTATTGTTAGTTGCTCAGTGACTTGTGGTTGTTCTAAAAATTTAGATTAAAAAAGAGAAAATGTGGCTGTAATGATATCTTATTGGACCAACTTCTGTTGGTGAGAGACAATCTTTCAGTCTTACACAGAGCTCTTCTTCAGCATAATTGTATTTTTCTCCTGTGAGGCTGCTGGATCCGTACTCAGCAGAGACTAATGGAGGAGGTGTTCCTTGAAGCAGATGTAGCAGATATGACGAAGTACTTTATTGTCAGGAGGAAGAGTTGAGTTTTGGATTCCTCAGACAGGACTGATAATGCGGCAGCATTTTAGAAAATTCCCTCAGTGAAGCAAAGACTGCTGGAGAACACTGAATAGCTACATGCCCTGAAGCTCTGTATTTAAGGCATATCTTCTGTAATACCACAGGGAGGTGGATAGAGGCAGAGCACTGTTCAGGAGTATATTAAAAGGATTAACTGGAGCCAGAGAGCTCAGTTAAAGCACCTAAGGCGTGGGCCAGGCCCAACAGAAGTAGAAGTACAAGTGCAGGTGGGGGAGTAGCTTAAGGGGAAGAAGAAAGGGGAAGAATTCTGAAGTCCCACTCTGGTTGCTAGGGAGTGAAGAAAGGGCCCAGGAAGAGGCAGATGTTTGGTAAACCTAGGGAGATGCTGTGGGAAAGGGCCTGAAGGAAGACCAAGGTCAGAGAATGTCCAGGCAGGCAGCAGGGAGTCTACTACATGTTCTCTGGACTGAAACCCAGGTGAGAGGGAGGGCCTGGGTTCCTACTGGCCACAGAAAAAAGTGCACTCTGACACAAGGGTGAAAAGAACTGTTGCATTTTTATCCAGGTACTTAAGAAAAAGGCCCACGTTGTTCAGCATAAGAGCATAATACTGCAGAGCCCAGGAAGGGAAGAAGAGCCCATGGAGGAGTGAGCTTGTGTAGAGAAAAAGAGTTGTGTTATGAGTTTAATTTATGGAATGCTGTTTACTACAAAGAGGGTGGTACTAAACGTGGTTTAGCCAGAGGCCCGAGTCACAAGTAAAAAGACCACCACAGGAGGGGAACAGCTGTCCGCAGGGGGCAGTAGATGAGGAAAGAGTTGCTAGGCCATTCCCAGCCATGATGGGTGCCCTGGCAGTGAGTCCATTGTTTTGCAGATCCTCAAACTTGGAAACCATTTCCCACTTGATCCACCAGAGCCCACAGTTTTAATCTTCAGAACATTATGTGAAGTTTTGCACTTCTCCAAGAACTATTTATTTGTACAAAGTGGAACAATTTCAACAGGAGAGACTGAGTAAGATCAACCTTAGAACTCTTTGCAAGCCAGGGGCTAGGGAAATTTTCAGGAGAATGGGACTGGCTTCAAATCCAGCTTTATATCAGGCAGAGGAGGGACTTCATCCTAGCCCTCCCAAATCCCATGCTAGTTTACTAATCACAGGGCTATTAATTTTTGGGAGAAGCAGCACCACAGTTTCTTTTTCAATGTTGTGAATAGAACCTAACTTGCCTTGTGAGTGTAGCCTGGTTTTTATTTTGTGTCCAAAACTGTACAGTAAATTTGTATTAAATCTGCATATAGTTTTGTGTTGACTGAAATTGCAATTTTTTAGAAGGAACAAACTCTTTGTTTGATACATTTTGCTCAGCTCTTAGTGTACATCACTGAGATGGGTACTGAGATAAAAAATGGAGACCACAACGGAGGCAGGCATAATATTGGTGTCAATCAACTCCAAACCCATTCTTCTACCAAAGATACTTCTAAAAGCTGTAGGATGAAGAAATGAGATTTTGACAAATATGGGCATGGCATGAAGCAGATTAATCCAGAAACGAAAAGCTTTGCAGTGGGGAGGGAGAGTATCTGGCCCCAGAAGGAGAATATCCCTCAAGCAAGAGATGCAAGATGAAATAGGCAAGTGAAAAATCTGTCACGTTTGTCGCCAGTACTGTGTGGGATGGTGAAATCCCCAATGACAGCAACAAAATTCTGAATAAAGCCGGCATTAATTTTTCATTCAACTTTTTTTATGAGAAAGGACCTTTTCCTTGTATTTATTTTGAATGGAAAACTAAAAACCAACAAAACCTGGTTTTCAAAAATAAAAAGCGATCAGAAATGAAAAACACTGTTTTTATTTTGAAAAATAAGGAAAATATAACTTGTTCACAGAATATAGTTACCGCATTTCAACCAGCTCTGAATCTAAATGGGTGCATCTTAAATCTTAATACCTCCTGAATTGAGATAGTGTATTTCCGAAAGATGCAATGATGCATCATTTTGTTGTATTGTGCTACAAATGTGCTTGAATATGTTTATCATTTGGTTTGAAATGTAAACAATCATCTTTTTTTAATTTCCATAGAGTTTTAGTCATGTTTAATCTTTTAAAATGCAAACTACTCCCTGAAGAACAAAAACATGGGATGTTTGTTTCCATTTGGGGATATGCTCAAATCATCACTATAAACCCCGTATTTTTCATAAAAAACTATTTCACTTTGGCAATGAGCCAGCTTGAAAGGATAACTTAATACTTGGACCATTTCCTGCTTGCCATTGTCACTGATATCCTCTTACTCTTTGGACCTGCAAATCTGAAATAATGAAATTTTAAAATGATTATATGCTACATTAATCAACAAGTTTCAATCCCACATCCTTTTAGCACAAAATACACATGTAAGAGCATGCCCCACTGGATAGGTTTTTTTGTTGTTGCTGGAGGGAGACTGATGATGCTTGGCCTCATCATGTTCTAGAAGGCACAGCTATGCAAAAGAATCCTCCACTCCCATCCCATGAAGATTGGCAACCCTTACAATTTGAGTTAATGAAGATCCTCCACCTTGGATTAGGGACATACTCAATGATTCTTTTAAGGGTTTTATGTTATTTTCTTTGTCTTGAAAATCAAAATAAAGAAGATAGTGGAGGATAAATATTGTAGATGTCATGGAAGAACCTTCCTTTTCTTCACTGTCAGGTGAGCTTTTCTTCCAGCAAAGCAACTGCTCAGGCTTTTGAACTGAAATAAATTATTCTGAATTTAATTAGATTTTAAACTCTTTCAAACAATGCTGGTCCTTTGTATGAATTTGCTTTTGGTATGAATACACTCCACAGGATTCTGCTTCTGTGTCCTGTTTACATCACTGGAAATGTAAATAAGACTGGACAATACCATGACACAATAACATGCTAATTTTATTTTTGGAATGACTATCTGCTTTGGCTCAATATAATTTACCCACTTGGTTAGTCAGTATGTTATCCCCTTTAGGCTGCAAGAACAAATATATCAATCTTTGAGGTTTGTAGGTTGTTCCCTTTCACATCCCCCTGGATGCCAGATATGCTTTACTTCTGACATTACACCTGGTGAGTTGCACAATTGTTGCTATTGTTGTTATTTTTATTTTAGAACATAACAGACATGCAGAATTTCCAATATGAGTAGAAGAACATCAAGAGAGTAAAAAGTGCTCCATGTCACAGTATATAAACAGATCTAGCTGAGACTACAGCGGTAATGCTGCTGCTGCTGCTATCTCAGAACTGAGCTGACCCTAATAAACACAATTGGTGATTGTTTCTTGCTGTCTTTCCCTCTGTTGTGAGGGAACAATTATAATGATAACATCTACAAAAGTGGATGTAACTCAAGGAGGTAAACAGTAATCTTATACAAGGAAGTGCACTGAGGGTAGTTTGAACGGGCTGGTTCTCTCACTGAGAGATGGGATATAGAACTACCCCCGTTACACACACACACACACACACACACACACACACACACATCCTATATTTTAGGAGACTGCTGTATCATTGCATACACCCACTCATAGGTTCTGTGATGTCGTTCCCCACATTGCCACCCTCCCTGGCCAATATGTATGAGAACAGGACCCTGGCTTGGTTCAGCAGCGATTGAATGTTTGGATTTTTGGCCTGTCTGAAGCCTGCTTCCCAGAACCTGCTGGTTGCCTAGTGAAGGTGGCCTCTGACTAAAGGTTAAACAAAAATATACTGGAAACCATGGGTACCATTGAAGTGGCTAGTTAAGAATGATAGACATTTGCCTATTGAATTGGTTGCTAGTGCAGGTATCATTATCAAGAGGAAGTGTGGTCTAATAGACTAGAATGAGGAGGTAGGATCCCTTATCTCCTCTTTGTCTCTGTTTCCCCATCTGTAAAATGGGGATAATAACACTAACATGCTGGCACTTACACTGCGGGGAGGATTAATTAGTTAATATTTGCACAGGGCTTTAAAGATGAAAAGTGCTGATTTAAACCATTTAATTGTGGGTACATGAATCCAAGGTCCAAACCCACACAGAACTTCCTAGAACCAGAGAAAGAAGAATGGTAGAATCCAAGGATTTCATTAGTGACCTCCCCGTAACAATCTAATCAATCTGGGAAGTGTTCAAATACTACCCACCACACAAAACACTGAGTAGATATTGTTTATAAAAGTAAAATGCCAAAATAAAATTCCTTAGAGAAAGGAGAGTGAGTAACTGTTTGACAAAAAGCCTAATCATTTTTCAGACCACAGACAGAGATATTCAGAGACACTATCCCACAAGCTCTTTGTTCCAAGTAATAGAAGAAATAGGATTCAGAATAGTGTAGTGTTTTAGCTAATTCTCCCTTTCTCTGACCATGAATTGAGGCAGTTCAATAGATGCCAATAATTGCTGACCGCTCTGAAATTAAAGATGCCAACCGAACCAATATTAAACATTTAGTTTAAATTAATGAACATTTTCTTTTTTCTTGCAATCAATGCTGTAAAAATAGCAACAATTCTTCACTTTTCCCCTTTGGAAAGAATTGAATAATCCTACTAGCAATTAAGCAAAGACAATGAGTTCTCACTCTACAGTAATGACTTTGAATTCTCTATGAAGCCAATAAGGGAACCTTGTAACTGCTAATAGTATTGGAATGGTTTAGTAGAGGAAACTATTTATCTTCTATAGAGCCTTTGGTCCAGAGGACCAGGCATTAACCTGGTAGCTAAGACAGCTAGATTCCCTTCTCAGTTCCGCTACTTTACAGTCTTTATGAAGTTGGACAAGACAGTGCTGTGCCTCAGTTCCCCAACCAGTAAAATGGGCAAATGATACATTCTTGAAGTGTTTTGAGTGTATTTCTGGCTGTGGCAAGCAAATCACTGTTTTTTGTCATCGATGCCAAGTCCAGAGGACACTACTGTGATCTAGTCTGACCTCCCATATAACACAGGCCATAGAATTTTCCCCAAAATAATTCTTTGGGAATATTTTTTTTTAAAAAACACATCCAACCTTGATTTAAAATTGTTAGTGATGGAAATTCTAACATGATCCTTGATAATATGTTCCAGTTTTGTTCATTACTCTCACGATTAAAAATGTACCCTTTATTTCCCATCTGAATTTTTCTAGCTTCAGTTTCTAGCCACATTATACCTTATTTTGCAAGATGGAAGAACCCATTATTATCTATTTGTTCCCTACATACATAACTAAAGACTGTAATCAAGTCACACCTTCATGGTTATTAAAATAGATTGAGCCCTGAGTCAATCACTATAAGGCATGTTTTCTAACCATGAAATCATTCTGGTAGCTCTTCTCTGAACCCTCCTCAATTTATCAATATCCTTCTTGAACAGACACAGTATTCCAGCAGCAGTTACACATAAGTGCCAAATACAGAGGTAAAATAACCTCTCTACTCCTATTTGAGATTTCCCTGGTTATGCATCCCTGGATCACATTAGCTTTTTGGCATGATATCATATTAAGAGATCATATGCAGCTGCTTATCTACCACAACCTCCAGCTCTCTTTTATTGTTCCTGCTTCTCAGGATCAAGTCTTGTATGGCCAACGTCCTTTGTTCCTACATGTACACATTTACATTTAGCCAATTAAAACACATGTTGTTTGCTTGCTCTCAGTTTACCGAGCGATCCACATCCTTCTGAATCAATGACCTGTACCCTTCATTACTTACCACTCCCTCAACTTTTTGTGTTATTTGCAAACTATATCAGTGATGATTTTATTTTTTCTTCCAGCTTATTAATAAAAATGTTAAATAGTGTAAGGCCAAACCCTGAAGGACCCAAAGGAAAGCAAACACACAATGATGATTTCTTATTTATAATCAAATTTTTAGACCTATCATTTAGTCAGTTTTTAATCCATATAATTTGTGCCCTGTTAAATGTATATATTCTAACTTTTTAATCAAAATATTGTGTGGTACTAAATCAAATGCCTTACAGAAATCTAAATATATAATGTCCACAGTATTACCTTCATCAACAAAACATGTAATCTCATCAATAATGACATCAAGTTAATTTGACTGGATCTGTTTTCCATAAACCCTTGTTGATTTGCATTAATTACATTACCCTTCTTTAAGTCTTTATTAATAAAGTTCCTTAGCAGCTGCTCCCTTGCCTTGCCAGGGACTGGTGTCAGGCTGACAGGCCTGTAACTACCCAACTATTTCCATTTACTCTTTATGAAAACTGGCAAAACATTCACTTTCTTCCAGTCTTTGGGAACTTCCCAATTGCCCCAAGACTTAGGGTGTGTCTAGACTACATGGCTCCGTTGACGGAGCCATGTAAAGTAGTTTACTTGACATAGTCAATGAAGCGGGGATTTAAATAATCCCCACTTCATTAAAATAAAAATGGCCGCCGCGCTGTGCCGACAATCAGCTGATCCGGCACAGCGGGGCAGTCTAGACGTGGCGCGGTCGACAAGGGAAGCCTTCGTTGACCACTCCGGTAAACCTCGTTTCACGAGGCATGCTGTGTCAAGTAAACTACTTGACTGTGTCAAGTAAACTACCTTTACTAGACACACCTTTACTGAAAATCAGCATTATCACTCCTGCAAATTCTTGAACCAGCTCTTTTAGAACTCTTGGAAGCAAATTATGTGGACCCCCTGATTTAAAAACTTCTAACTTTAGTTGCTGCTGTTTAACATCCTCCAGAAATATTAATGGAAATGAAAGAGTGTTATCATCACCATATAATGAGACTATATTACTAAAAACAGAAGAGAAATATGTATTCAGCTTCTGCTTTTTCTGCATTATTGTTGGTAATTCTGTAATTTCCAACTAGTAATAGACCAATAACATTGTCAGGATTCTTTTTGTTCCTAGTATACCTTTAAAACTTATGATTATTGTCCCTAAATCAGCTGGCCATAGAGTTTCTCCTTGTATCCCTTTTCTTTCCTTTTCCTTTTTTAACTTCACTACTGTTAACTTCCCCCTTCTTCCGTTACCGAGACACAGAGAGAGAGAGAGAGAGAGAGTGCTTTCTTCACTTCCTCTATAAACCAATAGATTTTTTAAAACAAGTACTGCCTTCTCTCTCAGTTGTGGTCTTGTGGATTTTCGGGCAACTCATGAGGTGTTCTTAAAAGTTTCCTAATTATCATTCACATCTTTTTGATTAATTTAATCTTTCCAGCTGATTTGGCTCATAATTGTTTTCAACCTTGTGAAATTGGCCCTATTAAAAAATCAAGTGTAAATATATATATTTAGAACTGATCACAGAACTAAAAATTAATGGTCACTTAGATCCAAGTGGCCATAATATATATTTGTATATAATAATATAATGTATATTTATCTCTGTTAAGGCAGGGTCTAATATAGATTTTCCCCATCTTGGCTGCAATACTTTCTGAGTTAGGAAATTGTCATCTATAATTCCAAGGATGTTTTAGAAGTAGCAGCATGAGGCTTCCACCATGTGTAACTCAAATTCAAGTCTTCCATGAGTACATGCTTCTTTCCCCTGTACATTATAGATTGTTGCAAAAGAAGGTAGTCATCCTATACCCCGGTGTGATTTGTCCATCTGTGGTCAACACCATATAATATCCCATCTTGTTCTTTATCTGGTAGAAAACTGATCCATAAGCACCAGGATCATTTTCTTCTGAGTTACAAGTGACTCACAAATGGGCAATACCATTTTTGACATAGAGCATCACCATCCCCTCCTGTTTTGCCCACTCAGCCCTATCTAAATAGGTTATAACATTTCAATAGTGTGACTCATCCCATCAGGTTTGAGTAACACCGGTTAAATTAAATACGTTTTCATAAATGAGCAATTCCAATTCCTGTTATTTGTTACCTAGGCTCTTAGTATTGCTATATAGCCAATTCAATAATTTTTTCTCATCGTGTTCTTTGGTTCCTTGATTAGTTTTGTTCTCAGCATCTCAGTTTTGTGCTGGCTGGGTGTTTGTGTCTTCCCTGACTTTACCTAACATATTAGATATTAGTTTAATGCTCCCCTGACTAATCTAATCATTCTGGACTGTGCTGGGATGCAAACTATAAAGTCCCCTCCCCACAGAAGGGAGAACAATGTGGCACAAAACCAAACACTACGCTACTTACATAGCCAGTGGGTCATTTCCAGTATCTTCTGCCTTCCTTCACCCATGGGACAAGAAAGATATCTGAGACAATAATTCGGAAATTATTCTTCAGCGCACTTCTGAGTTCCCGCCTCCAACTCTTCTCTTCCACCCCAACTTCTTCCTAGCACACCTCTCCTTCTAATTGCTAATGGTGAGTGTTGTTGTATTTCCAATAAAGTTGAACAGAACATTTTCAACTAATCCTATTTTCAATTAGATAAACTGTTTGTCAAAACCAAAATATGTCATGAAGTCGCACTCAATCTGAAGAAATGTTTGATGGGATCATTTCAGAGGTTCAGAGCTCTATGGATGCTTCTGACCAGAGTGATAAAGAGACCTACATCAAAACTTGACCTTTTTTAACTGAAATGGATATTTTGATGCAATTCCATGGGGGGGGGGGGGGATGTTCAAAATGGTATCTCATTCCAATACAGAATGAAAACAATTTTTTTCCTGAAACCTAGAAAACTATGACACAGAACACAGAACTGTCTCCCAGCCAGTTCTAATTTCCAAGCAATGTTACGTGTAGGTTTTTTGACATACCTTTGTGAGGTCATATAACTTTTACTGTCCATTCTCTTGACATATATAATTCAACGGGCTGTCACAGAATGACATGTCTCCAAAAGATTCTCCATTCTATTTACATGCGGAAATGTCTGTCTAGGAAAAAGATAACAACAACACACATGTAACTTATTTTTAAAATGACAAACATATTAGAAAAAACAAAATTAGGCTGTGATCCCTTTCTTTCAATGGTATATTTAAACTCTAGCAAGAAAGTTGATATCAGGAGAAGGGAAACAGAATCCAGCCATTGTCCCACCGCAGTTTGTGCTCACTAAAACTAGAACTAGTCTCAGGGGGAAACATATGAGATTAGGCCTACAAACTCAGTCATTTTTATGAAATGATTCAATAAATTATATAGGATTTGTACATAGTTCCCTGTGAGATGCGCTCCCACCTCCTTTGCAGAGCCACTCACCAGCGCTCGCTTCCCTGCTGGAAGGTGAATGGTGTAGCAGGTGGCTGCTCCAGGCTGGGCCAGCTGAGGCTGTGTGGTGGGAGGGTTGCTCAGGGGGCTGGCAGGGGACTGAGGCCTGTTCCAGTGGCCAGGGCCTGCCAAGGCCATGTGGCGGTACTGGGGGGAGGGCTGGTGCCTGCTTGGAGGGCCAGGGCCTTCTCCAGCAGCTGGAGCCTGCTCTGGTGACTTGCTGGGGCCATGTGGCAGGTGGCCAGGACCTGCTCCAGAGTGGGGTTGGGACCTGCTTTATGGTGGGGGGGGGGGCGGATTCAGAACCCGGTGGCCGGGGGGCGGAGCACGTTACCGGGGGCTGCTCAGTGGCGGGGGCGATGCAGTTACAGGGGGCCTCTCTGCGGGCCAACTCCAGCCTTTCCCCAGGGCTGGAGCTGTGGCCAGGGCCCCGTAGTGGCTACCTAGCTGCTCCCTGGGTGGGCCGCATGGCAGCTGCCCAAAGCTGGAGCCGGGCTGTGGTGCAGCTGCTCCTGGGGCTGGGGCTCTCTGCATCTCTTTCCCCCCTTCTGCACCTCTCTTTCATCCCTCAGGATGTGTCTAAACTACACCCCTCTGCCGACAGAGGGATGTAGATTAGCCACATCGCTATTGCAAATGAAGCAGGGATTTAAATATCCCATGCTTCATTTGAATAGAAATGGCCACTGCTTTTTGCCGACGCGGCACTTTGCCGGCAAAAAGCGGCAGTCTAGACGGGGATCGGTCGACAAGGAAAGCCTTTTCCGACTGATCCCTTATGCCTCGACCGATCCCCGTCTAGACTGCTGCTTTTTGCAAATTGCCGCGTCGGCAAAAAGCAGCAGCCATTTCTATTCAAATGACGTGCGGGATATTTAAATCCCTGCTTCATTTGCAATAACGATGTGCCGAATCTACATCCCTCTGTTGGCAGAGGGGTGTAATTTAGACACACCCTCAGAGCCCCCTGTCCCTCCCAGGCTTCTGTCACCCCCCTTCGCCCCACTCTCCATGCGTCGCTGCCCCACCCCCAGCACCTCACTCCCTGCAAACACTGGGCGCTGGCAGCAGCTTCCCTCTGCCCCTGGGGGGGACACACATCTGAAGAAGCGCACATGACCTCATTTTTGGCTCACAAGACAAAACTCATTCCTCTCAAGGATGGAAAATCTTAGAGGGAGCACTGTCTTTGTATTATTGCAGTGCTGAGGAGCCCAACCATGGATCAGGACTCCATTGTGCTAGGCATTGTGCAAACAGAGAACAAAAAGATAATTCCTAGCCCAAAGAGATTACAATCCAAGTATAAGATGAGAGACAATCGAAGGATACAGATAGATGGATTGGAGAATCCAAATAAATGTGTTACAGGTATATTATATTCCCTCCCTAGCTTGCCTGGGAACTATGGGCTATATTTTAATGCCATCACTCATACTCAGTGGAACCTTGCCCAGCGAGTTTTCTCACTGAAACCTATAGTAAGGAAATAGTCATCTAAAGTAAAGTATCAAAATCAGGCCTTATATGTAATGAGTATGATCTGAGTATTTGCTGTTCATAATTGACTATTTGAGTTGTGTGATTGGTCACCTGAGCTGCATGGTATTATTTCTGCTTTCTGATAAAATGGCTGTACCATTTGGCATTCATCCAAGGGTTCTAAAAGAACTCAAATGGGAAATTGCTGAACTATTATCTGTGGTTTGTAACCTATCCCTTAAATCGGCTTCTGTACCTAATGACTGGAAGGTAGCCAACGTGACACCAATATTTAAAAAGGGCTCTAGAGGTGATCCGGGCAATTACAGACCGGTAAGTCTAACTTCAGTACCGGGCACATTAGTTGAAACAATAGTAAAGAATAAAATTGTGAAGCATGTAGAAGAACATAATTTGTTGGACAAAAGTCAACATGGTTTCTGTAAAGGGAAATCCTGTTTTACTAATCTATTAGAGTTCTTTGAAGGGGTTAACAAACATGCGGACAAGGGGGATCCAGTAGATATAGTATACTTAGATTTTCAGAAAGCCTTTGACAAGGTCCCTCACCAAAGGCTCTTGTGTAAATTACATGGCCATGGGATAAGAGGGAAGGTCCTTTCTTGGACTGAGAACTGGTTAAAAGACAGGAAACAAAGGGTAGGAATAAATGGTAAATTTTCAGAATGGAGAGGGGTAACTAGTGGTGTCCCCCAAGGGTCAGTCCTAGGACCAATCCTGTTCAACTTATTCATAAATGATCTGGAGAAAGGGGTAAGCAATGAGGTGGTAAAGTTTGCAGATGATACCAAACTGTTTAGGATAGTCAAGACAGAAGCAGACTGTGAGGGACTCCAAGAAGATCTCACCAAACTGAGTGATTGGGCAACAAAATGGCAAATGAAATTTCATGTGGATAAGTGTAAAGTAATGCACATCGGGAAAAATAACCCCAACTATACGTACAGTCTGATGGGGGCTAATTTGGCTACGACAAATCAGGAAAGAGATCTTGGAGTTATCGTGGACAGTTCTCTGAAAACTTCCACACAGTGTGCAGCAGCGGTCAAAAAGGCAAATAGGATGCTTGGAATTATTAAGAAAGGGATAGAAAATAAGACCCAGAATATCTTACTGCCCCTCTATAAAACTATGGTACGCCCACATCTTGAATACTGTGTACAGATGTGGTCTCCTCACCTCAAAAAAGATATTTTGGCCTTGGAAAGGGTTCAGAAAAGGGCAACTAAAATGATTAGGGGTTTGGAACGGGTCCCATATGAGGAGAGGTTAAAGCGACTGGGACTTTTCAGCTTAGAAAAGAGGAGACTGAGGGGGGATATGATAGAGGTATATAAAATCATGAGTGGTGTGGAGAGGGCTGATAAAGAAAAGTTATTTATTAGTTCTCTAAATAGAAGAACTAGAGGACACCAAATGAAATTAATGGGTAGCAGGTTTAAAACTAATAAAAGAAAGTTCTTCTTCACACAGCGTGTAGTCAGCCTGTGGAACTCCTTGCCATAGGAGGCTGTGAAGGCTAGGACTATAATAGAGTTTAAAGAGAAGCTAGATAATTTCATGGAGGTTAGGTCCATAAAAGGCTATTAGCCAGGGGATAAAATGGTGTCCTTGTCCTCTGTGTGTCAGAGGCTGGAGAGGGATGGCAGGAGACAAATCGCTTGATCATTGTCTTCGGTCCACCCTCTCTGGGGCACCTGGTGCTGGCCACTGTCGGCAGACAGGATACTGGGCTAGATGGACCTTTGGTCTGACCCAGTACTGCCATTCTTATGTTCTTATGTACCAAAACTTCAAATTTAAATTCCTCTGTGTATACATGTCTGTGTGATTATTTGTGATACTTTCTCAAGGTGTGAATATTTATGTGAACAAAAATGTGCTTATACGAATGTTTATGAGAAACAAATGGAGGTGTTTAGCAGTGCCACCAAAAAAGAATTTGCAGTTTTCATTAGAGGAATGTTGATGAATACTTTCTAATAATGTTCTCTCAGCATTATTGCTTACCCCATTTTGAGGGGACGAGAGAAAATCTCCGAGGACCTTTTTCTAAGTTTCTTCTGCCCAGCCCTCAAAAGGCCACATATTGCAGCAAGGTAATAAAGATATGGCTGTGGGTCCCACCAGCGGGGTTTCTACAACTCCAAAACCAGTGGGTTTTTTTTATGTACTTTCCTTGTTGGTTTTGATTTAGAGGATTTTACACTTCCGCATTTTTTACTTGCATTTTTCAGGTGGTTTTGAACCAGAAAACTCCAACAAAACATGTTTGAAACTATTGAGTTTCACATGATTCTAGGTCAAAACCTAAATCCCAAACTGGGATCCACATAGTTTGGGATGTTCCTTACTGAAAGGTTTAAACAACGTTAGTTCAAAATGCTTGAGCATCATGCAGAGTGCTTCCTTCCACACAGGCCTTGGGCACAAATTGCCCAAGTGCTCATGCCAGTTACCCTTGCATTGCTGCATTTCATTTCCCACTGCCAAAGGCTGCTTCAACATACTAATGATTGTCTGAGTCATAAGGCACCATGGGCTGTATGGTCATGCTGATTAATTCACAGCTCAGTTTCCCTGCACCCGAGGTGTTCATTGATCATCATGGCCATGTGGTCTAATGTGTCTTGTGATTATTAAATGAGCTTTTACATTTTAAATAAATCAAATTTTTAACAGTTAAAATGCTTGGTAAAATATTTTTAAGTTAGATAACATCTGATAATGCCATAATTAAACATATTCTGGGACAAAAATATTTTAACCATTTCAGTATTTATAATTTGGGAATGGGGGGAAATGTTCATTAATAGACTCTTTTCTTTTTTTCCAATAGAATTTTTTCTTCCTTTTTTAATGTGTTTAAGGATTTCTCCCTTAACTTATGCATCACTAGTGTTCCATATTATGATTCCCATCTTCCTACAATAGTAAGCAGGTCATTTAATTTTCTATTGATCAAACATAAATGAGGGCCATAATTTAGTCCCACCTATTATTTTTATCAGATTTTGAAAGTACATCAACTGCTCAAGCCTCATGAGGCACACTTGAGGAGAAGAATAGAAGAAGTTATTATCCCATTTTACCCCTAGAAGCTGTATGGATTGGATGCATAGATTAGTAGGTATTGATCATGTTTCCCGATTGCATAAGCATAGCTCTTAGAATGAAGTTTCTGGTGCAAATACTTGCAGTTTTGAGTTCCAAATTAATTTTGGGGGGAATATTTGCTTTTCATGGGAATTTGAAAAAACAATTCATTTTGCAGAATATTTAACAAAATAGTACATTTTGCATTAAGACAACATGTGTACCAACACAGCCAAAGCAAACTTATTGAAAAATGTCAAACATATATTAGTAGGGAATTGTTACCACTACTTTACCAATTATACAACCATGTATGGAAATACACGAGTTATTGTATAGAGCTTATGTCACCTGTTACCACGATGTAGACACCATTAATGTGAAACTTGTGATATGGGTACACAGAACAGTGAGCAGTATTTGCAAGAAGTGAAGACCACAGTGTCCTTCTAAAATTTAAGAAGGAATTGAAAGAAGACACATAATTACTCACACAGGAATTTGGCCAGGGTTCTGAAATTAATTTCCCTACTTTTTTCCAAAAGAATGGTTAAATTTTAATGATTACAAGTACTCAGGGTAATGGGAGTCTTTCATTAACATCCTGGGTTGTTAGATTAGGGCCCAGAAACTTGGTTTTACACCTCTTTCTTTAGAATGGTCCCTAATAATATGCTGTGTCACTGGTTCACTGTAGACTAAGTGGAAAGGGTAAAGTTAGAGGATCACCAAAAATACTTCCTGCAGCAGTTTGAACATCTTATTGGTGGAGTGTGCAGCAAGCTGGGGTTTCCTCTTCCCACATTTCTAACTGAAATGACTCTGTAATGACTGCTTGAAAGAAAGGCTTTGGTATACCTGGCTTGATATGAGTACTATAGAGTGAGATACTATGGAGTTAAAGATCTGTGTAGCACAACTGATTGAAAGAGAATTCCTAGAGGATGAGGGTGGTTTTTTTCCCCAAAGAGTGATCTGTAATTTGAGTAAGCCATTTGTTTCAAATCAGTGCTGCTGGAAGGTGCTTTGAGGCCACAGAGCTCGGGTTTGAAAACTCTCTGATCATTGTGGTTTCACAGCCTATTAGTAGCAACTTTGCTTGTCATGTGGAAACATGTTTGTCGGGATGGTGCCAAATTGGTGTGACCATACAGAATGAATGGTGTGAGCATGACTTGACATGGCTTAAACATGGCCAAATAACAGAGGATTCTGGGAGCAGGTCCTCTCAAAGATGAAGTAAACTAAAGTCAACTTGATGAGTCAAACTGGCTAGAATTGAAGACCGGACTGCATGCACAATCAATATTGGATGTATTGGTCAGTAAATATGGGCCTATTCAAAAGTAAATATCATGGGTGAAGTTCTAGCATGGTGCATGAGCTGATATGGTCATCATAACCTAACAGCAGAAGGTCACGCACTAGCCAAAATGTATGATTAATGACTGAATGAAAGTGGAGTAATTGTGGGTACCACTTCTCCTAGTCCCTTCCAAAAATACTAATTAAGTAAAAAAGTTAGGAAGAAGACACCCACTTGGGTAGGTTTTTAAGACATATGACTCCTTTGGGGGAAGGAGGTATAAAAATCAAGCAAAGTAAATTAGTGTGGTGGGGATCCCTTAATTCACGTACTTAAAGTTAAAGAAGCCAGTTATGCCCCAGTGTGTGGGACTGTGAACCAAAGGACTTTCAAGGCAACAAAAGCCTTGCTCCAGTGGCACAGACCAGGCCCAAACAAGGTGAAAAGGAGTTAGCTATAGATGGGTAAACTCCTTCCCTGTTTGCCAGACAGCGACTGTGTGGGGCCAGCACAGGAACTGTCTCCACATGTTTGTCAAAGAGAGGCTCGTTTAAGGGAACGTATAGTTTCTCATGTATTGCTGTGTCTAACATAGAAGTTATATGCTTTATGTAACTCTCTTACTGCTGATATAATTCCTTCTCAATGAACTTGCCTGGGAGACTTGGGTTAAATTCTCTGGTTTAAACTTTTTCACTGACAGGAAACAGTAACCAGCACTGCTGGGAGCCAGTAAAGATTCAAACGGAATGAGTGGGGAGGGGTAGTGAAAAGCAAAAATAAGCCTCAAATCCCTGCTCAACAACGTTCACTGAGAATTGGACTGAAGCCAGTAACTGTTCACGTGGGTTATCAAACAGTCACCACATCACAATTACTTTGGGCAACTAACTGGAGGCAGATTTGAACCAATGCAAATTTAATAGGGCTGTCGTGATTAAAAAAATTCATCGTGATTAATCATGCGATTAATTGTGTGTGCTGCCCCTTTGATGCGCTGGAGCGGCACTTCAAAGGGGCAGTGGCAGCATTAATGCCTGTGATTAACACGTTAAAAAAAAGTGTTAATCCTGCTCTGTGTTAATCACAGGCATTAATGCACATCAGTTAACAGCCCTACAATTTAGGGTGCATGTTCTATGGTAGAATGAGACCACATATGTAATGAAAGCTACTTAAGGACATCACTTTTCCAGAGTATGCTTTGGTTGTGGGTTAGCTTGAGTTCTTCAATCCCTAAGAAAACAACATTATTCTTCAAAACCCCAATCCTGGGGGAGGGGAGGATGCTGTCATTAGCTTCCTGGGCCCAAGCATCTCTCTTCCCAATTCACTTGCATAGTTGGCAAGAGCTGCAGTCTTTCGAGATATGCCTCCCTTTTATCCAGTGGTTCATCTTTCCTTATAGCATAGGCTACAATATGGGGTATAAAGTTAAGTGCATTTCCTTCAAAGTCCCAGAGATATGTTCAGTATGATTTGAAGAAAGGTTCCTCTCTTCACTCCTCCTTCCACTTTAACACAATACCCTGCTCCCCTTATTAACTGTGTTGTCTAAATCAAAACAGGTGTTAGCCTTTGCACTGCTGAATTTTTTTATTTATTCAGCTAAAATAACAGCTTGGGTAATAAGATGGAACTGGTAATTGGGCTTTCTCCTGGGGCTATGTCTTATTGCTAGAGGGCTTTCCAGGTCTCTCTCTATCCAGATTAGAAGTTGAAGTGTCTGTCAATGATAGAGACTTGAAAATAATATAAAGTACGTGAAATATGCTAAATTTCAGTAACATCTTATTAGAGTGAAAGCTCTGCATAAAAAATATGCACAGAGGAAGAGTATGTGGGGAAATCCAATAAATAACCCCTGATGCTATAAAAACAAAAGAAATAGCTGGGATTTCTATGCAGACCACCCATGTTCTCATTAACTGCTACAATATAGTTCCATGACACATATATGCTCATTCAATAAAATACCTAAGCAAGTGTCCATCTTAACTGCAAGTGTCCATCCCTATTCAGCAAAGCACTTAAATATATGCTCAACTTAACTTTAAGCAAACACTTGTATTACACACCTGTCAAGTATTAGGAGTGAAATAACAGTGCCTGAAACTGAATGGCTATATGAATGTTTGCTGCTGCCTCTATTTGAACTAACATGCAGTAGCAATTTTCTCCTATGTATCTTAGATTGCTTATCAAACAATAATTAATAAAGCTATGTACCATTCTTCTGTGTTGGGTAAGTATCGCAGCCATTTTGCAGATAGGAAAACCAAACCCTAAAGAAGTTATGCCCTACATTTTCTAAAGGAACTCATTTATCAAACAAGATGATGGTTGCATCCACCTTATAGTAGCTCCGTATATGTTGTATTTCCCTAGTTTGTTAATGAGGAGGTCACATGAGACTATATCAAATGCCTTACTAATGTCTAGGTATACCACTTCCTCCTTATCCACAAGACTTGTTATCCTGACAAAGAAAGCTATCATAGAATCACAGAGCTGGAAGAGACCTCAGGAGGTCATCAAGTCCAGCCCCCTGCCCAAGGCAGGACCAATCCCAACTAAATCAACCCAGCCTGGGCTTTGTCAAGCCGAGACTTAAACACCTTTAGGGATGGAGATTCCACCACCTCTCTAGGTAACCGATTCCAGTGCTTCACCACCCTCTTAGTGAAATAGTTTTTCCTAATATCCAACCTAGACTTCCCCCACTGTAACTTGAGACCACTGCTCCTTGTTCTGCCATCTGTCACTACTGTGAACAGCCTTTCTCCATCCCCTTTGGAACCTCCCTTCAGGAAGTTGAAGGCTCCTATCAAATCCCCCCTCACTTTTCTCTCCTGCAGACTAAACAAACCCAAATCCCTCAGTCTCTCCTCATAGGTCGTGAGCTCCAGCCCCCTAATCATTTTGGTTGCCCTCTGCTGGACCCTCTCCAATGTGTCCACATCCTTTCTATAGTGGGGGGCCCAGAACTGGACACAATATTCCAGATGTGGCCTCACCAGAGCTGAATAAAGGGGAATAATCACTTCTCTGGATCTGCTGGCAATGCTCCTCCTAATGCACCCTAATATGCCATTAGCCTTCTTGGCTACAAGGGCACACTGTTGACTCATATCCAGCTTCTCATCCACTGTAATCCCTAGGTCCTTTTCTGCTGAACGGCTACTTAGCCATTGAGTCCCTGGCCTGTTAACAATGCTTGGGATTCTTCCGTCCCAAGTGCAGGACTCTGCACTTGTCCTTGTTGAACCTCATCAGATTTCTTTTGGCCCAATCCTCTAATCTGTCCAGGTCACTCTGGACCCTATCCCTGCCCTCCAGCATATCTACCTCTCCCCCATCAGGTTGGTTTGCCAGATACCTAGTTCCTGATTTTCAATTATGCTGAGGGCACGCAGCTCACATTGACGTCATCTGGATTTGTGAGTGTTCACACCTCTAAACCAGGTAGTCACTATGGGGCGGGGTGGGCTTCAGTTGAGAATTCAAAAATTACAGCACCAATAGAAGGCTCTTTTTTGAAAATTTGGCTTAAAATGACTCACCTAAATTGGAACTAGAAAGAGAATCCAGGAACCCTGACTCTCAGTCCTGTACTAAATATACTAAGACCCAATTTAGGAAAGTTTCCCTATTCAGGAAGGCACTTTAGGCATATGCTTACCTTTAAGTGTGTAAACACATGCTTAAAATTTAGCAGTTGCTTAAGTCCTTCCCTGAATTGGTGCCTAAATCACTAGAGATAAATGTCATGGAATATCACCATGTGTTATCAATCACATTTATTATTACATTTCTTGTATCTGTTTTTAATACGGGACAAAATATGACTATAAAATATCCCCCAATAGTTCAGAAAAGTAGCTCTTTTACTTGGATCAGTCACTATACAAAGATTCTGAGTTAATGTTTACCATAATATTTCAAAGGAAGTCATGCAAAATTAAATATACATAATCAATTGGAATAATGCAAGGAAGCCATGCAGTTCATAGAGTTAAATCATGTTGTTTCCTGAAGATGCAAATCAAGAGGAGAATGTTAGTCGGCTTCATAATTTATTAAGTTTACCTCACAGAGTGATTTTTTTCCAAATGGTGTGGAAATACACAGATTTCATAATATTCCCAATGTCTCACAACAAGCACTACTACTGTATATATATGTCAGCCTCTGTCTGATATTAGTACAGAAATGTGCCTGTGTATTGGTACAGTACTGATTTTAGGAGAACAGGTGTGGTATAATTGCAGAGCCTTTCTGGTGGAATTGTACCACATTCTATTTCATCATCATCTCACTCTGGGATGGATAGAAGGATAAACTGTTCTTATCAGCATTAATAAAGATATATAAAATGTTTGTGGTACAATCAGAAAGATCAATAGTAGAAATTATGCTTTAATGAAAAGACACAGAAACTTGGCCCACCTATGGATCACAGTGGTAACTTCAAGAGGCTAAGAGCCATATAGAAAGGAGATTTCAACTATCTTCATCTTTAATGCAGACTACAGATCCCAACATTCAACCTTCAATTTCTGTGCAGGATTATATGCTGGAATATGTAGTCACCACAGACCACATATCCATATTAAAGAAGATAGTGCCTGCAAGACATTTTATAGAACCTCCGTGGGTCTCATTTGGCCTGTTGGCTGGACTTCAGCTGCTCTGGATTTATCGTTATTAATAATTAGCACAATTATCATTCCAACCATTTAAAACATCATTTGTGACTTTTCTTTTTTCCTCCTTATAAATAAGAAAGCATATTAAAGAGGCTATTTCAACCAGATATAATACAGTTTCGATATACTAAGCTATTGTCATATGTCCTCAAGGAAGTCTCTCACCTCCTTGTAAAGTAAGCCAGTTGATGTATTGCTGCAAGGAACTATACAATTCACATAACACTTATAGAATCATCTCTGAATAGTTCCAGTGAGGCTTCACTTATCCTAAGCCTGAAGGGACTGCTTGCATAAGCAATCAGGATTATCTGTTTTATTATTTTAAAGGAAGCTAATTAAATAAAGCAGTGATGTGATGGGAGCAAAATTTTGCTTACTACTCTCATGTTTTATGAACACATTTCTGCCTTGCTATAGAAAGAGTGACTAGTTTTTCGGTAATGATAGTACAGCAGCAAGTCTATCATATCTCTTAGGACAACTTTAAAACCTTGTCTATAGTAATAACAACAAAATAAGAGGCGGTTATGTGCTTCCATGAAAATATATAAAAGGCTGTGCAATTTCCAAGATTGAAGAAAAAGAAGGGTTTTCGAGTAAAAGAGTGGGTGCTAGGATATATGGCAGTAGCTGATATTTCTTTTATATTGGTTCTCATATCGGGATACTGTATATACATGCAATAAAATAAGGGTCAGATCTTCAAGTGATGTAAAGTGTAGCTCCGTGGCAGTCAAAGTGTATTACATTTACACCAGCTGATGAACTGGCCCTATATCTGAATTTTTGTATTGTGACTTTCACACAAAGCTCAGAAGAAACCACACACACATTAGAGAGAGAAGCTTAATAAAGTAAACCGTTTAAAAGCATTCACACAGGAAATAAGGAAACTGCCTATAGAGAGAGAGAGTAGACTGAAGCAAAGGAAAAAAGAGCTAGAAGTTTGCAATAATAAAGATGAAAGTATTTTTGCAACTAGTTATGCTGAGGGGTGACTAGAAGCAGTAAGGAAGAGCAAGGACACTCAGGAGGAGTACTAGGATGACAGCTGAACAGGAGGCAGATGTGGGAGTGCAGAAAGATGAATGGGTTTAACCAAGCAAGTTGAATGAGCAAGACCATGGCAAATGAAGTTTGATGATGACAAATGCCAAGTGTTACACAGTGAAGAGGGAGAGGAGAATCAGCTACTCATATACCTTGCTGGGGTCTACATTAACTGTGTCCACTCAGGAAAGGGACCTGGACATGACTCGGACAGCTCACTGAAGACCTGAGCACAATGTACAACTGGGGTTAAAAAAGCAAACATGATGGTAGGTTGAATAACAAACAATATGCCAGTGCATAAATCAGTGCGGCAGCCTCAGCTGGAATACTCTGTGAATGGGTTCCCAGGCAGCCTTCAGGCTGGCCATCCAGCACTACTGGAAGTCAGAGGTTCACCTTACCCAGATGCGCCACCCATGAGGGTACTGCTAGGGATGATGGACTATGGACTTATACAGATGAGAGCATTCTAACAAAAGGATTGAGGTCCTACCAATGATTTGGAATCCTTTTGTTAGAATGTTCCTATCTGTATAAGTCCATAATCCAAAGGTTGGAGCAGGAAAAAGGAAAATGGAGGTGTTTCTAGGGCCTTTTATAGCATCTGCCATGTGGAAGGAATCCCATTGTTCTTACTGTGGAAAATTACAGGCAAAGATGAAATATGGAGTCACATGGTTAAGTCACATGTCCATGCATAATTTTGTTTAGTCACAGCAGCAGCCATTTCCTATACTTCAGTTGAAACTCGTCCACAAGAATGGCCATTAGGTACAGGTGAGTGTCTCCATTGGTCCATTGTGAGCTAAGTGTCCCTTGATAGGGCATTCAACTTAAATAGCCCCTTCACAATGTGCCGGCTGAATACCTTATGGGTGTTACCCCAGACAAACATTTGAGATACAGGTAAAGAGCTAATACCCATAACATCAAGCACAAAAATGATACATACCTACAAATAGCAAATCAAAACCTTTTCAGAGAAATCTTAGACACCATATTCTGTGCAAGCTTTGTTGCAAATATATAACAGTGATTGCAACAATGATCTATATGGTCATATTTTAATGATATAACAACACAGTAATATATACCTGAATTATTAATAATAGAAAAATATTATTCTAATTCACAAAGACCCTCATTGCACATTACAGCTTTATCCTCACAGAGTGATTAAAATTGTTTTACTTGGATCCATAGATGGAGGTCTGACTGGATGGGAAATGTGTCTATCGGCATCATACACCTCTGTGGCATTGTCCCTAGAAAATGGAAGGAGCCGTTTTGGGTCAGGCATCCATCCATGCATGGAAAGGAATGGGCCTTGAAAAAGGCCAAGGCAGAGCTGCATGTCTGCACCAGACATATGCACAGTCCTTTAGTGTTCTCCATATCTTTTTACCTCCTTGATTATCTCTCATACACACAACTCTAAAATTACCCCCCCCCAGATCTCTCATTTCCCCTGTGCTTAGCTGTACCCCAGTTCCTAAGAAGAAGGTTGAAGTTGCCTAGCCAGCAAGGTAGATTTTTACTGAACACCTGAAGCATGACAGGAGAGAACCCTGAAATTTTATTCAATGGCAGGATATTATCAGAATTGTTTTCCTTTGTCATCAAGTAACGGTAAATTACCATGTTAATGCCTAATGGAGAACACAGCACTGTTTTTCTGTCACTCTCAGGCCAGGTTACAGAACATTTTCAGGAAAAAGAAAACATCTACAGATTCACAACCCTCTCTCATTTCATAAGCAGGATCCACCTGGCCGAATGCAAGCTTCAGTTGGTGTAAATCAACCATGTTTCACTGAAGTCCCTGGAGCTCTCTCTATTTACAGCAACTAGCATCTCTTATGACCTATTGGATTTTGGACCCATCTTCCTCTTCATCCAGTTAATCAAAATAAAGAAAAAAATATTATCTGATTTACACTCCAGTTTCTGTATGAAGACACCACCCCTGTGTCTAGTCAGAGGAAAGTGGGTACTTAGAAATACAGCAGGGCAGGCTGTTATTGATTCAGATCTCATTATAGGGAGGTTCCACTGACACCTTTGCAGTCTGGCTACTAATTAGTTACTTTAGAGCTTGGTCTGAAGAGAGCAATTGATATTACTGAACCTTAGGTTACTGGGTTCTGCGGAGGAGGGGAGGTTAGAACTTTACTAACATGGAGGGTTCTCTGATTTGTAGCTGCAAACTTTTATAATTGAACTAGCCATTTAACTTAAAGAGAGTCCTCTTCAAAGGCAAGCAAACAACCTGAACACAATACCCTCCCTAACACCCACCCCCACACAGATAATATTTGTCTTGCTGAATAGAGGAAACAATGAAGAATACACAAGTAGGTCTGTGGGGAGCATTGTGGTTCCTAGCAAAAGGAGAACTAATAGTGCCTGAGAAATACAAATATCATATTCTGAGTACCAAAGAGTTAAGGAAGAAAAGCAGAAAAGACAATGTCCCTCATTCCATCCCTAGATTTGATCCATGACTCTGATTTGAGTTACCTCAGGTTATTTGGGAATAGCACAGGCGTGGGAAACCTAAGGCCTGGGGGTTGGATGCCACCCCAGCTTGCCTGGATCTGGCCCCTGAGGCCCAGGGTTCCCCTCTGTCCCCCCATCCCCCACTCCTGTGCTGGCACTCCAGCCCTCTTTCCTCAGCTACTCCCCCTTGTGTGGGGCTAGAGCACACAAAATCTACTAGCCTGGGCCCCACTAGGCTCTGGTGTGAGAGCAGAATATGGGGAGTGTCTTTCTCCTTCTCTGTCAGGGGCCACTTCAGTGAGGGTTGTTTTTGTTATTGCTTCTCACTTGTCTGAGGCCCCTGACTGATTTTTTTCAGTTAGTGTGCAGCTCCCAACCCAAAAAAAGGTTCCCCACCCCTTGGAATAGAGCGTTAAGAAGCCTGGGAGGAAAGGGAGGTCATTTTGCTTAGCAGGGAGGGTTACATTACAATGAGTGCCCTTCCTTAGCACGGCTTCTCCCCTCTGCAGTGTACCGGGAAAAGGGGCTTTTAGAACCTTTCCAACAGCTGGTGTAGGGGGGGGGTGGAGTTTGGGTGTCCAGGTTCCCAGCTAAAAGATAAAGAAGACGCTCCGGAGAAACAGTGGGCAGAATGGCAGAGTCCGGCTCGCCCTGGCCCGCGGGTTGTGAGAGTCCGCCCTTCTCCAAAGGCTGGAGCGGAGAAGCGCTGAACTGTCCAGCGTGCTGAAAGCGGTTGGTAAAGTTGTGATCCGCCCCGCCCCGCACACATTAGCTTCCTTCTGACTTGAAGCTTCGTTTGGGGGCGGTCAGTTTCCAAAGCACTGCGGGGGGTGGAATTAAGCCATGTAGGTTTGTACTTCTACGTGCAATAACTAAGAACACACAAGGAGGGAGGTAACTCGGTTTCTTGGGGTTTTTTCCTGCTTTCAGGCAGAACTGTATTAAAGCTACCGGCCTTTTCTGTAGGCTCGGTGGTGCTGGCCAGACAGCAAGAGCTGGGTTATGAGAACCCCAGCTGGCCGGCTGGTCTTAGAAGCCAAAATACCCTCCAAACACACTCCAGGCATTTTCGGTGCGCGTTTAGGGTCACAAATACATTTTCGGTGTGCGTTTAGGGTCACAAATCCTTCTCCCTGCCCTGACCGTGCGCTCTGGTCTGGTCATTTTCAGTCGCCACTGTTCCAATCATTTGCACGAACCCGTGCAAAGTTCCACTTCCGCGATAGCTTTGATGGCTCAATACAGAGATATTATTTTGCAGATTGGTTTGAAAAACTCTTGCCATCTGCCCACACACCTGCCGCCGGGTGGGAACATATGGTGTTTGCAAAGATCGTGCCATGCCAGCTATACCTAGGCGCCCAAAGAGATGCCTGCAACTTGACGGGTTTATTGCTAGGCAAACTCATTGCGCGTGCATATGACAAGACTTACGACTTGTTAGCTTCTTAGCACCGCTGTGTCTGGCGGAATGTCCTTCCAGACACGGTTTATCCCTGAATAGTGCATTAGGTGTACTGTGTCCACCGCTCCGGTTTGGCTGAGAAAATCATCCCGGATCGCTGGGAATCTCAAATGAATCGGCATGGACTGCTCTGGATGATTCCCAGGCTGTGAGCTTCCCAGGTTATCGGAAGCAACAGTCATCAGGCAGGGCAAGAAGAAGGATAGCAAGTGTCTCTCACCGACTCAATAGTGAATTCCTTTAGCTTGGGGAAAACTAGGCATCTCCTCTCTGTCTGCCTCGGAGTGCTTTCCGACGGGAGGAAGACGCTCTTAGCTCCCTGGCGAGCGAGCTCCCGAGTCTGACAATGATTCATTGCCTGCTCACAGCAGCTCTAACTTTACTTTACTCAGATGGACAGATTGATCTGGACATAGCCAGCTGATGGTTTGCTCTTATCTGCTCAAGGCAGAGACATCAGTTCAGCCAGAGCGCTCCGTTTCGGTTTGGTAAGTGCCTTTGAAGCATTGCTGTGCATGGAGCCGGATGGCGTGGTTTGGGGCTGTTGCCTTTCCTCTATCTCTTTCTCGCTCTCTGTTGTTTGTACCTAGATTGTTGTTTCTCCTTGTTGTCTTGCCCTCTGTCCAACGCCTGCCCACCTCCTTTAGATCAGCCCTCGGAAGGCTCCACTCCGGGGATGGAGTTAAATGGCTGTAGTGGCACATAGGAAGAGCGAAATCGTGGGAAACTAAGGTCAACCCGATCTTGTTTAGATTAACGCCGTAGCCCTAGAATAGATTGCGCCGTGTAGCCTGTGCTCGGTGCCTCAATGGGCAATTCTGCGGGGGTCTTCAAGCAATGGGGGGGCAGAAGCTACGGTAGTTTTCAGATAGGTTGTGAGTACAGTGCTACAGGTAGTACCTCTGGTAATCACCTGTGCCATCGGCTTAGCTCCGACTAAACTAGTGTAACGCTTCTCCTTGCATTGCCTGGCAGTCAGTGTGAGAGGTACACAATAAACACCGTGCACCAAAAGCACTGAGACGCCGAAAGACTAATGCTCCCACCAAAGAACAATGTTTTTTTTAAAATTAGTCTCAGAGGGCTAACTCTGTTAGTCAGTAACTTTTAACACAAGCAGTAGTCCTGTAGGGCATCTACAAAGCAGAGCAAAAGTCGAATTAGCGTCAATTATGCAACTGAAGTTGAAATAGCTCTATTCAGTTTTTGGCGCTGTCTACACAGCAGGAAGTGGAAGGAAGAATGCTCTTCCATGGACTTACTCCTTGTTACATGAGTTCAGTTATTCTGAAATAACCTTGCTGTGTAAATGAGCCCTTAGGGTACCTCTACACAGTCAGGCATAGCTTGAAATAAGCTATGCAATTTGAGCTATGCAAACTACTATCTTATTTTAATCTTATTTCAAAATATCTTATTTTGTAATTCTTTGTGGAATGAGGTTTATAGAGACATCTGACTAGCAGCCCATTATATTTTGAAATAACAGGTTTGCTGTGAAGATGTGGGATAGCTATTTCAGGATACTGTGGTATCCCAAAATTGTGTTGCAGTGTAGACATAGCCTTAGGGTGCATCTATCCAGCACCCTAAACTTGAAATAAGATACGCAATTTGTGCTATGCAAATTATGTATCTTATTTTAATTGACTTTTGAAATAATGTATTTAAAAATTTGGCATGTCTAGGCAGTGCCAAATTTCAAATTAACACGCTATTTTGAGACATCCCTTAGCCCTCATGAAACAAGGCTTATAGGGATGCTGAAATAACATCTGCTATTTCAAGACCTATCTGGAAGTAGTGGGCAGGTTCAAAAGACAGGGGGTAGCTATTTCAGGATACTTTCCAGTATCCCAAAATAGCCCAGCTGTGTAGATGTACCCTTAGGCTAGGTCTGCACTACATGCTTCTTGTGGAAGAAGCCTTTTACGCAAAAGTTTTTGCACAAAAACTTCTTGTGCAAGAGCACATACATACCTCAAAGCACATCCCAAGAGAGCACCCACACTGCATGGATGCTCTTGCACAAGAGAGCACCCACACTGCATGGATGCTCTTGCACAAGAAAGCTCTGATGGCCATTCTCAGAATGGCCATCAGAGCTCCTGTGCTTTGTCCCATAGGGGTTTCTTGTGGAGCCTCCACACTTACCTTCTTATGCAATAGCTGTAGCACTAAAAGCAGTTATGCCTCAGAAAAGGAAGTTTACCTATGGCAGAAAAAAGCCCTCTGTTTTGCTGTTTAACTGCCCCTTTAATTGCACCAGAGCTCATTTGAGGTGTGGATGCTCCAGCAGGTGTCTGCACAAAAACCTTGTAGTGTAGATGCACCCTTAGAGACTAACAGAAATATATATAGTATCATGAGCTTTTGTGGGCAAAACCCACTTCCTCAGATGAGCAGAATGGAAAGAAAAGGTGGGATCCTCAGAATTTGTAACAGAAAAAGAAGGGGGGGGGGATTAGCTGTCAATTGTTTTGCCAGTGCTAATAAGGTTAATTGAGGGGGCTGGAAGTGCCCCATACTTAGCTTTTGATGTCCATTGGGTTTTGAATGTAAGGAAAGCGGGTTTTATAATGGCCCATCCAGTTCAGGCTTGTTATTAATTATTACGGGAGACCTGTAGCCTAAAATCAGGATACACTGGTGGCTGGCTGGTTGCTTTCCTAAAGGAAGAGGGGCCCATCCGGTGTCCCTGAGCCACGGTCCCAATTCAAGAGGGCTATTTCCTGTCCTAGGGCTCCTCTGGAGGAATGATCTATCCCTAGACATTCCAGCAGACACAAGGTCTAAAAGGGGAAGCCAAGTGTTCCAGGCTGGTTCCCTTCGGGATCAGGGTTGTGCTCTCTAGTCTCACCCCCTTGCCTCGGGAGCGATCAATCGGAACGCGAGCTCCAGCCAGCCACGGGACTGCGGTGTCCTGAGATGCTGCTTGCTTGAGGCGAGCCTGCATTTTCATGGAGCAGGTGCTGGGAAGGCCCCTGGCTTTTAACCCTCAGACACTTGCTAGGGAAACTTAGTTAACGGCGAGCCATGCATTGCGTGCGTCCGTCACATGCATCAGAGCTCTACAGTACGCTGACAGCTTCTGTGCATGAATTTAGTCCCATGCCCAGAGAACATCGTGGTTACCTGAAAGCGGGGTGAACAGGATGATCAGATTTTAGGACAGGTTCCAAAACCAGCGAGGAGCAAAATCCTGCCTTGTAGTCGACTGCAATGGGCCCCCCCAGCGAGAGTGAGACCAGCAGGATGTAGCTTTCTGTGTGACCTCTGTTACAGCGAGTGGAGCTCCCGGGGTTCCTCAGGGTTTGACTGCTCTCCTGGTACGAAATCTTCCCTCTCTGATCTTGCAAGTGCTGCCACCTCCGAGAGGGCTGCGCCAGATCCCCCCGGCTGACTGCGGGTTATACAATAAAAAAGATGGAAGGGAGGTCAGTGAGAACGCCTTCCTGGGGAACACACCCTAGTGTACCTTTCCATCCCTCCCCGCATGGCATTTATCCAGCTTGTAAACTCCTCGGGGCAAAGACCTTTTCTCCTCCCGCTCTCAGTGCAACAGGGCTTCTTCCTGCCTAGATCCCGCTGCCATGTAGCTAGAGAATAATAACGCGAATCACATTAGGAACAAGACACAGCCACTGAAACTTCTCTAACTTTATTTCCTTTTCCAGCAGGTCTCCTCAACTCGGGGGGGGGAGGGGGAATAAATCTGGTCTTAGT
The DNA here is from genome assembly GCA_032595735.1 of Pelochelys cantorii. Classification (NCBI taxonomy): domain Eukaryota; kingdom Metazoa; phylum Chordata; order Testudines; family Trionychidae; genus Pelochelys; species Pelochelys cantorii. Next base: position 243,695,406 of record CM064326.1, read on the forward strand.
ACATATCTGTTTCCTACGCGTTACTCCCGGCCCCCTTCTGAACATCAGTTTCCCTCTACAAGTGTTTAACCTTGCTAGGCTTTCTGTTTGCTCTGGCTTGTTTGAGAAAGGGCTCTGCCTTTTAAATATGTTAGACTCGGGAGCAGCAAGTGTGTTGTGGGTGGTTTGTAAAACAGATTTATTGCTCGGAAGAAAGGGGGTTGCAATAACAGATGCGCTGTCAAAGTGAAAAGCCATTGTTTACCGAAGAGTCACCGGGTGTCTTGGAGATGTATCTGCTAAAACTTCGTCTGAATACAGCTTAGAGGGAGAGGCGGGGAGGGATCCCTCTAATTTCCTTCGAAAAGAAATATGGTGGACTATAAATTTCAGAGACAAGAAGTCTTAATACGCCCTAAGCTCGGCGTTCAGGAAAGAAGAAGAAAAAGAAGTTCAGTTTTATATACTGCTACGATTAGCAGCAACGTTGCTTTATTTCTCTGGGGAAGGAAGGAGGGACCGAATTGAAACAAGCCATGTTTTGAGGTGTCATTTGGTTACATTTTCATCGCTTAGGGCTCTGACCCAACGCGATCCGGATGTGTTTGTAGCTCACCTTTGGTTTGGCACTGCGGTACAGTCCATAGGAACCCACTTAAATCAGCTGGGAAGCCCCCCTGTAGCTAGTTAGAAGCACTAACGCCCTATCCTGCAGGCTATTTTATTGCATTCAATGACTCCCTATGTGGTAATGTACTTCTAAGAAGCTGATGGGGGGCAAGGGAAGTGTCCCCCTCCAAAAAGAGAGATTTTCGGGTACCGTGTTAGTGAAATACCTGAGAAGGGAAAACAGATCACACTGGGCCATACTTGTCATACCTCTTAATCTGCCTCGCCATAGAAAAAGACTGATTTGTATATATGATAATTGAACTCTAATTAATTCCACAGGAATCAACGTGCACAATCAAACATTCACAACGCACCTGGGGGAAAAAAAGAGGCGTGTACTCTCCCGTTCCCCTTGATGAGGATCTTGATTAATGAAAGTTAGAATATGTTAAGCGAGGAGGTCTCAGTCTGCTAACGTGACTTAAGAGTGGTTCATCTGTTTCCATAGCTCTCTTATACCAGAAAGACTGGTGCAAATGTAGGTTAGTGGGTACTGGCGTGATTTTTGCTGGGGTAAATCAAGAGTATCTCCATGGAGTCACATTGTTGTAAACCCAACGGAAGGGGACTGTGGAGGCCAAAAGTAGTTGCTGACTGAAGTTGTTGATTTAAATGACTTTTGGATTAAGGTCTAAGAGAAAAGGAAATCAGCCCCTTTAGTTCAGAGTTATCATACTCTGAGGGCCAGGGGACATCTTTCTAGTATAAGAGCACAGGAAGTTCTAGCTTCGAATATATGTCCCAATTGCTTCGGTACGCTTTCTATTTTATACCTGAAGAGTTACCCCCCAACTGGCAGTTAATCCCCACGACAGTGTGTCCAGGTGACAGGACTGACTGTGTTCTACCCACTCCAGTATAAATCCAAAGTTCACTGACTTCCTAGGCAAGGTGGGTTACACAACAACACCGTAGCAATTGACAGTCTTGTGTACACCAAGGGCTGGCCAATGAAAATGATTACACAGTAAACATTCTCCTATCCCTAAGATAAGAACGTCAGATGTCTCCACTCCTTCTCGGTCCCCTTAAACATATGTAGGCTCTGTACTCACTGACACATCTGAATTCAGCAGTGTGGTGGTGTCTAGTGACGCAGAATGATTAGCAGAACGGGTAAGCGCAGCCTGAGAACCACATGCATCGAAGTGTGTGGCTTCTGGGGAACTGAGGTGAAGAGGAACCGGTGTCATTCTGGTTTAGAACGTTTATCTACAGGCCTCGGTAATCGCAATAATAGTAACCAGTTCAGGGTGTGCTGTATTGTGTTTACACCGTCTGGGATCCTGTTCTAAAAGCTGTAGGCCCTTCTAACTCCGGGTTAGCTATTTGAGCTAAACCATTGGGATTATTGGCTAGACTTTCAAAATGCTGGGCACATAAACCAAGACAAACTGATATCATCTTGACAAACTCTCACTTTCGCTTCAGGTCTGTCCTACAACATATGTTCCTTTGGATAACAGAGCCCATTGCCTCCCCTCTTCTAGTTCCTCACGCCCAGTATTTTCCCCCAGAAGGGAAAATCCACCCCACCCCGTAACTCAAATCCACAAGAATCAATATCTGGTTTCCAGAGCGGCTAATGTTCATAGCTAGATTATTTCCCCTGAACTGGCAAATTCCCTAAAGCAAAGTAAATACTTCTCAGCCTAATTATTATTAATTAAAAGGGAATGTTTTACACCCAAGGAGAATTAGCTGTTGTTCGCAGAATGTATCTCCTTTCCCTAATTCGTTTGTCATTGTGCCAAGGAAACAACATCCCGTGAATATTTCAGCACGATAACATGTTTTAAAACGCAACTGGCGTTAGTGTAACAACACTTCCCCACCCCCCAGTGCACAGAGACTTTTCTGATTGCAATAATCAAGAAGCAAAATCTCCTTTCCCCTATACATTGGTTGAGACTTACAGCTACGAGGGAATTGCAAGAGCAACCAAAAATAAAAAGGGTTGTGGGGAAAGAAAAGGGGGGAAAGTAATTGAAAAAAACCTCGGTTCTGATGTGCAAATTGTAGATAAAGACTTCTGATGAGGGAGTAGGGAAGGGGTGGGGGGTGCGGGGAGAGATAACAAGAAGCAGTAATTTCTATTCAGCGAAGCTACCAAATCAGAAAGCAGTGCTGATCTTATTGGAGGAGAGCCTTCAACAGCAGCTAATCCTGTCATATTGAAAGAAAATGGTAAATGTGCGCTGCAGAAACTGCCTGCCCCTTGCATCTAATCGAACACACGCACACACCGCACCAAGGGGGCTGCTGGAGGAGTCGAACTCCCGTGCTAACGAGGACTCTTTGCGTGAGCAGTTTGCGCGTCTTCGCTGCTCCTCCAAGCGCTTTGGGCAGAGAAGAATGAATTATCAGCGACCCGCTTCCGAGCCCCAGCTTCTGCTATTTTTAATTCTCCGAGCCTTGTCTGAACCATCGAGCCCGCTTTGATAGCACGGCGGCTCGACAGTATTTTTAAAAGCAATTAAACTTGGCAGAGCTGAGGCAGGAGGCTTTCGAGCGCCAAAAGCCGCCGAGCGGGGGGTGCGTGTGTGTGTGACAAACTCGATCAGCGCGGACCATCCCACCTCTTGTCCGAAGCTTTCAAACTGTTGTTCTTTCTCCCAATATCACAGCACCGACTAATCTATGCCCCCCCTCCCCGAACCCACGCCCTTTCGAAGATAGGGAAGGGAAAGATAAAGAGGCTGCTACTGGACTCTGACCGTGTGCAGCTGGCTCTTGGCTTCCAGGGCTGGGTGGACTTCGCAGTCGCTTTCCCCAGCAAACCGCCTGAGGAGGGATAGGATGCAACTTCTTGTGCCTGCAGCAGCATGCCAGGTAAGGAGGATGCCTTTGTGTCGGCTGCTACTTTGTCTTTGCTTTATTGAATGCCCCCTTCCTGGGCTGACTTGGAACCCAGCTGCTTCGCATTTTGTTTTCCAGGAGAAAAAAATGTTGTGGCGAAAGGAAACTTCTGCTCAAAGGGGAGGGCGATAGTGGCTAGAGAGCTAAGGGGGAGCGATTGCATCAAACAGACAGCGGTCTGGTCTGATTTAGCCCCAGAAGCGAGGCTAAAATGGTCAGAGACTTAGGGACCTCATGATAGACTCCCTCGCCTTTTTAAGAAGTATCCACGGGTTTTTATATAACTGCGGCATTCCGACGGGGCTTGGCATTTTCTGGGCTCCGTGTCACTCCTGCCTGGAGAGGTGACATATTTATTTGCCACTGTCCCGGTAGGTATTAATCCAGCCTGCCCTCTCCATGAAAGGGGTTTTGCTTTGGTACCGCAGGACGCCGCTTTTACCCAGGGTGGTTAAAAGAAGGTAGCAAATGTGTGCCAGGCAGTGGGAGGGGAGCCTCAGAGAAGTGGAAAGAAGAGGCGATCCCTGACATGGGGCTGGGAAAATGAGGAGGTGCAATCAGAGATACGCGTTAGAGACAGTCTGGAAGTTACCTCGCAGGCTCGGATACTAGGGGGGGTACATGTAACGCGCAGGACGCGCGGATTTTTACAAACGCGCGCACGGGGAGTGGGGAGAGATCAGCCAGCTAATTGATGACCCAGCCTCGATGCTCTTCCACTTGCGCTAGCAGCTCTGTTTAAATGCCCCCAAAGAGTGGGAATGGGCAGGAGGAGGGGAGCGCGTGGAGCTGTTGACGAGCACAGGTTATTTGTGGCGGATGTTATCTTTGAAACTTTCCTATCAGTGGGAAGACCGACGGGGCCCAGGAGTTGTTGTGAAAGGGGAAGAGAGCGAGAGAGAGAGAGGGAGGGAAGGAGTTAGCAGGTCAGAGAGGCGAAGGTGTGATTGCGGGAAACGGTGTGTGGGATCATAAGCCGCGGGAGCCACCCCCCAGATCGCATCCGCTCCGCACAGCTCCGCAGCTGGTGTAAACGGAGAGAGAGAATCCCCGCGTTCGAACGGCGCCTCTTCGCAGTGCTGCGATGGGGCGCAGACGAGGCAGGATTGGGGTCGGAAACGACACCCGAGGGGGCAGGAATCCACCAAATGGCACCGCTGTGACGCAGAGTGTATACCTGCAAAGCCTCAAGTCACCCCATTCATAACATTGTCTTTCGCGGGCGCTTTCTATTCCCCTTTGAACATGACTTCTTTGCCTCCCACGACTCCACACGCAAGGCAATGCTTCCCCCAGCTGCTCCTTGCAGGAGGGGAGTCAAGAAAGAAGCCACCAAAATGGTGCGGTGTGAGGGAATGAATGGTTGTGGGGGCAGATCATGATCTGTCAACCCTAAGGGACTTATCCCTTTGATCTCCACCGGCTATAGCGTTTGCTGAGAACAAGGAGCAATGGTCTCAAGTTGTGGTGGGAGAGGTCCAGGTTGGATATTAGGAAAAACTATTTCACTAGGAGAGTGGTGAAGCACTGGAATGGATTACCTAGGGAAGTAGTGGAGTCTCCATCCCTAGGGGTGTTTAAGCCTCTGCTTGACAAAGCCCTGTCTGGGTTGATTTAGTTGGGATTGGTCCTTCCTAGAGCAGGGGGCTGGACTTGATGACCTTCTGAGGTCTTTTCCAGTTCTATGATTCTATGATTGTGCCCTTATGTTTCACGTAGTCTGTCTCTGGCCATGTCCATGTGTGGGTATGGTGACTAAGGAGGACCTGGAGAGAGAGACATATTGCAAGGGAGTAAGGTCCCAGACCCTGAATTCTGGGGGGAATCCGCCTCCAAAATGACAGCTCTTGGTACCCGAGGTTGTGTGTGTCTCTCTGGCTCATCAATCCATCTCTCAGTTACCCGCTCCTTCCGCAGCCCCAAGACACAGAAGTGCACTGGCCCTTCCACTCCCGCCACCAGGCCCTCCGCCACCTGTTCAAATGTAAACAGCCATTGGCCGCTGCTGTAAAGATTCCTCGGTTTCTCCGTTCACCCTGGCCATCTAAGCCTCCCCCGCTCCCGTTCCTCTTCCTCATCAAGCCAAGTGGTGCAAATGCTGCAGCAGCCCCAAGCTGAGGCTGCCGCACGAGGGAGGGGGTGTTTGTGTGTCCGGGATGCTGGAGTAGGAAGTCCCCGGTGCGTGCAACCAACAGCTTTGTTTATGTTTTTCCCCGCTGCACACCTTTTCTGCAGCCACCGAATAACCCAAAAGACAGGGATGTTATTGCCGGGAGAGGTCTCATGGAGCCACCCTGAAAAAGAAATCAAGCCGTAGAGTTGACAAGTTTAAAGCCGATGATGGCTGCTGTAAATGACACCCTGATTCAAAATCAATCCAAACTGTGTTCCACTGTGGTCAAATTACTCCCCCGCCCCCCGTTCCTCCCAGATCTCAAAAGAGGCTTGCTAAAATTCTTCGTTTGGGGGCCCATTTTCCTGGCCTCCATGCGGCCATCACAAAACTCTCCCTCTGGCTTCCGCTTTGCTGTTCAAGCAAATTAAAGACTTTCAAAGAGCCTGATATTAATGAGACCGCTCTTATGTAACTGACAAGGTCAGACTTCCCGGGGGGTGTGAATTTGTACAGAAGACTAAAGAGCAAGTTCCATCGGGACATTGTGTTCTTTCTGACAGATAGCTAGATGCTCCTTGTCTTGCAAGGGAGGGATTGTGTCCATGTCATATCACAGCACACTCATTTATCACGGCATGAGAGCCAGCACCAGCGGGATTAAAATGTCTCAACTAGAGAGACCGTCAGGATTATTTTACACGGGGCTCATCCAAAATTCATTGGAGCCGGTGGGAGTTTTTTCCATTTCTTTCAGTGGGCTTTGGATCAGGCACTAATTGGCCAGATTGTATATAGGAATAAGGTAACGTATCTCTCCTTCAGGCTGTGTGTAAACAGGTGTTCTCCCTTCACCCTTCCTCTCTAACTTCCTCTGGTCAGGTTCGATTAATTAACGGAATGGAGTTCTGGACTGGGGCGGGGGGGGGAGTATTTCCCTGTCGGAAATCTTTCTGGACTAGGACTCCCCCTGGCTAGGGATTGCCAGTGAGTGGTGCTTTTGCAGAGAGCATGTCCCTATTTCAGCCTCCCCCTGAGGAAGTTGTCCCCATCTCTGCTCTGAAAGACAGAGGCATGGGGGCTGCTCTCTCGACTGACATTCTGTATTTGCACCGGGGAGGCGGGTCGGGCGGGGGGGGGGGGGAATGGGAGGTTAACATGTGAGAGAAGGAGTAGGCACACGGTCGGCTTTTATGGCGTTGCGAAGCCTGTAATTTGAGCTGAGTGTTCCGTGCCTAGACGCACGCCAGCCCTCCGCCTTGTGGTTTATGACACAAAACAAACCCCTCCGATGACACACGTATAAACTTTGTAACGCTGATCAAGGCATGCTTTCCGCTCTTAGTTAGGCTACTCTTTCTTATGCTTGGCTCCGCTTCCCCTCCCCTCCCCCGCCCCTGGATGATGTCTTAACACTCTTGGTTGCCCTTTGCAGCAGCGTGTGCTTTCACGCTGGCTCCGGAGAACGCGCTCTGGGCTAGTCCAATGGGCATCAGCGCTGGGACTCGGGGTGCGGGGGGGATGCGGGGGGGGAATGCACCCTCTGATGTGAAGCGGTGTCCATTAGACACAGGCTCGACAGTTGGGTTCCACAACTCTCAGCACGCCCGCTGTGCACGCTGCTCCAGCCCCGGGTGCGAGAAAGCCGGCCCGCTCTGCTCAGACCTACCCGCACGGTCTGCATGGCAGCCAGGGGCGGCTCGCAGACTCAACACGGGTTCCATTGAAATGAGGGTCGCCCCATTTTCTGTGTATTTCATTCCTATGGAGAAAGGGGGCAGAGGGCTCAAAGCCCCGTCTGGCCGGTCTCTACTTCGGCCAGGTCAACGCCAGAGTCCGAATCCAAGCTTGTTTCCCAGACGTGTTCCCTCAGCTGGGCTGCACAGATGGGGGAGGGAGAGTGTGTGTGTGTGTATGAGAGAGAGAGAGAGTGACCTTGGACACTTTTAGCCGCTGACATTTATCCCCCGCTCCCCCACTTTCCCCCACTCTGATCTGGTTCTCCATGTGCTGTCTGTGGGTCTCCATTACTCACTGTGTCTGAGACCGCCTGTGTTATTCCCCCTGCAGGTGTCTGATGCGAAAGACCCCCCCGTCCACTTCACAATCCCAGGCAACCCCCCCACACACACACACACCCTCCCAAACTTTCTCATCTTCATTGAGATTATGACCTACATACACCGCGCTCTTTCTTAGCGCTGTTTCCATAGCAATACGGCCCGGGAAACACAGCCAGCTCCGGAGTAAGGAACCCGATCCTCTCCCAGCGCAACCGAGACCTCTCGGAGAGTGAGTTCAATCGAGGTGAAACCGAATCCGCAGGGAGTTTATCCGAGTCCCATGTGGCAGCGCCTTCTAGTGGGCGAGAAAGGCAAGGAGAACGCCTGTTCCGGGAGCTGACCTATAGCTGTAGGTAGATGGGCATCTGGTGATGTGTTCGGAACTAAGCTCCCGCTGGCCTCTTAAGTTCAGAATGTACCTGGTTCCTAGGCACCTCGAATGTGATAGCAAATTGGAGGGGGGAGAGGGATATGGGTGAAACACAGAACACTAGAACTGGAAGGGACCTCCAGAGATCATCAAGTCCAGTCCCCTGGCCTCAGGGCAGGATCAAGCACCATCTAAATCATCCCTGATAGATGTCTACCAACCTACTCTTAAATATCTCCAGTGATGGAGATTCCACAACCTCTCTAAGCAATTTATTCCAGTGTTTAACCACCTTGACAGTTAGGAAGTTTTTCCTAATGTCCAACCTAAACCTCCCTTGCTGCACTCTCAACCCATTGAAAATGAACTCAGGTGCTCAGTGAAAGGAGCAAAGAATTTGCTCAGCCACTCTTCAGTGTAGCCAACAGTTTCCCCAGATGACTGCAGGAGGGGGGCACGTTTGGCAGAGTATGGTTTCATCATGGGAGAAGAGGGAAGTCACTTTCCCATCCTAGCTTGGAAGGGACTGGTCCCCAAAGGAAGGGATAGGTGCAGAAGGCTAACAGCATGTGTTGAACGAGATCCAGAAAGAAACCAAAAGCTCTAAATACCTCGTCCGATGGATTTATCAACAGCAAGAGACTCCAGTCCTTTTCTACTGTGTCTTTTCTGTTCAGTGTACATAATCATTCCTTGAATTATTGCTCATTCCTCAGGCTTGCTTGCATTTATCTTAATTCCATGGCTAGAATTCCATTCTTCGACTGTTCTCTCCATCTCAGTTCTGCTCACCCACCCTTCACAGGGCTGTATAGACCACACTAATATTTGTATCTGCTATTTCAGGATAGCAGCAGATGCAGCAGTCAGATGGTCTAGGTATGAGAGGGCACAACAGTTCCAGTCCTGGCTTACACTCACTTGGTACACGTAGCTTCTTTGCCTCAGTTTCCGCAGCTAAAGTGGGGGTTAATAATACATACATATATATCCAGTGGGATGATGCATTATAATGATTAACTGATGCCTGTCAAGTGATTTGAAGATGAAAACATTATCAAGCACTAAGAGTTCTTACATTCCCATTCAGGGCAATGCCTATCACTTCTCATCTATATTTTGCCCACTCTGCCCCAGCTCTGTACTTCATAATCTGCCAAGGCCCAACTATGAGTAAAACACCCAAAATCATGCCATACAACCCTCCCCCCTGCCCACCACCACCACCACCACACACACACTTTAGTGCAGAGATCCGCAGAGTTTGTTTGGTCATCTTTTGTAAAGTATTCTATAACCCCAGTTTTCTGATTCTATACTTCTTTGAAATGAGTTATTCATCATAACAAAAAGGAAAAACATTGAATCTATGTAGCAGCAAGCTAAACCTGGAGGTATTAGAGACAATTGTGTGACACCTGTGCAGTCCAGGGGAAGAAAGGCAAGCAAACAGAATGAGTTAGATTTGTGTCCTTCCACTTTCTGTTTCCAATCAGTTCTTTCCTCTGCCGTGAATACTCTAAAAGCCCAGCAGATCTCGCTTTATGGCCTTGAGGGTTAAGATATCAAATTCTAAACAGCACATGCAACTCCAGAGGAGCAGGTAAAAGGTAATTGTAGGTGATAGATAGTTTATACTAGCCATTTATTCAATAACTTTTGACTGCTGCTGCACATTGAGTGGATGATTTCAGAGAACTATCCACAGTGACTCCAAGATCTGCCTCTTGAGTAAAGCTAAATTAGTCCCCATCATATTGTATGTATAGTTGGGATTATTTTTTTCCAACGTGCATTACATTACATTTATCAACATTAAATTTCATGTGACATTTTGTTGCCCGATCACTTAGTTTGGTGAGATCCTTTTGAAGCTCTTCACAGTCAGCTTTGGTCTTAACTATATTGAGCAGTTTTGTGTCATCTGCAAATTTTGCCACCTCAGAGGCTACGTCTACACTGGCAGCTTCTTGCGCAAGAACAGCCCTTCTTGCGCAAAAACTTGCTGGCTGTCTACACTGCACGAGCGTTCCTCCAGAAGTAAATTTACAGTATAGCATTGTAAAACAGGGCTTCTTCCAAAAGAGTTATTCCTCTCCCCATGAAGAATAAGCCCTCTTGCGCAAGAGCTCTTCCAGAAGAGGGCAGTGTAGACAGGCAACATGAATTTCTTGCACAAGAAGCCCCTATGGTTAAAATGGCCATCAGAGCTTTCTTGTAGAAGAGAGCGTCTACACTACCATGGATGCTCTTCAGCAAAAGCACATCTCTTGTGCAAAATCACATGACAGTGTAGACGCTCTCTTGTGGAAGAGTTTTTGCACAAGAACTCTTCCACAAAAGAGTTCTTGAGCAAGAAGCTCCCAGTGTAGACGTAGCCTCACTGTTTACCCCTTTCTCCAGATAATTTATGAATAAGTTGAATAGGATCATTCCTCATGCTACTATCACCATTATTTCCATTAGATTTTAAGACCAGAGAGGCTGGGGCTAAGGTGCACTAAGTTTCATCTTGTTTCTGTTAAGCACTTTATGGATTATGCTTGCTAATAAAACATATCTACCCAGTGGGGTCCCAATAGTGCATGTGCTTCTGTATATTCATTTTCAAGAATATAAGGGTAAAATAAACCAAATCATCACTCGGGGTGAGATCTTCACCAAGCTAATGCAGTTTTACATCGACTCACACTAGCAGAGGCTTTGTCGATCTGTCTGTGTTTTGACTAGATGCTGTCCTGACTCCTTAGCACTAGCAACTTATTTGGACCTATGGGCTAGATTCTGATCTTAATTGAACTCCTGCAAATGGGGAGTAATGCCACTGGCTTTTAATGGAATTACACAAATGGATTTTGGTTCAGAATTTGTGTTTAATGATAATATTTTTCTTGAAGAAACTTCATCAGGATATGCTGAGATTTTGACAACTATCCACTGAACATTTCTAGAGAGCTTGCTCCCACTAAAGGGAAAATGTTGTGAGATAATGGACATGATCCAGTAGTAGGATGGGCAAAAAAAACCCTGTAATAATGATAGCAATTGCAACAGCTTTAACAAACAAAAGCACCAAGCAATTGCAACTCCTAACTCCTCTCAGAGTTTGCTCCAAACTTTTTGAAAAGCAGTGGAAAAATTGCAGATGGATACCATTCCTGCACAGAGTTAGACACAATGCCCTAATAAGTCCAGCTAGTTTCAACAGTAGTGAAAAGCACTTCTTGAGACAAATTAAAAATAAAATGATTTGTTAAAAACAAACAAAACAAGACCTCTTCATTTTCTAATTTTTTTGGGTTCCATCTACAGCAGGCTTGAACGGTTATTGCTCTCTTGACTTCAGTGAAGCAATGCTGATTTATATCTTCTGAGGGTATGGCCCTTCATCTTTTTTAATCTATTTTGGCTTGTGAGGAATGAAAAATAAAACATCTTAACCATGAAATAAATAACGTTCTGCCTAGTCAGAAACTGTAGAGTCTTCAGATCTATATACTAATTAATTTTCCCCTAGAGCTCTACAGTAGGTTTTCTAATGTCCTTTTCTCCAAACCCATCTAACTCATATTTAGCCAGTTAATTTCCATGGAATCAAAATTTAGAGAATAGGAGCAGGTGATTCTTTTCATTAGGCTAACCTACCACTTAGAATTAGAACAGATCATGTATTAAAAACAATTTCACAAATTTTTTAATGAATAAATGTGGCAAATTCATTCCACTTGTTATTTTCAAAGTTATGTTGTTTGTTGTCGATGAATATTGGGTGACCAAAGATTTATTCGTCTCCATGCATCTGATGATGTAGTTTTGACCCACAAAAGCTTATGTCCAAATAAATCTGTTAGACTTTAAGGTGTCACAGGATTCCTCATTCTTTTTACAGATACAGACTTATACGGCTACCCCTAGTATTTTCATGAATATGTGCGTTCATGAAAATGTGCGTTCCTCTCAAATGCTTCATGAATTTTAGCATGAATAATTAACTGGAAGTGAATTGTTTGTAATTCATGACACTAGACCGGACTTCTGGTGTATTAAGTCCAGTATCTTGTCTGTGACAGTAGAGAATAACAGATCCTCCAGAGGAACATGCAAGAAACACCATCATAGAGAATTATGCACTTACTTGCCCGTAAGGGAAATTTCTTCCAAATACCCACCAGTTCATGGCTGGTTTAACCTTTAGGAACACCAAAGTTCATAACCCTTCTAAGGAACAAAGTTTTTTGTTTTTGTAATGTTACAGTTATTTGAGTTAAACAAATATTCACAGTATCTGCTTATTTTGCAACCTTATTATTCTCCCATTTTTCCAGATGATTAATAAAGACACAGGTTTTTTTCTAATGTAGAACCACTGAACTCCCTATTGTCTATTTTCTACCCTATAGATAATAGACAATTCTTGTGTAGTCTTTTGTTTTCATCTCTTACCCCATTTCTAATTCATGATGCTACTTTACCTCTCACCCCATGACTTGTTAGTTTCCTTAATACTTTTTTGCAAGAGATATTATCAAAGATTGTTTGTAAAGTTCAAACAAATTATATCAGCCAGTTCTTCTTTATCTGTGATCTTGTTCATGTGTTCCAATAATTCTAATATATACAAGAGACATATTTTTCTTTTACAAAATCTGTGCTGATTTGTCTCTCTCATTTGGTGTTCATGTAGGTGTTTTATAATTCTATTTTTTCAACCAATTCAGCTGGTAGTGAAGTTAGGTTCTGTGCGCTATAATTCCTAGAAATCACCCCCATACATTTCCTACACACAGGCATAATGGTTGCTGTTCTACAGTCCTTTTATAGTGTATATGACTCCAATGAGAGATTGCATATTTTTGTTATCAGCCCTGCCACTTCATTTTTAAGTGCCTTTTAAACTCTGTGATGTTTTTGTGACAGTGGTGCTATTTAGTTTATCTGTGTCTTTCTCTCTTTACACTTGAAGATATGAGAGAGAGTTGGCTAGAAATTCTCCAATAAATCATTTCTTCAACAAAAATGCCAATTTATCAAAACAAACTTTTTGCAGAGCAGCTGCATGAGTTAGATAAATTTCCTGACTTAAAAAACTGTTGAAAAAAAGTTCTGAAATCATTGAAATGCATCATTTTGACAATAAAAAAATCTGGTTTTCTAGTTCAAAATTACTTCTTTTTAAAATTTAAGCTAATTAGGTTGGAAATTTAAAAAAGGAAAATGATGAAAATTAAAGTGAAACATTTCAAATTTATTGAAAAAAATCCTGTTTGGGTTGATCTAAAATGAGAGGATTTTTTTTGGAGATTTTGACTTTCATTCCAATTTGGGTTGAGAAAATTTTCAAAAATTCAAATATATTTACAGGACAGAAAAATTATTTCCTTCCCATCCCTAATATCACAATTTATGCTTCCTTTACTTCCCTGAAAATAACAGACCTATTGCAGATATCAACACATCATCTTCTTGTGGTGAAGACAGATTCAAATAAATCAATTCAGCATTTCTGCAACATTTTTCTCTTTATTCCTGGTAGTCCAACAGACTCACTATTTCTCTTGCAGATTTCCTGATTTTAATATGCTTAAAGAAAATCTTTCTGTATTTGCTTATCAGATGCTTTCTTAAACTGGAATACTTAATTTCCATCTGGAACATTTTCCCCCATAATTTATGTTCCTTATTTTTTACTTCACTAGTGTGGATTTTCATTTCATGGAAGTTATTCTTTTGGCTGAAATAATTTCTTGAACCTTGCCATTTAACAAAGCATTTTTTCCTCCATGCTTTTCTCATACCTTTCTGGTTAGTGCATTCATGCCTTCTCTGACTTAAAAATGGTGTGCTTAAGTAGTTCCATTTTGAGTCTAAAGCTGTTAATTTCCTTATTTTTTTTACTCTAGGGTCTTTAACTTGCTAACTTAAAAAATTAATTCTTACTTTTTAAATGTAGTGTCACTGTACTAATTCTTGGAACAACTACTGCACTCAGGATGATAAACTCATTTGTATTGTGATCTTAAATGTAGTCAAGCAACAAATGAATAACTTTTTGAACCAACTCTATATGCTACTTAAGACTTAAGTGGAGAATAGCTTCTCTTTTTGTGTAACTCTAGGACTAATTTTTCCAAGAAAGAACCATCTCAGGTGCTATGGTGGGGTGCTCTCTCCAAACAAGCCCTGAATGAGTCAATATGTTCCAGGTGGGGCCAGTTAACTTTAGATGCTGCAACCAGAAGGGAACCTGGATTGATAGGGTTTATGACTGATGAAGTCCAGGTGGGGGAGGAACTGGGTTAGGATTATAAAGCCAGGAAGGGGTACAGGGAGTAGGTCTGTAGTTATTCCTGAGGGGTCCTGGCTAGGGGTGATGAGAGTGAAAGGTAAAACCTGGTCTTGACCAGAAGAGGCCATCTTGCAAGGGGCATGATGCAGCCAGTAGGAGCAGAGAAAGCTCCAGAGATAGGAAAGGTGATAGAGACATGGGGTACTGAGGAGCCCAGGATCTGAGCCTGATCTGCACTAGGTTGCTAGCCACAGAGTCTGTGGGCTGGAACATAGAGTAGTGGATGGGTACAGGACCAATTGGAACAGGTGACTGCCTAAGATGGCATAGAAACAGCTTGCTGGGTGAGACTTTGTTACCTCAGAAGTGAGGGCAGCTGTATAGTGATGTGGCTGGAAGGTTGAGTCATGAAGGAGCACCCCCAGTCACTGATAGTGAGGAACCAGAGCAAACATTCAAGAGAGGAGGATACTAAATGGGGTCAGAGATGATTCCTAGACCCAGCCACAAGGAGGTACAAGTGCAATGAATTGGGTCAGACACATCAAGAAATTGCTTTTGAATCCTGATGTTATGTGTGTGTGGGGGGGCATGCCTGACTGTAGCTGTGCTTCTGCTATTTTTTACTGGTGTAAAGCTATTTAAAGTCACTTGGGAACCTTGCACCACTGGGGTAAGGTAGAGCAGTTCCTCACCTTCTCTAAGTCATGCTAAGACCAAGTGGCACAGGCTATAGGTGCCACAGCCAACTGCCTGACAGCCCCATCATCCCCCTAGTGCCAGAGAATTCAACCTATAGTTTCTTATACTTGCCTTCCTACTATACAAGGTGCCAGGCAATAGTGATTCAGGCCCTGCTCTGGCTGTTATTTCACTGTGGCTGAGGACAAAATCAATGCACAGACAATGAACCTCTCCATGAACTTAACTGTGACCTGGAGTGATCATTTATACAGGAAGAAGAGCTTTAGGAGAAAGGAGACAGGCATGGGGAAAACTTGCCCTGAGGTATCCCATTCTGTGCTGTATCTAAATTGAAGGATTTTTGTCTCCAGATCTGACATTCTGGCATCTTTCACCAGCACTAAGTTCATTTTTTCTATTTCTAACAGTGAATTCCTGGCTGCTAAAAGCTGTCAGAACATGAGTGACATGAAAGAGATGGCCACCACCAAACTAGGTTCTGTATTAACCGGACAATGTCACATCTTCTCAGTCAGCCAAAGGCTTGTGCCTGAGCCCTAGCAGGGAGAATATACGTGTGGCATCTCACTGGTGATGCTTTTTCTTCCCACCCAAACAAGTACAGATCACTCACTTGAGGTACAGTGACAGGAGAGGAAGAAGTTAGAGAGGGTTAGGACTTTGCTTCTACATCTATGATAAGAAACATACTTCCTTCATTAGAGGGAAAGAACATGTGAATCAAATGTGAAGGGCTTGTTAAGTTTTCATTAAAATGAGGAATTGATATCTATAAATTTTTCCAACTTTATATGCTTGGAGTGATCTTAGAGGGCTTTACCAAGAGGTTTTGACATCAGGAAAAGCCCCTTAAGAGAAACATCCTACCTATTTATTTTATAATTGTGATGCAATAAAGGCAAGGAAATAAAATATAAAAGTGGAAAGAAGCAGGTAAAAAAGAAAATAGTGCTTTGATGTACCTTGCCTTGAGAAAATGAGTGAATTTCTCATCTCAGGAAAGAGTCAGAGAATATGTGTTTGGTCATGGGGCACAGATGGATGTAAAATATCTGGCCTAAGAACATCCACAGAGAGTGTCACTCTTTGGCACAAGATTTTGGCTATTGAAGTACCAAATAATTTTCTTTAAAGATTCTTAACAATTTAGCAAATGTGGAAATGAAAAGAGGATTAGTTAAAATGAGGGAGGACAGTTTTTGTGGTTAAGGCACTTGATTAGGACTTTGGAGATATGGATTCAATTCCTGGCTTTGTCACAAGTTTCCCATATCACTCTGGGATAATGTGATCACCAATGCTTCAATTTCCACACTGTAAATTATGGATAATAGCATTTCCTTTCTGACGTACTTTGTCTTGCCTGTAATCTCTTTGGCCAGAAAATGTCTCATGAAGTGCTCTATACATGTGCCTTGTGCTTGGTTTGGACTTCAAAAAAATAAATGCAGCAACTTTTAAAACATTTGATTTATTCCTTATAAAAACAGGAATACGGTATAGGTCTGCTCCAAACCTCACTAGGGACAATGGGAATCTTTCTATTCACCTGTGGGAGCGCTGTCTCAGGTTGTATGCTCATCAGCAGTATATACCCAGAATGGGCATATATATTTGCGTGGGTGACTGTGTGTTCCTCTGATAGTACCCTTCAGTGGCATTAGCTTTAATCTAGCAGCAAGTCAGATCCTTGCTGTCATCCTTGGGTGGAAGGTCACCAAAAGAAGCACAAGATACTTTGAAAGCAATTTAATTAACCCCTTGCCTCTCAGTGAAATAATAAAAAAAGATTTTATATTTATCTAAACCCTGTTCACTTAGAACAGAGGGAAAATCAAACCACACTTGTGGCTTCTAGGAGGGTCAATGCAGTACTCCACTGCCAGCTCCATTACGTGGCCCGGCCTTTCATTGTCAGCAGACATGATACTGTATTCTGATCTATGCAGCTGCACCCCCCACATGTCACAGACCCTTATAACTTTCACATTGATTTTCTTGTCTTGGAATAGCCATGAGAGTGAGAGGGCCAGAGGCCTGCTTCCCCCATGCCCTCTTTTTAGCATCCTGCTACCTGCATGAAGAATGATGGATCAGTCCCTTCACCCCCAAAATCTGAGTGCATTGATTGGTAGAGTGAGAGGCCTTAGCACACCTGCAAAAGTGGGAGGTGGTTGCCCAGGGAGTTCTTCTCATTTGCATAAGATCCTCCCCTCCCATTTGCAGATAGCAACAGTCCTATGCATAGCAAGTTGATGCAGCCTGATGGGGTTCATGTACCCATATTGCTGTGGAAGCTCACGTCAGGATTTGGGCTATTGTTTGTAATGAGCAGATCTCTTTTTAAAAAAAAATCAAATTTACTAAATAAAAAGCAGAGTTGAAAGCACAATAGTGCTTTTTGAAAGTGATCTCCCATTCCTGGTGCATTTAAAGTCTACAGCTAGTGGGATAGGAGGTCATTATGGGCACATCTACACAGCAGCGTTATTTCGGAATATCCGACGTTACTCTGAAATAATGAAGTGCGTCTACACTACAAGGCTTTATTTTGAAATAATGTCGAGCTGGAGGACTTCTTACTCCAACTCCTGTAACACTCATGTCTCAAGGAGTAAGGGAAGTTAAAGGAAGAATGTTCTTCCTTTGACTTCCTGCTGTGTAGACAGCACCAAAAGCCAGATTAAGCTATTTCGACTTAAGCTATGCAATTGACGTAGCTTAAGTTGTGCAGCTTAAATTTGAGTTTTGCTCTGATGTATAGATATGCCTTAAACTATCTAGGCTAGCATCCTGCCAAATTGGCCATCATTGATCCAGTGTGAATCACAGTCATTCTTTAGCTTATTCAGGAGTGTTCTGCACAGAATATTTATGCCAATTTAAAGGTGTGAATAAACATGAATGTAAAGGGGAGCTGAAAAGCTCTGAAATAAACTGAGGCCAAATTTTTCAAACAAATAGCAAGTTAGACTTCTAGAATTTCATATTTAAGGACCTAAATAAAAGTCCTGGCTATCCAAAGAGCTAAATACTGATCTGAAGAGAGACCTCTGAGTGGTCAGGATTTTTCAAAATTGGCACTTTTTAGGTACTTAAGTATGGATTTAGATGTTTAACTTTAGGCACACATCTTTGAAAATTTTGGCCACAACCTTTTAAAGTAGATAATTGGTAATAGGCCCAGCTCCCACAGTCTTGCCTCTTGAGTCATTCTCAGCTGTGCAAAGTGGGCGTGACATGCTGCCGCACCAATCTGGTAGCATTTTACCCCCACTTTGCACAGGTGTAGATGACTACGCCAGGTGCAAAGTGGTGGAAAATCAGGCCCAATGTGCATAGATTAAGCAGGGCATCTTGTTCTGGGGGCAGTGCTGATTTTTGTGGGTTTCAGAAGCTAGTGGGAGGTGATAAAATGCTATTACAGACAGACCTCTGTGAGTTAAAGCAGCAACTCTGTGTTCTTCTGACATATCTTTGAGTGACATTCTTTCCTGAGAGATGGAATTGGGGAATGGAGAAAAGACAGATGCTATGATGGTCATCTCCGTACATCACTTTTCAAATGTTAGGTGGGCAAAGAGTGAAGTACAAAGCCTTAAAATCAGTAAATAGAATCACTAAGCATCCATTCTTGGGAGGTACTGAGCAGTGATTGTGCTGAGTGCTTCCACCTGCTCAGATCCTGTTCTGCTGAAATCAGTGGGAAAACTGAAATCAGTAAGAGAGAGAGATCCAGAGACTTCAGTGGGAGCTGAGGGTGCTCCAAAGAAGTGTTCAACACATGGTAGCAGGATCCAGCTCTGTAGCATGCACACAAAGTATAAAAAAACCAACAGCATACTATAGGCTAAGAAGAAATGGTCTCAGCAAGACAAGATTCTGAGCCTTTAAGTACCTGGTGGCATTTTGGTGAGCCACTGCGCAGTGTGTTACACCCCCAGGGGAGCTTTGCCATTGACTTCATTGGAGCAAAGGTTTCATCCTCTGTGGTAGAGTGTGGCTGCTCAGTTGTAGGTTGAAATCTGCTGCTGCCCTTTGACAAGGGCGTGGTTTGTCTCATCAGACACAAGTTATTGGGAATCAAGGATTTAGCTTCTCAAACACCTTTTACATTGGGGGTGTTCAGGGCATTGGTATGTCTCATCAGAAATCTCTGAATGATTTGCAAACCGTGGACCCAGATTTGGAGAGTTTAACACCCCACCTCAACCCAAAGCTTAGGGATTTTCATTTCTCCGATTGGGAGTGGGACTGACTTTTATTGTGAAAAGACAATTGCAACATCTGTTCCTCATCCACCTGCCAGCAACCAGGCCCCTAGTTCAGAATGTTGTGTTTCCTCCCTACAGATGATGTCATCGTAAGTATCTAGAGTACAGCAGCATCGTGGAGCTGCGTTGCTTTCATGCCTCTCGCTGCTTTAGATGCCAGCCTTATCCTTGACTGCTGCAGCAGGAGCACAGGCCCCCAAGTCCACCTCCTGGTAGGTAAAAAGTTTTGGTTCTACTTTAATTCAAACTAGGTTGGTGGGTGGGATTAAGGAATAGCTCAACCCCTCCCCTAAGGATTTCTCTGAGGACTTGTTTTCCTCGCACATGGTTAGTTTTGGATATGAGACAGCAATAGGAGTGGGGAGGAAATTCTAGGAGTCTACTTTCAGCTTTTTTTTTTAATTACATAGTTGGAGCTGAGTACCAGTATTTTTTTAAAAAAATATCTCTTCTTGCTTCACTAAACCAACCAGGAGAAATTAAAAAAACCCTGCAAAAGACAATGCGGGAGGAAAATATACCCTTTACCATAGAGCGAGGAAAGAGATAGAGTAAATAAGGAGCAATCAATTACTTATTTTGGAGGTCCTCTCCGGTCTGTTCTGTGGGGATCAACCCCGTTGTTTCTGTTGTTGTACTAATTAGCTCTCCATCTCTTCAGCCCAGTGTACGTGGCCATGAAGCTGGTTTCCTGCACTGCGGCATGAAGAAATGATGATTACCCTTGTACTTTGTAATGATTAGTTATTTCACAGGCTATGTGGACCCGCTCTGTAATTGTCACACCAACTCTCTCCCGTGCACTTTTTAATCTACAGCAGAGCTCAGTTCTGCCATGGAGCAGAGGGGGTGGCTGCGGGAGAGGAAGTCTACTCTGACTTCACAACTTTTTGAGCTCTGGACCCCAATCTCCCTAAACAACAGTAGGAGCTATTGTCCGATTTGGAACATAGAAAGGTACAGACTTTAGAGCCTGTTATCTGTTGGTCTGCAATAGCTCTTCTGTCATCTTGATGTGAGACAAGATCTCCAGCTGCTCAACAGTAAACTCCTCTGGCTAGTTAAAGGATGGCGTCAGTGAGTTTCAGAAGGAGTCTAATCCACCCCTCTGCAGCTAGCAATATGGTTCCTAGGCTATGAGACCTTGGAGGCCTGAGGCCTGAAGGGGTATGGGGAGGGATATAGGTCGGGGAGAATAACAGAATCCTCGGGGAAGGTAGGGTGAGGTGGCAATCTACAGAGAGCCTCTTTCTCAGCCTGGAGGCAGTCTTGTGATGCTTCCAGACAGTGGTATTGCCACAAACATGCTCTGCAAATCTCTAAAGCACAAGGAGAGGGGCACTTTGCAGGTAGTCACATTGCTGTTTATGCCACAGGCCCACCTGGGCTCTCAAGTCATTACACTAACAACACTTAGCCCTTCTGGTAGGAGCTAGACAGCAGATTTCATTTCTATGCATGCTGCTGCCTGTGTGTAATGGAACCCTTTTCCTGTGGAGGAAAGGTTTATCGAAGGTGACTGATCTCACCATGTTATCTTTTAGGGGAGTGTGTGTAGATGGGATGGAAGGGTAAAGGTTTGCTTTTCAGTGCACTGTTTGCAGCTTGAGAGGAGTTGTACAGCATGTAAAAATGACTATCTTGGCATTTAATGAATTTACAGTGTAGGGGCATAGTTGTTCGGGCTTGTGGTGACACAAATATCACTCTAGTTTTGGATTTAGTCCCACAGTCTTTGCGTGCAGGAAGCTGGTGAGGGCTTTGCCAGTGAAAAGTAGTACGATCAGGCTCTTTGTAGCTAACTCAGCTCATGAGCTGTGGGACATTAACATTTAAAGGAAACATCTGCTGCCCTTGTTCTACCTCCAGCATCCCAGGAGGGCAAAAACAGACTTTCTCAGAGGCACAGGGGTTTGTGCCATACAGCTGCTGTTAGCACTGAGATAGTTGTGATGTCTGTCACCTGGCTAGAAAGGAAGGACTTAATGGGAGAAATAATTGAAAAATCCAAATGTATCCTTTTTTCTGGGTATTTGTTAAAATTGGAATGTGCCAACTCTGCATGAAATTTATGAACATTTTGTGTAGTGTGATGGATGTGTAATTTATTGACTAAATGACTTACAGGAGGCAGAGAGGTTATATTGGAAACCAGTGAAGGAAAAGACACAGCGTAGCTGACTGACAGAGCCAGGATTAGAACCCAAGTATCCTGAGTTCCAGCTGGCCTAACTTCTGATCCATGCTATTTAGTAGCTGCCCTGTGGCACCTCTGGTACACCACACCTCTGCGTTTTGCAGGCCTGTCAACCAGGGCAAGTGGCAGAGAAGGCATCTGCCCTGAGGCCCAACAATTTAAAAGCTCAGAGTTCCTAGCTGTCACCACCACTACAGTGACAACAGCTGCAGCTGGAGCCCTGGGCCCTTTAAATTATTGCTGGAGCCCTGGCAGCAGATGCTGGGCTGCTCTGAAGGTCTGGCTGAGGGAGGCTAGCCCCAGCCCTGCCCCTTCTGTCTGAGATCCCATCCCTTCTGGGGGCCTGGAGCTGCACCCCTACCTTGCTTGAGACCTGGCAAAGTGTGTCAGCCAGCGTGGAACCTAGTTCTGAGATTCAAAGACGCCAACTCCGTTCCTGTTTGATAGTCACAGAGAGCATCTGCCTATCCCCACTGCAATGACCAGTAAAGGAAAGGGGGGAGATCTACTCGATAGCACCACTGTGAATTCTCTGTGCTAGGAAGCTGGAACCTACTACAACACAATTGGCTATTATGGGGACATAATAGAATTCCAGGTGGGAAAACAGCGGTGGATGATGAATTCTCCCTAATCTGAACAATGGTGGGGGGAGGGGAAACGGTGTTACTGTTGGAGCAGATTCTACCCATATTTTGAGGGAGACGTGTTCATTGAGAATAGCAGCCGGGAATGGGGCAATCAGTCCTAAGTGACAGATAAATGCTGTTCCCAGAGGGACTGGCTGACAAGGAAAATACATTGCCTGGAGCAGATGGAACTGTTGATTATTGTCCACTGGAGTCTCCCTCTCCCCCCATCTATTTGTGATTTACCAGCCAACACATGATTTTTGCAAGTGTTTGTCTTCTTGGTGGCTTGAATAATATTTTTCATGAACAAATTAGGGCTGATGGGTTCTCACAAGCTGTCTGTAGTGAGTGCTCCTCTCGGTATTCAGCGCTGGGAACCATGGATCTCCGGACTCACATGATCTGGTTTCTATTCCCTGACTGGATGACATAGCCTTTGTAAACAGGAGCAGCAGTCTGAAGAAACCAATAGGTTATGAAACCCCCATGGGGTGAAAGCATGATAGACAGACTGGCATAGGGAATACTGGGAACTTTTAAATTCTCCCTTGTCCCTCTTTTCACTAGAAAAAGCATGAGGCTATGTATACAGCGAGAGGGGGGAGACAGAATATGATCCAGATTCATTGGCTAGTCTTCAGACTTTACATTCACTTTACCTCTATCCCACTCACATCAAATAAATTGCTGCGGGCCCACTGATACTGCTATTTCTAGCCTACCCTGCCCGCCCTTTGTCCCACCCACCCATACTCCATGACATGAATAGCAACAGGACTATGGTACCTCCTCCCTCTCAGGAGCCCACATACATGGTGCTGATACACTACTGTGATGAAGGCTGTAGGCAGGGTACAGACCCTTTTAATACAGCTAGAATATAGAGTAGGCGCAATCCCCACCCTGAGACAGTTCTGGGAGTTTGCTTGGGTGGGCTGAAGGATGAAAAGGTGGTAGCTGGGGTGTTCTTATGCCCAGCAATTGTATGCCTTTCCAGTGATCTATCCATAGTTCCTTTATAGTAAGGATGCAGTTTCAATCAGCCCTGATAGCTGAGCTAACCTAGACTAGAGAACACACAGCAGCCCCTCCTTCTTATTACCAGCCTAAAGATGAATTTAGCCCGGAGAGAGAGAGAACAAATGACACTGCAGGAACATTGTGTGAACTAAAGGAAGCCCAAGCAGGATGGCCATTTTGCTTCTATGATGTTTTCCTTCTGACTGTGTCAGAGTGCTTTACAAACTTTCATTTAACACCCCAGGAAGGATTTCAATATCCTCATCATTACTGATGGGGAGGACAGAGGGAAATGAGAGAAACAAAACATTTATGTTGCATCACAAGTGGCAGGACTAGAATCCAGATCTCCTGTCCCCCCACTCCGATGCCCTACCTTCCTCATGGAGCTTTATTTATATTTGGCAGTGGCGGCTGGAATGGAAGGAGAACTAAGAGAGGAGTGTATCTACCTGAAAACAGATTAGCCAGGCTAAGTGCCACCCCTCTGGGAAATCTATTTCAACTTGGGACTGACCCTCACCCCCCACCTCTTTTCTTAGAATTCCTCTCCACACACGTGAGCTCCATTCACCTTCACTCCTTTCCTTGCCATGACATACAATAGCTGAGACTGTATAAATTGCAGCCTGGAATCAGGAGAGTTGGAACAGGTTGCAAGTGCCATTTCTTCAGTAAAGAAACAAGACCGCAGGAGATGGGAAGAGTGATTGCACCTTTATCACAAGGACAGTTTTGCCACTGATATCAGTTTTTGCCTGTCACAAGTTGCTGTTGTTTTCTAGCTCCCAACAGAGGCAGGGCTTGGCCTGTGTTTTGTACACATCCCAGACCTCTTCCTCTATTCGGTGCTTATGGATACTTACAGGTACTGAAGGATATTTCATTTGAAAAACCTATCTCAATTATAAGGAAGACTGGGAAGGGAAAGAGAAAGAAGAAGATTCTCTCAGGCTATGTCTAGACAGGCTATTTCGGGATACTGGAAGTATCCTGAAATAGCTATTCCTCATCTTGAAATACGCCTGTTATTTCGAAACAGATTTCAAAATAACGGGTGTGCTATTCTGGTGTCCCTGCAACCCTCATTCCACAAGGGTTAAGGGACATTTTGGAATGGCACTTTATTTTGAAATTTGGCTGTGTGTAGACAGCGCCAAATTTTGAAAGAAGCTATTTCAAAATTAGATGGTAATAAGATATTCAATTTGTGTAGCTTAAATTGCATATTTGATTTCGACCTATGGGTGCAGTGTAAATGCACCCTTGGTGGCTTGCACTGCTTCGTAAATGTAACAGGACTAATGTAGTCACATAAAAAGCAAAAGCCGGACACTAACACTCTAAGTAGGTTGGGGAGTGTCCTTTTCCTCTCAGGTTCTTAAGTCCAGCAATGTAAATGTCCCCTTTACATGCCCAACCCTTCTCTGCACCCCACTCATAGTTGCTGCACTTGGTCAGGGCAGACCAGAGTTCAGAGGTGCATCCAGAGAGTTCACCTCCCATCCTGGGTTGGGGGAGGTAAAAAGGCATCTTACTCACTCCTCTGGTCACTTGCCATCCACCTCCATGCTGCTTTTTACTGCCATTTTCTGGCTGCTTGTCGCACCTCTCCACTGCTGTCCTGTTCGCCACTTATCACACCTCTCTTCCACTGCCCTGCTGGCCTCTCATCACATCTCTCCACCACTGCCATCTACCTCTTGGCTGTGACGTTTGCCCATCAGTCTACAGTGATTTCAGCTCCCAGTGATTTCACTCTTAGCAAGCAGGATAGAAGAAAAACAACTCCAACACAATTAACATAAGAAAAGAGGCTCTTTATGAGGGATGTGCAAAATATAGTCTGCCAAGCCACCAGATACAGCCCACAGCCAGCGGGAGCCTCAGACATGCTGGTCAGCCCTGTGATGGCCATGTATTGCTGCAAGCCTGGGGGGAGGGAGAAAGAGAATTTTTATCCGCTCCCAGCACAATCTCGCAGCTCCCATTGGGTGGTTTCTAGCCAATGGGAGCTGCCTGTTGGCAGGACAGCAGCATGTGATGTACCCCTTCCCCTTCCACCCAGGCTCACAGCATTCAGAGCAGCTGTTTTGAGTGGCCTGCAGTGGTAGGGAAGGCAGGGAGCCTGGCTGAAGAACCTGCTGGCTAGGAGCTGGCCAGAGTCTGTCTCTGGCACGCCAGCTCCTCCCTCCCCCTCAACCCTCTGTCCCCCATCTTGCACTCCTACCCCATGTAACACGAACCCTCTGCACTTCTGCTCTTGCACCCATACCACCTCCCAGACCCTGCACCCCCTCCAACACCCCTCCTCCTGGTCACAACCCCCTCCCAGACCTTGCACCCCAATTCCCTACCCCTGGTCATAACTCAAATACCTGTACCCCCCCCAAACTCCTGTTCATAACCCCCTCCCAGATCCTGCACCCGCTCCTATATACCTCCTCCAGGTCAGAATCCTCTCCTGACACACACCCCCTCTTGGATCCTGCACCCCAGTCTCCTCCCCCAGGTCACAACCCCTTCCTCTACTCACACTCCCTCCCAGATTCCATACCCCCTCCTAAACCCCAATCTCTTACTCCAAGCTCCCTTCTGCACCCACCCTCCATCCCAGACCCCACACCTCCTCCCTTAATATCATGGAAGAGTGTAGCCCTTGACCACTTACTAAATTCTTGGAGTGCCCCTCCCCCATCAAAAATATTGTCCCCCTTAGCCTTAGCTCTTAATGATGCCTGTTTGGCTCTTTTCTTTGAGCAGTGATGGGGGCCAAGTCAAATCAGTCCAGGCAAGGAAAGATATGCAGCCTCCTGATCAGAATGACCTTCCCTCATACCCTCTACTCTTACTAAGCTCTGTAAGTCAAGCTCCTGCTTAGCAAGATTCTTTCTGCTAACTGAGAGCTGTTTCTTTTGGAACAATTTAGCACAGTCCTAGTTTTCTGTATTCCCACAAAATTACAAACATTGGCTAACCATATTTTAGCTATCCCTGCATTTAATACAAACATAGCTGGTGTTGAGTCACAAATTAGGTTGATTACAATGAGCAAAATACCATTCCATTTGCTGAACATCTAACACATCTAAGCAAAGCAGGAGCAAACAGTATTTACATAGGCACAGCCAGGGTCTCTCTTCCCATCCAACTGGTTGTGAGGGAAGCATTCCTTCAGATTCTGCTTACATCTGTGTGTATAACTTGTTGAATACTATGTAATAACAGTGTGTAGTTCTGACTGGTCTCAGCAGACTCCTTTAAATCACATTTGGCTATAAAGTCTAGTAGTACTTTGCATGTAACTTGCATTTTGGTTTAAATACATGTACTGTGTACAGTCTGTAAATAATAATATCAGGTTGTATTTTTGTGTGTGTTATTGTGTGCATTTTTTTTAATGCTGCCTCAGCAGTCCTAATTCTGGTGGGTAGTTTCCTTTTGTAGCTAGAATCTGCATGGTCACTCACACAGGTAGACCCATTGACACCAGTAGGATTACTCACATGAGTAAAGGCTAGTGGTTAAAGTAAAGGTTGAAGAATTGGATTCCTTAGTTGGACATAACATGTCAAAGAATCATAGAATCACTGAATCATAGGGCTGGAAGAGACCTCAGAAGGTCATCAAGTCCAGCCCCCTGCCCAAAGCAGGACCAAACCTCACTAAATCATCCTAGCCAGGGCCTTGTCAAACAGGAACTTAAAAACCTCTAGGGATAGAGATTCCACCACCTCCCTAGGTAACCCATTCCAGTGCTTCACCACTCTCCTGGTGAAACAGTTTTTTCCTAATATCCAACCTAGATCTCCCCCACTGCAACATGAGACCGTTGCTTCTTGTTCTGTCATCTGCCACCACTGAGAACACCCTCTCTCCGTCCTCTTTGGAACCTTCCTTCAGGAAGTTGGAGGCTGCTATCAAACCAGAATTTTCTGCCTAATAGGAGTTCTCTCCAACCCCTGGCAAAATCTAATTTTCACTCTGTATTTCATAATGATGTAAAAGAAACTTGCAAATGACAAGGCAGTTGAAGCTGCCATTGCTCTTTTTAAAAGAAAGCATGCGTGTGCATGTGCGTGTGTGTGTAGAAATCTCTAATCACTTATTTCCCTGGTATTTGGGAAAAAAATCACTGTACAAATTAATAATGAAACGTATGGGCCAGATCCTCCATTGTGTGCGTCAATGGAACTCAGTTGATTTTACACCAGCTGAGCTTTTGCCCCCCAGTCCTAATTAACTACAACAGTTTTTCAGCCCAGCTCATGCTTAGTACACTGCTAGCCTTGCAGAGGAAAACATTTCTGTGTACACTCTGTCTTGGAACAGCTCATTCAGGAAAATTAACTCATTTTGCTACTGATTTCCATCAGCGTGTTACCGCATTAGTAGAACGTAGCAGTGGATTAATTAGCTTTGAATGCATTGGTCTTCATTTGGAGTCTTCTGTAATGTAAGAAATCCAGGGAGTGTGCTGGACTTGTTCACACAGTACAGTTTCTGAGTTGTGATTTTGCTTTCTGCACACAGGAAGTGAAGTAGCACTCATGATCAAACTCCCATTCACCAAACGGGACAGCAGTCTTAAAATCTCAGGCTACGTCTTCACTACGAGTTCTTCCAGCAGAAAATATGCTAATGAGGGAACCATTAGCATATTTTCTGCCGAAAAAACTTGCAGTGAAGACGAAGCCTCAGTGTTTTCCAAGACAAAGTCTAGAACTAGTATGTACTCTTATCTCAGTCTTCCTATTTCTTTGTCATCTTACTTTTCACTCCCTAATTCACATATAAGAGTGGGAGCTATTGCATCACTTACAAAAATCTTCTAATTTCAATTTCAGGTCTGAGTTCACTTCTTGGAATGATGTGGCTCTTCCTTCCCTATAGTAATTCATTACAGTGATTATGTATCATAGCTATTGAATATTATGTATATTTTATTCAACTATACCATATAATAATAAATCAGAATTTATTAAAATACTGTACAGCAATATGACTATAGCTTTTTAAGATAAACTCCCTTAAAATTAATGAGAGAGAATACATAACGTCAAAGGGATGGAGAAATTATATATTTTCAGCTCTAATTTGAAAAGTGATGGATGCTAAATGAATTCCAGGGAGGCTGTCAGGAGGCTATTTTACCTTGGCAAAAAATTTGCACCAAAACTCTCTTTCAATGAAAAAAATAGTTTTCCATTAGATGAATTTTTTCACAGAAAGTGTATGTTTTGAACATTTTAATTTTTTAAAATGGGAAAACTAAAATTTCAAAAATCAGAACTTTTTGGCCAAATCCTCCAAATGTTGGGATTGTCATCTTTTCCTTTATTCAACTAAATGTCAAAAAATTCTGCTGAAATATTTATCAAAATTTTCCATGCAGAGGGGGAAGAATCCTACTTTCCATCCAGTGACTACACATGCCAGGAGTTGCAAAGGAGAAGGCTCACACGTTAAATGTGGCCAGATTGGGTGACTGGAGAAAGAAGAGAATGGAGGGAAAGGGGAAAGAAGTAAATACAGAAAAGGTTTGTGACATAGTGGCTGGGAGAGAAGATGTATTTGTTATTACTGAAATATGTCCTGAAAAAAGACTTTGGGCCAAAATGTTAATATTTTAGTGAATAAAATTAAAGTTTAATTATTCTGAATAGTTTATTCTGTGGGATTTAGCCTGTCCTGAACAGGGATACAGTTCCGAATGACGGCCTTACTCTAGTAGTACCAAGCCATCCATGAAGTAGATTACCACATTACATGAATAGCAATTAGTCTACATTTTGAATTCCTTACTATTTACCACAGGGTAGGTAACTTTCCATATTGATAATGACTAATATAAGAAATTCCTCAAGTATACTAGACCTATTCATTACAAATAGAGGCTTTGATTCTGTGAACTGTTAAACATATTTAACTCTGAAACATGACTATCCACCTTGATTTCAGTGCGATTATTCACATGATCGAGTTAAGAGTGCTTGCAAATTGGGATCTTCACTTCTTTTGTGTTGTAAAATCATTTGCAATCTGATCTCATTTTCTGAATTTATTCATCAAACATGAATAATTGCTGAATAATTTGGATCCATAAGTTTCCCATTGGGGCTGTTCATTAAATGCTTTATTTGACTAATTGCTATTCATGTACTGTGGTTGATCCACTTCATCGGTGGCTTGGTGTTACTAGAGTGAGGCCTTCAGTGACAATGGTATCCCTGTTCAGGACAGGATAAATCCCACAGAAGTCAAAGCATGTGCTTTCGTACTGAACTGGGGCCTGACTGAGTGAAATATTTGGAACTTGGGAACAGTGAGAAATAAATAGCAAATCATAAAGTTCAGGACTGAAATTTCAGACAAGGAATCTGCGCTAAAACTAGGGAAAATCTTGGGATTTGCAAGCATTTGTGCAAATGCTTGGCACGTGTTCAAATAATTGCAAATGATGAGTAGTATGATACTTGTGAACTGAGCTGGGTCTGTGCATTTGCTTGTAAAAATATTAATGAGCCTTGGTTTTATTGTGTTTAAGAGTGCTACATTTGTGCCAAGGCTTAGTGGGGCTGTGCCCTGACACTTGTAGGCTTGTCAGTTCATAATCCCAACACCTCTGGGCTCCCTGCCAGGAGCCACTGCTCAGAAGCCTCTGAAGGCAGCAGCAGTGCAGAAGTAAGGGTAACAATACCATACCATGCCATTATTGTCCTGGGTAATGACAACAATGTCACTGCACATTCAAAGTCATAATAAGTTTAAAATTCAAAGCATTGCTTGAGCCCCATCACCTCTTTCATTACAAATTAAGCACCAGTGTTTAACTGTTCTACCAGCTTTAGAACAAACCTGTGATTTAGAGGGAACAGATGGGAGCAAGAGGGAAGAAAGAGACCAAAAACATCATCTTTCCTTTCTGAAGAAATAACTCAATCTCAAGGTCTATTTTTCTGGCTGCAGCTGAAAGAAAATCATTACAGGGTCCTGGGGAGGTCACACATATTATATACAATCTTACACCCACACAAAAGCAATCCAGCTTGCTCTGTTTTTCATCTTGGTCTCAGGCCAGCAAAATATTCCTGTATAAAAATGACAAGATCTAGTCTTTGTGCCCGCTCACTTAGAGCCAAAATGAGTGACTGACGCCTCCTCTTTTTTGTTTTGTATGCCTCCTCTAAAGAGGCGGGGTAGGAAAGGTGTTTCCTGACATTCTGAATATATCAAGTCTAATCTAATTAAAAATGGAAAGAAGGAACTAGGAAGATGCAGCAACACTGTAATGCGTCCATGAGTCGGATGATAGCACCTTACATGACCCCAGTAGCCTGCACAAATTTTTGTCAAGGAATAAATTAGCAATGACACCACCTCATTTGCTTGATTTCTGTCCTGTTTGGTTCTGAAGTCTCTCTCATCGACTCAACATCTTCTTTCCTCTTCTGTATGTTTTTTTATTTTTTTAACCTGTCCTGTATTTTTGACAATGCCAGAGGTTATCTTTGTTCCCGTTTACTATTTGCTCATCTTTCTTCGGTTGCTATTATGCTTATGGTTGCTTTTCCTTCCATCTTTTATTTTTCAGATGCTTTGGCTTTTTATTTATTTCTCTTCCCTTTCCCCCCAACCCCCCTGATATTTCTTATCCATTTTGCTGCGCGTATGTTGCTTTCCTGTAGATATGGCTCTCACCAGTTGTGATACTGGTAAACTTATCACCAGCTGTGGTGAGTTTAGAGACCATGTAGCTGAAGAGAGTGGAATGAGAGGCAAAAAGTAGCTCTGAGACAACTTTCTGCTCTGCGAATTCTAGACCAGCCAAAGGCCAAAATGGACCTTGGAGGTAATATACAGCAACCTTGGGCCGGCACAACATGGCTGGAGGCAGGGCCACAAGCCTGGCCCTTGATTTTTAGTTCACTCCTTTTCTTTTTGTTTCCTTATAATTAAAAATACATTTGAAATTTTCCTTCATTTCCTGTCTTTCCACTTATGTCCCCTCACCAATCTGCTGTGCTTGCTGGCTGAGGCAAAGCCAAGCTGGCTAAGACAAATTATTGCCCATTGGGAAGCCCTGGCTCTACATCCACACTCCTCTCATAGTATTTCCTGGTTCAGTTTGCTTAAAAGTGGTGCTCCAAAGCCCATTAAAGTTAGTGGAAAATATCCCATTGACTTTCATGGGATTTGGATTAGGCTCATGTGTGCAGGTGTGGTACTGCCATTTGGGCCACTTCACTGGAAACACTGACATTTTCTCTCCCCCCCCCCCGCTCCCGGTTTGGGTTCTGGAGGAGATGTGATTGTTATATGATATAGATATTCAGCCTGCTTGTAAAGGCCTCTGGTTTAAGAATTTAAGTATATTCTTGTCATCTAACTAGTTACAGGAGTATAAAAACAAATAATTAAAATCACGGTTCGCCTGGGTATGGGTCTTTTCTCACTGAGTCTGGCAACATCTACGTTGCACCGTAGTTTGAAATAAGATATGCAATTTGAGCTATGCAAATTTTGTATCTTATTTCGATCTTACTTCAAAATAACCCGCTACTCCTCGTGGAATGATATTTACAGGGACGTCGGAATACCGAGCCTGAAATAACGGGCTTGCTGTGAAGATACTCTGGTATCCCGAAATAGCATTGCAGTGTAGATGTAGCCTCTGAGGCCTCATTTTTGATGGGATATAATTGGTCAGATAATCATGTTATATAATATGTTAGGATTGGTTAGTTAAATTTCAGTAAAATGATTGGTTAAGATAGAGCTGAAAATATTACTATATAAATTAGGGACAAACAGGAAGTAAGTTAAGAACAAGAGAAAAAGGAACAAGGGGGAAAAGGAAACTGGATTCATACTTGCAGGAAGCTACTCCTAATACATATGGAATTCTTTGTAGGCATCTGCTCCATTTTCCTCATGCTTGTAGTGCATATTCCACAAGGTGTGTCCAAAGCTGCAGCAATGTCCCAATTTCTTGGTGGCCACCTGCATTCCATTGGACAGCTTAGTAGCCATAGCTGAGGACTAAGGAGACTTTTTTAAAGGTATCCTACATTAACCAGCACACGATCAGCTGAGAACAGTCACAATCAGTGCCTCTCCCAGAAATGCTGTTGCTCTCCCCGTTGTACACCATATGATTGCAGAGAATTCCTTTTCTTTTAAAATGCTTGAGTTCAGTGTATTTCCATGTCAGATGAAGGTATGTTCCCTCTTGCTTCTAAACTGCCTCTATTATTTTCATATGTTGGTATCTAGAAGGGTCACCCTCAGCTAGCTGCTTTGGGCCAATGAATGGAGATGCTTTGTGGCTTGGATGGCTCAGAGTTTGCAGTTTGTTACTGCTAAGGTCAGTAATCTCCCATTGAGTGGTTCCATGAGCAGACAATGAAATCTTTACAGGCTGTAGCAGTGGAGGGCAGTGCTCCCTGTAAGCTGTGTGCTGGTGCGGTTACTCAGGAGAGACTCAAATGCCACCCAACTCTTAGCAGCATGCCCACATCTAGGTTTTTTGTTTCAGCCG
This sequence comes from Pelochelys cantorii, assembly GCA_032595735.1. Taxonomy (NCBI): domain Eukaryota; kingdom Metazoa; phylum Chordata; order Testudines; family Trionychidae; genus Pelochelys; species Pelochelys cantorii. The sequence continues at coordinate 243,728,117 of CM064326.1, forward strand.
GTGGTGCATGTTCACAGAAGCCTTGGTGCACATAACATTTATGCTGCACATGAATGTTAAAAATCTGCACATAAATGGAAAAGACTAGAGGGAACATGGTGGGAGAAAACTCTTCTTAAAGGCAAGGCTGCTCTGGATATAGGGCAAACTTTGGTTCAAACCTGCAGAATTATCTGTTGTATTATTAATTATTTGTGTCAATAGAAAGGCTCCCTTTTATCCAAACACAGTTAGGGCAGAAGTTGTCTTCCAGGATATCCTGACATATGTTAATTGTACAGTTGGGTGTGAACTGGATTTTCAGTTGTGTGGGAAATTTTACAATTTCATTTTTTTTCATTCTGAAATGTAATGAAGAAAATTGAAAAATTACCTCTCAAATTTTTTTAAAAGAGTTTGGGATTGATTGTAAATAAAATCATTTATTCCAAATCTGACATTTAGAAACATTTATATCTACCATATATTTCAGTTTGTGTGTGTCCATCTGTGAGTGTGTTTGTTCAAGAACTCCTCCTAAACGGTAAGCTAGGACTACCAAATTTGGAATGCAGTTTCCTCTTATCATAAATTAAAGCAAAGTAAGGATCTGGTTGTATCAGGACAATGGGATGTGCTTGGAATCCGATTGCATCCTATCAAATAGAAAGGGAGGGCTCTGATAACAACGGACAGTTATACTCCAAAATGACCACAGGGAAGTAGCAAGCATGCCAGTCCTGGACAGCAATGCTATCAGCCTTCCTGACCAGCTGAGTGAGCCCTCTCACACCTGCCAACCCCCTGCCTTGACTCCTGCATCTCCACCCCTGTCCTGAGCCCCCCCATACTTTCCCACCCCCTTCCCTGATTCCTAAAGACCTCACTCCCTGCCCTGAGCCCCTCATATCCCCAAGTCCCTGCCCTAACTTCTGCACCCCCCACACCACCTGCCCTCTGCTCTGAAGGACCTGGGCAATGCTGGGTAACTAATTAATTTATATAAAAACTAGAAGAATTTAAAAAATTATTTAGAAATCAAAATGACCCATTCTGAAAATTACCAACTGATATTCTTTGACATTATTGAAATATTTCATGTTGTTGGTTTTTTCTTCAAAGACAAAATTTCATCAAAATCAGACCCATCTTGCAAAACCTCTCAGTTTCCATTACAACAGGATTTTCTTAAAAAAAAAAAAAAAAAGAAAATTTCCAACCAGCTTTAGTCACTAGATCACTCGTTCCATTTGTGGGGGGGAACTAAAATAATTCAAAAGTCAGCTGCAGTGCAGAGTGCCATACAGGCTCCCAAACAGGTAGATAGAGCTAGACCATCACTCAGTAGAATTACTTTGTGAGATGATATGATATTGCATGGTGAGTGCAGTATGGAAGTGCTGTGTGACATATCATGTTCTTGATTATCATATCAACAGGCTGATGGTATTCCAGAGAATGAATAGTGATCCCACAATAGCTTGGATCAGTAGGTGGCCCCTTTCTTTGAAAAGCCTACTAACCCAGGCTATTACGTGGGGTTGGCCTTGTTTGCTCTCGCACCTGGTGCTGAGTGTCTTATTGTACTTTCTAAACCTCTGCAATGTGGTACTTTGTAGGAATTGGTATTACAATGACAGACCCATTGAAACACTACTTTTCGCATTATGAAAGTTGAATTCCCTTAAGAATTACTCAGTGATAACCCATTCCCATACAGTGTAATGACATGTCCCACAGCAATTCTATTGAGTACTGTTGGTAATGATCATGTGTTAGACAATACCATGATGTAAAAGCCTCATTCAAAACACCCATGGTTCGAGTGACCTTGAAGTAGCCAGGAAGAAACCAGAATTTCCTTTTGCTTGACTGGGAAAAAGAAGTCAGCTTAATCATGTTTTAACCATGGGAAATTATAACTATAATTTACTGAAGGCTAAAATAAATGGAAATAAATTGTTCCTGGTATTGATTTTTTGTTTGTTAGTTCCTTTTGCATTTGTTAAGCAACATTTAATATATCTTCCTAAATAACCCTTACACAATTGTCTATATATCTGTCTGTCTGATTTTTCCCTCAAGTTCTTTAGGAAAGGTCATTACAAACAGGTGAAAAAACAGATTTGCAATCAGTAGCCTGTTAGTATTGCTTTGTCTTGCAGTATCCAAAATGTGAATATGTGGCTTTTAACACAATTTGTCTTTTCTGTAAATTTCATCTTTTCTCCAGGTTCTGTTGCTGTCTCATTTATGGTATAATTAAAGGTTAAAGGATTTTGCCATTCCTACACGTTGATGTTTAACTAACAGTAATGCTACGTGTGTAACAATATATGCTTTTGCCTTATTGCATAAGGTATTGTCCCCTCATGTTCTTCCCTTCTTCACTTTTGCTTTAGAGAGTTTGCTTTAGTAATTGTGCTTGAGGTTTTCCCTACTTCCCAGATGCTCTTTCTCTCTCTGCCATCTGTCAGGAGTGGCATCTAGCAGTTTTAGAGAAATAATTATGGGTTTTCAAACAAATGTATCCAGAAAGGCACCATGCCCCTGCAGAATGGGGCATAGCTTTTAATTCCTGAGCCTGACATCTGAGGTGAATCACAAAACTGAGTATGACACATGTGAGCGAGGCCTCCCCTGTTTCCTGTTCTCCTGACAGCCACCATCACAGAACCTGTCAGGCAACGTACTCTGCCCTCTTTGTAAAATAAAATCTGAGACCAGAATGTTAATGCCACCTACATTCTCCTAGGGATACCGTTGTTCATATTTTATTAAAGTAGTTTAATGGTAAGCGAGTGGAGCATTCTGAAGCCCCTGACTGCACAGAAACCATAGCTGCAATAGCAGGAGATGTTACCCCTTGCTGGTGAAGATTTATGTCTTATCTCAAACATGGCTAAGAAATGGACTGTTTCTGTAATGGCATTTTTCAAGAGCGCTGTTTCTGCCAAGCCAAAATTTGTGATCACATAATGTGCAAAGTGAGTCATATAGCTGTTATGAATCTCGAAAGCCTGGCTTTTAAGCAAGTAAATTGACTTGTGGTATGCATATGAGCCTTCCATACAAGGATTCAGCTAGTTCATTTTGCTAAACAGGGTGGCATTCCATGTGTAGAGTTTTGCATGAGAAGATTGGCCTCTGACATGACAGTGTCAATACTGACCTGCTTTATAAAGTATTTTGAGATCTACAGATGCGAAGCACCATATAAGAGCTTGGTATTATTATTTTTATTATATTTATTATTGGTTGAGGAGCAGGTAGAGACAGCAAAGCTACACATTTATATGTTATGCATTTCCTTTTGAAAATAGGACCACATGTCCCACCCCCACCTCCTTTGTTCAGAACTAAACATATGATAGAGGTGAGAGAATAGATTTATCGTGTGAGGGAGTTATCAAGAGAGACTCCTCACCCAATGATCTATGTTTAGTACATACTGGCTTGTTGGTGGACGCCCTTTTCAAAGGATCAAATTTCTATCTAGGGTAGGACTGTATCCCAAATTTTTCTAAGTGTCATGTAACAATTATGAACCTCCAAAGCCTGGCTTTTAAGAAATAAATTGAGTTGTGGTTTGCACATGAGCCTTCCATACAAGGATTCAGCTGGTTCATTGCTAAACAGGGTGGCATTCCATGTGCCAGATAGTCTCCTCTTTATAACTGAACTGCCCCATGGATGAAGTCTTAGAGCTCCCTTGTAAGCCTCTGGGGCACCCGGCACTGGCCACTGTCAGCAGACAGCATACTCGGCTAGATGGATCTTTGGTCTGACCCAGTATGGCCCTTCTTATGTTCTTATAGGAAAATATCACCCTGGAACCATCTAAACATATTGTTCCAGACAAAAGAGACTAGATCTGGAGTCTATCCATTGTTTGCTTTTTACAGTACTTTTTGCATTTAATAAACAATTATTGGACATGATGGTGTCCCTACCTAATCATTCCAGTGTTAGTCAGTTCATCTCCTCCCTTGCTTTTTCTTGGGTTTCTTTCCTGAAGTGACTAGATAGGTGTCTGGCTTATAAGGGAAATAATGTCTTGTTTTCAGTTTTGGGTATAATTACTTGAGCAGATTATTTTGCAATACGGTGTGTACACAGTGACACAAAGTTATTGGGTAATGCCAGCATCACCTCTGAAATGAGTAATTTGATCATGTGCCCTGTCCCGTTTAAAGCTTTAGAATGATGAATGTTGGGCCTTATTGGTCTTCAGGCAAGTCCTGGCCCTTATAGAAATCACTCCTATCTTGGACAGACTGCAAAAAGGATGTGATTCAGCACAGTGAAAAGCCCTCCAGTTAGAGTCCCCGTCAGTGAGTTCTCATTAGTTCAATGGTAGACAGAGTGTCGATATATACAATAGATTCTGGCTGGCCTCACACTGTAGGCAGAAATCCTACATCAAAAGTAGCCTCCAAGGGGGGAAACCTTGGCCCCACTGAAGTAATGGGAGTTTTGCCTTTGACTTCATGAGACCAGGATTCCATCCCACAAGCTTGTGGACAACTAATACTTGACAGTAGCTTTCTTCAGACTAAAATAGGATGAATCTCTGCACGAAATTGGGTCCTTTCCCCCTTAAAAGACTAAGCAGGCTGGATAGCTATAAGGTATTTGACTGTTTTAGGGTGAAGTCCTGGCCTAACTGAAATCAGGGAGAGTCTTCCCACAGACTTCAGTGAAGTCAGGATTTCACCCCTAGTTTTTCAGATTTAAAAAATGCTCCTCTGGCTTATCCTTTGATTTACTACCTTTAACAGACATTAAATTCCTCAGACTTGGCAGAACCTGATTTTTATACAAGTAACTTTCATGCTCAGTGCCTCTGCTGTCAGTGCTGTGAAAATTATTCTTTCGATTCAGCTCCCATCTTACATGTAGGGAAATCGCTTGTATCACTAGGAAACACTAAATTGAATTCTTCACAGTTGTACCTTAGGGAAAGGCATGGTTTTTCAGAGATTCTCGGGAACACCGATACCCACCCACACTCCCATGCACTTCAGTGGATGGTGCTTAGCACTTTTGAAGATCAGACCTTTTTAGGTAAAAAAAACAAAAACAAAAAAAACCCAAAAAACAAACAGACATCAGAAATGTTTACTAAAAAAGCCAAGATGGTAATGATAATGGACTTCCTTTTATATGTTAACTTTCACCTAAATGCAGTTATAAAAGACAGTACCAATTGATTGTCCAGTTCTATGCTTCACCCACCACTGAAATACAGCCACTTCTGGAGTGAAACATTTCAGAATGAGCAACACTCTGCATATGCATATGATACTGCATATCAGTTGAGGGCAGGAAGGAAGAATACTGTATCTAATTGTAAAACTGCAGGAGAAATTTAAGACAGAAGAATGTAATTACCCAACTTATAGAACAGTACCAAAATATCTGATGATCTAAGGATAGCATGTTCACTTTCTAGAAAAGAAGAGGTCCTTTGAGCCATTCGTGTTTGTACACAATATCATTTGTGGGCTATGGAGATAGCTATATCAGGCCTTTATTAGTTGAAATTGACCATAAGAGGAGTCTTTAAGGGAGCCAGTAGGGAAAAAAAGAGAAGAAAATGATAAAAATAATTTTTTTCACACAGCCTGTGGAACTCATGGCCACAATCACACTGAGGCCAAAAATTCTACAAGATTAAAAAAAAGGGGCATTTATTTGAACAAAGAGAATATGCAGTTATAATAGCAAATCTTTAACTCCCTTTTCCAAGTTAAAATAAACAAACTCATTTTTAAGGTTTTGGAAGGAATATGAACTCTCCTGGTTCAGGGACTATGCCAGCCTCTGTCTGTTGGGAAAGGGTGGGGTTTTAGACAAATTTTCTAAGCTATCCCATGGCTCTCTGCAGTGACTTTTTGATCCCTCCTCTGAAACAGCTGGTGCTGCCCAGTGTTGGAGGCATGGGATATATGTCTTATTGGGTGTGTCTAGACTAGAGGGTTTTGTCGACAAAACTATACCTGTGCTACACTACCGCCATGTTCTGTCAACAGTAAGTCGCCAGAACGTGGCAGTTTTGTCGACAGCGGTAAACCTCATTTTATGAGGAATAACGCCTTTTTTTCAAAAGTACTCTTTCGAAAAAATGTGCTATTGCATGAAAACTGTGCTTTTTTTAAAGTGTGTCTAGACTCTTTCGAAAAAGCAGCTTGATTTGTCGACAATACTGATCGTAGTCTAGATGCACTTTTTCGACAGAGGCTTTGTCGATAGTATCTGTTGACAAAGCCTCTGTCGAAAAAGGCATGCAGTCTAGACGTAGCCATTCTGTGCAATGGGGAGCCTAGAGAACCCCCCGCCCCCATCACCTCTTCAAGATACTGAATGTACATTGAGAGCTTTCCATTTATTTTCCATCTCCGAAGAATTGACTCTTCTAGGCATTCCTTGATGAATCTGTCTCTTTGTGTTGTCATTGCTAGTCCGAAAATGCTGAACAAACGCTTTCTGATGCTACATATGAGGCTAATATACTCTGGTAGTGACAAGACCATAAGTGAAAGTAACTGAATGCAACATAAATTACCTTTTTTCAGTGCTATGGTATCTTACTGCCAGTCTCACGACAGCATATTTGAAGGATTTGTTTATAGTCCATCAAGGGCTGGTGATGAGGCAGAGGAAACACCTGAAAAGAAAACAAGGGCAGGGAGAACATGAATTTAATCTTAATGTATCTTCTGACTGCACTACTATATTATGGAAGCAGCTACTAGTTCCTCCAGACTTTCTGGTGCTGATTGCTCTAGTAAAATTTTCACTGGACAGATTGATGCCCATTGAAAATGGAATAAAAACCCAATTAATTTATCAGACAACAGGAGTGTAGATTTATCAAGGGACTGCTGACACTTAGGAGAAAGCTTTCAAAAACATGCAGCTTAGTATCTGATACAGGGGTGGGCAATAATTTTTGAAGGGGGGCCGTTTCACAAATTTCTAAAGTGGCCCCAGGCCACCCCAGAAGGGGTGGGGACCCAGTCAGAACGGGCGGGACTATGGCATTTTCCATTCTCCCCTTCCCACAGACCCTGATTGGCCTGGGAGTAGGAGAATGCGTGAAGTCTTTGCCCTCCCCCCACCCCCACATGCCTAGAGAAAACCGTCAGCTGTTTTGAACAGCTGACGATTCCCTCTAGGCATGGCGTACCCCTGGCAGTGGAAGGAGACTCTGAACACTCCCCCCATCCTCAGGCCAATCAGGACCTGGGGGCGGGAAATTGCATGAAGTCTTTCACCCCCTACCCTCGCCCTGCAAGGGGGCACGGTGCCTAGAGTGAACCACCAGCTCTTTTGAACAGCTGGCGGTTCACTCTAGGCACCGTTTGCCCCTGACAGGAGGAGGAGACTTTGCTCACTCCCGCATCTCCAAGCCAATCAGGGCCTGGGGACATGGGAGCATGTGGAGTCTTTCACCCCCTCCCCCTGCCCTGCAAGGGGCATGCAGCGCCTAGGTTGAACTGCCAGCTTTTCTGAACAGTTGGCGGTTCCCTTTGGTGCCATGCACCCCGGCGGGGGGAGGAGACGTCACATGCTCCCCTGTCCCCAGGTCTCATTGGCCTGGGGGCAGAGGAGCAGCGGGGTGCCTAAGGACCTGCTCAACTGGCTTTGCAGGCTGGATCCAGCCCAGAGAGGCTCTCTTGCCCATCCCTGCTCTTTCAGGTACTGTGTCTTTTTTCTTCCTCCTTCATCATCTTCCCCTGATCCTGATTCTGCCACACTTTCTCAGCACAGTATCCGTCTCAACCTTTGCAAACTACTGTAACCCTTTCAAGAGTCTGATTTGTCTTGGATACCCCCAAGTTTCATCTCACTTCATATGAAAGTGTCATAACACACTGTTCCTGAGAAAGAGCTTAGTTTTTCATATTTACCTTCTAATTATAAAATAAATCAATTTAGCATATAGTACATAGAGCTGTATAAACAAGTCATTATCTGTATGAAATTTTAATTTATAGTGACATTGCTAGGGGTTTTCATATAGCCTGTTGAAAAATTAGGCAAATATCTAGATGAGTTGATGTATATGTATACCCTTGGAGGAGAACCACTGCCCTAATAATCCCATATATTTTATTGGTGTTATTGCAGGATTAAGATTCTACTCATCCACATCATCGCATATTCCAGTAGGGCTACTCAAGCATTAACATGCTACTCAGTAAGGATACATTTACACAGCAGGGTTAAAGTTGAATTAAGCTACGCAACTGCAGCTACCACAATTGCGTAGCTGAAGTCAAAATAGCTTAATTCAGCTTTTGGTGCTGTCTACACAGTAAGGGCTTTTGGTCCCTTACTCCTCATCAAATGAGGGTTACAGAGTCAGAGTAAGACATACTCTAGCTCGACATTATTTTGCAATGTAGACACACTTTTTGTTGTTTTGGAATAATGTCAGTTATTCCAAAATAACACTGCTGTGCAGATGTGCCCTAATAGTCCTATGCAGTGCTTTTTTTGTGACGGTACTGCCTGGCCTCCAGTCAAAGCTTACCTGGAAAGAACAGAGCGCATTAGCACCTCTGTGATGAAAATGGCCAACAGCCATGTTTCTTAAAAGGGCAATGCCGGCCTCACCTCCTTTTTTTTTTCCCCCTGGAGTACTGGCACCTTTTTTTCCCCCCCCCCCCACAAAAGCACTGGTCCTATGTATTTAAATAGTGCTACCCTAGAAGCAATGTGCTGGCTACCAGTAGTTCTTTATACTTCAAAAGGCTTATTGGGGAGTAAATTGCTACTCACAGCAGTCACACATACTTCATAGGTCTTTCCAAGGAATAAGATAGTACTACGTATTTGTAAGGATGACAAGATCCAGGTTTGTCTGTGTGGCCCAGCTTCTCAAAGGTATTTGGACTCCTAACTCTCATTGACATCAGTGGAAGTTAGAAGCCTAAGCCCTGGTCTACGCTAGGGAGTCATTTGAAAATAACAAGTGGAATGTCCACACTGTCCAGCCCGTTCTTTTGAAATAATGGGCTAGTTATTTTGAAATAATAACTCCTGCTTTCCATGAGGAATAACACTTGTTTCAAAATAATTATTTTGAAATAGCAGTAGTGTGGATGCTCCACTGCTGTTATTTCGAAATAACTACTCCCCAGAGTCATTCAAAGGAATTACCCCCCCAGTGCTTTTTGGGGCTCTAAGTCTAGGTAGTGAATCCACATTAAGGGATTTATTAAGACTAATTTTGAAGCTTCTCTGTATGTGAACTCGCTATTTTGAAATAACTTATTTTGAAATAATAACTCCTGAAATAACTATTTCAAAATAATTTCCTCATGTAGACATGCCCTAAGTGTCTTTGTGGACAGTGTCTCTGTACTGCTTTAAATTACTATGAGCCTGTGCATGAAAGTCAGTTTCTTTGTTGCTTCAGAGTTCATTTGATCCTGCTGTTTATATTCATTAGTTGCCTCTTCTCTGCCACTGTAATCTTCTCCACTGCAACAAATGATTAGGTCATAAACAGGGCAGTTGTAACTTCAGGTTGAAGAATAAGCAGCAGAAGTAGATGAATACTTAAACATATATACCTATCTCCCCTCCCCACAACTACAGCAACTTATGCATTTTGTCTTTGTACTGCTGCAGGTAGTTGCCCAATGCAAGAGAAGAGAAATTGCGAAACTTTTTAGTTTAGGGACTAATTTTTTCCCCAAATCACATATTTTGATGAACTTTGTGAGGCATCTACAGGAAAGAATACTCTAAAATGCTGAAACATTATTTATTGTCATGGATTATCCAGCTCGTCTTATTTTTTATATTTTCAGCTTCTGCAAATAGTCTTGTCTCAACCTGTGCTGTACACATAAATCTGTTCAATGCAAAATGAGTATAACAGATAGCAACTCAATGGTAGGCTCACTCTTCTCCACTAGAGGAGGGTGTATGTACACCTCTGTGCTGTCCTGAAATGCTTTGTAAGTAGAAATCATTTAGCTGAACCTTCACATTGGCAAATGAGGAATCAGTGGGACCAACTAATGGCATAGAAAGAACAAAATCATATGTTGAGTCACAGGCAATGCAGGAAAGTATGTCAGAAGACTCCCACTGGTTTCTCCCTGGTATCTAATGTTTCTTGGAGTCCACCACTCAACTGGATTTCACTAGAAGGCTTTACCCAGCTAGAATGATCCAGGGTCTGACCACCTTCAGGAACTATCACAAAATCTTCCTCTTTGATAAAGCTTTTTAGTGCTAGCCCAAGCACTTACACAATCATTTCTCACTTCCCCTCACCTTCTTGCAAAATAAACACAAAAAACCCCTCCATCACATAGACCTACTAACAACACAAAAAGGGGCAAGAGCCAGGGGATCCCATGAAGTCCACTAGGAGCCTCATCATTACCAGTTTCAGGGGACAGATGGCAGTAAAAGCCCTAAAACAAACGGTAGGTACTGCTTCTAGTCACACACATGCATTAAGTTGTGGAATGGTATTTGGCAAAAGCAGGTGGCAGGAAAGGAGTAGTAAAAGAGACAAAGGAATACATGTGGAATGGAACCACTGGGAAAGAAAGTGACAAGTACTGGACTATTCTACATGCTGGGGGTGAAGAAGAGCTTTCCCACCGCTTGGAGGCAGCGCTGTCTTCATAAGTTCATGGTTCGACACCATGGATCTCCAGGTGGGTCAAGATTATAGAGATACACCAACCTGGAGGACTCCATGCTGTTGAGCTGTTCACAAGCAGCGGAAGCCAATGACTCCTTATCAGCTACCTGGCCATTTTCTCTGTCCCCCACTGAAGCTCATCAGATTAATTCATTTTCATCCAAGTTGGTGGGTGTCAGCTGGGAAATCAGAAACCCACGCCTACAGACAAGGAGCAGCAAATCATCCACAACTTGAGGATACCCACCCGATATTAGTATGAGAATAAGATCATGTTATGCGCCAAAGAAGATCTGTACACCGTGGAGTTTCTTCCACCTTCCTCTGAACCATGTGACTCTGGCCATTCTCAGAGATAGAACCTAGCTAAACGATTGGCTTGATATGGTTTGTCCTTATGTTTTTGGGAGGATAATGATGACCACATGAATATGCAATGCTATGAACATGCAATGCTATTGAAATATGATATGAATGTGTCCTTCAGGGAATTAAACCAAACCTGGTCTACAAACAAGATCTTATCTTGCTTATGAAAGCAAACACCTTTATACAGACTAGATTCATGTTGATTCCTACATTATTCACTTGGGCTTAACATCTCTAAGGGTATGTCTGCACTTGCACTTGATCAACAAAATGTTTGTTGTTCACGGGTGCTTAGCTCCTCCTCCATGAATGACAAAGTTTTGCTGCAGCAAGTGAAAAGGAAACCCGCCTCATAGGAGGTGGGAACATTTTGTCAGCAAACGTGCTGACAATCAGCATTTTTCACAGCCTTGTTGCTAAAAACTGTGTAATACAGACACACCCTAAGGGTACGTCTATACAATAGCGTGTACCTCAAAAAAAGCTCCACAATTTGAGCTATGCAAATTGCGTAGTTTTTCAAAAGAGCTTATTTTGAAATTTGGCGCTGTCTACACAGGACTTATTTTGAAATAAATCGCTATTCCTCTGACTTCCTTAATCCTTGTACAAGGAGGTTTACAGAAAGTTGGAGTAAGAAGCCCATTATTTCAAATTTATTTCACAATAGCAGACTTCTTGTGTAGACAGTGCATAATGTTATTTTGGAATAACACACATTATTCCAAAATAACTCTGCTGTGTAGACGTACCCTAAGTGAGCAAAGGCATTTTGTGCTATATGTGGCTGGAAGGTAAGAATAATTGTGGGGGATGAAAACACTTGCTTAGTTCAGCAAGCCATGGGACAGCAATCTGTAGACTCATTGGCTTGCTGTACCTAGGAGCACCAGACACTCCGGGGGGGGGGGGAGGGGGAAGGGGAAGGGGGAGGGGGGGAAGCAGAATTGACTTGAAAAATTGCCAATGGCAGAAGTGAGTTCATTGCTTACAAGATGTGTGTCCATTTACATTTCTCTTCTCTCTCACAGAATGATTTCTATTTTGGGGGGCTGGGAGAGGGAGGAAGAGAAAAAGGGGAGGGAAATAAACAAGAGCAAGAATCAAATGAAGCAAGACATCCTGGTGCATGCTGCATTGAACTGTCATTTAAATATGGCTGGGCTGCCACTGACACGCAATTTAAAGTGATGGATTTTTCATGGGCTTCTGACTTTTTAAAGGCTTTTCTACATTTTCTTTGTTTTTGCGGGGGGAGGGGAAGAAATCTTTGGGGGGGGGAAATGACTCCCAGAGACAAACAATGCATTTGTATTATACTGTATTGATTCTGAGTGGCCCTGCAATTACTTTGAATTACAAGCTCGCTTGCTCTTCACTTTGCTTGGGATGTTTTATGTGCTGTGAATTTGTAAAGAGTCTATTGCTGAACGGCCATTTTATTTTTTTCTTTCCCCGGTGCCCTCAAAACTGCTCGTAATGACTCGGGACGAGGAGTGGGTTGATAATCACAGAGCATGGAGTCAGTGTATTGCTCATTTGCAAATGCTCCATTAGCATACTGCTGAACGGACACAGGAGGAAGAAGAGCTGTCTCCAAAGAAAGTCTTCAGGAGTTGTGCACACCAGCCTGAGAAAGCGACAATGCACACAGGGCAGTGTTTCTTGCCAATGACCTAATGTGACACAGGAAGTGTTTGGTTTCCAAAGTGGCTAAAAATCACCAAAATGTTCAAAATGCTCATGCCACTCATGGGAATCAGGAACTCGCATTCCCAGCATATATGCTCCACAACAGTTTTTCGAAAGGGCTCTGCCATGTGATGACTTAGATGCAGTTGTGCAGTGACTGCGTGGGCAGTTGCAGGGTATTTTCATGAACAGAGCTCACACGGCCTAGCCTAGTCAGGCTGTTTCACTGAAAGGGACAACACTGGCCAGGACACTAGGGTTGTCTTTGGAGGACAGAGGTAGGTTTTGTTTGTTTGTTTGTTCCCCTCAACTCACTTCCAAAAATGGATTCTTACTCCCTCAGGCTGCGTTAAAAATCTCATCTCTAATTTAACCTGTTCCTCGTGCTTTGGGTTTTTATTTTTAGATTGCACTCAGTGTTGTATTACAGTCCAGCAAGACAGCTGATTATTCAGTATGTTATACCTGTAGGTTTAACTACAGCTGCTCTCTGTTTGGTGGCAGGGGGGCTTTTTTTTACCAAAAAAAAAAAAAAAAAGAGAGACTAAGAAATACATTTTGGACCAGCAAAAGACGATTTTAATTGTTTATGGAATTTTACAGCATATGGATATTTGTTAACAGGCTGAGTTGTCCCAGCTGGTGCATTTAGCTTGTGAGCTGTTCAGCACATGCAGCAACTAGCTAATCAAATTGCTCATTTCAACCTGCCAATTTTATAAGGGCTGTAAATTCATCCTTTTGGTTTTGGGGAAGGCTGGGCAAACCATTTAACAAGCTGCACTGAAAGTGGCCCATATAAAGAGTCAGAGTTTGGCCCAGCTCACTGTAGGGAGTTAGAAACCCTTATGTTCCTTCATGTCATGGCTCCCTGCCCCTCACTTTAACAGAATGGGAATAGGATCATTGTGAAAAATTCAACGTCTTGTACCCCTTTGCAGGTGGGTAGGGAGGAGGTAGAGAAGCGTGGAGGGAGATTTAGCTCCACAATTTCCTATGCAGGCTAGTGGAGTGAAGGACATCATTAAGTTACATCTCCTGTGGTAAGGGAATAAGGAATTGTGACCTTGAATGCTCCTCCTGTAGCGCTATAACTATCACTCCTTTCCCAAGGACTACACAAAGGCTACATCTCATCCTGAATGATTCCTTTTATACTGAGTATAGGTATAGCTATGTCAGTCCCAGGATATGAGAGCGACAAGGGGGGTGAGGTAATATCTTTTTTATTGGACCAACTTGTGTTGGTGAATGAGCTTGCTCAGTTTCTCCTCCTGTCTTTTATTTTCATAATATAAACATCAGCCACATGGTCGGCTCAGCTCTGGTTCTGAGGACTTCCATGGTTCTGTCTTGTTAGAGATTCTCCCTGCAGCATGCTGATGTAGATCATTTCAACAGAATATGGCTTTAGCAGTGGTTGGCAACAAAGACTGAAAGGATTTAAAATAGAGGACAGGTATACAGTACTGCCCACTCCAGACACTCAAAACTGATAAGTCAGGCCCTCCTCAAAACACAAGATTGGTTAAAAAATTGTGAGGTTTTTTTAAGAAATTAATTTGGGGTTCTTCTTATTTGCCCCCTGGTGCTTGAGTCTTTAGACTTCACATTTTTCTAGTTTCCCCTGCAGTCATAAACTGAATTGAAAAGCGAGACTGCCATCATTACCTGATTCCAGGAGTTAGTGCTTTAAGTACAACACCTGGCATTATAAGACTTGTTATAAAATCATCAGAGTTGTCAACACTGCATTTGACTTTCCCTAATCCATAGATCCTTTCTCTGATTTATTTTAAAGAAAAGCATAAATAATGGAGTGTTTTAGTGGTCTGCCCTCTGTATCCTGAGCACTGAGGGTATGTCTAGACTACATGCCTCTGCCGACAGAGGCATGTAAAATAGGCTACCTGACATAGTCAGTGAAGCGGGGATTTAAATAGCCCTGGCTTCATTAAAATAAAAATGGCCACCACACTGTGCCGGCTCAGCTGATTGTTGGCAGAGCGCGCGAGTCAAGACGTGGATCGGGAAGCCTTTGTCGACCGCTCCCTTATGCCTCGTGAAAAGAGGTTTAAGGAATGGTCGATAAAGGCTTCCCTTGTCGACCGATCCACGTCTTGACTCGCACGCTGTGCCGACGATAAGCTGAGCTGGCACAGTGCGGCGGCCATTTTTATTTTAATGAAGCTGGGGATATTTAAATCCCCACTTCATTGACTATGTCGGGTAGCCTATTTTATATGCCTCTGTCGGCAGAGGCATGTAGTCTAGACATACCCTGAGTGTTCACAGGTTCTTGCATGAACTAGAGTTGCTGCAAAGTCTAACATTCTGCTTGCATTGAATATTATATTATCAGATACGGAAATCAATAAACAGGGAACCAATAAATGATGGAACAGCTTTAGAAGGGAATACAGAACCCATTTCTTGGCTAGACTGATACTCACCCTTGCCTGGCATGGGAGGCTGTGGAGGGAAGTAGTCTACCTTTTCTTTTGGATGCTGCATAAAGACCAGCCACAGCTATTGTCCTTGTTTCCTTCCACAAGGGTTGCTCCTTACTAGTGCCTCTAGGCATAAGTCACTCCAGGATAGGGAGGAAGAGGGAGAGTCTATGACCAACTTGGCCCTCTGCATCAGGCAGCACATCTGCCCAGCTGTGCTCAAGATATGTCTTGCACCTCTGAAGGACTGTACACAATGACTGTTGTGCTCTTATTTAGCTAGGGTGGAACCACTCCCTTGACCAATGCAGGGATGAAGTTCAATATCAAAGTGGAGCACTTAAAACAGGGGTGGGGAACCTCAGGTGTGAGAGGCAGATGTGGCCCCTGGCTTGCCTGGATCTGGCCCCAGAGGCTCCAGGTCCCCCCCTATTTTGGGGAGCCTGTGCTGGTGCTCCAGCCCCCTGTTGCCCCACTGTGGGTTTGGAGCACACACAATCTACTAGCCTGGTCCCATCTCGGCGCTGGTGTGTGAGGAGAATGTGGGGAGTGTCTTTCTCCTTCTCAGTCAGGCGCCACCTCAGTGGGGATTTGGTTTTTTATTTTTGCTTCTCACTTGTGTGCAACACCCAACTGATTTTTCTTTGGATAAGCAGCCCCTGACACAAAAAAGTTTCCCCACCCTGACTTAAAATATAGGTGATGTCTGTAAAGAGTCTGTGAGAAAGCAGCACTTCTTTCTCTACAGTATGCATGTGTCCTTGAAAGATTTCTGCCTCATTTACTGACCAAACCAAGTTTGCCTATTGTTAGCAATGCAGAGTTATTACAATCTACAAGAATGTGATATATTTTATTCTGACATATGCAGCATAAGCAACATTTTCAGCAAAGTCCTAATCACTACATTCTTATTACTGGGGGTGATATAAAAGCCAGGAAGACCATAACTCAGTTTCAGACTCAGGGCTGGGATTTGCAGGACCAGCAAGAAGTGAGATTATCTGTTGACTTTCACACTGAGCAAATATGATTGAGAAATCAATGCAAGATAGCCAACTTGGAATGGAATCGCATGTAGGTCACTTCTACAGTCAGTTTTGTAGTCACCACCATGCTTCGAGGTAGACAACAAGCTGATATTAGCCTACTATGTTTCCAGAAGAAACTTCCCTGCATCTCATCTCTGCTCACTTTGAATTCTGCCCTTCATACATAATGGAGAGAAGGAAAACACCTTTGGGGATAAATCTTCACTAATCACAGAGGACTGAGAATCTGTCTAAAAATTGTCCAACCCCATTCCTATGCACATTGTCAATGATTGCTAATGCCAACAGAAAAATGATGATAAAAATACTGAGGTATTTTCAGCAGAATGGTGTGTGATGGTGTCTCTCACTTTTGGCTGAAAACTATACAACTGGACTCCTCTTCTGAGCAGTAGCTCACTCCATTTTATCAGCAGGAGTGGAAAGGTCACATCCAAAGAGCATCATGGCCATGTTCAAAACACATAGGCTATGTCTACACTGGCAGCTTCTTGCGCAAGAACAGTTGTTCTTGCGCAAAAACTTGCCTGCTGTATACACTGCACGAGCATTCTTGCGCAAGTAAATTTATAGTACAGCATCAGAAAACAGGGCTTCTTCCGGAAGAGTTATTCCTCTCCCCACGAGGAATAAGCCCTCTTGCGCAAGAGGGCAGTGTAGACAGGCAACATGAATTTCTTGTGCAAGAAACCCCTATGGCTAAAATGGCCATCAGAACTTTCTTGCACAAGAGAGCATCCACACTGCCATAGACGCTCTTGTGCAAAAGCACATGCCAGTGTAGATGCACTCTTTTGGAAGACTTCTTGCGCAAGAACTCTTCCGCAAAACAGTTCTTGCTCAAGAAGCTGCCAGTGTAGACGTAGCCCGTGTGTGTGTGGGGGGGGAGAGTTTGTTTTAACCTGAAAGTGTTGCCTCCTAATAGTCCTCACTATAACTTTTATGATGAAATATGAAGGGAGAGAGTGATGGACAGAGGGACTCACACCAGACTTCTATTATCTTCTTGCAGCTGGATAGACAGTCATTGATAATGACCCAGATGAGCTGCCAATAGCCCAGCCTGGGAAGATCATTGTGATATTGCACCTGACAGTGCTCAGGGTAGGATACAGCTGATGACATCTTTCTCACTGGGCTTCCCTTGCTCTCATCCATCCTGTACAGCTTCAAAAGCCATGGGGCACACCAATTTACTAGCTCTCCATGCACCCAGATCATTGCTTTGCAGCCCAGAGCACCATGATGTGAAGGAATGGCAGCACGTTGGGGAAGAGGGGCATGTGTCTGTTTTCATGCCTCTGTCTGAGGCTGTTATTTCTAATGAATTTTCCCTCCAAGAAGGAAAAACTTTCTCCTTGCTCCAGAAAGTGATGGATTTTGATATGAGGGGAGAAGAAAGAGCTTTAGATTTTCCCAAAGCTACGTCCAGTTCCTGCAGTATACAAAGGTGTGCTTATTGCCTGACAAGATGTATGAAGCTCTCCTATTGGGCTTTGTATGAAGGGAACACTGTGTGAGTGAGTATTATGGGTTGCCCCTGTTTACAGATTGGCATGGGTAGAGATGGGCAAGGCAAATATGCGCTGCAGGTGTTGGTCTCTTTGTTGACTGGGTGCTTTGTTCTGTATGGAAAAAGAGGATGATTTGATTGGTGTGGCAGGGGAGGAGTCACTTGACTGGCATGTTAGTGAGAAGTAGAGGTGCTGTCTTCAATGTACTGATGTGGGGAAGATGTTTTGACAGCAGGAGAAGGGTTGTTTGCATGGGTAGGATGTATGTGTAGGAGTGTGTAGTAGCTAGCTAGGGTTGGAAGTGGTCACTCTGCTGAGGCTTCATTTTGTCCCACCAAAGCCAATGGGAGATTTGTTGAGAATGGGAATTTTCCTATGCCTTTGGTGAGCATAGTATGTCTGTTAGACAGCAAGTAGTTAAAAGATTAGCAAGCATTACAAACAATCTCTCCTCTTGAAAGAGACTGTCATGATAAGATTGGAGGTCTGGAGCTTGTAACCCATGATAAGTCCTTGAATGTCATTTGCTAAAGCATTGTCTTAGTGGCATCAGCTGGGAGAAAATTGTTTCTCTTCATTATTTTTTCTTGCAAAGACATTCCATGGACTGCCAAATCCATTTCTTCCTATTGGAGCAGAGCAGTGGAACCCAAAGCCCCCAATAACAACTCCATCATGATGGAGGCTGTACCAACACACAGACAGTCCCAATCCCACCCCCAACGAACTTAATTCAGTTGACTTTAAATATCCAGAAAAAAATGATTTCTAGAAATAAGCATGTAGCTAATGCTACGCTTCTAAGGCCAGCCCAAAATAACATTAACTGTCACCCTAATTTAATGAGCCAATTAACTGTGAGTGCCTTACACGTGTGCTAGAGCACTTGGTAGACTTTTTTGTTTCTAATCACTTCTGCTTGCTTCCAGAGATACATCTAAAGAACCAGTTTCCTCAGACATAACATACTTTGATTTTTACATACTAATAGCTACATTTGGATACAAATAACTTCCCATGAGCCAAACAACATTTTCTCACAGTGAAAAACATCTTCTTTAATTAAAGAAGATCTCATGAACATTTTATTTCAGCAGCGTATTTGATTTTAAGTATATTCACCCATGGACAGGACTCCTGAGATTGGGGTTCTGATTTACAACCTTTTTTTCTGATGATCACAGGCAAGAAATTTGCTTCCCTCAAAAGCCATGGATTTCACAGAGTGCAATGTAAACGCACCAACAGGCTTTACAGCTCCTCTTCTATTTATCCTTAATTATTCCTAAATCACATGAAACTTGCCTCATATGCAAATACCTGAAATGTTGGGTGACCAGATGTTCCATTTTTAAAGGGACACTCCCATATTTAAGCCCTCCTGCAGGTGTCCTATTTTAAAAAAATGGGCAAATTGTCCTGTATATTCTGTCTTTCCCCTCCCATAAGTACTGGTGGGTCCTACTGCTGGCCAGATCCTTGCTCGCCAGCTGCCCGCTCACCAGCAGTGAGTTGGGGGGAGGGGTTCCAGTGGCTGATGATGGGTGAGTGTGCAAGGCTGGTTTCAAGAGTGTAGGGCTAGCCACTCCCTGTGCTGGTCCGTTAGCGCAGCTCTGCTGTGTGCTGGCTATTGGCCAGCAGGCTCTCACCTCACCCCACTCTTTTTCTAGTCAGTACTGGATGTTTACTGTGGTGGCTGGTGAGTGTAAGCTGGTGGTGGCCAGTTGTGTCACTCTGCTGCCCACCCATCTGCCCTTTACATGCTTCCCCTCTCGTTGTCGTCTCACTGCAGTGCCCACTCATTCCTCCCCCTGGCCCAGTTGCTCCTTCGCACACTCCCAAGACAGAGCACCATGCAGAGAACCAGCGGCTGGTTGGATCATTTAGCTCACCAACAGCCTGGCTGGCAGGCTCCTTCTTTCCATCACTGCCTCTGGCTGGGCCGGCACCCTGGGAAAGCTCTGGCCTATGGCACTGGGCAGGAGGAGCCAAGCCATGCATGTGCCAAAGCCCCACACAGCCCTGGCATGGGGAAGCTTTTCTGCCCCTCTGCTAGGCTCTGGAGTGGTGGGGGGGAAGCTATTTCCAGCCTGTTTGCACCAAACCCTGGAGGTCCCCAGGCAGGGGCCATCCCTGTGAATGCTGGTGCCTTATACAGCCCAGCACCAGCACACTCCCATGAAGGGAGCGGCCTCTCTGTGGGGTCAGAAGCAGTGGAGGGCAGGAGTAGGTTGCCAGCTCTCTCAGACTGGACAGACATGAACTTTCATTGGTGCAAATGGTGTCCCATGCATCTGGTCGGGAGAGGTGGCAACCTGAGGCAGGCACATGGCAGGGTGCAAGGCTCACCTGACAGCGAGCAGAGTGAGCTCAGGCCGGAGTGGCAGTGGGCAGCTGTGCAGCCAGCTGGAGAGCAGTGGGAAGGGGAAACTGCTGTTTCTCTCCAGCCGGCCACCCTCTGCTCCTCCTTTGTCCTCCAGCCTGCACTTGTGCCACTTGCCACTGCCTGGTTGACACAGAGCCCGCAGGGAGGGAGTGGCCGGGGATGGAGCTAAAGGCTGCCGGAGCTCATTGCAGTGCCAGCTACATGGCAACCATGACATTTGGGGCAATTTGGAGCCCAGTTATGCCCTACATAGCTGTGTGTTTTGTGTATTGGTAGGAATGGTTGTGCCCTGCATTCAGGTTCCCTGGACCCTGGTGCCCAATTTATCCTTGGGGCTTAACCCCTTCTTGCCCCCCTGTAGCCAGGGGGCAGGAGGCGGCTGGGTTATGTTGGTGGTCAGCAGCAGCTTGGAGGTGTTAGCTGTCTTTTGATATTTTCTGAGCAGGAAGGGAGAAGGTGCCTCTAGCCACGGAGCAGGGGGATGGAGGGAAGAGACGAGCTCTGGAAAAACATGGGTCAAGACGTCCTTACACCATCCCAACTTCCCTTCAGCAGGAAGCAGCTCCCATCCTTTCTCTCCCACACAGTGCCAAATTCTGTTGGGAACCCTGACAGAAATCTGGGGAGGGGTGGCTGTGACCCTGCATGCCCCCACATGTTGCCTTGAGAAAATGTGTAGTGCAAGATACCAGGAGAGTCAGGTCCATACTGGGAGCCCAGTCAGACATTGGAGAATAGAGAGCACTGGACAGAGAGGTTGGGTCAGGTCGGTCAGTCACTCCCATCCCTGTGTGAGAGAGGTATACGGGGATTGGGTGTGTGTCACCTCTCCCCCTACAAACCTTAAAGATAAGAAGGTAAACAAAAATAATCCAGCTATGCAGCATTTCTTTATAACAAGGGCTCAGTCAACTTGATTTTAATGTGAACATTTGTACTGCATAGATTTGATTGATTGCCATTGAACTCACTTGAATATGAGTAATTTTACCAGGTGTCCCGTATTGGAGCATTGAGAAATATGAGCATCCTACTGAAACAGCTTTTTAGTCATGTGATTTTTTTTTAGGTTTGCAACAGTTTAAAATATTACAGAAATATTACATCTTGTGAACATACTTTCTCCTGAGAGCTCTGTAATAGTAGAATTATCCATGTTAATAGGCCAGACAAATTTAAAGCCCTGGTGTAGTTGGAGCTTCCTGAAAATATGAATATAGTAGAAGATTCACCCAGCATTGCTTGGGTCTTGAACTCAATTTTTGTTTTTTGGAAAATAAAATGAAAATGTACATGCTTCATTTAAATCATTGCTTTTGGCTGAGGATGAGAGGTTCAGTATGCAGGCTGCCGTGGGGAGGGAGGACAACCAGAGCCCTCTGTCACCATAGCAGCTTGGGGCCAGATGAGAAGCATCTTTCCATGGCTGCAGAAGCTCCAGTGCACACAGCTGGCTGGGATATGGCCAAGTTTGTCTGCCCCCCGCACTCCCTAGCCAAAGTGAGGAATATAATGTTCCCATATGAATTGGTGGAGGAAGTTAAAGCCCTCCCTAAAGGAGGAGTGGGAGGTTTGGGGCAGTCCCAGATGGGTGGGGATCAGGGACAGTGCCCTGCCTGGTGATTCTGTCCCTTTTCTGTATGGTTTTCTGGGAAGCAATCCCATTCCAGGCACATCCCATTGTCCCAGCACAGCTAAACCCTTATCCTGCTTCAAGTTATGATAAAAGGAAGCTGTATATCAAATTTGGTGGCCCTAGTTCAGCTCTTAATGTTTAGGAGGAGTTCTTGAACATGTGGACAGACACACACATGCACAGACAAACTCTCAAATATAGCATAGATTTGCAAAGGTTACAGTTATCAATGGAAATTCAAAATCGTAATTGCAGGGAATAAAGCTAAAACCTGTGGAGTGGAGGGGACGAGACAGAGAATAGTATGTATTTTCTCTATCTGAATATACACAGTAAGCTACTTCACAGATTTTCCCCTGCTACTAATGATTATTTCGAAGTTCTACTGTAAACAGTATCCTTTGCAAAATAAGCATATGTATGAATTGTATGCCCATTTGAATGTAATTTTAAAAGCTCTGACACTAAAGTATTGAATGTTCATGAGAAAACTACTAGAGGATTTTGCTTTTAATTGATGAAACCCATTTTAATGTCCCATAGGAGGGGTGGGGAATCTTTTTTGGGTCAGGAGCCATTGACCCACAGAAAAATCAGTCAGGGGCCGCACTCAACTAAGAAGCAAAAATACTAAACAAACAAACCAACCCTCACTGACGTGGCCCCTGACTGAGAAGGAGAAAAACACTCCCCACATTCCCTTCGCACACCAGAGTCTAGTAAGGCCCAGACTAGTACATTCTGTATGCGCCAGCCCCTAGTCTTATACCACTCCACATCTTAGGTTCTCTACCCCTGTCCTATACCACTTTGCAAACATTTGAATTGGCATTTGGACTTGGATTCTACAGTGTCATGCAATTATTTCTTTTTATTCTTTGATTTGCATAATTTTTCATATTTCACCATGTAGTCATGATAAAAATGTTAAGTATAACCCAGTAAGATTCAAGGAAATGGTACATGCAATGACTAGAACCTTGCAAATCCATGGACATCTGCTGGATATCTGTTTTATACCTGCAGATATCTGCATTGGTGGATGTTAATGCACATATCTGTGGCTCATTTTTGCAGATACAGATGTGGATACAAATTTTATATCTAGAACACTGCAAATTCATGGATATTCACTTATATCTGTGGGTATCCACATCTGCAGATGTGAATGCAGATATCCATGTCTCATTTTTGCGGATATAGACGTGAATGCGGATACAAAAATTTGTATCCATACAGGGCTCTATCAATGACACAGTCAGGGCCAGATTCAGACATGCTATGGCTCTAAGCTATGTCAAGTTTTTAAGAGGCCCTAAAGCATTACCAAAATTTGTATTATTCTAACAAAAAGGACAATGAAAATAGTTTTATATTTGCATATATAGCAGTACATAGGTGAGACTGCAACTAAAAACTAGTAATTGTTTTGTATTTGGAGGCCCCTCATAATCTGGGGTCCTAAACTGTAGCTCACTTAGCTTATACATGAATCCAGCACTGGACACATTTGCATTTTATCCTAAAAAGGACATTTCCCAAGTTTGGTTTTTAGTTCAGTGTGACCTGGTTTCAAAAACTTCAATAGAAAAAGTTTAATTCATAGATGTTGTGGTTTTTATTTTGAGGCAGTATCTAATGATAGATAACTCTGAGAGTAATATCACATTATGCTAAAATATACTATGCCTTTAAAAGACGTTGGACCAAATTCTTGGCGGTTATAAATTGGTGTAGCTCCTTTGAAAAGAATGTAACAGTGGCAATTTACACTAGTTGAGAAGCTGAGTAGTTAAGCTGCCCTATAATACTTCGGGGGCACTAGGGGTGGAGAAAGCACTATGTAAAGTGGCTCTTTTTACTCCTATAAAAGTGATTTACCAGTCACTTTTTTAAAAGTTTAATGTCTAGGCAAGCATGTAGTGAGGCGGGGCCACATCCCTCCCATGCCCAACACAAAAGCACCTAGTCTAGTCTTATAACACGTCTATCACCGTAGTATCTGAGTGCCCTAATGCTACTAAGCACTTCGCATAAGACTACACCTCCTGGGCCCTCTCCAGAACTTGTAAGCAGATTTCACATACTCTCTGCACAGGTGTACTAGAGTGCAACCTCTAGCGCATGCCTTTCAAGTAAGAATGCACCTTAGCCCTGTATGTATTATGAAATAGTATTGTTGTTTCATCCTTTTGATGTACTAAGATTTTGTGTTAATTTGCTAGCCATACTTAAGAAAATACAATGAAATGAATTACAGAATTATAATGATCAGAAGTGGAAAAAGACTTCTTAAGGCAGCTAGTGAAACATCATTCTTCTAGCCCAGCATCGTTCGCCATAGTATGTTTCTTATTCCTTCTCCAGCTCGACTCCACCTCTTATCTTGGAGAAGGTGATATCACTGTGTAGCAGGTTTAAAACTAATAAGCAAAAGTTCTTCTTCACACAGCACGTAGTCAACCTGTGGAACTCCTTGCCAGAGGAGGCTAGGACTATAATAGAGTTTAAAGAGAAGCTAGATAATTTCATGGAGGTTAGGTCCATAAAAGGCTATTAGCCAGGGGATAGAAATGGTGTCCCTGGCCTCTGTTTGTCGGAGGCTGGAGATGGATGGCATGAGACAAATCACTTGATCATTGTCTTCGGTCCACCCCCTCTGGGGCACCTGGTGCTGTCCACCATCGGCAGACAGGATACTGGGCTAGATGGACCTTTGGTCTGACCCAGTACGGCCATTCTTATGTTCTTATGTTCCTGGTTTCCTGATATTCATTTTTCCTTTTTCTTAATTTCATCCCATTCTCCCTTATGGCTATACTATCTAGTGCCATGCTGAAAAGTTCCTTTTCCTCTAGGATATGGATCAGATATCCCATCCCTTCCCTGAGTCATTGTCACATCTAGTTCTTGCACCTTCTTCTTTAAATCCTCTGTAATCTGTCTACATCTTTCTGGTAATGAGGTACCCAGTACTCCATGTGCAGACTCAGAAGACTTGATATCGAGAGAGTGACTATATTCTCCTTCCATCATGATACAGTGCTTCTCACTCTGCAGTCCAAAATCATATTGCTCTTTTACTTTGATATATCACACTGAAAGATCACATGCAATTAATATCTGCTATAACCCCAAGTATCTTTCCACATTATTTTTCCTTTCTCAACTATAATATTTGCTTCTGACTATTCTCCCAAACTTGCAAATAGAAACATTTTATTTCCTGTTCATGTTTCAAACCTAAGTCTCTGACTAATGAAAGCATCCCTTTCTAAGAAAGCTTTTAGGTACATGCTCAACCACAGGCATGTGCTTATGTTCCACTGAAGTCAATGGGATTTAAGTAGATACATAAAGTTAAATATGTATTTAAGTTTATGCCTATTCAGTAGAGCATTTTAAGCAAATGTATAAGTGCTTTCCTGCATCAATCTATGTCCATATGTATTCTTCCATCTGCTCAGTTGGTTGGATTACTTCCCAATTTAGTATAATTTGTAAATTTCATTTACATGCTGAATATGTTGTTCCAGGTCATTAATTAATATGTTATATAAAACCTAACCTTCACAGCTCCCAGTGACACATGAGTAGATGTCTCCCTCCAAATTTGGTACATTGAATTTAAACATTATGCTTTGTTTGCACTTGTATAGATTTTTTTCAATCCATGTGACAGACAATGACAAGATAATTTGGGTTAATTGTGAGAGTAACATTTCTTGAAACCCCATATCAAAAGTTTGAATAATACATATTTTAATTATGGAAAATCATTTGATAGTGTCTTATGGTGTGTTGTAAAGTTAATTACAGTAGGTGTGGATAAGGCACATGGTATGTATATGAAATGAATAAAATCCATCTTTTATTCATGTATTTTTAAAGCCCATGGATTTTGGAATGAGACTCTTGTATTTGTTATAGATCTTATGGTGTGTTTCATAAAATTAGGCATGTTAATCTAAGAATCTTGGACGAACTCCAGTTCAGGGATTTATTGCTAAAATAGTACAGCCTTCTGGTGTAGGCAATGCCTTACACAGCCTCCAATCAGACAGAAATTCAGCTCATCACAAAATGTGCAAAATCCCCAAATGTTTCCAGTTGTGTGGTGCTTTTGCAATGTGCTGTAATAGGGTCTCATTTTATTGTGCACAACCCTAAACTACCTCTGCACCAAAACTCCCATGGTGATAAGACAGTGTTCCCAATCCGATTAGCTGTCCCCTGTGATAGGATGTCTGCCTTGCACTGGCCCTTCAAGGATTAAAACCCAGCCCTGGGGGAGGGCTGAAAGTGGAGCCAACAGCTGAAGCAGATACAGCCAATTAGGGCCCAGCTGGGGCTGCATAAGTAAGGGCTCCTGGAGAGAAGGAGGGCACACACACTCTCTTGCTCTAGCTGGGGAATAGGAGAGACCTGGCTGCCAGGGAAGCTGGAGGATTCCTGAGACAGAGCAGGGCTGGGGAAAGGCAGGCAGAGCTGGGGAACTCTGGCCTGACCACACTCCAAGGCTGTAGGGTCTGAGGCAAGGCCTGAGTGTACTAAGGCTGTAGGGACACGGCCAGTGATAAGAAAAGGCAACAGGTCCACACCCCCTTGACGATGATGAGTGGCCATTTCAGACTGCAGTTTGCCCCTGAGGCAGGGGCTAGAGGATGACTGGCAGTGGGTATAGGGGAATGGGGGAGTCCTTGGGGAGGGAGGACCCTAGAGTACAGAGGCAGTGACCTTGGATGGTATCAGCAGGCATGACACCAGCTGAAGAGGGTGGGCTTCAGGACTGAAGAGCTAATTCCCAAAGTGACCAGCAGGAGGCACCATGGGGGTGACTGTGCTGCCCCCATGGAATCACCTTTAAAACCCTCTGTTTTTAGGACAACGTACAAAAACACAACGATGTCATAATGGTGCATTAGTGTGATTATGGTGTAATATGATGCAACAGTGTGATAACACAATGCATGTCCTACATGAATGTAGGGACTTACCACATTCATGACTATAAAAATGTCATGGACCATGAAATTTGGTCTCACACTTGATGTTAATCAAAAAGCTGAGAAGGGCTCACAGATATTATGTACTGAGTGTGTCCTTCAAGATATGATGGGAAAACAGAGGCAGGTGACAGCCATGGGTTATTCTCGTGGGCCACTGCAACAGCAATTTTTTTCCTTTTTATTTAATTTACAAAGAAATTAAGGTAAAGGGGGAAAATCATTACATCTTCTAATGGTTTCAAACATCCCAAGCCTTTCTTCCTGCAGATGAAAAGAACAAAGAACTGCACTCATCCCAGACTGCTTCCAGCTATTGTGTAACCAGAGAAGGGACTAAAATTTCAGAAGCCTTAAATATTGGGAAATTCCCAATCTACAATCACTGACAAGTCCTTCAGGGAAAAGACATACTGTCTCCGAAAAGGCAGGGCAATATTTCCTCTTCCTTTCTTGTGCTTTCCCTTCCTTTCTCTCTCTCTTTTTTTTTTCCTTGCGTTTCCTCTGTCTTTTCTCTTCCTATTACTATGTTGTCGAGATTGCTTTAGCTGTCATGCCATTGCTGAGGCTTTCATACTCTTGACAGGGATGAAGTGGAAGCTCCCAGTGAATGTACTTAAAATAACATTGGATAATTTAGAGTTTCTCTTTCTGTAACCAGGAATATGATCCCACTCCTGCAAGCTGCTCCATGCAGGCAGACCTTTACTGTCCTGCAGAGTCATACTAATTAAACCTCATCACATTCCAATGAGGTAGCTAATCCTATCCTGTCAATGTTACAGTCCTCTGGAGATGTAAAGTATGGTATGATTGCTGAATACAGTAACACTCCCAAACAGAGAGCCTTTATTAGACCCTGCCTTGGTTTTCTGAAGGCTTTCCAGGGAGAACGCTATTATGCTGTAAGTGGATTTGGATTCATTAGGATGTTAGCAAGACCATTGGTTCATGATAATAAGCACTATGATAAAGGAGGTCAAGTCCCTGAAGGATGCCTGATAGGGACATGTCATTTATCTCTGTGAAAGATGACTATGGCAGATAGGAATTGATTGTCTAACGTGTAAGAGAACAGATCTTTTTTTTAAAGTTTCCTTTTAAAGTTTAAAAGTCATTCAATGTTGGTTGAAAAGTATCATGAGGAAAATGAGGGTCTGTGTTTGCCCCCACACTATGGGCACTGAGCAGACAGCATCCCTGGCATGGTTAGAAGCAGTAAAATCTTTCTTCCCCAGACTGCACCATAAGCATACTTCAAACTTGGCCCACCACTCAATGCAATGAACTAACTCAGCCTCTACACCCATTCAAGTCCTGGTCTCTTCTATTGCACCTGGCACAAGGGAGCCAACTGTGTTGGGTTGCTTACCTAGTAGAGCTATGTTTCCCTGACAGCCCTGGGATGGATCGTCATACTGCTCCTCTTTCATTTATTCCCTCCCTTCAGATCTCTTTGCCCAAGAGGATGCAAGTGTATTCATTAGTTATGCTGAATGGCCTTCCCATCACTACTCAGACAGCCTGTCTTTGTACACAGGCTGAAGGACAGCACTTTCCTAGGAGTCCTAATCATACGTACATTTATCAAGGAGAGAGGCTGTAAATTAACTTGCCACCTCAATGAAGAACTTCCTTTATGGTTTCAGAAAGGATCACTGGAAGCTTACTGCAACATGTTCAAAAGGAGCCACTCCTTCATTTTGGAAGCCTCAGCATTTGGGTGACCAACAAAAGGCATTTATTTGTCTCAGATCAGGCACCCCAAATCAGAGGTCCCCTTCAAACAAATCAACCGTATTTGCCTGGTTTTCTTGACAAAGTGTTGTGATTTGTTTTTGGGAGAGAGGGGGGAGAAAGATACTTGGGAGGGGATGGGGGATTAGAGGACACATGTCACCTGTATGGTATGGGACTGTAATCTGTCTCCCCTAATTTCTGCACTGTCTGGTAGCAAATGTGTATCTGTTATTAACAAAACTGTACTGGTCAAGTTTTCAAAATACCTAAGTGACTGAAAAGCCTAAGTCCTATTGACTTTCAGTTAGATTTAGGCTCTTAAATAACTGAAGTGCTTTTGAAATTGTTACCCACTGTTCCTAAGGGATGTTGAAGCCAAGCCTTAAACTTTATTTATTAGAATAGAGCTGAAAATACTATATATGCATTAGTGTTTGTTGAAATTACCTGACCAAATTTGGTGATGGCACTTCCTGCAATAGCACTCAATTTAATTGATCACCTGAGTTGTAAATAAATCCAGAACTTGTTCAATAAAGTTTCATTTTAAAATATCATAACATGGGGTCTCTTAGGTCTTGTGCAGGCCTCATAAACTCCTCTGGCTGACACATAAGCATTTGCAGCAATACCAGTTTCTCAGTTTCAAATCTTAAAGGGTAAGCATTTAATTCTCTGAAGCTTTATCAGAACTAAACATAGGTTATCTTGGTCAAACTCCCTACTTCTAAAGAGTTTTCCTCAGACCAGTCTTTTGTTCTTTCTTTCTCAGAACTGCAATGTTGGTAAATTCATTAATGTTTGGGAGGTGCCCAAATATTAGTTTAATGAAGACCACATAAAAGCATAGCTAGATATGTCTTGTATCTTCCAGTTCTTTAAGTTCCTGAATATTGCTATCCTAGAATTCTCCAGTTTTGAAATCCTAAAATTCTAGAATCCTTTATTTCTAAAATTCTGTTTTAGAATCTTGCAATGTCTCTCTGTTCCAAACCCTAACCACTTTAAGATAATGCCATCTGGATGCAAATTAAGAGAAACAAAATTGATTATTCTAATTCGCTATGGAACAGTCCTCTTTTTGATCTACTTCTTAGGTCATGCTATTCCCTCTTTTCCTTGGTACTTGAGTCTATATTATTTTACCAATTTGTTGAAGGGCTGCATGGTTAGGACGAGGTATGTGGAGAGAATTGCTTTTACAGTACAATCTTTAACACTGAAAGAGAACAAAAAAGCTAATATAACCAAATACAACTGATGTATTTGTATTACACATGGTGTAACTGCTATCACAAAAATTACAAATTCTCTGCATTAAAACAAAACGAAGGTAACATTTTTTAAAAGCACCCAAGTGATTTAAGAGCCTATGCCCCATTTATAAAAGTGACTTAGCACTTAGGAGCCTAAGTCTCATTGAAAGTCAATGGGATTTTGGTTCCTAAGCAAACAAATCACTTCTGAAAATGGGGCATAATTGTCTGTCAGATAGATGCTTTCGAAAATTTTACCTTGTACCCCTGATGCTCCTGGGAAAATGAAACTCAAATCCTACTTTCTGTGGCTTACTTATTCTGCACCTTGCAACAGGAAGCTAGTGTTGATGGGCACATTCAGTCCATGGTCTGCGTTACTGAAGAAGATTGCAATGTCGGAAATTGCAGTACCACTTAAAGACATTGAAAGGTGCACATTTGCAGCCAAACTTCCAGAACTTTCACGGTATCTTTGTTATAGACCTCCAACTTCAGTTCCAGAACCAAAAATAAAACCCAGCACGTCCTTTGTTGCTTCAGTGTCATTCATCCCAGATATAGAACACTGGAACCGTGGAGTATATGAAAATAAAAATGCTCTTTTAATTGTCTATAAAAACCAAGCAATCATCCCACATCTTCACTGAATTTTAATATTGCAGAAAGCTATACAGCTAAATGATACATTCCTATATCATTCAATAGGATTTTTGTGGTACAGCCTAAAATATTAAAAATATTCCATCTTAAATTTTTTCCCTTGCACTATAATTTTTTATATTACCTTTCTGCCACAGACAGGCCAGATGCCTATATTTAAGATGAGTAGTCCTTAATTTTTAGCAAAATAGGTACCATTTCTCCCTTTATCCTTCCAAATCACTCTAATAGTCCAGTGCATTTTGATGGCATTTATAACGGAGTCTTCTGATTTCTTCCCCACCTGTTCCTCCCTGTTCTAGTATTCAGATATTGGCAAGTACTGTATTTATCCTCCTCCAACAAGCTGGTACCTGGGGGCTTTTGTAATTTCCATTAAAAATGGCACCATTGCTAGAGAGTATCGTTATGGCGCTGTGCTGTCACAGGTCATTACTGCTGATGGGTCTCAGAAGAGCTCCAGTGACATCCCTACAGAACTAGGGCCCAAGGGCCAGTCTATTGACTTTTCCGGCTGTAATGGGAATTCTCTCCCTGGAGTTATACCAACAGAGAATTTTGGCCCAAATCAGGCCAGAGGGACTAGGAAGAGATCCGCAGCGAAGATACCTCAGATATGATTTTACCTTTACCCAGAGTTGCACCGAGACCTAACCATTTAAACAAATTTCCTCAGCAAAGTCAGTTCAGATTCTTCATTTGCATTTTTTCAGTGGTCTTTTTTTAATCTTTGCATTTTATGTAGTCTTGCAACTGAGCTTGCCTGAGGCATATGGAAGGTGTGACATTGCTGGTTACTTCCATGTCATTTTGCTCTTTAAGTCCGTATTGTACCTGGAGGGGACACCTCATCTGAGTCAAAAAACCCAGCTGCATTCTTAACTCACAACCAGCAACCAGGTTGTCACTCACATCACATTTCCTTGCCTCTGGCGGAAGAAAGAAGTAATGTTCTTTCTGAAAGAGTCCTACAGTGCCTTTGCCAAATATAAATTAGCTAGGGCAATCACCTTTGATTTCCTTAAACAAATTAGACTTCTAATATCAGGTTAGAGTATACAGAGTAAATACAGGGAAAATAAACTTAATTAGGTCTTTAATCACACAACTTTTCCTGTGAAAAGGGTCTGTGACCTGGAACATTAAACTCCATTATGATACAGTAAAATGCATATTGACTCTTGGAGCATGGCTGAAAGCTGCCTTCTCTCAAACCATGTGAATATGCTTTGTTATTCTCTGGGGAAGAAATGTCTCACTGTGCCCAGAGCTTAGGTTAGCTGCAGCCACATTTTCTATGAAGATTTTTGGAAATACACAAGCAATATTGGGACTGTCATGTTTGCTGAAATGCAATCTGTGTGGCTGTTTCTTTAGAAATGTGGTCTCTGTTTTTACACAGATACTACTCCAGCATATCAGAAGTTTGTAAAGGCCTTTTCTGCACAGAGGTGAATTTCACCCTACAATAGGTTCATTTCATATAAGCACAGGAAGTGGGTGAAGGCCCAGCCGGGGAAGACAAGCCTGAGGCCCCGCCCCTTCTGTATGAGGCCCTGCCCCTTCCACAACCATCTCCCCTTGTGAAGTCAGGCCTAGTCCCCACCCCAGGTTACTACTCCCAGCCGCACTCAGTGATATGACCCCACCTTTCCCAGGTGGTCAGAGTGCCTGGGGCAGCCACGCCCCAGCCCCAGCCCTCCCAGGTGGCCAGCAGCAAACATAGGCAGTTTTGGGGAGGCAATGCCTTCCCTTGCCTACATTACCTGCAACCTATGCATACAAAGGCCATATCCTGAAACCTGGTTACAGCCCCTTCTAGCATGCAGATGACATAAAGGAGAATCATCCACCTGTAAATCACCAGTAGAGAATTCCCCTGTCATAAACCTGTGTTTGGCACCAGACTAAACTTCATCACTGCATCAGCTTCTCCATATCAACACTGTACTTCTGAAAGTGATGCAACATCTTCTAGTCATCTAGTTAGCCAATGCAGTAGCATCATTAGGCTAGGATTCAGAAAAGGATGCAGGAATCTAACTGACTCTATAAGCACCTAAATCCCAGAATCAGTCCCTTTGGAATTCACTAAATGCCCACACAGCTGCCACAGAACCCTGCAGGCAACTAAATTTGGTAGGCGCTTTATATTTTTGCAGTCAAGTTTTCCTAAGCACCTATGTTTCTGTCTCTGTGATGGTCACTGTGTCTGGCTCTAGACATCTGGATGCCTAGGCCGCAGAGCAATGCATGAACTGAGGAAAATAGGCATTC
The DNA here is from genome assembly GCA_032595735.1 of Pelochelys cantorii. Lineage (NCBI taxonomy): Eukaryota > Metazoa > Chordata > Testudines > Trionychidae > Pelochelys > Pelochelys cantorii. The sequence goes on from CM064326.1 coordinate 243,760,815, forward strand.
CTTTGCCTAACTCGCCTGCAGGTCCCAATCAGGTAAGCATCCTCAGAACTCACATACTGGATTGGGCCCCGAAGGTGGCTGGGAGATGGGGGAAACGAGGAGCACATATCATCCAGAGGTATTTGCAGATGAAACTCCTAAGAGGCACCTCCCTGTATCTGGACTTTAGCACTTAACCCACTGAAAAGAGAGAGGCTTTGCACACACCCCTCTCCTTGGTATCTCCAATTCACTAGTGTAGTTGAGGGGCCACCTAGCATGCTGGCCTTTGTGAATCTCATTCTGAGGTGCCTACCTCTCCCCTTCATTTTACAGAGAGCCCCTAGGGTGTGTCTACACTGCACTGTTATTTCGAGATAATTAGCATTATTTTGAAATAACAATGTGAGCGTCTACACAGCCATTCCGTTATTTTGAAATAATTTGGAAATAACGGATGGGCTTATTCTGAAATCTGTAAACCTCATTCTACGAGGAATAAAGCCTATTCCAAAAAAGCTATTTTGAATTAAGGCATGTGTAGACACTCCATTGCTGCTGTTTCGACACAGAATGGTCCTGTTGAGGGACTAAGTTACTCCTCCCCAATGCTTCCTGGGGCTCTAAATCAAGATAGCACGTCTACATTAGGGAAGCCTGCCTCAGACTAATTTTGAGGCTTCCCTGCAGTGTATATGTGCTATTTCGAAATAAGCTATTTTGGAATAACTATTCCGGAATAGCCGTGCAGCGTAGACATACCCTACGTGTCTAGCTGAGACTTTGTGAATGTCAGTGCTTTTCTAGATGCCTACTTTTCCTTTATGAATCCAGCCCATTTGGTCCGAAGAACTGCCACAGTTCCCATAGAGTAGCCGGATGCTTAGCATCCCTGGTGGTCATCATCATAGTACAACAATAATACTTTTCACTTATCCAGCACCTTTCAACTGGATACTGAGAAGCCTTCTGCAAACCAAGTAAATTATATGTGTGTCCTTTGGAATGAATAATTTGCACAAGAAATACTATGCTGTTATCACACACTTCATAATTTCATTCATGCTACATTTATCATCACATTTCCCACTATTTAAAATTTTAATCTTCGGATGCAATACACACGGAAGAGACTCCTGGCTGCCAATCTCCAGCTCTGTTTTCAGCATTGTTATTTTCAAGAGACTGGGGACAGAGGTAAATGGCTATGCAATGCATGTTTGCTACAGAACATCTATTTATTTGGGCTGCTGAAATTTGTTCTTGACCCATGCCTCTGAGGATGGCATATGCAATGAGCAAGTTCCCCACAACTCAGAGTAATCCCACAGCACAGCTACACCCTCCCCTCCACTTCATCTCATTCATATGAGTTGCCATCATATTGTCCTCTTTGCTGCTGGACTTTGCCACTCTGTTACTTCTCACAACCCCTCTGCTTCTTACCAATGGAATGAGAACTCAGCAGGCACATCCAGTGACTAAGGCAGATAGCATGTACAATGTCTGACAGACCACTCAGATGCAGAGCAACCCGCAAGGGAGCCAGTGCAGAAAGTGATACCTTCTACACAGGAGATATGTCACCTTCCCTTCTTTGCCTGGAGGACTTAAAATGTTGGTTTGTTCCTTACAGACGTGAATGACAATGCTGGCCAGAGGTATGTCAGTGCATTCTTCCTTTGCTGTGATTTATGAAACCCTTTTTGGAAGAGGAGAATACACTAAACAATCTTTCCAAGAATCAGTATTGCCTGGGGAAATGACAGTAGCCCTTCATGATTTGAGTTTGAACTTCTTGAGCGTTCTGAATGAAAACCACTTGGTTCCGCTGATGGAAATGCTGAGCCCTCAAAGAGCCAAGCAGCAAGACCGCTTAGCTGGCAGAAAGCACAACAGGGAATCTCTAGGTTAGGCTGGCAGGCAGCCTTTCATGATGAATCCATCGGACTTTCATTTTTCAACTGAAGAATCATTACAAAATGGTTTAGAGGGATATTTGTGGCATCCCAAATTTGAAACCAGCACATTTTCATTGGCATCTTTCTTTCCCTTCCTGAAATGGGAACCAGTGCCCCTCTAGAAACAGTTGTTTTGCTTTATTTTCTGTTCATACTAAAAGACAAAGGTGCCCTTGGATTCCTCCATTTAAACTCGGGCCTGGCCCACACACGCCTGTGTGTCACTTGTCAAGGAATAACTATGTAGCACTTTAAAGACTGACTAGATGGTTTAATAGGTGATGAGCTTTCGTGGGACAGACCCACTTCCTCAGATCAAATTGTGGAAGATAATTGGCATGACCATATATACCAAAGGAATACAATGAAAAAAGTGAACACATTATTAAACTGACAAACCAGATTTAGTACAGAAGTCGCCCCACCTTCTGTACTAAATCTGGTTTGTCAGTTTAATAATGTGTTCACTTTTTTCATTGTATTCCTTTGGTATATATGGTCATGCCAATTCTCTTCCAGAATATGATCTGAAGTGGGTCTGTCCCACGAAAGCTCATCACCTATTAAACCATCTAGTTAGTCTTTAAAGTGCTACATAGTTTTTCCTTTTGTTTTAGCAAGATCAGACTAACACAGCTACCTCTCTATTACTTGTCAAGGAATGTTAGTATTTAGCCTTTGCTGTTCACTTGCTACTATTTTTGTTAAAGAATCTGCCCGTTCTCTCCCTCATGGCAGTGTTTTTATTGTTTAACGAGCAATGGAGTGTAGGCAATGCCAGTCACATCATCCTGAATGTTTCCTTTTCCTTTTACCCCGCTTCAGGGCACCAATGACTTGTTCACCACATGACTTCCCAGAAAGGGGCATTATCCAAAGTCCAGTGAAGTCAACAGGAGGGTTTTTATTGCTTTCAATGGGCTCTGCATCAGGCCCAGAGACATCACAGTATATTTCAAATGTGAACTATTGGCGGAACAGTGTAGGGTTGCCAGGCATCCAGTTTTTGACTGGAACACTTGTTGGTCAGAAAGGGTCAGCACCACTAACTGCGCCATTAAAAGTCTGGTTGACTGTGCAGTGGGACTAAGTCAGCCTCCCTGCCTGGTTCCATGCCACTCCCACAAGTGATGACAGGTCCCTCTGGCTTCTAGGTGCGTGGTTGATCAGGGAAACTTCCTGTGCTACTCCTGCCCCCAGCACCAGCTCCACAGCTCCCATTGGCTGGGAACTGCAGCCAGTGGAATTTGCGAGGGCTGTACCGGTGGGCCTATGCCTAGGGAACCAAACATGGCAGCTGCTTCTAGGAGCAGTACAGAGTGAGGGCAGGCAGGGAGCCTTCCATAGCCCCAGTGCACCACTGACCAGGAGCCACCTGAGGCAAGCATTGGCCAGCTGGAATTTGCACTCCAAGTCTTCTCCTGAACCCTTGGGCTGGAACCTCTTCCCAAACCCAAACTCCTTCCCTGATCCCACACCCCAAACTCCGCACTTAGCTCTGAGCCCCTCCCATACCCAAACTCCCTCTCAGATGCTGCTCCCCAACCTCCTGCCCATATCTGAAGCTCCTCCTGCATCCAAACCCTCTTATTTCTGTCTCACTGTAGAGCCTGCATCCTCATCTGTAGTCCTCACCCCTGCCCTCCAACCGCCAACCCCAGCCCAGTGTGAGTGAGGTTGGGGGTCACTGAATGACTGAGGGTATGGGCAGGGCCTCAGCGCATGAGCAGGGAAAGGTTGTTCAGTTTGTGCAATTAGAAATTTGACAGCCCTAGAGGGTGTATTGTGTACCAGTGAGTCACTCTATTCCTGGAGGCCATTTGGAATTGAATTCATAATGTGTCTGAAGCTTTCTGGGAAGTGCAGGTGTAACCCACATGCCTCCTGGGTGTGATTCACAGTCCCATGTAGTGGCACTTAGACCACGTACAGCAAGAGCTAAGAATGAGTGAGCTCTGCAGCCTTAACCTTTATAATTCAAACTATAGAAAGTCATGCACTAAGCTCTAGAGGTCTGAGGTTCAAATCTGTCTGTGGGCAATTACATAAGTGCTGAGGTCTTTCCTGAACCATATGCCTGTCCTTGCATGGCCACATGACTGACTGACTCCCCTGCGGCTCTACATGACCATGAGGTTCAGTCAAACAGCACCTTGTTGCATGTACATCACTCTTCCCCACATCAGCCATTTTGTCTCAAAAACAGTGAGATTCGAACACTCCTGTTTGACTGCTGAGCTGCTCTGTTCCATGACTGGCCCTGCCTGCTGCTTAATCCCATCTCATAGGCTCATCTTCAAAACAGCCAGCTAACTCTCTGCTCTGAAGCCTGTTCTTCTTATGTGGGCTATCTGTCTTCTCAGTTGAGTCTTCCACCACAAACACCTCTTGTCTAGACCTAGACACCAGTTGTCAGGGCAGGCTGTTCTACTGTACTCCCTGCACTGCAGCACCTTCAAGGAACATGAACCCTTACACAACTGCAGGCTGCACTTTGCTATCAAATGAATTTTGGCTGTAGAAAGTAGGCAGAGTGCAGCTTCCACTGTTGTTGCAGAATAGCAATTTTGCTGTTGTTCTGGCAGTAAGAAAGAGAGAAGGAGTTTGGTGGCCTGACTCCTCCTTTTGTTTGTAAGAAACATAGTAGTAAAAATTTCCTCTGCCTTCACAAGTTAACATGCTTTGCATATTTGTGTTCTCACAGGCCACACACCGCTAGTTACTATTGTTTTGTTCAGAAATCACAAAGCATGATTCAAGTAGGTTAAAACAATATGACAGGGGTTCTCATACTTTTTTCATAGTGTGGAAGAGAGTGTGTGTGTGTGTGTGTGTGTGTGTGTGTGTGTGTGTGTGTGTGTGTGTGTGTGTGTGAATTCCCAACCGTTCTATCCATGACTTCACAGACTATCTTCCCTCATATTTATGATCACATAATAGTCCCATGGCTATTCCAACAATTATGATTATGTAGCATAGTATTATTTAATGATGCCAACTCTCCAGGATTGTCCTTTAGTCTCCAGGATCTAAGGATTAATCTTCAATTAAAGATTACATCATATAATAAAACCTGCAGGAATATATCTAACCAACATTGGCAACCCTAATAATACTAGAAAAATACTGAATGCATTTAAAGGTAACCTATTGATACTTAATGGCACTAAACAAGGAGAAAAAGAGAGTACCATGGTGTGAGGTAAGTATCAGTGCACCATTGGCATATTCCTCATGAACCAACAGCGGCCCACAGACCACAGTGTGAGAATCATCTGCAATATGGCTTCCAGCAAGGGGGGGGGGGCAAAGCTTTTTCTTTTTTTTGCATTCAAAAATGGGGGTTTTGATTAAAAGAATTTTTTTAGGAAAAGTGTCTGTTCTCTTTGAAGAAATTTGATTTTTTTTATCAGAAAACCAGAAAGCTAAAGATTTTTTTCTCAGTTTTGACAAGTGAGGATTTTTTTAAAAGTCAAAAATTGCTAAAAATTGAAAAAAAATGTTCAGGTTGGGGCTGTTGGTGAGGAGCTGATATTTTCTACTGACAGTAATAGTTTGTGCTCTTCATCGCATCTTGGTTGTGGCTAGTCTTGTAAATCAGGCCATTGTAACCAGCTTCCCAGCTCTGAGGCAGGAGAAAATCTAGTCCTCGGTCACCTGTGAGTTTGTTTATATTTGGAACTAGTGGTGTGATTCAAAGATTGAGCTAGCAGACTAAACAGAGAGTGTTGCTGTGACGTCACAATGGAACTACATCTATTTACACCATGTGAAGGTGTTACCCTTGGAATCAGAAAACCCTCCATTTCCCATTCTTTCTGAGTCTCTGATCTGAAAAGCAGACAGGCATGAGGTCGCCAGGTAGGAAAAGCTAGAGAATCACTGTGGTGGAATTCAAGCAGACGGAATGAGTGTTCTTATGTTCACGCAATGTCAGCTCCAGACTCTCCAGGTTTATGGAGTGTTTAATATTGCCTTCTGCAGTCCTCCACCTGTCCTCACCTTGTGGCTTCCCATTAGATAGCAAAAAGTTAATAACATTGCCAAGCCAGTCTGTGGTTTTTAGGTGGAGTCATTTCCCCTCCATCTGCCTTAACCTGCTTTATTTTCAACAGACGCTTCTTATCGAAGTATCGCGTACCTTTGAGCCCAAGGTTAAACTCTCTCCATTAAAATCATTGTGTGGCCACAAACTAAGCTACTTGAAAGTAATTGGAACTTTGAGGACATTGGGTTTGTATATGTAGTGGAATGCTAATGAGCTGCAGCAACTCTCATTGCCTCAACAAACAACTTTAAGTAGATACTAAAGGAGGAACCCAACAGAAGTTGTTCCTACTAGGGGTAAAGGTATATTTTGGACTAGTTTCAAGCTGGTAATTAATAGACAATCAAATTTAAATAAAATGAGAAATGGCCTGAAAATTTACCTGAAATTAAACCTATTTTCCATTATGAGACTATCTCGTTCCTATTTATATATGTATATTTCATCTTTTGTATGCGCATCCATGTACAGAAATACCAAAATAGCACAGGAGAAAACTATTTGCATCAGACTATATCTCATACCAGGCTGAAACGCAAGCAGTACTGGAAATATCAGAAGCAGAGAGAGTAAAAAATTAAGTGAAAAAGGTCATCAAAATTCCTAATTTCACCAAAAATCAGGGGAAATATTTTCAAGAAAATGTTTGCCAAAATTTCCCACACTTTTGATCAACAATAGAGCAAGTCAGCTTTTTCAAAAGTAATGAAATGTCAATTTTTCTTATTACAATACAAACAATACATTTATTCTTATGGGATTTTTCCAGTGGGGTTTCTAGAGCAAAGTGGTTCAGATAAGTTTGCTTAAGCTTCAAACAGGAATCTGAACTTTTGGTTGTTTACCTAACCTCAGCTAAAGATTCTGACATTTACCCATTGCTAGTTAGAACCAGAACTACCCAACCTGCTCAGTTCATAAGTCAGAACAAGCAAGCTGGAAACATACTTTTTCTTTTTCCATCAAACATCATCACCAAAAATGAAAGATTCTGTAATCAAAGTATCTGTCAGTTTTTCTGATGATACAAGAATCAGAACAGAATATAAATTGATCTTGTTTTGCTAGGAAATTCTGCAGGTGTATCTTCAGGAATGGGATGCCTTACTTAACTCTATATATTGCCTTAGTTTTGCACATAGTTTTCAAGCATCTGTTACTTTTATTAAATGGTTAAATGAATGATACCATGCCTGGTCAAATTTCTAAAGATGAGCGTGTGCATTTGCACATAGGTATACACGGCTACCTCCAGACTGCATCCCTCTGCCGCAGGGGGATGCAAATCAAGCACTTCGAAAGTTCAAGGGAGGGAAACCTAAAGGCATAAAAACTCATTTGCACCTGTGTCCTCAGCTCCCCTGATTTCTTTTTGACTGCAGCCCCGAACCTGGTCCTACATCTCGAACATCCTCTGACCCTGGGGGCATCTTGTATTGACCTATACCAGCCAGCTAAGTTTGTGTCCCTTCATCTTGTGTTTTCCTACACGCAATAAGTGTCTAAACAGCTTGTATGTGAACTGGGCAAGTATCTCTGAAATGTAAGAACATAGTACACAGTTAAAGATCTGCCAGCACGTGCTAATTGCAATAGAGACAAATACAGTACATGGAGAGATTTCAGTAGCCTAATTGTCTGACAGTGATATGCCAGTGCCCACCATGGCAACTCATTTACAGAGTGATGCTGGATTCCATAAGCTAATTAACCTATCATCCATGTCTAATTTTATACATTTCTGAAGAGATTCACGCCTGCAAAATGTATTACATATGACACTGTCAAGCTCTTATCTATTTTCAGTCTCGTGCTCAAGTCTTGCTTTATTAGTAGCACTAGAACAGTATATGAGACTTTCTCTTTCTATCATCACACTTATGAACAAAACCTCCAATTGCAAAACACGGGTTATAAATCCCATTGAAGCAAAGCTATTCAAATGAAAGTTCACACATATTTAGTTTTTGCAATATTCTCCTAAATCAGGTCCCAGTATATTTCCCCACTAAAATATAGCAATAAATATAATATATATGTATGTGTGTGTGTATTATAAAAGAGGAGAGAGTAGGGCAGGGAAAATATAGAGTATGTGGACCTGACTATCCTATACTTGATTTCAGCATTGCCCTTGTAAAACATCATTGGTGTAGCTAGACCTACAAAAACTGGAGTAATGCAGTGGTGAATCAGCCACCGCATGTGTATGTGCTGTAGTCTCTGTGTGTATGTATTATAGCAGTCACAGCTGCAGGGTGAAGGTTGAATACACATGCAAACATGTATCTGTCTTAGGTTTTCCTAGGGTATCTGTTATTGCGGCATCAAAGTGATGTACATACGTTGTGCATTGCCACACACGTGGATGTACAGTAGAGTCAACTTGTGGCAAATCCCATTTAACTCCATTTGACAGGTGGCACTGCATGTAATATTGTGCTGACCCAACTAGAACCCATAGCTCACAGCAACCCTGAGCACGTAATTCTCCTTTTTCTTTTCAAGACCACAGTACAGGTGTTGACAAAGAAAGGTAATGTGCATTGTCCCTCTAGGTTGAAGCAAGGGGACACTTATTTTGACCCCATTGTTCCCATCATCTTTATATCCCTTCTTTCTATAGGGGTGGTAAATGAGCAGCTAAATTGTAGGTGGTAGTAATCAAATGTAGTCAGCGTGTTCTCTGTTAAATCCAAATAACTGTTCAAGAAAAACTGTGTTAAGAGTCAGAGATTAGAATGGATGCTCTGAAAATGTAAACAGTTTTTAAAGGACCAACACATGAGATGGGTGAGAGGGTTGGTTGGAGGGTGAAGAGGTGCACTGAATAAGTTTCCGAGGTGGGAAACAAGGAAATTAATTAGTCCTCCCTATAGGCATAGTGATCCTTTGTTGAAAATTCACCTCCCTCCTTGAATTTTTGGTGTTGGCACATAACAGCTGGGTCTGTATAATCAGGATTTTTTCAGTGACTCAAAGGGCAAATGAGCCTGAGGCTTTCACATACATTGGAGAGTAGATGAAGTTTTAAACTGGAGCAAAGAGAATGTGCAGCGATAATGAATACCAGCATCCACGCCAGGGGGCCAGGGATGCACGTATACCCATATAGCAGAATCCAAAAGGCTTTTCTACAACACTGGCATGATCCCTGCAGTGCGTGTGATTCAAGTTTAAAGGAAGGGAAAAGATGCAGCATTGTTGGATTTCTTTTCCCCTTTTGAAATCCAATATGTAGGTTGTACAATGAGGAGGCGGGGAAGGAGCAAATGAGGGAGGCAGTGGTCTGGGAACAAAGCAGTTGTGTATCCATACAGCTGGCCAAATTACAAAGTTCTTACTCAGGCAAACCCCCATGAAGCCCCTGGGAATTTACCAAAGTAAGAATAGAGTGAAAACAGTAAGAGATTTGGTTCTGAATTTGGAAGGAAGGGTTATTTTACACATTACCTGGCCCCAAGTGCAAGTACATCCCAGATTGGCCCAGTTAAGAGAGAGGAGAAGTATGGGAGGTTATGAAAATTAGAGGAAGACAGCTGTAATTGGAGAGGAGGTCCCTGGGGGCTTTTTCTGGGAAGGCTGAGGGGAGGAAACTAGTACAGGGGCTAACTGGCTGACCTTCCTGAACCAGAAAGTAAGTGTGAGGAGGCTGAAAAGGAGCTGAGAACTAAAAGACCAGCAGTGGGGCTAGCCTGCTCTCCTTCCTGAGCTGGAAACCAGGAAAAAGCCTAGGAAGGACTCAGCTAGATGGACTGGAAGATTGTTTTGATAAAAGAACAGTTGGGGACTGGAGGAAAGTCCAGATGTGGCAGTAGATTCTGATACCTGTATGTTATTGAGCTATATTTTTGGACATTAAGGGTATGTCTACACAGCAAAGTTATTTCGAAATAACAGCCGTTATTTTGAAATAACTTTACTAGCATCTACACAGCCAAACTGCTATTTCGAAGTTAATTTGAAATATCAGAGCACCTATTTTGAATTTTGTAAACCTCTTTCCACGAGGAATAATGCCAAATTCGAAATAGCTATTTTGCAATAAGTTCTGTGTAGGCACTTATTTCGAAATAGGGGGCCTCCAGCCTTCCCAGGGTGCCCTGGTGGCCACTCCAGCCTCAACCAAGAACACCCCTCTCCCTTCTCCCTCCCTGGAGCCCTTAAAGGGGTTGACTCTGGCCACAGTGCCTGTGCCATCTCCAAGCCTGCCAGCCCAGAGCCAGCAGTCACTGCCCCTGACCCAGTGGCCCCAAAACATGAACCAGCAAGCCACGGGCAGCCAGCCCTCCACTGCTCCCCAGGAGCAGTCTGCCAGCTCCCAGGAGCCTCCTAGGGCCCGGAGAAGGCGGGCACCTTCCTGATTCAGGGTGGACATCATGGACCTTAGTCAGGTTTGGGGGGGATGCCCCCAATGTTCATGATCTCCACACCAGATGGAGGAATGTGGCAGTCTATGACAGGATAGCTGCCAGCCTGGCCACCAAAGGCCACATGTGAACCCAGGAGCAGGTTTGCATGACAATCAGGTTGGTCCGGTGAGACCCCCAACCCTGAGCTCTGAGCTTCTCCTCCCCCTTCTTCCCCTTGCTTCCCCCTTCCAGCTCCCTCCTCCCAGGTTTCCCCCTCCCCTCTCCCACCTCCTTTCCCCAGCCTCACCAGAGTTTCATCCCCCTCCCCCCCCAGTTTTGTTAAATAAAGAGAGTTTGTGTTCATGAAAATACGTGTATTTTATTTGACATCAGGAAAAAGGGTTAGGGAGGGGTAAGTGGAAGGACGTGAGGGAGGAATGAGGCACAAGCCCCCAGTGGGGCAGACCAGAGAGGCTCTTAGAGCTCCTCAGGGTGGAAGCTCTTCCGCAGGGCCTCCTGGATACTGACAGCCCCCCCCCCCGATGGACCTCTGGATGGCAGCCTGCAGCAAGTGCAGCCAGGCTCGCAGCAACACATCTATGAGAAGCACCAGAGTGCCCAGAGGTAGCTCTGGCTCCATGTTGCAGAGTGCTGTGGTGTTCCGAGTGAGGGCAACCAGAGCACGCAGAGACAAAATGCTTTGCTGTCCCTCATTGAGGTAGGCAAGCAAGCAGGGAAAGCTGAGAACCGGCTGTCCAGGGGGGTTCCTTTAAGCACAAGCCTCAGTTAGCCTCAGGCAGCAGCCACACAAAGTAACTCCTGACCTGATGCCCTGGCCAGCCTTAAATGCAATTCAGCATCCACTCAGTGTGGACGCACTATTTTGAAATAGCAAAACACTATTTCGAAATGCATTTTGTGTGTAGACGCGTTATTTCGAAATAACGTATTTTGAATTAACTATTTTGAAATAACACTGTAGTGTAGACATACCCTAAGGGACTATCTGCACTGTGTAGGCTAAATGGGCTCTTTGGGGCTTTCAAGAACTATTTGCGCTTTGGGGGATAAGAAACTACTTTCATGTAAGAGTAATATTGTACCTGGGAGGACTTGTGGTGGAGTGTTTGAGGAGCCTGGCATAGAAACCTGAGGCAATCACCCTGGCAGTATTATACCCAGCTGCAAGAGGGGTCTTCAGGAGCAAAGGGGAATCGTGGCAGGGTGAAACTGTCTTATTGAAAAGCTGGGGCTTCCTAGTCTTTGAAGATCATCTGCTAAAAAAAAAAGACGTTTTTTCCAGCTTAGAATGGTGCAAGAAATGTATCTGTTAGTTGCACTAATGATCTTGGTGTCAGAGCTAACGGTATGAGGATTCAGATGGCTTTGGCTGGTAGATGTTCATGCCAACCTTCTCTTTGGTTTCTGTTTGTTATGGGCTCATGTTAACTTTGAATGTTTTATGTGCATGACCCAAAATATCTAGGTGAACCCTCCAAGTTTCACCCAGTTTCGCACAGATGAGCCCTGGTTTATTTGAAATTAGTTCAACGTTTGTTTGGAAAGGATGTGACAGCTGGTGAATCAGGCACAAGTTTGTTATGAAACGTGAAGTCTATGGAGTTGTGAGTGATTTGGGGTTTTGCAACAGATAGTTCACATAGCTCTAGTCACAACTGCTGTGGTCCACTCCTGCTTCTGACATTGACTTTCTGTGTAACCTTGACCAAATCATTTAACCTGGCTGTGCCATGAGATCTTCATCTGTTAAATACATATGCTGAAACCTAACTGGCCCAGAGGGTTATTGCATGGCTTGTGGAGCCCCTGTCCATGAAGGGTGTTAAGATCTTTGGATAAAAGCAATTATAAAGTACAAAGCATATGTATCATTTCACCCCTGTAGCAAAAGAAGCAACTAAAGTTGAGCCACAAAAAAGCAGTTGCTCTGAGTCTCTTAAATTACACAAACAATAAAGGTGGACAGAGGCAAGGTGAACAAATACATCTAATATGGTGCTGGATGACCCTAGCTGATGATTGAAAGGCCAGTACTAATTTAGAAAATGAATTGTCTCCTTGCAGTTATTTCTCTGTGTGGTTTGATAACATCTAAAAGTGCATTGACTAAAGCCTGCAGCTAAAATCCTCTGATTACAGCTTACTCTGCTCTCTGGCCAAATACTTCTATCACTTTCAATCTGGATTTCCCAGGCCTGACATCTTTATGTTTCATCATTACCAAGTGAAAAATCCCATTCTCTCTTTTACATATGGCTCAGCTGCAGAACAATGCTGTTGGACCAGCTCAGTGCCTCAGCTGGAACTGTTAATTTGCCACAGTGTTAACAATCAGCATCAATATGCCATTTTCAGGATAAGTGTGAAATCCCTTAGCCCCTGAGAGTGTTATTCAGGGCAGATTTAGCGGGAAAAGACCATCTTGTGGAAGGGCACCATTACCCAGACAGAATATATACAGACATCAATAGACAGAAGGCCAAGAATGGACACTTTTATTATACATTCAAGGCCAGATCATCAGCTAGTGCAATCATGGGAGCCAACAGCCACATCAGGCCCCTGAACAAGGTGGGGAGGGCAGCTCTGTGCTTCCATAAGGGATGGGGCCTCAGGCAGAAGAGGCAGGGCCAGGCCAGCCAGCCCTCAGTGCCACCAGGAGTGTGCCATGCCTGCCACCCAGCCCTTAGCACTGCTGGAGTGTGCTGGCCACTGCTCTGGTGATGATTTAAAGGGCCTGGATCCGGGTCCTTTAGAATCGCTGGGCCCCAGGGCAATTGCCCCACTATTGGCAGGCCTGGGTGCAATACACTGATTTATACCAGCTAAGGACAATGCCTATAATTTCTAATCAGCACAAAGTGATATATGACAATAGATTTAAAATATCACATGTCAGTCAACACATTCGGGCATGTGGCAGGGGCAGCAGCCAGGAGCATTCCGTGCATGCCTCTCACACCTGGCTGGCGAGCTCTCTTCACCAGCCAGGTGTGAGAGGCATGCACAGAATGCAGGCACTTTTCCCTGACTCCATTAGCATCCAGCGAACGGGATGAAAAGCTAGCTGCTGTCCCACAGCGCATGGCTGCTGCACCCCCTACAAGCCCAAAATGGCACCGTTGGTGTCAATTTTCATGTTATGTAAGATACAATGCCATGTTGCACACATGCTTTAAACATTTTTTCTGCCTTAGGCATATGTCAGTGGTTTTCATTTACAATGTTACCCACCCAAATCTGCCTGCTTTTCTGTCCTCCGATAGCCATGGTTTCTAAGTTAGATTTCTACCTCTACTTTACACAGGATGTCAGTGTACAGAAACAAATCTTAGAGGCTGAGATGAAGTCACTTTGAAATTTGGAAAGCAGTGCAACATTTGTCACCAAACTTTCTTGTCTTCATTGGAAATATAATTGCCACATTAAAATTAGTCAGCATTTTTTAAAAATTGCTCCAATTTCACAGTTGTATGTTTGGACACATAAAGATGAAAAAAATCCCAATAAATGTATTTCAGTAATTATTTTTATATGTTTGCATCTATTCCTAGTATTTTCCCTTTATCACTTTTTTCACAATTATTTCTTAGGGTATTACATTAATAAAATGGATAATAAAGGTGGGGGAGACAAGATAATGAATAAAATTGATTTTTTTAAACGTGTTTTAATAAATTTTCAGGCATAACGGCTTTACGCAAGAGGGTTTTTCTTGCGCAAGACGGGGCAGTGTAGACAGCTCCATCTTGCGCAAGAGCCTCTTCCACAGAAAAGGCAGCTCATTAGTTATGCAAATGAGGCTCAGCAATATTCCACGCTGAGCCACATTTGCATAGCTCTGGCACAAGATCGCGCCAATCTAGACTCAGCGATAGAGTTTAAGGTTGAGATGGGGTCACCAGATCATGTAGACTGAGTGCCTGTACATTATAGGCAGGAGGGGGAGGAGAAGAGAAAGAGAGAGCGAGGCAGGAGGAGGAGGAGAAGAGAAAGAGAGAGTGAGAGGCAGGAGGGGGAGGAGAGAAAGAGAGAGTGAGAGGCAGGAGGGGGAGGAGAGAAAGAGAGAGCGAGGCAGGAGGAGGAGGAGGAGAGAAAGAGAGAGCGAGGCAGGAGGAGGAGGAGGAGGAGAGAAAGAGAGAGCGAGGCAGGAGGAGGAGGAGAGAAAGAGAGAGTGAGGCAGGAGGAGGAGGAGGAGGAGAGAAAGAGAGAGTGAGGCAGGAGGAGGAGGAGGAGAAGGAGAGAAAGAGAGAGTGAGGCAGGAGAAGGAGGAGAAGAGAAAGAGAGAGCGAGGCAGGAGGAGGAGGAGGAGAAGGAGAGAAAGAGAGAGTGAGGCAGGAGAAGGAGGAGAAGAGAAAGAGAGAGCGAGGCAGGAGGAGGAGGAGAAGAGAAAGAGAGAGTGAGAGGCAGGAGGGGGAGGAGAAGAGAGAGAGAGAGTGAGGCAGGAGGAGGAAGAGAAGAGAAAGAGAGAGTGAAGGAGGAGGAGGAGGAGGAGGAGAGAAAGAGAGAGTGAGAGGAGGAGAAGAGAGAGAGAGTGAGGCAGGAGGAGGAAGAGAAGAGAAAGAGAGAGCGAGGCAGGAGGAGGAGGAGAAGAGAAAGAGAGAGTGAGGCAGGAGGAGGAGGAGAAGAGAAAGAGAGAGTGAGGCAGGAGGAGAAGGAGGAGGAGAAGAGAAAGAGAGAGTGAGAGGCAGGAGGAGAAGGAGGAGGAGAAGAGAAAGAGAGAGAGGCAAGAGGGGGAGGAGGAGAGAAAGAGAGAGTGAGGCAGGAGGAGGAGGAGAAGAGAAAGAGAGAGTGAGGCAGGAGGAGGAGGATATTTGATATTTGGAAAAAAAAGATTAGATAATACTAAAAAAGACAGGAAAAATGCTCCCATTTTTTTTCTTACAATGTAAGCTGACATATTTAAAACAGTTCTCTACAAATAAATTTTCTTGAACAAATTTAGCAGTAATTGAATTGCACTCTCCGCTATCAACTTTTTCTGACCAAGCAAACGTTTTCATAGGTAGGGGTTCCTCGGGATATGAAAAATTATTTTAGGGGTTCCTCCATGGGAAAAAGGTTGGGAATCACTGGTGTAGACACTACAGTAAGTTGATCTTTAAGGTATGTCAACTCCAGCTACATAGCTATGGAAATAGTGAACCTGGAGTTGTGTACCTTAAGTCAACTTTCTGTGGTAGCATAGACATAGGCTGATTGAGATGTATCCACGTAATCCTGGCAAGTGACCCATATTCCCATATTTCAGTGGAAGGCGGAAAACAACCCCTGAGGGTATTGCCAGTCTGTTCTGAGGGAAAATTTCTTCCTGCCCCACATACGTCAGTCAGTTAGATCCTGAGCAGGTGAGCAAGAATCAGGCAGCCAAGCAACTGACAAAGAGAGAGAGAGGATGCTCGGCACCACCTTGGCCCTCCCCTGTGTCCTATCTCCAGTTGTGGCTGTGCCTGAGGAAGGAGACTGGACAAAACAACCAGACTAACCCAGAATATAATTGGGGGAAGGAGGAAATCCTTCCTGACCCCCTGAAAGTGGCCTGCTAAAGCCCTGAACCATGAGCTTTTAGGACCATATAACACAAACTGGAAGTGAGGCCAGGGCCATTGACAACTACCTCCCACCCTCCCTTACACAATCACACTCATAAATGTTGTTGTCTGTCTCCACAACTCTTCCTGTACAAAAAAACTCACTCTTCTGATGATTAGAAACCTTCCTCTAATTTCCAGCCTCAATTTATTCATGTTCAGCTTACACCTAATCGTTGTTATGCCATCATTGTCCTTTAGTTTAAATAGCTTTATGTCCTTTCTACTGCTTATTCCTCTGATGTACTTACGGAGAGCAATCATATCCCCTCTCAGCCTTCATTTTTACTGAGCTAAACAAGCCACGATCTTCTATCTTTGTCACATAAAACCGACCCTCCATTCCCCCAATCACCCTAGTAGCTCTTCTCTGCACCTCTTCCTATTTTAATTATTTTTTTCTTGAACAGGGGTGACCAGATCTGCACACAGTATTCCAGAGGAGGTCTCACCAGTGCCTTGTTCAGTGACATTCATGCTTCTCTGTCCACACTGGATATGCCTCATCCTGGTACAATCTAGCATTGCAATTGCCCTTTTCATAGCTACATCACATTGATGGTTCACAATAATCTTGTAATCAAGCCACACACCCAGGCAGTTCCAATGGCAGGGTGGGGGCAATGGGGACAACTGCTCCAGGGCCCAGTAATTCAAAAGAACCCCAAGTCCCCGGTTGCCATTGCTGTTACTGTTGCAGTAGTGGCTGCCAGAGGCCTGGGACTTTTAAGTTGGTACCAGAACCCTGTATGGCACACTTTGGGCAATATTGAGGGTTGCCTGGGATAGGTACAGTGTGCTCCTGTCAGCGCTGAGGCTTCCTGAGGGAAGCTAACCTTAGTCCTGCACCTATTGCCCAAGGTCCTGCCCCCTTGTGGGGACTCAGAGCTGCCCCTCCCCCTCCATCTTGCCCAGGGGCCCACTGAGTCTGTCAGCTCCTCTGTACCCAGGTCTCTCTCCTCTGTTGTTTCTACTTCCAAACCCCCAGCTTGTATCAGAAATTCTTATTCTTGGACCATAAGTGCATGACCTTTCATTGTGTACTGTTGACTTTCGTACCATTCCTGTCACTCCAGTCTTCAAGGCCAGCCAGATCTTCAAGCAGAATATTTTGATCCTCCTCAGTTTTGATGATGCCTCCCAACTTCGTATCGTGAGCAAATTCCATTAGCACACACAGCTTTTTGTGCCAAGGTCATTGATAAAAATACTGGCTAAGACTGGGGCCAAGATTGATCTGAGGAAGTCCACTAGTAACCCTTCTCCAGTCTGATAGTTCACCTTGCAGCACAATCAGTTGCCCTTCTGCCCTTTAGCCAGTTCCTTAAAATCTTGTAATAACCCCATTTTCTCCAACGTAACTGAGGTCCAATACTTTACTGAAGTCCAAATATATCAACCCTATTGCACATCCCTTAATTAAAAAATCAGTTATTTTCTCAAAGAAGCAAATCTGGCTTGATCTACCTTTGGGAAACCCATGTTGCATTTCATCACCTTTACCATTTACCTCTATACATGTAATTATTGTTTCCTTCACAGTTTGCTCTAAAGCCCTGTATACTTTTGAAATCAAACTAGCAGGTCCGTATTGCCGTGATAATTTTGTTTTCCTGTTTGTAGGTATAGATATGACATTAGCTATTCCCAGTCCCACATTGCTTCTCCAGATCACAAATACATTTATTTGTCTGGAGTGTTTCCTTACAATTTTTTCCCCTCCTTGCTTAGAATACAAAAGTCAGATAGCCTTTGTATAGTTGATTTGGAAAGAAATTCTAAACCTCCTTTACATTTAAATCCTGCATCTGTTCCGTCTACTTGACTTCTTTAATTCCCTTAATTAACTTCAGTGCACTTATACCAAGTGGGAAACTGGGCCCAATATTCTCCTTAAATAATTCCCCTTTAGCTGTGGAATACTTGATAAAAGACCCAGTTAAAATTTTTTATCAAAAAAATTTCCTAGCAAATTATGCAGTTTCATCAAAATGGAAATTTCCCATGAGAAAATTTGACTTTTGACATTTTTTTCTCATTTTTCAGTGGGAAAATTGTAAATGAAACTTTTGTTGCAAACTCCTGATCTACACTAGAGGGTAAGTTCAAATTAAGATATGAAACTTCAGCTACGTTAATTGTGTGCGTTAAATCGAAGTGTCTTAATTTCAATTTTGGCACCATCCACATGGCAGGAAGTCGAAGGGAGCACACGACTTCCCTTACTCCTCATAGAAGCAAGACTATTGGCATCGATGGGAACACCCTCTCAGTTCTTCACTAGACCCACTAATTCGAATCCCAGAAAATTAACTGAGGCTGCTTTGATCTTATCTGTAGTATAGACGTGGCCAAATTGACATTTCAGCATTTCCACCTGTTAAAAAGTGATGCTTTTGAAAAGTCAAATGTTGATATTTTGAGACATTTTGTGTTTAATATTTCAGAACTAAAATTTTCTTTTTGAAACTTTTTGCTCTGTGGAAGTTTTTGAATTTCAGATGTCTGTCTATATTATTTATTGGAATAAAAACAAATACTGAAATTTCAAAATTTCTCCTGGGACAAAAATATAATTTCCCCAACAACTGTACGTGAGAGAGGCTACGTAGTACTACCTAAACATCAGATCAGTGAACATGAGTGTAGTCCATTCCACAAATGACACCTCACTCTACTCCTATTTAAGTCAGAGACTATTATCCTGAATGGCTCAGCTGAGTTGAAGTGTTGCAATAGCACACAAGGAGAATTCTGTGGAGACAGGAAGCAAGAAGCAGTGATAAGTGACTAAGTCTCAGCATCAGAACAAGTTAATAAATAGGGGTGCTCAAGGGAGTTTGGTGGTTCATTATATTTATTAACTGCCTGGAAAAGGGGGTGAATAGTGAGTTGGCAATATTTGCTGATGGCAGTTATGTAGGTTAGTCAGGAAAGGCAAGGAAGGATTTGAGGAACTCCAGAAGGACCTAATTAAGCAACGTAGTGGTGAATACAATTCAGAGGGAAGGAACAATTTAGACTACCCCTACACACTGACAGACTTTGAACCAGATCTTTCAGGGGAAAGAAAATTGTTGTTGAGTGCTTCTATTCACTACTCTAGTGTTGGTCAAAAATGGATAAGATGATGTGGTGAAAATTAATACAATGGAAAAATATCATGCTATTATATAAATTAATGTTTCCAGCTCAGCTTTGGTGCTGTATTTGCTTTAGATCAACTCCATCTAGGAAAAAAAAAAGACAAAGAAGAACTAAAGTTCTAAAGGCATTGAAGGAATGCCTCAGCATGAGGAATGACTGAAAAGATTAGGAAGGCTTAGTTTAAAAAATAATTGGAGAAAGGTCAAAAAACTAATACATTACAGAGAGAAGACCAACTGGACACTTCTGTTTACCCTGTCTTAGACAAATTGATAGGCAATAGATATTAAATGGATTAGAAGTAATATAATTGTATGCAACATTTAATTAAATGGGTCTCCTTCACTGCAATAAAATATTACTAAGACAAATTGCTTAGTAAAATTTGGAAAAGAGTGATGCTTATATGAATCACATGGGGGTATCAATTCTTGTGCTTTTGGGCATTAGTTGATCAACAAGGAGGGTTGGGAAAAAGTTTCCCTGCCTGATATATTATTTCATAACTGAGTGCATTACTAGAGTTTTAGGGCCTGAGGATGGAAATTTCAAAAGCAGTCAGCACTGGCCTACCTCTACTTCATAGGGAGGAGAGGTCAGCCAATGCTGGGAGCTTTTTGAAATCCCACTTTTAATTCTAACTCTGAAGTATCCAGTGCTGACCAGTGTTGGAGATAGATAGCACAGCTGATGAGACTGGCTGTTTTGGCCTTTTCCAGCATTCTCTGTTCCTGCTCCAGCAGCCAACTAACATAAGTAAAACATTTCTGCTACATATTTCTTTTATGTGGCCCTTTTTAGCCATTCAAGTCATCTGCAATGTGTTACAAGAATTGCCAAGGAAGAGAAAGCAGAATTATTTTTAGTGTTTGCCCTAGTTTCTTGGTAGGTTTCTTTGGTGCTATCATTTACTATGGCACACTATAAGCAGAGTAGTTACTTTTACCATACAGGTACTCACACAAAAATGTGTTTACAGATCACTTGGGCATTAGAAATGGGTAGTTTTGAAGTTCTTATCAAATGCTGTTCTTCACAAAATAAAAATATTAGATGATGCATAAGACAAAGAGGGAGATGTACAGACCCAATGCACTGTAAAATAATCTTCAATACTCCCTGCTATACCAGATTTTATGTAGCTTGCAAAGGCCTAATCTAAAGCCCATTGCAGTCCTGGAATGTCAATGGATTAAGAGCCAAAAATGCATGTAATTTCTGCGTGGCTATTCCCCTGCTATTTCAGCTGAGTCTCACCTGAGCAGAGAGAAAAATACTGTGGAGACTTTGTAATTAGCACAAATCTGTATGAAAGTTTGGCATCAAGTGCGCTTGAAAATCCCATTAGATTCCTATTTGTGTCTTTAGGCACCTAAATACTTTTTAAAATCTGACCCTCAGTGGCTAAGGAGAACGTCTGATCAGTCATCAAAGGAATGTTCTTTATATGTTCCAGTGAGGCAACTCCTCTGAAATGTCATGTGCCAATGAAAGCATAAATCCCCATGGTGTCTATCAAGGAGGACTTGTCCTTCTCAAATTCAAGATATGTCTAGTGTTTCAATAGAGTACCCAGTACTCATTTGTCAGGCTTTGCTATAAGGGGCTGGGTCAATGGAGGAGTTGCTCCAATGAGTGCTTGCTGGTGTCCATTGAAGGTGAATCCTTTGGTTTGTATCAAAGGTGTCTCTTTTTTTAATCAACTGAAAACTCCATGGTTAGACTCGAGTAATTTTAATCAATCATTTGTATGTCTAAAATAACACCCCTTTCCCCCTCAAGGAAAGAGGCGAAGGAAGAAACATGCACTTTTGTTTCATGGCATGTGCTATCTCTCTGGTGCAGTATAATTAATGTATTTTCATGCTGGCTGGCCTGCTCTGTCTGCCCTTTGTGAGCGATGAAGTCTATCGAACTGTTATTTGTTTTCACGTTGTGTGAGGAAGAATTAAGCCACTGCAATGTTCAATACCAATAAATGATCCGGAACTCCATAAAAACATTGATTATGTTACAGTTAAAGGTGTCTCAGTGCTCTTCTGGAGAGCTGGGGTGCCATCTTCATTCCGCTCATGACAGGACTTGTGGGCGATTGTCTCTAGAGATTAGGAGAGGCTTTAAAGCTAAGAAATCAGTTGAGAGATTGTGAAGAACAGAGGGGATTTTCTCTGTTATCATTTTAAATGTCTTTTAAAAAGATTCAGGAGGAATGTGCTGGCAAAAGGTGTCAAACGCACAGCTTTGAAAGGAGCGGAGTCCTTACCTCTGTGCTTCAACCCTGACATGCAGAGAGGATAGTTAATCTTCAGAACTGTTTGGTCCTTGACATTTCTACTAGGGCTATCATCAGTGATGGTAATTAGTGCTGATTGTGATACTGTGTGGAGAACAGTAGGAAGGAGGGGAAGAGTGTGAAAACCTGGCTTTTAGGAAATGGACTGAGCCCAGCAATGCATTTTTCACAATGCATTTATTTTCACTAAATAGCCATCAGACGGCAACAACTTTCAGTCACTATCAGCCTGAAATGAGTAGCATTCTAGGTGTGAAAGCCTCATCGTCCCTTCATCCAGTCCTCCGAGTCAGCCACTCGCCCCCATAATTCATCGTTGCCTTTTGCAAACATCATATAATGCATATGCGAGTCTTTGTGCTAGTGAGTGAGAGCCTGAGAGTTCTGGTTAAAATCAGACATAGTGTCAGACACTCGGCGGTGCAAGTTGGCCTACCTCTATTGCCTTCAGCGGAGCTATGCTATTTTATAACCAGAGGAGAGCCTGGCACAGAGTATAAACAGCTGTAGAGTAAACATACCTTCACACAGCCCTGCTAAATGTTTTCCCCGACAACTTCCCTTGATATTTCCATTCTAGGGCCACACAAAGATATAACAATGTGTCTCAGACCTCCCTGAACATCAAGACCCTCAGTCCTAGCACTCCATCCAGATCACTCCATCCAGATCTACCTTACTCCTGACCTGTGGGATCCCCACTATTACAGCAGCAACATTGCCTTTAGCTTCTGGTACCGAATAAAATAGCTATCTACAATTTATCTGTATTTACTAGGAATTACTTAAGTACATATTCTTGGGAACTTCTTACTGTCCTTAAGCCCTTTAATTAAAAAGGGACCTTCCTAAATACCACATGCAAAGTAATTAAATGCATTACTTAGTTAATGAATGCATCATGTCATTATTGAACATTGCTACAAATTGCTAAATGTCGCTGCAAATTGTAGAATGAGTGCATTTGTTTACTATTAGCAGTCATTTCAATTATACCATTGAAAGTCAGAGTTCAGAAATAAAACCCTCTGCTCTTACTTTGAGCCCCACAGAGCACACTGAGTTGGGGAAGGGGTGGAGGGATGTCTCCTTTTCTGGTGACAGGCAAATATGGGAGAGCCAATGTTCTAATCAGGGCTGAAGAACCATGTAGACAGCCAATGGTAAAACGTGGAAGCAGAGGACACACTGGAAAAACACAATAGTCCATGTAGTTCATTATCTTGTCTTTCATAGTGTCCAGCAGTGCTGCAGAAAACAGTTATGGGACAACCTGTCCTTTATGGAAAGTTTCTTCTTAAACCCAAATAGTTAGAGACAGCCCCCAGACTTGAAGCCCCTGAGTGGAAGAATTTCTATTTGTATCCATACTCCTTTACTTTCTAACTCTAAATAGTTTTGTTCACCATATCAATGTTCAATCCATTTTGGGACCTGCTAAGCTCTTGGCCTCAACGAAGCTGTGTGGCAATGGGTTGTGCAGGTGAATTGTGCGCTGTGTGGAAAAGAATTTCCTTTTACTGGTTAGAAGTTGGCTGATACTCTGTTACATCAAATGTCCCCTGGTTATTGTATTTTGAGAGGGACTGAACAGGAGTCCCTAGTCTTCCTTCTGTATGGCATTCATTATGTTATGCCGTGTAGCTGTAACTTTGTCAGTCCCAGGTTATTAGAGAGACAAAGTAGGTGAGATAACATTGTTGGTCCAATAAAAATATCACCTCACCCACCTGACCTCATTCACTATTTCATATAATTATCAGGTCTCCTCTTAACTGTCTCATCTCTAAAGTAACGTTACCCATCTTTTCACTCCCTCAGTGAGAACAGGACCAGCTAAATAAACCTTAATGCAGGCTGAAGAAGTGAAAGAAATATCTAGAGAGAAGACTTTGAGAATCAAAAGTGTCAGGCCTACTCAGTTGCAGGGCTTGGGAGCAGAGTTGGTTGGAATAATTAATATTATTAATATTTTTCCTTCAAATAATTATTCTATTTTTTCATTATTGGACCACACTGAGTTAAAAGTATAAGAGTTAGTTCCTGAAGAAACAAGAATAAGAAAATTAAACCCTGGTATGGGTTAGGGGGATGGAAGTGAAGATTTTGTGTCTTTCTCCAATGGAGAGGCTTTCAAAGCTTACCACATGCATTCTACTGGGAGCAGGAGCAAGGACATTCATGGTGAGCAGAGAGAGGTCTTTGACTATCATGGCTGTTTCAGTTGGAGGGGACTAGTCTTCCAGAAGATGTAAATATCTTGAGGGTTTTAGATGTTCCTGCCCTGGGACTGCAGATTAGTTGGATGGTTCAGTGTGGGTTGTTGAATTACATTTATCGGTCTCTCCTTACTGGGGAGATGGGCAGAATTTAATATTATTCAGTCCCACAAATCAGGTTGCATGTTCTTTGTAGCCCTGGAATGAAAAGGTCACACTCACTTCACTGGTGAGTGAAATGGTGACTAGACCCAGATCACCTTTAGTAACTCTGTGTGCCTCTGACCCTTTGTTTCTGCTTCTCCCTCCGAGGTCATCCAGGCCCCGGGTGGGTGTGTAAGCAAAGGCTTTCAGAACACTATCTTTGCTGTCCCAAACAAATAACCAGCAGAGGGCTAGCTTTGTTGTTTTATTTTGTTCTTGTTTATTTGCTCTCCTCAGTCACCCACATCAAGCACTCCTTAATGGAAGACTCTACTTCCCATGTTTAAGATAGGGCATGACCTTCAAGCCCCATCTGAAGCTTGCTGCTATTTCTCTGGCATGTGCAACTGTCAAAGCAAACAAGCCACACAGCGCCTGAAGGAAACAGATCAGTCAAGGCAGTCGAAGAATGCACATTTGTAGTCACCTGCTATCCCCATCCTCCCTCAGAACAACAAAACAAAAGCCAGGAGAATAAATTACAAGGGAACCCTTGCAGTTTTATGACGCACTTTGTATGCCATGAGCCGGCCACTGCCGTCCATGCCTCTTCACTGCCAGAGAAAGCAAGGGTGAATACAGATTTGATTTGTCACACAGCACAAGATGTATGGGCAGCATTAGGGAA
This sequence comes from Pelochelys cantorii, assembly GCA_032595735.1. Classification (NCBI taxonomy): domain Eukaryota; kingdom Metazoa; phylum Chordata; order Testudines; family Trionychidae; genus Pelochelys; species Pelochelys cantorii. The sequence goes on from CM064326.1 coordinate 243,785,258, forward strand.
ATGACACTTGGAGCGGAACATAATAAAAAGTGTCTCACTAGGGAGGCTGGCTGGCTGGCCAGCTTTATGAAATGTTATTACCACGTTGTTTACTCCACTCATTTCAAGGTATTTATAACATATGCAATAGTCTGTCATTTTTCTTCTACAGACGCTACACAAAGGGGAGGGGGCAAATTGGAGACAGGAAAAGAGATGAGATCCAGGTATTCCCAGATTTGAAACAGAGGGTGAGGGATGGCCAGATACTGTGTGCAATTCATTAACTCGATGTATTATGGAGCAATCTCCTCTACAATATTATAAATCTATCTGGAAAGAAGAAACTTCAGTTGATGGGCTAGAGCTGTGCTCCAGCATAGCAACATCCATATTCCTCTCTCATGGTATCTCTTAGGCTTTGTCTACACTGGCAATTGAGTGACAGGTGCTTAAACATTCTCTCCCTCCCCCCTTTACCACAGGGCAAAAGCTTTGCTGCAGCAAGTACTAGTGTAAACGCTGCATTGTCAGCAAGAGAGTGTGTGTAAAGGGTGGAAGTTTTTTGCTGGCAAAAGTGCCAACAAGTAGTGTTTACACTGGCCGACTTTTAGCGACATAGCAACATGGCTGTGTCTCTAAAAGCTGTGCAGTGTAGACAAAGACTTAATTGTAATATATTGCATTCCTTGTCCATTGCTACACTTTTCCCCAGACTCCTCCCTGTCAGACTTTCGATCTTTTCTTTAGCTCAACAACTTATTCACATATCTCAGTGCAGAAAATCCTAGCTCCTGATCATTCCCAAAGGTAGATTGCTCAGCCCTCACCATTCACCAGACTGGGAGATTCAGTGATGATAGCTGGTCATTGTTGTAATGTTCTTCGCAAAACCCTCAGGATGTGTTTACAATGCAGCACTATTTTGGGATACCTGAGGTATCCCGAAATAGCTATCCTGCATCTTAGCAGCGCGCCTGTTATTTTGAAATATAACGGGCTCACTATTCTCAACATTCCATGAGGCATAAGGGATGTTTCGGAATAGCAATTTATTTCTAAATAAGTTCTGTGTAGACAGTGTCAAATTTCGAATTAAGATTGAAATAAGATACGCAATTTGCATAGCTCAAATTGCGTATCTTACGTTGAGCCTCAGGTGCAGTGTAGACACATCAGTGTCAGATACATGGCCATCTGACATCCTATTAGTAATGTTTTTTAATGTTTTCAATATCACACAGTTAATTAAGGTTCATTATGAGTCAGCCCTGTATTATTATATTCAGTCCTCACAAGTGTCAGACTAAGTGAGTCTAAAGGAGTTGCACAAAAATGCACTGTAAGTCACTGGCAGATCAGAGAATGGAATATAGGAGTCCTGGCTTCTAGTCACCGGTGCTTAGGAGTATGTCTACATTACATGGCTCCGTTGATGGAGCCATGTAGATGAGGGTTGTAGACATAGCAAAATGAAGTGGCAATTTAAATAATCGCTGCTTCATTTACATCAAAATGGCTGCCGTGCTGTGCCGATCAGCTGTTTGTCGGCACAGCGCGGGAGTCTGGACGCTCGGCGGTCGACATCAAAAGCCTTTGTCGACCGCCCCGTTATGCCTCCTGGGATGAGGTTTACCGGGGCGGCTGACAAAGGCTTTTGATGTCGACCGCCGAGCAGCCAGACTCCCACGCTGTGCCGACAAACAGCTGATCGGCACAGCGCAGCAGCCATTTTGATGTAAATGAAGCGGCGATTATTTAAATCGCCGCTTCATTTTGCTATGTCTACAACCGTCATCTACATGGCTCCGTTGACAGAGCCATGTAGTGTAGATGTACCCTAACAGAGCAAGCCCTCCCTTAGGATATTATCTAAAGAGAGAACTATCTCATGACCTATTTCTAAATGCTGATATTTTTGGTGTCTCATGAATACATACACATCACTGGCAAGCAATGATCTTACAGCTAGGTAATCACTGTCTTGCCCTTTCTGTCAGCATTTTGGAGGAACATTCTGGAAATTAAATCCCAATTTTCTGGAACAATGACAGCAGGTTTCCTTGTTTCCCCCTGAGGTCCCCTTCAGAACAAATCCAGCAATCGAAAAAGAGCATCTGAGTTCTACAACCATGTGCCAAATGGAACATGGGATTCCATGCAACTACACGTAATCTAATCTACTCTGTATCTGAGAGATTTTTTGTGTCTGTCCATCTATGAGTCTGTTTGTTCAAGAACTCCTCCTAAACAGTAAGAGCTAGAACTACCAAATTTGATATGCAGCTTTCTCACATCATAACTTAAAGTAAGGTCAGGGTTTGGTTGTGCCAAGACAATGGGATGTGCCTGGAATGTGATAGTTGCTCATAAAATGCAAAGGGAGAGGTCTGCTAGCAGGGACAGTTATATTGTAGAAAACAAAACAAAAAAAAATCCTGAAAGGTTCCAAAAGGATTTTTTAAACACACAGTACTTCAAATCCCAGATTCAGTGCTTTTCTTTGGCAGAGTGTTAGAGAAAGAAAAGGAAAAGATGACCAGGAAGTAGAAATACCAAGCAGAATATGTTTCACATCTGAGTCCATTCAAGAAGGAGGAAAAACCTAATCAATGTATCTTTGCTAACATGCCGGGGAAGGGAGTCAGTGTAAAGTAGTAAGATTTGGAGTAAAGTTTAATGGAAGGAAAAGATGTAGCAACTGATAATATGTACCAGACAATCTGTAGGGGAACATAAGCGTTTGGAATCATCTCAACAGGTTTCTTGAACTGGTATCTGATGATCAGGTATACAGATTGTTGACTATAATGAGTTCGGAGCCATGAACATTTCTGGGAGTTCTCTAACTGGCTTTTTGAAAGATCTTTTGTTAAACAAAAGGAGGGAAAGGTGTAATGATAAATGCAAACAGCTTTTTGACTGTGGCCTATGCTTCAATTAGTAGCAAACTGTAAGTCAAGAAAAAGGGAATTCCTTGAGGAAATGTTTGCTCTTTTGCCTGTGTGTGGTGCACAGTGTTATTAAGAAATATCTTTTAGAAAAGTCAGCAAATGTTACAAAAGATAGATGAGGTAAATCTAGGTTCCATCTCTCTATGTTATGGAAGCACCATTCTGGCTCTATAATTAAGGTTGTGCTGAGAGGTGTAATCAAAGCATGATTTGAATTTATTTGTTTTGCGAGAATAATAAGGCATATCCTCCAAATACTTAAAGGACTTACTGAATGACATTTCTAAGGATTTGAAAGTACACAGAACTCCTGCACTCAACAAACAAATCCAGACTAAAAATTACATTGTATCAGAATGCACGCTCACAAAGTGGCCTTAATTCTACCATTTCCTAATTTGAATGTGTTTGACTTTGTAATTGTAATAATGTTCTTTTAATGTAGCTTTAGATGTGATGTAAAGACCCATATTTCCTAGCACATGCCAAATACTTTGCATTGCTCAGGCAATAGAAAGCAGACATAAGCTGTAAACCTAGTTTAACTGTCTGGTTTATGGCTATGTTACATCACTGGAATGGTTTAAAAAAAAGTCAGCCAATGTAGCAGTGAATGTGGCCCATGTTCCCTCTCTTCTTTTCTCTTTTTTGCTCACGTGTAGTGATTTCTCTTAGCAATTTTTGACCCATTTAGACATAAATGATCTTGGGTTTCCATTAAGAGGGGAAATGTTAATATTCTCTAAAGCTTCATTCATCAAGCTTCAGTTCTTCCTGACGTATCAACAATCACTGCCTTTTCTTGCCTCTTTTTCTGGCTCACTGTTATTTTTCTTTTGAACTTCCTCTTGCTCTTTTTCTCCCCTTTGCATTCCTCCAGTGTCCCTTTCTGTCCCCTTTCTTTCCCACATTTCCCCCTTCTTCTATCCCTTTGTCTCTCACTCTCTTCTCATCCCTCCCTTCCTAGCTCTCTCCCTCATCCATTCCTTGGTTTTCCACAATTGCCCTATCCTGAGTTCCTCCTTCCTACCTCTTCATTGTCCCCCTGGCAAAGTACACACCTGGGTTTCTGCATAACCTCTCCCCTACTGTGGTGATGGGTGCTCCTAACAAAGTTTTCATATATCATCTTTGCCCAGTGGTATCTTTCTTTGGACTGCATCTAACTTCCCAATACCTGAGTCAGACAGTTTGAAACTGAATATGATCAAATTGCAGGTGGAAACCAAACAAGAGAGGCATTTAATGCTATAGAAAGGAAATACAGACACCTAAGTCCAGGCCAGTTTGCCCTTTAGGATCTCTGTGAGGCCATTTATAGAGTCATTTTTCTAAGTGTAGCTACAGTTCAGGGACATAATTCTTTGGTCCAGACAAGGGGTGTTCATGTGCATGAGAGTAAAGTTGGGTTTAGGCCACTTTTGTGCTCTCCTAATCCCCAAGACTGCTGAGGGACAGTTTGGCCCATGTCTTACATTAGAGCAGATTGATGGCCCTTGTAATGGCACTCAGGTAGCTGTTGTTGTAGCTGAGAAATCAATATCAAGCCATGAATATGTTTCATATGTGCCCCCACTCTGGTGTATGGAGGCATATGTCATGATTCCCTCTTCCTATGGAAACTCTCAGTGGATCACTTAAAATGGCTTTCTGTCCCTGGAATGATATAGCCCAGTGATTTTTTTTATCCTTTTTAATTTGCAAGCCCCTGCAAATTTTGAGTGGGAGGTGAGGACTCCAAATGGAAATCACAGACATAGTCTGCTGACCCCCACGAGTTCATGGATGAGAATCACTGTTTTATGGAAATTACAACCTTTCACAGACCCTTTAGATGTATTTTGTGGGCCTCCACGGATCTGCAGACCACAGGTTGAAAACCACTGCTATAGTCTTATCAGAGTCAATGATCTGGCTTTTAGGCCCTTACTTTTAATTAAGATTTGGACTGAAAAACACATTTTAAATAAAACATCTAACTGGTAACACTTTGCCAATTTAAAAAAAAAAAGTTTTAGGCATTGACCTTTTCCTCAGCTTATGTGATTTTTCTTCAGTTTCTGGAAAAGACAACCACCAACTGGCTCTTCACTTTCTTCCTTTTCCATCACACATATACTTCAGGTAGATTTGAGACTCCGTAATGAGAAATAAGATTAAGCTAAAGGCAAGTTAATAATTCTGACACAGGCTGAAACTGTAATGAAAAGAACTTAAGAATAGTATTTTAATACACCTATGTTCCAAGCAGAATCACCTGAGAATATGTGATCACAGAAAAAAGATTTAAGCCCCTGTTTGCATGAAGCCTGTCTTATTTAGCACTCATGAAAAATATATCAGGAAGGCCCAGATGGATTAATAAGATAAAACATATCCTGTATGACTCATAAACTGATCTCTTAAAATAGTAAATCAGATATGCTGTCTTCCAGCAGAAAAAGCTGTTTTGTAGTGGGGGGCAGGGATGCATGCGTGTGTGTAGAGAGAGAGTGTATAGAGTATATGTGTGTAGAGTGTGTGTGTGTGTATACAATAAATCAATTGAGGCACTGAAAAGCAACATTAAAAATTAGCTGCCATTTATTTCCAGAGAACTGATCATTACCCAGTGTTCTGATGGAGAAGAGTGCATTTTTTTTAGACCTACTGTTAAACAGTTAACTAAAAAGAACGCACTAAACTATGCACCGATTTGTGTGGAGAAACTCTTCACTATGTAGGGTTGGGATCAGAGGAGGGAATCCAGCCAAAAATATACATTTGTTAACATAGTTTTTTAAAATGACCACTCCCTGTGTGAATTCCTCCATCACTTTCTCTGGTTTACTGAAAATATTCCACAGTGCATCAGCTTTACATTGCTGATAAGCTACTTTGATTCTAATGAAACACTATGTTTCAGTGGGCCAGATTCTGTCACCCTTCCTGATTAATAAACAGTAATTCACTCCACAAGGAATCCCAATGAAATCAGTGAGATTCTTTGCAGAGTAAAGAATAGATTTATAAAGGTATTTAGCTGCCTAAAGAGACAGACAGACGTCTAAAGGGACTGAGGCACCTAACTCCCAGAGAAGGTCAATGAATATTGTATCAGGCCTAAAGTAGAGTCTAGCCCTGGAATGTGATTAAGCTTTACTGTTCACCTTTAAAGCCAGGACCAGTTGAGGCTACATGTAAGGTTGCCAGGTGTCCAGTTTTGAACCGGACAGTCCAGTATTTGAGCTTTCTGTTTGGGAAAAAAATTGAGAAAATATAAATGAGAAAATAGAAATGTCCGGTATTTTCTAAATAAGATGTAATGTAGATTGTGATGTAATGTCAGGTGTGTCCAGTATTTTTGTTGAAACATCTGGCAACCCTAGCTACACGATTTCAATGATGTAATAAAATACTTTGTGACGCAGGTATAATGTTATCACTAGGAAGAAAGGAAATAGCCCCCCTAGTGTTCTGGTCTGTGGGTGGCAGAGTAATATTTGTTGTGATTCACTGAGGAGCAATTGCTGCAGGAAGTTACAAAACTGCATTTCAGCAGCGGATACACAGGCAGTTACAGAAGTCACAATGAATGTACACAACTTTACAATCCATTTATCAAAGTGCCTGCAGTTCCCAAATTGAGGCAGGTGAAGCAATAATACAGGAAAAGCCAGGAAAGTAAATCTGTATCCAGAGAATTTTAATAAATAAAAAGTTTAAAAAAAACCACACAAACAGTGCAGACCAACTGGGCTCTTGCCAGTTCTTGTTATTGCAGCTAGAGCCTGGCACTTGCTTTTTTACTGTTCCATTGAACAGAGATATATGGAATAAAGGATCTCTTACTGTTCAGCCCATAAAGATGAAAGAGAAGGGGAGCGATAAGAATGAATCACCTATTATTTAATGGGCTTTCTTAGACCAGGACTGCATGACTCACACTGACTTCGCTGAATAACTTCTCAGCTTTGATCCAGGGTTTAGCCTAGCACTGTTGCATTAAATGAATCCTCTTAGGTTTTTTTACTCCTGTCTCAGCACCCGCTTTTTCCATTATCTTTGAACATTCTCCCTTAGGAAAGGAGTATCATGAGTAAATGGCCACCACCAATGACTTGCAGAGGAATTCCACTAATTCCTACCAATTTATTGCCATAATTTACTGCAGATAGCACACAGTAAAATAAATGGCATATAATTTATTTATCAGTGAAGGTTCAGCGCCTTTTATAATTTATCTTTTGGGGGAGAAATAACACATACATCACAGAATTGTGGCATATTTTTTATTATTTTTATTATAATTATTATTTGTGGTACCCAGAGATGCCATAGTGCAAAGCACTGTGTTAGCACTTGGTGAGAACCAATTTCTGCACTGTACACACTACAGTCCAACTAGCAACACAGACGAAAAGCGGGAAAACCTTCCAAGGAGAAAATTGGGAATGGAGGCCCAGATATTAAAAATGTTTAATTTCCTTCTCAAGGTAAATAAATACAATGGCATCATGTAAGGATCCAACACTTATACTTGCACAGCCTTAATGGCTCTTTTTATACTTTACAATTTAAACTTCCAAGACATAGGAATGGCGCAGTAAAATCTGGACAGTCCTGAGGGAGGGACATGTGTGCTAAGCCTAATCTATCTATTATGATTAGACCTGGGCAAATAATGGAAACAAATATTGAAAATGTCATGGAATTCCTGAAATATGGTTTTATTTACAAATGTAGGAACAGCTCCTCCAGTGGTATGGCATAGCACCATGCCAATTTATACAAGGGAACATGGCCCTTCATGTATCCAGCTCAAACACTGATATGATAAATAACCTTAAAACTTACCTAGGTGCCTTCATGAGTGAGCTATGGGTAGCTGACCTCACTGATGCTTCTGTTTTGAGTGTTTTCCTAGAAAGAAATCGAAAAGAATCAAAGCAGAATGATCCCTGTAGACTGGGGGAGTGTCAGGGTTACTGTAGTGAGGAAGGAAACACCTAGTCACTCAAGGCATGTGTGTTTGGGATCAGAAGCTGAAACTGGTGGGTAACTGCTGGTAAAGTAAGTGGAGGGACAGAGGAAAGAGAGAATGCAGAGCCTGCTAGGATAAAGCTCAAGCAATGAGAAAGCACTGCTGTAGCAAACCTGTGCTACTAATATCTCATGAGGGGTGGAAAAATAATAGTTTCTTTAGATTGCATGGTCATAACCTATCCACTGACCTTTGTTTGTATTGGAAAAGAATCTGCATGTTCCCATTTGCAAAGATGCTGCCATTTTCTTATCACAGGATGAGACAGGAATGAAAAACGGAGGATGAATGGAGGCACAGGGCCAAATTCATCCCTGCCTATGGGCGGCTTTACCTCATGCTCCAGATGCTCATCCAAAGAGCTGCTGAACTGATGCAAACAAGTTTGCCCCAACCATAGAACTGAAAGGCCCTGTGGAAGTGGTACAGCTCTGGCAGAGCTAGATCTGTATTTGTCATAGAAGCCCCTTATGCTGAGAGCATTCTGTGGAGGGGTCCAATACCTGTCCAGGACTCCTTTGCATCTCTCTGTGGGTATAACACCGCAATACTGTCTGTCAGGGCTGGATTATCCAATAGGCAGACTAAACACGTGCTTAGGGCACCAGCAAAGCAGGGGCACCAAAAAAAAAAAAGAGATTTTACGGTATAGTATTGTTTTTATTTTGAATTACATATGGGGGGGGGGCACCATAATCTTTTCAGTGCTTAGGGCCTCTAAAGTTCTTAATCCGGCCCTGCTGTCTTTGCTGCCTCAATCTGGGGTGCCTGAGCATCTACAAAGTAACCCATTGGCTCTGTCCCTCGCTTTTTTATGGAACAATCCATGCAAAGCCCAAGAGGGGGGAGGTGCATGACCCTTTAAATTGCTGCTGGAGCACTGCTCTAGGTGCTCTGTGCAGCTCTGAGGGCTGGGGAGGGGTGCTACAGTCCGGGCAGCACTGAGGATTGGCTGTCCCTGGTCCCGCCAGGGGCATGGAGCCAGCCTCCCTACACCTTGCCCAGTGGCTGTCAGACCCACAGGAAAGACATGCCTGGACCCTGTGGGTATAAACCATACATGGCTCTCTACATGCCCAAGCAATGCCTCTCCCCTCTACACTGCTATTTTTAGCGGTGTGGTGTCCCGCTTCCTCCTCCCTGCTGTAATATTTCCTTGCCACAGAGACAGGCTCTGCTAGGAAGGAGGTAGCAGAGAGAGGCTCCAACAGCTCTTCTCTGCTGCTGCCTCCCCACTCCTCTCTGCTAGGGCCTTTCACTGCCACATGTAACTACACACCACGGTATGGGGGCAGCGTGGTTTCAACTGTAGCATATAGCTACACTTACCATTGCCAGTGGTGTGTAGGGTAGACCTACCATTGAACAGCTTTGTAACGAGAGGTGCTACACAAATGTGAAATATTTCTATTAATTGCCAACTTCATTGCCCAGTCCTGCAGATGACCATGCAGAACAATCCCACTGCTGATCTCCCACCTGTGATTTGATATCACACTACTTTTCAAGATAGTGCCGTTGTAAGGCAAACGAACAGCTGCATTTACAGATCTCTGGCCTCGTCAGCTGCAACAGTGACTGGATGTATTTGCCATCTGTCAGCTGTGTGCCGGCTGCTATGAAAAGAGCTAGTGGCTGGAGTCCAGTTCCTGGTGGGCATTTCACCACATTTCACAACCACCATCACCACCTCTGATAATAAGCTCTACTGTTAATCATCTCAGCAAAGTCAAGTCAAAGACTGAAATGGCATAGAGTATAAAATACCTCTTGTGTGGTGATTCTTTCCTCCTGCTCAGAGACAGGCTTAGACAGCTTGTTGGGAATGAAGGAATCTTGCTCTACCATTACCCTTCTGTACAGATTCATGGGTACATTGAAAGCTGTGGTCTTTAAGGCTAATGGTGCTGATGTGCTCTATGAGTTTCCTGTAGTCATCATTGATTTTTGGAGTGGAAAATTTCCAAATATGCCATAGGACTCCCCTATGCCATCACTTTTAAACAGAGATGGCTTTAATTAGTGCTCGTTGTATTAAAGTCTCCAACATGCCCACTTGTGGTATTTTCTAGTTAATCACATTTGAAAGTGTTTTAAAATGTCAGCTCTGCACCACCTAGGGTTTTCCTTCCAGTAAGAGAACACTCACTATTCAATCTGACTAGTTCAGCTTTATGGTCCTAAGAAACCTAAGTGTTTTATAATAAGCCAGGCCAAGAAAGAAGTTGAAGAGCAACCAGTAGAAGACAAAATAACTAATAGCAAGGGGTTTTTAAGTACATTAGAAGCAGGAAGCCTGTCAAATAATCACTGGGGCCACTGGACAAGAGAGGTACTAAGTGGCACTCAAAGAGACAAGGCAGTTGTGGTGAAGCTAAATGAATTCTGTGCATCCATCTTCACTGCAGAGGATAGAGGGAGAGTACCACATCTGAGCCATTCTTATTCTTTTTAAATGACAAATCTGTGGAACTGTCCCAGGCTGAGGTGTCAGTAGAGGAAGTTTTAGAACAAACTGATAAATTACACATTAATATGTCACCAGGACCAGTTGGTATTCACCCAAAAGTTCTGAAAGAACTCAGATATGAAGTTATTGAATGACTAACTATGCTATGTATCCTATTGTTTAGATCAGCTTCTGTATCAGACCACTGGAGGATAGCTAATGTGATACCATTTTAAAAAAAAGACTGTGGCAGTGATCCTGGTAATTACAGGCTAATAAGTCTAACTTCAGTACCAGGCACATTGGTTTAACCTATAGTAAAGAACAGACTTATCAGACACATAGATTAACACAATATGTGGGGAAGAGACAACACAGCTTTTATACAGGAATATCATACCTCACAATCTATTAGGATTCTTTGAGGGTGTCAAGGAGCATATGGACAAGGGCAAGTCATTTGATATAGCCAACTTGAATTTTCAGAAGGCCTTTGACAAATTCCTCACCAAAAGCTTTTAAGCAAAGTAAATATAATTAACTAGAAAAAAATAGGAAACAAAGTGTAGGACTAAATGGTCAGTTTTCACAATGGAGAGAAGTAAATATCTGGGTCCCCAAAGGATCCATCCTGGGATCAGTGCTGTTCAATATATTTATAAATGATCTGGATAAAGAGACAAACAGTGAGGTGGCAAAGTCTGTAGAAAATACAAAGTTACTCAAGATAGTTAAGACCAAAACAGACTGCAAAGAGTTACAAAGGGATTTCACAAAACTGGGGGACTGGAATCAAAATGGCAGATGAAATATTAACAAAAAATGTTGACAAATACAAAATAATGCACATTGGAAAACATAATCCCAACTATTCATACACCACAATAGGAGGGGGAAATAAATTAGCTGTTAACACTTAAGACAGAGATTTAAGAGTCAACCTGGATAGTTCTCTGAGATCATCTGCTCAATGTGCAGCAGCAGTTAAAAAGATAACAGAATATAAGGAAACATTAGGAAATGGATAAATAATAAGACAAATCATATCATAATGCCACTATATAAATCCATAGGCATGCTCATACCTTGACTACTTCTTGCAGTTTTCCTGTCCCAAAAAGATACATTAGAACTGGGGGAAGGGGAGTACAGAGAAGAGCTGTGAAAATGACTGTGGGTATGGGCCATCTTACACAGGAGAGCTTAAAAAGACTGGGCCTGTTCTGCTTGAAAAAGAATCAACTGAGTGAGGTACATGAATCATGAGTGGTTCTGGTGAAAGTGAATAAGGAAGTGTTATTTACCCCTACCCATAAGAATCAGAAACCCAAAGAAATTAAAAGGCAGTAGGCTTAAAACAAACATAAGGAAGTACTTCTTCACACAAGGGGTAGTCTGCCTATGGAACTCATTGCCAGGAGATGTTGTGAAGACCAAAAATATAACTGGATTAAAAAAGAGTTAGATAATTCTCATAGAAGATAGGCCCATCAATAGCTGTTAGCCAAGAAGGCCAATGGTGCAACTTAATGTTCTGTATATCCCCAAACCTATGACAGTTAGAAGCTGGAACAGAACAACAGTAGATGAATCACTCAGTGAATTGCCTTGTTCTGTTCACTTCCTCTGGAACATGTGACACCAGCCACTGTTGGAAGACAAGATACTAGGCTAGCTGGACCAGTATGGTCATTCATATGTTCTTATAAAGTGGGAAGCAGACATTTTTGCTTGTATTTTTTAGCACTTTAATATTTCCTTTGTCTTAATCACTTGGTAACAAGGTCTTGTTCCACCCAACGCTACCGATGATGTAGATCTCTTTTGAGTTAGATATTATTCATAAACACAATAGCCCATGGTAGTCATATAACTTATTTTCTCCTTCTGTTAGTAACATAGAGGTCCAATCTTTGCCAGGAATGCTTCAGACCCATTCCTGTAACTTGTCCCCTGTGGCTATTTCCTTAGTTTTAATTTCAGGTGGTTTTTTAAATATGTTGTTCAAGGCTCCTCCACACAATAAGTTAATGACAAAGACTGAATTGCTTTCCTTTGATCAGTCTTTCCTTCTTAGATGCATTAATAGTATTATTTACCATTATTAACATGTTTTTTATTATTTACTATAATCTTTCACCCATAAAGAACCTTTTATTCTTTTATTAAGGGCCCCAGATTACTTTAGCAGCTTAAAGTGTTATTCAAGGCCTGAGATTGTCAAAGGAGTTCATGTGAGTTAGGAAGTTAAATCCTACTGAAATTCATTGTCAGTTGCCTAACTCCCTTAGGCTCCTCCAAAAATCGCAGCCTACAACATTAGATGAAAGAAAACACAAATGGGTGTGAACACAGATAAAGCCAAGTGTTTACAAATCTGAATGAAGAGCAGTTTTGCAGCTCTCTTCCAGCTTTTTTTGCAATGGGGGGGAGAGACAGAAACACAGGCTAAATTGTATTTAATTAGCAGCTTGTCAAAGGTGCTGGCAACTTTTAATAGGATGTAGGCCCCTCACCACCATCCGTGCCTTTGAAAGTCTCTTCCAAATTGTGAGGAAATGTGTATTAAGCTCCAATATGACACCCAGCGACCTGCTAACACTTCCTAAGACAGAAGCTGAACCCTGACGGAGGTCTCCAGGCCTGGCCTCTGGAGCTACGTCTAGAGTGCAGGCTTCTTTAAGAAGAAGCTTTTCCGGAAGAGATCTTCTGAAAAAACTTCTGAAAGAGAGCGTCCACACTGCAAAGCACATTGAAAAAGCAATCTACTTTTTCGAAAGATAGGGTCCACACTGAATGGACGCTATCTCACATTTAAACTGTGATTACTATGGACGGAGTGGCCACCAGGGCACCTGTGCTTTTTCCTTTTTCTTCTTGTTCCAAAAGAACTCCCTCTTCCCCATCCACACACGCCTTTTTCTGAAAGAGGTCTTTCAGAAAAAGGCTTCTGCCTCATAAAAAGAGGATTACCAATGCCAGAAAAATCCCTCTGTTCTTTCGATTTTCTTTCAAAAGAACTCGATTGCAGTATGGACATAATTGAAGTTTTTTCGGAAAAGCAGTCGTTTTTACAAAACTCTGTAGTGTAAACCATACCCTGGTTGGCAGAATTCTGGGAGCTCTGATTGGTCCACAGCTTTTATATAAACTCAGCAAAAGAAAGGACAGAAAGTTGTCTATGCAACTGGGTTCTACTCTGCTGTGGACTGTGTGGCTACTGTTCTCCTGTCTGGCCTTCACGGCATTTCAAGCTGTCTTGACTCCTGGTGTCTGACCTGCGGTTCCAGACTCTAGTTTGTCTCCTGACTCTTACCCCTTGGTATCCTGACCAGGCCTGACTCCAGCTCCTGACCCATGGCTCTCATGTCCAATTTGTCTCCTGCCTCTGAACCTCCGGTACCCTGACCTATCTTGTTTGGTTACTGATATGTGGTTTTGCTCTCTGGTTTGTCTCCTGCTTCTGATCTCCCAGTATCTTGACCTGGCTGACTCTTGACTCCCATCCCAAAACTGTGAACCTTGGCTCCAACCAGTAGATCTGGTTGCCCATGAGCCAGCTGTGATACTTAAGAAATGAGGCAAAATGTAATTACCAAAATTGTGATTTGGACAAGACAGGAAGTCCCTAGTCCTGAGGAACTGCCACCGGATCTTGCATGATAGAATATTCAGGACTTCTGTTTTACATGTCATCTGAATGAGGGCTTAATGCTGTCACTCTGGCCTGCTTTATATCTCTTCAACACTAGAAGGAAGGGTGGCTTCCAGTGACACACGCATGTGATCATTAACATAGATAGTGTCAGGCTGGAACTCTCTAAACACAACCTAAAACACAAGACAAAAATAAAACTTCCAGCCTGAGCATGATGTATCTGTCAGTCCCACAATGTGAGGTCTACAAGACTGACAGCAACTTGGAAAACTTCTCTGCTTGGAAATCTGTCGAGAACAAATCCCGGACGGTTCTTGTTCTTTTTTTTTTTTTTTTTTTCCATGACTGCATTCTGCTTTCTGTCCCCCTCTGCTTCATTCTGGTGAGCAAGATGCGTATCCAAACAGCTCAAGAAGTCAGGGTCTCAGAAGATTCAGGGTGAGAGAGTTTTTTTCCCTTTGACTTCAGTCAGGCTCTTTGCCAGTACTTTTTTTGAGAGCAGTTGTGACAATCTGAAATTCAAGCAGTGATGATTAGCTTGGACTCGTAATACAGGTCAATCAAGCTTCATTGGAAATGCTGTTAAGTATGAATTCAAAAACTCTTTTTAGGACTATTCTCTAATATCCACTTAAAATTTTGATGTTTTTATTAATGTTCCCACATTAATAAAATGTATTCTCTATAATATTAATAAGAGACAAACACAAAAGTGGCATGAGCATACAGCAGAAAAAGTGAATTCTGCTTTTATTCAAGCAAATATTCTTGTTATTTTAGATAAACCCTAGCTCTGCTGTGAAATCAGAAAAAAATATTAATTCCTAAAGCATTTGAGAGGTTCAAAATATCTCAGACTCAGTGGGCTCTGACTTTCCTAATTGAAACGCCAATTTATTTAAATAGCTCACATAATTAGGGTTTATACAGGAATTACTGTTTGCCATCCAATACCCATAACTAAATCCAGAACCTTTGCAGGTGGTGATGAGAAGAGAAAAATAAGGCAAGAAAATTAAAGAGGACCAAAAAAAAAAAAAAAAAAGGAGGGGAAATGAAAGAATAAATCTATAGAGAGAGATAAGTGTTTGAATATCTCTGTATATCTATCCTATTATATTTCCCAGGCATTGCATTTATTTCTGATATTTCACCTATTGCAGATCAGCTTTTAAAAAAAAGAGATAGGAAAAAGAATAGCCCAAATCATGATTATCTCTGACTACATTTTACATTGTTTGCAGTGGAGGCTGCTGCTTCTGCCATAGAAGCTTCCTGAATAAAAATAGGGGGATAATAGGAGATACCTCAGATTTCACAACAGGAACAAAGCAGAAATACTTGGGCTATTTGTAAAAAAGAAAAGAAAGAAGGGGGAAAAAAAGAAATATTGAATGCTGAATTCAAACAGTACGAGGAGAGCTGAGAAGAAGCAGATATACACTGCACAAGTGGATCTTGCCTTTGTGTGAGAAGACAGACACAGGAGATTATAATACAGCACTTGGATGTTCTTGCTCTTCATTCAGTCACTTACTGCATGTCTCCTGTGATGAGAAACGGATTCCAAGGTATCTTTTGAATGTTTTTAATGTGATGGGAGATGGGTTGCATTACTTAGCTAGCCAGCAGACTGTGTCCTCCTATGAGACAGAAGTGTTTGGTGCATGCAAATTTGCCCACAGCCACTTTGCTTAAACTTGTTCCTTACATCTAGCTAATATTTCTACCCAAAGGAAAGAGTAAGAGAAAATTTTCAGATAGTAAATATTTTATGCCGTATTGGGGAAAATGTAGTAAAATCGCACAAATAAGAAAAATCTAATATATATGGCAAATTGTCAATAGACAAACAATGTATGCTTTTAATCAAGTCTAATTAACAGACTTTTTCTTTGTGGAGGGGGTTCCCCAGAACTCTTTTGGGTATCTGAAGGTCTTCTCACTTACCACTGGTATTATTAATTATTATGTTTATTTATTAGTTTATAATGCCACAGGACTTAGAGGTGCCAACTGATATTGGAGCCCACTGTGCTAGCTGCTGTAGCCACACACAGAGCAAGGGGCAGTCCCTGCTCAAATGGGTATATAGGCAAAATGGAGTTTTGCAATTCACTGCCTTGCTTGCCTGCTAAGGAGAACAGGATAGGATTCCTTTTAGGGCCCCAAATGCTACACCTTTAAGTGCCCAGAGTGGTCACCACTGAGTCATGGACATACTGTCTCCCCTCTTGGAAGTTGAATAAACTGCCACTGTGGCCCTCCCAGTCCATACAAGTTGGGAGAGCCAGACATCCGCAATGGGAATCAAACCCAGACTTCCTGCACAATACAACCTAATGGGTCTGCAATGTTGTTTGATAACTGGCATGCGCTTCATTGCTGCTAGTTCATTTGTTTATTTGTTGTGCTGCTGTCCTATTAATACTTACCCAGAATGTACCCAAATCCCCATTCAGTCTCATCTTAGATCTGTACGATACGAGCAAACTGGAATTTTTGGTGATACTCCAAGTGAACTCTTCCTGGCTGTGCCAAGCATGCACTCTCCAATGCCTATTACTTTTCCAAATCATGCCTGGAGTAGGGGCAATCCCTAAAATTGCAAAAATAAACCTACCTTCCTGTTCATTTCACTACAGCTCCACCTCCATCCTGGCAGCATAAGATACTGAATACCTATGCAGGGAAGTCCTTTTTCCAGTTAGATCCTGGGGTGCACTACCAGAGTCCCCCACCACCACAGAGGAAGTTCTTTGGAGAAGTCACTCAGTGAAACTTTAATTTTGGGTGGATTCACTAATGGTGTTCAATAGGGAAAAAGATTCTTTTCTGTCCAGGAATGATGTCCATATGCAGCAAGTAACCAGCTCTCTATGGGCTCAGTTCTGAGGTGATGTCAATGGGTATAAGCCTTACATCAGCAAATGCATGCTACATGCCAAGGAAGCATGAGGTGGAAAGGCGGAGTGATGGCAAAAGAGGCACATAACAGGAGGCTGTAAAATGAAGTCATCTTAACAATATTTCACAGCTGTTAATTGCCATTCTCCTTATAGGGCTGCCATTTCTCAGTGCATTGTTTACGCACATACTGAGGGTGTAGATGACACCACTATTTATGTTACACCTATGTGTGAGTTATTAGGACATGTTGTTATGCAAACAGGTGGTAATGGCTGCTGGGAGCTATATATTGGGTCCAAAGACAACCAGAGAATTCATTAAAGCCAATGAATATGCCAACCCCTCTTGATCAGGCTCATCAGAAGGAGCAATCAAGGCTCAGTGAGTAGTAAAAACAGGTGAGTGCTCTGGGGCTACTGCCCAAGTCACCATGTCACATGGTAGCTCAGCACTATGGTGGGTAGACTGAAGGATTTCTCAAGTTCCAAACACAGGGGCTGGTGTATTGGTATTAGGCTGTGTGTGGGTTGGAGGCAGAGAAAGCCAAAAGGTGTCATGAGCACAGCTTTGAGAGGAAAAAGAGGCCAGGGTTTCTTGGGTATGTAGCTCACTGGAAGGACAGACCTTGGGTTTCTGACAAGGAACCTTCTGCTGTTGTTTGTGTCTGTGTTCAGGGAAACTGGGATTTTTGTACATTCTGGGTAAGTAAACAAGATTAGACCAAAAATATTTCTGACTCATATCATCAGTTTCTCATTTTAACGGAAACAATCTTGTTAGGCTCTGAATACTGACTAACTGCTCAGGCCAAAGAAGCAACACTATATGTAGGCTGACATTTTCAGAGCTGACTGGGGGATTCACACACACATCTCCCAGTAACTCTGGCTGCCTTGGAAAATTTTAACCATGATAGTTCAACCTTGATGGATACAACATTTAGGGACAGATATATCACCTAACCATTGCCCACAACTCAACCTGCTATTTTTGAGCCCAGTGCTCGGCACTGCTTGAACTGTACACACACACACACACACACCAGCAGCCCTTTGTGTCACTTGGAGCATTTAAAGGGCCCAGGGCTCTGGCTGCTGGCACTACCATCGCAGCTGGGAGCCCCAGGCTATTTTGAATCACTGGGCTAAGGGGCAACTGCACCCTTTGCCTCTCACTCACCCCATCAGTGGGTCTGTGCACAGAGTTGATAAAATATGAAAGATGGTACAACTTGTTTCATTTAATTATATTATCATTGTCTTTTTGAAGCTTCAGTACATTTTCTGCAGCGCATCAGTATTTACTGAATGCCAAAAGACCACTGTGCCTCCTTTCTAATATTGAAATGGTGAAGGTATGGTCGGGCATGAATGAGCTGCTTTGGCTGAGCTGTGTAGAAACCCAAGACTGGAAAAATTGGAGCTTGTTAGAGATTAAGATCAAGGTACATTATTACAGTAGTTTAGGATTCATACGGTGCATCTACAATGCATCCGTAGCTCAAAATAAGCTATGCAATGTCAGCTATGCAAACTGCATAGCTTATTTCAAGTCAATTTCAAAATAGCTTAATTCAAAATTTGGCACTGTCTACACAGCACTTATTTAGAAATAAATCGCTATTCTGAAACGTCCCTTACTCCTTGTGGAATGAGGTTTACAGGGACATCAGAATAGCAAGCCCGTTATATTTCGAAATAATGGGCGCACTCAAAAGATGCGGAATAGCTATTTCGGGATACCTCCAGTATCCCAAATAGCACTGCAGTGTAAACGTACCCATAGGCTCTGCCTAGTTCTAAATAGTTGTATCAGTCCCTCACATTCATTAGCACTAAATGCACCCACAAAGGGAAGAAGGGGAGGCCATCTTTCTCCATGCAGAGTAAAGGATAGGGTGAGAAGCTCTTCATCCAAAGAACCAGGCTGCTTTTCCAATCTCTTGCCCAAACCTTTAGCCAGCTTGAGGCATGGACTTGTTTCTGATCTGTGATAGGAATGTTTGCAGAGACAAACAAAGAATGAATAAAGTAAATTCCCCTGGCCAGCAGGAATAGTCGGGAGCTCCATCTGTCACACTATCAGATGTATCAATGTTTTTTGGGAAGATTCTCTTCCTAATGCTTGATCTCATTTCCATCAATATGACAGTTCACATTGCCCATGTGTGATATAAACTGGTACTTAGTGGTAACATTGCTTTGAAAAAAATAATGAGTTTTTTGTAAATATCTGCTTCAGCTGACAACAAGGGAAAAGCCTATTTCTCATATCCCTGCCATTTGTTGTAACCTTTCCTCCAGTTTCCTCTCCCCCGCCCCATGCTCCTTTTCTGTTTATCCTTGATGAGTGACACATGCTTTGGAGCTGGCTGGTGGAAGCATGGAAGTGTGGTTGACAATAACAGGCTGAATGTATTCCTTATGTAAAGAATGAATCTGACCAAATGAGGGTCATGGGAGTGGTTGCTTCTCTGCCCGCTAGCACTCAGACAGCTACATATGCTTATATGACATATGCACATACATACAGTCACACAGAAGCAGACATTCTTACATAGATACACATGCACACCCAGAGAAACAGATTGTCACAAAATCAACACACACAAGTACTAACAATCACAATCCTTCACACAAACACAGCTACGGCCTTGCTTGGAAAATAAATGATGTGGCATAGAAGCCATAATGCTAAAGAGATGTGTGAGTGGCCGCTGAAGTCTGTGTAGACATTGGTCATGTACAAAAGCTACAGCCATCATTAATGACAGAACAAGGAAAACTCAGGCTGGATTCCGCTGGCAGTGCCTTCTCCAGCCTGTTGCCTTTGAGATAGAGCTGACTGGGATTTCATCCCTAGCGCATGAGTATGTGAAGTGGGGCAGCAGAGCTATTTTTCATTTCCCTAGTAAATAATACTGTATGTTCTTCCATTGACCACATAGCCCAGGATGACAGTCAGCTTGGATTTCATTAATTGATAACACCAGGTGGGTCGCTGGCCCCAACATGATCAGACACTCTAGTGATAAATAGCTCTGTGTCACCCTATTGCTTCCTGACCCTGTCCATCCTTATCATATAATTAGATCAAGGCTTCTTTCCACCCCTGCCTCAACGCAAAGTCAGAATGGTGAATGTTTTTAAGAACAACCCCTGACCCTCGCCAGCCCAACACACACAAAATAGGTATAACAGGCCATTCCCTGCTCTCCCCGTGCAAGTGAGGGACTGAAATAAAAAGTAATTTTTCTGGCTGTTCCGTAAATACTGCACTGTGTGCTGATACCCTAAGAACACAGTCCACACACATAATGCGGAGTCCAAACTAAGCTTTTTCCTGAGATTTGGCTATATTTGTCAAGACAACTTGTCCATAACACAAAGTTTAGCTCATCTCTTCTTCCCTCCATGGGTTACTCCGAAAGGTTCCTTCTTCAGGATAGCTCAGCCCATTCCCCTGACACTGTTAATAAGGAAGTACACCACATAAAACGTATGATAATGATTGTCTGTTAAGATTTTGTAATGTTCTGATATGCACATCACCAGGCACAAATGAATGGGGAAATACAGAAGGGCAGCAATCCCCTTGAGTGATATGGACCAAGGAAGGAAGAATTAAGCCAACTCATGTATATAAAGTGAATATATAATGGTGTGGATGGTTCATAGGTTTTTACTGGCATTTGTTTAGGATGACTGCACTATCTAGGAGTGGAAGCCAGTTCATTATGGGTATCTAAAAAGGGTGACTACTGACATTTTCGAATGCTCTTTTGCAGAGCAGCTAAATGTAAAGATATAGATAATTAAAAATATAAAGGACATTCCCCACCATGACATGCAACTGGATAATCAGTCAAGCGTGTACCCAACTGTAAATCACTTGATCATGCAACTTATGACAAGAGTATCCAAACTTTAACCAATCAAGGACAACATTGTGCCATTCAAAAATCAAAATAAACAAAATACCTTCCTCCCAAATCATTAATTAATAAGTCAGTAAGACAAATGAAACCACAATTGAACTCCAAGTAGAATTTTATATCCTAAGTAAAATTACATTGAATTATAGTTAATTATACTTTTTATATGCCAAATATAACCGTAGCCGTAAGTAGAATTTTTATTCCCTAAAAAGATGCTCCAGAAATTCCATGAAAACCACTAGCCACTTCACTATTGCTATTGATTCTATTTTGAAGGTGCTCAGGTACTATGAAGGTGGGCTGCAAGATAGACCCACATGTGAATAATATCTACATTCAAATCTTAGTTGAATAAAAACAGAGAACACTGAATCTAAACCATTTTAGAGATATGGCCTATAGCATGTTGAAACTCAGGGCGGGGCACAAGCACGACGATCATCACAAACAGGTCTCAGGGTTTCCTGAGTATCCGCCCTTTCTCTATTGCTAAATGCATTACGGGAGTCCATTTTGTGACTCTATGGTGTAACATACAGCCAAAATACGGAAAAGGATGAAAACCATTACGCCCGATTGACACTGGTGGACAAAATCGATGTAAGATACACAACTTTAGCTATGTGAATTGTGTAATTTGAGCTGACGTACCATACATCAGTTTTCTGAGGCAGCCCCACAGTGGGAGGTCAATGGGAGAAACTCTCGCAACAGGACCTTAGTTTAAGGAATACTGAGGTCAATTCGATTTAGTGGGTCTTAACTAGACCTGCTAAATTGAACCTCAGAAGGTCCTCCGGTAAATGGAGACATGGCCTTAGGCTATGAGAACTATAGCTCCCAGCATGCATTGCTCCATCTTGACATAAAAAGTATACATCAAGATAGAGAGAAGCATGCTAGTAGGGGGACTTTACTAGCAAGTGGACTCAGTCTGTAGCTGTGTTTTCTCTTCCATTGCCAAGTTCTTTTTGTTTTCTTTGTAAAATAAAGGGGGGGACGGACATCAAGAAGCAATCATACCAAAATATTCTAAAACTGGTTATATCCTGGGAAGAAAAAAAGTGATTTTCATGCAATCTCTTTTGTTTCCAAACATTCCTTTAAAATCACCCTTTTGAAATCACAGGCTCTGTGAATAACTGAGAGCAGGAAGCAGAGACATCCTTAGGATTTATGGGGCCCTACATAGTACTATTAAACTGGTGCACCTATCCCTGACAACTATCCGGGAGAGGGGGATGATGACTTTTTAGAGATGTGATTTTATAATCTTCAGCAGCACTCTGATGTAATAGTTTTAAGGCACATTTTAAATTAAGGTCCTGAAGACTAACAGAGTGAAGCATCCTTAATGGACTGTTAACCCAGCTGTTTGGCTCTAATGTAAAGTCTATCCAGTGAGTGTTGCCCAGGAATATAATACATGTGTATAATGCTAATACATAGGCAATATATATAACTGCAGCTATACAGATGATATGTGCCTATAAACAGAACAACTATATTGAGAAAATTATAAGTTCCATTGACACCTGATATGACATATTTTGTACAAGGTTTGTTGCAATTCTATAGCAGTGGTGATACCACTGATATAAATGATTGTATTCAGTCACAAAGAATCACACCAAGGGATAAGCATCTGAACATATGGATGTGTACCTGAATCTTCAAACCTTTTGAGACTGGCCCATCATTACAACAGGTAGAATCAGGAAGAAAAGACAGAGTTGTCTGTAAGGGAATGAGCTCTTATTCACAGATAAGTAATAGCAAGGAAACCACATAAAACAACTGTCCAAAGGAATAATCTCACCCCTTCTCCATGCCTCCCTTGGAGAGTGGAAAAGCCAGTGCCGGACTTCCAAATTATTATAAGGGTAACATTTTAAAAAGCATCTAAGTCCCGTTTTCAAAAGAGAGTTAATGTGACCCCCCCCCCGGATTTCAACTAGGCCAGTAAGATGTTCAGTGCCTTACAACTCTGAGTACCTTAAAGGCTGTGGTGCAATGGCTCATGTCCTTGGCACCAACAGCCAACCTACCACCATGCAGGTCACACCCTGGCTTCCCCTGTCCACTTTTTGTCAGGGGCCATTAACAATCCTTCCAGTCCTGAGTTCTCCCTCACAAAATGTCTTCCACTGCAGTGCTCCACCCCTATTACTGTAGCATCCGGAAAACCTGATCAAGTGTGCTGCTCCTTTAAAGAGCAACAGCACAGCTGTGCCACTGTAGCACATCTAGTGAAGACACTCTATGCCGATGAGAGAGTGCTCTCCATTGTTATAATTATATCACCTTTGTAAGATTCAGAAGGTATGTCGGTGGGAGGGCATTGGGGGTAATCTGTGTCATTCAGGGAGGTGTCTTTTTCACACCCTTGATCAACACCAGTTATATTGACAAGTAGTAGTAAACACCTACCCTTTGTATCTCTCCTGTCCCACTCCACGTCCTATGTAACCTTTTCCTTCCCTATGTTATTTCTTCCCTTTCTTCCTTTAATATACTTTTCCTTTTGCCTTCAGTCTAATAGGAGTCTGGTTTAGCTGTCCAAGATGGCATAATCTGCATCACTGCCACGTGCCTATGACCAAATGGAGGCAGCTAAAAGCAATGCTCTAAATAGCCCAGTGCAGGAACCAGTGTGCCAGGTCTCCAAGTGACTGATAAGAGCCTGTTCTGCGCCTGCGTTTTTCCACTTCTTTTCTTTTCCCTTTTGTGTGTGTGTGTTGGCTTGTTTTGTTTTCTAGAAAATGGGATTGGACTTTAACAACAGCCCTGACAATAGATCCCTTCAATCTTAACTAACTTCTTCTCTTTTCCCAAAAAGAACAGTTATTATCATCAAAGAGATGGTTTTTTTTCCTTTAAAGGCTCTCTATAGCCACAGGGAAAGGAAACAAAGAATGTTGTTAAAATGAAAACATTAATTCTTTAAATTTCAAATCCTTTAGCTGTTTTTCCTTCTTCTCTGTATCTTTAATAGAGGGCTTAAAACAGGAATGGGAAACCTCAGGTCCAGGGGCTGCATCCAGCCCCCAGCTTGCCTGGATCCAGCACCCAAGGCTCAGAGCTCATTCCCCCAGCACTGGGGAGCCTATGCTGGCTCTCACTCCACTATGGGGCTGGAGCACACAAAATCTACTATCCTGGACTCCCACAGACTCTGGGGTGTGAGGAGAATGTGGGGAGTGTCTTTTCTCCTTCTCAGGCAGGAGAAGTTGCTTCTCACTTTTGTGCAGCCCCCGAATGATTTTTCTGTGAGTCAGTAGCCCCCGACCCAAAAAAGGTTCCCACCCCTAGTTTAAAGGATTATTAATAATGTTAATTATTAACTTTAATCATTAATGTTAATTAATGTTAAACATTATTAATAATGCTGACATGGTATTGAGAAGACCGCGGTGTCTGTATATGAAATCCACAACCTTATTTCAAACTGTTTTAATATTGAACCATTTCAGATTTATGTTAACATCTTTGACTTCTTGTACCCCTTTATTCCATCAACATTAATACACCCTCCCCCTTCTCCTGTCCCATCCCCCCACATCCATACACCTCACACTGAGCTTGACTTAACTAGTGTTGGCACTTCAGCATTTTTGGGGTGGCATGTCTATGAATAAATCTGATCTCATCATGCCACACAAGAACAGCACAACTACTCTGTGCAGCTATTACTGCCACCACAAGGTGATGTCATGCTTCTAGGATAGACCTGCCCAATATCTCAAAGCCCAGGTGGTGGTTGAGATTCAGCTGGAGCCAGCGAAGGTTGCAGTGTCATCTGGAATGCTTTCTCTGGCCCAGTCTGGCGGGAATAGTTCCCAGAATGAGAATGAAGAAAGTCTGGGGTCCTAAGGCACAGTGGGGGGTGGCATCTATGATGGTGAATCTTGTTCCTTCTCCTGTTTTGTTTTGTTTTTTAATTCATCAGCCAGTGCCATGGAAGCCAGCATTTCCCTCATCATTATTTCTTTTAAAGAGCTGCAAAAAGGAGTATTGGGAGAAATAGTTGATCCTCTAATTATTTTGTCCATCAATGGGCCTAATTTCCAGCACACCAATCTAAGTTTCTTTGATTTCTCATTCTGTAGGCTTCTTGTTTACCAGTCATAATCTTAACACAGTCCTTGAGTGGTATTAGTAAATGACTTTCTGTTGAAAACAATTCAGTGATTTTTGTCTCCTTCTTACTTTTTATAAACAACCATTTCATATAACAAGTCATTGTGACCATTTATGAACTTTCACTTGCTTTTTACAGTTGAGTTTACAATTAGGCTAAATTTCTTGGTGCATGCCCCCAAGTAAATTACTTTTCCAGACCATATTTGAGTTCCCATAAATTTGCTCCAGTGTGGAAGAACCTCTTTAATGAGTTGTTAGGTAAATATGGAACTAGACTGAGAGAATTAGGTCATGCCAGTGACATTCCAGATAATGAGAGTAAAGTGAAAACTCAGATAGCACAACTTATAACTTGCAAGTATTCTCTGCAGCGGAGAGGGGCCTTTTGAACCAAGGGAGCACATAAGCAGGAAATTGCTGAGCAGTGAACTAACAAAGGAAAAAAGAACTAAAAAACAAATAGAATTATAGCATATTAATAAAAACAGCTGTGATGACCTTAGTGCAAAAGATGAGCTCTTTGTCTGAGCCAATGTCCAGACATTGCACTCGTGTTGCAAAGCCATTCACAATGCAGTGACATAATTATATGCCAGCCATTATCAATATGAACTTTAAACATCCTTTCAAGGGTATTCTTTCTTTTTTTTTTATATTCACTTTGGCCGGTTTAACATTTGCAGGCAGGCCACCAAAAGGGGTGTAACAGATATGCGCCATCCCGCTGCTGGGAGGCAGTGGAGCTGTCTCTGTTGAACTGGGGGAAGGTAAACTGAAAAATCTTTTTATGGAGTACAGCAGAATCTCCATCAACCTATATGCATCCAGCCAGCTCCAGTGGCCAGTAAGCTGATGACATGAGGTAGTGCCACATAATCACAGACTACTGCCTCCCATGATGGAGGAGCAGGAATACAGCCCTGGGTCCAAAATCTTGCAATCGAAGTAAGCCTAATGTAGGTCACAGAAGGCTAAGCACAATATAGCTCTTAATTTGTAGCAATCTAATCTGCTCTTCCCTATCCATCTGTATTGTGTCATTCACAACCATATCTAGGACTCTTAAAAGTTTGAATTGGAAATAACCCCACTGGAAGCCTGACATGTCTTTTCCTTTGCTCTTTCACGTTCACAACTAGTTTGGTGTCATGAAGGTTTTCATACATGTTGGGCTGCACATGTAGATTGTTGCAGTAGACAAACCAAGTAGGTCAGATATTGATCTGACCAAACTTTACAGTGTCTCGCAACAAAAATGAGAAAACAGCCTGGGGCTATTTCCTTGAGTGTTGTAGTCCTGTGTACAAAGATGCTCTATGGGTGTTTGAGGTCAGAGACAAATCCCAAATCACCCATTATTAAGCTGATTCTGTTAGGTTTTATATTTCTGGTGAATATAGAATAAGGGGCTTGTCTTCCGCTCCCACCCCCCACCCCACAGAGTGAATGATTCATATCCAGAGCTAAGATATAGTACTTTGTTAAACAAAAACTCAGTGTATTACAACCAATATTGGTCGCTATGTGTCACAGCCAGAATTACTCTTGCAAGGATATTTTAAATCTGTAGCGGAGAAAAAGTGAGTTTGATGGCAACTGCAACCTATGTAATTAAAAGCAAAGCAGGTACCCATTGTTTACTGAGACATAACACAGCCAGAGAGTTATAGCACTTATTAAAAATGTAGCAACTGTGAATGAAAAAGGCTACATCTACAGACAAACTGCTAATTGAATTTTTGCTCCTCAAAGAAATAAACATTCAGGTTCTAGTCTCATAAAAAGGGGAGATAATTTGTGCAGGCTCATAGCAAAGAAACACAAAGCAATATTAATAAGAACATCTTATCTGTTATATCACATCCTGTGTCTGAAAAATTCGAAGCACTTTACAAAAACGGATATCCTCCCCATTTCACAGAGGAAGACACATACGCTGTAGGATGCGTCTCTCTCAAGCTTTCTCAAATTATCTAAACCTTCTGAACTGCAACACCTGGCTGAATATCTTTCAAGAACAGATTTTATCATGAGAATTCCGGTATTTCCCATTTCTAGTGGGTTAGGAAATATCATTAAACAATAGTCACAGCTGGGACTATGACCTGCAGAGGTGGTTAAACATAAATTATTAAGTTATCCAAACTTTTTTTTTTAGTTTAAAAAATGGATTTGAATTTGGTCCAACTTCGTGGTGAGGATTGAGACAGTGCTTTTATCTGAGCCAGGTTTCTCCATAGGTCAACACAGGATCTGCAGATTTGTTCTGTGGCAAGGGAAGTAAGTAACAACCAAAATGGATGGATAGAGAAGATGTAGAAATGGACCACATTTCCAGGTTTCCAGAACTCAGTGAGTGACGAAAGTTTATTGTGCCAGAAGAGAAACAGATGAGCAAAGATGATGGAAAGTAAAGAAAGCAAGAAACGGGAGTGGGCCGAATTCCAAATTTATGTAAGTGGCCAAATGATTTCAAGACACCTCAAATAATATTTTGTTTTTCTTCTTACAGTGGGTGGGGAATTCTTATGAGCTTGTGCTGTGCAGCTCTTTGTACAGCACAGACAACATTATTTTGGGTTCACATTCCAGATGGTGCGTGCACCACAAAGTAGAGTAAATCCCCAAGCTGAACCTTCTCACACAGATCTGACTTCAGTTTGTGTCTGCAGCTGGGTGTGGTCTTGCCTGGGTGCAGGAGCGGCCCTAGACAAGCTGCCGGCAACTGGCACCCTAGCCAAAACGTGCAATTGGCACCCCCGCCTCTAAAGCCCTCAATGGCTGTTTATCTTGGCACCCTAGGCGACCGCCTAGTTCGCCTGTATTGACGGGCCGCCACTGCCTGGGTGTATGCCTGGAAAGGGGCTTGAGGGACTGGCACAGAAATCCAGTGCAAGGGAAACTCAGGCTGGTATAGCCGGCAGGCTCGGTGGGAACCTCATCCGTCTAGTGGCACTCCGAAAGTGAGGTCCAACCCATCATAAAAATATTTCTTTTTGTTTTTGTTGTTTAGCAAGTCTTTTCAACATTTTAACATTTTGTTCCAGTTTGAGACAGAGGAAAATTAGAACTCGAAAAAATTCCTTTGGGATAGGAAAATAATTTCCAGCCCAGTTCTAGTTGTAGCTGAGTGAACACTCTTGGAAACTTTGCTGCCGGGAAGTCAACAGACTCAAGCTCCTCTCTGAACTGATGAGAATTTGTAGCTGTTGATCTAACAGTTTCTTGGCACAATTCTATTTAAAATCATTGAGATACTAGTGAGAGCAATGACTGGGAGCAAAGCCTTCCTTCAGCATTCAGCAAGGTATTTGGCTTCTGAGGCAAGGAACAGATGGATGCTTTCCATAGCTGGTGAGAAAAGCATCCAGGGGAATTTCAGCTATCTGCTATCCGTTAGGCTGGTGTCTGTGAAGGGACTTTGAGCCTGGCTAGATGACAGGTGAGTGCTGTGCACTGTTGTAAATAAGGAAGTCACTGATAACAGCTAAATGCTAGAACCAGTTCCCATTAGTGTAAATGGAAAGACACCCACTGACTTCAGTGAGAGTTGGTATGAAACAGCTATCAGAAATATTGTTATGGGCTGCAGAATCACTTTGGGATTTTGTGGGCTTCTTTGGATTTCTGTAGAATTCCCTGGGACTCTGTGAGAATGTTGTGTGACTTCAAGAGATCTGGAGTGATTGTCCAGAATAACATAGGACTTTGTGGGAATTTGTCTGACTTTCTGGCATGCTACAATGTTACAAGTGATCCCCGAGAAACTCTGTACATTGCTTAAAGCCTTCAAGTGATTTGTTTGCTATCATTATTTCACTACCAATAGTCCTGCAACCTTTAAACCAGTTTGAAAGTCTTCTTTGTTTGTTTGTTTGTTTGTTTAGTTCCATCTATGGAAGTTCTGAGTAAAATGTTCGGTCATGTCATGAATTAGCTCCAAATGTTCAGAGCACGTGGGCTTGAGCTTGAATCTGCTTTCTGATCCCTCTCCTCCATCTGTGGCTTTTTTCACCTGCTAGCCAGGGACTTTGAGTAGTTCTAAAAGATGTCTCTGATATTGCAGACATGGCATCTGGCTTGAGGGTAATGAAGTGCTTTAAATCCAGCTCCTGCTGAGGGAGTGTTTACCTGTCATGGCACCAATTATTCCAGGAATATCTCCTTGGAATCTGGTATTGTTCCATCTAATCTTAAACGAAGCTTAAATACCTCCTTTGCCAAGGAGACTTTTCCTTGGCAGCTGAGGCTATGACTAATTTTCATCAGGTTTGTAATTTAAGTATTCTGTCTACAATTCTCGAAGAAATCATTTATATTCAAATACAAACTCATCTCGTTCAGCTCAGTGAATAGCAAGAATTTCAATGAGACTGTCAAGATGGCAGGGCAGCATACAGCATACTGTGGCAAAGAGGGTAGAATGTCCTGAGGGGCCTGGTGTAAAACAACATAGCATCTGGTTTTACCCAGGCAGTCCAGTGTTTGACTTTTTTGGGTGCAATTTAGAGTTTCCAGGTGCCTGGTTTTCAGCTGGAAAGTCTGGTTGAAAAGTGTCCTGTCAGATGCCCTGACCAGACCCCAAAAGTCTAGTTACTGTGGGGCAGGAGGCCGTGCCTAGTCATTGATCCGCCTCAGCCCCAGCTCAGCAGAGGCCACCACCTACCTGCTGGCAGGGTCCTTGTCAGGCTGCAGCAGCTCCCAACCCAGTCCCAGAGCAGAGAAAGCCCAGCTGCGGTGCGGGGTGTGAAAATGAATCAGTGAGGGATGAGAGGGAGAGGAGCAAGTGATGGGGGCAGGGCCTTGAGAGAAGAGACAGGAAAGAAGGTGAGGCCTCAAGGGAAGAGGCAGAGCAGGGGTGAGGCCTTGGGTGGGATAAGGCAGGGAAGTGGTTGGGGTATCAGGAGTCTTGTTATGAGCAATTAAAAAGGCAGCAAGCTTAGCCAACTCCAGGGGAAAAGCTGAAGAGGTAGGGCCTAGTTTTGCTAGCATTTGATGCAGTTGATAAAGACATTCTTCTGACACATTCACCATCTATTGTGAGGCTCCACTTTGATTTGGTTCTAGTCCTGTCTGCAGTATCAAACAATGGCCGTCATCATGGATCCAATTAGGCCAAGGCCTACTCCCTTGTGCACTGATGTACCTGAAGGATCAGTGTTAGGATTACTCCCGTTCTTTGGCCACATGTTGTTCTAATTAGAATAAGAGGTGGTTTTCATGTACTTCAATTCTTTATTTTATTGCCTGGCAGATGTGACTCAAATCAACTGAAATCTCAGGATTCCATCAGCTTGCCTGCCTGGGTTTTCTTTCAGCATATCCCCCTGGAAAGAATGCCTAATTTCATTACAATCTGAAACAAAATAAAATATTTTCTGATTGGTTCCAAGCATCTGTTGTGTGGCACATCCAGTCTGGTGATGCATTTCTTTGAGCACGGCTCCTGTTACAAAGAACTGGGGCACCAATAGGATATGTCAATATGTGTTGTAAATGCTGTGCCCTGTACCAAGCTTAAGTAAACAGGGTGATTCCAAAGATACCGGAGACAAAAGGAATTTGCCACCATAGGTGCAGACTAGCAGCACAGATGATGCATGGTTTGGCTGCACCAGCATCCACCACACTTGTATCACTGCTTTGCTTTCTTCTTAATGCAGGATCCATAAGCTTTGCTCCTCTCTTGGCCATTGTCTGTCTTGCCCTTCAAAACCTAATGCATGGAAATGTGTAGCGATTCGAGAGCCCTCGCAGAGCTGATATGCTTGGGGTATAGCATTCATGCAAGGAGATCCCCAGCTCATGCTAATTGTCTTTGCTCCATTGTAGGATTTGCTTCCTGAGGAATGAACCCTCTGCCTATGTAACCCTAATCCTGCTTCCTCACTGGACACTATGCCAGGATCTCTAAGGCCCTCTGATGTTATGGGTCGGGGGAACAAGATTCACACCATTGAAACAAAAACATTTCTTATCAGAATATTGCCACTCTGAAATCTTCATTTAATTATTGTACAAATGCTTTCAGCTGGTCAAGAGCTGACTGCTGCAATTGTTTTGTCTGCAGTGCTCCCATTTATATGTTGTCTAGAATACAGTAAGCACAGAATGCAGCAGCCAGCATTTTTACAGAGGCTCTCACAGTTGAATATCACCAGGACAAATAATACGTTTTAAGACCTGAATACTGTTTCACCTTCTGAATTCGCTGAAATGTCAAAAATTTGTTTCAAAACCACTGGAACGGCAGATGCACAATCCCCCATTAATTTCATTAGGAGTTGTGCATCTCAATCCTCTAGACCAGTGGTTCCCAATCTTTTCACTAGTGCGAACCCCCAATCACCTCCCCAAACCATTCACAGATCCCCAATCACTCCCCCAACCATTTGCGGACCCCCGTGAAAGCCAATGCTAGTTGCAACTCCAGTAGTCAATGGAGTATTTTCTCACTTTTCATTTACTTATGTCTGTTTGATTAGACGTTTCACTTGTGGATGCTTCACTCTGCTCATCAGTCGCCTTTCTGTTCAGCAAGCCTGATTGCAGCCACAGATCCATGTTGAATGTATGGCTAATGTTTGTATGCTTCTAATCGTTGGGATCGTTTTGTCGCACAAAGGCGCCACAACATGGATTTTCAGACAGCAATGAATAACATTACTGGAAGATATTTAATTTAAAAATAGTAATTGACTGTAACTTTGAAATTTATTTAAAACTTATTTTCTATAATCATTTTTATTTATCTTTCATCTTTTTCATGGACCCCTGGCATTGCCCTTGCAGACCCCCAGGGCTCTTCAGACCCCAGGTTGGGAACCACTGCTCTAGACAGTTTTGAAAATCTTGGCTTTACTATTTAACTTTCACTCGGGGGGAAGTGGGACAGCTTTACCAGGCTCCTGAACAATGTGGGGTGGAGCAAGGGGCAAGGCCTTGGAAGGAAGGGGCAGGGCTGACAGTCCCCAGTGTGGCCTGGACTGCACTGTCCCCTTCATCTCTGCCAGCCCTCTGAGCTGCCCAGAGTGCTGCACTCCAAAGCCCCACATGCTATTCCAACAGTGAGTTAAAGGACCCAGGGTTACAGCCGTTGCCGCTGCCATAGTAGTGGTGGCCGGGAGTCCTGAGTCCTTTAAAATTGCCAGGCCCCAGGGCCATTGACCCCTTTACATACCCTGTTGGTGGGTTTGCTTTCACATTTGTGGTACTTTATGGTTGTGGCTCTTTCTGGCTGCAGAGATATTTCTGAATACTATAGCCACTTTTTCAAAAATAGGGAACTCTGATACAGATGCATGCTGGTGCTATAATTTAATTTTTCTGACCTACGCTCCAATTGCCCTAGAGAGCACATTTTTGGAAAGCAAGCATTGAGCTTGTTCCTTGGTCTCCCTGGGCAAGTTAAAATATTCACCATTTTCTCAAAGTAGAGAATCCCACAGCACTGCCACCTGGCTGATGTTATTTTTAAAAAATGGTGTATCTTCCTGATTCCCAGTTTGGGCATGAGTACTGTAAAGCATGAACTATACTGGTCAAGGCAAAAAGTAACCAATTGTCACAAACGTTGCTCTGTCACATGAATGTGCTTTGCTGTTTGGTTGATTCTTGTAAACCATGCTGATTTGGATACTTCAGTGACTTAGATATCTGACTATGTACCTTAGTCACCCATTGAATCATACTCAAGATTATTGTCTTTGCTTTTACTGACACCCATGTGGAACCATCATTTTCTTTGTTATTTGATTCTAAGCAATATTTTGCTCCGAGACCAGAGCAGTATCATTCTATACTCTCTTTCCTTTCTATCCGTGACTCTGTAAAATAAAACATCAGAAAAAAGGAAATATTTCTTTCCATGGGCATTTGCATTAAAATAAATGAGTTACTTGACTGTCTCCCGAAGTAGTGGATCCACTACAACACACAAGAATAGTTGAAGTATGTTTGTTTAAAAATTCAAAGCCCAGACTTTCAAAAATAGGTGCTAAAGCACTGTTTGAAATCTAGAAATGTATTGCGAGCTGCTGTATGAAAGCAAGACCAGTTAATTATGTGACAAAATAGGGATTTAGTGGCCTAACTTTATGTTCCTGTTTTTGAACATCTCACTCCAAATGAATATTTGCAGAGCAATTTTTGTTGTCACTCATTTGAATAGTGGGCTCCTTGGACCATCAGTGCAAAAGGGCTTCCGCTAAAGAGCAAATTAGTCTGTCACTGAAAGCATTATAGAACTGGACAAAAAAGATTTTCAGTTTGATGGGGAAATCCATTATTTTAATTTTTTCACCCTATTCTCACACACACACACACACACACACACACACACACACACAAAGAAATTTCCCAGGAAATGAAATTTCAGAGAAAAAATCATTTTTGGTCAATCAAAAAATTTAGTTTCAGTAAAACCAAATATTCCATTTCAATTTTGACTTTTAATTTTTTTACCATATATTATGTACATATATATAAAATAAACAATTGTTTCAAAGTAGAAAATTGTAGTGTTCAGTTCCAAAACTGTTTCGATATTTCATTTCAACCTTATTGGAATGCCCTGTTCCATCTGTCCTTCAAAATGAATAGTCAATGCAAAATGTTTCATTTTCAATTAATCAGCATTTTCAGATAGCAAAACATTCTTCTGGAAAATTCCCGACCAGCATTATTTTTCCTTTTTCATTATTGGCATTCTGTGCCCTTTTCTCCCCCTTATAATTCCATAGTTCTCCATATCACTGTAACTACTCCAATCTGACATGATTTTTTCCAGCACCCCAAGGGCTCCCATCTCCTCCTATGCCTACCACCAAAAGGATCCCAGCAAATAAAAGAGAATGGTAGCTCATTCTTTCTTTTCCTTTCTTTCTCCATACATCTTTGAGATGCAAAAGGAAAATGAAGAAGAGTCCAATTGGAAGTCAAGTGAGGTTGCAGCTTTGTTTTCCAGAGCCCTGGCTTACAGCTGAAGTAAATGTCAGGTGAAATGCCACAGAACCAGTCAATGTTGAAGGCATGAAGAGAACAACAATAGCCTCTTCCCTCTGCTTATAGTGATAGCTCACGTTTGTCTCAAAATTCATAAAAACAAATCCACAATAACACTTTTTTCTTTGTTCAAAAGCTTCAGAGGGGTAGCCGAGTTAGTCTGTAACAGGAAAAACTTAAACAACAAATAATCTAGTAACACCTAGACTAGTAGCACCTAGTCTAGTAGCACCATGTACATGTTTTGTTAGTCTTTAAAGTGCTACTAGACTATTTGTTGTTTTTAACCTCCTTCTTTGTACTGCTTCATGGACATTTGGTATATCATAATCACAGCCACTTGATTTCCAAGGTCCTCTTCCAACCTAACATGAAATAGGGAAATTAACCAATCTGTCTCTTTTTCAGATCTCCACAGCCAAAATGCTCTAATTAATTTATTTTTACTGAAATCAATGGAACTGCACAGGTATGTCTAGACTACATGCCTCTGGCGACAGAGGCATGTAGATTAGGCTACCCGGCATAGGAAAATGAAGCGGCGATTTAAACAATCGCCGCTTCATTTAAATTTAAATGGCTGCCGCACTGAGCCGATCAGCTGTTTGTCGGCTCAGCGCGCTAGTCTGGACGCTCCGCGGTCAACATCAAAGGCATTTGTCGACCTCCCCAGTATGCCTCGTGGGATGAGGTTTATTGGTGAGGTCGACAAATACCTTTGATGTCGACCGCGGAGGGTCCAGACTAGCGCGCTGAGCCGACAAACAGCTGATCGGCTCAGCGCGGCAGCCATTTTAATTTAAATGAAGGGGCGATTATTTAAATCCTGGCTTCATTTTTCTATGCCCGGTAGCCTAATCTACATGCCTCTGTCGCCAGAGGCATGTAGTCTAGACATACCCCGCAGCTGTGTCTAGGCTGGCGTGATCTTGCGCCAGAGCTATGCAAATGAGGCTCAGCGTGGAATATCACCACGCCTCATTTACATAACTAATGAGCTGCCATTTTGCAGAAGAGGCTCTTGCGCAAGACGGAGCTGTCTACACTGCCCCGTCTTGCGCAAGAGGGTTTTTCTTGCACAAGACGGCGCAGTGTAGAGAGCTCTGTCTTGTGCAAGAGCCTCTTCCACAAAAATGGTGGCTCATTAGTTATGCAAATGAGGCTCAGCGATATTCCACGCTGAGCCTCATTTGCATAGCTCTGGCACAAGATCGCGCCAGTCTAGACACAGCCCACCAGTATGCAACTGAAGTAATCCAGTGGTAAATTAGACCCTTAACTTTTAATTTCCTTTCTCCAAATCCCTCTCCACTCCATAATAATCTTTCAGGTGCCCAAAGCTGCACACAGTAGTCAAGGTACAATCTCACCAGAACTGTGTGGAGAAGAATTATCATTTCCCTCGGGCAGAATTTGACCATCTTCTCACTAGTCTGTGGAAGGAAGATTCAATCTGCAAAAACAAGGAGACCAGACCTTTGAATCATGGTGGGTATTTTGTTTGAGGGCATAAAATCCAGTTTTGTAGACCAAAGGGGTTGGATGAGGTTTGCATGTTCACTTTGTATTTTTCTGGTTTGCCCAGCAAAAGAAAAACTAGAAGCGATGTCCACGATCAAAGGAGAATGCAAATATTTTCATCGTCATACAATGGTCAAATACTTCACCACAAAGAAATGGGTGCCGGAGAAACAATTAAAGAAAAGACACTAAAAAGGGTAGCTTGAGCTTGATAGAGACCTTTTAGAATAATAATAATAATAATTAATAATATTCAGAGCTTCTTCTCTGGAGCTTCCCACAGCCAGAGATACTACCAAGACTTGGTTTTCCCTCGTGCAATTTTGAGTTCCCACTATTGTGCTAAAGTAAGTAAATTAACCAGTTTTAGATTATCAGCACAGAGGTGAACAAGTTGTAATTAAGTGCTATACAAATCCCAAAGCCCAGAAGACAGAATTAAGACAGTATTCTAGGCATTGCCACCTATTCATGTATCATTCCTCACTATTCTTAAGGGAGTTTTATTTTTATGTCTTTCTGCTGTTGCCAGAGACAGACTATGCATTTATTCTGTGGATATTAAGGGACTGTGCTCTGTTTACACTTTAAAGACATATACAGAGAATTCTTAGTATGTCCTTAACTCCACCTCTGGGGGATCCAGGGAAAATATGGGTTAAAAGAATTCCTGAAATACAATTCTTGAAGAACATGTGGTGTGTGCAGGGAGGATGAGGAGAAGGTATAGGGAGCCAGAAGTGAGGGGAAGGCAAGAGTACAGAGGCAATAGCACTCCATATAGATTCTTCCTGACTCTGGTAGATTCCCTATGATCACCCATACATGGAAGATTTTCAGTTATTTGTTACCAAAGGTGAAATTTGTAACATCTCTTAAATTCCCAAATGTGGCAATGATGTCTCCCAAATTTTTTCACTGTGTGTTCTGTCCTAAACACCAGTGAACCCCTTCCAGACTCACCATATTAAACTTAGGGACTTAGAGAAAAAAAGGAAGTACTTACCTGATAAACCTTGGCAGATCTATGACATCAGCTAGATTTTTGAACATACACAAAATTATTGTTATCATCTTTGTGTGGGATGTTGAATATATCTTCCAAATCAGGGCTTTCGAATTGCACCTATGCTAAAGGATTAAGCTGTACCTTACTGGTGTGACACTATGAGGGTCTAGGGCAGTGTTTCTCAACCTTTTTTTATGAAGTACCCCTTTTCCAGAAAATAAATTAAGTACCCCCAGTACCTACAGTTTTCAGACACACACAAAAAAATTTCTACCATTGCAACACATTTGTTTAAACAACTTAATCGTAGCTGGGCAGGTGATGAAATTTTT
Organism: Pelochelys cantorii; assembly: GCA_032595735.1. NCBI lineage: Eukaryota > Metazoa > Chordata > Testudines > Trionychidae > Pelochelys > Pelochelys cantorii. The sequence goes on from CM064326.1 coordinate 243,822,176, forward strand.
GGGTGTAAAAAGTACAAAAATAATAAAGTGCTGTAAAACATAAAACAAAAATTCAGTTTTCTTCAAATTTCAGTTGTGTTGACATACCCCCCCCCAGACTTCTCTTGAGTACCCTTAAGGGTACTTGTACCACTGGTTGAGAAACACTAGTCTAGGGCAGCAGTTTTCAACCTGTGATCCACAGACCTTGGGTGGGAAGGTCTGAACACTATCTCTGAGATGTCCAAAGAGGTCCACACCGCCAGTTGAAATGTTTTAGGGGCCCACAACTTTAAAAATGTAGAAAACCACTGGTCTAGGGAAAGCACATTATGGAAATGTAATTTACAAGTACAGGATGAAACTTTCTAAACTGGAACTCTCTGATCCAGGTACATCCATGGTCTGGCAGGAAGCCTTGTGGGCTGGCAGGGCACTGGGAGTCTGACACATGGCAGGGGAGCTTCCTGGCAGGGCAGCAGGAGCCCGATGTTCAACAGCAAGGCTGCCCAGTGCAGCAAAGGAAGTCTGGCATGGCAACAGGAGCCCACCACATGTCAGTAGCTGAGCTGTCCAGCAGGGAAGCAGGGTCTGCCGGCAGTGCAGTGGGGGGCCAGCGGCAGGGGGTGAGCCAGCCAGGAGGCTGGTGGCTGGCACAGGACAGTGGGGGCCGGTGGCAGGGCAGCCAGAAATGACCTTCCCTGGTCCTGCAAAATCCCTCCTCCGGGACCCGTCAACTCCCGAGGGTGCCAGATCATGAAGTTCCAACCTGCATAGTTCATTGGATAATAATGCTGGTGAGGTGATACACTTCAGATTCTCGTCTGTTCTCTGTGTGTTCGGATTTCTGCTTATCTTTTGGGGGTCTGTATTGTAACAGAATTAACATACTGAATTGCATCTGTTTGCTTCATTGTGCAAATGGCAGTTCCCATTTATAATAAACCTCAGTTGATAGGTGCATATTCTCTCTTCAGAACCTTGTCGGAATGTCTCAGCTGGATGCGAGGGAGCTCCATGAAAAACAATAGGAAAAACTCTTTCCTCCCAAGAGCTGTGCTGTAGCTATGGAGATGTTTTATGGAAGCTACTGCAACAGCTGCCACACTAGAAGGCCTGGGGAGTTTGCATGATAGCAGAAATTCTGACCTCATCTCCTTTACTTCAGCAGCGTATCTCTACTCTGCCTCTACCAGCCACAACAATCACTCCCCACTCAAGCAGCTGTGTTTTGTGTCACACCAGGAGTGCACACCCACTGCAGCTTCCTTAAATCCATCAGTTCTGCCTCTAACCCATGTGCAACAACTAGTGTCAGGAGGAAGGGATGGGAATGGTTTACTGATAGTGAAGTTGTTCAGTGGAGATGAGAGATGGGTTGCGAGGAAGATTTCACTATTAAAGCTTTCCAATCTACTTATTATGATATGCATTTTTACATGTGAATTCTTATAGCACTGGACATTTTCATATATCATTATGGTGTTTACAGACCATAAACCTATAAACCAATTACCATTCTGGTCAAAAAGTGTCATGGATTTCTTTCCTTTACCATTCTTACTCATTGCAAACATGCAGTTACTATCCATGGATGTGCTGTGTTAACCAGTAGAGTCAGTGGCTACGTCTATACTACGATACTCTTCTGCAAGAGGAAATGCAAATGGAGCACTCATTTGTTGATAGGTGGAAATTCTCTCTTCTCTCTCATTTGCATTTCCTCCTCGGATCCCTTTTGTGCAAGAGATTTTTGCTGTGTAGACGGCTCCTTTTTGCGCAAAAACCCCCTTTTGCGCAAGAGCCTTATTTTTTGAGGAAGAACGACTCTTGATTGTGCTGCTATGTGTTTCCTTGGGAACAGTGCAAGCTAGAGCCTCTGGTAAATTTGATCTGTAGATGTTATCTTAGGCGGTTAAGGGAGGGAGGACTTCTTTTAGTACCAAAAGAGCTCCTTTAGAAAGGACCTGAAGCAAGCTGCATGAGGGGGAGGGGTTGCCAGGGTATTTGCATAATTACATTTCAAACAAAGTTTACATAGGTGTTAATGGCTTAAGGTAAGAAAGAAAAAGATTCTTTTAACTGAATTTTTCTGAGTGTTGCAGATATCTAAAACTCTGATCTGAATGATTTTTTTAAAACCCTGTGTTATTAATTAATACATGGTAAACTGTATTGCATTAAGGCCAGATCTTTGCTATCTGGTAGAGTTCTGGCTCTTATGAGTCAGAAGTAGCAAGTACTAGGTGTGATGCTAGCTGTTTTGTAGGATGAAACCTTACTGCAAGTTCTTTGAAACATGCATTTGTCTGTTAGAAAGGAAGATGATACATGTCCTCCAAGGTCTCAGAGGGGTCGCCATGTTAGTCTGTAACTAAAAAAAAAATAAAAAATAACAATGGTCCTGTAGCACCTTAGGGTATGTCTACACTTGCTCCCTATTCCGAACTAGGGATGCAAATGTAGTATACCGAAGTTGCTAATGAAGTGTGGGATTTAAATATCCCGCGCTTGATTAGCATATTCGCATCCGGTCGCCATTTTAAAAATCCACTAGTCCGAATTAACTTGCCACGTGTCGACACGGTATTCCAAAAGAAACCCCTTCCCTCGGATTAACTGTTACTCCTCGTGCAATCTACACGAGGTGAGTTAATTCGGACTAGTGGATTTTTAAATGGCGACCGGACGCAAATATGCTAATCAAGAGTGGGATATTTAAATCCTGTGCTTCATTAGCAACTTTGGTATGCTACATTTGCATCCCTAGTTTGGACTAGGGAGCAAGTGTAGACATACCCTTAGAGACTAACAAAAATATATAAATAGTAACATGAGCTTTCGTGGGCACAACCCACTTCTTTATCCAAGATTAGTGTTAATTTTCTTTTTATTTGATTTCATATTAAATAATCATAAGCATTGCTCCTTGTTAATTATCCCTTGTTTTAATATATTTTCTTCCACACCTATGGATTATTTAAAATATATATCTATGATATTTGTTTGTACTGGTGGGTACACATCCACACACTACCTCAATATTGGTGTTGCACATAAGAAAGTTCAACCTGCCCCAGGATAAAAAATCTTAGAGGGAACACTACTGGCGACCATTTATTTTATCCTTTTAGTGATGCTGGAATTTATCTGCAAATTGTGACAAATTAACAACTCAGTCCAAGTACTTGAGTTAGGTAATAATGCATTCCTGCTTAACCCACTGTGGTTTGAAGATGCTGCAAAGAAGGTGACACACTCTCTGGTCATCTGCCAATTGGTCCATGAGAGAGAATTCCTTCCTGATCCCCAAACAGGTAACCAGCTAGATCCACAGCAACTGTCAGCTCATGTTCCCTTCCTAACCTGGGGTGAGTAGGGTGGGGCTGCTATAATGGAACAGAAAGAGGCTTCACTCCATGTTAAATCCTAGGCGTTGGGGAATGCTGATCAGTCAGCACCTCACACCTCTCTTCTGCCCAATGGGTTCCACAGACTCCCAGGGAAAAGGGGAGAGCTTGTACCTCTCTTGAAGCTGGGATTGTTCTCCCTCACCTCCAGCCCCATCAGGTTCCCCCACCCATTCAGGCAGGTGGGTGACATTCCTAATATCTACAGTAAACTGCTAAACTTACCACATTAGTAATCAGTAATATCTAACCTCTTCTTATTTTGTGACACTTCAGAGGTATTCCCTTTTGACAAGCACACTTGGGAATTAAAATGATCTCACTCTTCTTTTCAGCCTCTTTCTCTCCCTCTCTTAGAAATACTCTTCTTCCCCCAACCCCACCCTAATGCTCACTGATTGATCAATAGAGAAATAAGCCTGTCCATCCATCTGTCCCCATCCAGGGTTTCATACTAGCTTCATCACAATACAGTCTGTACATCTGTTCCCAGCCATGTTTTCTCTTCACCTCAACTTTTTCCAAACAAAAATCTCAGGTCATTGCAATGTTAGAGACAAATACATAAGCTCAATCTTTAGTGAGCCATTCTGCATAAGTTATCAGGTAGAGCGGTATAAACCAACCTCAGGCAAAGAACCCTTAAACTAGGTGTAGTTGTCCAATATTCCCACAAGCCCAGGTTTGTCTGTTTTTCTTTATGATTACAGGTTATTTACTGTGATAACCACTCCCATCATCTTCATCTTTTCTAGCCCCAAAGAAAAAATACAGTAATTTCATTACAGTGAACATGGATCATTCTGGTTCTGAAATATGGATTGTATGTGCATATAGGGCACCTGGTTAGTAGGAAATACCACAGTATGTGTGCTTTAGGCAAGTTGAATGGATTATTTTTTTTCTTCTTTTAGTCATTTGCCCTAACTTAAATGCTGCATCGTAAAGATGTGATGCCTTGTGGAAAACTTTGGAAAACATTCCAATTAGAAACAGTCTTAACTTCTTAGTCAGATTGGGCCTTCATGTCTTAATAATCCTTTGAACACAACACATAAATAATGTACACTCAGAGACTGCACTGCCAATTCTGTTGCATTATATTGATTTCTGTGGAAGATGCAGAAAAGGATGCTATGTAACTATACGGCAAAAAAAAAAGCAGTTGTTCATTTCTTGAGCCTCTATCAAATGCATATTACTAGTATTTTAATTATTTTTTATTGAGTGCTGGCAGTGTGTCATATAAGGCAGAAAACGGGTTGGTAAATAGGAACAAAACTGGATTTTTTTTGTTTGTTTCTTTATGGTTCCCCTGAAATCATTTGACACCTTATGTCTCAATTCTCTGTGACATCAATGAATTGAACCACTCATTATGTCACAAAACAGAGGATTATTACAGAGGATAAGCATTAGAGAATTAACTCTGTATGTTAAAAAATAATTTTTAATTAAAAAACAGGAAAAAATACAGCAATACTTTAAAAAAAGATTGGTGAAATCTGTGAAAAAAATAAACTTGATAGCATACATGCTGATTTGTTTCTAATCACATGTCCATATCATCAGTTGGTATAAATTTCTTGACTTTATGGACTTAAATGATTTATATCAGTGGGGCGTCTGGGCAGCAGGGAAAATTTTCAGTTTCCCATGAAATGCCATCCTCTTTTCAAACACTGAAAAGAAGAAATTGGTATGTAACATTTAAAAATCACGGGGACAAATTACACCAATTTGTTTTATGGACCTCAAAGAAAACTTCCTGGTTGCACCTTGCCAGGTAGAGAGAAACTTGTTATCTTTTTACAATCCAATTTAAAAAATCATCTCCTTCAAGATTTTAAAAACTGTACATTCTGTTTGACAAACTTCTCTGAAGATAACGAGCAATCCTGTGACACTTTAAGGTATGTGTATACTACATGGCTCCATTGACAGAGCCATGTAGATGAGTTTACTAGACATAGGAAAATGAAGCGGCGATTTAAATAATCGCCGCTTCATTTACATCAAAATGGCCGCCGCGCTGTGCCGATCAGCTGTTTGGCAGCACAGCGCAGTAGTCTGGACACGCCGCGGTCGAAAAGGGAAGCCCTTGTCGACCGCTCCGTTATGCCTCATGAAATTAGGTTTACCGGAGCGGTCGACAAAGGCTTCCCTTGTCGACCGCGGTGCGTCCAGACTACTGCACTGTGCCGCCAAACAGCTGATCGGCACAGCACGGTGGCCATTTTTATGTAAATGAAGCAGCGATTATTTAAATCGCCGCTTCATTTTCCTATGTCTAGTAAACTCATCTACATGGCTCTGTCGACGGAGCCATGTAGTCTAGACATACCCTTAGAGACTAACACATTTATTATATGTTAGTTTCTAGGCCATGTCTAAACTGGTGATTATTTCAAATTTACTAAGTTTGACTTCTGGGCACCCAGTTTTACAAATTCAAAGTTCCATGTCCCCATTACAGGGAAGAATTGAATGTAATCTGAGGTAGCGTATCCACATTAATGGAGCCTGCCTTGGACTCAGAGCCTCAGGAGGCACTCTGGGGAGCTGCAGGAGGCCTCCCGGAGGCCGATTTGTTTGAATTAGCAGCACCAGAGTGTCTATGCTAACATTATTTTGGACATACAAGTTTGGGAATAGCGTTCTTCCTCATGAAAAGCAGGACTACAGAATTGGAATTCAGTGGCTCCTTATTCTGGAATAACGGGCTTGGTAGTGTAGATGCGCTGCTTAGAAAATCAACCATGGGGAGCTAATTTTGGTGTAAGGTCCTAGTGTACACCAGGCCTAAGGTGCCACAGGACTGCTCATTGTTTTTAAAGTTACAGACTAACATGGTTACCCCTCTAAGACTTTTTTCCAAGATATATTTAATTTATATATGGGATTGAAACACAACCCTGGATCAAAACTTGCCTAAACTTTGAAGGTGTGGAGAGGGACTTGGAACAAAGATTCAGTTCCAAATGTTGTGAATAGTTCTTATTTTTATAATCGGTCACAAGAAAAAGCTTGGATCTGAACAAATATGCATATTAGGGTGTCCAAAACCTAGTTCTGGATGCAAATTTTTCATCCTGGTTCAAGCTTTAATTTAACCACCTGTCTATATTGTTCTCAACAGGAAATTACAAACAGCCTAATGTTTTAGATAAACCATGTCCATGTGGTTCTGCCAAACCACAATCTGCTATCTTGGAGTTCTTCCCTTACACTTTTTTCTGGGCTCCATTTGCCAGAATCAAAAGACTCATTTCATAATGATATTTCTTTTGTTTTCTTTCCTCTGCAGGTTTAAGTGACAATTGGTCGTCAGGCTTCTTGTTAGAGACACAGAAATGAATAACTCAACTTATATAAACTCCTCCACTGGGGATGTTCTGGCCCTGGGGAGTCCCTATAAAACTGTTGAGGTGGTGTTCATAGTCCTGGTCGCAGGGTCTCTCAGTCTAGTGACCATCATTGGGAACATTCTGGTCATGGTGTCCATCAAAGTCAACAGGCACCTACAGACTGTCAACAATTACTTCCTGTTCAGCTTGGCTTGTGCTGACTTGATTATTGGTGTCTTTTCCATGAACTTGTACACACTTTACACTGTGATTGGCTACTGGCCCTTGGGGCCTGTGGTGTGTGACCTGTGGCTGGCTCTTGATTATGTGGTCAGCAATGCCTCTGTCATGAACCTTCTCATCATCAGCTTTGACAGATATTTTTGTGTCACCAAGCCTCTGTCGTATCCTGTAAAAAGGACCACTAAGATGGCAGGTATGATGATTGCAGCCGCTTGGGTGCTGTCCTTCATCTTGTGGGCACCTGCAATACTTTTCTGGCAGTTCATTGTGGGGGGAAGAACTGTTCCTGATGGGGAGTGCTACATCCAATTTTTTTCCAATGCTGCTGTCACCTTCGGCACTGCTATTGCAGCCTTCTACCTGCCTGTTATCATCATGACCATCCTCTACTGGCAGATATCTCGGGCCAGCAAGAGCAGGATAAAAAAAGGAAAAAAGGAACCAGCACAAAGCCAGGATCCAGTTTCTCCCAGTTTGGTCCAAGGTAAAATAGTGAAACCAAACAATAACAACATCCCATCCAGCATGGATGGGTTGGAGCATAGCAAAATTCAGAATGGTAAAGCCACTGGAGAGGTTGTGACAGAGAACTGTGTTCCAGGGGAGGAGAAGGAGAGTTCTAATGACTCCACTTCAGTCAGCGTTGTTGCTTCCAATGTGAAGGAGGACGAAGTTACCAAAGAGGCCACCACGGCTTCTGTCTCCCATGCCCATGTGAAAGGGGAGAATTCCAAGCTGATGTGCATCAGGATAGTCACTAAATCCCAAAAAGGTGACAGCTGTGCCCCCACCAACACCACCGTGGAGATTGTAGGTACTAATGGCCAAAATGGGGATGAGAAGCAAAACAGTGTGGCCCGTAAAATTGTCAAGATGACCAAGCAGCCGGCCAAAAAGAAACCCCCTCCTTCAAGGGAAAAAAAAGTGACCAGGACTATCTTGGCTATTCTCTTGGCCTTCATCATTACTTGGACACCATACAATGTGATGGTGCTCATCAACAGCTTCTGTATCTACTGCATCCCCAACACTGTATGGACTATTGGTTACTGGCTCTGTTATATCAACAGCACCATCAACCCTGCCTGCTATGCGCTCTGCAATGCTACATTTAAGAAAACCTTTAAGCACCTTCTTATGTGTCATTACAAGAACATAGGCGCCACAAGGTAAAAAGCAAAAAAAATGGAAAGAGGAGAGATGTTCCGAGTTTAAAAAACAAACAATGCCACAGCACTTTACGCTCTAGTGTGGAACGTGCAGTTAAGGAACCTAGTGGAGTCACTGACCTGGAGCTTCAGCTCAGTCTTTGAGAACTGCACTTAAAACCTTTACTATTGTTGTTGTTGTTATCCATGAGTCTTGGGGAAGTGGTGATTGAAGGAGGGGTCAGGAGGCAATGTGGATGGGAGGCACAGTTCCTGATTCTCTGACAGTATCATGCAGAAGGGCTTTCTGAGTCTATGATTTTTGTCCATTTTTGTAGAATAACAATAATCTTTGTGTATGTGTCTTGTCTGTCGTTCTGTCTGTTTGTTTGTTTGTCTGTCTGAAGAAAAAGCTGCAAGGGCACTCTAACAACAAATAAAATAGAATTGGGGAGGGGAAAGGTAGAGGAGAGAGAGAGACATGGAACAATCCAAACTTATCTTGCAAAGATTATTTCCAAAGTTAAAAGCTGACAATGATTTTTTTTATCTGGGTCTCATGTTGAGACTAACTATAGGCTAACTGTGACAGCTAATATATTATCTATACCTCTCTCCCATCACCAAAAATATATCAGACAAAAGTGTTTTTTATCTCACCATGGATCCGATGATTCATTATCCATTGTTCCAAGCACATCACCTCTCTCTTACCGATGGGGTTGGTCCTTTGGTGCCAATGAAAATGAAGATGAAAATGAAAAGGGCGGGGAAAGAAGAGGTCCCTTCCAGTTTGCTGTATCACAAAGCTTGTGTAGAGGCCCTTATAATCCAAAGTCTTTGAAGATTTAGTTCACTTAAGCTCTTTTATGTAATATCCCCCATGAAGTTGTATTTTTCTTCAGCCATTTCTTTTTTGCACCCTCCCTGCCTAGGATTAGGATTGAAAACTAAAGCAAGATGTGAATTTCATGTTTTCATCAAATTAACAACCATGTGGTCCAAATCAAGGAAGTAAATTGAGCCCAGCAAGAGCATGTGGTAAATAGGTAAGGAGAGAGTTATAGCCATTTCTGATGGTCACATATATTAAGTTCAGGATTTGCTTGTAGCTACCAGAGGTGAAAGGTGAACATAAGAAAGTCCATCTTAATGTCTGAAAGAAAGAAGATTCCTATTGATATATTTGTCCTACAGAAGAGAATAACTGTGCCTAGATCAGTGTGTCCACCTGCAGGTGACTCTGGGCAAGTCCCTGGAATTTTCCATATTTTATGGAAAAATGCAGTGCTGGCCATGTTGCCTTTTGTATTAGCATGGAGCAATATTATCACTACTAATCAGGGGATAATGGTAATAAAGGGGCAGAGAGGAAAACAGAGGTTAAACAGACATAAGCAGTGCAATATAATTATTTTAAAATGTTCCAAAAATTGTCATAATCCACATTTGAGTCCTCCTGCCTGTAGAAGAGATACTTTTGCAGTATTTGATATAAATTATGGCAAAACTGAGCACTGTGTGAATTTGGCAGGGTGCATCAGATTAAAGTACCCCGTGAGATTGCATATGTCAATATCCTCCCTCTCTTTGACACGTCCAGATTCTAATAAAGGTATGTCCAGGGATTTTACTATCCAAAGACTAACCTTCCACCGTGACACTTCCATGAGGTTCCTTCATTGTAAGCCAAAAATATCCACCATCATCTGGAATGATGCTCACATGACAACTAGACCACTAAATCATTCCAGAATATCATCCTATTATATAGCAGTCTTCCACAGTGAACTTCAAAATAGCAGCTTTTTGTATTGAAAGGAAATTAACCTGGATAATTTAATATTTAGACTTTTCAGATGCTCAGCTGAATTATGAACTAGTTCACTTTAGAAATCGTTTAGGATCTTTAGGACCTTTTAGGATCACTTTAAGATCTTTTTTACCTAGACCAGTTCAAAGTTCCTGGAAGAAAAGAAAAATTAACCACAATAGAAACAAGGTGCAACAGCACCTATGCCGGATTGTTTTCACAATCCCTGTCTTAAATTGCAGTGGCTTGTAATTTAAGGAGCCATTATTGACAAATAAAATAATTAACTCATTAATGGCCTGAACCAAATCCCTTTGAAGTACATGGAAAGCTTTCCATAGACTTCAACAGGTCAAAGCATTAGGTTAACACAGCAAATGCTTGTTCACGACGGGTCTGAATCGGCAATCCTTATATTGAACAGCATTAACTCCCACCAGTCCAACTTTACTGTGATTACTCACATAAATAATTGCTGCTCAATGTAAGGGCTGCAAAACTGATTCCTGAATATCTGTCAAAGTTATTTTCACCTGATGTGTCTTGAAGAGATAAAGGAAGTTATCTGGTCATGTTTCAGCAGTCTGTGCTGTTTAGTCTCTTCTAAATGGTGAAAAATCCAGAGACTAAAATCAAAGAAAGTGAAATATGTTCACTTTTCTATACCTTTCTTCAGGAAAGAAAAGCTTTCCAAGAGATCATGCCTGCCCCAATCTCCCAGGAATGACACATTCCCAAAGATGGAAGATGGGTTGTATATTCTTCCCAGAAACCACAAAAAGTTCAACTTGTAACCTTGGACCTCTGATGTATGTCCACAATCCATTCTTAACTCTCAAGCCATAACCAGGACATAAATTATAAATACACTTAGCATCATGAGACATATCCACAGGTTAAAAAGTACACAGGTAGATCACATGACATTCTGCTGCCTCTCAGAATGTGATGAGACACAATGTGACAGGAAGAGAAATTGACATTGTTCCAAACACCCACCAAGAAAGGAAGCACAATTTTCTAGTGCTTTTTCCTAAAGCCCATCAATACCTTTGGGCCTGTGAAAAGAGAGGCTTTATTTCAAATTGTATTAACAACACATTTGAAAGGCTGAGAGGATGCACTAACTGCCTAGTGTACTGTACTTTACTCATTGTGTATGCTTCCTAGTTTTATGGATTTAAAATGTCTCCCATCCACACATCTTCATCAAAATTTTACAGTTCCAAAAATAAAATAATGCGTCTGTAAACACACACACACACACAAGCTTGGAGCGTATATGTGCAATAAAAAGTTTTCAGTATTCAGCATGACGCATGGGGATGATAACCTCCTTGACATCTAATCTAAGTTGCAGGACAAATTCCTATTCATCATGCTGTGTATACCCTTCTTGTGATACGGAGACTTAAAGGTCTCACACAATTTGTAAGGTTTAATGTCAGTTTGAGGGGTGGATTAGCAAGATACCATAGAGAATAGTCTCTCATTACTATACAGTATTTTGTTCTTTCAAAGATGCACTTGTTAAAAAATTGGTATGGGTTTTATAATCCTCCTCCCCATACCTTTCCTTGTGCTTCCAAATCTACGCATGGTTCTTCACATTCTCCTTTGGACTATAGTTCTGCAGGCTGCAAATATGATTCTTTAAAAAAAATGGTGCCTTCTACCTACCCATTTTGGCTCCTCACGAGTCATCTGAATCTGTCAGCTTCATTGGTTGACAAACCACGGTTGTCGGTGCCGCTGAACCCAGAAAGGAAGGAAGCACTGCATTCTGTTCTGCTCCACGGATCATCAACAACAGCATCAGCTGTCTTTGTAACACCAGCACCATTGGCTTTGTCACACAGTTGGCAGAAAAAGCCCCGCTGGATTTTCATATTCCATGCTGAGCTGGGTAGTTCACACTTGACATGTAATCTTAGCAGACCGTATAGGTAATTCATTAAGAAGAAAGAAATATGGAAGACTACAGTGAGCACTTCTTGCCACCCTTATTGTCAGGCTCCAGAAAGAAGGTGAGACATAACTAGGCACTGAGCTTGAATCCCTCTTTCTGACTGAGTTACACTTCTCAGCCCGGTGTAAGAAGACTTGTAATTGTCACTACTCGGTCTATAGCTTGTGTCAGAAGAGACATTTTGTACTGTGAAAATCAGCCTAATTTAAATCCATGTTGTTATATGTACTACAGGTGATCCCTTTAAAATGCTTTAATTTTAGGTTAAAAAACTCACAAAAGCAAGAACGTCCTCTCCCTTTCCCATTTTTAAAAGTGTTATCAGCTCCAAGCAAGAAACAACAGAGGTAACATGGGAGACTCCATGTTGTTTTGATGAAATATTACATGACAAAACATGGTGCGGTGGTTTGTGCATCATGACATAACCAGTTGGGGGCCCCATCATCCGTCCTGAGCTGCCAATGTACTGTTAAAATATTCTAAGTGCTCTCTGAATTCTACTGCTTTTTTCACCAGGGAATCCCAAACCTTGGAATGTAATCAGAGCCAGTCTGGATTGGATCAATACCATACACTGCAGCCAACGTCTTTCAGTAACTTTTGTTATAAGAACATAAGAATGGCCAGACTGGGTGAGACCAAAGGTCCGTTTGGCCCAGTATCCTGTCTTCCGACAGTGGCCAATGTCAGATGCTCCAGAAGGAATGAACAGAACAGGGAATCAAGTGATCCATCCCCTATCACCCATTCCCAGCTTCTGAGAAACATTCATTTTAGTAGCTTCGGGGGTAACCGAGTTAGTCTGTACAGGATAAACTTAAAAAACAACAAAAGGTCTGGTAGCACTTTATAGACTAACAAAACAAATAGGTGGTAACGTGAGCTTTTGTGGGCACAGCCCACTTCTTCAGATGACCAAAGTTATGAGTTTAGGATGCGCGGACACAAAATAAATAGGGGAGAAGGCGGAGGGAGGAAAAAGAGAAGGGGCAGGAAACAAGGAGCAGAGGGAATGAAAATATCAAAGGGAAAAACAAGTAGGCAGAGCTGGTGCTTATAAGCACCTGAAGATTGGATAGTTAAAAGGAAGCAGATAAGGATCAAAGGATCATTTTAGTATTTCCTGTGCTTGAATAAGAGAGGTAGCTGATGGATTTGGCACACTTACATTTCAATCTGCTGCTGCTTGAAGAAAAATAAAGTGGGCCACACCCCTCCATAGTTCTGCCCAGTCCTTCATCTAGAGTTTGGAGACTGCCATTTCTCTTTTTTGATACTATGGGCAAATTTCACCCCTGAATTGTATGAATGAAGGAGAGTACATGCAAAGCTTTTTCTTTAAGCTATCCCAAACTGCACTGACTTTCTGGGAGACTTTGGTATCTGGAGGTATCATATGCAGAATCACTGTCATAGTCATTAAAATGGATGGTCCTTTTTCTGCTGCCCCTCATTACAAAGGGTATGTTTCCATATGTTTAAATATACATTGTTTCACCCTCTGGCACTGAAGGTAGCATGGTGGACAGGGACATCAGCCAAAATGTCTGTTCCCAAAGCTCCAGGTAGACAGGAAAATTGAAGGCATTCTGGCATCGCCACTATTCATCTGCTCTGGGGAGGCTCAGAGGTTTTGGTTCCACTGATGATCCCATCTTTCAAGTTCTACCCCAAAGATAGCTATCCTTTTCTGAAGCACATTATAGTGATAATAATAAAAATATAATAGGTGAGAAGGTGCCAACGTCAGTAATGAACTGGCCTTTTTATGACTTTTCCCTTAACTCCTGGTGCCATTTTGTGGAGGTCATTGGTGAGCTCAAGTCTAATATTCATACTGTAAATACCTTTAGGTAGTGTGTTTTAACATGACCAACAGCATATCTTGGCTATGTACAGAACTAATATAATATGTGTAATATTAAAGATAAGGTTGCAATGTAAATATATCTACAATGAATGTTCAGTTACTCTTCAAACCGTATGTACAAGGAGAGGCCTAGTCTCTTCTGGAAATCTAATTTTTTTATTATTTTTTAACTCAAGGGTATGAAAAACCTACGGTTAATTTTCAAAATTCAGTATTCTTGTCTTAAAAGAAATCTACTGTCTGAAAAAGTGCATTACATGTAAATGGTGTCCAAAATCATATGGAAAGATTGAGAAATAAGAATCATGCTAACCAAGGCTGCTAGAATTTGGTTGCATTTTTGATGCCGTACATTTGATCTCATATAAATAAGATAAGCACAAGTTTTATGGTTGGCTAGGTAAAGCTAACCAACGTTATTATATATACCTTATAGATATATATATTTATATATACTGTATAGATATTTACATATTATATACAGCATTCACACAGTGAAAGAAGATCGTAGCAAACAGGCATTTCTGGGAATTTGTGCATAATACTGCAGTTCAGAGGAAACAAAGACTGCTATACAGTGACATTAGAATATGTTATGCAGGAAGAGGAGAGCCATAGCCAGTAAGATTGAGAGGCTCCACCATAACAGTTAACAAAGGACTGAAATGATGAGGGTTTGAAATATTTTGAAGACGCAATGAAAATTACATGCAATATATGTGTATGTACCTCTGCTGAGTTGTATACCTAGTTGAAGCATTGCATTAAACAGCAAAATATAATAATAATAATAATAAAACTGTTTTTGTATGTGGTACTTCTGTTTATTTTTTTATTATTCAGCAAATTATATTGTTTTCCCCATGGAACAAGGGGAGGCAACAGTCAACTATTCTCCCTCAGACTGAATTACATGGGTGTCCAGTATGTCTCTTTTTTTAGTGGTTAGTTATAGTCAAATCATGTTTCCACAAGGCCTTCCTGGTGAGTGGAAAGTACTTAAGCTCTACAATTTGGGCATCAATGTTAGTCCTCCTTTCTCTCGTCACTCCCCCCTGTCATATCTTTATACACCTTTTCTCAGCCGTTTTCCTTATTTTCCCTCAAAAGAATGTAAATGCCAGGTCTTGCCCATATTTTAACAAGGTACTCTTAGAAAATAGACCTCTTCCTTCACTTCACTATATTCCCATGTCCTTGGGGCATAATCCATAGAAGAGGCAGTGAAGGGACTGGGATAACTGCTCGTCATTGGTTTTCCTGTTTTAACAAAGGCATGTTATAAGCAAAAGACACAAGAAGTAATTCTTCTGCTATTCTCTGCACTGATTCGGCCTCAGCTGGAGTACTGGGTCCAGTTCCAGGCACCACATTTCAGGAAAGATGTGGAAAAAAAGTCCAAAGAGCAACAAAAATGATAAGGTCTCGAAAACATGACTGCAAAGGGAAGATTAAAAGAGCTGGTTTTATTTAGTCTGGAAAAGAGAAGACAGAGGGGACATGATAGCAGTTTTCAAGTACCTAAAAGTTTGTTACTAAGAGGAGGAAGAAAAAATATTTTCCTTAACCTCTGATGATAGGACAAAAAAAAGGGGGGGGGGGCTTAAATTGCAGGTTTAGGTAGGACATTATGGGAAACTTCCTGATCATCAGGGTGGCTAAACAGTGCAATAAATTGCCTAGGGAGGTTCCGGAATCTCCATCATTGAAGATATTTAAGAGCAGATTAGATAAACATCTGTCAGGGACGGCCTGGATAGTGCTCTGGCCACCGTGAGTGCAGGGTACTAGACTTGATGACCTTCCTGTTCTGTGATTTCATGTTTTCACAGTTAATCAGGAGGAAGGCAGAATAGCTGGCAAACAAACTTACAGTACTAGACTTTGCTTGACATGTCAAGCCACCTTCAATGCCCATTAAAGTTAGTGGGAATTGAGGGCACTCCATCACAGGATACACAGCACTTTGCCACATCATGACCACTTTGAGTACAGACACAGTAGGGGAAGCCCATAGAGATCATCCTTGGACCCATCCCTGACAACTGATGGAATCCGCTATGTTCAAAAGGGCAAAAAATGTGCCAGAGTCTTGGTGCCCAAATACGGTCACTGAAACTTTAACCATTGACACCAATAGAATCAGGAACAGGACCTTCATGAGCACAATGGTTATACTGCCTCTGGAAAGGATGTTTAGCAATATCCAGACACGGAATGGCTCTGTAACACAAAGGGGCATCATCCTGACTCTTCGCAGGAGGTGGTGATAGAGTTTTAACCAGAGGCTCCCAGCTGTTCCTTCCAGCATCTCCTCATCAAAATATTTGATGTCATTTTATCTCTAAAGCCCTCTCCTCTCTTCAAGATTTTTTTTTGTTTCTCTGACTTGGCTCTTCTCCTCCCAGCAGCTTTAACAGCCATGCCTGCCTCTCTCTCTCTCAATCTCTGCCCACTATTATCACGCCTCCCTACATTTCTACAACCCTTCACATCCATATCTACACCGCAATGCCCTTGATGGTGGACTAAGGGCTAGAACACAGATTGCTTTAGATATCCTGCAATTCACTGTCTCTGGGAAACATTCAACTAAACTTTCACACAGGCAAGTCTATGGATGGTGCTCATTTGCCCCCCCAGAATCATAGTACCTCACAATATTCAAAGTATTTGTCCTCCCAGTAGTCCATCATTCAGGGAAGTAATATCATCCCTATCATACATATAGGGCACGTCTACACAGCAGGACTAAACTTGAAATAAGCTATGCAACTTGAGTTACACTAATTGTGTAGCTTACGTCGAAATAGCTTATTTCGACTTTTGGTGCTGTCTACATAGCAGTTATTTCGAGACAGAGCACTCTTCCCCCGACTTCCCTTATTCCTTGTACAATGAGGGTTACAGGACTCAGAGTAAGCAGTCCTCCAGCTCAACGTTATTTTGACATTACGTCGAAATAACTGCTTGTATATAGACCTGGGCTATGTTATTTCAGAATAGCATCAGAGTTTGCACCACTAACCATTACACCATGGAATCACTGGTATAATAGAACTTCTTAGCATACTGGTATAATCCACCCAATATGCACTTCCTCTTTGCAGTACCTGAGAATTGTTAATGTATGCTCCAGCCCACCCTCAAAATGTAAGCGATGATTGTTTTGGTAGATGAGTGACAGAGTGAATTTCTGGATGTGTAGGACAAACTAGATCCTCTCCATTTATTTTGTGAAGCAAAGACAAAATATGTTTCTCGCCAGCATGTACTTTAACATTATTTGTGTATGGGTTCAGTAGTAAAGCACCAGAGTAGGAGGTACTACAGGTTGCACCTCCTAAAACCAGAATTCTCTAGTATGGCAAAATCCGTTGCCCGGCAGGACTACAGATGTTCCGGGATCAGAGAACCCGGGCAGCCTAATGGCAGGAGGGCAATGCAGGAGGGGCCAGGCTTAAGCAAGTGGACAGGGCAGGAGCTGGGACTAGCAGCAGCCTCCTGCAGCAGTGGGGCTGGAACCAACAGCAGTCCTCAACAGCCTGCCACACCGGGACTAGGTCGTGGCTGCTCGTGGCAGTGCAGGATTGGTCTGGGGACCGCCCATGGCAGAGCAGGGCCAGGGCAAGAGCCTTGGGCAGCCTGCAGAAGCGGGACCAGAGCCTATGGGATGCTGTGGGGAAGGAACCTGTGCTCTTGGCAGTCGGCGACAGCGGGACCGGGGCTGGGGCTTTTCTGGTCCAGCAAATTCCCTGGTTTGGGACTGGTCAGGTCCCAAGGGTGCTGGATAAGAGATGTCCAACCTATAGTCTATGCACACGCAACACTGAGTTAAAGACTAATTTCCTCTGCTGCATCTTGCTTTCCTCTAGCAGCATCTCAGTCTGAGCGTGTGGAGGGAGAGCAGGGGCAAAATGTAGACTGTGTAGCTGGGTACCAAAGCAAACACACAAACAAAAAGGAATATAAACTCTTCCCTAACCATCTTGCCCTCTGGGATTTCACAAAATTACCTCTCTCATTAATGGTGTGGGATCACACCCAAGCAATAGTAATATCTGTTGCCACCCATGCCTTCCTATCAACCCAGTAGTATTTCCTCCTGTTCAATGTTCTTTGAGTCTTTAGAGGCTCCTTCCTTCCTGGTGCTCTCAATCATGTGCATTACATTCTGGAGGAGAGTGCTTCAGATAAATTTACCCACTCCAGCAGTGTCTCCATTACTGGCTTCCCTTTGAGCCAGCTATTCATCAGAGACTCAGACTGTGCATTGTAACAGCCTTCTGTTTACTGTGTTCAGAAATACCCTGGGAAAATCAATACAGAGAAAACACTGATAGTTTGTAAATCTATTAACTCTCTTCTGGTCCCTCGCCAAACATTTTATTCGCTGTCTAGACATGGAAACCCACTTGGCTCTGAAAGGAAATGGACTTCACCACTTTGTTCTCTCGGGGCCTTGCCAACTTCCACCACTTCACAGGTCTAGAGAGAATAATAAAAATGGTAATAATGATGTCAAAGATGGGGGAGAAAGAGAGAGAAACATTTCCCCTCATACAAAGATTCCTCTCTTCATTTTTCTCCAAGTGCTTTCAAAGGCCACTCCAGCTTGCACTTTTCTTAAAAACTTGCTTAAAGGTACAGAGTAAATCATGGGTAGAGCTGGGGCTGTAGGCTGAAAAATGAGGAATAGCATAGGAGGGAAAGAAGCTATAGTCCAAACATTAAAAATTCTATCAAATTTGAAAACAACAAGCAGTCCTGTGGCACCTTAGTGCATGTCTACACTAGGAATTTATTTCGAAATAACGTATTTTGAAATAATCATTCCCAAAATAACTTTTCTTCAAAATAAGCTTATTCCCCAAGGAAAGTGGAAGTTATTACTTCAAAATAACCAGCCCCTTATTTTGAAATACCGGGCTTAGTAGTGTGGACACTCTGCTTATTATTTTAAAATAAGTGGAGTTATTTCGATGTAACTCTCTAGTGTAGACCAGGGCTTAGAGACTAACTCTCTCTCTATCTATCTATCTATATAGAGCTAGAGAGAGAGAGAGAGAGAGAGAGAGAGGCGCGACGTCTAAACTACACCCCTCTGTCATCAAAGGGATGTCAATTAGACATATCGAAAGTGCAAATGAAGCCAGGATTTAAATATCCCGGGCTTCATTTGCATAATAGCAGCCGCCGCTTTTTTTAGAAATGGGGCTTTTCGAAAAAAGAACGGCAGTTTAGATGAGGCATTTTTGACAGAAATGCCCCGTTTAGAAAGATCCTGTACTCCTCAAAAAAATGAGGAAACAACAAGAAGTCCTGTGGCACCTTAGTGCTTGTGTACACTAGGAAATTATTTCAAAATAACTTATTTTGAAATAATCATTCCCAAAATAACTCCAAAAAATGAGGAGTACAGCATCTTTTGAAATGGGGCATTTCTGTCAAAAATGCCCTGTCTAAACTGCCAGGTTTTTTTCAAAAAAGCCCCATTTCAGAAAAAAGCAGCAGCTGCCATTATGCAAATAAAGTGAGGGAAATTCAAATCCCGGCTTCATTTGCAATATTGACGTGCCTAATTTACATCCCTTTACCGAAAAAGGGATGTAGTCTAGACGTAGCCTAAATATGATCTTGGATGCCATTGCAAAGCCAGGGTGATTGGCTCCACATGGCATGACAACACCAACAAATGGGAGCATTGCAGGTGACAGCCTCTGTGAATCACTTTAAGAACCTGGGCACAAATAGATACTGGCCTCATAAAAGTCTCCTCAATCCAGCTGGAAAACCTTGATTAAAATAAATAGCATGTCAGGGGAAAGTAAATGAACCACTGCCCCAGTCATGGTAATGGAAAAGCACAACTCCTCTTGGTAACAGATAGTAAAAGACACACTAAATATAGAAAATTTGATACCCCTAGAGGAATGACAGCAAGACCAAGGAACAGGTTTTTCCTTTGGTAAACACCTACATTGCACAGCACAAATCATTAAATAATTCCAGAGCCATTTGGTTGGATTGTCCTTTTGGTGCAAAGGAACAAGTTATAGTCACTCGCTCAACATGGGTATATTATATTAAAAAATGATACCCTAAATCCTCATCAGGAGCAAGGGGTGGGTGAGAAGAGTACAATGCAGTATAGCTTGCTCATAGTTAGGATGTTCTGCAGCAAGAAGTAGCATTCCAAATAGCAGGGGTGACCCAGGTCAGATCCCACACTTGTACAGTGCATTCCTAAAGCGGCTAAATCCTAAACCTGGAGGATCACTATCAAGAATGGTGCCCAACACGTTGAGATCAAGCGACATCTCCATGAAGAAGATCAGAGAGCCCAATGTAAGGAGCGTGCTCAGGCCTGTACTGGAGACCTCATATGCAGCCACTGCCAGAGAGTGTTCCTTGCCAGGATTGGCCTAATTTCTCATCTATGTACTCATCAGTGATAAGTGTCTGAGGGGAAATCTTACTCACTTTGAGGGATCCCAAAGAAAAAAGCAGCCCAAACAAAAGGAAGCCACGGTTTTAACTGGCACACTTGTAGTGCACACATGAAAAACAAAATTATTACTCGTGTGGGGTCCTTTCTTCCTGGGAGACTTCAAATACCTGGAGGAAATACATTTTCCAGTTGTAATATGTCATTTTTGTTAAATGGATGCCGTGGCATTATCTTACTAACCGTGTTCATACTTTCTAGCCCACATGCATAGGTTTTGTGAAGCTGATGGTGGATAAAATGTCCATGACAGATTGTCTATGAACTGAGCCAATGTCTGCTAGGGATCTGAGACCTGATCCTTTTTGTGCCTGGATGTAATGAGACATGGTATTCCCAGCAATTCATGCAGCCATAAGAACGCTATTCCTGATCTGATGGACCTGCTTGGTTATAACAGAATGGATGCTGCCAGTGCAGCACTCTTAGATATGGTAAATAGCGGTGCTGTGAATCCATGCTGACATCCAAGGCAGGTGAGTATTTCTTCTCACACAACTCTGTATTGCCGCAATTGTCACAGGCCATTATCTCTGTTAGGACCACAGAAATCACTTAAATTGTCACTACTTGCAGTTATGCTTCTTTTGCTGTTGTCAGATATCACAGAGTCAGAGACATTAAGGTCAGAAGTGACCCCTGTGATCATGTAGTCTTGACCTATTGCATAACACAGACCAAAGATTTTCAGCTAATATTTCCTGCATCCAACCCATTAACTTGTTTGAGCTATGACAGATCTTTTAGAAAGAGACACTCACTCATCAAGACGCCGCTGGTGAAAAATCCACCATGCCCCGAGCTCAGTTGTTCCAACAATTAATGCCCCTAACTTTTTTTTTTTTTAATGGCACCTTATTTCTAGTTTGAACGAGTCTTACATCAGCTCTCAGCCATTGAATCTTGCTTGTCCTTTTTCTGGTAGAGGTGTTCAGAACACATTTTTTGGAACTGGTGGCCACTCTGCCACACCTGACTCTGCCTCTGCTTCCCATGCTCCTTCTGGGAGATCCCAGCAAGGAAGGTGGGTTCGGATCTTATTGGTTACCTGTGGAGTCCCAGGCTATGTCTAGACTTCAGCCTTCTTTTGGAAGAACTTTTTTTTGGAAGAGATCTTCCGAAAAAACTTCTTCCGAAAGAAAGCATCCACACACAAAAGCTCATCGAAAAAGCGATCTGCTTTTTCAAACAATAGTGTTCAGACTGATTGGATGCTCTCTCGCATTTCAGCTGTGATTACTATGGATGGACTGGGCACCTGTGCTTTTTCCTCTTTCCTCTTCTTTCGAAAGAACTCCCTCTTCCCCGTCCACACGCACCTTTTTCCGAAAAAGCTGTTTTGCAGTGTGCACGTAACTCAGGTTTTGTCAGAAAAACGGCCGTTTTTCCAACAAAACTCTGCAGTGTAGACATACCCTCAGACTTCCCTTCCTCTGTCTGGGCAGGAGCAGGGGAACTGCCCGGGGAGACCCCAGCAACTAAGTGCCTAGTCACCTCTAAGGAAAGCTGCCTGCAGTGCTGCACATAATGGTCCCATGTGTCTCCAGAGGTACTTACTGCCCAGAGCTCCTGAAGGGGCTACATGGTGAAGTATGCCAATCCCTGATGACAGCGCCAGCAAAAAACACTGAGGTGGTGCATCTCACTGCCGTTGGTAACAGCCATTCAGGAGCCACAGCTGGGAGCAGCAGGGAGACACCACTGCTTTGCCCCCTCTCAAATTCCACCTATCCTTTGGAGGCTATTGTGGCCGCAGAAATATCTGCTGGGGGCTGTGTGTTTAGCTGACATGGAAGAGTTCTGAGAAGGAAGGATCAAGAGCCATTTGTGTGGAATCATAAGGTTAACTGCTAGAAATTAAGATCTTTGAGCTGAACAATGATGACCTTTTTTCATCGGTAACCAGTGATTTCAGGACTCTCCATGTCAGGGTGGCCAGCTTGAAACAACTTACAGGGAGCAGACACTCAGCACTGTGAGGAAATCAGGTCCCTTCAAACTGTCTCAAAGTTGGGCACTGAAATCACTAGGCACATTTGAAAATGTAGGCCTGAAGTACCCAATGCACAGGGCTCCAATTTGGCTGGGGCCTATGTATGAAACAAACAAAAATAATAATGCATTGGATCACACAAGCCCATTTTAATTATTGATTACTTTATTCTTGGATAGAGCCGAAGTTACAATAGCAGGTGTGCTAGCCATAGGGATACAATGTGTGAGATGGGGATAAAGGCAGGGATGCATTATACAGTGTTTTATAATGTACAGACTTGGAGAAGAAAAACACTCTTCTTTTACACCATCATCTGAGGTCAAATTCTGGACCCATCTACTTCCAGGAGATCTTGGATACATATCCCAGTTTGGAAAAGAAAATTCCTAAAGGTAGATGCTGCATGACTCTTCTAAATGCTGCTAGTGCTGTGATATGTGAATACAGATACACTGGGATACAATAGGATGGCAACGGGGATTTATGGCCAAAGGAATGTAGAACTGGAGGAAAAGCATCTTCTTCTACTGCTCTGATCTCAATAGGAACCACTGAAGTGGAACTGTTCTCCCCACCCCACCACATTCATTTCAGGTGAAAGGCACTGAGAAATATGCTCAGCTCCTTGACACTCAGACACTATAAAGTGATCTGGAAATGGCAGGAGCGGCATTCCAGCATTAACACAGTATGACAGTCCTGTCACATTAGCTCCTCTCCATCACTCCGTATTAGTATTCATCTTAGCTAATATACTATGAATGTCACTTTCCAATATTACTGCACATGAATATTAGCCTGAAATGATATGAGCCATACAAAGGAGATTGCAAGAGAATAATATTGCAGAGCCCTTAAGGATGAATAACTGACAGTGGTTTCCGTTAGCTTTCCTCTTTAACCTTCCTCCCCTTTGCATATTGCTCACATGGGACAGAGAATAATCAATTTGGAAAGGCAATTCCATACCAGATTCTGTTTTGCCTGTTACTTTGGATACACCCGCTGTAGCTGGGATAGATAAGTGATAAAGGCACAGATGCCAAATCAGCCATTGACTTCTTCATATGTCAAAAAAAAAATGCTCCCCACTTGGCTTCTGATTTAAGTAATTTTGATTGCTCAAGTTGTCTCTCACTGCATTTGTTTTCCCTCGGTATTCAAAGTTATATCTACTGTGGTTCCTATTTTTCATTCAGTTATTGGCCTATTCATGAAACAATAATTGCTTGCAGCCCTGGATAGTTCTGAATTATCTGGTAATAGAAATGACATCCAGCCAACAGCTTAGAGAAGCAAAAAATCTGTACTAAGTCCTTATTGGCTAAACATCATTATCACCTATTGGCAACAAAATATCTTCAATTTTGTGGCTCTGCTGTCTCACAGTGAGGCTTTAAAGGGAGATCTCTAAGAAAATGCAGATTTCTTGTGGGCAGGTCATCCTTCAGCATCCATGGCTAAAAGGGGCACACCCCATCACTGCAGTGTTCTGGGATCTTGCCTACAAAAGGGGAACTACTAGTCTCTACTAGGGTTGGAGTTTACCAGTTAAGGGTTCCCAGCCTTTAGGCAGGAGTGGGAAGGGAAATAATTAGGCTATGTCTAGACTACAAGCCTCTTTCGAAAGAGGCTTTTTTGAAAGAATCTTTTGAAAAATCCTCTTTCAAAAGAGAGCGTCTAGACTACAAGCAGATTTTTCGAAAAAGCAAGCTGCTTTTGCAAACGAGAATCTAGACACTCTTTTGAGAAAGCAGTTTGCATTCAATAGTGCCTTTTTTCGAAAGAGTATTTTCGAAAAAAGGCATTATTCCTTGTAAAATGAGGTTTACCGCGTTGGAAAAAACTGCCGCGTTCTTTCGATTTACTTTTGAAAGAATGCAGCTGCAGTCCAGCCGCGGGTGAAGTTTTTTTGAAAAAAGGCTACTTTTTTCAAAAAAACCCTGTAGTCTAGAGACACCAAGATCAGAGGCTCTGTCCTTACAACTTGACACAGCCAGTTCAGTAGCAGTCTGGCTTCCCTGGCCTCAAAGCAGGACAGGGCAAGTAACAAGCAGAGGCTCTGTGTCTAGACTACAGGGTTTTTTTGAAAAAAAGTGGCCTTTTTTTTAAAAAAGCTTCCTCTGTGTCTAGACTGCTGCCACATTCTTTCAAAAGTAAACCAAAAGAACAGGGCAGTTTTTTCAACCGTGGAAAACTTGTGTTTTACAAGGAAGAACGCTTTTTTCGAAAGTGCTCTTTCAAAAAAAGGCGCTATGTAATGCAAACTGTGCTTTTTCAAAAGAGAGCTTCCAGACTGCCTGGGTGCTCGCTTTCAAAAAAGCGGCTTGCTTTTTCAAAAGTACTGGTTGTAGTCTAGACGCTTTTTTTTGAAAGAGGCTTTTTCAAAAGTATCTTTCGAAAAAGGCGTGCAGTCAGGGCCTCTAGACGTAGACAGTTCAGTTAAGACAGAGCCATTTCAGTGCAGTCAGGGCTTTCTGGCTTCTAAGCAGGATAGGGATGAATATTACTGCAATCCACCAGCTCAGGTAGGGGGTCATATGGCATAGTGCAGACCTCCTGGCCTATGGAGGAGGAGTACTGCTACCCCAGTACTACGGTGGCAGGGGGATATGCAGGTCTGCCCAACTTTACTGCACCCTAATCCAGGACCCTATCAGTGGTAACATGCTGCCCCAGACTTGGGTACACCAGCCACCAGACTATCACCTGGTTCCCCTGGTTTACTTCCACCATGCCCTTGCTGATGAACCTGGACCCACAGATATTCTTCCAGCTCCTCCAGGTATACCGCCAAGGGCACAGACAGCAGCATCAGCACTCTCCGGTGGTGTGGGTTAATCTCTGGCTCTCCCTGGAGCCAGCTGTAGCACAGAAGTACCTCCTGTCTATGGCTGCTTCGCCCAACTGAGCACCAAGACCAGACTGTTAAGCTTCCCCTTCCTATCTCCCTCTTCTGCTTCCAGCAGGTGGGATGAGCCCTCCTGGATCCACCCATCAGGCAGCTTGGGGAGTCTCCCTGGTGTCTGCAAGTGGGGGGGGGGGCATGCCTCCTGGCTACAAGGGCACTGAGAGAGGCCCTGTTGGACTTGTAGCAGGCAAATCCACAATTCTTTCCCCCCGCCCCCCCACACTGATTCCAAACCACTCCCTGCTCCCCCCTCAAGGGTGCCACTCTGTGTATTGATCTGCCCCAACACAGCCATGCTCCCACTTGGTTATTAATGGAGCTTAAAGAGCTCAAATGTGCACACACACTAGAAATATCTGTCATCATAAGCACCAGCCTGGAATCGATTCAGTAACTAGAAGAGTGCTAAGAAGTGCTATCAATTGTACAATGTATTAAACTCTCAGAATCTTTCCTGGAAACCTCCCACACCAGGCAACCAGAAGTCTGGTGCTGTTGCATCTCAACGAGGAGTCTTCAGCAGGGTCATAAAACACCTCTGAGGAGTGTTTGATGCGGAGAGTGTCATGCACATGCCAGACACCCACTTCTCCATGCCTATTTGGCAGGTGGGTTTAGACTCTAAGATAACCTCAAGGAGTAGAAAGGGGAGGATAAAAATATGAATTTCAACATGAAACTCTGCCGTTGAATATCGCCAGTCACTGGCTCATAGATAAGCTACAAAAGCTTTGTCCCTGGGCATTTCACCTAAAGTAAGTGGTTGAGTTGCAGTGCAGTATAGCTGGACTACAGCATCACTGGCAGCTTTTGTCCTGTACAGGCTTTGGTTGCAAAGACTATTTGACTAGATAAGCTAAATACTATTACATACACTGAAACCTAAATAACTTGCTTTTAATATAGTCTAAGTCAAGCACTCTGAAGTGAGGAATGCCAAGTTTACAATTGCCCATGACCCAATAATTCTGCCCAGGGGAGCCGATAGACTCACCAGGCCTCCAGGCAAGGTAGGGGGGTAGCAGTGTGCTCCCAGAAGGGGTGGGGACTCAGGCGGAAGGAGCTTATTAATGGAGCTTAAAGGGGGACTACACTCCCCTACTCCCCCGCCAGCCCTCGATGTCACTTGGACCACGCCATCCAGAGCTTCAGCGGTGATTTAAAAGGCCCAGGGAGCTGGCTGCTGCCACTGCTGCACTAGCATTAGCAGCAGACAGGAGCCCTGAGCCCTTTGGAATCATCAGGCCTTGGGGCAGCTGCCCTCTCTGCCCTTCCATCCCCTCCCCCCATCGGCTGGCCTGATTCTGCACACTGCTGCAACCTGTGCGCTGAATGAGGTAGGGCACCCTATGGAGAAAATAACATGTGATTATGTCATTAAAGCTGTTATACCACAAGAGGTTCAAATTACAGCTGCAGTCAGCCATAATTCTGGTGTTTCCTAGTTTTCAAATGGGCTTTCCAACTCAAAAATGTTCCTTAGCCATTGTTTTGTATGTACCAGACCTTTTAAAAAAAAAAAAGCATACGAAGTAAAAATGCTGTATTGCATGCATTGTGCTGGTGTCCTCTGAGACTAGGGACTTCACTCAGAGAGAGCGCCCACATCCTGTTGAGGAGTCTGAGGGAATGCACCTGAACAATAAGGTAAAGCACAACCAATGGCCGAGCATGGAGAGAAATCTCAGTGCTGTCTGGCAATAGAAGGCCAGGGCAATGTCACATAGGGGCAGAGGAAGACACCAGTACAAGGTGGTGACAAAGGAAAGATCTAGCACTGTTTGGCTTCTACAGTGGCTACGCCTAGCTCGTTCCATGAGTTATTTATAAGTAAACCTTCTTCACTAGCAAGGCAACTATTGACATCCATCCTTAGGTTGAGGTGTCATTTGAGAGGGAAGGTTAAAGGGAAAGAAGATTGTAGCATCCCATTGTCACTGACACGTTTGATGGCTTGTGTATATCCACAGTGATACAAAAAATAATGTTACCGGAATAGACAGCAAACTCAACTGGGTTTGGGGCTCTGTGGAGGGAGTGAACCAGATGCTTTAAGCACATACTACATAAAGTATACAAAAGGGGAAGAATCCAGATGGCTTTTCCTGTCCTTATGCCTTTAAATAATATGTTTCTTTGAGTTATCCTAGTTACATTTTGTAGCCTGAAAACAATTTCCACACTAGCTATTTCACTGGCCAAGGTATAAGTCTGCACTGACACAGGACAGAAAGAGAGAGGCCTTGAGCTTGCTAAGGCTACAAACCACCAGGATTTTAGCAAAAGCTCAACATTTTAAACAGCATTTTTTTCTTGGTGTGCCTTTTTCTGACCAGATATTGTTGGGAATATCTCAGATTGAAATAAATCACTTGAAACACACCTATATATTTTTATTGTCTATCCGGGAAGGCAGACAGACAAATGGATGGACAGCGATGTTCCCTGTAAGCTACGCTCAGGAGAGATTCAGATTCTACCTACCTGATTAGTCGAGTGCCCATATCTAGGTTTTGTATTTCTATTGGTGGTTCACTTCCACACATTCCTTGGTGCACATGGAAAATTATTCTGCACATGGATGGAAAAAAGTCCACAGATGGATGGAAAAGATTAGAGGGAACATTGATGGACAGAGAGCTAAAACCCACTTAGAAAGTTCCTGCTCATAATATCGCAGGAGATCTATATCTGCCCAGCCAAAAAAATATTTTCATACCAATCACATGCATGGGAAGCATGCAGAAGCCCAATATTCATAATATTAAAACAGTTACTATTACTCCTAGTAATGTGGTAGAGAAGTGTATTTATGATTTTTTTAAACGCGTCTGTGTCTGCAGATGATCATTGCCCGCTGCGTAACAGAAGCAAGTGCCCTACAATGAAAAAGTATTCCTAGAAGAGATTTTTACATGCACAGTGAGTGATTTTGGATTGCCATCAACAGAGCTCTACTGCCTTTCCAGGACTATGGGGCATCAATCTGTTCAAATCAGATTCTGAGTGCTTTGTCTCCAGCACTGTAAATGGGATGTTTGTATATACAGTACCATATCCTGCCTGCTGGTCCATTGAAAATGAAACAGATCAGGATGGTGTGCAGAAACAGGGCTGTTAACTGTGCTCATGGCTCACCTGAGATTACACTGCTCTGTGCAGTTTGCTGAATGAAAATGAAAGTCCTCCAAATGCCTCCTACCCACCTAATCACAGAAGGAATTAGTGCATATTTCACTTACTGTACTGAACAGCACATTCCATTTGTGGCCAAGTACTGTGGAAATCACTGCACTCAGGGATTTTTGCTGCCTGTTTCTGGCTTTGAACTCTACGTATCTATGGAAAACTAGAGTCTAGACCAGTGGTTCTCAACCTTTTTTAATTCACGACCCCCAAGGCTGGGAAAATTTTGGTTGAGAAAAAAAAAATTGTTGCAGCCCCTTTAATTTCAAGCGCTGGTCCGAACCCCTGACACTCCCCCCACCCCCACAGCATGTACATCGGGTGCTGAGCCAGGAAAACAAAATGGCAGCTGGCCCAGTGCTGTGACCCCCCCAGGAAGACTGAGAATCACTGGTCTAGACCAGCAGTGGGCAACCTGTGGGTCATGACCGGATTGCAGCTAAGTGTGCAGCATGGACCCCTAATGATCTGTGAACATCTTGCAGGTGGGCTGTGGGCCTGGGGCTCGCCCCTCCCCCCACCCAGAGTGCCTGCTCTGCGAGATAGGAGCACCAAGATCCCACGCCCCCACCCCACTCCTACATCCCACTTTCCACCACAACCTCCTCATCCCCACTCTACTCCTGCACCCTACCTCCCAGCCAGACCCTACACTCCCCCTCCATTCTATACCCATTTTATCATCATGGGTGGTTGGTTGGTGGTCCACACAAAGGTCTGTGTTTAGCGGGGTTAACCACGGGCCAAAAAGTTTGAGAACCACTGGTGTACACAAAACTACTTCCCTTCGGAATGAGAACCAGTTCAGACAAATATGAAAAGACTTGATTTTTCACTCAACCCTCATATTGAACTTTCTCTGAGATTTGAAAATGGTGGATTCGTTTGTCTGTGATTTTTGTGCCTTGCAGCATAAGTGGGAGTGTGCCCAAGAAAGATTTTTAGAACAGAATACTTGACCCTGACAACACAGGGAAATATTAGGAACCCTTCTTGAGATTGATCTTTATCTAAACTGAACTGAGGATCATTCACTCATTCCTATCTTCCTGAATTTTCTCATGTAAGTTTATCAAGAAAATATCTGTATTATAGTTAAAATAGTTAAATGTTGCATTTTTTAAAAGACTTCTTGTTTTTCCTCTTTTCCATTCTCTCTCCCTTCTTTCTTCTTCCCTGCCTCTATTTCCTCTTTAATTCTCTTCTCATTCTGATGATCTTCATGTTATAGGTAATGTTTGTAATTTAAAATCGAAAGCTGAAGTTCCAATCGTTCCCAAACCCCATGATTCAGATAAGATTCTCCGAGAATATTTTTTTAAAAGTGGAGGGACATGACATCTTCTGTACAAAACAGATCACTTCTCTGATGACTCTATCTTCCTCTAGCTAAGACAAAAGTGCATTTCGGCAGCAGTTGTGACTGAGCAGGATGCCCTCTGTTCACTCCAAATGGGGAGGTGGTTAGAAAAGGTGCTCCAAACATAGGCCATTTCATCACTTTCTGAACGGATGGCCATATCCAGAGGGATCACTTGACTCTGCAGTCAAAACAAGAGATATAAGAAAATGAAGTTTGCCACCTGGAATGTCTGCACTGTTATGGACTCTCAGCATAGTGAATGCCCAGAAAGAATTGCCAAAATTTCCAGAAAACTAGCAAGACTTTGTCATTGTCATTGCAGCTCTTAATGACAGCCACCAAACCATCAAGGACCAGTTAAAAGAGAATGGATGTGGTTACATCTTCTTTTGGAAAGGAAAGCCACCTGAAAAGAGACACATTCATGGGATTGGATCAAAAATAAGATTGCCAGTCAGTTTTTGGAGCTTCCTGTGGGGATCAACAAGTATCTCATGACGTGTCAGCTGAAGCGTAGCAACAACCAAGATGTCTTGGTCATCAGCTCATAGGCCCCAATGCTTGATGATGAGGAAGACAATCAGGAGCAGTTTTGTAGAACTCTTGATGCAGTCATCACAATCACACCTAAAACAGACAAGCTCATGTTTCTGGGAGATTTCAATGCCAGTCAGATGGGATTCCCAGCTCTGGAGAAGCACAATGGGAAATGAAGGGGTAGGAAATGTAAACCCCAATGTTATCTCCATCTCAACAAATGTGTGGATCACAACCTGCTCATCAAAAATACCATCTGTAGGCAGAGTAACAAATTTAAGAGCACCTGGAAATATTCTCAGTCCAAACACTGGCACCTCCTTGACTATGTTATAGTCAGAGCCTGAGACTATACTGACATCCATATAACACAAGCTATGAAGTACAGCAAGCCAAAGACTCAAAGTTATAGCAAAACAATTTGAGTAGATCAGAAGCAGGAAGCCTGCCTAATAACCAGTGGGAACCATTGGATGATCAGGATACTAAAGGAGCACTCAAGACTGATAAAGACCTCCATGGAACAACTAAATGAATTCTTTGCATCAGTCTTCATGTCTGAGAATGTGAGGGAAATTCCCAAACCTAAGCCATTCTTTTTAAGTGACAAATTGTTTGTTGTGGCTTGTGATGTTAGAAGGTTAAAGGCTATCGGAAGCTTCTCCCCATATAGGTTGTGAATAAGTCAACTCCTGATCTTCTGTTATGGTTTAAGCAGCATATGGAGCTTCCTTAGTCTTTTACTATAAAATTTGTTTTAGTAGCTTCTTCCAAGTTCTTTCCAATCTGTTGATTTTTTTAAAAAATGTGGACACCAGAACTTATACACATTTTCTGTAATGGTCCCTCTCATGTTAAATACACTAAGGCTATGTCTACACTGCCATCTTTTTCTGCTTGTTTTTTCAGAATAACCTCTTCTTCTGGAACATCCCTTATTCCTCATAAAATGAGGAATACAGGGATGCTGAAAGAATGCATCCACTTTTTCAGAAACTGTCCCGAAAAAGCGGCCGTGTTCCCTGGATGTGGCAGAGTTTTTTCCGGGATACCTCCCGGGATACTAGTCTAGACATAGCCTAATACTAACACCTCCATACTTCTGCTTGATATTCCCCAGTTTACCGTTCCAAGAACTGCATTCACTCTCTTAGCTAGAAGCACAAGATGTTCTTTTGGGTAGCCATCATGACCCCTAAGTCACTGCTTTCCAAAACACAACCCTTGCCCCCATCCTATAAGTGAGACCTACATTCTTGATTCCTCAATATAGGACCATGCATTTAGTGGGATAAAAAAGATTATTGTTCATATAAGCCCATCATACCATGCTATCGCCATCATCGAACTGCTTTTGGAAAGACTCCTCATTATCATCCTCCCAGCTGGAGAACGGGTTTCATTGCAGAGATACAGTCAAGATGGTTGAACTGAAGGGGCAAGTTTCAAAATGAGTGGACAGAAGACACTAGCCAGCACTCACACACATATGGACCATTCAGAAAACAGATATGGAAAAAAATCCATTCTATAACCACTTACCATCCATTATTCCTCTGCTTTACTGTTTGTTAACTCTGGAAACAGGGTGTTGGGAAATGCAGAGCAAACAGCACCCTTTCAAGTCCCCTGACATGCTGAAAACTGGTAGTTGATACAGGTCAGCTCCCCACCACGATAGAGAGCATATCTACACTAGGAAATTATTTTGAAATAACTTATTCCAAAATAATAACTCCCAAAATAACTATTTTGAAATAGTGCAGCTACACAACAGGGAAGCTTCAAAATTAGTCCGATGCAGGCTCCCTTAATGTGGACGCGCTATCTCAACTTAGAGCCCCAGGAAGCACTGGGGAGCAATTATTGTGAATGACTCTGGGAAGTAGTTATTTCAAAATAGCAGAAGTGGAGTGTCCACACTACCGATATTTTGAAATAACTATTTCAAAATAAGCATTATTCCTTGTGGAAAGTTATTATTTTGAAATAACCAGCCCCTTATTTCAAAATAACAGGCTTGGTGGTGTGGATGCTCCATTGTTTACTTAAAATAAGGGGAGTTATTCTGAAATAACTCCCTGGTGCAAACCAGAGCTTAGTGAATCAATTTTGAAACCACATCATGCCTTCTCTCCCTTGCTGTCTCAGGTAACAAAATGCAGTTGAGCCAGAAGGATCTATATGTCTGTGTGTTTTTCCCAATTACAGTTGTAACTACTGGGCCTCAGGCAAAGGAGAAGAGACAGAACATGTCTAAAGGCAACAGAAATCCAGAGCAATGCTCAGTCCTTAGAATGGCTCTCCCAGGCAATTACTGCATTCAGGTCTGAATTGCGTGCATGTCCACAGAAGAGTTCAGCTTCACTATTTTTAACCACCAGGTAAGTTTCTTTATTCTTTTATCTATTTGTCCAACTTCTATTGTGCATTTGGAATGCTTGTGAGGGCCTCCCAATGCAGAGCGCCTCATACAATAGCAATAGGAACTAGTTACGTGACTGCGACTGACACAGCCCAAAAGCAAGGGGTTGACTAGGATTCTTTATAGTTTGTTTTTAATATGACACTATTGCCAATTTCTTTCACAACCATCTCTGCAGACCCCAATGGGCAACTTTTCAATGGTGTATGTGAGTACACCATTGCCCTCAATTAAAATATGTGTACAATCAAACCCCATGGCTACATCTACACTGGCAGCTTCTTGCGCAAGAACTGTTTTGCGGAAGAGCTCTTGCGCAAAAGGTCTTCCACAAGAGCGCATCTACACTGGCATGTGCTTTTGCGCAAGAGATGTGCTTTTGAGCAAGACCATCCATGGCAGTGTGGACGCTCTCTTGCGCAAGAAAGCTCTGATGGCCATTTTAACCATAGGGGTTTCTTGCGCAAGAAATTCATGTTGCCTGTCTACACTGCCCTCTTGCACAAGAGCTCTTGCTCAAGAGGGCTTATTCCTCATGGGGAAAGGAATAACTCTTCCAGAAGAAGCCCTGTTTTCTGACGCTAGACTGTAAATTTACTTTCGCAAGAACGCGCGTGCAGTGTAGACACCCGGCAAGTTTTTGCGCAAGAACAGCTGTTCTTGCGCAAGAAGCTGCCAGTGTAGATGTAGCCCATGAGTGGTTTCCTTTTGCAATGTATCCACCAGCATGGAGAGGATTCTCCTTATAATGTACACTTCTGCCTAGTTTGTATTGGAATGTTTTTACTACAGTGATCCCCCCCTTGTAAACTTGGACATGCAGACTCCCCTTGTATTGTACGCACCTGCAAAGATTCTCCTTTCTTCCTGTTGAGTACATGTGCCCCTATGATCCCCTGGCATCTTCCACAGGAGGACAACAAACCCAATCTCTCCAAAGGAAGAACTCCCAAGAACTCAGTCTATTGAAACTCCCAGTGTCCTTTCTCCTGCACAGCAGAGAATGAGGCCCATAATTAGCAAAGGGTGTTTCAAACATATTTGAATTCACTAATAGAATGATAAGTAAGGGGAGAAAGGAAATGCTGATCATTTCATCATGGGTACAGATAAAGGCCTGAGTGAAAGAGAGAACAGAATCAAGAGTGAAAAAGATTTTGGAGGGCAAAGGTCAATGGAGTTATTGGCATGTATGATGCACAATGAAGTCTTCCACTGCAGAAGACTGAATACAATTTCTACTGACTCCCCTTGCAATGACAAAGCCTTCCATGTCCAGCTGAGTTGGAAAAGGACGGTTTCTTCATAGAAGATTTTGACATGTTATTGAAAACCCCACAACCAAAAATTTGTGGAAAAAAAATTCCACAATAAAACATTTTTTTGTGTTTAACCAAACAATTTTTTTTTCTGACAAAAAAAAAAAAAAAACAACAGTTTCCAAGGAAACAGAGACAAGTGAGATGAGGTAATATTTTTTTACTGGACCAAATTCTGCTGATGAGAGAAAATCTTCAGAGCTTAAACACAGCCTGTTCCCAAAGCCTGAAGAAGGATGTCAGAGCTAAATACAAGGTGGAGCAAATCATTTAACATAAGTAGTTAATACATATTTCAGAGGACCATTCAAAGAGAGCAGACATTTTCCATGAAAATGTTCATTTAGTTAAAAAAATCTCATAAAATATATCACGAAAGAACATTTTCAACCAGCCCTAATTCCACCCTTAATCTTTTCCTGAAAGTGGAAGATGGTACCATAAATCGGTGAACATGCCCGAAGAAACCACAGAATGGCAAGTGACTGCTAGAGAAGAATTTATGGGGAAAAAGAATGTCCTTTTGTGCTGTGTCTTCCTCATCAGCTCAAATGAGGAGATAATAGCTCCGTTATCACTTGCACAAATCCGTTCCCAAATCTCCAGGCTTGGCGAGGAAGTGACAGAGTATGTAGCTGATGCCACACAGAAGAGCCATCATTTCACACTGGGAAAACAATCAGTATCACAACAGATTAACATAAACCCCCTTTCATTTACAGAGGAGGGAATTTCTTGATTACCATAAGCTTCAACCTCATTAAAATATCACAAGAAAGAGTGTATTTCTGACATTGCTAGTAATTTCTTTTTTCTGTTAACTCATCCTTACCAGAAGCAATTATCAAGGGGGTGGGAGGACAATTCCCACTAATGAGAGCAGCCTTCAAGGGCTAACAGGTCTGATCTAAAAAAATTAAAAAACAACAATGGAACATTGTTCCTTTGTCTTCCCTTGCTCCTTGTGAAATAAGGGTTACAGAAGTCGGAGTAAGAAGTCCTCCATCTTGAAATTATTTTGAAATAATGGCTTGCTGTGTAGATGCACACTTTATTATTTCAAAACGCAGTGTAGAAGCGCACTTAGAGTGAATAAAAAAAATATAGAGATAATATCATGAGCTTTCGTGGGCACAACCCACTTCTTCAGATGACAAATATGGAGCAAGAGGCACAAAGGTTGAATTATAAAGCAGAATGCTCTATATTTATCATCTAAAGTGGGTGTGCCCACCAAAGCTGATGATACTATCTATATAGATAGATAGATATTTGGTTATCTAAGGTGCTACAGGACCATTGGTTTTTAAGTTTTTTTTAGTTTCAGACTAGCACGGCTAGGTCTGACCTAGGCTCTTAAAGAAGAGAGAGAGAAAATCCTGCACAAAGAGCATACTTTCAAAGAGAGGGAAGGAGAACATTCTGAACAGGAGCAGAATGCCCTCCAAGGAGATAGTGACAAGTTTTCAGTTTTCAAACCAGTTAAGAATAGAAGTTGATATTTTTACCATTTATTAATATTATTATATTATTGATATTAATAATATTATTGTTATAATTTATAATATAATATACTAATAATATTTCCAATTGGAGGGGTGTGCCATGGGCTGGGAGGCTCTGAAAGCTGTCGAAGGAGGGCTGGGTGGTGCTAACTGTCCTTGGCCCTCCGCCCCTTCTGCCCTGGTTCCTGCTCCTTCTGGGGAGCGGGCAGAGCTGGACCCCCTCTACACCTTCCCCTGGGATTATGGTAACTGTCAGCCCCGCTGTCCCCTTGTACCAGACTCTACAAACAATACAAAAATAGGCCTTCCTAGAGAAAATTCACCGTCCTGAGATTAGACAATATGTAAAGGTGGATCAAGTGACCGATAGGGTAGGTGAGTAGTGGGGGGGGGGGGAGGGACACAAAGATGGGTCTGTTTCCTCAAATTCATAGTCACAGGGTTTGCAGTGGTCACAGATAGATATGGCAAATTTGTTTTTAAGGAGGAATGAGGAGTCTGAGACAAAGCCTACTGAAGTGAATGGACAACTCCCGTTTAAATCAAAGGATTTGGATCAGATCCGAACAGAAGATAAGCTAGTGGCTTTTGAGAGAGCTGACAGAAATTAGGAGTATGGAACTCCCTCTCCATATATTTCTGGCAAATTATTTCATGTGGATCTTAAACTCAGGGTATGTCTACACTACCATGTTTTGTTGACAAAACGTAGGTCAATGCCTGAAAGTCGACAAAACAAAAATCATCAGAGGATATTCACAATTGCTCCCTCTGTTGACACTGGGGGCACCATCATTAACAGTGTGCGCGAAACACTGTGTGTATGTGTCCCAGACTGCAGTGTTCTAGGAAGGCAGAGCTGATCCCTGCACTTCTTGGGATTCCCGTTGAGTTCTACCACAGCATCCTCAGCTGCTGGGAGTGGTGTCATGAGTAGCTCTGTGAGCTCTCCATGCTGAGGAATGTCAAAGCAGCACAGCAATCTCTCCAGCCCTCCCCCTATAGCACCAGTCTGCTTGCCACTGTGTTCCTAGTGCAGGGCAGAACAGGAGCAGTCCAATTATTTGTTCTTTGTTTCCCCAAAGGGGGCCGCTCACTCAGATGTCAGATACTTCCTGGGGCTTTGAAAGGGGAGAGGTGCATGCCTGCAGGGCACCAGAGACCAAAACACTGAGCAGAGCCATCAGGGCAAGCATTGTGAGACACTGGCAGAATCCAGCTGTCAGCAAAACAAACAGCAGAGTCTACACTGGCTCTTTGTTGACAATAAAGGGAGGGGAGAAGAAAGTCTCTTGGAGGGGTGGAAGTGTTTTGTCACCAGAACTGGGTGTTTTTCCCAACAAAAGTTGCATAGCGATGTGTTTTGATGCCAAAAGGCAGTTTGGGGTGACAAAAATGTGGTTGTGTAGAAATACCATCTGAGGTGAAAGTAAGATGGGGTGCTGCCCTGGTAAGATCCGGCTGGGGTGCTCCTCTGTAGGTGGAGGTGTGCAGTGCAGCTTGCGGTGCGCTCTCCCAGCCAGGCTTCCAACGGTGCCTAAGGCTCCTGCTTCAGGGCTTGCACTGGAAACCTCGCATGCCACAATAAATGGCAGGCAGCCATGTGAGGCAGACAAGTTAAAGGGGCTGGCTGGGGGCACACTGTAGGAGGTGTGTGCACTCCCAAACAAGATCCTGATGTGTCCATGTCCTGCTGCCCTCCCTCTTGCTAGATGCCAGGGAGCACTTGTGGAGTCCTGGCATACCCTGCAGATCCTGGGAAGAAGCCCAGAGCAGGGAGCAGTCAGCCAGGAGGTTTCTCACACCACTGCTATATGTTTGCCTGTAGTAGTGCCCTCACACAGCCAGCTCAAAGCTTCCTTGGCAGCAAAAAGGAGCCGTGAGGCAGGGTCTGGTCCAATAGCCACATAAGGTAGCCCAGCCCTCCCCCCCCCCACTCTCCTCCTGTACAAATACCCCAATTGCTTACCCTGATCCTATACACACACAGCCCACTGCTCTGACTCTTGCACACACCCCTAGCCTCCTGCCTTGAGCCTCCCACCCTCTACCTCACACTTAAATTTCTTATAGGTACTATTGTATCGCATCTCCCCTGAATCTTCTACCCTTAGCCCATTGCAAGGGGAGATTATGGAATGATAGTATGAGCAAGAAAAGTAAGTTACTTTCACCCCAGCATATACTACTCAATATTATAGGCACAGTATAGGCAGGGCTGAGTTGGGGGAGAAACTGGGATTTACTGGGATGGAAGACTCCACCAATAAAAAGTATTTTCATGACCAAAGTGAAAGAGTTCCCTGGATAGACATATCATCTTTCAAAAACAACAAGCTATATATCTATGTAAAATTAGGAATGAGGGGTTTGGTATGCTGGCTGCCCCGGGGAGAAAGGACTACTTCTGTCAATGCAGAAGGGACCAGCTGAGAAGTGCCTGCCCCTGGCTGCTGCCAGCTAGGAAACAGACAGACAGACAGACACACAAACAGACAAACTCTCAGAAATATATAGTAGATAGTTGTCCCTTTCTCCACCCATTTCCTCTGCTATTGTAATGGGGTTATAGCTGTCCCAGTTTCCCCTTGCTGCCCCCCATGGTCATTCTACAGTATAACTGTCCCTGGTAGCAGACTCTTCCCTTTCCATTTTATGAGAAACAATCACATTCTAGGCACATCCCATTGTCCTGGCACAACCAAACCTTTACCTTGCTTTAAGTTATGATGATAGGAGGCTGCATACCAAATTTGGTAGTCCTAGCTCTTAACATTAAGGAGGAGTTCTTGAACAAATAGACTCACAGAGAGATGGACAGACACACAAACTCTTTCAAATATATAGTAGGTAGTCTCTATTACTGAAGTACAGTATAATTTTGAATAACTATCTTTCTGGAAATCTACAAATTATTAAAATGTATTTCCATTTCCAGTCCAAATGGAGCCTTGAATTTTTAAGTAAAAAAGAAAGAAACAGCAAGAATTTATATCAAATACCCGATATAATGAATGCATGCGGACTGATAATTATTCTAGAAATGCACACTTGCACTCACTCCCTCTCTCTGTTTGACTTTGAATTACTGAGATATCTAAAAGGACACATCTCCTCAAGCATCCTTTGGGATTTTTATTGTCTTAAGCAGAGAGTCAAACAGAACAGGGTGACACTAACTCAGCTGAAAAATCTTTTACTAGGAAACCTGTGATTTCTCTCCTCACCATGAGTATCCTGCTGCATTAATTATGAACAGAAATGTATGCATATTCAGATTCCAAATAGCTGATGGGCTTGGATGGCTTTTCTTTGGTCCCTTCCATTAAGCAATCATAAGAACTTTAAAAGTTAGTTTTGCATAAGAAATTAGCTCTTTATTGATTAATGAACTGTCAGAAAGTGCTTCAGGGTGGATATTTCACCCTTCCAAAGAAGCCATGCCCTTACATCATCATAGACTAATCTCATCAGTTCAGTAAATGCTATGAGAAAGAAGCCTACATATTCTAACTCTGTAGTACTCACACTAAGCATGCTGAATACAGATAAATTCTCCACTGCCCTGTGACTTGTCTTATTTACAGCTACATAAACTGTTTGCGAAAAATGGGTGCAAAATGTCACTATTGAAATATATGTGCTAGCATTTTACACAGTTATGTATAAATGATAACACTAGGTGCAAGATAGTGGAGAATCAGCCTGAAAGACAAATTTTCCTCTAATTTACACCCATGCAAGTCCACTGTTCTTTACATCCTGCTTAAATCAAACTTTGATTCAAAGCGTGGGTTTTAATTGCTGGACCCCAGATATAGTGCCTGAATCTGCACTGCTTTGCCCTTTCTATGACTGTTTACACCTGTGCAGAGTGGCTGAAAAGCACTGACAACTCAAATAGGTTCAAAGCAGTGGAGAAGGAGGGCCTATGAATTTATTTTTTATGACAGTGGAAAAAAGAGAGAGCAGTGACTGAAGCCAAGCCTCATGGAGTCATGACTAGTCACTCAAACTTTTCTCCACAACAGCTCTGTCTATGAATCTCACTCCTGATTTGATGCAATGCTGCAGTTCTGCTCTTGGTTCTTCAAAGCAGTCTTTGTGTAAGCCTGAACTATGATACACATGAACACTTGTTCTCACTACCTCTTCAATCCTAGGCTTCACCAAAGTAGAAGTGGTCACTAATATTTGCCTATACAGCAATTCTGCAATGTACACCAACAGGGAAGTTTGGAATCCCAGACACAACTTACCACCTGAGTCTTTTTCAGTTGTGATAGAAGGTGAACTCAGGACTCCAGAAGTGAAAGCCGCTAATGAACAGCACTACCAAGTTCCTCCTTCTGCGCACCTCTATACTTACTGCAAGATGGACGTTCCGGAGGTCGATCTTCTAGCGTTCGATGTATCAGTTCTAGTATAGACCTGTAAATCGAACACTAAAGGCAACCCCTGCATTTCCTTTTGTGAGGAGTAAGGGAAGCCGATGGGAGTTTTTGCCCCTGATAGACTCGCATTGTGTGGATGCCACCAAGGTTCAGCTTAAGGTAAGCCAACTCTAGCTATGCAACTCCAGCTATGTAAAATGCATATCTTAAGCCGACCTTCCTGGTCTAGAATAGAGCAGGCCTCTATGTCTGGCTGAAGTTTTCAACTACTGGTGCTGGTCAGATTTCTCAAACTACAGATTATACCAGCAGACCAAAACAGAGTGTAATAGCGCTTCCCACCCTTAGGGAATACCGTACTAATTACAAACAAGTACGTATCCTCAGACTGATGGGCTATAAGCCTCAGTTCCAGCAAAGTAAATGTTAGGTAGACTTTCAGGCACAATTCTGATAACAATAAGGTCATGCAATGATCTTGTGAGTTTGGGGACCAATTGAAACTCTTCTTTGAAAAAATGGGAACGGTCAACTGATGGACATTGGGGCTATCTGCCATGATATAACATGGCCATATACAGAGAAAGGTGGGGAGGTTAGGAATGTACCTTGTTCAAGGTGACACATTCCCACACCCAACAGAGTATGTCCTTGAGCAAGGGAGACAAGGCAGGCGGCAGCTTCCTTGAGGATGCTGCATCCGTTTTCCTTGCCAAAGTTCATCTGGCTTCCTTTGGACAGGTGCATAAAAAGGGAGGGAGGTCAAACCCCACATCATCCCTTCCTCTGCTGGTCCTCTCTGGAGTGCTGTGAGCCTCTGGCATCTCACAGAGGAAGGCTTCTAGGCAGGAGTTAATTGGGGGAGACCCTCGCTAGGTTCATGTAAGAGGTGAGCTCCCATCCCTTACCCTCTTAAAGGACTGGCACTCTTGGGCCTATAAAACATACCATTTTCTTTTCTTTTCTTTATTGATGGTTTAGAGATACTCCCCATTTCTGACACTGCAAAAAAGGAAAACTTACTAACCTCTCCTGCTTCCATGGACCGCTATGCTTGGATGACATGACTTTACTGTGGAATAGAGACACTAGAACATTCAAGAATAGAAATGGGATCAAAAAAGCTCTCTTTATACCGTGTGTGTGTGTGTGTGTGTGTGTGTGTGTGTGTGTGTGTGTTCTCTCTTCTGCCAGATCAAATGCATGGGTCTGACTGTACCTGTTTACTTATGTGTTAAACTTTCAACGATATAAAATGTACCAGACACTTTCTTGGCTCTGTCTCTTATTTTGCCTGCAGGAATGCTGGAAGGCAAAGGGAGAGCCAGTTGGTACTGTCAGTCTAAAGCCAGAGTCATTTGTGTCACCCTACTGGAGAAATTAGTTGGGCACCTGTAGCTGACCTACAGGTTATTCTGAAATAAATCAGTGACATGATGACAAATGGACTTCATTCATTCTTGGCTCTTGCATCTTAGAGGTCCAGAGTTATTTCAATATCTCCCAGCAAAAACCCCATAATGTGCCTGAGCTTCTTTTTCACAGTGGCTCTTGACTGGCTTTGTGCACACAGCTGCCTTCAGAGCCTCCATATGTCACTTTTAAATTATGCCAGTTCCCTGACAGCTTTAAGAAGAATTACCGCAGATGTTATACCAAAAGTAGAGAACTGACATATGGCTGATAACACTCCATCAAGCTACCGAGAGGATGAAGTCATGAACCACCTTACGACTCGTTATGAAATCTTGTCATACAGCATAAGTGTTACGTAGAAAAGACCATTTCAAGCTCCAGCACATTTGTTACAAAAAGGAGATTTCTGTATACAGAGACAAATACCTCTTAATAGATTTATTAAGGATTATGTAATAATGACTTCAATATATTGGTTATGTTATGACATGTCATATCTTGTGATATGTGGTAATGATAGCAAATATGATAAAACAAACTAAGTGAATTTATGGAATCCAAAAGTGAAATCTAAGTAACAAATTAATTTTCACTGGAAGAGTTCTCTAAAAACTAGGTAGATGATTGATAGAATTCCTGCGTACCTGGGGAAAAGTTTGTCTCACTGAGAAGGACAGTCATTCAACTGAATCATCAAAATACTCAATTAAATCTATAGGTATCTGAAACAACAACTTTAGAGAAAGTGGGATGATGAGGGAGGGAAGTTATACTAAAACAAGTGCTAATCTCGTATAACTATTAATTTACTTATGCAGCATATCAGAACTGAAAATATTCACTGTGAATTAATTTTCACTTTTATCCACAACCTTGAATAAAGTAAGCAAAAATAATTGACAGCAATTATTTCTAGCAACAGCAAATTGCATAGCTCCCCTCCAAAGGACCATCTGGGAGTGTGAAA
Source organism: Pelochelys cantorii (assembly GCA_032595735.1). Taxonomy (NCBI): domain Eukaryota; kingdom Metazoa; phylum Chordata; order Testudines; family Trionychidae; genus Pelochelys; species Pelochelys cantorii. Next base: position 243,864,485 of record CM064326.1, read on the forward strand.
ATTATTATGACTAGGCAGCCTGATTCTTTTTCACTAAAATAGACATTTCTAGAGTATATTTCATATTTAAACTACATCCATATGACTCACATAAAATATCATCAACATTGGCCTAATCTGTAAAATATTTCACTTACAATTTTCAACATACTGAAAATATTTTTCCCCCCATAGGACTAACTGTGGTGTTCTTAGTGTATGGTCTCTTAAAATATATATATATATCCATAAGTCCACTTTTAACAGCAGCAAGATCTTCCTTTCGTGTAATGGAAAAGCAAAATGTGCTGTATAAATCAACAACTACAAATCACTTATTTTTTATTGCAATTGCACTTTACTTATAAAACACTCTTTCCTATTGTGATAGGGTGCACTAGTCCCTGAGTCCCACTGCTGGAAGCCTTGTGGTCCTGCTACACCTCACCCTAGAAAAGGGCAATAAAGGGGTCCTCCAAGCTGCCTAGAATGGCTGTTTGAGAGGCAACCAATCAGGGAGTGTGAAAATGGTTCCAGCTTCTAGCAAGCTAGTATAAGAACATCAGCTGGGCTAGAGAAAGGTCAGTTCCTTGCTGGAGCTGGAGGAGACAGATGGTGCTCTGCTCTGGCTGCTAGGTCTCCACAGTACAAGGCCCTAAGGTAAGGGCCAAAGGAAGTGTTCTAGGGAATTATAGCAGTGACACAGTTATTTAAAGAAGCATTGCAGACAACTGCTATCTATAGGGTCCCTGGTCTGGGACCTAGAGTAGGAGGTGGGCCCAGGTACCCTCTAGTCCTCCATTAGTCCCTGGGAGGGGAAAGTGGCCTGGACTTTGAGGCACCCCAGAAGAGGAACTGAATGGTTGTATCCCAGCTGAAGAGTTGAGCCAGAAAGGCCCTAAAAGGGCAAAAACACTGCCTCCATGGAAAAAGCCCTGGTGCACCACTCTATTCTAGAGGGGGAACAAATTGAAAGACCATAGAGGGCACTGTTTTTACTAACAGACTATGTGTGACTTAGCTAGAGGGCTGAATCACTGAAGAGCCGCCACAAACAGAAAGAGAGAGCAAGCAGATATATGCAGTTGGCCAGGAGGTGCACATGAGATTCTTCACATGCACCCCATTACAGAGGGTCCAGAAATAGGATTTGCTTTTTGGACCAGCCTCTGCTAACCAGGGGACCATGGAAGTACTGATAAGACTCCTAGGACAGCAACTGTAGGATGCAGGAGCTGCAAAGCCCCAGAAAGCTGCCCAGCAACAGTGCAGTGAAACCCTGGTTGGGCTTCAACAGCAGCAACTCCAGAATCACCAGTTCCAGGTTGGCGGGAGTTTGGCAGCCATGACAGTGTCCACCCAGAGGCTACAAGGAAAGAGTCAGAAGACCCTACCATAGAGCTTCAGTTACTATGAGTAAATGGGGCAGGAGAGATGGGTTTACTCTGATACAAGCCATGGCTGTGAGGCCAGACTGATTGCTCTGAGCCCAGCCAAGACCAGGGGAATTCAGGATGACCAAGATATCTGGCCACAAATGGCTGAGGCCTGGGCTATTGAGAAGGCAGAACAGAGAACTGTTTGGACTCAGCTTAGTGCCTAGAAGACACCTCACAGACAATTTGTTTCTGTTTCAAGCAAATAGGTCACATAAGATGGCTTTGTCCTGAAAAATGTTTAAACTCAGGAAGGTCGACACAGGCCTCCCAGTAATAGTAAACCTGGGCTAGTCAAGAAAACAGGGCTGAGAGCCACACAATAGAAATGAGAAAGCAGTCATGGGGCTAAAACAGCCCTCTTAAGAAAGACAAAATCCAGCCTCCAGTTTTTGTCCTGAAGGAAGAGAGCATGGGAGGGGCAGATGTACCTCAGGTGTTGCAGCAACTGAGGCGGTCCCCACCCCTCTCTCCACCCCCGCTTCCTGAAATTACTCCAATGGAGAAAAGCCCAGAGAGTGCACCCCAGTATTCCCATCTGAAGTCTGGAACCTGGGGAAGTGCAGAATAGAAAGAAGTTGGTTTCACAGCTGTATCTAAGCTTTGAAGCATTAAGAGGCAGATTTTTTCCCAGCTTTGATGACATCTACAGGAGTGTCAGAGGGTGTAAGACCAGCTCACTTTTTCCCCACATAGTCCTTGGTTCTGGGCATACAAAGATCAAGGCCACTGTGAACCTACCTACAGGCCAGCAGTAAAGGAAGAGGAGAATGTGCAGAGGCTTAGATTGGTGGATTGTAGTGTGTGGGGAGGAAAGTAAGGGTATGTCTACACTGCCAAATTTTGTTGAGGAAACTAATGCTGACATGCAGAATTTGCCAAAAAAAGTTGCCAACTCATACTTACATTTGCTCCGTCTGTGGACAGATTGTGTCCTCATCTAAGCCTCACCTCCCACCCCTCTCAACAGTGGGAGTAATGCACTGTAGGTATGCATCTCACAATGGCCCTGTAGACTAACACAGGAAATTGAGAAACTGATCATATATACCTGTTAATTGACCTCATTGCCACTTGAATGACTCTTTCACAGGTGTGATGACCTACTAATAGACCTGCTAGAAGGGTATGTCACTTTCAAATTAACTAGCTCACCACCAGTGAAAGACTCACCAGGCTGCAGCAGCCACAGAACAGAGATAGAAAGAAGCAGATGGGTAGACAGGGAGGCCCAGTGGTGCCCCAAATTTTCAGGTGCCCTACACAGCTGCATTTTCTATGTATGGCCCTGTTGCTGGTTAAAGCCAGCAGCAAATTATTACCATTGCAGCGAGGAGGCAATTGTGTCTCCCTGAGCTGCAATTCTTACTCTAGACCAGTGTTTCTCAAACTGTGCTCTGCGGAGCCCCAGGGCTCTGCGAGACATCTCCAGGGGCTCCGCGAGGTTGACAAACTGGAAACATGATAGGTACAACACATACAATCAGTGCACCGCTGGGGCTCCGCATAAATTTTTACGCATGTAAAGGGCTCCAGAGCCCAAAAAGTTTGAGAACCGCTGCTCTAGACTATGTCTTTGGGGTGCATCCTAACCCTTACTTTTCTGAACAATTTGCTTTCTCTGAAGAAGCCTGGAATGCTTCACATCCATTCAGTGAGAAATGGAGAGAAATGTTGCTATCATTTAAAAGCCTTGTGTGTACTGTTGCTCTCTCTCTGGCATTTTACTGAGATCTAGGCTGCCAGCATGCCAGTCGAGTGATTGTCAGGAGGCATCCGTCTCCTGAAATACCTAATAGGCTGGGATAGCGCTTGCCTACAGCTTTTTCATATACATGACTAACTGGCAACTACACAGCAACATCAGGAAACAATCCCCAATGTAGAGCAAGTTTTTCTGCTAGACAAACTTGGCAGCTGTCCTTTCTCTTTTGTGCATGCTATCAGAACGGCTGAGGGAAAAGGTACTAAACAACATCAGCAAGAAACCATGAGAAATGTTCTGTTGCTTCTCAGTTATAATAATAAAAATTCCTGATACTTCATAGAGTACCATCTTAGTAACAGATTCAGAGACTGTAAAATCCAAAGGACCCACTGTGATCAGAGGCTGAACTCCTGCAGAACACAGGCCCAGTCCACTGCTTCCTGTGGCTCCCCTTAGCTGCAAACAGCAGCCAATGGGAGCCCCGAGACTCCGTGGCTGCGGAGCCATGAAGTAAACCAACGGGAGTGGCCTGCAGCCCACATTGAGAAACACTGTCATAGGACATTCCTTACTTAATTCCTCATTGAATGAGAGCATATTCAGGTATGACTCTATAGCCTGACCTCCTTTAGTCACAGATGTCCCAGTGGAATGACAACAAATAGTGAGAAACCCCTAAAGAGAGAGGAGATGGGGTTTCTGTTTGTGCAGAGTAGCCAATGTAATTCTACAAGATCCTTCGGCCTCTGCTCATCATCATTAAAGACAGTGGGAAGAGTAGTAATCTTAGATATGGTATTTGTTTACATTTTCAGAGATGTTAAAGCACACTTATCTCCATTTGTAATGATTTGTGGAGTATAAAAATATACATTTAGTACTAAGATGAAAAAGTGGGATTAGAAAACTGTGGACCTAATTTTCCACTGCCTTGTGCCTTATACAGCCATTCGCACCTGTGTAAGATAAGTGTAAAATGCTACCAAAAAAGAGTGGCTCTGTAAACTCCCACTTTACACATGTCTAAATGATTGTACATGCTGCAAGGCAGGCTTCAAAGTTCTGATTCTCCAATGACAATCACAAAGCCTCTTTAGAGGTAATCTAACAGTTCTACTTGCTTTGAGACCTGTATATCATCTCAGGATTGATTGTTCTAGGCACAGTCTCAGCTACTCCATCTGTGGCAGCTTCAAGGAGCAGTATAGCATAGGAGTCACTATGTATTCATGCTGCTCCAAGCATGCATGATGTCTTGAAGGCTGCATTTTGACGATGGAGCAGTGCAAAGCCACTCTAATGGAACCCAGGATTGGGGCCAGATTGTTTCTTCACGATGTGAAGAGAGAGTGCTTTATGATGTACAGGACCTTTTGGGAAAGGTATATTTCTCTGTCACTAAAAATAGCTTGCTAGAAGCATTGTCTCTTTCCAATTGCAAAATAAGATACTTTCTCCAAATCATCCCGTTAATCAGCTTTCTTTCTTTCTTTCTTTATCTGTCTGTCTGTCTGACAAATTTCATTGAGTGATTAAGCCTGAACAAAAGCTTCAGAGGCATATACTATTCGTTGTTTTTTAAGCCTGAATAGTTTAAAGATGAAACAGAACAGGAAGATGACCTTGAAAGTATGAAAGGCTTATCAATGTATTACTACGTGTCGCTAAGTGCTAAGAAAGCACGACTGCCCAAGATTGTAATACTTTACAATGTGCACAAGTTAATTCATAATAAATTGCAGCCTGTTTCTAATTATAAGATTCTTTAGTAGAAAATCTGGCTCTGTTCTTTAAGTGTTTAAAAAACAATTATAAACAAAAAATAAACTGACACTGTAAATCAGAGGAGAAATTGAGAGAGCAAAAAAGGAATTGCACTGACAGAAATATCTTTTTTAAAAGTGCTCGTGGCAATTAAAAAGTTACAGATTCAACGTTTACAAATATTTTAGAGGTGCAATTAATTCACTGTGATTGTCACATTTTTATTTCTTCTGCAGGAACACTGAAACAGGTCAGAACAGAGGTGCATTGCCACCGGGGGACAGAAGGGTTGGGTTTTCATTCCAGTCTTGGTTAGTCAAGATTGTTGCTGGCCAGTATTTAAGTACACTGGCCAACCTGTGAGACAATCCTAGAATGGAGCAGAAGGGGTTGATGCGTGTTTCAGATACCATGAGCTGGGCAAAACAACTAGACTAGCTTGTTATTAAGAGAACTATCTACAGAAATGAGGCAGCCACAGCTAGCATTCCAGTCATTTGCCTACAGATCTGAGGGTACGTCTACACTAGCTCGTTAGTTCAAGCTAGGTAGGGTAATGAGGTCAACCGGAGTTGCAAATGAAGCCCGGGATTTAAATATCCGCCGGGCGCCGCCATTTTTAAATCCCCCTTAGTCCGAACTCCATGCCCGCAGCTACACGCGGCACAGACTAGGTAGTTCGAATTAAAGACCCTAATTCGAACTACCATTACTCCTCATTCCATTCCTCATTAGGATCTTTAATTCGAACTACCTAGTCCGTGCCGCGTGTATCCATGGGCACGGAGTTTGGACTAAGGGGGATTTTAAAATGGCGGTGCCCTGGAATATGCAAATGAAGCCCGGGATATTTAAATCCAGGGCTTCATTTACAACTCTGGTTGCCCTCATTACCCTACCTAGCTCGAACTAATGAGCTAGTGTAGACATACCCTGACTTACTGGTGCCTTCATCTCACTCTTCCCTTCTGCTTCTTGTGCTGCTCACTTCAAGTTCCATGCAGGTTTCAGTTCAATGAAGAGCTCAGGAACTCAGACATTGTTCCATGATGGCAACAGAATGTAAAAATAAAAAGGATAGGTGGCAACGAGTTTGCACGGCACTATTTCTGGGTCCTGCTCTAATTTTTACCAGGCATTCACTTATAGTATCATTACCACTGCTATTCACCCACTAAAAATGAAGAAGATGTACTTTGCTCAAAGAAGTTTCACCTATGCTTTTGTGGGACAGATATATAATGTGAAAAAACTGAGCAGAAATGGTGATGCTTTGGAAGATGCACTGGCACAGTGAGATGCATTTGACTGCACTGTACAGTAACACTAGTAGATCAACGCTTCGGATTGCTTTCCCAGTAAACCATGATACAAGAGTCTGAAAATGGTTAAAGATAAAGCATGATAATTATTTTTATACTACATTTGGTTTTGCAATTTATATGTAGCATGGTATGGACTGAAAGTAATAGCATACAGCAGACACTGTTATAGGTGGAACTCATAGAACTACCTACTCTTAGGATTATCTGACACTTCCCATTATGAGACCCTGTTTTTAGTTGCTTATAACTTTTACCAACTTTAATTATTTGGACTAAAAATGTCCATTTTAGGTGTCTCCCTCATCCTAAATCGTTATTATTATAAAAAAGTTCAGGTAAATGGTTTAATCATTTTCAATTGTATGTCCATTTTAAAAATATTTTTCAGACCTTTTCTTTGAAATGTTTTAGTGCCACCCCATGTTTTGGAGCAGGGGCTTGAACTTGTTAGGAGTCTTTTATGAGAAATATGCCTTTGGTCATCTCAATAATTTGACCAAATGTGCCAAGTGAAAAGCCTTTGGGGAAAAAAAAATCTCAGTTCAAACATGAGAGACTTGTTAGAGTTTCACAGTTAAAATCTTGAAAGATTCTATCCTCAGTAAGCATGCTCCAGGCTCTATAGGTCCTACTGCTGACGATACTAAACCTATCCACCCCCACAAAGCAACTGAGTATTTTCTATCCCCTCACAGCTCCCACATCTAATTAAAATGGACATGTACCATCACCACAGAGAAATTGAGCGCAGGCAACCTTAATTCTAGTAATTGCTAACTTTTGAGTGATTGATTTCGCAACAATAATGCTCTTTGACCTATTGCAAAACATTTTCAATTGATTATTTACCCAGCTGTACTAATAATGATTTGCCAGGCCTCAGTTCTTCAATGGTCTCGCAAAATACATATAACTAATATCTCCCATGCATAACTGTCACAGCTGAGGCAGGAAGTAATCTCATGAGACTCAAAATCTGGCCTTTTCAAAATCTCATGCCTGTCTAAAGTTTATAGCAGAAGATGAATTATCAATGCAAACAGGGAGATCAACAGCTTTGATGCCTACTGCTGCCATATGGGTGTGTGAAATGCCTCAAACTGACTCAAAAGTATAGACATCAAGTGTCAGCAGGGATCAGAGGTAGAATGATCCATTAGTTACTCTCTAAGGCTATGTCTAGACTATGCTGAAGTTTCGAAAGAGGATATGCAAATTCAGAGGGAATTTGCATATCTTCTTTTGATCTCACTTTCAAAAGCAGAGCTTTCGAAAGTGAAAGTAGTCGCAATGAGGTTTTTTTTTGCAACCCCCCCTTTTTTGAAAAGCTGCTCTTCCTCAAAAAATGAGGTTTGCGTAGCTTTTCAAAAAAGCGGGGGGGGGGTAGGAGGGGAGGGATTGCTGGAAAAAACGCATCCCAACTACTTTCACTTTCAAAAGCTCTGCTTTCGAAAGTGAGATTGGAAGAAGATATGCAAATTCCCGTGGAATTTGAATATCCTCTTTCGAAACTTCAGCGTAGTCTAGACAAGCCCTAAATTGGACCCATCATAATTAGCATATCCTGGAATTCAACCTTTTGGTTCCTGTACAAGTAAGGCAGACACTAAGGGCATGTCTACACTAGGAAATTATTTCAAAATAACTTATTTCGAAATAATAACTTCTGAAACACCTATTTTGAAATAGGGTATCCACACGACAGTGAAGCCTCAAAATTAGTCTGATGCAGGCTCCTTTAATGTGGACGTGCTACCTCAGCTTAGAGCCCCAGGAAACACCAGGGAGTAATTACTTTGAATTACTCTGGGGAGTAGTTATTTCAAAATAGCAGCAGTGGAACATCCACAGTACCACATTTTAAAAAAAACGATTTCAAAAGAAGCATTATTCTTTGTGGAAAGCAGAAGTCATTATTTCAAAATAACCAGCCCCTTATTTCAAAATAACAGGCTTGGTTAGTGTGGACCCTCCGCTTGTTATTTCAAAATAAGGGGAATTATTTCAAAATAATGCCCTAGTGTAGACCAAGGCTAAAGAAACCCCATCCACACGACATCTCACTCCCTTGTGATTAGCTCTCCTTGCAAGAGGCTGCTACAGACTATATTCACTGTGAGGGAGAATTGAGAATGGTGTGGGAATCCCATTTTCCCTTTGGGAAAGACTGTGCCATAATTTTCTTCCTTAACCTTCACTATGTCTCCTAACCTCTTCAGCAAAGAATAATATATTGTTAATAACATCAGTGTTATTAATTATCACCAAGCAAAAATGCAGGGTACTATAATATGGAAAAGTGTTCGCAGTAGGACATTCGTTCTCTGGCAAAGAGAAACACCCTCCAAACACAAGGCAACTGACAAAGCAATTACAGTTTCTCTGCCTCACTTAGAAAACAGTGACTGGTACAATTACCGTATTGCACATTTTGAAATAAACTAGCCAATGCATTGAGACCATAATCATCACATTCATGGCAAGCTGGAATTACAAATTCTGCAGCGTACCAGGGATAGTTGAGAAATAGAGAGGGAAAAGGAAGAGCCTTGCTCTGCTGATGTGAGATTGATAGGGCGATGATTTGCAAGTGGTGAAGCTATGATGCATCTATACCAACCATACGCTAATTGAGAACATTCAGCTGTACCACCACACACGTATTTATATGTAAACGGAGTCTGAATGAATTCCCCAGCAGCTAGCTGGGAGGGAGAGCGGATTTAGGAGCAAAGTGTATTTACATGAACATATCTACTCCGCTTCGATATCTAGCAGATAAAATGGTGTTGCTCAAAGTGAATACACTGAGGCTGGTGTTGGGTTACACATCATTTTAGTATTAAATGAAGGGGCAGTGAAATATTGGTTTTTATCCTTGTATGAATACAGGGAAGCAGCACTGTGCTTTCCTTGTCTCAAATCAGAGGGGTTACCCTGGGATGAAAGGACTTTGTGAAATCAGGAGCTTGAATGCCAGAGTCCTATGAAAGTAAAAGGTCTGGGGACAGGTGTCCTAGTCAGAGGTGTAGATCCTCCCCCAAGGGTCCTCCCTGAGCTGGTTTAAGCTGTTCCCTCCACTGTTCAAAGAAAGAACTACATGGGCTTCCTTAAGAGGTTCTTTATTGTTGTACATGCTCAATCAGAGGTGAAATCTGTTGTAGGAGGGCTGCATTTCTGCCCTGCCTGCTAAGAGATAAAAATCACTGTGAACTGAAATCACTTGAGATGGGGCAGTGTTTCTGCCCAGCCTTCAAAGAGCTGAAAATTACCAGGGGACTGATGTGCAGAGGTCACAGCAGAGAGGCACTCAGCTGGCAAATCAGACCATCAGCTGGCAAATGAGTGGCTGGTGAGGTGGAAAGTTGCAGTGAGTAGCCAGCCGGGTGGCGGGCAAAGAGAAACAAGTAGTGAATGTCCTAGCAGTGGAGAGAGTAAAGGTCCTCCTTACCCGGGCCCTCCCCATGCAATGTGAAAGCTGAATTCTGCGGATGCACCTCTGACCTCAGGGTGTGTACTGACCAAGGACAGCAACTGTGAGTGGGGTGCAGAGAAGGGGTCTGGCACATGAAAGGGACTTTTGAGTTGTTGAACCTAAGAACGTGGGAGGAAAAGGGCACTGCACAGCCTGCTTGGGAATGGGTTATTTGCTCATGGTTTATGAACCCTATTTGCAATGTTTTCCTATTTTAATGTTGTTATTGCCCTTCCAGACTCTGCTTACAAGGGGAGAACAGCTGCCTTTTGCAGGTGCCCAGGAGTGGTATGTAATTTTCCCATGTAACTGGGTGGGGGCTTGAGCTGGTTCTATTGTATCAATGGAGAGGAACCCCTAGATATTGAACCTAGCCCTGTTTGCCACTGGCTCCACCTAGCAGAAGGGTTATATAGACACACTATGTCTACACTGCAACGTTAATTCGAACTAATAGCCCTTATTTCGATTTAACCTTAATAGCGTCTATACATGCAAACCGCTATTTCGAATTAAATTCGAAATAGCGGTTTGCATGTGTAGACGCTATTAAAGTTAATTTAATTCGAAATAGCAGAGCGCTTAATTCGAATTTGGTAAACCTCATTCTATGAGGAGTAACGCCAAATTCGAAATAGCTAATTCAAAATAAGTGCTGTGTAGACACTTAATTCGAATTAGCTGGCCTCCAGCCCTTCCCAGTTTCCCCTGGTGGCCACTCTGGGCCAAACCAGGAAAACTCCTCTCCTCTCCCGGAGCACTCAAGGGGGTAGACTCTGGCCAGACTGCACGTGCCAGATCCAGGCCTGCCAGCAGTCTCTGCCCCTGACCCAGTGTCCCCCCCATGAGCTGGGCAGCCAGTGCCAGCCAGCTGTCCCCCACCCAGTCCCCCAGCACCCAGGAGCCAGCCAGGGGTCGCAGACGCCATGCTCCCTCCTGGACTAGTGAGGAGATCATGGACCTCATTGAGGTTTGGGGGCAGGCCCCCAATGTCCATGATCTCTGCACTAGATGGAGGAACGTGGCCGTCTATGGCCGCATAGTGGCCACCATGGCCCAGAAAGGCCACAGGTGCACCCAGGAGCAGGTGCACCTGAAAATTAAAGAACGGTGGCAGGGGAACGCCAGGGCCACTCAGGGCAGCTCCTCAGCAGGGGCAGATACCTGCCCCTATTTTGATGCCCTGAACCGCATCCTGGGGGGCGGGGCGGTCTGTGCCACCCCAGGGGGGGCAGCGAGCCAGGACCGGAGGACTCTGACCAGAGCACGGAGGAGGAGCCACCACGCCAGAAGGACCACCAAGTAGTCCTGGGAGAGGAGTCAGCAGGGTCGTCTGGGGAGGCCACATCATGTAAGTGCCGTCACTGTCCCCTTCCCGGGGGGGGGGGGGGCGGGGAGACCAGGGACCGCGTGCGTGGTCCTTGCTTATCACGCATCACGCAGCAACGTGTGCATGTGCGAGCACATGCCATGCTACCCCATGGCAGGTGGCTGCAGCTGCGTGTGTGAAGAGACCTGACGTGCTCCTGACCCCGGGGTGGGACACAGCAGGATGCCCTCCCTTCACAAGCCCCCTCTAAGATCTCCCCCGCACCTCACCCACACTATACACAGCACAGGGGCACGGGTGCGGTCTCGGGGCAGCTCCCACTCCTGGGCAGAGCCAGATATCCCGACCATGGCCTCTGTGCAAGCACAGCGGCTCTGATGGTGCAGGGCACAGTCATCCTCACCTCACGGGGGGGGGGGGGGGGTTGGGCTTCACCCACTGTGTCCCCAGGGAGAACTGACCACTTCTCTTCTTTCTCCACAGCCGCACCAGCTGCATGCGCAGGGTGCGCCACCCCACCCAGGACATGCTCCCATACCCGAGGGCTCCAGAGGATGACCACAACACAGCAGGGGTACTGAAAGCAGCACCTGGGGGCCCTGCGAACCCTGACCCGCATCATGGCGCAGCGGGCACAGGAAGAATGGGAGTTCCGGTGGGAGCTGCTTGCCCAGGGTCGTGCCATCTGTACCCATCTGCATACCCTGGTGCAGAGCGTGCTGCCCCGTGCCGCTCCAGTGCCTGCTGCCCCCCCCCAGCTACCGTTCCTCCTCCCACTTCTTCTCCCCTGCCCGCCTCTCCCTCCTCAACCTCCTCACTCTCCTCCTCAATTTCCACACCCCCCACCTCAACCTCCACACCCTGCTCCCCATCCCCCCGGAGACGCCAAGGTCCCCGCACCTGCCGTGCTGGGAGACATGTGGCCCGAAGAGACCCCCACCCCTGAGCACTGAGCTTCCCCTCCCCCTCCCCCTTCCTCCCCTTGCTTCCCCCTTCCAGCTCCCTCCTCCCAGTTTTCCCTCTCCCACCCTCTCTTCTCCCATCTCCCACCTCTTTTCCCCAGTCTCCCCAGAGGTTCATCCCCCCCTCCCTCGCTGTTTTGTTAAATAAACAGAGTTTCTATTTTTGAAAAAAAGTGTATTTTATTTGACATCAGGAAGGGGGGGTAGGGAGGGGTAAGTGGAAGGACGTGAGGGAGGAATGGGGCACAGGCCCCAGGTGGGGCAGACCAGGGAGACTGTTGGTGCTCCTCGGGGTGGAAGCTCTCCCGCAGGGCCCCCTGGATCCTGACAGCCCCCCGATGGACCCCCCCAGATGGCAGCCTGTAGCAAGTGCAGCCGGGCTGATGGCAACAACCCCACGAGACGCACGGGCATGCCCAGGAGCAGTTCTGGCTCCATGTGGCCAAGTGCTGTGGTGTCCCAAGTGCAGGCACTCAGGGCACTCCAAGACAGGACTGCTTTGCTGTCCCTCATTGAGATAGACAAGCAAGCGGGGAACCCTGAGAACTGTCTGTCCGGGGTGGGGGTAGGGTCCCTTTAAGCACAGAGCTCAGTAAGCCTCAGGCAGCAGCCCCACACACTAAGTCCTAACCTGATGCCCTGCTGGCACTGGTTCCAGCCAGCCTTAAGTTCGGTTCAGGGTCCACTCAGTGTGGACACACTATTTTGAAATAGCAAAATGCTATTTCGAAATAGTTTTTGTGTCTAGATGCGTTAATACGAATTAGCTTAATTCGAATTAACTATTTTGAATTAAGTTAACTCGAATTAACGCTGTAGAGTAGACATACCCTTGGATACATATATGAACAAAGAGACATGGAACTGTTTATGAAGTAAACATGCATTAAAGTATAGGGAGGTAATTTTTCAAAAGCAGTAATGTGACTTAGGAGCCTACCCTGCATTTTCAAAAGTGACTTGGGAGTTTGATTTGTCTTTCTATGTGACTGAGGTTCCTAAGCACCTAACAAACCAGCATCAATATGGCCAGGCATTAAAGAAGCTTAGACATTACACCATTAGGGTAGGGCAAAAAGATGCAGTGCTTTCTTGTCAGCATAGAGAGGCTTTTGCAGGACAAACCTCTTACTATTTTCTAACCCAAACCATATGAACACACAAACAGGAGGGATGAAAGGGCAGAACTCTATGGAACCCTCAAATCTTTTGGGCAGAAGAACCATGGTTCAGAAATGCCCTTTTTGAACTTTCCAAGAAGAAAGGCAGAAAAAGCCTTTTAAGAGCAATGCCATCGACTCATGTAAGGGCATGTCTAGACTGCATCCCTCTGTCGGCAGAGGGTTGCGGATTAGGCAGGCTGACATTGCAAATGAGGGAGGGATTTAAATATCCCGCGCTTAATTTGCATAAAAATGGCCACCATGTTTTGCTGACTCAGCACTTTGTCGGCTGAAAATGGCAGTCTAGAGGGGGATCTGTCGAGAAAGAAAGGCTTTTTTGACAGATCCCTTATGCCTCCTGCAAGGAGGTTTACAGGATCTATCAAAAAAGGCTTTCTTTCTCGACAGATTCCCCCGCTAGGCTGCTGCTTTTTGCAGACAAAGTGCTGAGTCAGCAAAACGTGGCAGCCATTTTTACGCAAATTAGGCGTGTGATATTTAAATCCATGCCTCATTTGCAATGTCGACCTGCCTAATCTGCATCCCTCTGCCGACAGAGGGATGCAGTCTAGACATACCCTAAGAGTTTGCAGTGATGTCAGCTTAAAGTCCAGAGCATCAATAGCAATTTTAGAGCTCCAGAGCCTGCCAAAATTGCCTTGTCACAACTTTTCAAAACATTCCCCTAAAAGGGAAGTCTAGTGACACAGCATTACTTAGATCACTGATATCAACAGACAGTATTTTGTGCAAAGGCACAACAACTACTAGAAATGGCTTCCCTTAGAATAATCATCGTGAAGAATGGATTCAGCACCACCACCCTGCTAGCTTTTAGAACTTATGAAAAAAATTACCCTAACTTGCAGGTGACAGCCTGAAGCAACCCTGGTATTCCTAGAACCCATGAGCAAAACTAGTCACAACAGAGCCAAACTAGCATTTTCCCTGACCATGGCTCCAATTGTATAGATACGGTCAATCTGAAATCAAGTGAATTTATACCCCAGAATGATGACAAGCTGTTCACCACCCAAAAGTTCTCCTTGACTTTATTTTACAGATGTTTTAATGGATAGAATGGGATAGAATAACTGACCCCTTCATTACACCTCAGCTGACCTCTAAATTTGTCAGCCACCATCAGTGCTATAACCTCTAATCTCTGTATTAAATCTCTCACCAGTCATCTACTCACCAACGAGCACCAAAAAGGTTGGTACATGAAGACAAGTTGTTTAGGAGCCATTATATGAATAGTCATGGACAGCCAATACTCATAGAGAATCATAGAATCATAGGATACTACATCAGGAAGGGACCTCAAGAGATCATCAAGTCCAGTCCTCTGCCATCACGGCAGGACCAAGCACGGTCTATATCATCCCTGATAGATGTCTGTCTAACCTGCTCTTGAATATCTCCAGTGATGGAAATTCCACAACCTCCCTAGGCAATTTATTCCAGTGTTTAACCACCCCAACAGTTAGGAAGTTATTCCCAATATCCAACCTAAACCTCCCTTGCTGCAGTTTAAGCCCATTGCTTCTTGTCCTACTCTCAGAGGCCAAGGAGAACAATTCCCGCCCCCCCATGACTCTCTTTTAGATACCTGAAAATCACTATCATGTCCTCTCTGTCTTCTCTTTTCCAAACTAAATTCCTTCAGCTTTCTCTCATAGCTCATGTTTTCTAGACCATTATACATTTTTGTTGCTCTTTGGACCTTCTCCAGTTTCTACACATCTTTCATACTATAGAATCATATTTAAGGGGGATATGATAGAGGTCTATAAAATCATGACTGGTGTGGAGAAAGTGAATCAGGAAAAGTTATTTACTTGTTCCCATAGCATGAGAACTAGGAGTCACCAAATGGAATTAATAGGTAGCAGGTTTAAGATAAACAAAAGAAAGTATTTCTTCATGAAGCGCACACTCAACCTACAAAACTCCTAGCCAGAGGAAGTTGTGAAGACCAGGACTTTAATAGGGTTCAAAAAAGAACTAGATAAATTCATGGAGGCTAGGTCCATCACTTGCTATTAGCCAGGATGGTGAAGAATGGTGTCTTGAGCCTCTATTTGTCAGAAGCTGGAAATGGGTGACAGGGATGGGATCACTTGCTGATTACCTGCTCTATTCACTCCCTCTGGGGCACCTGGCATTGGCCACTATCGGAAGACAGGATACTGGGCTAGATAGACCTTTGGACCGACCCAGTATGGCCGTTTTATGTTCTATCAAACCATCAGTAGAATAGACTACTGCTCCACAGCCTAACTAACATTCTAAACAGACTCCATCAGCAGACCAATAAATCAGAACCTCATGCCCTGAGGAAAACTAAAGTTAGTCCTGACTTCAGATTGGAGATGGTGATGGTACGACCAGGACCTAAACTTCCTGACATTGTTAATCCACATTAATATCCAAGAAACATGCAATTATTCTAAAATCAGCTAGCCTAGTCCATGGTTTTCCTGGCAATTAGCTGAGCTTTAAGACCTTTGGGGCCCTCCCTCATTAGGTCTTTTCAATCATCAGACAGTTAGATTAAATTTAAAACTTTTAATAAAAACTGAAGCGCAGCCCTTTACACTTTCTGTAAAGCACACATTAAAAAGATTTGTTGCTTTCATTGTCTCTGCCTGCAATAAGTAACATTAAGTACTATGTGGAGCTTGAGTCCAGTGATTTTCAGTTAACATTAAATGGGAAACTGTTTAATGTCAGTTGTTATTAAATGGGCATATTAGCATTAAATGCTAAATGGCACAGATAAACTTCTCCATTAAGCAAATTGATATTAAGTGGATTCAACCATATATCGTATGCTTCACACCATTTGAGAGTTCCTTTGCTAAAACATAACTCTTGATAAAAGTTTTCTACCCTCTGGCTTCCAGCTCCATCTGCTATCAATTATAAATGTCTACTGTGTAACACCATTTTCTGTATATTATTGTACTTTAATCCTAAACCTGATATCAATATTAGAAGATAATCACTGCCTACATTCTTGGAGAGGTTCCTACTTTCTTTTAATCAAGACCCTGATTTAAACTGAATATTTTACTTCCCTTTATATTACCAAAGATGAATTTAAGAGGCCTCATTCCCTTCTCCTTTGCACCAATGTAATAAGGAGTAACAGTGATGAAATGAATAGTTCTTCTTTTAGTGATGTCTCCGTGGGTGCTCCACTGTGGGTGTTGGTACATTCTCACACCAGTGACTGGAGATTTTTTCTAGCAGTGCCGAGCTGCGCAGTAACGTCTCCACATGCCATTGGCATCCATTAGGCATGTATGTGGTGCGGCACCTCACTTTCTTCTCTACCATCGTTGGCAGCAAATTGAGCTTCCCTTCAGTCGACATTTCTTCAACATAAATTAGTGTAAAAAAAAGTTAAAGTTCTCCTCATTTTTTGTCAAAAACAAACAAACAAATTTAAAAAAAACCCTTCATTCTTCTCTTTTGTTTTTCTCACCTCAACATACCTGGCTTGCCAGGCTTTAAGAGATGCGACTCACGTTGCAAGGCTATGCAAGACTCGGATGGCCATTCCTCCTTCATTAAGTGCTCAGGAGAGGGACACCTTGTACATAAATGCCCCTAGCCCCTCACTGTGAGAGCAAGACAGGATTGTGCCAACAGACTAAAGACTTTTCTCTATTAGAAATCTTTACAGCCTGCCCACAAGGACTCTCCACCACAGCCTAAAGAGAGTGAAAAGGCCCCAGGTATGGGAAAAAGTCATCCTCTACCTCATCCGATAGGGCAATAACAAAGGCCAGGTTTGGCACCCCTCCTCCCCCCCCACAAGTCCCTACCTTCAGCACCAAGCTCATCGACAGTGAGCGTAGGCAACAAGCTTGGCACCTTCAAAATGGTGCTATTGAAGCAGAGCGTGCCACACAAACGGGCACATTCAGAGCTCAGACACAAATCTACGCCACTATCTGTATCATCGGTACTGTTGGCACCATCATATGATGCACCTGGCAAACCACACATGACGACACAGAAGATGGTACTGGATATGGTACTGAAGAAGTCCTGGACTGACATGCCCCTGCTGAGGGTTCCATCACCAACACCGGTGCTGACTAGCACGGCTCCATGCAAAAAACCTTCTAAGCATTCCATAATACTGACAGAGCACAGATCATAGGCACCACATTCACTGACATCTTCAATCCACTCCATTCACTTGCCTTCCTTCCAGCTCCATCTATTTCTCTCAGGCTATGTCTAGACTGCAGGCTTCTTGCGCAAGAAGCTTTTTTTGGAAGAGATCTTCTGAAAAAACTTCTTCCAAAAGAGAGCGTCCACACTGCAAAAGTGCATCAAAAAAGCGATCCGCTTTTTTGAAAGATAGCATCCAGACTGTCTGGACACTATCTCGCATGTAAGCTGTGATTGCTATGGACAGAATGGCCACCAGGGCATTTGTGTTTTTTCCTCTTCCCTCTTCTTCCGAAAAAACTCCCTCTTCCCCATCCACACACGCCTTTTTGCGAAAGAGCTCTTTCATAAAAAGGCTTCTTCCTCATAGAATGAGGATTACCAACTGCGCAAAAAGCCCTTTGTTCTTTTGATTTACTGACAAAAGAACACGCTTGCAATGTGGTCATAACTCAAGTTTTCTCAGAAAAATGGCCATTTTCCTGACAAAATTCTGTAGTCTTGACATAGCCTCAGAGAGGCTGATATGGATCATCACAACCACTTCTCCTCCCAGCACTCTTCACCCTTGAAGAGGCGTCCCCCTTGGGAGTCATGCTCGGCAAGGCCATCCCATATGCTGCTACCACCACACTGGTATGGGCACCACTGGCCATCACCACCACTATACCCTGGCCAATGACCTCCATGGGACACATGGTTGACCCACAGAAGCCAACATACAGCTCCTTTGACACCGGCCAAGAGACCACCACATTCTGTGCAGCATGTACCCCATGACACGGCACCAAATTCCCTGGATCATCAACAATCCAAGGAAGAAGACTCCCTCTCAGAAGCAAAAGACAGATCTCCCCCACACAATTTGTCATCTCCTCTGGATGAGGCTATAATTCTCACCACTCTGTTACCCCAAATTTCACTGGAGAGCACCTCATGGTTACGCTCATATGGATTTATTAAATGAGAAATTAACAATTCACTATAGGGTTAATCTAAAGGGGATTGAGCTGTCATTGAATGCAACTATAGGCTTAAACTCAAGGGGAAGGAGCTATCTCACAGGCACACATTTATTCTTGCCCTCAGGCTCTCACACCCTTACACAGGCAAGGGCTACAGAGAGAGAAAGAGAAAGCCAAAGTATATATCTGGAGCATCTGCCTGCAGACATGGATCATGGCCCGTGAGCTGATCGTAAAGAGGGCTTCTGCCACATGCTCTCTCCTTTTATTGGAACTGGGCAGCTCTTGTCACACAGGCAGGGTCCTTCTTCCGTGTTCATGCCTTGCTGTTTTCCTGATCCCAGACAAGCTCTAGTCTCCATTCCCACACACACACTCTTATCGCAGGATGGAATGCAGCTTAGAGTAAGTTACAGAATTTAAAAAGCAAAGTGGCTGAAAATTACAAAGATTACAAAATTGCAAAGTTCAGCAATCAGGGAGCTTACAATAAGTTGCCGAACTTAAAAACCAAAGCATCTGAAAGTTACAAAGAAACCTTCCAAAGCACAGTAACTGACTGAGAACAATTCCCATCTTTATCTTCTACAAATCATCAGTAATAAAGTGACTTAGAAAGCAACTGTTCCTTGCTCCCCCCTCAAACAGTGTTCACAGCAATGCGGTCATCAGCATTTTGTCATTCTCTAAGTCATGTGTTGGCAGGAACTTACAGGTTTAATACATTTCCAGAAAATGTAAGTGCAAATCAAGTAGCTCCAATTTACAGGGTAATTGTTTGGACAGAGGCTTTACGCAACACGCTCCACTTCCAATGGATGACATCAAAAATTCCAGGAGTTGTTCAAGAGAATGGTGACAGAGCAGGAGTTGGACCTCCAGGACGTCCAAGAGAAACAACATAGGCTCTTACGCATTCTACAACCAGCTACATTCTCTAGGATCACACTCCCCATGGATGAGGCTATCCTGGACCCTGCCAATGTGATCTAACAGACACCTCCATCTGTCACACCTACAGACAAAAGGGCAGACAGAAAATACTTTGTGCCAGCCAAGGGTATGGATTTTTTGTTTTCCCACCTCCCCTCCTAATTCCGTGGTCATCAACTTATTTTGCCACAAGATGAAATACACATTTCAGATCCACTCCCCAAGACAAAGACCATAAGTGGTTAGATATCCTGTGCAGGAAGGTCTAGTCATTGGCCACTCTACAATTGTGAGTAGCTAATTACTCAGTAATACTAGCACACTACAACTACACCAATTATTTGAAGCTCCAAGAGCTTTCACAGTTCCTCCTGGAGCAGAAATGACCCAAGCTCCAGAGTATCATTCAAGAGGGCCGTACTATTGCCCTCATTGCCCTGCAATTGGCGATAGATGTAGCAGACCCTGCAGCCTGCAGCATGGCTACCATGATCATAATGCATACAGAATCATGGCTCCAGGCATCTGGAATACCTAAGAAGCTACAACTTAAAGTCAAGGACCTCCCTTTCAACAGGACCAACCTGTTTGCGAGCAAGACAGACAAAGTCCTACATTCCATGAAGAGCTCTCACACAACTCTGAGAACTCTAGGAATGTACACACCTCCCAACAAGAGATAAAGGTATAACAACTACACAAGACCCAGGCAGTCATACACACAGACATCCAGGTATGACTTCAGACAAAGGCACAGACAACAGATGCACAAACCTCAGCACCACCAACAGTCTACATCTAACCAATCTTAGACATCAAAACAGCAAATTTGAAGTTTTGGTTGAGGGCTTGAGAGACACCCCTGTTACAACACCGTCCAACCTCTGATTCACCCATCAGCTATGGTCCTTTCTACAGCAGTGGACCAAAATAACATCCGATCACTGGATCTTTGGGTATGTCTACACTGCCATCCTAGTTCGAACTAGGGTGGCTAATGTAGTCATTCGAAGTTGCAAATGAAGCCCGGGATTTAAATATCCCGGGCTTCATTTGCATCTTGCCGGGCGGGGGCCATTTTTAAATGCCCTTAGTTCGAACTCCGTGCCCGCGGCTACACGCGGCACGGAGTAGGTAGTTCGTGGTAGTACTCCACGAGGAGTACCGGTAGTTCGAATTAGAGATCCTAATTCGAACTACCTACTCCGTGCCACGTGTAGCCGCGGGCACGGAGTTCGAACTAAGGGCATTTAAAAATGGCGCCCGCCCGGCAAGATGCAAATGAAGCCCGGGATATTTAAATCCCGGGCTTCATTTGCAACTTCGAATGACTACATTAGCCACCCTAGTTCGAACTAGGGTGGCAGTGTAGACATACCCTTAGAGATTATCAATTTGGTCTGCTCCATCCCCTTCATTTCTATTCCCCTACCCATCCTCATCCCTCTTCAGGGACCCTTCTCACAAAGTCCTTCTACAACTAGAGGTCCAACACCTCCTGCAAATAGAAGCTATAGAACCAGTTCCTCCAGCCTTTGAAGGGAAAGGTTTCTACTTGAAGTATTTCCTCATGCAAAAGAAAACAGGGGGATCGAGGCCAATTTTAGATCTCAGGAAATCCAACAAATATGTAGCATACAAGAGGTTCAAGATGGTAATGCTAGAAACAATCATACCAGCATTTGATTACTTGGATTGGTTCTCGGTCCTCAACCTACAAAATGCTTATTTCCATATAACAATACATCCAGCACACAGATGCTTTTTATGTTTCATAGTTGGGACAAATCACTACCATATTGAGTCCTTCCATTTGGTCTTTCACTGGCACCGAGGGTTTTTTCAAAGACCCTAGTTGTAGTAACTGTACATCTTCAATGGACAGGAGTAATAACATTCCATTATTTGGATGACTGCCTCGTAAAAGGCATGTCATTCCAAAATGCCCAAGAGTTGGTCAACAAAATGATTTTGCTCTTACTCAGCCTCGTGTTCCACATCAATGACCAAAGATTCACACTCCAACCAACACAAACTCTTGAGTTTATAGGTGATTGTCTGGACTCAACAACAGCGAGGGCAACACTCCCCGACACAGATTTGATACTTTCACAGCTCTCATATCTTCAATGCAGATAATCCCAATCATGACAGTGTGTGACTGCCTCAAAATCTTTGGCCACATGGCAGCCACTACACATGTTGTGAGACCAGCCAGGCTTTACATGAGATGCCTCTATACATGGTTGGACACTGTTTAAGTCCCCTCCAGAGATTCCCTACACAAGATGGTAACTACACCACAACATGTTTTAACCTCGTTTCAGTGGTGGACTCAACTACAGAACATGTTGCAAGGTGTACCTTTCCACCAACCTACCCCCATGGTTACCATTACAACTGATGCCTCCCTTCTGGGATAGGGGGCACATCTCGACTCTCATACAATACAGGGCAAGTGGACTCAGCATGAACAGACACTCCACATCAACCTCCTCCAACTGAGGGCAGTACGGTATGCGTGCAGCCACTTTCAACTGTACATCACACACAAGACAGTCACCATCATGACAGACAATACAGCATGTATATACTACATCAACCATCAGGGTTTAGCCCAATCCCACTCCCTCTGTACAGAGGCCATAAAAATATGCATCATGTCAACCTCATGGCAACCTATCTATGTCACAGCAGACAACCTCAGCTGTATTTTTTCAGACCAACATGAGTGGGAGCTAGACACAGTAGCCCTCTGAGAGGTCTTCCTCAAATGGGACCAGCTTGACACAGATTGGTTTGCAACCAAGTCTACCCGCAAGTGTCACCACTTCTGCTCCAGGGCAGCTCCGGGCAAAGGATCTCGAGGAGATGCTTTTCTCCTAAAATGGGATGCCCCCCTCCTACATGCATTCCCACCACTACATCTGATTCACTGAGTGATCACCACAATCACACAAGACTGAGCACAGGTCATTCTAGTCATGCCATCATGGTTCAGGTAGACCTGGTTCCTTTACCTGCATAGGTTGGTGGTTTCTGATGCCCATGTATTCCCTCTGTGTTATGATCTGTTGTCTCAACAGCATGGCAAGACACTGCATCCCGATCCAATAAAATAAATGGTCAATTTTCACAGTGGAGAAAGA
The DNA here is from genome assembly GCA_032595735.1 of Pelochelys cantorii. NCBI lineage: Eukaryota > Metazoa > Chordata > Testudines > Trionychidae > Pelochelys > Pelochelys cantorii. Next base: position 243,886,865 of record CM064326.1, read on the forward strand.
TAAATAGCAGGTCACCCAAGGATCTGTACTAGGAGGGGTGCTGTTCAACATATTTATAAATGATCTGGAAAAGGGTTAAACATGTGGCAAAATTTCCAGAGGTTACAGAACTACTGAAGATAAAGTTCAAAGCAGATCGCAAAGAGTTACAAAGGGAACTCACAAAACTGCATGACTGAACAACAAAATGGCAGATGACATTCTAGTGTTGACAAATGCCAAGTAATGCACATTGGACAATGTAATCCCAACCAATCCCCATATAAAATGATAGGGTCTAAATTTGCTATTACCACTCAAGAATGAGATCTTGGAATCCTCAAGGATAGTTCTCTGATAACATCTGCTCAGTGTACAATGGCAGTCAAAAAAGTTAACAGAATATTATGAACCATTAGGAAAGAGATAATAAGACAGAAAATGCCATAATGTTACTATATACATACCTTATATACTCACAGCATAAATAACACATGCAGTTCTGGTTTCCCCATCTCAAAATGACATATTAGAATTGGAAAAGGTACAGAGGACAATGAAAATGATTAGGGGTATGGATAAGCTTCCATATGAAGAGAGAGTAAAAAGATTGGCACTGTTCAACTTAAAAAAGACATTACAAGGGGGATATGACAGCAGTCTATGAAATCATAGAGAGTGTGGAAAAAGTGAATAGGGAAGAGTTATTTACCCCTTTACATAACACATGAACCAGGCGTCACCAAATAAAATTAATATGAAACAGGTTTAAAACAACACATAAGGAAGTACATCTTCACACAGTGCTGAGTCATCCTGTGGAACTTGTTGCCAGAGGATGCTGTGAAGGCAAACATACAACGGGGTTCAAAAAAGAATTAGATGTATTCACAGATTGTAGGTCCATCAGTGGCTATTAGCCATGATGGTCAGTGATGCAATCCTATGCTCTGGATGTCCCTAACCATCTGACTGGATGACAGCAGATCGATCACTTGATAAATTGCCCTGTTCTGTTCCTTTCCTCTGAAACATCTGGTATCAGCCACTGTTGGAGACAGGATATTGAACTAGACGAGATATGGCCATTCTTAGAGTCTTAAACTGGTGTTAAATTTCAAAACGAAAGAAATTTTTAAGGGCAGCCACTGTATTGTGTGAAGATGTTTATGGTTGTTGGTGATTCACTGTGACCACTTGGCTTGGGGTAGTTTCTGAGCTCTGCACTGAAGCAGATTTTTTAACAAATGGCTAGTCCTCAAATGAAGACTCTCCATGAGGAAAATGTAGGTTTCTTAGACTGAACCAGAATTGAGGAGTCTCCAGAAAAGGGAACCAGGTTGGTTCCTATTACTCATCTGGGATTCTGGCGCCCCCCCCCAAAGGACTCTGTGGACACCTTAAGGCTGGGATTGAATTCTGAACTGTCCATAAAAGGAGGAACCAAGGTTCTTAGATTGGCACTGGAATAGGAGACTCTTGATGAAGACAGCCATGTCCCTCCTCTTGGTTTTGGAATTCATATATTTGCCATGAGGAGGTGACAAGCTCTGAGAGAGACTGTGTACCAGTGAAATCAGGGAATATATATTAATAATCTGAGCTGGGACTTTTCATTTTTCCTGCCTCTACTTTGGATTCAAATGACAATTGCTTACAATTTATTTTTGAGTGACTTTGTAAAAGCTTCCATTTTTATTTTCTTATTTACACGAATGGCTTTGCTAGAATAAGAAACAATTCTTCCATTCCGCAGACACTGTCTTTTCTGAATTGTCTTCGGAGGAGAGAAAATAACATTATAAGAAAATTTTGTGCAAAACAGCCTGTCCTGTGTTTGTGAAGTGGCAATATGTTAGCAAACTAGTGCGACAGCTTGATGGGTTTCCATGGAAACGGCTAGACTTGAATGCACGGGTGCACAAGCAAGCTTGCCAGGTGCCTGTTATTGGGTTGGAGGAGGGAAAAATTACATTTCCATGACAGTTACAGATAAGCTGAGCAAGTAGCTTTCTAAAGCGATGTACTTGCAAAAATAGATAAGCAGAGTCCAGAATAAAAATGACTATTTTCTATAGCAAGCTGGATAATTTGATACCCCAACCCCTTGAAAATGACCAGATTGCCTTTCTCCCTACTGATTTTCACCCAAGATACTAGGGTCTTCTGCTGAGAAGTAATCTTCTGGAAAAAAATCATAAACATAGCGCACAGTTCGAAAAAAACAAAATTGAAATGGGAGAGTTATTCTCCCAAAGAGTCCATTTTGGACATGAGTAAACTACGCAATAGAAAGAATTACAAGAAGGGCTCATTGTGAGCTCCTTTAAAATCACTGTGTGGGTTTCTACAGCTATTTTTGAAGACCTACAGCCACATCCTCAGCTGGTGTCAATCCACATAGCGCCGCTGAAGTTAACATTTATGCCAATATGCACCAGCAGAAGATCAAACCTACTATTCTTCATGGGGCATACCCAGATTAGATACAAGGCACACAATGCATTTTCAGGGCTGTATTTTCCCTTCAGTGTGTGCACACAGCAGCCCTCTGTGTTACCACCATGGTGAGTCTGGATGTGTAAGTAAGCAGTGTGTACACAAGAATTTTATAGAATCATGGAATACTAGGACTGGAAGGGACCTCGAGAGGTCATCAAGTCCAGTCCCCTGCCCTCATGGCAGGACCAAATACCTGTCTAGACCATCCCTGACTCAAAATCAAATAACAGAGGGTGTGAATGGTTCAGGAGATTGGTAATGAAATAGTGTGGCTTTTGTTTCTTGATCACCAGTTTCCATTTGCTCTGGGTCAGTGATTCCAAGTGCTTTTGTGAAGAGCGGGGTAGCTTACAACTTCTCGCTCCTGTAGCACAGTGCACATTCCAGGACTGTTATTTTCGGATCTGCCATGTAAACTGCAGAAGGCTGTCCACACAACATTGGAGAGAACGTAGCGAGTGCCTGATCCAAAGGCCACTGAAGTCATCCCACTGATTTTAATTAGCTATGTATCAGTCCTTATGTTATTATGGTGTGGGCTAGGGGCCCTCAAACTGTGGGTCAGGATCCCAAAGTGGGTCATGACCCTATTTTAATGGGGTTGCCAGGGCTGACATTAGACTTGCTGGGGCCCAGGGCCGAAGCCAAAGTCCGAGCCTCGCCATCCAGAGCCAAAGCCCAAACCCCTCTGCCCTGGGTAAAAATTGAATCCCAAGCCCCACCATCTAGGGCCAAAGGCAAAGCCCAAGGGCTTCAACTGTAAGTGGCACTGCTCACATTACAGTCCCCCATCCACCTATGACTAGAGGCCTTGAGCTTCGGTTTTGGCCTACTCACCTGGGCAATGGAACTTGGATGGGCTCAGGCCTCCCTCATGGGGTCATGTAGTAAGTTTTGTTGTCTGAAGGGGGTCATGATGCAGTCAAGTTTGTGAACCCTGTTGTAGGGGGAATTGCTCACACCTGCAGAAAAACCAACAGAAGAGGTCCCTGAGCTTACACTTTCTCAAAAACTATTCCATAAGAAAGATAGAGCCACTCCCAAATTCTGCAGATTGCTCAAGATCCTCCACAGGTTTCCATGCACAGAGAAAGGTAGGCCGCAGTTCCATCTGGGCTGACTTAACACTAGTGACTGGAAAGCAAATGATGTACAACCCCCTGATGCACCCTACCCCGAGCCCTACTCCCCTAGCCATTCCCCAAGCATGATTTCTCAATTTGCAGAGGAACTGCCCTAGAACAAGGAGAAATGCATCTCACAGGCTTTCAGGTCACTGAGGAGAAGGTGGAGATCCATGCACATAAGTGATTCTCCCTTCCTATTCCCTCACCACGTGTTTAAAGAGTTAAGTTATAGGATACACGTATCACTTAAAACACTGGCCATTTCATTGCATAGAACTGGACAAGTGCTAAGATACTGTGGATTTTGCTCATGATAGCTCACGATACTATATATATATATATATATATATATATATAGTTAGTCTCTGAAGGCACATCTACACAGCAGGGCTAAACTCAAAATAAGCTACACAACATGAGTTCTGCTTGAGCTACAATCCTCCAGCTCAATATTATTTTGACATAATGTCGAAATAACTGCTTGTGTCTAGACGCGGACTAAGTTATTTTGGAATAATGTCAGTTATTCCGAAATTATGCTGCTGTGTAGACATAGCCTAAGGTGCCACAGGGCTATTCATTGTTTCTAAATGTAGGCCCTAGAGTTTTGAAATAACTCCCCTTATTTCAAAATAACGATCGGAGCAACCACACTACCAAGCCTGTTATTTCGAAATAAGGGGCTGGTTATTTCAAAATAATAACTCCTGCTTTCCACGAGGTATAACACTTATTTTGAAATAGCTATTTCGAAATAGTGGTAGTGTGGACACTCCACTGCTGCTATTTAGAAATAACTACTCCCCTGAGTCATTCAAATAATTATTCCCCAGTGCTTCCTGGCGCTCTAAGCTGAGGTAGCACATGCACATTCAGGGTGCATCTACAAGGCAGGGCTAAATCCAAAATAAGCTATGCAACTTGAGCTGTGTCAACTGCATAGCTTAAGTCAAAATAGCTTATTTCAGCTTTTGGTGCTGTCTACACAGCAAGAAGTCCAAGAAAGAGCACTCTTCCTCTGACTACCCTTAATCCTCATAAAATGAGGATTACAGGAGTCAGAGTAAGAAGTCCTTCGGCTGGACATTATTTTAACATTATCTTGAAATAACTGCTTGTGTGTAGACACGGACTATGTTATTTCGGAATAACATTAGTTATTCTGAAATAATGCTGCTGTGTACATATACCCTAAGGGTGCCTGCCTCAGACTAATTTTGAGGCTTCCCTGTAGTGTCAACTCACTATTTTGAAATATTTTGAAATAATAACTCCCAAAATAACTGAGTTATTATTTTGAAATAATTATTTTTGAAATAATTTCCTAGTATGGACATACCCTAACATGGCTATCCCTCTGAGACTTTCAGAAAAGGATGTGAAGGGATGATTTCTAGCCTCATTTGACAAACTCAAGGTTTTGGATAAGTCAGATTATTAAATCAAATATATAGACTCCACTAAATCAGAAACAGTCAGCAGCCAAACTTTTATGAGTATTTACATACAGCTTTAAGATGGCTCTTCCCATCCCATCACTTTGAAAGTAGATTGGTAATCCTATGCAAATCCCAAAGAATAGCAACATATAATAGATAAGCCTTGTGGATATTTGGTGTTCTTCCAGCTTAAGCAATAGGCCTAATCAGCCATGCTGCATAAATATGTATATCCTGGCACCTAACATTACTGTATCAGCTACATGCAATAAGTGGTATCCAATGCTGAACTATGTATAGAATAAAAGTTGTTTTGAAAAAGCTGCATTTAATATAGTCTATTCTCCTGTGTACACATGCAAATATGTTCTAATAATATGGAAGCATACCCTCTGAGGAAGTTATCTAGCTCCCACTGAAATTAATGGAAATACTCCCAAACACCTTAATGGGAGCCAGCTCAGGCTCTGTGCCTGTGAATTTTCAGTGCAATTTGCATGCTGCTAGATGCATGATTTCTATACAGGTTACACTTTGAAAATGTGCCCCTTACAGAAGTGGCTTGGTTGATTTTTAAACTTTAATTTAGATCTCCCTCAGGGAGCAGCCCTGAGTTTTATGAAAAGTGACTGTTGAACGGCATGATATTGTTGCAGGTGTTACTGCTTTTATATACCTCTTGTCATGGATAGACCACCTGCATTACTATGGAGAAGGAGGAGATGGAAGCAGATCTGACTTCACAAAGTACAGTTGGCAGAGGTACAAAATGGCCTCAAAGCTCCCCACCTTGTCCAGTAGGCAGAGAATGGAACAACTTAATAGCCTCAAGAAAGACACAGGTCCACTGTAGCATGTGGTATTTTTCTGCTCTTTTGTTTTACTGAACCACAGTTAAAGGATAAAATGATGAGACAAGAAGAACCTTGTACAAATGTATTTAACACAGTGGCTGAATGAATTGGCTCGGGAGACTCTTGCATATTCAAGCAATTTCTTTACTGTTTTTCCTGACACTCATTCTGCTTCTGGCTTCCTGTAATGCATAATTGAGATGGAGATTAAAATATGCGTGGAGATCAAAAAAAAGATCAAAGTACCTGAACTCAATTATTCTTTCTTGCCTGGACCAATCATTAATGTTACAGTAAAGCAAAGTTGGTTACACTAAGCAAATGCAACTCATGTCTAAAGCCAAAGCAAAAATTCCTCAAGTTATCCTCCTTGGTGATCAGATACAATAGCAGCCTCAAAGAATTGGTGGAACTTCCCAACATATATATACATTTTCCCTTTAGGGAATGTAGGGTTCAAAATGTGACCTTCTTGTCGGCAGTCTAAAGTTTTTTCAGATGAGCCCCACACCTCCACACACATACTTCAAAAATAAAATAAAATAAAATAAAAACAAGCCACCATTGAAGCACTGTAAAGTCTCTTAAGAGCACATGAATGTAAAGTTTATAGCCCACTGAGTGAAATTCTATTGATGCAAGACCCTAGGGACTGGATAGAGGCTTCCTCAGATGTATCAGGGTCAGGTAACATCATGGTAGAGCCCTTTAAGTCAAAGCCTGTCCAATGCTGAATATAGATATATTGTCACAGCCAGGGAGCTAGCTGCATCTCTGACCCCTTTCTGGTCTGAGTACATCCCAGAAAGATCTCATGCAGCTACCCATAATTCTCCCACTGAGTCCAAGTGTTAGCTTTCAATACCCTGTGTAGCAGTGCATACCTTCCAATGCATCTAGTGGACTCTTTCCCTGTAGTTCATCCCTTTGGGAGTTAGTTACTAGTGGTGAATGAATACAGTGATTCAGTACTATCTTTTTAAAACAAGATATTGTTTAATCTTAACAGAAGGAACAAAGCTCAGCATAAACTAAAAGGAATTTTTAAACACAAAAAATCTGTATGCATGTCTAACTTACCCTGAAGTCTAAGACAGGTCTATCTTACTTCAGACTCCTTAATTCTAGAAATCTGGACTTCCATCTCTAAAAAATTCTCCCTCTCCCTCTGTTTTCTGGGTTTGGTTTTGGGCAAGGTCCAATGTGGTGAGCTCTGCTAGAAGACAAGCCAGAACACCAAAGTAAATGGCTCTTGAATTGTCTCAAGTGTTTACCTGAGAAGGACTTGTTAGAATCCATCTACCTCTCTCTGGATGCATTTCTCAAGTAACCTGCTAATGAATTAGCTGAATATAGTAACCATCACAATAATCTGGCCAAGGCACAGTATTCAAGAATCAACCCAGGCAATGCAGAATCCATGATAATGTTATATTTAAGGCTTGGGTAAAAGCAAAGGCCTTTTCTACAAATAGACTAAATTATCGTACCTTTAGACCATGAAAGGAGATTCCAGAAAAGTAACTAAGAATTAATTATAGGACCAGGGGTCCAAGACAGTGTTGAGAATGTCCATGGAGCTACCTTGCTGTTGCTGATATTTATAGTTGTAATACTCTTCAGAGGACAAAAACACTTGCACTGCTGTGTACATGTATCATCCAAATGCAGCAATTAAATGAGAATGCCACGAGACCCAACGTCTCATTGTAGAAGCGCGCAGGGGTTCTCAAAATAGGATCTCAGCAAGGCTTACAATTGACTTGAACCAGACCTTGAATTCACATACCTCACCACAACTCCCAATCACTGGCATCAGGCTCAGTGACAGAGTGTCATTTGGAATATGGGTGGTTGCCTGACAGAAGGAATCTGTCCTTTGCATGATCGGCTGACCACAGAGATGACTCTTGTCTTTGGCACAACAAGCTGACTAGAGAAGCACTAGAGAGTATGCTAGAGACTGAAAGCACTACATTACTTTCAAAAGTGCCTCTTAGTCTTCCATGTGTTTGCTGGGGTAGGCAAGAAAACACAGGTGCCTTCCCCAAAAGATCTGTTATTTCTGTAACTGTCTGAAGGGTTCTTCTGGAATGTGCTTGACTCACTCTGGGTCAGGGGAGCAGCTTGCTTTTTCACGGACCTCTCATCCAGAAGATGGAAATTCTGTTAATTCACCAGCTGGGAATGATACACAGATGCAGGGGGAAAGTACATTTAATTTACATGCTTTCATTTTTCTGAATGAGGCAGTGGCTTCAGTCAGGAGAGCCGACAGCCTCTGCGGGAGGCTGGCACCATGCTGGCACCATGCTCCTGAAAGGGGTGGGGCCTCAGGCAGAAGGGGCAGGGCCAGGGCAACCAACCCCCTCACCCCTCCGAGGCCACACAGAGGATGACACATCCCCTGCCAGCCCTCAAAGCTGCACTGAGTGTGCAGTGCAGCAGTCCAGAGATTATTTAAAGGGCCCAGGGCTCTGGCCACCACCACTGCCACAGTAGCAGTGGTGGCAGCTGGGAACTGCCAGGCCCTGGGGCAGTTGCCTCCTTTGTCCTCCCCCTCCCCCATCATTTCAGTAGGTCTGTCTGCAGTGCCCCAAACATAGAACTGCCACTGGGAGCCAGCCTATTCCTGACCAAGGCCTCAGTTCAGTGAAGCAGATAATTAACCCTCAGTACCGACATACATGTTCAAAAGTTTTACTAAAAGTCTGTCAAAATAGGGACAGACTTAAGCAAATGTTTAAAGTTAACCATGTGTTTAAAATTTGGCCTGTGCTTAGGTGCTTTGCTGAATCAGGACCCACAGCTGGAGGAGTTGCCCAAGGTTTGCCTCAGCTAGAAGTCATTTACCATCACAGAGCTTTACACCAGATGAAACAAAATGTTTTCCCCCTTTGTGAGAGAGTTTCATGACTTGCTGATGTCTGCAAATGTGCACAGCTCAAATTTCAAAACCAGTAAAACAGGCTGTAGCTCAACATTGATTAAACAACAGGATCCTTTAAGAATTACTCACTGCATCCCACACATGAACACCAACTTCAGATAATGAATATTAATACGTGCAGAAGGAATTAGTATCGAGTAGACTGTTATTCTACAGTGCTCCTGAAGCTTCTGTGAGAAAAAAAAAAGAAAAAAAACCCAACCCAGCAAAGATCCCCAGCAGTTTAATAACCTATCATAAGATGCCACAATCCGTCAAGCAAACCTACCCACTGAATAGTTTTGGTCACCGCAATGTGGAGTATTCTCACAAGCACAAGATAAAGGGAAAAATGAAATAGTTAGAAAGAAAGAACAAAAAGAGAACAAAGAAATGCATGTAAAATACAGGCCATTCTATATGCCATTTTGTTCATTTCATATCACCTGCATTCTATCTATTGACCTATGTCCTTATATAACCCTCATCACCAGAGCAATGAGTATCCGAAACATTGAACTTAATCTCCTAACACTGTTTTGAGGTAGGGCAGGCTCACTCCCATTTTACAGATGGAAAACTGAGGCACAGGGAGACCAAATGACTTGCTCAAGATCACAGAGGAAATCTGTGCCAGAGCTAGAACCAGACAACAGGATTCTTGAATCACAGCTTCAACTACAAGGTCATCTTTTTTGGACACAACCTGAAGAGTATTTCAACTAGATGATGATTGGTTGGTGAAGTCAGATGATATATAATATGTCATTGCAAAACAATCCTCAGTAGGTATGCCGGGGGAAGGCGGGGACAATGCAAAGTCTCTGGTAAGGAGTTTGTGCATGGATCATTGCTTCATTGATTTGAGGAAAGGTGAAGGGCTTTTGAAGTTTTTCTGTTTGTTGCTTTAGCTGGAGGTGGGGGAGGAGGGGCAGAAAAAATACCCTCATTTTCTTTAGTGTAGTGTTCTGAAAACGTGTTAGGTGAGAAGAACTCACAAACCTAAACTGTGCTTATGACACGAGTTCTTCATTTGAGGGAGGCTGTGGGAAGAGTTACTTTCCCTCTACTCCAGTTGGCTACCCCTTCCTCCTATTAGTGCAGCCTTCCTCAAGGCAAAGAGAGTTCCATGTTTAGTACCACTTTAGAAGGCAGCTGGGGCACAAAGAAAGAGAGTTCAAGAACCGCAAGAGGCACCTCTTCCATTCAGGAAATTCCTGGGATGGAGGGACAAAACCAAACCCACATAATTCCTCTGTGTTTATTCCAACAGGAAAGCAGGAAAGACTGCAGGTATGGTCCATAAAACTTGCTAATCTCGAGAGATGTGCAGCAGACCAGGCTCATTCATGTGTAGACCCCGGCCTCCAAGGTGCCTGCATGGCTCCTGCAGGTGACTACCCTCACTCCCTGACATCCAATGGAATCATGCTACCAAGATTTTTTCAGCTCTGGGCTGCCTATGGATCTCCCTTACAGATCCTACTGTGGACAACTAAACCTGTCTGGAACTACATTACTCTTGCACCTGCATATCCAGGGTGATAGTGAGGAACCAGTAGCCACAGGAGGCCACAACTCTACCCCATGGCATCTCTCCTTTCCTAGCCCAAGACCTTCCTTCCCCTGGGTGGTAACTGGACCCACACAGCACCATCAGCAGGCACTGCCAGCCTAGCCACTAACTCCCCAAAGGCCTTTCAGCATGCACTGGGGATAGCCTAAAACCTGCCGTGTATTCTCTGAGGGCAAATCTGCTCAGGTTGTTCCAAAGCCGTGCTGAGAATCCGGAGGAGGTATCAACAGAAAACAACATCAAGTGACTTCTGTTCCAAATTGGACATAAAATGAGGCACAAGGATAACTTGTAATATATTAAAATTAAAGGGATACCTTAAATATGACACATGAACAGATCTGCTGCCAGGGTCTCAGATACTCTCCACTGTAATCAGAAACCTAAATTTCAGCTGCAAGGTCCAGAAGTGTCTATTATCCTCTAATGGATGCTGGAATGACTCAAGGAGCTGCTTCCTCTCCCCACAAAGAACACGCTGAAAAGTCATTCTCAGCCATATCCTATTTTCCACTTTTCTTCTCCTTTATTAATCTGAGCTAGAATATGCAACCCTTTCTCACACTGGTGAACATTTATTCACTCAAGTAGTGTTGATTTCGGTGGGCAGGCAGGAAATACGTGTGTGAATAAGTCCATGCTACTGAGAATAAGTATTATACATTCTTAGGCCAGGTCTACACCAGACCTGGGAGGTCAGCTTAAGGTACGCAACTTCAGCTACATAGAATATGTAGCAGGCATCAGTTTACCGTAAACTGAGCTTGGTGTAATTCCCTATACTCTGTGAGGAGTACAGACTCCAGCTGGAGCTGCCCTCAGCATTCAATTTACAGGTCTATACTAGACCCACTACATCAAACACCAAAACATAGATCTCCGGTTCGGTGAGTGAAGACGTGCCCTTAGTCCTTTATCTGTCGTGGAATCTAGGTTTCAGGACTGGAATAGCAGGGCCTGTTGTAGATGATGATCAGAGTACTTCTACTTGCCTTGGTCTGCCTCTCAGCAGTGCTGTTGGGACTGGCTTTATTTTATTTTTGTCAGTGATTTGTACTTGGCATTACTGAGCTTACCCCTATGCAAATCTATGTGGCACATTAACCCCCATTTATTTCCTTGCAGGTGTACACTCAATAGAGGTCATTCTACAAAATGATCGCCATCAGATATTGTCAGAGCGGGAATGGATTGAAGTGTTAAGAGGGAGAGTCATTACCCTTTATCCTCTTGCCATGAATCAGTGCACTGCTGCTTGTTTATTGACTTACAGATTATCAACAAACTGCTGCCATTGTGTCCAGGAGTGCTCAGGAAAAAAGCCCTGCAACTAACTGTCATGATTAGAACTGTGCATCCTGGCTCACTATGGATTAGACATGCTGTGCAGTACAGAAAAGACTCCCTTACACCAGGCACCTGATCCAAAACTCAGTGAAATGAATATGTACATTCCAATTGACATCAGTGAGCTTTGTCTCTGGCCCTGGACACCTAAGAGTGAGGAGTCAAGATAATTCAAGAGGAGTGAGAAAAAAAATGGGATTCTTTGCTGCACGTCGGCCACATTTTTCAAATCAGGGACCCTAAAGCTAGGTTCCTAAATCCATATTTAAGTTCCTAAATGAAAGATGCCTAATTCTCAGGTAGCTCTTAACCACAGAGCTTTGATTTTTTATCCATAACAGGGGCGGGGAACCTTTTTTGGGTTGGGAGACACTGACCCACAGAAAAATCAGTCGGAGGCCACACAAAAGTGAGAAGCAAAAAACAAAAAACACACCCCACCTCACTGACATGGCCCACAACTGAGAAACAGAAGGACATTCCCCCACATTCCCCTCACATACCAGAGCCTAAGGGGGCATGGTCTAGTAGATTTTGTGGGAGGGAAAGCCAGCCGGAGGGAGGGGGAGCATGTGGAGCTGCTTTCTACTCCCACCAGGCAGAACCTGTGGATCTTGCCTGACTCAGGCCTGCAAGGCTTGGGCCTCCTCCCCCATAGTGGGGAGCCAGCACTGGTTCTCCAGCCCCGTGGGGGAGTTGCAGGGAGGGGGCTGGGACTGGAGTGCTGGCATGGGCTCCCCAATGCTGGGGAGGAAACCCAAGTCGTAGGGGCCAGATCCAGGCAAGCTGGGGGTCACATCCAGTCCCCCGGTCCTTAGGTTCCCCACCCCTGGCCTATAATGACAGCACTACAGATCACTATAGGGATCAGCTCTGTGCTGGCAGGGTCATGGACCTTGCTTCGTCTCATTCAGAAGAATTTTTGAAAAGCAAACAGTGTGCCTGGAAATGCTGTGGCTGCAGCATGCTCAACTGCCAGGAAGAGACAGCAGAAAGGGAGTTACAGAGAGCACCTCACATTGCACTACATCAGTGGTAGTCCTGTGCCACCAGTCAACAGCACTGCTGTGAAAGAGCGGCCTGGCCTGCAGTACTCTGATTGGCTAGACTCTAGCTGCTAGAGGATGGGCAGCCTGGACAAGATGACTTCACCACTTCCACCCATCCCTAGTATTCTAAGGGAACAGCTCGCTTCCCATTGGCGCAGGGGGACATGAGCTGCGACAGACAGTGAAAGCTGCAGGAGAAGGCATGTGCTGCCACTGCAGGGACATAGCCAGCCAAACAGAGCCTGAGCTCAGAGCTCAGGGAGAAGCCCAAGTTGGACAGTCACTAGGGCTACATCTACACTGCACAGTTATTTCAGAATAAACTATTCTGGAATAGTTATTCCGAAATAGCTTATTTCGAAATAGCTTGTCTATACTGCAGGGAAGCCTCAAAATTAGTCTGAGGCAGGCTTCCCTAATGTAGACGTGTGATCTCGATTTAGAGCCCCAGGAGAAATAACTTAGAATGGCCCTGGTGAGGGGCTATTTCAAAATAGCATCAGTGGAACATCTACACACGCCTTATTTCAAAATAGCTATTTCAGAATAGGCTTTATTCTTCGTAGAATGAGGTTTATAGAAGTTGGAATTAGCCGTTATTTCAAAATAACGGAATGGCCGTGTAGACGCTCGCATAGTTATTTTGGAATAACAGCTGTTATTCTGAAATAACTTTGCTGTGTAGACATCCCCTAGGATCTGAGATTTTGGAGCCAAGCATGAAAGTGGCAGTGGAGACTGTAATGATGGCAGTACAGTTCCTTTTCGGCATCTTAGATTTATGTCATATTCCCACTGACTGCTCTCTTTAGTGACACTTGTAAAGGCATTGGCATAAATCGGGGAATTGGATAAATTTCTTCTTCCCAAAAGATAGAAAAACAACAATCCCCCCTTCCACCCAATTAAGAACTGGAATTGGACTTAGAGTCTCATCCAATGCACCTCAGCTGTGAATTAGAGACAACTTTCCAGCTGCAAAAGCAGTTGTTGCTCATAATGGAGGCAAAAGGAAGACATAATATATCTGCAGCATGATGTTGCATCTCTTCACATTTAATCATGCCTACATGTTGCTTAGAATACTCTGCCCCATGTAAACTAAAGGAGGGTTTGAATTCCCAGGGGGAAATAAATAGAAAATGTGATGGCATGAAAAAGATTGTTCTCGAAACAGTGACAGAGATGCAGCCATGTTAGTCTGGTCTAGCTGAAACAAAAGACAGGACTATGCAGCACTTTAAAGACTAACAAGATGGTTTATTAGGTGATGAGTACCTAATAAACCATCTTGTTAGTCTTTAAAGTGTTGCATAGTCCTGTCTTTTGTTCTCTAAACAGCTTTCTTTCCATCAGGCATCTGATGGATAAACTAGTAAACATCTCTCTTTCTCTCTCTCTTTTTTTTTAAATCTAGCACTTTAAATTGAACCTTGCAGCAAAATGGAAGTTAGTGCAAACTGGGAGTTACGAATATAATAGTATTCCTTGAGAAAAAGCTATCCCTTAACAAACTAGCCATTCACTTCTGCATCAACTGCATAACTCAGGGGTTCTCAAACTTTGTGATACCGCGACCCCCCACTAAGTTGCTCGCGACCCCCCTCTAAGTTGCTCCAATCCCCCTCTAAGTTGCTCACGACCCCCCTCTATAGTTGCTCGCGACCCCCTGTGGCATCAGGACCCACAGTTTGAGAAACACGGGCATAACTGATTGAAAGGTGTAGCCCCTCCCAAAGTAAAATGCATTATCACAGTCCATTCTCAAGGCGTAAACCACTGTGAAGAGATCTACTGAATGAAGGCTTAAGATCTATTAAGCTGTGTACTACCAGGTCCACTTACCAGAACTTTGAAGATTTTTTATGAAGGCAAGAAATTCTCTCATTGCTTCCCATGCAGCTATAACAAAGATGACTTCACAAACTCAGATTTGAACCTGGACTTTTGCTATTACCATTCTACAAAACTTCCCACTGTCTTTATCCCAAGAACATCTATGGGGACAAATCTGAAGAACTAGCAAGCATAAGAACATAAGAACGGCCGTACTGGGTCAGACCAAAGGTCCATCTAGCTCAGTAGCCTGTCTGCCGACAGTGGCCAACACCAGGTGCCCCAGAGAGGGTGGACCGAAGACAATGATCAAGCAATTTGTCTCATGCCATCCCTCTCCAGCCTCTGACAAACAGAGGCCAGGGACACCATTTCTATCCCCTGGCTAATAGCCTTTTATGGACCTAACCTCCATGAAATTATCTAGCTTCTCTTTAAATTCTGTTATAGTCCTAGCCTTCACAGTCTCCTCTGGCAAGGAGTTCCACAGGTTGACTACACGCTGTGTGAAGAAGAACTTTCTTTTATTAGTTTTAAACCTGCTACCCATTAACTTCATTTGGTGTCCTCTAGTTCTTCTATTATGGGAACTAATAAATAACTTTTCTTTATTCGCCCTCTCCACACCACTCATGATTTTATATTCCTCTATCATATCCCCCCTCAGTCTCCTCTTTTCTAAACTGAAAAGTCCCAGTCGTTTTAACCTCTCTTCATATGGGACCTGTTCCAAACCCCTAATCATTTTAGTTGCTCTTTTCTGAACCCTTTCCAAGGCCAAAATATCTTTTTTGAGGTGAGGAGACCACATCTGTACACAATATTCACAATATTTATATAGGGGCAGTAAGATATTCTGTGTCTTATTTTCTATTCCTTTCTTAATAATTCCGAGCATCCTATTTGCCTTTTTGACCACCGCTGCACACTGTGTGGAAGTTTTCAGGAAACTATCCACAATAACTCCAAGATCTCTTTCCTGATTTGTCGTAGCCAGATTAGCCCCCATCATACTGTACGTATAGTTAGGGTTATTTTTCCCAATGTGCATTACTTTACACTTATCCACATTAAATTTCATTTGCCATTTTGTTGCCCAATCACTCAGTTTGGTGAGATCTTCTTGGAGTCCCTCACAGTCTGCTTCTGTCTTGACTATCCTAAACAGTTTGGTATCATCCGCAAACTTTACCACCTCACTGCTTACCCCTTTCTCCAGATCATTTATGAATAAGTTGAACAGGATTGGTCCCTTGGGGGACACCACTAGTTACCCCTCTCCATTCTGAAAATTTACCATTTATTCCTACCCTTTGTTTCCTATCTTTTAACCAGTTCTCAATCCATGGAAGGACCTTCCCTTTTATCCCATGGCAATATAATTTACACAAGAACCTTTGGTGAGGGACCTTGTCAAAGGCTTTCTGAAAATCTAAGTATACTATATCTACTGGATCCCCATTGTCCGCATGTTTGTTAGCCCCTTCAAAGAACTCTAATAGGTTAGTAAGACATGATTTCCCTTTACAGAAACCATGTTGACTTTTGCCCAACAATTTTATTCTTTACTATTGTTTCGACTAATTTGCCCGGTACTGAAGTTAGACTTACCGGTCTGTAATTGCCAGGATCGCCTCTAGAGCCCTTTTTAAATATTGGTGTCACGTTAGCTACCTTCCAGTCATTAGGTACAGAAGCCGATTTAAAGGATAGGTTACAAACCACAGATAATAGTTCAGCAATTTCCCATTTGAGTTCTTTCAGAACCCTTGGATGAATGCCATCCGGTCCCAGAGATTTGTTGACATTAAGTTTTTCTATTTGTTCCAAAACCTCCTCTAATGACACTTCAATCCGGGACAGTTCTTCAGATTCATCACCCACAAAGGACAGTGCAGATCTGGGAATCTCCCTAACGTCCTCAGCCGTGAAGACTGAAGCAAAGAAATCATTTAGTTTCTCCGCAATGGCTTTATCATCCTTGATTGCTCCTTTTATATCTCGATCGTCTACGGGACCCACAGGTTTTTTAGCAGGCTTCCTGCTTCTAATGTACTTAAAAAAACATTTTGTTATTTCTTTTGGAGTTTTTGGCTAGCTGTTTCTCAAAATCTTTTTTTGCTTTTCTTATTACATTTTTACACTTGATTTGACAGTGTTTATGTTCCTTTCTATTTATCTCACTGGGATTGGACTTCCACTTCTTAAAAGATGCCTTTTTGTCCCTCACTGCTTCTTTTACATGGCGGTTAAGCCACAGTGACTCTTTTTTAGGTTTCTTACTATGTTTTTTTTAATTTGGGGGATACATTTAAGTTGGGCCTCTATTATGGTGTCTTTAAAAAGTTTCCATGCAGCTTGCAGGGATTTGGCTCTAGTCACTGTGCCTTTTAATTTCTGTTTAACTAACCTCCTCATTTTTTTGTAATTCCCCTTTTTTAAGTTAAATGTCAGAGTTCTGGACTGCTAAGGTGTTCTTCCCACCACAGGAATGTTAAATGTTATTATATTATGGTCACTATTCCCAAGCGGTCCTGTAATGGATATCTCCTGGACCTGATCCTGCGCTCCACTCAGGACTAAATCGAGAATTGCCTCTCCCCTTGTGGGTTCCTGTACCAACTGCTCCAAGAAGCAGTCATTTAAGCCATTGAGAAATTTTATCTCTTCCTTCTCTTCCTGAGGTGACATGTATCCAGTCAATATGGGGATAATTAAAATCCTCCATTATTATAGAAACAGAAACCATCATATCAATAGCTGTGAAGAAGAAAGTGTTATGTCTCATGTGACCATTGACAGAGTGGGCTGCTCATTGCACAGTAATTTTCAATCCAGTTTCAAAGGCAGGAAAGTGCACTCCAACATCAAAATGCACCAGGTAGCGATTAAAGTCCAGCTGCTACCTCTGTCATGTCAAGTACCATCAGAAAAACAAGGGCTTCCATTTCCCCAGCTGCTAAGAGAGCATGTTTCTCTGGCATTCAGTAGGCACACATGCATTTTATTTATAGGGTTCTAAGTCTGTAACCTCATTTATATTATTTTGAACCTGGTTGTCACCAAGCACCTCCTTCCAATATCTCTCCCTCTTGGAGGACCCCAGAAAGTCCCCTAGATACATTAGTTGAGACAGAAACCTTGCTGGAAACATATAGCCAGTCACCTCTGCTGATTCCTCCTGAAGCATCTGTTAAATCTCTGTAGTTAAGAACTGTCAGACTGCAACAGAGCTCCACACAGCTCAGTATGAAAGAAGCCAGAGAGGGTGACAGGAGGAGGAATTCTTTTCAGCTCCTTCTCTCTTTTGTCAAGTAGGTGTTTTTATAGGGGGGGGGCGGGGATAAAACCTTGATCAATTTTAAAAAAACTTACATAACGCAAGAGAAAGATTGCGGCAAGATACGTTAATGCACCATCGTTGAGAGAAAGTGAGTTGCCATTGGGATGTCTCACAGTATCTTTGGCTTTTTAATGTTAGGGAGCCTGACATTAAAAAGTTCCTGGGTGGCTTACCAGGCATGCCTTACTCTTTGAGGCAAGTATTGTGGATGCCTCAAATGCTAGGTTCCTTCGTTTCCCAATGAGAAGACACAATCAGCAATGAAGCCTTAAATATGATCCAGGGGGGAAACCTAATGGCATATTCTAGGACAACCATGAGACTCTCGGCTAGGCTTCTGATCAGGGCACTCTTACATCCAACCTTCTCTTGCTTGGGGACCATGCAGCATCTGAGGACGATGATGGCTCCTGTGTGTTCCCTTCCAGCTGATAGAGCATCTTCCTTGGCACCAGCTCTTAGAGATTTTTCTTAGGAGCTCCTCAGAAGATCTCTTGGGTTCACCTATTGCTGAACAGTTGCTTCCTTGCTAAACTCCTTCCCTTTTATCATTCCCACTCTGGACTAGCTCAAACACACCCACAGGCATCTAGGAGCTGCTCTCCTTTCTCCTACCACTCCTCAGATTTATCTGTGGCTCCATGAGGTCTGTTCTGCACATAACTCCAGGGCAGATCACTCCCTAGTTCCTTGAACATGCTGTCTTCTGCTAGCTGGTTGAAAACTTTTGAATGTAGAACATTTGGTAAAAACCAAGAGGCATCCTGTTTTCTGACCAGACCTATGCCCACTTCTCTCTGCTAACTTTCTTCTTGATTCTCTGCAACTGTGTTTCAGTAAGGTCACTGACCTCCTCTGAGCCATGTGCCTCTTCTCCTTCCTCAATCTTCTCTGCTGTGTTTAACACTATCTTAAGATCATAGAAATGGCCAAATGGGCTTATACTAATGGTCCACCTAGTCCAGTCTCCTGTCTCTGACAATGACCAGTGCCAGAGGCTTCAGAGGGAATGGACAGAACAAGGCAATTTATCAAGTGAGCCATCCCCTGTCATCCTTTCTCACCTTCTAGCAGTCAGAGGTTAGGAACATCCAGAGCATGGAATTGCATCCCTTACCATCTTGGCTAGTAGTTATTGATAGATCAATCCTCCATGAACTTATCTAGTATCTTTTTTGAGCATGTTATAAAGTTATATTGGTTCATACCTTCCACCTGACCATGATCTCCTCTCCCCAAGTCTTCACAACTTTGTGCTTGGTGGATTCTCCTCTGTCTCTCAGACTATATCTTCAGTAGCTCCATTGCTGGTTCCTTTCCTCTGCCATTCTCCAAACCTCCTTGGCATCCTTCCTCTACTCCCCGCTACCCTTCTTCAACCCTGGGTGACCTCACGGATTCACAACTTCACCTACCGTCTCTGACCTGATGATCTCTGCCCTGTCCACATCTGTTTCATTTCAGTTCTGTTATGCTAACACCTCCTGAATGCCCCCATCGTCAGCTCAGAGATCACACAAACCAGAACTTCATACCTTCCCCCATGTGCTCTCCTCCCTTTCCCTTCTCCACCATGGCTAATAACTCCACCATCTTCCTTAAATCCCCGGCCCACAATCTGTATGTCATCTTTGATTCTTTCATGCCACACAATGTTCCCTCAAATTTTTCCATCCATGTGAGAAATAAATTTTGTTAGCTGGACCGATAACTGAGGCATATGTGGATGTGCACCACCAATAGAAACATATTCTGTTGGCTGTGGGTCCTCTGCTCATCACCTGAGCAGCATTTGAATCTCTCTTATGTGGCTGCCCATGTTCTCAGTTTACAGGGAACACTGGACACTAATAAAAGTTGTTGCTGCTGCTTTCATAGCTTCTTAAAAAGTCTCTACAATATATTTGTATAATTCATCCTTTCCTCTCTATTCCTATTTTCAAAACCATTTTAATGAATCTCTTTGTTGATATTCCACCTATATAGAGTCATCTACCATTTAGGCTGCTGCAGAGTATTTCTTGCATACCATGCTATGAAATATCAAAAGCTGATAAAAGTTAATGAAACAGTGAAGCTGAGAACTAAATATATGGATATCAGGAAACAGACTGTATAGCAGAGTCTTCCCACAGCAACTTAAATTTGGTTACAGAATGTGTATGTGTTAAGGTATACATTTTATGGTGTAAACAAAATACTCCATCCTGAGCCAAATTGTCTTCTGCATAAGTGCACGGAAATGACTCTATATGTGCAATTTGACATTGACATCACATTGCTGGAGGAACATTAACTGTTATTTCATGACTTGTTTGTTGCATGATTTAATATGCTACATTGAAACACCATAGGCAGATAGACAACAAGGTATAAAATGAAGTATTTGCTGCCCCGGCACACCGCCGGTCACAGTAGCAAACAGTCAGAATGACAGTAACCTTAATGGAAAGAGATAGCAAAACAATAAGAACCCAGTCCAGTTCTGTCAGACTGCCATGTTTAGCCAGTCTGCTGTTATCAGTTCTTTGAAAGGGGCTAGTTAAAGTGGTGACTACAGGGCAGTTCTGTCTCCTGATAAAGGCAGCGAGTGTGTTGAATTTCTTTGTAATCTGAAATGCTGGATGGCCCAGCTTTCACAATTCAATCCATTCTTTTTCTTAGGGAAAATAAGGGGTGGAGGATGGGAGTGTGGAATTTGGAGGAGAAGGTCTTCATTCTCTTTATTTAGCCAGTTTGGTTTGGTTTTGTGTCTTGCCAGGGAGGAGAAAGATATGATTGGATGATTTTATAAACTGATTAGTGGAAACTTTTTCTTATCGACATCAATCTTCATTTTAAAAAAAAGACAGAAAGAAGAAAAATGTTATGTGCTAAGTGGCGATTACTGCTAAGAGACCCACACACCAACGTCCAGCCTCCCCACATCCTGCCCCAGCCCGAAAAAGAAAAACACATAGGAGCTACTCTAAGCATCACTAAAGAGATGTGAAACTAGACTTTTGGCCAGTGACAATCGCCTTTGCTCCATTGACATCCATGGCACAAAATGTCAGGTTAGACCAGCTGGGAATGTGGTGCAATGAAGCAGATTCACACTTTTTACAACACCTGTATATTTTTTCCTAAACCACTTCAGTCTAAACTGGTTTAACCCTGAATGTATGTGCCCTCCAGGTAGACAACCTATTTATGATGATGCACTGTCCAAAACAGCACAATTGTAAAAATCTAAGGTCCATACACTGCACTCATGAGCGCCTATACGTACACACACACGCGCGCACATACACGTGCACACACACACCCCTCCCAGTGATACTAAACTCAGTTACATTGAAACACCAATGGCAGTATATGACTTTTAGGGTTAAAGTAATCTAGCCAATGTCATTAGTGTTCCCCTCCCCTCATTGTCTAAGGTCGTTCATTCCCAATTTCTGTACTCTGAGGGTAGGTCTACACAGCAACACTATTTCAAAATAACTAGCGCTATTCTGCAATAACTTAGTCCACGTCTACACAGCAGACAGTTATTTCGAAATAGTGTCAAAATACCGTCAAGCTGGAGGACTGCCAATGTCATTAGTGTTCCCCTCCCCTCATTGTCTAAGGTCGTTCATTCCCAATTTCTGTACTCTGAGGGTAGGTCTACACAGCAACACTATTTCAAAATAACTAGCGCTATTCTGCAATAACTTAGTCCACGTCTACACAGCAGACAGTTATTTCGAAATAGTGTCAAAATACTGTCAAGCTGGAGGACTGCTTACTCCGGCTCCTGTAACCCTCAGGCTATGTCTATACTACAGGGGTTTTCTGGGATACCAGAAGCTGCATCCAGTGAACACATCTGCTCTTCCAACATTTTTTTCAGAAGAGCAGACACACTCTTCCAGAAGCCCTGTCTTCCTCGTGCCACGAGGAAGAAGGGCTCTTTTGAAAAAGGAGGTTTTTTTGAAATTTGGCCCAGTGTAGACAGGCCAAATTTCGGAAAAGCCTCTTCAGACAAAACTATCATAAAAAGGTACATAAATTGGGGAGTGCAATTTGCGTACCTTTTTCCAATAAAAAGTGGCAGTGTAGACATAGCCTCATTGTACGAGGAATAAGGGGAGTCGGAGGAAGAGTGACCTATTTCAAAATAAGTGCTGCATAGATGCTCCCTGTTTCGAAATAAGCTATTTCAAAACAAGATACGCAATTGACGTAACTCAGTTGGCGTATCTTATTTTGAGTTAAGCCCTGCAGTGTAGATGCACCCTGACAGTTTGTATCTTTTGATTCATAATCTAGCTCTCTCCCACAGGCGGGACCAGTTTCCTCTCAGTCAGTCTGAATATCTGGATATTTGCTCTTTCTGACAAATGGGATGCGGCCCCCTGCCCCCAGTGCAGACGTACAAAGGCTTTCCTCATTGCTTTACGCTTGGGCTATTAGAATTAAATGCCTGTCTTGTTTCAATTCAGAGGATCTCACTTCCAGCGTTTGCATGTCTTAGAGGATTTAAGTTCCTGGACTCTCTAAACAGGAATCTTTCTGTTGTGCCCCCCAGCTTTAATCTTGATCCCTACTTCTCACTCTCTAGCATTTATGAAGTTGCTCTCTCTGGGTGTTTTCCAATCAATTCCCTAAAGCCAACAGATATGCTCCTATAAAAACAGTTCTGAACTGAGCTTCATCTTCTTCCATGATGGGTATCCCCCTGCCTCTGTCCAATGTGCCCACTGTCCTCCCAGGCCTGTGCTACAGCACTGCCCAACTGCTTTTTTCTGCACACCCAGGCTGCTTTTTCTCCGCATGGGCTTGCAATGGTCTCCTGCCCCCGGCTGGGTCTGGCGGGACTCTGCTGACACTCCACACAGTCTCCCCCTGCACCACCGAGGAGCAAGTCCACTTACTACAGGAGCACAACCTTAGGGGTGTGTGCAGCATAGCCACTCATCTACAACACCTCTTGGCTCTGTGATGCTCTCATCTGTGTCACCCCAGCCCTCCAGCCAGGGAACATTGTAGTTTCATGCTTTCCAGGCTAACAGAAGTCCAACAAGTATTTCCCAACTTTGTATCAGGTCTCTAGACCCTCACTCCATGCCCAGTGGCCCTACACCACTGTCTCAGGGCTCTGAATCATCCATAGCCTCTCACATCAGAGGATTTCATGCCATCTTCCCAGGGTATGTCTAGACTACATGCCTCTGTCACCAGAGGCATGTAAATTAGACTACCCGACATAGTCAATGAAGTTGGGATTTAAATATCCCCGGCTTCATTAAAATAAAAATGGCCACCACGCTGTGCCAGCTCAGCTGATCGTCGGCACAGTGCGCGAGTCAAGATGTGGATCGGTCGACAAGGGAAGCCTTTATCAACCGCTCCCTTATGCATGTAGTCTAGACATACCCCCAGTGGCTGGCAAGGGAACCCAGGCCCATCCCCTAACTTGGGCTCCAGCCCAGGAGCCCTAAGTTGAACAGCCAAGGTCTGGTCTGTCAGACACCTTGCCACAGCCTCCCTGGAGTCCTTTTGATAACTAGCCTTTATTCAGGACCTCCCCCCACACCCTTCCTGAGCTCTTTGTAGCTAGCAATACTGCACAGGGTTTTTTTTTCCTGAAATGTCTGGTTCTTGCCCTTGTGTCAGGGTCAGCCACAGGACATTGCTCCAACCCTGTGTTTCCCCAGTATCTTCCCCTGCCCCCGCAAAGTTTCTTCCTCATCCCGCAGAAGCCTTTCTATGCACCCAGTTCTCCATTCTCTACCACCAGGAGTGCGACTGAAGAGTTCTTCCTTCTCTCCTTGAAGCTCCTCAAACTTCAACCAACTCTGTATTAGGCTTTACCGTCACTGACTCCATCTTCCTCCTGATGCACAAAAGCCTGCCTGTGGCTCCCAGTCTCTTGGGCTTCCTTTTAGCTCAGGACTTGTGGTTCTGGCTTCAGGTGTCCCTGGTTTCTCTGAGTCTTCAACCCAAGAGAGGAAACTCCCATCTACCTTTTTCTTTGGTCTCCTCTTGGACTTTTGTCCCCACTACCCTATACTCCAGGTGTGGCCAACCTGAGCCTGAGAAGAGCCACCATTTATCAATGTACATTGCCAAAGAGCTACAGTAATTTGTCAGCAGTCCCCATCAAGTGCCTCCTCTCTCATCTCCAGCATCTTTTGCCCACTAGAAGCCCCATGGATCAGTGCTGCCTCTTTCCTTCCCTGCTCCTTCTGCCCACTGCAATCAGCTGTTTCATGTCCCTCAGGAGGCTCTGTGGGGGAGGGAAGGAGTGAAGGCACAACTTGGAGGAGAAGGTGGAGCCAGGAGTTGAGCACTGGAAAGTTGGCACCTATAGCTGCAGCCCCAGAGTCAGTGCCTGAGCAAGGAGCCGCATATTAACTTCAGAAGAGCCACAGGATGGCTACCCCTGTTATACTCTCTCTTATGAAAACCTAGGTCCTCCCCAGCTCAGCTATGCTATGCCTAAAACCCCTTCAGGTGACATCCAGTTGCCTAAATGGATTTATGCTCCTGTTAACCAATGGTTAACCGGTATGTTGTTTATACGCCCCATCACGCCCATCCTCCATGCAACCCTCTGGAAGTAATGGTCCATCAGAAACACAGCCAGGCTCTTTCCTAAGCTGTGAAAAGACTAATCTTCTAGAGCCACAGTAAGAAAAGTGCAACAGAAAAGCCATCAATGACATGTATAGAATAGGCACTGAACCAAAAAAGATTTCACCGAAAAAATACATTTCGTCCTTCCCCAGTGCCCTTCTTCTAACGTCCCCACCTTCAAATGATTACTGACCAACAGGATGGGATTCTCTTTTCACTGTCATTGTGAAGAGACTTTGGTAATAAATGGAACACCTGCTAGCTGGCTTGTACCAGACGGTTTGCTGACACTGGCACTGAACACAGATAAAGAAAAAGAGTCAGAGCCTCAGGAGGCTCAACAGCCCTTCCCCAAGGCATTTTTAGCTTCTTTCTATGCACAGATTTCAAACCGCCTTGGCACCTTAGAGAAATGTGTTTCCCCACAGTTCTCACTGGGAAGATGCAGATGGTACATTCTGAAGACTTAATTTGGCTGGAACATAACCGTGATCCAAAGTGTGTAAGTCATTTTCTGATGCTTATCAGCCTGGTCCTCATACACTTTTCAAAGCACGTCTAGCAGGAGCTGTGCTTCAGCCCTGAAAAATAAATGCATAAAAACCACCTGTTAACCGGCACTGGTTATCTATAACTAAATGAGATTGTTATAGACACATGGAATCATAGTCGGGTTGGTGCCTTTGCTGGCATAAAGAACCTGTCAACAGCAAGTCCTGTTTAGAAGCTACTTGGGGAGTTCTTGCTTTTGCGAGCAAAGGCTAGGAGCGCTACAGAAGCCCTTGGTCTTCAAGAGGGGGATGAATGGATTATGGGTAGAAGCAGAAGGAGGCATCTTATGCATGCGGGAGAGAAGTAACAGCCCAGAGTAACATAATACAGTAAACAGCCTTACTAATTCCTGGATCTTTCTCCTTTAGTTAAAAACTTCCCACCCTCACTTCTCTTCCAGACTTGCCAAATTGCTCATATTGGAAACCCTCTGCAATGATCAAGCTCAGAGAGGCAGAAGAGGGAAAGAAACCAAAAGCCACACACAAACAGAATTAGGGCTCATCTCCCTGAGAAAATTGTTATTCCAAAACAGCTTCGCAGGCAAACATCATTTCAGAACAAAAGTCACCTTTTACTCCAGGTTAGGGTACTTCTCAAACAACGTTTTCCAGAATAAAGTGACTTTTATTCTGGAATTGAGTGACCACATGGGAAACTGCTCTAAAACAGCTATTGCGGAATCCATAATCACTCTTCTAGTCCGTTTCCTCCTATAGACAAACCCAGTAGAAGAGTGACCCACCAGTCAGCATGCCCGCTCATGGCGGGGCCTGCCATAGCAGGCTTTAGCTTGGGTGACCTCTGTGGAGGGCCATTGAGGGTTTGTCAGCTTCTTCTTGTCTCTCAGCCCTTCAGGCAGGCCACTTATAGTCTCCCTCACCGTCAGGGTAACAGAAAGTCCCGCCAACAAATAGTTCAATGACTTTGCAACAGCCAGGTCTTCAGTGCCTGACTTTGAGTCCTGTGGGCCTAACATCCTCCGCTTGTCTCAGGGCTTACAATAGCCCTTACCTCTTGTGCCAGGGAGTTTCTAAGCTCCATAAAGCCCTTTCCTGCTCTGGTAGCAAGCAACACCTCCCCAAGCTTTCCATTTGAATATCCAGTTCCTGCCCTTCTGTCAAAACTCATGGCAAGAACATAAGAACGGCCATACTGGGTCAGACCAAAGATCCATCCAGGCCAATATCATGTCTGCCGACAGTGGCCAATACCAGATGCCCCAGAGGGAGAGAACACAATGGTAATCATCATGTGATCCCTCCCCTGTCATCCATTTGAAGACAAACAGAGGCTAGGGACACCATTCCATCCCATCCTGGATAATAGCCATTAATGGACCTAACCTCCATGAATCTATCTAGCTCTTTTTTGAATCCTATTAAAGTTCTAGTCTTCACTGCATCCTCTGGCAAGGAGTTCCATAGGTTGACTGCACTGAGTGAAGAAAAACTTCCTTTTGTTTGTTTTAAACCTGCTACCTATTCATTTCATTTGGTGACCCCTAGTTCTTATATGGTGGGAGTAAGTAACTAACTTCCTTGTTCACTTTTTCCATACCAGTCATGATTTTATAGACCTCTATCATATTCCCCCTTAGTCTTCTCTTTTCTAAGCTGAAAAGTCCAAGTCTTTTTAATCTTTCTTCATATGGGACCTGTTCCAAACCCCTAATCATTTTTGTTGCCCTTTTCTGAACCTTTTCCAGTACCAATATATCTTTTTTTCAAATGAAGCAACCACATCTGTACGCAGTATTCAAAATGTAGGCGTACCATGATTTTATATAGAGGAAATAAGATATTCTCTATCCCTTTTTTCATGGTTCCTAACATTCTGTTTGCTTATTTGACTGCCGCTGCACACTGAGGGGATATTTTCAGAGAACTATCCACAATGACTCTGAGATCTCTCTCTTGAGTAGTTGTAGCTAAATTAGTCTCCATCATATTGTATGTATAGTTTGCTCCACCCCTGTGATTTCTCAGTATCTCTCCTGACCCGCTGTCTGAATTCCCTTAGCAGCAGAGGATCCCAAGGTCCACTCTCCCCCTGAACTTCCTTTTCCTTTCTGCACTGACCTCATTCTTTTATCTTTGTCACCCAGCTGGGTTTCCTCCTTAATTGGCTCTGACATGTCCTAAAGATGCCACCAGGTGTCATAACTGAGCTGTCCACTTCCAGTTAACTCTTTCAGAGTCAGTGTGGGGTGTCCACCCCATCACAGCACTTTCACACTAGAAGAGGAGAAAAACTGGAGCAAGAAGCTACTGCAGGTAGCGTGTGCTGATAAAAGCTGGGTGAGGGACCCGCTCTGGCTCTTCCCTCCTGTGAAAGCCTCTCGAGCAGAAAATGTTTGCTGGAAACCTTTCAGTGCCTCCAAGCCAGCCCCATAATTGATTATACCTCCTCACTACCTAATCCATTTAAAAATTAAATATGGACTAGATTCGACAGGCACACAGTGGGGAGGAAAGAAGGGAGCTAGGGTAATGGAAACAGAATTGTTTTTATGTCATGTAATTTCAGTAAAAGCTCTAAATTAAATAGTATCCCATCAGGTCTCTCCTGTCTGGCTGCTCATACATGGCAATGGCTTGTCTGGGGGATTTCCCACCCCTCCCCCTTTAATTTCAGGTGTAATGTAAACTGCAGAGTTTGTTGAGCAGAAGGAAGAAAAGAGGTGTGACGGGGGAGGGGGGAGGGGAGGAGAGGCAAAGGGGAAGCTGCCCTGGGCCCCTTTGAATTGCTACTGAAGTGCCACATCAGGCTCTCCAATGGGGCTCTGAGGGCTGGGGGGCCAGCCATGTGGCCTCAGTGGCACTGAGGGCCCACTGGCCCCAGCCCTACCCCTTCTGCCCAAGGCCCCTCCTCCCTTCCCACACACACACTTTGCCTTGAGGCCCATGGTGGCTGGTGGCCACATTGGAGGGGATTCTCAAGATGACATGATGTTTGTGAAAGAGGCGTGCTTCCTGAAGCTGATAGTGAGGAAAAGTTGTCACCACTGTTTTCACTTCATAGTTATGATCTGATAGTTTGGATCATATTTTTTCCCCCAACACAGCTTAGGGTCTTGTTTGATTTTCCATAAAGAAAGCAAATGAGGAGACCATGCCAGAGGCACAAATTGGTTTTGGAAGATTTCCTTTCACAAAGGTGTGTATGATATAGAAGGCCAATACTTGACTAGGCAGGGAAAGCACAGATGTGGGGGGCAATGAATGTATGTAGTGATGGAACAGAGAAAGGTGCTGAGAATAAGGCTGGTGGTTCAGCCAGAGATGGCTCAAAAGATGCTCATGTAAAGCAGTTCAATCACCAAAAATGAATAAAGATCCTTTTAAAAATACGTTTTGTGTTAGTGGATGGTGCCATGATGCCTGAAAACTGAAGCCCCTTTCACACAGCTGGGACAGCACAGGAAGCAATTATGCAAGCTCTCCTACTCCACCTCACAGATGAGGTGTCAGGCTCCTGTTTCTGAAGGGCCAGTGGGTCTGAGAGGGCTTTGTGCTGTGGACATGTCATAGCAGAATTGACTAAATAATGACAATGCACACTCACCTTTAATGTGCCTGACTTTGGACGGGAGAAATGAATACACTGTTTCTTTAATACTATTTGACCATCGACAGAACTTCCTGAATAATGAAAAAATGATTTCTCATTCAGTAACAAGTTTGATGATTTATTTACGCCAGGTCCAATCCATAGGATTTAGATTGAGGTCAGCTCATTTCACCATCTGCTGTCAATGCGGCTTTTGGTCAAATGTGCTAGCAGGCTACACTGGATTTTATGTTTCAGAAAAGAATGACTGCATCCCAGCACTGAGTCAACCAGCTATCCTTTGAGTCAACCAGCTATCTCCACTCTCTTTCCCAAGAAGTTCATGATTTCCTCAGCAAGATAGAGGAATAGCAGTAAAATTTTACTGACAGCTCACAGAATCACAATACATTGTACATCTTGCCAGCAATGGCCTTTTTCACAGTGAATTCTGCTACTTTGCAAAGCAGAACATACTTAAATTCTAAACACACTACCAAAACATAACAGTACATTCCAAAAGAAGGCAATCTTGCTGTTTATATTCAGTACTCATTAAAATCATTAACTGTGCATGCCTGTTCACTCTCTATTGAAGCTATCCACCCCACTAGACATAAAACAAAACCTTACACAGCGAAGCCAAATACCTGTGGACCCCATCCTTCAATTTCTCTAACTGTGGCGGAGCTCCCATTGCGCGGAGTGGAAATTCATCTGGACTCTGGAGTGCAGAACTGAGTTCTGAGAAAATTCTGAATCTTGATTAATCTAGTGCAAAATATATCTCACTAATATTTGTTCTGATTTTTAGGGAGCTCGTTTTGATGCTGCTCACGCCCTCTTTGTGTTTGTGTTCTAAACATTCTGTTGCAAATGAGTTTGCTTGCAAAAATGTTAGTGGACACAGCAAATTTTAAGACACATTTTAATTAGTGGTTAACATTGTTACCAGTAAACTAATTTGAACCAGGCAAGGAGCAAAAACATTACATGATCTATTGAGTGTATCCAATGAAGACTAACAACCAACATAGTTCAGATTTCAAATATCAGATTTTTGCTGTATGGTGCACGTGACCAATCTACAGACTAATTAGCTAACTACAGAGTGCATTAATCACCCCCAAAAGTTTAGATATATAATTCTGAGAGGCAGATACATATGAATGGTTGTGAGCTGTTTATGGCAGTAATTAAACAGAAAAATACAAAATGTATCCAAAAAATTCGCTAAGCATTAGTTTCCTATTTTTTTATAAATAAGATTGAAAAACAAGGAGAAAATCTGACAACTGTTGAGAAAATAGAATAAGGGCGATATATAGCATCCAAGAACAGTGGGCCTGGAAATGGAGTGTCCCCTCCATTTCACCTCTCTGTTCTTTTTTCCTCACATTTCTGTTCTTCCATTTACAAGCAAGCACTTTATAATAGAGCTTCTAGGAGATCAAAACACTGTTGAATGGCCTAACCAAGGTGTGTCCTGCAGGGTGAAAAGAAGTGACACAGCAGCCAGATTCAATGGAGTATTTGCTTCTGTTCTGCAGATAGTGTAAATGTTAAGTGAAGAAGTGAACAGGACTCAAAGAAATCCAGATACTCCAGATGTGAATATCCTGGATCTGGGATGACAGATGGGATGAGTAGGAATTGAGAGTTTATGGAAAAAGTAGCCAGCTTCATCTGCTCATCCCTATCTCCAAAATAGGATCTGGATCACAATTTCCTTCATTCCTACTAAAAGAAATCCAACAAATACCCCCAAAATCTTTAACATGTAGACAAGTAAAGTGTTTTGGAGATTAAGCAGTGAAAAGATTGAATTTAAAGGTTAGTTAATGCCTATTGTGCCTTCTGGCATGTAGGGCAGCAACCAAGGTTCTCCATTTTTGTTTGTCTTTGGCCATTTTCTCCAGAGTGTCCCAGTTGTCCCCAGAGAGGACTTAGGAAGGCCATTGCTCAAAGTTGTAGGAGCATTCTTCATTGCTCTTTCCGTAACAATTTTTTTTTCTAGGTCAGGGTTGTTAGCCCTGAGCCAAACCCCCAACCTGGAGGACCAGTGAATCACACTTAGTCTGGTCTCTATCCTTCGACCTGTCTGGCATGGATGATCCTACCAGGAGCGATATCACCTCTTTGTTCCAAGCTAAAGACATCTGTAATCCATTCTTTTCTTTATTAAACTATCTGGTATTCATCACTCTGACTTATTTTGAGCAGGGACAGATCCAATTTGATGGGATCTGTTTAGCAAGGCCACCAGGCAGAATGTTCTAAAACTTCTGGCAAAGAGATTCCTCTTCCTGTTTGCCAGGGGCTGGGCGCCCAGCAGGGCTGACAATAGAGAAGCTGGGGCTAGGCCTGTAGCAGCCCTTGGCAATGGGGCCGAGGTCGAGGCAGCTCCCAGCAGTGGGGTTGGGGCCACAGCAGCCCGCAGCAGCAGGTCCAGAGCTGGCGGCAGGAGGGGCCAGCTGGGGCTGGTGGCAGAGAGGGGCAGCAGGCTAGAGGGCTGATGGCAGAAGATCTTCCCAGGTCCAGCAAATTCCCTCGTTCAGGGCCAGTCAGGTCCCGAGGGTGCCAGACCAGAAAGGTCCAATCTCTTGCACTCTGCTGAGCCCTCAAAAGTTAACATGTTGTTAATGTAGCCTCACACTCTAGAGGCAGCATGGAGAGAGCCAGGAGGGAGAAAACTGAATAGATGTATGCAGGGAAGTGACTGCAAACAGATTCCTACAGAAATGGGATACAGAGCAGGGGGCTTGAAGGAGGAGGGGAGGAAGGACATCCTCACATCAGCACCCTCTCCTTGCCTCCTTCCCCCCCTCCCCCCCGCACAGCAAGCAGGAGGCTCCTGGGAGTTGCTCCAAGGCAGAAGAAGGCAGGAGCAAAGTGCAGTGGGGTGGGGGAGGGACAGCTGAACGGCAGTTGCCCAGTAGCATATCTTACAGTGAACTTAGGGAGGTGATGGGGAGCTGCCTGGTTCCAAACTCCCACAAGGACAGGCTGCTTTTCCAGAAAATCCTGCAAGTAGTGGACAAAACAGGCAGCCAAATGACCTTATAAGGGAGCATAATACATCTTTAAATGAGCATGTGTCAGTTTACACCAGTTGGGGATCTAGCTCCATATATCTCAAGCAGAGGGTCACCTTCATCTAATGGGTGAATGTCGCTTTGTTAATTCCCATGTAATCTTCGCCCTTCACCCTTTCCTGCTTTATTTTCCTATGAGATTTTCTGTTGCAGGAGCTTTGTTCACAGCACCTGCAAAGCCCTCTTTCACGTTCACTGACTCTGCTAGGAAGCCTCTCTCCAGCTGGGAGAGCACTATCAGGCAATTGAGATCTACACCCTCCGAGACTGATGGAGTACATGAGCCGTAGTGATAGAAGACATGGCAATTCACACCAGAGAGTTGAGGCCTCTTTATAGCTGTCAATTCAAGATGGATTTTCTTGCTATGAACAAAGGCAGGAAAAACAGTAACTGCTATCAGATGGTTCCCTGAACATGCAAAACTCATGAATTCCCCAGCCTTTCCAACTATTCAACCTTTTACTAGTCACAGCTGTTTACTCTAGCTGTGCTTTCGGCTCCTGTCTGCCCCATGTCTACACAGCACCAGAGTCCCCTAATCACATACCCCACTACGCTGGATCAATCTACTACACAGCCTTTGACTAAAAACATTGACAAGATGATAGAGGTCCTGTTTGGGACTGCCACATCTCAGATGCTGCTAGCACAGCTGGCACTAATTGGTAACTTTGTTGGCTCCCTCAGCAGATAAGCCAGCTTCTTTGTGGAGGTGTTCTCTCTAAGCTGAGGCAGAGGTACACTGAGGCCTAGTCTACACTACATCCCTCCCCCCCTTCATCTAAACTATGCAGAACTGAAGTCCATGTACTTACCATGGTGTCTTCCACACAGTAAGGTTGGCAGGGGCTGCTCACCCATAGATGCTGGCTGCTCTTCTCATCCTGGTGGAGTATCAGAGTCGACAGGAGAGCACTCAGAGGTTGATTTATCACATCTAAGCAGAGGCAAAAAATTGACCGCTGGTGGATTGATCACTGCAGCATTGATCCACCGTCTAGTATAGACAAACCCTTACTGAAGAAGGCTGGAGAAGTAAGCTTGTTTAAACACACTGTCCAGTGTTTGTTAAACATTTTCTGCTGTGCCAGATTCACAGAGGGTATAAATCTCCTCCAGCTGCCAGCTCAGGAACATATGTTCAGATGCTCAAAAATATTTAGGTGTCTAATTCCCATTGAAATCAGTGGGAGCTAGGTCTCAATACCTTCAAGATCTGAGCCCTTTATCTATTAGGTCAAGCTGTAGAGGCTCATGATTTTGCTCTGGGGGTCCTGGATTCAGCCCCCCCCAAGCAAAATGCTGGGGTCAACCCCATGAATGATAGTTATGATTGCAGCTATCCCATTCAGCACCCCTTATGTACATGAATACAGGATTTTAGCTACCAAGACCGTCAAGCCAGCTTTTTTCACTGCCACACAAAACTCACTTAAAAGAAAAGCTTCAATGGAAGCTCAGCCTTTGCTTTCAGATGTGACACAACTTGGGTTTCGTGTTTTCTAAAGGCGGAACTGGTGCCAGAGTGAGGAGAGACAAGAATAAGTTCATGCTAATCCAGTCACATTTACAAAGCCCTAAAAGGCTGGGGGTTTCCCATCAACTCTAATTTACATGACTAACTAGCTTTTCCCGGTCCTTCCAAGAGGTGGGTTCCTCCCTTGGAACAGCCACAAAATCTGCCACCAGCCACTTCAGGCTTCCTTCTTTTCTCAATCACACCTCCTGAGTGGCATTGAAATCACAGAGGATGACTCTAAACATAACATGTTGTCCTGACAAAGCCTCTCACATGCTAGGAATTTGGCTTAGAGTCCCTGTCATTCCAACAGAAGATATGGATGGGTATGTGGGGGGGCATCAATCTGACAAGAACGAGCCCGTGCCATTCTGCAAGCAAGCAAGGGACAAGGATAGGAATCGGAGGGCCTGGTGAGGATGGCAATGATTTACTAAGCCCCTTTTTTTCCCAAACACTTCAAAAGCTCTCTTGGTGAAATCCTCTTTGAGACCCCTCATGAACAAAAGCAGCAATGCCTCCAGTTTCAGATCCCACATGAGCTACCCAGAAACCTTGAAGGATCACATTTGTCCGTGGAATGGAGGGATTGAATTTCTAGCTGTGGCATGGGTTGCTCAGACCTGTTTCCAAAGCACCCTCATTTCTTCTCAATGGCATCCTGCTTGGCTTTCTTGTTTCCAGGAATACTTTAGCTGCTGTCACTTTCCTTGTCTTCCCAAGCAGCTTTGTGGAGCTCACAGAACAGCGGTGAAACATGTGAGGGCATCAGAGTCCATTATCCGGAGTCACTCTCGTGAGGCGTGTCATGTCACACCTGTTGTGTCACACACAGAAAGCAGTACACCAGTGAGCATCCAAGGCATCAAACAGCAGACTCCTTCTCTGCCTCTTTCTTTCCATCCTGAGCTGAGAAAGCACCAGAATGGGACTCTTTCCGTCTTCCCTCTCTTAGGCTTCATATCTGCAGGAGACAGCTTGAAATCTCTTCACACAAATGGCCATGGAATGTCTGTGTTGAAACAGAGGAAAGCAGCTTTGAACAGCTTCTGCAATGGGGCAGCTTCTCTTTTTAATGTTTAGACTCCTGGGTTCTATGCTGGCCAGTGGCTCTCTCCATACCAGTTCACTACTCTCCTCAGTTGATTAACCCCTCACATGCTTTCTGGCTCCTTTCAGAGGAATTTAAAAATAGATCCGCCTGCCTTTTACCATGATACTATAAACACAGTTGACTAGTGGTCAGAACTGGGGTGTTGGAGCTACATCTTCTGAGTTGCAATAAATCTACTTTGTGCTCTTGGCTCATTCACATTAACCTCTCCAAGCTCTGGCTCTCTGGAAAATGGGGATAAAAACCCACTTCCCTGACAGGGATGTTGGAAGCCTAATTAATGCTTTGCTTTAACGTGCAGTGCTTTGAAAGCCCTGGATGAAAGGTGCTAAGTAAATACATCATGATGCATAATACATATTTTTCCTTTTATTAAAATGAGGCTTTTCCACATTCTTCTGTAGTGGAAACCATTTGTTCCATGAGCTGCATCATTTAACTTTAGAGGGTGAAACCTTCCTGGGTTTTATGTCAGTGCCCATTGTTCCCTCTGTCCTCTAGCAACCCTTTCACTGACCCTAAAATTACAGAACAAAAGTTGCAGCCAGGCACTGCACTAAAATAAAATAGCCTCATCTTTTTAGTCGCACTGTGATAAATCAGAACACTTTAGGGCCCTTGGCTGATAAGTGAGCGAGCGGCGCTGATGAGACACAGACACAGTTCCAGTCCAGCCACTCACCAGACAGTCTTTATCAGAGAGGCTGTATGTTTTCTCTTTGCCACACTCCCACTCTGCAGGATGCAATGTGAGGCCTATCAACAGCAGGTGTTAGTAGAAATGTATCAGAAACATTGTAGTTAATTTAAAGCTAATGGTAAATGAGGCCCTGCCACTGCCAAGAGTTGTGCATATCTTTAACTCTACCTGTGAGCTGGCCTGTTGAAGTTAGTGAGGCTACTTGTAGTGTGCAAAGGTAAGCACCTGTAAATATTTGCAGGAACAGGGCCTAAATTCTTTGCAGTCTATCAGGAATCATTAGCATTAAGGCTGAAGACAGCACATGTGACCTACAAAACATAGGGGAACATAAATCCACTTAAGAATGTCTGGCCTCAGAGGACATGGAAAAGAATTTCAGGCCTCGTTACCCACATTTGCTTCCTGTTTATGTAATCATCCCCCTGATGGGTGCCCTTGTGGTGATTGAATCCAGGAGCTTTCATTCTAAACACGTGGGCTGCTATTGCTTGACTTTAAGCTCCAGGCCCGTTAGCCCAAAAGCAATAGCAGTTTCAAACCTCTCTGAGCTACAGTCACTCCAGGAAGACAAAAAGCCACCCTGTGTTACAGATTCCAAGGGTAGAAGGGGCCATTGTGATCATCTAGTCTGACCTCCTGTATAACACAGGCCTAGGGTGCACTCAAAATCATTCCCAGAGCAGAGCTTTTAGAAACACATACCATCTTGATTTAAAAAAGACCAGGGAGGGAGATTCCACCACAACCTTTAGTCATTTGTTGCAGTGGTTAATTACCCTCATTGCTAAAAATTTACCAGTCTCTGTTTTAATATCATCTGCTTCTAGCCACTGTACCATGTGTACAAGAAATCCCATTATCAAATATTTGTTCCCATGTAAGTACTTATAGACTGTAATCAAATAATCGCCTTTGCCTTCTCTTTGTTAAGTAGACTGAGCTCCTTGAGTCTATCACTATAAGGCATTTTTTTATCTTTAATAATTCTTGTGGCTCTTTATACCCTTTCAAATGTGTCTTGATTGTGGACACCAGAAGTGGATACAGTAATCCAGAAGCAGTCACATCAATGCCAAATGCAGAAGTAAAATATCTACTCCTTCTCAAGAATCCTGTTTATGCATTTATTAGCCCATTTGTCACAATGTTGTACAGAGAGCTTATGTTCAGCTGATTATCCATCTCCAAATCTTTTTCACTGCTTTCCAGGATAGGGTCTGTAAGCATGGTCTGCATTCTTTGTTCCTATATGTATACATTTTTATTTCACTGTATTAAAATGCATATTGTGTGTGCACACCTAGTTTATCAAGACATCTAGATCTCTACGTAGCACTGAATTGTCCTTTTCATTATTTTCTGCTTCCTCAATTTTTGTGTCAGCTGCAAACTTTATCAGTGATGGGTTCTTTGTTTTCTTCCAGGTCGTTAATAAAAATAAATAATAGAGCCAAAAATGTATCCCTGAACAACTTCACTAGAAACACATCCACTCAGTGATGATTCCCTATTTACAGTTACATTAGCAGACTTATCAGTTAGCCAGTCTTTAATCCATTTATTCTCTGCCATGTTAGTGTTATATCAGTCTAGTTTTTCAGGCCAAATATCATGTGGTACCTAATCTAATACCTTACAGAAGTCTAAATATATTACATCAACACTATTACCTTTAGCAACCAAACTTGTAATCTCATCCAAAAAAAGATATCATTACTCTGACAGGATCTACTTGCAATAAAAGCATTAATTATAGTACCCTCCTTTAATTAATTATTAATCAAATTTTATATCAGCCAATTGGTTCTCTTGGCCAGGAGTCCTGTTGTACTGATAGACCTATAAGCAGTAGGTCATCCCATTTACCCTTTTTAAAAACTGGCACATTAAATTTATTCCAGGATTTATTGAAAATCAACAATAATGGTCCAGTGAGTTCCTCACTCATCTCTTTTAGAACTCTTGGCTGCAGATTAACCTCACCTTTACTACAGTTTAACTTTCTCCTGTGATGTTAGGGTGTTGTATGATATGACTCTACCTCTATTTTTCCTCAAATATAGAAAAGAAATATTTATCAAATACTTCCGCCTTTTTGGCATTATTTTGACAATTCTGCATTTCCATTTAGTAATGGATCAGCATTATTGTCTAGATTATTTTTGCTCCTAATATACTGTAAAAACTCCTTTTTATTGTCCTTAACCCTGCTAGCCATAGATTTCACCTTGTGTCTCTTTGCTTCCCTCATCAATTTTCTACAACTTATATCTCTGATTTTTATTCATTACCAAAACCTTCCCATATTTGAGAGTTTGTCTGTCTGTGTGTTCATCTGTTTTTTCAAGAACTCCCACTAAATGGTAAGAGCTAGGACCACCAAATTTGACATACAACTTCTTTCTATCATAACTTAAAGCAATGTAAGGGTGTGTCTAAACTACACCCCTCTGCTGACAGAGGGATGTAGATTAGGCACATCACTATTGCAAATGAAGTGGGGATTTAAATAGTAGAAGTAGACCCAAGGGGCTGGCTGGGTCCAATGTAAGGAGCACATGGAAAGAGGCCCACAGCCAAGAATGGGAGAAGCTGCCCCAACCAAGAGTACCATGACTCTTTTTTAAAGGCATCAGGGCTCAGGTTTATAAGGCCTGTATTAATGGCGCTCCCCCAGCCTCGCTGGCACACATGCAGTCTGCCTAACAAGGAACTCACACTGCCCTCCTTCACGCCAATATCTACTCACCTCGCAATCACTAATGCATATGGTCTCACACCTGTACATGGAGAAACTGAGGCACAGAGAGGCTAAATGACTCATCCCCATTCCACTGTCTGCAAAGTCCAAGAATGGCACCCTAACCACTGGCCCATTTTTCTACCAGCACCTGTCCCACTGTGGAAGGATCAGGGTCATGGGAATATTTTGACTGGCAACTCTTTGTGGCCAGGCTGGCTTTTTGTTCTGAGTCTGTAGTTTCCATTTCCAGCACCATGGGGCTCCTCATTGTCACTTCTAAGAACCTTCACAACTGAACTCCACTGTATGCTCTGTTACAAAAATCATCTTCCTGAGCTGCCCTTTTTGTCTTGTCTCTGGAAACCCCCTCCATACACACCCCCACACATACACCCATGCATTATTTTGTGTGGGTCTCTGTACCTGGGACCCAATTTGAATTCATTCTACTCTATCTTTAAAGTCTCTTCTCAAAACCCACTTCACCAGAAAGCTTTATAAACTATTTAAAAACTAACCACAAAAAAAAAAAACCTATTGTGTAACCTTCATGTAAATTTTACTTCCCCTCACCAAGTCCCGCCTTGTGTTTTTCATTTCCTCCTGCAATATCTCTCAGAGCAAGGAGTCTGGTCAAGATCCTCTGGACTGGATATTTGCCACAGAGGTCAGTTTCTGCAGCTGGGGTAGCATACAAGTTTCCATAAGCTTTCTTTATAGTTCTCTAATCTTGGGCCACCTGGAGTGGGTCTAATCACAAAAAACAATTGCATTGTGTTGACTGCAAATGCCTAAGAAGCTGTACCAGTAACCAGAGATCATGGGAGTTCAACTGTGTCCTGGTCACACCTCCTTTACCTCTGTGACAACCTTTATCCCAGGTGCTGTGAGGAGCCAGCATAGACTTTGGAGGAATCCCCTATGCAAAGGGGAGCTTTAGCTGGCCACTTCAGTCACCTTAGAGTTTGCTTTGTGCCACCAGAGCAACACAAAGCAGACTTAACTAAGGCTGAACATCTGGCTCGCTGTATATGTTGATCACCATGCACCTCTGTAGTGCCATCCAGTAACTAATAATACAAGGGTCAATGGTTATAAAGCAGTTCAAGACTAGAGTGAAAAGTATATGTCTTCAGAGCTCTCTATTAGATCAGCAATGGGCTTTTGGAAATTGCAGAGCAGCACAGAAAAGAAAACAATATATAGTAAAACTCCAATTGTCCGGCATCCAGTGGTCTGGCACTCCTGATAGTCCGGCACCAACTGGAACCCGGAAGTGCTCCAGCCAGCTGGACAATTGGAGCTCCTGTGAGCCCCGAGCACGCTCAGGGGCTGGGAAAGGGAAGGGGAGGAGAGGGGAAGGGGATTATACCCCTGTGATGGGTCTGCCGGGACCCGCACTGCATCCGGCCAGGGGGCGGGGTCGGCGGGGAATGGTGTGGTGAGGGGTGAACCCTCTACCGTTTTGCAGGGAGGTGGGGGAAGCCCCATGCAGCCACCTACTACAGGCCAGCTAGGGCCACAAGCAGCGGCGGAGGAGAGGGGGTGAGGCGAGGGGTGGCACTGCGGGACCAACCCGGCAGCACCCCAGCTGCTTTGCTCCGCCACTTCTCCAAGTCCGCCGTTGCCACTTGCAGCCCCAGCTGGCCTGTCGCCGGCAGCTGTGCAGGGCTTCCCCCGCCTCCCTGCAAAACGGCGGAGGGTTCACCCCTCACCGCACCATTCCCCGCCAACCCTCCCCCTGCCTGCCGGTCACAATGTGGGTCCCAGCAGACCCATCACAGCCCCCCACCAGAGTACCTCCTGATACTCTGGCATATCCGATAATCCAGCACCTCCTGGGTCCCAAAGGTGCCGGATTATCGGAAGTCTACTGTATTTAGAATGTATTTCAAAATATTACAATAGGCAGGATGATAAAGTACAGCTGCTACTGAGTGTCCTGTCCCCTCAGTCTCACTTTGCTTCCCCAGCAGTACATGTTTAGCAATGCTCTCTGTGTATCAGTCACTTGTGAAATGTTAAGAAAGCACCTATACAGGTGCCTGGTCATGAGCATCACTGAACACTGAACTGGATGAAAACTAGCTACTAACCTTTCGTGATCCCAGCTTTCAGCCTTTCATTTGGGGGCCAGGAGGTGGAGATGAAATGGACTGGTACAGCCCTGATTCAGTGTGGGGTTTGTCCACTCTAATCACAGTGCCATAAGATTCTGAAACTTGGTTTAAATGCTTGAAACAAGGCAGCCAACGTTTATGAGTATATACAGGTTGAAACTCTCGAGGCCAGCACACTCTGGTCCGGCAACATCCATGGTCCTACATGATTTTAGTTAGCTGGATGTCCACTTATCATGGGTGTGGCCAAATTTCCTGCAGTCCCATAAAGTTTGTTTACAGATGCCAGTCCTGGCTCTCAGTGTTCTATGCTGTTATTTAGCTCTAATTTACCCCTAAATGTCTTCCAAGAGCCCAGTAAGCAGTGAAAGTGTTGGTGATGCTGCTAGACAATATTGACCTCCCGTGGTCTGACCACCGGCCCATGGTTCGGCACCAGTCAGGTCCTGAGGGTACCAGACTAGAGAGGTTCAACCTGTACTGCAAGATGGCCAGCCAGTCAAAAAGAGTTAAAGAAAGGTCTTGGAGATTTATGAAATGCACAGAGTATTTATCGATGTAGATACTCAGATGAGGAGCTGAGGTTATTTCTTTGCTTTTTCACTGCCCTGGTGAATATACTGTTGAGTTTCATGAAACTTTGTCAGAAGCATCTGGTGTGGCCTACTGTCTGACAGGATATTGGACTGGATGGACTATGGATCTGATCCAGTCTGGCAGTGTCTATATTCCCTATGAATAGTCCTCAATCCTGAAAGCCTCTTGTCCCAGCAAACCCCATGAAATATATTTAGTAATAAATATTATTCCCTCAGTCCCTGCTGACAGAGAATGAGGACTGCAGGCTCTTCCCTCAAGGCAAGGACATGTTGTGTCACTAATAACGCCTTATGGTTAAAGTAGTGATTTTCTGAGCATCTGTGGCAGGGGTAGGCAATAATTTTTAATGGGGGGGGGAGGCACTCCAAGATTTTGGTAAGTGGTCAAGGGCTAACCTTCTATGGAGGGAGTGTGGGGTTTGAGATGATGGGTGGGCTGCAGAAGGGGGCTGGGGATGGAGGACTGGGGTGCAGGAGAGGGTGTGGGGTCTGAGAGGGAGTTTGGGTGAAGGAGGGGTTATGATCTGGGGCTGGAGTTTGAGGTGCAGGGTCTGGGTGGGAGTTATGACCTGGAGGAGGTGGGGAGAGGGGATACAAAGGGTTTAGATGGTAGCCTGGGGCAGGTAATTGGGGGCGGGAAGGGAGATGCCAGAGGAAGGTCTGTCTGTGAGGCACTTACCTAGGCACTTCCCAGCTAGCAGCCCAGCAGGAGCCTGAGACAGGCTCTATGCCTATCTTCTGGGCTGGCTGCTCCATGTGGCTCTGCACAGGGAGAGAGCGGTAAGGGAGGGAGAAGGTGTCACACCACTGCCCCTGCCTCCAGCAAAATTTCTCAGCTCCTATTGGCCGGAAACTGGCCAATGGGAGCTAAGGGACTTTGCTAGGGGTGGGAGCAGCAGACAAAGCTTCCTCCTCCCTCCCAGCTTGCAGAGTAATTAGCAGCCCGCTGTTTAAAGCAGCATGAGCTGCTCTGTAGTTAGCGTCCCAGGGAGGTGGCCGGAGGCTGGATCGAGCAGCTTGGTTGGGCAGATCTGGCCCTCTGGCTGCATCTTGCCCACCCCTATCTGTGGAGACTGGGGTAGACATGCATATGTATATTTTCTTCACAATGTACAAGTTGATTTCTGTTAATTAATTCTCATATTATTCACCCTATCAGAGTTAGAATTTTTAACCACTCTCTCTCCCCTTTTCGCTTACTTTTAGTGTGGGCCATTTGTGCAGCATTGAGACTGTTCTACGGTTTATAAGGTTAGCAGTAGTTTTATGTGTAGTGTAACTTTAGGAGGTTGTAGCATATATCCTTGAGTGAGATTATACTTTTCTCCAGGAATGCGGTGAATACGGTTTGTAAAAGGAACAAGGAACTTGCCACACTCAGTCAAACCTATGGTCCATCTAGTCAAGTATCTTGTCTCTGGTTGTGGCTTCAGAAGGCAGCTGCTGACTGGTAGTCAGTTGAGAAATGTTGAAAGAGAGGGAGAGCATTCATTTCTCATCTCTGTGGCAATCAGCTTGAAGCCTGAGGTTTGATTACCTATATTTTACCCTACATAAGAACCTAAGCTATTAAGCACCACATAAACCATCTATAAACTTTGACTAGAAGTAACACGTGGCTGCTATTCCCATTCACTTCCAGGTCTTATTAATGTGTTCATTGATCTATGTAATTAACACAGTGGCTGTGTCTAGACTGGCCAGTTTTTCCGGAAAATCAGCCGCTTTTCCAGAAAAACTTGCCAGCTGTCTACACTGGCCGCTTGAATTTCCACAAGAATACTGACGATCTCATGTATGATCGTCAGTGTGATTGCGGAAATACTATGCTCCCGTTCGGGCAAAAGCCCTTTTGCGCAAGAGGGCCAGTGTAGACAACCCAGAATTGTTTTGCGGAAAAAGGCCCGATGGCTAAAATGGCGATCGGGGCTTTCTTGCGCAAAAGTGTGTCTAGATTGGCCAGGGACGCTCTTCCGCCAAAAGTGCTTTTGTGGAAAAGCGTCCATGCCAATCTAGACGCTCTGTTCCGAAAATGCTTTTAACGGAAAACTTTTCCGTTAAAAGCATTTCCGGAAAATCATGCCAGTCTAAATGCAGCCAGTGTGTATATCAACCTTTAGAGGTATGTAGAAAAGTATCATAAGATTCATTAGAGGCACAGAACTTGATTCACTGATTCCCTTATGCCACTCTGTCAAGATAAATGGGCATTATAAAAACATTCTGAGAATTTCTTCTGTCCAGGGGGAAACCTCACTGTTGTAAAAGTGCCATAAGGGCCCTCTGCCAGCCATGTACATGGCATAGTGGATATGTTTGGTGCAGGGAAGGTGTGTGACCAGAGCACCCTGCACAGGGGAACATAAGAAGCAAAGTATAAGTTAAAACACTGTGAGGGTGCTTTAACTTACAGCCAGGTAGAAACTGTGATGGGTTGGATCACAGAAATCCCCATAGGGTTGTCCCCCAGGCTATGTCTAGACTGCAGGCTTCTTTTGGAAGAACCGTTTTTCGGAAGAGATCTTCTGAAAAAAACTTCTTCCAAAAGAGAGCATCCACACACAAAAGTGTATCGAAACAGTGATCTGCTTTTTTGAAAGACCGCGTCCACACTGAATGGATGCTATCTCACATTTAAGCTGTGATTACTATGGACAGAGTGGCCACTTGGGCACCTGTGCTTTTTCCTCTCTCCTCTTCTTTTGAAAGAACTCCCTCTTCCCTGTCCACACATGCCTTTTTCCGAAAGAGCTCTTTCAGAAAAAGGCTTCTTCCTCATAGAAAGAGGATTACCAAGACTGGAAAACCCCCCTGTTCTTTTGATTTGATTTGATTTGATTACTTTCAGAAGAATGTGATTACAGTGTGGATGTAACTCAGGTTTTGTCGGAAAAATAGCCATTTTTCCGACAAAACTCTGTAGTGTAGACATACCCCCAGTGTGCTGATGAAGCCACCAATGCCTGCCTTTCTGTCCTCTAGGGTTCTCTACCACCCTGTCCTGCTGGACCAAAAGCTCTGGTATTCCCCAAGAAAGGCACAGAGCTGGGGTTGCTGCACCCCTGCAGAACAAGACGGAAATTGAACTAGTTCAGCTCCAGAAGGTCTCAGTTGTAAGAGCTCAGTACCCAGGAAATCTACCCCCAAAGGGGACCAAAACCCCAAATAAAGCTGTCTTACTCTGCATAAGTTTGCCCCCGTTATCAATGAAAAAAAAAGATATACACAGTGGTTGCTCCCACTCAGGTAATAATTATTTACACTGGGCTTGATAATAAACAAATGTGTTTTATTAAGTATAAATGTGTTTTATTAAGTATAAAAAGTAAGATTTAAGTGGTTGCAAGTGAAAGCACACAGATCAAAGTAAGTTACTAAGTTAAAATAAACAAAAGATGCCAGCTAATTCCAATATACTAAGAAACTTGTTACATGCAAATTCTTACCCTAAACAGTGGTCAGGTAAACTGCTTCAAGTCAGAGTTTATCTTTATTTTAGCTTGTGTCTACAGAGTTCTATAGAGTCCTTCGTTTCCAGGTTTCTTCATGTGTGTCTTCTTAGGATATGCAAGGCAGTTTCAAAGGTCAGCTGAAGACAAAGATCTGATTGCTTTCCTTTCTTTAAATAGACTTTGCCGGAGGAGAGAGACCTTTTCTTCAGTCTCCCCATCTCCATGGAAAAATACAAGATTCAAGATGGACTCCATTACCTGGTGGCATGATCACATGTCTTCTAGACCAACTGCAGTTTAGGCTTATGGAAAAATAAAACCATTCATATGTTACTGGTTTGACTACTGAGCCATTAAGGTCCTAAAATATCACTAATGGCCCTCATTAGCACATTTAGAATTAAAACCAGATTCACACTTCATCTTTCTAACACTGCATACAAGCATGGTACTTGCACAAAAATACAATATACACATT
Organism: Pelochelys cantorii; assembly: GCA_032595735.1. Lineage (NCBI taxonomy): Eukaryota > Metazoa > Chordata > Testudines > Trionychidae > Pelochelys > Pelochelys cantorii. The sequence goes on from CM064326.1 coordinate 243,931,382, forward strand.
CAGCAGATTGTAACTTTAAAACTGATAAATTGATATGCTACATAATGCATTTTTCATAAAGTGTCTTTGAGTTATGCATATTTATATTCATAAGCCAAATTTTCATACAGCATGGGGAGCTGTGATAGACGATCAGCCAAAGAATACAAGCAGCATAAAAGCAGCTTAAATTTGCCATAAAACTCCCTCTCTGCTCAAAGTCTTACAATGTAAACGCTAGCCAGGCAGATTATGGGAAGAGAATTCATACTGCATAAATAAACAATACTGGATAGCTGGTTCCTTTTGGGCTTTGGCTTGCCAACCCTTTTAGTGATGTGATGAATACACTAGCAGCTTACACAGTTTACAATCACTGCTCATTGTCTTGCAAACAATTCAAGAACTCCGTCTACTTTTCCTAGCTCAATCACCAATGAAGCCAACAAGCAGTGTGGACTCGCGCTTCCAGACACAGCTCCAGCCCTGTCAGTGGGGAACGGAACTGCAACTCAGGGCAAGTGCGGATGGGGGAGTATTCAAAGTGTTTGATTATTGAAGAAAATAGTTGGGGGAGGGACATTAAAAGAACAGAGAAAAGGAATAGGGAAGGAAAAAGGAGGACAAAGGCAAAAGACTTAGAATGGAAATGAACATATCTGCTCGCTTTTCTGATGACCAGTTGTTTCACACCTCTTTTCCCCCACCAACGCCTCTCACCCCAAAGGGATTAGACATGGCAGAAAAGGATGTCCGAGGACATTCCATTCTTGAGGATGTGCATAATATTCTCACTTAAGCCACAAGAAAAATGTTTCCAAACTTCTCTCCCACCTCTCAGTGTTGTGGCTATGTTCTGGACATTCAAGTGAGCATTAAAAAAGTGTTTTCCTATTACAGGACTGGGAAATAGAGGGAATTTTGAGAAGACAGACTTCAGCCTAGATGCCCACGACTACAGAGAAGTTGCCAGTCCCTGTTACTTGGCTTGGTTTCTTGCTGCAAATAAAGACTCTAAAAATATATACAGGAAGGGTTTATTAAAAACGCAACACCCCTAGGCTGACAGCAGATTGACACCACAAAGGAAGACCCTACCTCCAAGAATCTTTGGAATGCTTTCAGGAGATTTTCAACGCCGCTTATTATTGTTTCAACAAGCAGATGATGACGCTATATTGGTTCAACAAGCAGATGATGACACAGATGGACATACCTCTGTACATTAGTTTACTTAATAGCTTCATCGCCACTAAGAGCAAGTAAATTATGTTGATACAATCAGTAAACATATGCATTCTCCAGGGCCTCCCATGATCCTGCCAAGCCAAGGGAAACATTAAGGAAAGTTACAGGATTAATGCTTTCATCCCATAATGTGCTGTGACAGGGTCAGAACAGAAGGCTATAAAAAATAGTGGAGGGGAGATATATAAGCCGCAGACTGAGGAAATCTCTGTTCCCAGGGTAACAGGGAAGAGCTGGTTTGGAACCAGCAGAGGCAATCAGGAGCAGTGGAACACCTGGAGCTAATTGACCGGACCTGCAAAGTCAAGCCAGCCTAGGCCAATTAGGACACCTGGGGGGAATTAAGAAAACCAGTTCAGACTGGCTATGAAAGAAGCTTTGCCTACAGTGGCGTGGCTGAGAGGATGGAGGAGGGCACTGCTGGGAGTAGGAGGAAAGGAGACAACAACTGAACACCAGGAGGATGAAACAGAGAGAAGGAAGGTGCTGGGGAAGGAGTTGGGAAGCAGCCCACGGGTCTTGGAGCTGACTTACAGCAGGTGTTGGGAATTCACACAGGCAGCTACTATTACAGGACCCTGGGCTGGAACCCAGAGTAGAGGGTGGGTCAAGTTCCCCCCCCAGCACCCACCTCCCCACTTTCACTTGGGGAAAAGGATTGTGGAGTTTATTCTCCATTTTATTATATACTGGCCGATGATGAAAAGAGATCTACACACAGCAAACTAAAGCTCTGGGTGTGGTGCTTAAAACTGTGGGCTGCTGTGAGCCTCTGAGGCAAGCAAAATCTGCCAAGACGTGCAGGACCCACCGAGTCTTATAGGAGCTTTGTCACAGTGTACATATGGCTTTCATATCAAAAAGCTAACACATGACTAGCTTATAAAATCAATATACAAATAAAAATAAAAACAAATGAGAGAAAAGGAAAGAACCAATGGAAAGACACAATATAAGGCCATAGTGTCCAACACACTAGCCAGTAGCCACGTAAGTCTGTTTGGCTGGTTGAGTGTGGCTAGTTTGCTATGTGGCTGCTGCTTCAGAACTGGTTGGCCACCGTGGATATAAGGTAAGGTTTTATGAAATTAGAAATTCATTGAGCACAGTATTCAGCCCGTAATTTGTTATTCATGTTCAGTCTTTTTTACATTTTTGACACCACAACTACAGGGATTGGGAGGGTTTTCTTTTCTTTTCTTTTATGTGCAGTGGCAGAAGCCATTCCCTTCCCCCATTCACAGTTACTATATTCAAAAACTTCTGAATGGATCAGGTCCCTGGGAAGTTGCAGCAGACAGGCGAGGGCACTATGGTTTTCCTTTTACTTTGTGGTGCTGGAAGAGAACATCATTCTGAGACAGCAATCAGCCTTTGTTGTGAAGAATGTTTGCACTCGGTTTGCTTGGTCTTGGCTCTAAAACAGGGGTCAGCAACCTATGTCACGGGTGCCATAAGTGGCATGCAAGCTGATTTTCACTGGCACGCATGGCGGGAGCTCAGCTCCCCCTTCCCTGCCCCAGCAGCTGCTGGAGCCCTGCAGTCACTGTGCAGCTGATGGCTGGAGAACCAACCCTGGCTTCCCACTGGAAGGAGGAGGGGGCCGAGGTGACCCAGCATGTGGAACAGGCAGCATGACCCCCTCATTGGGCTCTGCGTCCCTGGGGCTGCCCCTGCCCAGCCTGACTGTGCAGCTCCCAGGAGCTAAGAGTTTAACACACAACCCCCTGACTACAGGTTCTGCTTCCTGCTCCAGGAGGGGGCGGTGTTGGAACTGTTCTGCAGATCCATGGCTGGATAGCCAGTCACAGGCTGTTGCCACCTCTGGGATGTGTGTGGGGGCAGGGAGCCCTTTCCCCAATGCCCTGCTGCACCTGGCCAGGCTGGAACCAGCCCTGAGCATCCCTGGGCTCTGCCCACCCCAGCCCCAGAGCAGCAGCTTGCAGGTGAGGGGCGAGCCACAGCAAAGGGCTGGGCCAGGCAGGCAAGTGACTCTGCCCCTCACCCACAACCCCTCCTCACCCCAGTGCTGCTCCTAGGGGCTGTGAATCTCAGCGCTGCTGCCCCGCCGGTGTGTATTCTGGGGGCACAGGGATGTTGCGGTAGGAGAGGTGAGGGAGGATGCAGAGGCAGGATGGGAGTGAGTCAGGGGTTGCACTGAGGAGGATGGGGTGATGCAGGGGATCAGACTGTGGGGGTGGGATCATGGGGCTGACGGGAATGAGTCTGGAGCAGAGGGAGGATGTGAGGGGGGTACAATTTTACTTCGCAGAAGCTGCACTTTCCTTTACTCCCCACTTCATTGTCTCCCTCCCCAACTAGCTATTTGGCTGCATTCTCACCTTTTCTGCGTTATTCCCCCCAACCCCCAAACTTCTGCTTGTATCCCCACCCCACACTCTCTCCTGCCACCAAACTCCTTTCCAGATGCTGCCCTCCTGCACCCTATCTTCTGCCCAGATCCTGCACTCCCATCCCTCTTGCTGGCAGCCTTGTCCCACACACTGAACCCCTCATTTTTGTCCCCACCCAGAGTCTAAGGATGTCCACAAAATCCATTAACTCTGGAACCCCAGAAAAATAAATCTGGCCTATGGGAAACCCTGAACCTCAGTCTTCCTTGGAGCGCTAGAGGAGTGAGGTGTCTCAGTTGGGGGCTACATCAGTTTGGGTGGGAGGAGGTGTGGGGTTTTTGTTTTTTTGCTTCTCACTTGTGTGGTTCCCCCCAACTGATTTTTCTGTTAGTCAGTGACCCCTGACCCCCCAGAAAAAGGTTCCCCACCCCTGCCATAAATAAAGAAAACACTGAAACATTTTTGGGTTGGACATAAATTAATATTTTACTTTATTTAAAATTAAGTTTGATAAACTAACATGAGAAAGTTAAAACGCTTAATCTGTTTAATAAATTAAACTGTTCTCCCTAGCTGCAGCTGGTTCAGAAAATATGGTCACCATTCCCAGCCTGTTCCTACCCCCTCTTCCTCTCGGCATGCATATTCATAAATAGAAGTAAATAAGTTAAATCTTGGCACACCACTTCTGAAAGGCTGACAACCTCTGCCCTAAAACAAGAGTTGATGACCGTGAGTCTCTGCTGGCTTGTGTTTAGTAAAGTCATTGAGCTCACTTTGTGTTGGCACTATTATTTTTTTAGATTGAAGTCACTCTTAGTAGTTTCTGTAAGCACCGATGTTCTAGAAAGGTATTGTGCCTTCTTACTGCCATCCTCATTAGCCAATTTCTAGCTCTGAACATTAGTAGTATTCTACTTCTCTGTTAAGACCCATCAATGACCAAAACAAAATCTGAAGAAACAAAGCTGTTCCACTCCAGTCTGGAAAGGCTGAATAAATTACATAATTGCCACATTGAAAGTGTAACAATTCACTGGGGGAAGCTAGATAGATTAAGATGACTGGATTCAGGTTGTATAATTCATTACAGGAAGGTAACGATGGATAGGAAGCATAGGTTGTAAATTCTCTTGCCTCATGGATTTCAAAGCTGCAGACTTTTATATGCAAAGTTCTCTTGATCTGTTTAGAACTGTAAATGGCCTTTTGAACTGGTTTTGTTTGGGGAACCCCTCTCAAGATGGAATATGAGTAATTGCTTTTGAAAATAGGAAGCTCTTTGTCAAAGAGAATTGTGGGTTAGGTTGCATCCTGGGGATCCCATTCAGCATTCAAGAAGGCAAAGGCAGGAAGAAACCATTAGAGTCAGGGCCTCTTTTGACTTTAAGGAGCTCTATAAAGGAAAACATAAAAAAGGCTTAGTGCTAAAGAGTTGGCGCCATCTCACACAGACAGGGCGTGATAGTGGCTATAGTACAGGTTGAACCACAGGACCACAGCTGTTGCTGGACCAAAGAGACACGGTGGAGGGCCAGAGGCAGGAGTCCTGCAGGGGCTGGGAACCCAGTCAGGCTGGCTGCAGGGAGGCCAGTGGCTGGGAGCCCTGCCACAGGAGTCCTGCTGAGCCAGTGGCAGGGCAGCCAGAATGTCAGCAGGCTTTGGCGGGGCAGTGGTCTGCTGAGCTAGGGCCAGGATCCCCAGCGGTGGAGACAGGAGCCCCAGCAACAAGGCCAGTTCTGTCTTGGTCAGGCTGGCAAGGTCAGGAGTCCTAAGAGCTGAGCAGCAGTCTGTCATGGGAGATGGGAGGGGGTGGAGGTCCAGGGGCGGGACTGTGGGCTGGTAGGCTGGTGCTGATGCAGCAGGGCTGGTGGGGACAGGAGCACCAGCAGAAGGGCAGTGGTTTGGCATGGCAAAGCTGAAAGCCCCAGCGGCGGGATCATGGGCTGCTGTGGCAGGGCAGCAGGGTTGCTTGCATGTGGGGAACTTACCAGGAGGCCAGACCAGTAGCAGAACTTGGCAAGGGGGCAGAAATGACCTCCCCCCGGTTCGGCAAAACCCTCCTTCAGGACTACTCAGGATCTGAGGGTGCCAGACCAGGGAGGTCCAACCTGTAGGGGTATTACAGGCCAGGTTTTCCCACTGTAACCATTAGGATCTCAGATGTGTTTGGTATCGGAGGGAAGGTTGCACAAGCCAAGGTTGAAATTTTTTAAGCATGAGGTTAGTGAGCAGGGAGGTGGTAGATGAATGGGAAGATTTTTTTGATTCCTCATAGTCAAAGGCATGCCCAAGTCTTCTAGTACTAGGATCAAGAAGACCAGGCCATCCCCAAGTCAAAATGTGGATGTAAAGTTTTTCTCCATGCCATAACGTTCTTCATTTCTAACCACTCCTGAATTTCTGTCCCCTCATTCTTTACCCTGACAGAAGGCCACTTTTGCAAGTTAAAACTGTGAAAACAATGAAGATAACCCCATGTCCCCACCTAAGCTGAGTTTGAGTCAGTTCTCCTTTACATTGGAGTCCCTCATTTTTCATTGCATCTGATGGGTTCCAGTCTACCAGAAAGCCCCCAGCTAGAGAAAACTTATGAGGAAGGCTCTTCTCCAACAAGCCCATTTTCCCAAGTAATTTGGGCAGCCTCTTCCTAATTCCTGGTGTCCCATGAATTATCAGCTTAATTTTGTGCAGGACTCACAAAATGGTCAAAAAAAGCATCCAAGGACCCACTGAATCCCACAATTCTGTGTGCCAGAATCAACAAAGGATTTTTTAATGCAATGCTCTGCAGATGCTGCTGTAGGATGAAGGGACTGGGTAGGAAAAATTAGCGATTTCTAGTGAAAGGAATAATAGGCACGTGGTGCATTCAGAAGTGCCGTTTGGATCGCTCTCCACAAGAGCTCTTCCTCCGACTGAAGAATGCAATTGCAGGTTCATATCTCCAACTGCCATTTACTCAGGTTTGGAGAGGAGCCACAGCAATGCCTTCGGAGATCTGGGAGAAGCTCAAAGGGAAACCCTTCAGCTCTGTCAGAATATAGTGAGGGAACCTTTCTTTGGAGAGGACAACCTCTGGAAAACTATTGCAGGTCCCCAAGAGATATGTGATTGAGGAGGGACATGATAGCCATTTTCAGGTATCTAAAAGGGTGTCATAAGGAGGAGGGAGAAAACTTGTTCATCTTGGCCTCTGAGGATAGAACAAGAAGCAATGGGCTTAAACTGCAGCAAGGGAGGTTTAGGTTGGACATTAGGAAAAAGTTCCTAACTGTCAGGGTAGTCAAACACTGGAATAAATTGTCCAGGGAGGTTGTGGAATCCACATCTCTGGAGATATTTAAGACTAGGTTAGATAAATGTCTATCAGGGATGGTCTAGACCAGTGGTCCCCAACCTTTTGGGGCTGCCAGGTGCCCGCGGGCGGGGCTACTCATGTGCCGGGCACCCGGGGGCAGGGCCAAACATGCATCCAGGGGCGGGGCCATGCATGTGCCTGGGGGCGGGGCAACCCATACGGCGCACGCCCAGTGCTGGTGCCATCCATGCGCCACACTCCCAGGGGTCGGCGCCGGCGCTGCTCCTGTGCCATGCGCCCAGGGGTGGGACTGCCCATACGCCGTGCGCCGGGGCCGGAACAGCCCATGCGCCGCACACCTGGGGGTGGGGCTGCCACTGCCTGTGTGCTGCGTGCCCTGGGGCCGGCACTGCCCATATGCCGCACGCCTGGGGCCGGCACAGCCCTTGCACCATGCACCTGGGGGCGGGGCCGCCCAAACGCCCCGCGCGCCCAGGGCTGGCACTGCCCATGTGCTGTGTGCCCGGGGCCGGCGCTGCTCCTCTGCCGCACGCCTGCAGCCGGTGCCGCCCCTGTGCCGTGCGCCCAGGCCAGCACTGCTCTTGTGCCGCGCGCCCGGGGCCAGCGCTGCCCATGTGCCGCACGCCCGGGGCTGGTGCTGCTCCTCTGCCGTGCACCCAGGGTCAGGGTCGCCCCTGTGCCACGCGCCCGGGGCCGGCACTGCCCATGTGCTGCGCGCCCAGGGCCGGCGCTGCTCCTCTGCCGCATGCCCACGGCTGCCCCTGTGCCACGTGCCCGGGGCCGGCACCACCCTTGCACCGTGCACCCGGGGGCAGGGCCACCCAAACGCTATGCACCTGGGGGCGGGGCTGCCCATGTGCTGTGCGCCCGGGGCCGACGCTGCCCATATGCCGTGCGCCCAGGGGGCTGGCAGTGCCCATGCACTGTGCGCCCGGGGGTAGAGTTGGCCCCGTTCACTCGGCGGGCGCACAGAAATGGCCCGGTGGGCATCATGGTGCCCGCGGGCACCGTGTTGGGGACCACTGGTCTATACAGTATTTGGTCCTGCCGTGAGGGCAGGGGACTGGACTCGATGACCTCTCAAGGTCCCTTCCAGTCCTAGTATTCTAAGAGACACCCCCCCTTGTAGGGCTCAAAAAATGGAGACGGAAGATTCCCCTTCCCCAACTTTTTTCTCACCCTGGACAGCTTGTGAAGGTTTATTTTGAAATGCCAGCTCTCATCAAAGTATTTCAATAAAAGAGACTTGGCAGGTTTACATGAGCTGATGTCAGTGCAGAGCAATTTCAGCAGCGCTTCAGTTCAGAAGACACAAACCATGTGATATCATACTCACACACAGATAGCCAAGATTTGCAGAACAAGGGAACAGCTGCTCCCCCCCAAAAAAACCCTTAAATCCTAATAACAATCACAAATTAAATCTGATAGTTCTTGAAGGAATTCCCTTACACAAACCAGAAATATCTATCATGCCCACACTCAGGCTAAGAGCCTAGCTAGTGCTGGGATATCGCACATTAGGTGGCTGTTTTAATTTTCCCCTGGATCATTACCAAGTCATGCACCAGGCTTTATTGGAATTGTCCATTGCCTGATGCCAAATGTTGAAGGAATAGCTATGCACCAAGGTGAGGGAAATATGTTATGATTTCTCTTATCATCATGAACATTATCTGAATGCTTGCAGACTGTGATGGGGTGTTTGTCTCAAGAAGCATCAAGCTTCTCTAGCAGCCAGGTCCCTCCTACCCCACAGCTGGAACAAGAATGAGTGAGTCTCTCCTCCCACCCAGGAGCCCTTATTTATATAGCCCTCAGCTGGGTCCTAATTGGCCATCATATGCCACAGCTGCTTGCTCCACAGCCCTAGCCCACTCCCAGGACTGGATTTAACTCTTATGGGGCCAGTGTGGGGTAAAATGGTGCTGGGGAAAGGCAAGGAGAGTTGGGAAGCTCTGGCCAGGCAAGTTCCCAGACTGCAGGGCCTGAGGCAAGGCCTGAGGGTACTAGAGTTGCAGGAAGGCAGCCAGGGTAGGCAAAGGCAGCAGGTCCACAGCCCCTTGCCTATGATGAGTGGCTGTTTAGGGCTGCAGTTGGCCCCTGAGGCACAGGTTAGATAAGGACTGGCAGCTAGGGTCATGAAGGCAAGGTTGGCGGTATATGGTATTGGGGGTTCCCAGACGGAGAGGACCCCAGAGTGTGGGGACACTGTGGCAGGGAAGTACCCAGAAAGGAGGGTGCTGCAGTCTGGGAGTGATGTGGGCCATAATGTAAGATGACACAACCACCTGTAAGAGCAAGTGAGACACTGGTCAGAAGGGGGTGCTGCAGGGCTGAATTGAGTTGCTTCCCTGAGTGACCAGCAGGAGGTGCTGCAGCTGTGAGTTGACTTGTTACATAGCCCTGAAGATGACTTTATTACTCTTTGCTTTTTATATTCCCTACTACTGGTCAACCCAGAGGGACCCCTTTCCCAGGCATCTCACTTGTGCTTTTAGTTAATGCACAATTACAAGAAAGCATGAAAGACAAAGTTCCACCCAAGTCAGGAGAAGTGACTGAAGAAGTGTTAAGAGAATGATTCTGAGTTAGCACCTATGTATTCTAAACCAACAGCCCAAACAAGCTGCTGCTTCCAATTGCTGATTTTTATTGTTCTCAAACTTGCAACATCCCTGAACAGTAGCTTTGGAAGGAATGGTACTACATCATTAGGTGATCCTGATGTGGCAGATGACACAGTGTTATTATTACAAATGGGGCACTTATGTCAGGAATGTTAAAAATAGACAGCATCCCAACCTATAGAATCTGAATCAAAAACCCAACTTCCTGTATCCACTGGGAGGTTGGTTCAGGGCATTGGAGAGATGAGGGCAGTTGTCAAGATAAGTTCTCGTGTCAAAATTCCCTAAGCTTGCAGGTGTTTAAATCCAGGGTTTGCACGCAGGGGCATGTCTAGCCAAAGCATGACATTTCACCTCACTACTGATTTTGAGTGTCCATAGAAAGTCATGCTATTCCATTAGGACCATGTTATAGCTGTGACAAATGAAGACAGAAACCATTCCTGAAGTAGGACACACGAGTCCACGTCTAACTCCTTACAGTGGGGGAAGAGAGCAACCCTCTTTACAAAACTTTTAGCCCAGTGCATATCACAGGAGAATCAGGCCATCTGTCTGCAGCATTCTCAACTCCTGACAGCTTAGGTGATGGAAGCCAGCTAAACCACTGTGAACCTGATTTAAAATGATGTTAGAATGTCCATATGCAAAGCTGTGCCACTGAAACTACATCAGTGCAACATCAGCTCTTTAGGCTATGTTTCCATCTCAAAGCCTATCTCAATATAGCCTCCTAGCCATCCTCATTTTTTCAGGAAGAACGGCTCTTATGCAAGAGGGTTTTTGGGCAAAAAGGAGCCATCTACAAGGCTCCATTTTGCACAAAAGGGGCTGCTAATTAATTATGCAAATGAAGCATGGCAATATTCCACTCTGTGCTTAATTTGCATAAGCTTTTCTGGAAGAAGGCTAAAGTGTAGACGTAGCCCTAGTGTAAACCAACCCATTGACATAAGAACACCATCTTCCCATATAACATTAACTAGATTCACACCAGCACTCTTCAATTGGAATAGCTGCATTTATATGGGAGGTTTTGTCATCATAGCTATGACTGCTATGGCTATGTCTAGACTACATCCCTCTGTCAGCAGAAAGAGTGCCATTACGTGATTATGGCACATGAAGTATGGGATATTTAAATCCTGGCTTCATTTACATCCCTCTGCCGACAGACGGATGTAGTCTAGACGTAGCCTAGGGGTGGGTTTTTTTTCATGCTGCTGGCTAATATATTTATGCTTATATGAGCCCTGGTCTACACTAGGAAGTCATTTTGAAATAACTCCCCTTTATTTTGAAATAACAAGTGGAGTGTTCACACTACCTTATTTCAAAATAATGGGCTGGTTATTTTGAAATAACTCCTGCTTTCCATGGGGAATAATGCTTATTTCAAAATAGTGGTAGTGTGGATGCTGTGTTGCCCCTACTTTGAAATAACTACTCACCAGAGTCATTCAAACTAATTACTCCCCAGTGCTTCCTGGGGCTCTACAGCAAGGTAGCATGTCCACATTAAGGAGCTTGAATCAGACTGATTTTGAGGCTTCCCTGTTGTGTGGGCACTCTATTTCAAAATTATTATTTCAGGAGTTATTTTGAAATAAGTTATTTTAAAATAATTTCCTAGTGTAGATATGACCTAAGTGTTAAGTGTAGACCACGCCTTAGCTCTGTGTATAGGCCCCCAGCCCGCAAGCTGTGCAGAAACATGGCTGCAGGGCTCCATTTCTGTTTTAAAACTGGATGAGACGGGGGGATGTTTCAGGAGCTTGTTAGTTTGACTAACAGGCAGCCAAGAAGAACCATGCCCCCTCTCCTTAGCTCAGTTATTTATGACGCACATGGCCAGGTTGGCTGGCTGGGAAATGTTTTAAGCTGGTTTGTATGCTGGCTGGTAAGTCTCCTGGCCACAGCCTGCATCTGGCACCCCAGTCCCTCCCTGTCCTAATCCTCTTCTCCCCCCCCCCACCCAATAAACCCAAACCCTCCATCCCCCTCTTACACCCCAGATCACAATCCCCTCCTACCTTAGGTCACACCCCAAATCCGTGCACTCCAATCCCCTGCCCTAGGTCACAACCACCTCCTTCACCCAAACTCCCTCCCAGATTCCAGTCTCCCACCTGCTCTTCAATCCCTTACCCCAAGCTCCCTTTTGCACCCAACCTCCATCCCAGACTCTGTATCTCCTCCATTAATATCATGGAACAGTGCAGCCCTCGATTACTTTCCAAAATTTTGGAGTGCCCCCCCTCCCCCCAAAAAATTATTGCCCACCCCTGGCCTAAAGTGTGCTCTCCATTCCAGAACCAGTGTGAGCACAAAGAGAGCATGCCTGGAGTTTATGTATGGTGGGGGCGGGGGGGGGGGGTAGAGTGGGGAAGAAGAATCTCCACCATTTTTACAAGCCAGGCCCCAAACCTGTGGTGTGACCTGTCCACCTGGGCTCTCCTTATACCCAGTGCAGAACTACTGACATTGGCAGGTTCTCATTGAGTCATATGTTTGAAGACCAGAGGATACCATTGTGATAATATAGTCTGACTTGCATAACACAGACCAGGGCCTTCCCTCTACAGAAAGCAGGATGCAGCCAAATCCTATCCTTTGAACTATAAGGTTGAGATTTTCAAATGCAAGTTCAGTGGAATTTGGGCACTGATATTCTTTAAACTCCTTTGCAAAATCCTCACTTAAATGGCTTGAGTGAAAAACAGGCTTCTCCCCAGCACAATCATTTATGGGATTTTCCTGGAGCCACTTGGGTAGCACTTTAGCGCATGATGTCAGAGATGCCTTTGCCCTGGGTCTCATAGTCAATTAAAATGGTGGGCTAAAATAAGAAGAAAATCAGCCCTCCCTTCCCTCAACAAAAGAACAGACTCAATATTTATTAAAATTAAAGCAGCTCATTTTTTCCAATCAATATTCCCCCTCCCCCCCCCACACACACAAAATACTTTAAGTAAATTTTTTTCACAGAAAATTTTTATTTTGACTGAAATTTTCCAAGTTTTAATGGAAAACAAAACCTTTCTTGGTTTTCACTTTCCCTTTTTTCTAATGGAATAAAAGAAAAAGGGAGATAAAGGGGCTAAATGAAAAAAAAATTCTAATTTTTGGCTTCAAACCCCAATTTTTTTCCCATTTTGTTTTCTGGAAAAAAGCCTGTGACTTTTTAAAAAATAATTTATTTAAATTTTTCTGCTGAAACCAATTCTAATTGAAATCAATAGGCAGGCTCTCACTAGCATCAATGGGAGACGGGTAAGGCAAAAACCCAATGATCCCAATCAGACTGCATGAAAAGGATATTCTTCCCTGCTGGAAGAGGGCAGGGTAAAGGTATTTTTGCAGGATTTCATGCAGAGAGAGGGAAATATTTTTCTCTGTTGCCTTGAATTTCTCATGAAAACAAAAAGAAGAGTTTTGGTATTGTTTGACTATGACAAGCGCTTTTTCAGTTGAGTGCAACACTGTGAAAATTGAGGACTTTGCCAACCCCAGCTTTCTAGAGATTATTTCACTATTCTTGCTGCCAATAAAGTGTCTGTGGTAGAAACAATGGGAATTTAAACCTGTCCCACCCCCCTCTTACTTTTTGTCTGTAAATACTAGTCCTTCCCACCTATTCCCAAACAGATAGTTTCGACACAGCAGTCTAATAATCAGAATATTCATTTTAAAAGATCCCGCCCCCCCCAAAAAAATGTCTCCTTTGTTTCAGATCTAAGGCCTCAATCCTATACATTATTGCATGTGGGCAGATGCCTGCTCACATACCGCTCCACTGACTTCCACAGGCTCAGATCTCTGCCTGCATGGAGTATCTTGTCTGGATCAACCGCTAAAATATGACTTGAGAAAAACATGCCTTAAAATACTCTACATTGTTCAACATACAATAGAAATAATTTTCTGAATGAAATTACAGTTCTTTATTGCAGTCCTCTAAAATGTTGTTAGGGTTATACATTAAAAATACTAGAGTAAACTTTAAAAAAAAGGATTGTGTGTGTGTGTGTTTGTGTGTGTTCTCCTATTGTACAATTAAACTATAAATAATTTTAGGGTAAATTGCCTAGATGTAAATGAAACTGTTAACCCATTACACTTGCTGATGTCCCTTTCTCCTGCTGCCCAGCATAGCTTCTATTAATCGAGCATCTTCTCCTGCTTCTTGCCTTCCTTTTTCTTCTTCTTGGGTTCTGCCAAAATGATAACAATGAAAAATATTAATATCCAAATACAGTACACATAACGCTCAATCAGGTGCTCAGGCAGGTAAGAGAAGCTTTTTTTTCCCCTGTCCTCTCCATGGTGACAAGATTCAGAGCTGTTCTTTCAGAGCCAGGAAAGAAAAATAATAAGAGGAAAAGATCAGGAAGTGCATCTCCAACTCAGACCCTGTCCTATCTGATTGGCTGGCTCTTTGGCATGCAAGGCATTGTCTCAGGAGTTGCTTAGAAAATAAGAAAACAGCAGGAAATTCCTGCAGAAACCAGGTCACGACTCAGTGGAGAGCTGGAGAAAAGGTGTACACACACACCTCCCTCGTTACCTGTTTCATTGCAAGTCTTTGCCTTTCTCAGAATGTGAGCGATTCCAGGAGGAGAGAAAGCTCTCTTATTTCTCTCCCCCCTCACTCCCATTCTGCAGGTGTTTCTCCTTTTTTGTTCATAACAGCACCTGTGTAACAATTAACATGTAATCCAAGCTCAAACACAGAATGCATTCACTGTAGGCTTGGGCCATATTCACCCAAGGGTTGTCACCAAAGGGTATGGACTACATGGTTAGCACTGGGTGAGGAAACTACAGTATGGGTTTAATTAAAGGTTCCAGTGGCATACTATTAATAATTTTTACAGTGCTATAAAAGTGCATGTGTTTTTTACAGATAAATCAAGTTCATATTATAGCCTAGCAAAAGATTATGAATAAGTGGAGTTTGGGAGTTAGGGAAAGTACATGGTGTGATGCTGGCAGACCAGGTGCCAGCTCATACCAAGGTCTCAAGCCAAATGTATAGTTGGAAACCAGACTTACCTGTGTGTTGGCATCATCAAAATAGATGTTAGCTGTTAAGTTACTAAGAATATGTTTTGGTTTTATAAAATGCTTGAAGGATGTAGCATGTGTTGATCTCTATCATTATAAGTAATAGTATGGGCTGCAGCCCATACTATAAAGTTATATCGAGTAAACCTCTGTAACTCACCAAACAGGAAAAGAAACAGTAAGGTAAAGTACTTGTCCTGCACACAAGATGATCCACTGATGGCAAATGAGGTATTGCATAGCATCAAAGGCCAGAGGCCCTGTTAACTGCTTTCCTAACTCCCTCTAGGAAGGACAGACCTATGCATGAACTCATCAGTCTGAACTCTGGAGCGGGGGAGGCAAAATCCCTAACAAGGAGAAACTGAATCTCTTTCCTACTGTCTGGATTCTGAGGCACAAAGATGCCTGAACATAAGCAAAAAGATTCCCATGCTGCTTGTCATGACTTAGTCCTGAGAGACACTTTAACTGACAGGTCACTACGGCTCTGTCATCTTTTGGATCACACACTGGAACTCAGGTGTGTATAGAGCTTGCTTCCCTGACTGGTAAAGAACACTCACTTTTTTCCCTAGTTAATAAAACTTTAGTTAATTACAGGATTATCTAGAAGACTTTGGTGTGAGATCTAAGGTACAATTGACCTAGGGTAAGTTGACTGGTCTATTGGAACTAGGAGCATCTGAACATTTTGTGATTTTTAGTGTAAGTGACCATTTATTGCACTGGCTGGCAAGTTAGGCTGCAGTGCCTAAGGGCACTGCTTGTGACTCTGTTATAAGATTATACTTGGGGAGTTTACATTTGTTTCTGAATCTGTGAAATCTAATTACAGAGCATACAATCAGTTAGGGATGTCTGCCCTGCTTTTCGGATGTCTGCCCTGAAGTTGATGCTCATGGTCATGAGTCACTCCAAACAGCATGACACTTGAACTACTCTTGTATATAATTTTTTCATTGACAACCTCTCTGCAAAGATTAGTTAATCCTCACAATGCCACTGTAAAATACAGTACCGTACATATTATACCCAATATACATATGAAGAAACTGAGGCACATCACAGTTAAGCTTCTTGCCCAGCAAGTAGTGGCAGAATTGGGAACAGAACTCAACAGTCATGGCTGTCCAACTCCGCTTTAACCAGTAGGCACTACTCCATCTAATTGCATCATCACTTCTTCCCTTTTATAAGAAAAAAAATCTCACATTGAAATCACAGACTAAATATCAGCCTCCAAGCCAGGAGTTGGTCAGGTGGCCCTTTGGTTAGTGTGCTTCACTATCACTTGAGAGTTCTGAGTCTGATTGCTGGGTATGAGTTTTTACTCTGACTGGATCATTACACTGGACGATCTGGCAATCCATCTGCATAGTGCTACTGAAGTCAATAAAGCGACACTGTTTTACAGCTGGCTCAGGGTATGTTGAACCTTTCTCCTATTTCTTGCTTACTGAAGCAAAAGGGAGGAGCCAACCTCAGGAAAAAAAGAATCAGACCATGAAATCCCCAAAACTTTTCCATCCATTTTTCACTTCATCTCCCTTGCCACCCTGCAGAATGAATTAAGCTGCAGCACTTCCGTATACATTTTACCGAGGCTGACAGGAGGGTTAAGATGATGTGATTACAATGCTTGGATTTTTACATCCCCATTAATGTAGTTAAACTGACCTAATTTTCTAGTGTAGACCAGGCCTAACTCCATAGTTGCAGCAAGTGTAAACAACTAACTACTGTGATGGGAGGAGTTCTCTCATCAGCCTAGTTAATCCACTTCCCTGCAAGGTTGCAGTTAAGAATTCTTCCATCAACCTGTTGCTGTCTACACCAGGGGTCAGCACAGTTACACCTTGTAGGGGTACAGATTTTTCACACACCTGAGAAAGATGGCTCTGCCAATGCATGTGTTTAGTATAGATCGGCCCTAGACTGTAACTGGTATACATGGGGCAGACCCTCATGAATGATACAATGGGCACTCTGAATAGACCAGTCTGTCTCTCTCTTCCCTTCCACTAGGGTAAAGTTATAGTTACTTGCCCTCAATCAGACAAGCCTTGGAATTTGTAAAATCCACTCAGACGCCAAGCAAGCAGAAGAAAATGTGCAGACTTCAACTAAAATTTGCTAAAAGCCTTGGCGATAGAAGAGTTGGGATAGCTGTCCACAGATTCTCCCATTGACCTTGCTAGTACCCCTTGGATTACTTTCCCTGACAGGAGAATACTCTCCTCAGTGACTTCTCTGAAGTGCTACAGCAGCACTGCTGCAGTGTTTTGTAGACAAGGCCTTATTCTCACATGAGAAGAGAATATCAATGTCATGCACCTTTATGTCAAAACAACTGCCCACATTGGGAGCTGTGCTGCTAAAAGTGTATATCACTTTTAAACACCCCTAAATGAATGTTAGACTGGTACATAAACTGTACACTAAGCCTTAGGCTCATTTGAAAATCCCACCCTGATGTCTAAACGTGAATTTACAAGTATAATTTTAGGCAGCCGGGTTTGAAAATGTTACTCTGTGTATTCAGACCCTGCTAGTTACTACTGCCTGTGTCTGTTTACAACTGCTACATTCCTCTCCTTATTGCAGAGATTATAGACTATAGCCTCTCCACATTTAACAAGTTGGGAAGCTGCTTTGAATTGTATTTTATTCATCTTTTCCCCACTGTTCAGCCCACAGCTCTGCAGCTTTGTGACTCTCATTTTCATCCTCCACCTCCTCCTAATTCTACACTAGACAAGTACTTTGCATTGTACAACAGCAAGTCAGCTTAGGGAACCACACAGAAACTATGCCACCTCGATAACTGAGTCCTACACTAGCTTCCTGGCTACAGAAGTCTGATGTGACCAAAAGGTCAAAATGCTAGCAGTGTGAGAGCTGACCCCTTGCCAGGAAGCCCTGAGCTCACAGAACAATGGCAAGTTATGTAAAATCTTTATAGTCTCAACCCCCCATATCTGTTGAAGAAGTGGAAGTGGGGGAAAGATTCATCGGTTATATGGTATCTGATAAGCCACTTTTTCATGTGCCTGTCCCAGGCATATGAAGCCATCTGGCTCTGATTCACGCTGGTACAGACTGGACTCAAGACCTTCATTTCAGCATGCTAAGTGGGGACCCTCATTTCCTATCAGACTTTTTAATGTGGTCTCAGCCTGCCTTCTGCAGTAATCTGTTAAGCTGTCTCCAGTGATAATGATAATTGGGATGGAAGAGTCACTGCACTGCTTTTGTGGATACTAACTGCCTCCACACAGTGGGCATGTATGCGCTCTCTCGCTTGCTCGCTCTCTCTCTCTCTCTCTCTCTCCTGCACAGCACTGATGGGGAGATGCCAGGAGAGCCAGCCAGCCCAGTTTGTACTGCCTGCCCCTCATACAACACTGCCAGCTCTGCAAAGTGCTCTGTGCTGTGTGAACAGCAGGCTCCTGCCGCTTTCCCATTTAATTAATGCAATATTTGCAAAGAGGAAGCCACAGACTCTGTGCATCAGCTGCGCACTGGCCACCGAGAATGTGTTTGCACCTGACATGTGTTAGCTATAATCACTGGAGCTGTTATGAAGAGCTACATGCAGATGAGAGGCAGGTGCCTACCCACGCACATGTAGTTCGAACTTGAACATACCCATGGCACAGCAGCATTCCCTTAAAGGCCCCGATCACTGACATGAACCCCAGTAGAGAAGTCAATGGCATCAGTAAGGTAGAAAATTAATAAATAAAGGGCTTGATCCTCAAGTTAGTCAAACTATACTCACCAGAGGGGATGGTTTGCCATGCTTTTGCTCTTCCCTAGAGGCTATTAATCTGCCTAGGGTTTGCTGTAATGTAGCAGGAGCCCAGACCTGTCCTCTTCCCCAGCTCTGTACCAACACATACACTATGCAGGAGAGTCAAGGGAGGGAGTATGAAGACTGTTACACCATTTCTCTGTTAGATGGGGGGGGGGTTTGCTTATCGGAGAAACCCTTAAACTGCCCTAGTAGGTCCACTTTACACTCTCCTTGCATCACTAGAGCAACAGAAAGGGACCAAAGGGTGGGCCAGGTATGGCTCCAACTATTTTAAGTAAATCCAACTGAAGTGTCATTAACAGACTTCAGCAAAAATGTTCATACAAATTTTTTTATGCAAAATGCAAATTTGGGGCAATCAAAATAGTTTCTGTTGAAAAAAAAGTATAAAAAATCCCTCACATAATGGCATTTTGTATCATCAATTTTTCAAAAGAAAATTTTCCTTTTTTGTATTTGAAACAATTTTCATTGGAAATTTACTTGAATTTTTAAAAAGAATTTTATAAGTTTTTAAAATCTTTAAAACAATATTTTTGGGGAAAATGAAACATTTAGTTGCATCCAAATATTTTTTTTGATTGTTTAGTTCACTGAAAAATTAAAGAAAACATTGTTTTGGTTCAACTCACAACAATTTATTTATTTATTTATTTATTTTAGAACAGGCAGCAAACCAAAAAAAAATCAGTTATTCACACTAAGGATGTTAAGAAGCAGATATTTGTATTGAGTATATGATTAGTCGATAAGAGCCCTCCTCCCCCCCCCCCCCCCACTGCTTCCTCTGCAGTTTAAATGTGGTAGGAGCCAGGCATGCAGGCAGCCTGGCTCCTACAACATTTACCGTAAACTTCAGGGCCACAGTAGGGTAGGTCCCGGACCGGCATGAGCTGGGACTGAGCGGCTTGATCGGTCCCAGCTTGCGCCAGGTCCAGCAGTCCCTGTCTGTGGGGGTCCCAGCGGGGTGCTGGGACTCACCACGGACAGGGGCTGCTTGTCACAGGCATTTTTCCCCAGGAAAAAATGCCCTTTTAATCATATTGAAACTGTATGATAGCATCAAAAAAAGGAACACTTTGAACAGCCGTTTTAAAAAACCCATTTACACCATTCTAATTTCTGGGCACCATTCCACTTCCTACGTTCAGCCTGGATTGAATGCTCAATGGTATGATACTGGGAGAAAGGGCGTGTTTTCATGAAATTTACAGTCTCAGGAATATAGACCACAAGGAATAAAACAAGAATTTGAAGCAAATTGCTCTGCCTGTCCAGGCATACTCATCACAACAGAAAGCCAGTCATAGGAGAAGTATCAATAACCTTAATTATTCAAAAATCAGGAGTAAGGCCCTGAAAATAGAAAAAAATTAGCTTTGAAATTATGAGATTGAATAACAATAATAATAATTTGGGATTCCCTTTCTTCACATTCTAGTATCTAAGCTTTTATGGTGACACTCAGGGTACATCTAAACTGCACATCTTTTTCGACAGAGGCTTTGTCAACAGATACTGTCAACAAAGCCTCTGTCGAAAAAGGGCATTTAGACTACAACCAGTACTGTCGACAAAGCAAGCCACTTTTTCAAAAGAGAGTCTAGACACTCTCTTTCAAAAAAGCACAGTTTGCATGCAATAGCGCCTTTTTTCAACAGAGTACTATCGAAAAAAGGCATTACTCCTCGTAGAATGAGGTTTATCACTGTTGACAAAACTGCCACGTTCTGTCGACTTAATGTCAACAGAACGCAGAGGTAGTGTAGACGCAGGTATAGTTTTGTCGACAAAACACTGTAGTCTAGACACACCCTAAGGTGTGAAAAGGTCACATTTTCAGGCTTTTTTCTAAAACCATAAAAGTTAGTGTGACGGGGCGCAGCGGCCCTGCACTGAAGAGCCTCTGGCAATGGCTCTGTACGGGACGCGGTGCAGCAGGGAAGGAGCTGGCACGGCATACCCTCAGGCCACGTGGGATGGGACACAGCGGCCCCACCCCTCAAACCACCCAGTGCCGGCTGCGTACGGGGTGCAGCAAGGTCTGGAGGGAGCATGCACGGTGTGCTCCCGGGCAGCAAGGGAGCGGGGAGAGGGTGGAGCGGGGAGCAAAAGGGCGGCGCCTGGGCGTGACGTAATGCCCCGGTGCCAGGGTTTAAAAGCAAGAGGCTTTGCTGCTAGGGGGGAGGGAGGAGTGGTGCGGGGAAGAGGCCATCTGGAGACGCACTCACGGGGAGTTGCAAACTACCGGGGGCCCAGAAAGAGGGGAAGATAGGTAAGGCAGGGCATCCTCATAGCCTGTGGGTTGGTGTGTTACGGCGGGAAGCCCCGCCAGCCGGACCGGACCAAAGCAGGTCTGAGTCCTTAGGGCCCTGAGCTGGGGTCCGCAAGTGGGGGTGGGTCTGGACCCCCCTCTCCCCAACACCTGAGACGGGGCAAAATAGCCCAGGACACACACTCAGAGGCCAGGCCAGCCCTGGAGAGAAGTTATCTACAAAAATGACAACGAGAAGGACTTGAGGCGGGTCAGACTCTTGTGCTCACTGGGTGTGATGGTGGGGGGGCATAAATAAAGACACGGATTGACTAGCCTTTGACGTACTTGGTTACAGTTAGAAACTTACTTTTATTTTAAAATTAAAGCTAAGATTTTTATATAATCACCTGACTACAGGAGCTGGGGCTTTTCAAAAACACCAGGTATTGTAAGACTTGTGTTAAAATTGTTAGTGTTGGCAACACTGCTGGAGCTCTTCCAGCCGTAAGTGCAAGACACATTCTGTGATTGGTGGAGGAAGGAAGAAAAGTAAGGACCAGAGAAGTCCTGAGTCCCCACCAAGCATCCAACAGGATATAAGCCACAACATCCCTGACTCTGAGGCTCCACAGGGATTCTCATTAATGTCAAGGGAGGTTGCATGTATGGACCCAGGGCAATGTGGTGTTCTCAGGTTTTACTTGCTGTGTTCACATAACCATGGGATACTGCTCAACAACCATGACCAGTAGCTTGACAGGTAGGCTGCCACTATCTATTATACAAGATTAGTAAATGGCAATGTAACAGGAAATAATTTGCTTGTGATATAATGAAGCTAGGGGAAGAATATTTGTTAAAGAGCTGTGTGCATTTCACTGTTATGCTTGCAGCATCTGCCCATAGATTATATCTGTGTTGTGAACTAAGGACACAGGCTCTGCTTTTATCAGTGATCCATAGTCCAAGGAGCTGCCTTCAAGGCTTCTGTGCCAAGAAAAAAGAGAGGAAGAGATGGAGAGAGGAAGAAAGGGGAAGAAGGAAGGAAGTGAAGAAGAAAGCAAGCAAGAGAAAGACAGAAAGGGAGCTCTCTCACTGCTTGGAATGGTAATGAGTATAAACATTTGCTGATGGCATATCTTTTATCCCAGTAAGTCCCATAGCTTCAGGCCCTTTCACTGCTGAGGGGTACTGATGAATGCCAAAGCAAGCTGGATATGTTGCTGAAAGCCATGAGAGTGAGGCAATGAGCATGTAAAAATAGCAGGACACACTCAGACTATTTAAACTTTTCATGCACCAAGTTTTGCATTAATGCGAATGGAGACTTTTGTGTGCCCAAAGGGTTATTTGGCAGCTATATGACACTTAGTCTATTTCACAGTTTGGGGCAGCACACAAAAAGGAATCAGACATACAAACCAAAGGATGAAAAAATGATGAAATTTTATATTCCAGAAAGCTCTTAGAATTCTGGGTATTTTTTAAACAAACAAAACAAAACCCTCTTCAGGAATACAAAACATCTGAGAATGAGATTTTGAAAAATAACGTTATTTCAATGCTAAAAAAAATCTGCCTCTTCTTTCTCCCTCCCTTGAATGCATTTTCTTTCTTCTGAATTAGAGACAGCTTCTCTGTGGGTCAGTCCAATCAACGTTACCTATTGATTCTATGGGGATGTCAGTGATTTGTCCAACATTTAGATTTCTCAAAAGGTAGTCGTATAAAAAGGACAAAGCTGGAAACCCCAAAGAGACCTGAGCCATGGGCACTGACAAGTCACCAACAAAAGAAACCAAATCATGGGCACCCCAACTTTACCAGCTGAGGGTTTCACTGGCTCCTTGCCAACAGCTCAAAACTAGCCCAGATCTCTTTGATCACTTACTCCTGTTCCTATCAAAAACCAATTATGAAAATCCCTTTGACTCCAGCTGCATAAGCAGTGGTTCTATACATAGAAATATTTCCCACAGACTATAGTTCCCAGCAAGCAGTGTTTTTCCTTGAGCTAAGCAGCCTACCACCTAGGTCAATGTGGAGCTCTTCAGATAGGAGACCTGGATTCTAACCCTGATCCTGCCACTGACTTTAGGAAAGTCACCTTACCTCTCTAGGCTGCTGTTTCCCCTCCTGCCTTTTGTCTGTCTGAGCTCTTTAGAGAACAAACCCTTCAGGACAGCAACTCTCTCTCTCACTTTGGGATGTATACACTGCAGTTGGGAAATATGCTTGGAGCTTGTGAAGCTGTACCTAGGCTAATGTTAATCTTGCTCAATCAAGGCTGATGGAGTTCTACAATGCCACCCAAACTGGAATTCCACTGAGTGCTATGTTTTCTTACCATTGTATAGCACCCCTGGAGTGAAAAGAGAAGTTTCTCCCTCAGAAGATGAAACACACTTTTTAGGAAATCCGCTCCAAGGTTTGGAAGAATCCCCACTCCCCAATTATGCTTTTTCCTTTACTGTTTCATTGTCACAACTGTTTGCCTAAACTGAGAAAATCCCTCATTTTTATCTCTCATTAGGTTGAGCAGCAACCTATTATTCTGCCTTCTATAGTACTAATTATTATGCTAGCTGCATGTATGCATGACTAATGAGCTACATTAAAGGCTGGGAGCCCTGGAATTTACAGAGGGAGAAGGAGCCAGGACTGTGATGCCAAATTGTGTGATTTCAGCACCTTTAAATTTTAAAAAAAAGTTCTTAGTGCTCATGAATCTTTTCCCCCACAGAAGTGGGGGGGGGTATATATTTCATCCTTTCTAATGGGAGAGAGTACCGCACAGAACGTATACTCCAATCTACCAACATGGCAGAGCATCCATTCACTCCACAGTGTCAGTCTGGTCATCCTTTGTGCAACTAGAGCAGCCTGTCTTTTTGAGCAATAAGTAGTTGTCTATCAGGCCAGGGATCCATTCAGACCACACCACAGTCAGCTCCTGCCACTAACTGACTACCAAGTCATTATGCCCAGATAGCAAGCAGTCTGTTCTGGTGACACAATGGTTAGCTGTACATCCTGTGTGCAGCTGGGTATCCCATCTTCTGCTATAGCGTCCAATACATTATAGCAACAGGCACCTGGTATATTTTGCTTCCAGATGGCAATCTAGTCTGACAGTGTAACAAGAAGAAGGACCCGAAGAAGAGCTCTGGGTCACTCGAAAGCATCTTTCACCAACAAAATTTGGTCCAATAAAAGATATTACCTCCTCCACCTTGTGTTTCCAGCATAGCAAGGCAACCAGCAACTCATCTTATTGCTTATACATCTGCTCAGTAAGGCGCAGCTTTATATTTTGTCACCTTCTAAAGGAAGATGTAAAAGAAATTCCCTGAATATAAACATAATATTCTGCTCAGAACAGAACTCCAAATCAAAGACTACAATGGAGACAGAGATATTTACCCTGAAAAATCATGCTCTTTTGATAAACATGAGGATTGGAAACAAAAGGAAGTAGCAGCCACTGCTTGGAGTATAGAATAGTCTCTGGTGTTCTTGATTCTGCTCCTAGATCTGCCACTGATTGTTTGTGTGACCTTGGATATGTCATTTCTATATCTCTGTCACCACGCCTCTCCACAGTGGGGATCATAGTATTTCCTGAGCTCACAAGGGTGTTATGAGGATTAGCTAATTGTTTTCTGTAAAGATTCTTAGATAAAAACTCACTGTGTGCTGCAGAGTATTAGCATTAGTATTTAGACATGAAATAAGCAAGAATACAAAGAAGATTATATTCCCTCTGGGATTTAGACCCCCATACTTGAGAAAAAGAGAGAATTGTACTGACAATCTGCCAGGAGCTCAAGGGCTGCACCTAATTTGTTTTACTGGAGCAGCCTGCAGCCACTTATACCTATAATATGGAAGCCCACAGGGATTTATGGTAACAGAATCCAGTGTTCATAGTGGCTTGATCCAAACAACCTTCTGAAATGTTGGGACTTGAAACTTCCTCAGGCCACAGCCTGTCATTAAAGATGAGCATGGCTGCAGTTTGTAAATGCAAGTTGAACTGTATTGGTATCGTGAGCAATAATAACTGGCTATCTTGGTGGAAGAGCAGATATGTGAAAAATGTATAAAGAAGAAAAATGGGAAGGAGGAAGGGATGGAGAAGAAGATAGAAAATATGTGTAAAAAAACCGAGAGAAAACATAGTGGAGTTAGAATGAAAGATGGCTACATTGCAGAATGACATAATAGTCGATATATACTGATCATTCAATCTCATATTATTTTAAGCCGAAGGATAAACTGTCAAAAATATGAGAGAGAAAAATAGATGGGAAGACAGGGAAAGTGAAAGGCATGGAAAGAGAGAAATGACCACTGAAACAACCAAGCTCAGTGAAAATAAATTCTCCCCCCTGAAAAGCAAAAGACACCTGACAATAACTCATTATTTTTCTGGTCAACTGGAACCTGAATAATCATCAATCAAATTTGGAAATAGGGCAGATATAGTTTATTGTCAATGATTTCTGCTCATCAATGCAAGTTGGCCACTACAGCAGCTGTACTCCAGAAGTAGCTGATTACTTCATATCTATCAGCATAGCTTAGAGAGACCTTGAACAGCACTTGCATGGCAGACACTTGATAGAATGTGTGATTGTACATGCTTGAGGAGATTCGGCAGCCTCTGCTGGGATTCCATGCTAAAAATTATTCCTTTCTCTCTCCCAGCCTATGATATGTTTTTGCATGGCCTCATTTGTGTAATAGACAAACTATGGCATCTGGGATATCAACACCATAATCTGAGTGCGAACAATTTCCCAATAAAAACGCATCAAATTCAAGAATGTGTCCAGTTTTTCATTCTGGGGTACAATAAGGTCATTATATTTTGATATACCAACCCAGGACCAAATCATTATAATAATTATATGCTGGATCCCCAATAAACTTTCACAGGAAAGTGCCTGTCAGAAAATTTAGTGGGTTCTGATTCTGTTGGTCCTCTTGTGAAAATACGGCAAAGTTTGAGACTCTCCATCTTCAAGCAGTGAATATTGAAAGTGGAGGGAGAGTACAATCAATACTTAAAGTTGCCAGCTATGCAGTACCAAGCAAACAAAAAAGGCTGAGGTGGATCGATTTCTGGTGAGTAAGAAATATGGGTGCATTTGAAACAAGCTTTCCAAGCTCTACAGTTTGTGTCTGAATTAATGAAATTCCACTTTCAGACAATGACAGATTGGACACAGCTTGAAGACTATTTTAAGGCCTTTCCATAGCTACTGATTAATAATGAAGAAAATGTATAAAAAGGGAATGAAAGCTCAGGTCGCCAGTTTCCCAAGCCTGAGGTTAATAAGTAGCTCCACTGATTTAGCTTAGCAGAGATTTTGCCAGGGCTCTCACAGGTTCCCATAAAAACCCAAATACGTACTTCCTAGTGGGGAAGCTAAAGGGAAGTCTTCAATATTTATTTTTCTCCCTCTTTATATGCACTTTTCCTTCTTGAAATACAAAGAGCAATCTTGCAGAAAAACAATCATCTTGCAAAGTGGCCAAGAAAATATTCACGTTAATGATAGGAAGACACATGGTTCCATCCTAGGACCAGTGTTGTTCCATATATATTAATGAGCTGGAAAAGGGGATGAACAGTGAGATAGCAACATTTGCAGATAATAAAAAGGTATTGTCCATCAAGATTGGAGATGATTATGAAAAATATAAAAGTGCATTTCATCAGTTTCATTCCCTTAGCTTAGTTAGGCCAGTGTTAGAAGTTCAAAGTATTGCACACTGGAAGAAATAATGTAAACTTCCAATACACCTTACTGTATTCTAAATTAACTGCATCACCTCAGAGAAAAGGGTATTATTCTGGATTGCTCGATGAAGATCTCGGCTCGATATATAGAAGTGGTCATAAAAAAAGGTACATAGTGAATGGGATGGTGAATAATAAAGAAAACATTAAATACCCATTATTTATATAAATCAATATATTCAGGCCCTCCCTTGAAATGCTGTAGTAAGTCAAGTCAACTCATCTAAAAAAGGATTTAGTAGTAATATAAGACAGAGGTTCTCAAACTGCGGTCCGCAGACTATCAGTGGACAACGAGCTCCATTCAGGTAGTCTGCAGATAGTTTCTTCTAACTAGCTATAGTTTATATAAGGTGCACACCAATACAGCCATACACAAGAGAACAAAGGGTCACCCCTTAATTAGTGGAGCTATGCAGGTGTGGACTCCACGAATTAAGTGCCTGGACCCTGGAGAAGGTACATATATAAGGTGAAGTGGTGGTCTTGGGGGAAATACAAGGAGGGTGGTAGACAAGAGTTGGGTGAGGTGGGTGAAATAGGGGGTAGGTGAGGGAGCACTGGAGTGAGAAGGAGGGGGATTTGGAATGTGCAGGGCTGCACAGCCAGAGTAAGAGATACATTTCCCAAGCTCAAGGGCTGCAGCTGCCAGGGAGAGATTGTCCTCCTTCCCAGCCTCAGTTCTGTGTTTGCTGTGGCTGGAGAAACTCTCTTCTCCTTCCCAGCCCCAGCTCAGTGGCTGCCGGGACGTGGGAGAGACACCCCTTGTTTCTAGTCCAACTCAGTGGCTGCTGCAGGGGGGAAAACAGAAAGAGAGAGCCCTTTCTTCCCAGCCTTATCTTGGTAGCTGTGAGGGAGGAGGAGAGACACCTCGCCCCAAACTGCTATCAAAACTGAATGGATATCACTTGTCCAGACAAGTGATTTCCATTATATTTGGGGAGAGGTACGGGAACCATTAAGGCTAGACTGTTACCTGGTGTAGTTCTGGCTCTTCAGAGTACAGTACTTCCATTGACTCTTAAGTAGCAAGCAGCACACTACTTGTGAAGGGTGCTGGGAAGTGTTTTGTAAGATAAAGACCTTATTTTCAAGCTATCCTACTACACTACAGACATAGTTTTAATTGGTCACATTTTTCAGTTGTGTACGTGTGGTTTTCATTGGATGCAGTTTAGCTAGCCTACCTATATTGGATTTATTGGTCATCAATGTCACATGCAAAGTACTGAACAAAAAAGTTAATTATTATTCAGGGATGTGTTAAGAGCTCTTATACAAAGCGCTTTACAATAGTTAGGTAACAGGACAAACAACAGCATTTGTAAAGTTCATTAAGATGTCCACTGAGACCTTCAACAATTCTCAATTGGTCCATGAAAAAAAAAATTGAGAACCACTGATATAGGAGAATTCAAAGAAGAGTAACAAGAAATATTAGTAATATGGAAAAAATGTATGAAGAGACGATGAAAACTAGTTGTGAAAAGGCAAACGGGAAGGAACATGATAAGAGTATATAAAATAATGGATGGTGAAAGAAGATAGTCAGGTATTCTATTCACCCTCTTTCATAACACCAGAACAGAGGGAAATTTAACACA
This sequence comes from Pelochelys cantorii, assembly GCA_032595735.1. NCBI lineage: Eukaryota > Metazoa > Chordata > Testudines > Trionychidae > Pelochelys > Pelochelys cantorii. The sequence goes on from CM064326.1 coordinate 243,959,472, forward strand.
ACTTAAAATCAACAAATTCAAGGATGAAAAAGGAAATACACTTCCACAGAACACACAATTAGTCCGCAGGAATTATTGCAACAAGATATGACTGAAGCCAAGAACTTGGCAGGATTTAGAAAAAAAAAACCCTGCATTTCCCCTGGCTAATGAGAGCATCAGAGTTCTAAAAGTAAATATTTTTAATGAAATTTAAGATGGGATATAAATCATCAAACTTCAGGGCCTAAGTCTAGCTGTATCTACTGGGGCTTAGGAGGTGGTTATCCCATGACTGCTTGCTGGAAAGTACTTGTATCTTCCTCTGAAGCATATGGTGCTGGCCACTATCCAGGATACTGGACTAGATGGACCATCTGGCACTGTTCCTATGGAATGATTTGGTCATATTGGCTTGGCTTGAAACTGAGCCCAAACAAATCTTTCTCTGTCTGTCTTTAAACAGGATAATATTCTACTTTGTATTCCCAACATTCAGTTGTTTGCTTGCTTTGTTTTCTTCCTTTCAGCCTAGCGCTGCTGGAGAGGTAATCAGAGCTTACCTTCCTGCTGGTAAAGAACAGAAATGTTGCTCTTAAAGCATAATGGCTACAGGTGAAAAAGATTAATCTGATGGAGAACATCTCATATATTGAACAGCTTCTAAACTCATAGCTGTTCATGATCACTGATGGGAGTAACAGCCAACCTATGACACTGCAGTTCACCAGCACTTAATAGGAGTTGCCGCATACAGGTAACAACGCATTCCATGCACTGCTCTGCACCAAAATAAAATGCTTCTCTCTTACTCACAAATTAAATAGGGTCCCAGTCTAACTGAGTACCATCCTGCATGGGCACCAAAATCCATCTGAAAATCCCCTCTTCCTCAAAAATACAGTCAGCATTTCAGCAGCAAGATTTTTTTTGGTCAGTTAAAGAAAGCTCCACCTAGATTTTTATGTCCTCCTGAAATACATTCTAATTTCTCACCCTAATCCCACCCCTCATTAATAATTCCATTAACACAGAGTTCCTATAACTCAGTATACACAAATGGGAGAATTCTGCTCTCAGATGAACCGCGTAGATTTCTTGTCCACCTTGAATTTCTCCATTATATTATATACTTGACTTCCACATGGAACTCCTGCCTATACATATGGAGTTGGGTACGGAAGCAGAGTGCAGCAGTGTTCCACAAAGATCTCCAGTGGAGAGTTAAGACTAGACATTATCCCTTCAATTACTATAATTTTCAAAGACAGAGACCTACATTTACAGCCATTTTTCATTTGCATTGTTTCAAATCATATGGAGTTGTGTCTTTAGATTAAGTTATGCAGTGCAGTCAGGCTTGTTATAACAAATATTTCAGCCCCCGAAAGCCTGTGTTTTTGCAATAGTTCAAACTTCCACGACCTCTCTCTATTCATGTAGCTCCATTCATTAACAGAGTGACTCAGTATCCTGATTCAGCAAAGCCAGTTCCCGTTTAATAAGGGCTGCTATAAAAATCCCCAACAAAGCTTTCTTAAAACAAACAAACAAACAAAAAAAATCTCGAAGACTTTTTCCACCACCTGACTGCATCTCTCTCCTAAACTGTTCCTCCAGCACCATTCTGCTTATCTCATTCTGCCCTCTTCTGTCAGTCATTGATAGAAAATGCTGACTCAGCAAAGCAGCAGAACAGAGCAACACAATAGTGAGGATAGGGATAGCAGAGGCCTTCTGGTAGTGTAAAATTAAGCTTTAGCCAATAACCTCCCACATTCAAAGTGATTCCATAAATGCACGCATGCATGCGCACGTGCACACACGCATATACACACAATTTTTATTTAAGAAGGTATGTATAATCTGAGACATAAGGGGCAGACTTACTCTATAGACCATTAGTGACCCAATGACATTTTACGGGTTCCTAATTTAAGCACCATCTGTCACTTTTAATCATATAGAGTAATTTTTTATATTTATTCAGAGAAAGAAAGCAATAAAAACCCCTGGTATCTGCTCAACCTCAGCTGATTTTCCAGTAAAAATATCATCTGCTCCAGCAAACACATGGCTATGTGGTATGCCCTATGTGGCCTACATGAGGCATGTTGTCAGAGACACAGTGGGACTTTAAGCAGTCTAAGCACCCACTATAAATTATCCTGTACCTGCTGCTACCGCAGCAGAGTTCATTAAAAAGTTCAAGTGATTAGAAAAAAAACAAGTTCGCCTGATATTGACAAAGAGAGTCTGTGACACATGGAAACAGGATGAATTGGTGAGACATATGGCTGTCCACGTATTGGGAATTGCATTGTCAATTACAGCAAGAGTCAGCAGAAAGCCTCTTCCTCCTCCCACCCATACCTTAGTAAACACTTCTCTTAGATTTGGGACTACATGATCCAAAGTGCACAGAACAGTCATTGACTTTTCAGTGTTAGTCTAGACACACTAAGCAGCAGGGAGAATAAACTCTTCTCACCATGGCTTGTCAGAATAGTGTTCCAATCCAAGGGAGAGCTGCGGCTTTTCAGCAGGTAGTTAAAAGTCAATAAGGATATAAGAAAAAGTTATTTGTGTAGTTAGAAACATTTTCTCTTTCTGCTATTAGTGCATTCCCATCAATAGGGGATGTGTGAAGAGCTTCTGTACTCTGAAGCCATGAGAGCATCAACACCCATAGTTAAAACAAACTGGTGGCAGTATATTTGCAGTGGGATTTTAGTGTGGGATTCTAAATCCTTATACAACCTCCTATCTGTCAAGATCTCAGGACTGCACAGCTCGGACACATTTATTCCTGGATGGACGTTCAGATTCAGGAGCAGTGTTATGGCTAGGAATGCACAAGAAAGTGTAATCCAGCAGGGCTGACAGCCACTGGAGGAGGGCCTAGGGCAAGGTATGTGGGGGACCAACTCCACAACTCTGGAAGGAGCAGGGCCTCAGGTGGAAAGGGCGGGACCGAATGCAGCCACCCCTCAGTATCGCCCGGACCACAGTATACACCCCACCCTCTCAAGCCCTCAGAGCCGTGCAGAGCGGTGGAGTGATACTCCAACACTCTGGCGGCAATTCAAAGGAGGCCAGGGCTCCAGCCGTCACTGCTACTGCTGTAGCAGCGGTGTCAGTCGGGTGCCCCAGGTCCCTTAAAATCACCAGGCCCTAGGGCAATTGGTCCCTTTGCCGCCTCCCCCTCCCCCCGCCCTGGTCAGCAGGGCTTTCTCAACTGACTTCACACTAAGGCATGTGGTAATCTAGCAGTAATTGGATTTACGTCAAATAGTGTATCACTAGCAGCAAATGAGCTGTACCTTGAGGTTTGGGTTTGGTAAGCTTCCCGCAGGGTTTTGAGATGGTGACTGTTTTCTGGCAGTCAGCATTGTGAAGAGCTCTCTTCAGGTTTCCAGTTCGAGTCTTCAGGGCGGTATTCAGGTCGCATTCTCCCCAAGCCTGGAACTGGTATTTACACTCTGCTGCAAAGAGTGTGGGAACACAAAGAATTTTTAAAAAAGAATCATGGAGCATGAATAAATGTTACCCAAGACTAATCAGGCAGGTACATACTGCCAGTGATTTCAGACAGGTGCATTATACATCCAAAGAAGTGGGGGAGAGCAAACATTCAAGGGAAATTTTTAGAGGTATTTTCTTCCCAAATATGACCCAATTTAAAAACATAATTATCTTGTTCTTGCTGGGTACTGGATTAATGTTATAAACAGGAAAGTACTTTTTAAATACAGAAACTACAATAGAAGAGAAAAGTTAGTGGAAATTTCCTCCAGATTCAAAAGGCCTGATTGTCCACTGCCTTGCAGAATCAGTTACAAATGAGGTATGAAAAGTTGCAAACCATAATAATAATATATTGCAATTACTTACTATGGGTGTAAATGACTACACAAGGTGTGAAGCTAGTGAGAATCAGACCATTAATATCTATTTTTTCTCATCAAGAAATTAAAATATATTAAACCACATATATTTGCTTGTGCTCATTGTGCTGCTGTTTACACATCACTCACTGTATAAAGGTTTATGGTTCTATCACTGCAGAGGTGGTTTCCACAGACCAGTTCTCACTAGTGAAGAGTTAGAACAAAAAGTTCAGAGGTCTGATCCAGTTCAAATGTGCATCCAAACTTTTGTATATTTCTCTGAAAATGAATTATCCAACCTCTTGAGTTTGCAAATAGGGCCAGAAATACTACAAGTGCCCAGGTGCAGCACAGGATCTGCCAACTCCAGAACCTCTGCACGGACTGCCTGCAGCATTCATTGTAGTGTCATCATCAGTTCAAGTTATATAAGCTGTTTAGTAGAGAAGGGCTGAGTCTACAAGGGCAACCATATACCTGAGTCCTGGTTACACAGGAAAAGCAGAGTCATATATTAATCTTTCATTTATTAAATAGTATGGCCTTTCTCCACTCCCCCAACAAGTCACAGCCACTCACTCAAGAGGCTGCAAATTTTATATCGTGTTCCATAGTGAAGACTGCAGTACTCATGGGGGTATTCACAACTGTGGAAAGGCAATAGATAGTAGCTTTAAGATGTTGCTGGGCCTCTGGGGGCTGTACTGGTTTGGTGGATGTCCTGCCAGTAAGATCTCTCTACTAGATCTGGGTGAATATTTTCATAAATATGAATAAATACGTTTATTAATAATAATAATTATTATTTATTTATTAATGTTGTTATTATTATTGAAAATTATCTGAAAAATGCCAATTCAGAGCGCTAAAAACTATCTTTGAATTAGGGTCAAATTTGGCAAATAACCTCAGTTGAACAAAAAAAAGAAAGATTTTTTCCCAAAAAAAGTAAAAAAAAAGTTAGTTTTGACATTTTTTAAACAAACCATTTTGTTTTGAAATGTTGAATGACCCAAACAACTTTGTCTTTATCCTACCCAAAATGAAAAACCTAACAAAAAAAAAAACCAGTTTCTGTTCAATACTAACCAATTCCCCTCCCCCCTCTCCCAGACTTCTCAGCTTGGCTACCACATTTAAAAAATCAGATATTCACTCAGTTCTCTCTTCTACCCTGAAGATCCTGTCTTCTGATGGCCTAAATAAGCAGTTACTCAAATCCTGTCCTTGGAGGCCTGTAGGGTTGCCAGGTGTCCAGTTTTGAACTGGACAGTCCAGTAATCGAGCTTTCTGTCTGTGAAACAAATCGAGAACAATTTCTATGTCCAGTATTTTCTAACAACAATTCAATGTCTGGTATTTTCTAATTAAGAAAGTTTTATTATTATCATGAGTATCAGTACGTAGCTGCGTACTGCCTGGCTGGTAGATACGCTCACACTGCGTGAGCGTATCTACCAGCCAGGCAGTACGCAACTACACAGTAGAGAGGAGGGAGGCGGGGCCGGGGTGGGATGGAGTCCCCAGGCTGGACTCGCCCATGCGCCCCGCCGAGACCATGCACGGGACAGGCAGCACCCCAGGATCTACGTATTCCCGGGCCTGCTCCGCTCCCCGCTGGCTAGTTCCCGCCCTTCTCCTCCCCCTCTGGCCAGCCCCGCTCCTCTCAAGCCCCTCCCAGACAGCCCCGCTTCCCTCCCAGCCGGTTCCCCCCAGCCCTGATCTGAGATCAAGTGTGTCCGGTATTTTTTTGAAACCATCTGGTAATCCTAGAGGCCTGTAAAATCCACCTTCTCACACAGAGTGTATGTCAGTGAAACACCTCCTGAATAGGCTGTAATCAGATCTAGTGAGGAAATAGTTTCCCCTCCTTTGTCTGACCCTTAAAACTCAACAAAAATAAAACAGAATTTTAAAAGAATCACATGCATTTCCATTTTAAAAGCTATTTTTCATACAAAAAAGTTAGGGTAAGATTTCCAATCAGCTCTAGTTGTACTGACCATGAAGCACTGCAGAGAGAGGCAGAACATGCACATCTGCTGTCTGCCCAGGGTGAGCATACACAGAGGGTCACTTCCCAATACTCAAATTGGAGATAAGTAAATCACTTAAGACATGTCAACCCTTACCTCCAAACTGCTTCTTCCAGTTGCAGGGGATCTTACACCTTTGGGTCTTCATAGTTTGCTTGCACTCAGCTCCAGTACGTGTACCCTCACGGGTCCCTAGGCCACAGTCTCCACTGGTGGGTACACACACACTCCACTGCCACTCCCCACAGTCAGACTTCTTTACTTTTTTCTCTGGATGGTGCCAAGGAAACCGAACCAAAACAAGAAAAGTGGCTAGTACCCAGCCAAAAACATCCACTTTAAACAGCTCGACAGGTAAAAGAGCCTCTGATACCATAACTGCCTTGAATGGATCAAAACTGACGTTCTCACAAGATGCTGGAGATTGTAAATTGACTGCCTTTCTAGAGGCTGACCTAGTATGGACTCCAGACTAGGGATGCCAATTTTCTAATCCCACAACACCAAATACCCCTGCCCCACCTCCTTCCCTGAAACCTTGTCCATGCCCTGCCTCTTTGCCAAGATCCCACCCCCCAGACTCTATTCCCTCCATCACTTGCCCTCCTCCATCCTCACTCACTTTTACAGGACTAGGGCATGGGGGTGAGGTATGGGATGGGGTGGAGGCTCTGGAATGGGGCCAGTAATGAGGGGTTTGAGTGCGGGAATGGGCTCCAGAACATACATAAGACCATAAGAAGGGCCATACTGGGTCAGACCAAAGGTCCATCTAGCCCTGTATTCTGTCTTCCGACAGTGGCCAATGCCAGATGCCAGAGGGAATCATTGAGTGATCCTTCCCCTGTCACCTATTCCCAGCTTCTGACAGTGGGTAGAGACACCATTCCTACCCATCCAGGCAAGATATAGGCCAGAAGTTTATGCTTAGAGTTTGTTTCAAGAGGGATTGGGAGTATGCTGTATTGGAGCCATGCTAGTTCCAGGATACTAGAGTGACAAGGTGGGTGAGGTAATATCTTTTATTAGGCCAACTTCTGTTTGTAAGACAAACAAGTTTTCCAGCTTTCACAGAGGTCTTCTTCAGGTCCAGGAAATGTGTTCAGTGGCACAGCTAAATACAGAGAGGAGCAGATTGCTTAGCACAAGCAGTTAAGACATACTTCAAAGGACAATTCAGGGTGAAGTTGCCGGCTAAAACCTCTCCAATAAGGGGGCAAGGAGGGGCAATAAATAAAAAAAAATCAAGCTGGGGAGAGTGAGGCTTAGTGGATTATAGATTGTGATAAAAGGTCATAGATCCAGTGTCTCTATTCCACGGCCTAACAAAGTTATGAAGCTCTCAGGCTCAACTTTTGAAGGTGTTGTGCTGGTTTCCTGTATGGATGAGGACTGAGAGGAGACCAGGCCTTTTATTTTTGTATCATACCATCCCTCTTATCAGGACACTCTCCCTGAATTTTGGAGGCAGAGGTTAAGCTAGCAGGGGAAAGATGTGTCAGTATATCTGAATGCGGATACAAATTTCATTACTGATGGCAACCCTCCCTACTTTTATAATGGCCTAAAACACCTCCAGAGATAGGTGTTATAAGAATCCAGTGCACTGGAGTGCTGATAAGAAACTGGACTTCATTTCATGTTACATGAGCTTAGTCTGCCGAGAGAGATTAACTGAACTGCCAACCACACGTATTCAAAAATCATGAGTCAGGTCTCAAAATATCATAAGATATTTTAAATAATACATTACAGCAGTTATTTGCCTTCTGGTTTTTTGCACCTTCATGGTTCATATTTTCTAGCATTTCTCTGTATCCACAATGGCTGGAAACATACTGTCTGTTTTGAAATGAAAGCTCAGATTCTGAAACATTCATAGGTCTCACAGTTGTAGGCGTTTAAGTAAAATTCCAAAAATCATGACTCTCATGTTGAAAGGCATAAGAATTGGCAACATCTAGGTTTGAAATCTAGGTCTGAGTTTTCCATCTCAGGATCATCTCTATTTAAAATAAGAATGGAGTCATTGCTGATCAAAAGCACTTACCAGTAGGTGCGTGTTTGTCAGATCCTATGCAAAAAAAAGTCTGTCCAATTCCTAATGGATGGGTTTCCATGTCACATAGGCAAGATCTTTGTTGTGTGTATATTCAGAGTAGGTAAGGCCAGTTTTAAGCCAGACCATCCTCTTTTTGTGTGCTTTGTCCCAAGTTGTCCTTCATCCAGTACTGAGACGAAACCAGACAGGGGACACCATTTTGAACAGTGTACCACTCTGCCCCTGCCAGCATGACCAGGCATGTGCCAAGTCATGTAAATATGGGCAGGGTCACACTATTCACAGAAGTACTAGAACATCTGGTATTCTGGAAATGTGCGAGTGGCCACTACTTCGGAGGCCAATGAAAGAGCAAGGTGACTGAATCCTACTGGGCACCTCTCCAATGATCCAGGGGAGCTCAAGGACAGGGCAGTGCTGAGAAAGGCTGTGCTGCTGTTTCTATGCCATACCTGTCCTTTGTTTAAAAAAAGAGCGTCAGCGGCTGTCAAACTGGCAGCTTTCACAGACACTAATTTCTGTTCTCCCACTTAAATGAAAACATGTCACTGCAGCAAATCCCTAGTCTGCATGTCAAAAAGTTAATGATTCTCCTGAATTTCATAATAAAGACAAAAGCATTTGACATTCTTCTATCCATGAAATCTATCTCAGGGAAAAAAGAGAGTGAATTAAGTTCAATCTTGGCATGCAATACCCCAACCATTCTGTACTAGGAAATAGTATGTAATACACAGATTTTCTCATGTACCTTATCCTAACACCACTGGCTGTGTCTAGACTGGCTGCTTGAATTTGCGCAAGAACACTGACGATCTAATGTATGATCATCAGTGTTCTTGCGCAAATACTATGATGCTCCCATTCGGGAAAAAGCCCTCTTGTGCAAATGTATTTGCACAAGAGGGCCAGTGTAGACAGGGGAGGACTGTTTTGCGCAAAAAAGCCCTGATGGCGAAAATGGCGATCGGGGCTTTCTTGTGCAAAACTGCATCTAGATTGGCATGGATGCTTTTCCGCAAAAAGTGGTTTTGCGCAAAAGCGTCCGTGCCAATCTAGACGCTCTTTTCCGCAAATGCTTTTAACGGAAAAACTTTTCCGTTAAAAGCATTTATGGAAAATCATGCCAGTCTAGACGCAGCCACTCTGTTTAGCTATTCCATTTCTGGCCACCGCACAGAGCTCTCTCAATGTACTATATTCCTGACCTGTAAAATCCCTGCTCTTCCAGTGTACTTCCTGCCCTAGTCCAACCACACATACAGTTCTCCCACTGCGCTTCAGTCTGCCTTACAGGGCATGTCTATACTGGGAAATTATTTCTAAGTAACTAAATTTGAAATAATAACTCCTGAAATAACTATTGCAAAATAAGCTTTTTTCCCTGAGGAAAACAGGAGTACAGATTTCAAAATAACCAGCCTGCTATTTCAAAATAATGGGCTTGGATAGTGTGGGCACTCTGCTTATTATTTTGAAATAAGGGGGTTGGTATTCAACATAATTCCCTAACGTAGACCAGGGCACAGTGACACCTGATATTCAGTTTAGTTCTGGGTCACCCACATCTTGGAAATGTACCCCAGTCCTCATATGTAGCACTGCTGTTATTCCAGACTTTCACACACAGTCAAAAATCACCAACTGGTTTCAGACTTAATCTGTAATAGTCCCTGCTTTCTAAACCCTGGGTCTTCGTGCACTGCCCTGGTAAGACACCTCAGTCTTGAGCTGCAGATTTCTTTGCTATTCTACAGTTCTGCCAATGCATCTCCTCCCTAACTATTGCCAGGGGTCGTGTTGTTCTCTTCACAAATATTTTTCCCCTAAACAGTCATGGATGGATCTATGATTTGAGTTTTGTGCCAGCCAGCTTTGGATTCTGAACTGGGATGGAATGTCACCCCTACCCAATGGAGAAGAAGCAAATGGTACTCAAGAAACCCTCTCACACGTACCAAATTAGTTTTCTTTTAATCAGTTGAGGAGGAAAAATGGAGAGGGGGGGAGAAACAACTTTATGCATCCCAAAAGTAAAATACAGTGGGAAAAACAGTATATGAAACATACTGATAAATACAATAAAGACTAGGGATGTTAAGAAACAAGTAATTCATTAATCATGTAGTTGACAAAAATTTTGTCGACTACACGATTAGTCGATAAGGGGTAGCACTGCTTCCATTCAATCCTGGCTCCTGCCAGTTTCAGCAACTACACCTGCTGCGGCTCTGCACTATAAGCACTTGTAGTGGGGTGAGCCAGGACTGAGCCAGCCTACCTGCGTGCTTAGGGCCAGGACCAGCATCAACCCCCGCTGCAGCTCTATAGTATAAGCACTAGGAGCCGGTGCACAGGCAAGGCTGGTTAGTCACAGCTCGTGCCAGGACACGGTATAACCCCCCGCTGCAGCTCTGCAGTACAAGTACTAAGAGCTGGAGCAAGAGGTTGATGCCATGTCCCAGCACAAGCGGGGACTAAGCCAGCCTGGCCATGTGCCAGCTCAAAAATTTACTTGGGGGGGGGGAGATGGAAAGTGTTGCGTATAGTTGATAATGTTAACCAATAAGCACCTACTTATTGGTTAATCATTTAGTTGAGTACACTGTTGCATCCCTAATAACAGTGGTTTTCAAACTTTTTGTCCCGTGACCCACCCAGCTCAACGCAAACCTTTCTGCAGATCACCAACTGTTAATAGAAACTCGCAGTTAAATTATATAATTATGCCAGAGCCATCTTGCTAGTGCTGCAGCTACGAAGATCAGTTTAAGTTAACCAGTAAGAAAGGAAATATTAACTGAAATTATCAAACAGATTAAGTGCTTTGACTTTCTCATGTTAGTTTACCAAATGTCATTTTAAATAAAGAAAAATATTAATTTATGTTTCAACATTGTCTTTATTTATGGCAGGGCTGGGGAATGTTTTCTGGGTCAGAGGCCACTGACCCATAGAAAAATCAGTTGGGGACCACACAAGTGAGAAGCCAAAAAAAAAAACCCTCCAAAACCTCCCAACCCTCACTGATGTGGGCCCCAATTTAAACACCTCACTCCCATGGAGGTGGGGGACAGGGAGGACTGAGGCTCAGGGCTTCCCATAGACCAGATTTACTTTTCTGGGGTTCCACAGTTAGTGGATTTTGTAGACCCCCCCTTAGGCTCAAGGGTGGGGACAAAAATGAGGGGTAAACTGTGAGGGACAAGGATGAGGGTGCAGGATCTGGGCAGAAGTTGGGGTACAGGAGGGGGTGATGGTGCAGGGCCTGGGGGGAGGTAGGGTGCAGGAGCAGGCTGGGAGTAGGGTGTCGGGCTAGGGGGCAGGGGACAGGAGCAGACTGGCCAGAGCAGAGGGGAGTGGGCTGGGGGGTAGATAACTGGTCAGGGGGGAGGAGAGGGCTGGGGGTGTGGGGACTCTGTGGGGGTGAAGGATCTCAGTGGGGATGTGTGTGAGGGGGTGGGGTGCAGTGTCTGGGCATGAGAGGAAGGGGGGCACTTACCTGCCTTCGTGCCCACTGCTGCTCCTAGACACCGTGTAACATGGGCCTCCCCACTGCTCCCACTGGTTGGATTCCGGCCAATGGGAGCAGTGGGGAAAGCCTCTGGACAGCGCATCTGTGCGCTGCCATTCCCCCAGCTGCGGGAAGGGATCAGCAATGCATGGAGTGGCTTTTTCCCCGCAAGCTGGATCGCACACAAAGTTCGAAACTTTCTCCCTGCCATCCCAGCAGAAAGCCAACACTGGCACTCCACCTCGCGGGACGGGGGGGAGTGAGGTTAGACTGGAGCACCAGCACAGGTTCCCCTCTCCGAGGGAACTAAGGGGGGGGGGGGTTGAGCTCCAGCTACGGACCACCTGTAAGGCATTCGCAGACCACTAGTTATCCGCAAACCTCACTTTGAGAACCACTGCCTAATAAAGATATTTAGGCCTAAATCATCAAATATTTAGACATCTAATTCCTATTGAATTCCAAAATTATTTCAGTGGGCATTAAATGCTTACATACCTTTGACGATCTGGGCCTTGGAAATAAACAGCTTGATCATAAACTCACTGAAGTCAATAGCAAAACTGTCATTGACCTGAGTAGTGAAAAATCTGATCCTAGGCCCACTCTACCGTCCTCCATCCCATATCTCCTGCATAATTAATTATATTTTACCTTACCTGGTTTCTCTTTTTTGCCAGCCTCGGTAGTACCCATGGCTGCCAGAACAAAAATGAATGCCAAGAGGGCAACTGTGAACATTCGGCGCTGTTGTTGCTGCTGCATTCTGAAAGAAGAAGGAGTATGTTCAGCTTTGGGAAAGGTAGATAGGGTCAGACTGCTTGAGAGAAAAACACCAATCAAGCATTGTAATGGAGTTTTCCTCTTCCTGCACAGAAGACAAAGCCTTTGAAATCTTCCTTATTGCTGAAATTCCTTATTGGCCATTTTCATCCCAAAACCACTGCATTCCCAACGCAGCACTTTTGTTTTACTATGTTGTGTACATGTGTATGTAGTGTAGGTTTAGCCATATCACTGAGAAAGACAAGTTGGGTATGAGGTAACATCTTTTATTGACTTGACTTCTGTTGGTAAGGGAGACCTGCAGAGAACTTGTCTCTCTCACAAACAGCAGTTGGTAAAATGAAAGATGTGACCTCACCCAGCTTGTGTCTTAGGATATGTCTGCACTACAAAGTTTTTTTTCAGAAAAACAGCCATTTTTCCAAAAAAACTTCAATTACGTCCACACTGCAATCGTGTTCTTTCAGAAAAAATTGAAAGAACAGAGGGGCTTTTCCAGCATTGGTAATCTTCTTTTTATGAGGCAGAAGCCTTTTTCCGAAAGAGCTCTTTCGGAAAAAGGCATGTGTGGACAGGGAAGAGGGAGTTCTTTCGGAAAAAGAGGAAAGAGGAAAAAGCACAGGTCCCCTAGGGGCCACACCATCCATAGTAATCACAGTTTAAATGCGGGATAGCGTCCATTCGATGTGGATGCTATCTTTCGAAAAAGCAGATCGCTTTTTCGATACTCTTTGGCAGTGTGGACGCTCTCTTTCAGAAGAAGTGTTTTTCAGAAGATCTCTTCCAGAAAAGCTTCTTTCAAAAGAAGCCTGCAGTCTTGATGTAGCCTTATAGATAATACAGGAATGATAGAAACTTGGGAGAAATTATAGAGTAATGATTAAAGTAGGACACAGAATAAGGATTCCTGGATTCTAATCTCCAATCTGTTACAGACTTGTAATGCAATATTGAGCAAACCCCTTATCCTTTGTCTCTCTTTACCCATCTGTAAAAAGAGGTTAATGCTACTTAACCGTTTGGTCAAAGTTCAAGAGTATTTTTGACATAATTGATATTTTCAAAGTGCTTTAGGATCCTTTGATGAAGTGTATGTAGATGAAAAGTGAATTAATCATCATTAGAGCTCCCTGGTCATACTTTCACTTTTCCTTCTCCATAGATTAATATCCATGTATAAAAAGGGTTCAACTAACATGCCCATGAATGGACAAATCACAAACAAAATGTGTTTTCCCCTGGACTACACTGACCAACTACGCATTCTAAGTGATGCTCAGATCTAGACTTGGGGTGCAAAATTCAAATACAAATATGAATAAATGTATATTTGCTCATTGGTGAAATGTCACTTCCTAGCCTCCCAGTTGAATCACTGACACAGAAGCTAGGACTGATCTGACTTTGCAGGCCTGATGTTCCAACCAAAGCTTCTGCAAAGATTTTCAGGCAAGAACCATTTTCTCTTTCACCTAGCCTTCCTGCATTTTGTGCTGCAGTATATGCATTTACTGCCAAGGATGAAGTGACTACAAGTTCCAGCTACTAAGTCAGCTTTAAAATGCAACCAAATTTATATTACTAACAGAGCCATATGAAAATTTGAGGTCAAATTATTTATTTGCTGAAAACTGCAGTTTCAGGTTCACCAAAACTATTCACAAATGTGGCTTGAATTGAATGCTTCAGCTGGGAAAAATGGGAGGAAGGAATTTTTTAAGTGAAAATGTTTCATTTTGACATTTTCACAATGAAATTTTGTGAGTTTTTGTTTCAAAATGACAATGCATTTCAAAAGGTAGTCAGATTTATTTTTAAGGGAGTAAAAATGCTTTTTCATTTCAGGTCAAACAAAATATTTCTTTCAACCAAAAAAATTCATTTTGTTTTCACCAAGAAAAAACAAAAAAATATTTTTTGAGTCAACATGAAATGAATTTTTTTCTGATTTTTCAGTTCAGCCACCACACCAAAAATCTTAAGAGCCAACTTGGCATTCCCTCTCCTGAGTTACACCAAGTGCACTCCTCTGCTGAAGCAGACAACTGAGATCATAGTGTCTGTGAAAGTTTTGGGATACAGTATCTATAAAGGATGTGATATGGAAAACAGACATATTATTCTGCTTCATTTACCGGTCCAAATACAAATCTTATTCAATATTACTTTCTCAAAAAACTGAGTTGGGTAAATAATTTTTGTGATAAAGATTATAACAAAATTGTTTCAGTGCAAAACTGGGGTTTTGACTGCATGAACAATTTCATGGAAAGTATCTGTCTCCTTGAAGATTTTTTACTTTTCTATCTAAAAACTGATATTTTTTAGCTTTTGAAGTTATCGGGCAATGTTTTTTGGAGTTGGGGGATTTTTTAAATGAATAATCAACATATTCCAAGAGAGAAAATGTTTGATCTATCAATGAATCAGTGACCTATTATTTTAAGTCCAGTCATTGGTGGAGTGGAGTCACTAACACAAATACCAACAAGACAGATGGCACTAATGGGTACCCAATACCTTGTGCCATTTTCATTAGAGTAGCCAAGGAACAAATGGGCATAGAGGTTGAATTACCTCTCTGTAGTCCTTACAGTTCAAGACTGAGGTACATTAGTAGTGGGGCATGTAATATATGGAGAACACTAATACCATGGCTGTCAGGACACAGTCTGCCCTCCAGATATACAGAGAATTTCCTTCTCTGAACTAACAATCTGGCAGCTTTCACAGGAGCTTCTCTCATTTGGGGCCTTTCACCTGTAAAGATGCAAAATACGGTCTTCAATGAGCACTGTATCCAGCCCTTAAGCATTTTTTAAATTGAAAAATACAAAGAGTGACCTGATTTTCTGGAGCCATCCTATATTTCTATTATAGAATTTTCTAGGAGACATCAAAACTCTACAGCAAGGGAATCACTCTCTATTCAATTATACAGCTTGTTAGAAGTATTTCCATAGACTCAGTCCTATTAAAAAGCCTTAATGGTTTCATTTCTATTACTGTACTGTAAATTCTTATGTTTCCCACTCCAAAAGATAATAATAAATAACAAACAATACAAGAAGTTTACACTTGAGAGAGGGGTCTCTACGTACTAACTGTAAGATGTAGTTTAGAAGTACATATAGCAAAACAAAATATGGGCATGCACTGGAAATCTATTCAATGACCAAGGTCACATTAGGTGATTTATTTTTACATATGTTAGGAATCTGCAGTGCTTCTACTACAAACTGAAACCCCACAGAGGCTTGAGAGTGTGCCTGGCACTTTAAATCTGCCCATGGCAGCACAGGACCAATTTGGGAAGTTTTTCCAAGCTGCTGAAGCAAAGTCTGAACCTGAGGGCATAATACATCTGCTTGCAGTAAAGGCTGGCAATCAGGTGCCGACAGTACCTCCTTGATGAAATGCAACAAACAGGAATTGTCTGACACAATGCACAATATTTTTCATTGCCTCACACAAATATCTAATCTGATGTCACTGATTGCAACTGCAAAGTTACAGAAGCCCTCTTGTACTCCACAGACTGGCAGGGACAGTGCTACAAACAGGCTATAGGCATCACAGTATCCCTTGTCTGGAGGAGTTGGTACAACATGTTAGAAGTTTCTCAGAAAAATGGGAAATCCCAAAACACGCTGCAACCATCTGTTGTCAAAAGCACATGTGGATATTTTCATACTAACACCCTCAATTTTCCTTGAACTATTAAAACTGTCTTGAATGCAGGGAAGGGTTTTTTTTTTTTTTAACAAAAAGGGCTTTTTCTGTAAAAATGTCTTTTTTTAAAAATAACATTTCTTGAAAAAATTAGGTTTTGGGGTTTTTTTCAAAAAATTGTGACTTTTTTATTTTGATACTTTTGCTAATGTTTCCAATGAAAAATTTGATTTAAAAATACTGCCAAAAATGTTGTAGCAATTAAAATGGGTCCATTTTGAACCTTGCAAAATAGGCAGAACTTGGGTAGCTATGCAATTTTCATACATTTTTAAAATTTCAATCATAAACAGCGCTTAGTGTTCTGAAGGAAAAGCTTTTCTAGAATCCCATGTGAAAGCAGGAACAGCCCCCCCCCCCCGAACAATTAGCAGTCACATTCACAACCCGTAGAAAGATGCAGATGAAATGGGAGAAAGTAGACATCTATGGGGAAAAGTGGCATCAAGAGGCAATGAAATGAAGCAGTGAACATGAGAGAAACTGATAAAAGGAGAAAGTGGTTAGGACAATTTAAATGGTGAGTTGCACTGAGTTTGATAAAAGGAATAAATAGCGTAAGACAGAAAAATCATGGACACGGCTAAAAGATGAAGAAAATAGAAACATACATTGGGAAGAGAAAGAAATTATTAACTGGACTTAGTAAGAGAGTGAGAGAAAATGTGAAGTGGATAATGAGAAGAGATGCAGCTTAATTGAAGTTCACTGTAGCAAGTAGCATCTCTTGAGTAAGATGAAATACACAAATCATTGTGATGTAATGATTCCTTTCAATATCAGCTCTAGTGGGGAGAGAGAATTAAAAGAAAAACAGAAAAGGAGGTGGCAGTCAGAAGATGGATTTTATCTGATGAGTTGAGCTCCACATCAGATGTCAGAAAATAAGAAAGCTGGCCAGAAATCCTATCAGGACAGCATTTTCTTAAAGGCTTTCTGGTTCTGGGTGTACCTCAGCACCCTAGCCACCTCTGGGTATGTTACACAGCAGGGCTAAAGTCGGAATAAGCTATGCAACTTCAGCTACGTCAATTGCGTAGCTGAAGTCGAAATAGCTTAATTCTGCTTTAGGCGCTGTCTACACAGCAGGAAGTTGAAGGAAGAACATTCTTCCTTCGACTTCCCTTACCCCTTGTAAAATAAGGGCTATCATAAATTGAAGTAAGAAGTCCTCCAGCTCGACGTTATTTTGAAATAAAGGCTTGTAGTGTAGATGTGCACTATGTTATTTTGGAATAACGTGAGTTATTCCAAAATAATGCTGCTGTGTAGATGTACCCTCCTTTACCATTCCTGTTAGACCTCAACCCATTTTTTATGATCATACTAATCTCCCCTGACTTTCTTCATATTCTTGCTACATTGCTGCCTATGATAGACACAGCCCACACTAGTTCAAGCAGGGGAGGAGTTAATTCCCTGTAAAGGCTGCTCCACCCCAAATCTATTTGGCTTGAGACTTAGCGGGAATATTTGTACCTAGGCCCATCAGAGCATATAGTTAAGCAGGAAGAGTTACCTTGGGGCTGGTCACAGTAACAGTATCCTGTGGAGGAGTGGCTTAATCTGTCGGGTAAAAGAGAGAGAAGTAGAAAGGTTGTATAAGCACCCAAAGGACAAATAGGAAGCCAAAGGACTCAGAAAATAACTTTAATTATACATAAAGAAGTAGCCAGGGCAAAAATAACTGAAAGTGTTCAATGCTTGGACCATTCACTCACTTCATTTTC
Organism: Pelochelys cantorii; assembly: GCA_032595735.1. Taxonomy (NCBI): domain Eukaryota; kingdom Metazoa; phylum Chordata; order Testudines; family Trionychidae; genus Pelochelys; species Pelochelys cantorii. The sequence goes on from CM064326.1 coordinate 243,977,201, forward strand.
AGGATCAGAGCTCCTCAGAGATGGTAGATGGTGGACTCTCCAACGCCACCATATCAAGATGGAACCTAACCTCCAACTAATACCCCAAACAACCTCCATTTACACTCTCACACACATCTTCCATGCATCATCCCTTTACTTTCTCACTCTGTGTTGACAGGTTTGTGTTGCTTGGAGACAATTCAGGATGCAAACTGTAACATGGTATCACCACAGATACCATATTCACCCCTTTAACTAGATTCATAATTGTGGTCCCCATAAGAATAACACGTGCAAAGGAAGGATATTGGACAAATCTGTTTATGTGTCCTCCCAGTGCTCATTCTTCCTGTGGTATCTGTTCTCTCTCACGTGAGATGCCTGCATTCTGAAACACTGATTTGTGATACAGTGGTGTCATGTTCCATGGGGTGGACAAAGGTCCAGGGGCCGCAATCAATACTTTGGTGCAGATTGTCTGTCTTGTTCTGCTCAGGTGGCATAAAGGGAGGGGAAACCACCCATAAGTCCCTTGAGGGAGGTTGGCCCCAGTGTCAGGAGTCCCCAGCAGGACAGATTTAGAGGCAAGCAAATGGAGCAGGGGCTCCTTGCCTGGGGCACCATTTGGTCTAGGGCTGGCCCTGGTCCCTAGAATGCATAGAGTCATCATAGCCAGTTCCTACACCTCCTTCCCACTAGCCTCTGATTCAGGGATATGTTAAGAGCATGGAGGGAGAATGGCTAGGGAGTGCTATGTTACAACTTTCCACAGCCAGTCTATAATCTTTTAAGGACCACTGTTAACTGCACTAAGGGGGAGATTCAGGGAGCTTTAAAACAGTGGTTGATTCTCAATTTCTCTTCTTTCCACCCTCCTGAGCTGTTCTGGGTGGATGTGTGTAGGGTGGAGGAACCATCCTTTGCTTGGCACTAGTTCCCTGGGCTCTGATAGACCCAGTTGAGGTCTTGTCCTACTCTCTCTCAGACTTCCACAGATTTGCAGATAAAAAGCAATGGAGCAACTCAAGCAGGGGTGGACAATAAAATAGTGACGGTTTGCCAGGGTTATCCCTTGGCAGGCCACCACCACTATATTTACCTCTGGCTCAGCAGATATGGACAATTGCGGCTCCTGTTGGCTGCAGATCACCGTTCCCGGCCACTGGGAACTGCGGGAAGCAGCGCAAACCAGGACACCAATTCCCACAGCTCCAATTGGCCAGGAACGGCAATCTGTGGCCAATAGGAACTGTAATCACCCATACCTCCAGAGGCACAGGTAAATATAACAATGGTGGCCCACCAGGAGCTAACCCTGAGGAACCAGCTCCAGCCTGTGAGCTAGTATTTGCTCACCTGTGAACTAGAGCTACTCTCCTGCAATGCAGCAGGCAACCACCAGGGGAGCTTCTGAGCAGCCGCTCAGAGCTTACACTAGAACACTTTCTGGGTCAGCAAGGGAATGGTGGGAGGCAATGCCTTCTAGTGACGGTGGTGATTCAAACACATCTCTTTTAAAAAAGGGGGTTAGGCTTAGGGAGCACGTTTTCAAATTGCAATCAAATACATATTTGCTTCTTAATGAAATCACATAGAGGGGCCACACTTTGTAGATCAGAGGCCAGCAAGCTGAACAACACTGATATAAAATGAACAAGGGAACTGAGAACTACATGGACAAGAGGAACCTGGGGAACAAGCGATTAACGTTAAAAGAAAAGAATGATAAAATTTTCTAAAATAAATGCCCAATTAATATGCTCAAACTAGCCTTGTTCAAGTAAATAAACCAGAGTAATTAGTTTAATTGCGAGTAACAGTTCTCCTTCCTTATGATATTTGCATAGTTGATTGCATATTTGCCTTCAGCATCAAGCTAAAGCAGGTAGATACGCAGCCAGACATTAACACTTCCAGTTCCTTGGACATAATTCATAGTTTGGATTAATAATAGGGATCCATGTTTGCACGTATTCTGCCATTTGAAGTACAGCATACCTTGGGCTAACATAAAGATCAAAACTATAGCTAGTTGGACAATTTTCAACAGAACAATTTTCCATCAGGAAGTGTTGTTTCATCAAAATTGAAATGTTTTGAAGGAATGCATTGATTTCAAAAATGTTTTCAATGGAATTTTTCAAAACACTTCATTTCAATAAGGTTGGAATATTTTGTTTTGAACCCAGACTTGAAACTGCATTTCCTTATTATGGGTGCATTGCCTTATAAGAATTCTAGTTTGGGCCTTGATTGTTTTTATGGGCTCCCTGGAGGACTGTATCACCCACAAACAATGCAAGACACAGTGGACAAAACTGCATGGGCATTCTTGGACTATATGCCCCAGGATGCAGCTGGAGTCCTAACTCCCCTAACGACCCAGGGAATTGCAATTCATGTTCTATATCAAGTAGACCTGCTTTCTACTGTCCCAGTAGATCATAAGCCTGACAAGGTGGGACTCCATCCATTCGTGGCATGCTCCAGCCTAGCTAGGTTTTCTATTCACGCATATCAGTATCGCCTTTTTTCCTCTTTCCCATTCTCTGGAATGCATCATCAACTCTAACCATATTATGTGTTCTGCCTATGTTTCTGGAAATAAACAGTAACCTTCTAGTGTGTTAGATGATTCTCAAAGTGACACTGAACTTGAATTTATCAAAAAATCATCAAAAATGTTTCTCTTTCGAAGTTGTTCCATTTTGTGAGTTCAAAATAGACGTTTTTATTTTTCAAAAATTTTCATGAAATCATTCATTTGATGTTTAAATTAAAAAATAGCCATTGAAACCAGATACTGAAAATTTTAATTTACCAAAATACTAATTTAGTGAAAAATAGAGTTTTCAATTAACAAAACATTTTGTTAGAAACAAATCTAATAAAGATTCCCCAGAGAAACAAAAATTCTGAAAATGTCAACAGTTTTTATGAAAAATTTCATTTTTGAAAAAGGACATATTTTAAAGAAAAACTTTTCATTCAGAAAATTCACCCAGCTTTACTGTAAATAAATTAAAAGTTGTGATAAGCAAAAGCTCTTTGCTATGCTCAGTGCGGCAGTTTTATTTTAAATATTTGCTTGCTGCTCTGTTTTTCCCTTATACACATATCAAATCACGATCTCTCACACACACACTCATCCCTTACTAACATGGGGCACAAAATATTGTGCAAATATAGGACAAAGGAAAAATGGCTAAAGAACCATTAACTTCAAGTCTAAATAGATACAGGTCCAAATTTCCAAAAAATGACTCGATATTTTGGGTGTCTCCATTTCTGAGTATCCAGTTTGAGACATCTTAAAGAAGGCTTATTTTCAAGTAGCTCTGAACACCCTACGTTAGACAATCAGTACTTTTTGAGGACAGAGGTGAGGGGGTGCAGGATCAGCAATAGCAGCAGTATTGAAGTATTTTACTGTCATTTGGAAGTGCCCACAATACCTGGCCACACAATGTTTGACTCAGCTCAAACGGGTGTCCTAACTCCACTGATTTTATAATGTTTTCCTCCTCCCACCATTACCACATACAGAGACACATACATACACCCAAAGGTTGAGAATAAGAAATTAATTAGGCCAAGGTCAATTATATTGTTCAAGTGATTTCCTTTGGCAGAGTCCTGTCACATACACTTCCTCTCAGATCTGTCTACTCTGAGCTGGTGGTCAGAGTAGCTCTCGCTGGTGACTATCAGGAAGTGACTAATGCTGATCTCTGCAGCTACTACATCCAGGCAGCTATTTTAGTTCATATTTTGTGCCTCTGGCTTCTTCATTTCATGTCCACTGTAAGTAATTTCTGCTACAGTGATTTTGCTCCTCTTCTCCTCCCCCACATCACAATAAGCACATCTGTTTTAAATATAAACATTTAATAATAATCTATGTTAGGTTTCTTTGTGCAAACATGTTAAAGGGTATTAAATACAAAACAAAGCATGATGAATCTGACTCAAGCCCTTAGACCCAGGAATTTCTATGGGGAGAACACAAATAGAGCTGCTGCCTTTATTCTCTGAATTGTCCCACCTCAGTGATACCAAGTCGCAGCCATTGGGTCAGATTCACCTTTACTGCGCACCAGCTTTATATGGTGTCATTCACCCTGATAGTCCGTTTCTCACACAATTACTTCATGTCAGCTCTTATGAATGGTACAAACTCTCCCCAAAATGTATTTGCCCACTTACCTTATCCTCCTTAATACTCACTTCTGTTGTGATGTCTTCAGAACACAGCCAGCTGGTAACAGCTAGGTAGGGCAAGCTACACTGTGGACACAGCTAGCTTACATGATAAGATGTTCAAATATTGTTACCTCCTACTCCTGCTCTCACACCCCTAACCATTGGTTTGTTTCATCCTTCTGTTCTGTCTTGTCACTAACCACCTTTGTAGTTTAGGGCAGAAACTGGCTCTTCACTTCATGCTCACAATCCCTAGCACAATGCCACATCCCTGATTGGGGCTACCTGGCATGACTGTAATATAAATCATTAACAACCACAGTAATAGGGAGCCAAATATGGCTCTAATGTAGAGAGTGCAGCTGCCACCTCCTTTTCCCAGGAAAAGGTTTATTTAGCCTTTCCCACAATACAAAAAAAACCCACACCAGGCATCACACAGTGAAATTAATAGGGAGCAGGTTTAATACAAACAAGTGGAAGTACTTTTTTTACACAATGCACAATTAACCTTGCAGTAGTCATGCCATGGGATGTCAAGACGATCAAAAAACAACAGATAAATTCATAGCAGATAGAGTCCATCAATGGCTATCTGCCAAGATGGTCAGAGACGCAACTCTAGTCTCAGGGTGATTCTAAACCTCTGACTGTGAGAAGCTGGGAAGGGAAGACAGAAGTGGATCACTCCAACTTCCCTCTTCCATACACTCCCCTGAAGCATCTCGAATACCGGGCTAGATGGACCTAGTATGCCAATTCATATAGTCTCATGATTCTCAGTTCTGAATATTTTTTCTTAAGCTTTTAAAAACACTTTATACTCCTAAAGAAAATTAGTTCTAATCTTAATCTCATTACACCTCCCCAGCTCTTTTCTACCCACCCTCTCCCTCAGCTCTAAAGAATATGCAATGCAGTCAGAAGATTATTTAGGCTGAAAGCACATGACCTTTCACCTATGCCCTCTATTAATCTTTGTGAAGGCATGTGAGCCCTGCCTATTTTTTCCTGGAAATTGCTTCCTTGTTTCAGCTAAAAATAAAAAGCGCAGGGTAGCTGTATAGAAATGAAAGGAAATTAATCCGACACAAACAGATGTACTGTGCAAATGAGTTTTTGTTTTTCCTCCACCATGTGACTGTCATGTGTGAACAGGTTTGGGTTTTAAATAATTTTCTGGAAGAGGAATTAATGAACAAGGAACAGGAGGTGGACAAGAGGTCATCTCCCACTTGCAAATCAGGAAGTAATGGCAACACTGTCTGGCACATATTTTGTCTGCCATGACGTGAAGAAGGCAGTGGAGTGGAGTGTGCTGCATCAACAAGAGCTAAAGGAAAGGAGTGAAGAACACTGCTCCCCATCCTCTGCTAGCAACTGAGCCTATCCTCCTCTCCCTGACCTGGGGAAGCAGTATCGCCTAAAATTCACCCTTCGCTTTGGCTGAGGCACTGAATATTGCCCCTCCTGTTCCAAAGTATTTTAATAATAATTCAGCAGCAGCCCAATTTTTCATTCACAGAAGGCACTTGGCCACTGATTTCAATAGGCACTGAATCGGACTCCACGACAGAGACTGAAAGTGTCTCTCCTATCTAGGGTTGGCAAATGGTTTCAACAAAAATACCAGACACACTTGACATTACATCACAATCTACATTACATCTTATTTAGAAAATACCGGACATTTCTATTTTCTCATTTATATTTTCTCAATTTGTTTCCTGAACAGAAAGCTCAAATACTGGACTGTCCAGTTCAAAACCGGACACCTGGCAACCCTACTCCTGTCCTGGGCTGGATTAAGACATGCTGAGGCCCTAACATATGTCAAGTTTAAGAGGCCTCGTAGCATTACCAAAAATGTGTGTTATTCTAACAGAAAGAATAATAACAATAGAAATAATAAAGTTTTATATTTGCATATATACCAGTATATAGATGAGGATGCAACTAAAAACTAGTTTTTTATATATATATTTAGAGGCCCCTCATAATCTAAGTCCCTAAATTGTAGTTTACATAGCTTGTGCATAAATCTGGCACTGCCCCCGTACCCATGAGAGAGGTCAGTATTCCCCAATAGGATACTAATGCCGGGGTGGTGAGCTAGCACCTTTGATTGGCTGATGTTGGAATCCATGGTAGGGCAGTGATTTCACAGCATTGTGGAGGAAATATCTACAAATACTCCCAGGAAAAATCTAAACACCCATTTGAACTGGTGGCATGAACCCACCTTTGTTGTGCTGGAAGAGGTGAAAATTGTATTCATAGCTCAAGCACTGGGGCCAAAGCAGAACACTGGGAATTCCAGAATATTTCTTAAGGGTATCCAGTTGATATAGACATGGTTTTTCACTAAAGCTGTGTCTACACTTAACAGTTTAAAGTGCAGTTGTGGCAGCTCTTTAAACTGAAAGTGTGTATATGGCAGGAGCACTGAGAGAGAGATCTGTGTAAACCACCTCTACAAGGGGAGTAGCATATAATACTGGGAATGCAGCTCCCAGCACTGTAGCCTGGTTCACACTGGCACTTAACAGAGCTGTAAATTGCTGCATTGGGGGAGGGAGGCTCACACCCCTGAGCCAGAAAGTTATTGCACTTTAAAGTTCAAGTGTAGACTTGACCTAAATATCCAAGGGTATGTCTACACTAGCCACCCTAGTTCGAACTAGGGTGGCTAATGTAGTCATTCGAACTTGCAAATGAAGCCCGGGATTAAAATATCCCAGGCTTTATTTGCATGTTCCCAGGCGCCGCCATTTTTTAAATGCCCGGTAGTTCAAACTCATTGCAGGAGGAGTAACGGTAGTCTGAATTAGGGGCTTTAGTTCAAACTACCTAGCCCGTGCCGCGTGTAGCCGCGGGCAGGGAGTTCGAACTACCGGGCATTTAAAAAATGGCAGCGCCCGGGAACATGTAAATAAAGCCCGGGATATTTTAATCCTGGGCTTCATTTGCAAGTTCGAATGACTACATTAGCCACCCTAGTTCGAACTAGGGTGGCAGTGTAGACATACCCCAAGGTTTCCCATTCTATTTATTCTTACCTTTTTTTGTTAAAGTAGCACTTAGAAAATCCAGACAAGATCAGACTCAACAGCTTTGTGCTATGCACTAAATAAACATCAGAAGATTCGGTCCCTGTCCCAAAGAGCTTACATTCTAAATAGATAAATCCCAAGTTTACAAATGGGAAAATGAAGCAAAGAGAGTGCATGACTAGCCCCAGGTCTCACAGGAAGTCCATAGTGGAGCCAGAAACTGAAACCAGGTGTCCTGAGTGCTAGTTGAGTACCAGCCTACACAGGAAGTCCCACTGTAAAATAAAAATGTAACAAGAAAACAGGAAAGACATTTTTAATAGTTTCCTTCAGAGCTGTCATTTCCATTCCTATTACTTGTCTTTTCTTTCCTAAGCTTTGTTTCTCTCTCACTGGAATCAAATGTCAAGGTATATAACTGTTAAATGGGCTTGATGCAGGAATTAGTTGGTGAAATTCTCTATGCAAGAGTCAGACTACCTGATCACAGTAGTCCCATTGGTTTAAAAGTCTATGACTCTGAGCTGCTGCAAACCCAAGCCAAATGTACTGTGCAAATCAAGTTTACATACCTCCTCAGTTCTGGAAATAGCGTAATGAGGCATCCTGCTGGAGAATCTGAGATTGCTCCAGCTACAGCTGTAAATGTCTTATAGCCCCTGTGTGGAAGAGATGCTAGTGAGCCTGGTGTGGAAGTGCCATGTAGGAGGACATTGTGTACTGTGATGGGCTCACTACCCTGAGGTATTCTCTCCCTTTATCTCCTTGACTGCAAAAGTCTTTCAAAATAAAGTTCTCAAACATGAAAAATTTAATAGCCGAAGTCATTTCTCCTTGGGTTTCCTGTGGAGGAATGGGGGGCTTCCAGCCCTCTTGCACAACCTGCAAAGGTGACTCTAGGTCACCCCCTTTTTATTTCTGGGGTTTGCAGGTCCACTGGTGAACCAACATCCTTCTCCCACCCTCCCAACAATGAGACCAGGAAGACTTTGGGGCCATTCTTCCCTCCCTAGGGTGTGTCTTGATTGGTTTGGTAATTGACTGCACCACAAGGCCTGCTCCTGAGCCCTCAAAGAAATGGTACCCGATTTTCCTGAAGACACAATCCCTCCCTAAAAGCACCTGCTTCTCACACTTCCTAAGGTCCATTTGCTCCAGAATCTTCTCCCTTAAAGGGCTAGGCTATCTGATTATATGCATTATCGATATCCTTCAGCCACATAGGAAATACCTGTCATTCCCTTGTGCCAGTGTTCACTTCCCCACAAGCTCTGTGTGTGTGTGTATATGTTTTAATCACTTATCAATTTTCTTTTAAAAGGATGTCAGAGAAACAGTTACCTACTTCGGCACTTACACTGTCACCTGTAGGTTTTCAGAGTTAATGACTAATAGAGATGAATAAGTGAATTCACAGATTTTTTTCTCCATGTAGTCAAAAGATGCAGGAGGATGAAATTATAACTTAACACCTGATTAACATGTTCAGTGTAATCTTTACAGTCATGGGGGCTAAAAACAATAATTTTTAATGAAAATTCATATTCTGGAGCAAAATTGTGTGGCAAGAGGTGAATTCTGGGACATATTACATGGCCATGCAATTGCAAAAGAAATATACAAGGCCCTCAGAATAGAGGTTTCTGTTCAGGGTAAAGGAAACTGGCATTCTCTGCACATAGACAGGGAATGGGAACAGCTCTACATGTAATTAAACTCTCAATGGGAAAGTAATTTTGATTCAGAGATAGCAATGGTGGTTGATGTAGAAGTTCTTTTTAAAGCATTTCCAGTACTATAGATTGAAATATAGAACTCTGGCATAAAAACCATATAGTATAGCTAGCTTGCTGCAGTTCATTGGTGACATACTGGTTGTTTGTTTTTCCCAACGGGATCATTCCCAGCTTTCTCTGAGTCCCTCCCTTTCCTACCCTCATGGCCTCACTTCACAGTGACCAGGTTCTGTGGAAAGAATACTGAACTAAGCTCCTTTTGGAACCTCGAAAGACCTCTCTTGTATCACAGTGCAGATTGTCCTCGGTCTTGCGGTGGAGAGGAACACCCTATCTCCATTGCACTCCCAGTTCCCACCAGCTTGGGAGCAGGAGGTTGGAATTCAGCCTCAAGGCGTATCCCCTGCATGGTGCACTAAAACACTGGGGATAGGCTAGCCTGAGAAACCACAACATTTCCTGTTTAGAATCAGGATATGCATTGTGAGAACAACCCCCATCTTTGTATATGCATAGTTTAGAGATACCCCTGTGGTAACATGCAGATTTACAAGGACTTGAATATTCTAGGGAGAGAACTATGTATATGAACATACCAATCTCAGATCCTCCCACTCTAACACATGCCCTGGAGTGTGCCCATATTCCAGTCTGTGTTTCTCAATTAGAGATGCAGGTCCTCCGCTGGTATAAATGTGGGAAGTTCTACTGACCCAGTAGAGAGAACATTTCCATCAGTCGGATCTATAGCTTTTAATTTTTTATTCTTTCCCTCCTGGCTGGTACAGTCAGAGTCGCCATCTCTCTTTCTCCTGTTCGGCTGCTCCACTATTATATGCAGAAATTCAGTACTGTATTCCTATATGAAGAAACTGGCAAGTTCAGAATGTATGCTTTTGGCAGGGCCTTGACCTGGGTTATGCCAATAAACAATCATTCTCTAGCTGCCACAAGCATTCCATTATTTCTGCTGGGCCATTCAGGCCACTCCAGTTTGGACTCTGTCAGTCCTTCCTTAATAAACCTCTATTATCACAGGCTTAGACCTCAACAGCTAGAATTCCTGCTCAGCTGAGACTTGGTACTCACGGTTTCAGCCCAAATGTTCTTTGGGAAAAAAAATAAAATGCATTGTAGCAGAGCCGAGACAATGGAAGTTTGTTGGCGCCAACTTATGTTTGCATTTTGACATAGCTAAAAAAAAATGGAGTTTTCTGGTTTGTTTTTATAAACCATGTTTGGAAACTGGTTATTATGGAAAAGAATCATGATGGCAGGGAGCATATACGTGTGTGTGCAGCTGCCTATGCAGATCCATTTCATTTTCTCATGCATTTTTAATCACATGCTTTTGGGGACAGATTTTCATTAACACTCTACGCCCAGCAATTCCCCTTCTGCCAAGTATTATGCAGAAACACAACTCCTCAGATTGTGTAACTTTGCAGCTCTGTTGATTTTATGCCCATGACATAGAATTTTAATCCACTGGATCTATGAGGAACACGTGCTTTACCCTTTCATCCCAATCCTTACAGATCTCAGGGGTTAGCATACCGTTCAGGGTTCCAGGTACACTGACATAATATCATGTGTAAATCTGGCCTTAGAATTTTTGGGGCTCTCAATAAGCCCATATTACAATTAGGGATGGCTTAACTGGTGTGTCAAGAATAACATCTTGCCCAATCTACCCTCAATTCCTAATCTCAAATCAATCCTAACTTTGGGAGAAATGAAAGATGATGTATTCCCATTCCACTCAGTTCTCCTACCCATGCAGTAAAAATTGCAGAACCCAACAACTCTGGTTGCCTTTCTTTTGGCCCTCGGCTTTATTCTTCTCTGTTAAACTATATAGCTGTGGTGGTACAAAGGCATCATAACATAGGCGTTAAACCTTTGAACCTGTGAACAGCATTCACACTACTCCGCTGCAGTGATTTGGCCCTTATGCAAATTAGGTGCTATAGCTGGCTCTGTGAGTCGAGGTGCAAATGCCAAACAGGCCATGACTAAGGCAAAGGGGGCATGGTTAGCAAAGATCTATACTGCATTTATTCTACAGCTGGGTGCCTTGTGTAAAGATAAAAAATGGCTGGTGTAAACTAAAGCATGCAGGAAGCCAAAGAGAGAACCCACATCATGAAAAGCTACCCTCCATCTACATGTCTCTGGTGCTGACTGCTAATGGGACGTGTCCCTTTCCATACCCCCCTTCCCTATTGCCCTTTTGGTTCAAGATTAGTGACTGGCATGTAGACCATGAGAAATGTGATGACTGCTTTACATAATATAGGGAACTGGATTTACAAAACAATATGTATAACATAGGTGTGATGTATAAAAATCATCACCAAGGATTTGAAAAAAATGAGGGAAAGAGCTGTTATTATTAGCTGATAAAATGAGGCCCTTTCCCATTGCTTGTTTGAAGCAGGTAATTGTCACTTGGTAGGTTAATACTACACTGATGTAGGTTTTGGGAAACCTTGCAGAGTCCTGGGAGTGAGAGTTTTTTCCCTCCATGTCTCTGTAAACGTTGTTCGTTATTTGTGTTAGGAATTGCTTGTATCTATTTTCACATAGAGCCAATTGAGATCCTTTTTATTCTTGCGCTAGTCTCCAAATTCCCTAAACAGCAGTGACAACAGCAGCAGTCCATGGAATATATTACCAATATGAGCTGCTGCTGCAATGACAAAGGAATGAACAGAAGGGAATGGGAGCATGGCAGAAAGGCCCACACCATAGGCTTCTTTCATTGCCCAGAGGAACTCCTGTCTGTTTTGAAAAGTACTGGAGAATCAGGATGCTGTATCTTACTCAGTTGTACCAGAATCACGTATGGAACTGCAGCTGTGATGGCAGGAAGATAGGAGACTTAAAAGACACAGCCAGATAAGCTTCTGAGTTTTTATTGCTTATATCAAACTGGATCTTTAGACATTCTAAGGTCAACACATAAAGTCCTATGCCTTTCATGAGGGTAGATGGCTGAGCATATTTGAAGCTGGGAATGGCTCCTACCCCCTAATGCACCCTACAATCCTTTGCTTCAAATTCTGTCACAGGGATTTCATAGGCACAAGCTTTGATAAACGTACACTTCAAACCCTTTCATGGCAATCTGTCTAGAATGTGAACTGAACATAAATTTATTTACAAATTATTTGTGTACTATGCCTGGTGATTCTGTTTCAGTTTGGGAAATGTTACAAACAAAAAACTATAAAGAAAACCTCTGCAAAACTGCACTAGTGAACAAATAAAATGCAGTTGATGGAAGGGAAGAGAGGTGAGGGATTTTGTTTTTTGATAAATTCATCGAAAAGTCACAGTGGGTCTGCTTTACTTTACATGGAGATTTTCTGCACAGCTCTAACAGATGGTGCACAAGTCAGTTCATTTAGGTGCAATACATCACTGCCCCCTCCTGGAATGTCACAGGTCAACTCATGTGCAAGAGTTCCCTCTGGCTGAGCTGCAGGGGATACAATTTGAAATACGTGTAGTGATGGAGTGTTAACATGAGCCTTTGCAAACACAAATTAAGAAAGAAACAAATGGACGAACGCTTTCTTTAATGCTTGTTCTTTATAGCACCAGTGCTGGTATACGGAATACTCAGCCCTTGCCTCGACAGACAACAACTGAACTTAAAGGCTACCCAGCCCAAAATGCATTCTGCATTGAGCAGTCTAAACACTGCACCTACCAGAAGAGGATCACAAGTGGACAGAGACTTGTGTTTCTGGAGCCTAAAAGCACACATTTGAATCTCCCTTCTCTCCATGCAGCATAGTTACCTCACTGCTTGTAAATGTGCCATCATATATGACTGCCAACTAGCATCTAATTAGATGGACACCATTACCCAGGTTTTTTTATTCCCTGGCAGAAGGATGTCTCTCCTGGCACAAGTTCTTTCACTAGCTCAGGCAGTAAAGAACTCCTGCTGATAGCTCAGGTGATTGTTCTGACCTCTCTACAAAAATTAATATGGAAACAACCTGGTGACCTATTTCCAGAAGGATGTGTGACCAAAGGGAGGGGTAAGTAAATACTCATCTAGGCTGATGTACAGCAAGGATTTGGGGTTTCTTTTACTACTCCAGACCTAATATTTGCTGCCTCTACACTGGCTTGCTGACAATGAGGAGTAGAAAATCAAAAAGTTTCGCACCCACACACACGCAATTACCTGGGATTTGTTGATTGTGAGCATACAAACCAGCCAATCAAAGGAAACAAACTCAGTGTTTTATTGCTTCAGTGATTAACCTTGCTGATCATGCAAAATAAAAGAAGGGGCATTTTGTATCCTGTGGCTTAATGCTTCGCAAAGTGCGACAAAAACCAGAGAATCAATACATCTGGTAATTCATACTGCTACACTGTGACTATTTGTGAAAGAAAACTCTTTAGTTTTTAATTAACCTGTGAGGCACACTACAGGCCTGTATGCAGGGGGTGTGTGTGTGCAAAGGGTGCAAAAGCACTGCCCACGGTCCCCCAAGTAAGCATGCTATGGCCAGCCAGGGGAAGGCAAGAGGAGCATGCTGCCCGAGCTGCCCTCCCCTATGCTCTGAACAGCCTGGGGAAGGCTGGGGCTGATTTCCCTGCTTACTTAGGGGACCATGGGGGTGCATTCACACCCTTGCGGTCCACATTTACAAAAAAAAAGCACACACCCCACACAGAAATTCCTGCATATGGGCCTGACACTAAAGCCTAGTCCTCAGTCTAATTTTGCCTATTATATGATCCCCGTACCTTCCTCTCTAATACTAATCCCACCACTGCACAGTCCTCTCATTCCAGCCTCATTCAAATACTGAGCCTACCCATCTGGCTCTTTTCTATTAGTACTGTACACCCAGCACTCTCCCCTCACATAAATTTATCTGCACCACTGTATTAGTGGTGTCTAAATGTCTCATTTCTACCCATCCATTCCATGCGCATCACTGTGAGAGTTCTTACTCTTCCCCCTTTCTTCCTGCATGAGAGTCTCCATGCTGTACTCTGTAAAGAATTCTCTCTTTTATCTGCCTCTCACTGCAATGTATTCTGTGATTCTCTGCAGGAGGCTGCTTCCTAAAAATAAATTGCATGTTCGGTTTTCACTTATGCTTGGTCTAATTAAGCTTTGCCAGCATAACACAACATGGTGCACCAGTGACATTTCCAGTGTATTGAAGCAGGACTTTGTTCTTTTCTTGCTCCTTCCTTTCCCTCATATTGTCAAACTAAGTACAATGGTTGGATTTTAATATGAAAATAATTAGTACCATCCTAGCGCAATTTAAAAAAAATAAAAATCCAAGCTGTCTGAATTCCTGAACTGGTTGATCTCTCAAAAAAACATAGACAACACTACCAGTCAAGAAGATGATGAAACAGCTTAAGAGCATTTGTTCACAAGCCATAGATGGTGATGTGTTTAAATGCAGTAACTGGCTCATCTCCCTAGTAGCGAAAGAGCTCAAGGATGGAACCATTAACTATTACACTGTCAAAGTCCATGTACTGGATAGAGCACAATAGTGAAATAATTAGTGGTAAACTCTTGTGATACAGAGCACAAATGTCCAAAATTAAAGTAATGCTCCTAAATTAATATATAAACATTGATATAAAAGTCTATGTGTCTAAACATACATTTAGGAGCCTAACCTTAGGTGCTAAGGTTTGAAAATGTTAAGCAATGAGAATATATGCATCATTATTTGTAAAGACAAATACAGCATCATAACAGTGCACAAAAATTTACAGAATGGATAAAGAGAGAGTCCTTTTCCAAAAGATCATATCATTTAATCTGAGGGTACATGTTAACAAATCCCCAAGCAATTTATACAGAAACCTAGGGCTCTTGAGCTACATTTGAATGCTGCACTTCTTTGAATCTCCCTGCAATGATAGAACTCTGCATTACATCTAAAGAAGACCTGCATTTGAAAGACACAATCTACTCCTTGGGTCTGATTCTACACAAGGTGCAGGGCACTGTAGTCATTTGCACCTGTGCAAAATGCTTCTGATCAAATAATATTTTGCACTCTCTTGTCACAGGTATAAATGCCTAAACAAAGTGCAGGGCAGTGGGAAATCAGGTTCCTGAGCTGCATCTTCCTGTTGTGATGATGGCAAAACGGTGGAAATGTCCTAGGATTTCTAAAGAATTCAGTATTGGTTGGTACCTATAGCAGTCACCACGGTCATCATTTCAAATACTCTTAAGCTTGGGACTTATGAAACTCTTGAGTTTTTCATATACTCCCCTGATCTCACATTACCACCTGACTGCTTAATCTTCTGAGTGCTGCCAACATACTTGGATATATGGCCAAGCATACCTTGGGCATTGACCCAGATATATTACTTGGAATCATCAGCATTCCAATGAAACACTGATGTTTTCATGATAAATAGCAATGCAAGGGTTTATTTATGACTCATTTGTATTTTAATTGTAATATCTCATTATTATGGGCACCAACATCTGTGCTTTTGAGTTTTGCATTTCAAATTGTAATTTGGCAATTTCCTATTAGTTAGTGATGTGAAAAGTATTAAGGAGAATGATACTTAGAAGGTCAAGTAGCCATGAATCAAATGGTGACAAAAATCATAGGAAATTCTAGATGGCCACTTCAAAAGTAGATGAAGACAGAAGAGCTGCCAAACTGCTGACTAATAGAATTCTTCTGTCCCCTCCCAGGGCATGTCTACACAGCAGGGCAAAAGTCGAATTAAGATACGCAACTTCAATTATGTCAATTGCGTAGCCGAAGTCAAAATAGCTTAATTCGACTTTTCGCGTTGTCTACACAGCAGGAAGTCGAAGGAAGAACACTCTTCCTTTCACTTCCCTGACTACTCGTGAAATGAGGGTTCCAGGAGTCAGAGTAAGAAGTCCTCCATCTCAACATTATTTCAAAATAATGGCTTGCTGTGTAGATGTCAGTTATTCTGAAATAACACTGCTGTGTAGATGTACCCACAAGGGAATAAGCCTCCCAAAGGGCTTTGCACAGTATCTGTGTCACACATCGATATGTACAGGGTCAATTTACAATAGGAATCACAGAGCAAAAGCTATCAGAGGCCACACTACAGGTGGAGAATTCTGGCTGTAATCTGCCTGCTACCCCTCCCTTGAATTAAATGTCACAGATAGAATAGGGACAAACCTAGGTTTGTTCTCTTTAGAGTGAAACCATACACCTGGATTTGAGTTGGAAGTCTAATCTGGATTTCGAAAGATCTCATGTCTTAGTGATAGGTATTTAAGCCTTTCCTTCAACCCTCCTTTGTACCTATCAGAGGTGCTACCTACAGCCTGGAGGTCCTGGTTTGAGTCTCAGCTGCAGTAATGTGAAAGAAAACCTACGTACCACCACACCTATAGGCACCTAACAAATGTCTGTCTGTTTATAGGTGGGTAGTTATAACACCTCTATTTGCAAAGTGAGTAAGTGTGCCCACTTGCTGTTATTTGCAATCAGCTATGTTGGAAGAGCCAGAGGTGTCTTGTTATTTTAAAAATTACCCTCTCCTGATTGACTTTTGCCTGTACATACTTTAATCCCGGGAAAGCATGGGACTGAGTTATACTCCCAGAAACACTAAATACCATCAGTCCAACCAAATTCAGAAGAAATGGTTTCACGCAGCACCTTGAAGAACTGGACTGAAACCTCTCCACCTATTCTATCACACAGGCACTCATTTATTGTTGCAGGATTCCAAAACAGATTACCTCAAATACTGCTTCTTATAATCAGAGAAGGAAGAGGAGCTGAAGACTTCATGAAGATCTGGGCTGATCTAGTTAATCAGGTAGGCACTCAGATACTGTGGTAATGTATGCCAGCATACAAGACAAGAGGCTTGATCCAAAGCCAAATAAAGTCAGTGGAATCTTTTCACAGACTACATAGGTGTTGAAAAGATCCAGATAGATTAGTTTGTTATTTTCTGGTTGTTCACAACAGGTGGGCTGCTGGCACTTGTTTATTATTTTTTGCTGAGAAAGGAACATTACAGCTTTTGCGGGCAGGGAGACGGGGGTTGGAATGTTGCCTATAAAGAACAATTATTACATAAAAGAGATGCAAAGACAAAAATAAGGATTGATTAACCTGTTCAGATAAAAGTAACAGTAAGACAATTCAGCATTACATTTGCAAAAAAAAAAAAATGAACTAATATAATTAATCTGTACAACATTCTTGCTAGGCAGATATTCACTATCATGCCCTCCCCCCACTTTAGAGGTGAGCAAACTGAAGCACAGAGAAGTTAACTGCCAAAGGACCAAAGCTCTAACTAAGCATTTTAGCACCAGAGATGGGAAAGCATATTTGCATCCCTACTGCTTTTTTCCCACCATTTTTCAGTTCCATTTTTGCCCATACTTTTTGCATGCTGGGCGGCCGCCCTATTCATCCCAACATAATTACAGTCCTGAAAAGGACAAAGAAGACTAAAAGCAGAGCCAGAACTTGGACTCAGGAGTTCCTGGCTTCTAATTTCTGAGACATTGCAGCCTCATTGAAAAGATAACCAACTTAAAATTTCATCCAGAACTTGAATCCAACTTTGTCTGAAGTTCGGAATTCTTTTAAGTATTTTTCCCCCAAGCCTATTGTGTTTTATGTTTGTATGTTTCTGCAATGCTCAGGTCTCAGTTCCAGAAAACCTAATGATAACATGCACAAAATGATCCAGGAGGGCAAAAAAGGGAGAGTTTTTATCTGAATCATTCATCTATCTCTGTAACTAAGGTTAATTTCTACAGCCTTGCAAATCCACGTATATCTGCTTTATATCTGTGGATAATGGGTATCCTCATCCGCGGATCATTTTTGCAGATGCAGATACCATGCAGGACTCTATTAATTTCTTTTCCATGGTGAGAAAAGAAAGAAAGAGTGAGTTCCATCATGAAGCACCATAAATCTGGATCTCTTATGCTTATATCAAAGGAAGAGCAAGTGAGCATTCCTGCAGGTAATTAGCCCTGGCTGCTAATCACGAAAGATGATAAGCAAATTAAAAACTTCAGTGGAGCAGTTAGCCTGATGATTTCCCATGAGCCTTAGAGCTAGTTAGTGGGAATCTATGGTCTGAATATCAGCCTAATGGGGAGATATCACTGCTATGTTCCTGTTAGAATCAAGAGCCAGGCCTGAGGCCGTGTCTAGACTACATCCCTTTTTCGGTAAAGGGATGTAAATTAGGCACGTCGATATTGTAAATGAAGCCAGGATTTGAATTTCCCATGCTTCATTTGCATAATGGTGGCCGCCGCTTTTTTTTTTCCAAATTAGAGCTTTTTCGAACCCTCCCCCCCCCGGCAGTTTAGAAGGGGCATTTTCGACAGAAATGCCCTGTTTTGAAAGATCCTGCACTAAGCAGCGGCCGCCATTATGCAAATGAAGTGCAGGAAATTCAAATCCCAGCTTCATTTGCAATACTGACGTGCCTAATTTACATCCCTTTACCAAAAAAGGGATGTAGTCTAGACGTAGCCTGAGTGGCAACAGTTTATCTTCTGGGATGGATGAAATGGTGGGATGCACTGCATCCATCTAGCACTCAATTCCATCAGTTTTGAAGGATCACAGCAGAGTTCTGAACTCTGAAAACACCCTCTTCCCATCTGTCCTGATGCCAAAATCAGCACAAATCAAAGAGAAGCAAATGATTCAATCACTCCCTTCAGAATCAGCACTTCTTCACAAGAATGCACATCCAGACAAGTGTAGCTTTTCATGAGTAAAGCAGAGACACGGTGGAGGATTTAGATTCAAAGATGTTTCATTCCCCCTTTAGCTAAACCTTTTAGATCAGTGTTTCTCAAAGTGGTCCACAAAACCACTTCAAGAAAGCTGCTAACTGGATGCACCGGTGTGTTTATTTATTGGTGTCGCAACCACAGAGCCTCACAGCTCCAACTGGCTCTGGTTCACTGTTTGCAGCCAAGGGGAGCTGCAGGAAGTGGAGGCCCAGCCCATACCACTTCCCACGTCACCCCTTGGCTGCAAATGGCAAACCAGAGCCAATGGAAGCCGCAAGGCTCCTTGGTTGCAGCACTGGTAAATAAACATGCCAATGTGGCTAGTTAGCAGCTTTCTCAAAGTGGTTTTGTGGGCCATTTTGAGAAACACTGTTTTAGATGTACTGTGTGAATATGTGTGTGTGTATATATATACATAATAAACAAAAAGCAACTGCTTTGGACTTCAACAGCACCTTTCATCTTTGATCTCAAATAATTCTAGATACTAATTACTACCTGCATGTTATAGATAAGAAAATACAAACACAGAGATGTACTGAGACAGTCTGTGCACAGTGGAGGATACAATCACAGTCCGTGGGCTTTGTCAGGAGTAAGTACCACTCCCACCTGTCTACAATAGGGCTATCAGCCACCGCAAAAGTATGCGGATATTCCATAATTATGACTGTTAATATTACAGTAGCACTGAGAGGCTGTAACAAGATTCTTATGCTAGTTGCTGTTCATACATATAGAGAGAGACAGTCCCTGACCATAAATAACTTACAATCTAAAAATAGACAAAACGGAGAAAGGAAGTATTATTCACATTTTACAGAAAAAGGAACTGAGGACAGACACATCCAAAAAATTGATTCTGAATACAAGGAAACCTGGAAAACTAGGAGACAATTAAGCCATAAATTAATGGCTTTAGTCAGGAGTGGCCAATAAGCAGCCTGCAGACTTGGATGCAGTTCACCAGGATTAGCCCCTAGCGAGCTGCCAGACATGTTATTTACCTGAGTGTCCACAAGTATGGCCATTCACAGCTCCCGTTGGCTGTGGAAGCTGCAGGAAGTGGTGACCAAGCCCATGCCACTTCCCACAGTTCCCATTGGCCATACCTGTGGATGCTCATGTAAAAGTGTCTGGTGATCCATCAGGGGCTATCCCTGATTAACTGTGTCCTGCCTGGGGCTGCATATTGCACACCGCTGGCTTTTGGGCTGGTTGAACAAAGCAGAACTCATAAAATGTTAAGAGACAGGAATTGGGCAGGGGAGTTCACATATGTGCCAACTGACCTTCATCTCCAGTTTTCTGAGTCAGTAGTTTAATTTTCACTTTTTAAAATCTGGTTTTATTTATAAAGTACCTATCAGACAGCAGTATTTAGGATACCATAACTGGTTCTATGTCCAAGAAGGACCATCACACAAAAAGAGCAGGCAAAGAAAAAGTTTCTACTGAGAGAAGAACTGGTGCAGAAACTAGAGTCAAAATGATAAAAAGTGAGCTGCAAAAAGAACTCTGATTGGGGAAAAAAAACAGTACAGACAGCAGCCCAGCTAATTCCTACATGCTTTAAAGAGATACAGAATGCAGGTCTACATTACTGGGACAGGTAGAACTAAGCTATGCAATTTGAGTTATGTTGGTTGTGTAATTTAAATCAATATAGCTCAGATCTACTTACTGTGGGGTCCACATTACGCTTGGTCGACAGAAGAAACTCTCCCACTGACTCCCCTTACTCATCTTCTTCGGGTGGAGTACCGGAATTGATGGGAGAGTGATCGGTGGTTGATTTAGTAAGTCTTCATTAGACTGACTAAATCAACCGCCAGTGGATCAATTGCCACAGCATTGATTTACCACTTAGTGGAGAAAAGCCAAGAGATTGAAGTGGTTGTTCAAGTACCTCAAGACTTGATTAGTAGGTTTTGTGCCCTAATGAGTTAGAATTTAGGAGCTTGATGAGGGAAATGAGGAAAAATAAACTGACATTTTTTCTTCCAACTCTCATAGACTGTAGCTTAAGAAATCTTCTTAAGGGGAAGCATGTAAAGAAAAAGTCCTAGTAATGAAACGAATAGTAGTGAAACAAATAGGGCTCAATAAATCAATCACAATAAATCACACTTCTATAGGTTTAAAAAAATCTTCCTATGAAATTCTCCCACAGGGATTTAATTTTCTATTAAAATAATTTAAAAACTTGTATATAATGTAATGAAAACCAGTAACTTTTTTCGTTTTCCATGAGAAAGTCATCAGTGAGCATTTCCTACTGAAAAGCTGAGACCAACAACTCAAAGTACAGACTCAGAAGAAGAGCTATATGAAAACTTTTGTACAAACCCTTTTTTTCCCCCTGAAAAATGTGGATTTGGGTCAACTAAAACAATTTGGTTCATTTTCATTATTTTTTTTTCAGTTAAGGAAAGAAACAAATAAATCAGAAGTGTCAAAACAATTAGTTTTAGCATTTCTGGTTAACTACAACATTTATATAGCATGTCAGGAAAATTTTGTCACCATTTCAATTCAGCATAAATCAAAGCATTTTCACTTTTAGTCAATCAAAACTACAACCCCCATTTTTTCAGATTTGCATGCAAACAAAATATTCAGTATGACACTGAACCCCACCTCTCTTTCCGCCCCACCTCCCCCACAAACTGGATTCAATTTTATGGTGACCTTGAGGCTTTCTTTCGCCGCCTCCGCCTACGAGAATATTTCCAAACTATCAATGAACATCAGTCTGACCAACCAGATCCCCCCTATCAACACCAAAGGAAAAATAATTCTATATGGACTCCCCCTGACGGTCGGAATTACAATCTGGATTTCTATATACAAAGCTTCCGCAACAATGCACAGACTGACATTATTCACAAACGACAACAAGTGACACACAATCTCAGCCACGCTGAACACTATGCTATCCAGAGTCTCAAAAGCAACCCGGACATTATAATCAAACCAGCTGACAAAGGGGGTGCTGTGGTCATTATGAATAAGTCCGACTATAACCAGGAGGCAACCAGACAACTCTCCAACACCACATTTTACAAACCTCTCTCCTCTGATCCCACCTCAGAATACCAAAAGAAACTACACTGTCTCCTTAAAGACCTCCCTACATCTACTCGGGACCAAATCCACACAGAAACACCTTCTGAACCCCGACCAGGATTGTTCTATCTGCTTCCCAAAATCCATAAACCGTGACACCCCGGACGTCCCATCATCTCAGGTATCGGCACGTTCACTACTGGATTATTCAGCTATGTAGACTCTCTTCTCAAACCCTACACAACCAACACTCCCAGCTATCTCCGAGATACTACTGACTTCCTGAGAAAACTACAAAACATCGATAACCTCCCTGATAACACCATCCTTGCTACCATGGATGTAGAAGCTCTATACACCAACATCCCACATGAAGATGGATTACAAGCAATTAGAAACACTATCCCAGAGGACACCACTGTCAATCTGGCAGCAGACCTATGTAACTTTGTTCTCACCCACAGTTATTTCCATTCTGAGGACAACTTATACCTCCAGATCAGAGGCACAGCCATGGGTACCCGCATAGCCCCACAGTACGCTAACATCTTTATGGCTGACTTAGAACAACGTTTCCTCAGATCCCGTCCCCTTTTACCCCTTCTAAACTTACGCTACATCGATGACATCGTTATGATCTGGACCCACAGCCAAGAAACACTGGAGACATTCCACAGAGATTTTAACAACCTACACCCCACCGTGAATCTCAGCCTGGACCATTGTACACGAGAGATCCATTTCCTGGATACCACAGTACAAATCACCAATGGTAAATTAGACACCACTCTCTACAGAAAACCCACTGACTCATACAGTTACCTTCATGCCTCCAGCTCCCATCCAGAACACACCATACGATCCATCATCTATAGCCAAGCCCTTCAATACAACCGCATCTGCTCTAATCCCACTGACAGAGACCAGAAACTTCAGGATCTCTACCAAGCATTTATAAACCTCAGTTACCCACCTGGAGAAATAAAAACACAAACTGAAAGAGCCAGACGAATACCCAGAAACCATCTACTTCAAGACAGACCCAAGAAAACCAACAATAGAACACCACTTGTCATCACCTATAGCCCCCAACTTAAACCCGTCCAACATATTATCAATAAACTACAACCTATACTAGAACAGGATACTACACTCCGAGAGGCTCTGGGAGACAGACCCATAGTCTCCTACAGACAACCACCTAACCTCAGGATGATTCTTACCAACAACCACAGGGCATACCACACTAATACCAACCCTGGGACTTTTCCTTGCAACAAACCCCATTGCCAGCTTTGTGCACATATTTACTCTGTTGACACCATTATTGGACCTAACCAATTCAGTTATAAGATCAAGAACACATATTCCTGCTCATCCAGAAATATAATCTATATCATCATGTGCCGACAGTGTCCATCTGCTATGTACATTGGACAAACATCTCAGACGCTTTGCCAAAGAATCAATGTACACAAAACGGATATCAGACAGTATCACAAAGAAAAAACAGTTTCTTGCCATTTCAACCAGAAAGGGCATTGTCTCAATGACTTGATTACCTGCATACTGCTTCAAAGACATTTTCACACCAGGCTTGAAAGAGAAACCTCTGAACTGTCATTCATGCTTAAATTTGACACTTTACGCCGGGGTCTTAACAAAGACCCTAATTACCTTACCCATTACAAAGATAGCTTCCCCAATTATCACCTTTAATATCATTAGCTCACAGACATTTACCACCCCCCCCCCCGCTTATCCCCGCTCTGTTCTGAAATTTGATTTGTCCTTTCTATATGTGTTCACTTTTTTTGATTGTATCCCTTTGGTATATATGGTCATGCCTATTTTCTTCCACAATTTGATCTGAGGAAGTGGGTCTGACCCACGAAAGCTCAACACCTAATAAACCACCTTGTTAAAGTGCTACATAGTCCTGTTTTTTGTTTCACACTGAGCCAGTGAGGGTTAAATGGTCAGCAGGCTAAGTGACCCAAGAGGAACCTCTAAAAACATGTTAGGGAAGTACTGGACTGGTAAACAGGGTCATTTTTGTCGATAGTTATCAAAGCCATGTTAAGTAGAAGAAGGTTCTGTACTGTTAGAGAATTAGAAGTAAATACTAATTGTACTTACCTGTGTTTACCTATGTCTTCTTAGATGTTAACAATGTGATCTAATCAGCTCGTAGATGCTTAACGTCTGTTCCTGTCTGTTACTATATTCTATTGATTCAGAGATCAAAAAGGAATAACAACACTGAGATGAAATTTGGGCATAATATTATCAGTATGTTTCTCTTTGAAGTTTGTAGTAAGTAAACTATCTATGAACTGATTGAATGGGTAATTACCTTATGCTAATGAATACAGCTAATTACCCATGTATGCATAGAAACTAGGGGGTTTAATTCAAAGTAACAATATGTATTCCCCTATTTTTCATCCAAGGAATGCCTGGTGTGTTATTTGCTGTCCAGAGGCTACTGTGACCTGCCAGAGATCTAGAAAAGAATTCTAGGGGCTGACCCCATCACCTCAGATCTGCTTGAACTTCGTCAGGAAAGTTAAGTCACACTACACTGAGGTCTCCAGCTTCATTCCAAATTACATTTCTATTTCTCATATATGAACTTAGACTTTGTATGTGGACTGCTTAATGGATTATAACCTATGGAATTGATTCTGAAAGCACTTTTTACAACTCAGCAGCTCACCATCAATGCTATGAAACTAACCTAAGAAATGTATTCATATCTGTATGTATAATAATTAAGGCTAAGATTGTGTCACAAATATTTTTAGTAAAACTCATAGACAGGTCATGCACAATAAAGAAAAATTCATGGAAACCCATGACTGGTGTTTTACTTTTACTAGAAATATCCATGACAAAATGGGGAGGCACAGGGCAGCTGAGGGTTGGCTGGGAGCTCCACTGTCTCCTTGCCCTTGTGGCTGGGAGCTACAGTGGTTCTGCTAGAAGCTGTGGGGTCTCCACCCTGCCTGTGGCAGCTCAGAGTCCTTTTGTGCCCTTGAGTACCACTTGCTGTCCACAGCAGCTGTAGCTTGGATGGTCCCACCATGGCAGCCAGAAGCTGCAGGGTACTCCTGGCATCCATAGCGGCTCAGAGCTTGGAGGGGCCCCAATACTTTGGATGGTGGAAGTATCCCACAACAGCAATGAGACCCTGCAGCTGTCAGTTACCTGTGGGCTGAAGTCATGGAGGCTTTTGGAAGTGATGGATCCTGTAACTTCTGTGAAATCCATGACAAAATTTAATAAGGATCATTTAACTGTAATCACTCTCTCTTTTATTTTTAATACATCTTACATTTGTTAATGGGGATTGACTGTAAACATGTATTTGGGTAGAGTGTGAACAGTTCATTGACCTACTAGGTAATGCATCAAATTTCTTGGTACTGGTAGAACTTCATATATAATGAATAAAATTTTAAATAATCCTTACCATATTTGACTTGGCAGTTTGGGTGCGAGCCCAAGTCTGAATTGCTTTAAGGGAACTGTATTTTTTTCCTTATGGGTAATCAGCAAGGTATTGTAGAAGCTGTTTTGTTGCTGGCTTGGTGAATCTATGATTAAAATAAACCACTAGTTTTAGGGATTGTCTGGAGGCAAATATAATTTAAAACCACATTTGCTCCTCCCCTATTCTGGGCCATCTTGGGGCCACTTAAGCTCCAGACACAAATTAGAGCAGCCTCAATGATGCCTTAATTTATATTTCGCTGCCTATGGTCTAAGGCACTTTTGTCCCAGCAGCTAGAAATACCCAGGACATAGCAGCACCCCATCCAAATCACCCATGCTCCTGCAAACATGTCTTATGTTCCTCCCACTCCATACAGTGATCATCATCATCATCATTAATGCACTGGTACCAGATCAAGGCACTTAGACCAATGATATTTATACCAATCATGCCTCCTTGAAATGGCACTGTAGGGAGCAGGCCAACCTACTGTCATGGCTCTCAGTACATTGATGCAATGTGTGGAAATCTCCCCTCCCACACACCTTTTCTCTGCTGTAGAGAGCAGCCCCCTCATTATCATTTATGTTTAAGGCATGCAGCCCCAGGGGAAAAAATATTTACTGTGAGATGAAAGACTTCCAAAGGGTAACAGATTAGTTTGCTTTGGTTCTGTCTCAGCTAAACATATGCGACTCTGGAGGCTGCTAAAGGATGTAACAATGGAAGTCCTACATCAAAGGAGTGGGATTTCCAGCACCTGTTTCCAGATTTGTGATGAAGGCTGTTCTATCCCATTCTTTCCCTCATCTATTTATGGATTCTTCTCCCCCGCCACAAGCAGGGTTTTTAAGCTGCTTTCTGCTAAAACAAGCTCCGGTGATTAAGCTAGCTACCTCACAAGGCTCAAGCCTTACATCTCCCTATTAACTGAGCCAGAAATAACACGGGGAAGTAAAAGCACACTAAAAAGTTACATACACAGAGGTTCTTTGGGAAAACATTTCTGGGAGGCTTGGCCAATTCAGGTGGCACCTATCCAGTCAGAATACCCTCACTGGCAATAGTCCACTCTGCTGAGGCTTAGGTGGGTGTTGATTGGACAAGCCAGGTACTCAGTAACTATGGAAAACAGTAAGATTGCAAAACAATTGAGTATTCCTTCAGCTTGTAAAGCTCTGAGCCTTTCTTTATCATCCTACCCCATACATTGAAGCTACAATCTCATCTCACATGCTCCAAAGGGAAGTTCTGATTGAATAGCTTTCCATCATTTTTGGCTCTTGGTAACATCCACTCCAAAAAAGCTAGTCAAATTATTGATACACTGGTTGTTTGATTGGCTATAAAATGTTGCCCACCATCTCAAACCTCTAAATCTAGCCATTGATTGAAGCATTAGCTGAAAGGAATATGGTGCTTTTACTACATTAACCCAGAGGCTGGTAGATTTATTTGGGAAGAAAAGAGATGGGGAGGAATTTGCTAGTCAGAATTTACAGTCCTTGTCACACACAAATATTTTTTAGAAACCTGAGTCAGCACTACTATCAGTCATTTGGAAGTTTCCCTCAGACTGCATTCATTTGGAATAATTGTTGAAGGCAATACCATTATCCTTGTAACATCCAGAGACTCTGGGTCTGCATACTCTTGTTGCTTATTTCCTTATTAATACCAGCACCCTGGAACTAAACCCTTAGGCTACAGCTAGACTGCAAGCTTCTTTTGAAAGAAGCTTTTCCAGAACAGGTCTGCCGGAAAAGCAATCTGCTTTTTTGAAAAATAGCATCCACACTGATTGGACACTATCTCGCATATAAGGCCACCCAGAACCAGTTCAGGCAGGGCATTAGGTCACCAGTTGCTCCTAAGTGCTGTTGCCTAACCCTAGCTGAGAGACGCGCTTTAAGGGACAGCCATTTCTTTGCTTCTGCTGCGTGCTTGCCTACCTCTCCGAGGGACAGCAAAGCGTTAGCAGTGTGTGCTCTGATTGCCCAACTTTTGGACGCCAAGCATTTTTCTTCTTGCCATGGAGCCGGAGCTGCCCCAGGCATGTGATGGCCCCACAGAGCCGTGCTGCAGTTTCTGCACCTCCCCCTCCTTGTGTGGAAAATTGAGAGCACTCACCTGATGGTCTCTCCCCGCTGTCAGATGATGCCTGTGACACATTCTGACCCAGGGGTACCGGCTTCAGGCTCAGAGTCACCGTACTAGCCGTGTCCTCCTCCTCCTGCCCCTGCTGTCCCTCCTCCTCCTCCTCCTCCTCTTCCTCTGCGACCTCCAGCCAGGTGACGATGGGCGTCTCGAGGCCAGAGTTGATTAGCACAGGTGGGGAAAGGGCTTCTCCACCCCCCAGGATCTGGTGCAGCTCCTCATAATAGGGGCAGGAGTGGAGTCCTGCCCTGGAGTGCGAGCTGTGCTCCCTGGCCCTAGCATAGCCCTGGCGGAGCTCCTTTATTTTACTCCGGACCTGTTCTAAGGTCCGGGCAAGGGGGGGTGTCCCTGCTCCACCAGGGCCTCGGCCATGTGCCCATAGATTTCGGTGTTTTGGTGCCGGGAGCGTAGATCCTGTAGGGTCTCCTCCTCTCCCCCACAACTCCAGAAGGGACAGGATCTCCACTCCAGACCAGGAGGGTGCATGCCACTTGGTACCCCTGGGTGAGTCCTGGTGGTGCTCCCTGTGAGGGCCAGCAGGGGTTTAGGGGGCATGTGGCTGAGGGAAAGCCATATGATCAGGTGCTGCTCCAGGGCCGACTTCCTGCCACAAGTCTTGTCCAGAGTACCCGCAGCTTTAAGAGGTGCCAGGAGACAGGAACTGTAGAGTTCTGATTACTTTGGATGGAGTAGCCACCAGAGCACCTGTGTTATTTCCTGGAGGCCTCTTCTTTTGAAAGAAAACCATTTTCCCCATCCACACATGCCTTTTTCCAAAAGAGCTCTTTCGGGAAAAGGCTTCTTCCTTGTAGAAAGGTTTATCACTGTCAAAAATATCCCTCCGTTCTTTGAACTTTTATCGAAATAACATGATTGCAGTGTGGATGTACGTGAAGTGTTTTTGGAAAAATGGCTGTTTTTCTGAAAAAACTCTGAAGTATAGACATACCCATATCCTTAGATTGGCATTTGATCATCACTTGTACATTAGTGCCCTTCACAGAAACCATCCAGGGATAGCCATATTGCTCATCTGTCTCCTCATACACACATTTACCTTTGTCCCATGCAATTCTGAAGTGCTGACTCTTTTATTACAGTAAAATGATTTGCTTTGTAGATGTGCTGTCATAAGACAGTCAT
Source organism: Pelochelys cantorii (assembly GCA_032595735.1). Taxonomy (NCBI): domain Eukaryota; kingdom Metazoa; phylum Chordata; order Testudines; family Trionychidae; genus Pelochelys; species Pelochelys cantorii. The sequence goes on from CM064326.1 coordinate 244,005,854, forward strand.
TATAGATACAGTTACTGATGCTAAAATAATCCATCACAATTTGTTTCAAGTTTCCAGAACTTATTTTTTTTATGTGCCTCATTTTTATGCTTGCAGACTCAGTTTGTCCTACAATTGGGCCTCAGAAGATCAAGACATATGCAAGCTACAGTCAACGTTCCTGAAAGGGAAGCAAAAACACCAGCAGAGCCACCCGTTGGGTATGGCGAATCGAGGCACCTGTCTCAGACCCCATGCTTGGGGGGGAGAGGGGCTGTGTTTCAATCAAATCAGGATTGTCCCAATATTTAGCCCTTTGTCCAATGTACGGACCAAGGTACAATTGGGATGCCATTTGTTCTGCTATTCAAGTGAGGGGTCAGGAAGGTAAGTGAGGCGAGGAATGTGAGGAGGCAAACGGGAAGGCAAGCAGCAGGCAGGAGAGGGGTGAGGAAGCAGGCAGTCAGGTGGGGGATAGGGCAGGCAAGTGGGTAGGCAGATGGTGAGAAGGAAAGCGATGGGCAAGGACGTGTGCACACCAGGTGGATGGCAGGGAGACTAATGGGGAGGTTGATTTGTCCCAGGCTCTGCATCCCCCACAAGGGCAGCCCTGCACTGAAGATTGCACAGCCCACTTAGTTGTGTTCGCTCTGGAGAAGCGGAGAGATTGAGCTGTCACAGATTCTTCATATAACCACGTGGCCATGTGGAAAATCCCATCTGCCTATCCCCAGGATCTCACTTCAGTTCTCTGCATGAGAAATAGGATGAAAGATAATAGAATGAAAGATCAGATGGCAGAACAGCAAAATGACTGAGTGGGTTCAAATGCCAGGGAGAAGTCAGTCACTGGTAAGGTGAAGCTAAGTGATTTGTACAAAACTTGTAGATTATATTCACTCTGTGAAACTGTATGTTTGCTTTATGAAATGTACAGGTAATGTCACACAAGCCTTTAACAGACTGTTCTATAGGGATCCCCTCCTCCCTATATCCACAGGAACCGTTCCCTTCCAACTTAGCCCCCATTTGGCTTGTTACCAAACAGCCTTCCCCTTCAGTAGAGTCCTTTTATCTAGTGTGTCTAAAGATGGCGTGTCCTTTTTTGACTTTAAGTATGCCAGCTAGAGCTGGTCAGAAATTTTCCACTGGAAAAGATTTCTGTTGGAAAGTGCTGAGTCAATGAAACTGAAACATCCCGTGGGAACATATCAATTCTGTCTTCTAAACTTTTGATGGAAAGAAGGCAGGAAGACAAACCAGGCAGTCTAGGCTCCTCAGCAGCCTTTATGGTGAACTACAGAGGAGCTGGAGGGCTCAGGGACTGCTTTCCTGCCACCGCACACCCCAGTCCCTGAGCCCTCCAGCTCCTCTGTAGTTCACCGTAAAGGCTGTTGAGGAGCCCAGACTGCCTGGAACCTCACGTAGTTAGCTGCTGGGCTGCCTGACCCCTGGGACCTCCAGCTCCCCTGTGGCCTATTCCCTAAGGAAACATCTACACAGCAGCGTTATTTCGGAATAACTGACGTTATTTCGAAATAACATAGTGTGCGTATACACAGCAAGCCATTATTTTGAAATAATGTTGAGCTGGAGGACTTCTTACTCTGGCTCCTGTTACCCTCATTTCATGAGGAGTAAGGGAAGTCAAATGAAGAGTGTTCTTCCTTCGACTTCCTGCTGCGTAGACAGTGCCAAAAGCTGAGTTAAGCTATTTCGACTTCAGCTATGCAATTGATGTAGCTCAAGTTGTGTAGCTTAATTCGACTTTTGCCCTGCAGTGAAGAAGTGCCCTAAGTGCCCAGCTCCAGCTAACCAGTCAGGCAGCCTAGGAGCACTCTCCTGCCTTCTTCCCCCCCCACAACCATCATGTAAATATTCCTGCGGGGGCAACATTTTGATGAAATGCAATATTGCAGAGTTTTTATTCTGCAAAAAAAATGGTGGAGATGTTAATTTTTTATCCCACTGGAGATATGCCCTAAAACTTGATGTATTTCACAGAATAGACATTCTCTTTTCTAGCCAGCTCTAACAGCAACATACCAGGAACTTTGCTGCAGGCATCACTTGCTCTGAACGAGAAAGCGTATATGGAACTCACATTGACCAATAGTGAAGTTTATGGCCAGTTCTGACAGGGTATTGTTACAAACCTCAAATTGGCCTCTATGGAAGCCAGCACCCTGGTCATGCACAATGTCCAGGGCACTGGGTGTGGTGAAAGTAGCACTTACATGTGCTGGTAGCCTGATGAGTTAATGAGGCAATTAGCTCTGCCTCCTGGAGAACCCAGGAAGGAAAGTAGGCAGTATGAAATGCTAACCTAGGAAGCAGTAAGGGGATTCATCATAACTGCTGCTATATGGTTGGATTCTACTTGAAACATAAGATGATGATAAATAATAAACATGCAGTGAAAATACTTGGGTGAACCTCTGCTATTTAGCTTGGCAAGAGGGCTTACTAGCTAGCATCTTCCTGGGAGGAAGGGGGGCCCTTTCACACCAGTTAAGAAACAGGTACCATCAAATCTGCTTAGTGTGAAGTACAAGGATGAGGGGCAAGTGAATGTGGGGAGCAGGGTGAGGCTCAGGGATCCAATGAGAGGGTAAAAGAACCTACAAAAATTCCCAACAGAATCACTAAAAGAAACTAAAGCCCTTGCAAGGGTGTAGGTGGCCCATACAACAATGGCTATTTACTCCTCTCTTTTACAAATCATGTATGAAAGGCATGAATAGTGCAGAAGTAAAAACTAAGCTCAGGGGAGGAGAGATGGGAAAGCAGGTATCTTGTGGGAAATCAAAGGTAGGTCTGAGACAGAGCAAAGCGCAGAAGAAGGATGGAAAAGCATGGGTAAATGCTGCAGAAGAAGAGGCATAGATCCTCACACATTTTCCTTCTTTTAACTTATATTTTAGACTCTGCATCATATCTGTTCTGTTTCAAGTGAAAGGAGAGGATAGAATGGTAGTTAAACTCTGACAGTCTGCCCTAAGCAGATTTCAGGCACCATAGAGGAATCATCAAAAAATGAAAACCCAGAGCAGGAACCACCTCTCCCATCAGGAGATGGAATGGGCCTAATTGACAACCCAAAATATATTTTAAGTGCTGCTAGTGGTTCAGTTTACAACTTACCCACATGGGTCTAAAAACAGAGCTGATTTTTAGAGGTGTTGAGCTCCTACAACTACAGCTGAAGTCAATTTGAGCGGTGAATGCTGTGCATTTCTGAAAATACAGGGACATAAATATTTCTCGAGGGACCTTAGATATCATCATACAGTTTGTATATTATCATTATGTCTTAACATTCTCTAAAATCACCCAAACTGATGACAGACTTTTCAGGCTTGTGAGCTGAATTTACTCTTAACAATAGGACTGTTACTCCATTGGTCAAGTGGGAAGAAATAGAATCGCATTGCTATCAGTGATGGTAGTGGTGAAATATGAGGGATAATCCCTAAATATTTATTCTCTTGTCAGAGGGGAAGGCACAGTTGTACCAGATGGATTCTGCAACACTACTTACGTGAATCTCAAAATGATCATTTTTAGAAGCATGTACAAGTTGAGACATTTAAAAAAATTTCAATGTATTGTGCTCTGCAAAACTTATCTGGTTCTCTTCTTTCATTTCTTCTTTCTTATCAGGCTAGAATGATCATCAGGAAAGACACCTTCAGTAGTTTGGTATTTACATTCTGTGCCCCAACTATGAAGCATAGAGAGACAGACCTCAAAATGAAGAAAGATCTTCTCTCAATGTTTCAGAGTCTTGACCAAAAATAAACAAATCATAATAATATTAACATAAGGACAGCCATACTGGGTTAGACCAAAGGTCCATCTAGCCCAGTATTCTGTCTTTTGACAGTGGCCAATGCCATGTGCTTCAGAGGGAATGAACAGAACAGGTAACCAGCAAGAGATCCATCCTTTGTCACCTATTCCCAGCTCCTGACAAACAGAGGCTAGGGACACTATTCCTTCCCATCCTGGCTAATAGCCATAGATGGATCTATTCTCCATTAATGTATATAGCTCTTTTTAAAATCTTGTTATATTCTCAGCCTTCACAACATCCTCTGGCAAGGAGTTCCACAGATTGACTATGCATTGTTTTTAAAAGTACTTCCTTTTGTTTGTTTTAAACCCACTACCCATTAATTTCATGTGGTGATCCCTAGTTTTTGTATTATGTGACACTTGAAAAATTGAGTCAGTTCGAGAGATGAAAGTTCATACCATATTTGTCCTGCTGCTTTGCCAAATTTTTATATTAATGCATCATGCTCCAAAAATATCCCTCCCTCTTAAAATCCTCTTTTTTTTTTTCAGAAAGAATGATCTTCTGGTCAAGACACTGGATTGAGATTTTGGAGATTTAGATTTAATTCCCCGGTCTGCCACAGACTTGTGTGTGACATTGGGCAAGATAATTGGTGATCTGGTTTGAGAGTCTCTTCATCATTCTGTGCCTTAGTTTCCGTTTTGCAAGATGAGGATCATAGTATTTCCTTCCTCCTATCCCTTGTCTGTCTTGCCTAGAGCTCTTTGGGCAAGCACTCCCACTTAGCACAGGGTTGTACAGTGCCAAGCACAACAGGGTCCCAGTCCAGGGTAGCAGGCTGTGAGACATTTTGCTGATTTTGACCATCCATAGGCACCACCCTCTGCAGCTCCCAGTGGCCACAGTTCTCTGTTCACCTGTAGGCATGGCCTCCACAATTCCCATTAGCTGGAAATGGCAAACTGCAGCCACTATAGGCAGACAGTCAATGTCAGCAAAACGTCTCGTGGCTTGCAATCAGATTACCCTGATAAGTTGCATGTGGCCTGCAGTTTACCCACCACTGCTCTAGGCTCTACAATAATACAAATAATAATAATAATAATAATAATAATAATAATAATAATAACAACAACAACAACAACAACAGGAAGAAATCACAGATGGGTCAGAACATTCTCTGCACCCAATTTCTTAGTCTTTGTTTTTAATCAGAGATTAAATTTGTTCACTGATGGTTCTCTCTGCACTACACATGTCATCCACATGCACACAGCACAGCATGTCCTCACTGAAGGATGATGTATGATTATGTAATCCACACACCTACTGGATGTGGTCTGCTGGGTGTGGTCCACTGTCCCATGTAATAGCATTTAGACCACTGCCATAGAGAAATGAGTTTGCTCTACAACCTTAGCTGAGAGCCAGCTGGCTTTATAACTCAGGCTATAGAGGCTCATCCACTAAGTTCCAGAGGTCCCAGGTTCAATTCTGCCTGTCAGTTTTACAATTACACAAATTAATTACCTCTACATTAAGTCACAACATATAATCCTGACAGATACCAAGCACTTGGATTCTTCTTTCTATGTGATTTGTCCTTCCTCTCTCCTCCCTCTCTCTTTGCTTTGATTCCTTTGACAGCCAAGTTCTTGGAGAATTACTGTAGGTTACAATGTGTCACCTTTAAAAGAAATTCACAGCTGTAATTCAGAAAGTGGCCACTCTTGACCTCTGACCTCACTGCCACCCACTCTGCCCCCCCCTTTTTCCATCTCCATGGAAATGAATAGCAGAGCAAAAAAAATGGGAGCAGGCGAAGTCTAAAGCTTTTCACAGAGCCCCGGAGAGAAAGATGAATGAACCTCATTCATCAAAGAACGAGAGACCCAGAGAGCAATGGTGACTGAAAAGCAAGCCAGAAGAGAGAGCAAGAAAGAAAGACAGAGAGATAGAAAAGGTTACCTCATGCAGGAAGTTATGTGATTTAAAAAAGAAAAGCACAGGAGGTAAGTCCACTTTCAAAAACTAGTGTTGCTACAAAGAAAGAAGATGTTATTCAGGGTACAAGTAATTTCCTCAGCCCCTTCTCTAGCGAAGAACTTTATTTTGGGGGATAGAAAGGGATGGACATCTGTAATAAGTGTATATGTGTATGTTTCTCTCACACAGACAAAAAAAAACCCCTCTTTACAAGCATTAAGGATGGGCAAATCATTTCAAGGAAGAAGAAAAGCAAACAAAAAGACCAAACAAACCACAGTGCAAACCATGGTTCTGAAACACTCTAGAAGCCTCTGGAGTTGTTTTCCCCTTTATCCCCATCACCTCTGTTTGTGCCACCCTAGAACTATTTCTGCCCACCTTTGGAAATGGAGATGTTTACACCCAACAACATCAAGTGCAATGAAGAAGGAATGTCTTTTTATTTAGAAGCAGCAGCACACATTTCTAGTTTCTCCACTTCTCCCAGCAGTGCTCAGGATAGCCTGCCTGCTTGAGATGCCCTTCACAGAAAAGTCAACATAAAAAAATTCTCACTGCCACAGAGTGAAAAAAATATCACATCAGCAGTCTGGGACTAGTGAAAAAGCAAGAGCATTTTTCTCACACGAAAGCTTTTTGGATTTTTTTCCCCTCCTCTGAGGAGAAAATGGTTATTTGTATTGCAGACAGAAAAATATGCCATTACACAAAGCTCTTCTGAAGACTCTAACAGCACAAAAGAGCAGGGAACTCAGTGGCACTGCAGAGAGGGTAAGACAAAAGACTCATCAGCAGCAAGGGGTTTACATAGCTGCACCATTTGACCTGCAGGAGTTAATGGAGAGCAAGAAGTAATGGCAAAGGACTCCCTAAAGCTGACCAAAGGCATTGCTTGGGATGATCTCAGACAAAGAATATGTATATTATAGTGGGGCACCTTTCCATAGAAAAAACACACTTCCCAAAACTAAACTTAAAAAAACCAGAATCCATCCAACAGACTCACCAAGGAGTGGGAGAATCTAACAATAGTGGCAGGGTGCTGGAACTGAGCCCAAGAATGTTTCTAAAGTTTCTCTTCATGCCTGCTCCTGACTGGGAATTGATGGGCAAATTCTCCCCTATTCAGAGAGCCAAATAAGGTCTATGCACCACCTAAGTCTCACTCAAAACAGAGTCTAGAAAAGAGGTAAGTGGTAACTAGAGCTGGTAACAGCCCTCTGAACAGGGTGAATTTTACCCCAAATGGTGAGCTTTTCCTCTTTCCAAAAGCCAGTCAAGGCAAAAGTCTCGAGTTCCTCCAGTCCCTTCAATGTGGTTGTAAACAAAAACAAACAGGAAAGTGAAAAGCAACACACACATACACATCTTCGAAGAGAGTGAATTCACTGATCCCCAGTAAATGCTCATTATGTGAACAAGATGCCATGGCCAAAGCTTCTACTTTCTGAGAGTTATAAGGAGAGCTCACAATAAATGAGACCATGTAAACACTTCAAAGTCTTCTAGGGAAAAAATATGAGAATCCAAAGTTATATCAATTAAATAAAATTAAAATAAAGCTGATAGGAAAAGACACCTTCAGCCCTTAGAATGGCTTTTGTGTGCACACAGAATCTAATTTGAGTATACTATCATTTTTACCTATATTCTCTTAGTTCTCCTTCTCTGCCAGACACCTGATGTTGTTGAGATGCCCTTGTAGCTCCTTTTCCCTAGTTGGGAAACGAGTCAAGAGCCCTCTTCTACACATTGAATGGCTTCACATGCCAACTCTGCTTATTCTCCACAAGCTGAGGGTGATAGGACTGCTCTCTCCAATGATAAAGGGGGAAAAAAAGTAGTGTCTCATGCAATAAAAATCCCTTCCTACATGGCTGCTTCCAACTCTGTAGTTATTGCTCAGCCTCTTTTCATGAAACTACCTAGCAACTAGGAAAACCTTCCAGGGCTCAAGCACTCACAAATTAAAAAAGAGGGTGTTCAGCACCTACCAGTCACACACAGCTCTTGAGTGGGGCTACCAAGAGGCACTTGGGGAGGGCGGACAGCAGTGAGCAGCAGACAGGTAAGGAGAGTCTTGAGGGGTGGCAGAGCAGGGTGAAAAGAGGTGAAGCAAAGCTAGGACCCTCAGGTAGTGCACCACCCACCAGGAAAAGTAGAAGTTAGGGCCTATGGTTCCTTCCATTTCTGATGCCAAAGCCTTGAAAAGCCCTAGTCCTAAGCAGTGAACAAGGCCACACTATCTGATATCACAGTGTGATCCACCTGCCTGCAATATTATCTGACTGTGAGCCTGCCATGCAGTTTCTTTTATGATGCCTTTAAGGAAGAAGGTGCAGTCTCTCCACGGGTTGCCAGGTGTCTGGTATTGACCTGGACAGTCCGGTATTTTCGCCTCCTGTCCAGTAAAAAAATTCAGAAAATACCGGATACCTAAAATGTCCAGTATTTTCTGATTTTTTTTTACCTGCCAGGAGGTGAAAATATCGGACACCTAGCAACCCTACACACACTCAGCAACTGGGCCCAGCCCCCAGACCCTCTGGCCCCCACTTACCTGGTTCCACAGGGGAGCTGTCTTCTGGCTCGGAGCAGGAAAACAAGATGGCCACCAGCAAAAAGCCTCAAAGGCCTTTCTTAAAAGGGCCATGCTGGGTTTTTTGGGGTTGTTGGTTTTTTGGGGTTTTTTTTGCTTAATAACTCTCGAAGTCCTTTTTTTTTTCCTCAACAACTTTGGTCTCCCCCTTTTTTCCCCCCTCAACAGAATTTTTTCCCCAGTGTTTTTTTTGGGGGATGGGGGGGAGAGGGAGTGTTCGGTATTTTTGGCTAAACCACCTGCCAACCCTATTTGTAGATGCTTATTCTAATAACAAAAAAATGCTTGTGCTCCATGTCCTATATATAATCTCTATGAATGTGGTTCTAGATGCATACCTTTGCACATTAAATATCAACATGCTGGCTATATGGTTTTCTTGTCCAACATCTGATTGACAACAATACCAAACCCTAGCCAACAGTTCTCAATTCAGCATGCTCTACAGATCAAGCTCCCAGCATAACAGTTTGGTATGCCCCGCAACTAGTGGAATTACCACCAAAGACATTAAAAGCCTGGCATGGTTCTGTGTTGGTGACACAGAGCAGGGACTATGTGCAGCACAGTCTGGCTCAATTCAGCGATGTTTCAAGAACAGTAGTTAACTGGAATAATGCAGGAGTTTTATTCCCTCTGGCCAGCCCTTCTAAAGCTGCTCTTCCATACTCCAGGAGCTTTGCCTGAATACAGTATTATCATCATTTTGCTCTCTGGGGATTACTGTTCATTGTGTTATTTAAACAATAAACTTGCCTAATATTAAGTTTTAAGAGGCCTAGCCATATAGACATCTCTCCCATGGAAGAGGTAACACAATCACACTAACAATATTTCCTATCCTTACTTACAGAACCTGTTCTAAAGCAGTGGTTCTCAACCGTGGGCCATATGGCTCCCCAGGGGCCACACCCTACCTTTAGGGGGCCACATGGAAAAAATGGAACATTAGGTAAATTATGTACCTTTTTTCCAACTAACAGTGGCTATGAGGGGGGCCACAGAGGTAAACGAGGCTCAGAAGGGGGCCATGAGCAAAAAAAGGTTGAGAAACACTGTTCTAAAGAATGCCCTGTTTTTTTAGGCCTTCCAACTGGCGTTCCCTGGGGTAATGGCAGATTATCTGACTCCCACTAAACTCTTTCACTGACTTCCACTGGCCCTTATTTAGACATTCTATTAATAGCTTTTGAGTCTCAAGCTTTAGCCCTTCTCAATTTTCTGGACTGTTATTGAAGGCAGCATCCCAGGCACAGCTAAATATACCTTGGTTTAATGATTATATCAATACAATTATCACAAAGATAAAGAAGCAAATAGTGGGTCATGACAGACAATGGGACAGTATGATATTTCCTTGAAATATAGTTGGTGAAATTAGAATTCAGAAGCTGTTCTAACCAACACCAGAGAACTGGCCCAATGTAAAACCAGCCCAAAGATTAGGAAATCAAGAACTGCACATTTCTATCCCTGTGCCTGCCTGCCCAGATATTATTTGGTGAAACTGAGAATCTAACTTAGGAAATGTACTTAATAGTACACATATCCATTTTCAAGGAAATGAACTATTAGGTCTTTCCTATCTTTAAATTCTGTGATTCTTCTGGGAGCTGATCTTTCAAAACCGCCTGATGTGATGCTACCATTTTATTATACCTCATGTCAGTGCTTAAACTAAGCTAGATTTCAAATATGCTGAGCTTTGGCAGTTCTCTCTTCGTAGGAGAGGACAACCAGCATTATAGAAGGCATCTAATTTGCATCTAAAATAACTACAGTAATAAGCAGCTATAACTCTGCATTCTCACAAGCCCAAGGACCTCTAAGATTTTACTCAAGGAAGGTGCCTTTGAGTGGTGAACAAAACCAATTCTGTTAGAGGAGGATGTGATTCTTCACAAAGTTTTCTACTCTTTTTGGAATTAGCTCAGACAAGTCAGTATAAATATTTTATACCTAGTAAATAGATATATAAGGTACCCACATGCACTGCCTCTGCAAGGAAAAGTAGTGGAATTATCAGGTGATCTGTTACCCTGCTTCTATTTTTCATGATGACCAGTTCCACAAACCCTGTGGCTAGAAGATAGAAACCCATTCATTACTATTAGTGGTAGTATTACAGTAGTAACCAGGATTAGGGTGCTAGGCATTGTTAAACGCATATAGAATGATAGAGTCCCAGACCCAAGAAGATTACAGTTTAAAAATAAGACAGACAAAAAAGCCAGGGAAAGGAAGTATTATTTTCCCTATTTACAGATAGGAAACAGAGATACAAAAAGATTAAGTGGGACAGAGGCAGGAACTGAATCTATGCATCCAGAGTTCCAATCCAATACCTTAGTCACGTGATTAACACTCAACTATAAGAATGAGGTGACTAAGCTGTTCTGGAGATCCACGTCCCCATCTCCTTGAAGTCAAATTATATTAATAAAAAGTTTCCTCACCCAGCCCAGTTTGTTCGCTATTCACTGTCAAAGTTGCTCGTTGGAACTTGGAAAGTGCTTCACATCCACAGATATCCAAAGCAGTGAGCTGGTCAAAGCTTAGAATTTCTTTTTGATGGGAAATGCCAAAATTTCAAAAAATTTTCATTTATTTTCAAAAATTTCCCAAAAGATGGAATTCTGAAAAAAATACATTTGAAACTTTCACTTCAGAAAAAATTGAAATTTAATTTCAAAATTAAATGTTGATTTTAAATGTATTTTATGTTTATATTTTCACATTATTTCATGTCATGACTGTAGCAGAACAAGTATTTGATGTTCATAATAGTTTAAGTTCCTAATATATTCACTAACTTGAGATCTCTTAGCTTCAAGTTACTTTATCAATATCAGCTGGGAATTTGATTGGCATAGCTAATTGACACATCCAACACATTGTAAGAAGCAAATAGTTCTCTTATCCACTAATTTATGAAACAAAGTGTTTAGTAGTTGCTGGTTCTCTCTCATTGGTGTTACTTAGGAAAATTACTTACACTTGAGTATATGTGAAGTTATAGCTCTGATAAAATGCAATACCAAAATACAAGTGCTCTATGTATATTTATGTAGAACAGTTACTGTAAATGGTCCTGAAGACAAGGTTACCTATTTGCTGTGAGAATTATATCAGCAATACCAATACAGGCACTGTATTATGTATAAACATTCAAAGGGGCTTTTGTGAAATTATTGACCTCTCCACACAGAGTGATTCTTCTGTGACTCGTCTACTATCCCCATTCTGTCCCAAATTCCCCCATTCTTTCTCACCTTCCTTTTTGGATCTATTTAATGGCAGTGTCATACCACATGCCTCAAAGGAAATAATAAAATGGCTAGCCCTTTCATTGGTCATATGATTTCAAAGAATTACACTAGTTTGTTTAGTATCAGAGGGGTAGCCATGTTAGTCTGGATCTGCAAAAGCAACAAGGAGTCCTGTGGCACCTTACAGACTAACAGGTGTATTGGAGCATAAGCTTTCATGGGCAAAGACCCACTTTGTCAGAGTTCCAGTCCAGTAGTTTGTTTGGCTCACAGTAAAGGCAATGTTCTGTGAGATGATGGACATTAAAAAAATCTTAAAGAATGAGGTCATCATTGTTCATCTACCTATATATTTTAGAAATGTGCATCTATCTGTCTACTGATCTATCAAACTGCCTGTCCATCCATTTGTTCAAGAACTCCTCCTAAATGGTAAGCACTAGGACCACCAAATTTGGGAATGTAGCTTCCTCTTCTCCTAACTTAAAGCAAGGTCAGGGTTTGGTTGTGCCAGGAAAGTGGAAAGCACCTAGAATGGGACTGTTTTCCATAATGTGGAAAAGGAGGGGGCAGAGAGTAGGAACACTACATTGCAGAGTAACCACTGGAGGCAGTGAGTGTGGAGGACACCTATACAGTGAGTAAAGTGACCACTGGGGACAGCTACACCACCGAGAGAATGGCCAGATCAGGCTGGGCTCATCATCTTGCTAACCACTGGACCAGGTAAAGTGACCCCGCCCACCGCCAAACCCCTGTCCCCTTGGCCATAGTAACAGAGCATGTGGGGGGGAACACCTGCCAAACAAGGGGGGAGGGACAAAGCCCCACCAGCTGCTGGACTTGGAGGAGATGGGTTGAGGGAGAAAGTCCCACTGGCCCCTCTGGCCCCAGAAGGGGGGAGGGAGAAAGCCCTGCCAACCCACCACCCACCCTAGGATGAGAAGGGAGAAAGCCATGCTTCCCCCCTACCTCCAGCCCAGCCCAGCTCCCAGGGACAAGCTGGCAGGTAGGGTGCATGGCACACATCCTCCCCGCCCCGGGGACAAGCCTATGGGGGGAATGCATGGCCCCCTCCTAACCCAGGCCTGCCCTGAAGAAGCCAGAGGGTAGGGTGTGTGGCTCCATACCCCCATCCCAAGGACAAGCCAGTGGGCAGGATGTGTGGTCCCTGCCACCCTCAGGGAGAAGCCAGTGCCCCCTCATCTGCAGTCCTAAGCCCTCCTCCACTCAGTTCCTCCTTTTCCTATGCCCCCCCCCCATCCCTGGCCTTCCTCACCCCCCAACCCTCACTCTCACCCATCCATATCTCCAGGCCCCAGCCCAGAGCCCCTCCTCAACTCCCCACCTTGACTTCTGCATCCCTATGCCCTCAGTCTCCTTCCCTGAGGTCCCCACCTCCCCAAGGTCCTACCCTGACTCCTGCATCCCCCACATCTCCAGCTCCCTGCCCTGAAGGACGCGGGCAATGCCGGGTAAGTCTTCTAGTAGAGTAATATAGATTGCAAGGTGGGGACATATGAAATATAATAGTGCTGCTCTAGTTATGACAGCAATGGATTACACTCATGTTTGGACTTTATGGAATGCTTGTCAAATACTGCATGCATTAATCCTACTTATAATGTCTGTATCCCATACTACAGAATTATATTGAGTGTTTGCACTGTAAACCTCTAATTGTGTCACTCACCAAAAGAAAAAGCAGCATTAATTAAAGTGCTCGTGCTATACATAATATGGCCCACTGAAGGCAAATAAGGCATTGTATGGCATCAAAGAAAAAAGACCTTGTTGACTGCATTCTTATCTCCCTCCAGGAAGGAGAGGCCTGTGTATGAACTCATCCCATCAACTTAGATTTTGCACTGAGGGGGGGGAAATAAAAAAGCTTGACAAGAAGAAACTGGGTCTCTTGATTCAGTCTGGAATCTGAGAGGCAAACCCTCTTAAAACATAAGCAAGAGATCCCTGCACTGCTTGGTATGGGTCAGCTCTAGGACATACAGGGCTGCTTATTTCAGAAGCTTATATTACCTTTTCAAAATCTAAGACTAACACATTTGTGTGTGCGTTTCCTATATTAACCTTGTAAATAACTCATTTCTTCTTCTTAGTTAATAAACCTTAGTTTATTACAAGATGGACTACAATATTGTCTTTTGTTTGACATCTGAGTACAGTTGACCTGGAATAAGTAACTGGTCCCTTGGGACTGAGAGCCACATGCTTTTGTGATCTTTGGTATACAGCAACCATCTATCACTATGTCTATTTTGCCTAGGTGACAAAATAGACTGGAATGTCCAAGTGGATTGTCTGTGACTGTGAGAATGTTTTAAGTGTTTGCATTTGTTACTGGGTTGGGGAAATCTAATAATACAAAATTCTACCAATTTAAGGTTTCGTGAGTCACTCCAGACATTCCTAAGGGCCAAACTGCTGCCTGCTGAGACCTACTCTAGAGCCAAGGGATTGATCTCATTCAGCCAGCCCTTGTTTAAAGAACAGGCTGGAGCTGTAAATTGCTGTAAAGCAGCATTCACGTGACTGATGGATTTTTCCCTCATTTGTTTCATTTTGTTTTCTGTTGCAGTAGTGTAAATTAAACCCCATTTAACTGCTAGTTTGATCCAGCCACATCAATCAAAGACTAAGAAATTGATACATTCCTCATCTTATGCAGCTGCCTGACTGGGAGCATAAGGAAAAGAGATGGGTTATTTAACAACACAGGCCTCTGAGGTACACTTTAATACTAAACCCTTCAAACTGGCTGCATTTTTATGCTATCAGATATGCCTTTCCCTCCTCCTTGCAGATTGTACTCTCCTTGTAGTCACAATGGTACTCCACTTACCTGTCTCCTTGCATTCAACCAAAGCAGTAGAACGAATGTATAGGATACATTTTTCTATTCCACTTATTTGTTCTATTTTGTTGTCAGCAATAGATTTTCATCTGGGGGCGGGGGATGAGGGGAAAGAAGATTTTTGAGAGAGATTGAATTTGTACTATACAGAATATCCAGGGGTTCAGGATAAGTGTGTGATGGAGGGGTTATTTACACATCCATCTTAGGGAATGTACATTAAAAATTGAAAAGAATCAGTCATAGGGACAGAAGGACTGCAGGGTGGCGGGGGGGACTAGCAGCGGCCAGATCATTGATCTTTAAAAAGGTTTCAAAAACCTCTCAAACATTTTACTCTGAAAATAAGATCTACAGAATCAGACTTCAATGAAGCCACACACAAACTTACACTGGCCAAGGAATTGGTCCACAGCATTTAAGAACCAGATTCCTTTGGTGAACATCTGACTGTGATAGAGTGAGGCAACTCCTGCCCACCAGCAGTATGAACAGGTTAAGTTAGTATCGTTCCCTGTCTCACAATCCAATGTTCATGTCTTGCCTTTACCCATTGGGATATTTCTCATGAGAATCGCATTTTTCTCCTTTTATGGATGAATGTGTTGCAGAGAAGAGAGAAGCATTAAATAGCATTAGCTGAACCAGGCTGACTACAGACAAGTGCAGTGTAATCTTTCCACGCTCAGCTCTGCCAATGCTTCTCAAATCTCACCTGCAAAATCCCTGCTGGCCCCATCTTGGGCTATCATACAGCTACGGCATCAAAATCCATTCTTAATCTGCAGCCCCCCTTGCTGTGTTCCATCTCTGTTCAAGACACAGAGCTACCCATACATTGCAGTCCCAACTTGTAGCACCCTAACTGTTCCATTACACTGCCAATACACCTCAGTCCTGACTAGTCACACCACCTGCAGTTCCAGACCTGCCCTTGAGTGAACTCACAGCTGCAGGTGGTTGTACAGTGGTTCTGTTTTGTGAGGAACATATCCTTTTCTGTTCTGGTGTGTCAGTGCATGCTATGAAACCAATCTGTCTTCAGAGGTAGAGCTATGTATAGTTTTCTTTTCCTATAGTCCACTCTTGGATGAACGCTGCAGCCTATGAATGCAGACTGACATCAGAGTCATCATTTATATCACATACATGTAAGCATCATGATGGAACTCAGCTCCAAAAACAAAGCTGTCCCTGTCAGATGCACTACATGAGATTCTCCCTTAGCAGGCAATAGTAATAAGGCTCTTATCCTTTCTGTGGGACAGCCATTAGTGGCCAAAATAATCATATACTCTTCAGCTAGTATGTTACAATATCATTCAGCTATACAACAAGATATGCCATAATTGTTGGCAGGCAATCTAGAAGCACTGTTATTAGGAGATGGAGATAAACCACAACCCCAGCTCACTTTCATCACTGCTGCTGCTTTGCCTGTCATAATATACCCAAAGGTGGAATGCTTTTAGAGAGAGTTACATGATGACAAGTAGCACTAAGTTTGTGTGTCCATGCACTGCATCCTATTTAAGAACTACTTTAGCTGGTCAAGAATAGAAACAAGTTCCTTCTTAAATCCACAATAATCCAATTAAATGGTTTATATGAAAATGCTGAGACACAGAATTTAAGGGGGCTGTACACACCACTAACCTACATGTGCTTCTTTGATGAGCATTAGGGAACAGCAATTACCTGCATTCAGCCTAGGTCCATGGGTTTTTCCCCTCTTTTATAAATATGTTTATTCTAAACTCTCTGTTCATTAAAATCATTGGATTTAAGAATGAGTTTTAAATGAACTTTGAGATTAGCAAAATGTAGAACCATCATCTCTTCCTCCCATCAGAGCAAAACCATCCTGTTAAATCCTGATAAGTTAATTTCTGATGATACTGACCTCTCTTCCTGATCAGATAACTTTTTGCCTCACCTGCCATTGACACACACTTGTGAAAGCTGATTTGCCTCTGCAAATGGTTGTCTCTCTCTGTAGGTAACATGAAAATAAGATGCACACAGAACTGGGAATGAACTGTGAGCTGCATGCTAAGGATGAATCGCTTTATACTGTGTACTTGTAGCCATGTTTTTCCTAGGATATTAGAGAGATAAAGTGGTTGAAGTAAGTCCATATTTTATTGGACTGACTTCTGCTGGTGACAGAAACAAGCTTTTTAGGGTAATATATTGACATTTTCCTTTATGTGGAGGTGGGAGATAAGGGAGAGACTGCCATCTTTGTTCTGCCAAGTGGAGAAAAGTAGGTGAGTCACTGTGCTGCTTTTCCACCTAACAAGACCCAAAATGGAGGATGCAAACAAATTTCCATGAAGAAAACTAGAAATGCCTTTGAATTGTAAACAGATTCTCTGTAACACCAGGTTATCAACTCTGCAGTGCTGATGTAAATAATTTTCAACAACAGTAGTAAGGGAATGTCAATGTGGGGTAGAACATGGACTAAAATTGGGGACATTTTAGAGGTATGAGTATAAAGTAAGCATTTCAAAAAACAGCTAAATTGTCATTGAAGTGCAGGGAAAGTAACAAAGAAGTAGGGGAGGCAAATGGAGCTTGGCCAGTTTAGTAAGGGTAGACGTACCTAGTTAGTTGTACCATTTCAGAATGATCATCTATTTACTATGCAATGGTATATATATGTACTTGATTGCAAGCAACATAAGACTCTTGGAGACTATGAGCAGCTTAGTAGGACAGAGTTTGTTAAAAAAAGAGACAGAGAGGTAGTCACAGTTATAGCCCAATCCGAACCACACTGAAGTCAGTACAAGACTTCCACTGACTTCAGCTGGCCTTTGGATCAGGCCTTAAGACTACACCTATATTTGTGAGAGTATTTTGTAGATCCACAACACAGACTAGAGACTATATTTACACAATGCTGATAGATCAGGATGATAATGGCATCTATGTATTGTTAGAACATTACACTGGGACATGGTTTGATAAACAATTCTTTGATATGGTTACCAGTTACTTATTGGAGCCCTTAGCTTTGAGGTTTACAACAAGAAAGGCTACTGTGAAACTAGTCTTCAGTAACAGAAAAAAGTTTATTCAGGAATTAAGTGCTACTGAACTTCTAGACTGGAGTTTTCAAAGCAATTAATTTCAATAGGATTTGGGTATCTAACTACTGTAGGCCCTTTGAATTTCCCACCCCTAAAAAACAGTGCCAGCAATGCCCCTCTGCTATGTATATTGGACAAACTGGACAGATTCTACCACAAAGGATTAATGGATACAAATCAGATATTCGAAATCAGAACACAGAAACTTGCTGGAGAACATTTTAACTTGCCCAGACACTCATTAATGTATTTAAAGGTGGCTATTCTCTTGCAAAACAATTTCAGGAATCAACTAAAGAGAGAACTCTCTCTCATGGCATGAACAAAGACGTGAACTGGATGGGCTATTATATTCAACATCCAAATGACATCAAAAGCTAAATATCAGGCACTTACAGCCTACTCATTTAGCAGGGACACTTTAATTGACAGCTTTTTTTTTTACCTTTTTCCCCCCTTTCTTTCTCCTCCCCTTCTCTCCTCTTTTTCTACTTTATATTTCAAACTGTGGGCCCCTTGCTCCATATTTGTCATCTGAAGAAGTGGGTTGTGCCCACTAAAACTCATGATACTATTTATATATATTTTGTTAGTCCCTAAGGTGCTACAGGACCATTGTTGTTTTTTAAGTTATAATGTAGTTGACCTTGCCATTACAACTAGGAGGGAATATTAACTCTTGTAGCATTGCACTTCAAAAACTGCACTGTTCGGTGGGTTAGTTGTTTTTTTTTAAAGGCAGAGTTACTTGGAAAAAATCTGAAATGAACATTAGAGAAATAAAAATCCAAAAATATCAGCATGCAGATTTTTAAAGCATATCTCAATGCAATCACTGAGGGTGCGTCTAGACAGAACCCAGATCTCGGAATAAGCTATGCAATTTGCGCTACACAAATTGTGTAGCTTATTTTGAATGTATTTAAAATAATGAGCTATTTCAAGACATCCCTTAACCCTTGTGGAACAACGGTTACAGGGATGCCGGAATAGCACATCCGTTATTTCAAAATCTATTTCAAAATAACAGGCACATGTAAAAGATGCGGAATAGCTATTTCTGGATATCTCTGGTATCCCGAAATAGCTCTGCTGTCTAGACATACCCTGAAGGTCTGCATACCTCAGACCAACCATAAATGCGAGATTGAAAAAAATGGTATAACTGCATGGCAAAATACTAGAATTTATTCCAGTAAAAAAAAGTGTCCTAAAAAAAAAAAAAAAAAAAAAAAAGGAAATGCAGTCTATGTGATACAAATTCAAAGGAACAACTTTGGCAGGTGAGATGGAAAATGGAGATTAAGAGGGCTAAGAGTAAATTTGAAGAACAAAGAGGCAAATAGAAAGCGACAAGTAATAAGGAATTCTTTAAGTACACCAGAAATAGGAAGCTTGCAGGAGACTTGGTGGGCTTGACAGGTTCCTGTGGTGCAAAGGGGGTAATCAGAAAGGATAAAAAGATTGCACATAAGTTAAATGATTTCTTTGTTTCAGTTTGCCCATCAAAGCACAAGGTTGGAGGGGGCAGAGAATGCCTACTAGTGAACCACATTCTAATGTTAGAGGAAATATCTGAGAAAATCATTAAAGGCAGAGTTCTAAAGCATCTCTATTGGTACGGAAGTCACAGAAACCAGCTCAGTATAAACCAGCATGATGCAGAGGTAAATCATGCCTCTCTAACTTGTCAGAATCTATTTAAAAAGAGTTATCCTGGTGCGGTATATTACTTAGTTTTTCAAAAGGCTGCGGATAATTGTCTCTAGTGAGAGATTTTTCAGAAAGTTGGTAACCATGAGATAAAAGACAGAGTCTGATCATGATTTAAATTTGAGTAGCAAATAAGACACAAGGGGTGCCAATAATGACCAACTCTTTGTACAAAAAGGAATTACTAATACGGTGCCTCAGCGGTCAGGACTATGTCTAGTGTTGTTCAATAAAATTACTAAGAATCTGGAAGCAGGAATGAATAATGAGATGTGATGATAACACAAAATTATTAGGTTAAGTAAGAATGGAAAAGATTATGAGAAATTCCCAAAAGACCTAAAATAATTAGAAAATTAGGTAATACCATAGCAGATGAAATTCATTAGGGGGATGAAAGGTGTACAACACATTGGAAGGCAAAATCTAAACCATCAGTATATGTCCATGGGTTCGTATTAACTTTAGACTAAAGATCTAAGAATCATAGAATAATCTGTCTAAAAGAGAAGTTAACTTCCCACCCATAAAAAAAAAAATAACTACTGTAATAACGGAAGCTCGGAGAATAATATGGAAATCATAATTAAGTTAATTTTAAATACATGCTTAAGGAGGTCCACTGAACTGGTATGAAGTTAGTTGAGCACATATTTAAGATTAAGCATATGCTTAAATGTTTCACTGTACTGGAACCCAAAGAAAGTTTTGACTAGGCTATAGAAAATAAGAAGAATTGGGGGAGTATTTTATAATATATATACATACATATATATATAGAGAGAGAGAGAGATCTAAAAGACTCAAATTACAAAGGACTAGGGAAAATTATTTAAATAGAGTTAAAATTATGTTTCAGTATTGATAAATTAAGGTAAAAATTACTTAATAAAAAACAGTTGTTTTCAAAATGCAAGCATTAAAACACAAGAATTAGGAACTGAAATAAAAATAATCAAATATTTGAAAGAATGAAAATGCACATCATCATTCAATCATAACTGGGCCCATTTGTTGTGGACCTTTGACGAACAGTAAGACCCATAACTTTAATATCCATAGCAGCTCCAAAGGTCTTTAACAATTCTACCAGAATGCAAAGTTGGGATTGGGACAAGAATCTGAATATGGAATCTACAGAAGAAGGTGCAACTGTGGTAGAGGACAGATTACTTGGAAAAGCTGGTGGGGAATTGAATGCTAGACTATGCTAGGAGTTCTGCAAGCACTTAGAACAATGGAGGAAAAGAATCCCCACAGAGTTTAGGAACCTAATTTTGAGAAGCAGAAGATATAAATATCATTGTGACAAATGTGAACCCCTCTTGCAATTAGTTTGCATTAGAATCCTATCTTTACAAGAAAAGGGTCTTAATTTTTTTTTCTTCCAATAAAACACATCATTTCAACATTCCTAGGTCAGAGGTTAATAACTTCTTAAGCCTATTTCTGTCTCAGACATAACTCATATACACTAGATCTCATCAAGATGAATAGATTCATGGATTTTAAGGCCAAAACACTGTGGTCTTCTAGTTTGGCCTCCTGCATAATACTTCCTGCAGAATTTCATCCAGCCATTCCTCTTCATTTTAGAACAAATCCTACAGAAAGATACCCAGTCTTGGCAAAAAGACCAAGTGACAAGGACTCCAGAACATCCTTTGGTAAACTGTATTGTTAGAAGCTTACACCTTATTTTTAGTCTAAGTTTATCTAGCTTCACTTTCCAGCCATTGGATTTTATTATGCTATGTCCAACAGATTAAAGGCCTGCCTAATATAAAAAAATCTTCTTCTCATGTAGGTATCCATCTAGCATGATCAAGATAGTTCTGAATCTCCTCTCAAATACACTAAATAAACTGAGCTACTTAAATCTCTCACTATAATGAAGATTTTTCCAGACCTCGGATCATTCTTATAGCTCTTTTCTGAAACCTTGCCAATTTTTCAATGTCCTTTTTGAACCAGAATTTTTTTGGGCCAAGCTTATTTGAGGTTTCTAGGACAAGCCATTTTTAAAATAAGAAATGGGGGGAAATTGTAAAAGAATTTTCAAAATACTATTAATGTTTATTTTCAGATGCCCTTTTCCTAAACTATACCAAGTATGAACAACAACATTGGGCACAGCCTGCAGGTCTGGCTGAAATATGCTCAAGACAAAACTCAAAGGTGCAGGAGGACAAACGTGGCCATAGCTTCCCTGATCCCTGGGTTGTCAGTACAAATTTGAACAAGCTCAGAGTTGCTCTAACTTCTATCAACTAGTAACAGACCAAAGGACAGTCATGCCAAATGGGTTTCACCAGAATACTGTCATACTCCAGACACACCCCTCTACTTAGCCATACCCACCGCACATGGGAATTGTAGTAGATAGCATAAAGCCAACTACAACAATACTGCCTAGAGAGTCCCACAAGCAGGAACAACCCTGACAAGCTTGAATAGAGTAAGTTTATGTGACCTGTGTACTGTCAGACAAACGGGCCATACTGGAGACCAGAATCTGGCTTCATTTCTACAAGTCATAAATGCAAGATGAAAAGGACCAATCCCAAGAATTTTAGAGGGGGCAATGCAAAAAGCAGATGAATGAAGCTGAGACTTGCTTCCCACTGTATATGAAGAGAATACTGCATTTTCATAATATAGCTGAAGAAAAAAACAGTAAGAAATGATAGAAGTATCATAATAAATCATAAAGACTGAACTAGAGATTCCTGTTTAGCTTTTCCTAGAATACAGGAAAAAGCACACTCAATTAAATTAATGGGCGACACATGGGGGGAAAAAATGCCAAGGAAATAATTGTACATTGTGTAAAATACACTATGGAATTCAGTGCATCAGGATATAACTAAAGTAAATAATTTAATACAAGGATTTTCAACCTACAAGTTGCAATCATATTACCCTTCCAATATTGCCAAATGGGACATGGCACTAGCTAGATCAGGACACCAGGTATTTTCTTGTAGAAATGGTTGAGAACGCAGCTGGTCCAAAATCAGAAAGTCCATCCTGCAGGATTTTTTTTTATTATTATTTCTGTGTTAGTTTTTGCTTCAGATTATAATGAAAATACAAAACATCAAAAAAATGTTGCTGAATGCAAAATATTTTGATGCAAAAATGGCTAAATGTTTTGACATTCCCTAACTGAACTATTTTGTTTTGTATTGAATCTGTTCAACACCCAGGTGCTAAGTTTCCCCAAGGACGCTCCACTCTTGCTCTACCTCAAGATGCCACAAGCCCCCCCACAAGCCTCTCTGCCAGCTACCAAACAGCTGTTTGGCAGCACCTCGCATCAGTTGTTTGGCAGCATCTTCAATCTCCTAATCAGAGCTCCCCCCGCAAATAGCTGTGGCTGGTGGGTGCTGAACACCCACTTTTTTTTCACCTGTGGGTGCTCCAGCCCCTGTGAGTACACCAACAAAGTCGTTCCCTATGATTCAACTACAATCACTGGTTATGTTACCACAAACACTGCTTGTGTTAAACCAGCCTCCCACACAGACCAGCTACCAGCTGCCACCCCGCATTAAACCGGCTCCCCATGCAAACCAGCTTCCCCCCACACACGCTTCTGCCTCCGATAGAGGCAGCAGCGCAGGGGTGGGCAGGCAGCTCCACAGAGCAGGTGCTCCTGTGGAACCAGCTTTTAAGCCAGCTCCCCCTGAGCACAGACTCCTGACTCCCTTCCCCCTCCCACCTCTGTGGGAGGCAGCAAGGTAAGGGCCAGCAGCTCCACAGAGCTGGCACGCAGAGAGATGGCTTAAAAGCCGGCTCCCCATGCGTATCAGCTCCCATCTGCCCCAGCTACCCACACACACCAGCTCCCGCCTTCCCTCCTCTTGCTGCCCCTGATACAGAGGCAGCAAGTGGGCGGGGGGGGGGGGGCAGAATGCATGTAATAGATAGGATTAACCAATAAGCCCAGGGTTATCAGTTAATCATGTAGTCAACTACACGCTGACATCTGCTCCTGGTGACTTATTACTGCTTAGTTTATCAATTTGTTCTAAAACCTCCCCTAATAATTCTTCACTCTCAGACAGTTACTCAGGTTTGTCACTTTAAAAAATGGCTCTGTGGAGGAGATTCCCCAACCTATCTTAGCCATGAGGAGTGATGCAAAGAATTTGTTTAGTTTCTGTGGAAAGTCTTTTCTTCCTTGAGTGCTCCTTTAGCATCTCAAATGTCCAGTGGCCCCACTCATTGTTCAGCAATTTTCTCGCTTCTGATGTCCTTTCTTTGCTGTTACTTTTTTAGCCTTTGACTACCTGTCCTTCAAATTCTTTTTTGGTCTTCCTAATTCTATTTTTTTTTTTTTTACACTTTACTTGCAAGAGTTTATGCTCCTTTGTATTTTCCTCAATAGGATTTAACTTCCACTTTTTAGACAATGCCTTTTTGCTGCTTTGACATTTCTCTCCCCAACACTCACTGTTACCAAGCAGTTCAGTTATATTCACCTCTAGGGTCAGATGCTGTGCTCTGTTCAGAACCAAATCAGGATTTTCCTCCCCTCTTGTTGATTCCAAGATTAGCTGCTCCAAGAAGCAATCACTTGAGGTGTCAAGAAACCTTCTCTCTTTATCCTGTCCTTAGATGACCTGTGTCCAGTCAATATGGGGATATTTGAATTTCCCCATTATTATTTGTATAGCCTCTCTAATTTCCCTGAACATTTCACAGTCACTGTCACCATCCTGGTCAGGAGGTCAGAAGTATATCCCCGCTGCTATATTCCTTTTATCTAAGCATGGAATTACTTGGATAGAGCTCATATGGTACAGTTGATTCATTTAAAATTTTTACTTTATTTGACTCTGAACTTTCTTTCACATATAGTGCCACTTCCCTATCAGCATGGCCTTCTCTGTCCTTCCAATATATTTTGTACCCTAATATTATTGAGTCCCATTGATTATCCTCACTCTGCCAAACTTCTGTGATTCCTATTAAATCAATATTCTCATTTAAAACAAGGGAATCAAGTTCACCTGTATTTAGACTTCTAGCATATGTTTAATAGCACTTGAAAAAATGCCACTTTTTAGCTGTCTGACATTGTGAGATATAACCGATGGGACTTATTTTCATTTGACCGTTTCTCATCAGATCTTATTCATATTTTATCATCTTCATCCTCTCCTTCCTACCTGAATATAGAGAATCTCCACTACTAGATCCTCCAGTAAGGAATGTCTCTGTCTGAATCATGTGCTCCTCCACACTTGTTGGCTCTTCCCCAGCCCTTCAATTAAAAACTAAGAGTTGCATAGGTGCACTTAGGAGATGCACCGCTCCCTTGTGCCCCTACCAAAATGTTAATTGCCCCTTCCCTGTCCCTCTTGATGGCCTTCCCTGCACTCCCTCCCTGTGCAGGCATCAGTCATCTATGAAGAGTTGGGGGAAAACCAACAGGTGCAAAGGATGGAAGGGTGTCACTCTGCACCCCTCTATATGAATTAAACCAGTCCTTTGTTTTTCAGCTGTAAGCAGAACCACATTCACACATGCACTATTTGCCTTTACCTGAAGTCTCCGCAGTTTCCTTACTACCAAAATGATTTCCACTGTAAGACACACAATACACAACAGTCAAGCAATGTCTCTTGTCCCTGACTTTAGACATCTTACTTCTGGGTGTCCTCCCTTTAATTTCAGCTGTAAGAACATATTTTATTCATAGACATCTATCTAAATAATATCCACACATTTCACATAGATTATAAAGATCAATGTGACATTGGATTTCACTAGAGAAGAGATCTTACATAACGCTCTTTGGTGAATAAGAATGTAAATAGCAGATCAGGTATTTCAGACAGGGGATCCTTTTATGCACTCTTAATCCTTCTGCCAGCTGGCATCAGCAACCTCTTTATTCAAAACAACTGGTTCAGTGATAGGATTAGAACTTTACTGCATATGTGGGAAGTGTCAATTTAAAGAAGAGATTGATCTGTCATTTACAAGATGTTTTATGTAACTGGGAATTCTAAAATCAAGTGGGATCTTTGTGTTACACCTCTTTACCCAGAATGCTCCACCGGTTCATTGACATTTCACATCACTGCTGATGTCTGGGTTTGGGGAAAAAAGTAGGAGATTGGGACAAAAGTTTGTGTATACCTGATTCTTTTCCATGCACACATGAACATTCTCCATTGCATTTCTAAAAAATACTTCTGATCCACAAACCCTGTAATTAGCATACAAAATCAGTGTTTCTAATTATAGGAACATGTCCTATTCTATATAATCATAAATAATTTAAACTAAATTACCGTACATGTCAATTAAATGAACAAAGAACATTTTGTAATGCATTATATTTTTTTTCATTTGGTTGTATGGTAATTTTCAAATTCCTGTAATTCTCAATAAATCTCCCTGTCAGTGCAAATTAGTGAGGTCAGTGAAATTCTACTGTGTTTGTTGTCTGTATTTTTTTTTTTTTTTTGAAAGAGGGTTATTTAAAAAAATTCAGGCTCATTTTTTACATTTTTACATCACTATCTATAAAGCCAGGAAAAGTAGTGGTCATCAATCCAACCACACAAGACTCAGAAGGAGGCCAAAACTTCTAGAGTGAATAAAAAAGTTCTTCCATACAAACAGTATAGTTCAAAAAAAAGGAGGAAGTCATTTCATACTTCTCTATTTTTCCTTGTTTTTTAGAAAAATTGATTTTTTTTCTTCTTTTGAAAAATTTTGATCAGCTTCATCATATGAGAAAAAAATTGAGAAAAAATATCAGATTTTGAAATGTTCTCATTTATTTTTCTAATTTCAACCAGTTGTACTAAATACATGCCACCATTAAGTATAACAAGTTGGCCCCTTTCAGAGCTAGAAGCAAATTTTGATCATACTGGATCAAATGTCATTGGTATGAAGATCCTCTTTTTATCTTATTCCCTCTATTTCAGACTTGATCGTGACATTTTTAGACATAGAAAAGTTGTAACTGGCCTATGGACAGACACAATTCTGGAGTGGGTGGAGGGAGAGAAGTCTACATTTATAAGGAGAAGGGAAAAATAGTTCTCGGACAGACTGAATTTTCAAATAAACGGACAACTGGAAGCTGCTCTGTGGTTTGGAAAGCTAGAATAAGTCTTTGGGGAGATAGTTAAGTCAGGCAATCAAAAGCCCATGATGAATTCATTTATCATATTGTTCTGAAATGTATCACAAGGATTTCATTCATATATATATTATTGTGACAATCTTTACCATTATGTTCAAAGATTGCCTTGTGAAGCATCATCTGAAAAGTCAAACTTCTCAATATTATTGTCCTGGAAAAATGTGTGTAACAACATTGTATGTAGAGCTATAAGATTCTACTGTATAACATTGTTATAACATGCTCCAAAGTGGAGAAAAGCACACCCAATCCCATTTTTCATAGACAAAGTCACACTGACACCCCTGACAGGTGCTAAAATACTATCACCTGCATAAGCAACCATTCACCAGCAGGGGAGAAAGCATAAAGAAGAAATTAATATTCCATCACAGTGAAATAACTCATAGGGCATAAGGTTAACTAAACACATAAACCTTTGCAGAACTGTGACCTAAGTTTGAACAGAAGTGGAGACTTCCTTAATACCCCCTGTAAGCACATAATACATCTACACTTGGAGCTAGGCGGTGTGGTGCCCAGCTCAAGTAGACATATTTGTACTAACATTTATTGTGCTAGTGCACTAAAAATACCTCACCCCAATGCCCCAGGCATGGGGCAACCCCTCTTGCTGCAGCCCCCCCACCTCTGTCCCACCCCGTCCTGCCCCACTCCTTCACACATGCCCCATCCTTGCTCTGCCTTCATCCCACCTCTTCCTGTCCCTTCTCTGCCCCCTCCCCCATGCAACATGAATCAGGGTATTATTGGGGGGCCTGGCATGAGGCTGCATCAGAGGTTGGCCTCCCTCCTGGACTCACTGTGGCAGCTCCGCTCCACCCCACTGCCCTCTCCCAGCCTGCTGACTCTGCTTCTGCGCGGCGATAGGAAGCAAAGTGCCCTGGTACTGGGGCTCCCTGCTTCCTGTTGTCACTGTGAAGCAGAGCATAGGGAATTGGGAGAGGGCAGAGGGGTAGGGTGGAGCAAACTATCAGGTTCCTCTGGCTCCTGCTACTGTGGTGAGTGGAGGGGGACTCTTGCTGCTGCCCTGCACCAGACCCCCAAGTAATGACCAGGTCTGCTCTGGACCCCATCCATAGGATGATTGAGGAGGCCACTATGGGATCCCCCAAAGAGCAAGGCCTGAGATGGCCACCCTGAACTGCCCTATGGACAGGATGGCTCATTTTAGGTAGCTATAGTAGTACAATCAATGGGTATGTCTATACTACATGGCTCCGTTGATGGAGCCATGTAGATGAGCTTTGTAGACATAGCAAAATGAAGCGGTGATTTAAATAATTGCTGCTTCATTTACATCAAAATGGCTGCCGCGCTGTGCCAATCAGCTGTTTGTCGGCTCAGCGCGGTAGCCTGGACGCTTGGCAGTCGACATCAAAAGCCTTTGTCGACCGCCCCGTAATGCCTCGTGGGATGAGGTTTACAAAGCTCATCTACATGGCTCCGTCAACGGAGCCATGTAGTGTAGACATACCCAATGACATGTGGTGTCACGGGCTAGCTGTCTCAAGTGCAAACCCCATTTCTAAGTGTACATGTAGACACACACACCTAGAATCATCTGTTACACACCCAGCAAACTTTAGTCCAAGGGCTCTCAAACTGGTTGTCATGACCCTTCAGGGAATCATAAGATTATCATGTGGGGCGTGGCAAGCTGTCAGCCTCCACCGCAAACCATGCTTCACCTCAAGTATTTATAATCATAGGTGCTGGAGTAGAGGGGTTGTCACCACACCCCCCAGCCTGCTGCTGCACTCCCTGGCTTGCAGTGGTTTTCATAATATTCAAGGTTTGCAGCTTTGTTCAATGGCTCTCAGCAACCCCACTGTAGAAATTATCCCACCTCTCCCTCCTGGAGGAGTCACACTCTGGGGCTTGCTATGTGAACAGTACAAAAGTTTGAAAACCACCGCTATAGTCCCAAACTCAGACCAAACTCAGAAATAACATTTAGGTCTAGTGGCACAAAGGGATCAATCCCCTTTTTTCCCCCACCTGGATATTTTTGGGGCTGGGGAAGTCTCTAGTACAGGGATGGATTAAGGGGGCGCTAGCCGGGCAGCTGCCCAGGGTGCCAACCTATGGGGGGCGCCTGATGGCAGCTGTAAGGCCGGCCGCACCGTGTCCCTTACAGCTGCCATCAGGCGCCACGTGCCTGGGGACGGGAGCCATGCGGCGCCCCTTAGAGCTGCAATCAGGTGCCGCGCGCCCGATTGCAGCTGTAAGGTGCGCAGC
Organism: Pelochelys cantorii; assembly: GCA_032595735.1. Taxonomy (NCBI): domain Eukaryota; kingdom Metazoa; phylum Chordata; order Testudines; family Trionychidae; genus Pelochelys; species Pelochelys cantorii. Next base: position 244,034,590 of record CM064326.1, read on the forward strand.
TCACCAGGGGGTGGGGCCGCACATGCGCCATGCGTGGAGCCGCACATGCGTTGCGTGCCCGCTGCCCAGGGCACAGGAATGGCTCGAGCTGGCCCTGCTCTAGTAGCATAGATTCACCTGCTACACCACCCCATAACCCACGTAGTTCTTTCTCCCTGTTGCAATCCACAGCCAGTGGATGGTCTCTCAGCTTGTTACCAGCTGGCAGATTTTAGAGCAGCTCTGTCTCCTGTAAACTCTGCCAGCAGGGTGTGGTCTATATATAGTTGACCAGAGAAGAGTAGTAACGGCTTCCTGGTGGCTCTCCCTCTCTGCTGCATAAGTAAGACTAGAATGGAGCCCACAGTAAAGAGTGTACAGGCGACCCCCGACTTGCAAATGCCTGAACTGCAAGCCTCCCACATTTACAGCCGCCCTGCTCTGGGAGCCGCGGGGCCTCCTACCACCCAGCACAGCTCCCGGCCAGCCAGCTCAGGGTGCTCTCTGTGCCGTGGGGGCCACCTACTGCCCAGCACAGCCCCCGGCCGGATCATGGCGCCGTTTGTGCCGCACCATGGGGTTGCCTACTGCCCAGCAGAGCCCCCTGGCTCCAGGAGGCAAAGCGAGCCAGGAACAGAACCCCCATTCTTAACATTGCCCCTATGGGCAATAAGGGTTCAAGTTATGATGACCTGACTTACGACGGTTCTCCAGGAACTAATTAGTTCGTAAGTGCGGGGGTCGCCTGTATAATTTATCAGCAGCAAAGGAACACAAAATAAACAATGGAAAAACAATGTCTGCCAAGTAATCACTTTACTTAAGCAAACATCTCTTCTGAAGATTAGCAAAAACATCTGACAACATGTGAGTTAGACAAGAAACAGGCCAAAGGGACCACTCTGCAAAATAAAGATTAAGCAAGCATGATGCAATGAGGATCTCTGAATCAAATCTTTCTCTGCCTCTGAATGCCTCTAAAGGCATTGAAAATTATAGCCATTGGCTTGGAGGGAAACTGTAGTAGTCGTTTTTCCTTCTTCCATGCCATTGTATGCTCAGCTGCACCCGGGGAGGCTGCTAATAGAAACAAGAGACTCTCACACAAACAAAAACATTGTTGTGACCTCTGGGAACGCAGTGATCCAAACAAACAAGCCAGTCAGGTGGCACGAGCCACTGGGAGGCAATCAGAGCATCTCAGAGGCCTTCCCCCAGCACCAGAAGGGAATCTGATTCACTAGGTTGGCAAATGCAGCTTTTTCCTGGAAAAGCAAAGGAAAAACCACGTTGGGCAGGCAGAGTAAGAAGCTTATAATATTTCTTTTTAATTTGGGGGAAGACAATTTCTGGATTGATATTTCTTATGATTCCAACTGAAGAGTGAGAGAATTGCTGCCCTATCAGCAAAACAGAGAGCAACAGGAATGGGAATATTTTTCTAGCTGGGATAAGATTATGATAGTTGTAATCACTTTGAATAGTACCTCACTTTGCAAGTAATCCCATTGCAATTAATGAGACAATTCACAGTATAAATTAAGGATGTCAGAATGGTATTTTCACTATTTGCTATCAAGCTATGAAGCACTTTTACAGACATAACTTATTTTGAATAAAACCAAGGAGAAAGGTGTCCTTTCAGAATTCTAATCTTATTCCAACGAAGTCTATCCTTACTTCAGTGAGAGCTTTGCCTGAGTAAAAACTACAGAATTTGGTCCCTGATAAATATTTATTTCCACTGGGGAGAGGAGTGGGGAATAATTTGAATGTAGCCATCTTGAAACTGCACCAAAGGTTTTTAGTTCAAATGCCCCAAAGCAGGATTTAGACTGGTACCCCATGCTACTTGGCAGTGCTATAATACTGTTAGGAAGGCATTGGATTGTTAGAGACGCCATCTTGCTCGGAAGACATTATTTCCAAATCTCTTTGTGTACCATTTCTGATGGAAGTTAAAGATCCCATTGCACTTTCTGAAAGAGATTCTGTGATAAAGCCAGGGGGCGTATAATGAAAAACATGCCCCTGTTTAACAAATCAGGGTCAGGGAGAATGTCTGGGCTGGGCAAAGAGATAGCCTGGGGCTCTTGACGCACACATCCTTATCTATATGTATTTTGTGTGTGTTGTGGAACTAAGATATATATCAGGGGTCAGCAACTAGGCGACTAACCAATAAGCATATGCTTATTGGATGGTTGACTAGTGACTCAACTAGTCACTCCCTCCTGCCCCTGCCGCCTCTATCAGAGAGAGGAAGCAAGGGGGTGGGGAGCAGGAGGCAGTGCTCAGGGGAGCTGGCTTAAAAGCGGGTATGGCTGCATGGTGGGCAGCTGCTTCAAGGGAAGGGGCTGCTGGACCATGTGGCATGGGGAACTAGGGCTGCTCCGGGGACTGGAGCTGCTCCAGGAGTAGCTAGGCCACGTGAGGGAGTGAGGCACCCCTGAGCTAGCTGCCAGGCACAGGCTGGAGCTGAACTGGGATGCAGCAGCTGCAAGGAGGAGGGGAGCTCGCTCTGGGATTCTGTTTCCTTGCTTCGGAGGAGGGCAGGGGGGTGCAGAGCCGTCTTCTAGCTGCCTTCACCTGGGAGTCTTGTCCCCACCTCCTCTAGCCCACCGCTCTCCACCCTGTTGCGCAGTCCCAGCTCTGTGGCCTCGAGGCTCCTTGCTCTGCTTGCCTCCCTTTCTGCTTCACGTTGTTCCTAGCAGGTGGGCTAAAGATGGTGCTGAAGCCATGCCCGGCTGCCAGTACCACCACAGCTGGGCCCCCAATAGAGGGTGAGTACTGCCAGGCTGCAGCTCTGGGGCTGGGCGGCAGCAGCTAAGTGAAGAGGAAAACAGATGGGGTGTCCCCCTGCCCCAAAGTCACGTTGGTCCCTGGGCATCTGGGTCCGTGGCAGGAAGGCAAGGGTGCCATGGACCAAACCCCCACGGGATCCCAACCCCAGCAGGGCTGGACACCCTGGGGTCACCCACCCACCCCTGCCTTGCCCATTTCCCTGAACACCCACCCCCGACCCACCCTGACCCCAGCTCGTGCTGGTAGATTGGAGCCAGCGCCAGCTTTCTGCGGAGGGGGGGGGAGAAGCCCCAAGGCTCTGTGCCGCATCCGGCTTCCAGGGAAAAGCACACGCACTGCTCCTCCCCTCCCCACAGGAAAAGCCAGAGCAGAGCTCATGGCAGGAGACCAAGTGAGGCACATGGTGGAGAGAGGAGCAGCATGGCCCAGGGAAGTAGGGTTAAATTTTGGCACACCACTTTGGAAAGGTTGATGACCTGTAATATATATCATTCATCACCTTGAGGCCACTGTATATTGTAGTCTCTTTTACTCCTTCCAGCTGTTTTATGTCATTTTAGATCTTAAGGATTTGAGGGTAGAGTCTGTACCTCCATATAAGCTTGCACAGTAATTAGCATCTTTGGGGTATTTCTGCAAAAGAAGTAATAATAATGTCCCATGCTGTGAGATCATTACTGTGAAGTGCACAATGGCTCCTAGGTTTTCACTGTGCAGCGAGCACCTAATTAGTTGTGTTCTCTAGCACTTCAGAATACTTATGAAAGATATAAAATCCAGCCTGTTATGTGATCATTGTACAATTTAAATGCTACCCGACTTTAATATCTATCTTATCTATAGTCTGGAAATCATCTTAAAACAACAGGCAGGCAAAGTAATGTCAAAGTGCTCGTAACACTAAAATGAACAAAAGCAAAACACAAGACAGGGGGCTCACTATAAAAGTCATTATGCCTATCATTGCTTGAAATTGAATTGACATGCTTTCAGGTGGTTTGGACAGATTTAGGAGTGTTATTTTAAACCAAGTAATGAGGTACGTATGCTGATTTCCACAACCATCGTAGCATGTGTCGTTTGACCATATTTTGGTAATTCCTCCTCTCCCTCCTTCCCATCCCAGACAGCACCTGGACAACATGATGAAGAGCAGGATTGCATGTTTTACGTTTTTTAATCCCATTACCCCAGGACTTCCCTGAGCTCTGGAACTTATGCGGGATCAGAGGTAGATTCTGTTCCTTAGAAAGAAAGCAGTCAGACCTTGGAGAGGAAATAACTAAACCTCTGTTCCAAATGTACACTGGGGATATGTCTGCACAGCAACTGTACACCCACGGCTGGCATTACCAACCAATTTGTGTTTGTGGGACTCAGGCTGTGTAACTGTTTCGTGCTGAGTGTACTTCCAGGTTTGGGTCCTTTCTGTCACTTATGGGTAAGATGCTGCTAAACACTTGAGTGCACTGAAGAAGTCCTGTGACATTATTATAGCCTGTATGGAGAACATAAAATCTTACATGTTGGCACCAAGAGGGACTTTCCCTTTTCTGTACTGAAAAGGTTGTTGAAGCTTGAGAAGGGCTGCGACACACTAATGTATCAGACACTACATAAACAGTGTCTCTGCCAACTCAGGCTCATAAAAATATAAGCAGCAGATTCCATAGAGATTGCCAATTTTTACTTCATTAGCTAGGTGATTCTCATAGTAAAGATACTGGGATCAAAGACGTTTTTCTCTGCTGCTGTCACATTGGGCACCACCTCATTTTCATATAAGATCAAACATATACAGCACTCATCTAAGAACCCAAATGTAGCTGCCTGCAGCTTGAATCCCATTGCCCTAGCCATGCTACTAACCTCAATTATAATGATTGTTTGACAGTCCTTCCCCAATGGTATTATTTGTTCACAAGCAGCGACTGTCTAATGGCAAATGTTTAGTTACAACTCCACTATTTACTCAAATATATCTTCCTTCAGTCTTTGTTAATAGTGCATGCAGGATTTCATTTTCTAAGAAGTCATCTACTTTTTCTATCAGTACTTAATCTTCATCTGAAGTCATTACTGAGTAGTAGTGAAAAACAACATTTCCAAATCATATACAACTGTAAAGAATGAAACTGTGACAAGTCCACAATCAGCAGTTGATGCAGCTTTGGGCAGAGACAGGCAAACAGGACACTGATTATGGTGGAGAATAGTTTCTTGGTCTTGATGGTCTAATGCCCTATTTTATTTACTTGGAAAGAAAACAAATCATTGCTGGAGACTGTTCTATGATTAATCTAAAGACTATGATAAATGAATACTAGCAATTTTTTCTTCGGAGCTAAAATACTAATTCCATCATTTCACTAACAACTAATCTACATGGGTTTCGTTGCACTGTATTTCCGGACACATCCTCCATTTTCAATGCAGTTAGTAGGAATTTGGTGGTGGACAATGCACAAGCACAAGAAACTAGAACAGATTTCTCTCTCCACAAAATTAATGTCACCATGAAAGCTATAGCTTCTAACAAATTGCTTGACCACTGCCACCTTGAATGCCATGTCGATTAGTTGAGCCAGAGTAGCAATATTCCTATAGTAATTGTTACAGTTGATTATTTTAGCAAAAAGCAGTTATCCACATTTACCTTTTGGCCTCAAATTTTACTTCCTTTGAATAAAGCTTTTTATACAAGACTTCCAACTATTGGAATTGAGGCTTTTTGCATTTTAGCTCCTCCCAACTCCTCTGAAATTGACTATAAATATCTTACAATACATACTTTGCTACTTCACCCTAACCAGCTCTATAGAGAAGGAACACATTCAGAAAGGCACAATGGAGAAGATTTTCAAAAACACCTATGTGACAGCAGCCTTCAGGACTTTGGCATTTTTTAAAATGTTATCCTTTATGCCCACATGATGCAAAACTGCCCAAAATAACCTAAAATATGGGCCCTTCTACTTATCTCAAAATACCCCTGAGCCATAGCTGAAGTTCATTGCTGCTGTTGACTCCATATGTAATCAGGGTCTTCAGTCAATGCTTAACATGCATTAACTAATAATATCAGGATATGGATATAAATTAGAAATACAGACCTTAAATGGCTCTGATTATTTTACTAAATATATACAATTGTCAGATGCCGGACAAAATACAGCTGTGGGCCAGATCTGTCTTACCAAGCTGTTAGATCCAGCCCATGGACAACATAGCGGGAGCTTCAGTGAGGATGCCTGCCCTACCCCCGCATGCCACCAGAAAAGCCAGCAGCTGGGTCCTGTTTGTCTGAACAGCTGCAAACCTGGGGCTGGGAAAGCAGGTAGGGAGGCTTCATATGCTGCCCCGAACTCAAGCACGATATTGCAGCTCCCATTGGCCAGTTTCTGGCCAAAAGGAGCTGCCTGTTTAAAGAATAGACAGTGCACAAAGTAAGCCTCCCTCCTTCTTTCCGGCTTGCAGCTGTTTACAGATGCACATGGCTCCACAGTCAGCTACTCTGAGCTTCCTGCCAGGACACCAAAGGCAGGGAACCTGCTGAGCTGCTGGCTGGGAGTTGCCTAGGTAAATGTCTTGCAGACACAGCCTGCCTCTGGCATCCCAGCCCCTCCTTCCCTCTGTCCCCACCCCACATAACCCAAACCCTCTTCCCTGTCTCCTGCACCTATACCCCTTCTCAAACCCTGTACTCTAATCCCCTGCCCCAGGTCACAACCCAAATCCCTGGATCCCCTCCTACACTCCAATCTCCTGCCCCAGGTCACAACCCCCTCCTTTACCCATACTCCCTCCCAGATCCCACACCTCCTCCTGCACCTCAGTCCCTACCCCAAGCTCCCTTCTATACCCAATCTCCATCCCAGACCCCACCCCAATATTATGGAAGAGTGCACCCCTTGACTACTTTCCAAATTCTTGGAGTGCCCCCATCAAAAATTATTGCCCACCCCGATCAAGCTAGAAGTAGTAGTTTGATAGCACCATGGAAACCCAGACAAATAGAAGTGTGGTACTGAATGGATGGAAATGAAGCTGCAGTTTAGGCTTGAGGTTTCCCAGAATGCGAAGAACAGAGAATACCTTGCAAAATAAGCTCCCAACAAGGCAGTCCAAGGAGAAAAGTTATACTCTCAGATAGAAGTCAATAGTGTTCATTGTGTATATACACATCAGTCTCACTGACAGCAGTTTGGGCCAGTTTTAAAAGTCTTACAGGAAGCAGGGAGAAGATTCAAAACAACCCAGCAGTAACAACTCTAGAATTGATCCATCATCACCTGTTAGTTATTTTAGCGGCACTAAAGTAGGGATCGACTAGGATAAGCAGGTTAACTCCTGTTAGAGTCAAACGGGGTTAATGTGCTTATGAGAGGGTAGAGTCTGGCCCAGAGTCTCTGGGATCCAAGTGAGAGTATTGCTGGCACCATGCAAGAGGGCATCCAGAGCAGGTTCGCCTAGGTGCAAACTGCTGGCCTGCCTTCTCAAAACACTTTCTGCCCACAGGTCACCAGGGATCCAGCCTTCTTTCTTTCACAACGCCGGGTAAAGTTCCGCCTCCTCTCCCTTAGCTTTTCAATCCTGCCACAAATCGATCCGCCAGCCTTTCCTGCCAGGTGATTAGCAAGCGGTGGCTAAATGGAGCGGTGCGCCGTTGCCTCACATCCAAGCTGAGCACAGAACGGATCCATTATCCTATTAGCCCCCCGGTAATCCTCGGCGGCTCCCGCCCCTCTCTCCCCCCCCCCCCCCCGGCCTGCAGAACCCTCCAGGCAGGGGAGCGGGGGAATCGTCCCCCCGGGAGTCAGTCAGCGCTACTGGCGGGGCTGCACTCCTCGAGGTCTCTTTTACGCTGCAGCCGTCGAGCCCCGCGCTGGGGGCAGAGGGAGCGGTGTCTGACCGCGGCACACTTCCAGTAAAGCCCCCGAGGGCCCGGGAGGAGGCGGACGGGCTCTTCCCTCCCAAAACAATCAGAACTTCGCTGTGGGCTCCGAGCCGCCACAGCCCACAGCTGTGCCCGGGGTCAAGTCAACCGCGATAAGCCAGAACCGACAGGCTCGGATGCCAGTAACTGCTACCGGGAGCGGAGTGGGAGAGTGGCGGCTCCTGACTCTACACCGGCCCTGAGAGGCAGAGGACCATCCCCGCTCCCCATCGCCCCCAAGCTCTGCTCTCCTCGGGCCCCCCCCCCAGGGAGAAGCCGCGCAGGGAATTGCCCCGCGCCCACAGCACGCCTGTCCGCGCCGCGCTCCCACTCCGCGGCGGCCAGGTGAGCGCCGCCCCGCCCGCGCTCAGCCAGGCGCCCTCCCTGGAGCGGGACCCCCTCAGGTCTGAGAGAAGCCCCCCACATACACCCCCCTCCCCCCCCCCGCGCGCGCTGTCACTGCCCCCGGGGCAGGAGAACGCGCCAGCCGCGCCGCGGGGACTTACGCGGAGTTGCCAAGCGCCCCGGGCTGCCTGCGGTTCGGTGGGACGGTCGGTGCTGGGCTGCCTGGAGCGCGGCGCCGGCCCCCCCCCCCTCCTGCGGGCTGGGATGGGTGGCTCCTGTCCTAGACTCGCCCGCTCCTGCTGGGATGGGCGCCCCGCGCCTTGGGTGCTCAAGGCAGGAACTCGCCGCTCCTCTCTTGGCCTCCCTGGGCTGCCGACTGCGAGCGCGCGAGAGAAGAGAAGAGGGAGGGAGGCTGCGAGGCAGGCAGAGCGCGAGCGAGCGAGCACGGTGCACTCGTGTGCGCTGCGGCTGGGGAAGCGGATTAAAAGCAGGTCACCAGAGGGGCAGGCTCGCCCACCGCGGCGGGAGGAAGGCAGAGGAACGGGAGAGGGGCTAGGATTGGCGTTGCTCCGTTACTGCTAAGGAAAGGTAGCTACAGGGTAGCATCCCTGCTCTGCAATGCCACGTGGCGTAGGCACTGGGGCTCTGGGCCCCAAATAGGAAGCTTTGTTCCGAAAAAGAAGCCTTACATACAAACCCTCTTCTGATGGGGATCCTGTCTCCCAAATTCCCTTACTTGGAGATGCCCTATCAGTATCAGGGCTGGATTACCCAATAGGCAGACTAAGCACGGGCTTAGGGCACCAGCAAAGCAGGGGCACCAAAAAAAAGAGATTTTACAGTATAGTATTGTTTTTATTTGAATTACATATGGGGGGGGGCACCATAATCTTTTCAATGCTTAGGGCCTCTAAAGGTCTTAATCCCGCCCTGAGTATCATAAATGGGGTGCTGGCTCACAAGAGCTAGTGAGTGTCTGCCAGCCTCTCAGCCAAGTTACTTATTTAAAAAATCAAATGGACTATCTTTCTGTTTGCAATGTGCACAGGTAAGAAGCTCAGAGGACTAACCTGAATTCACTCACCTTTAGGGACCAGGAAGCCATAAACAACTTTCAGGAACTTCATACACAATTATTGTACTTTTTGGTACTATCAGCCTGATCCGAAGCCCACCTGGAAGGCAAAATGTGTCTCTTTAGTTAACTGGGCTTTGAATTCAATCTTGTGTAATCTCTTGATGGCCCAGAATTGGGCTGAAAACATCATGAGAAAAAGATGCCTGATACTTTTAATTTCCAGTTAGACTGAAAATACCACACAACTGTTTTTCCCCCATGGAATTTCATCACTTCTAAGTCTGCTAATTGCTGGAATTACATCAAAGCTTTCACTTTAGGGGCAGGCTTTTCCCACTTTTAGCCTCATTGCATGTGTTAAATGAGAGTGCTCCAAAATGAATTAAAATATATCGGACTCACTCTAGAATCATTCATACTCTTCCTGAACCTTAGAGTAAGACCATTACATTTGAGGGTTTTGGTCTTCCTTCTGGGATCATAAATTTTGGCTCCTATTGCACGTAAGTGCACCAATCTAGTTCAGGTTCTTCTGTTTCCAATGAAACGAGCTAAGGAAGTCTGCTGTCTGGCAAAAGTGTATATTGCATCATCTAACACCTTCCACCTGTAACAATAAAAGACATTGTGCAGTAAGTCCCAGACTGGATAATTGCACCCACCTGGATTCTCTCTGGGTGAAGTAAACTAATTCTTTCAATTTCTTCCTTTGTTTTCATCACACAGCCATAGTGGGATTTAATGATAGCAATGTCACTGAAGACGAACAATTCTGATCATCAACACAAAATAATGGACAGGTATAGATAGAACAAACAGTTCTCTCTAGCTGCTGGATTAGCAAAAGAAGCCAGCATTCTGGAGTTAAATGGCCAAGACTTCAGCAAGAAATCTACTTATGTGGAATGGAAATTCTCTAAGCCATACATCAATAAAGAGGGATACTTCACAACTGGCTTAGGCCCAGTCTCTGAAGTGCTTCATCTGAGAATCAAGGCCCACTGTGCTAAGCACTGTACAAACATAGTAAGTGACATTCCTTGCCCCAAATAACTTAGACTGTTTGACACCTTTGGCCTTAAAGGTTTCTCCATTTGAGTGTCACCAAATCTCTCTGGATGGAGAGTGAGGTTGGAACAGACTGGTGAGAAAGGAAGAATGTAGCAGATTGAATTTCTGGATGAAGAGAAAACTGAGACATAGCAGGTCAGAATTATTCTTCCCCAAGCAGAAAATTATTTTTTTGTTGAAAAAGAGAAAACTGAGGTTTGTAGTTTTTCAAAAAGGGAGAGAGAAATTTTCTGCAGAAACTAGCCACTTTCCATTAAAAAATTTTATACGGTCAAAACCCAATTTTCCACTGTTAAGGCAGTTTTAACTAACACTTTTCCCCCAGTTACAGCAGTTCCTGATACTTCCCCTACAACATGCTAGAGTTGAATTTGCTGAAACTGAGCACACACATTGAACCAAATTCTAATCTTGTGTGATGTAATTTGCATTAGGATTTGGAGAGGTTAAACTCAGTTGTATACAAGATTATGCATCTGTTCAACCATGGTTGAATTATGGTCTGAAGGAACTCTGATTAAAAAGAAGAACATCTCAGTTCTGGAAAGTTAAGGAATATATATGGTTTTATTATTAATATAACTTGTATCAAAGCAGCATCTAGAGGGTCCAACTAAATACAGGGCTTTACTGTATAAACATAGTAAGACATTCCTTCTCCAAAGAGTCTACAATGTTTGGCATCTTAATATTAATAGGACATTGACAAGTGACTTTGTAGACTGATTCAGAGCTAGTGAGGTGGGCCTCTCAAAGAACTTAGAGCAAGATGGGGCAGTTTGGTACACATGGCTATCTCACCTGAAAACCCAGTGTAGCTGCTGTTGACAAAAAGAGGCTCAGTGCAGCCCAAAGGATGGCAAACCTGCCCTTCCCAAGGTGAAAAATCAACATCTACACTGGGTTTTCAGATGAGATAGCCATGTGTACCAAACTGTCCCATCTTGCTCTAAATTCTTTGGGAGGCCCACCTCACTAGCTCTGAATCAGTCTACAAAGTCACTTGTCATTGTCCTATTAATATTAAGATGCCAAACATTGTGGAGAAGAACAATGATAGCAAACATGAAAAATATAGGTGCAACAATATTCTCCTTGTTAGATGCAGCTAGTGAATTCTTCCAAGTCCTTCTTCATCACCTTGTCTCATTATTTCACATGTCCCAATTAATGGTTTATTTCCTACATCTAAATTATCTTCTTGAATGATGCAGATGGGGACATGAAGACAAAGACGTTAAGTCTGGGTAACATGTGAGATAAAAATACAGGTATCTACACTGAAAGTCAGTCTTTGGTTATTAATAGTCTGGTCTAGACATATAACAAATCTAAATTTAACTAAAAGGAGATCTTGCTTATAGGCTAGAGAATCTTGCTATCTATGGCTGGGTTTAAAATCTTTCCCCTTATGTCTTGTTTGTCGCTATCAGTTTTAGATTGGTTTTAAAAACACACAGAAAGAATGGGTAGCAGGTACAAGAGTCAAACTATTATTTTCAAGTAGCCTTTTCATAGCCTGAAACAGTGTCTCTGAAAGTGAGGGAAGAGTGGTGAAGACTGCTGCCTTTACAAAGGAAAAGAGCAAGGATCAAAAGAACAAATTATATAGATGTTTTTGATTGTTGATCCAAAATGATCAGCTGTAAATGATCTCCAATATTTCCACCAGCTGGTGCTCTCAGCATTTTTGGAAGGGATGGATTTTCCTAAAGATAATCAGGATTGGGAATCTTGAGTGTGCCTAAAAACAGAAGCTCTTTCTTGTTGATTATTTTCCTTTAAAAGGTGTTAAGCACCCTCAGTTATGATTTCCATTGGAGTTGTGGGTGCTTAGTATACGTAGGCAAGGATTTCCAAAGGCACCTATAAGAGTTAGACACCTAACTCTATGACTTACAGTGAGAATTGGGTATCTGATCTCATTAGACTCTTGAAAATTCTAGCCCTAAAACCTGAATATGAAATATGGAAGCAATACCTTGTGCAATTTGCCCCCAATAAGTGTTTCATTGTCTTTGGTCACATCACTTAGCAGATGAATGCTGTGAATTTTGAAAACCAAACAAGGATACACATGCCAGTTAACAGGTCAGCTTGGTTTGAACTTAGTTTGTTTCAGATGTATTGTAAATATCAATTTCTTTCTCTCACTCTGTCAGCTCTCAGATGCAGCCACCACCAAGAAGAAATAATATTCCAGGAAAGCAGAAAAGAGAATGCAAGAACAGTTTTAAAAACATCACCATTTACTCCATTGTTGTTCTCCTGGGTATGGATGCCAAAACCAGCAGTGAGTGCCCAGAGAAGCCTGCTTGTCCACTAAGAACAGACTTCCATTAGTGATACTGAATTATTTAGCAGATGTATTGAACACTGGAATGAACTGTTTCTGAATTTGTGTTCACTCTCAAACCATTTTTATATGAAAGCTGCAAAGAGGCATGCATATCATGACAGAAACTACCATAATTAGAATAGAAAAAAATAGATGTGATTTAAAAAATAATCATTTGCATTGCAAACTGTAATTTAAAAGTGATCCACTCATTAAAACTCAGTTTTGCAGACATATTAAAGAAGAATGCAAATGAAAGAATTGTGAATCCATTATTTCTATTATTTTAAAGCACTCAAAATGTGCTAAGTGCTTCACAGAATATTTTATTTAAAAACAATAATAAAACCCATACATTTGAAATCCCAACATCTAAGGCACCAGTAAATTATGTCAAATATTTCTATCAACTGGTGCTCAAAGCATTTTTGGAAGGGATGAATTGTCCTACAGATCATCAGGATTGGGAATCTTGAGTGTGCATAAAAACAGAAGCCCTTTCTTACTAATAATTTTCCTTTGAAAGGTGTTTAGCACCCTCACGTACGTGTAACATTTGAGTAATTCCATTTTTTTCCCATTTGGGCTACTGCTCACCTGCAGAAAGTTACTCTTGTGCAGTCATGTCATTTATTTTAATATTTTCTGAATTTGTGCAGGGGAGGTGTGTTAGAATAACAATACAACAGGGAAAAGTCTTGTTATGCATTGCCTGAAATTTCTCATCAAGTAAGTGATCCTGATATTTGGGGAGGTGAGGGGGGAAGGTTAGTCACCCCTAATATCATTATCTCATAGACACTAACCTCCCCCCCTCACCCCTCTTCTGTCCTAAAATCTGATTTGTCAATTATATATGTGTTCACTTTTTTTTGATTGTATCCCTTTGGTATATATGGTCATACCAATTTTCTTCCACAATTTGATCTGAGGAAGTGGGTCTGGCCCACAAAAGCTCATCACCTAATAAACCATCTTGTTAGTCTTTAAAGTGCTGCATAGTCCTGTCTTTTGTTTCAGGAAAATTTCAGTTTTCTGGTGAGTTCTATTATCCACTTAACAGGTGAAGAGCAAGCAGCACCAACATCCTCATGTTGTCCTGCTATTGTACTTCTGTTGTGACATGGAGGGACGAGCTGAGGAGGTAAAAGGATTGTGCTGAACACTTCTGGCCAATCAGTCTTTGACACCTCTATGAAGTCCATCAGTTGCAGTAGTGGACATTCCTCTCCTGGCACCTGAGCTGCGCCTACCAAGTTTATTTTTAATATACTTCTTAACTGTCATCAGTTGGTGACAGGTTTTGGTTACTGCGAGCCAGAACTGGAACTGTAATGATGCTTCTAGGGGTAAAATGCTCTTTATGCTTTTTCCAGTTATCCAAGTCTATTTAGTTGATCATTGTAAAAAATTCTCATTAATAACAAAATATTTTATGATTCAAGTAAAATGACTGTAACCAGCATAGAATATAAACATTATTTTAATCACTACATTTAGCTTCAATGAAGATTAAATCACTTAAAAAGAGCTTTCAGATTTCTTAAAACCCTGTTAATAATCAAGTAAGATGCTTCCATTGTGATACTCTGCTGGTGCGGAGGAGGATTTAACTGACTGCATGAGAAAACAAGACCTTTCTGAGTTGTCACCTAAATTCCCTTCATTTTTAAAGAAATACATTTTGGTTTTAAATTTGTACTGGGCTCATTTGTGATCTAATTAAGGCACGGCTAAATTTAAAAAATTAAATTGAACCAGCTGCGAGCTGTTTTTTCCTGTTGTGAATTCAAATGATGAACTGTTTTCCTTAAGTCCTAATTTGGAATATCAGGCTGAGCCTCCTGTTGGGACGGATCAGTAAAATTGGAACTCAGCGTTACACATGGATTCAGCATCAACAGGGAACAATTATTCAGAAATGTTATTACCACTCTGTAGAATGTATGGTTGGTCTGCTTTCAGCCCATAACTACTTATGTTTGCTCACAAATTATTTCAGCTATCCTTCAAATCTTTGACCCAGACTGAGTACACTGGATGAATTTGATAAGCACATAAACACAGTATTTCAATAGACACTCTAAGGCACCAATCCTGGAAACACTAACATACGTGTTAGCTTTACTACTTGGAGTAGTTCAGCAGGACTACTAAATATATATTTACTGCTGTATATACCACTGACAGCAAATCAGCTAAGGTGCCACTCCATTACAAATGAAGTATTGCCAGTTTGCACAATGTTATTCTAGGTGTCTAGAGATTATGTTTTTTTCTTTAAGCCCCTACTTCCAGAGTCAGGTGGATTACGCAAGGTGCTCATCTTTCATTTTAAAGAAAGTAAGCTTCTATCCCTCCTGATTGTAGGGAAATGTTTGAAATGTGAACCCCAAATAGCTCAGGAACCTGAACGTAAGTAAAAAGAACCAATGTATTACAGTTAAAATTTCAAGATTGTTAAACCAATCTCTGTTTTGTTTTGTTTTTTTGTCTCATGCTTTTTGGGATGGCTCTACTGTAAATGTAACTTTAAAAAATAGCAATAATCTTTAAAAAGCTTCAGAGGGTAGCCGAGTTAGTCTGTAACAGGAAAAATTTTAAAAAGAACAAATAGACTAGTAGCACCTTAAAGACTAACAAAACATATAGATGGTATTATGAGCTTTTATGAGCGCAACCCGTTTCTTCAGATGAAATAATAATAGTAAAAAATAGTAAAAAAAAGTAAAATAATCTTTTACTTCAATATGTCTCCCCATTCTGTATTCTTCTGTTTCATCTTCCCATTCACTTTGATCTTCTCTTTGGTGCTTTCTTCTCCATATTTACTCAATTGGGCTAATTTTCATCTTTGTTAGGCTAGTATAAATAAAGTATAAACCCAGTGAAATCAATTGAGGTAGACAGATGTAAAACCAATGCTAATAAGAGAAGCGTCAAGCCCAACAACCTTACAACCAGTACAAATATAGATTCTTATCCTGCAATTAGCTCTGTGCACTTGGTCTTCTGCACCTGCTAGAGCCTCATTAACTTAAATGGGGTACATGTGGGTACAAGGATCTTCCCACACTGATCAGATTCTAACAGTCAAATGAGCAACAGTTATGTATGTACTCAAGAAATACTCTCTTGACATTGATGAACTTGGCAATTATAACTTTCTTGACCATTCTTTTTTAAAGCATGGTTAGTAAGATTTTGGCAGGGGGATTATCTGATCAAATTTTCTTGACCTTTCTTCTGGGACTTATATGTGCCACGGGGTTGTTCTGGTCTTGCTCATTGATACTTTCCACTGAATGAGGACTAAAGAACAGATTTTCATGCTGACTCTTCTGATCTATCAGCCACTTTCTTCTAATGTTCCTTGGGGCAGGAGCTTGTCTTATATATACAAAGTCTGGCACAAAGGGGTCCAAATTTTGGATGAACCCTCTGGACGCTAATGTAATTGTTGATGTTGTTATGAATAAAGGAATTTAATAAACAGTAAGGGTATATCTAGACTACAGGCTTTTGTTGACAGAGGCTTTGTCAACAGATATTGTTGACAAAGCTTTTGTCGACAAAGAGGCTACGTCTAGACTGGCATGATTTTCCGCAAATGCTTTTAACGGAAAAGTTTTCCGTTAAAAGCATTCGCAGAAAAGAGCGTCTAGATTGGCACAGACGCTTTTCCGCAAAAGCACTTTTTGCAGAAAAGCGTCCGTGCCAATCTAGACGCGCTTTTGCTCAAAAAAGCCCCGATCGCCATTTTCGCAATCGGGGCTTTTTTGCGCAAAACAAATCTGAGCTGTCTACACTGGCCCTTTTGCGCAAAAGCTTTGCGCAAAAAGGACTTTTGCCCGAATGGGAGCATCATAGTATTTGCGCAAGAACACTGACGATCATACATTAGATCGTTAGTGTTCTTGCGGAAATTCAAGCAGCCAGTGTAGATAGCTGGCAAGTTTTTCTGCAAAAGCGGCTGATTTTCTGGAAAAACTTGCCAGTCTAGACACAGCCAGAGTGTCTAGACTACATCCGGTTATGTCGATAAAGCAAGCCACTTTGTCGACACGAGAGCGTAGACGCAAAGGACAGTGTAGATGCAATAACACCTTCTGTCGACAGAACTCTGTCGACAAAAGGCGTTATTCCTCGTAGAATGAGGTTTACCGCCGTCGACAAAACTGCCAAGTTCTGTCAATGTTATGTCGACAGAACTCAGCGGTAGTGTAGAGGCAGGTATAGTTTTGTTGACAAAAGCCCACTTTTGTCGACAAAAGCCTGTAGTCTAGACGTACTAAGGTAATATTGAAGGATCCACAGATCCTGGGAGGAAATTGCTGTTCTTTCGCAACACTCCCAACCTACTTTTAAACATCCTCTAAC
Source organism: Pelochelys cantorii (assembly GCA_032595735.1). Classification (NCBI taxonomy): domain Eukaryota; kingdom Metazoa; phylum Chordata; order Testudines; family Trionychidae; genus Pelochelys; species Pelochelys cantorii. Next base: position 244,051,522 of record CM064326.1, read on the forward strand.
ATTACAAGACTTCAACCATATTTCTATTTTAAGCTACAAACTATTGTTTTCATTCCTCCAGGATATTCCATTTATTCTGAATAAACACTAAGATATTGCACTGAAGACCTTTCCAAACAAGCAGACTGAGAGTTTTGGTTTTTTCCCTCCCATGCCATACTACTTACAATGTTAATATAGGTCCTGTAAGGACAGCATAAATAATAAGCATAGATCTAGTGCATCATTGTCAAACAAGGGTCTAGAGACACAACCAGAAAATATTTTTATTAAGCACCAGTGTTAGCGACCTTGAGGCTGTGTGATATTTGATAAAATGTTCACATTAATGTAATCTATCTAGTTTCTTTTCATTTATGGATGTAGAAAATCTGAGGCCTTCTCATGTCTTTATAGAGGAGTTTGGGAGAATCAGTGAGACTGCATTATTTGTTTTTAATACGCTCTGCATAACAATTAACTTTATTTTATTTATATTGTTTCAGCTGCTTTGAATGGTGAAGGATGAGAATGGTGATAAATAGACTGAAAGGTTGTCTAATATCAGTAGGTGCTTTTGATGTCCTCTTCTGATATGCTGTTCTGGGATGTCTTAAATTGATACTGTCAGTGAGGCTATGTCTAAACGGCAGGCTTCTTTTGGAAGAAGCTTTTCCAGAAGAGATATTCCGAAAAAACTTCTTTCAAAAGAGAGCATCCACACTGCCAAAGTGCACTGCAAAAGCGATCTACTTTTTCAAAAGATAGCGTCCATTCAGTGTGGACGCTATCTCACATTTCAGCTGTGATTCCTATGGACAGAGTGGCCCCCAGGGCACCCTTGCTTTTTCCTCTTTTTCCTCTTGTTTTGCAAGAGCTCCCTCTTCCATGTCCACACACACCTTTTTCCAAAATAACTCTTTCGGAAAAAGCCTTCTTCCTCATAGAATGAGGATTACCAATGTCAGAAAACCCCCTCTGTTCTTTCGGAAGAACACAATTGCAGTGTGGACATAAATGAAGTTTTTTTGGAATAACAGCTGTTTTTCCAAAAAAAACTTTGTAGTGTAGATGTAACCCGAGTCAGACCTATTCCTGCAAAGAGTTGGTCAAATAGAAAATTTGTGAACATATTCAAGGATCCAGTCCCCAGTGTGATTTACTGTTATTCATAGGAATGTATTAGTTATTCTACAACCATCACAGAAGTGTTGGAAATGTATAGACATGCTTGTATAGTGGTTTTGATTCAGCATTAAATTACTTATTGAAGACTCCCCCCTCCCCCCAACCTGCTCTTAAAAACCTTACACATTCAAAGTGCAGGAAATGTCATTCTGGTTTAATAACTACAATAGAATCCTGCATGAAATCCCTGGCTTAAGCCTTTTTCACAGGCTTGGTTCCTTCTAAGGGTTAATTCCTCAAATTATCTGACCAAATGTTAGCATTTATATTGTTGCCTGATCTTTAAACTATGTATTAATTAATTGCTCAAGAATCCCCAGTTATCACTTTGAAGATTGACAGGTTCTTGTTCTACGATCAGGCTCAGTATTATTTAAATTACTATATTCTTGGGAAACCAGATTTGTACAGTTGCAACACTCGCACTATAGGAACTTGCTTTATACTTACAAATATAGTTTATTACAGCTAAAGATTTTTTAACTGGCATTCCGGGGAAATGGGGGGAGGGGTTGTGGGGTGTGCAGGGCAGAGGTAGGGGAGGGGATGTAGGGCATGGTCTCTGGGATGGATTCAGGATGCCAGAATGGGGCACTCATCTCCTGTGGCCCTTGCAAGCCCTGTCTATGCTGTTTCTGATAGAGGCACAACCATGTGGCTCTGCAGACATGCTGCCTCCATCTGCAGGCAACTCCCTCTGCCTGCCTCCTGCAGCACTCATTGGCCACAGTTCCTGGCCAATGGGCTGGGAGCCATGGAGTCAATGCCTGGGGAGGAGGGATGGAGGCAGGCTGCCTGCAGAGCCATGTGGCCACACCTCCACCAGAAATAGCAAAGGCAGCTGTTTGCAGGGGCTGCTGGAGGTGAGAACCCTCCTCATCTGGAACCTGAGTCCCCCCTATGCCCCATCCCCCGGCCCCAAACTCCCTCTTGTATCCAAACATGCCCCACAGTCCCTCCCAGACCTCTGTCCCCAGCTGGACATGGGCCAACCATAAAGGTTGAACCTCTCTAGTCCAGCACCCTTGGGACTTGACCAGTTCCAAACCAGAAAATGTTAGGACCACATGAGGTCAATATTGTCTAGCAGCATTACCAACACTTCCACTCCTTACTGGGCTGTTAAAGGACAATTAGGGGTAAATTAGAGCTAAATAACAGCACAGAACACTGAGAGCCCGGACTGATGTCTGTAAACAAACTTTAGGACTGTGGGAAACTTGGCCACACTGATGGAAAGTGGATTTCCAGCTAACTAAAATCATGCCAGACCACAGATGTTTTCAGACCACAGAGTTCTGGAGTTTTGAGAGGGAGTTCTCCAGGTAAAGGAGGAGCAAATATGGGACCCTTCAGGTAAGTGGCTGTCTGTTGTGTGCGTTTGTGTGTTTGGGGGTTACTTGCTGTGTGCTGAGTTTGTATTTGTCTGTTTGTTTTGTTTGTCTGAAGGAGTGTGTGCTGTGGCCGGCATTTGGAAGCTGTGAGCTTCTAAAGGTTTGAAATCTAGAAGCCTCTGTTAATTGGCTGAGCCTTTGTCAGGGGGCAGGGCTATCAGGAAGGTCAGGGTTTTATAAAGCAGTGAGTCAGTGACCAGGGGCAGCAAACAGGGAGTTTTGAGAGGGAGTTGGGAAGGGGCCAAGGTACATTTGCCAAACTTTATAGTTTAGTTTAAAGGTTTTAATCAAAACTGCCTGATTTAGGAATTATTAAGAAAGGGATAGAAAATAAGACACAGAATATCTTACTGCCCCTGTATAAAACTATGGTACGCCCACATCTTGAGTGCTGTGTACAGATGTGGTCTCCTCACCTCAAAAAAGATATTTTGGACTTGGAAAGGGTTCAGAAAAGGGCAACTAAAATGATGAGGGGTTTGGAACAGGTCCCATATGAGGAGAGTCTAAAGCGACTGGGACTTTTCAGTTTGGAAAAGAGGATACTGAGGGGGGATATGATAGAGGTATATAAAATCATGAGTGGTGTGGAGAGGGTGAATAAAGAAAAGTTCTTCATTAGTTCCCATAATATAAGGACTAGAGGACACCAAATGAAATTAATGGGTAGCAGGTTTAAAACTAATAAGCGAAAGTTCTTCTTCACACAGCGCATAGTCAACCTGTGGAACTCCTTGCCAGAGGAGGCTGTGAAGGCTAGAACTATAACAGAGTTTAAAGAGAAGCTAGATAAATTCATGGAGGTTAGGTCCATAAAAGGCTATTAGCCAGGGGGTAGGAATGGTGTGCCTGGCCTCTGTTTGTCAGAGGCTGGAGATGGATGGTACGAGACAAATCACTTGATCATTATCTTTGGTCCACCCCCTCCGGGGCACCTGGCGCTGGCCACTGTCAGCAGACAGGCTACTGAACTAGATGGACCGTTGGTCTGACCCAGTACGGCCATTCTTATGTTCTTATGTAATTAAAAACCCTATCAATAACCTAGGTAGCTGTAGGAGAGAATGCAAGCAGAAGCCCAGCAGCAGAATGGGGGCTATCCTGTTTATTGCACTCAGTGTCGCATGTATGATTACCAGCCCTATGGGCAGGTGGTGTATGTCTGCATTCGGTGCAAGGAGCTCCTGGCCCTCAGAGACCGCATATGGGCTTTGGAGACCAGGGTGACTGAACTGGAGGAGCTCAGGGAGGCAGAGAGGTACGTAGATGAGGCTTTCTGGGACACTGTAGAATTGTCCCACCTTCAGTCAGACAATGCCTGCACTGTTAAGGAGGATGAAAGGCTCAGGAAAGGAAAGCAGTCAACAGGAGCAGAGGGAAACCTTCCCATGGTCGGGACCCTCCTTCCAGATTTGGGGTATCCTCTGGCACTGAGGTTACCTCTCCGGGAGAGGGAACTCCAGTCAGTAGGAAAAGGCAGGTGTTAGTAATGGGAGATTCGATCATTAGAAATGTAGATAGCTGGGTTTGTGATGACTGGGAGAACCATATGGTGACTTGCCTGCCTGATGCGAAGGTTGCGGATCTCTCGAGGCATCTAGATAGACTTATGTGTAGTGCTGGGGAGGAGCCGGCAGTCATGGCACATGTAGGTACCAATGACATAAAGAAGGGTAGCAGAGACATGCTGGAGGCCAAATTTAGGCTGCTAGGAAAGAGACAGAAATCCAGGACCTCTATGGTGGCATTCACAGAAATGCTTCCAGTTCCACGCACAGGGCCAGGTAGTCACGCAGAGCTTCAGAGTCTCAATGCGTGGATGAGACAATGGTGTAGGGAGGAGGGGGTTGGCTTTATAAGGAACTGGGGAAACTTTTGGGATAGTGGGAGCCTATACAGGAAGGCTATGTCTACATTGGCATGATTTTGCGCAAGAACTCTTTTGCAGAAAAGTTCTTGTGCAAAAACTCTTCCAGAAGAGAGCGTCTACACTGGCATGTGCTTTTGCACAAGAGATGTGCTTTTGCACAAGAGCATCCATGCCAGTGTAGATGGTCTCTTGTGCAAGAAAGCTCTGATGGCCATTTTAACCATAGGGCTTTCTTGAGCAAGAAATTCATGTTGCCTGTCTACACTGGCCTCTTGCGCAAGAACAGTTGTGCAAGAGGGCTTCTTCCTGAGCGGGAGCATCAGAGTTCTTGCGCAAGAAGCCCTGATTTCATACATTAGAATGTCAGCGTACTTGCGCAAGAACTCGCGGCCGGTGTAGACAGGCAGCAAGTTTTTGCGCAAAAGCGGTCGCTTTTGCGCAAGATCACGCCAATATAGACACAGCCGAAGGAGGGGTTCCACCTAAACCAAAGTGGATCCAGACTGCTGGCACTTAGTTTAAAAACTGCTCTGCGACCTTTTTAATGTTAAGAGGGCATGTCTAGATTACATGCCTCTGCCAACAGAGGCATGTAAAATAGGCTACCCGACATAGTCAATGAAGCGGGGATTTAAATATCCTCGGCTTCATTAAAATAAAAATGGCCACCGTGCTGTGCCGGCTCAGCTGACTGTCAGCACAGCACGCGAGTCAAGACGTGGATTGGTCAACAAGGGAAGCCTTTGTCAACCGCTTCGTTATGCCTTGTGAAATGAGGTTTACAGGAGCAGTCGACAAAGGCTTCCCTTGTAGACCGATCCACGTCTTGACTCGCACGCTGTGCTGACGATCAGCTGCGCTGACACAGCGCAGCGGCCATTTTTATTTTAACGAAGCCAGGGATATTTAAATCCCCGCTTCATTGACTATGTCGAGGAGCCTATTTTACATGCCTCTGTTGGCAGAGGCATGTAAACTAGACATACCCAGAGATGGGGAAAGCCAATTGGTGCAGAGGAGCACATGGATCAGACAGAGACGTCTCTTAGAGGAGAGTCTATTGATAGAGATTCTCTAGATTTTAGTCAGGAGGAGAGGATGGAAGAGGCTAAAGTATGGGCCAGATCAGACAAAAAACATTCACATAAAAAGAATCTGATATATCAAAAAAGGGCAGATAAATAAACAGTGACAAGTTTTTAAAGTGCTTGTACACAAATGCTAGAAGTCTAAAAAATAAGATGGGTGAACTAGAGTGCCTTGTGTCAAAGGAGGATACTGATATAATAGGCATCACAGAAACCTGGTGGAATGAGGACAATCAATGGGACATAATCATTCCGGAGTACAAAATACATCAGACGGACAGAACAGGTCATGCTGTTGGGGGAATGGCACTATATGTGAGAGAAAATTTAGAAACAAATGAAGTAAAAATCTTAAATGAATCAACATGTTCCATAGAATCACTATGGATAGTAATTCTCTGCTCTAATAAGAATATAACAGTAGGTATCTATTATCGACCACTTGACCAGGACAGTAATAGTGACTATGAAATGCTAAGGGAGATTAAGAGGCTATCAAAATAAAGAACTAAATAATAGTGGGGGATTTCAACTATCCCAATGACTGGAAGATAGCTAATGTAACGCCAATATTTAAAAAGCGCTCTAGAGGCGATCCCGGCAATTACTAACCGGTAAGTCTAACGTCAGTACCAGGCAAATTAGTTGAAACAATAGTAAAGAATAAAATTGTCAGACACATAGAAGAACATAATTCGTTGGGCAAAAGTCAACATGGTTTCTGTAAAGGGAAATCATGTCTTACTAATCTATGAGAGTTCTTTGAAGGGGTCAACAAACATGTGGACAAGGGGGATCCAGTAGATATAGTGTACTTAGATTTCCAGAAAGCCTTTGACAAGGTCCCTCACCAAAGGCTCTTACGTAAATTAAGTTGTCATGGGATAAGAGGGAATATCCTTTCATGGACTGAGAACTGGTTAACAAACAGGAAACAAAGGGTAGGAATAAATGGTAAATTTTCAGAATGGAGAGGGGTAACTAGGGGTGTTCCCCAAGGGTCAGCCCTAGCACCAATCCTATTCAACTTATTCATAAATGATCTGGAGAAAGGGGTAAACAGTGAGGTGGCAAAGTTTGCAGATGATACTAAACTGCTCAAAGTAGTTAAGACCAAAGCAGACCATGAAGAACTTCAAAAAGATCTCACAAAACTAAGTGATTGGGGTTATTTTTTCCAATGTGCATTACTTTACATTTATCCACATTAAATTTCATTTGCCATTTTGTTGCCCAACTATACATATAATATGATGGGGACTAATTTAGCTAAAACTAATCAGGAAAGAGATCTTTGAGTCATCGTGGATAGTTCTCTGAAGACATCTATGCAGTGTGCAGCAGAAGTCAAAAAAGCAAACAGCATGTTAGGAATCATTAAAAAAGGGATAGAGAATCAGATGGAGACTATCTTATTGCCCTTATATAAATCCATGGTACGCCCACATCTTGAAGACTGTGTACAGAAGTGGTCTCCTCATCTCAAAAAAGATATACTGGCATTAGAAAAGGTTCCGAGAAGGGCAACTAAAATGATTAGGAGTTTGGAACGGGTCCCATATGAGGAGAGATTAAAGAGACTGGGACTTTTCAGCTTGGAAAAGAGGAGACTAAGGGGGGATATGATAGAGGTCTATAAAATAATGAGTGGTGTGGAGAAAGTGAATAAGGAAAAGTTATTTACTTGTTCCCATAATATAAGAACTAGGGACCACCAAATGAAACTAATAGGCAGCAAGTTTAAAACAAATAAAAGGAAGTTGTTCTTCACACAGCGCATAGTCAATCTGTGGAACTCCTTGCCTGAGGAGGTTGTGAAGGCTAGGGCTATAACGGGTTTAAAAGAGAACTAGATAAATTCATGGCGGTTAAGTCCATTCATGGCTATTAGCCAGTATGGATAAGGAATGGTGTCCCTAGCCTCTGTTTGTCAGAGGGTGGAGATGGATGGCAGGAGAGAGATCGCTTGATCATTACCTGTTCAATTCACTCCCTCTGGGACACCCGGCATTGGCCACTGTTGGCAGACAGGGTACTGGGCTGGATGGACCTTTGGTCTGACCCAGTATGGCCATTCTTATGTTCTTATGACTAGAGAGATTCACCTGTACTATAAACCAAACATTCTGTGCAAATCAATAATGCTGGTTTATTGAGGTTGACAGTTGGTAAAGTGCTGGATAAAAGGGTTTTTATTGTAATACATTTAGCACAGTCACAAACACCCCAACTTAGTAAGACAGAGATATTACAGCAATATGCATCTGCACATCCATATATTCACACCATCCTTTGTAGAACAACCTAAAATGTTAGTCGTCATCTTCCCCACCACCATCCCCTTCCCCATCATCACCAGTTGGGCATCATTCTGTCACCTCTTAAGAACTACATCTCTCTCTCACACACACTACCCCTAAGATGGGATGCCACTTTTATAATATGTTATAGAATCATATAATCATATAATATTAGAACTGGAAGGGACCTTAAGAGATCATCAACTCCAGTCCCCTGCCCTCACAGCAGGACCAAGCACCATCTAGATCATCCCTGATAGATGTCTGTCCAAACTGCTCTTAAATATCTCCAGTGATGTAGACTCCACAACATTCCTAGGCAATTTATTCCAATGTTTAATCAAGGGTGGTTAAGTTAGGAAGTTTTTCCTAATGTCCAACTTACACCTCCCTTGCTACAATTTAAGCCCATTGCTTCTTGTCCTGTCATCAGAAGCCAAGGAGAAATTTTTTTCTTCTTTCTCCTTGTAACACCCTTTTAGATACCTGAAAACTTGCTATCATGTCCCCTCTCAGTCTTCCCTTTTCAAAACTAAACAAGTCCAGTTCTTTCAGTCATCCCTCATAGGTCATGTTTTCTAGAACTTGAATAATTTTTGTTGCTCTTCTCTGGATCTTCTCTGATTTCTCCACATCGTTCTTGAAATGTAGTGCCCAAAATTGGACACAGTACTCCAGTTGAGGCCTAATCAGCGCAGAGTAGAGCAGAAGAATGACTTCTTGTGTCTTGCTCGCAACATTCCTGTTAATACATCCCAGAACCATGTTTGCTTTTTTTTGCAAGTGTCACACTGTTGACTCATATTTAGCTTATAGTCCACTATGACCCCTAAATCCCCTTCAGCAATATTCCTTCCTAGACAGTCGCTTCCCATTCTGTATGTGTGAAACTGATTGTTCCTTCCTAAGTGGAGTACTTACATTTGTCCTTATTAAACTTCATCCTATTTACCTCAGACTATTTCTCTAGTTTGTCCAGATCATTTAGAATTTTGACCCTGTCCTCCAAAGCACATGCAATCCTTCCCGCTTGGTGTCATCTGCAAACTTAATAATCATACTCTCTATGCCAGCATCTAAATCGTTGATGAAGATATTGAACAGAACCGGTCTCAAAACAGAACTTTGCGGAACTCCACTTGTTATTCCTCTGCAGCATGATTGTGAACCATTAGTAATTACTCCCTGAGAATGGTTATCAAGGCAATTATGCACTAACCTTATAGTAGCCCCATCTAAGTTGTATTTCCCTAGTTTATTGATAAGAAGGTCATGCAAGACCATGTCAAATGCCTTACTAAAGTCTATGTCTGTGTCTACACTGGCATGATCTCATGCAAAAGCGGACGCTCTTGCACAAAAACTTGCTGCCTATCTACACTGGCCGCGTGTTCTTGAACAAGTAAACTGACATTCTAATGTATGAAATCAGGGCTTCTTGCGCCAGAACTCTGATGCTCCCACCTGGGAATAAGCCCTTTTGCGTAACTGTTCTTGCGCAAGAGGCCAGTGTAGACAGGCAACGTGAATTTCTTGTGCAAGAAAGTCCTATGGTTAAAATGGCCATCAGAGCTTTCTTGCACAAGAGAGCGTCTACACTGGCATGGATGCTCTTGTGCAAAAGCACATCTCTTGCGCAAAAGCACATGCCAGTATAGACGCTCTCTTCTGGAAGAGTTTTTGCAGAAGAACTCTTCCGCAAAAGAGTTTTTTCATGAGAACGTGCTAGTGTAGACGTAGCCTATGTATACCATGTCCACCACTTCTCCCTTACCCACATGGCTTGATATCCCATCAGAGAAAGCTATCAGATTGTAAAGAACAAATCATATCAAACCAAATCCATGCTGACTGTTTCCTATCACCTTATTTTCCAGATGTTTGCAGATGAATTCCTTAATTACTTGCTCCAGTACCTTCCCTGGCATGGAAGTTAAACTGACTGGTCTGTAGTTTCCTGGGTTGTTCTTATTTCCCTTTTTATAGACTATATTTTCCCTTTTCCTGTCTTTTGGAATCTCTCCCGACTTCCATAAGTTTTCAAAGACGTTAGCTAACAGCTCAGATACCTCCTCTTTCAGCTCCTTGTGTATTCTAGGGTGCATTTCATCAGGCCCTGGTGACTTGAAGACATCTAATTTTTCTAAGTAATTTTTAACTTGTTCCTTTTTTATTTTCCTCTACCCCATTTCCATTAGCATTTACTATGTTAGGTATTCCATCACCATCAAACTTCTTGGTGAAAACCGAAATAAAGAAGTCATTAAGCACCTCTGCCATTTCCAGGTTTCCTGTTATTGTTTCTCCCTCTTCGTTGAGCAATTGTCCTACCCTGTCCTTGGTCTTCCTCTTGCTTCTAATATATTTGTAGTACGTCTTCTTGTTACCCTTTGCATCTCTAGCTAGATTTAGCTAGTTTTGTGCCTTTGCCTTTCTAATCTTGCTCCTGCATACCTGTGGTGTTTGCTTATATTCATACGTTGTAATTTGACCTAGTTTCCACTTTTTATACAACTCTATTTTTATTTTTAGATCATGTAAGATCTTCTGGTTGATCCTAAGTAGTCTGCTACCATGCTTTCTATCTTTCCTGTGCAGTGAAATAGTTTGCTTTTGGGCCCTTAATAATGTCCCTTTAAAAAACTGCCAACTCTCTTCAGTTGTTTTTCCTCTTAATCTTGCTTCCCGTTGGGTACATCTACACAGCAACATTATTTTGAAATAACTAACGTTATTTCGAAATAACTTAGTCCACATCTAGACAGCAGGCAGTTATTTCCAAAAAATGTTGAAATACTGTCAAACTGGAGGACTGCTTACTTGGACTCCTGTAACCCTCATTGTATGAGGAGTAAGGGAAGTCAGAGGAAGAGTGCTCTATTTCAAAATAAGTGCTGTGTAAGTGCTCCCAGTTTCAAAATAAGCTGTGCAATTGACGTAGCTCAATTTGTGTAGCTTATTTTGAGGTAAGCCCTGCTGTGTAAATGCACCCCATGGGACCTTACCTACTAGTTCTCTGAGTTTACTGAAATCTGCCTTCCTGAAATCCATTGTCTTTATTTTGCTGTTCTCCCTTCTACCATTCCTTAGAATCATGAACTCTATGATTTCATGATCATTTTCACACAAGCTGCCTTCCACTTTCAAATTTTCAACCAGTTCCTCCTTATTTGTTAAAATCAAATCAAGAACAGCTTCCCCTCAGTAGCTTTCTCAACCTTCTGAAATAAAAAAATATCTCCAATGGAGTCCAAGAACTTATTGGATAATCTGTGCCTTGCTTTGTTAGTTTCCCAACAGATGTCCAGATAGTTGAAGACCCCCCTCCCCCGCCCCATCACCACCAAATCCTGCACTTTGGATGATTTTGTTAGTTGTTTAAAAAAGCCTCATCCACCTAGCATGACATCACCCTGGTTTTTTACCCCTTTTAACCTAATTCAGTCTGTCTCCTATGTCCACCTCCACCTCAGTCCAAGTGTGTACATTTTTAATATATAAGGGTACATCTACACTTGCTCCCTAGTTCGAACTAGGGATGCAAAAGTAGCCGACTGAAATCGCTAATGAAGCGGGGATTTAAATATCCTGTGCTTCACTAGCATAATCTCACCCACGCGCTATTTCACTCGCCAGCTGATTCAAACCAGGAAGTGCACTCCGGGATGCGTTAGTTCGAACCAAGGGGTTTGATTTGAACTAATGCATCCCAGAGCGCACTTCCTGGTTCGAATCAGCTGGTGAGTGGAATAGCGTGCGGGAGAGATTATGCTAATGAAGCGTGGGATATTTAAATCCCCGCTTCATTTGCGATTTCGGTCGGCTACATTTGCATCCCTAGTTCGAACTAGGGAGCAAGTGTAGACATACTCATGAAGGATAGGCAGAGAAAAAGGGAGGAGGTATTGCCTAAGGGTAAGTTGTACCCTTCTATACCAATATTCCAATCACGTGTACTATCCCACCAAGTCTCTGTGATACTATGTCATAGTTGTGTTTATTTATTAGCACTTCAAGTTCTTCCTGCTCATTCACCATACTTCTTGCATTTGTATATAGACATCTCAGATACTGATTTGATTTTGCCCCCCAGTTCTGCCTTGTCCCTCCTTTATCTCTACTATTATAGCCCATGCTCACTCCCATTTCTGAGCCATCTCCCAGGTCTCCATGTTTTTCACTTAACTATGGGCTTTGGTCACATACCCCCCATCAAACCTAGTTTAAAGCCCTTTTCAGTTGGTTATCCAATCTATATCCAGATACTGTCTTCCACTTCCTCGAAAGGTGAACCCCATCCCAGCTTAGCAGCATCCCATGGTCAAGGAAGCCAAAGCCCTCCTGGCGACAGCATCTTCGCAGCCAAGCATTCCCCTCCAGGATGCATCTGTCTCTGCCTGGGCCCCTACCTTTGACAAGAAGGACTGAAGAGACTACCACCTGCACTCCATACTCCTTCACCCATACTCCCAGAGCCCTGTAGTCTGAGGCTCCCGCTGGGCCATGGGATGGTGGCAGGCAAGATCTGGCCTGCAGGCCATATTTTGCCCACCCCTGGGGTAGGGGCTGAAAACAAGATAGGTAGTCATGAGCATGGCCTTGAGTGGGAACAGAGAGACTGACCTTCTGGATTACAGAGGCCACTGGAACAGCAGACTTGGAAATAATAAGAAAGGAGACTGTCAATTGGTTCTATGGTGTTCAGGGGGAAAGGCTGTTGTGTAATTTCTTTGTAAATAAACAGGATTACACCAAAGAATATACCTGCTTTATATAAAACAATTTCTGCTCCTATCAGAAACAGCCCAGCAAGGCCCCAAATATTGACTTAGAGGTTGGGCTGAAAGGTCAGCAGTACTCTCCACTACAGGAGAAACACTAGCTGTTCCTCCATACAGTAGCTGTCATCTGCTTTTGTCTGGTTGTGTTGTTGCTGTGAGTTAATAAGGATAAATGACAAAAAGCTGGAATAATGGAATGTTTCACACCAATTAAGGAGATTGAGAAGCAGCAAGGGAGCTGCACAATGAGTTAAAAGCCTGAGGCTGCACAAGATGTCTGAATCTGTAGAAGGCAGAAATGCAGCCCGGAGACAATTGTAGCTGAGCACTGCAGTCTGTAAACCGCAAGGGGATACCCATATTTTAAAGTCTGATCACTCCAATGTATAGGTAGGAAGAAAGAAACTGAAACTGGAAAAATTATGTGTGTCCGTTTCTCGGTATTTAGGCCAAGATTTTAGAAGTGACTAATGATTTTTAAGTATCCTATTTTCAAAGTGCCCAAAGTAACATACCTCATTTTTTTCCAGAATATTCTGAGCATTTACTTTCTGTAGTGGTTAAAGTCACTATCATTTTAAATCATTATTATTAAAGTAATCAAAGATTAAAGTAATCAAATTATATTAAATCATATTAAAGTAATCAAAGATTAAAATACAGAAAAGTATACAAAAAATCCTAATTAGTATTTAAATTTCCATTGCCAATGTACATTGTATCTACTGATGTTAACTACCACCCCTCATTTAGCTTTCATCTACAAGCCACAGATTCCCATTATCACACCAACTCGCTAATTAGAGAACAGTGACTAGATCTTCCTTGAGGGAGTAGCCGAGTTAGTCTGTTACAGGAAAAAAACCAACAAATGGTCTGGTAGCACTTTATAGACTAACGAAATGAGTAGATGGTATCATGAGCTTTCATGGGCACAGCCCACTTCTTCAGATGACCAGTTCCTTGTGCTTTTATGATATAGATCAAAGATCACATCTAGTGCTGGAGCTCTATTTTAGTCTGTCTAGAAGTTTTCACATATACATTTTTGAAATGCAGCAGACTCAAACACCCCCTTATAATGTATGGATATAAACATACTTCTAATAGTATTTTAAATTAATAGCTATCTGTTTCACTTGACTGAATGCTAACTATAATCTTGATACCACTTCACCATAATATTAATTGTGTGTTTTGTCTAGGAATAAATCTTAAACTGCAGTTCCTTGCTTCATCATTATGTGGCTGAGACCTATGGGAGGAAATGCATTGAGAAGCTGATACTTGTTGTCTTTATTCTGCCATCTTGTTTAATTGGGCAACACAATTTTGTCTGTCCTTTTGATTTATACGTCGTACAGTGTGGCAGAACAGGGATAAAATGAGAACGTGAATGTCCAGAACGATGACGATTCCTCACATGTATACAGTGCTGTTCGTCCCAAAGGATCCCAACATTTTATGCAGACAATATTAACTGTAGTTAATTTCACCCACCAGTGAATTTCAGATACCCTTTATATTTATTATATAGTGAGTGGGTTGCTCTGCTGATCCAAACTGGAAGAGCAAAACTGAAATCAATTGGAACTCAGCCAGTTTTTGCCAGCAAAGAAATTGACCCAGAATGTGTAAATCCAGACAGACATATTTACACACAATATATATTTGTGTGAAACAACCATGGAATCAGACTCCACCCCTAGTATACCCAATTCTACCTCCTGCTGGCTAGTTATATTAGCAAACACATAATCAAATCCTTGTGTGACAGTTGCTGTCCCACCATTGGCCCCCCACAGTGGATGGTTTGACTCAAGGTTGTTGGGATAGGAATACAGAATGGAAGAGTCAAAGCCCAGTTCAGAAATAGTTTTGGTTGTCTCAGAACTTTCCCAGAAAATTCCTCTAGCATTGGACTAGTTCAGCAGTTTGGTAAGAGGACATCTGCTACCACTCTCAAAATAGGGTCCAGCTTCTGCACATTTGGTGTTAAAATGCCACACACCCTTTTTTCCCCATAGGATCAGCAGGAACTACGCAGCCACCACCTGTTTTATTTTCTCAAAAAGATACTTAGCTGCTTTGGGGATGAACGTGTAATAAATTAAGCTCCAGTCACAAAGTTCTAGTACGCTTACTGCTGATCTCCTCGGGCTCTTCAATTAGATAGAGGTCTGATTGTGAATACTGATCATTCACAGTCTCTTGTCTGGCTTTCTATGTAGTTGCCAGAGAGCCCTACTGATTTTATGTTTCAGTGTATGGATTTTGTCTGCTGAGTTTCAACATTAGTGTTTCATGTCTCTTGGGAGTAAACTTTATTCTTTTGACACCTGAGCCAGTGCTTGTCACATTCCTGAGTGTGGAATTCCTCATCCTTAAGTACGAGAGTAGTCATATCCTTTGCCATATTTCTTGTAAGGATTCAGAGCAATTTGGATCACTTGGTAAACTGGGCTGAAGCAAACAACGGAGTTGTACTATGGCTAAATGTATACATCTAGGAACAAATACTGCAGGCCATACTTACAAAATGGGGGACTCTATCTTTGGAAACAATGACTCTGAAAAAGATTTAGTGGTCATGGCAGATAATCAGCTGAACACAAACTTCCAATATGGCATTGTAGACAAAAGAGCTAATGAAATCATGGGATTTGTAATCAGGGGAATCTTGAGAAGATGTTGAAGCTATTTTACCTCTTTCTTTGGCATTGGGGTGGCTACTGCTGTTAAACTATGTCCAGTTCTGGTGGCCACATTCAAGAAGGATGTTGACAGAGTCAGGTGTCCTTAAGGTCATACCTTCCCCACTTACAAAGATTCAGGAGTTTAGCCACTGAGTAGCCAGCAGGTAGCAGATGTCCCTCTTTCCTTTACAGGACATCTGCTATAATATTTTGTTTTTTGTTTATATAAAAAAAACCCTCTTTGTCAGTTTATAATCTCGAGGACATAAGGTCAGAGGGCATCCCTAATGGTGACGTTAATGACCAGGTGTCAAACAATATAGTACAGGCTGCCTTTCATATAAATATCACAACATGAGTGTGTGGCAAGAGTTGCTAACACACAGTAGTATCAAATAGGCCTCCATGGCATGCCAATTTGATTACTGTTTCAGTGTTTACATTGACAACTGGGTCTTCACTCTAGCAGAAACAGGTATAACACGATCCGATGGCTGGAAGGTGAAGCCAGACAAATTCAAATTGGAAATTTTTTTTCACAGTGATGGCAATGAACTATTGGAACCATTTCCTAAGAGTCATGGTGGATTCTTCATCATTGACCATTTTTAAATCAAGATCGGATTTTATTTTCTAAAAAATCTGCTCTAGAACTTTGTTGGGGGAAGTTGTATAGTCTGTGTTAAACAAGAGCTCAGACTGGATCACACTTGTCCCTTCTGGCCTTGGACTCTATGACTACGTCTACACTGTAGCCTTCTTGCAGGAAAGCTTATGCAAATGAAGCTTGGCATGGAATATCGTCGTGCTTAATTTGCATAACTAATGAGCAGCTGTTTTTGTGCAAGAGGCTTTTGCGCAAAAAAGCTGTGTAGATGGTTCCTTTTTGCACAAAAACCCCCTCTTGCACAAGAGCTGTTCTACACTGCTCTTTTTTGTGCAAAAACGGTTGCTCATTAATTATGCAAATGAAGCCCGGCAATATTTCATGCTAGGCTTCATTTGCATAAGCTTTTCTGCAAGAAGGCTACAGTGTAGACATAGCCCATGAACTATACAGTTGAATCATTTCATGTTTGCCAAATTCACAAATAGTTTTGATATTCCCCCAATGCATTTTTCAGCCAATGAGAGAGAGAGAGAAAGAAACACCAACCAGCTCAAGTCCTAAATCCCTAGGCCTGCCTCATATGTATACCAGTTTAATACTGAGGCTACGTCTACACTGGCAGCTTCTTCCGGAAGAACTCTTTTGCAGAAGAGTTCTTGTGCAAAAACTCTTCCACAAGAGAGCGTCTACACTGGCATGTGCTTTTGCGCAAGAGCATCCATGCCAGTGTAGACGCTCTCTTCTACAAGAAAGCTCTGATGGCCATTTTAACCATAGGGGCTTCTTGCACAAGAAATTCATGTTGCCTGTCTACACTGGCTTCTTCTGGAAGAGCTCTTGTGCAAGAGGGCTTATTCCTCGTGGGGAGAGTAATAACTCTTCCAGAAGAAGCCCTGTTTTACAACGCTATGCTGTAAATTTACTTCTGGAAGAACACTCGTGCAGTGTAGACAGCCAGCAAGTTTTTGCAGAAGAACGGCTGTTCTTCTGGAAGAAGCTGCCAGTGTAGACGTAGCCTCAGTGTATCAACTCTAATAGGCCCATTTGTGGTTCTGTCAAAAATAATTTGCTTAACACTGATGTTCAAGGGAAACATGGTTTTCAAGAGACCCAATTCTTCATGGTGTAGTCACTTGCATCAATATAAGGAAAGTGTGATGTGCTCCTGTTCTGATGTTAGTGTTTTGCACCTACTTTCCCCTGATATCATTGACTACACATGCTGTGAGGTAAACCCAGTATATTTGACTATTTTTTGGAGGATAGAAAAATGGGATGTTTGATGAGAAGGGTGATCAGTTGCATGGCTTTCACTGTATATTGCAGAAACACATGCCTATCAGTGATTGTCTATGTGTATTTAAGCCTACGTTAATGCAGGGCTGTGGACTGGATGTCTTCTTGAGGCTCCATCCAGCCCTCCTTTCTCTGACAAAAGAAACAGTTTCGAGCCTGACGCATTTCAGAACTTTGGGAGGAATGTGTGGAATCGAGCCCAAGAAGTGACACTCCCATGTTGAGACACATTTACACCCTCAGGTAAAGGGAACAAAAACAACATAGCATTTGCAGCTTTGTGGGAGAGCTCCATATTCTCAAGTCCCCCTCTCTTCCTGCACACACAATAGAGTTAGTCTTTCATTAATATCATTATCATTATTATTATGATTGTTGTATTGCTAGACTGGCTCAAACTGCAGGAGAAGGAGGGTTAAAGAGACAGATAGAATGATGGATGCTGATGATTCCACGGCAGCTGAGCAGTGACAGTTGATGTGATGGAGGAGAGCATGATGGAACCATGTGCTGGTGGTGACATGTCTGTGCTGCAGGCTGTCTCCTTAGCCAAAGTGGCAACAGAGGAGGCAGAAGCCACCAAAATACAATCTCACAAAGGGGAAAAAAAAGGATGCCTGTGGTGGGGCAGTTGCCCAGCACTGGAATGGAAAGGGTTAAAACAGCCCTGGAGAGGGCTGAGGCTAGGAACCAATTGGAAGAAAGCTTGAGACAGCCAACCAGAGCCTGACAGGGCTATATAAAAAGATGGCTGGCCAGGAGCTGCTCACTCTTACTCCAGCTATGGAGCAGGAAGGACCTGCCTGCCTGGTAGGCTAGAGAGGGTACCTGTGACGGAGCACTGCCAGACAAACTCCCAGGCTGAAGCCTTGCGTTCAAGGCCTGAGGAGTACTAGGGCTGCAGGGAGGCAGCCAGGGCAGCAGAAGGCAGCAGGTCCACACACCCTTGCCAATGATGAGTGGCCAGTTCAGACTGCAGTTTGCTTCTGAGGCAGGGTCTAGCCCAGGGTTTCCCAACCTATGGGTCGGGACCCAAATATGGGTCGCCATTACATTTCAAAAGGGTCACCAGGTGTCTCCTCAGGTGGCTCTTAAGGAGCCATTCACACATTTTTTGAATTACCCTGGGTCACCAAGTCTTCCTGAATTGTCAAAATGGGTCCCCATCTGGAAAAGATTGGGAACCGCTGGTCTAGATGATGACTGGCAGTGGGTCAGTGAGGCAAGGAGGGCATAAGGGGTTGAGGCTCCCTGGAAAGGGAGAACCCCAGAATATGGGGTCACTGCCATAGGGCAGTACTGCAAGGCAAGGGGCAACATGGTCCAGGAGAGGCATAGGGTCTAACAAGTGGTGGAGATGCCAAAAGGAGGCAGGTAATGGACAGAAATAGACCAGTAGAGGGTGTGCTGAGGCCAAAGAGCAAGAGACACTGTGGTGGTGAGTGTCTTATACCAACTCAGGCTCAGATAATTGATAAAGAGATGGAAGCCCTCTGGTTTAAAGCAAAAATAGATTGTTTTCTTGTCTTGTACCTCTCCGCTCCCTGCTCCCGTCAGCAAATACTGGCCCCCACAGAGTCCTGTTGAGTGCAGACAAACACCCAATATGTTTCCCTGGGATAAAGACAAAAATATTATTAAAGTGAGAACCTGTTTTTCCTGAGTGGAGGGTGGGCCACTGGCACAAAGCTTTTGAAAACTGGGCTCTTTAGAAAGATGGGCAAGATCTTCAGTTGGCATGTAGGCCCATGCACGTCAGTCTTGCTTATTCTCTTTAGTGCAGCCTGCCAATGAAGCTGAACATAAGGGAGGAGGAAGGCAGGGGGTTATTATGTGCACTAACAAGGGCCAAGGATGATAGTGCAAGAAACAATTGTGAAACACTAGTGCACCAACCTCTTAGGCCACTATGGTGCCCAGGGGAAGTTATATAAGCAGCTTTTTGGAAGCAGCTGATGCTCCAAAATGTGAGCTATTGAGCCTTCACTATGTCCCCATCAGTGGCACTGGAGTGAAAGCCTCTTGGATCCCTGGAGGGATGGTTACTGAGGGACACCTGGAAAAAGGGAATGTGAGGAACAGGGCTGGAGCAATGCATCACCATGAACAGAATAGGGAACACAGTGGAACAGAGTTCCACTTTTTCAACTGAACCTGCTTTTAGCTTCACTCTTCACTAATGAAGTACTCACAGCCTCTTGCCAGCTTCACAAGCTCTCTACTGCCTTCGGATCTCAAAATCATTCTGCAGCACTGACAGCTGGTGTACTCTGGCTTCACTGAAAAATAACACAAGGAAACTTGGCCCAACCAATGAGTGAGCGTCTTCATTTTTATTCTGTACATTTCCACACAACTCACGATACAGCAAAGGTGTCCAAAAGTAATAGTAATTGGTAATTTACAGGTTTCCCTTGCTTTCCGGTTAGCTCACATTTAAAACCTCTTTCAGCAACACAGTGATCAAGATACTCTGTATAAATAGGAACTGCAAGAAAATTTAGGGAAGAAAATACTCTTGTCGCTTTATTACAAAAAAATCCCCCTTCCTCTTTCTCCTTGCTACCACCCTCCACAGCACCCTGCTCCTTTATTAAATACATCAGCTCACTGCTATTTTGCTTGGATTCCATCCACCAGCTGGCATGGGGTCAGACAGCATAAAAGAGCCCTTTGTGATGTTATTACAACTCCTGGAACAGATGTGGCTTTGAATATAGGAGATATACAAATTCTGGAACTCTGGATGCCCATGAAATGCTGACTAAAGATGGATGTGTATGCCTTGGTTTTATTGTTTTATACAGAAAAATAAAAATATTAGAAGACATGGTCTGGATTCTGATATTTTGTTACACTGGTATTAATCTGGAGTGACTTCCATAGAGTAACTCCAGACTAACTCAAATGTAACTGAGCTCAGAATTTGGCCCTTAGGCTTTGATTTATCAGAGTCTCATGACAGTGGTAAATGAACACTTATTATATTGCCCAATGGAAATTTCAGCCCTTTTATCATGACAACCACACCTCCCCATATCTCCTGGTCATCTGATAAAATCCAAGTGTACTTTCACATTAAATCAGTCTTGTCCCTTTTTGGAAAAGGGTTACTCAGTTCTCTGTGTTCCATTAATTCTTCTCCTCATTCTGGATCATGTGTCATTCCTGACTCTCTGGGTCTCAAGAGCATAAAACTCAGCTCTCTCGGCTGAGTAGGCAGTTGAGAGTGAACGCCCTTCCCCAGTAACCCTCTTAGGCTAAAAGAAAGTTGCACCACCAGGCTCCAGAGGGTGCAGCATCCAGTACTCCCTGGCTAGAGGAAGGGATGCTGTGACATCTTTGATGGTGGGATGCAGACAATGGGAGAGGGGTATCTGAGACATTCCCCTTCCCACCTTGCCTAAAAAAAGAGAAAGCCTGTGATCTTTGAATTCTTATCTAACAAACTCAGATGTTACGGGGTTTGGCAAAACATATCTAGCACGTCAACCAGGTGTGTGGAGGGAGAGGGCCACCTGAATGCCCTAATTCAAAGGAAACATCACCTGAGTAAATATTTTAATATGCAATATTTTAAACATTGAAATCAAGCATGAAAAGTGCATATCTCCTATTCAGGAACTTGTCATCTTCCAACACTATTCTCTACATCAATTATTCTAAAATAAAAATGAGAACAATGGCACGCCTTCTCCTTTAAAATGTGGCACGAAAAGAAGCAGGATACTAAATGGGACAAATTTTGCAAGGCACAATAAAAAATGGTAATAATGATTAATAATATATAGCACTTACATGGCACTTCTCATCAATAGACCTCAAAAGTGCTTTAACAAAGTGGATAAGAATTATTATCCCCATTTTACAGATGGGACAACTGAGGCACAGAGAGGTTTAAGTGATTTGCCCAACATCACATTGTGGATCAACAACAAAAATGGGATTAAAACCTAGCTCTCTTAATTCCCAGTCAGTTGCCCTATCTATTGGACCACAATGCCTCTCTGTAAAGACATGCTGCTTACTTAATATTTACTATAAATGCATTCTCACTATTATGGAATAAGCCTATAAACACATGGTTATCTCGATTTAAATACATGTGACACAAACATAATTAATATGAGGATCAATCCCTATGTAAACTCTGGGGGGTAACAAAACCATAGGTCAAATTCACAAGTCCTCAGGCAAAATTCCCACTGAGCTACTTGTAGACAGGATTCAAATGTGAACAATTCCTATATACATGACATTCTCATTAACATCTAATAAGAGTTTCAGCACTATTTAGATGGGTATTTTTGTCCATGTCGAACAACTTGTGCCCATAATATGACATCTTGAATGTGGTTCAAGGCAGAAAATTCATTGCCTTTCTAATGCTGTTAGAAGCAAATTATTAGATTTTAAAAACACTAAACAAAACAAAAACCTGTCACATGCAGTAATAAGGTCTATTCACTGACCAAAAGGCAATACTGAAATTCCATAAGTAGTTGGAAACTTTGTCCAGAGGACACGGAAGCCCACTCCTCAAAATTCACCTCATACCAGGGTGAAGATTTCCCATTTTTAAGTCAGGGAAGTGTAAGGAGTTGCCTTATATGAACATGTTTTCTGGTACTCTGTTTACAGTCACTAATGGAGGCTGAAGAACATTAATGAATACTCTACCTCTTAGCAAAAAGGCAAAGATGGCTCTCTACCTTGCTGAGCTTCTGGGAGTGATATGCAAGAAGTTGTAGTACAATGACCAGTATTTGCAAGTTGTAGCTTCCTTTAGGAAAGTACTTTAACCTTGGACTAGTCAGTCCTCCATCAGAAGAGGAGGCAATGCAAAACGCTCAACTCCTGGTAGTAGATGATGTCACTTGAGTGCTGATATTTACAAGGGAGAATTCAGAGCTGATGGAGTTGGGAGAGGACTATGTGCAAAACCTCGTCAGCCAGAAAGGGTTTCCCTATGACCAGGGAAAACAGAAAAGAAAATCCAGGGATCTTGGAAGACCGCCACAAAAAGGAGGGTGAGACAAAGACTTACTTGGAACGGTAGATCTTTAACTGAGGTATTTAAAGTGAGGCTGATAGACATTTCCCTCTAGCATCTCTGGCATGGGTAGTCTTGGAAGAAAGGTCACTTCCCCCTGCAGCATTGGTGTATGACCTGTGGGTTTCTCTGCACATTTAGGACCCAGTTCTATGAGGTTCTGATACAGCTCAGATAGGAAAAAAAAATAGACAAATGTCAGTGGGAGTTCAGAGTACTCATCCCTCTGCAGGAGGATTTGCTTACCATTTTGCAGGCTCAGACTCCTGCTTTCTTTCTCACCAACACTATTCAGTGATTTAAGGAGTCAGCAGTATGCTAGGGAATCTATTCTGCAGTGACATGTGACTGGAGTAGAGGCTCTTCTAAGTCTGTCCCATCTCTTTATGATGATGTGAGATGCAGGATGAGTACAGACAGGCCATTCATTTTATTGAGAATCTTTTGGGAAAGGAAATGATTGGGGAAGAAAAAAGTTGGGTCAGTTTGATAGCCTGACTAACCCCTGCTCACCCAAAAATTCCATGGCCATTAATCTTTTGGAAGAAGTTGGCATATCCTGCAAAATCTTTAAACAGCAAAACAATTATTTGTCCTAACAAAAATCTTCAGTGGGATAAAGATGACCAAGTATAGGTGTCAGTCATGGAAAAAGCACATTTGAGAATGCTTTCCATTATTCTGCATTTGACCTTAAGTGATTGACATATCACAACCAAAAACACAAGGCCCCATGGTTCATGCTCCTGTCCTCCTACACCTTACTCTTGACACATGATGGAAATTCCTCCTGCTTCATTCCACCACTAGGGACTGCTTGCTTGGCTTGACAGCCCTGTCCATAAATGGTTCCTCAGAGATCCACAGTCCTACTCATGGCAGGTCTTCACTACTCAGAAGTACCCCAGGAGGTATTATCTAGCAGAACCCCCTCTGATGCTGCTCATGCAGCGCAGGTCACAGAAGGTGGTGATATGTAGAATCAGGACGAGCCTTTTCAGCAAATATAAAGTGGGCAGAAGGTAGGGAGGAGAGAAATAGTGGTATGTGAGGAATGACTGAACGGAAAGAAATTTGCTGGAGATAATAAAGGAAAGAGAAGGAAGAAGAAATGGGCATGGGCTGGAGGGCAAGGGAAGGAAAAGCAAAGAGCAGCTTGTAGGAATTTAAAATAAGCCCAACTTAAATTATTTCCCATTTCCTGCTTGCCCTTACTGCTACCTATCCCACCATATCTACAGGCCTGGAGGACTGACGCATACCCCAGAATGCCTTGCACAGAAAGAATGCTGCTCTGGTAATAGCAAGCCCACAAAGAAGCACTGAACCAGAATAGACCAATTGCCAGGTGCACATTTAGGTCTGCTTCCTATTAAAACAGACACACATATCTTCTCTTGGTGATCATGAAAAAGCAAATTGAAAAAAGTGACTGAAGAAGGGCTGCAGATAGGGTGTTTGCTGTGCAGTACATGAGAAAAGAGGCAGTGTGTTTCAGGGTGGCATTGTTAGCAACCTTTATAGGGAAAAACTCCTTGGCAGTGGAAGATGAGGAGGTGTGAATGTTTAAAATTCACTCAACATATGGCTTTTCTTTAGTATTTGTAAAGATCTCAGGAGTTGAAAACAGAATTTCATGCACCTTTGTACTGCAAGGCCATAGACAAGCAGGAACTTTAGTCCTTCCCCAACATGTAGGGATTGTTTTAATAAAGAAAAACACTGAGCTCAGAACAGCAGGTCAGTATTCTCACTTGATTAAAAATAGACAAATTTAGTAGTACTACAAAATTGACCATTATAAAAATATTCAATGGCTTATATAATATTTTAACTCAGCCTGCTCCCCCCCCCCAAAAAATTGTCTGTGGCCTTCAACTGACATCTACTCTTCAGGGTGTATTGAATGTAACATCAGCTTTAGTTTTTCCCACCCCCAAATATCATAGTGCTACATGGAATAAAACATACCCTCAAGAAATGAAACTGTCAATTAGAGTATTAGTAACCAAATAAGTAACTCCTAGGTCTGGTATTTTTAAGAGTGTCTTGTTTTTCTCAGTAACTAAAACATTATTCCTATAGATTAGATGTGAATCAAAAATGCATTATATACCCTGCACCCTAGACTGAAGGCTGTAGAGAAATATGATAATTAACAGACATTAAGGTAGTTAGAACCATGATGCCCTTAAGCATATACTAAGGATTAAGTGCTACTATGGTTCATATATTAATTAAATTGCTGCTGTATGACAAAGCACTTGTCATAGAATACTGGAATTGTATTGTGCAAATTCTGTGTTTAAAGCAAATTAATTGATATGCGTTTTTATCTATTCAGCTACTTTGTTAATAGACATGTCTTTGTTCTTAAGTATTTTTTAATAATTAGCGCTGCGTAAGTGAGTGGACCTTTCTCCTCGAGTACCTCATGGCTGGGACTAATTGTGGAATCTGATATTAATGAATAAAGATAACAATCGGTCTCTAATGTAGTAATTATATAATTAATGATATATTGTTTAAAGGGATTGTGTCTATTCCTTAAGTTTTAGAATGTACACCCTGTACATATGAAAGCTTGAGTTGTAAAATCATTGATAAACTATAATTGCACAGTTGTAATAGAGTGCTCACAATTCAGCTTCTGTCTTTGTAAGATGATGACCAGAAAAATGAAAACCAATTGCTATGGAAAATATTTCAGAATGAATTTTCTTCATTTTATCTCTGCCATGTCATTTTTAATTTGCAAACTACTCCCCTTCACATCTTCACACTTCTCAAGGTTTTGGGGGAGGTCCAAGCATAATCTGATATATTTAAATGTGCTAAAAATCAAGTGTTGTGCACAATAATTCAGTGAGTGTAAAAACAAAAAATATTTTTGTTTAAAATAGATGCCTTCTTTTACACAACAAAAATCCCCATCAGCCGCATTGGAAGGGGCATTTTTAAAGCATACATAGAATAGGCTCCTTGCCTCCCTTTTGCTCACTGGATATATGTGGCCTCCTTGGAAAAGACTCATACTTTATATTATGCAAGAAATGAAACACTGCACCAAGGGCTGGAATATCAGCTTATAGAAAAGGTGTATAGAAATGATTGTATACAAAATGCAACCTGATTGCTTTATGCAGTGAAGTTATTCAGCACTTAGGATCAAGTCTCTGATGATTAAGCAGACTATGTTTACTCAAGTAAAAAAAAGGCTTGAGGGAGGGATTTTTTTCCCTGCCACAGTGGCAGTATCACACAGGGGGTCATTAAATTCTTTAGTCAGCCCAGTAAAAATTCCTCTGGTAGGTACACTGCATAGGACACCCAGGCCCCATCACAAAGTTTGGTGTAGGAAGCATGCCAGAGGCAGGAGCAAAGTCCCTATAATCATGCAGCTACAGAAATTTTCAGGAGCTACAGTCTGCAAATCAATTCAGGGAGAGGGTACTGTACCTTATAAGAGCCACTGCTCTAAATTACTCAGGGAGCCATGGGAGGGCAGTTTAAAATCACCCTTAAGACCTTTCCCTTTCCCCTACTCAACAATGCCTTCCATGCTTCTTGGTGTAGTGGCAGCACTGAAACTCAAGAATCTTTTCCCACCATTTAAAAGTCTAGAATTAGATGTGCCACTCTCCAATGATTTTTTGGCATGTAGTGTAGTGTAGTGATAAAGAGCTCTTCCAGATTTTAAATATTTATTTAAAAAGTAATTGCCTATTTTGTTAAGAAATCAAAATGAGAAGACACCCACCAGTTTAAATCTGGTAATATTGTTT
The DNA here is from genome assembly GCA_032595735.1 of Pelochelys cantorii. Classification (NCBI taxonomy): domain Eukaryota; kingdom Metazoa; phylum Chordata; order Testudines; family Trionychidae; genus Pelochelys; species Pelochelys cantorii. Next base: position 244,077,562 of record CM064326.1, read on the forward strand.
GTTCTGTTGTTTCAGGGGCAACCAGCAACGCATGAGTTTACTCAAACTGTTCCCAGAAATGCTGCAGTACTGAAGACATTTCTAGATGATGCTTTTGACAAACAAGGAAGTTAACAATCTATTGCCAGGTTGACTTGTGTTCCACGAGAAAAAGGAGGGAAATGTACCATTCAACAAACGGGAAAGGTCAAAACACATACGAGAAGAAATATTATTCTCAAAGTGCTAAGGGAGCTGTTACAAACAATGGAAAGTAAAACCTTAAACACCAAATTACAAAGTACTTGGCCATGTCCCTTTATTCCGACAAAAACAAGAGGCAAAAATGGGGAAAGAGAAAATTATGAACTTCAAAGGAATCAGCACAAGGAACCATTGTATAAATGCAGTCCACAAGATTCAGGGACAGGACTATTGCACAGAATTTCTCAGTGTCTTCACAAATATCCAGCATGCCTTGTACTCAGTGTCATTACATGTGTGAAAGCCCAAAGCAGCTTACTGCTACCAATTTATCTGCCCATGTAATAATACTTTCTGCCGGTACTTCTCATTGTGAGTTCGAATCATTGGAACCATCAACATTTAGGTACACCCAAGTGCAGCATCTGGAATAGCTGGATAGAAAATACCAGAGACCTGGCATGTTAATGCTATTCATTGCAATTCATGGCACTCTAACAATGAAACAGCAAAGATGAAAAAGAGAAATGAGAAAAAAGGGTGATTAAAAAGCTCAAACATACCAGAACTAAATAGAACACACCACCACAAAACCATGTGCTCATTTGTTCATCCAAATTAGGACCACCTACACACATACAATTGTGAAGATCAATGGCAACAAAGCATTTATTTTGTTCCATTTTCTTTATGTATCTAGTGCTCTAACAGCTCTTTCTTGTCTATTACAGAGCTGCTCATGAACAGTTAAAAACCCAGGCTACAGAAATGTGAATTGATATTGAATGAATCCATTGTTGTTGTTTTTCACTTTTGGGAACTACAAAGGTGAGGTGTGTCAGCAACAGAACCTAAATGGAGAGAGAATAAACTGTAAGATGGCTCCTAAAGCACAGCTTGACTATCACAAATCTGTTCAGAGTGGCCTACAGAATAACTGAAATATTTTCTCTGACTACTGGTGATCCTATGCCCATATATACACCACTAACAAATACAGAGGACTGAGAGTTATTTTATATTTTACTTCCATTTTATAGCCAAGAGCTGTAATTTCCTTGAAATCTACTGCTTCTCATGGCCTACTTCTTCCTACATGGTCAATCATGCCTTGTAACAATGCCTCAGGGATGCTGTAACTCCCCAAAACCTTGTCATGTTTTATCAAATCATGTATATAGAGCTATATATTTATAGAACATTGGCATATACAATAATAAAAATAACTAATGTTATGTAACAAAATTGTTTTTAACATTAAAAATATTTTCTGCCCCCTCGGTTTTACTTTAAAATGGGACAGGGTAGCACTCACAACGGAACAACCCAAGAGCTGCTACATTCTATATCAAGACAATCCCTGTACTGGCAGATTTAGAGGGCTAACAATAGTCTACCAGTCCATCAGTTTCAATGGTTGATCACCCCTAAATTCTTTACAATTCTAACATAATAGCTTGTAGGAAAATACCCACAGTAAAGATGTTTTAATAAATTAAAATAATTTGGAATTTAGTTTAAGTGGGTTCCCAGCTCACACAAGAACTTGGGCACTGCCCAATTCATGCACTGAAGTGCAATGCTGGGATGGACACCAAACCCTCATAGGTTCACTACATGTGTAATATTAAACTGATGCCCAGTCTGCTTGCTGCTGATAACTGTCCAGAATCAATGATCCAATGGCACATTAGAAAGAATAATCCCTATGAGGGTCCTAACCCAACATTCCCTCTCTCAGTGAGACAGGTTCTGATAGTCCAGGCTGTCAGAGAGTTGTTGTAGAGAATAAATATATGCTCTGTTTATCTATATAAATCAATATTTCCCCAGGATGTTGCACGTTGTTTGTGAAGTGTGTTGGCACACCTCAATGATTAAAAGGCACTGCGGACAGCCAAGTTCTGCTCTATCTTCAGTGCTGGGGTTTAGTTTAATCATACAGTAACTGCTTCCTACAGAGTTCTCAGAGTGTAAAACTTTACAGAGGCACAATGGTGTCATTCTAGTCAAAGCATCATTTTCCAGCTGCAGGAGAAAAATAGAAGGCCAGATCATCATGTGGGAATCCAGCTCCCTTAAACTGTATGAATGGCACAAAGGAGGCAAAATCTGGCCACAGATGCCAAGCTGGAAACTCCCACTGCAAAGGGGAACTCTTAAGTGATGTAAAGAGGCAGCTGCTATGCTGACCATTCTCCCAGTTCTCAGGGCACATTATGGGAGGAGAAAATCAGTGCCAGAGAGGTGGAGCTCAGTTCTGCTACAGTAATTCACAGCCACTGTATGGTTCCCTATGGGCCGCAACCAGTTACCAAAAGTGAGAGCAGCTATTAAACTATTCTGACTAATGTCTTGGTGGAGTCAGGGAAGCTTGAGAATCAGGGAATTATAACTGGCTCTCAGACCATCTTGACCCCATGCCCCAAGCACAGGACAGAATTTAGCCCAAGGTTTCAATCTCACTTCTTCTATTCCTAACATACTGAATAAACAGCCAAAAGCTAAAAAGGATACTAGCATTTTTAAGTGTGAATATACAGCAGTGTTACTGCATGCCTTTCTTCACAGCTGGGAAATAATGACAGACTTCAGTGACAGCACAAAAAGAGGGTTGTGTTTATGGAAGTTTCACACACACACACAGAAATTTTACTTTGCTTTCTTGTCCTTGTATGTATACACTGGCCCTCCATGGAAACCAGTGGAGGAGTATCCAAGGGAAGAACTGAGCCTTTATCTTTTGTTTTTAAATTTAGAAAGATAAAGTGAGAAGAGAAAATAAAACAAAATACGTTTCATGTCACCATTGATCTGTAGATTACAAATATAATTTTCTTTCAGGGGAAGAAGCACAGAACAATATTTTGCTCACACTGAATAGAGCTTTGAAAACAAAAAAAAATGAAAAGGCTTATTATTCAGCTCCCCCTCATCTGCCAAAAAAATAATTTGTTTAAAAAAAAGTGGAGAGAAAAATTCACCAGAATCACATCAATTTCATTCACACAATTGCTATTAAAGGAAGAAAAACTTATCCAAAGAATGACCAACCATTAAAAACCTACACCTTGTGAATGCAAGTGAAAAGAGAGACAAAACTAGATCTTCAATTAGTGCTGGAATTGTTATGCCAGGATTGAGTCTTGACAATTCTTACGGGATTGGTCAGACTAAGGGAAAGTGTAAGCCCCCTTACTTCTGACAGCTGAATTTCGTAAGTGATAGAAAACCTTAATGTAAACACTCTGTGTATATATGAGTATGTTTGGGGATATGGGTGTGGATGTGAAGGATTCCTGTGTTTGGTGGTGGTGTTCTTTGAGTCAGGAAAGTAAGGAGCAGAACAAAGAAACTATGGCTTGCCTGACAACAGTTAAGCAATGAATGTTTGTAATGCTATGGCAAGCAATGAGAGGTTAATGGTTTATGTATGTTTTATTTTGAATAGTATAATCTCTCTCTCTCTTTTAAAGGCTTTGTTCCAAGCCCCTCTTTGAATCTGCACATCTAAATTTTCAGGCAGACGTGTTTTCATTGTATTTTATTATTTTTAAAATGTCTAATGTGGTGCTCATCCTCTTGCTAATATCAGCAAGCCTAGATGGACAGCTGATGCTTTAAATTTGGTTTCTTTGACTATAAGAGTCAGTAAGTCAAAGTGGCAAGGCTAGTAAGTCAGTCAACCACAACTACATCCATCATACTCTGATCTCTCCCTATCTTAAAAACACAACTTGACAGAAGCCCCCAGTGGATAATTATAGGCTGAATTCAGACCTGAGCAGAATCAGTCTGTCATCATCAGCAGAGTGGTGACATGTGACATCTTTTTGGCTACCGTGTGGCCTGTCAGAAGACACCACAAAATGCCACACAGCAACTCCCTTCTATTAAAATATCATTTCATGAGAACACCTTTAAGATCTATTTAATGACAATTAGGAAGCTAGCTCTTGTCATTGCTGTAAAGCTAGCTGGACCCAGCACCCCATAAAACAGGGCAGTAGAAATAATTTGTTCCAAAAGAGAAAAAATCTCCCTGGCAATTAAACACTGAGAATTCAACTTCTGAGGGAGACGTAGGTGAGGACTCAGCAGGTTCATAAGTCATTTTTTTTAAGGGCATCCAGAGCTCCTCAATATCTTGCCTATCATCTGTCCATTTGTGAAGAATTAATACAGAGATAATAGATATTTAACTGGTGACAAATGAGAAGGATGGGAGAGAAAGGAATGTAGGGCACTGTAGGAATAGAGGAAGGGGTTGGTTGTTTTATTAATGTGCAAGTTAATTTGGTTTTTTTCCTCCCTTTCTTTTCCTATTTTTTTAAAATAAATTGTACAGATGAACATGGGAGAAGTTCATGCTACTTGCTGGAAGCAGTAAGGGTACATTTCTGTGGCCCATGGATTCCACAGACCTTTGAATGTTCCACCTCATCCCGAATGGACCATCACATGGGAACACCACAGTTCCGTGGCAAGACTCATTAGCCCTTAGAAACTGGTGGCATGTCCTCAGATATTTTGCATGAGAGTGAGATAGACATTGATTCCATCAGCTTCTTCCTCTCAGCCTGAGTGTCTCAGGTTCAGCCTTGTTATTTCCTAGGATTCTCTTCCTCTTCATGGATATCAGACTGCAGTTTCCAGGTCTTCATGGGAAACCATCTGGTAGTTCTGACGACTTTCTAGGTAGGAAGCCAAATCTAAGTCCCCAGCTTGCTGAGCCTTGTCTCTAGGTGTCTGACCCTACAATGAAGGGACACAGATAGAAAGTCTCACGCAAACATTTTTAGAAGACAAGATGAATTTGTGTTCCACAGAAGTTAACACTAGAAGTACAGAAAGAAAATTGAGAACCAGAAAAGTAAAGAGGCAACTTGGCTCGTGTCAAGTTAAAGTTCTCCATGAAAATGTTTTTATTCTCTGTGTGGATCCTCAGACTAGTAAGTGCCTTGCTGCCAGGCTTCCTTCTACTTAAACTCTTTACCAGATTTAGACTAACTCAACTTTACAAGACACTATGTGGTTTGCAATGGCTGACAAAAAGCATATAGACACCAACATTGATTTAGCAGAGTTCCTCTCCAATGCTTGTGTACACTGCATATGTGCATACTGAATAGTATTGTAGCTGAGACATAAAAAGATCATAGGCAACACTACTGGGTGTGTGACGCGAGAAGCTTCCAACATCTGAGTCTATAGGCACTGTGTTGAGCTGACTTCACTTGATAATCACTCTTTAGCGTATCTTACTGTTGCCACATTATTTTAAAGTTGTTATAACCTAAAACCAGGAATCTGGATAGTCAAATTTTGAAAAATAGTGAAAATACATCAACAAATGTCAGAACATCCCACCCTTTACACCTCTGGGGTGATAAAGACAGGCAGATATCAGGCTAGTCAGTGTCTACTTGTCTGTATTTCAGCCATTGCTGACAGTATTATTCAGTAAACTACTGTTGTCCACAGTACTATGATCCAAAAGTAACAGGTGACCCTTCTCTTCAAACAGATTACTTTGCACTGCAAAATATGATAATAGTGTCTTTCAAACTTCATGTATCAACAAACCTTAGATTCTGGATTCTTGTAGTCTAGCTGCCTTTTTATCACACCTTTCAACCACTGCTCACAGATTGTCTGCTGTTACCAAATTCCTGCCAGAAGAGCAGCTAATGAAGCACCTTCAAAGGTGGGTCAGATGGGGTGACAAGAAACCCTGGTACTCCGTATAATGTGGCATAATGTGGGCCTCCCTATACACACTTACCTTTGTTTATATTTGTGAAACCCTTGTGGATATTCAGTCAGATTGCCACAATGGTTGAATTTTATAATGTCTAATTCAGTGGCGTGGTCAGCATGGGACAAGTGGGTGGGCCCTGACTTTGGCTGGGTGGGCAATCACTGGGGGGGTAGCAGTGATGGGCCTGTCTCTCCTTCAGTTAGCCTTGAAAGAAGTGGAGGATAGATGCTCTGGTCTGTAAAAATTGGAGCCCCCATAAAAATGTGCACCCTGAACCTTACAACCACTTTGCCGCCCCCCCCTTCCCCCGCACTTGCTCTGCCTGCTGGGAAAGAGGGTCGGGGTAGTGGCTTGCCTCTGTCTGCCTGCCCAACGCAGAGTGGGGTTGGAGTGCCTGGTCTTACTCTACTCCACCACGTGGCACGCCCAGTGGAAGCAGAGGCAAGGCTGGGAATGGGTGGGCCTGTATGCTAAGTGAGTGGGCCCTGACTCACCCATGGCTGCATCCCTGGCCTAATGTTGCCCATATGTGTTTTTTCATGCTCAGACAGGCTCATTAGGTCAGTTCAATTTTGAGTTTACACTAAGAGGGTGGGGAGATTGTGGTTGGCCTTGCATGACAGGACAAAATAGAAAGTAGAAACTAAGAAAGGGATTGGCCATCTCCATATCTCATAGTCACTGTCGAGTCAAACTGGGATTCCTAATTAGTGATCGCTGCAGCCAACACAGAGATGGTAATATTCTGGCCTCCATTTGAGAAAACAGTTTTGGGACAGGTTATTGCTATGGCAAAGATGACCCAGGTTGGGGATTTCACAGGGGTCTCTTGTGTTTTTTTATTTAGAAAAGTGTCTTGATATAAACAGTCTTGTTTGTTTGAAAAAAAACTCTGGAACATATAGGCCCTCAATCTTGCAGGCAGCAGGGACAGTTGCTGATTGGATTTGCTTGTCTAAAGTGTTTTATAATTGGTTCATTTGGTTTGGTTACCTTGGAATCTGTCTTTCTTAGAGATGCTCCCGCTTCCACCAAGAGCTGGCAGATGCCACGATGGCACTGGCAGGCTGCCTTGTGCAATGCTGTCTCACCCCTAATCAAAGCAGAGGAAACCAGCAGTAAGTTGAAAGGAAAAATGCAGCATTTTTATCAGGCCCTCTCCTGTTGTCCTTGGCATAGACATGGACACTTTATCCCTTCACATGCATGCCCTCTGGATCATTAGAACAATCTATAATACTCATATGGCAGATGGAGTACTACCAGTTGGTGGGGAAGGGAAAAGAAACTATTGCCTTCGGCTTTGTCTACTCTGCAGGGTTTTTGCACATGAAGCTTTTTGTAGAAGGGATCTTCCGCAAAAACTTCTTGCGCAAAAGCGCATCCACACCTCAAAAGTGCATCACAAAAACAATGTGCTTTTGTACAAGAGTGTCCACACTGCATGGACACTCTTGTGCAAGAAAGTTCTGATGGCCATTCTGTGAACGGCCATCAGAGCACCTGTGCTCTTTTTACGCAAGAAACCCCTGCGGAGCATCCACACCTGCCTTTTTGTTCAAGAGCTGTAGCGCAAAAAGGAGTTATTCCTTGTGGGGAGAGGAATAACTCTACTGGCAAAAGCCCTCTGTCCTGTCTATTTACTGTTTTGTTTTGTTTTTTTTTTCGCAAAAAACACACTTGAGATGTGGATGCTCCACCAGTTTTTGTGCAAAACCAGCTGGTTTTGCGCAAAAACCTTGTAGTGTGGACATAACCTTCGTGCATATCCTTCGTATTAGTACTCTTACAGAAACATATCACCACATTTCAGCAAAGGAGTTTAGTTTGGACATTACAAAAAACTTCAAAACTGTCAGGGTGGTTAAGCACTACAATAAATTGCCTCGGGAAGTTGTGAAATATCCATCGTCTGAGATATTTTAGAGCAGGCTAGACAAACATCTGTCAGGGAGGAACTAGATGGTTCTTGGTCCTGCTGTGTGGGCAGAGGACTGGACTCAATGACCTCTTGGGTTCCCTTCTAGTTCCAGGATTCTATGATTCTATTGGCTGCTGGAAGTTAGCTGCCTTGTTATTAATTTGCTGCAGGGTAAAAAGTGGTGATGTTTCTTTTCTGTTATATCCTAATCAAACTAAATATTATGACACTCTGGCTCCTGCAAGCAGTGACAGATGCATGGAATTCAAAAAACTTTGGCATGCCAAAGTCAGTGCTTGCACCATATTGTTGCCTGGGCCCTGATTGCCACTCTTCCCAACCTCTACCAGTGAGATGTATTCTAGCCCTCTACAGCTGGACATCTGCACTCACTTTAAAGCACTAAACCATTTTGACTTTTTCACAGGATAGTCTTGATTTTGACTGCCCCAATATCCTGTGAGTGGGCCTCACAGAATGTAGAGACAGAAACTGTTGCCTTCATGTATATCACAATACCACTGCAGTTGAGGCAGTCTTCCTTATATGAGAAGGAGGAGAATGTGTACTCTCTGTGGGAGTGGAGGGAGGCCTTGTTAATGGCAATAACCACCGGAGAGGGCCATTATACACCTATACAAAACAAATGCCAAAAACTACCCTCTCAAGACACAGCAGATTTTACACACATATTGAGCTAACACGTATGTGTGTTGAAAGGAATTTCAGACTCAGCACATGGGCAAGTTGAAATGTTAACTGGGCACCAGAGGACAAATCTCTTCTACCTGCTATTTGAACCAAAGATGGAGCACTAGATTTCCACGTGACAACTAAGGGACAAATTTATGCCTGTATTAGTGTAAGAGCTAGTACAGAGAAAGAAAGATTAGATGGTGGATGGTTCAACCTCTGGCAAAGTCTAGGGCAGGGCTACTCAATATGCTGCATGTGGCCCACTAATTTGTGGCCTGCAGTGCAGTTTGGGTTTATGCAGGGTTCAACACGCAGCCCATAGGTGGGCTCCTTTGAACATGGTCTCTACTGGGCACATGCTCCACAATAGCGAGGCATCTCCCATGTGGGGTGAGCACTGAAAGATGCAAGCAGATGGGCTGGCCGGAACAGAAGGGTACAGGGTGTCAGCATTTCTAGCCCCCAGCGAGGAGATGCAGGGAGCACAGGGGCATTGTGGGAAGTAGTTTGTATTCATGCCTGTCAGTGTAAAAGAAGCTATTTGCATCTATATTTGCATGTATATGCAACCATACTTAAGTTGCGGCCCTAGGCACGTGCTGTGAGTATCTTTGTGGCCCCCAGGGCTTCCAAAGTTGAGTAGCCCTGCACTAGGGAATCCCTGAGAGCTGCCCTAACTTGCACCATTGCATGGTGCAAAATCACGGGTGCATAAACACATTCCATGCACACCTCTTCATGCTCTCTTCCAGCATACTCTGGAATGTTCCCTGCAGTGGAGACTTCAGTGGAGATAAGGCAGTTGCAAGGCATTGGGCGCCCCTCTGACAAGCGTATGCTTACCCTATTATGACCCTTTTGTGGCACCTCAGTATAGATGGCACAAAGAGTGACCAGACAACAATTGTGAACAACTGGGACAGGGTTTGGGGGTAGTGAGTTCCTGTATAAGACAAAGCCCCAAATATCAGGACTGTCCCTATAAAATCAAGGCATCTGTCCACCCTAATCATAGAGCAGCTATGGTTTAACCCTATCAAGTCCAAAATGGTATGGGTTCTAGTTGAGTGTGTCTACACAGCACAGTTATTTCAAAATAATGGCCATTATTTAGAACAAACAATGCGAGATCTACATAGCAATTCCGTTATTTCAAAATATTTTTGAAATAACGGATGGCTTATTTCAAAATCTGTAAACCTTATTCCATGAGGAATAGCTCTTATTCCGAAACAGCTATTTTGGAATAGCAGTAGTGTGGACGCTCCACTGCTGCTATTTTGAAATAACTCCTCCCGAGAGTCATTCAGAGTAATTACTCCTCAGTGCCTCCTGGGGCTCTAAATCAAGGTAGCATATCCAGACTAGGGAAGCCTGCCTCGGATTAATGTCCAGGCTTCCCTGTAGCGTAGACGTGCTATTTTGGGGAAAAAAAGTTCCAAAATAGCTTATTTTTAAATAAGCGTGCTGTGTAGACATACCCTTTGAGATAAATTCTAATGGAAAGCAAGAATGTCTTGCTGACAGTGCCTTCCCACAAGCAGAGAAGATTTTTATTATCGCATTTGAACCCTCTGGCTGGATCAGTGAGTTTCAGGACCTCTACAAATTTCACCTGTTCTCCTCTAGGAGAATTAGGGCAATTAGCAGATGAGGGGAGATATGGAATTTGTTTTGTAGCTTTGGGGGGGGGATCCTCCCTGGAGTAGGGAAGCCTTTTTAAGAAATCTGCCATTCTCACACGTTTTTTATTTTAACTTTTAAATTGCAGCAAGAGATCTCCACTGGGCACAAATGGAAGTAAAATGAAACCAAACAACTACGGAAGGAAGTGGGTGTCAAGTGGGTTGCACTTACATTTCACTGTCTGTCATATCCAGTAACTCAGACGGACCTGTGAAAGAAAGTCATGCATGTCATATGCAGTGTAGTTGTTCCCATGTTGGTTTCAGGATATTAGAAAGACAAGGTGAGTGAGGTAATATCTTTAATTGGACCAACATTTGTTGATGAGAATGACAAGTTTTCAACTTACATGGGACTTGTAAGTGAGGGTAAGAGCTCAAGATACGTCATGTGGTGTGCTTTACATTCTATGATTAGCTGATTATTGTTCTACCCAGTAATATTTGGGTTTGGTTAGAGGCAGGAATGATGAACCTTTCTCTGAAGTTTCACTTCCTGGGGATTCATATCCCCCAATTCATCTTTAACTTTCAGGTTGAATAACCTTGAAGAATATACATCAAATCACTCCTGAAATTACCAAGTTTTATACTATTCATTACAAAAGCACAAAATCGAACCCCTCTTTTCGTCTTTTGGGGTTTTTTTCTGTGGCTGTATGGGATGGGGAGGACAACAGGGCCCAATGGCTTGAACCTCTGCCCACATAAAAAACTTTTTCACTATCAGCAGGGGAAGCCAGCTGGTTTTCTCCTGGAGTTGTAGGTGGCCCCCTTCCTTCTCTTAGAGGAGAGTCTATTGATAGAGATTCTCTAGATTTTCTATCTAGATTGTCTAGCAGCATTACCAACACTTTTCTCCTGGAGTTGTAGGTGGCCCCCTTCCTTCCTCCAGCATTCTCACATTGTGGGAGGTCAGACAAGCAATCCCATTCCCCATACTCTTAGGGTACATCTACACTAGCCCCCTAGTAAGTAACTGCCCGCGTCTACATGCTGCAGTGAAACGAGCTTCCGATTTAAAGCCCTAAATCAAATTAGGTGGTATTCCTCCTGCAATGAGGTTTACCACTTAATTCGAATTAGGGGCTTTAAATCGGAAGCCCATTTCACTGCCGCGTGTAGACGCGGGCAGTTACTTTGGGCTAGTCAATTTCTAAAATGGCGACCGGCCAGGAACATGCAAATCAAGCGTGGGATATTTAAATCCCAGGCTTGATTTGCAATTCCGGTCGCCCTCATTAGCCTCCCTAGATCGATGTAGGGGGCTAGTGTAGACGTACCCTTACACTGTAGAAATCTTTAAGGAACTCTACAGGTCATCCTTTGTTCCAAGTTACCAGCAACTGGCTCCACTGGCTGCTGCTGTTGCAGTGGCCTCTAACCTCATATGGGGACTTATGGCAACTGAGAATTCATCAGCTACGCTCCTGCTGCTTTGTGTGGTGGGGGTCCACTCCCCACACAGCCAGGACAGTGGGTGCTATAGACATAGCACACTCAGTTTCTACTTGGAAAGTCTTCACTATAGTCCAACAATAAATGCTTCAGCAGCATCCAACACGCCACATTTTCAAAGTGTTACTCAACATTAAGGAGCAACAGTGATGCGTTCCATAGTCAAGCTTTGACGAGAAAAGTAGTAAGATATGATGAGAGACCTACACACATGGAGGAATGAGGAAAAGAGGCTTTGAAGCATCTGCTTGGAAACATGAAATCTGGACATTTTCATTCCATTAGAATCAGGCAATTTAAGAAAAAAAATCTAGTGTCTGTCCAAAAAAGTATTCTTTTCAGGCAACAATGCTCTTCCACTGCTGAATTGCTATTTGCCCACTATCAGGCTTTGGTAATACACTGTTGCATGCTGGAAAACACAACTGGAGCTTTGGCCCTTCCAGATACCTACAAATGTCTTTGGGGCATGGAGACAACATTGATTAAGGAGTGGCTTGGGGAGAGAGAAAGAGAATAGCTTGGGTATGGAAAGTGCTTTGGTAGATGGAGTAAGGATAAAAAGGGGAACTGGGCTAGGGCATCAGGGGAGAAGGGCATGGGGTAATTGGTCTAGGATGATAAAGGAGTGGGATTAAAGCCAGCACATGTTGTGCCATTTTAGTGAAGGGAGTTTATATGATATTATACTGAACTCACCTATTTATCAGAGCATCCCAACTATCACAGCTAGCTTGAGGGTCAGAGACTGGTAGTAAGCAATTCACAGAACAATATGGTACCCAGAGTGTTGTTTTGTTCAATTATGTTTACAGCTAAAGCTGGAGGCACTGAGTCAAGCATAATATAAAGCTGGACCCTTATTTCTGTTCAGTAGTGCTTCTCTCAAACCATCTCACGCCCTCCTTCTCATTTCCCAACCCCTCTTTTTGGACCTCATTTTTACATCAGTCTCCCTGACGCTGCCAGCCGACCATTCCAAATCCCCCTCTGGTGCAAGACAAAAGCTGCACAGATGTGGGAAAGGCTGGCACTGGGAAAGCTAACAGCACTGTCATCTTGGCCCAGTGGGGAGCCGGCTGTTTTACTGGGGACAAGAGGCAAATAAAGAAAAGGGGACTGAGGTAAAGAGTGGGAAAGGACAAAATAACCCAATAGAAATCCGGAAAGGAAATGCATGAGTGAGAGTTCTGTCAAGAAAAACAGCAGGTGGGGAAATAAAAACAAAAGATAGAAATGTGCGGGGAGGTGAAAGAATAAAAAAGACCCAGGAAAATAAAATAGGGAATGGGGTGAGGGGGGAAGTTCACTTGAAAAGAGCTGAAAAGCAAGAACCACTGGAGAGAAGACCAGCTGAGATCACTCTCTGCCCTTAATTTCTAATAGTCTCTCTGTGTGAAATTACTTTTTTCTTCCCTTCCTCCCTTCCTCCCCCTCTTTGCTCCACCAAACCTGCTCTCTGATTTCTCAGGAGGCATAGCAGTCTGTGTTGTGGGGAGGGACAAGGAGTGAGATGTTCAAAAACCGACAGCTTCCCTTTTGCTGAGCTCATTACAACTTAAAAGAAGAAACGGAATGAGCACATTTTCAAGGCATTTCCAAAATATATGGCACCATACAGGCTAAAAGTCCTCAATACATGCAGCAAACCCTACACCTTCCAACACGGGCTGTTAAAGCTACACCTAAGCTATGACATCTAGGAGTCCCACAAACATTAACTTGTGTCAATGAAATGCTCTATTAAACCTCACTTTATAAAACAGAGGACAAGGGGTGGACGATTTTCCTTAAAAATATTTGAGGTTCTCAGTGCCTCTGCACATCTAATTTGATTTGGCTGGACAAATGCATGACAGATTTGCATAATATCTTGATTTCAGATGTTTTCTGACACTTCCTAATATCTTATGCCCGTAAATCATTTTTGCTAACATACACCCTTGCCATAGCCTCCTCACACTTTCTCTATTTGCTGTGGAGACTCCGTCTCAGAAGTGCTCATGGGTTTCCTGTTTTTGTCCCTACAGTTTCAATTACTATTTTATCTTGAGTCTTCACATAAGTCTAACCTTGCTGGAATTCAACAGGGATGCATGCATATGAGATGTGCCTGAGGGAAATATTGGGGATGACACAGGCCAAGTGTGTTCTGGGAAGTGGTCTGGAAAGATGGCTCAGTGAAGGAAAATACAGAATTTAGGGAAGTCCTATGGCCTGTGTTATGCAAGAGATCAAAGTAGATCACTGTGGTCTCTTCTGGCTTTATAATCTTTGAAAAGGGTTCATCTCCTCAGGCCCACTGATGAGGGGGGCACAATGGGGGCAATTGATTCAGGGCCCAAAAGATTCAAAGGGGCTGGGAGCTCCTGACCACCACCGTCACTACTGCAGCAGCGGCTAGAGCCCCAGGCCCCTTTGAATTGTCGACAGAGCACTGGAGCACCACTCCAAGTGTCTCTGAGAGCTGGAGGGGCGTGCCACCATCTAGGCAGTGCTAAGGGCTGACTGCCCTCAGTCCTGCCTCTTCTGGGGGTGCAAAGCCAGGCCCCAACACACACATCTTGCCCCGGGGCCCTGATGAGTCTCCTACAAAATTGTCCTGTTATACTCTTCACTCTTTTCCCCCTTATCTAGGGCCAGCTTCAACACTTCTTCCTAATACCAAATCCCTGGCACCATGCTGCAGGAGGAGAGATTGGTAAGGAGTTGAGAGTAAACTTTTATTTTATCACAATGACACGTCATGGAACGTGACTCTCTGTAGGTTTGTATACAATTACTCACCATGTTCTAAGATGTATTTCACAATTTCAAGGTGCCCAGTCTTGGCAGCATGGTGAAGCAAGGAACAGTGGTCAGGTCCCTGGATTAACAGATTAGCTCCTCTCTTACAGCATTCTATGAACTGGAATGCAATGCACAGGAAGAGGACAAGAAAACTGTAGGACATGGTGCCCAGGTAAATAAACATGCAGGTAAATTAACTGTCAACATTTGCTAGCAGGTGGCTAAAAACAACAGTGGTAACTATTAGCAAACCTGTTAGGCCCTTACAATGCAGAGCAAGGGTTTTTTACCTAAATCTAGCAAGGTATACAACACAATGGGTTAACAATGGCAAATCACATTTAATGAGCAGTGGGTCATTGGTGATATACAGTAGGTGAAATATTGCTTGCAAGTAGGGCTGGTCAAATCAATTAAATTATCTGATGTTTTTATTTATTTGAACATTTTAATGAAAAATTCGGTTTTCAACTAAAGATTTCACACACACACACACACACACACACACACAACGTTTGCTTTCTGTGGAACATTTCAACTTTCCAATAAAAAAAACAAGCATTCCTAAACAAAAAAATCTGCACCAAAATAAAAATATTTTGTTTTGAACTACACAGTGGCTTGTGGGAGATGTAGCTCAGGTGTATCATGCCGAGTCCCTCTGCAGACATTGGGATACGGAGTTTATGAGCATGTGGGTGTTTTGGTTATGCCCTGTGCTGATGTGTGGTGGAGTGGATCAATGTATGTTTGTATGAATACTTGTTATTATATTGGTAGTGCTATAGTCTGTAAATCTATATGAATTTATGAATGGCCCATGTGTTCAGGATTAGGTACACATGGTATACTGCTTGGAAATACTAAATTGCTCCTTTTATTCTTGTGTATATTGTTACCCAGTAGGTGACCTACGCACCAAAGAAAGTATTATTCTTAAATGCCCTTGTATACATTTGCAGCTAATATCATGGGGGGAACAGTTTAAGAATTAGTGTTGTGTCTTTTCCCAAAATTTCCCTGCCTTGCTCTTTCTACCACAGCCCCAAGAAGACCTGAAACTCTGCAAGGAAACCAACATGCCAGAGATCTGGTGATATGCTTGCTGCCTGCTTCCTTATCCATATAGACCCAGTGGCTTTCACCTCTGTCCCTCACACATATATACACTTTCCAACTTGGATCTCATTGTAAGGGAAGATTCACATAAGAAAGGCAGGAAAGAATAGGTGATTGTTTCTTGAAGTTACTGCAGGCTCTCAGAATTGGTAATATACACTACAAAAATAGTGCCGAGATTGCATTATGACAATGGACATTATTATGTCATGACACCAAAGTCATGAAAATGATGCCTGGAAAAGATTCAAGGGAGAGTTGCACCTTGTAAATAAAGTGGCCTTAAGGGATGGGGAAATTGTGCTGTGAAGTTCAGAATAGAATGTGATATGAGGGTAAGGGCAACATTTGACAGATGAATGGTGGTTTCAGTGAATCATCGCTACTACTGTTGCCAGTGAAATAGTGGGGGAAGAGGTGTTGAGGTGTGTCTCTGCAGGCATAGATCAGGAATAACAAATTACCACTTTTCCAGATACTTTCAAGGAAGCTTTTTTCCAGATAATGTTGCAATTGCTAGTCATAATACTCACCCAAATTAAGGTTCATGTTTGCAAACCCCCAACACGTCGGGTATAGCCACACAGCAAAACCTGCTAGTGAGTTTCAAAATCTGGGTCAACTGACTCAGGCTTGTGCTACATGGCTAAAAAAGGAGCCCAGGCTGTGGGAGTTATCCCCATTGTCAGATTTCAGAGCCCCGACTCCAGACTGAGCAGGGAATCCACAGTGCTATTTTAGCCCCACGAGCCTGAGTGAGTTGACTCGGGCTTTGAGACTCATTGCCATGGGGGTTTTATTTGCTATGTAAATGTACCCTTATCTCCTGAAAAATAGGGACTGCAATGGTTAGAAGTGAGTTTCACATTTATAGGATTTAAACACACTCTGTTTGCCCCTTTTCCTCCTCCCTTAGACAGTTACCAATAGCTAACATTTAGGGTTGGTTGGGCCAAGATTTCTTGTGTTTCACAGCCCTTCTGAATGTCAGACGAACTTGGCTCATAGTTAATACTGATATTACAGTGCAGTGGAAAGAGGTTGCTAAGCCAAAGTCCCTTCTTCCTTCCCTGGTAGTTGTCCTGGTGAAAATCAACAATATCCTTACACTATTTGAAAAGTATTGGGGACAACTCGAGTGTTCTGACCAACATTTCCCTTTCAGTAAAAATAAGCTTATTGTGTAAGGCTGGGTTGGGAATACCATACTGCTCAGCACTATATTTACTACATAATCATTTCACTATGTAATCAACCTATAGCTCCAGAAATTACTTTGAGATTTCTGGAGTATGAAAGGTGCAGTGTAACAGCAGATCCTATTCACTTGTATTTCAAGTCATACCTCACTTGGCTGTTGACCCTCTAATAGCCAATGTATCCTGCAAGTGGCATTTAGCTATCAATCTTTACAGCAGTATATTTATGGTATTAGGAGCAGACTATAAAATGTAGTCCATCACTGCTGCCAGTAGCTGAGAAGAGTGAGAAGCCCAGCTTGCTGCACATACCTTCAGAAGATCACCGTCTATTACTGCTTGTAAAAGTGCTGCAAAGGACAAAAGACAAGACTAACATCAGGGAAAAGAACACCAGTGCAATTATTATTTACATAGTTCCACTGATTAATACAGTGCTTGACAATATTAAAAATACATAGGAGGCAAGGTCCCTGGCTCCAGCAAGCTTGCATTACAGTGTCACAATCTTAAATCACCAGAGCCACAATCTGGGTATGGCTGCAATGGATCTGACAGTGCAAGTTCCAGCTCAAGTCAACATTAGCTAGTGCTAATCGAGCTAGTGTGCTAAAAATAGAAATGTAGCTGCAGCAGCATGAGCAGTGGGTAGGCTAGCCACCCCAAATATGACCCTCTCCAAGACCCAAGGTGTATACTCAGGATATCTGCCATTCACGTCATAGCAGCTACACTTCTGTTTTTAGTGCATTAATTGGACCAGAGCTAGGAGAGATATCTTCTTATTATGGGAATCACCCCTTCGAGTTCCAGTGTACTCATACCCTCTGACAAACACTACGGAATGAGGGGGGGAGATAACTTTTGGTAGTGTTTGACACAATATACTTTATATCGATATTTTTAAAAGTGACCACTCAGTATGTGTGCTTCAATTTCTGACTGCCCAACTTAAGACATGTTAGGTAATTTACAATATGCTTGCAACACTGGTTTAACTCTGGTCCAACCAAGGTCAACAGTGAAACTTCCATTCATTTAAACAGGAGCACAGATAGGCCAACTCTGAATGCTTTTGAAAACATCAGTACAAATTTCAGAGGCGCTATGCGTGCCCATCTCCTTTTTACTCCAAATGGAACTGGGATGTCACACCTGTTGAACACTAATAAGGAGAACATTACTAAAAACACAGAGTACTTGGCAAAGAAGGTCCTTCCTCAGGTCATGTCAAGAATTATACTGATGGACATTCAGTCCCAGGACTGGATAGCAGCAGACTCAGAAATAAACAAAGGGGACAGCAGAGCATCATCATTAATTTAGAAACCCCTAGTGAGATTCAGGCTTCCATTCTAGTAGGCACAGCACAAGCACATAGTAAAATAGAGTCCCTGCAGCACTTGCAGTCTAAACAGGTGATGGGTGGGCGGGAAAACTGAGGCACAGAGAGGTAAGATACTCAGGGTCATGTAGCATGTCAGTAGAAGCACTAAAACTAGCACCCGGATCTCCTAGCCCAATGCCCTATCCTACCCAGTAGGCCACATGACTTCCCACATGCCTTTCCTGACCTGTAAATCAGACTAGATAATCACAGTGATCTTTCTACTGTCGCATTTGGGATGTCTAGGCACTTCTGTAATACAAACAAACAATTAGTTGTGAGCCAGTGGGTAGGGTATTCCAGTGTTCCATATGTTTTGGTCATAGATGAACTGTAGAACTCTCAGGAGAGTTTCTACACACTCTCTGGACAGTAAGTAACCACATATAAGTGAGGGTGTTATACGTTTCCTACCAAATAACTATTTTCTCCTTCCTTTCCCTCCCCTTAGCATTACGTGCACAGCAAAAATCAATAGTGAACTAATCTCTCTGGGAAATGTATTAAGGCCCATGAGAGAGAAAAGTATTTAAAGTCCATCTATATTTAGAACAGCACTTAAATATGTGCTTAACTTTAGGCATAAATGTAAAGTTAAGGATGTGCTTAGTTGCTGTCTGGATAAGGATGCTTTCCTGAATCAGGGCCTACAGGAGGAGTAAGAAAAACAATGCCATAGTATTTTGTCTGGCAAAGAGCACTGGAACCTCCATGATGAGTATTCCACAAGGAGCTCATTATTACTCCAGGCATAACATCACAAATGAGTTAAACCATGCAGGGGAGAAACTAACAAGTGTTTCTTTGTTTTAAAGCATATGGAAAGCTGTGTGGTATGCAAGAGGTGATTTCTGTTGCATAAACAATGCCATTTTTGTGCAGGAGATTTGGGGACCTTTTCTCACTTCATCCCCTTGCTGGGTAGCTGCGGTGAAAGGCAAAACTTCACCATGCAGAGTTCTCAATTCGGAAAGCAGTGCTACAATTTCAGTTCATATTTGTCCTGTAGCACTTAAGGCCATTTCTGAATAAGCACTAATTAACAAACTAGGTACTAGAAATAATCTGGCAGCTGCACAATGTTCTGAAGTAAAGAAGGAGACACAAAGCAAAGGCCAAAGTTGGGAAAAGACAATCTTGTGCTTCAGACTCAGTTGTCACATATACCAGTTTAAATCCAGTGTTTCTCCTCTGTTTTCAGTGGATTTAAACCAGTACAACAGAGCAGAATTTGGCCTTTTGTGTTTATTTGTTGCTCATTTTGTATACAAGTTTTGTCTCCTTGGAAGATTTGATCCCTTCGGAACGGCTGTCTTCTGGGTTTCTGGAATCTTCTGTAAGACAGTCACAAAAATCCTGTGTCCTCTCCCATAGAATGAAGGTTACTTACTTTAACTGGAAGTTCTTTGAGATGGTGGTCGATATCTGTATTCCACATGTAGGTATGCATGTGCCAGAGTCTGAAGATTTTACCAAGCATTGGCCCACACGTGCACAGGAGAGGTCCTTGTGCTTCTGAGGGTATACGGTATAGTATGGATCAACACTCCCTCAACTCCTCTTCTCACAGCGAATCCAATCCAGATCCAAATGCAGAGGGAGTAGAGGATGGGCAGTGGAATACAGACAGAAACCACACATCTTGAAGAACTTACAGTAAGTAACTCATTTCTTCAAGTGAAGATCCCTATGTGTATTCCACATGTGGGTGATTGACAAGCAATACTCAGACTGGAGGCTGATGCAAGGAAGCTGGCAACAAAGATGTGTACGGTATTGTAAAGCCTGTTGAAGCATCCACAGCAAAGACCTGCACTGGAGCATAATGCCTATCCAACATGTATAGCAACAGAATGGCTGCTCTGCACATGTCCTGTATTGGGACTTCTTACAGGGATGGCTTGTCCTCTCATGCAACAGACCTTTTTACTGCCAGCAGGTAGGATGCAAGCCAGTTTGTAACATTTGATAATTCAGCCAGAAACTCTCTTAGAAATCATCTAAGAGGATATAGCTTGACCATGGGATCACTCTGCTATCACAACAAAGAGTCTCAGATTCTTCTTGATGGGCTTGGTTCTTTACAGGAAAAAGGCTGGTGCATCCCTGATATTGAAGGTATGACATGTCTTCTTTTCAGACAAAGCATGGGGTACAGAATAAGGACAGGTAAGTAAATACACTAGTTAAGGATAGAATTCAGGGAAGACCCTGTGTATAAATTAAGGGTGAAAGTAAAGGGAAATACCATAAATGCCATGAGGACTCCCAGTTTGCTCACCATCCTTACCAAATTAAAGGCCACTACAAATATTGCCTTCATGGACAGGTGGGATATGGAACACATTGCTAAGGGTTCAAATGGAGGACCATTAAGTTTTGACAGAATGTAGTTAAGATCCCATAGTGGTGCTGATTAATGGGAAGGCCTTGAGAAGGCCCTTCATGAACTATGTTATAGTTGGGTACATAAAAACAGAGGGAGGGAGGAAGGTACTGGAGGGAGGAAGTTACTAATTGCTGCTAGGTGCATTCATAATGAGCTGACAAACAAGAGTTCTTTAGAGATAGGAAGTAATCTCAAATAATATGGGAGACTGGGTGAGACTGGTTGTGCTGCATTCAAATGGGTTCTGGTGGATTCTTTTCTACTGTAAGTATTGCCTGGAAAGGTGATGAACAAGAGCATTCTACTCCTGACTCCCATCCAAATATCAGGCTGCAACAGGGAAAGAGACTAGGTTGGGATGTTTGACCCTGCCCCTGCCTTGTGTCAGGAGTTCTGGGAAGTAGTGGATTTTGACTGGGCAACAAAATGAGATCAACAAAAGACCTGGGGAAAAATGGTCTGGACTCATCCATCTGTGATTGTTTCTCATAAAATGGCAGCAGGGATGGTTGTACTGCAGAATGCCCACAAGGGGGCAGAGATAGGGACAGCTATAACCTCATTGGGCCAGGAGGGGGCAGGAGTCAAGAAAGGGATAGCTATCTACTATATATATTTCAGAGAACTAATCTGCTTAGGTGTCTGTCTGTGTGACTGTCTGTTCCCCAACTGGGGGGGCATGCATCCCCCAGCTGTGCCCTCTGCAGCAGCCGTGGACAGCTGCTTTTCTTGTGGCCCCAAGCTGCTGTGATGAGAGAGGGCAGGGGTTGTCCTCTCTTCCCAGGGCAGACTGCCTACTGACCCCCTCATCCCCAGCCCCACCCCAAAACAATGATTTAAATGTAGAAAAACAAAACTTCTCATTACAAATAAAGGGCAAAAATCAAATGAAAATTGTATTAACATGCAATGACAAATTTAAAAAATATGAGTGATTTTATTTGTTTTGAGCAAAATTTGTTTATCATAGGCACATAACATGAATTATGCAATTGCTTTATCATACCAAATATACCTTCAGGTCTTAAAAAGTCTAAAATAATTTGATAATCAATGAACATTTAAATCAAGTTGTTATTTTTTGACTCTTGCTAAGATGGACATTTGCAATGAGTAACAGAAACATTTTTTTATTTTTTTATTTTCTGGTTAGTGAATTTACTGCAAATGAAAGCTGCCAGACAGCCAGAACTGGAGACTGAAGTCCTTTGTCCATATAATTGGCAAGCAGAGTCTACATCAGTACTACATTCCCTCGACAGCCTTCTCAATAGGCCTCAGCCCTCTTTGTTGGGCACTGAGAATAGTTCATATCCCATGCCTCTTTGACCTCATTGTGGAGACTGCCAGTGGTGATGTATTTAGACAGGTACACCCATCTGCTATGAAATTGGTAGCCAACAATTCATTTTGTGTATGTTATGTGGTAATAAAGTTTGGACACTGAGTTAGGAAAATTTTGAACCAATGCCCTAGAAACTTTAGCAACATCTCATTAATTCATAAATTAAATAAATAAAACATACCAGCAGCATAAAGAAAGAAGTCTCCAAAGTGTCAATCAATAATACAGTAAGAATAGAAAAATTAAAGTACTTTAAAGTTCTAATGTCAGACCTTGCCAATATGCACAAGTAACTTTAATCACATGAACAGTCTAACTTACTTCAGTTGGACTGCTTGTACAAGTAAAGTTACTACTCACAGCACAAGTGTTTTCCAGCTCTGAACCTACTGAGCACCTCTTTCTAGAGCTGTGGTGTCTAATATGCTAGCCACAAGCCACTATAGTGGCTAATGCTTCAGGACTGGTTGGAAACCATGATTCTAGAGCCTTGCAAATCCACAGCTATCCACTTTATATCCATGGGTTTCTGAATCAGTGGAAGCAGATATCTGTGGCTCATTCTTGCACTGATGGATGCAGATGCAAATTTTGTATCTGGAACCCAGTACATTTGCGGATATGTTCTTTGTATCAGTGGGTATCCTTATCCTCAGAGGTGGGTGCAAATATCTATGGATCATTTTTGCAGAAGTGGATCCCAATCTTTTATCCATGCAGGGCTGTACCTCTATCCACTGGATCCCACCACCTGCCTCCCCACACCACCACTGTACATATTAATGTACACAGAGTACCATTCAAATGTATACCATTTTGAAAGCTTCTACCAATCCTAGTGGAATTGTTCCTTATAGAACTAGGAAATATTACTGGAAAGGGTAAAAGATTTCAAAGCAATGAAAATGTTGAAGTATACCCATTCTATAAGTGGATCATTTTATCCAAGGTTGAAAAGCAACTACTTCTGGAACAAAACTTACCTATTTAACAGTGCATGACAGTATTATACAGCAGTAAATGAAGTCTACCATGTCTAACTACAGGGAGAGTGTAGACAAAAATGAATTACCTAAACTTTGGCTAGAGAATTGGGGTTAATAAAATCCATAACTCTTTTGAAAAGTGCAATTAAATATTTAATGACCACATATGATCAGTCTTTCCTCTTAGAGGTTGCTTCAACCTCTCAGAGGAAAGACAGTACTCCAGCAGTGCAGAAACTTCTAATACCACACTATTGTTCAGCCCTTACTCACTAAGGGTGTGTCTAAACGACAGGGTTTTGTTGACAAAAGTGAACTTTTGTCGACAAAACTATACACTACCGCCGAGTTCTGTCGACCTGATGTTGTAGGCAGTTTTGTCGACAGCGGTAAACCTCATTCTATGAGGAATAACGCCTTTTGTCGACAGAGTTCTGTCGACAGAAGGCGTTACTGCATCTACACTGTCCTTTGCATCTACACTCTCATGTCGACAAAGCGGCTTGCTTTGTAAACAGAGCTGGATGTAGTCTAAAGGCTCTTTGTCAACAGAAGCTTTGTCAACAGTATCTGTCGACAAAGCCTCTGTTGACAAAAGCCTGTAGTCTAGACATACCCTAACACCCTTTCCTGTAGGGCATACTGCGGGCACTCCTTGAAAGTTTCACAGTGAACTACTGACTTGCATCACCCTTGCAAGGTCTGACAGGACTACAGAAGGTAATACAGTTCAGGTTCATGGCAGATATTAAATTTAACTTGGATCATTCCCAACCTAGAACGTATTACTGCTTTTGTAGACTGTGGGAAATTCAGCAACTTTTTTTTAAAGTTGAATTTTTAAAAAATTGAAAACAATTACTGTTTTATATGTTGAAAAGTTAAAATCTGAACTGAATAGTGTCAGAAATGTGGACGTTACCTACCAGTTAATGACCTGTGTGATAAGAAAAGTTTCAGCCTCAATTTTCCATGATTTATAACAATCACTTTACAGCCGTTTGTATCCGTCAAAACGCTCAGTTTTCCAGAGGGAGCCACTTTGGTTGTAATTTAGAAATGTATTATTTTCCCTGTAAACACAGCCATTTAACTGTAGCAGCTTGGTATATTTAGTGGTTGTAGAGATTCAGATAAGATCAAAGATGAATATGAAATAATGAAATGACATATTATTCAATAATGTGTAGAACTGACTATATCATATTGGGCTTTATGTTACAAATGAAATTACCAAGAAAAATAAAAAAACACTTGCTAATAATAAATAAAATAGACAAAATATAAATATGTAATGTACATATGTATATTACATATAAAATGTGCAAGAACAAAAATAAGCTACAAGATGCAAGCTGAGAGTTTGCTAGGACTGATGGATGAAGTTGTTTCTGTGTGAGATTCTGTCTACACAGCAACGTAAACCCAGGCTTGAATCCAGTCTCAAGCCTAACCCCACTCATGTCCACACATCATTTGGGTTAACCTAGGGCTCAGACTTAGGGTCTCAGAATGGTGCAAGATTGGAGGGTCTGAGCTCTCTTGCCTTCCTGTGTGCATGCAGCCCCAGCCTAACGTGGATCCCAGAAGTCCTCCATATATATTCCAGAGCTCACTGGGACAACTTCCTTTGACCTCTCTATGCCAGCAATCTGTGGTGGGGTCTATCACACTCTATGGCAAAGGGAAGCCACACCTCCCTTTGCCAACCCCAATAGCTCAGATCAACATTAACCCGTTGTCTGCTGGACACCAGTCTATCAGAGAGCCTGAAGGACTTTCAAGGGAGATCAATCAGAAGGCTTTTGCAAAGAGAGCTGCTTCCTGGTCACCGGAGCAGTGCCAGATTGTGATGCACACTCTCTGGGTGTCCCTGCACACATAGGCCCAAGGAGGTGGGCTGGGGGAGCAGAGAGTGGACCAGGGACTGAGAAGATGCCCTGTAAGGGAGGAGGAGTGGCAGAGCTCCTAACTCAACACAGTCAGGGAAGAGATGACCTCCCAACACCATGGCTGCCCCAAAACTGAGTGGTGAGTGGTAGTCAGCCAGAAAACTTCCCCACAGCTTCCCAGGGGTCCCTGAGAGGCTGGATCTGTGACTGGGGGCCAAAGGGAGCTGTGGCTAAGGTCTGAGGGGAGCTGACACTCCCTCCCCACCCACCTTGGGAGCTGGCCCAGGCCCCACCACACACGCTTCTGAATATTCCTTCATGCCCTGTTGGGGTGTGGCCCACAATTTGGGGACAACTGTTCTATGGGGCAAGTCTTCAAAGGAGCTAGTTATGCAGTTTATGTAATAATGTGCTCCTTATGGGCACCTGAGTCCCAACGATAGTAAGAAACAGGCAGGGCAGTAAAATTTTTCTACTGTGTAACACATTCACACGGCTAAAGTATTGACATGGGGAGGGGTGGTAGGCATTCTGGGATAGGGTTACCTTGGCTTAGATCTGTGTCCTGCACTGTGGAGCATAAGTGCTTACTTCCCCTCTAGCTAGAGAGTGCTTGACCCTCTTCCTGCTTCACCCAAGACCTCACCCCCACTCCACCCCTTCCTCAAGCATCTATCCACCTTGTCTCTTCTTGCCCCTGCACCACCTCTTTCCATCCATCCCCCAAGTGCACCCCATCCCAGTTCATTCCCTCCTTCCAGAGCATCCTGCTCACCGCAAAACAATTGTTTGTGGTGGGCAGGAAGCACTGGGGGGGAGGGGGCAGGGAGACCACTGCTGCCAGTGAGTGCTGAACGCCCACTATTTTTTCTCTGTGGGTGATCCACCCTCTAAGCACCCACAGAGTCAGCACCTATGCTGTGTATGCCAGAGTCCTAAATTCAAGCATGAGTCAGAAAATCCTTCATCTAGGTAGAGCAGGGTGAATACTCATCCCTGTGAGCAGACCCATGGACAGGGGGGCAAAAGGGGCAACTGCCCTGGGGCCCAATGATTTTAAGGTTCCTGCAGTTCCAGCTCTAGCTGTTGCAGCAATGGCAGCGGCCGGAGCCCCGGACCCTTTAAATCACCACTAAAATACCATGTGGTGCATTCTGGGTAGCTCTGAGAGCTAGGTGGGGCCAGCGTGCTGCAATCTGGGTGGCACTGAAAGTGGCTGCCCTGGCCCCACTCCTTCCAAGGGCCCAGTGTGTCTCTTGGTTCCCCTGCTTGTGAGCACCCCCTTTTTCAGTCCAATATGCCTGCAATCAGGCCTTTTCAGCAGGATGGCATCCACCTCTCACTAGTGGGTGTAAGCCTGCTAGTCTTTTTTAGTTGTTACTACAGGGTGGCACCGACCTCTTTCGAGCACACACATTCCCCAGGCCAATGGATCTCACAGCAGGTCTTCAGTGGCTGAGCCCCACACACTGTCTCCCCCTTCCAGAGTATATACTCTAGTTATTTTCACAGCAATGGTATGAGGCTATAGCTTTAAGGCTTCTTCACAGAGGCATTGCCTTCTTCCACACCCCAACCAGGGCCCATCTCAGTACCCGCAGTTGGTGTACTTTCTGCAGCCCTTCTTGGGCTCAATTTGTGTTCATACCAGCAAGGTCCATCTCGGCAACCTCATATGATCTGGCCAGGTTCTGTGTTTAATCCCTGAGACTCAGTCTGTCCATACGGGCCTTTTTCATGACCCTGTTGCTCTTTCCATCAGCCAGACATCAGGTTTTCAGAAACCTTCCCTAGGCTTGGTTCCATAGTCCTGTTGTACATCTAACCAGCCCAGCACCAAGTCCTCCCTCATCAAGCTACACATAGCAACTGAAGGCTCTGTTCTGATGCTTGCCTTTTATCTAGCCCTTCTGGCCCTTTATTGGTCACCCCAGAAGCCCCTCTTATTGGCTGTTCCTCTGCAGCCACTCTAGGTTGCCAGGAGGACTTCTTGATGCTCTATTCTGGGGCAAAGTGACACAGGGCCATGATACTTTCAGCAGAGGGTTTCCAGAACTAGTTCACCCTACCATTTTGGGGTTAAAATGCAATTTAGACCCTCAAGCCGAGGGTTCCTTGATACAGGTCAAATGACTCAAGTCCCACTAAACATAGGCTTATGTAGCTTGCAGAGATTTTTTTGGAAACTACTTGCTAGAAACATACACTTGGATTTCTGAGCAAGGCAGCATCTTTCTGTTGTTTAGTTCAGTAGTGTTCAGTGTACATTGTTCGTAAATAAACAGGACTGAACAAAAAATATGTAACTTATATCATTAATTTCACCTGCTCACAGAAACAATACAGCAAGGCTCCAAAAACTGGGTAACCCTCAGGCCAAAAAGGATTAAGAATATCAAACACATGCAACAACAGCCAGCTAGGGAATTTCGTCTTGTGGCTTGGTGCTATAATGGTGCATAGCATATGCCTCATCGAGAACACACTAATTTGCTACTCTCATCGCTCTTGGGGCTAAATTTTCCCTAATAATTGTCCAAACAAAAAAGCATTCACAAATCAGCCATTTTTATCTGCAAATCCTTTAAAACAGCATCCCCAACTAACCCATTTGTACATGCAAATGAGTGCAAATGCACATTCTACTTCTACAATTTGAGAGACCATTTTTGGAAGATGCCAGTCCTGTGACTAAGTCCTGTTTTAATAAGATCTGCTGTTTGGATTGCACACAATGGTATACATTTCTCATTAATGTTTGTGGCTGCCTCTTAGCTAAGAAAGCATCGTCTTCATAAGCAATTTAAAAGGTGAGCGCTAACGCAGTCTTGAATGCATCTGCCAACTAATTTGGGAATAAGTCAAGATTTTTAATATGTGAAAAACATCAACTGCTCAATGTAGTTATAAATATGGATCAGAAATCCTTTTCCTTTTAAGATTTTAGCTTCAAACAAGAAATTGAATACCAAGCCCTTCGCTTAGAATAGCGAGGTAATAAAAAACAACCACTATCCTGCAACAAACATTTGCTGTACAACTGAAGGGCTAGACTCTCATGTATAGCAAGGCTCCTTTTCATCTTTCTTGAAGTATAAAATGGTCTTAAAATAGTTATGAATTATATTTGTACCCATGTTAGGACCCATGTACAATGCACAAGCAGTGTAAAGGGGAATTGGTATAAATGAGAATCTGTTCTGGACTATTCCTGTGGTGCACGAGTGGTGTTGAGATAAAAGTGGCTGAGGAATGGCAGTACTTGATTGACTGATGGTGAGTGATGCTTCCCTTCTAACATTGGGGCAGTGCCAAACAGCTTTGCAAAGGCAGGTATGACCATGAAGGAGAAGGTCAGTCTGTGTAAATGGTCCAAGAAACAAAGAAGAGTTGCAGATATACCCAGTACCCCCTGGCTGACATCTTCACTGTGTCCTAGAAAGCTATTTGGTTTTTAAACCAAGCCAGGAACGATTAATATCACTTTCAGGAGTGATGAAATGGAGGAAAATGTTGCTGACCAAGCAAGAATATAGACCAGGGGGATTTTAGCTAGCTAAATCCAGGTTTTTTATCAGTGTGGCATTACTTTGGCAAGGGGAGAACTTTAAGCTGAATAATTAAACAATGACATTTTTTATTTAAAAAGAAGACAAAGTAAAGAAAATTAAGGGCTGGCTATTCTCCCCCCTACCCTTACTCACATCAGTGGGCAATTGCTCACACAAACTGTCCTACTGAAGCCAGAGGCCTCTTTTCTCTCTTATTCCCTCAGAGGCCTTGGCAATCCATGTCTGATCCTGCTGTGCATTGGTCTCCCTGTCAATACTTAGCGAGGTGAGTAACTGTTTGTCAATAGAGAAGGGGTTCATAATATGTCCCTAAACAATTTGCAAACCAGTCCCAGCATTTAATCATTTTATTTTTTGCTGGACCATTGTTTTTATATATATATAATAGATATAGATAGATAGATAGATATATAGATAGGCACTGTGGATTGGAGCCTAAGCAGAAGCACTGCTCACACACAGAAAAAATGAGAAGAAAAATCCATATGCTAAGAACTTTCCATCACTGAGTTCTGCATAGATCTAGATATTCTCACACTCTGACAACGTGTGCCTCAGTCATAACTGCTTTTGGTGTGAAAAAATAAGCCATATTTGGGAAGTTACCCCCATTTTTCTTTTACCCCTCGCTCTAATGCCTTATACTCACAAGGCCTGTCCTGCCCTCTCAGAAAGGCTACCCATATCTCCCTCTTGGCTCTCCCTCCTGCTATATGACACTTTGATTGTATGATGAGATTCACCTTTTAAATACTTAAAGATCAATATTACTCCTGAGCCACCTGGAGGGGGTCCTGACAAAGTGATGTGCGATCTTTCCTCCTGCTCCCGGTAACATTGCAGCCTCTGTTGAGCTGGAGAATAAAGGAATGAGCTCAACATCTGAAGTCCCTAAGCAACAGACAATTGGGCTGGCCATAGACACATTTTCAGAACAATATATATGTGCACTTTCTTCCCTAAGTGGATAATTAATCAAAATAAATACCTGCAGTCAGGAGCCTCCCCTGCTGTGCTCTCTTGGATTTGTTCAGAGAAAGCATTCCAAGACATCTTAATTTGTTGCTATGTGAATGGCTGCAACTTCACCCTGAAGTCTACAGCCTCTCAGCTGGAGCTGTGTGAAACCATCGATCACTCTGTTGAGAGTATTTGGCATTTAAAGTGCAACTGTTCTCTCTCTTCCCTCCCTGCCCCAGCCCAATTTTACCTGCATTCAGAGATGGGGGGGGGGATTTTATTTCTTTACACAATGTGAACAGAGAGTTACAAGTGGAGCAGAATTTCTGAGGAGAACAACCCTTTGCACACTAACACCAAACTTGGGGGGCCCAAAGACTTCACAAAAGAAATGATGGGCCCTCTGCCATACTATGGTCCAAGGGAGTGAACCTCCGGTTTGGACTGGCCTATAGGGATACAGGATATCTCCAGGAATAGACAAGGTTCTCACACTTGCTTTATGCTCTGGAACCCCTGCAGCTGCCTCTTTCCCTTCAAAGGCTCAGCCCATCTCCCTTCGATGATGCAGATAGCACTGAAGAACACCTCAGAATGGACTCTGAGTGCTGAGACCAGGGAAAAGAAGAAACTACCCCTACTTATGCAAGAAGACACTCCTATAAATCCGTCACTCTAAATCAGCCTATAGAAGCCATTGGAGAACCTTCCAGCAGATCCTCTCCACCCTGAGGAGGACATCAAAGAATTTGTTGGTAATGGACTTGCATCCCAGGGGACTTGTGCAAGGGTGGGGTCTCTTTTCCAACACCTGAGAAAAAGCATAAGGATCTGCCTGAATGGAGACACTAGCCTGAACTGATTTGTTGCTCTGAAGAGGGATTGTTTTGATATGAGTCAATTCAAAGTCACAGGCACAACCCCTAAAAGCAAAAGCTCCCCTAGCCAACCAACAAATTGAATCAAACAGACTCATTCAGTAAATCAACTTAATGATGCCCATCCTCAATCCTGCTCCTGCAGAAATCAATTTATCCTTAACCTCAAGAGAAAAATCAATCACATCCTCCCTCCCTCAATATCTATATGCAGACTCCTCTGCATAACTGTCTGTTTTTCCTGGAGCAAAGTCAACCATGAGGTTTTTACTCTTTACCCACTGTGCAAACATTATTGGGAACCTTGTCAGCCCAGGCCTGAGTGGATATGTCCACACTGCATTTGGAAGCCTCCCAGCCTTGATCCATAGTGGGACTAGTAAGGTCACATTAGCATCCTAAAAATAAGTGTGTAGGCATTGCTTTGATGTTTTGCCTTGAGCTGGAGCAGCTATTTTTAGCATGCTAGCATAGCTCTGGAATGCACAAGTCTTTAGAACCAGGTCTGGAGGCTCACACCATGATGCAGAGTAGACATACCTAGGACAAGGATAGGAAGTGCAAAGGTATTCTTCAATACCTTCCCCTCCATACCAAAAAATCCTGCTTTGTCAGGGTCTTCATTACCTCCCACCACCTCAGTGAGGTGCTACTGAGAGCATCTACTTTGCCTATAGCCCAGGCAGTTTCTTTCACTTCACAGTGCTGATGCCCACCCTGCAGTCTGTGTGATTTCTCACCAGTAATGATGTAACCCATACACCTAGGCTATGTCTACACTGGCGGGTTCTTGCGCAAGAACCCATAGAGTGTCCACACTGCCCACCCGCTCTTGCGCAAGAAGATTTACAGTATGGCGTCGGAAGACAGGGCTTCTTGCGCAAGAGCTACGCTCTTTTCTAGCAAGTGTAAGCCCTCTTGTGCAAGAGCTCTTGCACAAGAGGGCAGTGTGGATGCGCGGCAGGGGTTTCTTGCAAAAAAAAGTCCTATGGCTAAAATGGCCATCAGAGCTTTCTTGTGCAAGAGAGCATCCACACTGCCATGGATGCTCTTGCGCAAAAGCACATAGCAGTGTGGACATGTTCTTGCACAAGAACCCTTGCGCAAGATGTTCTTGCTCAAGAACCCACCAGTGTAGACATAGCCCCAGTGTGGTTCACTGACCAATGCAGTGGCACCTAGACCACAGCAACAGATAAGACCAAGAGACTTCTACAGCAGGGGACTGGGAGCCAGCTGACTTTTAGCTCATAGGGTAGAGGCTCCTATACTCCACTCCAGGGGTCCCAGGTTCAAATCTGCCTGGTGGTGGTTACACTGACACCATTCCATCTTCTGTCCTCCAGGCATAATAGGGGCAGTTATGAATGTCTGCAGAAATAGGTACATCTTGCAGCTCTTTCTGAAAGCATACAAGTTATTCAACTAGACACTAATTCTAAGGCCACTGTTAAAAAATCCACTACATTCCTAACATGTAGCAGAGCCAGCCACCTCCCATGTGCCCCCTTATGGCCTAGAGTCTCACTACAGGGATTCTGCCTCAGTTTTCCCACTTGGACTGTTCAATAAACTCAAAAAATATTTTGTCCACTTGTGTCCTTTCTTAAGTTCTGCTTTTTTTAATTAAAGAACACTCAAAATAAAGTTTTCAAGTCCATCCAAAAGTCCACACAAACAAAAAAGTTTCTCCACCTCTAGGCATTTCTCTCTAGGGTCTTACCTGCTACGGCAGGTCTCTCCCAGGCCCTATCTGATAGGAGTCTCAGTCCTGGCTCTTTTCTAGCATCTGCTCACTGTAGCAGCTTGGAGCCAGGTGAGAAGCCCCTCCCCATGGCTGATGCAGCTTCAACGGCACAACTTGAAAAGGAGTGCAGGTCCCCCGGCTGGCGCAGGTCCAGGTTCATCTGCCCCCTGCACTTCCCTGCTGGAGTGAGGAACAGCCAGCAATGTTCCCAAATAAATCAGGGAGGAGGAGGTTTTTAGCCTTCCCCCCTCCTTAAATAGCATCTGGGGAATGGAAGCTCAGGATTGGGGCAGTCCCAGATGGGCAAGCCCATGCCCCCAGCTAGCCCCTTTCACCTGCCTAATGATTCTCTTTTCCATATGGTTTTATGAGAAGCAATCCAGTTCCAGGCACATCCCATTTTACTGGCACAGTCAAACCCTGACCTTGCTTTAAGTTGTGGTAAGAGGAAGCTATATACTGAATTTGGTGGTCCTAGCTCTTCCCATTTAGGAGAAGTTCTTGAACAAGCAGACAGACACACACACCACACACACACACACACACACACACCCCCAAACTCTCTCAAATGTATTTGATAATAATAATTAATAGTCCCCTTTCTCTGCAGCCTCCTACTGCCCTTTTTAGGGCATGCACAATAATCTCTTCTAGGTATGCTTTGTTCAGTAATCAGTGTTGGCTAATCCCAGTTCTTAAGTAGGATGCTACCCTGCTACAAGCATCATTAAATGACTCCACATCAACTAGCCTGAAAACACTGCAGAGAGCATGTCCAGATTGGGAGATACTAGTATTCCATACACCTCTCTAAATAGAAAATCATCCTCTAACTTCTCCCTTCACAAATCATTATTAGAGTGTAGTAAGAAGACTGGCTCCAAATGCTCTTTTCAATCTATTGTTCTCATCTTAATTAATTTCCCATTTATGTCCTATTCTCTTGTGGACTCAGAATCTGCTCCCAAGAAAAGAGGGTGAACTTCAAAATAACAGAGCTCACTGGAAATGCTGTTGGTGCAGCAAAGAATGTGTTGTCATGGCTACTAAAAGAAAGAAAGGCAAAGCCTAATTTTTAAGGATTGACCAACAATAGAGGTAACTAAATGAAGGGACAATTGTTAGGATACAAAACTTTTCATCTCCATGTCAAAACTTGACCCAGGTGGACAGTGACGAAACAATATTGGGCTTGAGTGCACCAAAGTAGTTAGGCACCTACGTCCCTGTTTTAGGGGCCTAAGCAGAGGTAACTGGTGAAGGGGAAAGGAGAGGCCACTGGTCAGGTGACTCCTGCAGCCCAGGGAAGAGCAAGGACAACCCCCTCTGCCCTAGGCCCTGCCTCTCCTTGCCCCTGCTCTGTTCCTCCCTGCCCATGCTCCACCATCTCCCCACCTCTGCTCTGTCCCTGCCCCACCTATTCCCCCTCCCCTGAGCGATGTTAGGGGCTGGCACTTGCAGTGGGGATCCGCCCCCCTCCCCTCCCAACACTCACCAACAGTCATGAGGCAAGCAGAGCACCTCACTATGCTCCCCTGGCCAGGTTACACCACTTCCCACAGGTGAGTGTGAAGCGACATGGCCAGAAGAACACTGCTGCTGTTGAATTGAGGGGGCAGACACCTGCTACAGGCACCAGACCTCCCCCTGCTAATTCCTTTGCTGGCTGCTGGCCAGCCCGTTGCCCCTTACCCCTTACTCACGGCATTTGGGGCACATAACCCATTGTGCCCCCCTCCCCTCCCAATTGCCTATGTGTTGCCTATGTGCCTAGGCCCCAGGTTTGGGACAGCTGTGATATACAAAGCGCCTGCAGAACCTTGTAGGCACCTAAACTCACTGTGGGTATGTCTACACTACCACCCTAGTTCAAACTAGGGTGGTTAATGTAGGCATTCGAAGTTGCAAATGAAGCCCGGGATTTAAATATCCCGGGCTTCATTTGCATCTTGCCGGGCGGGCGCCATTTTTAAATCCCCTTAGGTCGAACTCCGTGCCCGCGGCTACACGTGGCACCGAGTAGGTAGTTTGAATTAGGATCTCTAATTCGAACTACCGTTACTCCTCGTTCCACTAATTCGAACTACCTACTCCGTGCCGCGTGTAGCCGCGGGCACGGAGTTCGACCTCAGGGGATTTAAAAATGGCGCCCGCCCGGCAAGATGCAAATGAAGCCCGGGATATTTAAATCCCGGGCTTCATTTGCAACTTCGAATGCCTACAATAACCACCCTAGTTCGAACTACGGTGGTAGTGTAGACATAGCCTCAGTGCCTACATGTTTGCAGCTTAAGTTCCTTAGATGGCTCTTGGCATGAGCACAGCACCTCACTCTAGGTACCCAGACACCTAAGCTCCTGGGGGATTCACAAACCAGGTGTTCAGAAATACTACAAGCATGCAATACCAGACGCTGGTAGCCCTTCTGTAATAGCACAGACTCCACAACTTCTGCCTGCAACTCATGCTAGAATCATTTAATGTGCGTACTGAAGATGGAGGAAGAGGACACTGAGATACCAAATTGAGGAGGATGGTAATAAAATAGAATAGAATAGTGGCTCTCAACTGGGGGTCTGCAGCCCCCTTGGGGCCTGTGAGCCCTTTCAGGGGGGTGCACAGCCCCACCAATGAAACCCAGTACCCCAGACCCCAGCACTCCCCTCAGGGCTGAAGCAGAGAGTGCCATGGGGCTGAAAACTTGAGCTCCTCTGCAGCCAGGAGCAGTGTGGAGCTGAAACCCCAACAAAGGAAGAAAGTTTAAGCCCATAGGCAGAGTTATGGGGGCTTGAGAGAGTTGCCCCCTGAAACTGCAGAGCCTTACTCAGAGTGGGGCAGTCCCAGGAATAGAGCCACTCCCACACTTCCTCCTCTCCCTCAGCCCCCTTCAGGCGCTGGGCAGATCCTAAGCAGGAAGCTAGAGCCAGGCAGCGTGGGGCAGCTGCTCCTCTGGCTGGTGGTGCCATGCAGTAGGCAGCCATGACATAGAACCATCTGCTGCTAGTGCTCGGGGATGTGGTTTCTCCTCAGCTCCCAGTTCCCTTGGATTACTTACTTAGCTGGTCAGAGCTGTCGGGTGGCTTTGGGCCCAACAGAGCCCCCAGAGCATAGTCACTGACATATAGCTTCCGCTAGGTGGTTGGCTGCTGAGCTGAGTCCGAGGATGCAGGCATCACTCCCTTACTGAACCCCACTGCACAGAGCTGACCAGAGCCCCACCAGCCTTCATTCCCCATCCCCAATAGAAGCCAAATTTTGCCTATATTCTAGGGTTCCCATACTTGGCCTGTTGCCCTAAGTCCCTCCCAGCTGATTAACAGAGTGCCCACAGCAACACAGCCGGCAGGATGTGTTTGTACTGGTGGTGCACTTTCACATATGCCTTGGTGCACATAACAAAATTTATTCTGCACACGGATGGGAAAAAATTAGAGGGACATTTATTGAGAAACCCTGGAATAGATTACCAATGGAAAGGATAGATAAAGGAAATGACAGTAAGGAGATGAGAGAAGAAAATATTAGGTACCAAGGAAAATAGGAGGGAGAAAAAAAATAAGAATGGAAATTAAAGAGGGAAAGAAAAGATCAGCAGCAAAATATTAAGTGAAAAGAAGAGATGGATCACAGCAGAGACAGCACCTCATCTCATTAACAGCCAAGAAGCAATCTCATCAGAAGGACAGTTGTGAAATACTAGAAAGTGATAAGCAGTTAGTGAGAGGTAGTATTATGCAAACGGGAGAAATTAAAATTTGGTCCCTTCCTTTTAAAATTGGACCCATACCTTCTGTCATTGGTAGGACACCATTCCAGTTAACTCATTTCTGAAACTGCTCCAGCCCTACTGTGCAACTCAAAACATTAAGAAGTATATTTTTAATATGGTGAATAGGCATGTAACGGCGTGCTAGCTGGTAAGAAAGAGAGTCACTCAGCTAAATCCTGGAATTCCACTCTAGTGAAAATATCTCTCTCGGTATATGGAATAAAATCATAAAGGCCAGAGAATACAGAGTTAAGGGACTCTTCAACAGTCACTGGAATCTCAGAGTAGTGAATATTCTCACCTGCTATTATGCTGCAATGCTTAGCCACAATGGGCTGAATGGCAATCTTGGCTCTGAATTTATGGCTTTTACACAGTTACATCATCTCTCTTATTCCACTTGGGAGCCCTCCAATATTAGATACAGAACTGTACAGGGAGTTAAGAGTGTCCCCAGGGCATTCAGCTTCTTCTCCAAAGAGGCAACAGAGCATAAAAATTCTGTTGTGCTCCAAGTAGGATGCTGATAAGCTGGACGTACTCCATCGTTTTGTGATGTGAAATTTAAATAGACATTCTGCTTCCATCATGCAGAACCTTGCAAAGACCATGGTGTGATAGGCAGCCACCAATTAGTTAACAGCGTGAGGGCTTTAGTACTCCATTTCAAAGCAGGGTTTGTTTGTTTTATTTTGGAGTGTTTAAGGATCCTGATCAAAATGAACACTTGTACCCTGATGACATAGGCACAGGTGAAAGGTATTTCTGGGAAGAAGGAAACAATAAAAACAGTGAAAGGAGAAAGGAGTGAGTTAGGATGGGAGAAGAATTAGAGATTAAAGTTTAGAAGATCATAAAGAAACAGACCATTCAATGTCTGTTGCTCCATTAATAAAATAAATGCACAGAAAATCTCTAAGCAAGTGCAATTAATCATTGACAAGCTTATCCGCTGACAAGTAGTTCAAGAGCAGATCCCAGAACACCATATTCAAATGTAACATTTCTCCTGAGTGTTGGGGGTAGGGGAATTGTGTTAAAATTTCACAAAGCTCCAATACGCCCAGCTTGAGTGGTGGGGAAAGGAAGAGGAGGTACTTTCTTTATTGGGAAATATCATTTTAAAAGAATGAAGGAGACTTTTAACGGCTGCCAATGGGAGATGCGGAGGCGGCACTTGTGCATATGGGCTGCACATGGTACTGCCTCCCTTTCCCCAAGAGGCCACAGGGATATGCCAGCTGCTGCCAGGCGTAGCATAAGGTCAGGGAGGCAGAGATCCTGCCTTAACCCTGCTGTACCACCAGACTTTCAGAGCCTAAAATCTCCCAGTTTGGCTTCAGTAGCATGATTCTGGGAGACTCCTGACAGAAGTAGGAACGTTGGCAACCCAAACCTCTTGTTAATAACAGTTGTAGGCTTCCACAACACTTAATCAACGCCTCTCAAACCTAACCTTCCCACAACTCTCTTGCTGCTCTCAGCCTTGACTGGAGACACTCCTTACAACTCCTGGCCTGGGCCTTTGTTGAACAGCGACTAAGACTTGCCCTGCACTGTGGGAAATGGCATGGTTATCTTGTGAAATATATGCACTGGCAGCCAGAGAAAACTACCAAACTCACTACATTTATGGCTCAAGACTGGGTATTATAAATCTTTAGAGATAATTCAGCAAATGATGCTGCCCTGTGAATACTCAGTCTGCCAAATGTTCTCAGGATAAAACAGAAGAGATTATGCTCTGTTTGAGCAAGATACTAAAAAACATGGAATTACATAGTGGTTTTGTGGGTGAAGTCACATTCATGATGTTGTGCCTGAAAATCATAATGTAATGCAATGTGAAATAATAAACATTAATTCTGTTAGAATGCCATAAAAATGTGGAAAATGACTGACATTCAGCAGCTCTTTTACACTTTCTAAATAGAGACACAGACAGTCCATTTCCCTATTGTTTAATAATGGCTTACGTAGAACTAAAAACACACAGTCAGATTCTTATGAACATTAAGATATTTGTACTTTTTATGAATCTGGCACTGGTAATTTATTCCCACTTCAAGGCCCCTTTTCACTGTCAGAGCTGTATAAAGGAGCCCTTGTGTATCTGAGAATCAGTCTCCAAACAATTAATTTAACTAGTAAATATTACAGTTCTTTTTCAGGCAGCACTGTCTAGAAGCCAGTCTTCAGTGTTAGTTGACAATATTCTTGTTACCCCCACAAGCTACCTATGAACTTAATTCCTAGCCTAGCTTTTTTTATTTCATCCCTGAGCCTCCACATGACTTCTTCTCTACGTGCTTCACCCCTGACCAGCATCACACCTGTGTGTTCCACTCCATTCCTAAAGTCTCACTCTTGATAGACCCTGTTCTGGCCTCCCTTGTCTTCCATTCCTGATCTCCCATGCTGCTCTGCCCATGCACTTCATTTCTGACCTGCAACATCCCATTTTATTCCAGTCCTGTCAATGAATGTATTTTCATCTGCAACTATCCTTGGATTCTTACATGTGGAAACCACGAATTGTACTAAAAACCATAGGTGTTCTAACAGAACAAATGTACAAGACCGCTAGACTGGTTTTAGTGGTAGTTCAAACTAGCTTGAAAGCCAAAACCAGATGTACACATTCTCTTCATCTTTTAGTGCACACTGCCTCTGCCTTCCTGTTTTTCCCTTTGATTTTTTCATAACCTCTGCTCCTTGTTCCCAACACTACCCTTTTTTTCCTTCACCCTTCTCCTTTCTCCCCTATTTATTTTGGGTCTGCACATCCTAAACTCAAAACTCCGGTCATCTGAAGTGGATTGTGCCCACGAAAGCTCATGATACCATCTACATGTTTCATTAGTCTATAAAGTACTACCAGACCAGTTTTTGTTTCTTAAGTTTCTCCCCTAACAGGCATCACAGTTTAGCTGATCCTCAGCTAACCCGTACAAACTCTTGAGCGTGTACATTCCTTCCCATAGGCCAAGCCCCAGCTGTGATGAGGTACATGAATCACACTGCAAATGCTTTCAGAGTCTCAAGTTTAGTTGAAAAAAATCATTTTGCAGAATTGAGGGTAAAGATCTAAACACAAATTCAACTTTTACTAAATTGAACTTTAACTGATATGAATTTGAAGTTACAGGCGATCTAAATACGAACAATATCAAAGTTGCTATTTTTACAAAGCTATTTTTCTCCATCACAGGAAATACCAAAACCATAGTTTCCTAACTGGTCTTCTGTTACATTTTTAATCCTTAACCAATATCAATAAAACAGGATCTTACCTTGATCTTCTGAAGAGACAGGTGGCCTGGAAGAAAACAACAAAGATCAGTCCATCTTTTGTGTGATGAAAAGGCTGCAGACAGGGTTCAGTGCCACCCTAGAAAATGGTGCTGGCGTTTTGGATATGAGGGAGCTGAGATATTCCAATGCCAACTTCTCTCAGTAAGAACATAAGAGGGGTGACAAGAAGGGAGTTCACAAGGCAATTTCAGGAGCAAACCTTCCCAGCCAGAGTGATTTTATGATTAGTACCACCATGCTGAGCTGGTTGTGAGGCTGCACATAGCTACTTCAGCCCTTAGCAAGAGTTTCTGTAGTGTGTGGGGAAGTGCACACCCACTTCAGTCTCAGGATCTTAAACCAGGTGTCAGTGTTGGAAATATCCAAATAATAATGTCCATGGTCAGAAAGTAGTTTCCCAGTCCCACCAGGAGTCACTGTAAGGAATGGTGAAGGAGTGCTGGCTGCTTAGAGAGCTGTCCAGGTAGGGTTGCTAGAGGGATAAATGAAGAAATAATTGCTGCAGAAGACCTCATAGAATGTACAGCCCCAGATTTCCCTAGCAGGGGATGATGTCAAAGCACTATGAGTAAGTCACAGAAGATGGTAGCATTTTAACAAGAGCAATGTGGATACATTAATGAAGAATTATTGAAATATTCTGCTGAAACTTTGGCTACACTTAACTATGATATAACACAACTCAATAACAGCAACATAGGGTTCTGGGGAATGAGTGTATATACAACCACAGACTGAAAGGCAAAATATTCTAACAGTGTTGAGGTATGAAGTATGGTCAGCTAGTCATGTCCTCAGCAAGTGTACATTAGGAGAGCTTGCCTTATATTAGCAGAGCTATCCCAGTGTATTTGAGCTGAAGATCTTACCCTCCATCACCTATGATCAAAAATAAAAAAATAGCATACAAATTAATTAATGCAAAATACTGTACTTAATTTCTCTCCCAATATATATAGGATGGAGTAGCAGGACTGGGGTTAGCCCTGTGCAGAGGTGTAGAGAGGGTGTTATGCATCTGGGGGCAAAGGCAAAATTTGCGCCCCCTCCCCCGCCCAATCATTTGTTACTAGCTGTGGGACTTTACACATTCCAATCTGTGCTGGGAGGGGAACAGGGCTTGGCTTGGCTTGGATCCTCCGTGCTGCCCCCATCCGGCCAAAGCGTCGAATTTGCTGCACAGGAAGCAGGAGCTTGCAGCCTGCAAGGCGAGCGGGGCCTGACGGTTTGGGGTGACAATGCCCACACCCACGTGGGCGACCGAGGCCGGAAAATTGCTTGAGCTCCGCGCGGGGCCAGCGTGCTGTGTGCATCCAGTGTGTCCACGCCAAGCCTGGCAGCACGACGGTGGCTCATGGGAAGTTCAGGACCCAGGGCTTTCAAAGGAGGCTGACGAGGCCGGGCTGCAAAGGGACTGGGGTTAAAACTGCTGTGCGTGTCCCAGGTGGTATTGCATTGTGAGCCACCACTGCAGCATAGCCAGAGTGGGAGCCGGTCTCTGTAGAGCGCAGAGCAATGTCTCCGGCTTTGCTCGAGTTCTTAAGCAGAAGGATGGGACATGTAGGGCGGCTCAGGGCAGCGGGTTCCGGTGTCAGGAAGAGGATTCAGGACAGTGGGTTGGTGTTTGGAGGGCCATGCTCAGGGACGAGGGTGAGGGTGCTGGAGTCAGGAATGATGGTGGGAGGTGAAGGGGTCACAGCAGGAGTAGACGATGGGAGGTGAAGGGCGCTGGAAGGCAGGGGTAGCTTCCCGGTGCTGGCCAGTGGTGAGTATGACACAGCTCTTGCAGCGGATCCTCATGGGGGCAATGGACTCCAGGAGCTGGCCCCGGTTTCCATCTACTCCCCTTCAGTGAGTGGAGAGGCCTAGCTCTAGGGGTCGGCCCTCGCCTGCAACTGCCCCTGCAGCCTTTGGGGATTTCGTAGCTCCAGGGTCTGCCCGGCCTGCAGCTGCATCCCAGCCTCCAGCCAGACCGCAAGAGGGCGGAAGTCGGAGTCAGCCCTGAACTCC
Organism: Pelochelys cantorii; assembly: GCA_032595735.1. Lineage (NCBI taxonomy): Eukaryota > Metazoa > Chordata > Testudines > Trionychidae > Pelochelys > Pelochelys cantorii. Next base: position 244,118,624 of record CM064326.1, read on the forward strand.
AGCTGGCACCCCTTCATCCCCCGAATTCAGGGTCACAATGGTGGGGTTGCTCGGATCTCGCACAGAGGCTGTCAGCGTAAAAAGAAGCCAGGACTTACTGTCTCATGCAGGCTGCGCCGCAGGGGCTATTCACAGACAGCTAAATTGGTGCCCCCCTAGCATGGCGCCCGGGGGAAACTGCCTCTGCTCTCCCCTCCCCCCACAACTCCCCTCTCCCTTCGCTACACCTCTGGCCCTGTGCACATATTTTGGACATGTTTTGGCTATCTGAACTCAATTTGACAGCATACTGTGGGTCAGACCAGCACTTGAACCATTCCTACAAGGTGACTTTAAAGTAAATGCACATTCTTGCTGCCAAGGTAACATAAGAGCTAGCTGCTACCGCAAAAAGGGTTCTGTTTCTTTTCCAACAGAGTTTAATTTTACAATAATGCACACACATGACAAATTAGCAAGATTAAATGAATGTCAGCATTCCTGACATGGTGATCAAAGCTGGAGTCAAAAAAACAGCTTATGATAGAGGGTGGGAGAATAGAAAACATAACAAAAGTAGCACAGGGAATGTGTGTGAGAGAGAGTAACAAATGGGGATAGCGGGGTTAAAAGCTTTGAATTCAGAGGAATAAAGAAATCGAGGGAGGATTCATGATCTCTTTCTATAACAGGGGTCTGAGGATGAAGGATTTGTGATGATAGGGCATCAGAGCCAGATATGTGTATATGTAGGTGAGAATGTGAAAGATGGAAAGGAAAGAAGAAAACTCCCCTAATGAAACATGTTGGTTTGTTTTTTTACTTTTTGAAAAGAGAAGAAAGGGTTACACTCAATTAGAGAAAATAAAGGGGAAAATCAGATTGCCTAATGAAGCTGCTCATATCCAGTGCATTTGTATGGATCAGAATTATTCAACCTACTGCTACTGTTAAACTCTCTGACTGCAGCTGAAACATCTTAGCCACTTCCCCTATTGTGAAGCAGGCCAGGTATATACTGCCATTCCAGTAATGTCCATGCAACAGGCAAGATTGTAGGTAACCCAGAGGACAGCATCAAAAACAGTGAACATTTGAACTGCCCCACAGCACCACATTGTAAAAATTTCACATTGTAAAAATTCTGCAAAAATAGAAAGCTAGGTGATGTAGGATGGAAGATACCAGGAGGTGCAATGCTGCTGTTCTTTTAAAATGTTACAACCAAGCAAATATTTGACCAGAATTCTCATCTGTTTTATCTTGACACCTCATGTGCTGCTATGATGTGGTTTCATCTAGTCCGAGGTATTTATTCCTTCTTGTTTATTTCTTAGTCAAACAATTTTGTCATTTTCTAGATCCTTATGCAGAGCAACAGTACAGAATAGGACAGACTATCCTATAATTCTGTTAGATTATTCTTGGGAAGACATATGCTATTATCTTTAAAACACCCACAAGGAAAAAAAATAAAGCAAGAGAGAAAGCACATACACACATAGCCAGTGGGAGACCACTGTAGCAAGCACAAGACTTGACTTCATCATTTTTATAAACTAGTGGTTTTGTGTGTGCAACTCTGAAAAGTGTTTGTTTGGAGATCTGTGGATGAAAACCAATATATGAGATACAGACATAAGGAATATTAGGAGGGAGAACAGCCAAATAAAGACAATGGATTTCAAAAAAGCAGACTTTAGCAAATTCATGAGAGTGAGTCTACACTATGGGACAAAGTCAAATTAAGGTACGCAACTTCAGCTATGTTAATTGTGTAGCTGAAGTCGAAGTAGCTTAACTTGACTTTTGGTGCTGTCTACAGTGCAGGAAGTTGAAGGAAGCACAATCCTCATGAAAGCAGGGTTACTGACATCGACCAGAGCACCCTCTCACTTTGAATTAGCTATCTTAACTAGACCCCTAATTTGAACCCTGGAAGATCGACAGCAGCAGCTTCAATCTTCCGCTGTAGTGTAGACATACCCTCAGGGAGTTGGTAGATAAGATCCTAGAGAAGCAAGACTAAGGGAAAAAACAGTTGAAGACAGCTGACAGTTTTTCAAAGAGATATTATTAGGGGCACAGGACCAAACTACCCTACTGCATGGGAAACACATGAAATATGGCAAGAGTCCACCTGTCTTAACCAATTAGCCTCAATTATCTAAAAGTCAAAAAAGAGTCCTACAAAAAGTGAAAACTGCATCAAATAACAAGTACATAGGGACAAAATTAGAAAGTCCATGGCACAAAATGAGATCAAACTAGCTAGAGACATAAAGGGTACAGCTACACAGCAGGGCTAAACTTGAAATAAGCTATGCAACTTGAGCTACGCTAATTGCGTAGCTTAAGTTGAAATAACTTATTTCAAATTTGAGTACGTCTACACAGCACTTATTTCGAAATAGAGCACTCTTCCTCCAACCTCCCGTACTCCTCATACAATGAGGTATACAGAAGTCGGAGTAAGAAGCCTGTTATTTTGAATTTTGCTTGCTGTGTAGACGCGCACTACGTTATTTCAGAATAAATGATGTTCTGAAATAACGCTATTGTGCAGATGCACCCAAATAGTAACAAGAAAACATTCCACAAATACAATAGAAGCGAGTTCTTATGAATGCAGGTTTAATACCAACAGACCCTTCTCATCTGTAGGCAGAATCAAACCTGGGCCTTCTGGTGCTGAGTGTATGAGCCTCTCCTGCTTGAGCTAACAGCCATCTGGCTCACAGCTAAGGATGTAAAGTAGGCTCATTATTTTCTCTGTTACTGGCCTCAGTGCCACTAGCCAGGACAGTTCACTACACCCAGGTGTATGGATTACACAGGAATTACCGAACTCTGACCCGGAGATCTTGCTATTTCCACTCCTCCCTATTTCCCCTCTGCAATACCAACCAAGAGAGGCTTGGTCCTACATTTCTGTCACTGGCTGGCTACCCAGAAGGTGAAAAAGCTAGTGAATTCTGGGAAATTCAGAGAATTTGGCCCTTGATTTTCACCTGGAGAGGGATGTTACTGCAGCTTTTCCGAGGGATACAGATTGGGGTAAAATATCTAAGTGCCACCCCAACAGGATAACACCATTTTTAATAGAATTGACATATACCAAAAACAGACAGGAAGACAATGCCTACGCAGGCTAAGCTTCTGTAGTCTGGCACTTTCTGGTCCGGCAACATCCGTGGTCCAACATGGTTTTAGTTAGTTGGATGCCCACTTATCATGGATGTGACCAAGTTTCCCACAGTCCCATAAAGTTTGTTTACAGCCCCCCAGTCCTGGCTCTCAGTGTTATGTGCGGTTATTTAGCTCTAATTTATACCTAAATGTCTTCTAAGAGCCCAGTAAGCAGTGGGAGTGTTGGTAATGCTGCTAGACAATATCGGCCTCCCACGGTTCAGCAAATTCTCTGGTTCAGCACCAGTCAGATCCTGAGGGTGCTGGACTAGAAAGGTTCAACCTGTAGTTGTTTATTTCCAGGATAGCAATAACTAATAATGCCAACTATAATGCAAGCACTACTGCCTTTGAAGAGATACCACTTGAAGAGCCTATTTCCCCGACACCTCTCCCACTTCCTGGCTTGCCACATCCTTGTTTGTGCAGAACCATACTTTGATGTGTTACGGGGACAAAGATGTCAGGGATACCAGGGATGTGGGAAGAGAGATGGTGCTATCATGTAGCCTCCATTTCTTTCCACACTTTTCATTCTCCTCTTAATGAGTCTCCTACAGTTGAGTTCCCTCTGTACTGCACTGTGGACAGCATGCCCCGGAATGGGTAATTGCATTTACAATTACCAACATACAAGGTGAAACTGAGTTGACTGCACAGTTATCCCTTTGGTAAGCACAAGTGCACATTTTGCATGCATACATATTACAATGCGTCCCTGGGTGATCACTATCACAGCAAGCTGGACAGAGATTTAGCAGTGCATAAAAAGACCTGAATAGTAATTATTTTAAAAAATTGTTAGTCATCATAATAGACACCTCCAGGAAATTAAACAAACTCTGCCATGCCAAGCACAGTGTTCACCTGCCTGCAACATTAGCATCAGGGTCCAGAGATTAAGGTTATGATACAAAGCTCATTTGAGTCTCTGCTTTGACTTCATTGAGTTTTGGATCAGGCCCTATCACAGCCAGGTCACCTTCAACCTCATAAAACATTCCACAATCAGCCAAGCATTTACAGCAGCTATTTCCAAATGCTCTCTTCAGTCTGTTGGCTCAAGCTTTATTCAGCACTAGAGATGTGAGGTAGGGAACACTTATTTGTAAGAAGGGAAAATGGGGAGTGCTGTGATTTAGTGCTCCATCTACAGAGCCTTGAGAACCTAAAAAAACCCAGCCAGCCTCCAGCAGGTGAATTCTAACAAAATTCCAACATACAGGTACCTTCTTCCTGAAGACTGAAACTGCAGAGAAACAAACACTGAGCTGATGAAAAACAGCTATTTTTGTCAATCAATCTGCAACTGAAAGCATTTGCACCAGGGCTACGTAAAACAAAACATTCACCTTTCAAAGGCCAAATAGTAATCTGTGTGCAGCACTTACATCATTTGGCTATGATCTCTCTCTTCCCCCACCAACTCCTCTCTCTGCATAAGTGATGTAATGCTGTAAACTTGCTAACTCTTTCTGCCTGTAACTAAAGGTAGTGGGATGGGGAAGGATTTAGACTGAATCTGCTCCTTTCATTTTATGTTTATGTATATTCAGAACTGCAAATCACTTTCCTGGTTTAAATTAATTCATTCAAACCTCAGTTTTAATCAGAAGGTTTAACATACTGCACATTCTTCAATATGGGAGCTCCACCTCCTCCACACCCTGGCATCTGCACCTGTCACTGATACAGTCTGGGACCGGAGTAGCCGTGAGCTCCCATTGCTAGCACTCTACCAACAGGTTTATAGCATGCCAGCTGGGAGAAACTCAGACTGGAAAAGCCACATAATTTTCCATTCCATGCAGCACCTCCTACTGGGAAAGGCAGAACTGAACTGGAGGTAATGGTTAGACTATCACCAAAATTATTACTGCAGTAGCAGCTGGCAGAGATAGTGGAATAAGAGTAATCATGAATTTTCCCCATGTGCAGAACTTTTAACCTACATCCACTCTCTACAGTGCCTTCTGCAGTGAGAAGCTATGAACCTGCTGGAGCACTTCCACGTTCTTGGAAGCAAACCAGCCTTCCTTTCTTCTGTTTCTCTCAGATGTCAATACTGACTAAAAGCAGCAAATAAGGAACACTCCTGATGCGTGAAGCTCCATGAATCAAACAAAATCCCATTCAAATCAAGAATTGCCAGTTTGCAGTTATCCATTCAGGCTAGGTCTACACTACAGCTTTTTCTGATTTTTTTTCGGAAGAGGCTTTTCCAAAATTTGGCCCGTCTACACTGGGCCAAATTTCAAAAAATCCCCCTTTCGGAAGATCCCGTAGAACGTGTTTACACTTCCACAAAAAAAAGTGGAAGAGCAAACGCGTTCCCTGGATGTGGCAGAGTTTTTCCGGGAGGTATCCCGGAAAACCCCTGCAGTGTAAACATACCCTCAGGGATTTCTAGATTGTCTGGACAAACAATGCTAGCAGCTCAATGCTTCTTATTTAATGTAGTGGTGTGATTTTTTGGGGGAGAGGGAAATCTCTCTTCCCTCCTTTCATCTCTGTCTCCATCTCCACATGCTGATATTGAATCAAACTGTTAGCAGGTAACCTAACACATAAGAGTCAAGCCCAATGCTAAATGTCTTGTGAAATAAGTGCAGCTCCATAGTATTTCTCTGTGTGTCTCTGGAGCATGTGTGCCTTTTCTTATCTTTTCTGCTGCCATCTCACTTTTTAAGTTTTGCCATTTGTTTTATTCCTCTCCCCACTATAATGATTTTGCAAGCAGAACAGGATGGAGGGAAGGGTGCAGAGCAAACTGGCTATCCTTGAAGTTTTACTGCCACCTAGAGGACTAGGAGCATTTCCATTCAACTATAGCAAAACGGTTAGGAGGAGAGTGCTCCGACACGGAGCCAGGAGAAAGATGCAAGACCAGAAAGCAATACTTAACACTGCTTTACAAGAAACGGGCTGAAACACCTCCATGAGCCACCCTCTCAAAAAAAAGAGGGGAGTACTATCCAAAGCGGATGTTTTTCCCTGAGGCCAGGAGAGGAGAGATTCCTCAAAGTGCCTTGTGCACCTACACATCCTTCGGCTTCATTCTTTTGGCTGAGGATGACCTGCTGCAGCTCCTTTGAATGGAAGGAACTCCCCAAATGATTAGCAGGATCATTACAGAGCTATGTGAGGTTCTTCCCTTCATTTCATTTAGCCTTCTCCCCCAGTCCTGATCAAGACAAAAGGGCTCTAAAAAAGTGAAACTGATGCTCAGCCTGGGCCTGATTCAAAAACCAATTGAAATCAGTGGAGGGATACCCACAGCAGGCATTAAAATTCTCATTGACCACCATTGGGGCAGAGAGCAAAGTGGTGGCTGATGTGGAGGTAACGGTCATTGAGCAAGAGGGAGAATATGGCTCAGTCCTATACACAGATGGAATGGCACACTAGTAGGGATATGAGGCCAAAGGGTATTGTGATCCCTTCCAAACTAATGTGGAGGCAGAAGTTAAGGGTAGGTTGCTTACTCATCTTGCTTGGGGAAAAATAGCAATCAATCTGATGGCAAATTCATTGCATTCTCTTGCATGATGAAGGGTGTTGTGCGGATGCCTTTTTCCAGAGCCAGCACGAGGCATAAGCAGACTAAGCAATTTCTTAGGACCCCAAGCAATAAAAGGGGCCTCCTATTAATTATTATGTTTTGGGGGGAGAGAATATTCCTGTTTAGGGCTCCCAATGTCTGTGCACATGACAGTCCATGCTCAGATAATCTTCTGTCATCAGCGTAAGATTTTGGTTTGGCCTAGAATCCTATTGTTTCTTATCTGCAAAGACATCGAAGAGGTTTGAAAGCTGCTTTGGAACAGACTGATGGGCTAGAGTGCTACAAACTTAGATAAAAACATATTGCCCCCAGCATTCCAAACACAACAGCAGCAGTCAGGCAAGAACTAGATTCACCCAAATACAAACCTGACCCTCATAATCCTCTTGGTGAACTTAGGCTGAGTTTTGAGTGAACCTAGGCCAGTTTTGGGGTTGTAAAGAGACAGCAAACTATGCTAAAATGTTTTTTTTTAAATCCCCAAAACAAATATAGGCGTTTCACTTCGTGTTTTGGAGATGGTTAATATCTGAAACTCAAAGTGAAACTCCAGGGACAAGATTTTCAAAAACAGGTGCCTAAAGTTGCATTCTTAAATCCATATTTTGGTACCTAAATAAATTGCTAGACCCTAACACCCCCGAAAAAGCTTTAGGCACACTTTTCAAAAAATGTTGGCCAAGGCACATGACACAGCCACATTGAAAAAGAAATGAAGGGTCATTTAAACCCCACATGCCAAGTAAAATGGCTGAACTTAGCACAATACTGCTGTGGACTAAGTAGCAGGGAATGAACCACATACTGTTTAGAGGTTTGAGTGACTCCTTTAAGGGACACAGCACAGAATTCTCAGTCCAGAAGGCAGGGATTAAGGAAACTTTAAACACCTGGGTGCTGACTCAATGGGTATTCCAGCATCCATGGGAAAAAATAGTGGGTGCTACTTGTGGCCCCACTGATCAACTCCCTCCTCTTGTCCCCTCCCCCCGAGGTTCCTGCCTGCCAGTGATCAGCTGTTCAGTGGCATGTAGGAGGTGTTGGGGAGAAGTGGGGGCAGGAAGAAGCCATGCAAGGGTAGAGTGCACTTCAGGGAGGAGGTGGAACAAGTTGGGAAGAGACAAGGCAAGGTTGAGGTCAAAAGAGGTGGGGTTGGGAAGCGGCAGGCAGGGCGTGGGACCTTGGGGAAAGGGATGGAGTGGGGGCAGGGCCAAGGTAGAGCAGGCCTGGAACACACCTATTCAAACCACCTTTGCACCATCTCAGGTCTGTGCTGAGCAGCCTCCATTGTAAATTAGACCCAGTCTGTCCCTGCCTGCTCTTAGGCAACAAGACAGTCCAGAATCTCAGCAACAGCATATGCTTCCACTTCCAGCCCCTCCCAACATGCCCAACACAGCACAGCCATGCTCTCAGCAGCTTTCCTCCTCCCATCCAGGGTCAGAGTTTATGAAGGGGTCCTATGGCTCTCATCCTCAGTTCCTGAGACAGATAATTTGCTTTTAGAGCTGCTTTACTCAGCATTTAGGTGATGGTTCCCAGCCACTATCAGTTCTCCCAGCCTCTATGTGGTAGCAGTGACCCTATCTACCCCTTTTCAAAGATCTTATCAATCAAAACAGCCACATGGTGAAAAGTTGACTAGATATCATAAATTACCATGTGTGTGCACATGACAGCACATGCCTATTAGTGTTCAAAGAGCGAGAGGGTGTATGTAAGAGATTGTGTATGTATGTCACAGTGTACCTGACGCTTTACAGCCCGCTTGCTTCTCAATGAAAGCAGATTAGGAAGTGGTCTCTTCTCCCAACAGATGGCATGTCCTTATGGCAGAGACATAGCGCATGGACAGAGGTCTGTAAGCAGGCTTGCCTGTGCATTGCTGGGTAAGTTAGGACATCAGTTCCTTTCCATCTTGGGTTAACCCTTTTTTCCCTTTCTTTTTCCTTTTTACGATAAGACTGCAAGGCTCATTTCATTTACAGCTTTGACAGATGTGCATTATTATGTTCAAGTGGAGTGGAAACCTTGGCCATCAAAGGGTAAGAATTTCCTTCACCCTGTCCTTCTAAAGAAGCTTGAAGCAAAGAGGACCAACTGTATACACTGCCCTAGCTGAACAATGGATTTCTTCTCATCTCATAATCCTAGATCACCCTATTAAACCTACCTAGATTTCTCTTTTGCTGGCTGCCAGTATCATCTGGAGGGCTAAGGATACAATTTTCACTTCCCAGAGCACCAAGCATTAGGAGAAAGGAATATTCAAGCAGAAATAGTGTTGCTATCATCATGTCCCTTTACCACCTGCCTTAGAGAAGCAGTAATCCCTGAAGGTCAAACTCCCAATGATCATTTTATCTTAGCCAACCAAATAGAAAGATGTTGCATTAAAGCTGATATTCCTATTTGTTCCCCTGCCTTCCCTCATATAGAATGATATTATTCTCTGTCACAGACTCCTCTTCTTCACTCCACAGGAAAGAGCCTCAAAAGAAAAAAGGGTGAGGAGAAAAAGAGACAGAGAAAGCAAGGTAAGTCATCTATTCTTCTCTGGCCTGGACAATTAATCCGAGATAGGGAGGAAGATTTGTGGCAGCTATGGAAAGCAATGTGGAGAAAACAGATGCGCCCCACTATCTCATCTCTCTCAACACACATTTCATCTTTTAAACACATTCCAATAAAAACTTACATTCCCCTTAGAAAACGCATTTTCTCTCCCTTATCTGCTGACAATATTTGGAGGGGATTTCAAAACCAAAGTGCAACTGGCTGTTTCTGCACCAGGGCAACGGAGTCCTTAACCAACCATGCAATTGTTCTTTTCCTTGGAAATCCACTCCATGGAGAGGTTGAAGGCTGTGCTGATTGTATTTCCCTTTTAGAGAGCAAAATGTCAGTGAGCCAGACTGCAAACTGGCCTCTTTAGAGAATTCTTATGGGCCATAAGAATTCTCTAAAGAGGTCAGTTTGCAGTCTCATGGTGTTTTGGTGTGCTTTGCATTTCACTACCTGCCAAACCAGTTTGCTAGCAGGACAAGTATCCTCAACTGCACATCAGGGGCTGAGATTTTACAAAATCATTAAGAGCCTTCATTTCCAGGCTCAGGAACAAGAAGAGGAGGAAACTAAACTCCATGCTCAGTACACTCTGGGGATCCACTCTGTCTAAATTATAGTTACTCACTCAGAAATCAGGATGGTGGGAAACAGAATATTGCACAGTATACGAAATATACTGTGTATTTCCATCAGATACCAAAGGCCTAGAAACACAGATAGTTTTGTCAGATCCAGCAGTTTTCATTACAACCTCTTACCAGCTCAGTCCCTAAACAGCAAGCAAAAGACCTATTTCCAATTGAAAAAAACAATCATTGGCCTAGCAATCATTTATGCAAACAGGTTAGTGGCTATGCAAATGAAAAAGACTTTAATTTCCTTTTTTAACTACATTTATTAACAGCGGAAGAGGTGGCCCACGACTGATTTAAAGTTCAGCTGCTGCTGGAAAAAGACTGTCAAAATGATGATGTGGAGCTCTCTCTAAATGGGGTCTCAATGCCTTTCATGGAAATTTTACTCTGTTAAGTCAAAACATGATTTCTCTAAATGCCAGTCCTGATTAGATAAGTCAAGACCCTGGCACTGTACTGACACGTGGTGCCAAAGGCTCACTCGTTCCTAGGGAACAAGTGATTAACTTGGTTGCTTTCTGTGCCATCTGCAGTCCTTTCTGCTCAATTCACAGATTCAGTCAGTCCCTAGGAACAAAGAATTGGTAAAAGCTCCTAAAAGTTTATAATGGATGATGACTCAGAACCCCCTACTGGACCAGAACTCTACTATAGCCAAATCAGGGATACCATGGTGTACATCACTGGTGGGTCTTGCTACAGTCTGTATCACAAGAATGAATTTGTGCCATGGCATTTTCTGTTTTCTCAGTTTCAATGTTACCCAAAAGCACCGTGATCTTCATGCACCCAGTGCTCACTACAAGATGGCAGGAAGGATGGCCAAGCTAACTCAGAGCCTTTTTGAAACCTCAGTTCTGACTGCTGGTTCCTGTCATGTCGTCCTTCCAGTTGGTGCAAGTGGGTGGTTTCTCTGCTGACAGAGACAAACTACCAACTTTGAGATTTGAACTGATTTCATGAAAATCAAGAACAGAATTAAAATAAAACGGGTGGGGTCAGAGCAAAGATGTGGTTTGGTGCCCTTCCTTCCCATTCAGTCCCCAATCTATGCAGCTTTTCTCTTCAAAATGGTGTTCCTTTATTTTCTGCTCAGTTGTCCACATTACCTGCCTTTAGTTTTCAGCCATGCTCTGGAATGCCTTTTATTGGCCATAGTTTTCATTAAAGGAGATGCTGCACCATATGGCAAAAAGGAATTTGGTGTAGCTCTGAGGAGTTGAAGCGGAATTAGGAGTGCAGAAATGCCAAAGTTAGAGAGGACTGGTTCAAAACTGGCCTGAGAGTGACCAAAGCAGTTCAGACTCATTTGTTATGTTTCCTTTTTTTTTTTTTTTTTAAGGTAGCATTCTGGATCTACCCATGTTTATCATGTGCCTTCCCCACTGACCTACCTTTGTAAATAAAGCAAAAGCAACAGGGATTTGTTTCCAGGAAAAATGTTACAAGAACTGGACATGAACATGAAATCAGCAACCCAAAGCACCAACCACAAATAGCTGCAGCAGCTGCCACTTAGAAACTCCTGAAATCCTATGGGCCGTCACATCCTGAAATGTAGCACAAACCAAAAGGGAGTCCAGAAATAATGCTTCTTTCTGCAGTCAAACTGCAGAGACAGAATTTCCCTAAAGAACGGTCCCTTTTGTCCAGAGACATCCATCTCTAGTACTACAGCCCGAGGACTGTTCTAATACATAGTTTACTGTGCTGAAAAAAACCCTGGTTTTTTACTGAAATGAGTACACAAGGAAACAGAGATTCTGGCAACTTCTAGCAAGGCTTTGTTTTTACAAATATAGGGCTCAGAATGGAAGAGTAGATTATTTTATACCATTATATTTAGCCAAATTTTTTTTTAAATATTGTAAAGCCTTCTTAGTCTATAATCCTTTCAAGGCAGACAGTGAAACTGCTGAAATTCCATTCATATAGAGCCAAACAGAATTCCTGTTTCCAAGTAGAAGAAGAACTATCTTCAAGATGGAGACTCAAGAAAATCAACTGTGTTTGGAGGCAGTGGAGAATACACCAATATAGCTTTTAGTCTTGCTCCCTCCCATTTGTAACTACACCTCCTTGGTCATCTTGGGAAAGAGGCTAAAATGTAAGCCTTCCTCATACAAAACATTAGGGTAATGAGAGTGGTCTCTTATAAGCTATCTTATTAACAGTGATAGGCAATACAAGAGAAAGAAAGAATAGACCAACAGGAGAAGACCAACAGATGGAAAAAGAGGATGAAGTAGAAGGAGAGAGAGAGAGAGGGAGGGAGAGGATGGGAGGTAGAAATTCTATTTAATAGAATCATAAAATCATAGAACACTAGATTTTATGTCCAGGTCATCAAGTCCAGACCTCTGCCCTCACGGCAGGACCAAGCACCATCTAGACCAACCCTGATAGATGACTATCCAGCCTGCGCTTAAATATCTCCAGAAATGGAGATTCCACAACCTCCCTAGGCAACCTATTCCAGTGTTTAACCACCCCGACAGGCAGGAAGTTCTTCCTAATGTCCAACCTAAACCTCCCTTGCTGCAGTTTAAGCCCATTGCTTCTTGTCCTATCCTCAGAGGACAAGGAGAACAATTTGTCTCCCTCCTCCTTGTGACACCCTTTTAGATACCTGAAAACCACTATCATGTCCCCTCTCAGTCTTCTGCTTTCCAAATTAAACAAGCCCATTTCTTTCAGTCTTCCTTCGTAAGTCATGTTCTCTAGACCTTTAATCATTCTTCTTGCTCTTCTCTGGACCTTCTCCAATTTCTCTACATCTTTCTTGAAATGTGGTGCCCAGACTCATGCTGTTTGTTCCTAAATTATATTTTACAGGAAAAAGAATATGTGGGTGACGGGCTGAATTTCTGTGTGTCTCCCTCCAAACATGATTGGGTTGAAAGCCATGGTTACACTCACAAATGCATGTCTGTGATCTTAAATAGACCTGGAAAATTGGTTTCTAAGGGTGAGTAAACTGCTGGTATAAAATAAGAATATCACACTTAATCCTCAAATTTACACCCAGAGTTTAAACTGAATCTGAACCAAACAAACATTTCAGTGTGTGATGTTGAAATACTACTGGACAGACTATTTGGAGGTATTTGGGAATGAGTTTTATGATGTTTAATGCTCAGTATTTCAAAAGTAAGACGCATGATGAAGCATCTGAAGTTTTAAATGTTTATCCAAAGCACCTTTGGACCTCCTAAGGTGTACTCATCACTAGCAGCTTCCACCTCCATTTTCAAACTGCACATGACTTCTTTACATTTCTCACCCTTTTCACATCCAAACTCACATTCCTGATGCTTATCTCCTTGTGCTGTACACAATTTTCTTTTAAACATCTGTACTGCCACTCTGATTTCCTCAGCAATTATCCAAGTCCTTTGGTTGTGATAATTATTATTGCCTCAAAGCAGTGGCTGCATGATATTACTGGCTAATTAATGTCCACTTATTGTAAGAAGTGTTGCTGCCATCTTCAAACCCCTATAGGCATTTTTTTTCTTATGTGCAACTTAACCAGATGGTGTGCTGGCCAACCTTCTCCCACCCTTTACATGCACTTTACAGCTCTGGACACATGATGCCATTACAGCTGGCTAGATGTTAGACAAGTTGCTATTACTTTCTCTAGGGCACTGAAGATGAAAGATTCTGGTTTAGATGTTCTTTCATCCAGTGTACCGCTGACCTCTACCGAGCCTCGCTACAGCTCACATCTTCCCTTTTCAACACTGCCTTTTTTTCTGACCTGCATTAGCTAATAAAGAAGGGGTGGCCAAACCATGGCTCGGCTCTCTTACAGAGAAAGAACAGTTCACAACGCCCCTCATGCCCCTCCTCCATTCTCCAGCTACTAGAGAGGAGCTCAGGGTGTCTGCCCTATGGTGGACATCGGGGCTTCTGCTTTGCAGGGGGAGGAGGAAGTCTCAGAGCTTCAGCCCCATGGGAGGCATTTGTCGGGACTTGAATAGCTATTACTTCCATGAGACTGCTTATGTGTTTAAAGTGAAGCACCTAATTATGTGCTTCACCAGACCGAGGCCAGTGTTCAACACACACTATAGGGTCAAGCCCCCCACAGGTAAAGCATTTCTCCAACTCCACTTTTTCAGTGGAATGTAGGGCTAATTCATTCCAAAAATCCAATTTCCAATGTAAAAACAGGAAGAATTTCACCAATACAGAATACAACTACCCACAGAGAAAATCTACAGAATACAAGGGCTATCTCCTGTCTTGTAAGAAGTTCCATCAAATCTTAATGGCTACAAGTGATAAGAGATTATGTCACATCCCAACAGCAATGTGTACAACACCTACAACTTCACAGCACGATATCCCTTAGCACCATACTAGGGCATTGGTCTAGCACTCACTCTGGAAGAGGAAAGAGTGTGTTCAGCTGATTCAGTGCCATTTTCTGCAGTACTCTGGTTTTCCTTGGAGGTATCTTTTTCAAGCACTGATCTGAGCAGACCTGTCTTAGCTCATGAGAGCAGAATAGCCAGAAGTAGTATGGCTGACAGCTGTTTGGAGTGTCCATGGAATAAATATATACCACCCTTCAAAATGCTGTCAGCCTTTTTGAAAATTCAGGGACAGTTGAAAAGACAAGGTATGTAAACAAAGAGATGCCTTAAATCACTCAAACCTGAATAAAAAGATCTATAGAGAATCTGAAAATAATTACAGTGCTTGGCACAAATCCTACTCTTAAGCCCTGGGGAAGGAGGGGAAAGAGATTTGATTTTAATGATTCTTAGGCATGGGGTCTTGGTTAGAGAAAATTAATTACTCTTTTGTTTTTAACTAAGTGAGCTTCATGTGAGTTTATTTTCAGATGGCATCTGATTAAAGATATTTCACATTTTTCTCTTGCTCCCTTCCCCCTTTCTCCCTACTCTGACATATGGAAGAGCTGTCTGTGGCCAATGGTTAGGAGTAGAAAGTACTTATCGCTAAAACCTTAGCATGGCATCCAGGAGTTGTGCTCATTTTGTAGCTGGTGAACATAGACCCAGAGAGTTTAAGACCAAAATTGTCAAATGTGACCACTCATTTGGGAGTCCTGCAGACAACCGTCATCCTTCACTACACAATCCTGATTTTCTCCTTAGAGCAACTCTATCCTGTACAATGGTAGTGTAGCCCATGCAGCTTTCAGTCCATTGCAGTTCTATTTGTGGCCTGCGAGACATTTTGTTTACTGTTGCCCACACACAGGGTTGCCAAATTCTGCTGGTTTCCATTTGTGTTTTTCCTACAGGTATTACTAAAGTGACATGCATGTAAAACAAGAGCACATGGAGTGAGGGGTGTGATGATTGCACACAACATTGCCTGTAGGAGCCATGAGCTTTCTCTGCATCTAATCAAAGCACTGCTATGGTTCATTCAGCACCCTCTGCAAATTCAAGATATGCAAGCGCAGCTTGCAAAACCACCCTGTCCTGGGAGACTATCTTGGTTACAATGATCTTGCAGCCCACTAAGATGAAGCAGGGTACTCATTCAGCACACTCACTAGCATAGGTTGCCAGTTGTTGCTGTTCACTGAATAAAGCAGGGAAGAATTATATGTGACTGTGACAGGGCATCTACCCCACACTGGCTCTTTAAAGGTTAAAATTGAGCCCTGGGAGAGGGCTGGAGCCATGGAGCCATCAGCTGTGGCAGATACAGCAAATTAGGGCCCAACTGATGGCAGTATAAATAAAGGCTCATGAAGAGGAAAGACACAGACACACTCTTGCTCTAGCAGGGGAGCAGGGGGGATCTAGCTGCCAGGTGTTCATCCTCTTCCTCCCCACATCCTATTTCTGTGCTATTTATTTGACAACTAGATCCCTTAAACTCCATTGATCTGAATAAGTGAGTTGGTCCCACGAAAGCTTGTGATACCATCTACATTCTTTGTTAGTTTGGCTCCATCTAGACTGTAAGCTTCTTTCAGAAGAAGCTTTTTCAGAAGAGATCTTCCAGAAAAGCTTATTTCGAAAGAGAGCGTCCACACAGCAAAAACGCAATGAAAAAGCGATCTGCTTTTTCGAAAGATAGTGTCCACATTGATTGGATGCTATCTCGCATTTAAGTTGTGATTAGTATGGACAGAGTGGCCACCAGGGCACCTGTGTTATTTCCAGGAGGCCTCTTCTTTCGTAAGAATTCCCTCTTCTGTGTCCATACACGCCTTTTTCCGAAAAAGGTTTTTCAAAAAAAAGGCTTCTTCCTTGTAGAAAGAGGCTTACCGCCATCGGAAAAACCCCTCCATTCTTTTGACTTTCTGTTGAAAGAACACAATGGCAGTGTGGATGCAAATATTGTTTTTCTGGAAAAATGCTGCAGTGTAGACGCACCTTCTCTAAGGTGCTGCTAGACTATTCGTTGTTTTTTAAGTTTTTCCAGTTACAGACTAACTTGGCTACCTCTCTGAAGCTTTTTTAAATCAATCTAATTTTTTTCCACTGCACATGTCCCCAGTTTAAGGCCCTATAGTCTGGCCTAGGGAAAGCTGCATGCTCTCCCAAGCTGATTAGGTTTCCCTCTGAAATACTTACAGTCCAGGCCCGGCCTTTGGGAAAGGCGAGCAAGGCAGTTGACTTGGGCCCTGCACATTCAGGGCCCCGTGCTGTCCAGCTCCTGCCCACCTGGCCGCTCACTCGCTGCCCTGACTGGGAGCCACCCGGACATGCAGCTCAGCCAACCACAGCGTGCTGCCTTGGGCCCTGCAAACTCTTTGGCCCAGCCTCTCACAGTCCCTACTATCCTGGTGAGCACAAAATCAAGAACTAAACCAAAATCTTCCCCATAATAAGAAAGAGTACGAAGCAATAGCCACTGTGCTCATCCTTTTTCATATTTCCACATATAACTGATCTAAGGCACAGGAATTAACTAAAATTCAGGCTATCACAAGGCCTGTGTGATTTGTATATGTAATTGCTTTTTCCTCAGACAGACCTGGCCTTTGGGGGTTACTGAAAATGTAAAGAAGAACTGATGTAACGCAATCTAAACCAGCTACTATAGTAAAAAGCTGAAAATTTCACAACCAGCAAGGAAATTCAACAATGTTCCTATTTATGTTTCAATGGCAGTCATGGGCCTAAATCCCTTCATTAATATTTGAAAATCTCAACCAACAGGAACCGGCAGCTGGGCTCCATTTCTGCAAAAGGTGGTAGGGATGATGAAAGATACACGCAAATGCAAGCACACACCTAAAGGCACATCTACACTGCAGGGCAAAAGTTGCATTAAACTACGCAACTTCAGCTACGTGAATTGCGTAGCTGAAGTTGAAATCGCTTAATTTGGCTTTTGAAGCTGTCTACACAGCAGGAAGTCGAAGGAAGAACACTTTTCTGTCAACTTCCCTTACTCCTTGTGAAATGAGGGTTACAGAAGTCAGAGTAAGAACTCTACCATCTCAAAATTATTTTGAAATAACGACTTGCTGTGTAGACACACACTTTGTTATTTCAAAATAATGCTGCAGTGCCCTAAGTTTGGAGTGTAGCCTAAAGAATCATCTCACTGACCCACCCCAGTCTCTGCAAACTGTCCCTGAACATCATGATGTGATCACAGTGGATGGAATGTTACACCATGGAAGGGAGACAGCAAAAAGTTGTCTAAGAGGTCAGCCCCAAAGAGCTAATCTTGGCTTGGATCCTTTGGGAGCTGTGGGCTCAAAGTGACAATGGACTTGGGGTGCCTCCATTTTGGGGTGATCAACTTGGGATAGCTTAAAAGGGGTCTGTTTTCAGAGGCTGAACATTCAGCTTGTTCTGAAAAACAGGATCTTTTACTGTGCCTCCAGTTTCTCAGCCAAAATTTAGGGTTTCCAAACCACTGCTCACTTTTGGAAATCTGGGTCTATGTTTTCAAGCGAACGAGAGACTGAAAGCTGGAGAAAGAAAGGAAAGGAAACCGAGACAGACAGAGGGCAAAGCAGAAGGGAGAAGTGGAAAAAAGAGAAAGAAAGATTCCATTTCCTCCTGTCATTGTTATCCACTACATTTTCAAAGACCAACTAACAGTGTCAGTTGTGATGGGGACGGTGCAGCATCAAGCAGAGAAATGCAGAGGGCTCTTACTGCAGCATGTGTGTCTGGCTGGCGTCCTTTTGTTTGTCAGGTACCTCGTAGTGCGGGGAAATCTTGCCGAGGCCACTGTCACTTAGCATCCGCTTTCGGACTGCAGGGTTCCACCGATCTGATATTCTAAAAACACAAGGAAGAAAGAGAACGAAATTAATTCTTCAGCGGACGCTTTTCACTCTTGTTTGAAGCCCCCTTACACTCACTCATTTGCAGCCCTCTTCAAGCTGGATGGGCCCTAAATAGCCCCTTGGGAGAAGAGAGTGGGTGAAGGAGGTTAATTCAGTGTATGCATATGTTGGTCTATCCAGAAGACAAGGGGAAATACGGACACTTTATTGTAATTCCTGGGTTCACAACTCAATTTAAGACCCCATTTACTAGTGTCTGAATGTAAGCCCCACAGAGAGTTTTAATGTGATCAGTGGATATGTTTACCCAACTCCTTACTTTAATATCTTACGTTAATATTCTCTTCCTACTATCAAAGTGTGGTAAGGGGAAGTGCCCACCCCCTGGAAAACCCTTCCCAGACTGGGAAGGGAAGTGCTTACCCAGAGGCCTGCTCCACTACCAGATCGGGCATTCCTGGAGGCGTCCCCACCTGCTGGGATATCACCAGCTCTGGGTCCAGGATAAAAATCTCATCCTGCGAAATTTCAGTCACAAAGTGCAAATGTTCCTGTTAGAATGAGATACAGAGTCAAAAATGAATCATCGTCCACCTGCCAGGAGGCCAAACTGTCTGTCAGAAAGCCAGAAGAAAAATGACCCTTCCTGAAGGGTACCAATTGGAATCTTCCAGTAGATAGACACAACCTCATACTTTTCTCCCCCAACTCTCAAGGTTCAATCCTGGCACAACTGAAGGCAACAACAAATCTTTTGTTGACTTCACTGGACTTCAGATTTCCCCATCAGTCTGCAGCAAGTATCAACTCCATAGCAAGGCTTACATTGCTGGTTCCATCTCTTCTCCACTGGTCTCTGTTCTATGTTCTGCCAACACCTGAGCAACCCCTCAGTGGAAACATGATGGATCTTCACTTCCATCCCCAAAGAGACATGGGGGAGACAGGAAATAGCAAACCCATTGGCTTTTATAGTAATATAATGAAAGCTGTGCAAAACTTGATAGGATCGTATCCCTGGAGCAGGGTGGGGAACCTAAGGCCTGGGAGCCGGATGCAGCCCCCAGCTTGCCTGGATCCAGCCCCAAGACTCAGGGTTCTCCCCCAGCATTGGGGAGCCAGTGCTGGCACTCCAGCCTCCCCGCCATCCCCCCATTGAGCTGGAGCATACAAAATCTACTAGCCTGGGTCCCACTAGGCTACATCTACACTGCAATGCTATTTTGGGATACCACAGTATCCCGAAATAGTTATCCCACATCTTAACAGCAAGCCTCTTATTTCAGGCTCGCTATTCCGACATTCCTGTAAACCTCATTCTATGAGGAGTAAGGGACATTTTTGAATAGCAGGTTATTTTGAAATTTGGTGCTGTATAGACAGCGCCAAATTACAGAATAAGCTATTCCAAAATAAGATACATAATTTGCGTAGCTCAAATCACGTATCTTATTTTGAACTACAGTGCAGTGTAGACGTAGCCCTAGGCTCTGGTGCGCAAGGGAACGTGGGGAGTGTCTTTTCTCAGTCAGGGGCCATGTCAGTGACAGGGGGGTTTTTTGCTTCTTACTTGTGTGCAGCCCCTGACTGATTTTGATGCTGAGCCCCTGACTCTAAAAAGGTTCCCCACTCCTCCTCTAGAGGTTTGAACCACATTTCATTTCATCTACTTCACCCTGCTTCTGAGTTTCAGGTTCTCCAAATGTTAAAGTAAAACTTCATTCAAGCAGTCTCCTGGCTTTTTGTTGAAGTATCAGCTTGAATACAGACATCCCTTCTCACATGATCCACAGTGATTGCACCTGGGACCTCTGATTTACAAACATAACCCACCACAGGTTGGACCTTCCTGGTCTGGCACCCAGGGATTTGCTTGTCCAGGGGAGGTCTCTCCCCTCCTGGCCTATGCTAAACCACTGTCCCCCCCTAATACGGTTCCAGGGTTCCACTGCTGCTTGATCACTCCAGGGCCGGAGCTGTGCAACAGGGGCTGGAGCTGCCTGTCTGCTGCCAGGGCCGGAGCTTCATGGCTGGAGCTTCCTGGCTGCCACCAGGGCCAGAGCTGCACAGCGGCTGCTGGCCCCCTGCTACTGCTCAGCTGTTGGGGCCAGATTTTCCCACTGCTCCCCGCACCTCCCCCACACACATGGGACTCCCAGCTGAGTCACCAGCCCCCCCTGCTGCACTCCTGCCCCGCGGCCAGACCTCCCTATGCCTGGACTCTATAGTCCAGGAACATCTGTAGTCCTGCCGGATGTTGCCAAATCAGAGAGTCCCAATTAAGGGAGGTACAACCTGTGCTGCTCAAGCTACAGGACCATCTCCATCAACTGGAAGACAGTAGCAGACTCAGGAGACTTTGTCACATGGTCCAGAAGAGAGACAAAGACACACCTTCCCAGTGTGTTACAGTTGCATGATTTTGATGCAAAACTATTACATTGCTCAGCTTGATTACAAATTAAGTCCAGGGTCACAAATTACTCTTATTGTCAATTTTGAAATAAAACCTGAAACCAGTGGAGTACGATTTTTTCTGTTTCTTTGTGAGCATTTTATACAGCTCTAATCATAATTCTCAATTTGTAACGTCCGCAGCTATCCAATGTCATACACAGAAGATTAGGTTTTTAGGTTTGTTATAAACAGCAGAAGAGAAACTGATAAAGATTCTGTTTGCACACACATGTCCTTAGAAATAGAGGATAAGCAAGAGGGATAGAGGAAACTATCTGAACATCAAATTGCTTGTAGATAGAAGGGCAGATCTTCAGTAGGTATAAATCATCATTGACTTCAGTAGAGCTATGTCAATTTACACCTTCTGAGGATCTGGCCTAAAATATATTTCATTTTTCCTTGAGGCATCAGCAAAATTTTAAGACATACAAGAACAAATACAGATAATTCATTTTAAGCTGTATCTGACAATGCTTTAAAAAGATTTATAGATACAGGAAACAGATGGAAGTTTACCTGAGATCTGTCAATATGGTAAAAACGATCAGCAGAAGTTGCTGCAAGAAAGAGAAGCAACAGTGACACATTAAAGAAAAAGATCTGAGCAGAATTGAATCCACAATGTAAACTGGGCAAAGGTCAGCCATCAAATAAGGCAACTTGGACTTCAATAGTCTTGCCAGCTTTTCACAAGTACTAATGTGTAGATTTTAAAGACAGAGTTTAACAAAAGTCATAGTACTTCATTAAAAAATCCAATCACAAACAATCACACACAGAAGAGTCACTGTGAAGTTTCATATATTTTATGATAAAATAAATAATATCACAGCTGTTATGTAGTGTTTTTCATCAGTAGATCTCAAAGCACTTACAAAGGAGGCAAGTGAAATTCTATACCTGTGTTGCTAACACTGCTCAGCAAACACTGCTAAACAATTTATTTGTTCTGACTATATTCATACCTATTCCTATTCCCCCTTTGTGCTAATATTTCTAGCAAATGATTTTTTTTGGCAGTAAAGTTCATTGAATCAGCACATTTTAAGCAAATAATGCAAAAGCATGGAAAGTGAATTTCAGATTTGTAATAAGAGGCAATCATACTAGAAATCTAATACAAAGAGCTCTTTTCCATTCAGGGAACAAAAACATCACCATATGATTTATGTGTCCAACCAAATCAGCTCAATTTTTATATCAAATAAACCAAAATGCTTGTGAACAAGCTGCAGATCAAGTAATTGGCCGATAATACCGATTTACAAAGAAATTCAAAAAAAATTATACTTTGTTCATGGCAAATTCAAAGAGAAAAAGGGGAAAGTCATCTAGTATTATTTGCCCATTTTTAGCTATGGAAGCAATTTGGATTATTAAAAATGAAAGCTTTTGAACGGTCTACGTTGTTTTTCACCATCTATGATGTTTACTTTATGCGTGACACTTACTTTGGGCAATGAAACTACAGACTTGCTAGCTTCACTTTGGAGTTTTTATGCAGTAGCATTTTTCTGCTGTGTGTTAATTTTCAACATTGTAGAAGAACATTGTCATCCAAAGAGGCCAAAAATGAACCAAAACCAACAACTACAAAAAAAAATCTGTCTGCAAAGACTATTTCAGCCATGTGAAAGAAAACAAAAGAAGAAAGAGCATATCTGAAGCAATCAAGGAAAGACTAACTACTAAGGACAAAAGTCACAGCTCATATATGCTAGAACAAGGCGCTATCCATTTTAGTTGCTAATTTTAGAGATCTAAAGGCTGAGGCAGATGGGGGGGGGGGGCCGAGTGTGACAGACTTATCAGTCTCCTGGGCAAGGTGGGGGGGAGGGGCTGGCTCTGCGTTCCCAGAAGGGGCAGAGTTGGAGGCAGCTAGCCCTCAGTGGTGCCTGAAGAACATTGTGCCCTGGTCCTCTGCCCCACCCAGCCCTTAGCACCACCTCCTGGTGCTCTAGCAGCAATTTAAAAGGCCTGAGGCTCCAGCTGGGAGTACCGGGCCCCTTTGAATTGCTGGTCCCTGGGGTAGTTACCTGCTTTGCCTGCCTGCCTTGTTGGTGGGCCTGGGTAGACCCCAGGTGAGCTGGGTAGCTTTGACAAAACCAGGGCAAGCTATAGGGGTAGAGTTTTCCACAGTGCTACAGTGAGTTAGAATGAAATCTCAGACCGAATGTGGGCTACATTTTCATAAGCTCTAGAATATGTAAAGGGAAAAACCAAATAGCTATGTGGCATTCACAATGCAGAGCAAAGGCCTGATATCAACAGATGTGGCTATACCAGGGGCAAAATAGATTCAGGAGCAATTTGCTGTTGCTTTCAAAAAGAGCAGCCAGTGAGGGGGGTGCAACTTCACAGCCCATGGCAATGAGCCTCCCAGCCAGGTCAACAGACATGGGCTTGCTCTACCATACTAAAACCAGCTGCATAGGTGTTTTGGTGTAGGGTGGAGTTTGGCACTGAAGCCTACAGATAGCAGTGGGCTTTAGCAACTGAAAGGCACTGCTGTGGGCTGCCACAGGCTGTACTGATCTAAGTGCTGCTGACCACAGCAGGCAGACCACTCAGCTGGGCCTCTAGCTGCGCACAAGGTAAAGCTCTTGCTCTGCTCCTGAGAAGGAAAGAAGCAACACCCACCTCCTCCTTACCTGCCTCGCACAGCAAAGGGCAGCACCTGGCCATTACACCAATAGTTTTGAAAATAAAAGTCTCTCAGTGTGTGTCAATGACAAGAGCTCATCATAGCACCATAGGCAGATACGCTTACCATCTAGGAAGCACCATCTAGGAGAAAGCCTCTGAACGGAAAGTACTCGTGGAAAGGAACCTTCCTGATCCTGGGTATGGGGGAAGGAAAGAAGATTGTTGAATAAACTTTTCTGTTTAAAACTGGATTATTTACCTATTTATTTTTTCTTTACTGACTTTACCCTAAAGGTAACAGCTAATTTAATAGGTAGCAGGTTTAAAAGAAATAAAAGGAAGTTTTTCTTCACATAGCACATAGTCAACCTGTGGAACTCCTTGCCAGAGGAGGTTGTGAAGACCAGGACTTTAATAGGGTTCAAGAAAGCACTAGATAAACTCATGGAGGTTAGGTCCATCAACACTTATTAGCCAAAATGGGTAGGAATGGTGTCCCTAGCCTCTGTTTGTCAGGGACTGGAAATGGATGATAGGAGAGGGATCACTTGATGATTACCTGTTTCTGTTCACTCTCTCTGGGGCATCTGGCATTGGCCACTGTCGGAAGACAGGATAGTGGACTAGATGGATCTTTGGTCTGACCCAATACGGCCATTCTTATTTTCCTATGTTCTTATGTTCTAATTAACCTAGTCCTGTTTTTCTAGAGATCAGTTCCCATGTAAACTGATCTTCTTTGTGGCATTGGGCATTGCTGACACCAGTCAAATCCTCAGTATCCACACTCTTCAGTTCAGAGACCTCAAAAGCCCCATATCAAAGCTAGCAAAGTTACATATTATGTCACATGGGCATTACTCATTTATGGTGGTGGAGACGATTATGAATATCAAGTTGTGAGGCGTCTAAAACTCATATATCAAAAAGGATATATTTACACAGCAAAAATAAGTGTGTTCTGAATCAGGTTAGCTAACATGGGTTAAAATAGCAGCAGGGAATAGCAACTCAGCTTTTAACAAACTCAGATTAGGAATTTGAGTGAAATTCTGTAGGGCAGCCTGGGATTGAATCAAGTGCTAATCTGAATTACAACCCAAGTTATCTTGTTTTCTCAGCTATTTAATCCCCGGTTAGATAAAATGCAGGTTCATGCCATACTTTACATTTTGCAATATAGATATGCCATTACACATCTGTCTCCACCCTGATCACCATGCTTGTATATCGTGTCCTTGTGCCTCATCTACCTTTCTATTGCTCATCTTTATGCTCAGGAGGTTAGGGGCATGTCTTCCTCTGTGTTTGGAAACATTTATACTTTTGGGTGCCCCTGTAATTTGAACCAATGGCAATAATAATCCACTCACACAACCATCCTTCTGGCTGAAGAGAGATTGCCTCTAAGAGCCTGGCAATGCCACTAGCAGAACTGCCCAGAGGAGACTTACTAAGGAGAAATAATGAGGCTTCCCTTGTGCACAATAGCACCAAAGAGCTCAACGTGCTGGCTCTGCAGCACACTCAGTCTTGCCTGATCTGGGGAGCCACGAATGGACATCAGAACATGATCCACTAGATGGGGCTGTGTTGTGCTGCCACTTGACCAGCAAGCAGGCTGATTGCAACACTATGCTGAATGATTCACCAGCACAGCAGATGATCCGGTCCAAGTGGCCACCCAAACTTCTATACCTTTAGGGCCAAATTCTGCTCTGATTTACATCTAGAGTAGAGATGTCTGGTAGGGTTGCATGGGGTGTAAATCAGGAAAGAATCTGGCCCTAAATTAGAATGCACAATGAATAAGGATACCAGTTTATGATTTGTATGCAGGGAATGAGGACAGTTAACAGCACAAAGGGGAGGGAAGGTTCCAGCTGAGAAACCATTGTTTTACATGGAAACCACAGAGTGCTATTAGTTTTGTTTTGTTTCAACTACTTTTTGTTTAAGGATCCTGCACCAGAAAATGAGTTAGAGAATCACAGAGTATAAAGCCAGGAGGGACCATTATGATGCTCTAGTTTGATCTGCAAAACACAGCCCATAGAATTCCACCTAGTGATTCTTTCATCAAGCCCCTAACTTTTATTTGAGTTAGAGCAGTGGTTCCCAAATTTCCCAGCAAGGCCACCCACCAACCACATCTTCTCTTTTATGTGACCCACTCAGGCTCCAAATTTGTGGGCCCAAAATTAGGTCAGCGTCTTTCTCCCCTGCCACTGTTACCTCCTTCTCCTTGCCTTGCCAGATGGTCATTGGCCACTCATAGTACCACCTTCCACCCTGGCACTCTGCAACCCTACTCTTGGCCCAGTGCAAAGGAAAGGCCCTGAAGTGAATACAGTAGAGCAGAGGTGGCCATGATACAGCCTGGATTGGCCTGGGGGGGGTGGGGAGGGGGAGAGAGAGTGCATGAAGTCTCTCGCCCCCCAGGGATGCAAGGCCCTGAGCGGCACATGGAGGGAACCCATGTGGCTGGGGCTGCTGCAAGAGGGAGCCTGCCTCAGAGACTCATAGAACTGTTGTCTGGGAGCTGCTGAAGGTAAGTGACTCCTGGCCAAAGCCTGCCTCTTGCACCCCTGTCCCTCCTCCTTCTCAACTCCTTGCCCCAGGACATTACCACTCTCTGCCATAGGTCACCACCCAAATCATCTGCACACTGCCACAGGTCACAATTCCCTCCCACACCCTGCATCCCCCGCTACACTCCTCCCCCAGGTCAAAATTCACTCCTGCACCCCTACTCCCTCTGGGACCCAGGAGCCCAATCCCCTGCCCAAAGTCACAACCTCCTACTTTACCTAAACTCCTTCTCAGACCCCATATCCTCTTCTGCACCCCAACCCCCTACCCCAAGCTCCCTTCTGCACCCAACCTCTGTCGCAAAACCCACACTCCCTCCACAGAGAAATGCAGCCCTTGACCACTTTCCAAAATCTTGGAGTGGCCCCCCATCAAAAATTATTGCTCATCCCTGCAGTAGAATGGGCACACTCTACCCTCACCCCACAGTGTCACTTCCTCTCCCACGTGGCTGGACTCATCTTCTGGCTCTGGGCATTGTGACCTGGTGTAGGAGACCATAGCACCACTCAGGTTTGACTTAGCCACCGCTCTGTCATGTTGGAGGGGCAGCTGAACCAAATTTGGGTGAGCAGCACTATAACCCTGCATGCCAAGGTGCAATCCCCAGAGCAGGAAGCTAGACCCAGCATCATGGGACGGATGCCGTTGTTGCAGAGTTAGTGTGGACCAGGCTCACTCTACCCCCTCCTCAAAGACCTCATCTCCACATTGGGCTCAACCCCACCTCCAACCTTCCTACAACCCACCATTTGGCAAACACTTAGCTAGAGTATATTTTTAGAAAGACAACCTTGATTTAAAGACTTCAGATGACGGAGAACACATCATACATTTAGGTAATGGCAATTACCAGTGATTAATTACCTTCCCTATTGAAAATGTTATTTGGAGGAGAAGAATGTGTCTGCTTAATACACAAGAGGGAAGCAGTATTTGGGATAGGCGGTAATAAAATAGAAAGTTTCACTTTATTGTGCACAAAAACACATTTGGAATTTTGATACAGATATTGTCAAGAACTTTATTTAATAGTTTTTAATTTTTGTGGATTTACTTGCCAATATTTGTAACATTCAGAAATGTGGAAATAACATTTATTCTCCTATGGATACTTTAGTTTTTCTGCTTTGCAAATGCTGATTTGTTTTCCATCAATCTGAGATATTTCTAAGGTGTCTGGTTCCCTTCATTTCGAAGCAGTGAACAAAATTAGGAAGAAACCAAAGAATACGGGAGGGGGAATGGTGTTTCACTTCTCCATTTCCCTAGGTTGCAGAGCTGTGCAAATCAGGATACCCAAGGATTTGTTGGTTTGTTTGTAAATTCCTAGGGAAAACCTCAAAGTGACCTAAATGAGGTTGTACTTTCAGCTAAACTCTAGATAAATGGAACCTCTGGTTGATCAAATCACAAGACACCTCTCCATATGTCACTGAATATGATGCATCACATTTAACTAAAAGTAGTAGATGCTTTCTCAACCGTTGGAAATGTAATTTGGTTATTCCAGTACTGTACACATACACACATTCTTGGATTCCCCAGTATTCTTGGTTAGCAGTGTACTTGCACTCTCTAGACGTTGTTTACAATAAGCTGTTCCATGATTAGTGTTTAATGATTTGATGGACTGTGTCTTGTTTTTCAGCCAGTTGGATGCATATTAGTTTGGCACAAAGCAATTGCAAGTTGTTGACAACTTCGCTTGGCAGCCCACCAGATTTTGTAAGATTCATCTTATTAGCTTCTGCCTGGGGGCTTAATTTGCCCCCTATCTGTCTATTATTGGTTTCTTTTCCTGATTATCCAAAAGGAAAAAGCTAAGGCCGCTCCAGACAACTCAGTGCACTCAAAGATTTGGCAGTTTGCTAGGATCTCAACAGCAACCTCTTGTCTGAGTTGCTTCAGGTTTACAGGTTTCACTGTCAGTGAGTGTCTCCCAGCTAGTAGGGAGGGGACGTGTCCCCATGTCACTGAGGAGAAGTGCCCCTCCCCTACTCAGACAACTCCATGTGCCAGTATTGAGTCCCTGGCTGGGTGGGGCTCATTAAGCAGCTGAGGGACTGTGCTGCCACTCAGCTTAGAGGGAACACTGCCCCAGTGTACACTGCTTATGTACATACAGGTTGATCCTCTCTAGTCGAGCACCCGTGCGACCTGACTGGTGCTGAACCAGAGAATTTGTAGAACCATGGGAGGTCAGTATTGTCTATCAGTATTATCAACATTGCCACTGCTTACTGAGCATTTAGAAGACATTTAGGGGTAAATCAGAGCTAAACAACAACACAGAACCCTGAGAGCCAGGACCTGTGGCTGTAAACAAACTTTATGGGACCACAGGAAACTTGGCCACACCCATGATAAGTGGACATCCAGCTAACTAAAATCATGCCGGACGATGGATGTTGCCAGACCAGAGCATGCCAGACTAGAGAAGTTCAACCTGTACTTTCATGATGACGTGGCTTAGTGGTTTAAGCATCAGGTGTGAAGCACACGGAAACATGTAAAGCTCTTTGGAACCTGACATCTGTGACTAGCAGGCCTGACTCAGCCCTTATGCTTCTGAGTGCCTCACAACCAGTGTCGACTGAGTGCTTGTGCAGCCACTCATGAAAGATTCCACTGCCACCCAGCTGATTAGCAGAGTGCCCACAGCTAAGTTTGTGTTTCTCCTGGTGGTACACATTTGCACATGTCTCAGCACACTTAGTAAAATTTATTCTGCACATGGATGGAAAACATTAGAGGGACTGTTGCTCACAAATAATTGGAAATGATGGATAACAATAAGTATCTTTCTTCCAACTCCACTGGCAGGAGAAACAGTATGCTTAGTTTACAGGTTTTGTTTGTTTGTGCAAGTGAATGGATGTGTGGTATACCTATAACTTATTGTGTGAAACTACAGCCTAGAGGATTTTTATGTATTTATTTGTCTGTGAGTGTGAGTGTGTGTGTGTGTGTGTGTGTGTGTGTGTGTGTGTGTGTGTGTATGTACCTATCCTTCTATTTGATAATAGGGTGAGGATTAGCAAAAAAGCATCAGGGGATGAAAATGAGGAGGAATCTAAGGTAATTGATGTACATCAGAGGGGGAGAGGGTATGAGGAGGGACTGAAGCAGACATGGGCACAGATCCCAGGAACTTATCAGAAGAAGCAATGGAAAGGGTGACATTGTCAGGAGGAAACTCGTATCACAAATCTGCACATGCTTCCTCCATTACTTCACCGAGGGCAGCCCGCCTCAGTAGCTAAACCCGGATGTGCAGATATCACTCATATGAGAATGCATGAAATGTATCTGAGTAACAAACAGATTGGGGAAAAAAAAACATCTAGCAGCAATTTTCAAATTTGCAGCAAGCTCACTGATAAGACTTTATGCTGACTGTCCTCATTTCCAACAGCAGAGGAAGCCCAAGAGAGAAATGTGAGTGTTTATGAGATCTAAAAGTGCCTGCGAAACCTTATTAATGGGATATGAAGACAAGTCTACCCACTGAAGCACTTTACTCCTGTTCTTGCCCTGATTTTTCTTCCTTTCCATAATTTATAGTTGGTTGCCAACAAAATATGGAACAGCCCACAAATTAAGAAAACAAAACAGTTTGTAGCGAGAACCCACTGAGAATATACAAATGCCTGAACAATCAAGGATAAACAAGCACAGAAGACAAAACATAAAGCAGTGCCATGCAAAATGAAACATTATAAAGTATTGATAGAGGCTTCAAGCTGACTTGCACTTCCAGAGCCAATTAAGTGATTCATTTCTACAGAGCCAATAACTCCGGGGGTCAGAGTTATATCAGTGCTGTGGGGAGGATGATCTCTGACATTTCACATTTTGGCTACTCTGGTTTGCGCCTGCACATACATGCTCAGATAGACAGCATTTTATGTCTTGCTGTCTCCTTTGTATGCAGCAGCCAGCAGCCGGTAAGGTAATATTGGATATATACTCTTTTATAATGAGCTGAACAGAATTATTGTCTAATGTTCTGGGCACTAACATTGCTTTTTACCCCTAGTACCTGGAAGTGGCTGACACAAATAACAACAGTATGATGTTGAAATCAGAAGGGGAACAAGAGAACCAATAAATGACCACTCAAAAAAAACCCCTTCAAAATCATTTTTTCCAAATGTACATTTTCTACTAGTATCTACTAGGGCTCAAGGCATAGCTTGGAGATTATGCCTAACTGAACTCTAACATCACCCATCACTGATCCTCCAAAATAATCTGTTCCTGAACCATAATGGTCTCGTAACTGCAGTGTACTTGAGTGCTTTCAGTGATGTAATTAATACCCTCAGTATCTACTGATTTCAGTGAGAGTTGGAGGCAATAAACCCTTAAATAAGTGCTCAGCACCTGGCAGGTTTCAGCACTATGGTTTGGATTCTATCCCAGTAGATCTTTACCACACCATTACTACGTTTTTACTAATCCATTGCCAATGGAAAATTACTTCAGAAGACAAAAAACTTAATCTCAGATGGGCAGTTCCTGTGATATATTCTATTCAGATGCCTGTTTTCAATTTAACAGTGGTACAGTGGACAGAATGATTAATTTCACAAGAGTATTTCCTAATATAGAACCAGATATACTACCCCAGACACGGTATCTCAGTTATCACATATGACAACATAGTTAAGAAATATATACTGGAGGCCTAATTTTCAAAACTGGACTTCAAAATTGCAAATACAAATGGAAACCATGCCGCACAGCATTCTGTTTTATGTGCAAAAGAAAGATTTCCATGCACAGTTTAGACAACCAGCTTCTAAAACATATCTGTGTGAATCAATGTAAAGCTGGAATAGATGCACATTCTGATCTATGTGGTTATAAATGTTCCAAGATTGCTGGGGGGGTTTTCTTACGCTGACATACTGTATTATTTCAGGCTACTGGCTGTGTCTGATATTGTATGATTGTTTCATCTATCAGAATAAGTGAGAATATCAATTCAGGTTTAGCCATTTGTCCTACGATCAAACTCTACAAACCACTAATTTGAGATGGTGCTGTGGAAAAACCTACATTATAATGTTGTGCCAACCCCAAATAATAATGAAAACAGTTCCACAATCCAGGGTGTGCTACATAAGGGACTGTTTGGTGAGGATTCAGAAACTCATCTTAAAATCTGGGATACATGGTAATTTAAGGCTAATATAAGATGAACTTTCTATTCAAGGTCTAGCTTCACATATGAGAAGTACAATCTGAATTCAAACATAATATCAACTCCTGGCAGAGACTAACTTTTCTCTATACCATAAGGGTGCATCTATACTGCACCCAAAGCTCAAAATAAGCTATGCAAATGTGAGCTATGCAAATTGCGTAGCTTATTTCAAGTCAATTTCGAAATAGCTTATTTCAAAATTTGGCGCTGTCTACACAGCACTTATTTAGAAATAAATCGCTATTCCAAAATGTCCCTTACTCCTCGTGGAATGAGGTTTACAGAAATGTTGGAATAGAGAGCCTGTTAGATTTTGAAATAATGGGCACGCTCAAAAGATGTGGAATAGTGCAGTATCCTGAAATAGCACTGCAGTGTAGACGTAGCCTAAAGAATTAAAACAAGAAGTATTCTTCATATTTTACCTGGTAGTGAACTCTCTGCGTAGTAGTCGTTACTGATTGCAGGTCCTAATGGGTGAATAAAAGGAAATGGCAATGACAACGAATCCAAAACCAATGTACAAACTCCACTCAAGAGATGCCCACACTAGCTCCACCCGAGAAGAGTGTAAAGTTACAGTGGGGGAGGTCTAGGTTGGATATTAGGAAAAACTATTTCACTAGGAGGGTGGTGAAGTACTGGAATGGGTTACCTAGGAAGGTGGTGGAATTTCCATCCCTAGAGGTTTTTAAGTCCCGGCTTAACAAAGCCTTGGCTGGGATGATTTAGTTGGGACTGGTTCTGCTCAATGACCTCCTGAGATCTCTTTCAACCCTAGGATTCTATGATTTTATGAAAAGCCACAAAAGAATTTCAAAACTATTTATTCACATACTTTAGACAGTATGCGCTTTCATCAAGTTTGCAACTCTTCTGTGCTCACTTCCAACAAGCATTCCAGCAAATAACTTCAATGGTGGTAGGCCTTACACATTCAGAGGTTTTTAAGTTAACACTGAGGATCTTTGTGGAAAGCAAATTTTGCATTTTGAACTCTTTGACACAGAAACCCATTTGTTAGAGCCCTGTAAGCATACAACATTTGAATCTGCATCTGAACTGCAAACATGGTCTGTAGAGGCAGATATTCACAGAAATAAGAGCTGCTATGTTCATCCTAAGAGGGAATAATGACATACCAGTGACCTGTGTTCTCTATCACAACAGCATAAATTTAGGATACTCATAACAAACTACATGCAAACAAGAATTATTAGCAGAGGCTTTTCAACAAATACTTTGGAATAAGTTTTAAATTTAAGGAAATCACAAGTTACGCACAAATTCATCTCCCAAGTTTTACTACAACTTAAGTTCAGCGAAGGTACAGCATTATGGCACTAATAGTGAGTTCCGAGGGGCTCTTTTATGTTAATAAGCATTCTGTCCAATAATCTAGGCCCAAGATGTGATCTACCATAAAGGCAGATTAATATTGGCCCTAACATCAGGGAGTCAATAGACATAAGGCTCCTTCCATTTTCCTGTGAGGCTTGCCCAGATAGCAAGTGTGGGTATGAAGGGGAGTCATATTACACTTAGGGGAGGCTACTCCTTCCCAACCTGGGAGTAAGTGGGGAGTGGTTGAGCCTTAGCCCCGGTCCATCCCCTCCCACACTGTGCTAGTCAATGGAATTCAGCCAGCATAAGCAAAGGAAGTTAGAGAAGGTCTGTAAAAGGCTGCTGTAACATAGCTCCCCCACAAACTGGAGCCAGGGATAACTGAGAATCAGAATCCTTTCCAGGGCTTTTTCCATGCTGAGTGAAGCTACTTTCCATCCTTTACCCAGGGCTCTGAGCACAGGATTAATGCAGATCTTCATTTATATATTGTGAGGAAATGTCCTCCAAATCCTCTCCCTGCATCACCATTGTCAAACCTATCTCTGTATTAAGATACAATGCACTTGTGTTTTGTAGTCCTGAAATATATTTGTTTTTTAAAGAGTTCCATTTGCTGGTTTACACCCCCCACCAATTTTTTAAAAATAAATACCTAATCTTAGTCTCCTAACTCCACATTTAGCCATCTAAATAAATAGCCACATTTTCAAAAGGGCTGAACACTACAGCGGTTCCAAGTGACTTCAAAGGGAGCTATGGGAAGTTTAGCACGTTTGGGCCATCACCTCAGGGGCCCTCAATATGGCTCTAGGAGCCTAACTCTGGCCTCTGTTTTTGAGGATCTTGAATGAAAATAACAGAAAGATTGATAAAACGCTGACCAGAAGGTAAAAATAAAGTAAAAGCTATTACATCACATTAATGAGAATCCATTATCTTGGTTCCTATAATACTAATAATTTTAAATCCGTTTGATAGTTGCTTACTGGAGCATTTGGAGGTTCTATCTTTGAGACTGTCATGTTTAATCAGCTCTTAAGAGACAATTTTTCAATAAAGTGCAGCACTTTTATTAACTCCATGACCCCTCACAGTCAACACAGGCTTCTGGAAATATCTAGTTCATACTTGGCATGCTTGTAGCTTTACTGCAGATATTAGCAGAATCATTTCCATGCAGATATTGCACCATTGGCATAGTCAGCCCCATTTTAATACCACAATAGCTATCCTTACATGAAAAACTGAGGTATTCCTAATCCTATTTCTTTTAGTTGAAGGACCCACATTATATTTGCAAGATTCACGGGGCGTCCTACTATTCTGATCAAATTCCGGCATCAATAAATACAATACAACTACTATTCATTCTTTTCTTTGCTTTAAATTGATATTCTTTCACTTGCTTCCAAATATTACGCAGTGCTGCTCATGAATTTATAATGGCTACCATGTTCCACCCTCAAGAAATTTTCATTTCAAGGGTGAGCAAAGCAAAGCAAAGCATTTCTTATATATTATGTCTATAGCTATAATCCTGTAACACACTCCGACTTGAGAAAAGTGGGTCATAAATCAATAAGTAATAACTGAAATCCTCACTGACTCACCTCTTGTAGCCGGTCAATGTACATACGACAGGTCTCCAAGTCACAATCTCCTCGTACAACTATTATTCCCAAAGGTATGGCTGGGGGCAGCAAAGAGAACCCTTTATTAAAATTTCTTTCTACTTATGATAAATATTCTCAGTGTATTTTCCTTTTATTCCCCAATAAAATGTTACTATATAATTTTTAACACCCACTTAGAAACCTGATCCTATTTCTCCTACCCATTTTTCCATTCTGTATTTAAGTCATCTGTTTTTCTGTGTTGCAAATATTGCAGGCGCTAATGTGTCTAGTTTGTTTACATCCTTCTTTGTCTGACAATATTATCAATTATGCTGAGCCATCAAAAGGAATAGTATCTCAACAAAGGAATTATTGGTGTTGAGTGTTTTGTTATGCATTGCAAAAAGCCATGATTATTTTTTTAAATGAGACTCTGGAGCGCTTTTAAAACAATTCACAGTCAATGAAAAACAAATAGCCTTGGAAACCTAAAAGTTACATCTGTTTTCTAACCATTTTTCTTCCACTTTCCTCTGACTTTTTTTATTAATCTGTTTTGGAGCCGTGCACATTGATATGAAATTGTTGGGCTGTTTATAATCTCCTGTCTGGGCATTCTGATTTATTAATGTAGTTTCATGACCGACGTTGATTTTATATTTCTGTGTTTTTATTTATTTTAGCAGAAAAACAATTGAAGCATTTGTATCAGAAGGCAAATCTGTCCAGAACCGCAAGGACTTCATGATGAGCTACAAGGGGAATAGAGTACTTCAATTTTAAGATGGTCATCTTGACCGCTGATCATATATATTAAGCATTCAGAAGTTATGCCCTCCCAGATTATAAACTAGAGAGGGCAGAAAATGTTGTCAAAACATCTTTTCATTAAAAACATTTTTTGACAAAAAAGAAATGTGTTCACATCTCCATTTCCCTCACACAAAAACCAACTTTTGCCAAAATTTTTAACATTTGTGTTGAAAACTCAAAAACTGGCAAACTACAAAATGTTTTTCCTGATGCTGTAAGCATTATTTTTAATGGCAGAAGTGCAGTCCAGTCCCTATAGCTACTCTGTTCTAGGACCATTCAGTGAGCCTGCAAATGAGCTGCTAACTTGCTCTAGTAGGATCTCAAACAAGCAGGAGAAGGGAGACTCCAAAGTACTTGTATTTTTAAAATGGAGATGTTTAATAATGTGTTCCCTCTCCCTTGATAGGCTTTAACCAAGCAGTGCACCAGCAACTGGGGAGGCAGCAAAGAAAGAACAGGAAGGGTGTGTTTACACAGCAGGACTTAACTCAAAATAAGTTATGCAAATTGAGCTATGTCAATTGCGTAGCTTATTTTGAAATAGCTTATTTCGAAACTGGGAGCGTCCACACAGCACTTATTTTGAAATAGAGCACTCTTCCTCGACTTCCCTTACTCCTTGTACAATGAGGGTTACAGGAGGTAGAGGCTATGTCTACACTACAAAGATAAATCAGAAAAAGAAATGCAATTTGCAGTACGCAATTTGCGTATCTTTTTCTGATTTACTTCTGAAAGAGGCTTTTCTGAAATTTGGCCCCTCTACATGGGGCCAAATTTCGGAAAAAAACCTCTTTCAGAACATCCCTTCTTCCTAATAAAATGAGGTTTACAGGGATGCCGAAAAAACGCATCTGCTTTTCTGACATTTTTTTTGGAAAAGCGGATGCATTTCTTGGACACAGCAGAGCTTTTCCAGGGTACCGCCAGTATCCCAGAAAAGCTCTGCAGTCTAAACATAGCCAGAGTAAGAAGTCTTCCAACTTGACAGTATTTCGACATTATTTCAAAATAACTGCTTACTGTGTAGCGGCAGGCTAAGTTATTACGAAATAACTAGTGTTATTTCGAAATAATGTTGCTGTCTAAATGTACCCAATAGATTAGAATATTCATAGGAAATATTCCAAGAGAGAATGAGATCCTTATGTTCATGAACAATTTAGTTGATTGTATCACAAGGAGTCATGAAAAGTTACTATCAACAGTAGAATAAATTGAAAAACTAACTGTGCTGCAGCTGCTCTTGTAATTCAAAAGGATATGATTAAGAGGGAGCCTGGGATGTTTGCCTATTGGGGAGCTCTTCACTCTGTTAAGAGTAGGAAACAGACAATGGCAAGAGATAAGGAGAAGACAATCCTGGTGGTTCATATTCTCCAGGCCCACTGACGCAGGCTAGAGAATTGTAGCACTCTCAGATTAGGAAGGAAGAGTTCTGCAGCATTCAAGCTCTGCACAGGGCCCAATGGCCAACACAGACCAGAGCCATGCCATTAACACCACATTCAGCACTAATGACTATGAGCCTAAGAAAATTGCAGAGTGTGCTGCTGGGAGGTGGGGGTTGAGAAAGGAAGAATGAGTATGTGGGAGGAAAGTTGCTGAGACCAATAAGGCAGAAAAAGAATATCTCACATTCCTTCTGAAGTAATGGATTAACACATTTCCTTCTAGCAAGCTCCCACTCTCACCCACATCTTAAATCTTATAAATGCCAGAAAGGAAGGATTTCAACGCTGATCCCTAGGACATTTCATCACCGAGAAGACTTGGTGAGGTGAGCCTATAAAACAGTGCCAATAGTTATGCGCTTTTTATTTGTTCAGGTGCTCTGGGTACGGAATAATTCTCTTTGCTTGGTATTTATTATTGCTTAACCTGCCCTAAGAGGAGAACGGCAAGCACTCTGATGAATGTATTTTATCGCTGTTTAGTTTCAGTTCTGTAGGTCCCGCTACAGCCTCTTCTGAAATGGGTATTTTGTAATGTTTTACAGCAGTAATCAGTGAATCACAACAGATATCTATTAGGGCTCCAATTGCAACAATGCACAAAGGGGCTGTGTTGTTGGGTCTTAATTTTTCCTCCCTTTTTTTAAATTCATTTTTTTATTAACCCCCTGCATTGTCTAAGAAATGTATGTGTCTAACTGGGACCAGACACTTATCCTACTGAGACAATGCAGCTAACAAAGGACTGAAGTTGTTAATTAACTAGACAGTAATAGCTCCTAATGACTAAGAGAGGAGGGCCTTGTGAATGTGTGGAATTTTAAGGAAATCCATAAATCTTTCTGAGGTGTAAGTGCTACTATGCAAGAGACAGTTCAGCTATGAAATTTTCAACAGCTGCGTTATTTGCATGGATGAAAGAAAAGCACAGAGTGCCTTTCAGTCTTCAAAGGTGGGAGAAAGAACATTAATTCAATTATGTCCCATATATTCATTTCAACAGAGAACTGACAAAGGAATTTTATAAAAATCATAGTTTGGTAATTCTACCTATGAAATGACAAGAGCGACATTTACAATAGATTTGTATGAGCACCCTTGCTCTTACATATGAATTTTGGGCTAGTGTGACCAATAACTGAAATGTTAACTGCTTATTTTATCAGGTAATAGTAATTACTTTCAATGTGCATGTCAGTGTTCATCCAAAAATCTCAGTACTCAGTACTGTGGTATCTCAGATAATATGGGATGATGCCATTTAGCAAATGTTGACCTCAATATGGGCTGTTATCCTCATTTTTCAGGTGGAGTATAGGAGATTACAGATTGCTCATGAACACACAGCAAGTGATAAATGTGAAGAAGTACAGAAGATTTCCAGATTCCCAGTCCCTTAATCTAATCACCAGATTATGTTGCTTCCCAGCACAGGTAACTATGTGCAGGGCAGAGAAATGAAGAGGGAGATACAAATAAATTGCTTAGGAAGATCACCAAAGAGATCCTTGGAAGGGAAATCAGTTTCCTAAAAGAAGAAGGGACAACCTGAATTTTATAGATGAAAAAGAAATTAAAGCAGCTAAGCATGGGAGAGAATTTTCTTCAAAACAGGAGCTGGCTGGAAAATTTTGTCAATAACAATCCTCACATACATTCCTCAAATCAGCAAGATCATTTGAAAGATACAGAACCATCTTTGAACGTGGGAGTCATCCTAATTAGAAAGGCTTTCAGGTTAGCATGGACTGCTGAAAGTTTTGGATTCAGAAAAATCTTTTTGCTTTCTAATCCTATTCAAAATGTTAAAGTTTAGGAATTTATGGTTTTACTTTTTTTTTAATCCATTCTGACTTTTATGCCTTAAATACCTATAAATCACTTAATAACGCTAGTTAATAAACTTGTTTTGTTCTTTTATCTAAACCAGTGTTTCTCAAAGTGCCTGCGGAACCATGCTTAGAAAGCTGTCAAAGGGTCACTCCCATTTGCTTATTTACTGGTACCGTAGCCTCGTGGCTCCCTTTGGCCACAATTCGCCATTTGCAGCCAAGGGGAGCTGCAGGAAGCAGCATGGCTGAAGCCAGGCTACGGTTCAGCTGCTCCTGGGGCCGGGGCCCCCTGCATCACTGTTCTCCCCTCTTCCCCCCTCACTTCCCTCTGGCTCTCAGAGCCCCCAGGCCTCTTCAACCCTCAGCCGGCTCCCCACTCTGATTTCCCATATGTTGCTGCCC
Organism: Pelochelys cantorii; assembly: GCA_032595735.1. Lineage (NCBI taxonomy): Eukaryota > Metazoa > Chordata > Testudines > Trionychidae > Pelochelys > Pelochelys cantorii. The sequence continues at coordinate 244,157,188 of CM064326.1, forward strand.
CACCCTCAGCACCCCACTCCCTGCAAACCCTGGGTGCTGGCAGCAGCTTCCCACTGCCGCAGGAGGGGACTCACAGCCAGTCCCACGGGAGCAGCCTGGGGCAGCCACTGCCTTGCACACAGGCTGCCCTGAGAGCAGCGTTCCCGGGAGTGGGGAGAGAGGGCAGGTCTCAGATTCTCCCCAGGGGAGTGCTGCCTGGGAGCAGGGCTCAAGGTCCCAGCAAGGGGTGAGGGGCAGGCTGGAGTCTCTGCACTGGGAGAGTCTCTCAGGGAGCAGCACCACAGTGGCACACATCTGAACAAGCGCACGTGACCTCAGAGGGAACACTGGCCAGGAGCGGCTATTCTAATGGCAAAGCAGTGTAAAAGGCACCTCAGGCTAGAGAGTTAAGGGGACACAGAAGTTCCACAGTCCAGACTGCATCCTGGGAGATGTCACAATGGACCCAATGTCACCCCCACACTGAGGGTACATCAAGACAGCCAAACTAAAAACAACCCATGGCAGTAAGCCACAGAGCACATGCAAACTGACTCAGAGTCATGGGGCTCATGCTGCAGAGCTAAAAATAGCAGCGTAGAGGCAGAGGTCAGGCTGCAACCTGAGCTGTGAGACCTTCCCACCAACCCGACAGATTTGGGGCCCAGTTTCTAGCCCAAGGCCAATCTCTTCCTGGCACTCTTTGTAGCCCCACAGTATTAACCCTGTGACTCCAAGTCTGTTGACCAGAGCTCTGAGATTCGCCTGAGTGGATGTTTTTTAACTTCCCTGTGTAGACGTACCTTTAGCCCCCTCTACACTAGGGAGTTATTTCAAAATAACCCCCCAGATTTCAAAATAATAAGCGGAACGTCCACACTACCAAGCCCGTTATTTCAAACTGACAGGCTGGTTATTTCAAAATCTTTACTCCTGCTTTCCTGGGGAATAACGCTTATTTCAAAATCGCTATTTCGAAAAAGTGGTAGTATGGAAGCTCAGCTGCTGCTGTTTCGAAATAACTACTCCCCAGTCATTTGAAGTAATTACTCCCCAGTGCTTCCTGGGGACACTAAGTCGTGGTAGCGCATGGAGCCAACCTCGGACTAATTTCGAGGCTTCCCTGTAGTGGGGACACACTATTTCAATTTTTATCAGAGGGGTAATCATGTTAGTCTGAATCTGCAAGAACAACGAGAAGTCCTGTGGCACCTTATAGACTAACAGATTTATTGGAGCATAAGCTTTCATGGACAAAGACCCACTTCGTCAGATGCACCTGATGAAGTGGGTCTTTGCCCACGAAAGCTTATGCTCCAATGAATCTGTTAGTCTATAAGGTGCCACAGGACTTCTCGTTGTTCTATTTCGATTTTGTTATTTCGGAAGTTATTATTTTGAGTTTAGGTATTTCAGAATAATTTCCTAGTGTAGACGTGCCCTTAGTGGGCAGAGTCATTGAGTGAGGAAACCTGGGCAGGGAGAAGAGAGGTATTCATAAACATTATAGAAAAACTAAACCAGAACCCATTTCCTGGACTGCCTCACACCCTTTATTTGATCACCATGAGGGGTTTGTGATGTCCCTGGCAGTAATATCGTTTGGCTCACAGCTGGCTAATCCTTCACCAACAGCACCAGATCAAAACCAAACCAGCTGATCTTCCAGGTTTTCTATCGCTTCTGCTGCAGCCCTTCTCCATTTTGGCTGATGGATAGCTAGTGTGCAGTTATGATCTATGCACATCAGCAGAGAGCTATCACCTAAACAATGAGTAATAGTGGCTAATCAAAGACACCCTAAAGAACTGTCCAGGAGTACTGTTTTGAGTAGCACAGTCTGGTTACTCTAAGCTGCGTCAGCCCACAAAGGGCCCCTTCTTTGGCTCTTACCAAAGTATTCATCGATGACTTAATTATTTTCTGTGCCTGAGCTCCACTCAGTGCAAGTGAAAGGTGAGAGGGTGGGTGGGAGCAGTCAGAGAGATGACTCCAGCTCCCTAATTCTCCTGGCCACTCTCTGTGCTAGGAGAGTTATAGCTGCTTCCCAGCCCCTCTGACTTGACCCACCATTGCAAGGTATTAGTGAAGCAAAGGCCTAGCAAAGCAGAGTTCCACTTCACCCATGCTCTGCTCTATGCCCACTCCCAACATGTGTCCACATCAGGAACGAGGAGTGACAGTCAGTGAAGCACCCAAATGCACTAGAGAAAGTTCCCTTCCAATAGCAGAATTTTCTGCAGGCCAGCTGCAGCCCAGTTTCCCATCCCTTTTGTATAGGTTGGACCTCCCTGGTCCGGCACACTTGGGACCTGACTGGTCTTAGATGAGGGATTTTTGCTGAAACAGGGGAGGTCATTTTTGGACCTCTGCCACTGGCCCCCGGTCTGACTGCTGCCCTCCCCACCTCCTGCTGATCCCACTGCCAAACCGCGGGTTGCCTTAGCTCAGCCATCACCTGGGGTTCCAGGCAGCCGTGCGCACCATATGCTAGTGCTCTGGGCAGCCATGCGCACACCATGTGCTGGGGCTCCCAAATCCACTGGGCAGCTCCACTGCCATGCACCAGGCAGCCCCACTGTCAGCTACCTGTGGGCAGCCTGCTGTCATGCTGGCACCACAGGGATCCTTACTGCTGGTCCTCCACTGGGACTCTCTGGTCCTGCAGCATCCATGCTGGACCATGGATGTTGCCGGACCAGAAAATCCTAGTTAAGAGAGTTTCAACCTGTGCCTCCTGAGTAGTTCAAAGGGTTTGGCTCTGATTAGGGAATTTTCTGTATTGGGTATTGGACAGAAGCACTCTTATTATGGCAATGAATGTAATTATAAGAACATAGGCAGATAAATCAAGAAATGCAGAATATTTCAATTAGTTCACTTCTTGGACCATTATTGCCTGCAATGACACTAACTTAAATCTAATATCAACAAAAGTTTGGGTTGGAGACACAGCAATGTGGCTGATAGCATACACTATACTTTGTGATTCAGTTCACCCCAAAAGCTGGCTGGAAGAATTATCAATTATGTCTAAACTCCTCATGCTGTTAGTTACAGAATGTACGAGAAAAGGAGAAAACTCCCACCTACCCTCTCTTCATTATGTTGAGTCCCTGAAGCTAGTGAAAATTTCATATAGACCCAACCAGAAAAAGACTAAAATTGTTGTATATTACCACTCAGAAAAGATAAAATTCAATTAACTTCCTCATTTGCTCTTGCTATGGGATTCAATTTGTCATCAAAACACCACAATTTGCCTGCAAAATCCTGACAAAAACAGCCATGAAGGCAAGTGTGATCTTCTAGTATGTTCATTACACCTAGTTACCCTTCAGGGATTGCAGAGATTATGTGTTTGGCTGTAAATGTTTAATGTAGCAAATAAAAGATTCTGCATGTGGAGGATGTTATGAGCACATTATTTTCCTCTGAGATTTCCACTGATATGAGAGATGTGAAGGGTCAAGTCATTACAATAAATGCTCTAGAATGTTGAGTTGGAACTATTAAATAACCAGATATTTTATATTAAGGGGTTTGGCTTTGAAAGTGTGGTAGAAGACCAAGAATTGAATGTGTATTAATGATACTTTCTTACCACACAAAAACACACCTGTCTCTTCATGTCATTTCTGCTCATTTTACTGAAAAAAATATAAGGGTTTTTTTTACTATTTAGTAAGACTAAGCAAGTAAGGCTTGTTTTTTTTGTTTTTGTTTGTTTGTTTTTGGTGGGGAGAGGAAGTTGAAACACATTCCAGGTTGAGTTTTCAATTCAGATTGTTAAAAGTGAGCATATCTGATAGGACACATCCGAGACTTCTACAGAATAAACTTAAGACTATATATATAGAGACTAGGTTATGCACAGGCCTACATTGGTGTATGGATGGAGGAGCACAGAGGACACTACAAACATTCCCACATTAAGCAAGTGCCTGCCATGATGCGGAAAACTAACATTGGCAACAGCTCTAGCCATCTCACAAGGGTTTGGGTCAAGGAATGGTCAAAACTCACCTCCACTAACAACCCTTCACCAGCAGGCAGAGTTGGCTGGTTGCAAAGAGAAAAAGCTGTGCTTGCCATATCCTTGGGCTACCCTTATAGAATCATAGAACACTAGAACTGGAAAGGACCTCAAGAAGTCATCAAGTCCAGTCCCCTGCACTCACGGCAGGACCCACTACCGTCTAGATCATCCCTGATACATGTCTATATAATCTGCTCTTAAATATCTCCAGAGATGGAGATTCCACAATCTCCCTAGGCAACCCTTCAATACACATTCTCAGGGAGCCACTCACTAGAATTTTGGTGTTTGGGGCAAGGAGCCTTGGTGGGGGAAGAGTGAGACTAGACGTTGAAGGGGAGACGAGGAGGGAAATAGAAGGGCACTGGGAACCAGTAAGCGTGGGAGAGACTGGACTTGTGTGAGGAGAGGCCAAAACTGCCTGCGTAAGTAGTCTAGGAATAGGAACCAGTGGGGAGGAAAGACAGAGCTAATGAGGAGCCCAAGTGCAGGAAGAGAACTGAAATCCACTGGACAAAGACACTGGGACAAGGAGCCAGGGAGGAGGTAGGGACTGTGAGCCAGAGGGGGTGAGGAATGTGGGGATGGAGGTGACTGGAAGCCAGGGGCATTAGAGGGCACGTGAAATGGTGACTGAATGGATCAATCTAAGGACAAGAAGACAGGCATGAGGAGGAAACTTGAAATAGTTGGGCAAGGCAACTGGGGAGATTGGGATGTGGAGACTGAAATGGGAATGCCTTTGCAAGGAAACTGGGACTAGGATCGGAGATCTGAGTGGCAGCGACTGGCAACAGCTAAGTGTGAAGAATGGGACTTGGGTGAGGAGCCAGAGGTGGGCAAAAGTTAGGACGTGGAGATTGTCAGAGAGAGTACGGCAGGGAATGGCGATGGGAAAACTGCCTGCTTCATTTGACCTCTTTTGACATACTGAATGTAAAAGCATCAGATTATGCTTAGAGCATCCAGAATGCTAAGCACAAGGCACTGGGATCTGATAGACTGTGTTAGAGTCACAGTGCAGTTCCCACTCCTAGTGACCTTATTCACCACTCTGCCATAATGGTGACAAATCTAAATGGGCAATACTGTGACGAAACTGAAAGAGATGTGTACTGCTCAGTTCACTAAGTGAATTGTGAATATTTGCTGACTATGCAAATATAGTGGCAAGAATTTCTGCTCCACAATAGGAAGGGGGGAAAGCACCGATGATGGTTATAATCTGAAAGGGTTTTATTAATAAAAAATAAAAGGTTAAGTGGAATTAATTCAGTTTATGACCAACTCAACTCCTCCCCATCACCCCACTTTGGCTAAAATCCTCCTGCAGTTACAAAGAAATGCAGAGTGCAGAGAAGATATCCAGGGACATACCAAGAATGAGACAGACTCTCCTTGTCTGGAAATATCGTTCCATGTTACTTATGCTGGCAATTCACAGTTATTCATAATCAGAGTGAATAGTCCATGGACAGTGGGTATCATAGGCCAGGGGAAGCTAAGCCTCCCCTAACCTAGGCCCATGTCCCCAGCTCACCCACATGCAACCCTGAGACCCCACCCTCACTCCCCTTCTCTCCTGAAGCTGCTGGGGCTCTGCTCCAGCTGGCAGCCAGGGGCTGACTGAGGTGGCCCAGTGCTTGGGCCAATGGCCCAGGGTGGCTGGAGTGAGGTGGCTGGCATGGCTGTGAGAGGGTTGGGGCTCCTCCAGCTCCGGGGGAGACAGGGACCTCATGGCTCCATGGCCTCAGGCAGAAAGGGCACAATAGTCAATGGGCCAGAGAGAAAGAAAACTCATAGACTCAAAGGCCAGAAAAAACATTTTAACCATCTAGTCTGACCTCCTGCATAATAGGCCACAGAATGTCCTCCAAAATAATTCTAGTTTGAACTTAGAAAGCCTCTTTTAAAAAAATAAAACCAACCTTGCTTCAAAGAAGCAGCCAGTGATAGAAGAATTTATCAAGGGTTGTGATGGATGCTTTAATGGTTAACTACCTTCACAGATGAAAATGTACACCTGGTTTCCAGGGAAATTGTCTAGCTTTAGCTTTCAGTCATTAAATCTTGTTATACCTTTCTCTGCCAGACAGAGAGAGCCATTCCTTCTTCTCCATGTAGCTACTTATGGACTTTGAACAAGATGCCCCCTTAACTTTCTCTTTGTTAAAACTAACCAGATCCAGCTCCTTAAGTGTACCACTATGTGATTGTAGCAACCTGGGCAGCAGCTCAGGCCAGCCACCTGACTACAATCTCACTCACTCCTTGGGTACATTTTTAAGTGGCTAACTTAAGCTGTCAGCTGTGCAGCCACACCCACACTTGTACATCTACACAAGCAGAGAATTGCATCCTCCCAGGTGCATTTTAGACTTACCCCACGAGGCATTTTTCTAGCCCTTTGCTCGTGCTCATAGCTTTTCCCTGATCCCTCTCCAATTTATGGACATCCTGCTTGAATTGTGGGCCCTGGAAGCGTGCACTATTCCAGGAGTGCTTGAACCAGTATCAAATAAAGAGGTAAAATAACCTCTGTCCTGCTATGTGAGATTCTTCTGTTTACCCATCTAAGGACTGTATAAGCTCTTTTGGTGAAAGCATCACACTGGGAGCTCATGTTCAGATAATTATACCCTCTCCCACTCCCAAATCTTTTACGGTCTCTGCTACCCAGGGCAGAGTCCTCCATCTTGTAAGTATGACCTACTCTCTTTGTTCCTAGTTCTTTACATTTACATTTAGCAATATTGAAACAAAAATTGTTTACTTGTGCCCTACTTACCCAATCAATCCACATTAATCTGTTGCATTGACCTGTCCTCTTTATTAGATACTAAGACCTATCAGTTACCCAATTTTAATTCGTTTAATGTGTGCCATCTCAATTTTGTACATTTAATTTCGTTTAATGTATGCCGTCTTAATCAAAATTGTATGTGCTACCAAGTCAAATACATAAGGCTATGTATATTACCTTCATCAGCCAAACTTGTAATCTCATCCCAAAAAACACAAATCAAGTTAGTTTGACAGGATCTATTTCTATACCACCATGTTGATTGACATTGATTAATAAAGAATTAAAAGAGAGTAATATAATTAAGTCCCATATCAACTGTTCCATTATCTTACCCAGGATCAACGTCAGATTGACAGGCCTATAATTACCTGCATCATACCATTTAACCTTTTTAAATACTAGCACATTAGCTCTCTTTTAGTCACTTGGAACTTCCCCAGTGTTCCAAGAATTATAGAAAAACAACATTAATTTTCTAGTGAGCTCCTCAGTCAGATCCTCTTTTAAAACTCTTGGATGCAAGTTATCTAGATGTATGGATTTAGAAATGCCTAATTATAGAAGTTGCTCTTTAGTATCCTCCTGAGTTACTATCGGGATGGAAAATATTTCATCTTGTCATATGATATGACTATATCATCTGTTTTGCTCAAATACAAAACAGAAATATTTAATGGACACTTACAGTTTTTCTACATTATTATTGAACATCCCCTTTCTACCATTTTTATGCATATTATTTTCTTTGACTCTGTAGATTGATGACTAGGGCCCTCCCTTAGGATGTAGGGGATCCAGGGACAGTTTAAGTCCCTGTTTTAATGATCATTTAATTATCTATACAAAAAGTGATACAGCTTCGATGGGATGACCAAGATCTGCTCAGTGGCTCAGGCTGTCTTTTACAAGTTCAAATCCTCACTCCCTGGTGAGAAATTGAATCCGAGTTTCCCACACCAAGAGTTACTGCTCAAATCAGTGAGCTAAACGTTATATGACCCCTTCGTCCCTGGTTGCATTGTAAATGGCATCTAAGTTACTGGGGAGTGGGGAGAAATATTATCAAAACTATTCATGCCAAATTTACAAATTCTTCCAGGTCAGTCTACATCTATATTCTTTAGTAAATAAACTATTTATTTAAAAAATTGCTCACCTTTACTTGCATCACGTGTGTGTGCACATATGAGACACACACATACACACCATTTTCAAAAGAATGACGTTTGAATAGTCAGGAAGCTACCCTCTCTTTCTTGTTGTAGCGTGTAAGATACCCCCTACATTTTTATCATTCCATGGATAATATCCAGGGGTAGTTAGAAAAAAAAAGAAAAACAAGAGACACCAGAGATGGAGCAGGAGAGGGGGAAAGGAGGGGCAGATAATTTGGTAGCGGTATGTTGGTGAAATGCCTGCTAAAGCAACAAGGAAAGTAAAGCATGACAGAAAGACAGAATCAGGTGTGAATGGCCGTGCCCTTCAGAGGGCAGAGTAACACCATTTAATTGCTCAGAAGGTTTTCGAAATGAGATTTCTACCTCCAGTAGAGCATAGATTAATCTTTTACTGAACTATTTGTATGACAAGTTGTTAGACGGGGGAAAATTCAATTTTAGATGAAGCAGCAGATAGAATCAAATGAGTATTTCAAGCACACAAGGAGAGTGAAATGTGTTTACTCTGAGTTAGGGTGATTCAGATTGTTATGCTGATGTCAGAGCTTCCAAAACTCTATTATAGAGACATGTCATAGGCAAAAATCTTAATAGCTTTCCCAAAGTGTTCCTGCAGGGATAATAAAGTGTGTGGTTATTAACTGGTTTCCTTTTCATGTTCTGATTTTTGTGTTCCTGTTGTTGCTGGCTTTTTATTAAGGCAGCAAGAGCAGAGAAGTGGGAAGTAACTGAGGCATTGTAGACTTTCTATATCCATGTTCATTCCATTACAGTACAGAATGATGTGTAGACTGAGAATCACAAGGGTACAGAGTGAGAAATACATGCTGCTGAATATCATGGTGCTATTGTGAGGGCATGACCTGATGCAGAGCAATTGGCACGTCAGAAGCAAGCCTCTCTAACTTAGAATTCCTATAACAAAGGTCTCCCCACCTAGCAGCAAACAAACAGCTATATTTCTTTGGAATGTATATTTAGGTTTTAAAATCAGCCTTGCAAAATTCAACCTCTCCATTTGTCCAGGGGAAGGGTTTTTTCCCCCATTTGACAGCTGAGTAAAATATCATAATTTTTTATTATAATTATCTTATTAAAGAGCAGCGTTTTTTTCCACTTGGGATTATAATTTTTAAAGATAATTAATTGTAAAAGGCATCAGTACTGGAAGCAGGACTGCTGGAGGTGCTGCCTCACCCCTTAGCTTGAAGTGATTTCCATCATGGTTTACAATTTGGTTCAATGCACCCCTCACTATACAAATTGTTCCAGAATCCCTGGTAAAAGGAGGCATCTCATGGACAGACAATGCTGATATTTGGCTTACCTGTTCAGACCCACTGAGTTGTTACTAAAAATCATTTAATATATATTTAGTAACTCACTTCTAGAATGCAATAAAATACCTAGATGCACTTCTCAGCGAGGTGAAGGTGCCAAGTGTCTTCAATCTCATTCCTTGCCACACCCTCAGGTTGTATAGACCACTGATATAACAATGTTTTGCTATTAGCATAGCTCTCGTATGGACATGTGTAAATATATGTCACAAGGTAACTGGGAAGGGAGATTACGCCATTATGCTCCCTGGACAGCATGGACAAATCTTTTTCCTAGGTGCAAAATTCAAGATGACTATAATTTATATAATAGTTTGGTTAGTAGCAGCTGTAGAGAACTCTTCTCTTCCTGGAAGCTTGATTGGGATTAGATGGAAACCTTCATTTCAAGATTCAAATTGAAGTGAGGACAATTTTGATATGAAGTATTTAGCTTTTAGTTTTAGTCCAATATAGTAAAAGCATGTTAACTTTTAGGGTTAATTTCAATAATTAGATATTCCCACAGGACTTTCCTAAGTATTGTAAGGGGGGCGGGGAACGTATGTCTTTTGTTATCTATTTTACATTGATCTAGTGGGGCAGCTGGAGGGGCACTGGGCTTGTGTGACATTTTTACTTTACAAAAAGCATTCCAAGAAAGAAAGAGAGGAAAAGAGAGAGGAAGAGAGTAGATGGATCGTGGACCAGGAAAAGGTTGGTGAGAAAAGAGAAGCTGTATGAAAAATGAGAAGATAGGGAACCAGCGTTGGGGATAGAAATGGAATTAGCAGGAAGTTCCAGCAGCAGGCTGAAAAGATGAAGGAGTAGGATAATATTTAAATGATCCCCATGATCTGGCAGCAGCTATTGCAAGTATTTGATGTCTAAATTTTAATTTTTAGAATGAATACGAACAAAAATCCATCAAATGGCCAGATTTCCATACAAACAAAATCCAGATGAGAGATCTGCCACATCTTTCATTACACTCTTACATTTTTACTAGACATTTCATATAATGGCATCATTGAGGTTTTTACCACTAACAAACAACATAAAATATCTATTTACTATAATAACAGCAGCTCGTCTTCAAAACTGTTTGTTAGAACAGACTTGTTTAGGGGTTTTTAAAGTTAATGACAACAGGTATATTTTTCTTTCCTCAAATGCTGAGTGTGTGTGATAGGAAAAAAAGATATTCAAGAGAGGCATCAATTCATACAAAATAACATTTTCTCCTATATAAATGAATAGATACAAATATAGATATAGACATAGATATTTATCGATAGATAGATATACAGAGATCTATATCTATCTCTATATATCTTCATATAACTGTCTAAAACTCTCTCTATATATATCTATCTTAGATAGATAGATAGATGTCCCTTTTGTTTAGGGTCCATTGGATTCACATCCTAAGTTAATAGAATATTAATAGAAATTCCACTCCACCAAATCACAGACATCATCTTGTTATAGTTCACATCAGCCCACTGATAAAGTCTGTAATTGCTTTAATTATGGCTGAAATCTACCAGCAAGAGCTTACAAGAGGCTGTCAGAATCTGTATTAAAATTCAGACCATCTCAATTCCATTGCCAGAAGAAGTGATGGTGAGCAGGGAAACAGGGAGCGGGGAGAGAGAGAGAGAGAGACTGTAACAGTATACCCATCTTTCCACAATAAGATAAGCAAACCAATTAAAAGGCTTGCCATCCTGTAATTACCGGGGAGTCCTGTATTATAGAGGGAGCTACAGCTTTGTTACACAACAAACAGACTGCTTGTAATTTAACATGAATAATGAGCCAGATGCATGAGCAAGACTCTATTAAACTGTTATTGCAAGCAGCAGTGTCCCGCATTGATTAATGATTCCACGTGTCATCAAGGAAAAGGACTTAATTTTTAAGTGTGTGGATCATCGTCATCAGTGATGCCAATGCAATGGGCTGACTGTTTTACACCCTGAATGTGGTAATTAAATCACTAAATGAGAACACTGATTATTTTATGTGTATGTCATGCTGAGGGCTTTGCATGATTCACCCTCAAAGACAAATGTGTCTGGTTTGTGACCATCCTAGACGCCAATGCAACTGCTAGGCATAATACGTTAAATCCAATAATTAAACCCTTGACTTGGAAATTTTAAGTCAGTTACAGAATCTTTAAAAATGAGTAAAATCCAGTATGGCCACCAGGGAGACATTGATTTAAAAAAGACAGCTAGCAGTTTTCAATTACAAATGCCCAGTAAAAGACTTATGACAACTGTCCAAGTCTATATATGGATCAGTTAGGATCAGTTATTCTATGCTTAATGTAAGCAACATACAAAGTTCATGACTAATTAAGGACACAGTTCTATATTGCATGTACAAGCTGTACATAATGTATACCTTGTACTTTTTATAGTATCAGATCTATTACACACATTATCTGGCAAAGGAAAGAAATCACCCAGTCAGGCCCTACTGACTTACAAGCTTCACGCAGTTTTTCCTTGTCATAATGCAGCCCCTCGTAATCTTGTAAACTAATCCTGTTCACTCGGATCCGTAGCCGGTCTGGGATGGAGTGAGGACTGCAATGAAAAAAAAAATCTGTTAGAAAAAGAGTAAAGTCTCAGGAAAAAAAAGGGGGAAGAGCACAGGGAGATTATAGACTTTTCTGAATGAGGAGCGGGAGAAAGCAGAAACCTCACTGAAGCCAACACCCCATGGGCACATTGTTTTCCATCAGTAAAGTTAAGATTTTAACAGAATATGATAACTCCCCACTACAGAGTGAAGTGACCAGTATATTTGGACCAAGGGGCCTTGCTTGTTATGCAGTCTGAATTCACATTATTTTCCGGTCTCTATAGCTTCTAGTTTGATGCCCCCACTTACTTTCCAAGAGACTAATTGTCGTTGTGCACCTGGCTGCAATGCCACAAAGGTCAATGTGACAGCAAAAGTATAACTGAGGGTAGAATACCATCCTCCAAACCCATGTGATGCCTCAGAGTACATAGGCCTAATTCTCAGGACTTGTCATTAAGCACCTAGTGCAGTGCAGGGAAGAGGGTTCACAAACATGGCTAATAGTCAGATTTTCAAAAGGTACTTAGGAGCCTACAGATGCAGGTGGGTGCCTACTGGGATTTTCAAAGATGACAGGGCCGGTTAGATACCTAATTTCTGTTTGATTCCAAAGGACTTTAGGCACCTAGCCTTCTTAAGCATTTTTGAAAACCCCACTAGGCATCTATCTGCATCTTTAGGCACTAAATACCTCTGAGAAATCTGGTCCTAAGAGCCATATTCTGACTCCATGCTTACCATTCAAAGTGCTATTGACTGAGAGCTAAAGTAGCCTGGCTACATTTACTTCTGGAAATAGTTCATTTTTTAAATCATATCCCACATTTCAGGTTATTTGTTCTTCCACCAGAAAGAGTTCAGCAGGACAAAAGAAGTAGTTCTTAGGGCTAGCTAGAGCAGAGGGTTAGAGCACTGCTCTTTCTCAGTCTAGGCAATCTGGCTGGTGATCTCATCCCAAAGCCCAGCGGACACCAGGCCTCTCATATTAAATGTAATTGACAGCCTCTGATCAGGAAAGACCTAAGATTAGAATAGCCAGGGCTGTCATAAGTCAGATATAAGATGCTACAACAGGAGGTTTTTGAGGATTATAGGGTCTGGAGTAGGGGGTTAAACTGTAGGTTGGGATTAACATAATTGACAAAGACCTGTCAAGGGAGCCCTCCTTGCAGTAAATGTATTCCATACACACTCATTAAATAAATAAATACAGACACGCTTTATATAAAATAATGAATTACATTTCACAGCATCCCATGTGATATGTTATATCGATTTTATTTATGGGGAAACTGAGTCATGGAGAATTTAAATGACTTCTCTAAGGTCACATAATGGACAATAAAGTTAGGAATCAATTCCCTGTTCTGTGAGTTACCAATATACCGTCCACCTACTTACATTTATCTCAGTAAGATACCAGTACTATCAGTCTGGCAATGTTGCTAACACCTAATAATACACGGTCTTCAAATAAACTATTATACATAGATATACTTGTATACGGAGACATGATTCTATCCATCTGATTAAGTTTTCTACTTGGTCCTTCTCTTTTCCACTACATCTGAGCTACAGCAACTGTTCTACTTGTTGGAAAAACCAATCTCCATACTAGCTGTGTTTCAGAAAGGTAAACTTTTTTACAAGCGTGCTGTTATGCCTTTGACTGAAAATACAGCTGACTTAACAAAACATGTTGTCTCTGACCTGTCTCGTTAAATCCACTGAGATGGCAATTAGCAAGTATTCAGCACAAGCTTGTCATATACCTTTGGTCTGTTTGTATAAGCAGTTGTGTCACCGCTGGATAGATGAAAAGAAAGCAACTGAAAATGAAGTCCCAGTTAAAGAAGCACCTTCGGCACAGTTGTCTTTGCCCGGAAAGTGACAAAGAATAATGAATTCAGGGTTCTCCTGTAACTGGAGAATAAGACAACACACTGGAAAGAGCTTTATCAGAGAAACTCCTGTTCAAAACAGGAGTTTCTGTAGCCATGATACAAATCTCTAGAAAATACACAAAGTACAACTTATTAGGAATCATAAATATTGGCAGCACCAGGAGGAGCGATGCTTTTTGCAACATATAAGCTACCAACACATTTCTCCTGTGCTGATTGACAGGAGCTGTGGTGTCCAGGTGTCCAAAGATGTCAGGAAGCTCTCTTTGTGCAAGCTAAGGTTGTCATGGTTTATTTGACAGACAGCTGGGCTACTAACTTCCAGCAAAGCTTCAGGGGACATCCTTCTAAGTTAACTGGCAATATGACATTCCATAAAACCAGCTCTCTCCATCTGCAGTTTTTACAGTGAGGCAGACCAACATGGAGACAGACCTATGGGGGGCTGCCGAGCACATAGATGAAACAATCCCTCTCTAATTAGATTTTAGTTCCTTTTTGTCAAATAAATTTAGTGTCAGACAGCAGGCTGGCAGAGAAATGAATCCGACAGTCAGATGAGCTATGTTACCTTGCAAGACATATAAAATATGGGTTTCCAAAATGAAAAATTGCCCGAGATTTTATTTTTAGCAAAAAAAAAAAAGATAAAATGTTTAAGTCTGGAAATATAAGAATTTAATTGCATGGTCTTTGTCTGAAGGAAAGAAAACATATTTCAGCGAATTTATTAGCGTTTGTGAAAAGTGACAGCTTGACACTCCTGAAATCTGACATCTTTTGTCCAGAGGTACAGCATGTGAAGGGGAAATGCCGGCTTCCCCTTAATGTACTGTGCTTTAACATTCATCTATGGACCAACTCTGTGATTATAAAGATAATTCAGTCTCCTAGCATGTGGGTGCTCAGCCTGGGGATTCTGAACAGACCTGGAGGAGGAAGGAGGAGAGTTGTAATATCCTTTAAGTTTAGGCTATGAAGAAGGGCAAGGTATCTATTGCCAAACTTGTATATATTGTAACATGGGGTCACACTATAGAAAAAGGTAGAACACCACTGTCCTATCCCATACATTCCTCTCCCCATAAGGACTGCAGTTACAAAGGTAGTTTATGTGATATGGACACTTGTTTACCAGGCACTCAGCTAAAACAACATCTCACAGAGCCGTTGGGCAGCTGACCTTCAGTCTACAGAGGTATTGCTATTGCTCCCGTGACCATCATTCTGAGCTTCACTAAACATTAATTTATCCTCAAAACACCCCTGAGAAATAACTAAGTATCATTATCTGCATTCTAGAGATGGGGAAATGAGGCACAGAGAGATTAAATGTTTTTCTCAGGATCACACAGAAAATCTTTGGTAGAGTCAGGAACTGAACCCCACTCTCCAGAGTCACTGTCCAATATCTCACTGACAGCACCCACCTGCAAGTCCCCTAATGACTTTTCTTTGCATGAAGTCCAGGGAATGAAAAAGCACAGAGACAAAACTACGCTCTCATACCCACACTGGGTCCTACCATGTCAAGGTTGGAGCACATTAGTAATGCAGCTTTGGGACAGGTCACACTGGTTCTACTTGTACCATACTTGTTCTGTAAATTAGAAAGGGGGTAAGGAGAAGCAGGGACCCCCAAATGCAAGAAGTTCAATCTATGTTTCCACATTCAGACCCAGAACTGGAAGAGTAAAGTGAGATTTATAACGAATGGCAAGTCTGAAATAATCTTTGGAGCTCAGGAAAGGTATGAAAAAACAATCCATATCCCACCCTCTGCAGTAAGAAGTGGGCTGTACCCACAAACGCTCATGATGCTATCTACATGTTTTGTTAGTCTATAAAGTGCTACCAGACCATTTGTTGTTTTTTAAGTTTATCTTTATACAAGAAAGTGCTTATGGGGTGCTTTCTAAATTCTACAAAAACCATTGCTTTAATTGTATGGTGAATCTTTGAATTTGTTTCTATTGAAAAATAACAAGCATGTAACCTTGCAATATACTATGTGACTTCAGCAGACATAATTCCTTTCCAGTTCAGTCACTAGAGTGCAGTTTGCTGATATAAATCAACACAGTTGCTTTTCTTGTTCCCTTAACCCCCCACAAAAAAAGAAGTGGAGCGCTAAAGTGCATATTTCAAAAATAAGTTACAGCTGCTAAAATATGCAACATGCAAGAAATAGGACATGCCATTTTAGCCATGTTCCAGATGAATGATAACACTAAGCCACAAGATGTTACCTCTTTGTAAAAAAAAGAGCTATCTAGTAGCATTCAGCTAATATTGGAAGTTGCAGTGCTAAAAGATACTTTCTCAGCAGCAAGGTTTTTATATATTAAATAAAATCTAGTCATATCTAGTACATCCAGTTCCAGAGTTAGACAAGTTATTCACAATGAACTATATATTCAGTGAATTTATCCCTACTGTCAGTTCATGAATTACCTGAAAAGACACTTTCATTTCTAACAATTTGATCATTCAAAATTTACTGTGATGCATTGCTTACTATTCACTACAGCAACTGCTTCCAATATTCACTATTTGTCATTCATACATATGCCGGGAGATTAGTCACTTGTACAGTGTGGTATTGTTCCTGCCACCTGATTGGATGGTTCCTGGTCCAAAAGAGCTTTTAAGATAAAAGAGCAAACAGCTCCACTATAAATACTTCTCCAATTTGCATTAATATTCACGTGAGAAACCATGTTTAGTCCATGTATGCACAAATACTCTACCTTTAGACAAACATGCTTGGGAACAACCGAGTTTAGCTCACATAGTGTTTATGAAAAAGCTAGTAAATGAGGTTGTGAATATCACTGAATACTATCCATAGTATTAATTCAAACTAATTTTTGAATTAGTTTATTTTTTTGCAAACACTGCAAAAAAAAGTGTTTTTCCAGGTGTAAAGTAAGGAAGAAAAATTTTCAAGCCCCAGACAAACTCAAATCACAATATTATTTCAGATAAGGAGATCACCAGTCACTCAACAAACATGACTTGAGTGACCACTCTACAAAACATAGTTGAAAAAAATTTAATAACTTTTCATCTGGTAAGTTGTTCGGGGTCATATAGAATTTCTGGTCAAAACAAGAGAGAGAATCACCCCGAATAACCAACACCACCTAGGAAACAGAAAAATCACACTCTCTCTGGCTTAGTTAATACATATTTATACAAAGTGAAATGGCACCAACAGGAGAGATGAAGAAAGTGAGAGATGGATTTTAGAGTATCATGGTTAGGCCGTCTCATGGCAGTTTCTGCCCCAAATCAACAGAATGAACTATTGGCTATATTTGGGTGAGTATTTCAGTGTATGCACGCATCTCTCTCTTTTACATAAAATTTTTGAAGTCTCATTTTCATTCCCATGAAGAATGAAAATAAATTTCAAAAACCAAGACTTTGTTCTCAAAATAAAATTGGTATTTTCCAGCCAGCCCTAATTTCTATATAAAAATGTTTAAATAGCATCCTTCGATTCTCTAAAGACAGTGTACTCTTCAGAGAGTATATAATACATCAAAATAGAAATGAACAAAACTCTCAGGGTGGCATCCACTCCCAGGCAAGCGTGGCAAGGTGGGGGACACTAAACCCCTGCCCCTCTTGGGAGAGGGAGGAAGTGGAGGGGACCGTAGCAGCACTTCCCCAGCAAGCAGCATCTGCTGCTCACACACCCCCTCTCCAACACCTCCCCTTCCATCCTCCAGCAGGCTGGGGTACAAGTTGTCTCCCTATGAGATGCTGCCACTGCTGGACTCAGCCTGTGCACAGCAGGGAGGGAAGCCGAGCTGCCCCAGCACCCCCTTCCTGCCCACAGGTTCCTGGCACCCTCCCTTGCCTGCTTGTCCCTGGGACCTGGGGTAAGTGAGGCTTCCCTCTGGGATGTCCGTGCCCCTGCAGGAAAGGGCCCACTCTCTAGGCCACAGAGGGCCTTGCTTGAAGCACTTCACCTTCATCTGGCCTGAGACCTTTCAGTGTCACCTCAGAGATAAGGGCTAAGCTTCATGTACCCTGTCTCCTGGGATGACTGCTCTTCTCACTTTTCTTCACAGCTGGACTAGCTGCAAGTGAGGCACGAGCCACATCTCCCATACCAGCCTCCCAACTCCACAAGACTTGCAGGCGCCAGCGACCCCAGGAAGACCTGCAGCAGGAGCACATTGCCAGCCTATGGGCCCTGGAGCGGTCTGTGGAGCAGCAGGACCACAGACTGGATGCACACCTGGAACTGTGCCGCACCGCCTGGCAGGAGCTGTTGCAGCAGGTCCAAAGTGTGTGTGTGGCTTTCAGCACCACCGTTGACTGCCTGGCAGCCGCCACAGAGCAGTCCACGAGCCGCCCCCTGACTCCTGCTGCTGCTCCTGTCCCAGCTCCCACCCTCAACACTCTGGCTTCCTCCACTACCCCACCCCGGGACCACTAAGGGCCCCGCACACAAGGCGGTGGGACCACTCCAGGCAGGTGCCAGTCCCAGCCTCGTCCCTGAGCCTCTCCTCCACCTCCTCCCTCTCCCCTCCCCAATGTTCCCTCTAAGCTGTGCAGCAGGAGAGCTTCTCAGGTGATTAATCAACCCCGCCCAGTCAAGGCTCAGGGCTCCCTGTATGGAGCTGACTGATTGGGCAGGGCTGATTAATCACCTGTGAAGCTGTGCTGCAGTACAGCTTAGAGGGAACATTGCTCCTTGTGCCTCCCAGGTTCTTTCCCCAGTCCCTCCCCAGATACATTTACCCCAAATTTAAAAAAAAAAAAAAAAGTTTATTCTTTCCAAACCAAAAAGTGTGATTTATTGTGTCTACAGGGGAAGGGGAGGGGGGGAGGAAAGTAGGAAGGGAGGGCAGGGGAAGGGAGGGGTGTGGGAGAAGAGGCACAAAGGGCCACTGCAGAGGCCCCTTGTGGAGAGACCCAGCGGAGAGTCTCATAGCTGGACCTGGATAAAACTCTCCCTCAGGGCCTCCCCAATGTTCACAGCCCCTGATGGGCTTGCCGGAAGGCAGCTGTGCACAGCTGCTCAAAGACCCTTGCAAGCTGCTCGGCCTCTGCCCTCCACCATGGCAGGAACGTCTCCCCCTCATTTTCACACAGGTAGTGCAGGATGTAGCAAGCCACCACCAAATGAGGGATGTTCCACTCGCCAAGATCCAGGTGGGTGAGGAGACAATGGAACCTCCCTTTAAGATGGCTGAAGGCACCCTCCATAACCACGTGGGCCCCGCTGAGCCTGGCGTTCAAACGTTCTTTGTTGGGGTCAAGGTGTCCAGTGTATGGCTTCATTAGCCAGGGGAGCAGAGGGTAGGCTGCATCCCCCATGATTCACCTGGGCATGTCCACATCCCTGACCCAGATGTGTGGTTGGGGAAAAAAGTGCCGGCATGCATCTTCTGGAACAGGCTGCATCATGCACCTTCACCAACCACCCAACGCTGATGTCCCTGAAGCAGCCTCAGTGGTCCACGACTGCCTGCAGGACCATGAAAAAGTACCCCTTCTGGTTGATGTAGTCTGAAGTCCAGTGGTCAGAGGCCCGGATGGGGATGTAGGTGCCGTCAATGCCCCCCCCCCCCACACACACACAGTTGAGGAATCCCATAGAGGCAAAGCAGGTGGTGGTCCACGTCACCCAGGCTGATGACCCTGCGCACCAGGAAGGTTTTGATGGCCCTCACTACCTGTAGAAGGAGGCAAACAGAGAATCACAGGGTTGCCAGGGCCCTCGGGAATTCCCCAAATCCAATCCCCCTTCCCACACACCAGGATCAACCCAAATTACCCCATCCCCTGGCAGGGATTTGTGAAGATGGGACTGACAAACCTACCAGGAAGGGAACTTCCACCAACCCCACTTCCTTAGGGAACCCCATTCCAGCAATTCACCACCCTCCTGAGACAACAGCACAAGAGCACCATACCTGCATGAGCACGGTCCTGATGGTCAATCTCTCCGTGTTGAACTGGTTCCTGATGGAGCAGTAGCTGTCTGGCGTGGCGACCTTCCACAGTGTGATGGCAACACACTTCTGGATGCGGATGGCGGGTCGCATGTGGGTGTCCCATCGCCAGAGGGCAGCGGTGAGCCACTCACACAGCTCCAGGAAGGTGTCCTTCCGCATGCGGAAGTTCCAGAGCCACTGCTGGTCGTTCCACCGCTCCATGACGATCTGGTCCCACCAGTCGGAACTGGTGTCCAGTTGCCAGAAGTGGCAGTGCACAATGTGCAGGGGAGAGTGGGAGGGGCTGTGCTGCATGAGCAGCATGAAGAGAGAGGAGAGGAAGTGCCCCGCAGGGAGCGGCAGGTCCTGTTCCTCCAGAGCCACGTGGGCAACATGCAGTAATTGTATCAGGAGGTACAGCATGAGGTCTAAGAGCTGACAACTGCTATCCAGCAGGTCTGGCTCCATGGCTGAAGTGCTGTGGTGTCCGCAAGGGCAAGCAGAGCACGCAGTGGGAAGAGTTTGCTGTCCCTCAAGGAGGTAAGCAATGGAGAAGCACCTAAGACATGTCTATACGGGGAGGTCCCTTTAAGCACAAGCCTCCACTAGCCTCAGTCAGCAGCTCCAGGAAGTGACTGCTGTCCTGATGCCCTGCCCAAAGCGCTTCCAGGGGGCTTTAAATGCAATTGAGGTGCCAATCAGTGTAGACATGCTATTTCAAAATAAGCTATTTCAGAATTTTTATTCCGAAATTGCTTATTTCAAAATTATTACATGTAGGACTTTCCCATAAAGAACAATTCATAATAAGAAACCCAGATGTAGAGTGACAACAAACAGACTGAACTCTTCATTTATGAAAGTAAAATAGTGGGTCTCCCACACACTCTTTTGGAATTCCTAATCAGAAATTCTTAATCGGAATACAAACCCCGCCTTGTAATTTAAAAAAACAAACAATCATTTTCCATTCTTTTTCCCTGATGTGGAATCCTCCCACTCTCAACTCATGCACCAGCACTGACCCCTCCATGAACCAAGGAGTAAATATATTCAAGGTGTACAGCAAGAATCAGGTCTTTATCATGCTAGAAAAAGACTCAGTTTATGAGATACAATTATTTTAATCCCCTAATGGAAACTGCTTCCTAGAGAAGTGACACATTTTATCTAACAATAACCAGTCTTTAATCTAAACTACAGCATACCTGGAATTCTGTACCTGTGAACTTGACAAGCCTGTGAAAGAGCCCAGATTTAGAAACTTGAGGGACTGAGTACTGACAGACAGACAGCAGTAAGACAGCCATGCTCTAAGCGGAGCAATTGACATCATCCTGCCAAGTGCTGGATGATTAACAGGGTTGGAGGTCCCAGCTCCATCAAAAGATGAGTGTGTCTTAGAGTGAGATACACCAGGTTCTAAAAGTACCCACAAGAATATGTATGTATGTTTCATATTTGTGGAGGCAGACACGGATATGGAGAAGTAAGTAATAGATCAGTAATGCTTTCTGTCCCTTGTCTGCGTCTGAACTCACATAGACAACACACACATGCATATTGTGGCAGTCATCATCCAAACTTGGTGTATTTCCATCTAATAATAAGACACACTCACCTCCTGATGAAGCTCTGACTCCCATGCTGCCCTGTTAATCATCCAGCTGTTGGTGGGATGATACCAGTCATGCTCTTTGGAGCATGGCTGTTTGACCTCAGCTGTGTGTTTCAGCCTCCAGTCACTCAGGAAAGAGAGCACAGGTTGGCTCCTGATCTTGGAGCTGCCACATGGTGATCACACCAGCTTTCAGCCAAGACACCAGGTTGACTCAGATGGGCGGAGAGGAGGGGGGAACTTGTGATACACACACCTAACTCCCATTCCAAGTATTTAGAAATCCTATGAACCAATTATCATTGTTTATGTCTGCATAAAGGTAGAGAAAAAAAACAACTCTAGAATCCAGTGAGTATTTTTCACAGATCCTTCTGAATATAGGTCACATCTAACTAGGCAAATACTGTTAATCATACTGTTAATAGGATTCAATAAAACAGCATCCTCAGCTATTCTCCTCTCCCCCCACACTTCCTCCCTGAAAAGCACAGTACTTTAGAAAACACAAAACTCCTCTGAGGCATGTTTGCAGTGACAAATTAATGAATTACCTATCTCCTGAAGAAGAAATAAACATGCTAAACTAATTAAATGTCCTTGTGTTTAGAACAATCAAGAGCAGGATAACAGCAATCAAAGGAGAAAAAGAAATTAACCTCACTGCTAAGTTCTCATTGGCAAAGCTTGGAAATGATTTATTAAAGATTAGGTTGCTTTTGACAGCTCTCATCTATTTAAAACATAAGACCTGCCATGATGGAAAAGAACCACCTAGCTGGTGTCCTGTCTCTGACAATGGGCCGTGCCAGCTGCTTGCTCCAAGAGAAGTTTAGAAAAAAAAATCCTTGCTAAAGTTATTTGCCTGAATCAAGTGACACAGAAGTGAGTGCCACTGAACAGGCAAGTTTAAATTAACCAGGATTCAGCCAAGCCATGATTCATTCAGAAATGGGGGTTTTATGCCAACTAACAGTTCGCCCATTCCACTGCTGACTCAATACGCCAACACAATATAAAGTAGCTTCTGGGCTGCTGTAAATTGCACAGGGCTGATGAGGGTCCCAAGGCATTATTCTGGGAGTTAGGGTTCAACAGAGTGGAACAGTTTTCTGGCCAGTCCCCCACCATGCCTTCTAACCTCTGGTCCAGCACTAGATTTACAGCCTTTTGCATTGCAACAGTATTCACACAGAAGCTATAGCACGGCTGAAAATCTCACTCTATCTTTTAAATCCATTTGAGTGTTATATAAAGATTCAAGCTGATCATGAGCATCTCACTGCTAACCCAGAAATCTACTACACAAAAAGGAATGCCAGAGATTACCATTTACTTTTTTTTTTTTTTTTTTTACAGTTAGCAATGATCAACATTCATTCAACTGTACTTTCATTCAGTTGATCCCAGTAAATATACTGGGACAACTCCTCTGTAGACTAAATTATCTTCTTCCTATCCTACTGCTAATTCATTACTCTGCTATGTACTAGCCATTGTTCTTATCAAAGAGAATAATTCCAAATAGCCATAGGGTCAAGAGTGACCCAGACAAATTGGAGAACTGAACCAAAAAAAATCTGATGAGGTTCAACAAGGACAAGCGCAGAGTCCTAAACTTAGGAAAGAAGGATCCCATGCATTGCTACAGGCTGGGGACTGACTGGTGAGGCAGCAGTTCTTCAGAAAAGATTACAATGGATGAGAAGCTGGATATGAATCAACAGTGTGCCCTTGTAGCCAAGAAGGCTAACAACATATTAGGCTGCATTAGTAGGAGCACAGCCAGCAGACCAAGGGAATTAATTATTCCTCTCTATTCAGCATGGGTGAGGCCACATCTGGAGTATTATATCCAGTTTTAGGCTTTCCACTACAGAAACGATGTGGACAAATTGGAAGGAGTCCCGTGGAGGGCAAAGAACATGATTAAGGGCTGGGGCACATGACTTATGAGGAGAAGCTGAGGGAACTGGGTTTGTTTAGTCTGCAGAAGAGAACAATGAGGGGGGGATTTGATAGCAGCTTTCAACTACCTGATGGGGGTTCCAAAGAGGATGGAGTCAGGCTAGTCTCAGTGGTGGCAGATGATAAAACAAGAAGCAATAGTCCCAAGCTGCAGTGGGGGAGGTGTAGGTTGGATATTGGAAAAAACTGTTTTACTAGGAGGGTGCTGAAGCACTGGAATGGGTTACCTAGGGAAGTGATAGAATCTCCATCCTTGGAGGTTTTTAAGACCTCGCTTGACAAAGCCCTGGCTGGAATGATTTAGTTGGGGTTGGCCCTGCTTTGAACAGTGGGGTGGACTAGATGACCTCCTGAAGTCTCTTCAAACCCTAATCTTCTAAGACCAATCTTGCTAGGGAGTCTAACTCATTCAAATTACAAATTAATTGAAGTAAATTATTATTATCATTTGTAAAATATATTAATTTCTTTCCTTAGGCCCCAATTCAGCAAAGCAAGTAAGTAAGTATGTACTTAACTATGAGCACATATGTAATCCCATACCTATTCAGCAAAGCAAGCTCCTGCTTATGTTCCATCAACTTCTGCCAGACTGTCTTCTTCCTTATACTATCTAGAGTGTGTCCATGCAACCCAACTGTACTACCTTACCAACACAGCATTACCCAGGTGCAAACCTCATCGCATGCCTTAAGTGACACCATACGAGGTGGAAAGATTTCAGAAAACTCACTTTTAACATTAGCCCACCTAATCAACAGCCTGAAAACAGAAAAATACACAAAGAAAAATGAGCATCTCAAATTCTTCTAATTCTCTGTGGGAGGGACTGTGCAGAAGCAGACTGTGAAGAACTTCAAAAAGATCTCACAAAACTGAGTGACCGGGCAACAAAATGGCAAATGAAGTTTAATGTGGATAAGTGTAAAGTAATGCACGTTGGAAAAAATAACCCCAACTATACATATAATATGATGGGGGCTAATTTGGCTACGACAAATCAGGAAAGAAATCTTGGAGTTATCGTGGATAGTTCTCTGAAAACATCCACACACTGTGCTGCGGCAGTCAAAAAGGCAAATAGAATGTTAGGAATTATTAAGAAAGGGATAGAAAATAAGACACAGAATATCTTACTGCCCCTGTATAAAACTATGGTACACCCACATCTTGAGTACTGTGTACAGATGTGGTCTCCTCACCTCAAAAAAAGATATTTTGGCCTTGGAAAGGGTTCAGAAAAGGGCAACTAAAATGATCAAGGGTTTGGAACAACTGGGATTTTTCAGTTTGGAAAAGAGGAGACTGAGAGGGGATATGACAGAGGTATATAAAATCATGAGTGGTGTGGAGAGAGTGAATAAAGAAAAGTTATTCATTAGTTCCCATAATATAAGGACTAGAGGACACCAAACAAAATTAATGGGTAGCAGGTTTAAAACTAATAAGCAAAAGTTCTTCTTCACACAGCGCATAATCAACCTGTGGAACTCCTTGCCAGAGGAGGCTGTGAAGGCTAGGACTATAACAGAGTTTAAAGAGAAGCTAGATAAATTCATGGAGGTTAGGTCCATAAAAGGCTATTAGCCAGGGGGTAGGAATGGTGTCCCTGGCCTCTGTTTGTCAGAGGCTGGAGACGGATGGCACGAGACAAATTGCTTGATCATTGTCTTTGGTACACCCCCTCCAGGGCACCTGGCACTGGCCGCTGTCGGCAGACAGGCTACTGGGCTAGATGGACCTTTGGTCTGACCCAGTACTGCCATTCTTATGTTCTTATGAGGGTGGGGGACTCTTTGGGCACATCTATACTGACTGGAAGATTGATGCTCCAATCATCAATCTTCTATCATTTGATTTAGCAGCTCTAGTATAGACCTGTAAATTGAATGCTGAGGGCAGCTCCCGCCAGCATCTGGTACTTCTCATTTTGCGAGGAGTATGAGAAGCCGATGGAACAGTTTGCTCCCGCCAGCCTCCCGCAGTGTGGACACCACCAAGGCTCGGCTTAAGTTAAGCCGACTCTAGCTACTCATTTTACATAGTTGGAGTTGCGTACCTTAAGCCAATCTTCCTGGTCTAGTGTAGACCAGGACTCAGATTCTTACTTCTGCTCTTAGATATTGAACCATTTTCTCTAACTCCCTCTCCACTGTCTTATATTACCTTGGTCCTCCTTATGCTTTTTCTTATATAGTAAGTGTGTTTGACAGTTTCAAAGAGTTGGTACTGCATGTGCACACACAAAGATTTCTTTAGACATTCATATTTCTAAAATCAGAAATTGATGCCTTTTAGCACTTTTGTAGCTCACACAGACAAAAGTTGTGAATATCGCTGCACTCATCACACACTCCCCGCTAGAAAACTCATTATTTACTAAGCAGACAACAACAACATTTTTTCTGCATGCAGAGTTTAACAGTAAATAATCACAGTATATCCACAGTGCTCCTTTTATGACCCAAGTAAGTCAATTACTTCATGTTTTTCAGGTAGCCAATGCTAATTTTTCTGACAAATCCAAATAGTTATATTGCTTTAAATCAACTGCACAGCTCAAAAAAGATATTCATATGGATCATCCCAACTCAGCATATACTCAAAGATCTAGACATCCAACCTGCTATACTCATCTAAGGGTATGTCTACACTACAGAGTTTTTTTCAGAAAAACAGCCATTTTTCCTAAAAATCTTCATTTATGTCCACACTGCAATCACGTTCTTTCAAAAAAAATCAAAAGAACCGAACAGGTTTTCCAATATTGGTAAACCTCTTTCTACAAGGAAGAAACCTTTTTCTGAAAGAGCTCTTTCGGAAAAAGGCATGTGTAGACAGGGAAGAGGGAGTTTTTTCAAAAGAAGAGGAAAGAGGAAAAAGCACAGGTGCCCTGGTGGCCACTCTGTCCACAGTAATCACAATTTAAATGCAAGATAGCATCCATTCAGTGTTGATGCTATCTTTCGAAAAAGCAGATCACTTTTTCAATGCACTTCAGCAGTGTGGACGCTCTCTTTTGGAAGAAGTTTTTTTGGAAGATCTCTTCCAGAAAAGCTTCATCTGAAAGAAGCCTGCAGTCTAGATATAGCCTGAAAGTGTGAGTACTCAACCCACAGAGTAAAAAATCAAGGTATGTTATATCCAAGTCAGGATTCAAAACACTCTACTGTTCATAATGCAAAAACAATATTCCTCAGCAGTATCCTTTTATGATTTTCTGGCTCAAAAACTCTGCCAAAGATAGATATTTTAAGAGTTGCTTAGAACAGAGATTGGATACACATCTATCTATGAACCAATGGAATACAACTGTATGCAATTTGAGATGGGTCAGAGAAACAATTTTACATCGGATGCCATATTGGAGCCCCCCCTCTTTAATTTCATATTCTGGAAAGCTGGAGATTACCTGGTAACAAGGCAGCACAGTTTTAGTGTGCAGTTTTAGCGATTAAAAATTAATCCTGCAAAAAATGGAAAAGTCAATCCCCATGAAATACTGATGCCTAATTCAGTGATAGGGCTGACCTCACAGCTAGCACACGACTGGCACTCTGCTGAAAGGGAATGCCTGGAACATTAAAAAGCAATTTGGGCTGACTAGTTAGAGGTCTATGATTAACGCAGACTCTGAAGACAGGTATGGCGCTTCCCTTCCCCAACTTTGATCCTAACTCACTTTATTTACTTTGGGTATTATGATGAATCTGGTATGTTGTACAGTAAAGTCTTGATTATCCAACCTAAACGGGACCGGAGGATGGTCGGATAATGGAAATGTCAAATAATAGGGACGGCGCT
The DNA here is from genome assembly GCA_032595735.1 of Pelochelys cantorii. Taxonomy (NCBI): domain Eukaryota; kingdom Metazoa; phylum Chordata; order Testudines; family Trionychidae; genus Pelochelys; species Pelochelys cantorii. The sequence continues at coordinate 244,184,361 of CM064326.1, forward strand.
GGCTCGTGGTGGGGCGGGGGCCCGGCGCGCTCTGGCCAAGGGGCAGGAGCAGAGCAGCAATGGCAGCAGCGGTGGCAGCTGGGGGGGAGGGGTCTCCCAGGCAGGCTCCGCTCTTTGTCTCGGCGGCGGTTGGGGCATGTGCTATCCCCTCCCCGGCGGATTCCGGATGCTGCGTCCTCCCCCTTCCTCTTCCTCCCTCCTCCCCCGGGCCACCCGGACATGCCCAAGGCCCCGGCGCTCCTGCCTCTCCTCAGCCCAGTGGCGGCGGCGGCCCCTCCCCTTCCCTTCCTGCCTTGGCCCAGAGGGGCAGGCCCCTGGACTCCCCCCTTGCTCCGGCTGGGAGCCGGGCTCGCTCTGCAGGGGGGCGGCTCCCTCCCTCTCCCCCCTCCCCAGCCCACAAAGTTTTGGGAGGGGGAAGCGGGTCCAGGCCCGCTCCTAAAAGCAGAGCCGCTAACGTGGCAGGACGGCCAGGATCAGGCCCCGAGCGGGGAACGGGCCCAGCACACCTGAGCACCAGGCGAGCCCGCAGCGCGGGCATGAGCTGCCCCAGGCGTGGGGTGGGGAGGTAAGGTTGCCGAGCCCACACTGCGTGTGCCGGGCTGAGGGGAGCCCCCGCAGACCTGCCAACCAGAGCTCCTGCCCTGCCCTGGAAAAAGGGAAAGCAAAGCCACTGTGGTGTGAAGCGTCCCTGGAGCCCCTTGTCGTCACATAACGGGCAGCACCGTCAGATAAAACGGAATGTCGGAGGAGTGAAGGTTGGAAAATCGAGACTCTACTGTATTTGGAAAAATTAATAAAAATATATAAATGTAGTCTCTCTTTCTCTCTCTCGCTGTATATTATTTCTTTCATATTTTTGCCATCCAAAATTTAAGACTTATCCTGACCACAGACATTGCTCCAGAAAATCTAAAGGCTATCTAGGGTGCTGACTCTATCCCTGAAACTCCACAGAATCCTTGCTGCTGTACTGTGCTCATTGGAATACACGTACTTTACACACATCACCCAACAGACAAGGAGCATTTGAATCTCAAAGCAATCACAACCCAAATCAAACTTCCCTAACTCCTCTTGGGTTCTTACTTCAATTTATCAGACACATTAATTGGCAGTCATAGTGCAGCTGCATGTTTAATCTATTTTTACAGATTTCAAGATGCAATATATCTTTGACTTACAAATTAGCTTGGGTCCCATATGTCTCAGAGATTACTGTTCTCTTTCTGCCTTATCCTGACAGTTGAGTTCAGCTGGGATACGCAGTCTAACAGTACCCAGATTTGGAAATCACTCTCCTTGGATAGCTCTTGATCCTGAAAAACACTCCCCTGCTCCTTAATCCCTAAGTTTGTTAAGGGCATGCAGAAAGCATTTTCCTAGGATTCTTCATGGGGTTTGCTTTGAGGGGTGCACCTGGTTTTGTTAAATGGGAGTGGGTTGTGTGTGTGTGTATGTGTTAATGTTAATGTTCCTCCTAGAGCTGCATGAATAACTTATAGCAATTATGCATGATGAATGGAGAATATTTTCTGGTTTGTTAAATATCAATGAGCTGCTTTACATTTTATAAATGCATTTGTTCTTTTTTTAAAACTATTCACTGAATGCTTTAGTAAGTAATTCTTGGTTTGCTGACGATTTGTGTCCACTTTGTGGCAAGTGCTCAATATTAACAAATAGAAGTGCCTTGGTATGTTTTTACTGCAATACACACAGCAATGTTGCTGTTCCATGATTGTCTGAGTGTAACTGTTAGAATCAAGTGTCCGCTGTGAATATTCACAGTGGCAGCCCTGAAATTCATTGTTCTCTAATACAAAACAAATTACATTTCTTATTTGACTGAATAGTTTAAACAATGTTTTTTAAGTCAAGCTGTAAAGATAGGGTTGACATATTACATGGTGGTTGATTTTATTATAAATGTGCCCATGGTTAACAAGAAGGCACATCCTTCTTTTAGGAATGAATAAATAAAGCAATAGCTGATAATGTGTGCTTACTTTTTTAAAAAATCACCAATTCTCCACATTTTTATATAGATGTAGGATTCTTAAATGATTGGGCTACAGATCATTCAGTTTACAACACTGGAATTACTGATAGTCAAAATACTGCCAGGCAGGAACTATTTTATTTCCTGGTGCAATTCCAACTAGAACAATAAACTTTCCCTTTTAGACCTAGGTGCTAGAAGAAGGGATGCTGCTGCATCCCTTGGCTTGAAGTGGTTTCCATTATATACAGAGTTATTTGGTTCAATGCCTCTCAGCACCTCTCTCAGCACAAATTGGTTCAGCACCACTACAGAAGTAAATTTCTAGTTTTTACCAGTTAGAACAAGAAACCATATGCTAGGAGTATGGGGTGAAACTGAATTAGTTTTGGTTAAAACTGAAAACCAAAAATCTGAATTTTGAATCTTGTAAACTCATGAAAGAGAGATGCTATTCACTTAAACTCCAGTATTCCCAGGGATGTTGTGTGACCATCAGAAAAATAACTTTTATCTTTATAAGACAAATGCATTTTCCAAAAATGCAAGTACGGGTTCAGAAGTACAGTTCTAGCTCCTCAATAACTAGTTGGAAACTGTACTAGAAACTCATTAATGAACATGGCTATGGACCTACCAAATACACAACCATGAAAAACATGTAATGGACCAAGAAATCTGGTCTCCCCCATAAAATCTGATCATTTGTATGCTTTTGCTATACTATACAGATTTCACAGTGGAGACCAGTGTTTCTCAAATGTGGGATCCTGTCCCAAAACGGAGTTTTGGGGAAGTCACAAGGTGATTTTAGGTTGGGGGAGGGTCAAAGTATTACCATCCTCCCTTCCATGCTGCCTTCAGAGCTGGCTGGCTAGAGAATGGTGTCTTTTGACTGGGTGCCTAGCTCTGAAGGAAGTAAGCACTGCAGAAGTAGAGTGTCAATGCCCTGCCATGCCACCCTTACTTCTGTGCTGCTGTCTTCAGAGCTGGGATTCCAACCAGCAGCTGCTGCCTTCTGACCAATCAGCTCTGAGGACAGCGCCATCGCCAGCAGCACAGAAGTAAAGGTAGCAGTATTGCGACCCCACAAAGAACCATAATAACCTTGCAACCCTCCCAAGTCCTTTTTGGGTCAGGACCAGTGTTCCCTCTTGCAGGGAGCTGACTGGCTGGGCAGGGCTGATTAATTACCTGTGAAGCTGTGCTGCTGCCCAGCTTAGAGGGAACACTGGTCAGGACCCTCACAATTACAACACTGTGAAATTTCAGATTTAAATATTTGAAATAATGAAATTTACTGCATTTAAAATTGTGAAATTGATCAAAATGGATCATGAATTTGGCAGGAACTAGACATGCCATTGAATAAACAGAAGCAGCAACATCTGCATAAGCCAAGCAAATGCTCTGGATATGTATCTGAATATTTAACAATGGCTATGTTTGAGACATGTGCTTCTAGAGGAACCCCAGAAAGTCTCATTAATTTCTCCTGGCCTGGAAGGAAAATAGCCATGTCTCATTCCAGCACCTGTCAGTGCTTCTCTAAGCATTTGTTGCAGGAAGAAGGTGGCATTTGAGAGATGCTTTCTGCCTCTTCTGGGGGGAGCTAAGAAAAATGTGCTGTCTTCAAAGCACACCTGCAGGACAGATTCAACCCCAGCAGCCAGAGAATGAAGCTGTGCTTAGGACTTGGCATCCAGCTTGTGCAATGAAAAAGGAAGATCAGATAAAAAGAAACAACTCCTGCTCTAGGCATTTATAACAGCATTGCCAAATCTGCTCCTTTGGGACACAGACAGTCTTGATGCACTGTTGCTAGGATGGTGGGTTCAGTAGAAGAATGCAACAGAGTAAAGTGAAGGGAAGCAGACAAGACACTGTTGAAAGGGAGGAAAGAAATGGAAAGAAAAGGCAGAGTACTCACATAGTGAAGGAATCAGGGGGAGCTGAGACTCTTCTCAGGTCTGCAGAGTGCACTTTATGGATACTATAGGCAGCAGGAAATGAGCGGCCAAGACAGAGTCAGTCAGCACAACAGCATGGACAGACAAGGAAGAAGCCAAGTGAGAGAAAGAGAAAGAGACATACAACATTTAAACAAAAACTAAAGGAATGCATCACTCAAAAATTGAATGAAAACACATGCAAAGCGCCAAGATTGCACTACAGAGGCAGCAGCACCAAAAATGGGCAAACAGAACAAAATACAATGTTCACTGTAAAGTGACACAAAGGTCTTTTCTGAAGGCTATGCACAGGCTAATGGCAAGCAATGTGCAAGGTTACACTAGGAGAGGTTTCTGGGCCATGGTCCCACAGATACTGAAAGATCTTAAGCCAGCAAAGTTTGAAAAGCTTGTGATTACACCTTCCACCATGAGGTGTAACAGTTAACTCGAACTAAGGACTTAGTTCGAGTTAACGTTTGACTGCCGCGTGTAGCCGCGGGCAGTTAGTTCGGACTAGGGGGATTTAAAAATGGCGCCCCGGATGGGAAGATGCAAATAAAGCCCAGGATATTTAAATCCCGGGATTCATTTGCAGCTTCGAATGCCTACATTAGCGTCCCTAGTTCGAACTAGGGGGCTAGTGTAGACATACCCTGAAAGAGCAAACAATCTGATCCAAAACATGATGTGATGGAGTAAGGATGTTAAGGACTAGTCGACTGGTCGACTATCCAATAAGCAAATGCTTATCGGATAGTTGAGTTGACAAATCGATTCCCCCCCCACCCGCTGTCTCTATCAGACAAAGGTAGCAAAGAGGGGTGAGAAGAGGGAGTACATCAAAGCAGCAGTGCCGCATAGAGCCCGTACTGAGCTCCATGTGGCGCTGCCGCTATGAAACACCGCCTCGGCATTTCAAAGCAGCAACGCATAGAGCTGATCCCAGGCTCTCCTTAAGGGGCAGCACTGCCCTTTTGAAATGCTGCCTCAGTGATTCAAAGCGGCAGCACTGTACAGCTGAGCTCAGGCTCTGTGAGGTGCTGCCCCTCTGAAATGCCACTGTGGTGTTTCAAAGGGTAGGTGCTGCTTTGAAACGCCAAGGCGGCGCTTCAAGGGGGCATTGCTGCACAGCTGAGCCTGGGATCAGCTGTATGGCGCTGCCCCTTTGAAACACCACCATGGTATTTCAAAGCAGCAGCACCGCGTGGAGCCCAGGGTCAGCTGGGGACTCCCCAGATGATCCCAGGTTCCAGCGCAGCATTTCAAACTGTGAAGAGCCCAGAGTGAGCTGGGAGTCCCCAGATGTGGGCTCTGAGGAAATGCCACATGGAACCCGGGGTCCGCTGGGGTGTCCCCAGCAGACCCTGGGCTCCGTGTGGCATTTCAAAGCAGCAGAGCAGCATGGACCCCAGGGTCAGTGGGGGACTCAGACTTCCCGCTGGTCCTGGTCTGCATGCAGAGATCTGCATTCTTCCTTTGAAATGTACAAGAGCCCCAGCGGAAATGCCTATTGACTAGTTGATGGAAATTCCATTGACTACTTGATTAGTAAATGACTCAATATTTAACATCCTTATGATGGAGTTGCCTCCTTAAATCTGCCAACTTTCGTTAACATTTATAAAAATTCACTTAATTGGAATTCCTCTATCCACAAGGGCAAAACGCTATCTCTAGTCTTCCTTAATATATCTTAGAGATCCATGCATATAATTTACAGTTACTCCTAAAGCTGGCTTCTTTAGTTTCTATACCCAAAGGCAGAGCTACTCAACTTTGGAAGCCCCAGGGACCACAATGATACTCACAGCACATACTGAAGGATGCAACATAAGTGTGGTTGCATATACATGTAAATATGTATGCAAATATATGCAAATAGCTTATTTTACACTAACGGACATGAATACAAAGATTAAGGCAAGACTACCCAACACGCAGGCCCTTTTAAGTCAGTTCTGCTGATATTAATAAATTGCAAAATTTACCCGATTTCCACCCATATGACAGCACTTTTAATGACCAATGACAGTCCAGGAATGTAACTACTAAAACACATAGCAACAGAAGACCATTATGTTGACTACTTTTTTGTTTTGGCTCCCACCCGCAGGCCATGTGTTGAGCCCCACATAAACCCAAACTATACCACAGGCCACAAACAAATGGGTCAGGGGCCACATGCGGCCTGCGGGCCACGTGTTGAGTAGCCCTGCTCTAAGGAGTATGGTATTTCTCTCAATGTCCCAATGGAATGCTTCTATATTTAACTTCTGGAACAATTTTTATTTCATAATGCATATCATTCTTCTTTAACCCTAGCTGAAAGCCAAATACTCTTTCTGTACGGTTTTGTATGCCTCTGATTAGCTACAACTTTCAGAGCAGTATTTTAAACTGGGATTTTGGGTCAGAGAGTGACTCTGGGAAAACTGAGTATCGGTATCCTTTCTAATTCCTTTTCAGTGGCTTCCATATAAAACAATATTGTTCGATTTGTAAGCAAAACCTACCCGCCAGCATGGCATGCTTAGCCTGATTTCTAAAAACCAAGCTGCATTCTGTTTCATGCATCAAGAAGAGAGATTATGGAATCAGAACTTAGCTGGCAAATATTTTAATGATACATGCTGCGGAACACTGTTCTGCAGCAAAATTGACTTTGCTAGTCTGGCTAAAGTAAAGTCTTGCTTTTGCCAATAAGCTTAACAAACGGACTCTGAAGACAAATGGAAATCAGGTATGAGAAATAAACAAATTTACCATTTCCCTGTTCATGACTCCATGATCTGCCTTTTTTCCTTGCACCATTCCTGAATGCAAACAGTATCAATCAACATGGAACAATTGTCGCAGCTAAAAAGTCACTTCTGGATTGAACCTCTTTACTGGCTCATTATTATATCCCCATTATGTGTAAAGGTATATAAAATGAGGCACAAGCTATGCCTTCTTTTATGTTTGGAAAGCACCTATCAGAAACAAGTAATAAAGTGGCAGAAACATTATTAGTATGACCATGCTGTCGTCAAATTGCCACACAAACATTCTTTTTTAACTTTTAAAACAATTTTCTTTTATTTTTAGGGTTGCCCAGGGCCTGGTTTTTTACCAGAAAATCCAGTTGAAATGTGGACCTGACTGTTGGGTCAGATGTATTGACTGGACATCAAAAGTCCAGTTACTGTGGGCTAGGGGTGAAGGGAAACACTGGGTCATCAACACTGACTGGGCAGGGACAGGCATGGTCTGCCACCTACTGGCAGGCAGGCTCCATGTCAGGCTACAGAAGTTCCCAGCCCAGCCCTGAAACAGAGGGAGCCCCGCTCAGCAGAGCAAAGTGGAACTTGAAACAGCACAAGTTTCAAATAGGAAATATTCAATAATGAACTGAATACTCAATGATGAACAATGAAGACACCATGGGATCTTTTCAGAAATTATTCTATGAATAATTTCAGATAATGAATACATTTGAGAAGATCACAATCTGTTCATGGACAACTCAGTAACCGCAGAAGAAGTGAAATTCATTGGATAAATTATTCATTGCCAATTATTTGCCCAGGTCAGGTCAGGTGGAATGCAATACACAGGAAACTGTCTTAGCCTCTAATAACTGAAGGCCTGAATGAGGCTATTAGTGCTGTTGCTGTCAAACAAGGAAATTCTACTTCAGCTTAAATGGTTCAACAGCACTGCTAGATTTGGATTCCTGGTTCAGATTCTATTCAGGAGCAGATTTCTTGTTCATTCTCCTTCTATAACCTTTAAGACATGTTACTCTAAAAAACAAACATTAAATGTTGCCCACTCTCCCACATCTTGGGATGAGAAGATTTGTGAAATGACAGAGAACGGAGATGGCCCTTAAATAGCAGGGTAACAAGCATGGTACAAAAATTCAGATTAGGTTAATGGATGAGAAGATAGATAAAATAGATTAGTTCACACTGTGGAGACTACTCCAGATTATAGATATAGATATAGATATAGATATAGATATAGATATAGATATAGATATAGATAAGCTGCTCTCTGCAGGCCGGCCATTTATCAGTATGTCACATTAAAATATGAAGGAAGGAAAAGTTAGGTCTGCCATCTTCCTAATATCAACTGACAGCTCACATCCTATGCCAGGAGGTAAATGAATGTACTAATCAGCACAACAAAAGAAAGGCAACTCAAACATCCAGAGAAACCAAAGGAGCCCATTTCATAGCACTAGTCAAGGGAATGTCAGATGCCCACAATGACCTTCCTCTTCAGTAAGAAAGGTCCCCAGTGTTCTGCCCTTTTCTAAGGTTAAAAAATATATATGACACAAGGATACACTGACTGTTTCTGTTGAATTTTCTCACCTGAGCAACTTGGCTTCAAATCCTGCTTAGGTTCACCACTGTAACATCTATTAATATCAACTAAAGATTTCAGCAGATGAAGGCCAAAACCACTAGACCTTAGAATACTCAGATTCCAAGCCAGAAGAGACCACGGTCTAATTCTCCTGTATGACACCAGCTAGAGAATTTCCCCAAAACACTTCCTAATGAGGATCTTTGGGGAAAACATCTAGATTGAAAAGTTGCCAATGATGAAGAATCAACAATGAATCCTAGTTAATTGTTTAATTAGTTAATTGCCCTTACTGTTAAAAAAAAATATGCCTTGCTTCCAGTTTGAATTTGTCTCGCCTCCATTTGCCAAGCATTAGGTGATGTTATATACCTTTCTCTACTAAACTAGAAAGTCCATTATCAAATATTCATTCCTCACATAGGTACTTATAGGCTGTAATTATCTCATTCCTTAACCATCTCTTTGTTAAGTTAAACAGACTTTGCCTTTTCACTCTAAATATACTGTTTGGCTACCTCTGCTTATGAAGAGAGGTTTCTGGTCATCATAGCATTAGAATAAGAGCAAAGGGAGAAATATATATTGCTCACCCCAAACATCTTCTTCTAGCCACTTATTAACACATTTATATTTTCTAAAGCTTAGCAAAATTCTGATATTTTAACATTTGTTTTCATCCTAAAATAAAAGAAAAAAATAAAGTTTAATTTTTTTAATGCAATGCTGAAAAATGTATATTCAGAAACACTGAATTTTGTTTCAACATTTTTGATTGACACTCCTGAAATCTAAATGTTTCATTTAATTTTATTGAATTGATGCAAAGGCTTCCTTTTGAGTCAGATCAGCCTTAAACTGCATTGCCCTAGCATTCTGCTTTATAGAAGTTGTAGTTCAGGTACCCATTGTGTCCTATGAGCCAGGCAAACAGTATTCACAGGTTCTGAATGAAGACACTGTAGGAATATATAGGCAGCTCTTTGAGACTGAGGAGAATAATAGGGGAGGGAAGGGGCAGGAGGAAGAGGATATCTCTGTTGCATTCAATCCTTCTAGAATGCACAGAGACAAAAATGGTTCTGATTTTTTATAAAATAGTGTATATTTTTAGCTATGTACACAAAGTTAAAGTACAAAGGAGAAGTTTTGGGGTAACTAATCTGTTATAATTAATTTACTTTTTGTACTTTTCTATTCGAAATACCTTCCTCCAGAAAGTTTATCCCTTTATCAAAGATTCACCTGAAAGATTCTTACAGTTAGATCCTGTCATAAAGTTCTATCAAGATGGTTTTTGATGGAAAACTGGATTTTCAACTCAATGAAAATTTACAAAAAATCCAAAATTCAAACACTTTTCAGTTTCTAGGTTTTTCAACAAAGTCAACATTTTCAACGAAAATAAAATCAACTAACACTCACCACAGTATTTCAGGGCATGTGTTTTGCATTGATGCACAAAAACTGTTTTCATTCATAACAGGTACACATCCTAATTGTATATATAGATTTGACTGCCTTTGAAAAATCATCAGCAGGGCAGATGGTAAACTTATCATTCCTAGCAAACCCAGAAAGCTATGAAAAACAGAACTCCAAAACAACATACTATGGGAAGTCAGAAACCGAGTAAGAAACTTAAAGAAAAGAAAACTTTCTCTCCTGTCGCTACATCAGACAAAATTCCAAAGGGAATTTCTGCTATTAACCTCCTCCTTGAATATCATCAAAGAAATTAATAATAGCTTGCAGAATTAGTGTGATGTGAGATTATTTTTAATCACTATGTGTGCAGAAAGCTTAAGAAAAGCTTCCAGCAATTGCAGGTGCGGTGGCAGGCTCATTTAGTAATCTCACATATCTATAATTCACAGGGTGCACATCCCCCCAGTCTGAGGAGAAAAAGCCACCTATTCTAACAACTGTAAAGATGTTGATGGGATGCTTTTAAATGCTGCAGAGATCAGGTTGAGAAATGTATAAGACCATGTAAAAGGGAAAACTTGATGTCTGTGGTGGAGTTTTGCAGAACGGTGTCACATTGGACAAACTCCAGCTTAGTCACTCTGACCTCCTAGAACTCGTCTTTATTATGCCAAGAAACTCAACAGACATTCCATCTGCCTCCCACCTGCAGCCCCACCCAATCAGACATACAGATACATACACCTTACAGAGATCTGCAATTGGGATTAAAGTCCTTGACAAATTGTCAGTATCCCCTCAAAAACAGACTCACAAGTGGATATTTCAGTTAAACCAAAAGGTACCCAAACAATGGAAACTCTGAACCCAGTGGAGTTTGGCATGGCATTTTCAAAGCAATTACGTGATGAACAATATTCTCCAGTGCTCATGGACATCATGGTCACACTGAATAACTGTACAGTGTTATCATGAAGCAGCAGATCCGTATATCCCAGCCACAGTTTAAATTTAGATGCTATAGTTCATGCTTGACCATGCTAATAACTAGACTGAAATGCACCAAATGCTTTCTTCCACCTGTTGTAACCACCCTCATGGTTTGAAACAATGACTCAGGATTGAATTTTTCTAGCTTGGACTTTCTGGCATGGGGCGATGGAAAGAAATTAAAGGTCATTGCTCAGGGGGTGACAGTCTTCTATTCATCAATGGTTCAGGGTGAAATTTATGTCTAACATTCTTTCTAGACAAGTAAGAAACTAGCATGGAAACCCCAGTCTTAGACTGCTGCTCCACAATATTTGTGTTAACACAACTGAACATACCACTATAGAAAGGACGTGGACGCACTGGAGAGGGTCCAGCGGAGGGCAACCAAAATGATTAGAGGGCTGGAGCACATGACCTATGAGGAGAGGTTGATGGATTTGGGCTTATTTAGTCTGCAGAAGAGAAGAGTGCGGAGGGATTTGATAGCAGCCTTCAACTTCCTGAAGGGAGATTCCAAAGAGGATGGAGAAAAGCTGTTCTCAGTAGTGACGGATGGCAGAACGAGGAACAGTGGTCTCAAGTTGCAGTGTGGGAGGTCTAGGCTGGATATTAGGAAAAACTATTTCACTAGTAGGGTGGTAAAGCACTGGAATGGGTTACCTAGGTAGGTGGTAGAATCTCCATCCCTTGAGTTTTTTAAGTCCTGGCATGACAAAGTCCTGGCTGGGATGGTTTAGTTTGGGTTGGTCCTGCTTTGGGCAGGGGGTTGGACTTGATGACCTCCTGAGGTCTCTGCCAGCCCTAGGATTCTGTGATTCTACCAAACTGAGCAGGGAGGCATTGTTTGATATAGCAAAAGGCTTGGTTTTATGAATTGATACATTTTTGCTAACTACTGGATTATATGATTGGCTAAAAGGAATAACACACTCCTGAATATGTGGGTGTTTGAATGAAATACATCAGCAGGGTGTGGAGGTGTTTGGCTTGACACCTCAGCTCTCTGCATACTGAAGGCCAGTCTTGTTTTTTTCCAATTCAAATAAGACACCATGAAGAAGTTGGTGGGAATGCTTATTAACTCCCATCTCAGCAGCACAGATTCATTGATAGATCAAAAATAATGGCATTTTTAATATTTAAATTTTTAGAAAATATTCTTATGCTAGTAAAAATATCTCTTATGGATTCTTAAACTAATGTTTTAATATAAAAAGATATTTTAAAAATATCTTCTTTTCTTTGGATGTTTTCTGGCTTCCATTAATTTCTGCCTTTCCCTGTTTCTTTTCAGGCTACTCAAATGCCCTTCCCTCTCATTTTATATGACTTATTTCCTTACTTGTCCTTTCTTCCTTTCTTTTCTGGTTGCCTAATCCAGACCCTCTCAATCCTAATCTACCCTTGAATTCAACTCCCTAAACCTAACACTCTCTTTCTAATTGGAGTACTGTAGCTTTTTTTTGTAGCAGATTGGAAGCTGCTAAATATACTAGATCTAATATTTCATGCAAAATGCATCCCTTAATACTGCCCAATGGATCAGGAAAGTCCCCTCTGAATGGCTGATGTTCCAGTGGAACAGTGATGCAGCCAAGAATACTACAATGTTTAACCACTGCCCCAAGACTGCAACACAGAAAGAATTAACATTTACCCGAGAACTATTGAACTCTCTCTCTCAGTATGGAGTACATATACATTTCAAGTGGGAGCATGCCTCCCAGAATGGGTGGACAAACTTGGCTACCTCTGCTTGAGTTGCATGTGAAAAATGGTAGTTAGAGAGGGCAGCAGCCCAGGCTAACCACCCCACTACATACCAAGGGGCTCACATAGGGTTGGATTGAGGCAACAAGCCAAAACTACCACCCGCATCACAGTGGCCACATAGCTATTTTTAGCACATCAACTTGAGTAGAACAAGCACAAGTTTCTCTTACCTCTGCTGGGACGCATGCTCCCAGCTGAAGAGTAGACATATAAGCTTGGTCTACACTACAGACTTATGGTGGCATAAATCCATCACTCAGGCTACGTCTAGACTACAAGCCTCTTTCAAAAGAGAACGTCTAGACTGCAACCACTTATTTCAAAAAAGCGAGCCACTTTTTTGAAAGAGAGCACCCAGGCAGTCTGGATGCTCTCTTTTGAAAAAGCCCTGCTGGCATTCAAGAACGCCTTTTTTTGAAAAAGCACTTTCGAAAAAAGGCGTTCTTCCTCATAAAATGATGTTTACCGCGGTCAAAAAAACCGCCGTGTTCTTTCGATTTAATTTCGAAAGAACGCAGTGGCAGTCTAGACGCAGGGGAAGTTTTTTAAAAAAAAGGCCACTTTTTTTGAAAAAAACCCTGTAGTCTAGACACACCCTCAGGGTTTGAGTGGCACTGTTATACTGTAGACAGTATAGTGTAGACAGCACTATGTTAATAAGAGGGCTTCTCCCACTGACATAGCTACTGCCTCTCAGGACAGTGGAGTAACTACACTGGTCAGAGAAGTTCTCCTGGTGACATAGGTCAAGTCTTCACTAAGTGCCACAGCTACACCACTGCAGCACTGTATGTGCAGACAAGCCCTTAGTGATTTATACCAGCGCACGCCGATCACAATTCCCCACAAGGTGACAAATAGCTTTATGCAGTGATTCCTCAGCCTAGTCCCGTTTACATGCTCCCAACATGAACACTGCAATATAGTCTGAGCTCATCTGTATCCCAGCAGTGGAGTGTGGTTATTTGTAGAATAGTCTCCAAATGGGATCCAAGAGACTTGTTAATTTCAGTGAATCACATGGCACTCTAAAGGATATGAGGGACATATCTGCACAGCTTCTGTGAGTGTTAGTTGAGAGTCACACAGAAGACAGAGTCCACTCAGACCTCCCCAAATAGTTACCCCCTTTTGGATAAGTGAAAGACGTAACATCTTTCTGAAAGCAAGACAAAGGGAACCCTGTTAGTTAAAGCACAAACGAAATCTGTTAAATATTTACAATGCAGAGGAGAAGAACATTCTGGAGCGTTACATCCTCTTTCTCCAAGTACTCTGATGGGTCAGTCCATGCAAACTCCCTGTTTGAATTCTCTGCCCAGCAAGGGCCTCCTTGTATTAGGACATGAACAAGTCCAACTCACTCATTGAGTAAAGGCATGGATGTTCTCCTCTTGCTCTTCTGCACCATATTGGCCTGGTTCCTTAGGGAGATCCGAATGAGAGACGGAGCCAGTCGACATGGCTCCCCATCCACTTGCATGGGGATAGACTTGTATGTTAACAGAGTCACCTCCCGGCACTGATGCAACCTTTCTCCATGACCTCCCACCTGCAGAGCAGCCTGCAGAACAAGAACAAAGAAAGGAGGAGGGAAAACCATGATATTACTATCCAATACCAGCCACTTGAACTGGCTAACAGCTTCCTAATCCTGTTTTACCCAACACTCTATACCCTCTGCTACAAACTATATTTGCACATCAGATTCACCCAGTTGCAGTAAGTGGTTTATTCTATCACAGAGAATTTACATGCTTAGCAGAATACAGTCTGAAAGCAGAAACTGTCCACTAATTTGAAGGATGCAATGCAAATAACACAGTATTCCAAATTCATCCCCACTAGGAAATTACATTTCAATATAACCCCACATTTCTCCTCCCACTGCCATCTGAATTTGCAGAATGGTTTTCCAGTAAGAGACATGGGTGTAACTGGTACATTGAGGCAATGTTCCAATGAAAGCTTTTCAATAAGTCACCACAGCGAGGTCGGACGAATGTAGTTCTACTCACAGAATGCTAGAATAAAGTCCTGGAGAAAAGGATCATTGGGCAGAGGTCAGGTGACGCAGTCAAACATACATGATAAATTCATGTATCACATGGATATGAAATTTATCATGGGGCAATCGCCTAAGCATATGTGTTAGATATCTATATGTATAGATATAGATATACACTTACATTATTGCAAACATACACTGTGCATTTTTATATATTTCTTTATCTTGTTTTAAAATATGATTGCTTCTGTTGTAGTAGTGACTACAGTCTATGAATCAAGAATCAGGATCCCATCCATATGTATGCTTTTTCAAGCAATAATATTAATTGGGGTTTTCTTTCTTACCAAGGCAATACTGTCCTTGATGTGAATTAGATGAATCTGAAATACTTATTATGACAGTTTACAAAGCAATTCAGCATCAGGAGTAGACAAAATGAAAAGAGCATGAGAAAAAAAACATGTTCAGTACCTATGACCAGAAAACAATTAAATACAGGCTAGACATCTCTTATCCGGCACCCTCGGGGCCTGATAGGTCCCAAAACAGGGAAATTGCCAGACTACAGAAGGTTCCCTGCCACAGACCCCAGCCGCCAACTCTGCCAGCTCCGGGTGTGTGGGGGAAAGCAGGGGGACTACTTCCAGCCCCTCTCGGGCTGCCTACTGCATTGCTGACCTCGCTGCTGCTGCCCCAACTGGACTGCATGCCATGCTCCAGCAGCCTGCACTGCCGCAGGCTGTCAGGGTGTGTCTAGACTACATGGCTCTGTCGATAGAGCCATGTAAAGTAGTTTACCCGACATAGTCAATGAAGCGGGGATTTAAATAATCCCCGCTTCATTAAAATAAAAATGGCTGCTGTGCTGTGCCGACAATCAGCTGATCCGGCACAGCGCAGCAGTCTAGACGCGGATCGGTCAACAAGGGAAGCCTTTGTCGACCGCTCCCTTATGCCATTTTTATTTTAATGAAGCGGGGATTATTTAAATCCCCGCTTCATTGACTATGTCAGGTAAACTACTTTACATGGCTCCATCGACGGAGCCATGTAGTCTAGACACACCCTCACAGACTCCCTCACAGACTCTGGCCCCACACTGCCACAGGCTGCCGGGGGCTGGCTCTAGCCCTGGTTGGGCTGCCAGGGCTGCCAAAGGCTCAGGCTCTGGTCCTAGCCCCATGGCACCCGCAGGCTCTGACTCCACTTCTGCAGGCTGTCCAGGGCTCTGGTCCCACATCCCCATAGGCTACTGGGGCTGCCGGCAGCCCTGGCCTCAGTCCCATAGCCGCTTGCTGCCGAGGGCTCGGGTTCCTGACCCATGGCAGCCCACAGGCTCTGGCCCCACTTCCATGGGCTGTCCGATGGGCTTCCAGCCCACATTGTCACAGGCTGTTGCCAGCCCGATCCTGTGCTGCCAGGAGCAGCCCCAACCCAGTCCCAGTCCTGCAGGCTGTCGGGGGCTGCTGCTGGCTGCTGCCGGTTCCAGCCCCACTGCTGCGGGCTGGTGGGGGCTGCTGCCAGCCCCAGCCCCTGCCCTGTCCTGCTGCTTCAACCCAGCCCCTCCTGGATTGCCCTCCTGCCACTAGGATACCGGGGTTCTCTGATCCAGGAACTTCCGTGGTCTGTTGCCAGACTAGAGAATTCTGGGAGGTGCAATCAGTACTGTGTTCAATAACAAACTTGAAGAAATAAAATGAGAGAGGAAGAACGAGGCAGAGCCATGTGGCCTCTGATACACTCACCCACTGACCCAACATTCTTTCCATAAGTTGACTGAAACAAGCCCCCAGAAACAGAGCTGAATAGTTTCTATAAAACAACACCTTGACCAAAACTTTCCCCATTTGGTGCTTTTCTAAGGGTGCATCTACACAGCACCCTAAATTCGAAATAAGTATGCAATTTGCCCTACACAATTTGCATATCTTATTTTGAATCTATTTTGAAATAGACTATTTTGAAATTTGACACATCTACACAACGCCAAATTTTGAAATAGTGCACTATTTTGAGCCATCCCTTATCCCTCATGCAATGAGGTTTACTGGGATGTCGAAAAAGCGCACCTGTTATTTTGAAAAATATTTTGAAATAAGAGGCAGCTTGTGTAGATGTGGGGTAACTATTTTGGGATACCTCTGGTGTCCCAAAATAGCCACACAGCATAGAGGTACCCTAACTTACAGGGGAAAAAATAACCAGCTTCCCAAACCCATCTCCTCATACCATAGTACATACAACCACTTTAAAACTCGAAGCAGAATAAAAAAGCAGTGGAAGAAACAAGAGGAACAAAAATCTAACAGAGACAAAAAGATAGATAAAGTTGTTAAGAATTCCTGCAAAGGCCTTGAGATTTCAGCAGTTACCTTGGGGCAGAAACACGGTATTTTAAGAAAAAAATGTGAATATTGTCTATGAGATTTTAAAAACCTATATTAAGACAACATTAGCATAAACATTACTGGAACAGAAATCAGGACATTAATTGTTTTGTTGCCTACAGGAAACGTAACTGTGCCCTATTATGAATATTACAATTGGGCTACTGTTACATTATGATCATCATCATCAACATGTTACTTAACATTTATATAGGGCTTTTCATCCAAAGATCCCAAAGCATGTCACAAATGTGGGCAAGCATACCATAAAGCATAATGTGATGCACAAAATGGCTACTAAGATACAGCAAAGGTCCACCATTATAGTGACTATTCAAAAACCAAAAACAAATATACAACCTTAACTCTGACCTCAGCTTGTTTTAGGTAGAAATAGCACTCCAGTAGCCCTGGTGGCTGTGCATCACCTCTGTGCCTTTTGGACTCTGGAGGCCTCCCCAAAGGTTACTGTAACTCTCTGTTGCCTGCACTGATGCTCTATTGTAAATATAGTCCAGTACATTCCAGCCATACCTCATTCCTCCAATACATCCTGCCCCTTCCCTCATTTATAATCTCATACATATCTACACCAAAAGTTGTAATGATGGGGGATGCTGATGGATTATTCCACCAGATCTAAACCACTAGGGAATTCCTT
Organism: Pelochelys cantorii; assembly: GCA_032595735.1. Lineage (NCBI taxonomy): Eukaryota > Metazoa > Chordata > Testudines > Trionychidae > Pelochelys > Pelochelys cantorii. The sequence continues at coordinate 244,201,927 of CM064326.1, forward strand.
TGATGCTAGGGATATTCCACTGACTTTGTGATAGCTCTGCAGTATACTGGGGCTGTGGTGGTAACCCCAGACAGGGGCATAGACATTTAAAGTATGTCTACTGGTGAGGCATCTGATGGAGTTAATGTTATTTCAGTGTAATTTTGAAGAATGAGATGTCTGCATTGTGGGCAGTGGTATGTTGACATTGAAAGACACTCTGGCATGGAACCGAGGAACCTGTGAATATATATAGGTATTATGGCAGAAAGGTACAAAAACTAAGGATGGTCTGGAGAGTAACGTCACATTCATTGGTGACCTCGTGTTTTTAAGATTTATACTAGGTAATGTGCTTAACATTAACATTTTTTGTATGGGAACAAAAGAAAAAAACTATTATAACAGCACTTATCTGATGCTTTCAAAAAAGTTTACAAACAATTATAATTCTCAACCCCTTTGCTGAGCGGATTAGAATTACCACTCCACTTTAGGTTAAGTGACTTGCCCAGGATTACACAGCAAATCAGTGTCAGGGGGAAATTGAACTCATGTGGCTTCTAGATCACTGTACAGTTCTCTGATTAGTACACAACGCCCCTTTCAAAAAGATTTATTCATTCTCCAATGATTCACACAATGTTCTATTTCTCAGATACCATGTTATCTTGCTCAGGGTTTTAAATGGAATAATTGTAATGAATACTTGAAAGATGATGGCACAAGGTTAAGGTTGCTATGGAAATGTTCACTCTGAATTCCATATCTGGTGCATATACAAATGTAATGCTTAATTATGCATCAGCATCATTTTATGCATTAATGTACTGCACATATATAGATCATTTTATGTAAATATTCATTATAATGCAGCACAAGATAAATCAGCCTCACTGGCTTTATGCAAGTCTTCTGAGGGCACTATAGACCTTGAAAGCAAAGAACAAGTCATCAGAATGTGAGCTAACATACAGACAGTACAATTTTTAAAATCATTTATAATGTGTGAGCACCAGCTAGAAAATACAAATACTTAAAGTAAGCAATTATACTAATTAATGAACAATGTCCAATACTTTGTGTTTCTCTTATGGCCTATGGTCTTCTGAAAATTTCTCTCTCCCCCTCACACTGATAAAACAGGGATTTTCTGAGAATATGTAACTCTGTCATTGAAATAATTTTTAACTATTTAGATTTTTAAGTGCAATTTAGGTGGAGAACTTTTGCAATACCGGTGATGGTCAACTGGAGCCAAATAAGAACATAAGAATGACCATACTGGGTCTGAACAATTATCCATTTTACACCCAATATCCTGTCTTCTTGGCAGACCTTGGAATTCTAGAGTACAGCAGAAAAGAATGCTCAATCTCAATATGGAAACATGGCCTTTAAAGGCCACAAGTCCCAACATGTAGTGTTTCATATTGCAAGTAAGACGCAGGCCACGCCTGCATACTGAAGATGAGGATGGCTACAATACGTGCCTATTTTATCAAATAGGACACGTTAGTTGAGCACGCAGCCATTTGACAATGCAGTAGCTCTCAAAATTGTACAGTCTGAATAAACTTTAAGTACTATGGTGGTAACCCCAGTCAGGAGCATAGATATTTAAAGTATGTCTTCCAGTAAGACACCTGATGGAGATAATGTTATTTCAGTATAATTTTGAAGAATTAGATGTCTGCATTGTAGGTACAGATGATTGAAAAAGATTTCACACAAAAACTGGAGGAAAAATCCCTCACCTTTTCACCTTTTTTTTCTCCTTTTTTTTAAACATAATTTTTCCCATAATTTTGACATGGAATATTTTGAAATTTAAAAAAAAGTCAAAATATTTTGTTTGTTTATAAATTTCATCAAAAAGCGAAAGAAAACTCCAACAAATGTAATTTTTCTACACATCAAAAAAAATCATGGCTGGAATCCATTCTTCAGCAAAGAATTTATGACTAGCACTAACGTATATGGAATGCAAACAATGTATTGGAGCTGGTAACAAAAAGCAGCTACAAAAAGTCCCAAACTTACAAACAAGTTGTATTCTAAAAGTTTGTAAGTTAGTTGTTTGGAACTTGGAATGCATTTTGCCATAGAAACAATGTTATAAATGGTAGTTCGGTTCCCAGGCTAGCCAACAAAAGCCTATTTAACCCATAATATTTGCAATGAAAAATAGTGGAAATGCGGGGGGGGGAAGGATTTGTATTTTACCTTGTATGCTGATGCTTGAGAAAAAGTGCATTTAATTAGCGGAGGATGAGGAGATAGCTGGAGATTCTGAAGGGGTTTTCTGGACATCCCGTGGCCACCATACCCTGCGGGCTCTGCACCAGCTCCTGTGGCCAGCCCCATCCTATGCAGGCCAACACCAACTCCACAGATTGCACCCAGTCCCCACCTAATACGAGCGCAGGCCAGAGGACTCCAGAAGAGCAGGGGCGGCTGTGCAGACAGCATCTGGAAAGAAACGGCGGTTTCTTCTTTACAGCACTGCTTCTGCGTGACCACCTCTTGCTCTTCCAGAGTCTTTCGGCCAGCACTAGCACTGCTCCTGTGCCTCTTCCCTGCTCCTCCGCTGAGGCTGCTGGTGAGCTTTTGTTTGTAAGTGCAGACGTTTGTAAATCAGTTGTTTATAACTTGGGAAGTGCCTCTATTTGTGAACAGAGAAGTCTCCCATAGTACAAACACACATACACAGGCTCATACCTCCCTTCTATGATGCTTTATTTAATGGGGATTTTTTACCTTTGATTTGGGAGCATTGAAGCACCATTAGATATGTTTAAAGCAACCAGTTTTTCAACAAGCGCTTTTTTATGATGAAATAATATTGCTCTTCCTTTGAAAGCCATTATTAATCATTTTAATGTTAATTTCAATTAATTAATTTTAATTTAAAAGGTGAGGCCAAAATAAATTTTCTGCCTTATTGAACCTAGGAAAGCATAGGATAGAATTATTTTGTATGAAACTGTGCATTCTAATGTTAAGCCATGGATATAAGGTGTCTCATACAAAATTGCACACAAATTAGTCCCAATGCCCTAAATAGTGTGAAATCTACTGCATGCAAAAATAAAACACACTCAGTTCTGCAAAAATTCTCACCAGAGAGGCCATAGTGAACCCGATGACCTCAATGTAACCATCATCATGGCGCTGAGGTTCAAAGTCTCTGTGATCGCTGGGGGTACCCCAGGGCATTGTGCCAGCACAATACCTGCAGAAAGAGGGTTAGAACATGAGAGCTTTAGAGAGCAGAGTCAGAATTTGCCCTCACAGGGTCTTACAATCATTGAAAGAAAAGAAAGTTTAATCTTTGTCTTCTGGGTGAACAGACATGAATCCTTTCTAAATGGTCTTAAAAACCATTCTGGGGCCTTCCAGTGACCACACCCATAAATATCAGACAGATCAGGAGGGGAACCTGCACTCCAACTCTCAGGCTGGTGGAGTAGGCAATTAGCTTCTGTATCCCAACATCTGGCAGACTGCTGAGTGTAGATAAGGACGGTGCCTTTTTGCAGGAGTACGATGGGACTCTTCTCTCCACCCCTACACCCAAGTCCTTCAGATCAACTGCTGAGCTGAATTTTCACCTGCAGCCTCCTGCCAGCAAAGGTTACTTTGTGCCCTACCTAGAAGGCAGGAGCTTAAAACCAAGCTTGCTTTCTGCAGACCTTAGTTTCTTCTTCCCTCCTGGCTCAGAAAGTCTGGGAGGAGAGGGGATGCAAAGGCTGGGACAGATTGGGGGAGAGACCAAATGAGCTAATTGTAGAGGAACTCCAAACGGTGGCCTCTGCTGCTCCTTTCTCCTGCCTACCCTTAAGGGTATAAGGAAGACCTTGCAGAGCATGGGGTGCAGAGAATTTTGGAGAGGAGACACGACAAAGAACCTACAAAGAGGACAACACAGGAGGAAGTAAGTACCTTGGAATCTTTGGAGTGGGGACACGGAAAACAGGAGAATATTGGGCATTTAAAAACATACCCCCACAGTTTGTGACACCTTCTGAGATAATTAGAAACTTATTTTTCTTCCAAACACATTTGGAGCTCTTCTATTTGGAAAGGATTGATTTTTAACATCCTACTTTGTAGTTCTAATGACGCAGAAGACAACTGTTTTATCTATTGACTTCTTTCTTCATGTATTATCTCAGGCCTGGGCAAAATATTCTCCACAGGCTGGATCCAGCCCACCAAGCTGCCAGATCCAGGCCAAGGACACAGTGGGGAACCTCAGGCAGACTCCCTGCCTGCCCCCCACAGGCTGCTGAGAAAAGCTGCTGTGGGGCATTGTTTGAACAACTGTGAGCAGAAGCTTCACATGCTGCTCCTACCCCCAGCACAATCCCATTGGCTAGTTTCCAGCCAATGAGAGCTGTCTCTTGCCAACAGGCAGCTTGCAAAGCACCCATCCCCAGGCTTGTAGCTGTTCAAAAACCACATGGCCCCAGCAGCCAGTGTGGGGGTGGGACAGGCAGGCAGGTAGTCTGCTTGAGAAGGCTGCTTGTTGGGAGTCAAGCAGGTAAGTCTCCTGGCCAAAGCCTGCCTCTGGCACCCCAACCCTTTGCCCCCCCCACCCCACATAACCCAAGCCCTCCACCCCCCTTCACCTGCACCCACATCCCCTCCCAAATCCTGCATCCCAATCCCCTTTCCCCCTCCCCTGCATCCCACAGCCCCTTCCTGTCCTAAGTCACAACCCAAAACATCTGCCTCCCCCACACCTCTGTTCCCGCTTTCAAAACCTCTGCCCCCCATCTACCCTACATAACCAAAATCTCTGACCCCTCTACTGCCCCCATATCTGCTCCCAGATTCTGCACTTCAATCCCCTACCCCAGGTCACAACCCAAACCCCTGAACCCCAGTCCCGTGCCCCAAGTCACACCCCTTCCTGCCTAGGTCACAACCCAAACTTCTGCATCTTAGTCCCCTAACCCATGTCATAACTGCCTCTTTCACCCAAACTCCCTGCCAGACCCCACACTCTCTCCTGTACCCCAATCCCTTACTGCAAGCTCCTTTCTGCACGCAACGTCCATCCCAGACCTGCATCTCCTCCATTAATATGGAAGAGTGCAGACCTTGATCACTTTCCAAATTTTTGGAGTGCCCCCCCCAAAAAAATTATTGCTCATCCCTGCATTATGTGCACAACTCTGAAAATTGTGCTTGTTAATTAATGATTCCTATGGAGCCAACAGGGGAGCTCCTATGTTGTTTGCTTAGTGACCCCAAAATTGTGACTGGAACTTACCTGGGTATATTTAAAAACACTATACATTGGAACTTCAGCTCCTGAATCTTTGAGGTTAGGTCTGTTCCATCACACTGCAAAAATTATAGCAACAGAACAAAGAGGGTTTGCAAATGGGCTCTCAGACAGGATAATAATTGTTCTTACTCCATTTTGTAATAACCTGCCCATGAATGTGGATCTCATTTTAGAAATACCCAACTCTCTAGTTGCTGGGCACAATTCACTGTTTGAGTGATAAGGAACAGTGTGTTATCCACTGGGAAATTATCATGTGTGTAAATTCCCAAAGACTTTCTACAAAATGTGTTTCAAATGTCACCATCAAAACTGAAAGTAACAACCAGTGGTCTGTGTGATTAGAGCTGTGTTTTCACATATCTTTCACACACACACTCTCTCTCTCTTCCTCTCCATCTGTCTTACTGCACGAAATGATTCCACAATTTCCTATACTTACCACAACTTTAACATGCTTAGATAAATCCCTGGAGCTTCTCTGGAGGAAGTCTGAAAAGGCTGCCTACCAGACATAAGAAAGGGGAGGAGTTAAAATCAGATTTTTTTTTACTGTAATGAACTACAGCTTCCTTTGCATCTCTCCTCAGATTGTGTCACCACATATCAGCCTGTGCTAGACTCTTTTCTTTTCTGCTCCCATTGACAGAGAGTTTAGGCCAAGTTTCTTCTGTTAGCATCCAGTCAGCAATGCACATTTCAATGTCTGAAGAATCCCTTGAACCAGAGCCAGGGGATGAGGGCACAGAAAGCAAGATCGGTTCTCTTGTTTTGCTGCATGAAGGTGCTACACTGAGAAATAGCACTCCACATTGGAAGAATTACCATGGAGTACCATTGTGCACCCAAAACATCATGCAGATCCTTCATTTGTTGGTTATTAGTGAATAAGTTTGTGGTGACGGTGACAAAATCTGACAGTGGAAAGACAAGTGCAATGGCAAGTATTATCCAGTCAATGGACCCCTTTCCTAATTACACCCACCTCCCCACTGGATAAGAAATGGTCATCTGATTTGCATATTCATGTGTGAAAATAAGATTTGCAAAATAGCAGCTCTCTGTTCTCCTCCACCGCCACCTCCTTCTAGCTCCAAATCCAGGAATGCTCATCAGGGGCTGAAAGATGCAGCCAATAATTTCTCCCATGTGCTAGCAATTTCCCCTAATAAATTCAGTATCCAAGTGCTGCCCATATATGGGAATCAATGTGAGCATATAGGTGAAACAGTGGGCACAGGATATTATCAGTCCTTCATCCAAATTCTGTAACACTCCTCTGACCTACTGACTATGATAGGAAAATAATACTTCAAGCCCTTCCAAACAGACATGTTGGAGGAACTGCCAGAAGTAGCTGGAAGCATACTACATACTTTTAAAGGTGATGGGCAAAAGAATGATCATAACCCTGCGGAGTGAAAGGGAGAGAAATAATACATCATTTAAATAAATAAGCCAACACTCTTCTGTAAAATCCATTGCAACTCACCCCAACATAAAACATTTTATTTCGAAAGCGACTGTTGAATTTCTCTGGATTAGCTTCTGCAAAATAAAAACAAGGAAGAATGTGAAATCATGACTAGAGAGTAAGTTAGCAAAGCACCCTGGAATTTTCATTCCAAGCTTTCCTGAAGGTAGAAAGATAGTTGGATTTCCAGCCTTTGCACACTGCTAGCTTTCAACTCCTTAGGGCAAAAAGAGGAAGGGAAATCTTTATTTCCAGCACCATCTTACACTGGCAACCCTACAAGAGCAATTTCATGCACACTGTACATACACTATCCATTGGCAATTAAAAGGTAAGAAATGTCAAATAGATTTTGACTGTACAAGAATCTACCCTCCGTGCTATTCTTTGCTATTTGATTTTAAACAGTTGTCTTTAGATCAGCCCCTTCTTGGTCTAAGGTAGAGCAGGTGAGGATAACGGCAGACGGCTCCCAAAGCATGATTCTTTTGCACGGAATTTACCAGAACATCATGTTCAACGGTCACATTGTCCATTTTGTATCTTCACCATAAATTTCTAAGGGCTGGCCTATGCTAAAGGGGACAGTCGACTTAAGATACGGAACTCCAGCTAGGTTAATTACATAGCTGGAGTCGAAGTATCTTAAATTGCATTTTGTCACCATCCACATGGTGGGAGGTCAATGGGAGCACATCCTCCTATCAACTTCCCTTACTTCTCATGAGAAGCAGGATAACCAGAGCCAAGCGGAGTGCCCTCTCAGTTCTAATTAGCGGGTCTTCACTAGACCCACTAATTCGAACCCCCGAAGATCGACAGCGGTGGCATCAATCTTCTCCATAGTATAGACAAGCCCTAACAGTGCAATCACACTTTTCAGTGATATTAGTGCACACTGTATACTGAGTAGATCTCTGTTTGGATCATTAGAAATTCTGCTGAAACATTTATTCCAAGTTCAGAAACCTTTGAAACAAAACTGAATGGTTCATAGATTGTAAGGCCAGAAGGAATCCTTATGATCATCTAGTCCAGTGTTTCTCAACCTTTTTTTTATAAAGTACCTCTTTTTTTAAAAAAATTATAAGTATCACCAGTATATACAGTTTTCAGACACACAACATTTTTTTCTACCATTACAACACATTTGTTTAAACAACTTAATCATAGCCGGGCGGGCAATGACATTTTTGGGTGTAAAAAGTACAAAAATAATAAAACGCTGTAAAACTTAAAACAAAAATTCAGTTTTCTACAAATTTCAGTTGCGTTGATGTACCCCCTCAGATTTCTCTTGAGTACCCCTGAGGGTATTCGTACCACTGGTTGAGAAACACTGATCTAGTCTGACCTCCTGCATAACAAGGGCCATAGAATTCCACCTTGGTTCTCATACCTCGCCCAACAACTTGTAGTTAAAGCAGAGCCAAATCCAATAGATATCCGAGTTTAATTTAAAGATTCCAAGTGACAGAGAATTTACACATCCTTGGTAAATGTGTTTCTAATAGTTAATTAATCACTGCTAAAACTTTATGTCTTTTTTCCAGTTTAAACTTTCTTAACCAGCCATTGGTTCTTTTACTCTTTTTTCTGATAAACTAAAGAGTCCTCTACTATCAGAGATCTTCTCCTTGAACAGCTCCTTATAAGAGTATGATTAAATCACCTCTTAACCTTCTCTGTGATAAGATAAATAGAGCTCTTTTAATCTCCCATTGCACAGCATGTTTTTCAGCCCACAAATCATTCTTACAGCTGTTCTGCAATTCATCTCTATTTTTTTCAGTATCCTTTCTAAAATGTGCACACCAGAATTGGTAACAGGATTTCAGCAGGGCTCTCACTAACTCCATATACATAGGTAACATCACCTTCCTGCTCCTGCATGATGAATCCATTTAAGTAGCCCTGTTGACTACATTATCACTGGGACCTCATATTCAAATGGTCATCTATAATGACCCCCTACATCCTTTTCTGAATCACTGTTTTCCACAACACAGACTTCCATATTGTAAGGGTGACCTACATTCTCTCTCCATAGAAATATGAGCTGCACTTGCCTGTATTAAAAATACATGTTTCATGGCACACAGGCTGCCAAATGATCCTGTTTGCTTTGTTGTGAATAAACATCACATTCAGGACTCTACTATATCATTACTCTCTAGGCCATATGTTCCCAAGCCACTTCTTTTGCTGCACCGGCAAATCGCATCTCTTCACATGCACACGTTGTGGCTCTGCCTACAAAGGCTTACAAGTGCCCCCAGCAGCTGCTGAATAGGATACCTATGTGTCCCCTTCCACAAGGCCACATTCAAATTGCCTGGATTGCACCTCTGGGTGTAGGAGGAAGGCAGGGGTTACACTCCTGGACTACCCCTTCTCAAGCAACTAGGGCTATGTCTAGACTGCATGCCTTTTTCAACAGAGGCTTTGTCGACAGATACTGTCAACAAAGCCTCTGTTGAAAAAGAGTGTCTAGACTACAACCAGTTCTGTCGAAAAAGCAAGCCGCTTTTTTGAAAGAGAGTGTAGACGCTCTCTTTCGAAAAAGTAGTTTGTATGCAATAGCGCCTTTTTTTGACAGAACTCTGTCGAAAAAAGACGTTATTCCTCATAAAATGAGGTTTACCGCCATCAGCAAAACTGACGCGCTCTGTCGACTTACTGTCGATAGAACGCGATGGTAGTGTAGATGCAGGTATAGTTTTGTCGACAAAAGTCCACTTTTGTTGACAAAACCCTGTAGTCTAGACACACCCTGAGTGGGGAAGAGTGGAGTGCTCTGTCTCCATGGGCAGTCAGTGAAGGCAGGGCTGAGGGAGGTAAGCCCCCAGCCCCACCTCCATCCCCGCCCCCGGGGAGGTGGGGTGGCAAGCCACGTGCATGCTCCCCCCTTTGAACCACAGGGAGGAGAGTGGGTGCACGCTCACTGCACCCTCCCCACCCCCTGTGGAAGACGCACCGCGCTACACGGCCTGGCCCGGCCCAGCCCAGCCTCTCTAGTGCCAGAGCACCGGGGGAGGGAGGAGGGTGTGCCAAACGGCCAGTCCCAGAGCACTAGGAGGGTGAGTGCGGGGGACAGCAACATTTCACCCCCAGAACGCCTGCAGGACGGAGTGTGGGCGGAGCTATGCCTGGCGGTTTGGGAAGGCAGAATACCCAATGCCTATATCTGTCTCAATCACACCCCAACAGTCAGCCAGCAGATGGGACCAGGAACAGGGGAAGGGGTAGGAAATAAGTGGCACCTCTAAAAGTGGTGAGGTAACTTACTTCCTCCTAGAGGACGAGTGGGCAATAATTTTCGCAGGGGGGCCACTTAATGAATTTTGGTATGTGGTCATGGGCCAGCTCCACCGCTGGAAGAGGTATGGCCTAAGGCAAAAGGGGCAGGACTGGGGACTAGCCTCCCCCTAGAGTTGTCTGGGGCCAGAGGCTTTGAATTAAAAACACAGCAAAGGGCTCGAGGCTCCCGGCCCCGCCTCCACGGTGTTACTTAGCAGCATCCTGGGGTTATTACAGCCATTTAAAGGACTCACAGATCTGTCCCTGCCTCCACCGTGCTGCCTGGCAGACGCCAGGGTTTACTGCAGCTATTTAAAGGGCTCACGACTTTGGCCCCTGCTGACATAGTGCCACGACCTGGAGCCATGAGCCATTTAAATACGATCCTGCTGCCTGAGCCACCGCCTGGAAATTTGGTGGCATGGGCAGCAGGATATAAATAGCAAGTGGCCAGATGCAGACCGCGGGCTGGATCAAAGTATTAGGCAGGCTAGATCTGACCCCCAGGCCGCATGCCCAGCCCTGTCCTAGAGTAAGAGAGGAACTGGGGAGGAAATATGACTCAGAAGCAGAGTTTCTTTCCCAGAGTTCTTCCCTGAACAGCAAAGCTATGTGCTTCCCCATATTCAGAACCGAGCCTAATGGTTCGGTCTAACCTCAAACAAGTACCTGGTCACTAGTCTACAAAAAGAGAAATACTCATCTACCTTAGAGGACAGTTACATTTCCATGCTGTGAAATTCCTAAGTGGACTAGGAGAGTTCACGGCAATATCTTTATTTATTTTATTTGCTTCACACTATTTTATGTTATTAACAATAGCTCTGAATTCAGGAATGTGCATGCATCAATTCAGTAGACTAAATTCTTCTTTAGTGAAATGGGTGTAAATCCAGAGTAATTCCACTGATTTCAGTGGAGTTACTTTGGATTTACATCCGGTGTAAATGAGATCAGAATCTTACGCATCCTGATTATTTCCATAAATAACACATGATGGAGAAAATTAAATCAAAACAAACACATATAAGAGACCAAAACTTAAGCTTTAAACTTTCTCCCCCTATAACACACAGGACTTATGTTGTAAGTTTTTCTGATCATGAAGTGAGAAAATAACTGTGCCAGCTAGAATGGGAACAGCAGATGCATGTGCTATGTAAGCTTCCCCATCCACACCTACCCACATACAGATTGCTCTGTGAGTATTTTCTCTCTCCTCTAAATTTTTTAAATGCTGGCATGTCTGGAATAACATTCATTCTTTATCTAGCTCTACAATTTAATAATTAAGTAATGCTTCCACTAAGTGAGAGAGTAGCCATGAAACTCATTTATACTGTATATTTGCAACTACATTAGGAATGCACACTGGTGTGCATTCATAAAGAACTGCATACTGCTGTCATCATTTCATTCCTGTGCCCTTCTGTGGCCCTTCATTATTATTCCTGAAGCTTACAGCAGTCTTAAACATCATAAAATATGCATTAGCTCATTGCATCAGGCATTTGGCTCTTTATTTAGCATGGCATTGGGTGCTATCTTTTTACTTTTTTAATGACATTGTTATAGTATAAAAATGAGAACAAGTGAGGCTGCAGTTCAAAACTCATGCAGCTAAATCAACGACATGCTGACCAAGGAAAATTGAACAGAGGTTCTGCTAATATAAATATGCTTACCTAGTACATGCACACAACGTACTGCCTGTCAAGCCATAGCTCAGCTATTTAAGCATATTTGGAATTCTGTAGGAGTTTCTGGCAGGACACAATCTTCATCAGTATGAAGAGAAATAAAGTGCTACAACAGCCCAAGCTAGGACTCCTAGGATTTGTGTGGATTATTATGAAATCCTGTTTATTTCCTTACCAACAAGATCCAGGGCTCACTATTGTCCAGCCCAATAATACTACACCATAGCCTTTTATAATAAGTATCTCCCTAGTTTTTCTGTAAACATGACTATACTTCTTCTACCATCTGCCTTCCACAACTTCATATCCCTTTCGCTCCCCCTCCAACCCCTTTCCTCGTTTTGACTTGTATCCAGTGTCAATTCTCTTCCTCTCTCTACTTTTTCCTTATTTTTGCCCACATTCCCTATTTCTGGATCAACGTAAGTCTTTTGTAGTAGCTACAGCTCCCTTTACACCACCTTTAAAAACTTGAAAGCTCTTGAAAAGTATCTCTGTGCTTAGCCTCTTTTCTTCCCATGAATATCGGCTTTTCCAGACACTTTTATCAATCGTGTTATATCACCAAAGCCTCTTCTACTTCTTCAGTGTCCTTTCTTCAGTATGATGCACAAAACTGGACAAATCTTTCCAACTGTGATCTACTAAGTCCCTCAGAAACTAGTGCTAACATCTTTCTTCCCACTTTCTTGTCTGGGACAGGAATCTACATGTTCTAGCATTCTCTTTACATTTTGAGAAACAAGTTGTTATAGTGATCCTAAGTTGCAATTAATAAGCTATTTGCCCATTTCTGTGGTTCCCACAGGCTAAGGGAATGAAAGCTTCCTCTCACCTCGGGATTCATGGAATTCCAGTGTGACATGTGCATCAAATCCAAGGCTGAAGTAATTATTGAAGACACTGAGTGGAAGCTGCAATCAAAGGCCCGAAAGAAAACATGTGAAACTGTTGTGGGTACAGTATGCAAGAAAAGAAGACCAAACATTTCATGCCATCTGTCAGATTAACCACTTCTTGAAAGGCTACAGAAAGAGAAAAGAGAAAGCTGTGGGAAATGTTATATGCAGAGCTGATATGAAGGCTGGAAACAGCTTGGTGAAGATAATCAAATGCAAAAATGAAAGAACACAAACACATCTGCAGTGCTTTATGGTCACATAAGTGACTCTGTAAACACGACATCATGGGGTTCCTTATTTATCCTCTCTCAGCAATCTCCCACTTAACATGTCAAAACAAAGATTCTCCTAATTGCTGGCACTACATGCTCAGCATGGCATCTGAAAACCAAGCTGTGTACTTTCTGCTTCATACATCATCAGCAGCAATAAAAATCCTGGATTCAGAATGTGGTTGGTAATTCTGTTGATGATGCATGCAGCAGACTAAAGCACATCTGGCCCTTTCAGAGCTAAAGTTCAGTAGGTCAGCTTGAAATTATAACTCAGAAAGGGTAGAGGGGCTCTGTGGGCAGGAACAAGGAGTCATTTTAACAGAATCATTTTTCTGACTATTGCCTCACTTTAAAATAATGGCAGATTAAACCAGCAGAGAACAGAAATACAGCTCCTCCCACGACAAATAGAGTCTCACCTTCCAACTCGCAGAAACAGGGAGAGAGTCAGTGACGTAAAAGGAACCACACAGAGGAAAAGGGAGGCAAAAGACACATACACACCACCTTGCTTAGAGAACAGATACACAGCTGGTGTCCACTAGGAGCAGGCCAAAGAACATGCAGAAGCTTTGTGGGTTTTCAGTCAATTTAGATCTGACTCATGGAGCTAGTCTTTGTCACTACAGCTAACAAGTTGGCGGGAAGAAATAATAATCTTGCATATGAGATGACTTATCAGATTTTTACCCTCTGACTCAGTGAACCAGGAGTTTTGTTCTTGAGACAAGTGCTCAGATATTGAGCATTATGAGGGACAACAAATGGGCAGCACACTGTAACTCTGATATACTTCTGAATGGGGTGACATCTTTAAACTTGTTCTAGCAGGAGACAAGAGTGGAAACTGTTTTCCTGTTCTCCAGATATCCCAACTTGCATCCTGTAGCCTCTCTCTGATGTAAAACAGACCATTCTAACCTTATGTGTCCCATCCTCTATTTCTTCCTGTGGCAGATCGGGGTTTCGTTCCACCTGGAGGTTCCAGCGATCCAGCTGGACAATAGTCCCATCTTCTACGTGACAAAGAATCTTCGAGATTGGTTCATCTGTGTAACCCTGGAAGCAGAATGAGTGCCACCAAAGGCTCAAATGGACTTCTAGAACACATCATGTCACATGTTAATTACCTGAGACACCAATGACATTGCCAGGCCAGATGTGCCTGAAGGAAATGTGCATGAAATCCAAACTAAGTCTGCTCAAAAGATTCATAAATTTAGAGTGTGGGCGAACCAGGAACAAGAAGACTCCTGCAATCAACTCCAGTGCTAACTCTGTCAAAACATCTACCACCAGCGACATCATCACAGGACCTAACCACATAAGACACCACACCAGAATCTCATACAACTGCACATCCACTAATGTCACATATGCCATCAAGTGCCAGCAATGTCGCTCTGCCATGTATATTGGCCAAACTGGAAAGACTCTACAACAAAGGCTTAATGGATACAAATCAGCTATTTGAAATGATATCACACAGAAACTTGATGGGGAACATTTTAACGTGCCCGGGCACTCACTAATGGATCTAAAAGTGCCTAACTATTACAAAGTAATTTCAAAAAACAGATGGAGAGAGAAGCTGCAGAACTTGGTTTCATTTACAAATTTGACACCTGTAATCAAGGTTTGAACAAAGATCTAACCTATATGGGCCACTACATTCCACACCCTAATGACAAAAAAAGCTAAGCACAGGGTACTTACAGCCCACTTTCTTAGCCTCATTTAGCACAGACACTCTAACTGACAATATTTTTTCCTATTTTTTTCCTTCTCTTTCCCTCCCCATCCTCTCTCTTTCTCTGCTATTTATTTGTACCCTGGACCCATTACTCCATTCATCTGAAGAAGTGGGTTGTACCTACGAAAGTTCATGATACCATCTACATTGTTTGTTGGTCTCTAAGGTGCTGCAAGGCTTTTGTTTTGTTGTTCTAGGTTTTTTCGTTTTTTTGTTTTGTTGTTCTAGGTTTGTTTTGTTGTTCTAGGTTTTTTCAGGAATAAGAAGTTTGACAAGCAGCTGTTGAGAATTACAATCTCTGACAAGTACAGTGCATCTCAAATCCATTCCAGATTGAAACTGATTTTTATTTCTGTGCCTGCTTCCATTCTTGTGATGCACTTAGAGCTATTGCAGATGGAGACAAATACAATTCAAGTTCTTCCCTGTTCCATGGTGGGATCCAGAACCCATTCCACACCAACACCAAAATTAAATTCTAATACTCCTCTGTCGTGCACACAATGAAATAAAATACAGGGTTCCTCAGCTGCTCTGATAACTGGCACCTGTTATGGCCCTGGTCCTGCAAACAAGCTGGGTGAATTTCAGCATCTGCATATGCTTTGCTGAATGCTACATTTGCTTGTGTTTTGGTTCTTGTTTAATTTGCACCTTTTGAGTTTTGCTTTGAGTTTTGGGTTTATACAAGCCTGAAAAGTGAGAGCTGAGCTCATCTCATTTCATCTGAAAGAAACAAGTTTTGGCATGGTTTGTGGTTGAAACCTTTAAATCTACCCTGACAACTATGAAATTGTTTATGTGAAACTCAGACTGCATCTGTCCAAAAGGTTCACAAACCTGTACTGTGTTTCAGGTTTGTGATAAAACAAGGCAAGATATCATAAACAATTTGGGGCAGGGATTTTATTGCATGTGTGTGCAGAATCTTGCCACCAGTGGTCAATAAGACCTCTACGTCTACACTGGCAGCTTCTTGCGCAAGAACTCTTTTGCGGGAGAGTTCTTGTGCAAAAAATCTTCCACAAGAGCGCATCCACACTGCCATGTGCTTTTGCACAAGAGATGTGCTTTGTGGACGCTCTCTTGCGCAAAAAAGCTCTGATGGCCATTTTAACCATAGGGGCTTCTTGAGCAAGAAATTCATGTTGCCTGTCTACACTGCCTTCTTGTAGAAGAGCTCTTGCACAAGAGGGCTTATTCCTCGTGGGGAGAGGAATAACTCTTCCGGAAGAAGCCCTGTTTTACAATGCTATACTGTAAATTTACTTGCACAAGAACGCTCGTGCAGTGTAGACAGCAGGCAAGTTTTTGCACAAGAAGGGCTGTTCTTGCACAAGAAGCTGCCAGTGTAGACGTAGCCTTGGAGTGCAGAAGAGGGTAGGATGCTGTTAGTAAAGTCTGTTACGTCACATCCACATGTTACTGGCATTAGAAGCCCCACCCTATAATAACTACTAATTCGAAGGAATAGGTGGCAGGCCACAAATTAGAGGGCTGTGGAGTCAGTACTTACCCCTCCCCAGTTGAGGGTGCGAGCAAGGTCATTCCCGGTGCCAAGTGGAAGGACGGCAACAGGAGGCTGGGGGCTGAGTTGCAGCTCATCCAGGATGGAGAGGATCCAGCCCACCTGCAAACAGAGAACAGGACAGGGAAAGAAATCAAGTGGGGAGGATTTAAATGGTGAAAGAGAAAGAAACAGAGAAATAGAGTTTATCCTCAGCACACAGATGGTCAAGTGCCATCAGTGGGAGAGGCAGAAATGAGCACTACTGCAAATCAGCCATTTAACCACCCTGCCTCAGCATCCTCCTCTGCAAAAGGGGGTAACAATATTTATGAACCTGCTTCATGTGGGGTGTTCTGAGGAGCAGCTGGACGTCAAGTTGTACATAGGCTGATTATTACTAATAACAAATGGACATTATTAATTGTTACATTTGGTTTAACAATCAAAGTCATAGACTCATAGAAAATAAGGGTTGGAAGAAACCTCAGGAGGTCATCTAGTCCAACCCGCAGCTCAAAGAAAGACCAACCCCAACTAAATCATTCCAGACAAGGCTTTGTCAACCCTAGCCCTAAAAATCTCCAAGGATGGAGATTCCACTAGCTCCCAAGGCAATCCATTCCGGTGCTTCACCACCCACCTAGTGAAAAAGTTTTTTCCTAATATCCAACCTAGATCTTTCCCACTGCAACATGAGACCACTGCTTCTTGCTCTGTCATCTGCCAGCACTGAGAATAGCCTGGCTCCATCCTCGTTGGAACCTCTCACACACACTTTTAGATTGTTAAAGGCTGCGATCAAATCCCCTTCCCCTCCCATTGTTCTCTTCTGCATACTAAATAAGCCCAGTTTCCTCAGCCTCTCCTTATAAGTCACATGCCCCCATCCCTTAATCATTTTCTTTGCCCTCCAGTAGGCTCTTTCCAATTCACCCATATTCTTTCTGTAATGGGGGGCCCGAAACTAGATGCAATATTCCAGATACGGCTTCACCCGTGCCAAATAGAGGGGAATAATGACTCACACCTGCTCCCTGAACAGGAAACAAAAGCACATAGAATTATGGACTTGTATTTATACCTGTGGTTGAACATTGCTCTGGGGCCGGGTTTTCGTTTGTTTTTGTTATTGAAACTCTTGTCACAAAGCAAAAGCCTCCTTAGACTATCTTCTACAGAGTGTGAAAAAACATAAAGCAAAACTAAACAGCATTTTAAAAAAAATAAGTTCAAAAAATTACTAGGAACAAACATCTGAAACACATCCTAATTTTTTCACAGTAGTAGCATTGAAAGTAAGGGTTAAAGAGCACTGTACCACCGGAGATGCCATCTTTTAAATCAGGAGTGAGGAACCTAAAACCTGGGGGCTGGATGCAGCCCATGGTTTGCCTGGATCTGGCCCCCGGCAGTGTGGTGTTTTAGATGCTGCTTGTAATGATTAGAATTGGGAGCACTGGCTGTTGGGAGTCTGGAAGCACAGGAAACAGGAAGGAGGGGGAAGGATTAGTCGGGGCTGAATGAGAGCTACAGAGGGGTGCAGCAGCAGCTTTGTAAAGAGGTTTCACTTTTGGTAAAGTCCTGTTGAAGTTTGTTAGTACCTTGCTTGCATGATACAACATTTTGGTGACGAGAATGGATCTTCTGCCTCTGAACCCACCTGCATCCTTTCTGCAAAGCCCAGGTGAGCCTCCAATTGCTTTCACTGCCTGGATCCATATGTTTGAGACTTATCTGCTTGCAATCAGTGCTACAGAGATTCCTGAAGTAAGAAAACGACAAGGAGTCCTGTGGCACCTTATAGACTAACAGATGTATTGGAGCATAAGCTTTCGTGGGCAAAGACTCACTTTGTCAGATGCATGTCTGAAGTGGGTCTTTGCCCACGAAAGTTTATGCTCCAATACATCAGTTAGTCTATAAGGTGCCACAGGACTCCTTGTCGCTTTTGCAGATCCAGACTAACACGGCTACCCCTCTGATACTGAAGTAGGAAAGCGTGCTCTGCTAATCCACTGGCTTGGAGCAGAAGGGCAGTGTATATTTTACACTTTTCCCCTTGCAGATGATAAATATGAAACTGCACTCACTTAATTAAAGAACTTTTTTGTGCCAAAAATGAATGTAGTAGCTAATCGCTACAGATTTCGCCAGCGTGAGCAGAAATCAGGGGAGACTATAATGCAGTATATTGCTTCTCTGAGGAGTCTGATTGTAACTTGTGACTTTGGGAATATGGCAGATGAGATGCTTAGAGACCAGCTCATTGAGAAAACAGCAATGTTTTGTGTAAGAGAATGCTTGCTTCTAGAACCACAGCTTACACTGGAAAAAGCAATGACCATTGCTACCCAGATTGAGTCAGCTATAGCAGAAGCCAAAATAATGAGCATGGATACAGGAGGCCCAGTCCAGGCTGTGACTCCTTTGCAGAAAAGTCCACTATCACTGCAGACAATTACAAGAGAAAACTAATAAAAAACCACAGAATCAGCAAATTCAAAGCACAGCAAAAGCATGCTTTCGCTGTGGATCCCCACAACACCTTGCAAGCTACACAAGATGTCCTGCAAAAGTAGCTCAGTACAATCACTGCAAAAAGATTCGGCATTTTGCTAAGGTATGCCGCAGTAGCCAGTCCAATCAACAGGTGCGTGCAGTTATAATACCAGATGTTACTGTGCTGAGTGTGGACAAAATCACTACTGCACATATTCCAGAACAGATAAGGTGCACTGTAAATGTTTCTGTCACATCTTTGGGCAAATCACATCCTAGTCAGCTAATGTTGGACACTGTCTCAGCAGTATCTATACTACCTCATTCCATCTATCTGCATTACTTTAAAGATGTACCTCTTACTGAACCCAAACTTCACTTGGTGTGCTATTTGAAAAACCAAATTCTAGTATGTGGCTGCCTGCCACCAACAGTGACTTTTGGTGATTGCTGTTTAACTGCAGAGTTCTACATTGTCCACAAAGGCACTCCTATCCTTGGCAGAGATTTATGGGCTGCTTTAAACCTCAGGGTAGTTAATGGATGAATTAGTCTCTCTCAGCAAAGCACTCTTGCAGTGCACACATCAGTTTCAGCTGGGACCCAAGACCAGGTTGAGGAGAAACTTGGCTGTGCTTATGGGTTTGTGCACAAAGTTAAAATGTGACAATGTGATGCCTGTATGACAGAAGTTATGGCGCTTACCATTTTCAGTCTGGGAAGCCGTTTCAGAGGAACTTAAAAAACTTGTACAAAAGGACATTATTGAAGAGATTGACTCATCGAAATGGGTTTCACCTATAGTACTGACACAGAAGGATGGAGGCATTCGCCTATGTGTGGGCTTAAGGGAGCCAAATAAAGCTATTGTGATTGACAGCCACCCTCTGCCTCACACAGAAGAAATATTTGCAGAACTCCGTGGAGCAAAGATGTTTTCTACTCTTGATTTGCAGAGCGCATACCACCAGGTTATGTTACATGAAGATAGAAGAGACCTCACGGAATTTATTACACGAGGGATTATTTCATTTTAAACGTGTTCCATACAGTCTTGCATCTGCCCCAAGTGCCTTCCAAAAAATGATGTCATTGATTCTGAAGAATCAACATGGAGTTCAGTGCTATCTGGATGATATTATTGTGTTTGGAAATACTTCTGAGGAGCATGACAATAACCTGCAGTCTGTATTAAACTGCATCAACACAGCAGGCCTCAAGCTCAATTTGTCTAAATGCAAATTTAGACAAACAGAACTCTCTTTTCTGGGGCATACAATTTCACCGGCTGGACTAAAACCTGATCCAGATCATATCCTAGCAATTTCAAATGCTCCTCTTCCAACAGATTTGCAAACCTTACGTTCCTTCTTGGGTCTTACCTCCCGGTATGCAAAATTCATTCCCACTTATGCTTCTGTCATTGAACAGTTACGAGAATTACTACGGAGAAGTTCAACTTTGGTGTGGACAACGGATGCACAAGCTAGTTTGGAAACTGTGAAAGACTTGATTGTACATAGTCCAGTACTTGCACTATTCAGTCCTGCATTGCCCACAATTGTGACTACTGATGCTTCTGATTATGGAGTTGGGGCTGTCCTCACACAACTTCATGAGGACAACACAGAGAGGACTGTTGCATTTGCTTCAAGGAGACTGAGTGATGCTGAGAAAAAATATTCTGCAATTGAAAAAGAAGCACTTGCTTGTGTCTGGGCTACTGAAAAGTGGAGAACTTACCTGTGGGGCCGCACATTCAAGTTGCGCACAGACCACAGTCCTTTGACAACCTTATTAACCACAAAAGGACTGGGAAGAGCAGGAAATCGTATTGCTAGATGGTCTGCAAGACTACTCTCTTTCAATTAGGAACTGGAATATAAACCTGGAAACCAAAATGCGATAGCTGATTGCCTTTCTCTCCTACCTTTGTCTTCACCAGATGGTCCACTGGAGGATGAGGATGAAGTAGTTACGCTTATTACAAGCACTCTTACTACATTAATGTTACCCCAAAAATATTCTCACTGGAGACTACCCAGGGTTACATTAGTGTGGGTTTATTTCCACTAGGTAAAACTAAAGTGGAGAAAGCAGCCACCAAAGGTTTAAACTAAAGAAGCTAGAACTCTCTCTCTCTCTCTCTCTCTCTTTCTCACACACACACACACACACACACACACACAAATTGTCCAATTCAACAAAAGCTAAGGGAATTTCTGACAAAGAGATGGCCTAGTAACCATAAAAACCTTGACCCAGTTTTGCTGCCTTATTTTACAGTTCGGGATGAACTTTCTTTGCTTGATGGCTGGGTGCTACGAGGTACACACCAGCTACTTGTGCCAGAAGAATTACAGTCAAAACTCATACACCTAGCACAAGATACTCATCAAGGAATTGTGAGAACCAAACAACGACTACGGGATCTGTATTGGCGGCCAGGGATGGACTCCCAAACTGAAGCAATCATAAAATCCTGTGTCACTTGCCAAATGCATGATAAGACAGCAGTGACATGAACCCCGCCATTACAGCCTGTTCTTCTTCCTGATTTTGCATGGGAAAAAGTTGCGATTGACATTGTTGGACCCTTTGATACTGCTTCAATTGACTGTCGTTACGCCATCACTAATAGACTATTTCAGTAAATGGCTTGAGATAGCGTTTACATCACAAATCTCTTCTGCTACAGTAATTAAGTTCCACTCTACAGTTTTTAGCAGGGAAGGTAATCCCAAAGAACTGGTTTCAGATAATGGTAGTCAATTTACTTCCCTGGAATTTGAAACTTTTCTAGCAGAGAGGAACATTTTACATTGAAGATCATCCCTATAATACCCTCAAGCCAATGGGGAAATCAAAAGGTTTAACAGAAGCTTGAAAGAGAGTTTGCAAACAGCTAAACTGGGAGGGCATTCGTGGATAACCTTCACTACTGATTTCTTGCAAGCATACAGGGCTACACGACATGCCACAACGCAAAGATCACCCGCAGAGTTACTGCATGGAAAACAGATGAATACTAAACTGAACATTGCTGGATTGTTAAAGGGAAGACCTGATGAACCAAACGAGAATGATGTGAGAAAAACAGTTGAACAGAACCAAGAAAAGTATAAGGCTTTCACAGACAAACGGCGCAGTGCTAAGGATCCGAAGTTTGAGTGGTTCCTTCGTTAGAGTAAGAAAACCTGGAATTTTACGCAAAGAGGACCATAAATTCACATCTCCTCTTAAAATCATTGCGAAGGGGGGACCTTACACCTATCGACTTTTTGATGGGTGGGTATGGAATGCTTCTTATCTTGCACCTGCCTATGCACCAAGAGGAGATGATGCCAACACCCAGTCTGCATTGGATGACTTCACCGTAGCACCAACACAGCAAGACATTGCACTGGAACCAGGGTTTGAGAGACGGTCTGTCAGACTCAGACGACCACCTGTCTGGACTAGAGACTATATTATGTAGTATTGACAGTGTTTTCAGTGTAATATTTCTGCCAACAGTATAGTGGCTTGATCCATATTTGTTGCTGTGGTTAGAACAACAATGTTTATTTTATAATTGAGAGAGCTTCTTAAGAGAGGAGGGAATGTGGTGTTTTAGATGCTGCTTGTAATGATTAGAACTGGAAGCACTGGCTGTTGGGAGTCTGGAAGCACAGGAAACAGGAAGGAGGGGGGAGTATTAGCCAGGGCTGAGTGAGAGCTGGGTGCAGCAGCAGTTTTGTAAAGAGGTTTCACTTTTGGTAAATAAAGTCCTGTTGAAGTTTGTTAGTACCTTGCTTGCATAATACAACAGACGGTTAGGACTCCCCACTTCCCCCCCCAGGATTGGGGAGCCCTGCACTGGCACTCCAGCCCCTCCCTGACACTCCCCACAGGGTTGGAGCACACACGTCTACTATCCTGCCCCCCCAGGCTCTGGTGTGCGAGGGGAATGTGGGGAGTGTCTTTCTCCTCCTCAGTCGGGAGCCACATCAGTGAGGGTTTGTGGGATTTTTTTGCTTCTCACTTGTTTGCGGTCCCCGACTGATTTTTCTGTGAATCAGCAGCCCCCAATGCAAAAATGATTCCCCATCCCTTTTTTAAATGAAGCATAAGACCAAGATCCTGACCATTTGAGGTTATCAAAGATCCCAAGGTGCTTTTTTGCAAGAGTGGATATATTAGCTCTGTTGTCCAAATTCCTACTTGAGCTACAGTGGCTAAAGAATTCTTGTATACTACTGTGTAGCTTTGCTTTGTGCTGTTAAACAGCGTTCGTTTTAGCAATAGCTGAGGACAAGTGGTATGTGGTGGTAGAGTGATTCTTATGGGTCTAGAATAATGTAGAATTTACACATTAAAATGGTGGTGTAGGAAGCATGGTGATCAAGAGTAAATTTTTTGAGGTCTTTAGGCATCTAGTGGGATTTTCAGAAGGGGCTAGAGACCTAACTCCCACACTGTTAAAAATATGGCCCCTGATGCTTAGAGTAGAAGATGGAGTCAAAAGGAACCCTAAGGTGAAATCCTGGGCCCATGCAGGCCAATAGGACCCCATTCTGCCACTGACTTGCTATATAAAATGGTGTGGGTGACTTGATCTGTGCCTCAGTCTCTCCATCTGTAGAGTGGAGATAATTAACTCAATGATGCAAAAATAAACTATTCTGAGTATCAAGCCTTAGTACTCAATCTCAAATATCCAACAGCAATCTTGGTGTCATAGGCCGGTGAGGCCTACCAACTTCTGTGAAATGAGTGACGGGGAAAGAAGCTGAGCTTGACAGCCCTGCAGACTACCGACTTCTGTGTACCCCCAGGAAAGGGAGAGCAAGCGGCGACTCTGGAAAAGCCAGCACCTTCTGTTTCACATCAGCATGGCAAAGAGATAGCTGGTCTCACTGCATATTCACAAAGTCCATTGGCTTTTGCAGCCGTGAGATGTTATTTTGTTTCAAACTGAACAGCAGCAAAGTGTTGTTCACATCAGTGAGGAGGTGTTGCCCCCTCTTGCTCAGACTGCAAAGTCAAAAGAAAACAAGAGCCAACTAAGCCGCACTAATCTGTATATTAAAGTTCTGTGGACCTAGAGTCTCTCACATCATAATTTCATCTCCCGTGGATGGCAGGCTGCATACATTTGACATATAAATTGGGAGATTACCTATTTGCACTACATCCTCTGCTGTAACAGTGCCCTGTATGTTCTGGAGGAAACAATCCCTAGAGATGCACAACCGATGGCTCTTTGCTAGACCCTAGCTGGTTCGCTCTGGCTTTCTTTCTGGCAGTAAAGGCACACCTCCAGTAATATTACAATTCACTAAGGCTAGGATTTTTACATGGGCCTAAGGAGATTAGACACCCAGGTCCCCCCCAACATGCTTTTGGGAGTTGGGGGCCTCATTTCTTTACAAATCCCAGCCTCTGTTCATTATAAACAATTCCATCAGAGTCAACCACTGGTGGTATGATTTCTCAGATTGGGTGGCAGTGCTCTATCACCATCAGTGTAGCCCCTATACCTTATACCCTGCCCTGGTGGAAATGTGCCTGATCACATTTAGCTATCTCAGAGAGGACAGTGTGATGTCACACACACTGGTGAATGATAAAATCACCTGGGCTGTGTCTAGACTGGCGCGATCTTGCGCCAGAGCTATGCAAATGAGGCTCAGCGTGGAATATTGCTGAGCCTCATTTGCATAACTAATGAGCCGCCATTTTGAGGAAGAGGCTCTTGCGCAAGACGGAGCTGTCTACACTGCCCCGTCTTGCGCAAGAAAAACCCTCTTGCACAAAGCCATCATGTTGATTATTTTCAGGCATAACGGCTTTGCGCAAGAGGGTTTTTCTTGCGCAAGACGGGGCAGTGTAGACAGCTCCGTCTTGCACAAGAGCCTTTTCCGCAAAAATGGCAGCTCATTAGTTATGCAAATGAGGCTCGGCGATATTCCACGCTGAGCCTCATTTGCATAGTTCTGGCGCAAGATCGCGCCAGTCTAGACACAGCCATGCAGTGTTGAGAGAAGCTGCTTATGAAGAAGAAAGCTTCTCTACTGGCCCACAAACAGGCTCGGAGGCATAGCGAAGGGGGGGGCAGGGAGGTGCAGTTGCCCCTGGGCACCACACTAGGGGGGCGCCGGCAGGGGTAGGAGCAGAGCGCATGCTGCACAGGCCCACCTGATGCTTAGATCAGTGAGCCGGCAGCTGGGCCACATGCTGCCACCTGGAACACACTGCGAGCAGAGGGAGCAGAGGCAGCTGGCAAGAGCAGCCTCTTTTAAAAGCAAGATGAACTTACCCGACCGGTTCTTCCGGTGCCTGGCTCTGTGGGAGAGAGATTTGCTTGGGGGGGCACTGGGTTGCTTGTCTCTGAAGGAGGGAGATTTGGTTGGGGGGGGGCACTGGGTTGCTTGTCCTGAAGGAGGGAGATTTGGTGGGAGGGCTCTGGGATTGCTTGTCTCTGAAGGAAGGGGATTTGGTTGGGGGGCTGGGGTTGCTTGTCTCTGAAGGAGGGGATTTGGTTGGGGAGCTGGGGTTGCTTGGCTCTAAAGGAGGGGGATTTGGTTGTGGGAGGCGCTGGGGGTGCCTGGCTCTGGCATCAGTGGTAGAAAACCTGCCAGTCTCCAGCAGCAGCCCCTGGTCTGGCAGGCCAGGGCCAGGGGGCACGGAGCAGGGGGTGGGGGCCAGAGGCGTGTAAGGGAAGGCAATGGCAGGGGGAGAGCACAAGTGGGATGTGGGTCTTGGGAGGAAGAGGTAGCTCAGGAACATTTTGGGGTGGTGGGACAGTGTGTGGGTGGGACCTTGGGGCAAGCACACCAGGGTGGGGGATCATGGGTCTGGGTGCTTGTGCCCCCCAACCCCACTTCTGTGATTCAGGGCTAGGAGAGCCGGGCCCACCCTGGAGCAGTGCCCAGCCAAGGCAAGGGACAGCACATGTTAAGGACTCAGAGTAAAGTGATGGCTTGGCCGGCAGGGAAGTGAGAAGAGCTTTGTCATTTGTGAACTCCACCGGCAAGTGCTGGGAGCAGAGGCATGGGGAGCCCCCTTCCCCGTAGGCTGAATTTGCCAGTGACTGGGTGTCTGGAACCTGGTTCCCTGCCCACTGACTTTCAGCCACTCACCCGCCTGTCACTGGACCACCTCACTTGATTTCATCTGGATAGAAAGCTCTGTCAAGCAACTGATCATGCCATCCGCCCGCTGGAATGGTATCAAGCCCGTGTGACCAAGGCAAGGCTAATCCTCGCCAGCCCTCGCTCCACCCATTGGCAGCACTCAGAGGGCTTTTCCAAGGAGGCCAGAATTGTTCCCATTTTACAGGTGGGGAAACTGAGGCACAGTGGGGGCTGTGACATGCCTGAGGTCACATAGCAGGCTGAGCTAGAAGCTCAGTTTCCAGTGGTTCAGGGGCTGTCTACATGGGTAGCAAAGATATGACTGCAGCACAGCCTGGCATAACCCAGCTCGCTGCAATCTGACTAATGTGGGGATCAACTGCGGGGTGGGGGGGGGGCTTCAGCAATCACGCCCTGGCTAGCTTGTGCTGCGATCAAACCGCCCCTGCTCAAAGGAGACAGTCCAGGGAGCTGCCTGCCGTCCCACTGTGCAGCCCAACTAACAGCAGCAAGGGGCAGAGACTGATACCCAGCAGCCATCTCCTGCCCCCGCTTCTCCCATCTGCTCCGTCCCGCCCCCAGGCTTGCTGAGCCCTGTGGGGGGAACACTTCAGACCTAGCCAATTCACTCCCCTCGTGCCACAACACCTGCTTAGAGGCACCACAGGGCCTGGCCCCTGGGACCACACAGTGTGGGAGAGAACAGGGCCTGATCTGACCCCCAGTTCAAGGGATCCACTTGATGGAGGGGCCTGGCACCAAAATCCCATTGATGCACAGGAGGCTACAGGGCCTCTCTAGGGGGCGCTGGCTCTGGTTCAGTCCCAGGGCAGGGAGCACAGGCTGGCTTACGGAGGTATGGATGGGCTCTGGGGACCCATCCCTTCTAGGGGGCACCAGCCCCTAATTAACCCCATGAGGGCAGTATAGAATCACAGAACACTAGAGCTGGAAGGGACCTCAAGAGGTCATCGAGTCCAGTCCCCTGCCCTCACAGCAGGACCAAGCACCCAGGGCTACTCAACGCACGGACCGTGGGCTGCATGCTGCCCGTGGCCGGTTTGTTTGCAACCGGCAGGTGGGAGCCAAAACAAAAAAGTAGTCAATGTAATGGTCTTCTGTTGAGATGAGTTTTAGTAGCTAAATTCTTGGACTCTCATTGCTCGTGAAAAGTGCTGTCACATGGATGGAAATCGAGTAAATGTTGCATTTTATTAATATCAGCAGAACTGACTTAAATGGGGCCTGTGTGTTGTGTAGTCTTGCCTTAATCTTTGTATTCATGCCTGTCAGTGTGAGAGAAGCTATTTGTGTATATTTGCTTGTATATGCAACCACATTTAAGTTGAGGACCTCAGCATGTTCCTTGAGTATCAGTGTGGGGCTTCCAAAGTTGAGTTGCCCTGGCTCATCCCTGACAGGTGTCTGTCTAATCTGCTCTTAAATATCTCCAGTGATGGAGATTCTGCAATCTCCTGAGGCAATTTATTCCAGTGATTAACCCCCCGACAGGCAGGAAGTTTCTCCTCATGTCCAATCTAAACCTCCCTTGCTGCAGTTTAAGCTCATTGCTTCTCGTCCTATCCTCAGAAACCAAGGAGAACAATTTTTCTCCTTCCTCCTTATGACACTCTTTTAGATACTTGAAAGCTGCTCTCATGTCCCTTTTCAGTCTTCTCTTTTCCACGCTAAACAAGGCCACTTCCTTCAGCCTTGCCTCATAGGTCATGTTCTCTAGACCTTTCATTATTTGTGTTGTTCTTCTCTGGACTTTCTCCAGTTTCTCCACATGTTTTCTGAAATGTGGCACCCAGAACTGGACATGATACTCCAGCTGGGGCCTATTGTAGATGGCTCATTCCCTGTCTAGGGGATGTGAGACTGGGTGGGTTAATTTCCAATCCTCCTGTTTATTCTTTTCCTAAGCCAGGAGGGCACAGTGGTTCTGATGGGGGCTCTGCAAGAAGGCAGCCCGTACTGCCCCCTGCCTGAAACCCCTTGTGCAGGTGTTAAACAGCTGTTTAGCCCACCCTAGAGGTGACTGCATTTCAGCATGCCTGAAGCAACACAGCACCAGCAATGGACAGGGGAATGGCTCCCGGACATGGCTTGCTCA
The DNA here is from genome assembly GCA_032595735.1 of Pelochelys cantorii. Lineage (NCBI taxonomy): Eukaryota > Metazoa > Chordata > Testudines > Trionychidae > Pelochelys > Pelochelys cantorii. The sequence goes on from CM064326.1 coordinate 244,229,852, forward strand.
TGACTGCTTCAGTCCTGTTGAATGGGCCTCAGCCTCTTTCCTTCCCCTCCCCAGCTTTGCAATGGGGCTGTAGACTCTGGGGGAGAGGGGTGGAGGCAGGCAGAGGTGTCTCCCTGCAGCAGATGTAGACATGTCTCTGTATTAATCATTCTCTCACTGAAGTTTTTAGCTTTGTATTGAGTCCTTTTACATGGAAACTGTATTACATCTTGGTAGAATAGTCCCTAAGACAAGTGAGGCAGAGACTGTCCCTGTGGGGTGAATGAGGTGGGAATGGATAAGGCGAAAGGTGAGCACCTCTGGGCAGTTACAAGGGTTGGAGAGGGGAGGGAAGCCAGATCCAAGACCAGTGGGTCCATTGAAAGGAGACTGGACCTGTGGATGTCTTCAGGGTCAGCAGCAAGGGCCTGCTTTGGGAAGCCACATCTTTGGAGGTGAATGTGGCAGCATTGAGACACCCCGCAGAAGCAGGCGCCACAGACACTAACTGCAGATGCATGGGGCAGCTCTCGCAGATCTTGCGCATGCATAAGATGATAGATCTGCAGGGCGGGGGGCAGTGGTGTAGCGAGGGGGCCGGAGGGGTCAGTTGCCCCTGGGCACCATGCTAGGGAGGCGCTAATTTAATCCCATTCTGCTCCCCCTATCATCCCTCAGCTCACCTGCTCCTACTCTGCCTGCCCCTGGCAGCTGGAGCCTCCTCCCTGCCTCTCTGCTCCTAGCCCGACCCTCCTCCATCTCCACTGATGGGTTAGTGCATGTGGGAGCCCGGCCCCAAACTGGAGGGGGTGGGGGAAGATGCGGTACAAGTTCCCCTCCCCCGGGTCCTCCCAGGGTCAGGGACAGCTGTGCACCAGGTTCGGGACCCTGCCACATGGCGGCGGCGACGGGGGGGGAAGGAGGCAAATTTTTCCTTTGCCTCTGGGCGCATAACACCCTTGCTACACCTCTGAACAGGCTACCTCTTCACTAGTAAGTAGGGGAGTTATTCTCCTGTTCACGTACATATGCTCTCACAAGCACCCAGTGAGCTAGGAGTGTAGCCATGGTAGCACTGTGTGTGGCAGCAGAGACATGGCTGGGCCATGCCAAGTACATATCCACCGATTTCAGGTAGGTTTGTAGGTGGCATGGCTTGGATGCATTGCCACTGTGGCCCCCTGTGCTACTGCAGCTACAATGCTACATATGCAAGCTCAATGAGAGCTAGTAGCAGCGTTCCCTGTAAGCTAAGCACATGGGTGGCCACCCAGGAGAGATTCTACTGCCATCCAGCTGATTAGCAGAGTGCCCACAACCAGCAGCATGTGTTTCTACTGGTGGTGCACATCCACATATGCCTCCATGCATATAACAAAATTTATTCTGCACGTGGATGGGAAAAATGAGAGGAAACATTGGCTAGCAGGAGTATGTGTGTATGAGCAGAACCATCACAATCATCTATAATATGCCTTATCCATAACACATGTAATATACAAATATTACAATAGATAACATCTTTCCACTAGATATTCTTAACCAGAGTACAAGGGAAACTTTGCCATGTCATTTATCATGTTGAAAAGTCTTTTAATTATTAATGTTCCCTTCAGAAAGATACTGGATTGAAGTCTTTCTTGCACGAGTTTTTTTGTCCAGCCCTGCCCCTTCTGAGTTAGTGGAGACAGTCTCCGAGTTTGACACGAAACGTGAGGCTTTCTCCAGGGCTATCACAAAAAGAACAAGTGAACACAAGTGCGGTTAGAGCACAGAGGACCTACCGTTCCATCCCCTCCGCAGGCCAGGAGTCGCAGGTTTGGCACTTTTCTGTACAGTTCGAGTCTAGGAAGGGGAAACAAAGAGGGGTAGGAGAAAATGGTAAGGAAGTGAACAATAGAAATACAGTGACTGCAACAAGAGTTGCTTCACTCATAGAAAACAAACAAAACAATGGAGGAAGTTGTACATACCAATGGAAAAAATTACAGTGCCAGTTTTATCACTAAATACAGTTATTCATCGCATATTGTTCAATATCAGATAGATCATAGATGGAGGCATGGAAAGAAAATCTGCCCATACAACAATAATGCTCCACATTTGGAACAACTACCAGCCACTACTCAAGAAAAGTTTACACCTAGAAGGAGTAAGGATGTTGTAGATCAGCAAGGATGTTGTAGATCAGTGTTTTTCAGCCTTTTTTCTATTTGTGGGCCCCTAAAAAATTTCAAATGGAGGTGCAGGCCCCGCTAGAAATCTTAGACACAGTCCGCAGACTCCACGGGGTCTGCGAACCACATGTGGAAAACCACTTACTGTAGATAAAGAATGAAGTGCCCCAGCAATGAAGCTTGAACTGTGTCTGCCTCAAATAGTTTTGGTTCCACCAGTGCTGATGGTCACTCATTTGCACCAAAAAAAATCACTCCAGTATCTGCTACTAGCAATGGAGATGCTGTAGAAGGGACTGCAAGAATTTGTTAGGTATCCTAGAGCACCCTCTAGTGGTACTGAAAAATGCTGCTGAATAAAGCAGTTTTCCTATAAAAACTTTCCCATAAGGTAGAACTTCACTTTTAAGAGCTTCATGCTTCAGAATTCATTTCTCATAGATTTAACGTTTGTTCCATGTTCTCTGAAGCAATACTGCTTATTTTCCTTAAAGCAATAATGTCTTTTGACTGGAACGATCATAGTAAATAGCATATTACCAAGGGTTAAATGTTACATTCAGGCTTCTTTTCCCAACTGATAGCTCAATTCAGCAGTAATTCTCCATAAAAAGGTCATAGAACTTGGTTTTGTGGAAGAAAATTAAATCCTATTTCTGCAGAGATGACTGTGAAAAATGAAAAGTCTACCAGGAAGCAAGCCCGGGCTCTTCCTTCCAAAGCTCACCAGGCCTTATTCAACAGGATTAATTTTAGTTTTTAAATCTGCGGTCAAGCTGAAAAGAGAATTTCTCACTCCAGCTCAGAAGCTGGGAAATTCTTGATATAAAGCAAACAAACTTGAAATTAAAAATCAGACAGTAGGTTGAAAATACAAATATTTGTTTACAGATCCACTGAAAGTCCTGGCAAAAGTAGAAATGTGGCTAAAGTAACCTTTGCATTTGGGGCATTTCTCCTGTCAACTCCCTTGACCTCCATTATGTTATCGCTAGACTGCTAATCTCCCTCTTGCTTCTGAAACAGGTGACTATATTGTGGAGGCACAGGCTGATCAGATGTGTGTTTTTCTGCTGTGTTTAACAAACGTGCCTTCCTACTCAGCATATTGGTGGGATTCCAATCACAGATGGGAACTCCAATGATTAAATTGACAGAGAGTGTAGTCTTATAGAAGTTTGAAGAAGTGCAGCAAATTTCATATCATCAGCAGGATTGGGGGGAGCTGAGGAAATGGAGAACAAATACAGATTTGATAGGAAGAAGAAAAAATTGGAGAGAGTACAACTGGAGAAACAAAATCCAAATTTCCTCCCCATCTTGTACAACCTTCTTTACCTCTGAGTGAAACTTGCCACACAGAGGATCTTGATCAACTTTTCTCTTCTTGAATGCAGGGGAGTGCATGAGATAACTTACTAAGGTCCCTTCCAGTCCAACACTCCTATGATTCTATGTCCATTAAAGGAAGGACAAGAAGTAATCAGTTTAAGTAGCAGCAAGCAAGATTTACATTAGATATTTGGGGAAACTTTCTAATTAAAAGGATAGCTAAAGACCAGAATAAGCTTCCAATGAAGATTGTGAAATCTCCCTTGTGACAGAGATGGCAATTTCCTGCAATATCTGAAAAACCTTATTCAATTAATTTAAACCTTATTGAATTAACTTTAAGTATTTTAGGAGTTTATTGTATTAAAAATGCAAATGTGTCTGTGTTATTAGGGGGGTTGTATGTAACCTGTCTAGAAGACATGACTAATACAAACCTTGGGAAATATTAGGAGCTTCTGAGGATTCTTTTAAACAATGGGCTGGGTTAATTGAGGCCGTTTCTTACAGAATGTTTGGGAGAAGGGCAATGCAAATGTCCCCCTCCAAACCTATTCTTTTGAAGCTTACCCCTGGGGAAGGAACCTGTGGGTATGTCTAGACTACATGCCTCTGGCAACAGAGGCATGTAGATTAGGCTACCGGGCATAGGAAAATGAAGCGGCGATTTAAAGTAATCGCCGCTTCATTTAAATTTAAATGGCTGCCACGCTGAGCCGAACAGCTGTTTGTCAGCTCAGCGCACTAGTCTGGACGCTCCGCGGTCGACATCAAAGGCATTTGTCGACCTCCCAGGTAAACCTCATCCCAGGAGGCATACCGGGGTAGTCGACAAATGCCTTTGATGTCGACCGCGGAGCGTCCAGACGACCGCGCTGAGCCGACAAACAGCTGATCGGCTCAGCGCGGCAGCCATTTAAATTTAAATGAAGCGGCGATTATTTAAATCGCCGCTTCATTTTCCTATGCTGGGTAGCCTAATCTACATGCCTCTGTTGTCAGAGTTCAAAGGATTGTTCACCAGACAGATCCCTTGTTGCAGTTGGGGTGACTCCTTGCCAGCTTATTACCATGTATGTAGGTTCTTTCATTGTTTTTAGTGTATTTCATTGTATTTAATATATTTCTTTGTAGTCCTCTTCCCTTGCATAGAAAGAGCTGTGTGATAACAACTGTAGGCAATCATGCTGTTTGTAGCCTCTGAGGAAGGAAGGCAAAGCAGGCCTGCTGGGGCAGTCTGTGAAGCTAGGAAATAGCACAGTCTATATGGGAACTGTGTCGTCTGGAAAAGCCCCGGCTGGCAGGAAGATGCAGGTCTCCCCAAGAGAGCTGATGGCTGGAAAGGGGAGAGTTTGAGAGTAGATGCCTTTGCTGGACCACAAATGGCAAATACAGATGTAACTGCCCTGAACTGTGAATCCAGTTACTGAAGGTTTTTAGGAACAGGTTAGACAAATATTTGTCATGTATGGTCTACATATGCGTGGTCCTGCCACAGCACAAACTTAGTGGGCACCATGCAACAACCAGTATAAAAAAACTGACTAGTTGAGAATATGTTGACCCACATCACAGCAATGGTTTTATCTCTAGCTTTGCATAGACAGGTTTCAGAGGTAGCTGTTTTAATCTGTTTCAGCAAAAATTATGCTTCTTTTGTTTTTTTCACTTCATGCATCTGATGAAGTGAGTTGCAACTCCTAAGCCATAATAAAATTGTTAGACTTTCTGGTGCCAGCAGATTCCTTGTTGTTTCTGCATAGACAGTAAACACTTAGAAACTTTTGGGGAAACGGTTATTTTTTTACTCAGATTATATCTCTGGTATCCCTTGCTCAAATGACCACCTAATGTGGGCATTAACCCTACTTTACACTCCTACACGCATAATGAATTTCAAGAAAATACATACAAGCATATTTAGGTTTTTGAGCACTTGGAAGGGTTGGGGGTAGAATTACATAGGGGTCATGCAGAGAGGTCACATGCTACCCCTTTGTTGGTGTGCTCTCCCCCTCCCATTTTAATAAGAATTTTTGTTTACTTGCACCTCTGATGTTTGGGACCCTGTTCATGCATACTCAGCTGCGCTGGTGAGCTCTCCATGCTGCTGCAGTGGGAAATGAACATTCAAAAGTTCCCCTGGGTTTTCTTGCTCTCCAGTTTCAAGAGTACTGGAGTTCAATGTGCTAGCCATTGGGTTCAAAACAGAGCACTCTGGATCATGACCTGCAGGTCAGTAACTCTGAATTACAATACACTGGCCTGGTCTACACTAACGGGGAAAGTCGATTTAAGATACACAACTCCAGCTATGTTAATATGTAGCTGGAGTTGAAGTACCTTAAATGGCGTTTTGGCACCATCCACACAGCATGTGGTCAACAGGAGCAGACGCTCCCATCAACTTCTCTTTCTCCTCATGAGGAGCAGGACTAGCGGCACTGATGGGAGTGCCCTCTCAGTTCAAATTAGCGTTGTCTTCACTAGACCCAGTAATTCGAACCCCGGAAGATTGACTGCAGCAGTATCAATCTTCTCTATAGTGTAGACAAGTCCACAGTGTTTACACTACCCTTAATTTGAGGCATGAATGTTGCCTCAGTCTTTATTCTGGAGTACAAGGGTCAATTTTAAAAGCCCGTTTGGTCAATGGGAGGGACTGGGCAGCGTAGACACTCTCATTGCAAATTCGACCTAACACTGAATACATCGACCTAAGCTCTCAATGTAGACCAGCCCTCGATTTAGCAGAACAAGGCAGCAGAAAGAAATTGGTTTTGCAGAGCCTATAACTTAGGAACCCATTAGTCAAACAACCCCAAATTTGGGCCATTAATGCTACCCCGCATCCCTATGATGTAAACCAAAATTTCAAAGCAACCCAAGTAACCATCCAGATTTTAGAGCATTTACAAGAGTTGAGTTCTAAATGGTAGGCACAGGAAAAAAAATATCTAGCTATTTTTCTGCATTGATGCATGCAAACTACACAAAATGAACATTTTTAAATACTATTCCCAGTTTGAGTCCCCCAGAGATTTAGTGAGTTCCTTGTGTGACAGCCTGAAAAGGGCAGTTGCAGCCAGCTGAGCAGTCCCATGCATGAGGGGCTAATGGGAAGCAGCTGTGGGCCTCATTAGCCAGAGGGCTAGATAAGGCAGCCAGAGGGGAATTGGAAGGGGAGGAGCCAGAGGGTGGCTGAGTGTGTTCCCCAGAAGGAGAGGCTAGCTGAGTTTGCTGTGAACAAAACTCTGTAAGTAGAAGGTGGTGGGAAATTGGCACGGGCAATAAAAGGCACGGGCGATTGCACCAGAATGGGTCTCTGGTTGATTTGTGGACGAAGAAGGGGTCCCAGAGTGCAAAGCCTGGGTGAGGACTTTGCCACACATGCAACACCCTGACTTGTTGAGACCATTTTGATCCATATCACATCAATAGCTTGAATCCTAGCTCTGCACAAAAACAATCTACAAAGGAAGTTTATGTTTGAGAAATGGAATGTACAGTTAAGCAGTACTTAAGTCCTTTTCTGAATAAGGATGGACACAAGCATGTGCTGAATTGCATTACTCAATCAGGCCCTTAGACAGTGGGTCATGCTTTGATAAGCCTTGCCAATACCGCTATTACTGATTATTATTATCAGGAAGCCCTACCTTTTGCCTCCATACTTAAAAAGCAAAGAAGCATGTTAACAACACTAATTGCTTCAGTACTTACGCCTCTCTTGGCCCTTCCTGAGAGAGATCAAAGACTTGGCGAGGATTCAAGTACCACATGAACATCTGGAGAACCTTTGTGCCCTGTGAGGATAGTAAATGGAAGGAAACTAAATGAGCAAATGACTATTATAAGTAATAATATTTTATCCTTATTAATCTTCGGAGTACCTTTCATTCACCTTTGCTTTACAGAACAAATACAAACAAAAAGGTGAATTTACTGACCAGTCAAAACAAAAGCTACCCATTGTAACAGAGGATTGCACTAGAGAACAATCACGTGACCTACCATCTAGCTCTTTGTGTGTGTGCAGCCCCTTGGGGGAAGGACTGCCTTTTTGTTCTGTGTTCTTATAGTGCTTGGCGCAATGGGGTCACAGTCAATGACTCAAGCTCCTAGGCATTAAGGTAATATAGCTAATAATAACAACAACATACGTCCATGCAGTGTAGAATGCAGGTCTGGATTGGCTTCTAATTGACAGTAGAGCTAGTTGAGAAAACTTTGACGGAGCCATTTTGCAACAGAAAAACCAGTTATGACAAAATCAAGATGTTCTGTGAAATTGTTCCAAGTTTCCTGAAATTTTGCTTTGGAGAAAACATGCAAACGGTTCTGGCAATGTTGAAATATCCAATTTCAATACTTCCTGAAATAAATATTTTATTTGTTTATTTTAAAAGTGACGTTTCATTTCAATGTCTTATTTTGGATTGCATTTTATGTTATCATAGAATATAAATGTAACAGGTCAAAATCAAAGCTAACAAAACATTTTTCAGACTTTTCCTTTGTAGAGAATTTTGAAATATTTGTAGGCATGTGTGAGCCCATTGTTTACTTCAGCTCTGCATGCATGACCAAAGTGTTCAGCCTGCTGCTTACAGCTGGATAATGGAGCAATATGCCTAAGCAACAGCATCATGATCTTAAACTTGGTTTTCTAGAACACAGTTTTTCAGACTTGGGTCGTGGGGCCACCAGGCTAAGCTGCTGGCAGCGCTGTGCTTCTTTGTTTACTTAATGTGTCGGTAGCCACAGATCCCCTTGCAGCTCCCATTGGTTGTGGTTTGCCATTTACGGCCAATGAGCTGCAAGGCTCCATGGCTAAGGACATATTAAGTAAACAAAGTGGCGTGCCCCAACTTTGAAAAACACTATTCTATAACACTGTTAACTACACCTTTACAGTTCAGAATTACATGGGTTTACAATACAAGATACATGGCCAAAGGATGTTGAGAGATTTCCTGATTAAGCCAAACAAAAGAAGAGCAGGAAGATGACTGGCAATTACTTTGGTGAGCTCCAAACCACTATTCTGGTTTCCTCTCAAAGAATCAAAACCTGAGAGGAAGATTACACTAAATAATCCAAGCCTCCATTCAGGCAGGAAGAAGATTCCCCGGGAAGGGTCCAGTCCTCCATTGCAGGAGTCTGCATCCCAGGCCACATGAAACCCTTCTTTTCTCTGACTGACTTGAAATCTCTTTATGACCCATTATTTAAAGAAACTTGCAAAAACATTGCTGCTGTGGCCAAGTTGATGCCTTTACCTGATTCCCACCACTTTTTGGATTGACAAACACCAACAGCGGTTTCATGAGCAGAGAAGAGATGGGCTTTATCACAAATGGTCGGCCTTTGTTTTCCTGCAAAATCAGAAGTGACAGAGTACTTCAGTTAGAGTTACACAAAACTGATGCTAGAATCTCAAGAAAAAAAATCACACAGCATTCTCATTTCTGTTTTTAGAGGGTTTTGTGGCCATGAAAGCCATGATATTAACAACCCCTGTGACCTTTAGTAGAAAACTGCTGTCACACAGATAACAAACTTCGCTCTGCACCCCCCTTGTCATGCCTCAATTATTCAACCTACCCTATTTTATCCTAGAGAATGAACCTGTGCATCTCATGTAAGGATGGGGGGATAGATCAAACTGGGCTGGCTGATCAGTAGGTATGCTGGATGTTAAGTGGTAATCTAAAGATTAAAATATCCATTCAGTCCCTCTTTCATATACGACTAATTAGGACTTACTTCATTGCCTCTTTTGCTGGCTTTTCTTTTAAAAGATGTTCTCTTCTTCCGCCGGGTTGAAGTTTTTAATGAGTTCTATGTAAAAAGAAAAAAAAAGGATACATGGAAAGAAAAACAAAAATCAAGTCAGCCCCAGAAGTAGCCTCATTTAAGAAGCTCCTTCACTTGGAGAATGATACAGTGTCTGGCACATGCTTGAAGTTTATATCACATGCGTCTCATGCTTTACACTTCCACACCACCGTTGATGGAGAAAGCCACACACGGAGACCAGACTGGTGCTTTGGAACTGGAAGCTTTCCCACGCCAGGGAGGAGAAAAATCCAGATATTCCCATAGACTCACATAACACCACACGTTGTACCTGCCAACCCTCCCAATAGGGGTAGGAGACGCCCGTTTTCCCTCCGGGGCTCCAGTCTCCTTCCCAATCAAGCTCGTCTCCTGGTATGGAGACCACCTACACAAAAATGTAATAAAACATGATAAAATGAGCTATTTTCATGTTTAAAAAACAAAACAAATGCAAAACAAAACAAAACCACAGGGTTAGCTCTGGTGCCCACCATGACATAGCATAACGCATGCTATTGCTGCATATGATGCTGGCAGAAAAAGACAAACCTGACCTAACATGAAACTCTTGCGGAAATCTGATAGAGAAGCTCCTCTGAATTCTTACTATTTAAGGGCTTCCTTTTTCTTAAATAAAAACAAATGAAAACAGCTGCCACTCTACGGCACAAAAACTAGTTGAAACAAATAGATATTTTGTAGCATCTGCCAAAAAATTGCATCAGCAACAGGAGTTAACTAAAAATACTTGTCCTGCCATGAGTCCAGGGGAGTGGATGAGATGACCGCTGTCTCTTTGATCACGTCTACACAGCAGGGCTAAAGTCAAATTAAGCTGCGCAACTTCAGCTACATCAATTGCGTAGCTTAAGTCAAAATAGCTTAATTCGGCTTTTGGCGCTGTCTACACAGTAGAAAGTCGAAGGAAAAGCATTCTTTTTTTCCAACTTCCCTTACGCCTCGTGAAATGAGAGCTACCATGAGTTGGAATAAGAAGTCCTCCGGCTCAACATTATGTTGAAATAAAGGCTTGTAGTGTAGTCGCGCCCTATGTTATTTCAGAACAACGTCAGTTATTCCAAAATAACGCTGCTGTATAGATGTACACTTCCAGTCCTACAATTCTATAGAAAAAAAAATTCCCAGAATGGCACAAACTTCATTAATACTAGATCACATAAATATGCTGATGTGATCAGGGCCAACCAAATGAGGTGGGTTTTTTTAGCTGTTTCAGTTGTTGAATTAAAATAGCCAAATCCCTATATAATTCCTCTCTATTTACATATTACAGGTTGAACCTCTCCAGTTCAGCATTCTCTGGTCTGGTAACATCTGTGTCTGGCATGATTTTAGTTAGCCAGATGTCCACTTATCATGGGCGTGGCCAAGTTTTCCCCAGTCCCGTAAAGTTTGTTTACAGCCACCAGTCCTGGCTCTCAGTGTTATGTGCTATTATTTAACTCTATTTTTACCCCAAATGTCTTCTAAGAGCCCATTAAGAAGTGGAAGTGTTGGTAGTACTGCTAGACAATATTGACCTCCCGAGGGTCAGCAAATTCTCTGGTTTGGCACTGGTCAGGTCTCAATGTTGCTGAACTAGAGAGGTTCAACCTGTGCTGAGTTTGAAACACTGCAAAAATGGACTTTCTCCACAGTATTTCAGCATAGTATATTGAAAACTAGGAAGTACAGTGGTGCAGAAAATTAACAGAAAGTTTGCTTATTTTATCTAAATTGATCCAGACATCCCAAAACTGATCAAGACAGTCCTACTGGGAAAAGTTTTACTGGCCCAGAGACCTATGAGTGGACATATCAGAGCTATTCATCAGAATGCGATGCTTTCGCTCAACCCTGGTCTTCAGCCAACAGCCCTATTGCATTAAATAGCATATTTACTGGATTCATGGCTTGATTCCCCAATGACCACTTCTGGTGTTTCAAATCAGGCAACTTTCCTGTTGCTTTTCACCCTGCATAAAGGGATCAGAGTTCATGTCACCTTCCCCATCAGTACCTGGCCTAAGCAACAGAAGCTAATGATCCAACCAGCTGCCTAGATTTGGTGCTGAATCCTGGTCAGATGCCACCCGTGGCATGTTGCATATACACTAAGAAGAAGGATGAAACTAGGTCTATAAAAGGGCTCTAAACTTTCCCTGGTTTAGTGAATATAAAAGTGCATTAACAAGAGCTGCACTGACAGGGGTAAGTGGATAGATTATATGTATCCTACTAGTCTTTTCACTCTCAAGCAGTGCAATCAGACTGAGGGAGGATATGAAGTTTAAAATCAATGTAATAGAGCAAACCCCATTTGTAGTGATAACTGTAGAAGATCTTAGATTCATGCTTCTGATCTACTCCAGGAGGATTTTCTTCTGAAACCTGTCACAGGGGTAGAGGTAGTGTGGCCTAGTAGAGAGAGCACTGGACTGGGACTCAGGAGATCTGGCCTGAGCACTGCCACTGTCTGTTGGGTGATCCTGGGAAAATCAGTATTTCTTCATCTGTAAAATGGAGATAATGTTACTTACCTCCTTTCTAAAGGGCTTTGAGTTCTACTGATAAAAAGTGCTATAGATAAAGAGCTAGCACTATATTAGAGGGATTGATTGTACTTAATTATTTTACTGTAAAAAAATTATAATCTGCTATTTATCAGAAGGAACTACACCCAGTACAGCTCTTCTGGCTAAAGCCAGGAAAGTTGGGTAAATTAGCATTATCCTCATTGCAAAATAACCATGTGCAAATATGCTTGTTGCCAAATCATGTTGTAACATAGCTGCTTTTTTGCCATTGTAGACAGGAAAAAAACCACATTACAACTTTGTTACAGACACATGTCTCGGTCTTGCTATCTACCAAGATTAAAATGTAATAGTGTTTGTTTTTGCACACACAGGCAAGAAAAGACATACTATGGTTTTGTCAAAACTCTATTATATCATATTTAAGCACACCTATTTCTGTGATATTTAGAGAGACTGAACATTTCCTACAGCTTAGTATCATTAGCTATATAACAGGTCAGAGGCAGAGGCACTGGTTATACAACGGCATGCGTTCATTTCAAACTAATAAAAGGAGAGCTGCCCTGAGAGTCCACACTGGTGTCTATTTGTTGAACTAAAGGAGTTGTTGTCTGTGCCATCTTGTCCATATCAAAGTCTTCCTTCTCCACTGGAAGAGTATGGGTGTTTTTCCAAAAAACAAATGCAATTCAGTGAGATTCCATGTACAGTAAATAACGCCTATAAATGGACGGGCCTGTCTGTAAATCCTCAATTGTCTCTAGAAGAGGAAAAATCTCCTTGGTGAGATAATTTTACCCTTCTTCAAAGACAGGAAGTGCAGATTGCATTATATGGTGATCATTGGAGATATTCCAAGCCCGCTTAGATTTATGGAGGAAGAACAGGGTCCCCCTAAAATAACGCTGAGTGCTAGACTAGCACTCTTAGATAGATCCAGAGGATCCTTTTCAATCCTTTCACTGGGATGCTACAGATTTAATTTTCAGAAATTCTGAGCCTCGACAGCTCCAAATGACTTGAACGGAGGCATGAGATACACAGCAGCAACAGACGTCCAACTCTATGATCTTCAGGCAGTTCACAGACTGCAATGAGGCACAGGTAACTCATTCACTTTGTTGGCTTCAGCCAGCACTGAAGTAAGAAGGAGAAAAGCCCAGCAGTAGGCAACTGTTACAGGCTCCTTAGGAAGATTCCACAGAGAAAGGAAAGGAGCAGATATACTCACCTTGATCACAAACCTTTGCTCAGCATTGGGACCCACTTACAATTACTGCCTCTGCTTTATACCCAGAACCTCCCAAGAACTGGCTCTGTAATGTCAATCTTAGCTTCTCTCTCCTAACATGCACACACACATGTGCCTGCACACCCAGCAAACCTGTGTAACAATATTCAGGCTGCCAAATATCAAATATAAAATAGGCCACTGTAGAGACCTGTAGATGCTAACTAGAATAGGCAATGTATTTGAACTCCAGGAAACCAGACCTAGAGGCACTGAAAATTGTTAGATGTCTACAGAAGAGGCTCACATAATGTCCATCATGAAGGAGATATTGTGAATTTGCCATCCTTGTAAATTTGTCATTCCATGCGGGGATACCACCTGTTCCAAAATTATCCAAATGATTCTAAATTTCATCTATCCTGAAAACAGAAGCTTTGCACAGAGGTGAAAGTATATGGGTGTACCTAGGTGTGCAGCTTTGGCAAGAGCTGGCTGAGCTGCAGCAAAAGCCAAAAGGGAACTATTTAAAGAGCTGTCAGGAACCCAGGTTGCAATAGGACAGTTACTTGTAAGAGATTTCAAATTACTTTCACCACTGAACTTGCAAAAAGGAAAAATTCCCCATTGTAGAAAGGCAGCAGGTCACCTAGGGCAAATTGACCTTATGCAAATATATCATGATGTTGCATCATGATACTTGAGAAGGGAGTCTGTTTTTTATTCAGATAGAGTATTAGAAAGGTGGTGACCCTTGGTCAACATAATGCTCATGGGAAAGCCTTTTAGTATCAATAAAAAGGGAAAATAAAACTAGGTGAGGAGTCTCTGCAGGAAGCAATCTTGTCTACTCAGAAGAAACAACCACTAAAAGGGAGTGAAAGACATTGCTAGAATCCATTTTAAATTAGTAGAAAATCTAGTCCAGGACTTACCTGTGACCATCTGAGATGTTAATAAGTGGAGCTGAGCAATAATGTGTAAAAGAAATGTTGCTAGATATATTTATGCTCGTCATGGGATATCTATGAACAGATTTCTGTTGCCACATATTGATTGATTCATTAATTTCCTCTAATTTATTTATGAGTTTTTATTTATTTTCTCCATGGATTGATTACTGAGAGTGTTTGATACTATCAGAAATCCAGACTGTGTAGAGGGGTTGGAAATAGCCAGGTCATTCACAAATAGAGCTGGTCACAAAAATGGAAAGGAGGGACTTTCAGCAGAAATTTTTTACTTTTCACTGAAAACCTGAAAACCTAAAAATTAAACATTTTTCACTTTTTCAATAAAAAGTAAAAATATTCTAGAGAGACACATTTTGTATAAAATTTCATTTAGACAAAAACAAATTCTCCATCAAAAAATTGTTTTCTGATGGAAAATTCTCCACCAGCCCTATTCACATGGCATTGTTTCTGTTCTCTGTCTGAATGAGTATCTCTTTTAATCAAGTGGGGGATAACTGAAGACATTGGGGCTTTGTATCTTTCAGGAAGAGGTGACTAAAGCTGATTAGAAAATATCAATTATTTCTTACAATAAATTTCCTTTTAATTGTTTTTTTAATCTAAACTAACACAAATGTTATTTTGTTTATATTACTCGAACAAAAAACAAAACTGAAAAAGTTTGGTTTTCAAAAAGTGGTTTTGGTAAATAAATGCTGAACCGTTGATCAAAAACTGAAAAAAAAATAGTCGAGTTTCCATTTTTCATCTAAAATTTGAAAAATGTCAACCAAAATAAGGATTTTCCAAACAAACATTTGTTATGGTCTAAAAGCTTTCATCAAAAAATGCAATAGCCGTTTTGATACTAATTTCCATTTTTCAAAAGCAGATATGTTTAAAAAAATCATGAAAGGTTTTAATAAAGCTGAAAATGGGCCCGTTTTAAACACTATGGATGAGATTAAGCATTGACATTTTAAAGTCTTTTCTTTTTTAACTGGCTGTGGGGACAGGAGAGTGCTGCTGACACTTAGAAGACTCATAAAAAATGAAAATGTAGAGGGCGTGGATATAACAGAGGTCAAGCAGCAAAAGCTCAGACACAGCAGCATGCAAACTGACTGGCCACTGCCTTACCTAGCCAACTATAAAGGTGCCAAGGGAAAAAGAAGAGTCCTTCCTACAGTACAGATCTGGCTACAACCTTCCCACCTAACTTGATAGCCAGACAGAAGACTTAGGGGGAGATTGACACTGCAGAGATCAATCTCCCAGGGTTTGATGTAGCAGTTCTGGAAAGGACTGGATCACAAGGAGTAAGGGAAGGTGATGGTTCCCACAGTGGGGACACTGCAGAAATTCAGCCTAAGGTATGATGACTCTAGCTATGCTATTCACATAACTGGAGCTGTGTATCTTAGGTCGACTTCTTCCCATAGTGTAGACCTGGCTTGTGACAGGAAAGTCACAAAGATGAGCATTGGCCCCTAGCCGGTTATACTTTAAGATAGGGGCTCTACCCTGGAAAGCAGAATTGGTAGATCAGCAGATGAACATGAGCTCGCAATGTGATGCTGTGGCCAAAAAAAGTCAATGCCTTCCTTGGAGTAGTGAACAAAGAGTTTATATTACCTCCAAGTCTGGCACTGGTGTGACTGCTGCTGAAATACAATGTCTGGTTCTAACTTCCACAATTCAAAAAAGGATGCTGATGAAACAGAGAGGGGTCACAGCAGAGCCATGAAAATGATTAAAGGACTGGAAAATATGTCCTGTAACTGAAGCTAGATAAATTCAGACTTGGAATAAGGCATACATTGTTAACAGTGACTGTAAGTAATCACAGGAATAATTTACCAAGGGTTGTGGTGATTCTCTATTATGAATCATTTTAAAATCAAGACTGGGTGTTTTTTTTCTAAAAGACACATTTTAGTTAAAACCACAGTTATTTCCTGTGTTATACAGGAAGTCAGACTAGATGACCCCAGTGGGCCCTTCTGACCTTGGAATCTATACATTCCTACTACAGTTGGCTTATCCCACCATGATTTGGCTTCCCTTGGTGTGTGGGGGGGTTTTTTTAATCTTCCAGAGGGCTCTTGTTCAAAATCTGCCATTAGCATTCAGCCATGTGAGAGTTTTTCAAAAAGCCTGTCAGAAGTCTCTGAGTCATGGGGTTAAGATAGGGTTCAGTAATCTGAGGATGAGTGGCTTGGCATATTTGTCATAGCCAATTCTGATTTATTGTGGCATGGAGACACCCTAAGCAGGAAATCTGGCAGGTGCTAGGAACTCAACATATGAGACTTGCAAGAGAACAGACTCTCCCATCAGTTGTTGCCCATGTCCCTTTTCTGGTCTATCCACACAATTAAACAAAGTATTATCAATAAAAGTGGCTGTATCCTTTGCAGCACAGACCACTGTTGTGTATTCACTCTGACAAGGAGTCCAGGGACAAATTACCACAAGCACATTGCATTTGCTGTTCTGAATTATTAGTCTTCCCCCCACATGTAAAGTAGCTCCATGTGCTCTAGTGGCCCTGTTTCTTAAGAATGAAGTCAGTCCCTTATCTAGAAAGGGGCTCCAGAAGCTTTTTTCCCTGCTGCGTTGAGCAATGTCTTATCCCATCTAAAATATACCAAATCGGGTGCAAACGCTCACAAGTTGAAAATTCATTATCTGCAAGCATTGGAGCATGTAAGCAAGCATTCATGTGAGTAAAACATGATCATCCAAACATCCATGGAAAATGAATGCAAAAGGGAAGTGAACACAGCCACAGCCAATTTATGTTTCAATTTAACTGAATATTTGTGAAAAGCTTTTTCTCTCTATTTGCCCAGCTCTACTTAGTGAAACATGCTTGAGCACTTAAAACATAGAGGATTCTTGCAAGTCTGCTAGATGAACTTGCAATAAGAAGAATGAACTGGATTATTTAATGCCAAAATCAGGTTAATCACTTATTGCCCCAAACCAGAAAATGAAAGAATCCTTACAGAGAGGTAGATGAAAGAGTGAGAGAGAGATTCATACTCATCATGGGTGTAAGCTGGGTGTGAAGGGCATGGATGGGGCAGACAAACATGCTTTTGTGGAAGAGTACCAGGAGCAAAAGAAGCCAGTCTTGCCCTGAGCTGCCAAACAGCATCAGAAACGGACATTGGCATGCAGTTACCTGAGGTTTCTTCACCTTAATGATCCAGGTGGGAGGCACAATGACAGCAGCATGAGCCCCCAGGGAACACGGCTCCTCGATGTGATGTAGCAAGAAGCAGGTGACTTTGTTGTGAAACTAGCAGAAGGAGAGCAGAGCCATCAGTGGGGTGGACAGAGTGCAAGAAAAAGGAGAAAGAGGGAGAGAGAAAGGCATGGTGGGGACAGAAAAAAACGGGGAGACGTATCTGGCACTGAGGAATGTACCCACTTCAACTTCCTTTTCCAATCCTCTGTACAAAGAGGAACATGAGCAAAAAACAACCCAGCTTCCCATTTTCTCATCCTTTGCCAAAAGTCTTTCCTACCCCTAAGACACCCCAGGCTTACATACACATAACGGTAGTAAGACCAAATCCTGAACAGGCAAAATTATAAATAATGGGAATCCCTTGTTCTCTGAGCCAGCAATAGCAATGGAGTCCTTGAGAGTGAACCCTCTCATTACTCCAGGAGTGGTGTTGTTACACTCCAAAAGAAAGAAGCCTACTCTTCTGGTGGAGGACAGCTGAATGTGGCTCCTTTCTTCCTAATACATGAGCACATAAAAGTACTAGAACAATTAAAGTCAAATATGATGATTCCACGTAAGCAAAATTGCCACCACCATTTCTCCCCTACCCCATCCCCATTCTTCAATTCTAGCCACTTACCGCCTGCTTGCACCAGGAACAACTGATGGCCACAATCTCTTTACCGTGGAGGGAGAATTTTTGCTGAAACCCCTGGGATGTCAGGAAGAAATAGAAGAGGAAGGGTCAAGCTGCTTTCCATCATATCCACATACTTCCCGTCCATTGAGAAAATGTAGCACCTATAACTTTTGTCACATGACTGAGCTATATCAATTTAGGGTGGTCATATACAATCTTTCACATCTCTTGGATGTCCTAATATCCCCGAGGGCTCTGGATTGTTGCATATTATTGTAATCAATGGAATAGCAGGACATGAACAGTTCATCAACACGTAGTAGGTTACATCCACCATTGTTATTTAGCACCCTACTATTATGGAGTGACAGGAGTCATAGTGTAGTTAAGAGTGTTACTTGAACTGCCTTTATAAAACAATTTTGGCTTCCACAATAAAATCTATATCAAACATCATATCACCCTCAAAGTTAGAAACTTCTACCTGTGACCAAGATAGCATTTTTATGGAAAAATTGAAATGACTCCATTAGTTTAATATTTGTAAGCTTGAATTGTAATACTCTAAAAACAGAGGTGTTGAACTCACTTCCAAAATTTGTCTTTTTGTCCTCCATGCTTTGTAGCCGAAAAGAAGAAATAGCAGAGAGATAAAACCTATTTTCATAGATTTGAATAGAACTGAATGAAATTTAGAATTTCCATCTTGTTGGAAATTTCAGAGTTTGTATTGTCTCATATCTTAATGTAAAGTTGAAATTTCAGATTTTTTTATAAAATGCAAATTTTAAAAACTTTAAATTTAGACTTTTTTTATCAAAGCATCCAATATTCTCAATCATTTCAGTTTGCTGAAATAACCCACATGCTTTGCTTTGAGTCATTTCAACTGTAAATTGAATTTTCCAGTTATGGCACATTGCCTTGTGGAAGTTGTAATTCATGAAGCTGATGCCCCCACTCTTCCATATGGGCCAGGGTCTTTGGCTTGACTACCTGTCCTTTTATGCACCCAAAATCATGTGACTGCCATTATGCACTATACAGAGCTTGTATAAATGGAAATCCACTTGAAGTACGAGAGATGCAGACCTCCAGGGAGCTCAACCAATAGAAGAGAATGAAGGCCTCAACTATGACTTCCATCAGCAGTGTGGTGACAGAGAAATGCAGTTTAATGTTTCACTGAACTGATTCAAAAAAGTGTTTCGGGTCAGTTCAACAAAAATACAATATTTCAATCTGGTTCAAATCAATTCAAAATAATCAATTTTTTTTCCACAGAACTGAGATTTTGCCATGGAATATTTCAATTGTGCAGAAACTGCATTTTTCATCAGAAAATCATTCCAACCAATTCCTAGCCAGCTCTATGCTTTAAGGGCCAGAAGGGACCATTAATTCACAAGTATCATATAAGCTGTAAAACTTCACCAAGCTTCCTCTGTACTGAGCCCCATAACTAGTGATTGACTAAAAGAATATATTTTACAGAAAGGCACCAAGTCTTGATTTGAAGACTTCAAGAGACAGAGAATTCATAATTTCCCTTGGCAGTTTGTTTCAACAGTCACATTCATTGTTTTAAAAAATTGTATCTTATTTCTCATTTGAATTTGTCTAACATTAACTTTCTAGCCTCCACGGGCTCGTTATGCCTTTCTTTGCTAGGTTAAAGAACCTTTTACTATCTGGTATTTTCTCCCCATGTAGATTACTAATCCACAGTAATCATGTCACCTTTCAGTCTTCTTTTTGATTAACTAAGCAGATAAATTAAGCTTTACTTGAATCCCTAAGCTGATGTCCAGGACCAAAATGTATTTGTTTGAAGAATTATTAAAATTTGATTTAGTAACGGTGCCATGGGAAGTCTGCTACATTGCTTCAGTAATCAATTTGCCTCTTATCTTAGTTTCTGTGAGAGGGAGGAGGAAGGCTGGCAGGTGCAGAGGAGGAGGCAAATATTACTGGTTAGTGCAATAAAGAAAGAGAATTAAAACACTAAACAAAAATAATCTAAATGCATAATCCAAGTGAAGGACTCAAAATTATCTACTGTGTCCCCACAGTTTGTGGTTTAGAAGACCACAATCAGAATTCTGAAGAATGAAATTCTCTTTGGGTACGTCTACACTAGCCCCCTAGATCGATCTAGGGAGGCTGATGAAGGCGACCGAAATTGCAAATCAAGCCTGGGATTTAAATATCCTGCGCTTGATTTGCATGTTCCTGGCCGGTCGCCATTTTAGAAATTGACTAGCCCAAAGTAACTGCCTGCGTCTGCACGAGGCAGTGAAAAGGGATTCCAGAATAAAGCCCTAAATCGAATTAGGTGGTATTCCTCATGGAATGAGGTTTACCACCTAATTCAATTTAGGGGCTTTATTCTGGAATCCCGTTTCACTGCCGTGTGTAGACGCGGGCAGTTACTTCGGGCTAGTCAGTTTCTAAAATGGCGACCGGCCGGGAACATGCAAATCAAGTGCAGGATATTTAAATCCCAGGCTTGATTTGCAATTTCGGTCGCCTTCATCAGCCTCCCTAGATCGATCTAGCAGGCTAGTGTAGACGTACCCCCTCTGCTTGGCCATTGTGAGAAGCTATCTGTCCAATATGTCCCATACATGGTCTGTGTATTCACCTCACATCAGGGCCCATGGATCAAATTCAATCTCATGGGGTATCACACGTTGGGATCTTGTGACAGGGCATCTGCCCCACACTGTTCTTTTAAGGGTTAAAATCCAGACCTGGGCGTTGGCTGGAGCGGTGGAGACAGCAGCTGAGGCAGAGATAGCCAGTTAGGGCCCAACTACGACTATATAAATAAGGGCTCCTGGAGGGAAGGAGACACTGACTCAGAGTACGTCTAGACTGCGGGGGAAGTGTTCGGAATACCTCCGGTATCCCAAAAAAACTCCGCCACATCCAGGGAACGCGTTTGCTCTTCTGCTTTTTTTTATGGAAGAGCAGATGTGCTCTTTTGGAAGCCGTGTCTTCCTCATTCCAGGAGATAGAAAGGATCTTCTGAAAGAGAGGTTTTCTTCCGAAATTTGGCTCAGTGTAGATGGGCCAAATTTTGGAAAAGCCTCTTCTGGAAAAAAAAAGCGGAAAAAGGTGTAGTCTAGACGTACACTCACTTTGCTCTAAGTGGGGGCTTCCTGACTTAGAGCAGGGCTGGGGAAAGGCAGGCAGAGCTGGGGAAGCTCTGGACAGGCAACCTCCCAGGCTACAGGGCCTGAAGCAAGGTCTGAAGATATTAGGGCTGCAGAGAAGCAGCTAGGACAGCAGAAAGCAGCAAGTCCACACCCCCTTGCCAATGATGAGTGGCCATTGCAGACTGCAGTTTGCCCCGAGGTAAGGGGCTAGATGACAACTGACAGTAGGGTCACTGAGGCAAAGTAGGAATAGGGAATTGGGGGTTCCCTGATGAGGAGGATCCCAGAGTGTGAAGGCACTGTGATAGGGCAGTACTCAGATGCAAGGGTGCCATGGTCTGAGAGGGACATGGGTCCTAACAAAGTGGTGGAGCCGATAAAAGGTAGCAGCAGGCGTGGCATCAATCAGAAGGGGGCGCTCCAGGATTGAAGAGCTAATCCCCAGAATCACCAGCAGGAGGCACTATGTTACAGACCTCCGTACCTAGCCCTGTTTATTTCCCCATTTTTAGTTCCCTATAATCTGATGATTTCAGGGCTCAGTGTTTCCTTCCTATCCTGGAGGTGGGGAGGCTTTTCAGCATGGTGATGGGCTTCACCCACCAAACCTGTCTATGAAAGAGGCCCATTGACTTCACAAGCACAAATAGCCCAACTGCCTCCTGATTGGGCATTTTATGTGGGTCCAAAAATCCAGTCTCAGAGCTATAGTTTGTATGACTGGAGCATTAGAGACTGAGGACTGACACTGGGCAGATTGATTGCTAACTGAGTGCTTGCCTACAGTGCTGTAGCTGCACAACAGTACCAATTCAGTATAGATGCTAGGATTCTAGGCAATAGCTAAGTAGACAGAAGAATTCTCCCATTGATGTTGCACTGTCTGCACTGGAGGTTAAGTTGACTTAACTACATCACACAGGGATGTGGATTTTTCACACCCCTGAATGATGCAGCTAGTCCAACTTAATTTTCCAGTATAAACCAGGCCTGAATTACTACACTCACTGAGATCAGAGCTTCTAAATGTTACTCTGAAATTTAATTCCCCCTTCCTTTGAAAAAAATATTTTGGCCCCAGGTGAACAGAAACATTTTTTTCCAAGTGGGTAGAAATATTGTCTCCCAAACCTGGACGTAATTAAAAACAACATCTGGTGCATTTGTTCCATGGGATGTAAGTGGTATTTTTTTAAACTGAGCAGATTTCTTTGGTTTTGGATTAATAATTTATTTTAATTTATTCTGTAGGCTATTTGATTTCTCAGCAATGCCCCTCTGCCATGTATATTGGCCAAACCAGACAGTCTCTACAACAGTGGTCCCCAACGCGGTGCCCGCGGGCGCCATGGCGCCTGCCGGGCCATTTCTTCACGCCCGCTGAGTGATCGGGGCCAGCCCCACCCCCAGGCACGTGGTGCATTGGTGGTGCCAGCCCCTGGGAGCACGGCGTATGGGTGGCCCCGCCCCCGGGTGCACGGCACAAGGGCTGTGCTGGCCCTGGGCGCACTGCGTATGGGCGGTGCTGGCCCCTGGGCGCGCGGCACATGGGCGGCCCTGCTCCCGGGCGCATGGTACATGGGCTGTGCCAGCCCCGGGCACGTGGCATATGAGTGTCCCCGCCCCTGGGCACGTGGCACAGGAGTGGCGCCGGCTTCAGGCGCGCAGTGCATGGGCGCTGCTGGCTCCTGGGCGTGCGGCACAGGAGCGGCGCTGGCCCCGGGAGTGCAGCGCATGGGTGGCACCGGCACTGGGCACACAGCGTATGGGTGGCCCCACCCCTGGCTTGTGCACGGCCCCACCCCCAGGCACATGTGCGGCCCTGCCCCCGGGTGCCCAGTGCGTGAGTGGCCCCGCCCCCGGGCGCCCGGCAGCCCCAAAAGGTTGGGGACCACTGCTCTACAACAAAGGATAAATGGACAAATCAGACATCAGAAGTGGTAACACACATAAACCTGTAAGGGAACATTGTAACCAGACTGTTCACTCACTCATGGATTTAAAAGTAGCCAGTCTTCTACAAAGGAATGTCATTAACCAGTTACAGAGAGAGACTGCTGAACTGCAATTCATCTGCAGATTTGACACCATTACCTTGGCTTGAACAAAGACATTAACTGGTTGGTGCATTATAAAGCCAATTTCTCCTCCCTTTAACATCTTCATTTCCACACCAAAAGCTATGTATGGGACACATCCAGCCCACTTAATTAGCCTCATTAACACAGGTCCTACAATTGACAGGTACTTTTGCTGTTACATATATCTCTTGGTCTCTGTTATTTCCACTCCAGTTCATCTGACAAAGTGGCTTTTACTCATGAAAGCTCATGATTCTATATATTTTGGTTAGTCCTTAAGGTGCCACAGGACTACTTGTTGCTTTTAAAGTTAACAAGTGAAAATGATCCTGCAATAAAAAAAATAATACTTAGAAGTAAAATAGCACTATTCTTCCTAAAATTGCTTTACAAATATGAACAACTGTTTCCTCATGTCAGGTAAGTTAGTAAACACTAGGAACTTGAATTTTCATGTAGGAAAACTGATGCAGTAAAGTGATGTATCTAAGACCACAGGGGCAGTTAGTGAAAACAATGGGATTAAAATAGTCCAGTTCCTGTGCTCGGCCAACTGGCCAGTTCCTCTGGATCCACCTGTGTCCCCTCTGAGTGAAATAGAAAACTAGAATTCACTTTACCTTTGCTGTTCTTGGGTTGTTTTGCCCCCACTTGCTCCCGGAAGAAATAGAATTATCTCAGAAGACATACATTATATAGTTTGAGAAACACTGGGTTGGGACACTAAGTCCATATTTGAGATGGGTTACTTCCATTGGTGCCTGATTCACTGCCTTTCAAATGTAGTATGTAAAACTACATTTTGTGAGTTCTTCTTGTGAAGATAAATCACATCAATACAGGCTGGAGGAAAGGTATTTGGTGGAAGAGATCCCCAAATTGCATGAGAGTCACAACCTATCCAAGTAATTGAAGTCAAATTCATATTAGCAACTTCCCATAAAGAAGCTATAGGCCGTTGGTTAATCACCTCTGACTTCTGTTCCCTCATTAATCTATAGAGTGCAAAGCCAGTAAGCAGACTAAGCAATTACTTTGGGCCCCAAGCTCAAGGGGGCCCCCTATTAATTATTAATATGTGTTGAAAGAGCAAAAATATTCCTGCTTTGGGCCCCCAGTGGGCTAGCACCAGCACTGATAAAGTGAAACCTTTCTTAAGAAACCATAGGGGAAACAATCTCATGATACACTATTCTGTATCAGATCATGGGTCCATATAATCCAGTAACCTCTCTCCACCCCCCACCTCAGTAGTGGCCAGGGATGCTTCAGAAAGAAGTAAGGTTAAAAAAAAAAAGCTAACACACTAAGCAAATGATGTGAGGTGAAATTCATTTCTAACTGCAGGCTTACAACTAGGAGTATGAGGTATGATTATCTCCGCTTGCATAATGGTAAGTATTATTAATGTTCGTTAAAATATTTAAGCTATCCAATTCTTGCCATAGGATTTGACTGATGACTTGCTACAATAATGAGAGTCACAAAATGACTGAGCACTTTGTGAAAAATACTTTTTTTTATTGCTCTAAATCTACTTCCATTTCGTTTCAATGACTGCCTCCTTTATCTTGCATGACAGGTAACGTTAAAGGGTGGTTTAAAGTTAGAAAAAAGTAGGAGAGCACATGATAAACAAATATTTGGTTATGAATGAAGTCATTTTGCCATTAAAATATAAAGGTATTTTTCTTGTTAATATTTTCTTTCATCTTTTCTGGTTTCTAGATAGAGAGGTCTACCAGAACATACACATGCAGACTTTAACTCTCTGTAGATGGCCTGCAGTAAGGTGCTATCCTCTGCGCACGTCTACTGACCTCAACATTAGGGGAGCCAGGTTTTTTCAATTTAATCCAGACTGGTCATACAGAAACCATCAACACATCAAGAGTTGGTTCTAGCACAATATGTACTGCCTGTTTTTCAGGCATAATGAATCTCTTTGACACCAGCACTGGACATACAAAACAATCCCCAGAATGCCAAAGGTACAAGAAAACATGGCTCCAGTGTCATCATGTGTCATGTAGGAAAAAAAATTATGTAGCACTTTAAAGACTAACAAGATGGTTTATTAGGTGATGAGCTTTCATGGGGCAGACCCACTTCTTCAGATCATATTCTGAAAGTGAATTGGCATATATATAACAAAGGAATACAATGAAGAAAGTAAACAGAATATGATCAGAATATGATCTGAAGAAGTGGGTCTGTCCCACAAAAGCTCATCACCTAATAAACTATCTTGTTAGTTTTTAAAGTGCTACATATTTTTTCCTTTTGTTTTACCTAGATCAGACTAACACGGCTATCTCTCTATTACTTTTCATTACGTGTCACGTCAGCATAAGAATACTCCATGACAGCCTTTTGCTGCTGGTGCTCACATTCTATCTTCCATGAAGAGGATTCAGCATCTTGCTGCAGCTGGTACCTTAGCTTAGTACCAAGGGCCAATTCGTTACATCTCATTTTCTAATTCTGGCTAAAAATATACAATCCATAGAGAATCAGATAAGACATGGGCTCTGCCCTCTGTCCACACCTGCTGAAGCTGAAGAAAAGAGGTTTCTCAGGAAGAGAGAGACAGTAGCATAACCTATTTCTTGAGAAAGGAAGTTATTCTTAGGTTTAAAATAATTTCAGTATCTCTAAGATGCTTGGTGGACTGGAAGATATAGGGGGAAAGGTCCTAAAGGGAGCCAAGTTCTCGCTAATCTTTTCTATGGTCTTTGGAAACGGACCTTCAGAGTCTGTACAGCAGAGGGTTCATTGACAATTCCAAAGCATCTAGCACACTGAAAACAATGAAGAATCAGGGATGGAGGAATGGTGCTGGACTATAGTGCACTAGCCTTTCACTTCTGGAAACCTGGGATCAAGTCACAAGTAACATAAATTTGCTCTAACCACTTTGGTCCCCATTTGTGCACATCAGAAACCCATCACCCCATTTGACGATCATTATTCTCTGCTCAAGAGAGGGCTGGAATAGAGTGATTTAGTGATAGGGGAAGCCTGCTGAACTGAACCTATCAGTGTGTAGAGAATCCTGGCATAACCATTACAATGTACATATGCCACTTACTTTTCCACACTGCTTACACTTTCCTTCCTGTCTCCGCCTATGCACCCAATGATGTCGGACAAAGTTCTGCAGGAAAGGGACAAAATGAAAACATTAATGAATGATAGCATCTTACCTTTACAGAGCACCTTTCCATCTAAATCACTAGGAAGATGTATCTACATTAATCACTTCAGCCATGACTGAATTGCAGTCACTTTTGGAATAAAACTTGGCAGCTGTCTAGTAGTACTGCCCAACAGATGCTAATTGGACATGAAAAGCACCATATACAACTGAAACTACAGGAGGAATCTACATAGACAGCATTCATTACCAAACTGAAGTCTGGATAGGACAACCCCCCTGCTATTCTTATACAAAAAGAATAGAGTACAGCACACACAATTACAATATCAGTCAAGAGAGAAGAAGTGTCTTTAAAGCACTAAGTTTACCCATGGCATAGGGTCCAATTAAAGTCAATGGGAGAGGAAGTTCACCAATTAGTTTAGTGTGAGCTGGGTTTGGTCTTATAAAGCAAGAGTGTGGGTTGTCCTACAAGCCCATGCAGGGAACAAGGGTTGTAAGGTAAGGGAGTAAAGGGACACAGAGACTACCCATACCATGGAGAAGAAGAGAAGAGAGAGCAGTTACTGCAGGGCTGCTACCTCCCTTTCCATGCCTGGTGCCTCAACTTTTTCACCTCAAAACACAGGCAGCATAGCTGAGTTGATGTACAAGGGGATATGATCTGCATTGAGTACAGACTACTAGCAGATTTCTTTCCCCTAAAGAAGAGGAAGAGCCAGAGACATGCTTGGAACTCTATGGTTATATCTACACTGCAAGTCTAGGGGTGATTGAGACCTGGGCAGGTATATCTATGCTAGCTTTAATGCAGCTAGCACAGGTAACAATAGTGGAGTAGATGGGCTGGCAACCAGAGTCTGTACCTATGCGTAACCCATGCCCGGTGGTATGGTGCTCTGTCCCCCCTAGAGGCACCACGACCACTTAGAGATTAATGATTGCACTACAGCTTTCGCTAAGAGGCATAGGGCTTTCAGTTCATGCAGTTGAGGTGCATGCACTTAGGTCCAGAGGTCCTAGGTTTGATCCCATTCACCAACATCTGGGGTCAGGAGCGGCCCTAAACAAGCTGCCGGCAACTGGCACCCTAGGCAAAACACACGATCGGCACCCCCGCCTCCAAAGCCCTCAATGGCCATTTATCTTGGTGCCCTAGGCGAACGCCTAGGTTGCCTGTGTTGACGGGCTGCCACTGCCTGGGGTTTGTCAACATTACACATGCTCCCCAGTGGGCTTGCACTCAGATGGCTAGTCCATGCTGCTGTATCTACACCACTAATGGTTAAACCTCTCTAGTCTGACATTCTTTGGTCCGGCATGATTAGTGAGCTGTGTATCCACTAATCATGGCTGTGGCCAAATTTCACGTCGTCCCATAAAGTTTGTTTACAGCCACGAGTCCCGGATCTCAGTGTTCGGTGCTGTTATTTAGCTCTAATTTACCCTTAAATGTCTTCTGAGAGCCCAGAAAGCAGTGGAAGTGTTGGCTATGCTGCTAGACAGTATTGCTCTCCCGTAGTTTGGCAAATTCTCTGGTTTAGCACCAGTCAGATCCCAAGGGTGCCAGACTAGAGAGTTTCAACCAGTATTGTAGATTAAAGCTAGCATGCCCACCATCCGATGCAGTGTAGACAATAACCTAAGGCTACATCTACCCTTAGAACTAGGACAGTATTTACAAGCTCACAGAGACATACTCATGCTAGCTCTCACTAAGTTAGCATACTAAAAATAGTACTGTAGCCACAGTAGCAAGGGCAGCAGCAAGTGGCAGCACAAGCTGATATCCTCGCTGCCCATGTTGCTATGGCTGCACTACTCCTTGTAACATGTTATCTCAGTTAGAGCAGTGCAAACTGGGGATCCCACCCCTTACACCAAGTGTAGATGAAGCCTGAGAGCAGGCTTGAAAAGATTCAATTTTTGTTGATCAATGTTGATAAACAATCTATTTTCATGGTGTACACACAAACCGATGAAAAATATTTCTACCAACGATAATCAACATAGGCAAAGAAAGAAATATGCTACTTAAGATCTTAATGCGATTGGATTTAAAGTTGTTCATTGTGTATATTTTGACATGTGATATTGACAGTTTATGTTTTAACTGTTCTAAAGCTTTAACTTTTTTAATCTCAACATTTATTGTTATTAAATAATCAGTCTGGTCCCCCATAATTTCCCCCAACTATAAAAAATTAAATTGATTAAAAAAATAAAATGCTAATATTCATTATTTTGTGCACCTGTGAAAATATAAGACAGTAAAAATAAAAAGATGCAAAAATAAACATCAATATTATAGGTCAAAATTATTTAAAAAATAAAAATAAAATCCTGCCAAGTTTTTCTGCTCCTAGGGCAGCACAACTAGGCACTGCTGCTTGCTATGGGTTAAGAGTAAACTCTCAGTCTAAGCCATAATTTATACCATACCCACTACCCTACACTTCAAAATCTGTTCCTGAACTCTCTGTACTCATTGTTAAAAAGGTAAGTCTATCTAACTTATCAATGAAGCTGAGATACTACACAAGCAAAACAGCTCTACTTTTTTTTTCCTTTCTTTTCTTTATTAAAAATCTAAACATATAGGAATTTAAATGTGAAAGCCTGACATGAAGACATGAAATAATTTTCAACAACTATATTAACTGTACTTTGTTTCACATGTGCTATTTTCTGTACTTGTTTATTCTACTTATGTTCCTTCGTGTTTATATCATGAAATATATGCATAAATACCATAAAGCATGCAGCTTCTGTAATGTGGCCAAATTCATACTGCAGTTGAAATTAACTTTTGCATTTCATGAGGTTTTGTAATTTTGCAAGCTAATGAGAGACTTAAAACCCTGAAAATACTATTGGCAAAGTGAGGGGAAAGAGGGTGAAAGAAAGGGAAGAAATAATGGAGAGATGTAAGGATAGAAAAATCAGAAAGACAGGAAATAAGAAAAAAAGAATATGAAACATAAGAAGAAAAAAGGATGGATGAGGGAATATGGAAAGAAGACATTTATATTATTGATAATAACTAATGTGGCTATTTGTCTAGAATTCATTTTATATTCATTGTGGAGAGAATGTGTCCCACAGGAGGCCAGTTCCCTTTCCAAGGCTCCAGTGAGTCTAAAAGCCGTGTTCCTGCTCCAAGAACTTGTGCACAAATCATGGAGGGGAGCAACGGTTAGTCATAAGTTACTTACTTCTCTTGGAGATCTGGAGCCCCCCTCTCGGAAAGTTGGTTTGCACCGAAAATTAATCTGCCATTAAAAGCAAAGCAAACAAATAGAAAAAAAAATCAATGCTGTATAGGAAGGTAAGCAGAAATCAGAGGTCACTGTAAATGTTGACAATGTGCATGGTAATATGAGTGAGAACTGTTCCCGCATATTGTATTAGATGAGCTCAACAAAATTCCTTTTTCAAAAACATACTAGCTCAACTAAAAATCCAGTGCCCAACAAAGAGCTTTATTTTGCTCTTAAATAGCATTTTCTTTCTGTATGTACCTACCCAAACAATCCACGTCTTCCCTCCCCATGTCTCTAAACAATTTTTTCATCACCACGTTGTGGCTGTCTGCTCACTTTCTCTTCTTTGTCTGCCCTCCCTCTCTTAAAAGGCAGCACTGCATCAGTTTAACCTTCCTTTGAATGAGCAAGGTTATCTTTGCAACCATTCACTGGGTTTAAACTAGGGATTTTAACATCAATGGGAGCTGGTCATCAAACTCCTTTGGTCTCTTTGAAAATCCCAGGTTTACTGCTTTTTTAATGTACGCTTAAATTCTGCACACCAGTCACATAAGAAATGTTGGGACTCACCCTGAATGGGTAAGTAGATTGTTTCCATATCTTTATCAGGCACTTACCCACCCATAAATCCTGGCCAGACTAGCAGTGCCTAATAAAGGATCAGCTACATGCCCTGTTTCTGAGGGCAGAGTAGACTACAGGTCAACAGGCAGGTGCTTTCATAAAACTGAAAATGTCATTAGAAAACAGATTGGAAACAAAAAGAAAGGATGGAAGGAAGGAAGCAATGAGGGGCAGGAAGAAAGAACCATCAAATGTGGGGAAGCACAAGGAAAAAGGAAGGAAAGGGAATGCAGAGATAGTAAAGTAGTAATGGGGGAACACAGAGAGAACAAAAGGAAGAAGATGATGGGAGAGGTGGAAAAATAAATCGTGCAACTGAAGTTAACAAAGGAGCTCAAGTTTGCATTTCCGCAGTTTTCTCTTCCTTTCTCCCCACCCCCATTCTAAGGAAATGAGCCATCAAAAGAAGAGTTAAATTTCCTATAGCAAAATGAAAGCTCCTTATAATCCAAGCTCATTTCAAACCTTGCATCAGTAAACGTAACACAAAATTGTAATTCTTAATGTCTGGTCTTACAGGAGGATATATAGTGTAAACATTTTACATACATATTCTGCAAATCACTTACATGACCACAGTTATTGCTCTACAGACATAACATGGCCAGCAATCAAAATGCTTGTTTGTGATGCTACGCTCTCAGGCCATCTCCCGGTACCTGCTCAATACACAAGCATGTTGAACAGCCGCACTATGGTACATTTCCAGAAAGTACCACCTTTAATTACAGCTTTAGTCAAGCTATATGAGTGCAATGCTACACTGTCCTTTCCTGAAACAGCATTTATAAGAACAGTACTTCCTCTTTCAGATGAGATATGTTGTTGCCAGCCATGGTATCCCAACAAGAGGAATGTTAACTTCAGTATCCTGTCCAAATTCCACTCTGAGGACTGTGCTATTTCTTTAAGTTCCTCAAGTAGCTTTAATTTTATGCTGTTTTAGTCTTAAGCTTCTGTCCAAAACATAGGGATATTGTGCCTTGTTAAATAGCTGATAGGCTTACCCCAGAGGTGGCTTCATTTCATTGACAAATGATTCTAATAATTATGTGAACTGCTTTGATATCCAAGGCCCTGCCAGGAAGCAGCTGAAAGTGGGCCTAATCCTGTGCCAGCCCATTTTTGTACCCTGCTACCAGCTCTGCACCTAAGTCCGGTGCCCCTCCTGCCCCAACCTAGTTACAGCCCTGAAGAGGTCACATAAGTCCCTAGATTAGATGATAAACATGGAAGATGATACTAATAAGGGGAAGAAGCAAGTCTGAGAAATTTACAGGCCTTCAAAGTGAAACACAATCAACCATATATTTGAGAGAGTTTGTCTGTCTGTCCATCTGCCCATGTGTTTGTCCAACAACTCCTCATAAATGGTAAGAGCGAGGACTGCCAAATTTGATATACAAGCTTCCTCTTCTCATAACTTAAAGCAAGGTAAGGAAAATGGGATTGCTTCTCAGAAAACTGTACGGAAGAGAGACACTGCCCCAACCCTGAGCCTCCCAATCCCAACGTGCCCTTTAAGGAAGGGGGGGCTGAAGCTCCCCCCACGATTCATACAAGGACATTGCTGGCTATTCTTCTTCATCAGGGAGTGAGGGGAAATTGCACAGTTTGCTGCATTCCTCACTCTGGCTGGGGAGCACAAGGCACAGACGAACCTGGACCTATCCCAGCCAGGTGACACGCACCCCTCCCCTGGCTGTGCTTGCTGGAGCTGCAGCAGCCATGGAGAGGTGCTTCTGCTGCAGTGACAGAGAGCTGGGATAGTCCTCTCTCCCCGGGGCAACCTGCATACTGAACCCCTCATCCCCAGACCCAACCCCGAGCAATGATTTAAATGAAGCATGCACATTTTCATTATGTGCTCCACACTCTCACACTGCAGAGGAAGGCAAACGCCATGCTCCCCAAAGTCATTGCCACTTCCCAACACCACTCATGATGATCAGTTAGATCCTGAGCATGTGAGCAAGAACCAGCCAGCCATGCTCATGAAATGGAGACTCCTTGGTGCCACCTCAGAGCCCAGGCCCACCCTATTCAATATCCCATCTCTACCTGTAGACACCTCTGATACTTAAGAGGAAGAAGATTAAAAAAACCTTCCCAGAATACAATGGGTTAGGAAAGGTTTTCTTCCTGACTTCTGCCAGTGGCCAGCTGAAACTAGAAGCATGAGCCTTAGGAACACAAGACATAAATCAGCGTGAGCCTCAGGGCTATTAATCCCTGGCCCCCACATCACAAGCAACCTCATTGTACAATGGCACTCACATATTTGTCTCTGTATACTAATTAAGTTGTTTGCCCCCACAACTGCTACTGAGAGGCTGTGGCGGAACATCATCCCTCTGAGAGTTAACAACATTTTTCTAAATTTCCACCATGAATTTGTTTGTGGCTAGTTTATAACTATTTACTCTTGTACCAATATTGTCCTTTAGCTTAATACTTTTTATCCTCATTGGTATTTACCTCACTAATGTGTTTATAAAGAGCAATCATATCCCCACTCAGTCTTCCTTCTGCAAGACTAAACAAGTCAAGTCTCTCTAGTTTGCTCTCGTAAGACAGTACCTACATTCCCCTAGTAGCTCTTCTCTCAGCTGTTCCAATTTAAATTCATTTTTCTTGAATATGGATGACTGGAATTGTACTCAGTATTCCAAATGAGGTCTTACAAATGCCTTGTATAATGCCATTAATACTTTTTTTATCTCTATGGGAAATGCCTCACTTACTACATTTGAGGATTGCATTTGCCTTTTTCACAGCCGTACCAGACAGTTGGCTCATACTCATCCTGTAATGGACCCCCGTACCCAGATCTCTCTCAGCTATCTCTTTCTACTGATGAGCCACCAACTTGTACCGGAAATTCTGATTATTAGACCCTAACTGCATGACCTTGTATTTTGTAGGGTTGAATTTCATCCCATTTCTGTCACTCCAGTCTTCAGAATCATACAGTTTTTCCTCTGTAATATTCCAATCCTCCTATATTGATGATGACTCCCAACTTTATATCATCAGCAAATTTCATTTGCACACTCCTATTTTTTGCGCCAAGGCCATTAATATAAATGTTGATTAAGATTAGTCCCAAGACCAACCCATGAAGAACTCTCTGCAGTCTGATAATTCACCTTTCAGCACAATCCCTTGCCGTCTCCCCTTTAGCCAATTCCTTAATCACTTTGCAATGCTTGCACTGATTCCCCCATCTTCCATAATTTAACTAATAATTTCCCAAGTGTTATCATGTCAAATGCTTTACTAACGTCCAAACGTATTAGCTCTACTGCACTTCCCTTATTGACAAAAAAAAAAATCAGTTCTTTTCTCAAGGAAGGAAATCAGGTTATTACAGCATGATCTACTTTTGATAAACCCACATTGCATTAAATCCCCTTTTCCTTTACCTCTGTTATTTAATTATCCTTATCTTCACAATTTGCTCTAAAACTGGCATTCTACTGAGATCATACTAACAGAATTTAATTGTCCAGATCACTTTTCTCGTCTCTCTCAAGTATAGGTATGATAATAGCTGTTCTCTAGTCATATGGTACTATATCTGAACAGAGATTTATTAAAAATCCTTATTACAGGATTAAAAACCTCCTATACCAGTTCTTTCAATATTCTGGGATGGAATTATCTGGTCCCACAGATTTGAGATTTAAGTTTTTCTTCTGCTTCAGGACGGGGCAATTTCCATTTCTGTATACTCATTTCTAACAGCCACATTGCATCTCTGCACTTGTTCAGTATGATCACGGTCACTGGAAACTGAGTCAAACCATTCATTTAGTTTGGTGACCAATCTAGAGATTATCTTAAATCTAAATCTTATCTCTTTGCACAGCACCCGAGCCTCATGTGTCCCTATTTTCTTTTCACTTATTATTATTTAATTTCCTTGGCAAGAGCTAATTCAGGTTGACTTTTAGTAATTCTCCCTTTCCTACCTTTTCTAACCTCCACAGTGTAGCTATCTTTGCCAGTCAGACTTTCTCCATTCCATATAGTCTCTTTGCTAATGCCTAATAACCTTTTAGAGGAGACTTAAAAACAGCTAATAGTTCTGCAACACCTTACAGACTAACAAAAGAATGTAGATGGTATCATAAACTTTCGTGGGCACAACCCACTTCCTCAGATGAATGGAGTTAAGGGGTCCAGGGTCCAAATAAATAGCAGAGAAAGAGAGGGGATGGGAAGGGAAAGAGAAGGGAAAAATGGAGGAAAATATTGTCAGAGTGTCCATGCTAAATGAGTTCAATAGAATAGACTCTAAGAATTCTAAGTACCCGGTGCTTGGCTTTTTATGTCATTAGGATGTGGATTGTAGTGCCTTATCCAGGTTAGGTCTTTGTTTAAGTCTCTATTCAAGGTGTCACACTTGTAAATGAAACCAAGTTCTGCAGCTTCCCTTTCAAACTGGGTTTTGAAATTGCTTTGAAATAATATAGATACTTTTAGATCCATTAGTGAGTGCTCGAGCAAGTTAAAATTTCCCCAACAGGTTTCTGCGTGTTACCATTTTGAATATCTGATTTGTGTCCATTAGTCCTTTGTTGTAGAGACTGTCCGGTTTGGCCAATATACATGGCAGAAGGGCTCTGCTGGCACTTGATAGCATAGATCGCATTGGTGGATGTGCAGTTGTGTGAGCCTCTGATGTGGTGACTTATGTGGTTAAGTCCTGTGATGATGTCATTCGTACAGATGTGTGGACAGAGTTGTCACCAGAGTTGATTGCAGGGGTGGGTTCCTGGATGAGTATGATGGAGGTGTGCTACATGGTTGCTGGAAAAAAAGAGGTAGGGGGTTGTCTTCTCTTCATTTCCCAGGGCAGCAAACCTATAACTCAGCTCAATTTCATCACTACTAGCTGGTCTTTTCCTCTGCCTTGTCCCCATGGTCATATTATTCCATGGATCGCCTTCCTCTTCTGGCAGCTTTCCCTGTAGCTCCTTTTGTTCAGCAGACGTCCATAAATTTTGAGCTGTCTGTACAACCTCTCTCCTTTCCTGAATGATTCCTTCATATCTTCTGAATTCCATGATTGTCCCCAGCAGCAACTCTAATCTTGAATCTTCTCTGCTGTGAGTTCTATCAGGTGACATTTCATGCATAAGTAGCTTCCATCAGACACCTTATCAAGGGTGATACACAACCTGCAGTTTCCTTCTGTCCTCTCCTCCTCTGGTCATTTGTAGTGCTGCCTCAATAGCCACCACTGTCTTCTTTTCCAAAAACCCTATTCCTAGTGGAAAAGAAAACCTCCCCACCCAAACTCTCACTTACAAACTCCTACAAAACTCTGCTGTTAACTGCCAGTTGTTCACTGCTCCAATGTTCACTAATGACTGGCTTTTAAACGTAGGCAAATTAAGTCAGTCCTAGCCACTCATTAAGGAACATCAGGAAGCTCTGAAAAACTGTAGTTATTGAAAATATTTCTTCTGTGAAAACAGATTAACCTTGCAATGCTATTAACCCTCCTCCAATGCTGTACATCTGGAGTCTTGAGCCTTTGTTTCACTAAAATCTAATTATTTTAGTTAAATTCACCCCAAGGAAGAGGGTCAAATACAAAGTTTATATACCATTGACATCCCAGAGATGTACAGATCTTTGGATAGCCTCTACACAGGTGCAAATTTCATACTCTATAGAGTAGTAGAAACAAACTAATCTTCAACTCAATGGCCTGCATCTGAGTGTACATTTTGGCACATCATAAACTAGTGAGGATGTAAGACATTATCACCACTTCTGGTAAAACATGCCAAGAAAAATTGATCACTACAATTTTGTCTTATTTTACCTTCCAGTGTGTTAGCCAAAATGTACTAAAACTCTGACAAAATAGCCCCAACACATTTGTTTTTAATGGCATTTAGCAAAACTCAGCCAAATCTGGGAAAATTAAAATCCCTTTTCAAAGGAAAGCCACTATAGATCTTTAATGTGCTGCCCATTTCTTTGCAAGAAATTGGTGTCATTTTACATGGGGTAGAATCCTGACCCCATTCAAGTTAATGGCAAAATTCCCATTGACTTCAGTGATGCTGGGATTTTCCTCCATGAATCCTATTGGGGAAATAATTAATCCTGTAACAGATTTTGAGTTAATTTAAAATGAAAAATGAATGTACTACCACATAAAGGAGTGCTGAAAAAAATTATATTATATGATTAATATGCTTTGGGATTTTGGAGGTTTGGAGAGGAATCTTTTAGAGACAGTTATAAGCAGGATGGATATCAAAATAAATTATTTCCCAAAACAAAGAAAGATTTACAAAATGTTTCCACTTGTAACTCAAAGTGCTATATCCCTAAAGTTCAGGGGCACAGAGAGTCTAGGAAATCCCATTAAAATAATTATGGTGGTTGTTGGCCTTGTAATCTTTTTTAACAATGGTAGGTGCCATAAATTCAGTTTTGTTATGGAATTGTGTGACTGACAAATACGTTATGGGATAAAAAACAGGGCATTTTCTATCTTTTATTTTCATTCTACAACATTTTCCCCTATAACTAGAGCAGGATAACAATATGCTTAAAAATCAATTAAAACTTTCAGGGATGTTTCTTTTTCACATGGTTCAAAATAGACCTGTTTGGTTTAGAAACATTTCAAATGTTTTGATTAAACAAGTCACATCAAAAACATTTTTAAACATTATTAGAAATGTTCATTTACTGTAAGCCAAATTTAATAATTATGTAGGTAATAATTTCTACTAAAATTGGTAACATTTTAATTTAAAACATTGTAAAAATCATGAAAACAAAAATAATCTTAAAAGTCAATAATTTTTAATTTTTTTTCTTTAAAATGGCTTTTTCCTACAATGGAAGTTTTTTTTCCATTTGAAAATTTTGAATAAGGTCTACCTATGATATTATGAAAGTCTTTTAATGTATTTGACATACCAGAAATTAAGCTAGTGGGGTTTTCAGGATAACGCTCAGTTATAGATTTAAAATTTGTACTGTACATTCAATATTCCAGCAGGTGGAGTCCTCTTACCTTTTCTAACTGTTCCATGCACGCATTGTGAACCACAATCTTGCAGGCAGCACACTTCCGTCGGAGAGCTGATTTCTACAATATTTAAGAACAGTGTGTGTGACAGGGTATGAAATAAGGGGAAATCATTTACAGGAGCAAAAATGTACACCAGAGGCCAGATGGCTTCCTCTTTCCTTCATTTTATCCAACAGATCTTGTGGACTGTCTTCAAAACCTGATTGAG
Source organism: Pelochelys cantorii (assembly GCA_032595735.1). NCBI lineage: Eukaryota > Metazoa > Chordata > Testudines > Trionychidae > Pelochelys > Pelochelys cantorii. The sequence continues at coordinate 244,267,361 of CM064326.1, forward strand.
CTACATGTTGAAAAATGGCTTGAAGCTGACTAGTTAAGAATAAAAGCATCAGCAGGAACAGCATGACAATATGGAGCATGGGACCTATGCTGTAGGGGTATGTGATCTGGAAACAAGAACTAAAAGCATTTTTAAAATAGTAAATAAAGTTATTGCTGGCATTCTTGGCCATAAGAGTTCCCTACCAGGAAGAGTCTAAAATGGAAAAGGGAACAGGTAGTGAAGATATAAGGAAACATACACACTTTACTGAGAGTTTCAGTAATGACTTGAGCCAAATTGCAAAAAAAGTTCTTTATCTATTGTTTATACCAAGCACTCAATTTGATGGGGCATCACTGTGACCAATGCATTACAGGAAAAAATCTTGTGTAATTTATTAGAGAATAATAATCACCCTGAAAAATGTTAACCAACCTATAAAATGGTACAGCAGGAACATATATTCCCCATTACATTTTTAGGGTGGTTTTACAATTCTGTATAAAAGATATTATATTAATTTCTATAGGCTTTTACAGCAACTCCTATAGAATCCTATTGGACACATTCTTATCGAAGCCAACACTGAGTCTCTATTAAAGACAGAAAGTCTTTACCATAAATTAACTTTCTTATTCTTGCACATACTAGTCATTCTAATGAGCCACACAAATGTCATTTTTAGATAAACACTTATGGCTGAGAGACAGAAAGATTGTCAACACAATAAATTAAGGCTGATTTGCTTGAAACTTTGCAGTAATTTTATTGTAGTCATTGAGAGCTTGTAATTAATGTTTTCTTTATAATTTTAAATAAGTTATTAGTTAGATTTAGGAAGCAACAGCTCTCTTGTAGCTAACATAACACTAGTAAATTTGCACTATTGTCAAATCGTTATATTTCTTGGCAAGTCTCTCAATTTTTGATATTTTTTTAAAGCACCAGCTGATGGAATTATGATGTTACATAAGAATCTCAGCATCTGATTTCATAAAATGTAAGTTTCTAGTCCTTGTGATTGCAGAGGAAAACCTGAAAACATGGAACAAGCATACCCTAATGGCTTAAAGACCAGAAAGAAAAATAAAATAAAAAATGTTTGTTTTTTTAAATGTCATGATTTGTAAACCAATCTCATGATTTTAAGCACTGGACTCATGATTTTTGAATATTGAGGCCTGCAATACTGATTCCAAGCTTTAGTAAGGAAAGACTGGTGCATAAAAATCAAACTTAGAGTCTTTCCATCTCATGTACTATTTATGTGCCAGCTCCATGTTTCAAAGAGTGGGAGTTCATATCCTGCTAAGGCCTTATGGTTTTTTTAATTTCTATTCATTTTCCATAAATGTAATTATAGATTAATTATTTCATACCACTCTTCCATTAAAATATATCTGATCTAAAAATATTATATAAGTAAAAAGCTAAGTAACAGAAAGATCACTACAGCCATAGAAAGAAGTGGTATCTCTAAAGAGATTCAAACTGGAAAAGCATTACCCATATAATTGATCAAGATAAGCAAAAAATAATGAGAACTAATTATATTCTTCCCATCTACAGTTCATACACCCATACCTGAAAGAAGCGCAAGTGTTTCTTTGTGTTGCACTAATAGATACTCCCACAAACCAAATTAGGACTGAGGAAATACTTCAGATTACATATTATTAGTACAAATAGCACAATTTTTGTGAAGTTATTTTATTTTTTTTAAATAAAGAATTTGAACAGTAGTTTTGTTTATTTCTTTCTATCTGCTGTAGTAAGGCACCCCCCATTGAACTAGGAAATGCAAGTTCCCAGACTTCTGAAAGTAGTCATCAAGCAAAACTGGGTTCCTTGCCCTACCAACAGATAAGAAAATCTGAAACTGTTACACTCACTGCAAATTTGACTTGGCAACTGTCCTCCCCCAGGTAACACAGGTCCCCAGACACATTGGTCTCCAGCCACAGATGCTCTCCATTCACTGCATTCTCCTGAGAAGAGATGATTGTTAAATTGGCTGATCTGAGCACAGGAGGTTAAAGAATTTGAACACTGGCTTAAATTTAAAACAATGATTAACTTATCATTTGTGATCGAAGACACAAGTTTGCTCTCATCCTAGAGCTGATCAGATACTTTTCCACAGCACAAAACCATCACGCTGTGTCTTAGTGGGCCACCCCCTCACAAGACGACTGTGGTAGAATGAGAGGAGTGCCGTGGGTCAGGACCAAGGTTCATTGACCTGGGTGTTTGGAGAAACCTTGCCTAGCACCTGCCCACACTATGTCTAGCTTAAGCAATACTATCAGCTCCTCGCTTTCCTCAGTATGAAATTTACCACTATATTTAAAAAAAAAAAAGCAAAAAGACAAAACTATTGATTTTTCCACTGACACATATTTGTAAACTAGAGACCCAACCATGGAAGTGCAAACTAACATAGCCAATGGAACTGCAGGGGTATTTAGACAGGAAGAAATGATTTGTTCAGAAATCCTGAATACATACCACCATTCTCATGAAAAATGCTGTTGGAATGTTAATGGACAGAAATAAGGGCCTTGGGTTTACATTTCAAGGATGCCACCTCCTGCTGGTTAATGCTCTCAGAATCAAGCTAGTTGTATTGGCGATCCAACAGTGATTCAGGGGCAAGTGAAACATAGAAATGCAGGGCTGGAAGAGACCTCAAGAGGTCATCTAGTCCAGCTCCCTCTGCTGAGGCAGGACCAAGTAAACTTAAACCACCCTCTTTGTCTAACTTGTTCTTACAAACTTCTAGTGATGGGGATTCCATAACCTTCTTTCAAAGTCTACTCCAATATTTAACCATCCTTAGTGTTAGCTTTTCCTAATATCTAACTTAAACCTCCTTTGCTGCAGATGAAGACCATCACTTTTTTCTGCTACCCTCAGTGAACACTGAGAACAAGTGATCAAGTGATAACCATTCTTTTTGTAGCAGTCCTGAACATATTTGAAGAGTGTTATCTGATCTTCTCCCCACCCCCACCAACACTTAGTTTTCTTTTCTCAAGACCAAACATACCCAGTTTTGACAGTCTTCAAATCTATTAAAAGCTGTTATAAAAAGAGGACTATGATCAATTGTTTTCTGTGAATGAATCACCCAGAACCCATACTGGAGCAGCCGAGCTTTCCTTAGGAACTCACATGTATTTATCAAGTCCAGCCCTCCATACTTTATGGAATCTTGCAAAATGTGATACTTGCTTAATAGCAAAAATAAAATGTTGTGTATGCAATATTTGAGCAAAGTGAATAAGCAAGAATTTTCAAAATTAAAGCACAATGAAAAATGCTTTGCCATTCTCTGGCATTTGATTCCCACACTGCAGAAGTCACAAATGATGTTGCTTTCCAACCAGATGGTGTCCGACAGCAGGATGCTTCCAGACTTTTTCATCAAAATCCTTTATTTTAAATAGCACGGGCAATTTTTCAACATGATGAGACAAAAATTACTTCTCTCTGACCATAAGGATATTTCAGGGAAGGGTTTTTTACTAGGGAAATGTGTCAGGTATCGTTTCTTTGAGTTCTGCAATAGAAATGCATTCACAATAACTAAATCAATATTAAAAACTGCAAGTAGTATCTATCAGAACTCTAATGCCACTTTACCAGAAGTCATCAGGTCACAATCCAAAAAAGATTGTGGTAAAAAGGAAAAATAAGGTATTTTTATAGTGACAGATATACCTGTCCATATTTTGCTGCATATACTAGATATAAGCAGCCTAAAAGTGACCAGAAACACTCCTCCCAGTAATATCAGGCTTGGTACAGTCCCTAATAGAGGACTGAACTAGGACTCACGTTCTATTCTTGACTCTGCCACTGACCTACTACCTGATCTTGGGCAAGTCACTTCCGCTCCCTGTGCCTATGTTTCCCCTACCACATTTTGCCTGTCTTGTCCATGTAAATCATAAGTCCTTTTGGTCTTCATTATGTGTTTGTATGGGTATGTCTACACTGCATTCCTCTTTCGAGAGAGGAATGCAAATGCAGACAAACAAAATTGCAAATGAAGCATGGATTTGAATTTCTTGTGTTTCAGTTGCATAATCACAGCCAGCCGCTTTTTTGAAATACCCTATTTCGAGATAAAAAACACTGTTTAGACACGGTTATTTCGAGAAAAAACCCTTCTTTCGAAATAACTCTTACTCCTGCGTTTTTTCTTTCAAAATAGGGTATTTCGAAAAAGCACCCAGACGTGATTATGCAAATGAAGTGCAGGAAATTCAAATCCGCGCTTCATTTGCAACTTCACTCAGCTGCATTTGCATTCCTCGAAAGAGGAATGCAGTGTAGACATACCCTATGGCACCTAACCCAGCCTAAGTTAAGGCGTGTAAATGTTATAATGCTAATGACAATAATGCTTACTTTTCAAGACTTGAGCTCATTTAGGAACAAATCCTGCTTGTCTTGCTCATATAAGCAATTTTACTGCATCCATCCATTTTTCCTCTAAGTTCATCCTCACAATAAAGCTGTACTATACAGGAAAAGTGGTAGCCAGAACTGTCAAACAGGTTTTTATAGTACATCAGGAAAAAACATCATTTGAAAGCCCAATCACTTAATTCTAATGAAGATGGCTGTACCTTACCATCGTGCAATACCTGAAATCCTAATTCCCTGCCTAGTTTATGTGGTATTAAACTGAATAGTGGGACAAAGAAGCAGATGAGTCTTACACTGTTCAAAACTGCTTAAGTGGGACACAGTGTAGGACACCTTCCTTGTTAAAATAACTAGTGGTTAACAACATATGGCTCATAATATTAGCTGGTGCCACATCATGCACATTATAAAGGAAATGTGTTTGGAACAATCAGTTTGGGAAGCTAAGCAAGAAAGCACACAATCCTGACTCCTGATTTTTAATCAGGGATCAAAATTCCCTCAAAAGAAATAAAACAGAGTAAAAGTCCCTCTATTCACGTCATGTTTCTCTGTGGCTTTCCAGTCAAGGTTTCTAACAATAAAGTGGCCTATTTTCATAACCCACTTTAGACCAAATTAGATTTTGTTCTCTGTTGTTCCTGAATGGGTCATACATTCATAGCACCTCATTTTCTATCAGAAGTATGACTAAAACAAATTTGTACTCTACTACCCTTTTTGAGCTACGTGATGCTGGTCAGACTAGATGATCACTGTAGCTCCTTCTGCCCTTGACACCAAGGGGCCTGATTCTCTGTGGCCCTGCACCTAAATTATTTACACCAGTACCAAAAATGGGCTTAAAATTTTACCATTCCCATCTGGTGGCACTTACATCCATTTTACATCCACTTTTCTCTGGGATAAATGACTCTAGGATAGAGCTGGTCAAAACTTGGCCCCAGGAGGGGAAGGAGTTGATTCCCAGGAGGGGAAGGTCCGGGGAAGGCCCATGGACCGAGACCCCAGTTCGAGAAATGCTGAAGTAAACCATTTAAAGGAGGGAGAAACAACTTTTAAAATACACCAGGCTAAGATATTAATCCAATTACTGCATTTACCTGTAGTGAGAGTAAGCAACAAACACACAATTATGATCAATGTATAATATTTGTTGCTGCAAATTATATTACAGTAAAAGTTTTGATATGTGGCACTTGAATACCTAAAAAGCTTGGTTATCTGGCATTGCCCCCAGCCACTATACTCCTGTGTCCTCAGGGGTGCATGCACCTGACTCCCGCCTGTGCAGCCAGCCAGCTTGATGCCTCCGTCTGTTGTGGGACTTCTGACAGTTGGCACTGGCAGCTGCTGTTATAATCAGGCACCTTCCTCCCCCTCAGACTGCCTTAAGAAGTCGGGAGCCGTATCTGCCAGAGGGCTCCTGGGCAACTGGCCCACTCATTTGCCTGCCACATAGAAAAGCTCTATGGCTCGAGGAGAAGGGTAAAAGTCACCAGGTCTTCCCAATGGGTGGAGGTGGGGGTTGATCCCCAGGGTTTCCTCTGGGTAAAGGGCAAAGCAATAAGCTTTTTTATCCGGCACATTCAATTAATCATCAACCCCCATTTCCCTGGATAACAAAGCTTTTCCTACAAATAGATTTTTTAACACACATTAAGGGTCTTTTTTTTTTTTTCATTTTTTCCTTCATGATGCCACTACAAGGTAGAGTTAATGTTATTTAGGTGCTTTATTGTGTATTTCCATATCTTGCCATATGTGGATTTCTTTCAAGTTTAACCTTAATTCTGAATTTCTTGTAATGTTTGTTTTGGGAATAGCTACAACAATTCTGTGCTATTACCACCTTTAAGTTACTGATACATAGTCTTAACCTTAATTCCAGTTTTATTCAATTTATTGGGGAATTTCCTTGTTTGGTTTTAATATAAAAAATACGTTAATATGAAACAAGAAACCTAAAGAGATGTTACTAAGTGATATTTCTAATAGCTTATGCAGTATCAACTTTCTACCTCTCTTGTGTACATTATAATTTTTAGGGACAGATTCACTGGTATGGCCTGCCTGCTTCAAACCACTCTGGGACAAAACAGCCAATTCAGGAGAGCCAGTTTCCCCTTCTTTTCTATCCCCCACATTTGTCTGTATGCATACACCCCTCTACCCCTCCTTTCCAATCCCCTGTACACATGCACAGGCCTGCCAGCAGTGGGGAGGGGAGGAAAGGGGGCAGTTGCCCTTGGGCCTGGCAATTAAAGGAGCCTGGGGCTCCTAGACACTGCCACTGCAGCAGCAGCCGGGGCCCTGTACCCTTTAAATTGCTGATCTGAATGATGCTGAGGGGTGGGGCTGGCTGCCCCTGACAACCAAGGTTCTGCCCCTTCCAGGAGCCAGACCACCCCTCATCTTGCCCAAGGACTCAGAGAGGCCGTCGGCTCCCCTGCATATAAACATCAGTTTAACCTCCTTCTCCCCCAGCTGAGTATATCTAGTGCAATGGATAGATTTTTAAATACTTTTTCAAAATACCGGTAATCATTGTTGCCATTATTCTAAAGTTTATGTCAGCGCAAACTGCATAATCATGTTTTTTCTAAAGAGAGGAATGAGCCCAAGCTGCCCTCAGCTAAGTTGGTGACTTCCTGTGCAGTCAGAGCTTGAGGGCAGCTTGGCTACACTCCTTTTGCGAGCAATGGAAGGCAAACAGCCATTTTGAAAGGGAGCACTTTGGTTAAAGGCAACTGTAGTCTCAGTGCCACTGAAAACAGTGGAAGGTAGAACCCATTTTGAGAATGCAGTCCTTCAGGAATCCTCTTGGAAGAATATGTATGTGACACAGAAACAAAGACATGCTGAGCTAGAAGGAACCTCAAAAGAGGTCACCAAATCCAGTACCCCCATGGTGAGGCTGGACCCAGTACAACTTGACCTATATTTTTCTAACTGGTTCTTATAACCCTCCATTAACAGGGATTCCACAACCTCCCTTGGAAACTTATTCCAGAATTTAAATACTGTTATAGTTTGAAAGCTTTTTCTAATATCTAACCTACATCTCCCTTGCTGCAAATGATGCCAATTACTTTTTGTCCTTCCTTCAGAGGACATGGAGAACAATTGATCACCATGTTCTTTGTAACAACCCTTTACAGATTTTACGTCTTATGTTCCCCCCTCAGTCTTCTTTGCTCATCATTAAATATGCCTCATTTTTTTAACCTTTCCACATGCATTGTGTTTTCCAAACCTTTCATCATTTTTGTTGTTCTCCTCTGGACTCTCCTTGATTTACCCACATCTTTCGGAAAGCGTGGTGCCCAGAACTGGACTCAGTATTCCAGCTGAGGCCTCACCAGTGCCAAGTACAGCAGGACAATAGCCTCCAGTGTGTTACATATGACACTCCTGTTCACACGCACCACCATGATATTTGCTTTTTCCACAGCTGCATCATATTGTTGACTCATACTCCATTTGTTATCCACTATAACCAGAGATCCCTTTCAGCTGTAATCCCATCTAGTCAGTTATTCTCCATTTTTCTTCATGCATTTGATTTTTCCTTCCTAACTGTAGTATTTGATGCTTGTCTTGATTAAATTTCATTGTGTTGATTTCAACCATTTCTCCAATTTGTCAAAGTCATTTTGAATTCTAATCCTGTCCTCCAAACTGCTTGCAAACACTCCCAGTTTGGTGTCATCCACAAATGTTATAAGCACACTCTCCACTTTATTATCCAAATCATTAATGAAAAAATTGACTAGTACTGGACCCAGGACTGACCCTTGTAAAATCCCATTAGACACACTCTCCCAGTTTTACAGCAAACCATTGATAACTGAGTATGGTCTTTCAACATGTTATGCACCCACCTTATAGTACAGGTCAGACCCCCCTGGTCCGGCACCTGAGTGATCCCGAATCGCAGAGTTTGCCGGACAAAGGGAGGTCAAGGCTCCCTGCCTAGCTGGAGGTTCTGCTCCCAGGTGGGGCTGCTCTCCCTGCCACCTGTCACTGCCTCCAGCCCCCCACCATGCCAGGCCTGGCCAGGACTACGTACTCCATTGTGCCAGCCCCACTGCCTCCAGCTCCAGCAATGGCTGCACACAATGGGAGTTTGTGTTCATGAAAATATGTGTATTTTATCTGACATCAGGAAGGGGGGTTAGGGAGGGGTAAGTGGAAGGACGTGAGGGAGGAATGAGGCACAAAGCCCACAGTGGGGCAGACTGGAGAGGCTCTTAGTGCTCCTCAGGGTGGAAGCTCTCCCGCAGGGCCTCCTGGATACTGACAGCCCCCCCATGGACCTCCCAGATGGCAGCCTGCAGAAAGTGCAGCCAGGCTCGCAGCAACGTGTCCATGAGAAGCACCAGAGTGCCCAGGGGCAGGTCTGGCTCCATGTTGCAGAGTGCAACCAGAGCATGCAGAGACAAAATGCTTTGCTGTCCCTCATCGAGGTAGGCAAGCAAGCAGGGAAAACTGATAACCAGCTGTTCTGGGGGGGTCCCTTTAAGCACAGGCCTCAGATAGCCTCAGGCAGCAGCCACACAAAGTAACTCCTGACCTGATGCCCTGCTGGACCTGGTTCCGGCTGGCCTTAAATGCGATTCAGCATCCACTCAGTGTGGATGCACTATTTTGAAATAGCAAAAAGCTATTTCAAAATGCATTTTGTGTGTAGGCGCATTATTTCAAAATAAGATATTTTGAAATAACTATTCGAAATAAGATATTTCGAAATAACGCTCTAGTGTAGACATATCCCATCATATTATGTCGGGGTTTAGAATAATTACAATAGAAACCTATTTCTATAGATTCCTACAGGTTTCATTCCTATTAACTTCTATGGGAACTTTCTACAAGACTATATAACATGGCCATAATGTTGCAATAGTTTACCTCTGAAGAACATTCAGTATACTCTAGGGCTATGTCTACACTACAAGATTTTTGTGCAAAACTGGCCATTTTTGTGCAAAAACCAGCAGAGCGTCCACACCTTGCTTTTGCACAAGAAAAATCGACAGAACAGAGGGCTTTTGCCAGTAGAGTTATTCCTCTCCTCACGAGGAACAACTCCCTTTTGCGCTACAGCTCTTGGACAAAAAGGCAGGTGTGGATGCTCCACAGGGGTTTCTTGTGCAAAAAACCCTTATCAGAAAAAGCACAGGTGCTCTGATGGCCATTCTGTGAATGGCCATCAGAGCTTTCTTGCACAAGAGCTTCCATGCAGTGTGGACACTCTCTTGCGCAAAAGCACATCGCTTTTGTGATGCGCTTTGAGGTCTGGACGCGCTTTTGTGCAAGAAGTTTTGCGCAAAAACTCTTGCGCAAAAGACTACTTCCGCAAAAACCCTGCAGTGTAGACAAAGCCTAGTGGTCTATATAAATTGTCCATTCAAAGGAATGTACACCAGGATCCAATCCTGAATTTTGCTGTCTCAAAGGATGCAAAGGGCACTGCATATCCATAAGTCCTTCCAATTGCCCTGCTAAAGAATGTGTATCATGTAACCAAAGATGTGTTCCTTCAAGGAACATCCATCATAGATCCATATACTGCACATTATTATTTACTGTATACCACAGTGCCTAAAAGCGTTAGTCATGGAGTATATAGAACCCCAAATAGAACAAAGACAGTCACTTCCCCCAATGAACTTACAATCTAAATATAGACAAGAGACAACAGATGGATAAACAGACAGGGGAGTACAAAGAAACAATGTTGGCCAACGTGATAGCCAGTCATATTAGCACATCAGCAGCCTAACTGCTGTCTTTTTTTTTTTTTTAAGGCATCACAGAAAAGGAAAATTTAAGGAGCATACTGAGTTTGATTTGTGAATATTTACAGGAACTCCTCCCAAGCTAGGGTTGCCAATTTTCTAATTGTAGAAAACCAAACACCCTTGCTCCATCCCCCTGCCCTGCCCCTTCCCCTAAGCTCTTCCCCATTCCTTCTCCAAGGCCCTGCCCCGACTCACTCCATCCCCTCCCTCTATCACTCACTGTCCCCCACTCTCATTCACTCATTTTCACTGAGCTGGGGCTAGAAATGAAGGGTTCAGGCTGGGGGAGGGGACTCTAGGATGTGATCAGGGATGAGGTTTTGGGGGTCCAGGAGGAGGCTCCAGGGTGGAGGATGAAGCCAAGGAGTTCAGGGCATGGAAGGAGGCTCAGGCTGGGGCAGGGCAGGGCTGCTGGAGTGGCAGGATGCGGCCTCCAGAAGGGAGTTTGGGTGTGGGCTGAGGAGGGAGCGTGGGCTCTGGGAGGAAGTTTGGGTGTAGGAGGAGTCCCAGGGCTGGGATAGGGGACTGGAATATGGGAGAAGGTGCAAAGTGCAGGCTCTGGGTGGGACTTACCTCCGGAGGCTCCTCAGAAGCGGTGACATGTCTCTGTGAGTCCTAGGCAGAGGTGTGCCCGGCAGCTCTGCACTGTGTGCACTGCCTCTGCCTGCAGGCACCGCCCCTGCAGCTCCCATTGGCCTGAGTGCTTGGAGAATGGAAGCAGTGGAGACGGCACTCAGGACATGAGCAGTGCACAGAGCCCCACGGCTGTTCTTCCACCTAGGAGCCAAGGGAACCACTTCCAGGGAGCCATGCAGAGTCAGGGAGGAAACCTGCCAAACCTGACAGAATTGTAACGGTCTGGTCATCAGCGTTGACCAGACACTCCAGGTTCCCTTTTTGATTGTACGTTCCAGTTGAAAACTGGACAATTGGCAACCCTCTCCCGTGTATGAGGGGCAGCAAGGGAGAATGCACAAAGGTGCTCGTTTGAAAATCTAGTAAGTGGACAATGGAGGCTGATGTCATGGGCTGATCGGAGACAGGAGTCACACGCATCCTACTGGAAGAATACACACCACACATCTTTAGGGAATGGCATGTTCCGCATTGCCCTGTGGCTATAAAAACAGCTCTTCAGGGGATATACAGGTTACTGCAGTGCTGCAAAAATATATCACTGAGTTAGAGAGAAGCCAAAGGTTAGCAAGTTCTAAAAGTTTACAAAATGTGACTAATGAAGAGATTAAGCTACAAATTTATATATCTCGGGGAGTGGGGGGGAGGGAAGAAAATCTCAAGAACAATACCTTGCTCTTATATAGCATTGGTCAATCTCAAAGGACAACATCATTATGTATGTATGGGGAAACTGAGGCACACAGAGATGAAGCAAATCACCTAAATTTACCTGACAGGCTACTGGCAAAGCTAGGAATAGAAGTCAGGTCTTTTGCAACCCAGTCAGGTTCTCTAATCACTAAGCCACCCTGTCTTCCATATATGATGCCAACAAATAACTTACAAGGAGTTAAAAAATTAAGGATGAGAGCAGGGAACTATTTTCAACCATCACTGTGGCGAACTAAGGAAGAAAATATTTATGCTACAAATTTAGGCTGAACTTTTTGCCCATATCAGCCAAACACTGGAATAACCAGCCACAAGAGGTCAAGGAATCACCTACATTAGAAGTTCTAAATGAAAGTCAATACAGAACCAAGGGGGATGCTGTAGGAATCTACTAATATTATCTTGCAGTGATGTAGAGAAATAGATTAAATATCAACATGTCCTTTCCAATCCTAATACAAATTAATCCAATTACTCTGAATTTATTGTACATACATACATTTATTGTACATATCACATCCCTCATGATGTATGCACTGCTATATAGGTTATATAAGAAAACACTTTGGGGGATATACATTGTACAGTGCCATTTTACATGCAAGTTGTTGCATTAGGCTACAATTTAACAAAGCACTTAATTTTTTGCCTGACTTGAAGCACATAAACAGTGCCACTGACTTCAAAGGGAAACTCTCTTGCTTAAAGACAGACATGTGTTTAAATATCTTGCTAAAACAGGGACTATGTTTCTTCTAGAGCACGATCTAGGTTTTGTAAGGCCAATCCCTTTGGGATCCACACAGGATCTCTGATACTAAGAGGATTGAATTTTAACACTCTTCTCTGCACTGTTACAAATTCATAGATTTTCAGGTTAGACAGGACCACTGCAATCATCTAGTCTGACCTCCTGTATAATACAGGCTATAAAAAAAAATTACCCCATGATTCCTGCTCCAAGCCAAACAGGAGCTGAAGCAGAGCATATCACTTAGCAAGATGTCCAGTCTTGATTTAAAGATTACCTTGACCTAAAGCACAAAAAACTTCAAAAAGAAATAAAAGATACCCAGAGTTGTCATCTCAGGGTTTGATCCTGCAAGATGCTGAGCATTCAAGCAAGTTATTTTGCTAGGGTGGTGCTAAACTTTAAATGTATGCAGGCCCATTGATTTGGATGGGACTTTTCAGGTGTTTAAGTGTTTTGCCAGATAGACACCAGAGTTCTCTGCACCTTACAGGATCAAGCTCATAGTGACCAGAGCTAACATCCAACCCTTTTACCTGCACCTTTTATCTAGCCATGTAAAAAATGAAGATTAGAGGGAAAACGGGCAGGAGATGTTACTTAGATAAATTGTGGTGATTAAAAATAAACACCTACACTCCATTCTAGTGTTGTTCTTGGCTCTTTTCCTGGCCCATTGGAGATTGCGATGTTGAGGGAGTGAGCAGGAGCCAGATGCTGGAGGCCTGACCTGGAGATTGCTTTCCTGTAAGATGAGAAGAAAAAACAAAAACAAAACAACAGCACTTTTTTTGTTGTCTAGAAATCAGCAGAGGCAGCACAGCTGTAAATTTCAGTTTGGGGGAAGTGGTACTGGGAGGTTATATTATGCTGTAATGAGCAAGGGAAGCAGGTGAGTGGGGTCAGGAAAGTAAGAAAGGATGAGAAGAGAATGCAGCTTAGTAGAAAAATAAAGCAAGTTTGATAACTGACAAGTACTGTTTAATACAGATCAGTTACTCTTCTAGACCCATGCATAATGAACAAAAGCTATTGGTCCAAATGTAGCCCTCTGCACTCATTGTAATGGAGTTCCTGTTCTTTACATCAGGGCAGTTGGGCTCATTGTTTAGGCAACTAAAATGAAGATTTGAGTAGCTTTTATTGAAAGGGGGAAGGAAGGTGTTCAGAAAGGAAAACTCCCTGTTTGCTTTACTCAGATAGATTACTCTCTAAGCCTTGGTCTACACCATTATTTCAAAATAACAAGTGGAGCGTCCATACTTCCAAGCCTGTTTTTTTGAAATAACGGGCTGGTTATTTTAAAATAATAACTGCTGCTTTCCACGAGGAATAACACTAATTTTGAAACAGTTATTTCAAAATAGCAGTAGAGTGGATGCTCCACTGCTGCTATTTCAGAATAACTACTCCCCAGAGTCATTCAAAGTAATTACTCCTCAGTGCTTCCTAAGACTCTAAGTCGAGGTAGCACATCCACATTAAGGGCTAAACTCAAAATAAGCTACGCAACTTGAGCTATGCTAATAGCTTTTGGCACTGTCTACACAACAGTTATTTTGAGATGGAGCACTCTTCCCCTGACTTCCCTTAAGGTACATCTATACTTGCTCCCTAGTTCGAACTAGGGATGCAAATGTAGGCGACCAAAATTGCTAATGAAGAGGGGATTTAAATATCCCGCACTTCATTAGCATGATCTCACCGGCACATTTCGAAACAGCTGTTGAGCGGAGTAACATGTCGGCGAGATCATACGAATGAAGCGCGGGATATTTAAATCTCCACTTCATTAGCAATTTCGGTCGCCTACATTTGCATCCCTAGTTCAAACTAGGGAGCAAGTGTAGACGTACCCTTAGAGTGCATCTACACAGCAGGGCTTAACTCGAAATAAGCTACGCAAATTGAGCTACATCAATTGCGTATCTTATTTCGAAATAGCTTATTTCGAAATAGGGAGCATCTACACAGCATTTATTTCAAAATAGAGCACCCTTCCTCTGACTTCCCTTACTCCTTGTACAATGAGAGTTACAGGAGTCAGAGTAAGAAGTCCTCCAGCTCAACATTATGTCAAAATAACTGCTTAGACACAGACTATGTTATTTCGAAATAACATCAGTTATTCTGAAATAACACTGCTGTGTAGAAATAGCCTAAGGGAGCCTGCCTCGGACTAATTTCGAGGCTTCCCTGTAGTATGGACTCGCTATTTCAAAATAGTTATTTTGGGAGCTATTATTTCGAAATAAGTTATTTCAAAATAATTTTCTAGTATAGACATGCCCTGAGAAAGTAACTCCCACTGAAATCACAGACAACTGAGGTCACCATATGGAACAGGAAAGGGTTGTCCCACTTTGGTGAGCTCTGCCGGTGTCATACTCCAGTTTCTTTCCATGTTTATTTCACTCACATCTTTTTGGGGCCCCTGTGGCAGAAATCCTCTTAGGAGATGAAGCATTTCCTTGCAAAGGCCACAAATGCTATTCAAAAGCATCAGCCAGAAAGCACTCCCAGACCCCCAGGGCTGAGAGTTCTCCCGCCACACCTTGGCCAGCCCCTGACAGCTCAGTAAGATAAGCCCTGAACTTTGCTCCCTCAAATGGAAGCACATGTTATCTACCAAGCTGCTCTGGACTGTAGGCTTCTTAAAGCTATAGTGCTGCAAATATAAGATCAGCATGGTCCAATCAGTGACAATCAAAAAAATCATACAAGCTCTTTCTTTAGCTCCAGTGGTCAGAATTGTGAGCGTGGGAGTGTGTTGAGTGGAAATTCCTTTCTCTTTGCAAACGTAGTCCATACTTTCTCCTTCCCCAAAAATGAAATGACAATTTGTTTCTGTGAAGCACTTTTCTGCAACAACACTTCCATTATACGATAGCTATTTATAGGCTCAGCTAATCATATGAATACCCCAAGGCAACTTACAATAAAGGTCAACGGAGCCAACATATGCTAAAAGAATCTCTGTTCTGCCCTCTAAACATACAAGGCACTGTATGTCCACAGAAAAGGAGCTCAGAGCCCTCAACACTTTGAGTCCGTGCCCTGGAAATCAGGCAGGTTGAGAGGGAAAATTATAAACCTTCCTCTCTTTCTACATCCTCAAAATGCCACCCTATTCTATTGGTACTATCTAATGTAATGAACACTCAGTACATTTGTATCATCCATTCTCCATCCATTCCCCTTCCCTCATGGCACTGCATGTCATCAATCGGTTGGTATAACATTTTTTAAATGTTTTCCCTTAGATTAAATCCTCTTTAAATATAGGAGGGATCCCAAGGAAAGAAGCTATCAACAGCTGGCAGAAGCATTATGAGAGAATAATTTACTTGCTAGCTAGACTCTTGCACAGATCACTGTGGTATGATCAGTAGACCATAATCTGGTCTTTATAAGGACCAAATGAAGTCCAGAGACCAGCACTTTTAAAGAGATAATTTTATACTATAGCAAACTTTACAATGTAAAATACAATATATGAATATTTTATACATAAAATGATTTCTGCTACATGTCCAGACTTTCTCAATGTTCATTTTGGTACCATTTTGGTTATTAGTCCTTGACAGAGAACCATTGCCCAGCATCTTCTGCTTGATTGCGTCACAAATCCAGTCCTGTATTTATGACATCACAATCACTTGGTGGAAATGACTGAAGTTTTATAATTTCTGCATTTTATCAATAAGGGCAATAATAACTACAATTTAAAGGCTGCTTGAACCTGAAGACAGAATGATTGGAGTAAGTTTCTATTTTTTTCAGAACTATAGAGTTGCTGAATAATAAATACATCTACTGAATTTAAACATGTCTACATTTGCAACGTATATTACTGGCAACAAATTATTTGACCAGCTCTAGAGATAAGGATTCTAGGTGAAAGATGAATTCAACTGAGACTTAAAAAGCAAATATGCCTAACGAATGGCTACAGACTTCACACCATCAGGCCCTGGATACGATATCAAGGCAGGATTAGATTTGTACAATCTTTTTGTAATGAAACTTGAGACTTGTCCCATGCTCCCTGAAAGATTAACTGAGGCTGGTGAGACTTTTGAGAGATGAATGTTATGCCTCCACTTCCATGCCTACCAAATAATGGATTTATGAGTTAGGCATACAAAGCACAGCCACCAGCACTGTTTTTCATTTTAGCTGGGACACAAAACCATAAAATAACCCTATGTGTTGTAAACCTATACGAACTATAATAAACAGAATGGCCCAGTGATCCCAATGCAAGCTAAAAATAGCAAGTATAGTACAAACTCTTGTCAGGACACTGCTGTAGGAGGTAATAGATATGGAGTGCCAGGACACAGTGAACTGAGCAGGAGAAGGTCTATATTGCAAAGACATATGCCAGGGAGGGAGAGAAAAAAAAAACAAAGGCCATATCAAAAAGGCCGTTATGATTTAAATGAAAAAAGAGGTTACATGGCAGCCATCCTAGAAAGAATCTGGGGAAAATGAAGAGTGAACAGAGTAATGGATTCAGGGTCAGCAGGCCAATATACTCAGCTTGTTCTAAGCAGCTGATTAGGGCAACTGTGACTTTTCAGGCAGAAAGGTATCAAGAACTACTTTCAGTTATTTTTTCCTACAACCTGTTCTCTAATGCTGTGTCTACACTACAAAGAAAAGTAGGGAAAAGCAACGCAAATTGAGAACCGCAATTTGTGTATTTTTTTCTGCTTTTCTTCCGAAAGAGGCTTTTCTGACGTTTGGCCCATCGACACAAGGCCAAATGTTGGGGGAAACCCTCTTTCGGAACATCCCTTTTTCCTCGTAGAATGAGGTTTACAGGGATGCTGAAAAAACGCGTCTGCTTTTCCGAAATTTTTTTCAGAAAAGCAGACGCGTTCCTTGGATGCGGCAAAGCTTTTCCAGGATACCTCCAGTATCCTGAAAAAGCCCTATAGTCTAGATGTACCCTAAGTATTCAAGCATGTGTGGCAGCAAAAGGCTCACCATGTGACCTTCATCCACAAAGCAAAAGTAATCACATGATGAGAATGTAATTGGACAATGTAACCATGTTTAGCTATAAATTTCCTTTCTTCAGAGTAATCAGATCCATAGATCCATTTAAATGGGTCTGTCAGCCAACTCATATCTTGGGGGCAGAACCAGATTGACCAGTCACTGCCAGCAGGGAAATATTCCACTTCCATAAAGTCCTGATCCATGGACCTATACCCTCTGGGGTATATGCATAGCATTCCATGGACCATGTAGAAAGTAGTTGGGTACTAATTCCAGTTTTACTATCAAGGAACCCTGGAGCAGTCCAACTAACCAACCTTGGAAACTCAAAGTATTCTGACATTTCCTTCTTCATTTCACTGAGAAATCAGGTGAGTCTCAACCTACTTGTTAGATCAAAGGATACATATTTGACTGGGAGGGATTGAATTTATATCCTAGGTCATGGCTTTGCTGAACTTCTCCCCTACAATATGGGCAAATAAAAATCCTCAAACATGCTCTTTAGAGTGTACCAATATGCCTGGCTCCCCAAGAACCACATAAAGGCAATTAGTCAATGTTATTCTTCTCATAAAATTATTCTCTTGGTGTTAAAAACATCTGCTTGGAAAAGAAAGGATGCTTTAGTACTGCACATATTTAACCAAACAGAATTATTTTTATTTTCTTGTCACTTGTGTTTAATGTACAATCTAGCTGCACAGGTGTACAAGTTTGTATTATACCAACTGGTAAAATATATCCTTGTAGAAGTAGGGACAGCTTCTGTGTTTAATGCTCAGAAACCAGGGTGGGAAATGCAGCACGAATACAATAATTCTCACAACACAAAAGGCCACACGCCATCACTGTCACCGTGCATGTCCAGAGTGTTTCTGTGCATATTTACGGTATATACTCACACAAGTTGGTGCTCATGAAAGTTATGGGCAAATAGCTCTGGCTAACCTGTAACATTGTTTAAGTTTTCTCCACTCAGCTCTGCCAACATGATGTGCAGCATCCCCACTCCCTTCTGGTCTAACCATGGACTTCACAAGTGTATTTTTCTCTTTATTCCTATTACAATGTCATCCCTCTCCTGAGTGTCTGATGAGATGCTGCTAGTCGGGCAGTTCATGTCTACTAGAGATTAACCTGGTGATGGATAAATGTCCACTTATGAGCTAATTTATTATGTGAAGTAGGAAATCCAAAGGTGAAAGGTTATTACAATACACCAGCTGCTTGTGAACTGCATTCTACAGACAGCTTCTGAAATCTCTGTTCTATTGTTTGGCTGCAAAACAAGACACCGCTATCTCAGTGAATGAATCAATTTTGTTGGGATAAAAGCAACACTTAGGTTTTCTTTGACTGGAAATGTGATAGAAATGCTAGGGACAAATGCAGTTTGACCAAACGTCCAGTTTCCACAGCCCGTGCCATAAAATACTCAACATTGCCCTCATGAACCGGGAAGAACAGAAAACACAAGGAGCTTCTAACACACTATGTTATCTTATGACAGGCAACAACTCTGGAGAGGACACAGATGCCATTTTCCTTCTTGCTGCACATGAATTGATGCTGTTGAAAGGATCTGGTTTTGGATCTCATTACTCTACAAGATCAAAGAAATAAGCTGCAGACCACTTTTAACATCGCTTCCATCCCAGGATGTGTTTTTAAAAGAACAGAACAGGTTTTTGCCTACTGCTGGGCTGCCAGAAGCATGCCTATTTCCTCATCATCCTTGAATTATGAGCATTCTTGACATCTGATTCTGATTGGATAATGAAAGGGTCAGACAAGTCCTTTGCTGATGATGCACCCACAGTCCTACAATAATACTCAAGAGCTTCATCTAGAGCATGAATCAATTCTGCAGTGTGAGATCTGGCCACAGATATCTCAGACATGTTCTTGACTGCATTTTCTGGTTGTGTTCAAGAGAAGTAGGAGTCTGGGTCTCTTCCAGACATTCTAAAGCACTTGATCAAATCCCAGAACTGGCACTTCTAAAGTCCCAAATTTTCTAGTCTTTACCCCTTTGAGAGTGAATTATGGCTAGAACCCTGCAAATCTGCTGATACATTCAGATATCCATGGATCATGTAAGTAGATCATAGGTTGGATGAGTATACAATTTTGTATCCATACCAGGCACTAATTATGGATTCAGTTGGATCCAGAGCTGTGCTGAACTTCTTGGTCGCTTAGGCTTTCTCTTTTATCAAGAGATCATCTTCCTAGACAGTAGTGAATATGCCTGTTTTCCTTCACCTAACAGCCCTGGGACTGGTTTTCTAGAAAACTTGTCTTGGCATCTCTATCACTCTTCTGTCTCAGTCTGGGAACTAAAAACAGGCACTGTTGGGAGGGAGAATTTCCTGAAAAGCCATTTAAAAAAAAAAAATTTGTGTTCGCAAGAGAATATCTAAAAGTCAGTCATTTAGTCAAAAATTACACCAGTAAGGAATATCTGAGAAAAGTCAGATCTCAGGAATTCAGAATCTCACTAGAATTCTGAACTCTACTGGATAGAATGGAGGTTTATTAAACATCACTGAATAGTATTTCACCAAAACTTTCTCTCCCTTCCCCCCAATTTTGTGTTTCGTTTTAGGGAGTATTTTTACCTTTATTTTTTAAAACAAATCTATCCAATTTCAAAACAAAATGTCATTTTGAAACAGAAAACCAAAATATTTCATTTTTTAAAAATGTCAGAATGAAACAGTTAAACTTTTTCTGTGTGTCCATAGCCATTAGCCAACTTCAACCCAAATCTGTGAAAAAATTAATTAACCCAAAAATACATTTTCCAGCAAACTACTTGCAAAAAAAATAGCCAGCCCCATATTTGGCACTTTTCCCATATCAGGTGCAAATAGAAATTAGAGTGAAGTAGATTGTAGATGAAGATGAGCATCACAGGATTACAATATCTATTTTTCTATCATATGCTGAGCAGCAAATATTTATTAAAATGTGGCTGGTAAAATGGTTTTCTTTTTTACAAAATAAGATTCCTGTTTTCCTGTTGTTGCTCAGCTTACTAGAGGAAAATATGGAAGGTTAGGTTTTTCTAGAGGAATTTTTGGCATGCATTTGGAGGTATCTATCTGTATTCTTTGCAGGTACTTATTAGTGGTACAAAATGGTCTCTCTCTATTTTTAGGCCAAAAAAGACAAAATCCTCAAAAACCTGGCACAAAGAAAAAAATGACAAGAGATTTTTTTTTCTGACATTATCATATTAGATGCTTTCAGCCTGTCTTAAACCTCAGAATTCTGATATTATTAGGAGGCCAGATCCTCAAGCTGGCATAAATCATTTACACAAGCTGAAATTTTGTTGTAGTTTCTCATCTGAGAAAAGAGGAGACTAAGGAGGGATATGATAGAGGTCTATAAAATCATGACTGGTGTGGAAAAGGTGAATAAGGAGAAATTATTTACTTATTCCCACAATATGGGCATGTCTATGCTAAAGAGTTTTGATGGAAAAATGGCCGTTTTTCCAACAAAACCTGAGCTACATCCACACTGCAATCACGTTCTTCCGAAAGTAAATCAAAAGAACAGAGGGGGTTTTCCGGCATTGGTAATCCTCTTTCTATGAGGAAGAAGACTTCTTCTGAAAGAGCTCTTTTGGCAAAAGGCGTGTGTGGACGGGAAAGAGGGAGTTCTTTCAAAAGAAAAGGAAAGAGGAAAAAGCACAAGTGCCCTAGTGGCCACTCTGTCCATAATAATCACAGCTTACATGCAAGATAGCATCCATTCAGTGTGGACGCTATCTTTTGAAAAAGCAGATCACTTTTTCGATACGCTTGTGTGTGTGGATGCTCTCCTTCAGAAGAAATTTTTTTGGAAGATCTCTTCCGAAAAAAGGTTCTTCCGAAAGACACCTATAGTCTAGACATAGTCTATAAGAACTAGGGGTCACCAAATTAAATTAATAGGCAGCAGGTTTAAAACAAACAAAAGGAAGTTTTCCTTCACTCAGTGCACAGTCAAGCTGTGGAACTCCTTGCCAGAGGATGTTGTGAAGACTAGGGCTTTAATAGGGTTCAAAAAAGAGCTAGATAGATTCATGGGAGGTTAGGTCCATCACTGGCTATTAGCCAGGATGGGTAGGAATGGTGTCCCTAGCCTCTGTTTTTCTGGAAATGGATGACAGGAGAGGGATCGTGTGAGGATTACCTGTTGTGTTCCCTCCCTCTGAGGCATCTGGAATTGGCCACTGTCGTCAGACAGGATACTGGGCTAGATGGACCTTTGGTCTGATCCAGTATGGCCATTCTTATGTTTAAAAACTATATGGCCTTGTACAAACTTTGACAACGAAGAACTTCTGGCTTTCTTCTTCCGGCCAGTAGGACGCATGTGTCGTAGTTTTATATAGGCTTCAACATAACTTATAAATGTGGAATTCATTTATTCCAAAGCTAAAAGGGACCATTGTGATCAAGTCTACCTTCCTGTAAAACACAGGCCACATCTTCCCCAGAATAATTCCTATTTCAACTAGAGTATCATTTAAAAAAAAAATTTCCTTTGGAGCCTTTTCACATTTCCATAATGGTACTCTATGTTTCTCTTTCCTCCTTCCCTTTAAAAAAGGGACAAGGGGATTCCTCTTCTCCACTTTGTTCATTTTTACATTTTCAGTTAACCAAAGTGCCAACAGAGATTAAGAACAAGTAAAACAGACTCTCTCCTCTTTTCTGAACATGTAAATAGAAACATGGAGAAAAGGTAACATATACTCAGTTTCTCTGTGCAAACCAGAAATATTTGAAGATGCTTTGTTTTTGTCATGAAAAGTCAAACGAAAGTCTTGATTGCTATTCCAGTGTAGGCATAAGTCTAAAACCCAATTGTGACACCAAAACTGCACAAGAATCAAGCTCTATTTCCTAGCTGCCCAATATGGTTTAGGACATCCAATTTAAGGACTCAGAGCTACAGAACTCAAAGAGATCTTAACAAAACATACCCCTTCATAAGAAAAATAATACATTGAAATGCATTCTCTTTCATTCTTTCCACAAAGCTAATAAGGTCATTGGATTTCTGGATTTAATTATTAAGACAGAGAAGAGTGTTTGTGTAAGTAAGCAACCCTGAGAGGAGAAAGGGATGTTCAGATTGTGTCATTCTTAAGCAGTATGGATAGCAAAGCGCATATATCCTTTGTACTGTATTACAATGACATTTGAATGAGACTGACAAGAACAAGGTATTGTTCAATA
The DNA here is from genome assembly GCA_032595735.1 of Pelochelys cantorii. Lineage (NCBI taxonomy): Eukaryota > Metazoa > Chordata > Testudines > Trionychidae > Pelochelys > Pelochelys cantorii. The sequence goes on from CM064326.1 coordinate 244,289,941, forward strand.
ATCACAATTAAAAAAATCTCCATTTCCTTCATAAGAACCGAAGAACAAAGATTCAGATATAGCAAAAGTTGCCTCTCCTTTTGGTATTATATGAAGTACAGATATAGAACACAGAGGTACTCGTGACTGTCTTTTCCACCCACTGTCCATCTATCAACTGCTACTGTAATTAGTCTGCAAACTCTTACTTAGCTTGTAAGACCCTTGTGTAGAGGAGCATCTAGAATGATGGGGCCCTGAATCTTGACAAGGGCCTCCATTACGTATAAATGATAAATTATAATGGTCAATGTTTAGGTCTATCTACATGTTTGGCTCCATTCTAGTCTCTCTAAGAGCATCCCATCAGGTGTTGGGCCCTGTACCTTCATCTCTCTCAGGGTGGAATCCCATGAGTCTCTCACCCTTCAACGAGGTCCCAGAGGTACAATAATATGTGTACCAACCATGAGTCCTCAAGCAGGTCCAAGCAGGCCTTGCTAGGCTTCCCTTCAGGACTTGTCATCAGAGTGTGAATGCGATGACATAAACCAGACTTTCCAAAATGAATCAGTGATACAATCTCAATAGCAGGGACAAGCAGAACAAGAGCAGAAACAGGTTTAACCCAGCAAACTGTCTACGTATATATCTATCTCACCTAAATCTTAGAACAGCTAATCCAGATACCCCATTGCTGGGACTGACACCCTACAGTCCTTTTTCTCTCCTGGTCCAGTTAGACCATTCTGAACTGTGGTCTGTGCCACGGAATTGCCCTCTCCATTGGGTGCTAGTGTTGGGCTGGTATCTCATTCCACTTCTTTTTGACTTCATGCAGCAATATCCGTTTGGATTTTTTTAAAACACTTTAAAGTCCATCTTCCATCTTGAACAGCCCTGAATTCATTCGTCCAGTCTGTCCTTCCTGAACAACCTAAAAAATCCACTCTGCTTTCCATCTCAGAAGAGGGGTTTAGTTCCTTGCAAAAGCCGCTTTGCTCAATGCTATGTTGTTTTCACACGCTGCCACCAATTTGCTAGTCTTTCTTGGTTGAGTTCCCCTAGTGGACAGTCACCAGACAGCTAACCAGATCCAACCATTGCAACCCAAACCAGCAGAATCTGGGCAGAATCCAGATACTGTCTCAATCTCTGCATCTCTAGGACATACTCCAGGGGCAGACTCCTCATCTGGAACCCTTCTTTGGGATGTGGGACTCCACACTGCCACTGACCTAAGCTCCAAACCAATGTTGAGATTTTCCAAGCCTCCCCAGTCACCCATGAACCCACCCCAGAGTCCCACTTAACGGTAGTCATTCTGATTCACGGTGTAACCACTTGGAGACCGGGTGGTGGTTAAATCAAAGCCTTATCACAGGAACTTCTTAAAACACAGAGCTGCCTTTCTCTCTTAGCAGAGGAGAATTACACCTCTAGGCAGAAACAATGGCTTGTATGCAACCGCCTCTCAGAGTCCCTCACCTCTCCTGAGAGCTCGTAGGTTTGGTCTGTGTCATAAGAACATAAGAACGGCCATACTGAGTCAGACCAAACATCCATCTAGCTCAGTATCCTGTCTAATGACAGTGGCCAATACCAGATGCCTCAGAGGGAGGGAACACAACAGGTAATCCTCACATGATCCCTCCCCTGTCACCCATTTCCAGACAAACAGAGGCTAGGGACACCATTCCTACCCATCCTGGCTATTAGGTTAATTGGTGGACCTAACCTCCAAGAATCTATCTAGCTCTTTTTTGAACCCTGTTAAAGTCCTCGTCCTTGGAGAAGGACAGGGACCCTCTCACTCCTGTTCCTCCAGCAGTTTCTTTTGTTTCTGAGGACAGACGATCTCCCTAGCTTAGAGAGTCTATCATATTTAAAACCAATTATTGCACTTTTTTTGTTTCTCTTTTTACACTGGGAATATTCCATGCTGTAGCCCCAGTTGGCTGTTGGGCAGAGAGTTGTTAAAAGCCAACGGCTCTGCCGGTAACAATTCCATTGTTCTAGCAAGGTAGAACTATTCAAGTATTAATGGCTCCTGGATGGCCCTATTTCAGCTTCCCAGACAAATGTCTTGTCTACACTGGCAAATTACAGTGCAGTAAACCAGTTCCAAGTGCTGTAACTCCCAAAGTGTCCACACTACCAAGGTATTGAGTGTGCACTAACTCTGCAGTTGCTGGACTCTAGGTAAACCCTCTCGATGAGACATGTAGAGCTTGCTGCGCAGTGGCTACAGCACTGAGGGGCCAGTGTGCATGCTTCAATTGTTTGGTGTGTTTTGACTGGGCTCCGGAAATGGCCCATAATCCCTCCAGTAGCCATTTTGCTCATTATTTTGAACTCACCTGGTGCCTTCCCTCTTTCAAAGCTCTCTTTTGTACAGCCTGTATGCTGTGCTGATCTGCTGCAGGAAAACATAGCAAACCTTTCAGGTGGAATGCTTGAGTTGTTGAACACAGAAGCAGGTGTCTGTGTATGAGTGAGTGAGGCTACGTCTAGACTGGAAGCTTCTTTTGGAAGACGCTTTTCCGGAAGAGATCTTCCGAAAAAACTTCTTCCAAAAGAGCGCGTCCACACCGCCAAAGCACTTTGAAAAACCGCTCTGCTTTTGCAAAAGAGAGCATCCACACTGATTGGATGCTACCTCGCATAAAAGGCCACCTGGAACCACTTCAGTTAGGGCTTTAGGTCACCAGTTGCTTCTGAGTGCTGGTACCGGAGCCTAGCAGAGCCACGCACTTAAAGGGACACCCCTGGGCAGCCATTTCTCTGCTTCTGCTGCGTGCTTGCATTCCTCTTCTAGGGACAGCTAAGCTCTTGCGGTGCGTACTGTGGTTGCCCAGCTTTTTTAGACGCCACAGCTTTTTCCTTTGTGCCATGGAGCCAGAGCTGCATCTGGGCATACGATGGCCCCACACAGCCATGCTGCAGTTTCTGCAGCACTTTGTGCCGCACTTTGTGCCGCACTTTGTGCCAGCTGTCTTCCTGGTCCTGACCACACTGGACCCCTAGCTCATTCTGGGGACCCTCTCCCTGGGTGCAGGAGCAACACTCTTGCCACCACAACCCTCAGTGGAGAGGCGTTTCTGGAGGCTGGACACCAGTTCTGACTAGTGGGACCGGCTGGTCATGGAGTGGTGGGACAACCAGCAGTGGCACCAAAACTTCCACATGTAGAAAGCCACCTTTTTGGAGCTGTGTGCCTAGCTCACCCCTGCCCTTTGATGACGCGACACCCACCTGTGGCCCACCCCGCCCCGGGAGAAGCGGGTCACAATTGCCGTCTGGAAGCTCGCCACCCCAGACAGTTACCAGTCGGTGGGCAACCAGTTTGGCGTAGGGAAGTCCACCATCGGGGCCCTCCTCATGGAGGTAAGGCACTCTTGGGCTACAGTCCCTGAAGGACGGGGAGTCCTGGAGCAGGGCGACCCTCGGGAAAGGGGGGGTTGGGGAGTGTGAGGTATGGCATGGAGGTGTGGGGGAAGACCCATCCTCAGGGGGTTGTGCCATCTCACCCTCACACAGCCCTGCTGCTGGAGGGGTGGCCTCATAGGGGGTAGCTCTTGGGGTATTTGAGGGGGGGAAGGGATGGGAGGGGGCAGGCACCTCCCAAGGACCCAGGAACTCCCCCTCTCATTCTCTGTTTTGTGTGTTTGTCTCCTTCTGCAGATTGTGAGGGCCATCAACTCCATCCTGCTGTGGAGGGTCATCCACCTGGGAGACCTGGACCCAAACATGGCCGGATTTGCTGCAGTTGATGGGACCCACATCCTGATCTGTGCACCTCAACATAGGGTGGCCCAGTACATCAATCGCAAGGGCTACTTTTCTATGGTGCTGCAGGCCCCGGTCGACCACCATGGATAGTTCATGGACATTTTTGTCGGGTGGTCAGGTAGGGCACATGATGCCCGGATATTCTGGAACTCCAGCCTTTATGGGAAGCTGGAGATGGTCACATTCTTCCCCTGCCAGGGCTTTGCGGTTGGGGACATGCAGATGCCATTCTGTTTTGTGGGGGATGCAGCCTACCCCCTCATGCCGTGGCTAATGAAGCCTTATACCAGCCACCTGGACCCCAGAAGGGATCAATTGAATGGCCACCTCAACTGGGCCAGAATTCAGGTGGAGTGTGCCTTTGGCCACCTCAAGGCATGGTTCAGGTGCCTCCTGACCCACCGGGACGTGGGGGAGCACATCCCCAAGGTGATGTTGGCATGTTGTGTTCTCCATAACATTGTGTAGAGGAAGGGGGAGGCCTTCCTCCCGGGGTGGGGGGCAGACACTGGCTGTGAGGGGAGACCCTTCGCACAGCCGCAGACAGCTACCATCAGGCTGGGGTGCACATCTGGGAGGCACCGAGGGAGAGTTTCTCTCAAGCACCCCAGTAACTCTCCCCAGGGCCTTCCCGCTAGGGGCCTTTGGCTTAATGCACTATCCCTTTCCCACCACAACCTCTCCCTTTGCCCCTTCCCTGACCCCTCAATAAAGTCACCTGTTTGGTTTTGAACAAAACAAACTTTGTATTTGTGTTTTAGAAAAAAAAGGGGGGAGGGAGGGGGGATTCATAACCTGGAAGGGGAGAGGGCTCATAACCTGGAGGGGGAGCAGGGCTCAGAGTGGCATGGGGGCCGGGGGGGCTGGATATGCCACCTCGGGTGTGGGGACCTCATCAGACTTGGGGTTGGGTGGGTTCTGGGACCACATGGGGATGGGCAGGAGCGGGGGCTGGAGCGGGGTCAGAGATGGCAGAGAGAGGGGGAATGGGCATAGTAAGGAAGGCAGGAGGGTGGTAGGCAGGAGCAGTGACAGCAGCTGGGTGTGCCATCATGTCGTGCATGATGGCACACGTGCTATCACACTGCTGCATGAGCTGGTCCCACACACGGTTCCACCACTCTGCATCCTCCCAGATCTTCTGTGCCAGGGTCTGCTGCATGTCATGCAGTATGCTGACAAGCTGCCGCCTCAGGTCTTCGTGGACCCTGGTGCGCTTTCGGGTACCCCGGACTCTGGCGGCTGGCTCTGGTGGTGTGGCTCGCCCCTCAGTCCCAACTGGTCTGGCTGTGGAGAACACAAAGAGGGAGAGGCAGTCAGTCATCCATGGAAATACTGTCCCTGAGGCCATGCCCTCCTCTGTGAGCAGCAATCAACAGTCCTCAGGCCAGAGGAGTGAGATGTCCCGAGAGAAAGGCCACGTGTGGCCTGAACAGCAGGCCCTGTCTCACAGGGGCCCCGAGATGCCCAGGGAAACACGCTGCCCGCTTCCCCCCACACCCACATGGACAAGCAGGCAAGTGAAGTGTCTGGCCACAATGGGATTCCCCCATGGGTGGCAGAGGAGCTGGGAGCACCCCTGCAGCTCGCAGCACTGCCCGCGGGAGCGGGTGCTGCCTCGCATGTGCAGGCATGCCTGTGAGCTGTGCACGGCATTCCTCGGTGAGTCTAGGGTTAGGCCTGCACTCTTGTGGCTAGCCTGCTTCAAGCCGTGGCAGGTGGTGGGAGGGCATCCCGCCCCTTTGGGGCCAGATGAGTATGTGGCCTCTGGAGCCTGGGAACAGGATCCCGGCCATGCTCAGGGGCTGCCTGTTGAGTCTGCATGGTGCACACTAATGCTGCACGTGGTTCCATGTGCACAGACTTCAACACAATGTCCAGCCCAAGCAGGCCGAGTGATGCTTGCACCCCTCCCTCTCTGCACCCGCCTCCCCTGCCCAGGTGTGTGGCAAACAGAGAGCACTCACCTGAAGATCCGTCCCCGGCACCAGAGGAGGCCTGGGAACCAGCTCTAAGGAGAGCGTGATGGTGGCTGTGTTATCCACCTCCTCCTCCTCGTGCTGTCTTTAGTCCACCACCTCCTCCTCCTCCTCTGTGACCTCCGTCCGGGTGATGATGGGTGTGTCGAGGCCAGAATCCACCACAATGGGTGGGGAGTTGGTGCAGCTCCTGGTAGTAGGGGCAGTTGTGGAGTCCTGCCCCGGAGTGCAAGCTGCTCTCTCTGGCCCTCATGTATCCCTGGCGGAGCTCTTTGACCTTACTCTGGACCTGTTCCAAGGTCCAGAGTGGGTGTCCACGCTCCACCAGGGACTCGGCCATCTGGCCATAAATGTTGGCATTCTGCCACTTGGAGCGGAGACCCTGGAGTGTCTCCTCCTTGCCCCACAGTTCAAGGGGGGACAGGCTCTCTGCTCTGGACCAGAAGGGTGTCTGCCTCTTGGTCCCCCTGGGTGGGTCCAGTGACCCCTGGGGCTGCTCCCTGTGAGGGACAGGGGAGTATTGGGGGGCTTGAGGCTGGGACATGTTGGCAAGGCCTGTAGCAGGGAGAGCCACACGGTCAGGATGATGCTCCCAGGCTGGCTTCCTGCCACAAGGCTTGTCCAGGGTGCCTGCAGCTTTAAGAGGGGCCAGGAGACCGGAACTATAGAGTTGTGATTACTTTGGACAGAGTGGCCACCAGGGCACCTGTGTTATTTCCTGGAAGCCTCTTCTTTCGAAAGAAAACCCTCTTCCCTGTCCACACATGCCTTTTTCTGAAAGAGCTCTTTTGCAAAAAGGCTTCTTCCTCGTAGAAAGAGGTTTACCAATGTCGAAAAAACCCCTCTGTTCTTTTGATTTTCTTTCAAAAGAACACGATTGCAGTGTGGACGTAATTGCAGGTTTTTTTCGGAAAAATGGCCGTTTTTCCAAAAAAACCCCTCTGTAGTGTAGACATACCCTGAAAGATTGCTGCGCAAAGAGCCAGGCAAGGAGGGGGTGTCTGATGTTGGGGTTTTTTCAAGCTGGGTTGTTTCTTGCTGCTGCTTACAAGACAGCATGCTGACATCCCCCAATATCACACTGCCTCCCCCACCATATGCACACACACACACTCACCCTATCACACACTCTCCCTCCATCCCCCACACTTCAGTTGAAAAGCAGCCGTCAGTGCAGTAGGATGACCATGGACCAATGGGACTGGGAAACCTGCTTCATGTGACACTGCCTGCCTCATGCAGCACTGCAAACCCTAACCACCCTGTGGCCAGTTGCACAGTGGGATAGCTACCACAATGCACTGCTCTCTGAGGGTATGTCTACACTACAGCACTAATTTGAACTAACTTAGTTCGAATTAGTTAATTCGAACTAAGCTAATTCGAATTAGCGCATCTAGACTTAAAAAACTAGTTCGAATTAGCGTTTTGCTAATTCGAACTAGCATGTCCACATAGAGTGGACCCTGAACCGAAGTTAAGGCTGGCCAGAACCAGTGCCGGCAGGGCATCAGCTTAGGACTTAGAGCGTGGAGCTGCTGCCTCAGGCTAGCCGAGGGCTGTGCTTAAAGGGACCCGACCCCCACTCCGGACAGACAGTTCTCAGGGTTCCCCGCTTGCTTGTCTACCTCGATGAGAGACAGCAAAGCAGTCCTGTCTTGGAGTGCCCTGAGTGCCCACCCTCGGCACATCACAGCACTCGGCCATCAGCCCAGCTGCACTTGCCGCAGGCTGCCATCCGGGGGGGGTCATTCGGGGGGGCTGTCAGGATCCAGGAGGCCCTGCAGGAGAGCTTCCACCCCGAGGAGCCCGCAGAGCCACCCCAGTCCTCCCCATCGGGGGCTCGTGCCCCATTCCTCCCTCACCTCCTTCCACTTACCCTTTCCTAGCCCCCCTTCCTGATGTAAAGAATAAAGGACACGTGTTCAAAAATAGAAACTCTCTTTATTTAACAAAACTGAGGGTGGGGGGGGGATTAACCTCTGGGGAGACTGGGAAAAGGAGGTGGGAGAGGGGAAGAGAGACGGTGGGAGAGGGGAGGTGGAAACCTGGGAGGAGGGAGCTGGAAGGGGGAAGCCAGGGGAAGAAGGAGGAGGGGAAGTCTAAAACTATGGTACGCCATATCTTCAGTATTGTGTAGAGATGGGGGTCTCCTCACCTCAAAAAAGATATTTTGGCCTTGGAAAGGGTTCAGAAAAGGGCAACTAAAATGATTAGGGGTTTGGAACTGGTCCCATATGAAGAGAGGCTAAAGAGACTGGGATTTTTCAGCTTAGAAAAAAGGAGACTGAGGGGGGATATGATAGAGGTCTATAAAATCATGAGTGGTGTGGAGAGGGCGCATAAAGAAAAGTTCTTCATTAGTTCCCATAATAGGAGGACTAGAGGACACCAAATGAAATGAATGGGTAGCAGGCTTCAGACTAATAAAAGAAAGTTCTTCTTCACAAAGCAAATAGTCAACCTGTGGAACTCCTTGCCACAGGAGGCTGTGAAGGTGAGAACTAGAACAGAGTTTAAAGAGAAGTTAGATAAAGTCATGGAGGTTGGGTCCATGGAGTGCTATTAGCCAGGGGGTAGGAATGGTGTCCCTGGCCTCTGTTTGTGGAAGGCTGGAGATGGATGGCACGAGACAAATGGCTTGGCCATTGTCTTTGGTCCATCCCCTCCGGGGTACCTGGTGTTGGCCACTGTTGGCAGACAGGCTACTAGGCGAAATGGACCTTTGGTCTGACCCATTACAGCCGTTCTTATGTTCTTATGTTCTAAGCTCAGGGTTGGGGGTGTCACTGGACCAACTTGATTTTCATGCAACCCTGCTCCTGGGTTCGCATGTGGCCTTTGGTGGCCAGGCTGGCAGCTATCCTGCCCTAGACGGCCACTTTCCTGTGCCTAGTGCGGAGATTGTGGATGTTGGAGGCCTCCCCCCAAACCTGGATGAGGTCCACGATCTCCGCACTAGACCAGGCGGGCGTCCACCTCTTGCGGCCCCGGGCAGGCTCCTGGGAGCCGCCAGCCTGATCCTGGGAAGAGGGGGAGGGCTGGGTGGCAGCGGGTGGCTGGCTCGTGCTGTGCCAGGTGCAGGGTCTGCTGGCTGGGTGCTGGCAGGCTTGCACCTGGCACGGGCACCATAGCCAGACCGTGGCCCTTTAAGGGCTCCAGGGCTGGGAGGGGGGCAGACGAGTTTCCCTGGCTTGGCCCAGAGTGGCCACCAGGGCAACCTGGGAAGGGCTAGCCTCCCACTAGTTCGAATTAAGTGGCTACACAGCCCTTAATTCGAACTACTTAATTCAAACTAGGCATTAGTCCTCGTAGAATGAGGATTACCTAGTTCGAATTAAGCGCTCCGCTAGTTCGAATTAAGTTCGAACTAGCGGTTTGCGTGTGTAGCGCCTATGAAAGTTAATTCAAACTAACAGCTGTTAGTTCGAATTAACTTTGTAGTGTAGACATACCCTGAGGCACTGCAAGAGCAGCTAATATGATGTGCTCCATCATCACAAGAAGGGCAGTGTGGGCACACAACAGCGGTTTCCCTGCGGCACTCTATGAGCAACATTGTAACTGCCAGCATTTTACATCTGCCAGTCTATTCCTGCTACCAAATGGGTGTTTTAACCCACACAGAAATCAACATTCATTGATCGTATTTATAAAAGAACAAGGGATTCATAAATTGGCAGACACCTATCAAACCAATATACCGGTGCTTGATGTACAACTAAGAAGTGGAGTGGAGGAAGGGATACTGGTGTAAGAGAGAAAGAGGATGAACTGCAGCAAGTACAAAACCAGTAAACAACCTGAAAGCAAGTGAAAGCCCTTTCTGTGAGGTTTTAGCTAGTTCTTCTGCTCTTGTTTACTTTAAAGGGCTTCAGATCAGACAATGGAGACTTAAGGGCAAATCCTAAACCCCTTACAGAAGTAAAATACATTTGAAATCCACAGAAGTATTGTCTGAGTAAGGTCTGAAGGATTTTGGTATCAGAGAATAATTCAGAGTGGATCTTCACTGCCCTCCAAGTTCAGAAATAAGCAAAATAATTATGCCCAAAGTGACTTTCCTGATTGAATATGCAGAAACTTGAAGTGTTAAGAAACTGTGTAAATTTCATCCCTTAACTTTTTATTAAATTATTTGCACTCAGTTATGGGGATTGTATCTCCAGAATTCCTCCTTTTTTCTTTTCTTTCTCTGGTGAACTTAAAAAGCCATGCCCATGCAACTACTATCTTTAAAAAATTTCCATTATCTGCAGGAGAAACAGAGGACCACACAAGTGAGTGTGGGTTAGCACCAAAAATTGCATATTTGTGAACTCTAAAGTTATGTTCTTTTTGCTCCTGGTTAAGAATGAGCTCTTAGCTTGTGTTCTAAAGTCACTTCTGATGATCAATATTACATTTATTATATCTCTGTTTAGTCATCCAAAGATTGGCATGCTCATGTATCCTTCCCAGACATACAGCCCTCTAGGAAGTACTTTTCATGTACAATTAAAAATATATATTACATAACGTATTATTACAAGCCACATTGGCATTATATTGAGAGTCTGTTGCCTTCAGCTAGAGGCTGCCACTAATATGGTGCAACACTGAAGGTCTAAGGTACTATCAATCAGAAGACAAGTCTACTTTACTCCCTTACAACCCTGAGGGACAGTTGTCTGGACATGGAGATAGGCCTGTTTTGAGATTTTGACTAAGGGTATGTCTACACTAGCCCCGTAGTTCGAATTAGGGAGGCTAATGAGGGCGACCGAAATTGCAAATGAAGCGCGGGATTTAAATATCCCGTGCTTCATTAGCATGTTCCCGGGCGGTCGCCATTTTGGAAATTGACTAGCCCGGAATAACTGCCCGCGTCTACACGCGGCAGTGAAACGGGAGTTCAAAGTAAAGCCCTTATTCGAATTAGCTGTTAAACCTCATTCCAGGAGGAATAACAGCTAATTCGAGTTAGGGCTTTACTTCGAACTCCCATTTCACTGCCGCGTGTAGTCGCGGGCGGTTATTCCGGGCTAGTCAATTTCCAAAATGGCGACCGCCCGGGAACATGCTAATGAAGCACGGGATATTTAAATCCTGCGCTTCATTTGCAATTTCGGTCGCCCTCATTAGCCTCCCTAGTTCGAACTAGGGGGCTAGTGTACACATACCCTAAGAGAGCTCTCCAGACAACTCTACAACAAGAAAAGTGCCAACATTACATTGACGAGCATAGCAATCAGCTTGGTTGAAGTGAAAGCCTAGGTCTTTAATGCTCATTAGCAATTCTGCCTGAGCCAATAATAGAGATGTTTTAAACTTTTTTTTAGTTGACTTATTTCAGACATTTCCATTTTCTGATAGGGTTTCCTGTCAGGGTTGGTTTGTTTGGGTTTTTTTAATTAAATTCCTTTAAATATGTACACGTGTGTTTTTCCTGCTCCCCTGGAGACTGATTATACAGAGCAAACTGTGAGACAGATGATAAACAGAGAAATGTCAAACGTACAAAGCAAAACCGGGGGAAACAATTGTCTAGTCTTTTGGGCTACAGTATTCCTAGATGTTACTTGTAAATATAACAGATGAAAATCCACATTTCTGTCTGAATATTTTAATATGATTAGGTCCCTAAAGAGCCAGAAAAACCCTCAGCTGAGGTAAACTAGCCCTAGAGTGATATTAACAGCTTATGAAAAGTTTCTCCAGAGAGAAAGCAACTTGGGAAGTACTTGAACTGCTTGTTAATATCTTTGTAACTAGCATCAGATAATGTCTTTAAAAAGAATTCCACAGTAAAGCACTCAAATTCATACAGTCCTAGAGCATAAGAGAGAGGCAATATCTTACCTGGTGGAGAGAGAGAATTAACCAGAATAAAATACCAGCTTCACCAGAGTTTTCATGAGTTACTTGCTCCCTCCTGTGAAATTTTCCTCAAGAGTAATTGTTATGGCCTTACCTTTTTTTGTAATACTTGGAAGCTTGTAATTGCCCTGTTAAAAACAAAGGCTCAATTCCTCAGGTGGTTTAAATCAACATAGCTCCATTGACTGCAGTGGTACACCACCAATTTTTAACATGTAAGGTATTGGTCCCAAAACTGTTTCCATCTTAATTAGCAACCAATATACTATAATCATCATTTTTCAAAGTTACATCAATAAATTATTGCATTAAACTCATTTTAAGCATTTGGGGGATTATTGATAACTTTGGGAAAAGATTAACAGATAACCTACATGCAATGTTGGACCTAATGAAGAACTAAAAAAAATAACAGAAATGACCATACATCATGAAAGACAGACTTACATGTTATTTACATGAGAAAATTGTACTATTTAAATTGATTTAGTTATACCAGTGTGAATCTTGTGTGGATCCTCTTATTTTGGTTTAAGAATTTCTATCTGCAAATCCCCAGATAGCCACTTTATATCCACAGGTATCAGCATCCGTGGATTAGATATGGATGTAGACATCCATGGCTGATTTTTGCGGATACAAATTTTGTATCTAGAGCCTTGCAAACGTCCACTTTATATCTGCAGGTGTCCAAATCCATTTTATCTGCTGCTCATTTTTGCAGATATGGATGAGGATACAAAATTTTGTATCACGCAGGACTCTACTTATTGTTCACATTAATTTTGTTTAAATTCACATCATAGATTAAATCGGTGCAAACTTCTCACGTAGACAAGCCCTCAGAAAAACAAAAATGTAAATGATGTACAGTAGCATACTGAATATCCACTGTGAAATATACACCGACTGAGTTAGTCAAACTCAGGAAGGTGGCGAAAAGGCATAGTTGTATGAGGGAGGCAGGAAAGCCTTTAATATGTTCTCCAGCATCTCAGCTTTCTTTAAAAAAAGAAGAAGAAGCTCTTAACGGATCCAAAGAAAAATTTGGCAAACCTAACCCATGTATGACTGATGCCACCATGTCTGCCTGCATTTGCAGAAACAATAACTATGAGGTATGAAAGCATCCCATTCAGATGCCAAGGACAATATTTTAAATGTCAACATGGTTGGCTATTTCATTGCTAAGCAAAGCATTCAAGAAAGGAGAGGAAGTATCATATTATGAAGGTCCACACAACCTATTCTGAGGGCTTGTCTACACCACAAATTTCTGTTTTATGCCTATACCACTGTAGCTACATGGGCATAACCTCCAGTGGAAAGATAGTTAATGCAGATAAAAGGAGTTATTTTCCCAGTATAGTTAAGCCTCCTCCCCAAACGGAAAACTATACTGGCAAAAGGGCTTTTTTTGCCATATAATTGTATCTGCATGTGACGGGACAGATGCGCCCCACACTCTCAGCAGGGGGACAGCCGGGGTAGTGTGACAAGGGCCGCGGCAGAAAAGAAGCAATGCTGCTTCCGTGGCACATGCGCCAGGCGCCGCAGTGTCCCAGAAGGGGGATAGCCTCCACTCGCGGAGGGGGCGGGGGCTGCAGGGGAGCGTCCCACCCGTGGCACACGTGCAGGATGCCACGGCGCAAGCAGGAGGGAACGGCGGCGGCCCTGGGAGTGGGTGGGGCCTGTGGGGTAGCGTGGACACTCCCAAATCAGCGGGCGCCCCTGCGGTGGACGCAGGGGGAGGGGCCGATGCAGTCACAGGGAGGAAGGCATGTGGGGAGCGGGCTATAAAAGGGAGAGCGGCAGAGGGAGAAGGGGGGAGGAAAGCTAACCTGTCAGACAGACAGGTGAGCGGTGCCCCACAGGGGCCGTGGGGAAAGGAAGTGACCCAGGGTAGAGCTGAGTGGATGCCCAAGGGTTGGTGCGTTTAGGGGTAATGCCCCACCAACCAAGCTGGGGAAGGGCTCCCCGTCTTTAGGGCCCTGGGTCAGGACCTGGAGAGAGGCTGGGCCCAAGTCTCCCTTCCTTCACCGCGGGTTCTGTTGGCAGGAGGGATTCGGCTAGTGCTGTGGGGCTGATCTTACAGGGCAAGATGTATTGACCCGGAAGTATGTAGCAGTCTATGTTAATAAATAGGGGACTCCTGAGGAACTTGAAGGGACTTCTGACAGTAATTGGGTGGGGAATCAATGCCGGCGCAGGTGCAATGTACCGTGCGGCATCACACTGCATTAGGACTTTTTTGCTATAGCTGCGTCAGTTGGGGGGTGTGCTTCCCCTTGATTGGTGGGGCATTACCCCTAAACGCACCAACCCTTGGGTGTCCACTCAGCTCTACCCTGGGTCACTTCCTTTCCCCACGGCCCCTGTGGGGCACCGCTCACCTGTCTGTCCGACAGGTTACCTTTCCTCCCCCCCACACACACACATTCCTAGCTGACGTACCTATGCTGGCCAAACATGGTAGCGTACACCAGTTCTGTGTGACTTCTCATTTTGGGTAGGGCTTTAACAACAAATGGCTAGTTTGCAAAGTGTTACTTGTTTAATTTTTCTTGAAAGAATGGAGCTTGGCTTTCAAAAATTTGGTGAATGCTGTGGTAGCTGATGAAGACTGTAATTCCATCCTGGGATTCTGATAATTTAAGCTTTGCTGTTGTTATCTATGGTGTCACCAGAATCCCTTGATGGAATTACAGATGCATTATGTGCAGATGAGAGTGTGTTACCTCCCCCATGATATTTTTTATGGATTTTCTTAGAGAAAATAAGCACCTAAATCAAGTGAGGAATTATTTATTCTATTTATTAGTTAATTTATAATAAGCACTTCATAAATATAGCTATTAGCTCAAGTAATATTTTCTTGTTTAAATTCATTCAAACTTAATTAGTAATAAACTTGTCATTTTTTGACAGTACTGTAATTTGGGTAATTTAAGGTAGAATTTAGTTTTAGTTTCCATAGTGCCTTCATATTCCAGGTTTCCAAAACTGCTTTACAGAGCAGAGTCTCAAACAATGGCACTGTATAATGACTGTGCAGGCAAAATGAAACAGATGTTATATGCTCACCAATAATTCATTCCCTCATAGCTTTGGACATTCAAACCAGTTTTAGTATGGAGGATGACATTGGTCAGGACAGTATGTGCAGTGGAATTTTAAACAGCCAGCACACAGGAGGAAAAGGAACTTGCCTTCATTGCTCATGTGAAGGAAAGTATTTCTCATTAAATAGCACTACCCTTGTCTTCTCATCCAATGTATATATGTCTTAGTTCTGAAAACAAATTCACTACAGGCATAAAGGCATACAATTTCCAGAGACAAATTCACTTCAGTAAGCTGTGTCCACTACATCAACAGTGGATTTGACCTCAGCCTGAGGCAAGAGTATTACCACCATTAAAAGTGGCTCATCTCTGAGAAATACTTCTGGGGACAAGGAAGTGTCTGGACAGGGGGATGCACACATATAAGAAAATTTTAGAAGAGAGGCAGCCTCCAGCGATGAAGATTCTTAATGACTGGGTTGATTTCAGAATGTGTGGGAATAGAATTTCCCCCATCATCCTTGAGATCAATGGGTGACTGAGCTTTGGGTGTGCTGTTCCTGAAATGAAATATTTCTCCCTACTTCCTTGCTCATTCCATCTCTTCCATGGTTTGAAAGGCTTCCTGAACTCTTCCTTTTTTGGGCTGTTTTTCTTTTTCTTTTTTAATTATCAGCAGCCCTGTTATGCTCGCTCTCCTACCACTCACCATCCACAAAACACACACATTATTATCCCTCTTCAATGACTGTTGCACCATTTTAGGATGTTTTACTAATAAAGGCAATAAAAATACTAATACTTTGAACTTGAGGGCCTGCTCCAAAGCCAACTAATATCAGTGTAAAGATACCTATTCATTTCAGTGGCCTTTAGAACAGACCCATATATTGCTTTGTGTCCATAGAGCACAAAGGGTCATTTTGTATTCTCACTTTACACAAGAGGCACAGGGAGGTGAGATAACACATTCACAGTCACACAGCATGTCAATAACTGAGATGGGAACAACAACCAGCTGTCCTGCCTGTCAGTGCCATGCAGGATCCACTCAACAACAGCTTTCCCAGTGGTTTCATTTGTCCAGTCTATAGAATCCATTTCACGTTTATATCTTGTTGTATTTTAGCTTTATCTGTATTGTTCCTCAGTCATCCTGGCAGGGAAAGAGGAAGCCATTTATACATATTAGTAGTCCTATACCACCTCAGAGACTAACAAAAGTATACATATACTATCATGAGCATGGGTGGGTACGCTAGGTGGGGAAAGATACAGCCTTCCCAAACCACAAGCCTGGCTCCACCCACGCTCCACCCAAGAATGCCTACTGTGGGCATACTGAGGTGGAGTGCTGCTGCCCCCAAATGTCCCCCCATGCTCTTGGGCCAGGGAGGCTGGGCCCACACCCTCAACTCCTCGTGGTGTTGGGGGAGGGGGTGCAACTTGCCCCTATGGGGGCGAGGCCTGGAAAGAAGGGGCAGGGCTGGGGGGTTGCCTCTCACAGCCCTACCTTCATCCACTGGCCATGATCATGAGTTTTCGTGGGCAAAATCTACTTCCTCCGATGAGTCTCTGCTCATGGGAGGAAGTGAGTTTTGCCCACGAAAGCTCATTATACTATACATATATTTTTGTTAGTCTCTAGGGGCTCATCTAGACTATGCTAGAGTGTCGAAAGAGGAAAAAAGAGGAAAGAGGTTGTAAATTTGGCTCCATTTTTTGAAAGCAGAGCTTTTGAAAGTGAAAGTAGTTTAAACACGGCTTTTTCAGCAAACCCCCCCTTTGTTGAAAAGCCACGTAAACCTCATTTTTTGAGGAAGAGCAGCTTTTTGACAAAGGGGGGGGGTTCGCCGAGAAAGCCGCGTCTAAACTACTTTCACTTTCGAAAGCTCCGCTTTCCAAAGTGAGATCGGAAGACAATATGCAAATTCTGTATGAATTTGCATATCCTCTTTTGACACTCTAGCGTAGTCTAGACGAGCCCTAAGGTGCTACAGGACTACTTAGGGGGTTTTTTAAGTTACAGACTAACCCCCTCTGAGCCATTTATACATGTTATTCTCCACATTTAAATCAATTACATTCTTGTCTCTGGAGAGGCTAAATAAAGGTTGTCATAGAAACAGGGCCAACTCAAGGATTTTTGGCACCATAGGTGAACTATGACTTTGGCCCCCCCTCCCCCCCCATAATTTGAGGAAAGCCGCTGTGTGGCCTGTTCTGCATGGGGGGGGAAGGAAGAGGCTCTGTGTGCTGCTGTTTGCCCCCATCCCCCACCCTGGCTGAGGGAAAGGCAGGACAGGGAAGCATTCACCTGCAGGTTTCTCCCCCACCACTCCCATTAGCTGGGTTTTTGGCACCCCTTAAAGCCTGGCGCTCTAGGCAATAGCCTAGTTTACCTATATAGTTGGGCCAGCCCTGCACAGAAATAAGCCAAGTTCAGACTTGATTTAAGCAGTGCAGTTTCTATTAAATCAATGATACATTCTTTAAACCAGGTTGTAAATTTGGCTCAGTTGAGGTAGTCCTTTTCATTGTGATTTGGCAACTGGGATAATATCCGGGCCCTACTGAAGTCAGTGGAAAATTTGCCATTGGTGTCAATAGGGCTAGGATTTCAACCCTCTTTTCCAAGAAATGGATTAAGCCCTTATTATTTTCTGTACTAGTATTAACCTCTTTAACCATGTATTTGACTTTCCCCTTTGGGCATTCTATCTCTGACAACACCACCACCCTGATATCACCGCCCCTAGTCTCTATGAACCAGTGTAACACCACAGTATTCTACTACAACCATGGTCCAAAACCCAGGAGCTTACACAATCACATTAACACAGTGTTTTGAATAATTACAATAAAATATAGCAGGAGACTGCCCATGTATTTCATATATTAAGTCATGCTATGAGAGTGGTAGCGAAAAGAATTCAGGTCTCACCATTCATTACGTTACCAGTGCATTTAAATTTAACAAGGACATGAAGAAATGATGCCACTTCGGAGCAGGTATCACTGCTTCAAAAATCTTCTAATACAAATACCATTTTTCAATCATTATATCACTGACTAGCCCCAGAGCAGGAAGAACTGACAACTATTGTGTTTCCATTATTTCATGTACTCTAACTGCATTGTTACAGATAAAAAGATTGTATTTGAAAATTTATCTCTTTCGTCCATTTTACTTAGCACAAGTGGGACTATTGTTTCTGAAAAAAGGACCATCATAAAAGAAAGATAACTGGATGGCATTGCATTATACAGAGACCCCACTGAATATATCTATGATGTGTGCATAAGACAAATTTGAGCTTTCACAAGATTATTATCATGTATTTAAACGTTTATTCTGTATCTCTTGCATTTTCTTCACTAAATGGTTACCAGCCTCTGCTTATAAGGGAATATGATGTCTTATGTCATATTTACATGCCAGTTAGTTTCTGTTGACATTGATCAAGGAAAAAAGTAAATAAATACAATGCAAAAATACATATTAGTGTAATATGGTATGAAAAAGACCTTTCAGAGCATCTAGTCCTTCCTCTTGCCAGTGCAAAACTGATTTCTACAATATATTCTTCAGTGACTTATCCTATCTAGTTCTGACCTTCCCGAGTAATGAAGCTTCCAGCAGCTCCCATGGGAGACTATTCCACAGACTTACAGATGTCTATAGGACATATCCTTAGCTGGAATAATCCCATTGTCTTCAATGTAGCTATGCTGATTTTCACCAGCTGGTATTTTACTGCAGGATTAGAAAGAGCTAAATGTTACCCATTTTTATACCTGTCCACCTCATTTAAAACAGTATCACATTTTACATTTCAGATTTCCTTATTCCTTTGTTTTAAAATACTTTAAACCAAATGCAACCAGACAAATAAAGGACCTTTAAGCTTCCAGAGCCATTTCACTGGGTTTCCATGGAAATAGGGACCTGGCTCCTTAACCGACATGACATTAATGATCAGGTGCCTGAAGCTGCACAAAGGAGAAAAAGGACAGAAATTGCAAGCTGTCCAATGGCACAACAGTCTGGAACACACCCTCAGCAATTAGGGGTGAGATATGATACGGCCACAAATTTCAGCAAAAGCAGTTCCTGCTGTGTCCAAATGGAAGAAGATCGTTATTTTTAATCCTGATAAATTAAGTTTGCTAACTTTAGCAATATAATAAATAAAACAATAATGCTGTCATCATGTGGGGGAAGAGGAGGAGTGAGAGAAAAGGGCACTTTTAATGAAAGCTGCTCTATAAGTGTAAAGCCATGTTACAGCCCCCTGTATTGTATCCGTTTCCCAGATTCACCCTGCTATATATAGTATCCCACATTCACTCTGCCATATATGGTTAAACAGTGGGTCTTAGAATAGAATGACCCAGTATGGCAACATTTATAATTTACTGTTAGTATGATAGCATTTAGAGAATCAAACCAAGAGAGGGGCCCTATTGTGCTAGACACAATACAAATATATAGTAAACGCTCATCCCTGCCCTGAGGATCTTACAATCTAATTAGTCAAAGAGAGTGAAGGAAAATAGGCACAAAAAGGTGAACTGACTTGCCCAAGTTCATACAGCGGGTCAGGGACAGAGAGGGGACTAGAATCCAGATTTCCTGAGTCATAGCCATTAGAGTTCTAGTCACTGTCTCTCTAAAACACAGCCAAATGTTCTCTATCGCCTCTGCTGATCTGTATTCTAGCCCTGGCTTAGACCATAATTGTTCGTTTAAAAAGGTTGTTGGCCTCCTCCTAGATCTTCATTTGTCCTTAGTGAAAAGCCATCCCATGGATGGTCATCTCTGTTCAGGAGAAGCTAGTGACTTAAAAACCCTGCACGGTCTGGGTCAGAATTGAAACATGCTGCATGTGCAAAGCTTGCATGGCACATGCCCATACCACATGCTGACCTGCCCACTTATGCACAGAAATAGGGAGGCACCTGTTCCTATGGCAGCTGATACAGATCCACATAGGACCCTCCACAAGTCCTGGAATCCACGTATGGAGAGATAGCAAGGATGAGTGCGTTAGCTCATTGTGCAACGAGCAGAAAGTCTACACAGAAATACGCACAGACACAATTTTAAAATCTTACAGATATAAACCTTCAGACCCTCTTTAAATCATTCAAGAATATGTATAGAGATATTTAATCTTTGATCATCCTAATCAAAAGCAGCTGTTGGGCTTTGTCTGTTCAGACTCCAAAGCTTAGCTTTGCAAAGAAGAACCAAAGATACTTGAATGATTTGAATATAATAAGACTCTTTTTCTACTCCTATCTCCTAATTTTCACCATTTGTCATACGCACTAGAGCCGTGGTTCCCAACCTTTTTTATAACGCAGACCGGCAAACTCATTCAAAAACTTTTGGCGGACTGGCACTGAAACATTCACATATTCATTATGGTAATTAATGTATCTGCATATTTGTATGTTCATTATGGTAATTCACTGAGCAGTCATGTGTTATTTTACACTGCATCTGTACACACACAATACATGTCATTGTGTGGATGTGAAGATCAAAAACATACATTGTTAAACAGATGGCACGCTTTGCAGAATAGTTCTGGTTTTCACTAATTTTTGGAGAGAGGCAAAGGGATACAGCAGGTAGGGCAGGAGAAGAGGGGCTGTGACCAAGAGGAAGAAGGGAAGGAAAGAAAAGAAAAGGGGGACCAAGCTGGAGAGAGGCTGGGCTGAAAGCGGCAGGACACTGACTCTGGCTCGGAGGGTTTCTCTGGCCTTGTCCCCTCACCCCACCCCAGCCACCTGGGTAGTGGCAGCCCCTGATCAGCCCCAGACACCCCACCACCGGGTCCCCGAGCCAGCCTTCAGGGCTCATCACAGCCAGGCGGCCCGGCTCCACCACATGGCCCAGCCAACCCCAAAGCAGCCCCAGCCCCCAGAGCAGCCTTGCTCCACGATATGGGCCGGCCAGCTCCAGAGCAGCCCCATGTGCCCATGCAGGCAGCGCCACCCCCTGGAGCAGCCACCCACCATGCGGCCCTGCTGGCCGGGCTGTGTGGCTGCCACAGAGCTGGAATCAGGGCCGTGGTGAGGTTGCCCCAGAAGGGACCGCCTCACGGTGGCCCAGCTCCAACCACAGCACACAGCTGAGGGAGTGGCCTGGCAGACTGCTGTGGCCCAACAGGCAGTGGTTCGCAGCCTGCCACCGGTCCACGGACCGGTGGTTGGGAACGGCTGCTCTAGAGCAACAATTCTCAGGCCCCCAAAGAGAATCATGACCCCATTATAATGGAGTCACCAGGGCTGCCTGACTTAGATTTTCTGGTGCCCAAAGCTGAAGTTAAAGCCTGAGCTCCACCATCCAGGGATGAAGCCAAAGCCCAAGGGCTTCAGGCACATGTGGCTCAATGGGTCTCAGGTCACAGGCACCCTGCATGGGGCTGAAACCCATGGTCTTTGACTTTAGCCCCCTCTTGGGGTAGGGAGGCCCAGGCAGGCCTAGGCTTCCTGGGCACATGTAGTATTTTTTGTTGCCAGAAGGGCAGGGCCAGCTCCAGGCACCAGGAAACCAAGCAGGTGCTTGGGGCGGCACATTGCCAGGGGCGGCATTCCGGCCCGCAGGAGGAGCAGGGCGGCAGGGAGCACCGCGGAGGCCGCCCTTAGCTGGGAACCCTGCATCCGGCTGCTCGGACCCTGCGCCTGGCCCCGGGGTGTTGGGAGGTCGGGGCGGGGCGGGGCGTTGGGAGGACGGCGCGCCTGACCCCGGTGCAGGGTGGCCGCGGCTGGTGACGCTGAGCCTGGCGGGGCAGGCCACGGCCATGGTGGCTGCTCCCGGCAGCCGGCTCACTGGACCGGAGCTCAGGGGCTCGGTGGGTGCTGGGGCTCAGCAGCGGTGGGGCCCCATCCCGCAAGCGGGGAACCCCGTGCCTGGCTGCTCGGAGCCTGCGCCTGGCCCCGGAGTGCTGGGAGCTTTGCGTGGGCAGCCCCGGGTACTTCCTGGGGGGTGGCTGCAGCTGATGAGGCTGAGCCCGGGGTCCTCTTCTTCGCCTTCGTGAGTGTGCCCCCACTCCGGCTGGCAATCCCCCCTCCCATGTGCACTTCCCGCAACTCCCCCTCTCCCGCCCCCCCACCTGTGTTCTCTTCCCCGCAACTCCCCTGTCTGTGAACCCCCCTTGACCGGCTGTCCCCCCCCCGGCCTGTGTGCCCCTGCCCACTATCCTGCAACCCCCCTGCCCCCCCTGCTACCTCTCCCCTCTCTTCTCCCCGGCTCAGCCTCTGCCCAGCAACCCCACTTCTTGGCCCACTGCAACCCTGCTGGGACCCTTTCTCCTCTTCTCCCCCCTCCCCCCTCCTGGATTCCCATCTCCTGTCTGGCTTTCTAAACAATCCCCCCTCCCCCTACTCTCTGGGCCCTGTACCCTCCTCCCCTCCCCACACACACACACACCTGCCCAGGAACCCAGCCCCCTTGTGCTGTGTCCTGACAACCTCACCCCTGCCTGGGACCCAGGTGATTCTCCCTCTCCCTTTGTCTAAGGAAGGGGAACTCTGGTGTTCGCAGTGCCTGTGTTCCCAAGTCCCTCCCTGGACAAAAAAAAGGGGGGGGGGGCAAAAATTTTTTTGCTTGGGGAGGCAAAAAACCTAGAGACGGCCCTGCAGAAGGGGGTCACAATGCAATGAAGTTTGAGAAATCTTGCACTACAGTAAATGAATGTATATACAGGTTGCTACCTCCCTGGTCTGGCACTCTTGGGAACTCACTGGTCCCAAGCCAAGGAATTTGTCATACCAGACGAGGTCAATGCCAGCCCCTCTGCTGCTGCCAGGAATGGGGCTCCGTTCCAGTAGCAATAGAGGGGCCAGTCGTCACCAAAAGGAGCCTACGGGGTTGCTCGAGGGAAAAGGCAGAGTGGCTGCAGGACCCGCTGGCCAGGGGCCAGGAGCACAGCCCCATAGGAGCACATCAAGCCCCGGGACTGTGAGATTGTGCTCCTGGCCCCTGGCCACAGGGCTCCTCAGCCACCCTGCCTCTTCCCCCAAACAGCCCCCTTGTTCCTGCACGTCCCCCTCCCTCCCTGAGCTTGAACTCTGCACATGAGCTATTTGTGGTACTCTGGAAGCTCTGGGTGGGTGGGGGAGGAGTTGCTGGGCACGGGGCCTAGCTTTTCATAGTGAGTGCTCCAGCCAGGGAGCACCCACGGAGATGCTGGACCACAGATGGTGCCAGAAGACAGAAGTCTGGACTATAGAGATCAAACCTGTATATATCTAAATAATTTTATGTTGAATGTATGTTGGGAATTTTTCTGAGATTTACGTATCTCTAAATCAATTCAACCAAAACACAGAGGGGAACATGGTCTTTATAGTTACTCAGGGGACTCCCTGTCACTATAATATCTGTGCACTCCCAAGTATTTATGGATTATCGTTAACCACCACTGTGAAATGGAGAAGCAATATTATCTTAATTTTTATACATGAGAAATTGAAACTGTGCAACTATTTTGTGCTTAATCTGTAGCAGAGCTGGGAATTGAAACCCGGATCTCAGGCGTGGCTACATCTAGACTGCAGGCTTCTTTCAGAAGAAGCTTTTCTGGAAGAGATCTTCTGAAAAAACTTCTTCCGAAAGAGAGCATCCACACTAACAAAGCACATCGAAATAGCGATCTGCTTTTTCGAAAGATAGCGTCCTTTCAGTGTGGACGCTATCTTGCATTTAAGCTGTGATTACTATGGACAAAGTGGCCACCAGGGCACCTGTGCTTTTTCCTCCTTCCTCTTCTTTCAAAAGAACTCTTTCTTCCCCGTCCACATCCACCTTTTTCTGAAAGAGCTCTTCCTTCTAGAAAGAGGTTTACCAATGTCAGAAAAACCCCTCTGTTCTTTCAATTTTTTTTTTTTTTTTGAAATAACGCAATTGCAGTGTGGACATAAGTGAAGTTTTTTCAGAAAAACAGTCGTTTCTCCAAAAACACTCTATAGTGTAGACATAGCCTGTGACTCAGGAATTTCATGGTGCCAAGTGGAAGAGGACACAGATGGGCACAGACTGATAGACTTGACCCAGATGGATCATTGTATGAACAATTATTCATCAAACAGTGTCATATAAGATCTTTACCAAGTGCCAAGAGCCCCCAGGTCATCCTAATCACTGTGAAATATATGCACAAATACTGTTTGAGGAGCTATGTATCTACTGGAAATTATATTCCTAAAGCCTTGAAGTTAAAGATGGATCACCAGGAGGTGTCAAGCAGGTTCTCTTTAGGCATCGGGCAGTAGATGCTTAGTTCTGCCTCCTGTCATTGTATATTGTGTGCCTCACAATGTAGGTCTATTTGTATACTGAACCACCAGCTAATCAGCATTGTGAAATCAACAAGAACGCACAAAATCTATAAGAAGGAGCAGTGTGCAAGAGGGTGTCTTGTTTACTAAGATCAAAGGACTAGTCTGGTATATCAGGAAAATACACAATATCCTCCACCTAGTGGACAAGCTGACAGCAAGGCTTGACTCATGAAAAAAGCGATCACAGATCAACTGGTTGAAGAGCAGAAGTACAGAGATCCAATTCCATGGCCCATTATTTCAAAATCATGGGCTTGGTAGTGTGGATGCTCTGCTTATAAATTTGATCTTTGGGAGTTATTTTGAAATAAAGTCCCAGTGTAGACTAGGGCTGAGAGACTAACAAATATATACATAGTATCATGAGCGTTAGTGGGCAAAACCCACTTCTTCAGATGAGTTTGAATAGAGAAAAAATGGGGAATATCATAATTTAAGGGAGAGGAAAAAATATGTACCTGTCAATAGTAGTGCCAGTGCTAATGCGGCTAACTGAGTGGACTGGAAGTGTCTCATACTTAGCTTTTAATGCCAATGAGGTGTTAAATATAAGGAAGACTGGTTTTATAATGGGCCATCCAGTTAATGTCTTTGTTCAGGCCAAGGGGAACAGTTCAGGCCAAGGGGAAATTTGCATATGAAGGTTCATTCTGCACTCTCTCTCTCTCTCTCTCTCTGAGACTTTCTCTACATGACGTCTGCTAACAGAGCAGTGAGCTAAGGTGTAACACTGGTAAACTGGGATGTACCTTTCCTTGCAAATAGTGCCAGTGGCCACCAGAACAGGAGTTGAAAATTCCAGCAGGACACTCAGAGGGCTCAAGAATTGTATCACTTAATCAGGAAAAGGATAGTGGACTCCACATTGGCTGAAAGAGGAGCATTTGTGTTGTCCACAGCTAGTGGCATCAGAGAGCTGACACACAAGCACAGACAAGCCTTCCTCATGCTAAGGTCAGGTTGTAGCCAGGTGCTTCACATTTCTGAGCACCTCCAAAAAGCATCACAGCAGGCCAGTGGCCTGAATCATTAGACCATCATTTCTCACACAGGTTGGACCTCCCTGGTCCAGCACCCTCAGGACCTGAGTGGTCATGAGCAAGGGAATTTGCCAGACCAGGGGAGGTCAGGGCTTGGGCCACTGGCCCAGCAAGTGCATTGCTCCCAGCCCTGCTGGTGGGGCTCCAATCTCCCTGCCCCCAGCCACTGGCCTCCCCAGTTGCCAACTGCTCTCTCTTCTGCTGCTTCCCGGGTCAGTTCTTCCTGCACTCATTCTGATAGAACTCCGGACTTTTAAAAAATGTCAGAAGTGCTTTCAAATATATGTTCTTGTCAGAAAGATTTTAACTCCCTGAATTATTAAAAAAAAATAAATAAAACGGGAGGCAAATTTCAATATAGGCCAGGGTCCATTGTTTGTGGCAGGATTTAGAAATTTCTAATCCTAATAGCTAATTATTGGAGGAACCTATGGGTAAACTAACAAGGGGTAAATGATACGGAGCCAGGCCTATTGATGGGGAGGGAAAGGGGCAATTGCCTAGGGGCCTGGGCAATTTAAAATGCCTCAGATACCCCTGTCACTGCTGTGGTGACTCTGCCTGCTCTGGGGAAAGAGTCTCTTGAGTCAAAGAGGCTTTTGATAAGCCCCGTGCAGGTGCCAAGGCAGGGTTACTGGTACCCGAACCTCATATGGCATACCAAAAGCATCTTTGAATCAAGAGATGCTGCTGCAGTTTTTCCCCAGCAGACAGGTTAGGTCCAGGGACGGGAAGGGAGGCAGAGTACAGCTGTCCAGGGGCTCCTCCAAGGAGGAGGGGGACAAGACTGGGCTGGACCAGGACTCTTCTGGCAGGAGAAAAAGAGTTTAGAGCTTCTCCATGTGAGGGGAGAGACTTGTGGCCTCAGCTGAGAAGGGAGTGGGAGGAGGGACAGTAATTGTTCTGCTCTGGGGCCCAGATTTGCTGTCAGTGGGCCTGTGCAGAACAGTGAGGATTGCTGAATGTATTCTTATCAGTTACTTTGAGAAGTTTGGGTTTGGGCACCAGGACTATGAAACAAATCTACAAGGAACTGTATAAATATTTTTTCAAAACAACTACAGTTCTTTGTATGTAAAATTAGTCCATATCTTCACTAAGTAGAGGATTGGCGTTGTCACAATCAATCCTCTGGAGTTCAATTTAGTGGGTCTAGTTAAGACCTGCTAAATCAAATTCAAAGGGTACTGCCCTCAGTAGTACTTCTGCGAGGAGTAAGGGAAGCTTACGGGAGCGTTTTCTCCTGTCGGCCTCCTGCTGTGGAAATGGCAGTGAAACTTGAAACAACGTACATTGACTCCAGCTACATAATCAACGTAGCTGGAGTTGCATATCTTGATTTGACCTTCTCCTTTAGCGTAAACCTGGCCTTAGTGTGGTGCTTCTGAAAGGTGTTGTACTAACACCCCTGAGGTACTGAATCTTCCAATCAGCCACAGAAGATATTCAACACAGGAGCAGTCCAAGATCCCCATATACTGTTATGACCTGGTTCTGAAGAGACCATAAGGGGAGAGAAAAATGCAGTTTAACCTTTATACCCAAGGCCACTCAATCTTTGGGCTAATAGGCATGCATTAGCAAGACATTTGCTTATTTGAATTAGGTAATTATTTGTGATCCCTTAAAACAAATAGATAAAATGTTAATTATCAGCAATGTACTAAACAGAACACTGTCAAGGTTGATGGGATCCAAAATGGCCCACATTTTCCTTCATTTCTTTTGTCAAAGCCCATGACACAATTTAAAATATGAGAGATTTTGTTTCAAAATATTTACTTCAAGGTGAGCTCTTTTTAAAAACAGACAATCAATATGTAATTCCCATTACCCAGCTCTTAGGAGAAAGACTACAATAGCAATCAGAATATAGGCCTTTCAGTTGCTTATAAGCATGGGTAGCAGGTATAATAGGTATAATAATCCCCTTAGTGGTGCCATGGCTGCTGAACCACTACCATCTCCCCTGACCTGTGAGGTTTAGTGGTGCTTTATTATGCCACATGCAGGTCCTGAGGCAGCTCAGGAGACAGTATTTGCTACTCAACTTCCTGGTTCCTCAGTAATCTCCCTACATCCAGAGAGATTACTGAAGAACCCTGAAAACTGAATAGTAAATACCACCTCCTCAGCTGCCCTGGAACCTTCATGGGGCATATCACATTTTCCTCAGGGTGGCTTCAGTTTGAGGAGGAGAGAAGAGGAATAGCTACAGCTGGCCTACAGATCCTTCTGGCAGGTGGGGCTGAGGGGCTCAGCTCCATTGGCCAAAGGGGGCAGGTGTGGATGTGTGGGGGTGTCTTGGGGCTCCAGCGGAGGGTGGGACCTTGGGTCTTCTCTGAGCAGGGTGGGGGCTTTTGACTCCAGCCATGGGGGTGGGAGTAGCAAAGGGCCTCAGGGCTCTGGCTGCCAAGGACAGCACAGATGGGCTCCACCTGCAACCCATGCTTATACATTTTCAAAAACATTAACTATTTGGGTAAAATTTTTCCATGTAGTGTGTCTGCCTCAAGCTGAACTTTCTGGAAAGTTTCAGCCAGGATGATAGAGTCATTTATAAGAAGGCAGCTAGAGGGAAATGTGTTGTTTTGCTCACGGTAAGTAAATAAATAAATGAAAAGTCTGATTTTTTTTTAAATAAAAAGCTCTAGTGTTCCCATGCTTTAGAGAAGGGACGTGACAATTTGGCCAGGAGATGGCATTTGTGTCAGGGGCATGCCTTTTGATGCCCCAGTTACAATTCACCCAACATTTGGTCAGATTATAACCCTCTGAAAAATCACAGTTCACATACATTCAGTGGAGACAACTAAATTCTCAAAAGGTTCTGTCTGCACCGAGAATGCTTTCACCCACAATTCCCCTGTTATTGCAGCTCTGAGCTGCTATTAGTCAAGCTGAGTCCAAGTCTGGATGCCAGAACTGAAAACAGGAGACTGTCTCTCCTGTGTTCTTAACACCCTGCTGGTGTCCAGGCATTGCCCAAGAGGAAGCTGTCTGATTTGAATAAAGGAGAGAGAAGAGCCAACCCTATAGATGGAGTAGATTGCGAAGAGTCTGGGACTGGAGGCTGACAGGGAGGGAGAGAGAGAGGGATACTGGACTGGGGGATGGAGGAGACTGGGATGGGCTGGGCAAAGAGACTGGGACTTAAAATCAATGAGGCGGGGGAAAGAGGTGATGGAGCACTGGAGAGTAGTCTGGCCAGGAGCAGGTGTGTAATAAGAGAACTGGGATGGGATGGGCAAAGAGACTAGGACAGTGCAGAGGGAGAACTTGGAATGGCTGGAGAAGGAGACTGGGGCTGGGATAAGAAGTCTGGTGAGAGAGTGGAGACTGGGATTGGCAAAATGAGAAAAATGGGACTGGCATAAAGAGCCAGGGATTGGGAAGAGATTGGACTAAGATAGAGTCAAAGAGTTTATGCCCACTAGAAAACATTCCCCTACAGAGCCTGGAAGGGAAGCCAAGAGGTGACTCACCATTCTTTTGCTGTCAGCCAATGAACCACTGGCAAAATGTCTGGCCCACATACAGGATGGCAACCTACTATTGCTATCATTTACTCTGGTAGCTCAAGTGGCAGGAGCCAATGCAATGAATCTAAAGATTCCATCCCGATCATGACACATGTGGGTATCACATATGACATCACATAATGGAATTTCTTGGGTTTTTTTCAATTTGCTTTTTCTAAAACCTAGGAATCCAGAAAATCTGTTAAAAGGAACATAAAACCATGCAATCAAAAGTGAGGAAACACCAGAATGAAGGTTGCCTATGAAGATACTGTTGTGATTAATATTATAGGAAAGCCATGAGAAAATTAATATTTCTGTCTTCAGAGCAGCATTTGAATAGTGTGCAATAAATGAAGATTAAGGTCATGCATTGAAAAATGAGGAAAAAAACCTAAACACCGAATAGCTGCTCATTAAGTGAGCATCTTCCCTCCTGGGCACTGAATGAGACAGGGGTCCCATGGAAAACTGGTATGTGAGTATGTAATTAAAGATGTCATCATAATGCCCTTGCACAAGAAGGCTAAATGAAGGTTGCATGGGCAGCCCTAACTCTGTGATTTTTTAACTTTTGACTGCATGACTTTGCAATCTTAATAATGGTCTTTTGACACCATTGTTTGCGTATGATACAGAAAAACTCTTTTCAGCCCTCATTTCCAGCAAGTCAGATTGCCACACCCATGCTGAGACACAATAACTTCAGTTGGGCTCCAGGCAGATCCAGCATTCAGCACATCGGGATTACAATGCATACTCATAGCTATACAGAGTACCCATAAACAAAGCTACCACCCCTCACTAGGGATAGTTTTATTTTGTCAGCAGGAGAGCTCTACTCTGCCAGCAAAGAGTGGCTACACTATGTACTGTACAGCTGTGCCGATCTAAGGTGCACTGTGTAGACATAGATGTACTTTCTTAAACTGGACTGCTGCCCTAGCATTCTGGTTCAGGAGCATTCTCCCTCTTCTCCCCATCCTCCCTTAATTCCTGCCTGCCAATAAAACATATGATAATGAACAATTGGATTCCAATAGTCTATTTTTTGCCTCTTGAAGCACTAAGTGGGCAGCTCAAAGGCTGTTGCCACATTGTTTCCTTTGCTTACAGAGATATACTTTGGGTTAAATTATTCCACCTCAAAATCAACACAGTGACTCAAATGCTCCAGCGGGCTGACTGTTCCACATACTCACTTCCAGAAGAAGGATGGGTAGAGGGGGGAGGAAGATCAGGAAGAAAGGAGGGATTTTACATTTGTTTTAAATATTTAAATACTTGTGGTTCCTCCAATAATGTAATTTGGGGCTCACTGAATAAATATTGTATTACTTGATGAGTTTTTAGTGTTTGAAATACTTTTAATTTCTTCTACTTGTTAAGGGAAGGGAGGGGGAGGAATTAAGAAAATATCGCCATGGTTACAGAACACTTAGGTGTGTACAGGTGAAGTATTCTATATAGAAGACTATGTTATGACATTACAAATCACTGTGGGCAGTGCATGGCACACACCCAGTTCACTAAACACACGCTTAACACTAAAACTACACTGAACATAATTAAATCTTTATTTGATGAATCAGAAGGCACTTTGGGATTTTGCAGTGCCTCGGGGTCATCATTATTAAAATCAATTATCATTATACATGGAGAAGGTGTAAGAGACTGAGCTGAATTTGTAATGACCCGATGACACACCCTGGAAGCTAATTTTTGGAATAAATCCCTGGTTTCACTTTGCTGACTTGTCTTCTGCCTCTTTTCCATAACAAGAAAAGAGCAGAATGTGCAATGGCATAAGGTGCTGGGCAGTATAATAATCCCAGTTATTAGACTGAAGGCTGGTACTAGGAGATATCAGAAATGTGGGCTGAGTTTTCTGGTTAATTGAGTGACAGATAACAGAACTTTTACTGTATATGGATCCATGCTTCCCTTCCTGGATGGCATTACTGATTATACTGCTTTGATACTAACTCGATATATTTATAAAGTAACCATTGCAATAACCCAACCAAAATATATGCTACATCTACACTGCAGAGTTTTTGTGCAAAAACAGCCGTTTTTGCACAAAAATTTGCAGAGCATCCACACCACAAGCCTGTTCTTGCAGAAACACGTACTTTGTGTAAAAAAAAGTACAATAGATCGTCAGAAGACAGGGCTTTTTTTCTACGAGGAATAAGCCTTCTTGCGCAAGAGCTCTTGTGCAAAAAGGCTAGTGTGGACGGGAACAGGGGTTTCTTGAACAAGAAACCCCTATGGCTAAAATGGCCATCAGAGCTTTCTTGCACAAGAGAGCATCCACACTGCCATGGACGCTCTTGCACAAAAGCACATCTCTTGAGCAAAAGCACACGGCAGTATGGACGCACTCTTGCACAAGAACTTTTTGTGCAAGAACTCTTGCACAAAAAGTTCTTGCGCAAGAACCCTGCAGTGTAGACATAGCCATAGTATTTATAAATTATTACAGGCAGCTCAAAATCTATTATAAGTATATCCTTCAGAATGTTCCCAACTAGCTTTATTCCATGTCAAACAGTACCACAATTGCACAGCTGAAAATCCCCCATCCTTGCACACCATTGTTTCCAACACTGATGTTCTACTACGGTGTATTAAGAAGTTCAGTGGAGGCAGATAAGGATGAAGCACAGAACTGCAAAATATAGTTATTTAGAACAGAGGTGTCTAAACAACGAAGGCCACATTTCTCCCAGCGTAAATTGGCCTGTTAAGACCAGGAGTGCTCAGTTCACATAGGAGTGTCTATGCTGACACAGACCATTAGATTCATTCTCTCTGGAACTCTGCTTCTGAAGATGGCTTGTATAGAATATTTCAGAGGAAATGGAGAACAAGCACAACAATATGCCTGATTATTTGGAGCAAGTGTTATCATTGGTGGGAAAATTCCCCAATCCATCCAGTAAACCATTTATGCCCTGAATATGAAGTTTGCTTTTCTATTACATTGATTTGCACCATCCCAAATGAGGAGTAGTTCAGTTGTCTATTTATATTCATTCATATCTGTACAATTTAAAAAAAATCCCACTAATTATTTTATGTGGAAGTTAATTCAGCAGGTTATACATGATATAAAGTAATATAAAGTAGAATTTCCTAACAGTATTAAATTTGCTACCAGCTGGTTTCAGCAAATGACTTTTAGGCTTGGCATGGCAAAGTACTGGTGAAGAAGAGTGGATTGGTTTGTTCTGAAATAAAACTTATTATTAACATCTCTTTTTCAACATTGGGTGAAATTTTCTAACATCCCTAAGGCTATGTCTACACAGCAGCGTTATTTCGGAATAACGTGAGTTATTCCGAAATAACTAAGAGCATGTCTACGCTGCAAGCCATTATTTCAAAATAATGGCAAACTGGAGGACTTCTTTCTCCGACTGCTGGTAACCCTCCTTCTATGAGGAGTAAGGGAAGTCAAAGAAAGAATGTTCTTCCTTCAACTTCCTGCTGTGTGGACAGCACCAAAAACTGAGTTAAGCTATTTCAACTTAAGATACACAATTGACATAGCTCAAGTTGCATAGCTTAATTTGACTTTAGCCCTGCTGTGTAGATGTACTCTAAGTGTTATAGAAGCCTACATCCCATTTTTAAAAGTGAAATGCACTCAGGCGCCTGTATTTCATTGTAAGTCCCTGGACCTTAGAATCCTAAGTCACTCAATTTTCATGTTTGAAAATTATATCCTTTGTCTACATGGGAAAGTTGCATTCATTTAATAAATCCATTTATTAATCTGTGGCTCTCTTACTTCGGTTTTAAAATGGCTGATTTCAGTTGAGTTTAAACCTGTCCCCCACTTGACTTAAGCTAAACCAAAAAAAAGTCATTCAAACTGAAATAAGAATGTCCAGACAAGGCTTTGAACCTGTTTAACTAAACTGGTTTAAGTTCACATCCTACCTCAGAGGTGCTGGAACTCCATTGGGGTGCTGCTGCATCCTCTGGCTTAAAGTGGTTTCCATCATACACAGGGTTTACAGTTTGAGTCAATGGCTCTCAGCACCTCCACTGTACAAAATGTTCCAGAACCCCTGTCCTAGCTTATATTGGTGCAACTTCCCTTGTGGACAAGGCCTTGCTCCTCTGTGAGCTAAAAGGTATGTCTCTCTAAATAAACCTACTTCCTCTTTTCTTTGAGCCAACCAGCAACAAAATCTTTCTAGTTTAAATTGTTTCCTACTATATTTAGAAGTTCAAGGCAAATGAAGTATTTCCAATGGTAATGTGAAGAAGAGATAGGTAACAGAACTATTTTGACATGTGAGATGTTTCAGATTGGAATCCTAGCAGGACCTTCATCCCTATCCAAAAAGAATAAAACCAGAACCAAGGTTCTGTCTGTTCTATCTGGACATTAAAGATTCTAGGGCATTTCTCACACAAAAAAGGATTTAGTGTCTCACACATTACACAGACATGTAATTCTATAATGGATTTAAGATCCAAGTGCTTCTGAAAATGTTTCCCAAAAAGAAAGCTTCCCCTTTATAGCTAAGATATACTGGGAATTCTCACCCTTTTAAACTGACAATAAATTAATTAATAACAATTGTACTTTGCTGTCACGTAGCATTTTTTCATGTGCAAAGTGCTTTATAAAACATTTTTAATCTTCCCGTAGACCTTTCTTTCTCCACCACATTCCCTTCAATTGATTGCCTCCAAAGCCCTACCTACCCTAAGCCCTTCCTACTAGCTTGTCTTTTTTTAGTTGCATCATTTCATCTGCCCTCTTTATTCCAAGAGTCATACCAGCATCTGCTCCCCACCCGTCTGTTTATCTGGGATGGCCTATAAAACCAGTACCTTCTCATTTACATCTCTCACTTCTTCTGCAATTCCTACAAGAAACGGGCTAAGTTCACTACTTATTTACTTAACGTAATTATTGTTTGAGTGATCTGCTCATTTATGTGGAAAGAGGGAGTCAAATGTTGGGAAGGAGGGTCATAAAAGCTGATGGTGCTGGCTTTGAGGGGGACTGAATATCAATGGGAAGGATGGGAGAGGGTAGTGAGTGTGTTTAAAACAGAAATAAAGCTAACAAGCTTATAACTAATAAACCCTGAGCATATGTCCACCATTATCACTTTGCCTGCATGTTATATCCCTTTCATCTGTTTTTTGTGGTTTCACAGTGTAAACACTTTGAAGCAAGGACTCTGTTTCACTCTGTTTTTGGACAGAGCCTACCATATTTTGGCTGCTACTGTAATATAGATATAAATAATAGTAATACTCACAATAGCCCTGTGAGTAGTCAAATATTCTTACCCGTACATTACATGTGCTAAACCAGACACAAATTGGTCAAATAACTTAAGTCCACATAAGAAGTGAATGCACAAACCATGAGTGCCCAATTTGCAATCTACATTTAATTCACTAGAACATGAACTGGAACATTTTCTTTTTAATTCATTCCCCTTTACCTTCTCATACAAAAATGAGCTGTTTTCTCCAATCCATCTTCTTGCAGGGTTTAAGTCAATGGTGGGCAACCTGCAACCCACAGGCCACATGTAGCTCATCAGGGTAATCTGATTGCAGGCCACAAGACATTCGCCTGACTTTGACCATCCACAGGCACTGCCCCCTACAGTTCCCAGGGGCTGTGGTTCAGCCCCACAGCCTCTTCACCTGCAGGCGCCTTCTCCATATCTCCTGGTGTGACATCGATGAATCGCAGCCACTACAGGGGCAGTGCCTGCAGATGGTCAACATCAGCAAAAATGTCTCACAGCCTGCGAACACATTACCCTAATGGGCCAAAGGTTGCCCACCGCTGGTTTGAGTTCTCTGGATCAAAATTGAACAATTCATCTTAAGTGTTAGAATGAATTTTCCTTCGTCCTTCTCCTTCAGAGCTGTCCTATAATTTGCCCTTTATCCATATTGCCCCATTCTCCCGCTAGCTAAACAATAATTTAGAGTTTGGCTTGAGTGTATCTTTTTTCCTCTGTCCAATTGCCAGAATTTAAAATGCCATTGTACAATATGTACCAATCTTTGTAGATGTGGTAACACCATGTACTCTGTTACTATGGGTTTGGAAATGTAATTGCTTTTGTGGTAAACTGTTCTAAACAAATAGCAAATGAAAGGGTTTGGGGGAGGTTATATTAGCTTTTAAATAAGAAGCCTCACTGCAAAGTGTCCTTTTTCTCTCTCTCTGAATCATTGGTATATGTACACAATGTGCTGGAAAGTCACTTTACATAGGGCTGGCAAATCTCTAAAAAGGTTATCTTAAAATAATCATCCAGAAGTCCAGATCCTTATTTGAATGTATTTAGTCTAAATAACAGGCTGGAAACCTTATGTGGCTATGCTTTCCTATGAGATCCATGGCATTATGATATCAGACTAGTCAGAATATTGTTACAGGTTGAACCTCTCTAGTCCAGCACTCTCTGGTCCAGCAAAATCCGCGATCCACCATGATTTTAGTTAGCTGGATGTCCACTTATCATGGGTGTGGCCAAATTTCCCACGGTCCCATAAAGTTTGTTTACAGCTACCAGACCTGACTCTCAGTAGCCTGTGTTGTTATTTAGCTCTCATTTACAGCTAAATGTCTTCTAACTGCCTGGTAAATAATGGAACTGTTGATAATGCTGCTAGACAATATTGATCTCCCATGGTTTGGAAAATTCTCTCCTGAGAGTGCCAGACTAGAAAGGTTCTAACTGTAGTAGTATTTCAGAAGTGCCTATAGGTCCTGACTAAATTGGCATCCCATTGTACTAGGAGCTATACAGGTAGAAAGACTATATGGATTTTTGATGCAGTGTTCCCTCTTCCATTCTCAGCTACAAGCAGCCAATGGAGAAGCACAAAAAAGAGAGAGAAAAACAGTTTCTAAACTTCCTAAAATGTCAGAAAAGGTTTAGATCAAGGTAGTTTTTTCTTGATTTCTTCAAACCACATTCTCTAATGTTAAAAGATTGGTGGAGAGCACAGTGTACACTTCTACAAGAACTAATAATAGTAGGCCTTTTTTGTGGACTGTTTTGGCAGCATTGATATCTATCGGATGCCACTTGCAGAGGGGGGAAATGGTTTTAAACTGACAGAATCCTACACCACAACTGCATCTGAGGATATTGCCAAACAAACTCCTCACTGCATCTCTGACAAAACCAGCCATTCAAATGCCAAGAGTCAGTTTTTCAGCTGGTGTAAACTGCCATGGAGCCATGTCAGTTTGCACCAGCTAAGGATCTTTCACCACCTCTTCCTACCCAACTCCACAATAAGGGTGTCAACTGCCGTAAAAATAAATAATTTCCTTTTCTCTGTAAGCACAATGGAATTTTGCTTCTGCTACATTTGTGCTGCTTGGCAGACTCAGGAAGATTTCATCATTCCAACAAGTCCTTATTAAAATCGGGAGGAAGGGGAGTTGGTCAGTTTATGTGCATCCTACAATGAAATGGGAACTGAGAGATGTTGAGCACATCAGGTTTGTAGGGCCCTATCTGTACTGAGGTTTTAACTGCATTTCACCCATTTTTAAAATATGGTTTCAGCTGAAAAGCAGTTTGGAGAGTGTGAAACCACACACAAAAAACAGCCACTAGAATAAACTCCTGCCTCCTTGGTACTACACAGTCACAAATGGAGTTGTGCACTCTCTGTATTAATGAGCCAAGCAAGCATCAAGCTATGTTTATAGAGCTGAGTTTAAATAGTCTCTGTAGCTTTCTGAGAAGTTCATAGTATCTTCTGCTCAGACTTATAAACTGATTTGGGTTACCAGCAGGTCTGTATACCACCAGTTGCCCAGGTAAAAAATGAAAGCTGAGCTCCCACTTTTATGGCTTTTGATTCAAACTAAGGCTATGTCTAGACTACGGAGTTTTATCGGAAAAAGGTACACAAACTGTACTCCACAATTTCCGTACCTTTTTCTGATAGTTTTTTTTGGAAGAGGTTTGGGCCAAATTTCAGAAAAACCTCCTCTTTCAGAAGAGCCCTTATTACTTATTCATGAAACAAGGAATACAGGGGCTTCTGAAAGAGCGCGTCTGCTCTTCCGCAAAAAATGTTGGAAGAGCAGACATGTTCCCTGAGGTATCCCAGAAAAACTCTGGAGTCTAGACATAGCCAAGAACGCTAGACCTGAGTATTTCTAAATCAAGGTAATGTTTAGAGCTGTTCCAAATAGACACTCAAGCCCATCTTCAGTGGAGATCAGTTTTACAATAGGTCTTAGGGATTTGCCTGAATATGAACAATAAATTCACAATCCCACAAAACCCCCAGGTACTGTGCATCAGATATTATCCATCCACTTATACAATTAGACCATGCCAGGACTCTTACTTGTGGGTGTATCTCAAGGAGATAAATGCTTTGGGAGAAGGAGACAAATAGAGTTGTTAGTCCAGAGCTCCCTCCCATACTCCCAAACGCCTCAACCCCAGCTCGGTGCCTGCATCCCCTCCCACACTCCAATATCCTGCCCCATCCTAGTGAAAGTGAGTGAGGGTGGGGGAGAACAAGCAATGAAGGAAGGGGGATGCAGTAGGTGGGGGTGGGGCCTCAGAGAAGGGGCATAGCAACACCCCAGGGAAGCTATTTACGTAGGTGAAGTTGCGGAGCTTAAGCCGACCTTCCAGGTCTAGTACAGACCTGGCCTGAAATTTGTCTTCATCAGTCCGGAGGCTGTTACTCCCTTCCTCCCTGCTTACCCAGAACTCCCACCTCCCAGTGGCCAGGGATGCCAAGAACAAATCTGAGACCAAACTTTAGGCTACCATACTCTGCCCCAAGATGACTAAGGCAACCGAGCTGTTTCTGATCCACCAGTGAATTCTGAAACAACTATTCCATTCTCTGAGACCCCTCCTTCAAGGCCAGCAAAGACACAGATTTCAGTTGCCTGCAAGAATAAATGGTGGCTGCACAAAAGAGAGGGAAAATCTAGGCTGCCCTCTCATGGTGAGGATTCGGATGGGTTTTAGGAGGTATGTCTAAACTACACCCCTCTGTTGGCAGTGGGATATAAATTAGACACATCAAAAGTGCAAATGAAGCTGGGATTTAAATATCCTGTGCTTCATTTGTATAATGGCGGCTGCCGCTTTTTTTCAAAATGGGGATTTTTGAAATGGGGCTTTTCGAAAAAAAAATGGCAGTTGAGATGGGTCATTTTCGACAGAAGTA
Organism: Pelochelys cantorii; assembly: GCA_032595735.1. NCBI lineage: Eukaryota > Metazoa > Chordata > Testudines > Trionychidae > Pelochelys > Pelochelys cantorii. The sequence continues at coordinate 244,327,755 of CM064326.1, forward strand.
CAGGAGTACAGGATCTTTTGAAACAGGATCTAAACTGCTGGGGGGGTTTCGAAAAGCCCCGTTTCAAAAAAAAAAGCAGCAGCCACCATTATGCAAATAAAGCACGGGATATTTAAATCCCAGCTTCATTTGCACTTTCGATACGTCTAATTTACATCCCTCTGCCAACAGAGGGGTGTAGTTTAGACACATTTAAAGTATCATTTTAGCCATTTAGCTTCATGAGCAGCGTTCCTGGCAAAAGAAATCAATCTGGAAGCTTTGTTGCATACATTGTCTGTTCGTGCAATTCTCCTCAGTGCACTGGGCCATGTAGGCAATCATTTTCTCAATGGCTCACTAGTTCCATTTGTAGTCTCAGGATTCTTCCAATTTATGCTTTGTTTTTGTTTTGATTTTAAGAGAACCATTTTATATCTTTCAAAGGCACCAACATTCTTCTGTAATGTGCTTCCGTCCCCTTCCTTTCCTCTCTTCCCTTTTTAGGGAAATCATAGTCCCCAGTCCCAAGAGAAAGTTGCAAATCCCCTAAGCACTGTACAGGGGGGTCTTATTCATGAGCTAACAAGTAACTTTGATCTTAAAGCAAACACTGGATCTTGCATTTATTTTCCAAGGGCATGTATTGAACATCAAGCCAAAGCCATGAAGAGAAACAGAGAGGTAAGTCCCTCTCTATGGATGAAATTCTAGTTTAAACATAGTTGCTAGCATAGTTTCCTTAATCTGAGCAGGGTGGAGTGGAAATTGTGAAAACTATACAGTAAGCTCTTGCTACCCCTATAAAATACACCCTTGCCAGGGGAAAGGGACATGGTTACAATAGGAGTTAGGGAAAAGGCTGAAAACCCAAATACACTTGTCCCACCCTTGTCCCTCCCATTCCTTGAGGCCCCACCCTGCTCACAACATCCCTCCTTCCCGCCGTTGCTCTCTCTCACCAGGATGCAACGAGGGTTGAGGTGTGGGAGGAGATACGGGCTCTGAGCGGGGATCACGGTGTTCAAAGGGAACTCAATGCTGAGCCTGGAGCAGGGATTTGGGATGCAGGGTGCAGGCTCTGGGAATGAGATGAGTGCTGGAGGGGGCTCTGGGTTGGGGCAAGGACTTGAGATGAAGGAGGGGTTGTGGCTCGTGAAGCGCAGGCTCTGAGAGGGAGATTGGGTACAGGAAGGGGCTCTAGGTTGGGGCAAAGATTTGGAGTCCAAGAGGGGGTTCAGGGTGCTGGCTCCAGGAAAGCGCTCAAGGCCGGGGCAGGGGTTTGAGGTGTAGGATTGGGCGAGGGGTGCAGGCTCCGTGAGGGAGTCTGGGTGCAGGAAAGGGCTCAAGGCTGTACAGATGGCTGCCATGCAGGAAAATGGGAGGGATGCAGGGCTGGGTGCAAGGGCTCTGCGTTTGGGAGGGGTGCAGTATCCAGGAGGGGGCTTAGGGCTGAGGCAGAGCATTAGGGGTGGAGAAAGTGATGAGGGGTGCAGACTGTGGCTGGGTGGTACTTACCTCAGGCAGCTCCTAGTTGGCAGTACAAGAGGGCTAAGGCAGGCTCACAGCCTGCCCTAGCCCCATGCCACTCCCTGTTGCCCACTGGGGGACCCTCTGGTTCCCTGAGCTTCCCTCACCTACAGGTATCACCCCTGCAGCTCCCATTGGCCATGGTTTCCAGCCAGTGAGAGCTGCACAGCTGGCACTTGGGGCAGGCAGCATATTGAGACCCTCCCCCAGGAGCTGCAGGGAAATGCTGGACACTTCCAGGAGTGGTGGGGGGCCAGGCGGGCAGAGAGCCTGTGTTAGCGCTGTTGTGCCACCAGACCTTTAGCAGCCTATAAATCTCCTGGCTTGGCTTCAGTACCCTGCAGGAGATAGATATGGACCTATTCTAGGAAACTCCCAGCAAAACCAGGCAGGGGTGGAAGGGTTGGCAACCCTAATATGAATATACCAGGGTAAGCAGACCTAAGTATGTCGACTTTAATTACGTTATTCACGTAGCTGGAGTTGTGTAACTTAGATTTATGGCCCACAGTAGTGCAGAGAAGGCCTTAGTTTCATTATGGGGAACATGGGCAGAGCCTGTCCACATCACACATTTTAATATATTGTAACAAGACCAGGGAATAATTATGTTGTTACAGGTTTCACTATAGCGTGGAGGAATCCATAGTGTAGCTGGGCCCTTAAAGGGAGGGTTGCTATATTCACCCCATCACAAAAACAGATGCTTGTCAATTTTAGCTATTGACTGTGACACTTACCTCCACCTTACCCGTGTGTCCGACACGTAAACCACATCATAATCTACAGGCTGTGCTAACATAGAGTGGCTTATGTTAAAACACAAAAAATAATCTTGGATAACAAACACTACATGAGCAATCCAGAAGAGCTAATTTAATAAATGTATTTAATAAAGCATTCTGCATGATGCATAGTCCATATTAGGTAAAGCAGCTATACAGAAAGGTCATATGTCTAAATAACTATGAGACTGATGAAATGCACCTGGAAATGAACATGAGGGTGTATAGGAAAGTGAACTAAAATGTGTCAGCCAATGCATAAATACTGCACTGAGAAGAGTTCCTTATTTGTCAGATTGTGAGAAACTCTCCAGAGACTGTGATTTTGTGCCCAAATCTGATAGCTTTAGTTTTGCAGACTAGCAACTTACCGAAGTACCTGCTAATGGCAATTGTACAAGTCAGATGCCTTCCAGGAGTCCTTCTGAGAAAACACAGAAATTCTAATAATAAAAGCTTATGCAAGCAGAAAACCAAACCAAGCACTTTCACCTCCCACCCCAACTTACCACAGCTCACAGAGCCCTTACAAGGCTTAGTCTAGAGTCTCAATTGCTAGAGGATAATTGGGGTGTTGTTCTCATATTATTTATTCTCCTAAAAGGATTATTGGGACAGAGTTTCCAATGTGATCAGGATACCTCTCTCAAGTGCCTCCACAGCCAAGTTGCAGAAATTTTCAACTGATAACAAATGCCCACCAGAGACCTCTCTAAGACCCAGAAATTTGTTCCACTAATGTTCCAAGCAAAACTTGAAGCTGCTAACTCATTACTGTCTTTGTCTGTGCACAAGGTGTTTATTTCCTGAACTGGCTCAATAGCACACTTTCTAAAATACACAGGGATGTGTCATATCCGAGGAGAAAATTAACCCTAATGTGGAAGAGGTTGAAGGATTAGCACACCAATTCCTCCCCAGCTTCTCTGTATCACGCTATTTGTTTCTCAGAGTGGCAGTGTTCACAGTTTAGGGTTGTAAAAGACCCCTTCCAAATCTAATGTAAAAGAGTAGCTTCTCACTAGATTAATGCTAAGCACGCGTCTTGTTAGTTCTGGGTTTTTTTCTGTGTCTTAATGTCAGGGGAGGGGCTCCCATTTCCTCACAAACTCATCTGAAATCTCTACAAAACACAATGTCGGGTGCTTTTTGTTAAAAAATCAAAGTCCCTTATAGTTCACCACTGGCATCCTGATACAATCTTTCCTCTGGCCAGAGGACTCCAGAAAGATTTTACCAACATTTTCTGTCCCTGAATTTGGAGAAAGACTCATTTCTTGGAAATTTCAATAAATGTGAAAAGCATTTGATATAGATTGAACAACTATGCACAGGATGGGCAAAAGTAGGGTGCAGGCAAAGGTCTCTCACCTGTTCAGTGCTTTTGGTCTATCACTATGCTAGTTGCATGTTCTAACAGTATTTTTCTTTGAAGAGATATTCTGTCATTCATTATAGTAAAATAAATTGATTAGACTAATTACTGAAGATGTTGATGAATGTAGATATATCTCACAATCATTCTGCTCCTCAGATTTCTAGTTTATTATTTTTTCTATCCCATCTGTATTGTCCTGAAGTATCTAATTTTTAATTGCTGCATCCATGCTATGCAGACATCATCACTAAGCTACCTACAATGACTCTTATTCCTTAGAGAAACTCACAGCTTCAGAAACCACCATTGTACATGAGAAATTTAAACTATTTTTGCCAGGGGGCATTATTTTGCATTTAGACAAGTTGGGTTTCAAGTGCCATCATCATGTTACATAGCACTGAAACCTATCTCGAGCATTTCACAGTCCTCTATTTTATTTTTCAGTTCTTTTTTAATCTGATGGGCCTAAAGAAGTCCCCTCTGTCTCCACTTAGCAGCGCCTGCATGAACAGAAGCAGCACAAATTTCTCTATCGGTGTGTGTCTGGGCCCTAACATTGAGGGATCATCTCTGAAAGCAAGAATGTCTCTGGTTGATTTAATTCTTGGCCTCTCTACTTAGAATACCAGTTACAGTGCCAATGATGTATGTGATGTGATGACTTTGTGATGTGATTGTTTTGCTAGTAACTGGACAAAGACGATCAAATTTCTTTCACTGAACAGTTGATGGATGATGAAAAATAGAGTCATACAAACACAGGGGGGGGAGGAGGAAAACAACAAGCTTTCCATGCATATTCATCTGAATCTTTAAAAGAATGTTTTCCTGTGGCTGATTTCTGAAAATGTTTTAGTGACAGGAAGGTTTGCTAAAACAGCACATCTTATACAGACCTTTCAGCATTCAAAGAAAGAAAACACAGGAAACCCAATTCAAAGAGTTAGGCTCACCTAATTCAGGGAACGCAAAGACACAATACGTCATGTACAGGCCCAAATCAAAACAGATTGGAATATAAGTATCTAACATTCACAATGAATGATGCACAAACAGGCAAGACTAGGGCTGTTGGAAATGTTACATGTTCGTGAACATTTTTGCCATAATTTCAACTTTCTATGGAAAAATCTGCAGGGCTTTCTCCCCACACTAATTTTCATCCAGCTCTACTAACAGCCAAGAATTATTCACAGAAATTATCTGATGAGTAATGTCAAATAACAAATTCACAAATATTTGGACAGCTATAGAAGTACAGGAATAGAAGTAATTGTAGCTGAATAAACTATTCACACAGCTCTAAGAAATCTGCTGTTGTTCACCACTTACAGGGGCTAGATTTAAGCCATTGAGCTGTGACAAGTTTGGCATCCCAATCCTCTCCAAGCCCGCTGACCAAAACCACCACTTCACCTCTCCACTACTCCCTTTCACGTCCCCTTGCTTCATAGTACTTAGCCCAGCTACTACTCATCCAGCTAACAACTTCACTTAGAAGCAGTATACACTGATTATAATTTCCTTCAGCTTAACTAATTTTTAGAGCATGCCAAGACTTTGGACCCAAACTGCACAGCTACCTAATTTCTTTAATTCACTTAGGAAAGGGTTCTTGGTTTTTTTCAAAAGCCAAGTAACTTAGAACCATTAGGCAAGCTGTATTATTCTCTTTCTTACAAAGTGTGGTGGGTAACAGATACCTTCTTTCAGAAGCCACGCTGATTTGACCCTCAGTATTCATACATAGCCAAGTGCTAAACTATTCTGCCCTTAGGCTCTCTGTCAGATCCCTAAGGGCTATAGTGGGGGGAACTGGCATGCTATGATTTTAGGGATCTCCCGTGGCTTCCTTGACTGACACTGCATTACTGACTTTCCAACTGTCAGGAACTGTCAGGAACAGCTGTTAGATTTTCAGGATATATCACATGTCCTCACCGGTACCTCAGCTATTTCACACTTTATTCTCTACAGTAATCTCAGACGAGTGTTATCCGGTTTATGTGATTTACTACCCTGCAGGTTCTCCAGTTGCTTTACAAAACACATGCAGGTCTAAAAAAGTATCTTGTCAAAAATAGCCAAAGTGAGTAAATAATATGGAGTAATGTACTCTTCTTAATCAAAAATAAAATCCATAGTTTGCTGGAAGCAAGTATTTCCACTTCAGCCATACACCTTATATTGGATAAATCATATCTAATCATTAGTAACATGCACTGTGGTACCAGAATTTGCTTCCACTCCCTCACCCTCCCCACAACACAAGTCTGAGACTAGTTTTCTTCTTCTTCTAATTGTAAATTATTGCTATCAGAAATGCAGAACCATACAGGTGAGATTGTTGTAAAACATTTCACACAAAGAATAACATCCCTCTAAAAATGAGACCCCTTGGAGAGGCTTCAAACTGGGGATCCAAAAGCTGAGGCAACCAAAATTATTACTTCAAAATATCCACTCTCAAATCCAAATGTATACACTTAAATAAATGGCCTGAGATGGAGTCAACAGGAGTTGAGATTTCTCTCCTCTTCTGAAAATCAAGTTTTTTATTTACATTCCTAAAGTGAATTTAAATACCTAACTATAGGCAATTAAATTGGTAAATTTAGGCATAGTGAAGTTACACAGGATTATACTGATCATGAGTGGCAAACCCAGAAGAAAAGTCAAAACTCCAAATTCCATTTGCTTTCTTTTAACATTTTCTTCCAGCAGCGCTGCACAATAAATCTAGCACATTGACTTTTTTTTTTTAAAGGAGGATGGACATGTAGATTATAAGAAATGCATCTGAACACTTCTGCATTCTCGCTCAGGGCTGGCTCTACCATGAGATGAACTGAGGCGGCCACCTCAGGTGCCAGACTGTCGGGGGGCGGGGGTGCCACTAGGACCCAGAGTGTCTGCTGCTGGTGCATATGTAGGTAGCAGAGCAGTACCATGAGAGGAGTCGAACAGGAAGAATGCAGAATTGAGACCTTTCAAAGTTTTGGCCCAAGCGAGGGAGCATGGGAGCGTCATTTGAACTCCCCACCTCAGGTGCCAAAATATTGTGGGTTGGCCCTGTTCTCACTCACATAAAAGTGTGTTTTTAATTAGTAAATAGAGGAGTGTTTGGATTTGGCTCAGATGAGCACTCACAAGGCACAGGTGTTTAACTGAATTACCCAAACTTCTTGAAATAATAGGATAGGTCTGGAACTCTCATGAGAACAAGATTTCCAGTCATTTCTGCTTCTGTTTGTCCAGGACAATGGGAATATTCAGTGTTGCGCTACTTCAGCACTTCCCCTGCATGTCTCAGCTAAAAGCACCAGGGGAAGGTTGAGTGGGGTCCTAGCAATGAGCACAATACTAATGCTGAGAGAGAGAGAAACAAACAAACAAAGGCTTTGTTGCACTTTGAGCCCTGACAGAAGGTTTAAAAGTGAATGCTTATTTTATCATTGATTGTTCATATATCAGAAGCATGAAAAACAGGCACAACAGAAAGGCAAACATACTTAAAATCCAGGGGGGGTTTCTGCATGTTGTGAACTCAAATAAGGAGCCCATGTTTTCCGTTTTACAAACTTTTCGCTTTAAATGGATCACATCCACTCCACAAATGAATCCATTTCTGAGCAACATTATGCTTTAAAAGCCAATTTTCCCCATTTGTGAGGGGAAAGGGAAAGAGACCTTGTCAGATCACACTAATACATTTCATCATGATATAAGCCTGTTTTTTTATACCTCTGTGAGCACTTTTAGGGATGCCAAAATAACTATTTTCTCCTAAAAACAGAATAAAACAAATATCACTACAAGTGATGATTAAGAAGCTATGTCTGCAAGACTCCTTGAGCAATGGGTGCAATGAAATTTCTTTGCTCTTCTAACCATTAAATATTATTCAGTATAAATCCTTAAAAAGTGTTGTTTAAGGTACAAACTCAAGTGCAGCTGAATGTTTGGTCTCTTCTGGTCATCTCTCAGTGAGACACAAACATTGTGGGGAAAGTCTCAAAGCAAATAACATAATGGCAATGGCGTGAACCAAAATTGGAAAGAGAGAGATTCTGCAAAGGGAGATGTAGCAAAAGATCCAACCACTAGGTAAAGCAGCCCTTCACAGACAGGGATATAAGCTACACTCAGGGTTGGATGAAAAGCCCACTGAAGTGCAAAAAAAAGGCTTTGTGCTGACTTCAATGAGCTTTGGTCAGACCCTAAAAGGGATGATAGAAGCCAGATTAAAGATGGCCCTGAGGTCCAGGAATGTCAAGCTGATGAACCAGGTGTTTGCCCCTTGCCTGGCAGGGAGAGGGATGCTGGAGAGTCAAAACTTTTAGGATATATCTACACTACAGAGGAAGATCGAAGCTGCTGCTATCAATCTTCCAGGGTTTGAATTAGCGGTCTAGTTAAGACAGTTAATTCAAAGTGAGGCTATGTCTATACTGGGGGGGGTTGCGGGGAACGCATCTGCTCTTCCACTTTTTTTTTTTTTTTTTTTTTTTGGGCAGAAGAGCAGACGCGCTCTTTCGGAAGCCCTGTCTTCCTCCTTCCATGAGGAAGACGGGCTCTTCCAAAACAGGAGGTTTTTCCGAAATTTGGCCCAGTGTAGACGGTCGATGCCGGTAACCCTGCTTTCACGAGGAGTAAGGGAAGTTGAAGGGAAAGTGTTCTTCCTTCAACTTCCTGCCATGTGGACAGCACCAAAAGTCGAGTTAAGCTACTTCAACTTCAGCTCCGTATCTTAATTCAACATTGTCCCACAGTGAAGACATACCCTTAGATCAGAACATTTAGCTTTGTGGGGAAATGCATTCATTTCTCCTCAGCCAGGACAGAGTCCAGAATTAGTCCTCAAGAGCCCTGGCTAGCAAAGACAGAGAGATGATTTAATCTAGACAGGTGGGGATGAGCGATAACTCCAAAATTTGGAGATAGAGATGAGGAACCTTCCGGGGATAAACAGTTACAATTTCTCAGAAGTGACTACAAGCAGTTTCTTAGCACACAGCAGAAGCATCGCATGATTTTAACTAAGGACTGCAAAAACAATTAGCATTTCCAGGTGTATATTCTGTTCTCTGCACAATCCCTTCTGACCCAGTCTGAGATCTCAAGTAATTTTCTACAGCAGTAGGTATTTATACAGTAATGCTGTAAGCTTATATTGCCTAGTCTAGACAATTAATTGTGCCAAACACACACACATCTAAAGGTAAGTGAGCCAATACAATACTATATAGAGTGTCACATGCACTATAGGTAGAGTTCTTCATGGAAGTAATGTGTTATTAGGAGGAGGAGAGAGAGTGAACTTGGTGTATGTGAAACTTTTGGGGACAGCAGCCAAGCAGAACTGGCCACCATGTCAGTAACAAAGCTAAGAGGTAGCAGGTCCTGCAAACACACACTTACCAGCTATCCAGGGAGCCTGACACAGACAATTTACACTTGCTCTGCTTCCTGCTGCTTTTACAAAAGAAATCCATGCACCCTGCACTCATAGCTTCCAGGAAAAGTCAAGAACAGAAATCCAGTGCCTAAAATGTCCAAGCTACATCGAAAGCAGATTTGAGCTCAGTCTTCAGGGAAATCCTTTGCAAATTCACCAGTCAACTCCTTCCCTGAATCCCCCCTAGATAAACAAATCAAACTGAAACAGAGACACCTAAAAAGGGAGGCTTGAGAAAAACAAAAAACAAAAGAATCCAAGGCCAATCTTTTAACGCGAATGGTTCTCACAAACTGATCAGCATGAAGCAGGAGTCTGTTTAAATGATGCATGGCTAGAAGGCGAGCATGTATGCATATACACACACCTACGTCAAAATCTTCCCTGACAAGTGGATTAAGTAGCAGATGGTGTCAGAACCTGAGCTGCTGTCTAGAGCAGAGTTCACACAGTCCTCCACTTGCTACAGCTTGAATAAAAGAAAGCAATAAACAAACATGATCAGCTTTATCCTGGACAAGCACAGGAGGCTCCAATACCCCCTTTTATTTTCTCGCCTTCCCCACCTCTAACTCCCATAAATGCAAAATCCTGTCTTTTGAATGAGACAGGAAAGGAAAGAAGCAAATGCCAAAGTGCAATGTACCCTCCCTTTAGGAGTACAGATGCCTGAGGTTTATGCAAGGAAATAAGATCTTCATTTTACCAACAAAAATAATAAGATCTGGGCCTGGCAAAATCAGAGGAAGAAAGTGAGAGAAAGAATGAGAACACCTGGTTGAAGCATTGTCAAAATGCAAGGGGGAAAACACCTCTTATTTAGGACTGTCTAAATAATAAAGACAAATGAGGCAGTTGGAAGGGAAGTAAAATTGGAGAGAGTCACAATGACATTGTGAAGATTTTTTTATTAATAGGTATTGTTGGTAATAAATAATTGAGGTTTCAGACTAAGCAAGAGTCCTTTATTTTAAAAACCCCTGAACCCCACCTCCTTCAGTCCCTCTGAGCACCTGCCTTACATAGCTTCCTGTGTGTTATCATTAGCTTCTTGGTTAATTGATAGTTGAGCTGGTCCCTCTCCCGCTAAGAAAAGAACTATGAGGTACTTAAACATGAGCTGACTATAAATAAACACATAACCCAACCAACATTTGCCAATATCAGATGAAGGTTTCCCCTGGGTCCTAACGTTAGCTAGCATCTGAAAACCACAGACTGGAGAGAACATGGTGTTAATGCTTTCAGATAATTCTGCAGGCCTGAGGGAGAGGAGTGCTGTCAAATGTTATGGAATCCTAAAACCATCCACCCTATAAACCTTTCAGGTTAGTTTGCAAAGCACATTAAAAAGCTTAGCAGAGATGGTGAAGCTCAAATATTCAGCAGCTCAGTTGACACATGAGCCCAAAATCTCAGAGGCAATAATAAAGGTGATGTGGGTTGCATGTTAATAACTGGGTGCAAGAGACTCTAAGATTGTTTAACTCCATGGCTGGCATTAAGCACAAACTGTCCTGGGGCTATGATTCTGCAAGGGCACTTCCAGCCCTGCCACCACCTGAGAGCTATATTAGCACTAGTCTAGTTCATGTCCTGTTAAAGTGCCCCCACATACAAAAACAACAGTTCCCAAGAGCTACCATACCAGTGTGGCTCCCATCTAGCTACTCATCTAGAACAGGAAAATATCTAGCTCTCGTCTTGTTTAAGTCACACTGAAAGGAGCCAGACAAAGGCAAGAAGGTGCACTGTAAACCAGAATGTGATTTACTTTAACATATTCCTTCTTGACTAGTAGCTTTTCCCCTCTTCCAGCCCTTCTGCATCTCAGGCTACGTCTACACTACAGGGTTTTTGCACAAAAATGGCCATTTTTGTGCAAAAACCCACGGAGCGTCCACCCCTCAAGTGTGTTTTTGTGCAAGAAAATTTACAGTAGAACAGCGGGCTTTTTGCAGTACAGGTATACCACTTTCTACAAGGAAAACTCCTTTTTGCGCAAGGTGTGGGGACGTTCAACAGGGGTTTCTTGCTCAAAAAGAGCCTATCAGAAAAAGCACAGGTGCTCTGATGGCCATTCTGTGAATGGCAATCAAAGCTTTCTTGCAGAAGAAACTCCATGCAGTGTAGACACTCTCTTGCACAAAAGCGCTTTTGAGATGCGCTTTTGTAGTGTGGACACGCTTTTGCACAAGAAGCTTTTGCGGAAGATCTCTTCTTGTGCAAAAAGCCTGTAGTGTAGACCAAAATTAAATCAGTTTACAATGCCAGACATATCACCTCTTTACTTGACCCTAGCTGTTTAGCCAAACCATTTTATCTGCAGAACCAGGCTGGAAATCACATAAAAATCTCCCCTGTGAGTTTGCTGGTATTTCCTGCTTTTGGTCAAAGCAGAAACACCATGAGCAAAGTTCACTTTGTGGCAGCTGCCCATTTTCCTTTCTGTTTTTGGCTGGAACCCACAAGTACACACTTTCATTTTTGTGAGTTGGGGGAGGTGTATTTTTATACATAAGTTAACTCTATCCTTTTGATCTCCAGAATTCCTTGCTTCTGGATTCGGGGGATGGTTAGAGTCAATTCTTATTTAATATGATGTATTTCAGCCACCCTTATTTTGTGACTCAGAGATTTTGAAAATATAAAAGATCTATTTCTGGAAAGCTGCCTACTCTCTTCTTTCAGCATCCTTTCTCCAAACACTAGGGCTACGTCTATTCTGCAGGCATCTTGCACAAGAATGGCCGTTCTTGTGCAAAAACTTGCAGAGCGTCTACACTGCACGTGTGTTCTTGCGCAAGTAAGTTTACAGTAAAGCTTCAGAACAGAGGGCTTCTTGTGCAAGAGTTATTCCTCTCCCCATGAGGAATAAGCCCTCTTGCGCAAGAAGACAGTGTGGACGGGCAACAGGGGTTTCTTGCGCAATAAACCCCTATGGCTAAAATGGCCATCAGAGGTTTCTTGCGTAAGAGAGTGTCCACACTGCCATGGACGCTCTTGCGCAAAAGCACATCTCTTGCACAAAAGCACATGGCAGTGTGGATGTGCTCTTGCGCAAGACCTTTAGCGCAAGAACTCTTGCACAAAACAGTTCTTGTGCAAGAAGCCTGCAGTGTAGACATAGCCTAGCTTAGGCCTTTTCTACATGGAGATTTGCCCCAACTTCTGCCATCAGTACGCAACTACCTACAGGGCTGCACCAGTGTAAAGACGTGATGTAGAAAGGCAAACTGCAATTTGCATCAGTGACACTGAACCCATTAATAAGCAGGTGTGAGCTCCCTCCATGCAAATTGTGATCTGCTTTGGCTGGTCTAGGGGTTATCCTATTGCACTTATTTTGGCAGCTGGCTACCAGTGTACATGGAGCAAATCCATGTGGTAGAAAGGGATGCAGACATGCCTCAGTCACCTTCCTGACATAAAATCCATGCTGATGAAAAAGAGCAGAGAACAGCTGGAAATTAACAACTGTTTGGAGATTCTTGAACTAAAAGTGAATGTTCCTTACCCAGAAGTCTATATGGCCAGGGGGGTCACAAAGTCAAGAAAATGGCCAGGCTATTACTCCTAAATGCAGTGAAGGAAAGAAAACCTAAAGCATCTGAGCAAAGCAAAAATCGGTCTTCCTTTCTGTCTGTCCATTGAGTCTGCCTTTGAAAAGCATGGCCACTCCCCCAGATCTCTGGATTATTTCAGTATTTGCAGATTTATTAATTCCCAGACCAAAAAAAACCCCTATAGTAAAATGGTATGTAGGTTGAGAGTACATATTGGTAGGGGTAAAAACCAGATTTAAAAAAAACAATTTTACAGGAATGTTTTTTTAATTATCCCAAAACCCAACAAAGTCAGAGTTAAGGCTCCACTTAAAAGAAATCCAAATCTGTTAAAGTATGGGAATACATAGTTAAAACACCCAAACAACCGTAACTCTGTCCTAAAGAGACATCATACAATAACCATACAACTATGACTGCAGAATTTTAATATTTGTGGTCTCAGATTAGAAATGAACTGATTTTTAGAGACACACTAATAAATGGAAAAGCTGTCACATGAGCATGACAACTGGGCCCAGTAATCCACCATCTGATCACTCTCCCGCACACAAACAATGAAACTGTTGCTTGCAAATTAGATGTGGAATAAGGATGGTGATGGCTGAGTTACCTTTGATATCCCGGTGATCTAGGACTCTTGGCATGGCACAGCTGAATACTTGCTTCACCACAGCTGTGCACTACATGAGTTTATTTTTTAAAGCCAAAATAGCTCAAACTTAAAAACTGGATGTCAACAGACTGCAAAACCCAGTGATGACTGAGCCTGGTGATACTCTGAATAGAAAGAATTCTCAGCCATGCTGTTTCCATCACGTCATACTGACTCAACAAACATTCTAGGCTTCAGAGTGGCAGAGAGTGACAATCCTGAAACCTTCTGTGGATTAGAATTTCTCCCTATTTTTCCCCTTGTGGTGTTGCTACAAGTAGTAACTGGTTGAGTTACTTCTGATGTCATAACAACTCTACTTAAGAGTTATCTGGGCTATTAGCCTGACCTTGTACATAGCCTACATAATCATAGCAATTGGATACAATAATAGTTAATGACAATTTCTATAAATATAGAACCTAATTTCTAGAAATATAGCTTATGCACAAGATTTCAATCAATTTAACTTATTTAAAACACTTGAAGTTCATATTATTCCATTATTAAGATCATCTGGGACAAAGAAAAAAATTTGCACACTTAAAGGACCCATTTTTAAATTAATTTGAACTTGAATTAAGAGATTTACTTGTAAATTAATTTTGTGTTTAAAGACTATATACTATAATTTGGCTGTATGCTATATTCCTCATATATAACAATAAAGTCAATCATAGAATCATAGAATACTAGGACTGGAAGGGACCACGAGGTGTCATCGAGTCCAGTCCCCTGCCCTCATGGCAGGACCCAGTACTGTCTAGACCATCCTTGATAGATATTTATCTAACCTACTCTTACATATCTCCAGAGATGAAGATTCCACAACCTCTCTAGGCAATTTATTCCAGTGTTTAACCACCCTGACAGTTAGGAACTTTTTCCTAATGTCCAACCTAAACCTCCCTTATTGCAGTTTAAGCCCATTGCTTCTTGTTCTTTCTCCCTCCTCCTTGTGACACCCTTTTAGATACCTGAAAACCACTATCCTGTCTCCCCTCAATCTTCTCTTTTCCAAACTAAACAAGCCCAATTCTTTCAGTCTTCTTTCATAGGTCATGTTCTCTAGACCTTTAATCATTCTTGTTGCTCTTCTCTGGACCTTCTCCAATTTCTCCACAACTTTCTTGAAATGTGGTGCCCAGAACCGGACACAATACTCCAAATGAGGCCTAATCACAATGCAGAGTAGAGCGGAAGAATGACTTCTCGTGTCTTGCTCACAACACACCTGTTAATGCATCCTAAAATCATGTTTGCTTTTTTTGCAACAGTGTCACACTGTTGGCTCATATTTAGTTTGTGGTCCACTATAACAATTAGATCCCTTTCTGCCGTACTCCTTCCTGGACAGTCGCTTCCCATTCTGTATGTGTGAAACTGATTGTTCCTTCCTAAGTGGAGCACTTTGCATTTGTCCTTATTAAACTTCATCCTGTTTACCTCAGACCATTTCTCCAATTTGTCCAGATCATTTTGAATTATGACCCTGTCCTCCAAAGCAGTTGCAACCCCTCCCAGCTTGGTATCATCTGCAAACTTAATAAGCGTACTCTCTATGCCAATATCTAAATAGTTGATGAAGATATTGAATAGAACCGTTCCCAAAACAGACCCCTGAGGAACCCCACTTGTTATACCTTTCCAGCAGGATTGTGAACCATTAATAATTACTCTCTGAGAATGGTTATCCAGCCAGTTATGCACCCACCTTATAGTAGCCCCATCTAAGTTGTATTTGCCTAGTTTATTGATAAGAATATCATGCGAGACCGTATCAAATGCCTTACTAAAATCTAGGTATACCACGTCCACCACCTCTCCCCTATCCACAAGACTCATTATCCTATCAAAGAAAGCTATCAGTCTGGTTTGACGTGATTTGTTCTTTACAAATACATGCTGGGTGTTCCCTATCACTTTATTATCTATCTTCCAAGTGTTTGCAGATGATTTCCTTAATTACTTGCTCCATTATCTTTCCTGGCACAGAAGTTAAACTGCCTGGTCTGTAGTTTCCTAGGTTGTTCTTATTTCCCTTTTTATAGATGGGCACTATATTTGCCTTTTTCCAATCTTCTGGAATCTCTCCTGTCTTCCATGATTTTCCAAAGATGATAGCTAAAGGCTCAGATACCTCCTCTATCAGCTCCTTGAGTATTCTAGGATGCATTTCATCAGGCCCTGGTGACTTGCAGACATCTAACTTTTCTAAGTGATTTTTAACTTGTTCTTTTTTTATTTTATCTTCTAAACCTACCCCCTTCCCACTAGCATTCACTATGTTAGGCATTCCTTCATCAGACTTCTCGGTGAAGACCGAAACAAAGAAGTCATTAAGCATCTCTGCCATTTCCAAGTTTCCTGTTACTGTTTCTCCCTCCTCACTGAGAAATGGGCCTACCCTGTCCTTGGTCTTCCTCTTGCTTCTAATATATTTATATAATGTCGTCTTGTTTCCCTTTATGCCTGTAGCTAGTTTGAGCTCATTTTGTGCCTTTGCCTTTCTAATCTTGCCCTTGCATTCCTGTATTGTTTGCCTATATTCATCCTTTGTAATTTGTCCTAGTTTCCATTTTTTTTATGACTCCTTTTTTATTTTTAGATCATGCAAGATCTCCTGGTTAAGCCAAGGCGGTCTTTTGCCATATTTTCTATCTTTCCTATACAGCGGAATAGCTTGCTTTTGGGCCCTTAATAATGCCCCTTTGAAAAACTGCCAACTCTCTACAGTTGTTTTTCCCCTCAGTCTTGCCTCCCATGGGACCTTACCTACCAGCTCTCTGAGCTTACCAAAATCTGCCTTTCTGAAATCCATTGTCTCTAATTTGCTGTTCTCCCTTCTACCATACCTTAGAATCACAAACTCTATGATTTCATGATCATTTGCACCCAAGCTGCCTTCCACTTTCAAATTCTCAACCAGTTCCTCCCTATTTGTTAAAATCAAATCTAGAACAGCTTCCCCCCGGTAGCTTTTTCAACCTTCTGAAATAAAAAGTTTTCTTCAATGTTGTCCAAGAACTTATTGGATAGTCTATGCCCCGCTGTATTAGTTTCCCAACATATATCTGGATAGCTGAAGTCCCCCATCACCACCAAATCCTGCGCTTTGGATGATTTTGTTAGTTGTTTAAAAAAAGCCTCATCCACCTCTTCTGCCTGGGTAGGTGGCCTGTTGTAGACCCATAGCATGACATCACCCTTGTTTCTGACCCCTTTTAGCCTAACCCAGAGACTCTCAACACATCCGTCTCCAATGTCCATCTCCACTTCAGTCCAAGTGTGTACATTTTTAATATATAAGGAAACACCTCCTCTCTTTTTTCCCCACCTGTCCTTCCTGAGTAAGCTGTACTCTTCTATACCAATATTCCAATCATGTGTATTATCCCACCAAGTCTCTGTGATGCCAACAATGTCATAGTTGTATTTATTTATTAGCACTTCCAGTTCTTCCTGCTTATTACATGCCTATATACAAATGCAAGAAGTATGGGTAAGATACTGATTTGATCTTGCCTCCCAGTTCTGCCATGTCCCTCCTTTCTCTCTGCTATTATAGCCCACACTCCCTCCCATTTCTGACCCATCTCCCAAGTCTCCATGTTCTTCACTTACCCATGGGCTTTGGTCACCTGTCCCAGTCAAACCTAGTTTAAAGCCCTCCTCACTAGGTTAGCCAGTCTGTATCCAAATACAGTCTTCCCCTTCCTCGAAAGGTGAATGCCATCCCTGCTTAGCAGTCCTTCCTGGAATAGCATCTCGTGGTCAAGGAAGCCAAAGCCCTTCTAGTGACACCATCTTCACAGCCAGGCATTCACCTCCAGGATGCACCTGTCTCTGCCTGGGCCCCTACCTTTGACAGGAAGGATCAAAGAGAATACCACCTGTGCTCCAAACTACTTCACCCATACTCCCATACTTTGAATTGCTTGCTCAAAGTGCAAAACTGAGTTCAATCTCATCTATGGCATAAATGGAATATATGAACTCTTTGTATACAGCTAAAAACCTGCTCCTGCTTGTGCTAAAACAATAGTAGTTTTCTTCTCACAGTTGCTGTATCCTGTTACAAAGGAGACACATGCATACACGATCTCTCTCATGCCACTTTTGTTTCTGTTCTTTCTTGGTGTTATTTTCTTTATTCTGCCATTTTATCCTGCAAAAATATGGTTGTATGGAAATAAACAATGTGTCCTAATTGCCAATAGAATATGCAAAAAGAGACAGTCTGGCATTTTATGGCATTTATGCCATTTGATTTATTTGGGAAAAGCCATTATTTAGTAACACAGCTGAGGTCTCAGAGTAGCTAGTCAGATTGCATAGTGGGAAGAAGGAAGAGGAAAGAATCTAACACAAACCTCATTGTAGTCATGTGACAGACAATGGGGATTTGGCAGGAAGGACAGTACAGGTTGAACCTCTCTAGTCCAACACCTTTAGGAACTGACGGGTGCCAAACCAGAGAATATGCCAAACCACAGGAGATCAGTCTTGTAGCAAGTGGGTCTCTTTTTCTTTTTCTTTTGCTGAGGTGAAAAAATGGAACAATGCTTCTTAATAATATATGACTGTACTGATACACCCTATATAAGTCTGTGCCTAGCCAAGGCTTTTCAGCTCTCTTCATAACAAGTGTTAATGTTGTTACTCAATGTTGCTATATTGGCACAAGAAAATAAATAAATAAAGCATAAAAGCCATGCTTATGCTTAGTAGCGTTGCCAACAGTTCCACATCTTGTTGGGCTCTGAGAAAACCTTTAAGGGATAAATTAGAGCTAAATAACAGAACAGAACAGAACATTGAGAGCCAAGACTGACAGCTATAAACAAACTTTATTGGTCAGTTGGAAACTTGGACACACCCACAATAAATAGACATTCAGGTAACTAAAATCATGCCAGACCACGAATGTTGGTAGACCAGACAATGCCAGATTACAGAGGTTCAACCTGTACAAAGACACAAACTTAAAAAAACCCCATAACCGTAGGCATCTGCATGAGCTGGAAATCTCCAAATAAGAAATTCTTAGCCCAACCCCACCAAAAAAGCCACATAATGAGAAAAAGAGAAAAAATTGCTTTTATACAATCACAAACAACCAGTGCTGGGGGCAGGCAGTGAACACAGACAAGGAAGAGAGTGGGATTGGTCAAACAGCTTGTTCTCTCACCAGCTGAAACACACACCCAAAAAAATGGAAGCTTGAAATATTTAATGTCTAAAACAAACAGGAAAAAAAACCCAAACAAGAGCTAGACTGGCAACACCAGCGATTAATGAAATAAAGGCTTTACATGCAGCCACACTAATACCCATTGGGGTAAGTAAAGCCTATTAGAGATGAGAAGACGCAGGTTCATTTTACAGGAAAAGGGAACCAAGGATCACACTGAGAATTACTGACCTTCATTGTCTTTGCTTTCGCACAATGTGATTTAAAAACCCAGACAAGGCTGGGCACAGATAACAAGGATCAGAGATTAGCTTCAATATATTATTTTGAATTTTTATAAAAGAACAAATGAGACATTTTATAACTCTTGATTTAGTTTAATAGACATTATATATATAATGGGGAAAATGGGCTCCTTATTTGAGTTCAGAGTGTCCACAGCTAGGTTTTCGTTTCTACTGCTGGTGCACATTCATACATGCCACAGAGCACATAAACAAAATTGGTTTCGCACATGGATGGAAAAAAGCCACCCATGGATAGAAATGATCAGAGGGAACACTGATGGAGAGACCTTTCCCCTACTTTTTTTTTTTTTAAACAAACCATTTACTGTTTTCCTACCATCCTTCCAGAAAGTTTTTTTGCCCAGTGTATTCCAGCTGAGCTATTTTATTTTATCCCTGTTGGCCCTCGATTTCAAAATGTTGGCCTATATACTCTAGGATAATAGCACAGAGAAACTTCTACATAAGGCAAACAGATGTGCTCTTGCAGGCAGGACTGTCATGGGGTGGGGGGGAGGACTGTTCAGCTCTCTTTTTTCACTATATGAAAGGCAAATCCACTTCATGTTGGATTTTCCACAGCACATGAGCAATGACCCATGGCTACATCCTCCTCAGTTGTCACTTAACACATAGACATAGAGCATAGGAAAAAAAGCTTACAACATGAGGATCCAAAACATAAACTACCAAAAGGCCCGGCGATCTAATGGAACAGTGGCCCAAAGGTCAACTAACCAGAAGGAACTGCTCCAGTTGAGAAAGTCTGACTTATTCCCTCCAGCAAAGAGCAGCAGTTTGACAGGCTCGCAAGACCAAAGAGGTAATGACATGACTTCAGCTGTGTCAATGTAACCAGTGCAGCATCAAAATTCTGCATGGGGGGGACCAGATGTAGCTGTAAGACAAGACCATTTCATGTCATGCAAAATGTGTCCCGGACTACTTTCCAGTGAATACAGAATTTCAGCACTGAACACTCTATATAAAAGAAACAGGCCGAGAAATGTAAAGGTGAATCAGAAAAGGTTTTTCAGATGAGATGGAAAATCGGGGAGGAAGAGCAACACACACAAGGCTGTTCAGTATGATGAGAGCTGCAGAGGAAGTGGCTGTGGCACAAGAAGCCAGGCTCGCTGACAGCAATTCCAGGCCCCCAGTCAGAACGGTCACTCAGCTCCCACACATGCATAAGTCAGGTTATCATGGACACAGTTTGCCTGACATTTGCTGCCAGCTGTGCTCCTGGGCATGCTCTTCTGGCATTGCCAGGGCTTCCACACACTCTCCCAGCTGTCTTCACTGCCACTGGTACCCCCTCGCATGCACTTAGAAGCCCTGTAGCTGGCCATGGTGATTTAAAATGGCCAGAGGCTACTGGCCACCACTACCATGACAGCAGTGGGGGCCCCAGGCCCTTTTAAATTGCCTGAACACCTGGGCAATTGCCCTCTACTCCCCTCCCCTAGAAGCTGTTGAGTCCAGAAGAGAAGCCAATAGTACTGCAGAACAAGCAGAACAGTAGTATGTAGAGAGACTGAGTCTCCTGGATAGACACTAAAGCAGGGATCAAGAGGGTGGAAGTCTGGCTTAGTCAATGAGTAGCATCATTGTTAGATTTCATAGATGTCATTCCAATGACATGAATAGGAGCAACTCATACCTTCTGCCAGCCTGAAGACTCAGGCGGCCTTGCATGGGCTTCATGTTCTGTTGGTTCTACCGTGAGGGCTAGAAATGTAAGGTCTGTCTACACTGCAGCCCGGAGAGAGAGCCTCCCAGTGCATGTGGGCAGACTGGTGCTAGTGGGAGCCAGGCTAGCATGCTAGAACTAGTGTGTATGTTGTGACCCTAGCAGAGACTCAGACTAGCCACCCAAGCACAGACCCAGGGAATCAGGTTGGCATGAGAATCCAAGCTGGTGCCTGAGCCTTAATGTCCACATTGCTAGTTTTAATGGGCTAGCTGGAGCCCCGTTAGTGCAAGTCTCTTTACCTGGGCTGGGAGAGACACTCACAGCGGCAGGGTAGATGTTCCCTAATGAGGCCTGATTTTCAGAGGTGTTGCACACCTGCTGCTTTCTCTAGCATCAGCTGCAGTTGAGGGAGCTCAGCACTCCTGAAAATCAGACTCAACCCTTCATCCCTCTTATATAAATATATAATATAAATTCTGCAGAAACGGAGCCACCAGAAAAGGTCTAGTACTGTATGCTATGCCTATTAGCTCACTCCAACCCTGGCATACAGTAAGCCCATGGAAGATTTAAACACTTGGAGGTGAGTTTAAAATGGGATTCAGAAATGAATGGGGAGTCAGAGGAATTGTCTGATGACGAAAATGATGTTTAAGGTGCTTCTGTGTGAAACAGCGGAAGAGCACTTAGCCAGAAGTGCATTCCTAAAGCAGGCACATCAGCTCCTCTAGGCACATTACCTTCCCAGGCAGAACACAGCAAGGGACAAAGGTCTGACCCTCCTCATATTGGAAATCGTGAGTCACATTCCTAGGGTGCATTCACTAGTTCTTTCAAACTCTCACAGGGTGTAAGATTTGCGATGGCAATTGGGACATTTCTAGGCATGGGCAAATAATGCGGACAAAGACTTTGCCTATGAAAAACAAACTACTGTCTTTTCCAGAACTTTTACTGGATTCAGGAAGATCTAACCTCACATTTCTAACCCCTACCTCCTAGGCGGCTTCCAACAAGAAGCATTAAACATGGCTCCCTGCTGAGCCATCTGTGATGACCATGGCAGAATGAGGATACATCTATGGGAGGAATGCCACATACCCTCCCTGGTTAGTCCTATATCTTCCAGTACCCCATGCTATGGCATCCATTCTGTGAAGCACTCAAACTGTATAGATCATATGCAGCTCTTGAGTATTGTGCTGGCTTGTACCTTTAGACTAAAATCAGCAAGGTAGGGTCTGCATAAACAGTTCCATAATTTGTACTTTGTGAAGCCTCGTATACACAGATGGGTCCGTGTGAATAATGATAATAAAATAGGAATTAAAGTGTGCAGCTCCAAGATTTCTGTAACACACATGTGGGAGCAGGGAGATGCTGGAGGAGGTTTTACCAGCTGCTTGGAGTGGGAACATACCATAGCTGCAGAGTTTTTGTTTCTTTGGGGAAGGGAAATCGTTCCCCAAGCTGCCCATTTGGTTGGAGATAGCATTCATTATGGATTCAGTGAAAAAAAATATGCTTGAGGTGTAACCTGACATGAACATAACTGTGTAGCTTTCACCGGTTGTAAAATAAATAACATGATCCATCTCCCTTGGCCTTGATTCCCTTTTGCCTTCCTCTGCTATTTCCCCACACTCTGCTTTCCTCCTCTACATTGGAGTTCACTCAGGCTTTTGGTGGGCTCTCTCCAGTTAACCTTTTATCATTTTTCTACCTTATAAGTGCATCTTTCCTTCTATAAGCTGTATTCTCTTCTTTCTTCAAGTCATGTTTACTTGTCTGATTCTTCCATCCATCTGCCGTTTTTCCCCTTGGGTTTCTCTCCATCTCTCTCCTCTCCTCCTTCTCTCCCTGTTCCTGCCTTCTAATTGGATATTTTTACACATTTTATTTTTTTCCCTTTTTCTCTGTTACTTCGATTTTCTCTCTTTTTTGCTAAAACCCTTTCCTCTTACTTGCCTCCAATCTCTCCCACTTCCATGCTCTCTTTCCCTCGCATCTCCACACCCTTTCTTCACTAATCTTTTGATCCCTCCCCTATTCTCCCTCCCTTCTCCATTTCCCCAGCCCAGCTCCTCCCTCCCCCTTTCCTCCTATCCTATTCCCTGCATTTTCCCTCAGGTGTCTCTCTTCCCCAATTTTACAGCCTACTGCATTTTTTTCTTCTATTCCAGGGCTGCTCCACCATTTTTTACTCAGGACCTCATCTTAGCATTAACTTGAAGTCTCCCACCCACCCCCCCTTTTTTTTTTTTTTGCATGTGTGATAGCATGACCTGGTGATTTGCCCTTTCCCACCCTTTCATTATAACTACAGAATCATTAGCAGTCTCACCACATACCTTTACAAAGTTTGATACTCCTCCCCCCGGTTGAGTATCCTCTGATTTATTCTATTTAGGTTCTTCTGCTGCATCCCTCAAAATTTCATCTCGTCTCTCCAGCCTCAAACTCCCATCTGCACTTCCACGCATTTCTCTATCTTGTGTATTTTTAGTGTTCCCATTTCCTCCTCATCCCATCCCCTTCACTTCTCGGTATCACCTGATTCCCCTCTCTCTCTCTTTTCACCCCAGTTAATCTATGTGTTAACAAGTGCCTCCTGTCAGCAGTCTGAACATCTGGGCATTTCAGATCAGGAATAAACATCTAGATCATAGAGGGTCCCCTGAAACACACATCCTTATGTACTATACAATGCCACACTCCACACATGCCTAAGGCTAGTCTTGTACACAGTCTTCTCCTGCCATCCTCCATCTTCAGCTTTTAAACCATGATTAAACACAGCTAAATTTTAACCCTGTTTAGCTGATGTAGATGAGGTCCCTGAGGCATATGTTCCATTGTGTGCTTAGACAGACAGACAAACTCATTCATTCACTCTGCATAGCAATCATACATCCAGGTGGTTGACATCTTACTATTAACATCACAGATGGCCTCATCACAAATCACTCTGCATTTGCTATAGCAGTTTGACAAGATCTCTCAGGACTCTCGCCTTAACATAGCCTGGTACACATACATAAGAGCTGCCAGGAAATGTTCCCCACCGCCCCTATACACTGCTCTATTCTCACTTGAAAGCCACACCAATAACCTGGTGTTGAAGGAGGAAATATTATTCTTTCACAAGCAGAGAAATTATATTTGCTAGACAGACGGGGATGATTATAATGATTTGTTTAAAATGTACAGTGTGAGAAAGTGAGTTCAACAAACAAAATCCAATTAAGGAAATCACTCAATCAACCTCCCTGAGGCCAGGGATTGGCAAAGGAGCCATTCAATAGGCCCTTCATTATAGTGTCTCTATCTACACTGTATGAACCTCATTATTTTCCATGTTGCGCTGATTTCATCAAGAGCTCTACTTAACCTCCTTCATCCTTTGCTTACCTTCAGAAGCTAATGACTAAGTACCCTGGCTTTTATAATTTGTTTTTTTAAGTATTAGTCTGGAGCTGAAAGGACACAGAGTTCACAACGTGAGAATTCAGATTGTGGAGCTATAAGATTTTGAGTAGGGTAAAAGTTTTCTGTTAGACTTCCTCTCCAATAATGCACCATGGCTGAGGACTCCCCTGATGGTAACCTCTCTGCTCCAAAATGAGAGACCATGATGTATCCTGGGAGACAGTAGTCTGAATAGGCCCAGAAGAGAATTGGGGAATGAGGCATGCAAACAACAACTCCCATGAGGTGCTGCACCAGGATTTCCAACTAATTTGTTTTCCTTTTTCAACCAAAATGTTTTATTATGTGAATTTCCCCTTTAACACTCAAGTTTTTCTCAGAGAGAGAGAGAGAGAGAGAGAGAGAGAGAGAATCAGCTCTAGTATTGCAGTAGATGGCTATGGTAGCAGAGAGCAGCAATGGTGGCTGCTTTCCTGTTAGGCATGTATGCTACAAGGTTTTGCAGATACAGAAGGGGGAGATAGGAGGGAGAAGAACACCAGGTCAGACTAAAAAGGAACTAAAAGGGTGATTGTTTGAAAACACTGCTCTACAGCCAAAATGCTTCTGAAATAAATGTAGTCAAACTTTACTAATTCTGGGTCACTGAGAACGAAAATGATGCTTAAAATTGTTGATTGGCTCTAGTTTTCAAGATATGCTATTGGGTCAGTATATACGACCCTTGACTTGGGAATGGCGGAGGATAAGTGAGTTATAAAAGGAAGGGATCTCAATTTAAACCAGAAATGACTAAAATACATCTTTGACTGGATCTATGAATAAATCTATGACTGGGTTTGGACAGTACTTGCTTTTTAGGCAAAACAATGAATGATGCATCTGAAGCTGGTATTGCGTCATACATGATATAAATTGCATCGTGTTATTCCTAGAAGTCATGGATGATGCAATCATAACGAAGCTTACATCACTCTGCTGAACAAATTGCCCTATATCAGCTCTAGAAATCATACAGTGTCGTGCTCTCTTATTTGTCAGTGTTTGATTTTGCAAAGGGACACATTTCTGTTTAGCCAAAGTGAGCAGAGATGCCTCGTACTTGTGTGAACAGTGCAGATAACTTCTGCTATGTTTGTGGTGAAGTGACTTTTGCATCACAAAAGTGCAGTATAACCACTATGGTTAAGAAAGCCTATCACCTTTATTTTGGCTGCAAAATTGGAGATCAGGACAAGAGGTGGGCCCCACACATATGCTGCAACACTTGTGCAACAAATCTTCACCAGTGGTTGAACAGGAAAAGGAAATCTATGCCTTTTGCAGTGCCAATGATTTGGAGAGAGCCAACAGATTATACCGGCAATTGTTACTTCTGCATGGTGCCTCCAGTTGGGAAAGGTGTGTCAAAGAAGAAAAAGTGGACTGTGCATTATCCAAACATTCCATCAGCTATACGCCCAGTAGCCCACGGAGAAGGATTGCCAGTTCCTGATGCACCAGAATCAGATGAGGAAGAGGAAGAGGATGAAACTTCTGGTCCCGAACCATCAATGTCACAAGACCCACATTTTCTCCCATCCTCCTCCTCTGAACCACACTCATAACACAAGGTGAACTGAATGACCTTGTCAGGGATTTGGAACTACCCAAGAGTAAGGCAGAGCTGTTGGGCTCCAGACTACAGCCGTGGAATCTCCTGGCAGGTGATGTTAGGGTTTCCATGTTCCGTGACCATCAAAAGGATCTTGTCCCATTCTTCTTCATGGAAGGTGATCTTGTAGCTGCAACAACATCGATGGTGTGATGGCAGCCCTCAACATCGTTCACGATCCAGATGAGTGAAGACTGTTCATTGACCTCATGGTCCTGCCTAGAGCAGGGGGCTGGACTTGATGACCTCCTGAGGTCTCTTTCAGCTCTATGGTTCTATGATTCATCGAAGACGAGTCTTAAAGCTGTTTTGCTGCATAATGGCAATGTTTTGCCATCAATTCCAGTTGGTCATGCAGTCCATATGAAGGAAACCTATGACAACATGGAACAACTTTTGAGGTGCATAAACTATGACCAACATCAGTGGCAGCTTTGTGGCAATTTGAAGGTTGTTGTGCTCTCTTGCTTGGTCTGCAGACTGGATACACAAAGTACTGCTGTTTTCTCTGCGAATGGGATAGTCGTGCAAGAGATTCCCACTACATCAAGATAGATTGGCCATTCCGACAGTCATTGGAGCCTGGGAGGAAAAGTGTTCAGCATCCACCACTTGTTGAATCAAGGAAGATTTTGTTACCACCCTTACACATCAAGCTGGGTCTGATGAAGAACTTTGTCAAGGCCATGGACAAAACACAAGCAGCTTTCAAGTACCTCCGTGGAAAATTTCCAAGGTTAAGTGAAGCTAAGATAAAGGAAGGTGTCTTTGTTGGTCCTCAGATTCGTGAACTTCTTCGAGATGATGCATTTGACCATGCACTGCGTGGCAAGGAAAAGACAGCATGGAAAGCCTTCCAGTTAGTAGCAATAAATTTTCTCGGAAACAACAAGGCAGACAACTACAGGTTGTTGGTGGAAAACCTCCCCAAAGCATACAAAAGCAACATGTCACTAAAGATACATTTTTTGCACTCTCATCTAGATTTTTTTCCACCGAACTGCGGAGCAGTGAGTGACGAGCACGGCGAGCGATTTCACCAGGACATTGCAACAATGGAGAAACGCTATCAGGGCAAATGGAGCCCATCAATGCTTGCAGACTACTGATGGACAGTGACAAGAGATGCTCCATTTAATGAATACAAGAGACAAGCCAAGAAGCGCAGAGTAGACACTGAATAGGACTAAACTATGTACATAATAGTTTTTTGCCTTTTGTTTCATAATACATTTTATTTATATAACCCTTTTGCTGATTTTTAAAGTGTTACATAAACAGGACAGGTGAAATATTATCATGTAAAGCAACCATAAACACATGAAAAGACCTAGGTTTACAATTTATTATTAAAATTCTATTATCTACACAATATACATAGACGTAAAATGTAAAAACTTTAATATCTTGGAAACAGTAGCCAATCAGTTGTTTTAATTGTCATATTTGAATTCAGCACATCAAAATACATAATAAAAAGCACATTTTATCTCTGAAGCAGACGACTTCTAAAAAATTGTAGACCAGTGAAACCAAACACCATGTCAGCAGAGGACTTTCTGCTTCCGAACACACTGTGTTGATAATCTAGGTGGGAGCATTCAGTCGCTTTACATCACAGCTTCCTCCTCATGCACCCAGTTTTCAACAGTGGCCTTGTCCCCAATCATTACACATACAGAGAGAACTTTTAATGGTATCAGGAAAGGGGAAATGACAAGAGGTTTCAGAATGAGAAGTCTAAAAGGGCAAGCAAAAAATCAAAACCAAATACACCCAAAATGTCATAGAGAGGTGT
This sequence comes from Pelochelys cantorii, assembly GCA_032595735.1. NCBI lineage: Eukaryota > Metazoa > Chordata > Testudines > Trionychidae > Pelochelys > Pelochelys cantorii. The sequence continues at coordinate 244,355,167 of CM064326.1, forward strand.
AAGAAAGGGTTTGCAATGACCTAGAGATTTGTTCACATGAAGCAGGACTTTCTCCTCTGGAAGCCAGAGATAAAGTCCAGCCTTATTTAGGCCACCACAAGTAAAAATTGTTTGGATTGGTCTGAAGATAGTCCTTGCAAGAGAATCGATCCAAGTTATAGCTGCATAGTCCACTTGGAAGAGAGCCCTAGAGCTAAAATAGCAAAGGAAGTTTCAGGTCGGGAATAAGATGACTCAGTATAGCTGTCTGGGAGCATATGCATCATATAGCAGTGCCCCCTCTCTCCTCCCACCATGTCTGCATGCACACCCACACATGTGCACTAATTAGAATTTGAGATGGGGGGGTTAAGATTTTTTTTTTTTTAAACTAGTAACCTATTTGAACAAAAACCTGAACAGAATGCTCCCACGCTGGAACAATGAAGTAAGAGGGTGAGATGACAGGGAACCCAAACCCTGTGCCACTAAGGAAGAGGGCAAGTTGCTATTCTGGACTCAGGTAGCCCCACTCTGGCACACCTGCCAAGCATGCCTGGCTTGGCGGAGGAGCTCAAAGGATAGCAGGCCTGGAAGGGAGCAGACCTGTGCTTGAGGAACACCACGGGAGCCCTGCAGCCTGGCAATTCTGACAAGCCTGCCAAGGAGGGACTGGGGATAGTTTTTGAAGGTCAGACATTTTGTTTAGTGTTCAGTTCTTTAATTTACCCTCCAGGCCAAAGGGGGCTCTGAGAGAAAATGTCCCAGGAAGGGCAGCTGCATCACACTCCAAGATGTGGGCCTTAGCTGCCCACGATTGGTCCCTAGATCAGAGCCCACGGGAGAGGCCAGCCCTGGGCTCCCCTATCAACCCTTAAAGAAAGAACAATGATAGAGATCTATCCCTCTGCAGGGAACCTAGCTGGGGAAGGCCTTGAATGCACCAGAGTACATAAGAACATAAGAATGGCCATACTGGGTCAGACCAAAGATCCATCTATTCCAGTATCCTGTCTGCCGACAGCAGCCAATGCCAGATGCCCCAGAGGGAGGGAACACAATGGGTAATCCTCACGTGATCCCTTTCCTGTCTCCCATTTCCAGACAGTACCATATAGACAGAAAGTCCCTGGAGCCCTTGTAGGCATCTGAAGACTTCCCCATTATTAGACTTTCCTTCATGTAGTACCTCAAAAGGGGTGGACAGGAAGGCATAACCTGTCCAGAAGGCTGAATCATGGAATATCTGGATCACCACAAGATCTGGATACCTGCAAACAGGGGCACCAGGAAGACAAGGACCTGCCTCACCCTGCGTGAGCACTGGGTGACGACTGTGGCGAGTGATCCCCTTCACAAGGGAGGACATAGTAAGGTTGAGTTCATGTTGTACCTAGCATTGTGGTGGTGTATTCTGGTAAACCAGGAAAGAGTTATCCAGATTTTCCCAATACTGTATTTATATATTAGCACTCTAGCTTTACTAGTCATGCTCTCACTCTCTCGGTATTAATTTGTGGATCATTTGGGACACACCACGCCCCGATGATTATATGAATCCAGCAGCTGTGCAGAAACACTTAAGTCATGATCCTCACTGAACGCCTCATGAAAAACTCATCCTGCACTAAAGGGTAGGGACATGACTTGCTGATTTCTAATGCATGACTTGAGCTGACCATCAATTTGCATGAGAGTTTCAGGGGCCCAAGGTATCCCCCTCCAAACATGGCATTGCTTTTTTAAGACTAATTTGTGCTAGATGCATCCATTCCTGCCCTTTGAGGCATTCCAAAGAGATTAACAATAATTCTTCCTTCTAAAGAAATTCAGCTTCAATTTAGCCCTTAATGTTGTTTGCAATCATGGATTAATTCTCCCATCCTATTTCCATATTTAGCAGTAGCCTTTGTTGGTCACCTCCTAATTCGGGATCAAAGGAATCGCAGTAGAGTTAGGTTCAATTCACATAAGCACCCAAATGGACAGGTGTGTTAATACAAATTGTCTTATTTTGAGTCTGACAAACGGGTTGGTAATGTCCTAAAAACTGGGTCTCTTCAGATTTGATTTTTCTTGCTTCCAAAGGACTGGAAACATCTCAAAAGCAGACCTTTCTCATAGTATTTGTGCATGTCTGGTGATGCCCTCTATCAGGAAGTACTGAGACAAATGGACACTTTTTTCTAAACTTTTTTTTTTTCACATGTGAAAAGAAGTTCTGTTCAGATTCATTTGCATTCTGTGGTGAGGGTTTAGGCCAACTCCTATTTTAATTAAACTTGTCCCCACTACTAGGCCTCTTTTTCCCAGTGATCACCATCCTCTTTCTTTAAAGAAGAAATCCTCATGCTCTTTGATCAGCCTTTTTTCTGTCTATGCTGGGTCCTGTAGGGTTGTTTTTACAAAGAGGTGAAAACAGTATTCCACAAGTAGCCTTGCTAGCCCTTTTAAGCAAAATGAATATTTCACTAAAGAACTGTACAAATCGTCAGTCATGTTTTGTGGGGGTTGTTTCTACAGCTTCAATCCCCTAAGTTCCCACCCCCAGAATTTTGTTCAGAGCTTTGTGGCTGAACAAACCCAAAATGAAACTCAGCTGAAACGATCAAGTTTCCACTTATACCATATCAGAGCCATGCAAAACACGGGAGAGGAGGGGAAGGGTGTGGAAATCACACATTTTAAAAGGCTTTGGCATGAAGCCAGACATCATCCCAAGTTTGTGTGAAACTGGTCCTCTGTTCATTTGAGAAGTTTGCATCTCAACACACCTTTCAGCAAAATGATCAGAGTTTGCAACAAAAATTCAGAGCTAGGGGAGTTTCTCATGGAGCTTGAGGGTTTCTTTGCAAAAGTTTTGCACAGCTCTGCTCACACAAGACCATCACAGTTTATATAGTACCCCTGAATGTATGGATCCCGGAATGGTTTGCTTTCCTTCTATGCCAGAGCTGCTCTGTCATTCCACCCCCACATCCATCTCCCACTCCCTCAGTGACTCAGCCTCATTAGGATATCTTCCCTATTCTGGTTCCTCATTTCCAGCATGATTATGTTACATCACAATACATTAAAATGCACATCCCACACCTATGTAAATCATTCCTCTCCCTCCCTATCTAGCTCCTTTCCTTCTATCCCCTCCTGACCCTTTCCTGCCCCTGCCAAAGCAAGTTCAAGAGCTCTGTTTGGCAGTATTTAACATTCACTCAGATTCTGAACTGCAGTTCAGTTCAACCCTCTCTGTGCCACCTTCTGATTTGTTGTCTGCAAACACTGGGGCAAAGGGGGTTGTGCTCACATGCACATTTGGGGGAACAGCTGTTCTTCAGGACATCCATCCCTCCCACAAACAAAGAGTCGTGTGCATGAGCAAGATTATTTGTTCATCACCATACGCTCTTCTCCTGCTTAAAACAATTCAGGCAGGAGTGACTGCGTATTGTGTGTTAGGCGTGCCTAGGTTCCTCCAATAATACAAAAGTTTTCACCCACACTGTGGATTCTGTGTCGCATATGTCTCTAGGGGGATTGCAGGATGCACTGGGGTGTCCTAGTGAGAACAGAGCAACTCACATCTCAGCAGGAGTCTTGGCAGCATGTGGGCTGCAAGTAGCAGAGAGAACAGGTGCAGAGAAGGAAATGGAGGCCGCTATAAAAGGTGGTGGGAGAGAAGATTAATTCCTGCACATAGTCATTGCTTCTCCTTGCCTTCCTGGGGCAACATGTGGTGGAGACAGGGTTGGGAGAGATGTCTCTGAGCTGGGGAGTTTGGTGAAGGGGAGTTTGGTGGGAGATTTTAGGTATAAGTCCAACAGAGATCAGTAGGGGGAGAGAGGGCTTTCTGAACTTGAGCTTCAGGGGTACACATGGGGGAAAGTTGAAAGGCTGGCATGATCAGGCTGGAGGACAGAAGGAGGAAGGGTTTCGCTGCCCAGGTAAGAGAGGGTGCTTTGAGCTGTGGTACTACTGGATAGGAATAGGGAGTGATTACTGCATCTGGTGGTGTCAGAGAGAAAGCGGGAGGGATTTGAAATAGAAGGTATGAACAGAGTATACTTAAGGAGGGGTTTCCAACCCCATCCCTAGGATCAGCTTTGCTCCCTACTAAATTCTTTGCTTGCAATCCATTGCTGTGGATTAAGAGAAGACTGTTAATATCTGGCACATGATACTGTGTGCCTTTCATAACCTACTCTTTTTTTAAATTCATGATTAAATGGAGTACTCCTGAAGATGAGGGACAGGAAACACTGTGTAGAGCAAGGCATGCTATAAGCAAACTTCCATGGGATCTTTTCAAACAGTTTTGCCATTTCCTCTGCAAACATGCCTCCATTCTGACCCATTCCACCCACTGCTATTCTAATCCTGAGGCCTGGGTAGGGCAATGGAAATCAAGCCCAGTTGAATTGTGATTTTGTGTGTGAGAGACATGCACGTGCGCGCGCGCACACACACACACACACACACACACACACCCCCAAGGATAGACTTTGAATTCTGGGTGTGACAGATTGGAAACTTGCCCCCCTCATCCAGGGTGCCCCCTGATAAGCTGGGGTTCTTCTGAATTTGCCTGCTCCACCAACCTGGGCTTCCTTACCTTGCCCTTGCTATGCCAGACCCTCGAGTCTTGTCTGGCACACTCCCAGGTAAGGCTATACCCAGCTGCAGACAGAGACTGAAATCTGCTCTGTGTGGGAAGATTTAGCTTGGGGATTTACCCAGCAATCACATGCACACCTCCTGTGAGGTATAAACCCAAAACAATATTGTCTTGTGCTGTACAGAGAGATCTGCACAATGCCAGCTCATAAAAATCACCTCCTCCCTCAATGTGGAGGGAGTATGCACAGCTTCCCACCCTACCTCCATTCCTCAGATATGAATTGTACAAACTGGGATTTGGAATAAACAAAGAATAAATGCATTAACTACAAAAGATGAATTTTAAGTGATTATAAGGATTAGCAAACAGAACAAAGCAGATTACTGAGCAAATAAAATAAAACATGCAAACCGAGCTTAATACACTAAAGAATCGGGTTACAAATATTCATTTCTCACTCTAAATGTTGTTTTAGGCAGGTTGCAGAGCTTCTGCAGCTCAGAGTTCCAGTTATTTCTCTTCACAGGCTAGACTTCTGTCTCAGCCTGGACTCAGTCCTTGCCTTTCCCCAGCTTAGTTCCTTTTTGTCTTCAGGTGCTGTGAATAGTCTTCACTCTTGAGAGAGAAGGCAATGGAGAATTGCCCTGATATACTTTCTTCTTAGACCTAAGAATAAGATTTACATAAGGCAAGAATCCTTTGTTTCCAGTGGAAAAATACCAGTATGTCCAAGATGACATCCTCACATGGCCTTGCAGCGTCAAAGCCACCATGAGACGAGGTTTATTTGCAAGGCCCATAGGAAGGAACTCCAGGAAGATGAGAGACCAACTTCTTCACAAATTCAGTGTCTTTTCCTAATGGGCCACTCAAGCTGAATGCATCTGATCTGGTGGACATTTCCCAGATGCAACCACAGTTGTAATTGTTACATAATCAATATTCCTGACTTCAGATACAGAAATGATACATGTATACAAATTCAGTAAATCATAACCTTCCCAAGGATTTCTCACATGATCCATCTTGCATAAAATACATCTTTGTTATGCCATATTTATATCAGAACAATATGGAGGGTAGCATCACACTAGGGCTTCAGGTTGAAAGGTCTGTCCATTAACTGCTTTGCAGACCCTTTAAAAATGTCTCTAGTCAAATGGCTCTCTTTTGAATTTGCATTGTACTATTCAGCTTCATGAGCTTCAGAAAACGTGAGTTGGAACCACATCATCCCACACTCAGGTGGAACATATGCACAGTATATCTATTCTCTTTTCACAAACCAATATATACAGTATAAGCCTTGCCCAGGTAAAACATCATCTGAGAGAAACAGTGCCAAGGGAGATGTACATAGAAGAAAGAGGAGAATTATCCATTCACCTCCACAGACTTTTTGGCAGGTTGCAAATATCACACTCTCCCAGGGGCTAGGCTGTTAGGCCTGGAAAGATGCTCAGATATTACAGTGATGGCACCACATAATTAGACTGATTGATAAGAGAGAAGGGAAGGCTGATCATTCATAGAACAGAAAAGGCATGAGTAATGGCAGTGCAGCATTCTCCACCCCACCTTGCCAATATGACTGTCATCTGAGCCAAAGGCACATTTCCCTAAAGATAAATGGACACCCAGCCGTTGAACCCATTTGAGGCTGGGCCTCTCTGCTGAGACAGCCAAAAAAGGTGCCAATGACTATTAATTGTGGTGGTGGTGGTGGTGGCAGTTTTGCAGTGTTGATAATACTTCTCTATGAGAACTGATTCTTTATCAAGAGAGTCGGGTTTACTCTGATTTACAGTTTGAAATACTCAACTTTAGCATCCTCCTTCATACTTCTCTGCTATCTCAGAAAATGTGAACAAACAAATCCCAAGTAGAATTGGAAATCTGTTTTTTGCACACACGTGTTAAATTGTCTAATGCACCTGCCAGTAATGGCATAATTTCAACCTTTCCTCCCATCCTATCCCGCTATTATGCTCTCCTGGAGAAAACCTCCTTCATTATCACAGAGGGACACCTACTTGAAGTCAGCTCTGAGCCACATTTGCTCCCCTACCTCTGTCCTTTCAGTTACAATTGTGGGGTGGGATCTCAATTTGCAGACACCTGAGGAGAGTGAGATAACATGCTCATCCTGGAAGTGTCTGACTGCATCACCCACTGGAAGAATCTTGTTGTCTTGTCAATTTAGTTTTCAATTCAAAACATCTTTCTTGCTTGCCTTTATGGGTAATATACACTACCACCCATCTACTTGCTATTACCCTTTCCCTGTCAGTCAGCTTCTTTCGACTACAGATCTCATGCTGAGGGACGGTATGTGAGTACATGCCAGATACCTGCTTCCACCCCCACCCCCCCTCCAAGCTGCTATCTCTGTTTCAGATTTTAAAGTAAACAAAAACAAAAAACAAAAACCTTTCAAACCTGAACCAAGTTTAACTTACGCCCAAGTTTGCTGGGAGCCTGAAAATAGCTCTGAAAGGTATAAACGGTGCTGTTCTTCTCAACCGTGTGTTAAGGCAGATGTCCAATAATTACTGGAATGTCCCCATATTATGAACTGTTCACAGCATATAAGAAAAGACAAAACATAAACTGTTCACACATCAGTCTGAATACATTCTGCCTTCCTGCGCGTGGGGGAAGGGGTGGGGATCCAGGACTGCACTGGCTCCAGCTGCTCAAGTGGCACGTGCTGCCATGGGGAGCAGAGGAGCAAGGCATGTGCTGCCCGAGAGGTTGGGGCTGGCGCAGTCCAGGACTCCCCCTCCCCCCCCCCCCACGTAGGAAGACATCAGGCATGCGATGCACCAGTGTTTCAAGTACCGCGCCGCTGTTTGGGGGATGGGGAAGCAATCTGCACACTTCCTGGGCCTTGGCATGCAGCTGCAGGATCCCCAGGTATCAGTCCCTGTCCCCTCCCCCGCACCCAGACCCCCACAAATACCCTGTCCCAGCACCCATTGGCACCCTGTCCCCTTCCCCAGCACACATTGGCACCCTTCCCCAGAACCCTGTCCCAGCACCCACAAGCACAGTTGGGGCCACATTAGTGAGGTTTGAGGGGTTGGGAGGGGTTGTGTTTTTGTATCTCACTTGTGTGGCCCTGACTGACTTTTCTGTGGGCCAGTGACCCCTGACTCAAAACAGGTTACCCGCCCTTCTCATAAATAAAGACGATGCTGAAACCTTTTGTGTTTGACATATTTTATTTAAAAATGAAGCCTGGCCAACAAGCCCCCAAGTCCTCATCTGGCCACAGCACTATAACACTCCTGCACCCCCCACCCTGTCTCCAAATCTGAGCCTCTTATACACTGGAACCCCCTGTCCTAAGCATCTTACATCCCCAAACTCCTGCACTCCCACATCCTCAATCTTCTGCCACAGCATTCCTGTACCATCAACACACTGCAAATCTGTGTCCTGAGCCCATCATACTCCCAGCCTCTCTGCCCTGAGTCCCTCACACCTCAAACTCCTGCACCCTCACATCCACAAGCCTGTGGCTTGCTCAGTATCCCAACCCTCCACCTGAGCTCAGCACTCCCCAGCCTGGAGCCCCCTCCCTTAGCCAGCATCCCCTTCTCCATATTCTCCTGCATCCAAACTCCCTCCCAGAGCTTGCACTTCTCACTCATTCTAAATCCCTCATTCACACCCCAGAGCCCGCACCTCCTGTCTCAACCCATTGAGGGTACAGCTAGACCACAGGAGTTTTTCCAGCAAACACGTTCTTTTGGCAGCCCCTGTATTCCTCGTTCCATAAGGAATGAGGGGGCTTCCAAAAGAAGGGGGTTTTCCAACATTTGGCCCAGTCTAGATGGGTCAAATGTCGGAAAAATGTCTTCTTTCTTTTTTTCACTGCTGAAAAAAAGCAGCAGTGTAGCCGTACCTGAGAGTGTATAAGGGCCGGAGATAGCAAGTGATGGAGAGAAGGGGAACAGAGAGGGCGGGGCCTCAAGGAACGGGTGGGGTTTGGGGGAAGGGATGGGGTAGATCTTGGCTTGTCCTGACATTTAAAAAGTGATCTTGGGTGTAAAAAGTTTGGAGACCACTGCTCTAGACTCTGTCTCACTATTTCCTTCTCATTGGATTCTATACAGCCAAGTTTAGAAGTTGAAAGATATAAAGTACTATTCATGAAAGTGTGAGTTTAAGAGTTTTTGGTGCAAATGTATTGGGTTTTTATTCTAAGAAAGAAGGTACAGAACAAAACAGAAAGAGTCACCCAAATAAACACAAGCGCGGATGTACAACTCATGCACACACGCAAACTATCAGACATCAACACTCCAAAACAAAGATGGGACCAAAGGAGAAAACAGATGCACATTTGTGCACTGGCTCTACATTGCATTTAAGACTCTGAAGCCACCATCATTTTTAGACTCCTGTAGTGGTCATGCAGGAGTAATCTGTCACCCCATTTGCAGGAATAGCTCCTCATTTCTATCTTCTATTTATACATTTCTCTGGTTTTGTGGAACACAGCATTCTTGTCCCAGACCCACATTTTAAGAGAAGCTTGTACTATTGCCCAGTGCAATTTTTGCTGATCACACTACCACAAATCAGAACAGTAAGTGTTCTTTTTTTTTGCCACTTTCAACAACTGGAAAAATCTCACACTCATGCACAGAATAGAACCAAACTGGCAAAAATCTGGCTGCCAGATAGCAAAAAAAAAAAAAAAACCAAAAAAAGCAACCCCCTCACACACAACTAATGGATTATATATTTCATGGCTGTTAGGTCATATCCATAAAATAGAATATTTTTATAGTACAAGAAAGACCCCCGAATAACTTTTGCAGCATCTCATTCATTTATATAGAATTTACTTTCCTACTACATTCCTGGCATCTGGGAATCTTAGTTTTCAAAACAAAGCAAATGCTAAGACTGCTTATGTGGATAGCTAAGAATGCCAGTTTTAATTGATAGGACTGCAGCATGCAATGAAACTAAAGTCAACTGTAGTGGCCATTTAGCTTTCACATCACAATCTCCGTCTCTATCCACTATCAAAATCAAAGTAGAAATTTAAAACACATTGCAAGTATCTCTCTCCTGTTTTACCTGTTCCTTATGTATGGGTAGGAAGTTTAGAGATGGGGTCCAATTGTCCTGTATCTTGTGTAATCATTTGCGTCCATTCAAAGGGAGCAAAAAAAGCTATCAAATCTGAATGGTAGCATTTCTAGCCACTCTACACTGGTGTCAGGCACAGGGCCCAACCCAGTGACAACTGATGTCACTGGAAGTTGTGATGCACCAAGCCAACAGCAATGGACCAGTCATTGTGGGCCCAAGAGACCATGCCCACTTTCCCCTGCTGCGCATACTCTAGGTGGAAGAGCCAGATAAAAGGAGGCAGGGCCCAGTTCAGGTGGGGCTGGCTGCAGAAGAGGAAGGAAGTGCACTCCAGGTTCCTGTAAAACTGCCTCTCCAGGCAGTAGAGACTATGCTGCAGATGACTCTCTGTCTGTGGAGGTGCCCAGGACACAACTGAGGTGCCCAGCTGAGACGCCCAGGACACAAACTTATGGTAAGAAGTGACCCAGGGAAGATAGCAGAAACTGCCCAAACCCCTAATGGGCAGTTCCCTTCATATGGGCCTGGGTCAGAACCCAGTGGGGAGGATGAGAAGGGTTTCCACTATCACGCATTATGGGCCACTAGGTGCCGATGCTGTCTGCTCTCAGTCCCAGTTCAGAGGTTTAGGGACCATAGACTGTGTTTTTGGACTGATGGTCATTCTGCCCCATCCAGTGGGCCAGACCATCATTTGTGGATGTTGGTCCCAACCCAGAGGCTCAAGGGCTATGGGCTGTTTGTTTATGCCAGGGAACAGGAGCCCACCTTGCTGCAACTCCCAGAATTAGCAAGGAATCCTGACAACTGGGTGATGGGGGGGTGCCTACCCCCTAGGGGGGCAACTGGGATGGCCTGGCTTGGCATCACAGAGACCTCATCACACGTGGTAGAGAACATGGGCTTCAGTCGGGTCCTGCTAAGAGTTCATGAGAACCCCACAGACACCATGAATACCAATAAGATATTAAAATGGATGTGGAAAGCCAGCAGCAACTGGCTGCCCACCAACAAGCCCATCTACTACAGTGAATGACCACCCAGCAGCAACAGTTGGCCCATCACCAAGAACAGCAGCAGCAGTTGATTAGGGATGGCATGGGAGAGACTATCAAAACTGATAGTCTCTCTGCAGGTCAATGGCAACCAAGCATCTGGGCATGTTGACCCAGGTTGCAGCTAGACCCTCATATGAGCCAGTCAGACAGAGGCCCCTTTTATACTTCCAGTGCATCCATGGGAAGAGGTAGCCAGACCCTGTTGTTAAGATAAAGCTAAAGGTGGGCCATCACAAGGAGTTATACTGGGTCAGCCTGGCCAATAGGCTCGAGTACTTCACAGTCCTAGGTTGCAAATGGTGCTGGTTTGGGGAGGTCATGCAAGAATGGGGTCCAAGGTCTGCGAATACACCTTCCATTCTGTCAAGAGCCAGTCCTTTTTCACTCCGATTTTTCAAAGATTTATATTCCAAAGGGATGCTTCAGAGGTAGGCTTACCACAAGAGCATGACTGGAGGAACACTCAGTGCTCTGACTAGAAAGTTATTCCTTCACAAGACAAGGTATTTAATGATAGAAAGAGACACTGGCTGTGAAATGGGCCGTTCAGGCCATAGGGTAGTATATTCTGGGGAATCACTTCCAGCAAATCAGAGATCATGTGCCTCTCTGGGCATGTCTACACTAGGAAATTATTCCAAAATAACTAAATACGAAATAATAACTCCGAAACAACTACTTCGAAATAAGCTTATTCCCCCAGGAAAGCAGGAGTACAGATTTCGATATAACCAGTCCGTTATTTCAAGATAACAAGCTTGGTAGTATGGATGCTCTGCTTCTGATGTTGAAATAAGGGGGGTTATTTTGAAATAACTCCCTAGTGTAGACCAGGGTTCTGATGGCTCCATTCCATGAAGGACATGAATGCCACGATTATGAGATGGTACCTTGTCCTCCAGCCCTATGAATTTGTGGCATTTCACTGTCCAGGCCAAGCACATACAAATGCAGGGAAAAAAGAGAGAGGGACGAGGGGGGACCCCCATCTGGTCTTTGCTTGATTGGGAGGATGTGTGATGGGGTGTACCAACCTGGCACTGAGCCAAATACTGTGGGCCTCCTTTCTCCTGCTTTGGATGCTCCAAGTGGAAAAGCCAGATGAAAGGAGGCAGTCCAGCTCAGTCGGGGCTGGCTGTGAAGAAGGAAGGACTTTTCCCGCAGGTTCCTGTAGAACTGACTGCGACACTGCCATGGACCCAGACTATGCTGTGGATGTCTCACGAGCTGCAGACACTGATGGGGGAAGCCAAGACCCCACCAGTTAAGGAGATGCCCAGGACATAACTTGTGGTAGGAAGAGCCCCAGGGAAGGTAGCAGAAGGGGGACTTCCCCAATTTCATAGGACCCTCGGTCAGAAGCTGGGGGCAGGGTTGGATTCCCCAAACGCACCCCGCAGGCCACCAGGCATGACTGCTGTCTGCTCTACATCCCAGCCCAGAGGCTTAGGAGCTATAGACTGTTTTTTCTGCACTACCTAAGGGCTATGAACTGATCATTGTTCTGCTACATTCCAGGGTGGTTGCAGTTGTCAGTTGCAGTTGTCAGTCCCAGTCTGGAGACTCAGGGGCTACCGAAGTAGAAATAGAAACTCATGATTTCCTTGCTCCCAAACATATCCGTGCTTGCTTCATTAGATTATGTGGGTTCCAAATTACTTAGGGTACATCTACACAGCAGGGCTAACGTCAAATTAAGCTATGCAACTTCAGCTACCATTTGCGTAGCTTAAGTTGAAATAGCTTAATTTGGCTTTTGGCGCTGTCTGCACAGCAGGAAGTCAAAGGAAGAACACTCTTCCTTCGACTTCCCTCGCTCCTCATGAAATGAAGGTTACCAGGAGTTGGAGTAAGAAGTCCTCCAGCTCGACATTATTTCAAAATTAAGGCTTGTGGTGTAGACTCTCACTACGTTATTTCAGAATAACGTCAGTTATTCCAAAATAACGCTGCCATGTAGACATACCCTTGCTGAATTTCTCAATCTAAAATGGCCTTTTTCCTTCCCCGCAACCACCTTGATCACAACATATTTGGCATGACATTTCTTTGAAAAATTTTAAGTGTCTCTAAAATGAGCAAGTTTTACAAACTCAAAATCTGATACATTTTAATCAAAAAGAGAAACCTGTTTCACCCAGCTCCCACTGAAGTATACCACACTCTTGGATAAAATGGAATCTTGTATATTTACCAGACCCATCCACTAACACTATCAGAGAAGACTGGCATGGATGAAGAAATGTGCTGTGAATCAAACAAACCCAATGCTCTGTGCTCGTTCCCAATGGCTCACCCAACAGAGTAGCTGGCATTTTAACAAGATGGTAGCTCTTGCACTAGAGAAAAGGAGAGACATGGAGATCAGAAGGATAAAACAAATTTCATTTGTAGGGCAGGTCAAATTTGGGACCTCTTACCCCTATTATTGTCCCTTTAACACGTTTTTCTCTTGACAGCATAAACTCATAGGAGATGAAGAGTAATATTGTACAGAGCCTGCTAAATCCTTTGCCATACTCCAGCACTTCTAGTGATTCATAACATCCAACTAAAGCAGTTTTAGACCTTGAGACAGTGAGAGAGAATGTCTCCTAATATCCTCCCTTAAACATCACCACAGAGGTCACCATGAATTGTTTATAAAGTAAACCAATTTCTGTTTGTATGTTACATGTACACTATTATTATGCACAAATAAACAGTATATTACACACACACCTGTCCAACCTCCTTGCATTCCAAGGATGCTTTTCTTTCCACCGCTCCCACATTCCAGGGGAGCTCAGCAATACCCCAGCCTGGGTACTTGCGATTCCAACCGTGTGTGTGTGTTTTCCTTCTCCACTGCTCACTCCATGTGCTGTCACTGACAATGGAAGGAAAGCAATGCACTCTGAAATATTACAGGAACTTCCCTGTGACTGCCCTGTGCATGAGTTGGGGGGGAAGGGGGAGCAGATACCTCCTGTGCTGTCATTAGAACTGTTGTCATAACGACAGACTACTTCCCTTCCTAGGTTTTTTTTATTATTATTTTTGGTCTGTAGATGAGTAGTAATAACGTTTAAAAAGGAACAAACCTCCTTAGACAGTTTTTTTCCATGGAGGACCTGACTCCACATGGATATCAGGAAAATGGACAGGAACTGAAGGTTCAAAGACACACACTCTCTAAAGAGTGCCTCAGACTTGAAATCTTACTGAGTTCTACCGGAAGTAGTAAAAAAGGCACCAAAAACTAAAAGCATCTGGAACATCAAAAAGTTAAGTGGGAGGAGGAAGACCACATTTCCCTATGCTGAATATGGGGCACCTTCGTAAAATTACTCACATTCAAGAGAGTTAAACAACGATGAATCAGAACTATGAAGTACAAACATTCACATTGTCGTTAAGTTGATTTGACTGACTCCGGTTAAAAAGAAATACTATGTAGTTGGATTCTTATGGGAAGAGGTCACACACACATCTCATGGGGGGAGTGAATAAACAAACAACCCTCCCTGCCCAGCACGCTCCTCCCTTTGTTCCTGGCAGGGCCCCCAAGATGGACCCACCTCACCAAGTGTCTGGTGCTGTATCTTCCCAAAGCAATGCCTGGGGGGAGGTGCATGGTCCCATGCTCCCCCAGATGTCTGCCAGGGTTCACACCAGAACATGGTCAGTAGCAGTCTTTTGGCACCGTGCATAAAGGAAGGGATGGGAGCTGCTCCCATGTCTTTGCAGAACTCATCCCTTCCTGCCTGCATAATACTGAAAGGCAACTAACACCTCCAGGCTGCTGCTGGCCAGTGACATAACCCAGTTGCCTCTTGTCCCCCAGCTACTGTGCGGACACATGTTGTGCACCAAGACCCAGTGAAGCCCCAGAGCCTGGCGAGAGAGGTGGCTCAGCCAGACGAGGGTGCCTAGGGGATGGAGTAGCTCTGCGCTCCCTGGGGGCAAGACCCAGAGCAATGGGGAAGCAGGCAGGTAAAGAAGGGTACTAAGCCCCTGCAGGTTCAGGGTGTGAAAGCAATTTCCAGACTGTTCCCCACCCCTATGCCAGAGTTGGCACACAGCAAGGGCTGCACTGATGGACCATGAGGACAACTGGATTAACCCCGCATACCCACAAGCCTTGCACACCCACCCCCATCATTAGCCACTGGATCCCCATCTTACTGCTGGTGAGTGGGCAGCTGGCAAGCAGGAATACTGGGGAGGGGGGGGTTGCGCCATACATCACCAATTCTTCACCACTGAGATTCTCCAGTTCTATGTTGCCTGGTATTATCTTTATGGTCCAATTCAGTCTTTTCCAGAAGGGAAACCTGCAGAACTAAGCTCTTTTCAATGCACATATGACAGAATTCTTGTTCTCATCAGGAGCTAAGAGTACCACCATCTTTGCTATTCTCCCAGATCTTACAAACTCAAGTTGCAAAGCAGCCTATTCTGTTTCTTGCTAGAGTTTAGCACTGCTCCAAAGGCCACGGAGCCAGGTCAGCTGATCAGCAGCTAATGCCTTTTTCCCCACGATCCATGCCATCAACCACCATTCTTTATTCATCCATACCAAGTAAATCAAAGAAACCACAGACCTATGCTTTCAGTGCTGACCTTCATCTATTCTTTCACTTGAATGAATGCTGTGTCTGCTAGAAGTGACCACTCCAGTACATGGAGAGGATCACTGTACCCAGAGAAGTACCTACAGAATAGAGCATGCCCCAATCTCTGTCTAACGCATTCTACCATTCTTACATATGGATATATAAATCCTTATCTTCTCTCAGGGTCTGTGAACTATTCTGAAATATTTCCATTCAGCATTTTTTTTCCAAACAGCTTCTTAAAATGTCTTTTTATTTTAAAAAAGCCAAAGCTGACTCACTCTCTAGTGCAGGATATTCTCTGACTCATTTTTTTAACTCTTTGGTCTTAGTGGCTTATTTCAGTCAGTGGCTGGCTCACCCACAGTTATATTGCATATGAAGAGGGCAGGGAAGGGAAAAGGGAACATGCTTTAACCATTCCTTTATTTCCAGCCCATTGAGAAACACCCTCAGGATAAAACTGCACAAAAAGGGAAAATAGTATAGCATCTAGAGACCCACTGAATATAAGAAAAGAAGTGAAAACTAGGCAAAGACAGAATTTTTATCTTCCATATCCCAAAATTCAGATGAAAAGGAAAACTCCGCATGGGAGCTATTTTGCTTGAAGGGATTCTTTTTCTTCATTAGCTTCATCAGAATGCTCAAAATAAAACTAAACAACATAATTCAAAAATAAAACGACAAAGAAACAAACAATTTTGCATATATCTCGGAGCATAATTTAGCCCTTGGTGCTAGTAAAATATACCATACTGACAGCCCAAAAAACACTAAGGGCCTGGAGTAAACTGCAATCACTTACTTCTGGCCTGAATTTTATGTTTAGCCATTGAACAGGGACACCACACGCAGTAGTAATCTAAAGCTCCCTACCAATGTCCCACATCCCTGGCTGGTGTGGCCCCTGATGCATCCCCAGAATATAGAACACTTCGGTACTTGTGAAAAGGTGTGGGAGTATCTCATCTATATGACATCACTTTCATTACCTCACCCATGCAAGATGGTGTGAGGTCACACCAGCCAGAGCGGAGCAGTGCGTTGTGCAATGTGGTGTCCTCGGTGCATCCACAATGACACTGGACAAAACCATGTCCAGTTTTCTATCAGTACTGGACAGGATCAACCTTACAAAAACATGACTTTTTAAATGAAAATGGACAAATGGCCTGCCAAACCCTGAATCTGGAAGGCTCAGAAGGAATCAGTAATTCCAATTTCCAGGGATTTTCAAAGGAGCCGAAGGCTATGTTTAGACTACATTCCTCTTTCGAAAGAGGAATGTAAATTAGGCAATCGAAAGTGCAAATGAAGCGCGGATTTAAATATCCCACGCTTCATTTCCATATTCACGTCCAAGCGCTTTTTTGAAAAAGAGTTTTTCAAAAAGTGAAAGCGCAGTCGAGACGGGGTTCTTTCGGAAAAAAAAAACCTTTTTTGAAAGAACTCGTACTCCTCATTTCTTCTGGAGTACAGGTTCTTTCAAAAAAGGGGGGGTCTAGACTGCACTTTCACTTTCGAAAAACCCTTTTTTGAAAAAGCACTTCGATGGGAGTATGCAAATGAAGCGTGGGATATTTAAATCCGTACTTCGTTTGCACTTTTGATTTGCCTAATTTACATTCCTCTTTCGAAAGAGGGATGTCGTTTAGACATGCCCTCAGTGTCCTGGAGGCCTGGGTCCTATTAAAATCCAGTGGGAGTTGTCCACCCTTTAGTATACTTTGAAAAATCCCAGCCCTAGTCTCCCCGGCCTATTCAGCTTTGGCCTAGCTTTAGAGTCAACAAAGAGGCCAAACAAATATAGCAATATTTTCTTTTCTGGATATTTGTCCACTAAGAACTAGTCAGAAGCCACTGATGCCCCTCACATATTATTTATTATTATGAATTATTTGTATTTGAATTACCTATAAGCCCTATTCATGGACCAGGTCCTCATGATGCTCAGCACCAGCAGGGCTGACAGCCACCATGGGCCCTGGGGAAGGTGTAGGGGTGCTGGCTCAGCACACACACACCCCAGAAAGGGTGGAGCCCAGGGTGGAAGGGGCAGGGCCAAGAGCAGTCAACATGGTATGGCACTTGAATGACAATTCAAAGGGACCCAGAGCTCCAGCTGCCGTAGTAGCAGTGGCCAGGAGCTCCGAGTCCCTTTGACTTTCCAGGCCCCAGGGCAACTGCCCCCTTTACTGCCCCTGCCCCCATCAGTGGGCCTGCTCAGCACTGTACAAACATCACACAAGGACAGTTCCTGCCACTATACTGCATTCAGGTTGCAACAGCACTTTGTCTTTACTACCTAGGGACAGATGGAAGCTTGTGACCTAGAAGATACAAAGCTCTACAGGCCAAAATAAGTGCCTCAATTTATCCCCAGAGCAAAAAGCAGATTTCTTAAGTGGGCTGGTATTTTTTCAATCCTGGTCTTATTAAATAAAATTAAAATGATAGTAAAAGAAGAGGGAACAGTTAAACAGAACAGGCATTTATTTAAAATAACAGACAGAAGCAGCATTAAGCTTTGCTTTGTCTGTTGGGGTTTTTTTGCTGGGGAGGGGGGGAAGGTAAGAGGAATCAGTCATCCAAAAGAGTGGTTTTTTGCTTCTAGCAATTTTCGCTATTTATTAAAGGACAGAAAAAAATACCCTGTGCTATCATAGTTCCTTTCTGCTTTGACAAAAGAAGTTAAAACCCATGCCTGCTGCTCTCACATTTTTATGGTTGGGTTTTATTTTGTGTTTGTTTGTTTTCATTTTGTTTTAATTCCATTTTAGTTTCTAGATCTCCCTGAATTCCCAGGCTTGTTATTTAATGGACATTTTTGTCAGCCAAAGCAGACAAGCTGTTCCCTATAACTAGATGTTGGCACGTGGAAGAGGTTGTGACCCTCAAATGCAAATTCCTGAGATGCTTACATTCTGCTCAGCCTAAGATGAGAGTGAGTGAAAGGTTGCTACAACCTGAAAATCTATTTGGTGTCCTGTTTGAAAGGAGTGCCGCTCTCTAGCCAGTTCCTTATGGACAAGGGAGCCACATTACAAATTCTGCTACCACAATTCACATCTTTGTTGGCAGTCTCAGTCTGAGACCAGAGCCTAAATGAACAATGAGGTTCAATTTTCTTTTTGCAGATGAGATAGTCAAGGCGCAATTTATCACACAGCTCCAAAATTTACCATGTGACTGTGACCACTCTTGAATAGCATCATCACCACAAATTCAAAGTCATGTATACATACTTTCTCTTGTTAACAGTGTTATACACAGAGGTATACATAGCTCAAGTTTAGTATTAATATGTGTTTATCTGGTGCCCTACACACAGTATATACAAATAAAGACCCAAAAGGTCCATATTAAACTAATAAAAATACTTTCCTTCCCACCAAGAATGTAACACTCCATTCTTTTAACCCATAACATTGGAAAACGCCTGGGGAAATAAGTAGTAGGTCTTGGGGCATGTCTACACTAGGAAATTATTTTGAAATAACTAAATACGAAATAATACCTCCAAATAACTACTTCGAAATAAGCTGATTCCCCCAGGAAAGCAGGAGTACAGAATTTGAAATATCGGGCTTGGTAGTATGAACGCTCCGTGTATTATTTTGAAAGAAGTGTAAACCAGGGCTTGAAGATAACAAGCTCTATCAGAGAAAGTGGAGAGCCTAGCAAAGCAAGTAGAGAGCCAAGCAAACTCAGCAAAGAAAGTGGAGAGCCAAGCAAACTCAGCATTCAGTACAACCTTCTCCCAGTCCCCTCTGGCCCAAACCTACACACTCTTCACACAGGTGCCTCAGATAATCTCAGGTGCTGCTGTTGCTCATAAGGAGAGGGATATGGGGTAAAATCCTGGCTCCACTGAAATCAGTAGCAAAACTTCCATTGACTTCAATAGAGCCAGGATGTCATGTCTCTGAGGCAGCCAGGTTCCAACTACTTAGGGATTTATAGGTGCAAACACCACCTCAGATTGCACCTGGAAGTGGAAACAAATCAGAAGCCAGCATAGAACACACAGTATCCTCTCTGCAAGTTGCACCACTGAGCTCTAAGCATGTGGCCACACCAGCTAAACTTTGTGAGTGCCTTTCACATGGCCATCCTTGTGATTTTTGGCACCCTACAAAGCCTGAGCACCTATACCCTCCATCCCTGGGGTGGGGAGGGGGGGCAGCCACTCCATGGAGCTGGGCTGTGCTCAGAGCTGCAGGGGCAGGGGAAGGGTAGGGAGGCTGGTGCAGGAGTAGGTAGACTGAGTGGCACAGCCGGCTGGAGCTGCCCCTGGGAGACAGAGCAGGCAGAAGGGGGAGCAGAACAGCTGGCTGCAGCTGTGAGCCAGTAGGTAGAGCAAAGGGAGCAGCCTGCCAGAACTGCAGGCTGGCAAGTGGAAGAGGGGGGTAGGGGATTGGGGCAGGGAGATCAGAGTCCAGGGGATTGGGTGCAACAGGGCTGGCAGGTGGAGCAGAGGGCAGGAAACCAGGGGATAGGGTCTGACATGGCTGGGAGGTGAAGCAGGGTGCTACCCACAGCATAGGGCAGTACTAAATTTGAAGTGCCACTGGTGCCCCAAATTTAGTGGTGCCCTATGCAGCTGTGTATGCTGCGTATGACTAAGGGTTGCCCTGTTTTCACCCAGACCCAAGGAGAACACTCATGGTACTCTAATCTCCAGCTGACAAACACTTGGAGCACTAAACCCAGAGCTGCATCCACTGAAGAGTTTGCAATTTCCTGGTGCAGCCCAGGTGGAAAAAAAAGTGCAACCTCTACTCTCCGGATATCCAAAAGTCATTGAGGATTCAACAAAATTCTAATTTGCAAAATTATGTAACAAAAGGTAGATAAGCCTGCTCAACCAAGGGAGCTGAGATACACTCTGGCGTTTCCTCTGTTGGCATTCCAACACGTACATTCTGATCCAGGATGAACATCAGTCGGATCCTATCATTCTGTAAAGAACCACACAGAGTTAATTCAGCAGAGCCTGGGTTTCTAGTCTTTGTCTTGCTATCAGACCCTTACTGGCAGCATTTGCTGTTGTACCACCAGCATTCCAGCCTGGTCTGGACTTTGCACATTCTCACAACCTTAGAGCACAGAGTTTCCCAAAATGTCTGAGCTTTGCAAAATCGCCAGGCTTAAAATGAGAAGGAAAAAAGTTTAAAAAAATAACCATACTGCAGACCTCTTGAGCAGCTCAACTGGAATGCTATAGGGCCTGAGGAGTTTCTATAGTAACAGCCCTCCATTATTCCTCTAGTGGAAAGTAAATTTTGCAAAAGAAGTCAAACAGCATGCTTGGAGAGCACCTTATGACTGGGGCTCCCTCCCATTTGAATGCTACTGGGCTGGATATTTAAATTCTGCTTGGAAAAATAAGAGTTAAAATATATTTTTGAAAGATGCAGATGTCAGATGGCAATTAGCACCATAGAATCAAAGGTTGCTCTGCTTGGGAGAGTCAACTGGCTGGCCTCCCTATCTGGCACAGAAATCTACCCACAAATTTCTACCCTGTAGCTGAACTAGAACAGCTAAAGTGGCCCCTTTTCCCTGAGCCTCTACATCTATGAAAGAGAGAAGGGATTTTTCCAGAGCACTATATCTTATCCAGTAGGGTTGAAGGTAAGTGATGCCAAACACACAGGGAAAGTGATATGTGCCGATCTGGCAATCAGGGGAGAAGAAAAGAGGGTTTTCCCCCACATTGGGGAGGATGGGCAATCCAACTACTCACAGCATTACATATTACTGCTCTCTAAACACTTTGCAAAGTTTGGTAGGCATTGTTAGAGCAGAATCCTTGGATCCCAGGTCCTACAATCAGAGAGGACAGATGGAGCGTGAGGAAGAGTAGCAGGCAGCAAGTATCCCAATGTGCCTTCTATTGCTGTGTGACAGATGCCAATTGGGCAAAGATGGGCTGCTTCAATTGGGAGGAAGATCAAGGGCTCCATAGAAGACAATCGAGAATCTATAGTGAAATGGTTGGGCTAAGTGAAAGAATTGGTCAGTGAGGCAAAGGTTATTCTCTATGGGATTTTAGTTGTGTTGGATTTAGTGACCACAGTCTTAACCTGCTGCAAAAACTGATGCAAATACGAGGATGATGTCATGCAAGATTCCATGACAATTCACATATTCAGATGGTAGGCAAAACACACATGTTCAATTAGTACAGTTAGACCAAGACAAAAAAAGGTCATTTGGAGACAGATATACAGCATTATCACTTTCAAAGCCACAGAAGTGCAAGAGAAAACACAGGGCTTTACAGGCACTGGCCCACGTTTTGGATTTAATCCATTGCCAATCACTCTTAAAAATATTAATTTTTGCATTGCCTGATTAAGCTCTTGTGAAATTGATACAGTCTCTGTGATTACTTGCTCCGTGAATGGAATAAATGTGGAAGCCTTGAGCAAGCCCTTATGATTGCTTTTTTTCCCTGTCAATTCATACCCCATAAAACACACCATCAGTTGCTGGGGCGAGAAGAGGAGTCATGACATTCTTGGATATAACTTCTGTAGTGTAGGAGGAAGATGTTGTTTTGTGGTAAGACAAAAAGTTTGTGCAGACTTGAGGGTAGGGAGAAAGAGAAAAGGTACAAACACTTAGATTCTGCTCACGAAATACTTCAGGTTTGCCCATTACTACAGCCTTGTGACAGTGATCTTCCACTAAGCACTTCCCCCAGAATATATCAGGTCTTCTCCTGCAATCAGCTCAGGAAGAGAAGGGAAGGGACTAGTCAAAAATGGGGGGATATATACCCCAAAAATACACATTTCTTCACATTTGTGTCAAAATTATTTTTCCAGTGTCTGTTTTGGAGGGGAGATTGGGTTGGTTTTGTTTTTTGGGTGGTTGGGTTTTGACCAGCTATCAAGACATAGGGTCCAGCTCTGCTGATATGGACCCTTTTTCTGGCTTCACTAGTGCAATTGGGCCATAAAACTGACAGCTCTGGCCAGCTGGAAACTCCCCTATGTAGGTCAAATTCAAAAATGGTTTAGATCAAGATAGCAACTCTATAGACCCCAAGCCCCTACCACATCTCCCAGTGAGCCTGGTGAAAAGAGAGTGTTAACAACACTACTTTCTAGTCATCCCTGTCTACCAGAATGACTCTTTAAAGCCCCTGGCAGTCACACTGAGGCAGCTTTGATTTACACTGTAAGGCAGTTAAACTCCTGGTTAACCACACAATCAGTTATTCCATAAAAACAATAAGGAGTCTGATGGCACCTTAAAGACTAACAATTTTCTTAGGGCATAAGCTTCCGCAAGTTATAACTCACTTCATCAAATGCATGAAGTGAAAGAAAAAGAAACAGACAGTAGGGATACAGACACGGGAGTGTGACATCACAGTGAATTCAATCAGGGTGGATGTGGATAAGAAAATGAAAATACCTAACGTTTTTTGCTTGATGATGGCAACTTTCAAGTCTGCAACTGTGTGTCTAGGGAGGTTAAAATATTCTCCCACTGGTTTTTGTATGATACCATTCCTGATGTCTAATTTGTGTCTGTTTACAGACTGCAACTGAAACTGCTGAGCTGGCATTCATATGCAAATTTGGCACTATCAGAGTTTGAATAAGGATTGGGAATGGCTCTCTCATTACAATAAGTAATTTTTTTACTTTAGGTATTCTCACCTTCTTATCCACATCCATCCTGATTGAATTAGCTCTGATGTAACACTCTCTTCTCTGTATCCCTACTGCCTGTTTCTTTTTCTTTCACTTCATGCATCTGATGAAGTGAGTTGCAACTTGCGGAAGCTTTTGCCCTAATAAAATTGTTAGTCTTCAATGTGCCATCTGACTCCTTATTGCTTTTGCTGAAACAGACTAACAAGGAATTCCATAGCAACCCAACCTTACCCCACCTCCTCTCTCTTTCTCTCCATCACTCAGTGGGGATGTGGGAGGGAAGGTGTCCCGACTCAGGCTATGTCTAGACTGCAGCCTTCTTTTGGAAGAAGCTTTTTTTGGAAGAGATCTCCAGAAAAAACTTCTTCCGAAAGAGAGCGTTCACATACAAAAGTGCATCGAAAAAGAGATCTGCTTTTTCAAAAGATAGCATCCACACTAAATGGACACTATCTCGCATGTAAGCTGTGATTACTATGGATGGAGTGACCACCACGGCATCTGTGCTTTCTCCTCTTTCCTCTTCTTTTGAAAGAACTCCCTCTTCCCCGTCCATGCACGCCTTTTTCCAAAAGAGCTTTCAGAAAAAGGCTTCTTCCTCATAGAAAGAGGATTACCAATGCCGGAAAAACCCCTCTATTCTTTCAATTTACTTTCAGAAGAACGCGATTGCAGAGTGGACGTAAGTCAGGTTTTGTCAGAAAAACTGCTGTTTTTCCGACAAAACTCTGTAGTGTAGACATACCCTCAGCGTATTGCCTGTTTCAAAATGCAGACTGCAGAGGAGCCAAAGGGAGAGGGGTTGTGTTGTGCTCCCAGCCCTGGATCTCTTCACTGTACTTTGGCAAAACTCACTTCTGAGCAGCTGTTAAGTGGCTCAGCTGTACTGCTGGAAATGGTCCTCAATTACTCATGCTCATAATTACACCCCACCAACTGCCTAGGAGTACTTGAGCCCTTGGGAATTCAGAAAACTTGGGCCTGACTAACCACCAGCTTTCAAAATCCCCCGGGTGCCCAACAGCCGTCTGAGTCCTTAACTAGGTATCCAAAAGTCTATTTGCATCTCCCCCCAAGCTTCTGAGAAAGGTCCCCTCTTATTCTTCATTTTCCTCTTCTGTAAAATGACAGTGATAATCACTTGCCTCTTTTGCTCATACAGCTGCAGCACATATTAGCTTGTTTCTGTGCAGTGTTTGGAAACTGTAAAGCACTACAAGCGTAAAGTGTTTTTAATTGGCGCTCAGTGTTCTTGAAAACAGAAAATGCTTATGCACGTAGTTGTTGAATTGAACTGCAAAGGTCCCAATGGATGAGCTCAGGGCTTTGAATGCTAAGACAGAGCCAGTCTTAGACAATGGCCACACAAACAGTGGCACAGAATGTCCCCTCACACGCTGTCATGGAGGCATTTTGTGTATAAATTGTTATGCTGGCAAAATGCAGCAACTTTTTGTATACTCTCAGAGTAGTTGTAAAATGAGTTTTACTCTTAGAGACTTGACAACTGGTCAGCTGAAAATGGGGTGACATTATGACTGGCGCAGCCTGAAAAATCAGCCATTCTACATTCCATTTCCCATATACACCTCCTCTGTCCCCCAAACATGAATTAACTAAACAACACTAGAGAGAAACAAAACAGAAGCAACAAACTGATGCCTACACATAAACCTTCAGGCACTTTCTTGCCTGCTGTTTCCATCCCAATGTCACCCTCAGCTACTCATCCAGTCACCCTGTTATATAGTAATCACTGCTCAAAGGTTCCGCTAACATATTGCTGCCTGAACAGTCTAGGTCAGAAATGCTGCAGCAACTAAAAAGAAGCAAGTCAAAGTGAAGCAGTTCTTGTCTTAGTTTTATGGAATGCAAGACACACTGGCTGGAGAGAGGAAATCAGCACAATACTAGAAAGGCAACTCAAATTCTTCAAGCTTTCCTGTATAAAAATGTACAGAGACATAACAGTTCCCTCATCACTCCATCAATGGAAACGGAATGGTCTACTAGCCATTTAACTAACAAAATAGGCCATGGGGATTGTTGAAAGCCAATGATCTGACTGGCTGAACATTTCATATAGTGCTTCAGTTCAGTTTCTAGGAGGTTGGGGCACAAAATCCACACTTGTCTGATTCAATTTGCTCTCTCTGCTAAGTAGCCTTTTAAGAGCAAACAAAGCAAAAGCTGGACCAATTCTGCATCAAATTCTAGCTCCAGATGTGATCATGTTCCTGATACAACCAGCTCCACGTGCAAAACTCATTAGAAGTTAAAGTGTCCTCTCACAATTATCTCAGCAATGAAGTAGTTAAGTTTGCTTTCAATTCTTTTAAAAATGGTATTACTTTTAGGACCTGTTTTTATTTCTTAAGTAAATTGTAGTAGAACATTGCCCCCAACTGATAATATTTTTCCATACCTAAAAAGGAAAAGAAAAAAATACATGGAAGAAGAGAATGTGAATTCACACCTGGATAGTCCATGCCAGGGAAATCTGTGGCTCTCTTTTTCTCTCAGCTGGTTTACAAAGTTGCTACCTGATACATCTTGGAAAACTTAACAATATTGCTTTATTAGAAACAATTCTGGTTTTCTATTGTTTATGTACTGCATTTGTCTTACCCTTGTTCTTTATTTGGAACAATGTTTTGTCTAAAAATAGGAGCGTTGTTTTGCTTTTTAAAATCCATCTGTTCCAGCTGCTTATTTCTCACTTAAACTCATAATTAATCCTCTTTTTATGACACCATAATTGTTTCCACAGCAACCAGTTGTGATGTCAAACAGGATTATAATTTTAGGTAGGAGTGTAAATTGAATTAGCTTCTTATTTATATATGCGTTTAAATCAATAACAGCTGTTATGCATGATCAAACTAATGGCCCATCAAGTCCAGTATTCTACTTCCAGAGGTAGAGAATACCTGAAATTTCAGAGGTGAGCAACCAGAAAAACAAACAGCCACATACCAATTTAAATGTGGAATGCTGTATCACACAAAGAAGACTATTGCTTTCCAACTTCGACAGGTGACCCACTTGCACAGTGAAGCATGAAGGTTGGTAAATATTATAACTTTTTGTATGTACATAGTAGTGATCCTGGCAGTAAATGTGAATTATGTTCATATTAAAGTCTCATACTACGTTGAATCCTGCTCAACAATTTGCTTCAATGATTTCCTGCAGCTGTGAATTCTCTATAAATGCATGTGAAACCAACAATTATATAGGGCAAAGAAAGTAGGAGCCCCTGAGCACACTTATTTTATATCCTTTTATTCCACTCAAACTAAATAACTTCAGTCTATCATCTCTACTTTGCAGAATAATCACAAACACTCCAATGCCTTAAGTAATTTACATTAGCCTTCTCTAGCCCTTTTCCATTTCAGCTATATCGGTTTTTTTAATTTTCCAGCAAAAGAGAGTTATGAAGAGAGAGAGAAAAATGAAATCCAAAGACCCAGCAACCACCCAGATACCAACAATCACTAAAACTGAGCAATAACCAAAACTGGATATTTAATCCCAGTTATCCCCATAAAATAGAGTTAAGCCTATTTGTTTCTCAGATCCCATTGAGGTGGATTCTGACAGGCGCAAAGAATTCCAGACAGTTAATATCATCTGAGAAAGGAAAAACAAAATAACTTTTGGAACTTAACTTAAACACGTTCTATGGTTCATTTAATCTCCATAAAAAGTGCTCATTTGGCAGCCTTGGGGAATGAGCTATTTATCCAAAGAATAAATATAGAGTAGTACAGACAGCAATTATGCAGGCTTCCCCATGTCCTTCCAATATGCCTCAACCTGGACCCAGAGGGGCCACCTCTAACGGTCAGAGGTAGGTCTGTTTCCTCTCTGAAGAAGCTATCAGTGGAGGTATCAATTAGCATTAAATGTAGTACATGTTACTGTAAAAGATCCTTTTCCAGAGGAAAATTTATGGTAACACAGCTCATTTCATATAGGCCACTAGCCCTCAGATGAGTTAGGTAAAAGACATCCTGAATCAGAACAAAAACAAAAAAATTGAAAATATTGCACTTAAGTGAAATTTGGGGTAGGGAGAATCATTTTAGCGCAATCATTCCAAGTCTAACTTTATTTTATTATTACAGTGTAATCACATAAAATAAATTCCAAAATGCTTTTTAAAAAAGAAATAACAAAACAAAATCTCATCAAAATTGACGCATTCCCACAGAAAGTTTCAATTTCAACAAAACCGCACTTTCTGATGGGGAAATGTTTCCTTGAAAATTTAATCAGCTCTAGTCACTACTGACCTGGGTCAGATTTGAAGAACCACAATGACATTTATATATCATAATACTTCCACAGGTAGCAACTGTTGCTTATATACCTTCTTCTCTATGGTTTTGTTGGATAGAGAAAGAATCCATTATTGTTGTTATTTTGGGAGCTACCCAGGTGTTTCCTCTTTGCTGCTTTGTGAATAGGCCCTTCACAGAAGTCACCAAGATATATTCTTAAGCTTTTACATATGTACACCCACTGCTTAGGAAACTCCACTATAATGTATTCTTTAAGCCTACCTGCTTGTTTGTATTATCTACATGTTTGTGTATCTCTGTCATTAAAGAGATGAGAGTTGACATCCACTGTTTTGTCTGTGCATGTTTAATGCTATCTTGAATAGATAGGCTGAGACGATCTCACTATTTTGCATTTATCCCTCTATTATTTATGTTTGATACATAACAGAAGATGGCTTGTGTGAATGTGTAGTAAATTCTCCTCATTGTTTTACAGCCTTGCTGGGAAGAGCTGTTAGAGCAGATTCACAATGGGCCCAACATTTCCATCAAGCAAATAGCATTTGCAACACCTGACAAATTGTGACACCATCTTCAGAATGATTGAATCAGAACAATGCTCCAGCTGCAATAATCAGCTGGAGGAGGGGTGGAAGATGATACCCAATCAGACAAGCGCATAAATAAGTCCCTGGTGTGGGGGAGGGACACGGCCAAATCAAGGGCCTCTCTGTAGGAGAGCCAGAAGACTTTTTAGTTCAGGGCTACACTTTCTGTAGTAATGTCAGCATGCAAGGAGGACTAGAATTCTGACACCCTGTTGTATGATCTTTCTGAGACAGCAGTGTGCTTGTGCTATTGGACAAGAGTTAACTTCTTCTTCCCCACTTCATGTCAGGGGTGGATTAGCAGAAAACGGAGACCTTGAGCTCCTAGGGGGGCGCACATACGCGCGCGCACACACACACACACACACACACACACGCACACACACGGACTTTTCTAAGCTTAAAAGAGGTGCTGACAAAAATCATTATCTATGGTACCTGTTCACAGCTGGTACCATCTTTTCTGCACCCCAATCACCTCCCAAATTCTCCACTGACCCACTGTTGCTTATGTTTAAAAGTCTCAGAGGGGCAGCTGTGTTAGCATCTGTAACTAAAAAAACTGAAAAAAGAGCAATGGTCCTGTAGCACCTTACAAGATGTTGCTTGTGTTGGCTCTCTGAGAAGGTAAGGTCTGGGATTCCCAAATTAACTGACTGAAAATGCCTGAAAGTCTGTTCAGGGCCACAATGATGCCTCCCTGTTGGTGCATTTTTCTATGGCCCGACATTAGGCACATCTCCCCTT
This sequence comes from Pelochelys cantorii, assembly GCA_032595735.1. Classification (NCBI taxonomy): domain Eukaryota; kingdom Metazoa; phylum Chordata; order Testudines; family Trionychidae; genus Pelochelys; species Pelochelys cantorii. Next base: position 244,383,855 of record CM064326.1, read on the forward strand.
GCACCCTGTGTCCTGTAAGAGACCCGGATGCAGGGTTTTCATTCAGAGAGGTATACAGCTGTGACAAGTGGCAAAACAAGAGCACTGGTAACAGAAGGGCAACACCATTGGGTGGCTGCTTAACAATCTACATGAAAGAAGCTGGACTTGATTCAGTCCTTAGCAAACGAAATTCACTGCTAAAAAGATGGCACACTCTTGGCTCAGGAGAGAGAGAGTGGTCAATGGCTGAATAAAAATTAAACTGTCCCCTCTCTCCACTAACTTGGGACTGAGGTACACTTAGTGCCTGTTGGAAGGTTACATAGCTCCTGTCTGTGGTGCTCCTTCCTTATGAATAAGCAGAGGCTGTCAGCTTCTAAGGTGTACCAACCTCAGCATGCTTCAGAAGCACAAAACTCACTTTTTTCTAAAAACGTTGTGTTACCTTTTATCAAAGGAGAAAGACGCACAAAACCCCAAACATGCCAATGACAAGAATATTTAGATAACAACCGTTCCTTCATTTCCTTCAAAAGCTCCACGTCCAGAATGCAATGGCAGAGGAGAGGGTAAAAGCAGAACGGGGGAAGAAAGGAGTCAGTACTTAGGGCTTCAGGAGCTATGGGTTACTCTTTTTCTGCATCCTGTTTTTATGGCTGCATTAGTTGAATTCAATACAACATCAGATGTTAACACTGAGCACAAAACCTCCCTCAGAAAGGAGGGAATAGAAAAGCTAAGCAGTCCTATCACAATCCTATCAAAGCAGGTGACAGAATCATATTTGGCTATCTCCCTCTTCCATTCTTGGGAAGGAGGAGAGAGAACAGTCCCAGTGAGAGAGAACAGTGGAGGCTTTTCCCTAAACTTTATTGCTACCTGCTTTCTGGCACCTTTCCTAGATTTGAGATGAGAAATTGCCATGAATTGCTGGGAGCCTAATGCACCACTTGGAAGTGAATTGACTGAGCCTTGTTTATATGGATGGCCATACTTCCAAAAGAAAAACAGCTGAACACTGCACTAGAAATCTGTCCTGGCTACAAGGAACAATCAGCAAACTCATCTGAGGTCTCTGTCTAAAAATGTGTAGGGCACAGGATAATTACAAAGGAATAGAAACTGATTTAAAAAAAAGAAAAGTCATGCATGAGTTATGCGAAACAGACATCTTAGCTGACAAGCACACATCTGGGCTCGCTTGTGCTGCACACTGGGCAACCCAGGGGCATGACACAAGAAGCTGTCTCCCACTGCAAACCATGCACTTCAGCCTGATAGAATCTAACTGGGAAGCAGAGGTGCAGCTTTTGGTTAGTGTCACTGGTGATGCCAGTCTTCCCAAAGGGGAAAAACAAGGGCAAGGCCATGGACTTTGTCATGAGCCAACACAGCTGAGCCCACTAGGTAGTATTGCATGGCAGGGGCACAGACAGTCTCCACAGGCCCCTGGGCAAGGTGTGGGGGGGCAGCTCTGCACTCCCAGAAGAAGCAGAGCCTCAGGCAGAGGGAGCATGGCCAGGGCAACAAGCCCTGAGTGCCACCTGGAGTTCACCACGCTGGCCCCCCAGGCAGCCCTCAGGAGTGCACTGCACCCCATTCATCCCCGGTCCTTAGTGTTTTCTGGAGCATGCAGCATGGCACTTCAACAGTGATTTAAAGGACCCAGGGCTCTGACCACTACCACAGCCGCAGTAACAGCAGTGATAGTCAAGAGCCTTGGGCCCCTCTGAATCACCAGGCTCCAGGGCAATTACCCCTTTTTGCACCTGCCCCTGTCAGCTGGTGCATGGCAGTATCCTTTCCAAACGGTGGTGGAACTTCTCCCCCAGTATATATTCCCCTTCAGAGCCAGCCACAATTTCTCCAGCCATCTTTGCAGTGTCCCCACATGCTTCTCTAATGTGGACTTAAAACTACAGTCTATTCCATAGTGCGCAACCGTTTCCTCCAGCTTTGAACTCAGCCACTTGGGAGACAGGCTAGCTCAGGGAATTGATAGTGAGGGAAGAGGACTTTCACCTCTAAGGCATTGGCTTGATTGCAGAACAAACTGACAGTGTCTGAAAATGATCAGTTAGCAGCTTGCTGGCCTATGTAAAATGAATGACTGGTCTTAGTCCAAATTCTAATGGATCTAATATTACAGCTGACACCATCTCCTAACCCCCACACCAGTGTAGTCAGTTTTTGGTCTCTCTTGCTTAGAAATAGAAACCGGGTAGCCCTCTTTCTGCTGCTGACAACGGTGCAGGTGTAGCACTGCCAGACCCTGGTCATCGGCAGGCAGGATCAAACCTGGAGCCTCTGGAGCTAATTGCATGAGCCTCTGCAGCATGAGCTAAAAGCCACCTGGCTCTTATCTCAGGCTTTAGAACACACTAATTGTTCTCTCTGCGTGGTCTCAGTGCCACTGGATGGGACGGAACACCACACCCACAAGGTGTGCGGGTTACACACATTGCACAGAGTGCATACCACTGGCAATGGTGCCAAGCCATCAATGCTGGACCCTCCTGGTGCAAGAGCTGGCCCCAAAGAAGTGGCAAGGAGAAGCAGCTCTGGCAGCCTCCTGGCCACTCCCATTTGACCCCTGTGGTCCCTCCATCACAAGGTGGGGGAGCCCCTTTAGGGCCAAATTTGAGCAGGCAGTGGGGCAGCCAGTACTGTTCCTCCTTGCCACAGCTAAGGAAACAGCTCCAACACCAGGCATCCCCCCTCCCCAGGGGCCTGCCTGGTCTCTCCCCACTTCCAGCGGGACTTAGTGAATGCTTCAAGACCCCTGCTACAAGTAAGGAGAGCTGTGGAGTGCCTCCATGGGGGATCCCTCTGAAAAAGGGCATCAGGGAGGCCTGCACATGCTGAATGAAAAATTCCTGGGGGCCCCCTGACTGGTCATAGGATGGAATGACTAGTCATCTTGGCAATATGATAACCTGTATCAGGGAAGCATGAAATGAAAGCTATCATGTCAGTCTGAAAGGCAGTAGCTGAACCAGATCTCCAGGGCCAAAAATAGCCCATCAAGGCTCCCAATAGCACGAAACAATAATGAGCCTAATGTTCAAATTGCTACCTCATCTGGCCTATTATTTGCTTGTAGCCCAGATCCAGGTTGCAATATGGCACAGGATTGCACGGATAGTTTCCAGCATTTTTCCACAACAGCTTTATAAACGAGAGAGAGAAAAAGGGGTGCTTTTTTGTCAAAGGGAGAGGGATAGTTTTCTACCATACTGATTGGGGAAACTCAAAAATCAGGCTCTCTCACTTGTCTTTTACAAATAAGGTGCCCATTCCAATTTGCGATCACTGCAACATACCCTGTCTTTTTAGGCCTTGAGGAATTGTATAACCGCAAACATAACATATTGGGGAAGGGAGCAGCTTATGCTGAGCTTCCTGACAGTAAAGCCACAGGACAGCACTGAACTCTCAAGCCTATTCCAGCCACAGGAGAGAGGAAGAAGCTGGTCTCAAGCAGGTTGAACAACAAATACATACATTCATTATGGAATGTGAAGTGCAGTACATGCACACGTGTGTTTTTCATCCACATCTCCATAAACAGTTTCTATGCAACTCGGGGTACACCACACTGTGCACAGAGCATAACTCTACTGATAACCATTAGAAAGCAGCAGGAAGGACAATTGACAAATTCCAGGTAAGCAAAGCAACAAGCCAGGGAGTAAACAGTGAGAACTAGAATGCCAGGGAGAGAGGCAGAGATAGACACAGACAGACAGACAGACAGACAGAGACAGAGGGGCTAGTCAGGGAGAAGGGAGGGCACTGAGAAATCAAATGTTCTATCCTGATTGCAAATGTGCAGGAAACAAAATAAGAAATTATTCAACCCAAAGCAAAATAGATTGGCCTGGGAGAAAGAGTGACAGCTGAAGCTGCTGGCTACCTGGAGAGGCAAAATGAAAAATAAAGCATGTCTTTCCTCTGATCTGACACAAAGCCCAATGCCCCTGAAGATTCAGGCTACTTGGGCACTGCTGACTCCTTCATCAATGTCACTTAAATCACAGAAAGGCCTTCTGCACCACAGTGGGGTGGGAAGTCCTGTGACTCTGAGTAGCAGATATTACACAGGTACTTGATACAAAACATCCCTCCAGGTAAATTTATCAAAGGCACTTTGCTTCCAGTCTGTGCAGGTTTGCACATAGCCCCTACATTTCACTTTATGTTTCAGAATCCAATGATCCTCAAAACTCACAATGAAACTTGCTCGCAACCATGGAGTTTAACTTGGTCTTGTGTGAAAGCCAGGGGTCTTAACTAGTGTAAATGGTGGATTCTTTGTAACTGAATTCTTTAAATCAAGATTTGAGGACTTCTGTAACTCGGCCAGAGGTTGTAAGCCTATTGCAGCAGTGGGTGGGTGAGGTCCTGTGGCCTGCGATGTGCAGGAGGTCAGACTGGATGATCATAATGGTCTCTTCTGGCCATGAAGTCGAAGTCGTGACTCAGTCTCCTAGAGTGTGACTCAAAACCATAACAGCCTAAAATGCGCAAAACCTGAGGACATGACCCTGCAAGCTCCCCACAAACGGAAATCCACTGACATAAGTGGGAGAGATCCACACACAGAAACCCCGTAAGATCCAGTCCCTAGTTTGTAATGAAATCCAGTGGGTTTTCCCAACAAAAATTTTCACACAGACACACACTGGGGATCATTGGTAATTAGGTAAGCGCGTAAGAACTACCCTCATTACAACCCCCAGAGGAAACTCATTAGCAGGCTAATGATAAAAAGTAATGATACAGTACCGTAGTGGGAAAGCATTCTTTCATCATATTTTTATGCTAAAAAGCTTGAAAGCCATTTCATTTTCTCTCTGCCCCTACTCTCAGAGGCGTCCCAGCACCCTGGAGAGTACAACGAACAGCGTAAGGGACCAGTTTCTAAACATAGTGGGATTCTAAGTGGCACACCTCTCATCAGCTTTGATGGAATATGTGCACTTCAACCTTCCCCTACCATGCACCATTCCGAACGTGTACCCCAAAGAGTCAAATTCCCACATGGCATACTCTTTGGAAAGGACTATCAGGCCATGAGAGGGGTATGTGATTTCATTTCACCTTTAAGAAAAACCTAGTGCTGGAGAACTTGTTTGGGGAGTGAAGGAACCTGACATACAAAGCCTCTCCATATTTCACAAGCAAAAAATTTATACAAAAAGTTGAGGTTTTTTTAAATTCCACAAGTTTCTTCCTGTGAGGACTAAACATGTCCCAGCCAAAACTTCTGCCGCTCAGCGCCCACTCCTCTTACACACTTGACTAGACATAGCCTATTCCATATGCACACGGCACACTTAAAATCATTCTGGCAGTGAAAAAGTGGCATGAGTTTTAAGGGCATAGCCACTTCTTAAACTGAGTGAAGGTGATGATAGTTAGAAGGTATTTGCCTCCCTGCCCTTCTGAGAGATGAGCCCAACAAGGTCTCCTTTCCTAGTTCCAGCCAGCCAAGCATTTCTCAGGAAAACCAGAAATAGAGCACATGTCTCCCAAATGAGAGTGCAGGGTTCCTACCATCAGAAAAATGGCCCATCCCTGCAAAGCAGTCTTTAAAATAGATCCACATCATGTAACTCAGCCCTGTTCTAGGAGCATTGGCCACTGTATCCTGTGCATTTACACACTGTTTTTCATGAAGTCAGTGCTAGTGAAATGTGTGTAACTGGCAGCTCAAAAGACTAAAATCCTGCATGCACTCGTGCCCTGTATTCATTTACACAGGTTTAGAATGGGAGATGGTGGAGGAAGTTATTATGCTTCAATCCCAACCAACTATATTCCCGTTCCATCCTGGGCTTTGCAGATGAAATTATTGATAAGAACAGCCTTTTCATAGAGGTGTTCTGGAAGACCTAATAGTTCTTTTCCATCTCTTATCTTCTGTGATTTAGGAGTCGTCTCTCACAACCCACCCAACAGCCTTTGGATGGAAATAGTCTTGCCACTACCAGCCAGAGCTGGCTTTGAACTGGTAGCCAGGAGATGAGAAGCTTTGGATTTCATTCCCAATCCCAACAGCTCATCCCCAGTTTACAATTCCAAGACTCTCTGGCCTTTCTAAAAATGTTACACAGAAAACATCAGAGCAGTGTCAGAGTCTTTCCCAGTGTCAAAAGGCACCTTCCTTCTATCAAGAAAATAACAGAACTGTAGCCAATAGGCACGAATTCCTTACAGCTAGTTAGGAAGCATTTAATAAAGCTGCTAGTTCTTTACCTTCACACTGAGTCATCTTAGTATACTACTTGCAGGGCCTCAGAAATCTGGGACACTACAAGCTACCCAATGGTGGCCTACAGCTAATATAGTTCTTTAAAAATGAACTGCCACAATCGCTCAACATGCAAATAATTTGAAGCCAAAAATCTGACAAAGTACATGCCACTAATGAGATGCACCTGCCTGCCCTCTGACTCTCTCCCTCCCACATTTTTTCTGAAAGTTGCTGTCTTGATTCTTTTCTTTCCTTTTGAAGTGAATGAGCAGTTTTGCAGTTAAAGGCATACAATTCAGAGTCGGGGCTCGAAGTTCTATTCCCAGTTTTGTCACAGAATGCGTGTCTGACCTTGAGCAAGTCTCTTTATCCTTCAGCATCTCAGTTTTCCCCATTTATAAAATGGGGATAATACTTCCCTACCACAGAGAGACATTTGTATAGTTTAACTAATTCTTTTTAAATCACTTTGAGAACATTGGGTGGAGCATGACAGAGAAGTGTCTATTTTGAGGCTTGTGAAAGTGAGGGGCCAATCATACCTGGACCAAACTGACAAGACAGCAAATACAGTACTGCCCCCACCCCCCGAGTGAAAATATTCCATCACACCAAGTCCTGATCCCCCACAGTAATCCACATACAAGTCTCTCCTCAGCAGAGATTTCCAAGAGGACCAAATTGTGTAATTGCTTTGTAATATGAATAAATCTTCGCTGTCAGACAAGGAACCTTCCCAAAAATGTCACACACAGAATATCAAATTGCATAGCTACTTTCAATCTTATTTCAAAATAGTTTATTTTGAAATTTGGTGCTGTCTATATAGCACTTATTTCGAATTAAATCGCTATTCCAAAATGTCCCTTACTCCTCGTGGAATGACGTTTACAGGGCTGTCGGAATAGCGAGCCCGTTATATTTAGAAATAACGGGTGTGCTCAAAAGACGCAGCATCCCAAAATAGCGCTGAAGTGTAGATATAGCCGCAGAGACCATCCCAGTGTCCAAAGGCACCAAGAAAATAACAGTCCTATAGGCAATGGGTCATGAATTATTTACAGCCAGTTAGGAAGCATTTTATAAAGCTGCTAGTTCTATATAAAAAGACCCCCTAACAGTCTTCTCCGTTCTGTCCCCCCAAAATGCTACATTTTATATATATCTAGAGGGTAAAATGAGGTTTCAAAAAGACAATGGACCAACACATGAACTCATTGATATTTCTCATCTTTCCTGGGTGAAATCATACAGATAAAGCTAGGCCATCCAGATTTCTCCTCTGGAAGTTCAAGATGCTACTCACTGAGACACCCAGGTAGAGAAATTATTCTGAAATTCTTATATCATGGGAGAACCAGTGGTAGGAAGCAAGGCAAAGAACCAGTCAAATGCATTCATTCCCCTTTACTGAGGCTAGTTAGCTGGTGCCAAATTGGGACATGAAAGGAAAGAGAAAAGAAAGAAAAAGGAGCCATCTAAAATAGAGAACCTTAATCAGATTGCTCTGAAGTTGTTAGTTGTCAGCTCTGTGATGAGACCCTTCTTGGCACAACACCTTTGATCAGAAATGAGGCCAAGGCCTTCACTCTGAAGTCTCTGAGCAAAAACATTAACATTCTAACTATGTATCAGCACAGCTGAAAGGAAAGCTGAATAAAAGAAAACCACAGTAATCCATACACAAAGGTTACCAAAACAATGGTTGCTAATGATGTCCCCTCTCATTTGTCTATATACATTCACATAAAGTACATATGTACAGAACCCAAAGGATACACAGCCCAGACCTATGTTCCAACATGCAAAGGCTGTCTCCACACACTAAGCCTACAAAGTTTTAGCATAGAGCTAAGTTATCTCCCCAGCACACAGACACATCACAGATTGGGGACTGGACTCGATGACCTCTTGAGGTCCCTTCCAGTCCTAGTATTCTATGATTACTTTCACCACACACAAACAGCTGACAAAATACATAGCGCAGGTCAAACATACATACTTACACCGGTCACACACCCTCCTCCCACATACATGTGAAGTTATTCACACATCATGCCTACCCACACAAACAGCACCCCATGAATTATTCCTCACAGCCCCATGGGCACAGACTCCTACAACTTCTGTGCACACACACATGCACAAAAAGACACTCTGTTTTCTCTCTATTTTTTAAATTTTCCACTCTTCATCTCCACCCATGCCACCCCTAAACAGGTTCTCTCTGATGCAGATGATGATGGGTCAAATTGCTGAGAGCTACCAGAGCTCAGGAAAGAAATCCCATTAGGGCACTCAGATGAACAATGTGATTGTCCTACTGTGTCACTCCAGCCAAAACATGGTGTGCAAAGCCTTGCAGACCAACACCGGTGAACGTGGATTCCTCTTCCCCATACCCCATTTCATTTCAAGACAAGACTCCTCCCTGTCAAAACTGCAGCTAGAAGAAGCTGCCAAGTGAGCTTTAAGTCTCTCCTGCCTGTTTTGTTTTTTAATATCTGGGAAAGCCTTTGACTGATTATCACTGTCACATGGTAGGACAGTGCTGGATTTACAGCAAAATAAGCCAGAGAATTAGTGAGTTGGAAAAGCACAGAAGGTAGTTTTGCATATTCGTGTCAGCTTCCCAGCAGCCAGACCACACAGCCAAGTTCAACCAAATAAAAAGCTGTCAGGAGCCACATGAGGCTGCATGCAAATCATTTTGTCAACACTGACACTGTCTTGGGTGATATGTGTGGATTATTGGATTATGTACTCCATGGGAATAACAATAATGAAGGTGTTCTCACCCTGTGTGGCATGGATTCAGCTCTCATTAGCTTATGCTTTTCACCTGGGGCAGTTGCCAGGCAATCATAGACTACTGTTTTGTATCTATGCTCAGTAACACTTTATTATGCATTTATACAGGCCCCAATTCAGCAAATCAGCTAAGCATCATCTTAATTTAAAGCAGTTCCAGTGCAGTCATTATAACTACTTACGTGCTTAAAATTAAGCTTACACAAACACTGTACATTGCTGAATCTGGGCCATGGTGACTTTTGTCCAAGAATATTACAGAGGTTTCCAAAAATGAACATTTATTATTTCCATTTATCAAGTGGGGCAAATGAGATACAGGGATTACATTTTCAAAAGTGGCCATTAATTTTAGGTGCTCATACTGAGGTATCCAAGGCCTGATTTTTAGCTGAGCACTTACAACTCTAAAATGAAATAAAAAGATGTTATGGTGCTCAACATCTTTGAAAATCAGACCCCATACACATTAAGGTGGGTACCTCAAAGCTAAGACACCCCACTGAAAGTTTTGGATCAAGTACTTTATTCCAAACATTACACACCTAGTCACTGGCAGAACCTGGAGTAGAACTCTGGTCTCCTAAGAGCCACACTTAAACCTCTATATACTTGACTTTGTTACTTGCCTGACCTGCTATGGATTTGGTGCAATTCACCCACTGTAATTCTCTAACATCATGGCCCACTGCACTGCTATGCCACTAAATCAGTCATCTTGAAAGTGAGTGTCACAAAGCAAAACAGAAAAGGGGGAAGAATATAGAAAAGGGGAAGGATTAAATGATGTACATTTTAAGAAAACAAGTCCTACGGGAAAAATGCAATCAAAACATTTACCCCTGTGGGATATTGAAATTAATCCTGCATTACTACAGCACTAAACTAGAAAATTTAATGTTTTTTCCCCATTTCTTATTTTTAAGACTCACAGATAGTGAATGCATTAAAGTTACCAAGTGAGTGGAAAAGCAACTGAAAACTTGGGGTGGGTCGCAAAAAGCAACTACCCCAGAGTAAGGCTATTTAGCCATGGTGTTATTTGTGCCTCTGAACTGTCATAGCCTCTCTTCATTGCAGAACTTAGCACCTCCATCTCCTTTCGCAAAGCATTATAAATAGTTTAAGAGAGACTCTTTGGAGGCCTCACCATGTGTTCAAAAGCATGAAGTTGATGTATTTTGCAGTAAATTATAAAAAAGTGGTAATGCTTCAAGATGGAAAGCAAAGTAACTTGAAACATCATATGTTAGTGTGTCCCATAACATTGTTATGTGAAACTCTGTAGATGAAAGTTGTAAGTGACTGGCATGGGATTGAGACAATACTTGGAACTTACTTTTTGACATGAGTTAAAGGATAAAAAAATCATCTCCTGCCATTTTGATACAGGATTCCCTCTCTAATTCACACTGCTGACTGGGAGACCCATTAAGGATTAGATAATGTTAAGAGTAAGCAAACAACATGATTAAAAGATCAAAGGTACTCCATCATGGAAGGTTTTCTATTTTATTTTGACAAATATAATTCTGTTTTAATTATTTACAATGCTTTGTGGTATACTAGTAAATGTGCTGTCATATTCCATAAAAGTAAAGAAATCTTAGTAGTATGAGATGTCATCAGGCACTGCCGCTACTGCTCAATTTTAGCTGAGAAGTGAAGTGAGACCTACAGGAGTTTTATGAGAATTATCATGTTTGCAAGTGAGTGACGTGAGAATTACAGAGCTTCTGTTCTATTCTTTGCAATTCTTTTTGTAGTCCACAAAGCCCTGAGCCCCAAGCTTACCTAGCCAAGTATTCCTCCCACATAAATCATTGTGGTATCAAAGTACCTCGTGGTCTTTGCCATGTATCAGTCAGTGACTAGTTCCATCTGACCAGAGCTCCCTGGGTTTTGTGGCCATTGCCAACAAATAATAACCATGGAAATTCCAACTGCCAATTTTAGAGAGTCACTTTTCTGAGTGGAACTAGATTTTAAACTGACTCAGTGACACAAAAACACCACCTCCAACCACTTTCATTAGTAAAACTGAAACAACATTGTTTCCTACCAGGGCAGGCTGCATTAGCCAAATACAATGCATGATGACTGAGAAACCAGGCCACTACATATTAGCACTGCAGGGCTCACTCATTGTAACTCCTACGGCATGGTCCAAACCTCCTTGACAAACCTCTGAGTGAAAGCCATACACTGGTAAGGTTTCTAATGTTTGTCTAACATGTCGTCAAATAAAGGTTATCTCAATTAGGTCAAGGTGAAGACAGAATTAAATTGATGGACTGCATAACCTACTCCACAGGAAAATTCTTTGGTGAATTTCACTTTAACTTTTAAAATGGGGCAATTGACAACTTTTAGACAAACAGAAAACCTTTCCTTCATATTCCATGTGTCAAATCCATCAGATTTGTATTACTACTAAATATTAGAAGTGAAAGTTAAAAAGAGTCAATTTGCTTGTCAAGTTTTATGTTCCTTGTTTACTTTTTAATATTTCTCTCCACTCTAATTATGAAACCCTACTTAAATAATTGAAAACCAAGAGTAGTGCACTTTCACTAGAGTAGATCCATCAATGGCTATTAGCCAAGATGGGCAGGAATGGTCTTCATAGGCTCTGTTTGTCAGAAGCTGGAAATGGGTGACAAAGGATGGATCACTTGATGATTAGCTGTTCTGTTCATTCCCCCTGGGGCCCTGGAACTGGTTACTGTTGGAAGACAGGATACTGAGCTAAGTGGACCTTTGCTCTTTCACAGTATAGCCGCTCTTATGTTTGTACTCAGTTTCATTTTAAGGGTTTTAAACCTGCTATGGTTTGGAGATTCAAATGTGTCAGGATGGTGTCTATCTCCTTTAGTGGAAACATTTCTACTGATTGTCACTTTGACAAAAGCTGTTTAACAAAAAAATAAAGTTTGGACTAAAGGTAAGTTGACAGTGTCCCTTTTAAGTGAAATTATATGGTGTTTGCAGATTCTAGCAAATATTATGGGTGCGGGGCAGTGGGGGAGCTTCCCCAGCAATTTTATGTGATAACATCCAAAGAACTTTACACAGCTAATTAAATGTTCACATATGTCTTATTACTTTAGGGGTAGTGCTCCTAGAAGGACCAGGTTTAGCAGAGCTTTTGCTTTGCAAGAGGAGCATCTATTTTTGCCAATTTCTGTGGAGGATAGAGGTGAATTTTTCATTAAATCAATATATTTAAAAATTGATATGCTTCAATGTGTGAGTCCAGTATTCATATTTGGTTACTGAAGATACTTGCCACAATATTTGGGCAGTAAAAATCAACACTAAAATGGCCATTGGGGTGCTTATATTACAATGTAAAAACCCAGCTATGGAAGAGGGTGTCCCAATTTTGGTGCCAGAACTGGGATCACAAGGCAGACCATTTCCTCAAGCTTTCATCTAGACCAAACAGCCATTGGACCGGCCACATATCCTTGAATTAGAGAAAATACCATGCACATGCAGTGTTGCCAGAGACTGTATGACACATGGGAATTGATAGGTAAGGTCAAGCAGCAAAGCTTAGAGTTTATTTCACATAACTCTGCAGAGTAGTGAGACTACTCCAAGCCTGAAAATGACTAATCAAAGTTAGAAGGGCAAGTACTCCATCTGCAAATGAAAATCTACTTCAACTGATTGTACATATGCACATATACATGCCCAAAATACACACTGTCTCATGCACAAGCACAGGTAAGTGCCAGATGCCCACTGCATATGTGTATATAAATATATAATTGAGAGGAATACAGCAAGCAAACATCTAAGCGGCCTTTTGAATAAACAAAATGTTTCTTTAGTAGCTCTGCAAACCTTCTCTTGGTATAGACTCAATATGGTATATGAGAGTTGGCAACATAATACACTTAATTGATTTTGGAGCACTGAGTGCAACATGCCTATAGATGCAAAGCAATTTGTTTGTGGTCTTCTCTAAATCACAAATACTGATTAGATTTCACTATATAAAGGGACAAATACGCCTATGTATGTATACAAATTCATAGCCAATTTAATAAATAAATCCCTGCACTCAAATACACTGGCCACATGAATGTAAACATTTACATATAAACTAGGTTTATTCTAGTTATGGCATAGCCCCTGTGAAACTAACAAGTTATATTTTTACAGTAACTATGTAATTACCCTAACTAGATCTTCCTTATAATGAAAAAGTTGTTGCTTAGTAACTAAATGAGAGGAGGAAAGGAAAGGAACTAAGAAAAAGTAACCAAAATTAATGTACAACAAAAGCTATGTATGGCAGAAAAGAGGCATACGAAGTGCACATAAAAATATTTTCTTTTTTTCTTTTTTTCTTTTTCTTTCCCTGCCCTCCTTTGCTAAAAAGACATCTCACCCCCATCCCTCTCCACTCATATTTCACCTGGCCACTTGTCATCAGTGCAGTTTTTACATTTATTTGCATGGGTCTGGGCTATTTTAAGCATGTTCCTGCTGTATTCTTTTGATGTACCTATAAATACAGATGTATGCTTGTGTATTTATAATACACACACACACACACACACACACACACAAAGAGAACCCTTTGAATAATTTCTAATGTACTAGAGTGTAAAGAGTCCAAGTGCCAATATAAATAAAGTTTCCTGCCTATTATACAGCCATTTGCATTTATAAATCCATTGCAACACCATAATTTGCAAAGAGAAAAAAGGTAGCAATTTTAAGAGGAAAAAACAAACTCACTAGCAGTGCTTTGTACAAGTCTTTGACTCTGGTGTTTGCTCTGTGGGTAATTGAAAGAAAGGAACATTCTTTGCAGGAAATCAGTTCCAAAAAAAGAAGTGTGTGGAAATCCCAGGATGCATAGAAAAATTATTTTCCTTTCCTCAGTCTAAAACAAGCAGAAAGAATAATATGCCTCCAGAAATGGTTATTTAAATGCTACTGAGAAAACCTCCCATTTCTAAAGTTCAGGACTTGCTGCCTGCTCATGCATTTGTGGAGAAAGTGTGTTGGGGGGGAGGGGGGAGAAATCCTGTCATTCCTCCCTACCTATATTTATTATAAAACTCCTACAAACACACAGTCCCAATGAAAAGGAAGACTACTCATATTTCACAATACCAGGGAAAGTGAATATGTTACTAGTAGATTTGAACATTTTCTCCAACAGTGTATAAGATATCCAAAACAATCAAATTAAATTAAAATATACAGCTTTAATTAAGAACTTTTCCAAATCTGCTGGAGACCACATCCCTCTTTCCCCAGAAGCATGTTGGCTGGCAGATGTCAACATTTAGAACTGACCCTCCCTGTCTTATTAACCCATAGAGTTCTCAGTCTTCAGCTGCAATTTGCATAAGTTGCAGCCACAAAATGGCAATTTAAAAAAAACACTACTGCAATAAAGTTACAAAAATATTGACAAATGACATATATACAAAATGCTCAAGAGAAGGCCAGTGTCACTCATTAAAGACAATCTAGTATGAATCACTTACAGCTTTACACTCATCGGCTGAGCACTCACCCCTTACTGAAAATCAGAAAAAATATTCTCTACCCATACATGAAGTATTATTTAACTTCAACTTTAACTATGGAGAGGCAACATCTCCCTAGAAGTACAAAATTACATAATTTTAAACCACCATTGAGAGATAGAAACAGAGAGAGAGAGAGAGAGAGAGAGAGAGAGAGGAGCATTTTTAACCTGAAGAATGTAAGGGGACAGCACAAAAGTATTTTTAAGAAGCACTTCAATGCTACTGAAAGTTGCTGACCTGACAGCCATGGACACAGAGTCCTATTTTATTCTAAAGACATAATAAGGTAGCAGCTATATGAGTTTTTTCCACTCCCCAAGTTAACGTGGTTTACCCCAACAAAGGTTCTGGGTCAGACTGTCTTGGGGTTTTTTGGAGGGGGTTGGGGGAAAATATGTGGTTAATCATCTAAAATTGGACTGCGGCCACCAACTTCTCTGCTAAACACCTCTCAAATAATAACAGTTTTCAATAGTTACTGACTTGGGGGCAGATGCTCACTGGTAACCTAAAAAATGGAAGGACTCAATTAGCATGCCCTGAGTTATCAAGTCACAGAAATGCGTTTGGAAAAAAGGAATCTAGTTGTTTGAGTATATGATGTAAATGCATTATGACAAAATGAAAAAAGTAATAAAAGCAACACCCCACTTCAGTTATATCAAATGCCCACACTTCCCAGGTGCTTGGACATACTTGGCCTTCAGTCTTCTGCCTCAAATATCAGTCAAGTTGTGTGGGTATTTGGCATAACCACCCCCACACCTTGTCATCTGCTAATGCTTACATAATGACTCATTGGTGGGTTGAGGGGGAGAGAAAAAAAGACTTGCTCTTCATGACACTTTCCAGAGAAACCAAAATCAGAAACAGCAATGCCTCAGGAAATGTGTTTGTGTCCCCTTTCTAATAAATGTTTTGAGGCCCAAGAAATGATAAGTAGCTTTAATTGTATTCTGAACAGTAAAATTCAAGAATCACTCCACACCCTGACAGGTAATATTTCTCACTCTCTTTGTAATCCCAAAGAGTTTGTTCTCTCTCTTTCTCTCTCTCTCTCAAAATGTCCTCCACCTATTTGGAGGGTTTCTTTTTTAGTGTAATCCAAATTGATTGGGGAAAATAAAAGTAACTCAGGCAATTATGGTGCTGCCCTCCCCCTAATCCCTGAGGGCAACATCATTCTGACAGTGTAACTCCCACAGCCTACTGTCAGGACACTCCATGCAAACACTACATCATAACTAAAGAACTAGCTGCCACAAATGTAGCATGTTTCATGGACAAGCTTACACACATATATATACACACAGGTATATACATACACACAGAGGAAAGACGCACACAATGCACAGACACACACAACACACATACACACTATTTATATGTAAGAGTCTTGACATTAGCTTGAGCAAAAGATTATTTACTATGGCACTTTATATTGTAGCCCACTTGGGAAGCGTGGAATCGCTCTCCCCCCCAAACCCCACCACTGCCTCCCTCAAAGCGTTCTGTCTGCTCCAGAGCCAGCTCTGTGGGCTGTCGGGGATCCCTGCATCTCAGCCCGAGCGCCCACACGGGCCCCTTCCTACCTGCTGGAGTGGCTCGAGCTCCCAACTTGGCGCCTCCTCTCCGCTCTGGCCAGGGAGGCAGGAACGCAGCGCTGAAGCGGGAGCTTGCAGCCACCAGGGGAAACTTCCCAGGCTGGCGCTTGTGCCCAGGGATCCCCCCCCATCCCCTGCCAACCCTCAGACTCCGAGGCGGTGCAAGGTGCGCGGGAACCCCCTCCCCGCGCCTGCCCTCACCCACCTGTAGGACACCTGCTTCCTGAAGGTTAAGTTCCGCAGCTTTTCTTCCAGGGACTCCTCCTTCTGGCCGGCGGTGCCCAGCTCCTCCTCGGCTGCGGCCCCTGCACCCCTCGAATCCCCGCCGCCTTCGGCTCCTCGGCAGCAGCTGCCGCTGCCAGCAGCCCCCTTGTCCTCCCCGGCTGCTGACGGGGGGTTCATTGCGGGGCCGGGCGGACAGCAGCCCCCCGGGGCCGGGGCAGCCGCAGGGAACAGGCGGGGGGCGGGCTGCAGCTGCAGGCGCTGAGGTTGGGGCACAAGGATGGGGACGGGGCGGCGGCTACAGCTGGAGCCGGGGCCCCTCACGGAGCCGCTCGCCGAGGAGGCTGCAAATGGCAGCACCTTCCCGCAGCATCCATCGGCGGCTGCACTGCAGCGGAGCATTGTGGGAAACTCCCTGCCGCCCCCTCCTCGCGGGCCAACCAGCGCCCGCCGCCTCCGCCTCCTGCCGCTCCCTCCTAGGACTGGAGGAGCGGCAGCATCGCCTCCAGCCGGGCCAGGGGCCGCTCACTGCTCAGGGCGCTAGTACGGGGGGGAAGGGGATCTTTTCCCAAGGGCTAGTGAGGGAAGGGAGGGGTGTACATTGGAGGGGGAGTGCTAGAGCGTTTGGAAAGGGGAGGGGAGACATTTGGGAGTTAGGGTCCCCCTGAAGATTATAGGCCGATGGAAGGGAGGGGAAAGTAGGTGGGGGAAGGGTCCCGGTGGAGCGTTTACCCAGGGGAAGGAAGAGGGGAGAATCACGGCTAGAGAAGCTGGTTAACTGGCTCTGCTCCCCCCGCGCCCGCACAGTGCCCCAGCTCCTCCAGGGAATTTCTGACAGCTGCTGTGGGCAGATTTCCCGGGTAGAAGGGGCCACTCGTTTCACCCGGGTTACAGAGAGGGAGAGAAGAGGCTTCACGGGAACTGGCACCCGTCTCTCATCCGTTAAATAGGAAAAACCACGCCCTAAAACAGCGTTCCTGCCTTAAGAAGTGTTGAAGGGAGGCACGGAGCAGCAATGAATTAAATATGTACTCGTGGAAAAGCTCTCCCCAAAACCTCTGTCTTTGCTATACTTTTGGGGCTACATTAGACTTCCTAGAGATATGGCAAGGCTTTTGCCTTGATTTCTTCCTAAGATCTTGACTCTTCACTTTTACTTAAGACATTGAAATCAAATCTGGTTTCTGCTTGGATCAAACTAAGTTTCCTGTAAAAATTAAAATCGGTGGGAAATTGTGCAGATGGTGAGCTTATCATGCAAGGGTGGGATAGCTGGAGAGGGAGGCAGACAGGAAGTATTAATGCACCAGCTCTAATGAGACATCCAATTACATATTACCAAGGTTGGGGGCACAGGAAAGGAAATCTGAACAGACTGTAGGAGGAGGCACTTAATAGACACTTTCACCACTAAGAGGAATATAGTTGGGAAAACTTAAACAGAAAATATTAGTGAATGAATACAGTAAATAAATACAGCTTACATGGTTGCATATTAAATACTTGACAAAAAAAACCCAGAAAATTCCAGAGACATCAGCCATTACTCCACATAGTTCATAACATTTTCCCAAAATCCACTAAAAAACCCTCAAATCATAGGAGCAGCCTTGACTTCCCAGCTCCCAACAAATGGATTTAAAATACTAATATATCTTCCCTGTTAAAATGGTAAAGAGTCTGCACATGCCTCCTGGACAGCTGCAAAAACTTACTGCTGTTCTCCTCACGCTCTCTCACTTCTGACTTTCATCTAAAAGTTGGGCCACATCTTGTAAATGCTGATGAGTAACTTAAATCATACGAGTAGTCTCATAAGAATGCTGATGTGCATAAATGTATACATGTTTAAGTATGCACAGCGTTGGGACTTTAACTTGGAAATTCTTCACAGTAACCTCTCTACTTGTGTTGGGAAGTGTCTAACATACTCTTGGTCACTATGCAAATAAAATGTCTGGTTTCTTCACAATGTTTATTCTTCAACAACTGTTCTTGCCTGGTACCTTTGTGTACTTCCAGAATGCCCCCTCAATCTGCTCTTCATTCCATGTATCCTTTTCTTATAAAGGAATACTATATTATTCAACAGGAATGGTCCAGAACACTGTACCTCACAAAGCACTTGGACAATGGCAATAGGATACTCACCGCTGACCTGAGACATGCATGGAGAGACAATCAAGGTGAATCCCAAGATTCAGGGGCACCAAATCCCTGTCCTCAATTATTTTGGTTGTGGGCAGTGCTTTTTTTGTGATGCAGTACCAGCACCTCCAGTCAGAACTCAACAATTTTCCCCCTGGAGTACCGGCACCTTTTTTTTTTTTTTTTAAACAACAATAAAAAAGGACTGGTTGTGGGTATATGCATTTTTTTTTCCTTTTGGAAGATAATACGCCTCAGACCAACCAGGCTTTGTGAGTCTTTGGGCCAGTGCCCCATGTCAGAGCAGGTGGGCCCCTTTGAGCCAATTAAAAGGGGCAAGGCTACAATAGGGCTACAAAGAGCTGTCAGGGGGCAGGGATTATTGGGCTAGGCTATGCCTGGGGGAACAGCCATAGGAGGGTGAAGCTAATGGCTGTGATCAGTCCCTAGAGCAAGAGGGGAAGGTAACTCTATGAAATACAGATGCAAACAGTGAGCAAGTTTTATTTATTTTTCTTTACACTATAAACCTTAAAGGAGACCAGGCCAGCAAGTGAGTACTTGTTAAGTTAGAGAGATGCCTTGCCCTGTTACAATCCCATTTTGGACCTTCCTTTTGACTAAAGCTTATTGGTTGTTCTTTCAATATAAACCATTTCTGCTCATAGTACTGGCCACAAAGAGATACAGAAGGTTCTTCTGGACAGGCACATTTCCCTGTACTGTATTCCCAGTGCTAGTCTGACAAGCAAGGGACTGAACTTGGGCCATGAACTCAGATCCTCATGTGGCAGAATATCATGTTGTCCCTGCACTAACAGAAATAAAAAACAGTACTTAATATATTGCACCCATGGAAGAAAGCTTCAAATACTCCTAACATTCTCTTTAGCAACATGTACAAAATTAATTGAAGGTGCAGCTTGTGACACTTGCCTGCCTTAACCTTGTCTCATCAATTCCTAGAATCATAAAAATGCCTTCATGAGAGGTAGGTCAAGTGGCCAAAAGCATCAGATACTCCCCTAATCCTCTGAGTGTTTATTTATGCA
This sequence comes from Pelochelys cantorii, assembly GCA_032595735.1. Lineage (NCBI taxonomy): Eukaryota > Metazoa > Chordata > Testudines > Trionychidae > Pelochelys > Pelochelys cantorii. The sequence goes on from CM064326.1 coordinate 244,403,494, forward strand.
TTAATCTCTTCCGTTTTTCCCATGCAGTCTGTTTTTAGTACACTACTGAGTCAAACACCTGGTTTCATCAGAGAGCCTATTAACAAATGAATTTCCCCTCCTTTGTTCCCTGCCTCATCCTTTTGTTGGTCAGACAGTGTAAGCAAAAGTCATGGCATAGGACTGTTTAGATGCCTGGGATAACAGTGGCAATAATATTAATTTAAGAATGAAAAGGATGATGGTTTGGGGATTTGAAAAAGCCCACAGGAATATATCCAACAAACCTCTAGTCCAGAATCCAGAGCCACAAAAAGTCAATGTGACAAAAAATATCCAAAAGCAAACAAACTTCCCCCCCCCCCAAACCATACACATCCCATAAGAAAGGAAGGACAGCATGAGCAATATTGTTATTCTGAAAAAAATCAAAGGGAATGCTGCTGTATAAAACCCACACAATATGGAGACCTTTGCAATGCACTCAAGGTAAGGTGATCCTTAAAGGCCACTAACTGAAGTGCTGACTGTGACTGCCCATCTTGTAAGTAGGGCAAACTGGTGAGAGCTTATTACAGCTATGGAGCGCGCGCGCACACACACACACACACACACACACACACACACACACACACACAAAATGCACTGCCTTGCACTTCACTTCCCAGTAAAATTCAATTTGCTTGTTGTTCAGTGCTCTCTACACCCCTATGCTACAGAGTCTGGTTACCCCAATTCTCTTCCAATGCTCCACCATGCTTCTTGTAATCAGAACAGCATAGCTAACTATCCTATGGGTAAAATTGGGGGCCAAGGCAAGACGTTGCAGGGAATTAATTCCTGCGCGGTGGCTTGGGGCAGCTCAGGGACAGAGGGGAGGCAACTTGCACTTTCCCTATGCTGAGATTGCCAGGGAAAAGAATTGCCTTTGCCTCTACAACATGTCTATAATATACTATGGGATCACCTATTTTTGCTATTGCTGCTGAAATTTGCATGACTAATTTGCAACATATGGTGCTACATAAGCTTCCAATACATTCTGCTTTATATTAGCAATGCTGAGTGAACAGGAAAGCTAGTAAGGTACAGTGTTGCTTACACAATTACACTTGAAACATGTCCATTTTTTTACAGAAACATAGCAGAAATGTCATGAAAATATCACATTTATTCATAGATGTCTAGGTAGACTTCACTCACTGTGACTTGACTAAACTGAAAAAGATCAGAACACAAGAATAGAACCTTACCAGGCTTTGGCAACATCTGTGAGTGCTGTGCTGGCGAAAGGGGCTGGATTCCAGTGGCAGGTATCACAGTTCACAGGCTGGCAATGATACAGAGGCTCAGGGTTTGGGATAAAAGAAGTACCTTGCATCATTTTGTAGTGACTCCTCTGGCTGGTTTGGGAGCACTGATGGGCTTCAGCAGGTGTTAAGTCAAGTCCTCTTGTAGGGCTTATGGCTGTAATGCATGGCTTGAAGAGTTGCATGGATGGTATGAAATGAAACAGGAAATGCTCAGAAAGGATTAAATTCATCCCTGTACAGAGGGCCAGAAAAAGGCCTTTGCAGTACTTTAGTGTCAGAGAAGTCCTGTTCTGAAGACATCAGTGGTACATAGATTTTGTGCATGGAGGTAACTTCTTACTTGGGCGGCTGGGGGGCGGGGGGCGGGTGTCAAATCCCTCTGCAGTCAAACAACTTCTTCAGAGTAATGCTTAATATATATCGACCTGATCCATATCAGTTCAGTAGTTTCATGCAGTGGTTATGGTTGCATTATTTAGACAAGTGGACAGTTATGATTTCTGCTTTTCTGCTGAACTCCATTGATTTTGTTGGTACCGATGCACTGAAAAAAAAATTTAAGCAGCTGCTGAACATTTTTAAACGTTGCCTTTAGAAAACAGAAGTGGGGAATCTGAATACATTTGAAATTACCTCAAAGGGTTAATTTTCTTAGTCTTTAAAAAAAATGCCACCTAAAACAATGCCAGAATTGAGACCTGTCCTTATAAACACAATTCCAATTTTCTTAAAAAAAATTGTAACTTGAGATCAATAAAAAATGAGCAACTTAAAAAAATTGGACTTTTGAAGTGCAATAATTTCTAATAATGCCAACTTTGCATATAGTGCTTTTCTTTGGTAGTTCTCAGAATTTTGCAAAGGGTGTCATTATCGCCATTTTATAGATGGGGAAACTGAGGCAGGGATGACATAACTTCATCTCAAGGTCATCCAGAAGGCCAATAGCAGAGTTGGCAATAGACCCCAGTCTAGAATCCCAGTCCAGTGTTCTATCCCATAGGCAACACTGTCTCTTAGAATACCCTTAGTTATGGCAGAGGATGGGGATGCATTCACAATGCACAGATTTTAAAAGCTCATTATTTCTCTTTTTCTTAGAAAAGTGCACTCATTCACCAGCCACTGATTTTTCCCAGTGTATGTTCCATATCTCTCTCTACACTGTGGAAATATTATTGATAACAAGGACAGATGCACGTCAGTTAAATAATGATGTCAAACCGTCAGGGGCAGATTCCACGCTGTTGTCCATGTGGATAGAGGTATTAGGATCTAGTCCCGAGTGAAAATAGTCTCACATTTTCCAAAAGACAGTATGTACGGGAGGGTGACAGTGTGAACATAACAATCTCACGGCCCCACATTCATTTCTAGGCTGCGGCTACCTGGTGTAATCACTAACTGCATGCATTCCCACTCACTTCATGCTGCTCTAAACAATGACCATCACTGCTTAATTCAATATTGTCAGCAGTCACCTTGCACTTTTATTCCCAAGCCTTAGTTTTCAAGGGAGCAGAACTGAGCTATAAACAATTTAAGACAAGAAGGGTAAGTACCATAGCAGGTCACAAATCAGATGATTTTCCTTTAAGATTCTTCTGTTTAAGTTCATGCTTGTAAAACATATGCTGGACTGATAGCTCTGGTATCTGATATTTTCTATTCAGAGAACCAGGACAGCTGCAGTAGTACACGAAGGGTGGTGGTTGTGACATGGTCTCAGAGGACGGTGAAAGTGGAAGAGAATGTGTGGGTGGCTTTATGACTCCCACAAGGACATGGTCATGCCCCCTTTCTAGGGAAGGCAAAACAAAGTATTTAATTCAGAGACAAGGGCCAGTGAGGCAGGGATTCACCTAAATTTCAGGTGGGGTCCTGTACTCACCTTAGCTGCTCTCATGGCCCTTGATTCAAGGCACTTCTGACAAAGGTTTTCAATCTCTGGCTGCTGCAGCTATTCAGAGAAGTGCATCTATGTTTCTAGGTGTGCACACTTGTGCACTGTACAGTCTGGGGTACAGGAGCAGCTGGTGCCATCACATGGATGCTGGGTCTATAAGAGCTTTCTGTTGCACCATGAGATACAAATGGTATCCAAGAAAGAAATGTAGGTCAAGCAACGTTACTTTTTTCATTCTATTCCAGTGGAATACCCAACCCAAACAAAGATGGTCTCCTTTTTCTAGTTCTCCCCACAGACTGCCTGCATGACCTTGGGCAAGTTGTTTAATCTCTCCAGCCAACATTCTCAGAAGTATTTCAGCTATATTAATTGCCAGCAAGACAGCTATAACCTCCCACCCTCTGAAAAATCAAACTCTTAAGATGTCAAGAAGGGAGTCCCAAAACAGAGACATACAAAATTCAGTTATGCTCTGCTCCAGTTTCCCAATCTGTACAATGAGAATTCTAACTTCATGTCTTTCTTCCCTAGTTAAACAAATTCTTTGGGCACATAGCATGTGTATGTACAGTACTTAGAACTATGGGGACTGATCTTGGTTGGGAGAAACTGTCATAACTAACATTGCTGGCAAGACCTCCACTGGAAATGTTTATTTCACATTTGAATGATGCATGTCTGTTCCCAAGCTCCATGTTTTGGCAGTGTCAATACAGTGAGGCTCTCAGCTCAGAGAGAAGAAATGGAAACTTATCAGATTACAATGTGATCCTCTCTCATTGAAGAGCAATCCTGGTTTGTATCAGATTCCTGGCTGGGTGCTGCTACTGAGCATGGGGCTCCCCCCTGAGGCCTTTTTAAAAGGAAAGACTGTTCCTTACATCAGAGGAGAACCACCTTTTTAAAACCAAAATGGCAGCCCCCATTTGAAAACAGGTGGAAATCTATCACAGGAACACTGCACATTTTTCTCTATACATATAGTTTGTTTCAAAATAGACTTCAAGTAGGGGAGGACCCTTGGAAACTGGAGGCTAGAGATATACAATTCATGTGCAGTGACTTATCTGCAACGTCATCTACATTTGAGGATGCTTTTGTCTTCCTCTTAGATTGGGCAGTGGAGTTCTTGATCCACCCACCCACTCAACACAGAACATGTCAAAGCCAAAGTATCAACTTGGATTTGGAGCATTCATCCCAGAGGCAATGGCAAATCCTCAACTCATGTAAGTCAGGGCATAGCCATAGAGCTCTGTCAACTTGCATATGGTGCAGATCTGATCCCCAAACAAGACAGGACCCCCTCCCCCCAATATTACCAAAACATAGTTCTTTTCCCCATACATCTATGAATTTAGTATTAACATAGCTTCTTTTGTGGAATTATGCAACACAGCTATTACAAAATGTTACCATTCCTCCTCCACTATGATTAACAAAAGCAATTCTCCAGTTTTAGCAATCTTGAAAAAGGGCACATAGTTACTGTGAAACATATACACATATCACTGCTTTTCATCTTCTTCCAGTTCAGTGGCAGCATGTTAGATAATCAAGCTAAAAAAAGACCTCACAGACCATACACGTTTCAGTGCTTTCAGAATACAGAAGGCCAGATTTTAAATAAATGGAAAGACAAAGGAGCTAATTTTGCTTTTTTCTACATAAAATATTTATTTGCAAGAATGAAAAGGCATAACATGTATGTAGTTAATAAAAACTAAAGTATGTCTTACAAAAGCATCTAGGGGTTTATTTTATCCCAGTAATAGTTTGCTGAATTCTACAAGAAAACAATGTATTTACACCAAGAGTCATGTTTGCAGTACGAACAATCAGGTGGGAATGTATCCAGATGAGCAATGCATCTGTAGAAATCATTACACAAAGAGCATATTTAACTAACATGCACAGAAACATACATTTGGCAAAAGAACAGATGTCAGCAAAGTCAAGAGAGGCTCTGTTACAATTTACTGATGGGTTTGGTGGGTTTTGGTTTTGCACAGTCCCAAATAACTGCCATCTTTTTTACACTGGATAGTTGTTTAATATGATCATAAGCAAAGCACAAACATGTATGTCAGCTGCACCTGCATGCACAGTGTGTAAGTCTGTGATGTCCAACATGCTAGCCACTAGCCACGTGTGGCTATTTGACTTGTTGAATGTGGCTAGTTGGCTCACAAAATTATTTACATTTTCAGAATAACGTAGCTAGTTCACTATAGCAGTAGCCACTATAGTACTGAATGAACACCACAGGTGTAAGTGAAATGATGCAGGGACGAAACCTGATGTTGGGTTGGATGGCCCAAAGTATCATTTCTGACCCTCCACAAGTAAGTATTTCATTTCAGAGGAAAGCACTCAAAATACATTGTCATCTGGAACACTCAGAGGGACTGCAATGTACCCACCATTTGTTAAACGCCCAAGAAAATTATTTGATACACTGTCTAACAGTGATTAAAAGGATATGTTCATGGGAAAGGATGCTTTAGCTCTTGTACCAGAAAACTCATCACACCCAGACTTCAGTTCATATGGCCTTCTAACTTACAGCCCTAAAAAAGTAGCTGAAGCTATAATTCCATGAAACAAAAGTGACCCCTAAAGGCTAATGAGGGTAAAATCAAGAACATTTCCCTGTACTTAATCCAGAGCTGTCTACAGCAGAGTTGGTGTTCCATCCAGACTTTACTGACTTACAGCTTCATGTAGAGTAATAGATGCATTCTGTAAGTGATGACAGGACAGCTTTCAGATAGGTAATACCACTGCTAATACCATGCGCATTGTGGTTCAGACAAACTTATTAACTTTCTATTGAACCAAGTGGAATGGTGTCAGCTGTTCAGAAAGATGCATAAATGAAGATGCACAGAGGAATAAAAGCCTTTAGTTAGAGCGGTGCTTATTTTAAGGAAACTTCTGCAAGTGTCTTTAAAAAATCACACAACACATATATTATTGTTAAACTACATAAATTGTGAAGATGGGATTCCATTACTTCAGCCTCACTGTACCTGAATCAGCTATGGTCCAAGCCAGATCCGAACCCAGATATTTTAAAGCAGAAGTCTGTGACACTCACCCACTTCTGCTTCTCTTTCTGTTCTTACTTGCCCCATTATATAAACAATAAAAGATCAAAATTATTTTACCCGTGTTGCAGGAAAAAGTGTAACACAATGAAAATGCCACACACACACATTCTTAGGATTGCCCAAGCCTCCAGGATTGGCCCAAAGTCTCCCAGAGAATCAGCATCAATCTCCCAGTGGCTATTGAAAGTAATCCTGGTGATTTTAATATGATATTTTAAGAAAATGACATGTCATTTTTTGGGGAAAAAAAAATCTGGAATAGCTTCAATCAGAGTTGTCAACCCTACTAGTTCTCCATGCACAGGGCTACATAATTAAAAAGATTGAGGGAGGGGGTGTTGTCAATCTATCCAAAATAGGTTCTCTCTCTGCTTAAGGAATTGGGATTTAGAAATTTTTTCTTTGCTACTAGAATCCCTCCATCTCAGAAATATTCCACCTCAAGACAGTTTGGAAACCCATCTTTCCCTGACTTCATATCCCCAAATTTTACTCTCTTTGAAGAATGGGCTGGAAGTAGACTACAAGTCAAAGCAGAGAAGTAGGTTATAAGTTTAGCAGTAACTAAAACAAAACAGGCCCATTTCAGTCTCATGAGTGTTTCTTGCAAGAAAGACCCAAAGCAACACAGGCTTAGGATACAGGAGCAAAACCACACCTGTGCCTTTATAAAGAAAAGCAGATTTCCTGCGATACACATATGGAGAAACAAATTCCTGCCTCGCACCTAAGGGCTCTCTGAATATAATTTATCACTGATGCAAGGTAATGTTAACCTGGATCTTGCCCGCAATCCAAGACAGAATGTCCAGGGTGCACCTGCTGGGTTTTAAGATTATTGGGTGTGCATGTTGACTCACTGACGAACCCTTACAGATTATCTACTGCGGTATATAATGAATGTCTGGGTGGCCACTTTATCCCCACACTCCCAACAGACATTTGTCCTTAACACTGATAAATAGTAAGTGAGCTACAATGCAAAGCTGCACAGTTATGGAAGCAGTATAGTAGTTGAACAAAGCACCTCTAAAATACACTGGTTTCTTCCAAGTTACCAAAGCAATGACCTGCTATTTCACCTTCAAAGTGCAAAGCGTTCCCTTTCTAATTAGTGCTTTGAGAATGAAATATTTTAGTTACAGTATAAAAATACTAAATATACTTCTGTTCTTTTGTGTGTGGGTTTTGTACAATGGCACCAGCTAGAATCTAGAGCCCCAATACTCTGTGCAAATCCTTCTTGGTGTGACAATTAATATTATTCATGTATTTGTCCTACACTGTAACTGTGTCCAGACACCATAAGTGACTAAAAAGTCACTTTTTATAAGTATTACAAAAGGGAAAGGTGAGTTAAATATTAATCTAAACTGATATTTACATGCAGATAAAGATACGGGGCGTCACAGGTGATCCCTGTGGATAGACAGAGCCCTGCTCCCCTGGACCAGAGCCAGCGAGGCAAATCCAGCCAGTTAAAGAAGGCTGAACTATAACTAGACCTTTAAACGGCTGCTAGTGGGCAGCTATAGGAGGAACTGATTGAGACAAATCATACCCTGGGGGAGGGAAAATCACACCAGAGTGGAGCAAACTCCAGTGTTGGGTCCCCTGAAGCCAACAGGCCAGCGGCTGACGGAGAAAGAGCCCTGAGGCTGGTGCCTGAGGAAGGAGCCCTGAAGAAGGAGAAGACCTGGCCCGAACTAGGAACGTGCCAGAAACCTGAAAGGGGTAGAGCTGGAACCTGAAAGCAAGGACTGAGTGAAGCCTCTTTTTCTGTTTACCTGTTTGTATTAAGAAAATAAACCTCCTTGAAAGAGACTTGGGACAGCAGCCACATACTTTGGAGCAGAGACGACCATCCCAGTAACAGGGACCAGCTCCTCAGCCAGTATAAGTCAGACCTACTCCATGTAAACGGAAGCTATGCCCATGGAGATCTGGCCTATGAACGTTGGCGTATTAAAATACTAGTCTGTATCCTGGTACAAATAGAGGACACATGTGAAATTGTAATCTAGAACTATAAAGTATGCCAATCTCTCTTTTTCTTGTTGCCTCCCTCCCCCATCTACACAGTGCTAACATGGTTAGAAATGTCACATCACCCAGGCCTGTATACATACATATATATTTATATTAAAAAATAATGCCCTACTTTCCTTCATAGCTTAACTCCCTAGAATCAGAGGCTAACAGCTCTGGAAATGTCTGAAAGTTATAGGGGGAAAGTTAGGTTTTATTGGTGGGGTAAAACACTGATTAGGAAAGGGAATTCCACATAGGCAGCTTTCAGGGCGGATTTCAGGCCTGTGCAGAGGCTATAAACTGCATAAGTCCCTAGAGACTGCTGAAGTGCGACTTGCATCGTTTCTTGGGACTTAAGTGGTGCCTGGCTTGTGTTGATCCTGTACCTAGGAGTCAATTTCACCCAGAATGAACAAGTGACAGGTGGTTAGAAAAAGAACTTGCATAAGAAACCCATTTCATTAGCATTAGACATACACTGTCAGGTTCAATGGAAATAGTGGATTTTAAAGGAATAACATTCCCTTGCAATGCAAACACTGTGCTAGTTTATGAGATACACACACACACACATACACACACACACACACCCCCAGCTAAAATTTAATTAAGAACTAAAAATGTTAAGTCTATAGCAAGGCTATTTTTAGGGTCAGAGGAACACAGGAATTGTACTCCATATTATCCATGCATTAAATCAGACCACATAGCCCAGAAGCCTGACTCAGATAGCAGCCTATACTGATGAAAGTGTAAAACCCCCATAAATGTGTGGTGTATCAAAGTGGAGAGAAGTGCAAAAAGCTTTAATGGTGGTTAGCAATGGCTTTGGGAAAGTCTCTTTAGTAGTGTACGGTATTATAAGGAACACTGGCACAGAAATCAGATTTTTTTTAAAGTGGTAACATTAACAGTGTCTCTTAACTGGAAGTGAACTTGTGCATTAAGTAGGGTAATGGACACAAGAGAGATTAGACAGCTCAGCTTCCACCTGCTCCATATTCACATTCCAGACACAGCTATATGAATATTCCCCAAGACACACAGAAATATAGGCCCTGTTTTGCAGGAGCACTGGGCCTCCTCCAGTTCCTCTAAAGTCAAGGGGACCTGGAGGTGCTTGGTAAACCAGTTTCTTTGGGGATTTGCTAATCACTGACCCACGCCTACCTAGAGATACTTGAATGCCCCAAGATAGCCAATATGGTCAATCTAATAGGTCATACATTTTCCCCTTTCCTTCTCTGACCTTAAGTGGATAAAATAATGCGGACACCACTCGTGTCTCAGTTCAAACGCTCCCCCACTCATACCTACCATTTCCTTCCTCTTTCCATCGTGCAGTTATAATGCAGGCTCCTTAACCCAGGGCTCCCAAAGGGACAGCTATGTGCTGGAGGGATGCAAGTAACTAGTCAACTACCCGATAAGCAAATGTTTATTGGGTAGTCAAGTAGAAACTCAACTAGTTGTTCCCTCCCCCCACCTTGCTGCCTCTATCAGAGAGGGGCAGCACGGGGGGGAGACGCATGAGCTGGTGCTGGGGGGACTCGGCTTAAAAGTTGGTTCCCCCCCCTCCCAGTACCATCTCTGCGGGGGGCAGAGGAAGCAGGGGACAGCGGGGAAACGGCACGAGCAGGGATTGAAACAGTCCCACTCGCGCTGGTCCCGCTGCTGCTCCTCTCCCTTTGGAATGTACAAGAGCCACCCACAGCTCTTGTACATTTAAAAGGAAGAGGCACAGAGGGGAACCCATGCCAGTGGGGAACTGCTTTGCTCCCTGCTGCCTCTCCCCCTTGGAGAGATACAAGAACCGCAGGTGGCTCTTGTACATTTCAAAGGGAGAAGCGCAGTGGGATAGCGAGCGCCCCCTTACCGATGGAAATTCCATCGACTACTCAATTAGCTGATTAATCAAAATTTAACATCCCTAGTGTGATGGTGTCGGTGTACGCGACTGCAATCCTAAGAGAATTATCATGGCCATTGTAGCTGACCCTTAAAAAGAAGGATGTGCCTTAGGGATGATGCTGACCCACAACAACAAGATCAACTGTGAATATGCTCACAATGGCACTTCTTACTGTCACCAACATTTAAAAAAAAGAAAGACGCCTGTACACACAAATAAAGTTTAACCTAGAAAGGGATATACACACACATGGCATACACACTAAATCCCACTATCTGCCAGTGGAATTGAGGCACATGTCCCACTCTTGCTCATTTGAATATTGTTTCTGATCACGGAACAGTGGGGACTGATCCAAACCTACTCAAAGCCAAATGGATTCCTTCCATTAACTTAACCAGGTTTTGGATCAGGTCTACAGCAAACAGATGGGACAGTGAAGATATGAAAGGAGACTAAAAAGGAAAAATAATAAAAAAAAAAGATGAAGCATACTGCAGAAGCTATACTAAAATACAAAAACAGTAAAATTTTTCTGAAAAAATATTTTACCAAATAGAATACCTGGAGTAAATAGTTACTGTACATGGTATAAAATACAAGGCTATGCTAGTTATTTCTCCTTATATATGTGAAAAAGGATTTTTTTTAAAAGAATTTTTATATTTTTAATTGCGTTTTCCCGGTAAATTGCAAAAGTAGCCATACTATTCTGTCCTGTAGGTTTTTAGGCCCAAGCCATCACTGTGATAACCAAATAAAACCCAGAAGCAATCAGGGATGGTTTTGGGTAGAAAGGGCTGCCCTATCATTAGCACAATCTGAATACTGAAAGGAGAATCACCACACTAAAGGCAGTGTGTTTTAGATGAACCAACATGGTGCGTTAGAAGCAGTATGCTCTTGTGGACAGGGCACTGCACTGAAAGGTAGAATACCTGGATTCTATTCCTGGCTCCACCACTGACCAGCTGTGTGACTCTGGGCCAAGCATTTCCCCTCTCCATGTATCTATCCTCCCCTCCTCCCTTCCTTTTTCTGTCATGTCCATCCAAGTAAGATGCTTCAGGACAGTGAGAGTCTCTCACCGTGTGTGTACAGTGCCAAGTATAATGGGGACCTGACCTTGGTGGGTCCTCTAGGTAGCTTTGTAGTAATAAATAATATCTATAGAGGGAGACCATCAACACTGACCTGAACTGTCTACCTGGGACAACTCAGTATTTTTTCCCCTAAGCACTGGTTTTAATTCCATGTACTTTTAGTAAAAATGGAGGAGGAAAGGGAATCTCGTTACATTCTAATAACCATTGCAAGGAACTAAGTTTAATTTTAAAAAGCAATTTTTGTCACATTGATTTCAAAGTTAACCAAGAACACCTGGTGTGGTCTTGGGAGCTTGGCTCTCCAGTCTGGCTGCCAGAGGGAAGTTTTGAAAAGCTAATAAATACTATTTACAACAACAACAGGAGGATGGGTGGGGGGAAAGAGGGAGAACCTAGAGCAATCTGAGGCCCTGTCTACCTCAAAGAACTGCACTGATGCATCTAAAATGTAATTAAATCCATGCAATCTTCTAATGTGGACACTCTTATTTTGATTTGAGCCTTGTATTGATTTAGCTTATGCCAGTGAGGAAACAGCTTAAGCTAAATGGATACAATATACTAGTCAGAATCTTTTAAAATAATTTCCATATGAGGAAGTTGCACATTTTAAACTCAGTTTCTAAAATGATGTCGTTAAATTGGTGCAGTTGTAGACAAGGCCTGAGGAGACACAAGGACTGACTGAACTTTGCTCAGATCCTTCATAAGGATGGCCCACCAAGTGAAAAAGGGGTAGGAAATGGGAGAGAGAAGCAGTGAGAAGAAAAAAAAAATGACTTAACATTGCAATTGAACAGACTCTCCTGTCTGTGTTGTTGACCCAACAGGATTAGTGTCTGTTCTCTGCCGTTGGTGGGAGATGGGAACTGTGGACACATTTCTCTCCCCATAAAGCTCCAATGGCAGAGTGATTAGCATGGAGCTGTGGCCAAATCATGAGCAGCGTCACACGGTATCTCTTTACTGTTTTCAGTTTCCTTCTCCCAAGTGACCTACTAGCCATGTTCCCAGGAGAGTTCCATTTACTCTACTCCACCATTCTATGTCTCTGCCCCTTGAGTAGGGTACAAACACAAAACAACCAGCTGTACCCCTACTGTAGGATTCCAACCCTCCCTTGTGTTACCAGTCAGGGAGAGCAGTAAAAGATGACATAGGTTTGTGTGCTCAAAGAACACGACAGAACGAGGACAAATGCTGCTGACTAAAGTCACAGGCTCTTCAGCCAATTCAGAAGTTGGCAGCCACTCTCTCTTTTGCCCGTTGGTTCACTGATGGTATGAGGAAGGGGTGGGACTTTGGTTGAAAAGAAGGGAAGATAATGAGGGGGGGAAGCCTCTTTTTTTAAGAAGTGGCATTAACTCGTCTATCAATTTCAATTATTTTCAGTGTTTCATTCACGTCCAGCTCCGAGCTGACCCTGTGAGGAGAAAAATAAGAAGGTATGTTAATACCTATATGCAGCTGTACAAAAAAGAACTCTCTCCAATGAAACTGGCTACTGCTATTACAGTGCGTGTTTACCAGGAACTCACTGGTTGGAACTTGGTAACACGACAAATTAGTCACCTCTTCAGTTGTGGGTTTAATTTTGGCCTCCAATTTAAATTAGATATACTGTGGTGGACATGGGTAGGCAGAAGATCATATCCTAGTCTGTTATGAGACATATCCAAATAAAAACCTATTTGGCGCAATGAAAAGGGTCTGTTGAGGAGAGATCCGGGCTTTGAGAAGCAGGGTGCTGGCAAAGCACCCAGAGGTACAAGTGAAGGAAAAGACATCACGCGTTGGTTCTTCAAAACAGCGTGTCTCATTTTCAAGGAGCACCAAAATCTCACATTGTTTTGAAGCAAGAATTTAACGAGAAATTCCATGAAATTGTGTCACAGTGACCCTTCTAGCATCTTCATCTCCATCTTCCCCTTAGCAAAGCTATGTTGAGTGCGAAAGGCACCCAGTTCCTCATAACCCACCCGGTCAGGAATCTTAGCAATCCACAAGCTCATGTTGCCACTCAAATATGGCAATGCCCCATGGCCTGCAAATTTTCAGATTGCTTAATGTTGCATATTTCCCCTCAGTTTTCAACACTTAGGCAATGTATCTCTCACTAGGTGATATTTTACTGGTACTTTCCTTCACAGGAAGTTATTTGTATACATGTGTGCGTACACGTCAGACACAAACATGGATGTCTGACAAATATGGTAATTTCCTGCAAAACCTGATTTAAAATTAAACTTTACTGAATTCAGTTTAAGTATCTTAAGAGCTCACTGTGAGCACTGGCTCACCCCACTGTGGGTGGAAGCCCCACCCACCCACACACTCCTGAATGGTCCTGGAGCACAAGCAGAGCCCCAGTGCCCTGAGTTGAGTGTGAGGGGTGTTTTTTTTTTTTAACCTTCTCACTTATGCGTGGAGCCAGAGTGATTTTTCTGTTGGTCAATGGCTCCGGACTGAAAAAATGTTCCCCACCCCTGTAAGCACTTCAGGGCAGGGACTGTCTTGTGCTATGTCATTACGATAGTGCTTACTACAGCGGAGCCCTGATCTTGATCAGGGGCCTCTGTGCACAACAGAAATACAAATAAGGGTCCAGGAAACATGCAACAAGGAATTCCATGCAACTCATGCTTAGGCTTGCTTCCTTTGCACTCACCTGTGCGGCTGCAGTCCCAGCAACACTGATTTCTCTAGCCTTGTTTCGTTGGCTATTGTGAAGTGAGTGACTTTGTCCTGCTGTGCCCCCGGCACGGATTCCAGAGATAGGGCTGTGTGTTTGGAGGCATCCAGCCGCCTGTCCCAGACGTCACTGCGATCTGCAAAGGAGATTGAACCGTACTGCTCCTCCAGTTGGTGATGCTCTTCGTAAATTAGCAGGCTTCTTGACCGTACTGCGTACAAACAGGGGAGGCAGAAACTACATGAGAAACATAGTGAGCCCAGCTATAAGGACACTGGATATGTCAGGAACTGAAATTGGCCAAATATAAAAGCAATATATCTCACTGCTCAGGATTTTGCTACCCAAGGCGATGAGCTAATATATTTTAGAGCTGGGGAAATATGCTGCACTGACCATCCTCCATGTGTGCCCACCGCAAGTTCAGCATGAGCACTGGTAATGCAAGACCCTTTCCCCACAAGCCCAGAGACTGTGGTTGAACTGGAGAGATGACTTCCAGAGTGAACACTAAGAGACCAGGGCCACAGGTTCAATTTTAACATAAACAGTTATCAGAGATAAATACAGATTGTACCTCCAAAAACTGGCACTCCCTGGGCTAGCAACATCCCTGGCTAGGGTAACAGTGTCAGCAGCCTGGTTGTGGACAGTGTGAGACCAGGGCTGGATCCCCACAGCAGCCTGTGGCAGAGCGGGGCTGGGCTCGAGTCCCTGGCAGGATGGGTCAGTGCGGGGCTGGATGGCAAAAATTATTTTTTTTAACTAAACTTTTCCAACCCACTCTCTATACTTGCCTTTCTACCTATACAAACACCAACACCTCAAAAAGGGGAAGAGTAAGACGTATGCCCTGGATTCCCACAGAAATGTAAAGGGGGTCCTGTGGGGGGGGAAGGGGGAAGGGGAGAGTGAGCCATACAAACAATAGCACTGGGTTAGCTTACCGATAGAGGCCGTGTATGACTCTGGCGTGGAATGCTGGCTAGGCAGCACCATCTTTGTGGCAGAAGGATAGGGGCTGTAGCTCTGAGAAAAGCTACCGAAAATGACTGCAAAGCATAGCACCACCACCTGCAACAGGATAGAAGAAAAAAAATGATGTCACTCTTTGATCACAGAATGAATGGGAATTAAGATTAAAGACACAACTGCTATGCTTTTTTTTTTAAACCAAACAAAATACTGATTCCAGGCTACTTTGGGCAATATATATGCTGCCCCTAATCAAAGGTACATGGACAATAACAATTCAACAGTGAAGAGGACAGATTTCAATGCAAGAGTTTTAAAGATTGCCGCCATTTTATTCTGTTGAACTTAATTATTTAGAAGTTGGAAAGGCTAGTAGCACAACTTAACTGGACTGACCTCTGACATGCATTTAAAGATTCATGTTGCTTAACCTGTATCAGGCATTTCTAAGCCTCTTACTGCTGTTGGATACAATCTTGCTTAAAGGTGACAAATGAAGCAGTAGTCGCCTGAAGGCTCAGTGTCAGACTAGACACCAATTTCCATCCAGCTAGAGCACCAACTTAAAAGTAAAGCCTTTCTAACAGTTCTTTTACCCTGATTATAACTGAGTATTCAACAAGAAGAGAGGTAGATTTACAGCCTCTGAATTATTTTTATTTTAATACATTCATTTGTTATTTGGTTCTAAAAGAATGAAGTGACAAAGGGCTCCCGTTCCATAGCTTCTTTGACACACATTTAAATATACAAAATTATAGGAGGTAACAAAAATCAACCAGTGCAACAGCACTCTCCTTGCTTCACCCTTGACACTTAATCTAATCAGCAGCATACCTCGCCAGACAGTAATCCCACCATCAGACGCACCCGCCCCGCCCGCCCCCCCCTGTCAATAGCTGCTCAAACAGATGGACTTTGTAGCAGATAGTCCATGGTCTTGTGCTCTTGCAGCCTTTAGGCCTGACACGAGCACATTCTAAAGGAAAGGGCCTTCACAGAACATGCTCCACCAGAAGCCCTCCCACCCTGCTTTTATACCAAGTGGGAATGTCCCCCCACTTCCCTCAAGGATCACGACTGTGGAAGTATGTCTGGGGCAAAGAGGTGGTCTCTTAGATAGGAAGATCCCATTATAATGGCCACAAACTAGGATTCTTTCCAGCAAGGTAGTGAAAAGTCTCAGAAATCCCAGAAGTCATTTAAGACCTTTGTTCTACATTTCATTGTTACATCTTGACAAGAGATGCTTCCCGCCCTGTGGGCTTTCAGCCAGATGGGCTGAACAGAACGGCTAGGGTACTCTTAAGCAAAAATAAATCCACACATGTCCCAGGCTGCCTCAGTATTCGTGATTTCCCAGCTTCCTGCTGCTCCAACTCTTTTCCCAACCCTACAGTACTATGGAGTTGAGAGAGACGGACATGAGCTGGACCAGGAGAGTGTGTTTTTTAGCAGCCACTGGCCTGTGGTCCCCCAACTTTTGAGTCACTCACCATGAGACAGGTCCCTGTCTGAGTGCTGGCTGCTTTACAGGAACGGGACAGTTTGCCAGCAACCACGGCTTGGAGTCTCTGTAACTGCTGCAGAAGAGTTCTGAAATGTCAAGAGTAACACATAAATATTAACCAGTAGCTTTCCATACCTCAGTCCATATGAGAATGCAGCTTTTTACCTTGATCTCTGTGCCTTACCAACAATAAACATTGAAATGCAGGTGCATCTAGTTAAAATCCTCCTCTTAAATTTAGAGACAAGGAAAGTTGCACTAATTTTCCAAAATAGAGTGCACATTCACCCAAGGAATACTTTGTTTTTCCATAACTGACGCCCATTTCATTCTTCCCCACATATTCCCACCAACTATTTTACTTCCTATTTTTGATGTTCCTACTTGTTCATCCAAGAAGAATCAGATTTTTAGAAAAGGGGGAGCAGGATTACCACGGCTATGTGTACAGTTGAAACTTGCATTCATAGCACATCTGATCTCAAATCAGATGTGCAGTTGGTCATAGGAGAATGTAACAGGAATTTTGCCATTGACTAATAGGCGCAGGATCTGGTCCCCAATTATCCTAATCAATTGTGTAGCTGTCCTCAAACATTTCTGAAAATCTAGCTCTTAAGGAAAACTGGAAAGCTTTTGTAAATAAAATGTGTTAAAAATCACAAAACCTGTAATATGTTTAGTCTTTTCTACCCATACATTTGCTTTAAATAAAATATTTAATGTTGCTTCCTCCTAAGGTTACCTATTTAAGTCTTACGTCCTCCAAAAGCTGATGAAATCACAGATACCTATGTTGCTTGCTATTATTACAATCATTCTCAGAGGTCCCAACCACCACCGAGGCTGTACTGTGCTGACAACATAAGAGTCAAAGACAGCACTTTCTACCCTCCTGGCTTAGTGTAAAAGTATAATCGAGTGCTACAGGGATTACAGCCCATGAATTTGAGTACTGGTAGTTTAAAAGTGAGGTAGGAACTGATCTCTAACTATAGTTAAGTGACTATATTTCAGCCTGCTCCAAATGACATTCCGTTACTGATTTAGGCCTCCAAACTATTCTCATTTTGTTCTGACAAATGCCTTTGAACACAGTTGGACTAAAGCCATTGCCTTATTTCAAACACACACAAAAACCTTTGGAGAAGTTTATACCTGGATTCTACCTTTGCAACTGAATCCAATTCTACATTTCATTTCACCTCTAAGAGATTTCTCGGCCTCATGATAAATACACATGGTGACCCACAACAACTTTAAAGGCTGAGATACCAAAAATGCTGGAGCAAGAGAGATGGGAAAGAATTATTTTAAAACCAAGTTATTAAAAGCCAATTGTAGGACAGACCCAGAGGTGCCTTTGCAGCTCAATATACACTCACCTGTCTATTATACATTTTTTTTTTAATCAATGATCATTCTTAATTAAGGTAGAATGATTTCAAGGACTTCAGAAGTGGAATCTGAAATTAGTACAAGGAATACTCCCAGCACAGATTTATCTGGGCCAGCAGATCCCTTCCAACTTTCACAAGGGTGTCTAATATGCTGTTGAAAATACAGTGTGTTTCACAGCTGGGTGTAAAATAAAACAAGTGGTTATCCTCCTTCTGTTCTTTATCTACAGTAGGGGCAACTGCAGGCAATTATGTGGGAGAGACACTTCAATTCAGATGAAGGAGGCCACAACAACTACTCACCAATACTGTTACACAGCATGCCTGAGTCACACAACCAGCTTTCCTTAAAAGGTAAATACATACTGAGCATGGCTATTTCCATCTTCTAAACTAGTGTACACATTTCATGGGAAATGGTTTTTTTTTTAAACCTTGTCATGCATAAATCACTATAGTGACACAAAACCAAATCCTCCCCATGTATCAAGACAGAGTAGCTGGGCATGAGGCACCAGAGAGGAGTTTCAGAAAGAAATTTTCCTTCCAGCTCTGGGCCTGCTATTGCAGTCTTGAGACAGTAACAGAAGCCTTCACATAGCCACAGCTCTTGCTGCTCTGGGGGATTTAGGGGAGAAGGTGGAGATGGGTGTTGGGAAGGAAATGGCAGATGGATCTGCACAGTGGCATTGGCATACCCACTAACATTTCTCCTCTCTGCTACTCCCTGTCCAAACCTTGCAGTGCAGAGAGCCCCCGAAGACCTGAACTCCAAGATGCTATGCTCCCTAAATCTTTCTTTTCTCCCACCAAGCAGTGAAAGCATATCACGTCCACTGCCTCTTGGGCCCTTCATGGCCCAGGAAGTGGGCCATAAGATTTGCCCTAAAGTGCTTACCAATTGCACAAGATATGGATACTTTGTACTGGAAGTAAACAACTACTTGTAAGTTCCAACAACAATCTTCAAACATCTCTAAACTGGACCTCACTTACACTGGTGAAAATCAGAAGTAGCTTTTGTGAAGTCAATGAAGTGACTCCCTATTTACCCTGGCATGAGGAGAGAATCAAGGCCACCAGTCTTCTTCACCATACTCAAAGATTCAGTGTTGGGAGTTAAAATACTCATGATGCATTTTCAAGCTCAGAACAAGGAACCGAGGCAAGAGAAGGCTGGAGTTCATTTGTTTGGAGCAACATGGCTACCCCTTTGCCATGGAATGGAACACTCAACTGCGCTTCTTTTCTATAGTTTGGTCCAAAAAGCTAGAGGAGATCACTGAAGGTCAAAATGCCTCCTCTCACATAGAAAAGGTGCCTTCAATATCATTACTGTTGGAGAACAACAACAACAAATGGTCTGGTAGCACTTTATAGACTAACAAAACATGTAGATGGATACCATCTACATATTTTGTTAGTGCTACCAGACCATTTGTTGTTTTTTTCTGTAACAGACTAACTCAGCTACCCCCTGAAATTACTGTTGGAGTGAGATGGGCGAATGGAAACTGTAGAAAGAGCAGCTTTGTGGCTTTAAGAACAAGGGCATTTTATACCAAGAGGCCTTGGCTGAACATCTGAAGGAAGGTCAAGAATGCTTTTAGTAAAACATATTGCCCATGGCTGAATTTTAACGGGAGAAAATGAAATCCTGAGGCAGTATAGATAAGGGGTTTACACCCTGGGATTAATCTCACTCTGTCTGACACATTTCCTGGTGATATTCAATTAGAGGGTCACCTTCTCCTAGGAGGTGTGAATGTGCTTTCACGCTTTCCCTGCCAATGGACGTGCCTTGCAGGAAAGCTGTAAAGTAACTGAGGGATTTCCCTTTCCATTCTAGTCTTTCTGGAAAATCCACTCCAGCCTGTGATGTCTTCTTTGTGTTTTTATATAGGTAGATTTCTTTCAAAAAGGTTCCTTTAACACCTAAGGACGGACTTAATCCAAGCTTCACCACAACACTTTCCTGAACAAGACATGCTGTATGGCACAAGCATGAAATATGGGTCACTGCAGGATCACCTTAACTGAAGGAATTACCAATGTGACTTCGGTGACTCTATTGCTGCTTCATCTCTTGCAATGCACCTGATCTAATACACTCACCTGACACTGCACCTTGGAAGTCAACAAAAGTTTTACTTTTGACTTCAATGGGAGTAGTAGCAGGGTCTCAATGGACTATTCTTAGCATCCAATAAAGAGCAACCTGATTTCACTTAAAAAAAACCCAACAACACTACCTTCCAAAGCGATCTCTGTGTGTCAGGTTGGAAAGCAGCACAGCTTGCTTTCTGTTGTTGTTTCCCCTGGCAATTCTATCATTCCTGATCCACATACAAGCCAAGAGGTTGTAATAACCAGTTTGTGTGCTATCACAGTTTCCCCGTACAGTTTGCACACACAGCACAAAAGTAATCCATACATCTGGTGAGGCACGTTTTAAATAGGATCCAATTTCTATTATTTCTCTGGGGGAAATAATCAGTAATAAATACCCTATTTCTTTGCTAATTTAATACAGGTAAACCCTATTTTTTCAACACTCCTTTTAATCCCAAATATCTGTTTCCTCCAGTCGGACTGCGTGATGTTGCAGGGGAAGCAGGACGGCCCACTGGATTCTACTCCCAGCTCTGTCACTGACCACCTTTGTGACTTAAAGCAGTCACTTCCTCCACACTATCCTTGTGCCTGTTTCCTCTCCCATCCTTTGTCTGTCCTGTCTATTGAAGCGTTCTGGTGCTAGGACTCTCTCTTACTTTGTGCCGTGCCTATCACAATGGAATCCTGCTCTCCCTTGACTTCTGTAACTCTGCTCTGCCCTGGTTCTCCTCCTACCTCTCCAATTCCTCCTTCAGGCTGCTTTTTGCAGAATCCTTCTCATCAGCCCTTCAGCTTTGTGGGGGGCCTCATAAGGCTCTATCCTTGGCCCTCTTCTTTTCTCTCTCTAAACCAGTGGCGGGCAACCTGTGGCCGCTGGGTCAAATGAGGCCTGTCAGGGTTCTACATATGACTCGTGAGATATTTTGTTTATAGGTGCCCACATACAGGGATGCCAGATTATGCTGGTTTCCATCTTTGCATTTTCCCCCCTACCGGTATTACTGAAGTGATACGCACATAAAGCAAGGGCACCTGAAGTGCGGTGTGCGCTAACTGCTTTATGTGCGTATGACTGAGAGCCATGCATTCCCTCTGCATTCAAAGTGCTGCTACCGTTCAATCGGCACACCCTGCAAATGCTACACACATGAGCACAGTTAGCAAAACTATTCGATCCCAGAAGACCATCTTGATGATGACAATCTTGCCTTCCCCCTGAGATGGCAGGCCACTGATGCAGCCCATTCACTAGCCTCAGTTGTCCATTGTTGCTCTATACCTGATTGCTGTGCAATCTCATCTGCAAACACAAATTTGACTACTGTGTCTGTGCTAACCACTCACAGATCTACTTCTCTACCACAGACCTACCTCCTTCTGCCTCAATTAAAATCTCACCCTCTCTCTCCCTAGCATCTCCTGCCTAACCACCAGCTCAAGCGAAGCATGACCAAAACAGAGCTCCTGATCTTCCTCTTCTCTCAATCATTGTGGGCAAAACCACTATCCTGCCTGTCACTCAGGCCCATAACCTGGGCATCATCTTTGACCCTGCCCTCTTCTGTAGGCCTTCACATCCAGGTTTTGTCTAACTCTTGCCTATTCTTTCTCTGTAACATCTCTAATACATACAGACTCTCCTATCCATCCACACACCTGAAAATTCTTGTCCAAGCTTTCATCCTCTCATGTCTCAATTCCTGCAACATCTTTCTCTCAAGTCTGGACAAACACAATCTTGCCTTACTCAGATCTATTCACAATGCTGACGCAAAGATGGCTTCCCTAGCGCGTCACGCTGATCGTTCGTTACTGCTTCCCCTTTGAATTCCCCCACTGGCTCCCACTTTTCTATTGTGTCAAACATAAGCTACTGGTCTTCACACTCATTTTTCTGTTGCTCTTAATTCCTTTTTAAAACCTTACTGGCCTAGCCCCACTTTACCTATAAGCTCTCATTTGCTACTGAGCTATCAATGCTTGCCTCCAACTGGCCCTAGATGCCAGCTTCCATCACCCACTTGTTACATTTCCAAACAAGTATTCTTCTCCTGCGCTGCCTCACACACTGGAGCTTTTGTAAACATCTTCAACACCGCCCCTCATTACCCACCTTCAAAGCCCTCATCAAAACTCCTGTCAGGGATGCCTATAAAAAACTCAACAGTTAGGCAGCTGATGTACAGAGACCACTGCTTGTTATGCAGACCAATACTCTCACTTGTAGTACCCCATATGTACTCAACTGCTCTCTCGTCTTATCTGGAGAGTGTAAGTTCTTTGGGGCTGTGACCATCATTTGGTTCAGTGTCTGTATAGCACCTGGCACAAGAGGGTCCTGGCCCATGACGGAAACTTCTGGATGCTACAATAAATCCCTGTGCCTTGGTTTCCTATCGATGAAAGACCCTAATACTACAGTGAGGGCACCATAGAAATGATTAATTCTTGGCTCAGTCCTGGATTTAGACAATGTGTATAAAATAAAAGCCTGGGAGCCACACATTAGATGAGGAAGATAAAGAAATATTGAATAATTATTCATTCACTCAGGCAAAGGTCCTCAAACTTATGATCACTCAACTAAAGACTGTATCATGATGAACGTGCACAAGAGGCAGACATAAGAGTTGCCTAAACCACAGGGAAAGGGTCTAGCTGCATGGAAAAGACACTTGCAGGGGAGAGAGGGCGGCAGGTAGGCAGCAAATAAAGGCTCTGTCAGCTTTCTCCACTGCCTGCCCACTGCCAGAGCCTTTCGCTGACATGCGTCGCTACAAGCCGCAGCATGGATCCATCCTGCTTTTCACTGCAGCACGTAGATGCACATATCCTTCATGCTATCACCTGGGATGGGCACTCTAGCCCAACACCACTAAGAAAGGCAAGGCTGATGAATGGAAACAATGCAAGTAATTCTGTACATCTGGGATGTGAAAGACTTGGGGATATCACCACCCAAACAGATGCTGTTTCAGGGTTTAGTATCAGAACTAAGAGCATCAGCAACTTGGGAAAACATTGAGTTTTATTAAAAATAGAACTTCTTTTCATTATTGCACAAGGCAAACTTGGGTGTGAGGAACACATGACAGGAGCAAGATTTTTGGAAAGCCTGCTGTGTCTTATATTGGGTAAGACTGTGCTTACATGAAAAACTGGGGACAAGGGCTATTTGGGGAGAGCCTTTTCAGGGGGCTGTTAAGGGGAGGAGAGTCTGTAACTGGCTATTTCCTCTTTCTTGCACCTTGTTTTGAAACAGCTGCCATCAGCTCCCGTCAGAAACTGATTCTGGACCCGGTCTGATCTTATACAGCAACGCCAACCTTCTCATGCATAAGGCAGAGTGGGGAGACGGGCAAAGGAGGGGGGAGAAGTGGCTTGGCTCTCTCCAAACAAGCAACAGATGTCTTTATGCACGAGCAGTGTGTGGGAGACATTCTCCAGCAAATTACAGTGATACGGGGTCTGTCTCCATGAAATTAGAGATTGGATCTGGAGATTAGAAACAACACATGCCACTCAATGAGCAACACATTGGTTGCCAGACAAATTTTAGGTCCATTTCTAGGTTCTAGGCCTTATCTTTAAAGCTCAGTTATTTCACTGACCATCTCCCTCCACGCTTCATGCCTATACAGATATGTATGCCAGACTCATCCTGTACATAGATGGGAAAGCTGTTCTCAGGGGAATTTGCCAGCACCAGAGATCAAGTTGAGCTCAAGCCTTAAAACCTTTAAATCATGATGCACAAGAGCCCGAATATTTTCAACAAACAGTAGTCTTCCCTTTATGAGATATTCCCTTGGGAGCTAAGCTGTGGAATGGCCTCAGCTCTTTGTCTTTTGAGTAAACCACCTGGATTCACATCTAACTGCTTCTAAATTAAGTGAAGAAGGGTAAGAAAGGGGTTCTCTTAAAAGAAACTGCATTGCTAAACTGATAGAGATGCTGTAGTGACAGGTGCCTTAGAAGGATGTCAGGCAGTCATAATGATCACAATTCTAGAAGAACTGTTTAGGGTTCTAGATCTAGGCATCAGGTCTCCACTGCAGCCCTACACTCCAGACTAGGGCCTCTCCTCTCCCAAAGTCTCATGTCAGACCAGTCTTCCATTAAAGAGGGCTTGATGAGACTTTTCTAGCCCAGCAGTCTCACTCTTAGATCACTCCAGAAGCTTGCTGGGAGAGTGACTAGCCTAGGGAGAGTACCCTAAGCATCAAACCTAAGGTCTCTCTCACTATACTTAATACTTGATCACCAGCAGTGTTCCCCCTATAAGCTGAGTGCCTGGGCAGCCACCCAGGAGAGATTCAAATGCTGCCCAGCTGATTAGCAGAGAGCTCACAGTGCCCACAGCCGGCAGCATGTGTTTCTATTGGTGGTACACATCCACACATGCCTTGGTGTGCATAACAAAATTCATTCCATGCAGTGATGGAAAAAAATTAGAGAAAACGGAACACAAGGCCAGGTTTTTTAAACATATTTAACCTCCCCCTTCTTTGTCATTAACCAGATCAGATGGATCCATTTCTCATGAGTCATTGTCCACTGCTCTGGTACTTGATCCCTTGTTTTCCAGATTTCCTACTTTTCATTTTAGAAGCATGCTCCAGTTGTCCTTTCAGATCCTACCTGTTCGTGTTCTCAAGGACTTCCACTTTCTTACGCAGCTCACTATTTTCATTTGAGCAGGACTCAACCCTGAGGAAAGCACAAGGAGGGAAAGGCAAACTTAAAACCAGACATCCATTATACTTCAACAAAGGGGGTAAAAACAGAGCCTACACTAGATAAAAACACATTGCTGCAGACCTTTGCAAATCTTAAAGTCTGATCTCACACCACCTAAAAAAAGCCCCTGGCAAATGTTACCCCAGGCATTCTGTAAGTACTGGTGACACCTGCTGGTTGTAATGCTTGAGACGAGTTCTTAGTTTCGGTCCAGCTCCTTCAGTATCAGCTACAGTTATTTCTTCTCAGCTTCTTGGCATGGACAGGATGTCCTGATGAGCCTCCTAGCTCCATCCCACCATGCCATGCTCTGTGTTTGATAGTTACCCAAAAGACCCTCTCTTTCCAGGAACACTGCTGTGGACCAGGTGACTATAAATAACCAGTGTTCTAAGGTGGGTGGTTTATGGACACGCCACAACAGCTCTGACACACAAACATGGCCGCTACATGCACACCATTTAACCATTGCACGTACAGGCCACAATGTTGAGGTGGGCCAGACCACTCTTTGGCCTGCCATAGTCAAGCTCAGGACAAGCAATTTAGTGGCACAAGGGCCAGAAAAGGGCAGGAGTAGGCCCTGCCTACACATTGTGGCAAGAGCCAGTGAGCCTAAGCAGGGCCCACTCCATGAAATTACAGCTGCAGTGGGAGGGCTCCGCTCGCTCTGCAACCACCCCCAACGCCTGTCCAAAGGGAAAAAATGACACTACCATCTCCTTTCCTAGGGCTTCATACGTCCCAGAAGCAGGACCCAACCTCTCCTCACCCACTTGGTCCTTATTCATTTTAAATGGTGCTCTGTAGCTCTGACTGCAAAGACACACAACCCCCATTCTCTCACACTGTGTCCTTAATAGATCTTCCTGTATCCTGGAAGATCAGAGTCCATGCATGACATCTGCACTGAATCACAGAACACTAGATCTGGAAGGGACCTCAAGAGGTCATCAAGTCCAGCCCCCTGACCTCACAGCAGGACGACAGTGTGAATAAACCATGATATTTATTTCCAAAGAACATCTGTCATTTCCAAGAACATATTGCCTCACGAGCAACAGTAGTAGTGCGAGTAAGGTGACCAGACAAACCAGACTCCCATCTTAGTCTTAGTAGAGGGGGAAGATGCACATGGGAGAGCTTTGCCATGTGCTTGGGCATGTGGAGGGGGGGGAGGAGTGGATGGGAAAGAGGCTTTCAGGGATTTGCCCTGAGGGGTGCAGGACTATTTCAGCCGGAGACGACAGAGAAAGAGGATAAAGAGTTGGGGGCTTCACCAAAAAAAGTATTAGGATGTTAACAGATGGGTTGCACACAAGGAGAGATGAGCAAAGATTCAGGATACTTCAGAGAGTAATTAATTTGGGGCATAGATTGTGTTTTTATATGGTTTATAGGAGGGTTATGGGGTGGGTTCCAGCATGGCCTAGGGGATAGGGCGTTGGCCTGGGGTGGGGAAGGTGGCAGGTTCTAGTCCTGCCCTCCCCCTTCCCAGGGAGAGGCAGGATAAAGGGTGCCCGGAAAGTAAGGTGGTGGGCGGGTTCCAGCGTCTTGATAAAGAAAACTCACTACCAATGTGCTGCTTCTCTACTCCTGCTTCTGTTCCCACCACCTTAAGAAATGTAATCATTCAGAGCTCAGTTTGGGCTGGACACTGCTTGTTGAGCAAACCATGAAAATCATGCTAAGTAGCCAAGTGGCATACCAAATACTGAAATGTATGGAAGCATATTAATTTGTCTTGGCTTATTTGCAATCCAACTAACTAGACCTATTAGCGTGGTACCAGGATTCGGCTTGGACCTTTCTTATGTTAGCATATTCACAAGACGATTCCACACAAAAGTAGCTAGGAAACTGTACAACACGAAGCAGAGCACAGCAGGCTGCTGGTTAGGGGGAAAGACTGTGGATTACACTGAAACCAGGCCAAAATCCCTGGCTTCCAGATACTGATTTGAGGGACAAGGATATCATCAACAAAAGCACGACTTTTCAGGTAAGGCAAAACAGCTATCACTCAGGTTTGTGTGACAAGTCAAATCTCCTGAAGCAGGAACCAGTTTCTAGGCAGCTTCTATGCTATGTTAACATCAGAAGACCTACTACCAAAGCACCAAGTGTTGACACAGTAATATTTGCCTAACATTAACCAACAATACACTTTATCTGTAGAACCCAAAACCACCCTGTTCTCTTTCCCATAGAGAAGTTCTGCCTTCAGCCACCACTAGGTGGCAACTGAAACACATTCTGCAGGAAACACAGGATCAACCCTACCATCTCAGCAACTGTGTTATTGGTTCATTTGAAAGGGGAGGGAGGCTGGCTTACTTTTTTTCCAGGCTGTCCATGTATTCTTTCTTCTTTCTCCTACTTTCCTGGGCAGAGATCTAAGAGGGATGGAAAAACACCACACAAAAAACATCTTTATAGCAAAAAGAAGCCACAAGTAACTCAACAAATTGATTTAGAACATAGCCATTATTAAATCCAAGTCTGTTTGCTGCTCTTCTTTATTTATTTTTTCCCTTTAGCAATCAGCATTAGCATTTCCTTGCCAATTCCCCATCCTAGTGCAAATATAGTCTTAACAAAAGCTATATAGTCATGCTCCTGTTCTAATATTCGGTCTCATACTTCTTAGAGGAAAAATGTCAGGGGCAGGAATGGGACATGTGCTTATAAAATACACCACGCTCCAGTTTTAATACTGGATAAATACATGACTTATGCAAGCCCCCGGGCATCCACACCTACAAAATATCTGAGAGTGTACTAGATCTGTGCAAGGATAATTTAGGGGGTCAAGCTGGAAAGCTTCCCTTTCTCACCAGCTATTCCCCTGGCTGCAAGAAAAGCAAGGCACTTATGATATTTCAGAGTCCTAGCATAAAAGAGCTAATTTAAAGCCCTGGAATTGTACTGATTGAAGAATATGGACCATGATGCACAGCAGATTTAGAAACATGAAAATGGTGGGTGGACATCTATGTCATCAGAAGAGGGGACACAGAGGCTCTGTCTAGAGAAGGCAAAAAAGGGATGGTTTTCTTTAAATGGACTTAGCTGACATGATTTCATATACCACTAGCACAGGAGTGGGCAATAATTTTTGACTGGGGAGGGGGGCACTCCAAAATTTTTGTAAGTGGTCTAGGGCCACAATTTTCTGTGGAGGGGCTGCATGGTCTGGGATGGAGGCTGAGTGCAGAAAGGAGCTCAGGATAGGGGGATTGGTGTGCAGGAGAAGGTGTGGGGTCTGAGAGGGAGTTTGAGTGAAGGAGGGCATATAGGTGCAGGAGAGGATTTTGGCCTGGGGGAGGGATGTAGGAGGAGTGCAGGTTCTGGGAGAGAATTGTAACCTGGGGGACGGAGAGTGCACAGGGTTTGGGTGGTGACCTGGGGCATGGAGTTGGGGTGCAGGAGGGGGTGGGGTGCCAGAGGAAGGCTCTGGCCAGTAGGTGTTTATCTAGGCAGCTCCCAGCCAGCCTCCCAGCAGGACCATCAGGCAGGCTCCCTACATGCTGCAGCCCTAGGGCTCAGTGGCTGACTGTTCCATGTGGCTCTCTGCGCTGTGTGCCTGGGGGTTGGTAGGGGTGGGGAGGAGGCTTCCCCGGCTCCAGCACAATTACTCAGCTTCTTTTGGTCAGTTCCTTTGGCTGCCCTTGCCTCCAGCACAACCTCTTAGCTCCCATTGACTGGAACCTGCCAATGGGAGCTGAGAGGTTGTTCTGGGGGTTGGTGAAGCCAGAGAACCTTCCAATGGGAGCTGAAAGATTGTGCTGAGGATGGGGGGAGGTGAAGCTTCGCCTCCTCTACCCTCCCCCGGCGCAGAGAAGCAGATGGAGCAGCAAGCCACTCTGAGGCCTGGGGCTGCTCCCTGCCTGTGGGTCTAACGGGGCGGGAGGCGGGCTGGATTGAAAGGTGTGGTGGGCTGGATCTGTTCCCGGACCGTATTTTACCCGCTCCTGCACTAGCACCTAGAATAGGCATAAATAAATATCTTTACAATTGTATTAGCTTTAATTGCTACTCGGATAGACTCATAGACTTTAAGGTCAGAAGGGACCATTTTGATCATCTAGTCTGACCCCCTGCACAATGCAGGCCACAGAATCTCACCCACCCACTGCTAGAATAATCCTCTCACCTATATCTCAGATATTGAAGTCCTTGAAACGATGGTTCAAAGATCCCAAGATGCAGAGAATCCTCCCGCTAGTGACCCGTGCCCCATGCTACAGAGGAAGGCGAAAAACCTCCAGGGCCTCTGCCAATCTACCCTGGAGGAAAATTCCTTCCCAACCCCAAATATGGCGATCAGCTAAACCCTGGGCATGTGGGCAAGACTCACGAGCCAGACACCCAGAAAAAAGTTCTCTGTAGCAACTCCTATCTTCCCACCATTGGCCTGATAGTGGAAGGTCAATTAATTGCCAAGATCATGTTACCTCATCAAACCATCCCCTTCATAAACCCATCTAGCTTTATCTTGAAGCCAGATAGGTCTTTTGCCCCCACTACTTCCCTTGGAAGGCTGTTCCAGAACTTCACTCCTCTGATGGTTAGAAACCTTCGCCTAATTTCGAGTCTAAACTTCCTGATAGCCAGCTTATATCCATTTGTTCTTGTGTCCACATTGGTATTGAGCTTAAATAATTCTTCTCCCTCCTTGGCATTTATCCCTCTAATATATTTAAAGAGAGCAATCATATCTCCCCTCAGCCTTCTTTTGGTTAAGGTAAACAAGCCAAGTTCCTTGAGTCTCCCTTCATAAGACAGGTTTTCCATTCCTTGGATCATCCTAGTGGCCCTTCTTTGTACCTGTTCCAGTGATGCTACGGTGATGAGCCACAAAAGTAGCTGGATAGACAGACAGACACTGGTTAGATGGGTAACTTAAGTGGTATGTTGCAAGAGATAGAAGAGACCTACAGCGCTATGGATCATTACTGTAGAAGTGTTGTAGCATTTTTATGAGAGACATGGGAGGGAAACATCCAGCAGAGCTGCTATCTTAAAATTACCTTGTTCTTGATTTTCCTGCGGATCTTCTTCAGCGCTTTTTCCTCTGCCTTTGTCAGGGGTAGCTTTGTAGGAATAGGGTAACCCTCTCCTATCAACGTTCTCTTCTCTTCTTCTGTCAAGATCAGGGGACCAGTTCCCTGAAGCTTCTGCATGTACCACAGGGATGAGGGGTTAGGGAGAGGCAAAGAAAAAGGAAACACAACTAGATCCATGGCTCCCTACTTACTTCTGTGTGAAATAACCCTAATGAAAGCAGAAGGGAGGGGCACCCCTGCTTCAGAGACGACTCCCTTGGCCTATTCCCTCTACCCTTTCCCTACCTGTGATGGATGGAGAACAAATGGAAAACGTCCAAAGGAACCAGAGTAAACCGTTCATGGGGAATGGTCAAAGGCACTCATTACTGGCCCAACGCCACGCCTACTGAAGTCAATGGTAGAACTCCCATTTACTTCAACTGGAGGAACATTCGTTCCACTCAAGCTTCATTACATCTTGACTTCCTTCTGACAACACAAATTTGTCCATGACCCCTGGAAGGGGGACCAAAGCCAGAGCCCACCAGAGCACGACTGCCCTGAGTGCAGCGGCCAAACTCCAAACTACAGCATCCTGTGCAGGGGAGCCAAATTCCTAACCCAGGGGCTTTCGTCCCTGGCAGAAGGCTTGTCACCTGAGCCCGACTACCCAGGACTGAAGCCCTCGGGTTTAGGCTTTGGCCCCAGGTAGTGGGAGTGGGCTTGGGCTTGGGCCCCAGGCCACACCATGTCTAATGCCAGCCATAGTGGACCCATTAAAATGGGGCTGTGACATTCTTAGGGTCCCAACCCACAGTCTGAGAACTGACCAATGACGGGTACTTAGGAAAATCCCACGCTAGAGTTGATCACCTACTGTCTAAAGATAAAGCAGCAAGACATCCACTACGATACAGGTAACTGCATGTGTCAATCTAGCAGAGCAGACTAATAGCCAGAGCCCTGCATGCACACAAAATTGGTATCTGCATCCACATCTGCAGTTGCAAAAATGAGCCACAGATATCTGCATTATATCTGCAGGTACCCACATCCGCAGATGTCAAATTGAATATCCGCAAATTTGCAGGGTTCTAGAGAGAAAATTTGTACCCACATCTGCAAAAGTGAGCCATGAATGTGGATACCCACACGTATAAAGCACATATGTGTGGCTGTGTAGGGCTCTACTAATAGCTGCAGCAAGGTATAAAGGAAAAGCTTGTTACATAAGACATATCATCTTTTCACTGAAGACTCCTGCTGCAGACAATGAGTGGGGAAGCCAAAGCCCACCTACTGAATTGGGAGTTTCCCAAAGAGATGACAAACTGAAAGTACAGAAAAAGTAAAATACCAGGTAACAATAAAAAAACACAATTGGATAAAAGTCACCAAACTTACATGTGGTGCTGTCAGGAGAGGCGAATTAGAGAGTGCTGAAGCCATGCGTGATGTCACTTTAGCTGTGGCTTGTAATTGGACAGGACTTGAAGGTGGGAGGGACCTAGTTGGGCTCTGTCCTCCCTCAGAGTCACTGCCATGGCTGCTGGGAGGGGTTGGAGGCAGATGCAGAGGATCCATTGCTGATGAGATGGGGGAAAGCAAAACAGAAGATGTTTATTCTAATGAGGAACAATTAAGAGGAAGCTCCAGAAGAACCAAAAAATAGAAGCAGCTTTATAACTAGAGGCAAGTTAGCACAAAAAACAGGCAGTACTAACTTGTTCTGAAGGCCCTGGAGTGAGCAGGATTCTCAAGGGGAGACTTGCAAATGCTGATCTACCTCAGCTTTCCAGCTGTATAGCACTTAGCCAAGAGTTTGAAACCTACCAGCAAGGCAACAAAGTGACCTTTCCCAATGACCTGCTCACCTCTCTTAAGGAGCAGAGTTAAAAGAATCTGCATACGTGGTACCAAGTCTGGACATTTTTATCGCCCCCCCCCCCAAAAAAATGCTCCGTGGTACAAAGTAGACTCCTCCAATATGTGATGTCCCCTTAACTCCTGAAGGAGCATTAATGGAGACAACTGTCTGGATGCTAACTCTGCAAACAATCTACCATCTCTTTTTATTACTAATTCAATTCTAACTTCACTGTGTATTAATTGTTCTTTGTTTCCAGTGGTACCCATAACAGACACTAAGAACAGAGAGGAAAGAGTCAGTCTCTGCCCTGGAGAGTTGACAGTCAAGCAGCAGATTATTTAGCAGGTTTTGTAGTTTAGTTTTTCTTGAAGGTATCAAATAGGTAACTGTGCTGAGGACTGAAGGTTTTTATGCATCCACAGAGTAGGTACAGCACAAGTAACACCAGTATAAACTTGTCCCACACATTGCTGGCCACGCTGTC
Source organism: Pelochelys cantorii (assembly GCA_032595735.1). NCBI lineage: Eukaryota > Metazoa > Chordata > Testudines > Trionychidae > Pelochelys > Pelochelys cantorii. The sequence continues at coordinate 244,435,694 of CM064326.1, forward strand.
AGAAGACAGGATGCTGGGCTAGATGATTTGTCTGATGCAGTATGGCCATTCTTGTGTTCATAAGATAAAAAGGAGGAAGAGTCAGTGTGTGCTATACTCTTCATAATTCCAAACACTCAATCAAGTCCCCTCAAGTCTGCCTCTTTTCCAGGCTAAGTAATCCTAGATCTCAAGGATTCTAGTTCTGTCCAGTAATAGTGCAATAAATAATATGTTACAGATGGAAGGGATCATTCTCTTTATGAAAAAAAACCCATATAAATGGTCAAAGAGGTGGGTTTCTTTAGCAGCATGAATCAAATCTCTAGGAGGCAGAAGGCTTGGACTGGAGATTATCAAAGACAGACAGAAAGCCCAGCATCTTGGGTTGATAATTAACTAACCTTCCTTAGAAGACAGGTTCAGGAACTGATCTACTTCATGTGGCTCCAATTTAATCTCTGGAAGAACCTTCTGGTTCAATGGTTTCATCTACAGAAGGAATTTAAAAAACACAAACTTTGAGTATAAGGAAACGGAAAGCTTCTCCATAAACAACCAGACCTCTTTGCTCCGCCTACTCCAAGATATTTTTTACTCCTTCTCTGTAGCATATTAACACAGGTCAATGAGACCATTTTCCTGGAAAACAGTTGCTGGGGCTTCTCTTACTGGTATAATTTAGTTAAATAAGAGATTACTTCTCAGGATGACATTTCAGACCAACAGGTAATATGCTCTGCATTCAAATTACTGCTCTTGGAAACAGAGCTGGCACTAGCATTTGCTAGACCAAGGTGCAATGACTTTCAGCAGGTTTCTGCAAAAAGAGAAATATTCTTTTTGGTGGGAGGAGGGTTTGGCAGCTGGGAGAAGTCGGAGCACTTTGCACTGTTGAGAGGATGACAGGAGAGTTACCCTCTGGAAAGGGCATGGGGATGTTTGTCATTATGAGCTGGGATACTGGGGCCAAGTTCATTTTGCAAAATGGAGAAGGAACAGGCAAATAAAGTTATACACCAGAACTGTAAGAGGATATGGAGAGAGATGGTGCCCCCACAGCTGAGCACACGGCTAGAGTCGACCTGCTTTCTGATCCTGTAATTCTTGACTTGAGTGAATCAGTGATGCTCACTGCAGGAGCCAATACAGCCCGAATCTCACTGTGTGACTTTTTGTCCTAAAGCAAAAGTAAACAGGATCAGGAATCACTGAGTTTTGAAGAGTAAAGTGGTCCTGATCCTGCTTGCGATATTGTGGCACCCCAGCCGTAGCAGTGGCACATCCTGGAGACTATGAATTCACACACAAACTACATTGGTTATGACCGTCTTAAATCTTTTGGCTTCCTGTGAAGTAAGTTAGTTTGCACATGACCAATTAACGTCTGGTTGTGAACAAGGCCTGCCCATGGTGCAACTGGAATTACATCACCCTGGACTGGACACAACCACCCTTCCTGGCTACTGAGGCGGGAAGGGAAGAGCTGAAAGAATAAACATTTAAAGGAGAGAGCTGTCTAATCCTGTCATTTATTGTCACTGACTGAAGCCCATTCAAACTAAGCCCTGCTGAATGTTCTTTGGCTGTCAAGCCTGTGGTCACACACATATTAGGAACGCTCCTTACTAAACCTGCTGGGCTGGAGGCATCAGCAGCCCAATATGTTGTAAAAGCTGAATGCATTGAAAACCCAGATATGCAGCACAGCTGACCTTACAGAGCATGATAGAGAATTTCTCATTACAATCTCTGGCCACCTCACATGGGTGTTTTCATTTGGGCTAGGGTGAGTTCGAACAACCCTGAGGCAAAATCATTGTGATAACAGATGATGTACAGCTTGCCAGGTTCCACAGGGTTAACTAGTTAGCAATTCTAAGTGGGACTGATTCAGAGACTAAGGGTATGTCTACACTTGCAGCCTAATTTGAACTAAGGCTGCAAATGCAGGCATTTGGAATTGCAAATCAAGCCCGGGATTTAAATATCCCACGCTTGATTTGCATGTTCCCAGCCGGTCACCATTTTTGAAACTTACAAGCCCGAACTAACTGCCCGTGTCTACACATGGCAGGGAAACGGGCGTTCGAAATAAAGCCTTATTCCGAACTACCTGTTAAACCTCATTGCAGGAGGAACAACAGGTAGTTCGGAATAAGGCTTTATTTCGAACGCCCGTTTCCCTGCCGCGTGTAGACACAGGCAGTTAGTTTCAAGAATGGCGACCGGCGGGAACATGCAAATCAAGCGCGGGATATTTAAATCCCGGGCTTGATTTGCAATTCCAAATGCCTATGTTTGCAGCCTTACTTCGCATAAGGCTGCAAGTATAGACATACCCTAAGTTCTCACATTCGAGAGAAGCAAGAACCCCAAGCTTTTTGATTCTGTCCAGAAGAAGCTGAATGTGTAGAAAAGCAAATGGGGCAGCCGGCAGCCAACGGTACATTAATAGAGACATATCATTTTAAAAATGAGCACTCACAGTATTATTGGAGACTGGCAATCCAGAGAGGATACCAAACCATAATACTCTACATAATTATCTGGAGTTCTCAAACCTTGGTACTAGAAAGGCTACACTGCAATGGCAAAGCTTTATGGGAGCCTTCTTCAATATGGACAAGCAGGAGAATAGAAAGTCTGCAAGTACCGTGGCATCAGCCTGCAGTCGGGATTCTTCCTCTTCCAGTGGCGTGGGTGTGATGGTGAGACTGACCGAGGGGGTAAGGCCTGGTGCCTCACACAGCGCGGGTTCAGTTTTTATTGTCGCAGAGGTCAATTCTGCTCCCAGACACCATTCCTCACTTTCCAGGTCACCTAGAGGGGAAAGAAAGTGACCACCACACATTGAGATCAGAGACTAAACAGAAAAACAAATAAAAAAATTAAACCTATTCCACCTGTCCCCAGACAAAAGCAAGTATTTAGCTCACTTGTTATTAACAAGCCCCTGTTCCTATAGCTAGTCTGTTGTTCCATGCAGACATCTGAGCCATTTCATAACTGTAACCTATCCTTAGCCCCAGAATATGGGGCTAAGTGGTTAGAGGGGAGAGAGGGTAATCGCCACCAGATATTGCTGAAGGCTGCTAACACAGGGTGGAACAAGACTAAACAAGCCATCAGAAACAGCAGTCTGGGAGTAGCATTCTACATAGGCTAACATCAGTTTTGTTGCTCCTCACAGGGCCCGTGTCTAGGCAGACTTTCCCTCAACCTGATGCTTACAGTCATTACACAACTACAGAGACTGAGTGACATTTATCAGGAACCAAGAGGCTTTTTTGCTCTTCCAAAATTAAATGTCTCCCCCAAGGGTTCCCCCCCCCCAGTTAGCATAAAAAGGGATAATGGCTTTAATGATTTCATAGGCATGTTGGTGTCATTGTGATTATCTCGGTTTGCGGCCCACAGCAGCTGGGAGTCACAGCATAAGATGTATACTCTGACAGGAGGCAATTAAATGTACAATCATGTGTTGGCAGTGCTATAAGAAGGCTCAATGGTGTTTAGCTGGCCAAGCTAGATTTTTTTGCACTGAAAGCCAGGACTGGATGGTAGTGGCAATGCAGACTCCACAGTAACACTGGCCAATGCAGTGGTGAATCTGCAAGCACTTGTGGTGAGAGTCATGCTCTGCTTGCCTTGGTCTGAGTTAGCCTGCTCTAGCATCATGAATGTAAGGGTGAAAACTCAGAAGGAGGGCTCCACCACCACCACATGTAACTCTGAATTCCGATCACTGCATCCTGCCCAAAGAAATTACCACTGTTGTTCGGTTGTGAAAGCTATTCCTCTCCCCTGTACCATGCTCCTGGTTCAGAGCAGCTGCTTCATTTCAGTGGTGAGATGGTGCTACTTGCAAGAGCCATGCTAGCTAAAATCAACCAGAGAAAAACCAAGCTGGGTAGCATGAGTATCCATCCAGGCAAAGAGTTTTGCACGATCTGCTGTTTCTCTACCTCGAGAAACACATGTTCACTGCATATATGGAAGCAACAAGAAAATGCAAAAAGCCTTTGCATGTGTATATACTTGCAGCCCATGAAAGCTCAGTTTGTAATGGACTGATTTACAGCATGCCATTCATAAGTCCTATGTAGGCAGAGCCGTGGCGCTTCACCAGGCACTGAATCACGGCCTCTCTGAGCTAGAATCAGGAAATACAACAGTGACAAACAGCTTATACATCTGAACTCCAGCGGGAGGAGGGATATATATTTAGGCAGAACAAAGTTACTGGAGTTCAGCCGCAAACATGCAGCCTCCATGTTCATGTAGCCCACGGATCTCAAGACTGCATACAATGCTGCCGGCAATGGAGTAACAGGAAAAAGGGAGGCAACAATCTAACTCTGAGACTAGTCGTTACTTTGTGGTGTAACCTAACTTACATGGCTGGCAAGAGGAGATGTAATTTAAATCGGCACACTGAGGGAGTTAAAAATGAAAACATGTATCCTGTAATCAGAAGCTTCAAACAGCCACCCCAGTTCAGTGGGGAAGAGTAACTATATAGTGACGGCTATGAATTTTGGGGTTTTCTAAATGTCTATGTCTAAAGTTTTCTGGTCAGCTTAAAATATAAACGAACATTTAGAGACAAAGGCAATGCTGCCCAAATTTCATCTCAAGAGTAAGGACACTTCACTCTTGCAACCCCACTCCCTGACATTCCTTCCTCCTCTCTCTCTTCCTTCGCTCTTCCCAGCACATTCCCCACACCAGTTAAAACTTCCTTTGTACTGAAATGGGAGTTCCCTTCAGTTTACTGTGTGTGGATCATTCAGATGAGATCTTTAAACACAATGCTCTCTGTTTCGTCAGGACATTAAATATCCCATGGCACTTTTCACCAAAGCAAATTGTTTCTTACAAACTCTGCCAAAATGTTCCCTCCCCTCAGCGTTGTGAAATGTTCAGCGTGTTATTTTGTTACTTCTCTCCTCCTGGACATGTTTTATTGGGGCTATAGTTTGTACGCCACCTTGGGAGGAAAGGCACTATGTTAATTTACACTCATAATGAACTGAAACAGCAGGCTTGAGTGTTCTCCTGAGACATACTACATCATGCAAGCAGGAGGCCCTGCCCTCTGGGCTGTACTTGGCGATTAATAACAATTCCAATCCCTGATTTCATAAGGTCTCAGCTGCCATGGCAAAGACATTTATCATTTTTAAGAAGTGTCATTTTGCTTCATCAGAATCACACTTTGGTGGTAATTCAGAAGCCTCACAGCCATTCTGTTCTGCAGAAGTTATCTGGAGTTATTCTAGACCTGAAAAGCCAGTTTAACCTATCAAATATACATCAGGGCATGGATAGCTTAGCAGTAAGGGATGCAGGCAGCAGTATATTTAACCAAGAGATTATTATGTGGAACTTCATCTGGCTTTTTTTTTTTTTTGGACAATCATCTCATACGTACACATAGGGAAAGACGCCATTCCATTCAATCAGCCCTTTGAAAGGACAGAACCAAGATGTACCCAACAGACCTCCACTTTATTGTAGGATCTCTCAGGTATTCTCTCCCCTTTATTGTATGATATCTCAGGTATTCCCTCCACCAGCCCCCATGGCTCCAGGAGAGCGCATCTAAAAATAGGTCATTGTCATCTTTGCTATAAAATCTCTTCCCAAGTCCTCCAAACTCCGGCTCCCGAAGACGGAGTTGCACTGTGAGCAAAGCCGCTAGCGCCTGCTAGGTTGGCGGCTAGAACTCCTGCAAGCTAGCAGTGTTCTTTGAAACACCAGACTCCCATCACGCCTCAGCTTGATCAGGGATTCAAACAGAGAGCCCTCATTAGGATTGTGGGTGTTTTACCAGTTAAGGTTAACCAATGGGCGCTGCAGCAGCTCCCTACCTCCCAATGCAGCCTCTATCCGCGGGCCTGGGCATCCCGCAGGCAGGGGCTGTTCCAGCATGGCCAGTGCAGCCCCTGCCTGTGGTGGGAGGAACCAGTCTAAGTCAGCAGTGGGCGGCTGCTCCAACTGGACTGGAGTGGTCCTTTCCTGCCCCCCCACTTTAATCGGTTAAACAAGATGATTAACTAGTCAATCAATTAAATAGGATTTTACACCTGTAGTGCTCCTGGGATCCTTCCAGCCCACCATGGATTGCTACTGAGCAGTAATGAACCTAAGTGCACATTATGCCTCTTAGCCTAGCTTTTTTCTTTGAGAGACTTGATTTTACACATGGACTTTAGTTCTTAACCTAGCCTCTGGCGGACATTTGTCTGCTTCCTAAAACCACCACCCACTGTCAAATGGTACTCTGAAGCATTGCTCTTCAGGCGCCAGGTGCAATGGAAGAAGGCCCTACAACTGGAACAGCAAAATGGTGTTAAAAGCTGGACAGACATGTTTGCAGAACTCTATGCTGCTTGGTATGTGCCTGAGTCCTCATTTTCACAATTCTCTACGTTCAAATTTATTGTCCCTTAAAAATAATAATGGAATCCGATAACATCTGAAGCTGTGGCCTGAGAGCCAGTTTATCACAGGAGCTGAAGCTCATGCTGGAGCAGATTAGAAGCTTCATGGGAAAACACTAAGCCCCATCTCTACTGAAAGAAAATAAGGAGAACCTACTCCACTGTGACACAAGCCGTTCCTTTTACTCTGTAAAGAGCCCATGCTTGTTTAAAAGCCCCCACGTGCTGCCAAAGGCATCACTCGTAATAGAGGACAAAGTCCTAACTCAGTGGTCTGATTTACACTCTCTTTTCCTGCCTCTGACAGATAACTGGCCCCTGTCTGCATGAATAACTGTTTCCTTGTGCTGCCTTGTGTTCCCTCACCTCACAGACCCTGGTCTCTCAGCGTTACTCCTACTACCTTCCCCCCCCCCCAGCACACCCAGAGGCAGACACAAGCCCCCTTTATTACGTTTGTAATGTAAGATGCCAAACCCACCTCCCTCTCCCCTACCCCCATCAGGTGAGAAGCCGCATTCATCTACAAATAGGTCCTTTTACAGATTTCCAGATGGTTTCTCCACCCCACGCTCTCCCACTGCTAGCACCAAAGATAATGAAACCAAAGCCACCGAAGCAGCCCTGACAAAGCAGGCACTGTTTGGTAATAAACCTCTAGGGTACTTTTCAGACTGGCAAAGTTAAATAGAGAAGAGATGCAAGTGACAGACATACCACGATCAAGCTACAGCAGGAGAAGTCAATAGGCAAATAGCCAGATGCTTTTGAATTGAGCCCCAAATCTTTTTATTTACTTATTATAATCGTTATCATCATCATCATCTCTGGGTCTAAACTACACCTTGACCAAGAAATCTAGGCCTTGTCAAAAATAATTATCCTGACATTATAGAACTGTCTTTGCTTTGGAGAGATTATCAGTTCTGCCAGCATTTCCCATTTAAGGTTCAGGAAACCCTCTCAAAACAGAAGAACTTCAATAAAATAGAAAACACTAAGCACAATTGCTATACTTGTCATTGCTGTTAACACCAAATCTGGATTCACTGTACCTCCATTCCCATATAAGCAGGGTCCATTTCCTATCTGATTTGGGAATGCTGTTTATTTTATTCACATAGCCATCATTTTATTACAAATTTTAAGCAACATGAGGGTTACACACTCTGCTTGAGTTGTACCACAGCCTGAGAATTTGCAAAAGTAGGGGCAACACTGCAGAGACAGCAGAGCCTTTACAAAAGTGGCAGAGCCAAAGACCCTTACCACTTATGCGGCCCCACCATACCCCTTCTGTTTGAGGCTCCATCTCTTTCACTCAAGGTCCCACAGTCAAGGAGGAAGCCAACTTCACTTTCAGTCAGGGCAAATAGCTTCAAGTCCAGGAGTAATGGTAAAGCATTCCTAGCTACAAAAGCACAAGGAGGAAGGCAGATGTGCACCAAGGATCATCTCAGATTCATGGCCCTTCAGGGATCACAGAGTCACCCATACAGTCACCTGGCCCCAGTTTACCGAATGAACAGCTAATTAGTGGATCACAGTACTGCTTGCTTTCTCCCTCCCCCGACACCCCCGATGAGGAGCTCAAGGTGGAGTCTGCCGACAAAGATTCCATTTTCCCAAGAGACAAAACTCCAGCAAAACATAGATGCCTCAGTCTCCAGGTTCCTAGTACATGCTGCTCCCTTTTCATATGGCTATTTGTATTAAATCGGCCCTATGGGTGGCTCAAGTAAGATCAGAACCAGTGCTCCCTGTAAGTTGTGCATTTGGGTGGCTGCTCAACTGAGATTCAAATATTGCCCAGTTGGAGAGCCCACAGCTAGATCTGTTTTTCTTCTGGTGGTGCACATTTGCACGTCTCGGTGCACAGAAAAAATTATTCTGCACATGGGTGCGAAAAAAAATTCACAAATGAATGGAAGAGATTAGAGCAGCAATGGGCAGCCATGATTAGTAACTAGTGAGCCGCATGAGTGGCCCTTCATTTTAGTGGGCCACACGTGGCCTGTGCACCCCTCTCCACCACAACCCTCTCATGCACTGGAGCACCCAAGCCCCACATTTACCTCCTCTTCTCCCTCCCTCCCAGCACTTTCGGAGCATCACATATCTGCTGATTCACACTTTGGCCCCATTCCACTCCTTGCCTCCCAGAGCAGGAACACCCCAAACAGATAATTCATGGCTGTTCAAGTTTTGGGAGGGAGGGGAAGGAGTAGGAAGCGTGGGGCTCCCATGCCCCAGTGTGCAAGGAGGTGTGGGGGAAGGGGGTTGACAAGGAGACCATGGGCCACAGGCAGAACTACAGTGGGTCTCTCAAAGGTTGCCCATTACTGGATTAGAGGGAACAGTGATCAGGACCCCACTGTACTAGCTGCTCTATGTAGAAAATACAGTAAGAAATAGCATCTGCCCCAAAGGGGTTTATAATCTAACTAAACAAAATAGACAATGGACAGGAGGGGAAGGAGATGCAAAGAGATTTGTCCAAAGTCTTATCACAGAATAGAGAGAGCCATGAAAAAGAACCCATCTCTTGGTCTGCTGCACTGGTCCATGGTGCATCTCAAAGTTTGCTCCTATCTCCTTATAGCTTTCGGGAAGGGGCGGGAGGGAATATCTCCAACCCACCCCCTCCCCACAATAGCAAATGAGGCCTTTCCTTGAAGTTTAAAACTTTTAAAGAGGACCTAATTCCCTAGAACAGGGCTACTCAACTTTGGAAGCCCCAGTGGCCACAATTACACTCACAGTACACGCCAAGGGCCGCAACTTAAGTGTGGTTGCATTTACATGCAAATATATATGCAAATATATGCAAATAGCGTTCACACTGATGGGCAGGAATACAAAGATTAAGCCTTAAGCCGTGGCACCGGACCCAAACATGGCCAGTGTGAGCCAATCAGCACCTCTCAGGCTCTGCCCACAAGCAGGGCCGGCTTTAGGAAGTGCGGGGCCCAATTTGAACAATTTCGGAGGGGTCCCGCAGCAATTTTGGTTGAGGGGAGAAAAAAAAACCCCACAACCACACACACACACACACACAAAATACCCTAGCTATCTCCCCCGCAAAGCCCCGGAGGTAGCTCACACCTCCCCCCCGCCGTGCGGCGCAGGGAAACCCTGTGCTCAACTCACACCTCCTACAGCGCAGGCAGCCGCCGCATTCCTCCTCCGAGGCGCCCGGCACACTTCCGGGTTCAGGGTGCGGGGCCCCTTTAGGGGGAAATCAGACGAATTGGCCTAAGGCCGGCCCCGCCCACAAGGCTAAGCAGCCAGCACCTCCCACCATGCCCCAGCGCTCCTGGCTCCTCCTCCATGGGAGCTAGAGACGCCAACACCGTGTACCCATCTGTTCCAGCCAGGCCGTCCACTTGCATCTTTCAATGCTTACTCCGACTGGGAGACGACTCACCGTTGTGAAGTGTGTTCCCAGTGGAGGCCATGTTCAAAGGATCCCACCTGCGGGCCACGTGTTGATCCCCCTGTAAACCCAGATTGCACCACGGGCCGCAAACAAATGGACTGTGGGCCACATGTTGAGTAGCCCTGCCCTGGAAGATTCTAATACGCTGAGAGCCTCTATCTGCATGTGCCACACAGGAATGTCTCCTGCTTAGAAATTATTCAGAACTCTACATTCATGTGAAGTCTCTGCAACCCCAAACCAAGGCTCACAACGAAGGGTGAAATAAACTGCAATACAGGAAGTCACCACTTTAGCATAAGCTCATCAACTCCTGGAGCACAGTTGTTATTTTCATGCTATTGTCTATCGCTACAGGCATATATGTGCTCTGTCTAGGTGGAATGCTGCCAATTCTTACCCTTTGCTCCTTATTCACCTGCTTAGAAAAGCAACAGAATATAGTCAGCAAATGGTAAGTAAAATGGATCACATATCGATACATAAAAAAAAGTTAACAGATTTGCCCTGAAGGTGTTCAGTGTAGTTTACAAATGTTATGCAGAATGTAATGCCACAATAGATTCTCAAAATTCCAAACACCAGGCTTCCCTTGCACATATGCTGCAAAATATCTAAGCTATGCATTTCCAGTAATATGAGTGCAATTTTTGGATCAACACTTTCACAAAACATGCAGTTGTATAGATAGCCTAGAAATATACAGAACATGTTTTATAAAGCAATTAACAAAATATTTTGCAGATAGTGAACTTTTAAAGAATTATGAAATAGAAAAGCACAGTATTAAATAAGGCCCTGATCCTAAAAAGAGTTGCACCTGTGCTTAAGTTTACTCATGCAAAGTCAATGGAACTACTTACATAGATGAAGTCAAGTATGTCCTTCAGGGATTGCAGTGTGGTCTAAGTTTGGAGCTTATTTAATATTTAGAATTTCTTAATGATCTAGCTATATAAATTATAATTGTAGACCTTAATTTTTTAAGTCATGGAAATATTTTTAAATACTCCTGACCATTGGCCAAATTAATCCATAGTTTATGTCACTTAGTTGGACTCATATCAGAAATGATTTGCCTCCAATGTAATAAATGTTATTGCAAGAACAATAATAATCAATATCTTTATTCAACTACTGTAATTTAAGACAAAAATTAAAAGCCATGTTTGATGTGAATGTTGTGGACCAAGAACATCTTTGGAGCTTGGGCTCCAGATAAAAACAGAAGTAGATTCCTCAGTATCTTCTGAATGTACATTTTGAAAATATTTCACAAAACACCAAATGTGCTACTTTTCTTTAGCTTCTCATCCTGATTGTGTCTCAGTGGTTAGAACACTGGACTGGGACTCAGGAAAGCTGGGTTCTATTCCTGGGTTCTGTCACTGGCCTGCTAAATGACCTGGAGCAAGTCACTTAATCACTCAGGGCATGTCTTCACTTGCTGTGTCAGAGGCTGACCTTATGGTGTTTGATTTAGTGGGTCTAGTAAATCGAATGTTGAGGGCAGCTCTGGCTGGCACCTATACTCCTCTCAGTCACAAGGAGTAAGGGAAGCCGATGGGAGCATTTGCTCCCGTCGGTCTCCTGCTGTTGGGACACCGCCAAGCTCGGCCTCAGTTTACCCATCTGTAAAATAAGGATAATGATACTGATCTCCTTTGTAAAACCCTTTGAGAGTGATGGATGAAACCCATTACATAAGTGCTAGGTATTATATCATTACTATTCCCTATGAGTGACATTTCTGATTTATCCACTTGATCTGTGTAATCTGTTAATAGAACAAGTACTTCTGGATTCATATATTAGGCACTATAGCAGCAGGTTTGAGCTCAGTTTGGTTCTGTCCCCACTCTGATACACAGAGTGAAGCAGAAACCTCTGCACCCAGGTTCCTCCCTGTGAACTACACTTACCAAGGACCCTGCCTCAAACTGGAGAGGCCAGTCACCGGGAAAGTGGAGGGCTCTTTGATAGTCTGATGGAGGATTCCCTCTCCAGTGGAAAATTCACCTGAACTCCATCACCCTCTCTGTAAGTGGGTAGACAGAGGGGGCTTCCTCCTCTTCACTCCATCTCTATTCAGAGTATGTCACTTGCTTCTAGAACAGCAACACGATTTCCAGTTAAATTAAATTAGAATCTGTGTTACTAGGGAAACAAGCTTCAATTTCCAAGGATATTTTAAAAAGGCAACTTTATCCTTTAGGAAATTGGATGCGTGGGGAAAAAAATCCCCTCTACATCACTGCTTAACCTCTCCACCTCCACCACCCCCATCATGCCTTTTATGCAGGTGTCCTCCCTTGGAGCAGCTACATTATATTTAATGATTCACCAGAGCCATGATTCACCATAAGGCCGGGGGCCTTAAGCGAGGGATTCAACAGTCACTTGCCCACTCCCAATTCAAGTAAAAATAAGACATAAGTGGTAATGGAATGCTAAGTAGCAGATCCACTAGTATTACATAATTAAAATACATCAAGTTAAAAACAACTAAATAAAAGAAGCTTGCGAAGTTAGTTTACAGCCAAATATATATCAGAACATTGAGTTTAATAAGCACCCTTAGTAAAGTAATGGGTGGCAACGCATGTGCTATTGAATGGTTACTTGTGGTGCAACGATGACGGTAGCGGGTAGTTATTTCTTCCCTTTGAAAGTACATACAATACTTACACTTAGGCTACAGCTACACTGCACACTACTGGCAGCAGTGTGAGGGGTATGTGTAGCTACACACTACGGTGAAAAACAGGCTGCATCTTATTCTAGGCTGTAACGTGAAGCGACACACAGAAGTGGGAAAACGGTACCTGTTGGCAAGGAAGCAGTGGGGGAAGTTCTCGCGGCAAGGAGACGCTGGAGCCTTTTCCCCAATGCTTCCCACTTCCAGAACCTTCCCCTGAGGAAAGCGAAAGGCTCCAGCAGCTAAAAATAGCAACATAGGCACAGGAGGCACTATTTGGCTCTGTAGGGAGCTGCGCTGGGTACATACCCTAAGGGTTTGGGCATGTCCTTATTCACCTAAGCCAGGGGTAGGGAACCTTTTTAGGATCTGGGGGCGCTGACCCACAGAAAAATCAGTCAGGGGCCACATACAAGTGAGAAGCATAAAAAAAACCCTCACTGACATGGCCTCTGGCGGAGAAGGAGAAAGACACTCCACACCTTCCCCTCTCACACCAGAGCCTGGGGGCCCAGGCTAATAGATTTTGTGTGCTCCAGCCCTGTGAGAGGTAGCAGGGGCTGGAGCACCAGCCCGGCTCCCCAATGCTTGGGGGGAGCCCCAAGCCTCAGGGGCCACATATGTACACCATAGACTTTTGTAAAGAGTGTGCAGCTTATATGCATCTCTAGTGTTACAGGCTAAGGGTTTTGTCCAACAATATTCCTAGTGCTCTCCCCCTCCCCAAGTCAGTACACCCCAGGGGAGCTGACAACCATGTCAGGCCTCTGGAAGGGATGGGGCCTCAGGTGGAAGGGGCAGCAAGACCTCAGCACTTCCTGGACTGCAGCACCATTCACCCCCTTCTCTCCCTCCCCTCCTCTTCCCCCCCCCCCCATGCCTCGAGTGTGCCGCATGGTGCCTCCACCTTTCCAGGCAGCCCTAAGAGCCACCCACTCTATGCTGTGCTGCACTCTAGCAGCATTTTAACGTGTGTCCAGAGCCCCAGACACTTTTGAAACCAGACCCCAGGGCAGTTGCCCCTTTTGCACCCCCAGCCCCATTGTCAGGTCTGGCACACACTGACTTCAGCAGGAGTAGAAAGCACTCAGCACCTTGAAGGGTTGGGCCATAAATGATTATTGTTAAAACTGTGTAATCAATGTAAAAGAAAAAAAAACCATGCTAAGTTATCAACTTCACCCACAAAACAACAGAAAAGCATCTCTGTGTGACATCATGGTCCAGACACCTGAAAGTAAGAACAGGTGTTCTGAACACCAAAGAATAAGCAGTTGACTCAACTGTTTGTATACAATAATATTGTACCATATAAAATATCACAAAAACTGGTGACATGCCAATCATTAATATTACTGTGCGATATAGGGATGGATGAGGAGTAAAGAGTTTATTTCTAGCACACAAACATACCGGGTATGTTCCTAAAATATGTTTTGGGGGAACACTTGATAAACAAGCCTGCCTTGGACAAAGGAATGGGGATTTACCAGACTGGATCAATCTTTAAGCCACAGACAACAAAAGTACATTTACATATAAAGGTAAACAAAGCAATCAAGCTACCAAGCACCTGAGGAAAAAGTTTAGTAAGCACACCAGGGGACAATCTGAACAACCAGAAAGTCTTTCTGGCTCTTAAGGGCAAGGCAATGGACTTTGGGAAACATAAGATTTAGGGTCAGATGGATCATATGAGGGGAGATTAATAAAACTGGAACTTTTCAGCTTGGAAAAGAAATTACTAAGGGGGGGTGGTATATAAAATCATGTCTGGTGTGGAGAAAGTAAATATGGAAGTGTCATTTACTCCTCATAACTTAAGAGCTAGGGGCAGGTCACCACATGAAGTTAATAGGCAGCAGGTTGAAAACACACAAAAGGAAGCATTTCTTTACAGAATGCATAGTCCACCGGTGGAACTCTTTGCTGGAGGATGCTATAAAGGCCACGACCATAACCAAATTTAAAAAGGAATGATATGTTCATGAAGAATAGGCTCATAAATGGCTATTATTCAGGAAGGGCAGGAATAATGTCCCAAGCCTGTTTGCCAGATGCTGGGAATTGGCAACAGGAGTGGATCACTTGCTAATTTGTAAGATTACCTGTTCTGTTCATTCCCTCTGAAGCACCTGGCCACTGTTGGATGACAGAGTACTGGGCTAGATGGATCTTTGATCTGAACCAGTGTGGCTATTCCTATATTCAACACTTAAGGGACACAGATAACACCACCCTCTGAGCCTACGAACTGTGAATCCTCTTGGCCTGAAAGGCAGGAGCTGTTGAAAATTTGCTATGAGAAACTGTTTTAGGCAAAAGCATAGGTTGTTCAAATCAAACTTTAGGCACTAGAAAGCATGTTATTTCTAATCCTTTTCTATCTTTTATTCTTGCCTGATATCACTTAAATCTGCGTTCTGGATTAATAAATTTATTCTTGTTTTATTACAAAATGATCTCAGGGCTGTTACAAGTTGGAGTCCTCTAACTGGCTGCTGTGAGTTCTCTTTGTAGGCAGCAACCTTAACTTCTGTGAGCATCCTGCGAGAGGGAACAGACATTGCAGGTAGATGTCTCTGAGGAACTCTGGAACTGAGGTTCACTGATTGTTACCTGGATGGCAGGGTTTTGACACAGCAGATGCTAAAGGAGTTCGCCAGGGAGCAGACAGGTTGGAGCATCAGGGAGCTGACAGTTTAGCAGCAATAAAACTGTCACATGGGCACAGCTGGGCTACGCAGTGGCTTAGGGTTCTAGATTCCCTGAGGAGTGTGTCACACACCTCACACAATACCTTACAAAATAAGGGCCCTGTTCGACAGGACTTGATCTGGATACTTAAATTGTATCAAAATCTGATTAGATTGGCCTTCACTTTTTCTTCTGAGATTTCTTTCCCTTATTATGATTCCCTCTACATGCAGAAGCCTGCAGGATTTTCTCCGGTGTTAGTAGGATCAAAACTCTTCTCCATGGAGAACACACAAATATACAGCAGTAGGAGTCAAGGCATCTGCTCAGTGGGCTAATATTTTGAAGAAAGAGATTTCTTTACACATTCTTTATACTCAGCCTTTTATCTGGCCTCATCTCTTGATTTTTATTTTCCACATTCCAAAAACCTAAGTCCTAGCCCAGAAAATGCAAATTTGTTTCAATTACTTATTCTGGAATTTGACAGTCCTAGTTCTGTTATCTGATAGGTGTATGTGGGATGCTCTATTAGTATTTGTCCCATTATCCCACAAGGACTGAAGTTAAAATTGGATAGGAATTACCAGCACTTGCATTCTTCTACCCCACCCCACTTCATTGAAGACAGGTGACATTCAGTTCTAAACCTCGTATACTCCAGTATTTCCACAGTTCACGGGACTCTGTCCCCTACAAATGTCATCAGGACAATTAGTTCCACACTTAATCAATATATTTAACACACAGATCACATCTTGCAGTCATGCTGATTGTCGAACATAGTACATTTCCCCTCCCCCCCAGAGTATTCTCCTGTCTGTTTTTGTTTTAACAGCTATTATGGACCATGCTAGTGACTACACTCCACAGTTATGATCTTAATAGCTCTTATGGGAAGATCTATATAATCTAGCAGAGTGTGAAAAGATTTACTTTTCTATTTTTAAACTAATCTATTGAATTATATAAAAGGAGTATCTTTGTCTATTAAATTCTATAGATTTTTAACAAAAAATTCGAACCCTATTTGACTCTGGGTGTTTCACCCCTATTAGATTTTATTGGACTTGTCCATAAAGGTAGCTAACAAAGCCTGGATCTCTTCTGTCAGCAGAACTTCCTCAAAAAGATATTATTTGGCCATAAGAGAATTTTTCCCACATAAAAAGTGTGAAGAAATATTTTTTGATCATTTCACAAACTGTGTCACCTAGAAAATCTGCATTGGTTCCATTCAGTTTCTTCAATGAAAGCCAGTGTCTTTTAGTGATTTTAAGAAGGGCAATCAGGTTATTTTAGAGTTAAGTACCACAAAACTAGCATCTTTGGAAACTCGGGTTTATGGTGACTGTTATGAACAGCTTAGACTGCTAATGCTACAGACCTAAGTACTGTTTTTTTCCCTTAAATACAGCTTATGATTATACTGCTTTTCACTGCAAAAATAGCCTTAACATGTAAACCAGTTATTAGGAGTGAATGTCTGTCACAGCTTTTATTCTTAATAGTTTACTGGTAATTCATGATCCTATCCTGTCCCCTTCCCAGCCACTGGAGGTCAGAGCTCATCTGACCTGCTAGCATCTTCATATACACATGCTTTCACCACCACAACTGGCAGGCTAGGGATGAATTTCCTCCCTCTCTTCCTACCCCTATGTCTCCCTCATATTCGTGCTTTGTAAAATAGTGGCTATTCCAGTAACACCACTATGAAAAGCTGCTAATGCTCACTATTCTTTGGTCCACAGTCCTCCCTCTATAGCCAAATATCCCAATAAAAGTTGTACCTATTTGCAATCACTATCACAAGGTCTCCATTATTGCTTCAGCTGTCCACACCTCTTTCCCCCTATTTTTCCCTGCAGGATTGTAATTTCTGAAAGTAATTCAATATCTCAACCATTTTAGAATCGTTGGGCCAGATCTGCTCTCAGAGCTATGTCTGTGTTCACCAGCTACGAATCTGGTTTGTTGATTACATCTCCTTCCTTGTTTATTAACTAGCGAGCCTACTTCCTCTCTCGTGTTTCCCCACTCCCTTGATATATTTATAGAAACTCTTACATCAATCTCAGTCCAGCATTAATCCATTCTATTTTTCCCGCCACCTCATCTTTTTCCTGCAAACCCTAGCTAACTAATATTTTGGGGGTTTTCCTGCCCCCCTCCTTTGTTTTCCAGAGAGGTTCTTTTCTACTCTGTCATCTACAAGTACCCCATAGGGAAAGGACCCCATAGGGAAAGAATGTTCTTGTCTCTCTTCTGCACCCCCACCTCATTTCCAATGAACAGCAGCAGTATGTTGAACCTGAATTGCAGTGACCCAGATTTTCAGACTTTGGCATCTTAAGTTAAATAATTAAATACATACATTAGGCACCAAAAAATAGGTGGCTATTTCTTCAATGCTGTTGATGATTGAAGAGCTGCAGGTGCTCACTGTTGGATTTGAAAGTCTTGCTTTAAGCAGCTTAACTTGAAGATTTTTGGATAGTGTGGTTTATGATACCCCAAACTTTCTTCTATGCTTATACAAATAGGCTAGCAGGTGAACTTCCTTTCCCCAAATTTCATTCCCTTTTGATAAGTCCATGTTTTAACTTGCTGAATTCTGGTAGTTCCTCAGAGACTGCACTATACATAACTAATGCCCACAATCAGGATGTTTTCACAAAGGTCGGCAACAACTCAGCCACATCACATTACCTTCATTGAAGTTGTCGTCAGTCGAAATGTGGGTGAGTGGGGACTGGGGACGGGAGTCGCCGCACAGGGAGTAGCTATGTTCTGCCTGGATGAGGGGAGCTGGAGAGGCGGGGGACAACTCCACTTCCATCATCTCAT
The DNA here is from genome assembly GCA_032595735.1 of Pelochelys cantorii. Taxonomy (NCBI): domain Eukaryota; kingdom Metazoa; phylum Chordata; order Testudines; family Trionychidae; genus Pelochelys; species Pelochelys cantorii. Next base: position 244,453,806 of record CM064326.1, read on the forward strand.
TTTTCTCGGACAAGAAGGGGTCATTCAAGAGCTGGCCCAGGACATCCTGAGAGAACTCATCCAGGAACTCCGTGAAGTGCTGTGGAGATAGAGGGAGAAGAACTCTTATCTAAAGGGTGTCTCTGGCCAACAACAGAGATGCACTGACCAACATTGTTACAATATCTGCACCATGCATCTGTGCCAGTTAGGAACAGAACTCATCATTCCTGCCTCCCTCTTCCCTGCTTTAATCACTACTCCACACTGAAAATAGAACAAAAAGGTTCTCTCATACATTATTCATTCAATTAGGAAAGACATTTAGCTATAATCTAACCATGCTGTCTGGTCCAAAGCAAATGGTTTCAGACAATTACTGTTTTCCTTACTGGATTGCTCATGAGTTGAGAAGACCATATACATGGGACCCGTCTTAGCTGACGGACAATGTCAGAAAACTGTTCTGATGTGTACCAGTGAAGGATAAATGTCTAGCTGCTGTGCTGACTGGCTCCCCATAGAGGTCTAAGACAAACAGAGAAGAGCCTGTGGGCAATTTGTGCTGGAAGCAGAAAATGAGACCCCTTGCCATGTTCTAAAGCTAACCTCTTTGGAGTGAGTCTCATTAATGAAAAAGCATACTTCATCCAGTCATGCAGGGAAACATCCTGTTATGGTCAAAACACATCCTTCAAATATGTAACCCATTCCATAGGGCTTACATCAGAGGTAGTCAACTCTATCCCAGACTAGGGATGTTAAATTTCGATTAATTAACTAATTGAATAGTCAATGGGATTTCCATCAAGTATTCGATTAGTCGGTAAGAACTTCCGCGTTCTGCCTTTGAAACGTACAAGAGCCCCAGCAGGGGCTCTTGGGCATTTCAAATCTGGCACAGTGCATGGAGCCCAGGGCCAGTGGGGAGTCCCGCTGACCCTGGGCTCCACGTGGGCACTTCCCCTTTGAAGTGTATAAGAGTCCCCAGCAGAGGCTCTTGTACATTTCAAAGGAGAAGTGCTCGCATGGAGCCTGGGGTTAGTGGGGGACTCCCCGCTGACTCCAGGCTCCACGCAGTGTGCCAGATTTGAAATGTACAAGAATCCCCAGTGGGGATTCTGAGTCCCCCGCTGACCCAAGCCTCCATGCAGCGCTTCTGCTTTGAAATGCACAAGAGCCCCAGCATGGATTCTTCTACATTTCAAAGTTGGCTGCTGCTGTGCCCCTGCCTCCTCCCATGGAGCTGGAGCCAACCAGCTTTTAAGCCAGCTCCCTTCATCACCCCCTTCTCTTCCCCCCGCTTGCTACCTCTTTGTGATAGAGGCAGCGGGGGGGGGGGAGGGGAGCGACTAGTCGAATAGTGTGTTGACTATCCGATAAACTTTTACTTATCAGATAGTCGACTAGTCACTTACATCCCGATCCCAGACCCCACACTCCTTCCATTAATAAAACAGAAAAGTGCGGCCCATCCCCACTCACCAAAATTTTTTTGAGTAGCCCCCTGCAAAAATTATTGCCCACTTCTACTCTAAATAGTGTTTGTTTTGGTGCAAAGAGTTAGTACATTTCATCTGAAGAAATGCAATCAGACTGTATAACTGCATATTGCTGATTTTTGACCCGAGGCTAATTTCAAAGTTCAAGTTCTCAACTTTGCAATGATAGGGGTTCTGACTACCAACATTAATAAGATCTTCCCTGATGCACTGCAAAGGTTACATCTCTGGGGCATGAGATGACCGTGTTCATGAGACATGTGTGTGTGTGTCTCTAATAGAGATGGGCCTGAATCAAACCTCTTCTGGGGTGGTTTCAGTCAAGAGGTAAACTATGCAGCTCTTATTATATATTTCCTTCCAGGGGCAGGAGGCTCTGTGTGTTCAGATTTAGTAACTGCATTTCAGGAAACAATTCCAGACAGCGGCATGGCATATACAGACAGAGCATGACACAGTTTCCATTAGTCACACCCCCCAGGGGTTCTCTTGTCATACTCCAAAAATTAAGCTGAAGAAAGATGGAAATGTAACTTCTTCCAAGCCACCAAGCATGCTGCATTAACAGCTAATGCATACAGGAATCTTTTATTAATTAGACTTTAATATCTTGCAAGTTGAAACTGGCTTGTTTGCTCTGCTTTAGCAGGCAGTGCTGACTTTGGCTCTTATTCGCTCCCCTGCACAAGGAAACACAGATTCAAGTTCTGGCTCCCTGCAGCATAAAGAGTTTAACTAGTCAGCGATGTGTACTCAAGTAATGGAAATGGTGCTGGTACACTGACATACACCCTCATTTTATAGTTCCAGAATAGCTTGCAACCTAAAAGCCTTGTAACAGCAAAGTGCTGGACTGATCTTCCATCCCACTGAAGTCACTGGGAATTTGGAGCACACAAAACCTTCTGGGGGAGCCTCAGAAACTTGCAGGATGTGGCTTTATATCAGCATTAGAAGACTCCTGTCAACTCTGCTGGCCAATGGGAACAAGAAGAGGTTGGTCACCGATATGCTAAGACATCAAGCTAGGTAGGAACAAGGCTGTTAAAAGAGGACAAATACATGCATGCCCTTATCTTTAAGTGCCCTGAATGATAATGCTACTAAACAAACTCCAGGGCCAGTACTGGCTGACCCAGAATGTCATGACCACTTCAAACCATTGTTTACATGAATTTCTAGAGCCAAAGATTCACTAATGCATCACTTCCCATACCGCCTCTAAATATTTGCAATAGTAGGGATGCATCATAATTCGCTGCTGTTGAACACACAGACTAGAAAAATAAGCCTTTCTTTGCCTATCCTATCTCCATCAAAATCAAAATGTCCTTATTGACAGGACAAACTATTCAACTATTGTCAAACTGAAATCAAGGACAGAAAGTGCTGCTTGAGCAAGTGCAAGACACAAGCACGGCCCATTCTATGAAAAGCAGTACTGTACTTAAAGATGGATTTTCTACCATGCATATTGCTCCCTTTCCTCCATGCCCATGAAGTGCAGTCATATTTTTTTTTCGGGGCACAATAGCAACATTTCTCTCTAAAGAGTCAGAATAAGGGCGCACACATATTTTCATCATGAAGATACAAACATCCCAATGAAAGTCTCTCATTTCTGATTCCATATGAGACACTATAATCTATTTCATTAAAGTACAAAAATAATAAAAGCACTGTAAAACTTAAAACAAAAATTCAGTTTTCTCCAAATGTCAGTTGTGTTGACATATCCCCCAGACTTCTCTCGAGTACAGGAAATCCCCAACTTGCGACGTGATTGGTTCCTGGGGAAGCATTGTAACTTGAGCCCTCATTTATGATAGGCGCCGTGCACCGCCATAAATGCGGGCCGAGGATATAAGTCAGGGGTTTTCGGCCCCTTCCGCACTTACAAAAATGGTTGTAGGTGCAGGGGTCAGAACTCAGGCAGTCGCATGTCGGGGGTTTCCTGTACCCCTAAGGGTACTCATTCACTGGTTGAGAATCACTGGTTTAAACCACCTGTGAAAGGCAGCCACCATACAAACAAAGTAACATTTTAGGACAAAAGGCAGAAAAGAATATTGCATTCAACCGTGCAAGGAGAATTTCAGTAGGTAGAATGTAATTAGCTTGGTTGGAATTTAGCCAAGAGAATCAAGCCTAAGAGTTCTACTCTTGGGCTGTGTCTAGACTGGCGCGATCTTGCGCCAGAGCTATGCAAATGAGGCTCAGTGTGGAATATCGCCGAGCCTCATTTGCATAACTAATGAGCTGCCATTTTTACGGAAGACGCTCTTGCGCAAGACGGAGCTGTCTACACTGCCCCTTCTTGCGCAAGAAAAACCCTCTTGCGCAAAGCCGTTATGCTGATTATTTTCAGGCATAACGGCTTTGCACAAGAGGGTTTTTCTTGCGCAAGAAGGGGCAGTGTAGACAGCTCCGTCTTGCGCAAGAGCGTCTTCCGCAAAAATGGCGGCTCATTAGTTATGCAAATGAGGCTCGGCAATATTCCACGCTGAGCCTCATTTGAATAGCTCTGGCGCAAGATCGCGCCAGTCTAGACACAGCCTTGCAGTCAAATATCCCCCTTGACTCTGCAAACATCCAGGTCTTTGGGTTCACATCTCATCCATGAGACAGCTTCTTCAGCAGTACAGCCCTCTGGCTTGAATTCATACAAACCTGGGAAGAGAAGCTTCTGTTGAACAACTATATAAAGTCCTGTTTGAAGGTACTCCTTCCAAGTATTTTTAAAGGAAATGAAAATCCTCACTCAATGCTATTGCATTTCTGCAGAATCAAAAAACAAAGGCATTTCTGCAACAATTAAGGGGGGAGACTTTCAAAAGGCACAATGGGCAATTAGGTGGCCAACTTTCATTGACTTCTACTTAGCTTCCCTTTGGGCTTCTGAAAGGCTCCTCTTAGATTGCTTATATGAAATGGATTTATAGGGTGTGTTCAGTTAAGGGTTACAAGACCTTCACGTTCTATAGGGCCTGTCCAGATATTCAGGGCTTTTCCTTCTATAGGTGCCTATTATCCACCACCTCACATCCCAGTTTTTCACATTTGCTATCTGGGCACCTGAGTCCAGTTACAAGTGGAAAGCAAATCACAAAAAAAACACCTCCATTATTGGTACTCTAGAGTGAGTCTCAGGCTGTGGCTAGACTACACCTCTCTGTCGACAGAGAGATGTAGATTAGGCATGTCGAAATTGCTAATGAAGCAGGGATTTAAACATGGCCGCCGCTTTTTTTTGAAACAGAGCTTTTTCAAAAAAAATGGCAGTCTAGATGCGGATCTGTTGAAAATAAACCCTTTTTCGACAGATCCTGTAATCCTCAAAAAATGAGGTTTACAGGATCTGTCGAAAAAGGGTTTATTTTCGACAGATCTGTGTCTAGACTGCCTTTGTTTATGCTAATGAAGCGCAGGATATTTAAATCCCTGATTCATTAGCAATTTTGATGTGCCTAATCTACATCTGTCGACAGAGAAGTGTAGTCTAGACGTACCCTCAGTGGAGAGATCAAGGACAAAACAAGTATAGAGACTTCCCCTCCTGCCTTGAGGCCATCCGGGGGGCAGCATGGAAAATCTTACACTGCCAAAGTGCTAGATATATCTGACTGATACCTAAAGAGAGGGCTTCTGTATTTAGGACTCCCAGTCTGGCATCTCTCACCAGTATAGAATACTTTTAAAAAAAATCTCTTTTTTTAAACTCTTGCAAATTAGCTCTGTAATGACTGCCAACTTCCTTCCACACTCACACACCAGTATAAAAGGTAACAGCAGTGCCAATACCCTTTCTTCAGATAAGAACAGTGAGCCAACTTGTAGATTAAACTGTTTTCCTTGAATATTAAAAGGATCTCCACCTTCTATATTTTCCTTGAGGATTTTTGTTTTCTTTTCACCTTGATAAATATCAGTGAATGAAAACAGATTTCAGATGGCCCAGGGATGCCCACCACCACCAATTGCAATGGGGCTAAAGTGGCTTCTTTGCTGCCAGCTCCACAAAACCTTAGTGGCCATCTTCCCCCTTCCCTCCAATCCATAGCCATTCAGGGCTAGAGTGTGCAGTGAAGAGGCACACTGCTCCAGGGAGAGCCCTTTCTGCCTGAGTTAGACACCCTCTTTGGGGAAGCTAAATGTTGCTGTGTTCAGTAGGCTCACTGAGCCTTGTATTAGGACAATACACATGCCAGACTGTGCCCTCTTCCCACCCTATTGTGCAGACATATCCCTTTCTACATGGGACCATCATCCCATACTGGGAAATGGATGGCACTGCTGGTTCCCGGCCACTTAGAATCATATAAATCAAGAAACCCGTCCTTCCCCCAGTGCAGGACTTGAATCTAATCTTGCTTTAAAGGGCTGTGCAGTTACTTCCCACCCTCTTCCTAGAACAGCAGGGATGGTGGGCAGATGAGTCACCCAGGCCTGAGCTACACAGATGTGAGTCACTGGCCTGGCAGCCCTCCAGGAAGAGCCACATCTGGATCCTACACAGTGCTCAGTTTGGTTTTAGCTCTGCTAGGTTAGAACCAGTGACTGGACTACGCAACTGGGCAGACATTTGTTCTCTTGTCCCAGCTACTATTGTTTGTCTCCCTATCCCTATGCACCAGGATAATTGGAATATACCTCATTCTTTTCACGAGGCTGCTCTTATGCTCTCAGGTTGAGAAGCCAGAAAAATATCACCTGGACCCTTCTCTAGCACGCCACCTCCCTGTCGAGTTACATGGCGGTTATAAATTTTTATTACGAGTGATTTCACTGCTTATGAAGTGTCCTGGATTGAAAGCTCTGGAGACTGAGCCTTTATTAGCCTCAGAATAGACAAGAGCCATGCCAACTTCCCAGCAGGATCTCCAGCCAATATGACTCATCCCACACAGATGGTGGCTGAACTGCCCTCTCACTCAGTAAGTAGTCTCTCCACTGATAGCTGGCATCCAGCAAAGCACTGCACACTTTAAAAATGACCATCAATGAGGAAGGGATAAAAGCAGCTGTTCTCTTCCCAGCCATACTGCATGAGCATGAAGGCAGCAAGAGATATTTGTTCTGAGATGTGAGAATTTGTTGGATTGTTAAATCTGCAGGGAAGGACTTACATTTAAAGATACATGAGGATCTTCTATCTGACAAGCACAAGCTTTCAGATAACTTTTAACCAAATCCTTGACCACCAAGCTCAATGAGTTTTTAAAAAGTTAACAGCTCTTACCCACATCTTTGTGGTCTGCTTTTAATGGCTTATGTTTGTTGCCTGAGGCAAGAAGAACAACATGTTTTGTGGCTTCATAATTGGCATCAGTTAATGCCGCTCAATTATTCCAATATCCTCTTTTATGCATGTGGATTTTAATGCTGCAATAATGGTTGACAAGGCAGGTGCATTCAGTACTTAATTACATGATAGCTAGGACTAGTACAGTTTCCTTTTTCTCATCCCCACAAAACTACAGCCCGAAAAAGTTAAGCAATCGATGCAGGATAGGCTGGATGTAAAGCCCATAGAAGTGCTTTGCAACAATGAAGCAAACTGACACGATTCCTTTGCAGAATGTACTGGGAGTATTATACTCAGATCCTCGGAGGAAAGATGTTGAATACTGTAGGTAGGAAACACTGCTTGATATTTGCTCCATCTGTAGAACTTCTGTGCTGTTGCTTGCTGTTTTGATGACTGATATGACATTTTAAAATTCCTTTTTTTAAAGCATGCTTATTTCCTTCTAAATTCAAGAATTAAAATCTTTTCACTGTTGTTTCAGTACTGAAATAGTAAATCTGATTTATGGGAGCTACAGTTCCATCTTGAGGTTCCTGGTGGCTTTAACTTTACTCCCATCAATTTATACCTAGAAATCCTCCACGGTACTATAGAGTCCTATAAGTCAGTTGCCCAAGTATTATAAAATAGTTAAGATTTTGGTTTTGGATCCAAACTGTTAAAAGAAGAGATTTAGCATTTTTTTAAATTTCACTATAATTTACTAACCTTGCTTTGCAATTATAGTCTCTGTATTCATTTAAAAGTAAAAACACCAAGCCTAATATTTTCAAAAATAGGCATCTAAAATTAGGCACTTAAATCCTTAAGTACTCAGCACTTTTAAAAAGTGAGGCCACTTATTTAGTTAACTAAATATGGACTTAATCTTTAGACATGCATTTTTGAAAGACTTGAGCTAGATGTCTGTGAAACAATGCCAGAGTAACATTGTTATGCACGATGATCAAAACAGTTGGTGGATAAAATAAACACACAGAGTGGCAACTTAGGTGAGTGAGTGGTCCTTCTTCATTGCAGTGGGCCGCAAGATTGCCATAATCAAGATGGTCTCCTAGGAGAGGGTAGTTTTGATAACTGTGCTTGCGTACCTAGAATTTTCAGGGTGTGCCAACTGAACCATAGCAGTGCTCTGATCGGATGCACAGGGATTGCACAGTTCTCAGTTAATGTTGTATGCAATCAGCACACCCCTCACTTCACGTGCCCTTGCTTTACGTGCATGTCACTACTGGTAGAAAAAAACCTAAATGGACAGAAACCAGTGGAACCTGGCAATCCTTCCACGTGGGCAATGGTAAACAAAATGTCTTGTTGGCTACACACAGAACGGACCCCATGTGGCCCTTGTGCTGCAAGTTGCCCACCACTGCTTTAAGCCAATGGGAAAGCGCTTTCCAGTCAACTTAATTACTCCAGTGCCTGTGAGTGGTGGTAGCTGTGTCAGCCGGAGAAGCTCTCCCACTGACATAGCATTGTCCATGCTAGTACTTAGGATGGATAACTTACATCCCTCAGGGGCTGCCTTATTCACACCCCTGAGCAACACAATTGTCTGCTGAGGTAGTGGCAGTGCGTCCATGGCCGAAGAATAGGAAAAACAGGTGAAGTAATCCGCAGGCATGACACCTCATTTTGGACATTAGCCCACTGCCTTCATCACAGCTCAAGGATCAAATGGCCTCAAGATGATGATCTCATCAGTCACAGGTTTTACACCCTGCCTAGTGTAAACTACTGCCCTCTCTATCAGAGAGATAGCCATTATCTAGGGGCAGGGAGAAAGAACATTGACAGGACTTTGTGTTCATTGTCCCAGTTGCTGAGATGAGCATTAGAAATTAAATACCATTCACTAAGGAGTGGGGCCGGTTTTCAGATCACACAATCACCTATATGGAACCTAACTAGGAAGATGGACACTCCCCCTTCCCCAGAGGCATAGTGAGGGGGGGCAAGAAGGGGCAGTTGCCCCCAGGCACCACACTAGGGGGGTGCCAATTTAGCTGCCTGTGAATAGCCCCTGCAGCACAGCCTGGGCGAGACAGTAGGACCTGGCTTCTTTTTACGCTGACAGCTTCTGTGCGAGATCGGAACAACCCAACCATTGCGACCCTGAATTTGGGGAATGGAGGGGTGGCAGCTGGCGTTCAGGGCTGACTCCGACTTCCGCCCTCTCCTGGTCCAGCTGGAGGCTGGGATGCAGCTGCAGGCTGGGCAGACCCCGGAGCTAGGAAACCCCCAAGAGCTGCAGGGGTAGTTGCAGGCGAGGGCCGACCCCTAGAGCTAGGCCTCTCCACTCACTGGAGGGGAGTAGATGGAAACCGGGGCCAGTTCCTGGAGTCCCTTGCCCCGGTGAGGATCCGCTGCAAGAGCTGTGTCATACTCACCACTGACCGAGCCCGGTAAGCTACCCCTGCCTTCTAGCACCCTGCTGTGAGCCCTTCACCTTCCACCGCCATCCCCGACTCCTGCACCCTCACCCCTGTCCCTGAGCGTGCCCCTCCAAACACCAACCCCCCCGTCCCGAATCCTCTTCCTGACACCGGAACCCCCTGCTCTGAGCCGCCCTACCTGTCCCATCCCTCTGCTTAAGAACATGAGCAAAGCCGGGGACATTGCTCGGCGCTCTACAGAGACAGGGTCCCACTCCGGCTACGCTGCAGCAGTGGCTCACAACGCAATGCCACCCGGGACCCGCACAGCAGTTTTAACCCCGGTCCCTTTGCAGCCCGGCCTCGTTAGCCTCTTTTGGAAGCCCCGGGTCCCGAATTTCCCATGAGCCACCATCATGATGCCAGGCTTTGGCCAGACGGGGGCAGCACAGAGGATCCAAGCCAAACCCTGTTCGCATGTTCCCCTCCCAGCGCAGACTGGAATGTGTGAAGTCCCACGGGTAGTAACAAATGATTGAGGGTGCAAATTTTGCCTTCACCCTCTGGGTGCATAACACCCTTGTTATCCCTCTGCCTTTCCCCCACCCCAAAAAACAACCCCACAATCAAGAGCCCTTTTAACTTTGCAGTAAATAACTTGCTTCTGGTCTCCCTTGCTTGGAACACAAAGATTCAGGCTGGTTGTGATCCAAGACAGATGCCCCACCCTCCCAGCCAGTGCAAAGAAGGATTTCTGTCATCTTCACACAGAGCCCAGTGTTTTGGTGGATACCAGTGTGGGTGGGTGGTGATTTGACTGCTGGGGGAGGTTAGCCCTCTGCCCCTCCCCTTGTGCCACCCCTTCTTCTCCCTCTCCTCTCCTACAGGAGCCCAGAGTACCCGTACCATGGCTCCCAGCCCCAGCGTGGCCAGAGAGCACTTCCTCAGCCTGGGTGCCCCCCAGCCCTGACATGACTAGGCAGCACAGCTGCACTGTTCCCTCCCTCTATCCCCTTCCCCCCATTGCCTAGTCATGCTGAGGCTCAGCCCTGAAGTGCCAGCTGCCCCAAGTCCCTGCAGCAGGCACGACAGTTACAGCCCCAACAAGCCTGGGCCAATGCTGAGCACCATGAACTGCAGGAAAAGGTCTGGGGGTGGAGCATGGACAGGGCCACAGATTGTTTGGGGAGTCACAGGCTCGCCAAGCCTATTATACTCCCTGCCCCTGGACACTGGTCCCTCACTAGCAACCTGCTGCCATAACCAACCCAAACCACTGGATAGGTGCTCTGAGCTTGCAACTTTGTTCAAAGCCTTGTGTCTAAGTTACACTTGTTCCAAGAATCTTAGGAACAGTGGAGTGGTTGTACGAGTTTATTGCAATATCTGGAACAATGCCTTTAATTCAGGACTGCTGAACTTGGGAGTATAACACAACTCTCTTCCCTGCCACTGTGGATATGAAGTCCGAAGCACTGCAACTTTATCAGTTCCGCTGGCCCTCATAATTCCATCCTACCATGAAGTGCCTTGTGTCTGGAAATAACCCAAAAGACTTTGGCTCCCAGAAACAGTGCTGAACACTACGGAATAGGTACTTCAAGAATCCCAGAATGCAACTGGTACAGAGAAGACTGTACAGTACAAAATGTTGTATGCCACTGCATGAAAGAGATTCTCTTCTAAAAGACATAACAATGCAATACATCCATTTAATGAAATCAACATTCCTACAATACTCTCTCCTTTAGAATAAGCACACTAAGTTTTTGTCTGTACTACAAAGCTTTTAGTGACACTGCCCGAATTTTAGTGACATGGCTGCATAGCCGCTATTTGTTGGTTCTTTTGCCAACAAAATACTTCCACCCCCAATGAGTGGCATTCACATTGTCAGTGGGAACGATAATGCACTATTCAGATTGGCACTTGCCGTGGCAAATTTTTTTTTGGGGGGGGAGGGGCAGAGGTAGGAGTGGAAGTAAGCCACTCAATGACAAAACTTGTGTCATTCAATTACCTGTGTAAACATCACCTAAATCTTAATCTGCTCCTGAAGGGGGAAAAAAACATTAACTGAAAGAGGCACAACTTTCTTCTTGGGTCAAGTACTTTGTGAAGTTTCAAATTTACAGAACTGAAAAAAAAACAAAAAACCCAAACATCCTCACATCCAGTGAAAAACAAAGTGGGCAAGATAACCTCCTTTATGGGATCAACTTGCGTTGGGGACCTACATAGCACTCTTCTAGGGGTCTGGGGAAAAGCACTCCTGAGACTCACAGCTAAAAGCAAGATGGAATAGATTGTTTAGCATATGTAGTCAGCACATATTCTAAAGGGACCATTTAAAGTACAATGGCACATCAACACCTCAGAAGTCACTGAACAAAATGGGAGTTAGTGTGTTACAGAGCGTTCATTTGAGCTCATAGTGATCTCACCCACATAGTTGTTATTGGGTCATTTAGTGCACTGGATGAAATATATAAACACATGTGATTAAGGATGTTAAGGACTAGTCGACTATCCGATAAGCAAATGCTTATCGGATAGTCAGTAGATTAGCTGATTCCCTACCCTCCCCCCCCCCCCCCGCTGCCTCTATCAGATAGGAGAGGAGCCAGCTGCAGATGGGTGTTAGGCACCCACTAATTTTTTTCCAGGAATACCCACAGAGTCGGCATCTATGGCAACAATGGCGCTGCATATAACTAAAAGGGTGCATTCTCTTTGCCTAAGTTTTGTTTTAAGGGTGTCCTTCCCCCCATTTTTAGAGCCTGCATTTCAATGTCTTGGGACTAACGGAAAGTTACAATCCCAGGAAATGTTGCTGCTAGTTTAGTCAATTTTACAGAGCAAAGGAGAGGTTAACAAGTGAAAGCTCAGGCCTCAGAAGAACACCTATTCATTCCCAGAGAGCAAAGGGGCAAGTGGGAACTTTTGCATCACAGGACAAAGCAATTACAAGTGCAAGAATACTTCTGACCATGAAATTGCAAAATTAGATCTTCTCTATGAAGCTTATAGTGTTCCACTAGCAAATCTCCTTAAAACTTTTAGTGAGTGATAAGACTTTTGCTCTTTTTCTGCCTCTTTCCTGATATTTATTATTGCACAGCATAGTGACAACAATTAAAAGGGGAAGTCACCCCTGCACTGTGGCCACTTGTACGGGCTATGCTGCCATAAAGAAGCTCTTGGAGAATCCCTCCGATGCAGATTACAGCTGGTCCCCGAGTTGCGAACGGTCGAGTTACGACCGTTCGCATTTACAACCAAAGCTCCCATGGAGCGGTCATAAAGGCAGTCCCCGAGTTATGAACGCGACCTGCGCTTACGAACAGCACGGTTGCTATGTAACTCAATGGGGTCCGAGTTACGAACAAATCGAGTTATGGCCAAGTGTTTGGTCCATAACTCGTGGAGAGGCTGTAGTCCTCTTTCATCAGCTGCATGATCTCCAGAGAAGTGCTAGGTCAGGGGCCACAAAGAGGGTAGTCCCAGGACTACTTTAGCCTTCATCTTGGTACCCAAGTGCCTCCCCCTCCTCTTCTCATCTGCTACACATTTAGAAGCGATAGGGAGAGACTGGCATTTGTTCAAAGAGTCCTATTTCTTTCACTTCCAGAGATCGTACAGTCTAACCTCTTTCCAGAGCAGATGGTACTTGGTCCTGCCGTGAGGGCAGGGGACTAGACTCGATGACCTCTCAAGGTCCCTTCCAGTTCTATGAAATGAGTAATGAGAAGGAGAGGCTTAACCTTACTCAGCTTCTTGCAGAACTTCAAGATCATTCAGAGAAGCTCAGAACTGCATGCTTAGTCCCAAGGTGTCTTGAGAAGACATGTGGGTGCAGAGTTGGCACCATGGGAGAAGAGACTAGAAGGCAAAGCTGTGCAAGTAATAGCAATGAAGAAACACACCACTTGGAGGGGGAATAACAGACGAGCCACATGCAAATATTACAAAAGCATCTCTCCCATCCCCAAATATATGCTTTTGCCAAGTAAGTGTCAGTGCATTATGTTTTGTAATTAACACCATTTATTATGGAGTCTGTAGCAACTGCATGGTTAAAGCTGCAAGAATTTTCAGTCTAGGACATCTAACTTAAAACACACCCCACCCCCTTTTTTCTAGCCACAAAAAGGAGTGCAGAAAAAGAGAAAAAAAGAGACCCGGTGATTTAGATTCCTGCTTCCCTAAACCAAAGGAAGACACAGTGTGTCACAGTGAGGGGGCATGTGGAAATTCTGAAGAATACATTCTAATTTGCCCCATTATGCCTTATGCAACAACAAGCCCACTCAAAGAAAACTAGCTGCATGTATGGAAGGGGCTTGGGGAAAAGAGGGAGAAGAAAGAAAAAGAAAAGCTTGTTTCCCTCTTTCCTCCTCCCCCAAAAGCCAAAGTTTCCCCTCCTCCATTCCCCGCACCTCCAAATTGCAACACCACATGCTGGAGCAAAGCATACATAGATGACTACTCCTATGTGTTTTCAATTTTTTTTTAATATTAAAAACAGCTGGATTTGAAATTCTTGATCAGGCTTTGACTAAAGAAGAATTTTGGGAGGGAGGTGTTAAAAGAGAAACACTGGCAAAATCCCGTAATCATATCTGATGTTGGAGGAAGATAAGAGGAATATGAAAAAAGTGACAGTTGACAACAACAAAAACTGATGCCCCCTCCACTTCCCAACTCCCTTCTGCAACAAACCACATTCAGTATATTCATTTCCTCCAGCCCACGGTAGCCCAGCCCCTGCTATTTAGTCAGGCCTCTCAAGACATCCCCACACAAAATGGATCAAAATTGTCACTAGTAACAAGCGGAGATTTCTCATGTGACCAGCAACGTGTTCTAGAGAGTCCTATGCACTTCAGAGCTGGGAAACCAGCTAATTTTGCTTCTCATTCCAATTCACCGACTTTTTTGATGTCCTTATCAGAAATCCCATGCAAGGGAACAGAGTTCAGGAATCAAGGTTTGAGGCCAAAGGTTGTTCATGTGTACACACAGCCACCCATTCACTTCCCATAAGGCTCTAAATAGAGTAGCCAGCAAATAAACCTGACAGTTGAAGTCAAGAGCATGAGCTCAGCAGGCATATCCTCCAGGACTAATCCATTAGCAAAGGTTTGTCCTTTTATTTTATTTTTTAAGGACTAAGCTGTGCACCTGTTTGTGGAGGCTCTGTGCTATCAAAGAGGTCACAAGGGTTTCATTCCAACACACTCGCTGTCCAGCTTGGCATTAGAAGCTGAAAATGCTGTGGAGGGTTGACTGCTCCTACTCACCAGGGGAATACAAGATCTCATGTATGTCACTAAGCTTTCACTATCAACTGCTGAAAGAGCAGCGCTCTCCAGGAACTCCTCTGTCATGTTGGGTGTGACTGGTGGTAATGATTCAAAAAAATACCTCAGAAAGGGTCCACACACAAAGGAGAAAATACAGTGCAAGATACTGAAGTTTCTTTCTGAATTCAAAGGGTACTAAGCAACAGATCAAAAAATCATTAACACAAGCTACTCCCTCCCTCTCTCATATTTGGTATTCTTCATTTCCTTACCAGGAACAGAGGCGAAATTGCAGCTATGCAAAAGCCCAAATATACATACCAGGGGGGCCATTCTGTATTCAGTTTCTAAATTAAGTACACATTGTGGAACATAGATTTTGGCAGTAATGGGAGTCTCCCTGCCAGGCCCAGAGAAATCATGAGACACTTTGACACCAAGGGACAACTTTCAAATAAAGAACCCATTGATCAGTCAGACATTCCATAGTTTCTCTTACCAGGTTGCTAATCATCAAACCATCTTCTCTCTGAGCTTCCCTCGCCATCAGCACCATGCATCAGCCACCTAAAAGTGGAGCTGTGATGCGGAGTTTGCAGGATCAGAAAGATTTCCACAACAGAGATCATAATAAAAGATAAGCTATTTCTGTGGTGGATTAAATACAAATGAGAGAATTCTTACTAAACTACATACACAAGATCAGCTAAGGAACTGAAAAAATAAATCTTTTATTTTGCTTAAAGTGTGAAAGCTTCATCGTTTTTAGAAATTTGGGTGAAATTGTTGAAACAAGCCACATTATTCAAGAGGAGTATGAGGGGAGGCATGGAACACAGGTAAGGGAGTTTCGGCCCCCCGTTACAAAAATCTAGCACTGCACAAAATTAATTCTATAAGGCAGAGTAGGTCTGTGATACTGAGAAAACACAATTTCATCCCAGCTGACACACATCAAAGTTCTGTCCTCTACACCCCTCCATCCCCACCAAGAACATATATCTTATTTCACCGGCACTTAGAACTTTGTTATTAATCTTATCTACTGAAGCGAGGGTGGGAAGGGAGCTCTTCACACTACCAACAAGATCGGCTGGGTTAGTAGTGACAACTAAGAGGGGGGGGGAATAAGTTGCAGACGCTGCATAAGCGCTGCACATAAGTCACCCACATTAGCCAGACCAATGAAAACCAGACTCAGGCCTAGTCTACAATACCACGGGCCATCAAGCTATGTTACATAACTTCAGCTACATGAATAACGTAGCTGAAGTCGACAAACTTAGATCTACTTACCATGGTATCTTCACTGCAACAGCTGATGCTCCTATCGACTCCGCCCACACTCACTCTGGTAGAGTCGACAGAAGAGTGCTCAGCACGATAAATGAACCCCCGCTAGAATGATCACAGCCCATCGATCCAGCAAGTAATGCAGACATGTGCCACAGTTAAAGGCTGCTCATGCTCTGACGCTGTTCAGAGGCAGCTGAGCACTTGGGGAAGGAGCCAGGAGAAAAGACAAAGAAAAAGAGGAGATATACTTCCATGAATGCTGAGCACCTACAGATCTTATTAAATATGGGCGCTGCGAGCACTCTGAAAGATCTAACCCTAGTTCTAACAGAGCTTCCTTCTCTGTTCAGATCCTTTGTCAGTGAAACCCTCACAACATGTCTCCTTCTAGGTTCATGCTGAGGTGCCCTAACAGACATATCTTCATCAGAAGCCAGCCATTAACCTGGGACCTGTGCTATCCATCTGCCAGACCTTTTTTTAAAAAAAAGAAAACTATTGTTCCCACTATGGGAAAAGCACCGAATAACTGTATGAGAAGTATGGACTAGTGGTTAGAGTGCTAGCTTGGGACTCAGGAGTGCTGGTTACAAGTCTATGCTCCCCCCCCTAGATTTCCTGTGAGACCTTGGGTAAGCACTGAGTCTCTCTCTCTGGCTCAGTTCCCTATCTGCATCATGGGAATAATAATACTTCCGTCTTGCAGAAGTTTCAAGAGAAATACACTGAAGGTTGTGAGGTGCCCAGAGACAACAGTTATGGGACTTATATGAGCACTCAAGATGGCAACGAGGGTTCGATTCTTCATCTTGGCCTCTTATTCTCTAGCGTTGGGGTTGGAAGTTCTGAGAAAGCAGAGCACTTAGGCATCAAAGTGGAGACAGGGCCTGAACAGGAACGTCAAACTCCAGGAAATTAAGGGGCAACATGGACTAGCTCTAATAAATCTCAGATAATTTCCCATAAAGTCTTTCCTGGGTGAAGGAATGATGACCGAAATGCAGAGATGTTAAAAAAGGAATTATTTTCCACCCCCACTTTGATTACCAAGTACATGTTGTAAACCAGCCACAACAGATAAAGGTAACAATCCCTGAATGGATCAAACTAATGTAGCAGTAGCAACTAGGGATGTAAGCAACTAGTCAACTACCTGATAAGCCTAGGCTACTCGACTAGTCACTTCCCCCACGTCCCTGTTGCCTCTGTATCAGAGGCAGCAGCAGGGGGAGGGGGAAGAGCAGGAGCCGGTGCTGTGGGAGTCAGTTTAAAAGCTGGTTCACCCAGCACTGTCTCTGCGCTGGGGGGGGGCGGGACGGGAGGGTACGGCAGGGGAGGCAGAGGCACAGCAGGGGGAACGGCGCAAGCTTGAGTCCCCGCTTGTGCCGGATCCAACTGCTGCGCCTCAGTCTTTTAAACGCAGCAAGAGCCCCACAGGGCTCTTTCTACATTTAAAAGGCAGAGGCGCAGCTGGGATAGGGTGCGCCCCCTCCTTTATCAATAAATCGAGTAGTCAATGGAAAATCCATCGACTAGTCAATTAGCTGATTAGTCAAAATTTAACATCCCTAGTAGCAACCCAGCACTGTTATCTTCAACAATCAGTTCTCTAGCAGATCTGATTCATATCTGATGGAGGAGACACAACAGATCTGTCTGGACAGGTGGAAGAGTGCCTGCCATGGTAGGAAAAAGGAGTGTGTTGGAATTGAAAGGTTCAGGATTGAATGAGATTTGAATGAAGCATTAGCACCAGTGTTTCCTCTAAATCTTTTCTATCCATATGCAGAATAAATTTGTTGTGTGCATCAAGGTAAGTGTGAATGTGCCCCACCAGTAAAAACAAAAACCTATCTGTGGGCACTTGGCTAATCAGCTGGGCAACATATGAAATCGCCTCTCAGTGGCTGCACAATCTTACAGGGACCCCTGAGCACTGATGTGCTCTTTTTTCAAACAAGACAACATTAAGGTACACTAGGTACCTTTTAGTTAATAGCAGAGTCTGCACGAGCAGTTAAAGTTCTCTACAGTTCACATGCCAGTAGACCAGTCTGCAACAAGACAGAAGTGTGTTTGGCTCAAGGTAAAGGCTAAGGCAGACTGCCACGATAGTACAGGGAAACCTTGTAGCGCCACTGTCTCTCTCTCTCTCTAATCACTTTATAATTACTATATATAGTATAAAAAGATCTACATCTATACACACATGCACACGCAGTATCACTGAAATGTTTCTGCAGCCTGTGGGCATCTGTTACAGACCATCTGGACTGGAAGAGAAATGAAACATTACAGGACACCATTATTTGTATTCACCAGGGACTTTATCCAGAAAACTGTTCAGTAAAATATATAGGAAAATGTGTGTTATCGAGAAGGGTCTTTTCCGTTACAATAGGAAAAAAAAAGGAAAAGATCATCCACAAAACAAAGAATCCAAGCAAAGGAGAAGTGATCCTGAAACTGCTACATACCAACAGGGATGGACCTACCTGAAAATAGAGTGACCACAAACCACTGAAATTCAGAACTGTAAGAAACACGTTCAGAGGAAGCAGCAGTATACAATATTAGAAAATTACAGATTTGGTTTGGAATTTTTCAAAGGAACTGAAAGAAGTTAGGTGCCCAACTCCCATTAAACTCCGACAGCAGTTGGTCACTTTTGAAAATCTCACCATCAAATCAATGTTTTTCCCATTAAATCAGTTAAAAGAACAGAAGGCAATGCTGAAGTTGATTTCTGTCTTTGGTTTATAAAGCACTTTGGGATCCTTCTGGCTGATAGGACTCCAGCACAGTACTGGGTTTACAATGGTGCCAGTGGCACCAGGCCAGACTCCCAAGATGCCCCAACCCCACTTGTTTTGTTTATGCTGCATCCCAAGGCCACACCAGCCCGCTGGCTCTTCTCCAACCCTGGTCTCTTTCCCCACCCCACCACTCACTCCTATTGGCTCACATTCCTTGCTGCCCCCTGGCCCTACTCCCTGTGGCCAAATCCAGAGCAGCTCCAGCTCCGGGCAGTCTCTGCTACCCAGCACCCCTCGGGGCCCCAGCTGAGCCAAGCCACCTGGGATAGGTGGAAAAGTTTGGCCAGTCTCAGCCAGTGCAGGAGGCAGTGGGGGGGAATTTGGCAGTTGGCTGGGCCCCATCAGGTAGGATGACCTAAACTTCCCAGCCAAGGGCTCACCTGAGCCGCGATCCCTCTTCCCCCCCCCCCCCACACACACACTTACTTGCAGGGCTCACTAGAGTCACATCACCCCAAGCTGACCCTCCTCACGCCCAGATCCATGGCCTGTGCTACTCTCGGCTGGGGCTGGGACAGGGACAGAGATGGAACCCTGTTCCACCTGGCTGGGGCTCCCCCCTCCAGCTCTGCAACACTTGAGGCTGGGGCTGACATTCCATCCCTGACCTCCATGCCACCCATCCCTCTGGGCTCTGATGCCTGGCACCTCATATGGTCTCCTCCAGCATTCCTCCAGGCACTGCTAGTGGGCACACCAAACTTTCTGTACATGGGGTATTCGTTCAGTTGCTCTTGCCAACTGATCAATTGCCAAGAGCAAATGGGACAAACGCCCTGGTCACCCAACCTCCAAGCAAGTGGGTCCTGAGGGAGCTAAGCCAGCTTTCAAGAGGCTGGAGTGATTCCCTGTCCCAGGACTGGACCACACCAGATGCACTGCCGACTCAGTCCAGCAGAAACAATCACCTAGCACCAGTGATTGTCTGGGGGCAGGGCGGGGTAGTCTCAGAGGGGTGTCCGGGGGGGGGGGGGGGGGGTGTATGCATTGTGGGTGGTAGGAAGTGGGGAGATCTGTTGGCCTTCACAACATCCCCTGGAAATTGGATCTACATTAATTGTGCTTTATGTGAAACTGTATTTCCTTATGTAGAACCAAGCATGCCTTGAATTTTCATGACCCAGTTCTACCTGTGTTGCAGTCTTACCTAGATCTGGAGCACTAGTGCCAGAGATCCAGTGAAAGCAGTGCAGAAGAACAGTATTTTCCCTTATGCAGACATTAACAAAGAGTTATACTACACCAACCACCACATTTAAGAGTCCTAGTTCGTGTGACAAAAACGATCTAGTTACACTATGTAAGATCAATGGATTATGATAAATAAAAGTGACCCATTTTATGGAGGGATCCCAAATCAAAATAATATACAAAAGAATCCTGTTACACAAGCCTCTTCCAATCTAAGCTTTATGGGGACATGCACTGTGGCTTTGAAATGTCTCCTAATAGACGGAAATAATAGGATTTAAACAGCCCATCCAACTATTCAACATAACCACCTTCTACTGCATTTTACTAGCCACAAGCATGGGACTAGAGTAGGGGAGGGAAATATTACTATGCCTCTTCCTAAATTGTTCCAGTATCTGGTTGCAGTAGGTAAAGTTATGTCTATAGCTCATTATTTACTCCCTTTGGAATGGGTTTAAAAGCCAACCCAAAGAAGGTCAGAATGGAACTTGGAATATCAGTTCAAACAAAGTCCCCTCCATATAACTGCAATTCAAATTAGATTCCCTTTTAAAAATAAACAGAGGAAAGAGGAAAAATGAGGGCTGTCTGGTATGCTATTAAAATGTTAATGCTCCAGACGATCATTTTTTAAGCAGGTCTGCAAGTAAACACTTTAAAAAAAATCAAGGAAGGGAGACGAATATTGGAAAGATGGCATTTAAGCATGTGCGGGGTCCTACAGTTGACATTAACAAAAAGCACCCACTGGGGATGGTGCATGGAACTGTAGCTGCGGTAGGAGAGGCCAAAGGGAGTTTTCATACTGTCCCCTCAATGGTGCCATTGTACACAAAGTATCCTATTATTAGTTAGCACTGACATCATATCCCATAATGGCTACAATGGGAGGAATAAATAAGTAAATGGACTACAATAGAAGCCTGTGCATTTCAGACCTCTATCTGTCCCATGAGGAATGCCACATATGAAATAATGGCTATGCAGATTTAAAACATGTGCCTGTTTTATGCACTTTGAAATTAATTTCTTTGCTAAATAAAGAGAGATTGTTAAAAGGAAATGCATACAGGCGCCTAGGCAGCAAGAATTTATAATGCGGGTAACTGATGACGATCCATTGGTCACGGCCTCATTGCTTCTCTTTCTAGGCCACATGGGCTCATGTACATACAATGCCACCTTTACTGCACACAGGAAGTTGTGTCCCCCACTCATCATACCATGGACCACGGGCTCACAGCTCCCCACAATGCACTCTCATCCCTGCAGTTGTGAAAGGAACCTCATCAATGCTGTTTAGGCGTTCCCTTTCTGTCCCCCTTTCCAGAAAGGACTTATCACTGATCCCAACCTAGAGGGGAGGTGAGTGTATATGGCAGGACATGAGACTCAGGAAACACAGACCTTTCAGGAATCCAGAATGCATATCAACGTTCTGCGGCTCTGAGCTGTAAGAAGGGCACTCAAGGCCTTTCTCCACATCATTCGTTCCCATCATATTCTCCTCATGTTGGACAATACAACCATGAGGTGCTACTTCAACCAACAAGAAGGCACGAGGTCGTTGGCTCTGTGCTCTGAACTGGTGCCTCAACCACAAGATCACCTTGTGTGCAGCCTATTTCCCAGGGATGCTGAATGTAACTGAATTTGTGCAGCAGACGGTTCATCGACTACAACTGGGAACGCCATGGTGATGTACATCAGGCCATCTGCAACGAATGGAGAGCCCTAACCAGAGACCTCTTTGTGTCCTCAGTGAACAGAAAATGCAGCACACGCTATTCACGCGAGGGTCTGCGTCTCTCAAGGCAATACCTCAACCACCTTTGCATATCTGCATACCTCCTAATTTCCCTCCCTGACCTCCTGGCAATACAACAGCTGCATCAGTCATCCCAATTGATGGGTGCTTCACCTCAGAGCATGTTATTTGGATGGACATCTCTGAAACAGGCATGTTCGTCACAAGTACAAAATATCCTTTTGTAATAGCAGGAAGGACTCCACTAAGCACTGTTCCTGAGACAAGTGGATATGCAATCCCATCCCAAATTCCTGCCAAAGGTTGTCTTCTGATTTCACATTAATCCGCCCATCCACTTACCTCTTTTCCCCCCAAAACAAACATGCTTTAGGAAGAAGAATGCAGCCTCCACTTCCTAGACGCACATCAAACCGTAGCCTTCTCCCTACAGAGGATGAAGCCAATGAAGAGATTCCCCAGACTGCTTATTCATTGCAATAGTTGAAAGTAGTAAGGCCAGGCAACCTCCACACAACAAATCTTGAAGTGGATCTCACGATGCATTACACTGTGTTATCCATTATCCAGCTCCAGTCATCCTGAAAGGTGTGGGCCATTTTAAGAAGAGCTCAGGCTTCAACCTTGCCCTTCCTCCATGATGTGCCCCTTTGAGATACCTCTAGAGCGGCCATGGAGAGTTGGGTTTGCCTTCGCTACTCATTACACCTTGGTGCATTATTCAGCAGCAAATGCCTCCTTCAGTACATCTGTCCTCTGCTCATCTCTCCCATCTACATCCTCGCACCTCTCACGGACTTAGGTACTGCTTCTAGTCACACCCTCAGTGGAGTATAACGGGGACCATCATCCGAAAAAGAAGAGGTGTTTACTTGCCTGTAACCGTGGGTTCTTTGAGATGTGTGGTCCCTACCTGTATTTTACTTCCTACCTTCCTTCCTGTCTGCCACAGATCTGTTGATTTGCAGTAGAGAAGGAACTGGAGATGTGATCAGTCCACCCCACCCTTTATCACCTCAGAAGAAACCATGAGGTGAGTTCAGGGTGCATGCATGGACTAATGGATACTGCTACCTTTTAATTCTCTGGCTCTGGAGGCATGATGCACATGTGTAAACCCCTCAATGGAATACCGATAGCGATCACACATCTCAAAACACCTCTAATTATAGGTAAGTAACCTCCTGAACATAATTATATGTATTTTTACCACAGCCAAAGCACGCACCAAAAATGGCACCTTAAGGCAGTTCAATTTTTTGTATTATATGCTTATGCAGCTTTTATTATCCCAATGACACCACTAGAAGGAGCTATGTTCTGCAGGTAAGCTGAAACTTGGTGGAAAGAAGCCTGTCAGATATTCATACAGGCTGGCTTTAAAGAAACTACATGCTGCACCATCTATTTTCGGCAGTTATTCCAAGACCTTTGAAAAAAAGTTTGTCTATGGTATTTCCTGAGAGTCACTGCAATAAAGCCACAGCCCTAATCCAGTACTGTACCAGCTCCCATCCATACCACTTTCACCATTTAAGATTCACCCTATGGTGATACATGGATTAAAATATCAGGCTTAACAGCAGCTCCTTGGCAGGATTAAAACCAAAATCTATTTCTCTGACAGTTTTGAGTTTAATTAACATTATGCTCACACATTTTTTAAATAGGGTCTTATGAAAAGGGCTGTTGGCGTCAACTAAGCTCTTCTCTCCCCCATCCCAAATTAAAACACTGAAGAATTTGTTTTAAAAATATCCCGCCCATAAAAAACACAAGACAGACTGTGCAAGCAGATTACACAGCAAAAGAGAGCTAGGTCAATTTGGAGCCCAACAAGCTCCTATTTAAGGTGAGGTGGGGTTAATTTCCTTTTTATAAACAATTTCTGAAACTCTCTTTTCATTAATTCAGCCTTTTCAAGGTAAGCAAACTAAGTGACCAAAAAATGAGACAATTATGTGCTTTAAAAAAAAAAAAAAAAAAAAAAAAAGACACCAGAAAAGTTACTGGGAACCTAGAGAACAGCAGTGCTTACTTAAACCAGCTTTGCATGAGATAAAGAAGAATTTTGGTCAGTAACAAGAAACTGTGGAGACTAAAGACTAGGAAATCTGGAAAGTAACTTCTATTCCTCATGGCAAAAGAAAAGCAATACAAGCCTTAGACCCAAAGCCCTTGGAATGCCTGCCTGCCTCCACCTTCCCCTCCCTGGTTCCCTGATTGCTCAGAGGCCCAGACAGAACACATTCCATGGGGCGGGAGAGCTGGCAAGCTTCCAGTTAGCGTTAAAAAACACTATTCTGTATCCTCCAGCAAAAAGAAACGTCTGGGACTGAGTGCACACATCTTTCTATGACTGCACACTTTTGCTTCCAGTGAAACACTCCCCGACAACTGAGACTATTATTAATTTCCGGTGCAAGTCCAGCTTTTACATTACGGACTGTGAAGGGACCCCTTCAAGATGAGGGGACCCCAAAAGCTTAGTTACCTTACTATCTGTTTTATATTAAAACCATCTTTTGGAAAAGTCAGACTTTTCTTTTAAGATATAGTGTTGAAACTTCTAATGTTTTTCTGAATAAAGATTAGGAGCTTTATGCTCACAAGTAACTGATTAAACCAGTGTGAGCAATACTGAAGGAATAACAAATGGGAAAATGAAAACAGCTTTCAGTTTTAAAATTCCAATAGGTTATAAAACAATAAGACTCTGCCGAGTTATGAAAAACACTTTGGCAATGTTTCCCTTAGGACTCAAGAAGCCAAATGCTGCCTGACTGCAATGGGTGAGTGTATGTCTTAGTGGCTAATGCGCTCAGGGTAAGGTTGCATGTGGAATTGTAACTGAAGCTGATTGAGTTTCATAATTAATAAAAATGCAGACTAAACAAAACCAAAACACAGCATATAGACACAAAATAATAGGGCTGGAGCTATTAGACTAAACTTCAGCTCTCGAGTCAGGGTTATAGATATGCAATTTCTCACCCTAAAACTAATCCTCTAGTCACACCATTAGCCAGCCCTTAGTGGATTTAACATTTTAGTCCCTGGGCTTGCACAGTCCTGCAGACAACACCCAGTGATCTTTGCTCGGTGGTCTTTCCTAAGGATTTTGCCAACAAAATTCTCAGTGGTGCTATCATTAACATAGCTGGTTCACGGAGAGGAACATTGGGGTAAAATTCCCTGGTGTTTACCATTTGTCAACCATTCTTCCTTGCTTTTTCCCTTAGGGATGGTCTTTGCACTGTGCTTCTGGCTTTTATAGTCAATCAGGACGTATTCTGTTTAAGGAACCAACAATGTATCTTATGCGGTTCTATCACTTCCTCACAGCTGTTCTGCAGCATTGGGGTTTTTTTAAGTTGTTTTATATTAGTGCAAAAAACAATTCCTGCTCTTGCACTACAACTGCATCTGAAGTTTCCACTTCAGCAGTAAACCCTCTCCAGACTTTGACAAATTTTCATATACATACATACATACATACAGAGAGAGAGAGGGGGGGGGGCATATATACAGGGAAAGCCTCCAGATCCCTGTGAATTGCATTCACAAAACCATGGCACTTCAAAAACAGTCCATGCTCTAGCAAGTTATTGTGTTGTAACTGTCACTCAGAAATGGGAAAAGACACACACGCACAGAGCAAAGCACCAGTATAAACAGACTCCCAGTGCAGTTAGCTACTCCCCTCATAGAAGTGGTTTGCCTACAGCACTGGGAGATCTCTCCCCCAGCACTGGTACCATAACCACACTGCCACAGTAGTGCTTTACACTTGCAAATGTAGACAAAATCTAAGAGGGGTAAACACCTTCGAGTGCTGGAAGAGACGTATGGAAACCTGAAGCTTGACTCTCAAACAAAATCTGATATAGCAGACACCGTTCTAACCATAAAAGACTATCTTCATCTAGGAAGGGGCAGTTCAGTCCATTCAATCTTTGCCTTCCACCAAGACTGCTAACTCAGGGAGCCACTCATTACAGTATTATTTTTAACTAGCACATTTACTTGGCATTGCTCCAATCCTTAACTCAATTAAGTTTTTTGGGGGTACGGGAGAGATTAGAAAATAAAAGGAAAATGTACATGCTTTATTTAAATCAGAGGTGGGGAACCTCAGACCCAAGGGCCAGATGTGGTCCCTTGCTTGCCTGGATTTGGGCCCTGAGGCTCAAGGCTCCTCCTCAGCATTGGGGAGACTGCACTGGAGCTCCAGCCCCTCCTCCCCTATGGCGCACACAAAATCTACTAGGCTGGGCTCCCTCCCCCCCACAAGACTCTGGTGTGCAAGGAGAATGTGGGGAGTATCTCTCTCCTTCTTTCCTTCTCAGACGGGGACCATGACAGTGAGGGTTGGGTTTTGGTGGGTGTGGTGGGGTTTTTTTTTGTGCTTCTCACTTGTGTGTGGCCCCTCACTTTTTTCCCTGTGGTTCAGCGGCCCCTGACCCAAAAAAATGTTCCCCACTTTCAAAAACAGGGAGTGAGAGCAAAGTGCACAGCTCCTCTTCCCCCTGCACTCCCCAACCAGAGTGATGAATACAACAAACTGTGAGCTTTCACCTTGCTCGTGGAGGGAGGGAAACAGCCAGCAATATCCCCGTATGAATCTGGGGGGGAAGGGGCTTCAACCCCCTATACTGGTCCTAAAGAGCACCTGTGGAGTGGGAGGTTCAAGACTGGGGCAGTCCCGGACACGAGTGGGGAAGAGCAGCCAGCCCCTTTCACCTGCCTGGTGATTCGGTCTCTTCTGTATGGTTTTATGATAAGCAATCCCATTCCACACAAATCCCATTTACCTGGCACAGCCAAACCCTTACATGCTTTAAGTTATAAGAGGAAGCTGTATATGGACTTTGGTGGCCCGAGCTCTTACGGTTTAGGAGAGAGACAAACTCAAATATATAGCAGATGTGATCATTGAAAGTCACAGAACAGGTGCCATAAATTAGCAGATAGGGATGAATTTCATGGCAGCTGCCCATCCAGTAGCAATTACTTCAGTTTTGTATCCACAGCAGCGACTGCAGTTATAAGAAATATACTGAGCATAATCCTTTTCCCTTTGTTCTATAAATGATGCTAAACTTCCCACTATAGCAATACTTAATGCAGCCTGGCTATCTATAGTTCTATGGGCCTCCATTAAGCTCCATTTGAATTGTTTTTTTCACAGCCAGTGAAAACAAAAGCTATGACACGTCCTGTAGCAGAAGCTCCATTGTAACACAACTTGGACCTTGTGTCTTCAATAATTAATCCACACAAACATATCCATGAGGCATGCATTATCCCTATTTTCCAGGTGGGGAAAATGAGTCAGAGGTTGACATACTCAAGTGGTTTAACAAAGAGAAGGTTAAGTGGGTGCTTGATTACACTTTTCCTACACAGAAAAAAATAAAACTGATAATAGAGGTCTCTTTAGTGTAGCAAACAAAGGTATAACAAGAACCAGCAGTTGAAATTAGACAAATTCATACTTGAAATAAGGCATAGATTTTGAACCTGAGGATAATCCACTGGAACAACTTACCGTGAATTGGGGTGTATTCTCCATCACTGGAAATTTTTCGGTCAAGTATTAGATGTTTTTCTAAAAATTATGTTCTAATTGACAAGCTTAAGGTATGCCCAGATAAGTGTCTCCCCACCTCTTTTAATGAGTTATGCATCTCTGTAAACATTTCAGAATCCATACTGCCTCCTCAATTTCTTTGACCGTAAGCGGCAGTTCATCAGGAAAGAGTGAGCTTCTAGATCCCCGCTGCCTTCTTCACTTCCAGGTTAGAATGAATTTCTCTCATATTATATGGTTCTTGGCAATACTTACCTCAAGTGTTGGATGAAAAGCTGTTTTTCCTGCCACAGAAGTCTTTTGGGAAAAAAGTTTGATAGTTTGCTAGGCCTTGCTAATGGCATTTGCTGCAAATGAGTTCTGTATATTAATGCACTGCTGTTCAAGCCAATCTTCTTTTGTCACTTTAATCAATGCTTCTATTTCCTGTGTCACAAGGAATATTGCTGTCTTGGGGTTTCATTCATCATCTTTTGTGCTTTTAGCTTCTTTCATAAACCCTTCCACTCCAAAAGCAAACAGCTCTTCTTCTGGAGCTAAAAAGAGTTCTTCTGCTAGTAACACAGAGCTTGGAAAACACAAGGAGCAGTTCAAGTGTCAGCTAAGATAGGACACTTACACAGTAGCTCATTCATTCTAGCATTAAGGCTGGTTTATAATGCCTGTTAACCAAGGAATATAAATCTTTGAAAATGAAAAGAAAGCTTTTTTTCCTTTTCATTAACTATTTTACACGAGTGTAAATGGAGAAATCTCAGAACATTAAACACTTTCACATTCTTTTCTCCCTGTTCATATAACGTCATGTCGTCACTAAGCGGAAGATCAATGCTGATGCAATAGATCTTCCAGAGTTCGATTTAGCTGGTCTAGATAAGACCCACTAATCGAATTCAGAGGGTACCACTATTGGGCAGCCAGTACTCCAGCTCCTGCAAGAAGCAAGGGAAGCCAACAGAAACATTTCCTCCCATCAGTCTCCTGCTGTGGGGATGACGGGGAAACTCAGAACAAGGTACGACAAAGTACGACATAGCTAGAGTTGCACACCCCCTTTAGTGTAGACCTGGCCTGAAGTTCCATTTAGTTGGACCCCCACAATGTGCTAATTTACACTCCTTCGCTCATTCTTATGCACAAGTTCATTTTATTTTAACTTAGGGGAAGCATCTAGTTTTGTTACCCTAGACTGGAAGAAAGATCTAGACTAGAGGCACCATGAAGATAAACAATCCATGTGGAAATTTATTCTCAGGTCCCCAAGAGGGAAGGCAATGCATTAACACAAAAACTGGCCATTCATTTGACATCAAATGACCCTAAAAATTAACTTAAAAAAAAACAACAAATGGTCTGGTAGCACTTTATAGACTAACAAAACATATAGATGGTATCATAAACTTTCGTGATAACTTAAATAAGTTAGACACATCATCAGACAATATTATTACACCAAACAGGCCAAAGGAGACATGGGCAACAGAAGCAATTCACTTAAGATGCCTATTAAGGTTTTCCTTAGGGGAATAAAAAAATATAGCTCTGATGTCCATAATCTCAAAATTCAGCGTCTGCCCTTGAGTCCCTCATGTGCTACACTACCACCCGAAGGTACAACTCCTTTGTTCTACTCTTGCAGTTTCCTGAAGCAATGTAAAATACTTTATTGAACAATTCTTCATTATCTTTACTTTTGTTATTCAACAGTAAAACAATAAGCTCAAATGATGTTTTGCCTTGGGCCGTAGGGTTCCTCCCCTTCCCTCTTATGCAAAAGAGCTTTTAAAAACAGCCTAACACCCATGCGGAAAAACTGGTTTCCAAAAGTTGACAGAGCAAGATTTCTGGTTACTGATGGGTGTTCTGTTCCTGAACCCTCTGAGAACACACCAAGTAATCTTTGCATGTCTGAAGTTCACATCATTTCTAGGCAAACATGGCCAGGGTGCTCCCACTTTCCTTTTTACCTCCTAATCCTCTTCATCCCTCCCCATTAGACAGTTTCTTAACTAGAATAACTGGCTGAGCCAGTCTGGGTTAAACTTTATCAGCAAATCCTTGACCAAACAAAGGAATGCATGTTTTTCTTAGGCTACCTCTGCCAGGTAGGTCAGGCTTCCCAAAATGGCATCTATAAAACTGCATAAAGTTTGCAAAAGAAAAGAGAAAGGGGGAAATGTAATTTACAAATACACCTTATTGTGGAAAGCCCAGTATAACTTTTACCACAGTCACAGTTGTTACTTCATAATACATACTACTGGAGATAGGAGTGTGGCCTCACTGGCACCCCATGCTGCAAGTAAGAGTAGGACCATGGATATTACTGGATCAGAGAGCCATGGCTGGTCATGTTCAGGGGCAGGGCTGGCGGGGAACACAGCACTGCCCGGGTCACAGACAGCCGGGGCTGGCACCCGGGAACACAGTCCCAAACAAGCCAGCAGAGGGGGAGCGCAGCCCCGGTCAGTAGGAAGCACAGCCACGGCCAGGCCGGAGACAGTGGGTCCTGCTACCCCCAGCATGGTGAGGAGCACAGCCCCTAACCCCAGGTGGGAGCAAAACCCCAGCAGAGCTGGGGGCAGATGGGCCAGCGTGGGAGCAGGATCGACATCTGAGAGAGGAGCCTTGACCTTCCCTAGTCTGGCAAACTCCATGAATGGTCCTGAGGGTGCCAGACCAGGGAGGTCCTACCTGTACTGGAATTTTTAACTAAACATACATGCTAATTTTTCCAGCTTTCAAATAAAATTTTAATCTCCCTACCAATTTTGTACCATCAAAAAGTTCTCCCAGGTCAGCGTAGGTGTATGCAGATGGAAGGTGTTGCACTAAATATTTCAGATGGGGTGAGTCATATGTAGATTTGAACAAAGAAGAGCAAGTAGCATTACCAGTGACATCAGAATTCCCAACTAATTGGGACCCTGGAGCATATTGAGACCTGTAGTGGGCATTGAACACAAAGTCCCTCAGAAGGCCAGGGACCCTGAATGAGATCAGCGTCTTGTGTCAGTGTAACACAAAAAGCATGTGCCATTTGGGATCAGAAACAACAGAAACCAGGGAGAAATTAGAGACACTTCTCAGAGTCTCTCAGAGTCTGTGGAAAAGTGAATTTTTTAGGCCCTCATATTTTCTCCTTTTCATGCATTTATTACCCCCAGCTAATTAACTAATGTTAGCCCTTATAAATCTCCTGCATCAAAACAGCCACACCATCTGGCTACAGATTGTCTTCTATGAATGGTGAGGGCTTCCTCTTCAGGAACATCGAAACATTTTGCCTTACATGGCCAAATCCTGCTCATGTGACCATAAGAAGAGAATGGCCACACTGGGTGAGACCAAAGTTCCATCTAGCCGAGTATCCTGTCTTCCGACACCGGCCAACAATAGATAGATGTCCCAGAGGAATGAACAGAACAGGCAATCACCAAGTGCTCATCCCCCGCCGCCCACTCCCAACCCCTGGCAAACACAGGCTAGGGACACCATCCCTGTTCACCTTAGCTAATAGCCACTGATGGACTTGTGCTCCATGAATGTATCTAGTTCCTTTTTGAACCCTGTTATGATATTGGCTTTAGGGAGGGTTGTGGAATCTCCATCACTGGAGATTTTTAAGAGCATATTAGACAAACACCTGATCTAGATTAGGGGTGGGGAACCTCAGACCTGGGGACTAGATGTGGCCCCTGGCTTATCTGGATCCGGCCCCCGAGGCTCAGGACCTTCCCTGCATTGGGGAGCCTCTGCTGGTGCTTCAGCCTCCTGGCTGCTCTACCATGGGGCTAGAGCACACAAAAAGTCTACTAGGCTGGGCTTCCCTAGGCTCTGGTGTGTGAGGGGAATGTGGGGAGTGCCTTCATTCTTCTCAGTCAGGCATCACCTCAGTGGGGGAGGAGGGCTTGTGTGGAGCCTCCAACTGATTTTTCTGTGAGTCAGTGCCCCTCAACTAGGGATGTTAAATTTCAATTAATCAGCTAATCGAGTAGTTGATGGAATTTCCATCAACTACTTGAGTAGTTAAGGGGAGTGCTCAGTACCCGCTGCGCCTCTCCCTTTGAAATGCCTGTGTCTCCTGCATATTTCAAAGGCAGAGACCCA
Organism: Pelochelys cantorii; assembly: GCA_032595735.1. NCBI lineage: Eukaryota > Metazoa > Chordata > Testudines > Trionychidae > Pelochelys > Pelochelys cantorii. The sequence continues at coordinate 244,485,053 of CM064326.1, forward strand.
GTGGGTTTGCTTTCTCTCCCTCTGAAATGTACAAGAGCTGCCCAAATAAAAGTGCTCCTCCCCCTCGCTGCCTCTATCAGAGAGAGGGAGGTTATCGGGTAGTCGACTTACATCCCTACCCCCAATCCAAAAGAGGTTCCCCACCCCTGATCTAGACAGTGCTTGCTCCTGCTGTGAGTTCAGGAGACTGGACTTGATGACCTCTTGAGGTCCCTTCTAGTTATAGTATTCTATGATTCACATCAACATCTGGCAAAGAGTTCCAAAGGTTAATCGTGCTTTGTGTATCTTACTCAGATTATCAGGGGTTCCCTTGACTTAGCTGGGACTACTTACATATATCAGTTGAGCTGGATTCAGCACCACTTCATGAAGTAACATCACTACGCCCCAACACAGTCAACACAAGCACTGCACAGGGGGTTGGCTGGCAAAAGTGTTATCAGCTCAGAGACTCTGATAACTTAAATATAATAAAATCCCTGGAATTCTTACACTTGGCCACACCTCACTAGGGGTGTAAAATCCCCTTTAAAATGTTAACCGGTTAAAACTAGCCCAGCACAGTGTGCCGTGGGGCTGCTGGAGCAGCCCCCTGGGCCCAACATAGGCTGCTTCAGCCAGGCCAAACCCGCCACATCGTGGGCAGGAAGGCTGCTCCAGCTGGGCCGAGCACCGGTTAACCAATTGCCCTGGTAAGCATGCCAGTAAGGTGAATGCTTACCAGGTAACTGGTTAAACCAAGGCCAGGCAAAATATGGCCTGCGGGCAAATCCAGCCCTCCAAGCTGCTGAATCCAGCCTGCACGTGCAGCAGGAGCCTGACTCAGGCTCCCTGCTTGCCCTGCCTCCACCCACCGCTCAGAAAAGCTAGCTGTGGGGCGCTGTTTATCTATGAACAGTTGCAATCCCCAGGGGAAGGTGGTAGAGGATTTGCACACCGCCCCCACCCATAGCAATCTTGCAGCTCCCATTGACCAGTTTCTTCAAACAGGCAGCTTTTCTCCCCTCGGGCTCACAGCTGCACATGTGGCCCTGCAGCCGGCTGCTCTGAGTGACCCGCCGTGGCATGGAAGGCAGAGAACCTGCTGGACTGCTGGCCAGGAGTTGCCCAGGTAAGTGTCTCCTGGCCAGAGCCTGTTTCTGGTACCCCAGCCTCTCCCTCCCCCAAACCCTCCGCCACCCAATTGCTGCCTCCCTACTTCATATAATCCAAACCCTCTGCCCTCCCCTCCACCCAGACCCTGTACTGCAGTCACCTGCCCCAGATCACAATCTCCTCCTGCCCTAGATCACAACCCAAACCCCTGTACGCCCTCCTGCGCCCCAGTCTCGTGCCCCAGCTCAGAACCCCCTCCTGACCTAGGTCACAACCCAAACCCCTGCATCAAGTCACAACCACCCCCTTCACCCTAACTCCCTCCCAGATCCCACACCCTCTTCTGTACCCCAATTCCTTACCCAACCTTCCTTCTGTACCCAACCTCCAACCCAGGACCTGCACCTCCTCCACTAATATCATAGCAGCCCTGGACCACTTATCAAATTCTTTGAGACCCCACCCCTCATCAAAAATGATTGCCAACTGGTTAACCCCTTCCATCGCTTCTGCTGTGAAGAAGCCTGATTACAGCTTTCAGAGGCTGTATTTAAAAAGCAATGAAGAGAGAAAAGGAGGGAACAGGCAAGGGGCCCCAGCTGCACTACACATAGTGTGGTAGAGATCTACATTTTGTTCCTGCTTTCCATTTTTGGCACGGATACATGGAAAGTTCTCATTTTAAATGAACACCACCCACCAGAATAGCAATACTGCCTGTTTTTAAAAGCAAAGTAAAGTTCCTGAGAAGATCGAATGGATATCGGTATCTAAATGTACGTGCATATCTTGCTTTCACGGACACTGTCTAGGGACTCCCCTCACCCACTCCAAAGCAAGAACACACTTCTGTTTGGCTTGGCCCAGTCTCCCCAAAGAATTGCATCACTAACTAGAAACAGGATTTTGCAGGCAGTTTCCAAGAAAATACTTGGATAAGTGATGCAATCACATGCCCTCCCCCCCCCCCCCAAAAAAGGACAAGAAAAAAATCAAGAAAATTCTAATTTAGTGTTCTTGACTGACCTAATCCACATGTGCTGCCCAAGGGGAAATAATTTGGTCCTCGGTGCTTTTGCTGCCAACTAATTTGAATTCTAGCTGTATTTTATTGATATGAGTCATCAGACCTAGCTTTATCAGAACCTAAGTCATATTACTACACTGAGACAATGAGCCCCAACAGAGAGAAATATGTCCAAAGCAGTGTTTCCCAAATGGTGTTCCGTGGAACCCTGGGGTTCTGCAAAGTGAAAATAAGGGTTCCGTGAGAAAATTCCATTACAATAACATTGTATTATTTAAAACATAATAATTAATATTTAAGCATTTATGAATTTTATTGAAAATAATTTTCATTTGTGTTTGCCACGATAAGTGTCCCTGTGTAATGCCAGCTTAGCCAGAGAGGGGACGATGATGTCACTACTCAGCGCTGCACACGTAGTCAGTCAGTGGTGCGATCACCTATATACCACCGTAAATCCCCATTCTCACTCTCAGAGAGTGTGGATCACCTGGGTGACTGACTATACTAGTGCCGCATCGGATGAAGTCAAAGCTTCAGCTGTCAAACCAGTTGCTTGTATGGGAGTGCACGGGCAGTGCTCTCGCGGATACTTTATTTCAGTACAATCGCGTGATTTCTTGTATTTAAAAATTTAACCGTGACAAATATAAATGGACTATGATAGATTAATCTATGTGCAATTAAACTAAATGTTGATCTCATGACCTTGCTTAGCATTTGTTTATTATTATCCCTACTTATTTGTGGTCGACTTTTTCAGCTCCATATATGACTGTTATTAGGGATTCGGCAAAATTATTTTGAGTTTAAAAGAGTTCCGTGGCCAAATAAAATTGGGAAACACTGGTCCTTATTTAGCCACTTATATCTGGCTTGACTTTTTAAAATAACTAGCAATTTTAGAGGGCCTTAATTTTTGTATGTGTAACTTGAAACACCTTGAAGGGGCTTGATTTCCTGAAACCAAGTACCACTGACCTGAAAATGGGGCCCCTTTTATGATGTTTCAAGTTAGATACCTGAAATGACTAGTTACTTTTGAAAAATCTTTGGTTTTTGTCCTTTTTCTTCTACCTTTTACACCCAGATTCCCCAATCTTACAGTTTCAGTTGCCACTCTGAAAGCATCAGTTCCCTAATGAGAAGTGTGGTCCAGATTCTAGGGCACAAGTCTAGAACATGGGAAACCTAGGTCCAAGCCCCTGCTATATACTTCCCAAGAGACATTGGGCAATTCACTTATCCTCTCTGTGCCTCAATTTCTCAGTTGCACATTGGAAAAACAGTACTTAGTTTGTGAGGATAAGCATGTTGAAGATTGTGATATGCCCAGCTATCCAAGTATGACAGATATAATTGAGATTAAAGATGAGGAAGCTTTCCAGGAATATGAGCCTACTGCATGTCAATCACAACTCATGTTACAGGGAGTAGCAACTAAAACACTTGAATCTCAACTAATTCATTAAGGCCTGTCTCAATTACCTACAGTATGCTGCATTCAGATTCAAGAGTGTTGGGTGGTAGGAGGAGATTATGAGAAGTCCCTGTATGCAGGTCTCCCCCCACACTAGTATGGTGCACGTACCCTGAGCACAAACAGCACAAAAGAGATTTGATTCAGAACAGCTGAGCACACTTTTTGGAAATGCTGTTTTCAAAAGAGCTTCCAGAACATCTTTCAAGTAACCAATCTTGCTTTCTAGCCTGCATTAAGCACACCACTCAGAAGGAAGCCATCTTTCTGGCCACAACAAAATTCCAGATACAAACTGAGAGAAATTTGAAATGCACATACTGCAAAGAAAGCTTCCTGTGTTTGTACAGCTGGTGGAAGTGTGTTGACTGTCAAACTGACAAAGCCAAGTCCTCTTTTTTCTGTAACGGGATTCGCATATTCAGCAGATGTGCTAACTGGGCACTCGTGCTCTTTTGTTACAATAGCTAAGAAAGGTGTCGGGAGACCCCAGACAAGACAAAGTGGGGGAGAAAGCGATTCAGGGGAAAATCTCAAGATAAAGAGTAATTCTGCCATCTACTAAATGTTTGTCCTGAGGAAACTATCTTTTGAAACTTTTCCCTGAATCTCTCTCCCCCTCCCACCCAACAGTCACCTGCAATCACCTCCACTCTCTCTTATCTGGGGTATTAGCCACCTGTGAACTCATTTGATGCAGCTGCAGCAGGTACCTCAAATCACACCCTCTTCACATGAAATATAAATAGCTTAAAACAGATTATACAGTTCAGAAGAGATCCCTCCAGCTATGCTGTCCAAGGAAGCTTAAACTTCAAAGCACTTTTCCTTCAGAGACAAAGAGATGGGGGGAGGGAAGGACTAAGGGGAAAGGGAAAGGTCACTTGTCTTACTGGCTCTTGAATATGAAAGCATGTCAAGAAAAGAAATTACCCATCCTTTCTGAATGACTGGTCTCCTCTTCTCCGGAGGCGTAGCCATGTGAGTCTGTAACTAAAAAATGTAATGGTCCTGGTCCTGTAACACCTTAGAGCAGAGGTGGGGAACCTCAGGCGGGGAGGGGGGACGCAGCAGGAACGGGGGGCAGAAGGGGCCCCTGCCTTGCCTGAATCCGGCTCCTGAGGTTCATGGCCCCTCCTGCATTGGGAAGCTTGTGCAGGTGTTCCAGTCCCCCACTGCCCCAACATGGGGCTGGAGTATACAAAACCTACTAGACTGGGCTCCCTAGGCTCTGGTGTGGAAGGGGAATGTGGGGAGTGTCTTTTTCCTTCTCAGTTGTGCGCCACATCAGTGAGGGGTTTTTGTGTGCGGCCCCTGACTGATTTCTCTGTGGGTCAATGGCACCCGACCCAAAAAAAGGTTCCCCACCCTTACATTAGAAACTAACAAAAATATACAAATAGTATCATGAGCTTTGGTGGGCACAACCCACTTCTTCAGATGCACAATTTCCTTTTCTCTCTCTGTCTCCAGTCACACCATGCCATACAGGCTATGTCCCAGATCAACTACACAGTGGCTTATTGGACCTTACCAAAAAAAAGGCACTGATGCAGCTGTGCGCCACTGTTGTGCTGCTAGAGCGGACACTAAATCTACAGGAGAGGACTGATTTACTCCAGCCCATGAGCAGCAGAAGCTACGTCGGCAGGAGAAGCTCTCCCACCAACAGAGTGCTGTCCGTGCTGGCACTTAGGTCAGCGTATCTTACGCCGCTCGGGTCTTATTCACACTTCAGAGCAACATGACTTATACCAAACTAAGCTAGTGTACATTACCCAGGAGAGAGAACGGCAAGTGCAATGGCCTATGACAGACAATGGAGTTCTGAGCAATATGCCAAGGGTGAGGAGAGCACAAGGCAATCCAGAGGCTTAATGTCATTTGGGGGCAAGGAAGGAAGAGGAGAATCTCACAGTTGTACTCTGGTGGGGAGGGTGGTTCAGTTTCTGAGAGCCGACTGGATTGGTAACGAGACACAAATCTCCCTTATCCTGAAATTAAAGCAGGACACTCGTCTCTCCTCTTTGAGCATCTCATCCCACCTCCTTCCCCCACATTGTTACTTTCTGCTTTTCTCGTCCCTCATATTCTCCTCCTCTAGCATATGTTGCAGCAAATGTTCCTCTATCTGAGGATTACCTGGATGTTTGTTGCTCCCTCTTCAGACTGTTGATGTTGCTGTAATCGGTTTCTGCAGACTAATGAGGTATACAGTACCTGTCACCCAGGGGCTGGGTATGCTGCCTTGGCATTTTTCCAAGACATCAACAGTAGAGTGAACAACATACCATCCTTGACCTTGAACTTATATATACAGCCCTCATATTTCAGAGCCAGTCCCCTTATATGTTTGCAGTCTGACCCATCTCCATCTCTTTGTTTCTACTTCCCCTCTTATCACCACATAACAGTGTTGTGCACATGCCCAGAGGTAGCAGCAATAACAGCAGTACACTGACAGAGAGAATATCCTTGTGACATGTTGATGACTGTTGGAATTTCAAGCTATCACTTCAAGACCTGGGGAGGAAGGGGATGGTGGTTCCTGATCCTGCTGACAAGCAGGCTAGTGAGTTGATAGCAAAACATGCAATCCAACTCACTCTGGAAAGATCCTGCTTTTTCTCTGTTTTTGAGTTCTTGTGTATTAAGTTCTGAAATCTAAGAAATAATGTCGTGTTATGCTGCAACCTTCCAGCATGTGTGTACGCCATGTACATGTTTAATTGCTTTGCTGAACAGATGTGGATTTAAGGAGTTGCTTGCCTGTCATCTTACAGTATCAGGCCCCTAGCTAGTTTCACTCTCTTGCTCTAGCAGGCCTACTAAAACCGCCAGGTGCAGAAGCACATTCAAAATGCGTAAGGCCAGAAGGGACTATTAGATCAACTTGTTTGACTTGCTGTATGACACTTTCAAACAAAATATTTTTAATAAAACTGAATGGGTCCAGAGTACGAAACAATCTAGATTGTTCTGTCTGGCCATTCGTGATGAGGTCAGGGAAGTCAATCTCCAATCTTTGGAACTAAATGTAAAATCATGACTGATAAAATGTGCAAATTGCACAAACCATTGATGAAAACATTGAATAGGGTCAGGACCAATCCCTGCAAAAGCCCAATATACACAGACCCATTCACTGACTCACCATTAACAGCTATTACAGTTGGACCGCCCTGATCCAGCAGAGCCAGGACCTGACCAGTCCCGAACAACAGAATTTGCCAGATCAGGGGAAGTGTGCCCTGCCACGAGCCAACTGGCCCCCTGCCTCTGGCCCCCTCTACCCTCTTCCCTACACCAGCCTTTGGCAGCTGGGGCTCTCCGGTCCTGGCCCGCACTGCCACGTGCAGCCAGATTTTCCCAGCCCTTCACTGCTGCAAGCAGCCAGGCTTCTCCAGCCCCGGACCCCGCACTGCTGCTGGCTGTCGGGGTTTTCCAGCTCCGCACTGCCATGGGCTGACACAGGTGGCTGGGCTTCTCTGATCCCCGACCCCGTGCTGCTGCAGGCACCCAGCCTTGCTGCCATAACTGCTGCTCCAGCCCCTCTACTGGCAAGGCAGCACGCAGCCCTGGCCCTGCTGCCACGGCTCCGCTGACCGCTGGCATGCGGCCCTGATCGGGCTACCAACTTGCCGCGGCCCCAGACGGGCTTCCCGTCAGCCAGGCTGCCATGGCTCTGTCCTCACTGCTGGGCCAGCACGCAGCCCTGTTCGGGCTGCCACGGCACAACAACTCTGCCAGGCAGGCACACACGAGCTGCTCCACTCTACTACCACAGCCCTGCTACCACCGCAGGTCTGCTGAGGTCCTGGCCCTGCTATCATCAGCCTCGCCTTTCACGGGGCTCTCAGCTGTTGGCCTTCCTGCCCCAGGGCTCTCTTGTTCAGCAACATCCGTGGTCCTACTGGACCACGGATGTTGCCTGACAAGGGAGTACCGGTTTAGGGAGGTGCAACCTGTATTAGGGTCCTCTGCTGGCCCCGGGTTCCATGCGGCGTTTCAATCTTTGAAATGCACAAGAGTTCCCGCTGGGGCTCTTGTACATTGCAAAGAGGAAATGCTGCATGAAGCCTGGAGCCAGTGGGGGACTCAGTATCCCCCACTGGCCCAAGGCGCCATGCAGCACTTCCTCTTTTAAATGTGCAAGAGCCCCAGTGGGAACTCTTGTACATTTCAAAGTTGGAACGCCGCTGCACCCCTGCCCCTCCCACAGAGCTTTTAAGCCAGCTCCCCTCAGCACCCCCTCCATTCCCTGCCCCCTTGCTGCCTCTTTCTGATAGAGGCAGCAAGGGTGGAGGGGAAGCGAATAGTCGATTAGTCGCTTACATCCTTAACCTGTATGAGATATCATTTAGGTAATTCGATGATACCAAGCTAGAAGGGGTTGCAACTTCTTTGGAGGATAGGGTCATAATTCAAAATGATCTGGACAAACTGGAGAAATAGTCTGAGGTAAACAGGATGAAGTTTAATAAGGACAAATACAAAGTGCTCCACTTAGGAAGGAACAATCAGTTTTACACATAGAGAATGGGAAGCGACTGTCTAGGAAGGAGTACGGCAGAAAGGGATCTAGGAGTTATAGTGGACCACAAGCTAAATATGAGTCAACAGTGTGACGCTGTTCCAAAAAAAGCAAACATGATTCTAGGATGCATTAACAGGTGTGTTGTGAGCAAGACACGAGAAGAAGTCATTCTTCTGCTCTACTCTGCACTGTGATTAGGCCTCTGTTGAAGTAGTGTGTCCAGTTCTGGGCACCACATTTCAAGAAAGATGTGGAGAAATTGGAGAAGGTCCAGAGAAGAGCAACAAGAATGATTAAAGGTCTAGAGAACATGACCTATGAAAGAAGACTGAAGGAATTGGGCTTGTTTAGTTTGGAAAAGAGAAGATTGAGAGGGGACATGATAGCAGTTTTCAGGTATCTAAAAGGGTGTCAAGGAGGAGGGAGAAAAATTGTTCTTCCTGTCCTCTGAGGTAGGCAAGAAGCAATGGGCTTAAACTGCAGCAAGGGAGGTTTAGGTTGGACATTAGGAAAAAGTTCCTAACTGTCAGGATGGTTAAACATTGGAATAAATTGCCCAGGGAGGCTGTGGAATCTCCATCTCTGGAGATATGTAAGAGTAGGTTAGATAAATATCTATCAAGGATGGTCTAGACAGTACTGGGTCCTGCCATGAGGGCAGGGGACTGGACTCGATGACCTCTCGTGGTCCCTTCCAGTCCTAGTATTCTATGAATTCTCAATCCATTTTATGTTGTTTCATTGATATTGTTATAGTGCTGATTTTTTTAATCACAATGTTATGTGCTATTAAGTCAAATGCTTTACACAAGCCTAAATTTATTATATCTTTGCAGTTATCTTTATTAATCAAATCTGTAATCTCAAAGAACGATATCCGGTTTCTCTAAAAAGAACTATTTTCCTAAAATTGCACTGCCACTAATAAATAATGAAAGATAGAAAGACAATTAATTGAATCCTATATCTACTTTCCCATGATTTTATCCTGGATTGATGTCAAACTAACTGGCCTATATAGTTATTTGGATCCTCCTACTTACCCTTTGTGAATATTGGCACAAAACTGGCATTTTTCCAATCTTTTGAAATTTCCCCAATATTCTGAGATTTATTAAAATCTAACATTATCAAGCACAAGTCTCCTCTGCTTGCTTGGAACCTTTGGGTGCAAGTTACTGGGGCCTGCTGACTGAAATGTGTTTATCCTTAAGGGTACGTCTAGACTACAGGCTTTTGTCGACAGAGGCTTTGTCGACAAAGAGCGTCTAGACTACAACCAGTTCTGTCGACAAAGAAAGCCGCTTTGTCAACATGAGAGTGTAGACGCAAAGGACAGCGTAGATGCAATAATGCCTTTTGTCGACAGAACTCTGTCGACAAAAGGCGTTATTCCTCGTAGAATGAGGTTTACCGCCGTCGACAGAACTCTGTGGTAGTGTAGACACAGGTATAGTTTTGCTGACAAAAGTCCACTTTTGTTGACAAAACCCCGTAGTCTAGACACACCCTAAGAGATGTTTGATATCCTCCTTGATGGACAGGAGAGTACTTGTTTGTGTGAACTATGATACAAGTGCCTCATCCTGCTTCTTCCCAAATACAAAATATATTTACTGGATATTTCTGTCATTTCTGCACCATTATGAATTTTATCATCTACATATAGTAACGGGCTTATACCATTGCAAGGATTTATTTTGTTCCTAATGCACTTAAGCTCTTGATTGTGCTCAGCTGTGCCAGCTATGGATTTCCCATCCCCCTCCCCCCAGATCGTTAGCTTCCCTTAATTTTTTGCACCTTATAACTTCTAATTTATATGGACTGCTATCAGTTTCCCTTTTTTCCCCCATAGGTACTAATCTCTGCCCAGGTTAGGGCTATGAGAATGGAGAACCCATTTTTTTGAAAAAAATTGATCCTCCATAGTCAAATGTCTCTTCATGAACAATGACAATATTTTCTATATGTGGGACAGTGCTGGTCTTCAAGATTCATAAGAGATTAAAATGGCACTAGTTAGACTAATATGAATACATATGTTTTATTGTAAATATGAATCAGTCATTCTCTTCCTAGTATTATGAAGACTGCAGTGGAACCTACAGTTTCAGAAAAACCTCCAAATGCCTATTTTTGTATCAATACTGAAAATCTCATTATATAATTAACTATAACATGAAACTGAGAAAAAACCTTCCAGCTCATCACTGTAGTGTTATTTTTTAAGCAAAACACAGTTATGATCATGCCATCTCCACACCCCCTTCAAAATACCTGTCAAAGCAGTACATGCCGAATGCTTTAAGCTTTCCTTGTAAACCAGTCCTTCCAAACACTTCATTTTTGTTGCTCCTCTGAGTTGCTTCAAGTGTCTCAGGTGCCAAGAATCAAAACACAAAGTGCAGTCAGCACCAAGTGGGATTAGCAAGTCCCAGGCCAATGACCTTTGTGTAGGATTCCCCAAAACTGTACTTTTTGTCATTGAAATTTCATGTTTAATTTGTGTCCTCATCACCCCGGCTTTTCTTTTGATGCTACTGCTTTCCAACTCCTGGAATAACTATTTCAATTATTTTCCCTTCTGATGCCTTCAGCATTGCAAATTTTCCACAATTAATCTCATATTATATACTAGCAGAAATACCCAGCATCGCCCGGGGAAAATATAGTAAAAGGTGTGATGAATGAACTACGTCAATCACATTAACATAGCATATTTTATTGGAAATACTTTTTTCTTATACATTACTTTAAGAAATTAACATAGCTAGTGATGTGCTTACAAAAACGCATTTACATTTAACTCATTTCTTGATAACAAAAGGTGTGGTGAATGAACTACGTAAATTACGTTAACATAACATTTTATTGGAAATACTTGTTCTGTTATCATAGGGAAAGGATCGCGTAGTTGCAGTTTGTGTGACATACTTAACAGAAGAGTCCAGCAAATGCCTATGATCAGGCGATACTAAAAGCGAATTAGTGGCCCAATTGGGGCTCTGGGGGAACCGATTTCAAGATATAACCAATCCAGCTATTTAAGTTAAGAAATCAGTAGTATCCATGCAAAATTTGGTGTTTCTAGCTCTTACTGTTTCAGAGATCTTTCGGGACAAACAAACAAACTTTTGGAAATATTTATAAGATTGCCTTATTCATAACCTTTTTGCCATCAGAACATCTGTAAAGGTAATTAGCAGGCTGGATTTCATTCCTCCATACCTGTCTTTTTGATCCTTAAACAAAAAAACAAAAAAAAAAGAGTAAAAGGAACACTACTGAGTTGAAATCTACTTTAACTCCCATCTAGAAACTAAGAGAAGTTTCAGGTACTATACTGGCCCTGACCATTTTTCAGGTTTCATAATCACGTCTCTTATTTTTTTAAAAACTGATGTCTAACTCTATCCTAGGACTGTATGAAAGATCCATTCAAACAGGGGAAACCAACTGTACAGCAACTAGGAAGTAATTTGGAGTAAGAGCAGATGTCCCATGAGCGGTCTCAGCTGACAGAGCTATTCAGTTAAACGAGTATCTACAAATCACACAGTATTACTATGAAGGCAAATTTACTTTGTTTCTTTTCATAATTCTGTGAGGGACACCATCCTATTTGAAGTAAGGAACAATAGGATGGAATATGGACAAAATTCAAAAGAAGCAAGACAGGAGAAGGCAACAAATTCCTCACTCATTTTCTAACAAAATGTCAAAGTTACTTTCTGCAGCGGTTTTTCCTTTTGCATGTTATGAAGGAGCCAAGTTTTCCGGCTATCAGCGCAGTGAGTCCGCAATGGCTGGGTATCCCGGGGTAGGGTTAACACATGAAATCTCACATCTGCAGGCCTTCTGCAGACTCTGGCTTGCTCCCTCTCTTGCTCATCTGAAGTGTCTTTGTCCTTTGTTAGCTGTGCTCATGAACCCCTTTGTATCGGTTTCTGGTGCAGTTAGCCCTTAAGGGAGAGACAGGGCTGAAATGAGAAGGGGCCAGAGGAAATGCAAGCTTTGTTCTCAAGAGTTTGTTTCCATGAGTCATGCTGAGGGGGAAGGGCAAATGGAAGACAGCCACTAAAAACATACATCCTCAACATAGACTAAACTGGGTAAGAAGAATTTTCACAAAGAAAAGAGACAGCTTTTTTTTAAAATCTCCTTTAACTGGTGCCTAAACAGAAGTCTGTTTCTATTGTCTGAAAAAAACCCCACTAAGCTTACAACCCCCACTCCTAAATACACACAAGCACCAAAAATTCAAGTAAAAATGCAATCATTCAACACAGCTGTGTGAGAGGACTGCAAGGAGGAAGGAGTTTGGGCAGGCATAGGAACCTGTAGCTGTAAGAAACTGAAGGAGACAGACATGCAATCAACACTTGTGACTAGCCCAGCCAGCCAGAATTACCAAAATGAGGGACGTATAATCTGTAGAAAGCCCAGCAACCGTCTCTTATAGAGCAGTGTTTCTTAAACCATGTTCCACGGAACACTGGCGTTCCGTGAACAACTCGCAGGTGTGCCGCTACCTCTTCTCTGTTTTTGTTACTTCTTTGTTTTTATCTTTTTTTTGTCTGACAACAATTTTTTTTTTTGAAGAACATTTTCAGAGGTGTTCTGCATAAACAAATATTATTGGTTGGTGTTCTGTGGTCTCAAAAAGTTTAAGAGACACTGCTATAGAGCAACTCCTCACTGAAAAATGTACAATACAGAAGTCAATTTCCCTTGCCTTCATTCTGTATTAGCAAGAACATCTGCATGAAAGCCAGGCACTTTAAAAGTATCTCCTTCCTAACGCCAAGTCCTCATATGAAGTCATAATCCTATCTAATGCCACTGTCCTCTCCAGGGTAATTAGCCAATATCACACACTGTGATTACGTCTGTTCTCAAGTAAATAGGAGTTAGAATAACTCTTAAATATCGGATTTCTTGAATTTGCTTAATTTTAGTTCTGAGTGTTTATACAGGTTGGACCTTATTGGTCCAGCACCCTCGGGACCTGACTAGTCCCGAACGAGGGGATTTGCCAGACCAGGGAAGGTCCCTGCCCTCATGGCAGTGCTGCCACTGGGGTAGGGCTCCAGCCTGCTCCTGCTGCTGCCTCAGTCTCCCAGGGCTCTCCCCAGCCCCGCTGTTGCTGAGGCTGCAGTGCCATGGCCAGAGCTGCGCAGTCAGGCAGAGCTTCCGGGCTACCGCTAAGGCTGGAGTTTTCCAGCTGTTGGAGCCAGAATGCGACCAGAGCTCCGCAGCCGGGGACAGGGCCAGAGCTCTCTGGCTGCCGCTGGGGTTGGAGCTCCCTGGCCGGAGCTACAGGTCCCTGGCTGCAGGCAGGCTAGAGACCCCAGCCGCTGGGGCCAGCTTCTCCCCCCCCCCACCACCAGACACACATTCTGGGCTCCCGGCTGAGTTGCCAGTGCCCCTTACAGTGCTCCTGTCCCGCTGCCAGACCCCCCTCTTCCTGGGCTTTGTGGTTCAGGAACATCCTTAGTCCAAGGCAGACCAGGGAGTCCCAGTTAAGGGAGGGACAACCTGTAAAAAAGTAAGTCCTTTTTCACTGGGCACTAAAAACTCCTGAGATGAAAATGAGTACCAAGAGAGCTCTTTCCCCACCCACATCTCTCCAAATGAGGACAAAATAGGCTGTTTTGCTCTCTCTTTCAAGGCCTTTCATTGCAGCTTCCAAACACCAGAGTAGGAAGACTAAACAGGATTCTGTTTAGATTTCATCATCAGTCCTACTGTGGTGAGCAAGAGTTAAACCAATGTGAAACCAAAGGAATTTAGTGTCTGAACATGTGGCTTCTATAAAAGGAACAAGAAACCACTGGTAGGGAATCTCAAAAGGCTACCAAATGAAAATGGTCAGGAAGTACATTGCTTATATCCGCCAAACTTCTAGCATCCTGCATTGGCTAGTTCAGAAGCAGTGCCTGTGACTTAGAATGAATACCCAAGGACCCTGGAAAAGGAGAAAGTACAAAATACACATCGTAACACACTTAAAACCATCTTCACCCAACAAGGACACTCCCCCAGAGAAACAGATCACACTTTGCAAGAGGCCAAATACCTCCTGCTTTAATAAGGAAAATAAAATCTCTACCAACTGCACTCAACTAGTTGTCTTGCACCACCCCACACTAAGGATGTTAAATAATGATTAATTTACTAGTTGAGTAGTCAATGGAAATTCCATCGAGTACTCCGCTAGTCGATAGGCACTTCCGCATTCCTTCTTTGAAATGTACAAGAGCCCCAGCAGGGGCTCTTGTGCATTTCAAAACTGGAGCTCCCTGTGCAGCCCAGGGCCAGCGGGAAGCCCTGCTGACTCCAGGCTCCAGGAGAGTGCTTCTGCTTTGAAATGCACAAGCACCCTTGTGGAGCCCAGAGTCAGTGGGAAGTCCCACTGGCCCTGGGCAGCATGTGGCATACCAGCTTTGAAATGTACAAGAGCCTCCAGCGGGGGCTCCACATGGCATTTCAAAGTGGACGCGCTCGCATGGAGTCTGGGGTCAGCGAGGGACTCAGAGTCCCCCGCTGACCCGGGGCTCTATGTGGTGCTACCGCTTTGAAATGCCACGTGGAGCCGGGTTCAGCTGGGAACTCCCGAGAAGACCCTGGCCTCCCCACATCATTTCTGCAAAATCCAGCATCAGCTGGGGACTTCACAGCTGACGCTGGGTTCCGCAGAAATGCTGCAGGGAGGCCAGGATCTTCTACGGAGTTCCCAGCTGACCCCGGGCTCCACATGGCACTGTCGCTTTGAAGTGCTTGAAAGAGAGGACCTAGAGGGAGGGCAAAGAAGAGGCTTTGTCCCTGAATTGAAAAAGCTTGTCCAGACCTATGTTGTGATAGAACCTCAGGGGACCTGCTCATTATTCATATTTCCTGGCAGAGAACTAATTGTTTAGGGGATTTTAACACTAGGCCTGACCAACTAGATAATGGCAGCCAAAGGAATCAGGAAAAGACAATATTGAGAGGTGGCTATTAACTATTAAAGGGTCTTTTGCCCTCCAAGGGAGGGCAGCAAATCCATACCCTAGTGTGTTGAGGTAACAGGAGAAGTCTGATTTGAAAAGTGAAGTTTATGGCCCTGGATCTGAGGGAGATAGCACACCTTGGTAAGAGATCTTGGGCAGCAGGAATGGGAATAGGTATTAACAGATGTGTTATGCTAACAGACTAAGCTAATGAAAGAGGACGACTTCTTTCATGGCATGCAATCTCTTCACTTTTCTTTCTCTTGTTGTAATTAAACTGAGAATGCCTCATCTCGTCTAGCTCATGAGAGATGTAAGCACTTAACACAGGGAAGTTTCCCAGTGTAGCTATAGCAGAATCTTCTATTAGCTATGCTGGGATAGCACCCAGTATGGATACACGATTCTGGAACAAAAGTGATCCTATTCCAAAATAAATTATTCCACTTCCAAAGTCTTGGGCAATGCATTTGAGCACAGGAGTCCGCACCCAGTATGTCATCTTGCCCTCAGAGTGCAGCTGGCAAACAAGAGACACTGAAAGACAAGAAGGTGGCAAGAGTTTGTGGGAGGGAGAGGTTTGGCACATGCCCTGTTTTAATAACTTGAGAACAACTGTGCTTTTTTTTTGCTTGTCTGGAGGCAAAGAAATCCTAGACTAGACAATCAAGAGCTTGGAGGATCTATTTGCAGAGGAAGAGGTGACAGACATAAAACGACAACTACTGCAAAAGCATTGCATCTGTGAGGAAGTAATAGCGGAAAACAGCAAAACAAAGTTAAACTATCCCAAATGTGGTTTGGGGTTGTCATCTACCTGGTAGGGTAGCCTATCGTTATGGCTGTGAAAGAAGATTAATAACCACCTGGGGATGTTAGCAACTACTTGAGTAGTCGACTACTCAACAAACCTAGGCTTATTGGGCCGTCAAGTCACTACTCAACTAGTCACTTCCCCCCCTCCCCTTTGCTGCCTCTATCAGGGACAGCAAAAGGGGGAGCAGGAGCCGGTGCTGAGGGGACCGGCTTAAAAGCCAGTTCCCCCCCAGCACCATCTCCAAAGGGGCAGGGGAGGAAGAGGCATAGCGTCTGGGAAGGGGCCCAAGCCAGGAATCAGCTGATTCCCGGCTCGCACCTGGTCCCCACTGCATCTCTGCTTTTTAAATTGAGTTAAGAGCCAGGCAGCTCTTATTCCACTTAAAAGGCAGAACTGCAGTGGGATTAGATCCCAGGGTGGGGAGGTAACTCCACTGCAGCTCTGCAGTTTCCTCCCCTTTATCGACTAATTGAGTCGTTGATGGAAATTCCATCGACGACTCAATTAGCTGATTAAACGCAATTTAACATGCCTAGAATAACCCAGTTTTATTCCAAATGTATTTGAAAGGATAATAAAGGGTGCCAGCTGCCACCTTTTCTAGGGTAGGGATGAAAAGGTCTCTTTAAAATGTGGTAGAGAGACCCATGAGGAACTCTAAGGCTGTACTCTCTTACCACCGCTTAGCCAAAAGAAAAGCTCTCTGTTCCCAGCTATCAGGTAACCCAATTTAGTAGCAACATGAATTATATATTTATTTTTCCTATCACACTCCACACACTTCTTTGATTATCTTTATGTATCTTCAACAGGATCCTTCTAAGTTTTGAGAAATATTTAACTGCGATATTGCACACTAGAAGCTTCCATAAGGTACAAAAATAGTGTTTTCTGTGTATGTATATGTGCATGCTTGCCATTACCCACTATGTCCCAATGTAATTCCCAGAACAGATCGCTTCTCTTCACTACCTCAACCATCATCATAGATTCACCACCTTAAATGTATAAATACACATCAGCCCAAAAGAAGCCCAGCTGGAGCAAATCCAATACACTTATTTTTTTTTCCACCTTGACTTAATTAGCCTAATTTACACAAGTACCTTCTCCAGTTCATTAGATAAAGTGGGTTTTACCCTCAAAAGCTTATGCCCTAATAAATCTCTTAGGGTACGTCTACACAGCAGCGTTATTTCGGGATAACTGATGTTATTCCGAAATAACACAGTGCGCGTCTACACTGCAAGCCTTTATTTAAAAAAAAAATGTTGTGAGCTGGAGGACTTCTTGCTCCTAACCCTCATTCCATGAGAAGTAAGGGAAGTTGAAGGAAGAGTGTTCTTCTTTCGACTTCCTGCTGCGTAGACAGCACCAAAAGCCAAATTAAGCTATTTCAACTTAAGCGATGCAACTGACGTAGCTTGAATTGTCTAGCTTAAATCAACTTTAGCTCAGCTGTGTAGATGTACTCTTAGTCTCTAAGGTGCGACAGGATTTCTAGTTATTTTTCTAAATTTAACTGGCAGGAAATATGATGGTAAGGGTAAAGTTTCAAATTACCACACGCTTCTCTCAGTCAGCTTTTGGATCAGAGATAGCTCAAATATTCAGCAAATCTCTTGTAAACTTATTCCCATTTAAAGCCATTAAACAAAAAACACAAAACAAAACACAAGAAAAGGAAGTGTAGAACGTAAGTATTTTCTTGGATTTGTTTTGTTTGTTTCAAGAGTTATTCAGCTTCATCATAATTGATGAAGACTGTCTCCAAGTTGTTTAACTTATCTGCCTTTTTAATATAGCTATATCTTCATTTCTCTCTTTATTGGCAACTTGGCCAATTTAGAAGACCCGATTAGTTATGTCACATTAAGCTATAAACCAAGAGGAGGAACTGCATTCCACACCCAGTTACAGAGGAGAAGAAATGCGGAGTCTTCAGTCAAATTCTTAAGCAGGCAAAGTTAAAACCAAACATATAAGCACTCTTAAACCAAAAAGGAAATTAAAAAAAAAATTTATTAACCCAGGATTATACAGGCATTTAAAACAAGAAACACATTTATGTTTGTCACAGAAATCATAACTTGGCTACCCTGCAGAAAGAAATAAAAAATACTAAATCAATAAAACTTGCTCCAGGCCAGCAGTATACATGCTGTGAAAGACATCAAATTTTGCAGTATGTAAAATTAAGCATCATATCAGATATAATTAATAAATGAAATATAGTCCCCAGTGCCACACATTGAAAAACACAGTGCAATCCAAGACAGCCCATTCAGATATACCTTTTCGCAGAAGTCAAATGAATATTAAGCAGATGACAGCAAAGCATTTGAAACACACAAAAAATGAGTCACTGCACATTGCTGGTGAGATTCATTAGCATGTAACGGACAATTTATCTGAAGAGATAAGAACAGCTCAAAGTCCCCAACTTGTCAGAGTTCAGAATTGTGATTGTGCTCTGAAACTACTGAACCTTAGTTCAATGGTTTTGGTTTTTTTGGGGTACATCAAATAAAAAAGCATAATCAACCTGCTGAGATACCAGAGCAGAAAATACATTCCTTTGCATGTACACTCTAATGGCATACGCCCCACAGGACCGTACTCTGCAGGTGTTCGGAAAGTTGAAGCATCTCTGGCATCAACTGTAGGGACCCACATAGTTCATGGCAAATGTCATACTGAAGTCTACATTGTAAAGGCGTACATTTTCAGAAATGGCTAGAGATTTGGGGCATTTCAGTTTTTGGATACCAAACTTGAAGTGCTTTAAAAGGCTCCATTTCCAGAGAGCAAATACCTGGCACTTTCTAATAAATCCCTTTAAAGCGTTTCAAGATGATTAATCAAGAATTTGAATATTCAAACTCGCTGGTCGATTCTGAAAATTTAAGCTTAAAATATTCAGGTCAACTATTTCAGTGCTGTCCAACATACCTTCTCCATTGGGTCTCCAGTTCTGCTCTCCTAGCCCCACCTTTAGAACACCGAGGTTCTAGTTGAACACTGATATTAAACCCAGCAGCCATACAGAAACAGAATCCAGTGACAAATAGGTAAAAAATAACAAAATGAGAATAAGATTGCCTCGTGGGAATTGGGTAAGTCTGACATTTAAAAGTTCTTTATAAGAACCATTTGCCTTTGACTGCCATCTAGGAATGGAACAGCTAGTTGGCATTTCACAGAACATTTGTCATCAGGATTTATCCTTCTGTACTAAGACCTGATATTTGTCACTAAAACACGGACCTTGCTGGGTTGGCATCAACTGCAGGTCAGCTTATTCAGACTTTATTTCCAATGTGTTACTATCTTTTTTTGACTAATTACCTAAAAGGCCTGCTTCCTGCGGAGACCTGTATGCAACTCCTCAGGGCTCTGTTTCAGAGGATGTCACTAACACCTACGCTGGAGCCAGGGCTGGCCTTACCATAAGGACACAGAGTGTAGAAAATTCAAAGTTTTGGCCCAAGCGAGGGCATCATTTGAGCTCCCCGCCTCAGGTGCCAAAATGTTGTGGGCCGTCCCTGACTGGAGCAGAGAGTAGCATTCCTTATGGTGCTTTAGGCACTGCTGAGATTATCAGCTGTGGCAAGAAAAATTGCAGAAAGGCATTGTCAATTTAGCTACCGGGAAATCATCATTTGAAATAGTTGTGTGTTTAAATGTATTTGTGCTATTACACAATGTCTACACAGATCCAGATCTGATCATTTGAACCTTGAATTGCTGAGGGAAGTGGGAGTTAAAGCATTTTAAAATATATAAAAAGAGCCCTGCAAATCTGTGGATAACCACTTTTTTCTGCAGGTATCCACATCAGCAGATGTGGATGCAGATATCAACTCATTTTTGCGGATACAAATTTTGTATCTGCACAGGACTCTACACAAAAAGGCAGCTGTCTCTCAGGCAATGTGTGTCATCTTTTTATATTATATATGCACAAATCAGGCATTTATCTGCAGAAGAAAAAAAGTGAATCCCTTCCTCCTGCCCATAAGTTTTCTTGTCACTTTTTTTTTTTTTGCTTTTATCTATCATACATGAATAGAAAACTGTGCCTCTATTCACGGCCTCTCTCAAAAGCAGTTTGCATCATTCCTAAAAGAATACACACACCTCTCTCTGCTTAGAGGACAGGATGCCTAGTCACGAGGTGGAATGCCAGTTTCACTAGCACAGAGGTGTCTGCTGAAGATTGGAACGTCTGTGCAGCCTTTATACTGGTGCATGTCCATCTTCTGAGATGGCACTAATGAGGCTGTACATTTTCACATTTAAATCACAACTATGTGCCCAGACAAGAAAAAGAAAAGACCAGGGGAAGACAATCCGCATGCTACTGGCTGCCAACAGGAATACTAACATTGCCCTGACAATTCACTAGGGAATGAGAGAGTCGGAGAATCATTTGAGAGAGACATGATCAATCAAATACAATCTATGGTGTTCATCTCCCTAAACAAGCAAACAGCGGAAGGCACATATATTTGACAGCATTAGGTCTACAGGGGTATTATGGATGCCTCACTATGCACTGTTGCTATTTACAGATGCACCAAGCAAGAAACTTGCATATGCAGCAGAAGCAGTTAATCCAATGAATCCTAAAGATCTGAAGTCTGAACCAGCGAAATGCTAAATTTTTACTCAGTTGAGAAGCCCTATTACAGTTAGTTGTGGAAGCTGTACTTCATTACAGTAGACACAACATATGTCTGCCCAGAAAACTGTACTTTGCAAATAATAGTGCAGGAGACCGTACGTATAGATGCTTTTCTTTCCCTCAGGAATTATTGAAAAATAAGCAATCAAAATAATATCATCCGCTCTTCTTGAAATACACCCACTTCATCATTCATACTGTTGGTTGCTTTTATTTCTCTTTCTATTGGTGACTTCACTCCAAATTCTTCTTACAACAGAAACATATCCATTTCACTCATCGTTTTGTATCCCTTCAGAGGCCTCTTCCTACATCCTCTGAAGCGTTAATGTCTAACGTCAATGCGTAGGTAGGATTAGTTGCCATAAGCCAAATAAAGCACTCTGTTTAGATACAGCAGAAGCAGGAGCACAGTTTCTGACCACTGGACAGCCAGAATTTCATTTATTTTGCAAGCTATACACATTTCAAGTAGCCTGTAGCTAGGATTTTTGAATGCACCTGAATATTGGGAGGCCACAATTTCTCACCCAATCTCTGGATTTTAATTTGGGAAATAACTCTGGCTGACTATGAATTAGGATGGCAATTTAGTCTGTCACCCAAGATCCAAACAGTAGCTGGAAGGAAGCATTCCAAACAACTATAAAATCCAACAGAACATTCGCAGAGGGGGTCTCTTCTTTCACTCAGAACATTCCTTTTCAATCTTTTTTAAGAGCCCTTCAATAGAAGGGTGCTAGGTCCAGTCATAAAGACTACGTCTCCACTGCAAGGTTGTTGCACAAAAATGGCCGTTTTTGCGCAAAAACCTGCGGCACGTCCACACCTCACATGTGCTTTTGTGCAAGTAAATCAGCAGTAAAACGGCAGAACAGAGGGCTTTTGCCAGTGTAGATAAACCTCCTGCTACGAAGCATAACTCCCTTTTGCGCTACAGCTATTGTGCAAAAAGGCAAGTGGGGTCGTTCCAGAGGGGTTTCTTACGCAAGAACCCCCTATGGGAAAAAGCACAGATGCTCTGATGGCCATTCTATGAATGGCCATCAGAGCTTTCTTGCACAAGAGCATCCATGCAGTGTGGACGGTCTCTTGGGCAACAGCACATCACTTCTGCAATGTGCTTTGAGCTGTGGACGTGCTCTTGCGCAAGTTTTTGTGCAAAAACTCTTGCACAAAAGGCTTCTTGCACAAGGAGCCTGCAGTGTAGACGTAGCCTTTAGCTACTACTAGCTCATTAAAAAAAAAAAATCTAATAGAGGACTGATTTCCCCTCAGAGCTATCTGAAGATAATACATTGTGGAAAGCGTAAGAAATGTCAGTGACAAAACAGTTAAACGGTAGAAAGAAAAACAGTTATAGTGTGTAACAGACAGCCTACCTTCTAGGTTGCATTAAGTGTCAGAACTTGCAACAGGAATGCTTCACAGGACCCTTAGGCCAGCCAAACCAACATATCGGCCTTACATGACTATTCATGTTTCTGCACATAGACCAACACAAGATCTTTGCTTTGATGCAGAATTATGACATCACAAGTTGTGCTAGGGTATGTCACAGTTCACAGCTGAAAACCTTTTATTCCCTTTACCTGCCTGGGGTATATTTAGTACTCACAAAAGTGAGGCACAGATATGCCTAATCAATAAAATAACAGTGCTTAACTGTTTTAACCTAAGCCCCACTGCCCAGCCTTGGGGTTGTGCCAGGGGTGGGGTCCTGCCACCCAAATCACCAATTCTGCATGGCTGACCACCACCAGAGTTAACTAGCAAGGGCTGTTAACTGATAAGTATACCAGTAAGCCTCATGCTTATTAGTTAACATCCCTAATAAGCCTGGGTCAATCTATGCAGTCCTAGTGCAGGTAAATGCAGAGTAAGGTTTCTCATACAGCTCTGCCAGCACAACTCAACTTAGGGTTGCTAGGCACCCAGTTTTTGACCAGAAAACCTGGTCAAAAAAGGATCCTGTCAGCTCTGGTCGGCACTGCTGACTGGGCCATTAGAGTCCGGTTTATGCACAGCAGGGACCCAGACTAAGGCAGGCTCCTTACCTGCCCTGACTGTGTGTTGCTCCCAGAAGTGGCCATCAGTGCCAATTTCACAGATCCTATTGGCCAGGAACTGCAACCAATGGGAGCTATGGTGGATGGTGCTTGCAGGCTTGCACAGAGCCTCCAGGGCTGTCCGTGCCCTAAGTAGAGGCCATAGAGTCCTAGTAGCCATTTCCTGGGAGCTACAATAAGCATCACCAGGAACTCATACCCCAACCACCTGCCCCAGCCTGAAGCTCCCTCCTGCAACTGAAACCTCTCATCTCTAGCCCTACCCAGAGGCCAATCCCCCTACTAGTGCCCACATCCCCACCCTGAACCTGTCATTTCTGGCCTCATCTGGAGCCTGTACCTCAAGCCAAGAACCTATACCCCCTCCCACATGCCAACTTCCTGTCCCAGCCCAGTAAAAATGAGCAAGGATAGGGAAGAGCAAGTGATGGAGGGAGGGGGGGGGGGAATGAAGCAAGTGGGGACCGGGCCTGGAGGGTGCAGGACATGAGCAGGGTGTTCAGTTTTGTGCAATTAGAAAGTTGGCAAACCTACTGTCAGCACTCTCCTGCAGCAGTCCCTGGAGTTACAATCCTGGGCTTCTCCTGAGAAGAGACTAACCTAGTAGGGATGTTAGAGAGCATGTAATTAAACAGTCATGTAACCACATCAAATTTTAGTGGTTACATGACTATTTAACAACCCCCAGAGGTGGGGCAGCAGCCATTGCACTCCCAGCCCCACTCATGGGAGAGCCCTAAACTCTCTATCGGGGCAGCAGCACGGGGTGGCAGGCAGGAGCTGATCCACGAGGGGAGCCAGTTTAAAAACCAGCTCTCCGTGCAAACCGGCTCCCACCTGCTGCCCCGTGTTGCTGCCTCTGATACAGAGACAGCAACACTGGGTGGCAATAGCCCCTATACACGGGAGGAAGGGTTTCCGAGATCCCTGCAGACAGAGGCTGCTCTATGGGATGCCGGTGCAGCCTCTCTCTGCAGGGAGCTAAGATCCCCTCCTCCCTGCAGACAGGGGCTGCTGCCGTGGAGCAGCCTCTGTCTGCAGGGAGCCCGGGCCCACCGTGGACAGAGGCTGCTTCACGGCAGCTTCCCCCTGCCCCTCCCTGAGCTGCTACCTCTCTGTAGGAGGCAGCAAAGGGGGGGGAGGGGCAAGTGGGTCCACAGAGCCAGCACATGCAGAAAGCTTGCTTAAAAGCCAGCTCCCTGCACATATCAGCTCCCACCTGCCCCCCTCACCCTTCACATCTCCATCAGAGGCAGCAGCACTGAAGGGGGGAGGAGGCGGACCTGGTGCTCACAGGGAGCCAGCCCTCCTTGCTGCCTCTAATACAGAAGTAGCGGGGGAGGAGGGGGAAGGAGTGTGTGTATTTGATAGGATTAACTGATAAGGCCAAGCTTATCGGTTAATCGTGTAGTCATCTACACACTGACATCACTATAACATAGTGTCAGTTTTTATTACTTTGTGCTGTGCAGGCACATTGTTCTTGAATGCACCTTTTCTGCCCACACACTGAAGAAAACATTACTCATTTTCACGTGAAAATAGAGACTCAAGGTCAGCACATGCCCCAAAAACCTCTTATATTAGAGACAAGTAACTGTTGGAGCTTAAAACTGGTTAGTTGAGGCTGAAATTTTATTTCCCTTGTTTTGCTTTTTATTTCTTTTAAGATAGGTGGTAGAGAGAGAGAAGTTGGCAAATATAATAAAGTTTCAGATTTTTGTTGGCCCTTTACCACTCTCCTAAGGATTTTGCATTTTTGTTTTAAAAGGCATAAAATAGCGTTTGTGCTGCAACAGTAATTTCCAATCTTAAAAAGATGATTAATATGGTAAACCAAATGATAGGCCTCTGCATTTCCATGGAAGAGAAAAGAGATTAGTTAGTTATCCTCCTCTCTCATTGCCAGGACTGATGGAAATGATAAAACATTCTGCTTTTGCAGAGTGTCCAGGGTTGGAGGCCAGGAAGACAAGAAATCCTTGTGACACAAACAGCAGCCCCTTCCGCATGTTAAGCTGCATTGATGGGCTCCAAAGGGAAAGGAAACCCGGGTCAAAAAGAAAGTTGCCCTAACAGAGCCATTAAGGGTGTGTTTACACTGCAGGGCTTAACTCGAAATAAGCTACGCAAATTGAGCTACGTCAATTACATATTTTATTTCGAAATAGGGAGCGTCTGCACAGCACCTATTTCGAAATAAAGCCCTCTTCTTCTGACTTCCCTTATTCCTTGCACAATGAGGGTTACAGGAGTCAGACTAGCAGTCCTCCAGCTTGACAGTATTTTGACACTATTTCGGAATAACTGCCTGCTGGGTAGATGAGGACTAAGTTATTTTGGAATAGAGCTGGTTATTCTGAAATAGTGTTGCAATGTAGACATACTCTATGGTATGTAATGATGAAGAGTGGGGCTCAGTATTCCAGCCCAGAGATGATACAATACAGTATAGGTCATGCCCACAGCGTCACCAACAGCTGCTACCAAAAGCAAGGAAACTGGAATTTTAAACTAACCAAAGGCTATATATACACGAGAAAAAAGGTGGGTTAACTAGCACATTAGTACTACCACTGTTTTAGTCTATGTAATTACACAGGTAGTTTAGTGTATTAAAATTCAAAAAAAGGTATTTATAGTTCTAACATGCCAATTAATACATTCCCCCTCCCAACCACCCAAGACAGACAGCCTACAAGGAAGAATTTACCAGAGGAATTGCTTAGCCTTGACATAGGAAAGTCCCTGTAAAACATTTCACATGCCAGGGCTAGATGCCTGTTTACAATGAGAGTTTCTGTAGCCAGAAGCTATGAGCTTATCTACCTGCCTCCTTAACCTGTGTCCAAATGATTTTTTTTTAAATCAGTCCAATAAGACTTTACCCACCACATCTAGTAAATATCCTAGGACCAACAAAGATATAACTTTGCATTCTCAATAAACTAAAAGCCAGCTAAACAACTGATGAATTCCATATTCTTAGCTTTGCGGCAACAAGTTATATAATCTGGACCATAGCAGAAACTTGAGTACATTAAACATACAATCCTATTTTCTTAAATATTTTGTAGAAATCAGTCAAAGCCTGGACCCCCAAAGATTTGTCAGCCACTATTAGAAAAAAAATCAGATCTTCAGTAGAAACTACTTTTCTCTGTGACCTGGCTGCGGAAGAATCTTAGTAATTCTGCACTGTTTGCCTGAAGGAACTTCTTCCTCCCCACCCTTTCCCATGATGCCCTAGAAAAACCCACTTTTGGCCTTATTTTGGGGGGGGGGAGGTGAAGAAGCTTTTTGCAGACTGCAACAAAGTAAATCAGACATCTGGCTGCAGCTGTGCCTTTAATAACAATTAACAGTGCATTTTTCAGATGAGGACAAAGGTTTCTTTCTCTCCCAGCACTCCCAATTCACCACAAAAAAATCTTTCAGGGGTAGAGCTCCAATTCCCTTTCAAGCATAACCTCTAATGATGGTGGTGGGCTGCAGAAATGGAGGAACCAGTTCCTCAGGATTTCAAAGTCTTGGATTTTATCCAATTGAAGACTAAACCTATCATGGTAAAACAAAAGAGAGGACTATACAGCACTTTAAAGACTAACAAGGTGCTTTATTAGGTGATGAACTTTTGTGGGCCAGACCCCCAGGAAAGCTCATCGCCTAATAAACCATCTTGTCAGTCTTTAAAGTGCTGCATAGTCCTCTCTTTTGTTTCAGCAAGATCAGACTAACAGGGCTACATCTCTATTCCTATCATGGTAAAGTACTTAAGTCTGTTATTTTCTTAGTGATGCTTTAAGATTAACCCTCACAAACCTCTTAATGTGCGCCAAAGGAAGGGGGTCCACACCACAAAGTTACACACCCATGTCAGCCTCCACAATTTAAGTGAAATAAGAAATTGAAGTCAAATTTTAAAATGCTATAAGACCCACCAGCACCTTAATGCACTGTAAGGGTTCTCTCTGTATGCTCACACAGCAATGTCCTGGTTGCAACTATTTCTTTAGTTGTTGCCCTGATTAAAATTACAAACTCCACACATCCCCCCCACACTTCTTGTCATTAATTGCAAAGCAGTTTTAGGGGTTCCCCAAATGCATTAGCCAAAGGGGGCCCAGCTCTACCCTGGGTTTCTTCAGCCACACAGCTGGAATGACAAAGAAAAGCTAGGCTGACAAGGAAGGAAAATGGTATTACTCATACTTTTCACGCATTCATAATTTCACAAGGAAGATTTCGGAACACCTCCTACTCTGAGTACAGTATTCGCAAGAACTCCTAATAACAGACTAGCCTCACTTTTCCAGCCAGATGTGTGCTATCGCAGCTTCTGCTTCTCCACCCCCAAAGCAAGGGGCTTTCCCCCACATTAGAATTACTGCACACCCTCCCTCTTTTTGACATTTTGGACGAAACAAACGCATTAGTGTCCCTACAGAAGACAGACATACAGCCCAGCGCTGCTGTTCCTCACCGTGTTGTTTAGCAGGGAATCGGAGTCCACCAGTTCTGACAGCTCACTCAGCTTTCGATCCCAGTGCAACAGGTTCTGCTCCCCATTTTCCAACACCTCCATGATCAGTTAGAACCACAATAAAGCCAAGGGAGATAGGGTATGTGTATTTGGGCACACTTCACTTATGGGCACTCTGCTCACGCAGCGCAACCTTAGTCCATAGGACCAAAGCGCTCCCTCAAAAGCGCTAAGTATATGATTTAACTTAAGACAGATTTCTAGAAGCAAGCCCTTGTCTCCTCTCTCCGGTGCTCAGGGCTGCAACACCCGTATTGCTTGTACACAGCTGAGTTGCATTAGAATATGTGTTTGGGTTTAATAGTTTCCTCTATCGGCTGGACACCCTCCCCACAGCTGCTGCTCCAGACTCAGACTGACTCCACCGCAGCCTTCCCTCCCCACCCCTGGCAGACGCTGGCTCCCCCTTCCATGAAAGCTGCCAATCACTGAAGGGAAGCTGGCTGGAAGCTGGCTGGTTTCAAAGCCTCTGCCCAATCAGAATTAAGGAAACTGACTCGCGCCGGCACTATTTCCCACACCTCGCCAGCTGTGGAATGTGGGCGGGCAATCTGGCCTGCTTCGCCCAATGGGGAGGCCCCTCTTCTTTCACCCTCCAGCCCCCGCCACGGTCTATTGATTTGCTTTCCTTTGGCCAATAGAACCAGCAGAGCCGTCGGCCCCTACCAATCCCAGCTGCGCCAGCCAGGCTGTGGGACTGACAGTTGCTGTAGCCAATGAAATAGCGACAAGAATACAGCCCGTGGAAAGCTCCGCCCGCGCCTCAGAAGCAGAAATGAAAACACAGGGCAGTGCAGCGCAGGCAGGGCAGGGCGGGGAGGCTAGGCACAGCTGTTGCGGAGCAGGCAGGAGGCCTTCCCGAGACCTGGCAGCTCTGAGCCTCCTGCTGCAGCTGGCCTCCACAAAAGCCACAACACACAAGATTTTTTTTTCTGCGCTTCAATGAGACACTTGCAGTCTCACCTGGTTGTCACAACAATATTGCTCTAAAAGGCCCAGCTAAAACTGTTAATGTAGGTCCCACTGCTTTGCTTCCGTCCCTTGTCCTTGGTTCTAAGCTGCCAGCACACAGGCCCTACGGGGATTAGTACTCACATGCTTAAAGTGAAGGCCACCAGGGTGCTCAGCACATTGTAGAACCCTAAGCCACAGATTCCCTTCTAAGGTTTTAAACATTCAAACGATGTGAAATTACATTTCACAGGGTGACTGATCCCTTTAAGTTAAGAGGGGATGGGCCACCCCCACCTGTGACGACTCAGCTGTGTTGCAGCTGAGGCTGTGGGGGCCAGAGGTCAAGTGATAGACTGAAGAGCACTTTGCCGGTAAAAAGGCCAGCAAAGGGCTAGCAGAGCTGGAAAATGATAACGAAGGTTTTGTAGTAGAAGCTGAAACAGGGGAAGAGATTAGTTATTAAGAGACTTTCAGGCAAATGTCCTGGATAGTGAATACTACAGGGATCAGGCAGGCTCTTGCAGACAGAGCAGGGACCCAAAAAAAATGAAAGGAAAGCCCTTGTGAACTGTGGCCCATGCTGAGCAGAGAGCTCCTTTTTCTTTACTTAAGTTTTCTGTGGAGACAAGAGCTTAAAACAGACTAGTGTATGTCATTGATCGTTCCTGGGCCAATGAGTTGGACCACCAGCATACAACTTAAACTAGCCAAAAAGGCTTTGATAAAACAGTCTTTTAATGGAAAATGCTGACTGAGCTAAACCAGATTGTTTTGTGGAAATGTATTGCTTTAATAATGTTTAATGGGAAATCATTGCACCACTGTTTCAAGGTTCTGTTGTGGGAAACCTAGACTCTTCATTTGACTCTGAAATGACAAGTTTTGAAATGCCAAAACATCCTGAAGAGCAGGAAGGGATTCCATTTCTAGCCAGCTCTTTGTGCCAAACAGTTTGTGCTATTTGACTTTACCTACAAGGTTCCTTGTCACTGTGCCTGTTCTACTTCCTGCAGAATTCATACTCCACCCTCCCTGATTTTTTTTTTTCTCTTCAGAATACCATTTTGCTGGAGAAGTGTTGCAGTTACACATTTCACCCACCAGGGGCTGCTGTGGTGCCAGAAGACCAGGTGTTCAGGCACAGAAAGGAGGAGCGCAGAGGCTGATTTTCTTACAGCAACCTGCCTTGGGGGACCAGGTGAGGGGGAATGGTATGGGACAGAGTGGCACATATGGGGCTGCTGAGGGAGTCATGTAGACGAGCTCAGAAGGGCTATGGGGGGCACACTGGAGCAGGGGCATAGGTGCTAATGGGGGAACAACATTGACCAGAGACTGAATGGGAATGAGTGAAGGGATACATAAGGATGCTGGGTGGGGGATTCAGGAAGAGACAGGAACTGGCAAATGTGCAGAGTCTGCAAGGGGGAGTCTCCTTAAGTCCCTAACTACCCCTCCCCCCACAAAACAAACAAACAAACAAACAATTGTTCCATATTTCTCACCCCCTTCCAGTTTCACTCCCAGCAATTACTTTCCTCTCTGTGGGCTTCTCCATTAATTCTGACTCCCGCAAGTCTCTGTATTGCAATTTAAATGAAGTTCTGTATTAGTATGCCTAGGAAAGAATCTATTTATCAAAAACATTTCCTGAATGTTTTTTGTTGTCTACATTGTTATAGGATATTTTGAAATAAGTTACCAAAATAATTAAAATTGACATTTTGACAAAATATGCAGCATTTTAAAACAGTGTGCACAGCATTTTTAGTCTTTTGGCACAGAATGCTCCCCAAAAGCGCTATTCCTACTTAACCCCAGCCATTTTCCATTTGTAACCTTTTAGCTCAGAATTCCTCCACACACACACACCCCCAAGTACTACTCCTACTTAACCCTGGCCACTTGTCAGCTTCTCTCACAGTCTGAGGCTTTCCTCCACAGTGATCTATAAGTCCCCTCTTTCCCTCCTACACACCCCACCCTCTGCCGTGAGGCTTATTAGAAATTAGTTCATTAATGTTTGTTAGATTGAGAGCACTAAATACTTTGATTTTTTTTTAAATCCTTCATGTGTGTATATAACCTGCACACACTTCATTTGTATCCCTCCCCTTTCATGTGTCACGCCTCTTCTGTTGCAAACTGATTAGTGATGGTCTGCATGTATACAGTACCAAACACGTACCCTGCTCCTGATGGGTTTCTGGGTGCCACTGCTGTATAAATATCAAATGTATAAATACTGTCCTGTCACACTTCCATTCCCGCCCCCCATCCTTGTATACTAACTTTTAATGCCTGTCTTGCAGCAGCAGCAATTTCTACTAAATTTGCATCTAGACTTAAATATCCCTGCCTTTCTCTTCCCTTGGTTCAGGCATACACCCATGGGTGGTACTTTATAATTGATATTGTGAACCTAAATTTTCAGTCACCTAACCGCAACATGGCTTAAGGCATGAACTGATGAGTGTTTGCAGTCATAAACCAATAAAGTACCTTTCTTCCTGTTAGAGATCCTTATAGAGAATTATGCCCCAGGATCTCCCTCATTCATACTCCACCCAGCAAATAACACTGGGAGGAGGAGAAAGAAAACAAATAAATGAAGTTTAAGAATGAGAGCAGCCTTTATGTTAAGGGATGACTGTTTATTTAGGTATATTATCATGGGTATTAACTTAGTGATTTACCTCAAGCACAGCTGACACTTTCTGCATTGAACAGCAAAAGCAAATACTATTGCATAAGAGAAGAGGAAAGTACTAGTGGGTGAATTATAAATCCCTGGAATATAAAACATAGGCCCTGAACATGAAGAGGGAGTTCTGTGGCATAAGCAGCTACACAGAACACTGAAAAGTAAAACTAAAGTTTTGGGGATAGCGCATGAAAGACAAAAGGGAGCTGAAGCAGAGGCCAGAATGGAGGCAGTTTGATGTACAGCACTGGCAAAGCATAAAAGGTAGTCTTCCTCTAGGAGGGCAAAGGTGGTAGTGATTTAGTCACTAGCATCTAACAATTGTTTTGTGGCCTAAAGGAAGTTAGTTGACTATTTCAATCCAATTGATGCTAGTTGGTAGCCTGAGATTGGCCAAAAACTAAATGAGCCTAGCAATTGAACTAACCCCCCCAGAACAAAGAGGGGACATACAGGTGAACTTGCACTGTTACTGCTTATACCATACTTGTTCTGTAGCTTGAACTTCAGAGAGCCTGTGTACTACATAGTAAAATATTTTTGCACTGCCCTGAAGATTGGATAATAATCCAATCCATTTCTAAATTCTACGACTCAGTCTGTCATCTTTCACAAAAAATATTTTGTTTTTAGAAAGTGAAAGTGGGACACTATAAAATGAGCAACTTTTCACTTACCCATTATCAACAGATTACACAGCAAGTGACGCCAAGTACAAAAATGGCTATTGTCAGATGCCGATAACCAAATGTTTTCAATACATTTATATCCACTATTTAACAGCAACTAGGCATGCAATTAATTGCTCATTAGCATATACTTAGTCCAGCAGTTTTCAACCTGGGGGGGTCCGCAGATTGTCTAAGGGGTCCATAAAAGGTTACCATAGAACATTAGCTTTCAACTTATATGCCACAAAGATTTGCAAAGAGGTCCATATCTCCATTTGAAATTTTTTAGGAGTCCGCAAATGAAAAAAGGCTGAAAATCACTGCCTTAGTCTATCAACATAAATTAAGAAATTTCTGACAGAAGAAAAACATGAATTTAGTCCAAGGGTGCCATTTCAGGAGGTAGTGGGGGCAGCAGCAGTGCACTCCAGGATGCGGCTTGCTTTTCATCCTTTTCTCTGAATGCTAAAGGAGTCAGGGGAAAGTGCTTGCATTCTGTGCGTGCCTCTCACACCTGGCTGGTGAGCTCTCTTCACCAGCCAGGTGTGAGAAGCATGCACAGAATGCAAGCACTTTCCCCTGACTCTTGCTGCTCCCCCTACCCTCCCAAAATAGCGCCTCTGATGTAGTCTAAATCACCTTTCTGTATCAGTCTCTTATTTCTTATTTAGATTATAAGCCAAATGGGGCAAGGGCTGTCTTTCTGTTGTCTCTGGACAGCACCTAGCACAGTGGTCCCCAATGCGGTGCCCGCCGGGCCATTTCTGTGCGCCCGCTGAGTGATCGGGGCCAGCCCCGCCCCCAGGCACGTGGTGCATTGGCGGTGCCGGCCCCTGGGAACACAGCGTATGGGTGGCCCCACCCCCGGGGTGCACAGCACAAGGGCTGTGCTGGCCCCAGTCGCACGGCATATGGGCGGTGCTGGCCCCTGGGCAGCCCCGCTCCCGGGCGCACGGTACATGGGCTGTTTTCATATTCATTAGGCATTCTTGTCTTTGGATTTAATTAAAAACTGAACATTAGAATCACAGTTCCTAAGATTACAATCTGTTTTATATTAAGGAGTAAACAAGATTCTAGAGGGGAAAGTCTGAAATATTAGAACATAAATTGTAAAAATGTAGAAAAATTGGATGTCTTCAACCAAATTCTGTTCTAATACACCAACATTTATTCACAAATTACAGACGATAGCCTTGTTCATATTTTTCCCTCTGAACATGTTACCAGCAATACAAATAATTAGAGCTGATAGGAAATTGGAATTGCCATTCACTGGGAAATTCTAATTATGTTCATAATTTGTTTTCATCTGAGCTGGGACAAAGAGCTGAAATATCAAAAAAGAATTTTCAAGGCAAGCTTTAAAAAAATCCTGAATACAAATGCTTCATATTGTCAGTTGGTTGAAACATTCTGGGTCAGTTCAGCATTAATCTGCATCTTAACGAGCTGCCCCAGTGCATCACCAAAGTTGTAATTTGAGTTCCTCATGCCCTCTACTTTCCAGGCCAGGCCCCTAGGTCAGTCTTTGTCTCCCATACTGTATCACCACTTTGATTCCACTTGAGGGGAGACAGAGGTGCACCATGGAAGACATCATTCAGCCATATACCCCAGCCCATAGAGAATGGGGACATGAGGAACTCCCATCAGTCACTACTGCAGCTCAGGCAAGATACATATTATATGTCAAATGGACCAATACTGTTTGTTTGTTTCAGCAATCCAAATTGTTCAGCTTGGATCAACCCCCCAAAAAAAATTAGTTTTGATTTTCCTTTTGGGAAAACTGAAAAAAATTCAGCAAAAGCCCCCTGGAAAATTTCAGTTTTGGAGAAGCTGCATTTTTCCTGTAAGAACATTGATGGAAAATTATTGTAAATCAATCACCCAAGTACAGTACAATCATCTGATGATATGGAAGACATCTGAAATCATATTACTAGCACCAAAGAGGGGTTACCACCTGGGGTGCAAACTCATTGTGTCCCAGCACTGTAATATAGGGTTGTCAGATAAATGACAGCAAGCCAGCCCTGAAAGATGTAGGTCTTGAAATTTGAGAGAGCAAGTCCTCATCCAGAAATGTTTACTCTATCCTTAGAAGTTATTTTGTTTTAAATGCCTTTGTGGCTACACTCTGCATGGAAAACCTTTTTCTAACAAATGGGACTTCTACCACTTTGCTAACTACAATTATATCCCCCTAAAATTATTCACAGACACACAAACTCTTTGGACTAGGCAATGAGCATTTTGCCTGAATTAGAAAGGTAAAGGACAGTAGTATTTACTCTGTGAGTCACAGAAATAAAACGACATTAAATCAAGAAAGCGGATGCTCTAAAGTGGTTATGACTGTTTATTTAGTGTACGTGCAAAGACCCAGGATTAGGCAAGGTCTTGTGTTTGATCAGAGGATTGAACTTTTCCCTCTTAACACTTCTTTTGGGAAAGAAGCTTTAACCGATGAATAAACTGTGCAATAGGCTCATTGCCCTTTGTTAAAGCACTGTCTGGAAATTGGATACTTTGGGTAAACAAGTGTGTTCCCTTTCCCATCCTAGCCATTCTTTCCAATAGCATGTACAGTTATGTCTTCCTAGCCAAATTTTGTTCCTTTACCAAATTAGGCCATCTTCTTTGTCAATTACTGCTCTTTTATCATTGACTCTTTTAAACTTTCAGTTAGGATGGCGGGGGGGGGGGGGAGGCAAGTCACAACTGCAGAAGTATTCATAAGGGAACCAATATAAAAGGGGCGGGAGTACCATTCATAATAAAAACCAGTGGAGAAACAAGAAAAGGAGTGATTGAGTGGTCCAGGGGATTGGATATAGTGCCTTTCATTTCCACTGTTACCCATCAGATGGGTGTTCATCAGCCTAAAAGAACTAAGTGATCAAAATCCAGTAGCCCGGTGGCCACATAAAACCCGCCCACTACTAGCAATCTCAGCAGAAAGACTATTAATTGAATGGTGCAGAGCGCAAGCTGCCCTCTTGCCTGGATGCCCCAGCCCAGTTGGAGCTGAAGCAAACTGGTGTTATGGGGAAGCTTCCATTGTCACTGCCTGAACTGTACACACTGCTGTTAATACACAGAGGCTACGTCTACACTGGCGCGATCTTGCGCAAAAATTCTTTAGTGCAAGAATTCTTGCGTTAAAGTAGTTGCACAGGAGAGCGCCTACGTTGGGCGGGACTCATTGTCAGAGCGATGTGCTTTTGTGCAAGAGAGCGTCTACATTGGCGGGACGCTCTTGCGCAAAAGCAGGAGCCCGGAACCACTTTGGAGAGGGCAAAAGGGCACTAGCCCTTTCCAGGGGCGGGGGCTGGAGCTCCTTTGAGACACGTGCTTAAAGGGATCTCCCTGGACAGCCGTTTCTCTCCTGCTGCGTGCTTTAGGACCTCTTGCAGGGACTGACAGCCGTAGCAGTTTTAGTTGTGGTTGCCCTCTGCCTTCTTGGACACCACAGCTTGTGCCCTAGTGCCATTTGCTGATTTTTTGCTGTCAGCTCTTTTGTTGTGCCATGGAGCCAGGGGTGGCCTTGTGCCTGCTCTGGCCCCTTCCAGCCATTTTGGAGTGCCTGCCGCTGCTGCTCCATGCTGCTGCACTCGTCGTCCAGGACCTCGAAGCGCAGGTCGCTCTGGACTCCCTCACCAGGGAGGCAGTGGCGTCCCTGTGGCATCCTCACCCCACCGTGGAGAGGCCATTGTGGAGACTGGACACCAGTACTGACTGGTGGGACCGGCTGGTCCTGGGGCAATGGGACGACCAGCAATGGCTCCAGAACTTTTGCATGCGAAAGCAGACGTTCCTGGAGCTATGTGCCTGGCTCGCCCCTGCGCTCCAGAGAAGCACCACCCGGCTGCGGGCACCCATCCCCGTGGACAAGAGGGTCGCCATTGCCATCTGGAAGCTGGCCTCCCCGGACAGCTACCGATCGGTGGCACACCAGTTCGGGGTGGGCAGATCCACCGTCGGTGCTGTCGTCATGCAGGTAAGTCCTGAAGGAGGGGCGGGGGGAGGGTGCTGCACTCCATGCCCAGGGGCAGGCAAGACTCCAGGCTGGGGCGATGGGGAATGCCCCGTCACCCAGGGGTTTGGACCATCCCTCCCTTGCACAGGCCTGCTGGTGGGGGGAGGGGGTGACCCGTGGGGCAAGGGGGCCCTGGTGTGTGTGAGGACAGAGGGCATCACGGAGGGGTGGGAACCCCCCAAGGGAGCATGCACTCACCCTGCCTTATGTGATGCGTTTCCCTGTGTTTCTGTGCACCCTTCTGCAGGTCGTCCATGCCATCAATGATGTCCTGCTCCAGCGAGTCATCCGCCTGCGGGACGTGGAGGCTACGGTGGCCAGCTTCACTGCCCTGGGGTTCCCCAACTGCGGGGGAGCCCTAGATGCAACCCACATCCCCGTCTGTGCCCTGGAGCATAGAGCGGCCCATTTCATAAACCGCAAGGGGTACTTCTCCATCGTGCTTCAGGCCCTCGTGGACCACCGTGGCCACTTCATGGACATTTATGCGGGCTGGTCTGGCAGGGCACACAACGCCCGCATTCTATGACACTCCTGCCTGTTTTGCAGGCTGGAGGCGGGCACTTTCTTCCCCCAGCAGGAATTTACTGTTGGGAACGTGCCCATGCCTACATGTATTGTGGGGGACGCGGCCTACCCCCTGCTGGCCTGGTTGATGTGGCTCTACGCAGGGCGGACAGACCACGACCGGGCACAGTTCAACGACCGCCTCAACCGGGCCCGCAACCAGGTGGAGTGCGCCTTCGGCCATCTGAAAGCCTAGTTTCGTTGTTTGCTCACCCGTCTGGAGATGGGTGAGCGGAACGTCCCCGAGGTAGTGGCTGCGTGCTGTGTGCTCCACAACATCGTGGAGCGGAAGGGGGAGGCCTTCCTACTGGCATGGATGGCAGGCGAGGGCCAGGCCTTCGAACAGCCCCGCACAGCTGCCATCCGCCAGGCACACCATGATGGGGTGCGCATACGGGAGGCCCTGACGGAGCTGTTCTCCCAGGCCCCACAGTAGGGTCGCCTCCGTCTCCCTTTACATCTCCCTCCCATCCCCAACCCTTCCCTCCCCTTACCTCCCAATAAACAACACAGTTTTTTGTGGAAAACAACGCATTGAACTTTTTATTTACAATGGGGACGTCGGGTGGGAGGAGGGAGGGGGCTCTGAACTGGGAGGGGGAGGAGGGAGCTACTGCTGGGAGGGGTGGCCCCTGCGACTGCCTCTGCAGGGGCAGACCACTACATGGCGTTCAGGCCGCATCGGGGCAGGCAGCACGGGGAGGTGGGCAGGATGGGGTGCACCAGGAGGGGGCATGGCGGGAGCAGGAGGGGCAGCAGGAGGGGGCACGGGCATTGGCATGGGAGGGATGGGAGGTGCATGGGGCAATGCCATCCCATAGTGCACAGCGTACCTGAGATGTGCAGTGAGGGTGGTGACAGCATCACAGATGCACTCACACTGAGCCTGGAAGCGCCCCCAGGCCTGCTGGCACCACTCCAGGTCAGCATCAACCTGGCATGTGATTGCCGCCTCGATCCTCTTGACGGCCTGTACGTGCGGCTGGAGGAGTTGGTCCCGCTGCCGGATCTGCCGGCTTGGTGCCTAGGTGGTTGGGGGTGCTGCTGCTGCCACAGGGCTAGAAGGTCCCTCGCTCCTGCTTGGTCCCGCTGAAGGGAACAGAGGAAAGGATGGGTCAGTCAGGCAGCCCGGCCACCGTCCCTGCACTCCATGCCTTCCGCCCGAGCCCAGGTGACACCACAGTACTGTGTCTTGGGCCCATTCATTCCCCCGTGTGTTGTATGTTTGCGTACAGGGCCGCCCCCAGAGTAGGGTGCTCCTCCATGTATTGTAACCACTGGTCTTTGTCCTGGCCCCTTGGCGTGTGTTGTGTTAATCTGTGGAACTCCCTGCCGGGGGAGGCTGAGAAACTTTGGGCTAATCAATGGTGTTTGACAGGGAGCAAGATGAATCCCCACACAGTGCCTGGGAGCACATATGGCAGACATGGTCTGGGCTCTCAGATCCCCATCACGTGGATGTCTCCTAGACGGAACCAGGAGTGACTGGGGAGTGTACCATCCTTGCAGTGAAACTCAGGTGGCCCTAGGGCCGGCCCGAGCACTTCTCCCCTCCCCGTCCCGCTAGCCCTCACACACGTAGCCCAGGGACATGTGTGGCCGCGTGCGGGACTTCCCTCGGGGGGGGCCAATCAAGGCACCGGGAACAGGCGAGGGGCTCAGTGGGGGCCACGCTCACAGGGCTGTGTCGCTGCAGTTTTCCCAGGAGCAACTGGCTGTATTGCACAGCCAGGCATGAACAGTGTGCTGCACCCTTCGGGAGGTGTGGGCTCTGGCCTGAGCCCCTGGGGCCCTGGCTGGTTCCAGCTGGCATCCACCCTCCCCCCTGGTCCGGATGCGTGTGAGCAGCACAGTCCCAGGCGTGCCCTGGAGCTGCCTGCCGCGGCCACATGCCGCTCGGTCACCAGGCTGCACGCGGTTGCACATGCTGCATACAGGGTATGGTACACAGATTGCAGCTCACGCTGCCTTGAGTGACGCTCCCTCCCCCTCCCTCCCGGGTGCCTGGCTCCCCCCTGCCCTTGTGAGTGCAAAGTGCAACACTCACCAGTGGATCCTTCCCCGGCCTCCGACAACGCACGGGAGACGTCCGGGCTGCCTGATAGCATTTCCAGCTGCAGGGTGATGGTGCTCCCCGGTCCTCCTCTGACCCGGTGGGCAGCTCCGCCTCACTGTGCCTGGTGATGGGGGGGCACCTGCTGGTGTCAACGGGCACCGAGGGTCCCTGGGGTGCCACCTCACCCAGGATGGCATGGGGGCAGCTGTCGGCTCCTGCTCTCTGGCCCTCGCTGGCCCGGACATAGCCCAGGCGCAGCTCCTTGACTTTAGCTCGGACCTGTTTGAGGGTCTGGGCTGGATGGCCCTGGTGGGATAGCACCTGGGCCACGCAGTGGAAGATGTCCACATTCCTCTGACGGGCACAGGTGTCATAGAGGGCCTCGATCTCCCCTAGGGACCAGGAAGGGGCGCACCTCTTTGTGTCCCTTGGGGCCTCCTGCACTGGGGGTGCAGGTTGCTGCTCCCCCCCGGAGCGGCCATTCTGGGTGGTCTGGTGTCTTGAAAAAGGAGCAGAGCCGCGCAGCAGAGCTCGGTGGCAGAGGTGCTTCTGCCACGTGGCCTCTGCAGGCTGCGTGTGCCTTTAAGGGGGCTCAGGATACCAGGAAGTCCGGAGCGGTGACCGCGCTTATGGAGCATCCAAGCAGCCACTAGGGCTTTTTTCCATTTGGATGGCACTTGCGCAAAATCTCTTGGCTGCCTGTCTACGCTGGCCTCTTGTGCAAGAACAGTTGCACAAGAGGGCTTATTCCTGAGCAGGAACATCAGAGTTCTTGCACAAGAAGCCCTGATTTCATACATTAGAACGTCAGTTTACTTGCACAAGAACACGCGGCCAGTGTAGACAGGCAGCAAGTTTCTGCGGAAGAGCGGCCGCTTTTGCACGAGATCACGCCAGCGTAGACACAGCCAGAGTGTAATCTTCTGGGGTATCCATTTACCACTGCTGCAAGAGCAGTGAATCTCTGATGCTGGAGGCCCACAGTGAATCTCTGGTGCCCTATCTACTCATATGTATTGCGCCTGCTGTTTTATTAAAATTGGTGTTCAGTCCCTGCTATGTTGATCTATATTGCTTCTGTAAGGGCCTCTATTGGGTAGCAAATAAATACAATCATTGTATATGCAATACAAGGTGCTATATAAAGTCACTAGGACTATATGGGAGTAGTCACATCTGCACAAGATTGAAGTTTTGGGCTGGAGAACAACAATTCTTGGGGGGGGGGGGGGGGAGGGAAGAAACTGTATTAAGGGGTTGCTAGAAAGTGGTAATATGTACCAAGTGCCAGAAAGGAGAAAATAGGAAGCAGGCAAAGAATTCTTCCAGAGAAAATAAATTACTCAGTATCCTGGTACACAAACAGCAACTAATACTCAACTGCATACATTGTGTGTCATTGTTCAAGAGCAAACATGCTTTTAAGGAAACAGACAAGACAAATATCTCCACCTACCAGAGGAAGAATGCTGTAACAGAGGTAAGGATCATACCCTGACTCCCTCACAATTGTTTCCTTTGTCCTAGGTCAGAGGCTATATTCTTTTCTACAATGCTATAAATCCAGGTTATTTTTCAGCCTTTCATACATTCCATGTTGGAGGCCCACTCTCCCAATTCTTTCTGTCTTATTCATCATGACAAGCATCTTTATCTTTTAATGTATGGTTCTGTGTAAAACTGTCTTTCCCTCATCTTCTAGAACCTTGTTCTGATTATCTGACATGCAGGTGTGTTATTGAAGGGTATATGTGGCAAAAACAGACCTCTGACATAAGGAGGTAATAAAAAGGTAGTTGTTCCACCTATACATCATAGGTAGGGAAAAAGCTGCGTTTTTTCTTTAAAGCAGGCATGGAACACTTAACAATCTAAGGGTAAAGGATATAAGGCCACTAGGCTAGGGCTGAAAATTGATACACTGACTTTGTACATTAGGAAAAACTCATTGGATGTATATTTTGTAATCTGATCTACTGTTGGGGGAAGAACAACATGCTGGGCAAATTCTACTTTGTCCACCTATGTAACCCCAATGCCTTCAGCACAGTGGCAGAAGCGTAAATGCAAACAGATTTTCTCTCAATGTGTTACAAGTAGTAACTAAGTAAAAGACGACAAATACAAAATGTAAGATTGACAGTACTAAAGAAAGCCTTTTATTAACCCCTGTAATTGGTGCACCAACAGCAAAACATGCTTGCTTTAGCTAATGTGTCTCACCTTTTACCTGCAGGGACTGCTCAAAGGTCTAGTGCAGTTTTCGTGCCTATGCAATTCATGACCACTTTGCTGAGACTTACAGCCCAAGTACAGTGCCAACCATGATGTTTGGCTTCATGATGGCTGGAAGGAACAGGACTGAAACACCAATTAATTTCACATAAGGAACTAGGGAATCATCATGAGGCAGTGTCTTTCAGACAACCCTAACCTGGGTAAGATTCAATCAGGTTCCAAGCCATCCAGTCTGTATTCAGTTGGCTACGCTAATTATCATCAGAAGTGATGAATCATGAACCACAAGTGAGAGAAGACATTTCTGCCAAAGAAATCAGAGCCACTTCATTACCAGCTATTTTTTTGAGCTCCCCTCATGTTATTCCATATGTGAAGTTGTGCAAGTTAAAGCTGTGTTCTTAAATATAAAAAAGTCACACATTTGTAAAGGTTAAAAGCATTCTTCACCATGTGAACTTTCAAAATGCTATATTAGGCATGGTGCCCATAGCCCTTCTTTAATTCAAGCATTACAGCCAAAAACAAGTCTGGGAGAGGTGGGGAGGGGATAACCCCATGCTATTTTGGAATCAGGGAGACTAAGTTTAAGTGAACTGCTTTGTAGTCCTACAGTTTTGTCTCAATCTCATTATGAAGTTCAACACACCATTGCAAACTATTGCAGTGCCCTTCATTATTGAAGCAGACCTCATACTCTTACCTAGTAATTTCTCTTCAAGGTCAAATGCTTCTGAAAGGAGATCCCACCAGTGCCAATAAGCAAGGTCATCTACCCCAGGTTATCCAAAAGGTTAATTAGAAAAAAGTGAAAGCTGAATGCATTCACTGACTGCCTACCTGTAAACAAGCTGATCATTGTGTTGAACCCTTAACTTGGATCTACCTATACTCCTTTCTGCCATCCCACAAAGCAAAAACTAAGATGGTAACAGCTCATGTGTATGCACTGATTTCACTCCCTGTTCCCCTCTCTCAACTCATCAAAAATTTCCTATCATGGACTAACTTTGTTTGCCGAGTCTGCAAGTCTGAGGCTACATCTAGACTGCAGGCTTATTGCACAAAAAGCTTTTATCAGAAGAGATGTTCTGCAAAAATGTAATGCACAAGAGCGCATCCACACTGCAAAAGCGATGCGCTTTTGTGAAAGAGAGCGTCCAGACTGCATTGATGCTCTCTTGAAAGTAAGCACTGATTGGTATGCACAGAATGGCCACCAAGGCACCTGTGCTTTTTCCTCTTTTTGTGCAAAACCCCCCTCTTCTCTGTCCACTCTTTTGCAAAAGAACTCTTTTGCAAAAAGGCTTCTCCCTTGTAGAAAGAGGAATACCAATTGCACAAAAACTCCTCCTTTCAATTCTCTTGCGCAAAAACACGCTTGAGGTGTGGACACTCTGAGTTTTGCAGAAAAATGGTCGTTTTTCTGCAAAAACTCTGTACTATAGACATAGCATGAGGGGTGCAGGAATGGGCATGCATAGTTCTGCTCGAAATGTGTATTGTGGATGTGCACCATTGCTATAACAATATCTAGCTTTATACATCCCAGTCCATTTTACTGTGTCCATTTCAAACATCCAGGTAGCTATTACTACATCAGACACCACATTTAAAGGTTGATCAGTAATAAAATTTAAAAGTATACCCAAAAACAAATACCCAGAAAAAGTTAAAATCATGTGTAGCACGAAAAAATGTTACATTTTGATAAAGAATCCCACAATTTGTGCTAGTTCAGCTTCTCTCCTGATCCAGAGCTACAGATGGAGGGCAGTGTGTGGGCCATTGTCAGTGACCTTAAGGAAGGTCAGCCTCAAAAGATGAGTGTTACATATTTCCTGAAGTAGATAAGACTCAGGGTTATCTCCAGTATGAGTTCAACAGCTAAGATACTTCTCAAGTCTCCTGTTTTACAGTTGGCTCCATCATTTGTATCATTGCAGTTGACCTCAGCTGTCATGGTGGGTTGTGGAGAAATAGTCTAGAAATAACTAGCCTGCCACATTCAGGGCTTTAAAAACAAGGAAAATACCTAAAAGCAAATCTGAAACTGGATCAGAAATCTGTAAAAATGATAGATCACTAACACAATGTGCCATCTTGGGATCACTCTGCTTTAGAACGCACTGTCCCCTGATCACCCAAACACAGCTTTCACACTCCTCTTCCCTTCAATCCCAAATAAAGGGATATGCAATGAAGACCTTTTCCATTTTAACATTCATAATTGTTACTGAGGCTTTCAGGCATCAGTTTTAGAAGCTATTTTCACTCTGGCATCATTTGCATGAGTTATCCAAACCTGAGGAGGAAACCAATCTCTGGCCAAACCTGTGGGATTAACCAAAAGGTCATCTTAATCAGGTTTTTGTAACAAACATATTGCATCTTCCAGTCCAGAGGATTCTGCTTGTAACTGGTATTTCTTCTAGACACCAAGAGCCTGGTAAAGAAGATTGTCATCTGGTATTAGTGCTGATGCTTTACAAAAAGCTAGAGAGTTTAATTCTGCCAGAGATCAGAGGCTGAGCTAGAATATGTTTGTATCATTCAGCTGGCAAGAGCCACCTTCCCACACCCACCCCACCCACTTGTTTTTCAGAAGTATTAGAAGCACGAAGTCAGTGTCACCTGCCACTGTGACTGTACTTCTGTTGGCATGATCTGGAGGCAGGAGAGCAGCAGAGAATGATGCAGAAATAATGGAGCACTTCACATTCACACAAACACTGGATAAAAATTCAACAGGCAGAAAAGTCAGGATCCAGAGGTGGCACAATGGTTCTCAGCACAATTCACTTCGTTCTGGAGATCAGACAATTGTGGAAAGGGCAGAGACTATGGTCTGCGAGGAACCAGCTCAGCAGATAACACATTTAAACTTTTCATCTCCATTTCATTTTAATTGTAAAAGATGCAGTAACCTCCATGTAGTCACTGACTCATGTAGCTAGCTAAGAATTTCTAGAATACCCATCACAGTGGTAAACCAGAGGCCAGATACAACAATATAAGTAGTAGCTTTCCTATCCAGGAATGGACAATTTCCTCCTAAGTGAGCACATTGCTAGGATGGTTCTGGAGAAATGTAAGGAAAGGCAATAATTTCACTAGCCATTTTATAGGAGACAGTCCACAAACAAAAAACAGCATTGAGCCCCGAAGAGTTGAAACCTGAGTTCTGCCTCCACCATCCAGGTTCTCACTCCCTATCACCTTGGAATCATATGCAGGAATTTCATTGTATTTAGAGCTATAGCTTATAATCAAACCAGCATCCTTTTTACTTGGATTATTTTTATCAGATATGGCAATAATGAAACTCATGGCTGCTCTGATCGCTAATCCAGCATTACAACATAAGAGAACGCCTTACACTATTCCACCCTCGCTGGAATGGAGACTTCTGGACTTCTCCTCCAGAAATTAGAAGTGTCTACAGTACAACACCCTCACCCTCTAAATCAGTGGTCACCAACCAGTAGATTAGGATCTAATGATAGATCCTAGAGCTGTGGTTCTCAACTGGTGGGCCATGGTGACTTTTTCGGTGGTCCACAGGAACATTGTCCAAAGTCACATGGGCGTGGGCAGGCACCAAAAATCTGTTAGTAAGGAATAAATTTCAAACCAAAATGTTCATTGTCTGCTCTTTTTTATCATGTCTCAAAAAGGAGGTGGCCCACGAAAATTTTTTGATTGGCCCAGTGGTCGGTGGACTGAAACAAGTTGAGAACCACTATCCTAGAGCCTCTGACAGGTGATCCTGACTGGTTTGGCAGGGAGGCTGTCAAGTGCTGGCACTTCAGCTGCCTCCTCCCCCGACCCCGGCCATGCTTCTCCTGCCCTCTGCCTTGGAGCTGCCCCCCCCGGGAGCCTCCTGCTTCCTGTACAAGGTTGGGGAAGGCAAAAAAGGGGGTGCTTATGCCAGGATGTCCCTCTCCCTCCACCCACATACCCTGTCTCCACAGAGCAGGGGGATACCACAGGACTCGGGATGAAGGGAAATTGCTAGCAGCTGTTCCTATGTTTGAACATACTCTGCATACTTAAATGGGCAAGTGAATCTCTGTCATACACTCACACTGATCATCTCTGTCACTCACAAAAACACACTGTGTTCCACACTCACTTCCCGACCCAGCATACTTCTGTTGCTATTATTGCTACTTTTGCTTCTTT
The DNA here is from genome assembly GCA_032595735.1 of Pelochelys cantorii. NCBI lineage: Eukaryota > Metazoa > Chordata > Testudines > Trionychidae > Pelochelys > Pelochelys cantorii. Next base: position 244,529,726 of record CM064326.1, read on the forward strand.
CAAAGTGTGTTATTTCAGATCTTTGCCTGGTCTGTGCATTTCATCATTTTTATTTATTTCTTATACTTAAATTTAATTCTTTGAGTAGTGAGTTCTAACATGCCTAACCTGTCATGGCAGGAGTAATTAATCCCCATGATAATTTTAAAAAATATATAACAGAACTAATTTTTTGGTTTCTACTGGTGATGCACATCTGCACATCACCTCGAAATTGGTGCACATAACAAAATTAATTCCCTCTATTTCCATCCATGGGCAGAACACTGGCCGGGAGTCTCCTAGAATAGAACCCACTTTCCTGCAATCCAGCAGTGCAGCAGGTCCAAGAGAGACTCCCCCAGCCCTGGCCCTGTGCTGCTCCTGGAAGCATCTGAAAGCATCTGGGGAAGGCAGGACAGGGGATCCTCACTAGGCATGTAATAGTGTAGTTGATTAACCGATAAGCAAAAGCTTATAGGTTAATGCTATAGACTACATGCATTTCCCTTTCCCTCCCCTCCCCGCCAGTAAATTTTTAGCAGGTTGGCCAGCATCCTGGCTGAGTCCTGGCCTGCACTGGGACTGGGACCTACCCCTGCTGCGGCTCTGCATTTAAAGTGTATTAGGAGCCAGGCAGCCCAACTCAGTTCCAGCTCATGCTGTGCCCGGGAGCTCAGACCCGCCCCCCTGGACAGGGGCTGCTGCTGTACCAGAGGCAGCAGCGCAGGGAAGTAGGCAGCCAGCCTGCGCAAGGAGCTGGTTTTGAAACTGATACAGAGGCAGCAGCGCAGAGTGACAGGGGGCTCCTTGGGAGTGGGGCCAGATTGCACTGGCTGCCAACCCCATGCCCGGGGACTATAGACTAGTCGAGTAACCAATAAGAATTCATGAGATTAATCGACTATTCAATTAACTGATATTTAACATCCCTAGTCCCCTCACGCTGCCCTTGCCTGCAAGTATCCTCCCCGCCCAACAACTCCCATTGACTGGGAACAGGGTACCATGGCCAGTGTGGGACATGTGAGCAGTGCCTGCAGATGGGGGGAGAGGTAGCAGCATGTGAAACTACCTGCCCTTCCCCGCTCAGAGCTGCTGCTGGACATGACAGCAGCTTTCAGGAGTGGTGCAGGGCCAAGCCTGCCTTAGCTCTATTTCATCACCTTAGGTGGCTCCTAGCTGGAGCCTGAATCCTGAATCCCCATCTACCCCGAGCCCTTCCTACACCCAGACTCCTTCCCACAGCCTACACCCTAACCCCCTACCTCAGGCTCAGCTCGTAGGCCCCTCCCACATACCAAACCCCTTGATCCAAGACCAGAGCCTGCACCCTACTCCCCTGCCTCAGCCTGGTGAAAGTGAGTGAAAATGGGGGAAGGAAGAGGGGATGGAAAGAGCAGGGAAGGCCTCCGAGAAGGGGTGGGGAAGAAGGCAGAGCATGGGTATTTTGGTTTGAGGTAAGATCCTGGATTACACTTAAATTCAAAAAGTAATCTTGTGCTTAAAAAGGTTGGAGACCACTGCTCTAAACAGAGAAACAGTGGAAGGAAGTTGTTCAGTGGTGCACTTACAGCTCCGCCTAGTGGATAAAAATAGGGTACAGATTTAAATAAATTTTCCAGGGACTGGAATTAAAACTGTAACTAAGGATTATGGCATCCTCTGATATGTACAGTCTGAAAATGCCCAGGAAACAAAGACAGGCAACATATAATCATAAATATATTGACTCAAACTGATACAACCCCAAGGGCTGCCCCGTACGATAGAACAGAGAAGTACTAACAAACATATTCAGAAGCCAAAGCCTGATGAAGAAAAAACCCCCAAAAATATACACTTGTTCCTCTATTTATATAAAAGGGTGTTTTAATTTGTTTACAGAAAACACAGCATATGCATGATTTTAGAATTAGGAAATACTGTAAAATGAAAGGAATAGCAGGGGCTGGGTTCCAAGCACTAAACATCTCACACCTTCTCTTTGACTTGGTCACTCAGAAAAATAATGTTATCTGAAAAGAAATACAACAGAAGTTTATTTTCAGATCAGATAGTATTGTGTCTTACTGCGTATCATTATGTCCACACAAACACACACACGCTACTTTGTAGGGAAGTTAAAAATAAAATCCAGGGGCTTGTACTTTTTCAGTATCCAGAACAAATATCCCGTGAAATATAACATTGATGGATACAGATGCTTCTCTAGTTTTCCCCTAGGCAAAAGACCCTTTTTCAAGGTGAATATGGGTATTTTCAAGCATATGTCCACAAGCTTCTAGCAGGGTTAATGGACAAATATATCCTTAGAAGCAGGGTGTTTTTTTTTTTTTAAATTGAGATTTGTCCCTTTCATAAATTTATCGTTATGAGAATTTCCTGTTTACGCTGAACATCCCAAAATGCAAAGAGCTGATGATATCACACCTTCTCCCCTCCCCACAATCCGTATGAAGCAGAAAGTCTGCCTATGGGACTAAGGGAAGTCTACAATTAACTTCCAATGGTCTCCTAAATTCTCAATAGCCTATTTTAAAGAGTTACTAAAAGAAAAAAATTAGAGAGCCACTGAAAGAAAAGGAGACTTGCCATATCCCTACAGGCAGGCTCTCTGAAAGCGTGCCAATGACGGGCCAATATCAACAGTGCAGTGCAAGCTAGGACATCTAAACAAGTGGGTTTATGACTGTAAGAAGACTGCATGCTGGCCAAACGTAAAAATAAAAGTGCATGTTTTGTTCATCTCTAGTCTAGCTTTCTATATATAGTTTTGAAATAAGAATGTTTCCTATATATTTCATTCTTTTTCACCCCATTGCTAAAAACAAAATCCCTGAAGTCTCAGGATACTGATTTCTCCAGTAAGAGAGAGAATTAAAAAGAAAAAAAATCACTGCCATTTAGAGAAACAAACAGGAGTCTCTGAATTTTCCATCTTTCTTCATGACTATTCTAGCCCAAGGAACCAGTGTGCTCCCTCCCTTTTTTCTGTTGTTCTTGAACACCTCACTCCTGCTTTCCAAATTCCCCTAGTTATATCCAAACGACACTCCTTTCACTGGGAGAAGGCTTTCTTAACATTTAGTGGAAAGCCTGAAATCAAAGCCTTAGACAGAAAAATGGTCCCGGCTGAAGTTGAGATTGAACTTTTCAACAAGGCTCATTTTGTACAACAATTTACATGCCCAACTCTCTCTGCAAAGGGCCAGCCTAGAGAAAATGCAAAACACCCACAGGCTACAATTTAGTGGTTTGTGTCAGCAAGTTTTTCTGCAATCCACGAGTGTTTGCTACCTATTTCCTTCCTCATTGTTCTTATAAACTGTGTTAGATGACTCCTGCTGGTACAGACCAGGAACTAAAAATACAACCATAAATACATTATCTCAAAATCACAAATTATAACATTTGGAAATAAGAAGTGGAGGGAGGATAAACCATGTTTTATTTCTTTGTTTCCCTTCCCTTGTGCAGATGGCAAAACAAGATGGTTTGACTTATAAAGTTTGTTACCTGCTATGATTGTTGTGGCCTGCCGCCTCACATTGTTTTTATCTGTATATTCACCGTAGTCTATCTTCCCTTCCACATAGATTCGAGCACTAATATGAACATAGGAATTCAGTTCATAGACAGTAGAATACATCATTATTTTTATGCTATAAATTGTCTATTAAAAGTTCAGAGATCTCGTCTCATTTGTCTGTAGTATTTGAGCACTAAATTCTTGAAGCAGGACATGATTCTGTTTTAACATTTACAGGTTGAACCTCTCTAAACCGAGACTCTCTGGTCCGGCAATATCCGTGCTCCAGCAAGACCACTGATGTTCCAGGCCCAGAGAGTCCCGGTGGAGGGCTGGCGGCTGGGAGCCGCAGCGGGCTGCAGCAGGGCTGATGGCAGCTCAGGGAAGGGGGGGGAAGAGACCGGTAGCAGGGGCTTAGAAGTGGCCTCCCTTGGTCCGGCAAAATCTCTCATCCAGGACCAATCAGGTCCTGAGGGTACCAGACCAGGGAGGTCCAACCTATACATTGAACCACCCCCACTATGCCTGTTTCCCATTAAATTAACTGATTGTTAAGGCATTCAATCTCCAAGCACTCTTTTTACCCCACTTACCCCTTCTTCACATACTGGTATGCCACATCTCTTAGGCCTGGCCTAAAGACAGAGATCCTGTGCCACGTTGTCTTCTGGGTGATATCACCTATGTTACATAAAAGGAAGAATAAGGAGTTGCACATGTGCTGAAGGATGCCGTGTCCTCTCTCTAATACAACAAACCGTGGAAGATTTGTTTCAACACTTAAGTGCTCCTCAGCTAAGACGTCAGGTGACTGATCGGAGAAATGGAAATGTACTGGCATTCATACTTTCCATACATTCCACTCCCCTTCCTTTCAGGGCCAGAAATAGGGATGTCAACAAAAAGTTGACTAGATGTTTAACCAATAACCCTAAGCTTATCACTTCATCTTGTCGACTACTCGCATTCAACCCCTTGTTGCCTTTGTACCAAAGGCAGCAAGGGGTGGGGAAGCAGGAGCTGGTGCTGGGGGGAGCCAGTTCCCCCCACCACTGGCTCCACAGTGCCGCTTCCCAGCCCCACTTCTGCCTCTATGAGAAGCAGCAGCGGGGAGGGGAGGGGCAGGAGAAGCTGGCTCATGGTAGCAGCCCCTGTCCACAAGGGGTCCAAGTTCCCCACGGACAGTGGCTGCTCCACCTCTCCTGGAGCAGCCTCTGCCCATGGCAGGCCCACAGAGCTGCCTCCCCCCCCCCCCCATCGGCTCCACAGTGTCACCTCCCTGCCCCACTGCTGCCTCTATGAGAGGCAGCAGCAAGGGGGAGGGGCAGGGAAGGCTGCTTCATGGCAGCAGCCCCTGTCTGCAGGAGGTTCGAGCTCCCTCAGGACAGTGTCTACTCCACAACTTCCAGAGCAGCCTCTGTCCCATTGGGAGCTCTGACCCCGCACAGACAGGGGATGCTGCCATCCTGTGCTGCTGCCTCTGTATCAGAGGCAGCAGCACAGGGAAGCAAGTAGCCAGTCTGTGGTGGGAGCTGGTTTTTAAACTGGCTCTCCTCAGAGACCGGCTCCCCCTGCCACCCTCCACTGCTGCTTCTATATCAGAGGCAGCAGCGCAGGGTAGCAGGGGGCTCCCTGGAGTGGGGCCGGGGACACTGGCTGCCAACCCTGCCCCCAGGGACAATTGAACAGTCGTGTAACTGACAATATTTTGTGTGGTTACACGATTATTAAATTATACGATAGCTAACATTCCTAGCCAGAAACACCATGCAACATGATACAAATATAATGAGAGCACATATATTGTGTAATTTTGCTTAGAAGTCCTGGCTCATTTTACATGTAATTATTTCTCCCTGTAGCCTACACATTGTAAACAAGTGAGGAAATAAGTAAGCAATTACAAATTGAAAGTGGCATCTAAATAAAGACACAGTCATTATTTCATCTCCAGTGGGAGGTAAAGGGAGAACAGAACCTACTCTACCCCCACAAGTCTAAGTAAAATGATGAATATATAATAACTGGAGGCTTCCTTCATCCTTCTTAAAAAAGTCTTCCACAAATCTCTGTTCAACAGATGGCTTTGATAAATAGTCAAGTACTTCCTTGATATCCATGATAAGCAAGCTCCTCGGCCAGTATAAATTAGCTTAACTCCATTGGCTTCTACATCAGCAAAGGGTCTGGATTGATATTATTTAATGTTAAAACAGCTTTACCACGTTTAAAAGCACATTATTCCACTCCAATAACCACAGAGACTCACCTGCCTGGAACACCTCACTTTCCCCTGATCGCCACATCTCATTGGTTGCAAGAGAAAAAATTGTAACAGGATTTTTCCCTTCCACTTGCCTCATAACTGGATCCTGTCCTACTCGACCAAGTAACTGGATACGATTCAGGGCTGAAATGCAGGGGACAGAAAATATCAGACTAAATACCAAAAGCAAAAAGACATATCCTCGAAAGAGTTAAAGATCACTACTTCAGGATGACTAGACTGATCCCAAGAACATTTGCATGGATAAACTGCAGCTTTTCTAACTTTATAAGTTAGAAGTTAGGATAGTAGCTTGTCATAAAAAACCCCAAGGAATCCAGATTCTCTGACTTCTGATACCTATGCAAGTGCTGGCCAACATCAATGAGGAGCCCTCTTTACGGGGGGCGAAGTATCTGCTCGCACTGTTCATTTTCTTTGACTCTTATCTTAATGGTTTTTTAAGTATTCGAGTATTTAAGTATTTTTAAAAATGAAATTTTGACTTCTGTATATTTACCGTAACAAAGTTGCAATAATTCTTTCCCCCCCATCATTATAACAAGCCTTAGTCAAAGCTAAATACCTTAAAGTTGTTTCAATGATTACTACCTTTTTTCACTTCAATTCCAAAAAGGTTTTAAACAGCCAACATCTGACTGACCTCTATAGTTAGTATCAAATTCTTTATTCCATTTCTTTTACTGCTTTGTTACCCCCACTCAATGCATCATATATAAAATTAGAATGTATGTTGTAAGGGGTGTTAATAGTTGTGCCATGAAGTGCCCAGCACAAGTTTGGGCACCATAAAATAATAAATTATTATTTACTAGCAGCTTTCTGCCCTGTATCTTTACTGGTTGGATCATATAACAAGAAACACTTCTGAAGACATCAGTACAGAAACAAGATCACATAAAATAAAGCATTAGGTTTCCCTTAAGAGGTTAACAGCCACATGACTAAAAAGTCAGAATGAAATCAGACATTACACAAGTAAAAAGTAAAAGCTGATAATGATTCCTGAAGAAAAATGAAAAATGTTCTTGTTCTTTCACAATCGTAATAGAAACACATAACATTTCTTAAAGACACCACACTCTTGACTGCAGAAATGAAGAGGACTGAATGAGCATGGAGATGGAATTTACTCTCACTCTTTGCAGAAGAGCATTTGATGGTCACTCAGGGGAAGCAGATGTCTATCCTGACTTTTTTTACATGCTTATCACCATGGTTTCCAAGTGCTTATACTTATACAGGAGCCTCTTCTGTGAGCAAGGGACATAATATATCTCTGGACAGACCAACCAGGTATATTTCACTAGCACTAACGTTCTCAAATGAACAGCTACTTACATCTTTCAAGTATCATGGAGGTGGCTGATTCAGACTCGTGTCTTATAAACTGACGAAGCACCTAAAAGAATAGACAGACATTTAAAGTTCTAGGCCCATCAATACTGAACAACAGAACTCTGATAATCTGATGAAATTTTGTTAATAAATAATAATTGTTGATTTCAGAACATTTTGTGAATTATGATGCAATTCAACAAAATAAAGGTAACAAGATTACGCAGCTACTTAAAGTCAAGCATGTGTTTAGTGCATTGCTAAATTCATACCTAAGCGACTGGATAGGAAAAACTAATGTCCTGAAGCCATACCTTCAGCTAGTAATCCTTGGGAAATTTCCTGCCCGACTATCACCATATCTATATGATGTGTAGTAGACTATGTATTTACAGAAACTTGGTTTTGATATTATTTTTTGGCTAAACTTTGGATATGGATAAAAGGTGCAGATCAATAGCCCTATATATGATTTCACTGACGTAAGTGGTGCAGTGACACCAAGTCACCCTTTGAAAGCTTAAGAAGAATAAATGCCACAAAAATGTGAGACTTGCTGTTGCTAAACATAAGGGGAGAAAAGGGAAGGAAAGACTCATTGTTTACAAGTGCCATCTCAGAGGAGGAAGAAAGCTGCGGTGAAAGCTCCAGAAAGCTAGGGAGCATATCTGTATAAGATGCATAAACAAGGATTGCAGGTAGGGTAAATTTCAATGGCACAGGAATGGGGGGGGAGGGAATCAAGGGAAGCAGGGAGAATGAAGTGGCATAAGGAGCAAACAGAAAGACAGGCTGACAATCCTTCTCATGACAAAGATGTTAAAACAGGATAATGCAAAATGAAACAGAAAAAATGCTTTGGCATGTTGATTTGGCCACCTACTGAGATATTTTGCTTTTGATGTATGAGACGTCTAGAATTAATGCCCTGTATATGCCAGTCAGATTTATAGAAACATTTTTCATTTCGCTTATAATGACTGTTAAATTAAGGCCAAAGTCTTGGTATACATACTTATATTCCCAGAAGCTGAAAGCTCAGTTTGCTTTCCCATATAGGTTCTGCACTATTTATGAAACAAATGAAATACAGTACTTCACAAAGAAATAATGAGGCCTGACAGACACAAACAGAAAGGGGGTTGCAAAATCCTGTTTAATTGGTTAAACATAGTGTTTAATTGGTTAACTGATTAAGGGGGGACTGCTTCCAGTGGGGTTGGAGCAGACCACCCCCCGTGGCAGGGGGCTGCTCCCAGATACTGGGTAACTGGTTACCTATTCACATTCCTAAAGAGAAACTTTCATTTTTACTAATAATGGATTCAGCTTACATTTGCATGGCCTGGGGGTGGTTTACATAGGAAGAGCTTTTCCTGTATGTTACAACTGAATTTAATAGGATGTTGTAAGTATTCCATACTGTATAGTAATGATCCCCTGTGATTCTTTCTACCCATATGTGAAATCTGTGCAAGTTCTTTTTTAGAGAGTATGGTTTGATGGGTATGAATTATTCATTTAAACTGGAAATATGATAGAATATACAGTTAAGGATGGTGGTGAAGAGAATGAGAATGGTAGAGTCAAAATTTCTAGGACAGAAATCTTTGCAAACATTTTGGTGGTGAATCTTGCTACCTTCTGGCTTGTGGTTCAACCAGCTAATGAGGCTGTAACAGAAAGAAGGCTACTGACCCTAGTCCTGGGGCGAGAGAAAAATTTAAATTAGACCTCTGTAAAGATCTGTGAAAAAATCTTACTAAGTTAGCTGTCAATAAGTGAGGAATCCTGATGAATACAGGCCGTCACCACTATATGTTCCAAAAAACGTGGACTTATAGCAAAACAACATAAAGTGGAGAATTTCCTTGTTTTGCATTCAAGCAGCTGACTTTTGTTTGAGCAAATTTTTCTTATTTTTGAGCAACGTAAGATCTGTGAATGGGAGGACTTATAACAAAAGAGTTCCTAAATTCATCAACAATGTTAGTTCAGAACCAACATATACCGGGATGACTTATAGTGTAAATGGCCTGTATTATGATTTGAACTCTGCAGACCCATCAATTAGCCAATTTTTTATTATTGCAGCAAGGAAAACAGTCTCACTCATTCAATACTGGTGACAGGAACTATTTTGTTTTGGAGCCCCCTACAGGGAAACACATATGCACTTGTAAAATAATACAAGGCATCATTTCATTAATGTGTGACAGGCACCCAAATCAAGATTCAGCTAGCCTAGGGTGGGAAGAGTGACTAAAGCCTTGATTACTTTGACACAAAGAAAAAAAACAATGCTTACTACACATAAAATATATATATTTTTTTCCTTATGACCTTAAAGAAAAAATTATAGGTAGGATGTCTAGTTAAAGCACTTCAAATTCAAAAATGGAAATATACAGGAATATGCCAATAAGTAACAGCCAGCATGGATTTGTAAAGAAGAAATCATGTCAAACCAAATTGATAGCTTTCTTTGCTAGGATAACAAGCCTTGGGGATAAGAGGGAAGCAGTAAATGTGGTATACCTAGATTTTAGTTAAGCATTTGATACAGTCTCACGTGACCTTCTCATCAATAAACTAAGGAAATACTACCTAGATGGGGCTACTTTAAGGTGGGTGCATAACGGGTTGGATAACCATTCTCAGAGCGTAACTATCAACTAACAGTCATGCTGGAAGGGCATAACAAGTGGCATTCCACAGGGATCAGTTTTGGGACTGGTTCTATTCAATATCTTCATCAATGATTTAGATGACGGTGCCATAGAGAGTACACTTAAAAAGTTTGCAGATGATACCAAACTGAGAGGGGTTTCAACTGCTTTGGAGGATAGGGTCATAATTCAAAATGATTTGTACGAACTGGAGAAATGGTCTGAGGTAAATAGAATGAAGATGAATAAGGACAAATGCAAAGTATGCCACTTAGGGAGGAACAATCAGTTCCACACATACAAAATGGGAAGTCACTGTCTAGGAAAGAATATTGCAGAAAGGTATCTAGGGGTCATAGTGAGCCACAAGCTAAATCTGAATCAACAGTGTGACACTGTTGAAAAAAAGAAAAAAAAACCCACCACACACAAACAAAACAAAACTACAACCCAAACACCATTCTGGGATACAGGAGGGCTGTGAGCAAGACACATGAATAAGGAGAATACTTCTTCTGCTTTACTCTGTGCTGTTTAGGCCTCAGTTGGAGTTAGGGATGTAAGTGACTCCTCCCCTCCCCATTGCAGCATGCACACTTCCCTGCAAGCCAGATCCAGCATGGAGCCTCAGGGCTTTCTCTCCTCCCCACAGGAAGCCAGTGTTGGCACTCTAAACATGCGAGGAGGGGGCGCAAGGCAGGCAGCAGCTCCCCACTGGGTCACGACGCATTGGGGCCCAGACCCTAAAGTAGAAGCAGAGCTGGAGGAGACTGCTGACGCCACCCCCTGGCTCTCCTGCAGGGGAGCCAGGGTCCAACAAGGAGCAGAGGGTGACCCCCGAGGAAGAGGCGGGGGGAACCCCAAGTCATGGCCTTCCCTTTCTGACTCTTCCAAGGCTGGGAGGGGACGACTGGGGCAACGCAGAGTGACATGATGACATCACTTTGTTATCCTACAGGAAACATTTTTTTAAATCTAGAGAGAGAGAAAAAAGACTTGGATTTGTTTAGTTTGGAAAAGAGAAGACTGAGAAGAGACACGACAGCAGCTTTCAAGTACTAAAAAGATGTTACAAGGAGGAGGGGAAAAAATTATTCTGCTTGACCTCTGATGATAGGACAAGAAGCAATGGGCTTAAATTGCAGCAAGGCAGGTTTAGGTTGGATATTAGGAAAAATTTCCTGTCAGGGTGGTTAAACACTGGAATAAATTGCCTAGGGTGGTTGTGGAATCTCTATCACTGGAGATATTTAAGAGCAGGTTAGATAAACATCTATCAGGGATTATTTAGATGGTGGATGGTCCTACCATGAGAGCAAGGGGACTGAATTTGATGACCTCTCAAGGTTCCTTCTAGGGATGTTAGATATCGGGTAACTGAATGAATTATCAGTTACACGATTATTCCATGGTCCCCGCAGGCAGGACCGGCTGCCAGTGCGCTCCAGCCCCACTCCTGGGGAGTCCCCTGCCATCCTGTGCTGCCACCTCTGACACAGAGGCAGAAGCGAGGGGTGGCAGCAGATCCTGCTCACAGGGGTCCAAGCTCCCTGTGGACAGAGGCTGCACTGTGGGGAGCTCAGGCCTGCTGCAGACAGAGGCTGCTTTGTGGCAGCCTCCCCTGCTCCCCCATCCCTGCACTAATGCCTCTGATAGAGGCAGCAGTGTGCGGGTGGCGGGGGGGCTGCAGTGCCACTGCTTTTAAGCTAGTTCCCCCAGCACCAGCTCCTGCTCCCCCTTTCTGCCTCTGATTCAGACAGCAAAGGGCCAGGGAAGGCATGTAGTCAACAAAATTAACTGATAAGCCTAGATTTATCGGTTAATTGTACAGTCAACTACACACTGACAACCCTAGTCCTTTCCAGTTCTAGTATTCTATGATTCTATAAGCAGCAAGTTAGGCACATGCTTACGTCCTGGCAGGACCAAGTATTTAACAATGTAGTAAGATGGAGAATTTTTGCACGCGTTTATTTTTAATGGCAATGGAAGAACATGGCTGGGCTGGCGCGACCTCCCCTCCCCCCACAGGCAGGGGCTGCTTCTGTAGCATGGACAGGGGTTGCTCAAGCTGGGCTGGAAAGTGGGCCCCGCAAGGCTGGAGCAGCTCCCTGGCCATGGTTGGCGGGGAGCTGCTCCAGTCCCCACGGATTAACCACAACTGTTAAGCATCACCTTTCACATCCCTACTAGGAATGTAATAGTACAGTTGATTAACCAATTAACCAATAAACTTTTGCTTCTGCTATAGACTACATGCATTCCTCCCCCCCACCAGTAAATTTTTTAGTAGGTTGGCCAGTAGTCCAGCTCAGTCCTGGCTTGCGCTAGGTCTGGTACCTAACCCCACTGTGCTTCTGCATTTAAAGTGTATTAGGAGCCAGGCAGGTAGCCCAGTTCAGTTCTGGCTCACAGCAGTGTGCGGTAACAGGCAGACGATCCACGACAGAAACTGGTTCCCCTTGCAGACCAGCTTCCGCCTGGCACCTCAGCCTGCTGCCTCTGACACAGAGGCAGCAACACAGAGTGGCAAGGGAAAGGGGCCAGAGTGCACTGGCTGCCAGCCCCACCCCTGAGGACTACAGAATAGTCAAGTAACTGATAAAAATTCATGAGGTCAATCAACTATTTAATTAACCAATATTTAACATCCCTAATTCCTACTGTGCATGATTCCAACATTTTAACAAAAATGACCTGTTACCTGTGTTATTGGCCTGCGTAACATCTCTGCTGTTTTTTCTCTGTGATTAAACTGAGAACATAAAAGGGTGGGGGGAAAAACAACAGAAGATGAGCATTCAATTTCTCCTATCAATTAGATCAATGTTTATTCATATGGTGCTGCAGCAGCAGCACCAACACAAAACAACTTTATGCTCACAGCTTAATAAAATGTTCTCCGCATAATGAGATCACCTCCATGAGCAGTACTAGCTACACCGGTGGGAGAAATTCTGCTGACACAGTGCACATCAGCACTTATGTTGGGATACTTTAAGTCGCTCAGGTGGGGGTGGCTTATTCACATCCCCGAGCAGCAAATTCTGCTGACATAAAGCGGAGTATAGACAGTCTCAGATCTATTTAAATTGTTAGTTGATTCTGCCCCTTTACATTCTCCTCTCCCCAGCAACATACCTCAGATCGTAAGAAGGGCCCGACTGGGTCAGACCATCTAATCCAGTGGCCTGTCTCCCGACAGTGGCCAACTAAACCTAACTGAACAGTTACTTTTTAAGAGGGTCATTCAAAACCCAGGGCAGGTCTGCACAGGCTACAGCTGCCGTGCTGCAAGGGCAGAGCTGCAGCACTTCAGTGCAGGGGCTGCTAGCCCGTAGCTAGCTGGACAAGAGGAGCCCTCCCATTGCCCCGGAGCTGCCGGCCCCGCGGCTTAGGGCAGCGCAGCAACGCACCCAGCTGTGCCCAGGCAACTCCGTGCCACGGACCCGGCCGCCCGGCAGACCCCTGGCGCGGGCGGCTTCAGGGCACAAGCCTGATGGCAGCGCGGCCCTGGGCTCCCGCGCACCCCGACGCGCGGCACCTGCAGCCAGAGCAAGCGCCCCGCGCGTGCTCCCCTCTTCCCCCACCCCCTCCAGCAGCGACTCCCCGCCCCGCCCCGGGACTGGGGTGGCAAACTGGGTGGGAGGGGGCAGCGGCGAGGGGAGGGGAGGCGGAGGGGGCGGCGCGCGCTCACCCCGAGCCGGGGCAGGGCTCAGGCCGTGGGCGCCGCTGGCCGCGGTTCGTTTCTTTGCGCGCGCGGCGGGGCAGCAACTTGGAAACAGCCTCGGCACCGGAAACGCGCGCGCAGCAGCCCCTCTGAAAGCGGGGAGTGAGGCGGTAAAAGGTCCGGCCGGAAACTCGGACTCCCCCACCCTGCAGTTCCGCGGTGCCGGGGCTCGGCGTGGGAGGCTGGGTGGGTGTTTCCCTCCGCGCGCGGGGCCTCCAGGGGCGCTCTTGGCAGGGAGGTTGCAACGGCTGCCAATTACCCCGGCGCTGGGGGCGGGGATTGAGCCTGACTCCGCCCCCAAGGCATTTTTATTTGCATAAAATCCAACCGCCCCGCCCCTTCTCCGAATCCCGCCGCGTGCCCTTCCCTCCAGTGCGCTTCTCCCCACCCGCCCTGGCTCCGCATGACTGGGCAGGGTCGCAAAAGGGGGTGCGTGCTGGGGGGGGCGTAAGCTGGAATGAGGGGTTCAAGATGCAGGAGGGGCCCACAGCTGGGTGCAGAGGGGGGATGAAGGTCCTAGGCACAAGTTGGCCAAGTGGATCCAGCGCTGCCCCTGCCTGCAGGCACCATTCGCACAGCTCCCTTCCTTTGGCACTCTTGCAACCACTAGAAGCTGCAGCGGCAGGGCTCAGGCAGGGCGTAGAGCCCCCATGGTTGCCCCTGGCAGCGAGTGCGAGATGCCAGTAGTTTTCTAGAACCTGGCCAACCTAGGTAAGCACCTTACCTGCCCTGCTGTGGGCAGCTAACTGAATATTTAATGGCCAGGTCAGCTGCAGGGAGTGGGACTGTGCCAGTGTCTCTTTGACAGGGCATTTTGGTCAAAAAGCAGATGCCTGATAACCCTATGGAGGAGGAACGAGCACTACTACTGGGGGGAAAATACTCTTGTGAGTGAGGAAGGTTGTTGCCTAAGGCCATACCCCACAGGACAAAATTTTTTAGAGAGGATTGGAATTGACAAGGCAAGGCTGCTTGACTACTTACTTGTAGTTGCTTTAAGATGCTTTGCTATATTGGTGTTAACATAGGAGGGAAGTTGACACATTGTGTAAGTGTTAAAGTTATTTTTATAACTCTGCAGGGGTAGCTGAGTTAAACTGTACAAGATATGTAGGAATGCTCTTAATTTAGCCAAACAGTGTCCATATGCCTCAATTTTCCCTCTGTTATTCAAGAATGCAGGGGATGGGACAAGGGTACATTCAGGGCCTGATTAAGACAGTTAGAGGCCCTAAGCACTGAAAAGATTATGGTGCCCGCCTATGTAATTCAAAATAAAAACAATACTATACTGTAAAATCTCTCTCTTTTTTTTTTTTTGCTGGTGCCCTAAGCACCTGCTTAGTCTGCCTGTTAGGTAATCCAGCCCTGACCCGAGCATTGCAGAGGCTACTGGCAGCAAGTGTAACTGTCATTCGGTGGTTGGACCTAGTCTATGGCTGACACACTGTATCATGGCAACTGATGTCTAGGGCCTTTCTCCTACAAAAATCAATCCAAGGTACTGGCAAACACAATGAGAGATACAGGCCAAGTGTCCTATTCATC
This sequence comes from Pelochelys cantorii, assembly GCA_032595735.1. Classification (NCBI taxonomy): domain Eukaryota; kingdom Metazoa; phylum Chordata; order Testudines; family Trionychidae; genus Pelochelys; species Pelochelys cantorii. The sequence goes on from CM064326.1 coordinate 244,544,809, forward strand.
CATGAAAGAGAAAGAAAGGAAGGGACAGCACATCATGATAGACCAGCTGCTAGAAGCTGGTGAATCTGACTGAAATAAATTGTTTTGACAGCTGATTTTCTAGCTGTTCTTGCATTTTAGCCAAAGTAGCTTTCTGCCAAATTTGTATGATTTCACTCCAGCCTTTCTGTTTATGCCCCAAAATAAGCACTTAAGATTAAAGTATCTTGCATTGTTTCCTAGATTTGATATAACAATGCTATCAAGTGCAAATGAAGGACCTGCCATGTACAATACCATGTTGCTCCTCTTCTCCTCCCCCCCCCCCCAAAAAAAAAAGTGGAAACAAATCAGTTTAAGGCATAATGTACTCAGTCTCCTGCCCTGAATTTTTTCCTAAAACTTAGGGGACAGCTTGCTTGGAAGTAAGAAAGCTCAGTTTCTCTTCCTCACCTAAACTGGTCTAAATTTAACAGATAATGGGCTCTTTAGGTCCAGTACCATAGACACTGACTGGGAGTGATCCAGGGCTGGAGCACCCACAGGAAAAAAAAAAAAAAAAAGTTGGTGTTTAGCACACACTGGCAACTAGCTGCTCCATCCTAAGCACCTCCTGTCCACCAGCAGCCCTGCTAATCAGCTCCTCCTCCTGCCTCCCAGCATCTCCCATCCACTGCAATCAGCTGCTGCATGGTATGAAGGAGGTGGTGGGTAGCAGGCAAACTTTAAAATACTTGGGGCAGGATTTCGAGAAAGGTTGGTGCAGCCAGAGCAGAGGGGTAAGCACCAACGGGGCCTGGAGGAAGCCAGCACCCATGCCTGGAGCTGTTAGTGTGAATTAGTTCATTAAATAATGTTAATAGATACCAAGTGTAAGTGTTTTCCTTTACAAAGCATTGAGTTCAGACCAGTTCATGAAAGCTTTTATGGCTACTGTCCTTAGCTCCAACAAGATGGTCTTGGGCTGGAAGTAGTTCAGCATTTCCATGTCCCATTCAGACTTTACTCCTACTTTGAGGCAACTGACGGGTGCTGGTTCTGTCCCTGTCATAGAAGGCACCAGTCCACTCCACTTGCACATGGAAACAAACCAGCCTTTTCTTCCTCCCCCATTCCTCTGCTCCTTGTACCACCCAATGAGTGGGCAGTAGCCAGCTCATTGGCCAGAACTAAGCTGATAGCCTAGAGCTAAGACTTCATCACCTAGCATCTTACACATACATTTGTACTTGACCAAAAAAAAAAAAAAAAAAAAAAAAAAAACCCACCACCACACAACACACCACACCACACACTTTGCTCAGGTCTGGTCTTGAAGAGCCACTTCCCGTCTTAAACAAAATCCCACACACAGTTGCCTTGGATAAAAAGAATGGTAAAATCTTTATTTGCATGTTCCACTTTAAAAATAAAGGGAAAGGACTCCACAGCTTAAAATCTGATGCTGTCCGGCAGCTGGAAGTGAAATTAAATAAATTAAATAAGATACAAACAAAAACCATGTCATCAAAATAGTCAAGGGCTTAGAATCTTTTTCTAGAAATACTGCCCCAGTCATACTCTAATTGCCAGGGACTTGGGCAAGAAGATCTCAGATAAGAAACAATATCGTTAATTTATTTTACAGGGGACAGGATTTATTTTTAGTTTTAATTTTAACATTTTATATAGGCAATCCCCAAACTGAAGGATTCTAAATATCACTTCTACCATCCCTCTGGATTGTTGAAAGATCAATCTTGCAGACAAGCAACTGGTCCATCTAACACTGCACAAGAGACAGGATATATAGACCCAACCACTGCCATCACATTAAAAAGAGGTTGTGTCATATGAGCCAGCTGTTCAATACTGGGCAAAAAGCCCGCACGTATCCAGAGATAAGGCCTCAGAAAGTAGCCTGCAGAAGCCAAAATGAAGCTTTCTAGAAAGGAAAATATTCCCTTAGATTCTGCAGGAGAGTCATTTGAAAGTAAAGACACTATTACCTTGTGCATTCTTCCCATAGTGCAATGCCACTTTGTTCGTTTCACATTGATCCAAAGAATCTCAAAATTGCTGTCTTAACAAGCTTACTTCCTTAAAGCTCAAATCCCAACTTGACTGGGCTGTATGATGCTTAACACCTGGTGGAACAAAGGGAGTTAAGTGGTAGTAAGTGTCCTGAGCTATGGACACACTCCTCTTTGCACCTGCTAATGTCCCTTTCTGATGTGTAAGCACTGCCAGAATATCAAGGCCATAGAAATGTCTCAGTCCCCTAGTTTAGCTGCATGAGAAATAGAAGGGAATCAAGCTATTCCTTGTCTAGAATACAACCAAAACTAACATCTAGATCAGCCAGCCATTGCATCAAAATAAACTGGTTTAAGCCACTTAAAGACTGAAGATGTTGTAGTTTAGATGGGTGGAGAAGGTCTCATATTTGTACACTAGTTACTTCCGGTCATGGCAGCATTAAGGTGTATGAATGATGGAGCAAGCAAGATCTATTCCAAGGAGTTTTAGCATGGCACTTTGGTCTGCAGAGGTCTTCTGCTTCCACAGGGACACTTGTCAGCTCAACAGTCTGGGTGATGGGATTTTCAGTAGCCACCCCATGTAAAGCTGAATGAGCGAGAATTCTTCCCTCCTACCAGGCGCTTGCTGCGGTTCAGTTTGGAAGAGGTTTCAGACTCTAATCTAGCACATCCCAAGGGCTGGTCCTTCCTGAAATTCTGTGCAAGACGGGCCGCTCTCAGTTCCCTGAGAAAAACAGAAAGAGAAGTCAGATCTTGCTATACTCATTCTTCAGCAGCTACAGAGCTAAGTTGGTGCTTTTCAAAGCTAAACAGGCACCATCTTCCAGTTTACCTAGGAAACAATCCTAGATGGTAGCATTGCAGTACAGCTACAGAATCGAAAGAATCCATAGTGCTTCTAGTTTTAGCAATACGCTTAGTCCACTGGAACTCACAGAAAGGAAGTGATACATGACTGCCCCCTCCCACACACACACAAACTTTGCATATGTTTGGGAGTGCAGGGAGGGGCACTGAGCCATGGGTATAGTTTGGGAGGAGGAGATGTCCTCCCTGTAGCTACATGCCTGGGAACTAAATTCCCTACAGACCCCTAGATTTGCAGGGCTTTACCCGCCACCTCAAGCCAAACGTGGATGAGCAATTGCCATGCCGTTAATTTAGTCAGCTCAATGTAATACTGTCTGGAAATGGCTCTCTTCTTTACACCCAGTCACACCCTACCTTTCCAGCATGGCCGTCTTAAATTTCTCCACATTTAGCTGCCTCTGGAGTTGTGCAGCTCTTCCAAGAGAGGGCCGAAGAATTGGGTGTTTAGTAAGAGCTGTGGCAGATGGTCTTGCAACTGGGTCAGGGTGAATCATGAGCTAGAAGCAGCAGGGGGAAGGAGTCAAAGTTTATATAGTTTTATAATAAAGTGCCAGAGCTATCCCTTTCCCCTCTGGATTGCACCCTGAAGAGCCTCACCTTAAGGAGTCCATGGAAGCCAGGTGTGAGCTGCTGGGGGATTGGTGGAATGTTGCCCTTGCGGATGTGGTGCCACATAGCATCATTGCGAGGTAGTGGTTCTGACCCTGCTGCTAGAGCAATTGTTAACGCCAGGGCAAAGATGTCTGCCTTTGGCAGATAGCAGTATTTCTGTGGAGAAGAGAACCAGTTACATGCACATTTTTCCCCAATGTTCGGTGTAGCAATATAGTCCTTCATTAAGATAAGAGTACAGGCTCAGATTCCTCTAGAAAAGTGGTTACCTGGCACTACCTTCACCATCCCACTCATTCTTTGCTGTTTTGACTCAAAGGACAAAATATGGTCCACTTCTCCTGTTCCAAACATACTGTTTGGCGTGATGGGCAAAATCCCCTGGGATGCTAACATGAAGGGGAAAGGAGTCCAGGACAGTTGGCAGTATTTTAAAGAAGCCTTATTGAAGGCACAAAAAGAAACCATCCCGATGAGTAGCAAGAGAGGCAAACATGGTAGGAGACCAGATTGGCTTACAGGGGGAAATCCTTGGTGAACTTAAGCACAAAAAGAAAGCTTACAAGAAGTGGAAACTTGGACAAATGACCAGAGAGGGGTTTAAATGTATAGCTCGAGAATGCCGGGGGGTTATCAGGAAGGCGAAAGCGCAAATGGAATTGTGACTGGCTAAGGATGTGAAGGATATCAAGAAAGGTTTCTACAGGCATGTTAACAAGAAGAAGGTGATCAGAGGGTGTGGGGCCCCTACTGGATGAAGGAGGTAACCTAGTGACAGATGATGTGGGGAAAGCTGAAGTACTCAATGCTTTCTTTGCCTCTGTATTCACGGACAAGGTCAGCGCAGAAGTCCAGGAGCCAAGTGACGCAAGATGGGATGAAGATGGACAGCCCGTGGTGGGTAAAGAACAGGTTAGGAACTATTTAGAAAAGCTAAAAATGTACACAAATCCATGGGTCTGGACTTAATGCATCCGAGGGTACTGAGGGAGTTGGCAAATGTCATTGAGGAGCCTTTGGCCATTATCTTTGAAAAGTCGTGGAGATCGGGAGAGATCCCGGATGATTGGAAAAAGACAAATGTCGTGCCCATCTTCAAAAAAGGCAAGAAGGACGATCCAGGGAACTATAGGCCAGTCAGTCTTACCTCGGTTCCTGGAAAAATCATGGAAGGGATCCTTAAGGAATCCATTTTGAGGCACTTGGAGGAGAGGAAAGTGATTAGGAATAGTCAGCATGGATTCACAGAGGGCAAGTCGTGCCTGACCAATCTGATTAGCTTCTATGAAGAGGTAACTGGCTCTGTGGACATGGGAAAGTCAGTGGATGTGATATACCTTGACTTTAGCAAGGCTTTTGATACGGTCTCCCACAATATTCTAGCCAGCAAGTTAAGGGAATGTGGATTGGATAAATGGATGGTAAGATGGATAGAAAGCTGGCTAGAAGGCCGGGCCCAGCGGGTAGTGATCAACGGCTTGATGTCAGGATGGCGGTCAGTTTCTAGTAGAGTGCCCCAAGGTTTGGTTCTAAGACCAGTTTTGTTCAATATCTTTATTAATGACCTGGATGAGAGGATGGATTGCACCCTCAGCAAGTTTGCAGATGACACTAAGCTAGGGGGAGAGGTAGATACGCTCGAGGGCAGGGATAGAGTCCAGAGTGACTTAGACAAATTGGAGGATTGGGCCACAAGAAATCTGATGAGGTTCAACAAAGACAAGTACAGAGTCCTGCACTTGGGACGGAAGAATCCCAAGCATTGTTACAGGCTGGGGACCAACCAGCTAAGCAGTAGTTTTGCAGAAAAGGACCTGGGGGTTACAGTAGATGAGAAGCTGGATATGAGTCAACAGTGTGCCCTTGTAGCCAAGAAGGCTAATGGCATATTTGGTTGCATTAAGAGGAGCACTGCCAGCAGATCCAGAGATGTCATTATTCCCCTTTATTCGGCTCTGGTGAGGCCACATCTGGAGTAGTGTCCCCAGTTCTGGGCCCCCCCACTACGAAAAGGATGTGGACGCATTGGAGAGGGTCCAGCGGAGGGCGACCAAAATGATTAGGGGGGCTGAGCATATGACCTATGAGGAGAGGCTGAGGGAGTTGGGTCTGCTTAGTCTGCAGAAGCGAAGAGTGAGGGGGGGGATTTGATAGCAGCCTTCAACTTCCTGAAGAGAGGTTCCAAAGAGCATGGAGGAAGGCTGTTCTCAGTCGTGACGGATGGCAGAACAAGGAGCAATGGTCTTAAGTTGTGGTGGGAGAGGTCCAGGTTGGATATTAGGAAAAACTATTTCACTAGGAGAGTGGTGAAACACTAGAATGGGTTACCTAGGGAAGTAGTGGAGTCTCCATCCCTAGCGGTGTTTAAGTCTCGGCTTGACAAAGCCCTGACTGGGTTGATCTAGTTGGGATTGGTCCTGCCTAGAGCAGGGGGCTGGACTTGATGACCTCCTAAGGTCCTTTTCAGCTGTATGATTCTATGATTTTATGTTTAATTTTAATAGGCTGTGCACAGCTGGGAGTATCCTTCCAATCCTGAGGATTCCCTATCCCACATTGGGAGAAGTGGCAAGGTGGCAGGAGGACTCTTTGAACTAGCTACTCTGTGCCTCTGACCTTTACAAAATGGTGGCAAGTTGGGCTACTATTAGACTACCTAGCCTGTCCATCTATCTGAATTCAATCCATCACATTCCAACCTTACATCGGACACTAAAAATTCCACAAGGGAAATCTCTTTTGGTAAAAGTGTATTTGAGCCACATGCAGTAGTCCACTGCCACTAACTTTTGCCTTTGGCATAAACCAAAATAAAGGCCACCATCCTGTCAAAGTGACAAAGCTAAAGCTAGTCTAAGAAAGAGGTTTTAGGCTGGAGGAGACCCCCACATACATATGATTTCCCTTCTTTGCCTGTTGTACAAAATATTTGTCCTTGGGTTAGTGACCTTACTATGCTGTAGGAGCTATAACTGCATCAATTCAATAGTCAGGTTTCTACCCCCTTTTGAATTTAGATGAAATTTTCTTTCCCATCTCATGAACAGAAATGTAATGTGCTGGGATGTATATTTAAATATTTACACAATCACTATAGGATTGTGTTTTACAGAAAAAGAGGGAGGAGTTCAACGGCTATTAGTCAGGATGGGCAAGGATGCCTCCATTTGCCAGAAGTTGGCAATGGGTGACAGATCACTTGCTGATTACTGGTTCTGTTCATTCCCTCCAGGGAACCTGGTCTTGGCCACTGTCAGAAGATAGATCTTTGGTCTGATCTAGCATGGCCATTCTTATGTTCTTGGTTCAGGGTTCAACTAAACTGAACTCAGGAAAGGAGAGGACCAAGAAGGAAATACATAAGCAAAAGGTAATAAATGAGATCCATTCCACACACACTCCTCCCCTCCTCCCCCCCCAAATAAAAATCAGCTGTACCTCTTGCAGAATCTCATTGGCCAGAAAGCGACTGTCTCCCTCCTCCACTTGGGGATTAGTTATCGATGTTACATGGCCAAGGTCACCTACCAGGAAGAGATACCAACTAGAAATCCAACAGTCAGCCCACAGATTTGCTTTCCTTAGGGACATCCTGCTAGGCATGCACCTTAAAGGAGCTCTGAGAAGCCATAAGAACAGGTAGGTTCAGAGAGGTATCCAGAAGTATGGATTTTAATCCGAAGTGAAAATAACTTTGCTGTATTTATCACTTCCTTCAGTTCTAGGAAGGCTGAAACATTTCATCAAGCATCTCTGTCTGCTTTATGCCTCCATGACTGGGTTTTGCAGGTCTTACTGAGAGACATTCCTATAGTCATAAGGATACTGAGTATTTAAGAGCAACTTACATCTGAAGTCACTAAACAGTCATGAGTCTGATTAAACTCACCGATTTTATAAGCCACATTAGAAGAGAAGCCATCATCTTCACTGTCGCTCTCTTCCTGAGCAGCAGAGCCATCAGTCACCAGCTTGTGACAGATGAAAATGTTACCTAGAAGACAGAAGCATGTAATTAGTTGAACATTTGACTATTCATAATGACATGCTCTTGCAGGTATTCTAATGGTCTACAAATCTGAATTCTTGAAGTAGATATGCTACTTGGAACTGGAGGAGAACTTAAGTGGCTGCTACTCTCTGCATTACTGCTTCAAGTATATAAAGTTAAACCTATACACCCCATTGTATTCATCTTTCACTTTACTAAGAAATACTCCAATATAATACTGATTTCCATATAATCTATCTGGATCCTCAAGGTAGACTTTCTACAACCTCATTATCACTGCCACTGTATTCAAGGCACTTGAACGGGAGTACTCTATTGAGCAACAAGTCCTCCCTCCTTTTTGGTGACCCACTTGGTCACCAATCTGAAACTTAACACTTCTCCTTCCTTCTTTCTAACTCTGGAACACACAGAAGAGAAGAAACCTCCTGGACCAGGATATCCAATTGCAAAGGAGAAGGTGGTTTCACAATTACATTTTTCAGGACAATAGCAAAAAAATCTGACATGAGATGTTCACTAACTAGAAGAAGCAAATCTCTAGTTAAAGGTACTGAGGAGTTACTGCAGTGATGGGTATCGAATTTCTAGTAGCCAATGAAGCTGCACGACCTCAGCAGAAGACAAGCCCCACAATACATTTAATTTCTTTGGAATTTAAGAGTTCTCATTTAGCCTGATTTTCCCTCCCTCTCTCCAGTTGTGGGTTGTTTTAATCTGGAACAATGTTCAGTTAGAGTTGCAATTGGCAAGTCAGTTTTCCCCAGTGAGAATTGTTGCACTTATTGGATTAGGCAGAATTCCCTCACACCCCTAATTTATGAGACAGTTGCCAGACAGGACCCTGTAGACAAAATCCCTAGCCAACAATCCAATCCTATAGTCCCTAGGAAAGCAAATTCCTATAGGCAGACTCCAGTTAGACTGTTTACCCAAGTAAAAACTACAGGATGATGGCAACCCACAGTTTACAGCCATCTTACACACAAGTTACAGATGCTTAAAGTTTGCATATAGGACGTAGGCCAGTAAAGTGTTACCATCTTAGTTTACATTGTTCACACACATTTCTGAAACAAGTCAGATCAATATGTGCAAACAGACAACTTTTGCTGGCTGAATTAAGTTAGCTGTCACTTGGAGTAGCATGTTTTTCCTACATCCCCTGTCACACTCCCATCTCTGTATCTCTTCTTTTTTAGCATCTGAGGAAGTGAGTTGTAGCTCACAAAAGCTTATGCACCAATACCCTAATACATTTTAGTCTCTTTAGAAAAAAAAAAAAGTCCGGTAGTCTGTCTGAAGCACCAACACAGCTATCTCTGAAACATGTTTTCCCTGTTCTCTCTGGATGTTGAAGTCATTGTTTCTCTGACAGCCAACTGTACAACTTTGTACAGAGTTATGGAATTCGACTGGTCATTTTAATATTGGTTCCATTTTGATTTGTATACACTACAAGATCAGAGTATTGCACAATAGAGATTTAGTAAATTTAGAGCTTTGCATTGATAGCACAGAGAGGAAACTACCTATAAGTGTCTTTTGCATGCTTATTTGAGTTTCCACTAACACCTAACTGTATACAGGAGTTCCTTCCCTAGGAAGAGTTACTGTAAGTATGTGGCTCTGTGGTCTGCAAAGAAAGGTGTAAGAGAAAATGCTGTTACTTTACTATAGGCATTTGTTGCTGGAGAAAGCATGGTGTTTATGTGCAATCCAGTGATCTTACATTGCATTTTGCCGATTACCACTAAAAAAGCCATCCCATAGTGGGGCTTTTTAAAGCAACTGCTATGCTATTGCATTTCTTCTTTCCATACCATGCACATGGAACAGGAGGAGGGCATGTCAGAGCATTCAAATACAGTTCTAACAGCTACACAGAGCACAGCAGTGATCCACGTCCAGACTCAGAATTCTATTGATCGTTCTAAGAGGAGTACAACTTTTCCTTTGAGCTGCAGATCTAGGCTCCATGAGGAGCACGAAGAAAGTTACCATCCAGTCTACCACCACACATTACAAGCTGCATGAGGAGAGAGGGACGAGACAAGGAGAGAAAGATGTACTTACTGGGTTTGATGTCCATGTGCACCAGGCCAGAGCTGTGTATGTACTTCAGCCCCATGGAGACTTGCAGAAGGATCTCCTTTAGCTCTGCTTCTTGGAAATAGTGCCCAGTTTTAGCATTTTCCAACAGCACATCTTGAAGGCTCCCGCCTAAGGGAAATATTCAAAATTTCGATGCAAGTATTTTTTCCCTAGTGAAGTGAGATGCTTGAACTCCTTTTCAGATGGACTCCAATACCTATTAATGTCAAGTACCATACTAGGAGTAACAAACCTTGGTCAGAATAGCCAGAGTCCAGGAAAGAGACTTTACCACTGTACCACCAAGCTGGCATGACACTGCATAGGAGGTGGTTTCTCCAGCTCTTTAGACTACTTGCTATTTGGCAGGAAGGGACCTATGACTATTAAGAGAGGCAGGTCAGGGAGAAAGAAAGGCTGTTTTAAAGTCAGACTTCTACAATGTAGATGGCCAGACTAATAAAACAGAGCTGCTTTATTGCTCTCCATTTAGGCCACGTCTTCATTCGCCACACCAGAGACTGAGCTGTGAAGACAGCATCACGCTTGGCTTAAAGTAAACTGACTTCAGCCATGTCTTTTATGTAGCTAGAGTTACGTACCTTAAACCAACCTTCTAGGTCTAGGACCTGACCCTAGATACAGTCAGTGCACCAGGCGTAGCATTCTCTGCAATATTTTACCTAATCTTTAATCCTTAATGTGCTGCACACATCCAACTCTGGTCATGGGTATCTTAGTAAATGAAGAAAGTTGTGCTAAGTTCCAGTAGTGACTATCAAGAGTAATTTGTTACTGAAACAAAATTTTAAACTCATGACTCCAACATAAAAAAAAAAAAAAAAAAAAAAAAAAAAAAAACCACACCACCACCACACACACCTGTAATCCCAGACCTCACGAGCTATTAAATGGAACTGAATCAGTTGTTTGTAATAATGCTCCTCGATGTTCAGGTACAGACTTGCCACCAATGTTCCCTCTAATTTTCTCCATCCACATGCAGAATAAATTGTGCGAGGTGCACCAAGCCATGCTGCTGGCTTTGGGCACCCTACTAATCAACTGGGCAGCATTTGAATCTCTCCTGGGTGGCCACCTAAGTAGGTCAGCTTACAGGGAACCCTGCTTGCCACTAACACATGACTAATGGAATGAGGTCAGGAGCAGGCTGGTTGGGAGTTCTTCCCCTCAGGGTTCTGCCTCCAAGGCACTGCACTATTCACACAGCTAAATCAGAAGAGGAGAATTTGCCTTCCATGTACATTCGACTCATTTACCAGACTAGCTCCTTTTGAACTGCTGTTATCCCAGCGACAAAAACTTGGTGGTGGACTTGCAAACCATAATGGCATCAGGAGTGCATTCCCCCCAGGTTGGCTGTACCATAGCAGGGAGGAGAAACTTTACAAAGATTCCTGGCAATGAGCACATAACATGAGTGAACTTTGGGCATCCCACCCTGCATTTAAAGTTTATATTTAAAAGCGGTCTCTGTACCCATTGTTGTTGTAGAGTTCCCCATCACATCAGCTAGCTGTTACCATCCCGGCTCAAGACAAAACATTAAGGTTAAACTTAAATGCTCTAGTTTATAAACAGACATAAAACCCAACTCAAGTTGATATCCATTGCACAATGGAGCTTTCCATAGGTTCTTACCATTGCAATGTTCATTCTGAATGATCATGTGATCATCCTCTGCCCATGCAGAGTAGTAGCGCACAACATGGGGATGGTGTCCAAGCACTGCATGGGCATAGACTTCCCGCAAGGCCATTTGCCTAGAGATGGAAACAGAAGGAACACTGGTCATCTTCTAGAAATAGGGTTTCTAGGTGGGCACTGAAGCCCTAATTCAGAACCTGATCTCACCTCCCCAGTCAGGCCAGGAAGGAAAAGATGTACATTTATGCTGAAGAGACATGTTTAGCCTATTAACGCCATTCAATCAGCTCAGTCCCATTCTGTCCTTAGGAAGGGGCACTTTCAGACTAATATGCAGCAGTTAAGATCAGGTGGAAGTAATCTGTACTAACCCAAAGCCACAGCATCCATTAATGGAGCATTGGCAGGGCATGTCAGAGCTAGAGCAAGGCGGGCAAGTAGACAGCAAAACCAAAACTGGCAGTAACTTCAGGGTTCTAGTTGGGGAGCTTCAGCACAACAGGGCAATGTCCACAGGACGAAGCATCTGATATTTGTTACCTTAGCTGTCTAATCTATCATGCAGTGATAGACTGGTACCATTCCACCTGCCTGCACCTAAAGCTGCAAGTACAGGACTTGGGCACATTCTTGTGAAGTTACTCCCTTTTATGGCAGGAGCCAAGACATGCCTTTTGTTTCAACAATCGCTAATAATTAAGGAGGTGTATCATTGCCAGAACTACAAAGGAAGCACCTTCTAGCCAGCAGAACATGAGCAAAGAGGCCCAGCTCTTCAGAGAGTATCAATTTCACATGCCGTTTCACAAATTAGTACTTGCAACAGATACCGTGGTGTTTGCCAGATGGATGCATGGGATTAGGAGGCTACCCAGTTAGTCAAGTGCTAGATTGCTAATGTAATCCTAATTTGTAAAGGAGGTTCTAGTGTTGATCCTGGCAAGTAGAGGACAGCGAGCCTGACTTCAGTACCAGGCAGAGTGGTTTAAATCTATAGCAAAGAACAGAATTATCAGACATAGATGAACACAATATATTGAGGAAGAGTCAACACTTGTTTTGTTAATGGCAATCCTGTCTTGATTTATTACCAGGTTTTTTTTTCAGGGGGGGGGGGGGGGGGGGGGGGGGGGGAGAAGAATGTCTCAGACATGTGGGCAATGGAAATCCCATTGATACAGTGTACTTAGATTTTTCTGAAAACCTAGTCCTGGGGTAAGAGGAAAGATACTCTTGATTAGGAACTATATAATAGATAGGAATGAACAGACAGTTTTCACAGTGGATCGAAGTAAATAGTGGGGTCCCTCAAGGATCTGTACTGGATTAGTGCCGATCAACATTCATAAATGTTCTGGAGAAGGGGTGAACAGTGAGGTGGCAAAGGGTGGCAACAATATAGTACTCAAAGTTACTTATATCCAAAGCTAATTGTGAAAGTTAACGGGATCACACAAAACTAGGTGACTGGGCAACAAAGTGGCAGATGACATTCAGGACTGATAAATGCAAAAAGTCAGGCACATAGGAAGACAATCCCAAATATACAAAATAGGGTCTAAATTGGCTGATACCACTGAAGAGAGATCTTTGGATCATTGTGGATAGTTATCTGAAACTGTTCTATGTGCAGCAGCCGCCAAAGAAGCTAACAGAACATTAGTGACCACTAGGAAAGCGATAAAACAAATGCCACTATTAAATCCAATAGTATGCCCATACTTTGAATACTGCAAACTGTGCTGGTTACCCTCCCTTCTCACACAAGGATATTGGTATTGTGAAAAGTACAGAGAAGGGCAATGCAAGTTATTAGGGATATGAAACCATTTCCATAGGAAGAGAGATTAATAAGGCTGGACCATTCAGCTTAGAAATACATGACTGCGGGTTCTTGAGGTGAGTAAGGTTCACCCAATGACATTAAATAGGCCTCAGGATTTAAAATTATTTCATATACTATGCAGTCAACCTGTGGAACTCAGTCACAACTTTCCTGGAAAGTTTAACAAATTAGGTAACTTCACGGACAATAAGTCATTCAATGGCTATCAGGCAAGATAATCAGGGACACGATCCCCTGGTTATGATCTCTAAATTTCTGACTGCCAGAAACTGGGACTGGATGACAGAGGATGGATCACTCGATAAGAGGGATTGAACAGAAAAGGGTAAATTTAAGTCTGTCTCTAGCCACTGTTATCAGACAGATTAACAACATGCCGGACAAGATACTGGGCTGGAGGAACCATTGGTCTGACCCAATATTACCATTATGGTCTCATGAAATCTATAAGGGCGGTAAGTCAGTTCATACGGCCTCTTTACATTTCTATGAGCTATGAATATGAACACACCACTGTTTTAGTGTATTCCTCCTTCCAGTGCTTATTCTGGAGACTGATAGTTACAAGTTTCCAAAGATATGCATCTAAGACCCTGAGACATGTATTCCTACACTATTCCCTCCTTCTCCCTCTCAAAGATAGGACTAGCATTCCATTAACACCCCAACTGGCCATGCTTTTTTACTACCACTGTAGTTTCCAGATCGTACACTCACTCATCTGAGGATCCTGCCAGAGGCCTCTTCGAGCGCTTGATAGCATACACACATCCATCTAGGCGTTTGATGCACTTGTAGACAGAACCAAATTCCCCTACCCCAATTTTTTCTAGCTCCAGGAATTCCTTCTTGTAGCGGGAAACCATGTTGCTCTCTCTCAAAAGAAATCTCTAGAGGATTAGACAAAGCAAAGCAACAAGAGAAAGAAAAATTAGACACATCGGGCACCAAGGTGCCTAGTGGGTCCTGCAAAACATGTACGATCTCCCTTCAGCCCCCTTACTTTGTGTACTCTCAACCAGAGACAGAGCTCCTGCCAGTGTCTCTAATGGCCTCCTTCCATCATTTGTTTGAGGTTCCATGGCCATTCATGATGACCTGACAGGTCAAGCAGAAAGTAGCTAAGAATTCCCTTTCCACCATGACTCACTGGCATAGCAATTAGTTAATATACACCAGAATGGAGGATGATGGTCTAGCTAACTGGATAAATGGTCTATTTAGGGAACTAATAAACAAGAAGAACTAGAGGACACCAAATGAAATTAATGGGAAGCAGGTTTAAAACTAATAAAAGAAAGTTCTTCTTCACACAGCGTGTAGTCAGCCTGTGGAACTCCTTGCCAGAGGAGGCTGTGAAGGCTAGGACTATAATAGAGTTTAAAGAGAAGCTAGATAATTTCATGGAGGTTAGGTCCATAAAAGGCTATTACCCAGGGGATAAAATGGTGTCCTTGGCCTCTGTTTGTCAGAGGCTAGAGAGGGATGGCAGGAGACAAATCGCTTGATCATTGTCTTCGGTCCACCCTCTCTGGGGCACCTGGTGCTGGCCACTGTCGGCAGACAGGATACTGGGCTAGATGGACCTTTGGTCTGACCCAGTATGGCCATTCTTATGTTCTTATGACCTCTTGAGTCTACTTCAGCTTTAGGCAGTCATGACCTACAGCCAAGATAACCGTCCTGAATGTTGAGCAGCAGAAGAGGATAATGGTATTAGACGCCAACCATTCACTATAGCAGAGTCACATGGGAATCAGTTACAGATATTTGACTGTTCAGTGGTACAGGTATCCTTCCACCCTGTTAGTTCTTGTCCTCTGGAGAGGGAACTTCCAGATGGAAGACCACTAGAGGGCCAGTCAGGACATATCAATTATCTGGACAAAGCAAATTCAGAAGCACAGGGGTAAGTGGATAGGGTCTACCAGTCTGCAGAGTTTTAAAAATTTAGAGAGAGGGGTTCAACATGTCCTGCTCTGGTTTAAGTCAGAAAACTAATGCATGTTTTAAATTTAAGAGACCATTTTGGTAACTTGGCTAGCATGCCCACAAGCTATATACAAATTACTTCATCATAGTTTTTCTATATTTGCCTATGGCAAGGGCAATACTGCAGCAGTTCAAACTAATCTATGCTTTCAATAGTCTTTGCAGTATTTGTTGAAGCAGGTCTATGACAAGTGATTCAGTCACAATGCTCGCTGTCCAAGTTTGCAGCTAATACACCTGCCCAGGCTGTTCTTCACACAAATAAGAGCCTAGGAAATCAACTGGAAAAAACAGTCAACCTGCATATCAGTGGTCAACATACAAGAGAAAGGTAGAAAACAGAAGGTATCTGCCAACAATGAATATCCAAGGGAGAAGGGAAAGATACAAGACAGTGGACAGTATAGCCAAGATAGTGGGGGACCAGAGAAAAGTGGGACATGAAATAAAGAGAAGTAGTCTATATTTTTTCTCTCCCTAAAAGGAGACTCACATTACACATATGCAATGGCTGTGATTGCCTCAGATGTTTGTGGAAGAGGTTCTGCACAGATGTGCTGCCGCCCCCCTCCCCCACGCACTTCAGCATAAAACACACCATAGGTACCCAACTCATTGCAAACTTTAAAAGCAAAAGGCTCCAAAGGCTTAAAAAGCATTGAACACAAACCTGGCACCTGGATTGGTGTACATGCTCACCCTTAACAGTAGGCCAAACAGTGTTCCTCACCCTAGACAAGTAGTATTGTCTGATTGGTGTTGAAACAATCTATTGCTAAGTGGTAAGTTAACAAGTATAGTAGCCTATAATTATACATGGAGCCATCAAGGGTTACTTTGGTAAACACAGTATTTAGCATATTGCTGTATGTGTTCTGCTTTGCAAGACAGACTTCATGAGCCAAGTAAAAAAAATAAGCTGCATTACTGACCTTCACAGGCAGGGAGCACCACCTCTCCATTACTTAGCACAATGCAGCCAAAGCTAGCCTCTCAATATACCTTAGAGGGGTAGCTGTGTTAGTCCAACTTGAGCAAGGAGTAGTTCTATGGCACCTTAGAGACTAACAAAAGTATAGGATCATGAGCTTTCGTCGGGAACACTCATCTGATGAAGTGGGTTTTACCTACAAAAGCTCATGATCCTATACCTTTGTTAGTCTGAGGTGCCTCAGGACTACTCTTATGAATATTCCTGTAACTGTATTCACTCATTGTCTGAAGTAGTACGAGACGCCAAGGTAAAGGAATAGAAGTTTCTATCCTATTTAAATGGAGATACTGAGTTTTTTTCTTTAACCCTCCCTTAAACGATTCTGGCTTTGTTTGAAATTTAAGAGCAGCTCAATTGTTTGGTAAGCTGTTACATAGAGGAGAACAGCTGAAGCCTGTTGCAATAAATAAAAGGAAAAATATCGAGTAAATCCAAAACTAATTCAGATGAAGTTGTGACAAGCCTTTGATCAAGACTAGACCAGAAATTATTAACAGAATGAGGGTCAGTCTGGGTTGGTGGAAACAAGTTCAGCTCCAGTGAAGTCAGCAGCATTCAGTTGGTATAAAGTTTGCATCTAAATGTGATTCTCTAAGTCTTCACTGTAGACTTCTGCCAGCACACCCCAACTAATATATCTGTCCTAGCAGAAGGCCTTAGCAAGAAGCCCTTATACAAGTAAAATGTGCTTATTTTGCTTCCAGGGGATGGTTTTACTAGATGGTACAGAACACAGTTCTCCTGTTCTAGCTACGTCTGCTCTTTGCCTACATGCAGAGTGCTTTACTGGTATAGGAATCTAGCATACAACACTGGCACAGTGCATGTTTATACTTGATAAATGACAAACAAGGGAAGAGTTTAGAAGTGAATGGGGTCTGGACTTTGTCAGCTCTGCCACCAACTCACTTCTACAGGCTGAACGTCCCAAATCTGGGACTCTCTGGTCTAGCAACATCCATGGTCTGGGAAGGCCACAGATGTTGCTGGAACAAAGAGCCTCAGAAGCAGAAGCCAGCCAGGAGAACGCAGGCTCTGCAGAGTCCCAGTTGGGCCAGCAGGGGAACCCCAGCATCAGCAGAGCCAGGCAGCATCGGGGAACCTCCCCCCCCCCCCCCCGTGGGGGCAGGCAGCCAGAGAGCCCTTGGCAATGGGACTGGGATGGCTGGGCAGCCTTGACCAGGAAACCCCCAGCAGTTGGGGGCGGGGGGGAGAAGAGACGGGACACAGCAGCCAAGAGCCCTGGCCAGGAAACCTGGGCAGTGGGTCTGGGTGGCAGCTGGGGAGTTCCAGCCCCAGCAGCAGGGCCAGGCCACAACAGCAGCGCTGGAGGTGGTCGGGCAGCCTCAGGTCAGGGAACCCCAAGGAACCCTCAGAGGAAGTAGGGCTAGCAGCAGCCAGGTGGCCCTGGCTGGGGAACCCCAGGGAACTCCCAGCTCAGGCAGGCCAGCTTTAGGGGGGTAGCATCAGGGCAGGAAACCCCAGTCTTGGGCTTCCCAGGGAGAGGAGCTAGCAGCAGAGCAGCCAGAAGGGGAGCACTGACCTCCCCTGGTCCAGCGAACTCTGGTCTGGGACAGCTCAGGTCCCAAGGGTGCCAGACCAGGGAGTCCAGCCTGTAGTTAGCCTCTCTGTAGCACAGTTTGACATAACTGTATTACAGATCAGTCGTCTTTAGACTTGTCAGTGAACTGCTGGGAGTGGCTGATATGGTATACAAGTACTATTCAAAATAGTGAAAAAAGGAGTCTCTCTTTTACTTGATGGAATCTTGCACTTGCTCATGAAGCACGTGCAAGATTCCATCATCTCTTTCAACAGGAAAGGGAGATTAAACACCTAAGCTTCATTTAGGAACAAACGACCTTATTTCAGGTGTTTGTGATGTCAGCTGCTACAACAGAACCACCAGTCTCAATGGTTAGCTACTAACACCTTCCAGTGTTAAGTTAGAATAAATATTTTCTTCTTAAGTCTACAGATAAATTTGGAAGTGTAAAAGGCTCCATTCACATCTACTTATCAATAGGATTACTCTTTCCAGCCATGTTGAGACAGCCAGAGCTTGTCCATGTTTACAGTAGCTACTACTCTTCCAGCAAAGAAATGCATGTCAGGGCCACCAGGCAATGGCTTTTAGAATGGCATGTTGGCCAGGACCAGTGAGAATTCTAGGATTAGCTATCAACATTTCAGATGAGACCAAATGCAAGTAAGTTTCTTTCAGTCCAGTGACTTTTACTAAAGTACCACATTTAGTTCTTCCTAGATTCTCTACTATTCAAACTCGGGTATGTTATGGAGGAAAAAAATGTTACTGAGTCACACAATAGCATACATTAGTACAACACTAGTACAGCTATGAGGAGTAATTCTCTGAACCAGGTAACCATGTGAAGACACTCACCGTGGCTGGCAACCCCTGCTCCACCTTGCCCCGGCTTAGAGTGGGATCTTCCCTGAAATGAGATCTTTAGCCATAAAAGTGAGCCTGGACACACATTATCATGTTGCAGCAGTCACAAGGGTTAGGTTTCACATGTTTACATATTTAAAGAGCCATTTCAGAACTACTCAAGTCTGGTAAAATATTTAGGTGCTTCAAGAGGATTGATACACTGTGCATTTTAAAAAAAGAGGCTGCAATCCTGAACAGGGAAATTCGTGTTCCAGTTTAGCAAGCCTGCACATTCCAACTACCACAGGGCAGTAGCTAATTTGATTGCCTGTCACCACTGCACTCTCTCTGCAGCTATAACAAAGGTGAAAGTTGGGGGAGCACTAGGGAAGAACTGCCACTAGGGTTTTGCCAATAGGTTTATAGAAAACCCTGCTCAGGGAATATCTAGATGCAGTTTGGAAAACAAGCAGAACTTTACTATAAAACCAGGTTTTGCTATGTATTCTAGATTAGGTCCCAACCTGATCTCATCTGCACTGACTTTTTGTAGGGGTCAAGGATATGCAGAAGCTTGGCCATAGTCAGATGTCCACTTATGGGTAACTAAAATCATGCTGGACTCTGGTTTGGCAACATCCATGGAGTACCAGACAAAGGTTCAACCTGTAGTACTTAATACAGATATTTTAAGCACAGGCTATATTACATTCATATTCCCCATAGAAAGGAAGCCAGAGTGGTTCTTTATTCCACATGTCTGTTTTACCAGCCCCACCTCCCTGTAGCGTTTGCTCTGCATGCCTGATTACATTCTGGTGAGAGCATGAAGAGGAAGATATACCAAAAATTCTTCCATCTTTGCCTAGTTTTTTAAAAATCCATTCCCTTCCCTCCCCTTTTTTGGTTTAGCAGCAGTACACTTACAGTTCCCCTCTGGCTTTCCTCTTGCTACTAGGAGGAAAAAGCATCTGTCGATATGATTCTGGTGTAAATGGGTTAATGTTGACCAGCGAAGCCTGGGCAGAATCATCTGGATCAGCACCAGGAGTAAATTTCAAGTGCCGGGGACCTTTGGAGGGGAATCTTCCCATGGTTGAAGGAAAAGCAGTCTTTGTTAAAAGACTCTAGAATTTAAAAAATAAATATTAGTTAAGTGTGTCTTATAGGTACTGTTTCAACAGCAACTGTTTTGTTCTGGGCACACAGTAACACTTTGTCAGTTTGTCCTCAGGCCTGATCCACCAAATAGGTAGTTTTGCTGTCTAGCTGCGTCTTCTCTGAAAAGGCTTAGCTTTCCAATAATTTTTTTCTGATTTCCATGAGAAGGGGGACTGTAGAGCTATTTATGCAGCTAGAGTTGTCCAAGAAGCTCTTCTTTTCCTCACTACTGACAATCCTGTGTCCATTATTTCTATTTCATTAACCAACAAGACCTAGGTCTATGAAGCCACAAATAGCTACATCACAGTTTAGTTAGGAAGATCAGACAGTCTATAAAGGACATCGTTTTTAGTTGTCTGAGCACTGCAAGACGACAAGTGAGTTAAAACAGCTTTCTGATACTGCTCTTAGCATTTATGGTATTTTGACTAACTACAATACAAAACAATGGTTATTGAGTCCTCAGACATCCACCTTGAACCAGCGAGAACAGGGCAATTTAAACTTTCAAGGTGATTATTTACACACAGTTATGCTCCGTGAGCCCAATATTGTTTAGCTAACATACTTCTTCCAGAGAGGCATCACCTGTCTAGATTTGATAGCATAGGATAACTCCGCTACTTACCAGTAAGGGTGCTCAACCACTGGAAAGAGTTTGTATCTTATTTCTGGTTTGAGAAGATCAGGTTTATGCCTCCTTTCTAAAGAAGAGGGTCCTTTAGTATCTCCCTTTTCTTTCCATGAAGATTCATTCTAGTCAAGTTACCTGCAGTCTTCTCTTTGATGAGCTAGACCGGTGTTTCTCAACCTTTTTTTATATAAAGTACCCCTTTTTCCTAATATTATCATCATCATCATCATCAATACATAAAATAAAATAGTAATAATAACAACAACCACCCCTAGTACCTACAGTTTTCAGACAATTTTTTTCTGCCACTGCACCACATTTGTTTAAACATTTTAATCGTAGCCAGGCAGGTGATGAAATTTTTGGGTGTAAAAAGTACAAAAATAAAGAGCTGTAAAACTTAACAAAAATTCAGTTCTCCAAATTTCAGTTGTGTTGACATACCCCCCAGACTTCACTCGAGTACCCCTGAAGATACTCGTGCCACTGGTTGAGAAACACTGAGCTAGACAGACAGATCTTTAAGTTTAGCCCATGAGATTTTTGCAAGGCAAAATGCAGTAAGAATCACTCAAGGCATGAGATCAGCACTGTCTGTTTTGTTGATACCCCACATCAACTTGAGCTATAGAAAACTTGTTCAGGAAGTTCTATGAAGCACAAAATAAGGATCAAAGGGACCCACTCCAAGAAGCAGCTGACTTGGTGCAACAGATATGCTGTTATCAGTGAGCCAGAGGAAGGCAAATTAGTTTTTCAGCCATATTCTTTTCCTAACTCCCCCCCTAAGGCCTCATACAAAGCTAGTTTGCCCTGAGAATGGTTCCTACCCAGCCCCAGCTTTGATAAACAGTTTTGTGCACAGAAGGAAATATCAGTGTAGCTGTACAGAAGAAGCCAGTTGGAAACATTTCATATTTGAATGGAAAGTGTGTTTTATGAAAGTCTCCCTTTTTTCTATTCAGCTCTTACTAATAAGGAGTTCCATTTATGTCCAAAGAATGATTAAGGTCAACATCTTGTCTCTAAATACTAGGTGTATACAAATAATTGTCTGTTTTATCCTCAAAAACTATTAAGAAAAAGTCATCTACCTCTGTGGGAGAGAATTCTAAGCAGAGACCATTCTAAAGAGCATCCCTTTGTACTGAGCTTAAGCTTTGTTTTAAGTGAGAGCCGCCTTAGAATCCCCTTAGTATTAAGAGCCCAATAGTTATGTCTAGAGTTTGGGGGATACAAAATGGTAGTGTGGAAGAGGAGAGAACCAATAGTGACAGCCAAACAAGCCCATTTCACTCTGTAAGTAGTAGCCCCTACTGCTCACCTGTCTTAATAGGATTCCTGCAGTGCATTTAACAAAATACATATATTTACAAATAGCTGTAGAGACATTTCCTTACCTTGGGGGTATGTGGGGTGTCACACAGCTGCAGTTTTCTCCAGGTGACATAATGCAGTGGAGTCCCAGGACACTCCCAGGCAGGGCTAGCATTCCCTCTCAAGGATGAAGCAGAGTCCACAGTGGGACTCACCCATGCTTTAGTCTGAGTCAGAGAGACATCGCCTACTTTTCTCTTGGGGGTTACTGTAAGAGAACTGTTAACTCTCCAACTCTGAAAGTCACTGCTCTTCAGGGGGCTTGAATCCTGAGGATCCTTTTCTTGTATACTACTGTCCTCTTCCATCTCATTCTCTTCACCGCAGCTGGAAAAATCCAGTCTCTGGATAAGTTCATCACTCTTGTCCCAGTCATTCATTGTAGCTAAAAAAGACAGGTGGAATACAATTGAAACAAGCTTTTTTTTTCCCCCCCATCAGTAAGGGGAGTTACTGATTGTAAGTAACCACCCTATTTTCTTCCTAAGAGGTTCATTATTTTAGATAACAATATCAAATTTCTAGCCCTAACCCCACACATATAGGACTTTGGATTGATCATAGCTCTCATTTGACTATGCTACACAAGGAGAAAACAACTACAATTACCAAAAACCACAGCAACAAAACAGACCTTAGTTCAACTTTGGTAAAATAAATCTTGATCCTAACCTCACTTGTGTAAATCAGGAACAACCCATATGAAATGTTTTGATGTTAAGCCTGCATAATTAAGAATAGAATGAGGCATAAAGGGTATCCCCTCCACCAAAGAGAGTTACTAAATATGTCATCTGCTTCCCACAACAGATACTCAAATCACATTATAGTACTTGATAAACCAGAGATAGTGATTCCCACTAGCTCCTTTGTACTGCATCTCTAAGAGAAAGTACTATGTTACATACAGTTTTAAAAGCAGGCAACACTCAAACAGTCACCAAATATTTTCTAGCAAAGCCCATTCTTAGTGAGAAATTACCAACTACTATGGCTCCCACAGCATTTATAGCCACCAGCCTGCAGCTGTACCATTGTTGATAGATGACAATTGGAGCTCAGCATTCACCTGTTTACAATCACCGGGGCCTGGGCCTGCTCCTATTGACCTCAAAGGCAATTCCATTTTGTCACAGATTTAGAAGGCAGTACAGCAAAACCCACTGTTTAAAAGCAGCCAGGGGGGACAACAATTCTTTCCTCCATACCTTCTCCCCGCTTCCTAATTCTTGTCCTCACTCAGTTTCCCAGAGCTTAATGAAGAGGCTTCCTTTCCTGAAAGCTTGTCTATTTTATTTTGCATTAGTCTGACAAGATAGGCAGCCCTTATCTTTGTCAATAGTTGGTCCTTTAGCTACAGGACTAAGAGCTAAGTCCCACTTTTAAGGTTCCCATTTAGACTCACTGAGTGCATTGTTTTGGACAAGTTGTTGCAACCCAGGTGGAGAGATTCAATAGCTTTATTTAGAATGTGTTAGGTCTCAAAGGGAAGTGGGAGGAGAGGGAGAACAAGACTGCACACTGGCCTCTACAAGGTCAAGGAAAAGATTCACAACTCCAGCTTCTAAGGTTGCCAGGTGTCTGGTTTTGAACCAGACAGTCCAGTATTTGAGCTTTCTATTCAGGAAACAAATTGAGAAAATATAAATGAGAAAATATAAATGTCCAGTATTTTCTAAATAAGATGTAATGTAGATTGTGATGTAATGTCAAGTGTGTCTGGTATTTTTGTTGAAACCATCTGGCAACCCTACCAGCTTCCAAGTGCTTGAGTAGCTAAAGATTAAAGAACCTTGTTAAGTCTGTGAATGTACTGTGTGCGATCTTCCACCCAAGGGAGGAGTGGTTCATCTCTCACCCAGGAGTGGGACAATGACCCTTCTCTTTGCGTCTGTCCTTAGAAACCAAGGATTTTGTGTGCCATTGTGAAGTGCATGTGTTTGAAGGGGAATACAGAATTTTAATGAACTGGGAACTAGACTACAGTGGCCTTTTTTCCCCCTCAGTGCTGGGGAAAGCTGCCAGAACAGCAGGCATGAGAAAAGAAAATTCTCTAGCAAGAGAACAGGTACAGCTTTGGCACAAGCAGTACATGTGTTCCCAAACTGGAGAACCAACCAAGGGGGCTTGAAGAGGCCACCTATAAGAGTGAGGGGAGGTCAGTTGTGGGTCATGCAGTCCTAGCAATCTGAGCTGACCACTGATAAAAGGGACAACAACTTAGGTTTTTGTAACAGAGATTAAAAACACTAGCAACTCACAGTATGTGGGCCTCTAAAGAGCTAGCAGAGACTATTTTTTACCATCATGTCTGTCTAGGAGACTGTGAACTTTCCTCCTGGATATGGACCTTGCCGCAGTTATCTATGCTGTTATTTCTAGATTATTGCAATGATCTCTACATGCGGCTACTCCTGAAACCATTCAGAGACTGAGGCTGGTGCAAAACACAGAGTTTCATTTGTTGAATGAAGCATTTTGCTGGGAGCACATAACACCAGTGTTCCAGAATGGCCACTGGCTGCCTATTGGTCTCTGGGGGGAGTTTAAGGTGTTGGTTATGGCCAATATAGTCATAAATGGCCTGGGTCTGGCCTACCTGAAGGACCACCTCTTTCTCAGGTCCCAACTATAGTGATAGGGTGCTGGAGCTACATCCTTCACAAACTGGGCAGCTAACAGGGTTTTCTCTGTAATGGCTCTCAAACCATCACTTCTGCAGAGTTTGAAATAACTTAGATTTAATGACTTGTGGGCACATTCTCAAAGACACCCATTTGGGAAGGGTTTTGGAGAAGGCTGAGGATATGTTTCCCACAAGTGTGAAAGGCTGGAATGGAGGTGTCTAGCTGGCTGTGTTTTTGTGAAATGACTACTTCAATGCTGCAGGGGAGGGGAGATTTCAATGTGTTATTAATGATGTCAGGGTGACTAGAACTTGGGCCAGAATCTTTTACTTTAAATCTAATTTCCAGTCACTATTAACTAGCTTTGAACTAATGACTTGGAGTGAAAAACCTAATCTCCCCATTTTCAGTCCCCGGACTCCCAAACCACCCTACCCTTATCATAAAGGGCTTCACTGAATAAAACTGTATAAAGGGGATACCTGGCATGTGATTGGAAAAAAGGGGAGGAGGGGCAGATTTGGGGCTGCTTTTTGTTTCTTTTTAACTATATAAAGGAGGCATAAAAGGACGTTTTCCTTTGCTTGTTGTGGTATATTTGATATAACAAGTCTTGATTTCCTGTTTTACTGGGGAACCTCTTTGGGGTACTGTAGAACTGGCTAACTCTGCACAACAGGGGTTGGAAAAACTCCACTGCGTCCAGAGAACGCGTCTGCTCTTCTGCTTCTTCTTCTGCAAAAAAAAAAAAAAAAGAGCAGATGCACTCTTTTGGAAGCCATGTCTTCCTCCTTCCATGAGGAAGAAGGGCTCTTCCAAAAGAGGAAGCTTTTCCAAAATCTGGCCCAGTGTAAATGGGCCAAATTTTGGAAAAGCCTCTTCCAGAAAAACTATTGGAAAAGGGTATGCCAATTGGGGAGCACAATTTGCATGACTTTTTCCAATAGATCAATGTAGTCTAGACATAGATTAAGAGATTTATCAGCCTTCAGTTAGACATACTGGGATATTTGAATCTGTTTCAAACAACACTTTTTGCCCAACTGCTTTTCAATTATTTGAATTAAATATGTGTTAGCAGAAACAACATAGAAGATAAATTCTCTCCTGGCATAATTCCCTTTGTTACAAGTCACTCAAGCAAAGAATTTGGCCTTGAGTTTAAAACTGTATGGATGTCTAAAAATTGCTTCAGCTTCTTTTAATGTACTCAGGTTTCTGTTTCTTAAAAAATTATAATTCCCTCTAGTCCTGGAAAGAACTTTTCCAACAAAAAACAGAACTTAGTATTTGATATTTCTAATATGAAAAAATATTACATAATTGTTCAGACTTTTCCCTGGCCCGGTAAATACTTCAGCACGTGCTTAATTTTAAGTATGTAGGTAGTCCTGTTGCAGTCAAAGGAACTACTTGGAATGTAAAGCTAAGTATGCGTATAAATATATGAAGGATTAACCTCTCTTTATGCTTAATTCTGTAGCAAAACAAGCCACTTTTTTCCCCTTTACAAGTCACCTGTAACAGAAAATGCCATGGGGTAAATACCACATGCTGCAGCAATATATAGCATTGCTAAGTAAACTTGCATATAGGTTTTGTAAAACAAACAGTGCACCTTCATAGTATTGAATCTACCTGATCTGAAGTTCATAGCAGCTGGCTTCCACTTGACCAGTTTGAAAAATCAGTCACTTTTGATATCTAACAGTCACAAGCTTTTGAATGGTGTATTGCATATCCAGAGCAACTGAACAGGAAAACAAGTTAGACCATTAAGATTTTTATTACAATACCTGATTCTTTTTAATGTGGGCTGCTTAATTGAGTAATTCAATTAATCAGAAAGTCTCCAAGGGAACTGATTGAAGCCTAATGCTATTTAATTACAATGATAGCTGCTTAATGAGGATGGCAATTACACTCAACTTTGTTGCCTTCAGATTGCCTTGGTGGAGCTTAGATTTTTGTATTTCACTTTTATCCTGATTCTGTTTGCTCCTCTGAAAACAGCTTTCAGTCCCTCTGTAGGTGTAGTAAATGCAGTCATCTTCACTGCCTCCCTCAATGGTGAGCTTGCAACTTCCATGCCAGCTATTCCTGATGAGCATTTCATAAAATACTGAAATTAAGCAGGCAACAAGTTCTGCTTCTACCCTAGTGCAACAGATATTGACTTTGCTCAGTTTTATGGGCTGATTTAGTATGACACGCTCAGCAAAGCTCTACAGCTCCCCAGACAGTAGCATTTCTTCTGAAAAAGATTCTACTGTTAGTTGGGAATTCTGCCTAATTGGGATAAAAGCGCATCCACCAGAGCCTCTAGATTCTTCTATATAATGATTATAAAGACAGTGAGTATAATATTGCACAGGAAGATTAAGTGATTTTTTTTCAAGAAACACAGAGGCTATGTCTACACTCGCGGCTTCTTGCACAAGAAATATGCAAATGAGGCTAAGCGTGGAATATTGCCAAGCCTCAGTTGCATACTTAATGAGCCATCATTTTTGCAGAAGAGGGTTTTGCACCAGAAGGGGCTGTCTACACTGCCCCTTCTTGCACAAGAAAACCCCTCTTGTGCAATGCCGTTACGCGGATTATTTTCAGGAATAACGGCATTGCGCAAGAGGGGTTTTCTTGCGCAAGAAGGGGACAGTGTAGACAGCTCCTTCTGGCGCAAGAGCCTCTTCTGCAAAAAGGGCAGCTCGTTAGTTATGCAAATGAGGCTCAGCAATATTCCACACTTAGCCTCATTTGCATATTTCTCATGCAAGAAGCCGTGAGTGTAGACATAGCCAGACTCTTCTAAGTTCCCAAAAAGAATCAGAAGTAGAACCAGAAATTTTGGAGTTTTGGATCTCTGGGTGTTGTGTAACCCGCACACCTTCTGGGGGCAGTGCACGGTCCCATTTAGTGGCACTGAGACCACTTACAGAGAAAATAATGAGTCTGCTCTACTACCTTAACTGAGAACCTTAACTTAGTTCATGCTGCAGAGGCTCATGCACTAAGCTCCAGAGATCCCAGGTTTGGTTACACCACAGACTATCAGAGTCCGTCAGTATTACACTTGCATTCATTAGTTATATCTATTCTGATTACCTTTGTATCTGTGTGTGTGAATAGATAGAGTTAACGGTACTCAGTGCTATGCATAACACAGAAGTATCAAGGCAAAGCTGCAAGGAAACTACATCCTTAAAATTAATTCAGCAGGAGTTCATATTGACTTCAATGGGGGCTCAGTGTTGATGTAATGGGGTGCTCAGATACATCTACTTTCAGGTTCTAAATTAGTCCCCAAATTAGGCCTAAATTAGCACAGATAATATAGCACAAAAACAGTGCAGCAACTGACAGTCTAATGTTTGGATCAGTGGCACAGATATTTGCTTTGTCCCCAAAAATATCAAAATAATTTAATACTCTAATCTAGCTATCCTATCTACGGTGCATACTATGAACAGTTAACAAATCCTGGCACAGTATAAATAACCATATTTATAATGATCTGACTGCATATCCCATTAGGCCAGTTGAGTTTAACAGGGATGATGAAATTGAAACTTTAGGTTCCAGTTTGTGAGGATACTGATTTGCCTAAATACAAGCCACTTGACAGCCTGCAGTTTCTCCACACTTGCAGTATAGAAACACATCTGCGTTGTGGCATCAGCTGCATGCATTAGTAAATGAACAATGTAGACTGAATTCCTCTTAAGAAAGTGACTTTAATCTGTGAGGGAAGTGAATGAGAATTGCTTTTTCTTCCCACAGGGAACTGATGTACTTCTATGTTTAAGTAAATGGCACCTAATAAAATGGGGATGAATATAAACATACCAAAAAAGCAATACAAGAATACAACAATAAAAATATTCTATACAATAGCACAGTAGCATCATACCACACTACTGCATTTACTTTTTAATAAAACCCTGTATGTCTAATCTCTCCAGGGCAGTGGTTATCAACCTTTTTACATTTGCAGACCTCTAAAAAATTTCAAATGGAGGTGCTGACTCCTTTGGCAATCTTAGGCACAAGAACGGCCATTCTGAGTCAGACCAAAAGTCCATCCAGCCCAGTATTCTGTCAGGTGCCTCCCCCCCCCCCCCAAGGGAATGAACAGAACAGATCATCATCAAGTGATCCCTCCCCTGTCACTCTGACACACAGGGGCTAGAGACACCATTCCTGCCCATCCCATTGCCATTGACAATGCACAGGCATCATCTGCAGACCCCCCAGGAGTGCACAGGCACAAGTTGAAAAACCACTTGATTTAGGGGCCCGAGCCCTGTAAATTGCACTGCACAGAGGGACCCTTGCGCTTCAGCCCACCTAGGCAAAGCAGTTTCCAGGGTCAGGACCCAGGTGTGTTTCCCATCTCGGTCCTCCGGCCCGTGGTGCTGAAGGGCCGAGATGCCCGTCCTCCTGTCACCCGCGCCTCTTGCTAAGCGTGGGAGAGTTCACTTGGCCACGAGCAGCCCCCTCCTCCCAGGCTCGCCAGGTAAGAGAGCTGACCAGCCAGGGGTGCAAGACCAGCCAGAGCAAAGAGGATGACGCCCGCACCGGGGGAGGGGGCCCTAAACCTCCCTCGCTGCAGGGAACAGGCGGCGGCGGCGGCGGCGGCGGCGGCTGCTGGGCGCGCTCTGCGAGCCACTGCCCCGCTGCGCTTCCAAGCAGCGCCACCTCCTCCCCCCCCCCGGGCCCGGAAGCGCATTGTCACGTGACTGGCTGCGAACGGCCCCCTACCTGCCCGCTCGGCGGGGCCGCCCAGGCGGCGGGATAGAGCGTTTTCACACCCCGGAAGCCCCGCCCCCCCCGGCGGCGAAGCCCCGCCCCCGCCCCCCCCGCCCGCCAGGCTCTCCGCGGCGCAGTCGGCGGCCCGAGCGCGGCCATGGTGGAGCCGGCGGACGAGGCGCCGCTGCTCTTCTGGGCCGAGGGCCCCGCGGTGTCGCGGCCGCAGCCCAAGGCGGAGCGGGGCGGCTGGGGCCGGGGCGGCGCGGCGTGGGGCTGCCCCGGGGAGCTGCCGCGGGGGCCGGAGGCGGAGGCGGACCAGATCGTGGCGGTGTTTGTGGTCACCTTCGACCCGCGCTCCGGTAAGCGCGGCCCGGCCCGGCCCGCGGGGATGCCGCCCCCTGCCCCCGCCCCGCCCCGGCGCGGCACTGCTGCGATGAGCTGGCCGGGCCTCGGCAGCATCCCGGGCAAACGCCGCTGCCTCCTCCCTGCACCCCCCCCCCCCCCCCCCGTTCTCCGCTGTGTGCCTGCGGGGGGGGTCCCGCTGCTCCTGCCCCGCTGAGCAGGCTGATTATCGCTGTCATGAGCTGGGGAGGCCGCAGCAGGCCCCCAGGGAAACGCTGCCTGCCCTCGTTGCCACCTGCCCTCCTCCATTCCCGACTGCAGGGGAGGAGAAACACGGGAATCCTGCGCCTTCTCGTCCTCCCAGCCCACCACTCTTGGGCCGAGCAGCCTGGGCATGGCTGTCGTGAGTTGTGGCGGCCTCAACAGGTCCTTTCTCAAGAGAGAGATCGCGCACCTGGCACGTCTAGTGCTCATGCCTGCTAGAGGATGAGAAGCTGTGTACGAATCTCTTTCTCGCTCCCTCCCCCACCTCTTTGGCTCAGCAGCCTGAGTATCACTGTTGTGAGTTAGCCGGTTCCCAGAAAACACGGCTGTATTCCCTTTCTTTTGGAAAGATTGCTACTTTCCTGCTCTTTCTTTAAACCCTTCTCATCACCCTCTGATTTTTATCTTTATGGGGTGATTGAAAAGCCATGGGAATCTCTCCCCAGATCAACATCCTCTAGTCCTGTGATGAACTGAGGCAAGTCTCTGCAGCTTTCTCTCACAGAAAAATATTCTAGTGCTTGTCCCTTTCTCCCCTTCAGGTAGTGAGTTGAGGCAAGTCATGGAAGCCTCACTCACCAAAGCCTGACTATGAAAAACCATTTGCTGCACATACAGTGTGTGAGATGGTGATGCCCATAGCGATGATCACTGCAGATCTGACCACTTCTTTGCGTTATATTTGCCAAGTACAGTGCAACAAAATGCTAGCCACTTCCGTTCATGCAACTTTTGAGATGTTTGTGTTGCTTTCCCTTCCTCATTACAGGAACTGTGCAGATTAATAACACTCTGCTTTTCTATGGCACCTTTCTTCTAGGAATCTCAAGTGCTTTGCATACACTAAGGAATTAAGCCTCTCAGAATTCCTGTGAAATAGTTAGAATAGTATAGTTAGGAAACAAGCACATCTCTTGTCTGATGACCATTCAGCAAGTCAATGGCAGAGCTGGGATAAGAATCAAGATTTTTGACTTCTGGTCTCACTAGTTTCCCTGCCTTTTTACTGATTCTGTGTATCCAACGAGGGGGAGGAGAATATAAGTAGGTAGGTGTATTGCCACATCAGAATAAGAAACTGGGAGAAGGTATATGGGGAGATAGGGGTTAGCATTTGGATTTAATTTTCTATTAGTGCAGGAGGATCTTACCTGGCAAGCCTGGATGGAGGAGGCTGCTTGCCCTGGTAGCTAAGTGAACTCTCCTACACTTAACAAGAAGAGCTAGTGACATTACCCACAGAAGTGCAAGCACTTACATCACTTCCTTGGCCCTATGGCTCTAAGGGCAGAGAGAGAAAAACACAAAAATAAGGGATCTCAGTGATGTTACTTTAAAGGGATGGGATTGACCACTCCAAATAAGTGAGATGCTAAATATTAGTGTCTCCCTAGGCCAGGGGCAAGGAACCTTTTTCGGATGGGGATGCTGACTCTCAGAAAAATCAGTCGGGGGCCTCACACAAGTGAGAAGCCAAAAAAACCACCCCCTCACTGACGTGGCCTCTGACTGAGAAGGAGAAAGACACTCCCCACATTCCCCTTGCACATCAGGGCCTAGTGGGGTCCAGGCTAGTAGATTTTGTGTGCTCCAGTCCCACAGTAGGTGCAGGCTCCCCAGTGCTGGGGGAGAGGGAACCCTGAGCCTCAGGGTTTGGATCCAGGCAATCTGGGGGCCACATCCAGCTCTTGGGCCTGAGGTTCTCCACCCCTGCCCTAAGCAAACCTCAGTTTTCCTAAAGCTCCCTCTGCCATTTTGTGAGTAGGCAGTTGGGCGCACAGAATGAAAAGGAGTTCTGCAGAAGCTGTACTACTTTCCAGCTGTATGAAAGTACTGGGTAATGGCAGGTAACATGCCAATGCATCTTGTCTTTGCTGCTGGCTTTAGCTGCTGTGGAAGGCAATACTGAAGTGCTTCCACTTATCCAGTGTAACTCAAAGGGAAGTATTGAATCTGGGATGCAAGGAGGTGGTCAGATTTAACCTTTTTTTTGTCCACATGCAACTTTTTGAAGAGGGAAAACAATCATTCTTCATACTTCTCTACAACAAATAGCTTTAGAAAACTAGGTCCAGTAGCAATAGTTAAGGCTACAATTATGTCCCAGAAACTGTGATTTCCAGAGACCTCTGTGACATTTTCCACATCTGACCCAGAACAGCAGGACTGGAGCTGGCAGCCAGGAGCCCCCCTCTCCCTGTAACACCCACACAAGGCAGCAGGGGGCCTTGGAACTGCAGCTGCCATGTGGGGTGAGGGGTCCCCCAAAGCTCCCAGCTCCTGGACAGTGGGGGGACCTGGAACCCCAGCAGCTGTGGGTGCTGGACCCTCCTCTGTCCCCATTTTGTCGGGATATTTTTAATAAAATATCAGGACACGGGCTTCCATTACTTTTTTTTTTTGTTTGTTTATTGCCCATGACTTTCACTAAAGGTATCCATTACAAAATCTTAGCCTTAGCAATAGCATCTGTATGGAAGAGGTAAACTGACCTCCCTTGATGAGCATGTAGAGCATTGACTTGTGCTACTTTTTAGTGCCTCAGGTGGCACCTGACCAGTTTCATCATCCAGTTTGGCCTGCTGGTTGGATCACTAGCTTCTCTGGCTTGGGCTGGGTATTGACGTGGAGTGAGATGTGAATGCTGATCCATACCTCCTGACTTCTGCTGACTGTACCCAACGAATCACAGCTCTGCCACATATTTATTGGTGTCGTACCTGTCCTACATTCTGGCTGCAGAGGTGGCTCCATGATTCTTTTGTTGAGTGTTTGCCCAAGGGGTGGTGAATTTATCTCTTAAATGTCTTTCATCACGTACTTGGGATCTTGTTCAGTCCTACACAAACATGGTATTGATTCTCTTCTGATATTTACCTAAGTAAGATATGCTGAATCATGAAACAGATTATAGAAAATGCAAACCTCTTTATTGCTAGCCAACCACTATATCTGCTGTTATCCATTATTCCTGCTGGAAGGTTAGCATGTACCTGCCATATACATTCACACATGCTGTGTTGCTGTTCTGTCTGCCCTGAGCTAGGGTCTTATATGGCATCCATCGCTTATGCGTATGTTTGTATGTATACTTCAGGATGTGATCTCTTTCCTTCCGTCAGGAATGACTGGGTTTTTTTGTGGCTTTCTGTGAGAGAGCCAGGGCGGGCTATAGCAGAAGGTCTGGGTCAAAGAAGTAAGTTTTGCACTGTGCTCTAAATATGCTGAAATTCCTGGGTATCCTGACCTTTTCTGGGAGTAAGTTTCGGCCAATAGGCAAGAAAGTTTGGTCTCTTGCATACGCAAAAATTGCTTTTCAGGTTGACAGTTCCATAATACTATGGGAACTTGGCTCTCATGGGAGGTCATGACCCAGGCACCCACTTCCTCCTGGACCTGGGGGTGATGAACCTCCTACTCTGCCTCAGACATCCCTCCCCCCCACATGCACACATACCCTTCCCTTAAGCCGCCACCCTTGCCCTGCCTCTTCCTGTCTATTTCTCCCCCTCCTCTCAGTGCGGCTGTCCTTTCTCCTTCTTCCCGCTCCCCTCATCACCTCTTGCATGTGGTGGAATAGCTGATCAGGGCAGGTTGTAGGTGCTGGGAGAGAGGGGAAGAACATGGTTGGTGGGGCTGTTAACAGACAGGAGGCACTTGTGGGGAAGGGAAAAGGAGGCAGTTGTCTGCTAGTGGGTGCTAAGCACCCACTAATTTTTTTTTCTGTGGGTGCTCCAGCCCTGGAGCATCTTGTATTTAAAGTACTGCATGGGATCTTTTCTATGGGATAAGGCCAAACGCCACATTTATTGGTATTACATATATCAATCACTACTCTATCATATGCATATGATATATTACACTCTCTCTCTGTCTTATTGTTGTTACCAACTAGTTCCTCCCCCTAACTGCATTGGCCAGGTGAGTTAGATGGGGGAGGAGTGGAGCTGGGCTTCTGCGGATCCAGATCGATACTCCGATGTTGACAAGACGAGACCTAAGGCCCTCCTGCAAGATATCTTAGATTTATAGTAGCTCCCCTTTCATGCAAATCTATACCAGCTAGTCATTATATGCATATGCAAAATCTGTGTCATCATATGCAGTTAGTCATCGGTGGCACCTTTTTCTGGGTGTTGTCTTAACGCTGCCACATTCATCTTCAAAGAGGGTGCTTCCAAAGGGAAGTGCCTGCTTCTGACTCCCAAGACCGTCAGTATGTCTCATCTTTCAATGAGCCCACTTGACAGGTCTTATTGTCCTTAGATCGGGCTTCCATCCCCTCTTCAACTGTTGTAACTGCTTGGAGGTGCTTGCCTTCCATGCCTTTTCCATTCACGTCTCATTCATTCACAGGGCAATCAAGTAAAAGGGGAGAGATCTATTCTGGTAAAAAGACATGACTATAATAGTATACCAAACCTTAATACAAAATTGCTATATAAAAAGACTTATTACAAAGTTTCTATATAAAAGGACTTAATACAAAGTTATATATGGAAAGACTTAATACAAGGTTATATGAAAAGGCTTAATACGAAGTCATATGAAAATGATACAAAGTTATATGAAGATGCTTAATACAGAGATTTATCATATGAAGATGTTTATCTACAAGCACTCAGTTGATGCCTCTGGGTCACAATCATACAGGGTGTGATGGTAAGCCCTCGAAGGGCTCTGAAGGTCAAGATGACTTCTTCTTTCTTACGGCTTGGGTAGGTAGTAACAATTACAAATGTACACCTAGATTTGATAGTCAGAACTTTGCCGCAGCAGTGAGCTGGTGAATGTCCTTCAGGCTAAGGATGTTAAGAAGTGGGTAACTGGCTAATTGATACAATTGGAAAGTGCTTAGTTCTGGCATGCACCGGGTCCAGGAGTTGCCCCTGCTGTGGTTCTGCATTTTAAATGTAGTAAGAGCCAGGCTGTCTCTTACTACATTTAAAATGCAGAGCCACTGCAGTCCCGGACCCAGTATAAACTGGGACTGAGCTGGGCTTGCTCAGTCCCAGCTCAGGTCCAGGACCTACCCAGATTACACCGGGACCCGTCGCGGACAGGGGCTGCTCTGCGGGCAGAGGCTGCTTTGTGGCAGTCTCCCCTGCTTCCCCACCCCATGCTGTTGCCTCTGATAGAGGCAGCAGCATGGGGGGCAGCCAGCACCATGGAGACAGTGCTGGGGGAAACTGGCTTTTAGTCTGGCTCCTCCTTCCCCCCTCTTGCTGCTTTTGTATCAGAGGCAGCAAGGAGAAGGGAATGTGAATGGTCATGTAGTCAACTTGACTACCTGACAAGCGTACTCGCTTACATCTCTACTTCAGGTCTCTGCTGAAAGAGCGAAGGGGACACTCAGATATGATGCACTCCATTGTTTGTGTCTGATGACCCCAGTATTGTACAGGTGTTTGCTTCATTTAAAGAGAGATTGTCTACATGTCCCATGCGATTGCTTGTGCACCAGTCTTTCCAACATAAATCAAAACATGATTCCTCGACCGGTTCAATGATGAGTGCTTTGAGTGGTTGAAATATCCATGTGGCCTCCATTTAGCCTGAGCATTGAAGTAAAGTGAAAAGGCCTTGATGTAATTCCATAGTAGTTTCTGGTATTTAAATTTTGTCTGGAGAGTTTTGCAGGTCATCATGCAGTGAGATGCTTGTGTTTGCATTGAAATGGTTCAGGGAGTCACGTCTGGGCAGCTTTTCTAATCTGTGGAGGCTGGATGTGTGATAGGATTGGGGACCAGTCAACTGGAGTCAATTTGAGCATTCCTGACACTCTGTGCATGGCGTTGTTGAGTTGCAAGGAGCGTAATGTGACTGCTGAGAGACCACACTGGCACAAGGATTCAGCCTCAGAATATACCAAGGTTATTGTTGCAGTTCGTAAGGTCCATGACTGAAGCCCCAGGATGTTCCAGCCAATTTCCTGATAAGTGCAACACAAAACCTGGCCTTATTGTGAGTGTTGTCGAAAGGTCAAACTCTGGTCCAGTGTCGTGCTGATACACTTTGGATTCGCCTCCTGGCTGATGCATTCATTGCAGAATTGCACACTGAGTTTGGTATTAGTCATTTTATTGTTCAGATGGAAAGTGGTCACCATAGGTATGTTTTGGGTCTGGCCTAAGTTTCCAGTGTTCAAAATTATGAGCCATTGTGCTAAGGTTTTGGGTTACGGTGCAGCTAATGGTATGGGTTGAGTTTTGAACATCTAGGGCAATATTATCTGCATACATGAATTTCCTCGACTCCATCGTCGGTATAGCTGCAGTGTATAGATTAAAAAGTATGGGGGCCAGGATGGAGCCCTGAGGGATGCCTGAGTTAAAAGTTCTTGATCTACTGACCTGGTCTATAAAGTGTACTTTAACGGAGCAGTCCCCAGTCATTGCTGCCAAGAGATGGATTATTTGCTGGCAGCGAATGACATGGAAGAGCATGAAGAGGAGGCCCTGTTTCCAGAAGGTGTGGTATGCTGAGCTCAAGTTAATGAGGGCAATCCCTGTCTTCAGCTTATGCTGGAATCCTGCCTCAGTGTGGCCAGTGAGCGAAGCTGCTTGGTTACAGCAGTTCCTCTCCAAGTGAAATTCTGCTAACTGTGCTGGCATGATGTCTTTGATAATGTCAGACAGATGGCAGTGCAGCAACCACTCCGTGAACGTGCTGGTGATTGAAAGGCGAGAGATGGTAGCTGGCTGCATCTTCTGGGGGGGGGAGTTTGCCAGATTTCAGTAGGGAAACCACAGTTGCCTGTTGCCAGTTTCTTGGCACATCTTCAGTTCCATGCATGGTGGTAAAAAGTGTTGTGAACTATTCCCCTTTCAGGCTCTTGAGAAACTCTGAAGGAATGCCATCAACCCCTGCAGCTGTCTGGGTTTTGGTTTCTGACAGCACAATGTTGATCCCCTCCTAAACAGATACGGAGAAGGGAGTGGGGATTCATCCAGGCATTCCTGCTAGACCTCCTGGCCAGGTTTACATGGCCACACTGCCGGTCTTGCAGCTGTAGGATCAGGCCTACACGTGAACCAATAACGCCTTTTAAAAACTCCATTTCACCATTATTAAGGAGTTTTTCTTTTTTTTTTTTTTTTGGCTTTTTTTTTTTTTTTTTTCCAATTGAGCTAAACCTTGTTCAGTTTCCATGTCTGGTTCTCAGGCATTATCACAACAATATACTTTGGGTATAGCTCTAAAAGTGTGCTCACAAAGTTAGATGTTCATCTCCCTGTGTGATGCCCCCGCAGTCACCCTCACCTCCATGAACAGATGGCTAATTTAATAAAGAGGCTAAATGCTGGCATGTCAGTAGCTTCTGGAAGCATCTAAAAATAAGAGGGTTGCTGTGGAAAATTACAAGGGAAACTTTTTGTAACTTCATTTCTTCCAGAAGCTGCTAATGCTATTTCTGATTTATCCTGATGCTGGCAAATGGCTTCCCAAATATCTTAGAGGAACCTACAAGCTTCTCTCTTTGAAATTTCTCATTATGTTAAAAAATTCTTGTTCGGAATGGATGCTGCATGGGATGTCCTCCCCAGTCTGTGAACTGCTTTGTGCATCGCCAGGGAATGGGATAGGCTTCCTGCTCTCACAGAGCCTTCTCCCTTCCCCCTCCCTCCTGTCTGCCCACAGCTACGCTTGTGCCTGCAGGCAGTTGCACCTTTGTTTGCTCTAGCTTGTCGCCTGACTGATTTTTTATCTCTGTGCTTGCTGCATGACTGCCACGTCCTCACTGAAGGCAAGGTGGTGAGACGAATTGCCAAGGAGTACCAGTGTTGGTGGCTAATATTCTTTTTAAGGGAGGCAATCCTAGAAAGCAATGCAACTCAATGAGTTTATTCGGGTGCGAGAGTGGTGAACTCCAGAGATTCAAGCAAGTGACAAGACAGGGTTCTAGTTTCACTTGCTCTGCCACTGACCTGCTTTGTGGACCTGGCTGTATTACTTAACCTCTATCAGTTTACGTCTCTGTGAAATGGGGATAATACTTTCTAACCCCCACAGCAATATCTGTGGCTTAAGTCACCTGAAGATACTTCAGCTGAAAGGTGCTGTGGAATGGCAATGTATTACTAATAAACTGTGCAGCTGAAGATTAGTAGTTGATTCATGATGAGTGTGAGACTTTCAATTGGGGTTGAAAGAGGAACCTATGGGAGAACTTGGGAACTTGGCCTCAACCGCAACTTGTGGTCGAGGAGGGAGCCCATATCCACTTCCTTAAACTCTTTAGGAAAGGATCATCTTTTGCCTTTTTTAAAAACATGGTTATAAATAAAATAAAGCGGCTACATATAACTCTAAATACAAACCACTGGCATAGTGGCATTGCCGTAGTAGTTTTCTCTGCCAGCCGTGCCACTTAAAAGGCACAGCTACTTCAATAACGGCTCAGTCTTCAGATGTATTGGTACAGCACCTTGCCCAGGAAAGGCCTGATTAGAGTTTGTGGGGACTTAAGGTATAAAAAGTCTTTTAAAAATGTAACCGTGTAACTGCTAAAAATTTCACACACACTGCGGCTCTGTAGTATAAAGCAGCCCCGGTTAGCCCTTCTCCTGAACCTATATATTTGTATTGGTCCAAAATCTGTGTGCAGCCCACAAATCTGATGTGAAGGAGTTTAGGGTTGGACTGATTTGTAATATTTTGGTCTTTCTGTATGGATCATCTTTCATCAAAATATTCTCATCTCCTCCATCCGAAGTTCAGACTTCTTTGATATTCTTTTCTGTTTCAGGCATTCCATTTTTTTCTGGTTGGGGTAATAAGTCAGTTGACAGTTTATTGTGTTAATCTTTTCTATTTCTGAGTGCTTTTGCATGTGCTGGAATGATTATTGAGTTGCAGGGATAGGAGGTTGTGAAATCCATGAAACATTTCAGTCAGCTCTTGAAATATTTAATAAGCTTGAGGTGTTTCAGGGAAGCTGCATTAGGGTGTCAGCTTTAAGATTCCTGTCTGACCAGTTTTACCAAGGAAGATAATGGATTTCCAGACATTATCCATTGCCTACACAGAGTTATCAAGAAGGATAGGAGAGGAGTGGAGTGGAGTCTCCTCACCCATGCTTTGAGTGTGAGGCGGAATACTAGCTCTCCATAGACCTGACAGTTGAAGTGATAAGTTAGTTGCCAGTTTATTGTGTTAATCTTTTCTATTTCTGTGCACTTTTGTATCACATGCACTCAGCATCAGACTAGTAAAAAGGAGGAAATCCTTCTTGTAACAAGGTTTTATATAATAAAAAGGAAAAAAAACAGCCAGCTGATTTGCTCAGAGGCTTGGAATGTTAAAAGCCTTCTCAAAGATGGATTTGTGGGCAGAGTGCACGTGAAGCATTCAGAAGTACATGACAAATTGGTAAACCCAATATTTAAGTTTTTCACATGAATATTGTGGCCATGTGGTATATACTAATATAATATAAAATAATACAATATATAGACACCTGTTATTTTTAAGCAGTAAGGTTCCACTGGCAAGAGCATGGTTGGTACTACGTTTTACCATGTGGTGTGCATACATTCCTCCTTACCAGAGGTGATCCTGACACTTTCACTTTATCCATAAAGCTACGTACAAAGTTCTAGCCTGGGCTTTTTAATCACTTTTCTGCCAGGTTCATGAAGGGGTAAGGGATGCAGTTTCCATTCTTAGGGATTTTACTTCTAAATTATTTAGATAATGGTACAGAGAATACACCTATAAAGTTTGCAGATGATACCAAGCTGGGAGGAGTTGTAAGTGCTCTGGAGGAAAGGATTAAAATTAAAAATGATCTGGACAAATATGGTTTGAAGTAAACAGGATGAAATTCAATAATGACAAATGCAAAGTACTCTGCATGGGAAGGAACAATCAATTGCACACATACAAAATGGGAAATTACTTCCTAGAAAGGAATCCGCTTGGTCATGGTGGATCACAAGCTAAATACCAGTCAATAGGGTAATAATATTGCCAATGGAAAAAAAAGGACCTCGTTCTGGGATGTATTAGCAGGAGTGTTGTAGGCAAGTAATTCTTCTGCTCTGTTACATGCTGATAAGGCCTCATCTGGAGTAGTGTGTCCAGTGCTGCATTTCAGGAAAGATGTAGACAAATTGGAGAACGTCCAGAGAACAGCAACAAAAATGATTAAAAGTCTAGAAGACATGTGTGACCATAAGAAGGGCCATACTGGGTCAGAGCAAAGGTCCATCTAGCTCAGCATCCTGTCTTCCGACAGCAGCCAATGCCAGGTGCCCCAGAGGGAATAAACAGAACAAGTAACCATCAAGTGATCCTGTCACTCATTCCCAGCTTCTGACAAACAACCTGGGCACCATTCCTACTATCCTGGGTAATAGCCATTGATGGACCCACCCTCCATGAATTTATCTAGGATATTTTTGACCCCTGTGAAAGTCCTGGTCTTCACAACATCCTCTGGGAAGGAGTTCCACAGGTTGACTCTGTAAAGAAATACTTCCTTTTGTTTTAAGTCTGCTACCTATTAATTTAGTTTGGTGACCCCTGCCTAGTTCTTGTGTTATGGGAGCAAGTAAATATTTTTCCTTAAATACTTTCTCCACACAGGTCATGATTTTATAGGCCTCTATCATATCCCCCCTTAGTCTCCTCTTTTCTAGGCTGAGAAGTCCCAGTTTCAGGTGTGAGGAAAGATTGCACAAATTTGGTTTGTTTAGTTTGGAGAAAAGACTGAGGGGGAACAGGATAACTGTTTTCAAGTACGTAAAAGGTTGTTAGAAGCAGGAGGGTAGAAAAATTGTTCTCCTTTGACAATAGGAGACCAAGAAATGGGCTTAAATTGCAGCAAGAGTGGTTTAACCTGGCCATTAGGGGAAAAAAAACCTCTTTCTGTAAGGGTTAAGCACTGGAACAAATTGCCTGGGGAGGTTATGGACTCTGTGCCTTTTGGATACTTTTAAGAGTAAGTTAGACAAAACACCTGTCAGGGATAGTCTAGTTATTGCATAGTTCTGCCATGAGTGCAGGGGGCTAGACTAGATGACTTTTTGATGACCCTTCCAAATCCTATGATTCTATGTTTCTTGCCTCTCTTAAAGAGGATTTGTAAAATCCTGTTTCAGAATCCAAGACTTTATCATGACAACATGATGCACTTTTACCAACTGCCTGGCTATTTTACATCCTTTTCTTTTCTCTGCTTTTGTATTACAAAGTAGGAGAGGGGTCAGATTCTCAGCTTTGGAGACAGAAGTCTTCTGTCCACAGAATGCTTACAGCATGAACATCGATAGAGTTAGGCCTCTTTCGTTGCCCTGCCCAAATACCTGCAGGGACTGTTTGCAGTAGTTGCTGCCTGGGAAGATTTGGAGGGGCAATTCTGCAAGACATTTAAATAGGTTCCAAAATAATTCTTGAGGTCCATGCAACATACTGGTGTTCAATACCGCATGTCTCTCTCATGGGCAGTACATGGACTGTGGTAATGTTGCATCTGTGCTCTGTCTCAAGTACTGGAGACCCGCTTCATTGTAATGCTATGAATCACCATCCTGTATTGCTCCAAAAGCTTATCTTTTAAAATAGTGTTACACTGCTCTTTGGTACCCAAGTGGCTGAAACCTGGCTGCTGTTAATTTGTCACTGCTTTCTCTTTAGTAGAGGGTGGGATACTTTCCCACTCCAATGACAACTTATTACTCCCTTGTCCCACAGGTAACATGGTGGAATGGTGTTTGCCACAAGACATTGACTTGGAAGGTGTTGAGTTCAAATCCATGGCAAGTGGGTCACACAAAATCCAGTCAGATTTCATGTGAGTATTTTTGGGCTATGTTGCTCCTTCCCATCTGCCTTAGCCACATACGCACACACCCTCCTTCCTTAGTCTAAAGCAGTAAAAATGAAAACTGCTCATTAGTTTAAGCCTCCCCTCCCCCATTGACCTGCCAAGAAACTGATTTAAAATGAATTTTCCAGATATTTAACATGAACTCTATCAAGTAGCTATTTATATAGGTCCTAATTGTATAATGACTTCTCCTCTGGTGGCCAGCATTTCCAGCAGGAGCAGACCTGGTTCCTGGAGGTGAACTGACACTAATGCATGAGGGGCAAGCAAACAAGGAAGCAGAGTTGCTCATTTCTAGCTCAATTAGGAACATCCATTGTGGGGGTTGAAGGCATGGGGGGGGGGGGGAGAATGAAGCAAACTCTTTTCCAGATGGGGGGAAACAGCTTGGGAGGAAGGGGAGGTTTTTTTGTTTGTTTTTCTTTTAAAAACACAAAAGGAAACGTGTTTAAAAATACTTGGGTATCTCCTTTAGATGTTGAGTAGTGATAATGTCCTGTCCCCATTTCATTTCCTCTTCCCTTCCTCGCAGGAATTATGTTCGCGCCATTCCCTTTGTATTTCTCCCTTCTCTGTTCTCAAGGTCACTGGGTTGTGGTGCCTCCCTTTGGCCGAGGAGAACTGACAGCCACTCCCTGTAGAACTTGCAGACTCCATTCAGCTCGGCCAGAGGAGGTGTTTCATCTGCAGTGCTTCCATCCTCTGCAAGCCTGGGAGATGGCTTGGGAGCCAAATTAGACAGCTAGTCTGAGTTACTTTATAAAATGTGGCATGTTAATGTCATGTTTCCACAGAACAGTGAGGTTATGTTCTCCCCCCGGGCCTGGCTTTCTACCCAAGTCTTTCTTCCGAAAATTTCCCCATCATTGCCAACACAGGTTCTCTTGCACCAGTGCTAGGAAAAGTAGGGCCTTCAGTGGTAAGACAAGGGTTGGAGGCTGCCAGCTCTTAATGCTGTTTAAAAGGTAGACAGTGTTCTCAATCAATAGAATACATGGTTAAAATGGCAGAAGCCAGTGGGCCTAGGAGCTGAATGGGAGATGAAGAGGTTTGCTGAGGAGTGTGAGGAACTGTTATTTCTCATGGCCCTTCCTCGGATCCTCTTGTTATACCTTGCTGTGCCTCTCTCCTTCCCTCTCCCTCTTTCTAGTTATTGTTTTTTGTTGCACATTTGTCCCCAGTTATTTCCGGAAAGGGCTCTGCTTCGGCCTGGCCTGCTTTGCAAACATGCCTGTGGAGAGTGAGTTAGAACGCGGAGCCCGCATGAAGTCTGTGGGAATTCTCTCCCCTTCGTACACCCTGCTCTATAGATACATGCACTTCCTGGAGAACCAGGTCCGGTAAGTTGTTTGTGGGATACAGGATTGTCTGTGCACCTGTACTGAAGGGTCTGAATGTTGGCATGGATAGGTGGATGTGAAGGTTTTGCAGGCTAAACTGACTATCCCACTGGGTTTCATTTAGAAGGTAATTTTCCCTGGATGTGCAGTAAGATTTTAGCTTTGAACTAAGACTTTGATATGTTGTCAGATTAGGACCATTTTCCTTGAAAGAGTACTTCCCCATACACTTTTGTGTGTGAGTGTATTAAAAGAAATTATGGAGGAAAATTAAACTAGAATTAGTAATACAAAGCCACTTCTTTATGTAACTCTTTTTCAGTTTAATCTGCCGGGGAGTCACTTGTTTCAAACAGGTATTAGAAGAAAGTGTTTATTTCCTTCCCATCCCCTTAACACATGCATTTGCTAAAGGTTTGGTGAAAATTTTTTAGAGACAATAGTCATTTTTATCTTGATGCAGCAAAAGCATGTATGTAGCCTAAATCGCATTCTCCAGTGCGATCAAAGCTTGTTAAGGGAATTTTTGTAAGGGTAAAAGAAGACTTGGGAAAACACCATTTTGTTCGAACTTGTCCCAAATATTAAAAACCAGGATCAGTTCCATCATGCATGGAGCGTGAGAACCCTGAGTGACCATCTTAGCCATGCCCTTGGATGCAGTGAAAGATACAGATGCCCATGAACTTGGAGGCACCCAAGGCGGAATCAGTGACTAAGAGACATGCATATTGCTGTGGGCTGGGGTCCAGAGGTCTGTGGACTTCAAAAATCTTTCTTACTTTCTGTCTTTTCCAGACACCAGCTGGAGATGCCAGGGCACTACTCCCACCTAGAGGCGTTTTATGACGACAAGAAGGGGGTTCTCTCTGCTGGCAAGGGTACCTCTACATCTCAGCCACCTATCCACTGGCTGCCCTCCATCCACAGATACATGTATCCAGAGATGAAGGTGAGACGGGCGCTATTCATTGACATGCAGTGCACTGATGCCCCTGATGGCTGTAGGACTAGCTAATGTGTGTATGGCATCTCTCTTGTTAGCCAAGCTAGTGGACTTTTTTGTCTTTCAGCATACATGGGCTTAAGCCTAAGTGGCACAAGATAGATTTCTGTTGTTTAGACTGGAGATCACAGGCAACAACTCTCCATGGCTGCTCTTGCTCCCATGAACCTAGTTTCACAGGTGTGGTGGGTGGTGGCTTGTTGTGTGCGTATATACCACTTGTGTCTGTATTCTTATTCCGTATTTAGCATCTGTGTGTGTTCCTGTAGCATCTCATGAGCTGTTCTCTTCCCCTGGCCCTCAGATCACTCATCCTGCAGGCTGTATGTCTCAGTTCATTAAGTTCTTTGGAGAGCAGATCCTCATCCTCTGGAAGTTCGCTCTGCTACGCAAGCGCATTTTGATATTTTCA
This sequence comes from Pelochelys cantorii, assembly GCA_032595735.1. NCBI lineage: Eukaryota > Metazoa > Chordata > Testudines > Trionychidae > Pelochelys > Pelochelys cantorii. The sequence continues at coordinate 244,589,040 of CM064326.1, forward strand.
CCCCCACCGGTAGGAGTTGTCTGCTATAGAGGTACGGCGTCAAGGTCAAAACCCTCCCACTTTTGCATTCCCACTCCTGGAGGACCGTGACGTTACCACACATGCATGCAGCCCTTCTAACTGATATGGAGGGATGTAGTGCCACCCTCCCAAGTCCACCTTTAGGGAAGGTGATGGGCAGAGTTTTGCAAAGCAGCCCTGAGGCACCCCTCCTCCACTTGAGTGTGCTTTTCCCAGGCCTTGCTGGCTCTAAGAGCTATGAATCCGAACTCTTGTCTCCATGGGGCAGCACCAGATGCTGTTGCCTGATCGTCATTCCACGAGCACTTTGGGCGTGGGGGGAGAGAATGTCTAACCATTCTGCAGGATCTTAAGTAAGAATTTAAATAACACATTGCCCAGTGGGAGAGTCAGAGTGAAACGTAAGCGTTTCAGTGCTGATCAGATGCCACTCTGCTGTGCAATAAACAGTGTATGTGTAGGAGCACCGAGGGGCAAAGGAGGAAGAGAGAAACAAGGAGGGGGCATTGTGGGCCTAGGGAGAAGGAATATTGAGGACATTAAGTTATTCCTTTCTCTCACCTGCAGTGTATTGCTGTTGCTGCTTAGCCAATGTCTCACTGCCTGGCATTGGGGGGACCGTTCCGGAGTCCAAGCCTTTCTTCTATGTGAATGTGGCAGACATAGAAATGCTGGAGACTGAAGTGTCTTATGTGGCTTGTGAGTATAGCAGCCTCTTTCCTTCCCCTCAAACTGCTATCTCTAAGGGACCCAGGAGGTACCTTTTTAAAACTTGCTGAAAAAATCTGATGGTGAGAGACACTGAAATGAGAGAAGTTATCTTAACATGCATGGGTATGGCCCAGTCCTGTTCTTACCCAAAACAACTGGATCGTAACGTGCCTGGGCATGGCTGTGTCTTGTTCTCATCAAACAGTGATACAAGATACAATGGCCACCCGGCAAGGAAAGTGGTGCACCTCTCTGAAAATCTTCCTCTCCCTCTGGTCTCGGCAGGCACGACAGAAAAGATCTTTGAGGAGAAGCAAGATCTTTATGATGTCTATGTGGATAACCAGAATGTGAAAACACACCGCGAGCACCTGCAGCCACTCCTGAAGATTAACAGTGCTGACAAGGAAAAATACCGGCGGCTCAATGACCAAAGGTAGTAGAGGAGACCTGAGTGGTGGGACCAGTATCTCTGTCTCTTCACTTTCTTTGAATTGTTTTGTCTTCATCTTCCTAATTTCTCACTGCTCTGGTTCATCCTTTCCGATCCTCTCAACACATCTATAGTTTGTTTGTATTAAGCAAAGCCTACAGATCAGAGCACCTTTGTGCTGGACACTGTGCAAACACATGGTATTGGTCATTCCCCTTCATTCTAAATGAATAAGGCTGATAAAGGGAAACTGGCATGGAGGGGAAGTGGCTTGCGAGGGTCATGCAGCGAGTTGGTGGTAGAGCTGGGAATAGAACTCAGATCTCCTGACTTCCAGCCAAGTGCTCATCCATAGGACTATTGCTACCTATAAAGATGAAGGCATTGTGTTCAGTGTTTTTTTTTTTTCTCCAATAAATGGTGATATCTTCAGTCATAATCCCGTTTGTTGCTGTTGCTCTGGAGTTCATTGCTTGCACGTGTTTGATTTGCCTCCCTTTTCCCAGGCAGATGTTGATGTACTCTCAGGAGGTGGATGAGGACTGCAACTCCTGTGAAGAGGACCTCTTTATCTTGTGAGTTGCTCCCTTCACCACTGACTACAGAGACTCCCCAGAGCCTGGGGGTTAGTGTGGTTTTGCACGGAGGGGACTGAGCACCAGTGGCAGCCTAAGGATCAGTTGTTGTCTCATTGGTATCATGTCCTGCTGGCTTAGCTTGTACATAAAGAGATGTGTGGAGGGGATATGGGAACCAGTAAAGTGGGGGTTGAAAATGGAGATCTCGATTTTCTAAAATCTCAGCATCTTCTGAACTTCAGAATGCCCAACTAAGCTGGGGGAGGTTGAACAGCTTGTTGAGATGCAGACAAAGCTCTGGCTGTGGGGAGCAAACAGTGCTGCTGCTGGTCGGCTGGCGACGTGGCAGTTTCAGTGGAGAGTTGGGTAATGGTTATGTGGTTCCTGCAGTCTAAGGTGGAGAAACTAGCACTGGGTGGAAAAATAGGTGGAACTGAAATAGTAAAGAGACCCTGGCCCTTCCTATGGAGCCCTTACTTACATATGACTATTGTTCATGGCTGATGGTGGGAAGGGTATGTACAGGAGAGTAACACGATGAAATTGTTTAAAGGAAAATTGATAGTGAATATTAGGGAGAACTTGCCAGGAGTTAAATGCTTTGGACTATGAACAGCCTGCCCCAGCGCACAAGAGGAAACCTCATTGCTCAAGCTTAAAACTGGGGTATAGTTGGAGAAGGCATAGGACCAGGGAGCAGTAATGTACCTGCAAGGGGATGCAGAAGGTAGATAGCTGAGCTTTCATTTCCAAGTTCTGTTGTTTGGTGTGAAAGATGAGTCATAGTTAGAGTCTGGTGACTCAAGAACAGGTAATGGAGAAATCATTTGGGTGGGCTTAGTGGCTTGGTACTTTTGTCCATTAGGTTCCCCCACTGTGTTATGGGAGACATATGTTGGATTTCTACATCTGATCTCTTGCTCCCCACAGTAAATGTGTTTGGTCGAGGCAGCCCTGAAAGCCTGTTGACTACTCAGTATTGACCTACCATAAAGGAAAACCTGTCTGATTCTCCGTGGGCAGGATTGTGCAATACAATAGTGGAAGGAAGGTGGGAATGTGTTTAAAATGGGTTAACTAGTCTTTGGGGATGGTGTAGAAAATGTCTTCTATTTTTCTTTTCACACCCATCTCTTCCCTGGTGACTATGTCCTCCTGCAGGTTTTTCATGGAGCAGAACAATCGGATATTTCAGACACTGATGGAGGTGTCAGCCAGTCAGGATAAGACCTTGACAGCTGACCATGCCCGGGGTATGGGCCTGGACCCACAAGGTGACCGAAGCTTCCTAATGGACCTGCTGGAAGTATACGGGATTGATGTCATGCTAGTCATTGATAACCCCTGCTGCACTTAAACTGAGATCAAGAGAGACTGGGAGCAGCGATGGCTTTTTAAAGACTATAGCCTATGGCTTAAGAGCATCACTGGAACTCACCACACCATCACTGGAAGGATCTCGTTTATTTAATAACTTTATACAGGAAAGGATTTATAATTTTAAAAATGTGATTATTTTCCTTTTTGTGGGATTGACTATTCAAACTTGGGGGTTTTTTTTTTCCTGATATTCATGGGACCAATGGCACCTTTTCACCAACCCTCACAATTGACACTGGCAACTGTTTTTGGCCTAGTCTGGACTTCTGAGGGACTGGAGATTTCAGGGAAAGCACTTTCTGTCATGAAGAACAATGTGAAATCATGCACATTTGAGCCATCAGGAGCTGACTATGGAGAATGTCCCCTCCAACTGGGCATCGTTCAGTGTTCCCCATTCTTTTCAATATCCTCCGCCCTCCTGTGTCTCTCAATGGGGACAGTTAATTATGCAGGTTACACTCTATAAAACCCACTTGCCCACCCTTTCAGCAGTTGAGTTGGGAGTCCAACCTCCTCATCTCTGGTGGCAGAAAAAGGTTACAACTAGATGCGTGACAGGATCATATGATCACTATGCATTATGGGATGGCAGAAGAGGGCACAGATTAACTTCCAGCATTTGAAAGGTGGCTTGGTCTAGAACCCACCCTCCCCATTTCATGCCTGGAACCCAGGAGAATAGAGATGCTCTTTACGGGCTGGTGCCTCCTAATTCCTCTATTAGCTACATGGATCCTGCTTCGGTTAAAGATTTAAAACAGCAGGATAGAGGCCAGGTAATGGGTAGCAAGCAGCCACCAGTATCACTCTGGCAGCCACCAGTTGCTGTGTCTTGCAGGCTCTTCTCGGCAGGGTTGAGCATTGTTGGTAGAGCTGGGAAATGCTTGGCTCTGATTCATTATCAGCCTTTCCTTCATTGCTAACTTCCTTAACAAAATGGGCCGAGTCTTTCTGCAGGGTCCCCTACATAATGTGGCTTCCTGTCTTATTCTCCCAGTGCTATGAGTTCATATCCATGAGTGGTAAGGCCAGGGCTAAGCACAAATTGTTCTACATGAGCATTGTCATCTTTTGTCAGGCAGCTGTCATTGGAACAGCCCACTTGCTTTCAGTGAGAGGTGCAGGAGGCTGTAGCTTTGAGGCCTGGCTGGTGTTCTTGTTTGCAATGAATTCTCTTGCTGCTTGGCATCCTCTTCCAGTTCTGTTACCACAGAGATGGAAATGAAGATGTGTGTGGTGGCAAGGGAGAGAGGGCATCTTAGTGACAGATTTTTCTTCCTGTCCCTTAGCTTTGATTCTTCGCAGGATAGGAATTTCTCACTCCTCAGTGAGGGATGTGGGCCAGTGACCATTGCCTGGATCACAGGGCCCGTTGCTCATTCCTGGGAAAGGCTGGTTGTGCTCAGGCTGCCTTCCTCCCTTTGCAACACATGAATGGCCCAGAAGTAACTCGTTGCCTTGCAGCAATGGATGTTCTTACTGGTCCTCATTCAACAAGTCAGTACCACTGACTTCCCTGTTCTGGGGAAGTTACGCAAATGCTTAAGCATCTTGTTTGAATTGGGATCGTAGTGATCTAGCCTCCCTTTCCCCTACACTTATTTCAGCATCTTGGCACTCTTGTAAGCCATAATGCAGCATTTTACGTTCTAGCCCTCTAGCTACTATGGAAGTGTTTCTTGCCATCAGCAGAGTGGACCCATCAGTCCCTCTTTGTTCTGGATTGCGTCCATCCTATCTTCCCCCGATTCCTTGTTTTTACCAGTGTATTTATTTAAACACCCCTCAAAGAATCTCCTGCCCGGCATCACTGATTTAGCATCCCTGCACCTGTTGAAGTAAGAAGCAGGCACATTCCATCTCGCCATGGAGTTTATCTCCAGCAGACATCTCAAATGCTTGCTTGAAATTCAGGGTTTTTTTCCTAATCCCAGGAGCAAAACGCTTGATGTTGGGAGAAGGGGAAAAAACCTGGCATAGCAAATCAAGGCGCTCCTAGTGCTATTTTTAACTAGTATAATACTTAAACTTGACAGCTTCCAAGCACTGGGTAAACAAAGTGGAGTCTTTTCTCTCTGCTTCTTCAGGGCTCTGACTACTTTCCTGCAGGAGAAAAATATGTTGCTGCTTTTGTTGTTGTCTATCCACTGCAGTTGCATTGCATTTTATTCTCCATACAAGGCTATGATTTGACAGACTGAAGAATTTGAACAGAGGTAGGTGCAACTAAAAGGCCTTCCGAGGATGGCTTTTTCTTGACTACTTTTTTGGGTTTTGCCTCTTTTCAAGCAGACTTGCCCAATGCAATCCACACTTGACCCTGCTCTCCCACCTCATTTCTGTTGGGTTCTATGCACTAGCCACCTCCACTCAAAGAGGATTTTCTCTGCAAAGAGGGGAGGTATGGCAGACATGCATTAGTATGGCTTGAGTAACTTATTTTAGGAATAAACAAAGGCATTGAAATGTGAACCCTCTAGGTCTTTGGCACTGACCATCTTTTGGGGGCCCACTCCTGCTCCCACAAAAGTTAATAGTTCTGATTTAAGTAAGAGCTGGCATTTTTAGATAACACTCTGCAATCTGAGTCTAACATGTTTCTGAGCTAGAGCAAGACCATGTGTGTTCACATGATGTCAGAAAACCAGTTCCACAGGATGGCCTTGCCAGAACAGGGATAAAAGAGTAGCAGCAAAGCAATTCTTCTACCCTAGCTGTGCCATCAGCTGTGTTGCATCCCAGATGGATAACTAGGCTGCTCTCCTGCATAATCTGATTTCCATACATCTCTCTTGAAAGGCAGATGCTGCAGGAGAGGAGATGTAGCCAGACAAAAAGAGGCTTCCTTGTTACCCTATTAGAGGGAAACTGCTGCCTAAATATGAGGCAGTGCTGTGACTTAGCTGCTTTGGCTTTCTGAAGTCATTCCTCCTCATGCCTGGCTTCTTGGTAGTAAAAGCAATGTCAGTTCACCCAACAGTGTGATATAGAGGAATTGGTTAAGAATCGCTAAGGAAGCAATTATTGGTTTCTGCCTTTGAATACAAAGCATTATTGTGCATATTTCCTCCTAGTGTAACAGGCCATGTCAATCTGAATTCATCCCATCTTCCTTCAAAATTCAACATTTGAGAATTACTGCAACCGTTTATCATGCTTGGGCATTCTGGGAGAGGTGATGTTTTTTTAAACTCAGTGCAGCTAGGTGGTCTGGTAAAGGAGTGCATTTTGGGGTAGGGGCAGAGGAGGATAATTAATGGTCAAGCTTGTTTGTTGATTGATTTGATTAAAAAGAGGGCAAGATGTGACACTGCCATTTTGTCATTGGGGGGGCTAGTTGGAAAAAGATCTTCTGAAAAAGTATTTTGCCTTTTAAGTGGTGCCTTTAGGTATTTCAATGTGACTATGGCTGTTAAGATTTGTAGTTGTATGCTATCTGATCCCCACACAATAATCATGTGACAGCTGTAATGTCACACATTAGAAAGATTCCAATCTCACACGAGCAGCAGCCCTTGCTCACTTCTGTGCTAAAAAGGAGAGAGCAACAACCTTTCCATCAAACTACAGTGGCATCCTCACTGAAATGGGTCTGTATGTAATGACCTAGGTCTGAGAGTCCCTCGGCAGGGGGAGAGAGAAGGGAAAGTGGAAGGTGATTAAATTTCCAACGGTTCTCCAAACTTTGTATTACTCACAATTACTGTGGTACTTATTTGGATTGTATATAATTGTAACAGCCTAGGAGAAATTCAGGCTCCACAGATGGTAGTAGGGCCAGGATTTCATAGAATTGTAGGATTGAACTAGAGGCAATCCTAGTCCATCCCCTGCACTCACAGCAGGACTAAGTATTATGTAGACCATCCCTGACAGATGTTTATCTAATCTGCTCTTAAAAAATCTCCAGTGATGAAGATTCCACAACCTCCCTAGGCAACATATTCCAGTGCTAAACCACCCTGATGGTTATGAAGTTTTTCCTAATGTCTAACCTTAAACTGCCCTTGTTACAACTTAAGCCCATTGCTTCCTATCCTATCATCAGAAGTTGAGTTTTTTTTCTCCCTCCTTTTTGTAACAGCCTTTTACATATCTCCTCTCAAATTAAACAGATGTCAGTCTTTTCCAGACTTATCTCCTCAGTCAACTGCTCAAATATTTTAGGATGCATTTAATCAGATCACTTGAAGATGTAATTTTTCATTTGTTCTTTCCCTATTTTAACCTTTCATCCTACCTCATTTTCACTGGCATTGGCTATGTTAGGCATCCAATTGCTGCTAACCTTTTTGGTGAAAACCGTCATTTAATGCTTCTGCCACTTCCACATTTTCTGTTACTAACTCCCCCCCCCCCCACACACACTGAATAATAGACCTACGCTTGCTTCTAATGTACTTGTAGAATGTCATCTTGTTACCCTTTATCTATAGTTAGTTCTTGTCCCGTGCCTTGGCCCTTCTAATCTTAGCCCTATATACAGTGTTTTTTACCATTCTTTGTAATTTGACCAGGTTTCCACTTGTTATAGCACGAACCCCCCCTTAGACCAGCGTGGTATCTTGCCATGCTTCTAATCTTTCCTATGCAGTGGATCATGTGCTCTTGTGCCATTAATAATGTCTCTGAAAAACTGCTCTCACTCTCTCTCGAAACATTTTTCCCCTTAGACTTGCTTCCCATGGGATCTTACCTATTAACTCCATGAGTTTGCTAAAGTCTGCCTCCTTGAAATCCATTCCCTGTAGTTGCGCTGTTTTTCCTCCTACCCTTCCTCAAATCATGAACTCTGACCTTGTGTGATCACTTTCACCTAAGCTGCCTTTCAGTCAGATCTTGAACAGTGTTTCCCCTACTCGCCTATGTGTCTGTTCCACAGGGCTAATAGTCAGAAAGGGGTACCTTTACCCTATTTTACAGCTAGGACACTGAGTCTTTCTGTAAGTGATGTGGCTATGGTCAGTCAGGAAGTTGGAACTGAGTGCAGCTCTCCCAAATCCCAGGCTTGCACCCTAACCACTGGGCCACTATTGCTCTGTGCTCTCTTAATAAAAGGGAGCCACAGATCTAGCAAAATTCTGCAGGGGGGTTTCAGCCAGTTTCCTTATTTATTAAACCATATTGCTCTAACCGTCCTGCTGCCCCTGAGGACAGCTGAAGTTATTTCCTCTACTATTAGAGTAACTGAAGTGGAATGTGGCTTCCAGCACAACCACTGAGCTGCAGTGGTGCAGGCTGTAGGGTTTCAGTGACACTTGTATTTATTTCTCAGTAAAAAGAGCAGCACAGGCTTTTAAAAGTTGAATTGTTTCCACAGCATTGAACCTGGCTGAGGGGCCAAGAGGAGCTGGTACATTACAACAGCAGAGTTTCATCTCTTTTTTTTCAACTATTAAAGCTCACATTTTAACATGCCTTCCTTCTTGTTTTTCTAGCCCTGGACTATACTTACTGTTTCATGAGGAAAGCAGAGGCCAGAAGCCTTTAAGTTCACTGACTGCTGAAACCAAACTATTGCCTGTTTGTATAATGGGGGGTGGTGAATTGATAGGCTTAGGTAGCCGCACTAAGTGACCACACATGCATAGCATTTTGTGCAACAAAGAAGAAAAGTGATAGCAAAACACCAGAACAAAATACCCGCAAGGTAAGGTAGTCTTTCCTCATACCAGGCTTCCTAAAGATTTTTCCAAGCTGGTGTTGGGAGGGGGTAGTGGTGCACATTCAAGAGAACAATGTTAATTTGGGGCCCATGCTGAGCAAAAAATCCTCTTTCCTTAGCAGGGCTAGTTACACTGAAAAGCCTGGTGTTGCAGTAATGATAAAGGTGGCAATATCATCAACAGCATCATTCAGGCAGGGATGGATTGCCTACCTAGCACTGAGTTTACTCAGTTGACAGGTCCAGGCCCCACAAAATACATAAGCAGGTCATTACTCCTTTTTATATGCTATCCTAATGAAAGAACAAAAGGAGTACTGGTTAGCAAGCAACATACCTAAACAGGCTCAAAGGACTAATGTCATACAGTGTTATTAACTAGTAGAATTCTGTGGTGCTGCATATTTTTTGACAATCCAAAAAATAAATATTCACACTCTGAAGCCAACCACTTAAGGAACCAGCAAACGGTTTGTTTTGCAGCCATAGTCTGTAACTATGAATAGAACAGAACCCTCGAAGTTTGGGGATGAACTCCAGTCACGAGGTTTGCTTGTGGAAGATCTTCAGTATCTGAAGTTAGAGTTACAATAAAATATCAGTTCCCACATTTCAATAGCATAAGCAGAGGGCACGAGGAATATCTCTTGCCCACCGATACAGCAAGACATTATGTAGATTCTTTGTGAGTGTTATATGCCTTTCCCTGGAGCATCCACCACTGATAAAAGGAGATATGTGAGTCAGCTACTCTGGTCTCCTATCTGTTCTTGTGTGGCAGTTCCTGAATTTCATAAGCTCCCATTTATCCCAGCAGCAGCTTGTTCATAGTTTTTTCATAAATCCCAGAATTCTCCGCTCTAAACACAGATACGAAAGATGGCTCCAAATTCTCAAAACCACAGACATGTATTTCATTTCACTTTAATACAGACTTGCAGTAGAATGGTAAGTTCAGTCTTACAGCACTCACCTGTAGCACTGTAAATGGAACAGTGATGGTTTCTTTAAAAAAAGACACCGCTAACTTTAATCTGTTTCAGAGTCAAATTTACGCATTTTACCTCTTCGCTCCATGCCACAGCAGCCATTCCCACCAGGGTGCCATGGTCTTGGGTATTTACCAGCCAAGTAACTAATGACCAGAGGAGGTTAATCTGGTTAGCACACTCAGGAATGACCCCAAAGATCCTGATGAGGTTGGTCCTTCTGATGTGACTTCTCACTGCACTGCTGGCTGGAGCATCTGTTCTCTCCTTCTGGGGTCACAGAAGAATTGGAGCTTCCGAGGTAACAGCTTCACTTCCACAGGCATGGCCTCGTACTCCTCACTGTCTATGCCAAAGAAGCCCTCAGTGCCCTGTGTAGAATCAAATGCAAGTCAAACTGTGGTGCTGTAACAGTGGTACCTGGGCCCACTTATGTATCTCCTTAAGAGTATAGCTGGGTTCTCTACAGAGCCTGAGTCAAGCTGAACCCCTCTGCCTTCCAGCCTGTTTAGTCTCACCTGTACACAGAGAACTGGTGAGCACGTAATATATTAACCAACTGCCATTTAAAATACTACCTCATTTAGTACTAATTGGCAATTAGGCAGTAATTAAATGCTAGATCACCTTAATGCTCTACACTATTTAGATGTAAGGATTCTTTGCCCTTGGAATTACTACTTCCAGTTTGGCTGAGATTTCTGGACATGCAGTGGAGACAGTGTTTATATGATAAATGCTACCTCACAAACACCTCTTGGTATTTTTAATTGCATTCATTCCCACCCATAAGTCTCCTCAGTCCAGCACAGCTCTTTACTATTACACTGACAAGAAGTGGAGAAATGTGAAATGCTAACTTTGAGTCTGGAAAAGAAATTTAAGGGACTTTTTTGGTTCAAAACAATCCCTCTCACACCTATGTTTTTACACACACACACGAGGACTCTGGTGACAAAATCACCAGTGATCAATGCTAGTCCATCAACACGGTAAGGGGTTTACTATTTTGTACATAAAGCATATGCTTGCCTTCTGTTACTAAAGGCCTCATCAGCAGTTAGGGAGTTTGTCTTGTTAACCAACCCCCTATTTATACTTCACTGTATCCACCCTTGAGCTGGACAGTCTTTTTATGTATTTTTAAAACCACAGGTTGTGATGTCGTCAAAGCCATGTGAGAACAAGGATGCTGGCCAATGAAAACATTCATTATTCAGTTTGGGTGAGGAATGTACCAACAGAGCAGAGTGCGAAAGATTCTCTCAACTCCTGGGATGGGCAACTCTGCCAAGGTATGGACCTTATTTTCCACAAAACAGATGAGGTCTCTAAAGAGGATTATAATAGCTAAAGATGTGGACATAATTATTAGATCAACTGCAAATTCAGAGCTTAGTCTTCTCAACAAGATGTATTGGGATGTTAAACCCAAACTAACATCTACCCTGCTGCCTTATTTTTAGGAAGCGTCTAAAAATCAATCAGTTTGCTCAAACAATTCGTCAGTGTAAGAGCTGCCAACTTATCTAAGGTCTTGGGATTAATATTGTAGAGCCTTTTTGACTATTATTTCCCTCCTGGCCTCAGCACAGTTAGCATGGGTCTTCAAAATCCCAGGCTGCTGCTCTGCATCTTTTCACAGAACCCTTTCTGGACTGGCAGTCTAAAGATTTCAGTGTGCAGAGCCTTGCAAGCAGACGGGATGTGCACACACCAAGATGTGAACCCTAGCTGGAGGCCATTTTCCTACACTCACAGTGCTAATGTGTTGAAGCTTTTTACTGGCTGGATGGACAGGTCTGGAGCTGGATCACACAGTCCCTACACTAGTTAGAAGACACACAGTAGTGATACCTGACTCCCTAATTCAGGACCCCATTTGTCTTTCTGAGTTGCTGCACTGGAGCAATGAGGATAGCGTGACTGCCTGTCAATGCTGGGAGTCAAGATTTCTTAGTAAGTCACACTGAGAAACAAGTTACTCAGCCTTCCATAATTTCAGGCTTCTCACCTCTGGAAGCTGCAGGATGCATCTGCTGGCTTGGACACGCTGACTTCCTTCAAGACACAACTGGGGGTCACACATCTTTTGACTCCTATTCAAATCAAACAAGGAAAAAGAAATATTAGCTTCCAACAGAAGCAACCATGCTTAGGGGCACAAGACAGAGGGTCATCAAGTGCTTATTAATGTCATTTCCTCCTTTCGAAAGAAAACGTGAGCGCCTGTGTGGCTGCAGTCATGCGGGACAGTTAGTGCTCCCGGAAGGCAGATCATGCTTTTCTGCTACACAACTGTCAATGTACCTCATTGCTGACCTTAGTGCAGTGGACAGATGCTGCTCAGAACAATTTCATAGGGTGCATTTGTGATGCAGCTCTGCAGGTAAGTGGGCATCATTCCTGCAGTGTATTGCTCCAGTCAGTAAATAGTTACGTGACTGAATACAGAATCTAGAATCAGATGTACTGGGGGGTTTTAAGCTAGGGTTTGACAAAATCTCCTCCAGCTTCATCACCAGCACAACTTAAAACGAAGGTTGCTCCATTAGTTTCAGTCCTGCTTGGAGGTACAAAACCCATTTATTTTACCTAGTCTAAATAAAATGTGCACTTACGCAAGCTTTATCAGTCTGTCTCTTCTGCATTTACATATCCTCCTTTGGCCTTAGTATGCGAGCACCTCAATCTTGAACATCTTTATGTGACTACAGTGTGGTTAGGGAAGTACTATCATCCCCACTGTACAGATGGGGAATGAAGACACAGAAAGGTTAAGCAATTTGCCCAGGAAGTTTGTGGCAGAGCAGGGACATGAATGCAGGTCTCTCCATCCCAGGCTAGTGCACTACCCTTTGGTTCATCCTTCCTCTATAAATGGTACAAATAATACTCTGACATATTCAGATCCTTTTGTATTGTTCATTTATCAAGCATTAAGTTCATCCCTTCACTCCCATTCACTTGTGCGCTCTTTAGAGAGCCTCAGTGGCACACAGGCCTTTTGCTGACCCCCTGTACAAGAGTGAATTACCCCAAACTCCAAAAGAGCGGATGATTGTGTGCCTCCTTCTGTTCCCACATGCCACAGACAGGTAGGTAAACAGAAAAACACAGTCCCAACCTTCATTAGTCTGTGGCTTTCAAGATGCAGACCAGAATAATCATGGCTATTTCCACAAGAGACTTACAGATCTCTGAAACTGGTGGATTTGCTACAGTATTATCTGTTCAAGATTTTTTTATTAGGTACAAAAAGTGTAACAAGCTGATAAGAAAGAAAGGGGAGTTCTTCAAACATCTCTCAATAATGGAGTCATCCAAATAGAGAATCAGGAAAGTGTCACCAAAAGAGTTACATGCTTTTGGGAATGCAACAAAAATATCTAACAACAGTTTTCATTGGCAATGATATCCCCCTATACATGCTAAACTATGCACGCACGCGCGTGCACACACACAACTACTCCCTGACTCACATCACCAACCAGCAATACTGTACATGCCAAAAGAGAACAATTACCCACCTAATCTGTTACTTAGTCTCCAGCAATGGCCAATGCTAAACTGTTATGAGGAACCCATCAAAATGCACAATGGAGAAATGCCTCACTTACTCCACCTGGTAACCAAGCTCAATCATTTTATATAGCGCTCAAGCTGGAAAAGTGGGGAAGGAAAACAGCAGTTTCAAGTGGGGCTATAATTTAATCACTTGTACTTCTCCTCAACCTAAATATTGACTTCATCCTAGCTGCAGAGGTTTATTATTATCCACGTCTCAGACCTATAGTCCCAGAGCCCTTAAAGTGCACAGGATGACCTAAATCTCATTTTGCAATCTGACAGCATTCAGCTTTCACTCCTTTCAGGTTCCAAAGTGCCCACCACAGACTCTGCCCCTTCATTCTCAATCCATCTTCTGGTTTCTCACAGAGATTGAAGGGAGGGACGCACTATCCCCCTATACATGCTAAACTGACCTCAATGCCTGCGTAAATGCACTTCCACAAACATCTCCACCCAACACCCTGGCTAGGTAAAAAGGGACAAAACTCTTCTATGCAAATGATTCCTCAAAAGCTTCCAAAGACAAGCTCCTCTGCTCTGGTGGCTGGCAGTAGGAATTCTGTGATGAGGTGGCTTGGATGGTGCTATCCATTGGGAGCTTTTCCCTTCAGGTGGCATTTTCTATTGGTGTCCCTCCCAGGGTCCTGGTTTGATTCAGCTTCGGCTTTTTTAAACACAGTCTTCTCTTTCGAGGGCTAAGGAAACCTTCTCTCTCTATTTTCTCTTTCTTGATTTACCTACAGAATTGTAGGACCAGGTTAAAAGAGCTGTTGGGTACATGCAGCCAGCTGCATGGATTTACATTCTTCAAAGGCATGACTGTGTAACTGCAATCACAGAATGTGCCATACAGGAAACAGGGTGTGTTGCGTGTGCTGGTGACTGTGAATGGTTTTCTGACTTTCAACTGATTTGCTGGCACGTTCCTGGTGGTGAGATGTTCCAGACAAGACCACAATCTCCTGTTTGTTTCCTTCTGCTGCCAATGGTAACAGTATCAAACACTTCTGTACAGCACAGATTCAAAGAGCAGGCAGCCTATAGTCAACATGGAGGATGCAATTTATACCCAATGCCATATGAAGAATTATATATTCATAGTTCTGAAGATACTGTTCCCACTGAGGTAATGTGGAGTGCTCAAATAAGTTGCCTGTTGCTGCTATTAAAATACTGTAAAACAAGATACAGATGTGCAGTAACTATGTGACACCTAAAAGTTGCTGACTGCATTTTCACACCTTTCTATCTGGTTTCACTAGAGGGAGCTCTAGGATGGGAAAACAGCAGCTGTACCCAAAAACCAGCCTGCTGGAATAAGCAGAATCTGATATTGCAGGAGATTCCATGTGATGTTCCTTTAGAGCAGGGGTGGGCAGAGGGCCTATGCGGGCTGGAGCCAACTGACAAGCCAGTTGATCTGGCCCACAGCCGCCCTGCTGCTCTTCCACCCCCAGGACAATTGAGACCTGGGGATGGGGGAATGTGCAGAGTCTCCTCCCCCAGCCAGGGCCATGCGGCACCAGAGGGAATTGCTGGCTATTTAAAAACAGCTGGTGGTTCTGTATAGCCGCCACATGCCCCTGACAGGGGGCAAGAGACTTTGCATGCTCACCCCACCCCCAGGCCCTGATTGGCCTGGGGCAGGAGGAGCACGCCAGGTCTCCTCCCGCTGCAGCGCTTAGAGGGAACTGCCAGCTGTTTTAAAACACCTGGTGATTCTCTCTAGGCACTGGGGGCAGGTGAAGAATTCACACACTCGCACACCCCCAGGCCAATCAGGCTCTGTAGGTGGGGGAGCATGAAAAGTCTCCTGCAGGGTGGCCCCCTTTTAAAAATTATTGCCCACCCTGCCCTAGAGGAATCACACGCCACTTCAACAAGGAGTAATAATGTGGTAAACTTGGTACTGAGGATGCTTAGAGGAAGTAGAAAAGTTCAGATCAGTGTCTCGTGCCTCTTAGTGGCTCATTTAAAGAGTAAAAGAAATGCACGTATCACAGGAGGGCATCCCAAGTAGAAGGGAGGTGGTGAGTAAGGTGATAAGAAGTCTCCAGACCTCCTTCCCTGTACCAGGTCCCCATGCCTGGAACCCCTGGTCTGCCCATGCAGGGAGCTCCAGCCACACAACACTGGCTCTTGCTTTCAAAACAAACAACAAAAAAATTAATATAAACCTGGATTTGAACAAACAAAACCCAGAATCCCCATAAGCCATACCCCACTTTTGTCCTCTCAACATAATGGCAAATACAATCACTTCTGTGACTTATCTAAAAAAATCTAGCTCACAGCAGCCTCCTCATACTCACCCTCTATTTATGAAGTCTCCCTTGTCGACTGTATCCGGTTCAATGCAAATATTCATGAAATCTTCTGTACGCTATGGAAAAGATTCAGAAACCAAACTGTGAATATTTCTACAGCATCACACCCTCCGTACTACAGCATGTGCTTGAAGCCCTCTTTAAGACAACCCATTTCCACATCCCAAACTATCCCACAGAAAAGAGGGTTGGTTGGTTGTTTTTTTGTAAGGGATGAGAAGAATTTATTTTTTCCTCATGGTCAGCATCAGGTTAGAAATGATATTTAATGATTCCTGACCTACCATTATTCTGTACCAAACACCACATCACATATTCAACAAAAAATAATAAATAGGACTGTCAAGCAGCATTTCAAAAGGAGCAGCGCTGCGGAAGCCTGGGATCAGCTGGACTTCTCAGCTGACCCCAGCTCTGTGCAGCGCTGCCCCTTGGAAGCACCAGAGTACCCAGCTGATTGCGGGCTCCACCTTGCGCTGCCCCTTGGAAACACTGCCCCGTTTCCTCAAAAGGGCAGCGCATTAGGAGCCTGGGATCAGCTGGAGTGCCCAGCTGATCCCGGGCTCTGCGTTGCACTGCCCCTTTGAAGTGCAGCTCTGGCACTTCAAAGGGGCAGCGGAGCATTAACGCCTGCAATTAACATGTTTTAAAAAAATAACGCATTAATCCAGCCCTGCATTAATCGCAGGCATTAACGCATTTCAGTTGACAGCCCTAATCCCCATAGATCATGAAAACACAGCAGAACTGTGTCAAAGTCTGGAATAATGTAATAAATTCCTCTATATCATCAATATATTTGTGTCCCTATTCAAGAGAGTCCTTTTTTAGCTCAGCCCCAGTTGTGGGTGGCACAGGACCAGAGGGGGATAGACTCTGCTGTGGGCAGTGCAGAGTTCGGCCGGAGTTCAGGTGGCACAGGGCTCAGGGGTGGGAGTCAGCCCCTAGGCTGGGGGGGTAGACCATGGGCAATGCAGAGTTCGGGAGGGGGGGCTCAGCCCCAGAATCAGATGTGGGGAAGGGTCAGTCCCAGCCCCAGGAGGCAAACAGAGGGTGGCTTGGGTGAGGGGGAAGAGAGATGGCTTGGACAAGTCCCCCCATGCTGTTTTATTTTAAAAAATATAGTCACCTGGGAGGGAAGCGGGACGGGTGTCAGTGTCTTTACTTCTTGTTTACTTCTTCCTTGGAGTTGGGACATCTTAAGGGTTTTTTTTCCTTTCTGGCTGCTTCTTTTTTGTGCGCGCCCTCTGGTGGAGGTTTGCATTACTGCGCCTTACCAGAGACGGTCTCCAGAGCAGCTCATGCTGGTTTGCCCCCCTCTGCCCATTAATTGACAGCCCTAATATTAAACCCTTTTTATTATTGTTTTACTGTTTATGCCATTGGGTTTTTTTTGGGGGGGGGTTGCGTTCTATGCAACTAGTAAGATAATGAAAGCAGGTTATTCAGTCTGACTTCCGTTTACAATAGTTCGCTCTTTCAGGTTCTTATGTACTAGCACAATGCTGCAATGTGTAGCCAGCAAGTGATGCAAGAGGATATGTTTATTAATTTTAAAAAATAGCCAATGGAGTTAAATATATCAATGATGGAAGTATTTCTTTTGGTCCCCGATTTTGTAAAAGCTTTTCTATTGCCAATGTCGAATTGGGGTCAAAGTATATTTGACATTTTTACTTTACATTCCTGGCATAGCTGAACCATAGTCTTGATTTCTCAATTGCTACATGCTCTTACATAAGGCCTGTACTAGGAATGTTTACTCCTGGATCTATGGTAATGTTGGTTAGGGGAGTGATTTTTTAACATTTCTATTATGGCAAAATCCCTAGTGTAGATTCAGCTAGACTGGCAAAGAAATTATTATGCCAGTATAGTTTATTTCATCTATGAAACTGGTATAAGCTGCATTAGAAAAAGCACTCTTTGCCAGTACAGTTTGAACCTCTCTAGTCTGGCAATCTGGTCTGGGAACATCTGTGGTCCAGCATGATTTTAGTTAGCCAGATGTCCACTTATCATAAGCATGGCCAAGTTTCCCACAGTCCCATAAAGTTTGTTTACAGCCACCCACCCTGACTCTCTCAGTGTTTGTGCTGTAGTTAGCTCTAATTTACCCCTAAATGTCTTCTCAGAGCCCAGGAAGCAGTGGAAATGTTGGTAATGCTGCTAGACAATGCTAACCTCCGATGGTTTGGCAAATTCTTTGGACTGGCACAGGTCAGGTCCCTAAGATGCCAGACCAGAGAAGTTCAACCTATATAAGATGAATCTAACCTAGGAGACCTGGCTGATATAGCTGTACCTGTAGAGATACCAGTAGACTCAATCTAGTATAGATTAGGCCTGAGTTTGGGGTGGAAAGGAGGAAGGAATGGCTCATTTTTATTGATATTACTCATTTGAGGTGCCTATGGCTGAGTAATCAGCCAATGTGACAGATTCCAAAGAGGGTCTCTATCCAGTCCCTTCAGGCTGGAGGCAGCGGATGGACAATGAGCATTATATATGGTCTCAGGGATGAGCGTAAAAGCATGGACGACATAAGGGGAACCATATGGATGGGAATAAGACAGGATAAAGAAGATGCTTATTTAATGGGGTGAAGCGGCACATAGGTAAACTGTTTTGTTCCTCCAGCCACTCACCCAAAAAGTGGCCAACTCATGGGGTAGCACTGATGACTACAGTATGGACCGCATGCCCATCCCCACTGACAAATCAAGTGTCCCTAGCGCTGCTGCTGCTGCTGCTGCACGGAAAGGCAAAGGGAAGGGAAATGAAGCGGCAGGCAGAAGTATGGGATTATGGTAATGGAACAGTGAGCTCTTCACTGTAGATCACCGGTTCAAATCCAATCCAGCTCAGTAGTGCCCAAGCTGGTTACCATCCAAGGACTGTTTAGTGGCTGGTGTGAAATGATTTGATGCCTTCAGTCCAGTTCCTGCTGGTAGTCTGAGCAGGGAAGCCAAGGCTGCATGGAAATTAAACGACCCCTGCGCCGCCACACTGTGGCATGTTGGGGGCAGAGCAGCCGGGGCACTGACAGCCTCCATGGGCCCTTGGACAAGGTATGTATGGGGACGGCTCCTGCTCCAGGAAGTGGAGAGGCCTTGGGTGTAAGGAGCCAGGTGGGGGCAGCTAGCCCTACACACTGCATGGAGCACAGCATGGTGGCCCCCAGGCAATCCTCAGTGCCACCCAGCCCTTAACAGCGCCCAGAACATGCAGCACGGCACTCCGGCAGGCAATTTAAAGGCCCTGGGGCTCTGGCCCCTTTGCCTGCCTGCCTCCCCTCCTCCCTCTGTCAGCAGGCCGGCAGAGCAGCATAGGGAAGGTTTCCCTAAATTGCCTGTTCTCTCTCTGGTCCCACAAACCAGGAGCTCTGATCACAATGTCGATCCAGCACTTTCCATCAGAACTAAAGACTTAAATCAACCCAGAAATCTTTGCTGTGATTTCATTGCTATGACACATGGACTCCAGCCAGAGCTGGCATTGGGGCACTTGAAATACACAACTGCATGTTGCGCCAAGGAGGCTCTCACCGGGACAATTATACTTGCCTCCTCCCCACCCCTCACAACAATAAACAACTACCGCCAGCTCCTGTCCTCTTTCATTTAAAATGGCCATTGTCCTTCTGAGTCCTTCACTCTGCAGTTGGCAGAAGGACACGGCCAACATTCCAGGCACACATCCAGGCTTACTGCTTCATTTCAGCATCAGTAAACAACATCTCCACTTTTCCATGGGGCAAGGAGAGGACGTGGATAATTCCTGCCATGAAGGCTTGAGGATTTCCCTTGGTTAGTTAAATTTAAAAAAATCAGGAAATTTTCAGTAACGAACTAACTCACTCTCTCTCTCTCTCTCTCTCTCTCTCTCTCTCTCTCTCTCTCACACCCCCACCCCGCCCCAACCTGAGTTCTGCAATCCAGCCTTGCAAGACCTACACAATGACCCTTCACACCGTCCATCTCTTGGATTCTTCTGCAGTCCCATACTCAATTACAATTTACTCTGTGTAGTTGCAGAGGGGAGTTCAACAAGGAAGGTGTGCTCAGTATGGAAAGGGACTGATTTAAACTGTGTACTTACTGTTAGGTCAAGCTGCCTGTTCTGAGTTGTGATGGAGAGTTCAATGGTGGACAGCTGCATTTCTTCCCAGGGCTCCAGGGTCATCTCCTGGGGGATTTCTGAGAGGCCAGAAAGGACGAGACCATTAGTCAGAGAGTAAATTACACAGACCAGCGTTCCACTGCTGTGAAATATGAAAGACCGGTGCCAGACAAAACTACTCTGTCCCATTATTTCCAGAGGCTTTGTTTCCTTAGTATTTAAAAAGTGACAAATAGAGAAGGAAGCTGTCGGGGCTGAGGCTGGAAAGTTAAGGTGACAGCACATTGCACAAAAGCTTTAAAAGCAGCTCCTAGTGACCCCAAACTGACAGGTCTCGCGGGCTCACAGAACAGGAGCACTTAGGAATCTATTAAAGGGATGTAGTCCCACTCTAACAAAATCCAAAAGCTGTGACATTCAGGATGCTGTACTAGTATTTATTTCCCAAAGACAAGCTCTTCCTGTCTCTGCTACAGCCTATGCCCTCCACATACTCCTGCTTTTAGCTCCTCTCTACATTTGTAGGGTTTCTGGCCTAGAAGAATTGAACGGGGGTAGGAAGCCCATCAATACCAGTGGTGCATGAAAGGCACTCCCCTCATGGGGCTTGTGTGACACCCCCAGCCCCTGCTGTGCCAGGAACTAAGTAGCAAGAACTCCCAAGGGGCAGAATAATGGGCCAAATGTAGGCAATCAAGATGGCCCAAAACTTACTAGTTCAGTGAATGAGTCTCACTCCTGTCAGTACTTGCATTTGCTGGCCCAGCTAATAAGCTGAAGCTCATGTTGTAGGTGTTTGCTGGGAGAGGGTTAGAGCACAGAAAGTACTTCTCTGTCCCTTTACTAAATGCCATTATTCCCAAGCTAGCAATAACCACAATGACAGTGTCCCTGCAAGCAGCCTGACAGAGCTTTAGGGATGGTGGATATAGTGAAAAAAAGGATGAAAACTAGACAACATTCATACACTGCAGTGGAGTCTAAGGATAAAAGCACACACAGACTGGGTCTGCTCCAGCCTGATTGGATGTTGCACTGTTGGATAAAGCCCCTCTCTCAGTCAGTACCCACACACATACTGCTTACCCTTTTGGGGAGATGCCCAGTACAGCGAAAGCCTCCTGTAAATCCTCACAAACAAAGAGGGTCTGGACGGCTTCTCTTCTGGCTCCTCAGGGGGTCTTTTGGTTGGGCCCAAATACATAAGGGAAGCTTGATGTTTCTGAGGCCAGTCCTTGGATTTACCGAAAAGGGAGGAAGAAAAATGGACTTCCGGTGAGCAACCATCTCTTTATTCAGTGTGAGAGAGTGGGAGGTGACAGTTACATTCCCTTCACAGCCCAAAGATCCCACCTCCTCATAGCCCACTGTAAGGCTCTCCAACCTTTAGATTCCCATGTGGGAGCTGAAATTCTCCCAGCTGGGGAGGATTACACCAGACTTCAGAGCCTATTCTAGTCCTCCCTAGGAAGTATATTTCCTCCCCAGAAGAGGGCTGAGTATGTGTTGCCTCTATAGCAGGAGGACGAGAGAGCAAGATCTGAATTAGAAATCAGGTTCTCCTACATGGCAACACACAGAACTAACCATAGAGCCACAGAGGCAGCTCCAGTAACTTCACAAAACATTTGAGAGGCAAAACTAACATATAGCACAGTGTTACAAGAGCCCTGCAGACCATGTTTGCAGACTGCAGATGCATGAGGACCCAAATTTTATATCTAGGATCCTGCAAATCAATGGATCTCCACAGACCCATGTATGGATCAGAGGTGGACACAAATTTTGTACCCATGCAGGGGTCTGTTACACGCTGATATTTCTGATTCTAATGCCACAACCCTAGAAGCTAAAATAAAAGGCTAGCTTGCAAATAGTGCCCGAGGCTAAAACTAGGGATACCATTTAGTACCATTTTAAACTAATTTCTGAAAGACTAAGTTCAGAAAGAATAACTGATGGCCAGCTGAATTGGTACTGAAATTAACACACGACAGAAATTCAGCGGATAGCCCACATGCACAAGGTACACCTCTTCTTTGCCCTGGACAAAGTTGAGGAGTGCGAGGCAAAAATTGACAAGCTTGTTTTGGATCAGGGAAATCATGATGTAGAGCCCCTTCCTATCATACCTCTGAGCATGGTGAAAAATTCCATCATAGCTCCTGGTCATGTTAATAGGACTGATAGAATTGTGTAGGAAGAGCAGTATAAGCATAAGAATATTAATGATCCTGGGAAAAAACAGGGCCCTGCATTTAGTAATTTGGAAGAGATACTGTTATGGCTCAAAACACTGTAAAAGCTGCTATGTTTTGGAGCCATCATTTTAGAATACAGCAGAACAGTCACTGTAATGCTATTATGCACAATCATGGTAAGCCCTTCAAGTGGAATACTGTGATCAGTTATGGTCATCCCATTTCAAAAGGGGTATAGCAGAGACAGGACAGATACAGAGTTGGGAAGTGAACATGATTACTAGCATAACAAGACTCTGAAAAAAGAAGAGATTAAAATAGTCTTGTGACTATTTAGAGGCCCTTGACTGATTTTTCTGTGGGTCAGTAGCCCCCGATCCAAAAAGGTTCCCCGGCCCTGTGTTAAGAGGATCAGGAGGATAGCGTGATTAGAAATATATGGTCCTTAACACAGATCAGTTTCACACCACCTCTTAAAGCATCTGAAAACGAAACTGAAATATCAGCAATTAATCTTTGTGTTCTATTTACCACACCTGAAAGCCTCTGATTATCAACACTCACATGCAGTCTAATTAAAGGCATTTTTAACGTCAGATGAATAAATCAGGGTGAAGTGTTACCATAAGGAAGCCTGAACACAAACTGGAGAACGACGACTGAGCTCTCTCTACCAGTTATCAGCTGCACCAGCCTCTCTCTAGCTTCAAAAGTGGTTATCCACTCCCTCTAGTGATTGAATGTGGTTCCAGCAGGCCCTCAGAGCAGGAATTTTCCAATGTATTGTAAGAAACAACATATCCCCCTCAGAGCGCCACAAATTAAGGTCGTTCATACTTCTAGGTATTCAAATGAGCTGAATTTTCCTCTCAGTTTATGTTGTTACTGGAACTCCTTGATGGAATTATAATGGGTGGAATACTGCTCCATATACAGTGCACACACTCAGCCTCTCTTTCCCTCTTGCTAGGTATAATTTGCTGCTTTTTGTTATTTAGTAGTGCACTAATGCTTTACCTTCAGTGTGTTGAAAAAGTGAGCTGCTTTGGTTTTCAAAGGCCCAAGGTACCAGTATCTAAAAAGAACCAAGGCAAAATTCATGAGAACACTCAGGATACATTGGGTAAAGTCTTTCATGAATGCAGCACGTGCCAAAGTACATACATTTGCTTTCCACTGAAGTTTATTTTTGTGACTTAACTTCAAGATACAACAAAACTGACTTATCCACCACAGGATGTTTAGCTCCCACAACATAACAGCAGCGAGATGTAATCATTAGCACTTTTAATTCATTGTCCTCACTGTGCTTTGTGAAAATATATCAGTATTGTTATATTACAGAGGGAGAAACTGCAGCCCACAGAAATGTGCTCAAGGTTACACACCAAGGCAGGGGCAGAATCAAGAAGAGGATCGTATCTCAAGTCCCATGTGCCATTGCTGAGCTGTCCAGATCAGGGAAATGCACTACCAAACCCGCACTACAGGTGGGCCCAGCAGTCGCAGCACAGTGCTACCTAGTTATCTGACAATCCAGAATGACTCAGGCTCCCCTGCTCAATAGCTGCTGGGATGCATCTGGGCAGGCTGCAGGAAGGGATGGGTTGGAGGAAGTGAAATCACTGGCTTCAAAATTAAAGGAACAGATGCTCCTAATGTTCACTTGCCTGAAAGTGCTCTCACCCCAAATAAGTATTTCAATATAGCAGTATAGTTACAGTAAAGTACTGGATGACATTTAATGACACACCAGAGTGTTGACATCACACGAACTCCTTTGGAGAGTAGGAGACCTAAACTATATATAGCCTTCCACAAACTTCAGCCAGGATCCTGCCACACCTCGTGTTACACTGTTACCACTAAACCACTGACTCACCTAACTCCCCTCCCAACCGCAACACAACTACCACCATCACCACCACACAAGACCAAAGACATCATGGCCATCCCATGGGACAGTGTCTAGACTGAAATGGAAAGATAACCATCAGGCAACCCACACTTACCGTCCCATCCGTGCTGAACTTGTGGCTCAGCTCCATCTGTGCTATGCCTTAGCTTGCACCTTCTTTTTTACCTACCCACTGGGCCACCAGCACAATACAGAGTCTGAAGCAGACCAAGTCCTGCAGAAAGAGATCACTGCCCGGGAAAGATCAGGGGTGACACGGTGTCAGAAGGAGTGATGACATGGGAGCCTAGCCACAGCTAGGAAGGCTAGTGGGTATTTAGGGGAGAAAAGAACGCAGCCTGTTAGCTACTAGCCCCGGGAAACCTGGGGCTACAATTAAGAGGCTCTCCTGTGACACAATGGCAAGCACCTTCTCACCCTCACCAACTGCTGTGTTTTCCTGCCCCTCTAGTGACAAACACTCTCATCCAAGCCAGGCCTTGTCACCCCATTCTGCTAACTTCTAACCCGCATCTGCTGACTAAGGTGGTTCATGCAGGAACTACACATCCCTTTGCTTCCCAGGCACCCAACAGCTGCATTACAGCTCAGTGCTATTCATTTGGAGCAAAACCAGCATTTATTAGTTTAGTAATCACGAAACAGTGATCAGATGGTACATTCTATGTCACTCCTGGCAAGAAGCGAAGGACATTTCTATTGTACTTGAAGTTCTTTGCTGGAATTGAATTACATTGAATGAGGGTGTGCGCGCCTTTTCCTTGGTGACTGATGAAACCCAATGCATGGTCATTCCTCTCAAACAGTACTCAGGAAAATGCTTATCCTGTTGGCTTTGTCTGTGAAAGAATTTCCAGAATTCGATGTCACAGGGCAAGTGTGACGTTACCATTCGCAAAATCAGGTCAGCAAAAAGTAAAATGCAAAATGCATATGAAAGGGAATACTGAAATGCCTTACACTTTATCACTGTAAAATGCTAAGGAATGGGCCTATGTTTGTCCTCCATTGCAAAAGTTTGGAGGGGAAATACCAAGTGGTATTAAAAAAAACAGAGTCACAAAAAACACAGTATTTCTTTACTTGCTAACTTTAACTCCTGTATCTCTGTAGGATCCCCATCTTAATCCAGTCACTGCAAACACAGGTTGCTCCTTCTCTCCCTGTAAAGAAAAACAAAGGGAGATTTACATTATGGCACATTTACATTATTTTTTGCAACCATAAAACAAAAATTCAGCTAATCGATGACCAATCCCAGACATGAAATTTCACAGCAAGGATGTCCTATAATAGCCAGCAGCAATGAGGGCTAGACAAAGCTCAAGTGGTACATTCTGTCTACTCCAACAGAGAGGAAATCACAGCTGAAGGTTTCCAAGGTGCCAGTGATTTGCTTTGACTGCACATCTAGCAAGGATTATTTCAGTTTGTGGATAACAGTAGCCCAAAGAAAGGAGTGTTCCACAGCACCTCTAAGCACCAGCTGCAGACAGCTGTTAGCTCACACAACAGATATACCAGAAAAAGGAGATACTCAGAAAGGTGACAGGCATGGTCAGAGGTTTCCAGTCTCAGATTTTCCAAGATGGCAGGCTATTCATCCCAGTGCCACACAAGATGTATTTTAAAATCAATTCAGACTATTATCCCGTTCCTCCAGAAATAACAGCACTTGCAAGTTATTCAGTCAAGCACTTTCAGCCACCCAACAACATTTTTATACACCCAAATATGTCCTTCAGCTGAGAATATCCCACTTTACTGTATGCAGCCCATTATAAGGATGTTAAATTGCAGTTAATTTCCTTTTCGAGTAGTGGATGGAATTTCCATCGACTACTTGACTAGTCGATAGGCACTTCCGCATTCCTCCTTTGAAATGTACAAGAGCCCCCGGTGGGGCTCTTGTACATTTCAAAGGAGGAAGGCGGAACACAGCATGCAGCCCGGGGCCAGCGGGAAGTCCCTCTGACTCTGGGCTGCACGTGGGCATGCCAGCTTTGAAATGCCCCTTGGAGCCTGAGGTTAGCTGGGGACTCCCCACATGACTGCGGGTTCTGCGCAGCATTTCCCCAGAACCCCTGATCCCAGGTTCCGCGGAAATGCCGCACAGAGACTGGGATCAGCTGGGGAGTTCCCAGCTGACCCCAGGCTCCAGGCAGCGCTGTCACTTTGAAACGCCGCCTCGGTGTTTCAAAGGGGCAGTGCTGCACAGCTGATCCCTGGCTCCGCTGTGAGGCACTGCTCCTTTGAACGCTGCCTGCATGTTTCAAAGAGGCAGCGCTGCACAGCTAAGCCGAGATCAGCTGCATGGCTGCCGCTTTGAAACGCCCAGGCGGCGTTCAAAGGGGCAGCGCCGCACAGCTGAGCTGGGCTCAACTGTGCGGCACTCCCCTTTGAAGTACCCCTTCTTCCCTCTCCTTTGCTGCACCTATCTGATAAAGGCAGCAAGGGGAAGGATTCGACTAGCAAATGCTTATCGTATGGTTGACTAGTCTTTAACATCCTTAACCCATTATAAGGACAGATGATGATTTCTACTATAACAGCTAATGTCATAAGCACTAAATCATGACATTACTGACTGGAAAGGGAATATTTTTGTGTAAACATTATCTAACAGGATGCCCCCAATACTACTGCTATGTCTAGACTGCAGCGCTTTTCCGGGATACCAGAGGTATCCCGGAAAACCACTGCCACGTCCAAGGAACGTGTCCACTTTTCCGAAAAAAAATTCAGAAAAGCGGATGCGTTCTTTCACCATCCCTGTAAACCTCGTTTTATGAGGAAGAAGAGATGGCTCAAAAGAACAGGTTTTTCTGAAATTTGGTGCCGTGTAGACATGCCAAATTTTGGAAAAGCCTCTTCTGACAGAAAAGCAGAAAAATATATGCAAATTGCAGTTTGCAATTTGCGTATCTTTTTCTGACTCTCTATGTAGTGTAAACGTAGCCTACGAAGAATGGAATGGCCCAAACTACATGAGAAACACATAGAAAAGCCTTAAGAATACAGTTTTCAGCTAAAAAATGTGAATAGATTTTTTTTACCTTGATCTGCAGTACATCAAGTGGAACTGTCTCTCCCTTCAAAATGGCCAGTGTAGCACCAGCAATGCGTCTGAAGAAAAAAAAAAAAAAAAAAGCCAGAAAGGTACAAAAAAGCCGCATGAGCTTTTAAAAGTTTTACTTATTTGTATTACAGTAGCACCTAGAGATGGATCAAGATCAGGACCCCACTGTGCTAGGCAGCCCCAAAGATCTTACAGTGTGCCATTTTCTTATGGGATGGGAAACAAAAGGAGTCAGCAGTAAGCCGCATGAGCTTTTAAAAGTTTTACTTATTTGTATTACAGTAGCACCTAGAGATGGATCAAGATCAGGACCCCACTGTGCTAGGCAGCCCCAAAGATCTTACAGTGTGCCATTTTCTTATGGGATGGGAAACAAAAGGAGTCAGCAGTAAAGAATGACAAAAGCCAGCATAACTTTTTCAGAGAGATTCATCATCCAATTACTCTTGAGGAGTATGCATCTTCTACAGAATGATCCCTACCTCTTTAAGGATTCTAACTGGACATTTCTTTTGCTATTGGCAAGCGGAGAATGTGCCAGGGTCAGCATAGGACTGAACACCGTCAAAATACAGGTGCATATTACTGCTGCTACTGCCGTATATCAGTGCACTTATCTGGACAAGGGAGCGCAACACCTATTTCCTCACACAAGATGAGATTCATCCCTCACATAGATGATGTTGGTATTGAAGATAAGACAATGACTGAATAAAACATGGGAGAAATTTTAAAATATTGTTGCTGGTGGATGGTATAATTTATAAAAAATGATTCAGGGATTTAATGTCTATTACTATACTAAATTAATCTAGTTTATGCTCTTTAGTCTTATATCATGGCCAAGATTATTACCAGTCTTAACTCGGCCTCCATGCCACTGCTGATGGTTGCTGTTCATCCACCACGGTTAATATTAAGCCGTTACACACGGCCCCAAAGCTTTTCTCAACTAACTATTTAAGACCTCAAACAGATCTGTACACGGAGCCCGTTAAACATGATTTAAGATACATTTTCTCCTTCAATCACCAAATAAGACCCAAGTTCAGTGTTGTGCACGTTTCTCAAGAAAGTCACAAATATAACACACTGAGTCAAATCAATATCCACTGAAGTCAACAGGAGTTTCTCCATTAATTCACTCTTTATCCTTTATGTCTTTTAAGCTCAGAATTTAAAGTCCAATAAGCAAAGGAGGAACCAATGTCCAAATATCTAAAGTGCTACTATTTATCATTCTTACATCGGCATTTAGATTCTGTCACTAACATGGGTTGTTAATCGGCTCATCGATAAATTCATTTTAACTCCACCAACATATTGTGATCCCCATCTAGGCAATTCATTATCAATGGACAATAAGATTGCTCAATTCAAATGGCTTCTTCAAAGCCCAAACATAAATTATTTTTATCCTACTATTGTTAAGAGCATTGTCTACTTTGTTGAGCTGCAAAGCACTCTGGGAGTTTTAATGAAGGATCAGATGCTATGCCAGTTGGCTTGTGGGCATTCTGTGTGATGGTTACCAGCAAGGCTTCCATAGAGCAGAAAACTAATGAGTTACTCTGACAAGAGTGAACAGAGCTCATAGTGAAGGGAATAAATTCATTAGGATGGGAGAAACTGGAAGGTAGAAAAATGTGGCGAGAGGAAGAAAAGGTGGTTAATAAAAAATTAAGACAAAGAGGAAAAATAAACTTATATTTAACATAGCAAAATGAAGAAATATAGTAATTGCCCAATTGGATCACACCCATCATCTGTCTTGTCCGCTATCCTGTCTCCTGGTGAATATAAGAATCTTAAACAGATACTTCAGAGGAAAGCACAAGAAGCCCTACAGCGGGCGTATATGGGATATACTGTCCTACATACTGGGGAAGTTTCCTCTTAGCATCCAATACGCAAATATTGGATTATACAGTGAAGCAGAAGAACATGTATCCTTTTTCCAAAGCCACTGGGTTTTTTTGTTTATTGTATCTCTGACTAGCTTCATTATCAAGGATGTCTTGGGGCTCAGGGTTCTACAGAAAAACTGTGCCTCCTAAAAAATATATATATATTTCCTGTCTGAGTTTTAAATTTGCCTTTAAATTTCATTGACTCACATGCTCATCCAACTTCCCAAAAAACTGTCCTTAAGACCACCAATCACTGTGTAACCCAGCAGGGAAGGGAGGAGAGATAATAGAACAAACTTAAGAAAGATCTGAAAAACCCAAACTATTCAGCAGCACTTCCCCCTCAAAAATAAAACCAAATCTCCTCTCCCTCTCACATGCAAAACTTACTCAACTTGGTTTCCACTTTCAGAGTAGAGAGTTTGGCTCAGGGTACTGGTCTTTCCAAGGGGAATGAATCCAATGGGGATCTTACTGAAGATAGCCTGGAAACATGAGGGAAATAAATTCACATTTACATCAGATAAAATTAAGATTCCTATGTGAACAGCATAGCTGTGGCGGATACTGCCCCCTTGGCATTAAGCTGTCAGAGACTTCCCAAAACAAGGCAGTAACACATAATGACTCTGAACATGGCATCAGAATCTCTGAACCCACCAGTGCCAACTGGCTACAAAGGAGCTTTCTGTAATCATTAGGAGCATCATTACACACAGGCTGGCAGATATACACTAACTAATGTATGGATTCCGTCAGCAATCTGCCATCTTTCTGCAACTCAAGGTGGCATCTGAAGCCCTGCTGCAGTCACTCTCATTTATCTTTGTGGAAGCCCTCTTGATAGAGCAATCTTGCATGACAAAAAGATTGCCTCAAGGGGAAAAAAAAAAGTAGGAACTGATACAGAAGAGGTTTTGAAACTGGAAGTCATTGCCTATGTTGTTTTCTGGCCCAAGGTACAGTAAAAGCCTTGTTGCTGGAACAAGCTAGTGCAACACCACGTCACAATGAACTGTTCCCTGATGTGTGTTAGCAAAACAGTGTACATTACTGTGTATCACAGGGGTGCGCAATTATTTTTGATGGGGGTGGCACTCCAAAATTTTGGTAAGTGGTCAAGGGCTGCACTTTTCTATGGAGGGAGGGTGGGGTCTGGGACAGAGGTTGAGTGCAGAAGGGAGGTTGGGGTAGGGGACTGGGATGCAGGAGAGGGTGTAGGGTCTGAGAGAGAGTATGGGTGAAGGAGGGGGCTTGCAGTGCATAAAGCTTCCTCCTCCTCCCTCATCGCAGAGAGGGAGATGGAGCAGCCAGCTGCTCTGAGCCCTGGGACTGCTCCCTGCCTGTGGGTCCATTGGTATGGGCCACGGACCAGACTAAAAGGCTTTGTGGGCTGGATCCAGCCCCTGGACTGCATCTTGTCCACTCCCACTATATCACAATGTACTCTCTCTCTGCTGAATAGCGCAGCTTGCAGCATTGTGACACTGCAATTCCACATAAGCTAAACTGCATCCCTTTACCATCACTTTTACCTGCTATTCCCTCACTGGTAAGCCCCTAGCACCTCCTAACACCCTCCTTTCACTCTACTCCGTGTCCTTTTATTTTTTTTGCAGGCCTATTTGCTCCTGCTTTGCCTTTCAATTTTACTAAAGAGGGCATATCTTTAGCACTTTTAATAGTCTCCTCCTATAATCAGA
The DNA here is from genome assembly GCA_032595735.1 of Pelochelys cantorii. Taxonomy (NCBI): domain Eukaryota; kingdom Metazoa; phylum Chordata; order Testudines; family Trionychidae; genus Pelochelys; species Pelochelys cantorii. The sequence continues at coordinate 244,619,653 of CM064326.1, forward strand.
AGTGTTATTAAGGCACAATTCATACAGGGAAGACAGAGCACAAACAGGTGGGCAGATCTGCAGGAAACTGTTATCTCTAGTATGTCAATTGATAGTAGGGACAAAATTGTGTGTGATAAGAGAATTCTGTGACCCAAGAAATTCAGAGAGAGAAGCTCTGACCATGTTACAGTAAACTCCTTCACCCTGCAGAATAATGTACTGTAGTATGCAGAATATTGTGGGCTACTGTAAATTAGCATAAGCTGCAATGCAATGCACTATCTTTCAAAATGCTGTCAAATGCTCAAAGATAAACAAACAGAGAAAACAGAACAGACATTCTTTTTTCTTCACTCTTTCAATGATAGGAAACTTATTGGTCAACTGTGGTACAAAAAACACAGAGAAAAATGTTTTGATGATGTTATTCATTTCTTTGATACACAGCATCCTTTTAAAAATTACTGGCTTATTTGCAAAGTTTACATCTAAAAATGTTTGTCTTGGCATAGTCAGACAAAATAATTGTGTAAGCAGGCACAGTTCTAGCTGCCAAAAGTGTCATCAGATCCTTGTCTGGATCATTTCACTGCCTTTCTGCCAGAGTTCTGACAAGAAGTTTTGGGAGCAGTGCTCCTCTGCTTTGTTAATTAGCAGTGTCATTCCCAGTAAAATAGATCATCACTTCTAGTACAAGTATTCTAGAATAAGCCCTTAAAATTTGCTTTCTACAAGCATTTAGGAAAATAGAAATTCACTGCTTGAATACTGACATTAAGTGAACATAAAAGGAGTAGGAGCACTGTCACATTGAATTCAGTTTCAGCTTGCAGATACAGAAAATCACTTGTAGCTTCTTCCTAGCTCTATTGCCAAACAAAAAAAAGAACGGGGCAAAATTGGGTCCATAGGCCTTTGAACGTTTTGTGTCTGGTTTCTGCACATCCCCTGCTCTGTAACTGGAAGTTCCCAACAGTTTGGATCAGGAACCATTTCACTAACTGGAAAAGGGAAAGAGAGAATGAGTAAAACTACAGGATACTAGCATGACTCTTTAAACAGCAAGCTGGCCTTCAATTATCTGCAGATGTCTGCTTGGGCCAGGAGGTTCAAATGAATGCCTGGGATGGACCCCTCAGATATAAATTTAAAAAAATAAAAATAAAAAACCTCACCTCATCTGCTCTGCGGAGGAGTCCAGTGATGACCTGAAAAATGATGGAAATATTTGGCTTTTGAATTCTTTTGTGCAATTACAGTGGAAATCTCTGAAATGCAGACATCTGCTGTTCAGAATAAAGGCACTTTTATGAGACCTCCAATGTTTTATGGAAGGTGGTGTAGTTTCTTACACAGAAAGGAGTGCATTTTCTGTATCCACCACGGAGAAAAGTAGCAGGGATTTGAATGTACTATCACTGATTAAAGTCAGCATATGCATTTAAAGATGCCACAAAACCAGATGTTTGTGCATGTGTTATGAAGGCACTCTGTGTGCTCTTAACACATGAGAAAATATTTTAAAAAATCATCTATTTTAAGGCCAGATGGAACTATAATTAGATCACCTAGTCTGACCTCCTGTATAACATAGGCCATACACAGTTTCAACCTGTTACTCCTGTAGTAAGCTCAATAACTTGAGTTTGACTAAAACTTATCTTCCAGAAGGCAGCCTGTTCTGATGTGATAACATGAAGAGATGGAGAATCTGTGACTTCCCTTGATAGGTGATTCATTCCAATTGCTTGCATACAAACAGCACCCTAATTTGCATTCTTTGTAACTTTTTAAACATTCTTTATTTTCTTTCATCCCGGTAAAGCATGCATCCCTTGCTCAGGACTATGAATGTGCTATGGATTGGTTTTGACAATGAAACCACTTGAGAGTTATCAGGCAAAAAAGATATCAGAACATGTTTTCCCAAGTGACATATGTTCAAAATAGCATAAAATACTCTGAGAAAGGACACATCCACCCTTGCACACACATCCCATTCCTTTGCATACAGAAGGGTTTTAACCCCAAATCAGAAAGGCATAATGACTGAAAACTGGTGTTATGGAATGAACAGCTCTCAAATCAGAACTATAGCATTCTGCAGTTACGTTATACAACATTCCATCTTTCTAGCCCCAATATGGTATTGTGACTTTTTACATACAAGCTAGGAGAAACTCCTACAGTACCTCCTGTACCGTTCCATCCCCTCCTGCAATAATGATCAGGTCCGTATTTTCCATCAACTCCAGCAGCTTTTTTGCTTGTCCTTCATAATCTGTCTGAGATACCAACAGAAACCAAGGTTCAGAAATTCAAGTTACTACGCCTATGGCTCCATGTCCACAGAGAAGCCTCTGATACCTATGATTTGCTCTACTACTGGTCTTGTCAAAACATCATACACTTATTACACTGTCTGCACAGAATCACTTCACCCATGAGTGAAACAAGTCCCTTGTTTAACAGCACTTCTTGCTGAAATAGCTCATATGCCACAGTGAACCTAGATAGACGTATCTGGAATACAGTTGTATTCAGCTAAAACTGCATGGAGAATTAAGATTGATTGCATGTAGTCTAAAAAGAACTTAACACAAACACCTAGTTTTCACTCTTGCTCCTGCAAAAGAAATCACCACAGGGTCTTTAATGATCATAAGTGGTAAGGGGTGTGGTTTTGTCTCCTCCAAAAGACAGCACATCCAGAAGAATAGTGCCTCTCAACAAGATGGGTTCAGTGGTGAGCATGAGGGTTCAATGCCACAACAAACTCTACTTCCGGCAGCACCTAGTTTTTTTGTAGTGGTCTCTCATCCAAATACTGGCCCAGTCACATTCTGCTTACCATGTGAAATACCTGCTGCAGTTTGACAAGCGACTTATAAAATAAATACAACAACTAACATTTCCTCTTTGGCTGACACTATATTTTTAGTAGAATAAACACCAATAAAAAATAAGAGGTTTATCATGGAAATAAACAGCACAATCTCGTCAATACAGCTTCAAGACAAGAAAGATACATACATAATAGTACATATATCTTCCAAAGAGTAGGTTTTATTCCCAATGTGTAATGAATACTCAACAGCCAACGTATGAGTCTCAAGGAGTCTTTGGAAACAGCAGGAACCCTTCACATTTGTTTTTCTTTTCCTTCCCACTGAAGGCTCTTTGTAAATCCACCCCTCTGTAGTTTAGCCTTCCCCTCAGGAGAACAGAACATTTCATTATTTGGGGAGTCATTAAGGTATGCAAGATTATTTTTAGTTAATCTGTAGCTCTAAGGGATTGTAAAACTCTCTCAAATATCAAGACAGAACTGGTAACTCCAAGGACCGCGTGGGGCTGTGTGTCTGTTTTATCGTCTGACACTCAAATATTTGGGAGACTCTCCTCTCAAATGTCAGTTATAGAAGTGTTGCTGCATGCATGCACGCACGTTTGCGCATGCACACACCCCGCCCCAAACCTGGTTGAAAATTAAAAGCCACTGAAGCAGTCTGTAAATTAACTGGGAAGTTTAAAAACTCATTATTAAGTATCAGTACAAAATCTCAGAGTAACGCTGGTTAATGTTGCAGATCAGCTCTTACCTTAACTATGGTTATATCCAAGCCAGATAAGTGTAAAATTGGAGCAGCATTCTTTTCAAAAAGGTTTCTTGCTTTTCTGGAGAAAGAAAGGGGGAAATTATTTAAGCACTGGAGGGGAGATGAAAAATTCAAAGCAAAGATAATCAATCAAGCAAACAAACAAAACAAAACAAAAAACAAAAAACAGAGTACATGTTCTGTGGAACAAGTCTCTCAGACAATCAAAAGTCAGTCATGGGAGGTGGGGTTGTTTTGTTCTTAATTTTCTAGAATGGTTTCTTAAGTATGTCAACTTTTTCATGCAGTTTTTATGGATGCAAAGGATTTTTTTTAAACGAGTCCCCAAAATAATTAGTAATATACAAGAGCTTGAGAGTAATTTATTATTTATTACACAATTAATGTGTTATGGAGCACAATGCCTTAAAGTCATGTAGGAAGCAAATTCTAGTTTTAAAGGGAAATATTTTTAAAGTTACTTGTTCTATATATTACTTAAGTTTAAAAACAAAAACTTTACCTGACCTTCTTTTTGTAAAGCTTACATGCATTTTATGCCTGTAACTGCATAATAAAATAACTATTCCATTAATTATACATTACTTGCAAGGAGCAGAGCCCAGGGAATAGAAAATGGAGACTTTAAATTATGGACACTGTACATTTTTCAAAGATGAATGGTTTGTCGCAATTCTGCCCCATCTCCATAGAACAAAACATGTAAGACAAAGCACTTCCAAGACACGTAACTCAACTGGCCCTTAATATTATTCACTGAATTTACCCCCTCCCCTAAATGTGACAGGACTCATAGCCCATCAGTAGAGATATACACAGGCATCACCAGAAAGCAAACCATTTTTACAAATGTTTTCAAGACAACTGCTGGCATCCTCAAGAAGACTAGCTCTCTGTTTCTTACTTAAGCAAGTACACCATGTTCGGCAGCACCATTCTATTGGGCAGACCCCCCCTTCCCTAATAGCTGACTTCCATGCAACAGGATCACTGGTTACTTCTGATCAGCTCAAAAGTGGGTGACACTCTGGCTAGATAAGATATGGTTACTATTGCTGCTGGAGAGGAAATAAAGGTCTTTTGCAGGAAGTGAATACTGATTACCCAAAAGCAGGAAACCAGAAAACCAACAATGGAGGAAGCCTAAAATGTTTGGGGATTTGCTCTTTTTTACATATTTTTTTTAACTTCTATATCTTGGATACAACACTTCCGATGTAAATAACATACCTAAGAGTTAGATAATTTGAACAGAGTGGAGACAAGCTTGAACCCGACAGGATAGCTGGTGCTCACAATTAGGGTTGCCAGGTGTCCGGTATTGAACCGGACAGTCCAGTATTGAACCGGACAGTCCAGTATTTTCGCCTCCTGTCCGGTAAAAAAATTCAGAAAATACCAGACACCTAAAATGTCCGGTATTTTCTGATTTTTTCCCAGCCAGGAGGAGAAAATCCCGGGTGCTTCCTGGGTTCCGTAGGGGAGCTGTCCGGCCCGGCACAGGGAGGCAAGATGGCGAGCAGCCACCAGCAGCCTGTTAGGGCCAAAAAGCCTCAACAGTGTTTCTTAAAGGGGCCACGCTGGTGTTTTTTAAAAATTTTTTATGTTTTTATTGCTTAACAACTCTCGGGGTCCTTTTTTTCCCCCCTCAACAACTTTGGTCTCCCCCCCCAGAATTTTTTCCCCGGTGGTTTTGGTTTGGTTTGGGGGTTTTTTTTGGGGGGGAGGGGAGGAGGAGTTCGGTATTTTTGGTTAAACCATCTGGCAATCCTACTCCCAATGAAGGACAACTTAGAAGTATAAAAAAGGGGTGTGTGGGACTTGGGGAACGGTGCATAAGGAAAACTTTACCCTTTGCAAGCTGCTGGGTTGAGAAAAACGGTTGCTTTCTTCACCTGCATGTTAGAAGGAATCAGCTGGTTGCCAAACACCTAAATAAGAAGAAAAAATGGAGGAAATGGGGAGTTTCTCTTCTAAGTCATCTGTCACTACAGTTTCAAATAATGGATCCAAACAAACATCATCATTATCATCATCTTCTCGCCCCATATGACACACAAAAGCCTTCCCAATCAGGCCCATCACACAAATTGTCATATTAGCAGAGCATTATTCATAGTGAGTCCTCGTTCCAGTGTTGCAAGGAATTTCAAAGGCTCAAGTCCTCCTGAGCAAAAAGTCCTTTGTCCCATGTCTCCTACTCCCACTACAATTCTTCTTCATTTCATATCTAAATTTTGCCACCATGGACAGAAATCTTGGGAGTTATTCTTCCCCTAAACTTCTTTTGCCTCCTGTATATTCCTTGAATGTCTGCCTTTCACCACCCCACTAGTAGGGCCAGAATTTGCCCTTGCTTTGACCTTATCTCTGCTGAAGCCCTTACTAAGGCTGTAATCATTAAGTTATTTAGAACTCCATCTTGTACATTCTCCTTAAAGTCATGTTTTCTAAGCTTTCATCTAAAGGGGGAAGGGCCATTGCATCCAGACTACTTGCTCTCTCAGAGAACAGCACCTTCCCATGCCTGTGTTCTCAGACCATCAGTGGATTCCTATCCCATCTCTGTCCCCAATTCTCGATAGCCCTATTGGTGTTCAGAGCTCTTCATGGACTTACTTCACTCAGCTTCTCATACCTTCTGCTCATTCCACTCTAGACCACAATTCCTCATTGTTGGGATGAGCAAGAGAAGATTGTGCTTTCACTTGTGCTGCTCCAACTCCATAAAACTCCTTCCTAGCTCACTAGAAGACATTGTTACTGGAAGACCCTTACAGCCTTTATTATTATTACTTTTTATTATTTGAACTGAAATAGCACCTGGAAGCCCCAGTCATGGACCAGGACTCCATTGTAGTAAGTGCTGTACAATGAGCAAGAAGATGGTCTTGGACTCCTTTTACATGAAAACCTCTTGTGAAAGCATTTTGTGATGCTGAGCAAGGTGGACATTGTGCACGCGCATGTGTATAATCTCATACTTTCGTGATCATTAGCTGTTCAAACGAGTAATTCACTCCAATCTTCACTCAATCAAGGGAACCCCAAACGAGAAAAAAAATACAATTAAAAAGGAAAAAAAATGAATATTCAAAATTCAATTTTCTTTTTAAAGCAATTTGAAAAGCAAGGAAAGAAAAGGGTGTATAAAAGTGGTTGTTGGGGGAGAAGAAAAGGGGAAGGGAAATTAAACGTCAGTTCTTAAGGTTTATTTGAAAAACAGCTGGGCAAAGCCACTGGTTAATTTTATTACAATTGTTTCTTACAGGAAACAAGGGAAAATGAGGGCCTTATCAATAATCCCCTGGTATGTTACAGCTGTTAAAAACAATTAATTATTCACTCTGGGGGACATGTGATATATTTACTTGTTCTAAACAAACAACCTGTCACTCCTATGATATATGACTTATGAGTCTGACACAATCATTTCTTTATGTGACATACTTGGGGGTATTCCTGTAGCAAATTTCTGTTTTAAAGAGGAGAAATTTAAAAAAGAATTTTTAAAAATGGTTTAAAAATCCAATATCAGGAAAATAACATAGGAGCAAATTTTAAAATGATGCAATAATACATTTTAAAATGCTCAGATTCTCTTTCATGTTACTTACCAACAGCAGAACTCTTTTACTCTCCACTTATACAGCACCTTTCATACAAAGATCTTAAAAACACTTCACTGATATTCCTGCATTGCAGTAACGGGTATTATAATCTTTATTTTACAGTGGGAGCCGTGGAAGAGCAATGTGACAAAACAGAAAATTCCTTAACATGTCCTCAGAGGTCAATAGTAAGATTCAGAACAATGTCAACCAATCAGATCACATTTCCAAATGAGAATATGCAGGTCAGTGACAACTAACTTATTCACAAGAAGGAGTAGTAAAAGGTTTTAAATGGTGTGGTGGGTCCTGTAAAGTAGAAATTTGGATGGACATATGACATCACAAGGTGATGAATGTTCAAATCAGCATACTCTGATGGACAAGTAGGAATATTACCAGATTAGCCATCACAACTAATACCCTCATTAGAAATCTTGATAGAAACAAACAGAATTGAATGGGCAAGGATATTGCACTACCCATCAATCCTAGAGATGCTCTCTCTCTAGGTCAGGGCTACTCAACAAGTGGCCCGCGGCCCATCTGTATGCTGGAAGGTGCCTGGCTCTGGGGGAGAGGTGGGTGCATAGGCTTAGAGCAGGGCAGTCTAGGGGATACCTGGCTCTGGGGGAGGGGAGGAGCATTAGGTTGGAGGGGGAGGGCTGGAGGGTGCTGGGTTCTGGAGGAGGGGTGGGTGCATTGGGTTAGAGCAGGGAACTGGGTGTAAGAACTTCCAGCTTCTTTCCTTTCCTGTAGGTGGGCAGTGGGTCTGTTGGTTAGTTTTGGGGGTTCCAGCCTCTGCTCTGTGACGACTGTGGGAGCTGGTGTTTGGTGGGGCGGGCAGGGGAAAGGAAGGGATTCTGGGAAGCAGGATTCCTGGCTTCCTTTTCTTGCCATGCTACTTCTCCCCTTGGTGCCTTTAACTTCACATTGATTGTACTTATATTGCAGTAAATATTGTATTGGCAGTTTTTGTTTGATTTGCTAAATTGTGAAGCCAAAACAAAAAAGTAGTTTATATAACGGATCTTCTGTTGATGTGTTTTAGTAGTTAAATTTCTGAACTGTCATTGCTCATTAAAAGTGCTGTCATATGGGTGGAAATCAGGTAAATACTTCATTTTTATTAATATCAGCAGAACAGACTTAAATGGGGCCCGTATGTTGTGTAGTCTTGCCTTAATCTTTGTATTCATGCCCGTCAGTGTGAAAGAAGCTATTTGCATATATTTGCATATGTATGCAACCACACTTACGTTACAGGCCCTCGGCATGTGCTGTGGGTATCATTGTGGCCCCCAGGGCTTCCAAAGTTGAGTAGCCCTGTTCTAGGTCAACATTAGCATAAATCAGCTTGCCTGGCCTCTGCCTTACCTCTTCAATGGTTTATATACAATTTCAGCCACCAATCCTGTCAATCTATTTCCTCTTCATTTTACACACAGATGGAATAATTAAATCTCCATAACTGGAGAAGTATGCAAACTGAATAGCACTAAGAACTACTCTAATGATGCAACCACATTGTTTATTATGGCACTGAATTACGGGTACAATCAGGTACACCAACATATTGAAAGGAGGGGCCTCATTCACCCTGTGGCAGTGTAGCCCCAACTTCCCCTTTTCCCCCCCAAAAAAAACACAACAAAAGACCACAGCCAGAATCCCTGTCAGGTTTGTCATGAAATTGAAGCAGGCTAACCAAATCTCAGGAGTCCTGCACAACTGAGATAAGATGAGGATTTTAATTTAATTTTATCACATTAAATGGAATTACCTGGGCTTCCTGGCATGCAGCTCTCCTTAGTAGGTTATCACTATCAGGAAAAAGAAAGGAGAGAATGGACATTAAATTACATAAGTTTATGGAGCTAAGGCAGAAATGGTTAGTTTTTTTCAAAACATATGCATCTGCCTTCTTTCTACTGCTTTGACATCCAGTAAAATATCAAGCTGACAGCTTTAAAGATCTGCCTAACAACATATGGAAAACATAATACATAAGGATCATTTTTCTTTACATATGCACATATATAGCATTTACATATCTACATTTTCTAATTCACCCTTTTTCACTACTGAAGACCAGAGCTCCAGGTATAGTAATTTGCAAGGCCCTAAATCTTTAGCTATTGTGATTGTGAATAAAACCTTCAGATTGTGAACTTTACTTTAACTGATGCAGCAACTGGTATCTGCCAGAGTCTGCAGGCAGCCTGAAACAGTAACTCAAAGATTTGTAAGTTACCCCGTATACCATCGCGAGGTGTAACAATGAAGTCTTAGAGAGTAAGTACTAGCTATTTCACTAATGATAATTTCAGCAGAAATACCAGACTAAGTGTACTTATTTGTCATTAGTGAATGTAGTGGTGGATAATGGGTCAGGGAGCACGTGGACCAGTTATCTAGTAATATTATTTAAAAAATAATTCAAAGCTCTCCATCTCCTGAAATAGTCATTTCTGCCCTTATGCAAAAGAAGGAGAAACAATGCATAGTCTTCCATGGTACCAAAAGCCCCGACTGCCTTCTTGATATCAAAACCATCTCCCACAATTTTTTGAGCACCAAAAGCATCTCCATCATTCCTGTAATAAGTCAGTACAAAAACCCCTAGCACAGTGAACATTTAAAATGGTAGTGAGAATTAATATAAAAACAAATACTGGTTGGACAGGATTTGCGGCAATGACAAAAAAAGCAACAGGAGAGCAGGGCAGTCCATTTCTAGAGTCCCTGAACTGAGTGAGCAACGCTTGTCAGTCCTAACATATTTACTGTACATATCACAGTGATGTCATGAGATCCACAGTATGTTACCTGCCATGTTTTTGGGTGTGACAACTAAAAACTCACTGATCATTCATATCCTTGTGTGATGTATGTACAAAGAGTTATGGATACATGCTAGAATTATGTTCTTAAATGTGTTTGGCATGCAATGAATAAGTCCAGTCTGCCTGCTGGATACTAAGGACTATTTTCACTTGTCATCAGCAGAGACAATGAAGGCCCATTTACTTAAAAGGTAAACAAAGCCTTTAACCTAGCAAGTTGGGGAGATAACTAAACGATAACTAACTGAATCAACTGATTGCATACGGTATTACCCTATTATACATGTCAAGTTAGCTTTCATGAAAGAGCTTATGACACACTGGTGATTAATGTCATTGTGAAATATATGCATTAACACCGTATGAAGAAATCTGGATACTTAATGACATTATGCTTTAATATCTGTGACCAACACAGGGAGAAACAGGTTTTTTTCCACAGACAGGAGAGAGGGCAGCCATTTTGCCTGTCTCCAGTGAAATTAATCAAAGTGTGATAAAAAACAATGGAAGCCCCATTTACATATGAACCAGCACGGGGACGGGATGTCCATAGGCAGGGAAGAATAGCATGAGTTCTTCCTGAGCCTGGAGACAAACCAGAAAGTTTGGTAGTCCATCAATGGACAGACACAAGGGACTAGAGCTCTTTCAGTTAAGAAAGATAGATCCTTCAACCAAGTCGTCTCTGGAAACTGAAGATAGGTGAGAAACCTGCTTTAGGCAAAGATCTTTCACCTAGAAGACAAGGGAAAATAGCATTCTTGTACTCCTGAGGAAGGTCCTTACTGAGAGGAAGTCAAGAAGAAAAGGCTAGTAAGAAATCTACCTTGAACCAAGGCTGTAGCTTTTTAAGTCTTAGCCATTTTAGTTTTATTTGCCTACAGCCATTTTTTGTCATTATCCCTTGAAATTGAACTCATTTAGAACCCTTCTCTACTTGTTAATAAATCTGTTTAACTTTTAATCCAAGCCAACCCGAGTTCTGTGTTTGAACTGAAACAACTGTTAATTCCAGTGAAAGCAACAAACCGCTGTGTGTTTGTCTCTTTGAAGAAGCAATGGACCTTATTTCTCCTCTGCATGCTCCAGGAAAGCACTGGACATTCAAGGTAGACAGTCCTGGGAAAATTCAGGATTGGGGGTGCACTGGGGTCACTCAGCAAGTCATAACCAAGGCTGCTGAGAACCAGGGTGGGGCTGTTGTGTTATGCTGGTGTCAGGGTGTGAACCAAGCTTGCACATCAGAGAGACACACAGACAACTGCATGCTTATCTGCTGGCTGGGAGCATCCAGCCAGGGACCTGCAGCAGCAGAGCATTTTAAAACTTAAACAACGAATGGTCCTGCAGCACCTTAGAGACTAACAAAAATTGTAGCTGGTATCATGAGCTTTTGTGGACAAAAGCCATTTCGAAGAAATAGGTTGTGCCCACAAAAGCTCAGGATTCTATCTACATTTTTTGTTATTCTCTAAGGTGCTGCAGAGCCATTTGTTTTTTAAGTTTTTTCAGTTACAGACTAACATAGCTACCTCTCTGAGAAAATTTTAAGGCGTCCATGGTTACTGGACAGAAAATGACGGTGACACAACCGACTACTGATCTAGCATGCATTCCAGAATGTGACACCTTGTTAAAGACATTTGGATTAAAACAGGATCACTGATTCGTACAATTTCACAATCTCAGGCTGTTTATCCCTAACTTGGAATCATATAGTCTGCTGTATGTTACATCACCACTGGTTACTGTAGCAACACAGTTTTGATGCCACAAAAGCAGAGGAATGGTGATTTCAGGTGAGGAATAAATATGGGGAACAAATAAATTGACTAAGCAACACAAGAACCATGGAAATAGTCTTAGTAATAACAAAAAGACAAAGGGAAGACTAAAACGAGAGACAAAGCATATAAATAATATATCCTCTGAATAATGCCTAATTGTAATATTTATCAAAGATTTCCTCAGAGGCAGCAGCATTCCTTTAACCTAATGTTTACTCTTTAAAACTAAAGTAATAAATCATTTGTATTAAGAAACCAGAACACTACTTCCAGAAGTGACAGATTTGTGACTAATTGCAGTAATTTTACTATACAATAATAGTGAAAGCAACACTAGCATTGAAATCAATTGCATGCCAAGTATTTATCTATATTTGCTATACTGAGTGCCAGGCTAACAGAACTCTCACAGCTAATTCCAAATGTTAAGCCATGAGGTTATTAAGATAACCCAGGAGGTCCATACTGCACCACTGATTAGATACTTCAACTCCACCTTCTGGTCTCAGCTCAGTAAGCAAATTATGATTTGGGTCAGGTTATCCCCAATACCAATTCTTCCCTATAATCTATAACAGTAATCAGAAGGCATGCTCTTACTGTTCATAGTGACTGCTGACTTTCTACAGTGAGATAGCATTTCATTATTTGTGGAGAACTTCAGTTTTAGAATTCACTGTCTCTTGTGATCCACCGAAGTCTGAGTTTAAAGGCTTTGAGGATATAGAGCAAGAATCATCAATCCAAACCAATTTCAAACCCAGAAGATGATAATACCTTATTAATGAATAAGAAATTATTTGTCAACCAATGATTATGGTCTAGCTTTTAAGGCCATATATTTTGGACGTTCACATGTGACAATCAGGATCCAGATAACCTTGACAGAATACAAGGTTTGATCTCCAAAGAATAAACAATTGAATCAAGTGATTGTGTGCAATATTATGCTATACAAGTGTATCAAGTGAGGTCTTTTATAAAGCCAAGGATAAACTGGTGATTAATACTGTGTGATGTATGTACAGTTTGCACGTAAAGAGTTAACAGTTGTGCGCTGGACATACATTCTTAAAATGTGTCTGGCAGGCAGAGCATAAACCCCAGCTTACCCTAGACAAAGGAATATGTTTTTATCTGTCTAACTGGTCCGGTTACAGGCAGAGGACAATAGAAGTACATCTGCATACAAGTTAAACAAAACCATCAAGCTCAAGGAGCAAAGAAGATCACCTCACAATGAAGGGAATGGGGGGGAGGGGGAGAGAGAAAGGGGAACAGAATCTGCACTAGAAGAAGCATTCATGGTTGATGAAGCAGAGACAATAGACTTTGGATAATATAAAGGGGCAAAAACTATTTTAGTTATCCATTACTGAGAGGACTCAGGGTTCAGTGACCTCTGAGCCTATAGAGGGAAGAGATAATTTCTTTGTCTTCAAAGACAAAAACTTTCTGAAATTGACTTTTAGTCACTAGAAAGCATGTTTTCTTTGTTTTATCTTGCATGTAACCATACCAATTTTTTTAGATTCTATCAATTAAACTTCTGTTCATTGTTAATAAACTCCTTCTTGTTTTATTACAAAATCATCTCTGTGCTGTGTATTGTAGTGAAGTTGGGTCTTCAGCTCAACTAACAAATTTGGTCTGAGTTCTGGCTCTCTGGGGGCAGCAAACTTAGCAATTTGTGTGAGTGTCCAGTGAGACGGATGGGATGCTGCAGAGAGAGGTCTCTGGGGAACTTGGGAATTGGAGATCATTGATTGTTATCTGTAAGGCAAGGTTTGGATTGGTAGAATCCTGAACAGTTTACCGGCAAGGCACACAATCTGGTGCATAAGGAAGCTGACATATAGCTTAGCAACAGCAAAGCTCTTACTTGCTGAGGCTAAGAGAGGCAACAGTGGCTCAAAGTTCTGGGTACTTCAAGCAGGATATTCCATCATGCTCTTTTTAATATTTGTATTCAAGGTCAAATATGGTGAATATGGCCTAGTAATTAAAATAAAATAAATAAATATTCCATGGACCAACTTACATAAACTAAAAGTTTCAACGAGGATATTCCATCAAGTCTGAAGCTTTTGCAGGTCTCAAACCAATTTCCAGATTCTCGATGTTTACAGTGAGTTGTCGAGTCATGGATGTGCTAATTAGTCTCCACAGAGTATGCACATGACTCTTCTAAACACAGGAACTGCTTGTGGTTTTTCATTAATTCGCTTTTTTGTTAATTTTTAAGTTAAGTTTATGTAATTTAAGTCATATCTTTTTACACCTCCTATGCTTTATGAAAATTGACTCATGAATATACATAACTCAAAGACACATTATGCAAAACGGGTGATTTAACATGACACTTTAAAAGTTGTAATCCACTGAATCCGTATATCCTATTTGCATGCATGGGTATTTCTTGTATATGAAGTTAGAAATATTAAGTGGAAACCTGTTTTATTAGTCCATGTATTCTAGTAAAAGACCTTAGTGATACTTTAGGAACTTGATGTCTTGATGACTCTGGAACCCATTTAGATTACGGATGTTAGATATAGTGTAACTGAATAGACATGTAACCCCATGAAATCTTAGCTGTTATATGACTATTTGACAGTCCCTGGGGGTGGGGCTGGCAGCCATTACGCTCCCAGCCCTACTCCTGGGGAGTCCCCTGCCACCCTGAGCTGCTGCCTCTATATCAGAGGCAGCAGAATGCGGTGACAGGCGGGAGCCAGTCCGTGAGGGGAGCCGGTTTAAAAATTAGCTCCCCGCACAGACCAGCTGCCTGCCGCTCTGCCCTGCTGCCTCTGATACAGCACGGGGTGGCAGCAGCCCCTGTCTGCAGTGGCCCGGGCTCACTGAAGACAGAGGCTGGTCCTCAGCAGCAGCCCGTCTGTGGGGGTCCGAGCTCCCCACAGACAGAGGCTGTTGCGGGGGTCTAGGGTGGGAGAGTTTGCTGAGAAGCACCCTCAATCTCTTATATTCAAGGGTCGAAGTGGGCCAGGTCATTAGCTAGTATTTTTTCAAGGTAGTTGCTAGCTTGTCCTCTAATTTAATTTTCTTTGCAAATTTAGTTTAGACCTCTGGTTCCCACTACAATCTTCAAAGCATAAACTGTCTCCAAATTGATGCAGTGCTGTATGCCTGACTCTGCAGAGAGCCTGAAACCATAACTCCGAGGGCTGTGAATTGTCCCCATTCATTTCAATGCTGTAGTGACCCAACAGCCTAAGTGTAACACATGGGAAGGCTTAACTATTTTACTGCTTATTGAAGCATCCAAAGAAAGAAGCCAGGCAATCACAATACCAAGATATGCACAATCTGCTCTGAGTAGCATCTTGTTTTGTGCCACAAGTAGGGGTTTGTGGGCAAACCACGGTTGGTGCCTGCAATCCACACACACCTCTGGCTGGTTCAGCCGGAGTCTATTAGCAAAATATCCAACTATGATTTCAAAATTTCAGGTGATGGAAAATATACTATGATCCTTGGTCAACTGTTCCAATGGTTAATTACCCTCACTGGTAAAAAAAAAAAAAAAAGAAAGAAGAAAACAAGCTAAGAAAAGTACCAGTAATTTTCCTTCAAAATGTATCTCCTGCCTTTAATCATTCCATAGCGTAGAACCCCAACGCTCTGAGAAATATTTTTTGAGGGCTTCTACATATGAAGTTTGTCAGTTTGATTCACACTGCTCAAAAACACCAGATACACTGGCAACATTACAGCTTTATGTCCATAAACATGGTTCAGTCTCTGTGCAGACTGGGTTATCAACCCATGAGTGATGGCCATTCAAGCTAGAGAATGATTAGATAAATATGGTGCATTTTGTACTGAGTTCTATATTTTATTTACAGCACCACATAGTAAAGAAACAGTCAATATAATAACATTCCTATGAGGAGGAGAAAGAGGCAGAGAGAAGTTACATATTTACCAGCTGACTGATCTCTCAGACTGCCTGAAAGAATGCACAGACATTTCCTAGAACTGTGGTGACATCCTCAGATAAACCATAAGCAATTTCTACCCTGGACTTGTCCTCGACGCTTACAGACACAACTTACACCTTACAGCAAAACAAATTTAGAGTACAGCATCTGCTGATTTACCTAGTACTGCTTTCCTGATGTCAAAGTCAACCATTACATTGCTTAGAACTAGGCTAGCTACGTTATCCTGCAAAAGGGAAGTGAGAAGGAAAAAGGGGAAGGAGTGTCTTGTCAAACGAATCCACTGACAGAGGCCAGAGTGAAGCTCTTTGGGGAGTCTCATACAATTCTCCAGTAAGAAAGGTCACTGTGAGGCAGAGCCTCAGAGGGGTAAACAGGGCAGGAGGATACTTTATGTGAAGAACCCACATGAAAAAATAGTATTTGTTGCTTCAGCAAATTAGTTTTGGGCTTTCTTACACAATGTTGAGCATCAAGATAGCGGCCCTGATTCTAGAACCTGCCATCTGGAAACACCACCAGTGACACAGACCCAGCAGAGTATGGCACTCCCTCAATTCCAACTCCCTCCCAACGTCCCAGCACAGAGGCATGCCACAGGAAGAAAAGACACATGGCTAGAGTACACTGCATTCTAGCTATTATGGGCTCTAAGCCAGACCACTGGGAGCTGTTGCAGCACAGTGTACATTAGAATCTCTCTCAGGACTCTTCTCATACCTTCAGAATCCTGAACATACAGAGTGATGTCTACTCCCCAGTTTCTGTATTGAGTTTCCTCAGCTAGGACTGTGAATCAAGGCTGATATTTTACTCAGCAATCACCCAATGGGAGTATTACGTCTTCCTTTATGTCTAGCACAGGTTCAGCACGTAACAAACCACCGAAACAACAGCGCTTCAAAGATGTTGGTTGTATCAGTGAGGCCTTTTGCTTTTCCTGCTGTAACTGCAGCATCCGTGCCACTTGGCATGACCAGAATATCAGTGTTTCTATTACAGGCTTGGCTTTGGGAGGATGTGAAAGTCAGATGCTCAGTCTGAATCAGCTTCCCCAGACTTCGCATTATGCTCAATATTTTTAATGAAGTTAATATCAAAAAGCTGCAGCAGCTGTTCAGGATGGAACCTTCAAAGAAGTGACAAACTGAAGTTATCATCTGGCAGGGACATAAAGTGCAGCAATCAAATTAACACTACCAATGACACTTAGCTTACTGGCAATGAGAGCCAAAGCCCTGTGAATCCTGCCAATATTTTCCATGGTGAAAGTCAGCTATTTGTTTGTCACTTATGGAAGGTGAAAATTATTTAATACTGATATAAATAAAAATAATTACACACATAGGGCCCACCAGTCTGATACAGTAAATATAAAGGCCTACTCTGTCAATTATGATTCAACAACTGATCAAAAGCGTCACTGTAACAGGATGGCAGCATGTGCCTGAAACACCCACTTTGTTAATCAGGTATGGATCATGATAAGAGTTTAGCAAGCTTAATTTGGCAGAACTCACTTAAGCAGGTGACTCATAATACCACCTGGATATACAGGAGGCAGGAGAGAGGTCCTGTGGTGTCAGCTGAGAAGTACTTTTGAGAAGCAGCCAAAACTGGATAGACCATTTGAGCTGATTTTTATGTAATAACTGTTATTTTCTATGAGAGTGATGGGGCAGAGTTTGGGCTTTACGTATTGTGTGGAGTCCATAAAGCCGGCTGGACAAGGCACCTGCTCACATTCAAAGAGGATTTGTGCACTGTGCCTGCAAGGCTGACCCTGTTGCCTGACTTGGAGAATTCCGATCCAGAGAAATGGGTACCAAAACCAACTCATTAGATCTAGCCACTCAGATGGAATGTAAGGCAGAGAGAATCAGTCACCAAGAGGTTCTAAACCTTTAGGACTTCAGAGATCACCACCAATCAGGCCAGCCAAGATACAGAGTCTCTTTGTTCCTCTAAAATGACTCTACAATAGCGCCAGTCAATTATCATGCAGTGACATAACCAGATGAAATTACATATCCTGTCCTCCCTCCTCCCCATTTCCAAACACGATTATACTCTATCACCTTGATTTTGTAACCGAAGTCTCATGTAAATCTCTATTTTGTTGACTTTCAACAGAAGTGTGGAACTGTCATAACTGCATGTTCACAAAGCACCTAACTGTAAGATTTCGCCCTATAGTTGAGCACAGTCTTAACTGTGATATACTAGATGGTATATACACAGGACAAAAGGAAACCCAGGTGTAAAGCAGCATAATTCTAGGGAAAGTCAATGGAACACACTCACATGCAGCCAGACTGGATTCTGCCTTTCCTTTTCCAGTGCTGCCGGAGCACTCTATCCCAAATGCAAAAACTTGGATTTTTCAAGCATGTCTTTTATGAGAAATTACAGTTTTGTAATAATAGCACCAGGCCTACAGTCAGGCACAGCCCAGTTAGGTATGCTACAAACTGTACCCCTTCCTGTTCATCTCTCACAGCTTTCTTGTATATTTTACTTTTTACCTGCAACACCTCAGTTATTCCAGTGCAAGTGCCTCTCTCAAAGCGATACCACCCACAGCACTAGAATATGGCATCTCCCATGCCAAATTTATTTTCAATGGTGACCTAAATCTTCAGGCTGGGATCTAATATGTCTGAAGGTGAAAGGCTAGTGCACTGACATACCCTTAGAGCAAATACTGCATTTAAAAATTGTGCCTGCTTCACCAGCTCCCTGACCTTTAGACTGAGCTTCCATTGCTCACAATCCTCTGCCATCTGATTAGCCTTAGGGATGTGAACAGGTAACTGGATAATGTTACTGGGTACCGGTTAACAGGTGCTCAGGAGCAGTGCCCCCCATCCATGGCCTGCCAGTGGCGGTAGCAGCCCCCGCCCCAGCCTGGGAGCCTCCTTCTGTTGCTGCTGCTGGTGGCAACAGCCCCAGCCCCAGTGCTGGAAACCTTCTCCCCACCCCTGGACCAGAGAAGGAGCCTGCTGCCAGTGACAGCGGCAGCAGCCCTGAGCGGGGGAGGAGGGAAGGAAGATTCCCGTTTAGTCAGTTAAACATTAGGTTAACCTAACTTTTAATGGGTTAACTGATTAATAGGGATTTTTACATTCCTAATTAGCATGGTGGCGAGTTACCATGCTCTAGTCTCCCTTTGCTGTTACCTGCTGTAAGGACAGAAGGGGCATTTTCTTCATACCCAAAGACAGGGTCTGGGGCCCATCTGCTAAATCACACTAACTAATGGTTCACAGGAGAGGGGTGCAACTGTGGAGAAATTATGAAGACCAAGTGAAAAATTATTGCCTGCAGCACTCAGTAAAATCAGTGAGAGCCATGTGCATATCAGAGGGGAGGATCTAAACAAAAGCAATTACTCCAGTGTTCTTCTGTGCCTAAGCAAATTTAAGATGGCTCTGGCTGGTTTGCCATTCATTTGCTGGAGAAGTTATTACTTTAAATAGCTCCAATTAATACCACAGTGACAGCGTCTAAACCAAAAAAAGGGATGAACACTGAAATGGCAAAAACTAAATAAGCTTCTTCCCGCAAAGTCTGGAGAAAAGGATGAAAAAGCCAAAGGGAGTCAAAAACTTCCATCAGCTGCAAATGAACAAGCAAAGCCTCAGACAGCTAATTCCAGAAAGTCAAAGGTTAATATGAATTGATGTCAACTAAAGCAAACACTTTCGTCAGACACTTCAGCAGTGCCAGAAACAGAAGCACAAGACTTCACTAAACCTTTAATCTGTTCTAAAAGGGTAGATAAAAGTCTAGTCAAGTATGCCTCATGCATAGTAATTTAGCCCCAAATGTCAACAATGGCCAAATCTCACAGGCAACATAATCTACATTCAATTTATTAAGCGCTTAAATTGCTGCCCTGGACACCAGGTATGTGGGGCTAAATGTACTTCTAGTGCTCTCTGGTGTAATCAGTATGAAACATGGGTGAACAAAAAATGCTCCATTTTCTGATACAGCTGGGAGATTGCAGCGAATTCCATGAGTCAGGGGGAGAGGGAAGTCCTGCTTCATGTCTACTCCCACCCCCAGCACAATCCCACTGGCTGGTTTCTGGCCAATGGGAGCTGCCTGATTGAAGAACAGGCAGCATGAGAAGAACCAATCCTCCCTCCCCTCAGGCTCTTATTCACAGAGCACATGGCCCTGCAGCCTGTTCAGGGATGGAGCAGGCCCCTCCCTGAGAAATGTGCTGGGCTGCCGGCCAGGAGTCTCACTGGTAAATCTCCAGGTTAGAGCTGGTCTCTGGCACTCCAGCCCTTCCCTCCTCACTCCCACCTCTATCCCACATAAGCCAAACTGTCTGCCTCCCTCCTGAGCCCATACCCCTTCCCAGACCCTGCACCCCAATCCCCGCCCCAGATCATAATCCCCTCCTGCCTAGGTCACAACCCAAACCCCTGCACCCTAATCCCATGCCCCAGGTCACAATGGCCTCCTTCATCCCAACTCCCTCCCAGATCTCAGAGGCCCTCCCGGCACCTCAATCCCTTACCCCTAGCTCCCTTCTGCACCCAACCTCCATCCCAGACCCTGCATCTCCTCCATTAAAATAATGGAAGAGTGCAGCCCGCAACCACTTTCCAAAATCTTGGAGTGGCCCCACATAAAAAATTATTGCTACCCCTTCCACTTATGGCAGGAACAACTATAAACAAGGCTCCTTACTGGTCTCTGCTTCACAGAAACAAAGGACACATCCTCCTCCCTCGGGAAATTAGCCCCTAGGGCTTTATGGGGAATCCCTGAAAATTAGTTCTCTCCCATATGTCGTCAACCTGGGGGATGTTAACTAATTTCCCAAGCATTAACATTCCCTTCTATTGTGTTTATACACTGCTACATATGGACACTGAACTGTCTATTTTTAATAATATACTTCAAATCAGAACACCATAAATAAAACAAGCACGTTCTAAGATAAGGAAATCAGAAACAATATCTCAGCTAGTATATGTGAGTTTGTCCATCCATCCATCCATCCGCTCAAGAACTCCTCCTAAATGGTAAGAGCTAGGACCACCAAATGCAGTATACACTTTCCTCTTCTCATAACTTAAAGCAAGGTAAGTTGTGCCAGGAAAATGGGTTGTGTCTGGAACTACTTCTCATAAAACCATACAGAGAAGACAGAATCACCAAACAGGTGAAAGGGGCTGGCTAGGGATTCCCCCCCCCCCAGCTACTCCAGCCCAGAGCTTACCAAATCACTGGTGCCCTTTAGAGAAGGTGACACCCCCCCCCCCAATGCATATGGGAACATTACAGGCTGTTTTCCCTTATGAAAAGTCCCTGATGAAGGGAAAGTGCACAGTTTGCTGCATTCCTCACTTTGGCTAGGAAACGAAGGGGACAGGCAATCCTGGATATGCTCCAGCTGAGTCATGCACCCCTCCCCTGGCTGTGCCCACTGGAGCTGCAGTGGCCATGGAGAGACATTTCTCATCTGGCCCCATGCTGCTGTGGTGGTCCTCTCTCCCCAGGGCAGCCTGCATGCTGAACCTCTCATCCCCAGCCTCACTCCAGAGCAATGATTTAAATGGGGAAAAACAAAAATTAATTAAGGTAAGGACCCGAGCAACTCTGGGTAACTCTTCTAGTAAGTACATTTTAAGCAAAGACATTTTAAAGGCTACCGTCCCACCTGGCTCAAGCTACTCCTAGGAATATCCATCTTTCCTTTCAACACAAATTCGAAATTCTGACAAGTGATGAGAAAAATATTAAACTAAGTACAGGCATAAATAAGTCACAACCCTGTCTTTCAACTTCTCTGTCTCCTTCCCCAGCAATAGTTATCCACAGAGAACAAGAAAGAGCTATATGTCAAGCCTTGTTTTCATGAACAAGAAATATTGTTTTGAGATAAATAATTACTATTTACAGTTATGTTTCATCTTCTTCAACCCAAGGAACTCAAACCACTTTGCAAATGAATTAATAATCTTCACGAAAACCAGATCAGGTAGGAAACTGTTATCTTCAATTTGAAGATAAGAAAACTTAAGCACAAGGAGGTTAAAAGGGCATTAACTTGAAAAAATAATCACACTTCCATGCGAAAATGTTGTGCCTACTTTTGTTGCAAGTAATCCACAACATCACTGAAATGGAAAGAAATCAAAAGTTTGTTTTTTTTTTAAACTCCCCTCTATTTTTTCCTTTTTATGTATGTTGTGCTTTTGACTGCACTTTGTATATAGTCAGTTTCACTGTTTTCTTGATGAGGAAGGACTCTTTCCCAGTCCTGCAGAAATGTGCTTGCCAGGAAAAGCATGGTGGAGCCAGTCAAAAGGCTCCAAATTGACAGTCATTGGGCAAGTACACTCACAGACAAGGAGAAGGAAGAGCATTGTGCCTGAAAGCATTTATTGCGGCTCTTTGGCCTGTCCAAGAGACCATTCCACACAAACAGGTGAGCAGGGGGGAAATGCTTAAAATAGGATTTTTTAAAAACACAAATCTCACTACATTTTAAATAGTTATAGGACAGAGACATCTCCACCTCTAACCCACTCTAACTCACTGCTGCAGCAGCCACTAAGATTTGATAGGTGGGGAGTAGGAATGTTAAGAGGTGGGTAATTTGCTAATCGTGCAGTAGATTGATAAAATTCTATTACATGAATAGTTGATAAGGGAAGGCAGTTAAAGCACTCAGTCCTGGCTTGAGCCAGGTCTAGGATCTTCCCCTGCTGTGGCTCTGCATTTAAAATGTAGTAGGAGCAGGGCGGGCAGGCAGCCTGGCTCAATCCTGGTCCCACTGCAAGCCAGGACTAAGCCGGGCTGCTGGCCAGTCCACAAAAAAATTTACTGGCAGAGGGGGAACGGAAAATGCGTGTAATCTATAGCATTAACCGATAAGCTTTTGCTTATCAGTTAATCGACTACACTATTATATCCCTAATGGGGAGACCAGCAAGAAAAGTGATCTACCAACAGGACTCCCCATCACTGGTGGAAGGGCCATTTGGCTTCTCAGCTAGATGTTGTACCTGGATAAAAGCCCAACCTCACTATTTTCTACATAAATTTTGGCTAGTGGGTTTAGACCTCTGGATTTCAGTAATCTAGTAAAATTTTTGCACATTTTGTGGTTGTGAAGTGATGGTTTAAAGTATGTGGGAGTGTCCAGGGGAGAGACCAACAAAGTAAGATAGAAAAAGGAAGGATGGGAGAGGGAGCAGAATGGAAGAAAAGAGATATTTGGATTCTTCATAATGGCTACATCTATACTAAAAGTCTTTTCCGAAAGAGGAAATGCAAATGGAGCGCTCATTTGCATATGTTGTGCTCGCATTTGCATTTCCTCTTCAGATCCCTTTTGCGCAAGAGGTTTTTGCACAAAAAAGAGCTGTGTAGATGGCTTCTTTACGTGCAAAAAACCCCTTTTGAGCAAAAGCCGTTCTTCCTACTTTTTTCAGGAAGAACGGCTCTTGTGCCACAGGAAGTTTTTGCGCAAAAAGGAGCCATCTACACAGCTCTTTTTTGTGCAAAAACCTCTTGGGCAAAAGGGATCTGAAGAGGACATGCAAATGCGAGTGCAACATATGCAAATGAGCGCTCCACTTGCACTTCCTCTTGCAGAAAAGCCTTGCAGTACAGATGTAGCCAATGTCTCAGTTTCTAGAGAAACAACTGCAAAAATGTAAAATCTGATGCACAAAATGCCAAAGGCAACCAAAGAGACTCCAAATTTAGTATTTTTGAAATGTCATGATTTCTAAGACAACGTCATAGCTTTTGAACGCTCTGAAAGTAAAAATGTGGATTCAAGCCCAGAAATGAATTAAGGCATTAAAAAAATATGGCAAGTCACAATTTCAAAACATGTAGAAAAGTGATTGCATTAAATTGTTGTTCAAACATAGCCAACAATAAAGAGCCCACAACCATTTTATTCCTTTTAATTTCAGGTGGAGTGCCAACATGGGTATTTTTTACCTGGGCTAAAATGTGTTAGAATTAGGTGCATTTTTTCAAGTCCCAACCGTACTGTCTTTTCCCACCAAAACATTATATAGGTGAGAGAAAAAGAGAGAGATTCTGAGACTAAGAATCTTAAGCACTTTTCAAAGAGATGTAAGTGGGGAAAAGTATATGAAATTCTCAGACCTACTAACTGTAAGAGTGCTTTTTTAAAGTTACACAGCATTATAGAGATTAGAGATATAAAAGGATCTATTAGGCATTTTCTAAGTCCATTCTCTCCTCCCTGTGTGGCACTGTTCCCTACATTATATTCTCCTGTGCTTACCCAACATCATAATTTCTCTGTAGGGCATACTACAGAACTTGAAATAATTGGTCAATTAAATTTCATTATTTAGAATGAATTCAAAAAACAACTACAATTTAATTTATACCAGTTATTAAGTTACAGGTAATTACATGGAGCCATCTGCACAGAAATCAGTTGCAATTTAAAGCGTGAAATATACCATATGCAAAATGTTCACATTTTACAGTAAATAGAAAAGAGTACCCCATAATTCACCATATGAGCCAAAGGCAGTACTATGATTTTCCCTCTCTGTGCCTCTGTTTCCCCCTTCTACCCTATGTCTGTCTCAGACTGTACGTCCTTCAGAGCAGGGATGTATGTCACTACATACAGGTATCTTGCCTAGCACATAGGGGCTATGATCTTGCGTGGCCCTGTAGGTGCTATTCGAACACAACTCATCTTCTACTATTTGAGAGAATTTGTGCATCTGTCTGTGTGTCCATCTGTCCGTGAGTCTGTTTGTTCAAGAACTCTTCCTAAATGGTAAGAATTAGGACCAACAAATCTGGCATGCAGCTTCCTCTTATCATAAGTTAAAGCAAGGTCATGGTTGTGTTGTGTTAGGACAATGGGATGTGCATGGAATGTGACTGTTTCTAATCAAACAGGAAGGGAGGGGCGTGATGGCAGGGACAGTTATACCCCAGAATGACCACAGGGGGGCAGCAAGCACCCCACATCTGGGGGCCACTCAGTCCCCAGAGAGAGGCTGATAGGTGGGCCATGCTGCCCTGGGGAGAAGCTAGCAGGTGGACTGCACCTCCCGTACCACTCCTGGGCCGGCCTGAGGGAGAAGCTGCCAGCCGCCCTCACCGCCTCCTTTGAGCTCCCTGCCATCTCCCCAACCACCTGCCCAGACTTCTGCACACCCACCCTGTCCTGAGCCCTTCTCACCCTGACTCCTGCACCTTCCCACACACACTCCAATCCTTCTGCTCTGAGCCCCCCACATCTCAAAGTCCCTGCCCTGACTCCTGGACCCTTCATACTGGTGCTCTGACGGACCTGAGCAACACCAGGTAAATCTTCTAGTAATGGATTAAAACTTACATAAATGGACTGATGAGTCTCAGAATGGGAGTCAGGGAAATCCCATGATGGGAAATGGAATTCTCTGTGCCAACTACTCTTATTACAAGGCAAAGGGAGCAGTACTGAACGTGGCCCATAACTCCTGCTGAAGGTCAGTGGATCATGGAATATGTTGACCCACTGGGAGCATATCCCTGTCCTGTCTACAATCCTCCCTGAATACTGCTGCAGAGGACTTCTCCAAGTGGTTGAATATGATCCTAGTTGGGCACCCAGGAGAGAGGGCAAAGCTTTCCCATAGGAACCTAAGGTCAGCTTTTCGGGAGAGGAAACGGGAAAACAGTCTCAAAGACACACTGACACCTCATGGAAAAATCTTGAGAGGTCACCAATTAAGAAGAAACATGTATAATTTAATGTAGTTGACATTTCTTTATCATCGGGGATACGTACATGAAATCAAACCTCCGCTCATCTGCAGACACTGCTTATTCCCTGCTTGAAGTCCTCATGCTCAATGGCATCAATCAGTTGCCACAGTAACCAATTACACTATCACAAAGAAAAGATTACGGGCCAAATTTTCTGCTGGTGTAACTCCCCTGCAGACAACTAAGCCCCAAGAGTTAGGCATGAAGGAAGCAGCCAAAGCAAACTGACACTTCAAAACAAAGATTCTGATTTAATGCAGATTTCCCTAGGAAGAAGGAAAAAAGAACAGGGAACAAGAAATAAGACAAATGTAACACACAGCATAAGCAGATTTGTTTTCCAAAGTTTCCACTGATGCCTTGGCAGCATTTTAACTCAAGGGGAAAAAGAAACAGTTAAGCCCTTGTCACACAGATTTAAACAACACAGGAAGATGACGGAGTGAACTGCAGCCCCCAAAGCAATAGTATTTCAAAATCATTTGGTTACATTTGCATTATAGTGAAATCGTGTTAACAATAATCTTAAAAACAGATATTGACATTTAAGTCTCTAAATCTTTTCAGAAACCAGTCCAGGATTTAGACCCCTTGGAGAACATTTATTTCAGAGAGAACTGAAACAAGAGCAACCATGAATACTATATATGCTCTTGCTCTAGTTTAATGATAGAAATGTAGCCATGTTAGTCTGGTGTAGCTGAAACAAAAACCAGGACTATGTAGCACTTTAAAGACTAACAAGATGGTTTATTAGGTGATGAGCTTCCGTGGGCCAGACCCACTTCCTCGGATCAAATAGTGGAAGAAAATTGTCACAAAATTGAAATGCTGAGGGAGATTAGAGAGGCTACCAGAATAAAGAACTCTATAATAATGGGGGATTTTAATTATCCCCATATTGACTGGGTACATGTCACCTCAGGAAGAGAAGCGGAGATAAAATTTCTCAATGGCCTAAATGACTGCTTCTTGGAGCAGCTGGTGCAGGAACCCACAAGGGGAGAGGCAATTCTCGATTTAGTCCTGAGTGGAGTGCAGGATCAGGTGCAGGAAATAACCGTTACAGGACCGCTTGGGAATAGTGACCATAATATAATAACATTCAACATTCCTGTGGTGGGTAGAACACCTCAGCAGTCCAGCACCCTGGCATTTAATTTCAAAAAGGGGAATTACACAAAAATGAGGAGGCTAGTTAAACAGAAATTAAAAGGCACAGTGACTAGAGCCAAATCCCTGCAAGCTGCATGGAAACTTTTTAAAGACACCATAATAGAGGCCCAACTTAAATGTATATCCCAAATTAAAAAACATAGCAAGAGACCTAAAAAAGCGTCACCGTGGCTTAACCACCATGTAAAAGAAGCAGTGAGGGACAAAAAGGCATCTTTTAAGTGGAAGTCCAATCCTAGTGAAACAAATAGAAAGGAACATAAACACTGTCAAATCAAGTGTAAAAATGTAATAAGAAAAGCAAAAAAAGATTTTGAGGAACAGCTAGCCAAAAACTCAAAAAGAAATAACAAAATGTTTTTTAAGTACATTAGAAGCAGGAAGCCTGCTAAAAAACCTGTGGGTCCCCTAGACGATCGAACTATAAAAGGCGCAATCAAGGACAATAAAGCCATTGCGGAGGAACTAAATGATTTCTTTGCTTCAGTCTTCACGGCTGAGGACATTGGGGAGATTCCCAAATCTGCACCGTCCTTTGTGGGTGATGAATCTGAGGAACTGTCCCGGATTGAAGTGTCATTAGAGGAGGTTTTGGAACAAATAGAAAAACTTAATGTTAACAAATCTCCGGGACCGAATGGCATTCATCCAAGGGTTCTAAAAGAACTCAAATGGGAAATTGCTGAACTATTATCTGTGGTTTGTAACCTATCCCTTAAATCGGCTTCCGTACCTAATGACTGGAAGGTAGCCAACGTGACACCAATATTTAAAAAGGGCTCTAGAGGCGATCCGGGCAATTACAGACCGGTAAGTCTAACTTCAGTACCGGGCAAATTAGTCGAAACAATAGTAAAGAATAAAATTGTGAAGCAAGTAGAAGAACATAATTTGTTGGACAAAAGTCAACATGGTTTCTGTAAAGGGAAATCCTGTCTTACTAGAGTTCTTTGAAGGGGCTAACAAACATGCAGACAATGGGGATCCAGTAGATATAGTATACTTAGATTTTCAGAAAGCCTTTGACAAGGTCCCTCACCAAAGGCTCTTGTGTAAATTACATGGCCATGGGATAAGAGGGAAGGTTCTTTCTTGGATTGAGAACTGGTTAAAAGACAGGAAACAAAGGGTAGGAATAAATGGTAAATTTTCAGAATGGAGAGGGGTAACTAGTGGTGTCTCCCAAGGGTCAGTCCTAGGACCAATCCTGTTCAACTTATTCATAAATGATCTGGAGAAAGGGGTAAGCAGTGAGGTGGTAAAGTTTGCAGATGATACCAAACTGTTTAGGATAGTCAAGACAGAAGCAGACTGTGAGGGACTCCAAGAAGATCTCACCAAACTGAGTGATTGGGCAACAAAATGGCAAATGAAATTTAATGTGGATAAGTGTAAAGTAATGCACATCGGGAAAAATAACCCCAACTATACGTACAGTATGATGGGGGCTAATTTGGCTACGACAAATCAGGAAAGAGATCTTGGAGTTATCGTGGACAGTTCTCTGAAAACTTCCACACAGTGTGCAGCGGCGGTCAAAAAGGCAAATAGGATGCTAGGAATTATTAAGAAAGGGACAGAAAATAAGACCCAGAATATCTTACTGCCCCTGTATAAAACTATGGTACGCCCACATCTTGAATACTGTGTACAGATGTGGTCTCCTCACCTCAAAAAAGATATTTTGGCCTTGGAAAGGGTTCAGAAAAGGGCAACTAAAATGATTAGGGGTTTGGAACAGGTCCCATATGAGGAGAGGCTAAAGAGACTGGGATTTTTCAGTTTAGAAAAGAGGAGACTGAGGGGGGATATGATAGAGGTATATAAAATCATGAGTGGTGTGGAGAGGGCCGATAAAGAGAAGTTATTTATGAGTTCCCTAAATAGAAGAACTAGAGGACACCAAATGAAATTAATGGGTAGCAGGTTTAAAACTAATAAAAGAAAGTTCTTCTTCACACAGCGTGTAGTCAGCCTGTGGAACTCCTTGCCAGAGGAGGCTGTGAAGGCTAGGACTATAATAGAGTTTAAAGAGAAGCTAGATAATTTCATGGAGGTTAGGTCCATAAAAGGCTATTAGCCGGGGGATAAAATAGAGGCCAAGGACACCGTTTGTCAGAAGCTGGAGAGGGATGGCAGGAGACAAATCGCTTGATCATTGTCTTCGGTCTACCCTCTCTGGGGCACCTGGTGCTGGCCACTGTCGGCAGACAGGATACTGGGCTAGATGGACCTTTGGTCTGACCCAGTACGGCCATTCTTATGTTCTTACCATATATACCAAAGGATACAATTAAAAAAAATGAACACACATGGAAAGGACAAATCAAATTTCAGAACAGAAGGGGGATGGGAGGGGAAGGTAAATGTCTGTGAGCTAATGATATTAGAGGTGATAATTGGAGAAGCTATCTTTGTAATGGGTGAGATAATTAGAGTCTTTATTCATACCTAAGTGTAAAGTGTCGAATTTAAGGATGAATGACAGCTCAGAGGATTCTCTTTCAAGTGTAGGCTTCAAAGGCCTTTTAAGTCTACACTTGAAAGAGAATCCTCTGAACTGTCATTCATGCTTAAATTTGACACTTACACTTAGGTATGAATAAAGACTCTTAATTATCTCACCCATTACAAAGATAGCTTCTCCAGTTATCACCTCTAATATCATTAGCTCACAGACATTTACCTCCCCCCCCCATCCCCCTTCTGTTCTGAAATTTGATTTGTCCTTTTCATATGTGTTCATTTTTTTAATTGTATCCTTTGGTATATATGGTTGTGACAATTTTCTTCCACTATTTGATCTGAGGAAGTGGGTCTGGCCCACGAAAGCTCATCACCTAATAAACCATCTTGTTAGTCTTTAAAGTGCTATATAGTCCTGTTTTTTGTTGTTGCTCTAGTTTAAGGATCTCAAACTTCCAGCCCATAGGCTATCCTCAGCTAGAGTGATTGCGCAATCCAACTTAGGACTCCCAGTGGGCCGGGGAAAGTGTGTCCATTATCGACACCCAAGCCACACCCCTTTCCACCATCACTCTGCCTTCCTCCCTTCTGTGGCATCCTAGCCCCGAGGACACAACAGGAGGATCTGCTGCCATGCGGCGGCAGCAATTTTTGTGATTACATAAACCAGGGGTGAGGCACCTCAGGCCCAGGGGATGGATGCAGGCCCTGGCTTGCCTGGACCCCCCCCCCCCGGAGGCTCAGGGCCACCCTCAGCACTGGGGAGCCTGCACTGACACTTCAGCCCCTACCCTCCGCCACCTCACTACAGGGCTGGAGCACACAAAATCTGCTAAGCTGGGCCTCCCTAAGCTCTGGTGTGTGAGAGGAATGTGGGGAGTGTCTTTCTCCTTCTCAGTCAGGGGGGCCACAGTGAGGGGCTGTTGGGGTTTTTTTGCTTCTCACTTGTATGTAGTCTCCAACTGATTTTTCTGTGGGTCAGTTGCCGCATATCCAAAAAAGATTCCCCATCCCTGAAAAACTAAAGTTCTGGTGATGCTGAAATCAGGTGTGCTTATTGACAGGCACTTGCAAGTGAAGGTGACAATTACACTAGTGGCATATATAGTGGATAGGATGATCATTAGTGCCCTTAAGGGCACTACCAGCAGGAATATTAAAATCTGAATGGGCATGAAGCCTGAACTACCAAATCTTTCCTGAAGGTGGCCTATCCAGTTCTGTTGGTAGCACAAGACAAAGGAAGGTAAGGAAGCTTGAACGCTGCTATCAATGCTTGTACCTGTTACAGAACTAAAATTTGCAAGACCTATGAATCTGGCACATTTCATAAGAACTATATTCATAACAAAAACAACAGCTCTACTTGCGCAATTAGATCCACTTGGGCATACCACTATGTCCATCTGCAGTGCCACTGAAT
The DNA here is from genome assembly GCA_032595735.1 of Pelochelys cantorii. NCBI lineage: Eukaryota > Metazoa > Chordata > Testudines > Trionychidae > Pelochelys > Pelochelys cantorii. Next base: position 244,650,318 of record CM064326.1, read on the forward strand.
GTAAGAACAGCCATATTGGGTCAGACCAAAGGTCCATTTAGCCCAGTATCCTCTCTTCCGACAGTAGCCAATGCCAGATGCCCCAGACAGAGTGAAAAGAACAAGGAATCTCAAGTGATCCCTCTCCTGTCATCCATTTCCAGCCTCTGACAAACAGAGGCTAGGGACACCATTCCTACCCATCCTGACTAATAGCCATTGATGGACTTAACCTCCATGTATTTATATAGTTCTTTTTTTGAACCCTGTTAAAGTCCTGGCCTTCACAACATCCTCTGACATCCACAATAGCACAGATTCATTAAAAGACGGTTCCCCCAGCACCGTCTCCGTGGGGGAAGGGGTAGGAGCACAGTGGGGAACTGGTGGCGCTTCTGCCTTTGAAATGTAACAAGAGCGGGGCTCTTGCTACATTTCAAAAGCAAAGCACCACCGGGAGCGCAGGGCCACTGGGGGACTCAAACAGCCCTCCCTTGTACATTTCAAAAGCAGGGAGCGCGGGGCCAGTGGGGGACATTTCAAAGGCAGAGACACCCTTATCAACTAATTGAATAGTCGATGCAAATTACATCAACTATTTGATTAGTTGATTAATCTAAATTTAACATCCTTAAGGCATGGGACAGACTCCGTCCCCTTAGGCTGAGCAGAATGTAGCAGCCTGTCTGTTAGTAAATTGCTCCCATTGTCTTTGTGACTATCCCTAAGGCAGTGGCTCTTTAAGTGTAGTCCACTGACCACTACTGGTCTGTGACTGTCTTGCAGGTGGGCCATGGGCTTGGGCTTGTCCCCCCTGCAGTGGGGAACCTGGGGATGCCCCAGTGAGGTTGGAGCACCAGCGCCAGCTTCCTGCTGTGGAGGAAGAAGGGCCAGGGATGAGCCGGATCCAGCGTTTGGGCTGAGGAAGCAGCTCTGCATACTGTGACTCCCCTCCCCCCGGCTGGGGAAACAGCAGTGCAGGAAAGCACACATCTAGAGGTTTTCCCCACTGCTCCCATTGACCAGAATCAGAGCCAATGAGAGCAGTGGAGGGTGGTGCTTTGGAGCGCTGGGAGGCACAGAGTCAGGTAAGTGCCCCCATGCCCCTCATACACAGACCCTGCATCCCCTTACCCCGCATGGTTACCCCCCTCTCCCTCAGACCCTGCACTCTATCCCCCTCACTCACATCTCTCCCACCCAGACTCCACACCCCCATCCCTCCTACTCACACCCCTCCCGCCAAGATCCTGCAACTGCATTCTTCCTTCCAGACCCCCTTACTCTCACCCTGATCCTGCACCCTCCATCATTCACAGACATCCCCTCCCCCACCCTCAGCCCGCTCTTGCACACTATCTCCCACCCAGATCCCCCACTCCCAAGCCCACGCCTGCACCTAACCTCCTGGCCAGACCATGCACGCCCACCCCCTCCTGCACCCATTTTTAAATCATGGGTAGTTGGCAGGTTGTCTGTGGAAAGGTCTGCATCGAGCAAGGTGGGCTGTGGGTCAAAGAGTTTGAGAACCACTGCCCTAAGTTATAAAACAGGTGCAAAAGTTTTAAATCTCCATTACATTGCAGGAGTGGTGTAAAAGACAGCATGGCCTTATAAATGCTTACAGCGCATTAGTGATTAGAATGGGTCTACATTTTTTGACTAAAAAAGTTTCTTATCAAAATGTGCTCCAATGACCTTTCTGGAGATGGTCAGTATATAATTTTTTTGATGCCCCAGCCCTCACTTTCTCTTCAGTTGCCTATGATGCAACACAGAGCATATGGCTGCATATATTTGTTGACTAATAACTACAAATAAAGGGTCAAGCCTAGCTACATTACTGTCAAGCAAAGGGGGGGGGAGGGTTGGACATTTCCTCAGTGTCATTCTCTATCCATTGTACTGTAGTTTAAAGAGGTTACCAAAATAATTGAAAGCAGAAGGATTATACTGCATTGTGTTGACAAATAAAATATGCAGAATTTTTAATTTCTTGGTACAGAACTCCCCCAATACATTTCCTAAGGCTAAACTACTGCAGCGTCTCTCTGGACAGCCATGCTATTGTAAAAACCTCTTTGGGAAATTACAGTCTTGTCATTGCCCAATAGGCAGTTTGCAAAATCTTTTTATTTAAAGGTTCCCAAGCAACCAGCTCTATCTATAACTACCCTTCTCAAGCTTTACAGATGTTTGTCCAACTTCACCACTATCCATGTGCCACATCAAAAAGTATTAGCAACGATACAGAGGTTCACTGTTATACTTCTTCAAGGCAAGGTAATAATTACCAGTGTCTTCCATAGAGCCAGTTTCCTCCCCAGGTGAGCAAGCAGCCCCCAACTGTGGTTTTCTTCCAGTGATTCTTGAGAGTTTTAAACATCCTGACCACCCTGGCCATGTCTATCTTCACAGGGCAATGCAGGGAGAGGATGGAAGATGAGAACTTAGAGGACTCCCTGTGATGAGCTAAAAAGAAGAAGATTATTCAGTCAGAGCACAGACAACTCTCATGTTGCTCCTAACCCCCCCTGATTCTTTTCCCTGCAAGGAAACTGTACACGGACCAAGAGCTGTAAACACCTTTCGATAGAGGGACAGAGTCATCTGCCTAGTTACCCTGCATAACAAACACGCCTTCCACAGGCGGAAAACTATGGTAAGGTCACTTAGTCCTCTCTAACCGATGAGAAAATCCCTCTCCTCCCTTGGTGGGCCAGTAAACATGCTCTCAGTTCCTGCCTACGGCATTGCCACGCAACACAAAGCGCGCTGTTTTCACCATGGAGGGCGCCATCCCGTGCAAAAGAACACGAGAGAGCCCCTGGCTGGGCAGGAGGGCACGCGAGGAGAGAGCCCAGTGCCCTCCGTCCAGCCTGCAAGACCCAACCCTGCTGCCTCCGTGACGAGCCACCCCCCCCCCTCCGCTCGTCTGCCCTGCAGCAGCCTCTTTGACGCCCGCCCCCCAACACCCTCACCCTGCAGCCTCTGCCTGGCGGGGGCTTCGCACGCTCCGCCCGGGACCGGGGCGGCTCCCCGACACGCGCGCGCTCTCCCCACCCGTTTCCTGGCGCCGCCCGCGCCTTTTTTCCCCCGTCTCTGCTAGAAACAGCTCCGGCGCCGAGAGGTTCCGCGCGAGGTCGGCGCCGGGCAGCCCGACCGCGTCTTGCAGCGAGGCGGGGGCGCGTTAGGCTATGGCCCGCCACGCGCCCGACCCGCTCTAGCGCTTGGGGCGGCGCTGGGCTTGCCCGGGGGCGGGTTGAACCTTCCCCGTGCCTGTGACTAGATGCCACAGACAGCGCCGTAGGGAGCCAGCCTCCCCCCCCCACCCCCAGCAATAACTCCGTCCTCTGCTTTTCACAGGGAGAGCGCCTTGAAAAGTGGAGGTTTCCCTCAAGATTGCTAATGCCAAGCGCTCATGGGGCAAAAGCCTCAACATGTGATGAGTGGCCTAAAAATCACGAGACTTTAAAATATCATACACCTGCGGGTCTTCTTTGCCTTCTGGTTTTTGAGCTTATAGCGGCCCTGTTTTCCAGCTTTGCCCATCTCCCATGAAGACTAGTAACTTGAATTCTTTTTATGAAAGCTGAGTCTTACATACAGGCCTTTAGGGGGGCGAGACTCTAAAAAAATACCACATGTTGTTAGATGAGGGATTAATTCATAACAAAAGAGGTGACAGTGCTCAAACAAACTGTTGGGTTTTTTTTTTTCATAAGTGATGCAGTAAGCCCAAAAGATGCCAGGGCTATGAACTGCCAAGCACAGAGGTGCTGGGGCTCAGCCTTGGCAAGCCCTGGCACAACTTAAGCACTGTGAGAAACTTATAATAAAATTGCTAGAGTTGGCAACACAGTCCAGTTCACCCTACCCCACTAATTTGACCGGAGTTGGATGAATCTGGCCTATCTGTGAGCTATAAAATGCCAGTGAAATTAATTGAAATGCTCACTTTTTTGAGAAATAAAATGATATAATACTGCAACTATAATGGGGACTAGCCCCCGTTACCTTTTTTCTTACATGTCTTGGTCCATTACACATTCAATAATGGGTTATTCTTTGGGGCTAATTTTAAAGTAGTGTTTGAAGTCCTTTTGGATCACTTAGTAAAGTTGGTGCAAGCAAACAATGTGCATATTAATATGGTTAGCTGTAAATGTATGCATCTAGGAACAAAGACGGTAGGTCATACTTACAGAATGGGGGACTCTATCCTGGGAAGCAGAAGCAGTGATTATGAAAAAGATTAGAGAGCTTTGGTGGATGAGCAGCTGATCATGAGCTCTAGTGTGAGGCTTGGCTAAAAGAACTAATGTGATCGTGGGATGCGTAAACAGTGGAATCTTGAGTAATTGTAGAAAGGTTATTTTACCTCTGTATTTGACATTGGTGCAACCATTGTTGAAATACTGTGTCCAGGACTGGCACTCACAATTCAATAATGATGTTGATAATAGGAATGTAAGTGATTCAGGGTATGTCTACACTACAGTGTTATTTCGAAATAATGCAGCTGCACACAAAATGCATTTTGAAATAGCATTTTGCTATTTTGAAATAGCGCGTCCGCACTGAGTGGTCTCTGAATCACATTTAAGGCTGGCCGGAACCAGTTCCGGCAGGGCACCAGGTCAGGACTTACTGTGTGGGGCTGCTTCCTGAGGCTGTCTGAGGTCTGTGCTTAAAGGGACCCCCCCCTCCCCGGACAGCCAGTTCTCAGGTTTCCCTGCTTGCTTGTCTACCTCGATGAGGGACAGCAAAGCATTTTGTCTCTGCGTGCTCTGGTTACCCTCACTCGGGACACCACAGCACTCTGCAACATGGAGCCAGAGCTGCCCCTGGTTACTGTGGTGCTTCTCTTGGATGCGTTGCTGCGAGCCTGGCTGCACTTTCTGCAGGCTGCCATCTGGGAGGTCCATCGGGGGGGCTGTCAGTATCCAGGAGGCCCTGCGGGAGAGCTTCCACCCTGAGGAGCACTGAGAGCCTCCCTGGTCTGCCCCACTGGGGGCTTGTGCCTCATTCCTCCCTCACGTCCTTCCACTTACCCCTCCCTAACCCCCCTTCCTGATGTCAAATAAAATACATGTATTTTCATGAACACAAACTCTCTTTATTTAATAAAACTGGGGGGGGGGAATGAAACTCTGGTGAGACTGGGGAAAGGAGGCAGGAGAGGGGAGAAGAGAAGGGAGGGGGAAACCTGGGAGTAGGGAGCTGGAAGGGGGAAGCAAGGGGAGGGGAAGCTCAGGACTCAGGGTTGGGGGTCTCGCCGGACCAACTTGATTGTCATGCAAACCTGCTCCTGGGTTCACATGTGGCCTTTGGTGGCCAGGCTGGCAGCTATCCTGCCACAGACGGCCGCATTCCTCCGTCTAGTGCGGAGATCATGGATGTTGGGGGCATCCCCCCCCGAACCTGAATAAGGTCCATGATCTCCACCCTGGACCAGGAAGGCGCCCGCCTTCTCCGGGCCCTGGCAGGCTCCTGGGAGCTGGCAGACTGCTCCTGGGGAGCAGTGGAGGGCTGGCTGCCAGTTGCTTGCTGGCTCATATTCTGGGGCCACTGGGTCGGGGCAGTGACTGCTGGCTCTGGGCTAGCAGGCTTGGAGCTGGCACAGGCACTGTGGCCAGAGTCAGCCCCTTTAAGGGCTCCAGGGAGGGGGGGAGGGAGAGGAGTATTCTTGGTTGAGGCTGGAGTGGCCATCAGGGCACCCTGGGAAGGCTGGAGACCCCCTATTTTGATATAAGTGTCTACACAGCACTTATTTCGAAATAGCTATTTCGAATTTGGCATTATTCGTCGTGGAATGAGGTTTACCAAATTCAAAATAAGTGCTCTGCTATTTCGAATTAATTTTGAAATAGCGGTTTGGCTGTGTAGACGTTAGGAAAGTTATTTCGAAATAACGGCTGTTATTTCTAAACAACTTTGATGTGTAGACATACCCTAATTGACTAGTCGATTAGTTACTTCCCACCCTTGCTGTGTCTATCAGAAAGAGGCAGCAAGGCTGGGGGGAAGAGGAGTGGGTGCTGGAGGGACCCAGCTTAAAAGCCGAGTCTCCCCAGCTCCAGCTCCATGGGAGGGGAAGGGGTGCAGCAGCAGCCAACTTTGAAATGTACAAGAATCCCTGCTGGGGCTCTTGTACATTTCAAAGAGGAAGCACCACAAAGAACCTGGGGCCAGTGGGCACTCAGAGTCCCACTCTGGTCCCAGGCTCCATGCTGCACTTCCACTTTGAAATGTACAAGAGCCCCAGCAGGGGTACTTGTACATTTCAAAGACTGAAACGCAGCATAGACACCAGGCTCAGTAGGGGACTCAGAGTCCCACACTGACCCCAGGCTCCATGAGGCGCTTCCACTTTGAAATGCACAAGAGCCCCCACTGGGACTCTTGTACATTTCAAAGCTGGCACACCGTGTTCAGCCTGGGGTCAGTGGGACTCCCTTCTGGCCCCAGGCTCCACACAGCTTTTCAATGTTTGAATTGCACAAGAGCCCCTGATGAGGCTCTTGTACATTTCAAAGGTGGAACGTGGAAGTCCTTATCAACTAATTGAATAGTCAATGGAAATCCCATCGACTATTGGATTAGTTTATTAATCGAAATGTAACATCCCGAGTTGATAAATTGAAAAAGGGTTCAGAGAAGAGTCATGGAAATGATTTTCAGATTAGAAAACATGCCTTATAGTGATAAACTCAAAGAGCTCAGTCTATTGAGGTTAACAAATGATTAAGGGGTGATCTGATTACAATCAATAAATATTTACATGGGAAACAAATATTTAACAATGGGTTTTTCATTGTAGCAGACAAGGGTATAAAATGATTTAATGGGTAGAGGTTTAAGCAAGACAACTTCAGACTGGAAATAAGGCATACATCTTTAAAAGTGAGTAATTAATCATTGGAGCAATTTACCAAGGATCATGGTGCATTCTCCATCACTGGCAATTTTTAAATCAGGGCTAGTTGCTTTTCTAAAAGATGTGATTTTAAAATGATTTTGGGGAAGTTCTCTGGCTTTTGCTATATAGAAGGTCAGACAAGATGGATCACAATTGACCCTCTTGGATGTGAAATTTATGATTAAAGGGGTTTTTTTGGTGTGTTACTCTGTGAATTGAGCCCTGAACTGGGAGTCAGGAAACCTGGGATCTATACCAAGCTCCGCTGCCAACCCACTATGTGCTTCGGGGTTGGCAGCAACAAGTGACTTCACTATTCTGTGCTTACTTAGGTGTTATGCACATATTGTTATGCATCTGTTCCCCAATACCTACAAATCTCTTCCACTGGCTAGAATCCTGTTACAGGGCAAAACAAGATGGATTAAAATCAATTACAGGTTGGACCTCTCTGGTCTGGCACCCTCGGGACCTGACTGGTCCCAAACGAGGGAATTTGCCGGACCAGGAGCAGTCTCCTGCTACTGGCCCTCCAGTCCACCACTCCTCCCAGCTGCCGGCCCCAGCCACTCCTACTTGTTGGGCTGCTGGGCTGCTGCGGCCCTGGCTCCGCTACTGGGGCTGCCGTGGCCCTGTTTGCCTGCTGGGCTATCGGGAATGCCGTGGCCTCAGCTTCGGCCCTGGCTCCGCTAGCGGGGCTTGGCTGCTGAGACCCCAGCTGCACTACCAGGGCTCCATTGCTGGGGCTCCCAGCCCAGCAGGTATCCCAGCTGCTGGCCCTCCTGCCACTGGGCTCCCAGTCAGGACTCCCTGCTTCAGGAACATGCCAGACCACAGATGTTGCCGACGAGATAGTCCTGGTTTTGGGAGGTCCAGCCTATTTAAAAAAAATTGAAAGGTCTGGGCTTCTGTTTTTCAGCAGACTAAAGTCATGTGTGCACACCACAAAACAGGCTGGAGAATAGGTAACTGCTGGGGAGGGACTCAAGGGGGCTATAGAGCACATGACCCCCCGCATGTGACTTCTCCCCATGCCATCCCTATCTTAGGAGAAGGCCATCCTTAGGAGGGTATGGGGCCCAAGACACGCCCCCTGTCTCCCAGGCTCCGCCTCACTTAATCCCTTCCCCTAAGCACCCACACCTGCTCCGTCTCTTCACCGCCTCTTCCCATCATTGCTTCATCCACCCTCTCCTCACCTGTTCCCCAAAACCCTTCCCATGAGCGAAACGGCCCAGCGGACTAGTGAGGCACCTGGTACCTGCAGTAGGACTCAATTTCCCCAGCCCCCGCACTCACTGGTGGCAGCAGGGGGGAAGTGGAGAAATATGGCACCAGCTCACTTTGCTTCCCCAGCTCCCAGCTGCATCACACTGCTTTCCACCACCAGTTAGTGAGCGGGACAGCTACACTTCTTCCCACAAATCCCCTTCCCCATGCAGCATGGGTGGGAGCCAGGGAGCAGGGGGGCTGTGGCTGGATTGTTCTCCTTCTTACTGCCAGTGAATGTGGGGTCGAGCCCAACCCCTACAGCCAGTGCCAGGTCACCTGCTACTCCTCTGGACCCTGCGGGACCCCTGAGAGAATGGGGCCCACGGCAGTTGCCTTGAACCATCCAATGGATAGGACAGCTCTGCTCCTGCTCCTGGCCCCTTGCCCCTACCTCCATGGGCTGGAGAGGATTATTGTTGTTCTGTGCTTATGTGACAGTAGAGATGGAACAAGCAAGGCAGAGGAGTCTTAAAGACAGAGAGACAATATATTGGAAAGGACAGAGGCAGCATAGAAAGTTACAGTGGAGTGGACTGGAAAGAAAAAGGGAAGACGGTATTCAGCACACACACAGCTTCCTATATTCCCCCATGCTTTTGCCACAGAGAAGCTGTCATGGCTTCTGGACATAAGAGAGACCCTATCTGGGAATATTTTGAAGAAATTCCTTCCCTGGATAAAAAAGGAAAATGTGTCAAGTGTAAGCAGTGCAAGAAGAAGATGCAGGGCCTACTTGCAAGAATTAGTTAGTGTGTACATAGTCTTCTAGCCAAGAGATGGCATCTTCAGATACGTGATGCAGTTCTAGACCACCACTGAACTTAGCGAGTGTTCATCAACAGTATGTGTTATTGTCTGTGTTGTGCCACAGCTACAAGAATGAAACATCATAAGGAACATCATTTACTGGGAGGAAATTATAAGGATGAAGATGTGGATGTGTCTCAAGAACAATGTGGATCAACTGGTTATTAACTTAAATAATTCACTTTACAGTGCATCATTCTTCAAGATTCTATGCCTTATAGTATAAGTGTAATTTAACAAATAAATTCTCAAGCTGTTTGCTGTGTTGCTAAAAAAAAGTTTAGCTTAGCTAATCCTTATGGCTTATTTAATTAGTTACTTAGGTTTAGAATCTATCACCCAAGAGTGCAATACAGAAAGCAGTAATAGAAATTTCAAGTTGCCAATTGCCTTGCCACTGGGTGTTATTTTCTTATTTTGGAATATCAGGGCCACATAATTTAATGGGAACCCCATCTTACGCTTGTTTTCTCAAAAAACAGAAGTGCCAGTGAGTTTGATGGGGCATACTCCATTAAATGCACTTTAAGGGTATGTCTACACTACAGCGCTATTTTGAATTAACTTAATTCGAAATAGTTAATTCGAATTAACACATCTACACACAAAAACTATTTTGAAATAGCGTTTTGCTATTTCAAAATAGCGCGTCCACACTGAGTGGACCATGAACCGAAGTTAAGGCTGGCCGGAACCAATGCTGGCAGGGCATCACGTTAGGACTTAAGTGTGTGGGGCTACTGCCTGAGGCTAACTGAGCTCCGTGCTTAAAGGGACCCTACCCCCCCACCCCGGACAGACAGTTCTCAGGGTTCCCCGCTTGCTTGTCTACCTTGATGAGGGACAGAAAAGCAGTCCTGTCTTGGAGTGCCCTGAGTGCCTGCACTCGGGACACCACAGCACTCGGCCACATGGAGCCAGAGTTGCCCCTGGGCACGCTGGTGCGTCTCGTGGGGTCGTTGCCATCAGCTCGGCTGCACTTGCTGCAGGCTGCCATCTGGGGGTCCATCGGGGGGGGCTGTCAGGATCCAGGAGGCCCTGCGGGAAAGCGTCCACCTCTCAGAGCCCTCCCGGTCCTCCCCACCGTGGGCTCGTGCCTCATTCCTCCCTCACGTCCTTCCACTTACCCCTCCCTAGCCCCCTTCCTGATGTCAAATAAAAGACACGTATGTTCATAAATAGAAACTGGGTTTATTGAACAAAACTGGGGGGCGGGGAGATGAACCTCTGGGGAGACTGGGAAAAGGAGGTGGGAGAGGGGAAGAGAGAGGGTGGGAGAGGGGAGGGGGAAACCTAGGAGGAGGGAGCTGGAAGCAGGGCCGGATGGAGGCATGGGCGAGCCAGGCAGCTGCCCAGGGTGCCAATCGATGGGGGGCATCTTATGGCAGCTGCAAGGGGCACGCGGCATCCCTTACAGCTGCCATCAGGTGCCGTGTGCCCAGCGCCTGCAGCGCCGGTCAGCAACGCCCTTCCCCCCATAGCCGCGGGGCCCTACACGGCCCGGCGCGCGCACCAGCAGCGATGGCCGGGCCAGGCTGGGCTGCACTCGCGCTGTGCGCCCCAGGGGCGGGCCCTGGGCTGCGTGCCAGCGGCCGTAGCCGGACCACGCATGCGCCGTGCGCCCCGGGGGGTGGGCCTGCGCACCCTAGGGGGGCGGGCCCGCTCCCCACAGGTGGGCCCGTGCATGCGCCGTGCGCCTGGGGGCGGCACCATGCGCCCGTGCCTAGGGTGCCAGAATGCCTCGGGCCAGCCCTGGCTGGAAGGGAGAAGCAAGGGGAAGAAGGGGGGAGAAGCTCAGGGCCCAGGGTTGCGGGTCTCGCTGGACCAACTTGATTTTCATGCAAACCTGCTCCCAGGTTCACATGTGGCCTTTGGTTGCCAGCTGGTAGCTATCCTGCCATAGACGGCCACATTTTCCTCCGTCTAGTGCGGAGATCATGACCGTTGGGGGCATCCCCCCCAAACCTGAATAAGGTCCATGATCTCTACCCTGGACCAGGAAGGTGCCCGCCTTCTCCAGCCCCTGTCAGGCTCCTAGGAGCTGTCAAACTGCTCCTGGGGAGCGGTGGAGGGCTGGCTGCCAGTGGCTTGCTGTTTCATGTTTTGGGGCCACAGGGTCAGGGGCCCTGGTGGCCACTGCTGGCTCTGGGCTGGCAGGCTTGGAGCTGGCATAGGCACTGTGGCCAGAGTCAACCGCTTTAAGAGCTCCGGGGAGGGGGGAGCGAGAGGAGTGTTCTTGGTTGAGGCTGGAGTGGTTGGTTGAGGGCATCCTGGGAAGGGCTGGAGGCCCCCTATTTCAAAATAAGTGTCTACACAGCACTTAATTCGAAATAGCTATTTCGAATTTGGCGTTACTCCTCGTAGAATGAGGTTTACCAAATTCGAATTGCTCCGCTATTTCGAATTAGTTTCGAAATAGTGGTTTGCTTGTATAGACGCTATTAAAGTTAATTCGAAATAACGGCTGTTATTTCGAATTAACTTTGCAGTGTAGACATACCCTAAGTGCAGTCAGTCTTAGCTTCTTTGGTAATTTGAAATCAGATCTGCATTCTTGCTGAAACAAATGTAAATGGTAACTGAATAACAGTGAGAAAAACTGAGAAGAACGACTATACAAAATAATTTTTTAATTTTGTTTCAGGATCCCATTTAAACATAAGAGACTTTGTCTATCTGCAACAACTTCAGAGTCATCCACTGGTACTTTTAGCAACTGTACTGCAACTAAACATATTTCAGAAAACAAAGTATCAGTAACAGGTAAAAGATTTCAATCATCCAGTAAAACCTGCACCATAGATTGGTTTGTAGTAAGGACCAGAAAATAACAACAAGAGCCCATAGATTAAAAGATTGCACGGTTCATTTAAGTCACAAATTCTCCTTCTTATATTGTTAATAACACTTCATAGACATGGTTGAGTCCTTATGACCAGGCTACATTCCATCTAGTAGAGCCGCCATTGGTGGATGCTTGCTAAATACAGCATATGAGAAGGAACTTGAACCATGCGTAAGAAATACTAAGGGGAAAAGTGCCAGTTTAAGCCTTGATGGGGGAGCAATGTATACAATGATCCAGTAATATGTGCCTGTGTGACAATAGAAGTTGCATATCTTTCAGAAACAATAGCTACATCAGGAAATGCCCATGCAACAGACTATTTAAAAGAAGTGGCAGTACAAGCTGTAATAAATTATGAACAAAACTCAAGTGTCATGTGCGCAGTTTTGTCACAGACAATGCTGCAAATGTGGCGAGATGAGAAGACACTTAGAAGAAGAAACAGAAGGATGCTCCTTAATAATGTATGGATGCAGTGCCCATTTCATGCATCTTTTAGCCAAAGACTTAAGTACGGCTTCTCCAGGAATAAAAGAAAATGTTGCTGAAGTCGCAAAATACTTCTGTAGCAACCATTTTTCTTCAGCTTCACTGGACCAAGCAGGAAGATCCAAACTAATTCTCCCTCAAGATGTTGGCTGAAATTCTGTGGTTGATTGTCTTGAACAAGTTATTAAGAACTGGCCTATTCTCATAAAATGTTGTGAAGAAACCCATGACAAAAGAGATGGAAGTACCTCATCCAAGGTATCTAATATTGGATTAATGAGGAATGTAGAGGATATGCTCGGTATACTAAAGCCTATATCTATAGCCTTAAACAAGCTGGAGCTTTTGAAATTTGAAAGGCACTTCAAAAGACATTGATGAAAGAAATAACTAACCAGAAAGTTAAGCTGCAGGCAGTCAGGAAGGGAATGGATCAAGCACTAACTCTACCTCATTTTCTTGTGAACAATTTCAGCCCTACATATACAGCAAGATGCCTAACTTTTGAAGAAGATGATGATATTGCTATGGAATGAGCATCTTAAAATCACTTTTCTGTTAGTTTTCTCTCTAATAACATTTTAAAATAAAGAAGAGGTTAAGGACAGCCATCAGCTGGCAACTCAGGAGACTGCTGCAATTGCAAATGTGAAATCTTTATGTAACATTTAAGATTTAGTTTAATAAAAAATAATTGCTATTGTGTTTGTAGGTGTGATTTCATTCTTACACTTCCTAATATACTGCAGATGCATTTGCAGCTTCTCGCAGGTAATGAGTATTGTGTACTATTTCCTAAATTAATAATCAAGTTATGCAGAAAATTATACAAAATATACCCACTTAAATGTTGTAAAATGCTTTATTGAGTTGTAAATGAACATATTTTAGTTATCAGATTTGCACCATTGTTTAAGCAATATTTGAAGAAGTATCAGTGGGAAATTTGATTTAAATCAATTATTTTCACTTGGGGTATGTCTACACTTCCACCCTCTTTCGAGAGAGGGATTTAAATGAAGACATTTGAAATTGCAAATGAAGCTGGGATTTAAATATCCCGTGCTTCATTTGCATATTCACATTATGGCACTATTTCAAAATAGCGCTATTTCGAAATAGCAGACGCTGTTAAGACGCGGTTATTTCGAGAGAAAACCCTTCTCTCGAAATAACTGGTAAACCTCATTGTATGAGGAATAAGGGTTATTTCGAGAGAAGGGTTTTCTCTCGAAATAGCCGTGTCTTAACAATGTCTGTTATTTCGAAATAGCGCCATCACGTGAATATGCAAATAAAGCACGGGATATTTAAATCCCGGCTTCATTTGCAATTTCGAATGTCTTCATTTGCATCCCTCTCTCGAAAGATGATTTAAATCAATGAATTAAATCTTGTTTTAAATCAGTTCACCCTGGAGCAAAGTAATCCTTACCCAACTTTCGCTAACCCTAATCCCCTTCACTAATCATCTTCCATCCCACTCTCTGACCTTCACTCTCACACCCCATCCTACCTTATCACCCAGCTGCCCGCTGTACCCTCACCACATGACATTCCTAGGCAAATCATCCTAGATACCTTGCACATTTGCCCCTGGAAATCAGTCTTATGCCACAATACAAATCTTCTTCTAACAAGGACTCCCAGGGCTATGAGGGCCTCTCCCATTCTCTCTCTGCCAATGTTTTCTCTAATTTTTTCATGTGCAGAATAAGTTTTATGTGCACCAAGGCATGTGCAGTGCTGTTGAGTGTTGGCAGCAGTGGGTGCTCTGCTAATCAGCTGGGTGACACTGGATTGTCTCCTGGGTGGCTGCTCAAGTGCTCAGCTTACAGCGAACACTGCTCTCTGCCCTGTTCAACCAAACAGCCTGCTGCATGAACTGGCACCATTGCTCATGCACAAGAACATGTACATGATGTCTGCTCAGTCCATCTGCTATATGACTCCTCTGTAGCTCATAAGTTCATTGTGCTTGCCCAGGAACAAAAGAGCAAAATGCCAAGTTCCAGTTATGTGATAGGGATACAGAGGCTTCAAAGGCATCAGCTGGCACACACTTGCCTCTGCTACAGCAGATGTAGCTGCTGCTGGTATAATTTCTAGGAGTAACTGTTTTTTCCATAAACCACATCATGAGGGCCCTATGCCTTTTGGGAATCAGTCCTTCCCTTGTTCTTTCACCTCCCAGGTACAATATAACTTTCATTCCTCTTGTGTGTTGAGGACAACACACAAGGGTGTGGCCATCAGTTTTTGGCTATTCAAGAAGCCTGTCATGGATGGAGGTGATGTAGGGAAGAATCCAGGAGTTATTCTGCCCTTAGCATTTTGGTGTAGAGAAAATAGACCAAAACCTTTGGGTCCTCCCCTGCTGTGAGATACTTAATGTTTCATTTTATGCTCTGGAACAAATGCTATCTGGAATAAAAGGTCTGTTTTGGTTTGATTAATTGCTGATGGACATCCTGGTACAACACACATCTTTTGCCGCTGCATAGTCCAGCTACATCTCCATCCAATTCACCTGTTGTGTTATTAAATGTTTCATGATTAAATGATTCATTGGCTCATAAATCTTAAAGACAGAAAAGGCTATTGTGATAGTTTAATATGACCTCCTATATAGCACAGGACATGGAATTTCCCCCGAATAATTCCTAAAGCAGATCTTTTAGAAAAAATATCCCGTCTTGATTTAAAAATTGTTGGTGATGGCGAATCTGCCATAACCCTTCTTAAATTGTTCCACTGGCAAATTACTCTCACTGCTAAAAATGTATGCTTTATTTACAGTCTGAATTCGTCTAGCGTCAGCTTCCTACCCTTGGGTTCATGTTATACCTTTTTCTGCTAGACTGAAGAGCCCATTATTAAATATTTATTTCCCATATAGATACTGACAGACTGTAATCAAGTCCTCCCATAACTTTCTTTTTGCTAAACTAAATATATTGAGCTCTTTGAGTCTAAGGCCTGTTTTCAAATCCTTTTTTTCATTCTCATGACTTTTCTCTGAACCCTTTCTAATGTAACAACATCATTCTTGAATGGTGGGCACCAGAACTGGACACAATATTCCAGCAGCAATATTACCAATGCCAAATACAGGTTAAAATAACTTTTCTGCTTATGTTCAGTGTTTTCTTGTGTCTGCACCCAAGGATTGCCTTAGTCCTTTTGGCCACAGTGTTACCTGACGGCTCATGTTTGGCTGATTATCCACCAAAACCCCCAAATCTTGTTTCAGAGTCACTGCTTAAGGAGTCATATATGGTGTGCTGCTGAACTATATCCAGTTATAGCCAAGTAGAATAAGATGACTGAATGTCCTACTTTTTGTAGGATTGTCCTACTTTTTGCCTGTCTGAAGGCAGTGTGGCCAACTGTTTTCCTTTATTAACACTGCCACCCCATTCTCCCTATTTTGTAAAATATGCAGTTATTTTTAAATGAAGGGACACTTCATGATGTGCCAGAAATAACTGTCAAATACTTATACTTTTATTTCCTAAGTAAATCGCTTCAAACCTGTCAAATCCATGTATGCGTATTGAAGACTTCTGCCACGGCAAATGTACACTTTTAAAATAAAGCCATTTTTTAGTATGCCAACATACTCTCAAAACAATTTTGAAATATTCTTGGGCAACTCTGAAATGGCCAAAGGGAAATATATATTTGAGTTCATACACAGGTAAGCAACTGTTAGCTGAATGTGAGCATGAGAAATTTAGCCCAAAGAATAATTGCTTATCAACATCAGTGCTTAATTTGTGCCAAGACTTGCCAGGGCTAAGCTCTGGTACCTCTAGCCTTTCCAGTTCATAGCTCCAGCACCTCTGATTGCTGTATCAGTTATGAATGTAAAAAACTGCTTGAGCGCTGGGTCTTTTTTCATTACAAATTAAGCTCTGATAAACATCTTAAAAGTTGGGTTGGGAATAACACTGGGGAAAAAAGTCTGAGAATAAAATTGGGAAAAGTCCTTTTCATTAGGTTAGTGGGACATGACAACATCAAAATCAGTCATTTTAGCTACTCAAAATTAGCTTTCAGCTTGCGCCTTTCTGTTTAATGTAATCACATGGAAAAAAATATTCTCAGGTGGTGTGAATCAGTGGATTTCAGTGATACTGTGCAAACGTATGGTAGCTAAGACTCTAGGAGGTTCTAGGTCAGGGCTACTCAACTTTGAAAGCCCCCAGGGGCCACAATGATACAGCACATGCTGAGAGCCACAACTTAAGTGTGGTTGCATATAAATGCAAATATATATATGCAAATATATGCAAATATCTTCTTTCACACTGACGGGCAGGAATACAAAGATTAAGCTTAATGCCGCGGCGCTGGACCCATACGTGGCCAGTGTGAGCCAGTCAGCCCCTTGCAGGCTCTGCCCACAAGGCTAAGCAGCCAGCACCTCCCACAATGCCCCGGCACTCCTGGCACCTCCTCCTTGGGGGCTAGAAATGCATTCTGCTTGCGTCTTTCAGTGCTCACTCTGCCTGGGAGATGCCTCACTGTTGTGAAGTGTGTTTCCAGTGGAGGCCATGTTCAAAGGATCCCACCTGCAGGCCGCATGTTGAGCCCCGCGTAAACCCAAACGAACTGCAGGTGGGCCACGTGTTGAGTAGCCTTTTCTAGATGATGATTTCAAGTAGCCACTAGGAACACTGAAGAAAACAACAGATTTTTATGCCTGCCTTATTATTTGGCTTTGCTCATGTACTGATGCAGAGTCCATGCTGAAATCCCTCCTGGCAAAAAATATGTGTCCTATTTTTTGCTGTGGACATCTGATCACCCTAAAAGTAGATCACACCTACTGTGTGGATGAATATACTAGGTACTTCTTCCAAGCATTCAATTATTTATCATATAAAGTTAAAGGTTATTGGTAGCCTAGCAGGTGCAGTGGAGGACAAGGTAAAGGGTCAGTCTAAAATGCCCTCTGGATTCTATACTGTAGTCATTTCTTCATTGGGGCCCTTTTCAGACAGATGGAAGCTGAAATACATGTTTTGTTTTTGTCTGATTGCTGAAGTGTTTATGTACATTGGAGGAAGTCAGTGTGCAAAAGACTGGCCTAAGTGGCAAAACCCTTGTTAGGAGACGTTGAGATGTGTCAGCTGATATTAGCCCACAAATTGTTTGCAGTTGTAAGGTGAAGCCTCTTCCCCAGTTACTCAGGTCTGACCCACTTTGAAGGGTAAAGTTTTTCTCATTCCACCAGCCTGCCAAGTTTGCCAGCAGAAGATGCCTAAGAAATATGAGACTGCCCCTGGAACATTTTTGGTTTTAGCTTATGTAAATGCAGTGCATGCCAAAGATGCTTGACTAATAGGTCTGTATCTTGATTCCTCTCATGCAGTAGCTTCAGGGGGAGCACAGGCAATAGGAAGCTTCTCCCCGCTACCTGGCCAGTGTCCTTCAGTTGCTCGCCCACAAGGGGCTGAGTAGATCAGTCTTCATTGCTTTTTACCTTTCATCTATCCTAAGACCACCAATTAGGGCACTAATTTGATTGTGGTGGTAGGCTGTGACCTGGACCTGTCAACTGAGAATAGGCCTGAGGTTTCCTACTCATTTCATCTAGGCCATTGAATTAATCAGCTGATATGTACTTTTGGGTGGGATTTTCGAAAGCACCCTGAGTTACAAATCCAAATTCCACTGAGAGTCATTGTGCATTAATGATGGTTCTTCAGATAGTGTCCCTGTGGGTGCTCCACTGTGGGTGTTGGGGTTGTCCCGGTGCCACAGATCAGAGATCTTTTAGCAGTTGTCTGCCGGACCGCACACGTGCGTCGGCCTTCTCGCAGCTTTTCACGCCATTTTTGGTCATGCAGTCCGGCTCCCACCAGTTCCTCCTGATCATCGAGGCCTGAAAGACATAATCAACAGACTCCGAAGAGGGGAGGAGGGCGGGTAGTGGAGCACCCACAGGGGGACACACCTCGAAGAACCATCGTTACTGCACAAGGTGAGTAACTTCTTCTTCTTTTTCGGGTAGTGTCGCCGTGGGTGCGCCACTGTGGGTGACTCCATAGCAGTAGCCGGAAAGAAGGAGGCGGTTTCGGAGTCAGTGCATTGCTGCTGTGGAAAGAACTGTGGTGGCTACTGCCGCGTCGGTCATAATTATATTCGAGAGCGCGTAATGTTTCGCAAATGTAAGGTCTAAGGACCATGTGGCAACTCGACATATGTCCTTGAGGGGGACTCCCTTGAGAAAGGCTGCTGAAGATGCCATTGCTTTGGTAGAGTGGGCCCTAACTGTGTGTGGAAGGGCTATGTTTCTTGACTCATAGCATTGTGTAATACAATATACTATTATCTTTGATATTCGCTGTGCAGATAACGGGAGACCCTTGGAATGGTCAGCTAGTGAAATCAATAGACATTGGGATTTCCGGATGTTGCGAGTTCTTTCAATATAAAATGCCAGAGCCGTACGAACAGCGAGGGAGTGAAGTCTTGTGTGGCGTTCCAAGGAGTGTGGTTTCAGATAAAACATGGGGAGAATAATAGGTTCATTTATGTGGAAACTGGAATTAACCTTGGGTAAAAACGATGGCTGGGGACGCAGGATGACTCCACGTGATGTAAAAATGATACAGAGAGGAGTAGCCAAAGGGCTGCTAGTTCTCCCATCCTGCGTGCTGAGGTGATTGCCAAGAGAAACACGACTTTCATGGTCAAAATATGTAAGTCGCAGGTGGCCAAAGGCTCAAATGGTGGTCGCATTAGGGTGTCTAGAACCAATTCTAAGTTCCATGGTTCTAGAGGTTGCTTGTTCTCCGGGAAAAGGGTGGTCAGTCCTTTTATGAATCTTCTCGTAATGGGATGTGAGAAGATGATATAACCATCCATTGGATGGGGAATGCTGTGATAGCCGCCAAGTATACCCTGAGAGATGAAAAAGCGAGTCCAAGGTGTTTGAGATGCAAAATATAGTCCAAGATGGAATGTAGAGGTATTGTGTTGGGGTCTAGGTTTCTGTGTGAACACCACTCCTGGAACCTTCACCACTTATGCAGGTAAGTTTTACGCGTTGTAGATTTTCTGCTCTGTAGCAGAACGTGCTTGACCGCTTGAGAACAGCTCATTTCCTCTTGTTGGAATCAGTTAGGAGCCATGCTGACAGAGACAGAGCCAGGTGATCCAGCTGTGGGTGTAGCAGCTGCCCATGATCCTGTGTCAGCAGATCCGGCCAACTGGGAAGATGATACGGAGGATGAGGCGACATGCGGAACAGGTAAGGAAATCATGTTTGGGGCGGCCAGAATAGTGCTACTAATATTACTCTTGCTCCGTCCATTGCTACCTTCTCCAGGGCTTTGGGAATCAGGGGGATGGGAGGGAATGCGTACAGAAGTTGTTGGCTTCAGTTGTATAGGAAAGCATCTCCCTTGGATGCCCGGCCAATGCCCGCTCTGGAGCAATACTGAGCGCACTTTGCGTTGTACTGTGTGACAAATAGGTCTATTGATAGATAGCCCCAATGGTTGAATAACATGTGAAGGATATCTGGGTGCAGTTCCCATTCGTGCTGTTGGACAAAGTGCCTGCTGAGGGCATCTGCTGTGATAATGTCCTCCCTGGGGAGGTAGGCCGCTGTAATTGTCACATTGTGTCGGTTGCACCAGTTCCACAACGTATGGCTTCCATGCATAGGGAATATACTGTTGTCATGTTGTCTGTGAGGATATGCACCACCTGGTCGCGGATAAGAGGGAGAAAGTGCTCGCAGGCACTGGAGACAGCTCTTAACTCGAGCAAGTTTATGTGATAGAGAGATTCCTGGGCAGACCAACGACCTTGAACTTGTCTGTCTTGCATGTGGGCCCCCCAGCCGAGTAGACATGCATCGGTTGTAATCTGCATGGTTGGCTGGGGCCGGTGGAAAAATATATCTGCCAACATATTGTGGGGGATGGTCCACCACGTCAAGGATTATTTGACCATACTTGGTACCACTACCATTCTCTGCACGTCGTGTCTGTGAGGCGCGTACATTGTAGATATCCAGTGTTGAAGACATTGGAAATGTAATCTTGCGTTGGCTACGATGTACGTTGTCACTGCCATATGTCCCAGAAGGCAGGTAAGTATGGAAATCCTGGGACTGGTAGTAAGAATTTGTACGAGGTCTTGAATAGCGTGAAACCTGGAGGTGGGCAGGTAAGCATGTGCCGGAGTTGAATCGAGGCGGGTGCCTATAAATTCTATAGATTGCTGTGGGGTGAGGGACGACTTTGGGATATTGATTACGAGACCCAAAGTGTTGAACAGAGTTCTCGTCGTGTTGATGGCACATAACGCTTCATCGAAAGATGGAGCTCTGAGAAGACAATTGTCCAGATAGGGAAAAATGATGATCCCTAGTCGACGCAGAAAGGCTGCTACCACTGCCAGTGTTTTGGAGAAAACCCTGGAAGCTGATGGAAGTCCGAATGGTAGGACCTTGTACTGGTAGTGATCAGAACCTACCAGGAACCGGAGGAATCGCCTGTGAGCCGGGTGAATGGTCACATGGAAATAGGCGTCCTGTAAATCAAGGGATGCAAACCAGTCGCCCTATTTGAGTGGCGGGATGATGGTTGCTAAGGTCACCATCTTGAAACGCTGCTTGCAGAGGTATCGATTCAGCCAACGAAGGTCCAATATAGGTCTCCAGCCCCCAGATTTTTTCTGAGTTAGGAAATAGTGGGAGTAAAACCCCTTCCCCTCGAAGGTCTCTGGTACCCTCTATTGATCCAATATCGAGTAAATGAGCCACCTCCTGTTTGAGGGGGGACTCATGAGATGGGTCCCTGAAGAGGGATGGGAGGGGAGGGGTAGGAGGGGGATGAGACGTGAAAGGAATTACGTAGCCTGATGATATTAGCTGCATGACCCACCGGTCTGTTGTTATTGCAGCCCAGCGATGTTGAAAGGACCTTAAGTGATGATGGAAGAGCGCAGTGTTAGCATTTGGGGCAGTCGATATTTGAATGGTTTGCAATCCCTCGATGCACACATCAAACTTGCTGCTTGGCAGCCTGTTGGTTTGCTGATCTGGTATTTTGCGGTCTTCGTCTCTGTAGGCGTTGTTTGGGTTGCTGGTGCTCATACTGGCGTGCCTGTGGTGCCGCATATGAAAAGGGTCTTTGTCTTTGATAAGGTATATATTTTCTACACCAATATGGGGGCGTGTACATCCCTAAGGTTCTTAGTGTCGTGCGTGAATCTTTGTCAGAGTGGAGCACTTGATCGGTTTTGTCGGCAAAAAGGGCTTGCCTATCAAAGGGCAAGTCCTCCACCTTGGACTGGAGGTCTTTTGGCACCACTGCCATGTGCAGCCATGAGGCCCTA
Source organism: Pelochelys cantorii (assembly GCA_032595735.1). NCBI lineage: Eukaryota > Metazoa > Chordata > Testudines > Trionychidae > Pelochelys > Pelochelys cantorii. Next base: position 244,671,998 of record CM064326.1, read on the forward strand.
TGCATGACCACGGATGTAGCTGTGGTACGGCCCGCTGCGTCTGCTGTGTCAAGCGCGATATGAAGTGCCGAACGGGAGGCCATATATCCCTCCTGGATGATCGCCTTAAGAACCTGTTGTTTACTCTCAGGAAGGTGTTCAATGAGAGAAACCAGTTTAGCATAATTATTGAAATTATGGTTGGCTAATAGCGCGGTGTAATTGGCCATACGAAGTGTTAAAGTGGCTGACAAATATATCTTTCTCCCTAGGAGATCCAGACGTTTACTGTCTTTATCCCCGGTGTGGTCTTGTATTGGGGTGCCTTGGCCCTTTGTTGTGCCGCGTCAACGACCAGGGAGTTGGGTTGTGGATGGTTAAATAAAAATTCCATCCCTTTCACTGGTACAAAGTACTTTTTGTGAGCTCTTTTATTTGTCGGAGGCATCAAGGCGGGAGCTTGCCAGATATCGTTGGCTACCTCAAGTATCACCTCATCCAGTGGGAGAGCCACTTTGGATGAATGGGATGGGTGTAGATTTCTCAGCAGATGATGCTGTTTCTGCTGGACCTCTTCTAATTGTATGTTTTGGCTATCAACAACCCTTCTGAACAGCTCCTGAAAGTCCTTCAAGTCATCTGTGGGCAAAGTATCCCCTGTAAAGATGGCATCATCAGGTGAAGAAGAAGCTATGTCCATCAGGGATCGGTGTTGCGATCCCTCTTTGTCTGATAGATGCGTTTCCTCAACAATAGGCTGGTGCGCTGTGATTGGCTGGTTACCAGTGGGCGTAAGTGGTCTAGCCGTAGGTGGTGAGAGAGATCTGCTTTTGTCATGAGTAGTATATGAATGAGCAGCAGAGGGTGAGCTGCGCCTTGAATGGGATGGTGAGTGGGAGTATCGTTTCCGGTGACTACCATGTCTATGCCAGCGGTCGTCATAGTAAGGCCTGTAACGGTACCCGCTTCTATGGGCATCCCTGTACCTGGAGCTCTTGGAATATGAGGGAGACCTGGGAGATCTTGATCTGCCTCGTGAATATGATGGAGAAGGTGACTGATGACAGTGATGGTGATGGTATCTTGGGGGAGGAGACACACTAGGTGAAAATCATTGAGCCCTGGATGTAAAATGGGCTGAATGAGTCGATAGCGCTGGAGATGGTGAAGGCGGTTCGGGGAGAACGTCTCCTGTTCCGGGCTTGGTGATGGTGTGGGCAGCTTCTGTGTCTTCCACTGTTCTCTGGTGGGTGCTGGGGAATGATGTATGGGAGACGTCTGGGGCGTCGACCTAGGTGTCGGTACCGCATGCAAATATGCACAGGATGACGGTGCCACAGCAGAATGACGTGCCAGTGCCATGTATGACATCGGTGCCGGCGGAGTTAGTGCTGGCAGAGTCAGTGCCGGCGGAATCGGTGCCGATTGCACCAATGTGAGCTCCAGTGCCAATGTGGTCAGTGGGCTTGGTGCCAAAACGTGTGGGACTGATATTGAAGTTGGCGCTGTCGATGTCGGTGCCGGAGTAGGTGCCGGTATCGGTGCCGATTTGGGCTGCGGTGCGGTATGTACTTCCGGACTCGGTGCTGATGTACTGCACACCTGTTTTTTCTTGTCCAGCCTGTGGGCCACTGCCAATCCGGAGGTGCCCAGCTTGTCTCCCCTACTCACTCAGGTTGATGGTAACGAGTGGGATCGAGAAAGCCTTTTCTTTGTGTGCATCACCTTCGGAGAAGGTCAACGCGCTGTTGTTGGGAGCGGTTGAGGTGAAATTGAAGAATCTGTCTGCGGCTGAAGTGCTTTATCAAATAAAAGCATTTTGAGCCGCATCTCCCAATCACGTCTTGCCCGAGCCATCAGCTTCGAGCAATGGGAACACTTTTGTGGGATGTGTCCCTCGCCAAGACATCTTATACATGAAGTGTGCCCGTCCGAGGCAGGCATTGACTCGCGGCATGTTGCACACTTCTTAAATCCTGGTGATCCTGGCATGAGTGATCTAATGTTTTGTGGGGTTTTTTTTTGTGAACGCGTGAACTAAGTTATGAATAACTAACTATGGACTAATAACTATAATAGTTAACTATATACAATTTTCTCCTCTCTCAATTCCTGACAGGATTTGACGAGAGGGAGCTCTCTCCGTCTGCGCCCGAAGACGGTTAGGAGGAACTGGCAGGAGCTGGATCGCACGACCAAAAATGGCACGAAAAGCTGCAAGACGGCCGATGCGCATGCATGATCCAGCAGACGACTGCTAAAAGATCTCCGATCTGTGGCACCGGGACAAGCCCAATATCCACAGTGGAGCACCCCTGGGGACACTACCCAAAGAAGAACTATAAGTTCAAATTTAGGATCTGAAGGCAACAGACATGGGCTTGATACTGGGCTGCATGTGGAAAGTGAGAACTGCAGTTTTATTGGGTAATTAGTGTAGACAACAAAGTTATCCCATGCTGAATCTCCAATAGTTCTTACACCAGAAATACACAAGTTCATATAGGAGCATCGTTGGACAACTGGAAATCATAGCTATGAGCTTGATACTCACACGCCCAACGCCATCTATTTGTTCCCTTCTTTCAGCTTTGCAGCAATGGAAAACAGAGACCTCTGTATCAAGCTCCCAGTCTGCTGGGTAATCCGACCCATGACCTTTTATAGTAATGACTGAGCCACGTGTGTAGCGAGGAAGAGACATTGCAGGGATACAACGAAGAGCTCCCACACCAGTAACAGAAAGCACCCTCCAACCCAGTGGTGACTGTACATCAACAAATTCCCTGCACAATTCTTGGTAGTGGAAATGGAAACAAAGACACTTGCACTACTAATGGACCAAATACAGCCCTCAGTAGGAGCTGTGTGCTTGATAGTCCACAATATGACTATGTTCTTAATCAAATAAAGACAGTAACATTCCTGGTTACTATCTTCCTCTCCTTGAACACTATCCACGTTCAGCTGGTCAGGAAAAGGATGTGCTTCTTGCTTCTGACACAAAACATTCAAGCTTTCATTTTGCTGGTGAAGAAACTGCAGCTTCAAACTCTCACATTGTCTCTGACCCAATTAGGGGATTGTAATCTAGTCTCATTCAGGAAACCAGACTCTCTACAAGCAAGTCTAATTTAGAATAAGGTGACCAGTCCCCTTTCACTGAAGCACAAATCTTTCTCAAGACTGGAAAAAAGCCCACTAGGTGGCTCTCCAGATCAGGCTGTTAGAAGGGAACTCTGGCCTTTTAACATTCCTCCAGCTATGATATGCTTTGGTAGGCTGGAACCTTTTTATCACGACCAAGCCATAGAAATATGCTGGGCTGCTGAAGTAAACAGCAGTTTTTCCCTACATGAGGTGTGATCCCTCAATAGACTTATATCTTGTGTGCTTCACATTTAGTGTTTTCTTCCTCATGTCTTTCAATGTGTGTCTACCCTCTTTGCATTTGCTGTGTCTGCTTGCTATCATTTCTTTCCTAGCCCCCACCTTCCAATACAAGTCCCAGACTGGGATGGGGAGGGGAAATTAGGCAGTAAAGCCAAGTTGAGAGATTTTCTTGACTTCCATAACAGAAAAGGTTCATGATGGGTTCTCTTGCCCTCATTTTTGACAGTACCCGAGGCTGCTGATCCCCAGGCTAGTCACATCTATAGTTAATGCTTGCTCCACTGGCTTAGAGAATGATCTAAATTACACTGGCTGAGTTTTGGTTGGGTAACTCAGAGAAAATCTGTCTGAGAATAACATTTCTTCCTTTCCCTCCATAGTCTCCTTTAGTTCCTGTATGACAAAAAAACAGGTTCTGGGAGGATTTCTTTATCTTCCGCAACCCAGATATTTAAAGGGATGTTCCTGACACAACACTGCAGCAAATAATGCCACTTGCCCCACAGCCGCCTTCTTCCTAATACTAGCCCAGGGCTCAGAAATATTCCTTGGTTCTCAGATTATATTAACTTTTCCCTAGGGAAATAAACAATATGGAAATATTCATGGCTTTTGAATTACAGCAGAAACCCTTTAAAGTGCTATGTTGCATCACCCAACTAGCAATCCTGTTGCAGGTCTATTCCTAAAATGGGGATTCATTTCATAAGTCTCTGCACTCATATGAGACATATTTTGGATGAAAGAAGTGGGTTGTGCCCACGAAAGCTTATGATACCATCTCCATGTTTTGTTAGCCTCTAAGGTGCTGCAGGACTATTCGCTGTTTTTTTTAAGTTTAGACAGAATGTTATCTAGATGTTAGAGAGAACATCCAGCCTGCATCCTTAGCTCTGGCACAGCACAACTAAGGTGGATAGGGAGGCAAAGGTGGATCTAACCCATCTCCTCTGATCCTGGTACAGGCTGAGTGTCAACTGTCCTTCAGTATATGTGAGAGCTGCCACAGGGCTGCTCTACTTTACACTGGGTGGAAGAGTCCTCTGGGGAACTCTTCTGACTGCCCAACATGGGTGGAGCACAACTCCATTCCGGAGTCTCCCTTGCGCTGAGGAACCCTAAGCTGCTTCTTTAATAATCATAATATTCAATTCATCAGAAGAGCTCAAAGCACTTTACCAAGGTGGTCAGTGTCATTATCTGATACTGACTCCTCATTTTAGGAGGCTATGTCTAGACTGTAGAGTTTTTTCCAGTTTTCTTTTTTTGGAAGAGGCTTTTCCAAAATTCGGCCTGTCTACACGGGGCCAAATTTTGGAAAAACCTCCTCTTTCCGAACATTCCTTATTCCTCTCACCGAGAGAAATATAGGGCTTCCGAAAGAACGTGCCCACTTTTTTGGAAACTGCATTCTAGACATAGCTGGAATCTCCAGCTGCCCAGGGTAAAAGCCTTGCATCTATACCTAGCTGAATGTATATCATTAACACAGAACGGATGAGTAGCAAGGATCCCTTCAAAGAAACTAGTGTAACACAGAGACTGTGGATTTCGGAACTGCTCACATGACCTTAATGCCTTTTTAAGCAATTTGGAAGGGAAATAACTATAGACCAACACTTTGGAAATAGTTAACTTCTCTAGGGCACAAACAAGCAAGCAGATATTTTCATTTCCATATATATAGCACCTCAAGATTCTCCAGAATGGATGATCTAAAGTGGATGGAGGAAACCATGGGTTTTTCAAGTCAGATATTTTGCCTCTGCTAGTGACTAATATCTGATGTTTCAGAGAAGAATGCACTTCTTTTCTCCATAATCCACCTGGTAGACTGTGCAGTTCTGTGTAGGTAAGAAGACAGCAAGAAATTTAGCGCCCCCTCCCCCCGCCATTGCTGATCCCTATGGCAATCAGCTTAAATTCCAAAGCATGAGCTTTGATGACTCTATCTCAGTTTACATCACTGATAGTTGTAACACTAGAAACCCAGGCCCAATATTAACTCATGGCTGCCATTAACGTTGCCTTGTCTACACCTCATATCTAGACAATACTGTTTTAATCAGAGTCCTTGGAAACAACTAATACATCATTAGCTACTGGCTAATTTTGTATTGAGGAGATGACCTCTGAATCTATGAGAGAAGGCCTGGAGCAATTGTAATCAAACAACAACATATCATAAACCAAAAGAAAGAGGAGAGATTCACAGATGATTTACCATTAAACATCTAAATTTTCACCTTGTTTTGACTCAGTCATGTAAATCACTATAGCCACTGGTTAAGTCTCTGACAACTTGGACCATGTATGTTCTTGCATGTACCTTGATCTTTCACCTCCTCCAGATTTGGTGCCAATACTATACAAAAACAAGGTTTTTACTTCCCATCCTTAGGCAGAGATGAGGGACATCAGTTTGCAAGAGGATTAAATCCATCATTGTAATAAAGCGTCACTTTCATTTTTTTCCCCAAAGGCAAAAATGTTTGCAGTCATCAAGGTATGAGAATTAACTTGACATTCTGGAGAATAAGGTAGGAAAAGGATCATCCTGCTGAGTCATTCAAATTGAACCAATCCAACCCCTGCTGAAATACATGCTCTGTACCTACTATCAAGAATGCTCATTGCTTAGGAAAGCTTACTTACCACTTCAACAATTTTTATGAGATTATTTTTAAAAAGACATAAAATAAAACTATGTTGATGAATGCACAGCCACACTTCATTTGGCTTTTCAGTTATAACGGCCATGAACCCAGTTTCTGACTGCTCAATAACTCCCATCCTTTCCGTATTAGAAACTTTTGTTTATTTTTTAACATGTGAAAGAAAATGGAAATGTTCTTGGTGGATGGATTGCTGCAGTTACTGATTTGGCAATTTTAATGTAATAGTCTATTTCCAGACACTGTAGGCCTTAGAAGATACCTAAGCATTCTTTCAGCTATGCATTGATAATAAGTTTTGTGACATTTACTAAAAACATGTTTGTTCCTATTTTCGTGGTTAGTTAGGTTTTTAGCTCTGACAGTGGTGGTATAGATGAATTTATAGGTTTTTAAAGCAAGAGGTAATAGTTATTTGACTTTGTAGTGGGAATTTATGTCCCAAATATGAAACAGTAATTATTTTAGAATTCTCTGTAATTTCTTTAGCTACTTATTAGATGTGTTCTTTGCACTGTGGTCTGGGATACAATTCAAAGGATACAGCTCTGCCATTGATGTTTAGTCACATTCATATCATTGCACTGCCGGAAGGTGATCAGGGACCGTGCTGATGAGAGCAATGTAAGAACTTAATTGAAGCAGTTTACACAGTTACCGTTTACTGCGCCTATAAGGATATCCACCCCTCTTTGTTTCTGGTCTCCAAATGGCCCCTTTTGGCCACAACTGAGTAATGTGCTTTGAAAAATTATTTTCTTCCATTGTATTAATTTTATAGTCACCCATACGCCAGGCAAATTCTCCACCAGTTTTATGTTATTTTGGTTTTCTCCATTCCTTTCGCCTCGTGAAATGGTGTTTCATGACTGAGCTCCCCAGTCTGGAACAGCCTGAAGCTGCATACATGCCTATAACTTTGGTTAAGCTTAAATCAGCTTCCTGCAGGAATTTGCACATCCTGTGACAGATCTATATTCCAGATATAAGCCTGTCTTTCATTAAAGAATGACATAGTTCCCTAAATTAACATGTTTGAACTTCAAGTCAGTGACAAATGCAGCAGAAAGTTCATATTGTCTTATAACCCTAATTGTTCATCCTAAGTAAATGTTTAGCAACAGTTCCAACATCTTTATCTATAATCTTTGCCAAATGTTCTTTCTCCTCTGCCTCTTCACCTTTAAACATTTTGTTATAGGAGACACCAGATGATACTGCCACATGTAGTCTTGCACATTTCTTTTCACTGAATGTGATGGAGTACAGTCTTTGTTGTTCATGTTGTTGCAGTGCCAGATTTACTATGGCACTGTTGCACTGGGACCATAATGGCTGCCAGGTGTCTGATTTATTTTTACCAGAAAATCTGGTTCAAAATCAGACCCGAGAGTGTCCTATGAGTCTAATTACTGCTATCAGTCTCCATGCTAGGAGGGCAGGGAAAAAAGCCTCTGCTGCCTGGAGGGGCTGCAACTCAGCTGGAGAAAGAGAGAACTGGCTCCCAAGGACCTGGCTGTGGTAGAAAAAAGTAGGTACTGCCTCTTCACCGGGGGATATCCTGTCCATAACCCTCACGGCCCTGCTGTGCTTGCTCCCAGCTCCTGCCTTGCTTGGGGATTGACTATCCCTTTGCTCTGCTGTCCCCAGTCCATAGCTCTCTCCTGGGGCTGCCCCCCTCATTGCACTGTGCTCTTGTCCCTGGCCCCTGCCTCATGCCAGTGATCAACCCTCCCCCCACCCCGCCCCCACTGTGATCTTGGTCTATGGGGGCCCACAAATACGTCATGCACTGGGCCCACCAAAGATTAATCTGGCCTTACATTGGTTGTTAGCTTTGTGATGTGGATCCCTTAAGGGGAGTTGTGGCAACCAAGAAGATATCCAGCTAGATTCAGTTCTTCAGTGGGACAGATTTGCTTCCTGGGCCTTAGTACTGATGTTAAACTGTCTGAATGAGGGGTTTGCCTGCATGTTGTTTGTGACACCTTTGTTCCAGGACTGGTGTATATTGTTAAACAAAAAAGTGACACTGAGAAAGTACGCAGACTCCATGCCACTGATTTCTTCTTCAGTGGGAAACTGTGAGGCCTCAAAATCTGCTACCACTTGGCAGAGCAGTGACAGTACCTGTCACGTTGCTGGGGTCGCCCCAGGGAGACATGACATTAGCTGTACTATGGCTCCATGGCAAAGGGAAGCATTTTAAAGTGTGATGCACCAGTTCCTTTCAAATTGCGTTGCAAAAGCAATTACTCCTGTGGTTCAGTATAACTTCTGACAACATGCAACGTTTAGCAAGCACTCAGGAGGCAGGCTTGCTAAGGAGCGAAAGGGCTGACACTACGATTAACTACAGGAACTCTCAGCTCAGTCACACAGGCACTAGCACCATCACTGTAGTAATTCCATCATCTCAGTAGTAGAGATACTCCCCCTCCCCTCCACTGCTAGTCCTGTGCTACTTAGCTGTACGGCAATGCTCTGCACAGCTGTCTGTCAGTGAGCAAGTTGTGTGAGCCTAGTGCCACACCCAGGTGCATCCCTTGTAGGTCCTGGAACACTGCCAGTACCACTAGACTGACTGGAAATTACAACACAAATCGGCCAGTTCCTGCCTTTTGGTTCTTGTTAGTAACTATATTTCGGACAAATAAGTTTACTTGGTCTGCTGGTTCCGGAGCACACACGTGTTCCAGCAGATACCAACTGAGACCATTTGAAGAATTCTAATGGAGTCTACTGGACTAGTCTAATGCACTAGAGATAGTCAGCTGCCTCACTATCTTGCATTTCTCAGCACTTTGCAGCCAGATGTAATTTCCTTGTGCCCTCTTTGCCCATGCATGACAAGACAAATGGGCTAAGGCGTTTGGTATTTCAACATAATACTAATGTGAGGGTGTTTCCTCTTAACTTGGTAATAACTGCATCCTGGACTAACTACCATTCCAATTGTCATCCTCAGAGTGTATTTACTCCAGGACATAGCTCTTGCCTCTTAAACAGAAAGCACCCTCAATATGTCATCTAACTAGCTAATCATTTTTTTGAAAAATCTGTTTCCTTTTATCAATATAAGTGTAGCACTCAGTAAGTGAACGGAGCACAATAAAATATATATACACACAATAATTGCACGCAAATGAAATTCAAAGCTCATCATGAATGATGGATAATTGTAGAGCAGCTTGTTCTCAGAATTTTTTCATTATTTGCTGAGAAAGGTTTACATCCTTCAAGGAAATCATATTCCTGCCTCAGGATTCTCTTGTAGGATCTGGGCAATTTGCACCAGTCAGGCAGTGTGAACTGGCCCGGTTATGCTCATAAAATATTGGCAGAGAATTCCCCTTGTGAAAGGAAACACTCAGCTGGTGTAAAATTGGTGGAGGCTCTTGCAGCACTAGGTGCTACCCCATTTCTCTGTGAGGGAGCAAGCTAGCAGCAGGTAAGAGAAGTGATGGAGCCAAGTGCAACTACAGTGATCCAAAGACCCTTAGGTACCTTGGCTACTCTAAATGACACTGGGGCCAGACCTAATTTAATATCTAATCAAAACCCCATTGAAGTAATTGGACACGCTTACTGACATCAGTGGGCCAAATGTTCAGACTGGTTTTGCATGCCTGCTTTTGTGCGTTCAAATGACTGCATGTCTTCAAGTGGAATCACCTATTTTGCACCAGCAAACTGCCAATTATCCACATAAATTGAGCTGCCAGTTGTGCATGCAAAAGCAGGAATGCAAAACTGGAAATGTACCCCATTAAGATTTAATTCACAGGTCTTCCGTTAATTCATACTGAATGTTCTAACATAATATTCTTTCTCTGGTAAAAGAAATGTTGGCAGACACTCATTTTTCTTCCAAATGGAAACTGTTTGAAAGTACACTGGAGCAGTTTTCTCGAGGTGTCGTGTGTGATGTAACATTTATGATCCTTTATTGGTTTGGTGTATTAAAAATGTTGTCCTCTAACATATCTATTTTTAGCAAGTTGATATTGTATTGCATTTTATTTATTTATTTTCTCCTGGAAGGTGTTTCCATTTATCAAAGATTACGTTGTAAACTCTTCACTACAGTTTGGCCCAAAGAAAAATCTCTCTCTAGAGTGTTATTAAAATAGGCATGTGTGTGGTATGTAATGCTCTTATTGAAAGCTAAGACAGAGAGATGAGTTTTGCATATCGTTCTGAATGAAGAGAGCTTATTTGTCACTACTCCTTTCTTTTATCCTCTTCTTTTCTACTTTACATTAATCTGAATTACTGTCCTTGATTTCCATAGAGTCCTGATTTTAATTTGAATGTTTTGAAGGTGGGATGAGAGGATATATAAACACCGCACCAGCACAGACAGGGTTAAGGAGGTACTTTGGGCCGGAACAGCACCATCCCTAGGTACCTGCAAATTAAGACAGGACCAGAGCAGGAGTTAAAAGGGAGGGAACTCCTCTCAGACCAGGACAATTTTGGCAAGGAAACTATTGAGCCTTTCCAGCCTTGACTGATGGCTTGCAGTGCCCTCTGTCCTTGTAAAGCGGGGGGGCAGGACCCCTGAGCTGAAGGGGAAACAGGACTGATATGTATACTGGAACCTCAGTAGATCCTGTAGTAGGCAATGATACTCCCAGGCCTTTCCAACATCAGTGCGGTCCATATCCTGGAGGGAGTTCCTGGTAAGTATTTCTTTTTCTTTCATATATTTAATGCCTGAGGGCTGTTTGGTGGTTTTGCCTGGGACCCCAGGTGCGAAGATAACTCCAGAGGTCTTGGCTGGTGGGTTGAACCCCTGCCCATTGTAAAGATGCTTCACAATATCTGCAAGGGTGGCAAATAATTAGACTCAGTTGTGTGCACTCGCCTTCTAGCTTCTAGAGGGATAGTTTACCCTAGACCAGTTTTGTGACAGAAGGGCGCCAGTATGGGTTTTTGTTATTGTAATGCTGGCAGACCCCTGTCATCTGTGGGGGAACTCAAACTTGGGACCTCTGGAGCTTAGTGCATGAACCTCTATCACATGAGCTAAAAGCCAGCTGCCCGTTAGCTAATGCTGTAACACAGACTCATTATTCTCTCTGTAAATGGTCTTAGCCACTACATGGAACAGTATACCACATCTACCAGCTGCGTGGGTTACATTATATTACAAATACAATAAAACGTTAAGGCAGCTTGTAAGAGGTCAAAATAGGGGGAAGGCTTGTGGGGGAGGGTGTCATTAAAGCAGGGCTATAAAAGGACCCAGTGAAATGCTGAGAAAGGGACCTGGAGGCAGGAAAGGAAGAATTTGCTCTACCCAACCACAGGGTCAGGAAGAAAGAAGGAAATGGGAAACGAGGGGCTATATACCATTGCCAAGAAACTTTGTAAATTAAAATTTGTTTGCATCTGCCTCCTGGCTGGAGCAATTTTAAGCTTGCTTGCTTCCTGGGTTTTCTTGGATCAGGCTTGGGAAAGTCCCCGTTTGGATTCCCTGTATATTTGAAAAGGTAGAGAAATGTTCTGCAGAGAAGTGAGGAGACTTGCCTGGAGCCCTGGGCCCTTTAAATTGCTGCCGAAGCCCTGCATGGCAGCATCTGGTTGGCGCCGAGGGCTGGGTGGGCGAGGCTAGCCCTAACTCCACCCTTTCTGACTGAGAGCTCACACCTTCTGGGGGCCCCCAGAGCTGATCCCCCTCCACACATTTCCCAGGGCTCAGTGAAGTCATTCATCAGCTCTGCCTCAAAAGGTCATCTAGTTCAGTCTCTGGCACTCATGGCAGTACCAAGCACCATCTCTAGATTATCCTTGGCAGGTGTTAGTCTAAGCTGCTCTTAAAAATCTCCAGTGATAGAGATTCCACAATCTCCCTAAGCAATTTATTCCAGTGTTTAATCGCCCAGACACTTAGGAAGTTTTCCTAATCTCCAGCCAAAACATCCCTTCCTGCAATTTAAGCCCATTGCGTCTTTCCTATCCTCAGAGGTTAAGGAGAACAATTCTTCTCCCTCCTCTTTGTAACAACGTTTCATGCACTTGAAAACTGCTATGTCCCCTTTCAACCTTCACTTTTCCAGACTAAACAAACTTAATTTTTTCAACCTTTAATCTTTTTTTTCAATCTTTTCTATGGATTTCTCCAGTCCACATCTGTCCTGAAATGTGCTCAGAACTGGACACAATACTTCAGCTGAGGTTTAATCAGTGTGGAGTAGAGCAGAAGAAACATCCTTTTTTTTTTTTTTTGCACCTGTGTTACACACTTTACCAATATTTAGCTTGTGCTCCACTATGACACTGGGGTCCTTTCAGCAGTATTTCTAATAATTTCCCATTTTATATGTGTGCAACTAATTGTTCCTTCCTAAGCAGAGTATTTTGCATTTGTCCTTAGTGAATTTCATCCTATTTGCTACAGATTGTGCCTCCAGTTTGTCCAGATCATTTTGTATTTGAGCTTATCCTCCAAAGCACTTGCAACCCCTCCCAGCTTGGTATCATCCACAGACTTTATAAGTGTACTATCTATGCCATTATCTAAATCACTGATGAATATAATGAACAGAACCAGACACAGAACTGATACCTGTGGAACCCCACTCATTATGCCTTTCCAGTATGACTGTGAACTATTGATAACGACTCTCTGGGAATGGTTTTCCAACCAATTTTGCACCCACCATAAAATAGCTCTCGCTAAGTTGCATTTCTCTAGTTTGCCTATGAGAAAGTCATACATGACAGTATCAGAAGCTTTCCTAAAGTAAAGATATACCACATCTACCACTTTCCTCCCATCCACAAGACTTGTTACCCTGTCAAAGAAACCTATCAATTAGTTTGACATAATTTGTTCTTGACAAATTCATGCTGACTCTTATTTATCACCTTATTATCTTCTAGATGTTTGCAAACTGATTGCTTGATTATTTGCTCTATTATCTTTCCGGGTACAGAAGTTAAGATGACTGGCCTCTAGTACTCCAAGTAATTCTTATTTCCCTTTTTATCTCTCCTGTCTTCTATGACTTTTCAGAAATAATTGCTAATGACTCAGATATCTCCTCAGTTAGCTCCTTGAGTATTTTAGGATGCATTTCACGAGGCCCTGGTGACTTGCAGACATCTTAATTTGTCTAAGCAATTTTTAACGTGTTCTTTCCCTGTTTTAGCCTCTGAGCCTACATTATTTTCACTTTAAAAACAATGAATAGTCCTGTGGCACTTAGAGAGTAATAAAAATATATATAGTATCATGAACTTTCATGAGCAAAACCCACTTTTTCAGTTGAGCTTGAGTCAACTCAGGTTATATACCAACTCCATGATTTTGTTAAAACCTGCCTTCTTAAAATTCATTCACTGTATTGTGCTGTTTTCCCTCCCACCAGTCTTCAGAGTCATGAACTCTACCATTTCAGGACCACTTTTACCCAAGCTGCCTTCCACTTTCAAATTCTCAACCAGTTCCTCTGTATTTGTTAAAATCCGATCCAGAACAGCCTCTCCCCTAGTAGCTTTCTCCATTTACTGAAATAAAAAAAAATGTCTCCAACATATTCCAAGAACTTGTGGATAATCTGTGCCCTGCTGTGTTGTTTTCCCAACTGATATCTGGTAATTGAAATTAGGAATGTTAGATATTGTGTAATTGAATAGTCATGTAACCACATGAAATCTTAGTGGTTACATGACTATTTGATAGTCACCAGGGGTGGGGCCAACAGCCAGTGAGCTCCCAGCTCCACTCTCAGGGAGCCCCCTGCCACCGTGCACTGCTGCCTCTGTATCAGGGGCAGCAGCGCGGTATGGCAGGTGGGAGCCAGTCCATAAGGGGAGCCAGTTTAAAAACCATCTCCCTCATGGACTGGCTGCTTGCTGTCCTGCACTGCTGTCTCTGACACAGAGGCAGTAGGGCACGGTGGCAGCAACCCCTGTCCATGCGGGGGTCTGAGCTCCCCATGGACAGAGGCTGCTGCCATGGAACAGCCTCTGTCCACAGCGGGCCCAGGCTCACCACGGACAGAGGTTGCTCCATGGCATGCGGAGCAAGATGTGTCTGTGGGGAGCTTGGACCCCCTCCCTGGCAGAGAGGGGCAACTCCCTTCCCCCACACTGCTGTTTCTAGAGGCAGCAGTGCAGGGTGGAGAGGAGCAGGCAGCACTGCAGAGCTGGTGCAGGGGAGAACTGGCTTTTAAAATGGCTCCCCCCAGTACCAGCTTCTGTCTGTACCACCCCCCGCCTCCATAGGCGGCAGCTAGGAGGGGGGCAGGTGGGGCTGCAGGAAATGATATGCACAGGAGCTGGCTTGAAAGCTGGTTCCCCACGCATATCTGCTCCAGCCTGCCCCCCTCACCCTCCATTTTGCTGCCTCTCTATCAGAGACAGCAGCGTGGGGGTAGAGGGGAGGTGGATCGGTTTTTAGCCAGCTCCTCACAGGCACTAGTTCCCACCTCCCCCCACCCCATTGCTGCCTCTGATACAGAGGCAGCAAGGGGGGAATATGTGTAGTCAACAAGATGAACTGAAAAGTCTAGGCTTATCAATTAATTGTGTAGTCGTCTACACGATGACATCCCTAATTGAAGTCCCCCATCACCACCAAGTCTTGTGGTTTGGATGATTTTATTAGTTGTTTTAAATAAGCGTCATCCACACATTCTTCCTATTTAGGTGGCCTGTAGAAGACCCCTAGCATGACATTGCCCTTGTTTTTTACCTCTTTTATCCTTACCCAGACACTCTCAACAAGTTAGTCTCCTATTGCCATCTCAACCTCAGTCCAAATGTGTACATTCCTAATGTGTAAGGCAGCACCTTCTCCCTTTCCTGCTTGCTTGTCCTTCCTGAGCAAGCTGTACCATCCTATACCAATGTTTTAGTCTTGCATATCAGCCCACCAAATCTCTGTAATGTCAACTATGTGATAGTTGTGTTTATGTACGCTCATTTTGAGTTCTTCTTGCTTATTCCACAGTCTTCTCACAGTAGTATAAAGACATCAAAGATGTCTTGTCTCTCCTTGATCCCTGCTATTACAGCCCATGTTTCCCCCCAGATTCAAACCCTTCTCTCTGTATTTGACTTACCTGTGGGCTTTGGCCACCTGCCTCCTTCAAATTTAGTTTAAAATAGGTGAGCCATTCTCTATCTAAATATGCTCTTCGCCTTCCTCATTAGGAGGACCCCCATCTGCACTGAGGAGTCCTTCTTCCTGGAACAGAATCCCATGGCTGAGGTAGCCAAAGCCCTCTTGGTGACGCCATCTTTGCAGCCAGGCGTTCAACTCCAGGATGCACCTGTCTCTGCCCAGGCCCCTACCCTGGACCAGAAGGATCAAAGAGAACACTACCTGCCCTCCCAGCTCCTTCATCCATACTCCCAGAGTCCTGTTGTCACTTCTGATCTGCCAACGGTCACACCTTGCAGCATCATTAGTGCCCACAAGGATAAGTAGCATGGGGTAGTACTCAAAGGGCAAAATGATCGTTGACCAACCCTCTGTAACATCTCGGATACAGGCCCCCGGAAGGCAGCACACCTCCTGGAATGCCATGTCAGGATAACAGAGGGTATGTCTACACTAGCCCCCTAGTTCGAACTAGGGAGGCTAATGTAGGCATTCGAAGTTGGAAATGAAACCCGGGCGCCATTTTTAAATCCCCCTAGTCCAAATGCGGTGTAACAGTTAACTCGAACTAAGGACTTAGTTTGAGTTAACATTTTATTGCCGCGTGTAGCCACGAGCAGTTAGTTCGGACTAGGGGGATTTAAAAATGGCGCCTGGACAGGAAGATGCAAATAAAGCCCGGCCTTCATTTGCAACTTCGAATGCCTGCATTAGCCTCCCCAGTTCGAACTAAGGAGCTAGCGTAGACATACCCAGATAGATGCCTCCATCCCTCTCAGAAGAGTCACCAGCCACCATTACCGTCTGTTTCCTTCTGGGAATGGTTGCTGTGATCCTCCCAGAATGGGTGGGTATATGGTTTCATCTCCTCCACCTTTGGGGGTGATTCCTCATTGCTTATTGCTGGGGCAGCACCTTGGTTTTCCATCACCATGGGGGGGTGCATTGGGCGTAGGAGAGGAGCACTGCCTGCTGCCAGAAATAACCAGCAGCCAGTGTCTTTATTTCTGAACCCAGGAGTGGGGAACCATTTTTCTGTCATGGGCCACTGACCCACAGAAAAATCAGAAATCAGTCAGGGGCCACACACAAGCAAAAAACCCCCAACCCTCCATTCTCACGTACTCACAATTCAGTGCTCCAGCCCTGTGGGAGGTGGGGCAGAGCGCTGAGGCTCGGGGTTTCCCTCTGCAGCGCAGAGATTTGTCTCAGGCTGGATCAAGTTAAGGTGCAGGCCAGATCCAGCCTACAGGTCATAGATTCCGCACGGCTGCCGTAAACCTTTCCACTTACCAAATCAGTGCTCTTCAGCCTGTCTCACATCCTGTGCTAGTCTCTTCTCCTGAAAGGAAGATGTAGGATTCAGTCTTGACTAGCCTTGAAAGACACTAGGCCACACGATTTGCTCCATTACACCAGTGTAACTCCATGAGAGCTGGTGGTGTTGTTCAGGGTTTACAGCAGAGGTTTCCAAATTATGGGTCACGATCTGGTACTGGGTGGCGGAATGTCAGGCACTGGGTCTCGTTGCTGCTGGGGGATCAGGTGATCAGTGGGGGTGCTATGGCAGGATACCTGCCTGTCCTGGCACCACAGACTGTGCTGTGCCCTAAAAGCTGCCAGCAGCAGGCCTGGCTCCTAGGTTGGGGGGACAGGGAGAGCTCACAGAGCTCCATACACTGCCCCTGCTTTGAGCACTAGCTCCGCACTCCCATTGGCTGGGAACGCAGCATGGTCTGTGGTGCCAGGAGAGGCAGGAAGCCTGCCTTAGCACCCCCGCTTCACTGCAGACTGGGAGCCACTCAAGGTAAGGCCCTCCTGTCCCAGCCTTGATCCCTCCCAAAGCCAGAGCCCCCTGCTACACCTCAAAGCTCTCATCCTCAGCCCCACCCTGGAGCTCACACACTTGTCAAATTATATTGGGTCACAGGCATCAACAATTTTCTTCAAATGGGTCATGAGAAAAAAAGTATGAAACCCACTGGTTTACAGGGAACGGGAGTTAGTCCCTCAGCTCTGTTTGGCATGGGCAATAGGCTGATGATAGCACAGTAGCATTGTGACATTTATTCAGCTTCCTTTCTAAGCAAACCAAGAAAGATTTTTTCTTCAGGATGGGGCAGGCAAGAACATTTTAGATAGCTGTTTAGGTGGCTTAGCCTTGGCCTCCATAGGAACAGCTCAGCCATGACTCTCTCTAGACCGTCCCTGGGGAGGAGTCCAGTAATGCAGTGGAATAATGATTGTCTGGCTATGGAAGCATTTCATTATCAGAATTTTCACTCTCTGCAGCCCCACTCAGTTTCTGTTATCATGTGTTTCTGACAAGAAAGGCCACTGTAAGATTATCACGCTTTCTGAAAGGAAGCAGTTGTATTTCAGCAAGTGAGTGAGACACCAGGATCCTCCCTCCAGCTTGGGAAGGAAGCATCTGTGATGGCGTTGCTATGCAGCTTGGGAGGGGCTGCATTTTGTGTGGCTGATAGAGCTTGTGTTAATACCATTCAGAGGCAGACAAGCAGTTTAGCTGCTTTGAGGAACTCAAGTTCTGTGGTTCTGGAGTCCCCTTTGAAATGTTCACTTGAACTGCTACACCACTGACTACCCCACGGCATCTGACAGGAAACTGGGAAGTGGCGTCCTCTCCCCAGAAGGTGCGGCCCATTGGTAGGTAAGTTGGCAGATAAGTTTTAGAGTAAATGCGTTAGTGCTAGTTTAAAACAACAGCTTGAAAGACCTAAAGCTTGACGTTTGGGCCGCATCCCCAGAACTGAAACTGCACAAGCGGTAGCAGTGTGGCTCTCTCATACAGTGTCACCTGTTGAATAATTCAGTCTCCATGGTCAGCTCAGCCCTTTATCTGCTAAAACAGCTTAATCTAGGATCCGGACCCTGATCTGCTGCATGCTTCCTGTGTGATCTCTCCGTGTCCCATTTCCCCAGCTGTGGATCAGGACTAAGAAACCTTCCTTTCTCTCCCCCTTTGTCTTGTCTATTTAGAATGCAAGCTCCTTTTGACAGGGACTATGTACAGATTAGGTCTATGTACAGAACTGTGGCATTTACATCTGGTGCCATTGCTCTATCAGAGGGAAAACAGCCACTTCAAGTTATAAATGTCTTTGAAATCCACATAGAAGGATACAGCCAGCCTGCTGCCAACCTGCGGTGGGAACAGTCTGCTTCATGCTTTCTGACCATCTGCTGTCAGCAAAAACAGTTCAGCCAATGTGGTCAAAATTCAGGACAAAGTAGACGACTTCCTCACACCTGCAGGTTTGTGTGTGAAGTTTTCAGAGGCAGAGCTAATATGTTCCCGTTAAAAGTCTGCAGCTAGAGGTCTGAGGCCATTAATTGAAAACACTGGCTCCTTCCTCCCCTCCCCCATTCCTCTCCTTTCTTATACTCATCTTCTTCCTTCCTGATACAAACTATCAACAGCTGAACTTGCCCACACCCCCCATGGCAGGGTTTCTCTTCAATCCTTCCAGCAAGAAAAAAAACCCTGTTGATCCTCTCTGCTCAGGGACCAGGTTTTAATTATTTCTTTGCCCAACATGGCACTTTAGAGACTTCTCCTCCCTCATTCACTTTGATCTTTTTGCCAGCATCTGACATCCTTGATCACTCCCCATCCTTCCCTCTTTATTTTGGAGATTTAAATATCCAAAGCTCTGTGTACTCCAGGGGTGGCCAAATGCAGCCCATGGGCTGGATCTGGCCCACCAAGCTGTCAGATCCAACGTGGGCCAGCAGGCCGCTCAGAGAAGCTGACTGTGGGGCCATGTGCATATGTGAAGAGAAGGGGAGAGACTTCATGTGCTGCCCTGCCTCCAGCACAATCTCACAGCTCTCATAGCCGGCTGCTCTGAGCAGTGCGCAGGGGCATGGAAGGCAGGGATCCTGGCTGAGGAACCTGCTGGGTTGCTGGCCAGGAGTTGCCCAAGTAAGCATCTCCCGGGCAGAGTCTGCTTCTGGCATCCCAGCCCCTCACTCCCCGCAACCCTCTGCCCCCCACCCTACATAATCCAAACCCTCTGCCTCTCCTCCTGCACCCATACCCCTCACACAGACCCTGCACCCCAATCTCCTTCCCCAGATTACATCCCAAACCTCTGCATCTCAGTCTCCTTCCCCAGGTCACAAACCTCCCTTCACCCAAACTCCCTCCCAGACCCTGTATCCCATCCTGCACCCCAGTCTCTTACCCCAAGCTGCCTTCTGCACCCAGCTTCTATCCCAGACCCCGCCTCCTTCTTTAATTTCATGGAAGAGTGCGGCCCTTGACCACTGACCAAATTCTTGGAGTGGCTTATCCCCCATCAAAAATTATTGCCCACCCCTGCTCTACAAGTTACAGTTTAAAGTGCTGCTGTAGTAGCACTTTAACACAGCATTGTTGTCATGGCACCAGCGGTGGGAGAGAGTTCTCCCAGCCCTGTGGGTTAATCGCCTCCATGAGGGGAGTGGCTAACAGCGCTGGGAGCACGTCTCCCAGCACTGTAGGGCTGTGTCTACATTGGCAAGATTTTGCGCAAAAGCAAGTGCTTTTGCGCAAAATCTTACCACCTGTCTACACCGGCCGCGAGTATTTGCGCAAGAACACTGACATTCTAATGTAGGAAATCAGTGCTTCTTGCGCAAATACTCTGACGCTCCCGCTCAGGGATAAGCCCTCGTGCGCAACTATTCTTGCACAAGAGGCCAGTGTAGACAGGCAACGTTAATTTCTTGTGCAAGAAAGCCCGATGGCTAAAATGGCCATCGGAGCTTTCTTGCGCAAGAGAGCGTCTACACTGCCACGCACATCCCTTGCGCAAAAGCACATGCCAATGTAGACGCTCTCTTGCGCAAATACTTTAACGCAAAAACTCTTGCGTTAAAAGTATTTGCGCAAAATCATGCCAGTGTAGACGTAGCCTAGCACTGGCCACACTGGTGCTTTACAGTGCTGTAACTTGCTGCGCTTGGGATGTGTGTAGGTGTGCTTTTTCACACCTCTCAGCAAAAAAAGGTACAGCGTAAGTAACTTGCCAGTGTAGACAAGCCCTAAGTATCTGATTTGCAGGTGGTTACAAAAATGCAGCCCCACAAGTTGTATTCATTGTGCATGGTCAGGAATAGAGAAAGCTTTTAGACCCAAATCCTCAAAGGTATTTAAGATTTGAATGTACAAAAGGAGTTAGGTGCTAAATCCCTGTTTTAGATCCTTAAGTACCAGATTCAGCACTAATGAGATGCACAAAATTCCCACTTGATCCTGTAAGTATGTAAACTTTCGGTGGAAATTAGATACCGACATACCTTTGAGGAGCTGGAACCTCTTGCTTAAAGGTCTGACTTTTGTGTTTAACATCTCAACTGGGCTCCTTAACTGGCTTCACACTTTGTCAGCTGCTAGCAAGAAAAGATGCTAGAATTTATACTCATTGAGATTATGCATTTGACCACTGAATGCTCTCTTATGCTCTTTAATGTTGATATTTTAGACAATACCACCTCTGCCCCAACCAGGACTCTCTTACAAGACCCACAGTATGTTGATTTCTGTTGTTACACCCTTCATCCATTACTTGAGTGCTAGCAAACTTTTGAATAATGTTCAGGTAGAAGATGAAAGTTAGAACATACCTGCTGTGCTACTAACAGTGCTAAGTGCATCCTCCTATTTATTTGACTTATTTTCAGTGGATCAACAACAGAATGTGGCTAAGGATTGAAAGTTTTGATACATAAAGGGCCATTCATACTTCGGTATTTTTAAAAATTCCTTATTTGTGTTTTCAGTACCAGGTTATTAAAAAAAACCTGCTGGTAAAAACTGAATGACTTTTAATATCTTTGCTACTTTTCATCTTTACTTTTTAATTTTTACTGAATTGAAACTAGTTGGGTCAGTGTCACCCTGTGTTTATTGTCTGTTCCCTAAGGACAGGTTTTAAAGCTTAAGGAATCCACTGATTCAATGGTCAAATGCCTGACTCGAGTTTGTATTAAACTATGCACTCAAATTAGTGGAAACTTTGGAGACTGTAGGCCTCCAGCGTTGGCAGCTCATCTGAAAATGATCTGAGATATAAAAATGGGAGAGACACGTCCCCTCCCTACCGGCTGGGAGAGACTTGCTGCTTTGTCTTCCCTCCCCCAGCCAAGCAGCTTCATGTGCGGAGCCCTGAGCCTCTAACTGGGCAGGGCTGAATAAGAAGCTGCAGGACTGTGCTGCCGCACAGCTTAAAGTCAACATTGGCCCTGACCCCTCCCCCAAAGCCAGAGCCCCCTCCTGTATCCCAAAGCTCTCATTCTTAGCCCCATCCTGGAGCCCAAACTCTAGTCAAATTATGTTGGGTCATGGCCATCAACAATTTTCTTCAACCGGGTCATGAGAAAAAAAGTTTGAAAACCCTTGGGGTAGAGTTTAGGTTCACTTTCACTACACTGCAGGGGAACATTTCTGTTCTGCTACGATTCTGAATTCTCTTTACATTTTAATGAAATCATCAACATATTTATTTTCATCTTGGAATTCATAACTTTTTCATTTGAGGTTTAACTCCTTGACAGTATGTCTTTAAACTTCAACAGAGACTTGTGTAGACTAAACATATCCAATGGAGGATGCTGTGATTAAAAAGCATTTATAGCTCCAAGGGCTCTCCTACCTATGGAGAGCACAAGAACCTCTCCCTAAATAAACAGATTAAAAAATTATTCATTTTTGGATGATTATTTGAGCAAAATATGTCCACACAACTAACAGCTATTATTCAAAAATAGCTGACAGTGTCTCTGTTGCTCATTGCCACTAACAACACCCTCCTTCAAGCCCCACCCCCTTTAGCCTCTCTCTCATTTGTTAGGGAAGGAAGTAAATGAAACCCACCTCCTCCATCCTGACATAAGCAGACACGTCCATTTAAAACACACAACATGATTTTTTATTTCATTGTTTAATCAGTTTACATTCCACAATTGACAGTTTACTTATTTCATTTTAATTGTTCATGAACAAGTTGTTTAATTAATAACCAGACAAGATTTTAATTGATGGAAATACAGTATTTTCTGCCAATTGAAAAAAGAAAATTGCAAGATGCAGCCAGTTCTTCGGCAAAGCCCTGCAACATTCTCTGTGTCCTTTGTCATTCCAAAGTTACAGGAACTTGGCAATTTTCCTTTTCATTTCCCCAACCCCGCCATTAAAATGAACGACTCTGGCCCTGATCCTGCAAACACTTATACTCATGCACGAGTATTTGCAGAACCAGGGCTTTGGAATAGAACAACAGATTTTTTTTTAAACTAGCTCTGCTCACTTTTTCTGTAATTATTTACGAGAAGGAACAGACAGTACAATAGATTTGGTAAGATGTAGCATTAATTGTAAAATGAAACAACACATTTATTCACATCATATCAGAACAACCTAACATCATAGTTATTTATTCGGTTTATTTTTAGCACCAATGAGCCACAGGACCCACTTTTGTCTCTGGCGACAGCACAGAGATAAGAACCATGCAGGATACGTCATCCTTATTTACTTCTAACCCATGGGATTTCATTATGCAAATAAAACCAAACTGGATGGTGACTGGCAGAGTGAATGGTTGTATTTAACCCACTAAAGGAAGGCCCACCTGGCTGAGTTGCTTCATACCAAGTTCTCTGCACATATAGTTCAAATGTACGTGACAATGCTTGAAACACAATCAGAAATGAACATACCTTCTCTATATGCAAAATATGCTCTGCTTTAGTGGATTTTAACTTAGATTCTGATTTAGCAAAGAATTTCAGTACATGCATAGTCCCATCAACAGGAATCATATGCTTAAAGTTAGGCAGGTGCAGAGGCGCTTTGCTGGATTAGGGTTTTCATACTGTATGCTGGTAAGGATAGCACAGAACTGGGAGCCGGGACATCGTGAGCTCCAATCCCAGAGTTCACACAGACTCCCCGTTGAGATCTGGATAAATTGCTTTTACAGTCTGGATTTTCAGAAATGCTGAGCACATAAAATGCCAACTGCAGTTAATAGGAATTGTGAGGGTGCAGAACCCCTGAAAATTAGATCATTACAGTCTCTGCCTCAATTCCCCATCTGTAAAGTGTGTATAACAATAGTTACCTGCCTCATGCAGGTATGGTGTGCATTAATTCATGTTTGTGAAGCACTGTGAAGAGGAAAAGTGCTAGATAAATGCTACATAGCAACACATTCCTTTAGATATGTTGTAATAATGTGCCATTTTAGATCTACATCCAGCTTTGCAGTGTTTATAGTGTATACGTTCATTGTCACCTATATTTTAAACATGTGCGCACTGCATTTATATGAAGCAGAGTCATGCCTCTTTAAACATCTGACTGACCCACAGTGTCTACACGTCCAATGTCTTATACCAGCCTCTTCTATCGTTTTACTTGGCTGTGTCACAGGAAAGGTGCTGACATGTATCAGGTCACAGGCATTTGACTGGTTTGTTATGCCAAGCATCTCAAGCTGTTAATGGCAGTGCTGGGTGAAGGCAAACTGGATCATACCCAGGGCTTGGGGAGGCTGTTGGAGTCCTGTCTTCCTTCCTAGCAAAAGGGTGTTCTCTCCTTATAGCAGAGAGAACGTGAGGAGGTGGGAAAGGGAAGGGAACCTTCTGAACAACTTTTGGTCAGTGGTGCAGCATGGGACTAGGGCACCTGTTAGCTTGGAAAGAAGAATGCCTCCAGGGAAATGATCAGTGTGACGCACATACTGGGGGTGGATAAGGTTAACACTGAGGGCCTCAGTTCCCATAGTACCTTGAGCAAAATGCTCCGAGCTCTGAATGGAAATGCTGCACAGCTGCTGTGCCCCCTATGAGAAGGGGGAAATGAATGGACAAGGTGTGAGGCAGTGGGCAGTCGGGCCCAGGGGAAGCAGGCCTGGCCTACTGGCTCAGTGAAGAGTGCAGTAGGGATTTGTGAGGTTGGGCTTTTCACTTCCCAGGGCTGCTCGAAGTCTGAATGATGCTTTAACCTTCATGTGGGAGGTGCTTCCCCAAGCTCCTGATTTGCAGCTGGTACCAAAGTGATGTAGTGGTCTCATGGCAGGCTGCCCATTTATTCTTGCCCCAGGGTCCGAGTCGTGATTATGGCTTCTATTAGGAGAAGGAATCGTCTTATGAAGGGGAAGCAGAAAGGCAGCCCAGAATCAGCACTTTCAGATGTGTGGCTCTATCTTAGTCTGGCTCTGTCCTGAGGTTACTGCTTGGGGAGATGGGAGATGAGCTCTCTGGGCAAGCCTATGACCTGGCAAAAGTCAGTGCAGTGGTGAAGGATGCTGCAAATGACCAGGTGCATGGGAACTGCTACTAGAAACAGAAAATGAAAATAAATTGTAGGAAAGGACCATTAACCCCCCCCTACAAAATACAATCGCACAGTCACATGGACATTACATCCTTTTCAAAATGGGGTTTCCTTTGACAGCAAAAGTCTCAAAAACATGCAAACTCTTTGTTGAAACCAGAGAGTTCTACAGCTAGAAGAACCACCGCAGAGATTTTAATATCCGAGATCTCCATCCCTGATAAACAGGGAGGGAGAGAGAATACTGATGAGATTTCAGGGAGGGTCTCAAAAAGTTCCTTAGAAAATTGATGCTGCATCTTTAAATTCAGTTTATGTTCAAGTCCTCCAGCCCCTGCCCCCCGCCCCGCCCAGCAAGTTAATTTTTTAATCCTTTATTTAATTTTTTTTACATTTTTACAAACGTCTTGAATAGCAAAACACTCACACGTTGCATGAAAATGGGACTCATTGGAAAAAAGCTCTTCTCTCTACATGAAACATTTTCAAACTCTCACACACAGGAAGGAAGAGAGAGAGAGAGAGATCTACATCGGATCCTAAAAAAAGAGTAGGCAGGGTTTAGCAGAAAGATTGAGATGGAAAAGATAGGATGGAGGACAAGGGAAAGAATTGCAGTAAAGTATGACATTTGATCCCCTGGAAATCACAGTTTTCAGCTACCACTCACCAGCATGAGTTTCTCCCACAGGAATGCTACAATATTACTGATCTGCTACAAAATAGGTCACGTCAACCCATCTAAGCTCCTCGAACCCCATCGTAACAGTATCTTCAACTGCTTTATTGATGAGGATAAAGGGGGGAAGTAAAAAATCACCAACGCCATGTCTTCACTATGGGGAAGATTGACACTGCTGCAATTGACCTTCTGGAGTTCAATTTAGTGAGTCTAGTAAAAACTAGCTAAATTGAACTCAGAGGGTGTCCCTGTCGGCACTGGTAATTCTGCTCCTGAGAGGAATAAGGGAAGCCAAGGAGAGCATTTGCTCCCATCGACCTTCTACTGTGGGAACAGCAGGGAAACTTGGATTAAGGTACATTGACTCCAACTACATAATTAATGTCGCTGGAATTGTGTATCTTAATTCACCCTTCCTCTTTCATGTAGATCTGGCCCCAAGTCACCGACTGAACTGAGCTGTACAGATAGGAATGTCCACTCAGTGTCACTTCAGCTCAGGTTAATCTGATCCAGGAGTTTTCAGAACTCAGTTTAATTCTCCCAGCCCCACAGGGTGTGTTGGGTTATTGAGATAAAATTATTGACACATGCAAGCACACAGGAGTTGTCATACCGGATCAAACTGTTGATCCTTCTCCTCTGTCATTGCCTGACCTCTTTGTCGGATTGACTCTATTGCCATATGGTGTCAGGAAGCAGTCGTGTTGGGGCATATCCTCAGTGTGGCTGTATCCTTGTCCAAATAGTTGGCTGACTAAGGGCACGTCTGCATGACCCACCAGATCGATGGGCAGCAATCAATCCAGTGGGGGGCGATTTATCGTGTCAAGTATAGGTTTGTTTTGTTTTAAACTGAGCGATATAAGGATTGCAACATAGAAATAGGCCTTGGCCTAAAATTCTGTACATCAGTCTAAGGGTATTCCAGGCAATCATGAATATATGGACATTGTTAATAATTTTAAATATATACATATATACATTTATATGTGTATCTTTCTATGGATCTAATTTACTACTGTGTTCCTCCATCTTTACACCAACATAAACCCATTGGTTGAAGCTGGAGCAACACAGTGATGAATCATTCCCTACTATGGACTAAACATATAAAGTGGACGCACATGTAAATATGACCCCCATCTCTCTCACTCTCTCCCTCCCTCTCTTTCTCCCTCTCACACATACTCTTTATTAGGGTCCAACCTGCAGTCTTCTTTATGCAGGCAAGACTCCCGTTGATTTCAATAAATGGGAATTCTGCCTGAGTAAGGGCTGAAAGTGCAAAGCCCACTTTGGCTGATCTACCAACTTTGAACTTGACAACATATGTCACACTTAGACCTCAAAACGTTTGAAAATAATTTAAGTTGCTGCAGCAAAATATTTTCAAAAGTCCCAGATTTGCTATTTTGTATCAGAACAAAGAGGAAAAAGTCTGTAGACGATCAAAGAACAAATACACGAAGAAAGACACTTAAGTGATGGAAATTGCTGAGTAAAAATAGTAACAGTTTAAATGAGGTGTCTATAATTGTTGTTGGTGCCCAAGAGCTATAAATAATTCAATACACCCAAACTGAACTGAGTCTACAGCAGCACATTTTACTTTGTCGTTCTGATGACTTGATCTTTTACCTTGTGATCTACATTGGTGCCAAAAAACCCTTGATAAAAATGCAGCCTTATCCTGACAGGTAAAATTGACTTTTTGTGTAAAATGCCAAAAGCCCCTAAGTGATTTAGGAGTCTATGGTCCAGTTTCAAAAGCGATTTAGCCACTTGGGAATCTTGGTCTCAGCATGACTCAGGGAACATCAGAACTAGAGCTGTCAGGTATGCATTTCAGCTTGAGGACACATATTGGGATTGGTTCCAATCAAGCTAGTGCACTAAAAATAGAACGTAGCTGCCATGGTGTGAACAGCAGAAGGCACTAACTGCCCCAAGTATGATCCCATCTGAGATCCTAGGTACTTACTTGGAGAGACTAACCCCTTCTGCCACTCATGCCACTGTTGCTACACTTCTATTTTTAGAAGTGCACTCACTTGATCTGCGCTTAGTACAGATATGTCTCCACAAGCTGGTACGTACTCCTTCCAGCTCTAGTGCAGACATACCCTCAGCTCCTAAGTGCCTAAATCACTTTTGAAAATATGACTTAAGCTCCTAATTCACTTAGGTGTCTTTGAAGGCTTTGCCCTTTATCTGTAGACTAAGAGTTGTGATCACTGGTTGAGAATTCTGACCAAGTGAAAATGTAGCAAAATCATGTTAAAAGAAATAGTTTGTCACCAGGCCTTTCCTTTAGAAGCTTTTTCAGTGATCTGCTATCACCTATTGTTGCTGCTAATGCTCTTGAGGGGTGTAACTCACCCTGTGCAGAAAGAAAGACAGCAAGAGACCCAGGCCTATGCACCACTGAAGTCTAAATTATGCCCTGTGTAGAGGACTGAAGTGAGGCTCAAGTGTTGCACAGGTGTGGGGCTGCCCCTCTACCCAGCAGTGATTTTCACCAAAGGCAATCATAAACTTTTCAGATTGGAGTTGACATGGACAGAATCATTCTTCTGAATTACAAAAAAAAACCCCAAACTGACTTTCTGCTCTAGCCTGCATTTCCTAGGGAAACCTCTCATGTGTCGGGATCCGCTGGTTATAAGGAGTTCAGTGAGACTCTGTGAATACCAAGACTGTCCTCCTGATGGGCCACTGATTTTCATATTGCTTCTCCCTGCCAACCCTACTGAGCAGTTTTCTTCTGTACCATACACAGCATGTGTGGCTGGGTAATCATTGGTATTCGTGACACTGGAAGACAGTGGGGACTTGTGGACAAATCAGAACTTGTGGGGTGCATTGTTAATAGCACAAAGGTAGGATAGGGAGGAGTATTGTCTCTCAGGCCAGGTCTATACTGGTGGAGAAAAGTAACGCAAGATAGCTACTCCAGCTACATGAATTGGATAGCTGGAGTTGTTGCACCGATTTTCTGGGGTGACCCCACAGCAGGAAGTTGACCGGAGAAATGCTCCTGTTTACTTCCCTTACTCCTTGTGATGGCAAGGCGTACCGGTGCTGACATGGGTGCCCTCAGTGATCAATTTGGTGGGTCTTTACTAGACCTGCTAAATTGAACCCCAGAAGATTGACTGCCAGAACATTGATCTCAGCTGTTAGAGTACAAGGGATTAGTACAACACTGGCAGCTTATTAGCATCTAATAAGCACGTGGGAATGTGGGTTGGCTGTTCCCCCTTAGTGCTTAGCATCTAAGCACTTGGGAATGTGGGTTGGCTGGGGGGAGGGATGGGGCTTGAGCCCTGGCTCTGGAGGTGGGTAACTTATCCACTGCGCCACTTGGGGAACCACCCAACCTCCCTACATTCTGTGCCCCCATTATCCTTCCTTTGTTCCAAGGGTACCTGGTTTATCCATCACCAAGCTAGTGGTGGCTGTTCCCAGTGGGGGCTCGAGCCCTGGCTCCAGAGGCGGGTACCAAATTGTCCCAATTCCATTTTCAGGCAGTTTGAATGTTTTCACTGTGCTTTGCGTGCTTCCTTGTTACTCTTCAGCAGGTGGCACTGAATGGATGGGCATAATACAGCAAGAGATGGGATTTGAATTGCTTTGCACCTACTGATTTAAGTACAAAAGAATAGAAAAAAGAGATACTGCTTTCTGCCATGTATTGTCTCAGTACAGCACACACAGCATACATGCTCTTCCTGAGCATGTGACCTACAGCTTCCCCAGATATTTCCCTCCTGGGCTTCTCCCGAGTAGGGACAGCCAATTGCATTAAATTGGGTGTTGATTTAGTGACATGAAAGAGTTTTCAGTTTGGGTACAGATCAATGTTGGTTGTTGGTTTTGTGTGTGTGTGTGTAGCACCATGAGTCCTGGTATAGACACACAGAGAAAAACATAGCTCAAGTAATCGGTCTTTGTTTAATATTTACAGTTGGTAACTCATTATTTCCTCCCTATTTCACACATAGCACTCAAGAATAAGAACAGATTACAGTAATTTTCTTCTGAGCTGCACTTATCAGTGTAGCCAGGATCTGAGGTGCTGCAAATTGGGGAAGGGCAGCCATAAAGGCCTAGTCTACACTACTGTGGGCTATTAATCTAAGTTATGTAACTTCAGCTACGAAATAACATAGCTGAAGCCGATGCCTCACTCCAGTAAGACAACAGCTGATGCTCTCCTGTTGACTCCATCTATGCATCTCATTATGATGGAGTCGATGGGAGAGCACTCGGCAGTTAATTTATCCCGTCTATTCTAGACGTGATAAATCAATCCCTTCTGGCTTGATTGCTGCCCGTTGATCCAGCAGGTATTATAGACAGGCCCAAGACACGGTCTTCCAGTAGCTCATCAACCATCACCCTAAGGGCTCCTATTCTACTGATTACTTGTCTTAATGTATCATTGGGATAACAAGTCAAACCTGAACTGACCCTAAACCGTTTGCATGAAGAGTAAAGCTAGGGGAGAATATTTTAATTCCTTAATGGTTCTCTGCGTAGAGAATGAAGAACTTCCACTGAGAGGAATTTGATTTTATTGTTTCAGAATAGTTGCAACCACTTTTTACTACACAAAACTGCTTGCCAAAAACGTGACTAGATCTGTTCACCCGAGGAGATGTGGGCAACTCCTGAGAATCAGGGCATGGACGGCATGCTTGAAAAATCTTTTTAAAACACTATGAAACTGTACTAAATATGAGGAGATCAGTTGTGTATATGAGGAGAGAGGGGATGGATACAGGTGGGCTGGTGTATTTCAGGTATTTCAACACTCAACCAGCTTTAGCTTTAAGAGTGGCATATACAATACATAGGATATATATTATATTGACACTTGCCACATAGTACAATCACACATCACTGCCCCTGGAGTGAATGGATATGAAAACCCTCTTACAATTAACTCATAGTATTCTCAGAACTTCACTATACAGTCATTGGAAACTCACTATAAGTAAAACTGGAGTTTGCATACTGTGATGCATGAACAATTCATTCTACTTCGCTATGACTGGAGTTTCACAATTTCTGTGTTTTCTTAAGCTGGTTCCTCTGTGGATCTCTGGAACATATATGTTTCATGTCCTAGAAGTGATATGTGAAAGGCAATTTGTGAGTGAGTCTGGCAAACATTGGCCTCCACAATTATCAAGCTTCTGGTAAAAGAATCTAAATACCCATCAATAGATTCCTACAAATCCACAGATATGGATGTGGGTATCTATGCTCATTTTTGTGGTATAGATGCAGATATGGATAAAACCTACCAAATTTATGGATATCCACTTTATATCCATGGGTATCTCCATCTGCGGACATGGTGCAGATATCCATGGACCATTTTTGCAGTTGCGGGTACCATTTTTTAAATCTGTGCAGAGCTCTACCCATCAATATATCAGGCAGGGACAGTATCAGTTCAGCAATGAGAGCAGATGGGGAAAGAGGAACAGTGGATCAGTCCTGCAAGATACTAAGTACTATGGTTTGATTCAGCAAAGGACTTAAACGCATGCTTAACTTTAAGCATGTGAGGAGTCAGTGGCATTACTTACATGCTTAAATTTAAGCATATGCTGAAGTGCTTTGTTGGATTAGATTAGAATGTTCATCACATGGCAGGATTAAGCTTCAGATACTTAACATTGAGATCACTGTCAACCAGTTCACAACTATCTCTGAAGCCTAAAAACTAGAGATGAGCCTACATCACAACATCTGGATGTAGTGACAGGAACACATTTGAAAGCTTTCCTAAAATTCAGAGTGGGTTCAGAACTGGAGGGCCCAATATAGAATTAGACAGTAATCATGACATTTGGATCTGGCTTCAGAAGTGGATTTTAAAACAGCTCTAGCTTAAAGATTGAGCATGTTGAGATTCAGAATTCCAGTGTGAGCCAACAGAAAGCATGGCAAAAGCTCTGATCCCTGATCATGTACACATAAGTACTTAGATATCTTGCCCTCTGTGCTTGGGACTGAGTATAACTGAGAATATTCTGTAGGGTTCCTGTCCTGATTTTGGGGAAGAGGGTAGGAGAACTGCACTCTGGACAAATGGCTCCTTCCACAAGCCAGAATTTGCCACACCCTAAATATGAAGCAATTAAGGATAAATCTTCACCTGTCACATCAATTGCTGACCACATAGTTTTTTACATAATGGATGCCGGGCCTACTCATTTACCCCTCCCTAGGGCAGATCTTGGAAGACACAGGCTAGTGAGTAGATAATCGGAGAGTGTGTCCAAATCTCAGAGTTAATACTTCTCTTCTTTAAAACAGAATGAACGTAACTCCTCCCATTTCACACATATACACAAACTCACATACATTTTGTTAACTGCCAGCTTAAAAGTACATCATCATAAAGACAGGACTAATCTTATCCCAAGTGCAGGAGCAAAGAGAAGACCCGGGAGCTCAGAGAACAGTAGATCTGATTTCTGCCTCTTTAAATTATGCTTATTAGGGGTGCTAGAACAATCTGAATAGTGGGGATGCTAAGAGCCATTGGCCAAAACTGTAAATCCTGCATATAACCACTTCAAGCCAGGGGTTTTGCAGCACCCCCAGCATCCCTAGTTCCAGAACCTATGCCGCCTATTCTAAAAATCCATCAACAAAAGAACACAAGAGCTGTCACTGGTCACACCACAATGAGCTGGCTGTGTGGTGCTTTCCAGGCCATGATAGCTGATGTTGGAATGGAACAGGTCCCCTCTGTGCACTTTGATCCTACCCAAGGCACATCAAATATAAGTACTTGCATATATGGGTTCTCCTAACATACCCACCAGAAAGGTGGAGGAGAGATATCGTTCAAAATTTGTTTCAATGAATTGTGGGCATTAAAAAAAAAAAGAACATTTTCACAAAAATATTTTGGCTTTCTCAAAAGTCAACATTTTCCAAACATATTCTCTAAGACCTTTTAATTTTTATTAGTTGTTTTTGTTTTCCATTTATTATTTTTTGCTTTCAGTTATTTTTAATTTTCCATGTTTTCTTATTTTTCCCCCCTTTACCAATGTTAACTAGCCTGTTTAGTTATCAGATAGGAATTTATAAAATCCACCAGTTTTATTTACAAAACACATGATTTTTGAAAGCACTTTAATTTCTAAAAATTGTCCCCAAATTAAAAAAAAACAATAAATTGATCCATTTAGAAAACAAAGCTCTCAACTTTTTTTAATGTTCCAACAGCTCCATTTGCAAGCAAAATGAATGAAAATTCACCTACAGAAGGTGGCACTTAGTGTAAACACGCTCATTTGGTAGCTTGGATTTGCTTGACTGTGGAATACACAAAAGCCAACTCAAGCTAACAAAAACACAAGCAGCTTAGTGAGAACAAAAGATAAACAAATCAATCCTGTTCTGAAATGCCCCTAAGAGCCTTAATTTCTTTCGGCCAGATTAATAAAACAAAGCCAACAAAAAGACCTATTGGAAGGGAAAGGAGAGACGATGCAGGAAATGACTGGCAATGCCTCTATAATCATATTGAATGAGTAGGACTCTTTTTTTAAAGCAGGTACAATACTGTCTGTCTTCAGCACCGTAGGCCTGGAAGTCAACACATCCCTTTTTTTCTAGAGCAAATTCTGTTTCAAATGGATTGCCTCTTCTCCCTAATTGTTTTTGTTTAGATGACATAGATGTTTCTTATCTATCGACCAACTAGGACATGTGACGTGAACTATTCATGTAACAAATGATTGCAGATATTGGCCCTGAATTAACAAATGTTTTTTTCCCCTTCCCTTTCTCCCCTCCCTGCAAATTTGTCAGGAGATGCTTCAGCCAAGGGAGTAATTCTCCACACTTCTTCACATGGCTATTCAGTGAAAGCATCCCTTCTGACTTTCATTTTAGTTACTCCATTGGTGCCTTCTCCCATGCATTCCTTCCACCCACACCTTCCAAAGCAGGAACTACTGGAATTTCTGGTGAAACTTAGCTTCCTTGCATGACTTATTCCTCCCAAGTTGGGGTTTTAGCTGCTAAATTAGTTGCACTGGGATCTATGACCTGAACAATGAGAGGAGCAGAGTAGAAAGGGGATGCTAGATAGGACAGAAGCTGGAAAAAGAGAGACACACACACAGAGAAAAAGAGAGAGAGAGTTCTAATTGTGGATTCACAACTATATCATACAAGACTTGAGCTCATGGGGAATGGATTTTCATTCTCTGCATTTGACCCATTCTATTCCATCTGTATAGATAGTTCTTCCAAATGGAAAGAAGAGATGTCCAGTGAAATGGGGCAGTTTCCAATGACAAGATGTGAGAAGGTCCTATTTGGCATACATGGACA
Organism: Pelochelys cantorii; assembly: GCA_032595735.1. Taxonomy (NCBI): domain Eukaryota; kingdom Metazoa; phylum Chordata; order Testudines; family Trionychidae; genus Pelochelys; species Pelochelys cantorii. The sequence goes on from CM064326.1 coordinate 244,705,567, forward strand.
CAATGCAAGGCATCACTTATTCCTCCCTTACAGAGACTTGTTCCCCTTTTCTCCTCCGCCATGGCTTTTGCCCAGTGGTCTTTAATTTCCAAAATGGAAAAATAAAACAAATCCAACTCAGATAAATACTCAGGAAAATCAGCTGCAAGGGCTCCCACTCCACCCTTCCCCTGATGGTTCTTTCCTGATATCCGCCATCCTGAATTTTCCATTGTTCTGTTAAAAAATAAAAGACTCCAGCGAAGGAGATTGGCTGTCTCGGAACTTGTGCCTTCCCTTACACTTCTGCAGTCTTGATGCCGTTTTCTTGGGTTACAAACACAGTATGGATGGATTGTAGACGATCACATTTCAATGTTTTTAAATTTCTTTTTTTTAAAAAAAAAAGGAAAATAGAGTTATACACACACGTATCACAGCATTTTCAAAGGCCACCCACTGCGTCTCTGTTAGCAGTTCAGCCTCCGTGTTAAGCCTGGATGTAAGGCAGCTGGAAGATTAAAACGGCATTCTTAGAACATCCACTGAAATGTCCTTATGGTTTTTTTCTTTGTTTGTTGTTCCATTTTTATTTTATTTTATTTTTTATTTTATTTTATTTTATTTTAAGTTTGGCAGGCAGAGAGAATATTCTCCCCTCCACCATATGTTCTATCAATTTTGTCCTCTATTTTTAGGCAGGAAGAAAAATAACAATGGGACCATTTGTTTTTTAAAGGGGGTAAGGGTTTAAAAATGGCCTTGAGGAGGTTATATTCTAGAGGCGACCCACATGGTTGATTTGTTTCTTTGCTTGTTCACTGAATTCTCCTCTTGGCTTGCAGTGGATACTTTTTGGTTCCCCATGTCCTGTACAGGCTCAGGTTTCACATCCTCCATATAACCTGCTCTCCCCCCCCCCCCACCCCAGGTGACAGTCAGTAGATGCAACAGTATTTTCACTTGACCTGTAAATTATGGTACTGAAGTTAAGAGTTGTATGGAAGAGCCATGTTACAGAAAAGCTTTCCCATCTCTGTGAGAAAGAATGAAGCAACACAAAGTCCTGTGGAGATGCATGTGCCATGTTGAAACTCAGCTCTACCTTGGCGCTGGCATCAGTTTGAGATAAATATACCTATATATATGTATGTATGTATGTGTATACATAGCTATATATACACACACACACACGTTTGTTTGCTAGTTAGTTATTTTAGCACACTGTCCCATTCTCAGGTCTGGATTTGGGGCAGTTGGTCCTGGGGACAGGTTGGACAGAAGGGGCCAGGGTGCAGAAGAAGCCCGATATAAGTGTGAGGCCCAGGCCTCCCCATGCACAGAACATTGACCAGCCGTAGCCATGACTGATGTCATCTGGAAGTCCATACAGGTAGCGAGGGTAGCGGGAGAGCTCAAAGTTGATTCCAGCCACGCATGTGCACAGTGAAATGATGCAGAAGGTACCTGGAGAAGGACGAAAGAGGGGGAAGAAGGGAGAGAAAGAATAAAGAAAGGTTAGAATGATAAAAACAGCATTCCCCAGCTGTCTGAAAAAGAGGCAGTGGGATCATTAATAAGGTAATATATGAAAGGCTGGGGCTGGAAGAACTGCTATAAAAAGAGGCATGGTCAAGCATTGGGTGTCAGGAACTGCTGAGCTGTAGCACAATCCCCGACTAGAGCTGGCTGGGAAACTTCCACTGGAATATGCGGTTCCACCAAAATCAAATCACTCTGTGAAATCAGGGCAATTTCACTGATATAAAAAGGGAAGGGAAGGTCTGACAGTGTCAAAACATCCCATTTTGAACATTTTCTGAATGAAATGCTTTGGTTTTCATTTTACGTGACTTTATAATGCAACATTTGAAAGCTGACTCTCTCAATTTTCTCAAAACAAAACGTTTTGGACCACCTGAAATGACACTTTTGAGGGAATTTTTCTTCACGGAGAATTTTAAAATGTTTGCTTTGCACTCCCATACTGAACATTTTGCAATCTCCAACTCCTTTGCAGAATGGAACATCCGTCCTCCTTGCCACTGTAGCTTGTATTTTGTCTCTTTCTGTAATACTGGAGAAGTCACTGAGACCTGGTCTACTCTACACAATTAGGTCAACCTGATTGTGTAATGTAGACCACTCAGGGGTGTGAAAAATCCATTCCTCCGAGCAACATAATTAAGCCAACCTAACCCCCAGTGTAGATAGCACTAGGCCAATGGAAGAATTCTTCTGTTGACTTAGTTACTTTCTCTCTGGGAGGCAGATTACTTAGGCTGATGGGAGTTCGTATCAGCATAAGTAGTGTCTACACTGAAGTGCTATAGGGGTGCAGCTGCAGCACAGCCGCTCTACTGCTACAATGCTTCAAGTGTAGACAAGCTTGAAAACTTACAAGCTTCTCATGACACAGGTGTGTGTAACTCTGGCAGATGCTATGTGTTATGGAAAGACATGACTTTCATTTTAGTTGAGGTGTAGTTGAGCTACTCTCTGTTAATGAGCTTGATTTTCTTCTTGATTTTCTTCTTTGACCCCACCCCCAATTTCACCAAAATTAAATCCAGACTTCTTGAAATTTCACAGGAGCGATCGATCTGCCTATAGTATGTTCTTATGATGCATCACCACAGAATCTGAGCACCTTTCTCTAGCAATGGTAGATTCTTGGTTCTACTGTGATTTTGGCTAAAAATTCCTCTTTACTTCCTCCCTCCCCAACCACTCAGGGCTATGTTATTTATTATTATATTTCCCTTTCTCTCTCTTTGTCCACATTCTTCTCTTACTACACTTCTCTCATACTTGCTTTTGCCTCTTTTTCTTCTTTTTTAACCATTGCGCATTCCAGCTAAGCAGTGAATTGTACACACTTCATTCTGAAGGCATGGGTGGAATTATGCTAGAGCAGAATATTTCTGGAATGTCAGAAGGCAGCTAGACAAGGTGTTGGAGAGAACACACACTAACAGACATAGACACCCCTGGCACACTGACATGCCAGTATGCCAAAAATCCCTTTTCGTGGCTACAGAAATACAAGTCTAGGATCTCCATATAAATCCCATCTTTGCTACTGTCATCCTATGTGACCATAGACAAGTCACTTCCTCTCTCTCTACCTATTTCCTTCTTCCCCCTCTTTGGGCATGTCTGCAGTGCACTCAGAGTTGATTGCAGGATGAGATGGCATACCCAAGTGAGCTTTAATTTATGAAGCATGACCAAAAAGAGCAGTGGCACAGGCATCATTTCAGGTTCTATAAGAATTCTGGAGAACCTTTGAACAAACCCACGTTGCTAGCCTATGCCCTGTAGCTTCACTGCTGTTTTTAGCCAGGCTGGCTAGATTGGAGCTAATGCTGGTAAGCCTATGTGAGCTGTAATCACACTCTGATTGCAGTACAACTTTTATCTCTCTTGACTATTTAGATTGTAAATTCTTTGGCGCAGGGACTCTCTTATGATGTGTTTGTACAGCACCTAGGACAGTGGCCCGCAAATTGTGGGGCACACCCCATTGGTAGCATGGAGGAACATCTGGGGACACAGCAGGGCCCAGGCCAGTCCCACAGGAGACAGGGAGGGAGCACCACCCAGTCCCACTCTGCTTCTAGCTCCACTTTACTCCAGCCCTGGCCCCACACCAATCTCCAGCCACAACTATGGTCTGGTTCCACTCCTGGCTCTCATTCTTGGCTGTGGCTCTGCCCCAGGCCGCCAGCCCTCGGCCGCAGCTTTAGCACCAACTCAAGCTCTGCTCCCAGCCGGGGGGAAGGGGCGATGGTGCAGACACATTCCATTACAGGTAAGGGGAGGTGCAAGAGGAAAAGTTTGGGCACCACTGACCTAGCACAATGAGACCCTACTCTTAAGTGGGGCCTCTTAATGATATTGTAATAAAATAAAAAACAATAATAATGAAAATAATCTGGTAGTGCAAGAAGGCTCCCTCCATCTCTGAATTCACTATTGGCACTCCCTTTGCTTGGGTAACAGCAGCAAGGAAATCCCACATTTATTAGAAGTTGGAGATACACCTTGCATGGGGTGGGGTTGTTGCAAAAGGAGTCCCCTCTTGAGCAAACTGCCAGAGGAATCACGCCCCCCTCCTTCTTACTGCTCCCATATTAATACTTAGTTCTGGCTTGCAATTTCTTCCTTCAAATGCCTGGGCATGCAAGCCATTAACCCTTCAAGTGCTGCACAGCACTGAGCGCACTGGCCAGCACTGTACAGAAGGCAAGGCTGTGATCACAACGATGAAGATGTTCCTTTGATGTGAAGGCACACACAAAAAAATGATCAAAACTGGCCCCAAACTTTTTCAGGCCTGATTCTCACTTGCACTGGGGTCCCTTTACAACATTCTGGGAGCATACCCACTGCCAGAGACTTCAGTGTAAGTAAGCTAACATCGGACTCTTTGAGCTAAAGGTTTCACAGCCCTCTTGAAAGGCAGAACAGCTCTGAACCTCTCCCTGCTCTGAGGCTAAATGAAGACCAACAGAGACCAAGGCCTCAATATTGTTCGGTTACTCATTGTTTTACCTTCCTGCCTCCCACACATGTAACCCTGGCCCCATGCATTGCCTCTGCAAAAAAACGAAGCCCTTCCGCTGATGCATCTGAGACTGTATATCAGCACGATCCACATTGGCTTGGCTTCTTTCTAGACAAACCCATGAAGCCAGCTGCCAGCAAATGACTTCAGAACTCTGGCTATTCAGCCTGCACTGCTGCCCATGACAGAAGGTCATTCAGCCTGCTCTGTATCCCCTGTCCTGTGGGAAGCCAACCTTGCTGGCAGCTGTAGACCTGTCACGCACTGATGTTGTCCTTGGTCCAAAAAGCTCCTGGCAGGAGAAATGGAGCAGTTTGATTTTCCACCTCAATGTTAGGGGGGAAATGTGTTGGCATTAATCCCCATTTTCCCCTCGAAAGAAGGGGGTGGGTTGAGGGAAACTTTGCCTGTCTGAACAAATTCTATACATGGTGTCCAGACATTCCTGATGAACAAACAGTTATATTATGGTCCTGTGACACTGTGCCTCATATTCTTCATAGAGATGTGCTTATGATGCAATTATAGCATCATATCTAAGATGTATTTTATGTGAGATGGGGCATGTAAGATATCATTGGAAAGGTTAGGATTTATTGAATAGAATTATCCTCTTTGTATGGATGTATCATTTCTGAATCTGCAGTTTGGAATACTATGTACTAATTGCAAGTGTATTGACACCTGGGGAATGCTCACCAGACAGAATGCAAGCAGTCTAGATGGCTTGCTGTGAGGACGAGCCATTAGAGAGAACAACAGGTCTCAGAAGATTTTTATCGCCCACAGAGAAGTCTTCCGGGGGATGCTGCAAACAAACTTTGCGTTACGGCTGCAAAATCAAGTCACTTGATACTAGACCCCATGATAAAATTATAGTACATTTCTGCTGACTAGGGGTAGGAATTATCCTGGAAGACAAGGATTCCTGCCATATAAAAAACCTCTTTAAGACAGGGGAGGGACATAATCATGGGTCATTCATCACTGAATCCCCACCACAACATCAAAGAGACAAAGACAAAGGCTGGTGAGGGATGAAGGAAGAATTGAACCCAGGCTGGAAAGGTGTTGGGCCTGTCAAAGAAATACATGGAGTTTTAAGCTTTAAGCAGGAGCAGCTTGCTTTTAAAAATCTCTGCAATCTGCCTAAACAATATTTAGGGTGAGAATATGCTACCTGTACTAGTTTCTTCAGTACCTTAAGCTTAGTTTACATGCGTGTTTTATTTGCTGGGTAATTTGCTTTGGTCTGTTTGCTATCCCTTATAATCAATTAAAATCTATCTTTTGCAGTTAATAAACTTGTTTTTGTTTTCTCTAAAACCAGTTTGTGGAATTCATAACACGGGGGGAGGGACAGAATGCATACCTGTGTGTATCTTCCTCCACGTTGAGGGAGGCAGCAAATTTCAATGAGCTTATGTTGTATACTTTTCTGTGCAGTGGAAGATGATACAATTTTGGGTATTCACTCCAGAGGGGGTGTACACTAGAATGCTGGGAAATTCCTTAGCTGAGTTTTCCCATTCAGACCTGATCTCAGCATCTGTGTGAAACTGCAGCTGGGTGTGTCCCTAACAGTGTATGTGCTGTAAGGGGCTTGAAAAATGTAAAGGGAACTCAGGCTGTGCATAAGGTGAGCTCAGTGGTACCCCAGTTCCAAGTGGCACTCTGAGGGAATCTGTCACAGTCCTATTGTGCAGTGTGATCTACAGACATAGATGAAGAGACAATTCCTATCCCAGAGGGTAGATATCTAAGGATTATCCCAGATTAAATGCTCCAGAGCTTTCCAGATATCTTGCAGAGAGACCCCAGGTTCTGGGGTCATCTTTAGAAAAGTGTCTCACCATTTGAGAATTAGCAGCATGAGATACAGTATATTTGAGGGTGGGGGCTCCTTCCCAGACCTCAGCAGGAGATCCCTCTCCCTCTTTATTCTGATATCAACCCACTTGATTACAAAACCCAGCCCCCTCCCCCAGATTTTCCTTCGTTAAATGGATTATTCTCATGCCATGAAGCTGTGTGGGTAAGAATGCAATAGTCCCTGTGTGGCAGGCCACCTTGGCAATTAGGTTGTGATGGAAGGCAGATGTCTAGCAGAGCTACCACACTACGAACCAAACTCCTTAGTTTGTTTCAAAAAGGCTTTGGTCAGAAAATGGCAAAAGTGTCCCTTCTTTGGTAAAAGGAATGTGATCATTTCAGCTCCATTAGCAATACAGAATTGTGAGAGGAGGTATCAGGGAAAATCTCTGTGACCAGTTTGAAACCATGTGGTTGCTAAATACAAACAAGAAGGCAATATTCCATTTCTCCTACACATTAGCTTGGCATTGAAATAGCCAGGACATTTAAGGCAAGGACTGTGTTTGTACAGGGCCCAAAACAATGGGGCTCAGATCTCAGTTGGGGCATCTAAGCACCACCACAAATCAAATAACAAATAATAATGATGAAAAAGTTACAAACAAGAGACAGTAAAACCAGAAACTCTTTTAAAAAATGCTGTTTCTGTTCTTGGAACAGACTCTGTGTTTTTACTGAACTAATAAATAATGAGTAGTATGCACAACAATTTGTTGGTACGTGGCTGGTTCCCACCAGGCCTCTCCACTGTCCTAGGTTATAGGAGATGTCAAGTACAATATTTTCAACTCCAATTTACCACCATCCATCAATGACATGCCATTACCTCACTGTTTATTGTAACTTACCCAGGCACGAAAAATGCTGAATCGTGCTGGCTAGAGAAAATGTTATGTGCAGCGTGTGAATCCCACACACTGTTCAAATTCAACTATCAGAACTAGGATGGCCCCACTTACTGTTAAATCGGGGCTCAAGATGTAAGAGGTACCAGGGCTGCCAGTATGTTGTAGGGCTGTTTCGGGGCCAGTGCAAAATGAGCTAGGGCCTGCAGTCCAGGGTTGCCAGATGGCTTCAACAAAAATACTGGACACATTTGACATTACATCACAATCTACATTACATCTTCTTTAGAAAATACCAGACATTTCTATTTTCTCATTTATATTTTCTCAATTTGTTTCCCAAACAGAAAGCTCAAATACTGGACTGTCTGGTTCAAAACCGGACACCTGGAAACCCTACTGCAGTCCAATACCCAGTGGCCAGATGCCCACATGACATAAAACCACGCTTCTGATTGGCACTGTTGTTGGACTGGATGGGCACTGAGACTGAACTACTCCAAGAAGTGGTCCAAGTCAGGGTTAGACATACTGGTGGGCCAGTATGGGGGGGGGGAGTAAACCACTATTGCTCAGGATACTCCACCTACTCTACAGACACTGGACTTCAGAGCCTCCAAGAGCATCACATTTCAGGAACAATTCATTGTAACAGTCTCTTCCCTGCAAAAAAATTAAATCCTAAAGAATTTCCCAGATAGGTTCTTGCAATCAGTCATGTATTTCCCTTCCATGTTTACTAATGAGCCAGCGTCCCAGGACAGCAGTGGCAATATAGAATTTTTATTTGTTTTCAAAAACACTTCCTGCAGCTTCAGGGTAATCATCCAGTCAGAACTGAATACAGATGGGCTGAGGTTTAAATCTCCCCTCCATGGAATTGGAGGATAGAATATGAATGACAAGGCAGTAATAACAGTTCACCAGGGATGCGCTGGCATCCATGCGGGATTGGGGGAGAGGGAGAAAGACTGACTTCTCCAGAACAGCTGACAGGAGTAGAATAAACTGAATTCTGGTTAATGGGGGCAGAGAAATCCAGGCTGAGATTAGTGAGGGGAGGTGGATCATCCCAAGCGAAACACTAATGAATGAGACAAAGCCACAGCAATATTTTTGACAAAGGAAATTCACATTTCATTGGGAAATGCTTCTGTCAGGTGAGACAGCAAGTCTCATCTAAGGCCATGTCTATACTCCTAACCAGAGAGCTGCCCTTCATTTCAATCTGGTTTTGAAAATGGTTGTTGTGATAACGGGGAGAAGTTCAATGCACATTAATTGCGTTTGTCTCACTATTAAATCAGTAAGCAGTAATAGAAGCTGCAGTACTTGTGAGGTACCCCTGCTCTGTTAATCTTGACAAGGACGATCTAGGGAATCTATGTGCAATTTATGAATTCTGTTTGATATTATCAATCACCTGAACCTATCTATATCAAACAACAAACTATCATGACTGTAAAGCTGGTCTGTGCCTTCTCTGCTCCCTTTTTACCTCCATCTTGGTGTGAAATTCCAAAAGGTGGAAACAGAGGGCAAATAACAGAGGATTGTTATCCTCCATGGTTTTCCATTCAAATAGAGACACCTTACATCAGGGAACTATCAGGCACTCAGAAGAGTCAGTTCATTCGTGTGGGCTGACCAGGGAGTTGAGGCTCATCTAACAAAGGAGTCTGGAAGTTTATAAAAGGACTAGGTCTCTGCCCAGAGAAACTGTCTCTCACCAACCTGAACAGGAAAAGAAGCATGTGCTGAAGGAGAGAAGTCCCAGATTTGGATCAAATTCCAGAGAATATTTGTGCGGTGAATAAACTGAAGCAAAGAATCACACTCAGATGTTTCTTATTTTGCATAGATCTGTATATCTCTTGTGCTTCTAAAGTAAAAAGTGATTGCTTTTTTAGAAACCCTTTGCAATAGCAGTGCCTATTTGCTTCAAGGATCACATGTACCTGAAGGGGTATATTATGTTATGTACCAGAGACAGAAACCACAAAGCTGGTGTTCTGGGAAAGGGTGTGCTTAATCCACTATGATGTCGTGAGTACTGGGGGGCCTACAGCAGTTGGGCCATAAGGTGCCACTTCCAGGAGATGGGTACCCAGCAGAGAATCTGTGTCCAGGAAGTATGTCAGAGCCTCCCCAGACCAAATGAAGCTTAAAAGTATGTGGGTACAAACAGCAGCCAACAGGGGCAAGATGACTTGGACTATTACATATATTTCTCATCTTATAGATATACTCTAAGCTTTTTGGGGCAGGGACCATCCTTTTGTTAAACACAATGTGTAGCACAATGGGATCCTTCATCCCAGTTGGAACCTCAAGGTTCTAATTCAATACAAATAATAAATAATAACTATAGCACCCAGGGGCCCCACTTGGATAAGTGTTCATGGAGGCTATTCAGAGCTGCAGAGGAGAGAAACCATGCATGAGATGTGAATGTGGTTTGTCAGTCCGCTTTTGCCCTCTCCATATCAGAAGCAGTTCTGTGTAGAGATAGTTAATAGCCGTTTCTAAGCATGATTGTATCAAGCAGGGTTGCAGGGCTGTTATCATCTGATTGCCAAGCTGGCCAAACTGTGCTTTTGACTAATGTTTCTAGGCAATCTATGGCATGAATTTATGGCCCTCATACAAAAAACCCAACCCCTCCCCACAGAAGTCAGGGTAGCCATGTACATTGATGAATCAGATCAGCCCGCTCAGCAACAAAAATTTTTAGGCTTTGTCTGCACTAGAGAACTGACTGCATCATTTGGAAGTGAACTGGTTTTACTCTGTTGGCTTAAACACAAACAGCTCAGTTTGCCTGCACTAGCCATGCTGAATCAGTTCAAGTTTTCCCCCACAATTCCTTTCTCCCTTCTCACATATATTCCTCCATTTTGGTTACCGAGTAACTAGTTTTGTGAAGTCCCTTGCAGGGCCATCCCTAAGAGGGTGCAGGGCCTGGGCAACCCCACTCCATCCCAGGCCCCAAGCCCCACCCCTTCTCTGCTCTGTTCCACCTCTTCCCATCCTTGCTCCACCCTCTCCCACCCTCATTGCACCCTTCCCTAAAATGACACAACCTGGGGGACTACTGGGAGGCCTGGCATGGGGCAGCAGCAGGGATTGGGGCCCCCTGCACTCCGTGTGGGAAGCAGAGCAAAGCAGCAGCCTGCTCCACCCCGTCATCTCTTAACTGGGTTGCTCCCCTTCACCGTGGTGGTGGGAAATGAAGCAACCCAGCACCAGTCTGCTCTGCAACCCTAGCTGGGAGATGGAGGGGTAGAGCAGGCTATTGCATTGCTCTGCTTCCCATGGCTCCCACCACCGTGGGTTCCATGTCCTAACCTCAATATGGGGGACCATCCCAAAGTGCAGGGCCTGAGGCAGCCACCCCAAACCATCCTATGGATGGGACTCTGGTCCCTTGTAGATGCGCTGAGAGCTTGCTTTGGCTTTGTGGCCCCACCATGCCCTCTACACCTGTGTGAGGCCTAAACTGGAAAGCTAGAGGAATTTCTGCATGCTGCCACTGTGCCAGAATCCTGCTAACAACAACTTTGCTCAGATATGCCCGTGGCTAGTATTTGTGACTGAGGCCTTAGGCAGAAGGATGAAAAGACAAAGATAAATGGAATTTGTTCCTTCACCTTAAAGAGATACCATGGATTTGAAAACGAGTTGGTTCCTAAAAATAGTTACAAGTAGTTTCCGGTATTATGCCTGTCCTTGAGACCCCCTCAGAATGTATGTGGATCTACAATCACATTTTCCTCTTGGTTTTAAAAAAATATCTCTTCTGTGCCTAACTGGAAAAAAACACACCCCTTCTCTGCTCCTCCCCCACTCCCCCAAACAACCATGGAAACAATTCATTAACAGACTGCACTTTCAAATCTGCCATATAAACAAATTAGGGGGAATTTTTTAAAAAAATCCCCTGTGATCTCTTACAGTTAATAAAAGGCTCAGGTGTTACTTTGCAATTCCAGTAGGTAAGAAAAGCCCCACATAATTCTGATTTAGAAGACAAGAGCATCCCTTTATTTAACCCAGGCAATTCTAAATGAAATGTGAGCTTGGGGTTTTTTAAGTGGTTCCACAGATCTGTGTCTGGACATTGTTGCTATTTGTGGTGATTCATTTCTCTGGAGGATGTACTAGTTTTGTAGTCATCATCAGATCTTTTATTGTAGAACTAGACAAAAAAAACCCACATCACAACAGAAACTATATTAATTTCAGCCTTTTTCTACCCTACAAGCTTTTTTGTTTAAGGTACATAAAATAAATAAATCACAAAATGAGGCCTGATTGTGAGGTAGATGTCCCCTTAACTAGTTAAATTATGTCACAATCATGAAATTATTAAAGAATAAAACAACACTGCTCCTAGCTTACTGGGGACAAACTGTATTTTGGGGGAGCAGCTATGCAGTACACTCTTCTGTGCATGGACTGAATGGCTCAGTGGCACACTGCTCTTGAGAGCACTTTATTGCTCTGTGCACACTTGCACAGAATATAAATTATTGTTTAATTATATACCGTCGCATCATCATCATCAGCAGCAGCAGCTAACAGACGAGCTGCAGAACGCAAAGAATTTACTTTAAAATCTGCCCTTATAAAAAAGCTAGGGTAGAAGGGGCAATCTGATTGGCTGACAGGATTTCCATGCTGTCATTATGAGACCATAAACCCACATGGGCTGGAATTTAATACACTTTTTAAAAACTAAGAACCACAAAAGACAGCAGGGTGCATAGTATTGCTGTTACAGTGTCATATATCTGCTGGTTGGGTGCGTCTTGCATTTGGCCTTTGGCCTCATGTCTCACAACACAACCGGAGGCATACATAGTAAACCACGGTAACCATGCATCCTGTTGTGTATTATTTTGGCAGCAGTGCATGTGTACTGAATTGTAACTACCCACGCTGTAGTGTATTATTATGCCTAGGGAGTGTATATCCTGTACCATAACAGTATAACCTGCTGAGCCAGATCCTCAGCTCGTGCAAACCTATGCATTTCATTGAGCTACACCTAATTACACCAAGCAAGGAGCTGACCCTTTGTGTATTACTGCTCCTATGGCACACCAAAATGACACAGTAACTCCAAATGGTTGTCTATTATTTGACACCCAAGATTTGAGCACAAGACTATAGAACTGCAGCGCACCCTGTTGTATATAATTGCACCTACGGTGCATATATAGAACTGTAATCTTGCACTATACCCTATATCGCTGCATCCAAGATATGCACAACACAATAACTGCGTGCCCTTCCTGAGTTCTGCATCCAAAGCAGGAGTGACACCGTTAACGCAAGACAGGATGTGCAGTAGTTCTTCAGAAGGTACAGTCGCACTGTGTTTTGAGGAGATGGACTCTAGAATAGAATAGAACAAGGGATGCTCAGAGCATTTGAGTTACTTAGCGAGCAAATAGCACGTTGCACATTGTGGGCCAGGTGACCACGATGGCCAGCTGACCTCGAGATAGGCTGGCAGTAATAGCATGCCTGACTACACCCATGAGGTGGTTGTGATGCTTTGCAGCCCTGCAACCACATAACAAGAGGCAGCAAAAAATTGAGCCAGTGGATGATGCTAATTAGCATGGCCCTTTAGTGGTACGGTAGGAATATAGGTAGTGGTCATTAATGTCATAATTAAGTAATTTTTTTGTGGAAATAACTCCTTCTATCACTGTATCTCCCAGACCGTTTATGCTGCTGCAAGTTTGTCCAGTATCTGATTCATATGCCTTCTATTCCATCGCACCTCAAGGCTGCCAGGTAACCAGACTGCTAGACTGATGCCAAATTGCAGCACTGGCAGGAACCTCTGTTAGGGGCTCTCAATTAATTTGAGCCGACCTTCATTATCACATAGAAGGACTTGACTTGTCACAGTGCTGCATTCACAGCAGTAAAGGTGTTGGACTGAGATTCACTTACTCAGCAGGTGGGTCTAACAAATCTTTTGTAAGGCAAAGCACTCAGTAAGTAGTGATCAATTAATGACAAATGAGAAGCTCATCAGGATGATCTCATCATAGTTGCTTCCAGCACTGGACAACAAGATTCCAGCTTCCCGTTGTTAAACAGACTTATTTGTAACTTTCTGTTATGGTCTCTTAAAATACGTTTCAGGCTCTCCTTTCCATGTTAACTCTCCTCCCCTGTCAGTACAGGATTTGTGTTAGTTCAAACCAGTTTCTTCTAGCATTGTGGCTACTTTATCTTTTCATTTCCTCACAAACATGATTACACTGCAATTTCTTACACATGCACAGTTATAGCTAAGATGAAACTTAAACGTGATCAGAACAGACTATTGAAATCCCAGCAGGCATCTTATCCAATTTAAACATGCCTTTGCTCCCAATAGAAGGGACTTTCAGCACCCTTTTCATTTGGTCTTTCCACACCCTGGCTAATTTTCCCCTTTTCCAGGATGTGGAGGATATTTCTACTTCTGCTCTGAAAATAAGATCCCCATCTGGAAATCTGACTTTGGTGTTTAACATGGATTTAGAGCTGTCAGATTATCAGCCATGGCAGCTGAGGTCCTTTCTTTGTCTATAGAAGCACAGCATAAACAGAGGCAGTGCAAACGTCTCCCTCATTGCCTGGCTAATGCCTCTAAAATACTCTGCAGGGTTATTCAAAGGATGAGAAGGTAGTGTTATCTCCTTGCCCTTGTAATCCCCATTCTTCTGCTGAGGATGCCGATCAGAAATGCTATCCAGGGCCAGATTAATATTATGAAGGGCCTAAAGCTAATGGGATCAAAGGGCCTAAGTATGAATTACATATTGCAAAAAATTATGAAGTCATCAAACATGTATCTATATACATCATTGCCTATTATATAAAATTAACAAGATTATTCTACTCTCACTACACTCACTTCTTCAAATAATTCTCCCCCCCCCCTTGCTTTAGTTGTGGCAAAGTCATGAAAGAGGGATGCTACGCTGTCCTTCTTTTAGGTCACCTTCCTCCTAGATAGTGGAATGCTCATCTGGGACGATGAACACTGCACCATTCCCCATCCCGCTCACCTTTTGACCTTGTGCTTCTCCTCTCGTGTCTCTGCCTGGCCCACAGTGCAAAGCCATGCTCCACTGTAGGTGTTTCCCCCAAGATATGGACTTTACACCACATGCCCTCTGTCATGCTGACTGCAGTCTGGGAGGCAACTAGCTTTTATAATGTAAAAGAAAACAGCTCAGGGGTAAAATCCACTGAAGTAGAGGAAGTAATAGTGGAAAAATTACATTGGGTAACATTGTATTTTAGGCTGTCTTGCTCTGAAAGCTGAATCAAAGTGTTGCACTGGCTGAGGACAATGAATTACTATTTTCACACGGAACCCAAATATTATTTGTGGGATGACACCCAGTTTGTGCAGTTAATCTCCAATGACTCACCACATGAGGCCATTCTGTTACCAGGCTCTTCCACAATTCCAATCATAGAATAGAATCATAGGACTAGAAGGGCCCTTGAGAGTCATCTAGTCCAGTCCCCTGCCCTTGTGGCAGGACTATTCTAAATTGTGCGATCAGCCGCTCTGGCATGTCATGAAGGCGAAACATAAGTTCTGTGTGTGCATTAAATTGTTTGTTTAAGCTTTCTTTAAGAAAAAAAGGTATCAGCTGGAAGTGACACAGATCTTTAGATGGTTGCCTAGGTCATAACATTTAGCATTTTTGTACTATGTTAGTTCTTCAAAATCAGTGCACAAACCTTAAACAGACTTAATCTAAAGCCTTTCAGCTTTTGAATGATGAGAAGTTGACAAAACAGCTATTCCTGTTGTATTCTCTGCCCCACCCTGAACAACGGGATACAAAACTGTCATCACTTCTGATCTTGGTCTTTTTTCTCTGGGGCGTGAATGCATGTCTAGGAGCAGCAGAAATGAGCTACAAAAAGAAAGCATTTGAAGTTTGCCTTTGAGGTCAGCTGATAATGTTTCCATAGCAACCAAATGCTACAGAGTTGACACTAAATTCTCCAATTGCAGCTACTGATCCATCCCTTCTGTTAAAAACATTGAATAAATACCACCTGTGATACACATCTGGAGTTTGTCTAGAATTGACCACTGCTTCAACCCCCAATTTCCACATGTAGACACAAACTCAGGGTATGTCTACACTACAAAGTTAATTCAAACTAACAGCCGTTAGTTTGAATTAACTTTAATAGGGGCTACACATGCAAACCGCTATTTCGAATTTAATTCGAAATAGCGGAGCGCTTAATTTGAACTAGGTAAACCTCATTCTACGAGGAGTAATGCCTAGTTCAAATTAAGTAGTTCAAATTAAGGCCTGTGTAGCCACTTAATTCGAACTAGTTGGAGGCTAGCCCTTCCCAGGTTGCCCTGGTGGCCACTCTGGGCCAAACCAGGGAAACTCTTCTGCCCCCCTCCTGGCCCCGGAGCCCTTAAAGGGCCACGGTCTGGCTACGGTGCCCGTGCCAGTTGCAAGCCTGCCAGTACCCAGCCAGCAGACCCTGAACCTGTCACGCCATGAGCCAGCCACCCGCTGCCACCCAGCCCTCCACCTCTTCCCAGGACCAGGCTGGCGGCTCACAGGAGCCTGCCCGGGGCTGCAAGAGGTGGGCGCCCGCCTGGTCTAGTGCAGAGATCGTGGACCTCATCGAGATTTGGGGGGAGGCCTCCAACGTCCATGATCTCCGCACTAGCCACAGGAACGTGGCCGTCTACAGCCGCATGGCTGCCAGCCTGGCCACCAGAGGCCACATGTGGACCCAGGAGCAGGTTTGCATGAAAATCAAGTTGGTCCAGTGAGACCCCCGACCCTGAGCCCTGAGCTTAGAACATAAGAATGGCCGTACTGGGTCAGACCAAAGGTCCATCTAGCCCAGTAGCCTGTCTGCCGACAGCAGCCAACACCAGGTACCCCAGAGGGGGTGAACCGAAGACAATGACCAAGCAATTTGTCTCATGCCATCCATCTCCAGCCTTCCACAAACAGAGGCCAGGGACACCATTCCTACCCCCTGGCTAATAGCACTCCATGGACCCAACCTCCATGAATTTATCTAATTTCTCTTTAAACTCTGTTATAGTTCTAGCCTTCACAGCCTCCAGTGGCAAGGAGTTCCACAGGTTGACTATGTGCTGTGTGAAGAAGAACTTTCGCTTATTAGTTTTAAACCTGCTGTCCATTCATTTCATTTGGTGTCCTCTAGTCCTTATATTACGGGAATGAATGAAGAACTTTTCTTTATTCACCCTCTCCACACCACTCATGATTTTATATACCTCGATCATATCCCCCCTCAGTCTCCTCTTTTCTAAGCTGAAAAGTCCCAGTCTCTTTAGCCTCTCTTCATGTGGGACCTGTTCCAAACCCCTAATCATTTTAGTTGCCCTTTTCTGAACCCTTTCCAAGGCCAAAATATCTTTTTTGAGGTTAGGAGACCACATCTGTACACAGTACTGAAGATATGGTGTACCATAGTTTTATACTTCCCCTCCTCCTTCTTCCCCTGGCTTCCCCCTTCCAGCTCCCTCCTCCCAGGTTTCCACCTCCCCTCTCCCACCCTCTCTCTTCCCCTCTCCCACCTCCTTTTCCCAGTCTCCCCAGCGGTTAATCCCCCCCCCCAGTTTTGTTAAACAAAGAGAGTTTCTATTTTTGAACACGTGTCCTTTATTTTTTACATCAGGAAGGGGGGCGAGGGAGGGGTAAGTGGAAGGAGGTGAGGGAGGAATGGGGCACGAGCCCCCGATGGGGAGGACTGGGGTGGCTCTGCGGGCTCCTCGGGGTGGAAGCTCTCCTGCAGGGCCTCCTGGATCCTGACAGCCCCCCGATTGGCCCCCCCGGATGGCAGCCTGCGGCAAGTGCAGCCGGGCTGATGGCCAAGTGCTGTGATGTGCCGAGTGTGGGCACTCAGGGCACTCCAACACAGGACTGCTTTGCTGTCCCTCATCGAGTTAGACAAGCAAGAGGGGAACCCTGAGAACTGTCTGTCCGGGGTGGGGGTCGGGTCCCTTTAAGCACAGCCCTCGGCTAGCCTGAGGCAGCAGCTCCACACTCTAAGTCCTAACCTGATGCCCTGCCGGTACTGGTTCCGGCCAGCCTTAACTTCGGTTCAGGGTCCACTCAATGTGGACATGCTATTTCGAATTAGCAAAATGCTAATTCGAATTAGTTTTTAGGTCTAGATGCGCTAATTCAAATTAGCTTATTTCGAATTAACTAATTCGAATTAAGTTAGTTCGAATTAGTGCTGTAGTGTAGACATACCCTCATAGTTTTTCACTTTAAAGTGCTGTGCCTGTTGGTGTTGGCATAAAGATAAGGCTCCCTTTCAGAAGTACTGTGCAAACCATTTAGTGAAAATTGTGGGTTTCTGCCAGAAGGAGGACATCTAATCCCAAAAGTCAACTGATGCTACAGAAGGTGGTGAGATGTGTGTTGTGGTCCCTCCTTGAGGAATATTATTGTAGGAAGCTGCAAAAGGACACTACAGTGGAGGATATAGAGATTTGCAGAAGCTGTCTCTGTGAAAGCAGTGCTTCATGTTTATTTTTTGAAGGGTCTACTTTTGACTCTGCGTGATTTTTTTTTTTTTTAAAGAAAAGCCTGTGTGAAATGCAACAGTAGGGCTGCAGAGCGAAGCACTCAGAAGTCAAGAAATGTTAAGACTAATGTGCTGTGTCCTTTGGGCATATGTATTAGGATGCTGTCATCTCAGGCATTGGCACCCTTTCAGCAGGGTTATCTGGCTATGTTGACTCCCTCCTCAGGCCTTTTGCGTCCAGCACTCCTAGCTATCTTCAAGATACCACTGACTTCCTGAGGAAACTACAGAACATCAGTCGTCTTCCTGAAAACACCATCCTGGCCACCATTGATGAAGAAGCTCTTTATACCAATACTCCGCACGAGGATAGATTATAAGCTCTCAGGAACAGTATCCCCAATGATGCCACAGAATACCCAGTGACTGAACTATGTGACTTTGTCTTCACCTACAACCACTTCCAATTTGGGGACAGCAGCTCTCTATGGCCCCACAATATGCCAACATTTTTATGGCTGACATAGAACGTTTCCTCTGTGCCTGTTCCCTAGCACCCGTCTTCTACTTACGCTACATTGATGACATCTTCATCATAGGGACCCATGGGAAGGAGACCCTTGAAGAATTCCACAAGGATTTCAACAATTTCCACCTCACTAGCAACCTCAGCCTGGACCAGTCTACACAAGAGATCCATTTCCTGGACTCTGCGGTACAAATAAATGATGGTCACATAAATACCACCCGATACCAGAAACCTACTGACTGCTATTCTTACCCACATGGCTCTGGCTTCCAACCAGGACAATCACACGATCTACAGCCAACCCCTAAAATACAACTGTATCTGCTCCAATCCCATAGGCAGACACAAACACCTACAAGGTCTGTATCAAGCATTCTTAAAACTTAAATACCCACCTGGGGAAGTGAAGAAACAGATTGACAGAGCCAGATAAGTACCCAGAAGTCACCTATTTCAAGACAGGCCCAACAATGTAAATAACAGAACACCATGTTATTTGGTCATCATGGTCATCATGTACAGCCCCCATCTTAAACCCCTCCAGCACATCATTGACAATCTACAACCTATCCTGGAAAATGATCCCTCACTCACAGGCCTTGGAAGACAGGCCAAACCTCGCCTACAGACAGCCCCTCAAGCTGAAGCAAATACTCACCAGCAGCCACATACCACACCACAGAAACACTCAGGAGCCTAGTCCTGCAACAAACCCCTTTGCCAACTGTGTCCACAGATCTATACCAGCGACACTATCACAGGACCTAACCATATAAGCCACACAAACTCATACAAATGCACATCTCTATGTGATCTGTATGCCATCAAGTGGCAGCAATGTGTCTCTGCCATGTATATTGGCCAAACTGGAGACAGTCTCTGTGACAAAGGATAAATGGACACAAATCAGACATCAGAAATGATAACAAACATAAACCTGTAGAGGAACATTTTAACCTCCCCAGACATTCAGTAATGGATTTAAAAGTAGCCATCCTTCTACTAAAGAACTTTATCACCTGAATACAGAGGGAGACAGCAGAACTGGAATTCATTTACAAATTCAGCATTATCAACTTGGGTTTGAATAAAGATCTTAACTGGTTAATGCACTACAAAGGCAATTTTCCCTCTTTTGATATTCGCATCTCCTCAGCAAATGCTGAAAATGAGACACATCCTGACTTAATTAGCCTCATTAACACTGGTCCTACAAATGACAGGTAACTTGCTGTTACATATACCCCAGATTCTGTACTTTCCACTCCAACTCATTTGATGAAGTGGGTTTTACCCACAAAAGCTCATGATCTAACACATTTGTTAATCTCTAAGATACAACAGGACTCCTCATTGCGTCATCCTGTTGCACAATCACCCTTAACTTTTGTATTTCCTAATTTTTGTGGTATAACCATTTAATTTCCAAGATTTTTATTTTCTGGATGAAAAAAGGAAATAAAGAAAAACAATCCCTCATTCCATAGCTGACAGGTATCAAAGGGTGACTGCTGACTGCTAGTCTCTCAGGACAAAAATGCATTTCCATATGTACATATATGTTCCTTATTCCAGGCACAGATTAAAAATGTTTCAGGTAACATAACTCTTGGCCAGCTCACCAGTTCCGTTTTTGTTTGCAGCTTAAAGCAATCTATGTCCGTAGAAAATCTTAAACAGCTTAAAATAGTCCAAGACTTCAGATCAATTTAAGCTGCTTATGCCACTTCAAGGCTTTATATAATTTTAAAATGCAAAAGAAGAGTAACCCCCTCCACAAAATGACAGAGTTACAAAAGGGCAGGACAGAGTCCTGTCTGTTAACCAGTTCTGAAAGGCCCATGTACAAGATATACACAGTAGCTCTTTGTCCCCCTCTAGTGTCTAGATCACAGATGAGTGTTAATTATGCTACCAGACAGTGACGACATTACATATGCACTGTCTCAGCGGCACATGCATGTGTGTGAGTGTATATATCTGCCATCACTCATGAAAGAAGAGATTTTGTATATGCTTCCCAAAATTATTCACCTTTGAGAAGAAAATAAGCCTAGACACTGGATTCCCAGACAAGAATGTTCTAGAAATGTATAAGTAAGTAAAACAGAATCTCATAATGGAAAGTGTTTTCAGCCTTCTCTATAGCAACTGCTTCTGTTGTCACCATGATAAGAGACGCAACAGAAAGAATAAATAGACCATTTTGCCACATAAAAAGAAAAGGACTGAGGCCCTACACTTAGCAGCTCCTCCCCACCCACTCAGAGCTTTTGGAGCCCCACAAATAACTGATTTGTGGCATTCAAGCTCAGGATAGGAGGGGGTTGAGTGGTGATGGGAAGTGCTTGGTGCTTCGCTCCTGGCCTCAGGGCACCACCTCTTCCCCCGAGAACTCCCATCCTTGCTCCATCAATGCTGTCCCCTCTGCTGCTGCTGGAGTGGAGCCTTGCAGCCAGTGGCAGCACTGGCAGCAGAAGGGTCAGCACTTATCTCCCCTGGTCTAGAAAATTTCCTGACTTGGGACTAGTCAGGTCCTGAGGGTGTCAGATGCAGGAGGTTCAACCTGTCTTTTGCAAAAGTGTATTGTTCGCAATACAAATGACAAAGAATTACAAAAGCAAATACATTCATGATTATACAGCTGAAGAACAGAGCTCTAATGAAGATCATGAAGTTGACAATAATAGAGTTCTTTGCTGGGTCTCTTAATACATTTACAAAGGAAAGTTCTGCAACAGATTGTTTTTGACACTGGAAATAAATTAACAGAAAAGTGAATTTCAAAATAGAGCTCAGTGCAATGTAATCAAACTTAGCACACACGCACAGGAGAGAGAGAGAGAGAGAGAATGAATACTGGCATTAAAATAATAAAAAAAAACCCCACTAAATTTGTTTTATATAGTGGGCACAAATTAACCTATGCAACAAAGCTATATTTGTACATCTGTGTAAGGACTACCACTCAGCAGAATTTGAAATAGTGAAAGAAGAAACCCCATGTATGCTTGGGGTGGAGAACAAGCTTTGAATGCAGATGATAAAATGGGTGACTAACTGGTCTACTGTCTACTGTCCATAGGCTGACCAGATAGAAAATGTGAAAAATCAGGACAGGGTGGAGGGAATGGGTGCCTACATAGGACAACCCCCTAAACACCAGGACTGTACCTATAAAACTGGGACATTCGGTCACCCTAACTGTCGAGGACACAAAATGGTATTCTTAACTAACTTGATGAGGTATTTGAGGGAAGTGGGAGGCAATGACAATGTAAGAGTTCATGTTGACAGAGACCTCAGTGTGCCACCAAACAACATACTGCCTCATTAGCACAGAAGATGAAAGCTGAACTTGACCTGATGTTAAAAGCAAATGCTGTTAAGTGAGCAAGCACCAGCTAACTGGAATGATGGTGATGTCCACCGTAACAAAGCCCAACAAGTTAAGAATTTGGACAGAATCAAAAGTTTAGAGTGAGGTCACCAAACATGAGTGCTACCCCCCGAGAACTGTACAAGAGTTCATGTCTCGAGAAGCCCTAAATGTTCAGGTTTTGATGCAAGTCAAGGCAGGTCTGAGTCAATATACAAAGTGTAAAACTCTTTGCCTCCCATATTTCTTTTGGTAGATAGAGGTTTAAGCAAATTCCCTTTGGGATTGTCTTAGCAACCTGATGTATGTGAAAGCATCAGGTGAAATCCTGGTTCCATTGAAGTCCATGGAAATTCGGCTATTAATTTCAGTGAGGCCAAGATTTTTCCCGTGGTGCCCCAATTTGAGACTGAATGGAAGTAACTATTGATGAGCTGCTGGCTTAGAGTAAAAATGATCAATGCCACAACGAGAGATAACATAACATTCTGCAGCATGCCAAAGAAAAGACTCTCTGACTGAACAGCATGAGGTCAGAAATGCTAAACATATTCCACGGTGCCCATCTGGGTATTTAGAAGTGTAAGAAGAGAGAGACTAAAAAATCCTATTATGACCAAGCAAATGCTGCCATCAAAGATACGGTATATAACTATGAAATCTGCAATAAATAGACTTCAAAATAACCACAAAGGCGAGCAGAGATTCCTGATCTCTGTTGGTATAGACACTAGAGATGTTAGAGTGTAACTGACCAACCATTTGAGCAATAAGCAGATGCTTATCGCTTAATGGTCTCAGTTACACTCAGCCAGCTCCCAGGGAGGTAGCTTTGCTATGGCAGGGCAGTGAAGCCACCTCCTCAGGAGCTGGGCCAGCATGGGCTGCCGGCTCCACTTCTGGGGAGGCTTCACTGTGGGCTCTGCAATATAAAGGTTATTTAAGCTTTTTACTGCAGAGCCCACAGTGTGTAACTGAGATTTTCAGCAGTTACACGGTTACCTATTTAACTGACTTTGAACTGCCCTAATAGATACTGTGACAAAGCTCTGACTTTTTCTTGGTGGGTCCCACACTTCCAGGCAGATTATGCTTGTCTCAGGGACTAACTATAACCCTTAACGTAGCCCCCCTCTCTCTAGAGCAGGGGTGGGAAAGCTAAGGCCTGGGGCCAGATGCAGCCCCTAACTTGTTTGGATCCAGCCTCTGAAGTTCAGGGCTCCCCCTCAGCATTGGGGAATCTGCACTGGTGTTCCAGCCCGCCATCATTCCCCCACAAGGCTGGAGCACACAAAATCACTAGCTTGGGCCCTCCAAGGCTCTGGTGTGTGAGGGAAATGTGGAGAAAGACATTCTCTTTCTCAGTCAGGGGCAGCCTCAGTAAGGGCAGGAATTTTTGGCCCCACCCCACCCCTGCTCTAGAGCAAGGGTCACAGCCTGCTGAGCCACTTTCATCATAGGCCAGAAAAGGGGTTGATGGGAAAATTCCCCACAGTCTTTGTTGTCCTTTCAGGCTTAGAAGTAGCAGTTCATGCTCCTGTCCCAACAGGGGTCTATCTCCCCTCTCAGGAGAGTGTCTTTGCAGTGACTCAGAGGCTGGGGGGAAACCAGGCCCACCCTCTACTCCAAGTTCCAGCACAGGGCAGTAGCTGTTGGCAGTGTTTTCCCTTCACCACTGGAGCTGCTACAGTTCCCTGGGCCATTTCCCAATGGCCTCCTCTCATTAAACAACTCCTTCACCCTTCCCTCACTGCTTCCTTCCCTGTAACTTGTTGGTGTTTGTATCTCCCCATTCTTTGGTGACACAACACAACATTGACACTCCTCCCAATGATTGGCGGGAGAGCTTTTAAACAATATGAGCAGGGCCTTGACTGGTTCCAGATGTTTCCATTAGTCTTACATCCTCAACTGATTCTTTGCAGGTTAATTGAAGCCAGGTGCCCCCATTAGCCTAACAGCCTCAACGGATCCTTGGGCAAGTTAATTGGTGTCAGGTGTCTTGGTCTGGAGTAGCCTTTGTTTGGCTACCCAGAAAAACAGGGACGTGAAGCTGATATGTTTGCCTTCCACTATTTTATGGTCTGAGTCCATCATAATACATTTGAACTAAACAAGAAAGACGACTTCTTATTGGTGGCAACTTTTTGAAAAACACAAGGAATAACAATGTAATAACACATTGTAAATCACCATTTACCTGCCATGGGATTCCAGATGAGCTAATAACAGATAATGGCCCACAATTCCCAAGTGACTCATCACAGCATTCTTTTGATTTATTAGATGAAGCACACTACATCAAGTCCTTACTATGCACCGTTACATGGGCTAGCAGACAATTCAGTAAAAATAAACAGACCTTCAATAAAAAAATAACAGCAGTCCTGGCAGATTTTTAGGTATGTATACTTGGTATTGTTAGACTACTCAGCCCACATCATAATGCTTAATGAAAATGACTAGTTTGGAGAATTTTGGGCAGGGGACAAAACCCTTGGACAGCTAACAAGCCTCTTGAGCCAAAGATGTTGAGCCCTGAAGTAGTTATTAAAGAGCTATGTGCCCAGACATTGAAACAGAAGAAATAGCATGAAGAATGCTCAAAGGTATTCCCACTGCAAATGGAAGAGGTTAGATTTCAAATAGACCCTGGCTGCCAACCTGTTAAAGGTCTCCTGTCCACTGCACCAAGGTCATATGTCATAACCACCTGAAGGTCACCTCTACAGAAGGAACAGAAAATAGCTGTCAGGGCTGGGCTGTGGGCAGCTGATGTGCCCCGGTTAGCTGCTGAGATCAGGAGACAAGTAGCAGAGTTAGAAGCAAGCCAGGTCAGAATGCCAGGAAGTCAGGATCAGGCATGAAGCTGCAGGCAGAGAGCAAGGTCAGCATCAATCCAGATCAAGATACCAGGAAGTCAAGGTCAGGTACTAGGTTACTAACAGCAAGTGAATAGTGAAATCAAGGACAAAGTGGGGTCAGAACCAAAGTCTAGCATCTGTCACAAGCAGGGTCTGTCACTGCTCAGACAGCTCCTCATGATGGCTTCCTGTTTTAAATATTGGTACTGACCAATCAGTGGGCTGTGAAGGGCTGCCACTTAGACCTTGCTGGATGATAGTGCCTGTCAAGCCTAGCTTCACAGGGTCCTCTCATCGGAGCGTGGCCTTACCCTCCTGTGGTGATGCAGCAGCATCACTGGCCCAGAACCTGCCTGGTTCCAGGTTTTAGCCCTGCTGGTTCTTAGGCTGGCAAATAAAACTATGGAGAACTCTGACACTCCGCTTTTTGAGGACAACCAGAATGCTACCTGACAGTGCTCACGTGCCAAAAGAAGTAACGTCTGCCCATCAAGTCACTCTTGGTGAAAAAACACCAGAGCAATAAATAGGCTCCAAGTTGTAGACCCATCTTAACAGCTAACCTCATCTCTGCAGGAAGCACTGGTGTGAAAACAAGAAGAGTCCATGTGATCAGAGACTTAGAGATTGTAGTAACTGACAGATATTGAATATCCTGACCTGCAGCCTAGCTATCTCTATTTGTCTGGTTTATTAATTCTCCCTTTCAGATTGTGATGGTTATTTTGGGGTGATATTTCATTTGTATTTGCTGTTTAAAAATATCAGGGAGGATGGAACAGTAGCCGCAAAAGTCAGTGGCTACTTACCCTGCCACAGGCGAATAACCTTTTGTAACTCTGACTCGTGTCATGTAACTGTGACTGACCAAAAAAAAGCTTTGGGGGTAGCCGAGTTAGCCTGTACAGGTAAACTGAAAAAACAACAAATGGTCTGATAGCACTTTATAAACTAACAAAACAGGTAGATGGTATCATGAGCTTTCATGGGAAAAGTTCAGCCTCTTACCAAACACCTCACTATGTTGACAGAATTTGTCAGATTTAATAAAACAATCACTGCATCTTCCTTGTTTCAATTTCCTTCCGCTAGCTGTAGTTCTTCCTTTGTCTGCCAGGTTAGTGAACCTTCTAGTATAGGGTCTCTTCTCCGTGGGTAGGTAATTCTAGAATCTAGACCACAATCAAGCCACTTCTTAACCTTCTGTTCCACAGGCTAAACAGATTGAGCTTAAGCCTTTCATTACAAGACATGTTTTCTAGACCCAAAATCATTCTTGTGGCTCTTCTCTGAACATGCTCCAATCTTTCAAAAGCCACTAAAAAGAGCATGCAATGATCTCTCTCATGCTGAGTGAGGAGGTAACACTATTTTCCTGCTCTGACTTAATATTCCCATTTATACATTGAAGGACTGTGCTAGCCCTTTTAGCCATAGCATTGCACTGGAAGCTCTTATTCAGCTGGTTATCCACTAGGATCCTTGAGTCCCTTTCAGAATCTTTGCTTTCAAGGACACAGTCCTCTCGCCTGTAAATATAGCCTATATTCTTTATTTCTAGATAGGACCTTTCATTTAGCTGTATCAAAAGGCTTATTGTTTGAATGTCCTAAGTTTACCAAGAAATCCAGGTTGCTCTGGATAAGTGATCTGTCCCCATCATTACTGATCACGGTACCAATCTTGGTCTCATCTGTAAACTTCAGCAGTAAGAATCTGTTTTCTTCCAGATCACTAATAAAATTATTAAACACCACTGAGCCAAGAAATTATCTTTATGCCACCCACATAGAAACATTCCCAGTCAGTGATAATTACCCATTAGCAACTTGATTTTGAAATCTATCAGGTAGCCAGTTTTTGATCCATTTTATATTGTGCAACATTGATTTTATATAATGTAAATTTGTAATCAGACTATCACGGGGTACTAAGTCAAACTTCTCATAGATATCCGAGCAGGTCGTCAATACAGTTACCTTTATCAACTAAACTCACAACATAATCTCACAAACAATCATATCCACTTAATTCAGCAGACCTAGTTTCCATAAAATTGCAAGTCCTGAATCCTTATGGTGAACAATTTACAAGTATCCATAGGCTGAAATGTGTTTGCACAGAACATTTGTTTAATACAGGGTTGCGCTGATAGGCACAGAGAGTGTTAATGTTGTTGGTTTCACTATACCCAGAAGGGTTATGATTATTTGTATCATTTCCAGCTTATCACTACTAAAGCACTTACCTCTGCTGACACCAGACATGGCTCTCTGTGCTCCTTACTCCTAGCTGCACCACAACATGACACAAGTGAGCAACTAGAAGCAAATCTGTTGAAATCATGATCTCTTCATCAAAGACCCATGTGCAGAAAAAAGGACTAAATCTGATAAATAAACTATTCACTGTGAGTCACTCACCCAGCTATGCCTGTGGGGCTTGACTCTGATCTCATTTACACAAACACCACTGGCATCAGCTGAGTCACCCCTGATTTACGTTAATGGAAAGATCAGAATCACATCTGACACCACGGTATTGAAGACAACCTGGAAACCATACATGATGCAAAAAGGCAAGAAGGCATTTCTTTGCAAAACAACAGCCTTACCTCCCATGAGGAAGAGAAGCCCTGCTACATACTGCATAAGGCCTCGATCCCAGCAGCACCCCAGCACCCCGATAATCCAGCCAAAGAGGATGATGGCAACAGCCATGCCCATAAAGCCAGCCGTCATCCTACGCAGATCTGCAAAGTGAAAGAGAGAACAACAGGATGCTTGTGAAATTTGATCAGAGCTTCATAAAAACTCTAACCTGAACATCTTCCTTCTTTTGCACAGCATCATCCGTGGTGGGCTGCACAGGAGGACTTGTGTCATGATGATTTAGAGGGAGGATGGTCCAATGGTGAGGGAGCTAGCTTGGGACACCAGGGTTCCTTTCCCTGCTCTGCTCACGATTTCCTGTGTGACCCTGACCAAATTACGTAAGGTATGTCTACACTGCACACCACTGGTGGTGATGTGTAGGGTCTGTATAGCTACCTGCTGCAATGAAAAGCAGGCTGAGTCCATGCTGCTGTTTATAGTTACACACATCAGTGAAAGGCTCAGGTGGGGGAGGGCAGTGAGGAAAGGCTCTGGCCGTGGGGAACTGCTGGAGCCTTTTTCCCCACTGCTTCCTCACTACCTGGAGTCTTTCAATGACATAGAGAAAGGCTTCAGCAGCTGGGAGCTGCTGGAACCCTGCTTTCCCACAGCCAGAGTCTCCTCCACATGCCTACTACTTTTCCTGTGATGGGGAAAGGCTCTAGCAGAAGGGGTATATCTAAACTACAGGCTTTTGTCGACAGAGGCTTTGTTGACAGATACTGTCGACAAAGCTTCTGTCGACAAAGAGCGTCTAGACTACAGCCAGTTCTGTCGACAAAGCAAGCCGCTTTGTCGACATGAGAGTGTAGATGCAAAGGACAGTGTAAATGCAATAACGCCTTCTGTCGACAGAACTCTGTCAACAAAAGGCGTTATTCCTCGTAGAATGAGGTTTACCGCCGTTGACAAAACTGCCGAGTTCTGTCGACGTTATGTCAACAGAACTCGGCGGTAGTGTAGATGTAGGTATAGTTTTGTCGACAAAACCCCGTAGTCTAGACACACTCAAGGACACTACTAGATTCCAGCTCCAGCCCCAGGGAAGCTGGTGACCTACCTCTCCCTACCCTCAGCTGGTGCAAGCTCCAGCCCTGGGCAAGCTTGTAGTGGCTGCCTGGCTTCTCCCCAGGAGCATGGGGTAGGGGGGCTGACTTCAACCTACAACCTCAAGTTCTGGAGGCTGTGTGGACCAGGAAGGCACTGCTTGAACAAGGTGCATAACCACAGGGTTTGGGCATGTTTTACCTTGCCTAAGCAGCGCCTCACCATCTACACTGCTATTTATACCCAGGGGCCATGGACAGTATGTATTCCACACGCTACTATAAGGAGTGTGCAGTGTAGACGTACCCTTAGTCTCCCTGGGCCTCAGTTCCTCATTTGTAAAATAAGGATATTAGCACTGTCCTACCTCACGTGGATGCTGCGAGGATAAATATATTAAAGACTATGAGGTATCCATCTACCATAATGAGGAAGACCACAGAAGTACCTTACATACAAAAGATTGTGACATGAGACAAGCACCTTTTCCTTCTTTGAGTTTGGATGGTAAAGGTTTCAAATGCCTTTTTGGTGGGGAGGTGTGTTGGGGCTAGAGTCAGGATTGAAGAGCAATCGCAGAGCTGAGGGAGAACAGGTATCTGGGAATAAAGCATCTGGACCTATTGTATGTTAGGACAGCTGCGTGTGCTGCATGCCTGCACCATACCTCCTTGCACTATGGCTTACTTTAGCAAGTGACACAACAGCTATGAGCATTTTAGAGTGGAAGAAAAACATTCACTTTAAAGTTTTCCCATGTCCTATAGTAGGATTCATCAAAAAGGGAGGGATGGCTGCACTACCATCTTCTGCCTCCACATAGGAGAAAATCAAACTTGTTCACAGCTATCTCCAGTGTGAAATGTGGAACAGTGAAGTCCACACACCTACTGAAACTGCCAGGAGTGCTTGAGTCAGTGAACTCCTTGATTCCCTCAGATCAGATATTCAGAATGGGGGCACTGTCACTAAAACTCACATTTGAGTATTTTCAGCTATTTGCGCACACACACATATAGCCATACTCCTCACATACACAGGAAAAATTCCACCCAAGTCAGCACCACAAATACATTCTCTCCTGCTTAAAGTAAATTTTACATGTAGAGGATTTTTCTTCTTCCTCTTTCAAACAACAGAATGCATGTGGGAGGAATGGATGCAAGAGGGGGGATTTGAAAACAATGAATCAGCCATGGGGGCTAGGACAGCTTTTCTCCTTGTGTGGGGAGAGGGAAAAGCTGGCCCAGCATAGTGGTGACTAACTCCCACGGACCAGCTCCAATTCTCTATTTCTCTTTTGCTACTATGGATCACAAGGACAACTACTGCCATGGGCTTAGGCTTCTCACCTATCCTGGCAGGACAGTTCAGATTTTCACCAGGCTGCCTGTCCCACAACATTTGTGCAAGTTAAGCTCAAACTCTGCTGTGCAAGTAATGATGACATGATGCTGTTGCCATCTCATGTCTCCTTGTCACTTTTATTGTGGTGGTTGTATAAACGGGACAGTTGCACAGAGACAGTGATCATGACTCCTAGGACGGGGGATTACTACTGAGACTCAAGGTTGCCAGATCCTATTACAAAAGACAAGTCTTAGACTCCCACTTTCTGTCTTACACAGAGAGACTTTTCATGGTTGCCCAGACGACCAATAAGCAAAAATGAAAAGAGAATCCAAAGTATTTGAATATATCTAAGCGGTTCTCTGGGTGCAGAGAAACCAGGTACTCCCTACAAAACCCAAGTGCCTGAACTGGTATCTGTTCCTCTGGGGGCTGTCAGAAAGGTTATTTTTTTAAGTCAGGAAGAAGCTCAGTGGCCATCTTTCAGGCCTGTACGCAGGGATTTCTGTGGGGTGTGTGGACCGCAATTTTTTTAAATATAAAGGAGTTCAAAATATTCACGTTTACACATACTAAGACAGCCCCTGTTGCAAAGGATTTACAGTCTAAGTATGTGATAAGACACAACAGGTCATACAACAACCAAGGTGGGGGACGAAAGGGAACAGCAAAACAGGTCTCATTATTGTCAGAAGCAGTGGTCACAGCACACCAGCTATTTCAACGCAATGTCTGCAGAAATTAAGTCTGCTGTATTAATGTACCTACTGGTTACTCTTTCTTGACTGATGTCTCAGGGCACCTCCATGCACTGCTGCTTGACAGCCTTTATCCCACCCCTGAGAGGGGGGAGGAGAAACAGCCTGTCATAGCAACAGCAAGCCTCTGAGCCCAGGTCAACACACTTGGGCTTGTACTAAAAACAGCTGTGTGGGACGTGCGAGCTGTAGCCACCCTCTCCATGGTCTCTGGGAGAACAATTTCTGCAGGCATCTCCCTGGAACTAAGCAAGTTTGGGCAACATGTGCCACGGAACGTTCTTTCTGATTGACTAGCTGGCCTAGCGGGCACTTAGGGCGCAGTGGAGGGACAGGCAGGGTGAGGCGGTAGCTGGCGGGTTGGCACCACAGGCCCATTGTGCAGCGCATCATGGGGGGTGGTTTGTTTGCACCCTTCGCACTCCCTCATGTATGGACCTGTCTTTGTGGCAGAGAAGGTCAATACACTGGCTTTTAATCTGGGGAATGGTTCAAATCCTAATACAGGTGACAAGGAAATGGTTTGCTGCTCTGTTCCTTGTCTTCAACTTGCATCACAAAACCACTGCACAACTGTTGGTGTCTGTTCACAAGAGACCCTGGCCTTTCACTCACATTAAGAACAAATATTTCTTTTCCTTGTGAAGACACAGCCCAACACCCTCAGTGTTCAGCCTAAATAGCCTCAGCAGTACTTGTTCTGCTCAGCAGCAGAAATGCTTCCCTAAACTCCCTCTACATTCAAGGTGGGGGTTAACCCTCCAAAACAGCCCATTGACTGTCTTGACAGAGCCACTTCTCAGGCTATCACTACACATGGGCTTCAGTGTGGATGCTACAAGCCCAGCACAGATGCTCAGTATGCACTCAGCTTGCTAACCTCTGCTGAAGCCCATGCTGACCTGTCTTCATTGCTACTGCGACTTGCACAAGCTGGAATCAAGCTAACCTGGGTTAGGCTTTTCCTATGCAGGCAGAGCTTTCCTACGCAGACATCTCCTGAGAAACTCCAGAGGGCAGGACAGCAGGATCCCATACTCATCTCATCTGCCAAGCAAAGGGCCTGTTTCTCTCCACTGAAATCAGCAGAAGTTTTGCCACTGACTTATTTACCTGGGAGCAGACACAGGACTAGACTCCTGGATCCAACCTGTTGTAGGAGTGTCTCATTTCACGTGGCCACCCTACCTGAGACATATCAGTACAGGGGTTTCTATTCTCAGCGCCAACGTGCAGGCCATTAGCATCATTACAACTATGGGCTAATTCCTCCTGTGGAAAAAGAGAATTGTCCCATACTTCCTAAAGTTAACTTGGGGCTGACATTGAAAACCAAGCAGAAAAAGTTTTATTTATGTTCAATTTAAAACTTCAATTCTCCTGAGCTTTCCCTCGGCTCAGTTTAACATTCCCACTGCTTCCTCCCCCCACCATCCCTCTTCCCAGCTAGCCCTTCCATTAGGCTTCTCTGGAAGAATTACATGTATCAGTTCGGTTTCTGTCTTGCCAGAACCACCTCCCAAGGGCAACACTTGAAAATGGCAATGGCGGGAAAGAGGACTTGTCAGCTAGTTTTATAAACAACTCTCGCCTGTCTGACAATATCTCACTGGCACTCCTCACCTGTCAGGACTGGCAGGATGTCAGTGTTAAGAACAAGTCTATTCAAAGTGATTCTTCTGTGGGAAAGTACTTAATATATATAATGTAACGCATCACTGAATCAGCATCCTCTGGCTATTTAGAAAAGAGGAGGCCAGAGAACGGAAGCCTGTTCCTTTAGGCACAGGCCTATAGTAGCAGTATTATTACTATTATTGTTTTGTTTAAATGATATTTGACAAGGAAAGAAGGGTTGAAAATCAAGGCTTTGCTTTGCATCCTTAAAGCCCCATTAAACTCTCCTTGTTGAAAGCGTGGGAGGGCTCTCATGTCAAGAAACAACAGGGCACAGGAGCAAGGTGATGGAATTTTGTCCAAATCTTGTTAGCTTTGGTGATTTTTCTTGTGTAATGGCATCATGAAAAAGTAAACAAAACTGTGTTTGTGCCTATGATGCTTCCTTATGGGGTTGAAAAATGTTTCTGATTTTTTAAAAGGATTTTTTTCATTTGAATTTTTTTTTTTTTTACACTTTGGAATTCAGCTCTTGTGCTACCCAATTTTTTCATAGAAGACCCTCTGGATGAATGGAGAACAAATAAGATTGTGATGGCTCAGGAGACTAAAACCTGAATGATCAAAAGCGCATCTACATTAGAGAAATGCATCACTGAAACTTGTGCCAGTGAGACTGAACCACTGCGAATTAAGTTTGGTATGTCTCATGATAGCCATACTCTTTTCACATTCACTGCGTCTCCATCCACATACGGCATGCCTTGCACTGCATTACAGGTAGCCACACCACATTTCCCAATGTTTCAGTAGATGCATTCTCATGAGCTCATTAGCACTCATGAATCCACTTTTACAATATAATCAATGTTATGCTATTATATTCTAAATATGACAATATCTAAAACTAATTACATCTTTTAGGAGTGTGGTTATATGTTGTCATAAAACTGGTTATTACTGGGTTTATTTGGTGAGTACTATAATGGATAATTCAGTTTCCAATTCATCAACTATTTGGCTGCTGGTCTCAGTGGTTTACTTCGGCACAGGTTCTCAGCATGGGAATCATGACTCCAGCAGGTCACAACCACTGTCCCTTTCTTCATGGCTTGATGAGAGGGAAGTCTTGTCATGATTTTGCTGTTGTTAACACAGGACTACAACATGGAAAAGGATGAAAATCACTTTGCTTAGTGCAATGATTGTTTCATGTTAGTTCTGTCCCCGTAGAGGATCTGTGTGTGCATCTCTGGGGATTATACGTTCCTTCTGTGAAGAGATAGCAGAGATTGCTCAGGCTGTTGCTTCCTGATGAACTGTGGGTCTAGTTCCTGAGAATTTAAATGACAACCTACACCTGCTTACGGTGCTGCTCCAGAAAATAAAATGCATTTCTCTTTCTTTTTGTGTGAAGTTGGGTAGAAACCTTCAATAGTCAAGTGTTTTGTTTCTAAACACTTAAGTGCTTTTTGTCTCACTGGGCTTGTTTCTGTGTGATGTTTGTTTTTCTTAAAGTCCCAGCTCCTTGAGTTATTTGATTCCATGAGAATTTCAGCTCTCATTTCTTTTAAATTAAGTACCTAGTCATCATGATTGTGGAGAAAAGCTTTAAAATGTGAACCCTAAAGGCTCAAAACCTAAAAGGCAAATAAGAAAGCACCCAAAATTTATTATTTTAAAAAATCTCATGCTATTTTGGGGTGTCTGACTCATCATTAAAAAAATAAAGCTTGAGGTTGGCTATACTGCATGTATAAAAAGACCCATGGCATTTAACACAAAAGTGGTTTACAGTGGTTATGAATGCCACCCAAGTACCTGTCAATGATACCAGCTACGGCTGCAGTAGCTAGCCCTTCCTGACCTAAGAATGGAGATTTTACTGAACTAACACAATATCAGAGAGGGAGGGAAGGATTATGGGTTTTTTTAAACTCCTTTGATATAATGGCATTTTCATACAATGGCAAAATTTTATTCAGCACAAGAAGGGGAACATTAGCATTTCTAGTCATTGGATACAAGAGCAACTACCTGGTCAGTTTTGGATACCTATTTCCTCAATTAACAAAGACTAATTCTGTGGCACCTTAGGGTATGTCTACACTACAGGATAAGGTCAAATTAAGATATGCAACTTCAGCCCCAGGGGATAGTCCTTCCCCTTTTCTCCACTCTAAAACTCGCAGTGATCAAGCTAGAAAGCTGGAGATGTGTGAAACAGCAATTTCCATACTGACCTCGGATTTAGCACCACCACCAGCAGAACTCAATCACACTGGGTAACTGAGCACCACTGGGAGGTGGTTTTAACTGTGCATTTTGTGACTTGCTCATCTCACAGCTTAAATGCGGCTTGGAGTTTTTCATTCTGTGAACAGCAAGATAATGGAAGAAATGCTTCCAGTCCACCTGAATCACAGCCAAAATGTATTGACCTATAAGTTCCTTTTTTGCACAATTGCTGTTCTTGGAATCTCCCTTCGCAATGTAAGGGTTCCTACAAAGCAGCAGCAACCAGAAAACCCCATTTTAATATAAATAACAACAGGTTACATTCATACACTGCACCTTTCGCCAAAAAGTGATTCACACACATATATTCAAACCCACTGAAATGCAGCCACCTCTGGAAGGGAGGAAGCAGTCAATCAGATAACACTGGTGAAATGGGAAAAATTTTGCACAGAAGGATTTAGCGCAATCCCCCTACTTTTACAAAAAACACTATTGTATCTGTAAGGGAAACTCACAGAAGACAGGACCACATTTTCTTAAGCTTTTACCTGCAAAACTCCAAGGTTTTGTTTAGATGAGAGTTTTGGTCATGTTGTAAAATGTTAAGCATTTGGCAATTAACATGTTAACTAACGTAGACACATCACAAACTTTTGTTCCTCCTTGTGGTTCATGCTAGTCAGGCTCAGTCCTCTCAGACATGGTGCAGTTAGGCTTATCATGGAAATTCTGACAAGTTTTTAATTTTTGTCATAGGGAACTGTCTGTCTGTCTGCCAAGATGCTGACCAAGTAATCACCCTGCATCAACATGTCTCAGCGCTACCACGACTATTTAAAAATAGAAACAACAATAATAGTCTCTCTCCCTCTCTTCTTTTGTATCTTGCAGAAAAACAACTGAATTAGTTAATAACGTTCTTTATTGGGGGGGGAGGGAGGGTTATGTGTTTGTGTGACTGCAAAGATCTTACTGAAGAAAAGCTAAGGCAAGCGGTGAGTTTTGCAAAAAGGGGGCCACAGGGTGGAAACCAGCAATCCATGCAGCCAGAGAAGGTCGGCTGGGTTCGGAAATTCTGTGGGAAAGGCATTTTTAGGGAAATCTGGAAAAACCGCGATGTGGTGTTGAAGGGAGATCAGCTTTATATCTCAGAGAAAGAGGTAGGATTCTTTTCTTTGGCGTCTCATTTCTCTCCCCCCCCCCCCGCCATCCTCCCTCTGTTTTTCAGAAGCAAATTGAGCAGCCCAAGTGTTTATCCAACACCCCTTAGAAACCTGGGAGTCTCCATCCATGGTGTTTATGAACCCGCTTGTAATTTGCTCACTGGAGAATTTCAATGGGGAATTCTCTTTTCACTCTCTGGCTCTGCATTGTCCATTCAAGAGAGACCTGGGCTGGGTTTGTGTGTCGATTCTAACAGCCCCCCCCCCCCCCCGTGCCCTGGAGTCTCCCAGAGAAGTCTGGTGGGGAGACATTTTTCCAGCACCGAGACAGGGAATGATTTGCTTGGTGAATGTGAGGCTGCCCGTTTCTCCTTTCCCCATAGTGGATCAGCAACCTTCATGTATTTCCTTAAGTCTGCCCTCCCTTATAGAGTTCCACAGTGGCCTGGCTTGCAGCCTCGCACCCCGATCGGCTTCCAAATGGAAATAGCAGCCAGGTTAGGGTGCCAGATTGGCTGGTTGGGTTTTGGGTTCCAAGCCAGTCCCTTATCGCTGAGTTGTTTTTCCAAAGCAAGGGGCAGCGGGAAAATTTAATCACCTCTTTGCCATCTTGTTAGGGGAGAAGGTGGGCAAAGCCCCCCTCTCTCACCTTCCAACAGGCTGAGGGTTTGGCGCTTCAGGGATGGGGTGTAACTGGACAGGGCCTTGCGCTCTGGGGCTCTGGTTTCACAGCATGTTTGGATCAGGAAATCCACCCACCTGGGGGTTTTTTTTGTTTTTTTTTGGCGGCTTGTTTGTTTGGAACCAGATGTGTCTTTCCAAAGAAAATCTTGGGATTAATGGGGGCCACAAGACGCGAGGTGGTGTCAGGCCTTGTGGGGGTGAGAGGTGTGAATGAGGATGGATGGGGAGAAACAACAAAACTGGATTATGCAGTGGGGTGGGGGGGTGGACTGCGAGCTGCTGAACCAAACTGCAAACCAGGGGTGGGGAACCTTTTTTGGGTCGGGGGGCCGCAGACCCATAGGAAAAATCAGCCGGGGGCCGCACACAAGGGAGAAGCCAAAAAAAACCCCCAAACCCTCACTGATGTGGCCCTTGTCTGTGAAGGAGAAAGACCCTCCCCGCATCCCCCTCCTCCACCAGAGCCTAGGGGGGCCCAGGCTAACAGATGTAGGCGCAGGCTCCCCAAGGCTAGGAGGTGAGTCCTGAGCCTCGGGGGCCGGATCCAGGCAAACCGGGGGTTGCCGGGCTGAGGTTCCCCACCCCTGGTGTAAACCCTGCATATGGTGGAATTCATGTTAAGACACCTCTTTTTGCAGCACCCGTGCCCTCAGTCCCATCCCCTGGCACCAGTCACACCAGCAGCCCTGACTCCTGTGCATACAGCCAGCAAGAAGGACACGGCTGGAGCTTATTCCTGGGAAGTCAAATGATGGCTGGGAGTGAAGGGATCAAAAATGCACAGACAGAGAGGTAGATTAGCTACTGTAGCAAGATATTCTAGTTCATGGGTTCCCAAAGTGGGGTGTGTGCCCCCCTGGGGGGCATGAAGAAATTTCAGGGGGGGTGAAGGGTGACCCAGCCCCCCCCCCCCATCAAACCTCCCCCCAAGTTTTGCTGATATTTTTGTTTCTCAGCCTTGGTCAGTTCCTTTTTTTCTTTTTTTTTTTGCTCAACAAATTTTGCTGCTATTTTGGGGGTGGGCGGGAGCATGAGAGTTTCTCAAAAATCAAAACGGGGGTGTGATGCTGAAAAGTTTGGGAACCACTGTAGTTAGAAAGCCCCACACTGATCCTATGCTATAGAGACAGACCACTGTGGCTGTGGAGAGCTAGATGGTGGTACGAAATGCTTGGGAGCATGTTGCCTGCCCGGCGTGCTACCATTCCCCACCACTGCTCTTCAGTGGGGGGGGGGGCCCAGATTCAGGAAAAAGCGCGTTACCCCTGGCTAAACTTTTATCTACTTGTTCAACTCCAGCAGGCGGGAATGGAACTTACACACAGGCTTCCCTGTTTGCCTGAATCAGGGCCTAGCAGAGAAGTTCACTTTGCTGCACACAGGTCAAAGGGGAGCTGTTTGCTCCCCCACACCTCCCCCCGAATGCCACGAGCTGTTGGTGCCGGTTAGGCAGGGCCTGGGAACAGCTTCTATTATTGGCCAAGAACAATAATGGGAAATTCACAGCGTGCGGTGGCGATGACGCTGAAACTCCCTGGCAGATGTTTCCCGGCGTCGTCAGGAGGCTGTACGGTTCCCCAAGCAGATGCGGTAACATCACCGGGGCTGCTAACCAACAGCCTCATTTGGAGCTGTCTAAGTGGCCGAGTTGCGTGTGTGCATTTCCAGGCAGGAGGGCAGAAAGCCAGGGTTCGGGGGCCAGGACGGGGAGAGGGAGAGCCTGGGACCAGAAATGACAGGTGAAATCCTGGCTCTTCCAGATCTAATGGCCAGACTCCCATGGCTTTCACAGGGGCCAGGACATCACCCTAGTATGCTAGCCCTGGCGGGGAAGCAGGAACCTCCCCCAGTGACCTGACTGTAAACCGCGTTGTGTAACCTTCCCCCATTTGCAGGCGGGGAGACTGAAATAGCTGAGAGGCCCAGTGCACATGAGCCGCCAGGCCGGGTGCTTGTGAGCTTGGTGGTGGCCGTCCTGTCTGTGAGCTTGCTGCGTGGGGAAGGGGTTCCCTTTCCCTCTGCTCATTGACTGCAGTGGGGGTGTGGGTTTTACCCTGTGTATAGAACTCATGGGGTAGGCAGAGTTCCCCCCTTCCGACCTCCCCCATCCCATCCATGCCCCTGGAGCAGCAGGGGCAAATAGAGGGAGAAATTCCAACACCGCCCAGCAGATTAGCAGAGTGCCCACCGCTGATGGTGCATGAGGCAGGAGCCCTGTGGGGGCTGGAAGCCCAGCCAGGCAGGCTGCAGGAGGGCTGGCAGCCAAGAGCTCTGCCATGGGGGTCCAACTGGGCTGGCGGCAGGGTGGCTGGCATGCCAGGGGGTTCCAGCAAGGCTGGCGCAGCAGCGGGCTGCCAGCAGAGCCAGTAGCCCTGGTGTCGCAGCAGGCTGCTGGCAGGGCACAGGAGCAGGGCTAGGACCCCAGCGGGGCCAGCAGGGCAGCAGGGCCAGTGGTAGGGGGCGGAGCTAGCAGTGAGAGAACCAGCAGGGGAGCTGGCAGCCTGGCTGGGCTGATGGTTACAAGCCCAGCCGGGCTGATGGTTGGGGAGGAGCTGGCTGGGAGGCCGGCAACCAAGCCAGGAGCGGAGCTGAAATGAGCTGGAGAGCTGGTGGCAGGAGAGGCAGAAATAATCTCTCCTGCTTCGGCAAAATCCTTTGTTCAGGACCAGTCAGGTCCCAAGGGTGCCTGGGAGGTCAAACCTGTGTATAGTATATAGAGTTCTATAACCAAGTCATTCTCTGTATGAAATGTTAGTTGGCACTGACTTCACTAGTGCTTATGTAAAGAAAGGCAAATATGGAAGACCTCTGCATTCCCTCAAGGTTATGCATATGCCTGGTCAAGAACCACTCAACTAAATTATGTGAAGGCAAGTTGTTTGAGGTTCTCTGCTCTCTCTATCAGAACCACCTCAGCTTTCCCTGGGTTCAAGCACTGAGGCTATGTCTACACTGCGCATTGTGGCGCAAGAAGATATGCAAATGAGGCACGGCGATGAATATCGCCATGCCTTATTTGCATACCCTAATGAGCCGCTGTTTTTGCGGAAGGGGCTTTTGCACAAGGAGGAGCTGTCTACACTGCTCCTTCTTGCACAAAAAACCCCCTCTTGCTCAGGAGCCGTTCTTCCTGAAAATAAGCGGCAGAACGGCTCCTGCGCAAGAGGGGTTTTTTGCACAAGAAGGAGCAGTGTAGACAGCTCCTCCTTGCGCAAAAGCTCCTTCCGCAAAAATGGCAGCTCATTAGGCATGCAAATGAGGCGCGGTGATAGTCATCACCATGCCTCATTTGCATATCTTCTTGAGCAACAATGCGCAGTGTAGACGTAGCCTGAGAATACTGACAGACTGCATTGTTTATATCTGATGCAAAAGAGACAGAGATGTGGATGTCACCAGTGTACTGCTGACATGTAAGCCTGCATTGTTCTCCCCAGAAATCCCAATAGCTTCAGACAGATGTTGAACAACAGGGCATGTCTAGGATTGGCATAATTATAGAGATTTTTGCTTCAGGACAAAACCACCAGATTGCCACGCACTGTTACAACTCTCCGTCCCAATGTACTCTCATCATAGTGCGTCTGAATGTGGGAAGTTCCCCATCAAGACTACTTTTAGGATTTGCTAATGTTCTGCAACCTATTCTAAAAGGATGTGGGACAGACCTGTCAAAAGCAGGGGGCATGGAGAAATGTGAGATGTTTGGCATCCCTATCTATATAAGAGAAAAGAAAAGATACCTGGTTTCTGCATGTGAAGGGGAAACAAGAAAAGACAGAAAGTGGCTCTTCAGGACTGAAGTGAAGGATTTGTTAAGAAACTTTCTGATATGAACGTTAGAGAGGTTGATGCACAAAGGCTGTGCCTGTGCAGGTGAAGTTTAAGGGAGATTAGATGCAGCTCTGAACTGACATAGGGAGTTTTACAACTGAAGGTAGATACCTTATGTTAGGTCTTAGTGGAAGAGGAATAGGAACATTATCAAATTGAATGTTTTTGTCTTTTATTTCAGCTTCCTCCAATTCCAGTCTTGCTCCCACTCTTACTCAAAAAAAAAAAAAAAGTTGGCCAGGGAGGGAAAACTGTGTTATCCATTTCTTTACTACTCAGCTCTGAGCTACAGTACGCTAGAAGAAACAAGGGCATCTTCCACATAACTTTGTCCTTACAACCCCCATGAGAGAGTAAAATTAAGAACCTGGTTGATCCACAGTCAGAGCACCAAAGGGGACTCCAATTTTGGAAAGGCAGGAAATGCAGGGGGGGTTTTCTTGGAAAGCATGTAAAAATGATCAGTTCTGTCTATCCAGTGAAATTCCAAAGCGGACATTTTCCTTTCTTTCCAATTGTACTACAGGTTGAACCTCTTTAGTCCAGCACTCTCTGCTCCAGCAACATCCTTGGTCTGGCATGATTTTAATTAGCTGGATGTCCACTTACCATGGGTGTGGCCAAGTTTCCCGTGATGCCATAAAGTTTGTTTACAGACACCAGTCCTGGCTCTCAGCATTCTGTGCTGTTATTTAGTTCTAATATACTCCTAAATGTCTTCTAAGAACTCAGTAAGCAGTGGAAGTGTTGGTTATGCTGCTAGATAATACTAACTTCTGGCGGTCCAGCAAATTCTCTGGTTCGGCACCAATCAGGTTCCCAGGGTGCTGTACTAGAGAGGTACTACCTGTATCTAGGCATTTATCACTGTGACATTTGATCACCCAGGACAATTCCTGGGCTTCACTCCCCACAAAGTATGTTCATAATTGGCCTTACCATTTTTTTCCTCATAAGAAGTATGCAAGAGGATTTGAGGTGCTAACGTTTTTGGCTCATCTCACTTCACATTTATAGTTTTAAGCCCTTCCCACAGCTCTCAACTATGGCTACCCAAAGTAAATATTTCCCAGCCTTAGAAGTGCCAAGAGACTTTTTCATATGGAGTTTTTATGGATGATGGGGCTGGTGAAGAATCTGAGAGACAAGCACTCTGGCTCATCTTCAGCTTCAACTGTGGACTGCACTCATTTAAAAGAAGTGCTTTTAGTTTTGTTTGTATTTCATTTCCCTCCTGGCAAAAAACTTTTCAAACTTTTGAAGAATTCTGAGGATTCGCCTCTTTTTACACCCATCACCTTTCACTTTAAACTATTTCACCTTTGAGGAACCACATCACAGTCTCCACTCTGGACAGATGGGTTGCTATGGGAGGATGTGGTGCACTCCCTTCTCTGCCCTCGTGGTGCTGCCTTTGTTCCAGCATTTCCAGCTCTGCTGGGAGCATGAGAGGCTGGGTGAAATGCCTGGCTTTTTAAATGAAATTCTTCTATGTTCTCTAATGCGCTGGAAGGAAGTTGAAATAGGCTTGGGGTTTCAAAGCAAAGAACTCATTCCTTCTTGTAAAGTGAATTTAGTACTGGGGAAAGGTATGGGATTGACAGCCCTGAAGATTGCATTCCTTTATTTACCTACCAACCAAGAAAAGAAACACTTTGGCAGCATCAGTACAAACTTCATTACACTGCTCTAACCATGTGGCTCTACCCCGAGCCAGTGAGGTCACCTCTTGGGGTGAGTGGTAAGTTGGAAGGAGTCGAGGGTGTTCAAAAGCTCATTGAGTGTTTGGAGAGGTGTCTAGCACCTCACAGAACCAAGTCCTGTCTGTAATTGGTGAGAATGGTCTCTGCAATGTGAGCACTTATTCTCTAGGAACTCTGTTCCCTAGACTATCAACTCAGGGCACGTGAACCAATAAACAACCCAGCCAGGAGATGGCAAGGCAATTTCCAGTCAGGTTCCATCCTGGACTTGAGGAGGAGGAGGAAGATGTAGTTGTTAAAGTACTAGATTAGAATTTGTTGGGAATAAGTCTGGACATTCTGAATGCGGTGGAAACAAGTCAGAGGATTTATTACACGCACAGCGCTGATGGAGTGTCAACCAGGGGTTAAGCTGGAGCACACTGCTTAAGCAAAACATTACAATAGATTAAAAAGGGGGCTGATGGACAGAGGGGAAGCAATTTGATAGGTTCTAGCAGCAAGACAAAATGAGCACATAAGCCAATAAACTACGAAGGTTACACAGTATCTCCACCCATTGCCAAATAAACTCCTTATCTCTGATACAAGTAGTTTCCTTAACAAGCTAAATAAGCCAACATCAACAAACAGACAATTAAATGGCAACTTTTGTCTAGTTAAATTATGATATGTCTGTGAAGGGGTTATTGGCACCT
Organism: Pelochelys cantorii; assembly: GCA_032595735.1. Taxonomy (NCBI): domain Eukaryota; kingdom Metazoa; phylum Chordata; order Testudines; family Trionychidae; genus Pelochelys; species Pelochelys cantorii. The sequence goes on from CM064326.1 coordinate 244,747,935, forward strand.
TGCACTAATGTGATCCATGAGTTTATGGGCCCATTATCTAGGATTAAAGCAAAACATATTAGCAAGGTTGTGTTGGTATCAGTTGGTGCAGCCCCTTGGAATGTGGTTGCCAGGGCGACTGTGCCTTCCCAAGGTCCCTCTACTCAGGCTAACTGTCCATGCTGTTAAATTACAGGCCTGTCTCAAATTTAGGATTGAATAGGGGTTCTTAGCGAAATACCATGGACTGCCTCAGTTTACCCTACAGAATTCATGAGATCTGTGTGTAATTCCATTCCATGGTGAGCACTTGCTGGTCCCAGTGACATCAGCTGGAGTTGTAGGTGCTCATCACCTCTGAAAATCAGATCCATCATCTCTCTGCTCCTCAGTGCCCTCCATGTAAGAGGGGACTAATATTTCCCTATCTATTGCTTGAGATGCATTCAGATAACAATATGACAAGGTCGTATAAACAGATTTGAAGAAGTGACCTATATGTAAAAAAGCTCTGTATCTCATTACCAGCCCTTTATTTTTAATTCAATTCGATAACCCATTGACAAGAATGTGTAATTTAGTCCATTCCAATGGACATAATAGTGATTGTTTAAGGCTAATATCAGTTCAAAGGAAAAATTCTGAGACCCCCCTCAAATGGGAACCAGGTGAACACTGTGGGGAGACCACCTTAAAGTTGGGAACAAAACATCCCCAAAACAATTATATCTAAATCAATCAGAGAAAACAATGAGAATTGGCTATTTTTTTTCAGTTGCCTTGTTCAAGCTTATTCAAGGCCAGATCCTGAGAAATCCACAAATCTGCCATGGCAGAGAAAATGGAGAAATGGTCCACAAGGTGAGGGCACCATCTCTTCTCCCACTAGTCAACAGAGTAGCATATTGTCCTTTTAGATGAATCATCACTCAGTCTACAAATGTCTCTCTGGAGCAGCAGCACATTCTAGCGAGGGATCTCTAATTCTATTCTATTCTATTCTATTCTATTCTAGTTCTTGTATTGTACCAATCATTATGGCATCTGAGTATCTTGTTCAGCAATGACCCCTCTAGAGTGATGCTGATGGTCTCCCCTGTCTAGGATTCCTTGACTAAGAGGACAGAGGTGCTACCTAATCATTGTGGTGACTACTATTAAGATGGAATCTTGACTGCTGGAAGTACTTCACTCTCTGAATTCATGGGAGTTGATTAAAATTTAATCTCAGGCTATCACGTGAAACCTGAGTCTATCTGAGCCACTGCTAGCAAAACGTGGCAGAGGTTAATAGGATATTGAGTAAAGAGGGAAGAGAAAATGGAAAAGAGATTTTTTTCTTTCTTCCTGTTTGAGTGAGAAAGAAAGAAAGAAAGAAAGCTATGAGAAGAGGGAGAAAGGAGAGGAAGAAAAAAGAAAAATGAGAAAAGAAAGAGGGGAGAGAGACACAGAGGAGAATAAGATAGTATACAAGGGCCTAATCCCAAGAGGTGCTGAGAACTTTCTGCAAAAAGCAGATTCGCATTCAGCTCCCACTGAAGATAAATGACATTGGAGGTACTCAGCAGCTTCCAAGATTGAGTCTTAGGACAGACAGACAGAAAAGGACAGACATTGTAGCACATATTTGCTGTCCTACTCCATACCCTCACTTTAACACCAGTGGAATTTACTATGCTGCTACACTCCCTTATCCCCATTAAAATCTTCTTGCCCACTTTATAAAGAAATTATTCTGAAGGTTTTCTTTCTGTGTGTGTCTCCCCCAATGACTGGTGGAATATTATGCAATGCCAGCCCAAGAATAATGCCATCATAAAGCATTCAGAGCAGCAGGTTTGATAAATGGCTGGAAAGGAAAAGGCTGGAGGCAGAAGGATGATATCTTTGCTTTATCAGCACCTCAGGGCTCTGTTCAAACATCCTCATTCCACAGGACCCAGCATTAAACATTTTAATTTAAGATTTTTGAAAAGCGTATTCTTATTTTGGAAAAAAAAGTCTATTTAATACAAGAGAGGCGAGGGGGGGGGGCGGAGAGAAGAAAGGTGAAGGAAAAGGAGGGGGAAAGTATAGAAATATATTAAATACAGCGAAAAAGCCTCATGGAGAAATTTTGATTTTTGAAGTTTACTCATCTATTAACATTTAAATTGAAAGGCGTAGCTTCCAAACTCCACACAGGAAACCAGAAAATCTGCATTTAAATAGATACCATTTAAAAGGGGAAACGATATATCAGCACTGAATGCTTCTCCATTTTCTCGAAAAGAACTCACCCTATAAACGATTATTAATTCTTTTCAAACAAGAGAAACGGGAAGTATATTAACATACTACTTGGGATGAAGAGGAGAGGGATGGATGGCTGCTTAATTGCCAAAGACCCATGTTTTGATCTCTGATGTTCCATGTAGGAGGATTTTAGATTCTATAGAACAGCAGAATGTTCTGGTGGTTTGAGCATGGGACTGGAAATCAAGAGACATGGGCTGTATTCCCCATGTTGGGGCTGACTTTAGAACACTTACTCCTAATAAATAGCACTCACAAACAGTTCCATTGAATTCAATAAGCCTGCTTCCTTTGGGCTGCTGAATTGGACCCTTTTCAAGTTCACATAACCTCTCCATGCCTCAATTTCCCCATTGAACATGGGGATGATAGTTACCTACTTTTGTAAAGCACATTCTGCTCCTCTGCTGAGAGGTGTTGTATTAACTGGGAAAGGATCTGGCAATGGACAAGTCAAAGTGGCTTTGGGAGACCAGGCTAGGTTAGTTCTGAGTTGTATCAAACGGCGTGAAGGTGAGGAATATTTCTGCCTCACACATCCCTTTCCCTTGCCTCTTGCACTTTGACTCCTCCCTGTCAAAAGTGACTCACTCAGTGAACATCAGACCTACATGCCAGTTCTTCACCGCTGATATAAAGCCTCAGGCTCCTTCATCTTAGGTTTCTGACTTGCATATAGAAAGAAGGGAAAGTGCAGGAAAGGGGGTGTTTCTGCCTCTTGTGAGAAGGGGCTTTTCACCTACTTTCTCTGCAATCTGCCTCAGAATCCCCTTTTGGTTTTTATCCCGAGTGATGAAATTAAATTTCACCTACTAGCACCATTCAAAGAGCAACAAAAGGCCACCTGCGTTTGGTGTTCGCTCTAATTCCACTACACAATGGGCTTCATCTCCACTAGAGAATCCCCGGGACAATCCAATTATTAATATTCATTCCCTTTTTTCCGCCTCATTTTCAAAATCATTCCTACAGAAAAGGGTAGACATACATTCTATCCCCTAGCAGCACATTATCAGCAACCCCGAGGGCCATCACTGCCATATCAAAAAAGGGATAAGCAGAGACAAGCTAGGAATGGATGCCCTCATAGGATTGGTAATGGACTCTGGTGTCTTTCACCTCTAGGTCACTCACTGGTTTGAGGAAACCATCATGTGAGGGCTGTTCAGTGGCTAATGTGAAAAAAGCTGTGGGGCCTCCTTAAAATTGCTAATAGACAACCGTCCACACCACACTTTGGCAAATTTACCAGAGTGATCTAGGTGCAGAAACTCAATGGCCACTCAAAAATGACTGAAGTGTGGTATTGGTTTGCATATGGGAAATCACATTGCTCCCGCCTGGTCTGTGGACAAACTGGGCCCTTTAGTTTCTACAGCTTTCAGCTGGACAGTTTACTCTGAAAGAAACAAAAATGTACAATGCCAAAGGACAAAAGTAGGGATGGTGGAAGAGGAAGGATGGTTTATTGGGTGAGTTAGTAGTCTGTAATTTTGAAGATCCAGGTTCAATTTCCTGCTTTCCCAAGTCATTCAGGGTACGTCTACACCTGCAGAGGTTTTTTTTCCGGAAAAATGGCCATTTTTCCGAAAAAACTTCACTTATGTTGACACTGCAATCGCGTTTTTTTGAAAAAAAATTGAAAGAACATTGGTAAACCTCTATCTATGAGGAAGAAGCCTTTTTCCAAAAGAGCTCTTTCAGAAAAAGCCGTGTGTAGACAGGGAAAAGGGAGTTCTTTTGAAATTAGAGGAAAAAGCACAGGTGCCCTGGTGGTGACTCCGTCCATAGTAATCACAGTTTAAAAGCGAGATAGCGTCCATTCACTGTGGACACTATCTTTTGAAAAAGCAGATTGCTTTTTCGATGCGCTTTGGCAGTGTGGACGCTCTCTTTCAGAAGAAGTTTTTTCGGAAGATCTCTTCCAGAAAAGCTTCTTCCGAAAGAAGCCTGCAGTCTAGACATAGCCCCAGTTCCTCTGTGCTTCAGTTTTAATATTTAAATGGGGATAGTTTCTATCTCAGCATAGAATAAATACATTAAATACTGCGAGGTGCTCAGATACTAATGGAACAAGGGCCAAAGAAATAATTTAACTAAATGTAAAGCTTGTTGTAAACTGCAGTAAGATATGTGGGGGCATCCACTGATTTTCATTGCTGACGTCTTGCATAGTTCTATTCTGTCTAATTCAATCTAAAGCGGCACATAAAGGAAAATAAGTAAGACACCAGAAAGATGTCATCTCTGTACACAGAGATGAGCAGGGTCCAAACACCTGCAATCTTTGGGTGTGTTCAAATTCTGATCCTTGACTGAGTTTTGTAATTGTTTATGATGGGCCAGACTAAAACCCTGAATCCAATGCCTTCAAATTTCAGGGGTGATGAAATCTAGGCCCTGACCAGGACCTGAATTTTGCAGGTAAAGCCCATTTCTAATTTCTATTCAGAAATGGCTCGTCTAATTGCAGCATGTGAATTGTAGCTCTTTACTTCATCTGTGCCTGACTTCACCTGCTCAGCCTCATTGGCTCTCAATATGAAAAGGCTCTGTATTTCCAGCAGCACCCACCAAGGATTTTTGCTATGCAGATGGCAAAGCGTTTCTGAATGTATAGGTGATAAGAAAACAATGTGCAGTTTGAGAAGCAGGTGCCTGGGAAATGGATTCCCTTTTGCCCTTCCCTCCCCTTCTCCAAAACCCAATCATTTCCCTGTTAATAAACTCACTGACTACAGTGTGGCACTACCCTTTCGCAATTGACGCCAGTGACATTTTGACAGGTCTACATATGGGCCTACCGAAAGCAGAAGGAATATAAATTTGCAACATGGTGAAAGCTAAGTCAGGCGCCAAAGCTGCTAGAGGGAAGGAGGAGAGGAACAGCTAACCATCCAAACAAAAAACCCTGCACAGATGTTACATTGAGTGAAAATGAAAAGAATACTGCCGTCCTCACAGCTGTATTCGCCCCAGCAAATACATGCTCAGAAAGCAAGCCTTAGGCTCCTGGCAAGCCCAGCATAGCCAGAGATGCCTTCCAATTGTCTCTTCTCAGAGGGGACTGGCAAATTTAGGGGCACTTTCTTATCGGAAGAAATAAGACAAAATGTTCACAGGGTACCAGATTGATGCTGCTTGCCAGCATGCCATATGATAAGAGAGTTGCTCTTTTAGGGGATTCTGACAGTATTTCAATCTGACCAACAACAGAAAAATAGTAAGTTTATAACACAACTAGAAGATTTACCTTGCATTGCTCAAGTTCTTAACTTAATTAATTTCTGGTTTTTAGAAGCAAAAAACCCCAGCTCTCTCTCACCACAGCAGCTTGGGGCCAAGTGAGAGGCACCTTTTCATAGCCACTTTAGCTCCACAGGGCACAGCCGGGGGAGGGGTGCATGTCCCCCAGCTGGGGCAGGTCCAGGTTCATCTGCCTCCTGTGTTCCCGAGCCAGATTGAGGAATGGAACAAACTGTGTACTTTCCCCTTGGTCCCTGCACCGCGGGGAGGAGGGAAGGGACTCCCTAAAGGGCACGAGGGGTGCAGTTTGGAAGGCTTGGGGCTAGGGCAGTCCCAGGGGAAGGTGTCATGAATCCAGCAAGCCCCTTTGACCTGCCTAGTAATTCGGGTTTTTTTCTGTATGGTTTTATGAAAAGCAATCCTATTCCAGGCACATCCCATTTTCCTGGCACAACCAAATGCTTACCCTGCTTTAAGTTATGCTAAGAGGAAACTGAATACAAAGGCTGTGTCTACACTACAAAGAAAAGTCGGAAAAAGATATTCAAATTGCTAACCGCAATTTGCATATCTTTTTCCACTTTTCTTCCAAAAGAGGCTTTTCCGACATTTGTCCAGTCTACACAGGGCCAAATGTTGGGGAAAAAACCCTCTTTCGGAACATCCTTTCTTCCTCGTAGAATGAGGTTTACAGGGATGCCGAAAAAACACATCTGCTTTTCCGATTTTTTTTTTTTTGGAAAAGCAGACGCATTCCTTGGACATGGCAGAGCTTTTCTGGGATACTTCCAGTATCCCAGAAAAGCGCTGTAGTCTAGATGTACCCAAAATTTGGTAGTCCTAGTTCTTACCATTTAGGAGGAGTTCTTGAACAATCAGACAGAGAGAGACACAGACAGACAAACTCTCTCAAATATATAATAGATACTAGTCTATTGGAGCTTGGAAGGTAGCTTTGGATAGTACATCACAGAGGCTAGGTCTACACTATCGGGTTTTTTTTATTGCTTTTCCGGAAGAGGCTTTTCCACCATTTGGCCCAGTCTTGATGGGGCCAACAGGTGGAAAAGCCTCCTCTTTCGGCAGAGCCCTTATCCCTCGTAGAACAAGGTATACAGGGCTCCCTGAAAGAGCTCATTTGCTCTTCTGCAAAAAAAATGCAGAAGAGCAAACGTGTTCCTTGGGCGTGGCGGAGTTTTTCTGAGATACCTCCGTTATCCCGGAAAACCCATCGCAGTGTAAACGTACCCTAACATGTCAGAAGAATAGCTGAAGGCCAATAAGGATGATAAAATCATCTAGTCTGACATATTGAGCATCACAAGCTATGACATTTCATCCGGTTACCCCATACTGAGCTAATATCTTGTTTGGCTAACGCAGAACTCCCAGAAAGACATCCACTGGCTTGATTTAGAAACATCAAGAGATGGAGAATTCACTACTCCCTTTGGTATTTTGTTTCAACAATTCTCACAGGTTAAAAAAAAAAATGTGGCTCATTTCTAGTTTGAATTTGTCTGGTTTCTCCTTCCAGCCCTTGGTCCTTGTTTTGCCTTTCTCTGTCAGATGAAAGAGCCCTTTAGTACCTGCTATTTTTTCCCCCATGAAGGTACTTGTGACGGGGTGTGGTCATAGACGACCCCTCAGGGGTGCCTCCTGGGGTGCTGACACGGCCACTGCCACTTGCCTTCCTGCTCTCTGAGGCTCCTCACTGCCGGGTCCTGCTGGGCCAGCTCCGCTGGTCTCTCCCAGCCAAGGCCCCGAGCTGAGGTCCCTGCCCCCACCAAGAAGCAGTACAGACACTGAACCACTTCAGGTCCAAGGAGAGTGCAGTTTAGGGCCCAGCCTCCTGAGAGAGCACTCCCCAGATGGGATCAAACCCCAAAGAATTAGGTAAACCCCCTTTAGCAATGGAAGGGGGAATGTGCACACTGGTTGCCCCCCCCAAGTAACAATTGCTTACACTGGGTTTGATAGAAAATAAAAATGGTTTTATTAAGTTGAAGCAGTAGGATTTAAGTAGTAATAAGAGAAAGTAGGCAGAGCAAAGTAGGTTACAAATCAAAAGAAACAAAACTGCTTGGCTAATTCTCCACTGAAACCTCAGTGCAAACTTAAACTCACCCTAGAACAGTGGTCACCAACCAGTAGATCGGGATCTACTGGTAGATCTTGGAGCCTCTGACAGGTGATCCTGACAGGTTTGGCCAGGAGTCTATCTAGTGCCAGAACTTCAGCTGCCTCTCCCCACACTGCTGCGCAGCTCTTGCCCTCTGCTTGGAGCTGTCCCCTCCGGAGCCTCCTGCTTGCTGGGCAGGGGAGAGAGAGGAGGGTGCTGATGTCAGGGTGCCCCCCCCACTATGTATCCCATCTCCACAAAGCAGAGAGGGGACACAATAGGGCTGGGATTGAGGGAGTTTGCTGTCTGCTTTTGGGAGTGATGCAGGGCCATGGCAAGGGTGAGCCTACCTTAGCCCCACTGCACTACCACCTAGGAGGCACCTGAGGTCAGCTGGAGCCCACATCCCGAAACCCTACCCCAGTCATGAACCCCCTCCAGCACCCCAAGCCCCTGCCCTAGCTCTGAGCACCCCTGCATCCCAACACCTTCCCAGAGCCTGCACCTAGAATACCCTCCATCACCCCAACTGCCTGCCCCAAGCTCAGCTCAGAGCCCCCCTCACACTCCAGATCCCTTAATCCAAGACCAGAGTCTGCACCCCAACCCACAGCCCCAGCCTGGTGAAAGTGGGGGAGGGAGGGAGGATGGAGTGAGCAGGAGTGGGGCCTTGGAGAAGGGGCACAAAGGAGGCGAGACAAGGGTATTTGGGTATGAGGTAGATCTTTGATTGCACTTAAATTCAAAAAGTGATCTCATGCTTAAAAAGGTTGGAGACCACTGCCCTAGAACCTCTTTTCCAGCTGCCATTCTAAACCAGGGCTCTCTTCCACCCCTGGGGTCCCTAGCCCCTTCCTTCAGGTGCAGCCCCAGCAAAAAGGCCCAGGCCTCTGCTTTCCTATTCCTTTTGTTAAGGATTGAGGCCACTCCCTACCAATCACTGCTCAGGCTGAAGGACAAAAGAGATAATTTAACAGTTGAGGGTAACACCCTCCATGTCTCTCATTCATACATTTGAAACTTACAAATTATTCCCCACCTCCTGTGTCTAATTTTACACACACAAATGATACATACAACAGAGTAAGATAAAGAGAACCAGTGGATCATGACATGAAGATTGATGGGTTACACAAAATGATTCGCCCAAAACACTTTTGAGATATGTATATTCATGTCCATGAGTCCAGTTCATAAAGCATGGGGGGGGAGGGTCCGTCACAGTACTAATAGACTGGAATCAAGTCACCTCAGTATTTTTTCTGATACACTAAACAAGGACTTGTCTATATGGGGAAGTAATTGGAAATAAGTTAGGGTATACGTTTACAGTGCAACAGTTACTCTGCTCTAGCACCTTGTGTGGACACTCTCATTCTGCACTAAACATGCCTTTTCCCACTTTACCTCACACTACTTCTAAAATGGATTAAGTTGTATCACAACAGCTATACTGGGCTATTTCCCAGCATGGACAAGCTTCAAGTCTCTCATTGTGAGGCATTATCTCCTGCCTACAAATCATTTTTGTGGCTCCCTTCTGCATCCTCTCCAATTTTTCAGTATCCGTTTGAAGATATGGATGGCAGAACTATACACAGTATTTCAGTATAAGTCTCATCATTGCTGGATGCCAGGATAAAATCACCTCGCTCCTCCTACTTCCTCCTTTCTTTATACATCCCAGGATTGCATGGGCATTTTTGCCACCACATTGCACTGGTTGTTCACATTCAGTTGCGTGTGCACTGAGACCCCTAAATTCTTTTCAGAGTCACTGCTTTCCACGACACAGACCCCCACTCCATAGGCATGGCCTGCATTCCTTGTTCCTAGAAGTATAACTTTGTGTGAGGCTGCATTAAAACACCTGTTGTTCAAACAGGCCCAGCTTACTGGGCAATCTGTTTCTCTCTGTATGGCAGCCCTGTCCTCATCATTTACCAGCCTGACAACCTTTGCGTCATCCCCCCAGAGTCAGAATGCTAGTGTCAGCAGGCATTTTTCCCACTTTGTCAGAAAAGTTAGGTGACACAGTGGTAAAACATGGGAGCCCGGTCTACCTTAGTGCTCCCTTAGCTGGAGAAACTCAGCTGAGCATTGGTACAACAGTGGGATATATCTTGAAGAATGGTAAGCAATTAGCAAATCTTTTTCAGCAGCTTTGCACAGGGTTGCAACCCCTGTTCACAGAATATACCAAATGAAAGACCTGCATCTTTACAAAGCCTCCTGGAACCTGCTACTCTGTTACAGAACCCTTTAAGAAAACCTCAGGGTGCTGCAGGAAGAGTTATTGATGACTCAGAAGGCAGCCCTCTGCCCTTTGGAGTCAGCATTGATCAAATGGCCTAGTATGGTGGCATGAGGCATTAAAGGCAGGTGCTGACTTTTGGATAGGAAACAAAATAGATATTGAAGTTCCTACTACACATTCTACAAGTCTACGAGAATGTTAGCATGTTTGTCCTGGCTAAATTCCCACTTTAGGTAACATTCTGTCTAACTGAAAAAAAAATCCCCCATTTACCTTCTCACACATTGTGTTTTTCACTTTCTGTCCTGGACTCTTCTGTACTGCTGCTGCTGTCTATTAGCCACCAGGAAGGGAAGTTCCTATGCACAGTCTCTAAAGTTTGTAGTGTTCTGTGATCTTCGGACAAAAGATGCTCTCTAAAAAAATCAATACGCTACACTCAGCACCTCCTCAATCAATCAGAATTCAGGGCTTGCTGGAGTTCTACAGCATGTAAGAAGTGGTGAAAGAGTAGACAGCTATAAGTGTTGCTGAACCTGAATGTGACATTAATTTATGCATGTACGATGCTCATGCCACCTGGAATTTGTGTACAACTCTAAAATATCCTATACAGCACCAATACTTTATAATCACACTTAATGATTCTGGCATAATCTACCATGCTACATGCCCTCTAGTTTTCCTGAGAGGAAAGAAGTTATCTTACTATTCATGGAGTCAGATTCCATTCTCCGTCACACATGTGAAAATCTGGAGTAACTCCACTGAGATGCTATTTAATGTGTAATTACTCACTCTGTGTATAGTAATGGCCTGATAGTTAAATGGTCAATAAATGGTCTACATGACTATAAAGTGTGTGATTGATTTTTGTACCCTGGAACAAAGTGTTAATTAGTTTAACAATTTACAGATACAGAGATAGCCGTGGAGCAGGTCATATGTTCTTCCGACAGCAGCACCTAAGATGATTTCTAGTGGCAGAGGGGGATGGCACAGTGGGTCAACTCAGAAGTCACAAAGTTCACCAGAGCACTTTTCTTTCTTCATTTCCCTCGAAGACGTGAGCCCAAGATTCTGATCCAGATTGTTAGATGTAGCCAGAGGGTACAGAACACAAATTGGAAGTGGTGTGCAAAGGTATTTGCAAGTTCTCCTTTACATTCTCCTGGATCCTGCTGCTGCTACCTATAGGTCTTTCTCCATGCGCTGTCAGAACAGCCTCAGGTCTGCTCTAACTTGCACCAAACTGCAATGGCCAAAATGAGCTAAAGCCCAGCGTTGGCACAGCATTTGGTGTGTTCTGACCATGCACCCTTTCTTCAGTCATCTCTCCCCCTCCCACCCTAATTATGAAGGCAGCAGGGGGAGTAAGAAGAATAAGAGATCCTGCACTGGCTATACATCACAGGAAGATCACCCTTACAGTGTTATGAGCCTTATTGGCTTGGCCAGACAATGCAGGTTTTTGGCACAAAATGACCTCACTACAAAAGGTTCATGCCCTCAGGCTTTCCACAGTGTGACTGCAAAAAATAGCAGAGGAACACAATGCTTCACTGGAGGCATATGTAGCGCTGCTTACTGATGTGGCTCTGTCAGTCTGTCTGCCTAACCCTCTAATTTTCTTTGTAGATGTTTATATTGCACCCATCCCAGCAGTATCTGTGGGGTAACAGAACAGTGATGTTTTTTTTCCAGCCATTAATAAGGCGTTGGCAGGTAAGCGAAGGAAGAACAAGTTTTGAAATACAGGTTGAACCTCTCTAGTCCAGCACTTCTCTAGTCCATCAACATCCATGGTCCAGCATGATTTTAGTTAGCTGGATGTGTACTTACTAGGGGGTGACTGCGTTTTCTGCAGTCTCATACAGCCATCAGTCCTGGCTCTTGGTGTTCTGTGTTGTTATTTACCTCTAATTTACCCCTAAAGGTCTTGTAAGAGCCCAGCAACAAGTGGAAGTGTTGGAAATGTTGCTAGACAATATTGACCTCCTGTGGTTTGACAAATTTCCTGGTTTGACACCAATCAGGTCCTGAGGGTGCTGGACTAGAGAGGTTCAGCCTATATTTTATTTCCAGAATGACTTATGATTATGTTTTGTCTAACCCCTGAGTTATTCCAGTAATGTCAGATCTAAAAATCCTTGTAAGATTTTTTTCTTTTTTTACAGCTCAGCTTTATTGGGTGTTTCATTCTATTCCTAATGTTTTACCGGGTCCCTCCTAGGCCACTGTGCTGGCTGAAGCTGTGAAGGGTACATTGGAAGGGGGAGAAAAGAGGGGAAAGGAAATGTCCTTTGTGGATTGCTAACACTCTGGTACATTCCTTGGTTTGGAGATCCCCCAATTCTGTTAACCCATTTGACAGCACAAGGCAACAGGAAACAGCAAGAGGGAATGAAAAGATTGCAGTGGTATCTGTTCCCTCTGCATAGCAAAACAATTGGCTCATCTCACGCAGAGCAGGAGAGAGGTACTATGAATGCACGGATGGCAAATGAAGGCAGACATATTTTGATTGGGGATGAGCTGTTTTCCTCCTGGATGGTGTGTGTGATATGAGAAAAATCTCCAGCACACGCACTGTACTGGGAAAGCAAATATATACAGGTGCTGGAATTCACTCACCTCTGCTGCACTCTATTAGGACACAATAATGATTTATCTTCTTCTTCCCTTGCTCGTTAGCAGGGGGAGCAGAAGGCAGATGGGCAGTAATGTGTCCATTAAAATTGTCTCGCCCGTCAAACACTTGGTGAGCACAAGAATGGAGTCATTATAGCAGAGCCTAGTGGGCTCATTCTCCTTTTTTAACTCCTGTCCATCCACACAGAGAACTGGACACCCATCTATATAAGCTGATGCAGACAACTGGGACAGGCTATATTCAACCTGTCCCCGCTCTCTCCCTCCAGCTCCCTGTCCTTCTTACTTTCTCCCTTTCATCCATTTCTGTATCTTTGTCTCCCGCATAGCTCCTTTTTGTGGCCCTATGCCTTTTCTCTTTCTCTCTCATCCATCTTCACTCTCTTTATTGTTTCCACCACCCTGCCCTTCTCCTTCATACTTGCCCCTCACTCTCTATTCTTCCTCCTCGACCTTATGATTTCCCTCCCCTCTACTTTCTCTCTCTCTTGGTATAGCACATACATATAAACATCCTCCTGATCACTTATAACATCTCATCTCTCTGAGGATCAGTAGTCAGATAGCAGAGGCTATAAATGGCCAAGAGAAGGAATTAAATAGGCCTAATGCCACTTATGATCACTTCTTACGATTGCTGTTGACACCATGCAATAACCATACGAGAAAGCTCATCACCTAATAAACCATCTTGTTACTCTTTAAAGTGCTGCATAGTCCTGTCTTTTGTTTCAGCTAGACCAGACTAACACGGCTGCATCTCTATCACCATACTAATGTTTGTGGTCTCAGAGTAGATTCAATTTAAAAAAAAAACACCCACATTATTTCCTTCCCTTGTGTGGCATCACTACACAGCTGAGTTAAGGTTGTTTGGGTGCCTTTAACTGTGCATGTCTTGCTGGGACCAGTCCTATTCAACATATTCATAAATGATCTGGAAAAAGGCATAAACAGTGAGGTGGCTAAACTTGCAAATGATACAAAACTACTTGAGATAATTGAGTCCCAGACATACTGTGAAGAGCTACCAAAGAATCTCTCAAAACTGAGTGACTGGGCAACAAAATGTCAGATGAAATGTAATGTTGATAAATGCAAAGTCATGCACATTGGAAACCATAATCCCAACTATCCATATAAAATGATGGGGTCTAAATGAGCTGTTACCACTTAAGAAAGATCTTGGAGTCACTGTAGATAGTTCTCTGAAACATCCATTCAATGTGCAGCGGCAGATAAAAAAAGTGAACAGAATGTTGGGAATCATTAAGAAAGAGATAGATAATAAGACAGAAAATATCACGTTGTCTCTCTATAAATCCATGTTACAGCCACATCTTGAATACCGTGTGCAGATGTGGTTACCTCATCTCAAAAAGATGTATTGGAATCAGAAAACATTAAGAAAAGGCCAACAAAAATGATTATGGGTATGGAACAGCTGCCATATGAGGAGAGATTAATAAGACTGGGACTTTTCAGCTTGGAAAGAGGGGGGGATATGATTGAGGTCTATAAAATCATGACTGGTATGGAGAAAGTAAATAAGAAAGGGTTATTTACTCCTTTTCATAACACAAAAGATAGGAATCATCAAATGAAAATAATAGGCAGCAGATTTAAAACAAACAAAATAAAGGAATTTTTTACACAGTGTCATCCCATGGAACTCCTTGCCAGAGGATGTTGTGAAGGCCAAAACTATAACAGAGTTCAAAAAAGAATTAGACACATTCATGGAGGATGGGCTCATCAATGGCTATTAGTCAGGATTGGTGGGGATGGAGTCCCTAGCCTCTGGTTATCAAAAGGTATAAACAGAAGGAATTGGATCACTTGGTGATTACCTGTTCTGTTCATTCCCTCAAAAGTACCTGTCATTGGTCACCCTGAGAAGAGAGGATACTGGGCTAGATGGCTTTGCATGTTGGCTTTTCTTATGTTCTTAACTGTCAATTTATACTGCCTTGCTATAGGATAATGTCAATATCCTTCAAAGGTTTTTCACCTGTAAATTACTGATACATAATCTCAACTTTCACTCCTAGATTTCTTTGTTGGAGAATTGTCTTAGTTTTTTCAAAGAATTAAAATATCTCACATGAAAACTTACAAGAAAGTAAAAGAGAATGCTACCATGTGACACTTCTAATGGTCAAGTACGTAGTTCTAACAGTTCAGAAGAACCCAAAAGCAGCGGGGAGGGAGGGGAGGCAGACAGGTGAGGTGGGTTTACAGCTGTTTTGCATCACTGAAGCAGTGAAGGGCAGTGAAAGCATACTGATGAATTTTCTCTTTAAGTTGCAATTGACTTGTGGGTTAAGATGGCTATATTAGTGAGACCAGCACCTTGTGCAGGTGTACATGGGCTAAGTCAAAACCCTAAATTCAAATGTCTGTCATTTAAGGGCTGTCCCTGCATCCTGCCTCAGTTCCACAGCGGTGCCTCAATGTACAGTGAACTAAGACACCATTACCAGCTCAAAGAGCACAGACAACTGGGATAAGTAGTCTGTCAAAGAAAACTCTTGACACATGGTGTCCAGTATCCCTACTGCCACTTAATCATTGCAACATGTAGCACTATTGCATGCAGATTAGCTGTAGAAGAAGGGTGGTAATTGAGTTACTTATGACGTCACAATGGCACCGCCCAACAATTATCTGAGCCATAGACCTGAGTCTGTCAGAAACCTATATAACCACAGCAATTAGATACAATGATCATTAATAACTTTCCTAAATTACAACTTAATGTCTTCATATATAGTATTATGTGCAAGATTTCAATTAATTTAAACTATATGGGAATTTTGAAGTGTCTGCATTATGCCATGGTTAAGATAATTTGAGACAAGCAAAAGACTGACACAGATGCTAAATTTCTCCAAGGATCTCTTTTAAATTAATTTTTAACTCAAATTAATTATCAGATTTATTTAGACTACAGAAAATTAATTCTGTAGTCAAAAAGTAATTGTGGTAAGTTTGGGGATGATACATAAAGGGGTCATTTTGTGAAGCACTCATCTCTTAGGGAGGGTGGTGACGAAGGGCTGATATTTCTCCGGAAAGAACCTGCCCTCAGAGATTGATTGCCCTTACCAATTTCATCAGAGGTAATAGATATGGTGCCATCAGTATGTGCAGTGTGTCCTTGTACGTCACTTTACTGAATAGAGAAAATACCTTGAATACTGCAGACAGTGAGATTATCTAGTAGCAAATACTTAGCTTTGTTAAGCAATCAACAAGCTTTTAAGCCCTCCCCCCATCTCCAGCAGGGTTGTCTTTCAAAATACCTAGAAACAGCAAAAATATGCAAAAAATAAATCGGAACTCTGCAAACAGATTGAAGCAGTTTATAGTAAATTAATCAGTGCCAGCGGGGTTGATTCTTAGATATGTTATCTCTGGAGCATAGTCTTTCTTCTGTGGATAGGCAGCACACTGGAGGCTCAACTCTTGGTAGGGGGTTAGGTGGCTTGTGTTGCCTTCTAGTGACCTCTCTGGCCGGTAGGGTTGCCAGCTGGTTTCAACAAAAATACCGGACACACGTGACATTACATCACAATCTACATTACATCTTATTTAGAAAATACCGGACATTTATATTTTCTCAATTTTTTTCCCGAACAGAAATCTCAAATATTGGACTGTCCGGTTCAAAACCAGACACCTGGCAACCCTACTGGCCAGTCTCAGTGTTATTTGCATGTTGCAAGAGATGGTCTTTGGTAGCAGGTTCAAGGGGTAGCAGGGAAGTAAAGACAGGAAAGGTGAAAATACAGAAAATGCACCATCTCCAACTCCCAATCTCCCAAACCCCCTTGAAACCAAAGCTTAATGTCCTCAGCTGAGCACTAACAGGAACCAAGCCCCACAACAGGTATTCACTGATACCTTTTGTTTCTTCAGAGCTGTTCACTCTGCCGTGGGTAAGAGAATAGGACTAGTTCAGCACATCAGGAACATAACCAAATTCCAACCCAGAGCTGACCTGTGACTGCCCTAGGAGAGCACTGTAAACCTTTGTTTGCCTTAGTTGCTAGACAGAAGAATATCTAAGGGGCGAGTTATTAAATGGCACAAAGAGGAGAAGAATCTATCCTGGATTTCAATACCTACTTGCCTTTCACTTTGAGCAGAGCTTCCGAAAAACACTGCAAAGTGATTATCATTACAATTCTTACTCCCCTTTTCCCACCCATTCCCCTCTACCAAGGACTGGGAAGAAACAGAGCAAATCCCTGTCACTGCAGTTCCTACTGATTTGTACTAATGTGCAAGTAAGCCTATGGGAGAGACACAATTCCCTACTGCTGAGTTAGAGGAGCTGCAGCAGCAGGGTTAGATGGGGTGGTACCAGAGTGATTGCCTTTCAGTGTTTTCTGTTTCTCTGGAACTGGAGGGAGCCAAGAATCCCCATGCTAGGTAAATCTGGAGGTAAAAAGAGCAGGGACCTGGTTTGAATCAGTTTAGTGATATAAAGCCACATTGTGTTAATTAAGGGAATTGTGATTTGCCAATGAAATCCCAGCAGGGAGTCTGCCTGCCTGATCAAAGACTCAGCTTTCTGATGGAATCTTAAGTGCACGAGCCATGAAATTACTTTGCAAAACGGGAACATGCAGCACAAAGAGCAAGAGGAGAAGGGGAGGAGGGAAGGATGGAGAGTATGTCTTGAAGTGATTCTGTTGAGAGCTTTCATTCTCCTCCTCTGAATAAAATTGCAGTGGGGTAGACCAGAGGGAGAATTCACAGAGACCAGCCAGTTAGCTCCGTCATCATTTAAAATCACCACCTCATCAAATTGGTACATTTTCTCAAGTTTTTTCTTTAAAAAAATAAACCTATTAAAGTAAGCTGCCAAGCAGAGTTCCAAGAAAGAGCGTTTTATTTCTCAGTTATTCCATTTTTTTGCTAGCCTAATTCTGTATGGGGTTCATATTTCATGATTTTCATTACGAATTTGGATAGCAAATAAACCTAAACAATTCCGTTTACTCAAAACTAGTTCCCTCCTTCTCTGTTTCCCTCGTGAAGGGAGGTGACACATACAACAAATTTCATGTCACTTCAGTGCAAAAGGATTAATCATTCATTACTCCAAACTGGGTCCATGTTTGCTTGACAAGTTAGCAAACCTTTCAGCATAACTAGGATGAATGTGGCACTCATAATGAAACCCCAAATCAGAGGAGTTCAGTGGGACTATGTGTTATGTCCCAGGATGCTGAAAGCTCTTTAAATCAAGACACTGAAACTTGATAGTGAGGCACACATCTAGGGACTTCATTCATCATTGCCTGCACCCCAGGAGCATCTCCACAATACCCACCAAACTTACAAAGTCTTGTCCCATCATGCAGCAAGCTCAGCATAGACATGGGATGGATTCTTCAAGGACAGTCTCCACTTTGGTATTTTCAAAGTTCCGGTGAGTAATCTGGAGGCTATCGCCAGGACATTCCAGTTACAAACATTTCATTCAAGTCTCCTGTCAAGGACTAGTATTATCTCTGACACCTAGTCCAGACTGTGGGTGGCAGCACCTCTTACATTCTAAGCAGATATTTTTTAAAAGGATCTCTTTCATTGTGGAGCTGAAAACACAGCTTAATGA
Organism: Pelochelys cantorii; assembly: GCA_032595735.1. NCBI lineage: Eukaryota > Metazoa > Chordata > Testudines > Trionychidae > Pelochelys > Pelochelys cantorii. The sequence continues at coordinate 244,766,115 of CM064326.1, forward strand.
CTATAAGAACTGTGATAACAGAAAAGGCCAGTGGTCCAGCTCGTCAGCTGGTGGCTTCTGATGGAGCTGTACCACACACACATGGACCAACTGTGCAATGCAATACCACATTTAAGGTTGGACTAATATAAAACCTCTGTTCAGCAACAGCCTGGACCTAATAAATCACAGTCAGATGTACTGACATCATCACTGGGACTGGTGCAAAAAACAGGAAATAAACAATCAGAGCCCCATGAATGTCAAGCTATTCGTTCAGAACACACAGAGGAAAGCAATACACCTGCATGTAAAAAAAGGACTAAACCATGAGGAAAAACAATTGGTTTTCAAGCATTTGCAATGGTTTGTGGAGCACAAGGCCAAAAGAAATCTGAAAGACAGTGCATGAAATAGAGAACACAGCTCTGGTTCTATCCCATGGCACAAGGCACTATGTTTAATATGCCACAGTTGGGTTGTTTTATACTAATGTCCACAATAAAAAAAAATCTAAATGGCATCCATTTAGTCAGTTTTAAAGCTTCACTAAATGTTTCTTTCAGGCCATGTGGAAGCTGCAGGGTGAGGGAAATAACACAAAGTGGGTCACAGAGCCCAAATACTTAATTTTACTCACCCTGATTTCTGCACAGTGGGTACCTCCCTCCATCTCCTGTCCCACCAAGTTCTACTCACCCTGTTTAGCAAAACATCTGCTGGAAATGTGAAAGTCACACATTTTATTTACAGTGCTAGGGTCTTCTAGGAAGGGTGTGTCTAGTTCATAATCAACCTCTTTGGCCCAAATTCTGTCCCCAATGGCACAGGTGCAACTCCTGGTGAAGTAAATGGGTTGTCTCCATGTAATTCAGAACAGAAGTTGGCTCCTTTGTGTATCAGTTTGTTTAACCTAGCTTATCTCACAGTTCTAATTCTGCCATCATTCAAAGAAGCACAACTCTGGACTTCAAAGAGTTAAGAATTGGATCCCTAGCAGGCTCAGCCAAAGAGTTTGCGGGGTCCAAGGTGGTTGGCTGTGCAGAGCGGTGGGATAGGCACTGGGCAGCATGGGGCCCTGAAGGCATGGGGCCCTAGGCAACCGCCTTGCTCACCTTGCCCTAGCGCTGGGCCTGGTCTGTAGTCTCCATAGGTGCTGGAACTAGAGGTGGGTGGGAGATGTGCAGTGGCACTCCCTGACTTGAAGAGGTTTCCATTATACACAGTGTTGACAGTTTGGTTCAATGGCTGTCAGCTTCCCCACTATATAAAACGTTCCAGAACCCCTGCTGGTCTCCCTCAGTTCCCTTTTCCACCCACCTCTTTTTGCAACCTTATCACTATAGCGGATGTGAAGGCCTTCTCTGCAGCTCCTGTCCACTGTAGCAGCCTTTTTGTATTCCTCTCCCTTATCAATGCTCCTTTTTTCAAGTCTCAGCTGAAAACATAGCGTTGCTCCCTTGCCTCGTTTCTCTGTCCCCTGGCTGATATTACTGAATGCTGACTCAATTACTTAACTTTGTAAAGTCTTTGAGGTGCAAAGTATATGAAACTACACCAAAAAAGGGAAGATGTTCAATGGTTGAGAACAATATAAAATTATTTGAGTCTCTGACAGGTCTTGGCTCTGGAAAGCAGCCATTTCATATCGACAGCATTTTCAAAATACCTTTCCTTTTGCTATCAGAGTCGTTCTTAGTTGAGAGGCAACTTACAAGCCCTACTTCCTGACTTGGCCCTGGTAGGCTCTATGATGTGTGTCCTTATAAATTCAAAGAATGAAAAACAAGGAGCAGTCCTATGGCACCTTAGAGACTAACAAAAATATATAGATATAGTATCATGAACTTTGGAGGGTAAGAGCCCATGCATCAGGTGCCACAGGACTACTAGTTTTTAATGTTATAGACTAGCATGGCTACCCTGATGAGGCTTTTTAAAAGAATTAAAGTTAGCTTAACTTTGGTTATGAAAATAATATATTTGTTTAATGGTTTGTGGTGAGTAAAGAAAAGGCTCCAAACAGCAAGTAAATGAAGGCTGTGAGAATAGTGTATTACTTATTACTTGTACTATTGAAAAAAATATATGGTTCCAAAAGTAACTGATAAAGTGAAAAGCAGCAATAACAAGACACAGAAAAACTATTTTAAAAGAAACAATCCCACCATTCTGCTGGCAAGCAAGGACAGAAGGAGGGGATAAAAAAGGAAGGCCTCGAAGGAAGGAAAGTAGAAAGAATAAACTGCTTCAAAGTGGGGTTTTGCTAAAGCTAGCAAGTTAGCTGACAGGTAGAAAGAGAACCATGAATCTAAAGGAGCCCATGCTGGAGCATGTCTTGCTAAGATGGTTTTCCTAGGTCTGGTCTATTTGTAAGTGTACAGTACTGATCACATGCTTATCAATACTTTGTTTACTGTATTGAGTATGGTGACTGCTAATTTTTAGGCTCAGGTATACTTAGAGAAATTGTATAAAATACTGTTTGCCCTTTGGACTTAATAAAAGAATTTATGGGTAAATTACTGTCAGGTAGTCTCCTGTATTAATATTAATAATTCCAACAGCATGCCTGAAAGAGCCAGTTAGAAATATCAAGTTTTGCCAATAACTTTCTATATAGACTTGTATACATTATTGTTAGCTCAGCCCAGTCTAAGGAGCAGTGTCCCCATCTGGACAAGAACTCCTACCCTCCGGTCCTTATTTGCATTATCCATGTCACAGCCACTGTTCTCCCAGCAAAGGAGGCCTAGATGGTGCATTTTTGTTGAGCAACATTAGGCAATCTTTCCCAGAGAAGCTGAGTTTGGCTCTGCTTCTGTGACATCTCCTACTAGACGGGGAGATGGGACTGGAACTTGTCTTCAGTTTTCTGGCATAGGTGTGCCTAACACTAGCTAATAAAGCACTGTGATGTACACAGGATGATGTATGTAATTTGGTTACTAAATCTGGCTTTTGATGCTGTTTGCAGCCGCACGCAGATTCCAGAAACCACTGGCCAGATCCTCAACTGGTATAAATCAGCAGGGCTCCATTGATTTCAGTGGAGCTATTGCAGTTCATAGCAGCAGGGAATTTGGCTCCTGAGACACAGATAGATATGTATGTGCATGCAGGTTTCAGAGGGGTAACTGTGTTAGTCTGTTTCAGCAAAAACCGTCAGAAGTCCAGCGGCACAGTTACTCTGTAAGGCTACGTCTAGACTACATCCCTCTGTCAGCAGAGGGATGTAAATGAAGTACTTCGAAAGCACTGTTGAGGTTTACAGTATCTTTTGAAAAACCACCCCGTTTTTGAAAGAACCACATCTAGACTGCGGTTTCAATTTCGAAATAACGCTTTTTTGAAAGAGCGCCATGACGTGATTATGCAAATGAAGCGCAGGATATTTAAATCCCAGCTTCATTTGCACTTTCGAAATGCTTCATTTACATCCCTCTGCCGACAGAGGGATGTAGTATAGACGTAGCCTAAGATGCCACAGAACTCATTGTTTTTTTTCAAATGTGCATACTATGAGTGCACATGTGTGGATGCAGATATGTTTGTACAGAGACTGTGGGCAGGGATGTGCCTGTGAGGACAGCCTATGCAGTGGGATAAAATGGCAGGTTTTCCTTTTTCTTTCTTTCACAGGATTCCATTGGGACAAGGATACCCTTTTTTTACTTCCCACTATTTCCCCAATTTCTCTTAGCTTGTGAGCAGCTCCCTCAGCCCTTTTCAATGCCCTTCCAAATGCCCACCCAGAGAGAAGAGGGTCTGGAGGTTAAGGCAGTGAATTCAGTCCCTGTGAGACCTCAGACAATGCACTTAGTCTCACTGTACATCATTTCTCCCTCTGAACAATATGAATCATCAAGCTCCCCTACTTCATGGAGCTGGGATGAGGATAAATTCATGACTGCTTGTAAGGTGCTCAGATGCTACTGTCATGCCATACAAGTACCTTAATAGACACAAGTGAGGTGCACCCTCCATTGCCTTCTGGGAGCTTAGAGGTGAGCATTTTTTATTTCTCAAAAGGGGTACATTATCAACTCAAACAGCTACCTCTCCCCTCAAGGAAAGGGGCATGCAAACAAACACAACATCAGCTGCAGTTGCTCCCAGAATCTTGCTCGATGTAGTCCACAGCTGCTCTGCTCAGCACAGGCTCCCTCCTGTTTTTTATTTAATAATAATAAAAAAATTAATACACACACAATCTCTGAAAACCAGTGCTCACTGTAGTTAGCCCTCAGTTCTCAAAGGGCATTAATTGCTTTGGGCTTCACCTCGGAGTCATTAAGTATTGATAATAACGGGTTTGCTTGGGCTTACTGCCTAAATAGTTGATAATTACAGCCTGAGAACAACAAGAGGCATGCTGTTTTTCTGCCACAGCCGCCTGTCTATCTGGTTTGCCAGACATCTGTCCACCCGTCTCCAGGCAATTGTTCCTATTTCAACTTCTTTCTCTCCTCCCTGCTCCCACCCTCTTCTTATTTTTTCCCCTCTTTTATTTTTGACTTTCCCTCTGAGTCCTGACATATTTGATCTCTTGTCGACAGGGAACACAGAGTGCCTGCTCCATATTCTGGAACCCAAATATTTTATCGCCCCCTGGATAAAGCTTGCAATGTGACAGGTGAAACGTCAGAAACAATTACAGACAAAGTGAGGCTACAAAACCCGAAAGGAAACCATCCGGTCTGCATTCTGTGCGTGGTTTTCCAGCCAAACAAAAATCAGCAAGAGCTCAGACATACAGACTTCCAGACAGACACACACAATGATGAGGTTCTTCAGAAGATCATGCAAAGTAACACATTTGGGGACTCAATTTGGATTTTTAAGACCAGGTTCCTCCATCTGCATGCACCTGAGATAAATAACCCCCAGTCAGTCTCTCCCTTAATATAACCCACTTGCATTGTTGTGACCATCTGCTCCCTCATCTTTGTGAGTCTCTGTGGGCTCTGATAATCGCTCTGCCTGGACTAGGGAACCAGGCACTGGAACGGAAAGCCCAGCTTGCCACTCTGGGAGGGCAGCTAGGGAATTCGTTCTCTGCCGTGGCCCACTGCACTGGAGTCTGACAGGAGATGGATGTGAGACTGGGGTTGGCACACTGGCTGGCAGACTGTGGTGTGGGGCCCAGAGCAGAGCAGTGTTCTGTGTGGCTGAACATGTCACCTATGCCCGAGGTCACCCCGGCACAAAGAGATACAAGCAAGGAAATACACAAGCATAAAGACGCACATACAGGGCTCGATTTCTCTGAGGGCTCGATTTCTCTGCTGAGTCCAGCTTCTGGTGGGTGCAAGAGTGGTGGATGCCTGTCGGGGGACTGCTGATGACCCAGTAAATCTCTCTCTGCTTCTTGACTCTTGCCAGAGTATTAATAGCTTGGGGGCTCTAAGTATTAACAGCTCTGACTTATGCCAGTTGACTATGCCCCCTCACGGATCATATGCCAGAGCACATGGAGTTGCCAGAGCACACTGCTTTCTAGACACTCCTTCCACCTGCCCCTTTGCTCCCAATATGCCCCCACACTTAGGGCTATGGGAGAGAGGTGTCAAAGCTGGCTGTGCAAGCTATGTACCTGCTGAGGAGTACTACTAGCAAGAGGCAGTTTCCACTCACTAGCACCACCTGAGCAGTGCAAAGGGCATGGAGAAGAGCCAAGAATCAGAGTCAGAGATCCCTTCAAGGAAATCCACACAGATACAGAATCCCAAATAAAAGGGCACTTGTCTCACACCCAGAGGGGCAGGACTCACTGAGGTGTGTGAAAATGGACAAATAAGGAGGGAGAAAATGTGACCAAATATTTTCAAACCTCAAAAAGATCTAATTTTAGTTCTTTGGGAAGGCTCAGATCAGTCCTTGGTTGTATAAACTGGTTGGCTCATCCCGCACGGCAATCCCCCTGCTTTTCCTTTTACCTCCATCTCCCCGGGCATTGCTCACATGCAGCCTGCCACACCTGAGAGTCTCAAATATAAGCTCACCTTTCCCATAATCAGTGCTCTTATTCAGTAGGTTTCCTGCCATTTATAGAAAATGGCTCCCCTCCCCCGTTCCCCTGTTTTCTCTCTCTCTCTTTTCATAAAACCGTTCTGGCAAATTATCTTTTCGGTTCCTGCTGAACAGTCTAATTCGCCTCCCATGCACTTGTGCCAGATGGCAGAGTGGAGTGACTATACAGGAGAGCACTCCAGCTTTCCACACAAGAGAAACAAGCTGAAATGAAAGGGGAAACACTTTCAGATGATGCATCTTCTGACACACATGGATGAAAAGCCAGGTGGTCTGGAGCTCGGTCTGTTCCCACTTTGTCCTCCACTCACTATCCCACGTGCTTCACAGTCGCAGGAAACTTGCAAATCTCTCATGAATTTCTGTATGAGTGACAATAACAGACATGGGCCCAAACCCAAATTAAAACCCCAGAGCTGAGTACTTCTAGACGTTGAAGACATCTGGGTTCTATACATGACCCCATCTTTACAGTGGACTGAACATTAACTTCAGATCCGAAGACCTCCAAAGTCTGGAGTGTCAGAAACCCACACCCATGGCTGAACTTTGAAGGCTGAGTCTGTGAAAGTGGCCAAGCATCACTCATGAGGTGTGACACTCATACATTTGTCCCAGCTATAATTTTATGCATTCAGCAGGATTGTGGGCAGACTACAGAGGTTCCTCCTCCAAGATGCTGTGGCACTGCGTGCCAAGGTAACTAAGTGGCCTCTCTGCAGATCTCTCTGCTTCTGCTAGTTTCAGGGGCACTGGCAGGCAGCCTGCAGCCCCCACAGAGTGGGAGGCAGAGCAGAGCAGCCAGCAGAACAGCTGTTTTTGACCTTGGGTGAGAGAAGAATCAGCGACTTTTTCTGTCTGTCAACAAATGTCACACAAAGCTTTACGGAACAAGCCAGCTGTGCTCTGTGCAATAGGCCAGCACAATCTGGGGAAGTGCTGGGCAGCTCACAGACTTTAGGATGGAGCCAAGAAAGCTTTAACAAATCAAAGCAGGGCGGGAGGAAGCCTACAAGGGATAGTGGTGGTGCAGGAGCAGGGAACAGTTACAGATGGGAGGCAGAGAGGAGAGAAAGGGGGATTCATGGAAGTGCTATAGGAAAGTCAAGTTTGCTTGAGGTTCCATCTCCTGCCCATGGCTTTTTTTACAAAGAGAGATGGAGTTAAGAGATTAATCTTAGTGCCCAGGGTCAATATCCTCTCTTGGTAAATCAGGTTCTGATGTCCAAAAGCTGCATGAGAACTGTTCAGCACCCAGCGGAGGGAATCTGTGTTTGCCTGATCAGTTGCTGTGGCACCACATGACTAATTCATTACTTTGGGGTATCTGGAGCATGAAAAGTATTAAACTGTATTCTCATCACAATGCTGCCATCCTTCACTGCTCTAGTTAAATGCTATGGCCTGGGTCATCTCTTCTAGATACCTGAACAACCATTGCCGATTTTATGCTGGGCCGGCTGTTTGCTGGGGCAGGATTCTGGGGCTTTAAGTCAGTGCCCCATGAAGGCTCATGCAGCACAGACTATAAATAAAGCCCTTAGCTACACACCTTGCTTTTAAGCCTCAGTGCCTTGATTTAGGAAGTTCCCAGTCAGCTTTGATGTAACATTAAATATTTGGCTACGTATGTTTAAATCTGGCTTTTCCCTTGGTGTTACTGAAAGAAACTGCCTCCAAGTCTCATTTGGTTAACAGTGTGCTAGGGAGGGTGGTGTTGGGGTGTTAGGAGGGAGGTGCTGGATCATCTCAAGGAGAAAACAGAGAGTTCATGTGCTTAAACATTCTAAAAGATTCAACTTGTAACAGCAATGAACACAAAACAAAAAGAGCCTGACGCCATTTTCTCCAGTGACGTTCCACTGCTTATTAGGAAGGGGTTATAAGCTGCTTTCCAGTGTACTTGTCCTGGGAGAGATAAGCTGACTAGTGGGAAATCAATCACTATGAATTTTGATAGCAGCGCCTGCTGAAGTAATTACTTCAAACATCAATAATTCTGCTCACCTGCCTGTGGAGTTTTCAGTCATGCCGAAGGTTAGATTAACGCCACAGCACTTCAGAGGGGCTTTTGTTTTGTTTCTTCTGCCCCTTTCTTTCTACTTTCTTAATTTTTTAAAGAAATACCCATGTAACTGCAATGTCACTTTGGGTGGGTCTGTCTTTCTGTCTCCTCACCCGAATCATCAGCACAAGTTTGTTCTAATCAGTGAAATAGTCCTTTGCGCACAGAATCGGTGGGTGATTCTTGCTGACAGAAGTAGAGTGCTGAACAGTCATGTCATCTTGCTCCTTAAGCACATGTGTGTGTTTAATGTTACATATATTTGAAAGATAAGTTCAACTCATAAGCCTGGAGAAAAATTCCCCTGAACTGTGGAGATCTTCACATCAGATTCTGAACATTGTAGCTCTGTCCTATTTAGGTTTATATACTATATAAATGTCTATAGTATTCACCCAAGGGTTCTGAAAGAACTCAAATGTGAAATTGCGGAGTTATTAACAGTGGTTTGTAACCTATCCTTTAAATCCACTTTGGTACCAAATGACTGGAAGATGGCCCATATAACACCAATATTTAAAAAAGGCTCTAGAGGAGATCCTGGCAATTATAGACCGATAAGTTTAACATCAGTACCAGGCAAATTAGTAGAAACACTAGTAAAGAGTAAAATTGCAAGGCACATAGAAGAGCACGAATTGTTGGGCAAAAGTCAGCATGGTTTCTGCAGAGGGAAGTCGTGTCTAACTAATCTGATAGAATTCTTTGAAGGGGTTAATAAACATGCGGACAAGGGGCACCCAGTGGATATAATATACCTAGATTTCCAGAAAGCCTTTGACACGGTCCCACACCAAAGGCTTTTACGTAAATTAGGTGGTCATGGGATAGGAGGAAAGGTCCTTTCATGGATCAAGAATTGGTTAAAAGACAGAAAACAAAGGGCGGGAATAAATGGTAAATTTTCACAATGGAGGAGGGTAACTAGTGGTGTTCCCCAGGGGTCAGTACTGGGACCAATCCTGTTCAACTTGTTCATCAATGATCTAGAAAATGAGGTAAGCAGTGAGGTGGCCAAGTTTGCAGATGACACAAACTTGTTCAGGACAGTCAAAAGCAAAAGGGATTGTGAAGAACTACAAAAAGATCTCAGCAAACTGAGTGATTGGGCAGCAAAATGGCAAATGAAATTTAATGTGGGTAAGTGTAAGGTAATGCATGTTGGAAAAAATAACCCAAATTACACATACTACATGATGGGGTCAAATTTAGCTACGACAGATCAGGAAAGGGATCTTGGAGTTATAGTGGATAGTTCTATGAAGACATCCACGCAGTGTGCAGCGGCAGTTAGTAAGGCAAATAGGATGTTAGGAATTATTAAAAAAGGGATAGATAATAAGACAAAAGATATCATACTTCCCCTATATAAAACTATGGTACGCCCACATCTCGAGTACTGCGTGCAGATGTGGTCTCCTCACCTCAAAAAAGATATATTGGCATTAGAAAAGGTTCAGAAAAGGGCGACTAAGATGATTAGGGGCTTGGAAAGGGTCCCATATGGGGAGAGGCTAGAGAGACTGGGACTTTTCAGTTTGGAAAAAAGGCGATTGAGGGGCGATATGATAGAGGTATATAAAATCATGAATGGTGTGGAGAAAGTGATTATAGAAAAATTATTTACCTTTTCCCATAATACAAGAACTAGGGGACACCAAATGAAATTGATGGGTAGTAGGTTCAAAACTAATAAAAGGAAATTTTTCTTCACACAGCGCACAGTCAACCTGTGGAACTCCTTGCCCGAGGAGGCTGTGAAGGCCAGGACTCTATTAGGGTTTAAAAAAGAGCTTGATAAATTTTTGCAGGTTAGGTCCATAAATGGCTATTAGCCAGGGATAAAGTATGGTGCCCTAGCCTTCATAACAAGGGCAGGAGATGGATGGCAGGAGATAAATCACTTGATCATTGTCTTCTGTTCTCCTTCTCTGGGGCACCTGGCATTGGCCACCGTCGGCAGATGGGATGCTGGGCTCGATGGACCTTTGGTCTGACCCAGTATGGCCATTCTTATGTTCTTATGTTCTTATAGTACTCTCTTTCTCTCTGTCTCTGTCTCTCTCTCTCTAAGAAGGAGTTACTTCTCTGTAATTGGAAGTTCTTCAAGTCGTGTGGTCTCTATCTATATTCCATTGTGGGTTACACATGTGCACCATGTGTCCAGAGATGGAGAATTTGAAAATAGTGTCTGTTGGTACAACATGTGCACTGGGGATAAAGTGAAGGGTGGACCCACTACTTCCCAGTTCCTTTCCCACCACTAATCAGAGAAGATCCACAGCAGACGGGAAGTAGGATGGGTAGTGGAACACAGATAGGGCCCACACCTCTCAAAAAACCCCTAGCTACAGGTAAGTAACCTCCTTTTTTTTCTTTAAGGGATGGTTCCTACTGGAGTCCACTGAGGGCAATTCCTAAGTAGGAAGAGGCAGCGAGGAGGTCAACAGCAGGGATGAGTGATGGACAGCTTTTTCCAAAGGAGGCATCAGTGGTGACTAGGGCATGGTGTCTTGTAAAGGGCTAGAGAGCCTCCCACATGGCTACTTCACAGCTTCCAAGGAGGGATACCTCTTGAAGCCATGCCACAGTCACTGCTTGTGCTCTTCTGAGATGAGCATTAACCCTATGAGGCGGGGAGTTGATAGAGTAGAATGCCGACAGAGATCCCCTTGGAGATCCTCTAGGTGGAGAGGGCATGTCTCCTGATCCTTTCTGCTATAGTGACACATAACCTCAGGATCTTCTTGATTGGAATTGTTCTGTGCCAGTAAAAGGACAAGGCTCACTGGACACCAGGGGCCTGGAGTCTCTGTTCCTCTGAGAAGGCCTGTAGTTTAAGGAAGAAAACAACAACCAGGAGTCCCCAAGCCCTTTAAATTGCCACTGGAACCCCAGGCAGTGCACTCTGGGTGCTGACTGCGGGAGGCTACTCACAGTCCAGCCCATTCCACCTGAGGCCCCACCCCTCAGCAGCCCGGACTAGAGGAGATATCAGTGGCATTGACTGCAGATAGGAGAGTGGTCTGTGCTGCAAGCTTGCCTTCAGGAGCCAATACCCAGAAACAAATTCTGTCCTGTTGGGGACAGAGAACGCTGCCAATTTGGAGTAGCTCAATAAGTCATAGTTGGCCAGTAGCGCCTAATAAGTGGCTATCCTGAACTGGATGAGATGACTTACCTTTCTACCCAATAAGCCTAGATGCTTACCCACTTTGTCTGCAAAGGTAGACTTAGGTATATTTCTGTCTACCCCTTTTGGGAGCTGGTTGGACCATCAAAGAATTGAGAAAGGAGTGAGAAAACAAAACCTCAGTCCCTTAATAATGTTTTTCGTCCCTCTTGGAGGTGGCACAGGTAGTAGAATTGTGCCGAACAACCCTAGTTGGCTCTATTATAGTTTCATTAACAGAGATCATGATTGCGTCGAATCCAGATGGGCGGAGGATGTCCAGGGGTTTGTGCTGTGATTTGTGGACCTCTTCAAGAGGAATCTGAAGTTCACTAGCAACTCTACAAAGATCCTTGAATGGACTGACTTCACTGGGAAGGGAGAGATTATTGCTTTGCCCAGAGATGAAGATGTCAGACTTGCTTATTTTTGCAAAACCTCTAGATCCAGTGCATTTTGTTCTTCCTCTTCAAAAGAATCCAGGGGGGATCCGAATGCCTCTTTCAAAGGGAGGTGAGGAGTGGATCTGATCAGCTCTGCAGGGGAGTACTGGATCCCAGATGTGACGGGGTGCGGTCACAAACAACCCCTTGGGGGTGCCTCCTGAGGTGCTGACATGGCCACTGCCACTTGCCTTCCTGCTCTCTGAGGCTCCTCACCGCCTGGTCCTGCTGGGCCAGCTCCGCTGGTCTCCCCCAGCCAAGGCCCCGAGCTGAGGTCCCTGCCCCCACCAAGAAGCAGTACAGACACTGAACCACTTCAGGTCCAAGGAGAGTGCAGTTTAGGGCCCAGCCTCCTGAGAGAGCACTCCCCAGATGGGATCAAACCCCAAAGAATTAGGTAAACCCCCTTTAGCAATGGAAGGGGGAATGTGCACATTGGTTGCCCCCCCCCAGGTAACAATTGCTTACACTGGGTTTGATAGAAAATAAAAATGGTTTTATTAAGTTGAAGCAGTAGGATTTAAGTAGTAATAAGTGAAAGTAGGCAGAGCAAAGTAGGTTACAAATCAAAAGAAACAAAACCGCTTGGCTAATTCTCCACTGAAACCTCAGTGCAAACTTAAACTCACCCTAGAACCTCTTTTCCAGCTGCCACTCTAAACCAGGGCTCTCTTCCACCCCTGGGGTCCCTGGCCCCTTCCTTCAGGTGCAGCTCAGCCAAAAGACCTAGACCTCTCCTCTCCTATTCTTTTTGTTAAAGGATTGAGGCCCCTCCCTACCAGCCACTGCTCAGGCTGAAGGACAAAAGAGATAATTTAACAGTTGAGGGTAACACCTCCATGTCTCTCATTCATACATTTGAAACTCACAATTATTCCCGACTCCCTGTGTCTAATTTTACACACACACATGATACATACAACAGAGTAAGATAAAGAGAACCAGTGGATCATGACATGAAGATCTATGGGTTATATGAAATAATTCACTCAAACCAGCTTTGAGTTATGTATATTCATGTCCATGAGACCATTTCATAAACCATGGGGGGGGGGGAGTGTCCGTCACACCAGACTCCCAACTCCCAAGGTGACCAGTTAGGAAGGATCTAAAAGGGAATGTGGAGGCCCCCATGGCATGGGTACCCGTGGCTTTGAGCTAAATGCAAAGGTTGGTCCTAGTCCCTTGGGCAGTGGAGGGTATGTAGGGTAAGGAAATGGAGGCTCCTGTGGATCAGTGTCTCCCAGTGTGGAGAAAGTTGATTCCTGTTCCAGAGGTGATACTGCCAATGCTGCTGGAGGGAAGTTGTATCTCGAGGAAGGCGCGAGTGGTAAACGCCTCTGAGAGGACAACTCCCCGCGTGATGTTATGACATCTCTGGAAAGGAACAGACCTTATGGAGAGGATTCCAGATCTGGGAGTGCAAAGACGTCTTGTGGAGGGGCAAGGGATCCAGTCCTCCCTGAAGTGAGAGGGGCTGTCTCTGCCCAGACCATCAGAGCCAGAGAGGGTGCTGTCAGAGGTGATGCCATTGATAGAACACTGAATGAATGGTCTTCACTAGTGCTGGCAGATCCCAAGATTTAGGAGGTGCCAAGGATGACGGTACCAATGGATCATGTTCCAGTGCCAATGGAGCCCAATAAACTATGCATTATACAAAATGCTAAATCTATTTACAAACCTAAATCTTGTCTTAAGGGATGAAGCTGAAGCTGTGGACATGGAGAGGTTCTGGCCTGGACCATGCAGGAGAGAGAAGGAACTAGAGAGGCAGTCAGTCCTCCCTGCCTTTTAGACCCTTGCTAGGAGGCATGAGGTGACTGAAGGTGCATGCGTGGACCAATGGACACTATTATATGGACCAAAGGACACTATCATCTAATTCTCTGCCTCCAGATGCATGGTGCACATGCATTAGCCAAAGTGAAATGCTGTAGGAACCATCACTCAAAGAAGTACATATGCTTATCAGGTACATGCACATTCAGAACAACCCCTTCCCCCAAACTCTCTAATTCACAAAATCAATACCCTCTTACACAGTCCCCCTCATTAAAAGCCAGATTGAATAGGCAGGCATTGCAGTGAATGTGTGTGTATTTGTGTGCCTATACACACAAAGTCAACTGCGCATTAAAGGGCCTGCAGTTCTACAGAGAGGCTGAGTGCTTTGTCTAGTTACTAAAGCCCCATGATGCAATTATAACTTTCCCAAAATGTGTCTGTTTTATTTAATTTCAGGTAATGAGTGATGAGACTTTTGGACCCATATTCTTCACAAACTCCTGTTTCCTCTGTTCTACTCATTCCCCAAGGTCCTAGACATTTACTGCTATCTTCTGCTCATCACCCTCCAGGACTCCTGCTGCTCCCTCCTCCCCTTCTTCCATATTTCTACTGGCCTCCCACTGCTGCCTCCTCCTGACTCCAAATTCCTCACAGCCCCGGCAGCTCTGCTCTCCCTGCTGGAGCAGCAAAGTATTTATTACTGTATTATTATTGTACTTCAGCTCTCAGCTACAGCAAATTCCACGCTGCTGTAACCCCTACCTCCCTCTGCCATTAGACGGCCTGGGATTCCAACAGACTGGCAAATTTGATAGATTTGTTTATCAGCTCATCAAGACTGACGCAAGTGTGGCTTTATTTGCTGATTGCAAATGAAAGCAGAGGAAGCTACTACACGGGGTATATTTCTCACATTTCTTTTCACAAGTCCATGGGGTAGAAGAAAAGGTGGGGGAGCAGTTGCTGTAATACACCACAAACTATTTAAATTGCTTGTATGCAGTCTTGAGTCCCACAAACAAAATGCCTCAGGATCAGTGCTAAACATCTGAGCGCTCTCTTTTAAGGCCAGTATATATAGATTTCTTTTGTTTATAACTGTGATTGAACATAGGTCACAGCTTTCAGTGGAGAAAACCCTCTGCAGACCCCATTTCACATCCAAAAAAGTATCCTGATGACAATTGCCCACATAAATCCAAGCAAAGAAAGAACAAGGACTAAAACGCAAGTGCCTTCTTGTCTGAATGCTGGTTTACACTCTCAGCAAAGGATGATATTTATCATGCCTCTGCCACTCAGCAAATCACTGCATCCCCAGCTTGCTGAAAGCCAGCCAGACAACCTTTCATAGAAGGAAGTTACGGGTACTTGGCACTTCTGATAATCAGGCCCTTTTCATTTAGACTTCTTAATCCATAAGTAGGCACCTAGCTATGAGCACTAAGGTTTGAAAATGTTGATACTTTATCTAAATTCTGCTCTCAGTCACATTAATAGAGCTTACTTTAGTCAAGTAACTGAGAGCAGTTTTTGGCCCATTTTCTTGATAATGCACAGATCAATATTTGGTGGCATGCTGTGAGGATGTCTATTTGGCTTTATTAGCAGGAAAGTGCACTCGGTTGATCTCACACTGTGTTTACCTCATTTTTACTGAGCTTCCTTTTGAGTTAACAGTTAGGGAAGGGAGGGGAGCTCTCCAATGGGAGCATGGAGTGAGAAGGAGCTGATGTGCTTAGAACATTGTTGTTTAGATGGCAGCAGTTTGAGAGCAACAGACCTGGTAAAACAAAAATCAAAAATCCTTCTAATCCAAGATGTTTGGATAACATTTTTGAAAGTGCCTAAGTGGTTTATGAGCCAAAGGGCTTGTCTACATGGGAGCCTATTGCACGGCAAGCCTGGGTGAGAATCTATAGGATGTTGCCCTTAACTAATAGGAGTAGCCAAGCTGCATTTTAGCGAGCTATATCAGCGTCCACATAGAATGCTACTGCACAGCAAGCTCATGTGTGGCAAATTCATACCCTGGCTTGCCAGTGTAGTAATATCTATTATAGACAATCTCTAAATCAGTGACGGGCAACCAAGATTAGTGAATGGGCTGCATAAATGGCTCTCCTTCGTCTCAGTGGGTCACATGATTGTCAGTGGTGGGCAACCTGTGGCCTGCGTCCCACTGGGGATCCATCAGTGCCCCAGGGCACGAGAGGTGCATAGAGGCAGATGAGGGTATGCGGGCTGCAGAAGGAGCCCCAATGGGGCCGCAGGTTGCCCACTACTGCCCTAAATCTTACTGACTTTCAGAATAGAACTCACCTGGGTATAATTTAGACCAGTTTCATCCCCACTAACCTTTTATTGAACCTCAAAAATGATTTTTTCCCCTGCCTCTGAAATTCTAGGAACTTTTCAAGATTGAAAGGTTGGGAGTTCTGTGATTCTGTTTTGGTTTCATATTAGTAGTAGTGTTAATATATTTATTGATGATCAAGAAAAAAGGGTGAAAAGTGGGGTAGCAGAACCTGCAGGTGATACAATTTGTTTAGTGAGCACAGAATGAGGAATGTTTGATGAATCTGGCAAAACTAGATGAGTGGTCACAACAGTGGCAAATGAAATGCAGGGTTGACAAATGTAATGTCTTTCAGACGGAAAAGAATAATTTGAACTATTCATACATATTATTGGTGTCTAAATTTACTGTAACCACTGCGGACAGCACAAAGTGCAACAACAGTAGTCAAAAGAGCAAACAAAAGATCAGGATGCATAAGGAATGGGATGGAGAATAAAACTGAAAATATTATAATACTTCTCACTTGGAATAATATGTTCTAACCCTACATTTAAAAGCATATAGCAAAAGATAAGAGAGCTCAGATACAAAAATGATGGATGGAAAAAATTTCTATATGAAAAAAGATTGGGACTACTGTATTTAGTTTAGGAGGAAAAAAATTAGTGGAGACAGAATAGTGGTATACAAACAATGGATGGTTCAGAGAAGGTAAATAATGTGTTCCCGTTTACTCTCTCTCTTTAGAAAAGAAAATGATGAATTGATCACTGAACTGAAAGTTAATGGATGCCTAGGGACTGATGATCATGACCCGATTACATTCAATATGGGCAAAGAGGCCAATCCCCACCAACAGCAGATATACTTGGTGCTTTCCAAAGCTAAGGAAAATTGGGTGGGAAGAGAAATTTGGACAGAAAAAATATAAATGAAAATTGGGAGTGTGCACGCATATATATATATATATATATATATATATATATATATATATATATATATATATATAAAATGTACAAATACACACAGAGAGAGATTTAATTTATTTACTTATATATATTTAATATATGCTTAATATACATAATAAAAAGTTATGAAGTGCAAAAAAGATAGAGGTTATGAAGTGCAAAAAAGGATGGGGGGGGGGGGGGGAAGGAATACCTGATTGGCAGGGGGTAAGGACAATAAGAAAGACATTTTTAAGATATATTATGAACAAAAGTAACCCAAGTAATGGTATAGCCCAATACTAGATGGAGATGGTAAAACTGTTAATAATGATGCAGAAAATGCTCAAGTATTCAGTAAATATTTCTGTTCTGTCTATGGAAAGAAGCAGGGTGATGTACCAGTATCATCTGAGGATAAACATTTGTAATCAGTAGGCCTGGAAAATATACATCCCAGAGGCCTAAAAGAGTTGGCTGAGCAGTTTGTTGGCTTTTTTATGTTAATTATGAAAAAGTTTTTTAATTCTATAGGAGTGCTAATGTTGTACCAGTAGTCAAAAATGGCAAGTAGGATGACCCACACAATTTGAGGCCTGTTAGTTTGACATCACTGCTTGGCAAAACTAATGGAAAAGCTGATAAAGGATTCAGCTGATAAAGAATTAAAGAATGGGAATTTATTTAATGCAAATTAACATTGTTTTATGGAAAATGATCTGATGTAACAAACTCAATTTCGTTCTTTAGGAAGATTAGAAATTTGACATACCAATAGCTGCATAGATATGACATACTTAGGCATTTGTAAGGTATTTGACTTAGTACTGCATAGCATTCTGATTAAAAAATTAGTACTATCCAATATCAATAAAACATGCACTAAATCAGAGTTTCTTAAGCTTTTTAAGACTGAGGAACACTAAACAATATTTTTTTTTAATGAAGAACACCAAAGATCTTTTGTTGAGCAAAAAAAGGGGGAGGTCGGGGGGAAAGTTATTGAGCAAAAAAAAAAAAAAGGTCGCCTGCCCCTTTAAGGATGGCCATTTTGAACTCTGTTCTTCTCCACAGCACACCTCTGACTGCCTCATGGCACACCAGTGTGCCGCAGAACACAGTTTAAGAAACACTGCACTAAATGGTTTAAGGACTGGCTAACTGGACTGACAAACCTCAAAAGATTTTTTTCAATGGGGAATCATCACCAATAGACTGTTTTTAGTAGGATTCTACAAGGACTAGGATTCTACTAGGTCTGATGCATTTTCTTCAATCATCTGGAACTAAATATACATCACTGCTGAGAAAATTTGTGGATAAGGTGAAGATTAGCAGAGTGGTAAATATTCAAATAAAATGCCTTTTAAAACTGATAAATGCAAAGCTGTACATCTAGGAACAAGGAATGTACACCTCATCTACAGAGTGGAGGACTGGGTCCTGGAAAACAGTGATTCAGAAAAGGATTTAGGGTCATGGTGAACAAGCCACTGCATATAAACTCCCAGTACAATACTGAGAAGCTAATGAGGTCCTTGAGTATATAAATAGCACGGTGGTGAGTAGGAAAGGGGGCATGATTTTACCTTTGTACATAATGCTACTGTGCCTGAGACTGGAATATTGCACCCAGTTCTGATGACAGCATTTTAAAAACATTGTTGAATATTGGAGCCACAAAAATGATGCCAGGCTTGAAGCAACTGACTCACTGAGAGACACTTAAAGAGCTCAGTGTGTTTAACTTATCAATAAGAAGACTGAGAGGCACCTTGCTTACAGAGTATATGCACCTTCATGATGAGAAAGAAAGAACTCTTGCAGGGCTTGTCTCCATTATGTAGTGGATCGAAGTCGAAGTGATCAATCCACCGGCCATCGATTTATCACATCTGCTCAGATGCAATAAATCGCTCCTGGAGCACTCTTCGGCCAACTCAGGTACTCTACCAGGATGAGAAGAGTAGCCGGAGTCGACAGGAGATCAGCCCTGCCAACCTTAGCGTACAGAAGACGCACGGTAAATATAGTGTGGCTGAAGTCACATAGATTAGATCGATGGGGCGGGGGGAGTATTAGTGTAGACAAGGCCTAACCAACAGGAGAAAGTCATAACAAAATCCAGTGGTTGGAACATGAAGCCAGACCATTTTAAATTAGGAATTAGCCACAATTTTTTAACAATACAGGTGATTAACTACTGGAAAAAGAAAGTACCTAGGGAAATTGTGGATGTTCCATCTCTTGATGTCTTTAAATCAAAACTGGATGCCTTTCTAAGAAGATATACTTTAGCCACACACAAGTCATTGGACTCAGTGCAGGATAGCTGGATGAAATGTACTGACCTGTGATATGCAAGAGATTAGATGAGATTATCTAATAGTCCCTTGTGGCCTTAAATTCTATGAATATCTGAAAGGGGACATGTGATGACATAGACAGGTAGAAAATGTAGAAATGATAAAAGGAATTTTTTTTTTTTTTTACACATTGTAAAATACAATAGGCCCGTGGAACTTATTTCTGCCAGATATAATAATTTATTCCTACTTTAAATATCTAGTTACCATCTGTATCTGCATACAGTTTAGATTGTCACTTCAAACACAAGCAAAGCCACAGGCATGCAACTTTACCAAATATAACTCAAGACTGTTAGCCCCATACACACAGGACTCAATCATGTGTGCTAAAAGAGAATTTCTATTTACAAGGCTGAGGAAAGATATGTGTCTGCTGGGAGTGTGTGAGGGAAAAGGACATGTTAATTAATGAGTTGAGGCGTGTGAAAAGGGGAGCAGTGTTGTGTGCGTCTTCACTGCAGAGCTCATTTGGATCACTGGCACTGGGGTCTGTGCACCTGGTTAGCCTAGTCTGGGTGTGAGTGGCATATTGCAAAACCCTGCTTGAGAGTGTCCACTCAGCTGTATCCACACTTGTGCTGCATTCATTGGTGTGAGGTGCTAGAACATCTGGAATCACATCCCATGGTTCTTAGCATTGCTAGAGTCAATTTAGATTTGCTGTGATTCTTTCTTTGTGAATTGTGGGAGAACTTGTTTGTCCTCCTGGGCACACTGCGATTATTATTGGAAGGCATTAGAGAACTACCATCATTCAAAGGGTTTAGCCAGAGTCTTCACTGCCAAATGGGCAGATTGCCAGCTCAAGCGAAAAAAAACACTTGGGCTTTAGCCTACAACCCCATACAAGCCACCTAGTGTCTGTGAAAAGCACCAAAACTCTCAGGAGAGATGGCTTTGTACATGAATGGGAGCCAGGTTAAGAGCAAGATCCAGGCAAGAGATGGGATTAGCAGTGAAGACAGCCCGGGGGCAGAAAACGGGTAGAAAAGAGGGGCCTAGAGTATGTCTGAGAGAGAGCAGGATTATGTCCCGAGAGAGTGAGACAGGCCAGACCAGAGGAGTGCTGGGTGGTTATGAATTGGAGATGAGGGCACGTAAGGATGGAGATTATGGTATAGTGAAAGCAAGAAAACGATGACAGGTGAAAGGGAAGGCAGATATGAGGACAGAAGCAAATTAAATGGGAAGAAATGCCAGGAAAGTTAGGGGAGGAGAAAAGCAGATATGGGAAAAGACAAAATAGTGAAGAGATAAGGAGGAAGGAAGGCTACCTTATCCATTCACTTTTTCTTCCATTCCCATCACTTCTCTTCCACTCTCTCATCTTTGCCTCCTCCCCCATTCTCTTCTTTTCTCCCTCTGTCCCTGGCAGATATGGCACTTCAGAAAGAATGAATCCACGCAACTCCTCTGGTACACAAGCAGGATAATGGAAAAAAACTGTCATCCCCACCTGAGCCTGCACCCCCAGTCAGCTTATGAATAAGTGCCAGGTATGCGACAAGACAGAGCAATTTTACCTTCAAAGAGACAGCCTCATTCTGACAAATCCAAACTGTGTTTCCACCAAAAGATGTCCCCCAGGGGATAGAATTTAGCAAATCATATGCAATGTAATATTAATTTGTGTGTTATTTCAAGCTGACATGCTGTCTATTAAATGACTGTTTTCCCCCTAACAGGGTTATTCCACTGGGAAGGAAATTAACTCAGCAAGTTAATTTTCTCCTGTCCCCTCTCTCTGGTCTGCATTTCCCCTCACCTTCCTCTCCCTTCTAACACTTCTATCTCCCTTCCCCTATCCACTCACCCTCCCCTGATCTGTGTGTTCCCCCTCTGTCCTCTTCCTGCCTTTCTCCTATCTTTCTCTTTCTTCTTCCTCTCTCCTACTTGTTCTCTTTCCCCCTCTTTCCTGTTCCCTTTACTCTGTCTTTTCCCCTTCCTTCTCTATAGACCTGAATGCCTTTCCACTTTCTTCTCATTCCTCCTCCTCAGCATCTTTGCATATTCTCTTATCCCAGCCCACATGCTACTACAATCCCTACCCAGTACAGTGCACCAGAATTTAGCCTCTATTCTGCCAGTACATAACTATGTATTTATATAGCTCTCTACCAAGCCATAATGGCCAGCTCAGCACTGTTTAGAAATCAGACCAGCTAGCTAAGTGCAGCCACCAAGTATAGCACACTGTTCTGCAGCACAGGAGTTCCATGCTATGGAGATGCAAAGGAACTGCAGCAGGCACCAGGATTCAGCTCCACACATCGAGAAATGCAAAGCTGGTGCGTGAGCGCACCATGACGCTTACGACTCTCCCTGCTTTGAGACAGACAAGTAAGGAGGAGATGACTTAGGGCCTGATTTTCACCCACAGCTCCCACTGACTCTGACTAGGAGTATGACTGCTCCACGCCTCTGAAAATCAGGCCCATGGAGCTTCTCCTGAGATGAGGGCAAAGTCAAGTGGCTTGATTTTCATTGGCTAATGCTTTGGGCATCTCACTCCCACAATGTTAACCTCTACAGAGAAAAAATGGAGTGAGGGAAGCAGAGAATTAACACAAACATCTCTCACAGGAAAGCAGTCAATATCCAAGAATTCTGTCTCAGGCTATTTTCCTCACACTGTTCTCCTTAGTACAATTTAATCTCTTGACAGCATGGGCTGTCAAAACCTGGAAGGGTGCACACATGTGCACGATCCGGCTAGGGCGTATCTATATTTAGGTGACAGTGATTTAGATCATAGCTGTGTATAGAGATATACAACAAATTTTCTCCTAAAGAAACTGGGAAGCTCTCATTGCTGTTTACTTTGGGTCCAGTGCTGGTTTCTGTAGCTAGCTTGATCTGGTATCTCCATATTCATAGCTGTAGCAATGACAATATAGGCTTTAACTAATCAAACAGGAAGCAGGGCTATGAGAAGTGATGTTAACTCCAGGGACTGGACTTTTTCAGGTTCATGTGCAGGGCTTCCACAATAGGCAGGGTACAAGGTAACCAAGTGGGAGACAAGGTGAGTTGCAGACACCTCGACCACATCAAGAAAGAAGGGGGTAATTATATATTGATAGCACGTTACCAGTAGCCCCATGAATAAACGCAGAGATAAATGCCCAAACCATAGGGAAGGTGAATATAACCAGCCATGAATGGGAGCTACTATATCAGAAGGGTTTTCACATTGTTTCCAGAATGGGAATGTCTAAGAGGCCAGGCTTCCGGGGATATTATTAAGTTAAAGCTGTTGACTCTGTCTCAGATACAGCATTTCTACCATGGAGTTGTTACTTCAAAGGGCGAAACAGCTGTGTTTGGTCATTTGGGCATGTATTGGGTCTTGCAGGACCTCTTTAGCTAAACATCTTTGCTGATGACTCCATGCAGTGAGCAAGGCCTCAGTGGATGGCTACTACCCAGCTCTCCTGCTCTAGGGTATAGGTGTTCTGACAATATCTAGGGTAGGAAGGATCAAGCCGTGTGTGGAGAAAGAAAAGTGAGATGACATGGGCAATCTGTCATATGTAGAAGCTGGAAGGGAAAGGAAGGGGTCTGCTACAAAGAACATAAGTGAGGTGAGAGATTTTTAAAACTCCATTCATGTGATAGCACACTTTTAAAATAACCTGAGGGCTAGATAGCCAATGAACCTTTGCCCTGGAGTACTGAACTAGTTTTTATGGTGTGGGTCTTGTGCATTGGCCTGTAGATACCCCTCCCTTTGTACTGTTCCCTGGCAAGTGAGAACACCTAGAACTCTTGAACTGACTATCTCTAGATTGGGCGCAGAGCATTCCCAGTAGAGAACATTCACCACTGGAATTCACTTTCTTCTTGGTTCTAAAGAACCTGACTTTGTTAGATGTTTAGTTATAGGCTGTTTCTGAGGAGACTGATTCAGGGGGCAGAATGAGGAGGGTGTTTCCATCTGCTGACATTGGTTGGTGCATGTTTGTTGTGTTATTTCTGCTGATTCTATAATTATGCTAAATGACTGTATAAACCACAGGTGCCTTTATTACAAAGAAGTAATTCCTCTGCTAGCCTTGTAATTACATACTAATTATTGTCCATGACAGTGTCATCCTTTCATCTTTACCTGCCTTCTAACGCACAATGCAGATTAAAATGGAGCTATTGGTGGATCTAATATAGTAAGAGGAATTACACAGTAATCTATGGGTACCTATAATTGCTTTCGAGTTGCACAGCATTCTTACCTAGGAAGTTACCATGTAATTCATTAGAGCATGAATGTGATATTTATTCTCTTTAATCTAGTGTAGCACATTTTTATACAGGAAATGTTAATTTTTTGGCTAAGCACAGCTGAGATGGGAATGAAATGCAATGCCTGGAAGATATCTTGAGGGGAGAGGATAAGGGGAAAAGTATAAACATTTGCATTCTCTACTACCACGCACACACTTTTTTAGTTGAATTTTTATTCCAAAGGAAATGGTGCATGCCAACAAAATCTGTGACTTCCCTACAAATGCTCCTTCTTGGGAAGTTTGGCCGTGTGCCTCCGAGAGAGAGAGGGAGGGAAAAGGAAAGAGAGTTTGTATTGGACCAGCCGATGGAATGAGAGCAGCCAAACAGGTGCATGTGTCTGAATAATGCACAGGCATTCATGGCACCCTCGTTCACATGAAGAAAAAAGTGGGGTAATGCCTACTATTCCAGTAACCATGGTGACAGCCATGAGGGAAGCTAGCAATTGAAAGCACCTAACTGACCAGCAAAAGCCTCACTGCCTTCACTATCACTGTATGTCATTCTCTAGGTCAGGAGTTCTCAGCCATTTTCTTTCTGAGCCTCCTTACCCCCACACCATGCTATACAAACTCCGCACCCAGCTATGCCACAACAACTTGGCTTTTTCTAGATATAAAATCCAAGGCTGACATTAGAGCGTAGCAAGCAGGGCAACTGTCCATGGCCTCATGCCATAGGGGCTCCCTGAAGTCAAGTTGTAGGGGTCTGGGCTTCAGCCCCACGGTGGCTTCAACACTGTGCTTCAGCCCCAGTGTAGCTCTGGCTCCAGTTTTCTACCCTGGGCCTCACTGAGTCTAATGCCAGCCCTGCTTGGCAAATCCCCTGAAACCGGCTTCCCCAGTGGGCCACAGATCCCTAGTTGAGAATCACTGCTCTAGCTACCTGTCATACCACAGCGTACATTCATTGAATAAACAACAGTGATACTCTGCACTGATCAGCTAATTAAATTATGCCTCCTTCCCAACATTTATGACAATGTGACTCAATATAGAGGAGCTTACCCAGTCTTCTCCTCCATTCATTCTAGTCACCCTCCAGTATAAGGGTAACACTGATATATCATTCCAAATGATGGGTTTTTATTACCCATAGCACTTCAGAGAGCCTTTCTGAGCAGCAGAGAAGGATTTAAGCTGATCCATACTCCCTTTCTCTCACATACACATGTTCTGCTATAAATATATGTATTGCAAAAAGTCTCAAAGGGGTAGCCATGTTAGTCTGTAACTGTAAAAACAACGAGCAGTCCTGTGGCACCTTAGAGACTAACACATTTATTAGGTCATGAGCTTTTGTGTAGTGAGTGTTTTACTCTTTCTTGATCCTGGCACTGGGTTCTCCCCATATTATACCTGATTATGTTTTTCCCGGAGTAAATGGAAAATGGAGCATGGGAAAGGGTTTTTCTTTCAGTAAATAGAAAAAAGCTGAAGAGCAAGGAACCCAGAAACCAAGGTGCATAAATAAGCCTCTAGGAAAATGAAAAGGTTAAAGAAAGTAGAAGTGGGTAGAACATAGGGAAGTTGAGTAGTGAGAGATAAAAGGGAATGGAGCAGGAATAGCAACAGGATGAAAAAAGATGACAGAGGAGAGGGCAAAATGGATGGGAATGGAGGAAATTTTGATGGGAATCAGGGAAATGGAATGTGGGTAGGAAGCATAGGAATGAAGCATTACCGGGCCGATTCAAGGAAACAGAGCAGGAGTGTGAGGGACAGAGCAAAACAGAATAAGAAAAGACAAGACACAATGGGGGAAAACAGACAGGAAAACAAAGCAGGGATTGGGAGGACTTGGTGAGGCTGCACCCAGAACCATGCACACTATTTCCCAGAGAGATGTCAACTTTGGAGCTGTTCAGAGAACTCAACAGAATGGTTAAATGGTGAATTGAGCTATTACTTGGCTTATTAACTTCATAGGGAAAACTAAAAGCTAAATTTGTAGCTTGACTATATGATAAACAAGAAGGAATGTTATTCATTATTATGTAATTAAGTATTAGTATGTATAATGGTAGCACCTACTAGCCCCTGCCATGGATCACAAACACCACTGTGCTAGGCGCATGAAAAGATAATCCTTGCACATGGCAGCCCCCTGAAAGTACAAGTAAACAAAGTGTGCAGACACTAGGGAGGGAAAGAATGTGCTTCGACTGTAACATGTGGTGTACATGTCCACATGCACTGAGGTGGTGGGAGCATATCCAGGAATAGTGGGATGAAACGGAGCAAAAGAAAATGTAGGCTGATTATTGGGAAAATGTTGTAGCACTGATGTCTGACAGAACACATAATAGTCTCCCAAAGGAATTGCTGGAAGCCCCCTTGCTTTGGACAGTTAAACTACACTAGAAAAAAACCTGGAACTATGCTGTAGGAAACAATCCCACCATATACCACAAGCAGGGGGGTGGTCTTTTCTAGCTCTTGTTTATTTGAGCCTGTATGACACAGGGAAACCAGAGCAGTTGTGGATATTACTCATGTAAAACAGATCCAGAGTTGGAAGAACACAAGGTGACAACAGAGGTGAGCGGCAGATAGAGAAAGGATATGTAGAAATGGAATGGGATCCAGTGGTACAGACAGACTTATGAATATTTTATTTTTATGCTCAAGGGAAAGTTTCCCAAACTTGATAGTACATTTTTCTAGTGCTGCAACCACAACTAGGACCACATGCAGCTGGGTTCAAAATTAGCAAAGATTAAATGGCACAATAAATCAGCTGACCTGAATGGTACCCAGAATCCATTAGAAGTGGATACCAAACACAAGGTCATGACTTATCTACGAACCTCAGAGACAACAGAAAGGTTAAGTGCTACAGGTTTATCTCAGATGGGTTGAGGTCATGTCAGAGTTTTTCTGACTCATGCTGAACATCAGTGAAGAGGGAAATGGGAATGTGGAAGAGAATCCTTGAGGTTCCCCCTGAAATGGGCTTTGGTGATACACACTGGTGTATCAGAACCTTTTCCTGGATTTCTAGGCATGCCACTGCTTAGGCTAGACTTGAACTTTGCTTCCATTAGTGAGGCACTCGCTCTCCCTTACCCCACCCTGCTATCTGTCTTTCACTCCCCATGAAGTTTTGACTGCATTAGTTCTATGACTGCACCAAAGTCATCTCAGTTCTGACCTCCAGCTCCAATCAAACTGCATTCAAGTGCTTTGAAAAATCAGGAAAGGACAATTCTATTGTTTGTTCTTTAAACAAAATTGTATGAACGCTGCAAGTTAATAATCCAATGAGAGGAAACCTCATGTAGGGTAAACACCACTGTTGCTCTGATCAATTGGAAGCAGCACCGGCCCCTTGAGAAGAACCCTTAGACTTCACTAGTTAAGTCTCTGATCTGCACAGGCTCCCTCTCCACTGCCTTGTTCCTCACACAACCTAGGGAATGATATTAAGGCCATTAATCAGCCTCAAGCCCCTAGAAAACACCCTGCACTGGTATGTCTCAGTAGAGCAGATGGGCGATTTGGAACAACGTGACCTGCCATGGAAATGAACAGCAGAGGAGAGGACTGGAAGGAAGGTGAGAAGGACACAATCTGCATTTGAAAGGATGGAGAAAACAACATACTCCTTCTCCCCTCATCTTAGTTGGGCTTTTACTCTAAGTTCAGCAAGGAATTCTGCTGAGGCTACCTGTCCCAGGAGCTGTAACTTTCCTTTCTTTGCATTCTAAGAGCCTGATTCAGAGACCACTGATGTCAGTGAATAAGACCCTGAATATAGCAGAAACCTTTGAAAAATACTTCCACCCCACAGAAAAGAGTATTCATACTTTGGCATGTGGGCTCATAAACCTCAGACTCCAGTCCAGGGAATGGAAGAGGTATCTAGGGAAAACTAGGCACATGGTTCTGTCTGAGTTTGAACAGCTCAGATCTACCCCGGTGGTCATCAGTGAAATTATTAGCAGTACGCGCATGCGAACAAGACAGTCCAGTGTTCTCTGTAAGCTGAGCACTTGGGCAGCCACCCAGGAGAGATTCAAATGCCCGCCCAGCTGATTAGCAGAGCACCCACAGTGCCCACAGCCAGCACCATGTGTTTCTACTAGTGGTACACATCCACACATGCCTTGGTACACACAATAAAATGTATTCTGCACATGTTTGGAAAAATTTTAACTCTGTGAATCTCACTAATGACACTGGGCGGTTGGGTAGTTATAGTCCAGCCCAGAAAATATACCTCTTTTAGTAGAAGGCTATTAAGATGCCATGGCATTGAGGGACACTGCCATTTTTCCAGGTTCAAATGCAGGCACACTTGAAATGTTGATGGAGATTATTTGCTTCGGCTGCATTTCTTCTTTAAACTCACTCATCCCATCACAAAGTTATTTAGTTCAAAACACAATGCCAAAATGTATAGTTAGTCTAATGATAAATAAAACTGTGCACACAATGCAGCATATGAGCACCTGCTCAGGGATCATTAGCGACTGGAGATGGAAACACTTCACTGCCTTGCATTCTCACTTCAGACATGTTTTTAAAAGTAGGAGGCTCTTCATTTGGGGATGCACCTGGTACAATAACTCTGTGCATTTCTATAATTCCTGCTACCTCAAAACACTTTCTGCACATTAACAAATTAATCCTCCTCCCCATTACAGTGTTGCCAACTCTCATGATTTTATTGCGAGTTTTACAATATTTGGTGTTTGTCACAGGGTATGGCTACGCTGCAATTAAAAACCCACAGCTGGCCCAGGCCAGCCGATTGAGGCTCAGGCTAAGGGAAGGGTCACAATGGGATGGGCCTAGAGCCCGAGTCCATACACCAGCACTATAATTAAACAACCCTTTAGCAGGAGCCCTGCTAGCCTTAATCAGTGAACATGGGCATTTAATTACAATGTAGACTTTTAGCCCCAAGCTCCTGGAGTCATATGGACATACAATAATTTGAGCTTTTTGTTGTTGTTTTGTTAAAAGTGATCCCTAATGGTTCAAAACCCAGAAGGTAAATAAAAGGATCCCCATTTAAGCCAATCTCACTATTTTTGGGGCTTTACTCATAACTTTTGAGTTGTGCCTGTGTTTGGCAATACCGTAATACTTACTGTAACACTTCTTTGAGATGGGTAAGTAGTATTATCCCCACTAAAGGAAAAATTAAGGGACTGCACAAAATTGAGTCCTTGTGTAAGCAAGCTTTGAAATCAGTGGAATTGTTCTTTCCTACAGCAGTCCTGAATTTGACCAATAAAAATAGGAAATGACTTGCTCAAGGTCATACAGGGAACATGCAGCAAACCCAGCAGTAAAATCCAGCCTTTCTTGTCTCCCAATGAAGACACGCCCCCCGAAACAAAGAAGAAAAAGTCAGCCATTTTAAAAAGCAAAACTACAACCACATAAGAGACTGCATAAGTAAAGATAAATCTAGTAAGGCAAACAGAGTGATAGCGGAACTACTAATAAAGGCTTAGAAACAACAGGGAGTGGTGTAGGAGAAAGAGAGAGATATTTTAAAATCACCTTAACAGAGTCCATTTAAAATATTAACCCTTATTTATATTGTAGGTGATTTGGAACAAGGTACCTTGCATAGGAGTACCACAATAAACAAACAATAGCCAATAACACCTACTTGGTCAGTTCAAAACATAGTAGAAGACAACATTAATGCTGTGTCACTGACGGATAGCAAGGTGTTAAATGAGTCCCACCCCCATTAATTTCACATTTTAAAAGATCATTATGGATAGCTGGCATAACTGGGACCGGAGGCCTTTTATTTAGCTTGCTGTATGGGGAAAGGGGTGGCTCCTACATGTTGTTTTATGCCCAGTGAACAGGATGATACAAGCAGGTTCATGCACTGGGAAGCACAACCTGCCCAAAGTGAGTCTGGCTACCGGTTTGTTGTGGGGACATTCTGAAGTGCACAGGCAGCACCACCTTGTCCTGCTGTCTGCCACAGCCCAGCTACCACCTAGATGGGACTGGAACCCAGAACTTTTGGAGAAGGCAGGAAGGTTGGTTCATATGCCTGTTGTAGTATAAGAACAATATTGGTCAGGACAAAGGTCCAGCTAACCTAGTATCCTCTTTTCTGACAGTGGCGAGTGACAGATGCCTCAGAGAGAATGGACAAAACAGGATGATTTATTGAGGGATACATCCCTGTCATACAGTCCCAGCTTCTGGCAGTTAAAGGTTAGGAACACCCAGACATAGGGTTGCATCCCTGACCATCCTGGCTAATAGCCATTGATAGACCTATCTTCCATGAACTTATCTGTTCTTTTCTGATCCTAGTTATACTTTTGCCCTTCATATCTCCTGGCAACGAGTTCCACAGATTGACTGTGAGTTTAGTGAAAAAGTTGGCTTTAAACTTGCTGCTTATTAATTTCATTGGGCAATCTCTGATTTATGTGTTATGTGCAAGGACAAATAACACTTCTTTATTCACTGTCTCCACATTATTCATGATTTTAGAAGCCTCTATCATATCCTTATATGATAGGTAGAAGAGTCCCAGACTTTTTTTTCTCTCTTTTCATATGGAAACTGTTCCATCTTCAATCCTCTTTGTTGCGCTTTTCTGTATTTTTTCCAATTCCAATCAATCTTTTTTGAGATGGGGTGACCAGAACTGTGTGCGATATTCAAAGTGTGAGCATACCATGGATTTATATCAGAAATATGATATTTTCTGTCTTATCTATCCCTTTTCTAATGGCTCCTAACATTCTGTTACTTTTTTGAACGTTGTTGCATATTGAATAGATGTTTCCAATAAACTATCCATGATGACACCAAGATCTCTAATTTTGCCTGTATAGTTGGGGCTATGTTTTCCAATGTGCATTACTTTGCACTAATCAATATGAAATTTCATCTGCCATTTTGTGGTCCTGTCTAGGGTTGCCAGACGGTTTCAGAAAAAATGCAGAACAAAGAGTTGTTGAGCACAAAAAAAAAAAAAAAAAAAAAAAAGCATGGCCCCTTTAAAAAACGTGTGGTGAGGCTTTTTGGCCCTAAGAAGCTGCCAGCGGGTGCCCGCCATCTTGCCTCCCTGCACGGGGCCGGACAGCTCCCCTGCGGAACCCGGTAAGCACTAGGGTTGCTAGGCTGCCTTTGTATTGAGCTGGACATCCCAGGATTTTCACCTCCTGGCTGGGAAAAAATCAGAAAATACTGGACATTTTAGGTGTCTGGTATTTTCTGGATTTTTTTATGGACAGGAGGCAAAAATCTCAGGCTGTCCGGCTCAGTACCAGACACCTAGCAACCCTAGCCTAGTCCCCTTATTTTGTGAGGTCCCTTTGCAACTCTTTGCAGTAAACTTTGGGCTCAGCGATCTTGAGTAATTCTGTACTGTCTGCAAACTGTGCTACCATACTGTTACCTCCCTTTCCAGATAATTTATAAATATGTTAAACTGAATAGATTCCAGTACAGATTATTAGTGATCCCACTATGCATGTCTCTCTGCTATGAAAACTGACCATTTATCCCTATCTATTGTTTCCTATCTTTTAACCCATTGCTGATCCAGGAGAAGACCTTCCTATTTACCCTATGACTGCTCACTTCGCTTAAGCACCTTTGGTGATAAACCTTGTCCTCACCTTTGGGGAGGGACCTTGACACTAAATAAACAAACACAGAAACATAAATAAGCTCTCCCAGTAAAAGAAAGGCCAGCTCCTTTACACAACTAGCCTTTGCATGCCTTTAACATCAAGAACTATCTTTAGGGAGTCAGGATACTGAATGGTTTTAAGGTCCATAAAACAGATTATAAACTGTTACACAAAAGCGATGCCTTATATCTTTGAGGGCAATTTTATAGGGGCCTTCAAAATGAAAATAAAATGGTGGGCAGCTGGGGATCTCTTATGTACCTGTGAAAAGCAAAGCAAGGAGACATCAATTATGCAGTGAATTTATAAACCTGGAGAGAAGAGAGGGGGCAAAGGAGAGGAAAAAAAGACTTAAAATAGTTAAAGAATTCGGGTTTTATTTCAGGTTATTGTGGGTCATCTTGGTGCACTCCTAAAGGAGTATCTATTAAATATAGGAAAACATCGCTGGCTAATATATAATCAAGACAGGAAAGGGCAGGGATTTTAAAGGCAAAATACCTTGACACAAATTAGTTCCTAGCATTCTTTAGGTTTAATTTTCCTTAGGAAGAGGGGCAGGGAGAGAAACACCAAACAAAAATAAAGCCATTTTCCTCTCTCCCCTCAGTTAGGCTAAAATGATCATACTTTCTCAGAGTGCAGGGGTCATCATGAGGGATGAGTGTGAGATGAGCACATAGAGGTAAGGCACAAGAGCACTTACTGTTTCAACATATCCTTTTACTGACCAACTTAATTAAAAATGACAAAACCCTCTTGGATTTTCCACATTTATAAGAGGGGAATTAAAATTAACCAGATTGCATTTGAGTCTCTGCTTCTCTTCCATTTCCATTTGATCCCATATGCTCAGGGATGTGAGGAGATTGGGAACAGCAGCATCAATAAGCTTCCTCAGCAGCCAGGACCAAACCTGCTGCATGTGTGACCAGTCCACTCGCTGGAGCTGCATCGCTTCAACTGGAATCTTCATCAGTTCTACGTAGCTGGGAGCTAATCTGGAACCTGCTGTTTGAGGATATATCAGTAGGAACTGGCATGGGGCTTTTATATGTAAAAATATCTGTGTCCCACCTCGGACTTCAGGGTGGTCATTACTGTTGCATGTGCTGGCCACTCAAAACTACATGGAGTCACTGAAACCAGCAGCCAGAGCCTTCTGCGCCCAAAACCAAGGGTCCCTTACCATTGAGCCAAATTACTCGCAAGCACTGTGGGCTCTATGAAACACAGGCAAGCAGTTCTGGTTCTGCCCAGTAGTCAGTGGTACCTATTGGCACTTCCTTTCAATACATTACAGAGAGGAAAAAGAGAAGACACATCTATACAGGAAGCGGCAGCTGGCTGCAACAAGTCTCAGAGCCTGGGTCTATGCCCTCAGGCTTGCTCTACAGTGCGAAAAATAGCTGTGTAGCCATCTGTACTGGGGCTTCAGCCTACCTGTAATGCAGCAATCCTACCAATCCCAGGTACCACGGCTTTCTGAAAATAAAATAGTTCTTCTTCTTTCCGTCCACAATGGGAAACAAAGACCCCTTTCTTCTCTTCTGTTTCTCTCTACCACTGTCTCTCTCTCTCTGTGAACCATTCCTCACACGTTTAAATCTCTCAACTCCCAAAGGGGGAGGGGGGGGCTGCATCAGGGATGATTTAGCCTCTATTTCTCTTGGTGAAACTAGTTCTCTGGCTGTCCATTGATATGCCTCCTACACAAACATTAACCACAAGCCTTTCCAAAGCAACATTTTGCTGAAGTGCCTAGACTTAAGAATCTCTCTCCTACCACTCCCCCCTGCCCCCTCCACACACTGCTCTGTTCCTTCTAAACTACAGATGCCTTTTGGCACACCACCTTTCTATGGGTAATTTCACTTGTGGAACAAGGATACTTCAGATCCATATCACAGGGCTAGCAGAAAGACAGCCAAGGATAGGTCATGCTCTGAAACATTTCAGCAAATGCTTTGTCTGTGTAAAGAGAAATTTGAGAGCCTTTCATCAACACTTTGCTATTTGCAACAGAAAGTACCAGATATTTAACTATGGGCTTCTGCAGCCTACTATCTCAATCAAGGCAAAGCATTTGCCACGGAGACGGAGGGAAAGCTCGAACAATTTAGCCCAGTGCAGTAAGTCAAGATGTTAGGCTGGTCTAACATTCACTCACTATTTTATAATGTGTTACTATAATTATTTATCCTTTATGCCTGTGCACAGCTACTGAAGTCTAGCTCTATAAAGCAAATGGTCATGTATTTCTAGTTTAATTCCCTTTCTTTAATCCCTACTTCCCTCTCCAGTATTCTCATCTTCTAGCAACCAACCTTACCCCACTGCTCTCTGTGATGCAATAAAAATGTGTGCCTCTGTCGTGCATGTCATTTCATTTTTCACAGACTCTAGTCCTGGATATCATATAAATCATCCTCTCCCAGGAGCCCACAAGAGTATGTCTGGGAAGCTTATTCATTGGATACCATACTTGTCTCTAATTTTGATGCTTAAGGCAGCGAGAAATGCATTGCAAAAAGGGGCTGATGCTACCTGAGTTAAAAGCATATCCATTAGGTGACAGTAATGAGCCTTACTTCCTCAGCAGCAATGTACAGATACGATGAGTCAGAATCCTGCTTTTTACCAATATTTCATTTTTTAGTGAATTAATGCTGGTGAAAAGTTACACTGACAATCCTGGAGACAGAAATCCTCTCTCCATAGATTGCAAACAGCACACATTAGCAGTACATACTTCCTCACATTACCTTGCCAATATGCCTCAAACTGAAAAGAGAGGGACCACTTCTTGAGCTCAGGAGTTACCATCTCCTTGCCCATTTAGTCCTTGAGCTATCCACTGGAGGTGTGTCAACACTATGGGATAAGGTCGAATTAAGATTCGCAACTTCAGCAACGTTAATTGCGTAGCTTAAGTTGAAGTACCTTAACTCAACTTCTGGCACTGTCCACACTGCAGGAAGTCGAAGGGAGAACACTCTTCCTTCGACTTCCCTTACTCCTCGTGAAAGCAGGGTTACCAGCATAAACCAAAGTGCCCCTCTCGATTTGAATTAGCTGTCTTCAATTTGAACCCTGGAAGATCAACAGTGGCAGCTTTGATCTTCTCTGTAGTGTAGATGTACCCTGAGACTGCTAAGAAGTGGTTACATGGGCATGGTCCCATTAGAAAATGAACGGAGATCAACACACTACTTACACTTGTGCCACCACTGAGGATAATGTCATGTAGCAAAGATTTTGGTGACTGTTAAGCTGAGTCCGACTCAAACTAGCAAAACCAAAGTGAATGGGTTTATAGCCCATCATCAGTTAGTCCCTGCTTGGACACATCTAGGGAGTCTTCCAATATCTGCATAGCAGATATCTAGATGGGCTCAGTCCTTAGCTGTGTCCAATCCAGCTGATTTGTGGAACTGTCAAAAAGCCATTCTGCTCTGTTGCCATCCCTGTTGTAGTTTACAGCACATCTAGAGTTGCTCTAAACTATGCCAGTGAGCTGTGACTTCAAGGGATTAGCACATCAGCCAGGGATCACTGAAGTGCATTTCAGCCATGCTGCTTCTTCCTGGCCACATACCGAATGGCTAGTGCAAGAGGTGCTAGGATGTTGGATCCAACTATACCATCTTGACTCCACTCACATCAAAGAAATCCTCACATGCCTAGTTATACAGAGTGGCAGGAAGTGGCTGGACCAGGACCAACAACCTTGCTGAGTTTTCCTAGAGCTATATAGTTGAGTGCAGGACATGCTCAGAAATCTCTGGCACAGGTGGGAACCTGAATTCTTTTGGTTAGTGCCTGGAGTGCTTTCCATTTTTCAGATATAGTGAACAGAAAGAAGTGGAAGAGGGAAAGAAAATGGAAAGAACTAATGTTAACTATTGTGGGATGAGGGGGCTGATGTTGGTGAAGATAAAGAAAAAGTTTTGAGACTGATGAGGAGGGTTACACAGTGCACAGAGTACATTAGGAAAGTGAATAAATCACTCACTCAAAAGTACTCTTCAAAGTATAGGTAGATATGACCCACCTTTTCCATTTAGGACAGCAGTTCTTCCGTTCCAAGAGCCACTGCTTTTGCAGTAACTGTCAATATTACTGCTAAATTAACTATGGTGCAGCAGAGAACATAAGAACATAAAACCGGACATACTGGTCAGACCAAAGGTCCATCTAGCCCAGTATCCTGTCTAACAACAGTGGCCAATGCCAGATGCCCCAGAGGGAGGGAACACAATAGGTAATCCTCACGTGATCCCTCTCCTGTCATCCATTTCTAGACAAACACAGGCTAAGGACACCATTCCTACCCATGCTGGCTAATAGCCATTGATGGACCTAAACTCCATGAATTTATCTAACTCTTTTTTGAACCCTGTTAAAGTCGTAGTCTTCACAACATCCACTGGCAAGGAGTTCTACAGGTTGACTGTGCGCCACGTGAAAAAAAAACTTCCTTTTGTTTGTTTTCAACCTGCTACCTATTAATTTAGTTTGGTGACCCCTAGTTCTTATATTATGGAAACAAGTAAATAACTTTTCCTAATTCACTTTTTCCACACTAGTCATGATTTTATAGACCTTTATCATATTCCCCCTTAGTCTCCGCTTTTCTAAGCTGAAAAATCCAAGTCTTTGTAATCTCTCATCATCTGGGACCTGTTTCCAAACCCTTAATCATTTTTGTTGCCCTTCTCTGAACCTTTCCAATACCAATATATCTTTTTTGAGATGAGGCGACCACATCTGTACGCAGTATTCAAGATGTGGGTGTACCATCGTTTTATATAGAGGCAATAAGATATTCTCTGTCTTATTCTCTATTCCTTTTTAAATGATTCCTAACCTTTTGTTTGCTTGTTAAACTGCTGCTGCACACTGAGTGGATGTTTTCAGAGAACTATCCACAATGACTCCAAAATCTCTCTCTTGAGTAGCTATAGCTAAATTAGTCTCCATCATATTGAATGTATAGTTGGGATTATTTTTTCCAGTGTGCATTACTTTACATTTATCAACATTAAATTTAATTTGCCATTTTGTTGCCCAATCACTTAGTTTGGCAAAATCTTTTTGAAGCTCTTCACAGTCTGTTTTGGTCTTAACTATCTTGAGCAGTTTAATATCATCTGCAATTTTTGCCACCACACTGTTTACCCCTTTTCTCCAGATCAGAAGGAAACCTGGCATTCTCCACTTGGGGATGAACTGGAAACGTTAATTTCTTTTGGTTGTTCCCAAACCTCTGTCTCTCCCAATGTAATTCAGAATGGCATTACAAAGTCACTGGACTAAAACATTATTACTAAAAAGAAACACTGTTTCTGGGAGGGTGACACAAATCAGCAATAATGGCATAATTCATTACAAACAACTGCTTTCCAACTTTACAGTGTAGGATGTCATTGATAACCTGTTCTCAAAAGGCTCATTGAAGTTATCCTACTGTGTCCTCTTAAAATGAACTAAACACCACAGACCACATTTGTGTCTTTCCTTATACAAAACTAAAAGCTCCAACATGCTCTGGCTGTTCCTTTCATTTAAAATTATGTAGGGTTCCCATTTCCCTACATATTTATCATTAATAATCTGGTTAATTACAGCTTTTTTTTTTAATTTTATGTTTTGCCGGCTTTGATGCTTATGTGGGAACTGAAGAGAAATCAACATGTCTTTTTATAGCCACTTTGGTGGTTCTTCCGGAGATATTTGAGTACATCTTGTTGCTGTGCTAAAAGTAGATAGCTCCAGTCTATCATTAACATGCTGTATTATTGATATCACCTTGTGCAGGGGGTCTGGATTCCTGCCACAGAAATGGTACATGGGTGTCCCAAGCCTTTTAAGGGGTAAGATTGTCAATTCCTCTTCTAAAATGGGGCACAGTCCTGAGGGAATTCTACTACACTTATATACCTGGGATATGAGTTCTAATTCCAGCACCAGAGGACTACTGTGTTGATCAGGAAGCACCTAAATATGGCTGAGGAGTGCTTGTATCCCTTTAGTGGTGCAACCAGTATAGCAGATTTACTACTCTATGGGTCTGATTCTCCACAGAGAGTCGAGCCCTCCAAATGTATGAGTTCCCCTCTCAAATTTGATGTGGGGGTCTTAACTCGAACACTGTGACCTGGTTTACCCCCAAAACTACAGGTCAACCTCTCTATTTTGCTCAGACCTGTAAAAAAATTCATGCCCTTAAGAGATGTAGTTAAGTCAATTCTAACGCCCAATGCAGACCACTAGGTTAACCGAAGAATTCTCAAGAGGCGGATTCTCTATATCAGTGGAGGAGCTCCTCCCATTGCTGTAGTGTCTACATTACAGCACCACAGTGGCACAGCTACAGCTGTGTCATTGTAGCATTTCAGTATAGACAGACCCTATATGGGACTATATAGGAATGGTTATATGGATGTGTCTGTGGCAGCATTACCCCATACCATAGATTCAGTCTACACCACAAGACACCTCCCTGAATCAAGTTAGTTACATTGAGGAAAGCATTCTTTGTCAACAGAACCACACCTGCGCTGGGACTAGGATGACATAGCTGTATCAGTGAGGAGTGTGTATTTTCACACATCCCTGACCAACGTAGATACGTCACCTAACTTCTAAGCCTAACACTGGTTTTTCTGCACTATAAAATTCAAGTTGCAGTCCTACCACTTGCTTAGCTAGGGGTAGGGCTATTATGCCTATCTTCTAAGGCGTGCATGTGCTAAGGATTCCAAGTCCCTGAATTCTAACTGGAGCACTGCTTCTGTAGGTGGCCAGTTCTAGCAGAGAGGTTCTCCAAATGCAGTCTATAGATCAGGTAGGTTTATTGATCACTTGCTGGTTGTCATTGGAGAGTAGGCCGCTCTGCTTCTTGGTTCCAGCTTCTGCTTCCCATTCAAGGCAGCTAAAATACATTAAATACTTCCCTAGTATTATTTTTCCGGAGAAGACAATTGAGAAAAGTTCGACAATTATGAACAGACAGGAGGGGTGCAATCAGGATGGTGAATTGGAGGTAGGTGTCATGAAGGCAATCTCTATTAAAATTCAGTTCACACTATGAAAAAGATGGAGAAAGCCCGTAGCACGTTACATAATGTTGGTCAATATTATGAATCTTCTCTAGTCCAAAAATGTATAATACATAGTACTTTAGTAATGACCAAGCTGGCCAACAGTACATGTATTGTATGGAGATCAGTAGCTATTTGCATTGCAATCTTGCTTTGCAACAAACTGATATATCAGAGTGTCTCCACCCTGATGCAGTGATAGAACAAAACTGAGGCCCGGATACACTGGTAGAATGGGGACAAAAAACTGGCTTAAACAGCCAGCTCACAATTCCTTTTGGGTCAGTGAATCCCTGGGTGATGTAAAGTCAGTTCTGTACCCTATGTTCCTGCCTCTCCCTCCTACACAATAGATAGGGGATGGGAAGGAGGTCACTGGAGCATGCTGCTCTTCCAGAAATTCTGGCTTAGCACAATAGCTTTAGGCTGTTCTAACTGGCACAGGCCTCTGGTTACTGCCTAGAAGCAGTTTATAAGGAGACAGAAAGTCACTTTTCTGTCCCCGCCCCCGCCACACATGTTCTCAGTATATCTCAGGCACACCAGAGACACTCGTCAAAGAAACTGCTTGCTAAATCTAGGAATGTGTTGGTACCCAGGTACCTCAGGAATGTGTTGCTACCTCAGAGCTAACCATACAATCTAGAATATATGGTACAATTAATACTCCCTTGGTGTGGAATTCAGAAGTTAGGACATGATGGCTCATGTGATAGGCCTATACATAAACTCTGACATGAAGCATTAGTGAGGAAATACTGGGATGTGGTATGCAGATAGTGAAAAAGTCAACAGAATAACTAAACATGGGAGAGTACATATCTGTGGCAAGGGTTATGAGATAATTTGAAGGTTTACATCCAAAAGTTATTTATTAAGCGTTTCCAATCTCCCACTGTGAAACCAGTCACTCCTGCCTTGGGAACTCAGTGTTGGGACAATTTGAGCAGGTTTTTTCCCATTTTTTTTGTTTGTTTTGTTTTTTGCTTGTGGTCTCTCCAATAGTCTGAAAAAGGATTCTCATTTCTTCTTATTGAAACAAGACTTTAATAAAAACTGAAGAATGACAACAATGCAGATGATTTAGTGAGAAGCTAATCTGAAAGGAAGGTTAGAGACTGAACTGGAGCAGAAGAGGGTGTTACAAAAGGAAGCACTGGCCGCCGAACCCCAGGCCCCTTTGAATTGCTGTTGGAGTGCCAAAGCACTGCTCCACATGGCTCTGAGGACTGGAGGGGTGGAGCACACCGCTGTGTGGGCAGTGCTAAAGGCTGACTGCCCTTGGCCATGCCCCTTCCACCCTCGGCGATGCCTCATCCAGGGGCATGGAGCTCGCCCCTCTTCCCCCGCCACACACACACCTTGCCCTGAGGCCTGAAGTGGCTGTCAGCCCCACTGAAATCCATAACTACCTCCTTTTTAGCCACTGGATTTTTAGCAGAAATTTGTCTAGAGAGTGTAAAAAGGCCTTCCATTGTTCGGGCAAAGTGCTTTTCAAACCTGACAAGAAACTCTCCAAACCTCACATTTTTTTCTTCACAATGGGACAATTTTCAGCTCTTTGGGTTGCAGCTCAAAGGTTTTGCCACAATTTTTCTAGCATCATATGAAAAATCACACCTAGAAAATAAATTATTTTGCATGGCATGGTATAATCACTAAACATCAACATGAAGCAATTTTCCATTCAACACAACCTATTTACTTGACAAGTTAAATGTTTCAATATATGTCAAGAAGTGCTTTTTTTAAGAGAGGCAGTTTTAGTGAAGAATTTTCAACATGTATTTTATGGAAGAGAGGTGGCTTTGTGTGTTCAGGTACTGGACCTTAGAAACCTAAATTCATATCTTAAGTGAGTGAAGTAATTTTGGGACTTGCATTCCAGTTTTGGGTGCCCCCATTTATGAAAAATGTGGGCAAATTCTAGGAAGTCCAGAAAAGAGCAATGAAAATTTTAAATGATTTAGAAAACCTGATCTACATGGAAAGGTTAAAATAATTGGGCATTTTTAGTCTTGAGGAAAAAAAATACTGAGGAAATGACCAACTAATAGTCTTCAAATATGACAAGGGCTGTTATAAAGAGGACATTTATCAATTGTTCTCCTTCCCCACTGAAGATAGGTCAAGAAGCAATGGGCTTAATCTACAGCAAGGGAGATTTACATTAGATATTAAGAAAAACTTTTCAAACGGTTAAAAAAAACTTTATAAAGGATAATTAAGCACTGAAAGCAGCTTCCATGGGTTGAATTCCCATCACTGAAGGGTTTTAAGAACTGATTAGGTAGACACCTGCCAGGGATGATCTAAGTTTATTGGCTCTGTCTTAGTGCAAAAGCCTGAACTAGATGACCTCGTGAGGTCCTTTCCAGCCCTACGTTTCTATAATTCTGGACCCTAATGAATATTCCTCCACCTCCAAATGTCACATCAAACCCTAACATCAACCCTGCTCACACCTCAGGAATAGATTAGCAGATGCCCTACACCTGATCCAACAGGTTCACTCTGACTGCTCATGTGGCACCAAGTGACATTAAACCAACTGGAGACTTCCCCAGTTTAGGAGAACTGTTAGTGATCAGAATGTGGATGGTCATGCCTAGTGACTGGCACATGAGTCAATAGTATGAAGTCAGAGCCCAGGGTCAGAGTCACAATCAGAGGCCAGATGCTAGAGCCTAGGGTAGCTCCTGGAGTCAAGAGCCAGGAGTCGGAGTCCAGGGTCAAAACTGGAGTCAGAGGCTAGCTGCCAGAGCCATAGGT
Organism: Pelochelys cantorii; assembly: GCA_032595735.1. Lineage (NCBI taxonomy): Eukaryota > Metazoa > Chordata > Testudines > Trionychidae > Pelochelys > Pelochelys cantorii. The sequence goes on from CM064326.1 coordinate 244,807,011, forward strand.
CAGAGCTGGAGTAAGAAATCAGGAACCAGAGTGAAGCAGCATTTCACAAATGTGTCCACCAGAGACTTTACTGCAGCCACAGCCTCCTGGGTGGTGTTTGGGCGAGTGGGGGAAGATAAGAGAAAGCAGCAGCCCCCTCCTTCAGGGCAGTCAGCAGTGACTGCACCCTGCCTGCCTCTGAAGATGCAAAAGTTGAAAAAGCAGGCAGCCAATGAGTTCCCCATCTTCCCAATGCTGCTGGGATTAGGCTTCAGCACTTGGGTGACTGGTGGCAAGCTCAAGCCATGGTGCTTCAGGCTCGGTTCCTTGGCTCTATGGTGGTGGACTCTGGCTCCAAGGTCACCATATACTTTATAACCTCTAACCCTCCCAGCTTCCTGCAGTACTCCTGGTCCCTACTGCCTCCACGTCCACCTTCCCATCCAGCATTTAATTTTTCCCCAGGCCTGCCAGGGCTGAGAATGTCTGCTGTGATAAGTGATGTTAATAAACATACAGATATCACTTATCACAGCACACTTAGTCACTGGCAAGTCTTACATAAAAGGAACCACAAAAGCAGAAGACATAAGAAAAAGGACAGGAATGTGCAAAGCATCTCATTTGTGTTTCTATCCTGTTTAGGTCCAGTAAATAAAGACAACCATACATTATTTTTATTGAGTCTTCAATGACCAAGACATGTATATGTCCATATTTATTTGTTTTTTCTAAAGTTAAATTAAGTATTTTAGGAAAAACTGTCAGAGTGGTCACCAGCAACAATTGGTGGCCATACTCTTAGCCCACCAAAACATTGTTGAGAGAACCCCGACCTAGAGTGAAGCAAGGCAGGAGCAGGACTGAAATAAGGCAAGAGCAGGTTAGGAACAAGTAGGTAGGTGCAGGAGCTATCGCAACTGTGGGAAAATGCTTGGAGCAAGCACAGGACAGCTATTGCTGCTGGGCTTAAAAGCCAATCCTTTGACTCTTCCAACCAATCAGGCAGCTTAGTACAGGCCAGCTCCACTTGTTAGGTCCCCCACAGATTGGCTGTGCTGCATTCTGATTCCTAAGAGGAATCTCCTAAAGCTAATGGAGGCAGAGTAGCCACCTATTTGATCAACTTTTCTGCCAGTGGACAAAGGACAAGAGAGCTGCAATCAGCTCCTAGGGGCCATTACGCTTTATTGTATCAGAGCGCAGCATGGACACAGTGAAGATTCGGGACCTGTGGACGTCAGTGTCGATATGTCCTGCAAGACCTTGGGCAAACAGGAGTGTTCCTGTACTATTCAATCAGTGCCAGGTCCTAACTACATCTGGCATTTCACCCATCTGAATTTGGCCTGCTCCCAAAGCTGGAGGGGAGAAACAGAAATGGCACTGTGGGAAGAGGTGAAGGTGGAATTTCACTCTTGGAAAGATTAAAAAAAAAAAAAGCACAGTTTGCTTGTTGCTGTCAAGCTGATCAGTGCTGATGAAGGTATCTGCTCTAAGGATGTTACCCAAGGGACCATTTATGTCACAGTGACAGAGTGCATGCCATTGGCCTCTGTGCTGCTGACAGCTCCCAACGTAAAATGCACCCAGTTCCACAAGAGAGCCAGAGCAGGGTGGCTGGAGGACAAAAAGGAATCAAAGCAGCAGTAGAGGTGAGATACATTAATCAAGGCCAAGAGGGGTCACCACACAGGGAATCATTAATGGGCCTTTCGTTGCCTCTCCCCCCACTTAAAGGGAAGAGCATCAAAAGTTTTTTAAATTTTTACCCAGTGATAACCTTCCTTCTTCAGTGTCTGAAAGCCAAAGGTCAAAGCAGGCTGAAATGGCTCAGTCTGCCTGCAGAGTAGGAGAACATCACATGCAAACTGACCTCCAAACATATGGGTTATTCACAGACTAAGAGAGACAGTGAGCCATTCCATTGCTGCAAAAGCTTTTTTCCACTTAGAGGTAGATCAGAAAACATCACAGGGTGATTTAATAGATGGTCAAAAGCCAGCAACTGAATTATCACATCAGTCATCAATCTCATTCCTTGGCCACTATTTGTTTCACTACAAACGGAGAAACAGTTATTGAAGGACTCTGCAAAGCCAGGGGAAGACTTTTATTTCAAAGAAGTGGGTGAGCCCAGATGGGAGAATTACAGCCGTGATTCACCAGATATGAAAATTGTTTATTTCCTCTGAGAGTTTAATTGACTAAGCTAAACACAAGGGGTAGTAGGAGATGGGTGTGTGTGCGCATGTGTGTGTGCATATGCAAGGATTAATTGCTCTTTTGATTTTTACATGGGTGTAAATGTTCTCTCATTAAAAACTGAGCATCTCATGGAAGGCTTCTAAGAAGATTCTATTTAGAGAAAACTCTTCTTCCGTGCGAAATCTCTCTCCACCCTTCTCTCTCCCCCCATTTTTTATTGCTAATGTAGATGTGTATGAAAACAGGAGGGACTTTATCTTTACCACATGGGATCTGGTCTTGTGAGGTGTTGAATGCTCTCAACTGTCATTAAAAGGCACCTTGCTCAGAACCCCACAGGAGCAATCTCAGCACTTTGCAGAATTGGGGCTAGTGCCCCCCCCCCACCCTATTTATCACTTTATTATTGATTGTTGTGGAGATGACACAGAGGATCTTGATTCCATGGGTGGTGAGTAAGATGAGGAATGAAGAACTCAGAAAGGTCGTATCTTCCTGCAAATGGCCCGCATAGTAAGATATTTAAGGAATCCTTTCCCGTGCCCCAGCCAAAACAGGATATAATTGTTTTAACACAGGGTGCCCCATCAAAAGTAGGACTTCGCTGTGAAAAGTGGAAAGGGTGGCAACTGTGCATAAGCTGAGGCCCTGGAGGTTTTTCGCCTTCCTCTGTAGCATGGGGCACGGATCACTTGCTGGAGGATTCTCTGCATCTTGCGGTCTTTAAACCATTTGAGGACTTCAGTATCTGAGATATAGGTGAGAGGATTATTCCAGGAGTGGGTGGGTGAGATTCTGTGGCCTGCCTTGTGCAGGGGGTCAGACTAGATGATCATAATGGTCCCTTCTGACCTTAAAGTCTATGAGTCTGATCTTGCAGTTAAGGCAGAGGAATTGGAGGGCTTCTAGAATGCTATTGCTGCTCCTGCCACAGGCTTCCTCTGTGTGACCCTTTCCATTTCCCTCTGCTGGCTTCAGTTTCCTCATCTGCAGACAAGGGGTTAATATCTCCCTGACAGACAAGGCTTTCAAGTGGCTAAACTGACTGATGTTTGTATTACAGAGCATTGAGATCCTTAGATGAAGTGCTATAGATCAGGGATGGCAGAGCTGAGTGGTGGGTGGGAAGATTGGATTTGGAAAAAAACAGGTGTTTTGCAGAAATACATTTTGCAGAGTTGGGTGGGTGGGAAGAAATTGCTTAAAATTTGCCAGGTCTGGTCCTTGATCTATACAGAAATGCAGCTTCTGGAGGCTGGGAGCCTTGATTACAAATTATTTTCTATATAATGTTGCATGTAATGAAGTAATGACTAACTGTGGTATTTGAGATATGCTGTATCACAACTCAGTGACACACTCTCCCCTCAACCTGGTATTAAGCATTAAAAGCTAATCAGGGGTAGAGCTTGTAACAAAAGAGGGGTATATATGTGGACTACTTGTGCTTAATGGGTTAGAGCTGTAAGGGGAACCCCTCCCCCCAATTTTACAAGAATACTTTCAAATTCATAGCTCTTTGTTTGTTGTTTTTTCCAATGCAACTCCTCCTAAGCCTGAGGGCAGGACAAGGGTATATATTTTTAAAAAGTGAAGCTCAAGATGTCTGTGAAATAGGTGAAAATCCAAGAGAGAGGCTGAGGAAGGAACTAAGAAGAAAAACAGGAGAAGGAGGACTGATAGAAAGACTCTCCGAGTTAGCTCTGAATCCACAGATTCATTCTGGATGAAAAGGCAGTAAGTTCAAAATTCTCGTCTCCTATTCCTTGCCACCCACCTATAAAGGCTCAAGCAGTAGTTCAAATTAAAATAATTACTATTCCTACTAGCCCTCGGGGGTGAGAAGAGGGATTTCATGTTGCCATCCATTTTTCTGGGACCAGGTCTGAAACCAAACCCTATATTGGTTGCACAGGAAGTGGTATGTGAAGAATGAGGGGTTCTACTGGATAAAGTGTTGCCTTTATCTTCCCTACCAAAGTAGGACAGCCTTTGGCCAGCCTCCTGCTCTGTCCCTTCCCTGAGGCCATGCCCTGACTCTCACCTATACCAGTATTGCTGCTAATGGGTGGCTCTGGTTTGTCTGTCTAAAGGCTCCATGGCCATGAAGCCTCGCACCTCCCATTGGCTCTGGTTCACCATTTAAGCCAATGGGAGCCGTGGGAACCGGCAGTCTGGGTCACGCTTCTTCCTGTGGTTCCCCTTGGCTGTAAATGGCGAACTGGAGCCAATGGGAGCCATGAGACTCCACAGTTATAGAGCCTTTATAAACAAAACTGGAGCAGCCCATTAGCAGCTCTCTCAAAATGAGATCAGGGCCCTCTTAGAGAAACACTGACCTAGACCCTGCCCCCCTCACACCATCCTCTCCTTCCCACTCACTTTCACCAAGCTGGTGCAGGGGGGTGGGGTACAGGAGGTGGTGAAGACTGACTGGGGTGCAGGCTCTAGTGTGGAATTTGGGGTACAGGAGGGGGCTCTGGGCTGGGACTGAGGGTTTGGAGTTCAGGGGAGGGTGCAGGCTCTGGGAGGGAGTTTGGGTGCAAGAGGGGACTTGGGCTAAGGCAGGGCTGATGTGCAGAGGGGGATGTGTAGGCTCTGCTATGGAGCCAGTGCTGAGGAATTTGGGGTGCAGGAGGAGTTCTAGGCTGGGGCTGAGGAGTATGAGGTGCAGGAAGGGGCTTAGGTGTGGGACACGGGAGGGAGAGTGGGGTTCAGGTGGCACTTACCTAAGATGGCTCCCAGGAAATATCTGGCAGGTCCCTGAGGCTCCTAGGCAGGGGGCCAAAGAGGCTCTGTGCACTGCCTGTGCCCGCAGGCATTGACCCGCAACGCCCATTGCTTGCAGGTCTAGCCAATGGGAACTGCCATTCCACTGCTCAGGGCAGGGAAAGCGCACAGAGTCTCCCTGCTCCCCATTTGCCCAGGAGCCACAAGGGCCTGCTGGCCACTTTCCAGAAGCTGCACAAAAGCAGGGCAGGTAAAGAACCTGCCTTAGCCCCACTGCACTGCCAAGGCGAGTTTTAATGGCATCCCAGCAGGATCCCTTTTCAACTGGTGTTCTGGTCAAAAACTGGATGCCTGGCCACTCTATATCAAAGCCATTGCACCCCACACATCGCTAGAGCACAGAGAGACAGACAAGCAGCAATTGGGGGACAGTGTGGGAGAGGAAACCTTGTTTTTTTTATTCAGAAGTTGTCCTCTTCCTCAATCCTTTGCCTCTCCTCTGGTTTCCATAGCAACAGCAGGCTGTAAGCAGCTGTCTCTCTTTCTCCCTCTCTCTCTGGCTTGAATATAGACGAGTCCACAAAGGGTCAAATGCGGCTGCTCGTTTCAGGGGAGCAAGTAAACACACATCATCCTCCCTCCCTCCCATTTTGTTGACAGGATTTTTTTTAAAAAGCTATCATGTTTGTTTTTCCCAATCACTGGCACAAAGCAAGTAGTTTCATTTTCAGGTAGCTATCTGGACACTTGATCAGCCATATTGTACATGAATCAGGGTGTTTATAACAGAAGCACCACAAAAGTAGCAAAATCCCTAGATAATTCAGCTCCAACCTATCTAGCCGTACACAGGTTGCCTATGGTAGAGTTGACTGAGTAGTACAAAAAGAAATTTATAAATAATTTTGTAAATAAAAGTGGTGAGCATATCTCTCTGTTATTAATAAGGGCATAGCGTTTATTATTTGTCGCATTATTTGGATAACTTACTGGTGTGTATATAAAAATGCTTGCAAATCCCCAAAGTTTCACAAATGTCCAAAATGTCTTACCAGAAGTGTACCAGGATTTCCTGTTGAGGGTCTTCTAGTCTTCTTATAGAAAGGAGGTCACTTGCTGTCTAAGCACCCCATTGCGGCCAGAGATCATGCTGTGATACCCCTGCCTCTATTTCCCCCACTTCAGGGCCCTTGCTGACTTTTTCTCTGTAGAAAATACCCTTTCTTGGGATCTCCATTTATTAACAGAAAATAATCTACAGTCCCATATTTAAGTCCAACAAACTTTTCTCTTCCTTCTCCCAGAGCTCCTTGCCTAAAATGGTTTTTTCAGTCTTGCCCCTGCTTAGTCAGAGACTTTCTTGCCATAGCAGGCTCTTGCCATAATAGGCTCCTCCCAGCCCTTTCTGGCTGGAGTCAACCCCAGATCCAAGGACTCTGCTAGGAGAGAGGAGACTACAATAATCCCTTGTTGAGCATCCTCCACATCTTCCTGCTGCTCTTCCAGAGGCATTTGATCTCTTTTAGGTGTTGCTCATCCTGTAGTCAGAGTTGGCTCCCAAGCTTGCCAATTCATGGAGCAAACCATCTACTTACTGTTTAAAAAGTTTTGGTCACCCAGTCAAGGGACGGAATACCATACCATGTGACAAAATCAAAATGATGATACTGCACAGCTACTTTGAGTGAATAATCCCGGGTCTGAAATTTGTTTTTATAAACGATTCAGCAAGTAGGTACAAACAACAAATACATTAGCCATAATCAGGATGAGTTTGCAAACATAAAAGATAACTACATTCACTGGATTCTTTATTTGCAATTAATAATTCTACCAGCTCAAGTTGGATTTCTTTAGGTTGATTAAAAACATCACGGAAAGTTTTAGAGATACAAATATAATTAGAATTAAAAGTTTTCTAGTCACATCCCATCACGCTGTACCCTCTGTCACCATAGAGTTTTCATGTGTGGAAACAAAACCAAAACACATCGCCCTGCACGGTTCAATGTATAAGGCTATATGAAATATTTGCTCTGAGAGAGGGTAGATAAAATGCACTTTTCTTCTCACTTTCTTCCACCTTCTGTCTCTTCTCCCCTTCTCACTTTCCCACTTTCTATTTTATAACCCAATCAGCCATTATGATCTTGACTAGAGGTTTCTGGTGGTATTGCCAACACACAATTCCCAGCTTTGAGAGGACTAGATGGGTGTATCTACACAGCAAAGTTATTTTGGAATAATGGCCATTATTCCGAAATAACAATGCAAGTGTCTACACAGAAATTCGTTATTTTGAAATAACGGGCGGCTTCTGTAAACCTAATTCTACGAAGAATAAAGCCTATTCTGAAATAGCTATTTCGAAATAAGGCATGTGTAGATGCTCCACTGCTGCTATTTCGAAATAGCCCCGCACCAGGGCCATTCTATGGCCCTGGTGCGGGGCTATTTATAGACGTAGCCTATTTGTCCATCATGACATTTGTGTGTGACTCCTTATTTTTGATTTTCTCTCTGCAGACCACCAGTAGGTGCTGGTAATGTTGCACATACAACTCCCTCAGCCTGTGGGGGGAGGGAGAAACTTCTGTCAATTAACTGTCACTCCTCCAGATGATTAGGGAGCTATGCTCGCAGGTTCTGAAGTAAAAACCCCTCCCAGTCACACCCAGGCAAAAGGAGAGTAAAAACTGTGAAGCAATCATTTTTGACACTGTCACTACAGAGGATGCTGCAATGTACATTGTTGCCAAGCAATATGATATCGGATGACATCTTCATTCCTGATTCTCTGTTTGAATACAGGATATTTAAACATTTTTTTAAAAGTCTCCCTCCCTCAGCCTGGCTTCAGCTAGAGGATGCTATTGACAATCTTCCCCTCATGCTATCATCACTTGTAGATTAGAACCTCCCACTGGGTGCTCCAGAGAGGACACTAGACCCAAGCAAACAGTAGGAAACCTAATGAACTACTGTGCTCAGAAGCATAAATTTGCTCTGTAAAAGACTGTGTGCCTTACTGACTCTTGTTCTGCTTCCACTTGTTCCACCCACTCCTGATTTGTTTTCACATGTCAAACCTGTTCATACTCCATTTCCACAAGTCCCACACATTCTTCCTCAATTTCCACCTGTCCCTCTAATTTCCTTCTCCATTGCCATCTGCCCCGCCCACTCCTGCTCTAGTTCCACGTGTCTGCCCACTTGTGATGTGGGGAAAAGTCAGTAGCCTTAGTACTGCATTACTGTAGATTCTCTTCATTCTGTTTCTGCTCACTGTTTTTACCCTAGGATATATCTACGACAGACTCAAATCACCCCATAAATACACTGTTTTGGTTTCCTATTTCTCTTCACTGGCATGCAAGAGGATTGATTTGGATTACCAGCTGGCTCCATAGGCCAGCCACACTGTAGAGACCTCCAAAGGGTATAAGGTCAGTACATTGAGCCTTCTAGTTGCTAGCACATCACTCCTTTTCTGCACAGCTGTCTTTGTGCATGCTACACAGAGTTACAGCACTATATACGAATAGACATTGACTGACGTCTGTAATACCACTTAACACCCTTCGGAAGAGCCTTCTACCTTTGGTCAGTTATACTTTCATTTACAGACATCCTTATGTTGCAACAGAAACTGCAAGATGTCAGTTTGTTTCTAATTACAAGAGACACTTGAGAGGGTATATGGAAAGTGAGATGGGAAGGAACAGAAATGTGCATGTTTGCACCCTTACTTTTAAACAATCACAATAGCACAAACACATTTTAAATTTCCCTGTTGCCTCCAGGAGAAGTAAGCTGGCTAGAAGGAAATTAACCCAGGAGCTCAGTATAGAATCAGAGTCCAAGATTAATATGTCTTTTTTTGCTCTTCTGATTTCCAAAGTGGAAAACAGGTGGGGAGTGAAGAAAGAGGGAGGTTGAAAAGGAACTGGAGTATATAATTGCCTAATTTACAAGATTTTCTCCATTAATTATAATCACTTTTAAATTAAATAGGGTTTAACTGCATCATAACCAAAATCTCTCTCTTGTGTTCTGCATTAGAAAAGTACCTGCAAAATCTCACAAAGCCTCCTGCAAGGCTAGAGTTCCTGTGGTTGGACTCTTATCAGTGACCTAGGACTAACTTCACTGCCCATCTAAACTAGCGCAACACAAGTGAAGTCTGCAGATTAATCTGGCTCCTAGATATGAGCCTCACTAGCCTAGAATATTGTGGAAGGAGGAAAGAAGAACTGCAAATTTAGTCTGTGATTCTGCAACTGTCCCAGTTACGTAAAAAAATGTACTATTTTTACAGTGCCCAAGAATGTTCAGCCACTCAGATTCCTTGATTGATGGAACATTCCAAAAACTATTTTTTGGAAACAAATGTTGTATGGAATACATCATACCATAGTCATGCTGATGGGTGGAGAGAGGAGCATTTTAAAGCACAAATTAAATCCTAAAACTTTATTAGGTCAAAATGTCATACTATCTTTTAACACCTTTGGCTATGCCTAACCAGATTTATGTATGCGAACTTGGAGGTTAAATGTGCAATTAACCCATCACTTTATATAAGTGATGACATGCACAAAATTTGCATGAACTAGTTGAAAATCTGGTTTGAACACTTTTCTGGTGTAGGTTATTTTCTAGCCCAACTGGAATTGGATAATACTGGAAAATCTCAGAAGAAAGCTTGTCCTCAAGATTTGTAACCCAAATTTGCAGAAAAAGTTTTGAAAAGGTTCAGAAAAGCACCCACAATTTTTGCGTGCTTCTCTGTTCCAAACCTCCAAACCTTTCCTGGATCACCCATCACCAGCTGTAAACCAGTGTAGATAGACCAGCTGGGTTTGTGTGCCATCCACAAATGTGGGTACAGTATTATGACAGAAAACCTGCTTACTTTTGGCTTCTTTTTAGCTGTGATAATCAAATTAGGAACAGATAGTGGCTCTCTCCCAGCTGAAGAGTGACAATGGGCCCTTTAAATTAATTTCTTTATGAGTGAGGTGGTGTTTCATCATTTAAACACGAAATGACCTTACTCTGGAAAATGAAGAATCATCTTTAAATAACAAGTGATGACCTCCTACAGAGAACATAATGCCATACACTGAACTACAACAGATCTTTCTTTCCCCTTGGGAATCTATCATGCAAGTTAGTAACTTCCACAGCTGAAAAGAAAAGGAAAATACCCCAGGAAAATATACACCTGTACACCTCACAGCACAATACACATATATGTATGACATATTTTCATATGAATGCAACACACAGACATTATATACATTATAATCACGTATCTCTGAAAATTATAATTTACATACACACATGCTTCACCTAACTCTGCAACATATAACATATACACAACTACAGAGCACATTTACACTTCAACAAATAGCATGCACACACAGGCACACACACAAACACATCTTGGGAACATCTGTATCAGTGGGTTTTGAACTTTTTTTCATTTGCATACCCCTAAAAATTTTGAATGGAGGTGCAAGCCTTTGGAAATCTTAGTCATAATCTGTGGACCCTAAGTTAAAGACCACTGATCTATATGCATGTACGTATAACAACCACTCATCTCTGAAACATACATCATATATACATGCATGCACAATATTCTAAGGTATCTGAACAACACTGCATAAAAGGTCATTTGCCTTCCCAACTCGTATATATCAACAATCTTACACACATATGCATAACACTGCACACACATCTGTAATTCATAGTTATGTATAATGGACATACATAACTATGCACATAGTAATCATCACGGGCACGTCTAGACTACATGGCTCCGTCGACGGAGCCATGTAGATTTATTTACTCGGCAAAGGGAAATGAAGCGGCGATTTAAATAATCGCCGCTTCATTTAAATTAAAATGGCTGCTGCACTGTGCTGATCAGCTGTTTGTCAGCACAGAGCTGTAGTCTGGACGCTCCGCGGTCGACATCAAAGGCATTTGTCGACCTCCCCGGTAAACCTCATCCCACGGGGCATACCGGGGAGGTCGACAAATGCCTTTGATGTTGACCGCAGAGCGTCCAGACTACAGCGCTGTGCCGACAAACAGCGGATCGGCACAGCGCGGCAGCCATTTTAATTTAAAATGAAGCGGTGATTATTTAAATCGCCGTTTCATTTCCCTTTGCCTACAACCCAAATCTACATGGCTCCGTCGACGAAGCCATGTAGTCTAGACGTGCCCCACATGTCCTTCCGACATACAGCATGACTATGTACACCTATAAACATGCTTAGCATACACTCCGCAACACATTCCATACACAGATGCAACATATACGACCATTGACACAACACACACATCTTAGCAAAACACACCTGGATAACAGAAGCTGTTTAAGATGGGAAATCCCTTTCAGGTTATCTAAATGATCCTTCTGCCAATATGGGATTGTTCTTGACAGAATGGTTTCCAGTGCTATGTCTAGTACTGTTTTAAATGACCCTGTGGATGGGCTCATAAATACATCTACACATACACTTAGCACACCCACATACAGTGTCTCAGAAACATATAATGTTCACGTGACCCAGGCCCTTTTCTTGAGTTACCCATATGCATAACATTCTGGCATTTGCATGATCAGCATCTTCTTTTCATATATTTGCAGGTTTTCCCTAGATGAAATAATGTTGTGAACTTTCCACCCCTCCCTGTGGAACTGAAATGTTGTCTCTAGCTGCCTATTTACAGGCTCTTGACAGCATTGGCAGTGCCATCCATATTATTGACAGTCTTCTCCATCCTCCCCTCACCGCCATGTAGGCCTGCTCTGCCTGGATAGCCCTGTTAATATCGCTATTTACAAGAATAGCTGAGACAGTGGTGCTGACCAAGCGTTTCCACAACGCCCGTTATTGATTCAACAGGCATATGGAAAACCAGAGGAATCTAAAATTTTTTTCTCTGCAGCATTTTTACTTGAAAAGGAAGGGGGGTGCTTCAAAATTACAGTACCTCAGAATGCCCTTGTCATGAAAAAAATCAACCCCAAACACGCATATCATACCCAGGCTTACCCTGGATTCTGAGCACACCTTCCACCCCTCCATCAGCAGCTTGGCAGTTTGCCATAAATCAATATGTTCTCGTTAGAGTTCCACCTTCCAAAAATATTTACTGTACATAATTTAATATAATACTCGCCTGGATAAAGAGCTGACATGTTTAATTACCTGGCTCAAGTGTCCTCCTCCTACAGAACATACAGTACACACAGCTGGGACTCTGCACGATATGCTGGGGATTTTTGTGCTGGTGGGAAATGGGGTGTAGGAGCAATGTTATCCATGTATATTCTCATCTGACACTATCCTTCCTTTCCTGAGATAAGTTTGTGTGTCACTCCAGGGAGAATTGGCATGCACCTGCTCACATAGCTAGGCTAGGCTGGGTGTCTACACTGCAAACTCCTGGGCTGAGAGGGCCAGAGGGTAAGAGAGCTAAGAAGGGAATTCAGACTATAACTGCACTGATTGATTTGATGGAAGAGTGTAGAGAGATCTTGAGCGGGACAGGAGATCTCACTGCCACCCACTTCCCTCTTTCTTCTGTTCCCATACCTCTGATCATGGGAAAGCATAATCACACCAAAACAATCCCTCCACCGATTCCACTCACTCCCATTAAGATTTGGAGTTCAGATACCTTTGACCACGTATCTTTGACACCTGCACTTTTAACTACTCTCCCCCATGCATTTGCACTTTTGCATACCCATCTCTTCCCTTGCTCATCATCAGGCACTGCTCCAGGTTTTCTAACTGGAAATGGCTTATGATATCATTCTCCAGCAACTATTAGAGACCATCTGTGCCATAATGTCACCAATGCTATCCCAGCTTCCCACTACTCTTTTTTTCCATTATATTTTCATTGAGTTGACACCATGATGTACAGTATTACTAAGAAACGGGATTGGGTGTGATGTCACCATTTTGTGATGATGGTATCACACCATGTCCCAAGTGGTTAAATCATGTCTAAACTGGGAGCAATCATCTGTTTTTAAAACTCAAGAAATGGGCAGGAACTGAGAACCTTCTCCTTTCAAACAAGAGGCCTGAAATCTTCAGGATTCATTTCCAAGTCTGAAGTCAAAGCCTATTATGCACTTTAACCCACTCAAGTACCATGCAATTTTCCCATGTGTAGTATTAGACCTCTCTCAATATACTTCCAGTCCTCAGCCTCTCTTAAGCAGAGGTTGCCAGTCACACCAAATTGTTAGCTAGGGACAAATGTCTCATGCTAAAATAGCCCTGAACCAGAAATCCTAGATCTGAACAATTCTGTGAGCTTGGAGGAGAATCAGAACCTGCAGCTGAATTTTTATAGTTAAGCTGATCTCTAGAATGGCTGATCCAAAACTATATATCCCAGCTTCCTTAAACTTTTGAAATCTGGAATTAGATTTTATCACTCGGGTCCCCCTCTACATGTAGGGCCTAGGATGAGACCAACACATTAATTTGACTTGTGACCTGAGGCATGAGCAAAGCCCACTGAAGACAATGAGAGTTTTTCCATTGACTTCAAAAATTTTTTGATCACGTCTGAAATCAGGGTAAAAATCTGATCTGCTAAGATGAAAAGCCAGTGCACTCACCCCTCAGCGCCAGAGTACTTCAACTCAAGCCCTTCTAACAGCAGAGAGCTCTGCCCCTCTGTGACATGCTTCATGCCAGCTTCCCTGTTTCTCCCACTCCCACTGTCCCCAAGAATAGCTTATCAGAATTTCCTGCTTTGTCTCGCTGGCTGTAAACCAGCTAGCAACTTCTGTCTCCATGACGACTGATTCTTTGTCATCTTTTCCTCAAAGCCTCCTAATTAGACATCCTGTAATTTGCAGCTTTTCTATAAACTATTTGGAAGGAAGGCAGGGGAGGGGAGCCTGAGTAAAGATTAAAAAGTGGCAGTGAATCAGCAATCCACAAATAGCCATAATAAATAAATGAATGTAAAATATAGTATTTTTTAAATGACATGCCTGTGGTCTTCCTTTCAGAGAAGCAGCTGGTCATTCTGTTGCTTTACCCTTTAATCCACAAGTGCAATCTGCTTTAACAAAGAATGATGTGGCTTGAAAGTTTCCACCCATTCACAATAGCATGCAATAGTTCTGATTTGGATGATCTGTACCACACCCTGCAGGGCTAGAAGACGACAGAGATCTGGAGAGTTTAACAGAATAGTTACGTAATCTAGAAATTTTTACCTCTAAATTATCAATTCAGATCCAGATCAGACTGGCAGTGATCAAAAGCTGCTAGCATTGGGTGACCTCTGTGAACTGAGTTGGTGATCTCAGAACAGTTCCTAGTGGAATGCAGCACTAGAGCTACCACCACAGCTGGTTCTATTTAGCAAGGTCAGGAGACAGGCCAAACTGAAAAAGGAGACAGGCAGGAAAATAAGTGTCACTTTAGGGAAGAGAAAGGAGGACACAGAAAGAAGTCAAGAAGGCACTTGTGATCCAAAAACCTAGTTTTCCCACCAAGAACCTACGTTTACAAGTGAATCCTGTCACATTCCAGGATGCAATACAGACCAGCATGGAGTTATGTCACCACCTGCCTTCCAACACTGGGCGCTTCCCAATGCTTCTACTCTGGACTACTCATAACCAGCCATACCACATGCAGGTCATACCCTGAGTGTCGCTGTACAGCTGCAGACTGCCAGAAACACTCCAGTCACAAGCTAGCTTCTACAAGCCTTGGTTACTACTTGAAGCGTGACCCCAAAACACTCCCAGTCCTGAATTTTCCTCAAAATGTGTTCTGCATTGCCCAGCCCTCTCCTGGACAGTTCAGATATGAGAGGTCCATTGCCTTTGTAAGGGGTCGTTATGCAAATGCTTGCTCCTCTAACTGGAGTTACCCAAACAGTTCCATTTAGACACAGCAGTGGATTAGTTTGGATTAAAGTTTATTTAACTACAAAAAGAGAACTTTTAAGTGAGTACAGAGATAAGGGTATTAAAATTAGAAATGGCCAAAGGAGAAATAAAGAAAATGCTTTCTAGTAACTAAAACAAACTAAATTTGGTTCAAGGTAAAATCCTCCACATGATCCCAGCTGAGCAAATTCTCAGGTCAGAAGCCTCCCCCTCACGAAGTCCAAAGGGCTGGTTTCTTTGTTTTCTTAGGTATGAGAGAGAGAAAGAATCCCTCGGGTGTTTTTGTGTCTCTCTTTCATGGTTCATTCACCCTTTGAATTGCATTCTCCTAAGGGTTACTCTAGGTAAAGTTCCTTCCTGTTGTGAGGACAGAAACATAGGCTACGTCTAGACTACAAGCCTCTTTTGAAAGAGGCTTTTTTGAGAGAATCTTTTGAAAAAGCTTCTTTCGAAAGAGATCGTCTAAACAGCAACTAGTATTTTCAAAAAAGAGAGCCGCTTTTCAAAAGAGAGCACCCAGGCAGTCTGGATGCTCTCTTTCAAAAAAAGCACTGTTTTTGTTCAATAACACATTTTTTCGAAAGAGCACTTTCGAAAAAAGGCGTTATTCCTGGTAAAATGAGGTTTTCCGCGGTCGAAAAAACTGCCGCTTTCTTTCAATTTAATTTCGAAAGAACGCGGCAGCAGTCTAGATGCAGGTGAAGTTTTTTCGAAAAAAGACCACTTTTTTTCAAAAAAACCCTGTAGTCTAGACACACCCATAGGGTCTCCTGTTGAAAGAGGTTCCATGTTGTTTGTTAAAATGCAGATCAATTTGTTCCTGAGCTCCCTTCATTGCAAAGAACGGCCACTTGATCAGCGATTGCCAATCAGCTTTGAGGACACCCAGTTAGAGGCGATACCTCGTCCTTTGTCTTTAAGAACCAGGTTTGCATCTCCCTAGATTGTCTGGTAAACAGTCATAATTTCAGTTTATGTTCATAATTTTATATATAATGTTGCTACATGTATTTTACCATATTATTGGCCAGCAAGTTATTGGTTTGCCAATGATACCTCACAAGGCATATTTCTGTGCAAAGATGATTACAGTGGTGTGTAGGGTGTGAACACAGGGGTGCATTTGGTCACACCTCCAAAACTGGTTTTTGTGATGTCATTATTCTGTTAGTAATCATTGGGCTTGATTCTCATCTTCTGATGGAAACTTGGGCTGCAGGACCCCAGTGGCAGAAAACAGCAAGGTGTTTCTGCTCTGCCAGAGAACCTGGATTTCACAAAGGCATCCAGGATGTATGCTGGTTCAGCATGTATCCCAGAGAGCCTCGAACAAGGGGTCTGCTTTGGAGCCCCCACTGTAGTTCTAAGGTGCCCACCCCTAGCAGAGAGATTCTATGTTTCCCTCAAGGATAGTTTCCACCAATGCTATGTTCAGCAGTGGTGAATAAAGTCAACTGTATTTGAATATGGCTGCCAGTAATCAGCTTCTAATCCCAAATTAAATAGGGCCTGAGAGAAATAGAGCCCTTTCCTACTTTTTTAAAGAGGTGCTGCTATTTGATGGGAAATGTAATAAAATATTCTCCTTAGAAGCAACTTTTGTTTATACATATATCACATATTGTCTGTGTTTCTCTCTCACTTGTCTATTATCTCTAGGGACATTTGCAGAGAAGGAAGATGTTTGTTTCTGAAAAGTTCATCTGTCCTTGCTTCTCGTTCCCCTGTTGAAGTCCTAATCCTCTCCTTGTGACATCATAATAATTTCTACAGCAATTAATTGTGTTGTCACAAAGAGAGGCTTATGATTTCAAAAGGGAAATAATCAGCAAAAGCAGATAAATGTTAAAGAAGCAACGATTGTGTTTTCATGGAAATTTCCCCAGCAAGAAATGATGAGAGAAGGAGCTATATGGAAAATATACAAGATAATCAGATTTATGTCCAAATAGAGTGTTTTCTACATGGCATTAGCAAATCATTAAAATGTCGATGTCCAACCCCCATCATCAGGTAAATTTGTAGCCTTGTGAGCAACTGCAATTATAGAACCCAAAAGCAAAATTGAATGTGAGGGAACAGGGGGATCCCTCAACCAGACTAATAGTGAGATGTTGATTAGAGATACCAACAGCCAGAACAAAGGGATTACAGAGTACTTTTCATTTGGCACAGGCAGGAGTTTTGCAGCTATCTTTGGTACTTACAGTGGAAGCAAGTCCTTAGGTTAAGCTGTAAATAAAATACCCTCACTTGGCCAATGGGCATCTCTGACATTTTGGGATTACCCAGACCAGTAAGGGGTTCTGTCATACCTGCCTTATAACTCTGGGTGTCTAATACTATGTTCCAAGCTTATGGCTCAGAGCTCTGTTATCAGTAACCTACAGTATAGATGCTGAATTCCCCCAGCCTATTTACTCCTCGCAGGGTGACCTCAACAACACCTTCCAGTCCCAAGTCTCCACAAATCCATTTCCTTGAGTTCTTAACTACCAGACACTTGGGATTTTCCCCTCTGGCTTGTGAACTGTGAAGGAGTGAAACCTATCCTCAATTATTAGTTTACTTTGGCCCCTACACTCCCTTCAGTTTGCGCAACAGAGAACTGCTTGGGATAAAATAAAGAAAAGTGATTTAATAGAAAAATTGTAGATTCAAAGATGAAATAGACGAAGGAAAGCAAACACATACAAGTTATACATGAAACAACATGATGATGCAACTTCAGGGTTTACACTTCTATATTAGCTAAATTCCCTTTTCTAATGGAAGTCATCCATTGCCTATGAACAAGTTCCCAGCATGCCCTGTGTTCTAGAGGGCATTCAGTGTTTCACAGACAGCATTCAGCTTACATGCTGGCATTCTTGGTAACCTTTCCTTCAAACTCCCTCCCTTTTTAATATGGATTGCAGGGTTTTTTCCTTTCTCTCAGGCTATGTACAGCTTATGTGCTAATAAGCCAACTCCCTGAGCGATGTAAGTTCCACCGACATAAGCTACAGTGAAGACAGCAATGAAGCTCTCTGACTGACATAGCCACTGCTATTTGAAGAGACTGGAGTAAATAAATTGATAGGAGAGCAAATGCACTAGCTAGCAAGGGTGCAGCTGCACGGCTGTATGTTCTATAGTGCAGCCATAGCCACACTATGTGGGAAACTCCCTCCTTCCTTAATTTTCCAAGACTGGGGTTTTCTTTTCATTTCCAATGTCTTTCCATTCACTTTAAAAGACTGCTGTTGTCTTTCCTGGGGGTTGTACGATGCTAGGCACTTGGATTAGTTTCATGTCAATGGTTAGCCTGGGAGGTGCCTCTTCCTGCCCGATTGTTCCCCCACCCAGCTGTGAAATGATGCTGGAGTTGCACCCTACTCACCAGTAACAAGGTTCTGTACATATGTACCTGAGTACATACAGACCCATAACCTGGTTGCATATTGCCTAAGGATCATCAATTTCAGAACATGACAAGTTTCCATAAAAAGACCTTTCTTTACATATATTTATATACAATAGCATTGTGTACAGCCAGTTCATTCATTTGCTTTTTTGGGGTTCAGACCTCCTCTTCTCCTCTTGGCGTGTCTGGACTAGGACTGTCACAGTGTCCTTACATTTTTGCTCCAGCACTGGCTATTGCAGTATGACAGGAAGACATTAAAGCCTGAAATTATGTCATTGCATAAGAAACTCTGACCTCCTGGAGTCAGTAATGATATTCCCAGAAATAAAATCTGTTAGGAAGAGCTATATCTGGAGATGATGTTCAAGAGTGGCATAAGGCAAATGTCAGGAGGACACACAAGACATAGACCTTGTCTACACTGGCAAGTTGCAGCGCAGTAAATCAGCTCCCAGCACTATACCTCCCAGGGTATCCACATCGACAAGGCTGTTAGTGCGACTAACTTCACAGTTGCTGTGCTCTAGGTAAACCACCTTGACGAGAGGCTTAGAGCTTGCTGTGCAGTAGCTACACCTCTGGGATGCTAGTGTGGACACTGTGGTGTACCACGGTGTTGTGTACCTGTCCCACAATGCCTCTCTGGTCATCAGTTTGAACTCTACTGCCCTGCCCTCAGGTAACCAACCCTTTTTACATGCTTTTTACATTCCTTTGGAATTTTGAAAGCCCCCTCCCTTTTTGTTTGGCAATGCATAGAGAGCTCTCAATGCATTTTTCCAGGTGACTGTACCTGCGCCACACACCACACGATCCCCCACTTGGAGCAATGCCAAAGTGCTAAACTTCATCAGCATTTGGGGAGAGGTGGCTGTCCAGTCCCAGCTGCACTTCAGCCATAGGAAGTATGATATCTATGCGCAGATATCAAGATGTCTGACTGAAAGGGGGCATGATCAGAACATACTGCATTGCAGGGTCAAAGTGAAGAAGCTGCAAAATGCCTACCACAAGGTGTGAGAAGCAAATTACCACTCTGGTGCTGTGTCCACAATCTGCCATTTTTACAAAGAGCTGGATGACATAGTTGGGGGCAACTCCACTTCCACACCGAAAACCCCCGTGGATACTTCAGGGCCTTAGGGCCATTTCACAGTGGACCAAGCCAGGAGGAGGAAATCGTGGACGATAGTGCCAAGGGGGGGGCGCAGACCCAAAGTCAGAGGATGGATTGGCATCCACAGATGCATACAGACAGGAGCTATTTTCTACTCTGGAAGAAGCTAGTCAGTCGCAGCAATCAGAGTTTGGGGAAGAACATGCCCCTGGGTAAGTGGCTTTGATTTCTGGAAGCATTAAGGTGAATTGTTGGGGATGGGAGCGTTGCAGATAGCCGGCTTGGGTCTGTGTGATGCTAGTTCCAACTCGGCTAGCCTGATGTGGAACAAGGTGTTGATGGACTCTCTCACTTCATGGTAATCAGCCTCACAGATCTCACTGAAAGTGTGATGCAGACGCTGGGCAATCTGCCTCTGGAGATTCCTTGGCACAGCTACTGTGTTCATTGTCCCATTAAGCATTCCCACACCACTGTCCCTTGCTTACCTTCAGGAGTGGCTAGAGGGTGGCTGCGGCAGCTGGCGCCCCAGGCAGAACACGCGATTGGCGCCCCCGCCTGCAGGGCCATCAATGGACTGATGTCATCAGCGGGTGCCCCGGGAGTCCCCGTGACATCATCATCGGGCGCCCCAGGCAGCGGCACCCTAGGTGGCGGCCGAGTCCACCTATAGCCACGGGCTGCCCCTGCTTACCTTCTCACCATCAACAGCAAAATATCTTCCAGGATGAACACAGCCTGTGGAGAATGTGTGGACATTACAGATTACAGGCCCCCTCCCCCGCAGTGTTGGCTCTTCCCAAGACACACAAGCCCATACTACAGTAAGGCCCTGCATCAATGAATTCCCTTGCCCCAGCAGTTAACTCACCATTTTGCGCATCTTGTGTCATATGTGCACTCACCCTGGGACAGCCAGTCAGCGATAGGTATGTGTATAGTGCTTGTGTTTAAACTGGGTAGTGTCTGTGCTCTGTCTAGTGTTAACAATGGTCCCTCTGCAAAATGTTGCATTTTAGTGTTACAGATTTAACCTTGGGATCCCAGCCTTCCTTGTTATCACCACCGGAATGGCTGTGCAGGGCAAGCAAGAGGCCTCGGAAAAGTCAAGATGACGATGCATGATGTTATGCTTCAGGCTGCTGCTGAAAAGAGAGAACTGAAGGAGTGGCGGGACAATGAGATGAGGGACTGGAAGGAGAACAGTGAGCGCTGAAACAAAGCCATGGAGCAGCTCTTCAACAGTATCTAGTGCCAAGATGACACACTCCAGGCACTGCTAGTAGTGCAGCTGGAGAAGCTCGGTGACTCCCTCCCTCCTCCTGTAGCTGTTGTCCCAGAACAGTTTTCCACGAGGACCTCTGTCACCACCACCACATTTTGACCCCCATCCTGTCTCCATTTGGCACTCACTGCACTCCAGACCTGCCCCTTCACTATCCAGCCCTACAGACTCCCTCAGGCACCTAATGCACTCAGTACCCATCCCCATGTCGTTTAGCCCTGCTGAACTGCAGCACCCATTGCACACATATCAGACAACACGGCTGCATGTGATTCCTGAACATATGCAAATCTGTAAATGTGCTGGTGCCCCACCTCTGCCATCCCCCATCAGATGCGGTATGCTGCATGTGTGTTCTACATTTGTTGTTTTTAATACATGAAATAATGAGGGTTGAAAGCAATCTTTGTTCCATTAGATGCAAGCAAGCAAGCACATCCCAGCAAAGCAACAGGCACTTTTCTACTAAGTGCATCATACGGACCAAACACATTTAACCCACTCCTGTGCATGGCAACAAATATTACGGACTTTCAGCATCAAATTGCTGCCTCAAGGTATCCCTTATCCTTATGGAGCCATGTTGTGCTAAAAGAAGCCTTGGTCTCGGGCTGTTCAAACTCAGTTCCCAGGCACTGAGTCTCACCTGTCCCATCCTGTGTGAAGTTTTCATCCTTTCCTTCCCAAATATTATGGAAGGTACAGCACATGGCTATAAGCATAGGGATGTTATCATCAGCCAGGTCCATCTTCTCATACACACATCACCAAGGGGCTTTTAAATGGCACACTCCATAGTCATTATGCATCTGCTGAGCCCAGGGATGGGCAATAATTTTTGATGGGGGGGGCCACTCCAAGAATTTGGTAAGGGGTAGAGGGCTGCACTCTTCCATGATATTAATGGAGGAGATGAGGGGGCCTGGGATGGTGGTTGGGTGCAGAACAGAGCTTGAGGTAAGGGACTGGGGTGGAAAAGGGAGTGTGGGGTCTGGGAGGGAGTTTGGGCAAAAGAGACAGTTGTGACCTGGGGCACTGGACTGGGGTGCAGGGGTTTGGGTTGTGACCTGGGACAAGAAGGGGCTGTGACCTGAGGCAGGGGATTGCGGTACAGGAGGGGGGGAGGGTGCAGGGGTTTGGGTTGAGACCTAGGTCAGGGTATTTGGGTGCAGCAGTTTGGGTTGTGTGATCTAGGGCAGGGGATTACAGTGCAGGGGTTTGGGTTATGACCTAGGGCAGTAGGGGATTGTGATCTGGGGTAGGGGATTGAGGTGCAAGACCTGGGAAGGGATATAGGTGCAGAAGGGGGGCAGAGGGTTTGGGTTATGTGGAATAGGTGGGAAAGAGTGGGGGGCAGAAAGTTGGAGAAGGGAGGGCCTGGGGTGCCATAGGCAGGCTCTAGCCGGGAGACATACCTGGGTGACTCCCGGCTAGCAGCCCAGCACGTTTCTCAGGCAGCCAGCCTGCCTGCCTGCCCGCCCTTCCCCTGCATAGTCTGCAGGGGCCATGTGCGTGTGTCAATAACTATGTGTCGGAAAGGAGCGGGGCATGGTGCTTTGTATGCTACCTGTTATTCAAACAGGCAGCTCCCATTGGCCAGAAACCAGCCAATGGGATTGTGCTGGGGCTGGAGGCAGTGCATTAAGACTTCCCCCCCACCTCTCCAGGCTTACGGTTATGAAAGAGAAACAGCCCAGCAGCCACTTTTCTGAGTGGGGTATGGGTGGGGCGAGGCAAGAATGCGGATCTGGCCCAGGGCCCATATTTTGCCCAGCACTGGCTTAGCCTGCTGTTGAACCACTCCTTGCCCGTGTCAAGGCTACCAGCGTATGGCTTCATAAGCCATGACATTAAGGGTTAGGCAGGGTCTCCCAGCATCACAATGGGCATTTTGACTTCCCCTAGAGCAGTGGTCTCCAACCTTTTTACACCCAAGATCACTTTTTAAATGACAGAACAAGCCAAGATCTACCGCTCCGCCCCTTCTTTGAAGCCCTGCCCTCTCTATTCTCCTCCTCTCCATCACTTGCTATCCCCAACCCTTATACTGCTGCTTTTTTTCTCCCCCCCCCAATTCTTCTGTAGGAAAACGTTTTTCCAACATTTGGCCTTTTTAGACTGGACCAAATGTCAGAAGACTCCCTTCTTTTGGAAGGCCCCTTATTCCTCTTTCCACGAGGAATATAGGGGTGACCGAAAGAGCATGTTTGCTCTTCCACTAAAAAAAGTAGAAGAACAAATGCATCCCTGGATACAGAAGAGTTTTTCTGGGATATCTCCGGAATCCTGAAAAACTCCTGCAGTCTAGCCGTACCCTCGCTGGGTTGAGACAGGATGTGTAGGCTCTGGGGTGGGAATGAGGGATTTGGGTATGCGAAGGGGTGAGAGGTGCAAGCTCTGGGAGGAAATCTGGATGCAGGAGGAGGTGGAGAAGGGGACACTGGGTCAGGGAGCTCCAGGCCGGGCAGTGTTGGGGTCAGATGTAGGATTGGGGTACTAAGCAAGCCACAGGCTTGTGGATGTGAGGGTTCAGGAATTTGGGTTGGGGTATGTGAGGGGCTCAGGGCAGGGGGTTCCAGTGTATGATGGGCTCAGATCTAGGGTCTGGCGGAAGGGGGAGTGCAGGAGCATTATGATGCTGTGGCCCCAGTTGGGGGTTTGTTGACCAGGCTTCATTTTTAAATAAAATACTATGTCAAACACAAAAAGTTTCTGCATTGTCTTTATTATGAGAAGGGCAGGGAACCTATTTTGAGTCTGGTGTCACTGACCCAAAGCAAAGTCAGTTGGGGCCACACAAGTGAGATGCCAAAAAAACCAAAACAAAACCTCCTCCAAAACCCCCCCAAGCCTCACTAATGTGGCCCCAATTGTGCTGGTGGGAGCAGGGGACATGGTACTGAGGAAGGGTGCTAGTGGGTGCTGGGGCAACACACAGGGTGCCAGTGGGGGCAGGGTTCTGTGGCTGGGGGCAGGAACAGGGTGCCTGGAGGGTAGGGGACAGGGATCTGCAGCAGGGGACAGGGTGCCAGTGGGGACAGAGTTCTGTGGCTGGGGGCAGGGGAGAGGGAACACGGTGCTGGGAGGGCAGGGGAGAGGGTTCTGTGGCAGGGGGCAGGGAGCCAGTGGGGGCAGAGAGTCCCCTGCACCCGCCTGCTCCTAGGATTCCCCACACCAGAGGAAGGAAGCTCTGTCACATGCCTCCTCTGGGCCCGACTCCCCACTCCCGCGGAGCAGGGAAGCCCCAGTCATGCACCCCCTCGGGACCAACCCCCCCTCCTGCGGAGGAAGGAAGCCCCGTCGCGTGCCTCTGCTAGGGCCAGCGCAAGCCTCCCGTGGAGCAGGGAAGCCCCCGTCACGCGCCCCCTCTGGGCCCAACTCTCTCCTCCTGTGGAGCAGGGAAGCCCCCGTCATGTGCCCCCTCTGGGCCCGACTTCCCTCTCCTGTGGAGCAGGGAAGCCCGCGCATGTGCCCCCTCCGGTCCCGACTCCCCCCTCTCACAGAGAAGGGAAGTCCCAGCATGCGCCTCTGGAGACTCACCCGGTAAGTTCCCGGCACGCCACGGACTTGGGGCAAGGAAGCAACCAGCACATTTCCGGAACCCCCGGAAATGACGCACAGCTGCAGGACTTCTGTCCACTCCGCGGGAAGCTACCACTACCTCCATTGTCGCTCAAGTTAGATAGTGGGTCTTCTTGGGGGTGGGGGGAAATGGGGGGCCCGGAATGCCTTGCGATCGACTCATCAAGGCCTCGCGATCAACCAGTTGATCATGATCAACTGGTTGGTGACCACGGCCCTAGAGTCATCTTCTAGTCCAGGAAGAAAGTCCCCACGTGCAGCTTCCTGAACAGGCCAGTGTTCCAAAAGATGCATGTGTCATGCACCTTTATGGATCAGCCTGCATTAATGTCTGTGAAACACCCATGGTGATCCACAAGCACCTGGGGACCACCTTCTGATTAATGTACTCAGAAGCGAGGTGGTCTGAGATTCCAGAATTGGAACATGCATGCCATCTATTTCACCTCTGCAGTTAGGGAAGCCCATCTGTGCAAAGCCATTCACAATTTCACGCACATTGCCCAGCGTCATGGTCTTTTGGAGCATGATGCAATTAATGGGTCGGCACACTTCTATCAACATGAGTCCAACGGTCGACTTTCCCACTCCAAACTGACTGGCAAACAGTCAG
The DNA here is from genome assembly GCA_032595735.1 of Pelochelys cantorii. NCBI lineage: Eukaryota > Metazoa > Chordata > Testudines > Trionychidae > Pelochelys > Pelochelys cantorii. The sequence goes on from CM064326.1 coordinate 244,831,892, forward strand.
TAGCTGTATGGAGTAGCCAGCTTCCACCGTGCAATTGCTGTGCACTTTTCCACTGGCAGGGCAGCTTTTGTTCATGCGTCCTTGCACTGCAGGGTGGGGTGGGCTCATCACACTGTCCCATGAAAGCGGCTTTTCTCATCTGAAAGCCACTGCCTGTGATCCCAGACTTGCATGACGATGTCATCTCACCATTCAGTGCTTGTTTCCTGCATTCAAAAATGGCATTCCACTGTAGCCAGAACCTATGTGAATGCCACAAGTCATCTTGTGCCATAGCTACCATGCATGGCAAGATCAGTGTCTGACTCCTCATCGTCACTTTGCCGCTTCAGGAATAACTTGACTGCCATTCGTAATTTATCAGTGAGACCTATCAGCATTTTCTTCAACTGTTCAGGATCCATTCCTGCAGACCCAAGAGGCAGCACATGCAGCACAAAAGCCTTTGAAAGATGGTACTAAATGTGGACAGATGCAGAGAGATTGGTGGGATGTATAGTGATGCACCATGGGGCATTCAGAGGACCCAGCATGCTTCATGACCCCCTGTCCACCTTTCCACAAGCCTCAGCAGCAGAAGAGGAAGAGGTACTCTGTGGGATAGCTGCCCAGAATGCACCACTCTAAATGCTGCTGCAAGTGTGGTCAGGCTACTGTGTTGGCAGCTGACAGTGCAGACACACAACAGCAGTTTCACTGCTGCACTCTGTGAGCAGCACTGTAGCTGCCAGTGCTTTATATCTGCCAATGTAGACAAAGCCAAACATACAGGCACCATAATAAAAAATTCATTAGAAGTGTACCTATTTTTAAATATACAATGAAATCTGCTCCACGGACCACCTAGAGTAGAGAGCTCAGTGTTGCAAGACACCATATTAATGGGACCTCCAAGATGTCCACCCCAGTATGTTTAGGATTTAACTATATGGGAAATTTGCACCAGTCTAACTTAAATCAGTGGGTTTGACTACACTTAATATACTGCAACACTGAAGACATCTCCTATGCCAGCGGGAAGGGTTTTGCCATTTGCATACGGTAATACGGTACCTGGGGGCTAGGTCAACATAAAAGCCTCCCTCTGAGGTGTCAATTTTTCATACTTCTGAGCAACATCATTACGGCAATCTAATTTCCCAGGCCGGTCTATTTAAACTGATTCAGGCCTGGTCCACACCTACAATAACCTAGCTACATTGCTCAGGGCTGTAAAAAAATGCACCCTCTGTGCAACATAGTTAGGTTGACTGAGCCCCCATTCTTGATACAGCTTGATTTCTCCATTGGCCTTGCTATCACCTCTCAGGCCAGGTCTACACTAGACCCACAAGGTTGGCTTAAGGTATGCAACTCCTGCTATGTACTGGCACTGTCTTCACAAATGTTCCTGTCAGCTTCTCTTACTCCTCACAATGCCCTCAGCATTTGATTTAGCGTGTCTTAATTAGACTCGCTAAATCAAACACCAGAAGATCGATCTCCAGAGCAGCAAGTGGAAACATGGCCTCAGAGGGTACGTTTACACAGCAGGGCTAAAGTCAAATTAAGCTACGCAACTTCAGCTACGTCAATTGCGTCGCTTAAGTCAAAATAGCTTAATTAGTCTTTTGGCGCTGTCTACACTGCAGGAAGTTGAAGGAAGAACATTCTTCCTTCCATTTTCCTTACTCTTTGTGAAATGAGGGTTACCATATGTCAGAGTAAGAAGTCCTCCAGCTCAATATTATTTTGAAATAAAGGCTTGTAGTGTAGATGTATGCTATGTTATTCTAAAATAATGCTGCTGTGTAAATGTACTCAGAGAGGTGGCTTTACTATAGTGATGAAATAGCCCCTCTTTTGCTATAGTACATGGTCACACTGCAGCACTACTGCAGTGATGCTAGTGTAGTGCTGTGACTGTGCTGATATAGTGCGTTAGGGTAGACAACAGTGAGGAGAGGGGTTCTCCCATTGTCATAGTTGCTTCATCTCTCGCAGTGGCTAGGGCAATGGAAGAATTCTTTTGTTAGCCTAGCACTGCTGACACCAGGGGTAAGTTGACACAACTATGACTCTCAAGGGGTGTGGATTTTTTCACACTCATAAGAGATTTAGCTATGTCGATGTAAGTTTTCAGCGTAGACCAGCCCTTAGTCAAACCAGTGCAAACCCCACAGGCAGACACTTATTTCTGTCTGAAATACTTTATAGTGCAGTAACTTTCTGAGTCAGACGTGTGATAAAGCACCCCCTACCATGCACAGCAAGTTACAGCACTGTAAAGCACTGGGAGCTAGACTCCTGGCATTGATAGCTACTCCCCTCCTGGAGATGGTTTACATACAGCACTGGGAGAGCTCTCTCTCAGCACTCCTGCTGTGGCCACACTTTCAGCTTAAAAAGCTGTGCTTTAAACTTTTTAAAGTGTAGAAAAAGCCTCAGTTCGTATTTCAATTTAGCTTCAAACTGTTCCCAGCTGACTTACAAGCCAGTCAAACTGAAATAAGAGTGTTCACATAGAAGTTTACACCATCTGAATTAAACTGATTTAATCCACACTTTAGTTCAATCTGGTGCAAAGAGCTCGCTATAAACAAGCACTTCATTGAAAGCTATGGGGCAGATCTGCAAGTGCAACTGGCATATTTACAGTGACTCCAATAAGCCGGGATGATTGACACCAGCTGAAGTTCTGGCCTGTATTTTCTAGACATGTGATTAATGCTGGTTCCCTGCATGGTCAGTTCATACAGGTGTCACCACATTAGGAATTGTTCCACTGGGCTGTGAACATGAGCAATGTCCATTCCCGCAGCTTCCCCATGTAAGGCCCCATCTATGAACCAAATAGCCTGTGAGGTTCCAGCCTCATCCTCAGCTAATGGCTCCCAGTTTACAGAACCAGCCCAAGGGCAAGGAGATGGGAGAGGGAGTCCATGAATATTTATGAAGCAAAACAAGTGGCAGAGCTAGTCCCTTTTAGCAGTCTTCATTATCTCCTTCTCCATTCTCCCGATGAAGCAGTTGTATTAAAAACTAGGCATCTTGTTAGTGTTTCTCAGCTGCCACTCACACACAATCAGACTCACAAACATCATTTAAACACATATACCTCTACAAATGGAAACAGGAAGGAACAGGCTCACATTTCTTTTTAAATCACTTGGCTGCTCGGGGACAGGACCCCTCTTGCACCTAATCCTGCAAGGTGCTGAGCACCCCCCACAAGCTGCTGAGCACCCCCCACAAGCTGCTGAGCACCCGCAGTTCCCATGACTTGGAGACGAGGGTACTTCGCCTCTCTCAGAAGGTGTTTGGAAGGGTGCAGAACTGAGCCCTTTATTCACAAAACAAGTTTAGCTTGGGCAACATCAGAACAAGCTGCCCCATCAATACGCCTCAGCCCTGAGCAGACCCGTCTGTCTCTACAGAAAGATTATTTCTTTCTCCAACTTCAATAAGTCCTTAGTGTTTTTGCTGAGGCTGCCAACCAGAGTGGAAATCTCTGCTGATTGTGATGTAGAAACCTGCCCTACGATGGTTTCTAACTCATTTCACATCAACCAATCAGCAACAAGGCCAAAATAATGCAGGAGCTTTAGGCTAAGGGGGTCCCCGTAGGCAGCTACTGCTTCTTTTCCTCCACCCCATGGCAAGTCTCTGCCCCATGGGCTGGACACCAGTCCTGAGACTCAATGTGTCCCACCCTGCAAGGCATGCACCTGTAACCCCTAAGCAGGGGGCATTCAGGGAATCTTTGTGCATTGCCCCACCCACAGCGCCAGCTCTCATGGGCCGGAACTCTGGCCAATGGAAGCTTCAGGGGCAGCGCCTATGGGCACAGGCATGTACACCATGAAGAGTGGCCTGGCCCCTCAACCTAGGGACTGGACCAACCAGCCACTTCTGGGAGTAGAGCAGCACAGAGCCAGGGCAGGAAGGGATCCGCTGCACCACCAACCAGGAGCCACTTAAGGTAACTGCCTCCTGGCCAGACCCTGCACCCAGTATCCTCTCCTGCACCCCAACCCTCTACCTCAGCTTAGAGCCCCCTTCCTGCACACAAGCTCCTTCCCACAGCCCACTCCCTCACCTACACCCTAAACCTCTGTCTCAGCCCTGTGCCTCCTTCCTCACCCAAACTTGCATCCGAGCCTACATCCTGAACCTCCTGCCACACACCAATCCCATTCCATTTCTGGCCCCACCCCAGAGCTCACTCCCCGGTGGAGTTGCAACCCCTCCCACACCCTAATCCCTTGACTCAGTCCTGAGCCCACTCCTGCACTCCAAACCCCCAAGCGCTCCACAAATTTTAATAGCCCCAGGCCCACAGAAGAGTTAATCCAGCTCTGATCAGCAGCAATGAGGCATTAGTAAGTTTCAACCAGCACTAGCATTCAGATTGTGACCATATCCATCCAGTTCCCTAAAGAACCAGGCACACACCAAGAAACAGACTTATGGCTGCTATGGTTTCAGAATGTCATTTGTATGGAAGAATTCCCTCTACGTTACATAGGACAGCCATTGGCATGCTGGTGGCAGGAGGGGACGTGTGAGGAGTAAGAGGGAACAGGGATTCTAGTCAGCACTGCCCCATTCAGGACAGGCTGCTATAATTTAGGGCACTTCCCTGGAAAGACGGAAATGTGGAGCTATCCTTGATTCCTCCTGTAGTCTGCAAGTGCTGTGAGACACAGCACAGAATGTCGCTGATAGGATTCAGGAAATAATACATCAAGTGAGACACACACAGAAATGTTCACACCCACACACTCAGTAATGCAAAACTAGCTTTAGGCAAACCTGAAGAAGCATGCAATTCCCTCTTACGTATGGACAAACTTACAGACATACAAGCTTATATACATAGAAAGTTACATATTTGCCTTAGGTAACATACACCCTCTTACACGCAACATGCACACAGATCACAGATTCATTGGCATGTTCATTTGCAACAAAGGCCTTGTGGTTTGTTGGAGATCGTTACCCCCACAAAAACTGATGCAATGACTCAGCTGAATAGAAATGCAAACCCAGCCAGCTAGGATTTTTTTTTCCCCCCTGAACGGAGAACATTCATCACACATCATTAAAACAACCTAATAGATGCAAAGGACAAGTCACAGAAAATTTCGCTATCTTGAAGTTCAGCCCTGTGACTCTGGGAGCAGAATTCCTGCGTTCCCACCAGAGTCACGTCTAGACTATGGTTTTTTTTGAAAGAAAAATTCCTATGGAATTTGCATCTCTTCTTCCGATCCCCCTTTCAAAAGAGGATCTTTCAAAAGTGAAAGTAGTCTGGATGCGGTTTTTTTCGTGAAAAAACTGCGTAAACCTCCTTTTTTGAGGAAGAACGTGTTTTTTTCCCCGAAAAAGAGAAATTTGCATATCCTCTTTCAAAAAAAAAAAACCGTAGTCTAGACATAGCCCAGCATTTTCCCCACTCTGCCTCCAAGCCAGGAACTCCTCCTGCATTTCTACCATGGTAGTGGACTGTCCCATCAACATTATCCCATGAGGCAAGGAGAGGAGAGGAGAGTAAATTCTCGATTCTGGTCTCTTGGGGTTTTTCACTGTCTTAGTGCCTCAGGCCTCACTGCCATGCTGAAATCCTGGTGGGGATGGGATCCAGTTCTACAGGCAGATTTATATTCATTTCCCTGAAGGGCTCTGTCTAGGATACAGAAAGTCAGTGATGCAGAAGGTTCGAAGAGGCACCTTGTATCACTGAAAAGTTCCTGACTTTTCTATGGCTTAGCAGCATATAGCACAATCCACACAGGGACAATCTACCAACACATGTCTGGAGCCCACATGTACACACAGCATTCACAAACCTCCCTAAAGCACAACACTGCAGACACATTGCTTAGACGAAGGCAGAACATCATATCTGGAAGCTGTAGTCTCCAAAGGATACAACTAGAACTAGTCAAAAGTGAGGCGAGGGGATCGTGGAAGATTTTTGACAAAAAATAATTTTCATCAACATTTTCAGTTTAACAAAATGCCTTTCATAAAAAAAACCTAAAAGCCCTACAATGTGGCTGAAATATTTCAATTTTCTTTTCTTTTTTTCACTTTAGGCCAAAACCCAACAGTTTTGCAGGAAAGCAGATACTTTTTAAAAAAAAAAAAAAAGTTTAGTCAAAAAGTCAAGAATCTAACTTTCCATAGAAAAAATATTTTGACAACATTTTTTACTAGACCTACCTCACAGTTCTCTATTACAGATGAGCACGCTTGCCATCTCTTCCATTGTAGCTAAATTAGGAATGCATCACAATTCCAGTGCAGCTCCACCAGCAAATCACAGGTACAGTTCTAATAACCCTTTTCTCCAGAACATCCACCTATATCTGATCCACAGGTCTCTTCTCATCTCTCTGCATGGGACTAATTTTATAGATTTACAGCAATGACTGGACTGATTCTGCTGTTTTAAGAATGAAGGTAGCTCAGAAAATCCATCTCATTCCATCCCCTCACTTAAATTAACATTTGAATTATCCCACAACATTAATCTCTTCAAAAATGTCACAGGATCAGAGATGACAGAGCCAGAAAAGACCTTCCATGTCATCTGCTATGACTCTTGCAGAAGCTTTCCTCAAAACATTCCCTTTAGTAGCTAATATTTTCTAAGTCTATAATTTGCTCAATTGTCCACTCACAGTCATTTTATATTCATGTAACTCCAATGACTGCTAGGAAAGTTCTGAGCTCTCAACCTGGACAACTAATTCTGATCTTAGAGATGCTTTCCTGCTAGATGTAGTGGCTTCTGGAGATTTACTTTGTTCTTCATAAAAGTGAAACTTTTTTCAGTGCATTTAAGTGGATACTTTGTGATCCTTCAGTACAGAAAACATCTAAAGTCTCATTTGAGGTTCTAGTAACACAAGTTTGGTTTGGGGTTCGTAATGTCACCAGAATTCTCATTCCTGTCAGGGTTCACATTATTCAGTAAATTAATTGGGTATTAGTAAGTCCTATTTAATCCAAAAATTATGTTCTATAATTTTTTACAAACCTAAAACAAACTGAAACATTTCCATGAAGGTTATATTTTAAATTTTAAAAAACCAGCACAACAATGGAACATTTTAAATCTAAAAAGGTATTGTAGCAATTGCTACTGTGTTATATCTAGGGCTTCTGATTTTTTATTTTAAGTGATAAACACGAATAAAACATCCTGATACCAAAATAATAAAGAAGGGAAGAAAGAAGAAATCAGTGTTTATCCAACAAACACTGGTTACTTTTATCTAAGAGCTTGCTGACACAGAGCAATAACGTGGCCTACAGAGAGGATTTCTAAAATGCACTAATGTTTGCATGGTAATTGGTTCATGTAGATCCTACTGGTGCACACGAAAGTGTCCCTGGTGCGCTTTAACGCAGTGCTGTTTAAAACAGTATGATGTGAAAGCACATCAGGGAACATTACAAAGATATTATTCAGTACAGTATATACAAACAGAAAGCCCTGAAAACCCATGATTTTTGCACATCTATATAAAATTCCAAAACTGCTATAAACAAGCCCCTAAGATTAAATTAACTCAGAAAGCAGAAATCCAAGTTATTGTACAAATAATGTAAAGTGAAGTTGACTAGAAAATAACTAGTTAGACAAAAGTGAAACCAACTATTTTCATTAACTTAGCTGAGAAAAATGCACAAGTCAAACAGCATAAAAAGTGAAAAGTGAACTAGATATTTCAAATACTCATTTTAATAATCTTAGGACTGGAAGGGACCTCAAGAGGTCACCTAGTCCAGTCTTCTGCATTCACGACAAGACTAAATATTAACTATCCATGGCAGGTGGGGTTTGTCTAACCTGCTCTTCAAATTTGCTAATGACAGAGATTCCATAACCTCCCTAGGCAATTTATTCCAATGCTTTAACTGCTCTTATCATTGGGAAGTTTTTCCAAATGTCCAACCTAAACTTCCCTGCTTGCAATTTAAGCCCATTGCTGCATGTCCTATCCACAGAGGTTAAAGAGAATACATTTTCTCCCTCCTCCTCGAAACAACTTTTTATGTACTTAAAAACTGTTATCCTGGCCCCTACCTTCTGTTTTCCAAACTAAACAACCCATTTTTTTTTTCAATCTTCCCTCATAGGTCATGTTTTCTAGACCTTCAATCATTTTTGTTATTCTTCTCTTGGACTTTCTCCAATCAATCCACATCTTTCCTGAATGCAGTGCCCAGAACTGGACACAATACACAATACTCCAGTTGAGGCCTAATCAGCGTAGACTAGAGAAGAAGAATTACTTCTTTTGTCTTGCTTAAAACATTCCTGCTAATAATCCCCAGAATGGCGTTTGCTCTTTTTTTTTTTTTTTTGGTAACTGTGGTACAATATTTACTCATATTTAACTTATGATTCACTATGACACCAGGTCCCTTTCTGTAGTACTCCTAGTTTTTTTCCCATTCAGTAGGTATGTAACTGATTGTTCTTTCCTAAGTGGAGTACTTTGCATTTGTCCTGATTCAAGTTTGGGGAGGAGAGATAGCTCAGTGGTTTGAGCATTGGCCTGCTAAACCCAGTGTTGTCCCTTCAAGGATTGAATTCACCATTTAGGAATCTAGGGCAAATCTGTCAGGGATGGTACTTGGTCTTGCTGTGAAGGCAGGGGACTAGACTCGATGACCGGTCCCTTCCAATTCTATGAGATAGTATACCTCCATATTAATTTTAAAAAGTTCACCTTATTTACTTCAAAACATTTGTCCAGATCATTTTGAATTTGATTCTTATCCTCCAAAACACCTGCAACTCTTCACAAACTTTATAGGTGTACTCTCTTTGACATTATCTGAATCATTGATGAAGATATTGAACAGAACCAAACCCAAAACTGATCCCAGCAGGACCCCACTTAATATGCCCATCTTCTAGGTATTTGCAAACTGATGGCTTAATTATTTGCTCCATTATCTTTCCAGATACTGAAGTTAATCTGATTTGTAAGTCCCTGGGTTGTCCTTATTTCCCTTTTTATAGATGGGCACTATATTTGCTCTTTTACTTTCCTCTGTAATCTCTCTTGTCTTCAAAGGTAATCGCTAATGGCTAAAATACCTCCTCAGCCACCTCCTTAGTATTTTTGGATATTTTTTAGGTCCTGGTAACCTTAAGAAATCTGACTTGTCTAATTTTTAACTTGTTTCTTTTCTTATTTTTGCCTCTGGTCTTACATAATTTTCATTGGCATCTACTATGTTAGACACTCAGGGCACCTCTCAAAAAAGGAGGTTTACGTGGCTTTTCGACAAAGGGGGGGGTTCGCCGAAAAAGCTGCATCTTAACTACTTTCACTTGCGAAAGCTCTGCTTTCAAAAGTGTGATTGGAAGAAGATATGCAAATTCCCGGGAATTTGCATATCTTCTTTCAACCACTCCCCCTAGTCTAGATGAGCCCTCAATCACTATTAATCTTTTTGGAGAAAACTGAAATTAAAAAATCGTTCAATACTTCTGCTATTTCCACATTTTCTGATACTGTTTTTTTTCCCCTCTTTGAGTAACAGGCTTACCCTGTCTTTGGCCTTTCTCTCTCTTCTAATGTACTTGTAGAATATTTTTCTAGTCGCTAATGCTGTTTATATCTCTAGTTAATTTAGTCTCTATTCTGTGCTTTGGCCTTTCTAATTTTGTCCAAACATACTTGTGTTATTTGTTTATATTCATCCTTTGTAATTTGACTTAGTTTCCACTTTTTGTAGGACTCTTTTTTTTTTTTGAATTTCAGATAATTGAATCCAGGGTGGTCTCTTGACATACTTCCTACCTTTCCTAGGCAGTAGAATAGTTTGCTCTTATGTCTCCTTGAAAACCTGCCAGGTCTCTTGAACTGTTTTCCCCCTTAAACTTGCTTCCATGGAATCTTACCTAACTCCTCCAACTATGTCTACACTGCAGGCTTCTTTTGGAAGAAGCTTTTCCGGAAGAGATCTTCCGGAATAATTTCTTCTGAAAGAGAGCGTCCACACTGCAGAAAGCGCATCAAAAAAGCTATTTGCTTTTTCGAAAGATAGCATCCATACTGAATGGACACTATCTTGCATTTCAGCTATAATTACTATGGATGGAGTAGTGACCAGGGCACCTGTCCTTTTACCTCTTTCCTCTTCTTCCGAAAAAACTCCCTCTTTCCCATCCACACATGCCTTTTTCCAAAAGAGCTCTTTCAGAAAAAGGCTTCTTCCTCATAGAATGAGGATTAACAATGTCGGAAAAACCTCTCTGTTCTTTCGATTTTCTTTTGGAAGAACACGATTGCAGTGTGGACATAATTGAAGTTTTTTCAAAAACCTGCCCTCTTGAAATCCACTCCCTGTATTGTGCTACTTTCCCTCCCTACCATTCCTGAGAATCATGAACTCTACCATTTCATGACCACTTTCACCCAAGCTGCCTTCCACTTTCAAATTCTCAACTATTTGTCAAAATCAGATCCAGAACAGCCTCTTGCCTAGTAGCCTTCTCTACCTACTAAAATAAAAAAATAACTCCAATACATTCCAAGAACTTGTTGGATAACCTGTGACCTGCTGTGTTATTTTCCCATCAGATATCTGGTAGTTGAAGTCCCCCATCACCACCAGACTTTGGATGATTTTGTTAGTTGTTTAAAAAAAGCCCAATCCACCTCTCACCTCTTCTTACTTGTAACGGGGTTTACCGTGACATCACTTTTTTTTTAAACCCCTTTCTCTCTTAACTAATGACTTTCAACAAGTCTGTCTCCTAGTTCCAACTTAATCTCAGACCAAGTATGTACATTTTAAATATATAAGGCAATACCATCTCTTTTTTTCCCTGCCTAGCCTTCATGAGCAAGCTGTACCCTTCTATACCAATATTCCAGTCCTATCCCACCAAGTCTCTGTGATGCCAACTATATCACAGGTGTATTTATTAAATAGCATTTCAAGTTCTTCCTGCTTATTCCCCATATTTCTTGCATTAATGTACTGACACTTAAGGTTATTATTGGTAACACAGATTACAATATGTGTTTGTCTTGTTTAAAACAAAACCAAATTATGTGTTGGCATAACTCTGTGGAATAACACGGAGAACATGGCCAATGATTTTTCTCTTGGCCATGTCCTTTAACTTCTCAGTGGATAGAGGAATTCTGCCAACATTTCTTCAGTCCCTAGTGTTTTCTTGGCGTGAAATTGTATGTCCTGACTCCTGCTTTTGACAGGAATTCAATAAGAGGAGCAGGATCTCTTTAGCTCCTTTGTGGCAGTGGCACAAGTTTGTAGAGATTCTTTTTATTTGAATCGGTAAGTATTAGACTGCCTTTTCTGTCACTTATTCATGAGTTTCCTTTCTTCCTGTTTTTTTTCTTATTGAAAGTCACCTGAAAACCATGGTGATCTGTGTTGATGTAGGGTTAGAAGTAGTATTGGAATGTTTATTGAAACAGTCAGGGAGCAGCTGTGATGCTTTATTAATTCTTCTATTTTACAACCTCATGGTTAGGTAGACTTTTCTGTAAGTAACTTCTGGACTTTAGTGGAGTCCAAGAATTTTCAGGGTTGGACCATGGTGGTCATTTCTTTCTGTCTTGCAAGAGGAATAGTTCTTACTTTCACCCAAAGGAGGATGTGGTCTGATCACAACAAGAGGGTGAGTTTTGCAGGAGCCAGTCCAGAGTATGGCTAACTGTGTGTATGAATAAAAAAAAAAAAAAAATCAACTCTCAGAAACTCCAGGTGGAAAGTTTATATTGGAGGTTTTGAACTACTAGATCAATGACACTACCAATGTGGATGCAGACATTTCTCTTCTTCACATCAGAATGTTTCCATCACCTCATCTAGGATGCCTTTGATTTCAGGCTATAGAGCAGTGTTTCTCAACCCATGGCCTGCTGGTTGCTTGCAGCCCAATCAACATACAGCTTTGGCTGCTCATGTGATATTGTCAGGGCCATACTGGTAATAGTATATACACTGTATTGGTGCAGCACATATAATACAAGGGAGCTGCATATGTGGCCCACAGTGGTAAATAGGTTGAGAACCATAGCTAGAGAGGCAGCAAAATCATGCTCCGAAGAACTTTTCATTTAATAAATAATGTAATGAACCCAGACCGTCACCCTGCAGTTCCAGAACGCAGCATCTCTCCTTGGAAAGATTTATCATCTTATTACACTGGGCGGATCTCCTGCATCTGAGAACAGCAGAAAAGCAGCAATCAAAACTCTCACTTTTGACTCTGACCCTCCTGGATGCAAAATCAAACAACAGATAGGGCCACACTATTCCACCTCTCTCTGATGCTGTTGGGATTGGTAATGAGAGAAGAGAGGCTGAAGTGTGAACATCATGCAGATTACACCCACTTCCACATTCCCTTTACATACAACATAAACAGTATCAGCCCCCAGGTTTCCAGGCCAGATGGAGATAGATGATGCATGTAGGAAGAGAAAAGCATTTAAAAAAAATCACTTTCTTTAAGTTGTTCCTCTTATTCAAGGCATCTGCCTTCAGAGTATCAAGATGACCCACAACCTTGGGATCTGTTTGGAGTCATCAGTGTTACGGGATGCCCAAGTAGCCATGGAAGGAAAAAAAAAAAAACCCACAACATTTCCATTGGCCACCGAAGCTAAGATTGCACCCCATCCTATCACACAGACCTGGCTATAGTGATTCAGGCATTCATGACTGTCAGGCTTGATTACTGAACCTCATTATATCTAGGAATGAAGCCACACACTTTGAAAAAGCTCCATACAGTGCAAAAAAGCAGTAACCCATCAGCTTATCTAAACAGGTCATCGTTGAACACACCACCCTGTGCAATCTCGACATTAGCTCATCTTTAAATACAAGAGTCCAATTCAATTTTTCTGTCCTGGTGTTTGAAGTCCTCCCAGGGATGCGGACTAGATACCCAAGGGATCATCTCTGCATTAGTGATTATGAACTCCTATGACAGCTACATTCCAATAAAATGGTTGACCAGTAGGCAAGAGGCTTTTGGGAGGAAGAACTTTCACAGACTATGAAACTCGCACCTGTAAGAACTAAAGGATAGCCACAGACTTCACCCCATTCAGAACTAAATGCAAAACAAATCTCTCTGACATGGCTCTCCCTCTATGAGCCACACATGCTAGCTGCCATACATGCACCCACACAAACTAACCTAGCTATTTCTTTTACAGTCTGTGGAGCATGAAAGAGGAAAAAACCAGATAGTTAATGTTGTTTCTATTTTTAATGACTTGGGAGGGACTAAAATACTCGGTTGATGGAGGTCCTGTAAGCACCTATATGATAGATAGCTAGATAGAGTATTCCCTTTCATACTTTCAGAACTGCATATTCCTCAAGACAGAAGGAAGACAATCTCAAATATCTTGCCAAACAGCACAGATGCATCAATAGTTTCTCCACACTTTAGGAATAATGGAGATCACAGCACTCCTCTGTCTTTCTGCTTGTCCTCTTCAGCTTCTTTATTTCTGGACTATTCTGTTAATACTGTCATGCGGATACAAACAAACACTTCTAAGGTTTTGAGTGAAAAAAATAGAAGCTATGGGGTTCAGAGGGGAACTGTCCTCAATTCCTAGCTGTATTTTATTGCAGCTTATGAGATATATTGAGGTCCTTAGCTGTCTTACCTGTACAAAACAACTGGCTCACGTTCAGGTTTCTTCAACTGCCCAATTCAACTCAGCTCAATTGTTTATAACAGTTACAACAGGGGAGACAAAGTCAGGATTCTCAGGTTCTCTTCTCAGCTCTCCCACTGACTTGCTGTGACTTTATGCAAATCACACAGCTGTTCCACACCTCAGTTTCCCTGTCTGAAGCCTGGATGTATTAATACATAGCTACTCACTGGTTACTAGCTAGCAGCTATCGCATACTCATACCTTATGTACACTGAGCAGACTGGGGAGACAACACACACCAGCCAGTGGGTTACATGGGCACATTAGATCACATACTTCTGTGCTCTGTGGCTGCAGAAGGTCCTGTCCCAGTAAAAACAGCCATATCTGCTGCAGACAGAGAGGCAGGATTTGGGGACCCCCAGCACACAGAAGAGCTTTGCAGAGGCTCCACGGGCCACAGTGCACGGAAGGATTTGGGATGGAGGCTGGAAGGAGGAGGAGTGAGATGTGGGACAGTAGAACCAATTACATGGGTCCATCAGTCATTCTCCTCTGTGGAGAGGAAGAGCACTTGATGCAAGGGGCATTTCCAAGGCTACAGTAGCACCTACAGAAAAATGCTGTTGCTGCAAGGCAGCCTCCAGTGGAAAAGTCCTTACTCCCAAGACCCCAAATGGCTCACCCATTTGGGGTTTGTGCTGGGATCCAGAATTTGTCCCACAGTGTTTTGAACCCCCTCCTGAGTTAGCATAAATGATAACACCCACTAACTAGAACAAGAATTGCTACTTCGTTTCAGCATGGACCACAACTTAACAGTGGATCCCCGGATTCATTTCCCACTGTGTTACTTAACACCAGTGGAAAAGTGGAGTAGCACCGTGGTGATCTGCCACTAGGCAGAGTTAGGCTAGCACACTTTGTTAATAGGCAGAAGAGTTGAGTAATAAATGAAGGGAGAGGTAATTGTGGGAGAGGAGCTTTGATGGGCATAAATTCCCCACTCCTGCCAAGTGCAAGTAAGCATTAGATTTTTTAAAATATATGTTGTTAACTTGATTAAAGCTGCTCCAGTCTATGGGCTGGATTCTAAATGGGTGTAAACCAGGGGTGGGCAATAATTTTTTATAGGGGGGGGGGCCACTCCAAGATTTTGGAAAGTGGTCGAGGGCCGCACTTTCCAGGATATTAATGGAGGTGGTGCGGGGTCTGGGAGGGAGATTGGGTGCAGAAGGGAGCTTGGGGTAATGGACTGGGATGCAGGAGGGAGAGTGCAGTCTGGGAGGGAGTTTGGGTGAAGGAGGCAGTTGTGACCTACAGCAGGAAACTGGGGTGCAGAATTTAGAATGTGATCTAGGGCAGGAGGGGGTTGTGACGTAGGGCAGGAGACTGGGGTGCAGAGATTTGGTTTGTGACCACAGGGAGGGGACAAGGGTGCAGGAGTTTGGTTTGTAACCTAGAGTAAAAGGGGATTGTGATCTGGGCAGGGGATTTGGGTGCCAGATCCTGGGTATTGGTGCAGGAGGGGGGCAGAGGGTTGGGGAAAGGAGGGGTTTGGATGCCAAAGGTAGGCTCTGGTCTGGAGACTTACCAGCCAGCAGCCCAACCAGCCTGCCAGCCTGCCGAGCAAAGGCTTGAAGAGCTTAAAAAGTTTCTCAGCCAGCCTGCCTGCCCCACACCTGCACATGTGCTTGTGTGAATAACTGAGCTGGAGGGGAGGGAGCTAGTACTTCGTGGCTGCCTGTTATTCAAACAGGCAGCTCCCATTGGCCAGTTTCTGGCCAGAAGCTGGCCTATGGGATTGTGCTGGGGGAGGGAGTTACGCCTGAAGCCTTCCCCCTTTACAGTTTTTAAAGAGAAATGGCCCCGCAGCCACTTTTCTGAGTGGTGTGGAGGGCTGTAGGTGAAGCAGGGGAGCCTGCCTGGGGCTCTCCACAGCATCTGCAAGCTGGATTCAGTGGCTTAGTAGGCCAAATCCAGCCTGCAGGCCTTATCTTGCCCAGGCCTGGTGTAAACTGATATAGCTCCATTGACTTCTATCAAGCAGAAGCTTGCCACCATGTAAACCTGAGATCCTCACCATTTGTGGTCATTAAAGTTCACATAACACAAGTCACAAAGATAAGGTTGCTTGCACTGCCTCAAGTCCAACCTAAGTAAATTATATGCTGCCTTACTAAACCTTTTCCCACTTCTCCCAGTTTCATCTGGATATGATGGTCTACACTGCCTGTTCTAAACTGCTCTGCATTGTTGTGGTGTGCCGTTAAACAACTGGTGTGTTTCACCTCAGAGGTGGCTTAAATTAAGTGCTGGGCAAAGTGATACATTCTCTCTCTCTCTGACACCCACCCACCTACCACGTACAGTCAGTTTGTGAAAAGCTGTGCAATCCAGTTGGCTGAATGGTGCTATATGACTATCATAAATCATTCCTTATCTAACTTGGCTCTTTTATAAATAGCACAGCTTGACTTTGTACATCTTAAATGTTTTGGATCATTTCTTTTGTTTGAAAAAAACCCCCAGTGATAAGGATTTATTCATTTACAGGGAGAGGAAGACAGGTATTAATAACTTTGTGGTGATGTTGTTGTTAATGAAAACAGTCCCACCAGGAGACAAATTTTCAGTCTTTTCTATAAAAGGCATCAGCAAACTTACTCACTAGACTACCTAGGATGTTGTTTAAAGCTTAACACACACACACAAAATTTCATGTAAATTAGCCACCTGAGGGTACCAACATGGACTCATGATTGAAATAGAAACATATTGACATTGGCATAAAAGAGGCTAATTAACTGCTCCCCTTCTGCCAATTGTATACCAAACCCATCTAGCAGCTGAGCACTTCTTGGGCTGCCGAACACATACAAGCAAATCCTCTCATTCCATTGACTTCAGTGGAATGCCTGTTTAACACGGCTGCAAAGAATTATATGGGAATGGAAGAAGGAGGGGGAAGGAACTCCAGAAGAGAAGGCATAGAGAGCTGAAAGTACATCTCTCCACCTTCCTATGCAGCAAAGCTCTCATCACGCTTGCAATAGTTCTGGAAAATCAGACTTCACTTCATATGTTTTTCTTCCACTATACAAAGAGCTATTGAAATGTTTTAGTCCAATGCAGCATGTTTTGGGCTGATAAGAATGACTACGTGCAGAGAATTTAGTCCTTTGTATCACCCTGTGGAAAACAGAGAGGGAGTAATTTCACTTAAAGACTTAACCTCAAACAAGATTTGAAGTCAAAACCTTTAAACTTTGAAGGCAGGCACTTTAGCCAATAAGCTACATGGTCTGGGTTAGAGTGAAGGGAATTTGTAGGCATTTAGTGAGAGTCTGTACCACAGAGGTGGGGAACCTTAAACCCAGAGGCTAGATGCAGTCCCTGGCTTGCCTGGACCAGGCCACTGAGGCTCAGGGCTCCCATCCCCTCACCACAATGGGGAGCCCGGAGCCTCACAGGCCAGAGTCAGGCAAGCCCGGGGACCACTACCGCACTCTCTCCCATTGCTGGGGAAATAGCAGTGCAGCAAAGCAGGGCCTGGAGTCTTTTCCCCTGATGTTCCTATGGGCCGTAATCATGGCCAATAGGAGCAGCAGGGGGCAGTGACTGGGAGCAGTGCGGGGCATGTAACTATATGCATCCCTGGGGAGCTGCACCAGGTAAGTGACCCCCCATCACCCTGATTCCCCATCCCAGACCACTCCTGCACCTTACCACCCTCCCAGTCTCACCAACCCCCCAACCCACTACTGTACCCTCCTCCCCCACCCAGACCCCCTACTCCAAGCCCTCTTCCCAGCAGCCCTCTCCCACACACTGAGCTCCTCATTTTTGGGCCCCATTCCAGAGCCTAGGAGAGCCCACAAAATCTAGTAGCCCAGCCCCCCCAGGCTCTTTCTGCTTCTCAGTCGGGGGCCATACCAGTGAAATGGTTTTGGAGTTTTGTGTGTGTTTATTTTGGGGGATTTTTTTGTTTTGTTTTGTTTCTCACTTTTCTGCAGCCCCCAACTGATTTTTCTCTGGGTCAATGGTCCACAACCCAAAAAAAGTGTACAGCAGGGGTGGGGAAGTTTCACAGAAGCAACCAAAATATACTGATAATTTGTTTTAGGTACTATACTATGCAAGCAGTACTGGGCCTAATCTCCACTGCCTTGCACCATGTGTCATCACTTGCACTACTACAGGGCGGGCACAACAAGGGTTTAAAGTACTTTCCAGGTCTGACTAGCGAATGCTGACATGGCAGCAGTTTAAACTCCCACTGCACTCAATTTTGCATGAATCTAAATGGTTGTGCAAGGCAAAAGGCAGGGAAAAAGCAGGTCCGCAGATTTTCAAGTGTACGCTCTGTAGTATCTTCCAAGCTCTTCAGGTTTGCAAATTTCATGAGAATCAAACTTATTTTATTATTTGAGATAAGTCTAAATCAACCCCGCAAACCAAACACCTCCAAAAGCTGAGATGTTCGCAAGCCAGTTCCAGATTTTGAAGCCAAACCTATCTTTGCCATTTATACTCCTTTTATTCTTCTTAATCACTCATTTTCTCCACTATGTGCAGCAGAAGGGGAAATCATCTTAACATTTCCCATGGAACCATTCTGTATCCATACCATCACTCCATATGATGAAAACCTCTATGAATTAGACCCACGGAAGTGACATCATAATGTCTAGATCTGGGAAATGGTAATAGGATGCAAAGCCTTTCATTTTTAGGTCACCAGAATGAATCCAAACCATCTCACTAGTAAATGAAAGCCAAATGAAAGTTGTTACAAACTAAGGGCTATTCAGTAGCCTATATGAAATGAGCTGGTGGTCTCGCTCCAATTCACACTGGACTGATGTCCCTATCAGGGAAAAAAAAAATGCTGCCAGAGCTGACATCACTGTTGTCATTCAGTAATGAAGCCAAGGACCAAAAATGCTTGGAAACTAAACTTAGCCTCTCATCACAGGTACAGCATGGGCCACAACAGTCTAAGTTTCACTGCACCACAGCACATATGTACCCCCATATGCTCTCATAGATGCAGGTGCACAATTCTAGGGGAAAACTCTACATTCATCAGAGTTCAGTCAGCAAAAGTAGCAATTTTTAAGAACCCTGTATCATCAAGGGTGACTAGATAGCAAGTATGAAAAATCAGGACACTTTGATTGGGGGGGGGGGGAAGTATAGTTGTGTATAAAAGTCAAAGCCCCTAATATAAGGACATCTGATCACCCTACCTGGATCTCTACCAAGGTCTGCCTCCTAGTAGGCCATAGAATCATTGTATACACTCCCATTTGTGAATCCATTCCGGAAACAACCTGCAGGGGAGCCTGGACGGCCCTGCCTTGACAAATAACAACATCTGCCTTGTCCAAAGTACGGATCTCTAACAAGCAAAACCCAGGCCTGTCTCAAGTCTGGTGAACATTAAGCATGCAGGCAAGGCTGGGTGGGGGGAAAGCTCTGAGAGGCATCGATATTTTGCATAATCATGCAGATTAAGCATGGTACAGCGAGCAGGAGCGGCCCGAGGCCAGCTGCAACACCTGGCACCCCAGGCAGGCAGCGCGATCGGCGCCCCCGCCTGCACGGCCGTCAAAGGCTGTGACGTCATCATCGGGCGCCCAGGCCAGCGGCGCTCTAGGCAACTGCCTAGTTCGCCTAGGCTCATGGGCCACCCCTGACAGCGAGACCACATCAAAAACACACGACAATCAACTTTGTACTGGTACTTCTATTTCTGATAAGCAAAAATACAAGATACAGCGATAAAACTGTTAATCATGCACAAAGTTTTTGTAACATCCTGAGTAGCAGGATGTACCCTCAAAATAGGCATAATAGGTGCCTAACACAAAATGTAATTGATTGGTAGATATGATTAGAAAGACCAAGTCGAGTGTAGAAAACATAATCAGTGAAATGGATTGGGTAAGGGGTCCCCACTACCTTACTCACTGCAATTAGAAGTTGGTGCCTGTTCCTACCGGTAAATGCATTGTGGGCGCCTCTGCACATTGGGAAAGAGGCCATGACCTTCTGTCCAACAACTATAAGATGCTAACGGTGGAACTGTATGTGATTTATAGAAATAAATACATGTATGTTCATATCCTTGAAGTTAAATATCTTGTGTATTGTCCTAGGTGTAGGTGTTGTTATATTGCCTGTGCTACCTATCCCATTTATTGGAATGGGTTTATGTAACTGTGCATTGCTTTCCTTTACTATTCTGTGTATAATAAAGTTAGAGATATAGTTTATCCTTGGTGTTTACTGGCTCCTTTCGTATCTAATATCCTGAACACACGACACAACCCTTTTTCTTCTGGCTACAAATTAAAACATCTTTCTTCTTTCTCCATCCTCACCTTCCTCCTCCTGGGTTTGAAAATACAGCTGAATGGCAGATGGATGCTATAATGGACAGGAGTGCTGACCAGCACCCAATGACTAAGAGGTTAAGCTCAGGTACCTAGCAAAGGTGTCAGCCAGGGGGCCGGGAGAACCAATCAAGATAGAGGGTTGAAATTTGAATGGGATATAGGTTCCCTGCTTGCTTTTTTTGTGTGGGAGAGAGAAACCAGGAGTTGAGAGACACCAAATGATTTAAACCCAGGCAGGACTACCATGCCCCCATGGAATTCAAGGCATGGGAGTGGACTGAACAAAGAGAAAATTAGAAGTAAGTAACAGAGAAATGTGAATCCTGTCACGTTCAGGGTAATTTTTCTTTATTTTGTGGTTTGGTTTGAACTGCTCTGTGTGAGTCTATGCCTCCCCTCCCCCTTTACCATCTAAGCATTGTGCCAGAGATCCTTCCCTGTTTTAATTTGTTTTCCTTAGTTGCTCTGTAACATCTAGCAACCAAATATGCTTTATCAAGTTTATCTTTTGTTTTGTAGTAAAAAAATCACTTATTTTAAGGTGATGATTTGATTCTTGTGTCGTGGAAGGTCCGTGTATATCTGCATGCCTCTGACTGAGGGGTCAGCTACCGGAGACTGCGGCTTGTTTTTCTCTTTTCTTTTTTGCAAGCTCTTTTGGGGCAAAAGAGCTTGGGGTAACTCTGGGAGTGATTTCAAGTGTTCACCCCCCCCCCAGTTTTAGGGATTAAAAAGCACTTGATGGTGATAGCAAATCCCCCAAAATATGTGTGTTGTGATTCTGAGGGGAAGTTTTTGATAACCAGTGTCTGTAGAGACAAGCTTTTGAGCTCTTTGCAGGCCCCTGTCTTCTGCACTCCAAGTGCCAGAGTGGGAACAGCCCTGACAGATGCTGTGGCAACTGCAAACTGAAAATGTTATTGTTAACAAAAATGCTTGCTAGAAACAGAAGATAAGGTTACAAGCAATGTTTCTGCTGCCAAACCCACTTCTGGCTCCTGAAAACGCACAACTAAGGTTAGCTATTCTACTAACCTTGCTCTCTAATTGTTTTCCCCCTCTCAGCCTGAAGAAGGCCTTGAAGAAAAAAAATATTACCTCTAATATCATTGCCAGTTTGCAGAATGTGCTGTTTGAGGATCTTTTCATTTCACAGGATACAAAAGAGCTGATGAATTCTAACCACTTCAACAGACAAAAGGGATGCATACACATCAGAGGCACCATATCAGATTTTGGTAGTGGAGAGGATGACCTGTGCATGCAGTGATAGGGGAGAAGAGAGTGAGAACATGAGAGGCAGACTGAGGACAGCGGCTTCAGCAGTGTTACTGACCATGCTCAGTATAAGCCAAGCATCAAAGGGGGGGAAACCAATTCCTCCGGTCCTCCCCCGCCCACACACACACACACACACACACACACACACACACACACACACACACACACACACACACACACACACACCATCACTATCCTGGACCTAGTAAGGCACTGGAAAACTCTGGGATTTTTTGGCAGACAATTTAGCAATTAGTTGACAGGAGCACTGTATCTAATTCCTATATAAAAGAAAGAAAATTAAATAAATATTAGACCCAGTCAGCTCTAACACTAATATATTATGATATTTTGTGGCAAGTCATTTAAGGGACACTCAAAGTCACAGTGTTGTTTCAGGCCAATTCCACAAGCCAAATACACAGGGAAGCCTTGGAACTTAACTTGACTTACAAGTCTGGGACCCATCACAAAGGTATGAATGAAGACATTACCTGGCTAGCATACTACCTTCCACATCCTAATGACTTAATCAACCAACAATGGGTACTTAAGAACAATTTGCACCTTCCCTGTCAGCTTCATGTAACATGTAATCCACTATTTTTTCCCTTCCTTCTCCTCCCCATCTCTTATTTATTTTGTAACTGGACTTTTAATACTCCATTAATCTGAAGCAGCGGGTTTTACCCACGAAAGCTCATACCACCATCTACATGTGTTGTTAATCTTTAAGGTGCTGCTAGACTATTTGCTGTTTTTTAAGGGACTCTAGTTAGCCTTAAAATTTTAATATATATTCTTACTTCGTTGATAACTCTGGGGGGGGGGAGGGGAGAACGAACCCCATTAGGACTCCCATGCGCTCTCTCATCTCTGGAAGGGGAGTAGGGTCTAGTGAGTTATAGCAGGAGGCAGATACATTTCAGCTCTAGATAAGAAAATCAGAATGACCATACTGGGTTAGACTAAAGGTCCTTCTAGCCTAGTATCCTGTCTTCTAACAGTGGCCAATGCCAGGTATATCAGGAGGAATAAATAGAAGAGATAGTCTTCATGATCCATCCCCTGTCACCCGTTCTCAAACAGGTGCTGGCAAACAGAAGCTAGGGACACCATCCCTGCCCATTCTGGATAGTAGCCATTGATGGACCTATCCTCCTTGAACTTAGTTTGTTATTACTGGAACCCTGTTTTAGTTTGGGCCTTTCCACCATCTCCTGGCAAAGAGTTCCACAAGTTGACCTTGGAAAAAAATTACAGCCGGTCCCTGACTTACGACCACCTACACTTACGACCATCCGCACTTACGACCAAAGAGGTCGTAAATGCGGTCCCGAGTTACGAACGGCGATCCGCGCTTACGAATAGCGCAGTCGCCATGTAACTCTATGGTATCTGAGTTACGAACACTTTGAGTTACGGCCAAGTGTTTGGTCCGTAACTCGTTTGTAACTTGGGGACTGACTGTATTTTGTTTCTTTTAAATCTGCTGCCTATAAATTTAATTTCTTGTATTATGTTAGTGAAGGAATGAATAACATTTCCTTATTCTATTTTTCCACACCATTCATGATTTTCTCGACCTCTAACATATCCCCCCACCCTTTAATCATTTCTGTTACAAGCTGAAAAGTTCCAGTCTTGTTAATCTATCCTCATATGGAAGCTGTTTCTTACCCCCTAATAATTTCTGTTGCCCTTTCTGTACCCTTTCCAAATCCAATATATCTTTTTTTTACATGGGGTGACCAGTTCTGCATACTGTACTCAAGATGTGGGCATACAATGATTTTATATAGAGGCAATATGGTATTTTGTCTTATTATCTATTCCTTTCCTAATGATTCCCAATATTCTATTAGCTTTATAGTTTTTAGACAGCCACTACACATTAAGCAGAAGTTTTCAGGGAACTATCCACAAGGATTCCAAGATCTCTTTCTTGAGTGGGAACAACTATTTTAGACCCCATCATTTTTGTATCTATAGTTAGGATTACATTTTCCCATGTGCATTACTTTGCACTTATCAACACTGAATTCCTTCTGCCCTTGTGTTGCCCAATCATCCAGTTTTGTGAGATTCCTTTGTAACTGCAGTCAGTTTTGTATTAATCATTGTTTACCCCTTTTTCAAGAACATTTATGAGACATTAACAGCAGTGCTCCAAATGCAAATCCCTGCAGCACAACAATCATTCCTAGACTTTCCCCCCTTATATTTAAGTGGAGTTGCCGGCAATGTTTTCATGATGATCTAATGATCCTTCAATTACTGAATAACCAACCTTTTGTTATTCTTAATCACCCTGCCCCTCCCTCTTTTTATAACAAACTCCCTGCCCCAAAGGCAAAGCTGCAAGACACCCAAACTGTTGCATTTAAGAATTGTCTCTGGAGTCAGGGCATGGGCTTTAAGCAGACCTCAAATCCAGGGTTTCAAACTTAGGAGGGAAGAGTGTTCTACCTCCTAGCCCCCCCTCAATAGTACCCCCGTACACATCTGACTTGAGTTGCTCTGAGCACTCTGGCAACTGCCAGCTACAATTAGACCAAGTGCTCTATTAGCTCTGTTCTTCTGTACCTCATGTTAACTTTTGAGTGCTGAGTCAGGCTGTCCTGAAGAGAAAGACCAGTGCTCAATCCATTAGCCCAAGTATTTCTGTTAACTGAAGGGGGTTAGAGTTCACACAAGCTCGGGGGCGGGGGGAGGCGCTACACACTAGCAGACAATAAAGTCTCACTTGAGCATGTCTTAACCCAGGACAATGAGCATATGGGGTGGGATTTTTAAAAAAAGCTGGAGCTGCTTAGAAGTTCAAGACCCACTGAAGTGACTAGGAGCCTGATGCAATGAACACTGATGCTAACAAGAGTTTCCACGAACTTCAATGGATGCTGGATCAGGCCCTAGTAGAGCTGGATGATTTTATTTTATGAGGACATTTTATTCAGTTAATTTTACTCTCCTTGCACCTCATTGGAGGTGGCCTGATTTTTACACGTGTTTGTTAGTTCAAAATTGATGCATCCTTACTACAAACTTCAACCTATTGCTTACCATATGTCTTTACTATTTGTTAGTTATTATTCATTTTGTTTGACTGGTCACTCTACTCACATGGTATTGTTTCAGTTCCCTGGACTGGATGAGTATAACTGTAATAAAGAAACAGAAGGGGGGGGGAGGGTTGGACGAAGTGTGTAAGAAAACTGGGAAGTCTGTTACTTCTGCTTCTTCCCAAACTGAATTGTGTTTTAGAAGAAAACAAATTTAGTTTACAGGCTCAAAACTCATTTTCATGAACGGAAGCTAGGTTGTGTTTGCAACAGAAACAGATATGGTGAACCAAAATCCAGTTTCTGAATTTTATCCAAATGCTTATGAATATTTTTCCCTGCTCTTCACCCACTGCTATGCTTTTGCTAGTCACAATACAATTTTCTAAGAAGCAACACAACCCCCAAAATAATTCAAAAGAAACCAAAACATTTTGAGTACTTGCCTTGAAAGATGTCACCAAAATATATGTATTGGCATATGTTCAGGGGAAGAGCATTTCCGAATTTTTGGCTAGTAGCAGAGAAGCCTCTGATTCCTGTCCACTTGAGATTATAACATATCAGTATGATAGTCAGCTGGACCGACTCCTGAGATCTCATTAGAGGTGACAGGACACTGGACAACAGAATCCCTCAGCTGTGCCAGTTCTACAGCCAGCGCTACATTTCATGGAGAGAATGGCAGATCAGAGACAGTAGCTCACAAGGGGAGACCCCCCTAATAGAAGCAGGGGTGGTCAGTAAACTAAAAATGTGTTGATAAATGAAACCAAGATGTCAGTGTTTTCATTCCTGAGAAAGGGGAATGAATATTTGCTTCAGCTCCTGTGTCCTTATTATTTGCCATATCCATATCAGATCTTTTATTCCTCAAGTTTGAATCCCACTTCTCGCAGAGGCCCACAAATAATCCTGTAGAGCAGGGCTACTCAACTTTGGAAGCCCCGGGGGCCACAATGATACTCACAGCACATGCCAAGGGCCGCAACTTAAGTGTGGTTGCATATACGTGCAAATATATATGCAAATAGCTTTTCATACTGATGGGCACGAATACAAAGATTAAGCCTTAAGCCATGATGCCAGACCCAAACGTGGCCAGTGTGACCCAGTCAGCACCTCTCAGGCTCTGCCCACAAGGCTGAGCAGCCAGCACTTCCCATAATGCCTCAGAGTTCCCGCCATCTCCTCCCTGGGGGGCTAGAAAAGCCAACACCCTGTACCCGTCTGTTCCAGACAGTCCGTCCGCTTGTGTCTTTCAATGTTCACCCTGCCTGGGAGACGCCTCACCTTTGTGAAGCATGTTCCCAGTGTAGGCCATGTTCAAAGGATTCCCACCCACAGGCCACATGTTGAGCCCCGTGTAAACCCAAACTGCAATGCAGGCCAGAAACAAACAGGCTGCGGGCCACATGTTGAGTAGTCCTGCTTTAGAGGAAGGCTAGCAACATACACCATCACTTGTGCAATACTGTTAGGAGTGGGTAAGGGAACAGGGAGATTCCTTCTTGATTCTTGCACATGATCAAATTATATATCCTGAAGGAATTTGCCTTGAAATTTTCTAGCACGCTCAGGTTTATTTTCGATATTGAAAGGAATCCCTTTGGAGGATTAAGGATGAACATATAGACTTCCATTACTCCCATTAGCTATGCCAGTCCTTTTTTTAGCTTTAACACATACACACACATCACCAGTATATTTTACTAAACTATTTTATTGGAAACTTTAATAATAATAGCTCTGCTGACTAAACTGAATAATCCAGACAGTTGCCACCACCATTTTACCTGTAAATTTTGTAGCTATGCTGCTAGATAGTCTCATAAACTTCCTTTTAAACATGCTATTAAAAAAAATCAAAGGCAAACCCCTCCTCACTGGGAGGCCATGAGCAGAGATTAGGAAAAGGTAGGTCTACTCATGGGTCACAGAAAGGGAATGGGTTAGGGAATGAACTTCAGAACTGGGTCAGGAAAAGTCTGAACTATAACATGCTATAACAAGTCAAGCTATAACATAAATTCAAGCTCTTCCACATGCATGGGTATTTGAGTCCTGGGGTTTGATTAGACGTATTATAGAAAGTGGGACCAATTGCAAAATTTAGATACAGGTCAGATTCCAACCCTCACTCCAAAGTCTCTTATTTTTCAGATCTGGGGTTCACAAATTTCCCAAGCTTTATAGATTCTCACACTTCCATTAATGACCTACAATATTAATTACTATTAGTATATTTAATATTAATAGTTACTCTAATCCACACTATAAAGAACATTCCCACTTCACTACTGTTCTCCCTTTCCTTCAGGTGACTCACACTATATTTAATTTTCTGGGCTTTAAAACTGCTGCTGGTTTTAGTGTTTTTCCCCGATGCTGACATCACCTACAAATCACGACTCCAAGCAGGATTGTGCTGTGAGGTGGGCAGGGCTGGTAGGAGATTCATAGGGCTTATGTGGTTGACTAGGGCATCTGTACTCTGGGGAGCTATTTCAAAATAACTCCCCTTATTTTAGAACATAAGAAGGGCCATACTGGGTCAGACCAAAGGTCCATCTAGCCCAGTATCCTCTCTGCCAACAGAGGCTGACACCAGATGCCCCAGAGGGAGGGAACACTTGATCTTCACTTGATCCCTCTCCTGTCATCCATTTCCAGACAAACAGAGGCTAGGGACACCATTCCTACCCATCCTAGCTGATAGCCATTGATGGACCTAACCTCCATCAACTTATCTAGCTCATGTGAAATAACAAGGCGAGCCATCCACACTATCAAGCCTGTTATTTTGAAATAATGGACTGGTTATTTAAAAAAAAACAAAACAAAACAAAACAACTCCTGCTTGTGAAGAGGAATAAGCTTATTTTGAAATAGTTATTTTGGGACTTATTATTTTGAAATTACTTATTTCGAAATAACCTGGTAGTGTAGACATAGCCTATGGTACCTAACCTGCAGGGAACGAGGGAGGTAGCAGTACAGCACAGCAGCAGTGCCAGGTTTCTTGAACAATGGCTGCTGAGCACCTTATTATTGCACTGTGGATCAGCTCTCTGTGCCATTCCTGACCCCCTAATGCTCCCGTTTTGCATGGGGCGCATATGTGCAGAAGAAGATGGGTGTGCGGGGGCTGTCCTCCCATGCAGAATCTGGTATGCTTATCATACTGTTCCATGGTGCCTGTGCATACATGGGACATATGCATAGCCTCTGAGATTCTGAACAACGCCCCATAGTTTGTGCACTAGTTATACCACCAAGGGCTCTGAGGATAGGGTTTCATTAGATGTCCTCTAAAGAGCCAGCAGAGCCAGTTCATAGAGGATACGTCTACACAGCGGCACTATTTTGGGATGACGTCTGTCATCCCAAAATAGTGTTGTGCACATCTTAACAGCACGCCCGTTATTTCGAAATACATTCAAAATAACGGGCATCTTATTCCGGCTTCCTGTAAACCTCGTTGCATGCGGAATAAGGAAGACACTGGAATAGCGTTCTATTTAGAAATTTGGCACTGTGTGGACAGCCTATTTCAAAATTTTGTGCAATCTCAAAATAAGCAGTGCAATTTGTGTAGTTCAACATGTGTAGCCTGTTTCGAGCTACATGTGACCGTGTGGATGTCCCCAGATTCTATAAGCAAAGACATTCAGCATCTGAAGGACATTCATCTCCATATTTGTGGTAGGTCTCATTTTGACTTTAAAATACTTGCCTTAAGAAAACACATAAGACATTTGCATGTAGTCCTTTGGGGGCTGAACTCCTGCTCACCTTACTCTCAGCTCTACATATGGGTTCTCAAAACAACATTTAAGCGCGCACGCACGCACGCACGCACGCACGCACGCACGCACGCACCTTTTTAGGCATCCAAGTGCAAATCTGAGCCCTCAGATATGGATCTAGGCACTTATGTGCCCAAACTGGAAAATTAAGGCCTGCGAACACAATGCATCAGGACACGGTGAGATTGTATAGCTACTTCATGATACCAAGTTATTTCTCTGTCATGCCACGCAATTTTTTCCTAGATTAATTAAAATTTGGAAATTATTAATGTCCTGCAAAGTGGATTTGCAGAATTTAAAACTGACTTTCAAGCTCAGGACAGTGCCATGAAATTCAAGATGGGTGTCACTGTTAAACCTTCCCAGAAGTTACTTAAGGAATGAATTTAAGACAGAAATACATTTTTGTCTGGCACAACCGGGAGTTTTTAAATCATGAGGCCACCCTTAAGCATTTTTTATTAGTGCAGCTGCTCAGCAGACCCATTATCAGTGTTTGTGCCAAATATCTGAAGAGGCTGTGATGCTGGGAAACCTACAGTCACAACGATAGTCCACTCACACCAAAGTCAGAATTTCATGTGCAAAGAGGAGGTTATACGTGGTAAGAGTGCAGGCAAAGAGGTGCACCTATTATTGCACCATAAGGAACACTAGAACTTTAGGACTCCTATCTTCAGAGTGAGATGCGTCAAAATTGAACAAGAGCAGAGAACAGAATTTTGACAGGGAAAGATAAATAACAGTTTGGAGACAGTTTAAAGAAAGCGAGAACCTGTCAAGGTCAGGTCAGAAAGGAAATCTGCAAGGACACACAACTGTGAAAGACAAAACCTGCCATGCCACAGGCTATGTCATCAATGCCTTCTAACAGAGCCTGGCAGACTCAGGGCTGCCGGTGCCCAGAAAAAACAACACCTAAACTCATGGAGCCTGAGCTGTCCCTGCCCAGCTATTGCATTTGCTAGTGTTAGTCACTGGTGTCGCGTTATGGCCATATCAGTCAGCCTTCTGACATGAGCCTGACGTGGCCCTGGATTCCCTGCCCCGCCCTTGGCCTAGCGCTGACAGTGGAAAAACCCTGTAGCCTAGACACACCCTAAATGTCCTCTAACAGTCTAATAAGCAGAGGAAGTGTTGGCAATGCTGCTAGGTAATATCGACCTGCCGTGGTCTGGAAAACTGTCTGGGTTGAAACCAAGTCAAGTCCCAAGGCTGCTAGACTAGAGAGGTTGAACCTGTACTTATTCAAGATGGATTCTCCAGAGACCAATAGACAAAGGAAGGGTTTGGGAATAAATAGCCTGTTTTAAACTGGCACAGGGTCTTCTTCCTGATCCAGTAAGTGGATGGGATTCCTGATACATGGAGGACCTCAATCATTCTGGGAGGGATGGAAGGTCTGGGCCTACTGAGGTCCCATAAAATGGAACCCTTTCTCTGAGATGAAGCTGTGATGAACTGGTCACCACAAGAAATCTACTTGGGTGGAATACTGAAGGACTGCTCCTGCCAGACTCCATGTTAGGGACGGCATAATGGGGTTCTTTTATTGTTTTACATGTTTTCTCTGTAGTGCTTTTTTCCTTAAGAATAAAATAGGCTTGCCTAGGAAGAGCTGTGTGGTATCCATACCTATAGCAATTATACCTGTTAGCTGTCTCTGAAAAAGAAAGCAAGGTTATGCCCTCGGGCAACCTGTGTATCCTGGGAAATACACAGTGATGGCAGGGTACTGGACAGCCTGGAAATACTCCAGTCAGGAAGGAGAAAGACACGAGCTTCTATGATGAGGTATCTGGCTCTGTGGATATGGGAAAGTCAGTGGATGTGATATACCTTGACTTTAGCAAAGCTTTTGATATGCTCTCCCACAATATTCTTGCCAGCAAATTAAGGAAATATGGATTGGATAAATGGACTGTAAAGTGGATAGAAAGCTGGCTAGATTGTCGGGCCCAACGGGTAGTGATCAACGGCTTGATGTCTGGTTGGTTTCAAGCAGAGTGCCCCAAGGATTGGTTCTAGGGCTGGTTTTGTTCAACATCTTTATTAATGACCGGATGAGGGGATGGATTGCACCTTCATCAAGTTTGCAGATGACACTAAGCTAGGGGGAGAGGTAGATATATTGTAGGGTAGGGATAGGGTCCGGAGTGACCTAGACAGATTAGAGGATTGGGCCAAAAGAAATCTGATGAGGTTCAACAAGGACAAGTGCAGAGTCCTGCACTTGGAACGGAAGAATCCCAAGCATTGTTACAGGCTGGGGATCGACTGGCTAGGTAGCAGTTCAGCAGAAAAGGACCTGGGGATTACGGTGGATGAGAAGATGGATACGAGTCAACAGTGTGCCCTTGCAGCCAAGAAGGCTAATGGCATATTGGGGTGCATTAGGAGGAGCACTGACAGCAGATCTAGAAAAGTGATTATTCCCCTTTATTCTGCACTAGTGAGGGCACATCTGGAGTACTGCATCCAATTCTGGGCCCCACACTACAGAAAGGATGTGGAAGCATTGGAGAGGGTCCAGCAAGGGCAACCAAAATGATGAGGGGGTTGGATCACATGACCTGAGGAGAGGCTGAAGGATTTGGGCTTATTTAGTCTGCAGAAGAGAAGAGTGAGGGGGGATTTGATAGCAGCCTCCAACTTCCTGAATGGAGGTTCCAAAGAGGATGGAGAGGCTGTTCTCAGTCGTGATGGATGGCAGAACGAGGAGCAATGGTCTCAAGTTACAGTGGGCGAGGTCTAGGTTGGATATTAGGAAAAACTATTTCACTAGGAGGGTGGTGAAGCACTGGAATGGGTTACCTAGGGAGGTGGTGGAATCTCCATCCCTAGAGGTTTTTAAGTCTCGGCTTGACAAAACCCTGGCTGGGATGGTTTAGTTGGGATTGGTCCTGCTTTGGGCAGAGGGATGGACTCGCTGACCTCCTGAGGTCTCTTCCAGCCCTAGGATTCTATGATTCCATGTGAGTCTCACCCAGAGTAGGCAATAGCTGGGGAGCTGGTAACCTAACAATTGATACCCTGGCTGGACCACAGAGAGGAATATAGATGCCGTTACCCTGAACTGTGACAGAGGGCTGTTCAAAGGGGTTGCTCTGAACAGTGGTTACCATTTTAAAAAGCAGAACATACATACAGGAATCATACCATGGTTTTCAAGATATACTTGAACCTTTTTAATCTGGCAACCCTGGGAAACAGGCTATGCTGGATGATGGAATGTTCCAGACCATGGATGTTTGCCATAATAAAGGGTGAACAAAGTCAGTTGCTAAAGCGTTTGTATGTACTTACCATTATAGAGTAATGTACATGTATAACATAAGATAATCCTTAATGTGCTGTATTTAAAATGTTATTGGGAGTGGAGGTAGAGGTCTGGGCAAGGAGGAGGATGCAGGAATGGGATGGGGTGGGGGGATGGGATCTGGCAGAGATGAAGGGAGGGTGCTTGAAGGGTTTGGGGGGGTGGGTCTGGACATCATGGGTCTAGGGGTGGGGCACTTACCTGGCACCCCGCTCCCAGGGGCACACATGGCTCTGCACCCCCCTACCACTCCCACTGACCACAAATTGTGGCCAATGGAAGCAGCGGAGGAAAGCCTCCAGGCAAGTGCTTCTCTGTGCTGCCATTTCCCCATCCAGGCAGAAGGGGGAGCAGCAACACACAGTGCCAGGCAGAGCCCACAGGCTGGATCCAGCCTGCAGCTTGCCTGGATCCAGCTCATGAGGCTCAGGGATACTCCCTATAGTAGGGAACTGGTGCTAGTGCTCTCGCAATGCAGGGGTTTGAACCTTGGGTCCCAGCCCACAGACACCCGTATTAAGGAGGTTCAAGTGTACCACACTCTGCGTGCTATACTACCGCATTCTTTTGACATGCCACCAAAATTAAAGCACTAAGACTTTTTCAACTGCACCAGTGGTATCTTAGCCATGCCGGATGTATTTGGCTGCAGGTTAAGTATTTCACAATGCATGGGATACAAAAAGCGACTCTTGAAAGGGAAGGATTTAGAAAACCATGTAACAATGGAGAAAACACCTTATGCTAATACTCAGAGGCAGCCTGTCTGTTTCAGCAGCCATCAGTGTGAGTGTGATGCCACCAGCACAGTAGAAGCTGGGTGGCACACTGACGGAGCAGGTGATGTGAAGTGTCATGACAGGGCTGTACTTCATGAACAGGCTGCAAATGGGGATTTGAGATATATTTTGTATTTCTGAACACACCCCTTATTCGGTTCACAAGCAACATTCCGTGCACAATGTATTTCGGGCCTGATCCAAAGCCCACTGAAGTGAATAGAAAAACTCCCATTTATTTCAGGGGACTTTGGATTAGTTACACAAATATTCCAACTTTGATTCCACACCAGCCAGCTCTGCACAACATTGCATTGTTATCCAGCATAATGTGTGCCAGAAATTAACTTGGAGGTTGCATGGGAAGAGACTTTATCTTTCAGGTGTCTGTAAAGCATCTTGTCCACGCGTGCTTTATAAACCATGAATACCAAAGGCTGCTTGATTAGGTTTTCTTAAAATGTGAAGGTCACCTTGAAAGCTGCAGTGTAAAGTACTAAACCACTTCATGTCGAGCACCAACACTCAGCCTGCTCCTGCAGAATTAATAGAGCCTCTGAATATAGAAAACACATTTTCGCCTATTGCAGAGAGACTCATATGGTATGTCTGGATTTACTAGAAACATGCAGCAATGACCAAGATAATCCTGCCTGGCCATGTCTAGGTGTTGTTCAGATGGAAGTTTAAGATCCCACTTTCTATTAAGATTCAAGAGTAAGTGTAATGGGTTGTTTAGTGGCTGTGGTGCAGCACTAGGAGACAGGAGACCAGGGTACTATTCTTATTAAATATTATGATTATTTTATTAGCTACCCCTGCTGAGGAAATGATGCTACTATGAATCAGTGACACCAGGGTATTCTCTGGCTGACCTGATGTCAGCATCCTCTTTGTAAACAAAGGATTGCCGGCAGTGTCTTGTTTATATCTCACTATGGAGAGGTGTAACTCTAATGCATCAATTTCCCGGTCTTCCCACAAAAAGGTGCTATGAAAAAACAACAAGTATTTGCCTTTGCTATTTAAATTGGGCTCTTATGCATAAAGTCATTAATGTTGCTCTGTATCTTATGGCACTTTCAATAGCTGGATTCATGCACACAGATAGAAATTTCCTCTTAATTTGGAAAAGTCTGCTATCCATGGTGCTGTCCATTCTGACTGAAATTAGTTCTAGCCAGTGCTGAAACACCAATCATTTTAATTATTAGCATTCTTAAAGATACCTTTCCTTATTTTGAGCTATTCTGTATGTAAAGGGTCTCCCATAGATTGGTAAAAGGCATGCAACTTCAGCTACATAAATAATGTACCTGGATTCGATATACCTTAAGCTGAGCTTGGCACCATCTTCACAGCGGAAGGCTGATGGGAGCAAACACTCCCATCAACTTCCCCTACCCCTCGTGACTGTGAGGAGTACCGGCACCAACTGGGGGTGCTCTCAGCGTTTGATTTAGCACGTCTTAACTAGACCTGCTAAATCAAATGCCAGAATATCAGTCTTCAGGGCATAAGTATAGAAAAGCAAGTAAGCAAGCATTGCTTAAGCACCAGCACCAGTTCCCCACTATAGTGGGAAGGGGGGAAATCACCCTGAATGTTCAATATAGCAGGTCTTAACTAGACCTGCTAAATTGAATGCCAGAAGATTAATCTCTGGTGGATAAGCATAGACATGGCCTAAGAGTCATTAGCACTACTAAGCAGAGAGGTGAAAGACTAAGCACAATGCCAGCACTTCTTCAGAGAAGCACTTCTTCAGAGAGAAAGCTGTATCTGAAAAAGTCCCTCCTCCTATTATATATGTATTACAATAGCAACTAAATATCCCAGCAAAGATGGGGATGCCACTGAACTGGGCATTAGACTAGGAATGTCAATGTGTAGTCGACCCTACGATTAACCAATAAGCCTAGGTTTATTGATTAATCTTGTCAACTACACTCATTCCCCCCTTGCTGCCTCTGTATCCAAGGCAGCAAATGGGGGGGGGGGAAGGAAGCGGGAGCTGGTGCCTGTTAGGAGCTGGCTTAAAAGGTGGCTTTCAAGCCAGCTCCCCACATATATCAGCTCCGCAGACCTGCCTGTCCTCATCTTGCTGCCTCCTACAGAGGTGGGGAGGGCAGCATGCAAGAGCCAGTGCTGGGGGGAGCCAGCTCAAAAGCCACTTCCCTCCAGCACCAGCTCCGTGGTACTGCCTCCCCCACCCCTGTGCTGCTGCCTATAATTGAAAGGTGCGTATTACCAGCACACACAATCTTCCCCTCAGACACCTGTCTCACTATTCTTTTCTCTGGCAGCAGATTTGTTTCTACCATGCAGTAAACCCAAATAATCCTTCAGTTTTGGTAACTGTAAGCAAGTGGTTTTCCCACCATGCTCCAAAAGCACAGTCCAGACATAGTATTAGATAAAAGCTTCCTCTCCCTCCCACTAGCATTTGGCTTTATTACCAAACTAATAACAAATATTACATACATTCCAAGTCAAATATTTTTCTGCACGCTTGTGGGCTCCCACAGATGTTCCTGGAGAACACTTCAGCCTGGACCCTCTCTGATCTGAAAAGCATTCCTGACATTATCCAGCATGGAGTTAGTTTCACCTGCTGCAAACAGTGAGTCAGCAAGAATTCATCAGCAGTTTCCAGAAGGGTTCTACCACCTACTCGAGAGAGGGTCAATAGAAAAATCCTAATACAAGAATTGCCTGTTTGGTTCCAGTGTAATGATCCATAGTGTTCATTTGGGCATGTGCTGAATGTGTCTAAATGTCTTCTGTTTAGACTGAGCTGTAATTCTCTCTTGACAAATTCTCAAATTGACAAAGAAAACTTACTTTGTTTAAATCATTCTGCATGAACTCTTTGACCTCTCTAGGGAAGGTGCCAATGGCTCACTCCAAGAAAGCCAAACTCTTGGAAAGGCAGAAAAAGGTGATGGTAACATAGCCCACATTTCAGGTCACTAACAGAGGCAGCAGTATTCCTCTGGAGTGGTGACACAAAGCAGTAAGCAAGGGGGAGGCCTTATGAGGTATGAAACACTGCTAGGAAGGCTGCTTCTTTAAAAAAAACACCACAACCTCAAAACTAGGCTGTCCAAATGGCCTAGTATTAGTGAGTGCTGTTTGGAGACATCCACACGGGAGATCTAAGTTCAAGCCCCAGACTCCCCCAACACCACCACTACTCTCCTATCTAAGCTCCTTAAAGGAACTCCTGCCCTTCTCACCAACACTGGTAGCTAAGATGCAAGCCCTGAGGATAGGGTTGTAAAAGAAGGGGGAACAGACAATCACCAGGCACTAGCAAGGTGGAGGAAGACCCCATTCTCTCCAAATAGAAAATGCACAATTTAAGAAAGAAAAGAGCTCCATTGAGAGGGTCTTATTGGCAGCTGGCTATCGATTTTGCAATATTTTGAAAGATTTATTCCCTTTTATTTTTACCAGGGGAAATTATGCTGTCAGGATCTATTAACCCGAAACAAACCCTTCTCCCCCTCATTATTGCTGTCTTCCAGAGTTAGCTGCAAAGTGTCCCCTAAGCCTGTCAGATGGCGACGGCTCTACTTTTACAGTGTGCACATAAAGGGTTTACTGCGGAGGCGAGTCAGGGACAGAACGGATCCAGGAGTCTAATGTGTAGAATGAGAAGCCCATGACATTTCCCGAAAGCCCTGTACTGAATTCTGCCTCCCCATCGCCCACTCAAGGCTTAGTGTTGGAACAGTGTGTGCAGTGACATCACAACATATCATCACCACATGCTTGCAATGTGAGCCTGTTGTAATGCATCAGTACACGGAGCAGAGTTAAGGCTTCATATGTGACTTTGGGATTCTTAAGGCATCCTTAATGTGCCCTTCATGTAGATTATTGTGTTTAATTTCCTAGGGTGTTTGTTCAAGCAAAAAGTAGAAAACCAAACTAAGATTCTTAAATGTCCAGGGGTTCTAATTCTTCCAGCTAGCAATAAAATAAAATAAAATAAAATTGCTGTGTTGTTCGTTAATCTGAAACTGCTTTGCTAAATACTACCAAAATTCTGCCATGTTTGACCCAAATTTCAGCCCACACACCCTGTTTGAAAAGAATGTCCGAGACAGTAGCACCTAAGGGGAGATTAAATAGCATTTAGTATGCATGTAACTACAGGACAGAGGCATTCTTATGCAGCACATCCTCTTAGGTGCTCAGTTAAAGGGACTACCAAAATCTCTGCCGGACAGGTTGAGTAGCTTGAATTGTTCAAATGAAAATCAGTTTCCGCAGGATCAAGGCCAATTGCTACTCCTGAATGGAGTGTGTTCATATTTGACCTACAACTGCCAAACTACAGCCAATTCAGCACAAACCAGCCTCACTAAAGAGTTGTAAAGTGCAGAAAGTTATGAAGCATGGAAGACTTGGAAACAGGATTCATGCCCTCTTGACTTCTACAATTGTGCTATTTCCCTAGGCTACAGAGGCATTTCGACAGATAGAGCAGCAGGAGCAAAAGTAGAATACATCTTTACTATGAGTTTCTCAAACCATTTATAAAGTTATCCATGCTGGTTTGAAGCTATTCTGGGACTTAGCCAGTTGACTGCAGAGCTAAGTTATTCACTGATGCACAGAGCCTCATTCCTAAGGTGTGCACTCCAACTTAGCATCAACACTCTACAGTGTAAGCTCAGTATGCAATTTTCAAATGTTAATAACTCTGTCAAATCAAATCCAATTTCCTCTGGAAAAAGGCCATGCACTGCTCCTCAATGAGAACCATTTCAAATCCAAATTGCAACTTTCAAGCATCAGTCATTTCTACTGAAGGACTGTTAAAAATAAAAAAGGTACAAAATTTTTTTCTTCTTTCACTTGCACCAAAAACAGCCGAAGCGATTTTGCTCAAACTTCAAAGAAAAGGGACCCCCACCCCCACCCCAAATGAACCTTTGGGTGGAGATCATGTCTGAAATTTTTTGGCCCAAATGGAGAATTTTTCACAAAATCATCACTGTCTGAAAACAGGGATTTATAATTGTAATCAATTTGAAACTTTAAATACAGTAGTCACAGTGATCCTGCTAAATCTAATTTAATCTAATTCCTGCCCATTTTCTATTACTTGAAAGTCACACAACTTGGGGAGGAGGAGGCAGAAGGGAAGCATGTGTGCAGACCTCACAGCCCTGGGACTCCCAAACCCCAGGGCTGGTTAAAGGGGGAGGGGAGAGCGAGTGAGAGAGTGCTGGCCCTGGTTCTTATGCTGAGGAGAATGATAAACAGCATGTTACCTCCTCTTTACAGCTGGTTTCTAGAACTGGCACTGCAGGCAACAGCTAGTCTGGGTGGTGACCCAACCAACTTAGCCAGGTCTGAACTACAGTAAAAACACCATATGCAAGTATCGCTGCTTGCATTCCCCTGATAGCACGTCTCACTGCACTATGGAGAACATGAAGTGGAAACAGGAGCTATTCCGTGGATGGGGTCGGCTTGGTCTTGCCCTCCTCACTCCGAATGTACAGCAAAGCTGTAAGATCCTCCCCGCTTCAGTCAAATTTCAGAGCACAGCCTGCAATGTGTGTGTGTGTTGGGCTGCTTGGGGGGAATTGGCAACAAAGCTAGTGAAGCAAGGCTCTCACCATCCACCACAGGCTGTCCGACCTGTAGGCTATGTAACTGCACATGCATGGCCAGACTGTGATGGCGCAGGCTCCTTCCATATGCCTCTAGGGCTGCACACTGTCCCACTCATTGTAATGTATATGTTGCGGGTACACCTAAAGGATGGTGCAGCCTGTGCACTAAGCTCAGAGAGAAAGGCTTCCTGATACACAATCCCTCCCTAGTTCCACCTGTGGAGCTATGGCTCCAATGGAGGCCTGTGCAATAAAGCACAACAATCTGGGACTCGTTCGTGAAATCATCATTTGCGGTTCGGCGTATTCACGGGTCCCCTGTACCGGCCTGGGTGAATTCCCCAGGGCAGCCTGGAGAGGCAGTGAGTTCCCTGCAGCTTTTGGCAGCTGTGGTGAGTTTCCTGCGGCTTCCAGCCCCTGTGGTGAGTTCAGGAGCCGAAGGGAGCTCACCGCAGGGGCCAGGCACTGGCTCCCAGGAT
Source organism: Pelochelys cantorii (assembly GCA_032595735.1). Classification (NCBI taxonomy): domain Eukaryota; kingdom Metazoa; phylum Chordata; order Testudines; family Trionychidae; genus Pelochelys; species Pelochelys cantorii. The sequence goes on from CM064326.1 coordinate 244,870,337, forward strand.
TTGTGAATTTTGCCATTTGTGGTGGGTGCAGGAACACATCCACCGTGAATGGTGAGGGATTCCTGTACCTCATCTGCTCTTGTGAGAGGCTCCATTTTCATCAACGCTTCTGCATCTGTGGACATTTGCTGTGTCTGTTTCAGAGAGAAATATCTGACTTGCGTGACCAGAGTGTGAGGATAGGTGTGGAGGAATGTGCTGGATGCTGCTGCAGACCACAGAAATGGAAAACCACTTTCCCAGGATTAGACACCACTGTCCTGTGCCTAGGCTCTCCTATGCTGAAAGGAGCTAATGGCTGCCAAGAGGTGGGGCTTAGAGCCAAAAACAATTGCAGACCTCATGAAAGCCAAAGGGAATGCCAATCACGCTGATTCAGGCTAACAGAAAATGTAATCAAGCCCCCTTTGGTAGTAAAAGGAACTTAAAACAATGATGGGGGATAACCCAAGGCAATAGACCACATGGCGAACCATACATGAACTGTGTGAACTGAGGGATTCCTGGAGAAGGGAGAAGTGGTGGACGTGGTATACCTAGACTTTAGTAAAGCATTTGATACGGTCTCACATGACCTTCATATCAATAAACTAGGCAAATACAACTTAGATAGGGCTACTAATACGGGTGCATAACTGACTGGATAACCATTCTGAGAGTAGTTATTAACAGTTCAGTCATGCTGGAAGGGCATTTCGCCGTGGTCTCTTTTTGGGACTGGTTCTTTTCAATATCTTCATCGACGATTTAGACATTGGCATAGAGAGTACGCTTATTAAGTTTGCAGATGATACAAAGCTGGGAGGGGTTGCAAGTGCTTTGGGGATAGGGTCAACATTCAAAATGATCCAGACAAACTGGAGAAATGGTAAAAAGGATGAAGTTAATAAGGATAAATGCAAAGTACTCCACTTAGGAAGGAACAATCCATTTCACACATACAGAATGGGAAGCGACTGTCTAGGAAGAAGCACTGCAGAAAGGGATCTAGGGGTCATAGTGGACCACAAGATAAATATGAATCAACAGTATGACACTGTTGAAAAAAAAAGCAAACATGATTCTGGGATGTATTAACAGGAGTACTGTGAGCAAGACACGAGAAATCATTCTTCCACTCTACTCTGCACTGATTAGGCCTCAACTGGAGTATTGTGTCCAGGTCTGGGCACTACATTTCAAGAAAGATGTGGAGAAATTGGAGAAGGTCCAGAGGAGAGCAACAAAAATGATTGGAGGTCTAGAAAACATGAGCTATGAGGGAAGGCTGAAGGAATTGGACTTGTTTAGTTTGGAAAAGAGAAGACAGAGGGGGACACGATAATGGTTTTCAGGTATCTAAAAGGGTGACACAGGGAGGAGGTAGAAAATTGTTCTCCTTGGCCTCTGAGGATAGGACAAGAAGCAATAGTCTTAAACTCAAGCAAGGGAGGTTTAGGTTGGACATTAGGAAAAACTTCCTAACTGTCTGGGTGGTTAAACATGGAATAAATTGGCTAGGGAGATTGTGGAATCTCCATCACTGGAGATATTTAAGAGCAGGTTAGATAAACATCTATCAGGGATGATCTAGAGTTTCTAGACGGTGCTTGGTCCTGCCGTGAGGGCAGGGGACTGGACCTGATGACCTCTTTAGGTCCCTTCTAGTTCTAGTGTTCTATGAGTCTATAATTCTATGGATGCAAACATAGGGGGTACACTCTATATAAACTGGAGACTGAAGGCCCTGAAAGGAAGCAGAGGACAGAGCTATAGAGATATAGTGCTCAGGGGTGTGGCAGATTTAGGGATTTCTGAGGAAGGAAACTGATTTTTGTTCAGGGAAACAGGAATTTGTATGCATGTTTGTAGATTTACAAGATTACCCCAAGAACATACCCAACACATTTCACCAATTTCTCATCCCAGTAGGAATAATCCTGCAAGGTGGTTTATTGCTTGAGCTAAAGGTGCAACCAAATTAAGATAATACAGATGCTTCAGGAAAACTTGGCATTTAGATAAAGAGATTAGATAAAATAGAGAGATGAAACAGAGAGATGAGATTAGAAAATTATATAAATTGGATTATAAAGAAAGGTTAGAGAGACTGAGTAGTATGATTAGATTAGATCAAATAGATTAGCTAGAGTGATTTTTAATAGCACTGAACAGGTTAGATGGCAAAATTATGGAAATTAGAGTCAGAGAAATTAAGGATATGTGGTGAGATTATGGCAAAGAGAGAGACTAGGCAAAGTTTGGACAGATAAATTAGATTCACTAATTCATTCAATATGGAAGAGGAGAAGATACATATTTTGAGGGAAAACCTGCCTACAAAGTAAGTTCTGTGGCATTTTATTCACATGACCAGTCCTCACACATGTAGTTTTTCCCATTAACTTCAACAGGACTAAACATAAGAGAAGAGTTTGCCAGATCTGACAGATCCCCAAAATATCAGCCAAAATCCTGAAGTTCTGAGTAAAATTCTAATTGACTTCAGTGAGAATTTTGTCTTAGTAGGAACTCAGTGAGGGCTTCAGGACCTGGCTGTAATTCCCTTCCCAAAAAGGCTTCATTCAAAACTGAGTGGAACTGTCTTAAAGCCAAGAAACAAAGCATTCCTGGAGACACCTACACCACACATAAAAAGCACACAGAATTCTTAAGTACCTGAAAAACCCCGCTGGCCCTTTCTGCATACATTCAGATATGAGATAGACAGACAAAGGCAACCCCAGCCGATTTAGAGCAGGGGTTCTCAATCTTTTTCTTTCTGAGTCCCCTCACCATGAAATTTCATGGCCCAGCTGTGCCATAACCACTATTTTTAGGCATATAAAAGCCAAGGCCAATATTGGTAGGTAGCAAGCAGGGCAATTGCCCAGGGCCCCTGGGCAATGCCAATTGCTCAAATTTTGACTTCAACCTTGGGTGGCACTTTCTGCCCAGGACCCCAGTGAGTCGAATGCCAGCTCCACTTGGTGGCCCCCCTGAAACTTTCTCCTGACTCCCCAGTTCTGGCTGAGAATGGCTGATTTAGAATACACCCACAACAGCTTCATAGCATGTGAAAGGAGATTCTGGCTAATCATATATTCACTGATGATTCTGGAGGGGAGAAATAATATGAACTTGCCAGTCCTGTGTCACTGCCTCATGTGACATCTGCACCTAAGTCTGCTGCAGGAAGTGACATAGCAGCTTCCTCTATGGCATGGGTCTCTACGGAGAAAGGGGATACATGCTAAGAGGAGGTCTCTTTCTTTTCTGTCCTCTGCTTATAGAGCACACTTTAAATTCATTCCATTATTATAATAAGCAGAGCAGCTGCATTTTATCCCCTTGCAGACTTCTTCCTTAAATCATGCTCTGTAGGCTCTGACATGCTTGACGTGAATCCCAGGCACCTGGTGAAAAGGAAAGGTTGCGAGAGAAGTATAGAAGTTCTGAGCTCAGAAATAAATACCTGAAATCAGAGATTCCTGCTTATGTTTCAATGAGAATGTATGGCCTAGAAGAGTGTTTCTTAAACTTTTTAAGACCGAGGAACACCAAACAATTTTTTTTTATGAGGAACATCAAAGACTTTTTTGTTGAGAAAAAAAAAAGGGGGTGGTCGGGGGGAAAGTTATTGAACAAAACAAAACAAAAAAGTCACCCGCCCCTTTAAGGGTAGCCATTTTTGAACTCTGTTGTCCTCCAGGGCACACCTCCAACTGCCTCACAGCACACCGGTGTGCCGTGGAACACAGTTTAAGAAACACTGGCCTAGAACATAGACCAGGAAATGTCACTGCGCAGCTATAAGCAAAAAACCCTTGTGTGTCAGTTTCTGCATTTGTATATTAGGAATAATAATGCTGATCTCCCTCACAGAGGTCTTGTGCTGCTTATTTAATATCTGAGTATGCTTTGAGATCCTGAGATGAAAGTTGCTACAGGAATGCAGAATATTATAGGTCATCAGAGCGTGTGTACAGGTAAGATTTTGTAGAACACAGAATCCCACATGCTCATGCTCTGTGTGCCAGAATATACAAGGTCCATACTTTATTCCATGGAGATGAGATGGGAGATGCCCAGTAGGAGCACAGTATGATCAAATGAAATCCCCTCCCCTATCCTCATCATCAGATCAGCCAATAACATCCCAATTTATTGCTTTCACCCTGAAGCACCAATACCACAGCAGCAGTAGCTATTACTGTTCCCATGTAGCCACTGGATTAGACACTGTTTACAACATAAACTGACAAAGAATATCCTTCCCCTATCACCCACCCTTTAATATACATCTACTGCTGTGGAGAAATCAGGACGTGGGGCTCAGGAAGGGCGGCACCTCTCATAGCAGTCATGGTGGTAAGAGTGCAGTGGTAAGAGTGCAGTGTCACACAAGGGCACTATTTGCAGGGCACACTGGGAAGAAATTCTGAACTGAAGAGGAAAAACAGAAGTGTTTGCTCTGGAGAGGACTGCTTGAATTTTCTAGGCTGTTTCTTTCATGCTGCTACTGAGTGCCTCTTTCAAATGATGTGAAAAGATGTAATCTTTATTGGTGTTCTTGTGAGAAACTGGTTGCTCAAACAGCACATTTTTTCCTATGAAGTACAATAATAATGTTTTGCACTTTTGTAGTATCTTTCAGCCCAGGATCTCAAAGTACTTTACAATTAATAATGAGAAAGTATGGTCCCCACAGATGGGCAATTGAGGCTCACAGAGATTAAATTACTCGTTTAAAGTCACACAAGACCTTGGCAGGCCAGAAACTGAACCCAGATCTCCTGGCTCCCAGTACTGTCCATTACACAGAATACCATCTCTTCTCCTCACTAGCTTTACTTGCAGTCTGTCTTCCTGCCATTTGCATCCAAAAAGCATAAATTGACAAGTGCTTGCACACATGCTAACCATAGTTCTCTCTAAGATGCACGCCTGCATGGCACGCACCAAGAATTTGCCTCCTGCCTACCTCCTCAGCAAAGCCACACAGTGGCTGCTCAGCTGCTCTGGGGCTGGGCCATGTGGCAAATGGTTGCCCCGCTCCAGGAGCAGCTGAGAAGCCACTATACAGCCCTGGCCCTAGCTTCAGCCTTTCCCCAGGGCTGGCGCTGTTGCCAGGGTAGGTTGCCTGGTGGCTGCTGAAGCTGGAGTGTGGCCCGAAGTACTAAAAATAGCACCGCAGCCTCTGATCCAGTCCCAGCACACAAGGCAGCTTCCGGCCATGCAGCTGCGCCCCATGTGCTGGGACAGGAGCTGGGGCTGCGGTGCTATTTTTGGTACCACGGTCTCGGCCCCAGCCATTACGAAGCCCCCTGGGGCTGGGCCACAGGGTGGGCAGCTGTCTTATGTGCTGGGAGTGGAGCTGGGCTGTGGTGCAGATGCTCCTGGGCCAAGGCCAGGGTGCTAAAAATAGCACAGTGATGCCGGCTCTAGCCCTGGCACACGGGGCAGCCACCGGCCACACAGCCCTGCACTAGTACCAGGGGGCTAGAGGGAGTGGAGGTGTCAGGAAGGCAGAAGGTGAGGGAAGGGGCGGGGAGAACTAAGGGGGAGGTGCGTGAGGAGAGGAAGGGTCTTGTGCTGAGGGCAGAGGAGGGGACCAGGGAAGGCACCAAGGGGCATGGTGGAGGATAGACAAATGTCAGGGGGCCAAGAGGAGACAATGAGGGGAAAGGGCAGGAGGAGCAGGGTGGGAGTGGGAGAAGGGAGGGGCAGGGTGATGCTGGAAGAGGAAAGGGGAGGGACAGAGGGGAGGGGCAAGAGGAAGGAAAAGGAGAGGGGAGGAGTGGGTGCCAGGAGAAGAGGGGTTGAAAGGAGGGGTGGACCTGAGGAAGGCAGGGGATGGAGCAAGTCACGTGTGAGGGTGCAGAGGGATGTGAGGAGAACTGGGGCAGAAGGTAGTGAGGGGATGGGCACCAGGGAGGAAGAGTGCAAGGGGGGCAGATGTTGGGAGGAAGAGGCAGTGAGGGAAGGGGGAGGCACCAGGAAGGTGCAAGGGTAAGGGAAAGTGAAGGTGCCAGGGGACTGTGGGGATGAAGCAGAAGGTCAGACACATGGAGGGGAGGGACGGGCACCAAAAGACAGAGGAGAGAGGCAGGGCAGGTGAGCAGAGGGAGGTGGTAGGAGAAGGGATGGGGAGGAGAGGTAGAAGAGGAGTGGGCACAAGGGGGAAGGGAAGGGCAGGTGCAGGGGTCAGAGAGGATGGGGACAAGTCCCAGGAGGACTGAGGGGAGTGAGAAGGGCAGAAGCCAGAACTACAGAGGAGGGTGGGAGGTAGGGGGAAGCAGCAGGGGAGCAGATGGGGCAAGGGGAAAGGTTGGAGACATGGCAGCAGAGGGGAAAAGGGGGAGGTTTATAACTTGGGTGCCGCAGTGGCACATATCCAAACAAGTGCATATAAACCTCAATATTGGTGCACAAGACAAAACTCACTTCGCTCATGGATGGAAAATCCTAGAGGGAACACCGATGCCAAACCTGATGCATACACACAATCATGCAACTGTACACACACAAACACTTCACTGTATCACACAAGTAGCCATACACCCTCCCTCATACCCAAGTATATCCTGAAGGCTGTAATCATGGTCTCCAATTCCCCTCTGACCAGTTAATTTATGAGGCTAATACAGTGACTGTTCTGAGGAGGAGGGAAAGTGAGTATTCCGAGTCTCTCCTGGACCAAAGAAAGAAATGGAGAGAAGGAAAGAGAGCTGAGCCTACACCTGCAGCCTGAGGTATGACTCACTGACTACTGCAGGGGAAGCTGAGTGAGCAGACAGGCTATTCACTATGAGCATGTCTATACTGTTATTTCGAAATAACAAGGCAAGCGTCCATGCTACCAAGCCTGCTATTTCGAAATAATGGCCCTTGTTATTTCAAAACAATAACTCCTGCTTATGAAGAGGAATAAGTTTATTTCAAAATAGTTATTTTGGGAGTTATTATTTCAAAATAACTTATTTCAAAATAACCTGGTAGTGTAGACATAGCCTAGGGCAGGGGTGGGCAAGTTATTTTTCACAGGCTGGATCTGGCCCACCAAGCCACCAGATCCAGCCCTCCGGCACCCTGTCAGGACCCTCAGGCATGCAGCAGTCACTGTTTGAAGTGCAGGGATGTTCCATGTGCCTCTCTGCTCTGGAGGGAGGGGGAGACTTCATGTGATCTGCCTGCCCCAGCCCAATCCTCAGTTCCTATTGGCTGGAAACAACCAGCAAATAGGAGCTGAGAGATTGGACTGAGGGATGGGGGCAATGCAGGCTCCTGGAGCTGAGAGCCACATGAAGGGAACAGCCTGGAGTTTAAGCAGTCTAGGGCTGCAGCAGGGAAAGCACCCAGCCTGCCTTGAGGGTGCTCTACGGCTGCTAGCTCGGAGACACTTAGGTAAGCACCTCCCAGACAGAGCCTGCCTCTGGCACCCCTGTCCCACCTGCACCCCAACTCCCTCCCCCAGGTCACCATCCAAATCCTCTGCATCCCCCGCCCCAGGTCACAGATCCCTCCCAGACCCTATACCCCCTTCTATTCCCCTCTCCCAGGCCAGAATCCTCTTGTGCATCTATACTCCCTCCCTGACTCTGCACCTCAATCCCCTGACCCAGGTCACAACCCCCTCCTTCACCCAAACTCCCTCTCAAACCTCACACCGTCTGCTGCACCCCAGTCTCTTACTATGCTGTGTACCCTTCTACACCATCCTAAACCCCGCACCTCCTCCACAGAAAATTGCAGCCCTTGACCACTTTCCAAAATCTTGGATTGTCCCCAACCAAAAATGATTGCCAACCCTTGGCCTAGGGGGTTTTCATCTGATGAGGAAGTGAAAGAAGATGCTGCTGCTGCTATGCTGAGTGGACCTACCAGCCCCTGTGACCATCTGGAAACCCATTTTTGTTACTATACTTCACTGGGTAAAGGGGACTTTAGGCTAGCCCCTCCCCTAGGTGAGAGAGATTGGGTAGGCAGGGAGAGCCACAGTCTTAGTTAGGATGCAGAGAAAAGAAAGAGGATGTGCCTCTGAATGCCTTTCTTTCATTGCCCCGTCTCCCTCGCCACAGGGTGATGGAGTGGAAAATAGGCAGTGTGGTCTTTAGGGTATGGAAATGAGGGACTAAGGGAGTTGAGCAGTTCAGGCAGAAAAGAAGCATAATGGGAGTGGGCAGATTCAGGAGACACTCAAGAGCTGGAGAACAAGCAAAGTGGACAGGCATTATTGGGGGGAGCTGGAGAGTGAGGGAGTGAACACAGTGGATGAAGTGAACATGCCTGGATTGCAGAATGGCAGAAGTGGGCCCAGAAATGCTGAGCTAGTGGAATGGGTATAAGGTAGAGCAAGGGGATTGGTTTGTTGGCTTAAAATAAGACAAGACAACAGAGATGCTAATTTCAGTGTATGGAATGGTTACTGATGATGGACCTTAATGATTCAGCAGCCTTCTGTAATCAAGCAACATACAGAGTTATGTTAGAACTGTTAATTTTTTTATGTCTGGCTCCTTCAGGGGTCACATAGAGCTCTTTCTTTGGAAACCAAAACATTCAGTCTTTGTTCAAAAAGAAAAAATAGCCTTGCTGGGTGCACTCATTCTAACACATTGGGCTGGGTTCTCGGTTGCCTCACAACTTGTATAGTCATTCACACCAGTGCAAAATGCCCCCAGATCAGAATGGTTGCACTTCAGACCCACTCTGTGCTTATGTAAATGACTGTACAAGGCACAGGAGAGAGAGAGAGTGTGTGTAGGTGGGTGGGCGTGGGTGTGGGTGTGTGTGGGCAATAAATTTTTGACTCGGAGCCACTTCAGAAATTTTTGAAGTGCCCCTGGGTCACCCTGGAAAGGGCAGGGCCTCAGGCAGAAGGGGCAGGGCCAAGACACTTCCACGTTTCCCCACTCAGAGACTCTGATTGGTCTGGGGGTGGGGGAGCACACAAAGTCTTTGTCCTCCCCCCCTCCCAAAAGAACCTCTAGGCACCCTGCCCCTGACAGTGGGAGGAGACTTCATGTGCTCCCCACCCTGTCCCAGGTAAATCAGCAAAGTCTCTTGCTCCCTGCTGCGCTTGGAGTCAACTGCCAGCTGAGCAGCAGCTCGTGGTTCATTTTAAGTGCTGAGCTCCTTGCAGGGCAGGAGGAGACTTCATGTGCTCTCCCCACCCGCAAGCCCCGATTGGCCTGGGGGCAGGGGGAAGCGTGCGAAGTCTCTGCCTGCCCTGCCCCTGTCCTGCAAAGAGCATGTGGAGCTTAGAAGCACCATGCCCCTTGCAGGGTGGGAGGAGACTTTGTGCACTCCCCCCACCCCCAGGCCAATCAGGGCTTGGGGCGGGGGGAGCATGCAAAGTCTCCGCCCGCCCTGCCAGGAGTGCGTGGTGATTCGACGCGCAGCATACTCCTTGCAGGGCAGGGGCAGGGCAGGCGGAGACTTCACATGCTTCCCCCTGCCCCCAGGCCCTGACTGGCCTAGGGGCGGGGGAGCGGCAAGGCCTCAGTGGACCAGATCAACCCAGTTGGTGGGCCGAATTCGGCCCACGGAGGCCCTTTTGCCTACCTCTGTTCTACACACACACACACGCCCGCTGACGGGCGAAAGCAGGCAACTGCCCCAGGGCCTGGCAATTGAGTTGCCCAGGCAGGGGATAGGGGGAGCATGGGGCAGTGTATTTCGGGTGGTGCTGAGGTCTGGCTGCTCCAACCCCACCCCTTCCATCTGAGACCCAGCCCCTTTTGGGAATGTGGACCTGCCCCCTCACCTGGCCCAGGAGCTCAGCAAATCTGTCAGCCCTCCCGCATACACACAAACATATGGGTATATAAAACAAAAAACAAAAAAAACAAACAAACAATCTGGCTTGTGATTTTCCAGACATTCTTATGGACCTGCACATGCCCTGCCACACACACTCACAAACTGTACATGAATGCACAGAAAAGCAAATGCACCAGCAAAAACATACAAACTTTTGTGCATGCAGGAGTGCACATACGCATGCGTGCTCTCTCTCTCAAACACACACACACACACACACACACACACACACACACACACACTCCTCTCGTTGTGCTGACAGCCTTTACAATTTTTCAAATTGCTTCTGTAAATGTAATTGTTCATCCTCTGTCAAAACACATGGAAATAAGTTTGCTCTTCAGTGGCAAGTTCTTAATGGGAAAGAAGAATTAGCAGCAGCTTTTCATACTAAGCAGGAGTCCACTTCTTCACCTCAGCCAATGCCATCCAGGGCCCTGGGAACTAGACAGCCGCCTGCCCTCAAGCCGATCGGTCCAGTTCTAACATCTGAACGAGGAGAGGTCGGGGAGGGGAGTAAAGGGTACAGCGAGAATACGTATTAAATGAACATTATCATATAGGACCCTTCACATGCACTGACTCTCTTCTCCTTAATGCCTCCACCACTGGTCTCCTCCAACATCAATTTAAGATTAGGATGTGCCTGGCATGTTTGACTGCCCAGCAGGTACGTTCTAACAGAGCCTAACTGGCTCCTTGTGGGATTTAGAGCTTAAAAATGAGAGATTAATTGTCCACATAGCCAAGCGGTGCTCTAGCACTGCGATGGGGTATACAAATCCCACACTCAGGAACACCGTGTTAATAAACTATACTGTAGCCTCAGTCAGCCCCACCTCACCACACCTTTGATAGATGTCAGATTTGGAGGGAGTAGCCTAAAAAGGGGGAAGAGTACAGTTGGTGGCAGACCAGATCTCTAGTCCACAGCTCCTGGAGGAGAGCTGGTTGAAAGTAAGCACCCCTCAGATGCCTGGTGCTCAATGGACCCCCTCCCTGAAGAAAGGGAGGAGGCACAGTGCTGATCAACTTTTAATAGGATTATTCTTCCATATTAGCCTGTGAAACCAATTGGGGCCACGGCCTACCAGAAGCCCTCTGAAGACAGAGAGCTTTACCACACCTGAGAAACAACTGATCATTCTTTTTGTTCTTTTCTTTTGGGCTATGGCTACACTACATGCTTTGCCGAAAGAGGCAATGCAAATGAAGCATGGATTAGCACTTTCTCGCGCTTCATTTGCATACTCTTTCATTGCCGTCTTTCGGCAAAGCATGTAGTGTAGACAAAGCCTTGGTATCCAGTGAGGCTCTGGAAGGGGCAGAAACTGCAGGGGGTCAGCTGACGGGGTTAGCCACTTTTGACTGGACTGATATGGTAAAATACCCAGATGCTACAGACCAGGGGCTGGGTGAGTACAAAGCAAGGAATCTGGGGACCTGTGCTCCCTGAAAGCTGTGTGCTTGTGCAGTCACTCATGAAAGATTCCACTGCCACCCAGCTGATGAGCAGAGCGCCCACAGCTAAGTTTTGTGTTTCTAGAGGTGGTGCACATAAAATTTTCACATCCCTCAGTGCACATAGAATTTATTCCACACATAGATGGAAAAGATTAGATGGAACACTGCTGGGGACATCCCCCCAGTGGTCATAAATGTCCTTTAATGTCTCTGGAATAGACTGAGGAATTACATGTTCAGCAATAAATATAAAATTCAGCTGACCTAGTTTTCTCATAGTTTGTGGTTTAGTGCTAAAGATTTAATCTATCAATTTGTCTGTCTAAGGTGTTTATACAGCATTCATCACTCAATTGTCAAAATGCTAAATATAAACTAACACACCATGGCCTCAGAATATACCCCTGTAAATTGCATGCTACAATGTCACAAATGTACAAAGAAAACACAGTCCCTGACCTAAAGAGTTTACAATCTAACGCCGACACAACCACAACACTGGACAAGAACTTAGGTGCAAGCGAATGTGGACAAAACAGTAATTATGGCTACTGTTTAAGCTAAATTACAGGTCCACTGATTTAGAGGAAATAGTAGATTCATAAACCTCTTTACCAGAGAGGAATAATTTCCTTCAGCTCAAGTCTGTGTTTTTGGAGCCATACAACCTGTGCTCCAGTCCTGACTTTGAGTCATTGTGGAAATGTTGGTGGCCTCTCCATAGTTTGGTTTGTAATTATCAAGGTATTGTGTCCCATTTTGGGTGCCACACTAAGAAAGAAGTAGACAAACTGGAAAGAATTTAGAGGAAAGCAACAAAAATAATAAAGGTTTAGAAAACCTGACCTATTAGGAAAGGTTAAAGAAATTGGACATATTTAGTCTTGGGAAAATAAGACTGAGGGGGGTCCCGATTACAGTCTCTAATTATGTTAAGGCAGGGGTGGGCAATAAGCTAGACACAGTTCACCACGGTTGGCCCCTGTCATGCTGCTTACACTTTATTTACCTGTACCTCTGCAGGTATGGGTGTTTGCAGCTCCCATTGGCCATGGATCACCATTCCCGCCAATGGAAGCTGCAGGAAGCGGTGTGAACTGAGACACCATTTCCCGCAGCTCCCACTGGCCAGGAATGGCGATGCACAGCCAATAGGAGCTTCAACTAGCAGAGGTACAGGTAAATAAAGTGGCAATAGCCTGCCAGGGGCTAACCCTGGTGAATCATATCTATCCCACAGGCCAGTTATTGCCCACCTCTGTGTTAAGGGCTGTTACAAAGAAGATAGTGATCAATTATTCCCCATGTCCATCCAAGGTAGGACAAGATGTAATTCCCTTAATTTGTAGAAAGGGAGATTCAGGTTAGCTGGTAGGAAAAACTTTCTACCTATAGTAAAGCTCTGGAACAAGCTTCCAAGGGATGTTCACCACCAAAAGTGTTTTAAGAACAGTTTAGACAAACACCTGCCTGGGATGCTCTAGGTTTACTTACATCATACAGATGTGTACAGGCAGGTATGTTACCATTTAAGTTTGATCTTCTCTTCAATATTTCACCAAAGGGTACATGAGTGGTCTCTGCTGAAAGCTAAAAACGAGCTGTTCCTAACATTCAATGAAGGTGTCATCAGCTCTCTGTCTGTGTAGATTCTTGCATTAGTACCCTTCCTCTCTAATTGCTATCCTATGATCCTTATCTGCTTCTTTTAACTATCCAATCTTTAGGTGCTTACTGATTACCAGTTCTGCCTATTTGGTTTTCCCTTTGATATTTTCATTCCCTCTGCTCCTTGTTTCCCACCCCCTTCCATTTTTTCCTTCCCCCCTCTCCTTTCTCTCCTATTTATTTTGGGTCTGCACATCCTAAACTCAAAACTCCGGTCATCTGAAGAAGTGGGCTGTGCCCACAAAAGCTCATGATACCATTTACATGTTTTGTTAGTCTATAAAGTGCTATCAGACCATTTATTGGTTTTTTAAGTTTATCCTGTCTGTTGTGGTTATTCTGAGATGTTTGTACAGGAAATAGTTGAAGAGACATGTAAAATACTAGGTTACAAAACTGTTGAGCTAAGACTTGTCACTAGAGGCAAGGTGGGTTTTTCATGCCTAACTCAGTCTGACTGATGTTGAGACCAGTGAATATCTATGAGCCAATACTTTGTTTACTGTATGGGCCAATCATACTTGGACATTTACAAAGACAAACGAATCGCAGCAGAGTTCTCTGAAGGGGGCCCAGGGGACCCCATGCTGTTATACTTGCTTCTCTGAAAGAAGATGGGAGCTGTCAATGCCACTCCAAATGTGGGGTTGAAACTGGGCAATCAGCTAGAACCTTGGGGGCCCTGTGTTACCTTAATCATACCTTGCTTAAAACGGCTACTTTAAAATTCTTTTACAAAGTTTTTTATTGTTTCTTTGTGTTCCCCTCTTAGCTCAGTAAATCGATTACTGAACATCTCAGGCACAGTAAACACTAGTACTGCAAAGCAGCCTTCCTGCTGTTTTTTAAATCCATGTACAGCACATAAATACAACAATGGTAAGTATCTTAACCATGGACAGAACTGAGAAATTTTGACACTCGCTAGGACAACCAGAGATGGTGTTCAAGGACAGATTGTAACATGTTCAGCAAATAGCCATTATTTGAAAATCAAATTTGATTGGCCACTATCAAAGCTGATGTAAAAAAGACATAGAAGATATTCTCTTGACAGCCCCTATTATCATTAAAATCTTTCAATGAACAAAGCAAAGATATTAGGCTAATGGTTCATTTGTATACCATGGAATTTCACTAAGATTTGTTTTCCTCTCAGGACAATTTCAAAGTTACTAGAGAAATATTAACGTTGGTTTTTGGAAAGTATTAGGCTAGGCAAGAAAGGCTCAGTTCTTAAATTTAATAGTTTGATGAACTCTTCCCTCCCTTTTTATTTAAAAAAAAATCTAAACTGTGTCTATTCACTGTATACAAAAATAGCAAATAAAAGTTTTCTAGGGGGCTGCGCCCCCTGCTTGCTACACTTGCCTACCCCCCTCTCACTGGTGGCTTTCGCAGCCAGAGAACCTGTTAATCTTGCACTGAGTCTGGCTGCGCTCTCCATGGCCCCAAGTCACTCTCACCCTTCCCCATTCCCGCCCCATCACACCCCTGGATGGGCCCCTGTATCGGAACGCTCTTGGCCCATCCCACCCACTCATGCCCTTCAATTGCCAGCCAGCCCCCACCCGCGTACCCTTCCCACTCCTGCACCACTCACCAATAAAATAGTTTGTGAGTGTGCAGAGTTTGGAACCTCTCATGGCAGCGAGCATGGGGAAGGGCTATGCTCCGCAGGCTTGTGGACCTCACATGTAACCAAAAACCAAACACAATCAGTAAAATGAGGCCCAATTCCAAATGAATCCCCGTCGTTCAGGGTGCTCCTGGACACCCAGCTCGCTAGCGAGGGTCAGGGGCTGGGTTATGTGTGAGCAGCCAGGTAGGGAGAGAATTCCCACTCTCCAAGACTGGTTACTGCTCATCTTTGCAGGGCAGCAACACTCCAGATGTGCCATTCCAGCTGGCAAGCAAGCTCCCGCCAAGGGGCTGGTACATGCTCCGTGCAGACAGGGTGCAATGGAGAGACATGGAACCATGGGGGAGCCCCCAGCTTTACGCGCCCATGCCCTACTGAGAACCAGATTTGGGTCACATGGAAAGAGCCTGGTGGGGTAATCCAGGCTGCTAGTCCTTATCCCAGAGCTACATGACCCATAGCCCACCCCCCTCCTTCCATCCCTACCCTCATCTCCATCCTCCATTCCTACACCCCCATCCCCTTGCCTCCATTCCTACACCTACCATCCTCCCACCCACACTGCCTATCCCCCTCCTTCCATCCCTATCCCCACCTCCGCCCTCCATTCCTGCACCCACCCATCCTTCCCACTCCACACTGCCTATCCATACTCTCACCTCTTCCTCCAGTTCTACAGGCTCATACTTCCCTAACGCCTCCCCCTGTACCCGCACACTGTCCATCCTCCTGCCTCCATTCCTACATCCCCCTCTTCCCCTCCATCCTCCCCCTTTACCACACTGCCCATCCCCACATACACTCCCTCCCCCTTCCTTTCTCCCTACACACCCCCTGCCCCCTCCCACAAATTTGTCAAGCTGCACACTTGGGCTCAGCCCAGCCTTTCCCAACGGGGCTGTTGGGGTTTGTGTCATGCCACGTGAATGGCCTTTGGGGCAGCTTTGCTCCGTGGTGAGCCTGGAGTGCAGAGCGCAGAGCGCAGAGCAGTCGCTCCGGACAGCCAGGGAAGCGGCCGTGGTGCAGCGTAACCATGCCGGCCCCAAAGGGCTGGGTGTGCAGTGGGGCCCGAGCTGCCCAGATCATGGCAGACCCAGGAGAGCCCACCTGAGCCAGAGGGCCCCAGCAGGAAGGGGGCAGTGCTTTGTGGACATAGGGGTGGACAAGGTGGCCCCAGAGGATGAGGCCTTCCCAAGGAGGTCCAAAGGGCCCCTAGGCTCAGCAAACCTTCAAAGGGCTGTGACTCCATAGCATTCGATGGATCCTGGGTATCTTGGGGGGATGCTGTCAATGTAGGGGCCCTGCCTAGCCCCTGGATGTCACTGGACAGGAGGCCCCTCACCGTCTGCAGACCCCCAGCCCCTCACTGCAGGGTGGGCTGTGTCCGTGCTCTCAATCTCCTGCAGGATCCACTCATTCTCAGGGAGGCTCTCCACCATCCTGAGCGGGAGGGAACCAGGCAGCAGCGCTGCCACGGGATGTGCTGGAGAGGCAGTGCTGCAGCTGCTTCCGGGACCTGGGCCCCTACGCGCCTCGCCCCCACCCTGAAAGTTGCAGCATGGGGTCCTGCCAGGGCAGCCAGAGGTGCCACTAGCACCAAGCCCACCCACTCTTCAGTGGGCTGCTGGGAGAGGTGCATGCCCTGAGCACGAAGGGCGGGGGGAGGGGGGGGTCACGCATCTCCCAGAGCACTGGGGAGGGTGAAGGCCATACGCCCCAGGAGCTGGGGCTCCACCCACTCCCCCCAAGCACAGGGGAGGGGGAGGCTACGTGACTCACAGCTCCCCGGAGCAGGGGCAAGGGAGGAGGCCACACAGCTGAGAGCGGAGGGAGGGTCAGCAGGACACAGAGTGACAAATGACATCATTCTATCATCCTGCAGGAAACGTTTTTTATGTATAGCGAGAGAAAAACAGAAATTCCAAAAACAAAAAACTTTCAGCCAAGAAACCGTTAACGTTGCTAAGTGGCAACAATGTGTGTCGATCTATCACATAAAGCAAGGAAATTAAGGACTTAGGATGGGGGAAAAAATGTGATCATTCTCCCTCACTAATGCAGCTCTGCCTTCAGCCAACAAAAAGAAACATCACTCACATGTGTCACTCACCGATGATTATGCAGATCTTGCCTGATATGCTTAGATCAGTAGTGGACTGGTTCACAATGTTGAAATGTAAATGATTGTAATTGGACAAGTTAGTTAACACCCCACTGAGACGATCCTGGCAGTGCACACCTTGAACTCCTCCCGAAAGCAAAGTCATAGTCTGTGCACATCACAGGGCGGAGGGATCAACAGAGAAGGGATGAACAAGACACAAAGTTAGATATGAACTTCATGGAGTCCTACACCACGGACACACAGATCTCAGCGACACAAATCACTGAATTCAAGATGCAACAGACAGTTAAAAAAGGCATCCGGTGTTGCTCATAATAGCAATAATGACCTCCAGGATTGGGCATTCCCTGACACTGAATGACTGGCTGGGCTAAACGTCCTTAGCAACTCCTCTAAGCTAGTCATTAAAATCCCCTCCCTGATGGTGGTGAATATTTAGGGGAGAGACTGTGACCACCCAGGGGAGTAAGCAGATGAGACGACCCTTCTTATCTTCCTGTGCAGCTCTGTGCACTACATTCAGACTGGAAATAACGCGTGGAATTTGAATGGTAAGAATAATTACCATTGGAACAATTTACTAAGGGTCATGGTGGATTCTCCATCAATGAACACTTTAAAGTCAAGATTGGATGTTTTTCTAAAAGTTCTGCTCTAGATATTTGTGGGGGGAGGATTCTGTGACCTTGGAATTTATGAGTGATTGTGACAGTTTGGACCCCCGGGACATCACCTTATCAGGGGTGAAAGTAAGTACCGGGACTTACCGATATGCAGCCTAGGATTCTGGGCAAGGCTGGAGTTGGCTTTGGAACCCAGAACGGGCTGGGTCTTGGGCAAAAGGGGTGAAGCTGGGGACCAGATTCCCCCACCCAGCTGGAGCCAGGCGCTCTGGGGCTGTGATAGCTGCAGCTGGGAGCCCCCGGGCTCTGGCAGTGATTTGAAGGGCTCAGAGCTGCTGCCAGAGTTCCTGCTGGGGTTCCGGCTGCTGCTGTTGCTGGAGTAGCACAGCCAGGAGCTCTGGGCCCTGTTACATCACTGGGCCCTGGGACAGATGCCACGGGACAGATGCCCCTTTTGCTCCCCCATTGTCAGTGGCCCAGGCTACTTCTTACTGATACACCTGATGTGCTGAGATTCCACTGAGCCTGCCTTTTCTGCCAGCCTTGTAAGCCTCCTCCAGCATACACACAGGCAGGGCCACACCCAGCTACAGAATGATAAAGACTCTGAGATCAGCTCTGGGAGGACTCAGCTTAAGGGACCTGCTACAGCATCCAGATGTCCAACCTCCTTGGAGTACAAACCCAAAATTATATGAAATTCGCTTCCTCCCTCAATGTGGAGGAAGGTATGCACAACTCCCCCACAAGAATGTATATAAACTGGGTTATGTTATAAACCAGAAATGAGTTAACTATAAGAAGCTCTATTTTAAGTAGTTAAAGAGGTAGCAAACAGAACAAAACAGATTAAGAAAATAATATAAAGAAGACAAAGTAAGCTAGATTCGCACAAGGAACTGGTTACAAATAATAATTCCTCTTTCTAGATATTGTTTAGGTAGAGTCCTTCACAGGTATATTTCTAACTTGTGACTAGCAGTTCTTACCCCATCCCTCAGTTCTAGTCCTTTTGTTTCTCTGTGTTTCAAGTATCTCTTTGGGTGGGAAGGTAGAGGTGAAACAAATTGAAGACACTGTTTCTCTCCCCCCCCCGCCACCTCCTTATATAGAATTGCCATAAAGTGGGAATCCTTTGTTTGATTCCCCACACCCCAATGGAAAAGTACAGCAGTCCAAAGTGATGGTTAGTATCAGGTGACCAGGTTGCCTGCCACTGTAGCATCACAGCTTCCACGAGTTGGTAGCAGTATGGAACATCCACAGTAAGGCCAACCCTTTCACAGTCCATTGTCCTGGCTGATGAGCCATAACCCCATCTGGCTTTTCCATTGTAGTACCAGACGTGTTAGCAGCGGGCATCACCCAAAGTAGCCCATATGAAATACACAGACACGTGGTCAATATTCTCAGCTTCAGATACAGAAATGATACAGGCATATACATTGGATAATTACATTCAGGAAATCATAACACTTCCATCATGAGCAATCTTGCATTTCAACTATGTCATATCCATATCCAGACTCACCAATGGGAGGGGGAGTGTTAAAGGGGCATCTGCCCTTGGGTCCAGAGATTCAAAAGGGTCTGGGGCTTCCTGCCACTGCCTCCACTGCTATTGTGGCAATGGTGGCAGCTGGAGCCCCAGGCCCTTTAAATCACTGCTGGAGCCCCACATGGCACACTCTGAAGTCTCAGGTGGCATGCTCCCGGCAGCTCTGAAGAGCTGGTTGTGGAGAGGTTAGCTCCAGCCCCATCCCTTCTGCCTGAGGTCCTACCTTTTTCAGGAGCACATTGTTACCCGCCCCTCCCATACCCGGCCCAGAGGCCAGGCAATTCTGTCAGCCTTCCTTTCATACCATAAGCATACTTTCATAAAGAATATGAAGCATTAATGTCACAGTGATCTGCACTGGCCAATGCCCAGCAACAGGCTGTAACATAGCCACATCTAGACTGTGGTGCCCAGGAGAGGGGTTTCCACAATCAGGGCTGGAGGGCGGGAGAGGGAGAAAATCATAAGGGAGCCCTTCCCTCCTCCACAAAAGAACAATAGCAATACAAACCCAATACTATAGCTGAGACATACAGGGAATCCAGGTTTCTGGATCCTGGAGGGGTGTGTCTGTGGAGAATTTCAAGCACGTTCTTATGTTCACTGCATTCTGGACTGAGGAACTAGGCACCACCCAATCCCTGACCTGACTGCCTGATGCAAAGGATTTAGCATGGAAACTGGAATCACAAACTCTTGAATTCTAATTCTGCCCTGGCCCCTGCTTTGTTATGTGATCGTGGACAAATCACTTAATTGATGACTGCCTCAGTTTCACCATCTGTAAACTGTGGTTTATCTTCCCTATCTCACAGCAGTGTTGTGAGGATTTGTTAATTAATGTTTGCAAAGTGCTTTGGGAACATAAAGCACTAAGTACTACTGCTTCCTACAAATGGAGCCATGGGGAAATAGTCGTGCTGCTGGGGAAATTAGGCTTCAGATGGAATCAGGCAAGCGGAAATATCTGGGTTGGTCTCCACACATTTATTGTGTTTTTCACTCTCTGGAAGGAAGCTCTCTCGCTGGTAAAAACCACCATTTCATTAGGGAAGGCTGTCCTTGCCCTCCAACGCAATAAGCTGCTGAAGGGGGTTTCATCCAGTGGAACAGGGAAGCCAAGCTGAAGGTACAAAGACAAAGCATATGGAAAATCTAACCTGCTCCAGGGGTCATGAAACAAGAGTGAGTTTCATGCTGTGCAAATGCCATGTTCCCTCCATGCTGGCAGCAAATACCTAGCAAAGCAAAGCAAAAGAACAAAACCCCAATCTCGAGTGTTTTGTTTTGCACATGCATGCAAATTAGGAGGGGTCCCCACTTTCAGCACCCCCCTCATTTCTTCCATACATGCAGCAGGAGACTGGGAGGAAGGGCCATAGCTTTGGGAGACTCTCAGCCTTTCTAGGACATTCATCCCATTTCTAGGCAGGCAAAAGAACCCACTCTTTCTCTATCTGGCTCATCTGCCTCGCTGCTTTCTGGGAGTGACTTAATGCCTCCTGTGGCCTTTAAAGCCCAGCTGCCAAACAGAATGAGAGAAGCATCCGGGTGGCTCCCGATGGGAAGCAGAATGCAGTCGCTTAAAATCACAAGACAGAAAACAAAAGCACAGGGGAGGGAGACAGAGAATGTGGTGATGAGAACAACAAACAGACTTATCTCGGCAGAATCCAGTCTGCATATAATAAAGAATTAGCTTATCTGTGGACCACAAAAAGAGCCATGCCAGGGAGTCAAGGGGGCTTTAAGCCCTTCCTTCTCTGCTTCTCTTGATACACGAGAGCTGAGTAACATCCGTATTTTCCCTTTTGTTGCAGTCCATTCCCTACTGGCTTCCGTCCAGTGCATGGGTGCTGCAGCCTAATCCCGGTTAATTATCTTCCGTGGAAGGTTCAGTCTTATGTCAGCATTGTTATTCCCAAAGTAGGAAGAAGGAAGAGGTGGGGAGGCAAGGAGAGAAAGCAGCTGCTTGGAGAATGAGCCAGCCTGGGAGTTCCTCCCATTCCTGGCAGCACAGGCCTGACCATCTGGAGAAGGGGAGGGAGAGATGAAGGGGAAGGAAAGAAGGGAGAAAGAAGACAGGTGCGGAAGGACAGAAATACAATTGGGAGGAAGGGGGAGTGGGTGGTAGGGCAAAGGCAGGAAAGGAGAGAGGAAAAAAGAAGAAAAGGAAGAGTAGAGGAGCGGGGCGTGGGGGAAGGGGTTCCAGTCTCGATTCAGAGTATAGCAATGCAAAAAATCACTGTAAGGGCACTAATTAATTAATATGCTCCCCGAGCTTGCTCAGGGCAAATGAAAGGACCACTTAGGGTGGGGCAGTATGATCTGAGTCTACATGAATGACCACAGGCAGGGCCGGATTAAGACCTTTAGAGGCCCTAAGCACTGAAAAGATTATGGTGCCCCTCGCCCATATGTGATTCAAAATAAAAACAATACTATACCGTAAAATCTCATTTTTTTTTGGTGCCCCTGCTTTGCTGGTGCCCTAAGCACGTGCTTAGTCTGCCTATTGGGTAATCCAGCCCTGCCCACAGGGCTGAGAGGGAGGGACTCCTATGTTTTAATCTTCAGTAATGACTCACCATATGTTCTCAAGCAAGGTGTTTAACTGCCTCTGTTTCCCCATCTGTGAAATGAGAATAATACCACCAACCTCATAGGGGGTTTGTGAAGCTAAACGTGATACATGTTTACAAAGGGCTTTAAAGTCACTATAAGTTCTAGCCCCAGCCAGTAAAGGAATTAATCCTGACTGGTACTGGACAGAACCCATTCAAATCATGCTGTCAAATAGCCTGGAACCTCATCCTCTATGGCCTTTGACAAATGTTAATGTGTGGCATGGCACATATATAATACTGAGGAAAAGACTCGCCACTGCTATCCCAGGGGTGCTCCAAAAGAGCAGGAGAGTACAACAGGCATGAGAGCTCAGTCTACAATTTACGAAGTACTGGAGCCCAGTGCTGCCAAGTGAGAAAACCCAACTTAGGAGGAGTACTGGGGCTGCTAGATTTAGTTGCTGCTAAGGGGACTGTTGAGAGAAATCAGCGAATACCAGAAGCTGAAAGGAAGCTGAAGAGACAGGGAGCAATTCAAGATGTCAGTCTGAAAGGGGCAGGAAAAGATGGAATAAGACAAGTTATCATAAAGGGCCAACAGCCTAATAGAGGAGAGCATGCAATGCTCCTTCCAAAAAGGGTTTTGTGTGTGTTAATTTTCTATCCATACCGGGGGTCCAATGGATATTGCCTAACCCATGGTGGTTTAGTTACTCAAGACATATAGTACCGGAAGAAAAAGAGGGATGGGCAATCCATACATGTGAAAGGTTTCCTCCTCCTGACTCCAACTATCTTAAATGTGGCACCATAGCCTGGAGCGATACTGTTGGCATGGGCAGAGAATGGGTGGGTGCAAGCTCTCAGTGCCTTCCCCAGCCTACTATATCCAGTGCCCCTGACTGATGGGTTTTGATTTTACCCTCACCAATCTTAACCATGTGGGAAATCAGCAAGGAAACCCTATGAAGAAGCAGTTTTATCACCCAACTCCAGGGAAACCAAGAGGTTGGCTTTTTGCACACTGCTGAATCAGAGATGCTGGGGCCAGGGCTAGTCCCCACTATCTCCAGTACATTATTACTAAACTGCATCAATTTTGTCTCTAGAAGAAATTCGTTGTTACGGCCTATAGCAAAGTTAGTACAGTGACATCTAGTGGAACTTGTGTGTGAATCCTACAAAAGAAAAGCAAAAGAGGAAAAAAATGACTCGAGGCTAAAGGGATAAACATCAACATGGCAGTTCTAGCATCATCTGGCTAAGAATTAAAAATCTCCTTCCAGTCACTCTTAATGTCTTTAAAGTGTTATTTAAGGCAGGTTTCAAATAATTCTCATGTCATGAGTAGGTTTTCCATATTATATATGAAATATGGAGTGGTTTGTGGCATAGCTCCCCTCCCTCCCTCCATACATACACACACAGCAGGGTTCTCCATGTGATCTGGAGATCACATTGTCCAAGTAATGTAAACAAGCCCATACTGGATCGCCCACATTTCCAAAGCACAATATGTTTTGTTACAGGAATTCTTCCCTTGGTTCTCACGCCTTTGTTTTTCATGTTGTAGGAGAAGAAATACGAGTTCCTGCTCTCCGCCATATACTCCAGGAATTTAAGAGAATTCCTGTATCACAGGAGTCATGTCCCTGGTGAAGCTAGGTGTGGGATGCAGTGGGGCTATAATACAGATCACTATGGCCATTCTAGTTTCCACTGCAAGCCATAGGCAACATCATGGAGGCTGCCATAATTTACAGCAGAGCCCGAGGCTGCCTATGTTATGGTTGGGGGCTGTTAGTCCCTGCAGCAGCCACACACCAGAAGTGCAAAGATTATTTAAGCTTTGTTTTGTATTCCTCTCCTGAAAACACAACACAGAATCTGTGCTTTTATTTGTATGAATTACTGTCTTGGAAATTATATATTAAAAACTAAACAACGAGAACTGAGAGAAAAATATTTCAGGTGGTTTCTCTGCAAAAATGAATACATTTCCCAGAAGACCTATAGGCTGCCTGAGACGTTTGATAAGTTCATGTCACAACAACTCCAGACCATATCTCTGTTACAGCCAAGAGGTCAATATTAGGGAAGGAAACCTGTACTAGTGTCAGTCTTAGATAGTGGTAGCCCTCCTTCCCCACTTCTACCCAGTGACTAATTCAGTTGAAATAAAGAGGACAAGGATCTGAATTGAGTTTCTGTGCCTTCCCCTAACAGATTCTGTGGCTTTGCCCCCTACGAAGGTTGAAAGTTATGGGGTGGAAAACACCTCAAGTAAATATGTCCTTTCATATTTCATAGGCACAAAGCAAAGGGCCTATTAAACAGAACAGACAGAGCCTCAAGGAAGGGATTAAATGAATTTATTGTCTGTGTCTGATAGAGGCTGGCAACAGGCTGAACTGGATTTCTAGTGACCTACTGTCCTGTATGTACGAAAGGCAAAGATGCTGGCTTACTGCCATTGTAATCTGTTATTAAAAGGGCTGTCAAGTATCTTAGTCTCAAACTCTTATTTAACTTAAAATGTTGCAGTTTTGTGAAGCATGCCCTATTCCTTCTCCCTCACTCCAGATTATGTAGCTCCCGAAAGAGAGAAAAGATAGACAGGTGTTTAGGATAGGTTTTATATTCCTGCATTTGGAATGGTGGCCACATTAGTCATGAGTGGCAAAGTCATGTGTTGTGCAGATCATCCCTAACTCAGGCGAGTATTTCAACCACCACAAATCATCATCCATGTTCTCTATGTGCCACATATGCTGCAAAAAAACTACTTTGAGAAAGTTTCAAAGAGTTTTGTAAACTATTATTGGGACATGGGACTGTGCTATTCATAGTCTTCAGCCTGCAAAGCCGGGTGCCTTCATTACTATGAGCTCAGTTGTACAGGGCTCAGAGAGAACTTTTAATACTGCAAAAAATGACCTAAAATAGTTTTCAAAAAAAATCACAATCTTAGACTCTATATGTCAGATCCTTCTAAGAGAAAGAGGCAAGTCTTGATTCCACTGGGAAGCCAGGGATCTTTTATAAAACTTGTGATTCTGCAGGGCTAGAGACTGAAAACACTTGTGACATATTTAGTTTTATGTCTAGGAAAGCCATTACTGCCTGAGGACTGGACCTTCTCCATCCTGGTCTTTAGATAATGGTAATTTTGGAGGAAAAAGTTCCACATTTGAAGGGAAAGAAGAAATATTAATTCTGGCAGGCTGATGTTTTATCTATTTAGGGGCAGCTTTTTGATGATGTGCAGGGGGAGAAATGTCAGAATAAGTCACACAAAACAAATTTGTGGGTAGAGACCAGGTGAAATAAAATATATTAATTCAATCTGCAGTTTAATATAATCTCTACCAGCAAGAACATTATACTGGTTAAAAAAAATCAACCTGGTTTAGACTTTCACAACACACACACACACACACACACACACACACACAGAAGAAACTAGGAACTGTTGACTTCCTTTCTTAATTTTCTAGAGACACAAGAGAAATCTGGGGTCAGCTGAGTTAAGGACAATAAGGAGCTTTAAAAAATATATTAGGAACAAAAAGAATACTGATAATGATATTAGTCCACTATTAGATAGAGACAGTAGAACTATCAATAATAATGCAGAAAAGGCAGAAATGTTTGATAATTCAATTTTGTATTTGAAAAAACAGATTATGTAGTTTCACCATGGCCTTTCCATTCCACTAGTATCTGTGGAGAATGTTAAACAGAATCCACTATTAACTCTGGATAACTTGCATCCAAGAGTTTTTGAAGAGCTGGCCTAGGAGCTCTCTGGATTGTTAATGTTGATTTTCAATAAGTGTTGTAGAACTGGGAAAGTTCCAGGAGACTGGAAAAAAGCCAGTTTTTAATGGGTAAATGGGTAATTATAGGCCTGTAATATGACATTGATCTCAGGCAAGATAATAGAGCAGCAGGTATGGGACTTGATTAATAAAGAATTAAAGAAGGTTAAAGAAAATAGATCCTCTTAATTTTACACACACACACATACACACACACACACACACACACAAATTTTATGAGATTATAAAATTAGCTGATAATAACAGTGTTGACATAATAGTTTTCTGTAATGCATGTGTGTTGGAATTGCATGGCATGATAAAAAAACTAGAATGATGTAAAATTAATTTTGAACATGTGAAATGGATTAAAAGCTAGTAAACTGATGGGGCTCAAAATGTAATTGTAAATGGGCAATAGTTGTTGAATGGATGTATGTTCAGTGAGATCCTCTAGGGATTAATTATTGGCCTTATATTCTTTAACATTATTTTCAACAACCCAAAAGAAAATATAAAACCACCACTGCTAGTTTGTAAATGACACAGATACTGTGGGAGAGGTAAATAATGAAGAGGACAGGTCACTAAGCAATCTGGATCACCTTTTCAACTAGGCTCAAACAAATATCACGTTAAAATGGCTAAATGTAAATATCTAAGAACTGCCATACTGAATGTTACCAAAGGTCCAGATGGCCCCGTATTTCTCGAACTGCTGGAGGTGACATTGGCTTCAGAGCTGGGATTCTAGCTCTGAAGACAACTCTGCCACCAGCAGCAGCACAGAAGTAAGGATGACATGGTATGGTATTGCCACCCTTACTTCCACGCTGCCACCTACAGAGCTGGGTCTTCAGTCACCAGCTGCTACTATCCGACTACCCAGCTCTGAAGGCAGCAGTACAGAAATAAGGATGGTATGTATTGCAATCCTTACTTCTGCGCTGCTGCTGATGGGGTGCTGCCTTCAGAGCTGGGTACCCAGCAAACAGCTGCTGCTCTCCAGCTGCCCAGCTCTGAAGTCAGCCCAGAAGAAAAGAGGGACAATAACATGCTCCCCCCTAATATAACCTTGTGACCCTCCTGCTACTCTCTTTCAAGTCAAGGCCCCCAATTTGTGAAACATGTGTCTCCTCCATGAAATAGTATAAAAGCATACAAAAGGCCAGACTTCACAGTGAGAGACCAGATTTCACAGGCCATGAATCATTTTTCATGGCCATGAATTTAGTAGGACCCTACTAATGATCACTTGGTTTCCTAAGAACCTTTGGGAAGGGATATTGTTAAAGTCTTTCTGAAAATCCAAGTACAACATACTGACTGAATCATGCTCATTCACATTCTTGTTGACATCCTCAAACAACTCTAACAGACTAGTAAACATAACTTCCCTTTGCATAGGCCATACTTACTCCTCCCCAACAAATCAAGTTTATCTATGTCTGATAATTGTGTTTCTACCAATCTGACCATAAGTGAAGTTAGGCTCCACTACCTATAATTGGCAGGATCATCTTTGGAGCCCTTTTTAAAAGTCAACATTACAATTGCTACCTTTCAGTCATCTGATACAGAGGCTTGTTTAAGCAATATAGTACATTCTACAGTAGTAGTTCTGCAATTTCATATCTGAGCTCCTTCAGAACCCATGGCTGAGTACCATCTGGTCCTGGTAACATTCTTCTTTTTTAATTGTCAAGCTGTTCTAAAACCTCTTCTATGGACACGCCAGTGTGGGACAGTACTTCAGAGTTGATACTCAGAAAAAGACAGCTCTGATGTGGGTATCTCTTCTCCACATCCTCTGCAGTGAAGACCAATACAAAGAATTCATTTAGTTTCTCTGCAATGGCCTTAACCTCCTTGAATGCTCCTTTAATACATTGGTTGTCTAGTGGCTTTATTGCTTGTTTGCCAGGCTTCCTTCTTCTGACGTACTTAAAAAATTCTGTTAGTTTTTGGATCTTTACCAAGTTGCTTCTCAAATTTTTTATTGGCTTTTATTATACTTTTACACTTAATCTGCCTGAAGTTTGTGAGCCTTATTATTATCCTCACTAGGACTTGACTTCCAAATTTTGAAGGATGCCTTTTTGACTTTAACAGCCTCCATTATTCAGCTGTTTAGCCATGGTTACATTCTTTTGCTCTTCACAGTTTCTTCTCTGATTTGGGGTATACATTTATTCTAAACCTCTATTACAATGTCTTTAAGTAGCCCCCTTGTTGCTTGTAGGCATTTAACTCTTGTGACAGCTCCTTTTAATGTCCACCTAACAAGCATTCTCAGCCTTGAGCAGTTCTCGTGTTGAAAGTTGCATGTCACTGGGATGGGTTTTTTATTTTTTGCTTTCCATTATCTCTGCCTCCCCTACGGAATGTTAAATTTAGTTACATTATGGTCACTATTACCAAGCAACTCAGCTACAGTTACCTCTTGGACCAGATCCTGTGCTTCACTTAGGGACTATACCAACAACAGGCTCCCCACTTAGGACTAACTCATTCAAGAAGCAGTCATTTATGGTACCTAGAAATTTTATCACTGCATCATGTCCTGAGTTGGCCTTTACCTAGTCAACATAAAGATAGTTGAAATCACCCATTTCTATGGCATATTCTGCATTTTTGACCTCTCTATTCTCCCTTAACATTTCACAGTCACTGTCACCATCCTGCTCAGGTGGTTGGTATTTCTACTGCTATACTCTTTTTAGTTAAGTATGGAATTTCTAGCCTCTGGTATAGTTTTTAGCTTCTATGGTATAGTTTGTTCCATGTGAGATTTTTACCTTCTTTGACTCTATGCTTTCTTTAAAATATCGAGCACTCATCCTCCAGCATGACCTACTCTGTCCACTTTTATATATTTTATACCTTAGAATTACATTTCAATTGATTATATCATTCCACCAAGATTCCATGATGCCTATTATATTAATATCCTTATTTATTGCCAGGCACTGTAGTTTGCCCATCTTAGTATTTAGACTTCTAGTATTTGTATATAAGTGTTTGCACATTTTGTCAATATTCAATTGCTTGCTGTCATGGCCTATATTTAGATGGGATTTTCTTTCATTTGACTGTTCCTCACTAGCTCCTACCTATCCTCTTTACTAGGATATAGAGCCCCCTCCCTCCTAGTAATAAATTCATCCCTCAGGGATATTTCTGACCAAACCGAGTGCTCCTCTGCACCTGTCGGCTTCCCCCCCAGAACAAAGAATGTAGGCCATACATACAGGTGGGGGGACTCAATGCTAGGAAATAGTGACTGAAAAGTTTTGGGGGTCATTGTGGATAATCAGCTGAACATGAGCTTGCAGTGTAGCACTATGGCCAAAAGAGCTAATGTGATCCTGGTTTGCAGATACAGGGGAATCTCCAGTAGGAATATTTTATCTTTGTATTTGGCACTGCTGGAATATCGCATTCAATTCTGGTGTCCACATTTCAAGAAGCATGTTGACAAACTGGAGAACAGCGATCCACAGCCAACGGGAGGTGCAATCACCCATTTCTGCAGAGGTGCAGGTAAATATAGCGACAGCAGCCCTCCAGAGGCTAACTTTGGTTAACTGCTGCCGTTTTACTGCCCACCCCTGGACTAGATTATCACACTGGTCCCTTCTGGCCCTGGAATCTGCTGAGGATGAGTGTGTTGAATCCACTATTGCTGCCAATAAATGTTCAAAGAGTACAATTCTCTGCTTATTATTATCCTCAGTGTTAATACCAGCAATGTATTACTTTGTGCTCCTTCATAATCACCAGAGGTAGCATCAGTTAACTAAAAAAAATTACCCCATTCCCAGAGCTGTACAAGGATTATCAAACACGTACGTATTGAGACAAAGAGGTAAATGGGAAAACCAGATTAATTTAAAATTCATGGGATACATGGAAGTGAGGAAGAGATTCTAAAATTATGTGTCTAAGGGCAGAAGATGAAAACAATAAGGAAAGGGATTTTATTTTCATCCTTTTAAGAGGGTATCACAAATAAGAAAAGAATAAAATACGAAAAATTAAAAGCAACAGGCCAGAATTTAATCTTAGTTAAAATGGCCATCCAGGGTAACTCCATTAACTTCATTTGGTTGACGTCACATTTACAGCCCCAATGCCCCTTCTAAACTTAAAAATGCCCAGATTTCACCACCAATCACTAATTCAGTACTCAGAGTCTCTCTCCCCAGTGGTATTCTGCTGTCAAGCTCCAGTCAAATTTACATAATATATTTTAGACTGTTGCTGCCATTTCAGATTATGCTAATGTGTATGAGAAATCACTTTGAGGAATATGACAGAAAATTAACAGAGGGATTAAATGAACTCTCATCTTTGTTTTGTTTTTTAACACCATTGGGATATTGGAAAACGAACAACAGGTTTGTCTCCATTGTTATTTGCCCTTTACTGTTTGTAAAATGCTGAATTTTCTCCCTGTACTTCTAAAGCTGCAAAAGCCAATGTGACCCCATTTTGTTTTCTCCAGTGTCTGTGCACCAATGTCTACCAGATCCATCAGTTTCTTGGCCTTTCTAAGGTGCTTGTCATAGTATTTGCCTTCTGACTTCTGCCTTAAATTTGCAACTGGGACTTCCCATTGCTTCACATCTTTTGGAGAAGGTTTTGGCAGAAATGAGTCTTGCAGTGTGATATGAAAACAGCAAAGCTTTGAAGGCTTTCTAGTTTCCCACAGTAGGGTATTACAGGGCCTTTGCCACTGGGTTTTTCCCCACAGTTGAGAAAACTCTACTTATTGCTCTCCTAGGTCTATACCTGGGCTCTGTCAGTTGCAGTAAGTTGGACAAGGACTGTGATAAGACTTGGAAGAAGAGGCAATCTTTGATCTACCACTTCAGTATCAGACACAGGCTATGCATCAGATATTCCATTACGGTCTTAAATTAGTACAAGCATTGTGGATTAGTGGTAGAATCTTGAAGCAGTTTAGTTCTCGGAGCTGTGTGTGTGTGTATTTTTGTTAATACAATACAATCAGCAGTGTTTCTATATAAGTCAATGTAACATGGTGGCGCTCACTTCTCACAAGTGCCCCCAGCTGAGTGTATGTGCCTGTACTCTCTTAGCCTGTGGTGGCCTCTGTCAGTGGTTTCTCAGGCAGTTTTCAATAATTCAGCCCTCTGAATCACTCACACAGGCTGTATGTGAAACAAATTAGACCCCTTCTGGGGTATGCAATCCACCGGGGCTTATCCCAGTACCCCTTCATTGGTATCTCTGTAGCTCTCACCAAACTCAGACTTCAAATAGTCCTAGCCCTGATATGGAAGCATACCTCCAGGGCTTCCTCCTCGAATATACTGTCTTCCTGCAACCCTCCCTAGACTCTGTCCTTATTCTGTCCCGCAGTCACTTCTTAGCTAGCCTTCATATAGTTCCTTGACCTGGTATGGGGCTGTGCCCCCACCACTTCCTCCTTGGAGAATCTTCCCCTTTTCCAAGCCTCAGCTGCTCTTCTATCTTCAGTACCAGCAGCCACTCAGGAACTCCCTCTTACTCCCTGAGACCTTGCAGGCAACTGATCTGTCCATGGTTCTGCTGTTCCTTCTACCATCCACTCAGCCAGGAACACAGTCTTCACTCCTCCAGAAAATGTCTCTAGTTCTACAGCTCTTTTTTAAAGGGCCCTCCTGGGCCCTGATTGGCTGCTTCCTGCAGCCTCTAATTGGCTGCTTCCCCCACAGCCACTTTAGGCAGCTGGAGGACTATTTTACTGCTCTTTTCTGGGACAGGGTATGATACAACTCTGAGGACTCCAACAAGGGGCCTCTGGGCCTAGTCCACCCAACCATAATCCAACAAAAATTGTTTTTAAAACAATATTATGGAAACGGGATTTTAAAAAGTAAAAACAGATATTACAAGCCAAACTCAGCTCTGCAAGACAGGCCTCCAATTCTCACTGATATCTAAGGGAGCAGCATTCATGTAACTGAAGGCAGAGTTTGGCTGTTAGAATCTAGAGACCGTTCTACATCAGAACCTAACTGATCAAACCTTGAGCCTAGAACAATTGACACTGACTTTCTAAGCCTTTTAAAGCAACCATTTAAGTAACTCACTAAGTTTGGGACATAAAACTGAAAAAAAAAAATCAGGGAAATATTTAAAGTGATGTAGTATCAAAGAGATATGCCAATTTAATGACCACTAGATACCAACCAGTACAACAAAGACAGTGACTCTACAAGCTCTCTTCAAACAACCCCCCAAAAATATTGGAAACCTAATGTGGGGGAACCCCTCTTGTTCTGCATCTATGGGATTTAAATGGCCCCCACTCTCATAGGATCCGAGCATCGCCCAATCTTTGGTGTGTTCATCCTTGCAAGTCTACGGTCAGATATGGAAGTTTCATCCCAATTTTATAGATAGAGAACTGAAGCACTGAGAAACAAAGGGCATGTTTACACTACACCTGGAGGTGTATGACTTAAGGAAGCAACTCTCTGCTTCCTCCTATTACAACAGGGAAATGAGGGTGCATGTTGGGACTAGCAAGGGCAACGACTGCAGCTCTGGAGGATTACACAACCCTTGGGAGGTTACAATACATTGGAGCAGCTCAGGGGCCTCCTCTCAGTAATTGCAGGGGTGCAAATCACCTTTGCCTCCCCCTCATCCTGGGCTGAACCTTTTGTACAGCACCACTCAGTTACTGACTTCACTGTGAGTTGGATCCGGCCCCTAATCCTGTACAGGAGCGATTCCCAACCACCGCTCTGCAGACAGGGGGCAGGCCATGAATCCCTGCCTGCCCAGCTGTGGCACTCTGCCAGGCCACACCCCCAGCTACTAATGAGCCCCACCCACTGGGGAGCTCCATTCCCTATAAGGTGCACATCTGTGTGCACACTAAAAATTCTCCTCTTACAGTGAGTGGCACTGTGGGCTGCCCTGTGTGCCACAACTGGAGCCGGCCTGCAGTGAGGCTGTCCCTACTGGGGCAGCCTCACCACAGTCCTGATTACAGCTCCAGCGGCTGCTCCGTGTCCTTTCTGTTGCTGGTGGCATATTCGGAACCAGGGAGCAGAGCCTTTGTGGCCATGAGCATCCCAGCCTTTATTGATATTACCAAGGAGGGTCAGGTTAGAGGCCCCAGGGAGCCCCGCTGGGTGTCTGCGATATCCGCCTCTCCTCCAGCAGGGCCCAGCTTCCCCCACAGGGTCTCCCCTGCTGGCTCCGGCCTGCACCACATATCTGGCCACTTCCCAATGACCTGGGGTGCTGCTCTACAAGGTGGGGGGCTGGCATTAGGGGGTTCTGGGAGTAGGGCTAATAGTGGGGATGGGGCCTGGGACTGGGAGGAGGCTCTGGGGAATTGGGTGCAGTGGGGCTCTGGAAACAGGAGGCTGGCAACAGGGGACTCTGAGGGCAGGAGGCTGGCCTTGGGGGGGGGGGGTTGGGTGCAGGGTACTCTGGGGTCAGTGGCTGGCAATGGGGGGCAGTGGAGGGGTGGGGGTCTCGGAGTTAGGGCTGGCACTGGGGGCTCTGGAGGCCGGGGCTTTGGGATGACCAGTAACATTTTATTTGCATATTTACTATTTGTACAATGAACATGAAAATACAATTTTACCAATCCACCAAAAAAGTTTGTGAATGGGTTTGCCACTCCCTAGTATAAAAAAGGCTGGGAACCACTACTGTAAAGCATTGTTACTGCAGCAGCAAACACACTGATTGCAGATTGTGGCAATGCACACAGTGGGGAAGCATACATCACTGCCTACAGAGAGTGCAGTGGGGGACAGATCGCAGGGGAGCACTGGAACATCATAAAGTTTTGTCTGGAGAAGTCCCTAAAGCCTCCCCAGGTATCAGTGTTGAAGGAAGCAGCTCAAAGACATGAGCTCACCCTCCTAAACCCCAGTCTTGCTGTGCAGACATGGAGGCCATGATGTGCAGTGCTTGTAAGAAACCTTTGGGGCTTGTTAGTAGATGTGTGCCCTCTCTCAATCACATAACTACTGCCAGATGTTTCAGGTAAATGCCCGGAGAGAAAGCACCTGCTGTGTTGCCAAACATCCCACGTTTGTCCCTGTGGAATGGAAGAGATATGCAGTTGATCCCAGGAATGACATAAAATTAATTTTAATGGAAGGAGGGGGCTGCACCCACTGCTGGATACGCTTGCCAACCCCCCTCTCTCTGGTGACTTTCGCAGCCAAAGAGCGTGATGACATCATTCTGTCACCCGTCAGGAAAAACTTTTATTTTTTTTTTTATATATATATATATATATATATATATATATATATATATATATATATATATGCGCGCGCGCACCACGCGCACACACACACACGCACGCACAGAGAGAGAGAGAAATAAAGGAGGTAATACTGTTCTCAGGGTGTGACGGGGTACCTGAGGGAAAGACAGTCTCTCAGATCAGAACACCAATATCCTTCTTCAGCACATCTAATCAGAAGCTACAGTGGGGAACAGAGCAGGGTCTTCACTGGTTTTCCATCAGGAAAATTCTGCATCACATTCATTACTGAATCAGATAAACAGGAATAAATGAATTCCTCTTTTTTCCCCTCGCTTGCTTTCTATTTCCATGTCTTTCATCCTCCCTTCCTTTCCCTCACATTTTGACCTGTCACCCTTCTCCCACTCTACCATTTTTCACTGCCTTTCTCATTTTATTACCCATTTCTGCCTCTGATGCTCTCTGTTTCTCTCTTTCTCCATCTTGTCCTTTGTGTCCTCTTTCTCCCTGCCTCCCTATCTCACTCCTCACAGCTGTAGGCTTCGCCTCTATCCTTTTCTGTCCTTCGCCTCCCTTATCTCTACCCACCCCTCACCTGACATAGCGAGACAAGTCTATTCCTTTCTCACTCTGTCTGTGGCTCTGCCAGGAGACAGAGTGTTAAAAATGAAGGATGCAAGTAATTATTTTGAGTGAAACCCTGACAGACTAAATTAAGAGAGCAACATGAGCTGCTCTTAGCAGGTGCATCTCTTGGGCAGGAGCCTGCTACATTTGTGCAGTAATCTGCCAAGTGACCTGGCCCTAGGGACATCCTACCACCCTTTTATAGAATTTCTTTAACACCACATGAAGTTAACTAATCCATCTCATTAGAAATCAGGTCTTTATGGTATTCTGGAAAATCTCCTTTGAAGCAAAAGGCAAGAATTTTGTTTCTGTTTCATAACATTTCTTGCTTTGCATTATTAACAGCACTTGGCACTTCCCAGCTGTTAACTAACTAATCCTTGCAAGCCCCCTGCGAGGTAAATAAGTATTATTATCTCAAGTTTGAAGATGAAGAAATTCAGAGAAATTAAGTGATTTGGCTCAGGCCACAGAAAGAACTAGGATATGAACTCAGGTGCGCTTGCGCTCCCAAGGCCACTAATCAGTCTAAGTCTTTCGTAAAAGGGTGTTTTTGCATCATTCTGTTAGGAGGCACTGGTATCCCACAGGGAGCCACTGACTAATTCCTGATCACTTACAGGGGAAGGGGTAGTTTTTTAAGCTCCACCCTAGCTATAAAGGAAGTAGGAGGAGCCCTCTTGTTGACAGCTAAATTCTATGACAGACAGGTTGCGAGTGAAGAAACCTAGAATCAGCCAAATCTGGAGAGAAAACTCAGACTTGAATTTATGTTGTGTTAGCCTGAGTTGCTTTAATAACAGAGCCAAATCCCAGGATGAGAGTAAAATTGTGACCTTATGTGATTTATGTGTGTAGCCTTCATTTGACACAGCATTGGGACTCCAGTGTCTTACTCTACCATTGCAACTTCCTGGAAAATAGTAGACCATTTCAGGGCTGAGGTTCTTCAGGAAAGAAGAACCTTCTACCTCTCCACAGCATTTATTCAGGCTGGTCAAAAATTCTCTAATTTTTTAAAACAGGAAACTGGCTTTTTGACTAAACAAAAATGCATGTGGAAAGTGGCTGCTTTCCCTGAAGATTTTTAATCAGAAAATCAAAACTGAATTTTTCAAATATCACCTGAAAATGTTCAGACAAAGAAGGCAAACCCCTCAAAATATTGCAGTTTTCATTCAGCAATTATATAGCTCGGAGGGGGTAGTTTGTCTTTTAAACAAACAAAAAAATTCAAAATCTCCCACTCAACATTTCAATGAAAATGGTTTTCTTTTTTGCCAAAATTTTCCATTGGGCAGAGACATTCTCTGATCATTTCTACAACACATACTTGGAGGAGCATTCACAACTTGTAACAGACATACAAGAAGATACAGACCCAGATTTTTAAAAGCATTTAGGCATGCTGCACTCAGTGTTGCTGGGAAAAATCAAGGAACAAGGACTTGATATTTAATTTTTATAAATAATTGTTCTATAAAATTGGGATACTATTACTTCCCTACCTGAGAAGGAACTTATAAAGATATTAAGGTAATGGGGAGCATATAAATACCAGAGATATACAGAACTAGAGAGGTTTCCTCCTACATCAGGTTCAATCCAGCCTGCTGGGGTGTTGTAGTGGAGAACTTGTAGAGAGTTACTATGCTGTACTTGTTCTGTGTCTAAAGACCTTCTATTTGGCATATTTCTTTTAACACTACATCACTTAATTTTTTTTTTAGTTTTAATGTCCCAATTCTAAGGTTATTTAAATAGTAATATGTGATCTCACTTAATGGTGAAAATACAGTCTACTGTGGTGCATCACACACAAACTTCACCCAAACAGGGAATTCTGAAAGCTGGAACAGAAGCTTTCCTCTCCTCATACATTAATTGATAATTGTTTTCTTTTTCTTTCTCCTTGTTAGTTTAGTACTAGAGAAAGTTGGCAGATTTAAAGCCCTGGAGACAGAAGTCTTAATTATCCACAAAATAGGTACAGCACTGTCAGCAGCAGCAGCAGCAGTAAATGCTTTCTTTCCCACACACACACCATCCTATCAATACACCAAAGTGAAGGGAACACTTACATAGCCAAGAGAGTACTTTAATCTCCTTGCCTATTCAGTACTCTTGGTCTGTCTGTTGCAATTGCCAATAAAGGTATCTGTTTGTGTTACGCGCATCAGAGGTGGGCAAGATCCAGCCTGCCACGCCTTTCAATCCAGCCTGTGGCCTGCCCCACTAGACCCACAGGCAAGAAGCACCCCCAGGGCTCAGAGTGACTGGCTGGTCCATAATTCTCTCTGCACTGGGGGGATGGAAGAGGGGAGGATAGGGGAAAGTTGTGTGCTGCCCACTCTCCCAGCACAATCTTTCAGCTCCCATTGGCTGGTTCTCATTGGCTGTCCCTGCCCGTAGAACAATCTCTCAGCTCCCATTGACCAGAACCAGCCAATGGGAGCTAAGAGATTGTGCTGGGAGCAAGGATCGCCAATGGCAAC
This sequence comes from Pelochelys cantorii, assembly GCA_032595735.1. Lineage (NCBI taxonomy): Eukaryota > Metazoa > Chordata > Testudines > Trionychidae > Pelochelys > Pelochelys cantorii. Next base: position 244,906,988 of record CM064326.1, read on the forward strand.
TAGCCAAAGGGGGCTGAGGGATTGTGCTGGGGTGAGGACAGTGCATGAAGCCTCCCCCCACCACCACCCCCCCAGCACACAGTGAGACACATAGAACAGCCAGCCACTTTGAGCCCTGGGGATGCAGCAGGTAGGGAGCCTGTCTGAGGGTCCTACTGGGCTGCTGGTCGGGAGCTGTCCAGGTAAGCACCTACTGGCCAGAGCCTTCCTCTGGCACCCCACGCCCTCCTGCAGCCCAACTCCCTGCGCCCCAGCTCAACACCCAAACCCTGCACTCCTCCTACAGGCCAGAATCCTTTCCTGCACCCCCAGTTCTCTGCCCCAAGTCACAACTCCCTCCTTCAGCCAAAGTCTCTATCAGACCCCATATCCTCTCTTGCACCCCAATGCCCTATCCCAAGCTCCCTTCTGCACCCAAACTCTGTCCCAGATCCTGTACCCTCTTCATAGAGAAGTGGAGCCTTTGAGCACTTACCAAATTTTGGAGTAGCCCCACTCCACATTTTCAATTTCTAACCTGTATGGCACTGATCACTGATTTTTTTTCCCCCCTTCTCTACAATGCATGTGGTACAAAAAAAGTTCACAATCCCACTATTCTGATAGAATCTTTAGAGAGAAAATGAAGGGCTGTCAGTCAGTTGAGTAGGTCCCCCAGAAACGAATATTCCAGCTAACGCACATTCTCCAGCATTTTCCTAAGAGTGGCACTGTGTGTACACACAGAATGGGGGCAGGAGCGGAATTCAAGGCCATTCGCTTCTCATGTGACCACTAAACAAATCTGGTTCAAAGTAATACCACTCTGCAAAACCGAACACTGCCCCTCTACAGCACTCACTCTTCATTCTCACTCTCCTTTGTAAGGAACTGCTGCCGTTCAACAATCTTCGCCTTGGCTGAGAAATCACAGCAGGAAATGTTCATTACAGTGGGAGGATTCCCAGCACTGTGTTCAAAACAAAGTATCTGCTCTGTAAGGAAGAGCCCATAGCATAAACACAAAGGGGAGTGATTGCACCGTAAGGTACAGACATTCGCCATCCAGGAGTGCTTGGATCAAGGGCAACCCCTGTACTACAGGGCTCATTTTACAAATACAAAGGGCAATCATTCCCATACATAAAATGTTGGTATTTTTCCAGGGGACTTGAGCCTGCCCTTTGGCCACTTTGCACTGGTCTAGCTGGTATAAAGGGGGCACAGATAAACAATTGTTCAAGCACTATAGGCCTGATTCAGATCTCTCACATGTTACTTGTACACCAGCATAACTCCATTGATTCCATGCAGTTAATCTGAGATTGCATCAATAAGAGAGTAAGATCAGGCCTTGTGCCATATTGCACAAACTCTCTGGTCCGCTAGAGTTCCACAATACTCAAATAAAACAATGGTAGTCTTGGAAACAGCCTAATAATTTAGCCTTTATTTTCATTTTATCCCACTCACTGGTCAGTTGGAAAAGCTAGCAGGTATTTTTGGCTCAGAGCAAGTAATAATGCACCGTGTGTGTACAGGTAGACATCAGGAATATGAAAAATGCCTCCCAGTCCAAACCAAGCCCACTAGACAGAGATTAATCTTCTAGTGAATAGAAATGAGATGGCAATACCCACAGAGTTTTTACTTGTTTGTTAGATAAATTTCTCCTCAATCTTTAATATCAGGTATCACTACATCACCCTATAACCAAAGGAAAGGAACCTCCTGGTCATGGAAGAACCCTGGTACTGCAGGGATGTGATGACTAGGGACCAAAGACCAAAAACAATATGTTGGAAAGCTCAGAGCTAAACAAGGTCTTTCTGCACAGAATGACCTGGATGGAACTCGCCCCTCATACTGGTGGATCTCAAGGGCATCAAGAACATGATATGATTGGGAAGGGAGCTTGTAGCTCCTTCTGTGAATTAATTCATTGAGCTTTGGTCCCCCAGTGGGGATTTCACCCTCCATCTGGATGCAAAATGCTACAATGTATGCGGCATTATGTGTAGGGACAGAAAAAAGAGTGAATAAGATGAGATTTTCATGTGGATCTACCTTCATGTTGGACTGGCTTTTGAGAACCCACAGTTGCATGCTTGTAGGATGGGAAACGAGTCTTAATAAAAAGAGAACAAGAGCTAAAGCCACTGAAAAAGGCTTTTGAGGTGTAATGAAACATACATGAATGTGTTCGAGAGTTGCTAAGCGACAGTGCCCTGCCCTCAAGATCACTGAACTGCCAATGAGATTTTGTTCCATCATAATGCTTCTGTCTAGCATTTCACTGGACAAGAAATGATATTGTGGGAACAGAGTTCAGTGAAAACCAATCTGGAATAGTCCCCACTGCTTCTGAACACATTGGAACCCACCCACACCCTCCCTTGTGCAGCTGAACAAAGCTCTGTGGATAAAGCTGTTAATTTTCTAATTCATCTGCAGACACTTAACTGTGACTCCAAACACAGTATCTTTGATATAACGTACAAGTACTCTGAGTGTTTAAACCAAGTCTCCTTAAGAAGCCCCTTATTACAAATTAATCCCTTGGGTACTCCCTGGCCAGAAGCTATTGCTTCTCATTGCTCATGAATTCTTCATTAGTTTTAGTGTAAGAGGAAATTCTGTCTCCTGGCAACAAAGGGTTAACAAAAGCTCCAATAATTAAATTAACAGCAATCAGCTAAGGAGCTCCCCAGTTCAAAGTCTGGTAAATACCAATTCTACTTCTCCTCCAGGATAATTCATCAAGAAAACGTTTGCAAGTCCCTTGCATGACTGCAGCTAATAGTCAAAAATGTTACTTACACTGCTCAATCTTTTACCTCTCAACCGCAGAATGACTATGTCCTCCCATGGCAGAAAAGCCTTTATATACAAAGGGCCATATAGCATCAATGGGAGTTATACCTGCCTCCTCCAGGTCTGAATTTGGTCTAATAAAATGACTAATGTAGTTAGTGTGGCTAGGAAGAGAGATCTAATAAGGTGTTAATGAAAGACCAAAATTAATGTTGGCCCGAGGAAATTAAAAATTGCATGCTGTGGTATAAATGGAATAAGTTGGCCTTTAATAGACCCTTGACATTTCTCTCTTTTTTCATATCCCACATGGGAAAAGTCACTGTACTGTAATGTGCGATTTCTCTGAATGAAAGGTTCAAGTTCTCTATCACCAGGGAAAGTACAGACTGTTCTCCTTACTGGTATGAGATAGCCAGTTAAGATGGTAGAGATGGGAACTAATTACCATGGAAAGTAAATCAGCCACAGAACCCTCTCTCCTTCTGTACCCTTCAGACTAGATAGAATCTAGTTCTCAGATTTTTCAGAAAGGAGAAGGGGAGATAGGAAAGCTTTCTAACAGTTGGGCTCAGATCATGAAGCTGTCAAGCCAGGATCCGAATGTACCCTTTGTTAAAGCATGATGCCTAATGTCACCAAGATATCCTTGTTTTTCCTCTCAGCAATACTCAGAGTGCTGTATCCTAATCAACAGCACCACAAACCAAAGACACATGGAATATATGGGCCAGAGCCCAGAGAGAGGATTCACCCCTGGAGGACCTGGAAGACAAACAGCAAAACTGTTGTCATCCTCTCCCAGAGATTCCCCCATGAACAAGGGAGCTTTAAGTTCTGACCAGAGATCCATAGGAATGCCTGCTACCGACAGCTACCCACTGATTCAACACATTTATTAGTCATCCTGGCCCCACTCCTTGGTCAGCCAGACCCATTTATTTGTGGTAGCAGCTGGATATGGTGGGTTTCATGTGGCTTATGACATGGCAATGAAGACACATGAAAAATAACTTCTCTCTTTTGTGAAATTAATTTACGTAACACAACACATTCTTTGTTTTGCAATAGAGTGTGTATGGTTTTGCTAATGAGAGTGTCAAAAATATTTGTTGAGAATAACTTTCACAAGCTTAGTTAAGATTAAAATTTTACGGCATGAAATTTTACGGCATGAAATTTAAAAATTTATGAGAATTAACATTAACACTTAACCCGAGCTGAAAATTTCCAATTTGTTACACATGTAATGTTTTTTTCCAAAAACTTTATGTTCTTTTACAGTCATTCTGTAAGAAGGGAATGATTTGATGATACACAGTGTATAGTCTTAACCTCAAAATTCCAACCCAGTCAAAGACATTTGTTAATGTAATCTGCAAATATATAGTTGTTATAAACAGTACCAAAACAAAGGTGCAATCAAATGAGAAAGGAATAACCATGCACTGGTGTTAATAAGAAATGTACCACTGGCGTAATAAATGATGCTAGTATTCTTCAGATACCAGAATCTTGAGATTATTGTTTGCATTTTATACTGTAATTGATGTAACTACAGTAAAGTTATTTTTCATGCTTGTTGTAAATAAGATGTAACTAGATATCTGTATTGTCAAGCTAGAACAAGTATTAAGAAGTCAACAGATAATTAATTCATGCAGATGTCTGCCCAGTTATTGGATTTTAAGGAAGTACGTGTGTCTAAAGCTATATCTATAGTTAATGTACCTTTATGACTGAAGTTAATGAACTCAGACAAGTTTTTCAAACTCACAGAATAATTTGCAATATACCAAATTCCAAAATGCCCCCATTTGTCTACTCTAACCCTTATCAGATACTTTCCTATTTATTTCAAAACTGGACCTTTAATAACTCCATTCATCTGAAGAAGTGGTTTGTGCCCACGAAAGTTCATACCACCATCTACATGTTTTGTTAGTCTTTAATGTGCTGCAAGACTATTTGTTGTTTAAGTTTTTCCTTATCAGGTGGTGAGGGTGCTGTATAAATTGAAGCACTCTGCAACTCCATCAGACGCTAGTATATATTAAAGTCTAAATGATACTAATTTAGAACATTAGAGACTTGAACATCCCAGGAGTGTATGGAAGTGATGTTCCCACTAGGGAACAGCCACACATTCCTAGAGACTAAGAGTCAAAGTCATCACTGGAGGTTTAGGTTGGACTTTAGGAAAAACTTCCTGTCCGGGTGGTTCAACTCTGGAATTAATTACCCACGGAGGTTGTGGAATCTCCATCACTGGAGATATTTAAGAGCAGGTTAGACAGACACCTGTCAGGGATGGTCTAGATGGTGCTTGGTCCTGCCACGAGGGCAGGGGACTGGACTTGATGACCTCACGGGGTCCTTTCCAGTTCTAAGATTCTATCATTAGATGTGAGGGTGGAGTCTCCTAGATTGAATAGGACACGGATGGGGGGGAGGTGGCACAAAGACTCAGTATGACTGAATTCCTTCATTACACCCACAACTAACACTTACCTAATACTTACAGAGAGAAGTGTACTTTCTCATTGTTTTGCACGTGCACGCATGCACACACAGCTTCCAAAGTCTGTTTTGGGGGGGGGGGGGAGACTGTATTTGTAAAGGATTTTGTTCTTTTGTTTAATTGCCATGGCTTAGGTTACTGATCACGGCAATAATGGACACAAGTTGAACTTCAGTTGGAAAGTGGGAGAGTGACTGAGCATGGTTTCTTTCCAAACACACAGCTCTGCCACATCAGCTCAATCCTAATCTGCATCATCCCCCATATTCCAGTTCTGTGCCCACATGCACTTCTGAGCACAAATCTCAATCCTCACCAGAAATACTCCCTAGTGTTTTCATGCTTGGCCTCAAAGGAGTTCTGAAAAATCAGCCTTTATCTTTGTGATGGATAGGAGGAGTGCTGGCCAGCATACGGTGACTAAAAGGTTAAAATCAAGTAGCTAGGGGGTGTTGGTGTGGAGCCAGGACAGCCAATGGGAAAAGGTGTTGAGATTTGATCAGGAAGATATACCTGCCTCGGTTTTTCTTTGCATGAGTTTTTTTAAGCCAGGAGCTTGGGGTGGCGGGGTGCGGGGGAGATGAATTGAACCAGGCAGAACGACCACGCCTACCTATAAAGAATATCGGGCATGGAAATGAACTGAGCCTTGAAGCATGGGTCATAAGTAGATAGGGAAATGTTTATGTAGTCATGATCAGGTTATTTTTTTTGTTTTGTTATTTGGTTAAACTTTTCTGTGCTAAATCCATGTGCTCCCCACCCCCAATACTGTATTTTAAGCTGTATCCCAGAGATACAATTTCTCTGTGTTTTAATCTGTTCTTTTCTCAGTTGCTATGGAACACCTAGCAACCAAGTGTGCTTTATCAGGTATGTCTTTTTGTTTTGTTAATAAAATCACCTTTTTTAAGGTGATGGTTTGATTCTTGTATCCCGGAAAGTAATCGGAGGTCTGCGTATGCATGCCTAAGACTGAGGTCAGCTATCAGAGATTGCAGTTTGTTTTTTTTCTTTTTTCCAAGCTCTCTTGTGGTGAAAGAGCTTGGGGTTCCCCCGCTGGAAGAAGTCCAAGTGCTTTCTTTCTGGGATCAAGAAGAAAGGGGTTTTCTTTTGTTTCACTTGGTGGTGGCAGCTACCTCCCAAGGCCAGGAGCTCTGTGACCTTGGGGAGCTTTTAAGCAGAAGACATAGAAAAAGATATTTTTAAAGTCTCTTGCGGACCGTCACCTTCTGCACTCAGAGTGCCAGAGTGGGGAACAGCCTTGACAATCCTGTTCTGTGGTGTTTTGTGCTGTTCCCGGCATGGGATGAATCTCATTAACACCCTCTGCCATTGAAGAACATGATGAAAACCACCACACAGCAACAAACTTTTCACTATACAACGATAATTTGAATTTAGGGCCATATATTCAAATGCACAAATTGAGCCTGGACAATTTGCACATACCCCCAAGGAGCTTGCAAATCTTCCAATTGCCTGCACAGATAAGCCATTGCACATATGATCAGTCAGCTCTGTGGCAGGCGTGTCCCAAAGTTTCATGTTGCTCACCCTTCATAAAACCTTGTAGGCACACAGCCGGCCTAAAGTGTAATCATAGCTGACAGAAAGAGATTATGTAGCAAACTTTTATTCTGCAGCCTATCCCAGAAATGCAAATGCCAACTTGGTTTCTTTAAATCCTTGCTAGATCTGAGACTGATTTGGCTGCAATGCACTAAGACAGCATCTGTGGTGTAGTGATGCCCTCCCATTGCAGTGGCAGCTGCTGCAAGAGGAAGTCCCCTTCCAGGTCCTCCACTAGTGCCAATAAGAGCATACTGGGAAGCATGGTGTAATCCTCCTCATACCCTTGCTAGCACATGGGGTGAAGTAGGTGGAGCCATCCTATTGCTGCACTGGCTAGAAGGCTACAGCCAGGCCTCATTGGTGCTTGTTAGCCCAGCCCTAGTTTTAAATTTAAAGAGCTGATACTAGAAGGCAGCCTGAAGCCCTTCCCCCAACACACACACATGCAACCCAGCAGAAACAAGCTTACCACTTCATTTAAGCAACTGATGTGTCCCTGCTGCCAGTTCCAGACATTACCCACACATAGCCACTGCTCCCTCAGCCCCCTTTGGTCACAGCTCCTGGCCACTGGGAGCTGCAGAATCAGGACTTGGGGCATGGGAAGCGCACGGAGACTCTCTTCCCCACCCTCCCAGGGCTCCAGGAATGCGACAGACGTCAAGGGCAGGCAGGGAGCCTGCCTTAGCCCCAATGGACTTTTAGTGGCCTAAAATCTCCTGTATTGGTTTAAGTAGCCTCCGGGAGATAGAGTCTGATTCTGGGAGACTCCCAGCAAAATCAGGACGGTTGGCAACCTGAGTTAAGAGAGATCTCCAGCAGTCAAGGAAGAGTTGCTTATATCAGCAACCGAAGAGGATGACCCATCCTTAAATGACTATCCAGCCTACCTAGAGAAGGAACCTGTTCCCCACCCTGCAAAGCTCCTCACTGCCAGAGGCCACAGGAAGATGTCCCTACCTCAGCTGTGTCAAATAAAGGAGCCAGCTAGAAGAACTTGCACCAGGTGCTGGAGACAGGGAAACGTGGTGCGTCTGGGAGAGGAAGAATGGGTGAAAGGTTTGAGGTGAGAAAGAGTTATAAAACTGGTAGATTTAGAAGGGCAAGTGAAGAAAATGAAAGGAGGAACTAATTTATCCAGGAAACATAGTATCACCAACTTGGGGAGTGTGTGATTGTGTGAAGGGAGCCCCTTTTCTAAATGTCAGCAACATACCACTGAGAGAAACTCTTGCTGGCCATCTGAGTAAAGAAAGTAAGTATGCAACAGACCACAAGATGGACTTCTTCACTCACCCCTGTCAAAGGGCTCTCCAAAACATATTACAGTCATAAAAGCAGGACACTGGGGGCACAGACCAGCATTCACTTTGCACTCCCTGTCAATAACTGACCCAGGCTGGGGAAGCTACTGGTCCAACCAGTGGACCAAATTTGGTGATGCATCTTGGTCATGTGCCACCAGAGGTGAACTGCACACACACTAAGAAGCAAAGCAATTTGCACTCCTTGTGCTGTACTGCAACCTGCTCTGTGCATCAAAGATGGGATTTTCAAAAGTGCCTGTGTGATTCAGGATCATAAGTCATGAGATTTAGGCGTCTGAAAATCTCACCCTCAATGAGTTCAGTCTCTGGAGTCATCACAATGCTGGTGCTTTCTGCCAGCATTTATATCTGCTAGATGTGGGGAGGAAATTGATTAAAAGTAACAAAAAATAAAACTTTGGGCAACCAAAAAATAAAATCAGTAATTCAGGTAAATATGCCAAGCTGCCTTTTTCTTGGTCTGCTGGTTTCTATTTTTCTGAAGCTCTCTGGGCCAGTCAAAATGCAACCCTGCAGCAAAGAGTTTAGTGAGCAATTGTCGCTTAACTGCACTAACATCCATGAGATAGAATGACAGCATTTTCTTTGTGAATTGCACTGTCCTCTGACAGAAAAAAAAAAAAACTACAGTGAATCCTCTCCGAGAGACCACACTTATCAGCCAACTCCTGACTGTAGGAGACAGATTATTGCAAAAGTCTCCACACACACAACTTCAAATCTCATCATCTTACTCACAATATACACAGACGTGATTAGCACCCACTTTCCGAAAATCAGGATCCTTAAAAGGTCTCAGTTTCTTGAGACACCCAGATTCACTAATCATGGCTAAAAGTGTAATGTTTAATTTAATATAGTTTTATAAAGACACATCTCAAATTGACCAAAACCATTCTCCTGATACAACATTCACTTCTATTGACACTTAAATCTCAAAATCTCTCAGTATGCCTTAGACCAGTGGTCCCCAATGCGGTGCCCACAGGCACCATGGCGCCTGCTGGGGCATTTATGTGCGCCCACCGAGTGACCAGGGCTGGCCCAAGCCATTCTTGCACCCCGGGCATGCTGTGTGCGGCAGCCCCAAAAGGTTGGGGACCACTGCCTTAGGCTGTTGCCTAAAGATCATGTAGGCCATATTTTTCTAACCAGCCATTCATTTTGAGGGTTCAAAATATGACTCTTGGGTTTAAGACTCCTTCAAAAATTTAACCTGGAATACTCGGAATGTGCCCTTTGCTTTTTACACAGAAGTGTCCGAGCACGTGGAAGAAGGCCATCCTGCCTTCTTTTTCCTGTCCAGATCAAGGCAGTCACCAAAATGTAGAAACTTGGAAGAGGACAGAAATCAAGATCAAAACCATGGAAACAGGATTTACAAGGAGCTGGAGATGGGTTACCAACTTGTTTACCTGCCTCTAAAAGCACCCTTCTTTAGGGCTTGATAGTTTACTCTATCACTCTGCAAAAAAGGTAACAGATTAAGGCATCCAACTCTTGTTAAAAATAAAGGCAGATACCTAGCTAAATGGCTGCATGCTATTGTGAAGACTAATTACACAATCATGTCTGTAGGGTGCTCAGCGCTCACAAATCAGTGAATTTGCAATGAATGGGACAGGCATTGTTTCTTGTCCCATTCATTGCAAGGCTCTTCTCTGCAGCAGCAATAAGAATGAGATAGGAGTGCTGTGTATTGAGCCTCTCCTTTATCCCACTAGCACTTCCCCCATCCAACTTTGCACTGGAATGGGAAAACAGCCAAGTAACTCTATATGCTTCTATCTTATTGCCTGTTCAGTAATGTCAGTCAATTTTGAGAAGCAAGAGGCTGGAGGGGACATAATATAAGGTAATTTAATTATTTTATTAAAGAAGAGAAAAGAAGTCCAAATAATTCTATACATGTGCTGCTGCAGGTCAGATTTTTAAGACTGGATGAAGGCTGAAATGTTTGAAGAAAATTTTCATGAACGGATTTGGAAAGCTAAAAATAACTTATTTAAAAACAAAACTGCCGCCCCTGAATATATTCTGCATAAAATCTCTAATGGGGTCTTTTGTTATCCTCCTTTTTTGCCACCTTTTCCCCAGATTACTTCTTTCCTTGGAGCTGAGGGAGAGATGCTCATTTTGAAACTGAAGCAAAGAATCTTTGGCTGAAGACGGTAACTAGACCAGTTAATATTTCACAGGAGGCTGGTTCCGTCAAGTCCAGGATCACTACAATTTGCCTCCGAGATGCTAGGAATCAGATTTTGTCTGATTTGATGACAATCACCACCTTTTACCTCCCATAGTCTCTATGTAATACTGCTCCAGGAGCTTTTAGGCCCCTTTTCTCCCTGCTCCCTTGTTCTTCTGCCTTAATCTCCAACACGCTCTTTGCAGTACTTCTGTATAATAATAAAAAAAAATTATATGAAAAGGTAACAGGAAGTACCATAAAATAGGCAAGAAGCTCTATGGCACAATGGATTATAGCACATAAATCAGGGATAATCAATAGGCAGACCAGGAGCCAAATCCAGAGACCACCAGGTGCTTTTGAACAGACCATTAAATCTTTTTATTGACTTATTAACATTGTTATTATTTTGTTTATTATCATTATTTTATTTTTATTATTTATTATCATCATTATTACCATTAGGACAAGAAGCAATGGGCTTAAATCGCAGCCAGGGAGATTTAGGTTGGACATGAAGAAAAATTTCCCAACCATCAGGGTGATTAATCACTGGAATAAATTCCATAGGGAGATTGTGGAATCTCCATCATTGGAGATATTTAAGAACAGGTTAGACAAATACCTGTTTGGAATGGTCTAGATCAGTGCTTTTCAAACTTTTTTTTCCTTGTTACTCAGTTGAAGAAAATTGTTGATGCTCGCGAACCAGCATAATTGTATCTTTTGACTATAGTGCAGGCTCTGGGGGGTGGGCAGGAATGAGAGGTCTGGAGTACAAGAGGTAGCTCTGGATTCGGGGGGGCCTCAGGGCTGGGGCCAGGGATTGGTGCTCCTGATTGGACATGAGCTTACCTCCAGCAGCTTCTGGTCATAGGCGCAGTGGGGATGCTAAGGCAGGCTTCCTGCTTCTCCTAGCATTGTGGACCACACTGTGCCCCAGAAGTGGCTAGCAGCAAGTCTGGCTCCAAGGCGGAGGCACACAAGCAGCTCTGCATGCTGCTCTCGCCCGAAGGTACAGATCTCCCCACCCCCATCTCCCATTAGCTGGGAACTGGCCAAAGGCAGTGTGGAACCACTACTCAGTGCACAGAGCCCCATGCCTCCCTCCCCCTGCCTAGGAGCCAGACCTGCTGCTGGCCACTTCCAGGATGCAGTGTGGTTCACAGTGCCAGGACAGGCAGAAAGGCTGCCTTAGCACCCCTACTAGTCACAGGTCACCCTAGAGCAAGATGACCCAGTGTCAGACATTGTGCAACTCAGTACTGGGTTATGACCCATAGTTTGAAAACCACTGGTCTAGATGGTGCTTGGTCCTTCCATAAGAACAGGGGACTAGACTTGATGAGTTCCTGAGATTCCTTTCCAGTTCTATGATTCTATAATTATTGTTATTTTTTAAATTATTTTTTACCCTCTTATTCTCTCTCAATGCGATCTCCAAAACATGGAGCTATGAATTAATGACTAACTGGTTCTCCTTAATTCCTTATCTGCTTAATTTCAGCTATCATCAGTTTCTGCTATTAAAAAAAAAAAAAAAAAGACAAGCATATGATATTTTTAAAAATATATATTTTTTCCACTGCATGCTCACAGGTTCATTTATCCTATAGAAAGCTGTAGTTCCAGCTGCAGCACTTTCCAGTTTAACAGCACCATGTTTAAACATGGCAGGAAAAAAAAAGGGGGGGGAGGGGAAGCTGGCACCAAAAATGGTTCATTTAAAGAATGAAGCAACACTTTATTTTATTTTGCCATAACATATAAAGGTTCAACCAGTATATACAATGGTTTAATTTTTCATTTAATACGCTAAAACATAACCAAGGAGATATTAGTATGTGTTTGATGAACAGGGTACTTGCGTGGTATGAAAAATGAACTCTGAATCCCGACTATACCTTGACCAAGAAATTTGGACATTGAAAAAAATTGACTACCCCTGGTATAAGTCCTTTATTTCTAGCGACATAGGGTCAGATTCAGTCCTGATACAGCCCCTTTGTGCCACACTGGCTGCAAAAACATTAATAAAACTGCTCGAAACAGGCAGCTGAGGAAAACTGTTGCATAAAGCTGGAGTTGCTGGCTCTCTGCCATCCTCTCAGAGCCCCCACCATAAGGGTGTGTTTGGGGTATGACCCGAGAGCACTTGGATGCCAGTGAATCCCAGCAGATATAATTCCCCTTATAGGCTATTACCACTCAATGCAAGTTAGAGTTGCCAGCTATACCAACCGAATGGACCAGTGACATTTGCAACAATGGCGGCAGGTCCAGGAGAGTTGGCAACTTTAGTGCAAGTGAGAGCTTCCCTAACTCGCGCCAGGAGCCAACCTGCCCTCTGCCTAACCCCAGAAATGGAGGCAGGAAAGTGTGCCATTTTTGCCTCACATTCCGGGCCCTGTGCTTAATACAGCTCATAAAAAATCCCAAAGATCAGGGCTCTGAGATGACATCTTGTGATAGTTATCACATGGAAAAGAGTTTAGTAGTTTTACCATAGTCTTTCCAGGATAAATAAAAACCTGTGTTTTTAAAATACCAGAATGTTTAAGTGTAAATTAAATATTGATATATGTTTTAAAAAAAAAAAAACAAACCTATTTAAATTTAATTTTAAATCTACAACTTCTGTTAGGGCCTAACGTAATATAATCTATTAAAATCATTTACTTTAAATACATAAAGTATAAGTAGTACACATTTGCTGCCAAGTTGTACAGAAAGTCAAACCACTGACCTGGTGGAAGTCAATGGCTAAGCAGAGTTTGCTGACAGGCAAAGCCAGCTTTTGACAGCAGTAGCCCCTTTATGCAGGTGAAAATGTTTTGTTCAATTCAGTTTATTTAACCAATTCAGTTCAATGACTAGTTCATACAAAATTAAGAAACCAATTGGCAACTGAAAAAGCAGGAAAGCTTGTTTCCCCCTTCCAAACTACCAGTATAATCTAGGTGTAAGAAGATACAGTCTACTAGTTCTAAAATCTTGAAGGACATGGTGTATGGCACGCTGCCATCAGTTCACTTACTACAAATACTACTACTTTTGTTAAACAATTCTGTTTTAAATGCAAAAAAAAGTTTTGATAAGAAAAAAGTTTATGTAACCAGGACATTTATCATAGTTAATAAAAAATGAAATGCTGTTTTTATACATTAACTGATTTTGAATTTCCATCCAAATAGAACCTGACACAAATCAGAAGTAAAAATTAATCTCTTAAATAAGAAATAAATCATTCGCCACTAACAAAATATATGTAAAATACTGAATTGAATATATGTAAATAACTTCTTAAATAAATATTTACAGACGGTGTATCCTCCTGGTTAACAAAAAAAAAAAAAAAAAGCACAAAATTGAGTATAAAGGCTGTATTTATTTTCAAGGCAACATGCTTTAATAGTTACCAATCAATGAGAACCAACCTTTAAGAAAATAACTCAAGAGTACAAGTGCTACACACTCACACAATTAAATATTTATGATTTAGATTCTAGTTTCCTTCATGCTGATTTAAATGATAAAAATTAATCCCTGTTGAGTCCTTCAACAGAACATATCACCAGACCACCATGCAATCTGATGCAACTGGCAATCTCAAAGGAGAGAGACTGGTAAGAAGAGCAGGAATAATCTCAGGAATTGCAGCCAGGCTTGAGACTTATTGGAAAAACACTGCTATACCAGCCAGGGATCACCTGTCACTAGGACAACAGTTGTGCAAGTTATGATTGAAGTGCATTGGCACAGCTGGAACTGGGAAGCTTGCCCAGTGCCTGTCTGCAGTATGCAGGCCGAGCTAGGAGTTTTCGCTTTCATGGACAATACATTTATTTCACAATTTTTTAAAAGGAAAACTCTTCTTATTGTGGGAGCCAATGTTCAGTTTTTGGTGCCCATTCATTCACACCAGAAGCCCACCAGAATGCTCACATCCAGTTGTGTCTCCTGTTATTGATGATGCCATATTTACAGCAGAAAAAAAACCCAGGATAACTGAATTCAGGATAACTGAAAATTAGCGTTCACTCCTTAGTAAAATAAAGGAATTGAATGTTTGTTATGATTTTTTTTTTTTTTTTTTTTTTTTTTTTTTACCAGGAATATCTCATTTTAGCTGAAAGGTCCTGTGTACCACTGGTTGTACTCCTGAGATAGTCTTTGATCGATAGTGACTGCAGGCCTGAGGGCTAGCATTTTCTAGTGACTACCGTATAGTGATCAATGATTCCTCCAGTATAGCTGCTTGCTAATAATAATAATAGTTGTTAATATGACATATCACTAATATACGAGAGCACCTTCATAAGTCCTTGCTATGATCAATACATTGGGACTCGCGGATTATAAGGTACTGGCTTGTTCCCAGCCCGTAGAGGACCCATTAGTACACCCAGAATCTCTTTCTAGGAACAGTTTGATTTACCAGATATAAGCAAACCCCGGAAAAACAGTTCCTTGGACTCCCTAGGCTACAACCAGATTTTCGCCTTTGTCCTTCTTCATTGGTCCTGTTTCAAGATCTAGTATAGGATTCTGCTGGGCTTTCTTCATCAAACGCTGCACCCAGGGCTTTCTCTGTTTAGGCCCTTTTTCCCTAACAGGTTCTCACTGCCTCCCCTCCCAGGGACATTGGCAGCCACTCCCAAGGAACTTCCTGCTGCTCCTGCTCTATAGGTCAATTTGCTTCTTCCTTCCCTCCCTTCCTCCATGGGAAGGGGAAGCTTGGACCTTGTTGACTACACCATGTCAAGGATGTTTCTGCCCTGCAGTCCCTTTGCTGGCCAGCAGGGCTCTGCTGAGGCCTGCTTCAGTTTTCTCTTCACTCAGGGCCCCTAAACACATCCACACAGTCTAGATATTCAAAACATTCCAATTTCTGAGGCTGATTTATCAAGTGCTGCACAAAGTCCTTCAAAAAACAGTAGTCAAGCCTACAAAGCGTTCATCCCGCTTTCTGCTGGGCCCAGCCCTGCCTTCCTGAGCTGTGTCTTCCCTTCATAGTTCAAACACTCTTCTGCACCACTTCCAAACTGGGCACAGCCCTTCCTGCCTGTGAGTCTATCTTCTTGCTCTGCCAGCACCTCCCCCCCCCCAGAAATTAGCCTTCTCCACTGACCCTCTCACCCCATGTCTTTCGCCTGCTAACTTACAGAACTGTAACAGCCTTCTTACCCCCTGCAGCATCTCTAGGCATCTCCCAACACCCTGCTGCCGTCTCTCCCTTCCTTAAGCCCAACTGGACAGCAAATCATCAATCTGGATGCACTGGACTCCACGCCCACTGTCTGTCATCCTACGACAGGCACACTCGTGCATGTGAATTTGTGTACATAGTTCTGCGTCCTCCTGTATTACTGATAGCAAGCAGCAGAAAATACAGCCATGTGCTACTTGTCAATAAATGGTACATCTAGGCTGCATGAAATAGTGCACTTTGTGATGCACTAACACTTATCCCCTATATGGATGATCATGTGACCTGATAGTGTACAGAGGCATGGGGATGCTGCTAGCCTCCGTATAAGCCAATCTAGCCAACACATGGTGTAGACGATTGCTGCAGCCCTTTGTCCCACTACAGATGAGTGTACCAGATGCTAACCAGGACAAAAATGTATTTCCAGCCCATGCCTCTGTACAATACTGCACCATACACTGCGAACTATTAAGACAAAGCAGCCCCCATATGATAGATGTCACAGTCCACTACAATGATGTTATAATGAAATAACGAAACCAGGCCTTGATGCTTTAGTTTAGATAGAGCTCAACATGTTACATGCACAACTGTGGGCAGGCATATCTGGTATGGTATACATAGCACTGTAACTGGTGACACACGGCTTAAGCAACCAAAGGAAAAACATGCCTGAAGCATGCAGGTATCTAAGCAAGTACATACCCTACACACTGGGTTCTCACCCAAGCCATGCCTCTGTCTACACTGCTTTTTAAAAAACACGTAGCGATCCTCCTGGCTGCTGGAGCCTTTCCCCAGAGCATGAAAAGAGTCCCAGAGAGCGAGAGTCCCCAGTAGGGGAGAGGCAGCAGGAAAAAGCCTGGGCAGCTCCCCACTACACATCTTTCCCCACGACAGGGAAACACAGAAGTGGGGAGGCATCAGGGAAAGGCTCTAGCAGCTCCCACCTTGTGGGGCCCTTCCCCAGTGCAGTGAAAGACTCCAGCAGGGAGAAAAGGCTCTGAGGGGGAAGGACTGGAGAAAGACTCAAGCCCTGCTGCCTCCGCACTCCCAACCTTAGCCTTTCACACTGCAGTATGGACACAGCCTGCTTTTCACTGTGGCATATAGTTCTGTGTTTACTATATATTGTGGCCAGTGGTGTGCAGTGCAAAGGTAGCCTGTGTGTGCTTTCTTTGTGCTAGTGAAAAAGAATACTGTGTCTATAGTGCTGTAACCCTCACTGGGTTGCCTCCCATAGGCTTCCTGCCAAAGTTCTCCAGGATGTCGTGTCCCCACCAGTGCCTTGGTCTGGGGGGCTGTCCACTAGCTAGCAGCATCAAATGCATGTTTAATTGCTGGTTTTGTTTTGCCATCCAGACGAAATGAAGAGATTGATCTCTATCGATCCAGGGAAAGGCTCGTTTTGTTTGCTCAACCTTTCCTGTCGCTTATCTGGGCTCTGCCAAGAGGTTGACACACACGCTGGCTGAAAAGTAAATTAAAGAAAAGCAATGTGTGAGCGGTGGCAAACGCATGCCAGCCTCGTCTGCCATCAGACTTCAGTGCAAAAAGAACAGAACAGAGGCGGCAGCTTCAGACTGCAATCTCAGTGGTGGCTAGGAGGCCAGGGACTTGTTTCATAACCTTGTGGCCTCTCTATGGCGTCTGTGTCAGGGTGCAACTAGCCAACCAGAGAAAACCTTTATTATACACACACAAAGGGGCATCTTAGCATCACATCTGTATTCTTCTGGGAAGTTTTCCCTGAGATTCTCTTTTCTCTCTCCTTACTTCTCCCCAACCTACCTCCAGTGGCCTTGCTTCACTGCAGTAACTGACTATCTCCTTTTGAAAGACGCACACTGCAGTGTCCCTCATCAGTGCCACCCCGTGCATTCGTCTGAAAATATAACTTAATTGCAGCCCAAAGCATTGCATCCTCACATCACTACCACTGCCTCCATAGGTCTGACCCTTGTACAGAAGTGTGTTTTCACTGTTCACGTTTGTCAGTATTAGGGACTGAAGGGCTGGAGAGAAGCGATATCCCTGTTGGCACTGACTGCACCATCAGACAATTGCCAAAAAGCAGGATTTATGTCTCTTTCATTTATCAACATCAGAAAACATAAGGGTCTATTCTTGGCATGTCCCTTCCGCTCTCTCCCACACACTGCCTCTTTCCAATAGGCCAACTTGTGATCATCTTTCCTCCAGCTCATAGTGACTCTTACGACCTCTTGGGACTATCAATGTCATTCCTTCCCATTGTCTGCAACAGCACCAAGACGGAGCAACTTTGATGTTCTGTAAAGAGTTGGCAGCCAAGAGTTCATCATATGAAGCCAAATAGCCTTTTTTTTTTTGCTTGTACCCCTTGCTGATGGAACATTTGAGGCCCCCAAAGCAGTGATTAAAAACAAAACATCTCTGCATGAGCCCTCTGACACCTTCCCCAATAAAATGGAGAAAACATTCTCCCAGAAGTTCTGTCCTTTCCTTGTGCTAAGGAAGGGCCATCTCGGCGCTGTCAGAAGGCAAAGGGGAGATTGTTAAACAGAGTCCTAGGAATTCGAGGACAAGAGATGGATTAGCTCATCTAATCCATCTGTGCATTGTGAAGATGTAACCGCCACTGGGCGGATTTGAACCTGGGACCTCTGAAGTAGAGTATAGGAGCCTCTACCCTCTGAGCTAAAAGCCAGCTGGCTCCCAGCCCATCCTGTAGAGGTCTCTTGGTCTTAACTGTTGCTGTGGTCTAGGTACCACTTTCATTGCTCAGTAACCACATTAGGTGTGTGGGTTACAAAGACAGTCTGTGCTCTCAGGTCTGTCAACAAAGAGCTTCAATTAATAGAGCTGTCAATTCATCCCTTCCAGAGCCACTTATGCCTCTTGGAAAACTCTGGAGACCTTCTACTGACAAACAATCCCACTGCCATGTCAAATACACTCTGAATTTTTTATCCCATGTTCTGTATTATGAAGGGTTTTGGCATGAAAAGAATTTCGGTTTCTTAAAAATTCACTAGCTCCTGCTGTTTGAAAACTAACCTTCTCCTCCCTGAAACCACAACCCACTGAATGTGACATTATCTTAGTCATTTCCACATAATCAAACCATGATGTCACGGACAACCTAGGCTTCAGATGGGGAGTAAAGAACAGGAGTGGACAAATACTTCAGAAAATAAGATCCTGCAAAAGTCCTTAGTAACTCTGAACAAAGGGTAAAAAATACAGTTAATATGCTGAGCCAGATGCTCAGGTCTAGCCACGCCATACTTAGTGAATGACCCCACCCTCCTCACCCTGCTCTAGTTCAAGCCAAGGGCCACTTCAACCCCAAGCATAACTTACAGCAAATGGAGGACTGCTAATTTACACGCACTGGCAACATGCCCACCTCCCCACAGATAGGAATCACCAGACTGCAGTGGCCCCCCAGTCACCCACCTGCTCCATTTTCAGCATGCCCTTGATATGTCCACTATGCTTTGGAGGAGTGGGGCTAGACTGGGGCTGCAGAGACAGCTGAATCGGATCTATACCAACCTGGAATTCTCCTATGCAAATTGTACTGTGCCATCAGGGACCAAGAATCTAGCCCTTACTGTATTAGATATTGTTTCTAAAAGAAAAATAAAGAGATGATTTTACATCTTTTCCTTGAGATATCAAC
Organism: Pelochelys cantorii; assembly: GCA_032595735.1. NCBI lineage: Eukaryota > Metazoa > Chordata > Testudines > Trionychidae > Pelochelys > Pelochelys cantorii. Next base: position 244,926,275 of record CM064326.1, read on the forward strand.
ATCTTTTTGAAGCTTACCTGCAGGTTGGTTCAGAGAACCGCTGATAGTTGGAGACTACATTCTGAGAAGTAATCTGGTTACTTTTCAGGTCATACAATAAATCAGATTACTTGCAAGTACTTTTCAGTACAGTTATGTTATTCTTGCCCTGAGCATTAGTGAAGTTGTCATGACAATTAACAGGGACACAGGCTCAGTGTGTGATTCATACATGGCAGAAAAGCCTCCTAATATTAACTTACAATCTAATGGAGCTTTAAAAATGATTCGCAATTTTGGGTGCCAATTTGAGATTCCTTAAAGGTCCTGGTTTTAAAAAGGTACTGAGGACCAGAATTCTTGGGCATCAAAAAATCATGAGCCATTTTTGAAAATTTGGGATCTTATATTGAAGAAAAATCACCAGCAATATATGTAATGGATTCTATTCTGTGGCCAGTAATCATTCACATGTAATTAAAGACTCTTTAAAAATTATCATTAAGAGCCCTATTAACCCATCAATAGGGTTATACAACTGTCTTTTTCTGGGATGTAATCTATACAGTTTATGACCATGCCTACGCTTGTGGCAGCATATAATGTACCTGTAGCTACATATGGTAATGAAAAGTCAGCCTTTCCCTACTACCTCTCCACTGCTGGAGCCTTTTCCCCGCTGCTGGAGCCTTTCACTGCAACAGGGAAAAGCCCTGACGACAAGGGAACACTATACTGCTAAAAACTGCAGTGTAAACTTGGGAGGCACTGCTTGGGTTGGTACAGAGACATAGAGGGTATATGTGCTATAGGGTCCAGATATGTAGTGTACCCCATACTCCTCTTGCCTATGGAGGGTCTCCCAGTCTACACTGCGATTTATACCCACACCTAGGAATGCAGTGTCTGTATCCTACATGCCACTGTAAATGTAGACCTACCCTATGAAACAGAACTGCAGAGCAATTAGAGCACTGGGAGTCAAGAGATCTGGGTTCCAACCTAGCTCTTACCGCTGACTTACTGTGTGACCTTTGACAAGTCATTGAATATCTGTGTCTTTGTTTTCCTATTGCTAAAATGGATATAGTAATACTTATACTATATTAATATTTGCTACACCTGATCTATTTCACGGGAGTGTTGTACGGAATAATAGTTGTGCAGTACTTTGGATGGAAGCTTTTCTATACATATTAGTTATCAGTATTAATTGTTATTAATAAAAATGTCTTATGCAATTCTAGACTCAGTACGTCTCTTTGGAGTCGAAAAGTCAAAATGCCAAAAGCCTCAGAAAGCTGATTTCTTTTTCTGAAATTCCATTAAAATCTTTTGGAGACAGATTCTGATTTCACATGTTCTTTGTAACTACTTTGACTTCATTGGCATTTGTAGAATCAGTCTCCTAGTTCCCAGCCTTTTTCGGTTCCCCCACATTGGGATCCCTGTGAACGTGGATTCATATTATTATTGACGCTCCTCATATTGACAAAAAGACTATACAGTGCTGTGCTTTGAGGGATAACATCATTTTTCCATGGCAACGTGATTTGACATGAGAGGGATAGACAAAGTTTGCTTGTGCACAGATGTCTGACTGCAACATGCAGCAGAATGGACCCCAAAGGGAAGATCCTGTTTAGTATGCAAATGTGTGTGGTGGGTGGGGGAGAGGTGATACTGAGCTAATACACGAGCTATAGATTTGATCAGATAAATGACAGAACCAATCAGCTCATCTCCCTCTGCTCTCCCATACAATTTTAATAAGGCCAACTATGAGGGAGGAAAAAGGAGATTGGGACCCTACTGAATTATTCACAGCCCTAGTTGTGTATGGCTGACGAGTCTCTCTTATTTGTCAGTAAGCGATCTTCTCCCATTGATTTCCCCTGCTCCCCCAGGATCCCAAGGTGAGAGTTAAGGTTTAAAAAATATCAAAAGATTAAAAAAAAGCTAAAGGCAAGCTAAACACAGACAGATAAAACCAGAGATGATGGAGATTTATTTTTTATAAAAGAGAGAGAGAGAGAGAGATCAACTATAGTGTAGATCAGCAATAAAAAGACTCAAATTAGCTGTCAGAATTGTCATGATGCCCAGCACACACATGCTCAACCTCCATTAAGAATAACCTTTATCTGGCCACATGAGAGCTGAGTGGCTTAGCTCTGAAGTCCCATGGGAGAGACCTGCAGCTGATTTATGTGCCTGCCTTCCTATTCCCACATCGACTGCACACACAACCTGTGGAGATGAGGAGCTCAGCTGTGATCCACCCCAGCCAATTGAGGAGTCACATGGATGGGTTCTGAAGACAACCCTGTCTAATTTGCCTGGGCCAGAAGGATATTCAGCTGTGATTTGAGGCATCCAGAGTGGAGTCTAGTGAAGTGGGGAAGTGATCAGATCTCTATCAGCAATGTTGAGAAGCCCAAAGAAAGATCAGACAATGCCTGTTTTCCTTCCCTTGCCACACACTCTGGTACTAGTGTTTGCAGTTTTTGTAGCCATCAGATTACACCACCATGCCCTAAGTTACAACAAATAATTCTCTATATGTATTTAAAGGGTGTAAAACACAAGGAGGACAGGAAACTGTTTTGAGTTAAATGAGGGAAGTAAACTAAGAATAATAGCATTAAAGGAAAATAGAGGCTGGAAATAAGGAAAGACCTCTGGAAATTGAGGTCTATTAAGGTAGTGAAAAGCTCCACTGGAAGCAATGGAAATGCCTTCACGTGGATCATTTAAATGTGAGCTGGACATAGTTTTGGAATATATTGTATAAGGGAATAGTATACCCTGATAGAGCCACGGACTAGATGACCTAATATGATCCTACGTCTTGCCAAATGTCAGATAGTATTTCCTACCAACAGGATCTTCACCACATCCCTATTAATACAAGCCCTTTGCCCGAAACAACTTCTCTCAAAAACAAAGTTCAAATGCAACAGCATGAGCTTTCTTGGGGATACTATCAACACTAGTTTCAAACTGATTATCAAAACAATAATACTGACATGTTTTTCATAAGATGTACAGAAAAAGTCAGATTCCTAGTTACACCGGTGCTCAGATGCAGCAAATTCACAGAGCTCTTTTCTGTAGAGCCCTGCATGGATACAAACTTGTGTATCCGCATCTGCATTTATATTCGCAAAAATGAGTCTCAGATATAAAGCAGAGATCCACAAATTTGCAGGGTTCTAGATACAAAATGTGTGTCCACATCCATATCCACAAAAAACAAGCCACGGATATATGTATTCACATCCGCAGATGCCGCTACCTGAAGATATAAAGAGGATATCCACAGATTTGCAGGACTCTAACTTTGTCTCATTAACAGATCAAAATCTCACCCAGCATTTCTATACACGTTATTTCTTCATTTTTAATATGAGTTTTAGGGTTATTCTATTCTAGGAAGATTTGCCAGTATAGCTATATAGGTGTAGCCATGCCAAACACACACCCTAATATAGCTTCTAACAAAAAACAGGCCTTTTATTTTGTTAAGGGAATTATACCAACACTCTACTGGCAAAAGCACTTTTTTTACTAGCATAATTGTGTCTACTCTACGATATTTGCTGGTATAGAAAACCTTATAAAAATCATATTCTAAGTCACATCTTTATATCAGCAAAAGTTTCTACTGTAGATGTGGTCCAATTTATTTAAGAGCATGAGAAGGGATCAGATAAATCAAAGCAAGGTTTTGAGGAAAACATATCATTCGTAGACAAACATGAAACAACATCACCACAGTTCCAGTGTGGTGTAAATTCCACTGACCTGTGAAGCACTGACAGTGCTTTAATTGGCAGAAATGTAGACAAGTAATTGCACTAGAATTACTTGATAGATTTCTTACATGCCACTCTTTTATAAAAATTACTAGTACAGATCTAAAAACTGAGTGTTAAAACTTCTTTTCACTGTTCTACAATTGAAAGTCACTCGAATAAATCTCTTGTGCTGCTAGAGATGAAACGCTTCCTCTTAGTTTAGCTTCAGTGTTAAGCAAAATGGCAGATCACTGGTAGGGTTGGCAGATGGTTGAAACAAAAATACCGAACACCCGCCCCGCCCCCCCCCAACACTGGGAAAAAATTCTGTTGAAGAAAAAAGGGGGGGGGAGAGACCAAAGTTGTTTAGTGCAAAAAAAAAAAAAAAAAAAAAAAAGGGGGGGGGGGGCGGAAGACGGACTCCAAGACTTAAGCAAAGAGAAAAAATTAAAAGAAAACAGCATTAAAACAGCATGTCCCCCTTAAGAGTGAGTGCAGGGATAGGAACAGGGGAGCAGTTGAGCACTAAGACCCAGGGGAGTCATTGCTTCCCCTTGGTCTTTTTGCCAGCAGCCATTTTGTGCCGGCAGCCTTGCGGAACCAGGTAAGTATGGGGGCTGGGGTCGAGGGGTTGGGGGTGTTGGGGGCCAGGGGGAGGGGGAGGGAGGCTGGGCGCTGAGTGTTTGTAGGGTTGCCAGGTGCCCGGCATTTTCGCTTCCTGGCCGGGGGAAAAATATCAGAAAATACTGGACATCTTAGGTGTCCGGTATTTTCTGAATTTTTTTGACCGGATAGAAGGTGAAAATACCAGACTCTCCGGGTGAATACTGGACACCTGGCAACCCTAATCACTGGGAGTGAAAAACTCAGTATTAAATTTTCTAAGGATATGCAAAACACAATGGTATTTAAATAAAGAATAAATCCATGTGTCTCCGTGTTGGAATTGGACACGATGGACTGATTCTTGTTTGTACTCAGGCCTCTTTCTATCCTTCTGGCACTGTAAAAGGGCCTGAACATGGGCATAAATTGCATTGTATCTAAGACCTCATTATACTGCCAAGTTCGTGTAAAGGTGTGTTAGCGAATCAGCTCCAGGCAGTAATTCACTGTGGTACCTTTAAAATTCTAGTTAGCCTGATGTCAAGGCAGCAATTGAAATGGCAATTATTGCCTACTGGATGTTAGGGGTTTTTTAAAAAAAAAATACCTACATGACTCAGTTTCAAGATTTCACCAGGTCAAAGTCAGGTTAGATGATTCCTAGTTTGTAGCCATCTCCCATACTGAGTGCTGTGATGTTTTATTAAGGTTAACACATGCTTTTATCTGAGCAGATCAGAAGAGCCTCACCTCCAATATATTTTACTATAAAGTCTGTCTGTCTGTCTCTTGAAGCAAGGCAATATTTGCTTCTCATTAGGAAGCCAGCATGCTTTTAAGCACCTTGCAGTATTTAACTGGCCAGATTTCATCTCACAAACAGCATGGGGTGTGGCATCAGACTGGTGTATAAATAAACCGGGATATAAATCATTATAAACCAGGCATTAAATTGGTATATAAATCAAAAATTATAGACGTCAGAGATGGAAGAGACCCATCAGATCATCCTGCTTGTATTTTGCAGTGTTCTCACTCTACTAATGCAGCAGACATCACTCTTGATTAGCCAAGAGACATAGAAAAACGCCCCTCTTTCTCTCTCCCTCTCTCAAGAAAGTGAAAGAGACAGAGAAAGCACCACATGCATATTAATAAAGCTATATTTTGACTGGCTGAATGATTTGAAATGATTAGTGATGGTTTACCTGTCAACATCATCATACTGCAATAAGAAAAAGCCTCTAATATTCCCATGAAAAATATCACAGATAAGGTTATGTAGAGGGGTGGTCATTTTCAATGCTGCTATAATATTGAGGATATACCTAAATGCGCTTAGTCGGTTATCAAGGATCAGAGTAAGAAAGTGCCTTATTTCTTCTATGACATGTATGAGAGAGAGAGAGGGGGGGGGGGGGGAAAGGTAGCCAGGAGGTTCACGGCATCAGAGTATTCGCAAATATTATACACAGAAAAACTATCTTCAGAGAACATTAATAAGGTTGAAAAATCAAGTACCCAAAAGTTCGGAAGTGCCAGAATTAAGGTTGCCTGTGCAACCTTAATCCAGCCCTCTTGAATGTATGCTTCATGACACCATCTTTCATTATAGGATCACATACTACTTTTTCCTCTAGGACCTCTGCTTCATTCATACATCACGTGGATGGTGCTCACTAGGTGTTATTTATTGCACACTATTCAAACCCTGGTCTGAAGACAGTATTATAGAACTCAAAGACCACTTGACTTCAAAAGACTATGGGCATCTGCCAAATGACTGACCTTCTTAGTAGTCTGTCTCATTCCATATTAGTAAGCAACACATTCAACAATACATTAACGAATGATATGTTGTCAGTCAACTGGCATTGACTGGTGCAGGGATGTCATATTTGGTGTCCAAAAATCTGAAGCTAAGTTAGCAATTGAAAAAATAATGCAGATGTTCTTGTGGAGGTAAGAAGGAAGGAGAATGTGAAGAATAGATAAAGGACATGAGAAAGCTAGAGAAAGGCAGCATTACAGAAGAAAGGATGTTGTTGATTGCTTAAGTCAGCTACCCATAGACACTGCTTTCCTTAATATCCAGAAAATAAGTTGAGCAAAAATACTCTAGATAGTCAGCCCTTTACACAGATATGATCATGAAAAATTTAACATATTTATCATAAGGTACAGAATTGATGGAAAACTCTTCAAACTTGCTACAAAGAATTTCCTGAGAAACGCATACATGAAGTCATTTTTGCAGATGACTGTGCTCCACATAGTCACAATGAAGAGACCTATAGCTTTTCCTAAATAGGTTCTCAGAGGCAACTGAACAATTTGGACATAGCAACAGGCTGGAAAAAATTGAAGTCCTCTTCCAGCCAGCTCCATCAATCATTATCACTGAGTCAAACATCAGAATGTAAATCACTTTACATACCTTGGCAGTGCCACTTGAAATGATAGTTTGCTGGATCAGAAAATATCCAATCGAATATGAAAGGCCAAACAGGCCTTCAGAGGACCTTGCCATGGGATACACTGCCAGCACACCATCAAAGAGTCAACAAAACGGATTATATACAATGCAGTACTGACAACATCCTTTTTATAGGAGTGTGAAATATGAACAGTTTACCACAGACACATTAAGCCACTTGAAACATTTTACATGCACTCTCTCTACTTGAGTCTGAAGATCCACAGACATGAAAAAGCATCCCCGAAAAAGCAAAACCAGCCAGCATCAAGGCAATGATCATTAAAGCTCAGCTTAAATGGACAGGTCATGTTATTAGACTGGCTGTTGACAGACTCCCAAACAAAGTTTTTGTGAGCTGAAACTTGGAGAGTGCAGGAGAGGTAGCCAGCAAAAACACTTGAAAGACACCCATAACCAGAATCTGCTCTCAGGCAGAAAAAAGAGTGATAACTTCAAAGATGTAGCCAAGGACAGACCTCAGTGGGAAGCAACTAATCAAAGAAAGCTGTAAACACTTTGAGGGAAACAGATGTGAAAAACGGATTGAAATAAAGGCCACGCCTCACGCCAAGTTTTCAGTGGAAGCCTGCATGTTCCTCTGTTTATGATCTTGCGCCTCATGGATCAAACTGTACAGCCCTAGGAAAATATATGATGCTGTGGCAGCATTGTTGGATATGGCAGACACACACCAAGTTTACCCTTGCTATTACAAATAGCACAGCTCAAAAGCCAAGTGGTGCCTAGACATTAACAAGCAGAAGATTTGAGTCACTGTGCCAACTTTGGTACCTTGCTCCATGGACTAACCAGGCCTGGGAGGAAGTCAGATGTGTTTACCTCCTGCGGATTGGGAAGTAAAGCCCCATGTCTTTTCTCTAGTAATACTTGTTGACTACTGTGTGCAGAGCCTAAAATGGGGAATAATGATCATATGCTACCACACAGAGGCAATCCGAGGGTTAGACCAGTGGTTCTTGACCTTTTTTTCCATTTGCAGACACCTAAAATATTTCAAATGGAGGTGCAGACCCCTTTGGAAATCTTAGACATAGTCTGCAGACACCACCACCCCCATGGACAACTTGTTGAAAACCATTGTTCTGTGGTGGTAACTACCTCTCACAGACTCTTTAGACATAGTCCACAGAGCACAGGGTGAAAACCACTAGATTAGATCACTCATGCTTGTAAAGTGCTTTAAGATCCTAGCATAAAAGTTGCTTTGTAAATAAAAACATTATCTCCATTTTATTTTAATTCTTCACTTTCCCCGATGATTGTCCTCCTCCCCACCACCTCAATCTTTTGCTTCTCACATCACAGTAATTTTTTGCAGGTGGTTTTGATGATGCCATATATATAGGATTATTATGAGCTCACAAGATGAGTTTATGGAGAAGCAGCAGCTATCATTCCAATCAACATGCCAAAGCATAATGGTTCCTTTTGCTTCTGACAATAGGATTGGCCACATAAAAGTTCTATGTTCAATGCCAATGTCCTTAGTAATAATGAACATTCAAAGAAACATACAGAGGAGAGGACACAGGACCATAATTGTCTCCAAATAAAAACAACATTCTAAGCATTTTGGGGGAAGCATCAGCTACTTATTAGTAAGTTGAAGCTCTCTAAAGCAGTCTGGTGACACAATTTCTATACAAGTGCACAGAAAAAGAAAGTCAGTTTCCACAGCAATTCCACAGTCATTTTATGACCAGATGGAACACATGTCCCATGTTCCCGAATGCAAAACAGAGCTGTTCATCAGCATTGATGTGAAAGGCCTATGTAGCAGGGGAAGAAGGGCCTAGTGGCGGCAGCAGAGCCTGGGAGAAAACAGAAAACACTTCCCCCCTTTTGGCCCAGTTTATTCCAAAGTATAAATTCAGGCCAGTGACACACAGAAAGGCTGAACCAGAAGGCTCAGAAATACATAGCTATTGTCTGGTATGGAGGACAGTAGAGCCCCATGAAAGAGAGGAACAACGGTCTTTGCAGAGAGGGAGGCATGTTTTCATCTCACATCTGATCCAGAAGGCCCATATGTGATACAGTATAGGGTATGTCTAGACTACATGCCTCTGTCGCCAGAGGCATGTAGATTAGGCTACCCGGCATAGGAAAATAAAGCGGCGATTTAAATAATCGCCGCTTCATTTAAATTAAAACGGCTGCCGCGCTGATGAGGTTTACCGGGGCGGTCGACAAATGCCTTTGATGTCGACCGCGGAGCGTCCAGACTAGCGCGCTGAGCCGACAAACAGCTGATCGGCTCAGCGCGGCAGCCATTTTAATTTAAATGAAGCGGCGATTATTTAAATCGCCGCTTCATTTTCCTATGCCGGGTAGCCTAATCTACATGCCTCTGGCGACAGAGGCATGTAGTCTAGACATACCCTAGGAGTGCTGGAGGGGACACATTTCAGCATTTTGGATTACAAACAGTCTGGGCTTCATGTAGCATTTGCCTACTGTTCCTGCTGTCACTATGGGGGAGGGTTGTTTGTTTTTAATCTTTTTAGACTCAAACACCTTTCTCTAGGGCCTCTGGAGGAGCCCAGTTCTTTACTTCCTGCCCTAAACAATATGATGCAGAAGACTGTCTAAATGCCTCCAGGACTGCAATCCTGGCTGGGGCTCAGCCAAACAGAGGTACCTTTGGGGTGACAGTGCTCTGAAGGCAGACCCTTTCTAATGGCTGTATTATTTTGCTTAATGGAAAATGTGTTTTATAATAATACATGTTTTATAATATAGGGCATACACATGCAAAAACAGTGAATAAAAATATTTTTAAAGGAAGAAATAAATGAGCATAGCACATGCAGCCAGTTAGACCAAAAGGATTCAGCTACAGCAGTAAAGGGCAAAAATAAAACAGCAACATACTAGAGTAATTTTTAAAGGGGTATTTCCTTATGCAACACAATTCTATCAGGGTACACTACTTCCCCATCCTACATTATTTGTCTACCTGCCTTCCTTAAAACAGGTTTGGGATACAAATGGCTAAATCACAGGACTTGGACTTAGAAGACCTGAGTTTTATTTCTTGTGTTGCCACTGATTTCTTGTAAGACTTTGGGCAAGTCATTTAACCTCTCTGGGTCTCAGTTCTACAGCTATAAAATTGAGGTGATGATATTCATAGAGGCCTTGAGAAGCTTAAATCATAACATTCACAAAATATGTTGAGATTCACCGAGAGAAGTGTGAAGTGGTGTCTTAAACAGTCGTGTGGTCTCATCTGCTATTTTTTGTAGAGTACTGTTAGGACACAGAAACACCAGAGTATATGAAGACCAGATTTTCTAAAGGTGTCTAGTTGCTTAAAGAGAAAAATAGGTGCCTAGTGGGGTTTATAAAAAGTATGTTGACAAGTTAGATTCCTTAGTGCCACTAGGCATTTATCTGCATCTATGTACCTAGAGACCTTTGAAACTCTAGCCCCAATTGTTCAACTGATGGAATACACCTGCCTTCAGTAATGGCCAACATAAAGGTTGCTAGGGAACAAACCGGATCCTAGACTCTCTGTTGCTTATCTCATTCCAGAAAACTTTCTGATGGCTGCCAGTGGCACACCAGTCAGCTAGAAGGTGGTTGTTTCTGCTCCACAGCGAGATGGAACCAAAGGAGTAGCCACATTCCAGTCCCCCAGAGAGAATCTGTATGCTGGTTCTCATTCCCCAGCAGCACTAGAGATGGGCACAGCTGGTACACAAACTGGATACATTGTTTTCCCTAGTGATTTCACTGCAATGTGGCTTTACCAGAATTAGGTCCCCAGAAGTTTAAGACAGGAGAAATATGTAAGGTCAGATCTGCATCTGGTATAAACTGACATAGCTCCAGTTACCAACACCAGCCAAGGATCTATCCTGTAACATCCAGTCATATGACTATTACTGTTATTGGATTTACCAAAAAAGGATGTGATTTTGAACCAGCTTAGTTAAACCGGTACAAACCCCTGTGTGGACACACTTATTTTGGTTAAATCAGACTTATTTTGGCTTAAGTTAAGTCTACTGGGAACAGATTTAAGCAAAACTAAAGTATGCCACTACCAAACATACATTGAATTTAATATTAAAATAAACAGAACAGGGACTGGTGTCCTAATTTGATTATTTTTCAGATTTAATTCAATACAAACCTCAATTAAAAAATATTAAATGAATTTGCCAAAGATCTTTAGAAGCTAGGGACCCTACTGCAGATTTCCTCTCCAACTTCTTGTGTAGTACACAGGGCCTTAATCACAGCATGACATTTGGTAAATAACTCACAAAGCCCCAACCCTATCACCATGCTTGGATTTTCCAGAAGTTGATGGACAAAATGTTCTTTCCTTTCTCTTCCCAGCTAGTACAGAACAGTCATTTTGTTTAACTGGATGAACATTTATCTCCTGATGGGGGAAGCTGGCAAATCTACAGTCACACTCCCTGCCATTTCTATTTTAAGAGACTGTTGAGAGAAACTGATTACTGGGAAGTGAAGTTCTTTTTCCTCTGGCTCACACGGCCACAGGCAATCAATTTGAATCAAAGGTTCCATCTTGAAAATCCCCAAACAGAGTTGGAAAAGAAGCTAACATCAAAAATGAAAAAGTTGGCCATAGCCATTCTTCTGGGTCCAGCTTCTCCCCTGGGTTCTTCTGGTGCACTCGAAACACAACTGTTGGAGTGTATGCTTCACTATGCTGACTGCTGTCACTGGAATCCTCTGCATCAAATGAATAATCCCTCACCTTCTCCCACCCTTGAACAGCAATGTGCCGGGAAGTCTGTTATGGCTATCAGGCTGAGAAAAAATGGGCTACTGAGCATCACTAGGGCTCCATTTATCCCTCACTCCACCACTTAACAGTCTGTTATGAGACCAAGGAGAGCTGCTGCTGCTAAGGTAGCAAGAGCAATAGAATTCCTTCCTAACTCTAGCTACAGCGGTCTTTTTCCTGCCAGGGGGGAAGGGGGGGGGGAATCATAATATAGTGATTTAGAGATGGCAAGGGAGAGCAATGGCTCTGGCTAAGGCAAAGAGTGTATTTTGGAGCAAGGTTAGCACTCGGATACTTTTTAACTCTTTCCCCTCTACCTCTATGAAGCCATGGAAGGAGTAAAGCAGCGGTTCTCCAACTGTGGGTCAGGACCCCAAAGTGGATTGCAGCACCCTTTGAATGGGGTCACTAGAATTGGCTTAGACTTGCTGAGGCTGAAGTTCGAGCCCCACTATCCAGGGCCAAAGTACAAGTGGGTGGCAGGGCTCAGATTACAAGCTCCCCACCTGGGGCTGAAGCTCTTGAGCTTTAGCTTTAGCCAGCCCTGCTTGGAGTGGTGGAGCTTGGGTTTTGACCACCCCACCCAGGGTAGTGGTGCTCAGGTGGGCTCAAGCTCTGCTCCCCATTCCTGGGGTCACCCAGTAATTTTATTGCCAGAAGGGGGTTGCTGTAGAATGAAGTTGGAGAACTCCTGAAGTAAAAGCACAGGCAGCCATACAGGGGATCTGACAACCTCGTCAAGGTGTGTGTGTGGTGGGAGGGAAGGAGGGGAAGCTCCATGCTCCCAGAAGGGGTGGGGCCTCAGGCTGAAGTGGTGGAGCCAGGAGCCCCAGGCCCTTTAGAATTGCTGGGCCCTGGGACAGTTGCCCCCTTTGCCACCCCTCCTCCCTGTTGGTAGGCCTGTAGCCATAGCACAGTCTTCTCCCATACAGCTTTGTCATACTCCCTCAGCCCAGACCAGGACTCAGTGGGGGAAGGGAGCTCCAACTCTAGTCACTTTTTGGCTTCTTTGCCTAGTGCTAATTGTGGTGCTGGTTTCAAAGATGTGAAACTGAACTGAGTCTAGCAACTCACTTCCCATAGCTCACAGGCATCTGATGAAAGGGAGGTTACTCACCTTGTGCAGTAACTGGTGTTCTTCAAGAGGGGTGTCCCTGTGGGTGGCTTGGTGCTTCTGCGCTTGAAACTGGAACATTTTAGCAGCAGTACCCCCGGGTGCTGGCGCACACACATAGCATTGCCCATGCCACAGCGAACGTTCCGACATGCATGTACCATCAACTGTCCCTCAGTTCCTCCTCTACCATGGAGAGATGATCTAGCTCCAAAGCAGAGGCGAGAAGGGTGGGTTGTGGAGCGCCCATAAGGACACCCATCTGGAAGAACACTAGTTACTGCACAAGGTGAGTAACCTCCCTTTTCTTCTTCAAGGAGTGTCCTCGTGGGCACTCCACTGTAGGAAACTGTGAAGCAGGACTCTAAGCATCTGGAAGGAGGGGCTTCGGAACTGACCGGTGGACGGCGGCGAGGACCACAGCCCCAAACATAGTACACTGTGAAGCGTAGGTGTCTATAAAATAATGCTTTATAAATGCATGTGTAGAGGCCCATGTTGCTTTTCTACAAATGTCCTTGATGGGCACGTGATGTAGGAAGGCTGTAGAAGTGGCCATTGCTCTGGTGGAATGTGCCCGCAGGTGGGTCGGTAATGGCACCTTACTGATACTATAGCAATCTTTAATACAATTTGTTATCCATTTCAAAAGTCTCTGTTTTGAGATTGCATGACCTTTGGAGAGATCTGCTATGGAAACGAACAATCCAGGAGAACACCTGAACTGTTTTTTTCTCGCTAGGTAAAAGGTAATCACCCACCAAACATCCAAGGAGTGGAGTCATGCTGCAGTGGCATCTGGATGAGGCTTTTGGTGAAAAACAAGTAAGTATATAGGTTCATTGAGGTGGAAGTGTGAAACTATTCTCGTGAGAAATTTTTATGTGGCCTTAACACTACTTTGTCTTTGTAGAAGGACATAAATGGTGGATCCGCCACGAGTGCTGCCAGTTGGCTGACCCTCCTTTCTGTCATGATTCCTAGTAAGAAAGCAACTTTTCTGGAAAAGTGGGTCAGGGAGCACGTTTCCATTGGCTCATACAGAGGGAAAGTCAAGGTGTAAAGGACAAGGTTGAGATCCCAAGGTAGCAGTGTCGGCTTTATTGGGGGAAAGGTATTATTGAGACCTTTTAAAAATGTCTTCATAGTTGGATGTGAAATTGTAGTATGATTGTCTATGATCTCATGATCACTTGAAATAGCCGCTAAGCGGACCTTTATTGATGAGTTGGAGAGATTCTGTTTCTTTCATGAAACACGGTATCTAGGACCATCATCAGCTGCGTTGAACGAGGCAGCAGTGTTCTGTGGTTTGCCCACTTAGATAAACAGCGCCATTTCTGTAAATAGGCCCTTCTTGTACTCTGTGACAATTCAGTATTATAATGCAAACTTCCTCCAAACAGGTCTGGTCTTGTGTACTCATCCCTGGAGAAGCCAAGCCTTGAGGTGCAGCTTATGTATGTCGGTATGAAGAACCTGACCCTGGTCCTGAGACAGTATGCCCGGCCATTGTGGAAGAGGAATCAGAGGAGCTACTGACAGTTGAGACAGGTAAAGGAACCAGGTCTCCCTGGGTCATGCAGGTGCTTTCACGATGACCCTGACCCTGTGCTGCTTTATCTTTTGTATGACTTTGCCAAGGAGGGGGAAGAAGTGCAAAAGCAAACAGAAGATTGAGACACCAGCTGATCATCATGGCATCCCTGATGGAGCCCCTGCCCAGCCCCGTCCTGAAACAATATTTAGGACATTTGGTATTGTGTAATGTGGCATATAAGTCTATTTCCGCAAAGCCCCACCTGAGGAAAATGGTATGTTGGGCCTGGGGATGTATTTCCCTTTCATGCTTGTGATGAAATAGGCGGCTTAGTTGGTCTGTGGTGACATTTTTGCTTGTCTGGGAGATATACCACTCATCTGGTGATCTGGTGGTGAATGAACAACTGCCACAGTGCTGTTGCCTCTTTGCAGAGGCAGTATGATCTGGCCCCACCTTGGCAATTTACGTAGAATGTGCAGGTGGCATTGTCGGTGAGTATTCCCACAGACTTGCTCTAAATTAAGTGGAGAAAATACTTGCATGCTTTTCTTACTGCAGGCTTCCAAGATGCTGATATGCAGACTTGACTCTGCAGGAGTCCATCTTCCCTTGGTGCTGTGACCATTGGCATGTGCACCCCAGCCCTCCAATGAAGAGTCCGTAGTTATACGTATAGAGGGGAGCGTTTGTGGGAAAGGAACACCTGAACAGAGGTTGTTAGCTTGTAACCACCATGTTAGGGATTCTCTGACCTTCTCTGTAGGACTTAGTTGCTTGTATAAACGGTGCTTGTGAG
The DNA here is from genome assembly GCA_032595735.1 of Pelochelys cantorii. Taxonomy (NCBI): domain Eukaryota; kingdom Metazoa; phylum Chordata; order Testudines; family Trionychidae; genus Pelochelys; species Pelochelys cantorii. The sequence continues at coordinate 244,941,384 of CM064326.1, forward strand.
GCCAAAAGAATGCGTGAAGCCACGTTCATAGATATCTCATATGCAGCCTGAAGTGAGGAACCACGTATGTGGTTGCGGATATGTGACCGAGAAGCTAGAAGCACTGTTTGGCAGATGCTGTGGGGCTGTATGTAACAGTCCTTGCTAGAGCAGCTAGTGTATGGAATTTCTGCAGTGGTAGTCACAGCTCTGCCTGTATGCAATCCAATGTGGCGCCTATGAACACCAACTCCTGAGATGGAGTGAAGTGTCACTTGTGTGTTGATCTGAAGTCCCAGAGTTCTGAACAGTTGGAATATCCTTGTGATAGATGATATGTCCTCTTGGTCTGTAGGCACTACAATCAGGAAATCATCTAAGTAAGGGAACATTACTATGCCTAATTTTCGTAGGTGGGCCACTGCTACGGCAAGAATCTTGGTAAAGACTCTGGGTGCTGAGGATAGGCCAAATGGTAGGACACGGTACTGATAATGTTGATCCTTTAGTGCGAATCTGAGGAACTTTCTGTGTGAAGGCCGAATTGCTATGTGAAAATAAGTATCCTGCAGGTCAAGGGATAACATCTACAGCCGCTCCCCGAGTTACGAACAAGTTACGAACCAACACTTGGTCTGTAACTTGAAGTGTTCGTAACTCGGATCCCATAGAGTTACATGGCGACCACACTGTTCGTAAGCGCGGATCGCCGTTCGTAACTCGGATCTGCATTTACGACCACTTTGGTTGTAAGTGCGGATGGTCGTAAGTGGAGGTGGTCGTAACTCGGGGAGCGGCTGTAGTTTCCTTTTTCTAGGGCCGGAATTCTCTTTGCTAGAGTTACCATGATGAATACTTGTGGGGTTTTTTTTAGATACTTGTTCAGTCTGCACAAGTTCAAGATGGGTCTCCAACCCACCCCTCTCCTGCCCCAATTACTTTGGGATGAGAAAGTATCTTGAGTAGAAACCCTTTCCCCTGTGATGCAGTGGTACAATCTCTATTGCCCCATCTGGAGAAGTCTGAGAATCTCGTGTTGTAGCAGGGACTCAAGAGAGGAGTCCCTGAAGAGGGACAGGGAAAGGGATTGGGTGGGAGGAAAGATCTGGAAGGGTATCGTGAGACCTTTTGCTATGACTTCCAAGGCCCATTTGTCTGTTGTGATGGTGCCCCATGCATGATAAAAAGGCTGCAGACCGAACAGTTGTTGGAAACGATACTGAACCCTCGACCAGTTGTTCAAAATATTTGCTGGCTGTTGGAGGACTGGGACGTAGCAGGTTGGCCTTGAGGCTGCCTACATTCTTGTTGCCTCTGTAGCCTCCTTAGGTCATAGCTTCTCTGGGAGGAGTATGAGGATGATGCTCTGCCCCGAGGTGTGAACAGCCAGTTCAGTTTCATTTTGGGCTGGGGAACATACATCCCCAGGGTCTTTAATGTCGCTCGCGAGTCTTGAGCAAGTGCAGTGAAGCATCTATGGCAGTAGAAAACAGCTTCTGTCCCTAAAGGGCAGGACTTCAGTGTTCTGCACCTCCCTAGGAAATCCCAAGAGGTGCAGACAGGAGACGCGATGCATGACCACTGACGTGGCCAAGGAGTCTGAAGCAGTGTCTGCTGTGTCGAGGGACACTTGCAGTGCTATCTTCGCTATGAAGATGTCTTCATCTACAGTGGATTGGAAGGAAGATTTGCAGTCCTCAGGCAGCTGCTCAATAAAAGTTGGCCATTTTGAAAAAATGAAGGTATGTGTACTTTGCTAACTGCGCCACACAGTTCGCTATCCTTATCTGAAGGGAGGCAGAGGAGTATGATTCCCTGCCCAGAATGTCCAGTCTCTTCCATTCTTTTGTCATAAGGAGTGGATTTGTATTGTGTTTGCTTACCCCTGTTGTGGGCTCCACCAAGCACCAATGAATTTGGTGCTGTGTGGGTGAACAGACATTCAGCCCTTTTAGCAGGAATGTAATACTTCCTGTCAGCTCTTTTTGATGTTGGAGAGATGGAAGCTGGCAGTTGCCACAGAATTTTTGCAGGGTTCAGTATGGCCTTGTTGACTGGCAGGGCTATTTTCGATGAAGGTGAGACCTGTAATAAGTTGGTCAGTTTGTGCTGAATCTCAGAAACCTCAACTAAGGAGAAGTCCAGAGTATTTGTCACTCTCTTCTAAAGGTCTTGAAAAGACCTGAAGCCGTCCTCCGCTGTTGGGGAAAGGGGCATTATCAACTCGAGCAGGGAAGATGAAGAGACGTGTGAAGGAGGCAACGTTTCTTCCTCCTGGAATTCATCCAGATCTTCCATCTCCTCCTGTATGATGTCGGATCCTGTGGCTGCCGGTGGCCTGGGAACCACTGACTGCAATCTAGGTGGTGCCAGCAACTGTGATGCTGGTCTTGAGCTTTAAGGAGGCCCATGGATCCCATCCCTGCCAAGGTTGTGAGTGTGAAATGGGAGGGAGCCATGGAAAGAGTTGCCACATCTGGGGCTGAGTCAGCTGTTGTTGCTGCTGTACCTGGGTGGTTGGTTTTTGGAGAAGAATATTGTGGGAAGCAGGTCATCTCCTCCTCAACGTCGCTGTCACTCAAAAAAGGAGGAGCCGAGCTTGATGGCATTGCAAGTCTGCTTGGTCCCTCTAATGTTGGTGTGTAGTCAGCAGCCTTGGTGGAGCGAAGGTTGGTACCACCGATGCAGCGGACTGTGGTCATTAACATAAGAACATAAGAATGGCCATACTGGGTCAGACCAAAGGTCCATCGAGCCCAGCATCCCATCTGCCGACGGTGGCCAATGCCAGGTGCCCCAGAGAAGGAGAACAGAAGACAATGATCAAGTGATTTATCTCCTGCCATCCATCTCCTGCCCTTGTTATGAAGGCTAGGGCACCATACTTTATCCCTGGCTAATAGCCATTTATGGACCTAACCTGCAAAAATTTATCAAGCTCTTTTTTAAACCCTAATAGAGTCCTGGCCTTCACAGCCTCCTCGGGCAAGGAGTTCCACAGGTTGATTGTGCGCTGTGTGAAGAAAAATTTCCTTTTATTAGTTTTGAACCTACTACCCATCAATTTCATTTGGTGTCCCCTAGTTCTTGTATTATGGGAAAAGGTAAATAATTTTTCTATAATCACTTTCTCCACACCATTCATGATTTTATATACCTCTATCATATCGCCCCTCAATCGCCTTTTTTCCAAACTGAAAAGTCCCAGTCTCTCTAGCCTCTCCCCATATGGGACCCTTTCCAAGCCCCTAATCATCTTAGTCGCCCTTTTCTGAACCTTTTCTAATGCCAATATATCTTTTTTGAGGTGAGGAGACCACATCTGCACGCAGTACTCGAGATGTGGGCGTACCATAGTTTTATATAGGGGAAGTATGATATCTTTTGTCTTATTATCTATCCCTTTTTTAATAATTCCTAACATCCTATTTGCCTTACTAACTGCCACTGCACACTGCGTGGATGTCTTCATAGAACTATCCACTATAACTCCAAGATCCCTTTCCTGATCTGTCGTAGCTAAATTTGACCCCATCATGTAGTACGTGTAATTTGGGTTATTTTTTCCAACATGCATTACCTTACACTTACCCACATTAAATTTCATTTGCCATTTTGCTGCCCAATCACTCAGTTTGCTGAGATCTTTTTGTAGTTCTTCACAATCCCTTTTGCTTTTGACTGTCCTGAACAACTTTGTGTCATCTGCAAACTTGGCCACCTCACTGCTTACCTCATTTTCTAGATCATTGATGAACAAGTTGAACAGGATTGGTCCCAGTACTGACCCCTAGGGAACACCACTAGTTACCCTCCTCCATTGTGAAAATTTACCATTTATTCCCGCCCTTTGTTTTCTGTCTTTTAACCAATTCTTGATCCATGAAAGGACCTTTCCTCCTATCCCATGACCACCTAATTTACGTAAAAGCCTTTGGTGTGGGACCGTGTCAAAGGCTTTCTGGAAATCTAGGTATATTATATCCACTGGGTGCCCCTTGTCCGCATGTTTATTAACCCCTTCAAAGAATTCTAACAGATTAGTTAGACACGACTTCCCTCTGCAGAAACCATGCTGACTTTTGCCCAACAATTCGTGCTCTTCTATGTGCCTTGCAATTTTACTCTTTACTAGTGTTTCTACTAATTTGCCTGGTACTGATGTTAAACTTATCGGTCTATAATTGCCAGGATCTCCTCTAGAGCCTTTTTTAAATATTGGTGTTATATTGGCCATCTTCCAGTCATTTGGTACCAAAGTGGATTTAAAGGATAGGTTACAAACCACTGTTAATAACTCCGCAATTTCACATTTGAGTTCTTTCAGAACCCTTGGGTGAATGCCGTCTGGTCCCGGAGACTTGTTACTATTCAGCTTATCAATTAATTCCATAACCTCCTCTAATGTCACTTCAATCTGAGTGAGTTCCTCAGATTTGTCACCTAAAAAGGCTGGCTCAGATTTAGGAACCTCTGTAACATCCTCAGCCGTGAAGACTGAAGCAAAGAAATCATTTAATCGCTCCGCAATGGCACTGTCTTCCTTGATCGCTCCTTTTATATCTTTATCATCCAAGGGCCCCACTGCTTTTTTAGCGGGCTTCCTGCTTCTAATGTATTTAAAAAACATTTTACTATCATTTTTTGAATTTTTGGCTAGCTGTTCCTCAAACTCTTTTTTGGCTTTTCTTACTACATTATGACACTTAATTTGGGAGTGTTTATGTTCCTTTCTATTTTCCTCACTAGGATTTGACTTCCACTTTTTAAAAGCTGCCCTTTTCTCTCTCACTGCCTTTTTAACATGGCTGTTTAGCCATGGTGGTTCTTTGTTAGGTCTCTTACTGTGTTTTTTTATTTGGGGTATACATTTAAGTTGGGCCTCTAGTATGGTGTCTTTAAACAGTTCCCATGCAGCTTCCAGGGATTTTAGTTTAATTACTCTCCCTTTTAGTTTCTGTTTAACTAGCTTCCTCATTTTAGTGTAATTCCCCTTTTTGAAATTAAATGCCAGAGTGTTTGACCGCTGCGGTGTTCTTCCCAACACAGGAATATTAAAAGTTATTATATTGTGGTCACTATTTCCAAGCGGTCCAGTAACAGTTACCTCTTGGACCAGATCCTGCGTTCCAGTCAAGACTAGGTCGAGAATCGACTCTCCCCTTGTGGGTTCCTGTACTAGCTGCTCCAAGAAGCAGTCATTTAAGGCATCAAGAAATTTAATCTCCGAATCCCGTCCTGAGGTGACATGCACCCAGTCAATATGGGGATAATTGAAATCTCCTATTATTACTGTGTTTTTTATTTTGGTAGCCTCTCTAATCTCCCTTATCATTTCAGCATCACTATCACTGTCCTGGTTAGGTGGTCGGTAATATATTCCTAATGCCATATTCATATTAGAGGAATGAATTGTTATCCATAATGATTCTATGGAACATTTTGATTCCTTTAGGATTTTTACTTCATTTGATTCTATATTATCCTTCACATATAGTACCACTCCGCCACCCACACGACCTGTTCTGTCTTTCCGATATAATTTATATCCCGGTATGATAGTGTCCCACTGATTGTCCTCATTCCACCATGTTTCTGAGATGCCTATTATGTCAACTTCCTCCTTTGATATGAGGTACTCCAGTTCACCCATCTTATTAGACAGACTCCTAGCATTAGTGTAAAAGCATGTTAGAAAACTACCACTATTTATATGTCCGCCTTTCACAGACACATTGGATTTTTTTATGCACGATTGTTTCACATCTGATCTTGCCCATATATTATTTCCCACGTTCCCTATCTGACTAACTTTTAGGGAATCCCTATCTATGGAGCCTCGTGTAAGAGAAGTCTCCGTCCGATCCAGGTGCTCCCCCGCACCAATCGGCTTTCCCCCACCTCTTAGTTTAAAAACTGCTCTACGACCTTTTTAATGTTTAATGCCAGCAGTCTGGATCCACCTTGATTTAGGTGGAGCCCATCATTCCTGTATAGGCTCCCCCTACCCCAAAAGTGTCCCCAGTTCCTAATAAATCTAAACCCCTCTTCCCTGCACCATCGTCTCATCCACACATTGAGACTCTGAAGTTCTGCCTGTCTATCTGGCCCTGCGCGTGGAACTGGAAGCATTTCAGAGAATGCCACCAAAGATGTTCTGGATTTCAGTCTCTTTCCTAGTAACCTAAATTTGGCCTCCAGAACATCTCTTCCACCCTTCCCTATGTCATTGGTACCAACATGTACCATGACGACCAGCTCCTCCCCAGCACTGCCCATAAGTCTGTCTAGATGCCTCGAGAGATCCGCAACCTTCGCACCAGGCAGGCAAGTAACCATACAGTTCTCCCGGTCATCACAAACCCAACTATCTATATTTCTAATGATCGAATCCCCCACTACTAAAACCTGCTTCTTCCTAACAGCTGGAGCTCCCTCCCCCAGAGAAGTATCCTCGGCACGAGAGGATACAACATCACCCTCTGGAAGGAGGGTCCCAACTATGGGATGGTTTCCCTCTGCTCCCATTGACTGCTCTCCTTCCCTGAGCCTTTCATCCTCCGTAACAGCATCAGGACTGTCAGATTGGAGGTGGGACAGCCCTACTATGTCCCGGAAAGTCTCATCCACAAACACCTCTGCCTTCCTTAGCTCCTCCAGTTCAGCCACCCTGGCCTCCAAAGCACGCACTCGGTCTCTGAGGGCCAGGAGCTCCTTGCATCGAGCGCACACTACGCCACCCACCCACAGGGTAGGTAGTCATACATACTGCACTCGACACAATAAACAGGATAGCCCCCACTCTGCTGCTGGGCTTCTGCCTCCATTTCCTACTCTAATTATATATGAGGGTTAATTAAATGTTTCAGATAGAGGTTGTTATAAAGGATTTAGTTTAAGGGCAATAGAAGTCACTGGCTCCCCCCAAGCTCCCCCTCTAAACTCCCCTCTCAAAACTCCCTCCTGTTAGCACTCACCCTGTCCGCGAGCACCCGGTCGCAAAGCTCCCTGGTCGCTTACCAGCAGGGTTTAAGTGCTCGGCCTCCCTGATAGCTCCTCCCTCTGCCTACAGCTCAGCCAATCAGCACACGGTGTTTCAATTCAAACCTAATCAGCTTCCAACTGCCTGCCTGCCTGCCTGCCTGAGCACACGGCCTTTCAAACAAACAAACAAACACACTCAGCTCAGCACTCCAAACGCTCCAAACAAACAAAACAAACTCCAAACAAACAAACTCCAAACAAACACACACAAGCCCAAAACCTCCAAATATAAGCAGCCACTTACCCCAAGGTGCTTTAGTTTGCTCCTTCCTTCTCCTCCTCCAGGAGAGCCTCTCAAAACTCCCTCCTGTTAGCACTCACCCTGTTCGCGATACCATTGTGATACCATGTCTCCCCATGGCCTCGATGTAGTCAGTACTGGGGAAATTTTGGTACTTGCAGCCAGTATGAACTTTGTTGGTGTCTGTACCGGCAGCTCCCATCAGCCCTTCACCACACTGTGATGCAGTGGTTTGGGGATCAGTTTTGTTGGTGCTGATGTCGGTACCGATGGCACAGTGGCAGTCTTCTTTGGTTTGGGTATCAAGACCACAGGGCATGTGTCTTTAGATAAACCTCAGGGTTTATCTGTACCAGATTTCCTGGCACCTGCGCATCCCTGGAAGCCTGTACCTTGAGTGAGAAAGGCTTGTGTTGAGGGGATAATCTCTTCAGTAGCCTATCCGACAAGGGTGAAGTGTGCTTTTTCTTGGCTGTAGCCTCCCTCAGTGAGGCTGGTCCTTGGTTGGAAGCCGCTGTTGGGGAAGTCCAGGTTGGAGTGGCCTGGGGTGCCGGTTCCAAAGCTGGCCTATCTTCTGCATAGCAAGGAGCTTGAACAATAGCTCCTGTGCTTTCAAGGACCTCAATGAGAGTGTCTTACAATCATGGCAGGTTTTGACAAGTGGCCCTGGCACCAAATACACTGGGCATGCCCATCAGAGATGGGAATAGACATTCTGCATGTCAGGCGCTGTTTGCATCCTGGCAAGCCTGGCATGCCTACTCTATTCTAACAACAATGAATTAGAGAATTTTTTTAAAAAAATAACGAACAATTAACTGGGGAGGGGGGGAAGAAACGGTGAATAGAAATAGGATCTAAACTAAGACTAATTACTACTATAAGTACACAATCGAAGATCTAACATGGAGCACTGCTGTGTTCCAACCAAACAGTGTGGTTGAGAAGGAACTGAGAGCTGGTTGATGTCATGCGCGTGCGCGTTGGCACATTCGCTATGGCGTGGGCAGTGCCGCACGTGTGCACCAGCACTTGGGGGTTACTGCTGCTAAAAAGTTCTGATTTTAAGTGCAGGAGCACCACGACACCTATAGTGAAGCATCCACAGGGACACTCCTTGAAGAAGAACAATCACTTTTGGTCTCTATTCTATCGCTTCTCTTTCCATGGCTTCAGTCCAGACCAGGGCAATAGTTTCTCTGTCCACCACAAAATATAATATGGAGTCTGCTGATAGCAGCTACCAAAAACAAAAGCAGGAGATATACACAGTTATAAGACTACTATTATACATGAAGCTCAAGTAGATGTTACTTCCTGGATTGATTCAGGATGGGTTGAGGGAAGCAGATCCACTGGGAAGAAAAAAATTGTAAGATCTTTTTTGCTTTTCACAGTTTACCAGTTTCCTATTCTCTTCATCCTTTGCCTCAGACAATAATCCTAAATGTGAAATACGCAAGAGTAGGTTGGTGCTGCCCTAGAATGTTCACTATAAAATCATTTCTTCAGTGCTGAACCACGAATCCCTTTGCTTTCAGGTATCATTTGCACCTGAATATTTGTGTGTTAGGTAATAGAATCATAATTCACATGTAGAGATCTTTAGTGCTTTACAAACAGTAATTCCTTAGAATCACACCAGCCTCCACTGAAGTGTCACCACATCTGGGGTGGAGCTGTTTAACAACGTACAGCACTACTAAATAACCATTTAGGTCACGGACTGAAGAATATTGTTGCCAGTTAACATTGCAGAGAAAATATAGCAAGACAGTCCACAATTAATAAACCTGAAATTTGGTCAGAACATCACCACTAAATAAGACTAAAACCAGGAAAGATTCTGGTTTCACAAAACATCTTTGTCGGAGTTTTGATTTTGTGTAACCACCACCATGCGGATTTGAACCTGGGACCTCTGGAGCAGAGTATAGGAGCCTCTACCCTCTGAACTAAAAGCCAGCTGGCTCCTAGCCTGTGCTGTAGAGGTCTCTTGGTCTTACTTGGTGCTGTGGTCTAGGTACCACGCGCATTGCTCAATAACCACACTAGGTGTGTGGGTTACATTTGCACAGCCAAAATCTGACATGGTTCAGATCTGGGTCCCAATTTATCATAATCTCCACAAAGTGTAAGCAGGGAGATGGATGGATATATGACACCAGTTTGAGTCCATATGACATTAACACCCCGTTTCTGATTTAAAAAAAGGAACATGGGATCTTTAAGGAGCATGAAGGATCAGGGCGTTGGTTTTATAGCTCATCTAGACAACAGCAACTAAAGCCACACAAGGCACCGGTTCAGGACTAACTATGGATATATCTAAACAGCATGACTGCAGCTTCTGCAGACATACCGGAGCTAGCCTTAGTCTAGCAAGCTCAGATATCAGAGCTGTGTAGCTAGGGCAGAAGGTGCTCCAGTGCGAGCTGTATCCATCTGCCAGGTACCCCGGGTAATCTCTCACAGGGCCGGCCCATACTTATGCAGCTTCACTGATCTGGTACCTGAGCTAGATAAAAGCTAGCTTGGGCATGTCTATTCAACTACACTCCCATGCCACGATTGCAGTATAGAAATTCTCAGAAGGCACAGTGTCTATGAATCATCAGTCCATTTCCTGCAACACTTCCATGTTGCTTGGAGGTTTCTCAAAGGCATGACTTGCCAAGACTCATAACCCTAATATATTAATATGGTGTCTATAGATTCCTGGCTTTGGCACCTTAGTGAGGCTGATTGTTTTCTTGGCTTGCCCCCAAGTTCTTATTAACTCTTGGTTCATTTCTGTTCTCTTGAAAAATTAACTCAACCTTCCAGCTCCACTGGCAAAGGAAACATTAAAAATGGAGCAACAGGACAAAGGTAAACAAAGTATAAACCCAAATATTGTGATGGTTGCAGCTCTTCTAATCAAATAGGTTCTATGCCTATATCTGCCATAATCGTTTGAGGATCTCAACCAGCAGGTGTAGGATGGAACAAGGTGAGGAGACTATCAATCCATCCTTATTTGCATGGACAACCTCTTTATTAAAGGCCTACCCCTGTATCTGCAATGGCCTGTCTCTCAGGCCTGGTCTATACTAGGCCAGGAAGATCAGCTGAAAGTACGCAACTCCAACTACGCATTTTGCATAGTTGGAGTTAGCTTACCATAAGCCAAGCCTAGGTGGCATCCACACAGTGGTAGGCCGATGGGAGCAAACACTCCCATCAGCTTCCCTTACTCCTCACAAAAGGAAGAATACTGGACGCCAGCGGGGGCTGCCCTCAGCATTTGATTTACAGGTCTATACTAGACCTGCTAAATTGAATGGCAGAAGATTGACCTCCAGAGCATCAATTCTCTGGTAAGTATAGATGTGCCCTTACTGTGCTCCACACACCTGCGAGAGCTATGACTTTTCTAAGAACCGGAAGCTGTGACCTGGATGAAACCAACCTAGCAGTATAATACATACTCCATTGGTACAAAGGATGATATGGTCAGAGGGTTTGTAGGAGTAAACTTATTGTGTTGCCCTTTGCCTAAGCTAGTGGTCACCTTATGAAGATTCCAAAAGCTCTCTGAAGAGGGAAAGCCTCCTGTGATGGGGTAGACAAAGCCGACCTCCCCACTGGAGGCCTTTCAACACCCTGTCCGGAGCAGTGGAAAGGTCCTCTGAGCAGGGTAGAGGGGCAGCCTGCACTGCAGCCAATCAGAATGTGGCAGGCTGCTATATAAGGAGCTACTAGCTAAGGCCCATCAGTTCCTTCCTGGAGCTCAACCCAGGCAGACCTCTGGGCTGATTGGGACAACCAGAACCTTGGACAGCTCCGAGTGGGCAGCGGACTCTTATAGCTAAGCGGAGCTAGATGCTGCGGCTCAAGGCTAACCAGGGACAACTCTACAGAACCCGGATAGGGGAACTCTGCAGCAAGGCCCTAGAGAAGGGCTGGATCAAACGGCATCCCGGGGTAGTGGCCCAGGGATGCAACCATACCTATGACTTTGAAACTCAGCAGGTATCTGCTACATATAGGGTCCCTGGGCTGGGACCCAGAAAAGTGGGCAGGCCTGGGTTCCCCCCCCCCGGCCTCAACCTCCTGCAAACCACACCCGAGCGAGGGGGTAAAAGAGGAGGCCTGAACTTTGGCCATGGACTGGACTTTGACTTGCCCACAGACAGGCAAGTTAAATATTGCGAGACCCCTTCAGCCACCAAGGGGCGCTTGCACTCAGGACTCAACTTGTTACACAGCCCAAAAATAAATTGAAAAGACATTTCTAAAGAAAGCTTTTCTAGTCACTTCCCTCCTTTAAAGCTGAAAGTTTGTCAATGAATAAGGTAGCAAGGCACAAACACACCTACCTCCACATTGTAAATATACCTATGGCATCAGTTCATTGTTAAATACAGTGACCTTTAGGCCCTCCTGTGGCTATGCATTAACCCCACAAATCCAATATTTTGGAATGCAACGCCACTGCAGAAGACAAACTGATCTGTAGACAACACAGATTTATTAAAGGGTGCCTTTCCTTTTCCACCTATGTTGAGAGGGACACAGATTTATACTTCAATCATATACATCTACCTACCTACACTTTATCTGATTCATGGTGCATCAAGAAAATCTAAGTCAGGAATACACACAAATGCACGTGCGCCTGCCCACACATACTTTCCTTGTACCTTCCACAGTGAGGAAATAAACAGCCTCACCCCGAAAGTGCCTCGGACCAAATCGGATATGTAAATGTGTAAACACTCTGTCTAGACTGCCACTTCAGAGAGTGGAAAATGTGCTACTAAAGATTCCAGTCAGCTGCTGACACTCTGCATTCTTCCACAGAGTTTAGCACTAGAACAGGAAGGGGAAAGCACTTAAAGGAGCTGATATAACCGAACACATCAGCAATTACACTTCAGTTGAAGGAAAATAACATGTAAATCCTCACAATGACCCATAACCCTAAACATTGCTTAGTTAAAGATTCATTTTTATAAGACAATATTTCCTGCATTTATTTGCAAGATTCCCAGAAGCTGGTAACAGAAGATAGTCACTGCTGCTCAAAATAGAGGAGAATTTCCAAAGTACACCACACACACCAATAAAATCATCTGGTAATTTAAAAGAGAGAACTTTCATAACACCTTCAAGAATTTCCTTAAAATTTGCCTATATTTGACTAGTAGTTGGACCCTGAAGCATCTGACAGGGTCTGGCCTTAGAAGTAAACAATGTTTCACTGCCTTCTGCCCTCCCACAGGCTGGGAAAGACTCTAAAACAGCCACATTATTGTTCTTGGAAAGGCCACTCAAAGCTAGAAGAATGCCTGGAACCTCATTTATTTCTCAAAAATGAACTGTAACATGAGTTGTGGGGGCTCAGCATCTCTTACAATCTGTCCCCAAAGTAATCCTTCCTCACTTGCTTGAAATTTTCAGAGAATGTAACTGAGAACTGCTTGCATAGAGTTGGAAGAATTCTGGGCTTCCATCGTCACTTGTAGATTTGTCAGTCCTTCCCCATGTGACAAGAAGAGTATGCATTCCTGTTGGCAATTTCCCTTTCATGTGAAATCCTAGTTCTTCCATTTTGTCAGTGAAAACCCTATGTCCATCTATAGGTGCTGGAACTAGAGATGTAGGGAGTGAGGGGGAGGGTGCCGCAGCACCTCCTGGCTTTAATTGGCTTCCATTATGTAAGTGGTTTACAGTTTGGTTCAATGGCTCTCAGAACCCTCACTATACAAATAGCTCCAGTGTCCCTGGGTCCATCCCCAAATCTCTAAGGAGGAAGAGAATCTGTAATACCAAGCCTTCATCTCCAGGAAATTTCATCTCTGTCATGTCTTACAGCTTCAGTCACTGCTACAAGCTGATGGACAATGGCCCCAATTATCTCTGGAGGCCAGACTCCTTCCCTGTGCCTTTAAAGAGCTGAATTTATGTTTCTGAATTCTCAAAGGCAAGCAGCGTCCCTCAGCAGTGCCTCTCATCCAAGAGATACGGATGGAGGATAGAGCCACATATTTCATGACAGAACCCAATGATTTCTGCTATGTGCCAGTATTGAATCCTGCTAGAAGCGGGACATTCTGCAGCAGCATAAAATGCATGGGAAAATGCAAATGGAGAAGATTTATTGAATTAGAAATTACAAAATTGATTATTTTATTCATGTTTAATTCAATACTAACCTCTGAATATGAATGTATCCCTCCCCCCACACAAATTTAATGCTTTCATGCTAATGCAGAATTTCCAGTCAGCCAAAGAAACACACAGTGTTGTGAGTACTAGCAGCAAATTGGCTTATATGCCATGACAACTATCTACACATGAGATGTCTCTGGGTGGGCTGTCTGTCAAAGCCCCACGTCACATTTACTGGTTACTCTTGCCCTTTATGTGCACACTAGGGGAAAAGAGGAAAGATGGAGATACTTACGCAAAGCGTGCCATTCATCCTGGCGGATTGTCTTGGTAATGTTGTAGGTGAGGTTCCTGGGAATTGTTGCTGAGGAGTAGTGGTACTTGATGTATGTGCACTGATCAATTGCTCCTGTGATGGGCATAAAGAAAAATAAATAAAACATTGTTAAATAGCAGCAATGTCTTCTCCCCGTCACAGCTCTTTCCCACCAAAAATTAGAGTGAGAGCCATATTAACTCCTTGGGTAATACCACTGAATCTATCGGGATTGCTAGGACTGTCTTTGACTCCCTCGGGCTATCCCACTTACGGATAGGGAAAGCATACTTTTTTGCTCTGTCCTTCAATAATAAAAAGCATAACCTAGCAGATGCAAGATTATATATTAATTATGCAAAACAATGCTCACATGCAGGGCCATCCCAAGGGGGAAGTGGGGGGAGTCCTGAAGCAACCCAGTGCCCCTAGCACAGGGCCTGGGACAAAGCCCCCACCCCTGACCCACTGCAGATCCCACCCTGCCCCTTCCCCAAACTGCACCCCTGCTCCATCCCTGCCCTGCTCCCTTCCGCCCTCCTCCCAAGCAATAGTGGCAGGGGTTGCCCCTCCCCACACACTCACCACATGGGCAGTGGGAGCTGGAGAGGCCTGGCAGCCTGCTCCACTCCACTCCTCCTTGCCCCACCTGCTGCCCTCCTTGCCCATTGTGCACCACTTCTCTGCAGCAGCGGGAAGCAAAGCACCCTGGGGCCAGAGCTCTCTGCAGCCACAGAGAAGCTGAGTGCAGCAGGCTGGGAGAGGGCAGCATATAAGAGCGGCACAGAGCAGACTACCAGGCTGCTCCAGCTCCCCTGCCCGCATGGTGAGTGTGTGGGGAGGGGCAACCGCCGCTGCTGCCTCACACAAGGCCCCATAATCCCTTGGGTCCCTCCCATGCATAGAACCGTTGAGGCAGCCACCACAGGTCGCCCAAAGCACGGGGCTTTAGGAAGCCACCCTAATTCATCCTATGGGCAGGCTGGTTCTGCTCACAGGATTTTTCCCCCTGGCAAGAGGAAAGAGACAAAGAGACAGATGAAAGGTGACAGCCACTCAGCTTAATAGCTTCAGAGGGGTAGCCGAGTTAGTATGTAACAGGAAAAACTTAAAAGACAACTCAGCTTAATGTACCTCTGGCAGGTGCCCAGATACCATGGTGATGCACATGGTATAAGAACCAGAATAGAACAGAAGCAACATGCAGTTGACCAAAAACACCGACAGACTTCAAACTCAGACACGAACGTATCCTGCATTGTACTCCGTTCATCATGCAGCTGAGATTTCATCTGCAGTCTATGGAAGGCAGCTGTAGATGGTACTATTTTTTTTGTTCCATTTGATGATGGAGATACCAAATTTTCTTTTTATAGCCATTCCCCTCTTCCCACCATAATCCCCACTGCAAGTTTTGGTCTTCTGAGGAACCTCATCTCAGTGAAGGTAATGCCTATGGAAGCAGTGGATTTGCTTTAGCCACAGGCTCCCCATCACTGGTACATTAGCTAGTGTTTGCTTCTGGTCAGAAACATGTAGACTAGAGTGAGCCCTGCATCGATACAAAATTTCTATCCACATCTGCAAACAATGACACAGATACTCGCATCCACACCTGTGGATATGGATATCCATGGACATACAGCAGATAGGAGTTTGATGATGCAAAAATGGTTGCAATGCCAACAGGGTTTCCTAGCATCCCTATCAACCTTTCTTTCACCAGACCATTTGCTAAGAAATTGGGGTCTGATGAAAAGCCCACTAAACTCAACTTTCCTTTGACTTACATGAGCCTTAGATCAGGTCCTTACTAAGTAAGTAGGTATTTTCAGTGTCATGGACCATGCTCAATTCACCAAGAGGAGAAAAGACAGAAAGACTTTTCTAATGGTTGCTTCTCTGATGATACTCAACAGAGGATAGAGTGATACATTAAATAAAAAAAACAAACCATACACCAATAAAATAAAGGAGAAAATTATGCAACCCTATATGGGGGCAGGAAAGGAGCACCCACCATTAGTACCAACATAAAAGGCTTTAATACATGATGCCAAGAACCCTGAATTTCAGCTCCAGAAAATTAAAATCCTTTCACCATTTTCCTCTGGAAGTCTAGGTTTCTAGCTACTGCAGGTCATAAATGTTACTTGGCACAAACAATCCACCATGGATTCAGAGTGTGAATAGAACATTATGCAACCAAATTATTAGTTACAACCCAGACTGTTAGTATCTTCTGAAGTGACTGTAGCACAAACATTGGAGGTCCTCACTGTTTGCTTTTCTTAAGTGTTCTTCGCATTCTGCCTTTGACAGCAATTAGATTAGACAAAACCAAACATTATAGGGAAAAAAGGCAAAATATTTACATATGTATCCGCCTGCCCTGACAGCGTGATGGGCTTCTGTGTGTGCCTGCACCATCTGGGCACCGAATGTACGCCCAGAATGAAAGTTTCAAACCAAGAATAGTATTTTTTTAAAAGCTATCGTGGAAAGATCTTCAAAAAAAAAAATTGCAGTCTTCCTAGTGATAAACTTAACATCTTCATGCTAATTTGGAAAAGCTCTCTACCCGCTTTTGCTCAGCTACATTCATGGTTCAGAAGCTTTGACAGAAAGATGGAAATTGTTTATTTGTCTGGAAATAATCTTCATGTTATCAGATACCTATCCAGACAGAGGACTTGCCTAGAGCAGCTGCAAGGATCACAGATCCACAACGGGGAAAAAAAAAAAAAAAAAAAAAAGATAGTGTTCCATTTGTTAATGTTTTTAAAAGAATATAATCAGCCCTAATGGACTGTGCTAACTTCCTGTGAGAGGCATTGAGAATTAGTGGCTCTCAGCACCTTGCAGCATCAAACCCTAAGGCGAGAAAGAGACTACGACCTCAATTCAGGTGTCAATGGGATTTAAGCACATGCTTAACTGTTTTCATGAACTGGACTGTGTTCCTCAACAAAGGCCTGTGTTGGCAGTGGTAATTGTTTAACTAAGATATACAGCATTTAGAAGAAATAAAATATGTCAGTAGTTAAGTGAGCACAATACCAATTCCTCCTATGCCTACAGAATTTAAAATACTACAGTAAATTTAGTTCAGAATATGTCAGAACCTGTGTTTCCTGTAAGCTGAGCTCATGGGCAGCCACCCAAGAGAGATTCAAATGCCACCCAGCTAATTTGCAGAGTGCCCATAGTGCCCACAGACAGCAGCATGTGTTTCTATTGGTGGTGCACATCTGCACATGCCTCAGTGCACATAATATTTATTCCATGCATGGATGGAAAAAAAGAGAGGGAACAGTGGTCAGAGCCACATTTAATTGACTGCCCAACACACCAGAATTATTTCAGATATACAACACTAACAACTGATACAACACACTCCCTGTGGACATGTATGTGCTACTCGGTGACTGCCTTCTACTGACCACCATTCTCAGTTGTTTGCAGTGTTATAGCCATGTTGGTCCCAGGATATTAGAGAGACAAGATGAGTGAGGCAGTTTCTTTGACTGCATCAACGTCTGTTGGTGAGAATGAGAAGCTTTCAAACTACACAGATCTCTTCTTCAGGTCTGACAGACAGGGGATATGAGCTGTAATAAGGTACACTCAAGCTTGGTCAAATGTATAAAAAGTTTTCTGTAGCCAGAGACAAGCTCACATGAGCAGGCAAGGTCAGAGCGCCAAAGTGTCAATCTCAGGAACACCCCGGCAGTCAATGGAACTGCACTGATATGAAACCAGGGAGGAGTGTCCCTAAAGTTCCAAAAGGGTTTCCTTTGTCCAGGTCTCTAAACACAGTCAACAAGTTGATCACTTGTGATACCAGGTTTAAGTACTTCACAAGAGAGATTGTGCCTTTCACCCCCAGAGAGGGTCTAGCTCAGGGGTCTGCAAACTATGGCTCACAAGCCAAATATGGCTCACTGGGGAGCCAGGTATGGCATTTTTGAAGCTTGAGCCCAGCCCCCCCTCACTACTCCCACAGCAGGCCTGGGCAAAACAATCCGGCCCACAGACACAGCAGAGAGCCCCCAGGCAGCCTCCCCTGCTTGCTCTGTCCCCGCATGCTGCTCAGAAAAGCGGCTGCGGGGCTGTTTGTGTTTCATAAACTGAGAGCCGGGAGGGGAAGGGGAAGTGGTTCTTCATGGCTGCTCCCACCCCCAGCACAATCCCATTGGCCAGTTTCTGGCAAATGGAAGCTTCCTGTTTCAAGAACAGACAGCGCACAAAGGACCAATCCCCCCTCCCCTCAGGCTCTGATTCACACAGCACATGGCCCTAAAGCCTGGGGGGGCGGGGGGGGGGACAGGGCAGGCTCCTGAGAAACGCACTGGGCTGGAGTCTCACTGGTAAGTCTCCCAGCTAGAGCCTACCTCTAGCACCCCACCCCCTCCTTTTCCCCCAGCCCTCTGCCTCTCTACCTCACATAGCCCAAACCCTCTGCCCACTCCTGAGCCCATACCTCCTCCCAGACCCTGCACCCCAATCCTCTGCTCCAGATCACAATCCCCTCTTACCCTAGTCAAAAGCCAAACCCTTCACTGTAATCCTCTGCCCTAGGTCACAATTCAAGCTCCTGTGCCCCAATCCCATGCCACTCAAACTCAGTGGCCCCCAACCCAAAAAAAAGTTCCCCACCCCTGCCATAAATAAAGACAACGTTGAAACCTTGTGTGTTGGACATAATATTTTACTTAATTTAAGAATGAAGCCTGGCCAACAAGCCCCCACTTGGGGCTCAGCCCCCAGCTGACCACAGCATCATAACATCCCTGCACCCCCACACACACACCAACCCTGAGCCCTTCATATACCAGAACCCCCTACCCCAAGCCCCTCACACTCCCATATCCTCATATTCCAGCACCCCCACATCCCCAGCCTCCTACCATAAGACTCCTGCACCCTCCACACACAACCCTGTGCACTGAGCCCCTCATACACCCCTGCCCTCAGCCCCTTATACACCCCAACCCAGATGCCTGCACTCCCACATCCCCAGTCCCCTGCCATAACACTTCTGCACACCCCCACACCCTCAACTTGTGGCCTGAGTCCATTATACACCAAAACCCCCTTCCCTGAGCCCCTCATATACCCCAACCCAGACTCCTTCACCCCCACATCCCCACCCTCCTGCCATAAGATTGACAGAAGACAGACTGAATGCAGGCATGAAGTTGGATTTGACCAGTTATGATGTAAACTTCAAAGAAATGCGCAAAAAGATGCAGCAGCAGAAGTCCCATTCTATAAAGTCTATGAGTAAGTTTCATTTATGCTATCAATCAATCATTATGTTAATTATCAATAATATTAAACGGTATTTTCATTCATGCAAATGGGCATTCTTATACAGCTCTTTGTTGACCACTTGTTCTGAATGTTGATGAAGTTTGGCTCTGGTTTGAAAAGGTTGCCAACTCCTGGTCTAGCTCATAGTGCGAACTACCAAGTCCTCTGAGCACCACCATCCTCTAGTGCCCTGGGAGGATGACTTTCACCATAATTGGGCCCAGAACTACATCCCTCATGAAAGACTTCCTGAAAATCCTTGCACTGTCATCTAACTGTGGCTTTTCTTTTCAGAGAGAAAAGAGACTTACCCCTCTTCTTTCCCTCTACCGAGTTCGGCATCTCCAGCCCATCACATTGATGCACAAAGATTTAATACTGCTACAGCTCATGCAGATTCACATTCAGGTCAAGTGGCTGGGCCAGGGCTGGATTTACAGCCTAGGTCACCTGCCAACTGTCTGGAATCCTGGTGGGGAGGTGTGCAAGTACTGGGCCTGGCATGCTATTTTTGTGGTTAGCGACAAAAGGGAAAATAGGATGTTTGAATGTGGATTCCTTTTTCACTAACCTCTTAGAATGTTCTGGATCTTCGTACGATCTCATGGAACCTTCCAGACTTTCTGACAACTACATTTACCTTGAACCTCCTAGAATGCTATCAGCCATGTCTTTGTGGGGATGCAATGGGGCCAGGAGGGATGTGGGGGGGAGGGGGGGTGAAATAATGCCACTCAGGTAGTAAAAGAGTGAAGTGAGGCCCAGCTGCAATATTATGAACCTTGTTTTACTAATCAGCATACTATATACACACAACACACAGAAGAAATCAAAGAGGTGCTCTCAACACTAGAGACTCATAACAAAAACAAGCTTCCACGTCCTCTTGGCTGTACTTTACAAAAACCCAACAAGCCACTTACAATGCTCATTTCGCTTCCCTACAGAAGGAAAAGAAAAAGAAAAACAAACAAAACCAAGCTGTTTCAACTCTGGGACCCTCAACTCACCTAACAACAGTGTCAACCTATCCAATCACACTCTTAGCCCAGCAGAAGAATCTTCCCTATCTTAGGGACTCACTTTCTGCTCCACCACCCCCACAAATATGATTCAGCTTTGTGGCGATCTAGAAGCCTATTTTCCCTGCCTCCAGCTTAAGAAATATTTCCAAAACACCGCTGAAAACCGCACTGATCCTCCTTAGGATCCCCCTGCCAACCCCACGAGAGGAAGACCTCTATTGGACCCCTCCTGATAGTCATAACGAGAGAGTCTTGAATTCTACATTGATTGCTTCCGCAAATGTGCATGGGTAGACCTCATTAACAACCAGCAACATGTGACATATAACCTCAGCCATGCAGAATGCATTTGTATCCACAGCCTCAAAAACAATTCTGACATTATAATCGAAGAGACTGATGAATGGGGTGCGATAGTCAATATGAACAGAACAGATTATCAACAGAAGGCTGCCAGACAACTCACCAACACCAAATTCTACAGGCTTCTTTCCTCTGATACCACTAAAGAATACCAAAAAACTAGACCATCTGCTCATGAAACTCCCTGCTACAACTCAGGACCAAATGTATACAAACGCATACCCCAATCCCTGACCAAGAGTTTCTGTCAGCTACCCAAGATCCACAAACATGGAAATCCCAGACATCCCATCATCTCAGGCACTGGCACATTTACAGCAGGATTATCTGGTTATGTTGACTCTCTTCTCAGACCCTGTGCTACCAGTACTCCTACCTACCTTTGCAACACCATGACTTCCTGAGTAAACTACAAAACATCAGTAATCTTCCTGAAAACACCATCCTCTAGAAGCTCTTTACACCAACATTCCACACGATAACAGATTACTGGCCATCAGGAACACCATCCCTGATGACACCACCGCGCACCTGGTAACTGAGCTTTGTGATTTTGTCCTCAAAACACAACTATTTCCAATTTGGAGACAATTTATATCTTCAAGTCAGTGGCACAGCAGTGGGAACCCGCATGGCCCCACAATATGCCAACATCTTTATGGCTGACCTCGAACAAGTTTTCCTCAGCTCTCGCCCCCCCAACACCCTTACACTACTTACACTACACTGATGACATCTTCATCATATGGACCCACAGGAAGGAGACCCTCAAAGAATTCCACCGGGATCTCGACAACTTCCACTCCAGCATCAACCATAGCCTGAACCAGTCCACACAAGAGATCCACTTCCTTAACACTACCGTACACATTTCCACCACTTTATACCAGAAACCTATTGACTGTTATACTTACCTACATGCCTCTAGTTTTCATCCAGGACACGTTTCCCAATCAATTGTTTACAGTCACACCTAAAATACAACCAGATTTGCTCCAAGCCCACAGACACAGAAACACTACAAGATCTCCATCAGGAATTCCTAAAACTTAAATACTCACCCAGGGAAGCGAAAAAACAGGATTGACAGAGCCCAACTAGTACCCAGGCATCAGCTGCTTCAAGATAGGCCCAGAAAACAAAACAGAGCACCACTAGTCACCACTTACAGCCCCCAATTTAAACCCCTCCAATGCGTGATTAACAATCTACAACCTATCCTGGAAAATGATCTCTTACTCTCACTGGCCTTGGGTGACAGGCCAATCCTCGTCTACAAACAACCCCAAACCTCAAACAAATTCTTTCCAGCAATCACGCATCACACCTCAATCATGCTCACCCAGGAACCCACCCCTGCAATCAACTCCGGTGCCAACTTTGTCCACACATCTACACAACCCACATCATCACAGGACCTAACCCACCACATCAGAGGCTCATACAACTGCACATCCACTAATGTGATATATACCATCAAGTGCCAGCAGTGCCCCCCTGCCATGTATATTGGCCAAACTGGACAGTCTCTATGACAAAGGATTAATGGACACAAATCAGATATTTGAAATGACAACACACAGAAACCTGTTGAACATTTTAACTTGCCTGGACACTTGTTAACAGATATAAAGTGGCTATCATCTTATCAAGTAATTTCAGGAACCAGCTAGAGAGTGAGTCTGCGGAACTGGCCTTCATATGCAAATTTGACACATTCACCCAAGGAATGAACAAAGACACATCTTGGATGGGCTGTTATATTCTACACCCAAATGACATCAAAAGCTAACTATCAGGCACTTACAGCCCACTTTATTAGCCTCATTTAGAATGGACACTTTAATTGACCTTTAAAAAGAGGTTTTTTCCCCTCTGCCTCTTCTCTTTTTCTGCTATATATTTTTACCCGTAGGTCACTTACTCCATATTTGTCATCTGAAAAAGTGGGTTGTGCCCACAAAAACTCATGATATTATCTACAGATTTTGGTTAGTCTCTAAGATGCGACAGGACCATTTGTTGTTTTTTAATTACAGACTAACACAGCTACTTTGAGACTTGTTTTACTATGTAATTGTGAAAGTGTACTTGCACTTTAAGACTTCAAGAGTGTAAGTAGTGACTAATAAAGGACATATTTAATGAGATGCCAGAGATATCTATCAAACTCCTATCTGCACAATACTGTAAAAGATACTATTACTTCTTTTGCCATGCTTAACATGTAATGTTTGATGGCTTGATGTTAGTACAATTCAGTTGTTTCTAAAATTAAGATTCCTACAAGCTTAGGAGAAAATGTTTTGCTTATATATGAAGTAAATAGATACAGATTTACAGGTCCTAGCATGCACATTTATTGTCTCATATGACAGGGATAAACCATGCATACAAATCATGCATCAAAGTTGTCAAATGGGGTACAAATGCAATAAAAGAGAAGGTCTTGGAAAGTTTAAGAAATGGTGGGAGGGGGAGGTCCTTGCCTGGGGTGCCATTTGGCCTAGGGCCAGCCCTGACTAGGCCAATATTTGTGGGGAAAAAACCATACTGCGTTTTCTTTTTTACAATGACCGTAAAAATCTACCAAGGAGAGAGGCAGTAAAGAACAGTGTTGACGCAGATTAGTAGGGATGCTCACACTGCTGTTGTCCATGCTGCACAGGGGTCTAAGAGACATGCTGGGCCCTTTGGCAAGGGAAGGAGAACTGACTGTCTGGCTTTGCACTCCCAGAAAGAGCAGGGCCTCAAGCAGAAAGAGCAGACAGGACTGGGATCAGCCAGCCCTCAGCACTGCTTGGAACTCACCATGCTGCCCCCCATCCCCAGCCAGCCCTCCAAGCCACCCGGGGCACACCATGGGGTACTCCTGCGGTGATTTAAGGGGCTCAGGACTCCAGCTGCTGCCAACCCTGGGATAGCAGCAGTGGTGTCCAGGAGCCCTGGGCTCTTTTGAATCACCAGGCCCCAGGGCAACTGCTCCCTTTCCACCCCGCCCTATAAGCAGGCTGGCCATGCTCAACCTGTTCTTTGGATGGATACTTTCAGTCTCCAAGGCTCTCTAACAAGTATCTTTCCTTAGCACTAAATTGGCTGATCATTTTTAGAAGGGGGAAAAATGGGCATATTTGAACATTGTGCAACTAACGCAAGAAATAATCTGTCCCCTTGGCCACTCTGATAAATGACACATAGGTTTTGACATCAGTCTTGATATTTTTGTCTCCAAAGTGCCCAGAGGACTCTGACCAGAGTGGCCAAGTTGACTTTTCCAGAAGTAGTTTCAGAGATATTAAGGCCAGAAGGGATCTAATGATCATCTAGTCTGACTTCCTATGTAGCACAGGCCTCATCTTTGTTGTCTCATGGTGGCACGACTGAAGGTGCTGCTCCAGAAAAAGACCTCTCAAGGTAGTCAGGAACATCAAGGAAAACCTTAGTTTGCACCGACGGCACTGATGCCACATTGATCCTAGCTGTGATAGATCAGGGCTGTAGCAGGGAAGGATGTTGTTTTTACGGTGACAATAACTGAATTCTCCCAGGCCCACTGGATGACACCCCTTTGTCCTCCACTTTCAGGGCACCATGTTAGTTAGTAAGGGGGTTATTTTGGAACTCTTAATGGCTTTGCTTCACAATCCAAAAGGCTTAGTGTTAACAACACAGGAACTCCTCCCCCCCCCCCCACACCCTCTTCTGATGAGCTGCCATCCTTGAGAATAAGGGGCCAAGAATCCTACATGGCAGCTTTGCTGAGAGCTCTATCAGCAGGCTTAATTTGTTCTGGATTAAATTTGACAAGAACAATCTAAACTTCACAACAGATTTAGCCTAGAGCACGGACCTGACAAACTCCACAGAACATCTCCTTTAGATAGACAAAGACTAAATCAGCTGAAAGCATTTGTCACCTCCCAGTTTGCATTTTCCCAAGAAATCAGTCATAGACCCATCATGTATGTTTTGTTGTAGTACGTTTGCTACCATGGACTATGGTACCATGAGCTTCCCCAAGACAACTAAGTCTAAAATCATAGACCTCAATCAGCTTCACACAGCTTTTGCATTTCTGTGTTCTAGCTACAGGTGGGTGAACTGCTCATAGCAAACAATTTATTCCATAAATTTCACCCTTTGCTCCGACTTTAATTTTTACAAATCTGTTCTTCAAAATTATTAGACAAATGTGTTATAGGAACAAACTTCAGCTTATGCCTCCATGTTCATGACACGTCTTTTCCTTCTACTTGAATGGTTATCCTAATTACATGGTTGTGTTTCTGTCCCCTGATTGGACAATTGTACCTGTAATAACAGGGAGAAAGTTGTAGTCCAGTCATTTAGCTTTATGATTCTCTTAGGTAAATGTGTGAGCAGAGTGGAGGATTTGGAGGAAGCGGCCCAGCAGAACAGGAAATATTTAAACCCTTTCCTTTGCAGGCTAATGGAGTCAGGCTCTGCCTGAGGCAGTATTGATAAAAATTAGGCTGTAGTATTACTCTAAAACTTGGATCACATTGCTCAAAATAGTTACAGGTAGCGTAATACTATATGAGATGTCAACAAGCACAAAAGTCATGTCTGTACTAGGAAAGAAAAGTGTATTTCTGACACTTGTTAACATCCTAGCGTAGACAAGGCAGGTGTAGTTTTAACACATTGGCTAGTAAAAGTCAACTGCACTGGGGAGCCTATGGTTTACCTTGACCAGCTAACGTGTTAAAATCCTAGTATCAAGTTAGTAGTCTTAATATGTTAGCTAACACGTTAAAAACCCACCTCTTTTCCCAACGAAAACAAGACCAAAGAGTGTGACTAAATACTTGTCTGGATTATTTCATTCCTTGTGGAGCTTTTCCAACTCTGAAGACTGTAATTACATACTCTTGTCCATCTCTATTCATTGTGATAGCAGCAGAAATCTGGCCAGGGGTTCTGGGAACCCAGTCCTTTTTTGTGCATACCTACTAGGGCTGAAGGTCCTATAAATAGTAGGCAAATGACACAATATCTCAAATTTGCATGACTGACAATGGCTGTGCCTTGCATAAACAACAGCCAATGTCCTGATTTCTGGCACTCAAATAATCAGTAATTATGCTGCATCATAGAACAAACTTTTGGAATTGATTTGTTTCTGGCTAGCTCTGGCATCCTCCTGAATTGGTGTCCAAGTATCTTTGACAACTCTGCTGGCTGCTGCTTATCCCGAAATGAGAGGAGAGCCGTAGTTGGGGTGGCAGCTTCAGTGCCTGCCTTGGGCTGGGCTGAAAAGCTGGCTGCTTCCTACCTTCAGTTAGAGGGTGTTGTGGCTCAGCTGCTGGCTCTTAGACAGGTGCCTGGCTCTGGCTACGCCTTGTTTCTTGCTCTGTTGCTGAAAGGAGTTGCTGCCAGCCAATGTTTCCTCTAATCTTTTCCATCCATGTGCAGAATGAATTTTGTTAGGTGCAGAGGCATGTGTGAATGTGCACCACCAGTACAAGCAAAAAACAAGCTGTGGGCGCTCTGTTAATCAGCTGGGCATCACTGGAATCTCTCCTGAGTGGCCGCACAAGAGCCCAGCTTACAAGGAACACTGCTGCCAGCCCCTCTCTGGCCAGGTATGTGTGAGTGTGAGTGAGCCTGGGCACGCTGCCTCCCCTGTGTGCTGCTCACAGGCCCCAGTGGCCACAGAAGGAGGTTGAGCACTGCCCAGTGCTGTTTTAGCCACAGCTCCAAGGTAACTGTCATGGGTAGGTTATCATGGAAGGAATGGCGGTGGGTCATTTGGGACTCAGTGGAGAACTCTAATCATAGAGATTCAGCCTAGAATGACCACCTCCCAGTGAGCTGCCATGCCCCATCTATCCATCTCCTCTCATTGGTCAGATCCTGCTCTGATGACCCACTACCAATCCACCCATGATAACTTTCTCAAGGTTATTTCCAGATCTACACCTAATGTGACCAAAGTACATAAGTTTGTATCCGTTGATTCCCAACATCTGAGTCCGCTTCTCACCGATAGGAAACACTATCAGAGGCATCCATCTCTCCCGACCCAATAAAGGAGACACACAAAAGATTTCACCATCACCACATTTCAAAAGCTTCCATTTTCTTCTGGTCAGCAGCTTTAATTTCCCACAATTCACATCCACTCATTGCTATGGAAAAAAATTAGGCTTGTCACCAGTTGCACCTATATGCATTTAGAAATGCCATATTTCCCCCCACCCCCACCCTCCCAACATACACATTCATACTTTCTTAACAGAAGCCATACCTGACGAGTCATTCCTAGTCTTCTTATGATTTCCTTGGTAGAGCCTCCTTGATTGGATATTTATGATCCCATATTATTAATCTACTGCCTGTACAGTTAGTCCATTAATCATGATGTCCACTTGCATCCTGTTAATCCTGGTAGTGTCCATGCATTTTGTTTTCATCCCATTCAGGAACGGTCAATATTCCTTATGAATTGTTTTTAGACTCCAACATTGATTGCATTGCATAGAAGGTTGTAGCAGAAAGCACCATGTCATCAGCATATCTGAGGCTGGGGTTAAGAGGAAATGGAAATCCCAGCTCCTCCTACTTTGCCAAGAACCTTCAAATGGTTTGTCACATAACAAATTATGCATTTATGTTAACGATGCTTGGGACAAACTACACTCTTATTTCACACCCTGCCCAGTGGAAAACAACTCTCGGTCTCCTGCTTCTGTTCACATGTGGTCTGCTGTCGGTGGTAAAGACTTGTGGCAAGTTAAATGAGATGCTTTGGAGTCCCTATATCTGCCAGTGTTCTTCAGACAGTCATATCAGACCACATCAAATGCTTTTGAATAGTCAGTGAAACGCATGATCGATGACCGATTGCATTTTTCAGTGATGCGATGAATATTCACTATTTGATCAGGGATGTGTCATTCCTCTCTGAAACCAACTTGTGGGGTAGTTCTGTATGTGTGTCCCTTGTTTCATGAGATCCTTGGTTATGTAGTACAGAACTTCACTTGCATACAATATCAGGGAGAGGATTCAATAGTTGCTACATTCTGTTATGCTTTCCTTCTTTGTTAAGGTCAACACAATTATCTTGTCTAGTCTTCCAGCTAATTTCTAGTCATCCATGCATTATTACACATTCTCTACACAAGATCAGGACTTCGTTTGCCAACCACTTTTAATTTGCCTGAAGAATTGTTATCTACCCCTGGTGTTTTCCCAGGCTTCTTTTTCATGATAGCTTGCACCACCTCCTCTTGCAGGATTGATGGATCTAGTTCCATACTCTCTTTTCTCTCACACCCCAAGTTATGCCTGGATCTGGTGAAGCATACAGACTGGGATAGTTCTCTCTCTCTACCTGCATTTAATATCATCACTGCAACAGTGCTCACTCACCTCTCGTGAGTGCCTCCTGTTGGCCGTATGCAAATCTGCACTCACTGCTTACAATGCCCGTCATTGGTTATTGCCCTCATCACCAGGTCTTCCCCTTGGCTCAGCTGAGTCACACAAAATCCAAACACATCTAGGGTTACACATCCAACAGAGCCTGTCCCTGTGCCCTTGTTAATGTCTTTAGCCCAGTCTCTGGGCTCAGCCCTCAGCCTCTTTGGGGCCCTGTTTAAGTCTGTATCTGTCCTGATATACAGTGGTTTCCCCAGGGCTTCCTCTCTGAAGAGTCTGTAGGTCCTGCCCTTCAGCTGTGCATCTAAACAAGCTTTATTCTATTCTTGGGTCTCAGACTACCTTGGCAGTGGCAGGACCAAGGCCCACCCAGTACTCTAGGTTCTGACCCAGGGACCTTATAAATAGCAGCCATATGCTGCTTCCTGTAATAGTTGCTGCTGCTATTCTTTGGGCCACAACCTGCATAGCACCTTCCTCTCTACCCTTATCTCAGGGCTGAGGATCTCAACTCCTCTGTTCCCTCATCCTTCTGGTCCCAGCCAGCAACTTATCTGTTCAGACCCTGCAGCTCCTTTTTAACCGAGTCTGCCATGCTCTGATTCGCTGCTTCCCTGCAGCCTTTCTAGGCAAGTGAAGAGACCCCCCCTTCACTGTTGTAGGACACTGAAACCTAACGGGGGACTCAAAAGTCACACCCCATCACAATCACCCTCAGGGAAGACTCTGCCATCATGATCTCTTATTATGTTTGATCACAGGGAAAACCTTTTGGTAAGAAGTCTGACCCTTGTGAACATACCTTTTGTATTATTGCTCTTGATCATCCTCAAGTTCCATACATTTTGCCCCCATATATTCAATCTCATTTAGTCTGTCTTTAAATCTGTTTGCTCAGTTCCTTAGATTCTCTCCTATGATCTTCCACCTCCAAGCCATTCTCTTTCACTTTGTGTCATTTTTTCCTCCAGCTCAACCAGCTTCTCAGTTAACCATGTGCAGCCCCACTTGGATGTTTCAGAATATGCGCACTGGCGATTTCAAGAATAATAGTTTTCATTTTATTTCAAAGTTCGTTGCTTCAGACCCATTCTGAGCAAAGCTACATAATCTTGACTGATGCGGGACCAAAAGAAGTGGAGTAGTTGAATGTCATGTCTTTTTAAGTTTTAATTGAAGCTAATAGCTATTAGTCTGCAATTGGGGGAGTCTTTGTCCATTGCAAACTTGTGCTCCAGCTTTAGATCATGACACAGTCAATTTGGTTTGTGTCATACTGTCAGGTGACTTCCACATGAGCCTTAGATATGGCAGGTGGATCATTGCAGTGAAGGACAACAAAGAAGCATCAGTAGCAGTGAGGCTCCCCACAACCTAGTTAAATCATTAAAGGGACTGGGGGGGGGGTGAAACTTCAGAATAGGACTTGGCAGCCTCAGTCAGTGATGGCAATAAGCTGTGGCAGAGGCATCCCTTAGCCACTCTATACAATATCCAGGGTCAGGAAGTGAATCCACCTGAACATGCCTCTGGACGAACAGACTTCATTTACCTCAGACAACAACTGTAAATGGAATGCAATGGAAAGACGAAGTGAGGCATTTTAAAGAGCTATATGCCCACTGGACTTTCACACTGCAAGGTGGAAATCTGAAGTAAAGGATTCTTCCCAAGATACCATGGAGCCGGTGCTTACTCATTGCTCACATTATATTAAAGTATTGTTGCCGTGTTTTCCCAAATTAATGCCACATTCCCTCTCATCTTAAAAGTTTTCTTTTCTTATAGACAGACTCAAGGCCTGTAAGTAGGGAAGTATTGCCTCTTAGAAGTACCCATGAATGGAGTTTAGTTTTCCCAGGTTTCTTGTGGGTGCTTGAGCCAGTTCTGTACTGTAACATTAAGAGGAATCCCTAAATATTAAACCTGGGCCTCATTGCTGCCAGCACTGCCGGGCAGAACGGTGTATATGTATCGGACAGGGATTTTTATTAGGAAAAAAAGGCTTTGGAGTCTGGGGGGGAAGCTTTTCTCTCTTAGTACTTCATCCAGATTTATTTTCAAATGAAGACCATCTCCAATCCCCTTGATTAGGGCAAAATAGTGGTCAACTGGGGGAAGGACATAGGTAGAAATTAATGAGGGGAACTAGCTATACTCCCATATACATAACCTCAGTAGTCAGCTGAATTTCAAGAGGAAAGAAAGAGATAGAAAAGGTCTAAAACAGCTTTCGCCAATGCAGTTTCCCATGTATTGCATACCCGCAGCTGGCCCACTGTAGTTCACTTTGAAACTGTTCAGCTGATAGAATATAAATATTCTACCCATGAAAAGAAAAGCAGCAAAGCATGAGACCAAGTTCTGAATTTGCACTGGGCAATGAGGAGTTTGCACGTCGCCTCAAGGGACCAGGGGAAGAAGGTTTCAGGGAAGCTGAAGCAAGCAAGATGGTTATGAAACACTTTCTCATGTCTGCTTTTAATAACCATCTCCAGGCCATGGAAAGATGGAGAGCCATCCATTTGCATTTGTTAATCACTTTGTCCAGTTATTTACCATGTTGGAGAACAGGGAGGAAGGAGGTCAAAAGGGCTGAAAATTATTTATTCGTGCTAGTTTGGAAACTGAAATTAAGTGATCAATAGTGTCATGGAGACAGCATTGACCTATACAGACTCACTGACGTTCAAACAGCACTGCCAGCTGGATGACAGTCTACATGCTGGGGGCTTGTACAGAAGAACAGGGTGAGAGAAGGGCTACAGTGGGCATGGGGATGTTTTGTTTATCTGTAGCCTCCAAGTACAGTAATTCCTCATTTAACACGATAGATGCGTTTCTGAAAATGTTCGTGCTAAGCGAAAACGTGCTATGCGGGGTCAATTTTCCCATTAAAAATAATGGAAAAGGTGGAGGTCACGGTTCAGGTGGTGGTGGCGAAGTCAATTTTTTGTTGGTCCTGGGTCGTCAATGTCAACATTAGATGATGTAGATGGAACAGGGCTATTTTGTTCATCAGATGATTTTTTTTAGGTTGAACATGAAAAAAAAACTTGAGAGCGAGCTGCTTTTTGTTTTTTGTTGTAAAGTTGCTTGTAGCAAGATATGGCGCTTTCTAAGCTTTTTGCTACTTTTGAGCTCCTTTCATGATCAGGATCATTCTCATCAAAAATGTTTATTACATCACTAATAAACACAAGTCGCCGAGGTTTGTTAAAACACCAAGGGTATGTCTACACTAGCCCCCTAGTTCGAACTAGGGAGGCTAATGTAGGCATTCGAAGTTGCAAATCAAGCCCGGGATTTAAATATCCCGCGCTTGATTTGCGTCTTCCCGGGCGGTCGCCATTTTTTTAAATTTACAAGTCCAGACTAATTGCCCGCGTCTACACGCGGCAGGGACCCGGTAGTTCAAAATAAAGCCCTAGTTCGAACTACCTGTTATTCCTCCTGGAATGAGGATTAACAGGTAGTTCGAACTAGGGCTTTATTTTGAACTACCGGGTCCCTGCCGCGTGTAGACGCGGGCAGTTAGTCTGGACTTGTAAATTTAAAAAAAAAAAATGGCGACCGGCCGGGAAGATGCAAATCAAGCACGGGATATTTAAATCCCGGGCTTGATTTGCAACTTCGAATGCCTACACTAGCCTCCCTAGTTCGAACTAGGGGGCTAGTGTAGACATACCGAAAGATAAACACATGAGCAAGCGGAGGAGTACTGTGACGTGTATTCATCTGCTTATGTGTATTACCATTGTTTTCACCAACTTATACTGCTGCACAAAGTAGTTCACCACTTGATTATTTTCGTGTTATTTCGGGGACAGTCATGTTATTCGAAAAACATTCCCTAAAAAAATCGTGCTATTGCGAAAACATGTTAAGCAGGCACATGTTAAACGTGTAATTACTGTATCCCATAGAAAACAGTGTTCAGTGATCTAGGAAGCCATCTCACTATATGAGCAGCTTCTCTTCACCCACAGCATTGATTACAGGCCTTGAGCTTTTTTACTGAGTCCTTAACACACAGGTACAGTGCCAGCATCTCTAGCTCTCTGCTTAGCTCATTGTTCAGTCCTTCCACATTTAAATAGACTGGGCCAGAATGATCCTCCTCACATTCATTTTGCTTTTAAACCCAAGTCATTCTTCTGATTTCAATAGAATTACTCCAGATTCACACGTGCGTAAGTTTGAGACGAAAAAAAAAATCAGGCAGATGCAGGCCCTGTTTCTAAGGCAGCGGCTGAGAATATTAGATAAGATCTTCAGATGATGTAAATAGCTGCAGATCCATTGACATCACTGATTTATACCAGCTGAGGATTTGGCCAATGGTGTGTCATAGAATCACAGGATACCTATCTCTGTACCTTGGAAAACTGCACACAGTCTTTACTGCTGCAAGTCTCTACTGCTGCCAGTTGAGGAAAGAGGAACATACATCCGGCTTGCCAGGTCTCCTGCTGCTGGTTTTTGGCCGCTTCACAAATTGCCATGATAGACAGTATGCTTGGCAATATTTTTTTCCAGCATTTCATCCCAGTGTCCTGAGAGCAGAAGCACAACATGACAAAGGGAATAATTCAAGTGTTCTACAGCCCACAGTCCAGAACTACAGTGAGCATTATGTCTCAGCCCATCTCCCAAAAGGTCACACTTACAGACCCGGTCTGAACAAGAGCCCTAGAGCATTCTTCCTTAAAAAGACCCCCTTGCTAAAAGTTCATGTGAACTTTAGCATGTGTCTAGATGATGCTCATCATAGTTCCATGCAGAATTTATGTTCTTCACCTGATCTTGGCGATTTGAGTTTCACATTTGAAGATAGGAGCTCAGGCTTCATGTGTGAAAATTCATAGGCATAAAACAAAAGAAAAAAAATTGGCGTAGACAAACATTTAGGCTAAATGCCTTCTCCAGGAGCTTCAAATGATGGCATTTTAAGAAATAATTCTGAAGAGAACATTTTCTCTACTTACATTTGGGATCACAAAGCAGGCAGGTTTTTGTTTGAATTAAACAACACAGAAGTAACATAACTTTCATAAGAGTTCCACAGTTTTTTGCATGTTTAATAAAAGGGTTTGAAGCTATCCCCACCGAAACGTATAGCATCAAGAACAATGGTGTCCCTTTAAAGTAAACATTAGAGGAATTCTCTGTGCCATATTTTTTCAGATTAAGCTCAGAATTCTGCCAAGATTGATTTGTCCCCATCCAGGAGATGAACGTAATATGGGTGAAGAAGGAAAATTGATTAATGCAGACTGTTTTGCCCAAAAATAGCACTTTCAACTGATCATTTCAAGGCGTTTTTAACATTCTTTGTAAGCAAGACAGACAGTCTTTATGCTGGACTTTCCTAGGGTTTCCTCAGGAAAAAGCCATGGGTTTTGGACAGTTTGACTTGTTTTTTGAGGAACATCTAGGGTCCCCAAGACAAAACTCTTTGCTCTGCCCCTTGTGTATCCCAGCTGCTTCAGGCAAGTGTGGTGGCTGTGCTGCCATTATTGATGAGTATTATCAAAACATCAATCTGTGAAGGGAAGAGAGTTGGCCATCCACTCACATGGAGGTCTCCTCCAGCCATTTAGGGGCATAGAGTTTAAGGCTAGGGGACAAGATAGTTTCTAAACATTGAGCAGAGTAGTTGGTAATACATATCTATTGCCCCAGAAACTGTGCAAGTAATGCCTCTGCTGAGATGACACCTTGGATGATACTGCCAGCTAGATACTCCAAACAGGGGAGCCAACAGCCGGTGGGCAAGATGGGGGGCACTGGTTCCACACTCCTGGGGTGTGTCTAGACTACAGGGTTTTTTTTTTTTTTTTTTTTTTTTTTAAACAAAAGTGGCCTTTTTTCGAAAAAAGCTTCACCTGCGTCTAGACTGCTGCCACGTTCTTTCAAAATTAAATTGAAAGAACGCAGCAGTTTTTTCGATCACAGAAAACCTCATTTTATGAGGAATAATGCCTTTTTTCGGAAGTGCTCTTTCGAAAAAAAGGTGTTATTGAACGCAAACAGTGCTTTTTTGAAAGAGTATCCAGACTGCCTGGGTGCTCTCTTTTGAAAAAGCACCTCTCTTTTTCGAAAATACTGGTTGCTGTCTAAACACACTCTTTCGAAAGAATCTTTTTCGAAAGATTCTTTCAAAAAAAAGCCTCTTTCGAAAGAGGCTTGTAGTCGAGACGTACCCGTAGAAAGGGCAGGTCCTTAGGTGGAAGGAACAGAGCCAGGGCAGCCAGCTGTTCTAGCCACCCAGAGTGCACCACGCCACCCCTGCCCCAAGCCCTTAGAGACATCCCACGCACATGGCGTGATGCTCTGGTGGCAATTTAAAAGGCCCAGATCTCTGGGCACTGCTGCTGCTACTACAGTAGCGGCCAGGAGCTCTGGCTTCCTTTGAATTGCTGGGCCCCAGGACAGTTGCTCCACCCCCATCAGAGTTCCATGGTCATAAACTCTGGGAAAACAAGTGTTAGTGAGTTGAGATCATACACTATAAGTATGCATATGCCCCCCCTCTTCCCTTGTAAAGAGACCCCCTCTTAAGAAGGGAGGAAGAATCTTGGCTTCCTATTTGACAAGGCCTTTTCTATGCAAGACAATCTGTTCAATGAGCGTCACTTGAGTTACACTAAGAAGCACCCACCAGCTCCAGTCAGACGAGGGCCTCAGCATGCAACATGCTGTGCAAACAGACAAAGAGACAGTCCCTTCCTTGAAGGGTTTGCCACCAACACAGAAACAAGATGAAACAAGAAGGTGTACAAGGACAGGAAAGCCAAGGGGAAGAGCAAGAGGACCACAGGTACCTTGTGCTACCTAATGCTAGCTTGTGCAGCTTGATCATTCTGAAACATTTGAATTGTAAAAAAACTCCACTCAACTACCACCCTCCCTACCCATCATGGGTGGCTGCATCTCTGTAGACATGAAGTTCATCTTGTGGAGGGATTTTAAAGAGGAGAGATGGTCCAACCCCCCTCCCCCCAAACAAAATAAAACAAAACCTCTACGTAATTGGACCAGGCAGTCCTCCTTTATCCCATGATGAATTTTTGCAATAACATCATGTGCCCTTGTATCCACATGGCTTAATTATTGATAGTCCCCCTTTGCTGGCTCTTCACAGCACATCTTTGAAGCCTGCAGGTTGTGCTAGCTACATTCACACACTTTTATTTAAACGTTTTAGGGCTAGAGTCTCCAGTGTGTACTTGTCACTTTGCACTGAATAATAGCACGGAGAGATCTTAAAATGGAGAAAGTCAAAGGAGAATTCCCTTTATGCAGAGGAACAGAAAGCTAGCAAGGACAGTTCCACCACCTTAATCCCATAAGGGAGGTGGCTATAGGCAAGAGGGGACATTCCTGATCCTTGACTGGTGTAACATACATTATGGATCTTATATCCGTGGTGGTGGTTAGATTAGTCCCCTCATAGCTTCAGTTTCAGCCAGGGGAGGGCAACCTGGGATCAAGCTGTAGTCACCTGCTCCTTGAGGCTGCATCTCTCCACTAGCTCGGTCTAAGCAGAAAATCAGAGCATTTACTTTATTTGCAGCATATGCATAAATTATGCAAATTTAACACCTATCAAAAATCGACCAGCCAGCTGAAGGCAGCCCAGATGACATGATTGCATAGCAAAACTGAAAGAAAGTAACCCAGCATCTGCAGTAACGTCAATAACTGATTTAAAGATGCCAAGAAAGGTACAAATTGTTATAAAATACATATCACACTAAACTTGACTGACAGAGCTGGTTTACGTGTTTAAATAGACCAAAAGTCTATTGTTGAGGGATGAAAACGCTCTCATCAAGTAGGTGCCATCCGGAGGGTTAGAGCAGTTTCGGGAGTGCTCTTTTTCTAGTACAATAGTCCCTTTTCTGTAGAGCAGACTCAGATTACTCGCACAAGTGACATACCAGTTCTCATACATCATTGTCTTCACTGTCAGATCACATCAGAGGGTTGTGTAAAAACTTCTCAAACTCACTTCACCATAGAACATTTTCTGGACAGAGCAAAACAGACTGAGCATTTCTGTTCCATCAGGGAAGGTTTGTAACTTAAGAGATCCTTGAAGACTAGCTGTTAGGTTGGTTACAAGAACCTTAGTCACAGTCGCAACAGGTTTTATCCAAGAGGTATGTATCCGAACAGTAAGAACTCCTGCCCTTCAAGTCCAACACTAAGCTGACTTTACACAGGCCTTATTTGTTTTCACAGCCCATGGATATATTTCCCCTGGCTATACTCAAGATGAACTTCTTGGGCCTTGTCCTGAAAGGAATCATCCTTTCTGGAGATCCAGTTACCACATCTGAGATCAGCAGGCAAAATTAATAGATTCTAAAGGCAGAAGTAGTGTAATCGTCCAGTTTGACACACTGCATAATACAAGCCAGAGAACTTCCCAGAAATCGTTCCTGTTTAAACTAGACATCAGCCGGTGATTCGGCCTTAAGGCAGCAGTAGGCAACCAGTGGCCCATTGGGGTTCTATGTATGACCCATGAGACATTTTGTTTACTGTTACCCATGCACATGGTTGCCAGATTCTGCTAGTTTCCATCTGCATTAGGGAAAATAACTACTGGTATTACTGAAGTGGCATGCACGTAGTGCAAGGGCACATGAAGCGAGGGGCATGCTGATTGCACACAACGTTGACTATGAGAGTCATGCGTTCCCTCTGCATCCAGTCAAAGTGCTGCTACAGTTCAATTAGCACATTCTAGGTACACAAGAACAGTTTGCAAAACTACCTTATCCCGGGAGACATTTTGTTTACTACAAACTTTCCGTCCACTGAGATGAAGGAGGCCACTCATGCAGCCCACTCATTAGCCTAGGTTGCCCATTGCTGCCTTAAGGCATGGAAATGACCCCTCCCTCTTTGAAATCGATATTAGAATCTTCTTCCGTGTTTAACCCAATGCTTTACGTTTGGAGAGGAAGGGTTGAGGAAATGGATGTTTGCTTTATGACCATTGTGGCTCATTATTTACTACATTTACCTGAGTAGTAAACTGATATTCTGGTAACATCCAAATGGCCTAATAGGGACAAGGACCCATTGTGCAGGGCATTGTACAAACAGAGGGAAGAGACAATCCCTGCCTTGGAAGGCTTACATTATTCCTCTTCTGTTTAGTATACGCCCTGCTCCATCTCGCTGCAAATTTAGTTTAAAGTGTGAAGAGAATTCCTCTGCAGTTATGATGTTTAGTTCTACACACTTGAACTGCACTGTAATTCAGCACCCAATGAACTTACCAATACAGTTAATGTTAGTGCTATTATTACTATGATACCTTGTGCTCATGGAGTATTTTTGTCTGAAGATCCCAAAGCATTATGCAGGTTGAACCTCTCTAGTCCAGAACACTCTGATCCAAAAACATCTATGATCCAGAATGATTTTAGTTATCTGGGTGTCCACTTTTCATGGATGTGGCCAAGTTTCCTGTGGTCCCATAAAGTTTGTTTACAGCCACCAGTCCTATCTCTAAGGGTTATTTAGAGGACATTCAGGGGTAAATTAGAGCTGATAGCCCAATAAGCAGTGGAAGTGTTGGTAATGCTGCTAGACAATATTGACCTTCCGTGGTCTGGAAAATTCTCTCATTCGGAATCAGTCAGGTCAAGGGTGCCAGACTAGAGCAATTCAACCTGTACAACAGTAGGCATCATCGCCATGCCTTAGGTTAGACATCTAACCAGAGGCAGAATTCAGTCCTTCTGACTCAGTCCCATGCTCTAACCATTAGAAACACTGCCACCCCAGTCACAATAGGTTGTTTCCTGCTCTACAGACACTTGCCCTTCATTTTAATACTTGCCAAGCAGGGAGAATGAATCTACTCAAATTCACAACT
This sequence comes from Pelochelys cantorii, assembly GCA_032595735.1. Classification (NCBI taxonomy): domain Eukaryota; kingdom Metazoa; phylum Chordata; order Testudines; family Trionychidae; genus Pelochelys; species Pelochelys cantorii. Next base: position 244,979,132 of record CM064326.1, read on the forward strand.
ACAAGTTCAGGAACTATCAGCATGAGATGATGAGGATGATCCCTGTTTATTCAGAGGCCTAAGTAGAGTACAGCAGTTATTACAAAACATGAATTTCCTGTGCTGCCTCTGCAGGTCATAAAAGCCACAGTGGCTGGAAAAAAGACTAAGCAGACCCTATCTTGTAGCTCCTGTTTTTCTTTCATCCCCTTCTGGGAGTGGCCATGTTTGGCCTCAAGAGTTTCAAAAAGGACTGTGTTCCCGGTCACTGAATGCTAGTTCAACAGAGGACCCAGCTTAATAGGTCTCTAATGGATCATCAGCATTTCTGTAGAAGGGTGTGAAAAGGACACATCAATTTACTGGAATAACCTACTCCTTGAAAAACATCCACAACACTAAAAAACCCACTATTAGTATTACTTCCCGATTCCTTGGGGTTTTGGAATGCATGGCTTAATGACAGCAAAGCTCATACTGCAGAAAGCCAGAGGGACAGCTGTTTGTTGATCTTGTCCAGAAACCAAAGCTGCCAGAGGAACCAGCAGCCACAGCATTACAAAGAGGCTGATGGGATACAAGTCCAGTAAGTCAACTTTCCTCGGATCACTTCGTTTTTAAACACTGCAATCAACCCCACTCAAAAGGAGACAGTGGTCAGTAGATTGTTAAAGCAAGGTTCACATTATTACTTCAGTACAGAGAGTTTCCTCTTTGGAAGGAAAAGGAAATAAATTTGGTCTCACAGGTCATCAGAAGTGATACAGAATTAGAGAAAAGGCAGGCCCAGGGGCCTATCCTTTGTGCTTTGCGATGACATGCAAGAGACCTGGGCTTGATTTTGGGGGTTATCTGGAGCACTGAAATTGATTTGAACCCTTCCAGCAAGTTAGGAGTTGCATACTTAAGCAGAGAAGGAACTGCCTCCGGCCTGGCCTTCATGTAGTGGAGCTAACATGTGAGGGTGGAGAGCCAGATAAAGGGAGCAAACAACATAATCAGAGGCATGCATAGCACTCTGTGTGTGGTGGGTGAGGGAAATCGAATAAAGCAAAAAGGTGAGGCTGCTATTTCCATTATCTATGTTTACTTGAGAATATTGTCTCCCTATGATCTGACTACTGCTCACTGATTACAAACACAGCTGCTAAGTTCCAGGCTTAGACAGTTTTTTCCCTGAAAAATACCTGCAACCAACAGCTATTTGTCATTGGTTATGTGGCCCCATGGTTTCGGCAGATTATGCCAAACTGGGATTGCCAAAAAGGGAACAAACTGAATGAGCACTAATCTACCTGAATCCCTGTCACAAATAGCCCCCCTCCTCCCACTTCCTCGCCACGCCCATGCACAGAATTTAAGTCTGCAGGTCAGCGCTTTGTAATTTATTACATTAAAGAAAAGATAGCTCAGCAATATAAACCCCCAAAGGTTTGATAATGATTTTCTTTCAATATCAGTGAGTGAGCAAGTAGGGCAGAAAAGAAAAAAAATCCCTTGGTACCTAGAAAACAAGGGTTTCCAAGGCAGGATTTTCCAGCCTCCAGCAAACATCCCCTCTTCTGAACAGAAAAGAAGAAAGGAAAAAGAAAAGGAAAGACGGATGGCAGAGAGCGCTAGGAGGAGATACGGGCAGGCTCACAGAATCCTTTAATATACTAGCTAGTTGGCTGTGGAAATTAGTGCTAACTAGTTAATATTAATTTTGGCTCCCTGCCTGAAATACAAAGAAAGAGACAGCTTAACAGTTCTGCATGTTGTTTAGGCTGCGAAGTCTGGGAAAACTTGTGTTACGTCTCTTTCATCCAAGCTTGTATCAAGATACAGCACTGGATGCTGCTTCAAAGCAGGAGGATGGGATACAGGAATCTTTTGTTGTACACTCCGCCCAGCTAAAACTTCTCTGATTATTAATTGTCCTCATTATTGTAACACCCAGGAGCTCCAGTCCTGGCATTGTGTTTTGTGCTGCGCAAATACCGACCAGAAACGCAGCCCTTGCCTCCAAAGAGTTTACAGCCAAAGTATCTAAGGAAAATCCTTTAATCACTCTCTACTTCCACTTTCCCACCTATCAAACAGGGTTCCTGGTATTTCTTTGGTGAAGTGCTTTGAAATCTATGGAAGAAAAGAGATGCATGCAACTCCAATTATTATTCATAATCAAACTCCACAGAAGGAGGTGCCCCTATCAGCAGCCTCCCCCTGCTCAAGCACATCTGCCATCTCTGACACAACTTAGGGGGGATTCTCTTGGGCTTTGTCTACACTGCAGAGCTTTTCCAGGATACCAGGTATCCTGGAAAAAGCTCTGCCACGTCCAAGGAACGCATCTGCTTTTCTGAAAAAGTTTCGGAAAAGCAGGCGCGTTTTTCAGCATCCCTATAAACTCTGATCTATGGAGGAAGAAGGGACATTCCGAAAGAGGGTTTTCCAGATGTTGGAAAAGCCTCTTTCGGAAGGAAAGCGAAAAAAGATACACAAATTGCAAACTGCAATTTGCATATCTTTTTCCGACTTTTCTTTGCAGTGTAGACATAGCCTTGGGCACATGTTCAGGTGTATTATTGCTGGCATCTATCAGGCAATTGTTGCCCTTCTGATGCATGGAAAACACTCTGCAAATGCAATGAAAACTGGAGAATTAGCTTCACTGGCTGGAAGGAGAGTGGCTAGACCACAGCCCTCAGTATATGACCAAGTAATTAAAAACTGTACTGAAATGCACAAGTGCAAGACAACCAAATTAAAGTGGTTAATTCTGGCATTTCCTCACTTTTGAATAATTTACTTACTAGTCTGAATATTATAGAATCTAGCTTGAACTTTTGACCTCTTCTTTAGCCCTAATCCTGTGCTGTAAGAAAGTCCTATAAAATCAATACAGGCGTTAACTGCAAATGAGGCACTGTCAGCACTACAGTGGCGGTGCTGTAGCTATACCGCTATAGCATAGACACTTCCTGCATCAACAGAAGGGCTTTTTCTGCCAAAGTAGGTAATCCAGTTCTCCATGATACGTAGGTAGGTCAGTGGAAGGATCCTTCCATCAACCTAGCCATGTCTACCCCAGATTTTAGGACAACCTGACTACATGGTGCTCAGGGCACTAAATTTGTCACAACCCTGCGCACATGTAGCTAAGTTGACCTACACTTGGGTAAGGGCTAGTGTACATCCTATCACATACTGCAACAGCACAGCACATCAAGCATTTCAGTTCTAGCCAGCTCCTAAGCAGATCACCATGGGTGCTCCAAAAGCTAAAACCTCTGTAGATATGCCTTAATGCTTGTCATGCTTAGCATGTGGTCCTCCTGAGTGGTACTATCCACCACAAAGGCAGCTGAATTTAAGCAGTGGCTTAGTGTCTTTGCTTTCTGGAGCTGCTGAAGAATCCCTGTCACAACAACTATATATGGAAGGAGAAGATTGCTGTCACCATGAATGCCCTTGGCAGGAGATACAGTGGGAGGGAGGAAGTGCTAAATTAGTGGCCTGTTTCCTGCCTTTGGCTGGAAGATGATGCTGCCTGCCACACCGTAAGCCTATGGTAGAGAATGAGGGGACACTTCTGCTAGAGTACTGGCACTGCCCTGTCTGAGCAAAGCAGAAGTATTGTGTCCTAACAGCCAGGGCAGTCCTGAGTAAAGCAAAATGCTACTGGAGAATTAGCACTAGGCCATGTCAGGCAAAAGGATCCTGGGAAGGGGGGTGGGAATGGGGATTCTACTGATGGAGGGTCAGTGCTGTGCCAGGGTGCCCAGTCAGACATGAGGAGCCCGAGAGGAATCGATAGGAGCACCTTTCTGCCAGAAACGCCATGTCACGTCACATCAGGCAGCCCAGTCCTCCCATGGCAAGGGTTATGTGATGTGATAAAGCAGGACTCGTTGTGAAGCTTCTCAAAATTACCCTCCCTATCCTGCTTATGCCCTCACTTCCTATCCATGACACACGCCCTCTTTGGGCAACAAATTACAACCAGAAAACAGACAGTAGATTCAAGTAGATTGCTAGGACTCTGAGGCAAGGAGAATAATGTCTTCTCCCCACCTCAAACCAGGTGATTTCGCATGGATTGCACAACTCAGCATGTACTAGTATTGGACAGCTACAAAATAAGTTACATCTTGTCTATACTTAATGGAGAGCAATGCTCTGGAGATCAATCTTCCGGGTTTTGATTTAGCAGGTCTAATGAGGACCCATTAAATCAACCTGAAATGGCACCCATCAGCCCCAGTACTCCACGGGGTCATGAGGAATAAGGGAAGTCAACAGGAGAGTTTCTCCCGTCAACTTCCCACAGTGGGGAAGCCGTGGAAATTCAACTAAAGGTATGTTGACTCCAGCTATGCTACTCTTGTAGCTGGAATTGCAGATCTTAAGTTGATTTTCTCCTTAAGTGCAGACCCAGCCTTAGGAACAAAAGCCACCCTGTCTGTATAAAAAGTAGTAATCCAGGCTCTGAATTACCATTAACTTCCATCCCAGCTCTATCAGTGCTACTGACCTAATGTTCTCTTCAGAAAGCAAAGCCAATTGTTTTATGAGCAACGGATATAAATTGATATGAACTATTACGTTGGTTGCTTCAGCTAGAGATCAGAGGGTGCAGAAATTAACTGTCTTAGGTCTCTTTCCTTCCCCCCACTCCCTTTTTTCAGTATACATTTCCTATACAACTAATGATCTTCTCAGGCAGAAATTTTCCTTTTTTCCCCCCCAACAACCAACCAAAAAAAGTGTATGTGGGGGGGAGGGGGGGGAAACACAGCACCCAATGAGAATTAAAGCTCTGAACAAGATAGCTCACATTATACTATTCGACTATTATACCATTACACTAAAGAGCCATCACATAACTAAACAGGGCTGAGTAATGTTCAAAGGAGTGGACGCAGATTGTCCTGGCTTCTTTCCCTATGGTGCTTTGGCAAGAAATCAAAGCTCATTTCAAGGTGGCTGCCTGTCTTTTTTTCACATTAGCACGAGCAGGGCTACGAGTTCTTAATGCCCTTTTCTTTTTCAGCCACTTTCCTAGCTTAAGTATCAGCTTTTGGCATCGCCGGATGTTTAATCTTTCCTGGGTTTAAAAGCTATTCAGAGATTCTGATCCATTCTAGTAAACTGCTGCTGGAGGCAATGAGTTTGCAGTGACAACAGTGAACGAGCAATAGAGGAAGAAATTGTATATAATTTTATATGATTTTTAACAAGAGAAATTCTCTCCCCCAGTGATGCTTCAGAATAAGTCACAATGGGAAAGCATCTTCCAATGGGATTTGAAAATACTTTAAATAGCTATACAGATCCTAGGCTGATGTCTTGTTACATAGCTCAAGAACTAGTCTGGCTGCCATGATTTATATCTATATATCTATCTGTTTTCTGTATATTCCGCCCCCCCCCCCCCCCACACACACACACACACTTTGTGGATGCCCTACAGTTCAGGATAGCCACGTAGGCTGCACTGGAGCTCAGGAACCAAACACTCTCAGGAATGGTTTAGGTATACTTACCGCTGCCTCACTGCTGCGGACTGGACTAGATGTCCCCTTGAGATCCCTTCCAGCCCTACAGTCCTATGATTCTATATTAAGAGTGTAGCCAGATTACATTGGGCCTGGCTCTCCTTTGTCTTGCAACTATGAGCAGTGGGTGGAGATAGGGTTGGGAGAAGCAAGCCCCCAGCCCTGCCCCCAGCCCTGCTCCTTCTGCCCAGGCCCCGCCTTCCACAGGAGCCAAGCCGTCCGCCACAGCACCATCGGGAGGGTGGGCAGCACATGGTCCCAGCCTCCCCAGCCCTGGAGCACAGCCGCTCCGGGGCAGCAACACTCCACCCCAGTACGCCTACAGTAGGCATTCTGGGGTGGAGCGTGGGCAGGGTCAGGCTGACGGTTCAGGGAGACAATGCCTTCCCCCTGCCTAGTATATCCACCGCCCATGCTCACAGCATATGCTGTCATTCACACATGCTGAGGGGGCAAAGCAAGAGTAAAACCAAGTCAGAATGGCAGCACTGTATACCCACTGCGCACTCACAATGCACTGTAGTAAAGGACTGCACAAGAGGCAGTGTGCACCGCAGAATCAACCCTTAACCTTTGCGCAGGGCACATGTATACTGGGCCAGTTTTTGCCCCGATGTAGCAATTGACCAAAATAGATGCCCTTCACTGGTTGAAAGCAGGCTTTGAATCGATGTGCTTTAGGGCCTGTCTACATGGCTCCACAGTTCGGACCAGAGGGATGTGATCTGCAGCATACTCCAAAGCACACAGAGCAGCTACATCTCAGCACTTTTGGGCATGCTACAGTTCACATCTTCCTAGCCTGCACTACCATACACATAGCTTTAGATTGGATGTGATGTGGAACAAGTCTCCCAGAGCAAGCTCCACTTTCAGTCAGTGCTGTGTGCCTATACTGGTGCCTTGCACTACTGTAGCTGCGCTGTGCCAAAAACCCCAGGTGAAGCACAGCCCTCCAACACAGAACCCTGCATTGTCACCTGGGCTGGGAATGAATTAATGCCTTATGACTCTGAATGCAAAGTCAAATATGGGAATTATAGGTGTATCTGCTACTATATATGGGGGAAACACAGGCTTACGGGGTTACTGTTGACACCAAGGGGAGTTATACATTTAAAAACAAGAAGTTGTTCATGACAACTGTAAATACTTCACATTTATACAAATAGCTACCCCCAGCAGCAGGTACAATGAAACAACTTATTCTGGATAGTGTGTACCATACAAATTCTATCCCAAAATATTTTGTAGATGTAAAGAACAGATGGGGAAATGGGTTAAGAGAAACTGGCAAAAGAAAAACATGTTTTCAGACTGTTTGAAACGAGCTGGAAAGTCACTGAAGTAGAAAGGTAAAGGCAGGCAGTTTCAGATTCCAAAAAGCTGCAGAGGAGACAACTCTCACACCAATAGTGGCTAGAATGTGGAAGGTGAAGGGTTAGGAGCTCAGAGCTAGCAGAAACAGATCTCAGGAGGATGAGCAAAAACCATAGTTATACACAAGGAATTGCTTGGATTTCTTGGAAACATGAGACAGGGAAGAGGCAAAGAGAAGCTATTCAAGGCTCAAGTGTACTCAAACTCTGTATGCTTTGCCGCTATGACCCCACCAGACTTAGTGGGAAATTAAATCCAGGCCTTGCAAGTGATGCACTAACACAATGGCAAGGATAATGCAGCTTGATTCCACTTTTCACCCTTTCCTCCCTCCCCTGTCCCATGAAAGTATTGTTAGGGAAGAGCTTCCTAGTTGCTTCTGTGGCACCTGAATTGTGCTGTTTCATAATCAGACTGCACAAAGAGGTCTTTACGTGGTCTTTATTCTGGAAGGGTAGAAAATGCTTTTGAATTTACTTTGCCTGGTAATGATTTGTATCTCCTTTCATTCTACTGCAGATATGGACTCGTGATTGTTTAATGCATTTGTATTAAATTAATTTTAAAACAAAATGTGAAATTTACCATGGTGAAAGCCAGATAAATAAAAAAAAAAAAAAATACCACAAGAGGGACTGGAAGGAAGACCAATAATAAGGGAAAAGGAGATTTTCCTTCCAATGACTACAATAAATAATCAAAATGGGAAGGGGGAGAAAGATCAGTGGAAACAAAACAGGTAGATCGTTTTATTCAGGAACCAAATCCATTGATATGGTTATAAAGCACCCAGAAATACTTACCCACTCAAGTGTTTGATTGACTGAACATTATTTGTCCTCTAATATTTAAAGAAGATGCTTCTAACACTGAAATGAGGACAATGACAATAAGCCATTTCACTGTAGCTATGAAGAGGGGGGAAACCATTGCATTTTTGTTTAAAAACAAAACAAAACAAAACAAAACTCGTGTTGGTCTTCTAGGAATATTTTTCCTTAAGACAATGTTCCACTGAGCAGTTCCTCTCTATTGGAATTAGAGAACTCCTGATTCTGAGTTCAGCTATCAAAGAATCATTGATGGAGATGGAAGAAAAGACCTGTATGTTTCTAGTCCAGGGCCAGGCACACCTGTCTTTGCTTCACAGTCCTATTAGGCAGTGTCTGAAATGGCCACAAAATAATATCATCTAATGCCAGTGACTGAACAGTGGCTTAGAAACAAAGGCACAGATTCTCAGGTGGGCTAAACTTATGGTCAAATCAGCTGGTGAGAAGAAAGAAAAGTGGTTCAAAGCCATCTTCCCACACTCTAGATCTCATGCCACCAGGGAACAAAGGCAGTCTGAGTTGCTCTAGCACACATTGCCTAGGCCATGTCTACATTAGGAGATTATTTTGTATTTACTAAGTTCGACTTCTGAGCACTCAATTTTACAAATTCAAAGTTCTGCGTCATCACTACAGGGATGAACCGAATGTAATCTGAGGCAGGCTCTGTTAATGTGGATGCACTAACTTGGACTAAGTGTACCAGGAAACACTCTGGGGAGCTGTGGGAGGCCTCCTGGAGGCCAATTAGCTCAAATTAGCAGCACCAGAACGTCCACACTAACGTTATTTTGGACTTGCAAATTCAGGAATAGCATTATTCCTCATGAAAAGCAGGACTGCAGAGTTCAAATTTCATGGCCTCTTACTCTGGAATAAAAGGCTTGGTAGTTTGGACGCATCGCTTACAAATTCGACCTTGTGGGGGGTGGGATTTCAGACTGAAGATCCTAGTGCAGACCAGGCCCTGGAGCCAGACAAGGATCTGCCACAGGACTCCCTGCTTAAGCCCTGCCTCCAAAAACCTAACATGTGACTGGTGTAAAACCAGCAATACCATCTGAAGTCTTCCTAGTAGCAAGGGAATCTTCAGCTGCCTACCTGTGACTGCTCTAAGAAGCTTTTGCACAGCTTGAGTGGTGCCAAGGGGACTTACGCAATGCAGAGACCCATGCAATGTAAGCCATGGTTAACACAGTCAAGCTCAGCAAGTACTGCAATAATGTGCTAAATAACTGCTGTCAATCAATTTAGAATGATTGGGGAAAACTCAAATCTACACACTCAATATTTTTACTAGATAGTTTACCATACTGGAAGACTGGATTCATGTGACTTGATCATTAGACTCAGCTGCTTCTCATTCCCTATTTTTCTGTTCGTCTCTCTCTCTCTCTCTCTCTCTCTCCCCCCCCCTCCCTCCCCCCCCCCCCCAACCAGGAACTAGGCAAACATCTCGGCTATAAAATACCAAGAAAAATTCCATTCAGATCAAGCACAGCCATGACATATGCAGAGGAAAATGAAGTTAATTTGCAAAACCAAGATGTTTTTATATGGTTCAGGTTATAGACAGGCCATCTCTTTGTTAGGTCAGACAAATTCTCCAATGTTGCAATTAAAATATGGAGAGCGGCCAATTAATTGCACTAATGGATACTGTGTGTGTAATTTCCACATTATTTTGAAAAAGCGACCAACAGTCAAAGAAATCCATTCCTCTGCTTTCATTGTGTGCATATGAGTGTGTGTGTGTGGTGGGGGGGGGGTGTCTAAGGTGAAAGGTGCTTTTCAGTAACATTACTATGCATTTGTTTATTTAATACCTTTCATTTTAGCATCTCCCAGAATTTTAATTGAGCATCACAAAGCACATCAACAGTAACACATTATAATAAAATTATTTTTGATACAAGTAAACTGTACCTTCCATTAGGGTAGTTTTATGCCATTCTGCTGGCACAAAGCTAGCATGATCAGCCAAGCCAGTCCCAGGAGTACTACCCCAAGATAGGAGATGTCACAGCAACTGTGTGCCTCTCTTACCCTTGTAACCATAGGCAATGCATGGGGCCAGGGGAAGAAGGGCATTCAGGGACAGTTCCCCACTCCCTGATTTGCTGCTTTGAGTGTACTGAGCATGCTCAGTACCACTGTTGAAGCTGGCTGCCCTCACACTGCCTCCCTCCCCACTATTGGCGGACAAAGGCCATCTCCGCCTATATCTGTGGCCAGCACAGAGGCTGTAGCCAGGGGAAAGAAGGAATGGCCCAGGCATCACTACACTTTGGCAATTCCTGATTAACAGAACAGCTTCTTGGGGCCACTGGCAGCCAGCACAAGTTAGAGTGGCCTTAAGCCTGCTCCAACAAGCACCGAAGGACTGGACAGGTGATAAGTGACCACTGCATCTGGGAAGCACACAAGTGGCTTAAAGCTACACCTGCACATGTGCATACAAACCTGAGCTGCCACCAGGGCCAAGGAGTCATCATCCAAGTCAGTCACCCAAGGATCTAGACCTCCATTACAAATAGGGTGACCATATTTCCCTATGCTGCATGCGACACACCTGGTAAAATTACTCATCTCTCGAGTGAGTTCCATGGCAATTAATCAGAGCTATGAAGTACAAACATTTGCTGAAGGTAACAGCAAATTGTCTGAGTCCCTGTTATAAAGAAACACTGCACAGCTGGAGTCTTGTTATGTACCTTCTTATCTTTAAAGTGTGCATGGGGAGAAGTGACACATAACCCCACACACCTCTCTCATACGGGGGTGAGTGACTGACCTGACCCAACCCTCCCTGCCCAGTACTCTCCCCCCCTCTATGTCTGGCTGGGCCCCTGGAATGGACCTGCCTCTCCTGGTACCTGGCACCATGTCTTCCTTAGGTAGCATGTGGGGACATGCAGGGTCATGGCCCCCCGATCTCCAGATTTCCGTTGGGGTTCACACCAGAGCCTGGCCAGCAGCAGCCTTTCAACACTATGCAGGAGGGAAAGGAGGGGAGCAACTTCCGGCAGCAGGGAGGTGAGGGTGGGCAGTAGGGAAGACCTGGTCCTGTGTATTGGAGAGATCATCTCTTCCCTCCTGCCACCTCCCACTCCCCTGCAGCTAGAAGCAGCTTGCCCCTTCCTGCCTGCACAGTGTAGAAAGGCAGCTCACCTCCAAGCTGCTGCTGGCCACCGACATACCCCAGCTGCCTTCTGTTCCCTGGCTACAGCATAGGCAGGAAGGGGTTAAGTCCTAAGAATGTATTGTGCACCTGGGCCCAGGGAACATGACTGCAGCAGCTTCAGCCAACTGGCCAGGGGAGGATGCCTAGGGGACAGAGCAGCCCCACACATGCTGGGGGCAAGACCGAAGTTGGGGGCAGTGCGTAGAGAGAGTGCTATGTCCTTGCTCAGAGAGTAGCTGTGGAGCCTGTAAGGTTGGGTGCAAACAGGCTAGAAAGAGCTTCCTCCCCGCCACTGCAGAGCTTAGCTGAGGGGCAGAGAAGTTTCCCCATGCCAGGGCTGTGTGGGCTTTGGCACATGCAGGGCTTGGCTCCTCCTGCCCAGTGCCCCAGACCCGAGCTTTTCCCGGGTACCAGCCCAGCCAGAGGTAGCGAGGGAAGGAAGGAGCCTGCCAGCCAGGATGTTAGTGAGCTGAATGATCTGACCAGCAGCTGGTTCTCTGCACAGTGGCAGGAGCAGGGCACACCCCACGGTCGAGATGGGGATATGAAGGAGCATCAGGGCTGGGGAAGTGAACAGGCACAGCTGCGGGGGGGAGGAAGCACGTAAAGGGTCAATGGATGGAAAGCAGAGGCGACATGCAACCGGCCACAGTCAGCCCCCACAGCAAGCAGCCAGCGCTAGTTGGAAATGGGGTAGAAGTGAGAAGCTGCTGGCCAGTAGCTGGTAGGCAGCAGGGATTACACTCTCAGACCAGCAGGGAGAGCTGCCAGCCCAGCATACTGCAGCTTTGTCCAACTACCAGCCGTGCACACTCACCCCCGTTGTCAGCCAGTCACTGCTCGTGTGTGTACAGCTGGCGAGCAAGGATCCGTACAACAGCAGGACCCACCAGTACTGATGGCAGGGGAGAGACAGAAAATAATGAGACAGTTGGCCCATTTGTAAAAAAAAATAGTAGGGACACCTGCAGGAGGGCCTTGCGGCCTTTTCAAACATTGTATTTATAGAACTATGAAACAACCATGAATGCTTCTCTCCAACGAACTTGCCCAAAGTTCTAGTACAATTTCATGGCAATCTGCGAAAACGAACAAGGAGTCCTGTGACACCTTTCTTTTGGTCATCCAGGTACCACACGACTCTTCTTTGTTTTTGTAGATACAGACCAAACTCCTACCCCTCTGATCCATGGCAATCTGGAAACACAATTTAGTAGTATGGCACCCAGTCCCCACTGAACATGCATAACATATAAGCTTTCCATACAGAAAAGCACTTCATCAAAGAGTTCATTAAAACTGACTTAAAAAAAACCCTCCGGAAGAGATACTTAGGGGGCTGGTCTACAGTTTAAGAAGTGTTACCAGGGTAACTACGATGATAAGAAGTGCAATTTTTGCTGACACAGCCCTAGTGTGGATGCAATTATGTTGATATAAAGTGCTATTCCACTATTGCTTATTCCAGTGTGAGAACCAAAAATAAGCAACACCATTACAAGAATTTTTATATCAGCATAACTGCATCTATGCAAGGGAGTCTTCGCTGCTTTAACTAATCCACGGGGAATGCTTCCCCCAGGAGGCAAGTTCAGAACCAGCAAGTTTACTAACACGGTTGGATTTGAACCTGTAAAAAAGATCAGTTTCACTCCAATTCTGTTTTAGGGTTATTGCCCTTCCAGAATGATTCAGCCTCACAGTTATTTGGAAAACATAATGCTAGACCAGGGTGGGGAACCTTTTTTCGGGTCGGGGCCACTCTCCCACAGAAAAATCAGCCAGGAGCCTCGCAAAAGTGAGAAGCAACCCCCTCCCCCCAATGTGGCTCCCGCCCCAGAAGCAGAAAGACACTCCCCACATTCCCCTCACACACCAGAGTTTAGGCACCACCCCTTGCTGCTCCTATTGACCATGATTACCACCAATTGGAGCAGTGGGAGGGAAATGCCCCAGGCAGTACTGGAGGAGAGCAGGGAGCGGCAGTAGCAGATCCACTCCACCCCCTGCCAGTCCTATCCCATAGGTCGGATCCAGCCCTGATCACCTGACGCTGGCCCACAAATCTCATGGCACTGCCCCCCTGAAGCAGAGAGCTGGTGCTCCAGCCCTAGAGGGGTGCCGCAGTGGGACTGGAGCACCAGTATGGGCTCCCCAATGGTGGGAGGTAAGAAGAGAGCCCAGAGGGTCCAATCCAGGCAAGACAGGGGCCCCATCTGGCCCCTGGGCCTTAGCTTCCCCACCCCTGCATTAGTCAAATGGCTTACGGAGAGAAGCATCTGCAGGGTATTACTGCCTCCAAGATAGCAACATAGGACATTTTCCTATTTCACACACACAGCTTGACAATAAGTAATGCTAAGATTTTGTCCCAGTTATTTTTTGTGTAACCCCCTTTTTCCTCCCTGGGTTATTCAGGAGCAAGTCACACTCACATGTCTGCCTGGGTGCCTGCTGTTTCTAACATGAAAGGAGATCCTGAGTACCCCAGTGGTGGTGATGTTTAGTTGGGGATTCCCTATCCACCCCCTTGCTGTGGTCCTTTGCTCCCAAAGAATATACAATGGCGGTGACTCCACCTGGCTGGCCCTGTACATACTTCACGGTGTGCCTTGAGAGCCTCCAGGAATAAAATTATTCCAGCAATAATCTGCATCTAACTCCAAGACAACAATATTAAAGAATATATATCTAATTGATTAAATTAGAATTAACACACACCTTTTACTTAACTTAAAAAAACAGGGTTTAACAGATTAAAAGTGAATAAAATCAATTAACAAAGCACAGAGAAAGAAAGGAAACATCTATCATTTAACCCACCCCAGAGCATGCACTCCTCTGGATTCAAAGTCCCAGGCACTTGCATGCGTGGGCGCAGCTGAAGGTTTGCAGCTAGAGTGGAGACAGCACTGTTCAGGTTCTGTGTGTGTCAGTCCAGGCAGGCAGCCGGCTGCAAAATCCCTCCGCCACTGGAGCAGGCCCCATCAAATGCCAGCGGCTCTGGGTCACTGGGCTGGTCGCTCTGCCTCTCTTTGGACCCAGAGTCAGTCTACGTTCTGTGCTCCGTTTCAGGCAGGACTTTCCTAAAGAGCCCAGTTACCCACATTTACCTCCTCTGTAGCTTTATTTAGGCCCCTCTCAGCCACAGGCACAGCCAGACTCTCTGCCCTCTAAAGACAATCAGCCTCTGTAGCAGCCTGCTAGATCCAAGCCTGGCAGGTTCTCAGTAAGAGGCTCTCACTGCAACACAACAGCTCCTGGCCAGGAAAAAGGCTTCCCACCGGCAGCTGGGCTCCTGGCTCCCAAAAATGGAGCTCACCAACCCTCTCCAGCATGCCTAGAAGAGCCACCATTCCCCCCCCCTTTTTTTCCCCCATAGGCTCTTGGGAGTTGTAGTCTCTAGGGCTAGATTGCAGCACAAAGGATTCTCCCAGTGAAAGTCAGAGGCTCCTTTAGTAAGGGGACTACATTAGTAGAAGTCAGACAAAATAAAATTCACAGAACCCATGACCTATCCATGTCCTTTACTAAAAATAACCATACACGCAGGAGCCACCAGAGCAGGGCAGGGGAGCACCTGCTGCAATCCCTGGCAGAAGCTGTGGGGCAAGGGGTGCATGGCCCCTACTGTAGCCCCAGCTTCTGCCTCCAAAGAAGTCACAAAGGTGCAGTCAGGGAAGCTGACAGCCTCCACAGGCCCCCGGGGAAGGTGGGAGGACAGCTCTGTACTCCCTGAAGGGATGGAGCCTTGGGCAGAAGGGGTGGGACTGTGGCAAGCAGCCCTCAGCACCGCTTGGACTGCAGCATGCTCCCCCCTAGCCCCCAGAGCCAACCGGAGCACACAGTACAGTGCTACAGAAGCAATTTAAAGGGCCCGGGGCTCCGGCCATCACTGCTTCCCTAGTTACAGCAGTGGTAGCTAAGAGGCCAGGGCCCCTTTGACTCACCAGATCCCAGGGCAACTACTCCTGTTTCTTCCCTGCCACTGTTGGGGGACCGGGTCCAGTAAAGTCATAGAACACATGACCGTTGTGATCTCTGTGGCTAAATCATAGCCATCATAATGAGCTATAGGTTGCACCTCCAAAATCCAGGACTCTCTGGTCTGGCAACATCCATGGTCCAGCAAGGACCATAGATGTTGCTGGCCAAAGAACCCTGGCAGCTGGGAGTCCAGCAGCAGGAGCACCAACCAGGAAGTCCCTGACTGGACCAGCTACAGGGGGGCCCCAGTCTGGCCAGCAGCAGGGGGGCCATGGCTCAGAAACCGCAGCGGGGAACCCTGGCCGGGGAGGCAGGTGCAACCCAGAGGCAGAGGAGCTAGGGGCCAGGAGCCCTGCCAGACAGGGGCACTCCCCGTGGGGCTTGGAGTGGGGCCAGTGGCCAGCAGGGAAACACTGACCTCCCCGATCCAGCAAACTCCATGGTTTAGGACTGCTCAGGTCCCAAGGGTGCCGGACTAGGAAGGTCCCACCTATATAGAATCTCTATTTAGCTCACAAAGTTTAATCCCTCTAAGGTCAGTAATCTAGAGCTGAGTGAATAATTCAACTTATTTGACAAGTTTTGCCCTTTTTTCTGTTCACTAAATATCTGCTAGCAGACTGCAAAATTCTTAAATTTATTCATTACTCAAAATGATTCATGAACATCTTGGGCGAATAACTCTAGGGTTAGAAAATCTCAGAGTGTAAATATTACAACTGAATACACAATTTAAGGTGTAACTTACGTAATGAATTTTTATAATGTATATAACTGCAACTCAGTTTAACTAACAAATGCAGAATGCATTTTAATTACACGTTTGATTGCAATATTTGCAACTAACAGTCTTTTGGCGTTCATCTGGGGTACCAAAATAATGCCATGTGCCTTACGGAACCAACATAGTACAAATAGCAAATACCAAATTTTATATTGAACACACAATGTGAAATTTATTTTGGTCTAATATTCAACCATTCGAGCTACAAATTAGCTTACTGCATTCATCTTGTGCCAGTAATGCATGAGCCCACATGAAAAGGACATGAATATAATCAAAATAAAGTATGCTTATTACATTCCAAAAGAAAAAATATGGAGTTCTTTTCTATAGTCAGTCAACACTATAGTAATTTGGGAAGCTTAAGAGGAACAATTATTAGACCATCCAGTCCATCTGGCTACAAAGTTAAGGTTGTCTTCTGCAATAGAGTTTCTAGTTGTTTCTTCAACTGAGTTTCGAGAGGCCCAAGCAACAGGCCTTCTTCCATTTATTTTGGGAATCTGATGCACAACCAGCCAGGAAATCTCCCTGATATTTTTCTCTTATATTTGTCCTATTATTCCTAGTTTCTCTTCTTAGTGTTTACTCCCTTCAGAGATTCATACACTATTAGGGCCTCCCTCTTTGTTGCTTCTTTGCCAAAGTATGAACTAGATTCAAATATCATTACTCATGCAGAGTACCACCACTCTTATATATAGTCATTGGGAGAGAACGGACTTCACTGGCGCTACTTGCAGAGTAAGTATTCAACATCTGTAGGGGCAGCAAGATCTGGCCTTATCAATCTTTCCCCAAAAATTAAATATAAAAAGCTAATCTTCCCAATTTCCTGATCATTTGTATTGTTCTTTGATTTTTTCAGAATTGCTCAGTATCTTTCTGATACTTTAATGCCCAGAACTGAATGCAAAAATCCCAGCATTCAGACAATAAATATCAATTGCCTGTACTTCCAGGATGGAATGCCTTGGTCTCTTTTAGTTTCCATCATTTATAGTAGAGGTTAGCAAAACTTTTTACCTCTGATTTAAAATAAATAAATAAATTCAGCTTTTAAAAAAGGGTATTTTCCACAAGAGTGATCATTAATGACATTTTCAATTTGTGTGAAATTTTACATTTTTTATTAAAATCATTTAAGTAAAAAACCCATTTTTTCAATTCAGTAAATTTCAAAAACAATTTCCATTTGAAGCAGTCAGTTAAAAGGTTGTCAAAAATCTCACAAAAATAAGAAAATGGTCTACTTCAAATTCTGTGAAACAGTTTTTGCATGATTGTCTTCCTGTTTCAATCTGTACAAATTCCTGGGTGTCTGTCTATTCCCAAGGCTTCCCGCACATCCTCATTCCCACTCACTGAATAATTGTTCCAGATTATTTTGCCCTGGGTGAGCAATTAGTTGCTTATTAGTTCCAAGACTCATTTTGTTATTTTCTATCTGTTTTTTAGTCTTTCTAGCTCCCTTTCCCTGTCTTGACGTGTGTGAGAGGCTCTTCCTCGTATGGTATTCTACCAGTGAAACTCTCTGTGCAGATGGCCAGTATAAGACCTATCAGGCACATAAGGTCCATTTTAGCCCCTTCCCCCACAAAGTCCAAGAGAGTACAGCTGACCCCCGCACTTACCACCTAATTGGTTCCTGGAAAACCATCGTAAGTCAAGCCATTGTAAGTTGAACCCTTATTTCTCATAGGCGCAATGGTATAAATGGCAGTTCTGTTCCTGGAAACCCATTTCATACCCTAAAAATACCAAAATTGACTATGGAAATGGAGAAAAACTAAACTAAATAGTTCAAATAATGCACAAAAATAACTAAAAAGTAAAGACCGATGTGGCAGAGCTGCACACAGGCCAAGCAGCAGCTGCAGACTGGTGAGTCTGACTGACCTTGTGCATCTCCTGTTTTGGGATGACGTGTGGAATCTGTGTGTCACACCATCCTAAATGCGAGCTGCGGATGTAAATTGGGGGGGTTAGGAGCTCTCTCGCATGAAAAAAATGGTTTTAAATGCAGAGGGATGTAAGTCAGGGTCTCCTGTAGCTCTCAACATTTCCAGACTACTGTACTCCTTTCAGAAGTCTCGTTTGTCTTGTGCACCCCAAAGTTTCACCTCACTTAAACTACTTGCTTACAAAAATTAGACATAAAAATAAAGTGCTGTAGCACAGCTACTGAAAAATTGCTAACTCTCTCATTTTTACCATATAATAAAATACATCAATTGGAATATAAATATTGCACTTACATTTCAGTGCCTAGTATATAGAACCATATAAACAAGTCATTGTCTGTATGAAATTATAGTTTGCACTGACTTCCCTAGTGCTTTTTATGTAGCCTGTTGTAAAACTAGGCAAACATCTGGATTATTTGATGGACCCCCCAGAAGACAGAAAACGTACCACCAAGAGTATGCATACCCCTGATTGAGAGCCACTACGCTGAACCTGTGTGCAGAAGGAAGTGTCACATTTATGAATTACATTAACATGCTGATCACTTCCTTTTCAGATATCCTCTGCCAGCTGCCCCCCCTCTTATCCCAAAGGGGCTCCAGCTGAGGTGCTCCTGCCAGCCACATTCCAACACCCATATTACACATCTTACCCTGCAAGAAGTCTCCTTGCCTCCAGCAGGATACCAGCATTTCCAACTCTTGCAATTTACTCATGAGCCTCACAGAATTTGTTTTTCCTTAAAACCCCAGCTCCTATGGTCTAGTGATTATGTGAGACTCTTCACTTTCATTTTCAAAAAATTATGCATCTAGCCCTCCTGGTTGTGGAGCAAAGCATGAAAATGGGACCCAAGTGTACCCTTAAGGCTCAGAACCAAGAAGAAGAAAAAAAAAATCAAACAATCCCAGCGTTTTGCATTTGTTATGATTTTGAGACCTGACTCATGACTTTTGCATGCTTGAGGCTGGCCCTACTGGAGGACACAAAAAATAAAGTGCTACTGAGTGTGAACACGAGTATCATAAACCAGCCGATAGGCAATTAGGCCCACATAAAAGTTTTGGCACTGCCGACACTGCTGCAAATGCTGCCACACAGCTTCACACGCTGCACAAGGCAGTGGGGAATAAAGCCAAGGTAGTCCAGAGAACATTCTCCACTAGATGATACACAACAGTATTAATTTTAATGTATATTATAGAGAAAAATCACCTTAACTAGAGGGGTTCATTAAAGCTTCACAGTGCTAGCTGGTCATGGAGATGGGTAACTTGTTGCCTTTGCTATTTATTACCCTTACAGAAATTGTGTTATTACTACCTTGCACTAGAGGCCATCACAAAGTAAGCAAGTGTTTAAAGAGGCTGAAGCTACATCTGTCCTACACACCACTGGCAGCAATGGGTAGCACATGTGTAGATATGCTGGAGTTGCCAAATTTCTAATCTCAAGATAGGGAAGCTTTTTCTGTTGAGGGCCACTGACCAAAAAAGTTAGTTGTATTGCACACACAACCCCATGGGGGGACATGGAGGCTCTAGGCTTCCCTGAGGCTCCAGGGTGGGGCCAGAAATGTAGGTTTTATGGTGCAAGAGGGGGCTCCAGACTGGAGCTGAGGGGTTTGGAGTGCAGGAGCAATCTCAGGGCTGGGGCAGAGAGGTTGGAACGCAGGAGGGGGTTCCAACCTGGGATGAGGTGTTTGGGGTGTGTGAAGGGTTTCTGACCTTGGGTAAGGATTCAGAATGGGGGGGGGAGGGTTCAGGCTCTGGAAGAGGATTAGGGTGCAAAGGGGGCTCAGAACTGGGGTGCAGGAGGAGGTGAAAAATATGGGCTCTGGCTGAGTGCTACTTGTCTCAAGCAGCTCCTGGTTGGCAGCACTGCAGGACTAAGGCAGACTCCCCCTCTGCCCTGGCCCTACACCACTCCCAGAAGCTGCCACATGGTGTCCAGGTGGCTTTGCAAGGTGAGAATTGCCTGCACTGGCAGCTCCCATTGGCTGGGGTTCCCAGACAAGAAGAGCTGCGAAGGCAGGCACACATGGATTTGGAGCTTCCCTGATCATCCATCTCTGTGCTCAGGGGTGGTAGGAACAGCTGAACTGACCAGTCTAGCACCCTTGCTTCCCTGCATAGCACAGTTCCAACCTCATGGGGCAGGGTTCTGAGGCTCAGTGCTTCTGGCCTGTGGCAGAGACATGCTGTAGACCAGAAGAAATTGAGCAAGAGGCCATAAGTTCCCCACCCCTGTCCTAATCAGGATGGAAGCCTAAATAAGGACAAGATGTGAGAACGGGTAATGAGGGAAGATGCAGGTAAGGTGACCAGCACAAGGTTGCATAGACTAATGAAAGCATATAATCTGCCAGCTTCCAAGTTTTGTCCCCCTCTGCCCAAACGAGACCTTGCTTCATTAGAACACTTAACACATATGTAGCTTTGAGCTCAGGAACATGAGTAGTTCACAGAGGTCCACGTGCTCAGGTGCTTTACTGAATTGGGGCCTAAGCAAACGAGAGATTTCAATAAATCTCTAGTTTGTTTAATGTGTGTTAGCTACTTGCACATACAAACTTGAAGCAGGCAGGGCACCTTTGTTGAACCCGCACTCACTGGCCATTAAAGCCATAGCTCTCTCCAGCAAAACCTTAATTGTGACCTCAGCAGCATTGAAGCAGAGTAACTTCCCAAACAGAGAGAGGTCACAGTGAGACATGCTGAGCTCTTGATATTAAACACAAGGTCACTGTTAATGTTTTGCATTAGACAAGTTTGATGAAGCTGCATATGTATTGGTTTGGGGCAGTGGATTAAAAACATGCAATAAATACACTAACCTCCATATTCTCCCCCATGCAAAGTGGATAGACTCTCTTTACCCTTGCTATCGGGTAGCTGGTGCAGATGGAACTGAAAGTCTTAGGAAGCGTGCAATGGCGATTCAAAAAAGGGTCCAGGACTCCTGGCCACTACTCAGACAATGGCCAGAGCCCCTGGCCCTTGAAATCACTGCCAGAGCCCTGGACGGCACATTATTGGATGGCGCTGAAGGGCTGGGGGAGGGGGGGAAAGCTAACCCCCACTCCCACCCCTTCCACCATCAGGACCTAGCTTCCCCCCCTCCCTCTTCTTGCCTGTGGGCCCTGCAATTCTGTGGGCTCCCCTGATTGAACTGGGCTAGCTAGCCCCAGGGCCCCTGAAACAGCAGGCCACCCTGACAACCAAAAAGAAGATAAACGCCTTTAATCCAGCCCATCCACTGTGAAATTTTACAGGATAAGAAGACATTCCCCCTAAGACTAAAAGTAGGAAATGTACTGGAGAAAGGGGCTTTTTAAAACTGTGTCACCAATTATGAGCCAAATGCTGGTGGCAACAGCCATCTCACAGAGAAAGTAATGACATGTTGAGCAGGGGAAGCACACAACAGGGAAATTGATAAACCTGTGTGTAGCCCACTCTAATACTGATTCCACACACATCAACAGAATGTTAACCTCCAGAATGAAAATTAGCTTAAATCATGACTGGTTTCTTTTGACCCAATGCCAGGTTTATAATCCTAGATGAAAGAGGAAGAAGAGACGGAGTGGATGATCTAATTCCTCTCTCATCCAGAGCAGGATTGCTCCTGACACTACATTATTTAGTACCCCAACCTAATTGATTAACCTGCACAAAATGAATGAGGCACCCATCTTTTCCCTAAAAGAAATGCCATAGGCTGCCTCCCTCATTCCATGGGAGATAAAAACAGAACAGGACACAGCTTTGCTACCTGCAGGCTATTGTGAGCGAATCTCCTCCCAGGCTGGATAGCTGAGAGGTGCTAGCTAGAGGTTTGTAATGCTACTGCAGGGCTGTAGCTACAATGGCAGCTCCTGGGCAGCACCAAAAATATCATTGCCAGCACCTGCCAGGTGCCAACACACTTTCTGTGTTGCATCCACAACAGCATGCAAGCGCCGCCGCCTATTGGACATAAACCAGGCTCACCATGACTGCAGCCTGCCTGTAGATACCACAGTGCTGGTATAGACCCCAGCACTGGCATTTCAGCTGCATTGGTGCAACTGGTCTTCCCAGTTCAGTTCCCCCATATTCCCTCCACCCATCTGGTCAGCTCCCTGAGACTAGCCAAGGCACACCTTTTTCACTTCAGCAAAACCACCTACAATGGGAGGAGGGACTTACATCAGGTTGACACTATCCAGGTCTTCCCCTGGGCTGTGGAACTCTGCAGGTCACCCGGTAAACCGGCTGCATGGCCCCTTTGCTGCAGCTGAGTATTACAGAGGAGAAGCTAAGCGCCCCTTCTTTCAAAAATAAATTCCTTTGCTCCAATCCCACTGTAGAGAATTCCAGAGAAGCAGAAACTGGGTCCCTGAGCAACCCTTTCCAGTTGTGACTTCAAGGCCATACCCCTGCTCAGGCCTCCCACAGCCCATGGGGAGGGAAGCCTGCCTCTGCTGAGAAGACATTTTGTTAGAATAACAGAACCCACATGCCCTCCCTGATGAGTACGGACATGCACAGCTGCCTCCCGTTACCCTAAATTGGAGCAGACAATGCCCTGGCTGGGCCTTGTTAATCCTGGTTGGTGTTTTATAGCCCCATGCCAGTGAGGGTTGTTTACTGGCCTGCTCTCACAGTAGGCAAAAAATTAGGTCACTAGAACAGATTGTAGTTCTCTTCTCCCTTTGTCTCAGTTTCTCGGGGCAACTGTTGTGAGGAAAACTCCCTCTGCTAAGTACTAACCCCCCTAGGGTCAGGCAGAGCTTTTTGTCCTACTCCCCCTGCAGCTCCCACAGCATGGAGATGGAGCAACTCCTCTCCCTCTCCTCTGGGGCAGCCCGCAGCTAGCAAGAGAGAGTCAGAACTCACTTTAGAGCTGCTCCTGAGGTTGCAGGGGAGGTGGGAAGGAGGAAGTGCCCCCTAATGACAGAGTTGATTTGCTTCAGTTTAAAAATCACAAGAGGTAGCTGAGCGAGCCCATTTTCTGTTTGTAATCCAATATATATTTGCTTCTTAACAGAGTGGCACCCATGCTGTGAACACTGCTCAAATAAGCTCAGGATTTGGCCCTTCTACCACAATGCTGAGTTAAATGTTTTTTTCTTTAAAAAAAACCCCACACAAAATATGTCCTATCATATTTTCTCAGGCATGTTTGTAGTGTTCGCTAGGCAGATGCAATTAACATCTAGGGGCCTTATGCTATTTTTTTCCATACAGTAGTAAGCAACTAAAGTAAAATGGGTCATTGAGCAAAGAATGAGATAAGAGTGTTCAAAAAGATAGGAGATGCAATGAACCAATGCAGCGGGCTTGCTTGCCTCTCTCACTTCTCTTTCTGTCAAAAAGCTGCAAGGCAAGTATCCTCTACAAGGCAAGAGAGAAACAATCTGCTCATTGTCCTGGCATTTTGTCCCCCTAAAAATTCCCATGAGCATTGCACACCTACTGAAAATGTGCTCCTCTGTACAACTCATGCTAAACGTTTTTGGAATATCTTTATCTACGCTAAAGTCATTCTGTTCTCATGCTGAATGGCCCTCAGCACTGTATCAGATCAAATAAAGAAAAGCAATACACAGCCCATTTGGAGGGGAAAGCAACTAAAATAAAAATGGATAATACCCAAATCTTAGTGCTCTTGGCTACTGTCACCCAAACTCCAGCTAAATGGTTGAAGTCAGTTATATCTAGAATTGCAAACACACATAGTGCTTCTGCCCGTTGATCAATCAATTATCCCCACGGGAAACATGAGGGTTTTTCTGCCCCTCCCTCCTCCAGCCCAGCTGATCCCCCTTTAGTCTAACACAGCAGAACTGGGAGTAAAAAGGATGGTGGAGAAATGAAAAGGCATTGTTATTAATGACACAGTTTTCAAAGGACAAGTAGATCACAAACTCTATGGACAGAGAAGTGCTATTTTGATCATCTTCTAGTCCCTCTCTCTTCTAATGCAGGGTTGCTCCTTACAGTACTTTTTTTGAGAGAGAGAGTTTTGTCTTATCTAATTATTAAAGTCAAAAGTGATGGGTCTTCTGCTGGGGAACAGACTCTCCAGAGCTCAAATCCTTTAGCCATAGGTGCCAGACAACAAAAACACTGACACAGTCTGCCTGAGAATACTATACATCTCAATGGCAGGAAATCTGTCCTGATATTCCACCAAAATTCCCCCTTAATTTAGTCTCATCGCTCATTATACTCCATAAGGGGCCATGAGGTTAAAATTCAGGGTTGCAGAGCCTGGGTCAACCACTGTTCTCACCTCACCATGGGAGGATATTGTAGAACTATATGTAGGGAGCTCAGTGGAGATTAGTATTTGGTGTTCTTGTCTGAGTAAGAGGGGCCAGGAGCTGCACAGAGCTGGTAGGAAGGGTAAGGGGATGCTCTGCACGAGCTCGCCATCAATGTTCCTTATGTGCCCCACTACACAGTCACGCAAACCCTTGGCTCCTCCCTATGTCTCAGGGTGCTAAAGAAAAGCAGTTTGAATCCCATGTGTCACCACATGCTAGCTGCAGACCTTGCAGTCAGTACAAGCAGGTACATGGTGCCACTAGTTTCCCCCTCTCTTCCTTTGATCAGATCCTTTGCTGCACTGATAAGAGCATGCTTTTTTGTTCAGCCATTAGCATGACACAAGGAGATCTCTAACTGGCACTTCTAAGATCAGGAACCTTATAAGGTTCACCTTGCTATTCACCTAGGAAGTTAAGAGGTCAGTGCAGAATAGGTAGGGGCTGGAAGGTGGATTAAATAACAGGCTAGCTCACAAGGGTAAGGACAATACCAGAGAACAGGATTAGGGAAAACCACAGACAAGGAGGGAATGGAGAGGAGTAGGATCAAAGGACTGGGATGAATGAAAGCTGAAACCATGTCCTCGCCTTGCCCCAGAGAGATGGGGTACGGCAGCTTGCAGCACAGAATGCCAACGGTTTCTGTCACAGAGTCTGCAGAACTCATACATTAGATACACAGATGTGCCCTCTGGGATCTTGGAATAGTGCTCAATGTCAAGAGCCTTAGCTGCGGCAGAACCGATGCCCCGTAAAGAGAGAGAATCAACACAGAATGCTGGATACACCCAAATAAGTTCAGGGAAGTGTAAATTATACCTCCCTGGGTCAGCTCAACCCTCTGCCCCTGAGAGGGGTTCACCCATAGAAAAGGCAGAAGGGGAGGGGGTCATGGTTTGCTCCATGGGAGGGAACAGATTTCAGTTGTGGTCAGGGTTCACAGGAGATCTGCTGAATGAGGCGGCTATATCAGTCCATCTCTCAGCCAGCGTGGCCAATGCCCCTTCCTGAGGTGGCACCAAGCTTATGGCCCGCTACAGCTCCCTACTTCTCTAAAAGTGATGTAATTGAAGCAGTTTGCTGCTGCTACAAACCCTGTCAGATGGACCTTCTACTGCTGGGGCACTTCTTTTGGTGGAAGCCAATGTACAGCCATGAATGAAGTTGGG
Organism: Pelochelys cantorii; assembly: GCA_032595735.1. Lineage (NCBI taxonomy): Eukaryota > Metazoa > Chordata > Testudines > Trionychidae > Pelochelys > Pelochelys cantorii. The sequence goes on from CM064326.1 coordinate 245,004,275, forward strand.
CTGGAGTTTCCTGGCTAAGAAAAAGTGCAGCTGAGAGACAATGGCGATGTAAAAATGATGTCTTCTAACCTACTAGATCTGCTCCAGGGCTGGTGTAAGGTCTGAGGCTGAAGCCTGAACTAAAGTAGTGGCCAAGCCTTGCTACTATAAACCAAAAATTAGCAAGCGATAGGCCGTGAGCTCATAGAACCTGGCAAAGAAAGGGCTGTTATTGCAAAATCATACACATTCTAAGGCCAGGTGTACTTTACAGAGGAAGGTCAAATAAAGATACACAACTCCAGCTATGTTACTTACACAGCTGGAGTCAACGTACTTTAATTCAAGTTTCCGCACTGTTCCCATAGTGGGAAGTTGATGGGAGAAAACACTCCCGTCAGCTTCTCTTACTCCTTGTGAGGAGCAGGAATACCGGTGCCAACCAGGGTGCCCTCTGAGTTCAATTTAGTGGGTCTTCACTAGACCCGCTAAATCAAACTCCAGAAGATCAACTGCAGCAGCATTGTTCTTCCACATAGTGTAGACAAGCCAGAAAGGTTAGGCATAGGACACAACACATTCCATAAGGATGATATCAAAACACCGCCTCCCCCCAAAGATAATAAGAACACACTGACCCCTCCAAAAGATAAGATCAGGATGACAGTGTGATTGGATAGAGATGTTTTGATCAAACCAACATGTACAGGGTAATGGACAATACCATCCCACGTCGAGGACAGTAACTAATCATGTCAAAGGGGCAATGTGTAACTTGTTTGTACTGATGTATAAAATGAAGCTTCAAAGGGAGTATTCAAAGGGAAAGTTCCATTGTTCACTGAGCTGGTCCGTTGTTACAGGCATATATGTATAGTCTATGGAATACTTGTACCATGCCTCATTGACAATGAGCTTGGCTGGGTGTCTTTGTACCGTCACAGATCATGAGCTGATTGGGCAGTGTGCTCAAGGTCTGCTGTGCCAGCTACCTGTGCAGAGCTGGGGTGGCATACAGAGGGGACAGATGCAGCCAAACATCTGACAACAACATGGAATGGCTTGAAGACTACAGCAGCAATTTAACTTATATGAATGAAGATTTTCTGTTTGGAATTTATTTCTCTTTTCATTTTTAAACAGTAGAAAAGAAACATAACTCTAGAAAAGAAAAGCAAGAATCATTGTCAGTCTATCTGATGTTTGCTGTGACACACTACCCAGCCATGGAAAATGTATGCAAGGGAGCTTATTTATAAGGTTTTCAAGCTTTGATAGAGACCAAAGAGCTTAAATGACCCATTGCTAAAGTCAAGGGAGACTGTAAATTGCACAAGATGAACAGAAGTGGAGCAAGATATTTACAAGATCTTATAAAAGACCTCATAAACTGTGAAAGTTGATTATGTCCAGATTTTAAATTGCTTTTTTTCCATTTTTTACCATTTTCTTTTTCCTTTAAAAAAAATAAAAATGCAAGAACCCCAGTGTTAGTGTAACACGGAGGCTGCAAAGCTTGTCAAAAGTCAGGTGTGCTGAAAATTAAGAATGATCCAGCAGTATTAACTCAGCCATGTTGTACAGCCGTACTGTTTACTATTCCCTTGTTAAATGTAAAACCTGAGGCATTACTCAGATTTACAGTGTATTTACCTCTTTGAACAGTAGATTATTTGTATTACATAGAATTGAAGGACTGTCCTGTGATGACTGCACTAAAGTGGGACTCGGGATATTTTGGTTGAATTCCCAGCTCCATTGATTTGGAGTGAAAATACCTCTGTGTATCTGGGTCTGCCTGAGATCATAGACAAAGACCATGATCTCAGGCTAAACAGACCCAGATACAAAGAAGTATTTACACTCTAAATCAGGGGTGGGGAACCTCAGGCCAGATATGGCCCCCAACTTCCCTGGATCTGTCCCCCGAGGCTCAGGGCTTCCTCCAGCACTGGGGAGGCTGCGCTGGTGCTTCAGCCTCTCCACCGCTTCCCAGTGGGGCTGGAGCACACAATATCTACTAGCCTGCCCCCCGCCCAGACTCTGTTGAGTGAGGGGAATGTGAGGAATGTCTTTCTGCTTCTCACTCAGGGGCCATGTCAGTGAGGATTTGGTGGTTTGGGTTTTTGGGGGGCGGGGGGGTTGTGCTTCTCATTTGTGTGCGGCCCCCAACTGATTTCCCTGTGGGTCAGCGGCCCCCAACCCAAAAAAGGTTTCCCACCTCTGCTCCAAATCAGTGGAAATTGGGAGACTCAATATCTTTTGAGGATTGGATCTGTGATTTAATCTCTTTGTGCCTCAGTTCCCTATCTCTATAAGGGGATAATAGTACTGCCCTCTCTCCTGCCCTGTGTCTTTTCCAGTTACATTGTTATACCTGGAGGCAACAACTGTCTCTTAATGTGTATATTCAGAGTGCCTGGCCCTGTTGCTTGGGACCTCTAGGCTCTGCCACAGTGTAAATGGGAATCAGACTGCCTGAGCTTTGAGTGCTTGATTTTTTTGCAACCTTAGTAAGTATTAAAGCTTTGGAGGGAGGGGTAGTGCATGATGCTCATAAACAGTCTCCTCCACACCAGCCAGTCCCCCCTGAGATTCCTCCTGCATGAGGAAGCCCTCCAGTTTTGCTGAGTTTCCATTTTCCAAGTGGGAGGGGAGACCGATCAACTCCATCACCCTCTCAGCACATTCCCCAGGGCCTCATTCTCCTCTCAGTTATACTACCTCTTGCCTCTGCAATTCCAGTGAGGTCAGTGTAGTGACTCCTGCTTTACCTCAGTGTGAGTGAGAGGAGAACCATGCCCCCATTGTCTGCTGTGACTCCAGCGCTCCTGTCTGTGAACCTCCCCACCTCTGGGAACATCTCTCTCCACCCTGCCTTTTAAGCAGACGGTAGCTGGACACAGCTGTCTCTAAACAACCAGCACTCAGACAGCACCCTGAGGAGCAGCTCTAACCTTCTCTTTGCTGCAAGAGCCCAGTATGGGTCTGTTATTTTTGTTCTCTAGAACTGAAACCTGTAAATAAGCATGAAACGTAAGACACATTTTTCCTTGCTTAATTTTGTATTTCTGCAGAGGTTTATGTCTGGTTGCAGACAGCATAGTTCTACCAAAAGAGTTCTATATGTGAATGTGGTTTAGTGATGTAAACATTTGTCTGCTAATAAGTAGACTAAGACAGCACACATCACTTGTGGGTAATAACTTTCCTCACTCCTAACCTGAACAAGATTCAATGTACAATCAATAAGTGAAATGCTCTGTATTTTGTGACTAGTCCCTTAAAGCATTCATTCTCCAGCCGTAAGTTCTAATAATGTATGTTACGTACCTGAGGTGTCTGACACACAAAAATAAATATGCCAGCAAGAAAATGCCTTTCACCATACCCTTTGTTGTCAGAAATTTCAATTTCTGCTGGACTACTAGCATATGGGAGGAAATGCACCCTGGTCAGATGACCAGCTCAAAGGCCTATGAAGACTCAGAATTCTGTTTTGGGTGCTTGAGGGGTACAAACGCCCTCAGCAGAGAGGTGAATTTCACCCTTGAGGAATGAATATCTTTTTTACTTCCAAGAAGACAGCTAGCAAATATGGCTGCAGTCACTCCAGTTTCTTTTCCACTTTTGCATCGCCTTCATTCGGTTTCATTGTTTTTATGCCTCTCTTCTTATAAGCTGGAGCTTGAAAATTAAACCACTTGCCCTACAATAACAATACTGCATAAAGCTAATAAGCTTTTAAACTGACCATCCATATGAAAGGAGCATTTTTGCTGAATTCTGCAAATGCTCAAGGAAGGGAATATTCAGCACATTTCTTGTTTCACATAAAAAACTGGGTTGGCTAGGCAGGATTGGGAGGGGAGGGGAAAGGATGTTGTTTTTTAGCTCGGTTCATAAGGTACAAAACACAACCTCATTCTTCTCATGGGGCAACAGCCCCTATACCAGTGCTCTAGAGAACACTCCGTTGGGAATGGCATAGGGTCCAATTTTCAGGTTTTCAACTCCCACAGTCACGGCCTGCTTGCTGGTCCTGAAAATCTGGTCAGAAGCAGAGGCACCAACTTTGTGATTGCTCTAGGGGTGTTGGACCCCACTCCACTCCACGCCCTGCCCCCTACTCTATCCCTTTCACTAAACCCCCATGTTCCCTTCTTCCCATTCCTGCCTCTTTTTACCCCCACTCCTCCACCTCTCCCCACAGCACCTCCTACACACACTGAACAGCTGATCACTAGGAAGGTGGGGAGCTTCATAGGGGAAGGGTAGGATTTGATTGGCAGGGCTGCTGGTAGGTGCTGATCACCCACTTCAATTTTTTCCATGAAATCAGAATCAGATCCTATGTGCAGAAGAGTCACCATGGGAGCTGATGGAAGCGGAACTATTGAAAATCAATCCCTGATTGGGGGTGCTGAGTCTTTACAAATCTGCCCCTGTGACTATTGAAAGAAGCCTGGAGGCTGGCTAAAGAAAAAAAGGGTGTGTTTTAATTAAAATAGCGCATTGCTATCTATTTTAATATTACAGTGCACCACAGGGTGAAATATTCAAATAGGATTCCATTAAATAGCTATATAACACAGTGTGTTTTTAAAAAAATGCTGCACAATGCAAAGGAGCTCAGTGTTCGATGAAATAGCACTAGCAAAGTATGGGCTAGATTCCAGTTTACATGGAGTGGGAGGCTGTGAGCTGAGCAGGGTGGGAGGGGAGTAGCAAATGTAGAAAAGGACTGCTCTTCATGACCTATTGAAGGAAACAGAGATTCCACTCCAAATGTGCTGAATAGCCCTTTCTCCAGCTATTCAAGACACTACATAGAATACATAATTGTCTGCTGGGGGGTGAGGAGGATTTGGTTAGGTGTAAGGTTACAATTCAGCATCAAATCCCTGCTGTAACAACATTCTGCTCTCAGTTTACATTGTGCTGTGCCATAATTTACAGGGAGATACTGATTTATTTATTCCCATACAGCATGATAACAATGAAGGACGTTCACTATCCCTAACAGGCATGTTTCTTTCTTCTTACTCTTCTCTTTCCCATTCTTCATTCATTCATTCATGTTCTTTTAGTCTCTGCCTCTCTTTCTTTCTCCCTCTCTAATATATTTTTAAAATCATTCTGGTTTCTTCTTTTAGCTATATATTAGAATTCCTACCACCCACTTCCCTGGCTTTCCCCTGTGTTCTGGTGTCTATCCTTCCTTGCTACCTCCCTCTTCTGTTTTCTCACCCTTCCCTTCCTTGCTTCTCTCACCCAGAGAGAACAGAAATGGTGTGGGATATCTGACAATGCTGCAGGACAATTCTGACTCATTGAGCCAGACTTTGCTCTTAGATATTTAACTGTTAATCAAGCATAACTGCTGATGTTAATGGAGTTTCTGTGGATTTATATCAGTGTGATGGCAGAATATGGCCCACTGTTTATACAGGCTCTGGATTGACTGTACTGCTATTAAAAAACAGCAAATAGTCTGGTAGCACTTTAAAGACTAACAAAACATGAAGATCATATCAGGAGTGGCCATGAAAGCTCATGATACCATATTTGTGTTTTGTTAGTCTTTAAAGTGCTACCAGACTATTTGTTGTTTAAGCTTAATCTGTACAGACTCACTCGGCTACCCCTGAAGCTTTTGTACTGCTATTGTAACACTGACAGGTGGAACTGAACCTGGGCCTCTGGAGCTGAGTACATGAGCCTCTACTGCATGAGCTAAGAAGCCAACTAGCTCTCAGCTAAGAATGTAGAGGAAACTCATTTTTTCTCTCCATAAGCAGTCGACCCAGCTATTAAAACTATGATCAGAACCTGGACTTTTACAATTAACTTATTTGTGCATCTACCCACTCCTGCACCCATTCCCCTCCCGAAAGTCAGAGAAATCCTGAAAATGATGATGTTAGTGCTTCATTTTGTTGTAGTCTAAAGCTGCTCTTTAATGTTCAGAGAGATTTGTATTATATAGCTGAATAGTCAAAAGGGACCACTGTGATTATCTAGACTGACTGCCTGTGTAACTCAAGCCAGAGGACTTTCCATGAATTGATTCCTGTATCAGCTAGACTAGATCTTTTAGAAAAACATCCTCTCTTGATTTAAAAATTGCCAATGATGGGAAATCTACCACGGCCCTTTGGTATATTGTCCAATAGTTATTTCTAGTCAAAGGACTTGTCTATGTAGTGGGTTATTGCAGGGGTGTGATTTTCTGACACACACTAACTTGTTGCACTGTAATTGGTCTACGCAGACCATGTTGGTGCACTCTAACATTTCCCGAATGTGCACGTACATAGCACTCTTTCAAACAGCACTCTGTTAAAACTTCCTCCAGAAAGTTATTTCACTAGGAGGGTGGTGAAGCACTGGGAGAGGTTACCTAGGGAGGTGGTAGAATCTCCATCCCTAGAGGTTTTAAGTCCCAGCTTGACAAAGTCCTGGCTGGGATGATTTAGTTGGGTTGGTCCTGCTTTGGGCAGGGGGTTGGATTCGGTGACCTCCTAAGGTCTCTTCCAACCTAGGATTGTATGAAAGCACATCAGAAGGGTCCAATCAGACCAATTAATAAACAACATATTAGTGTACTTTGGAAATAAACCCCCCACCTCCCGTAGAGTACATTACCCCACCATTAATGTAAACTAGAAAAAAGGTGCATACTGAGGATAATTACCATTGGACCAACACACCAACAGATGGGGTGAATTCTCCATTACTGGCAAATTTTAAATCAGTATAATCTATTTTGACTCAGTATTCTCCCATGTATATAACCAAAGGATGCATTGACCTTTGTGATCACAGTGTTGCACGTGGAGCTGATTTCAACTAGCTGCCATAATCCTTTCCAGAATCACTGCTTCACAGGACAGTATGACATGCCCTGGAAATATGGCCTACATTCCTTGTTCCTACATGTACACATTGACATTTGGCCATAATAAAATGCATATTATTTCCTTGCACCGGCTGATTAAGCAATCTAGAGCCAATCAGAATCAGTGAGCTGTCCTTCATTACCCACCACTCCCCAATCTTGGATGTCAACTGCAAACTTTTTTGGAAATGACTGTTTTCTTTCAGGTCATTGAAAAAAATGCTAAATAGCTCAAAGCCAAGAACTCGTTTAAAGTTACATTTTGAGACATATCAGATAGCTGATTTTTATTCCATTTAATATCTGCCATGTTAATTTTGTATTGGTTTTGATTTCTTAATCAAAATCTCAAGCAGTACCATGTCAAATACTTTACAGAAATCTAAGTATATTACTTCAACACTAACTTTATGAAACAGACTTGTGATCTCATCAAGAGGCTATACTAGATTAATAAGATATATTTTCCATAAACCCATGTTGATTGGCATTAACTATATTACCCTCTTTAAGTACTTTATCAAATACCACATCAACTGTTCCATTATTTTGCCTAGATCGATGTCAAACTGACAGGTGTAAAACTGACCTGAGTCATCACATTTACCCTTTTTAATTATTGAAACAAACTGTCTTCCAGTCCTCTGGAACCTCCCCTATGTTCCAACACTTGTTGCAAATCAACATTAATGGTATAAGAAGCAGCTTGATAAACTCTTTTAGAACTCTTGGCTATAAGATATCCAGACCTTCTAATCTTACAATGTCTAGCTTTAGGAGCTGGTGATTAACATCCTCCTGAATTACTTTTGAAATGGAAAATATTTCATTATTATATGACAGAAATACATCATCTGGCTTTTTTCCCAGTTACAGAACACAAATATTGAACACTTGTGCCTTTTCTGCATGATTGACAGCTCTACCTTTTCCATCTAATAATGGACTGATAACATAATTAGGATTTCTTTTGTTCCTAATATACCTAAGACACCTTCTCACTGTCTTTAACTCTGTTGCCCATATATGTCTCTGTGTCCCTTTGCTTTGCATGGCAATTTCTACAATGCTGATTTATATTAATTGCTATCAACTTTCCCTTTCTTTTATTTGTTATATCTGCTTTTTAAAATGTATAGCTGCTTTCACTTCTCCTCTCAATCATCTTGATTTATTTTAACCAGTGCAGCCTTCTCTCTCAGTTGTAGAACTGTGGCTTCAGCATCTAGTAAAGTGAGGGTTTTTTTAATAGTTCCCAGTTCTCGCTCATATATATTGTTAGAATTCTCTCTCCCAACTGATTTGGATCATAATTGTTTCCAGCTTTATGAAATGTTACCCTGTCAGCTCTTCCTTCTTATACTTTAGTGATATACAGTTACAGAAATACTAGGGGGCTGCGCCCCCTGATCGCTGCACTCGCAACCCCCCCCCCCCTCGCTGGGGCTAGGCAACCCCAGCTCTCTCACACAGCCAGCCAGGCCAGGTCCCTTCTCCCTCCCCATCCCTGCCAGCCTAGGACCCTTCTCCCTCCACTGCCACACCAGCCCAGGCCCCCCTTCTCCCCACCCTGCCATGAGCCAGGGTCCCTTCTCTCTCCTCCTCCTCCTCTCCCTGCCAGTCCCAGCCTTTTCTCTCCCACCCCTGCTCAACCCTAACCCTCACCCCCTTCCTGGCCACAGTGCACACCAGGGCCAGCTCTAACCCCGGCAGCCAAGGAGGTGCATGGGTGCCTGCCTGCCCCATGTTGGGGGCAGTGAGGGGCAGGTCGTGCCGTGTGCACATGGCACTCTGGGGCACTGCAGCCTACTGAACTGAGGAAAGCAGCAGCGTGGGAGGCCTCTGTCCCAACTTCTCCCCCGTGCGGTCCCACCTGCGTTGCTCACTGCCCCAGCCCTGCCCGCAGTGCCCAGGGCTGCCCGACCACCCACCGGGAGCAGAAGGGAAGGAGCAGACTGGTCGGTGCCGCAGCTTCCCCGGGCAGCTCAGGGGTGCTGTGGCAGCCATAGTAAGTGCAGCTACTGGGGAGGCGGTGAGTTTCTGTGGGGGCAGCCGGATTCCAGGTGGTCAGGCACCGTGCGCCGGCTCCCCAAGAACCCTGGCACTGGGAGCACCCCCAAGCCCGCTGCTGGCACGTAAGCCTGGCTGGGAGCCCCACTCCTAGCGCCTGTCCCTGGGCTGCTGTCTCAAGCAGCGCACCCTCCTCCCACCCTGCCGCTGGGCTGTCACGGCTGCGATGTGGCGTTTGCCGGCTACTGTGCCATGTTTCTTGGCATTGAAAGCCCTGTGGGGTGGGGGTGGAGGAAGAGGAGTAGGGGCTTGGTTTAAAATAGCAATTCCAAGTGGTGAGGAGAAGAAGCAAGGTTGGTCTCGAGCTGGAGGAGGGGAGGGGAGAGAGAGGGAGGCGGCAGGCGGGACACAGAGTGACATGATGATGTCACTCTGTCGTCCAGCAGGAAAAAAAAACGGTTTTTTTCCCCTATACAGAGAGATGGTACAATGATGTAGCTCTCCAAAATAAAAAGAAATCAAACTATACACACAAACACTATACTGATATCTACCAACATGCATAAGAATACAGAGAAGTGAATACTGTTGGTTTAGCATGTATTGTTATTCCGCCATGTTTTGTCATTATCATCCTCTTTCCATCACCCGTACACATATAGACTCAGCAAAATGTTTCTTAAATTACATCTCAGATCAGTCACTGCATACAAGTGTCTGCTTATCAGATTCAAATGTAGGCCGTGCCGTGAGTCTGAAATTAGCTATTTACATTTATTAAGCAGAATAGTCCAAGTCACCCTTAGCTCAGCAGTGCTCTGCCACCTGTAGGTAATTAAATTCTTTGCATGCACACAGATTTAGTCATCAGTGGAAACTGTTGGCTCCTTCCCATTCAGGACTGTGGTCTGAGGTCAAGTTCTGCCGGCAGTTGATAAAGCTTCAATTAACTGTTACTCTTGCAGCACTTGCTGATTTATATATCTTGCTCCTGTATCAGCCATCTTGCTGAAGAAGTCCGCATAATAGAAAGGACACCTTCCCAAAATGTCTAACTTCATCTGCATAAACCGCGGCACCAACAGCCTCCATGGGCCGCTGGGCAACATGGGGGGGAGGGGCTGGCTTTATGCTTCTAGAAGAGGTGAGGCCTAGTGCAGAAGGGGTGGGGTCAAGGGCAGCCAGTCCTCAGCATTGCCCCACTCTAGCCCTTAGTGTTGCTCTCCAACGGAGATTTAAAGGGTCCAAGGCTTCTAGCCGCAACTGCTGCAGCAGCGGCATCCAGAGCCCTAAGCCCCTTTGAATCAGTGGGCCCAAGGGCAATTGCCCTCTTCACCTTCCCTCCCGCCCTCGCTCCCCAGCCCGCATCAGTGGGCCTGTGCATAAAATAGTAAATACCTGAAACTGTTCACTGCCAAACAATTTTTAAAAAGTTAGATTTGATTTTTTTAATTATTAAAGTTGTAGAGTGCATAGTTCACATGTTAATACCAATGCCCCATTTAAGTGGCTAATACTCCATAGCGTATTTTATTCCAGCCAATCTCTATATGTTTCAATGTATTCCGCTACCACAATAGCATAAGAACCTTAGTGACACAAATACCATTCTATATTTAGCAATCTCTCAGTAGTAGTAAACCCGTATATAACTAGTGTAACAACTTCAAGAATGGAGAATCAGACCACCAAAGAGTTCACAGTGGAATGTTTTAACTTTAATTACTCATTAACGGTGAACAAATCTATTGTGGAAGCATTGCACTCAGCACTGTTCACAGGATCAGGCTTCAGGTTAAGATAACTTGATTAATAATTATTAGTATTACAAATACTTTAGGAAAGGGGACAGAGGAGGAGATAGGTAACATCAATAAAACTTATGCAATTGATTTGGTTGGTACTCTAGGAAAGTTCTGAGTTCTCTGGTTATGAGTGATAGCATCTGTCTAAAGGGAACATCAGCATTTTTAGCTTTCACAGAAGTAAGCTTTGCAGAGACAACTGAAAGAGAAGAACGGAGAGGCATGATAGACCGGTGTTTCTCAACCAGGGAGTGGTACAAGTACCCTTAGGGGTACTCGAGAAAAGTCTGGGAGGTTCTTCAACACAACTGAAATTTGGAGAAAACTGAATTTTTGTTTTAAATTTTATGGCATTTTATTATTTTTGTACTTTTTACACCCAAAAATTTCATCACCCGCCTGGCTACAATTAAGTTGTTTAAACAAATGTGTTGCAGTTGTAGAAAAAAATGTGTGTGTCTGAAGATGATAGGAACTGGGGGTACTTTTTTTTTTTTTTGAAAAAGGGGTACTTTATAAAAAAAAGGTTGAGAAACACTGCGATACACCATTTTAGTTAAGTGACTCTCCACATTCCCATTTGTAAAGGGTTTTTATTATTTGATGTAAATGCTCAGGTTATTTTACAGATATGACATTTCTTTGATTTTATTTTTCTCAATATATAGTTATAATCACCTTGAAAAATTGTTCTGAAAACTTAGCCACGTGGGCACAACATCTACTTACTTGACTAGGGCTATGAGAAAAATGAAGAGAAAAAAAAAATCAAAGATGTTACCCACCCCTCAGAAAAAGTACATCAAAATAGCAAGTAAAGTTTGCCAAAACAACTGAGATGCTTTTATCATATCAATGGATGTATTTTTAATTGTACAGGTTGCAGATCACCTGCACTATATGTAAATTACTGCCTCTAGACTTACCTCCTGATCTGCCACATGGCAAATCCTCCCCAAGGAGCTCACAGGCTTAGATCTGTGCTGGGAAGACTAATTCAGAAAGTCTTCTTCCATTTTTACTCAGCCCCTCCACAGACAATATATTCAGTGAACTCCTGGCCTCGCTGAAGCCATAGGGAGTTTTGCCATTCTCTCCAATGGGCCCAGAATTTCACCCATTGACTTCAGCAGGAGTCTTGCCTGAGCAGAACTAAATAAAAGCTGTGCACAGTCTTCAAGATTTTGTCAGGGGACAGCTTCAGTTAATATGGCTGTCAGGATATCCAGCTGCTGCCATCACCGTTTATCAAGGAAATAAACAGAGAAAGCTATTTTAAAATGCAAATCATAATAGTGCATATTTGGGGCCCTACCATATTCATGGCCATGAAAAAGGTGTCACGGACCATAATATCTGGTCCTCTTCCCCTCTCCTCCTCGCCCCCCCCCCCAGTGAAATCTGGTCTTGTGTGTGCTTTTGCCAACTACTACACAGATTTTATGGGGCATACCAGCCTCTCTCAAATTGGGAATCCTGACCCAAAATGGAATTGCAGTGGGGAACATATGGTTATTTTGGGGGAAGTTGCAGTATTGCTACCCTTACTTCTGTGCTGCCCTCACACCTGGGTGGCAGAAGAGTAGTGACTGTTAGCCAGGCACTCAGCTCTGAAGGCAGCAGCCTTGCCAGCAGCAGCACAAAAGTAAGGGTGGCAGTACCATAAGATGCTATCGTTACTTCTGTGCTGCTGCTGGTGTTGGTACTGCCTTCAGAGCTGGAATCCCGGCCAGCAGCCACTGCTCTCCAGCTGGCTAGCTCTGAAGGCAATGCTGCCACCAGTATCAGGGCAGAAGTAAAGGCAGCAGCATCGCAACCCTCCCTACAATAACCTTGTGACCATCCCACAACTCCCTTTTGGGACAGGACCCCTGCAATTACAAAACTGTGAAAATTTCGGATTTAAATAGCAGAAATGACCACACTTACTATTTTTAAAATTATATGATCCTGAAATTGACCAAAATGGACCGTGAATTTTTTTTTGGGGGGGGGGGAGTGTAAAATTACATAGAAATGTTTGTTTTAGTAATATCAGGGATCTAAGTAAGCTCAGAAGAGCCAGGAAACTAAGAGTTAAGAGTAGAAATCCGGGATAAGAATCCATCTTGAACTTATGCAATGAAGGGCACAGTATCATCATGGATTTAGTCTGATTTTCGTTGCTTTTCTGGTTTTAAGACAGACCCCCTAATGTTCTTTTAATATGGATTTTCTACAGGCTCACCAACAGAATAATTGACAGGCAGCCATGAATTACAAGGATATAAATAAATCAGAAGGGCTGCAATGACCGAGTCTGATACAGTAAGTGATTACTTCTCAGCGTTGCATTTTTAAGAAGTAATCTGATTACTGATTATTTCAGGTAACAAAGGCACCATGATTACTTTCACTTAATTTTCCTGGCAATCATATCATTCTCATCTTGTCCATGAATAATGATGCCATCCATGGTGCTGTACCCATTTCGCTCTCAGCTGGCACATACAGTGCAAAAGTAATCATGTCCTATACAAAATAATAAGCAATATGTATCCAGCTATTTTTCAAGTAACAATAACCAGTCAGTTCATAGAACTATAGGGAAGACATGGTGGCTGTGAAAACAGTCATGTAGTAGAGATGGCTCATGTATGCAGCCCCAGTGAGATCTCCTGGATAAACACAGTGCCTCCAAGAGCACTGGAAGTCAAGGTTGATTTTGATAAGATACTATATGAATTGCCTGCCCACCCAGGCCAAGCCCTAGCCAGCACGGAGCGCTGGGATAGCCTCGTTCCTATCCTCCTCTTGTCCCTTCCTGCCCCCTTTGTGCAGGACAAAGCGATGGCATGCAGTAATCTGGAGGAGCCCTTGTTCTCCAGACTGAGCTCCTGTGCAATGGCTGGTCACAAGGCATGGGAAAGTTTTGTGTGCCTTCTCCCCTATTTCTCAATGCACTCATAGGGGCTGAAGATGAGAAGATGGATTAGGTCACCTAACCCATCACCTACTCACTGCCATTCACTGGCAGTATTTTTCTTTGCTAATATTTTGTCCAGTCTAACGTTATAGGTCACTTATAATAGATTTTTTATTCAAAAATAACTTTCACAGTCCTGCAGTTGGAGCCCAGAACTAAGTTCCAATGTTGACAGTGATGTTATCAAAACTCAAGCCAGCATGCTGTTCCTCAGCCACCATTTTTCCTTCCTGAAATTCGGGCTATATCTACACTACCAGGTTATTTTGAAATAACTTATTTCGAAATAATAACTCCCGAAATAACTATTAAAGAATAAGTGTATTCCTCTTCAGAAGCAGGAGTTATTATTTTGAAATAACAAGCCCATTATTTCAAAATAGGCTGGGTAGTGTGGACGCTCACCTTGTTATTTCAAAATAAGGGGAATTTTTTCAAAATAACTCCCCAGTATAGACATGCCCTCAGGGTACGTCTACACAGCAGGTCTGAAATTGGAATAAGCTATGCAACTTGAGCCACGTCAATTGCATAGTTGAAGTCAAAATAGCTTAACTTGGCTTTTGGCGCCGTCTACACAGCAGGACGTTGAAGGAAGAACATGTTTGTTTCTACTTCCCTCACTCCTCGTAAAAAGGAGGATTACAGGAGTTGGAGTAAGAAGTCCTCTGGCTCAACATTATTTCAAAATAATGGCTTGCAGTGTAGACACGCTCGTCTTTATTTCAGAATAACGTCAGTTATTCCGAAATAACGCTGTCGTGTAGATGGACCCTCACTGACCTACACAAGCTATTGTAAAAATCCAAAGGAACTATTCAATTCCAGGTGGTAAAATAATCTCCCACACACACAACACTACATCTTGCTACTCCTGTTGAAGTCAAGGGGACTGTTTGGATAAGTACAGGCAAAGAAATATGGCCAGAAGGATTCAGGGCCTGATCCTCCCAAGTGAATGGCAAATCTCCCATTGAAATTAATGGGGCACCATTGGGCCCTTAAAAGTTAAAGATTTTTACCATGGAGAAAGGCATCACCATTGGGGAAGTCTTGTTTCATTGTAAATTATTCTCCCTATTATAGTATTCTCTAGATTCTCCTGTTTTCACTGTGATCTAAACTACTCACAAGTCGCTGGAGAAATCTCTGCTTATCCAAAAGCTCAGTTACCCAAACTTTGTCGATGTCCCCTGTGATATTGGGAATATAATGTTTGTGATGTATATCAATTTCTCTTCTCCTCCTCCCTGCCCCCTGCAGACCTCTTCTCCCATTTCATGTACATATTCTTCCTGGATTCCAGGGAGAGGTATCTCAAGGTCAAACCAAGATGTTTCAGTAGGAGCCTGTAGCTCAGTTATGAAAAATGCATGTAGTTCACAATATTATTTAAAAACAACTGACTAGAAACCATTCCTATTGCCTGATCATGGTCAGATTTCTTTAAAATACATATGTAGATATATGCACTTCTAAAAATATTATAGTTTAATAGTTTAAACAATGAGAATGAATGAGGCTGTGATCTGTCAAGCAGTCCTTTGTCACTTCCTGGGCAGGGCTGTAATCCCTCTGTTGTGATTATGCAGGAGAATATTACATTGATCCTGTAAAATATCTCTGATTGGATCAACGTTATTTTCTTTTGAATAGAGAAGGTCTTACCAGAGAATGAATATAATTCCACTGCTAACACTGTCTTACTGAAATCCCCCAATAAATCCTCAAAGCAGGGCTGTTAGGAATACCTTTATTAGACTAACTAAACAAGATATTTATATGCAGGGCTTTTCTGATCACTCTGGTTCCTGCTTCAGATCATGGAGGAAATTTTGATCCAAGATGCTCATGGCACAGACAAAGAGACCTACTTCTCTGCAAGACTTGCCCCCACAGAGGTTCTGTTTGTACATAGTTTAAAGGGGAAATCATCCCCACGAAATTCACAGGGCCGATCAGACATTTGTCATCACAAGGGCAATTTCTCCCACTTGTGATAGGGTGATTGTGTTTCTCTGGGAGCTTCTAGAGTCCAAATAGACCAAGGCTGTCAAACTTATTCAGAGGAGACAGATGAATTCTATGTTTCAATATGGCCAGCATGGGGACTATATGGTCCCATACAATGCACAGCAGAATATCCATAAATGTCATTAGGAGGGTTTGCAAACAGGCCAAGGGGACAATGTGGCCTTGAGGTAGTAACTGATGCTTAATTACTACATCACTTATTACTGGTTCAGTGCCTCCTTGTCACTCATCTCTCAGGAGAAAATCTATTCCCCTTTGGGCCTCCACTGTCTCTATCCCCTGCTTTTCTTTCATCCCTATTCTCTCTTCCATTTCTCTTCTCTGCGTTAGAGTGTCTTCTGTTCTTTTTCTCCATTTCTTTTCCTGCAGCCATTCTCAATTCCCACCCTTGCGGTCTTCACAGCCATTCTGATCTCCATTTCCTCCCCTGAAATAACCAGGGAAAGTGAAGGGTCCTCTATGGGCTTTAAAGTAGATGCTCCAATCAGAGTAATGAGGGACAGTGATGCTAGCCCCTTGGCATTATTTTTTTCAGGCTGTCTGCACACTCATGCTATGGTTACACTTGGCTCACACGTGGAAGGTTTTTAATGAAAGCTTAGATTGAGAATGTCGTGTGGGCCTCAAAATACACCACAGGAGCCAACTCTGGCTTATAGTTTATGTGTGACACCTTTAAGATAGACATCTGTGCACCACATTTACTTAGAATATTACGTTTCTCAAAAAAAGCAGGATTTGGTTTTTTGAGGCATTACTCATTATACTCTTTGCAAATCATACGATTCCAAATGAAGACCCTGTTAAGCACAGATGCCATTCCTGCTCTCAGGCTAACTAGTTGAGGTACAATAGCTATCACAGAGGTGAAGCCAGAGGTGAACAGGCTATTCCATACAGCTACATATAGCAGCTGATGGAAAGGTCACAAAACAAATCAGTGATCAAGAATATCAAGTAGCCACTTGTGGGAGGATATCTCTTTCCAGACCCTTTGAAACTGGAATAGCAAACTGACAAGCACAATCTGGCTCCCATACATATCACGTGAAAAATATACCCATATTCCTTACATCAGTGCACTGAAGTGTCAAAAGAGTAATTTCTCTGCATTAAGACCTTTAGAAACAGAAGCCTTTAAAACAGAAACCCATCATCATCAGCCCTTGAAAATGTACATCTTGCTGATTCACCTCTTGGGGAAAGCTGTCTGTTTACTCACTATTGAATACCGTTAGTGAGAGACCTATTTTTGCATTCAATTCATTACAGGTTGCGTCCACATTCTTGTATAGCACGTCTACCTAGGTAAATCTGTAAGAAATGGAAGAACTAGGATTGGGGCTAAACAGAAGTTAAGGGCCCAAATACCTTTAAGCATCTAGGTCTAAGTGACTGCGATATCAGTTTACCCCTTAACAATATATCCAGCTCTTGTGCTCTGGATTTTTTTGGTGACCTTTACGATGACGACATCAGAGATCTATGTTATTATTATTAATATTAATCAAATATGTAGCGGCCCAGTCAAGGTCCCACTGTTCTAGGCACTGTACAAAACACATGGTAAGAAAGAGTCCCTTCCCCAAAGGGCTCACAGTGTAAACAGACAGGACAGATGGGAAACTGAGGCAGAGTGGTAAAATTGTGCTCTGATTAATGGAATGGGAGTCAGAGAGCCCATGTTCCCTTCCCTGGAGGGACTGTATTGACAAGACACCTGGAAATCAGGGAACATGGGAATTTAGGCTGGAAGTAACGTTGCCACATGGACAGAGCAGTGCATGAGGGTTTAATATTGCTCCTCCTATTCTATTTTCCCTGCCTTCAGCTTCGCTTTTTACAAATTACACATGGTGGCAGTCCCTGAGCTGTGACTTCTCTACAGTGCAGTAGCTGGCAATATGAGCCATGGATCTCAGTTCAATGTCACCCCAAAGCCCTGGCCTCTGCGGATACAAAGTTCATTCAGTGATGGACTCAGTGGATCCCCTATAACCCCCAGATCTTTTTCAATAGTATTCCCATCTAGCCAGTTATTCTTCATTTTGTGGTTGTGCGTTTGATGTTTGCTTCCTAATTGTAATATGTTGCACTTTATTGAATTTCATCTTGTTGATTTCAGACCAATTATCCTATTTGTAATGGTTGTTCTGAACTCTAATCTTATCCTCAAACATGCTTGCAATCCCTCCCAGTTTGGTGTCATCTGCCAGTGTTATAAGCATATTCTCCTCTCCATTATCAAAGTCATTAAGGAAAATATTGAATAGCATTAAAATTAAGATATATCACATCTACTGCTTCTGCCCATCCACTAAGCTAGTCACAGAAGGAAATTAGGTTGGGTTGGCATGATTTATTCTTCACAAAATCTATGTTGGCTGTTCATTATAATCATATTATCCCTCTAGAGGCTTACAAACAGATTAATAATTTGTTCCAGTACCTTTCCAGGTGTAGAAGTTATGCGGACAGGTCTATAAGGGTATGTCTACACTACAGCACTAATTCAAACTAACTTAGTTCTAATTAGTTAATTCGAACTAAGCTAATTCGAATTAGTGCATCTAGACCTAAAAACTAGTTCGAATTAGCGTTTTGCTAATTCGAACTAGCATGTCCACATTGAGTGGACCCTGAACCGAAGTTAAGGCTGGCCGGAACCAGTGCCGGCAGGGCATCAGCTTAGGACTTAGAGCGTGGAGCTGCTGCCTCAGGCTAGCCGAGGTCTGTGCTTAAAGGGACCCGACCCCCACCCCGGACAAACAGTTCTCAGGGTTCCCCGCTTGCTTGTCTACCTCGATGAGGGACAGCAAAGCAGTCCTGTCTTGGAGTGCCCTGAGTGCCCACACTCGGCACATCACAGCACTCGGCCATCAGCCCGGCTGCACTTGCCGCAGGCTGCCATCCGGGGGGGGTCATTCGGGGGGCTGTCAGGATCCAGGAGGCCCTGCAGGAGAGCTTCCACCCCGAGGAGCCCGCAGAGCCACCCCAGTCCTCCCCATCGGGGGCTCGTGCCCCATTCCTCCCTCACCTCCTTCCACTTACTCTTCCCTAGCCCCCCTTCCTGATGTAAAAAATAAAGGACACGTATGTTCAAAAATAGAAACTCTCTTTATTTAACAAAACTGAGGGGGGGGGGATTAACCTCTGGGGAGACTAGGAAAAGGAGGTGGGAGAGGGGAAGAGAGAGGGTGGGAGAGGGGAGGTGGAAACCTGGGAGGAGGGAGCTAGAAGGGGGAAGCCAGGGGAAGAAGGAGGAGGGGAAGTATAAAACTATGGTACGCCATATCTTCAGTATTGTGTAGAGATGGGGTCTCCTCACCTCAAAAAAAATATTTTGGCCTTGGAAAGGGTTCAGAAAAGGGCAACTAAAATGATTAGGGGTTTGGAACTGGTCCCATATGAAGAGAGGCTAAAGAGACCGGGACTTTTCAGCTTAGAAAAAAGGAGACTGAGGGGGGATATGATAGAGGTCTATAAAATCATGAGTGGTGTGGAGAGTGTGCATAAAGAAAAGTTCTTCATAAGTTCCCATAATAGAAGGACTAGAGGACACCAAATGAAATGAATGGGTAGCAGGCTTCAAACTAATAAAAGAAAGTTCTTCTTCACAAAGCAAATAGTCAACCTGTGGAACTCCTTGCCACAGGAGGCTGTGAAGGTGAGAACTAGAACAGAGTTTAAAGAGAAGTTAGATAAAGTCATGGAGGCTGGGTCCATGGAGTGCTATTAGCCAGGGGGTAGGAATGGTGTCCCTGGCCTCTGTTTGCGGAAGGCTGGAGATGGATGGCACGAGACAAATGGCTTGGTCATTGTCTTTGGTCCATCCCCTCCGGGGTACCTGGTGTTGGCCGCTGTTGGCAGACAGGCTACTGGGCGAGATGGACCTTTGGTCTGACCCAGTACGGCCATTCTTATGTTCTTATGTTCTAAGCTCAGGGTCGGGGGTCTCACTGGACCAACTTGATTTTCATGCAAACCTGCTCCTGGGTTCGCATGTGGCCTTTGGTGGCCAGGCTGGCAGCTATCCTGCCCTAGACGGCCACTTTCCTGTGCCTAGTGCGGAGATTGTGGACGTTGGAGGTCTCCCCCCAAACCTCGATGAGGTCCATGATCTCCGCACTAGACCAGGTGGGCGTCCGCCTCTTGCGGCCCCGGGCAGGCTCCTGGGAGCCGCCAGCCTGGTCCTGGGAAGAGGGGGAGGGCTGGGTGGCAGCGGGTGGCTGGCTCATCCCGTGCCAGGTGCAGGGTCTGCTGGCTGGGTGCTGGTAGGCTTGCACCTGGCACGGGCACCGTTGCCAGACCGTGCCCCTTTAAGGGCTCTGGGGCCGGCAGGGGGGCAGACAAGTTTCCCTGGCTTGGCCCAGAGTGGCCACCAGGGCAACCTGGGAAGGGCTAGCCTCCCACTAGTTCGAATTAAGTGGCTACACAGCCCTTAATTCGAACTACTTAATTCGAACTATGCATTAGTCCTCGTAGAATGAGGTTTACCTAGTTCGAATTAAGCGCTCCGCTAGTTCGAATTAAGTTTGAACTAGCGGTTTGCGTGTGTAGCGCCTATGAAAGTTAATTCGAACTAACAGCTGTTAGTTCGAATTAACTTTGTAGTGTAGACATACCCTAATTCCCTGGGTCCTCTTTGTTCTCCATTTTAAAGATGAGTACCATATTTGCCCTTCTCTAGTTTTCTGGAACCACACCCAAGCCTTACAAGCTCTCAAAGATAATTGTTAATGGTTCCACAATTGTTTTAGCTAGTTCCTTAAGTACCCTAGGATGAATTTCATCAGGCCCTGCTGACATGTAAGCATCTAACTTTCCTAAATATTCCTTAACTTATTATTTCCTTATTTGGGGCTTGTATTCCTTCCCCTTTGTTGTTAATATTAATTGGATTGAGTATCTGGTCACTATTAACCCTTTTAAGGAAGACTGAAGCAAAACAGGCATTATACACTTCACTCTTCTTGATTTCATCAGTTATTAGCTCTCCTTTCCCACTAAGTAGATGGTCTACAATTTCCTTCATCTTTCTTTTGCTCTTAATTACTGTGAAGGACCTGTTCTTATTGCCTTTTATATCCATTGCTAGGTGTAACTCATTTTGTACCTTAGCCTTTCTTAGCTGGCCCTTACATACTTGTGCTTTCTTTTGTACTACTCCATAGCAATTTATCCATGTTTCCACTTTTTGTAGGATTCATTTTTCAGGTCATTAGAGCTCCTGATGGCACCATATTGGCCTCTTCCTGTTCTTTCCAACTTTCATTCACATACAGATAGTTTGCAGCTGTGCCTTTAATATTGTCTCCTTAAGAAACTGATGGATATCCAGAACTCTTTTTCCCCTATGATTTCCTTCCCACAGGACCTCACCTACAGTTCTCTGAGTCTGTTAAAGTCTGTCCTTTTTCTGGTACTGTCATTCCTTCCTTTCCTTAGAATCGTTATATATATAATTTCACACTTTTACTTAAATTGCCTTCCAGATTCAGATTCTCTACCAATTCTTCCCTGTTGGGCAGAATCAAGTTTAAAATTACTGTCTCCTGGTTGTTTCCTCTGCTTTCTGAAATAAAAAGGTGCCCAAGTACATTGAGAAATTATTTGAAAATTTGTGTTTTGCCATATTACTTTTCCAACAGCTCTCTGCTTAGTTAAAGTCCACCAATACTGCCAGGTCTTATGTTTTAGCTATTTCTGTGGTTCGTTCTAGAAATGTCTCATCTCCTTTCTCTTCCTGATCTGGTGATCTATCCCGACAACACTTTTGGTTTTTACCCCTTTAATCTTTACCTGGAAACTTGCAACTATCTGCTTTTTACCTACTTCTAGACCTCAGAACAAGTTCTTGATATATAATACAACCCATCCTCCCTGTTCATCCTGATCTATACCAAGTTTCTGTGATGCTAATTAAGTCATTATTTAGTTTGTAGTCCAATACTCCCAGTTCTTCCTTTTTATTCCCCATATTCCTCACACTTGTGTAAAGAAATTCTTCTAGTAGGTGGCCAGGAAGGGGTGCTCACTAGAAACTATCACAGTGACCTCATAGTTACTAACCCCTGCCCAAAAAGGACAGTACCAACTAAAGTCTATGTGGGTGGATAGTAAACATCACAAACCTCTCTTGGGCATAGAGCAACACAAGCCGTGGATTGGATCAGGGTGGAGCATCAGAATGTGTAGTACAAGGAACAAAAGAGATAGCAGAGATGATTTTGAAAGTTTGGGGATGTTTTCAAACTTGACAGCTTCCTCAAAAGAAAGCTGTGGCTTAGGTTTCATTCTGAAATCTACTTCATGTGCTTTCTATGAAGGAAAGTTCCAATGGCACTACAAAATCTAATTATAATGAGTCCAGAACAGCAACGTGGCCACCTGCTGACCCAGAAGAGGAAGCACCCTCTAAGATCCTTTGGTAGGCGGGTCCAGTCTCACCTAGCCCCACCCACAGGAAACCAGAGGGAGGGACTAGGACTATAAGAGCTGCCAGCTCAGTCAGAGCCCAGCA
The DNA here is from genome assembly GCA_032595735.1 of Pelochelys cantorii. NCBI lineage: Eukaryota > Metazoa > Chordata > Testudines > Trionychidae > Pelochelys > Pelochelys cantorii. The sequence continues at coordinate 245,026,492 of CM064326.1, forward strand.
GCTGACCAAGGCAGACACTTGGCTCCAACTCCCACAGTGAAGAGCTCAGCTGTGCTGCCCCTGACCAGAGGACTGGGTTGGGCCAACAGGACCCCCTGCCAACTCCCAATCCCTGGCCTGGATTGCTGATACCGCGGCTGCTACTGAAGACATGCCATGCTCACCAGGCCCAGATAACTGGTCCAGCCCTCCTGGGCCCCTGCCTGAACTGGAACCCATGGACACCCTGCTAGCCCCTCTGTTGCCTGTAGACCCCACCCAGAGCAGGGCCGGAGCCTGGTAGGCCCCCCGGGGGAACTGGGAAGCGGCCCAGGGATAGCTGACCCTGTAGCAGCTGAGGAGATAGAAGTAGGGTGGGCAGCATGTTGCGGCCTGGATCCCTGCTGACCCTCAACTTAGTCGGTGTGTAATAGCCCAGATCCTTGCCGACGCAGTAGCTACAATGCTACCACTATCAGGACCCTGGGCTGGGACGCAGTGGAGTGGGTGGGCCTGCGTCCCCCCTGCTATCCCTACTTTTGGGTCCCAGGTTCCACCTGTGGAACAAAAACTCCTGCGCTTGTCGGCTCTCCTGGAGTGAGGAGACCTGACCCCTGCCCAGCTGGGACCCGGCCGGAGCTTTAACTGCTGAACAACTTGTTATAGACACTTGTCGCCCTGAGCCAGGGCTGCAACTTAAACTGTGAACTATTGAACTATCTGTGTTAACCCCTTGTCTCTCCACCCACCGTGACCCAGGCTGGGCCATATAAACTGTTGCTTGGCCAACGGCTAGGTTGAGGCATGCTGTACAAACTTGTGGGCACTCTAGGGAATCAGCATGGCCTCCTGCTGACAGTGTACCTAATACACCAGTACACAAGGAGCCTGAAAACATGCAGAACAGGAGCATCAGAGTTGCAGAGGCCAGTACAACCAGGGTAAACCGCATGATGGTGCTAAAGAAGCCATTATGCATCTACATAGACCAGCTATGGGCAATGTAGGCCAAGGAGAGGGCTGCATGAGTGGCCCTCCATCTCAGTGGGCCACAAGACTGTCATTACCAAGATGGTCTCCTGGGATGGGATAACTGCACTTTTGTAACTAGCATTTGTGGGGTGTGTCAATTGAACTGTAGCACCATTTTGATTGGATGCAGAGGCAGCGCATGGCTCTCAGTCAATGTTGTGTGCAGTCAGCAAGCGCCTCTCTTTGCGTGCCCTTGTTTTATGTGCATGTCACTTTAGTAATACCAGTATGGGGAAAAATTATGCAGAAGGAAACAAGCAGAATCTGACAACCCTGCGCTTGGGCAACAGTAAACAAAATGTCTTCTGGGCCATACACAGAACTCTGATGGGCCACATATGGCCCTCAGGTTGCCCCCCACTGGCATAGACCCAAAGCCACTGAGCCAGGCACTGAAAAGATACCACTCTTCATTGCCCACAATTGATGACATGATTTCCCAGAATTTTCCATAGCCAGAATCTTTACAGTCTGTGATGTGGGGAATGTATTTGAACACCACCTGGATAATGAGTCCATCATGCTGTCAACCTTTGCAGCACTGTTTGATCACTACAGATTGCTCTGCATGCCAATGGGCACAAGCCCAATGCCAGAGATAATACAGAGAAGAATCACAGGAATGATGGAAGGACTGCATGGGGTGAAAATAATTGCAAATTATAGCCTTGCTGTAGGGGTATGTCTACACAGCAAAGTTATTTTGAAATAACAGCCATTATTTCAAAATAACTTTACTAGTGTCCACACAGCCAAACCGCTATTTCGAAATTAAGTTGAAATAGCGGAGCGCTTATTTTGAATTTGGTAAACCTCATTCTACGAGGAGTAACGCCAAATTCAAAATTGCTATTTTGAAATAAGTGCTGTGTAGACACTTATTTCAAAATAGGGGGCCTTCTAGCCTTCCCAGGATGCCCTGGTGGCCACTCCAGCCTCAACTAAGAACACTTCTCTCCCTCTCCCCTCCCTGGAGCCCTTAAAGGGGTTGACTCTGGCCATAGTGCCTGTGCTAGCTCCAAGCCTGCCAGCCCAGAGCCAGCAGTCACTGCCCCTGACCTAGTGGCCCCAAAACGTAAGCCAGCAAGCCACTGGCAGCCAGTCCTCCACCAATCCCCAGGAGCAATTTGCCAGTTCCCAGGAGCCTGCCAGGGCTCGGAGAAGGTAGGTGCCTACAAAATCATGACTGGTATGGAAAAAGTGAATAAGGAAAAGTTATTTACTTATTCCCACAGTATAAGAACTAGGGGTCACCAAATGAAATTAAGAGGCAGCAGGTTTAAAACAGACAAAAGGAAGTCTTTCTTCACTCAGCGCACAGTCAACCTCTGGAACTCCTTGCTAGAGGATGCGGTGAAGGCTAGGACTTCAACAGAGTTCAAAAAAGAGCTAGATAGTTTCATGGAAGTTAGGTCCATCAATGGCTATTAGTCAGGAGGGGTAGGAATGGTGTCCCTAGCCTCTGTTTGTCTGGAAATGGGTTATGGGAGGGATCACGTGAGGATTACCTGTTGTGTTCCCTCCCTCTGGGGCATCTGGTATTGGCCACTGTTGGCAGACAGGATGCTGGGCTAGATGGACTGTTGGTCTGACCCAGTATGGCTGTTCTTATATTATGACCTTTAGGTTTCAGAATTAACCCATGAAGCTGCATGAGGCTGGTTCAGGTTTCTTTCTGAGCTACTCTTTCAGGATGTGTAGATTCACATACACAACCCTGCCCTGGTTTACACTCAGCTCATATTTTCAAGGTCATCTTCACTATGGTGATGGCCAGAAAAAACTTATTTAAAAGGAAAAATTAGATTCAGGAGCATCGTCCTGTAGTGAGGGTGGAGCCTGTGGCAAAATCCACAGCTGTGAAATTGAGATTGTATGGCGGGTTTGACTACAGAACCCAGTGAGTTAATTTCCTACATTACAAGGTTCATAGGTGGGCTAATACATATAATACAGCCAGCTCCCCAGATTCTCACCTGTTCACAATAGCTACTTGCCTTGAGCTTTGTGAGCATCAGCATAACTTGGTATTATGTGTTCCTATTCAGAGGGAGGGAAACAGAACAAGAAGCTGGTAGAACAGTGGTCACTCACCTCCTGTTTCCCAAGTGCCCCTTTGTAGCATTCATTGCCTCTCTGGTCATTCTGTCTCTATTTCCAGGGCCCCTTTAAGAACTCATCACTCAATGGTAATTGAAATAGACCCTCCTTCACTCACCCCATAGCTTATTTGTTTACAATAATAAAAACAGCTCTCCATGAAAAATGAAAGAGCATTGTTTAGGGGCGGCTTGCCTTTGGGCTGGAGAGTCTGGGGCTAAGCCATCCCTGATTACAAGATGAGCCCCATCTGAGAGGATTCCTATATAAAAGGCAGTGGGAAGCTGCAGGGAGGAGTGTGGTTGAGAGAAGAGCAGACACTGCCAGAGGCAAGAAGCCAGGCACTAAGCAGGAAGTGCTTCGGAAACTGCAGCTGTCCCTGTAGGGAAACGACTTCTAAGTTAGTAGAGGGAAGGCACCATCTGAGAGAACCTCTGGGGAAAAGACCAATTGTAGTGTCTGAAATTGGCCACTCAAACTGAGGCATCTATAATTAATAGTTACTCTTGAAAATCGTGATATTAGGATCCTAAATCGCCTGATTTAGGGGTTTCTATTTTTGGTTCATAAGTACTTAAATTGCTTTTGGTTAGCAAAGTCACCTATCTGTTTTTGAAAACTTTTCCCCCAGAGTTTAATTAAGCCATGTGACACCCCATGAAGTCATAGGGAACACTATACCCAACACTAAAACGCAGCCATCTTTGGAGTAAAATAGGGTAGCTATTTAATGATCTAATGCAACATTGCATGAGTTGATAAGACCACTATATGTCATTGAAAGGGCAGGGCAAATGTGTTAGGAGATTATAATTAGTTGAATAGGAATTTGTACACAGTTTATATACTCCTTCTCTCACAAAACGTGCCATCAGATCCTGCATGACCACAAGTGGCCAGATATTAGGCTTATATTTCACACATTGTATGACGCTTTCAGCAGCACAATGCCTCCAACCCAATGCAGGGGCAGTGGTTCAGCGCTGCCTTAGCGGAAAAAGTGAATCACCACCACACCTTGCCAAGCACACTAAGAAGTGCTCCAGGAAAGTCACAGAGGGCACATCTACAATGCAGGGCAAAAGTTGAATTAAGCTATACAACTTCAGCTACGTCAGTTGCATAGCTGAAGTCGAAATAGCTCAATTTGGCTTTTGGCGTAGTCTACGCAGCAGGAAGTCAAAGAATGAACACTCCTCAACTTCCCTTACTCCTTGTGAAATGAAGGTTACAGGAGTCGGAGTAAGTCCTCCAGCTCAACATTATTTCAAAATAACACTGCTGTGTAGATGTGCCCCTACATATAAACTCATCCCTCAGATTTTTTTCATAGTTTGCCATGAGTTGCCTCATTAAGGGCTATCCACCTTGAGAAGCCTTTTAAACAAATGAGTCTCCCTAATGGGATTAGAATGTCAGATACACAGAGTGAGATGCTCCAACATTGTGCATTCTTCACCCTCTCACTGCAAGAAAGAGCATTATTAAATATAACCTACCTCCACTACCCTTCCTTCAACCAATATTACATTTTGAGTGCAAAGTCAATGAAATCAGCTCTGAAGCTGCTTGCTTAGTTTGGGTCATTGCAAAAAAAAAAAAAAACAAAACAAAACGCATCACAGGTGTGCATGAATTCTCCAGTCTTAAAATAGAGAGGAACGATAGTCTGGAGATTAGAGCTAACGTAGGATTTGGAAGACCTGGATTCAGGTCCCTGCTCCGCTACAACCATCCCATGCCTGTGATTTAGCGGAAACATTCAGACCCTGGGCAAATCACTTAGGGCTTATCTACACTTAAAATGCTACAGAAGCACATCTGCACCACTGCAATGCTTCAGTGTAGACACTACCTATGCCAATGGGAGGGGTTCTCCCATGAGCATAATTAATCCACCTCTCTGAGACGTGGCAGCTAGGTTGAGAGAAGAATTCTTCCATTGACTTAGTACTGGCTACATCACGGGTGTGTCCATATAGCTACTTCTCTACATTTCACATCCCTGAGAGTTGTAGTTCTATCAACGCAAAATCCTGATGTAGACAAGGTCTTAGTTTCTCTGGGTTTAGGTTCCTGATTTATAAAATGGGGTAATCTCTACTAGTGTTCCCTGTAAGCTGGACGCTTGTGCAACTGCTCAGTAGAGATTCAAATGCTGTCCAGATGATTAGCAGAGTGCCCACAGTGAAGTTTTTTGTTTCTATTGTTGGTGCACATTCACATGCCTCAGTGCACATACAAAATTTAGTATGCACATGAATGGGAAAAATCTGTAAATAGATGGAAAAGATTAAAGGGAACATTGATTTCTACCTCAGTGGGGTGTGTTGTGAGGATAAGTACACTAAAGATTGCACAGCATTCAGATTATGGTAATTACAGCCATATAAGTACCTAAAATAGATAACTTGGACTGGATCAATGTTGCTCCACTGAAATCAGTGAAGCAACCCTAATCTGCACCAGATGAGAATACGGCCTTTAACTTTTTCTTTCTTTTGTCAGCTTCTGTTACAACTTTTAGGGTATGGCTACATTGGGGGCGGGGAGGAGGGTGGTTCAGAAGAGGTGTGCAAATAGCGCTCACATTTGCATACCTTCTTGCGTTTTTTTCCCTAGAAGAGGCTTTTCCGCCATTTGGCCCCGTCTATATGGGGCCAAATGTTGGAAAAAAAACGCTCTTTCAAAAGCCCCCTTCTTTCTCGTAAAATGAGGTTTACAGGGGCTTTTGAAAGAGGGTTTTTTTCCGATATTTGGCCCCATGTAGACGGGACCAAATGGCGGAAAAGCCTCTTCTGGGAAAAAAAAGGAAGGTATCAAATGCAAGAGCTATTTGCATACCTCTTCCGAAAAAACCCAACAATGTAGCCATGCTCTTACATTATTACACTGCTCACAGGACAGAAAGGAGTGGCATCTGAGATGAGTTTTTATGACATTTCTTTATTTAAAAAGAAGCCTTCCTACATTCAAAACCATATATTAATTATTGAAGCAATTGGGTCAGCATAATTCATATTTAAGACAAAGGATTTGTTCAGATTTTTGTCTTTATGATAGAACTACAGGTAGAAGGAAACATTCTGCTCCATCAGATACTGTCAAATTGTGTTGAGGTGTTTTTTTTTTTTAAAGTCGTTTAATTAAAGATCCTCTCGCCGGTAAATATGGCCAGCTTGCATTTTTACAATGACTTGCAGTTTTGTGTGCATTGGGTTTTGGGTGGTAATTTGAAGGACTGTAAAAGGATCTGATTTCCAGAAGGTTCTCAGGACTTTCTGAAAGCAAGTCCCTTTTAAACCTCAAGTTGGGCACCCAAAAACTGAAAAACCCAAAATCACATTTGAAACTGTTGGCTGGATTGTATTTATCTTTAATGTTGTTTGCACAGTAGACTTCAGTAATCAATTGGCTGATGGGCCCTAACTTGACACCAGCTACTGTTATCAGATCTGGGAAGTCCTCCAGATGCTATTAACTCTGCTCTCTCCATTTCATCCCACCCAAAGGATGTGGCTGAGTTTCCGTCTCGGTGTATAGTAATGCCGACACAGAGGTCACGGAGCTGGCTAAAACCCAGTCTAGGAAAGACTGCAGTGATGTCACTGGGGATCACAATCGGAGGTGATTGTAAAGATTCTGTCAGTCCCTGTGACTGAAGGTGGGTGTACACCAGATTTCAGTTATCTTAACCACTCAGCCTGGCCATTTCTCCACAATATGAACCTTGCCTTAAGTCCCCAGCCTCTGTCACTTTAAAGCATGACTGCAATACACTCTGCATGGGAGTAACCCTTAAATCAGTTCAGAGACTGAAGTGGATACAGAATAAAGCATGTTAGGATCAGTGAGTGAGGACCCCCAGTTTCAGCTGTGGGGTCCTGGGTTTCTGAAACACTATTGCTGTCAGCAGGGAAACCAGACAGCACAGCATCTTCACTAATCCTGGAAAGTAAAGCCGCACAGGAGGTCTTATCAGGGCTTCCAAGGCTTGGAGTCACCTGATTGGCTTGCACCGACTACTTAAGCTAGGAAATGACCCAGGTACATTGTCAGAGTAACGGTGCAGATTGCTTGCTGCTGCCACATTGACCCTGCTCTTCGACTCCTGTAATCTGCAACCAACTTTATTCCTGGTTCCTGCTCTGCTCCTGCTCTGTTCCTGATTTCTGCCTCCCTACTGCCCTCATTCCCAGTTGCTTCCCTGCTCCTTGCCTCATCTCTAGTTTCTGCCTTTATGCCACTGGCTACCAATACTGGCTCTCACCATTGGCTTGACTCTTGACTGTGGCTTGGTTCCTGACAACTTTCAGCACTGTGATTGGTCTCTGCATGCCACTGCCCTGAATGCTAAGCATGACCACAACCACTCCAACCAGTAGACTAGACCCCTCCAGCCCAGCTCCCCACACAGCGCCCTACCTATTAAGCAATGAGTCTCATCCTAAAGCCACAATGGCAGCCTTCCAGAATCTGAGCAGGCTGCATGGCAGTTTCTGGGGGAAGTTCAAACAGTTGGTTCTGCCCTATAAAAATCCTTAGTGGTTTGGAACCAGCTTACTGGAGTTACTGTGATTGACAGAGGCACCTGAGTTACAGCAGCATTAGCATAAGAAGTTGCTGACATTGTCTCTCAACCCCTTAGTCCAAAATAGCCTGAATTTGTTCATCTGTAAGACAAGCTGAAAAGCTCATTATTATTATTATAACATCTAAAGGCTCCAGTTGAGATCAAGGCCTGTTTATGCTAGTCACAGTACAAATACATAGAAAAAGTGACAGTCCCTGCCCCAAAGTACTTACAATTTCAAGCTTGAAATCCTGACCCCACTAAAGTCAATGGCAAAACTCCTATTGACTTCAAAGTGGGGGGGCGTATACAGAATTTCACTCCAAATAGACTGGACAAATCACTCCATGCTGATGATCCTTAGCTGCACATTCCCCCCCGCCCACCTCATATTTTTGGCCTGCAGACATGGTTCAACTCTTCCATTCACCAAAAGGGCCGTACACTTGACTTGATCTTCACCAAGCATTACTCATTCTCCCTCTGGTCTCTGCATTTCTCTGTCTACTGATCACTTGGTTCTTCAGCTTCTCTCTCTCTCACACACGTACGTATGTACTTACATACGTTCCTTGGCCATTCCTCGACTTCTGGACTATCGATGCTGATGACGTCTCAGTTGTTCTCAGCTCTCTCCTGTCTACCTTTTCCTTCTTTTCCCCCAAGTCATTGAGTATCCATATGTTTCACTCTTCTCCACACTTAATTCTCCCATTGTGAGGTCTGGCCTGCTATCTCTTGGCCCTACATCACTCCCAATATCCACTTCCTCTATTCTTACATGTCCCTGGTAGAAATCCTATGACAAGGATGACTTCTTTCATTATAAACTTGTTCTCTCTTTCAGTTCTGACATCTTCCTAGCTAAAATCTCCAACTTAATTGAATCCCACACCCACAGTCCTAGTGCCTTTTCAAGACCTTTGACTCTTTCTTCAAATCCTCCTTCCCTGCTGCCTGGACTTCTCACTCCACACAAGTTCTCATTAATTTCTTTCAAGACAAAATACAATGTAACCTTCCCCTCCCCACCCACAACTCTCCTCTTCTGAGTAACAGATACAGAAGTTTTTCATTTGCTGTCCTCCTTTCACCCCTACATTTGCCTCCGTGACTCCATCCTATCTTCCAATCTCGTTTATGCCCACTCTCATTCCTCTACCTTATTCATCTCCTTAACCTCTCACTCTTTGTATTCCTCACATTCATTTTTTTTAAAGACCAAAAAAAAAAAAAATTGCCACCATGGCTAAACAGCAGAGAAAAAGGAGGTCCTGGCAAAGTCATCGTATAACAATTGGAAGTCAAGTACTAGTGTGGAAAATAGAAAGGAGCATAATTTCTGGCAAATCAAGTAGAACAGTATTATAAAATGCAGGCCAAGAAAGGATTTGAATAGCAACTAATTAAAAACGCAAAAATTAACAATATATGTTTAAGTATATCAGAAGCAGGAGACCCACCCAACAGTCAATGGGACCACTGGGTAAACAAGGTGCTAAACAGGCACTCAATGAAGATAAGACCATTGCCAAGAAGTTACATGTATTTTTGTATCAGTCTCCATTAGAGAGGACATGAGGGAGATTCCCACACTTGAGCCTTTGTTTTTCCAGTGACAAATCTGAGGAACTCTCCCAGACTGAGGTGTCAGTACTGGAGATTTGGTAACAAATTGATAAACAGTAACAAGTTGCACAGACCCAATGATATTCACCCAAGAAATCTGAAGAAGTTCCAATATGAAATTACTAATTGTGGTATGTAACCTATTACTTAAATCAATTTCTGTACCAGATGACTGGAGCACAGCTAATGTAACAATAATTAAAAAAAAAAAAAAACATCAGATTCTATACTGGCAATCGCAAGCCAGTGAAACTAACTTTAGTACCAGGCAAATCTGTTTAAGCTGTAGTCAAGAACACAGTTTATCATATACATGGATAAACAAAATATGTTGGAAAAGATTCAACACAGCTCTTGTAAAAAGAAACCATGCCTAGCCAAATCTATTAGAATCCTCTGAAGTGCCAACAAGCATGTGGACAAGAGTGATCCAAGTTGATACAGTGTATTTTGACTTTCAGAATAACTTTAGCAAAGTCCCTTGCCAAAACAGAAAATACAAATATTGCATGCAGGTTTGGTTGCCCCATCTCAAAACAGATGTATTAAAAATGGAAAAGATGCATAGAAGGGCAACAAGAATGATCAGGGGTATGGAACAGCTTCCATATGAGAGATTAAAGACTAGAATTGACTAAGGGGAGGGTATGATAGAAGTCAATAAAATCATGAGTTGTATGGAGAAAGTGACTAGAAAACATGTAGAACACAAGGACTAAGGGTCACCCAATGAAATACAGGTATAAAATTACCAGGACATACTTCTCTCACATAATCCACAGTCAATCTCTGGAACTCATTGCCAGGGTATGTCAACAACTGAAATTTGGAGAAAACTGAGTTTTTGTGTTGTTTTACAGTGCTTTATTATTTTTGTACTTTTTACACCCAAAAATTTCATCGCCCTCCCAGCTACGATTAAGCTGTTTAAACAAATGTGTTGCAATGGCAGAAAAAAAGTGTGTGTCTGAAAACTGTAGGTACTGGGGGTGCTTACAATTTTTTAAAGGGGTGCTTTATAAAAAAAAAGGTTGAGAAACACTGCCCTAAGGTGAATTTCACTCCCACACAGAGACCCAGATGACAACCTGAGCACTATTTAAGTCTCACTTAAATTCTCAAAATAGAGCCTTAGGGTATTGCACGGTCCTTAGGGCAGTGTGTAGAGTATGTACGTGGCATGCCTTCCTAACATGGTATAAATAGCTGTGCAGATAGCGAGGCATTGTTTTGAGTCGAGCTACACCTGAACCCCTCGCATATATACTCTACATAGTTCTCCACATAACCCAAGCAATGCCACTCCTCTCTACACTGCAGTTTTTTTGCAATGTAGTGTCCCACTGTCTCCCCACTGCCAGAGTCTTTCCCTGCCACAGGAAAAGGCTCCTTTCTGGCAGCTTCCTGCTGCTCAAGCCTTTCCCCATCACAAGGAAAGGCCCTGGCAACAGAAAAGGCTTTGGCAGCGGAAAGCAGTTTGGAAAGGCACCAGATGTTCTTCACTTCTGGAGCCTTTTGCTATCGCCTCACCCTGCCAGAAGCTATCACTGTGGTGTGTAGCTACAGGCCACAGCATGGTCCCAGCCAGACTTGTACCACTACAAGTACAATCTACCTGTACAATGTATGCTGCCGCCATTGGTGTGTAATGGGACCAACAGCGTCGCTGAACCCCGGGGTAAGACGGGATGGGGGGCCTGCTCTGCGACGATAGAAGGGCAGAGCCTCAGGCAGAAGGGGCATGGCACCCTGGCAGTGATTTAAAGTACCTGGGGCTCTGGCTGCCACAGTAGTGGTGGCAGCAGGTGGGAGCTCTGGGCCCTTTTGTGTCATCGCGCACCAGGGCAGTTGCCACTTTTGCCCCCTCCCCATTTCCCTCCCATTGGCAGGTCTGGTCATGTACAGTGTAGCTGAAGCCTTGAGTATTACTTACGCAGTTCATAGGCCTCATGCTGGCCAGTGCACAAGGGCAATTGTAACCTTGGAGGAGATTTGAAGGTGACAGCAGTCCTGAAATCAACTAAACTTTTGCCCCTGGCTCCAATAAGAGCAGGATCAAGCCCTCAGTGAGGTCCACTTCATAACTAGTGACCACTGGATGGTACAATAGGATAACTGGTTTGGTTGTTTTTAAATAAAATACAGACTGAACCTCTCTGTCACGGGACGGACTCACCACCATGGCACCACCTGCCGGAAGCACTAGGAATTAACTTTTGTCTGCTCACCAAACACCTCCTTCTGGCTGGTGTCCCCCATGTCAGTTCTGGACCCGTATCACTCCTGGACTGTGGCATCCTCTTCAGGACACTGCCCTCCAGGGCTAAGTCTACACTGGCAGGTTCTTGCGCAAGAACGGCCGTTCTTGCACAAGAACCCGCAGAGCATCCACACTGCCCTCCCGCTCTTGCGCAAGAAGTTTTACAGTACAGCGTCGGAAGACAGGGCTTCTTGCGCAAGAGCTACGCTCTTTTCTAACAAGTGTAAGCCCTCTTGCGCAAGAGCTCTTGCTCAAGAGGGCAGTGTGGACGCACAACACGGGTTTCTTGCGCAAGAAAGCCCTATGGCTAAAATGGCCATCAGAGCTTTCTTGCGCAAGAGAGCGTCCACACTGCCATGGATGCTCTTGCACAAAAGCACATGGCAGTGTGGACGTGTTCTTGCGCAAGAACCCACCAGTGTAGACCTAGCCCAGCAGTGCCCGCTCCAGTGTCTCTAGACCCCCCTTCTGGAGTAGGGGGCAGGGTTATCAGTCTCTGCACTCCAGGGTCCTCCCCTCCCAGGGAACACCCAGTTCTCCTATGCCCCCCTTGCCTCAATGACCCACTACCAGTCTTCATCTAGCCCCTGCCTCAGGGGCAAACTGCAATCTGAAATGGCCACTCATCATTGGCAAGGAGGTGTAGACCTGATGCCTTCTGCTACCCTGGCTGCCTCCCTGCAACCCTAATACTCCTCAGGCCTTGCCCCAGGCCCTGCAACCTGAGAGTGAGGTCAGGTCAGGTCAGGTCAGGTCAGGTCAGAGGTCCCCAGCTCTACCTCCAGGCAGCCTCCTGCTTCCCAGGCAGCCAGGTCCCTCCTGCTCTACAACCAGAGCAAGAGTAAGTCTCTTCTCTCTTCCTCTAGGAGCCCTTCTTTATATAGCCTCCAGCTAGGCCCTAATTAGCAACAACCGCCTCAGTTGGGGCTTCACTCTCAGCCCTCACTTAGGGCTGGGTTTTGTCCATAAAGGGCCAGTTCAGGGCAGATGCCCTGTCACACACTCTAATCCAGCACTCTCTAGTCTGGCAACATCCATGACTTTAGGTAGCCAGATGTCCTCTTATAATGGAAGTAGCCAATTTTCCCACAGTCCCATAAAGTTTGTTTACAGCCACCAGTTCTGGAGCTCAGTGTTCTGTGCTATTATTTAGCTGTAATTTGCTCCTAAACATTTTTTAAGAGTCCAGTAAGCAGTGGAAGTGTTGGTAATGCTACTAGAAAATATTGGCCTCCCATGGTTCAGCAAATCCTCTGGTTCAGCACCGGTCCCAAGGGTGCCAGACTAAAGAGGTTCAACCTGTGTCATTAGGTTGCTTTAAACGTATGAACAATCCATAAAAAATAATTGTCTTTATTCATCCAGCAAAATACTGTGGTTAAAAAAATATTAAATTTAAAATAATTGCAGGATACTGCAAATTTTTTTTAACAGAGATAAGTCTTTCCACTCCTGTACATACCTGTAGTAGGTGCTCGTCAGACTTTTCCAACTTCCTATAAATACTCCCTAGTGATGGCTGGAATGGTCTTGTTATGCCTCTCTCATTCGGTTATGACATGAATTTAACAAATCTAAACAGAGTTCTTCCACTCAAGAATCCTTGCCCATTATTTGCTATGGAATTAGCTTGCATTGGAAACAGATTTTCTTTTTGTTTTTATGTTGGGTTGGGATAAAAATATTCACAATCAAGTGTTTAAAAAATAGGACTTAATATGACTGCTGTGTTTCTTTGGGGGCAAAAAATTAAGGATATTGTCTTTTATTATTTAACTGAATTCCAGTGGCATGAAGAAGAGAACAGACCAGACAGTTTTAATTGTCAGTCTTCCAAACACTTGATGAAAAGTGCTCTGAGTGGTAACTGTCTAAGTGGAATGGGCTCAGGTTATTTTGTAACTTCTTCGTAACACATTTAATTTTTTTTCACGTCTTGTTTCCCTTCCTGATCAATACAGAGGGAGCTGTTGCCATGTGATAGAAATTCAGGAGGTTCTGTTTTCCTTTTGGGTCATTATGAGCCAAACACATTAAGGTGTAAGCAGATTACTGCAAAGGCAGGAAATAAACTCCTCCCTCTCCCAACCATTTACCATACTAAATTGACTTTTTAGTTCATTAAGGCTCTTTGCTTACTGGCTTGATTTTTGTCTTCCACTAGAGCAGTGGTGGGCAACCTGTGGGCCATTGTGGCTCTATTTGCGGCTCAGGAGACATTTTGTTTACCTTTGTCTACACACAGGGTTGCCAGATTCCGCTGGTTACTGTCTGTGTAGGGTTTTTTCCTACTTGTATTGCTAAAGTAACACACATGTACAGCAAGGGCACATGAAGTGAGGTGCTTGCTGACTGCATACAACATTGACTGTGAGAGCCAGGCACTCCCTCTGCATCCAATCAAAGCACTGATATGGTTCAGGTGGCACACCCTGCACATTCTAGGAACACAAGTGCAGTTAGCAAAACTACCTGTCCCAGGAGACCATCTTGGTTACAACTATCTTGTGGCCCAATGAGATGAAGCAGGCCACTCATGCAGCCCACTCACGAGCCTAGGTTGCCCATTGCTGCACACTGCTGAAGGATGGATCTTTGGTCCAAGTTGGTATAGTGACTTCTAGGTCCAATGTGAATGCAGCAACAGTGCTGTAAAATTCATTCTTTCTCGAAGAAACCTAGCTTGTTCAACTGAATTAAAATGAAGTTAATTTCCTGATAATTGGACTCTGAAAAAAGCTTTCAATATCAATGGTAAAAACCTGGCCCCTAAAGTCAATGGGAAAAATTACACTCCAAGACAGAAACAGAATGAGAAGCCCAAACGTTTATTCCCATAAGTGGGCCTCACTCCCAAAAGTGGTCCTTTTGAATCGAATGGGATGATTCATGTGAGTAAAAGTTAGCAAATTAGGCCCCAAATTGTATGCCTAATGCAATCCTTTTTTTATTGGCTATATTTTCTCTTGTCTTCATTATTCTTTTTATTTATATAAATAAAGAGTATAAATTAATTGCCCCATTTTGCTGCAGTTGTAAAATGTTCTTAGACCTTTAATCTGCCACGTGTCAGTTCCTTTCTGTATGGGCCTAATTGTAGAAATATGTTTTTATTCCCTGCATGCTAATACAATTGTTTTGTTTAGAGATCTTCCAGCTGGATTCTATGGGAAGATATAAAAATAAATAGGAAAAATATAAATATGAGGAGCTGTTTATGTGCACAAACAGTACACCAGCAGTGAAGTGTACTGTACAAACTGGGTACTAAAGGAAATCCTAAGTAGCACACTTTCAGTTGTGCCGACACCACACATAAGATTTTGATATATTTCAAAAAATAAAGAAAGCAAAGAATTGAGGTATTGGGGTAGGTCTACACTGCAATACTATTTCAAAATAACTAGCGCTATTCCGAAATAACTTAGTCCACATCTATACAGCAGGCAGTTATTTCAAAATAGCATCAAAATACTGTCAAGCTGGAGGACTTCTTACTCCAACTCCTGTAACCCTCAATGTACAGGGAATAAGGGAAGTTGGAGGAAAAGTGCTCCGTTTCAAAATAAGTGCTGTGTAGACACTTCCTATTTCGAAATAAGCTATTTCAAAATAAGATACGCAATTGACATAGCTCCATTTGCGTAGCTTATTTTGAGTTAAGCCCTACAGTATAGACACACCCTTGGTCTACACTTCCAGAAATGGGGTAGTTCTTACAGACAGTGATGTCTTTCATGGGACCCAATCAGGCATTTGATCTGCACTTACAGTTCTGATCATCAGTGGTAATTCCACAGCTGTCACACTGGAAGAGTATTTTCAAAGACAGTGAGCAGACCATTAAGTGCCTATCTATGGCCCATATGCTGCACTCCTTTCTCAGGCAACACTGCCATTTACAGTAGTGGAAGTTTTTGCCTGGTGAGAGATGCAGTACTTGGCCCAAGCTAAGTAGATTGCTAAGATCCTATCCATTTTTGAAAAGAAACCTTAACAGCATTTATATTTGGCTATATACAGAACTATATGCAATATTTGGAGCCAGAACCTGCACTGATTTATACAATTTATAAACAGGCACACTGACTGAAACTGACATTTGTGTAAAGGGGCAGCACAAGGTGCACCACTTAAATGCTCCAAATGGTTTTACACAGTGCTGGCTCTTGTGGGGAGGGAAGGAGAATTTCAAGAGGGGATTTCAACAATAGTGCACATGTAGCCCACTTGTAGTTTGAGTACAACAGGTATGGTAAGGTCATTCAAAATCCTTCAGGCTCAGCATGCCATGTGCAAACATAACTCCTACGTACCCAGTTTCTACTAATGGAAGAGCCTCTGTGGTGGGAGCTTAATCATCCAAGGACAATAAATGTATCTGACTGGAGCCTAGAACATGCCTCGTTCTGAACCCAACATTGTTCTCTACCTGACAGCAGTGGAAAAATATACCATATTCACAAAATTACTATAGAACCTAGAGAAATGCAGGAATATCTGCCCTCAAGACCACTGGGATACCATTTGGTTGCCCATATAAGGGTGGCTCCACACATATATACTGAATACCTTTCAGTGCTGCTGGCTGGGTGCAGGTTTTTAAAAAATTACTTTATGGTAATGAGAAAAGTCCTTTGATATTTTTGCATCATATGCAGAGATAATACAAAGATAGTTAAATTGTAGTACAGAGATTGCGGATTTATTTTTGAGTACAGTAAAGCTTCACATTGCTAACTTTTATAATCTTTACTTTTCTGTGTTTTAATTCTTAAAGTGCTAAGGTACTGCAACCCTCTGTTTTTAAAGATAATGAGTAAGTATTACTCTGCATAATGACTCAGAGTTGTTATATAGATGTATCCTCAATCAAAATAATCCCCCATTTCACTGTAACTATTGACACTTGTCTTATAAGAACTTCCCTCCTTTTACCTCTCTCCATTCACCCACACAGAAAAAGCTAAAGGTGTACTACAAAGCTTTAAAAACAAAGACAAGATATCGCTTAAGCTGACAAATCATGCAACAATAAACACCAGATTTTCAAACCAAATGGCAACCAATTCCATGCATATAATTGTGCAATCTACCCAAATGCAAACACAAATCTGACAGTTATGTGAAAATTGTGTGGCTGACTATGGTGTAGTCATATATCCAATCTGCAGGCATGCATTGAGTACCAGAGTCCATAAATTAGATACCTAACTCATTTGAATATCTGCCTCTCTATGTTTAGGCTAACCTGGTCACACACAAAAAATTGAAACTAGAGCTTCCAAAAATCACCTTTCTGCAAATATTTACCTGCCTGAGTTTACAGTTGTGTGTGCCTCCATCACTAACTCCTAAAAAAGTGGAACTTATACTGGTTCAGATGTTAAGTGATTTCAACAGCTCTGTGAGAGGAAACAGATTCCTGAACTCTAGACATAGCTGGCAGGTGAAAGAAGGATTGATTGTGTTTTAAAATGAAATGCATTTACAATCTTCTAAACTACATTTTAAATAGACTTAGTATTTGTGAAATTTGCTGGAGCGTCATCCCTGAAAACAGAAATTCTTTTTGTATTATTTTTTGTACTAACCAAAACACACACTGTAGTGTAAGCAACCCCTACACTGTCACATCACTATGCCTCAACCCTGACTTGGAAGGATTAAGGGAATTCTTGGCTTCACAGCTGTGACTGCCAATCAGGATGACAGGTTTTGGATAGGGTCACTTGTCCATTACAAAATGGACTGAAGACTTCATCTGTTTCACGTAAAGGACTGAGCCACCACCACATAGTAACCACTTGCTCACTAACAGCCTGGCCAGATTTGAACTGGCAATCTAGAAGGGAGAGGCTCTATATTTCACAACACATTTGTGCATTGTGTGCCTATGGTGTTATTGACCTTTTGCAGTTAATTTTTAAAATCAACTGAAATGAGCTCTATATTCATAAATGTGATAAGCTCTTTCAATATTTCTGCATTTAATATCTGTAAAGGGGAGTTTTATGGGCAAAAAGAATCAAGGGAGTTTTGGATTGTTACTATATTCAAAATACAAGTGTTTCTAAAGATATAGTATAAATATAGTATAAGCAGCAACCAATTCATTTTGAAGAAAGCATACAAATAGGTAACCCTCTTAATTCATCATAAGGACTGTGGAGTGAAAGGATGTTTTGTTGTAGGAAATAGTGTGATGGGGGCAGCAAGAATGCTGTAATCCTCAATTGGACCCCAATCATCTTGTAAAACAGCCATTTTATGAAGGAATGTTTAACTTAGTTGGTGTTTGTACACAGCTGTTTGTGCTGTGCCCTGGATCAAAGAGCCATTCAAGGCAAATTGACCATCACCCTCACTAATTCCCCAGGAAAAAAAAATAAAACAAGAACAGCCCTGGGAGGCTACTGGCAAACAGCTGTGTCTCCTTCTTGGGAGAAAATGATTCCTTTTCAGACCCTTCTTGATGAATCAGTTTTGGCACATTGAACATATTGCAAAAATCTGGGTTGGAATAAGCAGCAAGCAGGCTGTATTCTCTTTTGCTTTCTGGCATCTCCCTTTGTTGATTCCCCCTTTTAAGGCGGATTGTGCACTTCAGAACCGATTGAAATGTAATGTGGATGTGGCAATCCAGAATAGCACAATACATACATGTACAGCCAACGGCAACAAAACAAACAATCTGGGCTGAGCCAGTAGGGTCAGACTAAGACTTTTCTAATCTGCCAAGTATTAATTATTAATATTGTTTACTTCTCCAGGCAGGTGCTCAGAGGGCAGCCTTCTGAAAACCTTAGCCAGGCAGATTACTCTCCCTGCAAATACGTAATCGTGGCATTCTAGACCCCCATCCCCTTCAAGTCACAGTAAGGGAGAGCTGGCCGCCCTGCGCCAAGCTGGTAAGCAATAGCTTGTGAGATTACA
The DNA here is from genome assembly GCA_032595735.1 of Pelochelys cantorii. Taxonomy (NCBI): domain Eukaryota; kingdom Metazoa; phylum Chordata; order Testudines; family Trionychidae; genus Pelochelys; species Pelochelys cantorii. The sequence continues at coordinate 245,045,001 of CM064326.1, forward strand.
CACACCAGATCCCTGAGCCCCAGGACCCCCACTGCAAGGAGGCTACATGGCTGGCTATGTTGAATAGTGGGGCTCTCGTACAGATCCTGGAACGCGGGGTGCCTGGAGCTGCTACAGCACCCCCTGGCTGGAAGCGATTTCCAGTCTACACCCAGGGTTCACCGTTTGTTTCACTGCCTCTCAGCACCCCCGCTATGTAAATTGATCCAGGCTCCGAAACTCAGCCCAGCCCAGCCCAGCTCACACGTCTTGCACAGCGGCCCTTACCTTTGGCAATTAGCTCCTCCAGCTCTTGGTCGAAGCCCAGTCTGTGGCATTTCCTCCAGAGCCCCATGTTGGTGGAGTTGTACTGTCTGTTGCACTCATCGGCGGCGCTCATTGCAAAGAGCTGCCTCCTGTTCCTTGCCAAGAGGAGTTTCCCTTCCCAGCGGTCCAACCTGGATCGGCTGGCCCTCAGAGGCAGGTTGTTGTTCGAGTTGTAAATGAAGCCCGGATCGTTTCTCCTGGTGGTGAAGCTTTTGCACCGCTCTCGGTGCTTCCTGGCGTCCGTTTCATACCAGTGGTCGGAGCAGATCGCTACCGCCAGCATGCCCAGGGCGCACAGAGCTAGAGAGAGGCCGGCATAGAGCAGTAACCTTCCCGCAGCCATGCCTCGGCTTTACAGAGCCACCATGGGCATCCTCAGCACCGGCGAAGCCCTAGGACGCGAGACCCCGTGGGAACCTCCAGGAGCGGGCGGCTGGGAGTCACTTGACAACGCGTGTGCCTTAAATGTCAACAACTCCAGGGATGGCGGGCGGGGCGGGGGCGAGGGGGGGGGGGCAGGTTGTTTCACATCCAAGCAGCTGGAGAAGTTCTGGCCTCGAGGCAACGCTGGCGACTCATCCGCTTCTCCAGTGGCAGCGCAGAGCAATCGCCGCCTCCCACTGACCGGGGGAGCGCCCCTGCCGCGGTGTGTGCCCCCGGCCGCCTGGGCATGGGAGGGGTGTGCGGGTCGGGACAAGGCGAGGGCTGTAGGCTCAGTCCGCCAAGCCCTGTCGGTCCGGCAAGGCGACTCACTTGACTGGCAGCGGCCTGTGACCTGGCAACATCCCAAGCGCAGAGGGCAGGAGAGGAAAGTTCAGCGGCTGGAAAGCGGCGGCTGCCGGGCAGCCCGCATCCTGCTTGCCGGAACCAAGGACTTGCCTTTTCTTTGTCAGCGGCCCGCACAGCGCACCGGCTGGTTGGCTGGGTGGTTTAAAGCAGGGCCGGGAAGGGGAGGAGGAGGGGGAAACGAGGCGTTTTAATTTCGATCCCTGGTCTGGGGCAATTCCCTCCACTCCTAATTAGCGATCCAGGCTCGCAGGCGTCTTTCCATTAGCAGACTCCACGGAGGTGTGTGCAGCCACTGACATCTTTGTTCCAAGCCCCCCTCCGCCTCGGTCCCATTCACTAGGTGTGTGTGGCTATCGGCGGGGCTGTCATGAAGGCAAGGGTGTGGGGCGATTTCTTCCCGTGGCCGGCTGGGGCTGGAGAGCCGCGACTTACCCACCGCACCGGGGCTCTGCTCTCGCATCTACAGTAACGCAGCCGGTGCCCGGGACAAGTGAGGGTTGGAAAAGATGCAGGGTTCAGCACCATGGACCGTGCCCGTTTCCTTCTAGTAGCAATGAAAGCAGTCCTAGATCCCAGCCTTTATTTCCCCTCCTGTGGTTCCCAAGCGTCCTTTTTCCGCCAGGGCTTCAATTCGTTGGGCAGGGCTTTCTTAATGCACAGGCACCTTTTCCATCTGCAAAATGAAGGCGGGCAGGCAGGGCTAGGGCTGGTTAAAATAATGGTAGGGAAAAAACAACCAACCTAAGGGAGGTGGGGAGAGAGGAAAACAGCCACTAACAGTTGTCAACAGCTTTCGGTCTGCACCATTTCTCTGTCATATGGGCCTGATCTCCACACAGGAACCAAGATCTCTAGCTCGGCAGCTTCATGCGATTCCTAGCTCCAGCGTCAGCATAATATATTCAGACATGTTTTTACTTAAATTTCCATTCCCTTCTTTTCTAACGGGAATAACTCACCCATCCCGCTGAGATCGGGAGTCACGGAAGGCGAGATGGACTCCGCGAGCTTTAGAAATCTCATTTCACCGTTTTCAACCCAAATAAGAGCGAATCCAATCCTCTGTACATCTGGGAATCATTCCTTGTTCAAACACTGAGCCCTGCAGCCTTGGCTAAAGCCTACAGACAGAGAATACAGAGCACTGAGCCAAAAGCCAGTGATGTCACCCATGCAACGTGAGACTCATTTCTTATTTCTCTAGCCTCCTTAAAGATAAACTGCACCACTTCACAGACAGGAAACGTCTAAGCCTTGCTCTCTTAAAAGGGAGAAAGGTAAAACCTGGATCTACCTGTACTCTGCTGGAGCCTGCTGATGTGTGAGCACAAGCCCTAAAAATACACAAGTATATCCCTGTCTTATTGAGCCGACAAAAATCACACACACCCTCCAACATAAAAAAACCCAGCTCCTAAAAAACACAGATCCAGCACCTGAATTCTACTGACTTCACACAAATTTTGGCCCCAAGCCCAAATTCTAATGTTGAAATACAAAACAAATACAGTCGTTCCTATAACATCAATTTCTGGATTCTGGCACATACTGGAGCAAGCTCATCATAACATCCCGAACCTGGCACATGGATCCATTCCATCTCCCTGCTTCACACACACACACAAAACACAACACACACACACTCCATGGTGTGACTAGAAAATAAGTACAGACACACATATTGACTGCCCAAAAAATCCAATGATGCACTCCACAGCAGAAGTACTGAAAAATCCTGGATCAAGATAGATCCTTGCACCTTTTGGACCCAAACTGTACAATCAAAAGAGTCACCAAGTGCAGCCTGTCCCATATTACTGGAATAATTGGGATACTGGCCCCAGCATCACTGGAACACACACATCTGGCACCTGGATCCTTCCAATTTTGAATTCCAACCCCTCACATTCGACTGTGTAAATAGAAAAAAGAAAAGTAGCAACTCCTAGGGCACCAAAAAAAATGTTGCCAACGCATGGTGTTGCATCACAAAAATGTGGATCAAGAATCTGAATCAAACTCAGTCTTACCGGATTTGTTCTTAAGCCAAAATAAATTGTACCAGCAAAAGAGACAACACATGTAGCAGCTCCTATTTGACCAGAAAAATCCAGACTCCAGCCCCATGAGATTTCAAGCAGTCAAGTAGATGTAGATATACATCTTACATTAAATTGTGCTTAAAATTAATAAAATATATGTCTAAATTATAGAATTGGAAGGGGACTCTAGAAGGTCATCACTTGGGGTGTCTTGGTAATCACAATGGAAAGTTAGTCCTAACCCAGTGGTTCCCTCGTACCAGCAAACTCATTCACAAACTTTTGGTGGACCAGTAACATTATTTGCATATTCATTATGCAAATACTGAATATGCAAAAAATGTCACCAGTCCACCAAAAGCCCTGGCCTCTAAAGCTGCAACAAACAGCCAGCTTCAGCTCCAACAGCCACCACATGGCGGGCAGCAGCCACAGCTGAAGCCAGCTGTTCACAGCTGCTCTGGAGGCCCATGAGCCCCCCAATGCCAGCCCTAACCCCTAGAGCCCTCTAACCATACACTACCCCCCAGCACCAGTCACTGACCCCAGAGTCCCCTGCACCCAACTCCATGCCAGCCTGCCACTCTCAAAGCCCCCCAGTGCCAGCTCCCCACACAGGACACCCCAGTGCCCACCCAGTGTCAGTCCCTCGCCTCTTAGAGCCCCCCACCCCTAAGAGCTCCCAGTACTAGCCCCAGCCCCCCAGTGCCAGTCCCCCACCTCTTAGAGCCCCTCATCCCCAAAACCCCCAGCACTAGTCCCACTGCCAGTGTCCCCAGTGCCTGCCCCACCCCCTTCACCTAGCCCTGTGCTATCTCCCAGCCACCAGCTGAGCACTGCTGACTGGGTCACGGCAGCTCTAAGGCTGCCATGCCAGGCTCCACAGGGTCCTCCTGCCACACAGCGATCCTCTCTTCTGCGTCCAGGAGGAGACCCCACCTCTGCCCCATGCTAGTTGGCTGAGAGGTGGGGCAGGACGCACCTCTTCCAACAGCCATGTCAGGAGGGGAGGTGCTGGGCAGTGTATCCTAGCCCCAGAGTCACCATGGCCCAGCAGCCAGCGGTTTGTGGTTCAGCGCCAATCTGCGGACCAGCGGTTAAGAACCGCTGCTCTAAACCTACTGTAACAAGTTCATGACCCACTGCCATGGAACCTCCTATTGGTCACTCCAGAAATTCTCTCAGTCCAGACTCAGCATACCCTTTCCTGGTGGTGTCTCACCTATTTACCTTTATGTTCGTTCTCCACCAGACGTCGAGACCCATGTTCCTCCCAGACCACAGTACCCTTCCCTCAGGGTTCTGCTCTGCAGCAGCACCCCCACACTCTGGGGTCCTCCCCTCCTAAAATTTCTATACCCACCTTGTCTCAGTGACCCACTGTCAGTCATCATCTAGCCCAGGGCTACTCAACACGTGGCCCATGGGCCACATGTGGCCCACGACCCATTTGTTTGCAGCCTGCAGTGCATTTTGGGTTTATGTGGAGCTCAACACATGGTCTGCGGGTGGGAGCCAAAACAAAAAAGTAGTCAATATAATGCTCTTCTGTTGATATGCGTTTTAGTAGTTACATTCCTGGACTGTTATTGCTCATGAAAACTGCTGTCATATGGGTGGAAGTTGGGTAAATATTGCATTTTATTAATATCAGCAGAACTGACTAAATGGGCCTGTGCGTTGTGTAGTCTTGCCTTAATCTTTGTATTCATGCCCGTCAGTGTGAAAGAAACTATTTGCATATATTTGCATATATATTTGCATGTATATGCAACCACACTTATGTTGCGGCCCTCGGCAAGTGCCATGAGTATCATTGTGGCCTCTGGGGCTTCCAAAGTTGAGTAGTCTTGATCTAACCCTTACCTCAGGGCCAAACTGAAGTCTGAAATGGCCACTTATCATTGGCAAGGGGGTGTGGACCTGCTGCCTTCTCCTTCCCTGACTGCTCCTCTGCACCTACCTCCCTGAGCCCCTGTAGCTAGGCCTGGGGTTTATTCAGGCCTGAACTTCCCTGGCTCACCCTGCATTCTTCCAACATTGCACTGTCCAAGGTACCTGATGCTCGCCGACAACAAGGTCCCTTCTCCCTCTAAAGCTGGAACAAGAATGAGTTCCTCCTGTCCAGGAGCCGTTCCTATAAGGGCTTAACCAGGCTGTCACTAGTCTTCTTCTGATTGGTCCTCAGGACAGCCCTCTCTCAGGGCTGTTTTAACCCTTTACATTCCAGTGTGGGGGCAATCACCCTGTCACACCTACCTATAATGTGATCATCCACATCTGCTAAACCAGTTCCACCATCAAATTTCAACGGTATGTCAGCTGGTGTCTAGAAAGATCCAGATGTCAGATTAAGTTTGTTGTGGTTTCAGGAAAACATCACATTGCATAAAGATTTATCGGATGTAAAAATATAGGTCCCGTTACTATTTATCTAGAGGGTAAAACTTGGAGTGTTATAGGTGAAAGTCGGCTACACAATGTGTTATCCAAATCCACATTTGGATTTTTAAAGAGATCATGCTCCAGGATATAACAAGGATAAAGCAAACATAATTCTGGGGTGTACTAATGGCAGTGCTGTAAGCAAGACATGAGAAGCAATTCTTCCACTCTCCTCCATGTTGATTTGGCCTCAGCTGGAGTAAAGTGTCCAGTTTTGGGCACTGTATTTCAGAAAAGATGTGGACAAACTGGAGAAAGTCCAGAGAAGAGCAAGAAAAAGGATTAAAGGTCTAGAAAGCATGACCTATAAGAGAAGATTAAAATAATTGGGATGGTTTGATCAGAAAAGAGAAGACTGAGAGGAGACATAACAGCTTTCAAGTATCTAAAAAGGTTGTTACAAAGAGGAGGGAGAAAAATTATTCTCCTTAACCTCTGACGATAGCACAATAAGTAATGGGCTTAAATTGCAGCAAGGGAGGTTTAGGTTGGACATTAAGTAAAACTTAACTGTCAAAGTGGTTAAGCACTGGAACAAATTGCCTAGGGAGGTTGTGGAATCTCCATCATTGAGATTTTTAAGAGCAGGTTAGATAAACACTTGTCAAGGACTTGAGGATCTCTCAAAGTTCTTTCCAGTTCTAGAATACTATGATTTTAGGTGTGACATCAAGTATTTTGTGCAAAGTATGCATTCTGAGATATCATTTGAAAACTCATAATTTGCTGACCATTAGTGTCCTGGTAAAAATGTGTGTGGCAACATTGTGCATAAAGATCTAAGATTCTACTGTATGATATTACTAAAATATGTTCCAAATCTGGGAAACAATTACAAAGCAGTTCCTCAGAAACAAAATGCTAGTCAGTCATGTGTCAACAAAATCAAATGGACCATCATCTGGTTAAGTGGCCATTCTTTGTCAGGAAAAGGGATATGGGCAATAATCTACATCTTGGCAAAGAAACAGCTGGGCATTCCTGTCTACACAGATGTTGACTCCTGAACTTCATATAGGGATGACTTTCAAGGATGAGAAAGAACTGTAAGAAAGAAGAGCATTATTTCTCCCTTTCTTTCTCCTCATGGCATTGACAACACTTGAAGAACAAAGGAAGCAGTGATGGGCTGGGGAAGGGATCCCAACTGAAAAGAAATGCAGCCAGTAAGACTGTTGAAACATGTAGTGACAAAGAGACCTTTGCTTTGCATTTACTTAGCTTGTTAAGTTAGGTATTAATTGTATTTTATTATGATTATGCTACAGGAGCACTCAAGGACAATAAGGTCATTGCAGAGAAATGAAATGAATTGTTTGCATCTGTCTTCATGGCTGAGGATGTGAGGGAGACTCTCAAATCTGAGCAATACTTTTTAGTGGACAAATCTCAAGGATTGTCCTAGATTGAAGTGTCATTAGAGGAGGTTTTGGAACAAATTGATAAACTGAACAGTAATAAATCACCAGGACCAGATGGCTTTCACTCAAGAGTTCAGAAGGAACTCAGAAGTGAGACTGCAGAACTAATAACTGTGGTTTGTAATAGGGATGTTAAATTTAGATTAATTGACTAATTGAATAGTTGATAGGATTTCCATCAACTATTCGATTAGTCTATAAGGATACTTTCACCTCCCAGCGGGGCTCTTGTACATTTCAAAAGCAGAATCGCAGCAGAAGCGACATGAGCCATGAGCGGAGACTGCTTCAGTCCCCACTCGTACCATTTCCTGCTGTGCCTCTATCTCCCTTGCCCCCCACAAAGACAGTGCTGGGGGAACTGGCTTTTAAGCTGGCTCCCCCCAGCACCAGCTCCTGCTCCCCCCTTGCTGCCTCTCTCTGATGGGGTGGGGGAGCAACTAATTGCATCACTAGTCGACTATCTGATATACTTCTGCTTATCGGATAGTCAACTAGTCTCTTAGGGTATGTCTACACATCAAAGTTAATTCGAAATAACAGCCATTACTTCGAATTAACTTTAATAGTGTCTATACAGGCAAACCACTATTTTGAAATAAAATCGAAATAGCGGGGTGCTTAATTCAAATTAGTTAAACCTCATTCTACAAGGAATAACGCCAAATTCGAAATAGCTAATTTGAATTAAGTGCTGTGTAGACGCTTATTTCGAAATAGGGGGCCTCCAGCCCTTCCCAGGGTGCTCTGGTGGCCACTCTGGGCCAAACCAGGAAAACTCTTCTGCTCCCTCCCCCCAGCCCCGGAGCCCTTAAAGTGGTAGAGTCTGTTTGGCCACAGGGCCTGTGCCAGCTCCAGGTCTGCCAGCCCAGAGCCCGCAGGCGATGTCCCTGACCCAGTTGCCAGCATGAGCGAGCCAGCCAGCCCTCCACCGTTCCCCAGGAGCAGTCTGGCAGCTCCCAGGAGCCTGCCAGGGGCTGGAAAAGGCAGGCGCCTTCCTGGTCCAGTGCGGAGATCATAGACCTCATTGAAGTTTGGGGGGAATCCTCCAACATCCATGATCTCTGCACTAGATGCAGGAACGCGGCCATCTACAGACAGATGGCTGACAGCCTGGCCACCAAAGGCCACATGCACACCCAGGAGCAGGTGCACGTGAAGATAAAAGAGCTGTGGCAGGCCTATGCCAGGGCCACAGGGGGCAGCTGCCAACCAGGGGCACACCCAGACCCCTTCCCCTACTTTGAGGCCCTGGACTGCATCTTGGGGGGCTGGACGGTCCGTGCCCCCCAGGTGGTCATCAACCCTGGGACAGAGGGCCCTGACCAGGGCACGGAGCAGGAGGAGGAGGAGGATGATGGCCAGGAGTCGCAGGAGCCTGGAGGGAGCGTGGCACTTACCCTGGACCCCCGAGGCATACCAGCAGCAATTTCACCGCTGTCTTCCAAGGCCAGGGAGGCCTCGACATATGAGTGCTATCACTGTCCCCTTATGTGGGGCAGGGGCGGGGCGGGAGGGAGCCCAGGGACCGCACGTGTGGGCCTTGCTGACCATGGATCACACAGCAACCTGTGCATGTGTCGTGCCAGCCAGGGCATGTGGCCCCGGCTGGCTGCCACACAGGAGCCCTGGCCCATTACCCACACACGTGTATGTATGAAGGCACATGACATGCTCCGTACCCCGGGGAGGGACACAGCATGATGCCCTCCCTCCACAAGCCCCCTCTATGCAGAGGCAGGCCACATCCTCCCCCCCCCCCCCATACTATATACAGCACTGGGGCATGGGTACAGTCCCAGGCCAGCTCACACTCCTGGGGATAGCAGGACATGATGGTGTGGAGACCTGCTGTCCTGACCTTGCAGAGGGGGGCTGGGCTTCACCCACTGTGTCCCCAGGAAGAACTGACCACCTGTCTGGTTCCCCCACAGCTGCACCAGCTACAAGTGCAGGGCGCACCACCCCGCCTAGGACATCCTCCCGCACCCGGGCCAGCAGGCGCACCCAGAACCAGGAGGGATACCAGCGGCAGCACCTGGGGTTACTTCAAAGGCAGGTCCACAGCCAGGAGCACCAGGTGCAGGAAGACCTCCAGCTGCGGTGGGAGAGCTTGCAGGAGCTCCGTGATCAGGGCTGTGCCATCCGCGACCACCTGCAGACCATGGCACAGAGATTGCTGCCTGCTGCCGCTCCAGCTATCGCTCCTCCTCCGGGGGGCACCTCGCCCTCCCTCCCAAGCCCCCTCTCCAGGTGGCCATCCGGTGTTCCACCCGGACAGTCCGGTATTTTCAGCTCCTGTCCAGTAAAAATTCAGAGAATACCGGACACCTAAAATGCCCGGTATTTTCTGAATTTTTCTCCAGCCAGGAGGCAAAAATGCCAGGCACCTGGCAACCCTACAAGCACTCAATGCCCGGCCTCCTCTCCCCCCCTGGAACCCTCCTCTGGCCCCCAACATCCCTAGACCGCGGCCGCACCCCCATGCTTACCTGGTTCCCCAAGGCTGCCGGCACAAAATGGCTGCTGGCCAAAAGACCTAGGGGTCTTAGTGCTCAACTGCTCCCCTGTTCCTATCCCTGCACTTAAAGGGGACATGCTGTTTTAATGCTGTTTTATTTTAAAACATTTTTTTTTTGGCTCAACAACTTTGGTCTCCCCTCCTTTTTTTCCCCCCTTCAGAACTTTTTTCCCAGTGTTTTTTTGTTTTGGGGGGCCAGTGTTTGGTTTTTTTTCGTTTCAACCATCTGGCAACCCTACTGCCCCCCCATACCCACTCTCCACCAGGGACGCTGAGGCCCCCCACCCTGCAGTGCTGGGAGACAGGTGGGCCGGTAAGACCCCCAACCCTGAGCTTCTCTTCCCCCTTCCTCCCTTTGCCTCCCCCTTCTCCCTGCTCCCAGGTTCCTTTCCCCCTCCACCCACCCCCTCACCCCAGTTATGGTCAATAAATAGAGGGTTTTTTTGGCAACACATGTGTTTTTATTTGGCATCAGGAAGGGGGGTTAGGGAGGGGAAAGTGGAAGGATGTGAGGGTGGAATAAGGCACAAGGCCCCAGTGGGGCACGCCAGGGAGACTTCACTCCTCCTCCGTCTGGAAGCTCTCCTGTAGGGCTTCCCAGATACCGGTAGCCCCCCGATGGGCCTCCCGGCTGGACCAGGGCGTACAGGCCAGCAAAATGGTCGGCCTCTGCCATCCAGGCTGGCAGGAAAGCCTCCCCCTTCTGCTCACACAAATTGTGCAGCACACAACACACCGCCACCACGTGCGGAATATTCCTCTTGGAGAGGTCGAGGTGGGTGAGGAGGCATCGAAATCAGGCCTTCAGCCGGCCGAAGGCCTCCTTCACCACAATGTGGGCCTTGCTGATCCTGGCATTAAAGGCCTGCTGGGAGGGGTTGAGGTGTCCCGTGTAGGGCTTCATGAGCCAGGGTTGTAGCAGGTAGGCCGCATCCCCCACCAGGCAGACAGGCATGTCCACGTCCCCGACCCTGATGTGGCAGTCAGGGAAGAAGGTCCTGGCGTGCACCCTCTGGCACACGGAGGAGTTGTGGTAGACCCGCGCGTCGTGTGCTTTGCTGGATCAGCCCACGTTGATGTCCAGGAAGTGGCCCTGGAGGTCAGACACGGCCTGCAGCAGGATGACCGAGAAATTCCCCTTTCGGTTAATGTAGAGGGAGGCCTGGTGTTCCGGGGCACAGATGGGGATGTGCATCCCGTCGATTGCCCCCCCCCCCTGCAGTTGGGGAAGCCCAGGGCACCAAACCCCTTGATGACCGCGTCCAAATCCGTGAGGCAGACAACTCTGTTGATGGCCTTGACCACCTGCAGAGGGACACACAAAACTGAGAGTCACTGGGGTGCCAGGGTGGCCGAGCGTGTTCCTTCCCCACCACTGCCCCATGCTCCCACTCCCCAGGAGCACCCCCCCTCCCCCCGCCACAATCCTGGCCACCGCGGAAAGTCCGAAGTGCGTCTGGGACAGAACAAACCCTCCCATGGAGGGGACTTGCACTCTCTCCCCCCCTTTTCCCTGGAGCAGCCCATCCACTCCTTGCCCCCCACCTTCCCCTGGCACAATGGCCGGAGACTGCCATACCTGCATGAGCACTGCTCCGACGGTGGATTTCCCCATGCCGAACTGGGGGATGGTAGCTGACGGATCGGTAGCTATCCAGAGTGGAGAGCTTCCATAGGGCGATGGCCACACGCTTCTGGAGGGGAATGGCAGGCCTCATGTGCGTGTCCCACTGCCGCAGAGCAGGGGCAAGCCACTCTCAGAGCCCGAGGAAGGTGTCCACTGTTGGTCTCCCCAGCGCTCCAGGACGATGTGGTCCCAACAGTCGCTGCTGGTGTCCAGGCGCCAGATGCGGTGGGGCACGCTGGTATCCAGCCACTGCTCCTCCACGGCCCCGGGGGGTCTGGAAGAGGACCTGGGGGTTGGGCTGCCGCAGATGGTGCCAGTCAGTCTCCAGCACTTGCTGCCAGGCTTGCAGCAAAAGATCCAAAAGAAACACCAGAGTGCCCAGGGGCGGCTCTGGCTCCATGGTGCTGAGTGCTATGGTGTCCCGAGTGAGGGCAACCAAGTAGGCAGAGAGAAAAAAGCTTTGTTGTCCATCAGCGAGGTAGGCAAGCAAGCAGGGAAAGCTGAGAACTGGCTGTCCAGGAGGGTCCCTTTAAGCACAAGCCTTAGATAGCCTCAGACAGCAGCCACACAAAGTAACTACTGACCTGATACCCTGCCGGAATTGGTTTCAGCTGGCCTTAAATGCGATTCAGCGTCCAATCAGTGTAGACTCACTATTTCGAAATAGCAAAACGCTATTTCGAAATGCATTTTATGTGTAGACGCGTTATTTCGAAATACCTTATTTCGAATTAACTATTTCAAAATAAGATATTTTGAAATAACGCTGTAGTGTAGACATACTCTTACATCCCTAGTTTGTAACCTATCTTTTAAATCAGCTTCTGTACCAAATGATTGGAAGATAGCTAATGTGATGCAAATATTTAAAAAGGGCTCTAGAGGTGATCCTGGCAATTACAGGCTGGTAAATCTAACTTCAGTACTGGGCAAACTGGTTGAAACTATAGTGAAGACCAGATTAACATAATTTGTTGGGAAAGAGTCCACATGTTTTTTGTAAAGGAAAATCATGTCTGACCAATCTACCAGAATTCTTTGATGGGGTCAACAATCCTCTGGACAAGGGGTATCCAGTAGATACGGTGTACTTAGATTTCCAGAAAGCCTTTGGAAAGGTCCCTCAACCAAAGTATCTTAAGCAAAAAAGAGGGAAGGTCCTCTCATGGATAAAAAATAGGAAACAAAGAGTAGGAATAAATGGTCAGTTTTCAGAATATTTAGTGGTATTCCCCACAGGTCTGTACTGGGACCAATATTATTCAAAATATTCATAAATCATCTGGAGAAAGGGGTAATCAGTGAAGTGGCAAAATCTGCAGCTGATATGAAACTGCTCAAGGTAGTTAAGTCCAAAGCAGACTGTGAAGAGTTTCAAAAGGATCTCAAAAAACTAGGTGACTGGACAACAAAATGGCAGATGAAATTCAATGTTGATAAATGTAAAGTAATGCATATTAGAAAATATAATCCCAATTACATGTATAAAATTATGGGGACTAAATTAGATGTTACCATTCAAGAGAGAGATCTTGGAGTCATTGTGGATAGTTTTCTGAAAACATCCACTCAATGTTCAGCAGCAGTCAAAAAAGCAAACAGAACATTGGGAATCCTTAAGCCCTGGTTTACACTAGGGAGTTATTTCAAAATAACTCTCCTTATTTCGAAATAACAAGCGGAGTGTCCATACTACCAAGCCTGTTATTTCGAAATAAGGGGCTGGTTATTTCAAAATAATAACTCTTGCTTCCCACAAGGAGTAACACTTATTCTGAAATAGTTATTTTGAAATCGCGGTAGTGTGGATGCTTCACTGCTGCTATTTAGAAATAACTACCTCCGAGAGTCATTCAAAGTAATTCTCCTCAGTGCTTCCTGGGGCTCTAAGGCTATGTCTACACAGCAGCGTTACTCAGAAATATCTTAGTCTGCGTCTATACACTAGAAGCAGTTATTTCAATATAATGTTGAATTAATGTCAAGCTGCAGGACTTCTTACTCTGACTCCTGTAACCCTCATATTACGAGGAGTAAGGGAAGTTGGAGGAAGAGTGTTCTTTCTTGGACTTCCCACTGTGTAGACCAGTGGTCCCCAACCTTTTGGGGCTGCCAGGCACCCGGGGGCAGGGTCACACATGCACCGCATGCCCAGGGGCGGCACAACACATGCACTGCACGCCCGGGGCAGGGGCCATGCATGCGCTGGGCGCTCAGGGCCCGCGGCGCAAGAATGGCTCGGGCCAGCCCTGGTCACTAGGTGGGTGCACATAAATGCCCTGGCAGGCACCATGGCGCCCGTGGGCACTGCGTTGGGGACCACTGGTGTAGACAGTGCCAAAAGCCAAAATAAACTATTTTGAATTAAGCTACTCAATGAACGTTGCTCGAGTTGCTTATCTTATCTTGGCTTTAGCCCTGCTGTGTGGATGTGCCCTAAGTCAAGGTAGAGCATCCGCATTAAGGGAGCCTACCTCAGACTAATTTCAAGGCTTCCCCGTAGTGTAGACAGATTATTTCAAAATAGTTATTTTGAGAGTTATTATTTCAAAATATTGTGGATAAATCTCTGCAACATTTCCATATAACCATGTATCATTCTCATATAACTTTGTATTAAGAGAAACTTTACAAGTCTTTATATAGATAGATCTTGTATAGTTCTTTTCTTCCTATAGACCATAGAAACTTTGTATAAACCCCTTTATGTTATAGGCCTTAGGAATAGGAAAATGTCTTTTTCTAGGAGTAGAATAGATCTCTCCCCTTTCATTGATTGTCCTGTTGAAATGAATGAGGTGTGAATGGAGAATCCATGAGAGGTGAGCACCTCCAGCAGCAGTTGCAAGGGTGGAGAGGGGCTGGGAGCCAGATCCAAAGGCAACAAGACTTGTGAAATGAGCTCATTGAAAAGAAGATTGGACATATAGACGGCCTTGGGAGTCAAGCAGCAAGTGCCTGCCCTTGGAAGGACCCTCTTTGAAGCAGCATTAAAAAAGGCGAGGTGATGACTAACTGGCTGCATGAGAGGGACAAATATGAGGCATCTTGCAGAGGGACCCCGGGTTTTTGTCTTGTCAACATGGGAGCATCGATCCAGATCGGCAGAAGCCCGGATCCACCCCTCCCCCATCTAACTCACCTGGCCAGTGTAGTTAGGGGGAGCAACTATTGGTAACAACAAGACAGAGTGTGCTTGTGTGTGTGTGTATGAGTGCCTGAGTGTAATGTATCATATGCATATGATAAACTATTGATTGATTGATCTATGTATGTTCAATAAATGTGGTGTTGCCTTATTCCCCTGAAAAAGATCCCGGGTGCTTCTTTTAAGCACAACAATATGTTATTTTGAAATAATTTCCTTGTGTAGACATGCCCTTATAAGAAAGGGATAGAGAATAAGACAGAGAATATCTTATTGCCTCTACATAAATCCATAGCATGCCCACATCTTGAATATCGTGTACAGATGTTGGAAAAACTTAAAAAACAATCAATAGTCTTGCACCTTAGAGACTAACAAAGAATGTGGATGGTATCATGAACTTTCATGGGCACAACCCACTTCTTCCTTACAGGTGTTGTCACCTAATTTCCAAAAAGATGTACTGGAATTGAAAAAGGTTCAGAAAAGGACAACATAAATTATTAGGGGTATGGAATGGCTGCCATATCAGGGAAGATTAATATAACAGAAACTTTTCCATTTGGAAAAGATATGAATAAGGGGAGATATGATTAAGGTCCCTAAAATGATGACTGGTGTGGGGAAAGTAAATAAGGAAATACTATTTACTCCTTCTCATAATGCAAGAACTAGGGGTCACCACATGGAATAAATAGGTAGCAGGTATAAAACAAACAAAAGGAAGTACTTCTTCGCACAATGCAGTCAACCTGTGAAACTCATTGGTAGAGGATGTTGTGAGGGCCAAGACTATAACAGGGTTCAAAAAAGAACTAGATAAATTCATGAATTATAAGTCTATCAATGGCTATTAGCTGGAATGGGCAGGATGGTGTCCCTACTCTCTGTTTGTCAGAAGCTAGAAATGGGTGATAGGGGATGGATCACCTGATGGTTACCTGTTTTGTTCATTCCCTCTGGGACACCTGGCATGGCTTCTGTCAGAAGACAGAATACTCAGCTAAATGGACATTTGGTCTGGTCCAGTATGGGTGTTCTTATTATTATGTAACAAATTCTGTACTTCATTACTTGTAGTCACTTAAAAGCTATCTTTCTGTAGATAATAAATTTGTATTATTGTTTTATCTAAACCACTGTGTTTGGATTTAAGTGTTTGAGAACCTCCACTTGGGATAACAGGGTTTGTGCATATTATTTTCTATTAATAAAATGATAGACTTTTTCTGAGCTTGTATTTTCCAAGAGAGAGCTGGGCAGTGCAAGACATACATATATGAGGGACAGTCTGGGACTGGGAATTTGTTGATCTGCAGTATAATTCAAGGCTGGCTATCTATAGCACTCATACAATATAACTGGAAGTAACTTACATGCTGGAGGCTGGCACTCTAGGTTGGAAAACTGAAGAGGATACAGCTGTCCCTCAGTTCAGATTGCACCCAGAGTAATGTCACACAGGGATCTGCTTACGAGCAGCTACACTTTTGGTCTGTACCCAACCAATAGAGTTTAGAGGGTTGTAGCCAAATATTTGCTGGATCTTGAATGATCCAGGTGTTGGGTTTTTTGGGAGGGTTACGTTTCTTTTGCATGGGGATGTGTGAATAACCTGGAATTCAGTGGTAAAAAACATGCATTATCTGTTCTCATGGTACAATGTATTGGCAAGCGGCCAAAAAAGTAGGATCTGGCAGCAGATGCAGGGTGTTGGACAAGTGTCATTTACAGTATTATTGAATAGCAATGCATGGGCATCTGGATTTTTACAGTATAGTTAATGCAGTTATAGCCCTGATGCTGCCAGAAATGTAGGGGCTGGGCTAAAAAAAGCCCAACCTAGCCAGGTGCTAAATGCATATTTTATGGTATTGTTGCACCACTTTGAAACAAGACAGGATGAGGTGTTCACCTCACACAAGATAGAGCAGGTTAAATTAATTTAATTAACCTGACAGACTGCATGGGGAGAGAAGAAGGGGAGAAAGTAAGGGTTTAAAAAACTGATGGATGATGGATCTCAGCTGAGAAAGAATAGGTGGGGCTGCTATAAAGCCAGGAAGTTGCCCAGAAAGGGATTGCAGTAAAAGTAACCTGTAGCCTTTTCTTAGAAAGAAGTTGTATTGGGAGCTATGAAGTTAAGTAGGCTGCAGTGAGAAGAAGGAATTTGGGCAGGTAAGCTGGGGCAGGAGAAGTTAGATGTAGGAAGGAGTCCAGGAAAACAGCAACAGGGTAGACTGCTGTTGTTAGATGTATTCTAACAGATGTATTCTCTTGCAGTAGAGAATGTGTCTGGTTTCCCATACCAGCCACTTGGAAAGTGGCACGGACCAGGTAAAATTTGGGGCTAAAATTTGGCAAGGCACAGTAGGACCAGTGCCAGACTGTGGGTTTTGTGACACTCTTGCTTTTGGATGCATCAGGAGTTGGATTTTATTTTGTTTTATTTATGCAGTTGGAAAGACTAGACTTATTCTCTATTTTGATCCTATAGTTGGGGAGGAGTGAAGCCAAAAATTGTAAGGATCAACAGATCAGAGTTTACTTCTTTTTCCTTTTAAAAGCAAGCTTGTGGCACTCTGTGCAATTACTTTGCTTGTATTTGGAGCACTGTTAGACAGCAATCCATGCTTCCCTCAAGTCACTTTCAATATATAAATGTTGGAGAAAGTGTAGGATTTCGGATTAACTTCAATTTAACTGTTAGAATTACGATTTTTTTCCTCCCTGTCTCCTTTTAGTCTAAAGGGATAAAGTACTGCTCAATGTAGACTTTAAAAACATTTTCTTTGACTCCTCTCAAGATTGTTATGGGCAACCTCATCTCAGCATAAACAGATCATTATTAAATTCTGTCCCTTCCTCTCCCCCACCTCACCAGCAGAAAAACAATCCTTGTAGAGCCTCTGAGTGTACTGGGAGCGTGATCTTAAAGCAGGAAAGTGTACACACATTTTTCTGTGCTACTGACCAATATTCTCTCCAGTGAACTAGTAGTGTCTCGAGGAAGGGGATTAACACAATGATTTCAAATCAGTTTGGATATAAAAATGTAAATGGAGGAAATCATTAAAATGAAAGTTGAGGGATTTATTATTTGTAGATCATGATTTCTATGAAAGACAAAGATAAGGCACTGGTGCACGAAAAACTAGGTCTGAAGGAACAGCTCAAAGATTCCATTCAGAACAAATTCATTGTGACAAGCTGCCTGTATTACTGGTTAGACCTCACCACAGATGTTATCTTACAGATAATGACAGTCCATTCTCCCTCTCCTTGCAGGACTGTTTCAGTTCTCCTTGGCATCCTTTAGCCACAGAAGCCTAATGCCTTTCAAGACAACATGAGTTACACAGAGGCCCTATTGACATGCATTCAGGCATTTGGGGGGCCAAGGTGGGGGAAAAGCAAAGTTACCTGGAGAACCAATTGCAATTTGCTTTTCATATTTTAAAATCAAAATGACCTCCACCATATTTTTCCTCTTATTTTTTTCTCTATTTTTAAATAGAGAGTTCAGTGCCATCTAGTGGGGGAGGGGATCAAAATAATAGCTCAACATATGTTCCTGTTCACAGGGATCCTCTGCTGCTAACTCAGCTTATTCAATGCGGAGAGCTGAGTCTCAGTATTTCTCTTCTCTTTCTGGCAATCCTTTATGCTACTAGGTTGCCAATGGATGTATCTGAGCCGTCTTCTGCACTTAATGGCACTTTAGTATTATATTCTGCTGAGAAGCCTCGATCATGATGACAATTGTACACTAATTACAGGGATTCAAACACAAAACAAGAATCAAACCAAAACCAGATAAAACAAATCTTATTATATATTTTAGAAATGTGCATCTGTCTGTCTGTCCATCTGTCTGAGAGTCGGTTTATTCAAGAATTCTTCATAAATGATAAGAGCTAGGACCACCCCATTTGGGATGCAGCTTCTTTTATCCTATCTTAAAGCAAAGTCAGGGTTTGATTGTGCCACGACAATGGAATGTGCCTGGAATTTGATTGTTTCTCATAAAATGGAAAGGAAGGGGTCTGGCAGGAGCAAAATTTATACTGCAGAATGACCCCAGGGGGCAGCAAGAGACCAGAGATGGTGACCAGGACACCTATAACCCCATTGGGCCAGCAGAGGGTAGGGGTGAAGAAAGGGGCAGCTATCTACTATTATATTTCAGAGAGTTTATCTGTTGTCTGTGTGTCTGTCTGTCCCCCAGCTGGGGGACATGCACCCTCTCCTGGCTGTACCCACTGCAGGTGCAATGGCCATGAACAGGCACTTCTCACCTAGCCCCAAGCTACTGAGGTGAGAGAGAGCTGGGATTGTCCTCTCTCCCTGGGGCAGCCTGCACACTGAACCCTTCATCCCCAACCACACCCCAGAGCAATGATTTACCTGAAGAAAAACAAAACCTATTTGAGTTAAGGACCAGAGCAACTCTGGGTAAATCCTCTAGGGTACATCTACATGGCAGCATTATTTTGGAATAACTGATGTTATTTTGAAATAACAAAACACACATGTACTCATCAAAATATTATTTCAAAATAATGTCGAGCTGGAGGACTTCTTACTCCAACTCCTGTAACCCTCATTTTATGAGGAGTAAAGGAAGTCGAAGGAAGAGTGTTCTTCCTTCGACTTCCTGCTGTATAGACAGTGCCAAAAGCTGAATTAAGGTATTTTGACTTAAGCTACGCAATTGACATAGCTGAAGTTGCATATCTTAATTCGACTTTTGCTCTGCTGTGTAGACATATCCCTAGTTATTTATATTTGGCAGTGGCTGGGACTGCAGCTAAAAGTCCTGCACAAACAGAGGAAAATATACCGTCTATATCTATCTTGCACCGAGACCTGATAGTTACCATGCTTGGGCTTCAGTGGTTCTCCATAGGAAGCAGGCTCCAAAGGCTCTAACGAAGTCAATCTACTTGAGTTATTCGGTGCACAAACAATACGAGATCCAGCACAGATTCTATAAGGGGGGATCTAGAATAGAGAGGGGAAGGGTGATTTTGTGTTCAAGCCACTGGACAAAGACTCAAGAGATTCATTTCTTAAGTCTGTCACAGACTTGCTTTGTAACAGAGGGGAAATCACTGAGTGCTTCAGTCCCCAGTCTTTTACTTTAAATTTGTACAGTGTTTAACAAAGGAACTCAAGGTGGGGATATGGCCTGTAAGGTAGGGTATGTCTACACTACCACCCTAGTTCGAACTAGGGTGGTAATGTAGGCATTCGAAGTTGCAAATGAAGCCCGGGATTTAAATATCCCGAGCTTCATTTGCATCTTCCCGGGTGCCGCCATTTTTTAAAGTCCCCTAGTCCGAACTCCGTGCCCGCGGCTACAGGCGGCACGGAGTAGGTAGTTCGAATTAGGTTCTCTAATTCTAACTACCAGTACACGGTACTAAGCAGGGCACTATTGTACAGAAAAATTTGAGAACTACTATCTTAACACAATGAGACTTCAGTCTTGGCTGTCACCTTTCAAGACACTACTGTAATATAAATAATTAGTTCTTGAATTTTTTTTCTTTCAATCCCAAATTGTATCCATTCTTTTTCTACATGATCTCACATCCTATAATCCTTTACAGCCCTGTTGCTCATTCTTTTACTCTATTTCAGCCAAAAAACCAAAATGCTGTTACAAATTACATCCTAATTTCAATGTAGTTAATTAGCTCCAATGTGGCAAAAATAAACTCAGATAATTTCAAATAAATATATTCATCTGCAATTTGTGCTTTTTATGGAAAAGCTCATGTATTCTACAGTCTCTGATGCAGTTTAAATTATTATTTTTGTACATTGTCAAATACAGCAGCAGAAATGTCGAAGAATTCAGTAATTCTTTTCAGTGCTACATACGCAATAATGAATCCAGGGATAAAGCCTCCTCATGGGATACCAAAAGCTTCTCATTCTACAAATTAAATAGACGACAGCTATACATAGTTGACACATTATAGTGATAATTTTACACAGATTATAAAATGTAATAGATCAAATTTTACTCTAGTAAACTGATCTAATCCAGATAAATTCCACTAATGGCAAATGAATAGTCCTGTGGCACCTTAGAGACTAACAAAAATATACATAATCATGAGCTTTTGTGGGTCATCAGATGAGTTGGAGTTGGATATTTCCATTCCAACTCATCTGATGAAATGGGTTTTACCCAGGAAAGCTCATCATTCTATATATTTTTGTTAGTTTCTAAGGGCACATCTACACAGCAGGGCTAAACTCGAAGTAAGATACGCAACTCAAGCTATGTTAATTGCACAGTTTAAGTCAAAATAGCTTATTTCGATTTTTGGTGCTGTCTACTTGTACAATGAAGGTTACAGGAGTTGGAGTAAGCAGTCCTCCAGCTCAACATTATTTTGACATTATGTTGAAATAACTGCTTGTGTGTAGACGCAGACTATGTTATTTGGGATTAACATCAGTTATTCCGAAATAATGCTGCTGTGTAGACATAGCCTAAGGTGCCACAGGATTACTCGTCATTTTTAAAGTTACAGACTAACCCAGATACCCCTCTGAGACTAGTGGCAAAGAAATTACTCGAGATTTTCACCAAAGTAGAAGAACAAAATTTGACTGATGTTCCCAGGTGATAAATATACGAGAAGATTTACCCACTGTTGCTTGAGTCCTTCAGGGCAAGGGACTGGGAATGTGGGGGGGGGGGGAGTCAGTGCAGGGGCTTGGGAATGGGGGGGGCTCAGGACAGGGGGTTGAGGTGTGGGGTACAAGAGTCAGGGTTGGGGATGAGGAGGGGCTCAGAGCAGGGGGTGCAGGTGCAGAAGTCAGGGCAGAGGTTTGAGAGGTGTAAGGGGACTCAGAGGAGGAGGTGTAACATTCAGGGGAAGGGGTGGGAGTAGCCAGTAGCTGGTACCTGGGAATGGCCCAGGGCAAAGGGGGCTCTGACTTCTCCCCAGAGCTGGCTTGGGGTGGTGGGGGCCATGCTGCCTAGCTGCCAACTGCTACCCAGGGCCAGCCCAGGGTAGCAGGGGCCACACAGCCACACCACTGGCTGCTCCATGGCAGTGGGAGCCATGCTGGCTGGGCAGTGGCTGCTTCCTGGGAACAGGCCAGAGTGGCAAAAGCTGTTCTGCCCAAATGGCAGCTGCTCCCTGGGGCTGGGGCACTTGCTGCCGCCCTGTGGTCATTTGGGAGTATAACTGTCCCTGCCATCACCACCCTCCCTTTCCAGTCAATGAGAAACAATTGCATTCCACACACATCCCATTCTCCTGGCACACCAAAACCCTTACCGTGCTTTAAATTAGAATACAAGGAAGCTGCATACAATATTTGGTGATCCTAGCTCTTACTCTTTAGCAGGAATTCTTGAACAGACTCACAGATGGATAGACGCACAGACAGACTCACAAACTGTCTCAAATAAATAGCAGACTACAAGATTTATCCCACACTCCTCAGGTCCTTAAGTCAAATAAGTTTTTGTTTTTCTTCATTTAAATCATGCTACTGGGATAGAGTTCAGTATACAGGCTTCCCCACAGAGAGAAGACAATCCTCTACCTCTCTCACCACAGTAGCTTGGGGCAAGGTGAGAAGAGGATTTTCATGGCCGCTGCAGTGAGCACTGCTGGGGAACAGACAGACAGACGAGACACACAGAGAAATAGTGAATAGCTGTCCCTTTCTCCACCCTTCCCCCTTGCTTCACCATGGAGTTATAGCTGTCCCAGTCCCCATCTCTGGCCACTTGCTGTTTCCTGTGGTCATTCTACAATATAACTCCCTCTGCCAGACTCCTGCCTTTCCATTTTATGAGAAACAATCGAATTTCTGGCACATCCCATTGTCTTGCCATAACCAAACACTGACCTTGCTTTAAGTTATGATAAGAGGAAACTGTATACCAAATTTGTTGGCCCTAGTTCTTACATTTAGGAGAAGTTCTTGAACAAATGGACTCAGAAACAGACAGACACACATTTCTAAAATATAGAGTAAGATTATTGCACAAATTAGAAAACTATCTATACACAATTTCTCTACATCTGTTGACATATATAAAAACCTCTATGTTATGGATAGCAAAATTAAGCACTCACAAATTAAGAAATGCCAGAATTATGGTTGCTTGTACTACAGTAATTTACACCGCCCCATGCTGGCACATAGGATAGCTTTTTAACTGCATGATCCCATAAAAAATTTACCAGATTCTTGCTTCTTTCAGTACACAGGATGGTTGGTGCTCATTCAATTCACTTCTTCCTTTATCCTCATCATTCGTTGTGTGGTCCTATGTATTGTCTAATTCACACTGTTAAAATCCCGCATTGAGTACCAAATTATTAATTTCCTTATTAGCTTTTGTTATGGTCCTGTCAATGTAGCGCTTTACATTCATTAATGTTTGCAAAGTGTTATGGTGAGGTGGTATTGTCCCCATTTTACACAATGGGAATTGAGGCCCAGAGATTATAGCCAAACTTCTCAAGCACCAACATACTCCAAGTGTTCAATACAAGAAGCCAAATTTTTCACAGTACTGCCATTGTATATGTTCAGAGCAGAGTTTCCATTGACCTCAGATGCAGTAGTGAGTGTTCAGCATTTCTGCAAATCAGATCCCATGTGTCTCAAGCTGGGTGCCTAGAAAATGAGGAATACATGGAGGCTGCCTGTGAAAATGGTTCATGTGACTTGCCCAGCCTCACAGGAATTCTGTGGCAGGGGCAGGGATATAATCCAGTCCTCCAGAACAACATTCAATTGCTTTAACCGTGCAACCAGCCTTTCTCTTCTTGCAGTTCTCTGCCACATTCCCTACGCAATTTCCAACTTCAGCAATAAATGAATCAGGATCCTACAGACAACAGCATGTATGGTGAGAAGGGATTCCTATTCTTTAAGCTATGCACAGTTATTAAAGCCTGTTAGCAACTCCCACTGAATAATTCATACCTTGCTGTAGTGCAGGGGTCTGCAACTTATGGCTCTAGAGCAGTGATTCTCAAACTTTTTGGCACATGGACCACTTGGCTCAATACAAATCATTCCATGGACCACCAGTTGCTAATTAAACTCACCATTAATTACATAATTATGCCCAAGCCATTTTGCTAGTGCTACAGCTAGGGAGAATGGTTTAATTTAAATTATTAAACAGATTAAGTGTTTTAACTTTCTCATGTTGGTTTATCAAACTTCATTTTAAATAAAGTAAAATATTAATTTATGTCCAACACAAAAGGTGTCAATGTTTTCTTTATTTATGGCAGGGGTGGGGAACCTTTCTTTGGGGCGGGGGCCACTGACCCACTGAAAATTTAGTTGGGGACCATACAAGTGAGAAGCAAAAAAAACCCCAAGCCTCACTGATGTGGCCCCCAACTGAGACACCTCACTCCTCTGGTGCTCCTGCCCCAAGGGCCAAGAGGAAGGGACAGGGAGGATTGAGACTCAGGGCTTCCCATAGGCCAGATTTACTTTTCTGGGGTTCCAGAGCTAATGGATTTTGTGGAGCCCCTTAGGCTCTGGTGTAGAGACAAAAATGAGGGGTTCAGTGTGTGGGACAGGGCTGCCAGCAAGTGGGATAGGGATGGGGGTGTAGGATCTGGGCGGGAGATGGGGTGCAGGATGCAAGATCTGAGTGAGAGGTAGGGTGCAGAAGCAGGATGGGAGTAGGGTGTCTTGGCAGGGGGAAGGAGCAAGAGCAAGGGAGGGTACAGCCAAGAGGGAGGGTGCAAGAGCAATGGTGGATGCAGGAGCAGGGTGGGGGTATGTGTCCACCCAGGCGGGAGGGTACAGAAGCAAGGGAGGGTGCAGGAGAAGGCTGGAGGTAGTGTGTCTGGCCAGGAGGGAGGGTGCAGAGCAGGAGTGGGTAATAATTTTTGATGGGGGCCCACTCCAAGAATTCGGTAAGTGATTGAGAGCCACACTCTTCCATTATTAATGGAGGAGGTGCGGGGGTCTGGAATGGAGGTTGGGTGCAGAAGGGAACTTGCGTAAAAGATTGGGGTGTGGGATCTGGGAGGGAGTTTGGGTGAAGGGAGGGATCGTGCCTTGGGGCAACAGAGTGGGATCAGAGGGAGTCCAGGGACTGGAAGGGGAGTGTGACCTGGGGTAGCAGTGCAGGGGTTTGGGTTGTGACTTGGGACAGGGAATTGGGATGCAGAGTCTGGGAAGGGTATGGGTGCAGAAGAGGATTCTGGCCCTGGGGAGAGGTGTAGGAGGAGGACGTGCAGGACTTGGGAGGGGATTGGGACCTGGGGAAGGAGTGCAGGACAGGGTTCAGGGTGTGGGAGGAGGCTGTAACCTGGGACAGGAGAGGGGGGGTGGTCAAGGATTTGGGCTGTAACCAGGGATAGTGGATTGGAGTGCAAGGCCTGGGAGGGAGTTATGATATGAGGTGGGGCATACAAGGAGATGCAGTGTCTGGGAAGGTCTATGGGAACTGGAGCAGGGATGCTGCAGGTTTGGATTATGTGAGGTAGGGGGGCAGAGGTTTGGGGGACGGAGGCGATTACTCGGGCTGGGAGACCTTACCCGGCTCCCAGCCAGCAGCCCCTCACGTTCCTTAGCCAGGGTCCCTGTCTTCCAGCCCCTGTACCTGCTCAGGGGAGCTGCAGGAGCCATATTTCCTGCTTTGAACTGAATGCTGTAAAGTTGGAGGTGAATGAGGAAGAAGGGGCACTTTCCATGCTGCCTATCTGGCAAACAGGCAACTACTGTTGGCCAAAACCAGCCAATGGGAGCTACTGTGGGCAGGGGCAGCATGAGAAGTCTGTTTCCCCTCCCTCAAGGCTCTCAGCATTCAGAAACACAAACACACACATGGCCCTGCAGCTTTCCTGAGTGCTGAGCGGGAGCCAGCTGAGGCTCTCATGCGCCTAATAGGCTCACAGATTATCTTTTGCCCAGCCCTGCTGCAGGAGCAAACTGGGGGTGTGGGGTCTTGGCAGGGGAAGAAGTGAGGGGGATTTAAGTGCAGGGTCTAGGCATGGAGGGAACTGCTAACCTGGCTCTGAGTCCTCATGGGTCCCAATATGGTCTCCCGCTGACCCCATTGGCTCTAACTCCAGCCAATGAGAGTAGCAGGGAAAGCCCATCATTACACTGGTGTTCCCACAGTGTTCTGGGTGGGAGGGAGGTGAGAAACGCAGGGTAAAGCCACTTGTTCTGCTCTCTCTTCACACTCTCCCCACCCCCACGGGGAAAGCTCTTAATTATGCTGCTGTCCCAGGATCGGGGCTTTCTTGACACTCTCTCCCCACCATGGGGAAAGCCCTTGATTACGTTGCCATTATCCCCAGCTGATCTGGGCACGAGGGAGGCAAGAAACGCAGCATGGCTCTGCTCTCTGTCTCTTTTGAGCTGATCTGGCGGGATCAGGGGTTGGCGGACACAAGGCTAGAGTGCTGGCATGCTTCCTGCTGCGGGGGTATGGGAGGGATTAGCTTGAGCTGCGGACCACACTTTGAGAACCACCACTCTAGAGCCAAATATGGCTCAGTATGGAACCAAATATGGCTAATTTGTCATTCCCAAAATACACACAGCTTTTTTAATTTAAATGAAAAAATAATTCAAAATTTAAAAAACCCGTAATTACTCATGTCAAGATTTTTTTGGTCTATTTCACCTTTAACTGTTCATTTTAACAACCAGCACTCCTCCCCACTCATTGGGGAACATGCATATTCTCTTTTTATTTGATTGGTCAAGAAATCTTTCCATCATCATATGTGATGGTGAACTCTGTGACCCCCTAACAGTAAAAATGACAACAAGAAAGAGAGATGATGAGTACCAAAATTTTCAAAAGGAGTGGACAGACTTGTATGCATTTGTGGATAGGCCTCAGTCTCCACATTGTCTCATTTGTAGTGAGAGACTGTTCTCAAACAAAAATAAATGAATTTTCATGACAAAATATGCAGCATTTGCTACAAAATACCCTGAGTATAATGTACGGGGGGGGGGGGGAACCTTGTGAGAAGTTGCAACACAAAATGAACATTAGACAAAATAGCCTGTTGGTATGGTCAAAAAAAGGTGGAAGCTTAAACTCCACAAATTTTGTGGGCTCATACAGCATTATACGAGGGGGAAGTCTTTCACTGATGGGGATTACCTGAACTATTTGATGAGCTTCACAGCAAGGACAAAATCTTACAGAAAATTCAAGACATGCCATTATAGGAAAAAACAGTTCATGACAGAGCTGTGAAAATGGCCCATCAAATCAACAATGAACAAATGCAAAATCTGAGTACAGCTACTTATTTTTCACGTGCTTTGGACAAGACAACCAACATATGTAACGTTAATCAGTTGTGTTTTCTGGGATGATATATTTGTGGAAATGCTGTTCATTAAGAAATGATTAAGAACATAAGAACATAAGAATGGCCGTACTGGGTCGGACCAAAGGTCCATCTAGCCTAGTAGCCTGTCCGCCGACAGTGGCCAGCACTAGGTGCCCCAGAGAGGGTGGACCGAAGACAATGATCAAGCGATTTGTCTCCTGCCATCCTTCTCCAGCCTCTGACAAACAGAGGCCAGGGACACCATTTCTATCCCCTGGCTAATAGCCTTTTATGGACCTAACCTCCATGAAATTATCTAGCTTCTCTTTAAACTCTATTAGGGTATGTCTACACTAGCCCCCTAGTTCGAACTAGGGAGGCTGATGTAGGCGTTCGAACTTGCAAATGAAGCCCGGATTTAAATATCCCGGGCTTCATTTGCATGTTCCCGGGCGGGCGCCATTTTTAAATCCCCCTAGTCCGAACTAACTGCCTGCGGCTACACGCGGCAGTTAAAAGTTAATTCGAACTAAGTCCTTAGTTTGAATTAACTGTTACATCTCATTGCACGAGGTGTAACAGTTAATTCGAATTAAGGACTTAGTTCGAATTAACTTTTAACTGCCGCGTGTAGCCGCGGGCAGTTAGTTCGGACTAGGGGGATTTAAAAATGGCGCCCGCCCGGGAACATGCAAATGAAGCCCGGGATATTTAAATCCGGGCTTCATTTGCAAGTTCGAACGCCTACATCAGCCTCCCTAGTTCGAACTAGGGGGCTAGTGTAGACATACCCTTATTGTCGATTGAGATATTACCAATGAAAAATCAGAGAAGGGGCAAAGACATCCTTAAAACTGTGTTGAACTTTGTAAACAAGAAAGAAATACAATTGGATAATCTTGAGTCTGCGTGTATGGACAATGTACCTAGCATGGTCAGCAAATACAGGGAATTCTTTACTCTTGTCGGAACAGCTGAACTGCCTGCTTTTGAACTTTCAGTGCCCTGTGCATCAGGAAGCATTTTGTGTGCAATCTTGTGGAACTGAACTCAAAAATGTAATGGGACTGGTCATTCATATTGTCAACTGGATTCTTGCCCGAGCCCTTAATCACCGTCAATTTCAATCACTGCTCGAGGAAGTAGATTCCGAATACCACAGTCTACTAATACACAATATTTGCTGGTTTATCTCGTGGCAAAGTTTTGTGTCATTTTGCCACCTGCATTAATGAGATTAAGTCATTTTTGGATCTGAATGGTGTCAAACACACCAAGCTTTCAGACTGTGACTGTTTGCTCAAGTTTTACTATCTCGTCAACATTATTGGTTATTTGAATGAGTTCAACCTTAAGCTACAAGGGCAAAGAAATACAGTCCTGACTCTGCAGCAGGTAGTGTTTGGATCTGAGTAAAAATTGACTGTCTTCATCAAAGATATCGAGATGGGCAGACCTGCATATTTTGAAAAATTACCAATGTTTCGTGATTCATATCAGAGAGAAAATCCAAATAACAGCCTTGATTTACAGCAGCTTGACAGCTTTGTTTCTGAGCTCCTGGTGGCATTCAAGTCTTGTTTTGTTCACTTTTGCAAACATTGAGCTCGGTTTATGATTCGTCCACAAACAGCGTCCATTAAAGAACTGGATTTGACAGGCATCTCAGTCAGTGATGTGGAAATGAAAATAGCAGATTTCAAAGAGATGGATATCTGGGTGGAAAAATTCATCAAGCCAAATTCTGATTTAGAATGCCTTGCTTGACAACATGCAGAATTGACAAAACTGCACAAGTGGGCTAACATTGTGCGCTCAAGTTGAACAGAAGACAGCCTGAATGGTGAGTGCATGAAGCTGAGTTTGACCAGTTATGATGTAAACTTCAAAGAAATGTGCAAAAAGATGCAGCAGCAGAAGTCCTATTCAATGAAGTCCTTGAGTATGTTTCATTTATGCTATTCTTAATTATGTCAATTATTAGTAATATTAAGTTGTATATTTTCAGTCATGGAAATGGGTATTCCTATACTGGTTCTTTGTTGACCACTTGTTCTGAATTTTGATGTAATTTGGCTCTTTGGTTTGAAAAGGTTGCCAACCCCTGCTGCAGTGCATCAATATTTGGTTCATATATGTGATCTTACACTTAAGGCAGATTTCTACTGCTGTTACTCTGTATCTGGTGAAAGGGCATTCTGTATCTCCTCACAAATGAATGATTGTAACTGATGACTACCGTGACATTATTTTTCCTAAAGTTAGCCAGGGATGGAGCATATCAATGATATTTCACGCATTAGTTCTCTGAGAAACAGAACCTAAGCTTAACATTTTCTCCTAGGGATAAGTGTATTACATTTGGATCATGCCAATACTAACTCAGAGTTGCCAATTCAATTTGCTGCTGCTGTTGGCAACAAAAGAAAGACAAGGTTTTGTTGTTTGTTTGGTTTTAAATGCAATTCACAGAGGATCATGGAAAAGTCAAAGGAGTGACTGGAAGAAAGGCTAGTTAACAAACCCAAAAACTAGCACCTATCCAGAAAAGCATGTTCTCTAAAAAGGTCCTTAATTCTGCAGCATGCCAAAGACAGAAGAGAGGCTGTGGTTCTGTAGCTTGACCAATTATTACCATTATGAAATGTATAGAGGTCCGACAAGCATTCGTTATGAATAACAGGTTCTTTTTCAGGTGGCTAGTTAGTTAATTAAAATGAAATTGCTGAAGCATACAGAAATGTCATGAGCTTTACTCAATACAAATAATTGAAATCACAGGAAAAAATCAATGTAAGTAAGAATAAGATATACACTATAGTGATTTCCTGCATTGTTCAAACCTAGTTTTTTACTGCACTACAACTTCATACTTACTTTTCCTTTCATCTTTGTTTCTAAAGGTTTCCATGAAGTTGTAAGTGGAGATCACAGGAGGGCACTGGGCCCAGGTTCTCCTGGTGCCCCAGAAATAGGTGAGATAACTAAATCCTTTATACACTTATTTCAACCGTGCATGTTCAGGACCATATCTGATAAGGGTTTCAGCCCCTGCCCACGTGTGCTATCCCAGCTAATTATAGTTAAACTTCTGAACATGGGCACAAACCATTTGATATGATATCAAAATGCAATTAACTGCATGGCTACCTTACTGCAAAGGTTCCCTAAGGTGCAACCAAGTTTACCTACTTACCACACAGTGCATTTCTAAACTATCACAATATACTTTTTGCTAACACAGAATACTCATGTTAGCTTATGCCACTGCCTACTCCTTTTGGCACTCACTCTAAGCCCTTAATACTAAAAACCAATAGCCAAGCCTATTTTTAACACATATATTTGGATTTTTCTAGTTGCTGTTACAGCTTCAGTAACTTTTTTATTATTTCTCTATGGATGGCTAACAGATAGATTATACTTTACCCAAAACCATTTGCCTTCCAACGTCAAGTTGGGTCACCAGTCAACAACCCTCATGTATCTTTGTTAAGTGTGGAGTCCCAGTTGAGTAGGTTCTCTCAATAGTGAAAACCATTTCTATAAGAGCCGGTGACATCAACGATGAAACACATTCTGTTTAGAAACAAGTCTGCTGCTATTTCCTATACTTCTGTTTGTTGCTCCTTTTTCTTTATTAATAAAGGTATTTGCATAAAAATGCACTCTTTGGCTCTTCAGAGTCCACCTGTTTCTGCAGCTTTTTTCCCCACATGAATCCCTACGAGTGTTTGTGATATCACAATTGGTTGCTGTGGAAATGATTAGACCACAAAGAGAGGATTATAATTTTTAGTAGGCAATATGCAGCAGTAAGAGAGGAACTCTCACACAAGGAGACCTAGTTTCTATGAAATTGTCATAGTTTCATCTCTTTCTCTCATTCTGCATCATCACTAAGGAAAGAAAATACGTATTTTAACAGAAATGCTGCCTAGGATGGCTTTCCAAGTGTTGTCAGCAGCTCTACTTCCTAAATCAACAATGAACTGAGATCACAACAGTGGTTAGTTTCTTAGACACCATAGTTACTTCTCATTGAAAATTGCAATCTGATACATTATAATTTTAAAGCTGACATGGAAATAAAAGACATTATAAAATCTATAGCAAAACATCTCGCTCTTTGTTTAATAATTTTCCTATGGTACCTTTTAGACTTTTGAAAGGATAGCTCACTTGATTGCCCTGTTCTGTTCATTCCCTTTGAAGCATCTGGCATTGGCCACTGTCAGATTAGCAAATACTGGGCTAGATGGACCACTGGTCTGACCCATGGCCATTCTTTTGAGACACTCAAGTGTTTTACAACAATACATTAGATACTCCTAGCGCAGTGATTATGAAAGCAAAGTCAGTAATCACCAGGTACTACAGGGAAATACCTGTTCTCAGTGCCCAGCCTGGATAACTGGGCTGGCCATTGGGGTTGTCCATGGTAGCTGAGGGAAGAGATCTTCCGCCTCTACATATGCCTCCACTTCTACCTTGGTGCTACTACAGAAGCCTTTGTAGCCCTGCATATGTGGGGTCAACATTGGAGTGTTCTGTGCAACAACAGAGCAATTGTTACTGTGTTTCATCCAAATACCCACTGCATATGGTTGTGTGGGCACCCTTATGAAGCTGGATTCCGTAGGGATGCTCGCTGTCTGCATAACCTCTGGCTACAGTCTCTAAAAATTCTGTTTCCTGCCCCCTGAAAGGCACTGATTCATTGCTGCTTTAGGTATGGCCCTCCGAACTTGTGGAGGAAGGAGCAGGATTTAGAGCTCAATAAGAGTTGTCAAACAGGTCTTGTTACTGGGAATCTATTTTACTGAGAAAACCCCATGTCTTAGTCAACATGCCCAATCCCTGGCTCTCTTTGCAATATTCCATAGGATCTGCCACTGCCGCAGGAGACAAAGGGAGTTCAGTTCAAAGTCTGCTCAGAGGAAAGGCACATTTAAGAAGGCAGCAGCAATCATCACCCCCACTCCAAATACCACATGGCAGTGTTAGCACATAATACTGAAGCCAAGCTTAGTATGGAACTGAACCCCCAGATTTCTGAGTGAGAGGCAAGATGCTGCCCACAGAGCTTTAGAGACAGCTTATATAAGTAGCTAAAGGTTCCAGGAGGGATATTAACTTCTCAAGGGAGTAAATTCTCAGGTAGTCTGTGCTGTAAAAAAGAAGAGAAGGTTATGTGAGACAGCAGGGGAAATGGAGAGTTTAATATGCATTTGTAGGTCACCCTTCATATTGCTGATGGCATCCGTCTGTTTATTACTCAACTGGCAGATGAATCCTCTCAGACTTTTTGTTTGAGAAATGGTTACCTTTCTGAGAATTTTAACAATGGAACACATTTTGTTTTGTTTTTAACAGTTGGTCAAACAGAGTTAGTTAGACACAGACAGATGTTTTTCTTAATTTTGGAAACCCTTGATAGATACGCTTTCAGATGAGCTCTGCAAGGGATGATGGGATAGGGGCTGTGAGAGCTTTTATCAGCACAGAGCCAGATGTCTTCATTATGTCTTTTTTCTTTCAGTGGATTCTGTCATTTTAATTTTTCCTTTCTTTTCTATTGCAATATTTTGTTCTGGTCAAAACAGGCTTTTGTTGCTGCTACTTTTTAAAAGTTTTGCACATATAATATAAAATGTGATAAACTAACAATAATACTACACATACATAACAGCCCCTTTCGTTTGCAAATGTCAAAACATTTTATAAACCTCAGTTATGCATTACTACTTGTAGCCGACAAGGCCATGAGCAGGTGAAGGAAGAATTCAGGCTACCAGTTACAGCTGGGTCCATGGTGGGCAGAGTCTCAGGAAATAAGTCAAGGGTCAGTAGTGGAGGGACAGAAGCCAAATGCCAGAGGCAGGAAGTAAACGAAAGATGTAAACCAGAAGCAGAACCAGGGATCAGTTCCAGAGAGACACGAGCTGTATGCCATAACCAGATGATCAACTGAAGTCATAGTCAGAGGCAAAACTGGGGAATGTAAGCCAGAAGCAGAGGTGAGATGTGTGTGTCGGGGGGGGGAGAAGCATGTGGTATTCCCCTAGATGGATCATGTGTCCAGCTATATTTTAATTGCTGAAGCCCTCACTCTGACCTCCATCCCTTTTGGTCAGAAGTCTAAAGTCGGTGGGGATCAGGGACTGGAACAAGGGCAAGCACAACTGCACATGGTACACATTGAGCAGCTTCTGATCTGCTGTGGGGGGCCAAGTTTATCATCCAGGCTGCTAAACCAGCATCCAATCAGGACTGTGGCTACTCTGTCAGTTCCAAAGCAGTGCAGCTGGACTCATGGATTATCTTGATGCAAAGTTAATCAGGAAACAGGCCCGCAACTGGTCCCAGCTGGTCTGTTCCCTAACACAATTCCTTCTGTAAAGTGTATTATTATCCCTATATTATAGAAGCCTCACTTGTCAGACAGGTTAATTCACGTGCCAAAGGGCACACAGGGAGTCAGTAG
This sequence comes from Pelochelys cantorii, assembly GCA_032595735.1. Classification (NCBI taxonomy): domain Eukaryota; kingdom Metazoa; phylum Chordata; order Testudines; family Trionychidae; genus Pelochelys; species Pelochelys cantorii. The sequence goes on from CM064326.1 coordinate 245,078,110, forward strand.
CAGAACCAGGAATAGAGCTCAGCAATCCTAATTCTTCTATAAGTGCTGGTCCTTATCTGTATTCCACACGTGGATATGCATGCATGCCATGTGCCTCACACCGGAAGCTTTTCCAAGCAATGTTGATAGACCCACATGTGCAGTATTTTCCCTCCGGACCAAGGGCATAAGGAGTGGTGCCAGTTAATGCCTCCTTCTTACTCCTGCATTGCCTGAGTCACAATCTTGTCCTCCTCCACTCTTGTAACCACTAAAAAAATATTGCAAAAATTTGATGTAAATCGTTGTCTTGTAGTTTAGAAATCTTGAAGACTCTTTGTTGCGATAGCAGAAAGGTCAAGGGGCCCAGTCATACAGTCACATAGAATTTCTAACTGGGTCTCAGTTTGCATAACAGAATACTATCAAGTAGCAAAGCTTCCCCTCCCTGGGAGCCTTACCCCCCACTCCATGTGAGCATAAGCAGCCTCCACAGCATCTTTATCAGACATCCCCATCGCAGGACATTTGCAAAGCCAGAACTTGGCGAGCTGTCTGCACATTTATGGCATGCTACACCCTGACTCAAGCAGCAGCTGCTGATGCAGCAGGAGTGGCTGTATTTCAGGCAGCTCTGCTCTGCTACCAGCTTCCTCACACCCACCTCCACACTTACCAGTGCATGCAAGAGACTCATGTGTGGAATACACAAAAGGATCAGCACTCCAAGAGGACGAAGTTATTTACTGCAACTGGAGATTATTCAAGATGTGTGGGTCCAGTCTGTATTTCATTACCCACCCTCCTTTCACTCTGCTTTGGACCTATTGCATTTTAGTAGGAGGATCCTTATAGCCTTAGTCAGGGAAGATACTGTGCACATTCAAGTCAATAGAGCAGGGGTGAGGAACCTAAGGCTTGGGGGCCAGGTGTGGTCCCCGACTTGCCTCGATCTGGCCCCCAAGGCTCAGGGCTCACCCCCAGCATTGGGAAGCCTGCACTGGTGCTCCGATCCTGCCCCCTGCTACGCCACCACAGGGCTGGAGCACACAAAATCTAGTAGGCTGGGCTCCCCTAGGCTCTGGTGTACCAGAGGAATCTGGGGAGTGTCTTTCTCCTTCTCAGTTAGAGGCCACATCTGTGAGGGTTTGTTTGGGGGTTTTTTCTTCTCACTTATGTGCAGCCCCCAACTGATTTTTCTGTGGGTCAGCGGCCCCCGACCCCAAAAAAGTTCCCCACCTCTGCAATAGACACTGCTTGGAAAAACTTCCAAACTCAGGCACATGGTGTGCATTCATATCCACATGTGGAACATAGACAGTAACCACACCTCTTTTAGAAGCACTGACTTCAGTAAGTTATCTTAAAGCCATGACATGCTTCAAACACCCACCCAAAGACTATTGGTCTAATAAAAGATATTACCTCACTCAAAGACCGTCAACTTCTTAGTACAAAACATTCTCCATAATGGGAGTTGAATTACTAATTGTTCTCAGGGCTTAGTGTGAATCAGTGGAGAAGACAGCCCGGTTCAACTTCACAAATTAACAACATTAATCATTAACCATAAAAAATTCAGAAATAATATTTTTAAAAGACAGCAGTTGATACTCAATGCAAATTAACACAGTGCCCTAAGGAGCCCTCTACTTGAGTCAAAATACATTTTTTAACTTCAATCTACTATATATTTGAGAGAATCTGTCTGTGTATCTGTCTGTCTGTTTGTTCAATAATTCCTCCTAAATGGTAAGAGCTAGGACCACCACATTTGGTATGCAGCTTCTTCTTATCATAGCTTAATGCAAGGTAAGGGTTTGGGTTTGCCAGGACTATGGGATGTGCCTGGAATGTGATTGTTTCTTATAAAATGGAAAGGGAGGGGTGTGCTAGCAGGGACAGTTATACTGTAAAATGACCACGGGGGGGGCAGAAAAGGATCAAAGATGGGAACTGGGACAGCTATAACACTATTGGGCCAGCAAAGGACAGGGGTGGAGAAAGGGACAGCTATCTACTATATATTTCAGAGAGTTTGTCTGTCTGTTTCTGTGTCTGTCTGGCCCCAGCCAGGAGACATGCACCCTTTTCCTGGCTATGGCTGCTGCAGTGGCCATGGACAAACACTTCTGACCTGGCCACAAGCTGCTGCGCTGAGAGAGGATGAGAGTTGTCCTTTCTCCCTGGGGCAGCCTGCATAATGAATCCCTTCTTCCCAGACCCACCCCAAAACAATGATTTAAATGAAGAAAAACAAAAATTATTTAAGAACCTGAGTAACACTGAGTCAATCTTTTAGTATTTAATATAGAACAGTCTTAGAGGTGTTTCTTCTACACCGGGGTGGGGAACCTTTTTTGGGTCGGGAGCTACTGACCCATAGAAGAATCAGTCAGGGGCCACACACAAGTGAGAAGCAAAAAAGAAAAACCAAACCCTCACAGACATGGCCCCCCAACTGAGGAGAGACACCCTCCACATTCCCTTTGCACACCAGAGCCTCGGGGGCGCAGGCTAGTAGATTTTGTGTACTCCAGCCCCACAGTGGGACAGCAGGGGAACTGGAGCATCAATGCAGGCTCCCCACTGCTGGAGGGTAGCCCCGAGCCTCAGGGGCCGGATCCAGGCAAGCTGGGGCTGCATCTGGCCCCCAGGCCTTAGGTTCTCCACCCTGTTCTACACCAAGATCTACTTGCAATAAGCAAATTGATAGTGTTAGGCTATTTAGTCCATCCACAGTGGCCTGGGATTTATTACCATATATCACTCATTTCTAAACATAAATGAAAATAATACATTGAAACTATCCCTGAGTCACAAACTGGCATACAGATCTATTGTATTACTGGTGGATGTACTACTGCCCTCGAATGGATAGACCTGACAGGTTCCAGCAGGCTTATTGTGTCCAGAGTCCTATCATCCAGGCCTCTTTATGTTCAAATTAAAATGTACAAAAAATATTAATCACCAAGCAAGTGACTCCATATAATTAATGTTATTGCCAGAGAGTCTGTACACAGGATCTGCCCTGCACTTTTACCATAATCTCTAATTAATCATTCTTTCCTATGCTCTATTCTGCCAATACCCTGAGTCTTGATACTCCGATCATCTCTTTCTCCCACAAACCATTCCCATATTCAGAACACTGATCTTGTGCCCCATGTAACTTCAGGTATCTTCAGTCCGCTCTTCAAGGCTCACCTCTTGTGGTCAGCTTTGTACTACCAACCTTCAGAACCTGGAGAATGTTCTTTCCAATGAAAATTAATGATTTAATTGTTCTTCAAAAGTGTGGTTCCATCCTTTGAGCAAAAGGCATTCATGCTATGACAAGCTGGCCCATAAACAGCCTTAACAGCACTAAAGAAACCCCATGTATTATGGATATCCACAAAATGCAGGAGTTCTTGTGCTTTCTCAGTCCACCATTTGTTCTTGAGTTCTCTGGTTTTATGTTGGATTTCCGCCTTCATTGGATTTGCGCTTTAGCATGGGCTTCTCCCTTTGTCTTGTAACTTATATCATTCTGCCAAGCACAAATTGCCATTCTCTTCTCATTGATGAGCTGCTTGATTTCAACATCATTCTCATCAAACCAGTCCTGATCCTGTCTGGTGTGGTAGCCAATGATTTCCTCACAGGTATTGATGATCACTGCTCTCAGCTAGCTCCAATGTTCCTCAATTTCTTCCGGAAACTCTGATGGAAACTTTCTTCTAAGACAGTTTGGAAGTGGTCACACTTCAGCTTGTGCCTGATCTGTTTCTTTTGCAGCCTCCATTTGGGGGTGATCTTCATTTTCATTGTGGATCGAATGAAATGATGATCAGTCCAGCAGCACTTATAATTGCTCTGGTGAGAAGTACATCACTATGATCTCAAGCATGAATTATGACATAGTCGAAAAGATCCCAGGGCTTTGAATGTGGGTGTCTCCAAGATGTTTTGAACTTATTATGTCGTAAAAGGGTGTTCATGATGGTAAGTTCATGTTCAGAACACTTGGTCAGGAGCAGGATTCCATTTGAGTTGCTTTTGCCAACTCCTTCTTTCCCAATTGTTCTTTTCCACAAGTCTGAGTCTCTTCCAACACGTGCATTGAAATCCCCCAGAAGAATGATCTTATCTTCTTTAGGGGTCTCCAATAAAATGGTTTCTAGCTGAGAGTAGAAATCTTCCTTTACAGCCTCATTGGCGTCCATTGTTTGCTCATAGGCACTCTCACTAGTTACCTGTTGGTTTTTAGTGAGCTTCAATTGGAGTGTTATAAGCTGCTCATTGCTGCCTACGGGCAGCTCAGAGAGGCACCTTACCAGCTTGTTCTTAATAACAAAGCCTACTCCATACAACTGAGGTTCATCTAAAGATTTTTCCCTTCCAGAAGTAGGTGTATCCTCCTTTTTCCTCTCTCACCTGTCCTTCATCAGCTCTTCTAGTTTTGGACAAGGCAGCAATATCGATGTTAAACCAATTCAATTTACAAGCAATGATAATATGTCCTGCTGGTCAGTCACTATCAGAGTTGTCCATCAGGGTATGTACATTCCAGGATCCAAAGTAAAAAAGTTTCTTACATTTTCAGCTGCTGGGATGCTGATCCTACTGGATGAGGCTATCCAGCCAAGAGGAAAAGAGGTAAGACTATTTTTAGGGCACTTTTCCTCGCTCCCTCCCCATGTGAGGCGAGCAGAGTGGGTTCTAAAGAGGACTGCTCAGTCATGGGTGCAGCAGCCGAGATGCTCAATCTGCCTCAATCATCAAGCAAGATGACTGAATCACACACACACCACCTGTGGGTCAGTCTATAACTAAGAACGGCCAGATATCATTGTCCCGTTCCCATTGCCACTCAACAATTGCCACCGGACTTTTGACTCCTGCAGGTGTTGTTTTCCCAAAAACTGTAAGATGCCTACGCAGGACTTCTTTTAAAGTGAGGAGACTGGTGCGCAACAGTCACAACACTGTCCTTAACAAATGTAGGGCTTGAAACCTATGGCATGAACACCACAATGATTGGAGATCCTCTATCTGCTGCAGCCTTCATCCGCCTTCACAGCCAACATAATATTACACAACAGTTTCAACTCCATTGTGTAGTAATCCTCCGTCTGTTCTGCCATTGAGGACTTCTTGGATCACACTCTGCCTGGAACCTTGTCCTTGACTGTTCTGCCATGGGTGACTCTAAGGGAGTACACAACTCCAGGCAGTATCACTCTCGGTGGTCACTGAAACTTGCAAGCCTCTCCACCACTATAAGGTGATGATCCATGGAAAGGATGAAGACTTTCTTAATCATAATTCCATGGTTGCAGGTGAAGTTCTTGAGCAAATCCCCCAATGACCTTCTAGGGATGAGCTCGGAGACCCTCCCAATTTGTATGAGGTATACAGTGCCATCAAACACATGAAGAACAACAAGGCAGCAGATCCAGATGGGATACCCACTGAAATCTTTAAAAACGGTGGACAGGAGTTAATTTGGCACTTCAGCCTGCTAATCCTTAAAATTGGGATAAAAGATGAGATACCCAGTGAAATGAGGGATGCCTTGATTGTTACTCTCTTTTTATAAAGGGGATAAAACAGATTGTGGAATCTATCATGGTATCTCTCTACTTGCTGTTGCAGGGAAAGTTCTGGCACAGATCCTTGCAACCTGTCTTCCGTCCCTGTCAGAAGAAATTTTACCAGAGTCACAGAGTGCCTTCCGACCATGTCGCTGAACTACAGATATGGTTTTCATTGCACAGCAGCTACAAGAGAAGTGTCAGGAGCAAAACCAACCACTGTACATGGCTTTTATTGATCTAAGTAAAGCTTTTGACTCAGTGATTTGCTGTACCTTTTGGACTGTACTTTCGAAGAGTGGGTGCCCTGATAAATACATCAATGTCCTAAAGTTGCTTCATGACAACATGAAAGCAACTGTTCTGAGCAGCACTGGCTCCCAGTGTGAACGTTTCAAAGTGCAAACAGAAGTCAAACGGGGCTGTATCATCACCCCAACCATGTTTGCGGTCTTTACTGCTGTCATTTTCGACCTAATTGCTGGGAAGCCGCCAGCTGGAGTTGAAATCATCTACAAAATGGATGGAAAGCTATTTAGGCTTAACAGGCTGAAAGCTAAGAGTAAGATATCCACATTTATCATGGAACTTCAGTATGTTGATGACAATGCAATTTTTGCCCACTCTGAGAAAGATCTTCAGGCTATCTTGAATGTGTTTGCTGAAGCTTATGCATGTCTTCGTCTCACCCTCAACATCAAGAAAACCAAAGTGTTCCATGAGCCCTCTCCAAATGAGGTACTATGTATCCCATCTACTAAAATCAATGGAGAGGCACTGGAGAATGTGGACCATTTTCTTTACCATGGAAGTTATCTTCCCTCCAAGGCAGATATTGATGTAGAAATCCAACATCGTCTGAGCTGTGCCCTTGCAGCCTTTGCTCGTTTATGGCACAGGATTTTTGAAGATCATGACATTCGAACAGACACCAAACTTCTTGTCTATCAAGCCATCATTCTCCCAACACTATTGTATGGGTCTGGAACCTGGACAACTTACAGACATCACTTGGAAGTCCTTGAGAAGTATCACCAACGGTGCCTCCACAAGATCTTGAAGATCAAATGGGAAGACAGGTGCATTAGCATCAGCGTTCTAGAAGAAGCAAAGACCACGAGTATTGAGACAATGACCATCTATCAGCAACTTCATTAGACTGGCCACACTGTTCGGATGCCAAACCATCACCTCCCAAAACAGGTCCTGTTTTCTCAGCTGAAAAGATACCGTAACGTGGGAGGATAATGGAAGCGTTATAAGGACTTGCTAAAGGATAACTTAAAGAAGTGCAGCATTGACGTTGATACTTGGGAGACACTTGCCCAGGATCACTCAAAATGGAGACAAGTCCTATGCAATGGCTCCCTGCATTTTGAATTTGCCCGCTGACATGCTGAAGAGGAAAAGAGGCACAGGAGGAAGGAGAGACTGGCTTCTAGTCATGGTCAACAGCCTCCTGCTGTACCTGGAAACATCTGTCTTCACTGTAATAGAACTTGTGGTTCAAGGATTGGCCTTATCAGCCACCTGACAGTCCACAAATTCCCATGGAAGATGATCATACCTGGCAACGAGTGATCGCCCATCATCATCATCATTACCAACATTCATCCTAGATATTGTCCAAGCCAAAAATATTACTTATGAATCACAAGCCCAGGAAGCTTTAACAAGACACATTCCTAACACTCAGCTTATCTTTCAATATTCCTTTGCTGTGACCTTCCAGTAACTCCCACTCCCTCTCCCTTTGCTCATCTTCTCCCTCATGGGGTCAGTCTAATTTAGATTTTAAACTGCCCAGTGCAGGGATAAGTCACTTGATTTGTCAATAAACCACCTGTACTATTGCATCTTCATCAAGTGATGTCTCCAGTGTAGGAGCTCACCAACTTCCATCTTTTGCTGTCAACATACTTTCACTCTTCTTTGCATACAAGTCCATCTGATGACACTTCCAATGTAATGGTTCTCTTTCTTCCTGTTCCTGGTGTTCCTGTGATCTTCCCTGATAGGCCAAGTGCTGAAAAGGCCACAAAATGATATTAGTCTCTTACCTTGGATCTCAAATAATTTTACTCTTCTTAAATTAATCCTTCCCATCACGTCTTCATTCACATCTATAGGTATAGCACTGGAGCAGCACAGCTATACCAATACAGCTGCACAACTGCAGCACCTCTGGTGAAGGTGCTGCATGCTGACAAAAGTGTTCTTTAGTCAACCTAAAAAACCTACCTCCGCGAGCGGTAGAAGCTCTCTCACTGACATAGCAATGTGCACACCAGCACTTATGCTGGTGAAACTCATGCCACTCAGGAGGGTGGTTTATTCCCACCCCGAGTGACATAAGTTATGGCGACATATGTTGTCCATGTGTAGCAGTTCAGCATTCTAGTGCAGATATGATGTTTTAAATATTGACAACACAGAAGTCTTTGGAAGTTCTTGAATGTATCTTTTAAAACCTGCATCTCTCTCTTAATTTCTTAATCACATCTTGCCTGATGTCATTAGATCCCTTAAATAGGGGAACCTATTCACTTGTTCTACCACTCAACCACCAAAATATAGATGTCCTTCTTTGTGCACCACTGTTTGTTTATTTAATACCACATAAATAATAAAAATAAAAGTGTGATTAAAAACAAATAGCTTTTCCCTGTGCTCTGCACACCATCAACTTCAAGGAACAGCATGAAGTGTAAGCCTTGTAAACCCCTCTGTTTCTTCATCCTATATCTTGTTGTGTCAATCATCCTGTGCTGGAATGGAGGTTGACAAGGAATGTAAGAAAGAATGCCAAAGAAAAAAGGCATAGAAATGCTTCCTATCGTCACTACCATCAGCCAAGTCTCCTTCAAATTTGGATAGCAGAGAGCCCCTCTCTGCAACGAGAGCTCATAATAAAGTACCAGCCAAGTGATCACCTATGACCTATATCAACAATGGTTCCAGATGGTGGGAGTCTTCCATTCCAGCCCTTTTACCTTAGCAAATGGTAAATGGTCTCGGAACCCAACTAGGACCAGAGAAACAGGAGCATGATCACATGTAGACTACTGTGAACAATTCTATAAATTGTTATAAGAATGATAGTGTGCAATAGGCCTGCTAGGCTGTCAGAATGGTACTGCGTGCTACCATAGGCAATTAATGTTACTGCACTTTTACCTACTGTAGGTATCACTCAGGAAGAACAACTTCTGCAGTCAGGAGTACTCCATAGATGATTTCCTACACTAGTCCCATAAAGTCTAGGAATTAGCAGGTCTTAAACTTCTTGATGGGAGCTAGAGACAGAAAGGCAATTTCTCAGATGATTCAGTTTCAGAGATTGTAAAAAGTACCTTGCTTTCCAGGTGCAACGTAACAAGCACTAAGAGCAAACTTCATTTGTGCTTTTTTGATTATTGTGACTGTCTTCCTGTATGTTTGTATAGTCCCTAGATGAATGGGGCCATAATCCTGACAGCTCTATGCATGCTACCATAATAATTAATTTAAATATGATAGTAGTAATGGATAAGAAACTGATATGAAAACAAGTTTTCACTTTATTACTGATCTAAGACTAAATAACATTTGGTTGTTGTTTTGTTGACAGAAGTAACTATTGATTTGCAAACAGAAATATATGCCCCAATTGTGCACTTATGGACATGCTTAAATATATTCACAACCCTGCGCCAGGACCACTTAATGTGCACATGCTAGAGGATGCGTCTATACAGCACCCTAGGGGTATGTCTAGACTACATGGCTCCGTCGACGGAGCCACGTAGATGAGTTTACTAGACATAGGAAAATGAAGCGGCAATTTAAATAATCGCTGCTTCATTTACATCAAAATGGCCGCCGCGCTGTGCCGATCAGCTGTTTGGTGGCACAGCGGGGTAGTCTGGACGCGCCACGGTCAACAAGGGAAGCCTTTGTTGACCACTCTGGTATGCCTCGTGAAATGTAGTCCCGTTGACGGAGCCATGTAGTCTAGACATACCCTAAATGTGAAATAAGATACACAATTTGCATACCTCATTTTGAATCTATTTCAAAATAGCTTTTCTGAAACTTGGCACGCCTATATAGCGCCAAACTTCAAACTAACACACTATTTCGAGCCATCCCTTATCCCTCGTGCAATGAGGTTGACTAGAATGGCGAAATAGCGCGCCCGTTATTTCAAAAAATATTTCGAAATAACAGGTGGCTTGTGTAGACATGGCATATCCCAAAATAGCTATGCAGCGTAGATGTACCCTAAATGTATGCATGCTTGCAGGACAGAGGCAACACTGTCGGACTCCTGAAGAGCAAAATCCTTCTAGCTGGCAGAACTATCTCCTAAAGGAGCCAGTGGCACAATGAATAACGATGGCTCAAAAGTCAGTGGGTCTGAATCTTGCCTTAGTCATGAGTTATAGCAACTAGATGTCCTTTAGCTTGAAACAAAGCAGGACAGTTTTAAGCAATCAGACACCACAGTGATTATGCTGCATAAAAACCTAAACAGAAACAGAACTTTTACAATGGGCATATTTCTAGACCAACCAACACTGAAAGAAAGGGAAACTAAAAGGGGAAAGAACCTTTTAGCTCATCTAGTCTGCAGCCTTGCCAGTTGTTTAGTGCAGGCCAGTCCCAAGGGGAGCGTGTGGCCTGGGGTAACCCTTCTCCCCGGCCCCCACCCAGTGTCTCAGGCACTTGGGCTCGGGCAACCCCCACTACCACAGGCCCTGCCCTCGCTCCACCTTTCCCCAAGCCCCATCCTTGCTCCAACCCCATCCTGCCCCTTTACCCCCTTCCCCGAGCAACACGGTTTGGGGGATTACGGAGGCCTGATACAGCGGCAGCCGGGTTTGCCTCTCATCACGAGGCACTCAGCACTGAGGGTGGCAGGAGCTGGAGCAGCCCGGCAGCCTGTTCCGTCCCGCTCGCTCTCCCATCCCACTGTGCCTCACTTCTCTGCACCAGCGGAGGAGCAGAGTGCCCTGAGGCCAGAGCGTGCCACTTCCTGCCGCCGCCGAGAAGCTGAGCACCGTAGATCGGGAGAGGGTGGCGGCGTGGAGCGAGCTACCTAGTCACGCTGGAGCGGGAGGTGTAATCCCTATTGCCAACATGCCTGGCCCCTAATTCCCCGGGATCCCTCCCGTCCATAGGACTAGGGTTGCCAGGTGTCCGGTTTTCGCCTAGACAGTTTGGTATTCGGGTCCCCCATCCGGTAAAAAAAACCCCAGAAAACACAGGACATGTGACATGTCTGGTATTTCCTGTTTCCCTCGGATGGAAAACCCGGCAGGGACAATTTTCCCCTGCCACAACTTTGGTCTCCCCCTTTTTTTTCCCCTCAATAGAATTTTTTCCGGGTGTTTTTTTGGGGGGAGGGGTTCAGTATTTTTTGTTAAACCATCTGGCAACCCTACATAGGGCAGTTGGGGCAGGCGCCACAGGGCCCCCAAAAGCGCCAGGCCTGGGGCAGCCGCCCAGAGTCATGCTGGGGGGCGGGGGGGGGGGGGGAGGGACCTCTGGGCTCCCGTCATATACGGGTTCCTTCACTACCCCGCTCCCTAAGGCGGCTGTTGCAAGCCCGCCCCTGGCAGACGCCGCGGGGACGAAGCTGCGTGGGGCGCCTGGAGCGAGCATCGAGCAACGCACCGACAGCGCAGCAGCCGGGCACCGCATCCGCCCCGGGGATCTGACACCTCCTGCCTGCCCTGGGGAGCTGCAGTCCCCGCCCGCCTAGCAGCGCTCTCCCTGGGCGCCGGCTCCCTGCCCTGCGCGCCCCTTGCGGGTCGCCCCGTACCGGCTCGTCCGGCCGCTCCCCTCCCCCACCGCTCCTTCCGAGGCCTGGCGGGTGACCCAGCAGCAGGGGCGGGGGGGAGGGGAGCACTAGTAGCCCCTCTCCACCCCGCCCCCCGTCCGCACTGCCCCAACCGCCGTACAGTGACGTCACCCACATACGGGAGAGGGCCTCAAGATGGCAGCGTCCATAGAGTATAGTGCGCGTGCGCGCGGCTGAGTCAGTCTCGTGGTAGGAGGTGGTTCCAGGGAGTCGCTGCTCTATGGGTTCCCTGTGGCCGCCCGGAGCGATTAGCCGGGGACGCTTCCGGGGCAGAGGCGGCTGCATGAGGGCCCGGGCGGAGAGGTGAGGGCGAAGCAGGGGGTCGAGGAGACTGCTCGCAAGGGGGGGGAGGGGGAGCGCACCAGTAGTGGGGGGAGGGGCTCCTGTGTGGGTATGTGGGGGGAGGGGGTGCCTGTGTGCTGTTGAGTAACTGGGAACGAGAAATGTTGTTGTGTAGGGGGCTCCCGTGCTTGTTGGGTGGGATGGAGGAGAAGCTTGTCTGCCTGCTGTGGAGGATGCCAGGTGTGCCCGAGAGTGACCAGGCTGCAAGTGTGAAAAATGGCGAGGGAGGGTAATAGGCACCTGTATAAAACAAAGCCCCTTAATGTCAGGATTGTTCCTATAAAATCCCGCTGTCAGATCATGCCAGCCCTAACTGTAACATACCTTAGTGGAGGGTAGGGATGTTAATTATCAGTTAATTGAATAGTCGATTAACCTCATGAATGTTTATTGGTTGCTTGCCTATTCTATAGTCCTTAGGGGGAGGGAGCGGGTCAGCAGCCAGAGCACTCTGGCCCCACTCCCAAGGAGCCCCCTGCCACTCCATGCTGCTGCCTCTTTATCAGAGGCAGCAGCATTGGGTACCAGGCAGGAGCTGGTCTGTGGGGGAGACAGTTTAAAAACCAGCTCCCCTCACAGACCAGCTGCCTGTTGGCCTGCGTTGCTGCTTCTGATACAGAGGCAGCAATGCAGGGTGGCAGCAGTCCTGTCTGGCGGTTGGGGTTTGAGCTCCTGAACTGGGCATGAGCCAGAAGTGAGCTGGGCTGCCTGCCTGCCTGGCTCCTAATACACTTTAAATGCAGAGCCACAGCAGGGGTAGCTGGGACTGAGCTGGGCTGCTGTCCAACCTGCTAAAAAATTTACTGGAAGGGGCAGGTAGAGGAAATGTGTATAGTCTATAGCATTAACGAATAAACTTTTGCTCATCAGTTAATTGACTACACTATTACATCCCTAGTGTAGGGGGTGAGTTTAGTGGCCTTGTTCTATACAAGTGATTCCCAGCCACATGGGATTTCTTAGCGGTTACTGCAGGCATTTGCAATTGGTGCTTGCCATGGCATCCATTAGGGCAAGGATGGGGAACTTAAAGCCCAGGGGCGGATGTGGCCCTCAGCTTGCCTGGATTTGGCCCCCAAAGCCCAGGGCTCTCCCACCCCCAGTATGGGGGAGCCCACGCTGGTGCTCCATCTCCATCCCTACCCTCTCCCTTGCGGGGCTGGAGCACCCAAAATCTACTAACATGGATCCCACTAGACTCTGGTATGGGGAGGGTCTTTCATCAGTCAGGGGCCACAACAGTGAGGATTTGGGGTCTTTTATTCATTTTTTTGCTTCTCACTTGTGAGCAGCCCCCAACTGATGTTTTGGGGTGGTCAGCAGCCCCTCACCCAAAAAAGGTTCCCCACAGCTGCATTAAGGTATTGTGGGTTCTGGATGCTGCAATATTATAAAATGTTTCATTAATTTAAAAAAAATAATTCTTGACTTTTTAAAATAAAACTAGTGGGGACATTTTTGTTATAATGTAGTATTGTAACCTAAACCTATTCTTATTGTTTGGCAAAATCTATTCAATGCCTCCAACCTAGAATGCTAGTGTCCTTCCTCTTCATGGAAAGCGCTTGAAAACAATGTAGTGTCCTTAGAATGGGTAGCAATGTAACATTAGAAATTAGTTCATATTTTATCAGAAGCTGTTGAAAGGAGAGAGGTGGTTATTGCTGTTGGGGATCACTTTTCTGCTTCTGGTCCTCTTGCATTGTTGCCTCTCTAAAGTTGCTGTGAAGTTAAAAATTATATTAATAAGGGAGAACTAATCCTGTGGCTTGCAAGTCTTTTTAAAAAATTTACTGTGGATGCCAGGGTGGAGCAAGGGAGAGAAGCAGCAGGGGAGGAGTTAGTAGGAGCAGAAGAGTGGGATAGCCAGACATTCAACAGGAAAAGGAGTGGGAAGGACAGTGAAGGAGTGGGATACAGTCAGGGCAAACAACCTATCAAAAACAGAGTTAAATGTTAATCTGCTAACTTTGTCTGATAACATCACTGTCACCCCAGAAGTGTGTGCCAGCTTGGCTACTGTTGCTAGCTGCTTCTGCTGTGGAAGTCTCTTACTCCCTAGGATGGCTCTATACTAAATGCTATTACTTTTACTTTCCTTTACTGTACTTTGTGTTATGATATATTGAAGGAACATTATATTTAGTTAAGTGGAAACGTGCAGAAATGTCTTTGCATGCTCCTTGCTGGGTAGCAATGTTTGGTTTCTGATTAACTAGTTTATCTTATTTTGACATTAGATATTAGTAAAATGGTACTTTCCCTTGAATTGTTCATAATTCAGACTGTGTCCTACCCTCCCCCCCAGTTTGACCTTAATAATGCTAAGAGATTAATAGTGGCTGATTAATTTGATTGCACATACACATTTTGCTTGTTGGTTGAACTTGTTTTCCTTTCCTATTCTGTAGTGAAAATCAGAAGTAACTTCTAAAGAGGGAAAGGGAACAATTCCCAAGTCTGTTAGTGAGCAAAAATGGGAGAGACACAGGCCAGTATACCTGTCAGGTATACAAAGAAGTTCAGAAGTATACAGAGGACTATAAAACAAGAGTTGAGCTATGTACAAATAAGAGAGAGAAGTGAAACCCTTCCTCCCTCTCCCCTGTTCCAGATATGCCAAATACTCACAAATTCAATTGAAACTAATGGGAGCTACAAGCATTCAAACCCTCTTAAAATCAGGCCAGCTCCTAATGAGCAAAAACTACAGTATCGTTTGTCTTTCACTTACTATGCTCAGACTTTCCATCTGTTTCTCACAGAAATTCAGGTCACTGGAGGAGATCGGTTTGCATAGCTCTTCTGACATTTGTGGGAGTTTTCAACTTTTACCTGTTTAATCTCTTGGGTATTCTTAGATTGGATAGGATTAGCTAAAGACTCTGACTGTGGATTAAACTATTAAGAATATCCCAATAGAGGCTATTAAATTAAAAGCCCATCACTAGTAGGAGTGTTAAAAAACAGATAATTGTGTAATCACTGAGATCTTCAGTGGTTACACACACCTGCAGTGTGGGGCAGCAGCTGGCTCTTTGGCTCCTGATACAGGGTGACAGCTGGCTCCCCAGGAGGGGGGTGGAAGCCTGGGTATAACCATGGATGGTAACCAATAAGCCCAGGCTTAACTGTTTAAACTGTTATACATTTACATCCCTAATCATTGGTCTGTTGTCTTGCATCTTCTGGGAGCTAAGAGTGGTTTCATCTCTCCTGGCACAATGTGAAAAGGAGACTGGAGAGGGTTGGTTGTGGAACAGTACAATGCATTGGTATCTGTGAAGGTGGTGGTCAATGCAAAATAATAATAATCGAGTCTCCTGCTCCTTTTCAGGTATGACCTACAAATGCATATCTGTTTAGAAAGGGTCAGTGATTCAGGATGGTGCTGTGATGTTCTCCAGTTGCAGGAGAACAATAGTCACTGTAGCACAGGAGAGGCTTAAGTTAACCATGGGCCACACATTGTAAAGTTATGATAAACTGAGTTGCTGGACTGCATTTGTTCCAGAGCTGCTCTGTTCTCCCCTAAGAATACTGCTTTGCTTTAAAGCCTCTGATATTTCGCTTGCCCTCTTTTGTGGTGGTTCTCATATTCTCTTTTGACCCAGAATACTTCTTTGTTATGTGTGTGCTGGACTCACTTCTTCCCCTTGTTTCATCTAGCTATTTAGCACCAGTGGGAGCAAACCTAAGGAGGTGATTGTGTACCAGCTCCTCCACTATGTAGAAGCCCAGGTGGGGTAATATTACTTCAAGATAGTTTTATTAAAATGTTTCCAATTCATTTAATTAACTCTGCTTGGCTCTGTCCTACTGATTGTTTCACTGTTGCTTTTATACATCTCTTTAATATTTTATGTTCCTCTTGACTCTGTTGTTGGTTTCTGGATGCCATTGTTAAATGCTTTTAAAAGAGAACAAGTACTTAAAGTCAGTCTAGTACTCATGAAAGAAGGCTGACAGCTCTAGAGATTTAAAACATCACTATTCACCAAACAGGCATGGTATGGGCAGCACAGGGGGGTTGAAGGTATAACAGGATCATGGGAATCCGGTATGAACTTGTTCACTAACCCTGTAAGACACAGGAGCTTCAGGGGGTAGCCGAGTTAGTCTGTTACAGGAAAAAAAACAGCAAGCAAATGGTCTGGTAGCACTGGTAGACCATTTGCTTGCTGTTTTTTTTTCCTGTAAGACATAAGTTGCTAAAATTTCACCACCAGGAATATTTCAAGCAAGGATTGTACCTCTGTGCCTCATACAATTCTTCCCCATTGGAGCTGACTGCAGTAATATAGAAAAGCAGATCTAATTCTCTTCTATGTATGTTTTGTTCCTCTTTCTGTAGGATTGACAGCTATAATCTAGAGTATCAGAGGAGCAATATACTGATAAAGGCAAGACAAAAGGGTTCATCTTGTTCTTCTCTCATTTGTCTCATCTTGTTTAGCTGCTTCTCCATTGATTCCCTGCAAGTAGAATGAAACTAATAAGGGTTGCCAACTTCATTAAGTCAACAGTAGCAGCTTAAGAATTATTCTGTGGGTAAGAACAAATTTAATTAGGGAGAAAGATGAGGAAAGAAATGGGGAGGGAAAAATGTGAAGAAAAGAAGAGATCTGAAGAAAAATGTCAAAAGAATCATTTGGGTGGGAAGAGAGGATTGCTCTTGCTCTAGCAACAATGGCTAAAAGTTGATACTCTGAGAGCATCTTATATTCTAAAGATGCCATCTGGCTGCCTGAAGAAGCAGAGGTGAGGGACAAGTATCCTACTGTCTTTGGTTGGAGGGAAGTGTGCTAAAGAGTTGGAGGAGGGAGATGGGGAAGTGCTTCAAACAAAAATACAAATGTGAGAGAAAACTTGACAGGAAATATCGTTATGGTGAAAAACATGCATAAAATCCAAAGATATGAGGATTGGGAGAAAGAAATGGAGGTATTAATTTCCCAATTGTATAGAAATCAATAGAAGTTAGGTGCCTAAAAACCTTTTGAAGATGTTGGCCTGAGTCTCCATGCCGTTTAATCCCTAGCTGCTCTGCAAAGACTACTGAATTAAGTGATGTCTCTATATTGTGAGGTGTATACTAGAAATTAAACTAATAGGGTTGACAAACCTCATATGTGCTAAAAGTGGTACATAATGTGTTTTACTGTTATGACAATGACATTGGCATCAGCTGTGTGACAGTGAGAAATGCAGCCTCAAGCATGCCCCTCATCCCATGTGAATTGCAAGTGTGATTTGAGGGTCAAAAACAGGATCATACTGGCAAATGCTTAGGATACTGGAACAGCTCCAAGTGCTGGAGTGTTTTCTCTTTCTTTTGTAGGAAAGTGTGTGTGTGCGCATGTCCATTCGTAGCCTGAAGATGTCTGCTCTTTCCAATTATGCCTTGCGGATGGCCCGCTTGAGTGCCCGGATATTTGGAGAAGTTGTCAGGCCAACAGACAGTAAGTCCATGAAAGTAGTGAAGCTGTTCAGTGAGCAGCCTCTTGCCAAACGGAAGGAGGTCTACGATTGGTATCCCCCTCACAACACCTACTTCGCGCTAATGAAGAAACTTCGCTTCTTTGGCCTCTACAGGTAATGTGTGTAATGGGGATGGGGGAGGGATGGACTGGGCAACAAGGACTTGTGGATTTTCTTACGTTTGTGTTAAAACAGCAGCAGAACTACTAAACTGATGCAGTTCAGAAGATAGCCACTCTGTATAGAAGAAGCAGAGTTTTTTGGTTTTTTTGCTGTGTTTGGTGTGGGAAGAATAGAGTAAAATGAGGCTTGGTTGGTTGGTTCTCTTGCACTGAGCCTTTTCTGGGCAAAAGATTGTAGACCAATGGGAGTAGTTAAGCAATTGCATGTAAAGATGGGACATGCTTCTTCTAGCTCTTTGGGGTAGGGGCCTTATCCCTTAAGTCAGGGGTGGGGAACCTATGGCCTGGGGTCTGGATGCGGCCCCTGGCTTGTCTGGATCTGGCCCCTGAGGCTGAGTGCTCCCCCCACATCATTGGGGTACCTGTGCTGGTACTCCAGCCTCCCTCCACTCCTTGTGGGGCTGAAACACTCAGAATCTACTAGCCTGGGCCCTGCTAGGCTCTGGTGTGTGAGGGGACCATGGGGAGCGTCTTTCTCCTTTTCAGTCAGGAGCCATGTTATTGAGGGTGCGACGACGGGTTTTAAATTTTTTGCTTCTCTCATTTGATTTTTTTCTTGTGGTTCAGTGGCCCCCAACCCAAAAAAGGTTCTCCACCCCTGCCTCAAGAAGTCATTGCTTTGCAAATCTGATGAATGATGGGTATGATGTCTCTCTGCAGGTCAGAAGTTAAAGCAATAATTGGGCTGCTCTTTCAAGGAGCTGCAAAAGATAGATAGCCTATTAACACACCAATATCCTGCTTATGGCTACTTCAGCACCTATCCTTGAAATTTAGGAGGGAGGCCTTCAGTGGTGATTGGTAGTTCTTCACGTTTTAAAAAACTAGGTCACCTTCACACTATCCAAAGTGAAAGAAAATTGTTTTCCAAATATAGGACGACAAAATTGACTAGAAACATTTATATTCAAGCTTCTAAATGAGTATTACAATTTTGAATAAGAAAACACTGAATTGATTACTTGTAGATGTTTTTTAAGGAAGTTAAGTGCAGCCCTTGCTTTGGCCAAGTGGCATGGAATTTGTAGAAACTTCTTTAATAGTTAGGTTTTGTTTCTATTGTTTAGTACGATATAGTGACCATCCAGGCATTTCCTGCATGTATCCTAGAGCAGGGGTTTCTCAAAATGCGGTGACAGGACCTGCCAGGGTCGCGAGGTTACTACATGGAGACCATGAGCTGTCAATCCCACCCCAAATCCCACTTTGCCTACAACATTTATAATGGTTTTAAACATATATTAAAAAGTGTTTGATAACCACTATCCTAGAGTAACTTCCACTTGGCACAAAAAGCCAAACTGTAACCATGCACCTTAAGTGTCATGTTTTTTATGTATGCTCAGCGCTCAGGTGTGCTACTCAGAAACAAATGTGGCTGGCAGTAGGTGTTAGATACGGGTAGGCAGAGATCGAGGAGGTCTAAGAATAATTCATTTTGGAATTATTTTTTGGAAGCATTAAACATATCAGTGTAACAGTCTTAGACAAGTTTCAGGTGCTGCTACCCATTTTCCACTACTAAGTTTACATTTGGATGGAAGGTGAATTGCAATTTATTTAAAGGATTCTCCAAGATGTATTTTTCCTGTCCTTCCAATCCCCACCCCTGTTCATTTTTTGGACTGCTTTTTACAGCACCTAGCACGGCATCATGACTGGGGCTCCTAGACACTATGATAATACAGATAAATAATAAAGATCCCACTGATGTAGGTTCCTCCAGAACCCATCAGTGAAATCAATTGAGACAAAGCCAGATATAACTATAGCCCACCCTGCCTCTCATCTCAAGAGCTAATGACCCTAACTTGAGTCTCTGTATGGCATTACAACATATGAACTATACTTCTGAGCTAGCTTGAAGAGGGGAAATTCTCATTTTCATCTCTTGTTGACTTTTTTATTCCCATTTTAGCACAATGGATCAATAAATACATTGTAAGAAATATATGCCTTTTATGAGCAACAAATGAATCTTGTTAATTCCATAAATACCAAAGCAAATCTTTCAAATTATTCTGTGTTTGCAATAATTTTGCTAACAGTAAATGTACTGAGATTCAATATAGGCTTAATTCTCTAACACATCTCAATAACAATCAGACTTGCCTGGGAATAAATATGGCTCTGAGGGCTGGAGAACACTGGATAAACAACAAGACTGCAAGCCAGGAGATATGCATATTGTTTCTTACTTACTTGCTGTGACTCTGAACAAGTCTTTTCCCCTGTAAGTCTTAGTTTCCCGCACCTTTGAAAGTGGAATAACATATCCTCACATGTTGGTGATAGGGTTAATTCCTTAATTTCTCTTAAGTACTTGGAGATTTTTAAACGGAAGGTGTTGCTGTAGTGCAAAATATCATGTTTTTGTTGTTGTTGGTTTGTTTGAGTCCTGAAGTAAAATACATTAGGATGGGGTGGGGTACCTCAGGCCTGGGGGCTGGATGTGGCCCTTGCCTTGCCTGGATCCAGGCCCCAAGGCTCAGCTCCCGCCCCTCCCCCCCCAAGTATTAGGGAGCCTGCACTGGTGCTCCAGTCCTCCTGTTGCCTACCCATGGGGCTGAAGCACACAGAATCTACTAGGCTGCGGCCCCCTAGACTAAGGTATGCAAGGGGAGTGTCTTTCTCCTCATTTGGGGGCCACGATGAGGGTTTTTCCCCCCTCTTCTCACTTGTGTATGGCCCCCAACTGATTTTTTCCATGGATCAGTGCTCCCCCCCCCCCGTCCCCCCCAAAAAAAGGTTCCCTACCCCTGCATTAGGATAATGTACATGTTGTATAATGTTTACTTCAGGTCTCATTCTGTTTTGTGTACATCTTTCCATTCTTGAAAGTGGGAATCTTCCATTCTTAGTGGGACATATTGGCCAGTGGAACCCCCTGTATTTTTGTTCTTTTGGAAAGAGTTAAATTTAACCTTCTTCCCTCTCTTTTCTCCAACTAGAGATGAACATCAAGATTTTAAGGAAGAGATGAGGAGACTGAAGAAGCTCCGTGGTAAAGGAAAGCCCAAGAAAGGAGAAGGAAAGAGAGCTACCAAGAAGAAATAATGCTACTTTGGAAATTCAATAGACTACTTTGGAAATGTCAGAGCAAAAGCAACCCTAGTCCTTTGTTCCCAGCCAGGAGGTGGCTTTGTATGCAACTGAATTAATAGCTGCAGTGGGAAGGGGCATAAGCAGTCTGCTGGTTATTAAACTCTGACTTGAACTCTGTTTTAACTAGAACACACTTCTCTGAGTGCTGAAGGGTTGGAGGGATGATTCTTTTAACCAGTAACTGTATGTATGGAAATAATTCTGTATGTACCAGCACCCATGGTGGTGATGATTTTTGGGTTTCAGTTGTTATGCCTTTCTACTTGAGTCAGTAATAAAAAAAAAAAAAACTGGACTACATATTTGCCATAAACCTCTGCTGCTTTCAGTACTTGTTTCTTTGGTTTTTTACTTTTTGCCAAATACTGTATGTATTACCTTCTTTCATTCATTAAGTACATCTTATCTGCTTATATTGATCACCATGCTGTTTGGTTCAACTCAGTAAGAATGATGCCTTCTGCTACTATGTAGCTGGGAACATCAATTTATACCAGCCCTGCCCTTTACCTTGTTGGTTGCTTTTATTTAATGATAGAAAAGTTAATTTGCATTATGCACTAAAGGGCACTTCTTGGTCCTCTCCCTGCCCACAGCAGGCTCATTGTACTGTGTGTAATTAAATCTACAGATGATAGAAGTTGTGGTGTGAGGATTCTAAATGGTTTCCAAGTTCTGGACCCTACCAAATGAATTACTCTGTTAGCTATGTTTTACTTCAAAAGGAGATCAGACAAGATGTTTGTCTGTAAGGACATTGTATGTATTACTAGGAGACTTACCTAGCGTTGCCCTGGTCCAGCCCGGGGTGGGGCCGTGCACCCTGGCTGTTGGCTTTTCCTTGAATTGGGTGGTGCCGGACGGGGGGGAGGGAAAGGATGTGCCCTGGGTCACCAGCTTTGCCCTAGGGGTGGGGGGCATGCATCCCAGCCACCAGTGCCCCCTGGACCTGGGAGGGCCATGCAGGCTGCCCACCCATGCTCCCCAGGCTAGCCTGGGGTGTTGGCTGCTGCTGGCCAGTGGCTTCCTGCGGGGGCACTGGCTCTCCCCCATGGTCATTCCACAATATAACTCCCTCCTATCAGACCCCTCCCTTTGTTTCTCATAAAATGGAATCAGCTTCCAGGCACATCCCATTGTCCTGGCACAATCAAACCCTGACCTTGATTTAAGTTAGGATAAGAGGAAGCTGTATACCAAATTTGGTGGTCCTTGCACTTACCTTTTAGGAGGAGTTCTTGAACAAACAGTTACAGATGGACAAAAAATATATAGATTCTGCGAGGAAATCAACTCTTTATTGGTATTGGGAGCACCTTTATTGGTAGGTAATGTGGATAATGCTGTTTTAACTAAGTCTCTGAATACTCAGGTTTTGAGGAAATTTTTTTTTTTCATGAGGTGACTTGGGAATTCTGCAGCATTATCCAAATTAGCAACTACGTGTCTCCTTACGCTTCTTTTGTCTTTTTTCCTGTCTATTCTTTCCCTTTATGTTGGTGTAGCAACAGAATATACATCCACATCTGCTCCCTGTGTTTTAAGTGTACATTTGTGGCTCTCTTCCCACTTGAGATGGTGATGTCTTCTCATCCAAGCCTTTAGGCACAGCTCTCTCCCTTTCCTCACACAATGCACTGCTAGCAGTACTCCCTTGCTGCCTTCATGGATGTGGTAAGTGAATTAACTTGGCCCTCCTCTGCTAAAAGGCTTGTGTGCATGATGGGAAGTATGCACTACATAGCAAGCCTTCAAACTCCAGAAGCGCCAACTGAAATAAACACCTGCATAACCTGGAACATACACAGGGAAGAGTTTGCCCCCTGTGATGGATTTTATATTCTCTGTGTGTATCTATACTACATGCATTTGAGAATGGGGGTAACTTGATAGGTATGCTCCAGCTGGAGATGCCCACTAGAAATTGGCGTGAGGGTGTGTGTATTCAAAGTCATATTAGGGTTGCAATTTTATATTTCCAATCCTATTTAAAGATATAGCTTCTGCAGTGTACCATCTATTCCTTGTGTAGCTCTAGTGTTCTGTATTACACATAAAACCTCATGTACAGTATCTTCTGTTTATTCTTATTTTATGGTGTCTTCCCTGGTGAGCAATAATCAACTAGTTTTTCTCTCTGACAGTGTGTGTGTGTGTATGTTTAACGTGTTGAGGTACAGTGGGGGGGGGGGTCGGAGACTTTTTTCCTAGACATTTGAGATTTAAAGTCTCAACTGATATTACATAATTTCTTCCCATTCATACTGCAATATAAAAATGAGCATCATTTCAGGCTCTTGCTATCTTTGGCAAATGTCTAATAAAAACTTTATTTCCAGCACTTACATGCAAATGACCACTACCCTCCCCTTAATCAATCTCCAACCCCACTCCCTGCAGGGCAGTGAGAAGAAATGGATTTTGCAGCATGCCCTGAATAACAAACTTCAGGCTATGAACTGAGGCTGCAGAACAGTGTGTTTCAAAGGCATAGGTTTCCACCAGAAATCACCTACCTGCCACCCCTAAAAGAGGCTTTATCTGTCTGAAATATTTATATAGTCCCCTTTATTATTGTATCAAAGCACTTCTGTGTATAATATACTTATCCTCATAATGCCCCTGTTTGGTAGGGGAGTGTGACTGTTAGGGATGTGAAAGTGTAACTGTGTACGTGGTTAATCGGTGAGCCTAGGCTCCATGATTAACCTTCACAGTTACACACTGCAGTGTGGGGGGAGGAGGGGCAGATAGGAGCTGATATGTGCGGGGAGCCCTATGCTCTTCCCCTCCCCTCCCCCCCACACTGCTACCTCTGTATCAGAGACAACAGTCCAAGGAAAGGGGAGCAGGTAGGAGCCAACTGCCCTTTGTATGTAACTGCTGCAGTTTTCAGTGGTTACATGGTTACTTAAACACATTTTAACATCTCTAGTGACTATCCTTATTTTACAGAAGGAGAGCTGAGAGAAATTCTAAGGCTGGGGTGGGGAACTTAAGGCCGGGGGTCCAGATATAGCCCCCACCTTGCCTGTATCTGGTCCCTGAGGCTCAGGACCCCTCACCCAGCATAGGGGAGCCCATGCTGATGCTCCAGCCCCACCCCACCAGTGCAGAGCTAGAGCGCACGAAATCTACTAGGCTGGGTCTCCCAAGGTGAGGGGAATGTGGGGAGTGTCTTTTTTCTTCTCAGTCAGGGACCATGTAAGTGAGGGGTGGTTGTTTTTTTATTTTTGGTTTTGGTTTTTTTTTGCTTTTTTTTTTGCTTTTGTTTGGGCCCAGGCTTGAACTAGGGCTCTGAAACCCTGTGACTGGATGGGTCGCAAAAGCCATTGCAATGTTTAGGCCTGTAGCCACACAGTGAGAGCACGTCTACACAACAGGGATAAACTAGAAATAAGCTACACAACTTGAGCTATACTAATTGCGTAGCTTAAGTCGAAATAGCTTATTTCAATTTTTGGCACTGTCTACACAGCAGTTATTTGGAGATAGCGCACTCTTCCTCCGACTTCCCTTACTCCTCGTACAATGAAGGTTATAGGAGTCAGAGTAAGCAGTCCTCCAGTTTGACATTATGCCAAAATAACTGCTTGTGTGCAGACGTAGACTATGTTGTTTTGGAATAACATCAGTTATACCAAAAAAATGCTTCTGTGTAGACCTAGCCTGAAGTGCAGTCAGCTGAACCAGGGGCTGAGACTGGCTGCTGTAAGTTTTCATATAACCCCCTTTTAGACTTCAGATCTAGAGTTGTGTTTATAGTGAAATTACCTTACTTAGTTTGGTGAGATGCAAGCTGAATGCACCTGAAATAATGTTACAGCTGTGCTCCAACTCTTGATGGTGACAAACTCTGTTCATTGACCTTTAAATAAGTAACTGAGGGCCAAGTGTCTGCTTTAGACTAGTCTGTAACCTTGATAAACCTTTTCAGGAATCTTGGACAATATACTCCTCCAAAAGGGTAATCGCTGGGACCGTCAAATTTGGTATACAGCTTCCTCTTATAACTTAAAGCAACATAAGGGTTTGGTTGTGCCAGGAGAATGGGATGTTTCTGGAATGAGATTACTTATCATAAAATCATATACAAAAGAGACTCACCAAATCAAGTACAGTCCTCAAAACTCACATAACAGTGACTATAAGAGACTGAACCAAGATCAGCCAGAAAAATAGGATGCACCTGGAATGGGATTGCTTCTCGATAAACCTTATAGAAAAGAGAGAAAGTAGAGAAATGTGGAGTAGTGCAGGGAGAAGGAGGGAGGTCTGCACTGCCCAACCCCAGTGGTGTTCGAGGTGGGGCCTGGCAGTGGACCGGCCAGGGCTTCCTCTTCCTCCCTCCCCATCCCGGTCTAGTGCTGGGGCTGAGGGCTGGGGGAAAGGAGTTTGGGGATGAAGGGCCACTTACCTGGGCCAGTGGCCAGCAAGATGGTGAGTTCCGTCCCCAGCTAGCCACTCTCTTTCTGATGCAGCTGCCCCCAGTGATGACTGTGCAGTATCATGTCCCTCCGATCAGTCCTCTCCCTTTCCATATTATGGGAAACAATTGAATTCCAGGCACATCCTGTTTTTCTGCCACACCCAAACTCTGACTTCACTTTCAGTTAGGCTAAGAGGAAGCTACAAACCAAAGTTGGTGGTCCTAGCTGTTACCATTTCAGAGTTCTTGAACAAATAGACTCACTACACTGAACTCTTATTTTGAAATAAGCTATTCCAGGAGAAATACTCCAAAATAGCTTATTTTGAAATAGCACATCTACGCTGCAGGGAAGCCTCGAAATTAGTCCAAGACAGGCTTCCCTAATGTGGACGTGCTACCTCGATTTAGAGCCCCCGAAAGCACTGGAAAGTAGTTACTTTGAATGGCCCTGGGGAGGAGCTATTTTAAAATAGCAGCAGTGGAGCATCCACACTACTGCTCTTCCAAAATAGCTATTTCAGAATAGGCGTTATTCCTCATGCAATGAGGTTTACAGAAATTGGAATAAGCCATCCATTATTTCAAATTTATTTCAAATTTATTTTGAAATAACAGAATTGCTGTGTAGACACTTGCATTATAACATTGCTGTATAGGCACACCCTTACAGACCCTCTAAAATATATAGATAGATAAGATTAAGTTTAAAATCATTCACCCTAGTGTAATCTATTTTACTACCTTGAGTGCAGAATTGGCTGGCTAGTGATCTGGGATGTGTCCCCAGTTCTATCAATGAGTTGTTTATTCTTAGCCTCATTGTACCTCAGTTTCCACATTTATAAATCAGTATAATGTTTATCTACCTCACAAAAGTGTTATGAGGTTAAGATGCTATCTGCACTGGTGGAGTATGTCCCACATCAAAACAAAGGTAAGTTCCTACTTGTGCAAATAACAGTTTTGCCTGTCTACAGTAGGGCCTGCACTTGTGCAGCTATGCAGTGGCTTGTGGTAAGTGTAATTGGGGCAAATCCACAATGTACAATGGAATATATACTTCAAAACCTGAATTCACAGGGACTCTTCATGCAAGAGTCTGATGATGCCAATAACACTTCAAACAAGCTGTATGGAGCTCTGCATTCACTGTTGTGCTTTTGGCGTTAGTGATGTACCCTTCCAGTAGCTCTCTCTGGAGTTAGCTGGCAAATGGGGAAAAAAAGTTGATTTTTTTTCAAACACTTTTGTTTTAAATGGTAAATGTATCTGCAACTTTTAAATATCAACACACATTTCCTTAGTGATTTCAGTTAAGACAATTTTGCATATTTTTTTAATACACAAAAATGTGGAGGAATGTTACTTTTAGCTCCTGGAATTCTATTCCTTTTGGTAGTCTTTGGACACTTCTTGCACAGCTCTTGGATTGGAGCTCTCCAAGCAGCACAGCTTATCAGCGAACATCTTGGAGGCCTTGAGTTTTCTGCTAAAAAAATATGCTTTAACAAAAATTAAAAAATCCTCCAGGCAGTTAATAGTTGTAAGCTATCCCAATTTGAAAACACAATGAAAACACAGCCCCTTTTTTTTATCATGAGATAAATAAGGCAAGATCAAACCCAGGCAAATGTTGACCCTCACCTAATTTATCTTGTGGTAAAACTAAAGCCTCATCTTTTCTGTGTTTTATTAAAACACAGTTAATTAAAAAACAAGAATTAGGAAGAATAGAGAGAGGAGTAATGTAAAACAAATTGTTTATATAATATATGTAGTTTTTATATTAGGCAAGAATTAGACCTGATAGGTACATCTTGGGTCAGAGCCTTAAGACTGACCTTGCTGGGCCAGTTCAGCTTGGCAGAAAAGAGGCATAAAGGTTCGACAGACTGATATCTTATTTCTTGCCCCCTTCAATGCCCTTCTGGGTTAAGAAATATGGGAAAAAAGGAGTAAAATTATTAGTCCTGAAGGCTTAATTTATAATCATAGATTAAAAAGATCCACGTAGCTCAAATGCGGTTAAATGCTAGCTAAATAGAGACATAATTGTTTGCAAATATTTGAAGCTTATAAACACCAAGGCAGCTGGGGGATTTAGAATTGTCCAAGGAGCTATAAATAGGACTAATGGATTGCTGGTTCTCCTGCCACTGCTGAAATTTAGTGCTCTACCAGTACTAACTGTTTAATGAAATTGAGAAGGATAATTTAGGCGGAACAGGAGGGAAAACTTTCTAAGATGGTTATGTAGTGGACTTGTGGATTGGGCTCCTGAGAGAAGTCAATTACATCTGAGCTGTTCATTCAAAGCTAGACTGAACAAAGGTTTGTAAAGTATAGAAACAAGTCTACATCGGGGGAAGGTAGGAGAGAATAGACTAGGCTAGGGATTTTCAAAATTGGGTTGCAGACCCACTTAGGTAAGCTGCTAGCAGGCCACAAGATGCTTTGTTCATCTAAGTGTTTATAGGCACAGAGCCTTACAGCTCCCATTGGCTGTGGTTCACTGTTTCCAGCCAAGGGGAGCTGTGGGAAGTGGTGTGGGCTGGGCCATAACTTTCCACAACTCCCCTTGGCTGGAAATGATGAACCATGGATGTCAAAGTATCTCTCAGCCCGCCAGTGGCTTACCCGGCCGGTCCCATGATCCAACTTTGAAAACCTCTGGGCTAGCTGACCTTATTGGTCTTTTCCATCTCTAATTGCTATGTATCTATGAAAACAAACCTCTCAAAGAGATAAAGAAGGGTGGAGGATAATATCTATTATGGTGTTTTGTCTAAATCTGAAAGTTATTTACTTCAATCCACTGCTCTTGAAAGCATTTGTAAATATTTGATGGAGTTCAGTGAGAATGTCCCGTTTTGCTGTTACTTGTTTTATGGGCTTTTTCAGTAAATAGGCCTGTTAGCAGTCAGAGGCAGAATGCACTCAATCTGGAAAAACCTAAGAAACTTGACCCAGCATCAACACTTTTTGACAGCAATGTTTTATTGCAATAAAGGTACATGTAAACATATAAGGAGCCTACTGTTTCATTACAACTCTTGTCTGGATACAGATTCATAGGGTTGCTCTCAGGTCAGGATTTCAGAAGTGGGTGACTTAATTTAGGCTTTATATTCAAGCATCTAAAGAAGGCCTGATTTTTTTTTAATGCTGAGCCCCTATCACCTATTGACATCACTGTATAAGGACTAAACTCCAGATTTATAAAGGCATGTAGACTTTATGTGCAGCTTTATGTGCAGCTGTGATCCACAACACTCACTTTCAGACGCTGACATTCTGCAAGTGCCCAGACTCATCTTGGCCCCTAAATGGTCACTGAAAAAGTTCCCTAGGTGATTAAGTTTCTGCCTCCAGCCATTTGTAGAATGCCTCACTCTGTGAATCTGCATGACTGTCCCCCATCCCACCTAAGTCAAAGTGTGATCCATGAACTAGGGGAAGATAAGTGTTCTTCCATCTTATCTCATTGGTGAAGCCTGAGCTGGTAAGTGTGCTCAGAGTCTGCCTACTGGTGTGAGTCCTATTCAAAATTGAGGAGGAGGCAGCATCTCCCTTACAACTTTTAGCTCATTGGCTAGAGGAGGACTCACCCCAGATGTGAGAGACTCAGGTTCAATTCCTCCCTCTGGCTCCTGGGGAAGGAGGATTTGAACATAGATCTCCTACCTCTCTTGAGTGTCCTTACACCACTGAACTGATATTTTCTCCAGATCAGGTATTCCATTTTATATAACTAATATAGACTCATTGGAGCAGGGGGAGTTGGATCCTGGCTCTCTCCCTTCCCAGCTGGATTCCCTAATCACCAGGCTATAGAGTAATTCTTTCACTCTTTGGCCCAATGTCTATTAACTTTAGGTTTTTAATCTAAAGTGGAACAGCATCAATAGGAGTGATTTTCCCAAATCCCCATCAGAAGCCCCCAGCCTCCAATGGTTAGTGCAGCCTCCTGAGAGGTGGTAAACCCCTCTTTAACTCTTTTCTCACAGACACAAGGAAGAATTGAACCTGGGTCTACTCTAGCTTAGATGACTGGTCATACCACTGGACTCCAAGTTATATACCTCCTCCACTTCTTACTGCCATTTTGTGTAGCGTTAATTGCCTCTTTCAATCTTTCTCACAAGAAATGACTTGGCCAGTTGACTGCACAAGAGGGTTCTCTGTGGTAGATCACAAGCACACATTGCCCTTTTTCAACCCAAGTGAATAGTCAAAGTTTAGGGCCCATGGGGTGTTCCACATGGGAATAGAAATTGATGAAGTCTAATATTTTTGATGCCATTGTTTATTTAAAGTCCTGCTTGTCCAAATGCAGGAGGAAGCAAAACCAAGGGATAGCTTTTTTAGCTTACAGCCACAAGCCTCTTTAGCCAGCACCAGACCTCAAAGTTCTCTCTGGGCTTCTCCCAAGGTCATGCTGTGCTTATAGGCTCCTGCTTAGTTTTTTTACCTCTGCCTCTCAGTGTCTTCCAGTTTCTTGTCTGTTTGCCTGTCTAGATTTTTTTCCATACCTGCAGACATTCTCAGAGGAACCCTCTGTCCATATGAACCCTCTGTTCATATAGGGCCATTAAGCCTTGTTTTAGCTGTGGCCCCTTAGCTGCCCTTTACAGCCATCTTCAGTGAACAGTACATTCACACGAGTTTCAACCATATTTTAATTAAACCCATAACAAGGTTTAACCTAGCCCATAACACTGAGGTAGATATCTCCCTGCAGCCCTAACTTAGGTACCTAACACTGAGGGCGGGGGAGAGAGTGGCTGAGGACACATCCACATCTCCCATTGGCTAGCTTAGGCAGCTTCCCCACCTAGCATACTGGCTTTTGTGGATCATAGTTTAAGATGTCTATCTACCTGTTCATTGTATAGGGAGTCTAGGCATCTAACTCAGGTTTTGTGAATTCAAGTGTTCCAGCAATTTTTCTAGGCACCAAAATTTTAGGTGTTGCAACCCATAAATCCCTTTGTGAAGCTGGGCGTAAATAAATACTTAGTGAGGGCTTCAAGTTGCATTCCTTGGAGAATCTTTGTAAATCTGGTTCAGCATAGGCTAATGCATATTAGGTTCCAATTCGGCAAAGCATTTAAGCAAATGCTCAATTTTAAGCATTTAGTGAAAAGGGATCAACTTATACATGTTGAAGTACTCTGCTGGCATGGGGACTTATTTTGTTTCAGCAGTTTGAATCATAGATTACATTTTTAAAGGCATTACAAAGAATAGGTATAAAAGACAAAACAGAGATGAGGTATACCTGAATGGATATTTCTTCACCTAAGTGAACTACTTACCAAAAAAGGCAGAAGTGGTCTTGGGAAATAAGGCACCATTCTTTAAAGGCAGTCATTGAATTACATGTAGCTAATGTCAACAGAAAAAGTTAACATCACACTGAAGACTGCTTAAATAATTAATGGCATACAAACCAACCACTAAGAAGTTCACCTTTAAGACTGCCATAGTTCCCTAACTAAAACAGGGACATTGGATGGATTGGTAATGGGCCATAGAGCCTTTTCCTGGTGCCACAACAAACCCAGCTTGGGTCAATAATGACAAAAATATATTAGCCTCTGAGGGCTATTCAGGAGTTCCCATGAAGGTAGTTGTTGTTTTCAGCAGGCTAGTGTTCCTGTCAATAACCATGATCACAAGTGGCATCGGAGAAAGACTAGAGGCTGAATCCAAATGCAGATTGATCTAGCCTATTACCCAAAAGGTGGTTTCTTCCAGCTTAGGACTGAAGTGCAGCATGGGAAAGCTCATGTTGCTGCTGCCTGTCTGTTTGGCGCCTATTTTTATTATTATTGATACTACAGTAGCACTAAGGAGCCACAGTCATGGATCAAGATCAGTGTTCCTTGTAAGCTGGGCACTTGTGCGGCCGCTCAGGAGAGATTCAAATGGCACCCAGCTGATTATCAGTGTGCCCACAGCTAGGTTTTTTGTTTCTACTGGTGGTACACATTCGCACATGCCTCTGTGCACATAACAATTTATTCTGCACATGGATGGAAAGGATTAGATTGATCAGGAGGACTCCATTCTGCTAAGCATTTTACAAACTCAGCACAAAGAAACAGTTGCTTCTCCACCCTTGCTCTGAAGAGCTTACAATCAAAATAGGCACTTTGATAACACTTATACTAATTATAAGACAAGAGACAATGGATGAACTTTCAGTCTAACACTGCTCACAAACCCTAGATTCACACTTTTAAAAAATGAATAAAATAGAGCACAAAATATTAACCAAAAGCATGAGAATCTTGTAGTCAGTGTTGACGCTACTGGACAGCAGCACTTCATTGCCTCCCGGCTTGTTTCTGCTCTTAACCACTCTGTTTATATATTGTGTAATTTTTCAAAGCACTCCTCTGTTCCCTGGTATTGACTCAGTCCCAGGTATTCTCTCTGTATCGTGTCAAAATCAAACTTCTAGTTAAGTCCAACATGTCATCATGCAAAAGCTCTCCATAAAATAAACCATAAACCATAATGCCTTCTGGGTGCAGATGAATATTAGAAATTGACAAAAGTTGTAATTCATTTATAAAAACAGAAATAAAACATAGATCTAAGATGGAGCCCTGAAGAATTTTCCCTGTAGGGAGTATCTGAGAGTTGTGTTCATTTACTGAAACCAACTGTTGTTTTTTGTAGGGAGAAGTCATACTAAATTAGAACAGGAATACCCATGTCCAGAGGCTTTGAGTGTAACTGATGGCTTCAAGCAACCCACAGCATGAAAAGCCTTTGTGAGACCATAGAACATTGCACTAGAAATTTTGCCTTTGGCTTATTGCATCCTAAGCATTCCTCATCGAAATGATAATACAGTATTTCAGATCCTCATTGAAATGATAATACAGTATTTCAGTGAGTTGGCTGATTCCCCACATGCTAGACAAGCAGATTTCATCTGGGGAAACTAAATGTAAGCAAGTCTTTTTTACCACTGACAGATAATTACTTGTGGCATTAACTCAGTCAGTTCTCAACCTTAATATACATACATTACACTATAAAACTCCCATTAAAAACCAAACAATATTCAATGCAACGTTGAAGAACAAACATTAAAAACTAATGAAATGCCCAGCTAAAATTTTACACACGATTCTGATAAATAACTTACCATAACAGACATGTGCCCATCAACTGGAAATTTCTGTCTGGATATGTAGGCTGTGTGTTAGGGAATATCAGGAAGGGAAACAGGAGAAAACATGGGATGTTGTTGTATCTTGGAGGGGAATCAAGTAGGTAGCAGGAGTGACATATGTGGCAGATGGCATGGAGGAAGCACATATAGAGAAAGCTCCACTCCTCCGATGCATAAGACTTCCCTGTGCTGAGGCAATGGCTGCTTATGCTAAAGAAGCCTCCGCTCTCCTAGACAGGTTTTCTCCTGGGATGACAAATGCCTGCCCTTTTCTATGGGGGATTCTTCATCTCAGGGAAAACCTGTACAGCAGGAATGGAGCATCACTACCCTTAAGAAGAAGACTGCCCTGTCACAATGACAAATTTTTGTTCATTACTCCTATCACTTGCTACTGCTATCCCAAAAGACTGTGACAATGAACAGTGAAGATGGGGAGGCTGGGCAGGCTAGCTGGTCTGCCCCTTGGAGATGATTAAATGGAGAGGAAATGTCCACTCTCCTTCACTGAAACTACAAGGGCCATTTCCAATCAGCTACATTAACAACCCTGGAATGGTCCCAAAGAATTCCCAGAAATAGTCATAAAAGGGGGAGGCTTCTTTAGCATAAGTAGCCATTGCCTCAGCACATGGAAGTCCTATGCATTGGAGGAATAGAGCTTACCTGATACGTGCTCCATGCCATCTGTCATGGATGCTGCTTCCCCTACCTGCCTAGTGCCCCTCCAAGATCCACCACCATCTCATTCCTGTTAGACCACTCTGGATATTCCATAACACATCTCTTACAGCAATGCCTGTTGATTGGGCAACATTATTTCCTTGTCCCATTCCAAAGCTGCAGTTTCCTTCTAATTTGAGTCACTGTATTGATTTATCTTCCTTATCTTAAAGCTGCCTTACTCCAGACCCATCTCATCCCTAATGACTCTTTCTGTTTCATACAGTAGCTAAGAACTGGGACTGGGGGGAAAGAATAAATGAGTGAGTGGATGCATTCATTTGCTAATCTGTTATCATTAGATCAGAGATACAGGGAGAACCTCACTTCCTTGAAAATGCTAGGGGAGAAAATCAACTTACCGCAAGTGCTGGGGACGGAGCGAAAGGTCAAGGAAACAAAAATAGAAAATGCAAGCCTGGGAGTTGTGGAGGAAACATATAAGATCTGGCCGTATATCTATCATGACATGAGACGAAACTTGTTTTATGTGGAATCCTTGAAATTCCCCTCCCCACTTCCCCAGTACGTCTTCTAAGCTATGTTTTGAATCCTATTAAGCGGTTGTGGAATACAAAATGTGCCCATCAAGTGGAAGTATAATGCCAGAAATCTACAGCCAGTTAGCACTTAAAGGCTGATATATCTGAATTGTTAATGATGGACTTTTTTTAGAAACCAGATGTGTGCATGATTGCATATATCAAAGGTATGAGAAGCATAAGTAGAAACGCAAGTTAACAGAAGTGTCTTGGTTGATTCTATCAAGTATGGCACTTGATCCCTGCTTCAGCAAAACAAAGCAGTGTAGCTACTTCTCTTGCTTCCCTCACCTTTCCATTTTCCACAGGGACCCATTCCCCATGCATATTGTCTCTCGCCCCCTCTTCTTTGGTGGCTTCTATTGCTGTATCATTCTTTCTCCATCTAATATTTTTTCAACCCCTGCATCTCTACCTCCTTTTACCATATCTGCCTCCTGCCTACTCCCTCTTTTCTTAATGGGGACTTCACTTCAAGACGCCACTGTTTATATTAATGAATCCATAAAGTGTGTCATCTTCATCAGCCTTTTGAAGTCACCTTTCAGTGTTTCATATTTCTACTAGACAGGAGATTACAGGAAGGTAGCAGAGGCAGGAGATAGTAGGTTGGGGCTGAGAAAATAGATAATTGGACCTTGAAGTCCTCATTAAGGCAGAAAAGGAAGTAGATTGGTGTGTTCAGGGTTTTTTGTTTATTTGTTGTTGTTGTGAGGGTGCTTAAAGACATGCAGGGCATGGAAGGGAGAGAAGTAAATTCATATTTAGCTAGTGATATGTGCTCCACGGCCATTGCCTTTATGTGACACTAGAAGACTTACCTAGCATTACTTGGGTCCTTCAGAGCAGGGGGCTGGCAGTGCTGGGGGGCACAGGAGTCAGGGCAGGAGCTTGGGGGGCTAAGGACAGGAGCCTGGGGTGTGCATGGGGGTGCAAGAGTCAGAGTTAGGGGATGAGGAAGGGCTCAGGGCAGAGGCTGGGGGTGCAGGATTCAGGGAATGGGTTGGGAGGAGGGGGCTCAAGGGAGGGGGTAGAGGGCTTGGAGCAGGCAGTGGATGGCTGCCAGCTTCACCTTGGAGCTGGCCCAGGGCAGCGGGGCTGTGCACCCCTCTCACTGGCCTCTCCCTGGGTCTGGCCTGGGGCAGGGTGAGGGCATGCACCACACCAACTGGCTTTTCCCCTGGCCCAGCAGCAGTGGGGGCCATGCAGGCCTCCTACTGGTGCTCCCTGGGGCTGGCCCAGGCTAGCGGGGGCTGCACAGTGGCTAGCAGCTACTCCCTGGGATAGGCCAGGGTGGTGCAGGCCTTGCTGCCAGGTGCTTGCTGCCCCCCATGGTCATTCTAGAGTATAACTGTCCCTGCTATCACACCTTTCCCTTTCCGTTTGATACAAAACAATCGCATTCCAGGCACATCCTATTATCCTGCCACAACCAAACCCTGATCTTTCTTTAAGTTATGGTAAGAGGAAGCTGCATATCAAACTTGGTGGTCCTAGCTCTTACCATTTAGGAGGATTTCTTGAACAGACTCAAGGACGGACAGATAGACAGACAGATGCACATTTCTAAAATATACAGTAAGATATAGCTTAATCTGACTGCCTCCCCAGCTGCCAAGACCCTCCCTGATGAGCATACTTCATTCAAAAGTAAATGTTTTGGGTTTTGCTTTCCAACAGTCACCTTGAATGTGTGAGTTGTATTTCAGGCTCATGTTTTATTAGAAACCAGCAGGTGAGGCCCATCATTGACTGGGCAAAGTCATTCTGTATAGATTATACTTGTAGGAAAATCTAAGAAATTAAATATATGTAATAGAATTTTTTATTAATGTGCTTGCAAAAGGGAAGTAAAATACGTTTTAAATTTGTACGATTTCAACTTCAAATATTATTTATTTTACTGAATAATTACCATATATAGTAGATTTGAATCAGAAACTCATAAAGCTTCCATTACTCTTTCCGTAACTAATTTGGATTATTTTGTGATGTGTAACATTAAAATTTTTCTTTGCATTAAAATGACAGTTGAATAGGTGACTCAATTTTAATATTGTTAGCAAATATTTTTTATGAACTCTAATCATAATAGTTATGACTTTTTTCCAATGAAAAACAAAAATAATTATTTAAATATTTCACCCAGCATATTCTGATGTAAAAAGTAATGCATTCTGCTTATTAAGTGGCAATATTGTTTATGCAAAATTAGGTATCTGTAGGTAATTGCAAAGTATGACTTTATTTTGCAGAAACAAATCCACAAACAAACTCTTCAAATTATCTTATTAGATATTTAATAATATTTATCCTGCAAAATTATTTTCAGCCTGGGTCTAATGTAAAGCTTGCATAGCTTAGTAACTATTCCTTTTACCACTCCCAAAATAGTAAAAATTATTTTAAATTATGGTAAATTAGAACATAATCTCTCTATATACTTTACAAAGTTTTTCCATCGTGTCACTTTGCATCCCGCCTGCCTCCTCCCTCCCCCTTCCCCCAGCTTGAGCCCGACCTCGCTGCTTCCCCTCACCACTTGGAATTGCTATTTTAAATCAAGGCCCTACTCCCCTTCCTTCACTCCCACCCCATAGGGCTTTCAATACCGAGAAACGTGGCAAGTAGCCAGCAGACCCCAGATTGGGGCTGTGACAACCCAGGGGTAGGGGGGAGGGTGCAGTGCTCAGGACAGCAGCCCAGGGAGAAGCACTAGAAGCAGGACTCCCAACTGGGCTTATGTGCCAGCAGCAGGCTCTTTGGGGCTCCCCTGCCACCAGCCTCTTGGGGAGCCAGAATGCGGTGCCCAACCGCACAGGGTCCAGCTGCTGCCGGGGAGACTCACCCCCTCCACAGCGGCTGCACTCACTGCAGCTGCCAACGCATCCCCAAGCCGCCCGGGGGAGCTGCCACACCAACCTGTCTGCTCCTTCCCTTCCACTCCTGGCAGGTTGGCAGATGGGCGGCCCAGCACTGCGGGCTAGGCTGGGGCAATGAGTAGCACAGGTGGGACCACACCGGGGACAGGTTGGGACAGCAGCCCCCCGTGCTGCTGCGTTCCCCATCACAGCAAGCTGCAGGGCCCTGGAGCACCGCGTGCATACGGCACTACCTGTGCCTCACTGTACCCCAGCACTGTGGCTGGCAGAGGGTGGGTAGGGTTGGGGGGAGAGAAAGGGCCTGGGTTTGAGGGGGAGGGAGAAGGGACTCTGGCTTGTGGGGGTGGGGGAAGGAGAAGGACCCGGCTGGTGAGGTGGGGGGAGGAGGGAGAACAGGGGCCTGGGATGGCATGGCAGGAGAGGGGGAAAAGGGACCTGGGCTGGTGCGGTGGGGGAGGGAGAAGAGGCCCAGACTGGCAGTGGGAGAGGGAGAAGAGACTTGGGCTGGCACGGCCGTAGCCCAGCCCTCCCCGGTGTCCAGGGAGGAGTACTGGGGTTGCCTACCACCCACAAGAGGCGGGATGGCAAGTGCAGTGAGCAGGGGGACATAGACCCCTAGTTTCTTAAAATATCAGAATAGTAACTGATTCAAGAACTAACTAACTTTCTTTCTTTTAAATAAATACTACAGGCAAATATATTAAAGAGGGAAAGATATGAACTTTCTTAAATTAATATTCCAATGTATCTTTTTAAAAAACAGAATGTTCTGTATAAAGAAGATTGATATATTTAAACTATAAACAAATACATGTCATTTTAACATTTAGTTTTTAACTTAACTCTTTTAGTAGTGTGAATCTCTGAAAAAGCTGCACATTTTGACCCAGGCTTTCAAAGTCATTGGAGAGAAGAGAAATTGTACTTTAGTTTGAGGAAAATTTAAGTTTTATAACGATTTAAGGCCATTTTATGATATAATTGTTTTATATTATTAAGTTGTCTGGGTTTCTTTAATTCTCTGTCTAAAGTTCTTTAATTCTCTGGGGTGGGGGACCTAAGACCCAAGGGCCGGATGTGAATCCCAGCTTGCCTGGATCCAGCCCCCAAGACTCAGGGCTCCCCCCCAGCATTGGGGAGTCCACGCTGGCACTCCAGCCCCCCTGCCGCCGGGGCTGGAGCACACAAAATCTACTAGCCTGAGACCTCCTAGGCTCTGGTGTGCAAAGGGAATGTGGGGAGTGTCTCTCCTTCTCAGTCAGGGGGCACATCTGTCAGGGGGTTTGTTTGTTTGGTTTTTGCTTCTCACATGTGTGCGGCCTCCGACTGATTTTTCTGTGGGTCAGCAGCCCCTGATCCAAAAAAGGTCCCCACCCCACACTGGGGGCTTGAAACTATAAAGTGAAAGTGAATGAGAATTTTTCCATTGGCATGAATGGAAGCATTATCCAGTCTCTGTATATCAAGCATATGTGCCCTAGATAGCATTTTTATGCATTTTGAGGGAGAAAAAGAACGCACAAACTGAGAAGATGACTTTTAATGAGAACTCTTAAGCACTTATCCCCTGCCAAATATTAGACAGAGGCCGAAGGTCTGAGGCTCAACAGCACTGCAGAAGTGCAGGATTCTTCAGCTGGAAGCTTCCAAGGATGTGAAGAACTACCATCATATTCTGCTAAAATATCAACAAGATCAACAGAGAAACAATAGCAGAAAAAAATCAAAGCCCCCCATGCTTTTCCCATTGTCTAATATGGAAGCAGTCAGGGATCTTCTCGAAGCTTGAGAGGTGTACCAGTTACACATATGAATGGGACCTCCAACCTTTCATGGATGGTGAAGATATTCTGAGCCTACGCCTCAAGAGTATCAACTCATTCTTCCTGGAAGGCAAGTTACCTTTATAAAGTACACACCATTCAAAAAACATTCCAGTAATCAGGCTATCTATTATCCTGTTTCAAATTTTCTGGGCAAGGTTACAGGGAAGATTGTGGCAAGCCACCATCAGCATCTACAATCCACCATAATTCAGGTTTCCTCCCTCTTGGGATTCAGAATGAACATGACACTGTAGCCAGACATGAACCCCATCTTGTTTTCTCCCCCCAGAGAGCAAGAGAAAGGCAGTCAGCCTTTGATGCCCTGGGAACGCAGGTGTACTGCCTGTCCCTGACTCTACCATGAACAGAAACCAGACAGTAAATGGGCTAGCTGACGACCCGGGGCCTCCCGCCGCCCTGATGGCTAGTACCAGTAATTGACACGCCTGCACTGTCCCAGGAGAGGAATCTTCGCCCATCACATACCAGAGGTGCCCATTGTCTGCATTTTCCCAGGTGTGAATTATGCTTTGCACCCTTCGTGGGAAACTTGGCATTCAAAGCCATTTTTCCTAATTGGCCACTTGAGACCAGGAAGAAGCCTATGTGACTCAAGGGGTATAAAGAAGGGTTTAGTAGCCCACCCCATTTGAGCTCCAATCATCTACATCTGCTGGCAGGTATTGGTTGTCTCCCGAGGTCTGTGGGACGCCCAACCTCGCCCTACTTCTTCCCGAGGTATTGAGAGAAAGACGCTGGCCACGCCAAGTCTGGAACGCAGGGGTGAGAATATATACCTGCTAGGTGTCTATTTTGCATGCATTTAATAAGAGCTCAGAGAACCAAAAGGGTTTCATGGTACCTGTAAGTGACTTATTAGTGTAATTTCTGTCCTGTCCTTTGTAGTGGCTGTGTTATCTGTAACACAGTAGTAGCATTTAACAGCTAAGTTTACCCTGTAACAATAAAATAGTAACTGTTTAAGCTGTGACCTGACTCC
Organism: Pelochelys cantorii; assembly: GCA_032595735.1. Lineage (NCBI taxonomy): Eukaryota > Metazoa > Chordata > Testudines > Trionychidae > Pelochelys > Pelochelys cantorii. The sequence continues at coordinate 245,117,223 of CM064326.1, forward strand.
TTCAGTTGCTGTAACAGAACCAAGCACAATTTTAAAAAGAACTCCAGCCGGTCATAAGGGACAGATATAGGGAGAGCTTGAGCGTTGGATCGTGTCTCTTCCAGGGGATAGATCCGTCGGGGCATCTCTCAGCCTCCCCAGGCTGCCCGCTGCGAAGGGAGCGTGTATCCTAGCAGTCAAAATCTGAGGTGTAATAAGCTCTCCCTGTAAACTCTGGGGCGTCTGTCAGCCTGTTGGTAAAGACACGGACGTTAAACTCCTCGGGGCGCCCATCAGTCTCACCTAGACTGCCCACTGCGACGGGGCCTTGTGTCTCAGCAGTTGAAGACTCGGGTGTAACATACACACATGCACTGCCCTGACCACCGGCTGACAGACACACAAACGGTATTCTCCCCTGGAGGATGGATGGATGCAGAGTTATTTATTTTAGCTCCATATTATTGCATATAAAAGTGCCATGCATCTATATATATATTTTAGAATGCGTCTGTCTGTATGTCTGTCTGCAAGTCCATTTGTTCAAGGTCTTCTCTTAAACACTAAGAGCTAGGGTCATCAAATTTGGTATGCAACACCCTCTTTTCCTAACTTAAAGAAAGTTCAGGGTTGGTTGTGCCAGGACAACTGGAAGTCCTGGGAAAAGGGCTGTTTTCCATAACATGCAAAGGGAGGGGCAAAGGGAGGGGCTCCTGTTTAGCGGGATACGCTACTGAGGGTGACCACTGGGAGCAGCGACCCTACAGGAGAGAGCTATTCTGCAGAGTGTCCACTGGGGACAGCCCGCACCACCAAAGAAGTGGCCAGCAGAGCTGGAGCTCTGCTATATTGCCTGCCAGCACACCAAGTAAATAGCCCCCCTGCCCCAAACTCTTTCCCCGCCCCCCGCCGCTCCCAGCTTTTGGCTGAAGCACTGGGGAGCACAGAAAAAAGGCCCCTGGTGACCAGGGTGCCCGGGAGGAGAAAAAAGGCCCCTGGTAACCAAGGAGAAGGGGGGAAATTGACCCCTGGTGGCTGGGGAGAAGAAAGACCCCTGGTGGTTGTGGGGAGGGCAGTTGGGGGGAAACGCCTCTGGTGGCTGGGGACGAGAAAAGGCCCATACTGGATGGGACCCCAGCTCCTCTTTGAGTACCTGCTCACCCCACAACCCTCATTCTCACACCCCCAGTCTCCTGCACCACCCACATCTCCAAGGCCCCACCCTCAGTCCCGCAACCCCTACAGCGCCAGCCCCCTGCCCTGAAGGACATGGACAATGCCAGGTAAGTCTGTTAGTTTCTTAATATATTTTAGAAGGTTTATATGTGTGACGGGCTCCCCGGGGCCCGCACTGAGGCCGGGGGCAGCCCGGCCAGCTGACCACCAGAGGAGCGGCAGCCAGCAAAGCTGCGGAGATGCAGCCGGCGGGTTTTAGGACTGCGCCTCTGTCAGGCGGCCGCAGCGTATGGAAGTGGCGGCCCGCCACACAACCGCAACGCGCCCGAGTGGAGGGACCGTGGGAGGGCAGGGTGACGCCCCGTGACATCAGGCAGCGGGCCATTTAAATAGGGCTCAGAAGGGAGACGGGAGGGAGTGAGGATCGGAGCCCTCGTCGGGTCAGCCAGAGGGGCCCCCCTACAACCCAGCGGAGGAGGCCTCTGTGGTTCACGGGATGCAAAGACCACGACACGTCAGAGAAGGAAGAAGGCAAGCCGGTAAGACCCTGGGAGAACTCCAGAGAGCATGGGCAGCTGGAGGGGGTTAGGAAGCAGCCCGAGGCAGAGCGCTTTTGGTGCCCATGGGCTGACGAGCTTCGGAGTGGATCCCCATCAGCCGGGTAGGGGCAAACCACCCCCACCCTTAGGGCCCCGAGTTGGGAGCCGGTGGAGAGGGAGGGCCCGGGTCCCCCTAAACTCCCTCCTCCCTCGGTACGTGCGGCAAGTAGCAGCAGCGTGCCACCCTCTTGTTGGCCTCACAGGCTGTTACTGATGACCTTGGACCCATGTTGGACCCTTACTGGAGGGCCAAGGTCCCCCCCTGAATTACCCTTGTCCCTCACATACTGAATAGGTGGTGGGCTCGCAGGGCCTCGTCCTCGGGCGGGAGTGCGAAGGCTCGCACCCATAAAGCCGCCCCCTGGGGAAACTGACACAGGCGGGGGGCTCGCAGGGCCCTGCCCCAGGCGAGGGGCGGGTGCTCGGGCCCAAGAACCCGTCACGATATGTAATGATTTCATTGCAGTGAACAAACTAGTCCCACACATATTAAACATATGCTAATAATGTGTGGCGCAACCCCTCCATCTCTTGCTAAGCATCACTGAACTCCATTGGCCTTGTGTGAAGAAAATGACAGTGGGCTGATAAAAGTATTTAGATGCCTAAAGCTGTAGGCAGTTGTCTAGCGGGATTTTCAGAAGCACCTGGCGGCTTCTGAAAATTCAACCATGTACCTATTTGCATCTTCAGGTGCTTAAATACCCTAACAAATCTGGCCTTGTGTATTTAACTGAACTATTTTATTAGCATATATAAAATCTTTGGACGAATCATTCAGATAAGAAGTTGTGAAAGATCTATGTGATGAAATGTACCCCATACAGGCAGGCGTTTGCTTGTCATTTACTTGTGTGAGGGATAGGAGAAGTGTTGGCCAGCATTCGGTGACTAAAGGGTTAAACTCAGGTAGTTGGAGGGTGTTGGAAGGAAGCCAGGAGAGCCAATGGAAAAAGGTGTTGCTATTTGAATTGGAAGATACACCTACCTGCTGTTTTCTTTGTGTGAGTTTTAAACTAGGGGTGTGTCTAGACTACATGGCTCCGTCAACGGAGCCACGTAGATGAGCGTACTCGGCAAAGGGAAATGAAGTGGCGATTTAAATAATCGCCACTTCATTTACATCAAAATGGCCGCCGCGCTGTGCCGATCAGCTGATTGTCGACACAGTGTGGTAGTCTAGACAGGGATCAGCCGACCCCAGAACCCTTTGTCGTCAGATCCTGTAAGCCTCGTTTCACAAGGCATAAAGGATCTGAAGACAAAGGGTTCTGGGGTTGGCTGATCCCCGTCTAGACTACTGTGCGGTGCTGACAATCAGCTGATCGGCACAGCGCGGCAGCCATTTTGATGTAAATGAAGCGGTGATTATTTAAATCGCCACTTCATTTCCCTTTGCCGAGTACACTCATCTACATGGCTCCATCGACGGAGCCCTGTAGTCTAGACACACCCCAGGAGAATAAGATGAATTAAACCAGGCAGAACTACCATGCCTACGAAGAACACTGGGCATGGAAATGTACTTGACCTTGAAGCATGGATCCTAAGTAGACAGGGAAATGTATATTTAATCGTGATCAGGTTATTTTCTTTGTTTTGTTGTTTAGTTAAACTTCGCTGTGCCAAGTCCACATGCCTCCTCCCCACACTGTATTTTAAGATGCATCCCAGAGATAAAATTTCTCTGTGTTTTAATCTGTTCTTTTCTCATTTGCTCTGTAATATCTAGCAACCAAATGTGCTTCTCAAGCATATCTTTTTGTTTTATTAATAAAATCACTTTTTTAAAGGAGATTATTTGATTCCTCTGCCATGGAAGGTTATAGGAGGTCTGTGTTAGGGATGTTAAATTTAGATTAATTAACTTTCGAATAGTGGATGGGATTTCCATCGACTATTCGATTAGTCTATAAGGGTACCTCTGCCTTTGAACCGTAGCAAGAGCCCAGCAGGGCTTTCTTCTGAAATGTACTAGAGCCCTGTCGGGCTCTTGCTACAGTTCAAAAACAGAAGCCCTGCAGAGAGCATGGGGCCAGTGGGGGACTCCCTGCAGTGTCTAAGTCTTTGAAATGTACAAGAGTCCCATTAGGGCTCTTGTACATTTCAAAAGGAAGCCCTGCAGGGAGTGCGGGACCAGCGTGGGACTCCCCGCCGGCCCTGCACTCCCTGCAGCGCCTGTACATTTCAAAAGCCCTGCAGGGAATGCGGGGCCAGTGGGGACTCTCCGCTGACCCCATGCTCCCTGTGGCACCTGAGCCTTTGAAATGTACACGAGCCCTGCTGGGGCTCCTGTACATTTCAAAAGCAGAATTGCAGCAGAAGCAGTGTGAGTGGAAGCTGGTGCTGTTTCCTGCTGTGCCTCTACCTCCCCTCCCCCAGCGGAGATGATGCTGGGGGGGAACTGTCTTTTAAGCTGGCTCCACCCAGCACTGGCTCCTGTTCTTCCCCACCTTGCTGCTTCTCTCTGATAGAGGCAACAAGGGAGGGAACAACTAGGTGCATCACTAGTCGACTATCTGATAAGCTTACGCTTCTCAAATAGTCGACTAGTTGCTTATATCCCTAGTCTGTGTATGCATGCCTAAAACTGAGAGGTCAGCTGTCAGAGGCTGAAGTTTGTTTTCTCTTTTTATTCAAGCTCTCTTGTGTTAAAAGAGCTTGGGGCACCCCTCTGGAAGAGGTTCCAAGTGCTTCCTTCGGGGCTCAAGAAGAAAGGAGTTTTCACTTGGTGGTGGAAGCCCAGGAAATCGGTGACCTTGGGGAGTTTTTAAGCAGAAACCTGTAGAGACAAGGTATTTTTAAGGTCTCTTGTGGGCCCCCATATTCTGCACTTGGAGTGCCAGAGTGGAGAACAACTTTTTTCAAAATGCTCCCTTCTCTGAAAAAGAAATGGCAAACTAGACCTAGTTTAGATCTGACTGAGAAGCTTTTTCATACATTGGACAATAATTTCTTCTGAGCATTCTGTCAAGGTAATCTGATTTCTTTGTGGAAGGACAGCTGATGTTTTCAAATTTCCAAATTGGGCTAGATACTGTCAAGTAAACTGTGTTTTTACTGAATAAACATTTTTCTTTTAAATGTATATGTTAATTTGACCAATAATTGTTCTCATGGGCAATCTAAATTATTTATCTGCCCTTCAACTACCAGACCAACTTATTTTTCTGATCAGTATTTAACCCTTTTTTGACACCCCTCCCCCAATAATTGGTGCAAAAAATGTACACTTTCCTTGGAAAGGGGTAATTTAAAAAAATATTTTCAAATACAAATTAGTTGCTATAATACCAGCTAGACTATATGTACAACATCCTAGGATGGTTTAAGGGTTTGGCAATGAAAAAACAGAGCCCTTCACATCTTGGGCACTAATTTGACTTTGACTTATGGCTATCTGGTGCCCTCTGCAAAATGGAGAGGTGGTATCAATCCCTAGTGAACAGAATTTCATATCACCAAAAAGCACTTTGTTACATTTATCACTGATTAGCCTTCCTGACAGGTTAAGCAGATAAACTAAAGATGATGCAAGGCCATGAAATATGAATATATTTATCAATGGAGGTGGATCTTCTTCACTAAAGAGCAAGGAGGTATACAGTGTGAATGGTAGATTTCTGCCTCTGATCTTCTCAATCCATCATTTCTTACCAGCTTTGCGTTTTCTCTTTTATTTAAAAATAAAGCAAGCAAAACCAACAACAACAATAAAAATGCACCTCTATCATGTGTATTAGGTGGTAACTCTTGGCTCTAATCCTAGTTGTTTCCATTAAGGTTCATACTTGTGGCCCTTAATGTGTTACATGGTATAAATATTAATAATAACATAGTATGACTAACTTTCCCCATGTGAATGCAAACCTCCTAATAAAATCAAACGCACAACAACAAAGCAATATGGGATTATTAAAGGCAGTAGAAAAAGTACTAAAAAATTATAGATTGATGGTAGGCTACTGGTGCTGAAGTTAGATTTATATCCTGTTTGGAGAACAAAACATGGATTTATGAATAAAATTTGCACAGTAAGGCCAAATTCATCCTGGTGGTAAATTCTATTGAAGGAAAAAGAGTTATGCCAGGGATGAATTTCACCCAGTGACTTTTCCATTAACATCAGCTACCTAAAGAATGTGCCCAGATATGTACTTAATATTGCACTTCTTTTCATTTCCTTACAAGTTCAGGGAAATCTCCCTCAACACTCTAATCTTCATTGTCACATTTATTTCCTAATCTGTGTTTTGTTTACAGGCTTGTTTACAGATTCTTATGCCACATAGGGCATTGTTGACTATCATCTTTTCAACAGTATGTCTACAACAGGAATGTAATAGTATAGTCAATTAACCTATTAACCAATAAGAAAAAGTTTATAGGTTAATGTTATAGACTACACACATTTCCCCCTTCCCCAGCACCATTTCCAGTAAATTTTTTAGCAGGCTGGCCAGCAGCCCTGCTCAGTCCTGGCTTGCGACAGGTCCAGGACCAACCCCTGCTGTGACTCTGCATTTAAAGTATATTAGGACCTGGGTGGGCAGGCTACCCAGCTCAGTTCCGGCTAGTGCTGGTTCCGGGAGCTCAGACTCCCCCTAGACAGGGGCTGCTGCCACCCCATACTGTTGCCTCTTGCGGACCAGCTCCCGCCTGGCTCCCCCCAGAGGCAGCAGTGTGGAGTGGCAGGGGGCTCCTTAGAAATGAGGCTAGACCACACTGGCTGCCAGCCTCGCCCCCGGGAACTACAGAATAGTCGACTAACTGGTAAGTATTCATGAGATTGCTCAACTATTCAATTAACCGATATTTAACATTCCTAGTCAAGAACACAGATTTATTAGGCATAAAGTTACGAACTTGGCAGATAACTTAGTTTCTCTGTTTGGCTCTCATATATAGTGTTGGTTAGCAGACATTCATACTCTGGGCCACCTATGACACAAGAACTTGGGCTTCTATGCAGCGATGACACTGTGCTGCCCTAGTAGGAAGTGCTGCGTTGCTGTTTGTCAGATAATTTTTTAAACAAATCCCTTCTGCATGTCTCTGGTGGCTGCCCAGGTGGCCAGGGAGTCTCAGGTGGAAGCCCAGGCCTCAGAGCTGTCTGGAGACTGCCACATATGTTCCAGGTGACCATTTAAAGGGCTCAGGGCTCTGACCTCCACCGCTGCCACAGTAGCAGCAGCAGTCGCTGGGATGCCTGGGCCTCTTTGAATTGCTGGACCTGGGGCATGTGTCCCTGTTGCCCAACCCCCACCCCCCAGCAGGTCTGCCTTTAACAAAGCAGGATCTGATATTCCAGGCAGTTTGGGAGCTATTGCTAAGCTCATACACTAAATAGCTATAATACTTACTTCACATTTATAGTATGACCAGTACCTAACTCATTTCTAAGTGTTTACAAAGAACTAACTTGAGTGTTAAAGATGCCATATAAAACCAAAAGTTGTGGTATATATATTTTTTAGAGTATTTAGCATCCCAAAACTACATTAATAGAATGAGGAGGCTGCGTATCAGACGTCAGGAAATGCAAAAACTAAGAAGGCCTGTGCTATCTCAAAGGGTCACTGTCAACTTGGATCTGTTTAGTTGACTAATTTAAACTATTCCAGGTTGTGACAGAACATCCTTTAAATAGTTTCGCTTGATTTGTTTGTTTTGTTGTATTTTTGGTAACCCTTCAAAAATGTGGATGAGTTTTTTCTGTTGCTTTCTGAAGAATATGAGGATATTTTCAGCAAAAAGAGAGCAACTAAAACTTTGATCCTGCAAACACTTATATACATAAATTTTAGTCCGGCAAGAATTCTGCAATTATTGCATTTAGAGCCTTAGATTGCAGAATCCCCCCAGGACTGACAAAGAAAATTAAGCATGGGCATAAATGTTTGGCAGCTCAGGCAGTCAATAAACAAACTGAAAAAATTAGAGGTGTTTTGTTTTTAATTTCCCTCTGTTTTAATAATCTTAGGTGTTGAAATGTTATCTACTCGAGTTACAGTTATGTTTTAAAATTGATTTTTCAAGCTAAGGGTCCCTTTAGCGTATATTTGTAAAGATGTCTTGCGTACATGCTTACATAATGTTTCTCAAATGTTACATCATAGTTTTTAAATAAATGTAAATGGTTGTATCATCTTCAGTATTTTCCCATTATTGTATATTAATTTTTCATTGTCATAGTGTTCTGATATATTATTAACTTAAACTGGAAATCTTATTTCTCTTGGAAATGCACTTTAATAATATTGTCAGAACCCATGTATTATGCATTTTTCCTGTTGCAATGTGGGAAATAGTATGCTATGTAACTAGGACAGTACTGTAAGGGGATTAAAGATAATTTTGCTTTTGCAATCTTAATTTTGGACTCTTCTGCTCCTCAGTACCTAAATATGCATCCTTAGATCTCAGTCCTTCAACAGGAGCTGCATAGGCAGACCCTTATGCCTATGGTTTCTACAGTACAACCAAAGCCTTAAGGTTTTATAACATATTGTAGTTTTGTAGATAATATTTACCTATGAAAATATACAGAATTGTGATGGTCGGCTAATGTTCCCTCTATTTTTTTCCATCCATGTGTGGAATAAATTTTGTTATGTGCATCAAGGCATGTGCACATGTGCATCACCAATAGAAACACATACTGTTGGCTGTGGGAGCTCTGCTAATCGGCTGAATGGCATTTGAATCTCTCTTGGGTGGCCAGCCAAGCACACAGCTTACAGGGCACCCTGTTGTCGGCCTCCTGACATGTACATTTAGCTTTCTGACACCCTACTTTTTTGTATCTTCCTTTTGCCCACTAATTTCAGAATTGAAATCTTGGTTCCACTGGAATCACTGGCTAAACTCCCATTGACTCCAGTGGGGCCAGGATTTTACCAACTTGAGATATCTAGCGCCTCAGTATCCAATAGGGTTGCCAGATGGTTTCAACACAAATACCGGACACACTTGACATTACATCACAATCTACATTACATCTTATTTAGAAAATACCGGACATTTATATTTTCTCATTTATATTTTCTCAATTTGTTTCCTGAACAGAAAGCTCAAATACTGGACTGTCCACTTCAAAACCGGACACCTGGCAACCCTAGTATCTGACTTGAGACATCGAGGGCCTGAGTTTCCAAATGAAGCCAATGGAGGCTGCAGGATCTGAAATTCAGATCCTAAGCATTTCAGGTTAGGCAACCTAGAATCAGTAGATAAAGTTGAAAAATGTGGTCTAAATACTTCTGGGAAAGCACTCTCTTTACAAATGGCTTTTTTTAATGTAATATTTTCTTAAAACAAAGGGGTTTTTTTAAAGTTTGATTTTTTTTTAGTTGCTTCATGCTTTGTGCTACACTAGTTTAGAAGATAAGCAGCACATTCTGGTGTATTATTGTTGCTTTTGTACCCCTCTGCTCTTTGGAAGACTCTTCCTATAGTGGAGAGTCAGAGTTGAACTTTCTGAGGCCCCCTCTCCAAGTAGAGACCCTACTCTACTTCCTACCAAGGAGTTAATATTGTGCTTCCTGCTGTTGAGTGATTTGCTATTGGTATATTTTGGGATGTGTTTGAAAATAGCTCAGTGCTTTATACTACTACTACTTGCTAGGTTGGAAGAATGAGGTGTCAACAGGCTAACACTTTACTTATAGGGTTTCCAGCCCTGACTAGGGTAGATGACAATGGAGGATGGCTGAGTGGCTATGGGGCCACATCAGTGAAGTGGAATCAGTCTCTGGGGGTATGTCTACACTGCAGAGTTTTTCTGGAAAAACTACACTTACGTCCACACTGCAATTGCGTTTTTTCGATAGAAAAATCAAAAGAATGCAGGGGTTTTTCCAACAGTGGTAAACCTCTTTCTAGGAAGAAGAAGCCTTTTTCTGAAAGAACTCTTTCAGAAAATGCGTGTGTGGATGGGGAAGAGGGTTTTTTTGTTTTTTTTTTTCAAAAGAAGAGGCCTCCAGGAAAAAGCACAGGTGCCCCAGTGGCCACTTCATCCATAGTAATCACAACTTAAATACGAGATAGTGTTTTGAAAAAGCAGATCGCTTTTTCAATGCACTTTTGCTGTGTGGCCACTCTCTTTCAAAAGAAGTTTTTCTGGAAGATCTCTTCCGGAAAAGCTTGGTCCGAAAGAAGCCTGTAGTCTAGATGTAGCCTGAATGAAAGAAGGCAGGGCAAGGGTGAGAGAAGCTTGTGTGTGGGGATGCTATGGGATAAGAAGTCATGAGGGGGGCATCACTGTGTGAGCAAGGGAAGAGATGGGAGCGCCTTATGGGCACATTTACACTGCAGGGCAAAAGTCGAATTAAGGTACACAACTTAATCAAAGTCTAATGTTTAGCTTAAGTCAAAATAGCTTAGTTCAGCTTTTGGCACTGTCTACACAGCAGGAAGCTAAAGAAAGAACACTCTTCCTTCCACTTTCCTTACTCCTTGTAAAATGAGGGTTACAGGAGTTAGAGTAAAAAGTCCTCCAGCTTGCCGGTATTTTGAAATAATGGCTTGCACCGTAGACATGCAAAATAAAGTCAGTTATTCCGAAATAATGCTGTTGTGTAGACATACCCTATGAGAGGACAGAGCCACAGGGGCATTGGGTCAAGGAGACGTGCTAGGCCCTGGGAAGACTGTAGCTTGGTAAGACTACTAGGGGCAAAGAGGGGCTGGCTGGAAGGAGAGTCTATGGAGAGAGGGGAGTGAGGGAAAGGTTGTGAGGAGCAGGGATGTAGGGTACAGAAGGAAGGGGCTCTGGGGCAGGTGCTGTGCAGAGGGCAGCCTAGGGGGAAGCAAAGAGTGGAGTACAAGTGGAACTGTCTGAGGCTGGAAAGGAGTTTTGCGGACGCGAGTGAAAGGGGAGCAAGGGAGGGGCTTATAGGAAAGGGGCGGGGTTACATACCGCACCCTCTGGATGACGTTTAGTCGCGCCGTGACGTCAAGGTGTTTCCCCGTGACATCAGACGGCCCATGCGCAGTGACAGCGGCGACTGTATTGGGTGACGTCACGGGCCGGGGGGTGACGTGTGGCGGTGCGGGCCGCGAGGAGCTCTCCAGGCTGTGTGTCTGCCCCCCCCCTCCCACTACGGGTCGCGGCTGGGGGCGGCCCGGCAGCGGGGAAGCGACTTCCCCCTCCCCCCTTCCTCCAACGCTTCAACCCAAGATGGCGGCGCTGAGCAGCGGCAGTAGCTCAGAGGGGGCCTCGCTCTTCAACGGGGACATGGAGCCTGAGCCGCCGCCCGGAGCTGGGGCCTCGTACCCGGCGGGCAGCGGCGAGCCGGCCATCCCGGAGGAGGTGAGCCGCGGGCGGGGCGCGGGGCAGCTGCCGGGCGGGGTATATTGGGGGGAACCCCCCCCCCCGAGCCGCCGCTGCCTGGGGCTTCCCCGACCCCTGGGCGCTGTGCGGCCTGAGCTGCTGCCGCGGGGCCGGCGGTGCGTCCTGGCCCGCGCCCGAGCAGGGGCGGGGGAGACTCCCAGCTGTGTGGCTCGGGCTCGGGAGCGGGGCGTGCATGGCGGGGCCAGGGCAGCCCAGGGGCCCAGGTGAAGGGCGCGGGGGGGCAGCTCCCCTATGTGTGTGTGTGTGGGGGGGGGAGCGGTGTCTCCCGAGGCGGGGGAGGGCGCGGTTCAGGGGGTTCCCCCCCCCCCCCCGCCAGCAGGCTCAGCCCAGGCCGCTCTGATGCTGCGGCTTGGGAGGGGGCTGCTCAGCTGCCCCGCGCCGCGGTTGCCGCCGTTCCCCCCCCCCCCCCCCCGGCAACAGCGCCTGGCTCCCGGGGGTTAAGGCAGGGCCCCGGCGCGCACGCTCCTCCTGCTCAACAAGTGCAGGCGGCGCAGGTGGCTCCGGCACCCTGCCTGGCCGGGCCGTGGGGGGGAAGGGGAGGAGGTTGCGGGAGGCGCTGCACGAGCAGCAGCGGGACAGCGTCGGGCCGCCTCGGCAAGATTCCTGCTCGTTATGCGGGGCTCCGGGCCGCCCTTTGCCCAGAGAGATGGCGAAGCCTGTGCGCCCCTCGCTTGGATGCAGGGCAGCTAGTGGTAACAGGTGCAGCGTCAAGCCGGGGTTGTCTGTGGGTCAGAGGTGAAAGTTAGGGGTCTGCGGGCATCTCTTCCCCATCACGGCTCCCCTGTGGTGTCCAGCTGATAGAGTCTAGTACGTTTTTGCAATCTCCTTATTTTTGTGTCTGAGGATCTCAAAGCCCTTGTTGGAGATTGACCAATATCCGTGGGCCACTCAAGTGTGCGTGGGGGTTTGTGCTGTGTATTGCTACAGCAGCATGAAGTAGGGGGCAAGAGAACTCCTGTGGATTGGGCACCTGGTTGAGGTTCAGGTTACCTGGCCTCTACTTTGAATCTATCACAGACATGGTGGGACTTGTGGGCACATCTCTTAGTTCTAGCCAGTGTTTTTCCTGATCTGTAAAAGCGAGCAATACCTCTCTTACTGGGGTGTTGAGCTTTAAATCACTGTTTGCAAAATGAGTTCAGCACTGGATATGCAAAATATTTTGAGGTTTGGGAAGATCTAGGCATAAAGGCAAAGTGACTTGGCCAGTGTTGAATAGGAAATTGATTTTAGAACTTGGCTTCGAACCCCGAAACCCTGACTCCTGGTATCTTGCATCAGTTGCTGAGTGTAAAACTTTCAGAAACACATTAGTGTTTTGTGAGTCTGGGCACGCAATTGCCATGGGTCATTAGACTCTACTTCTAGGCCCTCTACTTTCAGCTACCTCTTTTGCTAAACATTGCCATATTGCTGCCTCACCTGGAAAAGTGCTTTCATATTTACTTACTCTAGCATACTCTTAACCTAGTGAGGGGCAACCTAGGCTAGTGAGTGGGCTGCATGAGTGGCCCTTCTTCATCTCAGTGGTCGGCAAGATTGTTGTAACCAAGATGGTTTCCTAGGATAGGGAAGATTTGCTAACCGCTTGAGTAAGAGGTGGAACATTTCTTGTCTGGCACCCTAAAGACTTGACCAGTTCTGAACCAGAGAATTTTCCAGACCATGGGAAGTGAAGATTGTCTAGCAGCACTACCAGCACTTCCACTGCTTACTGGGCTGTTAGAAGATATTTGGAGCTAAATAACAGCACCGAACACTGAGTGTCAGGATTGGTGGCTGTAAACAAACTTTATAGTACCACGGGAAACTTGGCCATGCCCATGAAAAGTGGATTTGCAGCTAACTAAAATCATTCTGGATGACGGATGTTTCTGGACTAGAGAATGCCAGACTAGAGAAGTTCGACCTGTACCTATAATTTGTGGGGTATGCCGACTGAACGGTAGCAGCACTTTGGGTTCAGAGGGAGAGTGTGGCTCCTCGCAATTTTGTGTGTATTCAGCATGCACCTCACTTTTTGTACCTGTGCTTAAAGTGCGTGTCATTTTTGTAATATCAGTGGAGGAGAAAAAAATTTTTTTGGAGGAAACCCACAGAATCTGCCAACCCTGTGCCTGGGAAATGGTAAACAAAATGTCTCAGGGGCCACACATAGAACCCCAATAGGCCGTATGTCCACTACTGCTTTAACCAAAGGTTTCTGTATTTCACAAATGCAAATGAATTATGCATCGCACAGGTCATGGGAAATATATTTTTGGGGACACTTTACAGATGGGAAAACTGAGATGGGAAATGAGTTCATGGCAGAGTTGGATTTAAACACCTGATCCTACACTCACACTTCTGATATGTTAGTCAGATAATTCTTCTTTTCTGTAAGTAGTAATCATCATTTGTTTCTAACTTTGTAGTTCTTGTAGCATTACTTCCATAGTAAGTAATGTCAGATGATAGTAATGTCAGCAATCAAAATTTTGCTAATACATAGTTAAAACAGATTTATATTCCTGATACAGAAATTAAATTTAAACTTTAAAGATTTAATTTTTGTAACATCAGAGTGTGTGCTCTCTCTATTTTACACAACATGTAGGAAGAGAAAGTAGGGTATATCAGGGATGGAAAATCCTGTTTAATAGGCTAACTGGTTAAACATTGTTTAACTGGTTAATTGAATAAAGGGGGTGCTGGCGGGGAGGGGGGCCCACTCCAGTCCCACTGGGCTGGAACAGCCCTCTGCCCGCCGAGGACAGGCCAGAGCCACCCTCCCAGAGTAGACCCTGCCTGCGGGGTGCTCGGGCTCACTGTGGAAAGAGGCTGCCTCCACTGGTTAATGGTTAACCGGAACCAGTAAGCATAATCTGTTCAGGGTGATGCTTACCAGTTAACCATCTAACTGGTTAACCTTTCACATCCCTCATGTGTATGTAGCTGGCAGGTATCCTATTTTGTTACTGGGAAGTAGCTGCTGCTCTTGAACCAAAGACGTGTCTTGTAATTAATTATATTATACATGGAATGTGTTTGACTGCAAATGTAAATATTTTGTCAAAAGCATCTCACAAAACTTTGTGCTCGGGCAGCAAAATGGCAGATGAATTTTAATGTTGATAAATGCGAAGTAATGCACATTGGAAGAAATAATCCCAACTATACATACCAAATGTTGGAGGTTAATTTAGTTATAACCACTCTAGAGAGCGCTTAGAGTCATTGTGGATAGTTCTCTGAAAACATCCACTCAATGAGTAGTGGCAGTCAAAAAAGCAAACAGTGTTAGGAATAATTAAGAAAGGAAAAGAGAATAAGACACAAAATATCTTATTAACCCTCTCTAAATCCACGGTACGCCCAAATCTTGAATACTGCATATAGATGTGGTTGCCGCATTTCAAAAAAGATATATTGGCATTGGAAAAGGTTCAAAAAAGGGCAACACAAATGATTAGGGGTTTGGAATGGGTCCCATATGAAGAAAGATTAAAAAGACTGGGACTTTTCAGTTTAGTAAAGAGGAGACTAAGGGGATATGATAGAGGTCTATAAAATCATGACAGGTATGGAGAAAGTGAATAAGGAAAAGTTATTTACTTGTTCCCATAACATAAGAACTAAGGGTCACCAAATGAAATTAATAGGTAACAGGTTTAAAAAAAACAAAAGGAGGTATTTCTTCATGCAGCACACAGTCAGCCTGTGGAACTCCTTGCCAGAGGATATTGTGAAGACTAGGACTTGAGAGTACAAAAAAGAACTGGATAAATTCATGGAGGTTAGGTCCATCAATACTTATTAGCCAGAATGGGTAGGAATGCTGTCCTTAGCCTCTGTTTGTCAGAGGCTGGATATGGATGACAGGAGAAGGATCACCTGATGATTACCTGTTCATTCCCTTTGGGGCATGATTACCTGTTCATTCCCTTTGGCCACTATCGGAAGACTGGATACTGAGCTAGATGGACCTTTGGTCTGACCCAGTATGGCCGTTCTTATGAATACAATTCTTAATTCAGCCCTGACATTCAGTTGCAAAAATGTATTTTGATGGGCTGCACTTGACAATATTCAGTTCACGCATATTTTGAGGAGGTCCTGTTGACGGGCACTCCACCCTGTTGCTGGAGTGGCCTCCTTTCCTCCCCTTAATTAGTTAACCAGCTAAACATTGTTTAACTGGTTAACAAATTAAATAGGATTTTACATCAATACTTCTAAGAGGAGGTAAGAGGAATGATTTAAAGTGGGGAACCAGTCCTCTGACTGAGTCTTGCCTTTTCCATTTCTTCATCTCTGGGGCCTGAGCATTCGTTTCTGTTCCCAGTGGCATGGACTTGAGCTGTCTACTCTTGAGTGAGCTTCTGGGATGTTAGGAATTCAGGCTGGTTAACCTTAGGATGGCTTCTCAAGAGCACAGGCTCATCCAGGTAGTTTGCAGGATGACTGGAAGTGTTGAGCAGTAGGGATATAAAAGGTTAACCAGTTACCTGGTAAGCATTAGGCTTACTGGAATGCTTACCAGTTATCGATTGGCTGACTGTGCCAGGCTGGAGCAGCCCAGGCTGAGTCTGTCTGTCCATGTGGGGTAGCGGGCAGGGTCACACCTGCTTCAGGCCCCCAGCCCTGGCTGTGCCAGAGTGGCCTGTGTAGGCTGGCAGGACTTTGGCTACATTGGAGCAGGCTGGTGGGACCTGCCTGACAATGGTTAAATGTTATAATTTTATCTGTTTAACTGTTTAACTATTTTAATGATTATTTACATCCCTATTGAGCAGCTGGGAGAAGAGGCTACATCCTTGTCATTCGGGAGTATTTCCAGAAATATTCAATCATTCTATTCAGATTCTGTTCTTGAATGATCTATTTTGAACTTTCTCTTCTGAAAGAAGTCCCAGCAGAGGCACTCAGACTCCTTATGCTACTTTAATGGCAGGGGAAAAATAAACTCTCTTTTGGGAACTTGTTGTTTTTAGTTTTGGAATTATTTTTATTTTTTAAAATTCCAAACTACGATTTTATCCTGACTCCAAACAGCGTTCCCCACAAACTTTGTTTTGCTGGAAATGTTGAAGGTTTTTGCTTTCATTCTCTTTTAGTACATTCCCTTCTCTCCCCCCACCTCCCCAACTTGCATTATTTCCCACAAAACCAAAACTCCAGTTTCCACCCAACCCCAGTGAAAAGCCACCTTTAACTGGGTCATTCTTCAGTTCATGCTACTTTAGTCTGGAAATTTTTTTTTCTTTTGAAGTATTTTCCTGCCAAGTGTAACTTTATATAACAGATGCTTTGGGATTGAATTAATTTTCTGATGAAAGTTAATGCAATATGCATTCCCAATGGAAGTACTCTACTATGATGATGCCATTCATTGTATTTTCCTCATTGCAAGACACAAGATGCTAGTATTGAAATTGTCCATGCATCAACTTTCATGCTTTTTGTTGAAAGCTGAATCTTAGAAATCACTGTCTTTTGGCTTGAAAAAAATGATTATAGTCAGTTACAGGTTCTTGATGAGGTATTTGTGTGACATTTCCCCTGGCAAAATGAAATATAGGAGATATTTGATACCCTTAATCATAAAAGCACTATATTTTTTTTCTCCAAAGTATCCTACAGCAAGCAATGTAATGATTAATACACCAAAAAGTATTTACCATCAAAATATGTTGTATAGCTCAGTTGTCAGTTAATTTTTAAAACAAGAATTCTATTATGTAGAGGGATATACACAATATTTTGCAGAAATCGTTGTTTAAGTATAAAGCATACTGAAGCTTCTGAAATGTTAAGGGAGATTGAAATGGTTAAAGTTGCTGAAAATTTGCAACTTTATTTTTAAAACAGTGTTTCAACTGGTGCATCAAAGTGTTGACTGCCATTGAGCACAGAGTCGGAATTTTTTTATATACAAATGTTGTCTGTGACTTTATTCAATGTAAAATGTTCTTCTTCTTTGACAAATTGAGACATTTCACAAATTAGAATAAAAAAAATTTCCCTTTGCTCTAATAATCAGTTTGAATGGTAATGCAAAATCAGCCTTAAGTGTAATAAACACTTGAGTAATTTTGTCCAGTGTTTACGCTGGTTCTGCTATATTTAATTATAACAACTTTTATAACTTTTGTAGAAAATAGGAAGGGTCATCATTGTATTGCATACATTTCTAACACAGTTCTAAATACGAAAATCATGTTTTTAAACTAGTTAAATGCAGAGACTTTTTATTTTAATTTATATATACATAGTGTTGGCTAGAACATTTTGACATGAAGTAGCTTTCAATGTTAATGCTTCTAAGTGGATAGAGATCAAGAGGTTAACTTTTTTTGGTAGACTCCTTCCAGCTATCTAGGAAAAGTAACTAGGTCCAATAGAAAAGGTTCATGATTCAATGTGAAAAGGCATGATTTAGAATTTGTGTGCCCTCCTCCCAATTCATTTGACAGCTATTTGGGCTTTCCCAGAGCTATACTCAGATTTTGACTCTGAAAGATTGCTCTCTATGTGCCTGGCAGCTGCTGAATAGAGCAGGCCTCTTCTTCCTGGTTATACTGCTTCTGTTATCATAATAGTACTAGAGCAGTAGAACTGAAAGGAAAGAGAAAGGGGGGGGGGGGGGAAAGCAGCTCAAAATAGTAGGTGCTGGATGCAAAGTAGAAAACATCCTTGCAGGGAGGGAGAAAGTCATTCATCATAGAGAAGAAATGGGGAAACTTCTGGTAGTGTAGAGGTAACCAGATGAGACTACCTTGTTAGCTGGAGATTCCTTTCGCAACTATCCTATGTAGGTATTTGATGCCCTTAGCTTAGAAGATGGATATTGAGTCTTAAGTTCCTCCATGAGGTGGTTGTCCATGGGCAGCATTTTCAAAAAGTACCTAAATGACTTAGAAGTGAAAGTTGCTTTGAAAGCCAGTGAGAATTGATTCCTACATCACTTTTCAAAAGCATTTCATTCACTGACCCTATCAAGAGCTGAGTGGAGATTACCAGTATGGCTGGAGTCCATACTGAGCTAGAGTGGCTTTCTCATGCTCACTGCTTACTAACTACCTTACCCATTACAAAGATAGCTTCCCCAATTATCACCCCTAATATCATTATCTCATAGACACTAACCTCCCCCCCTCATACCTCCCTCTGTTCTAAAATCTGATTTGTCAGTTTTATATGTGTTCACTTTTTTTTGATTGTATCCCTTTGGTATATATGGTCATGCCAATTTTCTTCCACAATTTGATCTGAGGAAGTGGGTCTGGCCCACGAAAACTCATCACCTAATAAACCATCTTGTTAGTCTCTAAGGTGCTGCATAGTCCTGTCTTTTGCTTACTGTTAGGATCCCTAAAGCCCTATTTAACACTGGTAGTAAGTTTTTGTGCATCTTCTAGTCAGCATATTTCTTATGTACCGTATTTATAAGATCAAATGCCCATGTTGGATGTCAATGTAGTGATTAAACATTAGTATAACAATTTCCTTTGCAGCCACTTGACATGTGAACAGGCTTATTAATGAAGGTTCTCCTTTTGGTATTGGTGACTTCAGCTTGTGTCTTGAGCCAGCTTTAGGGCCCTGTCAACAGATGTACTAGCCAAGTCCTTTAAAGAAAGGTGGTTTGCACTCATCCTAAATATCTTCCAAAAGTAGTACTGGGATTCCACCTTAACTATTCTTCCAACTTTCTTTTGCAATGCACATCCACACTTGCAGGATATTATTCCATCAGTTTATCAAGTAAAATCCCTTACTCTCATCTGGCACAGATTAGATGATAGAGAAAGCTTTCTGATGTGTACATTGCATAGCTCCCTCATTGCTGCTTCTTGGCAAGCACACAACTTATGGTCAAAGTTCAGAGAAAAAGTTGGTCTTTACAGCTATCTTCCACTGAGTACATACATAATATTTGGAAGGCTGCCACTGAGTTCTGTACATCTTTATTCAAACTTACTTCTTGAACTTGACCTCCTGGCAAGAATCAAAATTCATCCTTTGTTCTCCAAACTTATACAGTAAAACTCCAATTGTCTGGCATCCAGTGGTCTGGTACTCCTGATAGTCCAGCACTAACTGGAACCCGGAAGTGCTCCGGCCAGCCGGACAATTGGAGCTGCTCTGCCCCGGCTTCCCCAAGTCCGCCGCTGCTAAAACTGACCAGCGGCTGACTTTGGGAAGTGGGGGGCAGAGCAGCTGGAGTGCTGCTGGGTTGGTCCCACAGCACTGCTCAGGTGAGGGGCGGCGCTACGGGACCAACCCAGCAGCACCCCAGCTGCTCTGCCCCCGGCTTCCCCAAGTCAGCTGCTGGTCAGTTTTAGCAGTGGCGGACTTGGGGAAGCCAGGGGCAGAGCAGCTGGGGTGCTGCCGGGTTGGTCCTGCAGCGCTGCCCTCTCCCACGCTGTGCAGTTCCCCGCCAACCTCCCACCCCAGACCCCTCATAGCCTCCCTTCCGGTACTCTGGCATATCTGATAATCCGGCACCCCCTGGGTCCTAAAGGTGCCGGATTATCGGAAGTTTACTGTACTGAGCTAGAAGCTACCCAGCCATTTTTCACCTTGTTTTTATTTTCATGATGTCCTCATCCTTAATAGCTACTGCTGAATAATTGAAATATCTCTTTAAAAATGAGTTGGTTGTGTTTCAAACTTCTAACACGTGTTGCAGAAAAAATTTCTCTTTACTTACTTTATAGTATAAATAGAAGATTTACCTGCATTGCTCAGGTCCAGAACTGAAATAATTTTTATTTTTCTTCATTTAAATCAGGGTGGCGAACCTTTTTTGGGATGGCAGCAGCTGACCCACAGAAAAATTAGTCGGGGGGCCACGCAAAAGCGAGAATCAAAAGGGGGGGGGGGAGAGACACTCAGTGGTGTGGCCATGGCCCCTGACTGAGGAGTAATTCACTCCCCACATTCCCCTTGCACACCAGAGGCTAGGGGCACCCAGGCTAGTAGATTTTGTGTGCTCTAGTCCTATGCGGGAGGGAAGGGGGAGACTGGAGCACCAGCATGGGCTTCCCAGTGCTGGGGCGGGGGTGGAGGGGTGGCTGAGTCTTGGGGGTTGGATCTGGGCAAGCTGGGGGTCACATCCAGCCCCTGGGCCTGAGATTCCCCATCCTTGATTTAAATCATTGTTCAGGAGTAGGGCTGGGGACGAGGGGTTCAGTATGCAGGCTGCCCCGGGGAGAGAGGACAGACCCAGCCCCCTCTCACTGAAGCAGCTTGGGGCCAGGTGAGAAGCATCTGACCATTGCCACTGCAGCTGCACTGACACAGCTGGGGGAGAGGTACATGTCTCTGGTTGGGGGATAGACAGACAAAAAGATAAACTCTCAGAAATATATAGTAGCTAGCTGACCCTTCTGGCCCAGTAGTGTTATAACTACCCTCTTTCCCGTCTCTGGCCCCTAGCTTCCCTCTGGTCATTATACTGTATAATTCCCTCTTACCAGACCCCATCATTTTCCATTTTATGAGAAACAATTGAATTCCAGGTTAGAGATGTGAAGGTTAATCGGTAAGCATCATCCTTAGTAGGTGATGCTTACTAGTTCCAGTTAACCAGTATCTGGTGGGGGCAAGCCTGTCTCAGACTGGGGGCTTGCCACAGACAGGAGCTCTGCTTATCACTGGTCTCTTAAGTAATAGTATCTATTTTGAGTAGTGATATTTTTATAAATGGTACCTTCAGAGAACAGAAGTGTTTTTTTTTTTTTCCTCTAGCTTGTTGAAGTTAAATCTTCCTCAGTTTTCACCACGTTAGATTTATAGCAAATTTTAAGAAAAATAAAAGTCTCTCTCTTCTGGAGACACAAGTCTATTGGTCCGACAAGTGAAAAAATTCTGATTTCTGGATTTAGGTACCTTGTTTTCTTGTAAGTGAGCTTACTATTGTATTGATTAAGCTTCAATAACTGAAGATTGCATAGTGGTGACTTACAGTGCAAGTTAGCAGTCATAGTTCTTAGTTTATTCAGAATCATCTCATATTAACAGTGGTTGTTGTTGGCTCGTTAAAGATGTTGTAATGAGTATGAATAGCAACTTGAGTTATTTCACAATGTGCTGTCCTACATCCTGCAACTCGTCTGCTTGTGCACTCAAACTATGAGCAAACACTATTGATTTCAGTAGGAAACACTTGCAAACTAAGGCAGTACAGAGCTCCAAATGTACAATGTATTTAAGATCAGGTAATTTAAATATTGTGATGGTAGGTACATTAGATATCTTGATCATGTGATTACAGTAGTTGTCAAACATTGTGATCAACTGACATTTGTTTGCTGTAGTGTCGTCATAGCAACTTGGATTGATTAATAAAATCCTGAAACTTTAAGCATTATATAGATTAGTTTTCTCTTAATCAGATTTGTTTTTCACTGTATCATATGTAATCTTGGACACATCACTACACCTCTTTGCTTCCGTTTCCCCATCTGTAAAATGGAGATAGATACTACTTTTTAAAGTGTTTCAAAGTTCTGGAAAAAATTATTCATTTGGGTCTGGTTTACATTCTACAGTCAATGCAGTAAAATATGCAGTAAAATATGGAGGAGTCTAATTTCTTTTCAGCCTTAAAGATGAACTTAGTTTTTAGCTACTAAGACGTAAGTTCATAGTTTTTAATTGTTTAAAACCTGTCCCAGGCTTATCCCTCTTATAAAAATATATTTTTATATTTTAGGTGTGGAATATCAAACAGATGATTAAATTAACACAAGAACACATAGAGGCACTCCTGGATAAGTTTGGAGGAGAGCATAACCCACCATCAATATACTTGGAGGTAAGCTTTGGGTAAACTTGATTTTTGTGTTAATGTAATATGCCATATATTTTTCAGGTATAATTTAACTGTCCATTAAGAATCTAATAGTAATACTTGCAATAGAGAACTATTTCCTTCTTGACTATATTAAAAACAAATTGTGCTTCTAGCACTTTAAGATGAAAAAGAGGTATTCGAGACGGGATGGTCAAGGTCCGGCCCACCAAGCCTTTTGTTCCGGCCTGCATCCACCCCTGCAGTAGGGAGCAGCACTGATAAAAGTGGCTAGCTGCTCTGTATTTGATCTTGCTAAAGGGAGAAGGGCGGGGAGAGAGGCTTCAGTGTGCTGCCCCCATGCTCTCCCCAGCAAAATCTCTCAGTTTCTATTGGCTGGAAACCAGCCAGTGGGAGCTGAGAGATTTTGCTGGGGGTGGGGGCGGTGCAGCATAACTTCTCAGATCCTATTAGCTGATTCCTGACCAGTAGGAGCTAAGTGATATTGCTTGGGGGTGGGGGCAGCATGTGAATTGAATCCTCTCTCTCCTTCCCTCCCACCTTCCAAGAGCCACATGCACAGCTAGCGAGTGGTCTGGGGCTACTGGGGAGGAAGCCTGCCTGAGAGTGCTGCTGGCAGGAGGTGCTTAGGTAAGCACTTCCTGGCCAGAGGCTGTCTCTGGCACTCCAGCCACTTCCAACTCCCTCCCAGACCCTGTACACCACCTGAGCCCTCACCCAGGCCGGAATTCGTCTCCTGTATCCATATCCCCTCTTGGACCCTGCACCCCAATTCCCCTGCCCCAGGTCACAACCAAACCCTTTGTACCCTCCTTCAGTCTGCCCCTGGTCACAACCCTCCTGTCCCCCCCCCCCCCCGATTTTTCCACCCCTTCTTACACTGCTCCCCCAGGTCAGAATTCTCTCCTGAACCCCAATCCCTTGCCCTAGATCACAGCTCCCTCCTTCATCCAAGGTCCCTCTCAGACCTCACTCCCTCTCCTGCACCCCAGTCTGCTACCACAAGCACCCTTCTGTACCCAACATCCGTCCCAAACCCTATAGCCTCTCTATAGAAAAATGTGGGCCTTGACCACTTACCAAAATCTTGGCGTGCCCCTCCCCCATCAGAAATTATTGCCCACCCCCATATTATAGTGAGTCATGACAAGCTATGGGTCCCTGGTGGGTAATGTGTGTACCATTGAGGGGAAAGACAAAAAACTACTAAAGTAGATGTGCTGTTACAACTAGTGTAAAACATAGACTCTGTAACAACAACTTTATGTTCTGTATTCAAAATGTGTGGATGTGTATATATCACTACTCTAAAGACTTTAAGAGCCACTCAGTTTAGTTTTAAACTTAAAGCATTCCTTACAGACTCGAGTAGGATCATAAAATTGTTAGGATTGGAATGGACCTGTTTAATCCATGACACTGCTTTCTGAATGTTTGTAATATTTTTAGACCACATTTAAATTGAAAGATAGTACCAAAATAGTTGAAGCTAGGTTTCTTGCTATTTCATAAGTACATCTCCATAGGCCTTCACTCTTAAAGATGAATGGGCACAGAGCCATTTGAAGCCATACTAAAAGGCCTCGTATATTAGCTGCATCTGTATAAAAAGAGGGGTACTGGTACTACACATTCAGTTTTTGGCCTTTAGATAGGTATTAACAGGGCTCAACAAATACACTTGCCCTTGGCGAGTAGATTTTACCAGCTGGCGAATGCAGGGGCGGACTGGCCTGGTGGGCTGTTGACGGGCTGGCCGAAGCCCGCACTATGGGCGGCGTGGCCCCATCCGATCCGCCGGCCGGCGGAGGAGCAGAGCGCCACCGGGAAGGGGGAAGTGAGGCGATTCTTGCTGCCGGGCTGCCTGCGTGCAGCTCCGGTGCGAGCCAGAGGGCAGGACGCTGGCGTGATGTGGCCCCGCCGATTTTAAAGGGCTGCGGCAGCTCGGCTCTGGCCGCATGTCCCTTGGAGCTGGCTGTGACGCGTGGCATGGCCAGACCCTTCCCCGCCCTGCCGGCTCCAGTCCTGCCATGGCCCCAGCCCCCTCGCCGGCGAGAGACCCCTTTGTCTCCATGCCGCCCATTCCCCACGCTGACCCTGCACCCCAGACCCCCTGCTCTCCCTCTTCCCTGCAACTCTCTGGCTCTGCACTGCCCTTGCACCCTGCTTCCCCGATCCCTGCCCCCCCCAGCTCTGTGCTGCCCGTTCCTTGCACTGCCCCTAGACCCCGATCCCTCTGCTCTTCCTGTTCCCCGTGTCCCATTCCCCATGCCTCCACTGCACCCCGCACCCTGCTCCCCCTGATCCCTGCATCCCTCTGGGTCTGTGCCTCCCGATCTCCACGCCACCCCTGTAGCCCCCCCCCACACTGTTCTCTGCACCCCTCTGGCCCTGTGGGTTGGGAGTGAGGGGTGCTTGTCCATAGGGAGGGGCTGGACAGGGCAGGGAAAAGGCTGCTGTGACCCAGCCACGAGTGAAAGGGGGAGTTCACTTGAAGCGCCTTTGCCTTTATGGAAAAAAAGAATGAAAATGCTATTTGCTATTTATAGGGCTAAAATGCTGAGACAAAAAATGAAAAACAAAAAAACCCATTGCAAAGTGCAAATGTGTAAAAGACAACAAAAAAAGGGGGGGAGGCGGCCAAAAAATGTTTTGCTTTGAGCTGGCCCTGGGGGAGGGGAAGGGGCTGGGCTGGGCTTTGGGGAGGGGAGAGGAAAAATATGGGGAAGGGCCTTGTGCTGAGGGGAGGGGAAGAGGTCAGGAGAAGACGACGACGAAAGGGGAAGGCACTAAGGGACAGGGGTGCAGGAGAGACAAATCCCAGGGGGGCCAAGTGCAGACAATGAGGAAAAGGGCAGGAGGGGAGGTGTCAGTGGGAGGGGGGAACAGGGTGATGCTGGGAGAGGAGAGGGTAAGGGCACTGGGGGCTAGAGGAGGGAGGGGGAGATGCTGGGAGAAGGCTTGAAAGAAGGGGTGGGCATGAGGAAGGCGGGGATGGAGCAAGATATGTGTGAGAGCACGGGCATGAGGGGAACGGGGGCAGAGGGTGGTGAGGGGGTGGGTATCAGGGAAAAAGAGGGCAAAGGGAGCAGGGGCAATGAGGGAAAGGGGAGGCACCAGGAGGGTTCAGGTGCCAGGGGATTCTGGGGGTGAAGCAGAAGGGCAGACACCTGCAGGGGAGGGACCAGCACCAGAGGAGAGAGGCAGGGCAGGTGTGTAGAGGGGGGTTTTAGGAGAGGGGATGAGGAGGGGTAGCTCACATGATCAGAGTGGGGCTACTGGAGGAGTGGGCACAGGGGGGAGAGAAGGGCTGGTGGAGGGGGGCAGGTCTCAGGAAGACTGAGGGCAGTGAGAAGGGCAGGAGTCAGGACAGCAGAGGAGGGTGAGGGGTTGGGGGGCAGCAGGCACCAGGGGAGCTAATGGAGCAAGGGGAGGAGATATGGCAGCAGAGGGAAAAGGTAGAAGTTTATAAGATATTTATTAATAACTTATTAGTGATTACTGTTCTTATTCTTATTAGGAATTTATGCCATTAAAAAAACACTTTTTGGGGGGGAGGGTGGCGAGTCTCTTTTTTGTCTGGCGAGTAGGGTTTTCCATAATTTGTCGAGCCCTGGGTATTAAAATCATTGTGGGCTAACAAGAATCTATTTAATGATAATCTGTAGTTTCCTTTTGGCATTGTGTAATTGAAAATTGAGGTTGTTTGAGATACTTCCAGCTTTTTCGTTCTCAGGATCAGGTCACTAGTTAAACAGATATTTGCACAGTGTCTTTAACTCTTAAATATAAATGTCTTTGCTGTTTAGATCATGGTTATTCTTTGAGAATGTGAAAGGGATATACAGGATATCCTTGTGACTTGCAGAATCATGATTCACAGTTCTATGTATTTGTGGGTCTCCTGTCCTGGCCTCCTCAGGGAACTCACCGTGGCACCCAGCACCCATTGGGAATTCACAGCAGGGGCTGGGAGCCATGGCTCCCAGTATTCATGAATTTCACCATTCACAGTGGATGCTGTAATGAATGAAATGCAATCCTTGGCATTAATCTTCCCATGCTCTATCAAGACACTTGAATCCTGATGTGAAACAGCTTGTTCCACTCATGAGCAGATGCTGCCAATTGTGTAGCGGTTTTGCTATGATTAAATTGCATGTACGATAAGCAGTAATAAGCATAGATTTCCAGTGGTGAAATGGTTAATTTGTTACATTCATGAGCTACTCTCAATTTACATAAAAACAAACACATACATTATAGTTTATATAATTTAGATAAATTTATATATGACATTTAATAAACATTATTTGGAATGTTCAGTAGTTCACAAAAATCACTGTCTATATTTTTATCTCTGTAATAGCAGGGAGAGAGGAATTTGGGGGCAGAAAATGCATGATGTGAGAAAATCCAAAAGTAATTTGTGTAAATGGTCTAAATATTATAATACAAGATGGCTAGTAAGTAAACTTGCTTGAATGGTGCAGTTATGGTCAGTTAAAAATTGGAAGAACAGAGATGGGCTGATATTTGGCAAATGAAATCTACACCTGCAAAATGTAAAGTCATTCAAATGGGAAGAACAAAAATAGGATTTCTAGACTTGGTGGAGTAGAATTGGAAGAAAGTATGAGGGAAAGAACTCAAGATGATATTATAGAGCAGCTAGTTGCAACTCCACAGGTAAAGTTGAGTTGTGGTGTTCACTGAAAGTAGGGGGGTTCAATCTTTATTTTGTCTAGTGAGAAATACAAACTTGCAACAAATTCCTCAAATTTAGAATACTTTGAGCGCAGTGATTTTTCTGAGACTAAGTAAATCTGTTTAACTTGTTTGCATTAAAATCAAATGGCTTTAAGAAATTAAGCTTGTTCTAGTGCTTGTTCATGTCAGTTCCACTTAGGTGTTTGCGTGCCACATGTACGGAGGGTTAGAAACTTTTTTGCCCTAGCAGCATTGGGTCAGACAGGGAGCCCTGTGGAGTGCTGCTGGTGTATCATGCTGTATATTACCTTGCTGACCCACCCTCCCTCAGTTTGTTCTTATTGTCTGTGGTGGTGTTAGAACACTTCACTTGCTCTGCAAGTATGCCCTAGCCAGCTTACGCTTGTTTGTTGCTTGTCCTACTGTATTTTAGATTTAGTAGTTAGGGTGGTAGTTTTACTACTGCCCGCCTTGGGTGGTGTGCTATGCCACAAGCCCAAGGGTTTAAGACTTGCAATTCCTGTCATAAACCTATGGCAAACGGGGACCCCCACGACTCTTGTCTCTGCTGATTGTTGCAAAATTTGCCAATCATTCAAGCATAAAACAAAGAAGGAGAGAGACTTTTGCCTGAGGCACTTGTTAATGAAGGCAGCTCTCAAGCCAACAGCATCTGATCGGTTCATAGCGCTCTGGCATCAGTCTGCAGTACAATGCAGGCAAAAGACTCTGCCAAAGAACCCTGGCTGCATAAACCCCCGGCACTGTAGTGCGAAAATCAGCGGTGGCACGGCTCGACTTGCCCAGAACCCAAGAGGCGTGACAGAGGGTAGTCCCCTCTTAGAGCTGCTAAGTCAGGTACACTGCCAATTCGTGGTGCTTCCTTTTGGCCTCTCACTCCCCCCCCCCCCCCCCCATGTTCACACAGTGCATGGTGGTGATGGCTGCCTTTCTCCACAAAAGGAGGATGGAGGTGTACCCCTACCTCAACAATTGGTTGTTGAGAAGCTGCTCCAGAGAGTAGGTGGAGGCTCACATCAGCCTCATTAAGAGCACTTCCCAGAGGTTGGGAATTCTGCTCATCTTGGAAAAGTGGACACTTTCCCTACCCAAAGGATAGAGTTGATAGGAGCAGTGCTTGACTCAATAGTGGAGAGAGCTTTTCTGCCGGATTCGAGATTCCAAGTCATTGCTCAACTCATCCAGTCTCTAGAGTTTTCCCACAACCATAGTGAGTAGCTGCCTGAGTCTCCTCTGTCATGTGGTGATTCACTTTTCACATGGCTGGAATTTCCACTACATGCATCTGACAAAGTGGGTCTTTGCCCACGAAAGCTTAGGCTCCTATAAATCTGTTAGTTTATAAGGTGCCACAGGACTTCTCGTTGTAAGTGCATAGTCGTGCACTTGAGGTTGAGGCCACTCCAGGCATGGGTCTAGTTGGTCTACCTCCGTGGCTGGGACAGCCTGACACTAGTCCTGACCATGCTTCAACTCTGACCCTTTCACGCTCTCCAGCTTGAGAGAACACTAGTCATGAATGCATCCAATCTCTGTTGGGGGGGTATATTTGGGACGGGGGTATATTTGGGCTGCAGTCTCAGTGCAGGTGTCAGAAGATGTGTAGAAGACACTCAATGTCAGGTTGCTCAGGGCAGTTTGTTTGGCTTGTCATACCTTTCACACCACTATGGAAGATCACAGCGTGTCTGTTCTGACAGACACCACCACCACCATGTTCTATATTAACAAACGGGGGTGTGAGGTCGTCACCGCTATGTCAAGAAGCTCTCCTCTGGGAGTTTTGCATAGCCCACTCTATACACCTGGAGGTTTCTTAGCTCTCAGACCCCTGGAATGTAGTGGTGGACTGTCTCAGCAGGTCATTTCTCAGCTATGAGTGGTTGGTGAAGGGCAGCATCCTCCAATCCATCTTCTGTTGCTGGGTGTTTCCTCAGATGGCTCTGTTTGCGATGGAAAGCAACAAGAAATGCCCCTCTTTTGCTCATTTCACGGTCATAATCCAGAGTCTCTAACGGATGCATTCACACTGTCCTAGAAGGGTGTCGGAGCTAAGAGCACTCACATCCAAGCCCCCTTATATAGTCTTTCACAAGGATAAAGAACAGCTCAGGCTTCACCCAGTCTTACTTCCCAAGGTGATTTCTTAATTCCACCTAAGTCAGGATATTTTCCTCACAGTTTTCTATCCTAAGATGCATGCTAATGCAAGGCAACAGCAGTTGCACTCACTGGACATTTGTAGGGTACATGTCTTACATCAGATGCATGAAGTCCTTCAGGAAGTCATTCCAACTTTTTATGGTGATTGCAGACTGGATGAAGGGCCTGTATTCGTAAATGTTATGAATTAGCTGGTACACCTGTACCAGCAATCACTGCCCATTCCACAAGGGCCCTAGTCTTCTCCACAGCTTTTTTTTTTTTTTTTTTTAAGCCCAGGTCCCTATTCAGGACCTATGCAGGGAGGCTACCTAGTCCTCAATTCATACCTTTGCTGCACGTTATGCCATTGATCAGCAGGCAAGAAATGATGCTACTTGTAGGTAGGGCGGTCCTACAACCAGACACAACTGACTCCAATCCCACCTCCTGGGAATAGCTTGGGAATCACCTAATTGGAATCCATGTGAACAAGCACTCAAAGAATAAAATATGGTTACTAACCTTTCATAATTGTTGTTCTTTGAGATGTGGTGTTTATGTCCATTCCAGTATCCACCCTATTCTGCTCTTTCAAAGTGGCTGGCAAGAAGGAATCCAGGGAGGGGCGGGTCAGCAGGGTCATGTAGCGTGGTATACCAGTGCCACTCCAAGTGGCTCCCTGCCTGTCCTGACAGATGCTGCTAAGGGAAAAAGTTTCTGATGTCTGTGCAAGCACTGCATGGGCACCTAATTGGAATTAACATGGACAACACCTCTTGAACAAATATTATGAAAGGTTAGTAATGGTTTTATCATTTTGTTTTTTGCTCCAAATAATCTTAATGGTTGAAATTTACCAGGATAGTTGAAATTAATTGAAATTTTAAACTGTTTGAAGTAATTAGGTTGTTAGTTAAGTTATCTTATTGTTTTGTCTAACTTTTTTGTTATGGCTGGATGAGGTCAGTTGAACAGCTCAGGCAACTCTCAAATGGGACCATTGTGACATCAGTCCCCACCCTTTCCTGTACATCTAATTTGGGTGCAACAGCTTTATTGGTTGTAATGGCTCAGTTGTATGAGGGAGACCAGTTTAGTGAGTTTTTCTTGGTAGATTATTTGCTCCAATGGTCATTCTTTAAAGATTCTGTAATTGCAAACTAGTGAGCTAGTTATCTGCCTCTGTTCTGTTGCATGTTGAGGCAAAACTATTGTAGGTATGAGCACATGTGGAGCTGTTTAAGTGTGGGCATTGGGACTCGAATTCAGTTCACCACCTTTGTTCACATAGCACTGACTTCACTAACAAACACTCTGCTAAATCCATTGCAGCATAAGGCCAGATTAACTATTACGCTTATTGTTCTGCTTTGATGTACTGCTCTTAAAAAATTAAAATGAGTTAATTTAACAACTCATTATAAATGTGATAGCATTCTCTGTTTCTTTTTCAATGTTCATATGTGACTTTTTTTTTAAAAACAAAGAGTATTCTTGAAAAAGCTGTTAACATTAAGAGAAAGTAACTCCATTGCGTAAGTTTAAAGCTAAAAACATTACAGGAATGTTGTAATTGGACTAGAAAATTCAGAGTTAATGTTATACTTAAAAGAAATCCAAATTTAAGGTCCGAAAAAGCATATTTAAGATACCCAGATGCCTCAAGGGATGAAGATACAAGATTAAAATGGCTATTTAAACACAAGAAGTATCTAATCTGGGACCAGAAACACTAAAATATTTTAATCAGAATCCTATATTCCTTGCATAATATCACTGTAGGGCAGAGATAAGGTTATTTGTTTGCCTTAACTGTGCATTTTTATATCTTAAACATGTTAATGTGATTTCTTTGATCAACTTGTTTGTTTTAGCCTGGTGGAAGGGTAATGGTTGGCCTTTCCTAGCTTGTTAAAAGTTGCCGTGCCACAGTTAGTCTGAGACTATAATGTGGATATAAAATAGGATGCTAAGTGGTGATTAATTTGCTAGTCGAGTAGTCAGTGGAATTTCCATCGACTACTTGACTAGTCGATAAGCACTTCCGCATTCCTCCTTTGAAATGTACAAGAGCCCCAGTGGGGGCTCTTATTGGCTGGAAACCAGCAAATTAATGCTGGGAGATTTTGCTGGTGGTGGGGGCAGTGCAGCACAATTTCTCAGCTCCCATTGCCTCTTCCACACACACCCTTCCCCCAGTGCAGAGAACTACATGAAACAGCCAGCCAAGAGCAGGCAGGGAAGACTGCTTGAGAATGCTGCTGGCCAGAGCTTCTTAGGTAAGCACCTCCCAGCCAGACCCTGCCTCTGGTACCACTATCCAATTCCCTCCCAGACCCTACACCCCCTCCTATGCCCTTCTCCCATGCCAGAATCCTCCCCTGCACCCATATTCCCTGCTGGATCCTGCACTTCAATCCTCTGCCCCAGGTCACCACCAAACCCTTTGCATCCTCTTTCCCCTGACCCAGATCACAACTCCCTCATAGATTCTGCACCCCCTCCTACATCTTTCCCTTAGGCCAGACCTTTTCCTGCACCCATACTCCAGTCCACTGCCCCAGGTCACAACCCCCTCCTTCACCCAAACTCCCTCAGACCCCATACACTTTCCTGTGCCCCGAGCTCCCTTCTGTACCTAACCTCCCTCCCAAATTGTGCACCCTCTTCATAGAAAAGTGCAGCCCCTGACCACTTTTGAAAATCTTGGCGTGGTCCTCCCATTAAAAATTATTGCCTATTTTGGTGTTAGAACTGTAGTGAGAGTCTAGCTAATCTAAGTCTGTCATCCAGGCTCAGAGGCTCGCTCCTGAGAGCCATGTGGACATACCCTAAGTGACGACGTGTTGGGGGGACAGAAAGGAACATAGCTGCAGAGAAACTTGAAGGGAAGTGGTGAAGGCTGAAGAGTGGAAGGTGAAATGAACAAAAATACAATATGTTTATGCTTCCAAAAAGATAACACTTTTTAGACCTCTAAAAAAACACTAAATATTTTCTAATCAGTCATCTCTATAAGCTAGTTCTATATTTAATTGATCAACTTAAGTATCAGGTAATATTTTCTAATTTGGTTGTAAGGGCTTTTCTGTTGGTACAGCTATGTAGACTAACCAGTTATGAGTACAGCCAATGTTTAAACAGTAATGACTCTTGTACTGTAAATTTAATTTTCATCTCAGACCAATTCAGTTTCTCAAACTCTCTTTCCATAATTTATCATATTAGGGCACACATTTGCCTAGATTCAGCAGGAATTCTGCATAAGAATGGGCATACTGGGTCAGAGCAATGGTTTATCTAGCCCAATATCCTGTCTTCTGACAGTGGCCAATGCCAGTTGCTTCAGAGGGAATGACTAATGATCCATCCTGTATTGCCCATTCCCAACTTTTGGTAAACAGAAGCTAGGGAAATTTCAGAGCATGGCTTTGTCTCCCTGCCCAACCTGGCTAATAGCCAGTGATGGACCTTTCATCTAAGCACATATCTAGTTTTTTTTTTTTTTTCAAATCCTATTAGTGTTAGCCTTAATAATGGTCTCTAGTAGAAAGAGTTCCACAGACTGACTGACTGTTATCTGAGGCAATATGATATTGTGTGTTTTCTCCCTTTCCTAATAATTCCCCCAGCTTTTTATTAGCTTTTTTCACTGTTGCTGCAGGTTAAATGGATGTTTTCAGAGAACTATCCATGTTGACTCTTAAATCTTTAAGTGGTAACAGCTAATTTAGACCCTATCAGCAACCCACAGATTTACTTAAGAAAACTTTTCTTTGTCACAGATACAGTGTAAATTGTAGATACAGAGAATAAGTTTGAGAACAACTGGAATTGGTAGATACCAAACCATTTTGCATAGCTTTTGGGACTTTGAGGAAAGTACTACTATGCAGGAGAAATGGCGCAGTGATTCTGAGTTATTCTGTGCTATTCTCCCCTTTGAGTGAGCGTAGGAATAAATACTGGACTCTTGTGACTCCGCACCTGACTTAAACCCTTGCCTATGACTAATACACTCAACTGATAAAATGGGTGGGGCCAAAACCTAAGTGTCTAAAGTTTAATAAAACTAAATATGAATTTAGGAGCATAAATAAAAATATCCTGGCATCAACAGTGCTTGAACTCTGCATTTGATCCCATTTAGTTTGGTGGCATTTGGGGTTCTCAGTGCTTTTAAAATAATTTTTAAAACATTTGTTTAGAAGCTAAACCTGAGTGTCCCAGATCTGGAACCCATGGTCATAAACTTGATGCTCAAACACTTTAAGGCTCTGATCTGATCTCTGTCTACTGGGGATGTAATAGTGTCGTCCAGGGGTGGTAAACCCGCTCGCGAGCCGCATGCAGCTCTTCAAAGGAAAAATTGCGGCTCCTGCTCCCGCTCCTGCACCTGCTGCTCCCGCTCCCGCACCCGTTGCTCCCGCTCCCGCACCCACCGCTCCCGCACCCGCGGCTGTTCTGCATTCCCCTGCTCTGACCTCTTTTCCTTGTCTGGTTTGGGTGCCACTTGTGGCGGCGAGATCTGACGCTGCGGCCAACAGAAGCCTGCTTGGGCCACACGTGGCTCTTAAAGGGGCAGCGTGGGTGTTTTTTCCACAACAACTTCTTTCCCTTGGCTCTTTGTGCTGCATCCACCACTGTTTTAGCTCTTTGTCTGTAACGGGTTGGCCACCCCTGGTGTAGTCGATTAACCGATAAGCAAAAGCGTATAGGTTAATGCTGTAGACTACACACATTTCCTTCCTCCCCCCACCAGTAAATTATTTAGCAAGCTGGCCAGTAGCCTGGCTCAGTCCTGGTTTGCAATGGGTCCAGGACCTACCCCTGCTGCGGCTCTGTATTTAAAGTGTATTAGGAGCTAGGCGGGCAGGCAGCCCAGCTCAGTCCCGGCTTGTGCCAGGTCCGGGAGCTCAGACCTGCCCTGGACAGAGGCTGCTGCCACCCTGCACTGCTGCCTCTGCATCAGAAGTAACAGCAAAGGGCAAAAGGCAGCTGGTCCGCGAGGGGAGCTGGTTTTTCAACTGGTTCCCCTTGTGGACCAGCTCCCGCCTGGCACTGCATGCTGCTGCCTCTGATACAGCAGTTTCATGGCTATAGTGAAACTGTATCATGGACTCTCACAGTAAGTTTATTTTGTCAATGGATAACTATATGTTTAAGAGGTTTAACTTTTTCAGGGGTTTGTAAATGTAAACACACTATATATAGCACCAGCTGTAACATTTTGGATATGCTGTCTAATTAGCCTGTTTAAAGGGTGTAATAACTGTAGTAACTGATACAGAGGCAGCAGTGCAGAGTGGCAGAGGGCTTCTCAGGAGTGGGGCTGGAGTGCACTGGCTGCTGGCCCCACCCCCAGGTACTATGGAAGAGTTGAGTAACCAGTAAGAATTCATGACGTTAATGGGCTATTCAATTAACCGATATTTGACATCCCTACTACCTGCTTTAGAGGAGATGTAGTTTTTCACCAAGTGCTACTATTTCAGCTAGGCAAAACCCATCTTTTCACTTCATATTTCAGATTAATTTTTTAACCTTTCCCCTTCTTATTAGTATCCTTTTAAGAAACAATAAATGTCAAGTTTGGTTATGGCCCAAGAAAGTGACTCTAAAAACGTACATCAGAATTTTTTTCTTAGCATTCACTTTGATATAAAGCTAGAAGATTCTTACTTGATTTGTAAACTGATTAAGATTACCACAAAATGGAGTCATTCTTCATAAAACTTCTAATTATCACCAACAGCAGTAATTCTGGAAGCAGAATTTCCTGGCACTTCTGCAGAATATAGTGCAGTTTGCTGTTTCATGGCTATATTGAAACTGTATCATGGACACTCACAGTAAGTTTATTTTGTCAATGGGTAACTATGTTTAAGAGGTTTAACTTTTTCAGGGGTATGTAAATGTAAACACACTATATATATAAAACATGCCAACTATAACATTTTGGATATGCTGTCTAATTAACCTGTTTAAAGGGTGTAGGTACTGCATTTAATGCTATTGCAGCTTCATTAGTATTCTCACTTCAATATAATAGACTTCTCTGTGGTGTCTCAGATAACTGAATGAAAGGTAACACTATGGTTAATATGTGGAAACTTCAAAATCAAGGTTTAGCCTTTAAAATGAAAAGCTTAAGGTCAGTGGCAGGATGGCTAATGGGAATGAGAAAGTGGAAGTCAAACTCAAAGCATTTTAGTGAGACTAAATCAAGGACCCCAGATAATCTCCATCCAAGAAATTAAAGGAATTGGTACATGAAATAACAAGCCAAATAGCCAGCATTTTTAATGAATTTATAAAGTGGTGTCATACTCCATGACTGCAGAATTGTTAATATAATACATCATTTTAAGAAAGAGGGGAAAATACAGGCCTGTTAGTTGAACTGAGTTGGATGCAAGGTCTTGGAACAAATTTTGAAAGAAAGTAGTAAAGGATACAGAGGTGAGTCGTAATTGGGATAAAATACAACATGATTTTACAAAAGGCAGATTGTGCCAGACTAATCTGACCTCCTACTTTGAGAAGATAACTGATACTTTTTTTTAAACAAAGGAAATGCAGTAGAACTAATCTACCTAGATTTCAGTGAGGCCCTTGGTACAGTTCCACTTAGGAAATTATTGGAAAAGATGGGGATTAATATGAAAATTGAAAGGTGGATTAGGATCTTGTTAAAGGGGAGACTAAGACAGGTAGTACTGAAAGGTGAGCTGTCATGCTTGAGGGAGGATATTAGTGGAGTTCCACAGAGTTCGGTCTTGGGACTAATCTTAACATTGTTATGAATGGCCTTAGCATAAAAAATTGGGAGTGTCCTAATAAAATTTGCAGATATGGCAAAGTTGGGAGGTGTTGTCAATATAGAGGACTGGAATATCATATAAGGAGGCCAGAATGACCTTAAAAAATGTGGAGTAATAGAAATTGGATGAAATTCAATAGTACAAAGTCATGCACTTAAGAACAAACAATACGAATTTTTGCTGTAAGTGGGGATTTATCTAGTTAGAAGTGATAGAGAGGAGAGAGACCTGGGCGAATTGGTTAATCAGAGAATGACTGAACGGCCAATGTGATGGGACTGTGGAACAGGCTGCTAATGCAGCCTTATGATGCATCAGATAAGGGATCTCCAGTAGAGACAGGGAAATGTTAGTACTGTTTGAGCTCGCTGGTGAGCCTCATCAGGCATACTGTGTGCAGCTCTGGTCTGCTGTGTTTAAGAAAGATGAAATAAAATTGCAACAGGTACAAAGAAGAGCTATGAGAATGATCAGAGGAGTGGAAAACCTACCTTCTGAGAGGAGACTTAAAGACCTTGGCTTGTTTAGCCTAACCAGATTAAGGTTTTAGAGCAGCGATCTCCAGCCTTTTTACACCCAAGATCACTTTTTAAATGACAGAACAAGCCAAGATCTACCGTGCTGCCCCTTGCTTGAAGTCCCGCCCCTTCCTCTCTATTCTCCTCCTCTCCATCACTTGCTATCCCCAACCCTTATACTACTGCTTTTTTTTTTTTTTCCTTCCAATTCTTCTGTAGGAAGAGATTTTTCCAACATTTGGCCTGTCTAGACTGGACCAAATGTCAGAAAAAACCCTTCTTTTGGAAGCCCCCTTATTCCTCGTGGAAAGAGGAATATAGGGGTGACTGAAAGAGCATGTTTGCTCTTCCACTAAAAAAAGCGGAAGAACAAACGCATCCCTGGATGCAGAAGAGTTTTTCTGGGATATCTCTGGAATCCTGAAAAACTCCTGCAGTCTAGCCGTACTCTCGCTGGGTTGAGACAGGATGTGTAGGCTCTGGGGTGGGAATGAGGGATTTGGGAGTGGAAAGGGGTGAGAGGTGCAAGCTCTGGGAGGAAATCTGGATTCAGGAGGAGGTGGAGAAGGGGACGCTGGCTCGGGGAGGGGGCTTCAGGCCAGGCAGTGTTGGGGTCAGATGTAGGGTTGGGGTACTAAGCAAGCCACAGACTTGTGGATGTGAGGGTTCAGGAATTTGGGTTGGGATATGTGAGGGGCTCAGGGCAGGGAGTTCCAGTGTATGATAGGCTCAGATCTAGGGTCTGGCAGAAGGGGGAGTGCAGGAGTATTCTGATGCTGTGGCCAGATGGCAGCTTGGCCCCATTTGGGGGTTTTTGGCCAGGCTTCATTTTTAAATAAAATACTATGCCAAACACACACAGTTTCTGCATTGTCTTTATTTATGAGAAGGGCAGGGAACCTGTTTTGAGTCAGGGGTCACTGACCCACAGGAAAGTCAGTTAGGGCCACACAAGTGAGATGCCAAAAAAAAAACCTCCTCCAAACCCCCCCCCCCCCCCCAGGCCTCACTAATGTGGCCCCAACTGTGCTGGTGGGAGCAAGGGACATGGTACTGGGGAAGAGTGTTAGGGGTGCTGGGGCTGGGGGCAGGGTTCTGTGGCTGGGGGCAGGGGAGAGGGAACAGAGTGCCAGGAGAGCAGGGGACAGGTTTCTGCAGCAGGGGACAGGGTGCCAGTGGGGACAGGGTTCTGTGGCTGGGGGCAGGGTAGAGAGAACAGGGTGCCGGGGGGGGGGGGGGCAGGGAACAGGGTTCTGTCACAGGGGGCAGGGTGCCAGTGGGGGCAGAGAGTCCCCTGCACCAGCTTCCTCCCAGGATTCTCTCCTCCCCCCCCCCCCCCCCAAGAGGATGGAAGCCCTATCACATGCCTCTTCTGGGCCCATCTCCCGTGGAGCAGGGAAGCCCGTGCACGCGCCCCCTCAGGGCCGACCCCCCCCCCCTCGCGGAGGAAGGAAGCCCCGTTGCACACTTCCCCCCCAGGACTCCTCCCCCATCCCCTGCAGAGGAGGGAAGCCCCGGCGCTTGCATCCTCTGGGGACTCCTAACCCCTCTCCCCCTCCCCAGGAGGGAAGCCCCAGTGCGTGTCTTCCCCTGGGACTCCTACCTCCTCCCCCCGTGCAGCAAGTCCCCAGTGCGCCACAGACGTGGAGGAGGGGAGCAGGCAGCGCACTTCCGGAAACCCTGGAAGTGGCGCACAGCTGCCGGACTTCCATCTACCCCGCGGGTACCCGGCACTACCTCCATTGTCACTGGTGGTAGGTAGTGGGGCTTCTTGGAGGTGTGGGTAATTGGGGGGGGCCCCCGAACACCTCGCGATCGACTGGTCAAGCCCTCCCGATCGACGGGTTGGTGACCACGGTTTTAGAGGGAGATAGGATTGCTCTCTCCAAATATATGTGGGTGGAGAGTGAGGGGGGATAAATGCCACTAATAGGAGTTATCAAAGGTAAATGCCAATATGGATACAAAACAACTGGATATAAACTGGCCATCAACTAATTTAGGGTTGGTTTTTAGATGGATTCCAAACATTGGAGGAGTGAAGTTACGGGAACAGCCTTCCAAGGGCAGCAGTGAGAAGCCAAAAAAAAACAGTCTTGATGCCAGTTAAGTTCATGGAGGGGATGGTATGATGATACTGCCTGCAATGTCATGTGGCTAATCTGTGATTGCTAGCAGCAAATATCTCCAATGGCCAGTGAGCAGACTAGTATAAATGGTGGATTTTATGTAACTTGAAGTCTTTGAATCATTATTTGAGGACTTCAGTAACTCAACCAGAAGTTAGTAGTCTATATTACTGGGGGGGGGGGGGGGAGAATTTTGTGATCTGCAGTAGGGAGGTCAGATGAGACTATCATGTTTGACCCTTCTTACCTTAACAACTGAGTATAAATATTATAACCTTTTCATTTAATTGCGTAAAATGCAGTAGAGCAGTGGTCTCCAACTTTTTGAAGCACAAGATCACTTTTTGAATTTAAGTGCAATACAGGATCTACCTCAGATCCAAGCACCCTTGCCCTGCCTCCTTCGTGCCCCTTCTCTGAGGCCCTACCCCTGCTCACTCTGTCCTCCCTTATTCTCCCACCTTTTCATCAGGCAGGGGCAAAGGGTTGGGGCGCAGGCTCTGGTTTTGGGCTAAGGGATTTGAGTGTGACAGGGGCTCTGAGCTGAGCCTGGGACAGGGAGTTGGGGTGCAGGGTACAGGCTCTGTAAGGGAGTTTGGGTCCAAGGGTTAGGACAGGGGCTTGGGATGCCAGGAGAGGGTTCATGACTAGGATTGGGGTTCTGGCTCCAGCTGGACACTGCTTACCTCAGGTGGCTCCTGGGTGGTGGTACAGTGGGGCTAAGGCAGGCTCACCCCTGCCCTGGCCCTGTACCACTTACAAAAGCAGCCAGAAAACTCCCTCCATCCCAAGTCCTGTTGTCCCCCTTTCCTGTCTCCACAGAACGAGGGTACAGGGTGGGAGGGAGGCACCCTGACATCAGCACCCCCTCCTCTCCTTTCCCTGCTCTGCAAGCAAGCGGAGGCTCCTGGGGGGGCAGCTCCAAGGCAAAGAGCAGGAGGTGCGCAGCAGTGGGAGAAGAGGCAGCTGAAGTGCTATGCTTGATAGCCTCTTGGCCAGACCAGTCAGGATTACCTGTTGGAGGCTCCAAGATCCATCAGTAGATCCCTATCTACTGGTTGGTGACCATTGCAGTAGAATCTCATAGATTCACACTAACTGGGAGCCCTGTTGTGGATGACTTTTGTCTATAAATTAGTGAGCAGATGAGTGTAATATATCAGAATGTTTTATCGACTGTCCAATTAAAATTTAGTAATATTAGCAGCAGAACAGTAGAGCTCAAGGGCCAACCAAAAACAGGACCCACATCCCTTGTGCTAGGCATTGTACAAACAGAATTATACACTGCCATTGTGCCAAAGACCTTATAGTTTAAATCTACAAGGCCTCTAGGGAGTAGAGGACAAGAGTATAACATAAATGCAGACTGATGATAAATTCATCACTTTTATTACAAAAATTCTGCCGTGGGGTTTTATTAGGAGATTCTCCAAATGGAAAAATAATTTAGGAAAGAGGATCATGGAAGTCTGGGGAGGATATGAGAGGGCAAGAGTGGAGAAAAGAGGATGGAGCATGGAGGACAGTTGAGTAGAGGCTCAGGTGAAGTTGGTAAGGGAGAGGGCTGGAGTAAAAATCCCATCAGCAAAGAGGACAGTGTCCAGATTATACTGTTAGAAAGCAATCTTCAGTATAACATTGTTAGTGTTAAACAGTCCATTTTCCAGTGCCTGCTGCGGTTGCTGCTTGTGTATGTTCCTGCCGACTTGAATTTCTGTTCTGTGACCTTCATGATATTATAGTAAATGTTGTGAAAAGGTACAACATTGAGTAGAAAAAAGTAGTTTTAGCAATATTGTGCTCTTACATAGCACCATCCATCCAAAGCCTAGAGCACTTTGAGCACAAATTTACTCCCAATACCTCGGAAGTGTTCGGGGGAAATATTACCATTTTCTTTCAAATGGAGGAAACTTAGGCCCAGGGTGATTATGTCATTACACATAGGAGTGAATTTGAATACTGGGAATATCATGCTCTCTTGACAGTTATGTTGTCAGAAAATCCAAACACATAATGCTTGTGGAGGGTTTCTACCTTATGCTTCTGTAAAAAGTTGAGTGTCTTTCAGATTCTACTTCTTCTGAGAAATTGAAGTTCTGTTGCTAGTTTTTACCTGTCAGAGAATAGACAGCTTGCATCCATTTCTGTGACATGTCAGGCTCTGAAATGGTTATCCACACTTCTGTCATAACAAGATTAGATTACTGAAATTCTTTGTGGGTTGGCTTGCATAATAATGCTTTCCACAAACTCCAGCTGGTGCAAAACACAGGTGCCAGGTTCTTTGTGAAAAGGGGGTGATCCAAACATGCTGCACTAGCTCTAGTTGCTCGATAAGCATATAAAGGCTTTAAAAACTGCAGTTTGAAAGTATGCAGCATCTAA
The DNA here is from genome assembly GCA_032595735.1 of Pelochelys cantorii. Classification (NCBI taxonomy): domain Eukaryota; kingdom Metazoa; phylum Chordata; order Testudines; family Trionychidae; genus Pelochelys; species Pelochelys cantorii. Next base: position 245,157,874 of record CM064326.1, read on the forward strand.
GATTAAAATCATGTACTATCCTGTGTCCTGTGCTTGAGTGCATTTGCTTATCGGATAGTATTTTGTCTAGTCAACATTCTCTCTCCCCCCTCTGCTGCCACTTTGAAACCCCAAGGTGGCTTTTGAAAGGGGCAGCCACCGCACAGCTGATCTGTGGATCAGCTGTGCGGTGGCTGCCCCTTTGAAACTGCTGCCTGTGTGCCTTTCAAAGGGGCAGCCATGAAGCCTGGGGTCAGCTGGGGAGTCCCCAGCTGACCCCGGGCTGCACAGCTGCCCTTTGGAAAGGCACAGAAGTGGCGGTTTCAAAGGGGGAAGCTGCCACATAGCTCATCAGCTGTGCGGTGGCTTCCCCTTTGAAACTGCTGCCTCTGCCTGTTTTAAAGGGGCAGTGGAGCCCGGGGTCAGCTGGGGAGTCCCCCGCTGACCCTGGGCTTACCCGCAGCATTTCCCCAGAACCTAGGGTCAGCGGGGGAGTCCCCAGCTGACCCCAGGTTCCGGGGAAGTGCTGTGCAGAACCCAGGGTCGTCTGGGGACTCCCTAGCTTACCCTGGGCTCCTAGTGGCATGCTGTGTAGAAGTCCCCCACTGACACCGGGCTCCATGGCTTTGAAATGCACAAGAGCCCCTGCTGGGCATTCTTGTGCATTTCAAAGTAGACATGCGCCTGTGCCTGCGGGACTTCCCACTGGCCCCTGCTGTATGCTGAGTTCCACATTCCTCCTTTGAAATATACAAGAGCTCCAGGAGGGGCTCTTGTACAGTTCAAAAGAGGAATGTGGAAGGCCTATCAACTAGTTGATGGAAATTACATCGACAAGTCAATTAACCGCATTTTAACATCTTATTTCACTGTTGTGCATTTATTTTCTTTGCTCTGTATGGAGCTAAAAGCAAATATCAAAATTATCCTTTAGCCAGAATACTGCTTGCTTCTATTGGAAAAGCAAACACTTAACATATCAACAATTGGATTGAAATCTGTTATAAAACCCTATTACAATTTTAACTTCATTCATTATGCTAATTTTTATGTAGGTCTTCCTTACAGTACAGTGGAGATGTGATCTAAGACTCCATTTAATTCAAACATTTGTTTTTCAACAACTAAATCAGCCACTATAAGCAAAGAAAGGAGTATAAATCTGTGCTGATTAAGACCTTCTCTGGTTTTGTACTTTTTGGAGGCTATTGGTGGCCAGCTATTTGTATAGCTGCCCCAGTGCAATTCCCTGGAATAGACGGGTACAGCTTCTGTTTGTGTCAATGCAGTTTATTACCTCTTTCTGTAGAGGTGATTTCTCTTCTGACTGAAGTTTAACATAGGTCAACCTTTCTGTTGTAATAGCTTTATATCTTTAACCATATGAAGTTTTTAGTAGGAGGATTTTGTGTGGCTTTTTTCCAGCATGGTGCAACTGTGCGGCTGACGGTTACATGTGTTATAACTTACAGTAATTGGTCAAAACCCATATGTCTCAAACACTTTGCCTTTGACAAAATGAAATTAAATTGAAAATGTTCTGACCAGTGCTCTGTTCTTATTGCTTCCTGATTATAAAAGGGATTGACGTCTAAACAAACTGCTGAAATCCAGTCATGGATATCTAGTGTGGGCAAGAATATTCAGCTAACTAGGTCTTCTAAGACTCCATTTATTTAAAGCATTTGTTTTTGAGCAGCTAAAACAACCAGTATAAGCAAAAGGAGCAGAAAACTATTTTTACTATTAAAGCCTTGTCTAGACTATCTAAATTTTGTTTTTTGTTGCAAGAGCAGCCCTGTGACATGGTTTTTGCTGTTTCTTCCATTACTCTGTGACTGATAGTTTAAAATCTAACAGGCCCTGTTCCTATTAAAATTAATGATTTTTTCCCATTGACTTTGGTGGGAAGGGGCCCTAAGTTAGTTTACCAAGGTCTGTCACTTATACTTCATAGATAAGTTACTTGAATGTAACTTAGGTTTCCTGTAGCAATATCTTGAGTTGCCAAAATAAGCATTTTGTATATTTTGAAAAGAATGTGTAATTTTGTCCAGGAACTATGTTAAGCTCACAAATATCTTGTAGCAATGTGATACTGTATGTGTTACAAAACATTATTTGAGCTAATGTTTATGAAAAAAGGAAGTAATGATAGGTTTGAAAAAGTACATTAGCAAAACTATAATAGAAGCTTGTGACTTCTGATATTCATTTGTCTTAAGATAATTCAGTGCCTATAACTCTTACTGGAATTATATATGGAAAAACATTCCACTTTCCTGAAAGTGGGAGAGGAACTTGTATAAAAAGGTCATCTTCTATAGACTGAGCCAAATTCTGCCTTCATTTACACCTGGAGAAATCTAGAGTAACTGTTTTTTACAATGGAGTATAATTTAGGGCAGAATTTGGTGTCCATTTGTGAAGTGCTAGACCTGTTTCCAGTGTATAAAGGTTTATCATTTCCTTTTCAGTTTTCAGGGTTCTCTTTGAGATCTGTTACCTCACAAATTTTCTTCTTAATCGCAGTGAAGTCATAATTCTTTGTCACTCTATTAGCATAGAAATGATGCTACAAATTCAGAGCGCATCTCCATCCTCAACAGTTGGTAAAGGTTGATAATGAGGATGAGGAAGACTATTTGCTCAACAAAGACAGAGTGGTTAGCTGAACCTTCAAAGCAGCTGTGAAGCAGAAATACAAAAATAACAATGTAGTGCTTCTGGCAGGCTCGTTGAAAGGTGTTAATTTTCATCTCTAGTGAATACTAATGGCTTCTCTACACCTGGGCATTGGACTCAAATGTTCAAAGTGTGTGTGTGTGTGTGTGTGTGTGTGTGTGTGTGTTCAGTTGTAATCATCAATAATACAAATTTAAGACAAGTTAAGCACATGAAACTTACTATAAAATATAACCAGAGGAAATTTAGAGCTGGAAAACATTGTATATGAAAAGTACGAGAAGTGGATTGACGTTGGAAATTTTTAAATGTTTCTATCATAAGCAAGCACCTCTAATAGTCAGAGCAGGCACTATGCACCTTGACAGTAGGCTTGGTTTCTTGTGTGGAGGACTAAGAGGAAAACCTGTCCTTTTCCATTTATTTAGATGGCAAGGCCTTTGGGGCAGAGATCTTAGTTTGTACAATGCAGAACATGCATTTGTGTGTACTTTCTTAAACTTCCTAACTCAATCCATAGTAATTAATCTGAAAGTTTAGTGATCGTATTAACTAACACATGCCAACAGAAACACTTTTAGTGAGCAGGCTGCAGAATTCAACATTCTACAGGTTGTACCACCCTAAACCAGGACTCTCTGTTCCAGCAACATTTGTGGCCCAGCAGAACCACTGATGATCCTGGACCAGAAAGCTCAGGTGCAGGGAGGTCTGGTGGCATGGTGGGCGGGGGGGAGGGGGAAGGGCAAGTCAGCAGCTGGAGGGGTTGGTGGGCTGGGAGGGCCCATGGCAGGAGACCACCTCTGTTCCAGCAAATTCTCTCATTTGGGACTGATAAGTCCTGAGAGTGCTGGACAAGGGAGGTCCAACCTGCAGTTGCAAATAAAGCTAGGCTATTGATAGTATGTTTTGATTTGAAAATGTGTCTGATTGCAGGTTTCATATTTATTTTGAGGGTTTGCCTTCATTAGGCTGGAAAATCTACAGCTTCCGTATTTGTGTGTATATTAAAACATTTGACCGACTAAAAATATTCTAAACATAGTGTTTTGTTTTTTCAACTAAGGGACGCTGTTGGATAGTTTGGATTCAACTTGGCTCAATTTATTAATAGCAGTGATTCTGTATTTCCAGTTTTTGTCTTGTCTTCTATCTCAGAACTGATCAGGCCTAATTTTGTGTAACTTGGATATTTTGTAATTACAGCCTCAGGGTGTTGTGACTACAAATTCACACTCAATTCATCTTATGCATGCAAGATGCCTAACTGAGTTCAAATATTTTTCCCCTTTACAGGCCTATGAAGAGTACACCAGCAAGCTAGATGCTCTACAGCAAAGAGAACAGCAGTTATTAGAATCCATGGGGAATGGAACCGATTTCTCTGTCTCCAGCTCTGCTTCAACAGACACAGTTACATCCTCCTCCTCTTCTAGCCTCTCTGTGGCACCTTCATCCCTTTCAGTTTATCAGAACCCCACAGATGTGTCACGGAATAACCCCAAGTCTCCACAAAAACCTATTGTTAGAGTCTTCCTACCCAACAAACAGAGGACAGTGGTGAGTCAGCCCTGCATATATGCTCATAACCTTACTTTTTTGTGCGTCTGTCCACCTCTATCCCTGTATGAATCAAACCTAGAAGCCAAAAATGTATCTGTAGAACTATGAAAGGAAACAGTGTCATGTAATTTTTGTATTCTGCCAAAGTCTGTTGATTGTTTCTACTTCGGTACACATAACACTGTACAAAGCAGTAACACCGAGGAGATTGATTCTGTTATGTGCAACAAAAGGGGCAAAATCTTAACTTCAGGAAGTGATATAAAAATGGATGCTCAGATTTTTGAAAACTAAGTCTGGGTAATAGCTATGCTGACTTAGAATAATTTTGAGTAGTACTGTTTCACTGTATATTTTTGGGTTGGAAGCTTAGTGTTCTATTTCTGTGTACTGTAATGTGTATTGCAAGTAACACATTGGCTTCCAAACTGTGGTCTCTGAACTGCTGGTGACTTACAAGCAGATGGAGGTCATAGTGTTGGTTCTTTGCTTCCAGTGACTTCTACAAGGCTCTTGATTACCAAGAGCAGCCTTGGCAGCAGAGAGCGAGAAGAAAACAAGATAGTAGAGCTAACTTTTTTTGCATCCATGTGGTACTATTGCTGCATAAGAGTAGTAGGTGAGGAAGTTGCTACTGTGGATGGGCTGGAGTAACCCCTGCCTGCGGTGGGGAGGCCACTCCAGTCAAGCCACAGCTAAGGTTGAGTGTGGGGCGGAGGGGAGGAGTTTTAGTCCAGCTGGGCTGGAGCACCCCCCCTTAAATTGGTTAAACCTGATGTTTAACTGGTTAACTAATTAAATGGGGTTTTTACATCCCTCGAAAAACAGTCTTTCAAGTTCTTTGTAGCTCCAAAGTTTGTCTTTTTCACCAACAAAAGTTGATCCAGTAAAAATGTTACATCAACTACCTTGTGTTTAATAGTTAAAATATCATCAAAATCAACTGTTTCCAAACTTTATACAAAGGTGACCCACCCAACTGCATTTTGTCTTTTTGGAGAACTCACCATTACTCCAGTTAAAACAATGAGGAGTCCTGTTTGGGCATATGCTTTTGTGTGCAAAAACCTACTTTGTCATATGCAACCCTCCCAGTTGGCTCCCTGCACCCCCTTGGCCCTCTTTTTCCCAGTCCTGCCCTTTCCTGCAGTTCCAGCTGGCCACTCTCTACTCGTGGCCAACTGGGTCACCATCGTTTCCAAGCTTTGACTGTTCGTTGTCTCAGGCTGCTTCTTCCACGCTGCTGTTGTCCAATCCCACTCCTCAGACTGCCGCCTGCTTTCCAGGAGATGTGAGAACCAGTGTAGGGGGAGGATACCTGTGGTAGATCAAGGACCTACTATTTGGGAAATACTGCAAGATTAGAGCTGTTTTCTGTATTTTTTAAACTGTTTACTGTTGTGCCTTTGAAAATGTTTTCTGTGTAGTCTGTTTTCCCACTTTTTGTGGGATTTTTTTCAGTAGAAGAACACTTGAAAAATAGAAAATAATTGTGAAGCCACAAAAATGGCATGGGGACTAGAACTTTTAATACCTGATACTATTTAATTAAAAAAAAAAATTGGCTGTGTAATGCTTCAATAAAAAACCCTACAAAATATTTTGTTGCATTAAGGAAAGTTGGAAAAAAGGTGGTGTGAGTAGTATTTTAAAAAATATTTTACTCCAATTGCTGTAGTTTTCATAAGGATGGTAAATAATGGCTGGAAGGTGGTTCAAGAGGAAATATATACAACATCTAGTCTATACTATGGCAGAGTTTGAGGACCTCTGAAAGTGTGCGTTTGTGAAAAAAGAGAACCCAATAGAGTATTAATGAACACTATTGATAATACCATAACTATCCTTACGGAATGAGTACACTTTCTTTGGCCAAAAGTGAAAATGGGAAGTATCGATCAATGAGGGATGAATCATAATGTGTTCCCAAGACCTTTTTGAACTAAGCTGATTAGTGTACTATTATAAAAAGCTGATCACAAAAAGATGCTACCCCTCAAACATGTATCAGGTCAAAGCAAGGATTCGGAATTTAGCTTCACTGATTCAGACTTGGACTGTAACAGTTTTAAGAACCCATTTCTTACAACCTGCCAAAGCTAGAAATAGTCCTTTACATAACTTGAATCACAGGTATTCACAGCTTTCATATAATGCAAGCCTGCACAACGTACGGCCCGAGGGCTGCATGCGGCCTGCAAGGGCTCACTGTGCGGCCCGTGCTGACCACGGGCAGCACGGCCTCATCCAATTCGCCAGCCGGGCAGAAGAACGGAGCGCCACCGGGGAGGGGGAAGTGCGGCAATTCTTGCTGCCAGGCTGCCTGTGTGCAGCTCCGGTGCGAGGAGGCGGGGCGTGAGCCAGAGAGCAGGATGCCGGCAGATGCCAGGATACTGGCGTGGCATGGCGTCGTGATGTCACGGCTGGCGACTGCCAGATTCAAAAAGGCTCCGGCAGTCCCGCAACCCGGAAGGCAGTAGCCATGTAGGGGAGGGGAAGGGGCTTGTGCTGAGGGGAGGGGGGTAGGTCAGGAGAAAGGGGAAGGCATCAGGGGGCAGGAGAGACAAATGCCAGGGTGCCAAGTAGAGAAACGTGTGGTGCTTTTTTTCTTTTCTTTTTCTTTTCTTTTTCTTTTTTTTGCTCGACAAAAATTTTTAGCCCACGTGTTCGGTATTTTTTGGGAGAGCATCACTACTTGCGGCCCGCAGCTGTTTTCTTTGGAGTAATATGGCCCTTGCCTCTTTCCGAGTTGTGCAGGCCTGATATAATGCATTTTGTACTTTTGACTCACTGCTGTAGTGCCTTCTGCTGGTCACATAAGGAGTTTGCTCAGTTTATTAGAGTGCACCACCTTCTGGATAGTGTCTTTCCCAACATTTCCCTGCTATCTCCACTGCCTGTAGCTGGACCCATGTAGCTCTCTGGACTGCTGTGTCTTCAATTATTCACCTGCCACGAAGGCCAAATGCATCTCTAAATCTAGCCGCTTGCCTCAGGTGCAAGCCATGGTCTATACAGGTTGTGCTCCAGTTTGGCCAGGTGTGGTGCGGGATGGGGGAATCAGGTCCATCCGCTACTCTGGGTCCTGATCCAGAGGCCCTCTGGCAGCAGCCATCTCCTTCTCTCCCCTTGACTGCTCCTGTTTCTTGTGCCACTTCCTTGGGACCCTTGCACCTTCTTGGCACTTGTGTCAAGGCCTGCAGCCTGGGAGGTATTGGGCTGGAGTCTCTCTCTGCCCCCCCCCCCCCCAGCCACCTGCTCAGCATTGCTCCATCCAAAGTGCCACTGGGTCCTGCCCCTCCTGGGACCCTGCTGGTCAGGACAAGAGTGAGCTCCCCATAGTTTTGCAGCCTTTTATAGGCGCTGCCTGGCCCTGATTGGCTGACTGCTCCTCTCCCTAATTGGCCTGGTTTGCACAGGCTCCCTCTCATCTACATGTAACCCACCCACTGCTGGAGGGGCTTACAGCACCACTATACTTTAGGGCTGTAAACAAGTAGTTGAGTATATGATTCACCAGTAAGCCTGGGCTTATCAATTAATCTTCTTGACTACTTGCATTCCACCCCCCCTTGCTGCCTCTGTATCAAAAGCAGCGGCTGGGAGGGGAAGGGGAGACTGCTTCATGGCAGCAGCCCCTGACTGCAATGAGCATAGGCCCACTGTGGACAGAGGCTGGTCCGTGTAGGTCCCTGGTCCCAGCTTTCTGCGGACAGAGTCTGGAGCAGCCTCTGTCTGTGGGGAGCCGGGACCTCCCATGGACAGGGGACTGCTGCTTGGACCATCCTTTGTCCGTGGTGAGCCCAGGCTCACTATGGACAGAGGCTGCTTCATAGAAGGCAGAGAGGCCTCTGTCCACGGGGAGCTTGTATTCCTCGTGGACTGGGGCTGCTGCCGTGCTGCATTGCTCTCTCTGTGTCAGAGGTAGCGGCATGGGGTGGCAGGTAGCCGTTCTGCACAGGGAACTGGTTTTTAAATTGGCTCCCCTCACAAACTGGCTCCTGCCTGGCACCCCACACTGCTGCCCCGATACAGAGGCAGCAGCACAGGGTGACAGGGGACTGTCCAGGAGTGCGGCCAGATTGAATAGTTGAGTAACCCCTAAGAATTACTCGACTATTCGGTTACCAGATATCTAACACCCCACTACACACTTGTTCCTATAGAAGTGGATTGAGAAAGTGGGCCTTAAATAATTAAATATTAATAAAAACTAATTGAGAAATATCTGTTTTTTAAATCTGTTAGTTGTTGTCACTCCAAGAAATGCCCATTGTAAGTGAAATCAGCTTGTTTTCACAGCTTTCCATCTGTTAGTTTCGTGCAATTAGTTGTCTACTTTTAAAAAAGGAATTAGAAAATCCATTGTCTCTTTCTCTTCCATGTTTGACAGAAATAAAGGCTTCAAAAATGATTTAGCACATATACAAACTGTGAATATCTGACGCTACTTCTCCATGGCTATTCCCCCTGCAATTTGAACAAATAAAACAGTAGTGCACTTTGTGTTATGATTAAATACGCTGTTCAATAAGTACCTGTGAAATCTGTCAGCTAGTTCATCCTCATTATTATTGGACATCCTCCTCACTAAACTGTAGAGACAGTATTTTTAGTTTTTGTTTATACCGTTGGTCCAGGCTTGCCTTTTATTCTTTACTCTTTTCTATATGGATCATGGTGCATTTTCTACACTGTTTTTCCTTCTCTGTCCCTGCTCATCACTTTCTCTTCTCTTTGTTGTTTATCTCCTCTTACTACCCTTGACTCCTCTTCTCCTGTTTTGCATGAAGAATACAGTCTATATTCTCCAAACTTACCACACTTAGTCTGAGAGTAATGATTGAACTTTGTGGGATTTTAGAGTATATCTGTTAGTTTCAGTTCATGTTAATTAAAAATGACCTACAAGAAAAGTTTCCATGTCTTGCTAACCAAAGTGGATAAAAAGAATGGCTTTTTTAAATTTAAAAAAAAAACCTATTTAATTTTAAACTTGTCATCCTGTTGGATTAGAACCTGGCCCCCTGAGAGTTCTGGGATGCTGAGTCTTATGCTCAGCCACAGGAGTCTTAAGCTGACCTTCCGTGGAAGGACCTTTTGAGGCTGGGTTCAGGAAGTACAGCGAAACCAGAGTGACAGTACCTTGCGACCCCCTGATTAGTAAATACTAGTATATAAACCAGGAAGTCACAAAGGAGAGCTCTCTGAACAGCTCCACAGTTTGCCCATTATTGCAACAGACTCAGCTGTCAATAGACCCTAAACTCTAGTTTCTGACTCTTAGTCCTTGAGTTAGTTATTTAATTGCTGTCTGTAATCTAGTACTGTCAGCCGGTGGTCAGGGCAGTGAGTGGGGGGTGTGTGTGTGTGTGTGTGTGTGTGTGTGTGTTATACACCCGAGACTTCAACTGCTAGGACTGGGGTCCCTTAGCAGCGGGCAACCTGGAGGAGGTTGACGGGCGCCCCAAGAAGTTTACAGGGAGAGCTTATTACACCTCAGATTTTGACTGCTAGGATACACGATCCCTTCGCAGCGGGCAGCCTGGGGAGGCTGAGAGATGCCCCGACGGATCTGTCCCCTGGAAGCGACACGATCCAACGCTCAAGCTCTCCCTATATCTGTCCCTTATGTCCAGCTGGAGTTCTTTTTAAAATTGTGCTTGGTTCTGTTACAGCAACTGAAGGAGTCAGGTCACAGCTTAAACAGTTACTATTTTATTGTTACAGGGTAAACTTAGCTGTTAAATGCTGCTACTGTGTTACAGATAACACAGCCACTACAAAGGACAGGACAGAAATTACACTAATAAGTCACTTACAGGTACCATGAAACCCCTTTTGGTTCTCTGAGCTCTTATTAAATGCATGCAAAATAGACACCTAGCAGGTATATATTCTCACCCCTGCGTTCCAGACTTGGCGTGGCCAGCGTCTTTCTCTCAATCCCTCGGGAAGAAGTAGGGCGAGGTTGGGCGTCCCACAGACCTCGGGAGACAACCAATACCTGCCAGCAGGTGTAGATGATTGGAGCTCAAATGGGGTGGGCTACTAAACCCCTCTTTATACCCCTTGGGTCACGTAGGCTTCTTCCTGGTCTCAAGTGGCCAATTAGGAAAAATGGCTTTGAATGCCAAGTTTCCCACGAAGGGTGCAAAGCATAATTCACACCTGGGAAAATGCAGACAATGGGCACTTCTAGTATGTGATGGGCGAAGATTCCTCTCCTGGAACAGTGTAGGCGTGTCAATTACTGGTACTAGCCATCAGGGCAGCAGGAGGCCCTGGGTCGTCAGCTAGGCCATTTACTGTCTGGTTTCTGTTTATTAGAGTCAGGGACAAGCAGCACCCCTGCGTTCCCAGGGCATCAAAGGCTGACTGCCTTTCTCTTGCTCTCTGGGGGGGGGGGGACCAGATGGGGTTCATGTCTGGCTACAAGTACCCACCCAATATTTTGGTAACTTGAGTCTGCCTGAAGTGTGACTCTTGGCTACTAGCTCCACTTGGATTCTGACTTCCCAATACCTAACTCAGTTTGACTCGTGGTCTGATCATTATATTTGTCAATCCTTGTCCCAGGAGTGACACAAATTAGGTTGAGGTCCACATTTATAATTTATTTTAAATCACTTACGTTAAATACAAAAATAAATACTCAGTGTTTGCAGCCAAGTTATGAAGTCAAACTACTGAACTGCTGCTGGAAGTTAGTTGCTGAGTACCTGGAATCAGATCCAGATTTTGTTGAAGTCTAAACCCACATTTTGAGAGCATTAGTCTTTTTGGCAATGGTAGAGAGAGTATTTTTAACTTTAGAATATTGAGCTAGTTTTTTCAGTTAGGGAACCAATTGGGAGCTGAAAAAGGAAAGCTTGTTTTCTGCTTCCCATCTATTAAAAACTTAGGTGCAAGAAGATGAGATCTGCTAATTCTAAAATCTTGAAGGACATGGTGACTAGAAACAATCAGATAATGGTTATTTCATTTAAGTCAGTTTTAAATGCAGAACAGATTTTGATAACTTTTTCTTGTGCATTCAGGACAGGTAAGGTTGTTTCATTTAATAAAAAGTTTTATACATTTTAAATGAATTTTAATTTCCATCCAAATTGACACAATTCACAAGTAAAATAATTAATCATGTAGTAAATAAGAAATTAATCATTCATCATTTTAGCAATAAATTAAGTCTGAATAAAAGTAAGTTAAACTATATGTTGGTTTAAATAAATGTGTGCAAATATATTGGATCCTCCAGGTTAACAAAAGAAACATCCGATGTAATGTTAAGAATATATTTAGTTGCAAATTAACATGTTTTAAGGGTTACCAGTCAATGGTAGGGAAATAACTAAAATGCAAATCATAATTAAAATGATCCAGCATGATGCTGATAAAATGCTGGCTTGCTTAGGTTTTCTGCATAAATATAGCTCCTTGGTGAGTAGTGATAAATGCCCATTTGAAGAAGTTAGGTTGCAATTAAAGTTAACAATTATTTTCTCCTCTTCCATCATATTCGGCTTTCCTTTATCTTTACTGGCTGCCATTTCACATGATATGTAATCGGAGTAAAACTACAGGATTGTATTTTGAAGGTAGTTGTGTCCACAGTAAAGATGGCCACTATATCTTGAAGGGGAAGAGGGGGGGAGTAATTGCGATCTTCTATTGTTGGATTTTACACAGCCTGGGTGCTAAATAGGAGTACAGTAATTTCTCATTTAACACGTGCCTGCTTAACACGTTTTCATGAGAGCACGATTTTTTTTAGGGAACATTTTTTGAATTACACGACTGTCCCCGGAATAACACGATTTCCCCAGCTGGCCTGTCACGGGCGGCTGCGCAGAGCTTCCCTCGCCTCCATGCAAAACGGCGGAGGGTTCGCTGCTCGCCGCGCCGTTCCCCGGCAACCCCCCCTTCGCTGGACACAGTGCGGGTCCTGGCAGACCCGTCACAGGGACGTACTCCCAACCCAATCCCCCTCCCCTCTCGTCCCCTTCCCCAGAGCCAAACACCTCCCCTCCCTGCTGTAACCCAGTCTCCTTTCTCCCCCAACCTTATGTCCCGGTCCCAACAGACACCACCACTTGAAATGCAACCCCCACCTTTTCCATTATTTTCAATGGGAAAATTGACCCCGCATAACATGTTGTCATTTAACACGATCATTTTCTGAAACATATCTATAGTGTTAAATGAAGAATTATTGTAGCTCTAATCCTATTTAGGATGTCCCCTTCTGGTCAAGCTAGGAACTATTATTACCCCCGTGTAAGATTCTAGAGGAATATGACCTTTTTCCCCTAAAGCTCTACTAAATTATCCTCTGAGATCAGTGCTTGTGAGGACCCAGGCTATAGAGATTAAAAACATTCCAGTCATGTTTTTAAGTGTAAAACATCTGGTACTCTGAGTAATTTTATGAAATGCACCACAGCAGTCTTTCAACTCCACTGAGGTGGTGGATACACTTACTGTATTATACTTATGCTTTGTAATATTGTACTATTATGCTACCTACACCTACCATTTTTAAAATCCAAGAAATTCTATAGACAAACTTAGTTTAAAAGCCCAGCGTGGATGGGTGGGTTGGTTAGTTAACTATGACAATCCCCAATGCTGATTTTCAATAGCAATGAAATGCTGAGTTGTAGGTCACCTGTTACCTGTATGCTAATGACCATCCAGCATATTTCCACTGATCATAAAAAAGTATTGATAATAGGGTTGCCAGTGGTTTAACCAAAAATACCAGAACACTCCCCCCCCCCCCCCAAAAAAAAAACACTGGGGGAAAAAGTCTGGGGGGGGGGGGAGACCAAAGTTGTTGAGCAAAAAAAAAGGGGGGGGGCCCGAGAGTTAAGCAAAAAAAAATAAAAACAGCATAGCCCCCTTTAAGAAATGCCTTTGAGGCTTTTTGGCTCTAACAGGCTGCCAGCAGCTGTCTGTCATCTTGTCTTCCTGCTCCGGGCCAGACAGCTCCCCTGCGGAACCAGGTAAGTACCTAGTATTTTCACCTCCTGGCCGGGAAAAAATCAGAAAATACCAGACATTTTAGGTGTCCAGTATTTTCTGAATTTTTTTACTGGACAGGAGGCAAAAATACTAGACTGTCCGGTTCAATACTGGACACCTGGCAACCCTAGTTGATAAAAGAACTTTCTTTTCCTTTTTTCACCTACTGGGGAAAAATGATACAGTAAGGCATAGATTATCTACCAAGTTCTTGGGATGTATTGGAGACCAATTTTTTGTTTCAGAAGCTAGAGAAAGCTATTTCTAGATTTAATTTTGAAAAATAGTAACTAATTGAGAATTTGAAAGGTTGAAAACATCTTAGGTGAAAGTGATCATGAAAGGGCAGAGTTCATCTTTCTAAGACATGGCAAAAGAGACAACAGCACAATAAAGAAATGTATTTCAAAAAGGCAGACTTTAGCAAACTCACGGAGCTGGTGGACCAGATCCCCTGGGAAGCAAGTCTAAAGGGGAAAACAGTTCAGGAGATGGGCAGTTTTTTGAGGAGACATTATTGAAGGTACAAAAGCAAACTTATCTCACTGCATTAGAAAGATTGGAGGAGACCACCCTGGCTTAACCAGGAGTTCTTCAATGATATGAAACTCAAAAGAGAGTTCTGTAAAAAGTGGAAACTAAGGCAAACTACAAAGGATGCAAATACCCCGACCCCCTCAAAGAGGTAAGAATTGGAAAAGTCAAGACATTAATGAGATGACACTAGTTAGAGACATAAAGGATAATGAGAAAACATTCTACAAATACTTTAAAAGCAAGTGGAAGACTAAGAACAGGGTAAACTTGTTACTCAATGAGGGAGAAAAACAATAGTAGAAAATGTGGAAAAGGCGGAAGTGCTAAATTACTTTGTTTCAATTTTAACAAAAAGGTTAATAGGAGTTGGACATCTATCAGCATGAATGCCAGTGAAAATATTAGAGGATCAGAGGCTATGGAAAAAAAACAAGTTAAAATTATTTAGAAAAGTTAGATTTCTTCAGGTGACTAGGGCTTGATGAAATACATCCTAGAACAGGGGTTTTCAAACTCTGGGTTGCAGCTTGTAAGGGCAAGCCGCTAGCTGGCTGCTAATGCTTTGTTTACCTGTGCTTCTGCAGGTATGGTCAATCACAGCTCCCATTGGCTGTGGACCACCATTCCCAGCCAATAGAAGGTGCGGGAAGTGGTGCGGACCTGGACACCGCTTCCTGCAGCGCCTGTTGGCTGGGAATGGTGATCAGCTGCCAGGGAGTGCTGTGATCACCCAGACCAGCAGAGGTGCAAGTAAACAAAAGGTCTTGCAGCCAACTAGTAGCTTGCTACTTACAAGCCAGAACCTAGAGTCTGAAAACTCCTTTCCTAGAATACGTATGGTGCTGAGTATGGATGTGAAAGACTAGTCAGACAGTTAATACACTAGTTGAATAGTCACTCTACTCCCCCCCCCCCCCCCCCTGCTGCCGCTATCAGGAAGAGGTAGCAAGGTGGGGGACGCTTCAGAGTGGCAGCACTGCATGGAGCCCAGGGTCAGCTGGGACTTCCCAGCTGGCGCCCAGCTCCATGCCACGCTTCAAAGCGGCAATACCACGTTGAGCCAGGGTCAGCGGTGGAGTCCCAAGCTGGCCCCTGATTCCATGCGGGGTGCTACCGCTTTGAAATGCTGCAGGGAGCAGTGGGCCAGCAGGGGACTCATTCAGTCCCCTGCTGGCCCAGTGCTCCGCACATCGCTTTCACCTTTGAAGTGTAATGAGCTGTGGGGCTGTTGCTACACTTCAAAGATGAGGCTCCCTTATAGACTATTGGATTAGCCTGTTAATCTAAATTTAACATTCCTAGTGCTGAGTTAGGGGATAGTTGAACCTTTAGCAATTATCTTTGAAAAGTTATGGAAGAGATTCCAGAAGACAGGAAAAGGGAAAACATAGTGCCCATATGTGAAAAGGAAAATAAGTGGGAAATTACTGACCCATCCAGTATCTGGAAAGAAAATGAAACACATAACTAATCAATTTGCAGACACATAGAAAATAAGCTTCCTTATAGATTTCTTTGGCTACGTCTACACTGCACCTCTCTTGTGCAAAAGCCTATGCAAATGAAGTGTGGATTAGCATATTGCCACACTTCATTTACATAATTAATTAGGGGCCGTTTTTGCACAAGAGGCTTTTATGGAAGAAGGAGTTGTGTAGACGGCTCCTTTTTGCACAAAAATCCCCTCTTGCGCAAGAGCCGTTCTTCCTGAAAAAATGAGGAAGAACCGCTCTTGTGCAAAAGGGGGTTTTTGCACAAAAAGGATTCATCTGCACAGCTTCTTGCACAAAAATGGCCCTAAATTATGCAAATGAAGTGTGGCAGTATGCTAATCTGCACTTCATTTGCAGAGGCTTTTGCGCAAGAGAGGTGCAATGTAGACGTAGCCTTTGACAGGTAACAAGTCTTGTGGATGGGGGGACACAGTAGGTCTGATATACTTTGACTTGATATTGATTTTGATACTGTTTCACATTACTGTCTCTCAAGCAAATTAGGGAACTACAAACTCCATGGAGTTACTATAAGTGAGTGTATAAGTGGCTGAAAAACGGTTCCCACAGAGCAGTTGCCAGTGGTTCACAGTCATACTGGAAAGACATATTGAGTGGGCTTCTGCAGGGATCAGTTCTGGGTCTGGTTCCATTGAGTACATAGAGAGCATATAGTCTGTGGACCCTACCAAGCTGGGAAGGGTTATAAGTGCTTTAGAGGATAGGATTAAAATTCAAAATGATCTAGACAAACTAGAAATGGTCTGAAGTAAATAGGATGAAATTTAATAAGGACAAATGGAAAGTACTCCACATAGGAAGGAACAATCAGTTGCACA
Source organism: Pelochelys cantorii (assembly GCA_032595735.1). NCBI lineage: Eukaryota > Metazoa > Chordata > Testudines > Trionychidae > Pelochelys > Pelochelys cantorii. The sequence goes on from CM064326.1 coordinate 245,173,994, forward strand.
CATACAGAATGGGAAATGCCTACCTAGGAAGGAGTACTGCAGAGGAAGGGATGTGGGGTCATAGTAGATCACAAGCTAAAAATGAGTGAACCGTGTAGCACTGTTGCATAAAATTCAAATGCCATTCTGTGGTGTACTAGCAAGACTGTTGTAGACAAGAAACAAGAAGTAATTCTTTCATGCTGATTAGGCCTCAGCTGGAGTATTGTCTAGTTATGAGCACCACATTTCAGGACAAATTGGAGAAAGTCCAGAGAAAAGCAATAAAAATGATTAAGGGTCTAAAAACATAATCTTTGAGGGAAGATTGAAAAAAATGGTTTTTGTTTAGTTTGGAGAAAAGAAGACCAGCGGGCGTCATAAGTCTTCAAGTACATAAAAGGTTGTTACAAGGAAGAGGGAGAAAATTTGTTCTCCTTATGCCCGTGGACCCTAAATTGCAGCAGTGGTGATTTAGGTTGGACATTAGGAAAAACTTTGTAAGGGTGGTAAATCACTGGAATAATTTGCCTAAGGAGGATGCTCCATCTTTGGAGATTTTTAAGAGCAGGTTAGACAAACACCTGTCAGGGATGGTTTAGATGATGCTTAGTCCTGCCATGAATGCAGGGGTTTGGTTTTAATAACCTCTTGAGGTCCCTTCCAGCCCTACAATTGGAGGAGTCTATGATTTATTCTCCAGCAGATAAGGCAATATTACATATATTAATATGTCTCCTCCCCTAACACAAAACTTTAGTAATGACCTTATACTGCCTCTTTGGCTATATCTACACTGCCCTCTCTTGTGCAAAAAAATATGCAAATGAGGCAAAGTGTGGAATATTGCTGCACCTCATTTGCATAATTAATGAGGCTCCATTTTGCTCGAGGCTTTTGCGCAAGAGCTGTTCTTCCGCTATTTTTCAGGAAGAACGGCTCTTGCGTAAGAGGGAGTTTTTGTGAAAAAAATGGAGCCTCAATTATGCAAATGAGGCATGGCAATATTCCACATTTTGCCTCATTTGCATATTTTTTTGTGCAAGAGAGGGCAGTCTAGATGTAGCCTCACAGGCTAGAGCAGAGCTACTCAGTTTTGGAAGCCCTGGGGGCCACAATGATATAGTACATGTCGAGGACTGTAGCTTAAATATGGTTGCATAGACATGCAAATAGCTTTCACACTGATGGGCATGAATACAAAGATTAAGGCAAGACTACACAATAGGCAGGCCCCATTTAAGTCAATTATGCTGATATTAATAAAATGCAACATTTACCTGATTTCTACCTATATGACAGCACTTTTAATGAGCAATGACAATTCAGGAATTTAACTGCTAAAATGCATATCAACAGAAGACCATTATATTGACTACTTTTTTTTTTTGGCTCCCACCCGCGGGCCATGTGTTGAGCCCCACATAAACCCAAACTGCACCTCGGGCTCCAAACGAGTGGGTCATGGGCCGCATGCATGTTGAGTAGCCCTGGTCTAGAGTATTTCTACACAACATTATCATTTTGCATTGGGGAGATTTTACACTTAACTACACTTAATCCATTTCAGATACATTTTTATTTATGGAATGTATGCCATGCCTCTTCAGATTCAGCCCATCAAGCTTCCATGTCTGCTCACCTCCATTCTAACACCTGTAGCCCTGAGGGATTTTCTCCTGGGGCTTGGAAACTTCACCAGACAAACTGAATCTGAGCCATTATTAGGGATGTAATAGTATAGTCAATTAACCCATTAACAAAAGCTTATAGGTTAATGCTATAGACAACATGCAATTCCTCCCCCCTCCCCCGGCCCCACACTTGCCAGTACATTTTTTATCAGGCTGGCTAGCAGCCTAGCTTAGTTCTGGCTTGTGCTGGGTCTGGGAGGTCAGACCATCCCCTAGCAGGGGATGCTGCCACCCCGTGCCACTGCCTCTTTGTATCAGAGGCGGCAGCAGCAAAGGTCCACAAGGGGAGCTGGGTTTTAAACTGGTTCCCCTCACAGACCAGCTTCCACCTGGCAGGCCATGATGCTGTGTCTGATACAGAGGCAGCAATATGGAGTGGCTGGGGCCTTCTAGGGAATGAGGCCAGAGTGCACTTGCTGTCAGCCCCGCCCCCAAAGACTATAGAATAATCGAGTAACTGATAAGAATTCACGAGGTTAGTCGACTAGTCAATTAACCAATTTTTAACATTCCTAGCCATTATTAGTCAGCGAAGACCGTGAAAAGATTCCCACTAACTTCCAATGTGGACACTTAGGGAGCCTCTTACAGGTGATCCTGACTGGTTTGGCCAAGAGGCTATCAAGCACAGCAATTCAGCTGCCCCTCCCCACACTGCTGTGCACCTCCTGCCCTTTGCCTTGAAACTTCCTATCCCTGGGAGCTCCCGCTTGCTGTGCAGAGCAGGGAAGGGAGAGGAGGGGATACTGATGTCAGGGTGCCCCCCTCCCATCGTGTATTCTGTCTCCACAGAACAGAGAGGGAGAGGGCAAAACAGGACCTGGAGGGAATTTGCTGGCTGCTTTTGGGAGTGGTACAGGTCCAGGGTAGGGGTGAGTCTGCCTTAGCTCCACTGCACCACCACCCAGGACCCACCTGAGATAAGCAGTGTCCAGCTGGAGCCATCTCTGAACCCCTGCCCCAGCCATGAACCCCTTCGTACACCTAAGCCAGTGTTTCTCAACCAATGGTACAAGTATCCTTAGGGGTACTCAACAGAAGTCGGGGGTGGGTATGTCAACACAACTGAAATTTGGAGAAAATTGAATTTTTGTTTTAAGTTTTACAGCGCTTTATTATTTTTGTACTTTTTACACCCAAAAATTTCATTGCCCGTCTGGCTACGATTAAGTTGTTTAAACAAATGTGTTGCAATGGTAGAAAACATTTTTGTGTGTCTGAAAACTGGGAGTACTTATAATTTTTTTTGAAAAGGGGTACTTTGTTTAAAAAAAAAAAAAAAAAAAAAAAAAAAAAAAAAAAGGTTGAGAAACACTGCCCTGAGCCCCCTGGATCCAAACTCCCTTAGAGATCTCGTACCCTGAACCCCGTCCTGCACCCCAGCTCCCTGCCCTAGGCTCAGCTCAGAGCCCCTTTCACACTCCAAATTCCTTAGCCTAAGACCTGAGACTGTCTCTCAACCCTCTGCCCCTCCCTGGTGAAAGGGAAGGAAAATGGAGTGAGCAGGGGCAGGGCCTCGGAGAAGAGGCACGAAGGAGGCGGGGTGAGGGTGTCTGGGTTTGAGGTAGTTCCTGGATTGCATTTATATTCGAAAAGTGATCTTGTGCTTTAAAAGGTCGGAGACCACTGCAGTAGGGAATATCACTTGAAGAAGAAAACGAGATTACCTGTCTATAACAAGGTTCTTCGAGATGTGTGGTCCCCAAATTGGTTCCTTTTCCTCTGCAGTAGATTTAGCAGCTCTTGAGAAGAGAAGGAACTGGAGGCACTGGTAGCTTGCTGCCTCCTTTATTGCCTTGTGTGAGACCACAGGGTTCATGTGCAGATTGCCAAACAATACTGCTTTCAAAGTTTCCACTCTGGGCACATGGTGCATGTGCATAACTCTCAGTGAAATAAAGATAGGGACCAAACATCTCAAAGAACCTCAGTTCATAGTAAAATACTAAAATGGATGCCGTGGTGTGTGTCATGACCTGCCCTTTCTTGGGGCCGTGCCTTATTCAGTACTAGTGGTTCTCATGCACTAACCTGCAGCCTTCTGTCAGGATGCTTGTCTGTGATTATTGGGTGATTCTGCTGCTTCTTCTAACTCTGCTTCCAGGACACTGTAGATTTTTTCAAAACTACTACGTCTGGATTTGAAAAAACACTCAACTTTTATTTAACCTGAGTAAACATAAAAGAAGCATAACAAAAGCTTTCAATAGCCCTTTTATTTCTTACTCCCAAAGGGAAAACCTAATTTTCTAAGGCTATGTCTACACTGCAGAATTTTTCTGGGATACCCCGGAAAAATTCTGCCATGTCCAGGGAATGAATCTGCTCTTCCAAAAATATTTTTGGAGGAGCAGATGCGCTCTTTCGGCATCCCTGTAAATCTTGTTTTATGAGGAAGAAGGGATGTTCCAATAAAGGGTTTTTTTCCAACATTTGGCTCAGTGTAGATGGGCCAAATGTCAGAAAAGCCTCTTAAAAAAAAAAAGCGGAAAAAGCTACGCAAATTGCGGTTCGCAATTTGCGTAGCTTTTTCCGGAAGAACAGTGCAGTGTAGCCGTAGCCTAAAAGACCTGTAGTGCTTCCCTTCCTGATTGTTGCTGATTTGTCTAATGTTCTCTTTGATCCTGTAGCTCTCCTTGAAAGCCAACTAAAGCCCATGCAAATTCAAAGCACCAAAATATCACAAATAGTTTGGGTGAAGCTTCCATCCAGGCATCTATGTCTCTATGCACTCAATAGCATATATTAATTTTGCCTTAATCCTGCAAAATAACCCACCATACAGTTTCGTTGAACAATATGGAACCAGCTTTATGTCTCCTGGAAATGTCCCAAAATGAAAAGTCTGATATTAGAAAATTGATGTAAGAGTTACTCAAGGATATAGTCCTTCATATAGCCCATATCCTGTTATTACAGTGTTATAGGAATTTAACACAAATTTACTGTAATAAAGCATTTCTAGACACCTACTTAGATTCTTGTGATTGTAGTTAATGTATTTCAGCCATATGTGGGTCAACCAGAAAAAGGGGAAAGAAAAATATTTTTTACAAATAGGAAAATGTAGTCACAAATATTGGCTGGGGCCTCCAAGACGGATGTGTTACCTGACACCACTATTAATTCTTTTTCTCTGCTTTTAAATTGATCAGACATGAAGTTGGTATTTTCTGTTAAAATTTCTGTAACTTCTTTCAGTATCTAACATAATGAATTTTATAGGTTTATGGTAAGTAGTCCAGTTCAAGCTATTTCATCCAAGCCTATTGCCTGTTTATTTTTAGTTCCAAATGACACAGCACTCCACTTAATTGCAGTACAAGCTCTTCAGAATTATCATATGTATAAATAGCTTTTAGCTACCTATATATCTGCCATCTCTGTTGCAAAATGGGAAGGATAGAAAGTCATCCAGGGTCAAGTCAAATTTTCTCTCTGAAATGTCATTAGAAATTTAGGTGGCATTGATGTCCAGCTGGAATTCATAATGGTCTGGTTTGTATGCAGCGTACATAATGTCCACAGTGTGCGAAGTACTTTGAGAAATTATTATTTAGGATTCTGTGAAGTGCTGTAAAAATGAAAATTATGATGCTTTGAACATTTTGTATATTTTTAAGGACTGGAACATTAGTTTACTTCAACCATGAGAGTGAATTATGATCTCTTCCTCTAATGCTTATGTCTTATATTTTACTTTGCAGGTTCCAGCAAGATGTGGGGTGACAGTCCGGGACAGTCTAAAGAAAGCTCTGATGATGAGGGGTCTTATCCCAGAGTGCTGTGCTGTTTACAGAATACAAGATGGGTATGGTTTATGTGTGGTGTGGGTTTTGTACACTCTCAGGGTTCTTTCTAGAAGTACACCAGCATAGGTCAATTCCATCCAACACTATGAAGGTAAAGATGAATTTCACTAAATTCAGAATGAACTATTTAGTTTGTGCTACAACGATTTGGGGCAACACAAAATATGAGGTGATGGCCACAAAACTGTGCCTAGAACAAGGCTCTGACATATGAAAAGTTGATGGGGAAATATTTAACTTCTACCCCTATTAGGATGCACATAACAGAATGCAACAGGCTGTTATCCCTGAGATCTGTTTTAGCTGCAAAACTATGTGAAAACATCTAATTTTAAAACTATGACATAGGGTTGTTTTGAATTTTTAACTTTTAATTGATTTTACTTGATCTGGGTTTCAAAGTAAAATTTAGTTGGATGGAGAATTTACATGAATAACTCTTAAAATGAGTTTTAATCCTTAAACTTCTAATTAAATTCCTACCATTCCCTAAAATTAGTAAATCCTCTAAGTCTGTTATGGGAACAAATTAGAGAGATGAAGTAGGGGAAGTAATATTTTTTTATTGGACCAACTTTTGTTGGTGAGAGAGACAGCCTTTTGAGCTATATAGAGCTCTTCCTCATGTCTGGGAAAGATACTCAGGGTGTCACAGGTAAATACAAACTTGAATATATAGTTTAGCATAAGTAGTAAGCACATTTCCTAAGGGACCATTCAAGGTGAATATATGCTAACTGACTTATGATAACCTATCTGTTCCACTTTGTATATAGCTATGAAGCTTTGAGTACCTTTCCTTGACCTGAAGAAGAGCTCTCTGTGCCTGGAAAGCTTTTCTTTCTTACCAACAGAAGTTGGTACATTAAAAGATATTACCTCTCCCACTATGTCTCTCTAATATCCTGAAACTGATATGGCTACCACAATATAGGGATAAATTGTCACCAGTGTTCTCTCTAAGCTGCATGGCAGCACAGGGTCATGGGTGATTAATCAACCCCACCCAGTTAGTCAGCTCCATGCCCTGAGCCTCTGACAGGGCGGGGTTGATTAATCAGCTGTGAAGCTTTGCTGCTGTGCATCTTAGAGGGAACACTGGTTGTCACACAACTGGATAGAAAAGTATCTGTCAAGTTTGGATCCCAGGACCTGCCAATCGCTGCGGTTGTAGGGCCAGTCTTTGTAGTTGTAGGGCCAGTCTCTGCAGTTGTAGGTCTTTGTGCTAAAGCTGATTTGAAGAAAAGAGTTCATCTCTTTATCCTGTTGTTTGTCCAAGAGTAATGCAATTATTTGGGAGTAAGCTCAGATTAATTTCTTGCCATTTAAATTTCTAACAGTGGAAGATTGGACAGCAAACCTCCCATAATACCACTGTCCCCTTGGTAACAACTTTTCACATGTTCAACATAATGTTTGCAAGGGCTTGTAAGTTGGTAACCATAAAGGGCTTGTTTATACTTCAGAGAGAAGAAGCCCATTGGCTGGGACACTGACATTTCCTGGCTCACGGGAGAGGAATTGCACGTGGAAGTCTTGGAGAATGTGCCGCTTACCACACACAATTTTGTACGTACTTTGTATTATGAGCTGTCTAAAATGTTCACTAGAGTTAAATCTACTTTTGAACATTTTAAATCAAAATAACTTTCAGTCTGTTTTTGAGCAAACATTTGTGTCTGTTGTGGGGAAGGTTGTTGCATAAGAGATTTTTAAACCTACAGACTCAGATGAACTAAAACTTGCTTCAGTTGAGATAACTGACATTAAAATAAACACAATTTAACTTTCCTTAACATTTGCATACCCTAGTAGCAGATAGACCCCAAAATCTATGTATCTAGGTTTTAAAATCACCACTGCATAGCAAAGCAGTAATAATAATCCATTATTTTTGTACAGCTGTATCTATAAAATGTGTTCTGTGCTCCCCTGGTGACTGCAGCAACAATTAACTAACGAACCATATTCCCAGAACTGTGCTGACGTCATCAGTGATGCTGGTGAACAAGTATGTTTTGACTTGATGAGGTGCTACATGAGTGGAAGCTGTTAAACACAAGCACTCTGGATCATTCCAGGTTCATACACAGACCTGGAAATAATATTTACCCCATGGAAAAAGCCATAATTTAAATGAAAGCTATTTTAAATTGAGGCTTAGGGTGTGTTATACAAACCAGTGGGCCACTAAATGAATGCATAAAAGCTATTACAAATTTCTGAACAGCATCTTTTAAAACTTTTGGTTGTTACTTGTAGGAAATCCTGCTTGTGTTACTTTTAGGCTAGTTTTGGTTTTAAGGTGGGGAACCAAAATACAACACAAGTTTTGTGTCTTGTATTGTGTCTTGTAGTCTAGCTCTGTAGTGTAGCTTTTTTTTATGTACAACTACAAAATTGCCAGGATTTACTAAACAAAATAATAAATAAGTTGGGCAGAATTTGATTTTCTTTTATAATTTTGGCAGATAATATTGGCGTTTGTTTGGCTTTCATGAGTGGGGTGGGTCAGACAATTATTTAATAGAAGTAGATGTTGAGGTTCAAAAAGTTAAAGTTTTGACTGTTAAAACACATTGTCAACATCACATGTCAAAATATACAAGGTAAATATCCTTAAATAAATCTCTTAATAAGTTTTCCAGCAACATTTTCTTACTTTTTCAGTCTGTAAATTGAGATAATTATCAAAGGACATATTTTTCACTGGTTTTATGTGTGCCATGGCATCAACATTTACTGCATTTATCGATAAAAATCTAACCCCCCCCCAAGTTTAATTATAAACCATTTGAATGTTCCCAGTCTTCTGATTTTGAGGAAGGGTGTCATCTGATAAAGATAAATAAACCCCTCTAAAGCAGGCCGTCTCTCACATCTATTTTATTTACAGTGTGTTTTTGTATGTTCTGTTTAAATAGATTCAGTTTGTTTTTTCCTTCAACTATATATTTTTAAAAAAATTCTTAAGTTAAATGCCTGCAAAAGACATTTCTTTGAAGTAGGGGTGCTTCTGTTATAGTTCTGACACAGGGATACTTTTGACTTTGTTTCACAGTCCTACGCCATTGTCTTCACTGCTTATGGAGTGATGCACATTAATTCTGATGGTGGGAAACTTAACGGATAAAGATAAAAAACGTTCAAACTTGGATGTTAAGATTAGGTACTTTAAATCCATATTTAGGTAGTTAAATAAAGCGATTTGATTACCAAAGGTGCCACATGCCTCTGTGCTCCTGCTGAAGTATGGTTATGCACAGGGCTCGCCTGTGGCGAGTAGATTTCAGCCGGTCGCCCCGTTCACCAGCGGCGCACGCATGTGCAATGCGGGTCTGGCGCATGCGCAGTGCGGAGCTGGCGAGTGGATTTCGCCGCGGTTTGTCGAGCCCTGGTTATGCACACCTCTGAAAATGTAGCTACTTCTATCTAGTTGCTTAAATATGGATTTAGGTGACTAACTTTAGGTACCAAATTCTGAAAACTTTGTCCTAAATTCTTATTCCATTTTTATTATCCAGTGTATTTTTATAGTGTCTATATTAGTCTGATAAGATGTTGAGAGGATGCCATAATACTTTATAACTAAGATTGCTTCTAATGTAATATCATTGTTTTTAAAATAATACACTTTGCTTATTGTATACAAAAGTATATTTCTAAGATCAAAAAATAAAGTTGTAGATACATCTTCCAGGGCAAGATGACAGTAATACCTTAGTGGAAACATAGAGCCCTGTCAGATTACAAGAATGTCCTATCTAACTGTTTGTTTTTGGCACCACAGGTACGAAAGACGTTTTTCACATTAGCATTCTGTGACTTTTGTCGAAAGCTGCTTTTCCAGGGATTCCGATGCCAGACTTGTGGCTATAAATTTCACCAGCGCTGTAGTACAGAGGTGCCACTGATGTGTGTTAACTATGACCAGCTTGAGTAAGTAATCAAAATTCCTGTGTGCTTTAGTTCAGATGACACAAGAACTAGTTGACAGATGTAATTGAGAAAGTCAAGAGACGTGCCTAAGAAAATACATTAGTGAAGCTGCTTCAGTGAGAATTTATAGTTCTTATTTTTTCTGTGCTGGTTCAGATAACCAGTTAAGTTAATTAGAAGATGAATAGGAGGGCTGAAATCTTGATTCAGTAAGACAGATTTTGCATTGGTCACATATGTTATTATCCAGTCAAAGAGATTCCTCATCAGGGCAATGATAGTGCCTCATTTAAATGTGTTTAGATGCAGATAAATTATCTTTGGCCAGCTACAGTTAATTTGGTCTCAAATAACATTGAACTTTTTTGATCAATTAGGTGGAGTTGACATTTGTTTTACTGCAAGCTTGGCTTAAAAAGTAAAATTCATTGGTGATGTTTATATACCTAGGTAAAAAGTATGAAGCAGAACCAAGAATAGGGCAGATTCTTTCAATATGCATTTATTCTTGAATTTTTATACTCAATTTGTTCTGTACCCAGGACTTTTAACCAAGGTTTCTGCTCAATCAGTAGTGATTTTAGTACCGATCAATTTTAACAGACCTAAATAAAGCCATTTAAAAGACCTTCCCATTGGGGAGAGCTTCCAAATAAAGTTTTACTTCCAACTTGCATTCATCACAATTCCCCTGGCCACATCTAGATGATGAACTAAGAGATGTGGATGCAGTTGTTTTATCCTAATAATAGCCTCCTTTGAAAGTCCCTTTTTAATATTCTATCACAATCTTCTATATAAGGTGACATCACAATCTTCTTAACATGAAGGTATAAGTTGCCTGCTTTTACACAGCTTAGAAAGTAGGTTTTTACAATTTCTAGCACGCAAAGGTTTCAAAATAACTTTAGACAAAAAGATACTCAAGGCACTAACTCTTGCTTCCCTGCAGATAACTAACAACTTGTGAAAATGTATAGGTAGTCTGCTAGTGCACTCTCTATTCTACAGTTTAGAATTTGATACATGACTTTTTTTTCTTCTGTGCCTATTATGTTTGAGCCTTCTGGGTTTTGCACAAGTTAGGTTTGTTTTTGTTTTGTTTTTGTTCTTGCCTCACAGTTTGCTGTTTGTCTCCAAGTTCTTTGAACACCACCCAATACCACAGGAGGAGACCTCCTTAGGAGAGACCACCCAAGCATCTGGATCATACCATTCAGTGGCCTCATCAGAGTCTATTGGGTAGGACATTACTCCTGCTGTTTAATGACATGACATTTTAGTATTGTTTGTCTTGAAGTATTCAAAATACTGCTTCAGATCCTCTTTGCTCACCTGAGTAATTAGGCCCTATCCTGCTAATACTTGCACATGTGCTCAACTTCAAATTCACCAGTAGTACCACTGATTTTAGTGGGGTTAGACACATGCTTAAAGTGAAGCATGTGCATAAATGTTGCAGGATATGCCTCTTAGTAGTTGTACTTTTTTGCCTATAATAGCCTAGGACTGATCTAAACTGGGAAGTTTTCTTATATATATCTTTAGTTTTTTTCTGTATACATTGCTTTGCATCCACACACAAATTCTGTCTTTTTGCTTTATCTTGTATCTTATCCCGCTATAACTAATCTGCTTTGAAGCAACGTAACTTTATTTCAGAATGAGTTATAGAAGTGCAAGGATTGTATGGACACATCTCCATTTCAAATGAACAACACTACTTCAGGTAGTCCTCCCACTACCCGTCCCCACCTGCATATTATTTCACATCTAGATACACCTGCTTTGGGGTACTCTTGGTTGGATGTCCTCCCTCTGTGTAAACGCTGGCATATATGCATATGCATCTGTTTACAACACCAGCTCGTGATCAATTCACAGATATGAAATCCTTCCAAACCACTGTTCCTTGTACTTCTGCATGTTCCCATCAGGGAATGCTGTACTGCCTTGCCCTTTAGAGAGAAGAACATGTTTACTTTCGTCTGTTCAGTAGTCACCGGAATGCCAAGATCTACCAGCAGTAGCAGAGCAAACGCAGAAGAAGGGGTATTCCTGGGACACATGCCAGTTCTGTTCCAAAGCAAGCAGCTGATTCAGAAATACTAAAAATGCTAAAGATAAAAACAAGACCTCTGTTCATGCTCACATCACATGTATATGCTATGAAGAGCTGGACTGAATCTTGCCCAAGAAGCCACCACAGAATTGTTGACAGCTGGGCCATGGTCCATAATAAAACAGACACACCTTCGGAAACTACACGGGCAACCATGGAAAACCTGACTAGGAGGACTTTCCCCTGAGCAGCCAAGATCTCTTTAAGAGAGATCCAGCTTGATACACCTCCAGGGACCCTGCCAGAGAGCCAGCATGAGAATGCTGCAGAGAGAATCTCAACCAGTAAGTATTAAGTACTGTAATACTATTATCCATGCCATTAATGCCTGTTCATGGGGATTTGGAAACCTTTCTTCTGGGTGCTAGTTGTACGCCATGATATCTAATAGATGTTGCTACAGCAATGGCAGACATGTCCATCTCTTTGCAGCACCCTTACTCTTTGGCTTACTCAGTTTTTCTCTGGCCCAGTCAGCATGGATGCTGTAAATACAAGCTGAAAATACAAATTGTTAAAAGGAGCTTTTCTCCCCATGCAGAATATTTGATAGCATGCCCGTAGACTACAACACACTACATCTCTTCCCTGTGCTTCTTGTTATTAAATTTCTTTATCCCTCAACCACCTCTGCCCCTACCCACTACCATCCACGTGACACCACACAAGATGGTGACTAGATGGAATCAAGAAAAATGTAAAAACACATTGCATCCAAGGCAGTTTGAATATAGGGAAAATAAAAGCCAGAAGTATTAGAAAATTCATGTAAGACCACAATTTAGTCATTACCTTGATTTTTTTCATATATGTGAAGGTAAACAAGATAAATTGGCCACTGTAGGTTCTTTTAGGCATTTCATATTATATAGACTTGTGATGACAGGTGTTATAAAAGGCATGTAAGCTTTTTGCAAAGCACTAATTTATTGCAGTATATTGCATTAGGAAAACCATACAGGACATGTATCACAGCTGCAAAATTCTGTTTATTTGTTGTATGCTTTATGCTGATTGGATGGTTTAGAATTATGAATAAGACTTTTAGGCAAAGATAGTGATATAGCTTGATGTACACATTACAAGGTAGTGCTGCCTTCCCACAGACACTCATGTAGGTAATGCTTTCTTTTCACTCCAGCAACAGCTCAGTGACCAATATCAAATAACAGTGCTACATGTCTTCCTGGTTGTGCCTTTGCTTTCGGAACAAACTTTGAGACATGTCTCAGAGTAATACCGACCAATGTAAGGGCAGGCTTCAGGGTTGTATAACAATTACTAGCCTGTCCCATGGGAACACATAGGACTTCCATTCCCCCACCCCAAAACAAGCAAGCACACATTCAAAAACTATCCTTATATTGAATGTAAAAGGTGTTACTACACCATATTGCAATGGACCCAACTAAAGTTAAATATATTCAAAAAAAGTATTATATTCCAGCATACCTCTGCCTGGGAAGAACTCAAAGGAATAGAATTCCAAAATTGAGAAAATTTGGAGAGAAGTAATGTTTTGTCATTTCTGGCACTATGGCTATTATATTGGTATAGTGATTACTTGTATGATTTTTCTGTTTTCCTAGAGTGTGGCATGGCATAGCTCACATCAAATGGGGCGTTATCAGTAGCTGAGATCCTGGCAAACCTCTGAGGGAAGAGAGAGTGGAGAAAGAAGATGTTTGGTAATCTCATGAATGAGTCCCAGCAGAGGGCAAAAAACCTGTAGGGTAATGGAGTGAAGGATTTATGCTGTAGGACAGGAATGAGAGAGGACAACAGGGCATGTTCTGAGGAGTTGTCAGGAGAGTGCATGGACTGACTGACCAAAGAAAGGGACATGCGAGAAAGGATGCTGGACATGATGTAGAAGGAGACAAGTTTGCTGAAGAACAATGTTGTTCTGTATTCACACGTAACACTCTAACCTAATCCTGTGCTGCCACCTATTAACGCAGTGTACTGAGAGCTCCCTTTCATTCTCCAACTGTAAGAGAGAGACAGTTTCCCCACACCATTCACCCCCAAGACAAGGAGAGAACAACAATGATCTTTGCCTACACATTTTTGAGGTCCTAGCTTAACAAACTTATTCACTCTATTTCTGTCCAATTTTAATTCTTTTTACATTTGCACTTTCTTGTTATTCGTTAAATCAATAGTTTTGTTTACCTTTGCACTTGTCTCAATGACACTTTCAAACAGCTCTTCCTACCAGTATCTATTCCTAATAAAATTAATTCACAAACCCTATACCTTACAGTGTATTCATTTCATTCAGTACATTACATGCAGTTTCCTCACCTGCACCCTCCTATTAAATAGCACATTGCATCTGCGACCTAGATCCCTGGACCACAGGGACATATGGTTGAGACATCCTTTCCAGCTGTTCATAAAGTTCCAAAAATCTCTATACTACCAGTTCAGTCACACCAAACTGGTTAGCTGATGACTAGTACAATTGAGAGAGTGATGACTTTCCATACTGCAGTGTTCACATATTTCTCCATGTTCAGGAGGGACTCTCATTGGGGCATCCCAGTGCTGCAATTTCAGGTTGAGTTGTACACAGATTTCTAGGAAAGTGGCCTTCTACATCCTGAAGGTTTGCAGCACTGTCCCAGCCCACTGTTAGGTTCCGACTGGGGCCACAGGTAGGGTTGCCAGGTGTCTGGTTTTGAACTGGAGAGTCCGGTATTTGAGCTTTCTGTCCAGGAAACAAATTGAGAAAATACCAGACATATAAATGTCCAGTATTTTCTAATTAAGTAAGTTTTATTATTATCATGAGTATTGGTACGTAGTTGCGTACTGCCTGGCTGGTAGACACACTCATACTGCATGAGCGTATCTACCAGCCAGGCAGTATGCAACTACACAGTAGAGGGGAGGGGGACGAGATGGAATCCCCGGGGCTGGACTCGCCCGTGCGCCCTGTTGGGATCATGCACGGGATGGGCAGCACCCTGGGATCTGCATTTGCCCGGGCCAGTCCCGCTTCCCGCCAGCCAATTCCCCCCCGACCCCCTTCCAGCCAGCCCTGCTGCCCGCCATCCGGTTCCCCCCTGCCCCCCCAGCCAGCCTCGCTCCCCCAAACCCCTCCCGGCCAGCCCTGCTTCTTGCTGGCTGGTTCCTTCCCCCGATCTCCCCTGGCCAGCTGCGCTCCTCCTGACTCCCTCCCGGCCAGCCCCTCTCCCCGCCGGCCGGTTCCCCCCCAGCCAACCCCACTTCCCGCCAGCTGGTTCCCCGCACCCCGATCTCCCCTGGCCAGCCCTGCTCCTCCCGACCCCCTCCCAGCCAGCCCTGCTGCCCGCCATCCGGTTCCCCCTGCCCCCCCAGCCAGCCCCGCTCCCCCAAACCCCTCCCGGCCAGCCCTGCTTCTTGCTGGCTGGTTCCTTCCCCCGATCTCCCCTGGCCAGCTGCGCTCCTCCTGACTCCCTCCTGGCCAGCCCCTCTCCCCGCCGGCCGGTTCCCCCCCAGCCAACCCCACTTCCCGCCAGCTGGTTCCCCGCACTCCGATCTCCCCTGGCCAGCCCTGCTCCTCCCAACCCCCTCCCAGCCAGCCCCACTCCCCGCTGGTTGGTTCCCCCCCGGCCAGCCCCGCTCCCCGCAATCCCCTCCCAGCCAACCCTGCTTCCTGCCGGCCGTTTACCCCCCTCTCCCGCCTCCGATCTCCCCTGGCCAGCCCCGCTCCCCTCCCAGCCGGTCCCCACCCCCGTCTGAGATCAAGTGTGTCTGGTATTTTTTTGAAATCATCTGGTAACCCTAGCCACAAGTAACGCTGCACCGAGTAAGGCCTGTC
Source organism: Pelochelys cantorii (assembly GCA_032595735.1). NCBI lineage: Eukaryota > Metazoa > Chordata > Testudines > Trionychidae > Pelochelys > Pelochelys cantorii. Next base: position 245,189,348 of record CM064326.1, read on the forward strand.
TCAGAAAATGTTGTGCAAAAGTAGTCTCCTCTTCTCTTATAATATCCGGACAGCATTTTTTGTTGTATCCATTTTATCCACCTGTGGGGAGAAGGGTCATATCTGGCTTAAAGGGAAAGGGGGTTCTCTTATCCTCAAGCAGTGAGAGGCCCTGGCCAAGTCTGACCTGCATACACCCCAAAGCAGCAGCTCTTGCCTTACAGGGGCAGCGCTTGGCTCCCTACTTTTATGTGACTGTGTGCTCAGAATAGGGAGTCAGGCTGTATCCTGTAGACAGGGGCCACTGGTATGGAGTGAGTTCTTTTTTCATTTCTTTTCTTTTATACATCATTTGTTTTATTTTGTATTATTTCATATTTGTGGAAAAACAGGGCTCTAGTGATTTTGCATGTCCTTCAAGGCTACCTGCTTGATTTCTAATACATGTGGAGTGCCCTATTTGTATTAATTAGGATTGCCGACTTTTTTATTTCTGAAAATCTCACCCCCCCAGGCCCTGCCTCATTCCCTGAGGCCCTGCCTCTGCTCTTCCTCTTCCCTTGGGGCCCTGCCCCCGCTCTCCCCCTTCCCCTCTTTCTCATTGCTTGGTCCTCTCCAACTCCCTCTGCTCTGGGGGCTGGGATGGGAGTTTCAGTCTGATGTGGAGCATGCAGCTTGCCTGTCTACGAGATGTAGATAGGAAGTGGGACTGCCTCAGCAGGGGCCAGCAAGGTAACCAGTTAACTGGTTACCCAGTAATCATCATCCTTACCAGTACCTGGTTAACCCAGGAGCAGTTCCCTGCCTGCAGCCTGAGGGGGGTGGGGACAGGAGCAGAAGTTGCTCCACCTTCCCGCGCTTGGTACTGCCGGCTTCTGCTTCTAGCCCTTCCACATGGGGGGAGGGGACTGGTAGTGGCAGCCAGCAGCCTTAAGAATGGGGGTAAGGGGTAGGGGAGCAGGATCCCACTTAATTGGTTAACCAGTTAAATAACTGATTAACTAGGATTTCACATCCTTAACAGGAATGTTGGCATCTATTCAGTACATTTGATTTGTTGCTGCTAAGTCTCCATTTTGACTGGAAAGTCAGATACTTAGCATCCCTGGTTTTAATAATGGTCAGGATTGAGGTGCTCAGCATGCTGCCTGGTTGTAGTTTGAACGTTTGAAACTTTGAAAAAATAGTGCTGGCTAGGAAAAAATAGGCTAATTATGGGATACAGTGAAAGGAATCATGGGAGTTTGACTTAAATCCCACAGTTCCAGAAAGTATCTCACAACCTACCATGACAAATAGCCCTTAATGGACTGAGCCTAGCACCAGAAAATTGTACTCAGATACATGCCCAGAAAATTACACTTATTTAGAAAAATCATAGTTCTGTGTAGATGCTGTTTCTCTCAAGCAAAGTGACCTATGCTACTTTAGACAAAGCAAAGTACTAGATACGCTCTTTCACTTTTATTATATCTGTATAACATTAGTGAAGGAAAAAGTATATCAAAACACCTTTCCTTGGTAGACAAAACCATAAGCACATGAAAATTGATAGACAGTCCATATTAAAACTTGAATGTGTTTGCTATTTATAGGGGAAATAGAATTTTAAAAGACAATTATATATTTTAAAATATTTTTTCAGATTTCTAGATATTTTGGGGACATTGTGTGAGGAGAGTGGGGAGTTGTGGGTCTTTAAAATCAGTGAAATATTGTCATTTACTGGCCTGTATCCAAGTTGCCTTCCTATTCCTAGGGGCCTTGAACTTGCACTGTTTGAAATCAATGGGAGTGTTGCAGTTTGCAAAAGATTAAATCTTAGACTATGTCTCATTAGTACAATAGTTTAGGCATGCTCTCCTATCTTGGGAAACTGAATTTTACTTTTCTCTCTAACAAATTCTTGTAGGTTGATGTCAGTAAAATAAGAATCAAACCAAGACTTTATCCTCTCTTGTGGCACAAACACTGTAGAAATATAGTGTCTGTTTTCTGTGGTGATAAGGAGGTAAAGTAGAGTCTTTTAGGGGTAGGACTTAGGGATGTAAAATCCCATTTATTTAGTTAATTGTTTAAACTTTAAATTTAATCAGTTAACTGATTAAACGGGGGTGGGCTGGAGTAGCCCATGGGTATGAACTGCTCTAGACTGACTGCTTCCAGCCCCATGCTGGCCTGCCAGATCCCAGCCCACATGAAACCAAGCTGCCGTTTCTGGCCCCACATGAAGCCAGTGTGGGGATGGAGCAGCTCTTCGCCTTCATCAGGCTATGAGTGGGGGGCTGCTCCTGGGTAATGATGATGGATGATGTTTACCCAGTTACCCATTCACATCCCTAGTAGAAATGTGCCAGACATTTGCTGGTGGGCCATGAATATTTTATTTGACTGATTTAAAGGTCCTCGCAGTGGAAGACATGTATGTGGGCCTGGGAAGATACTGTGCTGGATAATGTGGCAAACCTCACAGTGCATCGAGAAATAACTCTCTTCTTTTCATATAGTCTACAAACTGAGGAGTTAATCACACTCACAAAAACCAGAGAAGCAGAAGACTTTGAAAATTTGGCACATAAATTGCTTCCCCTCTTGATGAATCCTGGAAGTGCTTCACATCCCCATTCTGCCGCATCTGTGCCACTGTAAACGTTTCTTCTCTCATTTAAGCTACTGCCCCTTTGATTTTGTGAGTAGTTCTCCCTTCTCTTCCACCAGCTGATGCTTCTCTCCTCTCCTACCATACTGTAGGCTGGGGTGGGCAGAGTTGCATCTGAACCCCACGCAGAGATAAAGTTACACCCCACAGGACAATGGACTATTCCTTCTTCTTTGAGTAGTGTCCCTATCAGTGCTGCACTGTAGGTATACTTGCATCCCTGTGCTGCTGATGGGAGAACTTTGGCAGCAGTGTCTGTCTGACTCGCACGTGAATTATCCCCTCTTGTGCTCTGCCATGAGGTTAACTAGCACTACATGGGTGAAACTCCCTCAGTGCCTTCTTCACTGCCCCAGCTAGAGATGGAGTCATTGGTAGTCCGTTCATTGGATTGTTACCTCTATTAGAATTCACATAGTGAATCCCATTCTTAGTTGTAGAGTTCCTCTAGTTGCTTTTCTTTTCTCTAAAACAAGAACCCTCTCTTTGTCTGGGAATTGCCCCAGTGCAGGGTATGTCCAGTGCCTGGGGGGTTTAAGAGGTCCCTCTTTGCAATGAGACTGCCCCAGCAGCAGGCAGACATTCTGTTGCCTTGAGAAATGCCACATTTCCCAAAAGCATGGTCTCTGCCAACAATTAAAGTCCAGATCTCAAAAGAAATGACACTAAAACACCTCCTCAGTGAAGGCAGCCTTCCAGCCTTCCCTAGGCCCATATCAGGAATCATCCAGATGGTGTGAATCCTCTTCTAAGGACTATGAATCAAAGAAAACAGCCATAGACCTCTCATTTAAGGCTTCAAAAAAGTGAGCCATGAGTCCCCAGAGTGAGCCCTGGGCTTGCAGAAAAAGATCTCTGTCACATTTGGTATTGTTGGTACTGACTGCACTGAAACTATCAAAACATGATACTCATAGCTCATGAGGGTCTGGTGCAGAAGGTACTATCGATGCACCAAAGGACTGATGTGCATAGCCACTGAAGCAATGGTACTAACAAGGACAGGCAAAGGCAAAGAGTGCCCCATCTCTGGTAAGATAATACCCATAGCGGTAGCACCATTGGCACTATCAAAAACATGCCTTGGAGCCATGGAGTACTTGGTATGGCCCAGATTGCCAACCACGTTGGTACCATGGACCCAGTATTTACATCTACCTTTGGTACTGAGTATGATGGCACCATAAAAGTTGAGACTCAGAGGACTTCACAGTATCTGAGGTATCAGAATCTCTCCTTCTTGGTACTGGAGCCCCAGTACTGAGTTTACTCTAAACACAGGACTCTCCGCTGATACCCATGTCATGCAATTCCATTCTTTAGTCAAGAATCAGATAGTGAAGAGAACTACCTTTCTTATAGTGTCTGCTACCTACCTGGGCCCCCTCAGTCATACCCTTCATCTGCTCCTCAATCCTCTGTGGTATGGCCAGTCATGGGTCAAGCCACTGCAACCCTTTCCACCGCCCTAGTAGTGCTACTGGGATCCCTGAATGGCATACAGACTCCATGCCTCCCGAACATCTAGCGCGGCCCATCATAAACATTTGAGGTGTTCTCTCTGAGCCGCACTATGCAGAGCATCTGAACCTCCTGAAGAGATCATGAAAGAACAGGAGGTCAGACCATAGACCAACATCTCTTCCTCCTCTCCAGACAAGGCAGTGTTGCCTCCTCTGCCTCTAACAGACGACTTCAGGCTATTTCAATATTTGGCAAAACAGGTGGGAGACACTTTACAGATACCTCTTGAGAAGGTAAAAGACACCCATCGTAAACTCCAGGACGCCTTACGCTCCTTCTCCAGAGTAGCCCTTCTCATTAATGAGACCCTTCTGAAGCCGTCCAAGCATATATAGTAAATTCCATTATCAGTCATGCTTATCTGCAAATGGACTGATAAGAAATATTGTGTCCTAGCTAGAGATACGGAATTTCCTTTTCCCCCAACCCTCCCTAATTTGATTGTTTTGGATGCTATGAAATCTGTAGGTCATCCACACCAGTTGACATACACTCTCTATGACAGTGACTGGAAGCATCTCAAACTGTTTGTGTGAGAGGCCTACTCATCCACCACACTGTAATTTAGAATTGCAAATTATCATGGCCAGCTAGAAAAATACAATTACATGAGTTACTCCGAGTGCAGCACATTTATTGATCAGTTTCCATAGTCAGGAACAGTTTTCTGCCACTGTAAACAAAGAACAACTTGTGATCAAGACAGCACTTCAGTCAATGCTTGATGCAGCCAAGACAGCAACCCAGTTCATCTCCACATCTGTTACGTGCGAGCATTATGACTGTCATTGTCCAGCTTTCCTTTGAGAGTCACCAAATTGTTTGCCGAGGAGATGGATGCATCCCTCTATACTTTCAAAGATTCCAAGCGTACTCCTCAGGTCATTAGGGATTTTTACACCTGTACAAAAAAAGGAAATTTAGTCTTGAACCTCAACATAAATCCTGCGCAGCACACTTTCCAGCTCAGTGCTCCTATGAGCTTCAAAGGAAAAAAATCAGGTTTTCAAAATGCAAACTGTCAGGCCTTCAGTCTTCTCCACAACCATCTGCTTCCTTCATTCTTCCTCTTCACAACCATCTGCCTCCTTCAGTCACCCTATTCACAACCATCTGCCTCAAAACTTCAATTTTGATGCTTTGATCAGGCCACCAAGAGAACACTCCTCTTAACAGCAACTCAAGCTAACTAATCTACAGGGCTAGACACTGTGGCGAGATCTACTCGCCAGCCCCGCACCGCGCATGCGCCAGACTGGCACTGCACATGTGCGCAGTGCCGGTGAATGGGGCAAATGGCTGAAATCTATTCGTCCTGAGCGAGTAGATACAGTGATTTGTCGAGCCCTGCTAATCTACAACATATATTTGGGTGTCTCCTTGCTCAATTCCACAACTGGGAATGAATAACATCTGATAGATAAAAGACAGGACTATGCAGCACTTTAAAGACTAACAAGATGGTTTATTAGGTGATGAGCTTTCGTGGGCCAGACCCACTTCCTCAGATCAAATTGTCAAGTGGGTCTGGCCCACGAAAGCTCATCACCTAATAAATCATCTTGTTAGTCTTTAAAGTGCTGCATAGTCCTGTCTTTTGTTTCAGAAAGACCAGACTAACACAGCTACATCTCTATTACTATCTGATAGATAGATAGATTCTGGAAATCATCCGCAATGATGATTTAGCACACCATCCATTTTACCTCCCACCCCCCACCAGTACCCTTCCCTGTCCCTTTTTAGGAACCCTTCTCATAAGAATCTGTTTCAAAAAGAAATAGATCACTTCCTCTGCTTAGGAGCCATAGAACCTGTGACTCAGCACCTTTCAGGCAGTGGTTTTTACTCTTTTTATTTCCTGCTACCAAGACAAAGGGAGGATGGAACTGGGTCTCAGAGCACTGAACAAGTTTGTCAAAGCTCAAAAATCCAAGGTGATCACACTAACGACGACTATTCCATCTTTGGAACAGAGATTGGTTCTTGGCCCTCAACTTACAGGATTTTTGTTTCCCCGTATCGATCCTGCCTTTCCACAGTTGATTACTTCAGATTTACCCTGAACCAGGAACATTAACAGTACAGAGTAGTCCCCTTTGGCCTCTCATCAGCTCCAAGAATATTCTACAAAGTCCTCTCCATAGTGGTGGCTCACTTATGCCAGCATGGGATTATGATCTACCCTTACCTGCACGATTGTCTCTTCAGAATCCTTTCCTTCAGTGAGGCTCTTCAGATCACTCAAACAACTGTGGCCTTGCAGATAAATATCCAAAAACTATGTTAACCCTGGTATATAACGCCTAGAACATAGGAGCCAACTTTAACTCATCACAGGCAAGGATGTGCTTTCCACAGAAGAGGTTCCACAGTTTGTCCACACGCATAGTTTCAGTACAAATGAGCCCTCAAATATCAATCAAACACTGTCTCTAACTTCTGGGGCATATGGCTCTGGGCAGGTCCCTTATAACGCATGCTAGGCTTCATATGAGGTGTCTCCCTGCATGTTTGTGCTCAGTTTACAGGCTGAGATAGACTAAACAGTCCTCTATCACTGCCCACCAAAGTCACACACATCCTGGACCAGTAGAAGGACCCAGCAAATATATGCACAGGAATTCTTTTCTTGTAAACTTCCACATCATTACTTCTCACCACTAATGCATCCCTCATAGAGTGCGGCACACAATGCAACAGCCTCACAACACAGGGCAAGGGGTCATTCTTCACGTCAGCCTCTTTGAACTCAGAACGGTCAGGTCAACTCACTACCTTCCATCGATCAGAGGTACATGTACAAGAGCTATGACAGACAACACAGCGTGCACATACTACATAAATCAAGGAGGTGCCATGTTATCCTCCCTTTGCACAGAAGCACTAATCTCAGCTACCTTCCTGGACTACAGAACATGATAGCAGACAGTCTCAGCTGCAAGTTCCCACACAACTTACCTGCAAAAGTGATCCAGGCTTCAGGTTTGGTGTAATTCCAAGCAAGTTTTCCTGACATCTGCTACTTTCCAAATAGTCCTTGACTATGTATTGGCTATCAAGATATCAGGACAATCTTTTAGTTTGCTCAAAGTACACCTACCGGCCTTTCGTCAGCAAACAGAGGGATACTCAGTGTTGTTGCACCGAACTACAAAATGATTCCTCAAGTTTACCCTTTTCCCACAGTCCAGATATCCAACTCCAATATGCGGCCTAAACTTAGTACTGAAGAGCCTGACTAGGCCACCCTTTGTGCCCATGGTCACTTGTTTGCTCACATACCTGTTATTGAAGACAGTGTTCCTGATTGCTGACACCTTGATGAGGAGAATAGGGGAGATATCAGCATTGTTGGTTTAGCTCCACTTTATAATATTCTTTCAAGACAAGGTTACTCTCAGACTGCACATGAAGTTCGTCCCCATTGTGACTTAATTTTTTCACATGAATCGACTGATTCACCTCCCAATTTTTTACTCTTAAGCCTTACTGTGATAACATGGAGGATGTACTACACATGGTTAGTAGGACCTAACCACAGCCTTTTTCCCAGACACGACAAAGACGTTTAGGAAGTCTCCTGAGCACTTTTTTTCTGTTGCAAACTCTTCAAAAGGTACAGCAATATCTGCACAGAGACTCTCAAAATGAGTCTTGAACTGAATTAAACAATGCTATGAAATGCGCAAGATGATTCTTCCATCTGAAATCTGTACACATTTTTCACCAGGTTGATTTCCACCTCAGTTACCTTCTCCAAGAATGTCCATATTTCAGAAATATTCAGAGGAGCCACTCGGCTGTTCATATATACCTTCGCAGAACACTATGCAGTTACAGGTGACTCGGCTTCTGATGCCAAATTTTGACACTGCAGTATCTGATTATGCATATCAGAATCACCTCCGAAGGCACGGCCCTCCATTGGGGATACTGCTTATGAGTCACTTACAGCGAGGCACTCCTATGGATATTGCTTGGAAGAAGAAGTAACTCATATTGTGCAATAACGGTGTTCTTTGGGATGTGTGTCCCTGTCAGTGTTCCACAACTCACCATCCAGGCCCATATGCAGGAATTTCTGTGGGGGTGCTTTTTTTTGTAAATGTGGACCACAAGGGTGTAAATGCACCCCCATAATCCCCCAAGTAACCAGGGAAATCAGCCCCAGCCTTTCCCCGGTTGGCCAAAGCATGGGGGTGGGAGGGTTGGGTAGTGCACCAGTCCTGGCTTCCCCTGGCCAGTCGGAGCATGCTTACTTGGGGGACCATGAGGTGGGGTGCTTTCACACCCTTTGTACCCCCACCCCCCGCATATGGGCCTGCCATCCTTCCCTCTGCTTTGGAGTTTTTGTCTTTATGATAGAAAAGGAACTAAAAGTGGGATTTGCCCACGCATCTCTGGTTAGCCTCGTGGCTGGGCACAGTGCAGGGGACAGTGCATGTGCAGGCCGAATGGGCACTGCTACCAAAGTTATCTGATCAGCAGTGCAGGGACGCAAGCACACCTACAGTGGAGCAGCCAAAGGGACAACTGGTCAGTCATTTTGCTGTCAGAATTTTACATGTATATTAAAAGATTTACCTAGCATTGCTTGGGCCCTTAACACAATTATTTTTTGATTTTTGGAAAATAAAATTAAAATGAACATACTTAATTTAAATCATTGCTCTGGGGTGGGGCTAAGGATGAGGGGTTCAGTATGCAGGCTGCCCCAGGGAGAGAGGACCACTCCCTCCCTCTTTCATCGCAGCTTGGGGCCAGGTAAGAAGTGCCTCTCCATGGTCAATAAAGCGACAATGGGCAAAGGCGGGGGAGGAGTGAAAAGAGAAGTGAGTGCATAATACTTTGGTTGAAAGAACCCATCTATTTCTTGGTCTGTGCTAAAATGTATAAAATCCCTAAAGAAAAATGGGATAAATATGGCTCTGCCTGTAAGGTGGACTTCAAGATATCCTCTCTGGGTTAAAAAAATCATTGTCTCTGTTGAGGATGCCATTCCCCTAAAGATCAACGAACAAAAGATTAGAAATAATTTATCTGAAGGGGAATATGATAGAACCTTGTTGGTGATGCAAGCTGCTTTGTCCTTCACTTCCTCTTCCATAGCCCTATCCTGTCCTAGCCTTTGTGGAGGTGGTTAACTCATCTATCAGCCGCAAGGATAGAGGACTGCCCTGTTATGAGAAAACATCTCAATTAGTGCAAAATATCTGTTACCTGCTATTAAGTGTGCTGTAAGCGTAGTTTTTCTTTGAATCAAAAAAAGCAAGCATTTCTCATTAACTTTTTGCCTAAATCCATTAAATCTTACCAACAGACCCAGCAATGATTGACCTTGACTTGAATAAGAGACATATATTGATTTACTACCCTTAACTAAAGTATAAAGATAAGTGACATGTTGTCTTTTTACTAATTAAAAGGCACATGTGGATATTTTCTCTGTTAAGTAAATGATACAGTGTCCACAAATCAAAAGTTAAGATGTTAATAGCATTTGAATGACCTGCAACCGCTACTTTTCTCCCTCAAAAACAGGTCTAAATATTCCAAATTACATGTTTCAGGTCAAAACTCTCCAATTCAGTGATTGTAATATTTGTAAGTCATATTTTAAAATATTGTTCGGAGTGATTTGCTGGAGACAGAGGCCAAAAGTTAGTGGTTTTATTTTTAATTTGACACTAATAATTGTAACTACAATGACAGCTATAATATTGTTACCTTTGCTAACTTATAGTTTCAGTCTGTCTGTACTGCACAGCAATCCTGTTCTCATATGCACTTGATTCTGTGAGATCATTCAGACTCAGGAGACTGATGTAGTACATCACTTTTAATTGTCATTGGATTACCAGTAAGAAAGGGATTCCACATTTGCCTGTTGGCATAAGAAGCTGTGGAACAGCCCATTCTCTGCATTGTAAATTTGGACTCGTTGATTCCCAGCATAAAGAGATTAACAGGGGTAGCAAGATGCAGTAAAGACTGTTTATGCTTTAACCCCAGAACATTCTATTTCACCATTTTGTAATTAGGGAGCTCACACAGCAGGGACTAGTTACAATTAATCCTAGGGCGGGCATAGACTGTTAAATATAAATTAGTTTTGATCAGTTCTTACTTGCCTGCTGCAGAAATTATCTTTTTTTACATATCAAAATTGAAAAGAAAAGGATATGCCGCACCCCCTATGGAATATGTGAAGCCATTTGTACATCTAAATCTTCTTTTTTCCTTGACTTTGTTTCTCAGACCACCAATTCTCCCTAGTCCTTCTCCTTCAAAATCCATTCCAATCCCACAGCCCTTCCGACCAGCAGATGAAGATCATCGGAATCAGTTTGGGCAACGAGACCGATCGTCTTCAGCACCCAATGTGCACATCAATACAATAGAGCCTGTCAATATTGATGTAAGTATCAATACAAGTTTGGTCACTAACAGCAGAGTTATGCTATTGAGGTCGTAACATACACTCACAAATGTTTTAAAATCCTTGCTGATTTACTTATACCTTCATAAATCCTAATTAACCAGAGGAGAGTTTTCAACAGTCAGAGCTGGGGAAAAAAATCAAACAATCTCTTCACAAATAATATTGAATCCCTCTTGACAATCAAATTCCCACTTCTCCACACGAGCACACCACCACAAGCAATTAGTATTAAATCAATCCCTGAACTTGTTATTGCTAGCAACACTCCACAGGGTGTTGATCCTGAAAAGCCAGTAACAACTCTTGCAAGACATCCTAAGTATTGAAAATGTTGTTTTAAATGTTTGATTTCTTGTATCACTTACACTGGGAATAATGTTTCTAGCATTGGAGGCTCTGGTTCTTGCAATAATTTGAATTTACCAGCTGCTGCTTTGAATATCAGAAATGGTGTATTGCCCCACATGTACCACCCTTAACATGCTCCTTGAACCTCCAATACTTTTCTACACTTTGATTGTCTATTTTTGTCTGTATTCTTTGGCATTTTGGAGGATTAATTTGAAAATCTGAAGGACAAATACATTGTTTCGAACTAAGCATAATGCTGGCCAGCACTACTACTGAAATCTACTAACACCAATATCTTCCTAGTTTTTCTAACACATACCTGTATCCTATAGAGACAAGGTGAGTGAGGTAATATCTTTTATTGGACCAGCTTCTGTTGATGAGAGAGACAAGCTTTCAAGTTTACACAGAGCTCGTCTTCAGGTATGAGAAATGTATTCAAGAGTATCACAGCTAAACACAAGGTGGAACAGATTTTTTAGCATAAGTAGTTACCACAAATTTCCAAGGGACCATCCAAGGTGAAGTGACCCGTTAACACTTCTCTAGTCATAGTGGGGAAAGGAGGGGCAGAAGCATGGTTGGGGGGAGACAGGGAAAGAGATTTAATGGGTTATAGATTGTTGTAATAAACCCAGTGTCTCTGTCCAGTCCTTAGGGTTTTTTAGTTTCTAGCAAAGTTGTAAATTTAAGCTCCCAGGCTCATCTTTTGAAGGTCTTCAGGTTTCCTTTGAGGATGAGGACTGAGAGGTCAGATATAGAGTGCTCTTTTTGTGAAAAGTGTTCATCTGCAGATAATATGGAGCTTTTGTCTTTTAGAATTTTTCTGAGAGTTCATTTCAGAGCTAATGACTGTCTCATTTCACCTATGTAATTGATATTGAAGCATTTAATGCACAGGATGAGGTGCACTACATGTTGTGATAGGCATATTTGGGATTTTGAAAGATGTGTTTTGGAGGGCATTGATCATGGTAGCAGTGGAGATATGTCTACTAGTTTTGTATCTTGTTTCTGGCAAGGTCTGGTGCTGCTTTGGTCCTGGTCTATGGGAAGCTTGCTTCTGATGATGTGCTTAGAGAGTTTGAGGTTGTGTTCAGGAAATATTTCTTTCTCCACTGAGTATGGGTTTTAACTGTTTCATGATACCCCATATGTGTTCCAGTGTGGGGTGATAGGTGATAGCTAGGGATGTACAGTTGGAGGGGGTTTATTTCTGTATTGAAACACATTCTCTAGGGATATATGGGTGGCCCATTCTATAATGTGATCACTTCTTTGATGGAGTATCATTGTTTGTTGAATGATGATTTAAATGTATTAAGGTGTATATCCTGGAATTTCTCCTTAAAGCATGTTCTGTGGTATCTGACGCCCTGGTTGTGGATGAGATTTCTTGATGTGTTTGCAATGGTGACTGATCTGTGAAGGTAGGCATGCTGATCTGTGGGTTTATGTATATAATTGTCCATAAGGTTCCATCGATGAAGCTGGTTGTGGTGTCCAGAAATTGATGCTAGTTTGGGAGTGTACTAGAGGAAGTTTAATGGCTGTATGGTCGTTGTTGAATTTGTGGGGGAAATCAGTAGGGGCACATCTATATTTACCGGAAGAGCGATGGTTTGGAGGTCGATATTCTGGCGTTCAGTTTAGCAACAGGTCTAGTATAGATCTGTAAATTGAACGCCGAGGGCAGCTTCCACTGGTATCCAATACTCCTCCTTTTCTGAGGAGTAAGGGAAACTTGATGGGAGCATTTGCTCCCATCGGCCTCTCGCAGTATGGATACCACCAAGGCTTGGCTTAAGGTAAGCCGAGTCCAGCTATAAATTTTGCGTAGCTAGAGTTGTGTACCTTAAGCCAACATTCCTGGTCTAGTGTAGACCAAGCCTTAGGGAGTTTAGATTGTCCAGAGGATGAAAATGTTATCAGCATCAACATGTATATCAGGTATATAATTAGTTTCATGGTGCATTTGTCCAGAAATTTTTCCTCAAGGTAGCCCATAAAGAGATTTGCATTTTGGGAAGCCATCACTGTTTCCATGGCTGTTCCTATGGAATTGAAAGCGTTGTTGAAGTAAAATTGTTATGGCTGAGGATAAAATGAGTGAGTTTGACTTGATTGGGGTACTAAAGCCTGAATCCTGGCTTTTAGTACCTTACCTCTCCATTAGCCTGCCCCCTGAAAAATCACTAAGTGTAGTCGATTGAGTGGTTTTGATTTAGCAGCAAAGCTACCAAAACATAAAGGGGCTCATCTAGACTACACTAGCGTGTCAAAAGAGGATTCCCGTGGAATTTGCATATCTTCTTCCTATCTCACTTTTGAAAGTGAAAGTAGTTTAGACGCAGCTTTTTCGGTGAACCTCCTCCTCTCCTCCTTGGTCGAAAAGCCGCTCTTCCTCAAAAAATGAGGTTTAATGAGATCGGAATGAGGTTTAATGAGATATGCAAATTCCCACAGAATTTGCATATCCTCTTTTGACACTATAGCATAGTCTAGATGAGCCCAAGATGAACAAACTCCTTAAACCTGTGATCTAAATAAAATCAAAAAGTTAGTACATTAACCAACTGGATCAGCAAGCCACCACATTCAAACACTTAAGGTTCATTGTTGAAAAGTGATGCATGAAGGGAATTTGCATGATTTTTCTCTGTTCAGAAATTGCTTGTTATTGTGGTATGATCCCTGGATATTTTGTAGCAGATGAAATCAGAGCATCCTACATTTTAACCTAAGAGAATCTGGTAAAATTAATCAACCTCTTTAAAAAGAACTGAGTGTATTTGGTATAGAATTCACGTATCTTGTTACAGAAAAAGATTAAAGAAATGTTGTGAGTTGGTATCACCCACTTAAAAAATTGGTGTCCTTGGCTTTGATGTGACATTCGAGAGCATTTTGTGTCTCAAAGAATGTAACTGGAAAGATGACTCCTGACTTGGTTCAGTTTTTCCCCTTTCATGTTGACTAATTGTAGGCCTAAATCAATACCTATAAGTATACATCTATAACTAGCCTATACTTCAGGTTAGTGTTAGGTTACACTATTTGAAATTAAGTGATTTCTTAAAGTTTCATACATTATTATAAATATTTGCATACAATTGTAATAATTAGATTGTAAGCTCTTCAGGGCAGAGGCTGGATTTTACTCTTTGGACAATTATTAGTGTGATGGAGCTGCAATCTTGATGGGAGCTTTCAAGAAATACAGTGATACTTGTGCAGTGATATATGAACTGTCATATACAGTGATATATGAACCAGATACATACACTTGTGCTTTTGTTTGTAGGACTTGATTAGAGACCAGGGGTTACGAGGAGAAGGAGGTAAGTAGTCTTGGAACTATTTTCTTTTCTAAGTGTAATACATGATTGCCTTAGCCCCTCCCCTTTGTACTACTTCATTTCTCCAAACACAGACACAGAGAGATATGTGAAGAGAGCAATGAAATTTATTTACATTTGTTTGTCCATAATGTTTAGCATCTGTCTGATAAGGGTTTCAGCCATTTACCAGTCATTCTAGGAGTGGGGGAGAGGGAAGGAGGAAAGTGAAATGGTCACTGATGTTTAAATTTTAAAATAATTTTATTTCTAGAGAAAGGGAATCCCCTCTGTTCCTGATGGAGCCTGGAGGATTTTCCCCAATATACACTTAAACCTCCAATCCCATTCTCAAAGCCCTTTAAGTCAGCCACTACCTTTCCATCTCAGGAGTCATCAGGGACTTCCTTTAAAGTCTGTCAACAAGTTTTGTGAACTAGCCATATGAACTGTTGTGTCTTCTAAATGGCATGAGATATACTTGAGCTTCTTCGTCCCCTCTCCCCAGCTGAAGCTGCTGCTTTGCTGTACTGCATTGCATGCCTTTGTTAACTTGGGAAACAAGTAACAGCATTAACTCTGAGCTAAGGCAAAATTAGTGACAAAGGGCAGAATTATCTTTTTTTTTCCACATGTCAGAGCTCACAATCACTACTGTGAAGTCTGCTTTCCACAGGAAGAACCCTAAGCACTGGCTGTCAAGGTCTTGTAAAAACATCTCCTTTGCTGTGCTTAGTTACTTGACATGACATAACTTATTCCTAATAAAGAGGAGATGCATGTGACCACTCATCCAGCTCCAAATAGTGAAGAGACTTGTTATCTCCTTTTAACTATGACCTGCTTCACCTCTCAGCAAAGTCTAAGTTAGCCTGATCTCTCTAGCTCAGTGACTTAGATCTAAGCTACAGCTGACTTTGGCTTTGCTATGTGATTTTGTTAACTAGTATGGTGGCAGCTGGCTCCTGCTTTGTGTTTTCAGGAGCTATTATTTCATATACTGGTTATAGCACCACTCCTTTTCCGTCCCCCTAAATCCATGAACCTACTGAAAAAGAAGTTGTCAATTCTGACTATCCTGTATGTCTTGGTAGCTGTGGCTTTCAGTAAGTTTTGCCCATAATGTCCAGCATTTAAATGTTGTACTATCATGTCAGTTTTAACTTTGGTCATAAGCTGTCTGCTTAGCATCTGAGAACAATTGGCTATTCCCCTTCTTGAAAGCATGTTTTTAATAATTGGAGAAGTTTTTTTCCCCTTCAAAATCCAGAAGCAATCTATGAATAGGAGTCAAAGCTTCCTAATTATTTCCCATGACTTCTTTCATTTCTTCTGTGTGTCTGTCTTCCTGTCTCTGCCTGCCCGTCTCTTTCTCTCTAACAGCCCCATTGAACCAGCTGATGCGCTGCCTTCGGAAATACCAATCCCGGACTCCCAGTCCCCTCCTACATTCTGTCCCCAGTGAAATAGTGTTTGATTTTGAGCCTGGCCCAGTATTCAGAGGTAGTTGGGCTCTTCTTTCTTGTTTTCACCCAAAACAAAATAAGTAACACCACAGATGCTGTTTGTGCCTCACCCTCACACTGTGTGTATGTAAGTGTGTGAGTTTACCAAAACACCTCAATTTTTTGCTTGGCCTGGCTGGTATGCTTTGAATGTGCTTTTCTCACATACTCACTTCCACTTCTATACATGTGCAATTACTGTATGTTAAATCTGACTTAAAGGTTCTAAAGCAAGGAATTTCAGAGTTAAGGTTTCCTTACTGTCCCTAATATAGCTTGCTTATTTGAGGGACCTAAGATTTCAGTGGAATGAGACTAAGGACACAGTGACATCCTTAACTTGGAATTTCCTTGACTGTCAATTTAACATTCTAAGGGTACGTCTACACTTGCTCCCTAGTTCGAACTAGGGATGCAAATGTAGATGACCGAAGCTGCTATTGAAGCAGGGATTTAAATATCCCGCGCTTCATTAGCATGATCTCGCTGGCGCGTTACTCCGCTCAACAGCTGTTTCGAAAGTGAAAGTGCGCGCCGGGACGTGTTAGTTTGAACCAAACCCCTTGGTTCGAACTAACGTTACTTCTCAAAAAATGAGGAGTAATGTTACTTCGAACCAAGGGGTTTGGTTCGAACTAACGTGTCCCGGCGCGCACTTTCACTTTCGAAACAGCTGTTGAGCGGAGTAACGCGCCGGCGAGATCATGCTAATGAAGCGCGGGATATTTAAATCCCTGCTTCATTAGCAATTTCGGTCGTCTACATTTGCATCCCTAGTTCAAACTAGGGAGCAAGTATAGACGTACCCTAAGAGTTTTCAGTATTTAACATTCTGTATTTTAAAAAAACTACTGTAAGAAATAAAATGCAAATTGCAAACATTTCCCTTGATATTTTGTTAGGTCCTAGGCTTTTGGAGATCATGTAAGTGTCAACTTGCTATGATTCATATGTTTTCAGAGAGTTGCACTGACATCAAGTTGGGGAGCTAGTTAATTTGAACCAAATCAGACACTAGTGCAGTTATTACAGTTCTCTGCATAAAAGTCAATACTTGTTTGTGCACTAAAATTGCTAAATAATACCATCGTTTTGACTTCTTATCAGGCCTAAGATGGTCAGTAGATCTATTAAATGCCAGAGTGCTTAGTGTGATTTCAAATGCTAAAGATGCCAAGTATTAAACAATGGCATAGAAAATGAATGTGTGTGTAGATAGATAGTAATGAATAGTCCAGTGCCTACTGTGTATGTTTTCCAAATGCTACTCTTCTGGCTGTTTCAAAGATTTTTGTTTTAGAATATTAAGAGCAATTCACTTTATGGCAGTAATGAGCAATTAAGGAAGGTGAATGGGCCGCAAGACTGTTGTAACCAAGACTGTTTTCCGGGAGAGGGTAGTTATTCTAACTGCACTTGCATACCTAGACTTTTCAAGGTGTACCAACTGAACTGTAGTAGCGCTTTGATTGGATGCAGAGGGAGTGCCCGGCTCTCACAGTCAATGTGTACAATCAGCACGCGCCTCTCTTCACGTACCCTTGTTTTACATGCATGTCACTTGAGTAATACCAGTAGGAAAAACCAACACGGATGGAAACCAGTGGAATCTGGCAATCCTGCGTGTGGGCAACAATAAACAAAATGTCTTGTGGGTCACACATAGAACTCTGATGGGCTGCAGGTTGCCTACCACTGCTTTATTGATTAAACGGTTGGAGAATTGTTCCAGTAATATTTTAGAAGAGAGGGATTTGCAATACAATTTTCATCTGAGAGGCAAGATAAAACAAATCGAAAGTAATTCAATATAGTGCATTAAATATATCCTCAGATTACAGGCTGATGAGTTGATGTACAAGTTTCAGTCCTACAGACTCTGAAGTAGTCAAACTATAATAAATGGAAAAAACAAGGCTTCTAGTTTACTTACATACGGATTCACTAACGCATTTCTAACTTTGTGCTGTAATCATATTGTCATGAGTATTGTGTTGATATCTCTGTATCTTATGTTTAAACTTGAGCATAAGAACCTACGTACTTCTAAGAAAAAAATCGTTCTCATTGAACTTTGACATTACAGCTAAAATCTATCTAACAGGGTTATAGGAATATTGAATCTGACCTTTAAATGCCAGATAATTAAGTTGAAATATTTGTAATTCTGAAAAATGATACATTTAACACACAAATCCTAGATACTACAATATTAAAATAAAACGATGAAATATAGAAGTATTAGAATTTAAAAAATCCCACCCTTGCAAAATCAGTGGTTTCCAATTATTGGTATATGTCTGGTTAAGTAGGACATCTGGCACATTTATCAGTACTGGTGTTTCACATGTTTGTGATAATATTCTAGCTATTCCTACCCAATCTTCATGAGTTTTCATGATGGTTTGCATATCCTTTTTGTCTGCCTTCCCTTTTCTATGCTGGGATTTGGAACAATGAGATCAAACCTAATTGAAAAGGCAGTAGCAGCCAAGGTCTGGCGGACTCCTGTACCCTGCTATACCCTGAAAAGTGGAAACCACTGAGCTAATTCAGAGGTTTTGAATTGGAGTTTTAATACTGTTACAGTGGAAGTCTCCTTTCAAACAAGAATGGAGCTGCTGCATGAATCAGGAGGAGGAAAAATAAGTGGCTTGTACCAGTTCCCGAAGCACTACTGTAATAGAAAACATCTGTGAAATACTGGAGATCTTGCATGGTGATATGTAATGATTAGCAGAGCTGCACAAATTTAACTAACAAGTGGCCCTGTTTTATGTCCCTCATGCTGGGAGTGTCAGTTTAACCTTGCTACTAATAAGTATAGGATATTTTAGTTTGAAGTGTTCTGTATAAATAGGCATTGAAGCTCTGAAATACAATCCTGTTGTTAGTGACATTTTTCTGTGTAGCTTTGTTTACATACACTGTATGCTAGGCAGATGGACTGCTCTTTTGTATTTAAGGTAATACACCTCAGATAGCTAACTAAAGTACTTGTTCTTTCAAATCTCCAGTGTACTTTAGTATGCTACTTTGAAATAAGTGCTTTCTACTAGCAGCTAGCTTTGAAACAGCCAAATGTTTTTGAGATTGTACTTGAAGACTCAACTGGAAAACATCCCCAGCTTTTACAGTGAATCTTTTTTAATTCCAATTTGTTGCACCTGCAATTGTCAGAACCCTAAAAAGTTGTCAACAGCAAGTCTGGGAAGCTGGGTCTATTAACTTAATTATTGCATTTCTATTTTTGTTATCAAAGAAACTGCATATATAAAAAATAATATGCAGTGGTGTTTTTGTTGTTCAAAGACACTGTCCTTTTATTAAATCAGCAACACACCATTGAAGACTCTTTGGCATACAAGGAAATTTGCTATCGATTAAATTTTGGTCTTTCCGGCTTCCTGAAAAAGACTTCAGTATTAATCAGATGATAATACAGTATTACTAAGTGCACATTTCTGTACTCTTAACATTTACATTTGTGTTTGGAGATACTGCATCTTAAACACAATTCCTGCACTTAATATGTTTACAATAAATTTATATATAAACTGTCTTTATAATTTTTTACATTAAAATTCTTCAATTTATCTCCTCTCCAATTTAGGTTCAACCACTGGTTTGTCTGCCACTCCGCCTGCTTCCTTGCCTGGGTCCCTTACCAATGTGAAAGCTTTACAGAAGTCCCCTGGACCACAGCGAGAGAGGAAATCATCCTCATCCTCTGAAGATAGGAATAGAATGGTAAGGGAAGACAGCTATGCTTTACTGCTTTTGTGTTAGACATCCGTATTCTTTCATCAAAGGAATTATACTGGAGATATTGATATTTGCTATCATATATATTAAGCCAATAAATAATAGTACTACATTAGTCTATTTGGACTGATGTATGAATCAGATGTAAATCATTCAATATATGCAGGTATTTTAATTGGCATCCAAAAGTTTCTGTATGCTTCATCATATGGGGCTGATCTACCTGAGAGAAAAACTTTTAAAATGTTCTCACATCTCACAAATGTTAGCTTCCTGATTCTAGATTTAGCATTATCTCCTGAAAGTTACTAGATTTTTAAAATTCACAATTTAACTATAATTTCTTATAACTATAATTTTAACTATAATTCCAACCTAGTCATGAGTTGTTTTGGTTTATTAGTGACATCTCAGTTTTACTAGTGACAGCTACCAGAAAACTGGCTCAGTAATGAATGCCTCCACTATAGGAAATTGTTTAGTGCACCTATATGCCAAAGTACAGAGGTTCAGTATGTGCTCATCTTGAAAAAATCACAAATATTTAAGAGTAAAGATTAAATTATAAATAAAATATTACTTAGTATTTGCTCTGGAAATCAAATGAAAATAAATTTTGCCTGATGATAAATGACTTGTTAAGGCTTCAGGTTTAGAAAGACACTGAAGTAGCTTTTAGCAAGGAAGAAACTCATTTTAATGAAGATTACTACAGCTGCATTTCTTTTTAAAGAAAACCCTTGGTCGACGGGACTCAAGTGATGATTGGGAGATACCAGATGGGCAGATTACAGTTGGACAAAGGATAGGATCTGGATCATTTGGAACAGTCTACAAGGGAAAGTGGCATGGTATGTAATCTTTGTGGCAAAGCACTATTTCCAAGCTTTATAGAGGAATTTGTCTATGTTATTTTTTTCATTTAAACAAAGCAGGAGATAAAATCATGATATTGAAACTTCAGCAAGGTAAGAAACAGAGCTTTTGCTAATTTTAGTGAATAAAGAAACTATCATGCTAAAGATTAATCCTAATCATTCATGAATCTGAAAGGTCCATCTCTTATTGAATAAAGATTTCCAAATGTATATGTTGCATTTGCTCATTGAGTGATCTGTGTGTACTACATACATCTTAATTTTGTCTGTTAAATGGCTATTTTTAAGGTGACGTAGCAGTGAAAATGTTGAATGTTACAGCACCAACGCCTCAGCAGTTACAGGCCTTCAAAAATGAAGTAGGAGTGCTCAGGTAAGAATGCGTTAATTATCTTTTTGATGACATTAGATCATTAATATGCATTTATATTAGGGGTGCAACAGGATAACTGTTTAAACAGTTAACCAATAAGCACCTGCCCTGCTTCTGGGGAGCTGGCTGCCACCCTGTGCTGCTGGCTCTGTATCAGTGGGAGTGGGGCTGGGAGCCAGTATGTGCGAAGAACTAACTTAAAAGCTGGCTCCTGGCACACACCCACTCCCAGGGAGCTGACTGCCCTCTCTTTATCAGAGGCAGCAGCACAGAGCAGCATCCAGCTCCCTGGGAGTGGGATGGCAGGAGGGAACTGGTGCGCACTGGGAGCCAGCTTAAAAGCCAGCTCCTGGCATGCACTAGCTCCCAGGAAGCTGGTTGCTTCACCACACTGCTACCTCTGTATTTTAAGCCAGCTCCCGGCACATAACGGCTCCCACATGCCAGCCCTGCTTTTAGAGGCAGGAGCTGAGGGTGGCAGTCAGCTCTCCAGGATAGGGGTTGGCAAGCGGGAGCTGGTATGCACTGGGAGCTGGCTTAAAAGCTGGCTTCCAGTGCACACCAGGTCAGTGGTTACACAGTTACCAATTACCCACTTTTTAACATCTCTAATTTATGTAGCTTCAGGAGTTAAAACTCTTTGTGTATTCTATTTCAAACTTACTCCCCTTACCATAATATTCAGAAGCAGAAATCATAGCTAGCATTTTTCAGAGGTATTTTGTACCTATTCCTAATTTTTCCTTTCTAAAGATAAATTTGAACAGTGAGCAATTCTTGATCTGTGGTCAGAAGTGTTTATAAATCCTTCCATATAGTGAAAAAGGTTTAGAAAAGTGTGTACACCCAGGCTGTTATATTTCCTTGATGAAACCCTGCCTTTGTGTATTAGTACCTCTAAGGCAGTCACAACATCTGAATTGTGAAATTTCCATGAGTGCTTTCATTGATTTCCAATGAAAATTTTCTTCTACAGGAAAACACGACATGTGAATATTCTGCTTTTCATGGGTTATTCAACAAAGCCACAGTTGGCTATTGTTACACAGTGGTGTGAGGGCTCCAGTTTGTATCACCATTTGCATATCATTGAGACCAAATTTGAAATGATCAAACTCATTGATATTGCACGGCAGACTGCACAAGGCATGGAGTAAGTATTGCATCACTTGTTCATAGAATCTTAGGACTGGCAGAGACCTCAGGAGGTCATCGAGTCCAGCCCCTTGCCCAAAGCAGGACCAACCCTCACGAAATCATCCCAGTCATGACTTTGTCATTTGTTAGCAAATGAACTCCGAGATAATATTTAATTTTTTTCTTTTTCTCTGCATTTGTAGTACAAAATCAAGTTAATATCTTTGTACCATGGCTGTAGTCCTATTCTGATAATATCACATTATTTGATGCCAGTACTCAGTTATTGCTGCTGAGGAAAAGAGTAAAATAGGCTTTCTTATATACTGTTATTAGAAGCATGGAGATATGCTACTCAACAAGGAATATTGTTTCAAGAAGTAATATTTCAGCAGGAAATAAAGGTACTTAACAAAAATTAAAGGTAGTTAGATTAACTTTAGTCTGTATAACTTTAGTTTAGATAGTGTGTTTATCAAAGCCCCTGTAAATCTTGTATTAAGAAGAGTAAAACAATAAGGGTACGTCTAAGCTGCGCGGCTATTTTGGTATCCCGAAATTGCTACCCTGTGTTTTAACAAGCTGCCCGTTATTTCAAAATATTTTTCGAAATAACGGGCGCGCTATTTCAGCATCCTTGTAACCCTTGTTCCACAAGGGTTAAAGGATGTCTCGAAATAGCGCATTATTTCGAAATTTGGTGCTGTGTAGACATGCCAAATTTCAAAATAAGCTATTTTGAAATAGAATCGAAATAAGATACACAATTTGCATAGTGCAAATTGTGTATCTTATTTTGAGTTAGGTTGCTGTGTAGACGCACCTTCAATTAACAGAATCTGGAAATCTGTATCCAGAGTATTTAATTAAATACCAAATCCTGCAACCCTCTTAGCTACTGCCAACATTTTTATTACAATGGATGATCAATTTTAATATAAAACAGACTTTCAGGACTGAAGGAAGAATATAGCTCTGAGATACAGTGTTAGGTTTAAAAACAAGCAAAGGAGCAAACGAGCAGTGGTCATGATCTTTAATCTGAGGCTTATTCCCTGAAAATCCTAAAATAGAGTAAAACAATCATTTTAGAGCTGTAATTTGTTGATTACAGTAAAACTCCAATAGTCCGGCATCCAATTGTACGGCACTCCCGATATTCCAGCATCAAAATGGCAAGAGCCTAGTGAGTGAGCTTTGGCAAAAAACGAGTCACAAGGCAGCAGCTGAACCGAGCGAAACCGGACGGGACTGAGTCAGTCTGCCACTGGCATTGTGTGACGCTGGACAGTGCTTGTGCTACAATGAAAAAGGGTCAAAAACACTTTATATACAGTACCTCCTGATAGTCCGGCATATCCGATAATCTGGCACCACCTAGGTCTCAAAGGTTCCAGATTATTGGAAGTCTACTGTACTTTGAAAATTCCAAAATTTGCCGTTGTTTGTAGTTTAGAATGAAATACGATTGTATCCATTTAGTGAAAAAATGTGTTGAATTATGTAAGACAGTGGTAAATATGGGACCTGCATTATCTTATTGGCATTTTGCAATCTCTGCTTGCCTTCTGACAATTTATACAGTTTTATACATTGTGGGATCCCTATCCCAAGGCTTCTAGCACCTTACAGGCATCAATAAAATAGAAATAAAACACAAATTGAGAATGAGACAGAAGTCCACAATATACCAGAGAAGTCAGTTTACCTCATCAACATTCAGGATCAGTTTCATAATAGTTAATTTAAACACGTCAACCTCCACACGTCAACCTCCACTTCTGATATACCTATTTAGTTTCTAATTTAAATAATAGAATTCTGTATTTGGATAATGCACCTGTTCATATTAACCTTAAAGAGCTCAGGACCTGATCCTGCAAGGACTATGTGAGTAATCCTAACTCACCTGAGTAGTCCCATTGAAGTCATTAGGACTATTTGTGTAAATAAGTGTTTATTGGACCCATATGCTGTACTTCAACATTTAAAATATTAGTAAGATCAGAAGATTAAGCCTCTGACTTAAAAAATATCAAAGTGACTAAAGTTAATAGGACCACTCGATAAAATACTGTGCTGAATACAGTGCAGTTTTCAGTCAAGACTTGGTGTTTGGGGGCACCTTAAATAAAGTTAGAAGGTGGAGACGTTCCACAGAGAAGGTCTTTTCAAAAGTTTTGGTTCTGCGATGCAAAGTTCCATGATGCTGGCTTTGAATGTTGACTTAAATACAAATAAAAAGACAAGATTTCTGCAACATAGTTTGTTATGTTCTTCAGTGATGCCACATTTGACACTGGAAATCTTAATTCCTTCTGCAAAATTGCTCCCAATTTGAAGATTACTACTTTTACTCTGTGTATTTTAAAAACATAAGCTGTTTGTTGCTTCAGTAGACTAGAGAGTGTAGTTTGAGCTGTTCATGAATGAAACATCCTCTAGCCCACCCATCCTAAAAAATTCTTTGTTTCTTTTCAGTTACTTGCACGCCAAGTCAATCATTCACAGAGACCTCAAGAGTAATAGTATCCTTTCTGAAAGATGCAACCTTGGAACATGACACCAAGCCTATTTCTTCTGCCAGAAATGAACTTCTTAAAGTGAACAGTAGTTCACATGTGACTCTTTTCAGAAATCTTAGAGGAGAGTTGACATGTGGGTGGGAAGTACTAAGAGAGCAAAATAAAAAAATACTCATTACACCTTGTAATATGTTCACAAAGCGAAAGCAAGTTTTGTGGAAGTATCAACATTCACTTCAGATAACCATTCATTTTATGAACGTGAAAGGATCCTGACAACTCAGTCACAGACTTCCACTATATCTGCAGTTTCCATTTAAGAATTAGACATTGTAATGTGTTTATCTGCTTAATTCTAGTCTAAACATTATAGCTAACTTTAGGGCAGGGATGGGCAATAATTTTTAATGGGGGGGCCACTCCAAGATTTTGGTAAGTGGTCAAGGGCCGCAGTTCTGTGGAGGGGGCACTGGGTCTGGGACAGTGGGTAGGGTGTAAAAGGGAGCTTGGGATAGAGAACTGGGGTGCAGGAGGGAGTTTGGGGTCTGAAAGGGAGTTTGGGTGAAGGAGGGAGTTATGATCTGGAGTAGGGGCTTGGGGTGCAGGGCCAAAAGAAGTTATGGATGCAGTAGAGGATTCTGGCCTGGAGGAGGGGTGTAGGAGGGACTGCAGAGTCTGGGAGGGAGTTGTACCCCGGGAGAAGTGGGGAAAGAGGGTGCAGAGGGCTTGGGTGGTGACGTGGGGCAGGGGATAGGGTGCAGGGGCACGGAGGGGGTAAGGGTGCAGGAAAGAATTCTGGCCTATGGGAGGAGAATAGGAGGGGGTGCAGGGTCTGGTAGGGACTTGTGACCTGGAGGAGGTGGGGAGAGGATTTGGGTTGTGGCCTGGGGCAGATAGTTGGGGGGAAAAAGGGGGTGGGGTGCCATATGCAGGTTCTGGCTGGGAGGTGCTTACCTAGGCGGCTCCCAGCCAGCAGCTCTGAAGCAACCTGAGACAGGCTCCCTGTCTGTATGCTGGGCGGACTGATGCATATGGCTCTGTTCCAGCACAAGGAGGGAGTGAGGAGGCTTCATTCGCTGCCCCTGCCTTCAGCAAAATTTCTCAGCTCCTGTTGGCTAGAAACTGACCAGTGGGAACTGAGGGATTTTGCTAGGGGGCGAGGACAGTGCACAAAGCTTTTTCTTCACTGCCCAGACTGCATAGCAATTACCAGCTTGCTGTTTACAGCAGGTGCAGCTGCTCTGTAGTAAAGGTGCCAGTGGCGGCTTGGCGGGCCAGATACGGCCCGCTAGCCACCTCTTGCCCATCCCTGCTTTAGGGGATAGGATTTCATATATGCTGGGTAGGCAGAATCTAGACCTATGTAAGAACTGATAACTTGAAAATTATACTGTGGCTGGATGCTACAGATTGGTACACCTAACACTGAAAACAGAAAGTCATTTAATATGTTTGTGCTTGATAGGAAACCATAGGGTCAGTGCTTCTTTTCCTTTACATCTCCTCCATAGATATATTTCTTCATGAAGACCTTACTGTAAAAATAGGTGATTTTGGTCTTGCTACAGTGAAATCACGATGGAGTGGGTCCCATCAGTTTGAACAATTGTCTGGGTCCATTCTATGGATGGTAAGTATAGGGGAATGGTGTATTCCTTTCAAATTATTTGGCTGTAGATGGCCTTTGAAGAGTTAGCTTCTGTTCTTTCAAACTGTTTCCATTTTGACTAAAGGTTTCTGAACACCACCCCCAAGTGCACAGCCATATAAAATCAGACTTAAGATGACATGGTCAAGATCAACTAAATTAATACTTGTAACTCTTCTTTAAGTATATTTTTAAAAAATCAGCAAAATCTGAAATGTTCTCATGAGTTTGTTTAAAAATAATTTGCTTTTAAGTTAGATATACTCAAGCGTAGCTGTTGTGAAAAAACTGTCATAAAGATTATCAAGATTATCTCTTCAGAAGCAACTTATTTAAGGACTTTAGTTTAGCCCAATTTAACCCCTTCCTAATCACACACCTTAAAACTTTGGTGGTGATCAGGTTTGTAATTCTAGTTTCAAAATTGCTTCTCAGACCATAAAGTGTCAGTTTGCCTATCATAGTTCAGCAATGAACTCTCCAGTTGGATAGTCAGTGGATTTAGAAATTCGTGTTCAGAGCCACTATATTAATGCTTTAGTCTCAGTAATTCTGGAACATCTGTTTTGAGTAGTGGACCTGAATAAATCCAGTTACATATTTCCAAAGGTACAAGATTTTAACACATATGTCTGGGATAGCAACTAACTGAGAGATACTGGGTAGTCAATACTGAAGAGAGAGAGAATATGGAAGTCTATGTGTTTTGCCACTGAGCAGTCAGAACCTAAAACTGACTTTGAACTGTCAGAACCTAAGACTGCCTTTGCATGGAACCTCACTTAATATTGTTTCACTGTTTGTTGTTTTAAAAACAAAAGTTTCATATTTGGTGTGTGAGATGGCAGCCTGACATAAGATAAAATGCAGAATAATTCTCTTTCCTTTTATGGTACAGGCACCAGAAGTAATCAGGATGCAAGATAAAAACCCTTATAGTTTTCAATCAGATGTATATGCATTTGGGATTGTTCTTTATGAGCTGATGACTGGGCAGTTACCATACTCAAACATCAACAACAGAGACCAGGTAAAGAGAGCACGGGTTAAGGGAGGCTTTGATTGCATTTCGCACTTGTCTGCTGTAGGTGTTAACTGAAGAGCAGAATAATTTAGACTAGCAAAGTGAACATGCTAGTATTTTTCAGGTGCTCCTTCTGCTCAGTATATGCTCACTTCAGGCACCTAGCACCATTCTCACACTTCTTTTAATCTTTTACGGTTTTTCTTACTGCAATTGTGGGTTTTCAGATTCTGAAAACTGTGTGGCAAGAATCTGTTTAAATAGATAACTTGTTATTTATGGCAATTTAATTTAGTTTTTATAATAATTCTTCAAAAAGAAGGTGATCTTCCATATAGTCACATTTATCCATCTTCTTCCTTCCTGATTAATTCATATTAACATAGGCTTGTGAAATAGTCCAGGAAAAGAACTAAGGAGACAAACATATGAAGTGTCCTGTATTTATCTCAAACACTGAAAAGGGTATATATTAGTTAATTGATATTCAGGATTTCAGCAGATCCCTGGGTCTGCTTGGTGAAACACATGACTTTCCAAAGTCTGCATACCCTTGAAGAAGACTGGTTAATTGTGAACAACTAATCAGTCACACAGTGTTGAGGAAGCATAATATGGCTCTATGTAACAGTGTTCAGAGTGCTTACTTCATAATTTTCCAGTGTTTAAGGTGGAAATTGGGGGTGTGTGAGACATGACCTTTATTGAAAACTGTCTAAGGTTTGGGTGGTGCCATTTGTTACATTGTGTCTCCCTCCCTGTTTTTATAGTGTCATTACTTTAGAAATGTAGCCATAGCAATGCTCATCATGGAACTTAATTTTATCTGGCTTTGTGACAGGGTGCTATCAGTACCTTGATCACAAACAGTGCTGCAGCTGGTGAAGACTGCAGGCTCGCTGAGGGCTATTACACTCTTTCTGTTGGGGAACTGTGAGCATCTGGGTGACAATCACTGGGTTAACAAGGTATTTGGAAAAAATAGAAGGGGAGGAAACAGTCAGCAAGGGGCATCTCTGGAGGGGCTCAGGCTAGGTCTACACTATAGGGTTTTTTTGGAAAAAGCTACACAAATTGTGCTCCGCAATTTGTGTAGCTTTTTCCAATCGCTTTTCCAGAAGAGGTTTTTCCACCATTAGGCCCAGTCTTTTGGTAGAGTCCTTATCCCTTGTAGAACGAGGTATACAGGACTCCCCAAAGGAGCACATTTGCTCTTCTGCAAAAAAAGAAAAAAAAAAAAAAAAGAAGAGCGGAAGAGCAAACGCGTTCCTTGGATGCAGCGGTATCCCAGAAAAAATCCCCGTAGTGTAGACATACCCTCAGAGAGCAAGCCTGGGCTAGGCATCAGGGAAGCCGACCCTTGCTATAAGCCTGTATTGCATGCTGTTATTATGTAAGAGGGGAATGAATACACACTTTGGTGAAAGATAAACAGCCCAGTGTGTATTTGTGACTGAGAAACCAACTGAACTGGCCGTGCAGTTCATCAGGTAGTGACAGAGGCATTTTGTGACAGGCTACTTCCATATATATCAAAACGCTTCACAGTTCATCAGATCTTGAGTGACTCATTTGCTTTCTTGTTTCTGCATTTTACATCTTTTTAAAGGAAGAAAAATGCCCACATTCCCAGCCAGCAGACTGTTGCCACTTACAAGTTGTACTTGGCCCTGTTACATTTTAACTTTTTTGACAGTTCTGACTCATGAATCAGTTTTGTCTGCCTGGTGATAGATGACATGGATGCTGACTGTTTTCTGCAACAAACTTTAAACCACAGATGCAGCTGATCTGTAAAATGCAGTGAAATGCCTTGAGTTTATCTTTCTTGGTCCATTGACTGAAAAGGATGTAAATAGGGTGCTGTATGTTTTGACAGATCTAGGCCATGACGAAAAGTTCAGCTCTGATATGAAAAGTTAAGTCCAAGTTGGAAATGGGCAAAATCTATGTCACTCCTGTTTATTGTCACTCCTGCTCTGTGATGTAATTGAACTCAGCATACCTATTTATAGATTATACAGGCCTCAGGACTACTGTTTCTGTTGTGATGTTTTCCTGCTTGTAACTTTAAAAAAAATAAAGTATTTATATTAATTTAACATGTAACATTGAAATCAAAACAAAAATAAATTAGCAATAATTTCAGTATTAAATATTTACTGTAGTCTAAAGAATGCTGTCTCCTTGATGATGAAAAGTCTGTTTCTGTGCAGCATAAGCAAAGGTTAGACTAGAAAAGTCTTTACAGAGGATACATTGTTGGTGCTTGGGAGTTGTGGGGGAACTTTAAGTTATCTTCTAAAGAGAAGTCAAAAACTTTTCAGTCTACAGTTTAAAGTAGGAGCAGTAGAATATGTTAGCATAAGCAGTCTCCATATGTAACTTGACGTGTAACTGTTTTGCCTCCCATATGAAGCATAAAAAAATTACTTTTCTTTAAATGTAAGTCACAACACACCTTCTGGATCCATCTGGCTAAGTTAGTCAGTGACGATAGTAATTGTTACAGCATGAATAGATCTTTGACTTGTTTGAAGAGGTGTTTTAGTAACAACACAATGTTCAAGCTCCATTACATTTGAGCTTGGCTTGATATAATAATGTCTGCTTCATATTTCTAAAAGAAGATACACCATACTTTACAGTGCTTTCCATCTAGATCTTTGTTGATTTGGAGTTGTATGCTTCAGTTTCAGTCCTTTCTGAAATGCAGGCCTTGTTCAATAAATTGATGCTGAAAATGCAAGATCTATTTCCAGACGAACTAGATCTATAGCACTCTGGTTCAGTAGAAGAAAGGCTAGCTCTCCTTTCCGAATGTGTTAAGAAAACGTAGTCAGAAGAGAATCAAAGAGAATTTATGTTGGAAAAGTATGGTGTGATATATTTCTTTAATTCTCCTAATGTACGAATTTGCTACTCATTCTGGATAAAATAGTGTAAAGTCATTAAATGGCACAGAATATTTATCTCTTAGATCTGCATCAGATCCATTTATTCTTCTTATAACCTCTTTTGGTGCTCAAGAATTGTTCCTTGTATGCATCAGTGTAAATAGTATTATCTACTAGCATGTATGATTCTCCCTTAATTCCTTTTTAAAGGGGGAAAGGAGGGAAGAGCACTTCTTTCCTGCTGAAGTGGTTTATGAAATATATCAGCAGAATCATTAGTCCTAAATTGTGTGGAATATACTGTATATATGTGTAAGGAACTAGTGCTGGAACGTACATGTTTCATCTCAAAAGATAGTTAAGTATGTGCAATTCTTTTTAACTGGTTACATGGTTTTGTTTTATGAATTTTCCCTTTCCCTTTTATTTTAAAAATAAAAGATCATTTTTATGGTGGGACGAGGATACCTGTCTCCAGATCTCAGTAAAGTGCGAAGTAACTGTCCAAAAGCTATGAAGAGGCTAATGGCAGAGTGCTTGAAGAAGAAGAGAGATGAGAGACCCCTCTTTCCACAGGTAAATTGGATTGCAGTGGGAGGCAAAAAGTAGTCTACAATAGTGATTCTCATCCATATTGAGGTCAGGATCCATTTGTAAACTTTGATGGCCTCCCATGACACAGTAAATAACATCAGTGCAAAAAACATCTGGCATACTAAATATATTTTACCTACAATATATAGTACTCCTGGGAGAATTCTGTGCCATTGTGCGTGTGCGTATTTCATGTGCTGCACATATATAGATGTATATAAGGTCCTTCTAACCCAGTATCCTGTCTTCCAACAGTGGCCACGGCCAGATGCCCTAGAGGGAATGAACAGAACAGGTAATTATCAAGTGATCCCTCTCCTGTCCTCCATTGCCAGCTTCTGACAAACAGAGGCTAAGGACACCATTCCTACCCATCCTGGCTAATAGCCATTGATGGACCTTTCCTCCATAAATTTATCTACCGGTAGTTCTTTTTTGAATCCTGTTAACGTTCTGGTCTTCACAACATTCTCTGACAAGGAGATCCACAGATTGACTAAGAACTAGATAAATTCGTGGAGGTTAGGTCCATCAGTGGCTATTAGTCAGGATGCGTAGGAAAGGTGTCCCTAGCCTCTGTTTGTCCGGGGCTGGAAATGGATGACAGGAGAGGGATCCCGGGATGATTCCCCATTCTGTTTACTCCCTCTGGGGCACCTGGCATTGGCCACTGTCTGCAGACAGAATATTGGGCGAGATCAGGCATGTCAAACAAGCCTGCCACTCCTTTTTTATAAAAGAATAAAGTGCGGCCCACTGGCTGCTCTGAGTATATGGCTGAGTGCAGATCACAGCCGATTGGCCTGCTGCTCTGCACTCAGCGCTCCAGCACATGCTCACGGCTGGCTGGCCGCTCTGCGTGCAGCATCAAGCACCTGTTCACAGCCAGCCGCTCTGCTCATGTGCCTCAGCACCTGGAGGAAGAAGTGAGGTGGTGGTGGTGGCAGCGGCAGCGATGGCGGCTCCGGGACCCAGGCATTAGGTTAGAGGAGGGTCTGGGAGTGCCTGGCTCTGGGGGAGGGGGAAGGCATTAGTTTGGAGGGCGCTGGGGATGCCTGGCTTTGAGGGAGGAGTGAGGCATTAAGTTGGGGGGCTAGGAGTGCCTGGCTCTGGGAGAGGGGGGAGACATTGGGTTAGAGCAGGGGGTGGGGTGCCTGGCTTTGGGGGAGTGGTGAGGCATTGGGTTAGAGCGAGGGTGGGACCGGGAGTGCCTGACTCTGGGGGAGCAGAGGGGGATATTTTGCTAATATTTTGGTTTTTATTTATTTATTCCCAAATAAAATCACAAAATGTATTGTATTAATTTTATATCAATAAATATGTCCTTTTTTTTGCAATCGCACGAATAATTATATGTTTATGCAAAATCTCAAACTTACGAAGTATCTCAAATTTTCACAGAAGCCTGTTCTATTTGATTAACCACTGTCTATACTTGTTTTTATTTCAACAAGTTTTGTATCATAAAAAATTTAAAAGTACCTTAAATTTATATTTAAATTAAAATATATACGAGCAAATAACAACAATTTTACACATCAAATTATTGTATTATAGTCAAATAAGACCTGAAAAAATATTAAAATATATACCTAAAACCTAATCTATAATAATAAATAATTACGACTTTCCGATAGGAGTACATGTTCTTTGGTGGCCCTGAAAACTATCAGTTTTCGTTTCTGTGGCCCTCAGTAGGCTTCAAATTTGACATGCCTTGGCTAGATGGACCTTTGGTCTGACCCAGTATGGCCATTCTTATGTTCTTATGACTGTGCATTGTGTGAAGAAATACTTCCTTTTGTTTATTTTAAACCTGCTACCTATTAATTTCATTTGGTGACCCCTTGTTCTTATGTTATGGGAACAAGTAAATAACTTTTCCTTATTCACTTTCTCCATACCAGTCATGATTTTAAAAGACCTCCATCATATCCTCCCCCTTAGTCTCCTCTTTTCTAAACTGAAAATTCTTGGTCTTTTTAATCTCCCATCATACGACAGTTGTTCCAAATCCCTAATCATTTTTTTATGCCCTTCTGTGAACTTTTTCTAATGCCAAGATATTTTTTTTAGATGAGGTGACCACAACTGTACGCAGTATTCAAGATGTGGGCATACCATGGATTTATATAGAGGCAATAAGATATTCTCTGTCTTATTCTCTATCCCTTTCTGAATTATTCCTAACATTGTTTGCTTTTTTGACTGCTGCTGCACATTGAGTGGATGTTTTCAGAGAACTGTCCACAATGACTCCAAGATCTCTCTCTTGAATGGTAATAGCTAATTTTGTATGTACAGTTGGGATTATGTTTTCTAATATGCATTACTTTGTGACCGAAATTGCAAATGAAGCATGGGATTTAAATATCCCGCGCTTCATTAGCATGTTCCCGGGCGGCCGCCATTTTGGAAATTGACGAGCCCGGAATAACTGCCCGCGTCTACACGTGGCAGAGAAGGGCGATTCAGAAATAAACCCCTTACTTTGAATTAACAGTTAAACCTCATGGAATGTTATTCCAGGCTAGTCAATTTCCAGAATGGCGACCGCCCGGGAACATGCTAATGAAGCGCGGAATATTTAAATCCCGTGCTTCATTTGCAATTTCGGTCGCCCTCATTAGCCTCCCTAGTTCGAACTAGGGGGCTAGTGTAGACGTACCCTTTGACTGCTCCTTTAGCATCTCAGTTGTCTAGTGGCCCCACTGGTTGTTTAGCAGCTCTCCTGCTTCTGATGTACAAAAAAATGCTATTACTTTTTGAATTTTTAGCTAGCTGTTCTTCAAATTCCTTGTTGGCCTTTCTAATTATATTTGTACACTTCATGTGACAGAGGTTATGCTCCTTTCTATTTTTCTCACTAGG
Source organism: Pelochelys cantorii (assembly GCA_032595735.1). Taxonomy (NCBI): domain Eukaryota; kingdom Metazoa; phylum Chordata; order Testudines; family Trionychidae; genus Pelochelys; species Pelochelys cantorii. The sequence continues at coordinate 245,222,861 of CM064326.1, forward strand.
ATTTAACTCCCACTTTTAAAGCTATACCTTTTTATCTCTTCTAAATGCTTCTTTTACTTGGTTGTTAAGCCATGGTGGCACTTTTTTGTTTTCACTGTGTTTTTTAATTTGGGGTATACATTTAAGTTGAGCCTCTATTATGGTGTCTTTGAAAAGTTTCCATGCAGCTTGCAGGGATTTTGCTTTTAGCACTGCACCTTTTAATATCTGTTTAACTAACCTAATTTTTGTGTAGTTCCCATTTTTTAAATTAAATTCCACAGTATTGGGCTGCTGTGATGTTTTTCCCACCACAAGGATGTTAAATGTAATTATATTATGGTCACTATTTCTAAGCAGTCCAACTATAGTCATCTATATCTTGGACCAGATCCTGTGCTCCACTTAGGAATAAATCAAGAATTGCCTCTCTTCTTGTGGGTTCCAGAACCAGCTGCTCTAAAAAGCAGTCATTTAAGGTGTCAAGAAACTTTATCTCTGTGCCCTATCCTGAGGTGATGTGTACACTATACGGGGTACATGTCAATATGGGGATAACCCCAATTATTATTGAGGGTTTTTTGTTTAAATTCTTTTCGGCTCTCTAATATCCCTTTGCATTTCACAGTCACTATTGCTATCCTGGTCTGCTAAGATAGGGAAGAGAAAGAGCCTGCAATGGGTGACAGACATTGTGAGTCTGATAGAGGGTCAAAGACTGAGGTAGGGGCTGAATGGGAGTGGAGGTAAAAGGCCACAGAAACGAGGGAAGTGCCAGGCAAAGGAGGAGGAGTGCAGAGACACATGGAGATGAGAGGACAGGGCTGGCTGAGGGGGTACAGGATACATAGGCATACGGGAAGGGGGTACAGAGCTGTGTGGGGGAGATGGCTGAGTGGGGGCACAGAGACACATGGGGACAGGGAAAGATGTGCATGGTTGAATGAGAGAGGCTAGGTGTTAGCCAAGGTCTGCATTAGGGATGTTAAATATCGGTTAATTGAATAGTCAATTAACCTCATGAATTTTTATTGGTTATTCAACTATTCTGTAGTACCCAGGGGCAGGGCCAGCAGCCAGTGCACTCTGGCCTCACTCCTGAGAAGCCCCCTGCCACTCAGGGCTGCTGCCTCTGTATGAGAAGCAGTAGCGAGGGGTGCCAGGTGGGAGCTGGTCCACGAGGGGAGCCAGTTTAAAAACCAGCTCCCCTCACAAACCAGCTGCCTGTCACCCTGCAGCAGTGTGGGGGGGCAGCAGCTCCTGCCCAGGGGAGGTCTGATCTCCCAGACCTGGCACGAGCAGGGACTGAGCTGGGCTGTCTGCCTGCCTGCCTAGCTCCTAATACACTTTAAATGCAGAGCCACAGCAGGGGTGGGTCCTGGACCCATTGCAAGCCAGGATTGAGACAGGCTGCTGGCCAGCCTGCTAAAAAAATTACTGGGAGGGGGGGAAATATGTGTAGTCTATAGCATTAACCTGCAAGCTTTTACTTATCGGTTAATTGGTTAATTGACTACACTATTACATCCCTAGTCTGCATGGGGTTACTCCCTAACAATTCCTCCCTACCCCTAGCTTTCTCCAAAAAAACTGTTCCATGGTTTTCCCACCCATACCCAACAACCCTTCAAGTTCATACCCAGACCGCTTTCCAGCAATTACTTCGCTCACTCTCAGCTCCTCTGTTACCGCTGACTTCCCCATGCCTTTGCACTGTTTCTGAGTGGTATGGGAAATACAGTTCTATACTGCAGTTTAAATGAATTATTACTCAGAATTCCATATTAATATGCCTGGTGGCAAATCTATTTGATAAAAATCATCTCCTGAATCTGTTTTGTTGCCTGTATTATTACAGACATGCTTGCTGACAGATATTTTTAAATAAATTACCAAAATAATTGAAACTGAATTGAATATTGTGTTATTTTGACTAATAAAATATGCAGAATTTTAAAATAGTGTGCAGAATTTTATTTTTTTTTTTGGCACAGAATCTCCCAGGAATAATATAGTATATATATTAACATTGTAAGTACTAAATCAGTGCAATGTATATACCAGCATGGTGTCTCCAGTCTCACAAACAGGTTAGGCATCGCTCCATGCTCCGGACATTGCAGTCTTCCAGAGGTTCTGGCCAGGCTTAAAAGGGACACAGAACCACTTAATCAAATTTGGCCTGGCTCTTTCCCTGTCATGATGATGGAAGGGGTGGTTGGGATAAACCTGATCATCAGTGTGACTCTGTGCTCCAGGTCACAAAGCCAAAAATGGGGAGCCAACCCTAGTCACAGAACCAGAGCCATAGAAGCCTCAGTTGTCGGGTCAGCATGCAATGGGCTCTATAACATCCTGTCGTCCCTCTGGCCTCCCACATGACCCTTTGACACATTGTGGCATGCTGGCAACACAGTTTTGTGTCACAACTCATGCGTTGTTAAACCCTGGTCTAAGAAATGAAGCTACAGTATGTGCATATTGACTGTTTTCCTTTGAACTAGGACATGAGTTCTATCTGAAGACCAGTATAAATAAGAATGTATAGTTTAGCCCATAGTTGGCATGTGTAGTTAGCAAAGTACAAATAAATAAATATTAAAATGATATGTATGTAGTTGGGAGAGAACAGCATGCATTGGTGAAGAATTAAAGAAGGCCCATTCACACAGCAAATGGATGCTGCATTAATGTCTCAATTTTAGTACTTGCTATATATCCTCTGAAATGTTTATACCCCCAAATACTATAAATTGTCGTGTAGTATTGTTGCAAATCTTGACCTTCCAGTCCCTATCTGGAAAAATATCTTTGGATTCTAAACAATTGTAGCTGTATGTATATATGTATTTATTAAGCACATAGCTCAACATTTAAAAATATAAAAAAGTGAGATCCCTCTGCTGAATTTGTGGTAGTGGTTTGAATCAAACAATTTCCAAAGCTATGGTCATTCCTGGTAACATCTTGATGCTAGTGCATAAACAAGAAAGTAAACAAAAAAAAAATACTGTCACCTTCATCGGATTCAATGAAGAAGAGACAGTATATTCCTTAGGGTGAAAAGTGATGCAATTTCTCTATAAATGTTCTTTTCGGCCTTCTCAGAAAGTATAACAAAAACTAGACTGCAAAATGTTAAGCTATTTTAAAAAGTGGTGGCTTGGTTGACCTTAAGCCACTCATTGCTTGTAATTCTTCAGTGTTCTGCCTTTGGCTTTTGGGTGTTACTCTGCCACACTGGGATTGATCTTCTGTTGTTTTCTGCTTGTTTTAGATTCTTGCCTCCATTGAGCTTCTGGCTCGGTCATTGCCAAAAATTCACCGCAGTGCATCTGAACCCTCATTAAACCGGGCTGGCTTCCAGACGGAGGATTTTAGTCTGTATGCTTGTGCTTCTCCAAAAACACCCATCCAGGCAGGGGGATACGGTGGGTTTCCAGTACACTGAAAAGGAATTAAAAGCATGTGCCTGAGTGAGTGCTGGTCTGTTCCCATGTGTGCATGCACAAGTGTGCGTATGTTCTCACATGTTAGGAGTGGGCATTATATGTTTCTGGCACAAAGACTGTTGCTGGCAAAGGATGCTCTGGGAATTGCCAGCACAAAAAGGATTAAAAGGTCACCTATGAGAAAAGGGAAAAGTCACTTCAGACAAAACAAAAAAGTCTGTTTGGGTTACTGGGTCATACCTTGCATTTGCTGTGCTTTCTATGCCATCTTTCCTTACTTCTCTGGTTGCTCTGTAGGTAGCGTCTTTAAGTTTAAACTACTCAGACTATATTTTTTTCTATTGAATTCAAAATTGTTGAGCAACAGTTTTAGCTTCTCAGTTGGAGGTGTTGATGGTCATGTGTGAAGATGGCAAAAGAGCTTAGCTGCAAGGTTGAGCACAGCTAAACGTTGGTGTAGTTAACAGAAGTGAGCAAACACAACACAGATTTCAAAGGAAGACTTTGGCAGTGTGTGACTTTTGTTTTTTTATTTATGGTTTAAAAGAGTGCTGGTTGGGAAGCATCTTTTACAAGAGACGGTATCTGTTTTTTGTCTAAAAGTGATCTGACCAGCTCTACTTTGAAACCTTTTACTATTCTCACATCATTACAATGTAGAATAAACTTCAGATGTCTGATATTAGTTCTGAACAGCAGATGTATCACAAATAATTATCCCCTTATCCTGCAAATAGAAGGAGCCTTATTTTAAGAAACTTGACAACTCTGGAGAACATAACTAGATGTGTGTCTGCTGTGCAATAATATGTTAACTCCCATAATGGGAAAACCTGTTTTATAAAAGCAAGGCTGTAAACTTGAAATGTTGATTTTGGTGGGAAATTGATATTTTATCATGAATTTCCATTTTAAAAAATGGCTTTCTATTATATCACTACTTCATTTGAATTAGTAATGTTGCTGGAGTCATTTCTTTTCTATGGGGAATATTTTGCTTTTGTACAGAAGTTACTGGGTTGACTACTAGTACTTAGCATGCAAACTAGAAATCTTGCTAAGCTCATAATGTCAGCTCACTCCCTCTTTTGTAGATTATTCATCTGGCACAGGTAAATCACAGAATAGCACTATCTTTTTCATGTTACACTGACCTCTGGTGGCAGACATTAGCACAATAATATTGTCAATGTCTGCACTGTCATATTCCTGTCCTATCTGAACTGTGTCCTCAAGTATTTTACAGATCTGTTAAATATTAAGCTATTTACTGTGAACAATTTCTTTCCACCACAAACAAGCTTTTGCTGTTTTGATTGGTTCTTCAAGGAAAGGAAAATATTTTTTAATGGCTTCTGGTTGTATGATTTGTAGAGAAGTTTGCAGTATTGCTGTCAGTATGTTTTAATGGATGAGAGGGGGGCAAAAAGAGCTTTCTTGCACTCCATACCCTGCTCTAGAAGTAGAGTGCCTAGCCATGTGGTTACATATCTTTGCAATGCAGTAGTATAGCTCAGGGCTAGGAGAGGCATGAACAGTTCTTAGGTTGACAGTAATTGCCTAGCCCCTTTTGGGCTATTTCTACACTACAGTGCTATTTCGGAATACTGGAGGTATCCCGAAATAGCTATTCCATGTCTTTTGAGAGCGCCCATTATTTCGAAATATTACTGGCTTTCTATTCCAATGTCCCTGTAAACCTCATTTCACAAGGTGTAAGGGACGTTTCGGAATAGCAGTTTATTTCAAAGTAAGTGCTGTGTAGACATTGCCAAATTTCGAAATAAGCTATTTCGAAATTAACTTGAAATAAGCGATGCAGTTTGCATAGCTTATTTTGAGCTCCAGGTGCAGTGTAGATGCACCCTTATAGTGCCCCTAGTTCTTTTCTCTCCATCTGCTGGTATAGTAACAGAACAATCTTTTTTTTTTTTTTTTAAGTTTTGTTAAACAAGCAAAAGCAATGGTAAATTGAGGTTTTGTTAGAGTTAGTCATAGGATTAAAAGCTTTTTTAAAAACATTATGGACTGTTTTGTCAAGGTTTTGCTGCTGTTAGTTCACTTTGGCAGACCTATCTTAAAATCAGAGTTTTTAAAGTTTTTTTTTTCTCTTGTCCATGAAATTCTTTACTTTAGATAGTCAAGAGAAGTGCTTCTTATGATCTCAGCTGAAGATCTCATTGCCTCCCCAGGTGGAAGCAGTATGGCTGCTATGCCTCCTTTGTTGTCAAAGGAAGATTTGGTACAGAATTTCAGGCCAAAAGGGCTCATCCTCTCATGGGCTTGTCCTCTGGTAAACTCATCCTGCAAGGAGCCATCAAAATGGGTTTCCTCAGCTAAGGACACTGGGTAAGCAGCTGTGACTCCAGCAAACTCAAGAGGCATCTTAGTAAGAAAAATGGTCTGCTTCTCTGGATCTTGGAGAAGAGTAGCACTTGTTTGGATCCAGACTCGCTGGATCAGTCAAACATGTCAGGGCTCTCTGCCATCTTATCTAAGTGCCAGGAGCCAATATTCTTTGAAGGCTCTAGTGGTGGGAATGCCTGAGACACAGAGCCATCATCACTGCCCAGCTCCAACTTACTTCCTCTTAGGATCCATCAGAACTTCAGGCAAGATATTCTTTGGAACAGTCTTACCCATAGTGCTGTGCAGAGAAGCCTCTGGCCATGTCTACATTAGGAAACTATTACTAATTTCAACTTAAGAACTCCCGATTTAACACCTTCTAACTAGCATGTCCTTACTATGGGGAAGCATCAAAATTAGTCTGAGGCAGGCTCTGTTAATGTGGGCATGCCACCTTGGATTTAAAGCCCCAGGAAGCACTCTGGGGAGCTACAGGAGGCCTCCCGGAGGCCAGTAAGTTCAAATTAGCAGCCCCGGAGCGTCCACACTTCCTTATTTCAAAATTACTATTTCGGAATTAGCATTACTCCGGATGAAATGTAGGAGAACAAAGTTTGAATTCCCCAGCACTTTATTTAAAAAAAAAAAAAAATCAGGCTTGGAAGTGTGGATGCACCCCTTATAAATTTGAACTTAGGGTGGTTATTTCGGAATAAGGTCCTAGTGTAGATCAGGGCTGTGATGCAATGGAAACCACAATTCTGGAAAAACTCAGTGTCATCAATAGATATATGGGACCCACATTTCCTGATATATAGATATAGATATATGTTCCTGCTAAGTTCAATGCAGTGGACTTCCCGGGTGTCAGATTGAAAAGTTCCAAAGTTTAAATCTTACTCAGACTTCCCTTCGTGTGAATACTGTACACGTTGGGAGGTTTTACCCTGTGGTCTTCCACCTGTGTCAGAGGTCTCTTCAGAAACCAGTGGTAACAAGACCATGGTTTCCCACTCTTCCAAAAAATCTGAGAAGATGAAGGATTTAGCAGGGATCCCTCTGCTACCTCCATATGAATTCCCAGGATCACTGATATTCCTGATGTGAAATCAAATCCTCAAAAGTATAATTGTCTTATCTCATTATCTGATGAGACCATCTTCTCCTTTTCTCTGAATGATATCAGAGTCTTCTGTGGTGCCCATTACGCATCCTGGACCTTTGCAAAAAAGGGTGGAGGAGGAAAGCTGAGGAAAGCCTAATTATGGTTTCTTTGGGGAGAATCCAGTCCCTGTTCTCAATCTGCAGAATTGGTTCAGGGTCCTTATCCTTTCAAGATGCCTATTTCTGTATCTTTGTAAGGCATCTTCCCTTAGGTTTATAGGGAAAACAACTTGTACAAGCTAGCAGTCTGAAGGGTATTCACAAAGTCACTAATGGTGAGTGCAGTCCATTTGTGTTGACAAGATTTACAGGTGTATCTGCATCTGGATAATTGGTTCATTAGAGCCCAGTGTTATTGTGAAATAATTTATTCCCTGTGAGACTTACGCTTTCTTCAGATCTCTTTGTCTAAGAGTAAACCAAATGAAATCAAACTTGGTCCCTGGGCAGAATCCAACTTTCAAAGAGGCCCACTCTAAATTCTACAAGCTTATTTACTACAGGCAGTGAACCTAGCTATGTCCATGCTAGATGGTCCTACGAGATTTTATCATATGTGTGAGGCCTGATGGAGACCTGCACCCATGTCATCTCCCTTTGCAAGCATGCAAATGCGACCCATGTAGAAATAGCTGCAGTTGGTGTAGAAGTATTTTCACCTTAGTGGGTCAAATACTCACTGCTGTTGTGGATACTACCAGTGTACATTTTGAAGGGGTTGCCCTTCTCTTAGATTTCTTCTTACAGTGTTGCATCAAATCTGGGTTGAGGAGCACATCAAGGATCTTGGAGCTGTGCATAATCTTGGGAAACCTCAAGAGTGCGAAGTCCACATAAATTTGCTAGAGTTGAAAGTTCTCCCAGAATCCTTTCTCCCAGAGATGAGGCTCAACTAGTGCAGACCATATGAATGTGATCTATCACATGGACCTTCATGGGAGAGCTTGGTTGCTTCTTTCTGGAATAGTTTTTTGGAAATTGTGCATTTGAAACAAAGTTGGTCCATCTGCTCTGCATCTAACAAGTACGAAAATGCCTTAACGACCTTCTTGATACAAACGGGGGACCATCATAAGTGGTCGTTCAAATCCTCTATGACATTTGGAAATTGAATTGTTTACTGAAAGTCAAAACAGAAGTTCTGATTGAGAGAAGGCAGAAATCCATACTCGGATGTTTTTCTTACATGCTGAGGAAAAAGTTCTGTTATGTGTTTCCTCTTGCATCCAAAGCACTGCATGAGGTTCAGCAGGACAGAACCAGAGTGACCCTATTCAAGTTGGCTGGGCACAGCAGACTTGTTCTCAGGGCATATGGCACTGTTTGAAAATCATCCATTCGCTCTTCCTCAGAGGCAAGATCTCTTGTCCAAGCAGAACTGCAGGGTACTGAACATCTCAAGTTATTTCATATGACAGCATGTTTGGTGCTTTCAAAAAATGGGGGCTTGTGCTTGTCAAGTCAGTCATTCTACAGATAGAGCTTCTGGGGGATAAAGTTGGGGTGAGGTGTAGGAAATGTTGGGATAAGGAAATTGGCTCTGAAATGCCAAGTATTGCACAACTGTGGCTGCATGGCTGGACACATGACTGCTGCAGTGTGAAGCCAGTACAATTGCAGAACAAAAGCGTCTGTTGGCAAGTAGACTTTTTTATATGCAGTCTATAAATTTTAGAAGAAAATTACCTTGTCACCTGCCACTACTGGGCCTGCATGTTATCTGCACTAAATTCAGTTAAGATTTATTGTCTGAGATCATGGTAGCACCTGCAAGTTAATAAGGGTAGACTAAGATCAGTTTGTTATCAATGTCAGTTCACTAAGATGTAGATTTGAACAGATTGAAAAATGACTGACAATATTGACCTTTTTTGCATCTGTGATGCCTCATATCAGTCATTAGATGAAATATTTTGACCTAGCTCTGTTCTCCTGCTTTTCATATTAGCAGTTCATCTTTCATCATCTGAAGTCCCTTAGCAACAATTAAAAACTGCACTATTGGCTGAAACAGGCACAAGAAGAGTAAAGAGGGTGCAGTCTCTTGTTTATAAATCATTTTTAATCAGCTGCTTAGGAAAGAAGACTGAAAAGCAAATTATATAAAACATGTTTGGACATTGTGGCTAAGCATGAAAATCATTTTTAAAAATAACATCCAAGAGGCAATTTTGTAATCTTTTGTCTTTTTTTCCTTTAAAAAAGGACAAAAGCATGAGGCAAGAGTTTTACTGTGAAAGATGCTGTATTTGTGCCAGAGAGGAACAAGAATAACATTACATATATTGAGTGTTTGGGAGCAAGGGCTTTATCTGCTGGTAGAGTATTAACACAGTAAACTGAGCATGTGGATAACACACTTCATTTAACAGGATTATCTTTCAGTTACATGCCTCCATGGAGTACTGGAGCTATCAGAGGGCATTACTTTTACTTGCAGGTTTTGTGTGTGTGACTTTCACAGATTACAGGGACACTAAACTTGTTTTAGCACCAAATTTGGCCAATTTTAAAATGCTGTAATTGGGTGAGAAGTTCTCCAGACAGTTCTCTTCCTGTGCTCCCTCCACACCATGCCTTAAATCAATAGCTCTGATGCTGGAAGATTTGAAGTGAGGAAAATGAACATTGGTTCAGTGTAATGTCCCTACTGCTACTTTCAGGGTGAAATTTATCTTTATGCACCGGGCTAATGCAAAACTTATGCATTGCTCACATGCCACTGAAGCCTTAAAATAAGGTGTAAATGGGGCTTAAGCAGTGCACAGAACTTGTGTTGGCCATTTGCTTTTGGATGAATTTCATCCTCCACACCTATTACTATTCTGGTGTTCTCTTTAAGCTGAACCCCAGAAAGATATAAACAAATAAAAGCCATATTGGATTTGTGCTGAATGAAGTTTGTAAAGGGCTAGTCTAGAAAAAGCTAAACCTCATGAAGTGCTTTTTGCATTGTTACTACTTAAAAATAACCCCACCAATTTACAAGATACCTTTTGTCTGCCCCAGTCTCCTTTACTTAGAGACCTTGGAACACTCCCCCATTCACTTCCCATGATACTTTCCTCATAGCCAAGACCCTCGATTAATTTCCTCAACTCAGACTCTCTTAAGTGCTCCTGTGTCCTTAAGGACTACCTCAGTACATGCACTTCTGCAGAAGTTATTCCTAAGAGTACTCTCTGTGCACTTTCTCATCACATGGTGAGTTTTGTTCACTCTCCTTGGTTTCTTCCTTTGTAAAGCAGGCTGCTCTACCATTTTGGGAGTCTGTCTCATTTTGAATTGAACTAACATTAATTCTCTTTAATGCTACTTGTGAATATATTTCTGATTCTCCCCCCCCCTCCCCCCCACCATGTTCAAGAGTATACATGTAAGACAATATTCGTACTTATTTTTCTTTAGACTATTTGAGCTGTTTTTCAGAATGTAGGATATCTAGGGAGCATTTGTTTGAATGTAAGTGTACAGAATACTTTTGCTAAATAGAACAAAGACTCTGTTCTGTACATTTACCCATCATCCACTATTAGGGTATGTCTACACTGCATTCCTCTTTCGAGAGAGGAACGCAAATGCAGCCGAGCGAAATTGCAAATGAAGCGCAGATTTGAATTTCCTGTGCTTCATTTGCATAATGGAGTCCGGGCGTTTTTTCGAAATACCCTATTTCAAAAGAAAAAATGCAGTCTAGACAGGGTTATTTCAGGAAAAAAAAAACCCTTCTTTCGAAATAACCCTTAAACCTTAAGGAGTAAGGGTTATTTCGAAAAAAGGGGTTGTTTTTTTTTCTCAAAATAACTCTGTCTAGACTACGTTTTTTCTTTTGAAATAGAGTATTTTGAAAAAGCTCCCGGATGCCATTATGCAAATGAAGCACAGGAAATTCAAATCCGCGCTTCATTTGCAATTTCGCTCGGCTGCATTTGCATTCCTCTCTCGAAAGAGGAATGCAGTGTAGACATAGCCTTAGAAAAGGGTTCTGAAAATTCCTAAGGATGGGTGTCCTTTTGCAGGCAAGTGGCATAACTTGTTCCACCAGCAGAGTGTGAACCCAATAGGGAGACTTTTAGTTAGGCACATTTAGAGATCCTCCAGGAAAAATCCAAAGTACAATTTATTCGTTGGGAGAAAAGGAAGGTCTTTTGGCTAACGCACAGAATCTGGAAGCAAGAGTCATTGGTTTTATTCCAGGCTTTGCTTCAGATGTCCTGTGTGACCTTGGGCAACAATCTTAATCTCTGTGCCTCGTCTTCATTGTCTGTGATGTGAGGATATGTATCTACGACACAGGATGTGTATGTGAAGTGATTGGTGATGTCCTCATGAGAAGGCGCTGTAAATACATATTGTTACATAATTCTAAAATGGTCACTAGGGTTGTTTCAGACCCAGGCTAGGCACCCATCCTAGATAAGTGAATGTACTTCCACCACTCTGCTTTCTGGCTTAGGAGTGAATGGACACATTTATATTTCAGGTTCCATCCCCATAGAGGGCTGTATTGATCTCTAAGCTATTGTATTGTTTTAATAATCAATAATGTGTAATGCTTAAAGATTCATGAATAAGCACAGTAATTCTTTTGATTATTAAACCAGTTTTCAAGCAAGATAAAGCTGGTTTACAGGCTGACAAACTGCCATTATAACAGATGTCACTTTTCAGCAAGCGGTACGCATCTGATAGTAGGAAGTTTAGAAATTAAATTCTAATACAGCATTTTATTTTTCATGATGAAAAAGATTTCTCCCTGTGAATGTTCAGAGCTCTGCCTTGAGCAAAATGGGCATGGCTTGCTTTTAAGAAATCTTACTTAAATAAAATATGCTGTGAGTGCACTTGATGTTGTCACTACAAGTATGATCTTTCTAGTCCTTAATTTTAACTGTTGCATTTATTAACATCTGACATATTCAGCCTCGCGTTGCATAGACTGCAGAAATCTCTGTCCAGTGGATAATTGTGATCACCTTTTTAAACCAAGCTCTTCTCCTCCCTCTTCTCCTCCCTCTACAGGAGAATTTGCAGCGTTCAAGTAGCCACAGCGTCATGGCAGCACCCACACTATTATTTAAGTCTTGTGTTCCTACAGTTTCTTAACATCAAAACTCTATTCTGCTCCTCAAAACCTAAAGCAATTTAGGAAAAGATATCTGTAAGCTTGGAGTGGAGCAGAATGGAACTGCTGGTCCAACACTGGGGGGGGAAATAATCTTTTTAGGAACCAGAATTCTCTGCTGCCAGTGTTTCTCCTTCAACACAAAACACCACGGAGACCCGCAGTGGCTGCCTGTACCGTTGGCATCATTCCCAGGAGAGAGGAGAGGGCACATGTGTTTTGACTTTGGTGCTCAGGCATAAGGGGATGGAACTGCTGCTGCAGCTTAGGAGACTTGCTTTGGATGGTCTGCCAGTTGGCTTTCTCCCTCTAACAACAAATCATCAGAGGCTGAACATCTGATGAGAGTGCTAATCAAAAGAATCATCTTCTGTTCTGATTTATATTTTCCTGGCATGCTTACTGATTTATGGGACAAAATGCAGTATCCCCTTTTCATTTAAATGCAAATGTCAAATATTTTAATCGATCTACATCATTGACTTTTATCCCGGTCAAATTAGATACCTTACAGGATGGAGAGGTTAATCTGAAGGAAAAGGGGATGCTGCAACATTTTCAAGTTTACTTTTCAGCTATCCAAAAAACTAGCCTTTTCTTGTTCCCAATGCTTTCTGGTGTGCTGAGAAAGGGCATCTTTCAGAAGGGTTGGGAAGCTCCTCTCGTCGGTCCAGCAACAAACTAAAGTTAATGAAAAAAAAATGTAGCAAGTTCTCAAATTTTCTTTGTATCATCTGTGCAGTGTATTTTTCATAAATGCGACAATGGCATCTGCAGTCTGTAAACTGCTAATACAGACTATGAATGGTGTATGTACCTATTTTAAAAGTTTTATTTTAAATGAAGGTGCAATTCAATGCCAGATACCTTACCAATGCATAAGGTTTTCATAAACAAGAAAAAAATGTTCTCAGGTTGAATTGAATTAAACCCCCCCTAGAATTAGACATTCTGCAAATTGTGTTTTGGTACTTAGAGAGCTTTTTTAAAAGGATTTTTATCCTGTTAACTCAGTGTTCTCTATTAAGTGTGTGTGTAAATGTGGAGCATCTTTAAAAAACAAAACTACTACTACAAAAAACGGTACTTGCTGGATCCACGCTGACCTTTTCTCCTCTCACCGGTTCTCTCTGTTTGACTCTCTTGTTCCTGTCTCTCCATTTTTCCCTTTTCCACTGTTTGCAACTAGGATAAAGGTGACAGTATCTGCATTAATTTCTCTTTTTAATCTGGCCTCCAGACTCACTTCTCTAATGCTTGGTAGCTTTTTGACAAGTTACCAGGTCAGAATTAAAATTCATAAAGTTGAGCACATTGTTTACCTCTACTAGAATATTTTGTGATGTGATCCGTTTGCAGAATATCTCCAATATGTGATATGAAACGTAAATTATTTGTAAAGAGGCAAGTAAGACCACAGTAGAAAAATTAAAACTCACATAGGACTCTTTAGAGTTTGCTTAATATCTGCCCTATATTACTCTACAGGAGGCAGGAGAATTGATGGATGACACAAATTGGCAGTGCTTTTCTCTGATGAATAAAATCATGACACACATTTGAAGGAATTAAATGTGTTCAAATGCACATGGCTTTGGTTGAATACATTGCTCCTGTCTCAGTAGGTGAGGTGGGGATCTTTCATGTATACGGAAGGGTGCCCCTGGATTTAGGAAAGAATACATATATCTTGCGGAACATGCTTTTAAAACCATGTATTTCTACAGCTTTTCAGGTAGTCTGTTATGTTTGTCAATTCATATTTACGGAGTTTAAGGGGTCCTGATTAATCTGAAATGAGAATTATAATTGGAATACTGTGTATTCATGTTAATTCCACAAACATTAGCTGGACAGCAATAGAGAGTGACAGGAAGTTACTATGATGATGAAGCAATTCATATTGCTACATGAATACAATTGATTTTGTGTACAGGATGCATTTTAACAGAGAAACAAGCACAACTTTTTTCTTCTCTGCTGTGGGTCTTCAGATACTATTAGGTTTCTTCCTTCCTGACATGGGTAGGAATTAAAATAATCTGGAGTAGTATCTACTTTCCAGGGTGGAGAAGCAAGTAAGTGATCAGTAGTGCACAGTCAGGTGAAATCACAATGCACCCTGTTAGTGTAATGGTAGAATACAGTACTACCCAAGGCAATTGACGGACCAAGGTAGAAGAAAGCTAGGAACCAAGCTGTCAGCAACAGTTGAGAATTTAACTCCAAGGAAGTGAATTCACTATTGTATCGATGTTTTCCTGTCATCCTTCTAGCTTTTTTATGGTCTGTCATGAAGCTTGTAAATGTAGGGCACACTGAAAATTATATATGCTTTTAAGGGAAGCTATAGCCAAAGTAAGTGTGTATTGCAAGGTTAAGAATGATCATTTCAACATATTGGATAAAAATCCTAATTTCCCTCTATATTTTCATGTTGGCAGAAAAGTATTTGTTAAAATATAACAGTAAGGAATTATTTTTATCCTTGTTTTAAATGAATTTATTTTGTAATGCTTCATTACCCATTATTCAACAATATGCTTCTTGAGCCCATAGTAAAAGCACAAGAAAAATCACTATCCTTGTCCATGCAAAGCACTTTATAAGTATGTTTTTTTATTTCTCTCATCCCCTGAAAAACATGTACATTGTTGGTTAGTTAAAGTCTGTCAGGTTTCATTTCTGTTACCTTCCAAGTTTGTTTGTTTCTCTTAAAGTAACTGTAATATTTTATGCTTATGTCCATCTTTCTATCTATACAAAGACCACCTTAATCCTCATGCAAAACTTTGGGAAGTGTTAGTTGGTAAATAATTGTTTTCCTTTATTTCTTTTCCTTCAGAAATTACTAAGGATGTCTTGCATGAAAATGGGATCAGTTTTAAAGGTGCCTTGAAGGTGTTTGGTAAATAGCAAGACAGTATCAGGGACACATTGAAAGCCCTCAGATAGCAATGGGGTGAAGAATATAATGAACTATTTAAAAATAAATAAATAAATTCAGGTTCTATCTTTACACCATACAGTTTCAGCTCATCAGTAACATCCCAGCTCAGTGTAGCAAGGCATAAACCCACATGTCAAGTTTGAAAATTGTATTAAATATTTTTATACCTGTTGGGATATAAAATTATCGAGGCATTTATACCGCTTTAAGCTCCAACATATCTGAGCAGCTAAAAAGCTTTTTCAAAACTACCACTTGAGCACCTGTAGTCCAACTCCGTGCTCTGGTGGAGTACATTAGCTGTGAAACACCCCCACTTCTCCCATATATAGAAATTGGAAAATACCTGTCCTATCATCTAGTCCAATTTCCCTGTCAAAGCAGGATTCTTCCCTACAATATATTGTCTGGGGCATCATGGGGGCTCTGAAGTCAAATGGTGCGAGTGTAGGGGCCTGATTATTTTTAAGGTAACAGCACCTGCATGTCCCTATGTTCAGTATAGTCCTGCCACTCTTTTAAAAACAACACTCTTTTAAAAACAACAACAAAACCCCACACACATTTGCAGGTCACTGAGTTAATCAGTTCCTGCTTGCTTTTTATTCCTTATGTGAAATCATCCATTCTCATTATTTGAATTCTTCAGCAGTTATTGGTAATACAAATTATTTTGGGTCAAATTCTGCCATCATACATTTGGGGCTTCTGCTTAAGTCAGTTGGAGCTATATGTGCTCTTTAATGGACAACATTTGGCCTACTGTGACATGACGTGAATAAACAGAAGTATGAACTGTTAACAAAGTTCACATCTTTATGCAAATGTCCAGTGGTAAAAACCTATTGAAAAATTGCCTCTATAGTTGCATTGTGCTGTCAGTATACACCATGCTTTATTGAACACTTTAAAGACAAAGACCATGCCCCGCAGACATGATCTAATATCAGCTGAAGCATCAGTAATTCTTGAAGGTATCTATATAGTGGAGGGCTGAATTAAGAGTGTGCAAACATTTCACCCCTTTCCAGCCTACAGGTTTTTATTGTATATTCCCTTCTTGACTGTGAGTGCAGCATGTGTAGCACAAACTGTTCAGAGTACTGTAGACAAGTATCTTTCCGTCCACTGAAACAATGTCACCAGGGTGAAATATGATAGTCTAACCATTTAGGTACATTAAAGATTCAGATAAAACCAAGTTGCATAAATGAACAGTCATGACATCACTTTGAAGATACTGGATGTTTTGTCTCTCAGTAGCTTTTTTTTAATATGTAGATACTAGTTTATCAAAAATATAAACTTGTTCCACTTACTACAGCTTTGCTAGTGACACGGGTTTACTAAGGCTGCTTATTTTAAGACACACACACACCCTTTATTGGCCGCTTTATTAGATCTTATCTGGTAAATCAGTGCATCAAAACCAGGTGCCGAGACAGTTGGCGTTTGTTTGCTTTAGATTTTAAAGATGCTGATATAGAAACTAGTCAGCCAGCACTATGAGAGCAGTGAATAGTAATAGTTGTTAGTGTGTGTGGGTTGAAGCGTCAATTTTTTAAAAAAATAGCAGGTTGGGGATGTTGCAGTGAACAAACTGAGGAAGTGAAAGCTAATATATACACATATTGAAAAGCTATCCAGAAACTCTCTTAAATGGTATACATGAGGCTTTCCAAAAGTTACCTTTGCAATTTGCCAAATGATCTTGTGCCTTTATGACTTACAACCATATAAATAAAATTAGGTGCTTTGTGGCTTTGGCTTAATTCCAATGCAGTGTCTTCATAGTTAGATGCAAATATAGATAGACCTTTCTCAAAAGTTAAGTTTTGGAGTTTGTAAATGTAAGCAAAAGCTATATGTAAGGTAGTGGCGGGGAGAATTTACAGAAATATCTGGTGTTTGTATCCAAAATAAAGTTCAAACGAGACACATGCATTTCTGAGAAACTTGAAGCCACTCTACAGAAAACAAAATGAGCTGCATTTTTAAAAAAATAAAGCCTTTTTGACCCCTCCAAAAATCTAGCATCTTGTTAGGGAAACTTAATATAAAGTTATTGGAGACATAAAGTCAAAATACCTGGAGAACTGTATGAAAAGTGAGCTCTAGACTACTAGGCTGTCAGTAACCATAGAGGCATATTGCACGTACATCATGGCATGCAGTTAATACATCATGATCCAGGGGTTATGTTGTTTAATGAAATATCAGCAGGTTTGTTTAGTTCTTTCTCAGGCCTCATATTGATACACTGCTAAACCTCCACAATCCTAGCCACTGTTTAATGATCATATATTGTATTGTTACATGCTTACCTTGGGAGACGAGCGTATTGTCAGTTGAGGGGCAAAAGATATGTTTCAATGTGATGTATTCATATTTCAAACTTATCTTCACTCCTGGCAGTACCTTAAATACTAGTGTCATAATTCATCCGTCTATCCTTAAGGAAAAGAGAATGTTCTTTGTTCTTAATATTTTTTTCAAGTCTTTTCCCTGCCTTTGTTGTTGGTGGAAGACTTTAGACATAATTCTTTTTAAATAAATCAGTGCAATTAAATGCACAATTAATCTAGAACATTACACTTCTTTTAATCCCTTTTTAGTTCCTTTAATAAAACAGGCTGTAATGTTTTTAAATGTTTTACTTAAATTCCAGGCTATATCTGGAACTTTTTTCCCTCCTCCAACCCATGCACTGAAAATACTCTAATATCCTCCCTACTTTTAGGAAAAACACAGCTATTTTCCTATTTTGTGAAGGAATGAGGGCTGGTGGAATGTTTGGGAACTTTTAAACTGCCTAGGCATTTGTTTTAATGTCATAGCAACAGTATGTTCAACCCATCCAGATGCCCTAACAGCCTACATGCACTATATAGTCTTTCTGTCTGCAGCAAGTGTAGTTTAGAATACATCTGTATAACATTTACTTCTCAATTAGTAAGACACAAAGCCAAGAACTATGTACCATTGTTGTTTGAGTTTTAAATAATGGTTAAGTTTGTTTTGGCATATCATTGCATTTGTGTGCTCACCTTGTTGGAACACAAGGTATTTGTTTTGTGTGCTTCAGAGTTAAGTACAATATTAAGACATGACAAGCAATGAACCCTGTCTGGGCACAGATGTTGGGGGGACAGGGGCAAAATGGACCAAACCCAGCTGGTAAATATTTTTGAGATAGTGGGGAGGGTGGGCATAATTTAATTAACTTTGTCTAAAATAAAATGTAAGTGCAATAAATGTGCTTTTTATTCAAAGCTGTGAACTGTTTAAAAACAAACATGCACATCATTCCTTCTTGAGCCTTGTTTTTTCTTTCTCCCCCCCCCCAAATGATTGAAACCTGGCAGTGGCCAACCTGCATGTCTTATCTATTACCATGATTTAATACATGCTTATCTAAATCATGCCATTAAAAATCTCATTTGGTCAGACTAACAAGATAAATCCTGCCCAAGTTTTGCATCTCTGGAGATTTCTTTGGAACTAGTGCTAGTCTGTTATGCTTCACTGGGAAAGGTGGGCTATGAACATCCCTTGAGGGTGAAGCACTGGCAGGGGGTCCTGGCAATCTTTTTCATGGGAGGTACAGAGTCTACTCCAGCCATTGAATTAGCCTTGCTAAGCCCAAAGATTCCTTCCTCAGCAAATGACTGGAACCTGCTCTGGCTATGAACCCCAGTGCTGGGCAGAGGATTTTTTCCCTAAGCAACTAGAAAGAGGACTGGTAACTTCCTGCTTGAGAGCTCTGTATTCCTTTTGTCAAAACAAACATGCAGGCTGGCCCCTGTTTTGTCCTGTTATTCCACCTTGTTTTGAAGGAATAGATAATCATTTATGCGGTAGTTGCACAGCCTGTCACTTCCTCACTCACCATCATGCTGCTTTCCCTAGGTTAGAAAAGGTGCACTGGTCTTTTCTCCACAAAGGACTCAAAACCAATGTTTCTTTAAAGTTCATGAAAGCGTAGCACTCAGTTGTTGGACCCCAGAAGGAAAAGTAAGGGGAGGTGGCTTTTTAAAAAAATTAAAGATGTTGCCCCATAATACCTTATGAGCAACAGAATACAAAGGAGAGGAAAAGGAAAAAAATTTTTTTTTTTTTTTAAACACTTAGTGCAATGAAATGTACATCCCAGTCTGAACTCTGTGCTAACACACACAACATTCCTTTAAGCTGTATTTTTACCACCAGAAGTTGTGTGAGGGTCTGAGTCTTCACCGTAGAAGGTCCAATCTAGTTAGTTAAGAAAACAACTGTGTTAGTAGATCTCTATAGCTGCTTTTAAAAACTACAATGGAGTAATTGTTTTAAAACTTGTATTTATTTTTTAATTCATAAGAAAATGTTTATTTTCAGTTTTCTGTTACAGACCACGACAACTCCCTTTCTTTCCCTTCCCAAATGCCCACAGTAATTGCTACTACAAATTATTTTTTTTGTTTCCTTCCTCTCTACTTTTGTTACCCCTTCCTGCTCAAGTCCTTCCATTTGTACTTTGAAGTTTTTTCTCATGTAAATTTGTACAATGGGAAATATTGTCCAGTTTGGTTAGAGAGCATGGAGACTTAAAGAAAACATTAAACATTTGATAGCTAAAATTGATTGAAGAAACCTATTTCTGTGTAAAGTTATTTAAGAACTCTGTATTATATAAAAGGCAAAAAGTTCTATGTACTTGATGTGAATATGAGATTACTGCTATAATAAAGATTGACTGCATGGAGAACCACCTGAGATGACATTTATTTTTAAGGGTGCAATCCACAAGACATCTTTCCAGAAGCGCTTTAACAAAGAGTAGCTTGAATATTGTAAAGTCTCAGAGGGGTAGCCGTGTTAGTCTGTAACTTTAAAAACAAATAGTCCTGTGGCATCTTTGAGACGAACAAAAATGCATCATGAGCTTTTATGGGTAAAACCCACTTTTATCAGATGAATTGGAGTGGAAATAACAGAAACCAAGATGTTTGTATGTATACAACAGTAGAAGAAATACCTGACAATTGTAGGACCTATGCTAATTATGTGGGCTGGCTACATCCAATTCATAGCTTTTGCGTATGTTAAAGGCAGGAGCCAATTTCTATTTATAAATAAAAATCTTGGATTCTGTTATTTTCATTACTATTCATCTGATGAAGTACGTTTTACCTATAAATGCTCATGATGTTACTCTGGATATTGTATAATACTTAAATTTGATAATTAGCTCACAAGAGTGGGAGTTAGAAGAACCTAAATTTACCTTGGGCCAAGGGGCTGTTTCTCCCTCCTGTTTATTGACCTCTGCTAGAGCAGATTTTTGTCCTTGCTCCAAGAAACTTAGGTTAGAATCTCCATACTGACTTTGAGGAAAGCAAAATCAAGGATTAAGAACATATTAGCTTGTTTTTACATAAGTGCTTTTCATTGATATATCTCAAAGTGCTTCTCCATCTTTATCCTCAGACCACCACTGGGTGGTAGTGAAGTATTAACATGTTAAAGCTAGGGAAATGAGGCACACAGAGGCTAAAGGATTTTATCAAGGTTACACTGGAAGACTAGTGAAGCAGGAAATTGAAGCTCGGTCTCACATTGCCCAGTAGTGCTCGGTAGTGCCCAGTTTCAGTTGAGACTTATTCTGTGTGTGTGAGGGGTAACAGCATCCCCTCTTGCCCTGCAGCAGAAAATCGCTATGAGTTTGCTTTGCATTTTTCTAGTTGTCAGAATTTTGTTATTGTTTAAATAGCTCACTTATCGTGAAAAGCTTTTCCTACCTTAAAATATCATTCATTAGGTGCTGGTTTTAGATTGACTTCAGCACAGCCCATTTTGGAATTATAATTACTACTAGTATTGAAATCTAATCGGCTGTTTTTTACTTCAGATTCCCCTCCCCCCCTTGCAACTTTCCTAATTAGATAACTAATGTTAAAAGCTTTGTCTCCCCTACATGAAGTCACTTTCTGAACATGGTTTTGTTAGTCATTACACTTGCTGCTGAATAGTATTCATCACATATTCAGCTGCCACCACAGCTCATTAGTGTAGCACAGACCAATTGAAAGTAAACTTGTGAAGCACCTGTATGAGCATGTTTGGCAGGAAGGTATATAGAAGAGAACTTAATCAACTGCTCTTTCTTCTCCCCATGGAGGGGTGATTATTTAGCAAAAAGCTTCCATGGGACAGTGATTTAGTTTACAAAAGAATCTTAAAGCACGAGCGTGTAACTTTTGAGATTTTTATTTACAGTGTGGTTTTACCAAAACACAATAATGCAAGAGCCAAAGCCTCAACTTCTTCAGAGATCCCACTACAGGACCTGCAAATGACAGATGGAAAGAACATTAAGGGACACTCATTTTGTCAGAGTCCCTTCCTATATCAGTGCAAGCCTAGGACAATAAAATCGAAACCATCCTCTTAAGCCTTTTTTGGCAGGAACCTATAACATTCTAGTGCAAAAAGCATCTACATTAGCAGTGTCAGTGTTTTTAAAGACCTCTTTAAATGCAATAATTTGAAATCCCACTGCAAATGAAACAAGTATGTCTTTCATCCAGTCTTAATGGAAACAAGGGCTTGACAGCAAATACTTTCACCTTCCTGATAGCTGATGTAGAAGGGAAAGAAACTGAGTCGGTTTAAGAGGTGCGTGGAAATAAATGTCTCGATTATACTTTTAAAAGGGATATCCTTCAATGGATCAGTAGTTCCTAGCATTAGTATACTCAGCACTCAAGTGCCCACGTACAGATTTAACAGATGTCAGTTTACATCCCAGACAAATCCCGAAAAGGAATTCAACTAAACTTTGGAGCACAGTCCTGTTAGGATTAAACTAGTTTTTTGGGGGCCTATGTACATTAGAAATGGGATCTAGAGCCTTTCAGCTCTACTTCACTGGTATGAATCCAAAATTGGTGGCTACCTGTTCCAGCTGGAGAACCAGGAAAGGTACAGTAAGGCACGGCATCAGGAAAGTTATAAAAATGGAGAATTCAATGCAAAAAGCTTTAGTTTATTCTTGAACTTCTATTAAAAAAACCATGGTGAACAATGGCAGAAGAATCAAAGTTTATCCCACCACATGAAGTAGATAATGGCTATCACAAAACTACTACATAACTTAGTGGCAGGATAAGCGAATTGGCAGGGAATTTAACACAGTACTTCTGTCCAGTAAAGCACCATATCCTCAAACAAGAGTCTCAGCACACTCTAAGATCACTTAAGTCCCAGTCATTAGGGATCAATGCAACCAGTATAGCTAGGAAAAAAAAATTCAGGAAAAAAAAACCCTGCTCCATTCTATGAATCGGTACAGGTTGAGACTATCTGGTCTGGCCTCCTTGGGACTCGACCAGTCCTGAACCAGGGAATTTGCCAGACCTGAGGTCAATTCTGGCCCGCTGTTTCTCTGGCCCCCAAAGCACCGTGTTTCCACTGCCAGTTCCTGGCCTGCCAGTGCTCCATTCTCCCAGCACCCAACCCATTGGGGCTCCGCTATTCTCTGGTCTGGCAACACTCCTGGTCCCAGCCCCCCATTTTTTTCCCCCATAAATGCTCCATCCCTGGAGCATGCATGGGGTCACTAATGATGCCAGCCCAGGTGTTGCCAGAGTAGGGAAATCCAGATTAGAGGCTGAATGTGTACATTAACAGAGGAAAGCAAGGGGCTCTGAAGTCTGCCAATAAATCTTACTGGCAGATATCCCTTTTCACAGAACTTAACTGTGCTATGGGGGAATTATCTTCAGTGTTCACTGTACATTTATGTCAATTCAGGGATTTGAAGTTGGACATTAAGACAAATTCCATTCATTCTAAAAACCGTCTAAAAAAGGAAAGTTTCAAGAGAACCTACACATTGGTAGCTGGAGCTATAAATCTATTCTTCTTCATCAGGAGGGATCCCCAATTCCTCATCTGTCCATTTTGAGGCATCTGGGTAAGGAAAGTGACCCTTGGAGCAAACAAAAAACATTCAATAGTTAGTGAACATTTCATTTTCTAGAGCGTCTCCCAAACTACAAAATGTGCTCTACAAAATGTCATCCCCTCTACAATGTGATCTCACAAACACATGGTGTGTATATGTCATGCTGGGTGGAGGACTATCTTGAAAAGCAAAAATCTATAGGGCACGACCTTATGTGTACAGTGTGAGAAAGGTCATGCAGCATGGATGAGGCCATTTCGGGAGAAAGACATTGTACTGAGCCTTAAACTGCCTTTTCTTAGGTTATGAAAGTAGGATCCACAGATGATTAGATACTTAGGCACCTAAATTCCAGTTTTTGGCACCACTGTAATCCACAAACTGCTGCCAAACCCTGTGGTCACCTTACTTGCTTGCCACCTAAGTTTTCAGGTTAAAAGTTTTCTGCCTCTAGGCAGGTCCACTGCCGCCTTGTGCTAGGAGTCTGAACACCTATCTCCCACAGCGATTCACAATCCAGGGTAAGATAGGCATACGGACACATGTCACATGCCGGACCCAATCTAGCAGACCATGGAGGGTACCAAATTCCTGGATGGAGAAAGAAGAACTGAAGGTGGTAATGCATACCTCCCCTTTTAGAACCATCACCTAGGATATGGCGGGGTCGGCATCTGAGCTCCTGGACTCGGCATGAGCCGAGGAACTGAGCTGGGCTGCATGACTGCCTGGCTCCTAATACACTTCAACTGCAGAGCTGCAGTAGGGATAGGTCCCAGACCCGGCACAAGCCAGAACTGAGCCAGGCTGCTGGCCAGTCTGCTAAAAAATTTACTGGCTAGGGGAGGGGGAATGTGTATAATCTACAGCATTAACTCATAAGCTTTTGCTTATCAGTTAATTGGTTAATCGATTACAGTATTACATCCCTATACAGGTGGTCTGACTAGATGATCACACTGGACACTTTCAGCCTTGGAATCCAGGACCATGAATATATTATTATTTATCCACAATGGCATAGCTTCAAGCTGGGTCTGCCACATCCCAAATGAGTACTCTAACCACTGGTCTCAATAACTAGGGCTGCTACCTCCTCTTTTGGGTCATCTTGTGTGGAGTGAGGCAGATGCATAACTCACACCCGCAAGAAGCAGGTTAGTCACCTAAGTCTCTAGACTCCAGAAGAGGTTCCCATTCCTGGATCACTAAGCTCAGATAGATTCTTCCCTGCAGCAAGATCAGTCTGGAACCTGTGTAAGGGGTGGGACTTAACATACTACCCTCCACACAAGCTAGCAGCTTCCATTGGCTAATTTAGACCTCATCCACACTATGGGGTTAAGTCAGCCTAAGTTATACAACTCACGTAGCTGGAGTCAACAGAGCTCAGGTTGACTTATTGCAGTGTGTACTCCACCGAACGAGAGGCAAAAGGTAAGTTGACAGGAGAGCAATCTGTGGTTGATTTAGAGTGTCTTCATTAGACTAAACTGACCCCCAAAGGATCAAATTGCTGCAGTGCACCCTCTCACCCCTCCCATGTAAACATACCCTCAAACAACTTAGCATATTTGCTTTTGCAGACAGTTGCCTATTCATTGTTCTGGGGGCAAAGGTGCTTATTCAGGCTGTGTGACATACAGGCTGTTCCTATGATTTTCTAGGCACCCCTAATCCCTCCTTATTGGACAGGCAAGCCCACCCATGGGCAGCGATTGTTTTTGTTCAGCATTTGCACCATGCCTAGCGCAGCGAGGTCCCCCACTGGGCCTCCTCCATGCTACCTATGGTTGTCCACACTCCCTTATTACAAGGGATCTCTCATGTTGTCATCTCTCTACAATGAGGTCAGGAGTACAGATGTGAAGGACTAGTCAACTACAGTAATTCCTCATTTAACACGTGCCCGCTTAACACATTTTCATGATAGCACGATTTTTTTTTTTAGGGAATGTTTTTTGAATTACACGACCGTCCCCGGAATAACACGATTTCCCCAGCCGGCCCGTCACCGGCGGCTGCGTGGGGCTTCCTCCGCCTCCCTGCAAAGTGGCGGAGGCTTCGCTGCTCGCCGTGCTGTTCCCCGCTGACTCCCCCTCGCCCGATGCCTTGCCCCCTCTCCTCCGCCCCCACTTGCAGGCCGGCAGCTGGGTTTCCCCAGCTGGCCCGTCACCGGCAGCTGCGTGGGGCTTCCCCCCCTCCCTGCAAAGCGGTGGAGGCTTCGCTGCTCACCGCGCTGTTCCCCGCTGACTCCCCCTCGCCCCCGCCCCCACTTGCAGGCCGGCAGCTGGGTTTCCCCAGCTGGCCCATCACCGGCAGCTACGTGGGGCTTCCCCCACCTCCCTGCAAAGTGGCAGAGGGTTCGCCACTTGCCACGCGTTCCCTGGCAACCCCCGCTCGCCGGAAGCAGTGCGGGTCCACGTCCATAGAGAGGCATACTCCCAACCCAATCCCCCTCCCTTCTTCTCCCCTTCCCTTCCCCAGAGCCAAACACCTCCCCTCCCTGTTGTAACCCAGTCCCCTTTCTCCCCCAACCTTATGTCCTGGTCCCAACAGATACCACCGCTTGAAACACAACCCCCACCTTTTCCATTATTTTCAATGGGAAAATTGACCCCACATAACACCACTTAACACGATCATTTTCTGAAACATATCTATAGTGTTAAATGACGAATTACTATAGTTGCTTCCCCCCCTTGCTGCCTCTAACAAAGAGGGAGTGGGGGGAGGGGAAGGGTACTTCAAAGTGGCAGCACAGCATGCAGCCTGGGGCCAGCTGGGGTCTCCCCAAGCTGCACACAAGGTTTCCAAGGGACTCCCTCACTGACCCCAGGCTCTGTGTGGCACTGCTGCTATGAAACTGCTGTGAGGAGCCTGACACCGGACTCCCCGGGGTGTTTCAAAGTGGCAGCGCGGCAGGGAGCCTGTGGCTGGGGTCAGCCACACGGGGCTTTTGCCTTTGAAGTGTAGCAATAGCCCTTAGCTAAGGCTGCTGCTACACTTCAAAGGCAGAGGCGCCCTATGGACTTCTCCATGCAAAATGCATCAACTCCTGGATTAGTCAATTACTTGCCATTTAACATCCCTGGTCAGGGGTGGCGGAGTGACGCAAGGAGAAACGCAGCTGGCAGACGCAGGCGAAGAGCCCCTATTAAGAATAATGGGGACGGGGCTAAGGCACCAGCCCCTTGGTTTTGAAATATAAACCTCGGCAACCCACAACGTACCGCCGCCCCGCCCCGCCCCGCCCCGCCCCGCCTCACCAGCACCGCGTCCGGGTCGTGCCAAAAGTGCCAGAGGATCCAGAACCAGGCGAAGCCGCTGAGGAGCTCGCCTACGACCACCTGCCGGCGGGTGAGCGTCGGGAACCGCCGATAGCGCGGCTCGATGTGCACCTCGCCCCCCGCGCTGCAAGGAGCGAACACAAGACCCGTCAGCGCGCGCCGCCCAACGGCCCCTCCCAGCGCCCCCGCCCCGCCCCCACTCACTGCCGGCGCCCGGCCGCTCCTCTCACGTCAGTGGCGCGGAGGACCCGAACCAGGCCGCCCCCGGCGCGGCCCAGCGACCCGAACATGACGCCGCCCCCGGCTGAACCGCCTCGTCCCCCCAGTGTCACCTTCCGGTCTTTGGGGGAGGTAGGAGGGGAACGTCACCTCCCAACACCAGCCGCTCTGATTGGCCTGAGCCTCAGTCGGTATATACCAACTGTAACCGCGGAGGGAGGGGAGACAGAAACAGAGAGAACCCGACCGCCTCAGCCTGCGGCGAGGGCTCTTCTGCGAAGGGACATCCTCCCGGTGCCAGTAATCCGGAGAAGCGCCACGTTGATGGTAAGAAAATAATGGTTGTCCCCCCCCCTTTTTTTTAGGAGTGGTACCGCTCCAGGCGCTACCAAGTCTCGGGAGGGGCATCCCCTGAGCAGAACTTCATCATTAAGGAGGATAAAGAGGAGCGAGGGTAACGTAGTAACTCCCCAAAGTCATACACTCCGCGTCCTCCGTAGGAGTGTGTATGTGTTTCTTACCATAGTTTGTATTAACGAACGTGCAGAAAAAGACTCCCCCCCCCACTGCCAGAGATGGTTCCGTCTGCGGCGTCTGGTTACCAGGCAACGGGATCCTGCACTGTAGATTCCGACAGGCGAATGGGAGCCCGGGTGAGTGAGGGGCGCTAAGGAGCATCCCCCAGGCACCTTCCCGGGGGCGGGGCGCCACACACCCCTGCCCTGCCCTGCCCTGGGACACACACACCCTGCTCTGCCCCTGGTGGGGGGGATACGCACACACACACACATACACACACACACACACACACACACACACACACACCCCTGCCCTGCCCTGCCCTGGGACACACACACTCCTGCCCTGTCCCTGGTGGGGGGGATCGCACACACATCACCACACACACACACACACACACCCCTGCCCTGCCCTGCCCTGGGACACACACACTCCTGCCCTGTCCCTGGTGGGGGGGGGATACGCACACACACACACACACACCCCTGCCCTGCCCTGGGTCACACACTCACACTCCTGCCCTGAAGTGTGCGGGGGGGGGGGGACACACACACACACACACACACACACACACTCCTGCCCTGAAGTGTGGGGACACACACACCAGTCCTGCTCTGAGATGGAGGAGCAGGGCACACAACACACACCCCTGCCCTGGTCTGGAGGGAAGATACCTCACACACATCCCTGCCCTGGGTACAAGGGACACACCTCACACATCCTTGCCCTGGGGAGGGGAATACGCCATACCCTCCCCCAGCCCTGTTCTGTCCTCCCCTGCCTGGGACTGGAGGGAGGGGAAGGAACAGGCCACAGACACACATATCTGTCTTGCTTCATAGATGGAAGCAGGCAGATCCCATTCTCCATTCTCTGCATCTTACAAACATAAATGCACCAGGTTCCATGCTGTTCAGGGAGCTGAAAGCAGGGCGGGGCAGTGATGGTTACCATTAGATACTCCAGAGAGAAAGGGGTTAGAGTGATGGAAGTAACGGTGGGGTCACACAGTGATAGGGAATTTTAGGAGAAAAAGTTCAGAGCACAGGTATAAAGGAGAAGATTGGATTGCCAGCCACAAATATGCCAAAATCATTACTCAGGCCCCCCTAAAACCATGAGATTGAGTTAAAGAAATAAAAAGATTTAAAGAAAAATAATACATTTTGGCTGATTTTTATTTTCCTTCTGGTTTTTGAACATCTAGGTCACACTCAGGTGATATTTTCAAGCCTGAGGGCTAGCAACTTACTTATAGTTTTAAATGAAATCTTGAGTCTTCTGCATAGGCGTGCGCAGCACATTTCATTAGGGTGTGCACCCAAAGAAATTTTTTAAAATGTACTTTGACCCCTCATTAGCCACACCCCGACCCCTGTTAACCACGCCCCTGGCCCCCATTAGCCACGCCTCTGGAGGTAACCCTCTCTGGACAAGATGGGCACATGACCAAAAGTAAAAAGTGTTGTGACCCCCCCCCCCAGGACTTTTCCCACCATCCTCCTACCAATAGGGATTAGTTTGGCCCCCACCAAGCCCCCCCCCATGCAACTATCCTGCAATTGCATTAACCCAATGTGTGTGACATTAATGCGGGGGTGGAGAGGCTGGGGGGGGGGGGAGTGTTCCCTCTAAGAGTTTCCTCCCATGAGCAGAATGAATTTTGTGTTGTGCACCAGTACTGAGTTCATGTGGCTTGTTTGGATGTGCCATTGTGGCACCCAAGTTATTAATAAATATCTACCTTTCCACTCTGCTGCCATGTCTCCTCCCCTTGCTCCATCAACTCCCCTGGTGCCTGCTGCCCCCCAACCCCTCACCCTCCTCTGCTGTCCTGACTCCTGCTCTTCTTACTGCCCTCAGCCTTCCTGAGACCTGCCCCCCCGTCCACCAGCCCTTCCTTCCCCCCTCTGCCCACTCCTCCAGTAGCCCCACTCTGATCATGTGAGCTACCCCTCCTCATCCCCTCATCTAATACCTCTCTCCTCTGGTGCTGGTCCCTCCCCTACAGGTGTCTGCCCTTCTGCTTCACCCCCAGAATCCCCTGGCACCTGCACCTTCCCTTACCCCTGCACCCTCCTGGTGCCTCCTCCTTCCTTCAGTGCCCCTGCCCCCTTTGCCCTTTTTTCCCTGATGCCCATCCCCTCACCACCATCTGCCCCCATTCCCCTCATGCCCCTGTGCCCTCACACATGACTTGCTCTAACCCCACCTTCCTCATGCCTACCCCTTCTGTCAAGCCTTCTCCCAGCACCTCCCCCTCCAATCCCCAGTGCCCTTACCCTCTCCTCTTCCAGCATCACCCTGTCCCCCCTCCCACTGACACCTCCCCTCCTGCCCTTTTCCTCATTGTCTCCACTTCCCCCCTTGCATTTGTGTCTCCTCTACCCTTTCCCTTTGGTGCCTTCCCCTTTCTTCCCCCTCTCCCCTCCTCCTCCGTACAAGCCCCTTCCACCTCTTCCCCTTTCTTCCTCCTCCACCCTCCCCCACCGCAAAAGCCCCTTCCTCTCCCACCCCTTCCTCTTATTTCCCCCACCCTCCTTTCCTTACCTTCAGCTTCTGCCTTACAGCTTGCAGGGCTGGAGTCAGAGCCAGCCCAAGCTGCAGGGCCGGGGAGGGGCACCCCCGGGGCGCTGCACGGTGCTGCAGGGCCGGGCAGGGGCACCCCCGGGGCACCGCGCGGTGCTGCAGGGCCAGGCGGGGATGCCCCCGGGGTGCTGCATGGTGCTGCAGGGCCGGGTGCTGCCAGGACGCGCGGGGGTGCCCCCAGGGCGCCATGCGGTGCTGCCGGGCCAGGCGCCGTGCGGTGCTGTAGGGCAGGGCCCGGGCCACAAAAATGGCTCGGTCTGCCATCTGTAGTTGGGACCCAGCTGCTTTTGGAGCTGGGCCGCTGGGTTTTAAAGTTCCCGGCATTTCCCCTCTCACCTGCTGCGTAGCATTTGAGGACGCCGCGCATGCACTCTCTCTGCCCCACAGTGCCCAGTAGATGGCTGCGGGGAATTTAAAGTGAGGGGCTGTGGCGCTCCGTCACAAATCCCCCTCTTCCTTCAGCAGCTGCTGGCTGGCCCCAGACATTAGGGTGTGCCTGGGCACACCCCGTGCGCACGCCTATGGTCTTCTGTAATCACATGATTCCAGTAACTGGGACTTTGAGAAAAACACCAGATAGAGTGAAACTCTTGATAAAATCATGAGAGTTGGCAAAAATTCTGCAATAAACAAGGTATTGAAATGCTGCAAACAAGTAGGTCTTTCCCAAACCTAAGGTTCCAGCTGGTTCTACTAGCCCTGCAGCTCAATTAGTGATAGCATCAATGGGAATTGTTTTAAAAGGCTTTATCTGCATGAGAGATATTGTAATTGCAATGTCCCTGAGTTAATGGGAACTCACATTGCATCCACACACAAATTGATGTTACAGTTGATGTCTGCAGACTGCTGGCCAACAGTCTGTAAAAATTACTGCCTAAAAGTTGTAAGAGTGATGCTGTAGCAGTTGGTGCAAGCTTAGTAATCTGAGTGCCCACATGAATGCATCCTGTTACTGTAATCAAATCATGTAGTATAGACAAAACTTTGGGGTGTTTTTTAAAAGCAGCTGAAGAAGTATGGGAAAGTAAACATACTGCGTGAGGTATGATTGCTAATGTAGCACATGTATTGAAATAGATTGGATTCAAACAGTATCCCAAACCTATGGTAAAACCAGTTTTTGCTGACTTTTCATACATCATCTGTTTGTTTTGGCAGCTGGTTGTCTTCGTGCTTTGGCTATGTCAGTGCTTTTTCATCCCTGCTGTGCCACCTTACCTTTGCTTGGTAATCTCCAAGAGCAGAATGTCACCTTTGTGGTCTGTATGTTGGAAGGCATGTCCTCCAAGCAAGATTTTCTGAAGGAGCATCTCATAAAGACTCTCTTCTTGATGGCCAACAGTCCAACAGAGTCCATGTTCAACATCATAAGTTTTGCCAGCAAGGTAATGCCAACTCAGCCATTGCTGGGTAAAGGGTTAAGGTTTATAAGAAAGCATAGTAAGATGACATCAGTGAAAACAATGCTTATCATTGTTGCTGTGTTTGAATTTTATCAATTAACTAATATAACCTCTGCCAGGTGAGGTGGCTATAGTAAGTTAATGGTCTTCAGTGGGGTGCAATAAGTATAATAAATTAGGGGTGCAGAAGTCAGTGCAGAGGGTTGGGTTGTGGAGGGTGCAGGAGTCAGGGAAGAGGGTTGGGAGGTATTAGGGACTGGTGGCAGGAGGTGCAGGACTCAAGCCAGGAATTGGGGGCTTAGAGCAGGGGGTGGGAGGTGCAGGAGTCAAGGCAGAGATGGAGAGTCTCAGGGCAAGGGGTGGGGGAGCACAGAAGTCAAGGCAGAGGGTTGTGGGGGACTCAGAGCAGGGCTGTAGGGGGTGCAGGAGTCACAACACAGGTGTAGGGGTACAGGAGTTAGGGCAGGGGATTGTTGGGGAGGGCTCAGAGTAGGGGATTGAGAAGTGGATGGAACTCAGGGAAAGACGCTAGGTATATGAGTGTGGAGCCATGGGCTGGTCTCTTACTGGGGCGCTGCACTGTGACGCACCGACTTACTTTCACCATTGGTCATAACTTCATTAAGATTTGGCCTTTTCTCTCTGCCTATGACTTAAATAACTCAGGAACAGAGGGAGTTAGAGTAATTCATCATATTGACTAAAATCAGTCAGCTCACAGTTACCATACTGAGTTATACAGATGATACACAGAAAACCTAATAAACTATCTTGTTAGTCTTTAAAGTGCTACATGACTGCTTTTTTGTTTTAGAAAAACATGAGGCAGAGTTAGACAACAATGAACTTGGTCTTTGGAATCTGTGATTATACAGAAACTCTCATAAGATTGATGCTTCCTTTTCATTTTTACCCAGGAAAATTTCTGGATTTCTCCCACAGCCCTTGATGGGTGGTATATTCTTCTTATTCCTCTTCCATCTTTCTCTAAGGAAATCCCCTACAAACCTCTTTGGAGTCTCAAAACTCCCCTCACCCTTAAAGACCATAAAATATCACTCCTATTTCTTTTCCAGGAAGTTAGAATTAATCAGATCTTAACTGACTAAAGGAATTGTATTGCAAGATGTGAGAATCTTCCTTCTGCAGCCCACGCAATGAGCAGGCTGGGAATCAAGTCCAGGATATCAACTATATCAGCCTATTTGTCAAAATAACAGCTAGCTAATCCATTTCTCAGTTTTATCAAGTTTGAAAAAATTCTGTGATATACAAATATTTGCCTAATTAATAGAAGTTTATTGTTTGATTAACATAATTGGTCTTTGTACAGGTGGTAAAATGGTGCAGTAGTTTGGTCAAATGTTCGCTCAGTAGCATCACTGAAGCAGCTGCCTGGATTAGAACTCTGCAGTGTGGGAAGGGTGCAAATGCTGTGAGTGCTTTGGCTTTGGCACTTGAAGACCCCACCTGCCAGGTGGTATACTTGGTCACTGATGCACTCTCCGAAAGTGCTTCAGAAGAAATCTGTAGCCTTCTTGCAGAGACTGGGGAGACACGTCCCGTGCACACTGTGTACCTGGTCGAAAAGCCAAGTGATTATGAAAGCAGCACGCAAAAAGTGTTGGAGAAAGTAGCCAGACAATCTGGAGGATCCTTTCAGGTGATCACCCCACATTCCTCTGGAGCTGCAGGAGAGGTAAATCAATAACAACAGTTTTAGATTAAATGAGTTTTTGGTAATCCCAGTTCACGTAAATAAAATTTCACAGAACTGGATCTGAGGTAGAGAAAAATTTCTCTCTAGAAAGGTGGTCACAAGATAATTTTGTCTGGCTGCATGTGAATAAAGACAGGAAATAAATTCAAAATCTCTGTTAAAGATTATATCTGAAATTTCAAGATTGCACACAAACACAATTGTCCTTGTAGCCCGGTGGGGCTCAGGGACAGGCTCCTCCCCTTCAGGGTAAGTGGGCAGCCACTCTGTCCCGGTACGGTCCTAATGAGTACTCACCTCTCTTTCTGTAGGGCTTAAAATTTAGATTTTTACTAGGAAGTGTAGTGCATGCAATATGCTCTACTTCAGGGGGAAGGGAGCATCTCATAGAGCTCTTAAACAACAATACTTGACACCAATATTAGGGATCAAATTTAGATATACATGAGTGCAAACCTGTTGACTTCACCAGACCTAAATTTGGCCTGTGCAGTGGTGTAGATAGGCTTTCAAATTAACTGATTCCAGCTTTTGGAAATGGAGACCAGGGGAAGGAGATGGAGATCCTGGAGGAAGCCCTTGCAAAGAAAGTATATCTTACTTCTGCCAGTTGATTTCACATTTACAGGCTAGCTGCTTGCATAGCAGTGATGATTACAGTAGGTCCAAATATCTTTTTAGACATCCCCTTGCTATTTGGTTCACCATCAGCAGGGAACATTGAATGTTGTCCTTCAAAAATAAGAGTAATGTTAAATAGTGCATTGAATAAGTAAAATACAAATAACAGCATTTGTCTAGCATACATAGATTTCACAGATTTTTTTTCATGGTGTGGATCACATCTTAAGAAAAGGGTTATGCAGTGCACTTGGATACTGACTAAAGAAACAGACAATAATTTAGCTGCCAAATGTTCACAGCTTTGGTTTATTTTGTATTTATAATCTAGTCTCTTAATGTTCCTCCTTTTAAATCTTTAGTTTGTTTGAAATGGGAGAAATCAACTGTAGTACACTTACAAGAGCTCATATACTACTGTGAGAAGGTGGTTAAGAACAAAGATAGATCACTGAATTTTGCTTGAGTATGAACTCAAGCTTTAAATATAAAATATCTGGTTTAAAGATGGTCTCATTCAGAAATTAGTTTAATTTGCTGCTTCCCTCTCCTCTTCCCCATTTTCCAGGTAAACCCAGAATGCACCTCAAGCATCCATTGCTGCAATGCTATCAGTAAATACCAATCTTGTTCTCTGCTGATGGGTTATCCTAAAGCACAGTAAGTTCAAAATGTGGTGCATGGGACTGCCAGAGCCATTGGACTAGTAGGTTAATTTGATAACATAGTGATTAAAAACAACTGAGAAATCTAGACACTTTTGGGTGGGTTTTCTTTGGCTTTAATTTTCAGAAATATGCATTATCTATTGTGGAAATCTTTATCTCTTCTAGAGCATACCACTGTCCTGTTTCCACAGCTTTCTTGTGTATGGATGGAGCCCAAATTCCCCTAGTAAACCTCTGACAACCTTGATAAAGGGAAATATAATGGACTGGTTCCCAGAAGCTCCCCATTTGCTGAGGGGGGCCCGAGTCCTGGCTAGGAGAGAGACCGATGGATATTACTATCTGGGCCACATTGCCCAAGAGGTAAAGGTAAGTCTTTAATGTACAGTAAATGATGGTTATAAGTGATTCCTCATATGATGTTTCTCCCTATACCTCACCTTGGGTTTTGCTAGGGTAGGTCTTCTTTGGTTATCCCATATCTCTGTCTCTTGCTGGATGGCTATCAGGCTGTCTTCATTGGCTCATGTTCATAGTTATCAAACTCAGGGCAGACTGTAGTGCGCATCTAACTACAAGCCTTTATTTTGAAATAATGTTGAGCTAGAGGTCTTCTTACTCCGACTCATGGTAACTCTCATTTCATGAGGAGTAAGGGAAGTCAAAGGAAGATTGTTCTTCCTTTGACTTCCTTCTGTGTGGACAGCATCGAAAGCCAAGTTAAGCTATTTTGACGTAAGCTATCCAATTGACGTAGCTGAAGTTACGTAGTTTATTCCGACTTTAGCCCTGCTGTGTAGACCTAATGTTTCCTGGGTCTCTTTCTGCAGCAGAACTTCTGCATGCGGTAGCCTGAGACTATGCCATTACAGTGCTCTTTGTTCAGAGGGCATGGCCCTTGTATAACAAGTGGACAACAATGATTTTGTTATAATGCCAGTCTCTGTAGTTATCAGTTAAAGACAGGTTTTCTGAAGAAGGGAATGCTCCCTGAAGAATTTCATTGGTATGAATTCTGTTTTGGTTTTTATGATGCCGTAAACTCAGGCCTCCTTGGCTTTCTGGAAATGTGTAATCATCAGCCTATTATGGTCAACTGAGTACTTCATGGCCATGCATGGAAAAGCTGGGTATAGATTCAGGGCTGGAGCTAAGGACCACCTGAATTAAACAAATGTGACTATCACAAAGCTTTTGGTATCAATCAACTGTGCAGAGTCATCCCACTGTATAAAATCCTCAGCAGTTCAGGTAAGTCATGATTTTGTGAGGGAAAGGGAAAAGGCTGTCAAAGCCCTTCAATAGTTATTTTATCTGGGCCAGAAGAAATGAAACCTGTAGGATGATGTGTCTGAGTTCAGGATGAGGATTCTAGGGGGCAGTCTGGATGAAATAGCTGCTCTATATCAGTGTTGTTAACTCTAGGGCTATGTCTAGACTGCAGGGCTTTTCTGGGATACCAGAGGTATCTGAAAAAAGATTCAGAAAAGCAGACACATTTTTTCGCCATTCCTGTAAACCTCGTTCTACGAGGAAGAAGGGATGTTCCAAAAAAGGGTTTTTTTTCCATCATTTGGCCCTGTGTAGACAGGCCAAATGTTGGAAAAGCCTCTTTCGGAAGAAAAGCGGAAAAAGATCTTTTTCTGACTTTTCTTTGCAGTGTAGACATAGCCTGTGACTCACCCTAAGAGTAGGAAAGACCACACCCTCTGTCCTTTTTAATCAGCAGGGTAATAGACTGTTTTCGGAAATACAGGAGAAAAGGATGTTATGATGTCAGGATGTTTCTTGGTGTTTGTAGATTTCCCAACAATTTGCCAGTGGAGCAGAGGAATTACATGAATCGCTCCCTACTGCTACCGCAGATGCTCAGATTAAAACAGTGGCATTGGGGACATTTTACCATTTTATTTTCCTCTTTATTACGATGTAACTCACCATGCAGCAAACAGCAGTCTGTCCTGGCTACCCATTTTTCACTGACAGGGGTAATAGAGTTCTTCCTTAGCATGACAGTTGTGCTTCTCATCCACAGTGAACACATTACTGTCAAGGTCCAAGAGTGAAGGGAGAGGAGAACTTTAAAGACTGATTTGAACAGAACAGAGTGGAAAAAAAATAGCAATCTAGGTTCAATGGGTTCTCTGACCATGTGCTATTTCTTGGAATTTCTGCGAGTTTCCTCTCCCTACTGTTTGCAGCCCCCAGTCCCTTGTGTTTGGCTTGTGTGGGACTCACCTTTTTGTCTTGTATACTGTATGGTTTAATCCTGCAGGGCTCCAAGGAATGTTTTTTAATTGAGTTTGAGAAAAGTCGGTTGCTGAGAGGCAAGGTGCAGTTTCGCATGCAAGAAACACCCCTCTATGACATTATCCACTATGAAGATGCCAGGCGACAGCCACTAGCTCCAGGAGACAGAGTCTTGGCACCATGGGAGGCTAATGGTGAACGATATGGTCCAGGCACTGTACTAAAAGGTGCAGAGAGCACAGACACACAGTTAGGTACAGTACATTTTTCCTGTTATTATCTATGTTGGAGTAACATCTTCAAATGTGCTAGACAATGTACAGAGAGGAGAGCACAGTGTCTGCCACAAGGAGCATACAGTCTGTAATTTGCTTTTGCTCTTCCTTTCTTCTTTCCTTCTCTTTTACTTTTGGTGCTGCTGTTCAATTCCAGAATTTCATGAATCAACCTGTAGGGATGCTTTGTGAATGGGGACTTTGTAAGCATTGAATCTGTTGTGCATCCAGGTGATGCCACGACTGACATAAAGAGAAAAAAAGTTATAGGGGCTGTTAGGTAGTATACTGGGTGAAATCCTGACCTCACTGAAGTGATTTTACCCATTGTCTTCTCAGAAAGTTTGAAGGAGATATGTGGATCTTAAATATATAAACATGGATAAACTTTTAATGGTTACAGAATCTTTCACTGCTTTGTATAGTACAAGACCTTGTATCATCTCCAGGTCTCCAAGAGGTAAATTATTCATGTTTCTGGCATGCTTCTAAAGTGCTATTTGTCATTTATTTCTATTTGCAGCCAGTGAAAACAGCAGAGTGCTGGTGAATTTCTGGAATGGTCAGACTAAGAAGGTGGCCTCTGGCTTAGCTTTATGGATCCCTCTGCCTCTGAGTGAACGCATCATCCTTGAACTTCAGATGCCATTAGTAGCCAGGAAAATGTTGGTGGACTCCAGCTCAGACTATCCCTACATTGTGACACCTGGTTACAGAGCCTCAGGGCATTGTAGACTGGATCACTTAGATTCAGTTTGCTGGCAGGGTTCCGCACAGGTTCAGTCACATCCTAATTGCAACTCTGGATGTTTTTCACTTTGCCATTGCTGCCTTGGAGCCTGGATGCCCATCAGGCCCGCAGTGAACAGAACACAACCAGAAGATGACCTGATCCCAGGAACAAGCCTGACCAAAGAAGAGCTGAGCAGGAAGATAGAAGAGCAGCTGTCTGAAGGGAGAGTCCCCGTTTCGGACAGAGTCTCCAGAAAGGAAGACAAAAAGGCAAAGACGAAGAGACTACAGAAAGAAAGTGCCTCTAAAGATTTAGGATCCTGTGTGGAAATGGGAAACAAGGTTACAGAACCCAAGAAGGTAGAGTGCTTCATACTGACTGTGGAATTACAACATCCTTTACTACAGCTGCAATAATATCCTGTGATTGATTCTGAATTCTGCAGCAAAACATTATTAGAAATACTGGACTAGATTATCATGTACAGCTGAGCTCTGCTAGGGACAGGGAAACCATAGGTGGCTTTCTACCACCTTTTTGAGTCCTTGTAAAGTCTGGCTGTTGGGCAGGAGCGTGGGGGACGGCAACTCAGCTGGGAGCCTCATGTCAGGGGAGACGGTTCCAATGGCTGGGCAGTAGTGGGGGGCCAGCAACGATCGCAGAGCTCCAGCCCTGGTGGCGGCCAGGGAGCTCTGGCCCTGGCAGGGGTGCTCTAGCTCCCAGTGGCAGCCAGGAAGCTCCAGCCCTGGTAGCAGCCAGGGAGCTCTGGCTCCAGCAGCAGCGGAGCCAGCGGCAGCTAGAGAGCTCCAGTCCAGGAAGCTATGGCCAGCCAGGCAGCTGCAGGGCTGGGCTAAGCCCTAGCCAGGGGGCAGCGGTTCAGCACAGGCCATGAGGAGAGGGACCTCCCCTGGTCCAGCAAATCCCCTTGTACAAATATAGGCATTTTTGTATACACTAATGTGTCTTTTTGGCATGATCAAATTTGGTCCCCCAAAGATTTTTAAACCATGGATCAGATGAATTTTTTTTAATAGACACAAGCACTTTGTTGTACTAAAACCAACCTTCAGAATTCTTGGTTTGTATTTCATTTGTTTTGTTTGTAGTTTTAAAAGATTTCTTGGACTGAGTGTTAAGGACAGGTCCTGAGCTGGTATAAATTGTCAGAGCTCCAATGATCAATTACTAAATTTTAAATTCAGAAGGGACCATTATGATCTAGTTGAATGTCCTTCGTAAAACAAGCCAGGGAATCTGACTCAGTAGCTTGAAATCACTGGACTTATGACAATTTACACAACTGAGGATCTCCCCCAACCCCATGTTTTTGTAATTTAATAATGAATTTTATTTAATTTGGGATTCACAGAAGGCCAGGGTGTCAGCTAGAATGAGGCCTAGTTCATGCAGGCACAGTGCAGATTTTTCCATAGGGCTCTCCCCAATACACCACAATTCTAATTTACCTCACTTTTTTTCTAGTACATTTCTGCCAATGCATCTTATTCCTGGCCTACTGGTCCAGTTTTGGGTCCTTCTTATACAAAAACATTGCCAGTTGTGGGGTAGCTTTGGGATGCAAACAAATCTAAGAAATGAGCAGCAAATTTGTATGCGTTAAGGTTTCGCTTATTCCTGGAATAAAGAATAAAGAAATCAGTTTTGTTTTCCTTCTGACACCCCAGTTTGGATTAGTTGTGTCCATGTCAAAATGATAGTGAAGTTAGTCACTACTGTGTCAGCAATGACTGCTCTTCATCTCCAAGCAACATTTCCCTACAGCTGAAGGCTCTCCAGTCATTCAAGTAGTATGACCCGGGGTTGGCTTACACTAACAGTGGAATTAGTGCAGTAAAGGCAAGACCATACAGTATCTTATTTTGTAAACTCACGTTACTGACTCATTTTACTCCCCCCACCCCAGCTCAGCATTTTGATAGTTTCCTGTTGTCTGCAGAGCCCTCAGAGGAAATGGCCTCAACAGACTTGACAGGAGAAGCTCCTGTCATGGTTGATGCTGCTGTCCATCCAGACACCTGCCTAATGGAACCAGGGCACAGTAACAAAGAAGATGGCATATGCTATGGGGCTGATCATGAGTCTCTTCTGAAGAATGAACCTGGTATTGGTATCGTATCAACTAGCTATTTCATACAAGCATAGGGCATGTCATACCAGATGTGAGCATCTGTTCTTCCTGTCTGGTCTCTTGTCATTGGCAGTATTTCATTCCTGGTGCCTTAAAAGGAAGATAAGAAAACACCATAATGCATCTTGTCAATCTTGCTCTGGTATGCTTAGGCCCTATAGATTGTGCACTATGGTGATTTACTTATCTTCCTCTGAAACATGAATGTTTCATTTTTAGGCTCCTGCAGCTGCTACCTTGTGTCCTGAAATATGATCTTTGATTGCTCATTTTAGCATACACTAGAGGTTTTATTAGTCCTAAAGCTACCTGCTCTTTTTAAAATCTGACTGTTGTATTTGACTGGACTGCCTGTGGCAAAGGATTTCTCAAGTAGACTATAATTTGTGTGAAGAAAGATGTATTCTTCTTTGTTCTAAGATTACTGCTCTTTAATTTCCTTGTGTAGATCCTTGTTCTTGTATTATAAAAAAGGTTCATAGTCTAAAATACCTTTCAGTGAAGTCCCCTTTAACCAATGGCTTCTACACTTTAAGAGAGGTCTGTGCAGTCAACTGGGAATGTATTTCAAAGGCCAAGAGCGTCCTCCTGCCATATCACTTATTTAGGGCCTTTGTACCAGTCCCTGTCCAACTTCCAACAAGGAGAGGCTGAAACTATTACAGCACACATGCACTTTCCCTCACAGGCAGAATATCCAGCACCATGCCCTACTACAGTAACTCCTATTGAGAGAGGCTCAGTAGCTATGAGCATAGTCAATGCTTCATCCCAGTTATTCAGTAAAAACTCCTCCTTGTCTAGATTGGCAAGATTATTTTTGAAAGTGGTGACTGTCCTGCGGTCACTAAAAAGCTCTCGCTTGCGTTTTATAAGGTGTCCATCATCTGTTATATCTCTAACTTGTTTGAAAGCTCTTTTTCAGTCCAGCACAACAGAAGCTACAGCCCAGTGTCCTCCAATAAACCCTCCTGTGAAAGTACAGGCTTTCAGCACTTCCAGTCTCCAAGCTGTGTTTAACCGCGTGGAGCAATCTCTGAAGAAAGACCGTTTGACCATTGAATCCGTTCTGCATAAACAGAGACCCCACAGTGCTCTGAGTACACAGGTTAAGATCACACAGTATTTTCTAGGAAAAATTAAAAAAAACTGCCTACTTAAATCAATAGAATAGATTCACAATTGGCTTATTCCACAAAGTTCTTTTTGTCAATTTTCTGAAAGGTTATTTCCATAAGGGCCTAAAATCTGATCTCCGATTGGTTAAGTGTCAAGAGAATGAGTTGACACTTTTGCTTTGGTGACCATTGGATGCTGTCTCAAATTCTGCGGTTCAGCCAACTCCCCTTATCCTTGGCCATCTCTGCACCGGCATAAATTAGATAGCCTGAGGACTGATCTAATTTGTGTTGATTGTTGAGAGGACAGGGATATCTGGACATACTCCAGTTACACTCTTTGTTGGCAGATGGAGGTGTAGATATTTCTACCCTGTTGTGGGGGAATCCTCCGGTGGTGTAGCCATCCGGGGCAGACTATGCTGTTTTAAGAGCTGTATTATGTTGATACTGTGGTGCCAAGCAGCTGTACTAGAACAACATAATCTGGTCCAATTAGTTACTGGCCATGAGGTTCACAGGATTCATTCACATGGCATGGTATAAAATCAATTAGCATGGCCTCTTTGTTTGTCCATTTTATGAGAACAATGCATGTTGTCATTTTCCAGGAACAGGAATTTTCTTGTATGCTTAGTCCTTCTGTGGAGCTTTTCATCTTCACATACAGTCTAATGTTCTTAGTCATCCTTGTAAGTTATAGAAAAATTATTTTTCTTTTGGGTCATTTCAAAATAATAATTTCTGAAATAATAATTTTGAAATAGTGTGTCCACTCTACAGGGAAACCTCAAAATTAGTCCAAGACAGGCTCTGTTAATGTGGACCCACTACCTCAACTTAGAGCCCCAGGAAGCACTGGGGAGTCATTAGTTTGAATTACTCTGGGGAATAGTTATTTTGAAATAGCTGCACCAGAGCGTCCACACTACTGCTGTTTTGAATAACTGTTTTGAAATTAGCATTATTCCTTGTGGAAAGCAGGAGTTATTATTTTGAAATAACCAGTCTGCTATTTTGAAATAAAGTGGTAGTCTGGATGCTCTGCTAGTTATTTCAAAATAAGAGGAGTTTTTTTTAAAATAACTCGCTAATGTAGACCAGGGTTTATAGATAAGGAAAACATGGAACAGAGCAGTTAAATGTGTACCCATGGCCATAGCAAAAGTCCGTACATATCACAGTTGGGATAAAAACTCAGGGTGCCTTTATCCTCAATACTGTGTTCTAGCTACTAGCTCAGTGGTTCTCAATCAGGGTACGTTTACCTCTGAGGGTAGCAGAGATCTTCCAGAGGGTACATCAACTCCTCTCAATATGTGTCTAGTTTTATAAGCTGCATAAAAAGCATTAGTAAAGCCAGTACAAACTAAAATTTTATACAATTACTTATTTATATTGGGCTCAGTGCTATGCACTAAAATGCAAGTACAGGTTGCACCTCTGAAAATCGGAACTTTCTGGTCCAGCAACATCCGTGGTCTGGCAAGACCACAGATGCTCCTGGACCAGAAAGCCCCAGAGCCTAATGGCAGGAGGGCCAGCAGACTGGCTGGGGCTGGGGCCAGCAGGGCTGGAGGAACCCCACAGCAGTGCTGGACCACAGACCAGCAAATCTTGGCAGTCTGCTGCAGTGCAGAGCCGGGGGCTGGAGAATTCCAGGTGCCTGTGGCAGCGCAGAGTTGGGGGCTGGAGAAGCCCAGGCTCCCACAGCAGCACGGGGTTGCGAGCGGGAGAAGCCCAGGTGCCTGCAGCACCGTAGGGCTGGGGGGAATTTGGCCAGAGCTGGAGAACCCCGGCCGCCAAAGGCAGCCTGGGGCCAGAGCTGGCAGCAGCAGAGTGGGGGGAGAGAGTAGAGAGGGCCAGAGGCAGGGAGCCGGCTGGCTCGGGACTCATGGCAGGGGACGCCACTGGCAAATTCTGTTTGGGACTGGTCAGGTCCCAGCTGTGCTGGACCAGTGAGGTCCAACCTGTATTATATATATTGTATATAATATATACAATACTTATATTCCAATTGATTTATTTTATAATTATATGGTAAAATAAGAAAGTAGGCAATTTTTCAATAACAGAGTGTTGTGACACTTCTGTATTTTTATGTCTGCTTTAGTAAGGAAGCATATAAAAAATATGAATGGAGATGCCTATCTCCTAGAACTGGAAGGGACCTTGAAAGGTCATTGAATCCAGTCCCCTGCCTTTACAGCAGGACCAAGTACCATCCCTAACAGATTTTGTCCCAGATCCCTAAATGATTTTGTCCCAGATCCCTCAAGGATTGCACTCACAACCCTGGGTTTAGCAGGCCAGTGCTCAAACCACTGAGCTATCCCTCCCTCCTCAAAAGTAGCTTTTAAGTAGGTGAAATATGGGAGTATGCATGACAAATCAGACTCCTGATAGGGTACAGTAATTTGAAAAGGTTAAGACCCCCTTGTTCGTCTTCCATTTATAAAGCACTTTTTAATTTTTTTAAGTTTCACTTTTTTATATTAAATCTTTCCAGCTGTGACACATTAAGCATGAACCACTTACAGGACATAGATTTTGCAAACTAACTTACACACATCACATAGCAAACGATAGGAAAACACTCAAAAGATTTAGTAAAGATATTTACAGCTTCAGATACTGACTTTTTAATTAAAAAAAAAACCCAGAATAAGTACTGTTCTAGGACCATCAGGAAAATAGGGAATGAAATTGCTGTGTGAAGTTCTTAAAGCAAAGGAACTATAACTTACTGTTATTTAAACTAAAACTTGTATCTGAAGCTTCAGTGATTAATTACAGGATGAGCTGCCTCCCTGCAGCTACACTTGTGTTAGGAGTAGGGATGTAAATGCCCCTTAAAAAAAATTAACCAGCTAAACAATTTTAATTATATTGGTTAACTGAAACAAAGACTGGTGCAGAGCAGCAGGGACTGGGGTGCTATGGCGGGGTCTACTCTTGGCAGGGGCTGCCTCAACCAGGGTCCTGCCAGCCAGCCCATCACAGGCAAGGGGCTCCTCCAGCCTGGCCCTCAGTAGGCAGGGCTGCTCCAGCTTAACTGGCTATAGTTGGGGTCCTGCCAGCTGGACCCCGTCATGCCGCAGGCAGAGTGTATGTGCACTTTGGCTGGGCCTTGTGCACCATGCCACGAGTGGGGGGACCTGCTCTGGCTGGACCCTGTGCGCCAAGTCATAGGCTGCTCCAGACAGGTAAGCATGCCGGTAAGGCTAATGCTTACTGGGTAACCTTTTACATCCCTAGTCAGCAGTACACTACATGTTCAGAAGACAAAGTAAATGAGATTTAAAAACTCAGTTTTTCATCCCCAAGGATATGCTTTTACAAACTACAAATAAGAAACACTCTCCAGCTCCCACATACAGCTACTTCTTGTGTCAAACACTGCATAGCAATGTTACACAGCAGGAAGTGAAGAATATAGTATCTATTCAAAACTATAGGGAGAAATTTCTTTTGTCACTGGTAGGCAGAATGCAGTTATCCTCCCTGTAATTTGTCAGCACACATAGGTTAAAACTCCCAATTTCTTATAAAATGTTGTGGGGTATTTTTAATAACCACGTGTGGTTAGAATTTCTGTTCTTATCCAAAAGTTGCAGTAACAATATAGGTGGTTCCATGCATTGGGTCAATACTAAGTTGGACCAGTGCTGAACTGTGAATACC
Source organism: Pelochelys cantorii (assembly GCA_032595735.1). Classification (NCBI taxonomy): domain Eukaryota; kingdom Metazoa; phylum Chordata; order Testudines; family Trionychidae; genus Pelochelys; species Pelochelys cantorii. Next base: position 245,267,066 of record CM064326.1, read on the forward strand.
ATTTCTTGAAGTATCTGGATTTTCCTTCACCCAGCTAGTTATAGACCATGGTTGACCCTTTGATAGAGCTCCTGAAACATGCTAGTGTCACACACATCATGTTCACAGTTCAGAAATGTTTCTGTGACAATAAGTGTTGCTCTCGGCATTCAGGAATTACTTTGGAAAATTAAGTCTTACCATCTAGCAGCACTTTGGTTTACATTAGGAAAAAACCTTTACTGATATTAAGGACTTTTTCTTTCAGAAATCAGTCACCAAAGGTACAACTCAAAGGAACCTGAGAGAGATGAACTTCAACACAGCCAGGATCGAGCACAGAAGGCAGCAAGAAGAGCAGAGGCAGCAGAAGCAGGAACAACAGCAAGAGGCAGAAGGCCTCAAACGCCAGTTGATGCGTGACAGCAAGCGGTAATGGTGTGGGGTGCAGGCGGAAGGTCAGCGAGTGGAGGAAAGATTTCAGCAATGCCTGAGGCTTGTCCAGCTCTATAAGTATTGAGTATTCTGTAGTACATGCTTGCTGAGCTAGTGCTTCAGTGCTATCTATCTTAAATGTTTATAGATTATCCTCCCACTCTAGTGCCTGAGTGCTGGTCACAGTCCTCCATGTAGAGCCTATGTCTTGGAGGGCTTGTGCACTCTCAACTCCCATCCAAGGGAATGAAAGGCACTTATCACCTTGCAGGATTGGGCCCTTAAATACTACAATTGGTTTAGTTATGGTTCTGAAATGCACTCCTTCTGCTCTCCCCAGCAGTAGGAGTTTACCCTTTTCTTTATGCAGTTGGATGAACTGATAAATTTCCAGTAGGGACTCATAAAATCAGAGACATCTTTTAGTGTGAAATATTCTCTTATTTTGTTATGAGGCAGAGGAGTCAAAATTATGCTCAGCTGAGGGATCTGCATTGGTAACTTGCCTATGAGGGCAATACCTAATTGCAGGCAATAGAGTAGGATCACAGTTGTCTTTATCTTTGAGCTTGCCTGCATGAGGAGTTATTCCTAATTTACTCACTGTGTAGATGCTATTATTCCAAAATAAGAGTGCCTTCTTCTGACTTAATCAACTCCCAGAGTGGATTGTGCTAAATCAGAAGAAGGCACTCTTATTTTGGAATAATAGCATCTACACAGGCTGTTAATCAGCAAGAGACATGTATTCCACTTTGAAATCACACCCTTCCTTAATTCAAATGGACTTTCATGTTTAGACAAACCTCATCTTGATCTGATCTCAGCATATGCTGGTGAAGAATGAATAGAATATGCTGGGATCTGAAGTCAGGCTTCATCTTTATTAAAGATTAAGGTAGTATTGGGCTATATTGTAGACCTTCTGTGGGCTGCATTTGGCAATAAGTTACAGTTTAGGCCTTGTTTTAACAGTACATAGCAATTCTAGACACAGTAGACAAGAAGTAAAAGAAAAACATGTTGGCTTGAAAATGCAAGGTGAACAGAGATACAGAATGTAATAGCTAACAATAGTTGCAAACTTTAGACAAAAACAAAATTTAACATTTTTGACTATTTTCCCCACCACCTGTAGTAATCATTTGAGCAGAAATTTACCCAGAAGACTGGGGTTAATCCTCTTAACTTTGCAAAAAAGTGGCATTGTATCTTCAATGTCCGAAAATTGTCAGGACCTCTGGTTTACATCTTATTCATTGACCCTTGTAGAAATGACCTTTTTCCTTTGTTTCTGGTGGTTTCTGACATGCTTTCTGGAAATTCTTTTTTGGAAACAGGCAGAGGTCACTTCAGAGGACACTGCAAGGCTTAGAGAAGCAGCTGGAGTACAATAATAAGGCCTGGCAGCACATGGCAAAGCTCCAGAGTGCCAGGGCAGAGAGAAACAGAAAGGAGTTGTCTTCAAAGGAAGAGGAGAAGAGAAAGGAGAATGAAAGGATGCAGTTCTTAAAGGCACAGCACTTGCAGAGAGAGGAGCTGCAGGCAGAGTACAACAAGAGGAGCTATGATCAAGACAAAAAGAGACAGGTGAGGGCTATTTCACTAATGCTTTTCTTGGACTCTTCGTTCACTGCCCTGCCACTAACACAATCTAAAATAATGATATTATTTGGAGATATCTATATGAAAGGTGGTTTTAATATGTGCAGACTGATGCAAGGAGAGATGGAGATGCCCACATTGCTATAGGACAAGAACTATTTTAAAATGCGGTGTTCCAGCCTTCTGCAGCAGGAGTCCTTGTAAACTAAGAGTTGTATCGAAGGTGCTGGCATTGGCAAATTCCCAACAACCCATTCCCAACTTCTATCCATAACAGGCACTAGGTGGGATTGAGCCTGAGAGCCAGCTTTAAGACTTTCAATTCCTTTACTGTAGGATATGCTGCAGCGCAGAATGCAATGCCGGCGGGAGACCTTAGAACGAGAAATTCAGGAGCAGGACATGCAGCAGAAGAAGCATGGGGATGCAAAATGGACAGCCTTCCAAAATCGGGATTGTTTCCAACAGAAGATGGAAAAAAGAGTGCCAAAAACATCGTAATCTCCAGCAAAACCTCAGAGAGCAAAACCTTTTGATGCTCCGGGCTTCGCTGCTGTCATAAAAAGCCTGCTACATAGGCAAGCAGGCCGAGGAACACTGTAAATCTTTAAGTGAGAGTCCACGTGCTATTGCCCGGGAAATGGTGCTGTTGAGGCAAGCAGAATTATTATTATTAGAGCTAGTTGATATCTTCCCTTCATTACAGCCAAAGAGCCTTTTCAGCCTTTTCTTTTGGAGATGCTAATCAGTCTACAGAGTTCGAAGACACCCAGCCTGATGTCTGGCTTCCTTGTGCCTTACATGCTACACATGTAGTAGTCTAGCAGATGGATGCAACTCAGGTCAGGGCTAGGGATGATAATGCACAGCAAGCAAGAAAGGAATTTGCAGTGTGATTTGCCATCTCAAAACAAAAAAACGCCCAAAACCTAGTGTTGAGGTTCAGACAGGCATCAGAAGGAGCAGGATGATGACAGTCCCTGCCCAGGAGACCGTTGCTGCAAGGCTGCATTCATTTCTGAGTCTCCAAGTGAAAGGAAGATGGCAACAAACTGGAGGGAGTGAAGCAACATGATTAAGGGATTATAGGACTGACTCACTTAGAATCAAATAAAAAAAATATTGTATAGCAAGGGAGAAGAACATCAAGCTGTAAACACCAAAGAAGGAGAATTATTATTTAGGCTTCTAAAGAGGTATACTTAAGGAATATACCCTAAGGGACATAAAAATAAGAAAAAGTAGGAATAGGGACATAAAAATAAGAAAAATTTGAATGTCAGGAAAAGCTTCCTGAAACCACCATTTGTTAAGCTCTGTATTACTTTCCCATGAGAGTTGTGGAAGCCCCATCCCTGTAGCCATTTTAAGTGAACAGCCAAAGGAAGTATATTGTTGGGAACAATTCAGCACTGGCAAGAGGGTGAACCACGTGACTAGGTGTGACATTCTGTACCTCAAAGCAGCTCCCTGGAACCCCCATATTCACCACTGTGATATGATTATGATACGCTTTGTACAAATTATGCCTTTTAACATTCTTTTAAAAGTCTCAATCTGTTAAACATTAATATCATGTTGGGTTGTATCTGCTATCATTATAAGTGAAGTTATTAAGTATTTCTATATACGCTACTGAAATATGTTGCAAGGCAAGAACACCCACAACCAGTCTTTCAGTTATAATAAAGGAGTAGTCAGATAGCAATAATAACTCCAACACATAATCCACTATCCCAGATCCTTTTTGGCAAAGTCATATATACCATGGGGGCAGACTAACCCACGTCACAACAAAGATCTTTCCAGCAATCTGGAAGAAAGTATAAAAGAGAGACTATGACATTATTACTTGGCTTTGCTCCCCAGCTCAACATGTGGAAGAACATCTGGAGGACAAAGACTTTGAACTGGGGAAGTTTGGTCCCAGGCTGTTTATAGAGGAACTGATGGATCACAAAGGTAACGTATGATTAGAAAGAACTGCTATTGCCACCAGCAAACTTGCAAGATATACCAGTGATGTCACTGCTCTGAGACACTGTGCCTAGATGAAGGTTAACTGAGAAAAGAAGGCGGACAGTACACCTTTTTCTGGAAAGGAAAATCTGCCAATCACAGGTGCACTCACAATGTCTGTTTTGCAATTAGAAATAAGTTTGTCAGTCAGCTTACAGAATTTTCAGTAGGAATCAATGAATGTCCTATGACGCTTTGTCTTGAGCTCAGTGACAACCAATCTTATGCTGTCATCAATGCATATGTCTCAATACTTGATTCTGTTGAGGATATTATGGAACAATTCTATACAGATCTTGACACAGTCTTGATCAGCAATCCCAAGGAAGACAAAATCATTCTCCTCAGAGATTTTAATAATAGAGACGGTGGGAGTCACAGTTTTGGATGGGCACTATCAGGAAAGAAGGAGTTGGAAAGGCTAACACCATCACATGCAGCAAAACAACATACTTATAAATTCTTTCTTCTGCTGGCGTGGTAACACCAGGCTGAAGCACAAAGAAAAATCTGTGACATCAGAAATAAGTGGTGGTGAGAAAAGACTAAGAAGATTAAGGTTTACACTGATAAACATGACATGAGGAGCTTTTTTCAGGCAGCAAGTACAATTTATCGTCTATACTCCCATAGATCTGCAATGCTCCAAGCCATAGGTCAATGCATTTTAAGGACAGCAACACCATCAAAACCAGATGGAAGGAATATTTTGAGTTACTCCTGAACGAGTCAACTTTCTCTGATGCCACTATTGAAACTATACCTCAATAACATGAAAGAGAATCTCTTGCTGACCCCCCCTCACCACCACTATGCTTGAAGAAGTAACATGGACTGTTATGCAAACCACGAAAAACAAAGCAGCAGAGCCAGATGGCATTCCAGCTGAAGTCTACAAGTTCAGAAGTAAAGAACTAGTAAGGAAGCTCCACAAAAGTTTTCTTCAAGGCTGGTATAATGAGAAAATTCCAGAAGACCTGAGAAATGCTAACATTGTTACAATCTTTAAGAAAAGAAATAAATCGGAAACTATTAAGGAGAAGCTCTATGGAAGATGCAGGCTTAATTTTGCCACCCTCCACTTTTTTTTTTTTTTGAGGTCTTACAACTTCTGCATGGTCTGACTGCCACAGTTCTCTATAATGGTCTTGAGATGGAATCTTTCATCATCAAAACTGGGGTTAAGCAAGGCTGTATTATTGTTCCAACCCTGTTCTTCGTCTATTTAGCAGTCATTTTGGTCCTTGTTAAAGATCACCTTCCCAGTGAAGTTGACATTCAATAAAGAATGGATGGTCAGCTGTTTGAATGGAGATGACAAAGATTAAAGTCTAAAACATCTTCAGTGCATCCACTACTGATCTTCAGAATGCTGATGCCTGTCATCCTCACATACATTGAGAATGACCTTCAGGGCATACTAGATTTCCTTGCACACAAGCTTACCAAAGCACAGAAATCTCACTCAATACTGACAAGACTAAAGTGCTTGATCAAGGTGCTTCAGGTCTTACACATGACCCTCCAAAATCATCATCAAGGGTCAAATTTGGAGACAGTTGAGCACTTGCTACCTTAGAAGCCAACTTTGTAAAAACACAAAAATCAAGTGAGATCCAGCACAGGATCCAATGTGCAAGTGCTTCTTCTGAGAAATTGCTCCGATGTGTTTTCATGACTGTGACCTACAGCAGGACACCAAGATCCAGGCCTATAAGATAATTTTTGTTCCTACACTCTTTTATGGATGTGAGACTGAAACCTATTGACAGCATCTCAAGAATCTGGAGAGATGCCACCAGAAGATCCTTTGTGTCAAATGGCAAGATCAATGCATTAACACCAGCATCCTCGCTGAAGCCAATGTCACCAGCATTGAAGCTATGATGATCATGCATCAACTTCTCTGGGCTGGACATTGTGTGCCGATGCCAGACTTTCACCTCCCAGAAAAAGTCCTCTACTCTCAGCTCAACCATGGTCCAGGTCTGGATGGCAGATGGATGGCTCGGTCCCTCTTAGGAGGGAGTTCTTAGGTTGGGGAAAGGAGAAGCTGTGGTGACAGAGGCAGGCTCTGGAGAGGAGACTTACCAGCCAGCAACCCAACCAACCTGCATACCTAAACGCTTGCAGAGCTTAAAAGTTTCTCAGCCAGCCTGCCTGCCCTGCACCATGTGCTTGTGTGAATAAATGAGCAGGAGGGAAGGGGGACATGGTGCTTCACATGCTGCCTATTATTCAAACAGTCAGCTCCCGTTGGCCAGAAACTGGCCAATGGGATTATGCTGGGGGCAGGGGCAGCGCCTGAAGCCTTCCCCCCCTCTCCTCCAGGATCACAGTTTTGAAACAGCCACTTTTCTGAGTGGTCTGCAGGGCTGCGGGGCAAGCAGGGAAGCCTGCCTGGGGCTCCCCGCTGTGTCCATAGGCCAGATCCAGTGGCTTGATGGACCGAATTGAGCCCACGGGCCGTATTTTGCCCGGGCCTGAACTAATCAATAAGGAGGCGACAGATTAGCTCCAATACTTGTTACTCAAACTTTGATATAAAATAAAGGGCTTTATTGTTGTAGAAGAGCATAGGCAGGACAGGGGACCATGAAGCCATCTGGAAAGGTCTTTGGGCAGCTGGATGCTCTGTACGTGGTGATGGCTGAAACCCTGTATAATGGGGAATAATCCACAGCTTCTCACGAGAGAGGAGAAATGAGTCTGTCCCCAGCTCCAGGCTGTTTTCCCATTGGCTGCCAGGGAGCACAGTCCTTGCCAAAGAACCTAGCAATGCAAGACAAACTTCAGTGGCTGCTGCTATGGGAGGAGAGAAGCGGCGGTTCTGATGAGAAGTGGTTTAGCTGCCTCCAAGATATCCAGTTCGGGGTCCAGCGAACGGGCAAGCCCTTCCAAAACCATGATGGCAAAGACTACTGAGGCAAAGTTACTCTCCAGCTTCACCTGAAAGAGACAAGTGCAGAGGCTGCAATGGACTTGAGGGCCTTTGTGCTTTCCAAACCCCTTTCACTGAAGTGCCAGCCTGTGGTGGGCGAGGGCTGGGAGGACATGCATGTGCACAGATAGCTCCCTCATTCCCCTTCCATTCCTAAGCAGCCTCGCTACAATTCAGCAGAAGGGAGGAAGGGAAGCTGATCATCACAAAGGAAATACTGTAAATCAGGCCAGTAGACAGTGCTCTGCACTTCTATGTAGGAGAGGACTTTTCCCTCCCTGGAGGAGGAGGAGCTAGGAGTGAAGTCAGCTCAGTAGTTTCCATGAACCTGCAAGTACACACACATGAAAAGGGGTTGAATGTGTCCCCTCCCCACTGCCACGGATGGAGCCCCATGGAGCACTGCTCTCTAATTCACAGAAGCAGACCCCTAATTCCACATCCAGACTGCCTGCACTGTGGCCCCAGCCATGCAAGAGAACTCCTCCACATCCTACTGCCTTCTACATCTGCGCTGACGGGGGGGGGGAGGGGGGCAAAATTTGCCCTTATTGGGGCTCTGGTCACATTTAATATTAATGGGGGTAGTTTGATGGGGTTTTACATCCAAAAAGCTGAAATAAAATAAAGTTTGAGGGGACACTGTTCAGGTCAACCACCCCAGCATTTGACCTAGACACTGTTCTGATCTTTTAAAAAGTCCATAGGACAGATCTTCAGCTGGCATAACTTGTCATAGCTCAGTTAAATTCAGTTAAACAAAAGTGATTTTTTTTCCTGCTTTAAAGTAGATGCCAGCAGCTCCTGACTCCTCGGTAACACCCTCACAAATCAGCATGAAGACCCCAGTGCTCTTACATGAATCTACAATAAGGAAGCAAAACATGCAGGGAAAAAAGCAATTACTTTTCATTTTCCTTTTAACCGTAAGGAAAAAAATGGACACACCAACACCACCCTTTTAAGATCTGGTGTCAGTTCTTAAATGCAGGCTATCAAGGGCCAGATGCAGAGCCCTCTGAAAGGTGGAAAAATCCGGCTTTACAGGCACTGGATCAGGCCCTGGGAGGCACTCTCTTCCAAGCTTTGCAGGCATACAGCATGCATGACCCGCCCCAGCACATTTCAGACACTCCTCCCCATTGCAGACCTTTGCAACCTCAGTGCTTCCCCCTGCCTGTCTTTCTGATGGCAAAGCTGGCACAACTTTTAAGGAGAATTAAATGAACACAGAGAAGCTCACCTTGTGGGCCATCAGTAACTTAAAGACACTGGAGAGCAGATTTGCCACTTGAAGCTGGCATGCAAAGATAAAAAGAAAAAAAGTTAACTGTGCTAATCAGAAGACCATGGAAATCGCTGCCTGCAGGAATGGGAAGCATCTACCAGAGTAAGCGGTATGCATATTGTATGACCAGGTAAAATCTAAGAATATTAAGAGTCAGATTTTATTACTAGAGAGATTGCTCAGAGAACGTTGTTATGCTCCATTGACAGCCTTACCCATCAAGATGATAAATAATGCAGAGGGCATCAGGGGACACTCCATCAATATCTATGGCTCTCTTAAACCTGGCAGTCCAGGAAAGGAAGTCTGAGAGCTAAGGAGACACAACAATCAGCCTCTGCTTTGCTCTGCAGCCTCACCACTGGGGCACTACTATTGGTTTAAAAGGGAGTCCCAGTAGTATTTGACCAGAAGGACAGAAGCTCTTCTTGGATTAAAAATAAAAAAGTCAACACTATTTTGAGTTAGAAGGAAATAAAAGAGGAGCTAGGGGTGTTGATGGAGTGTTTGTCCAGCTATGAGAATCAAAAATTAGAAAGAACTGGTAGCACTAACAAGGGACATGGCTGAAATGTCAGTGTGTGGTCTTTCATCTGGGGTCTGTTTAAAAGCATGGATGTATTCAAAAAGAGGGAGTATCCTGAGCTGGGTACCATATTTAGTCTGCTCACCTTTCCCAGAGCTACAGTGTTCATTCTTGCCTTGGTCACTAGCTCTGCCATTTCAGCTTTGAATCGTTCTATGTCCTTGCACTGGTTAGCCCTGGCATGATGAAGGATCAGCTCTGCCACTCTCTCCCCCTGTGAAACAAATAGGAAGAGATGCGTCTATAAGAATCCCAGGCCATGGTAACACTGCCAGATCTTTATGCAGCCACATAATATCTTCACTCTTAGGCTTCCACTGGCATCTGTTGGGATTAAGCTGCTTCCTATATGAGGGTACACTGTCCCTTTTCAACCAGAGGGGGAGATCTCGGGCTAGGCTACCCTTGCCAGCACCTCGAGGGTAGACAGAGACTGACAGAAAGAGAGGAAGTGTTTCTTGGAGGAGTTGGTATGTGGGGAAAAAAATTTAACGCTCCTGTTCCTTTAAGGGCCTGGGACTAGGAGCCACCTAGTGTTGGCAGGGCAGAATCCCTGCTCTCTCAGCCAATCAGGACAAGTTCTGGGAAGGAGGCTGTATATATTATGCCTCTTCCCTCATAATAGGGGAGACCGTGGTAAAAAGAGCAGTGCTGGCTAACTGCTCCCATGTCAGGGTGACAAACTATACCCTCGGCCTCCAAAAACTGAGGGAACATTGGGAAAACCCCACTCCAGGGAGGTGCCTGGTGAGAAAGAAACATTTGGTGTAAAGGGTTTTTCAAGTTTTGTTGATTTTAAAGGCTTCCAAGCCAGGGCAGATGGAAGAAATTTAAAGGGCCAACTTAGAGAAGATGATTTGAGGCTACATACCCAGAGGGCTGGCCGGCCAATGGAAAGAGTGACAGGACATCATGTAAAAGCCATTTATCTGTAGGCCACTAGTTTAAAGCCAGCTTGTGTTTCTAGTGGCCAGAAGCAGTTTCACTTCAGTGGCTGAGTGAGATGAGTTTGGTCTCAATACAGTTCCTGACAGATAGCTATTTATTGCAGCCAGCACTAACTGACACATTTGCTGGCAGTCTGAGAAGGGAGACCAAAGATGGAGTGGGCGTGAAGATAAAACCACATCCCCTTACACTGTAGTGGACCTTCCAGCTCAAGAATGAGATGAAGCAAATGCATTGTGGAAGCTCTGACATGTGCGTTGTACTTGTGCAGTGGATAAACCGAAGTCTTCTAAGGTCATACAGCAGCAAGCACGATGGGAGCTTACCTCATAACTGGGATGCTAGGATAACACAAATAATTATTACTGTCCAGCTCACTAGAAGCACAAAGTGGCAGGAGATTGCCAGTGGCGAATCCTCCTGCATGGAAGAACTCTTAGCTGGATGAAACCACGCCAAGATGTCTCTTCTGCCTTCCATGCCCCTTGCTCTCCCAAGTCCCTGGTACAAGGAGAAGGAAGGGGCATGTTGTGGGCCTTCTGGGAGCAGGCACTGGGGGATGAGGAAGGAGCAGATCTCCGTGGCTTAATCCTGAAAGACCTTACGCAGGCTGCATGAGCTAGGATTGCCTGCAGGGAGTGAGGCTGAACAGTCCTGAATTGGGGAGCTGTGACTTCCCTCTGACTCCTGAATCAAGCGCAGTACTCTCCTGGGCTAACTGAACTCATTCATAATAAGAACTCATAGTAACCCCTTACTTGTGTGTGTAATGCAGTTATCGAGGAAGCTGAGAGTGTCTGAGAAGTAATGACCTTCCTTCCCTCTCATAGGAACCAATACAGCACTCACATGGGGAATGGCTGCTGACAACGGCGATGACTGAGGAACCCCAGATATCTCCCTTCTAGTGTTCCCTCTAAGCTGTGAGGTAGCACAGCTTCACAGGTGATTATTAAGCCCCGCCCAGTCAGAGGCTCTGGGCTCCCTCAGAGCTGACTGACTGGGCAGGGCTGATTAATCACCTGTGAAGTTGTGCTACCACACATCTTAGAGGGATCACTGCTCCCTTCCCCCAAATCGAAGTCTCCAGAACCATCAGCATCCATGAGAAGCAGGCCTCACCTGTCCCTGGACTACAGCCGTGAAAACTGCCTTGAAGTTCTGAAGGTCAGCTCCCTTCAGTTCTGCCACAATCCCTGTATCCAGCAGCATCAGACGAAGTGGGCAGGAGGAAGGCCGCACCTCCACGATCAACGTGTCACACATGTCCACAATGGCAGTCTGATCCTTGCGGCCAGCATTGAAACTTGTGATACCCTGGACCAAGATGTTCCCAGGGTGCAGATCAGCATGGACAAAATTATCCACAAACACCTGGTGGGGATGATATTTATAATGTGAAAAGGGCAAAGATAGCTGGAGTAAAATCTTCCATGGTGCAAGACGTGAGTCCAAAACCTGACTAAATGGTAAATGGCATCAATGGGGTGATTTCAGTACTGTCTCCCAGCGTGCTCTCAGCCATATCACAAACCCATACACACTGATAGTGTCAGTAGCTTCTGCTTAGGAGTGGCCGGATGCTAAAACAGCAGGAGATGCTGCAGGCAAAAATCAAGGTGCATTGGCAGAGCTGCATGCAGCAAAAATGACGATTTATTATAAGTCCAGGATGGCTATGGGGAATCTCAGACTGGGAACAGCATTAGTCTCTGAAAATAAGCCATAACTGGACAGAACTCAGGCTTCTCATTGCCAGTACCCACCATTCAGAATCCAGCACACACACTGCCATGAATGAGAGCCACTGAACATGACAAGTTGCAAAACCTACACTGGGCTAACTCAATAGAAAAACAAGGAAGGTAAGCTGCATTGCTCGCAAGGGCAGTCCAGATTTATTTTCTTTGGTCCATGCTTAGTATTATACTTCACCTACCTGTAAACTGATAGCAGCAGGTGCTTTGATAAACAAAACTAGAAGGTTAGCTGGTTTTCTTGGGGCTTTTATAAGTTCTTCTGTTGCCTCCACCGAGGAGAGACTTAAAGCACAATGTATGTTTTACATCTCCAAAGTGATGTGTAAATATTAATAAATGCAGTTCCAAGAGCAATATACCTCTATGTGTGTGTACGCATACACACACACGTATTAGGCTAGGTGAATTATTTTAACAATGGGAGGTGACCTACCTCCCTCCACAGTACAATTCTAACGGCAAAGCCCAGACTCTTACCATCTTTAGCAGCATGTCGATACCCATCTTCGCTAATCTCTGCCTGAGCACTGTGGAAACTTCTGCATGCAGGTACTGAGATATGGGCTCACTCTCCTTAAAGACAGAATGGGAGTCAGACAGGTCTTATGGATCCTATTGTCTCACTTCTCCACCACATGCATTCCAGGGTCATTGTCTCTCTTGTCCTTGGCAGGGCAATGAAGATGCTACAGAGGAGGCTGGGTTAATGCAAGCCGAACTTACTGTGGCTGAAGAAGCCAGAGAGGCAAAGGTTTGGGAGTGGGAGGCGATTGGCTAAGTGGGTGTGAAACAATCCATGAGGAATCTGGGGGGCAAGAGATGCTAAAGAAAATATACAGCTTGAAATGACACAGACTGGAGGTGAAAGAACAGCTCTGGGAGCTGATTCAAAGCTGGTCCACAATAAAGATGGTCCAAAAAACGCAACTATATGCCTTTATATGGACCAGAGCAGGTTGGATTCCTGAACTATTCACCCAGCTCTAACACAGAAATGAGAACTGGATGTGTTTTATGGGCAGAAACATGAGATTGCTAGAGAACAGTACTGGTTTCCTTTTGGTACCCTATGCCCTTTTCTACACTGAGTAAAGATGACATCTATCACCCTTATTCCAGGGACGTGACCTTGAAAAGAAGAGCAAAAAAGGAAAGAGCGAAGGAAAGACTCAGAGATATTTAAGCCAATAGCAGAGATTTGCTTTCTCCTACCATTCATCTTTCCCTTCTAACACCACCTCTAGGAAAGAGCTTTTTGTTGAGATTACTATCAGCCACCAAGCAACAACCTCCAGCACCACCACCCTTCTCATGACTGCTGCAGCTCTTACCTCGAAAGTTTCCACCAAGATGTTTCTCGTTACAAAGGGGCGAAGTGGAGTTGGGAACTTCACAAAATCCACATCCAGGAAATTTTTCTGAAAGCGCTCCAGGTTTCTGGCTTCATAGCGTAGGTCGAGCTAAAAGAGAGATGAAGAGAAAGGGGAGACTGTGTGTTGCGGGGGGGGGGGGGGGGGGGGGGGGAAACTAGGAAGATAGGAAGCTTGGAAGGTCCTGCATGAGCCATTATCTCACCGCCTGACACTCAATCCCAATGAAGCTCAGTCAACTCCATCAGAAAACTAGTTAAAAAGCAAGAAACTCAATGGGAAAAAAAGTGTTTCTTAGCTAAGCTTTCCTCGTGGAAATATCACAGGATGAGGCACTCCAGGAGTAAGACATATTAGAACTACTTCAATTAGATAGAAAAGTGACCAATATGACTATTTATTACCTGTATTACAGTAGTGTCCCAAGGACACCACCGAGATGGGGACCAGTTGAGCTAGATGCTGTATATAACGTAAGAGAGATTCCTTGCCCTAAAGACTTTACAATCCAGCTAGACATGGCAATTGATGACAGAAGGGAAGTGTTATCCTCATGTTATAGACCCGGGGTGGGAAACCTAAGGATCCGGCCCCCAAGGCTCAGGGCTCCCCCTAAGCATCAGGGAGCCCATTCGGCACTCCAGCTCCCTGCAGTGCCCCGTGGGGCTAGAGCACACAAAATCTACTAGCCTGGGCCCACCTAGGTTCTGGTGTGCAAAGGGGAAGTGGGGAGTGTCTTTCTCCTAAATTGGGCACCATATCAGTGAGGGTCTTCTATTGGGGGGGGGGGAGCTTCTCACTTATGTGCAACTCTCGACTGATTTTTCTGTGGATCAGCGGCCCCCAACCCAAAAAAGCTTCCTCACCCCTATTATAGACAGAGAACTGAGGCAGGAAGAAATTAGAAGTGTCTTGTTCTAGATCACCCAAGCAGTCTGCAGTAGAGTCAGGAACTGAATCAGGATTCCTGAGTTCCAATCCAGTGCTTTAAGCACAAGACCAGGCTTCCTCTCTAAGGCCAGGTCTACACTAAAAGGGCTCGTCAAATCAAGATATGCAACTCCAGCTACATTAATTTTGCAGATGGAGTTGACTGTACCTTGTTTTGATTTTCCCTGCTGTCCCCACAGCAAGAAACAGACGGGAGCACATACTCCCATCAGCTTCCCTCACTCCTTGCAGAAACAGGAATACCAGCTGTCGGCGGTGGTACCCTCTGAGTTCAATTTAGTGGGTCTTAACTAGACTTGCTAAATTGAACTCTGGAAGATCGATTGCAGCAGTGTTAATATTCCATTTAGTGAAGACGTGACCTAAGTCACACTCCTTTATATCCCCCAAATGTATTTCTTAGGCAGTTTGATGATGGAAGTGGGCCCCTCCATAATTTGGAAATGACAACCATCCTGTGAATATTATTATCTCCCTAAAGAGAAATGAAAGGAAATCAGACCAGGTCTATCAGATACGGATCTTGTCCTGACTCTTGTACCCTAGACCAAAGGCCAAGCTGCCTGACCAAGGAGGCACTAAAAACCCAAGCTGGAGACATCCCTGGTGTCACTACTGTGCACTAGAATGCAGTGATGCTGCCCAAGATGCCAGATTCTCTTTATAATTTCTGGTAATAATTGGTAGATGGAGGGATGTATGACAAAGGAAGGAAGCAACCATGCTTCAGGATATGAGGAGCATGGAATTATGCCCACCTGTTGAGTCATGAGCTTCTCAAACTCCTCCACTATTTCAGTCAGACTGAGCCACTTGAACCCTGGGAAAAGCCCAATGATCTTGCTGCCCATCTTCATCAGAAGCAGATCTATCTGGACCTGGTGGACTAGTCCAGGATGCAGAACCTGAGAGAAAAACACCTGTAGGCAAATCATCTCCCATGGACATAACACCAATACTGATGAGCCTGTCTATTCAGTTTAGTAAGCAAAGATGATAGCTCCTGAATATTCACACTCTAGACTATACTGGAAATACCCTTTAAGCCAGCATTTCTCAAACTGGGGTCTGCAGATCTCTAGGGGTCTGTGAGTCATGTCTGGGACTGCCAGCCCCATTGATCAACTCCTCCCCCTTCCTTTCAGTACCTCCTACGTGTCCTGAATGGTTGTTCAGCAGTGTGCAGGATGCACTAGCAGGGAGGGGGAGGAGTGGGAATGGGGAGAGAGTACTCTGAGAAGAGGATGGCAAGAAGTAGGAAAGGGGAGGGGCAGGGATGGAGCTGGGGGCAGAAAGAGGTGGGCCAGAAGTGGAGCTTTCTAGCTGCTCAGATTTAATGGAAATAAAAATAAAGAATAATTCTGTACTGAGACACTTATGTATCTCTTTCTAATAAATGTTGTACCACTAACACTATTTACTTCATTATAATGAAATAAATAGTGTTAGTGGTACAATAGTTTATAAATAAAAATATTATATTGAGCTTTTCATTAACATTGATTTCTTTTTCAAATGTAAACAAACAGTATGCTTGGGGTCTACAAAAAATGTAATTCAAAATGGGGGTTTTCAGGTTGCTAATGTTTAGCATTGCTTTAGACTAAAAAGGGGCTATTAGTAGCTCTGACAACAATGCAAGTTTCTCATGGAGCTATGCTTCAAACTGTGATTAAAAGAAGTCTTTATAATACTCTTTAAACTACTCTGATTTATGCAGTTTAGAGCCTACAATGTCTCCTAAACTAATGTACAACTGCTTTCCCAGTCCTCCTTTCATCTGCAACATACTATCTATTAGTGTGTATGAGGGGGGGCTGAACAGAGTATTTATTTCAGGGTGAAAAAGAAGCAGAGAAGGGCTGGGCACTATATTAAGACCAAAAGTGAAGTCTAGCTCAATGTACAATTTTAAAATCAAATGGGCCTTAGTGGTCATGTCTAGTGCACATATGGCTTTCCACATGGCATTACTGGAGTGTCTGTATTTTGGGGAATCCCTCCCAGACATGCAACAGTAAGGGCTGTTGAGGATCAGGTTTGAGGCACTTTAGTAGTGTTTTGTGGCAAGCAGTACCACAGGTTGGAACTGAAGACTACCAGAAAAACTGCATGGGCAGAAAGTTTAAGCAGCACCTATCCTGCCCTACAATTAACCCTAGCCACATCTATTAATTTTTCCTGAAAACTAAACTCTCCATCAGATTAATTTAGCAATCTCTAATTCCCGTCAGTCATCGGCCAACAATATATATTACTTACTTTAATGGCGACCGGAATAAGATGGTCCACCTCATCTAAATTGTCAACAGATGAGGTCTTTGTCGTTAGCTGAGATCCAGACGTTTGCTCCTCAGAGAGAGCATTTCTATGAATACCTTCATCCAAGCGTTCTTCCTGAAGTGACTGGTCTGCACTGCTTTCTTCCAATGTCTCTCCAACCTTCCTTTTCCAGGGCCACCTGAAGAGGCCCCTAAGACCAGACACCTCCCAGGCTGCAAAAGCAGATTCTGTTTCAGAGTTCTTCAGTAGTTCCTCAAACCGGGGGTCATCGATAGTAGTGGCATCGGCATAAGCTTTATAGACCTGGGCAACACAGCCCGAGCCAATGGGTTCCTTGCTTTTAAACTTGAGGACTCTCTTCCAGTCTTCCCCAAACGTTTTCCTCAGGAAATACTTGGTGTAACCCCAGGGATGAGGGGTCACCTTGACATGAAGCTTGGAAAACTTGATGCAGAACTCTTCAGAGAAGAGATCTCTCCTGGTACATGCCCACTGGCCCAGTTTGATATAAGTGGGACCTGAGGACTCTGTGGCTTTGAGCAAAAGATGGAGCCAGAGGGCTGAAAAAGCTGAAGACAGATAGGTCACAGGATAAAGCAGAAGCAAGGGGCCAAACTTCAGCAAGAGAACACAAGCCCGGAGTCCTAAGCGAAGGGCAAAGCCAAGATGCCAGACAAATCCAGCTAAAGGTTTTTTGTCTTTGGCAGGTTCCGGGAATAAAGATACACTTCGATTTGATACTTCCTGGCATCTCACAACAGAAAGCCCTGTGATCCCCCAACACACTAAGATGGTCTTAGCCCAGGCTTGAGTTTTGATCAAGCTATGTTTATTGCTAGATGGGGAAGTGACAGATTTATTACCCCATCTTATCCAAACCAGGTTTTTCTTTATATTGAGGGGCCTTAAGTTGAAAAGGTAAATCCTAGCACTGCAGCCCCATGCAATCATAGTCCTGGAGGTTAAAAAAAAAAGGGCAGAGAAAGTTGTATATCTATTGGTGAGCAGGGCAGCCCAGACAGATAACAACAGCAACCAAATCAAACACTTGTCATTTGTTGTTTTGGTTCAATGTTGGCAAAAATCTGGAGAACAAAGAAAATGAGGTGACGCTCAAAAGCTAGATTTACAAGATTCGGTTTTGTTCGAGTGTATAAAGAAAAAAAATCCCAACATTATCTATGCCCTTCAGCACCAGAATCTGCTGTTATGGAATGAGAGGCTTGGGTTGTGGCTGACTTGCTCCCCTCCACCGGTGAGTGACTAGGGACTCGCGGGAGCCCGAGGGGAACAAGTCAACAATCTCCGTTCTTACATTCGTGCGCAACCTCCTCCCAGGCAAGAGCGGGCAGCAGAGGGCCACAGCCAGGCTCTCCTAGAGGCGAGCCTCTGCATTCTCTTCACAGCCAAACCGCTGGCCGCTTCACCTCCCTGCATCTCGCTCGTGGCCCCGGCGCCGCTGCCTCCATCGAGCCAGTTTCATTCACACGCAGCCTCCCTGCCGCGAGCAGCAAGCACAGCTGCGGGAAGTGAGCCGCTTCTCAGCTGCGGATCCGAGCCCCGAGTGCGCGCCGACCTGTCACGTTCCCGCTCCGCAGAACGCGGGGGGAGCGAAAATGATACATAACGTTCCAACGAGCCCGCTGACTTCCGTGGCTCGAGATGGCCCCGCCCCTTAAAGGGGCAGCGATTGCGGGCGGTGCTGTGTTACGCACAGGGGGAGGACCGTCCCTGCTGTACGTTATGGGGCTGGAAGAGATTGCTCTTCCCCACAGCTTACAGGTACCGGGCATACACAGTTGGTGTTTCTCTTCCAGCTGGCCCCGTGGTCCTTTCGCCAGCCAGTGAGATCCCTCCTTTTGTGGCGGGCAGTACAGCCTGTGTATTCAGGAGAGTTATTCATTTAGGACATAGTCTGTTTAGACAAAAGTCGGGCCATACACGTGTGTCTACCGCACTGTTATTAATTGTATTGTTGTTTATTATTGGGCTCAATTTTTTTTCAAGTTATAATTATTACAGGTGTTTATGCTCCTACATGAGCCTATATCTTGGGTACTAACTTTCCTGGCCAAGTCTCTTAAACCTATGCAGTGTACAATGGAGTCAATACCTGAAGTCATTACAGTGTTGCCTTGGTTCTAATCCAGTAGTCACCAACCTGTAGAGCGGGATCTACTGGTAGATCTTGGAGCCTCTGACAGGTGATCTTGACTGGTTTGGCCAAGAGAGGCTATCAAGTGCTGGCACTTCAGCTGCCCCTCCCCCCACTGCTGTGCACCTCCTGCCCTTTGCCTTGGAGCTACCTCCCCCCAACCCCAGGAGCCTCCTGCTTGCTGTGCAGGGCAGGGGAAGGAGAAGAGGGGCGCTGATGTCAAGATGTCCCCTCTCCCTCCCTGTATCTTATCTCCACAGAGCAGAGTGGGGGGCACAGCAGGACTTGGGATGGAGCTTGCTGGCTGCTTTTGGGAGTGGTGCAGGGCCAGGGCAGGGGTAAACCTGCCTTAGCCCCACTGCACCACCACCCAGGAGCCACCTGAGGTAAGCAGTGTCCAGCTGGTGCCCACATCCCGAAACCCTACCCCAGGCATGAATCCTCTCCTGCACCCCAAGCCCCTGCCCTAGTCCCGAGCACCCCTGCATCCAAACACCATCCCAGAGCCTGCACCTAGAACCCCCTCTGCCACCTCAACTGCCTGCCCCAAGCTCAGCTCAGAGCCCCTCTCACACTCCAGATCCTTTCATCCAAGACCACAGCCTGCACCCCAACCCTCTGCCCCAGCCTGATGAAAGGGAGGGAGGATGGGGGAGGGACGGTGGAAGGAGTGAGGAGGGGCAGGGCCTTGGAGAAGGGGCACAAAGGAGGTGGGGCAAGGGTATTTGGGTTTGAGGTGGATCTTGAATTGCACTTAAATTCAAAAAGTGATCTCATGCTTTAAAAGGTTGGAGACCACTGTTCTAATTGGTCGCTATCCTGGATAGTCCCTGCACTCACAGGAGTTCTGCTTCCTGGTAAATCCATCTCTTCTGGATTTTGGCAGCTAGAGCTGCTGGTGGGAGGAAATCAGTCCTTTTCAACTGCTCCTATAGTTTGGGACATAGAGGCATCTCATCTGTCAGAGAAAGACTGTTTTGCAGAGTGGAGGGAACTATTCTGGCTTTTCCTAACACTTCCTTCTAGTAGCAGAAAATGTTATTTTAAGTTTTTTTGTTTTAATTGTTTTAATTTTGTTTTAATTTAATTTTTGTTTAATTGTAACTTCTGTGTTAGTCATTTTATTCGTTCTTTAATTGTGTTTTGACTTGCGGCAGGAAGTTTCTCTTGTTTGTTTTCATCTTGTTACTAGCCTGGGAACTAAGTATAAGCACAGTAGCTCCTTTTGGTTGGGGGAGAAACTCTACATTTGAACTAGGCAAATAACAGATTTTATAGTTCATTGACAATTTTGAAAATGTAGGGTAAGTTTCTTTTCAGTGAAAAGAGAAAAAATTGGGTTGAAGAAAACATTTTGTTGAAAAATAAAGAAAAATATTAGTATCTTAATTTAAAAGCGTTTTTATTTTTAAAAAGCAAAACTAAAGGCCATTTTGAAATCATTGTAAACAAAATATTTTTAAAATCTCAAAACCAAATTTCAATTTTAAAAAAACGTTCTCAACAAAATTCAGCAAAATCAACTTGAATTTGCAAAACCTTGTCAAAACTACAATTTTTACTGAAAAAAGTTTCATTTACTTCTACTTTACATTAATTTATTATTTGCTGTGCCCAAGTATAAAATAGCTGGTTAATCAAGGTTTATGGCAAGGAAAGAAACGGTCTTTTTGACCAATAAACCAGGAACTGATAACATGCCTCTAGCTTTCTAATACTAGGGGATATAGTGAGAGATCTTTGTTGTCAGTGATAGACAGGAGCTGTGTCCAGGGTGTTTATTCCTTTTAAAAGGCAAGTTATTGTATTGTGTTGCTATAGTTCTGATCACAACATCTCAAGGGTTTTTCATATGGGCAGAAAAGCTAAAATTATCCAGTTTTTATTACAACAAATAGTTACTACCCTCCTAAAGAAGCTAACCTATCACAAAGTTGGAGTCACTCATCTAATAAATATTGAAGCAGTTACAGGCACACTGTGATTATTAATTAGTTAATTCTACTCTGAAAATGATGAAAGAGAGGGAGATAACTGGAAAAGCCTAGGAGCTGTGGATGGATGTGGAAGTTAGTTGATCAAGATAGGCTTTACCTAAGTGTGTGGTGGTGGTGCCGGCGGCAGGGGGGTACTCTGGAGTGAATGTATGTGATGGACTGGGCCGGGTCTGGGCACCGCTGAGGGTGTTCGCTCTGGGTGAATTGCTCAAACTCAGGGCTCCTTACAGCCCCAGACTGGAGACCTTCCCAAATAGGCCACAAACCAGTCACACCGAATGCTTCAGCTGCCAATCTGGCCAGCCAGAAGCCTCACGAGCAAAACCCCTCTGACATCCCAGCTCTTCCTGTGCCCCAATCAGCCCTGGGCCTAACACACAGGTGAGGAGTTATAGAACCCAATCTCACCTACCCCGAATGGGTTCTTCCGGTCCCAAGAAACCAGCCACAGTTCCCAGGTCAATTTACACTCTGGATCTTATCCAGAAGACCACGCTGAACCAATCCTTTAG
Source organism: Pelochelys cantorii (assembly GCA_032595735.1). Taxonomy (NCBI): domain Eukaryota; kingdom Metazoa; phylum Chordata; order Testudines; family Trionychidae; genus Pelochelys; species Pelochelys cantorii. The sequence continues at coordinate 245,287,895 of CM064326.1, forward strand.
AATCTACAATCTAAAGGTTTATTACTAAAGGAAAGAAAAGCATGAGAGTAAGGTGGTTAAAGAAAATACATTACATGCATCGAATCATCCAGTTCTCAATACAAGCTCTTAGCAGAGATGTTATAAATTGCTATCTTAAAAGTCTCTGGTGTAATTCCTATGTCAGGATGGATCCACAGTTCTTTCTGGCTCGTTGTTCTCTGCAAGGCTGCATCTGGGATCAGGAGCTAAACTGAAGACCAGATGTAGCAAGTGTGTAGGAAGAGTATTTGCTTTGTTTAGTTAAGAAGAGGGATATTCAGATAAAAGCAGGATAGGGACTGACAGACTTTAAGCCCAGAAGGAATCATCATGATAATCTGATTTTATTTCCCAGCCCCAGCCTGTTCTGCTGCCCTGAGTCCCAGCCACATCGTTCAGGGGAGCAGGCTGGGGCTGGGGCACTCTGCTTCTTGCTGATGCTGGTGAGTGTGGGGGGGTGCCCAGCCCCTGTTGCTGGCACCAGGCCCCTCAGTTGTTCCCCAAAGCATTCCAAACCATCCAATGGATGGGCAGCTCTGTACATAAATATAGGAAAAAGTCCAGGCATTGAAAAGAAAATGACATGAAGAAAACCACTTGTTTTATGTCTCTGTGGTGGGTAACATACAGGATGATGTGTCATTTTTAAAGTTTACAGAACTGTGTATTAAATACTGGCGAGCTGGGTTGTATGGCGCTTTTTGGGAAATTCTGCAGTAAATGCTGGGGGTCTCAACTACTCTCATAGGATCAATTACATTAGTTGAACAAGTGCATTTTTTTAGAGTCCTGAAACTATTTGCAAAATCAGGCTGAATTTGGTAAATAGTTTTGGATGAAAAATATTTGGAAATGTCAAGGTCTTTGATGTTTTTGAAAGGAATCAGGTCCACATTTTGTTTCAGTTTGACAGGTCATTTTGAAAAGGTAATTTGAAACAGTTTGTCTAACCCCCAACAATTTTTTGTTTGCTTCTATATGGAAATACTAAGGGGAAATCAGTCTGTTTGAAATAGACCCATTTTTTATTGGCATGAATCCTGATATCGGATGGCTCGCACATTATCAACCAACCCAACAATGAAGGTGCTAATGGTTCTTGATGTCTGTGTAGAATCTGGCCTTGGTCATCTTCCTTTCCAAGTGCAAATTAATGATTCTTATCAGCCTCTTCTAACTATTTAGTCTTTAACGTACTACTAGACTATTTGTTGTTTTTTAAGCTCTTTTCCTGTTACAGACTAACTTGGCTATCCCTCTAAAGCTTATCTACTCACTGTCTCTTTTTTTCTTCCTCCCTTCCCTTTTTTTTCTCCCTCCCCTCCCCCCCACCTTCCCTTATTTATTCTTGGATCTGGACTTCCAACACTCCGGTCATCTGAAGAAGTAGGTTGCGCCCACGAAAGCTCATGATACCATCTACATGTTTTGTTCGTCTTTAAGATGCTACTAGACTATTTGTTGTTTTTTAAGTTTTTCCTGTTACAGACTAACTCGGCTACCCCTCTGAACCATTTTTATTGTATTTTTCAGTTCCTCATCAAACCGAAGATCAATTATTCACTCAGCTCTAATTCCTTCCCTCGCCCCCACGAGGCAGGGAAATATTATTATCTCCATTTTACAGATGCTGAGGCACAGAGAGAGTCAGACCAGAATTTTCTAAAGGGCTGAGCACCTGCCAGGCTGCTGATTGCTCCAACCCTTGGCAAGAAATGCTAAAAGCCCCAGAAACATCACAGCCAAGCAGCAGATCTTCTGACTGTTCCTACTTCAGATTGTTCTGCCCAGGATGCAGGCATAATTTTTCAGACTCAGTACAAATGTGTGACACAGGCCCCCTCCCACACACATAGCACAATTTGAAGCCGGGGCAGACCCCCCAGAGCCTCCAGGCTCCGTGTGGGGGCCCTTCTCCTGCCTGACTCCAGTGTCCCCTTCTGGGTGGACTAGTAGCACCCGAAAGTTGGTTGCAAAAAGTCAACAAAAGGTTAAACGTTTCAGGAAATTATTTTTGTTTTCTAACTGACTACGGAGCCCAGCTGTGTCACAGCACAGATCATGGGGCTCACAGCCACAGCTCAGCTCCTCTATAGGGCAGTGCATCCAGCCAACCTCAGAGAGTATCTCACTGCTAAGTGTGATCTTCTGGAGATTGGAGAGAGCACGGGGTCTCCCCAGAGACCTTCTGAGAGGGTGGGGGGAAGGACGTTTGCTTTGCACATTCCGGTTTAGGGAATCCTTTAAGTGTAGGAATCCTTCTCTCTTTCCATTGTGCTCCTTTATTAATTCCAACAGTCTCATCCCCCTAGTTAATGATACGTTTCCAGACCCCTCTGTACACCAGAGTTGGGCTGGTTGGAGGAAGTCACTCAAGAGCATTTTCCTCAGGGCAGAATGCCCTATGACAGTGCTGCCATATGGACATCCTTCCTGCCTCAGGGTATGTCTACACTGCACGTTTATTTTGGAATAAGCTATTTTGAAATGTATATTTCAAAATAGCTTATTTCAAAATAGAGTGTCTACACAGCAAATGCCCATTGAAATAGTGCGGAGCTATTTTGAAACAGAGCGTCCACACTCATTGGACGCTGAATCGCATAGGAGGCCACCTGGGAGCACTTTGGATAGGACATCAGGACAGCAGTCACTTCCCGTAGCTGCTGCCTGAGGCTATCTGAGGCTCGAGCTTAAAGGGACCCCCCTGTACAGTCGTATCTCAGGCTCTTCTCCTTTGCCTACCTCCCTCAGGGACAGCAAAGCCTTTTCACTGTGTGCTCTGGTTGCCCATGTGGACACCACAGCTCTCCCAGCCCTGGACCCGGATCTGCCTCCAAGCAATCAATGGCTCTTAGACCTCATGCCACACCTTCTGGTGCAGTTTCTGCAGGCTGCTCTCACGGCTCTGCAGGAGGAGGACCCTCAGCTCATTGTGGGGCACCTCCTCTACTCTCTCTTCACATTGCTGACGCAGCTTAACCCCACCTTCCCATGCACACAGTACACCGCTGCTTCTGGCGAGTAGACAACGGTTCCGACTAGTGGGACCGGATTGTCATGGAGCAGTGGGATGACTGGCAGTGGCTCCAGAATTTGCATATATGGAAAGGCGCCTTCCTGGAGCTGCCCCTCGCCGCCTGCCACCTCCACCTGTGTGAGTCTAGAGAATGTAACGATACTCACCTGATGGGCCTTCCCTGGCTTCAGCCAAAGCCTGGGACACATCCTGGGTGAGAGATACTGGCACCAGGGTGAGCATGACCTCCTGGCTGGCGAGCATCGAGATGGTGCTGGCCTCATCCGGTTCCTCCTCCTCCTCCTCCGCACTGGCTCTGCCCCCCAGGAGGGCGACGACGAGCGTCTCCAGCCCAGAGTTCACAATGGGGGGAAGGGACTGACACCCCGCCCCCGAATGCGGTGGAGCTGGTCACAATAAGGGCAGGTCTGTGGTGCCACCCCCAAGCGGGAGCTGTGCTCTCTGGCCTTGGCATAGACCTGCTTGAGCAAATTGATCTTCATGGGCACCTGCTCCTGGGTGTGCATGTGGCCCAGGCTGTCCACCTTCCAGTTGCAGACATACACATTCTTGCGCCTGGTGTGGAAATCCTGGAGGTTTGCCTCCTCTCCCCAGACCTCAATGAGGTCCAGAATCTCCGCACCAGACCAGAAAGGTGTGTGCCTCTTTCGTCCCCCGGGCAGGGTCCTGGGAGCTGGCTGCTTGCTCAGCTGCAGCTGTGGAGGGCTCAGACAGAGCACAGGGATTGCTCATGGCAGCAAGGACAGCTGTGATGGCTGCTGCCATGTGGCACAGGGCTGTCAGGCTGCAGCTTTACAGCTGCAGGGGAAGGGGAACTATAGAGTTCTGATGAGTGTGGAGAGAGAGGTCACCAGGGCACCTGTGGGAAGCCTTGGAGGCAGGGGCAGCCCGTGCCTATAGGCGAACTAGGCAGCCGCCTAGGGCGCCAAGTTACATGGGGTGCCAAATTCCATTTCCCCTTCCCCTTCCGGTAGCCTTACCTGAGGAGCACGGCTTCCCTGCGCCGCAGGAGGGGGGTCAGTCCTGGGAGAGGTGCGCACGGGGGGGCGGTCGGCTCTGGAGAAGCCACGCGCCGGCTTCCCCTGCTGCGGGGCGGGGGTCGGCCCCGGAGAAGGCAAGCTCCGGCTGGCTTCCCCTGGGCAAAATAGGGGCAAAATGTTTCCCAGTTTACCAAAAACCTCAGCCTAGATCTGCCCTTGGCGGGGGCGCCGATTACTGGCAGCTAGTCTAGGGCCACCCCTGCCTGGAGGCCACTTATTTCGAAATGAATCCAGCTGCCCTGTCTACACACACCCTATTTTGAAATAGGCATTATTCCTTGTAAAAGAAGGTTACAGAATTTGAAAGAAAAAGCCTGTTATTTCGAAATAGACATGCCCTCAGGGTCCTCAGCTTTCTGCTTCTACTGCTGTAGTTGTACATTATCACAGCCAGATGGCACTCTCCGCACTTCTGTTGTTCAGGGTTGCCAAGTGTTCCTCCAAAACTGGTTCCCAAACTTTTCGGCATCATGCCCTCTTTTTGATTTTTGAGAAATCCTCATGCCCCCCCTCCCCCAAAATAGCAGCAAAACTTGGGTTGGGATTGACGGGGTTGTGTGTGGCTGGGTTGCCTTGCACCCCCCCCCAGAATTTCTTCACGCCCCCCCAGGGGGGCACACCCCCGAGTTTGGGAACCCATGGTCCGATGGAAAGATGCAGAGATTCTATACGGGGAGTTTTGTTGGTTCATTTATTAATGTTTTTCAATTTATCAACCTTGTGTTTGACCCTGTACAAATCATTACATTTCTACTACAAAGCCAAAGGCAGGGGGCATGGCAATGTGGACTAATGAGTAGTGCCCAGGGCTGACTGGGGCACTCAGGAAAGCTGGATTCTTTTTCTGGCTCTGCCACTGATTTTCAGCATGGCTTCGGACAAGTCACTTGAAATCACAACTGAAGCCAATGGCAAATCTCCAACTGACTTCATGAGGGCCAGAATTTCAACCTCTGTGTTTGTTCCCTATCTCTAAAGTGGAGGGAAAATAATGCTTAGCTCATAGGAGTGTTGTGGGGGCTGGTTAAGGCCCTGATCTGGCAAGCATGTATGCTGTGAGTAACTAGTGTAGAGAAGTAGAGTAGCATCCCTTTAAATAATCTGTGAGCCTTCTATCGGCACTCTGAGGGTACATCTACACTTGCTCCCTATTTCGAGCTAGGGATGCAAATGTAAGCGACCGAAATTGCTAATGAAGCGGGGATTTAAATATCCCGCGCTTCATTAACATGATCTCGACAGCGCGTTACTCCGCTCAACACCTGTTTCGAAAGTGAAAGTGTGCGCCGGGACGCGTTAATTCGAACCAAACCTCTTGGTTCAAACTAACACGTCCTGGTGCACACTTCCTGGTTCAAATCAGCTGTTGAGTGGAGTAACGCACCGGCGAGATCATGCTAATGAAGCGCGGGATATTTAAATCCCCGCTTCATTAGCAATTTCGGTCGCCTACATTTGCATCCCTAGCTCGAACTAGGGAGCAAGTGTAGACGTACCCCCAGTGTGTTATGTTTTAGAAGCTGCCCATTTTTTGCAAACCTAAGCAGCTAGGTAGTAAACCCAGTTACCTGGGAGTTACTTGTTCCTGTAGGCTTTCTTCATATTGTTTTTGTTGTGCTAAGAACAAAAGACAAAACTGTAACTCTACACATGCATAGTCCCATTGAATTCATAAACTTGTACGTGTAAATGTTGGCAGAACAGTGACCTAAGTTTGTAATGTGCTTTGAGATATTCAGACTTGTAGTTTATCATCTATTTATCATTGTATTATGCAGGTGCTATGGTCAGTTTGTATGCTGTTTCATATATAATCATGTATGCTAAATGGATTGAAATTGTAGGATTATAGAAGTATAGGACTGATAAGTAGAGCCCTGCATGGATACAAAATTTGTATCCGTGTCTGCATCCATATCTGCAAAAATGAACTGTGGTTATTCACATCCACGGATATGGATACCCATGGGTCTGAAGCAGATATCAGCAGATTTGTAGGGCTCTATTAATAGGAATTTATTAGGAGCGATGAGTATCTGATTATCCATCACTGTAGGAAATCTACCCCCTCAAGAGACAGTGGCTAGGTGAACTGAAAAATTCTTCTGTTAACCAAGCTGCAAAGCAGACTCTAGGGTGGATTAGGTCAATCTACTTATGTCCCAGAGGGAGCAAAGTTTTTCACGGCCCTGAGCAGAGTAAGTTGACCTAAGTTTTAGGTGTAGGCCAGGCCCGAGTTATGATGGCAGAGCATTGAGTCTTGCTCTTTCTTTGGTCTTCTTTTGGCAGTCAACAATCTACATGCCCATGCTGACTCTTTTGGACCTGTTGTTGTCTTTGATACTATTGCTCCTAAGGGCATGGACAGTAGGGATGTAAAATCCCATTGAAGCTTTGTCTACACTGCCAGTTTTTGCGGCAGAAAATATGCTAATGAGGGACTCATTAGCATAAGTTGCAATAGCATTAGCATATTTTCTGTTTCTTTTGGCGCAAGGGGTTTTTGCGCAAAAAGCACTGTTGCTGCTTCCGTTCTGCACAAAAACCCCCTTTTGCACAAAATCCTTATGCCTCTCCAGGACAGGCATAAGGATCTTGCACAAAACGCCGGTTTTGCACAAAACGGAAGCGGCGACACTGCTTCTTTTTGCACAAAACCCCCTTGCGCCAAAAGAAACAGCAGAAAATATGCTAATGCTATCGCGACTTATGCTAATGAGTCCCTCATTAGCATATTTTCTACCGCAAAAACTGGCAGTGTAGACGTAGCCTTAATGTTAACCAGAGTGCCTCAGCCCACGGCATGCTGGGCCGGGTCTGCCACCAGCAGGGACTGCTCTGGCCTGGCTGGAGCACTCCACTCCCACAGCAGGCCCCACTGGGCTGGAGCAGCCCCCTGCCCACAGCAAGCCCTCCACCAGTTAACCACTACCTATAAGCATCACCCGATACTGGTTAACAGGTTCCTGAGGGTTTTTTGACATCATGACACTGGAATGATTGAGGATGCCATGGTTCAATAGCTCTGCTGTTGTCGAGAATCCAAAAGGAAGCATCAGATGTTTGCTCTTTTGCCTTAAAGCCCTGTTCTCTGTATGAGGTAATGCCAAAACCTATGGCACTTTGCTTCTGACCAGTGCTTCTGTGAGGCTCTAAGGGAGACAGCAAAGCAGTATGGGCAGCAGTGCCTTCATGCTGCTGCTGCTGTTCAGTTCTGCAGTTCAATTCCTTTAAATTAGGAAGGTGATATAGAGTCTGGAGGAGGGCTTTAGCTGGCTGAAACACAATCCACACAAGGCTGGTTGGGAATCTTGTGTGGAGAAGATGGCAGGCAAGGTGTCAGGCTACTTAAGGGAGGATTGTTTCCTACCTTTTGTTTTTTCCATCAGCAGAAGTGACTCTGATAAAAGATGTTGCCTCACGCACTTTGTCTCTCTAGTATCCTCGGGCCAAAAGGGCTACAGCACCATCACCTTTTGTTAGTCAGACGTGCGCCTTTTGTTAGTCAGACGTGCAATTAAGCAGAGTTCTGCTAGACTGCCAGCCGCTTTCTGATGGTCAGATGGCAGCAGCAGCTTTGTGCATCTGTCTCTCTAATAAAGCGTTTGGGACCTTTCTTCTTTGGTGCAGCTCCTGCTGTGAGTGTCTGTGCCTCTGTCACCCTCACATTGAGTCACTGCAGTACACACCACAAGGAATGATAACTGAAGACTGCATGAAAACAGTCACTCAACACAGAGAATGCATCTGCCTTTAGGGTCTGGTCTACACTACAGAGGTAGGCTGATGTAAGGCGGCTTACATTGACCTGACTTTGTGAGGGTCTGCCTGTGTAAGTTGTGCACTACACCAACCTGAAAAGCTCCCCTCTGCTCACAGCTGTCAGCCCTGGGCAGGGGAAGGTCATGGCTCCAGCTGGCAGCCCCAGGGTGGAGGGAGCTCCACCTGACAATGCTCTACAGTGCCCTACACAGTTAAGTTGGAAGGCCCTTTGGTGACCAACTCCTCCCTTTCCCTCCCAGGATTTCCCCCCCTTTGCCATGAACAGCTGTACTGCAGTGTTCAGAAAAAGCAGGGATGGGGCATGCTGCGGGGGAGGAGATGGGGAACCGGTGGGTTGGGAGGTTGGGAGCAGGAGTGGGGCAGGGTGTAGAATGGGGGCAGGGTTAGTGGCAGGGTGGGAGATTCAAGCACCTCCTAGCTAGAGAGGAAGTTGGTGCTATGGTAGGGTGCATGTTACACTAGTGATCCTGAATGCACTGACTTTTTCTCCAGGTTCCATTCAAGTTCTTTATGGCCTGAATGTTAGCTATTTAGAAACTACCTTTCTCATCATGCCCTGGCTATAAGTCAGTTTGCCAACCCTAAGCATTGAAAAATCTTGAGTCAGGTCCTCCAAACAAGTCATTATATTAGCATACAGACCATGGATTTTAAAATAATAACTACTGGGTTATTTTATTTGCCTCTGTGTGCTGGAGAGTTTGGAAGTCACATTTTCAAGCTTTTCTCTGCCACCGTGAGGGCTAGAAACTTAATTAACAAAATAAAAAAGGTGAGTGTCAGATAATAACCTGATTCTGGCAGCTGGGAGCTTTAAGAAAAATATCAGTTACCACATGATGCCGGATAAAAATGTGAGAGTTGGCAGTACTATGTGGGATCTACTGGGGTATTTGCACTAATATCCTAGCTTAAAAATCAGAGTGCTGGTGGCATATTATTTCAGCAACTTCTCCTGGACTTACTTTACTGGCCCCAAGTTTGTTGATATTCTGCACTCACTGGGTTGCCCTGGCTCTCTTGCAATGTGGGAGGGCTTCTTTTTCAACATGCATGGTTTGGGTGTGTGCCATTGAGTCAGCTGGCTAATTGTTAACTTAGGTTAGGTATGGCTGGTTTCTCAGAGCCTTGGATAAGTGTATTTATGAAATGAAGTAAACCAGTGTGTGTTGCCTGATAGGCACTTAGCAATGCAATAAACTGCCTCTCCACATTAGACACAATTTTTCTGTCTTGTTGTAACCCACTAGTTATGTGTTTTATAGGCCTCCTTCTGTGCCAATCCAGAAAGGACACAAGTTTGTTACGGGCCCAGCAAAGGAGCCAGGGCTACTTGGCTCAAACTGTAGCAGCTCATACTTTTAGCTCCAGAGATCCCCATTTCAATGGTATGATGATAAAAATGGTGGCTGCTGCATAGTTTTTTTATTCAGTGCAATGATCCCTTCCAGGTGTCTCCCTCAATCCCTGCAAGCAGAAGACCCATAAAAAAAAACAAAAAATAACCCCACCCATTTTTCCCCTCCAGTTTTCTCCTTAATTATTTTTGGTCCTTATCCTGCTGTTTGATCCACACAGGCACAATCCTGCCCCCCCAGGCAGAGACTCAAGGACTTCACTGGGGCCCTTTGCAGGTCTATCCATGGAAATCATTTGGCAGGACTGAGGCCTTAGTAACTAACTGGTTTTCAGTGAAGCACCTGGAGGCAGTAGCGGCAGGGTCCGCTAACAACAACAAAGCATCAGAGAGACTGGCGTTAACTTGCCGTTTCCATCTCTACTGTGTCTATTCCTGAGCAGAGGGAGTGTCCTTTGCCTGTCCGCTATTCCTCTCAGCCACTCTGGTAGCATTTGGAAAAGAGCAAGCAGGGGAAGCTGAGGAGATGCTCCTGACCTGGAAGCAGCATAAGCTGGTAAATCTCATTATTTATTATTATTACAGAAGGGCGGAGGTAACTTTCAAACAACAAGAGAAGCACCATGGTCCAGTACACGGAGGCTCTATGTATGGCCTGCGCATCCCCCCTCTGTCCCCTTCCCCTACGCCTCTCATGCACTGGGGGCCCTGCACTTACCTACTCCTCCCCCTTGCTCCCAGAGCTTGAATTCCGTAAATCAGATGACTTTCAGCATTCAGGTTCTGAGAGGGAGGGGAAGGAGCGGGGATGAGGCACAAATCAGCCAATTCATGGTGCTCTGGAAGTGCTGGGAGGGAGGGAACGGAGCAGGGATTGGACACACTTGGGAGAGAAGGTGAGGAAGAGGCTGGGCAGGGATTTGATATGGTAAAGTAAATGTAAATGTTCCTTTGTTATTGTTATTATTTGCAGCTGATAGTTCTAACAACATTTCTACTTGTTTGGAAATATTCAGCATGCCATTCATTCATGTATTTAATCTTATTCTTGGGGTCATGGTGAGTGCACATAACAGATTTCAATCTTGTGGCCCACTGAGTCAAAGGAGGACCACTCACGTGGGTCACTCACTAGCCTTGGATGCCCATTGCTGGTCCAAGAGGTAAAGTACTGGACAGGGTTTTAGAAGAACAGAGTTCAGTTCCTGGCTGTGCCACTGATCTGCCTTGCAAACCTTGGCAGGTCACTTTATCCTTCTGTTCTTCCTTTTAGCCTTTGTCCAGTATCAGGCTAAATACAAGGGTTAATACATACTGTTGCCCCTGCATTTCTTGTGCAGCACCGAATGGATGCAGTGTGTCCACCTCTTGTGGCTGTATCATAAGCCTCGCAATATTTGGTGATTTCCCCCCAAAAGTCCCAGCTTCTGGAATCCTGTTATTTGATGAAATTCTCAGCTTTCAGTTCTTCAAAGAGGAAGTTAGCCCTCATGGCTTCAGAGACAACATTGGAAATGTGACCCATGTGGGCCCTAAAGGCTCAGAAACTAGGAGACAAATGAACCCTTCTCCCCCCCCCCCCGTTTTGTATTTTATTATTTCTAATGTTTTATACCACTCTTGTGATTGTTGAGGCTTGCCTTATGTGTTTTGAATGCTTAAAGTGGGCAATACCATGACTATAGTACTCTTCACTTCCTGTCCCAAAGAGCTGCATAGTTAAAGCTGTGCAAATCTATGGATATCCACTTTATATCCATGGGTATCCACATCCACAGAGGCAGATGCAGATATCTGCAAGCTCATTTTTGTGACTTACAGATGTGGACACAAATTTTGTATTCACGCAGGGCTCCATTCATTGTATGCCTATGCAGTGCTGAGCATTAGAACATAAGAATGGCCATACTGGGTCAGACCAAAGGTCCATCTAGCCCAGTATCCTGTCTGCTGACAGTGGCCAGTGCCAGGTGCCCCAGAGGGGGTGGACCAAAGACAATGATCAAGCAATTTGTCTCCTGCCATCCCTCTCCAGCCTCTGACAAACAGAGGCCAGGGACACCATTCCTTACCACCTGGCTAATCGCCTTTTATGGACCTAACCTCCATGAATTTATCTAGCTCTTTGTTAAACTCTGTTATAGTCCTAGCCTTCACAGCCTCCTCTGGCAAGAAGTTCTACAGGTTGACTGTGCGCTGTGTGAAGAAGACCTTTCTATTATTAGTTTTAAACCTGCTACCCATTAATTTCATTTGGTGTCCTCTAGTTCTTATATTATTATGGGAACTTTTCTTTATTCACCCTCTCCACACCACTCATGATTTTATATACCTCTATCATATCCCCCGCTTAGTCTTCTCTTTTCTGACCTGAGAAGTCCCAGTCTCTTTAGCCTCTCCTCATATGGGACCCGTTCCAAACCCCTAATTATGTTAGATGCTCTTTTCTGAACCTTTTCTAATGCCAAAATACCTTTTTTGAGGTGAGGAGACCACATCCGTATGCAGTATTCAAGATGTGGGCATACTATAATTTTATATAGGGGCAGTAAGATATTCTTCATCTTATTTTCTATCCCTTTTTTAATAATTCCTAGCATCCTATTTGCTTTTTTGACTGCGCTGCACACTGCGTGGATGTTTTCAGAGGACTATCCACAATAAGTCCAAGATCTTTTTCCTGATTAGTTGTAGCTAAATTAGCCCCATTTCTCCCCATCCCATGTCAGAGGAGGCTAGGTTTCGGCCATGTGTGATTCCTGTGTGCAGAGCTGTGTTTGTAAGGTCCTTGGGGGGAACCTTTAAGGATGGAGAGCCCTATATAATGGGCTGCAGCTCGTTCGCCTCCCGCTCTCATTTTGGGGCTCCCTAGTGCTGGCCTGGCCGCAGCAGCCGCCGCCACATCTGGCTGCATGGCTCCCTGGCTTTCTTTACTTCTCAAGTGCCACCTCGCTGATGAGACCCCACAAAAATCTGCTCTTCCCCTCCCTCAAAGAATAAAATGCTGATTGAATGCACTGATGTGCCATACTGCAGTCACATCATTGTGAGCGTTAGCATTTTGGAGAACTGTGCCCTAAAACGTGGGTGGGAATACTGAGGCCCAATCCTGCCATACCGTGCTGTGTAGAGCTCCCCTGAGACCCATGTCCCGGAGGTTGGCAGGGCAGTGCAATTTGTTAATTAGTGTTTCCAAAGTGCCTTCAGCTCCTTGGAGAAAAGGAACTAACCAACTACCAACTCTATTGATTTTAGAAGGTGGATCCTTTAGATCAGCAAAGGAGAGGGTCTGTTTTGCTAAGGAGCTTTTAGTGCGGGGATTTCAGGGGCCCCTTCCTAGAGCTGAGAAAGTATTTTAAAAGTCAGCAGTGCTGAAGGAGTTAATGCACCCGCCACTCCCCCCCAAATCAGAAAAGTGTCCAGCAGAAGGTCCTGTTTACTGTAGTTTCCCCAAGTCTGTCAAGTATTCAGGGACAGGGGTTTCCATGGTAATGGGGCCTGTTCTTCAGCCAGCTGCAGATTAGCTCACTGGAAAGGAGTCAGGATGGGTCAGGCTAGGGAAGGGTGGGAAGAAAGACCCAGGAGGGGGAAGGGGTGGAATTAACGTCACGAGCTCGAAGAGATAGTCACAAAATCAGGAAGGGGGGGGGGGGAGGAGTACCAGAGGGGAAATAAGCTCCAAAGAAACCAACGGGGCCAGGGAAAAGCCCTGGGCAAGAACCGGCTCGCCTGCTTGTGGCTGGGGGGGGATGGCTGAGAATGGAAACTGACCTGGATGGAGCAGGAACGTGGGGCCTGGGAACCAGAGGCCAACTCCTTGAGCGTGGATTGTAAGGCGCGCTGCTAACAAAAGAGGGGGCGAGCCAGGGAGCCATGCAGCCAGATGTGGCGGCGGCTGCTGCGGCCAGGCCAGCACTGGGGAGCCCCAAAATGAGAGCGGGAGGCGAACGAGCTGCAGCCCAGCTCCTGCCCCGGAGAAAGGTAGGGCGGCGGCGGGGGGGGGGGGGGCAGAACTCCTCCGAAGGGGGGCTTTGGGGTGCGAAGGGGAGGGCGGGGAGCAGCTGGGGGATCCCTTCTGCTCCTGGAACTTTGGGACAAACTTGTCACAGCCGCTGCATTGATCAGGGCGGGAGGAGGAGGGAGAATTGTAATTAGCTCCGATTGGTCCTTGGCAAAGCAGCTCGCAGCGCCACTTTTTGTCGTGAAGGGAGAAACGGCGACCACTCCTTCCCCTGCTAACAATAGGGGTCTGCAGCCACAGCCCAGGGGCTTGCTCCCAGGTTTGGGGGGAGGGGGGGGATCAGTAACGCAGAGAGGAAAACAATCCCCCTCCCCCATCTCACCACTCTCCTTCCCCCCTATCGTTGCCGGGCAGGGCTCCCAGGAATGTATATCGCGCCGCAGCCTTACACACGATGGGGTTCTCTCCTTTTTAGGGATCATTTGTTGTCTTAAGGAGCCAGCTGGAGGCTCCCAGTCTAGTGCGGCTGGAGCTGCTTCATGTCATTGTAACGTAGGGCTAATGATACGTGCACGTACACAGGCGAGTCTCTGACCCCCCCTACCCTTTGATTGCGCTGCGGGGGCATTTTTGCATGAGCCTCTTGTTTGCTGCCGCCTTCCAGCAGTGAAACACAAATGGTTCAAGTTCTCTCCATCCCCCGCCGCCCACAGAATTAATTAAGCTGGAAAGCGCCGCTCTCTAGCGAGCCGACTGATTTCACACGCTGCACGGCAGGAGTGGGGTGGGGGCCCTGGGGAAAGATGAATAATTTTGGAAGGGAGCAACGGTCTGCGAGCCTGATCCTCTTGTGGCTTGTGCTTCTGTAAATCAGGATTCAGAGGGGCAGCCGGGTTAGTCTGTAACTTGAAAAAACAACTAGTAGTCCTGTGGCATCTCAGAGACTAACAACAATATATCCAGTATCATGAGCTTTTGGTGGGCAAAACCCACTTCCTCAGTGGAGCCTGTAAATCAGGAGCAACTCCGATTCAGTGTCGGTGTGTGCCCAGGGGAAAAGCCTCCAAACATTTCAACACAGTTGTCAATCGTAAAAGAATTGGTGTTGCCACAAGGAGGCACAGACTGTTCCCTAAATCATTTTTGAAAGTCAAGGTTGAAAGCAGAGCAAAACCGCTCGGAGGAGGGAGGGTGAAAAGGGTGTTGGAGGAAAAGATAGTGTAATGATGCGGTCCTTCCCATCCTACTTCAAAAGCCACACTCCTCTCCCAGGACAGACCATCATTAGAATTCCTGAGTGTGGAGAAGTAAATAATAGTAATGAAAACAATTTCCCCAGCTCAGCGGCAGTTAGTCTCCCTTGGAAGAATTTGTAAGTATTCCATTGCCTTTATAATGCTTTACATTTCCAGCAGCTCATTCCCAAGTGGAAAAACTGACAGGCACATTTTTCCTCTAAATTATAGGGGGAGGGCAACAATAATAAATAGAAAAGAAATTTTAAAATGTTGTTGGATTGAATGTTGTAATAATGGCTGATCTTCACCCTGTTGCTTCAAGACCCCTTCTGGAGGCAGAGCAAACTGTGCAAAGGAATAACATGGTTGGGGCTTTTTGTTCTTAGTACAAGGGAAAGTTGTTCTAATTTCTGCTGATTGTTATACAGGAGTGAGACCAAAGCACTTTTGCTTTCTTGTGGCTGGAGGTTTTAGACAGTGGTATGATTTAAATGGGTAAAGCTGAGGGACTTGAGAAATGCAGTTAGAGCAGCAACGTGCAAACTGGTTTTGTGTATCACTCCCGGGAAGGGAAATGCGAAAAAACTCGAAGGACATTTTTGTCTGCTCATTTTTTTTTGTCTAAATATTTTCTTCTAGTTGACGAGACACAGAACACAAAGGTGGTAAGCATATTCCCTTGTAAGAATAGCCCTTTTGAGCCTGAGACCAGTGGTCCATATAGCCCAATATTCTAGCATTTCTGACAGTGGCCAGTGCCAGATGGTTCAGAAGGAATGAAATGAACCAAGCGATCTCAAGTGATCCATCCCAGCATATGGCAGTTCCTTAGCTCTGTACCAGTCTGCAGTGTACTTTAAAGCCAGCATTTTCTTAACAAAAGCAAATTTCAAAAGAATATTGAGAGCCAATTATCAGTCATATGTGGGTCACTGGTTTGAATGGAGCCCAGATAAGCAGTGACTCTCAGCAGTAGCTATTTCATTGTCGTTCAGTAAGACCTAAGTGAAATAAGTTACTAGTCACAGTTCAGTTCCTATTGGACTAGTGTCTAGTCGCAAAACTCACTACTGAACCGGCATTCAGCACAGGCATGGAAGACTGAATAGACATGGGTGTGACCACCCCATGCCTTATGAGAATTGGCACTTGTGAATGTGAATATACATAACTCAAAGATGCTTTATGCAAAACAGTTCATGTAACATCACTTTTACAGTTATAATCTTCTAAATCTGTATATCGTATTTCTGTGCATGTCTTATTCTTGTATGTGAAGTTATAAATACAAAGTGTGAATCTATTAATAAAGGTTGAACCTCTCTGGTGCAGGACTCTCTGGTTCGGCAACATCTGTGGTGCAGCAAGACCACAGATGTTGCTGGACCAGAGAGCCCGTGGACCAGAGAGCTCCGGCATGGGGCATCAGAGTCCTGGTGCCCCGGGGTAGCAGCAGCCCTGCAACTGGCCATGGAGCCCCTGCTGCCCCAGAGCAGCTGAGCTCTGCAGGCCCTGGGGCTGTAGAGTTTGGCAGTCTTGGAGCAGTGGAGTCCGAGCAGCCCCAGGACTGGCCCAGGTGCTAGTGGCCCAGGGGCAGGGGAGCCCAGTGATTTGTTGACAGAACCTGGGGAAGCCGGAGACCTTCAGCAGAGGGGCCGACCTTCCCTGTTTGGTAAACTCCCTCCTTCCTTTGGAATGGGTCAGGTCCTGAGGGTGCCAGACCAGGCAGGTCCAACCTGTAGTTCTGAATGTGCTAATGAGAGCCATTACAGGTGCCCCAGAAGCCAAATGGCTTGGTGATCAACTCAAAGATTTGTAAACAGCTGAAATCCATTTTGAACCTGGTATTTTTCCATGGAAGGGGGATGTAAAACAAAGGATTCCTGCCCTGAGGGAAAGACTATTTAAGCAATGGGAAACAATCCCCTTTTGTCTTCAGCTGGCTTTTGTAACTGCCTGGTATACTCTAAGAAGAACTTTGAAAGGCTGGAGACCCAAGTTAGAGTAAAAGACCAACTTTGATTTGAAGCTTTTTAACTGAACTAAGAACAGCTGTTTAGGGTAAGAATTTGCATCTTACACATTTCTTAGAGAGTTAGCACTAGCTATGCATTTTCTATTCATTTTAATTTAGTAACTTACTTTGATTAGTCAGTTTTCACTTGCAACCACTTAAATCCTACTGTTTGTACTTAATAAAAACACTTTTGTTTACTGTCGGGCCCAGTGTAAATAACTGTTATCTGGGGGGAGCAACTATGCATCTCTCTTTATTGATAAAGGGAGCATACCTGATGAGCTTTCACTGTGTAAAACTTTAACACGGGGGAAGATGGATTTATTTGGGGGTTTGATCCCTTTTGGGGGTTGGTTTTCTGCATGCTGTGCTCTAGAACTGCATTCCTCCCCGACCTGAAGTGGTTCAGTATCTGCATTGGTCTTCAGGGGTGGGCAGTAACCCCAACTCTGTGTTTTGTCTGGGGAGCCCCAGAGAGCAAGAAGGTTGCTGTCAGTGGCATGATCAGCAACCTTGGAATAATGCCAAGGAGATTTCTGTGACCACCCCTCGTCACAATGGGCACATAACTAGTTTAATTTCTCAGTCCCCATATCAGGACTGAAAGGAATGAATGGGGCAAAATGGGGGAGCTTGCTTGGCATCTGTTAGTGGTCTTTTGCTACTAAACAAGGGACTTCACTCTCTGGTGCTTTCAATCTATGCCTTTGTCTAGCATTAATGTGACTGTAAAAAAACAGCACAGTGAGCCCAGTACAATGCTCAGTAAACTAATTCATAGGATGAAATCCTGGCCCTGTTAAAGTTAATGGCAAAATTACTTCAAGGGGTCAGGATTTCACTCATAAGTTTTATATTGGTTGGCTTTTCGTTTCTTGGATGCCCTTATTTAATTGACTATAGATGGAGCTATGAGCACTCCCTGCGTTCAGTGGCTCAGCAAACATGACATCCGGGTTCTACCTTCAATGATGACCCTGAGAGAACTCACCTGACCTTAGAAGGGAGACACAACACTCCTCTGTGCCATAGTGTCTTTGGATAATGAACATTAATTCATTAGCCAGAAGCTAATGTGGGGGTGGGGAGCAGTAGCTCAGTGGTTTGAGCACTAGCCTGCTAAACCCAGGCTTGTGAGCTCAATCCTTGAGGGGGCCGTTTAGGGATCTGGGGCAAATCTGTCAGGGATGGTACTTGGTCCTGCCATGAGGGCAGGGGAGTAGACTCAATGACCTCTCAAGGTTCCTTCCAGTTCTATAAAATGGTATATCTCCATATATTATATTATAAACTCAGTGAGAACAACAGCTGGGTGGGGAGTGGGGGAGAATTTGCACCTATGTTTGATCCTCTGGTCTTATGTTGTGAAATGCACTATGAGGGACACACTTTGTGGGATGGCATGGCCTGTCAGAACCAAAAGCTTTGGTTCTGTCTGTTACATCGAACCTGTCGGGTGCCCAGAGAACCATGAGAGAATTTAAGCATTTATATTGTGCTCAGTCATCACCATGGTACCTGAGTCTAATATCTGAAAGTAGTGTCTTCTCTAGAGTTGCCAGATGGTTTCAACAAAAATACCGGACACACTTGACATTACATCACAATCTATATTACATCTTATTTACAAAATACTGGACATTTATATTTTCTGAGTTATATTTTCTCAATTTGTTTCCCGAACAGAAAGCTCAAAGACTGGACTGTCTGGTTTAAAACTGGACACCTGGCAACCCTAGTCTTCTCACCAGCACTTGCAGGAACAGACTAAAGAACTCTTTTACTTCCTCATTGTAAATGCTACACGAGCCTTGTTTAGTGGCGTAGTGGGTAGTACCATGCATGGTATTTCATGAGACCGCAATTAAATTGCGGGTCAGGTGGGCAGAGCCTAGAGAGAGTTCTTGACCCTGGGCAAAACTTAGTAACTTGTGGCTCTGTAGCAGCTCTGGCCGTTAACAAAAGGGTGTTGCTAGACTCTTGAGACAGTGGCCTCTAAACTGCTAGATGACAGCTGGGAGGAAGGTGAGATGGCCATGGTGCTATACAGCAGTGGTTCAGTTCCATGTCACCAATAGCCTGCCCACAAGCAGGTCTCTGCCTGGCCCTCACCATCCTAGTTACACTTTGCAGGGTGACAGGTGGCTTCCATGAGTATGAGAGAGATGGAAGAGGGATTCTGAGGGCTCCAACAGGGCATCCACATTATCCATCTGGGATGATTTCTGTGAGTGGATTGTGTTTCATTACTGCACAATGATGGATATGCTTCTGGCACGCAGTTTTCTAATACAGCTTGTGGGCTGTATCTCTAAACCACAAGGAAGTGAGTAACAGAGCTTAGCTGTGTCAGAGTGGAATGTTTTCCCTTGACACTGAGAGCATCTCATTGTAATCTCTGTGGTCAGCATCTTTATATCATTTGTGTTTTCACCTCTGGTCTTGGGCAATAATGAATTAAAAAATATACGCAAAATCTCAGTATGTCAGCAGGTCCTCATCGTTCTTTGTTTAGTCTTTCAATAGCTGAAAGTATGTAAACAAGATGAAATCAAACGAGTCCCAAGACAGCAGGCAGCTCTTGGAGGAACTGAAGAATAAGAACTGAGAACAGAGAGCATTCTGAGTGGCATTTTGAGTGGCCAAAGAGGGAATCAAGTAAGCCACAGAATTGTAGCTCAGCTGGTAGCACTTTTCGATGGCTCACATTGGCCCTGAATGTGCAGCCGACAAGGCAGCGCAAGACAGGTCATTTCTGGAGATGCCATTCTTCAAACCGAGATCTGAAAACAGGGCCCTTTCTGCCTACTTGTAGCAGCTGTTGAAGATCTCATGGGACTGCTTGTGAAGTCAGGGATAAATACCATGTCCCAAACATCGTTCTCTATCAGTTAAACAGATTCTAAGGACAACTGTGGCATTACACCTATCCAGCTCGCTGCCCTGTATAGTGCTTTGGGATTCCCCAGGCTATAAAGGGCATGGTGTGATGCTGACCAGTGTTCCCTGTAAGCTGAGTACTTGGGCAGCCACCCAGGAGAGAGTCAGATGCCACCCAGCTGATTAGCAGCGTGCCCACAGCTGGTAGCATGTGTTTCTATTGGTGGTGCATATGACCACCTTGGTGCACATGACAAAATTAATTCAGCACATGAATAGAAAAAACTAGAGGGAACACTGATGCTGACTATTCTGTTAAAAAGAGAGGGGCAACTGCATCCTCTGTTAAGTGTTGGCAGCATGCTTAGTGCTAAGTGTAAAGGAGAATATGGTTCCTGCTAAGAGGAATTGATGACCTAAGACTATGTCGACTCTGACATCTGAACGATAAAGCTTTTGTTGTTCAGAAGTATTAAAGTGACACCCCCGTAAAAGACAGACATTTTGCTGGCAAGTGCCAGTATGAACAGCGCTTTGTCAACAGGAGCGCTCACCTGCCAACAAAGCTAATGCCACTCATTGTGGATGGAAGTATTTTGTCAGCAAAAGAACTGACAATCTGCGGTTACATTGCCCAACTTGGCGACGTGCATGTAGCAACACAGCCATGTCACTAAAAACTTTGTAGTGTAGACCAAACCTAAATGAATAGGCAACTTAAGATGCACGGGGAGATGCAGAGAATGATGCCAGCTTCCTTCTGACCTTTCCACCATGTCCACTGCATTAGTCATTCCACAATTGTGGTGTTAAAAAGTAGAGCATACACAAAGATTACTGCAGGTCCTGATTTTCGGCAGTGCACAGCACTACCACCCCAAGCTGAAGTCAGTAGAAGCTGGGGGTGAGGAACTCTGAAAATCAGGCTTTGATGGTCCATAACTTACTTATGCAGATCTGAAGTCAGCCCTCATTGTGCTGGGCCCTGTGCAAACAGGGGCTACGTCTACACAGCTTCCCTCTTCTGCAAAAGCCTATGCAAATGAAGCACAGATTAGCATATTGCCACACTTCATTTGCATAATTAATTAGACCTGTTTTTGTGCAAGAGCCGTTCTTCCTCATTTTTTCAGGAAGAATGGCTCTTGCGCAAAAACTTATTGCGCAAAAAGGCGCCTAATTATGCAAATGAAGCATGGCAATATGCTAATCACGCTTCATTGGCATAGGCTCTTGCGGAAGAGGGAAGCTGTGCAGATGTAGACAGGGAGATAGACACATATATTCCTGTCCCAAACTGCTTGTAAACTAAAGGAGTACTTGAGTGTGAGTTGGGGTCCAAAAAGCCAGCTGATTGAATATGTGTGATACGATGGGGGATGAGTTGTCACATCCTTTTTGGCTCCCTGGAGCTATGTTGTCATGTTCTTGTGTGGTTTTGTTTGTGTTGTGTGGCTGTTGGCACTTCCTGTCTTTCCAAGATGGTTGTAAAACAAAAGTAAAACATCACCATGCCACATGGAGGCCCAACGGGGAGGAGATAATTCTCCTTATCCCATCCTTTGTGAAATCCATGGCTGCTGAGAGGGGATCTGGCTGGGAGGCTTCCTCACATTCTTTCTGTTGTTGGAGCAGGTTAATTCAGATGCTGAGGGTATGTCTAGACTACAGGGATTTAAAAAAAAAGTGGCCTTTTTTCGAAAAAACTTCCCCTGCATCTAGACTGCTGTTGCGATCTTTTGAAAGTAAATCGAAAGAATGTGGCAGTTTTTTTCGACCACGGAAAACCTCGTTTTATGAGGAAGAACGCCTTTTTTCGAAAGTGCCCTTTTGAAAAAAGGTGCTATATAATATAAACTGTGCTTTTTCGAAAGAGAGCATCCAGACTGCCTAGGTGCTCTCTTTCGAAAAAGCGGCTTGCTCTTTCAAAAGTACCGGTTGTAGTATAGATGCTCGTTTTTTGAAAGAGGCTTTTTCGAAAGTATCTTTCAAAAAAGCCTCTTTCGAAAGAGGCTTGAAGTCTAAACGCAGCCTGACAGGTGCTCTCAGCCAGGCGGGGCTTGGCTCTCAGCTCCTGAGGCCAACATTTCTTAGCATAAGGACTTATGCTGCAGTGGTTGTTACTTCGTTTGACAGACTCCCAGTTGCTGGTGTGAGGAGGCTTGGAAGGGGTGGCATTTGCATTGAAGCGTGAAATGCAATATGTCATTAGTCAGCTTGTCAGTTTTTTAAGGACTGAAAATCTACCCTGCGGGGAGCAATGATTCTCAGGAGCTGGGAGTTTCCTCTTCTCTTAGACAGCCTATTGTGATACAACTCTGAATTGAAAAACAGACCAATCTAGATATTCACTGATGCTACCAAGTGGGCACCACTTCTCCGTAATGAGATTAAGAGAGAGGTGGTGTTTTTCCCATAGAAAATGAGAACTGATGGGTCTGGGGGTGTTAAGTTTTGCTTGTGGGATTTGCTTGTTTTATGCATGTAAATAATTGTAACAGTTATTGCTTGAGGTGACAGCTGAGATTGAATTGCATTCATCTACATGCTGTTCCTTGTGCCAAGTGAAATCCAAATGAGTTTGGTTTCATCCCAGTCACTAGTGATTGGCTGTCTGTGTACCATGCTATTCAATCCATGGTTTATAGTGTTTGTGGCTGTGGTACCTAAATATTGATTTCAGCGTGAGCCAAGGGTTATCACCCCCTTTGGAAATCAGGTCTTTTTTATTTAAGTACCAAGATCTGGACTGAGGCACCGAAAGTGTGGAAATTCTGACGCGCTATGTATGGCTAGGGGCATTGGAGGGATGGTCTGGTCCTGTGAAAGCATGGTTTCTCAACCAAGGGATCATAGCACTGGGCTGGGTGGCAACCTTTCTGCCCTTCCTGCATTGCTAAAAAGGAGGGGGATTCTGATTAGATCCCAGAGTGAACGGGAGGACTTGATATGGAACAGGTTTAGAACCTCTTTTGAAGTGTGTCTCATTATGAAGTCATTTAGACAGATATTTAGTGCAAGGACAAACCACCCAAAGCCCTGTCAACACCGACTGAAATTATGATGGCCAGAGTCGTATTCATAGCATGGCTCTAGCATGCTCTCCCTGACTACTGCAGACAAGGATTTCTTTGCCCTACAGGAGCCATGGTGCACAGTCCAGAACTGTGGGGCACTGGAATCTCCCCAAACTTTATCCAGCAGGAGCTTCACTATACACATCTCTCCTACCACAGCTCCAAGACCCACGATTAGGGATGCAGGAAATGATTCATGCAGGAAGTTTGAAATGCAGGGTCACTCCTTCCTGCAGGGTAGGTAATATTTTTCGATAGTCTCAGTTTCATCCTTTCAGGTGCAAATAAATTTCCATAAGACAACAGAGGAGATGCCAAATGTACAAGGGACACTTGGGTAATTTAAATGAATGGCATCCCTTGGATTGGAGAGAGAGACAGTTTTAACCCAATCCTCATTTTAAAAGTAAATAAATAATAAGCTCACAACCCCTCGGTTAGGGAAGACAGGCTAGAATCAACCCATTTTCAACCACGGGAGTTAAGAGTTGTCAGCAGTGGAGCATGACCCCTGAAGTTCACTTTAGATGAATTAAGCTTGTTAAGAGAACGGATTAAACACTGAGGACCTGATTCTCATTACACCAAGGCCCCTTCACACTGCGAATCAAGTCCAAGTGTTTCCAAGTGTCTTTAGTTCCTGAGAAGGTCCATTCCAAGAGGACTTTGCCATGGTGGAATGGGCATATGCTGTCATTCCCTCCAAAGGGGTGGAAGATGCAAAGGCCTGTGAGTGTCAGGTTGACCAGATGTCCTGATTTTATAGGGACAATTCCAGTATTTGGGGCTTTGTCTTATACATGCCTATTACAACTCACCCCTGTCTTGATTTTTCACTCGTGCTGTCTGGCCACTCTAGTGGACATGGGCATTGGAGCGATGTGGCGGCGAGAGGGGGGGAGCAGTAATTCAGTGTGCAAGCTGCTGTGGTCAACAGAGACGGGGGCTAGTGCCAGGCCTTGTTATAACTGATTCTCAGGCTCTCCTAACAGCTGTGGAAGGCCCTGTTCCTTTCTGTTCTCATGAGCTGGGAAGCAGCATTGTTTATGGGATGAAAGGGAACAGAAGATGGCTTTTCTTGACTGCTGCCTTTATGCACACATACACACTGGCCCTTTGCCAGCCTTGATGGAAACTCTCTCCTCACGAGCAGAGAGAGCTGGGGGAGGGAGCGAGACAGGGAAGGAGAGGCCCACAAGCAGAAGGACCAGAGGAAGCAAAAATAAAAACTCAAACCCAAGCACAGATCAGACAGTAACAGCTCCAGTGCGCCTTGTCTCATGTCAGTAGCTTCAGATACTCTAGCAATAACTCGTTTTCAGCAGAAGGTAGGTTGGGTATGGGATGCTAGCCCTTTAAAAATGTGGGATGGAAAACCAAAGTATAAGCCAAAACGAAGCTAACAGGAATTGTAAACTAATTTGTCGGAGGCTTTGTCTGCACTGGGGCTCCATAAACTGCCATGGGGTATCAATACTAAGGGTGGTAGCGTTGCTGGAAGATATAGTGTAGACAAGTGTCAGACATTTTAAACAGGATCGCCACTAAAATGTCACCCTCGCTAACACTGGTGGATCACGGTGAGTTACTGATCTATTTTTTAACCAGAGAAGTTACAGCCAATAACCACAGAGAGTTAGCAATCTGACTTGGCAGATATAGGAAGAAAGGAGGGGTTCCTCTTGCCACCAGTGAGAAATACACCCCCAGCTATCTCCTGGCCTACCTACCAATCTGCTATGCCATCTCCTCCTCTTCAAGTCCTCAACAAGCAATCCAACCCTGACTCCCAGCTGACAATGGAATCTGTCCCCCGCGTGCCTGATCTGGTGTTGCACTCTCCCTCTCCCTGCCAGCCTCCCCAGCGATGCCAGATGAATCTCTCAGCTGGTGCCCTGTTGGTAGCTCTCTGGTTGGGTCTGCAGCAGGAATGGCACTGGTAGCTATGCCACTCGATTTCCTAAAAGAAACACGGCTTGTTAGGGTGAAATAGAGCCATTAGACCAAGTTTTCCAACTTGGGAGCCTAAAATTAGGAGGATAGAACCAAACAATGACACCAAACTAAAAGATTTTCAGAAGAGCTGAGCAAGGCAGCCAGGAATCCCCAGGAAGTCGACAGGAACTTTGGGTGTTCAGCGCTTTTGAGAATCAGGTGACCCTTATATAGGCCCATTAATATAGATGTCGGAGCCTAACGTTAGTCACCCAGGTTTGAAAAGTTTGCCCTTGTTTTGATGACCGAGTGCCCAGCTTGTCATCATGGCTTCCACACCCTCACAATGTACACTTCATGGGGGCTGCTTCACTGCTGTTACTTTAGCTGTCGTACCCGCAGCAGAGCCAATGCGTTGCAAGGGAGGAATCAGTCCCGTCTGCAGTGACTGCCACAGCACCACAACTCTCTTTTGAATCAGGTGTAGTGGGTGAGTGCGGAAGTGATGGTTCAGTGCAAAGCAGCTACATTGGCACTGTACCTAGACTTCATGGGGTCACAGCGCAGAGCCCATCAGCTGACTGAGCGCTTCATCATTTCAAGGAGGTGACTTCAATGTTATTTGGGGGCTGGGGTGGGGTGTCGTGTGACAGCTTAAAAAACAAGATCCTGTCTGCTCTGTGTGGATTTGAGATTTGCAATGAGATCTAGAGTTTGACTCTAATGATATAATAGATTTGTAGGTCAGAGGGAGGCATTAGATTTACCTTACTCCTTGTAACACAGCCCTTACTAATGAGATGTGAAGTGTGATTCTATGTATTTAGGGGGTGTCTTGCTTAAAACTGTGTCAGCCGGTGTGGTTCTTGCCTGCTCTCAACACTTAACATTGTGTTAGTTAACACTTCTTATAACCCAGTGTTATTTCCCAGTGTCTTATTTCATAAGATTAGGATTTTGCCCTAGGACATTTAGCTAAACTATTCCTGCTCTCTCCACTTCCACAACACTGCAGGATAGCTTCTCTGAGCCTGATGGCCAATATTGCTGCACTCAGGTGCGGACGGGAGACTATCGCTCCAGGATACAGGTTGCATTTGTTTAGCTTTCGGCTCTCCGCCTGAGACTTGCCACCTGCACTCAGGTGTACGCTAGCTGCAGGGCCAGAAGAGCACAATGCTCTGAAAGAACAGCATCTGCATAGTAGAATTTCCAAACTCTTGCAATGGAGTTTGTGATGCTGCTTCCATCTGTTTCCCATCTCAGGCAAGCTATCTTTGCTTGAACAGGGACAGGGCTCCACCCAGGAATTTCCAGTCAGTGCTCAGCATGGACCTGATGCAGTTCCCACTAATATTAATGGGAGCCTTTTCATTGGCTTCAGAGAGGACCTGGACTGGGCACTGTGGCCTCACTTCCACAAATGCTCATTGTTTTTATTATTTGTACTGTTGTAATGCCTAGGAGTCCTGCTCAAGGAACAGGCTCCCATGGTGCAAGACAAATACAGAACAAAAAGAATGTCCATGCCTCAAAGAAAGTACAATTCAAGCATGAGACAACATACATAGATACAGACAGCTCAGTGGAGGAGTACAAGGAAGTGATGACACAGTTCTTTGAGGGGGATCAACAAACAGGTGGACAAGGGGGATCCAGTGGATATAGTATACTTAGATTTCCAGAAAGCCTTTGACAAGGTCCCTCACCAAGGCTCTTAAGTAAAGTAAGTTATCATGGGATAAGAGGGAAGGTCCTCTCATGGACTGATAACTGGTTAAAAGACAGGAAACACAGGGTAGGAATAAATGGTAAGTTTTCTGAGTGGAGAGAGGTAACTAGTGGGGTCCCCCAAGGGTCTGTCCTGGGACCAATCTTATTCAAATTATTCATAAATGATCTAGAGAAAGGGGTAAACAGTGAGTGGCAAAATTTGCAGGTGATACCAAACTGCTTAAAATAGTTAAGACCAATGCAGATTGTGAAGAGCTTCAAAAAGATCTCACCAAACTAAGTGACTGGGCAACAAAATGGCAAACAAAATTTAATGTTGTTAAATATAAAGTAATGAACATTGGAAAAAATAATCCCAACTATGCATACAATATGATGGGCACTAATTTAGCTACAAGTACTCAAGAGAGAGATCTTGGAGTCATTGTGATAGTTCTCTGAAAACATGCCCTCGGTGTGCAGCGGCAGTGAAAAAAGCAAATAGAAAGTTAGGAATCATTTAAAAAAGGGATAGAGAATAAAACAGAAAATACCGTATTGCCTCTGTATAAAACCATGGTACGCCCACATCTTGAATACTGCATACAGATGTGGTCACCTCATCTCAAAAAAGATATATTGGCTTGGAAAAGGTTCAGAAAAGGGCAACAAAAATGATTAGGGGGTTGGAACGGGTCCCATATGAAGAGAGATTAAAAAGACCTGGACTTTTCAGCTTAGAAAAGAGGAGACTAAGGGGGGATATGATAGAGGTCTATAAAATCATGACTGGTGTGGAAAAAGTGAATAAGGAAAAGTTATTTACTTATTTCCTAGGGGTCACCAAATGAAATTAATAGGTAGCAGGTTTAAAACAAGCAAAAGGAAGTTTTTCTTCACTCTGCACATAGTCAACCTGTGGAACCCCTTGCCAGAGGATGCGATGAAGGCTAGAAACTTTAACAGGATTCAAAATAGAGCTAGATAAGTTGATGGAGGTTAGGTCCATCAATGGCTACTAGCCAGGATTGGTAGGAATGGTATCCCTAGTCTTTGTTTGTCTGGATGTAGGTGACAGGGGAGGGATCACGTGAGGATTACCTGTTGTGTTCCCTCTCTCTGGGGCATCTGGTATTGGCCACTGTCAGCAAACAAGATACTGGGTTGGATGGACCTTTGGTCTGACCCAGTATGGCTGTTCTTATGTTCTTGTGTTCTAGGATTGGTCAGCATGGCAGGCAGTGGTCTCTGCACTCCAGCAGCCTAACCATTGTTAAGGTTTTTGTAGGCTCATGGAGAAGGAGACTGTAAAGGAAGATCAGTTGGTTTTATGGCTGTTTATGAGGAATTACTTCCAAGCAGAAAGGGTAGCACTAGAGAAAGCACAAAATACACTTGATGGAAAAATTAACAAATGTGTGATGAAAGCTGGCATTGTGGGTCAGTCTGAGGTGGGAGTTGACTTTTTGATACTGAATAAGAGTTGACACATAGGGTGGGGATAAGTCATGAAGGGCCTTGAAAGTGAAGACGAATATGTTTCTCATGCATGTTACCTATGTAAGTAATCCCACTGATGTGTGGAGTAAAGCACATGCTTAATCTGACTTCTGGATTGTGATTTATTAAAGAAAATCTTTATCTCTTTATATATGAATCAATGTAATTTTATTCGTAGTGTTTTTGTCTTATTTGGGCTTCTATAACTGTTTTTTTTTTAACCCAAATTAGTGAATAGTTTGTGTATGGTTTATCTAAAAGTGCTTTTCAAGAAAATAGTGCTTAAGACAGACATAGAGATACCACTTCAGAAAGTTCCTTTCTCTTTCTTTCTTTCTTTCTTTCTTTCTTGTAGAAGTTTTATCTTTAATGTTAAATGTAAATATTATTTGTAAAAACATTATTAGAAGCTTGTAGGTTTTATTATTTAAAAATCTGAAATGAGGAGTTTAAGTTTAAAAGTGAACAACTGAAAGTCAGGTAACTAAAATGCTGTATCAATATTTAAATACAAATTGAGAGATCAATTTTAAGCCAGGACCAAAATGTTCACTCATAGGTGATTATCAGCAAGACACATTTCATTTCACCGTCCCCAAACGTCAAATCCTTTCATGTCATAACTACCCTGATTCAGCAAAGCACTTACACATGGGCTTAACTTTAAGTTTCAGTTGGAGTCATTGGCCTATTCATGTGTTTAAAATTAAGCACATGCTTAAGTACTTTGCTGAACTAGGACTCAAGTGGTGGTCTAGTTTGAGTTTGGTTGGAGGAACTTTGATTGAGCTATTTCATTGGAATATGTGATTCTGTCAAAATCAAAACCGCTTCAGAAGATCAAGTCAGATTTGCTTGAATTTAATTTAGAGGATAGAAAAGGGGGAGGGAAGTGCAGACAATGTCAAAACATCTTATTCCAACTTTTAAAAAACAACTAATATAATACCTCCTATGAAAAAGTCGAAATCAAACCAAAAGGTCAAAACAAAGAATTTTGAGTTACCTGATTTTTTTTTTTCATTTTTCTTTACAGCCAGTTTTTGATATTTTGGGATTTACTCTGATTTGGAATGAAGCTAAATTTGAATATCTCAAAATCCTTAAAGTAGAATTTCCATTCTCTGCCCAGCTCTCGTTCTAGCCTTCAAGGGTGAGGGGTTCATTCAAGACAAGGATTTCCAAACTCTGGCATTTAGATTTGAGCTGCAGCGTTCTGCTTTCCTGACTGTTAAATGTCTGACTCTTTTAAAATACCAGCAGTGTTCTCATCACTTTGTGTTAAATTAATAGATATTTGCAAGCATAACTAAGGTGTGTGGGCTTGGGCCTTTTCTTGGTTTTTGTCTGGGAATGTAGCCAGGGAAATGCTTTGGGGAATAGAGTATTCAGATCAATGGCACTGATTCAGCAAAACACTTAAGCACATAAAGTTAAACATGAGCTGAAGTCCATTCCTGTTTAGCACAGCCCTTAGGCCACCCATTCAGGAAAGCACCTAATCAGGTACTGAATGCTCTACACAGGCTTAAGTTTTATTGAAGCCAATGGGAAATCAGCATGTTCTTTAGGTTAAGCACCTATTTCCTGAATAGGGATGGACTTAAGCATGTGCTCAGATCCTTTGCTGAATCTGGGCATATGTGCATTTCCACACTAGACACATGCAGGAATGTTGCCCTCCTCTTAATATCCTGTGAGATGCTTTGCCAAGGTCATGCTGATGAGCCACGTTACCACAAGCAGTTCAAACGAGATGTGCAAATAGTGCTGGTATTTTACTAGTGCGGTGAATGACCTGCACATGTGAATGATTAAGTCAGCCCCTCAGAGTGTCCTATTGAGAGAGAAAAACACGGGAGCTTGCTTTGGGGAAGGGGTGGATAACATGCTCCTCTGTGTCTTTTGCTGAAAGGTTTCCACAGATGTGCAGTTGTTGCGATTCCATTGCCACAAAGCCACATAGAAGAGCCGTGTGGGGAGAATGGACAAGTCTTTTTTACAGTGAAACAATGCAGGAGGCGTGGTGGGCCATAATGCTGGAGGCTTTATTCTCATGGCAAAAGGTGCCCATTTTTGTGGAGCAAAACTGCAGATATCATGGAGCAACATTAAAATGCATAAACATGCATCTTAATACCCAGCATCAACCAAAAATACATTATAAGGTACAGGTTGAACCGCTCTGGTCCGGCAACATCCATGGTCCAGCATGATTTTAGTTAGCTGGATGTCTGCTTATCATTGGTGTGGCCAAATTTCCCATGGTCCTGTAAAGTTTGTTTACAGCCACCAGTCCTCGCTCTCAGTGTTCTAATTTACCCCTAAATGTCTTCTACGAGCCCAGTAAGCAGTGGAAGTGTTGGTAATGCTGCTAGACGATATTGATCTCCTGTGGTTTAGCAAATTCTCTGATTTGGCACCAGTCAGGTCACAAGGATGCCGGACTAGAGAAGTTCAGCCTGTACTGCAAATGCTCCAGCATGTACCTTGAGAAGGAAAGAAAACAATTCACTCTCTTTTTCGATTGTTGGAAATGTACTTTGAAAAAGTTTAAAAATAAAAAGGTCCAGGCTATGTAATTTATTCAGAAAATGCATCACCTTTCAAGGGTTAAACATCTAGAAACAAGATTTCTTCTAGGAGTGAAGTGGTGGGTTACTCAGAGCACTGAGTTGTGTGTTAGCAAGTGTAAAAGCCTCCACCAAATGGAGAAGGGCTTCTTTTCAGACACGTTATGCTCTGCTATTATACTGCAGAGCTCAAAATTTGGCCAAAATAGGCTCCACACTCAGGGTCCAAAGCCTACTGAATTCAGTGCAAGCCTGTCCATTGATTTCAATGGACTGTGGATCAGGTCCTAATTGAGAATCTGCTTTTGTCTGCCTTGCCACTTTAGGCTGCGTACAGTAACCCATAGTTGAGCTCTCAAAGGTACTGAGGCGCAGCCTTGGGGTGGTGCATTTTGTTCTAAATTACACTGAGGGGTCATGAACTTTGTAACACAATGGCCAAGCTTACTGCATACACCAGGGCTCCAGGTTGATAGGCTTAGCAGATAGCCAGGGCATCATGTTTCCCCTTTTTCTCCCTTTTGTTTTCCAGTTTTACCCCAAATCAATAGGGTTCTGGTCACCGATGCCAAGAATGTTCCCTGAAATGTTACGATTGATTGGATGCTGTGTTCATATGTTATTGTGTTACAGACAGATATACAGACAGACAAACTAACAAACAAAGAATTGCCTTCAAATTTAGTGGAGGGCCTTCCCAAGCTTGTCCAATAAAAAACCTTCCACCAGGATAGCTGCAACATTCCACTCCTGCCAAGTACAGAGTACGTCAGGGGTGGCCAACCCATTCCAGACGAAGAGCCACAATAGCAGTGGAGACAGCGTGAAGAGCCAGGGCAAAGTTGTTGAGGAAAAAAAAAAAAAAGGCAGCCACACTGGGGGGAAATAGGTGCTGTACATCCATCCCAGGGGCTCGCCTTTTCCCTGGGTCTTCGCGGCCCTGCCCTTTTTTTTTTAATTAATTAATTTTTTTGGCTCATCAACTTTTCCCCAGCTCTTCACGCTGTCTCCACTGCTACTGTGGCTCACAAAAAAAGCACTGGGAAGGGGTGAGAGGTGCAAGCTCTGGCAGGGAATTTGGGTGCAGGAGGAAGTAGAGAAGAGGATGCTGGCTCAGGGAGGAGGCTCCAGGCTGGCGCGTGTTGGGCTCAGGTGGAGGGTTGGGGTGCTGAGCAAGCCGCAGGCTTGTGACTGTGAGGGTGCAGGAGTTTGGGCTGGGGTGCATGAGGGGCTCAGGGCAGGGAGGCTGTGAGTATGATGGGCTCAGGACACAGATTTGCAGTGTGTGAATGGTGCAGGAGTGTTGTGGCAGAAGACTGGGTATGTGGGGATGCAGGAGTTTGGGGATGTGAGAGGCTCAGGACAGGGGATTCCAGTGTATGATAGGCTCAGGTTTGGGGTCTGGGGTGTGTGTCTGTGCAGGAGTGTTATGATGCTGTGGCCAGGTGGGGGCTTGGCCCCAATTGGGGGCTTGTTGGCCAGGATTCACTTTTAAATAAAATATTATGTCAAACACAAAATGTTTCAGCATTGTCTTTATTTGAGAGGGGCAGGGGAATCTGTTTTGAGACAGGGGTCACTGACCCACAGAAAAGTCAGTTGGGGCCATACAAGTGAGATGCAAAAAAAAACCACTCCAAAACCCCTCAAGCCTCACTAATGTGGCCCGAACTGTGCTGGTGGGGGCAGGAGACAGGGTGCTGGGGCAGGGTGCTGGTGAGTGCTGGGGCAGGGTACTTGTGCAGGGGGTCTGGCCAGGAGGAGGGGACAGAGACAGCTGGGGCCAGTACCTGGGGATCCTGGGTCTCAGGAAGTGCGCTGGCTGCTCTTCCCCTCCCCTCCCCTCCCCCAGGCACCCCCCCCACTCTAACCCAATTCCCCTCCCCTTCCCCAGAGCCAAGCACACACACCCCCAATCCAATCCCCCCTCCCCTTCCCCAGAGCTAGGCACGCCCCCCCCACCCAATCCCCCTCCCCTTCCCCACAGACAGGCACACCCCCCCCAACCCAATTCCCCCCACCCAGAGCCAGGCACTGGCCCCCCTCTATACCAATCCCCCTCCCCCCCTTAACCTAATTCTCTGCTACAGCTATGCATCTCCCTCCAGGCGCTGGAGCACGTGCGCTGAGCAGCCGGCACGCTGTGCACAACCCTCCAACCCCCCCCTCCCTTTTCCTTTCCCTTTCCTTTTCCCTTCCCCAGAGCCAGACACCTCCCCTCCCCGCTCTAACCCAATCCCCCTCCCTCACTAACCTTATGCCCAGATCCCGTAGCCGCTGCTGGCGCCGCCACCGCTGGCGCCGCCGCCGCATCCTGTGCTCAGCAGTCGGCTGCTAGGATGTGCAGGCTGGGACACTGTGTGAAACCCGGCCTGCACGTGCAGGATATGACGCAGTGCGCTGGAGGCCGTGAGCGGAACAGCACGAGCCTTGAACACGAATGCGGCTCACAGCGGCCCGGCCGTGAGAGCGGCTGACCTGAGCAATTCCACCACTGGGATACCAAGACTAAGAGGCTGTGTCGAGGCTGTGTCTGTAGTAGAATATTTTTTCTAATATTTACCACTGGTGCATTTCTATCAATGTCAGCAACAGAGACACTAGTATAGATGTGGTTCTAACTGGTTACTGGCATTGAGTGATTTTAACATCTAGCTCCAACAATCCTAGACAATGCAGCACTAAAAATACTGGTAGCTAATTCCCACCACTGTTATCGCTGTTGGGCTACACAGTGGAAAATTTGAGGTGGAAAGGAAACAGTATAGCCCAGTGTAGCAAGGGGCCAGTGGTTATTTTCATTAAATTCCTTAGCTGCCAAAAGATGCTACGCACCTGGGAGGCTTCTCAAGAAAAAATGGGATTGTCTTTAAGAGCCACAAATTTAACCAAAAGGTGCCAGCATTTCAGAAGCTGTTTGGCTTGCTATACTAGTAAATTCTGGGGTGCTGAATACCCAGCTTGTGTAAGAGTTACTTACAACAGTGGGAAGAGAACTGTTCTGAGCTTGAACAGCCTGGAGACTTTCTCAGAAGTCTCCGAGGGGTAGCCATGTTAGTCTGAAACTTTAAAACCAACGAATAGTCCCATGGCACCTTAGAGACTAACAAAAATATATAGTATCATGAGCTAAACTAAAGAAGTGGGTTTTACCCAGGAAAGCTCATGACACTATATGTTTTTGTTAGTCTCTGAGGTCATGTCTGCACTACAGAGAAGATTGAAGCCGCCACAGTCAGCCTTCTGGGGTTTGAATTAGCGGGTCAAGTGAAGACACCAGTAGTCCTGCTCCTATAAGGAGTAAGGGAATTGGAAGTGAGAGTGTGCAGTGTGGGCAATGCCAAAATTTGATTTAAGATACTTCGACTCCAGCTATGCAATTAACGTAGCTGGAGTTGTATATCTTAATTTGAATTTATCCCCTAGCATAGACCTAGCCTAAAGTGCCACAGGATTACTCAGAGACAAAGGACTCGTTCCATATGAGCACCATGGTTTTTCAGGAAAATAAGAATTTCAAGTATTTAAAACTGGAGCTATTCATGCATGCTGGTTCCAGTCCTTTTGCTAGTTCAGCAAGGTTAGGCCTCTACTCAAACTTGCATTTTATTACATGCTCTCTGTGAAGGAAATGCTCTTTAAGAAATCAAGTATGATGTTGAACGATGTTAGACTTTCTCTTTCCCTTAATAAAAGACATGTAGAAAACAGTTTCCACAGACAGCTGGCACATAGATGTACACCAAGTCTTCTGTCATTTAAGGACTAGATTTAAGTTAACATTGTATCCTCTCTCTTTTCCCACTTGTGGACAATCCCTGCTCTGGAAGATGATTTTGGATCCATATGTCCACTGTCATAGCTCCATTTGACTGCAGTTGAGCTACAACTATCTAAACACATGGAGGACCTGGTCCTGAGATGGTTTGCCATTTGAAAGATATTTTGTGACTCATGTGAACTGAATTTTGGTGATAGCCTGTGATTCTGTTTCAGACATTTTATTTCCAATGATACGCTGATTTATGTTCCCACACAAAATTCTCAGTAAACCACAATTTTATAAGTATCTTAACAATACATTTAATATGGAAATGTCTTAATCCTGCCATAAAGTACAATATTATGAGACACGTCAATGAATATGTTGTCAGAATTATGATGATTTCTTATTCATGTATCTATGTGACTGTATAGCTCTTAGATGAAATGTGTGAAAGAAGTGATTTCTTAAGTTTGTGAAGCAGATTTGCTTGAAGATTTTCTGTGTTTTTAATAACAAATAGTTTGGTAGCACTTCAAAGACTAACAGAATATGTAGATGGTATCATGAGCTTTTGTGGACACGGCCCACTTCTTCAGATGACTGGAGTGTTGGAGGTCCAGAACCAAAATAAATAATAAAACCAGCACTCCGGTCATCTGAAGAAGTGGGTGTTTAAGTTTTTCCTGTTACAGACTAACTGGGCTACCCCTCTGAAGCTTGTGTTTTTAATGTTTCCTTTAAATAGGAATTGACTTCACTCCATGTTAGCACAATTTGTTATGGTGGAAAGTCTCCTCTCCTGTTTGTTTGGGATTGTAAATGTTCATGCAACGGACACAGTTTAAAGGAAGCTGATGGCAGATTTTCATTATGTAAATACTGTCACATGTGAATGTTTATTACTTATGGAAGAACTGGCAAGAGGAATGCATATTTAAATACTAAGCATATTTCTTACCAGCCAAGATGTAGATCAAGTGTAATATTATAAAAGCGCTTTTTGGGTCTCCTGTAGTGAAAAGAAGATGATAGGGGAATTTCCTTTTAGGTCTAGTCCACTCATAGTTCCTATGTTCATGGTAGCCTCAAAATCATCTTCATTATCAGCTCCAGATAAAGAACACAGTGCCGAAATAGTTTCACCATGGTTTCTTCCTATTAAAATGCATAGTTGTGTTAGGAAATGGATCTGCAAATTGGATAGACTGGTATGTCATCTTGTGATGTAATCGGATTCAGGAGAGAGAGAGAGAGAGAGAGTTTGCAAACCTTCTTCAGGCAACAGTCCTGGTGATTGATTTACAGAGCTCATTCCTAGCACCTTTTGTGCAGCAGTTTGAACAGTAGTCTGGGTCTCTATGGGTCCTGAGCCCCACAGGGGAGATATTCTA
The DNA here is from genome assembly GCA_032595735.1 of Pelochelys cantorii. Classification (NCBI taxonomy): domain Eukaryota; kingdom Metazoa; phylum Chordata; order Testudines; family Trionychidae; genus Pelochelys; species Pelochelys cantorii. Next base: position 245,323,187 of record CM064326.1, read on the forward strand.
TGACCTTGGCTCTACCAGCCTACAGCTCTTCCTCTTTCTCTCTCCCTGCTTGGCACTGCATTCTTGTGCCTTTGTAGCTGCTGAGCTACTGAGGTAATTAGGATGGGGGGAGTTATCAGCTATCTTCAGTCTACCAATCTGACAGAGTTCCTGTATTCAGGTGTATAGGGTCACTGGTTGAACTCACAGTGATCAGAGTGCTGGATCAGGATCTGTTGCCCAGCACTGTGCCACTGAGGGTTTGTTTCTCTGGGAGTTCCTATCAGCATGTGGGAAACGACGGCATGGGTGTCAATGTCTGACTGGGCAAGAGGGACATTAAAACCGGAAGGTTGCAGGGCTAACTCCATTGAAATCCTGGGAGAAGTGAGGCAATGGTGATTCAGAGGATGATGCCAGGAGTAATCAGTGTGTCTGGTAGCTTTGGAGCCCCTACGAAGAACTTGACTACAGGAGGGCCCTGTTTATCTTGGCTACAGTGCTGGTGAAATGCATCCATCCTGTGTTAGCTTCAGTGTCACATATGCCTCCCCTATTCACAGTAAAATATCTTTGGGCCTGATTCAGAACATCACTTAAGCATAGGGGATGAAAGATGACCTTGTGGGTAGGACATTGGAATACAAGATACATGTTTGCTTCCTCAAGACTGAATGGTTATATACATATGTAAATATACTGTAGCTCCTCCATAAGATACGGCCTTGATGCAGGAATTACCAGGTAAAATTCTATGGTTTAAATTATGAAAGGGGTCGGACTAGAAGATGATCATAATGGTCTGTTCTGACTTTAAAATCTATTAATCTATTCGCTGGGGGCAAAATGTGTTTGTCAAATGGCTTGGTATAAATAAAAGTAAAGGCAAAAATGTAAGTCAGTACTTTACCGTGTACATTTTGAAATTCAGCACATCTCCCTGATGGGAGAAATGATCAGTATCTACATACTTGGTAAGTCTCAAGTTGCAAAGTTTTCAGCAATGAAGGACTCAAAGAAACATTTCAATAAAAAAGCAAAAGAGATTTCCAAATGAGTCACTTAAAATGCTTCTAGCTTTTAATCTATTTCATGGAATCACTTAAAAACATTCACAGAAATTAAATCTGTGCCCTCTTACTAAATGACGTGAGTTTGGAAAGGAAATATTTTTCTTTGCTACTAAATCAATGGAATAAGTCACCACTTTAACACTATTTTGCAATGCAGCCTTAATTATGGAGTCATGAACAATGGCTCCATAACAATTAGTGCTGAATTTGTGAGATTTGTCAAGTGCTTTGGAGTCAGCTGGGATATAAATATGAAGAACACCATTATTTTGTATCTATTCTTCAATCTGCTTTCATCTTGGCAGCCTTTCAGTTGCTTGCTTGCCAGTTAATGTGAGAAAGTTAGAAAACAAAGAAATAAACTCTCTTGACTATAGTAACCTTTCCCATTTAAACACACACACAAACACAGATATATATCTCCATGTCTCTCTTCATAAAAGTCTTTCAAGAGTGGGAGAATATGTGTTTTCAGGTAATTATCACCCCAAACCTTGATGAATATGTGACTATAGAGACACATATTGGAATGTGCATTGGAATCTAGATTGCACAGGAATTTGAATCAACTTGACTGATTTGATGTTTTACTTAAGTCCTATTTTCATAGGTGACTTAGGCACTTAGAAGCCTAAGTCACATAGAAGCCTAAGTTTTGTTGAGAGTCAAAGAAACAGATTTTTATAGGTATCTAGGCACTTACAGATGCAGATAGGTATTAAGTGGAATGTTCAAATGTGCCCAGGTGTCTACATCCCTAAAGCCCTGCAAATCCGCACATATCTATTTTATATCCGTGGATATCCACATCTGTGGATGTGAATACTTGCAGCTCATTTTGCTGATACGGAAACAGATACAAGTTTTGTGTCTACTCAGGGCTCTATACTATACATCCCCATGAACTCATTGGGAAATCGATGCCTGTGAACTTTGGCACATATGAGCGACTCAGCAGTAACCCCTGAAGCATTTTAAAATATGTCTCTAAATCACTTTTGAAAATGGGACTTAGTAGCTTAAGACTTTTAGTTGCTTCTGAAAATTTTACCCTTGAGATTATTTTATTTTATTTTTGCCTTCAAAAGTCTTTTAGCCGGGCAAAAGAATATAAGGCATTGTCCTCTCGTATTTCAACCATCCACTGACTAAACACTATGAGAAGATCAGCTCTTTCATTCCTTTGGCCCTATAAATTGCTGTGTGGTTCTGAGGTTATAAAAAAGTCAGTGAAAAATGTAAACACAAACACAAGCAACACAAATTCTACACCTCCTACACATGCAAGTGCACACTTCACTGCAGGCAGAGAAAAGAAATTAAAAGCACTTTGCCTAATTTGTTCTTTGCTCAGATTGCCAAAGATCAGATTAGTGAAGGGTTCTGCTGAAATTTAGAGGCATCTGAATAGTTGGGTGTCAGATCCCGGAATCTTTGATTGTTTTGTTTCTAGCAGTGATAGCAACTGCAGGTGATAGGATCTGTATTTCCACAGGCCACGGCCTTCCTGACACTAGGGTGTATGTTTTGTGTGTGCACCTATGTGTAAAGAGAGGGAAGCAGGGAGAGGAAAGACTTTTTTCCCCCAAAATGTTCTACTTAGAGATTCTTTTCTTTCTTTCTTCCTTTCTTTTATTGGCCATCAGTGCAATGACCCACTTAACTACATCATCCCAGCTTGCTCCCTCCCCCACACTTCCTTTACCCTTGCAGTGCACAGGCTCTCATATTTCCTCCCTTGTGTAGGGCGGATGGCGGCTCTTTGAGCTACATTCCTTCTATTACAAAAGAAGGGGGAAAATTGCTCTCCACGCAGGCAGACAGTCGACTGTTTCCTGGCAGCTCCAGTGCAATATCCTTTTTCTATTGTCTTGACAAACAAACACAAACAGTCTCTTTCTCCCTTTCAGAATAAATAAATCTAAATCCTTTCTGCAAAACAATCTATTTGGGCTTCTCCTGAACAAGGGGGATGGGTGAGGGTGACCCTCTGGTGATTGATATCCTGGTTGGTTATCTCCTGGTGCCGGTCTCCTTTTAAAAAAGTTGCACTAGGGGGTGCACCGCATATTGTTCCCGGCTCTGGGCAACAGCGTCTTTCTTAATTCTGCCACAAGGATGTGTGACAGCTGACACTTTGGGGCCTGAACCAGAGATCTCCGGAGCTAAAATGGGCTGCTATGGCTTTAGCTAAAGAGATAAGCTTCTATAGTGTGTGACTGTCAAGGCTCCTGTCCTCTGAGAATTGGCACAGAGAGGTATCTGTAACACCGTCTCATTAATGGGTTACAGATGGGTCCAGATTCCAGGATGATGAACACCTCAGAAGGGTGTTTATTAAATGTTGATAGGAAGGGCAGGGGGGGCTGACCGAACTGCAGGGACCTGGTCCCCTGGGCAAGGTGGGGGAAGGGGTGGCAGCTCTGCCCTCCTGGAAGGGGCAGGGCCTCAGGTAGAAGGGGCATGGCTGGAGTCTAGCACCCCCCGCCAGCCCTTGAGCACTGCCTGGACTGTGCCCCCAGGGCTCCGGTGGCAATTTAAATGTCCCTGGGCTCTGTCTACCACTGCTGTTGCAGAAGCGGCAGTGGAGACAGCTAGGAGCTCTGGGCCCTTTTGAATTGCTGGCCCTCAGGGCAGTTGCTTTCTTTGCCCCACCCTGTGAGGTGGGTTTGAGGAAGGGAAATGACTCAGTGCAGCATAAAGGTGGCAGCAGGAGTTTAGATCAAGTTAAAGGTATCTTCACTTTTCCAACACTTGTTCCCTGGTGCTAATTTGTTTTTATCACTTTGGAGAGCAGTTGGCATCCTCCACATTTTTGTTTCTTTATTTCCCTTCTTTACCGAGGACAGTCTGGCCTCCTAGCCAGGGAGTTCATCAGCAAGCCTGACTTAGCCAAAAGGTGTTGTGCCGCCTGCAACTGGGGGTACCATTGAGCCTCCCTGGCCCACCAACCTAGGCTCCCTTTACACTGTATTACTGTAACCAGCTCCCACCAGGCTGTGGTCTGCACTTTCCCCAGCACCCAGACAGGTAGGGACACACACAGCTGCAGTTACATGCAGATGCTGTGATCCGCTCTGCATGGAAAAGCTCCAGCTAGGGAACTTCCCAGCTATTTAGGCATGTAACCTCTCCTCTCCCCTGCAGTGGAAACCCATGCTTGTATCATCTTGTGCTGCACAGGGAACTGCACAGCATAAGCTCCTGACATTTCATCCCCCTCCCTTAATGGGGAGTGGAATACCCAACTGCTTTCTGCCCTGATTAATGACTCCTACTCGTTGGTTTTAGATAAAGCAAATGCAAGTGTATTAACTACAAAAGGTAGATTTTAAGTGATTATTAGGGATGGCAAACAAATCAAAGCAAGTTACCGAGCAAATAAAACACGCAAACTAAGCTTAATATGTTCTACAGAAAAGCTATGAATAGCAAATTCTCACCCTAAGTGATGACATAAGCGGGCTGAAAATTCTTAAGGGGCAAGCTGCACTTGCTTACTGCTTGGAATCCCCAGGTGTTCCACTCACAGGCTAATAATCCCTTTTGCCTGGGTCCAGCACTTCCCCAGTTGAATCTTTGTTCCTCAGGTGTTTCTAGGGGTCTCTCTGGGTGAGGTGTCAGTGAAGAACCAAGACGATGGCACTCCCCTTCTTATATAGCTTTAGCATAGGGTGGGAATCTTTTGTTTCAAAGCTTGGTTCGCATGCCAGTCAGTGGGAAAATGCTGACATCCCAAAGTGGAGTCTAGCACCAGGTTACATGGTCCCATATTCCTGTAGTGTTACAGCTTCCCTGACTCCGAAGCTGTCTGCAGTCCTCCGAAAGACTCCCACTTCTCCCTCTCCTAAGGCCTATTGTTTTCTTTAATGCCTCTTCCCAACTCAGCTTTTCAGGATGAAAATATCTTGTCTAGTGGGCATTGCCCAGGTATAAACATATTTGTAGTGTATGTACACAGTCAATAGTCCTAATTTCAGGTACAAAAATGATACATGCGTACAAATAGGATAACCATGTTCAGTAAGCCAGAACCTTTCCAATGGCACCTCATATGACATATCTTGCATGAAATACATTATGATTATGTCATAATCATATCATAATAATATCACTTTGAAGACTATGGGGTGCAGTGTCACGGGGTCACTAAAGGTTCCCTCTATACTGGAATCAGGCTCAAGTCAAGCCACAGTGCTCTGGGACACTGTTCTAGCTCCGGTCCTATCACTTATGAGTTATGGTTCTAGATTCAAGACCCAGAGGTACCTTCCAGCACTTCTTTTTTTTTTTTTTTTTTTTTTTTAAGGACTCACATGTTGCCTGGAATAATATAGTATTACCTAATCCATGTCCAAAACAGACTCAGGTGTGGTTCATGGGCTGACCCTCATCTTACAAACTGAGTTTACCATCACTTATTGAAAAACTAGCCCCTCTACCTCACCCAGGATGACCTAACTGTCTCTTACAGCTACTCCCCTCGTAAATTATGCAGACCATGACAAAACTTCGCAGTCCTGCTTTTCAAAGATGTGATTAAGCATTCCTAACTCCAGCTGCAGTCAATGGGAAAGTCAAAACAAACATCACGGCACTAAAACCCCTATAACTTCTCATGCTAGCAGCTCCTAAACATGCCTCCTGTTTGACAGAAAGAAAACCATTTCTGGAAATGTAAAACCATTTTATTGGTCTTATTTCTCATATTTCCAGCTGAAAGGTCAGGCTCGCTTAGTAACATGACTCAACGCATCAGGACTTTGAGGAACAGAGAAATACATTTTAGAAATATTACAGTTTACTTAAGGCCTTATTTAAGCAATGCACCTAAGCACTTAAGATCCAATGAAGTCAACTGGCTTAAGAATGTGACTAACGCTAAGGATGTTCTTATGTGCTTTGCTGAATTGAAGCCTAAAGTAGTTTTGCCATCAGGAATGGCCCGAGGAGGGCTGTGGCAGCTGGTGCCCCAGGCGAAATGCGCAATCGGCAACCCCGCCTGCGCGGCCGTCAATGCACCCCGTGACGTCATCATCGGGTGTCCCTGGTGCCCCATTGAAGGTGGTGCCCTAGGCGATGGCCGAGTCGGCCTATAGTCACGGGCCGCCCTTGTTTGTCATATAAAGTCATGTTGTGATTTGAAGTTGGGAGTTGTCTGTGTGTAGCATAATCTATAGCTTATGTATTAAGTATAGTGATTACTTAAGAATTCCCAGTTATTACTTTGAGGCCTGACAGGTCTCAAGATCATGCCCAGTATTATTAAAATTACTATCTAGTTGGGAATCCTGATGTGCACAGTTGTAACACTCAATTCTTCTATATTTACAAGTAGTGTATTAATCCATTTAGCAAAGTCACAGACTCCCTAACTCAGGGTATGTCTAGACTGCATCCCTCTGTCGGCAGAGGGATGCAGATTAGGCAGGTCAACATTGCAAATGAAGCGGGGATTTAAATATCCCGCACCTAATTTGCATTAAAATGGCTGCCATTTTTGCCGACTCAGCACTTTGTCAGCAAAAAGCGGCAGTCTAGAGGGGGATCTGTCGAGAAAGAAAGCCTTTTCTGACAGATCATGTAAACCTCCTTGTAGGAGACATAAGGGATCTGTCGAAAAAGGCTTTCTTTCTCGACAGATCCCCCTCTAGACTGCCGCTTTTTGCTGACAAAGTGCTGAGTCGGCAAAAATGGCAGCCATTTTAATGCAAATTAGGTGCGGGATATTTAAATCCCCGCTTCATTTGCAATGTCGACCTGCCTAATCTGCATCCCTCTGCTGAGAGGGATGCAGTTTAGACATACCCTCAGTGAGGTAGATAGAGAGATGACAGAATGCATATTTGAACATCCATATATGCACAACATCCCTGTCAGGACAACCTGAGATGTTACCCATTGTCTTCCTCATCACCATCACCTTCCTCCTCGATGCCAGTGGCCATCATTCGGGCACCTCCCAAGAGCTACATCTCTCTCTCTCCCACTCCCCCCAGGCTAGGGTGCAACTTTTACATGTTGAGTTGATGCCATTATATCTAATGCATATTCAGTAGCAGTTTCCCCCCTCTTCCTTATTTGTATTTCCTCATTCTACTAATGATGAGCTGTCTTCTTTTATAGATTAGAATATTAATTATTTCAACTTACTATCACATATGCCAATGTGTTGCCATGACACTCTGGTGGTTAGATGTATTATCCAAAACTTTCCAAAAGCTGGTGTTAGTTCATGTTTTTGTGGGTGGCTGATGTCATTATGGACAAAATTCCCCATTACACTCTATTTCCAGTTCAGGGGTTACTGCTGAGTCGTTCATCTGTGCCAAAGTTCATAGGCATCAAACTTCATAATAACTGCTGAAGCCAATGCTTCATTGGATACAGGCCTGTAGGTTACTACCCAATACAATAAAGACAGAATGTAATGAAGGCAAGGTAGTGAATACAGGCCATTCTCGCTGTCAGTCCAAGATATGTTCCAAAAAACTCACTGATAGTGAAACAAAGCAGGGAATTTTTTTCCCCGCAGCTGACTTCCATTTGCACAATTTTTTTTTGCCGTGCAACTTAAGAGTGGGGAATGGGAGGACTTATAACGCATCAGTTCCTATGAGTGTCAATGACTTTAGTGTGGAACGGATGTATACCGGGGTGACTTATAGCAGGGACACGCTGTATAATAAAGGCAAGCTAGCCTCATGGGCTACAGCGCTAGAGGCGAACAAAACCTTTATGCCAATGGAAAAAGACCTTGCAGGATCTCTAATGATAATCCAGTTTCTAGCCCGGATGCTTCAAATGGAGCATATCCATGTGACACTTCAGGGACACCTGTTGCATAAATTCACTCATTTTTTATGTGTGAGACTTGGAATTAGAAATCCACAGTTAAGATCCTGCTGCAGTGTAATAATGGGAGTTCTGCTGTGGGTTTCTTGGATCGACTTGGTCAGCAAAAGCCAGGAGTGCTACGCCGCTGGCACATTCAGATGCTGAAAGGAGATGAATGCTTTGCATTGCTCTCAAGTAAATGCATTGCACCTAAGCTTAGAAAAGTACTGTAGGTTTCTACAGCTTACAGGTATGAGGGGTTACCACAGCATCAGGCCTGCTAGGCTGAATGGGTGAGGGAAGGAAATGAAGGCGGCTCAGAGAAGTCCCTTCTGTGTAGTTCTGAGGATCAGTTATTGCTGACGATGGGCCTGATCAAAGCCCATTGTGATCAATGAAACTCTTACCTTATAATTCAATAAGCTTTGGATCAGGCCATAAATATCCTGCGATTGAGGAAAAAAACATTTCTCCCCTGGTATATCTTTGTGACCGAGATTATTAACTGTGCTTTGCACCATAGCAGGGCAGCATTGGCCCCTGGAGTCAACATTTCTTACCCACTGAGAGCTCCTGCCCCAAAATGTTCTTCCTCCTCCTTCTTCTCTCCAGGTTCTGCTAAGGGAGTGCGTATATCCCTACCCTAGAGAATTCCTCTCTGTTTCTCTGTGATTTGACACAATCTAGGTTGAGCTGCTGTTTGAGATCCCAAAGGAAATGAATTCTCCGACCTATACATACATAACAAGGAGACTCATTTGGCCATTGAGAACCTGCACGCAGGCCCGGCAGAGAGCTTTGTGTGTGAGATTTCTTTTTCCCCTACAGGGAAATAGCCTCTAAATAGAGTTCAGGGTGGAGTGGAAGGGGTTTGAATTCAAGTTCCTAACTGTCGGCTCAGCCCTGCTCCCCATCTTCCTGTTAGTATTTTGTCTTCTTGGCATCCTTCCTCTTCTTTATATATTGTTGTCTGCTGGGCGTTGCCTTTCGTATGTTGTATTTGCACTGGAAAGCACTCTGAAGTTTGAAAGCCCTATATAATAAATGCTGTCTATTGCTGTTGAGTCTCATGGTCCTGAATAAGAAAGTGATGTGGTTCAGGTGTCTTCAAAGGAAATGAATTTGAAGGGCAGATGGAACCTTTTTTGTGGGCATCTTAGATGAGAAGCTGGGGATGGTCTCTCCTATATTCTTTAGGTCTTTCCCCTCTTTGAACAAGACTTTCTACAAACTGGTGTCATTCCAATGATGTGAGATAGTATTTATTATTTGTATGACCATAGTGCCCAAGAGCCCAGTCCTGGACCACGATCCCATTTCGCTAAGTGCTGTACAAAATCCAGAACACAAAGAACAGTCTCTGCCCCCCAAAACTGGTAATCTGAGATATTGCCTCTGGCATGAGTGTGGCTGGCACTCCGTTCAAGGTTACAAATGGCTACGGTTCCTTATACAGTGAACATCTCTAAAACCACAAAGCCGTATATGGGAGGTGCTTTCTTTATCGCACCATAAGAAGTGTAGCAAAGAGGGAGTCCTGAAAGGGTTACTGTGGTTACTTGGTCATGTTTGTGAATAGAAACATTGTGACTTCATTAGATACAGTGATTAAACTGTTTAACGTTTGGTTCTTCCATGGCTTGCCTAATTAGAACCGTTCTGCAGCTTAGCTTTCGGGAACGTGTTTAGAAAGCTGCAGCAAGTGAATACCTACTCTGATTGCAGACTGGGTTAATTAACACCAGGTCTTCTCTATAATTAACGCCTTTCTCCATAATAAGTTTTGCTCATTTTCCTCTGAAACATTTCTCTTTGCTTTAGGGATAAGAGAGTTGTTTAGTCTCCATGACAACTCAGTCCAGGCCTCCTTAATGCAGTCTACCAGTAATGTAGACAACACTTGTGGTGTTTTGGGATGTAAAGTTATTCAGTGGAATTGGGTGAAACTATTGCATGTCGGCAACTGAACAGGTGGTGATGGCTTTTAGCCTTGTGATCTGAATTGGAATCAAGGTCCAAAAGCAATTCTCCTACCGATCCTACTACCTTTGTCTTGCAAAAGGGAACCTTGCCATGGCTGGTCAGTATGGGATGGCAAGGAAAGAGAATGTGTAGTAAGCCAGTTTTTCTCTCCAGTCCTTAGCTTATCATCCCCACCAATGAGCTCCCAGCACATACATACGTCTCTCAGTGGTTCATTGTCAGTATTGCTTGCTGCTGGCTCGAAAGGAGGTGAGGCTGGGGAAAAGCCCATGCCAACTAAGATAATTGTTACTTATTTCTATATACTGTGTGGCTAGATTTTCAAAAGCTGCCAGTGAAACTGGGGGACCTTTTTGGGAGAGCCTGATTCTTGACTGCTTCAAGGGCTCTAATTTTTCAGGGGCCGAGTACTCAGCACTTTGTGAAAATTACACATACCGCCTTGCCCCATTAAGATATTTCAAGTCAGGCACTTGAAATAACTAGTCCTTTTCGAAATGCTAAGCCCTGGTTTCCCCAGCATCCATAAAGAGAAGCATGTGCTTTATTTTACTACTGTATTTTGAGTGGGAGGTTGGGGAGAAAGGAAAACTTAAAATTAGAAGAAAACCAAACAGCTACTGCTGGTGACAGATGATTACAGCTCATTTCCAGGCCGTTTCCTGCATGCCAATGATAGATCAGTAAACAAACGCCTCGTCGCAAACACAAAGCAGGCAGGAACTCTGGAAGAGAGAGGTCAGGGTGGGTCTCACTCTGCCTGGCAGCAGGAAGTCCCTATCACATGACCCTGGGAATCGTAAGGCCATGTGCGTGTGGGAGATATGTGGAAAGCCTTCTCTTCTGAGACTTTGCTTCCTTCCCACAGTCCAGTCAACAGGTTTGAGAGCATCTTCCCCCTTCTATCTTCCCCTTCTCCTGCTGGTATTTCTTTCCCTGATTCATTATGAAATGGTATCAGATGGCTGTGTTGTCCCCCCAAACAATGGCAAGGATTCCTGAGTGCATATCTTGCCTCCCCTTTTGTCAATTTATGGGCCATGATAGCCTGGTGTCTCAGTTCACAGAGGAATAGAATGCCCCTGTGCCCTGTCCTCCATAGTCTTACATGTGACATAATCTCCTTTGGGGTTTGTTTTATAAAGAAAGTAATCCTCATGCTGCTGGTGAAGTGGGACAAGTTGTCAACGTGTTTGTTCTTCCTCAGACTTCCCATAAATGCAATTGTCATCCACGTAACTCCCTGTAGGTCTAATGAAGTTTTGCTCGTTTTCCTCTGGAACATTTCTGGGGTGTTGGTGGTGCTGGCTGTAAGGTGATGTAAGTGATATTTTTCATTTCAAACCACGCCAGCCAGTCACGGCCAGCAGAGGCAGGAACTTGCCAAAATCCACTTGCTGTATCTAATAAGAACAAGACCACTGCAGTTGTCAGACCGAGTATATCTTCCATGGTGGAAATAATTAATATAACTTTCTCTTCTTACTGTGAGCCTCGTTAGGTCTCTGCCAAGGGTGAAAGTAAGCCAGGGTACCCTGCTGTGGTGCTCCGGTAAGACACTGGCTGGCTCTGGTTGGGGCTCTGGATGCTTCCAGAACTTTGGGCTGCGTGGCCACAGCGCGCCCATGCTCCAGCTCCGTTGCCTGAGCAGCTGGGCAGTGCAGTCCCTGCCCCTATGGACAACTCATGGGATCTGGCAGCTGGACAAGTGCAGTCCCTGCCATACCACCCAATCAGGCTCTATGGTTGGGTACCACCCGAAAACACTGCGGCCTAGCACTCGTAGGGTTGCCAGGTGTCTGGTATTGACCCGGACAATCCGGTATTTTTGCCTACTGTCTGGTCAAAAAAAAAAAATCAGAAAATACCGGACACCTACGATGTCCGGTATTTTCTGATTTTTTTTTTTCCCTGCCAGGAGGCAAAAATACCAGACACCTGGCAACCCTACGACACACTCAGCAACCGGGCCCAGTGCGGGAGTTACAGGGCTCTTTACCATATAACCCAAAATGTGTGGTGCTCCCCCCGGACTCCCGAGGGGGATTGATGGTGCTGCATGGTGGAGACATCAGCCTGTGAGGGCTACAAGATCTGACTTTGGCTCACAAAGACCACAAGGTACACCCTACCATATGAGCCCAATACCCATCTCCAAAATCCCAGGCCTTTCACCTCTGGGAACCTTTCATTTTATTCTCTTTATCACACTAGAAACTGGCCACGTGTTTCGGCAAGTAAGCAGCACCATCCCAGTACCTCAGTTAGATGCAAAGCACCTTGCAGGTGCTTTGAGGAAGGAAAACAACTCCCTGGTCCTCTGGCAATTGGCCCGTGGGAGTAAAAAATCCTTCCTGACCCCTGCACAGGCTAAACCTACAACATCTGTCAGGCCAGATGTTGCTTGTTCAGCTGGGCAGGGTGAGCTGCTGGAATGGAGCCAAAAGCGGCTCCATATGGCCCCTATACTGGGCTAAATCCTGGGAGCTGGGGAATACTGGCCAATCAGCAGCTCTTCCCCCGAGCTGGCCAGTGGCTGCCAGCGACTCCCATGGGAAGAGCTACCTGTTGTCCCTTGGCAAATGTCTCTGTCCCTTGCTACTGGGAATGTCCCCCTTTTACTGTCAGCCCCAGAGGTGCTGCATGGGGGCAGGGGGCGGGGTAAGGGGGCATGTGGTATCCCAAACACCATAGGTGGGAGGGGCAAGGGGCCAAAGCCTCTGGGTGGCCCAGGGAACTAGTGGGGAGCCTGGCACCCACAGCACAGGTCAGCCCCCCCACTCACCAGCAGCAGTGTCAGGGGGTGGTGGTGGTGGTGAGTCAGAGCAGGGTGGCTCCTCTTCCCTGGCTGCCAATTGCATCACTCAGGGGAGAGGAGGGACCGCCCCTTCACACTCACTGGCGGGAAGCGCAGCAATGCAGCCGGTAGCTGAGGGAGTGGAGTGGACTGCAGCCACATCACTGTGCTTCCCTGGTCCCCATTTCTGTTGGTGAGTGTGGGGGAGCACTGGGGGGGAAGACGCGTGACGGGAGGTGGAGCAAGGGCAGGGGAGAAGTAGGGCGAGGGTGGAGCAGGGGCAGGTCTTGGAGCAGAGACGGGGGGCTTGTCCCTGTCCTCTCCTGGGCTAGCGATGGCACGGAGAGGAGTCACACAGGGGGAGATGGTCACCTGGCTGGTGCCCCTTATGTCCATATGTCCTTCCTCACCAGTCACCCCTGGGTGATCCCATCAATTTCCCCCACCCCTGTTGTGGGTGAGTGGCATCTCTCTGCTGATTTTCCACAGGGGACCCTGCTGGCAAAATGTCTGGTTTTTGGATGGGGGATTGCATGGGCCAGGAAAGGGAGTGGAGCTCCCCACCCCCTCAAATCAGAACTTGCTGGAAGACAAACTGCAGAATGATAACTGAATTAAGTGAATATATACCCCACAGCCCGGCCTCTGTTATTTATATTGTGGTAGCTCCTCAGAGTCCCTGTGGTAGACTAATTGTACTAGGTGCTATACAAACAAACATGGAACAAAGAGATGGTCCCTACGCCAACCAGCTTACAATCTAAGTGCAGTTACAGCTTTGCAGAAATCTACTCTCCCACTTGCCAGAGCAAGTCGTTCTGTGGACAGAGGAATGAATGATCTATAATTTTTCATTAGCCTTAAACATAACAGCTAATGAGTGGGTGAATAGATTTTGTTCCTTGAGCTGGTCAGTTTTCCTGATAATTTTGCAAAGTTGCTCTGTCATTAGAAATGAATTGGGTGTTGTTCCAGCAGGCAGCTAACCAAGGAGAGAAGCAGAGGGGCTTATTGTTTTGGGAAAAAGAGGACGTGGTTTGTAATAAACTACTACTCTGTATTCACTGAGATGCTCCAGAGTTCACTCGGTCTTACAGAACACATTGCCTGGGAAAGAAAACTCAGAAAGGAACCAAGACTGAACTCTCTGTCTCTCTCTCTCTCTCTGCGTGTCTCTCTCTGGATATGTCTATACTACAGAGTTTTTTCAGAAAAACGGCTTTTTTTTCCAAAAAAAACTTAAATTACGTCCACACTGCAATTGCGTTCTTTCAAAAAAAAAATCGAAAGAACAGAGGGTTTTTTCCAACATTGGTAAACCTCTTTCTATGATGAAGAAGCCTTTTTCCAAAAGAACTCTTTCAGAAAAAGGTATGTGTGGATGGGGAAGAGGGAGTTCTTTCACAAGAAGAGGAAAGAGGAAAAAGCACAAGTGCCCTGGTGGCCATTCTGCCCATAGTAATCACAGCTTACATGCGAGATAGCATCCATGCAGTGTGGACGCCATTTCTGGAAAAGGAGATCGTTTTTTCGATGTGCTTTTGCAGTGTGGACACTCTCTTTCGGAAGAAGTTTTTTCGGAAGATCTCTTCCAGAAAAGCTTCTTCCGAAAAAAGCCTGCAGTCTAGACAGAGCCTCTTTGTCTCTGTCTCTCTCTCATTTTTGTGCCAAAGGGCTAGGAACTGCCCTTCACTGATGCAGTTGGTCTTGCTGGCAAACTCCAACCATCACAGGGGAGCATTAGATAGACCAGCCAAGTGGATAGACTCCAAAGGCTTTCAGGGTTTTAAAGTATTGTGTAGGAGACAATGAACTCCTTCCTGTCATTGAAATGCTTTTCAGAGGCTACAGATAATGCCCTCCTGAAAAGTCCTGACACTGCTTTCTGGGGTGGTTGGACTCTTAAAGAGCCAAAGTTGGATTTCAGGACAAAATAAAAAGGAGAAAATCTGTTGCATTGCCTGTGTTGCAAAGGTGCTCTGAGAGAACTGACTGACACCCTTGCCCCACAAAGAACAGAAATCACCATGTAAAGAATAGTAAGCAGTGACCAAAACAACTTCTGCAGTCTGAAGACCTTAGGCTAGGGATGCATTTCATCCCCAGCTCCCTCAGTTTCAGTGCATATACCCCTGGGACGAATTTCCTCCCTTAAATCCGCAAGGGTGACCAGTAACACTCTATAAGGACCCACTAGAGTGAGAATACATCAAGTGATTGGGAACCTTAGCACAGAGTGGCTATGGGGCCTACAGTAGTTTAATCAATAAACCCGGGGCTCAGTTGGGTACCAGTCCAATATATAGTGAAGCAAGGCTTCATAAACCATAGGGCTTATGTTAATCTCTTGATCAGAGAGATTATTTTTAAAGCCATTTTAACTGACTCCTGAGAGAAGACAGAGACGTAAGTGTTTATAAAAATATTGGTTTGCTTTTACATAGTGCATTGTCTGTTCAAATCACTGCACAGCCATTGTCTAGTTATAATAATAACAGTATCTTTGGGACCAATTGAGACAGGAGCCCCACCCAGAGTCATAGATAGGCCATATCCCGACGATTACTTAATTCTCACAGCGTTCATGCGAAGTAGGTGGATAAAAATGATCATCACCATTTTGCAGAAGGGGAAACTGAGGCAGGAATCTGCAGTGACTTGCTGCTATTATCCTACTGGATTTCCAGGGGTAGGTTTTGCATGGGTGCTTGGAGAGAAGAGTGGCAGGGGAGGTTTGTCTTGTTGGAACAGACAGTGTTACACCTCACAGTCCAAGGAACTACATCTTATTCCCCCTCAAGGGGCCAGCCAAAGGTACCCACACTCAGGCTTTTCCAGCTCCTCAGTGGTTACCTTTTTGGATGGAGCCCTATCTGCCTGTCCCTTCTGACTGAGCTATTTCTTTGCCATCACTGATATTCCCAGCCGAGACAAGCTGCCTGCTTTCTCTTTGGAGATGGTTAACAGTATGATTGTCCATGGTTACAGATACCACACAAATCTTCTTGTGCAAGCCTATGTTATTATTAGGGTAAAAGCACTGTCAAAAAAACCATGTTAAAAACAATAGGCCCTACCTGTGTGTCAATAAGCTTACCAGATATTATCCTAATAAAGGCTTTGACAGGAGCAGTACTTCAACATGCCATCCAAGGAATTTCATTTGTGGGCACAAGTTCATCACAACTTCAGCTTGGAAAAACTATCTAGTCTTATGGTACTTCCGTAGGCCTTCTCTTTTCACTCTACCACCAGTCTTGGGGCCTTCCATGAACCAGGATTCCTGGCCATTTGCTGGATGAGGAAGAAAGTCCTCAGTCAACTTAAAAACCAGGCTATTTACCCAAAACCTGTTGCTTTGCCTGTTGGTCCCTGGAGAATCCCATTTAAACTAATATATGCATATCTCGGCTGGGGTAGAGGGGCACTTCAAAGGGCTGATAACAGAGTAAGTACATTAGCATCTCCTGCTTCCTAGAGAAGGTCCTTAGGGTGCTCGTAACAATACTCAATGCCATTTTCAATAGAATGGAATCCCCAAGATATGGACCCTGATTCAATCAGGTTTAATTTAATTTTCTTCAGGTTTAATTTCATGTTTTCTTCTTCAGCATCTGATGAAGTGAGTTGTAGCTCATGAGAGCTTATGCCCTAAGACCCTAATACATTTATTAGTCTTTGAAGTGCCACCAGGCTTCTTGTTGTTAATTCAGTATAGTTTGTCTTCAGTCCATAAGCACTGGCCAGCATACTACAGGATATTGTCAGTCTGTTACGATACCTCTAATGGTTTAAGTGTTGCTTTGACTCCCCATAGGTGACCTGTCCCCATGCCAGGTGCTGACATGATGACATCAAGCAAGGCAGCCGACATAAGCAACAAGTCTGAAAACGGTGTCTGCAAATCCCTTGAGAGGTGAAAAGTCCTAAATTCTTGTTTTTCTTTTTCTAAGGGAGGGAGGTGGAGAAGGAGCCATTACTTTCCATTGGTGTGCTCATATTCTAAAATGTGTCTGTAGAATCAGTATGCCTCAACTGGTGTCTCCAGGCTGTCAGGTTGTATGTTTAAATCCTACACCCTGATGTAAGTCCATGATGATATTACAGTGCACTACTAGACTGGGGGAGAAAGGAAGGGGAGGGTGGGATCCACCCCATTAGAGGCATCGTCCTGTGTCAAAAGGTTCCACAAAAGTCCATCCTCCCACTGTAATAGTCAGAAGTTAAAGGAGCATGAGATTTGGGACCAGTGATGTTCTGGTTAATATCTCGCTTCCTTTCGGTACCACAGATGTTAATGTCCAAGGCTGGGTGCATAATGGCTGCTAGGTTTGCTTACACGCTCAGTGAACTACTAGCATGAAACCTAGGACTGACCTGCACACTGTTTTTCCACCATTGTAATTAAATCAATGTAATTGTTGCATCAGTGCCAAGCCCTAGTGTAGACACACCTCACCCAATTTCCATTAATCCAGGTTATAGATTTAAACTGAACAGGGGTAAATGCATTTAGCTTGGTTTAACCTAAGGGAGTGGGGCACACCTTTATAACTAAATAGTTTTAAAATTAATCTACTTGCATTGGTGCCATCTTTATAGCACAGACAAGTCCTTACCGTTTTGCAAAGTGCTCTGAAAATCCACAAAAGTGGGTCTTTTTCTTCTCTTTTGTCTTTGCTGTGTAGGACCAAGCTTGCAAGTTACGATAACACAAACACCGTGAAGGAATTAGAAAGACTTTGGTTTGGGTCTTCAAGTGAAAATTTTTCTGAAGGTGCCAGTTTCACCCTTAGTCTAGGACCTAAAGCTCAACAAGGTTCCTCTGTGGTGAAAAGCCCATTGAAATCACTGGAGAACTTGATGCTGGATCCAAAGCTAGACTGCTTTCGGCAGAACATGCTGAGTCCCAAAATGACTATCAGCGACCCATCGGTGGATCTTAACGTCATGGAGAGCAGCAACATCATAAGGAGGCAGATTGGAAGCACTCAGAATTTACAGTCACCTGGGAAAGTTGGTTTCAGGAATAAACCCTTCAGTATCAAGGACAAGATTTCTGAATGGGAAGGGAAAAAGGAAATGCCTTCTCCTCTGGGCAGTCGTAAGGAAGAAGAGCAAGGAGTTAAAGAGGAGCACAAGGTACCCTGTGTGGTGCAGAAGATGAGTGGCGGGGAAGTTTGGGGGCCTAAGAAAGTAGACACCAAGAGGCTTGTAACCTGGGAGTTGGACTGCAAAGGGGCAGGCAAAGAGAACGAAAGAAAAGTGGGCGCATCAAAGGGCGTGGGGCAGGGAACAGAGAGGAAAGTGGAAATGCAGGCGAAGGAAGAGGAGCTTGATTCCAGTGTTGGAAAATGCAAGGAGGTGAAAGGGGGTAAGTGGGATGTCCAGAAAGAGAACCTTTCAGTACTGAATCAGGTCAAAAAATTGGAGCAGGCCTTGAAGGAAGGATCAGCAGAACTGCAGCCACAGTTGCCAGGTACTTATTATTCCCCACACAGTCTGCAGGAGAAAGCAGAGGAGGCACAGACCTCCCCAGAGGACCAGGAAGGTGTGTGTGGCTCTGAACTCAGTCAGAGGCTCCTCAGCTTAGACATGGAAATCAGCGAGCCCATTTTTGGGACTCTGGAAGAAGTGAAAGCATCTCAAATGAAATGCAAGGATCGCAGCGTGGAGAACGTGTACACGGAACCAGGGGTACCAGAGAAGAAACCCTTCATCAACCCACTTCCAAAGCCCAGGAGGACTTTCAAACATGAGGGGGAAGAGGGATGGATTCCGGCAGCTAGAAATAAGAGAAACCTGCCCCCTCTGCCATCTATACCTCCCCCTCCTCTGCCTTCTTCTCCTCCCCCATCAGCTGTCAGCAGAAGACTATGGAACGGGAAACATAAGAATAATGCTGACCACAGGTATTCTAGCTTTACTACTCTAATGCTGCTACAGCAGTTCTTGATTCACTTGTGGATGATGTAAAGTTCTGCTCCTGCAAAGTGCCTCCACAAAAGAGGCATCTATGTTTATTGTGTCTCAGCCTCTTTCGTCAGTAAAAAAAGATGTCTTTCTGACTAACCGCGCCCTAAATTCACCTGGGGCTTTGGAAATGAAGCAGTTTTCTTTCCTTCTCAGCAATGTCAGTAATCATAAGCCTGCAGGATATATTCTGCTCCATTACACCTGTGTGAAAAGGCCAGCAGGTTTTCATGGGTGTAATGACTTTGACATGGAGATGCTATTACTAGTGGCAGTGTGTGAGAAGGAATGATTCCACCTTGATGCGCCGATCCCAGAATGAGTTGGGGATGTTGCCAGTTTACAGACAATACAAATTCTTTTTTTGCTTGCAGAATGAGCACAGCTGATCAGGAGCCTTTGAGAGATGGTAAGGGATGGGACCTTGCCATGCCATTTTCACAGTGTCACTTTTCAGGGTAGAACTGCCCTTACTGCTTACATCTGTTCCTGGTTTAATCAGTTTTTGTAAATCCAAATATTTGAGGAGGGGAGAGATGTGCCTTAAAAATGCACTCTCCTTTTTGAGTGTATGATCTGCAGTGGATCTACCTTAACAATAAAAATTCTTGACTTCATTTAGACTGGGAGAGGACTTTAAACATCTCTAAGCTTGACTGGCTAGGATGCTCCACTCCTATCCCTTTTCATCATTCAATGTCTGTGCATTGCTCTCCTGTGCCATTCATATGAGGCCTGATTTTTGCTAATGGTTACTCGTGTTGAGTAGTAATCATTGGTACTGCTTGTGGAGGAAGGCACTTCTTAGGGTATATCTACACTGCAATCATATCTGCACTAGCTTTACCTGTGCTAGCAGAGCTAAAAATAGCAGTGTTGTTGGGATGATATGGGCTTAGTGTGAGTAGATACCCAGAGTCCTTTGTGTGCTTATACAATTCATGTTGAAGACTGTGCTGCTATTTTTAGCTCTGCTAACACAGATATGTCTGCCCGTGCTGCAGTCAGATCTCAGATTGTCGTGTCAACATGGCTGACTTCAGATTGCAGTGCCAACATGTTCTAGGTGTTGCAGGTTATGACCCATAGTGTTTTTTAATTCTTTAGAGTGTGTTAGAATCATTACTCACTAGAGAAACCATTGCAACCCTGACATTTGTGGACTAGTCCCGGTCTGGTAAAAACTCATTGTTGTGTTGACGTTGCTTCATACATTGTATGGGATGGATCTGTGCAGCGCCGACTCTTCTGCAGCTCATATTGCTGGCTGAGTGACTTGCTGGAGACTCGTGAATGATCCTGAGTTATTGGACTTGTAAAGTCTATCTCTGTCATTATCCATTCTATTTCTCTCCCTCTTTCCTTCTGCCCTCCTGAATGGCACAGGAAGTCTTATGAGTTTGAAGACTTGCTGCAGTCGTCGTCCGAGAATGGCAGGGTGGATTGGTACGCTCAGACCAAGCTGGCCCTGACACGTACTTTATCTGAGGAAAACATCTATGAAGACATTTTGGGTAGGAGTTTCAAGAGAGGATTGGGGAGGGGCTGGACAATTAAAAAAAAGTCTGGGGGACCATCGATGAAAATGTGTCACAGTCCAAGGGTTGAGCTAGGACAATGTATTTGTTAGGCAAGAGCATACTGAGGTGCAGCACGCACAAAATATCAACCAGCAGGAAGAAAAAGATTGTGTGAATGGGTGGCCATGAAATTCAAACACTGGCTCCCACGACCCCTGGGGTTGTGTTTGTGACACTGCGATTTATTCCTCCCTTCAGCATTAGGCTGGGAACAGCTGAGCTCCATCAGTGCCATTCTTAGGTATGTTATCCTACTCTTTACATAGCGCTATGAATGAGACAGTCTGTTACAGAACATAGAGCAGAACATACACCTTTCCCTGAGGAGCACTGAGTCTAGCTGTTGTAGTGCTAGAGTTAAGTGACCTCCTGGCAGAGTTTAGCTGACGAGGAAGGAAATCAGTGCTGCTGTATCCTATGGGGTGGGAGGGTCATGTTGTTTGGGATGGGAGAGAGCCACATGCTCTCAGGAACCAGCAGGACAGTGCCATTTTGATCTTAGCAAACGCTCGTGTTGTTTGGCTAAAGCGCTCTCCCAAAGGGTACACATCCCCTTGGGATTTGCTACGGACAAGGTGGAGGTGCCCTGCCCTTTCCTTGCTCAGAACAGATCAGCTTTAGTTGTACATTTTAAAACTGTCTCTTTTGCAAGAATTAGGGGCCCTCTTTCCCCAGCTGGTCTGGGGACCAAAGGACAGGGGATGCCCTAACAGCTGCTGGTCAAAGCCACAGTGGAAGTGTCCCCCTTCCAGCTGGAATAACAGGGATCACATTTCAGGGTTAAAGCACTGGCAAATCTGTTTATAAACAGCCACGCCTCTCTCCCCAAGCTTGCAAAGAACTCCAGTACCATAATGAAATCCCTGTTCTCCCTACATTTTGATTGAGAGGTTAGAGTTATAGATAATAGTCAGCAAGTGGGTTTTTATTTCCTTGCTGTGTGCTTAGGCTCTGCCTGGCTGGCCCTGGAGTTATTGATCTTTAATTGACCCCTGCAGCCCTGGTGTGGTTGCCATGGAATCTGGAGGAGGAGAGGGCTGACAGGGATGGTTCCAGCAAGGCTGCAATTTTCTATTGCATAAAAGCACAGGCTGGGAGACTTTATAAAGGATGTACAGCTCTTGCTAGAAAACCCCACCGTACATGCTGAGTACGGTGTTTGGAATTGCTCAGTCTGGCATTCTGCCACAGGGTGCGAGTGATGAGCCACAGACAATAGGCAACAGCGTGCACACAGACACACGCACGCTGGAGCCGTTAGGATTAGAACTGCCCCTTCTTTGTATGCCACTTAGAGCAGGCGTTCTCAACCTTTTTCTTTCGGACGCCCTCTCCCACCATGCTATTAAAACTCCATAGCACAGCTGTATCCACAACAACTGATTTTCTGCCTATAAAAGCTAGGGCCAGCGTTGGGGAGGGCGGAGCAGTCAGGGCAGTTGCCTGGGCCCCATGCCAGAGGGGGCCCCACAAAGCTAAGTTGCTCAGGCTTCAGCTTCAGCAGGAGGAGAGCTGCAGTGTCCCCTAAACCTAAAATAAGTTCTCTGCTTCAGGGGCAGTGTGTGCTTCCAGAACATTTGCATGCAGCTTTCTGTGATAGATGAATACTTTTACCACCCTCACCTTGGTGAGTCCAGGCACTGGGTCACTTGTAGACTCATGGAGTGTCATAGAAGAAGAGGTGCAAAAGGTCTGGTGGTGGTGTGTCCTTGTAAGATGGCTTCAGCTGCATGCCCCAGGGCCATCCTTATCCCTATACAGAATATACAGCTGTGTAGGGCACCACTGGGTCTTAATGTCCAGCCACTCTCCTCGTCCTATCCTTGTTCTGTGGCTCTGCTTCCTCTGGAGAGGAGCTAGTGAACTTAGAAGTGAAAAAGGCTGCCAGACCTATTAGCAGAGCATGGAACCTGTGAAAGAGTCATTCAAGTGGTAATGAAGCCATTTAACAGGCACTTGCCAACCCTCCCTGTATATATACTGTCAGTTTCTGAATTTACTCTATTAGTCTACACTCTACAGGAGCTTAGTTTAAAATTTGTTTTTAAAATATTTCGTTAGTGTCTTGCTTAGGGTTATAAAATCACATCTCTAAAAAAATCATCATCCCTCTCCTCCCCAAAGCTGCCATTGAACATAGGGACACCAGTTTAATAGGGCTGTGTAGGGCTTCATAAATCCTAATGACACCCCTGGCGTGCCTCCCTGGACCTCTGGCAAGGCAGGCTGTTGTGCAGTCAGACAGGAAATACAAACCATATACAAGATCCAAAGCTAAGCTGCAGTGTAGGGATGTAAGCGACTAGTTGACTAGTGATGGGACTAGTAGCTTCCCTCCACTTGCTGCCTCTATCAGAGAGAGGCATCAAGGTGGGGAACAGGAACTGGTGCTAGGAGGAGCCGGCTTAAAAACTGGTTCCCCCAGCACTGTCTCTGTGAGGTGCAGGTGAGATGGAGGCACAGTGGGAATTGGCGCAGGCGGGGACTGAAGCTGCGATTCTGCTGGGGCTCTTGTATATTTCAAAGGCTCAGGCACTGCAGGGAGCGCAGGGCTAGCGGGAGTCCCCTGCTGGCCCCAGGCTCCCTGTGGGGCTTCCCCTTTTGAACTGTAGCAAGAGCCCTCTTGAGGCGCCCTTATAGACTAATTGAATAGTTGATGGGATTGCCATCAACTATTCAATTAATCTAAATTTAACATCCCTACTGCAGTGCCTGCCTTATGCATTACTGAACACCTATATTCAATCTCAGCGAGGTGTGTACAAGAATAGGAGAATTTGAATTAATGGCTTTCCATTGGATGCACGAGGAAAGGGAAAGCTCAGAATATATAGCCTGCCCATTCAGACACTTTGGCCTACATTTTCTATCACTGATTTTAGGTGAGACACCCAGGGCCTGACCTTTCCAAGGCGCTGGGTATCTTCAGCTCACTTTCAAATCAAGGCACCCCAAGTTAGTAGCATGAGCTTTATGCACCAATTAAGACGCACTTAAATAGTATTTGGAAGGCTTAAGTGGGACTTAGGTGAAGCACCGACCTTTAATTTGGAGAGAACAGGAATCAGAAGAATAAAGAGAAGGAATATTATGGGCCACTGTATAGGAAAATCTGATGACTTCTCCATTGACCGGGAAATGGACTGGAGAACTTAATGGGTCTTTTCCATCTCTAACTTCTGTGGCATAATTCTATGGCTGGATACATCATGGTCAGAATTTGGATGCAATCCAGTAAGCAGTTGCACTCTCAGAGCTAGAGAGAGAATGGATAGCAAGAATGTTTGCGAATAGTTTTTTAAACTACCAGATGTGGGGGAAGCAATAAGGTCCCAGCAGAGATTTTGTGGGATTCCTCAAGGATTTTCTGCGTTTCTTACATATAGCATGTGGCTCTTTGCTGCAGATCCACCATCAAAGGAAAACCCCTATGAAGACATTGAGATGAACAGCCGCTGCCTGGGGAAAAAATGTGTCCTGACTTTCCCAGCATCCCCCACCTCTTCTGTACCTGGCACGCCCACCAAGGTATCTTGGTTCACCCAGCATGATGCCTGTCCTGTTCTTTAGGTGAAGTCCTGCTCTCATTGAGGCCAGTGGAGTTTTGCTATTGATTTTAATGAGGTTAGGTTTTCAACTCTTTTAGCTTTTTGTTACTGTTGAGAGGAGGTGCAATAACAATAGAGAGCCATAATAACAAGAATTCCTATGTTCGTTCTTTGGTATGGTTTCTTATTTTATTTTTTCTTACATTGGGGTTAATTCCCAAGCAGTATGCCAGAAGCATGCATCTGGAATTTACTCAATAATCCGGGATAAGATTTAAAGGTTTGTAATTGTCAGGGTTCTATTAAGCTTTTGTGCAAGAAGGGTGTGATACTAGCTATCATGTTTTGTTTTGCACAAAATCCTGTTTTGATCCATTGCACCTTTCTCTAATCTGGTATGCAAGTTCCCATGTTCCTACTGGCCAAGTGCTCCTTATCCCACATGTTTGTGGTGGATTGGTTGGTTAGTTTTATTTTGTTTAAAGCCACAGGATTGCATAAGTCTTGGAAGTTGTGTGGGGCCTTGTTGCAAATCTCTGAGATTCTGTATGATCTGAAAGGAAAATTGGGACCCTTTAATTGTCTTGCAGGCTAGTCCTGTGTAATCTGTGACAGCCATGCAAACTTTTTGGGCCTGTGAAAAGCTGCTAAGCGTACTCGTGAGCCATGCGTACTGGTGTGCTAGCCAGGTGCTCCAGCTTACCTAACTGAAATTAGTGCTGCCGCCATATTTCCTGGTGAAGTATAGCTATGTGGAGTGGTGTGTTGATTTATTTCCTTTCCTCCATTCTGTCTCCCTCCCCAGTTGCTTTCCAAACCCATTTTCTTTCGACAAAACTCAGAGCGGCGGAGTTTCAAACTGCTGGACATAAGGAAACTGAGCCGTGATGGAACAGGGTCCCCTTCCAAAATCAGCCCCCCCTCTACTCCAAGCAGCCCAGATGATACTTTCTTCTCCGTGGGAGATTCTCAGAATGGCAAAAGGAGACGGAAAATTCCCAAGGTAATGTCATTTTCCCCCCTGGCTTCTCATGTGTTGTTACATTGATATGGATGGATTTTTGGTGCAATTTCCAATGTCATGCCCATAAAATTGAGGAGAGTTCTAGGCTACGATTTAACCTTTCACTGTTAGTGCTGAACATTTTCTACGTCCCACATGTTTTCCTCAGGGGAAAAGGGGTTCAAAGAGCTCTACAAGATCTAAAGAATGTATTTTTCTATCTGATATATCCCACGTTATCGCGAGGAATACAAGTAAAAAAATTTCAGAATTAGAAATTTCAACTGAAGTTTTTTGATGAAATTGCAAAAGTTGATAGAAAATTGATGATTTTTTTGCAAACATTACATCTTTTCCCAACCATGTTCAGTGGGAGATGTGGAGAGCAATGAATCCCATGAAGAACCATGCACCCAATAGTTATTACCTGGTAATATATGTTTTCTTTCAAGATGTTGTTCAGCTCCCTAGATGTCTCAATGTGCTGTATGAGTTCCAAGCTGGGGTGTGATTCCACGTAAACAAAGGAAACAAAGATGGAACTCAAGCTGTATAGAATCCTGTTTGTTTGTCTGTAGTCACAGGTGTTTTCTTTAAGAACACTTCCTGTTTAAGATTGACTGTGATTTCATAAATCATGACACTGTTTTAGATTTAGATCAGGGAGCAGTTGTGTTCAAGTGAGGCTGTGAACCAAGTATTGAATGCTTACAAATGGTAAGTTTTCCTACAAAGCTGTGGCAGAGATTATCAGTGCTAGGCTGTAATTGTGTCACTGACCAGACAGTCTTCCTTTGGGAAAATGTGTATTTGTCTCTGATCAGGTGTTTCCATGTGCACAAATCTAATTTTGCATGCCTGTGTTGTACACCTGGGTCTTCACAATGTTTGTGTTCATGTGTAAAAAGAGATGCAGATTTTTCTCATGTGCTACTGACAGGGAAGTGAAGGAGTTTGAGCTTATTGATGAGCATAGTGTTATGTGCAGGTGAATTAGATTTACTATATACATTGACGTTGGCTCCAACATGAGAACGAACCAGGACAGAGAGCTTGAGATGTGAAATAAATGGTCTATCCTAAAGGGTTTTGTTTAAAGCATTTCTGACCAAATTTGTACTAAGTCAGTCTGGCATCTCTTCATCACTGTTGATTACACAGATTATCTGGAGGTGGTTTTTCTCCAGAGTAATTCATGGGTATGTATGGACTAGCATAGCAACAAAGCTAATCTGTTAACATACGGTGTTTCTGCCTCATGTGACCCCTCCACTTCTGCCTCCTCAAGATACCACCTGTGCTATATCTTGTATCATGTTAGGCATCCATTTCATATTTTAAAATATCAATAAAGTCAGTATTGTACAGTTCCTATTCTGTGTTGTAATTGAAATAAAAATAATTGAAAAGGTAGAAAACATCCAAACTATTTAAATAAATGATATTATATTATTGTTTAACAGTGATTAATCGAGATTCATTTTTAATCACTTGACAGCCCTAACTAAAAGTCCTTTTTAAAATGCTGATTGTAACAGTGGCTTCAGTTAGCACCGATTTCTCCCATGTGGAAAATGTATAAAGTGTCTATAGCATTTTTTGATTAAGGTTCTCAGTAATCTAAGTAGGTTTTCGAATCCTAAGTAGATCTTTAACATGGTTTCTGTAACAAGTGTTGAGAACACTTTAATCTTTACTAGTGATCTGTTGTTCTGAATCCACTGGAGTGGGAAGAGCTAGTCCAGGAAAGACCATGGGGGACTCATTGTCAGCAAAGGGTAAACAGGGCCATATTGTTTATGGAACCTCTAGGGTACAGTGGTGATGAGAAGATTGTTGGTCAGGATTAGGAAACTGCAGATTCTCTCTGGAACAATAACATTTTCATCTCCCTTACTGGGGGAAGTGTGGTAACCCTGTTTTCTGTCTCCTGCTTGCTGAGCAGCTGGTATTGAGAATCAACGCCATTTATGAGGCCCGAAGGGGAAAGAAGCGTGTCAAGAGGCTGTCCCAATCTACGGAGAGCAATTCAGGGAAAGGTGAATGAACAATGGCTGAAACATATTGCTGCTGAGTCTTTTTGAGAGTTCTGCCTGGTTTGCTGTTCTGCTGGGGATGTGCAGTGTGTTTTCTAATGCTTTGTCAAGTTCAGCGTGAAAGGACTAGGTGGGGAAATGCAGCAAACTACATACTTTCCCCTTGTTTCCTGATGAAGGGGAACAGTCAGCAATGTCGCTGTACTAATAAAGTGCCTGGAGGGTGGGAGGCTCAGGGCTGGGGCAGTCCTGGATGAGGTGGAGAGTCAGCCCCTTTTCTCCTGCTTGGTGAGTCTGTCTCTTTTCTGTATGGTTTTCTGAGACGCAATTCCATTTTTCCTGGCACAACCAAACCCTTATCTTGCTGTAAATTATGATAAGAGGAAGCTGTAGACCAAATCTGGTGGTCCTACCTCTTACTGCTGAGGAGGAGTTCTTGAACAAACAGATGGACGGACGGATAGACAGACAGACTCTCTCAAATATGTAGTCGATATAACAATCTCTTGTATGGATTAGGAAGAGACCTTAATGGGGGCATATTATTCCCCATGGTGGGGGCGTTTCTTGCACCTTCCTCTAAGGCAGGGGTGGGGAACCTTTTTTGGGTGGGGGCCACTGATCCACAATAAAATCAGTCAGGGGCTGCACACAAGTGAGAAACAAACAAAAAACAACCCCAAAACCCACTCCTCACCAGTGTGGGCTCCGCAATGCTGGGGGGAGACCCAAGCCTCGGGCCAGGTCCAGGCTGCCTCTGGGCCCCAGGCCTTAGGTTCCCCACCGCTGCTCTAAGGCATCTGGATCTGGCTGGATTCTTTTGGAGGCAGGATACTGGACAGGACGGACCACACATATGATCTAGAATTAACTGTGTTCCTCTTGTCCATCAAGTTAGGGTATGTCTACACTGCATTCCTCTTTCAAGAGAGGAATGAAAATGCAGACAAGCGAAATTGCAAATGAAGCGTGGATTTGAATTTCCCACGTTTCATTTGCATAATCGCATCCGGCTGCTATTTCGAAATACCCTATTTTGAGATAAAAAACGATGTGTAGACGTGGTTATTTTGAAAGAAACCCCTTCTTTCGAAATAATCCTTACTCCTGAGGTTTAATGGTTATTTTGAAAAAAGGTGTTTCTTTCAAAATAACCGCGTCTACACAGCATTTTTTATCTCGAAATAGGGTATTTCGAAATAGCAGCCGGACATGATTATGCAAATGAAGTGCAGGAAATTCAAATCCGTGCTTCATTTGCAATTCCGCTTGTCTGCATTTGCATTCCTCTCTCGAAAGAGGAATGCCGTGTAGACATACTCTTACTGTGTAGCCAAGATAAGCATGTTAGATCCAAGTGTTGTGCTCAGTTATATCCATACAACCAGCTGAATGCCAGTTGAAACGCTCTGGATTTTTCCTTCCGCTCATACAGATAATTGCTTTTATTGCTCTTTTCTGAATGCCCTCTAATGGACAGAACAGTATCAGAAATGGTGAGCTAAGACTCCATTATTATGAGCACCCGTGGGAAGAAAGAGCCTTTGTGTGCAATATATTCTGCCTCTAGAAGTGTCTAAGCCTGGTTTTATTCTGCCATCCATAAGAAGTGCACTATTTTTAGACAGTCTTTATTCCATGTTTCCTGGCAGTTACAGATGAGAACAGTGAATCGGATAGTGACACTGAAGAGAAACTGAAAGGTAAGACAAGTCTGCCTTCCCCACATTCACGAGAGATGGTTACTCATAAGCTCGCATGTGATTCCCAAGAGAAGAGAATAATTTCCACTTTGAAAAGAGAGAAATCAAAGACCACAGAACCACAGGAAAAGCTCAGTTTGAGACATGTGAGAGCCCAAAACAAACCTAGGGCCCAAGCCAACTCCTAGGGAAGTCAATGGGAGTTTCTGAACTGACCGTTGTGGGGGTTGTCTTGGACACTGAGGCTATTCAGGGGAGATTTTGATAAGTAAAACGTCACAAGCTTGTGAAGAAGGATGTCAGAGGCAGAATGACAATTGTGTCAACATGAGCATAGTCCAAAGGGCGTGTTGCACAATTGCTTGCCGTTACCTTCAGGGGGAGCAGGTTTAGGCCAGTGCTTTCTGGGAATCCCTGCCTAAGGCGTTGTCTACACTTCTAAAATTAAAGCGCTTTAAAGTGAAAGTGTGGCCATGGCAGGAGTGCTGGGAGAGAGATCCCCCATTGCTTTATGTAAACTATCTCCATGATGGGAGTAGCTAAAAGCACTGAGAATCCATTTACACTGGTGCTTTACAGCGCTGTAACTTGCTGTGCTTGGGGGGTGTTTTTTCACACCCCTGAGCCACAATGTTGCAGCGCAGTAAAGTGGCAGTGTAGGCTTAGCCTTAGACAATAAGCAGCCTTAACCCCATCTGTAGCCAAGCCCTGACTGGTGCATGTGGGATGGGGATTAAAGGTGATCGTAAGCTGTATTTCCAGTCCCCTCGTGTCCTGTCCAGACATTGTTTCACTTCCTGTAATTTAGGGCTGCCGTAGGGCTGCTCTAAGTTGTGTTCAGCTGGAATCTATGAGCAACACAAAGCAGCCAAATGAGGGGCCAAGGATCTGGCCCAAGACATTCATATAAGTCTCCAAGGGGCTGCCGCTTCCTGGGCGGAGCTCTGGTTTCCATTCACTTTATTCAGCGCTGATCAGCTCCGGTACAGCATCATGGGCTGTTGACTCTGTCAAACTTGGGGACATCACTCTGCCACCCAGCAGCACAGGGTGCCTGGCTACGAAGTGTTCTGCAGTCTCATCCTGCGGTTCATTGCCACTTTCCCTTTTTTGCGGGGGGAAGATGGGGGACTTTTGGAGATTTACTTTGAACCTCACTATAGAACTGCAGGGGGAAAAGTTCCAAGGGAATCTTGTCTGGTCTCTCCCCAGTGGGTGGCTATTTATGACTTTCTCAAATGGAGTGTTTATTGTCCCATAGTTTGTACATTGTGGCAGCCTCAGGCTGCTGATCACTTTTGCTGTTTTTCCTTGTTTTGAAAGATACAAGTAATTTGAGCTCTGATTAGCTTCAGGCCTAGTATGGGCTGGCACCAGACAACTGTTTTCTCTCATCCTTCTGCCAATGCATTTCACTTCTAGCCTATAGCTTCCCCCATCACCCCTCTATCCCCGGGGCCCTGGCATTTCTCCGCCTGACCGTGTTCTGACCTGCACTTTCCCCAGCGACTCTCGTTCTGGGCTTCAGGTGCTGTCAGTGTTCTCTGTCCATCAGTCAAAGGACACTGATGACCCCAGCAACTCTCTCTTTCACTTCATAGCCTCCCACCCCCAGAATTCAGTGGGGATCTCTCCAGCTGAAAGGCCTGCCCATTAAATCACTGTGCCACCTAGACCCCATGGGCTACAATTTGGACACCTGCAAATTTGTCTGCTCCTTCCATGGCCTTTTGGCCAGTGCTACACCAGTGCTTGGATTACATTCTGCCTCAGCCATTACAGCTGTCCCTTGGAAGCTGTAGAGTGCAACTTCCAAATGTTTCTGTCTCTCACTCAGCCCTTGGAAACAGAAATGCTCTACAGTCACAGAGAGCTCTCAGTAGGTCTTTCCAAAGCCTGGTGGGAGCTCCGTGCAAATTCCGGTGTCAAATGGCTCTCTCTTGTTGTAGCTCACAGCCAGCGGCTGGTGCATGTGAAGTCCCGCCTGAAGCAAGCCCCACGGTACCAAACCTTGGAGCAGGACTTGATCGAGTACCAAGAGAGACAGCTGTTTGAATACTTCGTCGTGGTATCGCTGCACAAGAAACAGGCTGGGACTGCATATGTTCCTGAAGTCACCCAGCAGTTTCCATTAAAGGTTTGGTGCCAGGCCTACTGGTGTAGCAGTTTCATCATTTAGGCTGTTCGTCCCCATCTGGAACCTGTCACCCTCCTGGCTAGCGTGCTGCAGGATTTATGGCTAAACAGGAGACCCTCGAGGAAGTTAGAGCTCTCGCCTTAGCCATAATGTAATGCAAGTTAACCCCCTGCTGTGCCCTTGCTCAATAGGATGGAGGATTTGGAGGTTGCCCTGCCCTCCATGAACTTCATGATGTTTTCAAATGCAGATGGAGCAGCTAATTTGATCCTCCACTGCCCTAGGAGAAAGCATGTGAAAAATCTTCCTCCACAAAAAAAGGGAAGCAACCTGGTATTGCTTCAGAAGGCCACTGATTCTCAGGGTGCCAAAAACTGTCACTGCAGGGAGAGCAAAGCTGTTTCCAACAGGTCTTTCTTGGGATGAGGCATGAGAAGCAGGACCCAATAAAAACACGTGGCCATGCATTTTCCAGCATGGTGTAACAGGAGTCTGCTGCAGGCCTTATTCTGCACACGTGTGCCCACATGGATAGCCTCCTCCCTTTGCCGAGCTCTTAGCTGTTTCACAGGAGGGAAGTGAGACCCAGCAGGGACAAACAAATGTGAAAGTAGGGTTTAGTGGGGTGTGTGTGAGGGGAAATCCTGGGGAGAATCCGAAGGTCAGGTGAGCTAGCAGAGCAGCAATGTTAATATCTTCCAGGCAGAAGCTTAGTCTCTGTCATCAACTCTTCATTTATCACAGGACAGATATTTGAAGCCATTCCATCTGCACGTGACTAATTGAAAACATTCTCTCCTTCTCTTCTCCATTAGCTCGAGCGTTCCTTTAAATTCATGCGAGAGGCGGAGGATCAGTTGAAAGCCATTCCCCAGTTTTGCTTTCCTGATGCTAAGGACTGGGCACCCATCTACCAATTTGCAAGGTAAGCAGGTGCCCTCCTCTCCCCCCCATAAGAACTGGGTTTGTAGGTACAATTCACTTCACCATGGGAACTGTGAAGGCAGAGAGAGAGAAACCCAGTGGGGGCAGAGACTCTCCTGGAGAGTCCAGAAGGGAACAGACTGGAGAGGGTGAGAGGGGAAAGGTGGAGATATCAGATATGAAAAGAGTAAAGTGTTCTCTGCGTGGCAGCAGCGTGGGAGTGTGCACAGTGTGATTCCTAATATGACAAGTTTTCTTCTGTTCTCTGGTCTTCCTACTGCAGCGAGACCTTCTCCTTTGTCCTGACTGGTGAGGATGGGAGTAGACGGTTTGGATATTGCAGAAGGCTACTGGTAACTATTCACCATTCTGTTCCCTAACAGGGTCCATAGGGGGAAGCCACCCTCTGTGGTGTTTATATTTCTGGCACTAACTGGAGAGGGGGAGGCTTCGGATGTTCTATTCAGCGAAGCAGAAAAGGCACGGCAGAGGGGGCTCTCTAGCACTGGGTTGCTCGGTTTAAGGTTCCTCTTCAGAATCCATAACCTCACTCCAAAATACACTCCCCCGGCTGGTCCCAAAGGGCCCTTATCCTTCCCCCTCCCCCCCCCCCCCCGCAGGCTGGCCCCCTAGGGCCCTTTGCTACCCCCCTCACTCTCGTAGCAGTGTTTGATTGCACAATGGAAGTTCCTCTTGTTTCATCAGCCAGTCTGGGAACGACCCAGTCCCAAGCACAGCAGCAGGTGCAGAGAATACAGTCGCTTGCTCTCTGCCTCTGTTGTACTAACTACCTTGTTTTGGGTACATTTGTGTTCCTCTCTTGAAAGCCCAGTGGGAAAGGAAAGCGTCTCCCAGAAGTTTACTGCATCGTGAGCCGCCTTGGATGCTTCAACCTCTTCTCAAAGGTGAGCGGGGGAAAGAAGGAGAGAACCTGGGCTGTGGGCAGAAGGGAAACAAAATGAAGAACAAAACAAAAAGAAGAATGAGGTTGAGTAAAGTGAAGGGCTCAGACTTGAGGGACTTGTAAATAGTGTTCGGAGAAGGAGCACACGCTAATTACACACATTTTGCAAACGTATTATTACAAAGAAAGCTACATAGAAATATGGACCAGCAAACATTGGCTTGTCCCTTTAATAAAAGTACTAGAGCAAAGAAAGTCCAAGGTAAAGGTGAAATCCTGGCTCCACTAAAGTCAATGGGAGTTTTCCCATTTACTTGAATGGAGCTAGGGTATCACCCAAGGTTTCTATGCTAGTATCTTTCACTCCATCGTAATATCATACTGCATGTTGGTGGCCTCCACATATACAGGGTTAAGGAGGGAATGTAAATGCCTTTCTGTTTTATTCTCTCTCCTCTCCTGTTTATACATCTGTGGTTTCATGTTGTTTCTTCCAGATCTTGGATGAGGTTGAGAAAAGACGTGGGATTTCCCCTGCTTTGGTGCAGCCCCTCATGAGAAGTGTCATGGAGGCTCCTTTCCCTGCGCTGGGACGGACTATCACAGTCAAGAACTTCCTCCCAGGCTCAGGGACTGAAGTAAGGACAAAACCAGAGCAGGAGGAAGATGGGATGATAGGATAGACCAGCAAGCACCTGGTGGGATAACAAGTCAGGCCTATGCCTGTGGTGCCAGGGTTCTGGGAGTGTGCACAGTTTAGAAGTTAAAGGATTTGATTTTCAGTTCCTAAGCTTGGGGCAAGTGTCTTCAAAACTCCTTCATGCTCCCTGTATTCTGGGGCTGTTCAGAGCCACGGATGGCTCTAGGGTGGCCTGTTTCTTCCCATAACTCATTCTTCTAGCCAGGTCACTTTAAAATCTCTTCCCTTCTGAGATACCAGAGTCCCACAAAGAAACAATCTACTGCCTTTCTAACAAGGTCTTCAGCCCCAAGTCTAGGCCTTGTCCTCACACCCTTCTCAGGGCCTCCACTCCCTTCTCGGGGACCAGGATTTCTCAGGGCTCTCCTCTGGTTCCTCTAATAAAATTCCCATAGTGAAAGAATACAAACTCCAGTCAATCACCCTTTCTCTCTCTCTGCTACTCTGTCCTCCATTGAGCACTTTCTGGGACTCTCTCCAGGGCCGGCCCACAACATTTTGGCACCTGAGGCAGGGAGCTCAAATGACACCCCCATACCCCCTTGCTTGGACCAAAACTTTGAAAGGTCTCAATTCTGCCTTCTTCCTGTTCTTCTCCTCTCATGGCACTGCAGAGAGAATACATATGCACCAGCAGCAGACACAATTTTCTACACTCTGGGTCCTAGTGGCACCCCCCCACAGTCTGGCACCTGAGGCAGCCACCTCAGTTCGCCTCATGGTAAGGCCAGCCCTGATGCTCTCTATGGTAGAGTCCAAATCCTGTCCTTCTATCAGGGCTCCATCATGTGCCCACAGTTCTTTCCATTCCTCCCTTAATTCATTTTTGATTAAATGTTTAAATTCCAGTTTGCTTAAGGGGGATCTTCATGTGAACTTGCTTGTGCTTAACAGCATTTTTTGCCTCTTGGTCAGCCAGTTCATTGCCAGCTCTCCCGGCACGACTCGTGGCACGACTCGTGCCATGGTCACATGCAGTCATGCCCTTATGGTTGTTAGCAATAGTATTTTATTAAGTATATCTTTTCTGCTGTCAGACTTGCCATTATATAGCACCTGCAACTCTGGTAAGGAGTCAGACAGAATAGTCGTGACAGCAGGCCACAAAACTAGGGCCCAAGTTAATGTCAGCAGTATCTCTAAAGCTCAGTTACAGATAAAATGAGTGAGTCTTACGGTTTTCTTGAGTCCAAATGTGAGTGCCCAAAAGGCTGTTCACACTCTATCCATTTCTTTGTCTTTAGAGCCATCCAGCAATTTGACAATATTGTCCCTACTTAGCATAGATACATTGATTTGTTACATCTTGTATGTTAATTATTCTTCTCCCTCAGTTCATCACGTAGTTCCATGTTTATCTCAAGGAGGTGGTTCTCTGGTGACAGGGTATTTTCCCAGAGCTATAGATTGTGTCCCTTTTTTTAAAGTCTTTATTATCACCAAGATCTTTTATCCACTTCCTTACCCTACTTAGGGTGTGTCTAGACTACAGGGTCTTCTCGAAAAAAGTGGCCTTTTTTCGAAAAAGCTTCCCCTGCATCTAGACTGCCGCTGCCTTCTTTCAAAAGTAAACTGAAAGAACGCGGCAGTTTTTTTGACGGCGGAAAACCTCATTTTACGAGGAAGAATGCCTGTTTTCGAAAGTGTTCTTTTGAAAAAAGGCGCTATGTAATGCAAACTGTGCTTTTTCGAAAGAGAGCATCCAGACTGCCTGGGTGCTCTCTTTCGAAAAAGCAGCTTGCTTTTTCGAAAGTACTGGTTGTAGTCTAGACGCTCTTTTTCGAAAGAGGCTTTTTCGAAAGTATGTTTCAAAAAAGCTTCTTTCGAAAGAGGCTTGCAGTCAAGACGTAGCCTTACTGAGGAATTTTGAGTTTTTGTCCTACCTGGTCTGCACTTAATTCCCAACAATTAATGTATATATTAGCTTAGTGTTATCTTCACTATTACCTAGTACTTTGGTCCTAATGGCTGAATCTTGGAGCTTCATTCTGAGAGAGATGGGCATTTCTCTAGCTGCTATCTGCATAGACACAGAGGCATGGTAAGGAAGGCATCTCATGTTACATGCAATGTCTGTGCTTGGCTACAGACTAGTTTTCACAGATTTGTTTTCGATGCTGACCTAAAGGCCTAGCAGCCATACTCAATAATACATCTGATTTAGCATTCTGTATAACAGTCTCACCGTTTCCTTAGTAAGTTGATTCTTCCCTTGCACTTATCTATAATGTCTCCAATACAGTCCTGTCACAGGGTTCACGACTCTCTGCGAGGGGCTCCTCCTCCCATCCGGTCTGGGGATTAGCTCTGTCGGCCTGACATCTCTTATGATTTCTCAGTCTAGCATCTTGCTCTCTCGCACTATGGCCCTTCTCCTGCTCCTCAGTCTTCATGGCTTGCATCCCTGGCCAAAGTCACAGCAGTCCTCCTCTTCTGAGTTCCATCACAGCCTTCCCCAGCAGCCAGAAGTCCACTGCCCTGGCTAAGTTACTCCCTCAGTGACAGGGATAGATAGTCCCAGATGGTCCTGAAGACCCGGATTGGACTACTAATTCAGCAGCTGGTAAAGAAACCCAAGTCCATCCTTTACCCTGGGTTCCAGTCCGGGGGCTCTGTCTCTAGCAGCCAAGGTCTGTACTGCCCAAACCTTCCTAACTCTCTTTTGGACTGCTTCCTACGTTGCCTCTCCCAGGCTTTCATTCTCTGCCCATCTGGCCAAACCCCTTTCCACTGAGTCTGCTAAACAAAACCTTCCTCTGGGGTCTAAATCTCTTTCTCTCCCTTGTCCCAGGGAGAGTGACTGAAGCCCTCTTCCCGGCAACACCCCCTTCTGCTACCACCTCCCTGGTTTTACAGAAGCCCTGCCTGTTCCTGCACAGGTGAGCTTCCCTTCATTAGTGTTTTCCTCTCGGCTGAAATGTCCCTTGGTCTGCAGTCCAATCTGTTAATTGGCCCATCTGGCCTATGTTAACCCCTTCAGGTCAAGTGGAGGAAGCACACTGCATCACAGGTCCCTCCAGGTGGGCTTGTTATCAAACATTACACCTAAGAATTTGTCCTTTTCCACTGTGTTCATCTGCTGGTCACCTATTTCTATCATTTCTGAATCTTCCACCTGGTGCAGATCATTCATTTAGTTTAGTTTAGTCAACTCGAAGACCCATCTGTTGCCCCATTCTGTACTCCCCTAAAGTGCATCACTGATTCTTTTGGTGGCACATCCAAGGTGTCTGCTTTTCATCCATATGGCACGGTTATTGGGAAATAACGTGATGCCTGTTCCTGCACTCAGTTTCCTTTGCGAAGACACGCGTCATGATGTTTAAAAGAGCTGGACTGATGACAGTCCCCCATGGTGTTTTATTTGTAATGGAATACACAGTGGAAAAGGCTTCTCCTAACCAGACCTGCATAGTTCTTTGTGTAGGAAATCCCTTATCCATTTGTATTGTCTTCCAGGGCCAGCTCACAACATTTTGGCACCTGAGGCGGGGAGCTCAAATGATGCCCCTATGTTCCCTCACTTGGGCCAAAACTTTGAAAGGTCTCAATTTTGCATTCTTCCTGTTCTACTGCTCTCATGGCACTGCACCATCTCTGTGCATCTAGAGCAAAGAGAATACATATGCACCAGCAGCAGACACAATTTTCTACACTCTGGGTCCTAGTGGCACCCCCCCACAGTCTGGCACTTGAGGCGGCCGCCTCAGTTCACCTCATGGTAAGGCCAGCCCTGTTGTCTTCCAACAGTACCTGCAGTTGCCACTTTATACAATAGCCCCTCTTTCCATAACACGTTGCAGACTTTTTCTATTTCTAGGAAGGTTCATTATCATGTCATCTTTTTCTCTGCAGCTTTTTTGTGCTGCCGTGTCTATCGGTGGTCAGGCGCACCCTGCCTTCTGAACCCACTTTATGTTCCATAGATGAGCCCATTTCTTTCTAAGGCTATGTCTACACTGCCCCTCTCTTGTGGAAAAACATATGCAAATGAGGCAAAGCGTGGAATATTGCTGCATCTCATTTGCATAATTAATTAGGCTCCGTTTTTGTGCAAGAGGCTTTTGCATAAAATGGAGCCATCTATACAGCTCCTTTTTGTGAAAAAACCCTCTCTTCCAGAAAAAAAATGTGAAAGAGCAGTGCTTGTGCAAGGGGGGGGGGTTGCACAAAAATGAGCCTCATTAATTATGCAAATGAGGCGTGGCGACATTCCACACTTAGCCTCATTTGTATATGTTTTTCCACAAGAGAGGGGCAGTGTAGACATAACCAGAGTGTGCTACTCATCTCTCCATCCCCAGCCCTTTCAAACATGCTGTGAGGACAATGCGTGCCTCTTGCCAGATTCCCTCACCGAGGCAATAAGCACATGTTTCCAGTCCTTAGGAATTTCCCCTTTTCTCCGTATCCTATTCTGTCATGTTAATATTATACTCAGGCTTTCATCACCTAGGTATTGGAGCCTTTCAAAGGTTATTTAGCCCTCTTCTGTGACAGGCTTCCTCTCTTTATGCTAGCCAGCCTGTTCTTGCCCAGTCTCAGGTTTCTTGATCACTTATGCCTGGCTCTCCCTCCAGAGATAGCCTGGTATGTTAACTGGCCACTCAGGCCCATACTAACCCATTCAGCACCATGTGGGGTAGAGCCTTGCTTGGCCTTGAAAGGGCTCTGGGAGACCGAGATAGAATATCTTTAGTGGGACATGCCCCAACCAGCCACACCCTCAGTCTGCCACCTACACCAGAGAGCTTGACTTCACAGTAGTTATTCCTGGAGGGCTCTTTTTGCTTACTTTAAGGCCCTTTCAGCTGCCACGGTGGCATATATGGCCCTCAGCCTATATGAGAGCCAAATGTAAAGTCAAGGGTGGGCCATGTGATGTGCTGTGGAAGTATGGGCAAGGTGCTTTAAAGCTGGCTACACAGGAGGAAAGATGGTCTAGTGGTTAAGGCACTGGACTGGGATGTGGCTGACATGGCTTGAATTCCCTGTTCTGTCACAGACTTCCTGTGTGACCTTCAGCAAGTCACTAAATGCTTCAGCCCTCCTCTGAAACATGGGGATAGGATAATCCCGCCCTATCTCACAGGGCTGCTCTGAGGAAAAATACATAGATGGCAGTGAGGACTGTATACATAGCCAGAAGTCTATGTTGTAATTGGTACCAAAGTGGATAGTGTACAAGTTCGACCTTGCTCCCTTCTCATTCCCATCCAGATTCTCCTAATAAAAATGATCCTGGCTGTCTGAATGACTAAACAATTAGAAACATCACCTGTCTCCATCCTTCCCCCTGTACCCTTCAGTGGGCTGCCCAGACTCTATTCCTGATGGGAACACAATTCCACTCCCTGGGACTGCCCCATGTCAAGTGACAATGCATAAACGTCTGTGTGGACATCATACAGGTAGAGCAGGAGCTCCCTGTGGCTAATTCAGTGGGAGACTCTGCAGTGGATTTCTGCACCCACTTGGAATGAACTTAAGAACGTAAGAATGGCCATACTGGGTCAGACCAAAGTTCCATCTAGCCCAGTATCCTCTCTGCTGACAGTGGCCAATACCAGATACCCCAGAGGGAGGGATCACAACAGGTAATCCTGACGTGATCCCTCCCCTGACACCCACTTCCAGACAAACAGAGACTAGGGATACCAATCCTGGCTAGTAGCCATTGATGGACCTAACCTCCATCAACTTATCTAGCTCTATTTTGAATCCTGTTAAAGTTTCTAGCCTTCATCGCATCCTCTGGCAAGGGGTTCCACAGGTTGACTATGTGCAGAGTGAAGAAAAGCTTCCTTTTGTTTGTTTTAAACTTGTTGCCTATTAATTTCATTTCATTAAATTCATTGGTGACCCTTAGTTCTTACATTGTGAGAATAAATAAATAACTTTTCCTTATTCACTTTTTCCACACCAGTCATGATTTTATAGACTTCTATCACATCCCCCCCAGTCTCTTGTTTTCAAGATGAAAAGTCCCAGTCTTTTTAATCTCTCTTCATATGGGACCCGTTCCAACCCCCAATCATTTTTGTTGCCCTTTTCTGAACCTTTTCCAATGCCAATATATCTTTTTTGAGATGAGGCAACCACATCTGTATGCAGTATTCAAGATGTGGGCATACCGTGGTTTTAAATAGAGGCAATAAGGTATTTTCTGTTTTATCCTCTATCCCTTTTTTAATGATTCCTAACATTCTATTTGCTTTTTTCACTGCCGCTGCACACCGAGGGGATGTTTTCAGAGAACTATCCACAATGACTCCAAGATCTCTCTCTTGAGTAGTTGTAGATAAATTAGTCCCCATCATATTGAATGTATGGTTGGAATTATTTTTTCCAATGTGCATTGCTTTACATTTATCAACATTAAATTTCATTTGCCATTTTGTTGCCCAATCACTTAGTTTGGTGAGATCTTTTTGAAGCTCTTCACAGTCTGCTTTGGTCTTAACTATCTTGAGCAGTTTGGTATCATCTGCAAATTTTGCCACCTCACTGTTTACCCCTTTCTCTAGATCGTTTTAAATAAGTTGAATAGGATTGGTCCCAAGACAGACCCTTGGGGGACCCCACTAGTTACCTCTCTCTACTCAGAAAACTTACCATTTATTCCTTACCTTTTGTTTCCTGTCTTTTAACCAGTTATCAATCCCTAATATCCTCAGCCGTGAAGACTGAAGCAAAGAATTCATTTAGCTTCTCCGCTATGACTTTATCATCTTTGAGGGCTCCTTTAGCATCTTGATTGTCCAAGGGCCCCACTGGTTGTTTAGCCGGCTTCCTGCTTCTGATGTACTTAAAAACATGTTACTATTACTTTTTGAGTTTTTGGCTAGCTGTTTTTCAAACTCCTTTTTGGCTTTTCTTATTATATTTTTATACTTAATTTGATAAAGTTTATGGTCCTTTCTATTTTCCTCACTAGGACTTGACTTCCACTTTTTAAAAGATGTCTTTTTATCTGTCACTGCATCTTTTACCTGGTTGTTAAGCCACAGTGGCACTTTTTGGGTTCTCTTACTGTGTTTTTTAATTTGGGGTATACATTTAAGTTGGGCCTCTGTTATGGTGTCTTTGAAAAGTTTCCATGCATCTTGCAGAGATTTCTCTTTTGTCACTGTGCCTTTTAATTTCTGTTTAACTAATTCCTCATTTTTGTGTAGTTCCTCTTTCTGAAATTAAATGCCACAGTGTTGGGCTGCTGAGGTGTTTTTCCCACCACAGGGGTGTTAAATTTTATTACATTATGATCACTATTTCCAGTTATATTTACCTCTTGAACCAGATCCTGTGCTCCATTTAGGACTAAATCAGGAATAGCCTCTCCCCTTCTGGGTTCCAGAACCAGCTGCTCCAAGAAGCAGTTATTTAAGGTATCAAGACATTTTATCTCTGCATCCTGTCCTGAGGTGACGTGTACCCAGTCAATATGGGGATAGTTGAAATCCCCCACTATTACTGAGTTTTTTTAATTTGATAGCCTCTCTAATCTCTCTTAGCATTTCATAGTGACTATCATTGTCCTGATCAGGTGGTCGATAATATATCCCTACTGCTATATTCTTATTATTGAAGCATGGAATTACTTTCCATAGAGAGTCTATGGAACATTTTGGCTCATTTAAGATTTTTACTTCATTTGATTCTACATTTTCTTTCACGTATAGTGCCACTCCCCCACCAGCACAACCTGTTCTGCCCTTCTGGTATATTTTGTACCTGGACTCTAGATAGAGCCCCTGGGAGAGTTAAATCTGAGCTGGTCCTGTGGCTGCAGGAATATAGGCTCTTGCCTTAATAGTACTCCTGGTTCTACTTGTTATTAGCCCTGTCAGCTGAACCTCACAGGGGAGAACCTATCCGTCTATGATAGCCACCTGTCACAAGCCTCCTATCCATCACTGCTCCTGGGGGAAGAGGAAGCCAAGTGCTGGCTTTCAGCTTCGTCTCCAGGACATGTTTGTGGAGCCTGTGGAAAGACTAAATCTGAAGGCTTACCATTCCCTAACAACAGGTCCCCTTTAGCTCAAGCAGCAACACTGTTTCTTTTGGTTGAGAGGGTCCCTGGTTCATGTCCTGGGGGAGTCTGGTCCCTTGCTACTCAGTGCACTGAGTGAGGCCAGGACTTGTACTCTTTTTCCTTCTGGCAGGTAATTGAGCTGCGGCGGCCTCTGGACTCGAGACTTGAGCATGTTGATTTTGAGTCCTTGTTCTCCACTCTCAGCGTCCGGCACCTGAGCCGAGTGTTTGCCTCCCTGCTTCTAGAGAGAAGAGTGATCTTTATAGCAGACAAACTCAGGTACCCACCACACAGCTGTCTCGTGCGTTCTCTTGAACAAAATGTGAGCTAAAGAGAGACCGGGAAAGGAGTGCCAGACTCTCTGTGTTCTTTTGTTCTTCTCGTTTATTTCCCAGCTTCTCTTTCAATGCAAGTCCTGCCAGTGCTCCCAAAGGGCAGGAGCGCTAATGAAGTGCTCCAGGCCTCCACTGGAAATGCTGAGAGAAACCCAAACTCCGCAGCCCAGCTCCAGAGCATGAAAAAACTGAACTTCCTCTAGTGCACAATGGAAACCAAGTTCCCTTTGCTTAGAATCTCACCGAGCCAGAGCCCCTTGCAGTAAGAAAGCAGAACCGCTCCTGTTGCTTGGGAGGGATGTAATGTTCCCTGCTCTGGCACACACGGAACCAAGCCCCAGGGAGGGAGGAACCTTGGTATCTCCTAGCCCCTTTCACTGAGGGTTTCAGATTCTGTTGGCTATTTTTTTAATATTGGTTCTTGAGGTTTGGTGTTTAAACTGATTCACTCCCACAAGTTCAGCACAGGGGTCCGGGTCTCTTTAAGATTTTATGCAGCTGGGGCCTGGCAGCTATCCAGGCCTTAAGCACTTGAGGATTCAGAGAGGAGAGTTCTCAAAGCTCGGTGACGGAAAAGCTACAGATGAGTAATGACGCTTTTGAGCATGATCAGGTTTCAGCAACGTACAATACCCCCAAGCTGTCTGTTTTCACAGATCCCAGCCAGCCGGGCTACAGCCCTGGGACTGCAGGAGGGAAGGCAAGTGGAAAGGCCCCTTTTATAGGGGAGCAAAAGAACAACTCGCCCTGCAGGGATCCAGGGATGTCCAAGACTCATATAAACTCATCACACCAATGGGCAGGCTGAATGGACTGTGGCATAGAGGCAGCAGGTCCTCACTGTCATGTCTTTTCAGCTGCTTTGGATCAAGAGAAGGCTCTATTTGGTTGCATTCGCTTGGCATGTTACATACCTACATTTCAAATGAAGCACTGACGCCGCATTTCACCGTCTCATATTTCCCATGTCTAAACAATACAGATAACTTGGGTAATCTTTATAATGACAGTGTTTTTTCTGGGAAGTTTTCCCTCCCCTATGGATAAGTGCAGCTGGCTGGATTCATTAGGGACAGAGGCATGGATTAATCTTTATATGATGATAGGCAGTGAGAATCTGCAAGGATTTCATTGGCATTAGTTTGGAATCAGCATATTGTTAGGCAGATCAGCCCAAGAGAGTTCCAATAAAACCCTTATATCATACTGTACCATCATGTGACATATCCAGAATATGTGTGTTACGGACCATATTGCAAAACTGTTTTCTATGGGTATTCTTCTGTCAGTAAAGCCAGGTGCCTTAGTACTGACTCCAACTAGTCAGGCCTTGGTGAAAGAGAGAAAGTATTACAAATTGTAGAAACTAGGGATGTTAAATATCAGTTAATTGAATAGTTGACTAACCTCATGAATTCTTATCGGTTAGTCGACTATTCTATAGTCCTCGGGCAGCCCCTGTCCGGGGGAGGGTCTAGGAGCTCAGACTCGGCACGAGCCAGAACTGAGGCTACATCTAGAAAACACGCTTCTTTCAGAAGAAGCTTTTTTCAGAAGAGATTTTCTGGAAAAACTTCTTCTGAAAGAGTGCGTCCACACTGCAAAAGTGAATCGAAAAAGCAATCTGCTTTTTCGAAAGAGAGCGTCCAGACCAGGAGTGGCCCGAGGCTGGCTGCGGCAGCTGGCGCCCCAGGTGGAATGCGCGATCGGCACCCCTGCCTGCAGGGCCGTCAATGGACTGACGTCATCGGCGGGCGCCCCCGTGATGTCATCATCGGGCACCCCGAGCAGCGACGCCCTAGGCAGCAGCCAAGTCCGCTTATAGCCATGGGCTGCCCCTGGTCCAGACTGAATGGACGCTCTCTTCCATGTAAGCTGTGATTGCTATGAATGGAATGCCCACCAGGGCACCTATGCTTTTTCCTCTTTCCTCTTCTTCTAAAAGAACTCCCACTTTCCCCGTCCACACATGCCTTTTTGCGAAAGAGCTCTTTCGCAAAAAGGCTTCTTCCTCATAGAATGAGGATTACCGATGCCAGAAAACCGTCTCTGTTCTTTCGATTTTCTTGCGGAAGAATGCAATTGCAGTGTGGACGTTCCTCAAGTTTTGTCGGAAAAACAGCCGTTTTTCAAAAAAACCTCGGTAGTGTAGACATACCCTGAGCGGGGCTGCCTGCCTCCTA
Source organism: Pelochelys cantorii (assembly GCA_032595735.1). NCBI lineage: Eukaryota > Metazoa > Chordata > Testudines > Trionychidae > Pelochelys > Pelochelys cantorii. The sequence continues at coordinate 245,366,914 of CM064326.1, forward strand.
ATACACTTTAAATGCAGAGCCACAGCATGGGGTAGGTCCAGGACCCAGTGCAAGCTGGGACTGAGCTGGGCTGCTGGCCAGCCAGCCAAAAAATTTACTGGCAAGGGGCGGGGGAATGCATGTAGTCTATAGCATTAACTGCTTTGCTTATTGGTTAATCAGTTAATTGACTATACTATTACATCCCTAGTAGAAACCTCTAAAAATTATATACACTGGCATCAAGATTTTAAGGTCCAGTATCTATGAATCTACCAGGGCAAGAATCAAGTCCTGTGTACCATGTTGCTAACACACATTATTAGAGCTCTTTGGTGGCGTGTGAGATATTGGACCTGAAATCTATCATTGATTCGGGGCTGACTGTCACTTGTCGTGGGTCAGGGGATGAGGAAATTGGCAAGTATTAAATAGTGTTTACTTGAGAGTAGGATTTGAATGTTTTTAGGGAAGAAAACAAACATTCATCTGGCAAATAGATTTTTAAAAAGTAGAAATGACAGCTGTTGGAAGTGCTCAGGGGTTTGGAATGCTAGTAGGAGTCCAGGAGAGATGGATTAATGGTCAGAGTGCAGGGGAAGTGGTAAAAAGTGTGTGATAAATTGCATTTATTGCACACCCCGCTAATTTATCATGCAAAAGTCATCACTGTGTTTATCTGTACATGTACTTGTGTGCCAGGGTGTATATTTATATATTAATATATATATTTATATAGCAAGAGAGAAGGAATAATACACATATCATTTATTTCCATATTTTAATTGCTACAAAATCTGAAGTCTCTGTGAAAGGAAGTAGAAAGGACTTTTGCCAAGTACGGTGTGAATTATGAAATATTTTCAAGCTGAGCCAAAACCACAACTAACAAGTGTAAAGCAAGTGAAATGGTTTTGTCTTTTCCATCTTTTGAATGAATATTGAGTGTTTTTAAAAGATCTGTCAGTCCTAAGCATGGCAGTGGAAAAAGAGAGAATTTGGTTTTTAGTTCCCTCTCTCTTTGCCATAGCAACAAGAATAAACATTTCCTTTCAACCCAAGAAAATGACTACCCCCAAAAATTCTTGCTCTATTGTGATAATTTTTCCCTAGGTTTTTCAGGCCTGTAGAGGACTTCATGCACTGTTATGTGCCACAAATGGATAGACTATCTTTATAATGAAATTATGTTTTCAAATCAAAGTCCCAAAGTAGCAGTTTGGGGCATCACAGACCAAGATTTGCAAAAAACAGAGCTCTCAGACTCCTTAAACCCAAGTTTTGGCTGCTAAATAGTTGGCCTGAGCTCTCCAAACTACTATGAATGTGGCAGCTCCATTGGCCTGAATGCAAGCTGCTGAGTACTCAGCACTTTACAGATCAAAACACTTATTCCAGATCCTAAATATAGATTAAGGAGCCTACCTTTAAGATAGAACAAAGTTTTTGAAAATGGGGAACGTCCTACAAAGGCCTGGAGGTTGCCCTGGTGGGCCCCCTTCTGGTCAGGTCTGGCACCACAGATGCATCCTATATCCCCTCTCTTCAGCTGGGTTTATAAGCAAGTGCAAACTGATCTTTTTAATCAAAGAGCCACCCTCCTTGCAAAGGTCTCATGTATTAGTGACAAGCACAAGTAGAAGCTCATTCAGGTAATCTAGGGATATTTGTTGCCTTGGGCTTAGTCCAGCTAGTCATCTCTGGCTCCTTCCTTCAGGAGACTCTTCATTCCAGAAAACAGCTTTTGGTCCAACAACCCTTCTTAGTTTGTTCTCAGAGTTGCCTCTTTTCAGCCCTTCCTTAAGCTGGAATCTCCTTGGAACTGGGCTGTATGAATTAGTTCTGCCCTTTCACCTCATCTAGGGGCCTTGCCAGCTCTCCTTGCTGGAACAGGTCTCTCAGTCAGATTTTGTGGTCTGCAGGACTCCTCAGCTTTCCTCAGTGTCTCCTACTGTCCACTCTGCTATGAGAAACAATGGAGCTTTTATGTTGTCCCCCTTCTTTCAGCTCACCCCAGTTGGCTGGGGCAGAGAGGAGCCTTGCCCTACTCTCTATGCTAGGCTTCAGGCTCTGTGTCCTTAAAGAAATAGTCATAGGATTTCCTCCCACACACTTTTTTGGAACCACTTCCTCTCTGAGTGTCTCTCAAGTCCTTGTATATAATCATACCTTTTACTTTCTCAAAGGGCCTTGCCATGTAACCTGGTGAGTTAAGCAGCAGAAAGCGCTATTCTTCATGGAACAGACTATCCTAGCGCAAGTTCTATCCCTGCTGGGAACTGTAGTGGTGTCAGCAAGGCTTTGTGGTCAATAGTACTAAAGACAGTTTAAAAGAATCAGCATGGACACTTGATTTTGGTCATCACCAGTAGGAGAGGACACACCAATAAGAGCAGTGCATGCTCCATGTTATACCCAGGTCTAAAATCAGACTGATCAGATCTCAGGCCATCTTAGCACTCTAGAGTTGCTTCTCCCTCTTCCCCCCTGAGCTTAACCTGAAGAAGAACATTAGAGAACAGATGATAACTGATAGGATTGGTTGAACCACTCTAGTCTGGCACAGTCTGGTCTGGCAACATCTGAAGTCCAGAATGTTTTTAGTTAGCCAGATAATCACTTATCATGGGTGTAGCTAAGTTTCACGCAGTCCATAAAATTTTACAGCCACCAGTCCTGAGTGTTCTGTGCTGTTGTTTAGCTCTAATTTATCCCTAAATGTCTTCCAAGAGCCCAGTAATCAGTGGAAGTGTTGGTAAAGCTGCTAGACAATGTTGACCACTGGTGGTTTGGCACATTCTCTGGTTCAGCACCAGTCAGGTCCTGAGCGTGCTAGAGAGGTTCAACCTATACCTAAAAAACATTTCAGCATGACATGCCACTAATCTGCCATGCCAAAGGGAGGCATTGATGGTCTCCACAAATAACGGACCTGTGACTTTCTACTAGATTTTAATCATTCTAAAGCTTTCATTTTGCAATATAAAAGCTCAAGTTCCACAACTGCATCCAGAAGCACTGCAAGCAACATTGGCTGAAACACAAGCAGAGGAGACACATTTGCATGTGTATTCTCCCCCCACCCTGCCACTCCCCAAAGCACCTTGTCTGCACTCCTGGTTGCTGGTGGATCTGAGGCTAAGCAATCTAATCCACAATCTAGACTGAGAATTGTGCAATGGGAGAAATGTTCCATGCTGAGTACCCATGACCAGGATTAACCTGGGAGAGTTTTGGTCACCAGGACTTCAGTGATGCTATGGTGAAAAGGAAGGAAACCTTCTTTGCTTCTTGTACAGTCACAACATATAACTTCACATTTTTTTCTGTCATAACCAGTTCAATCAAGTCTGAGACTTCCACCAGCTGTCCTCCCAGGCATCTTTCCTCCCACTTCCTCTGTCACATGCCCCTCTGTATTCCATTATGACTAGGTCTACTCTGCAGACTTCTTTGGGAAGAAGCTTTTCCGGAAGAGATCTTCTGGAAAAACCTCTTCTGAAAGAGAGCGTCCACACTGAATGGCATCCATACTATCTCGCATTTCAGCTGTGATTACTATGGATGGAGTGGCCACCAGGGCACCTGTGCTTTTTCCTCATTCCTCGTCTTTCAAAAGAACTCCCTCTGCCCCGTCCACACATGCCTTTTGCTGAAAGAGCTCTTTCAGAAAAAGGCTTCTTCCTCGTAGAAAGAGGTTTACCAATGTCAGAAAACCCCCTCTGTTCTCTCGATTTTCTTTCAGAAGAACGCAGTTGCAGTGTGGATGTAATTGAAGTTTTTTTGGAAAAACGGCCATTTTTCTAAAAAACTCTGTAGTATAGACATACTCTGTGACTTGCACTAGGGGAAAAGGGAACGGAGAGTCACTATAATACTGGTGGAGAACAAAATCTTTTAATATCCCACTAGCCCCCATGCAGAATAGTGTTTTGACTGCTCTGTGTTCTTCTTTAGAGCTGTCTGGAACCAGACCAATTAGTTCAATTAATTCCACTAAGGCCAGCCTTTCAAATCAGTTCTTATCTCTGGATGGAAAAGCTGTCTGTGCTCTGAAAATGAAGGAGGAAGAGGTTGGTTCATGACAAAAATGTAACTTCTGCTCTTGCCACCTTGCATCCCAACTCAAAGAAAAGGGACTTCAATGGTAACCTCAGAATAATCCCATAATATTACCGACAATTGGTGTCAGTGCTTCCACACAAACACTACTGTTCTATCCACAGGTTATAAAATTGGTAAGGTGAAAAATACGCTAGGAAATAGAGGAGGAGGAAAACCACTCCTCCCTTGCCCCTGCCCGCTTTCCAGTCTCTGATAATGTTGGCCACAAAAATGTGTGAAGAAAAGCATCATCTTCTAAAGGAAGAGATTTTTAAAGGGGCGTAGCCTGATGTTCCCATTTATAATGGCAGGCATACTCTTGATACAAGCCTGCTTAAATGAACGTGAACAAAGAATGTTTATTTTTTACGTTGTTTGCCTTGCTCAATTGACAGGACTTTGTGGAGAGTCAGTATCACTCTTCATGGTTGGTGCAGGCCCTGCAAAAGGGGACTTGTGAGTGACAGCAGAAGCAAAGTGCAAAAGGAGGTGAAGGGGCAGCTGGCTGGAATGTGCACAGAGAGGGAGAAGGGGGTGGGAACATGCTTTATTGGTTAGGTTCCTGCATACTTCTAAACATCAGCTGAGGAGTAAAGACCTCTGCCCTTTCTTAAAGGACCCTTTACAAATCCAGAAGACTGCATTTAAAGGGCACTCCATCAGAAATGTCAATTTTTTTTACAGTTGTCAATAAGAAACAAATCTCAAGCTGAGAGTGTCCCTTTAAGCAAGGAAGTGAAAATCTGGGCTTCTTTTATAAAGAGAACCCCTCTCCATGTGGAAGTAATTCTGTAATATATGCTCTTCATTGGTGAGAGTCAGAGATAAAGCCTAAAAGAGTAACAAAAACCGCTTTACAAAGAAGGTCAGTACCATTATCCCCCATTTTCAACTGAAGTGTTAAATGGATTCCTCTCTCTGCTCAGGGATCAAATGTCACTTATCCCCTGTCTGGCACATGCCTCCATATAAACTGCTCAGAGCACTTCTTCACTTGCTCGCAGTGATGTCACAACAACAGGTCATACTCTGCCAAACTGAATGTATCCAGTGAAAAGCAGCCAAAACCCATAGCCCAGCCATGATAGTCTCCTAAGCCTGCTCTAGTGTCATGCTGTGGGGACTCAAATTTGCCAGACTTAATTGGAGCAAAAAAATCAGGCCTGCCTTTCTGAATGAGCACAAGGCTGCAGCCCCCTTCTCTTTCTCTCCCTCTTCCTCTCTCTCATTACAAGCCAGCAACAGCTGCCAGGACCACATTTCTCACTGTAAATTCCCCCTATGGAGTTTAACACAAGCCAGCTGTGAGAGCTTTCCTTGCCATGTGATTCCTTCAGGCCAGACTAGCCTTTTCTCCCTTCCCCCATTCTTTCAAGTGCTGGATGCTAGTAAAACCAAGATGACGTTATGTACACAGCGTGTTATGGCGAGCCTCTCCATCCCCTGATATACACAAACCCTTCCAAACCCAGAACAGATGAGTAACCAGTGTCCCGCAGCGTGCTCTGCATAGCCCCGGGAAACTGACCGCACGCCCCACCCACCTCTCCTTCCAGCACTCGCAAGGGTCCTCTGGCCAAACCTTCTTGGAAGTCATGAGCAAAGGAACTTTCAGCAGAGAGGCTGGGAGCATGTGAGCGAGAAAAACATCAACTGTCTACCCTCTACCCCAGCCCTTCAGGGTGTGTCTGAACTGCAATCAGGAGGTGTAATTTCAGCACTGTAGGCATCTACCTAGATTTAGAGCAAAGCTGACTGGAGTAGCAATAGCAGTGTTGCTGCAGCAGCATGGCCGGTCACTTGAACATGTGCTCTGGGTCCTAGACAGGCTTGCATTCAGGAAGCCAGCCCATGCCGTTGCCCGGTTGCCATGGCTACCCTGCTCTTATTGCTGAAGCTGGTTTTGATCAAGCTAGCTAAAGGCAACTCAGATATGCCTACTCCAGAGACAATCCCACCTCCCAATTGCAGTGTAGACATACTCACAATCTAGTCCCTCCCCTCCTTCCTCTTGGGTCTCCCTAGCCTTTTGAGGCCCTGTCCAATGCAGGGCCTGTCTGGCAGTGTAGTATTTTAGCCTACTTTCCATTGAGCATTTAACCATTTTCGTGTTCTCTGAACAGTTAATCATATATGCATTGATAATCTTTCCCCCTGCAGCTTTGTTCTTTGTGGAGGTATATGCCAAGTGTCAGAAAGAGAAGATGATGTTAGTTCAGAGTGTCCTGGGGTGGGGTGAGAATTAAGTATCAGCACATGTTGTGCCTTCAAGATTGTATCTCTGTTCTCTAAAGAAAGCAAAATTGCACGGCTGGCCAGTTCTCGGTATCTGTGCCCAGCACGCGCTGCGGCACAGCCCCTGGAGGCAGTGGAAAACTCCCCCTGGCCAAGTGACAGAGGAATGGCTTTTTCTAACCCTGACCCCATTCCATGTGTCATTAGACCAGGAAATAAAACATGGGGACTGGAGTTCTGGAAATGGCTACTGACTGTGGGTACCCAATCCGAGACACCTGAAAAGGGGCCTGATTTTCAGCAAGTGCGGAGGCTTGCCCCTAACTGCTGTGTGCTTTGTGTTGTCTTCTAGCACCCTGTCGAAGTGTTGCCATGCCATGGTGGCTCTTCTCTACCCCTTCACCTGGCAGCACACCTACATCCCTGTGCTGCCACCTTCCATGATTGACATTGTGTGCTCACCAACGCCCTTCCTGATTGGCCTGCTCACCAGCTCGCTGCCTCGCCTCAAGGAGCTACCAGTGGAAGAGGTGAGCATCAGAGTCGATTGCCAAGTTGGTCAGGTGTGAATTGTTCTTGTCTGGGATGGTGGCAGTGAATCCAGACCCAGATCCTCTGTCTGACTGAGTGTATCAATCTGCTGTCTCTTGCCTTATTTTTAGATTACAAGCTCCTTGGAGCAGGGACTGTGTTTTTGCTCTGTGTTTGTACAGTACAATGGAGTGCGGTCTGTGACTAGGGCTTGTAGGTGCTAGACTCCAGTGCAGGATGGCCATTTGGAGCCCCACTGGTGGACTATCACCATCTGCACTTTAGTGGCCCTCGTGATGGTAGAGTGTTAAAGGAAATAATCTTTTAAAGCAGCGTTTCTCAAACTGTGTGTCCCGAGCAACTTAGAGGGGGGTTGCAAGCAACTGAGAGGGTGGTTGCAGCAATGGAGAGGGGGGTTGCAAGCAACTGAGAGGGGGAGTCATGGTATCACAAGTTTGAGAACCCCTGTTTTAAAGACAAACTTAGATCAGCGACCGTGTTTTCCTTCCCACTTCATACCTGCTCTATAACTGTCAACACTGTTCATACAGATCTGATATTTGCAGAGACATGGTAAGCAACTGCTTCCAATATTCCTGTGGAAGTGAGTTTTTAATGTATGATATGTTTAAATGTTTTTAAAAAGTTGCCTTACTTTATTTTGTGGGACAAAGTCAATACCAAATAAAAGTTCACGATAAATCCCCGTATTATTTTGGTCACTTACTCATCCTTGGCTATGTAAAATAGTCTATGGCTTCTTTGTAAAGCTTTTTGCTTAAACAATTGATCTGACTGTGTTCTAGTCTGAGGGTTTGAGATACGTAAGGGAGAGGTGTAGGCAAGAGAGTGAGTGAAGGACAGCTTCTTTCATTCAAGCTGTCATTTTGTGGCTTGTGGCTATGTGGTCAGAAAACCACTACAGGGGCCCAGCTGTTGGCCAGTGTTTTATATTTCCTCTTGCTGTCATGGATCTGTGAGAGGGCTGAAGCTTTCCTGGAGAGCCAGGAAGATCTGGGATAATCTCTGGTGACAGAAAATAACAATTCCCCATTCTTTCCTTGGTAGGTCCTTGTGGTTGACCTAGTTAATAACCGGTTCCTCAGACAGGTGAGTACAACTGTCCCATATGGGGCTTTTTCTTCCCACTTCCTGTTTCCTCTTGCCTTGCCTTGTAATTGTTTATTTTGCTTGTCTGGCTGGGCTGGGGCACCTGCCTTCACACAGGCTAGGAGGCTGGAGTTGATGGCTGGTGCAGTTTAATAGTAATGTCAAAGTATTTTGTGCTTAGGTAGCATCTCACAGATTCTCAAAGTACTTTACAAACATTAAACCTTCCAAAACCCTAGCAAAGTAGGAAATATCCCTTTTAGCAGATGAGAAACTGAGGCACAAAGCCTGTATAAGGGTATGTCTACACTACATTCCTCTTTCGAGAGAGGAATACAAATGCAGACGAACAAAATTGCAAATGAAGTGCGGATTTGAATTTCCCACGCTTCATTTGCATCGTGTCCGGGCGCTATTTTGAAATACCCTATTTCGAAAAAAGAAATGCTGTCTAGACGTGGTTATTTTGAAAGAAAACCCTTCTTTTGAAATTACCCTTAAACCTCATTTTATAAGGAGTAAGGGTAATTTCAAAAGAAGGGTTTTCTTTCAAAATAACCACGTCTAGACAGTGTTTCTTTTTTCAAAATAGGGTATTTCGAAATAGCGTCCGGACATGATTATGCAAATGAAGCGTGGGAAATTCAAATCCGTGCTTCATTTGCAATTTCGTTAATCTGCATTTGCATTCCTCTCTCGAAAGAGGAGTGCAGTGTAGACATACCCTAAGTGTGTTGTCTGGACTCACAGAGTGAGTCACAGGCAAAGCTGGAATTTGACCCTAGAGTCTCATTGCTGTTCTTTGCTCTAAGCACTGGTCAGTACTAACTTCTTGGGTAATATCTGCGCTGTCCAATGAGGTCTCAGTAGATCTTTCAGTTTCTGTCTTAAGTGGTCCCTCTCATGTTCCTTTCTGTCTAGTCCTGGCATTACCAGACCATAGTGAAAAGACAATGAATAGTAATCTGGCCATCAGTTGGCAGACAAATATGCCTCTGGATTCTGACTCCCTTTGACCAGGAGCAGAAGAGCAAGAATTTGGGAGGTCCTGGAACATATTCCTAAACCTGGAACCCAGGGGTTGATTATCAAGTGGTTTTGCTTATTTTCTAAACAGAATCCAGCTCCTCTGAATCACAACCACAACCCAAAGAATTCAGGCTAGGGCAGGAAATCAGGCTTCTGATTAAGACACTGGGGTCAACTCCTGTCTCTGTCACAGATTTCTCATGAGATCTTGGGCAAGTTGCTTAATCCCTAGAGGGCCACAGTTCCCCATCTCTAAAGTGCCTTCCCTCATGGGGGTGATGTGAGGACTATGGCTGGTTCTTATCTTTCAATACAATTTTCATTTGTCAACAGCTCTAACCAAGCAGCCTTCTCTCAGTGGTTTAAGTAGAGCTTCCCACCCCCAGTAGCTAGAGTGTGGCAACCCCTTCCCTTCTTACTGCTAACTCTGTTTCTGCCCAGTCCACCTGTGGTGTCTCTGTGCTTCTCCACATACCCCTGCATGTCATTGAATGGGGATGGGAAGGGAGGGGAGGTCGAAATCACTTTACCACATGCGGGTCTCGGCCTCGTTGCCATGCCTACCTAGCTGCTTGCTGGCATTGTTTGGATGACTCCTGCTCCTGTTGTTGTCAGAGCGGCACCTTCCCTCTAGTCAGGGCCGGGAGACAGGCAGCTGAAATGAAGGGTTACAAATCTAACCAATGCAAGGTGCGCAGCAGAGGGCGGGACACGTGCCTTCAGTGCTTGTGGACGACTCGAGTGGAAGGCGCTAGGCATGCACTGAGTCTTGTTCTCATTGCTCTCCTGGGCTCATAACAGATAACTGTCAGCGTGCCCTTGCCCTGTCTCTCTCCGACTCAATGCGAATTAGCTGAGGAGAAATGCAGGTTCTCCGACCCAGCACAAGGTCCCTGAGCGTGTGCGTGTGTTTTCTAGATGGAGGACGAGGACTCCATCCTGCCTCGGAAGCTGCAGGTGGCGCTAGAGCACATCCTGGAGCAGAGGAACGAGCTGGCTAGTGACAAGGAGGAGGTTTCTCTGAATGGCAAACACGGTACAGCCTGCAGCCTGTCTGCTCGTTCTTATGGGATGGGCCCCACGGCCCTTTGTTCACCTCCCCAGAAGGGATGCCTAACCCAAGCTGGAATGGAAGATGCAGTTCAGCAGCTAGAACTAGCTGAGGCTTTGCTATACTGTCCAGCGCACTGGTGGCCTGTGCTAACTATGTGACTGGCTCCCCTGTGTCCCCTTCACCCTCTGCCCCATACATCCTCCCTGCATTCACCTGCCTTATCCACAAGGTAGCAACCCTACTCCTGCTAGTTGAAGAGGTTGCTTTGGTGTCAGTCCTGGGAGTGAAGCCTTCCCTTCCAGCCGAGCTGAACCTGCAGGTTCTGCAGCCCTTTGAATCGGCAAAGTGAGAAAAGCTGGAGTGGGGGCTGATGGGGGCGCACTCTGAGGTTCTGCACCAGCCAGGGCCCTGCAGCCTATGTAGTGCTCTTGGGAGCATTGGCAGCCCACTCCCAGCCTTTTAGTGGAACAGACTGTTGAGTGCTCTCTCTCCACAACTACTTCTCATTCTCAGGCCAGTGCAGGGCCCCGTCCCTAAGGGGGCCAGCAGGGCTCAGATGCAGGGCTGGTACGCTGTGGAACCACAGCCAGGAATACAACTTCCAGGTGAACCAGTAGGGCCCTTCCCACCCAGCACAGCCTCACAGTTCCACCACCAGCACCTCACGGCTTCCTCTGCTTCTTCACACCCCCCCTCTCCCTCCCCACTGCTTCTTCCTTAGAGTCCAGCCCCTTGAACGAAGTGGTGTCGGAAGCCTTCGTTCGTTTCTTTGTGGAGATCATGGGCCACTACTCCCTTTTCCTGATCCCCAGCGAGCGAGAGGAGCGAACCCTGCAGCGGGAGGCCTTCCGCAAGTCCGTCTCCTCCAAAAGCCTTCGACGCTTCCTGGAGGTCTTCATGGAAACCCAGATGTTTGGGGGCTTCATTCAGGAACGGGAGCTGCGGAAACAGGGCGTCAAAGGTTAGGGACTCTGCTTTCTTATTCCATCTAGGCCTTTTCTGTCGGTCCCCTGGGAGCGGTGAGCGGCCAGTACTATCTCCCTTAGCAGCAGTGGTCATAGTTCTAGAGTTGCAGCGGCCCCGTCCCCTTTTGGGAGAGGTGTGCCCTGAATACAGACCCCAGCACCAATAACTCCTGTGTTCCATTCCTAGCCCCTTCCTCTCTCTGGTCTTGAACGTTACGTAAATGCTTGGTGCCTCAGTTTCCCTGTCTGTAAAACGGGAGGGGGGAGAGAATTACTTACCTCACAGGACAGTTGTGAGGCTTAGATAATATTTGCAAAGTGTTTTGAAGCGATGAGCATTAATGATGAATGCAGGGAAGTAGTGGCAATTTGGGGTGTTTCCCTGGATTCTCTCAGGTGGTGAGCAAACTGCTAGTCAGTGCTAATGATGCAAGCTCCTTGACCTAATGACCAGTGGACACTGGAAAGGGCAGAGGGACCACGGAGTTTTTCATAGATAGTGAGAATATGGCCAGCAAATGTTAATTCCTCCAGTGGCCCCACATTCTAGTCTCTGCTTGCTCTCTGTCAAAGAGCTCAAGAGAATTCCCTTGCAAAGATTCCTTCATTCCCTCCACGAAGCAATGCTGACCAGTCGGGCTAGTCATTCCTGCACAAGGAAGCAGTGAGGCCTAGTGGATGAAGCCCTGGACTGTGGCTCTGGAGACCAACTCTGCCTCTGGCCTGCTGGGTAACCTGAGGCAAGTCAATGTCTGCTTTGTGAGCTGCAGTGTCCTCCTCTTAGAATGGGGCTCATGGTACGGATCTCCTTAGTAAAGTGCTTTTCGCTCGACTGGTGACAAGTTAGGCATTATTACAGTGTATTTGGAACCAAAAGGATTGTGGATTTTTTTTTTCTGGCAGGTCTGTTTGAGGTACGTGCCCAGGAGTACCTGGAAACACTCCCCAGTGGGGAGCAGAGTGGAGTCAATAAATTCCTGAAAGGACTCGGTAAGATGCCAGAGTAACCGTTGTCCTTTCACAGTGGTTGTGTTGCATGCTACCTTGGTTACTGGCTCAGTGATTGGAGAACAAAGATGCTATTTGAGGAGGCGACACGCTTCAAAGAGTTGACTCTGGAATTTCCTTCACTGTGTTACTGTGACCTGATCAGGGGCCTTCCCTCAGTGGTCAGTGCTGGGCCAGGGATCAATGCACACGAGTGCCAGTGGTGCTGGGAGCTTGGGCGGAGCAAAGCTTGGGCCCTGAGCTCATTGCCTGACTCACCAAGGAGGAAGACTGGTCTTATTGGCTAAGGCACGGGGGTGGACTTGGGAGTTCTGGACTGGATCTTCACACAGACAAGTCAGTTTCTTTCCCAGTGCTCCAGCCCCTCACTACTGAGGTGAGGTTGAGGCAATTACCTTCCAGCGGTGTTGTGAAGATAAACCCTTGTAAGGTGCTCTGCTATTGCAATAGCACTAGCCATAGCAGTACCTGGGGGGACAGAGAGAGAGAGGGCTGGAACAGAAGCCCTTTGAAAGCAGAACATTTAACTCCTGCCTCAGGTGGAAGGAGGGAGAAGGCTGTAGCTTGTGTCCCTTTCAGATTGCCACAGTCTGGCTGAAATATTCAGCTAGTGCTATTGTACCTACCTCCAGTGGGAGCCAATTCCTTCCTTCAGGGAGTCAGGGAAACTTGCTCTTGTACAAGACCCAGCATTGCAGGGTGGAGGAGGGGGTGATTCTGAGGAACCAGCTCTTCTTTGGTCCTTGCTCCAGTTGGCTCTGGGGATGAGCTTAGACTTTCTCCACACTATATTTTACTATGTAATGGCTCTTTTCCTTCCTTAATCTCCATCAGGGAGCAAAATGAAATTCCTCCACAAGAAATAAAAGCCACAAGCACTGTCCTTCCATGGAATAGAAGGCGTTTACCATTCAGCAGAAACAAGATGAACTGTTACCCACCATTCCCACTTAGCCTGCTCCCGCAGGGGGACAGCCCTGGCTGCAGGGCGCTGGAGGCAGACAGGCCTGGGTTTGCTCTTGTGTGAAAGTGGCCCCGTGACATGAAGCGATGGTGGTAGAGCAGCCTGGGGAGATCTGTGGACTCCTACAGTAACATGCACTGGACCAAGCACTCTGAACTCTGCATTAGCATTTTGCAGACCTTCACACGGATTTGATTTCGTAGTTTTAAAACTTTTTATTTCTATTTATATTGGGGTTAGGAAGCATATTAACCATTGACACATGCCCTGCCTCCTTTCTGAGTGGCACTGTTGGATGTGCTAATGAGGACCGGGGAAAAGGTCGTATTTCCCTGGACTGAGAACGAAGGACAGAAGTAGGGGGGAAATAGAGGAGACATGAAAGTAGGTCTTGACACACATGAGGATGCAGAGGACTGCAGGGATGCCAAAGGACATGGGCAGGGTGTACTTACAAATGAGGAAAGGAGGTGGAAGGGGAACCACTAAACCTACTGAGAACTTGATATGCCAGCCAACGAACCGACCAGTTTGCTCTGCAAGGAGGCTGTGTCACAGGCCTTGTGGAGAGGCCTTTCCTTGTATTGTCTAAGTTGAGAACCTTACACCATATAATTAAAAGCGAGTGGCATAAAAAGAATAATGTGTTGGGGATTTTCTCTGAGAAATATCGATTTCTTTTAACTTGCTGTATAGATGTTTTTTTAACCTTCTGCCTCATTTTGTATTTGGGCCAGCAGGGCCATCTAGTGGTCAAATACAATGGTTGTTTATCCATCCACTCTCCCTCCAGCCCCACACTGATGCTCAAACAGTCTTTCTGTTACAATGCTCTTATGTCTCTCACATTCATATAATGCCCACCAAGAGCTTTTGAGCATGAACTCAGTCCAGCATACGACCCCCTGGAAACAGGCTTTCAGAAGTTCAAGTGGGTTACCCTTTTCCAGACCCCAACTTTGACCGGGGATCAGCTCAGGCACAAAATAGGGTTCGGCCCATGCTAAAACCCTTCTGCATTGACAAGACATATATTATCTGTTGTAGTTAGCTTGGGATGCTGATGAATTCCTGAATGGTTCTTGCATTTTACATGGGATCTGACTTCATGGTCTATGAAAAGTTACCATCTTTAATTTAGGTGATTAATTATGAAGTGCTCCACAGTGCTTGATTGGCAGTGGTAGCATGGCGGGTTGAGGCTGATGGTGCACCTGGAGAGATCAGCCAACTGTGTCCAAGGCAAATAGAGAGCATTAGGACTCAGCTTTGGAACGTGGTATGTTGTGATGTTAAAATTTGTGTTTAGGTGGGTCACTGTCAAACCCTCTTTCATGACCTCGTTAGTTCCTGGTCCAATAGAGTATAGCAGCTTCGTATGGCTCCCAGCTAACGAGGTGACTCCTTTTGTGGACATGTAGAGATCTGTCCTGCAACACCGAAAATTCTTTGTGCAAACTCTGCTGAGCTTCCCTGTGGCAGCGCTGCACAGGGCTTTGGTTCATGCTGGACTCAGTTCCTCCTGGCAGTGACCTGAGCCAGAGGGTCTTGAGCTTTCCCAGGACTCTGGTCAAGCCAGAGGTGGTGAGGGCAGGAAGGAAATTGCCAGCCAGGCTGTTGGTGATCTCAGTGCTCTGACGAGGCACTAGTTCTTTGCGCAACTCTGGGAGATCCCTGCCGAGGGTGTGGGGGAATAAAAGAGCAGTGGGGCTGTGAGAGGAAAAGCAGGGAGAGGATAGGGTTATGTAAAGGGCTGATGGACGGGCAACAGAGGTGACATGTAACCAGCTACTGCCTGGCACCTGCCCGCACTGAGTAGCCACCACAGCTTGCTGTGCGCTGCCAGTGCCAACCAGAAATGGGGATAAGGGTCAGGGTCCTGCTGGCTAAGAGCTGGTTCACAGTGGAAGCTACCCTGATCAGGAGGAGTGGCCAGCCCCATATGCTGCAACTTCGTCCTGCCACCAGCCTTACTCATCCACCCTCATTGTCAGCCACTAGACACCCCCCCACACACACTGACCACGGTGGCTGGGCAGCTAGCGAGCACGGATCTGGCCAGCAGTGGGACCCACCAGTACTAACGGAGGAGACAGAAAATATGGGACAATTTGCCTGTTTTTAAGAAAAATCATGACACCTGCAGGAGGGCTTAAATACGGGACTGTCCCTTTAAAAATGGGCTTCTGGTCACCCTCCTGATGACTCATGGGCTGGGGGGGAGGGTCTATTACAGGTCCTCCACTTCCCTTGTCAGAACCCTGGGGATTGCCTCACTGCTACTTTGTACTTTACACCCTCCACCTATATGGATCCTGCATAAAACAGGCTCAGGTAGGGTTCCCCCCAGAACTTGCACAAGATCCTGGATGGCTCAGTGTGAAACATGTTTTCTGTGGGTATTAATCACAGAGTTTCTCTTACCTTCTGCTAGCCAAGGAAGCATGAGTGTAAGCCCAGGACTGAATCAAGCCCAATCCTCTAACATGGTCATATAAAACATGAGGGACACTGTATTTTTTTTTTAAAATTGCTAGAAATGAAAGCAAATGATTAAAGCAGGAGGTATTTTGTAATCCAATGTATTTTCACTGTTTCTGGTGTTTATTTTCTGCATTGCACTCAGTTTGGACAATGAAAATAGACAAGTCAGTTTCCCTTTTTTTTTTAGAGTGAGTTTCTAATTAATTTCCCTTTTAGATTTTATGCAGTAATCCAAAGCTGCAATATCAGGACTGCAAACACTGATGGGGGAATAGTGATTTTTTTTTTTTTTTTGCAAATTGTTTTAATAGATATGTCTTTCTTGATGTGAAATGTTTCTATTGTTTTGTCCTTAAAAGATCTGTTAAAAAAAACCCTCCATTTAGGGTCTGATTTGGTCCCTTTGGTCACCAACACAATGTCTGAAAACTTACAAACTACAACTAGGGACATTAAGGGAGAAAAAAATAAAATCATTAACTCCACTTGACTGCAGGAGAGCTCTGTGACAGGACAGAGTGGAAGAGTTTGCACTTGGCTCAGGTACCTTGTTTCACCTGGGATTATGAACCTGGTCCCAAGGAGCAGCCTAGCAGTTAAAAGGGGAAAAAAAGTTTGGCCTCATCACCATGAGGGGGAGCTGTGAAGAGTGGGCCAGAGGCTGGTTACTGCTTCCCTCTCCTTCTGCTCTGCTGACCCCAGGCAGCAGCTGTTCCCCTCTTCCTCATCTGCTGCAGTGAGCCAGGCTCTGGCCTATCCCCTCCCCCCAAGCTTGTATGGGAGGGCAACATAGGAAAACACAGGGCTTAGATAGCAAAGCAGATGGGTTGAGGGACTGTGGGCTGTTGTTCCTTGGCTGGTGAGAGCGCCTCTTTTCATTGCATTTCAACCCCCTGCTCATGAGAACACCCAGATGAGGAGGGATGGGGAAGTCCTGAAACTGATCTGCTCCCTGGAGGGAGGCCAAACAGGGGCGGTGCCCCAAGACTTCATCCATGGAAAGAGGGGAGCAGTTCCACAACTCCGTCTGTGAGAAAGCAGTTTGGATGGAGATGCCTCCTGAGGACGCAAGTAGGTAAAGGGAGCTTTGCAGGGGTGGGAGGGTGTATGGGGAAGGTGGATGTCTTTCTTTCTCTCTAGGGACTTCCTCATTCCTGGATATTCATCTGTCCCTGCCCCCTCAGACCATGGAAGAACCTTGATACTAATATGTTCAGCTTAAGAGCAGCCTACATTTCACCAACATCATGCATGACAAAGCTCCTCTCAGCACTGAAACAAAAGACAGGACTACGTAGCACTTTAAAGACTAACAAGATGGTTTATTAGGTGATGAGCTTTCATGGGCCAGACCCACTTCCTCAGATCAATTTGTGGTACTGATGGCCTTTGATCCTTGTGTTGTGCCTGCAAAACTTCTTAAAGTGGTGGCGCCTTTTTTAGACGCAGCTGCGGCGGGCGCAAAGCGCGAATGTGTGAGCAGTGGGCAGGGTGGATGAGTGACTTTCAGAGAGATTGGTGAGCATTAGTTAACCTCTGTCTGGTGCTTAGTAATTTATTGATCCACTATGTTTGTCCAGCATGTAGCATAACTGGGCTCCCTCTCTGATTGGCCTGTAGGCAATACCCAGTATAAATGTGAGATCATAATATACAAGTATGTTTATTATGTGGCAGTGGTACATTGACAAACTTAATTCAAGTCCGATGAGCAGCAAAGTGGAACCCTGGATGTCAGGAAGATTTAGGACAGCCCTAAAACAAGATAAAACCAGTTGATTCTCAGCTGGATCTTTAAGAAGCTCCCTCTTCTGGGCTAGTTACAGGCCACTTTCAAGCAGCCAAGAGCCAACACCACTATTACCATCACCCAGTTGTGGTTTGTTGTTGCCTGGACAGTAGCCCCAATAGAGAAGCTGATGGGGGCCAGATAAAAATGGAGAATTGAACTCTCCTTTCTGTGCTAGGTGCTGTTCCTCCAGGACAGAGTTGAATCAATAAAAATGGTGGTTGTCTGATTTGTGGTTAATTTCTGTTTCTAGAGCTGTCAGCATTGCATCTTTCATGAGCATTAAATTCACTTAGTTTAAAATAAGCACAGAAAGCAGCATTTATTATTTTGCTTTGTTTGGAAGCTTTCCCATCAATCTCAAATCCAATCTATGCCCCTGGTCTTCATGTCATATGCCACTTCCAAGTACTGTCACTTACAGTCACTCTTTATAGGACAGATAAGCTACATATCTTTCACCTGCCACTTGAAAATCAGTGACATTTGCAAGCAACCACTTCTTGTGGGATGAATGAACAGCTCACAGAGGGTTCAGCTAGACTGCGGGGGGCGGGGGGGTGTTTCGGGATACTGGAGGTATCCTGGAAAAAACTCCACCACGTCCAGGCAACACATTTGCTCTTCCACTTTTTTTGTGTGTGTGTGTAAGAGCAGACATGCTATTTTGGAACCCCCCTGTATTTCTTGTTCCATGAGGAAGAAGGGGGCTTTTGAAAGAAAGGGTTTTTCTGAAGTTTGGCCCAGTTTAGATGGGCCAAATTTCGGAAAAGCCTCTTCCGACAAAAGTATCAGAAAAAGATATGCAAAATGTGGAGTGCATTTTGCGTATCTTTTTCCGATAGATCCTCTCAGTCTAGACGTACACTTAAAGTCATTGAGTTTTTTTTCTTTATCGATCAAACTGTGCACGATAATGCAACAAAACAATCAGAAAAGAAGTTAGACACAACTGTTGGCTATAACATCAATTGCAAAGGTTTGAAGAGTACCCCCTGTTAATTATAAATGAAGCATTCTGTGGACTGTTTACAATTAGGGATGTTAAAATATGTTTATTTTTGGTAAATGTGTAACCCAGTGGTCCCCAACGCGGTGCCCGCGGGTGCTATGGCGCCCGCCGGGGCACTTACGTGTGCCCGCTGAGTGCCGGCTCTAGACACCAGCAAACCAAGCACGTGTTTGGTGCGGCACGTTGCCGGGGCAGCGTTCCAGCCACCCCTGAGAGACACTGGCCGGAGAACTCCTGAACTCCTAACCCTTATCACTCGACGCGGTCCTCCATGTGCCTGCCCAAAGCAATGGGCGGGGTGGCGGAGCGCGCGATGGGCCAGCGGCGAGCCACCCTCGGCAGGCGGGGTGCATGGGGCAAGTCGCGCTCGCAGCCCCGCCGTGATTGGCTGAGGCGCTATGACATCAGGGTTCCGGGGCTGCCTCGCTGCCTTCCCTCGGCACCAGGGAGAAAAGTGCGCCCTCTAGTTAGCGTGAGAGGGCATCGCGGTGGGGCGGCCCCAGCAGGAGCGCTGGCCACACGACGCTCCAGTCGCCTTCCCGGCGCAGCTGCCGCTGCCCAGCACCCAGCAGCCGGGGAGCGGGAAATGCCTGAGGGACCCTCCCATCCATGTAGCAGACTCTGGCGCCAAGGGATCGTTCATGCTCCTCTGACTGGCACCAGCCAGCGCGGCCCGACATGCAGGGGGCGCACCATGGGCTTTGAGAACAGCAGCGGCGCTGGAGCGCTATGGCCCTGGTGGGCGAGCCATTCTCCCTGGGCTGTGCGGGGCAGGCTGCATAGAGCGATCCGGGGCCGGGCAAGGGGCAGCCCGGGTCACTGCAGCCAGGGACCATGCTACGAGCCAGGTGCCTTTGGTCATCTCTCCACCTGCCTTGTGCTCACTAGTGACCCCTCCGGCCGGAGCGGGCACTCTTGGCCAAGGAGTTTGCAGGAGTGTGTGTGTGGGGGGGGGTAGCGCACATTGGCAAATGGGGGACGACTCTCTCCCCATTTTCTCTGCCTCAGTGCTGGTCGCGGAAGGAGGGGAGAGCTGCAGCCTTGGTGGGGCCGGGCAGAAGGAAGGCCCTGCCCGGGCCAGGATGATTCCAACAGAGGTGCCTAGGCTAGGGGGAGGGGAGAGCTACTTTGCAGCCTGATTGGTTGGTCTGGCGGTGAGGAGCCGCTGGAGGGGACCTCGCCTGCCCTGGCTCAGAGATTTGGGGTGGGGGGCGGAGGGAGAGAGGTGTCCCTGGCCTTGCCCTTTATGTTTCCCGGCTGTGTCCACGTGCATCCCCAGGGGGACCCATGCCACTTTCACCCCTCCCTCAGGGCGCTCCTACGTTTCCGCACGTGCTGGGAGGAAGGGACATGAGGGTTTGGTGGGGAGAAGGAAAGGAGACGGAGTTCACTCAGTAGGGGGAAGTGAGAGAGGGGAGCGGAGTGGGTCCGGTTGGGGGGGGAGGGAAGGGATCGGGTTTGGCTGGGAGGGAAGAGAGGGCGCAGGGTGGCTCAGATGGGGGGCAAAAGAGGGGGCAGACTGCGTCCAGTCACTGAGGGGTAGAGTTTGCCTGGGAGGGGAGAGGAGGTGGAAACTGAGTTCGGTGAGTGAATGGAGGGGGGGGGGGGTCGGGATGTGTGTGGACGGGGATGTGTGTGGAGGGGAGACAAGATGTAGGCTGGATTTGGCTGGACGGTGTGGTGGGAGTCAAAGAGCTGCAAGGTGAAAGGGGTGCTTTCCTCCTCAGTGCCTGTCCTGCAGCAGCGGGCTGGGGGGGGAGGATGGACAAAAATGTTTTTTGCTTGGGACCGTAAAAAACCTAGAGCTGGCCCTGTGCGCGATGCACGCATGCCCCCCCTCCCTGGACATGCGGCGTATGCACGGCCCCACCCACAGGTGCCCGGCGCACGCATGGCCCCACCCCCAGGCACCTGGCAGTCCCAAAAGGTTGGGGACCGCTGGTGTAATCACTGAAAATTTCAGCAGTTCTACATTTATGCACGGGGGATGGCGGGAGCTGGCTTCAGATATTAGTGATGTGTGACCATACAACTGACAGATATTAGTGATGTGTGACCATACAAAGTGGGGATGAGGCACTAGGAGTCCAATCCAGTGACCGCTGAAATCAGCTGGAAGACTCCACTTTACTTCATTGAGACTGGGGCTCAGCCCTAACTCTGTAATTCAGTGAGTTGTAAAGAGAGTAATTTCTGAAGTGAGCAAAGGAACTTTGCAGCTACCAACAATCTTGAAGGACTCCAGCTATGGAGATTTTCACTGAAAAGTTTATCCTCACTAACCTAAAGCTGTTTCTTTCTTTCTTTTTTTTTTTTTTTTTTTAAGAGAACTAGAATGAGAGAGAAATGGGGAGAAATTAGTGTTTCAGGCCCCAGGTCAGCCAAACACTTAAGAATGTGCTTTACTGTAACCCACTGTAGTGTTCTGCTTCCCTCTAGTGGGGTGTATCTAGACTACATCCCTCTTTCGACAGGAATGTAAATTAGACACTTTGAAATTGCAAATGAAGCCGGGATTTGAATTTCCTGTGCTTCGTTTGCATATTCGCGTCATGGCACTCTTTCGAAAAAGCGCTATTTCGCTGTCTAGACTCAGTTCTTTGGAAAACAGACGCCTTTTCCAAAAGATCCTGTAAACCTACTGCAAAATAGCGCTTTTTCGAAAGAGTGCCATGACGCGAATATGCAAATGAAGCGTGGGAAATTCAAATCCCAGCTTCATTTGCAGTTTCAAAGTGTCTAATTTACAACCCTCTGTCAAAAGAGGGATGTAGTCTAGACGTTCCTGTGGAGTCTAGGCCCCATACAAAGGTTGATGACCATGCTATGACATTGGTGAACAAATCTGGGTTTCTCAATGCAGCTGATAGGGGCTCATGCTAAGGTGAAAGTAAGCCGGTGCGCCCCAGTGCGGAAGTAGTGTCATCGGCAGCCTTACAGGAAGAGTGATTCAAATGTATGTAGCTTATGGAATGTTGAAGTTAATAAAGCAAGTCTGTGAAAAGAATTTTGGCTAGAATTCTTACATTTTTGAAGTTTTTAGTTCAATCTTTAAAATGAAAACTATGAAGAAATATAGAAAGTTTAGGCTCTAGGCAACAGTACAACCTTTCCAGCTTGATATTGAGCTGCTTTGTCATTCCAAGTTTAACAGGATCAAATGCCTCAGGTGCTTTGTACACTTTGGTAGAATCCACCTACAGATTAAAAACACACAGAGAGACATAAACTTGATGAGCGATTGATTAGCTGAATTCTCAGTTATATTGCTCCTGCAAACATGGGGTTTAATTGATTTTGCTTAGAGCTAACAGAACTGCCAGTCAAGAAACAGGAGCAGTCAATGTGTAAATAAGTTAATATTTAAAAACTGTGCTCTACTAACCCCAACCCTTAATTAAACACCCATAGCAAATTCACATATACATTTGATTGCTTGTGTATTCATAACATGCAGCACATCTATAATCTCCTAAACTCAATTTGCTTTACAATCATTAATTAATTAAGATTCCTACCACGCAGCAAGGCAGGTTTTATAGTTATTACACAAATGAGGAAAGTGATGCACAGAGAGGTTTCCCAAGTTCACACAAGACACCTGTGTAGAAATGCTACTCCAGTATCTAAAGGTTGAGATCATTCTTTTTCCTCATCTTGCTTACACTGAGGTGGTTAGCATTTTGTGATGAGGCAGGTAGTCCGAGGACAGATCAGATCTTATTACAAATCTAAGGAAAGTTGCTGTATATTTCTACTGGTCTTTTTTTTTTATATTGATTTATATGGCACTATGGATGGCTGGAGTGCTTACGGAATGTATACGTGCTTCACAGGTGTGACAGGCTATGCAGACTTGAGTTTGACAAGGAAGGGGGGTAATCCTTTTGTGTTTAAAAACTAGATTAGAGTTGTGGTGCCCTGAGTGCAGACACTTGCAAGAGGAGTGGGGTTGAGCCAGCTCTGGGGAATTAATTCTTTCTGTATTTTTCAATAAGGATATGCTATGGAAAATTGAGCACCGAATTTACCAGTGAGAGCCTGGTGGTTTAGAGAGCCTGAGGGATTAGATCAGATCACGTGTCCTCATCCTCTCTGGAACTCGACTGGGCAGAGCTGCATTTTAGAGTTGGTTGCAAGCAAGCCTTATACCATCCGTTTACATGTGGAAAACCCTGGTGTTTTAGTGTTTGGCCCTCAAAGGGAAAGGACACTGTTCGACATTTACTTTTCTGTTTTTCATTAAAGCATGCCACAATATTGTTCACACTCCCCGTAGGCAGGCACAGCTTAACTCTGCTCTGAAAGTCTTAGAGGGGGAGCTGTGTTAGTCTGTAACTTTAAAAACAATGAATAATCCTGTGGCACCGTAGAGACTAAGGCTATGTCTATGCTGTGGTGGGATTTTTTTGGAAAAAGATACACAAATTGCCAACTGCAATTTGCATACCTTTTTCCGCTTGTTTTTTCAGAAGAGGCTTTTCTGGCATTTGGCCCATCTACACAGGGCTGGCCTTACCCTGAGGCGAACTGAGGCGGCTGCCTCAGTTGCCAGACTATGGGGGGGGGGTTGTCACTAGGACCCAGAGTGTAGAAAATTGTGTCTGCTGCTGGTGCATATGTGCATATGGGGGTGTCATTTGAGCTCCCCGCCTCAGGTGCCAAAATGTTGTGGGACGGCCCTGCGTCTACATGGGGCCAAATATCAGAAAAACCTCCTCTTTCGGAACATCCCTTATTTCTCATAAAATGAGGAATACAGGGATGCCGAAAGAACGTGCCTGCTTTTTCGGAAACTATTCTGAAAAAGCAGACGCCTTCCCTGGACGCAGCAGAGTTTTTCTGGGATACCTCTGGTATCCCAGAAAAACTCTGCAGTCTAGACATAGCGTAACAAATTTATTAGGTCATGAACTTTTGCAGGTAAGACCTACTTCCTCAGATGAGCTGGAGTGGAAATTACAGGATCCAAGGTATATATAACAGCTGAAGTAGACTGATGGCACCTGTTAGTGTAGACTAAGCCAAAGACTGAAAAAGGCACTCTTATGTAGAATAAGACTGTCCATATGGGGTGGAGAGGTGTTATGCCCAGATAACTATAATGGTTTAAATTCACACCTTAGATTACACGGAAAAAATGTTCCTACACAGAAAAGGTTTTAGAATATCCAAATTTTATTATGACAGTAGATAGATATGTTGTTGAAGATCTTCGGATATTCCTATGACATCATGAAGAACACTTGCACTGGGATTGTCTCTTCTGGTAGCCTGGACTTTGTCCACACAGGGTTTTGTACTGGTTTAATTAAATCTGTTTAAAATCACTCATGGCTTGTCTGCACTACAGATGTTACAGCAGCTGTGCCTCTGTAACACCATAGTGTAGGCACTTGCTAGAGTAAGGAGAGGGGTTTTCCCGTCACTGTAATTGATCTATGCCCTCCAGAGGTGGCAGCTAATTTAACAAAAAAAATTCTTTTGTCAACCTAGCAGAGTCTCTGCTAGGGCTCAGATTGGTTTAACTATATCTGTCAGGGCAGGTATATGTGAATTTGTCACAACCTTGTGTGACCTAGCTGGGTTGACCTAAATTTTAGTTGTAGATCAGGCCCTAATATAATTTTTTAGCATGTACAGGAGGCTCAGGGGAAAAAGTGCTGGCCCTTGTTTGGGAATTTTTTGGCTTGGGGTTTTGTTTTACTTCCATCAAGCTAAGCAGCCATCATTAAGCCCCTTGTGCATATACATGAAGGTACAGCTTTTAACTAGGATCAACTACTAGTTTTTTCCTAAGGCTGACCACCACCCTAGCTAACATGACTGTAAATGGGTTATACTGCATCTAGACTAGCTGCCAATTGGAATTTCAAATGGAACACCATTTGGCAGCTAGTCTAGATGCAGTATAACCCATTTACAGTCATGTTAGCTAGGGTGGTGGTCAGCCTTAGGAAAAAACTAGTAGTTGATCCTAGTTAAAAGCTGTACCTTCATGTATATGCACAAGGGGCTTAATGATGGTTGCAGCATGAGGAGAGCTTTAGAGACAGGCCAGCGTGGCATTGATACCACTGGTATTGGGTTTAAGTGACATGTGTTCAGTCCATACTGTCTGACCCCCTGATGCATTCAGGGCTGCATTGGGCTGGCTGACATGGGAGCTGTGCAGTACCTGTTTCCCTGGAAACTGCTTTCAAGCCACACTGCTCCCTAGGCAGTTTGCAGGTGTACAGGCCAAGGCAGCTGTCACAGTCTGAGGGTTTTTGGCAGGTCTTAGACTGAATCCCAGCACAAGAATACTGGAAGGAGAAAGAGAGTAAGGCTGTCATGATACCAACACATTGCTTCTGCAACCAACATCCAGCCCAAGTGATCCCAAACTATCACTAATTTTAATTCAGGCTTCTGTCAGTTATACTACGAAGTGCACTGAATTCCCCCCAGTTGAGAGAAGAGAAGGGCTATCAGTAAACAAAAATAGTGGGCTTAAATTGCAGCAAGGGAGGTTTAGGTTGGACATGAGGAAAAACTTCCTGACTGTCAGGGTGGTTAAACATTGGAATAAATTGCCTAAGGAGGTTGTGGAATGTCTATCACTGGAGCAGGTTAGACTGACATCTATCAGGGATGATCTGGATGGTGCCTGGTCCTACCATGATGGTAGGGACTGGTGACCTCTCGAGGTTCCTTCCAGTTCCAAGATTCTATAATAAACATTTGCATAGGGCTGAGTCATGAAAATCTGGATCCTGATCCAGATTTCGTTTCCTTCTACCCTGCTGTTTGGATCTGGGGGGTTGGTTTGGCTTGCTCTAGCACTGAGGAACAGCCATGACATTGGGATCTAAGGGCCAATTCCAAAGCTTGGGATTTTTACAGCTGGAGCTTTAGCTAAGGTCCATCTCTGCATGTCAGGTTAATAATGAAACCTTGTGAGAAGGAACTGAGTCTCTGATTCCTCCCTCCTCCACCTTGGTGGTGCTTTCTTCTTAAAACTCTCTAAAGTTTCAGGATAAGGATTTGAGAGTCCTCAAGAGCTGGATTGATCTAGGCAGTGGCTGTCTATTTGTGAAAGGGTGCATGGTGCCTCAAGGAGCTACAGCAATGCAAATAAAGTCCTCCTTCTTGATCATATCTTCAAATCAGTAATCAGGAGTAGTAAGGCTAGCTCCACAGCAACTTCATTATAAATCAGCTCCTTCGTTATGTCCATATAGCAACTTCTATAAACAGTCCTCTCTAGCTTGGCTATTCCCACATTTAATTACTTGCCCTTGCAGCTGCAACATGGGAACAGCTGCTGTTAAAGCTAACTGCTTTCCTGGCACAGGTGCATGGCAGAGGCAAAAGAGTAGATTTTTCACCAGCACTAAAGGGCAGACAGGCACCTAGCTGCTATTTGTGCCTTTGAAGAATCAACCTCAAAGCCACTAAAGGGAGTGTCTATTTAAAGCTGTATGATTACCGTGCAGTTACTAGTTGTGGCTGTCTTCTAAAAATTCAGGAGGCTACATGTTTACATGTGCCCCTCCCCATACTGCTGCATTGTATCAGAGGCAGCAGCAAGGTGGGGGCAGGTGGTAGCTCCTGTCTGCCTCCCCAGGCTGCTGCCTCTGTATCAGAGGCAGCAGTGGGGGGGGGGGGATTTCTATGCAACTGTGAAGGTTAACTGATGAGCCCAGGCTCATTAGATAATGGTGTACATGATCCCATCTTGAGTCCCCACCCCACTTTATTTATCTGCGCTTCTGCAGGTATGGGGGATCACAGCTCCCATTGGCTGTGGATTGCTGTTCCTGACCAATGGGAGCTGCAATCGCTTGCACCTGCAGAGGCGCAGGTAAATAAATATAGGAGCAGCTGTCCACCAGAGGTTAACCTGGGAGAACGGCCACCATTTTACTGCTCACCCCTGTTATATAACATACAGGCCCTTCCATGAAAAGTGACACATAGCTGTTGAAGTGACTGATCAGCTCTCTCCTGGGCACTTGTTATTGAACTGGGGAGGGCAGAAAGGGTAAAGCAAAGGGCACAGACAGCCAGGATACCCCTGGTTTGTACAGTTATCTCCATCACCTTTAGTTTTTGCAATTACAATCTATTATAGCTGGGTGTGTGCAGTCACTGTCTAGACATGGTTCAAATGGATGCTTTTCTTATGATGTTTTTTGGTTTATCTATATCTTAAACAGTATCCTTGTTTAAACGAAACTTTAATTTGATGGTGACTGTAAACACTGAGTAGATGGAGTCTGATCTATTGAGAGACAGCAGAGCCTGTTGTGTCACAGGGTGCAGGCTTCATCACGGTAACTGGTGTCTCTTCCTAGCTGCGCTGGGGATTACCTCGAGGCCAACACCCATGTCCATGGTCTGAACATCGGCACTCGGTCTCTGCTCCTGCCTGTGGCTCTTCTCTCAGCGTCCTCTTCTCGACTCAGCCCTCTGGCTAGGTCACCATTTGCTTTTCCCCCTTTGGGGGGTAAATCCCTATCCAACAGTCCTGCCACTTGTCCACTGGTAAGTGTGTGTGGAAGGGGAGGGGAGGGGCAGGCCTGAACCCAGGGATCATGTAAATAGCAGCCTCCTTCTGCTCCTCTGCAACCTTGGTCAATGCTGCTCTATTTCCCAGGGCCACTGTCCTTGGGTCCCAGCTCCCTCTTGCAGAGTCTCAGCTGCTCAGTCCCAGGAGACAGTCACTGCTCTGTCAGGTGGTAACAGTTCTCTCAGTCCCACAAGGACACAGCCCTTATTCCCTGGGTTCCCCAGAAGTAACTGAACCACTCTGCCCTGCAGCTCCCTTTATGTGGACCTGCTGGGTCCTGACTGGCTGTTTCTTGCAGCTCCTCTCCTATTGGCTGCTCCCCATGCAGCTTCCCCAGGGTTCTGTTAACCTAGTCTCTGTCCAGTGTGGGACAGTGGCCCCATGACACCATGTCATAGAGCAGGGGTGGGGAATCTTTTTAGGGTTGGGGACTGCTGACCCACAGAAAAATCATTCGGGGGCCACACACAAGCGAGAAACAAAGTGAGATGCCCCCAACGGAGAAGGAAAAAGGCACTTCTCACATTTCTCTTGCACACCAGAGACTCGGGGGACCCAAGCTAGTAGATTTTGGGTGCTCCAGCCCTGTGGGTGGGTGGCAGGGGGGCTGGAGCACCAGCATGGGCTCCCCAATGTGTGTGGGGTGATCCTTGAGCCTCGGGGGCTGGATCCAGGCAAGCTGGGGGCCACGTGAGGTCCCCAGGCCTGAGGTTCCCCACGACTGTCATAGGGGCTAAGGAGGGGCTGTGCTCCCAGCCTTGTGATGAGCGACTGATGGAAGTCCATGTTGATAGAAAGCAAGCCTTTTACCTATAGATTGACCAAGGTTTGATGACCCACATTCCACAGATACCAAAGTTTAAAGAAGCCTAGGTTAAACTGAGAGGCAGATGTGAGGCCACTGAAGTGAGAGGCTGTGCGAGTCAGATAGTCAGTGAATCTGTAGTAGCACCCCCGATTGGAGGTAGAGCTCAGCCCCCAAAGGGTAACTTTCCAAAAGTTGCCTGCTCTGTCAAAAGATGCTATTTTCAAACTTGGATAAGTTGATATTTAGTTGCTCAGCACCAGGTGCCTGTGTTTTGAAAATATGTTGATGAATGGTATCAGCAACAGTCACATAATTGTAGCAAGGCAAGGGTTTTTTTTCCCCCCCCACCAATAGTAAAGTTGCTCAAAAAAAAAATTATTCAGGGCCCGAAAACTCTTCATGAGTTTGGGGCTGGCAGTGATTCATTTCAGCTGGGAATAAATCAGAAATGTAGAACGCTTCCTTTTCACCTTTTTCAAAATGGTCACAAGTCATTTAGGAAATGTTGTTTTCAGTCAGCATTCAAAATGTTTCATTCTACCTGAACAAAATTTTTGTTTTCTGTCATTTTGGCAAGGGAGTACTAAAAACACCAGTTTTGATTTAAAACAAATGGAATGTTTTGGGGGGCTTTTTTTGGTTTAGCCACCAAATCAAAAAATCAATTATTCACTTAGTTTAACCAAAGTGGGTTTGTTCAGCTGGCAACAGAGGACCTGAGAATGAGATTTCTGTACATATCATCTGGCATGTCCATCTTAGAACTGGGCTTGTCTGAAGAAGAGACAGACTCTGCTGCATCAGTGCTTGGAGCCATGCCTGGCTAACACGAGGTTCCTGACTGGCAAAGACAAGCTATTTCATGCTCCTATCTGAGCTATGGCTGCTGTTTAGTACTAAGGACAATTCTCCCCCGCTCCCCAGTATTGAGAAGAAGCGTAAATTTATTATGCACTAGAGCTGTGGTGTCCAACCAGTTCTGAAGCAGTAGCCACTAGCTAACTAACCACACTCAACCAGCCAAATAGCCACATGTGGCTAGCGTGTTGGATACCACGGCACTAGTGAATGGCAGACCCAGATCTTCACTTTTAAGTCCAGCAGACAGATTAGTGAGACTGGGTCACAAAACTGCATATATGCGCGTATCTGACAGAGTAGGAAAACCAGTCCATTGTTTTAGTTGGTGGTTAAACGGGCACAGACAGCCTGGTGCCTCAAAAGAACTCTTTTACTCTGACACTCCCATACAAACGCTTGGCACGTTGACCCCTTCAGAGTGGGGTGGTGAGGGGGAAAGGACTTTCTCTGTCCCCCCAGACCTAGTTTGTTGGCCTTTTCTTCATTTCACCCTCCAGTGAGATGAACCAGGCTGCCTTCCCACTGCCCCAAAGGCAGCTGTTAGGCAGGGCCAGGGTCTGAGGAGGAAGCAAGACACAAGCAGAGGGCCGTGGTGTTCTACTCACTGTGGCAGTATTGAACTTCCCGTGGCCTTCCAAGTGGTGGTTGGATCCTGAGCTCTTGCGTTTGTGGGGCTGCAGCCGGGGGTTCTGCTGCTTGCTAGTGGCCTTCTGTCTCCTGCGTTCTTCTTGCTGTGGCTTGCTCAGCAGCTTGCTGTGGGACCTGGCTCTGACTTCTGCCTTCTGTGCTCTGGCAGCAGGTGGATGCCTCCCTGAGCTCCCTTCTGGCACTTTTTCTCCTCCGCCTGATGGCTGAGGTGCTGATCTCACTTTCTCCGCCCCTGCCAGCTTCTCTGTAGCTACCAACCCTTTCCCGCCCTCAGCCTGCCAAGAGAGCTGCGCTGAGAGGACAGCGAGGGTGGTCATTGTATAAACCTTCATCCTTGGGCTCTTGCTTCCTCCCAGCTACTGTGTGTTTCTGTGCCCAGCCCTGGCGCTTGTAGGGATGATCAGAGCTGCCTCTTGCTCCGTGTGGGCGGCTTGAAACCCTTTTATGAAGCAGAGATTTCCACCCTACCCCTCTTCCAGGGTGTCAGCCACACTGAAATGCTAGCTTTTGTCTTCTACCTGAAAACTGCTGGGAAACCGCCCCTTCCCCCAAACTCTATCACAGCCCTCCCCCCTAGCAACACCCCTCTCTTTCCAAAGGTAGCTGTGTGTGTCTAGGATCATCTTTCCCCACTGTGATCATGGAATATTGTAGCTAATCTATCTACAGACAGGATTGCTATTAGTAACTGGAGCTGCTGGCAAAATGTTCATGTGTGTGCCTGCGAGGACGGGGTTTATTTGGTCTCAAAGCCATCTTTTATAACCAGGTGTTTTTAAATAGCTTCAATGACTGATTGCGCACTTCCGCCACTAGGGTGTTGTGGGTCTATTGGGGGAACCACCTGCCAGGCTGGGGCCCTAGGTAAGGGGGCGGTGGCTCCACACACCTGGAAGGGGCATGGCCATAGGCAGAAGGGGTGGGGCAAAAGGCAGCCATCCCCCAACCCTTAGAGTCACTCGAAGTGCCCCACACGGTGCTCCAGAGGCAACATGAAGCGTCCAGGGCTCTGGCTGCCGCCGCAGTAATGGTGGTGCGGCTGGGAGGCCCAGGCCTTTACAATCGCTGGGCCCTGAGGCAGTTGGCCCCTTTGCCCCTCCCTGTTGGCAGGCCCGGAGTCTGTTTCTTTTGCCGCTTCTACTGCAAAGACGGTTGCACCACCTACTTTTTGGTTAGGCTGAGTTTGCCCGAGTACAAAAAGGTGGAGGAAAAGGTGTTGGCTCAATGGGAGCGGGTGTGAGGATGTGTATGCAAGCAGGGAATCCCACCCCCAGCTCATAGTGAAGGCACTGCCTTAGTGAAAAATGAATGTCCCTGAGACTGTGTACCAGGCAGAGGAGATTCCTGCTTGGTATCCAGCGGTGCAAAGCACAATGTCCATTGCTCACCGGTGAGAGAGAGAGAAGCTAATCATCCACCAGAGCTGGCTTTGCCACTGAATTTAGCCAATGAATTACTAACGACAACTGCAGATTTTGAAGAGGAGGA
Organism: Pelochelys cantorii; assembly: GCA_032595735.1. Classification (NCBI taxonomy): domain Eukaryota; kingdom Metazoa; phylum Chordata; order Testudines; family Trionychidae; genus Pelochelys; species Pelochelys cantorii. The sequence continues at coordinate 245,397,537 of CM064326.1, forward strand.
AGGTCATGCTACATACCCGCCCCCAACCTCTCTCTGTTGATACATAGTGAAGGGGGTTTTATTTCAACCAGCAGTTCACTGAACTCTGATGATGAAAATTGAACAGGCCCAAGGAACAGTGCTTAAAGTTGGAGGCTTGGGGGTTATAGACTAGTGGGAAAACAATTAACCAGATCATTAGGGGAAAAACACACATACACACACTCTCAGCATTCTCTCTCAGCACTCTCTCACCACAGCTGTTGCTCCCAGATTGTCAAACTGCCCACTTTGATAAGACCATTTAAACCACTGCCAGCAAGTTCAGGCTGAACCAGGAACAGGATGTTTTGCTAACCATACACCAATATACTTGTAAACCCCCTTGGGTATCTTCTGAGAATTTGGAGCTGCAAACAGATGGACTTGCATAGTGGCTCTTGTGAGATGAGCTAGGAATTGGGTTAAAATCATCACCTGCCTTTTTACTTGTGACCTGAAAAAGGTTTGAGTGGTGGTACTGAGCTCCAGGTCCTCCAAGGTATTTAAGAGTGGTGAACTACTCTGTCTCAGCCTCTCTTGTCAGGCTTGACAACTTCACGCCTTGCCAGAGGATGTTGTGAAGACCAGGACTTGAATAGGGTTCAAGAAAGAACTAGGAGTTTAGGTCCATCAACAGCTATTAGCCAGGATGGGTAGGAATGGTGTCCCTAGCCTCTGTTTGTCAGAGGCTGGAAATGGGTGACAGAGGAGGGATCACTTGATGATTCCCTGTTCTGTTCACTCCCTCTGGGGCATCTGGCATTGGCCATTGTCGGCAGACAGGATACTGGGCTAGATGGACCTTTGGTCTGACCCAATATGGCTGTTCTTATGTTCTCATATTCCTCTCATGCAGGTGTCATCATATTTATATAAAAGGTGACATGTCATATGTCATTTGAAATCTACTAACACACTGATCACTAATGTCACTGTGAAATGTTTGTGAAAACATGGGAGATGAAGCTATGGATACTCTCTGGCATTATGTCTTGGAGACTGAACAGACAAAGGAGACAAAACAATTTTTTTTTCTATATGAAGGGAACTGAAAATATGATGGCAGATGCCCCATCAGGAAAGGGGGTTGGACCTGCTGCCTCTTAGTCAGCCAGTGGCTAACCCTCCTCCGGCATTGTGAAGGGAGAGGTACGACCCCCACAGCTCCCCAGTGCCAGATGGAACAAACCTACTTCTCATAGGTTTGTTTGCTCAGTGGTCAGAGGATTATTACATTAGGTGGCTAGGGAGAGATGTAGTCTCTGAGTACCGAAACTCTGCATCACCAAGCAGGATGCATTGTATTAATGGATCAGATTGTTACGGCTATCAGTAATAAAGAGATGGATGTGAGCAAAGCCACTGGCAGAAGAATGGTCTTGTGGTTAAGGACTGGGCTAGAAGCTGGGAAATTGTGGTTCAGTTCCCAACCAGTTCCTGAATTGTGGTTCAGTTCCTCACTGTAACCTTGGGAGGATCACTTAATCTCTGTGCTTTGCTTCCCCATTTGTAATACAAGAACAGGGCTCTCCTACCTCAGTGGGATGTTGTGAGGTTACATCCATTTGTGTTTCGGAAGCACTTGGACATTGCAGAGAGACTAAAGAAGTATTTAGGTCCCAGCATGCAATGCTCTCTTTCGATCACTGGGCCATGCTATAGCACTGTGTGCCATGTTTGGCCAGTGGGCTGCTGTTTGGCCATCCCATATCTATGAAGCGTACTGTCTCAGCTATCTGTTGTTGAGCTGATGAAAGGAACTTGGTTCAACCCTCTGGGTTGAAGGAACAGCAGACTGGCCTCTGTTAAGGTAGGAGGAAGAAATACAAGCTTTTCAGGAAGGTGTAATCCAAGCTGATTTGGCACCCTGATTTTTGTCTGCCTTCTAGGAGGTGTAGTACAGATACTATCTGTGTGGTTTTGGAGGGACTGACAGTGAGGGCTGGACAGCTGAAGTCATGTTGCGCCCATCCTCCCACTCACAGCCAGTTGTAATTGACATACTCAGAGGCCAGCCCAAACCATCACTGAGTTCTGAGACTGGCCCATGCCAGAGCAAGAGAGAAGTACCAAGTTTCAGGTGTGGTGGGAAAGGGGAAGGAACATCCACTGGAGCACAAGCTCTAAATCATCTTCCACATCTTCACCTCTGGCCAGATCCTAGCCTTGATCTGTTCCAGGTTCACGCTGGCAGTACTAATCTCCTGGGAGATGGGCTCCAGTGAACGGAGGGAGAGGTAGGCAGAGAGCAAACCCATCCGGACGCAGATATCTGTGTCGTGCCCAGCAAGCAGCCCAGCAATTATTCCTGCCATTAAACTGGGAAGAGAAAGAAAAGGCACAAATGCACAAAATAAAGCTCAGAGCCAAAGGTAACGACAGCAAATCAACCTACAAGCAACAAACTGGGATGGGGGAGATGAGGCTCTAACAAGGGGGTTGGGTATCCCTAAGGAAGGCTGAAAGTCCCTTTTCTTGTTATGTCCCCACCTCAGGACCCTGGGTCACATTCTTTTAATGGCGAAGGATGTGATGATAGCCCGAAGCTGTCCCTTCCCAGATTCCTCACATGGCTTTAGGGCAATGAGTGCCCCCTTGTTTTATACTGTCCATGCTGCTGGGTTTGGAAATAGGATGCCAACCCTCCAGGATCATCCTAGAATTCAAGATTAATCTTGAATTAAAGATTGTCATGTGGTGAAATCTCTAGGAATACTTCCACCCAAAACTGGCAATCCTATTTGGGAGGTTAGTCAGTGCTGCATGGCTACTCAGGGCAGGTGTGACCAATAGAGCTCAGAATAGGTGCCGGTACTAGGGTGCTGTTGCTGAAGTGGTTTCCATCACATACATGGTTTATAATTTGGTTCAATGGCTTTGGCACCCCCACTACAAAAACTGGTCCAGGACCCCGATAGGGAGCTTCCGACTGATCCTCAGTGCCTTAATTTTAAGATGCTCCAGTAGCATTGGGGCGTAAAAGAGATGGAACTTCTTTAGAGATTCTGAGTGATGTCTCTTACCATAGCAGAGGTGCTAACAGGAGAAATTCCTCCCTCTGTCATGCATATATGGCTACTTCCAGTCTCTTGGGGCAGAGTGCACTGCCTTTGAGGGTTTGTAAAACTGTTTTTAATTTTCTGAGACCGGGCAGGTGAGGTAATATCTCTTATTGGACCAACCTCTGTTGGTGAGAGACAAGCTTTAGAGCTTCCACCGAGCTCTTCTTCAGATCTGGGAAAGGTACTCCCAGCATCACAGCTAAGTACAAGGTGGGACAGGCTGCTTAGTGTCCAGAGCTATCACAAGTTGCAAGAGACCATTCAAGATCTCCTTCTCCCCGGGCATTTAACATAGAGACGGGTGGGGAATAGTTAGGATAAAGGTAGGGAACTGTTGGAGTTGGAAGATTTCGGGGGCGTGGGTATGGCAGTAGGCGCTTCTAAGCTGCCTGACTTGCTGGTGGCTGGTTCTATTGACTTCTGCTACTGCTGCTCCATGTGGGGCATTCTGTGTGATGCATTCAGTTCTATCAGGGCATTGCGTATATGGGGTAGAAGCCTTTTTTGTAGCATTTGTGCCCTTCTAAAATAAGTAAGAACAGGACAGAAGAAACAGCAATGAAGAAGGGAAAAAGAAATGATGAGAAAGAGAGAAGGTAATGGAGGTCATAAAAGGAGAAAAGGGAGAGTAAAATTATGGAGATGGAGAGTGGGGAAGATGAATGGGAAGTCCTAGGTCCTGGAAGGATGGAGGCGATATTTAAAAAAGCCAAGAGATAGTGCTAATATCAGAGGAGGGCTCCCATGTTGCCAGGACCAGGGAGTTGTCTTTGGATAAAGGAATCCTGTAAATGTTCAGCCAACAGTTCATCAAAGGTCTTTGCAGGCCCCATCTGCCTAGTCAAGGTTACAGCAGTTGCAGGTAGCATTGTAGCAGTAGAGCTTCATCAGATCTGGGGGGCTGCAGATAGCTACCCTTTCTCTGTGCAGGTAAGTACTCTGTTGTAGCTGTAGCCCAGCAGAGATTTACACTCAGTACCAGCATGGCCTTCCAATCTGGAAAGTCGCTACTAAGGGCTTCCAGGGACTTCTCAGTTCAGCCTAGCAGATGGGAAGGAAAAACTTCCATTTCTTACTTAGACTAATTACCTCTGTTCCTGCTGAACAAAAGGCACAGAACATTGTGGTTTAATGATGACCTTTCAATCTCTCAACAGCTCCTGAGACTTGGAATAAATATTTGGGGAGGAGGGGGGAATAATCCTTAGCAGTGCTGTGTACGTGCATGTACTGTTATGTTGTCACAGCAACCAGGGTGCAGGGAGCAAACAGCTTCCACAGACTGACAGCAGACCCAACCATCTGGGCAGGGATTCCATTAAGATACAAATAAGCTGCAAGCTTCTTTCGAGACACTCCTCCTACCTAAACCATTCCCACCACTGGCTCCTGCTGGAGACTGGAGTAGCTGTGAGCACCTTCCCCAAGCCATGGCATCGTTCACTACGGGCGTGTCTACACTAGGAAATGATTTTGAAATGAAATAATAGCTCCCGAAATAACGATTTCAAAATAGCATGCCCACACTACAGGGAAGCCTTGGAGTTATTCTGATGCAGGCTCCCTTAATGTGGACATGTTACCTCAACTAAGAGCCCCAGGAAGCACTGGGGTGTAATTACTTTGAGTGACTTCGGGAATACTTATTTTGAAATAGCAGCAGTGGAGCGTCCACACTATCCTATTTTGAAATAACTATTTCAAAATAGTAATAGAGATGTAGCCGTGTTAGTCTAGCCTAGCTGAAACAAAAAACAGGACTAGTGCTACATAGTCCTGTTTTTTATTTCAAAATAAGCATTATTCCTCGTGGAAAGCAGGAGGTATTTCAAAATAACAAGCCCCTTATTTCTAAATAATGGGCTTGGTAGCATGGACACTCCACTTGTTCTTAAATAATGTAGACGAGGCTAACATAGTTGCAAATGTGTTTGCTACTCCTGGTTTGATTCCGTTGTTCAATCCCTTGAAACGGCTCACAGCCAGCCAATACGCTGTGGGTTTATGCATTTCTGGTTTCTCAGCACATGTTACCTGTGTGAGCATAGGTCTTAACTGCCTGGCAACAAGGAATCTGTTCTTGCACTCAGCACTGAATGGCATGGAGGATTTCTGCAGAGCAAATGAGCAGCCATTAGACAGCAGGAGAATCTGAGAAATGTGGAGTGGTTTCAGAGAAACTGAGCTTTATGCGAGTAGATCAGTTTAACTTTTTAATATGAGTATGGTGTAGGGATGTAAGCGGCTAACTGACTATCTGATAAGCATGACTTGACTAGTTGCCCCCTCCCACTTGCTGCCTCTAGCCCTGTGGAGAGAGGGGCGGGGGCGTGGCAGGAGTGCAGCGGGGAAACGGTGTGAGCAGGGACTGAAGCAATCCCCCGGTCGCGTCGGTTGCCACTACAGCCACTTCAGCCTTTGAAATGTACAAGAGCCCCATGGGGCCATGCTTCAGTTCCCTGCTCACCCCGTGCTCCTGCGGTGCCCCCCCCCCTTGCCGTCTCTATGAGAGGCGGCAGGGGAGGGGAACAGGAGCCGGGTTGCTGCCTGCTCCCTCCCCTGCCCCACTGCCTGTATCAGAGGGACACCAGCCCCTGTTTGTGGCAGACAGGGCTATCTGTCGCGAACAGGGGCTGCTGGACTGAATGCAAGCCAGGACCCAGCAGTCCCGGCTCATGCTGATCGTTGTGGCTCTGCATTTTAAATGTAGTAAGAGCCACAGCATGGGCTCCTGGAGTTACCCCCAGCTGGCTCCTGGAGTTACCCCCGCTGCAGCTCTGCAGAGCGGGCCTATCGACTAATCGTATAGTCGATACAAAATGTATCGACTATACGATTAGCCTGATAACCGCATTTTAACATCCTTTGTGTGGTGATACAGATGTCAATGGGCCTGAACTTCAGGGTGCTCTAGGAAGAAAAAACTCAGTATTCCTTAGTAGGGATGTGAAGGTTTAACCAGGGGGGCTGGAGCAGCTTCCTGCCCAACACTGGCAGGAGATTGCTTCAGTTCCGCAGGGGGCCCACTGTGAGCAAGGGCTGCTCTGGCATCCCAGCTGATGCAGCCCCTGCCTGCGGTGGCGGGGAGAGGGAGGCACATTCTAGCACAGCGGCAGGCAGGGGACAGCCACTCCAGCCAAGCTGAAGCAGCCCTCTCGCTCACTCCCCCTTTAATTGGTTAACTGGTTACGCAGGATTTTACCTCCCTACTCCTCAGATATATCATGGACAATGTCTGGCAGGGGAACAGCGTAACACAAATAGGAAGCTTAGGTAAATGCTAAAAGCGAACAAATGATAAGATTTAGGCCACTGCTAACAATTATTCCAGAGGAGGTCAGGTCATTGTTCAATGTTGTGGTCACCCCACTTACAAGACGTGGCTGAGACTGAACAAGTCTAGAGCACTGCACTGCTGTGGGACAGAGAGATGGCAGGGTTTACATGTGAGGAGCGATCGGAAACGCTGTGATTATTTAGTCTGGAAAGGAGAAAATAGAGGAGAGCTGACTGAAGTATTCAGAATGATTAAGGTTTCCATGAAACTAGCCAGTCCCTTTTCATGCTGTCCTCCAGCATGAGAAAGGGGGAGGCTAATCACGCCTTTAGAGTAGTGGTAAATAAATGTGGAAAAATCAGCCTCATACAGACTTTCCAGACAGTTCACTAAAGTGTCAGTCAGTCATTGCAGCTTATGAAGAAAGGGCTGGATAACTCTGACTGTATTGCACAGAGCTATACAAGACTCTTAGAAGATGTTGATCACTGTGAGGTCAGTAAGTAAGGCCTGGCCCTTCCAACTGCAATGTACTGCATAGCATCAATAATAAGTCAAGGTATGGTGTGAACTCATTGGAAGTGTAAGGCACTAGCCATCCTTCAGGCTGAAAACTGGACATGATGAACTGAGCTCCTATGGCAACTCCTGCCCTTAAGATACTGCCTGGCTCTGGGTCCCACTTCTACCAGACCTTACAGTGGAAGGTTAAGTTTCAATTCCATTTTGACAACCGCTGTGGTACTTCAGTAACCACTAACTTGAAGAACTCTGGCATCCCAGACTAGAGTAATTCAGAACTTGTTGTTCTGTGACTGGCACCTAGGATGCTATAGTCAAGTGGGTTCTGGGAAAAGGAGGATGAGTGGTCATCCTGGCTTCGATAGACTTAAGCTGTTATGAGCAACTTCTTAATACACATTGTAGGGAATGATACCTCTGACTCCTTATCAGGTGGATTTAAGGTTTAACTCCCAAGTATCAGAGTGAAATCTGTTTTCATGGCAGTGTTAAAAATGCCAGATCAGAATTCAGCTGCAGAAAATAAAGGAATCCCCTGACTGCATCTTTGTCTGGGTAATTAGGAGTATACCTGTCACCTGCTCCTGAGACATTCACTATCTCTTCCCTGGAGATGGGGATTGCAGGGTAGTGGGTGGCACACAGCTCACCTGCAGTAATCTGTAGCAAGAGAGAAGGAGTAACATTACTGGGAGCTCACCAATGTCTAGAAGTGCTATTTGGACCTAGCTGATCTTGCCCACAGTTGCCCTACCCCTATACTAATAATATTGCTTTACACTTTGAATCACATTCACTTGGACTGTGTTCATGCCCATTTGGGATTCACTTTCCACCAAGTCTTGTACAACTGAGTTTTACTAGCATATAGGTTCATGCAGAGTGGGTTTTTTTTTAAAACTTGCTTTCTTCATCACTCAGAGGAAAGCACATTTTAAACACAGATAGACATCGCTGCTTGAATTCCCGAAGCCCCTTTTATGGCAAGCCACCGCGTGCCTGAGCACTTGCCTCAGTTTCCCTTTCAGGGTATGCAGTAAATCCTTCCAAGCTTATCCTCCAGCCCTTTGATGTGGTTTATTACTAAACCATATTTCACATCATCCACAGTCCATTTCTCACACCCAGTACAGAGTCTTTAAGACCTCAACAGCGTGACATCCCAAATACTACACTTCCGACTCTTTCACTATGCCTAGGCTCCTTGTCAGTCCTCCTCTGTCCTTCTGCCAAGACAGCCCTTCCAGCTAGAGTGAAGCCCTAATCTCCGCAGCAGAACCCCCCAGAGTCTCCCTTGCCCCCCTGGGCCCTCTCACTCTTTCCCTGGGGCCAGCTCTCCGGTGAGGCGGCTGACAAGCTCTGCTGCTGTTCCTCTGTCTTCAGCCCTTGGCTGCAGCTTAGAAATCAGCAGGCAACTTCCACTGCTGCTCTCTGGCCATCAGCCTTGGCCGTCTGGCTTGGGGACACTTAATAGCTGACAAACCCCTCTTGCTGCTCTCCTACTTTTAGCCTTCTCCCAGGAACTAACAGCAGCTTCCTTCCAGGACCATCCACCATCCCTTGGTGTCTGGAAGCTCTCACCTGCCCCTTTCCCGACTGACCCAGCCTGTGCTCTAAGACTGCTTTCACTCACCTGGTCTCCATCTTCTTTCACATTCTCCTTGACCCTTTATAGCTCCAGGTGCTGCCTCGGCTGCTTAACTGGACAAAGGGAGAGCATCTGTTCTGGCACAGTGCACCTGGGCCTGCCTCCTTTCCCACCCGATGACACTCAGTGCCATAGGAAAGGAAGGCTCAGTTTTCATTACTAATATGCAGAGCTGTCCACTCCACTGGGAACCCGTAAACATGTAGCACCATTAACAAAGGCTTGAAGAGTCATTTCTATGCCCACGCTCCCAAGCACCAGAGGCTGACTCCGTGCCACTCATTTGGTCCTCCCAAGCCCCCTACCTGTTGGTGAGTTGCAGGGCCCAGCGAGATGCTCCCTTCCGCTCTCCTGCCACACAAGAGGACTCCATGCGCGCCAAGCGTCACCACCACACAGTGCAGTTGTGTCAGCAAGGGGCGGGTCAGGGTCATGGCAGTCCTGACAATGTCCTCCAGCCTGGCCGGCAGCTCTTTAGACAGCAATGGAAGGAAATGCCACAGTATCGCTTCAGACCACAAAACACTGCCAGCTTGAGCTTTCCAAGTCATTGGGTTTTTGGCCTAGTTGGGAGTGGTTTTCAGCTGAGCTGTGAATTGACAGTGCTCATGGAAAACGTTCAGCACAGGCCAGAGTCAGCCACAGCTCAGACACACCATGCAAACTTCCCACTCACTGCTCTGCTGTGTGCTGTTCACTCCTGACAGGCAACCCTCCTCCTCCCCCTCACTTCTGTTCCAACCCTGGGCTTCCACATAGCCCCTCCAGTGCACCTCATTCTGAAATGAGGGTACCAACTCTCATGGGTTTACACCTCGGTATGTGGGCACAGGGACAAAATAACTGTGTCATGTTGTCGGTATCATAGGGCCATTGCACTGGTGTCCACATATGGCGATGTTTTATCTCCTCCAGAGGCAACATCATGAAGGCAAACACCGTCATATTGCAAGGCTTCATTGGGGCATTTGAAATAAACTAGTGATCCTGTTTGCTTGGTTGGGCTTTCAGTGTGCCTGACAAAAACTCAAGGATGTATAGCAACCCCACACCTGCGGCACTCCGCTGGGCTAGTATTGTGCCTCATCCGAGTCAAGAGTCAGAATTAAGGATGTTAAATTGCAGTTAATTGACTAGTCGAGTAGTTGATAGAATTTCCATCGACTACTCGACTAGCCAATAGGCATTTCCACATTCCTCCTTTGAAATGTACAAGAGCCCCCGCTGGGGCTGTTGTACATTTCAAAAGAGGAATGCGGAACTGTGTGCAGCCCGGGGCCATTGGGAAATCCCACTGACTCTGGGCTGCACATGGGTGTGCCTGCTTTGAAATGCACAAGAGTCCCCAGCGGGGGTTCTTGTGCATTTCAAACCCACGGCACCCTCATGGACTCCCCAGCTGATCCTGGGTTCTGGGGAAATGCTGCGCAGAGCCCGGGATCAGCTGGGGAGTCCCCAGCTGACCCTGGGCTCCACGGCACTGCCCCTTTGAAATGCCAAGATGGTGTTTCAAAGGGGCAGCCTCTGCACAGCTGAGCCGGGGATCAGAGTTAGGGTTAGGGTTAATGTAGTGCCTAGATTATCTGACAGCTTTTCTCTTGCACTACCACATCACAGTACTGTACCTGCTGGCACAGGGCACCCCAGACTCCGATTTATTGCCCTTAGTTCTCGCAGATTGGGGGAGATGTATGTGAGTGCTCTCCAGCTGTCCGAAAGGAATGGCTTAGAAGCCTTGTTCTCATCCGTTGGCTCATAGCACACTTCAAAACAATAGGGCAGTTAGTTAGCTGGTATAACATTCTCTCTGCTTCAGCACAGACAGCTCTTTGGGATGTTCGTTGGGGTTTTTACAGTGCTTGTTCGCTGCCTGTGACAATAGCATAGCCTTTCCTAGCTAGAGCAATCTCCCTTTCTGCTGCAATGGTAACCGTTAAACCACTTCTGGCTCTGAGGTGATGTGATGACAGGGTCAGGCATGAACATTTAGTTTGATAGTTCTTGCTGGCTGTTCTCACAGGCTTTGTCTGTCTTTGTAGTCTCTGCTCACTTGCCGAGTCTGGAGAACTGCCCCCGCTTCCCCTTGCAGAGCTTACTTCTGAAGAAAGTGGGGGAGCAACTGTGAAATCTCAGGATGGATTGTAAAGAGACTTCAGCCAACCAAGAAGGGGGCCAATGTATTTCACAGGGAGCAAAGGGGCAAATCCGAATGCCAGTCTTCAAACCATGGGAGGCACACAGTAGGGATGTGACAGTGTCAGTGAGGGCTCATCGGTTAACGTTCACAGCTACACACAGGCTCCCGATATGCAGGCTCCTGATACAGAGGTAGCCCTGTGGCACAGCAGGTGGGAGCCAACTGCTGCCCTGCGTGTAACCATGTAACTGCTGAAATTTACCCGGTTACTTAATTACACACATTTTTACATCCCTAGCCTACAGTATGCATGTCTGTGCCTGATGTAGCTGCAGAATTTTTACAAAAAACAACCCACAACCCTGAGCTGCTAGAGAGTATTGGTGCCTTCAACTCTCCATCTCTGACTGAAGTTAGGAGACAGGACAGTGCTTAGCACCTTGCGGGCTGCATTTCAGAACATGCACGATTGTGCCCCAAGGGGTCCACTGGCAGCAAGTTCTCCTTACCTGCTATCTGGTGCTCTTTAGCAATTTGACAGACGTACTGAATGGTGGCGACGGGCACATTCCCATCAATACATATCAGTGGGGCTGAGCAGAGACTCTTCTTGAACTTGGACACCTAGTGAAAACACAGAACACCGTCCGCTTGATTCAACTTGATCCACCTTAAGCCACCTGGGACAAGAGTGAGATTTGTGCACCTAGCACACTTTGTTGATATTCAGGTGGCTAGGATGTGTATTTGATATCGCCATGTTTACTGAAACTCTTAGATGCAGGCTTGAGTGAACCATGAAGAGCATTTTCTTAGAGAAAGCAGGTCTTCCAGGTTCTCATTTTTTTCCCCTTCTATTTCCTATCCTCTACTATAAAGCCTTGTATCAGACCAGCCCTGTCCTTCGCTCAGAAGAAGGTTGCTGGTGGCTCCCCCTCAAACTCCTTATTACAGGTTGAACCTCTAAAATCCAGGACTCTCTGGTCCAACAACCAGTGTTCCTGCTAAGATTTTCCAACCATGAGCAGAGTGAGTTTTGGCTCGTGCACCAATATTGAGGCTACGTGCGCTGGTTTGGATGTGTGCCACCGAATTTATTAACACACACACATTCCTGGCTGTTGGAGCAGACACCCTCCCCATGAAGCAGGTCCTGTTTCTAGCCTCAGCCACCAGAATAGGCCCTGGCTTCCCTGAAACGTGGCAGCTCCGGCCACCGGAGCAGACCTCCCCTTCCATCACGTGGCCGTGGCAGGTCCCGCCCCCCCCCACCCTAGCAGCTCCCTCACCACACTGTCTCAGTCAGTCCAACCAACCAGAGCAGCCACCTGCCATGCGAGTGCTGCTACACGGCTCTCCAGAGGAGGTGGGGGGGGAAGACTTTTTTGTGCGCAGCCGTGCAGGTGCACACCTTAGCGGAAGCTATGCCGACCACATCTGTGGTCTAGCAGGACCATGGATATTGCCATCCTAGAGAGCCCCGTCTGGCCAGGTTTAGGAGTGTAGCCCCAGCTAAGTTGGCAGCAGCAGGACTGGCACGGTGGGGAGCACAGCCCCAGCTGGGACCAAGAGCAGGGCTGGGGTTGGCACCTGGGAGCAGGGCCAAAAGCCAAGAGGGGAGCCTTGACCCCCCCCCTTGGTCCAACAAACTGCGTGCTTTGGTACTGATCAGGTTCCAAGGATGCCGGACCAGGGAGGTTCCCCCCCCCATAATGCTACTATATCATCTGATCATCTCTAGTGAACAAAATAAGATGCTTGCTCCCCCTTGAGATCCAGCGGGCTGCCTCTGCAGAGCTCCCAGTCTCTGTAAGCCAGGGCTCAAGGACCATCTCTCATTCTCAGATCTCCAGTGTCAGTCCATTGCAGTACCAACACTAAACTGCAGGACCATCCTGGAAAGGAGCCATTAAAACTTACAACATGCCGCATAGTCCAGTCAGAATGATTAGAGATGGCAGTTGATTCAAACCCCTGAAAATATTTTTTGTCAGCCGCAGCTAGACACCCCCATACTTTTGAGCTGTGACTGACAGATATTATGAGCTTTCATGGGTAAAACCTACTTTATCAGAAGTAAAAGAGTTTACCATTCAGCCCATCTGGGAAGAGGAGCTACCTAGAAATTGCTTGCATATTATAAAGGCCATGGGGAAACCACCAAAACCAAACCAACTTTCTTGCCCAGACTCAGAAGTTGGGTGCCTAAGGTTAGGCTCCAAAAGCCACATTTAGCCAGCAGAAGCCTGGGTGTTCAATACTTGGGAAAAATCAGACAACTTTCTAGAGGCCTAAATCTGGACACACAGGAGCCTAACTTTAAGCATGGTCTTAAGCCTTTGATCTCCTGTGTGTGTTACTCTGAACATATCCCATTCACAGGCCTTCTGATTCCCACATTCATACTTTAACCCGCCATATTCCTGGGTCTTCAAATCACTCCCCTTCCCCCTGTGTGTTTATGTCTATTACACCATTTGCAGGCCTTCAGATGTCCCCATTTTTTTATGCATAGCCTGTTAACTGGCCTTTAAACATCCATTTGGGGAATCTTATTTCCCCTCTGCTTTTCTCTCTCAGGTACGGGGCCTCACCTCGGTGCAATGGTCTTTCCCTCCATTGACAACTGAATGGGATTCTCTTCAGCTTGCCTCATCTCTGCTGCTCCCTATTACCCAATGGGCCACAGAGGTGAGACTAAGCTTTCCTTCTCCCAGGGGCTGAAGATACTGTCTCTATGATACTTCAGATCTTGACCAGCCGGGGAGTGAACAGTAGCAGTGTACATAGGACCAGTCACTTAAGGATTTCTTACTACTCAGCTGGACATATGAAGGTAGGACATGTCCACTTGAGCAAACACTGCCTAGCCAAGTAGCCATCTCCCACCACACTGCAGCCTTGAGGCAGGGGTACAGATTTCAGAGACGCTGCGGTAAGGTGTGTCCCAGCCTTGCTGTGGCTGGCATGACGACACATTGCACAAATGGCTGCCACATGCTGTAGTCTTCCATCTCTACCCCAGCAGGCTCTCTCTCTCACATGGCTCTGCTAAATTTCCTTGAAGTAAACACCGCCCAAATGCAGCTTACATCAGTGGCTAGGCTCAGAGTTTCCATTGGCCTTTTCCCTGGTTGTTTTGCAAAGCTCATGAGGATTAGCCCCTCTCGTAATGGTTTTGTTTTCCTTTCTGCTGGCCAGGTGCAGGGAGGGGAAGGCTGGAGACAAAAGTGGGAGCAGTGACCACTTTTTTCCCCTGGTAATTCTGAACCTTCTGGGGGGGCTGCTGATGAATCCACTGAACGCGCCTTCCAAATCATCCTCAGTGGTTAAGTACAGGCTCTTGCTTTGTCAGCAGTGGAATTAGTGGGTGAAGGAGGCTGGGCTCTGTGGTTTATTTGAATCCATCTTTCATCATCACTTTCATTAGTGTCCTGAAACCTCCCCTAACCACCAGGCTGAGAAGCAGAATCTGTTTAAGCTGTGGTAACACAGCTCAGCATGTAGAAACAGAAAGGGTGGGGAGTAGAGAGAAGGTGATTGGACAGAAGAACGGGATTTTGGGTTTCCATGCTATCGATTTCCGGAGAAGAAACGCCATCTCCAGGTTGGTGGGCATGAAGTTACTGGGGGCTCAAAGGGGGGATCGGCTGGGTTAGTTTTTGGGAAGGTTGGGTTAGTTTCTGGGAAGGCTGGGGCACAGATGTTGTGGATAGGGCAGCACTGGTGAAGACCCCCAGTTGGGAAAAGAACATCTTCTGTTTCCATCTGGCTAGCTGGCAGTAAGTAGCTCTGCTTGGCCAGCAGCTTGCTGCAGGGCCATTTCACTGGCCGAAGCCTGAGGCTGTCCTTAGGCTTCCACACAGGTTGCTGCTGCTTTCAATATGCTGCTACTTGCCATGCATAACTATGTGATCTAGGCACCCTACACCCCCCCCCACACACAGTCTCTCACACATGCACGATGTTTGCTGCTGTCACCAGTTGAGGCTACTTCTCATGAGAGAAGAGCGATAGGTTAGAGAGTGTCCTTACGTGTTGCTCTGTTATCTGCTGGTGGATGTCCATGTCTCCCAAGCCAAGGCTGAGCTCCCCGCTGCCTGTGATCACTGCACAGTAGGTGGCTGTGCTGTGCCCCGCAAGCTGACGGACTCCTGTCATGTCCTAAAACGGAGAGGAATCATAAATACAGTACATTTCCTTCTCTGCCACACTCAGCTGACCCCAGGTTTCTTTTCCTTGTGGCTGACAACTTTGTGGCAACCCACCTACCATCTTCTTGGTTCCACTTCCTCCCTGTCTTGGGCAGAACAACATCAATGAGGCATCTCCTAGTACCCAGTATGGACAGTGCTGGTGGCGGTTTGTTTTTAATGTGCGTAAGGCATCCAGACTCCTTGGAGATGAGTGTTTAATGTTATTTAGTACACGGAAGTGATGGATCTCACTAACAGAGTTCAGTAGAGCCCTCTCCCCTCCCCCCCCAAAATCCACCTCCTCCTCTTTCTGATGCAGAGGCTTAAGGAATGAAGCGGGGAGGGGGTCTCCTGGAATTTATATGGGTGATCAGACCGACGCATCCCACAGATGCATGATACAGTTAGTGGGTTGAAGAAAGCCAGCCAGTCCCCTCCCAGTACTGGGAGCTTTGGTCCAATGTTCTGATGTAAGCAAGTACCACAGAACTATTATCCCAGGTAGGTTTGTGCTGCCTGCATTCAGGAGAAGGACGGCAGAGGTTGGAGAGCTGTGTACATTTGGATGAGGGTAGGGGATTATACACAACTCTGGGGTTTCTGCACACCTAAGAAGTTCAATGAACATCTATGTTTCTCTGAGGAACTGTTTTTTACATGACCTACCATGTGGCGGCAGTAACGCGAGATGGAGTCTGAATGTTCATCTGTCCCCATCGCTGAGATAAAGAGAGGTGTCATCCCAAAACGGCTTAAACAATCTGAAAAACACATGGCAAGGGAGCAAGATTATAATCCCAGCAGAGAACCAAATGCTTGAGCCCAAATTCAGACCTGTAAAGGGCAAAATCTGAGCATGGGTAGGAAGGTCCTTCTTGGGGGTGGGGGGGAAACTGGTGCCCTTCTCTGCATCCACCTGTCTCTTTCTAGTACGTCTTCAGCAGAACTCTCTAGCAGGGCTTCCTATGGCTGCCCATCAGTATGTCTGGCATGGGGAAAAGACAAGTTGATAGCCAGAAGCTTCTGTGTCAGACAACCAGCCTATGTGGCTCATTTGGTTTGGTAGTGGGGGAAGTGGAGGGGGGCAAGGAAGAAACACCTCCAAACACCCCACCTTTCTTCCTTCCATAGAATCCCATCTGCAGAAATGCAACCCAGAGTTCTCCCAGCTCACTGCTTTTCATGGACTCCGTGCATAGATAGATCTACAGAGTATTTTGGAGTGAGCCTCCAAGCCTGGGTCAACAACAGACTTGAGATGTAGTGCTCTAAAGATAGCCGTGTAGACAGCACTTTGAGGATGCACCTTAGATTCTGAAGCCAATGGAAGGGGATGGGTTTTAGAAGCCAAGTTCCAGCCTGGGCTGCACCTTCAAAACACTGTGTCTGCAGCTATTTTTAGAACACTAACGTGAGCCCTGCTAAACCTGAATCCAGGCTGGGAGACACTCCAAAATGCTGTGTGGAATAAGTTTCCCAACCTGTCACAAATATTGCACTTAAATGGACTTTTTTTTTTAAGCCCTTCCATTCCTTGCTCCAAGGTGATGGCAGATTCCCATTCACAACATTTGGGGACTGACTGCAAAGCTTAAATTCCAGGGTTCCAAGGCCTGAAGGAACCACTGTGGGAACCACTGACCTCCTGTATAACATGGGCCAGAGAACTTCCCCAAAATCATTCTTAGAGCAGATCTTTTAGAAAAACATCCAGTCCTGATTACAGTCTATAAGGCTATGTCTACACAGCAGTGTTATTTTGGAATAACTGACATTATTCTGAAATAACACAGTCCCCATCTACACTATAAGCAGTTACTTTGGCATAATGTCAAAATAATGTTGAGCTGGAGGATTTCTTACTCTGACTTCTATAACCCTCATTTTACAAGGACTAAGGGAAGTCAGAGGAAGAATGCTCTCTCTCAGACTTCCTGCTGTATAGACAGCGCTAAAAGCCGAAATAAGCTATTTCAACTTAAGCTACGCATTTGATGTAGCTTATTTTGACTTTAGCCCTGTTGTGTAGATGTGCCCTTTGTATCTATGTCGGGAACAGATATGGGCTCTTCAGTCGAGCAAAGAAAGGTAGAACAGGATCCAGTGGTTGGAGGATGACACTAGACACATTGGGTACGTCTAAACTTCACCCCTCTGTCAGCAGAGGGATGTAAATTAGATGTATCAAAAGTGCAAATGAAGCCGGGATTTAAATATTCCGTGCTTCATTTGCATAATAGCGGCTGCTGCTTTTTTTGAAACAGGGCTTTTCGAAAAAAACCCAGCAGTTTAGATGGGGCATTCTGTCGAAAATGCCCCGTTTCGAAAGATGAGGAGTACAGGATCTTTCGAAACTGGGCATTTCTGTTGAAAATGCCCCATCTAAACTGCCGTTTTTTTCCGAAAAGCCCCGTTTAGAAAAAAAGCGGTGGCCGCCATTATGCAAATGAAGCACGGGATATTTAAATCCCTGCTTCATTTGCACTTTCGATACATCTAATTTACATCCCTCTGCTGACAAAGGGGTATAGTTTAGACGTACTCATTCAGACTAGAAATAAGGCATAAATATTTAACAGTGAGGTAAATTTGCCATTGGAACAACTTACCAAAGGTCACAGTGGTTTCTTCACCACTGACCATTTTTAAGTCAAGTCACTCCTGAACTTTCTCTTTGATAAGCTAAATTGATTGAGCTTGTTGAGTCTACAAATATAAGGTAAGTTTTCTACTCCTTTAATCATTCTTGTGGCTATTCTCTGAACCCTCTCCAATTTAGCAACATCCTTCCTGAATTGTGAACACTAGAGCTTTGGACACAGTATTCCAGCAGTGGTTGAGCCAATGCCAAATACAGAGGTGAAATAACCTCTCTGCTCCTACACAAGATACGTGAGGGTTTTTCCTTAAAACTTTCTATCCTTTCCCCCCCAAATAAACACAACTTCAAGCTTTACTTCTTAGGGCTCCCGTAATTCAAATACTCTAGCCCCAGTAGCCCAAGTTTATTGACTTTCCAGCAGATCTCTTATGTTATCCTAATGATCTCAGCATTGAAGGATCCTTTGTCTGCTTCTCCCACAATTATTTCCATCTTTGCCCCTTATTCATGGAATATGCTCTCTGAGTTAATCTCTAAAGCTACTGCAGCTCCTGTAGGAAGCTCAACAAGGCTGAATAGGTTTGCAGCATTATCAGGAAAGATTGATGTTTGTTGGTTTGATGCTGATTTGGAGCCATAGTGCTGCGTAATAGATACTGTATGTAACTGCAAGACCTTATTTTTGTTACCCTTGTCTGCCCTCCCACTGTCCCCTTCTATTGCGTGTAATGCCCACTTGTTGCATCTTGTTTCTTAATAGACTGTGATCTCTTCAGGGCAGGAATTGAGTCCATTTGTGTGTTTTGTACACAATATCAGCCGCCATGGGGCCCTGATGCTGACTGGGGCTTTGTCACTCCTGCAATGCAAACAATACATACCAAACCATTATTTGCATGCCCCCCCAAACAAAACCCACCACTAAGCACCTGCCAGGTTTCTCCCCACACCTCCAAAAGATTGGCTCACTTTCCCGGCGTTTGTCTGTCCACCAGCCTGCAAGAATAAATCAGAAGTCACTAGAACTGGGAAAGTTGAATAGAAGAGAAAGGATTTCTCTAAATATGTTTCAAGTGAATTGAATTCATCTGAAATTGTGGGCTTGACAGCAGTGGAGGCGTAAGTCCTCTAGCGTCCACCCACATAGCCTTGCAAGCTTTCCTGTCCTCCCCACCTGTGCCAACTCTGTGCAGAAAGGACAGCTTCTTAGAGTAGTCGGGAGGGCAGTTCATGCTTTGTTTGAATATTTTGGCCTTCTGTGCTGGGACCACTTACAGAGTGTCAACTCTTGTGTGTTATGTGAGCTGAACAGGTCTGTAGGAAGGTAGTGACCAACTCAGGCTAGATTTACACCACTGGCTCTTGGGCAAAGGCCTCTGTATTCCATTACCAGCCTCTGGGCCATTCAATCCCCTAGTAAAGTAGTGTAGGAATATCCTTCTTGTATCACTGAATAGATATAGTTAGATTAATTCTCTGCATTGCAGTGTCTGCTGCTCTGTGCATCCTTCTCTCTGTCCACGGAAGTCTCTGCCTCCTTCTGCCCATTCCTTCAACTTTCTCTTTCTAGTTTTTCAGTGCCAGTCTGTCACACATGGCCAGAGTCTGGGGTGTGGAGCAAGTGCTTGCCCCCTCCCCAACTATTGCATTACCTCACCTGGCTCCCGCTGAGTGAAACAACGCAGCCCAAATCCAAATAGAACCGGCTACTTGCCTCACCGCTTTGGGCAGGGGAAATATCTCTCTTCTGTCAGTTGAGGTGTCATCACTTCTAATCAATGGGTCTTATAGCTCTTAGCATACATTTTCCTCTTTGGTAGAAGGCTTCTTTCAGGGAGGTCGTGAGCATTATTACTGCTCTGGAAATCCCAGAGATTTCAAGGAGGGGAGAAATATTTTCCAAGCATATGTTTAAACATGTGAATGCGGAGTGTTAAAATACATTCATGCACATCCCCCATCCGTCCCCCTAGGCATTGGGGACAGGGGTAAAAAGGCCATTCACTCCCACATGCACTTGTTAAAAACTTGAAATGCTTACAGCTAGGGATGTAAACGGGTAACCAGTTACCTGGTAAGCATCGCCCTTATTGGGTAAAGCTTACCCGTAACTGATTAATCAGCAGCCAGCCAGGCTGGAGGAGACCCCTGCCTATGGCACAGCACGGTGGGGGGCTGTTCCAGCCCGGCCAGGCTCACCGTGCCGCGGGGACAGCAGCTGAGCACCACGGTTAACTGTGTAATCAATGGAATTCTGATTGGTTACATGGTTAATATTTTTTTTTACTTCCCTACCAACAGCCAGGGTCACCATTTAGGTTGGGCAGGGAGCGTTCCCCTTCACCCCGTAAGCCTGGGGAGTCCTGCCTGAACTGCAATGTAGCTTCCCTGGGTTGCAAATTAACTATGTGCCAGGACAGGCTGCAGCTGTAAGCTGACCCTAGCACTGCTTCAGAGCCCTGTCCTCTCAAGAAAGCCATGAGTAACCTCTGGTTGGGAGGGGGTTCCCCACCCTGAACCTCATGCACCTGCAGCATCGGCAGTCATGAGGACATCTGACACAAGAGAACACACTAGAAGGGTCAGGCTTTCATAAATACTTCTACAAACTGCATTTGTAGATCTGAGTGGGGAAATGTGGTGTCTGCAAAGGCTCAGACAAATGGGATGAATTAAAGGACTCAGCCAGACTTTATGCAGCCCACATAGATGCAGAGACAGGCAGTTTGCTGCATCTAAAAGTGAAACAAGCAATCGAGTTCCTGTGGAAGATTCAGACAGTCCTCTTTAGACCACCGTATCTTTGCCACGTTAGGCTATGTCTATACTGTAGCCTTCTTGTGGAAAAGCCTATGCAAATGAAGCGTGGCGTGGAATATCGCCACACTTCGTCTGCATAAGTAATGAGCAGCTGTTTTTGCGCAAGAGGCTTTTGCACAAAACCGAGCCGTGTAGACTGCTCCTTTTTTGCGCAAAGAGAGGGTTTTTGCGCAAAAAGGACCCATCCACACTGCTCGTTTTTGCGCAAAAGCCTCTTGTGCAAAAACAGCTGCTCATTACTTATGCAAACGAAGCGCGGCGATATTCCACGCCACGCTTCATTTGCATATGCTTTTCTGCAAGAAGGCTACAGTATAGACGTAGCCTTAGAGAGAATTCAGATGGAACAACACCATCATCCTATTGCTTCTGTTTAGCTGTGATCATTAACAAAATGAGGTCACAGAGCCTCCCAGTGGTTGCTGGAGATCCTTGCAGTCAGAAGTTACTAGACACATTTTCTGGCCCTTCCATGAGAACCAAACTTTCTGATGTCACACACAATGACTTGCAAAATACCCTTGTAAAAATTAGAGATGTAAAAAATCAGTTAAAGTAACAGTGTAACTACTAAAAATCTCAGCGGTTACCTGGTTACCCACACTGCAGGCTTTGCATAGGGTTGCCAGGTGTCTGGTTTTGAACCGGACAGTCCAGTATTTGAGCTTTCTGTTCAGGAAACAAACTGAGAAAATAGAAATGTCCAGTATTTTCTAAAGAAGATGTAATGTCGATTGTGATGTAATGTCAAGTGTGTCCGGTATTTTTGTTGAAACCATCTGGCAACCCTACCTGAGCTTCCCCAGCCAAGCCCGCTCCCACCGCCCCCCCCCCCCGCACCGATCAGCCCTGCTCCCATCGCCCCCCCCCCAATCTCCCCCAGCCAGCCCCATTGCCCCCCTCGTCAGCTCTGCCTCCTGGCCCCCCTCTTCCTCCCAGTCCCCCCCCCTTCCTCCCAGCCAGCCCCTCCCCCCCACCCCTGATGAAGTGTGTCTGGTATTTTTTTTATGACTACCTGGTAACCCTACTTCTGGCCCCTCTCCCATGGAGCCAGCTGCTGGGACCTGGCATGTGGTGGGACAGAGCCTTCCGGCTCGTAAACTGCAGAGCCCACAACGGGGGCAGTCTGCTGCTGGAGAGCAGGATGTGGCGCGTACTAGGACAAAGCCTGCCAGCTCCAGTTTAAACTGCAGAGCCCGCAGCTGGGGGTGGGAGGAGCTGCTGATTCTCCAGGTGTGCAGAATTTAACCGATAA
Organism: Pelochelys cantorii; assembly: GCA_032595735.1. NCBI lineage: Eukaryota > Metazoa > Chordata > Testudines > Trionychidae > Pelochelys > Pelochelys cantorii. The sequence goes on from CM064326.1 coordinate 245,419,077, forward strand.
GCATCAGCTTGTCAGTTAACTGATTAATTGGTGAAATTCTAACATCCCTAGTAAAAATCCTTACATTGAGCCATTTGTATAGATTGAATCTGGAGCATCAATACCAAAAGCCAGGCCCCTTCCACATTAGCTAAACATGTAGTGCCATTAGCTGGTACTACGGATAGGCTTGTATCTAGACCAGTAAATGCCTATTACAGCTACCAATTATCAGCTTTACTCATTCAACTGGTAGAGGAGAAGTAGACACATCCTCTACGTACAGCAGCCATTAGGGAGAGACAACATGCCCAGTGCGTTATACTTGCAGCATGCGGTTTAATACAAATCCAAATTGCTGCATTCAGGGAAATATTTCCAAATACAGAAAGTGATATTTTTCACTGCACAATGCCATCCATTCACAATAGCAACACTAGTTGTTGAGAACTGTAACACTATGCTATAGCTCACAAAATAATCCTATTATTTAAGACAAGAGTAGACAACTTACAAGGAAAATGGACTTTAGAAAACTACTTGCAACATATAATTTCAAACTAAATTATGGACACAGAATAATTCCAGCTTTCTAAGAAAAATATCTGAACTGAAATCAAGGCCCCATTATCTGACAAACTAGACAGGAGAGAAAGGCAGGAAGAAAAAAATTACTATTATTCTCATTTTAGACACAGGGAAATAAGGCACAGAGAAATTGTTTTTGGCAGACACAAGGGATTAAATTCTTATCTCTTGATTTCTAGGCCAATGCTGCAATCACAAAGCTACCCTACTTTCCCAAGTTATTAGTCACCTGTACTTTTCTGCCTGTTACTCGTTTACCAGTTCATGCTCTATTGCACTATGCATACTGGAAGCTGGCAAAAAGCCAGTAACAATAAACAATAACAACTACGTGTTACCATCCTTTAGTTGGTTAACTGCCTGTATAATCTGTGAATCTAACATCTTACTTAGCTGTGTACAATCCTGTTACAGGATGCCCCCGAAATGTGACTGCCTAAGTTACGACCGCCCGCACTTACAAAAATGGTTGTAAGTGTGGAAGGGGCCAGAAAACCCCGACTTATGTCCTCGGCCTGCATTTATGACGGCACACGGCGCCTACCATAAACGCAGGTTCGAGTTACGATGCCCCCGACTTGCGACGCTTCTTCTGGAACCAATCATGTTGCAAGTTGGGGGCCTCCTGTACACACAAACAGTTGTATAAAAAGGAAGAAACTTGTCTTGCCCATATCACGTACCGAATAGAAAATACTCATTTTGCCTACTAGTAATGACCGAATCCTTTGGTGTCTTTTAAATCTCTGTGTCTTTTTCAAAATATTTTGACCCCATTTTAAATAAAACTGTTTATGGTATTTTCTTTTAAAGCGGGGACACTTCACTCCTGCAGGGAAGTGGTGTCAGTAGGCAGGGCCCATCAATATGAGATTTTCAACTTTTTTTTCAGTTGTTCTGGGCCTAGTCTAAAAATGTTGGTTGGACCTTTCTTCTGCTCCGCCCCATGTGTAACACTGGGATGTAACAGTGTAGCCCATGAGAGCACCAGAATCAGATCTGGCACATGGTCAAAACTTTGCATAGTCACAAGATGCACTGAATGCTCTCCCATAGGATTGCCAACTTTCTAATCCCACAAAACCTCAATACTTTAGCTCCGCCCCTTCCTTCGTGGCTCTGCTCCCAACTCATCACATTCCACCTGCCTCAGGGGCTTGCTCTCCCCGCCCCTCCGCCGCCCCCCACCTTGCTCACTTTAACTGGGCTGGGGCAGCCAGTTGAGGTCAGGGAGGGGATGAGGGCTCTGGCTGAGGGTGCAGGCTCAGGTGTTGGGCTGGGGATGAGAGATTCAGAATGTGGGAGGGGACTGCAGGTTGAGGCATGAGGTTAGGGTGCAGGGAGGCTGAGGGCTTCATCTGGGGATGTAGGCTCTGGGATGCACGAGGGGGTTCCAGGTAGGGATGTAAGTGAGCAGCCGAATATTTGACTACCCAACAAGCTTATGCTTATTGGGTAGTCAAATGAAGTTCTTGACTACTTGCTTCCCCATCCCCTTGCTGCCTTTGTATGAGAGTTGGTGCTGGGGGGAGTCACCATGAAAACAGCTCCCTCAGCAGTGTCTCCATGGTGCCGCTTGCCCCCCTCCACCTCTATCGGGCAGTGGAGGGCTGGGAATAGGGAAGGCTGCTACAAAGCAGCCCCTGCCCGCGGCCAGTCCTGATCACCACAGACATGGGCTGCTGGACCCAGTGTGAGCCAGGACCGAGCAGTCCCAGCTTACGCCGGTCTGGGACACTGCACCTCTGCATTTTAAATGTATTAATAGCTGCCAGGCTCTTAGTACATTTAAAATGCAGAGCTGCAGCAGTCCAGAACCAGCACAAGCTGTGGCTCTGCAGAGGGTCCCCTTATCGCCTAATCGTGTAGTCGATACAAATTGTACCAACTACATGATTAGTCAAATAATCACAATTTAATATCCTTAGTTCCAGGCTGGGGGGTGGGACAGAGGGGTTCAGTGTGTGAGAGGAGGCTCTAGACTGGTGCAGGAGGGTGTGGGCTCCATTTGGGGGTTCAGGTTCTGAGGTGGGGATGGGGATGCGGGGTTTGGGATGCAGTAGGTAGCTCCAGATTTGAGGGGAGGCAGGGCTGGGGCAGGGGACTGGGACTTGGGTGTGGGCTTACCTCCAGTCACTCCCAGTCAGCAGCATAGTGGGGAGGGCTAAGGCAGGCTTCCTGCCTGTCCTGGCACGACAGACCATGCTGCACCTAGGAAGCGGCCAGTAGCAGGTCCATCTCCTCGGGGAAGATGCGGCAGGTGGTTCTTCATGTAGCACTACTCTCGCTTGCAGATGCCTTCCCTTCCCACACACACACCCCCTCCGCATCTCCCATTGACAGCAGTTCCTGGCCAATGGGAGTGCAGAGCTTGTGCATGGGGCTTAGGTAGTGCATGGAGTCCCATGCTCACCTCTACCCCACTTAGGTGCTGGACTTGCTGGCTGCTTCTGGGGTGCAGTGTGGAGCCAGGACAGGTTGGGACTAGCCTGCCTTAGCTCCACCAACTGAACTTTTAATGGTCTGGTCGGAGATGCTGACCAGAGCACCAGGGTTCCTTTTCGACTGGATGCTCAGGTCAAAGATCAGGCAACTGGTCATTCTATAACCCAGAGATCAGAGTGCCTTAGCTGGTTAGTATAGATAAATACACAGCTAGGTCAAATCAAAATGGAAACATTTTATAACACAGCACGTTGGTATCCTTTTGGTCTTTCTCCCTTCACATTGACCATTGCCCCTCATTTGCTATTGCCTCTTACCTTGACTCACCTGGCCCACAGGTTAAATTTGTCAATGATACCTGTGAATTCCTGCTAGCTTTCAGCACTTCCAAGAGTAAAGAATTTCCTCCTCTCCTTCCACTAAGTACTTGCCTGTATGAATGCTGCAAAGTTTCCATAGCCCCATCTAACAGCAGTAGATTTTCAAAGTACTGAGCATGGCTATTTTAATTCCCACACCCTCTGTTAGCAGTAGATGCAGCCTCAAACAATCCCAACAAGCAGTTAAAAGCTGGGATACCTCTCTAAGTGAGTCAAAGGCACTGCTTTGAACTCTCTCACCTATGCTAATGTTAAAGCAAACTGCTGGCAGTGTGAGTCCACTGAAGAGCAAAGTCTATTTTACAGTAATCCCAACTACAGAGATTTCAAAATTGGCTCCAGTAAGAATATTGAACAGTGCTCACTCTTCCTGTTCTTCACTCACTTCATTTTTCTTCTCACAACAAACCCTTCAAATGCCTGGTATTGTGCAGCATCTTGAAATAGCGTATGGCCATCACGATTCTTTTACCGACACTTTGTGCATAAATCAGCAATTGACATTTTGTGTCACCCCCTACTGTTGATCAGGAGTACAGCAATGGAGAATAATTCAATAGGACATCTCTTTAGGTGCTTCCTGTAATGGAAAAACTAGCAACCTGCTTTTACAGCAAAAATAATCCATGTGAAACCAGGTTCTGGATCTCCTTGGACAATTATGCGAGTGACACTTAGCTTTCTTTCTCTCTTTTTCGCTGAGCCTAAACACAGCCTGTTTCCTTGTGTTTTTTAAGATAGGAACTGGGTGAAAACTTGCTCACTTGTGCTTATTCAAGACATAAGAGGTGATGCTTGCTGCCAGAAGAAAGCATTTTGGGGAACCTAAAGAGGGACTGTGACTCCATTGTTATTGGAAAAGCATAAAAAACAGCAAATAGTCTAGCAGCACCTTAAAGACTAACTAAACATGTAGATGGTATCATGAGCTTTCGTGGATACAACCCACTTCTTCAGATGAATGGAGCACTAAAAAGCCAGATCCAATAATAAATAAGGGAAGGGGGAAAGTCTTTATTCACCTTTTGTCAAGGTGGTGTGCATTCTGGGGGAAAGAACAGACTCTTCTCTGCTCCTGGATTTTCACATACTCTTCTAGCTGCAATATCTCCCCTTGCATTTTTATCTGGACAAGAAATGGTGCCCTTTCTGCTGCAGGATAGATTACTTTCTTTTTCAAGCACTCTATTTTGGGCTACCCTTGAGAGCCACTCAGAAGCTACAATCAGTACAGAATGCAGCTGTTGTCTTATTAAAAGGGACAGCATGATGAGAGTGCATTGCACCAGTGCTCTTATATGAATAGACAATGCAGAACAATGAGAGCTTTTTAAATAATCTGCCCCTAGCCACCTAAATAGACTAGGGATCTTGTATTTTACAGATGGCTTCTTCCTCTGTGCTTTATCACAGCTGCGGTCAGTAAGGCTATTTCTGATGTCAGCTCCCAGATAAAACTCCTGGAGACCAGTAACAGGGTGTTCTCAGCTCTACAACTCACTGTCAACAGTGATCTGACACAGCCCACATTACCACTTTTGTGTACAAAATATCGCCTCTTAGTCTGTGTTCCCTAGCTCTGAATGCTGGATTCCGCCAGCTATTACTCCCTTGCACAGGTAGGGAGAGCAGGATGCTGTGCTAAGAGCAGATTTTGCCTCTAGTCACTAATTCAGCAATCAGTGTATTGTAATTTAAACTAGGCCAACCAGTAGTGTCACTTAACCTCACATAGATGCATAATGCCATATTTGGCTCTACTGTATACTACCTCCCATCAGCCAACAAAAAATAAAAAGTACATATAGGTTTAAAAGACAAACGGGCATGCTTTGAAATGGAGATGACACAATTCGGTACCAGACAAACCGTTTGAGACACCAAACAGACTTGAAAAGATCCTCTCGTTTTTATAAAAAAGGAAGTATAAGGGGCTGGTGACATTTACAATTTCATTTTTTCACTAAAAGTGATTTCCCATCCAAACCCAAATTAGTTAAGCAGATTGGCTGTAACACCACTGCTTTGAGAGAGACTTCTCAAGCTCTGATGCTGTGCAGCGAGGAGTTCCCCCTACATAAATGTTTTCTGCCCGTGCTGCCTTATGAATATATGCTTCCTGTGCACACACCCATAATTGCGTTATACACTCACTCACCACTCTACATTCTGCACAGTTTGACACACTGCCATCTGCTATACACACAAATAAAAATAAACCTACCTTCACCACTCTACACAGACAGTGGAACAGATTTTGGTTCCTGCTCCTGTTGGTTTGCATCACTATGGTTGGGCAGCACATAGGACAAAAAACTTCTTCCACAGGGTACCTGGGAAATGCCTCTGTATGCAGGTTATCCTAGGCTGCTGCATATGCGGCATAGCTGTTCCATAATCTCACATCCAGCCCCTTGCACAGGGGCTGTGACTAGAGGAAAGGGGAGGTCAGCCGGGCAGCTCCGTGCACCAGCTGTTCTGCTAGAACAGCCCCTGGGGATTGGGGGTAGCTGGATGTACATTTGAGCAGTCTTACACACCAGGTCAGAGCAGCCCCCAGAATACAGCCATTGAGCAAGAGGGGCATAAAGGTGGTAAATGGCCAGCGTTGTGCCTCCTCTTCTGCCATGGAATGCTCTGAGATCAGCATGGACGCACGTCAGATTAGGCTATCCTATGCATCCACAGTACCTCACATGCACACATTCCACCAGGGTAGTCAGTTCTCTTTTGCCAACGTCCCAGTGTCTTAGTCAAGGTATAGTCAATGTCTAGGCTCCAGAAAAAATAATTAAAAAAAAAAAACAATGAAAATAATAAGTAAATAAAAATAATTTCAAAGTACATTCAAAAGCATCTGGCCATCAGTATTTGACCCTTGTAGCCAAGAAGGCTATTAGGAGGGGCATTGCCAGCAGAACTAGAGAAGTGATTATTCCCCTTTATTCAGCACTGGTGAGGCCACATCTGGAGTATTGCGTCCAGTTCTGGGCCCCCTATCACAGAAAGGACGTGGACGCATTGGAGAGGGTCCAGCAGAGGGCAACAAAAATGGTTAGGGAGCTGGAGCACATGACCTATGAGGAGAGGCTGAGGGATTTGGGCTTGTTTAATCTGCAGAAGAGAAGAGTGAGGGGGGATTTGATAGCAGCCTTCAACTTCCTGAATGGAGGTTCCAAAGAGGATGGAGAGAGGCTGTTCTCAGTCGTGACGGATGGCAGAATGAGGAGCAATGGTCTCAAGTTACAGTGGGGGAGGTCTAGGTTGGATATTAGGAAAAACTATTTCACCAGGAGGGTGGTGAAGCACTGGAATGGGTTAGCTAGGGAGGTGGTGGAATCTCCATCCCTAAAGTCTTTTAAGTCTCGGCTTGACAAAGTCTCGGCTGGGATGATTTAGTTGGGTTGCTCCTGCTTTGGGCAGGGCGTTGAACTTTACCTCCTGAGGCCTCTTCAGCCCTCAGATTCTATGACCCACAGTCCACCTATTGATTACCCCTGTAATACACAAATACATAACACTGTACTTTCCCCATATATAAAGGAACAATGGGCACGCACTATGTGCTTTTATATTCATGCGCGCGCGCACGCACACACCACACACACACACACACTTTTTTTTATCTTGGAACTTGCATGATAGTAATTGAGAACAGTAATGCCTATGAGAGCTTTAGGTACAATACCAGTATGGTGGCATTCCTCGCCTTGGCTATGAAGTCCACATTGATGCCGCCAATCACCACCTTAATGGAAGGGGAGGGGGGGAGAGAAGTGGAGGAAAAAAATTGATCAGAAGAAATGCTGAGTTTTGTTTGCTTTTCTCGATTTCTCCTGCTGATCTCTCAAAGTAGATAAAAATCATACTGTGAAGGCCTGATCTTATCTGGCTAGGCCAGACCAAATCAGACAGTGTTTCCACAGAGCCCCGTTGAAAAGAAAGGAAAATCTATTCTGAATTCTGCCCTCTGAATGACTCCTCTTTACAGCCGGCCACAGAAGAAGAATAAATTGCTTGAGGCAAGCAGGGTATTAGGTGCTCGCACATACACCCAACACCAAAAGTACAAAGTTTTGCCGGCATAGCTATGTTGGTTATAAGTGTGGAAAAAATAATTTAAAAACCCACACTGTGTTAATGCAGCTAAGATGACAGAAGAGTGCTTCGCTCAACCTAGCTAATGGTGCTCAGGGAAGGGATGTAGCCATGCCAGCTGAAGAACTCTTTCTGCCAGTTTACGCTGTGCCTGCTACACTAGGGGACTATGCCAGCATAGCTCTATTGGCAAAGGCTTTGTAGTTCAGACATGACCTTACTTTGCACTGATAGCAACTAGGTTGGCATGCATACTGGGAAAGGTATTTATGTGGCGATAAGAGGGGAAATCTGAAAACAAGCTAGGACTCTAAAGGGATTTGTAGGAAACCCCCCAAACTGATGACTGAGGCCAATGTCAGCACTAATCACTGAGGACTCTGGCTCAGAGAAGCTTTTAGAAAGGGGGAAAATGAAAATAAAGAATGAAGGGGATTTAAAAACACCCCAAAGGGAAATGAAAGAGTGAAGAGAGACTCTCCAATTGTTTGTAACAGAATGGATGGTCCTTGCCCCACAGGGGAGAGTTACTGTGTTGTGAACACTAGTTGTGAACTTCTCTGTCATGCTATTGGTAGACAGGCACTACCCACCGAAAAGCAGAGGACTCACAGGCCTACGTGCTGTTACTTTCTCACGCTGAGACAGGCTGCCCTTCCCCGTGGCAGTTTGGATCTTGCTCAGGGCCACAGCTATGCGGCTGCCCACTCTGGCATTGTTCTGGATCAGAGCGATGTCTGAATGGATATTCATTTTTAAAGAAATGAACGGCAAGAGCCTGGCCTGGGAAAAGCCTGTGTAGGAACTTCCCTAAGGGGAGAGAACAGGAAGTGGAAGCAGGGACAATGGCACAGAGGCACCTCATGGTCCTTATTGACACCACTCCAATGACTGTACCTATGACAGATTCCGCTAGCATGTGGACACCTCACAATCTGTAAAGGCATTTTATCTTCACCACATGCCTTGGAGGCAGGAAAACGCTTTCAGATGGGGAGCCTAACAGTTGGGTGCCTAAATATCTTTGAGGATCTGGTCCTACAGGACTTGTCTAAGATCACACAGGATGTTTGTAGCAGACTAGGGAATGAAATGCATGTCTCCCCAGGGCACCCCCTAACTGCGGGGGCGGCCCTGTGCTCCGCTCTGCCAAATAGCCTCACACACTGATTTACTGGCATTTCATAGCCACTTAATTCTCCCATTGCATCAATGTACCTGACTGCACAAAGCAGCGAGGAATCGGGTCCATAAGCAGGGATGGTTGACCAGACTCCAGTACATTCAAGCACAGATGCTACTCCAGTGCAGTGGCATATAACAATGATGCCCAGAGTCCTCTTTCTAGGACCGAGGAAGCCTGGCAGGTGGGGTGGATGGTTTACTGCCTGACTTGAAAATTGCAGGAGAGCCTTGGCTTTTGAACACCTCCTTTCTTTGCCAGACACCAGTTTTTACAGCAGAAATGGAAGGAGACCGTGTGATTAACAAGCTTAACAATGGCTTCTGTGCAAAAAAAATATTTTTTAAAAATGCTAAATATTTGGCCTTCCAAGTTTCAAGATTAACTAGTAATAGAGTGAGAATATTTTGAGATCAACCTGTCCAATGAGATTTGGAAGGGATTGTGAAATATTTATTTTCTTTAGTAAAAGGATACTGGAGTCCAGTGATTTTCCACTAGTCAGTTCATTCACCTTCTGTAGCAAAAAGGGAGTCAGCTCTTTCCCTGTGATCCCTTTTGACCTGCAAACAAACAGAAAATACCTTTTTGATAAGAACAAGCAAGCTAGCAGGGCATAAGAGTGGACACATTGGATACTAACAGATAATCTAGCTATATAACTGCATGCAGTCTAAGAGCCACTAAACAAGCTCCAGTATGCATAGAACTATAGTGAAAATCATATCACTTGGGGGAATCACCCAAACCTGAGATTAAGGACATAGTCTGCATTATTCCCTGGTTGCATGTAGAAGAGAAACAAAGACAGTCTGAGTAGTCTGGGACCCTGGAGATCTGCAACATAATCTAAGTATAGATTTTAAATGACTACTTATTTTCTAAAGCAACGTAGCTAGAAGAAACATTTCTTCCTTTTACTTAGCTGCTTAAAGTTGTGTTCTGGGTTTCCCTGATTCCCAAAGAACAGTATTTTTCTGCACTTTCTTAGCTTGCCATAGGCGATATTACTGATAACCGAGTGAAAGTCACCTCTGTGCAGAAGAGGGTTCAAAGTAGGACATAGATCTTGTTCTGGCTATCTACACAAGGGTAAGTGAAAGGGAAAATAATTTTCAAATCATTTGCATTTTGAAATACAAATGTACTTACAGTCGCTATGTCTGCCCATCAATTCTGATTTGATTTTTCTATTTCGTTATTTTTTTTTAAGTCAATGCTGTTCTCTTTTAAAATGCCCATCCCTGGTGTGTGCTGTGAGATTGACTGCTTATGGATAAGCCCTGCAACCTCTGGCATGGTCACAACCATGGAGTGAATTAAGAACAAAGTTTGGAGTGTTTCTCACCGGGCTTTGCTCAGGGCTTGCTGGATGGCATCTTCAATGACCTCTCCTGAAGCAGCTTCCTCCTTGGGGCAGGGCACCGCAATCAGCACGCCACTGCCCAGGCCCAGTGCCAAGGTGCTAGCTGAAAGAGGAGAGAGAGCTCTGAGTTGTGTCTGCATGAACTGAGTAAGCCAATCCAACCGGTAAGCACCAAAGCACATGAGAGTGTGTGCGTGCGCATAATGCCATGGTACCAATCTTCCCTGACGTCAGGGACTGAACCAGTGACCTCCAGAGCTGAAAGCACAAATCTCTGCAGACTGTGCTAAAGAAGAGTCAGGCCTCATTGTGACTAGGGGATGGGCTACCCACACACATCCTTTGTGGTTTGGACATAGCTGGGGACATGTACATTACACGAGCCTGTAGATTGTAGGTGTAAACTCTGATGCGGGGAGGGGAGATCTGTGTAGATGGCTGGTATACGTGTGAAGGAAGCAGTGATGTGCAGACAACATTCTAACGGGGGGGTCCCGTGTTGTCCAGACCTGCTTTGAGCAGGGTTAGCTGTGTGGGTGGGGGTAACTCCTGTGTGTCTGTGCCCTGTATACACTCGTGCTCCCACTGCTGCTGCTGATGGCATTGCTTCAGCAGTGGGTGATTTCCTGAAAATGGCGAGTATAGGGTGCGTCTACACTGCAGGGTTCAATTCGAAATAAGCTATGCAAACTGAGCTACGTCAATTGCGTATCTTATTTTGAAATAGCTTATTTTGAAGTAGGGAACATCCACACAGCACTTATTTTGAAATATAGCACTCTTCCTCTGACTTCCCTTGTTCCTCATACAATGAGGGTTACAGGAGTCAGAGTAAAAAGTCCTCCAGCTTGACAGTATTTTGACACTATTTTGAAATAACTGCCTGCCGTGTAGACGCGGACTAAGTTATTTCAGAATAGTGCTAGTTATTTCAAAATTGTGTTGCAGCGTAGATGAACCCGTAGTCAAATTGCCCAAGCAGTTCCCCTGCCTGGCAGCTGGTCCTCACAGTGGCAGTGCTGGCAGACAAGATTTCCTACGGCCTGGATTGCGGGATGGTTGAGTGGGTGGGTAGAAGGTCCCTGCTGGTGGTGGGCTGAGTGGTCAGTTGGGCTATGTCTACACTGAACTCTACACTCAAAATAAGTTACACAGTTTGCACTATGAAAATTACGTAGCTTATTTCGAGTTTATTTCAAAATAAACTTTCAAAATTTTGTGCTGTCTACATGGCACCAAATTTTGAAATAAAGTGCTATTTCGAGACATCCCTTAAACCTCGTGGAATGAGGGTTACTGGGATGCCAAAATAACAGGCCTGTTATTTCAAAAAATATTTCAAAATTACGTCTTCACAAGCCACCCGTTGAGTAGCTATTTTGGGATACCTCTGGTATCCCGAAATAACTTTGATGCATGTGTAGTCATGCCCTTGTGGAATAAGTTCCCTTTGGTTCTTAAGGTGAACAGGTCTCCCCTGGCCATGGGAGGTCTCCCCTAGTCGGTGTGTATGTAAGGAAGATGGTTTCTCCAAGATGGTGAAGTAGAAGGATGGGTGGGAGAGTGAGTGGGAGAACGTGGCACCACACTCCTTCCAAATACCAGCTCCTCTGACTTCAGACTGGGGCTGGGCAGACACATAACTCCTGGCCAGAAGAATAGGCTGCTGTGGTCACAGGACACCCACATAGTGCTGTAGCAGGTTGGCCCTGTCTCCTCATCCATTGTCAGGGATTGTCTAGAAGATAATGCTTGGTCCTGACTTGAGTGCAGGGCAATGTTCCCTCTAATCTTTTCCATCCATGTGCAGATTTTTTCCATCTATGTGTGGAATAAATGTTATTTGCACCAAGACAGGTGTGAATGAAGAAACCAAAACCTAATTGTGGGCACTCTGCTAATCAGCTGGGTAGCATTCGAATCTCTCCCAAGCAGGTGCACAAGAGCACAGCTTACAGGGAACACTGGTGCAAGGCCTAGATGACCTCCTGAGATCCCTTCCAATCCTACGATTTTATGATTCTTTGTCAGCTGGTAGAAGTTTGCAGGGGCTACAGGGACCATGTGGGGGTTTCCCCATGACAGGATACATAAGGAGGGAATTTCTTTTGTAGTAGCTGCAGTGATCACAGCAGAAGTGGTTGAATTCAGAGAGGGCTGAAGATGTTAACAAGCAGGGCCAGCTTCATGTTCCTGGGCAGATGATAAAACAATTTCTTGTCCCCCTGTATGTAACCAGTGTCTTTCCAGAATTATACCATAAACTTATACCCTGCACTGAAGATCTTAGGGGAGAATTAGAAGGATGATTCTTTAAGATATACCCAAGCTAAACTCCAGATCTGTGCTGGACTCAGATTTTCCATGCTGCAGTTTCACCATTTCACAGTTGTTTCATCCCAGAAGGGATTGAAAACAAAAAACTCTCTACAAACACAACGTTCAAAAAAGAAAAAAAAAAGTTGTGGGTCAATTGAAGCATTTTGTTCTAACAAAATAAAAATGTTTTGTTTTGATTTTTTACTTTGACTTTGTTATGACTTTTTGTTTAGTTTTTAAAATGTTCTATTAGACTTCATAAGTTAAATTTAAAAAATTGACACAAAGTCATTTTGAAACAAAAAATCACGTCATTCTGTTCTGAGAATCAAAATGGCGCATTTCAACTTTATTGAAATGCTTTTTTCTATTTTTGTCTCAGAACTAATTTTCATCCAAGGTGATGCGATGCATTTCTGTGAAATGTTTTGCTTTCAGCAAATCGATGGGAAAACATTCCAGCAGAAAATTTCCAAGCAGCTCTATTAAATACGTTGGGGTGCGTGGGGACATCTGTTTGGGTATGTCTACACTTGCACCCTCTTTTGAGAGAGCGATGAAAATGAAGACATTCGAAATTGCAAATGAAGCCGGGATTTAAATATCCCTCACTTCATTTGCATATTCACGTTATGGCGCTATTTCAAAATTGTTATTTCAAAATAGCGCTATTTCAAAATAGCGCCATAATGCGAATATGCAAATGAAGCAAGGGATATTTAACTCCTGGCTTCGTTTGCAATTTCGAGTCTTCATTTGCATCCCTCTCTTGAAAGAGGGTGCAAGTGTAGACATACCCTTTGTCTTCCCAGCCTGCTCAAGAAGTGGAAACCAGCTGCATATTCCTTTGAGCCCTAGCAATCTGTTTGCATCAGCTTATGTTTTCAAGTCCATCTTTCCAATTAAAAGGGGCAGAGACTTCTTCCTCCCCCCGCCCCCTCTTTTTAAGGAAAGTTGTGATTCCCTTAAGGAAATGCCTGAGGTCCAGAGGCTGGCTTTGTTACAAAGGAGCTCACCTGAAATCCCTCCAGATTCTCAGAGCAGGCAAATTGCACGTATGTGGGAGTGACAGGGTGTGCAGATAATTAGGCAAATTAGTTGAAACAATAGTAAAGAATAAAATTGTGAAGCATGTAGAAGAACATAATTTGTTGGACAAAAGTCAACATGGTTTCTGTAAAGGGAAATCCTGTCTTACTAATCTATTAGAGTTCTTTGAAGGGGTTAACAAACATGCGGACAAGGGGGATCCAGTAGATATAGTATACTTAGATTTTCAGAAAGCCTTTGACAAGGTCCCTCACCAAAGGCTCTTGTGTAAATTACATGGCCATGGGATAAGAGGGAAGGTCCTTTCTTGGATTGAGAACTGGTTAAAAGACAGGAAACAAAGGGTAGGAATAAATGGTAAATTTTCAGAATGGAGAGGGGTAACTAGTGGTGTCCCCCAAGGGTCAGTCCTAGGACCAATCGTGTTCAACTTATTCATAAATGATCTGGAGAAAGGGGTAAACAGTGAGGTGGTAAAGTTTGCAGATGATACCAAACTGTTTAGGATAGTCAAGACAGAAGCAGACTGTGAGGGACTCCAAGAAGATCTCACCAAACTGAGTGATTGGGCAACAAAATGGCAAATGAAATTTAATGTGGATAAGTGTAAAGTAATGCACATCGGGAAAAATAACCCCAACTATACGTACAGTATGATGGGGGCTAATTTGGCTACGACAAATCAGGAAAGAGATCTTGGAGTTATCGTGGACAGTTCTCTGAAAACTTCCACGCAGTGTGCAGCGGCGGTCAAAAAGGCAAATAGGATGCTAGGAATTATTAAGAAAGGGATAGAAAATAAGACCCAGAATATCTTACTGCCCCTGTATAAAACTATGGTACGCCCACATCTCGAATACTGTGTACAGATGTGGTCTCCTCACCTCAAAAAAGATATTTTGGCCTTGGAAAGGGTTCAGAAAAGGGCAACTAAAATGATTAGGGGTTTGGAACGGGTCCCATATGAGGAGAGGTTAAAGCGACTGGGACTTTTCAGTTTAGAAAAGAGGAGACTGAGGGGGGATATGATAGAGGTATATAAAATCATGAGTGGTGGAGAGGGCCGATAAAGAGAAGTTATTTATTAGTTCCCTAAATAGAAGAACTAGAGGACACCAAATGAAATTAATGGGTAGCAGGTTTAAAACTAATAAAAGAAAGTTCTTCTTCACACAGCGTGTAGTCAGCCTGTGGAACTCCTTGCCAGAGGAGGCTGTGAAGGCTAGGACTATAATAGAGTTTAAAGAGAAGCTAGATAATTTCATGGAGGTTAGGTCCATAAAAGGCTATTAGCCAGGGGATAAAATGGTGTCCTTGGCCTCTGTTTGTCAGAGGCTGGAGAGGGATGGCAGGAGACAAATCGCTTGATCATTGTCTTCGGTCCACCCTCTCTGGGGCACCTGGTGCTGGCCACTGTCGGCAGACAGGATAGTGGGCTAGATGGACCTTTGGTCTGACCCAGTACGGCCATTCTTATGTTCTTATGTGTAACTCAGAGCATAAATGCTGGAACTGGGGGGTGACCCTGGCTTGAAGTGGTTTCCATTATATACAGAGCTTGCAGTTTGTTTCACTGGCTCTCAGCACCCCGACTGTACAAATTGTTTCAGCACCTCTCGCTCTGGGCATATGTAACTTCTGCTTAGTTGGTTCCATCTAAAGGTGGACCCTTTTCTCTTCCCCTGCTTGCAAAGCAGGGGGACAGGAGAGGTGTTCTGGACAGCCAGCTCTCCATATGAAATTCACATCATTAAAACAGAACAATCTGTACAAGCCTCTGCCTCCTGAACCAAATCTGAACTTCACAGCTTGGGCCTTTCTCCACTACAAACTCACCAATAAGTCTGGCAGCCTCCTCCTCATTTTGCACCTGACACGGTGCTTGGAAGCCACTCTGTCGGGAGAAGAAGGCAGGGAAGTCCCTTGATTCTCCAAAGGCAGCCACACAGACACCCTGAGTCTCCTACAGCAGTGAAGATGAGATGAACAAATAATGAGAAGAAGGGATGAAGAGCCACCAAAAATGGCTACTTTCCCACCTACCTGCTAAGAGTTGCTACAAAGCAGAATAAAATTTGGCGAGTTTTACTCCTCCTCTCTTCTTCTCTAGGTATTGCACAGTAATTTCCAAAGCAAAGAGTTAGACACAGTATCTGTGGAGGCGAATGTGATAGCCCTAGAACCTAGCTTGGGGAGGTTCTGTGGGTTGACTGGTCCTGGTGATTGTGACTGTGACAGATTTATAGTTGCTTGTAACAATTCATGAATATTATATGTTGTCCTGATTATTGGAACATTTACTGTATGAATGTGTTGGTTTAGTTGAATGGCAGGCAGTTGGAAAAACAGGCAGGAAGGAGCACAGTCAATTTCAGATAAAACTCCTCTGGGCCAACACTGCAGGGAATTAAAAGACAATGTGTGAGCTATTAACTGGGAAGCTCCTGCTTCCTTGTCTCCAGCCAAATTACACAGCTTTCTGCTAGTACTGGGACCCTACAGATCAGAAGGGCTATAAATAAACTCTACGTTGAAAGGGGAGGACAGACACAGACGCCTGCTTGAGGTATCCAGGGCTGGCCTTACCTAAAATGGCACCCTGGGCAACTAGGGTTGCCAGATGTTTTCAACAAAAATACCGGACACGCTTGACATTACATCACAATCTACATTACATCTTATTTAGAAAATACTGGACATTGATATTTTTTCCATTTGTTTCCCAAACAGAAAGCTCAAATACTGGACTGTCCAGTTCAAAACCGGACACCTGGCAACCCTAGGGGTGGAGCAGGATGGTAGGGTGGGGGAACTGGGTAGAGGGTGAAGTTTGGCTGAGGGAGGAGTGGAGACGCAGTTGGAGTTGGGAATGGGGGTGGACTGTAGCTAGGGAGAATCTAGGGATGAAGGAGAGTTGTGCTGGAGTTAGAGCTGGGCTTAGAGGCAGAAGTGCCAGGGACCTGGGGATGGGAGCAGACCAGGACTGGAGGTGGACTGTGGCTGTGAGGTGAAAGCAATTGGGAAGTGGAACTGAGTAGGGGGAGGCTATTATTGTGACACTTTGACTGTCTTCCCTCTCCTTCTTCCTGAGCATGGCACCTTGTGCAGTCTCACACATCATCTACCCCTAAGGCTGGCACTGGGGGTATCTAAAGAAGCTAATCCTTCCTAAGATCTCCCCACAAGTGGGATAGGGCTTAGGTAAGGTATGCATATATGCAGAATTTTTGTTGTTTTTAAAAATCCTTTTTTATGTTATGCTTTTTTCCTTACTGTTAAGATAGGCTTGTCTAAGACGGCTTTCTAGTCACTGAGGGTATGTCTAAACTACATCCCTTTTTCAGTAAAGGGATGTAAATTAGACATATTGAAATTGCAAATGAAGCCGGGATTTGAATTTCCCACGCTTCATTTGCATAATGGCGGCCGTGGCTTTTTTTTCAAAACGGGGCTTTCCGAAAGAAAAGCGACCGTTTAGACGGGGATCGATCGAAAATAAAATCCTTTCAGGATAAAACCTGTACAGGATCTTTCGAAAAAGGGTTTTATTTTCGATCGATCCCCATCTAAATGACCGCTTTTCTTTCGAAAAGCCCCGTTTTGAAAAAAAAGCCACGGCCGCCGTTATGCAAATGAAGCGTGGGAAATTCAAATCCCGGCTTCATTTGCAATTTTGATGTGTCTAATTTACGTCCCTTT
Organism: Pelochelys cantorii; assembly: GCA_032595735.1. Taxonomy (NCBI): domain Eukaryota; kingdom Metazoa; phylum Chordata; order Testudines; family Trionychidae; genus Pelochelys; species Pelochelys cantorii. The sequence goes on from CM064326.1 coordinate 245,436,184, forward strand.
ATCGAAAAAGGAATGTAGTTTAGACATACCCTGTAATATCCACTGATTGTGAGCTCCTGATGGGTAGAACTATATGTACCCGAATCCAATCTTCCCTCCTGGGTAAACACAATTGATACACAGGGTGCTGTAGCCCAGGGCCCAGTCTAGAACTTGGGGAATCATGGGATTCCACCCCAACAGAGGTGAAAGCACAAGAGCTGGAGGGGTGCACTCATAGGGACAAAGAATGGGGTTGGAGCAGGTGCAGCTTACCCTGAACAGAGACAGCAGTGCTAAAAGCATCCCATCCTGTCTGGTGAATGGTATGGATTTTTGCCTGGTCCAAGAGATGGGTAGTGTTTTTGAGGTAAGGTTCATGAACTGACAAGAATATAAATGAATCCCATGTATTATTGGAAAGCAAGGATTCCCAGCTGTCCTATGAAATACTAACCATGGTGGATTGTGAGAGACAAGAGCTGTATCATTCTGAGCACCTTCTTGTCTCCCATTCTCCTATTTTAATTCTGAATGTATTTAGTCTTTGTTAAAACCAGCTTGCCTAGTTACTGAAGGATTCCCCAGCAGTGGGTAAAGGAATCCTCCGCTGGCCAGAGAAAGGGGACTCCCTTAGTCCCTATGGGTATGTCTACACTAGCTCGTTAGTTCGAGCTAGATAGGCAAATGAGGGCAACCGGAGTTGCAAATGAAGCCCGGGATTTAAATATCCCGGGCTTCATTTGCATGTTCCCCAGCACCGCCATTTTTAAATGCCCGGTAGCTCGAACTACCTGCCCGCGGCTACACGCAGCACAGGCTGGGTAGTTCGAATTAACACTTTTAATTCGAACTACCGTTACTCCTCATTGCAGGAGGAGTAATGGTAGTTCGAATTAAGAGTGTTAATTCGAACTTCCGAGCCCGTGCCGCGTGTAGCCGCAGGCAGGTAGTTCGAGCTACTGGGCATTTAAAAATGGCGGCGCCCGGGAACATGCAAATGAAGCCCGGGATATTTAAATCCTGGGCTTCATTTGCAAGTTCGAATGACTACATTGGCCACCCTAGTTCGAACTAGGGGGCTAGTGTAGCCATACCCTATGGTACTAACTGCTAGAGCATCTTTGGCCCATTGATGGACAGCACTGCTCTAGTTTATATTAGGGACCAGCTAGTGCCCAAATAGCCTCTGAACCAGAGGCTTATAAAGATGGCTTAAAGCTACCTTTGCATCCTCTCTCCTGGAGTAGCAGTGTGTGATCCTCAGCCATAGTTCAAGATCTGAGGTATAAGAGTTTCAGACAATGTACTGAGCACCTGCACTCTGAAAAGCAGGTCTCTTTAAAGTGTCTCAGGTTGGTTACCCAAAACCTCAGGCACTCTGCTTCTTTTGTCACTCCTAAAGCTCTTGATCTCGGTATTTTGCACAAGGCCATACAGCAAGTTACTGGCAAAGTGGGGATCAGAATACAAAGTACAATATTCTTTGCCTTCATTTTCAGCACCCCAGATAGCCATGTGTGTTACCTACCAGATATTCCAGTGTCCTACCAATATCCAGAATAGATTTAACGCCTGCAGAAACCACAGCAACCGGAGTACGTCCTAGCTCAGTCAAGTCAGCACTCACATCCAATGCTGTTAAGGAACAAGTAGCCTTTGTGTTAGTGACAGAGTTTTATCCCGAACTGCCCTGCTCTCTCTACTTGCTGGGTAGATGGAAGTGAAGAAAAATGTTGGGTCCAATTAAAATTGCAGTGCCAATTTTACATAAGTGGAATACGATCCTCTAAATTTGGACATTGGCTAGAACAATAAGTCACCCCCCTCCCCCACTTGCAAAATGTGCTGTGAGATCTTTCCTTATCTCTAAGGATCATGGTCTTGGTTTTACATCTCATCCAAAAGGCAGCACTTTCAGCAGCATAGAGCCTCAAATATGCTGCAGCATGTGGTATAGTACTGACTCAGAAGGGAGAATGCCACTAAAAAGCCATGCTCCCTACAGCATCCTAGGTTCCCCTCTATAGGTCACCCAACCTAAGCACTGAACAAGGCCCAATTCTGCTCCCTTGCAAGAGAGTCTCCCCGAGCACAGCGAGACAAGCATATTTATCAGCATAGCCTGCTTCTACAAAATGGAAAAAGGTGCCGCCAGCTCCCATTGGACTGAATTACTGGCTAACAAGCAACATGAAATGATAGAGATACCATTCTGTGATTGGCAACGGTCAAGGGAAGCTCACATCTCCCCTGAGACATATAGGTGTTCCAGAGAAAGAGGTTGAGCTTTGTGGAGCAGAAGAATTGGAAAGAAAGGCCACATGAAATGTCAGTCACTCTCTTGTTGGAACCATGCTGGCAGTGGCCTGTTCCTAGCTAGGTTGTTGTATGATTTCGCTGGCCAAGGTAGTCAGGGATATTTTTTCTGATAAGTGTGCTAATTAAGCTTTTGCTATAGATACCCAGCATAGTGTGGTCAGAGCCTTAGGGTAGATTTATCCCCATTTTTGTCACAAGGTAGTGGTGATTGTTCCCAGCCAGACAATTCTGTGGGCCTATACAGACTAACCAGGAAAGAGGAAAAAGGTGGACTTACACAAAGGGAACATCAACATTAATTCAACAACAGAGACAAAATGAAGTGTAATGCTCCTCTTACTCTTCTCTCCTTCGCGATGGACCCCTCCGATCCCTCCTGTCACAAACACGGGGATTCCTGCTTTATGTGCCACAACCATCGTCCCTGACACAGTGGTACCACCAGACAAACCCTGTCATGGAACATTCAGCCATAATCCACACACTGTGTGACATGGGGAACTGTATATTCATGGACAAACTATCAGCAGCTGCAAAATGTTCTGTTGTGCCCAGTTTGCAGGTAACTGAGTTCTGGTACCATATTCTTTTAAACAAACCCTCAGGGAAAAACAGAAAAACATACTGAGCGAGGTGGCATACCTTAAATTCCCTTATACAGACTGACTCCTAAGGGCACTCAAATAACACAGGGTGGTGGGTGTGTGCACACACAGTGTTAGGAAATAGGATGGAAAAGTGTTGAGGAAATTTTTTGATGTAACTGACACATTGGAGAGTGTCTTTAACTTCTGCATTCTTGCACCTTTACGGTTGTTGCTTTTCTTCCTAAAGCCCTCTCTTTTATATAGCCAGACAGTTATACTATGATATTTGCTATATCTTCTGGCCTCAAAGTCTATGAACTACACTAACTTGGGCTCCTTAACATGTCAGTAAGTAGGTTTAAGTTGATCTGAGGAAGTCTGACTGTAAAGGAGTATGACTTATGCCATCTTACATTTGGCACATGGTACAAAACATAAGTTGCTGAGCTGCAAACCTGGGTAACTAACACAGCCTGGCTTTCGCCATTTTTGATGGAGTAGTGCAGGGTATCAAAAGCGTGGTCTATCAGGACTTTTCTGTGTCTTTTTCATAACTTCTAAGTGGAATGTGTGTGCTGCCATGTTCATGACGTATTCATTATTCTGTAGGGGATACTAACAGATAAGTTAGAGCTCTGGATAGCAGTAGTATTACCTGGTTAATAAAGGGTTATTAATTCATACCAGAAAAGGAAAGATTGTAACTCGGATGAGATAAGATGCTGTTGAAGTGTCAGATATTGCTGACGACATACGGAGTAATGGAATGATGTGGCTCCCAAAGGACAGCATTATGGGGCTGCTGTTGCCAGAGGCATCCGACCAAAGGGAGTCAGTGAGGCTACGCCCATTTACCCCAGCAGAGAATTTAATCCATAATTTCTCTATCAGGCATCCTCTAGTTAGCATAGTGTTGCTATTCATGGATACTACGGTGTGGTTGTCTCTAGATGCTCGTGCAGGCAGATACATTAATGTTGGGCTCCAGAGATTAGCACTAGACACACAACCCATAATAACACCAGGAAGAGAAAGGGGAGTCTCTCATCATGAATGGAAATGAAGTCTCTTGAGTCTTCCTTTATAGAATCCTCTGATGGAGCATCTGTGCCACAAATCTTTGTCCAAGATATTTGCTAGGGATGCAAGCCAGAAGCCCCACATTCAAGAGGTTCTGCTGTAAATATTTGTTTAAAAAATCCTAGTAATTGCTGGTCACCAAGCTGAATCTAGTCTAGACAAATAACAGCCTAAGTCATTGCTATCTTATTGCTACTCACTGGCCTATGTAAAATGAGCAGATGGCCTCAGTCTAATTCCTAGCAGACAGGCATCCACATCATTAAAAACAAAACAAAAAGCTCATGGTAATAAGTAGCACCCTTGCTAACAATCCCAGTACAGAGGGCAAAGAATGAATTCCCCTTCATTCCTGGAAGTATTCCTATTACATCAAGATTAAAGCACATTGGCAAGTCTATAGACTTCTGCTACCGTGTTTGCCATGCTTGCTTTGCTGATAAACAGAAGATTTCAGATGACCAGGGGTTTCAAATTGTCAACTCTCCTGAGCAGTTAAAAACTGTGGACATGTTTAAAGTATAAAGCCTATCACTGTAGTTGCATTGCCCATCATTTGCAACACAGTAGAGCTTTATAACTATAGTGTGAATACTCTTAGCCATGCCTCATTTTTCATGCTATGAGCCAACACAGAAAGATTTCCTATGGGGGAAACGACTACCAAATTGTGGTTTCCCAGCTCAGCTGGTGTTGAACCTAATTAGGAATGTGTTTTGTGCACATGGCCTCTTAATAATCAAAATTATACATGACATCTCCAAGACACTGAGAAGTACTATTCCCGCCTGGCTTTGGGCTGGGGCAGCATAACATTGCTATAAGAAAACTTGATGGCAATGGAAGATCTATACACAGTACCTGGCTGAGAACGTAGGGAAGGTCTCTCCGAGATACCTTAACTAAATTTTTGCTCTTTGCCAGAAACTGAAGTTCTTCATCATTGAGGCCAATGTGAATCTTGCCATTTAAAATGCCCATGGTTGCAGGTACAGACCCATTTGTCCTTATAATCTCCTCCACCTCTCTGGCTGTGCTGGAATAATACGAAGCAACAACAAAAAAAAAAAACCAAAAAAACACAACCATGATCAGGTGGGACATGTTTTCAGATCTCCCTGCTACCATGCTGTAGTTCCTCCTTTATAGCATTCCCTCAACTTCGGCTAAGTCTGGTTCCTCTCCTGTACCTTACAACTAGCAGAAGTCTTTGGACCTCTGCCAAATGTGCAGATATTCCCACAGCTCCCATTGCCATATAGGCAATGCTCAGTAGCTCTGAAAATTGAGACCTTTGTATGTTTAATTCCCAGGGGGAGTCTGCAGGTTGGACCTGCTTCTGTCTGTGGCATAGATTAGAGGAGATTATAGTGTTCCCTCCCTGATATCCAGCCAAGCCTATTGTGTGGCCAGCAAGCAAAAAAGCACTGTAGGTCCTGAATCACTTACCAGTGCTGACTTCATCCCAAAGGTAAACCAGGGCAGGTGCGGGTAGAAGAGATGGAGAACTCTTCCTAAACTATGTGATAGATTATCTATTTAAAAGTGGGTTTCCACATCGCCAAACAGGGTGTGAATGGGAGTCGTTTGCATTAACTTGTTTTACTGTCCCCTGCCAGTTTTTCTCTCCACCAAACAACTGAAAGTGGATGCCATGTAGAAATGAAGGGTAATGATCTGGCATGTTAAGGAAGCAATTACACATAATTTGGTATGTGCTTATATTAGGTACTTCCATAGCTGCCATGTTTTGAGTGAGATATGGGGATGTAGGCCAAGGGCTGTTAGGTCCCTGAAAAGTGAGGGTATGTAGTGTGAATGATCCTCCTGAAGAGTGGGTTTGTTTTTTATAAAACATTCTGTATCAACCATGCCTGCTGACAGGGGCAGGAAAGGGGGCAACTACCCCAGGGCCTAGTGATTCACAGGGGCTCAGGGCTCCTGGCTGTTGCCACTGCTACTGCAGCAGCAGTAGTGGCCAGAGCCCTGAGCCCTTTAAATCATTGCCAGAGTGCAAAGTGGCACACCTCCGGGCAGTTCTGAGGGCTGCCTGGGGCATGTGGGGGTGTGAGAGGGGGGCAGTGTACTCTCCTAATTTAGACTTTAGGTGTGGACAGTGACAGATGTGAGCTAGTGAAGGGCTTCAAGTTGGGGCTTCTTCATTTTTGCAGGCTTTTTATTTACTAATTTGTGAGACTACTTCATTTCTTGTGGAACAGAATGCAGATTTGGCAGGTCCCTTTGCCCCTGAGGCTTCTGTACCAGCCTCAGACCGCCTGAAGCCACCTTCCCACAAAAACAGAACTCTGCATTCTGGTCTCTAAGGAATAGCACCAAAGAAACATAATGGCTGTATAAGAAACAAATAAAAAATTCAGCACAGGAACCTTCCTGCACCATGTCTTGGTAACTAAGCAAAAGTATGGAAGATTGCTTCCATTTCTGGCACTGTCACTCAGAAGAAAACGGATACAGAGTTTACCCACAAGTAAAGGGTTGGTTGCAGAGATGTGTTCCTTGGCACAGTGCTGTCTTAATTTAACACCGAGGGATGGGACCAAACCTGAGACTTCTGGAGCTTAGTCTATGAACCTCAGTCTATAGCATGACCTAAAAGCTAGCTGGCTCTCAGCTTAGGCTGTAGAGCAGACTCATTATTCTCTTTGTAAGTGGTCTCAGTGCTACTAGGTGGGACAGTACACTACACCCAGCAGGTGTGTACATTGCATTAGCATAGGCTAGCCCAGCAGGGGCTCATCTAGACTACGCTAGAGTGTCGAAAGAGGATATGCAAATGCAGCGGGAATTTGCATATCTTCTTCCAATCTCACTTTCGAAAGCAGAGCTTTCAAAAGTGAAAGTAGTTTAGACGCGGCTTTTTCGCACCCCACCCCTTTGTCGAAAAGCCGCTCTTCCTCAAAAAATAAGGTTTACGCGGCTTTTCGAAAGGGGGGCGGGGCTCGCTGAAAAAGCCGCATCTAAACTACTTTCACTTTCGAAAGCTTTGCTTTCGAAAGTGAGATCGGAAGAAGATATGCAAATTCCCGCAGAATTTGCATATCCTCTTTTGACACTCTAGCATGGTCTAGATGAGCCCCAAGACCATCTAGAAGAACACTGTAGTGGTATTTACAATGTTCTTATGGTTACAGATGACCAGAAATCATCACTGTATTCCAGTAACCTTTTAAATTATAAAAGATGTAGCCAAAGAAACTTGTGAGGCCTTGCAAGGTCTCTGGTCACAAAGGCTTGAGAGCTCTATCCAGACATGGCAATGCCATCAATTGCTGCCAGTTTCCAAAGAAAGCCAGGGATTTGAGGCTACCAATGGATATGTAGTCATGTAGTTCTATGGTCATGTACTTCTGCTATCTTGGGGCTACCAGAAGCAGCTGTTTTGTATTAGAGGTCATATTCTGCATGCTTGTCACACTCTCAGTTCCCACTAATTGTAGCAGCAGGTTTGGGAAACAAGCCCATAGGTTATCAGACACAACCTTACAATTTTGGTGCACTAGAGTCAAATCTACAACCTCAGATTCTGGGGATAGGGCATGCCATGTGTAATAATGGTGCTCTCCAAGGCGACGATTGGTTTCCCATCAGCCAGAGCTTCCTCCACAGAAGGTGAAACGCTGAAATGAATTCCTAGGAATAAAATACAGGAAAAGCATTTATATGTCAAGCAGATGATAGACTTTTTTGACTGATGTACATTAAGCAGTATGGGAATAATTGTATAGGAAGTTGGGGGATCAGACTATGGTGACTACCCAACCTAATTTTTATGGAACATTCCCATTTTTTGTGGATCTCTCCTATGTCCTGCAAACCCACACAAGGAGCAAAAACTCCTGAAATTATTAAATCATTTGGGGAAAAAAATCCTTTTATGCTTTGCAACATAATTCCACCACATAATCATAATGTTTTTCTCTTCTTGCAGAACACGATGGGAAAGGTGCAACACACCAGTATTTTGCATCCTGAACCCTCTGCCTCTCTTGAATACACCAGACACCCAAAAAAATAAAAAACAGCTTAAAAGAAAGTTTCATTCCATATGTCCAGTGGTATCTGGCTGTAAAAAGAGCAAATGTAGAATTGTTTTGCATACATGATTAAGCAGCATGGAAGTTCTCATGGTTTAAGATAAACGGGTTAAAAAATTATTCAGACTTTTCAAGCAAATTAACTAGTTAGTGCCCCCAACCAGAAAATAATTAATCATACTGAGACTAATTTTAGGGAATTTTTTGAAGCGAGAATGCCATGAACTTATTCTACATCAGCTTAGCACATGCAGCCCTTATTGTAGGCAGGAATTCAGACAGCCCATGTTTAGATCTGTGCCCAAGGAGCCATCATATTTAGACAGAAACAATTTTATTAGGAGTAATGTAGAGTTTGAAGAGTGATTAGGATCTTTTTAATCCTAGGGTTATTCTTGATTATTTTTTGTATTGCATTAGCATCTAAAAGACCCTGTCACTCTTCTGAAATCTGAACTGTCAATCAATTTCACATTGACTATTATGGGCCTTATTATCCTTTCTCCTCTCCCCCGCCCCCCCCCAAATTTTACAGCTGTGTAACTCTATGGACTTCAGTTGAGCTCATCCAAATTTACACTGGTGTAAGTGAGAGCAGCACTGGGCTTCGCAAGTTTGCTATGATCAGAGACTGGGGTACGCATTAAAAGATGGGAGTTGTCACTGCCAAAAATTCCATCACAGCCAAGACAGTATTAAAGTATCATGCACCAAAGTTCCCTTGCCTCATAGTTTTTCCTATAAATTGCATAAACCAGAAGCTCTCTCTGAACTGAGTTTTAAAAGGTCTCAGAACACTCTGAATGAGCTGCCTCTACATTATTCCCAGACACTATCTGTTCAGGAACCCAGCTGCATTCCCATGGAGAAAATAGCGTTATCACTGGCAATTTTTCAGAGGACACTACTCACCATGCAGGGATCTTCTCACCTGGATGATCCTAGGAGCCACAGTAGCTATTTGCCTTCCCAAGGTACAGGCCAGGTTTCCAATCATTTTGTGTTCAGGGATAGCACTGTCAGGAGAGCAATGTCATGTCAAATGAAAGCAGCATAGAAGGCAGTGGCCTTATTGTTTCCCAAACTGCTTGTTAATCATGAACTGCAGCCTGACCCTCTGTGATCTCCAGTCTGGGAAACTTTGTATGTGTTGTACAGGTTACGCTAACACAGATGGATAAATCCTGTGTAAAGATCAACTGGGGTTTTGGATGTCTTAGACAAAGTGGTAAGCAGTGTGGTAAAATGTGCAAAGAAAGAAACCCACAGACAAATGGAAGGCTAGATGGAGAGATAATAAGTATGGAGAGATGGACTAGCTTACCCAGAAACAAACGGTCTGACTAATCCCTAACTTTATGTAATCTTTCTTACAAGTACAAAGCTACAACTAGCTGGAGACAAGGAGGCATTCAATCCTTGCAATAACACCTTCAATCCTTGTTGAGAAGCTGTTACTTTCTCTGAACAACTTCTGTTAATGTCTGTGAAACTATTCTTTCATTCTAAAAAAACTACATATAGAATCTTAGAAATCCACAGGTAAGGGAAGGCTACGTTTGTTTGCTACAACGAGGGGGAATAGTTCTTATAGACCTCTTCTCTCAAGCTGCCACACAGAAGTTGCCAAGAGACATAAGACACTCTGGATCTAAATACTGGGCCAAACCCAGATGTCCATACTTTATCTGTCCTTACTAAAACTATCCCCGCCCTTCAGCAAATGTTTGGACTCAAATATGATCCACAGCTAGCAACATCCCCATTCTAAATATGTGTTCTTTCTTTGATCTGAATTTTTAGGGGTTCACACAAACTTTCTAGTTCTGAGTTCTATGAACCTGCCACCAGCAGGCCAAATTCAGCTGTCATGTAACTCCTATGAAGATAGTTGGGTATCTGGTCAGTTGAATTTTGCGCTCAGTTTCCAGTTTGAAACAGCCCTCTAAACCCAATGTGAAAAATCAGCAGAAATTGCCAAGTTGTGTCTGTTTGTGGATCAAAACCAGCTAATTTCTACCCAAAGCCCTAAATTAGCTCAGCCAAGGTTTGCTAAGAGATTTTTGAAAGCTGGCAGACATTTTAGAATACCCTGCCTGACTTTTTGGTTTCTAACAAAAGATACTGAGTTTCATTACAAGAGTTTCACAAAGTTCTAGTTTAAACTGGCTTTTCCCCAAGAAGCCCTCCCCGAAACCTTCCCAGCCAGGAGCCCTTTGTATAAGCACCATCAGCCTCTGATTTCATTAAGTTGTGGACTGGTATATTGTCAATCTCTTACCTCTTAGTTTCTTCTGACATACATGGGCTGCTGCCTGCATTGACTTGTTGCTCCCACAGCTCTGTAGGGAGGTGGGACAAGTGGAACTTGCAGCAGAATTGGCTGGCACTAGTCTGCATTCCAGCCACATGCTCCATGCTGAGATAATATGTCTGTCATTAACTGCATAAGCAGCTAGGGCTTTGGAACTGGTCCCTGACTAGGGAATAGGAGAGGATTTCACAGCTGGCTGGAGATTTCTTTTGCTAATGTGGTGGCAATTATTTTCCCCTCTTTTCACATCATTTTTTATTTTCGCTATTCATACTCTTTTGTTCTTTGTGCTGGGTTTTAAACATGAATTTAGTACTGGTGAAAGTCACTAAAGAGAGAGCCCTGGAGATTAAGTTCTACTTATATATCCACAGACAGCACTGAAAGTAGCAGGACAGGCTTCCCTCACATGAAAGGTGCTAAGCCCACCATTGGAAGAGAATAAATAGCTGAGTCTCAATGCCCATTCAGTCCTCAGGTGCTTCCCAAGGAATGGCACTGGAGTGCCAGTTTTGATTGTGCTTTTTCTCACATGAATACTGCTCCACTGGAACATGCAGTGAGCACACAAACTCATTTAGCTGAACAGTTCTCCAACTGTAATGATGTCCAGACACTACAGAGCTGAACTGGACTCACACTTGGACCTAGAAATGAAATCATCTCTATCCACTTGCCAAAAAACAAGCATACATGTATCTATCTAAAACACGATGTTTGCTTAGATGGATCAAATAAAAACCTCGAGAAAGAACTATAGTAAACATTATGACATTTTGAGAAGGAGACTATTTCAAATTTAAGGTCAGGGTGGATCTCATAATCTCTATAAATGTCTCCGGGTGATCTCTGAATTAATCAGCAACATGTCTTTATATTTGTCCTTTCTTCCCTTAATCCATTCTGACAGTAAAGGTGCAGATATTTTTTTCTTCCATCTCCTTTAGCAAGACAAAGACAAAAGGCATAATTAATGGTAGTCCAGGTGTCACTGGCTGCTTGTTGCATTTTCATCCATTTAATGTTAAACAACCCCAACATAAATCTACTTGAGAAGAAGCTGAAAACTTTAAAATTGAGTGGGTATTTAAAATTCTGTCATAAGCAGGCTCCACTCCCATTCATTTCAACTGGTGTTGCACCCACTTATACTAGGAATTAGTTTGCCACATATATCTAAGGCTATGTCTACACTATGTCAGTTTTTGCCGAAAGAGGCAATGCAAATGAAGTGCTGATTAGCATATTGTCACACTTCATTTGCATAATCTATTCCAAGCTGCTTTTGCGCAAAAACAAACAGTGTGGACATTTCCTTTTTGTGCAAAAACCGGAGCGGGATAAGGATCTTGCACAAAAAGGGTTTTTTATGCAAATGAAGTGTGACGGTATGCTAATCAGCACTTCATTTGCATTGCCTTTTCCTGCAAAAACCATAGTGTAGACAAAGCCTTACAATTTAGGCCCTGATCTTGCCCTAAGCTTTGTGTGGGTGAGTACCTACATGGAGCCTCAATGGAATCAACTGAGCTCTGCAGGCGGAGAGGTCCATCCACATAGTGCTTAGTGTTGGATCAGCACCTATATTTGGATATGACAAAACAAGTACAGTTACAAACAAACCGTGGGAAAGGGAGGTTGGGAAAACCTTTAAGGAGATATTACAGCTTCTCAATAATCTGAAAATATAGTCTGAAAGTTTCAATCTAAATTTAAATCCTATTTAAAAGTAAGGTAAAGTTCCACTTTACAAAACAAGCAAACAAACAAAAACAAGACTTTTGGGAGGAATTATGCCCTCTAGCATCTTCCCACGCTCAATTTGCATGTTCCCGGCCGGTTGCCATTTTTGAAATTTACAGGCTCGAACTAACTGCCCACGTCTACAAGAGGCAGGGAAACGGGCGTTCGAAATAAAGCCTTATTCCGAACTACCTGTTATTCCTCCTGCAATGAGGTTTAACAGGTAGTTCGGAATAAGGCTTTATTTCGAACGCCTGTTTCCCTGCTGCGTGTAAACGCAGGCAGTTAGTTCGGGCTTGTAAATTTCAAAAAATGGCGACCGGCCGGGAACATGCAAATCAAGCGTGGGATATTTAAATCCCAGGCTTGATTTGCAATTCTGAATGCCTACATTTGCAGCCTTAGTTCGAATTAGGCTGCAAGTGTAGACATACCCTAAGAGATTTATTGGAGCATAAGCTTTTGTGGGCAAAGACCCACTTCGTCAGATGCATGTAGTGGAAATTCCAGAGGCATAAATACATAGGCATAAGAAAAGAGTTCCAATCAAGAGTAAGGCTGGAGATAACGAGGTCAATTCAGTCAGGGAGGACGAGGCCCACTTCTAGCAGCTGATCTGCAAGGGTGAACACCAAGAGAGGAGAAACTGCTTTTGTAGTTGGCTAGCCATTCACAGTCTTTGTTTAATCCTAAAATAATAGTATCAAATTTGCGGATGAATTGTAGCTCTGCAGTTTCTCTTTGAAGTCTGTTCTTGAAGGTTTTTTTGTTGCAGAATGGCTACTTTTAAATCTGCTACTGTGTGTCCAGGGAGATTGAAGTGTTCTCCTACAGGTCTTTGTGTATTGCCATTCCTGCTATGTGTCCGTTTATTCTTTTACGTAGGGACTGTCCAGTTTGGCCGATGTATATGACAGAGTGGCATTGCTGGCACATGATTGCATATATTACATTGGTAGATTTGCAGGTGAATGAGCCCGTAATGGTGTGGCTAATGTGGTTAGTGTCGGTTCCCGCAATACACAAGGTTTGAAAAGGATGCCGGAAAGGATGGGACCATGACTTGGGGTTGCCAAAAAGAAACTGATTTTATTTCGGTAATGACTGACACCTGGTGACAAAGAACTCAGTCACATGTGTGGGCGCCAGACAATCATTAGGATGAAAAATAAACAAATTACCAGACAGTACAAAACAATCCCCTGAGGCTTTTCCAAATCACAATAGTTCTCAATAATTGCCCAGGGGTTAAGGACAGTTGAATTAATGCTGGCATTGCCCATAAAGTTAACTATTTACACTATTTTATAAAAGATAACAGTAAAAAACCTTAACAATGACTATTCATTAACTAACACAATAACTCTCCAACTAACTGTCGTCTGATAGGTAACAGGGTAACTGCAATAAATCAGGATGGGGATAATAATGGCGGGGGAGGAGTGTTATACCAGTTCTGGAGACAACAGGAACACGAGTACCAGCCACATGCTCATAAACTGTCTCAGCTCGGGTCGACCAACTCGAAATACGCTCAATAAGACTCGAGAGCGGGAGGTGCAAGGCGTCTGGGTGATCAGGCCAGGCGTTCACACGATGCGATTCCCCACTCAGAGGGGGTTTGGCTGCCTGTTTTATTACCCGGTCACTTAACACCTGATTGGTTGATCTTTGCCACAGTGGGTGGAGCTAGCAGTGGAAGATAATTATTTTGTATGCCCTTATATGGAAAGCGCTCTGCCTCACGGACAGAGCCCCCTATACCAGCCTTTTCAGGTGTAATAGGCTATGGCTCACCTGCAACGGGCAGCCATAGTTGTTATTTAGGACGCACCAGTGTGGACACAGCCCAAGAGAGGAGAAACTGCTTTTGTAGTTGGCTAACCATTCACAGTCTTTGTTTAATCCTAAAATGATAGTATCAAATTTGCAGATGAATTGTAGCTCTGCAGTTTCTCTTTGAAGTCTGTTCTTGAAGGTTTTTTTGTTGCAGGATGGCTACTTTTAAATCTGCTACTGTGTGTCCAGGGAGATTGAAGTGTTCTCCTACAGGTTTTTGTGTATTGCCATTCCTGATATCTGATTTGTGTCCTGTGACGGGGCAGACAGGCCTCGCACTGAAGGGCAGAGAGTAGCCCAGGCCCAGTTGGCTGAGAAGGCCCCGCCCATCCAGCTCTGCTGGGCATGCTCCTAGAAGAGCCAGAGTATAAAAGGAGAGAGAGCCCTGCAGGTAAGGAGGCAGCTGGGGGAAGGAGTAGGTCAGGCTGCCCCCCCCCCCCCCGGTGTTTCTACAGCAGCTGATGCCAGAGCCGCAGCCAACCCAGAGCAAAGCCAGCAGCCACCACTGCCTGGGAGGGAGGCGTGCCCGCAACCCCAGCGCCAGCCCCTGATAAGGACCGGGATTGGAGGCAAGCAGACTACAGGGGTACCAGGGCGTGGTAGGAAGCAGCCCAGGGCAGAGGACTGGGAGAGCGGCTCGGTGTGTAGCAGAGGAATAAATGGACACGTCGAGGGGTGGATTCCCCCTCAGCATTGGGGCTGCCTCGCCGGATAATGTCCCCACGCATCAGCCCCTCTGTCTGGTCACTATGACCTTCTACTAGGGTATATACAGCCCTTGAGGCCTAGTCACAAAAAAAGTCTCTCTTGGCCAGGGAGTTGTTTGTCCAGGGTAGGGAAAAGGGTGGTAGGGGGACCTGGGCCCTCCCTCTCCACCAGGTCCCAGCCCAGGGCCCTTTAGGCAGAGACTATTGCTCTGCCTATTCAGCGAGGAATCCGACTGCTACACACCGAGCCGCTCTCCCTGTCCTCTGCCCTGGGCTGCTTCCTACCACGCCCTGGTATCCCTGTAGTCTGCTTGCCTCCAATCCCGGTCCTTATCAGGGGCTGGCGCTGGGGTTGCGGGCACGCCTCCCTCCCAGGCAGTGGTGGCTGCTGGCTTTGCTCTGGGTTGGCTGCGGCTCTGGCATCAGCTGCTGTAGAAACACCGGGGGGGGGGGGGCAGCCTGACCTACTCCTTCCCCCAGCTGCCTCCTTACCTGCAGGGCTCTCTCTCCTTTTATACTCTGGCTCTTCTAGGAGCATGCCCAGCAGAGCTGGATGGGCGGGGCCTTCTCAGCCAACTGGGCCTGGGCTACTCTCTGCCCTTCAGTGCGAGGCCTGTCTGCCCCGTCACAGGACACAAATCAGATATCAGGAATGGCAATACACAAAAACCTGTAGGAGAACACTTCAATCTCCCTGGACACACAGTAGCAGATTTAAAAGTAGCCATCCTGCAACAAAAAAACCTTCAAGAACAGACTTCAAAGAGAAACTGCAGAGCTACAATTCATCTGCAAATTTGATACTATCATTTTAGGATTAAACAAAGACTGTGAATGGTTAGCCAACTACAAAAGCAGTTTCTCCTCTCTTGGGCTGTGTCCACACTGGTGCGTTCTTGCGTGAAAACGGCTGCTCTTGCGCAAAAACATGCCGCCTGTCTACACTGGCCGCGCGTTCTTGCGCAAGTAAACTGACGTTGTACTGCAGAAAATCAGGGCTTCTTGCGCGAGAACTCTGACACTCCTTCTCAGGAAGAAGCCCTCTTGTGCAAGAGCTCTTCCAGAGGAGGCCAGTGTAGACAGGCACCATGTCTTTCTTGCGCAAGAAGCCCCGATGTTTAAAATGGCCATCAGAGCTTTCTTGCGCAAGACAGCGTCTACACTGCCATGGATGCTCTTGTGCAAAAGCACATTTCTTGTGCAAAAGCACATGCCCGTGTAGACGCACTCTTGTGGAAGACTTTTTGCGCAAGAACTCTTCCGCAAAAGAATTCTTGCGCAAGAAGCTGCCAGTGTAGACGTAGCCTTGGTGTTAGCACCTCCAGATCAGCTGCTAGAAGTGGGCCTCATCCTCCCTGACTGAATTGACCTCGTTAACTCAAGCCTTACTCTTGATTGGAACGCTTTTCTTATGTCTGTATATTTATACCTGCCTCTGGAATTTCCACTACATGCATCTGGCGAAGTGGGTCTTTGCCCACGAAAGCTTATGCTCCAATAAATCTGTTAGTCTAAGGTGCCACAGGACTTCTCGTTAGTTATGCCTTGCAGTAACCCTTTCCAAACTGAGCTTTCTACAATTTTGTTAAGTTCAGCACTGATTGCAGTAATCTTTCCTTCCTCCCAAACCTTCCCCCCTCCCCCTCCCCGCCATTGCTTATTTTATTTTGAATAAGGTCTTCTTGGAAATACTGCAGTACTGTAGAAACCTAGCTGAGATATCACTTCATACTTTTAGAGACACCGGTGAAGGTAATATCTTGTATTGGTGCAACTTTTGTTGATGAACGAGACAAGCTTTTAAGCTTACAGAGCTCTTCTTCACGTCTGGGAAGTAATCCAGGTGTCAGTCAAAATCTTTACAGGCTACCAGAGAAATCAATTGGTAATCAAGCTGAGTAACCCATTGTTGACCTCTTGTTTTAGTGAAATGACAATTTAGCCAAGAATAGCTCTAGCTATTTTCATTCCATGTGAGTTCAGCAACCCAAGTGTAACAGTTCCTAAGATAATGTGGCCTTCAGTGCATGTTTTCTTCAATTATTTTTCTCCCCCAGCCAAATGAAAACCATTTTCTCTGTGTTTGTCAGGATTACAGCTTAACCATGTATCGGAAAAAGCCTCTAAAACAGAACAGGTGTCCCTACACTACCCTGGTCACATATTAGTAACCTTACACTTCTTGTAACCTTACACCTCATATCTGGAGGATGTATTTTCAGTTTATCATAAAGAACATGCAAACTTTTGTGAGCAATATTCTGAGAAGTCTTTCCCTCACTTCAGTTTAGGCTTCATGATTACTGAAAGAGAATAAATGATTTTAATACAGAATACTCCCCCCAAATAAGAGGCAGACTGGCAGTGATAGTCTAAAGAGAACAGAAATTTCTGGAATGGGGAATACAGTGAGAAGGATCAGATATAGGGGCAGGAGTCAAGTGGGGAGTTTAAAAGACTGACAGCTGGTGTCAGTCAAAGAGAAGCAAACTGATCATCAGTTGGGAGCCAGCAGATCATACTCTAAGGGTATGTCTACACTGCCACCCTAGTTTGAACTAGGGTGGCTAATGTAGGCATTCGAACTTGCTAATGAAGCCTGGGATTTAAATATCCCGGGCTTTATTTGCATGTTCCCGGGCGCTGCCATTTTTAAATGCCCCGTAGTTCGAACTCCCTGCCCGCGGCTACATGCGGCACGGACTAGGTAGTTCGAATTAAAGCTCCTAATTCGAACTACCGTTACTCCTCATTGCAGGTAAAGCTTTAATTCAAACTACCTAGTCTGTACCACATGTAGCCGCGGGCAGGGAGTTTGAACTACGGGGCATTTAAAAATGGTGGCGCCCGGAAACATGCAAATAAAGCCCGGGATATTTAAATCTCGGGCTTCATTTGCAAGTTCAAATGCCTACATTAGCCACCCTAGTTCGAACTAGGGTGGCAGTGTAGACATACCCTAAGGTGTGTCTAAACTATAGGGATTTTTCAAAAAGTGGCCTTTTTTCGAAAAATCTTTACCTGCATCTAGACTGCCACCACGTTCTGTTCACAGTAAATCGAAAGAACGTGGCAGTTTTTTTGACCATGGAAAACCTTGTTTTACGAGGAATAATGCCTTTTTTGGAAAGTACTCAGCGCCTTTTTTCGAAAATGTAATGCAAACTGTGCTTTCTTGAAGGACAGCATCCAGACTGCCTGGGTGCTCTTTTGAAAAAGCAGCTTGCTCTTTCGAAAGTACTGGTTGTAGTCTAGACACTCTTTTTTGAAAGAGGCTGTTTCGAAAATATCATTAGAAAAAGCCTCTTTTGAAAAAGGCGTGTAGTTTAGACGTAGCCTAAAACTGAAGGAGGAAGTTGTTGGCAGAAGCCCGAAGGGAAAAGGAGTTTGCAGCTAGAACTGGTAGAGAATTTTCTGAGGTTTTCATTGGAAAATGACAATTTGTTGAACCAAAATGTTTCACAAAAATGTTTTGATTAACTTCTGAGGAGACACATGGAGATGTGAAGTGGCAGGAAACCTGTGGACAAGAGCATCCAGGAGTGTGTGGCTTCAAGGCAGCCCCACCGTGCAGGCTACCCCAAGTCAGGGAGGGACCCCAGTGGTGATGGAGCCTCCAAGATCCCATTTCTGTTCCACAGAATGTGGAAGCCCTGAGAACCCTGCCATATATGCCAGGCAGGAGCGGCTCGGAGAGCTGCCGACAACTGGCGCCCTAGGTGGAATGCGCAATCGGCGCTCCCACCTCCATAGCCCTCAATGGCGTGACATCATCACAGGACGCTGCGTTAAACGCGGCACCCTAGGCAACTGCCGAGGTTGCCTACATCCACGGGCCGCCCCTGATGCCAGGAGGCTAGCAGCCCTGGCTCCACCTAAGGTTCAGCTCCGTAGCAGGGAGCTTGGACATCCAGGGAGCCCTGGCAACCAAGTTCTAAGGCTCCTGACTAATACACGATTAGCTAGGCTTCTAGGCTTCCAGCCCCCCATTAGTCTGTAGTGCTAGGGACATGGAGCCTAGAAGCCCCAAAAGCATGACAGTGCCAGGAGCCTTAGAGCTTGAGGCTCCATTTTGTTCCAAAACTTTCTAAATGGTAAGTTTCTGTACAACTTCTAAATGATTCTTTTCAGACTTTCCCTTCCATTGGAAGTTTTGAAAATTCTTTTGGTTCAGAAATAGAATGGATCTTTCTGCAGAGTGGAAATTCTGTCAAAGAGGTCTCATAACAAGAGAAAAGGATTTTTTTTAAAGAATATCTTGCATGGCTGTTTTACCCAGAATTCTAGGAAGGCCTTTCTTAGTATTGAGGTCTGTCAGCAAGTTTCCCAACAGTCTCTGCTTTGCCCCTCAACCCTTGGGCCCTCAGGAACTCCTTCTGAATCCATTGGAGTCCTTTGTTCTCCTGTGTTTCTGGAGCCTGGTTAAACCTGTCAGCTCAGGTGATTCAGCAGGGTGTTAGAGTAGCAACATTAAAGTCAATAGTTCTGGGATTTCCCTGAGATGAGGTTATCTAGGCTATTGTTCTCCTTCCTGCCCGCATTTCCTGACCAACCTGCTATGGAATTGACTCTATATGCATAAAATAGACCTCACTCAACACCTGATAAACCATTAGGCTCATTTCCAGATCCATCACACTCCATATTAATTTCTTGATCCAGCTCAAAATTTGACTACCTCATTGTTAAAAACTCATTAGCTAATGGACCCTGTTGTTCTCTCTATTCTCCTCTGCCTATTCAAGCACTAAATTCTTCTCTGTGCAGAAATTCATCACCGTTGATGCAAGAGCCATTCCTCTGTAACTCCTGCTATCTGGAACAGCTTTTTTGTATTTTTCCATCTCACACTCTCCTCTTTTCATATCTCATTTCAACATGTTTTCTCCCTTTACTGTATCTCAATTTCTCCTGCTATTGCTATCTTGATTGTTTAACTCTGTATACATTTTAAAATGCATTTTCCATGAAAGAAACTATCAAAATAAAGTAGCATGGTACCTTATTATCCTGAAATGACTAAAATAGAAAGCCTGATAGGTTAAGGGCCAGTTAATCTGGTCACTGTTGGTTTAAGGGAATACAATTAAATATGACATTTTCCAGTGCCAGATGGAGCATAAATCAGCGGTTGACAAGTCAGCATCAATGTTAAGGGCTCTTTTCCACAGAATTACTACAAAGTGGCCCTGAATGCAGAATGTAGTGCTTATGAAAGTTTTATTGACTTGCTGGCCCTGGAGGCTGAAGGACGCTATGCCCAGAGCAGTTACAGCAGGGGCATAGCACTCATCTGGGCTTCCCAAGTGGCTGGGTCAGCGTGCCTCTCAATTCCAGGGTGAAAGGACTGTGGTGCTTCTGTGCCCACTGATGCTGTAGGGCATAAGTTCCCAAACTGGGGGGGGGGGGGGGTGAAGAAATTCAAGGGGGGTGCAAGGTGACCCAGGCCCCCCTATCAATCCCCTCCCCAAGAAAGAGCCCCGTCCTTGCAGCTCAGGCTGGGTGGGGCACCCCAGGCAGACTTCAAAATGGCTGCCTTAAAAGGGCAATGCCTGCTCTGCTCTTAAAAGGGCAAGGTTTGCTATTTTTTATTTTTGGCCCCAGTCAGTTCTTTTTTTTTTTCCCCCCTCAAAGTTTTGCTGCTGCTTTTTTGCGGGGAGGGAGGATGAGGGTTTCTCAAAAATCAAAAAGGGGGCGTGATGCCAAAAAGTTTGGGAACCACTGCTGTAGTGGGAGGGCCCTGTGTGGCAGTCCCACGTGGGCCTGACAACATGATATCACTACACTGTGGGGCCTGCCTGTTGCACAGCACCATGCACAGGCCTGACATGTGGGGGACCAGGGTATTAGCTGCACAGGGCCCCAATGACAATGATATGCCAGGTTTCAAACTGCCCTGAGGCAGAGAAACCAGGTGTCTAGTTTTGGACCAGAACACCCTGTTGAAAAGGGATCCTGGTGGCTTCAGTCAGCACTGCTGACTGAGCCATTAAAAGTTTGGTGGGTGAAGGGCAGGTGGGCTCTCTGATTGGCTTCATGCAGCTTCTGGAAACACGTGTTCCTCAGCACCTAGGTGGAGGGTCTGCTATGTGGACTCCACATGCTGCCCCTACCCCAAGGGCCAGCTCTGCACTTCCATTAGCTGGGAACTGAACCTCCATATATTAGACAAGGGACATGTTGCTGCTTCTTGGCGCAATGGGAGTCACCTGAGAGAAGTGCAGCCTAGAGCCTGTAACCCACACCACCTGGCCCCAGCTCCCTGCCGCGGTTGTGGTTGGAACCCCTTTCCACACCATAACTCCATCCTAGAGCCTGCACCCCTCAGCCCCTCCTGAATCCCAACCCTCTGCCCAGGCCTGGCCTTAGGGCAAGGTGAGCAAAGCAGTTGCCTTGGGCTCCATGCCTTCAGGGCTCCACGCTGCACACAGGACTGGGCCGCTAATGAGGGCCATGCACTTTGCAGGATGTCATGGTGAATTCCCAGCCCAGAGCTGGCTGTACACACAAGCCATGTTAGCCTGATGAGCTGCTAGTGAAGCTTGAGGGGAGCAGAGCAGCCTGTAGGACCCGTACCTATCCAGCAGGGGAATTAGTTCAAGTCCTACCAGCTGCTGGGAAGTGGCACAGCCTGCCTCCGGGGAGAACACGGCCCCGCCTACGGTTCTGATCTGGCCCTTCCACCTGCCGGGAGCTTCCTATGCTGCTGCCGCCGCCTCTTTGCAAGGCTGTAGAACAAGCTCCTGCCTTGCAGTTCCCTTTCTCTGGGGCTACTTCCCCCACTTGCCAGTCTCCACATGCGCTCCACCTGCAAACTTCACCTTGCTGACAAAGAAAACGCCATTAAAGCCGGAGCCCCACGCTGCTGAGTACTCACCATCCACTGGCTGGGCCTGGGGCCCACTTCCAGCGTTCTGCCCTAGGCCCCGCAAACCCTTTGGCCAGGCCTGCCTCTGCCCTGACCCTCTCCTGCACGCTGAACCCCTCCGCCCTAGCCTGGAGCTCCCTCCTGCACCACAAACCCTCATCCCTGGCCCTATCCCAGAGTCCACACCCCCACCTGGAGCCCTCACGCACCTACCACCTGTGAAAGCAGACTGAATTATATTGTAAAAGTAGAATGAATTAAAGAAATGCTTGTTCCTTTAGCAGGAAGAGATGTTAAGGTAAAGTTGTTTGTGTGTAAGCAGGAAGGAGGATGTTAAGGCAGAGGACAATGGTTCCACTTAAGGGTGATAGTGAGACATTAACAGGAGATTGGTAAGAGTTAATAAGGAAGAGATACTTGACTGACCCCAGGTAACCTTGTCAGTTCATGCCCTTTTTCAATCCTTTTATCTGTATAAATAACATGGCTTGGGTTTGGGATGGGGTCTCACTTTTCTGGTTGTATTAGCGAAGCGCTTTGCTAATAAAACAGAGTGATCAACGAAATTGTGAATGCTGAGTCTAACTTTGACACACCCTAGAACCCCCTCTCACACCCAAATCACCACCCGCTGCCCATATCCTTTTCTTTACCCCAAACTCCACAACCCCGCCCTACCGCAGAGCCAGCATCTCAGCTGGAGCCCTCACCCCCTGCACCCTAACCATGGGCAGTGGGTAAAAGTAAGCAAGTCCCCAGCCCCCACACCCCAGGGGAGCCAAGTCCCCCCAGCACCATGGGGAGGGCAGCACATGGCCCCAGCTTCTCCAGCCCTAGAACATGGGGAGGGTGGGTGGCATGTGGCCCCAACTTCCCCAGCCCTGGAGCAGAGGAAGCACTGGCACTCAAGGGTGGCAACACTCCAACCCCAATACACTACAGCAGGGCTGCGTCTAGACTGGCAAGTTTTTGCACAAAAGCAGCTGCTTTTGCGCAAAAACTTGCCAGCTGTCTACACTGGCCGCTTGAATTTGCGCAAGAACACTGATGATCTAATGTATGATCGTCAGTGTTCTTGCGCAAATACAATGACGCTTCCGTTCAGGCAAAAGCCCTCTTGCGCAAATGTATTTGCGCAAGAGGGCCAGTGTAGACAGCTAAAAAGTGTTTTGCGCAAAAAAGCCCCGATGGCTAAAACGGCGATCGGGGCTTTCTTGCGCAAAACCGCGTCTAGATTGGCACGGATGCTTTTCCGCAAAAAGTGCTTTTGTGCAAAAGCATCCGTGCCAATCTAGACGCTCTTTTCCGCAAATGCTTTTAACGGAAAAACTTTTCCGTTAAAAGCATTTGCGGAAAATCATTCCAGTCTAGACGTAGCCCAGTTGTTCTGGGAGCAGAGTATGGGTGGGACCAGGCTAGCAACAGTTTGGGAAGGCAAAGCCTTCTCCTGCCTCTTATACCCGCCACCCTGACCCTAACTCCCTGACCCAGCCTAGTGAAAATGAGGGAGGGGAAGAGTGAGCAACAGAGAGAGGGAGAATGGAGTGAGTGGAGGTCTGGTACTGGCAGCAGGAATAAGGCCTGCCCCTGCACTCACCGGGAAATAGAGTGACCAGGCCCCTGCCTGTACCGCTTTTCCGACTCCCAGCCACAACACTCCACTTCCCATCACCAGTGAGTGCAGTCCCCCCAAGGGTCCCTCTATCTTTTCCCCGTCCATGTGTGGAATAAATTTTGTTACGTGCACCATCACTAGAAACACCTGCTGTGGGAGCCCTGTTAATCATCTGAATTGCTCCTGGGCAGCTGCCCAAGCACAGGACTTCCAGGGAACACTGGCTCCCACTCCTTCCCCTGAGCAACATGGCTGGGAGATCAGAGCGGCTTGAGGCTGGGTTGCTCCTCTTCTCCTTGCCAATGAGTGCGGGAATGGGCCCCTGCTGCCAGGGCCAGGCCCCCTGCCAATACCATGGACTGTCCTGGGCCGCGCAGAGCCCCCTAAAGCGAGGAGCCCAGGGCAGGGGCCCCGAAAGCATCCTATGGCCGGGCCGGCTCTGCCTCGGGTGCTCGCTCCTGTGCCCAGCCAGGCGCCGAGGAGGTTCGGACCGGCCAGCAGGGGGAAGCAGGCTACGGAGATTGCCGAACCCCTTCGTTCCGGGCCCGCTCGACTTTCCCGGTAGGCGTGGCCAAGTGGTTCCAAGCGCCCCACCCAGCGCGCTCGTGGCCACGCCCCTCCCCACCTTGCCCGTCGCGCTCTGGAGTGGGCGTGACCAACCAACCGCTTCGCCAATCATCGCTGCCTTTCCGAATGGGCGGTACCACGGGGGGGGGGGTGTTCTTTCCGAGTCTGCACCTTCCTGCCGGCCCCCCCCCGCCCCCCACTCCCCTTCCCCTTCCCCTTCCCCGCTGACCCCAGCAAAACAAAGGGGCGGGGCCTCAGGGGTCCCCTGAGGCCCTCCCGACTCGTCCCTTCGCCCTCCCTGCCCCCGCCTGGCCGGAAGGATGTGCTCCCGGAAGTTCCGGTGCCGTCGCTGTGTGGGATAAACAGTAATGGCGGAGGCTGCGGCTCCGGGAACAACAGCGGCTACCCCGGCAGCAGCGGCCACGGCCTCCAGCCCCACAGCCGCGCCCCCGGCGCCGCCGGCCGCAGTGGGGTCGGGAGGAGGGGGCGGCTGGACCAAGCAGGTCACCTGCAGGTAAAGCGCTGCCAGGGGAGCGGAGCGACCCCGGGAACCCTCGGGGCTGCTCCCTGGGTCCCCCCGCGGCTGCGGCCTGGCCGGCTCCTTCCTGGTCCCTGCCCCCGCAACGCATCTGTCCGCCTCCCCCCGGGCTGAGCACGGGCCAGGGAGGCATCGGCCTCGCCTTGTCCCCCCCCCCCCCCCCGCTTTCGCCGTGACTGTGCCCATGCGGGGCCCCCGCCTGGCCGGCCTTCGCCTTTCACAAGCAGCTCCCCACCCACCCCGGCCGCTGTGCGGTTGTTGCCACTTTTACGCTGTGCTGAAGCTGCCTGCCCGCTGCCGTGTAAACAAACGAGAGTGAGGGATCGGATCTGCTCTCCGAGTCGGGGCGGGAGGGGATTTCTTTTTTTAAAACACCTCTCCAATAACTCAGGGACCCACAGTTTCCAAAGTGAGTAGAACTGTTTCTGGTCCAGATCGAGATCTCTTAAAGAAGCCTTGTTTTTCAATACATGTTGTGTGCTTGCAGTCTAAAAATCAGGTTCTTTTAAGGGAACTCGAGTTGGGCACCCGAAAAATCAAAGTAATCCGAATTGCTAGTTGTGACTGAAAATCATAGCCAACGTGTCTAGTTTTTTGTTCTCGGTTTTTTTTTAAATAAATCAGAGGCAGACTTTATTCTACATCCATTCAAATTGGAGTGGGGGGAGAAAAGTAGGTATTGCCCAAGCAGAAATTACCTGCTCCTGTCAGATATTTGATACACATTTAATTTCATATTTCTCCAAATGGAGAATGCTGAAGCCTGGAACTTGCTGCAGCAGATGGGTGGTAGAGAGAGAGGGTTTTCTCCCTGGTTACTGGTTTAGCTGCTTAGCTGTGGGAATGACACATAGTGATAATCTCTTTCAAGCATCTAGGCTGGTATTTGCATGGTGCAATGAGGATAGTTGAGTCAATTAGCTGTTCCTGGTTAGGCACCATAAACTGTTTCTTTGTGTGTAATTATGTCCTACCAATGGTGGATGCATGTAGCTGTCAGAAGAAAATGTGGAAGACCCATAGTGATGTTCCAAAGAAGATGATAATACAGGAAGTGTAAAATGTGGGAGAGTTATCTTTTCAGTTCCAGTTATAAATAATGTAATTTACTAACATATTGGATTTATGCTGACCTGCCAAAGTTTGACATGTAATAAACAAGTATGTAGGAAAAAGCTACAGAAATAACAAAACAAGTAGGGAAATGTCTTACTTTTGCAGTACATTATGTAGATCCTTGGCACACTGATTCTTTTATTGAACTTTATAAAATTTTGTTTTCTTCGCGGTTATTTTATTTCTGCAGGACCATCAGAAATACTGAGGTCTGACACATTCTGCTAAGACTTTCTCAGTCTACAGAAATCTGCAGATCATAAACTCTACAGGACAAGATGGCTAGGATGGGCCATTTTTGAACCATATATTGGAGTGGTGTTTGCAAGTAGAAATAAATATGAATTATTGCTGTATTTATGAATAATTCACAATAATAAACCTAAAAATCAGGTCCTACGCAGCCCGGACTAATTCAACTACTGCACTATCGCACAGCAAAATGAAAATTCAGGCTAATATCTGGGATCAGTCTTCTAGTTTCTTGGCGTACAAATATGTTGGATATTGCAAAGGTAAAAAAGTACCTGTCTTTTGAATCATGTCTTATCACAACACCATATGCCTTGGTGCTTTCTAGGCATGTTAGCTGTCTGGTATTTGTGTAAACGTGAAACCACTTGACATTTTAGGGGTTACACATTTACACGTGGAGGGGAGAGGGGCGGTAAAGAGGTAGCAGCGCTAGGGGCAGGTGACTCCATGGGAGCCAATATACATGGGGAACTAGCTTGAATGCTGCTTCCTGTATGTACTGGCTCCCGCCTGCTTCCCCGCCACATTCTCCATGCAGTGGGGTGGGGGGGAGGTGGTTCCGCAGGAACTGAGGCAGTGGGGGAGCAGGCAGCTCTGCAGAGTCGGCATGTGTGGAGAGCTGGCTCCCTGTGCATGCCAGCTCCCGCCTGCCCTCTGTGGGAGGCAGCAGTGGTGGGAGAGAGACAGGCAGCTCCAGCTGATTTAAAAGCCAGCTGCCTGCATCTATCCATTCTGGTCCTCCCCCACCCTTGCTGCATTTGATATTGAGGCAGCAGGGAAAGGGGAGGAGTACGGGTAGTTGATAGGATTATTTGAAAAGACCAGGCTCATTGATTAATGGTGTTGTGGAATGTGGACTACATGTTGACATTTCTACTTTGTACAGCAGTTAAACATGCTATGTGGCCATTCTCTAAGCTAGAAGAGATGCAACATGCAGTTGCTATCAAAAAGTGTACCTAGGAATGTTTTGCTATTAATAACTATAGTTTTGTAAAAGTAGGAAGAGCTTTACAAACCACAAAAGATGGTGGTTCCTGACCTAAAGAACTTCTAATCATATTCTGATAAGTAAGGATGACAGTCCCAGTCATGACCAGGTCTTTGAAAATGTCTCTGCTTTTTCATCCTTAATATTGTGTTCTGATAATTAGAATTTATATGAGTGGGGGTTAGTATAGTTGTAATTCTTATGCTCAGAAGGAAGAGAGAGAGGAAAAAACTTATTTTTACTTTGCAGGAGAAAAAGGTTGTTTTTAAGTATCTTGCTTCAATTAAAACAAGCACAGAAACACTTTCCTTATCTTGTCAAATTTTTTCTATAAAATTTCTCTCTTTTTTTTTTTTTTTTTAAATACTACTACACTCACCAACCCCCTTCTCTCATGGGGGTAGGCATTCCTGGCTCTCCCCTTGGTCACTGGAGAGGGCCAGGCCAAGGCGATGCAGCCCTCACCAGCCCTAGCTCAACCCCCCACCAACCGCTGGGCAGGGCTGGGGCCACACCAGCCCCGGCCCTATTCCACCTTCTTTCCCCCTCCCCCCCACCTCCCCAGGCCCAGCTCAGTTCTCTCTGCTGCTGGGGGGTTGGGCTGTTCTGAGGCCTCGCTGTGGCCAGGCCTGGCTGGAGGCCACATGGCTCCCGCTTTCCCTCCCTAAGCAGAGGGGAGGAGGGAGGCAGCATGGCTTGCTGCTCCCCCTGAATACGGGGGAGGCAGAAGGCTGGGTGGCTCGTGGCTCCCCGGAGCATGGTGGATGAGGGAAGCCAGGAGGCTGAGGGTGGAGAGAGGGGATACAGGACATCACTGTTGTCCTGCAGGAAAAGTGTTTTTAAAATATATAGAGCGAGACATGGTATTTGCTTTCTTTGTCTTTGCTATTGCTGACGGCATACTTCTGGTTGCAATTGAGATGTGTGGTTGACCTGTCAGTTTGTAAATCTGGTGTTCTATTGTAAGAAGCTATATAGGAAACTGGCTGACCATATCTCAGATATTTTTTCATTTGAATGTGGCCTGGACAGGTGTCTATAGCCTGCCATTACAAGTAGTGTTGATATTTAGGATTGGGTTGGGTATCTCAGCTCAAAGATGGGGATCTGTAAAATGATATGATTATTGGATAAGGAAAGCTAGGTCCTGTAAGAGAGCTGAGAATCAGGAAAAATGTGAGCTGTGGTCATGCCTGACCCTTAGGAATGTGAGAGGTGGTCTCATTTGTACTATTAGTCTAGATAATGTGGGGTATCTCTAATGGAAGGAATAGCAAAACTGATAAGTTTACATAATGGGAAAGCACATTTTGAATGTTGGGGGAATACTGATGCTGGCTCGTACCTTTTTATAAGCGTGCTCTTAGCATGGACTACTGGGTTTATTCTCTTCACAAGTGAAACTCCTATTAAGGCAGTTAGCCATGTTTATAAACTCAATGTAGTCCTGTTGAATATGAAGCAACAGGAGGAAAGAGAAATGTGTATGTACTGTGTGGACTGGAAGAGAATGAAACTTTGTCTTCAATATACAGAATGCAGCCTATTAATTTCTGAAGACATGATATTAAATAAAGTAGTGATTTGATGTGCATCCATTGTTCTTGTTTTCAATGCGCTCAGATGAATGGATGAGTTCTCTAGTCCTGTAATTTTGAAAGACCTTACATACCATTTTAGTAGGTAATCACAGGGATGTTAGTGGGTATCTGAATAGTTGTGTAACCTGCATGAAAGTTTTGCAATTGTACAACTATTTGATCATCTCCGGGGATGGGGTTGGCAGCCAGTGCACTCATGGGGATCCCTCTGCCACTCCGCACTGGCAGAGTGGCAAGGAGAGCTGGTCTGCGAAGGGAGCCAGTTTAAAAAACAGAAGCAGCAGTGCGGGGTGGCAGCAGCCCCGACCATGGGGGTGGTGTGAGGTCCTTATGGACAGAGGCTGCTCTGCCGGGAGCTCGGACCCCCTGTGGACAGGGACTACTACCGTGAAGCAGCCTCTGCCCATGGTAGGCCCAGGTTCACCTCAGGCTGCTCTGGGAGATGTGCTGTCTGAGGAGCTCAGACTCCCTGCAGACGGGCTGCTACTGCAAAGCAGCCTCTGTCTCACCCTTCCCCCTGCCACTTCTGCCTCTAATAGAAGCAGCAGCATGGGGTGGGGGCAGGCGGCACTGCGAAGCTGGCTATCCCAGCACAGGCTCCTGTTCTCCCCCCCCCCTTTCTGCCTCTGACACGGAGGCAGCAAGGGGGGGATGCAAGTAGTCAACAAGATTAACTGAGAAACTTAGGCTAGTTATTCTATTCAACTACTCATTGATATCCCTAGTAATCACACCTATAGTAAATATTACTCAGCTTAATGACCATACCTGTGCTACTTCTGGACTACAAAGCTTTATTGGAAAAAGGTATGCAAATTGTGCTCTGCAATTTATGTACCTTTTTCCGATAATTTTGTCAGAAGAGGCTTATCTGAAATTTGGCCCATCTACACGGGTGAGCATGAGATCTCGCCACTGAACAGGCTGCCAGGTGAGTGTATTAGCTTTTGGTGTGAGTAAGTTTGCTTGACTACTCTGAACTTTGATTCTGACTTCAGGTGATTTCAGTTTCAGTTACTGTGGCAGTTGGGATTGTGTGTCTGGAAGTGTTTGATCCTTTGTTCCCTTGATTGCCTTTGATCAGCCTCAGAATCAGCCTTCCCCTGTGAGACTAATGAGGGGGTATGCCTGACCCAGATGAGCAGGCTTTAAAAGCCAGAGGCAGAGGGACTGGGGGGCGAAGCAGACGGGGAGTTTGAAAGAGGGAGGCCTACTATGGTCAGGAAGACCTGCAACACCTGTGGCAGCACTGCTTCTGTCTCTTCTGCCTGTGCCTGTAGCCAGACAGACCACCTGACCATGGATGCCTCTCCCCAGATCCTGGTGTGGTTTTGCAGGGACTGTGGCTTGCAATTCCCACTTACTGAAATGCAAGCTGGGGGGACCATCCAATGTGAAAGGTGCCTGCTGGTGGAATCTCTCAGGACGCAGGTGGGAGAGCTATAGGAGGAGGTGGCTAGGCTGAGGAGCATCCGAATCCACAAGCAATTCCTGGACAGCATTCATGTTGAGGCAGCTGAGGCTGAGGAAGCTGTCCCACTACACAAGAATGCTGACACACTACTGGTGGAGGAGGAGATGGCTCGGGGGGACACTGGCAGCTGGTTACTTCTGGCAGCAGGCAGTGCTCCACCCCTGCTCCCAATCCCCCCACCATGGTACTGGGAAACCGTTATGCTCTTCTTGATACAGGGGATAAGGAATCTTCCCCTACAGCTGAGGAGAAGTCTCGTACCCCCAAGGCTGGGAGGTCTGCTGCCACCACTGCGGGGAGGAAACGTAGGGTAGTGGTGGTCAGAGACTCTCTTCTGAGGGGGACACAGGTGCCCATCTGTTGCCCTGACATGTCATCTTGGGAGGTATGCTGCCTGCCAGGGGCCCATAGCCGAGATGTTAGAGGCATTGTCGAGAATTATCTGGCCCTCTGACTACTACTCCATGCTACTCATCCATGTGGGCATTAATGATACTGCAAGGTGTGACACTGAGCAGATCAAGAGTGACTACAGGGTTCAGGGAGTACGGGTGAAGGAGTTTGGAGCACAGGTCCTTCCTGTCAAAGGTAGGGGCCCAGGCAGAGACAGGTGCATCCTGGAGGTGAATGCCTGGCTGCGAAGTTGGTGTCGCCAGGAGGGCTTTGGCTTCCTCAACCACAGGATGCTATTCCAAGAAGGACTGCTAAGCCTTTTGAGGAAGGGGAAGACCGTATTTGGATGCAGACTGGCGAACCTAGTGAGGAGGGCTTTAAACTAGGTTCGATGGGGGCAGGTGACCAAAGCCCACAGGTAAGTGAAGAACATGGAGACCTGGGAGATGGGTTGGAAATAGGAGGGAATGTGGGCTATAATAGAGAAAAAGGAGGGACAAGGCAGAACTGGGAGGCATGGTCAAATCAGCATCTTAGATGCCTATATACAAATGCAAGAAACATAGGTAATAAGCAGGAAGAACTGTAAGTGCTAATAAATAAACACAACTATGACACAGTTGGTATCACAGAGACTTGGTGGAATAATACACATAATTGGAATATTGATATAGAAGGGTGCAGCTTACTCAGGAAGAATAGGCAGGGAAAAAAGGTAGGAGGTGTTGCCTTACACATTAAAAATGTACACACTTGAACTGAGGTGAAGATGGACATAGGAACCATATGTGTTGAGTCTCTGGGTTAGGTTAAAAGGGGTAAAAGACAAGTGATGTCATGCTAGGGGTCTACTACAGACCACCTACCCAGGTAGAAGAGGTGGATGAGGCTTTTTTTTAAACAACTAACAAAATCGTCTAGAGCGCAAGATTTGGTGGTGATGGGGGACTTCAACTATCCAGACATCTGTTGGGAAACTAACAAAGCGGGGCAGAGACTATGCAGTAAGTTCTTGGACTGCATTGGAGACCACTTTTTATTTCAGAAGGTTCAAAAAGCTATTGAGGGGAAGCTATTCTAGATTTGATCTTAACAAATAGGGAGGAACTGGTTAAAAATTTGAAAGGGGAAGGCAACTTGGGTGAAAGTGATCATGAAATCATAGAGTTCATGATTCTAAGGAACGGTAGAAGGGAGAACAGCAAAATAGAGACTGGATTTCAGGAAGGCAGATTTTGGTAAGCTCAGAGCTGGTAGGTAAGGTCCTATGGGAAGCAAGACTAAGGAGAAAAACAACTGAAGAGAGTTGGCAGTTTTTCAAAGGGACTTTATTTGATATCTTGGTAACAAATAATATTTAATTTTTTTTTTCAGTTTCATATCTATATTTGAGTTGGGTCTTTTTTTTTTCTTCGTGAATAATGTAATGCTTCCATTCAGGAATGAACTGTAGCTTCTGAGTGAAGAGAACTCATGTCTCAAAACACAGTTGTTTCAAGACTGTTTTTACTGAGTGTTCTGATCCATTCATGAAAAAGCTATCTTCCTGAAAGGTCGATAATAGCATTTATCTAACTCATTTTGTTTTCTATTTTTAGAATAACTCTTTCCAAGAGAGTGCTGGGACTATAGTAGATTTCTCTCTAATTGATCTGGAATCTTTGATTTAGGAATTGTAATTAGGGCTGTAAAGGGGTAACCGGTTGCCTGGTAAGCATTGCCTTACTGGCATGCTTACCAGGGTAACAGGCGACCAGAGCAGCCTCCCTTCCTCCTGACTGTGGCACACTGTGGTGGGCCAATTAATTGGTCAAACATATAGTTTAACCGGTTAACATTTTAAATGGGATTTTACATCCCTAACTGTAACAACAAAAATATTTGAAGCTAAGATATTATCCATAGGGATGTGCACTGGTAACTGGTTACCTAGTAA
Organism: Pelochelys cantorii; assembly: GCA_032595735.1. Classification (NCBI taxonomy): domain Eukaryota; kingdom Metazoa; phylum Chordata; order Testudines; family Trionychidae; genus Pelochelys; species Pelochelys cantorii. Next base: position 245,468,164 of record CM064326.1, read on the forward strand.
GCATCACTCTTAATGGTTAACAGGTACATGGGAGCAGCCCCTGTGGGGGCTGCTGGTTCCAGGGCCACTTCACACACACCCCCCCCCCCAATGCACCTCTTAATTGGTTAAACGTAGTGTTTAACTGGTTAATCAATTAAACAGGATTATATATCCCTAGTTCTCGGACTTTTTTGTTTCTTTCACCAAGTGGACTAATAACTCAATTGCTTTGAGTGAAGTCTTATATTGCTACTGTAGTGAGCAGGGGTAGCCGTTCACTGACCCAGCATGGGAAGAACCCCTCTCTGAGGCCTGGTGGGCTGAACCTAACCCTGCCCCTTTAACTGCCCAGAAGCCAAGGGACAGAGTGAGCCATATAAAAGTCCAGGCCAGGAGCTCAGCAAAGGCCGAGCAGCGAGAGGAAGCAGAGGCCTGCCCTAAGCTCCTGAGCTGGGAGGTTGCTGAGGACTCTGCAGAGGCAAAGGACTGACCCGGACGGCCAGGCCCCCAAACCAACGAGGAAACCTGCTGACCATGCCTGAGGGTTCAGACCCCAACGACCCGGCAAACCTGCTGTGACGCCAGGTATACTCTGGGGAGGGTGAGGGGGGAGTTCAGAAGTGGCCCAGTGGAAGCCAACTAGGGATGTTAAATATCAGTTAATTGAATAGTCCACCTCATGAATTTTTTATCAGTGACTCAACTGTTCTGTAGTCCCTGGGGGCGGGCCTGGCACCCAGAGTGTGTCTAGACTACAGGGTTTTGTCTACAAAAGTGGACTTTTGTCTACAAAACAGTACCTGTGTCTACACTACCGTCGAGTTCTGTCGTAAGTCAACAGCAGTAAACCTCATTCTACGAGGATTAATGCCTTTTTTTGACAGTTATGTCGAAAAAGCGGCTTGCTTTGTTGACAGAACTGGCTGTAGTCTATATGCTCTTTTTCGACACAGCCTCTGTCGACAAAAGCCTGTAGTCTAGATGTACCCTAAGTGTGCTCCAGCCCCACTCCCAAGGAGCCCCTCACCACTCTGTGGCATCCCACTGTATCAAAAGCAGCAGTTTGGGGTGCCAGTTTAAAAACCAGCTCCCCGTGCAGACTGGCTTCCTTTCTGGGGGGGGGAGCGGGGGAGGCTGAGCTTCTGGACCCGGCATGAGCCAGGACTGAACTGAGCTGCTGGCCAGCCTGCTAAAGAAATTACTGGCCTATGGGGGTGGAGAGAGAATGCATGTAATCTGTAACATTAACCTATAAGCTTTTGCTAATCGGGTAATCGACTACACTGTTATATCCCTAAAGCTGACGATAGTCAAGCTGATCTCATTATATTCGAGTGAGGCAGCGTGTTGCAGGCCAGATCCCTCCTGACCCAGTGGCAAACAGTCCTGTCACTGCTAGGGCCCTGGCCTGGGACACGGTGGAAAAGGGAAGGTCTGTGTCCCCCTTGCCATCCCAGTCTCTGGATGTCAGTCTCCCCCTGTCTTTTGCAATTGAAATGCTGTTTGCCTGCCCTGCATGAGGGCCTGGGTGTACTTAAAATGTTAAACTGCACTTATTTGCCTGCCCCGCCCTGTATGTAGGGCCTGGGCTCAAAAGGGACCATCAGGGATTTGTTTACTGGCCTGAGCATAGGCCTGAGCCCCAGGACTAAGCCATTAGTCTTACACTACCTATAGAAATTATATAAACTGGCTAGTAACGTGTTTTGAATGATCTATGTATACACGTCTCGATTGACTGTCTTTGCTGACAACTTAGACTGTTAATGCTTTAGAAGCAGCTGCCTAGCCAGCAGAGAGAACTCAGTTTAACTAATTAATTCTATCCCTTCCCTAATATCTGTTACTGCAGTAATATGAAGGGGCCGTGAAGCTTTGTTAGGTTGTTAAATTACTTTGAAACAAATAGAAGAAGAGGGGCCTCTTCTGTGACTGCAGCAGCTCTGTGCACAGCAATCGTAAGTCCCTGCGTGGGGCTTACTAGGCAGTTGCGCAGCTCTGAGGGACCCCTAATTATGCATAAAAATATAATAAGGCAGGCCAGTAAAGAATTTGAGAAGCATCTTGCCAAAAAGACACAACTAACGGTAAGAATTGTGTAAGTACCTTAGAAGCAGCCTGGCAAACAGACTATGCCTGCTAGATGACTAAAGTGTCAAGGAAGACTAGGGCATTGCAAAGAAGTTAAATGAATTCTTTGCTTTAGTCTCCACTGCAGAAGATCTGAGGAAGAACCCACATAGAGCTATCCTTTTTGGCCAACAAATCTAAAGTACTGTTCAATGATGTGCCAGTAGAAGAGGTTTTAGAACAGATTGATAAGTTGAAAAGTAATAAGTCACCAGGACCAGGTCGTATTCACTGAGGAGTTCTGAAGGAATTCAAATATGGAATTGCAGTATGTAACCTATTGTTGAAACAAGCCTCTGTAATAGGGATGTGAAATTGCAATTAATCATCTAATTGAGGAGTCAATGGAATTTCCCAGGGGCGGTGTGGGAAATTCCCTGGAACTCACGCCGGCTCCAGGAGCTAACCCTGGTGTGGCTCTGCCTTTTAAATGTAGTAAGAGCTGGGTGCCTCTGCCTCTCCCCCCTCCCCTGCACCGCAGAGATGGTGCTGGGGGGAGCCGGCTTTTAAGCCGGCTCCCCCCAGCACTGCCTCTTGCTTCCCTCCCCCTTGCTGCCTCTATTTGGGGGGATGGGGTGGAAGCAAGAGGTAGTGCTGGGGGCGGGGAGACCTAGGCTTATCAGCTAGTTCACCATATTTGACTACTCTTTTACATCCCTACTCTGTAACAGATGACTGGAAGAGAACTTACGCAATTCCAGTTTTTAGAAAGAGTTCTGGAAGTGATCCTGGCAATTATAGGCCAGTAAACTTAATTTCAGTACCGGGCAAATTAGTGAGGTATGATTTCCTTTTACAGAAGCTACATTGATTCTTCCCCAACAATTTGACTTTGTGTCTGATAATTTTTTTTAACTATAATTTCAACCAATCTATTATTGTTTGAGGGAGTCAGTATGCGGTTAAGGGTGATCCAGTTGATGTAGCATACTTGAATTTTCAGAAGGACTTTGACAGGGTCCCTCACCAAAGGCTTTTAAGGAAACTGAATAGTGATGGGATAAGAGGGACCGTCCTCTAATGGATCAATAACTGGTTAAAAGATAGAAAACTAAGGGTTATAATGGGCGGTCAGTTTTCACAATGCAGAGAGGTGAATGGTGTGATCCACCCAAGGATCTGTACTGGGATAAAAGCTGTTCAACATGTCCATTTCTTACCTGGAAAAGAGACTGAACTGTGAAGTGGCAAAGTTTGCACATAGTCCAAAGTTATTCAGTAGGAGTAAGTCCAAAGCAAAGAGTAAGGAATTATAGGAGAATCACGCAAAACTGGGTGACTGAGTAACAAAATGGCAGATGAACTCTGTGTTGATAAATGCCAAGTATGCACACTGGGAAACAGAATCTGAATCCATCATAGTCAATGATGGATCCAAAATGAGCTATTACCATGCAAGAATGTTGGAGTCACTGGATAATGCTCAGAAAATTTCTGCTGCACACCAGCAGTCAAAAAGGCTAATACAGGTTGGACCCCTCTGGTCCAGCACCCTTGGGACCTGACTGGTCCCGAACGAGGAGATTTTCTGGACCAGGGGAGGCCCTCCTCTAAAGGCCTGTGCTGCCCTGTTGCTCTCGGGCATGAAGCTGGGGGGCTGGAGCTCTGGGGCTGGAGCTCTGCGGCCCTATTTTGGCCCCAGCGGCCAGGGAGCTCCAGCCTCAGCAGCAGCCAGGGAGCTCCAGCCTCAGCAGCAGCCAGGGAGCTCCAGCCTCAGCAGCAGCCAGGGAGCTCCAGCCTCAGCAGCAGCCAGGGAGCTCCAGCTGTCACGCTCTGGCTCCAGCCCTGGCCGTGGAGCTAGGCAGCTGAGGCTGGGTCCAGAGCTCCCTGGCTGCTGCTGGGGCTGGAGCTCCATGGTTGCTGGGGCCAGAATGTGGCTGGATCTCCATAGCTGGGGCCAGAGCCCACTGGCCACTGGGACTGAAGCTCGCTGCTGTGCTGCCTGCCCCTCCTGACATGGGACTTGCGGCTGAGTCATCACCCTCCCCCCACTATGCTCCTGACCTGCCACCAGACCTCACTGTTCCTGGGGTTTGTGGTCCAGGAACATCCATGGTCCTGCTGGACCATGGATGTTGCCAGACTAGAGAGTCCCAGTTTAGGGAGGTACAACCTGTACTATGTTCAGACTTATTAAGAGAGAGAGAGAGAAAATAAGACAAATATAATGCTACTATATAAATCTGTAGTGCACCCACACCAGAAGTCCTGAGTGGAAGGTAGGTGGGTCACTCCAGAATTGCCCTGTTCTGTATGCTCCCTCTGAAACTTTGGTACTTGGTAAGATGGACCATGGTCTGGCCCAGTATGACAACTCTTAATGTTTTAATGAAATGCAGATAGAAGATGTACCAAAGAACTATAACCTCTAGTGGTGCTGGGGTGCTGTACTAAGAGTTGTGAGATCTGACTAGTTGTGTGACCTTGGGCAACTTTCTTAGTTATATAATTTCAGAAGTGCCCTTTACATTCGGTACACAGCATAGTGTAGGCCCTGATTTTTCAGAAGTGCTGGGTACCTACAACTCTGTTTGACTTCAGTAAAAGCCATAAAAAGTAGGTCATAATGTCTTAAATTAGGCATCCAAAATTAGTGGACACCAAAAAATTTAGGACACAACCTGTATTGGCCCAGATTTACTATCTCTGAAATGGGGATAATGATACTATTTTTATAAGTATTTTGATGTTTTTAATAATATGATAAATGTCCACAAGGAGCATTGCATCTAGTTTACTTAAAATGCAAGACCGAGCATTACTAACAATATAATTATTTTTTTCTTTACCCAAATACAAAATGCCAGTATTTGTGGTCTTGTGAAAAGTGGTGAGGTAGAAGTTATGCTCAATAGATATGTATGTGGACTAGGGATGTAAAGGACTAGTCGACTATCCGATAAGCAAATGCTTATCAGATAGTCGACAGGATAGTCCACTAGTTGCTCCCCTCGCTTGCTACCTCTTATCAGATAGAGGCAGCAAGGTGGAGGAGAAGAGGGGGGGGGTACTTAAAAGCGGCAGCACTGCACTGAGCTTAGGGTCAGCTAGGGAGTCCCCAGGTGATACTGGCTCCAAGCGGTGTTGCTACTTTGAAATGTTGGGTGGAGTCTGGATCAGCTGGGGATGCCCCAGCTCACCCTGGGCTCTGTGTGGCATTTCAAAGTGGCAGCGTTGCTTGGAGCCGGGATCACCTGGGGACTCCTCAGCTGACCCCCAGGCTCAGTGCGGTGCTGCCACTTTGAAATGCCGGGTGGAGCCTGGGATATGGATGTTAAGGACTAGTCAACAGGATTGTCGACTAGTCCCTTTCCCCCTTCCCTCCCCTTGCTGCCTCTGTAGATAGGGAAGGAAGGGGGTACTTCAAAGCGGCAGCACTGCCCGGGATCCTGGGCTCCATGTGGTGCTGCTGTTTTGCCGCTGCAGTGTTTCATTTCAAAGGGGCAGCGCTGCCCTATCAACTAATCAAATTATCATCATTGCCCTTCATGCCCTTTGGCATGTAGGGCAGCAACAAAGGTCCTCCACTTCTGTCTGTCTCTGGCCAGCCTCTTGATAGTGCCCCAAGTGTAGTTCATGCTCTTCATTTCTACTTCAGCAGTCAGGCACCATGTTGTCTTGGGTCATCCTCGTTTCTGCTTCCCTTCAGGGATCCAGTGCATAGCAATCTTTGTGATGGAGCTTCCATCTTTCCTGAGCATGTGCCCAATCCATCTCCAGCATCTTTTCATAATGATGGTAGCCATGTCATCGTGTTTGCACCACGCAAGCAGGTGCTGATTTGAAATTATTCTTGGCCAAAAAATACAGAAGATCCTCCGAAGACTTCTGGTGTGAAAAGTCAACAGTTATCGACGTCGTTACTCTGTCACCTGCCAGCATTCTGATCCACATAATAGTGCTGATAAAACTTCAGTTTGGTATGGATGCTGTGCTGTGATGACTTCCATACAGCATTCAGACTCATGAAAACATTTCTGTCTTTACTGAGTCTGCTCTGGATATCACTTTTGATGCCTCTGTCTTGCCTGATAATACTACCCAAGTATGTAAAGCTCTCTGATATAGGTTTTGGCCATCAATCTTAACTGATGCTGGTGCCTCAATATTTAGGGTCGTGACTTCTGTCTTCTGGCTAACTCTTAGTCCAACCTGTTTTCCGAAGGTGCAGAGTCAATTGTATTCTCTTGCATATGATGATGCATATGGGAGAGCAGCACAAGGTTCTCTAATGTGGAGAAGACAGTGCATCTGATGCCTCTGGGCTCATCGTCTGTTGTACGCCGCATAACCAGCATATGACTAAGTTAAAGAGCATTGGAGACATGACACATCCATGTCTTACTCCAGTCTTAACTTCGAAGCATAGATCATTGTTCCCCACGCTGCATGTGAAATTATTATAAAAGCTCTTAATGAGGTGTACTACTTGTTTGGCGTATTTTGAGAGCATATGGAATACCACAAGACTATCTGTATGAATGCTCTCAAAGGCTTTTTCAAAATCAATAAAGTTGATGAACAACTGCCTCTGCCATTCAATGCGTTGCTCAGTGATGTTACGCAGTACAAAAATTTGATCTACACACCCCCTTCCTTTATGAAAGCCAGCTTGCTCTTTCCTCAGTGATTTATCAACAGCGTCTACAATCTGCTGAATAATGATCTTAGCAAGGATCTTGCTTGGCACTGAAAGGAAAGTGATGCCATGCCATTATTACAGTCATTGAGTGCTCCCTTCTTGAGTATCTTAACAATAAGCTTTTTCTAGGTCAAGGTTGTTAGCCCTGAGCCGAGCCCCCAATCCTGGAGGATAGGTATGCATGCTTAGTCTGGCTCCTCCCCCCTTGACCTTTCCAGCGTGGTTGAACCTACCAGGAGCACTAAGCTCCTGCCGGCATAGCTCCTGGAATCATAAGAACACGCAAGCTGCCCCGCTCCAACAAGGCGCATGCACAAGGGGCAGGACTAATCAAATAGTTGATGCAAAAAGGCATTGACTATTCAATTAGTGAATTACTTGATACTTAACATGGTTAGCCTGGGATCAGCTGGGGACTCCCCAGCTGACCCCAGGCTCCATGCGGTGTGCCAGTTTTGGAATGTACAAGAGTCCCCAGCAGGGGCTCTTGTGCATTTCAAAGAGGAAGCGTAGCATGGAGCCTGGGGCCAGCGCAGGACTCTGAGTCCCCTGCTGCCCTCAGGCTCCATGCGGGTGCTTCTGCTTTGAAATGCACGAGAGCCCCCACTGGGGCTCCTGTACATTTCAGAGGTGGAACATGGAAGTGCTTGACTAGTCGAGTAGTGGATGGAAATTCCATTGACTACTCGACTAGTAAATTAATTACTAATTAACATCCTTAATGTGGACTGCAGATAGTGTGAACTACTTCTGGAGGTTGGTGGGGCATTTGGTTCATACTGTCAGTCAGGATTCTTCTGGTCTTCACCACCATAAAACATGCATTCTGCTTGTCATATGTTTCATAAACTCAGTTATTTCTCCAAGATAGAGACAAATTGTTCAAAAGAGACTGCAATTCTGTATTTAAAGCCCAAGAACACAATTAATAAGTCCCTATCCTACTAACTGAATAATTTTGGTGCTTAACATAGTTATTGAAGAACCAACAGATACAGTTGTACACACTCACCTTTCCTGGTAGCCTCTTCAAATTGGACTCTGGTCATTTCACATACTCCACTCTGGCCATCCAAATTACTCAGTTACATTATGAGTGTTCTTTCAGTTTTCCTCTCCATATTCTATTGAGAATTTGGCAGATTTTCAAGCCAGGTCTGTGTGTTGGGAGGCAAAAAGAAGATTGGCTCAGAAATGAAGTCTGGTCTTCATGCTTGGAATCAGAGGGATGGGTTCCTAAAGAAGTCTGCTTGGTCCAACTACTAATTCCAACTCTAACTTCCATTTGAAACCTCCGCAAAATCTCCCACAGACCTTGACCACATAATTTCATAGAACACAGTTAAAATTTGAAAAGACATCAATAATCTTGTATATGCATCATGATCCCTATTACAATCAAATTAATTAGTTATCCATGCACAGGTAATTCCAACCCTTCAGAAACTGCTGTTGCTACAAGGCAGAGTGTCACTAGGATCAGCTTAGAATCCAGGGGCACCTTAAGTAAAAATAATTAAATTGATCTTTGAAAGATCATGTTAGGAATCATTGTCCCAAATCAACTTGAACATCTTGATCCTGAAATGGTAATTTTGCAGGGCAGGGCATCGAACATGAGAGGATGGGGTTTGTTACCTTGTCTCAAACTTACACCCTCTTTTTCTTGACCACTTCTGGTGATTGATTTTTCTCAAATATATTGAATTCATGATAGTTGTCATGAGTTTTTTTTGAAAGCTTAAATTTGAGAAGCAACCTTATTTATAAAAAGGAGGAAGTCTGAGTCACTACTTTTTTCAGTTTAATCTCTGAGGATGTAATAATATGTTCTGTTTTGCTTATTTGCTTATTATCCAGCTACATTTAAAGATTGTCTTTAATATAAATTTATAAATACTCACTTTGGAATCTGACCATTTGTGTCATAACTTAATTTCTAATATCTTGAACATTAATTTATACTTGTGTTTGCAGTTTGAGCCATGCTGTTCTATCAAGCTGTGTTTTAGGGATGTGCGTAGGTATAAGTCAGCACCATATATGGTAATCTAAATGTGTAATGTGACTTACGCAGTCAGAAGTTTGAATTCCCTGACTCGAATGTCAGAAACAAAATTGCATTAAATTTAATTGTGTTTAATTATAACCATGATACTCAAGTGAATTTTGTTTACAATAGTTAAGATAACTTTGAACATTATCTTTAAAGTTTCAGAGGAGTAACCGTGTTAGTCTGTAACTGAAAAAACTGAAAAAATAACTACTAGTCTTGCAGCACCTTAGAGAGTAACGAAGAATGTAGATGATATCATGAGCTTTCGTGGGCACAATCTACTTCTTCAGATGAATGGAGTTAAGAGGTCCAGTTTCCAAATAAATAGCAGAGAGAGAGGGTATGGGGCGGGGGAAGAAGGAAAACGAAGGGAAAAAATGGGGAAAAAACTCAGCGTGTCCATGCTAAATGAAACTGATAGAATGAGTACTAAGTGCTCTTTAGTACTCTGTGCTTGTTTTTTTAATGTCATTAGGCTGTGGAATGTAGCAGGCCATCCACGCATGTTCTTTGTTTAGACCTCTGTTGCAGATATCAAACTTGTAAATGAAATTAAGCTCTGCAGCCTCCCTTTCAAGCAGGTTTTTGAAATTGGCTTGCAGTAATATGCAAACTCTGAGATCCATTAATGAGTGTCTGGCAAGTTAAATTGTTCCCCAGCAAGTTTCTGTGTTACCTTTTCCAATATCTGATTTATGTCCATTAATCCTTTCTTGTAGAGACTGTCCAGTTTGGCAGAGGGGTATAAGGTGGTGGAAATGTCTGTCGTGTAATTGTACTGTAGTGTCAAGGAACTGAATCTCTTGTGTGGATTGGTCCAGGCTGAGGTTGATGGTGAGGTGGAAGAAGTTGAAATCCCTGTCTTCTTCCCGTGAGTCCATATGATGAAAATGTTGTCATGTAGCATAAGTAGAGGAAGAGTGCTAGGGGGGTGAGAGTTGAGGAAACACTGTTCAAGGACAGCCATAAAGATGTTGGTATATAGTGGGGCCATGTGAGTACCCATGGCTGTGCCGCTGACTTGAAGATACAAATTGTCTCCAAATTGCAAATAGTTGTGGGTGAGGACAAAGTTGCAGAGCTCTGTAACCAGGTGTGCAGTGGCCTCATCAGGGATGGTGTTCCTGACAGCCAGTAATCCGTCATCGTGTGGAATGTTGATGCAAAGAGCTTCTACGTCCATGGTGGCCAGGATGGTGTTTTCAGGAAGATTACTGATGTTCTGTAGTTTCCTCAGGAAGTTGGTGGTGTCTTGAAGATAGCAAGGAGTGCTGGTAGCATAGAGTCTCAGGAGAGAGTCAATATAACCAGATAACCCTTCTGTGTGGGATTATCCAATGCTTGAGATGATGGGTCGTCTGGGATTTCCAAATGTGTGTTTCCTGGGTAGCAGAAAACTCCTGGCTGGGGATTTGGGAGGGTGTTTGTGTAGCTTTGGTCCTGAGTTGTAGCAGGAAGTTTTGTGAGCAGATGGTTTAGTTTTAGTTCTCTTTAAAGGCTGTGTGAAGAGCATTATTAAGAATAGGTAAGCTCCAACATGTGCTATCTATATGGGGATAAGAAACTCAGTTTCTTTCAAGTCCTCTGGCAAGGAGCAGGATTACTAAGAAGTCCAGCTATCTGAATTCACTGAGGACCCAAATTGGTGCTGATTTCATGATGTTTGCAAGCAGCAGAAACATACTATTGAGGCAGAGCACTTTTGCAAGGTTCCTTTGGATACTGACTTCAGCATGGCAGTTTAGCTCCTTCGGAAACTTTGCGGATGTGGTCTTGCACTGATGGCCTCTGTGGAAGAGGTTGTGCTACTAGAGATTGTGTTACAGCTGGTTGAACAAACGCTACCTTTTAGCCCCTGAAATAAACTGCTACACTCTTCACAGGATTGGTATTCCAGTTTCTTCCTCCTTGGTTTAGCTATCCTTTGCACGAGAGTAGCATGTGTCCTTTTTTTGTCTTCTTGGCAGTCTAACCTTGCTGTCTCTGAACATTATCTTAAATTTAAAAGTACAACCCAGGTACATTTCAAATGGGGGTACTTCTCATTAGGACTTACTCTTACTATTTGTCATTTAAACTTTGTTTATAGCCTTACAGTGACATGTAGTCCAAGAATTCATCACTCCTTAATACTGAAGTTCTTATTAATTCAACATTGCTTTCATTTCATGTATGTTTTACTTTGGATGGTAACCTGTGATAATAAAATCCTATCTATGCAGTTTCCTCTCTTCCATTGGTTTACTTCTGTAATCTCCTGTTTTGCAGGTATTTCATGCATGGAGTTTGCAAGGAAGGGAACAATTGCCGTTACTCCCATGATCTTTCCACAAGTCAGTCTGCTATGGTGTGCAGGTATTATCAGCGAGGATGCTGTGCTTACGGAGATCGTTGCCGGTAAGGAAATATTGCTGCATGTTGCTACTTCTGAAAGAACCATAGAACCATAGAGCTGGAAAAGACCTCAGAAGGTCATCAAGTCCAGCCCCCTGCTCTAGGCAGGACCAATCCCAACTAAATCAACCCAGCCAGGGCTTTGTCAAGCCAAGACTTAAACACCACTAGGGATGGAGACTCCACTACTTCCCTAGATAACCCATTCTAGTGTTTCACCACTCTCCTAGTGAAATAGTTTTTCCTCATATCCAACCTGGACCTCTCCCACCACAACTTGAGGACATTCATTCTCAAGTTCCAGTCTGGAAGTTTCAGTAGAGCATGTCTATTAAAGGAAGAAAAGATAAAACTTGAACAATATTTTCCTGTATTCCATTGAAACTACTAAATTGTTTTAATAAGGAACTCCTCTTCACAGCCCACCTCCTCCTTTTTGCTGAGTCCTACAGTGATATCTCAAATGTATTGCTTACTTCACTGCAGGAATAAACAGACAAAAGGGAGGGGAAAGGCTACTGTTCAGACATAAGCAGCAGTCACATCTGGCATCTGTAGTAACAATTGCATAATTAGGTATAGTTGTAAAAATCTGGATGACTTTCAAACTGACAGGACTGTTAAGATAATCAATTACACGTGGAAAGTGGGTTGGTGTCTTAAGAAATAACAGATTTTACTAATCACTATTGAGAAGTGCGCATGTGACACTTTTGAGGCCCTTTCTAGGGCATATAACTTTGAAGTATAGTGGTGAAGCATCTGAAGTATTGTCTGTGCAAACTTAGGCTTACTTAAAATAGAGGCCTATAACTCTCTGAGACAAGTGTGCATACAAAGGATTTTGAAATTGTCCCAGTCTGGAAGCGGGTTAGCAAGGCTAAACAATCACAAATTGAATAAACGTCAAAGACTACTGTTAGGTCTCGGACTTTGTACCCTACTTATTGAATCCTGCATATGGTCAGATATTTATTGCATCATTGTCTACAGTCACACATTGTAGAAACACTGTTATTAGAATAAAACCTAATACAAAATCAATTTTTTTTTCTCTCTCATGGATAGTGGATTTACTAGTATATGAATGTAAACCTGGGTTAATTTCAGAACAGCTGTTTTTATATGCAGGCCTATGACACTTACTTGTAGTCAATTTGTAGATGTGCATAGGTGTGAAGGCTTAAGATTCTCAATTGAAAGAGCAAGGGAACCATGCTAGGAGTCATGGTTGATTTCCTTTTGAGACCGTTGATGTTTCCCATAGAACTGGGATGCCCTCTCTCCAGTCAGAATAACTAAGTACTTCTCAGAGGCGTAGCGAGGGTGTTATGCATCTAGGGGCAAAGGCAAAATTTGTGCCCCTCAACCCCCAGCCAGACACCCCCCCCCTTGTTTGTGCCGCCATCACCACGTGGGGCTCCCTCCGGCGGACGGGGCCATTTTGCTTCCAGCCAGACTGATGCACCCTCTGGCCAACAATCAGTGCCTGTGTTATGCTTATAAGAAGCACACGGGCTCTTTTTCAGGGGAAAAAGCAGTACACTGTGTTTATTGAGAATACAGTAGAGAAGCAGTCAGCATATGCTTTATAAAGAGACAGAGACACACACGTCCTGCAGATGGTGCATAGTTACCAGTCCATGGTGGCTCAAGTCAGTCTTACTGGCCAGGCAAGGCTGACTGAGTGAGGAGTCGGGGTTCTTCTGAGATTTGGCTTGCAGGACTGAACCCAGAGTCCCATGGCTTATACATGAAGAAGAGCTTGTACATGGCTTATACATGTGTAAGAAGAGCTTCCCTTCTTATACATGAAAGTTCCCATTGGAGTCTATCGGTTTTGCAGTGTCATGCTGCAGTCATCCACCTTTAGGAGGTGTTAATCTGTGTTCATTTGATGGTGATTGTCAGGGTTCCCATCCTTGTCTTTCACTCTTGGGGGGGTCTCTGCCTGTCTCCAGAGTTCGGCAATGCTGCTAATTCAATTCAGCCTCAAGACACGATGCATGTTTCCTTGTTACCTTCAAAGTTTCCACTTCTTTTTGATCACCTGGGTATCTGTGATGGCTTTCACTCACACACACCCTCCACTCACACTAAACAACTGAGTTTCAGACAAGATCAATAGTTACAAGGGGTACAACTTAATTTGCAATACGTAACAGGGAGCAAGGCCTTGCTCCCTGTTAACATTATCTAATAATGAGAGACTCAGAGAGAAATAGAAGCCACAGAACTTATAAGCAAGTCATTACATCAAATCCTTATGCATCATACTTGTAATCTTATAACCAATATTAAAATTAATATTAAAATATACATTTTTGCTACAGCTGTGGTTTCGGGGGGGAGGGGGGGACTACTACAGGCAAAGACCTGGTGCTGCAGCCCAATGGGGAGTGCCTCAGACCGACTGGTGGCCAAGGGGATTGTGGGGGTTGTATTCACAGATGGGGGCCTGTGCACCAGCTGCATTCTGCGCATGCTCTGCCTGAACCCCCACCCTGTGTGCCACACTTGCTGGGCGCTTTAGTTTCAATTTTCCTGCAGGTGCGGAAGCAGCTGGTGCCTGTGGGGTCCTAGTGCTGTCCCCTCCGCTGTCTGTCTGGCGCCCGTGGGGTCCTAAGATTCCTAGCGCCATCCTTCTCTCCTCTGCTAAATTGGCGCCCCTCTAGCGTGGTGCCCGGGGGCAATTGTGCCCCCCCCCCCTTACTACGCCACTGGTACTTCTCCACCTTTTATGTTTAACAGTTGTCTCATCTCTATTAACTGTTGCCATCAGTGTAAAAATCTTTGTCAAATTTCTCTTAAAATATTAACAGAAAAATAGATCTCATCTGCAAATAAAATTAATTTTCTAATCTGAGGAGCCTGAGGACTGTCATGCTTGGGCTTCTAAGGAAGCAACATTTTCAGTCTCATGGTTGATAGGGAATTAAGGGCTCTTATTAGTAAATAGTGACACCTTTTTGTGTTTTATCATAGTTGTGGGTAACGCCAGGGAGTTTAGATGGGGGAAGTGGAAATATGTTTAATGAGTCCAAGTATTTAATGTTTAGAATTAGACAAAGATATCTGAATGAGGCAGAATGCTTCCTACTTGCTCAACATTTCATCATACATTCATGGCATATCTGCATATTCTTTGAAAGGGCCAGCTTCAGATATGGTTGAAATAAGCAGTTATAAAAAGCACACAGGTGACTTTGCTGTGGACCGCTTCATCTCCTGCAAAATCACCTGTAGCTACAGTCCCCTTAAGCAGTGCTGGTACGTTTTTAAGTAAAATATTTCTGTTGGCATAAAAAGTCACTTCTCTAATCTAGCTCTGGGATATCTAGAGCACCTCTGGTATTATGCCTCAGTGACTCCAGCTGCCATATCAGTCCTTTGTACAAGACTATTGTATGGTTGACTTACAGGTAACTTCTTACTGAGCTCACATGCTGCATTTAATTTGTTAGATATGAACATACCAAGCCATTGAAGCGGGAAGAAGTGACTACTGTGAATCCAGCTGCAAAAAGTTATCCCTCAGCATCTTCAGACCTCCCATCTCTCCCTGAAGCACTTGAAACAAGCACTGGTGAGACTGAAGTTGAAAATACAGATCTGGCAGCTACAGGAACAGGTGCTGAAGACTGGGTGAATGCTGTAGAATTTGTCCCTGGGCAACCATATTGTGGACGTGGTAAGCACATTATGGGCTAACGATAACTTTTTTTTTTTTTGTAGCTTCGCAAATTATATGCAGTTTGCGAACTACTTGTTAAGTGTTTTGTCATCTTAAGACATGCGATGAATGTGAATGCTTGTGTTTTTAAAGTGGAATATATTTTTTGTGAATTGTTTTTAATTGATCTCCCCTATTCTTAAATTGACTGTCATGCTCTTGCGTGGGCTGTACAATGATTCAGCAGCAGTTGAAGGGGCAGTGGAGTACTTGTGGTACCAATCAGATGCTTTAGAACAGGGTTGGGCAATAATTTTTAATGGGGGGCTACTCCAAGATTTTAGTAAGTGATCAAGGGCCACGTTTCTGTGGAGGGGGCATGGGATCTTTCTCCTCCCTGCCCAGACTACATAGCGATTAGCAGCCTGCTGTTTAAAGCCTCTGCAGCTGCTCTGTAGTAAGCGTGCTGGTGAGGTGGCTGCAGGCCGGATTTGAATGGAACTATATGAGGGGGTTGTCTGCAATAACTAGGAGGCCTCTCCTAGTCATATGTTACTTTAATAACTTTTCATTTTTTCCTAGTCTCATTCCACATCCTTTTATTTAAAAAAACAAGCAAACCCCTTCTATTCTTTGGACTTCTTTGGGGTATTTATTTTAATTTATGAAAGTGCTTATCAATCACTGGGTTCTGACCTGTACTGAGGGGACAAGAGGGGAATACACTAAGTGCAGGGGAGATTTCTCCAGAATACCTATGTATCAAAGTGACACTTTGGAATTGGAAGGGAAGAGGAACCCATGACTAGAGAGATTCCTTTCATGTTCCTCATGGAACATATCTCAGCTTCTTCCTGTTGGATGATAGTGGTGCATTGTAATGCATTCCCGTTAACACTTGCTTCTTGGGAACATTTTGTATGTGCATTTCAGGAAAATGGAAAAAAAAAAACTTTGTTGGCAGATTTCTAACAGTGCCGGGCACATAAGCATACAGCTAAACATCTAGTGGAATTTTTTTCAAAGAGTATCTACATTTTTAGGTGCCAGGATAACTTTCAAGGTTGGTAGTGAGCATTAAAAATCTAGCCGTGGGAATCCAAGGAAGAAAATAGTACAGTACTGCATTAGTGTGACATATGGAGCCTACAGACAAGCTTATATTGCAGCTAGCCATTCATTTGATAGCAAAGATCCTGATGAGCTTTTTCAGGGCCCCAAGGACTTGCCTGAGTCCAGGTTCTCAAGTGGTTGTGACAGCCAGTATTTGGACGAGAAGATCACATCATTCAAGACTGTAAGATCAGCACTTTTGGACAATAATTCGAAGACGCTAGGTCAAATGGATAAGAGCCAAGGCAGTTGTGGTGGTTACAAGTTACCAAAAAAAGCTAAGACTGACTGTGCTTAAAGTGTGTTTAATTTTGGAGTAAGCCCCTTTTAACTCACTGGCACTTGTGTGTGATTGGCTTTGTTTTCTCAAACAAAAAAAAGTATAGAATGGGATTCTGTTGGAAAAGCTGAATTATGCTTAGGTAAAATAGGGAATAGACTTATGGCATTACCATTATGGTGTGTGGTCATGGTGTTCCAAAATAAGGGGCATGTATTAGGTAATATAAAATAAGAAAATGACAGTGGCAACTGGCAACTCCAGATTTCTCTGAATGCAGCTGTCTGTATTGTATACTTGAGTGATAGATTCTAAACCTAGTTAACTAATTAAACAAGCCATAAGGAATTAGCTAAACTAAACTTTTTTTCTAGCAACTTCCGACACAGTAAACAGCTTGGCTGCGTCTAGACTGGCATGATTTTCCGCAAATGCTTTTAACGGAAAAGTTTTTTCCGTTAAAAACATTTGCGGAAAAGAGTGTCTAGATTGGCACAGATGCTTTTGCGCAAAAGCACTTTTTGCAGAAAAGCATCCGTGCCAATCTAGACGTGGTTTTGCGCAAGAAAGCCCCGATCGCCATTTTCGCCATCGGGGCTTTTTTGCGCAAAACCATTTGCGCAAGAGGGCTTATCCCTGAGCGGGAGCATCGTAGTATTTGCGCAAGAACACTGACAATCATACATTAGATCGTCAATGTTCTTGCGCAAATTCAAGTGGCCAGTGTAGACAGCTGGCAAGTTTTTACGCAAAAGCAGCTGCTTTTGCGCAAAAACTTGCCAGTCTAGGCGCAGCCCTTGGGAATTTACTTGTCAAATCACACTTGCACTAAAAGACAGTCTTGAAAAATGACGCAATGGGTTTTTACCCACAAAAGCTTATTTCCAAATAAATCTGTTAGTTTTTAAGGTGCCACAGGACTCCTCCATTGTTTTTTGAATTAAGTTACTAACCACTTGATCCACTCAGCCATATCCACAGCTTCATCCATATAATTTTCTCCCAATAAGCAGTTTTGTTTATGATGATTCAGTCTTGCAACTAGACCCTGCGTCATCATCTTGCACTGCATATACTTAACACATTTTTCTTTTTACTCGGAACAAATTTTTTCAAAATATTACCAGATAGGGGGTCTCTTATGCCCAGATTCCATGATGGATTTTCTGTGGCAAAAGTATGTGGGGAAAGTCGTAAGACAAAGTCTTAACTAACTTCTTTGGCATGGCTGGTCATGGTCCACCAATACATAAGCACAGAACAAAACCAGTCCTGTTCAGCTTGTCTTTCTTTGCACATGTTACTTTTTAAGCTGCTGAGAAACAGAAATTGAAAGCCCAGAACTTTCAAGAAGCAAGAACTGGTAGTTAGGTTGGACAGACTAGAGCCATTAATTCATTTTTATGAGACTGTAAGTGTAGGTGTAGCATGTTTGTGATGAGATTTAATTGTAACTGATACTTTTAAATGAGTAATTTTGTATCTTAAAAAATCATATTTAAATAAAAAAATATTTGAAAAAAAAAATCAATTTTTATCCACCCCGGATATCTGATACATGTGATATTTTGACAGTGACCTTAAAAAGATATCTATACCGCAGCTTCCAGGTTGTTTCTGAAAAGTTCAGATTGAAGCTTTCCTAGAAAATTATTTATATGAAAAACAACAATGCCTTTCTTCAATATTAGTCCTTGGTCTTTGCACTGTATGCTTCAGTTATGTTTGGTGTAGCAAATGCACAGGAAATACTCTTGGGGTTCAAGCTTGCTTTCAGCACTCGGTGTATTCCTAAAATCCAGAGTTTCCTAATCAGTGAGGCAAACCACACTGGGAGGCCAGACTAAGAAGAATAGCCAAGCAGTATTGGCGAGGGAGGGGAGGCGGAAATGTCACAGTCCATGATCTACCCCATTTCTCCATTGTAAACATTTTGAAATCTGCTTCCTTCCCTTGATGCAGATGGAAAAAATAGTTTGCAGGGTCACACAACAGCCAGCTGACCCAAATTTTTCTTATTTTGCTCAGCCAGTGGAGTTGCACATGCTCTGGCCACCAGAAACCCCGTTAGAGGTCCCTTCATCCCAATATAGTATCATGATACATAGAAGATTGAAGAAGGGGAGCAACTAGAGAGCTTCAGTTGCGAAGCAATTCTTTGGGATTAGCAAATTGAGTCCATAGCAGACAAACTGTGCAAGGATCAATATGACTGATCTTTAATTTAAGTCATTTGTGGTTCAACTATCTTGAAGTGGGGAACATCCAGAAATACTTATTTGCTTCTGCAGAGAATACCAAATGCCTGACAATGTGAACAAAAGGACATGCCCCATACTTTTCTGCTCTATGGGGGTAGAGACCTTATATTTTTCCTTCTCTGCCACTGGTTCTTGTAGAAGAGATACAAGAGGCAACACACAGTTCTTGTAGTCCCAATTTATAAAGTAGTTCTGGTTCCAAGTGGTCTCCTGGTAGAGGAGCAACAGGTGATTCTTATCTTCTTTTCCAGACCTGTTATCTCACAAGGAAGGATTGAACGTGCACCCAGATCCATAATTCCTTCTTCTGGCATTTCACATCTTGGAGTTCAGTAGATGAAGACTGCTCTTGGAAGAAACCCAGCAAATCACATTTGTAAACCTTTCGTTGGAAACCTTATATCCTAAGGTGGAAATGTTTCTTGTTCCTTAAAGGAACGAGCCTCTGGATCCTATCCTTTTCATTTTATATTGGATTGTTTTCTCTTTCCTATATCAAATCTTGGATTATCTTTCTCCAGGGTTAAAGTAAGCCTTTCAGCATCTATTAAGTGAAAAAAGAAGACTATTCTTAAAGGTTTATTTGAACCTGCTGCTTACTAGGCCAGCAGAAGATCCATTTGAACTTATAATTGACTGTTTTCATTACTTGCATTTCTGATCAACATTAAGATAAGTAAAGTGCAAGATGTTCTTGCTCATCCTCTTTATCCATATTGAACATTAAACTTTAGTGTTGTCATCGTCATTTAAAACTGAACAATTATTTTGTCTCATGATTGGATTGGTTAGGTTACTCCATAATATGGATGATAAAAGGAAATTGGTATACCATTTCACAAGTTATCCTGTGTGTTCTTGACATACAGGAAGAAATCCCAAGAAGAATCTATCTCAGCCTAGAAAAAGTAGACAAATGGGTAAGGTTTTCAGTTCAGTTTATGACTAGACAGAGATCCTGCTAATCAAAAGCTCTTGGGGCTCCTTTTGCTAGGGTTGCTTCCACACTTCCAGTTTAATTTTTAGCACTGTCTGTACAAATATCTAGGAACTTACAGAGCATTTTCTTTAACTTAAATTCACAAACTTACTCAGTGCTGCTCTCTTGATGACCAGGATGAATCACATGGCTGTTAAAAAACAGAAGTCCTTCAGTCCTTTAATCACTGTTTCAGCTAGTTCCTGGGGGACTAATACTTCTAGTTCTTCTCCCCAGAGTGAAGAACAGCTGAGGCAATTTATGAAGAGGAAACAAAGATTACTTACCTGTGATCAGAATTATTTGCAGGTATGATCTCAACAAATCCATGCTCATTATTCCCCCTTACATTTCAGAAGGGGGATTCGAGATATTTACCAGAGAAGTAGTAAGAAACTTGGGCAGGGTTCTTGTATCTCCTGTTCTAGAATATTTCCTGTGAGTCCTGTGGTGAAAACTACCCCAGCAACTAACTGCTTAAGAACTATAGCCTGTGCAATAGCATGCTAAGTAACAGGACTCATTAGCATAAGAATCTGCTGAGGCAGTATTTTTAGAACTCCAAGTTAGTCCTCCTGGTAAGTATCCTTCCTCTTTTGCAGGACCTAAGCATTGGCCCTATAGGGATAAAACACCGGTTTTAGTGTTTGAAACGCAAGAGTTAACCACCATGTACTGAAGCTTGTTTCAACTGGTGTAAATCCAGCTTGAACTCTGGTTCAAAAAGCACAGTGGGGTAAGGTTTTTAACCTACTTTCAATATGATTGTATCCAGTTCATACTTGAACCAAACATGTTTGAACCACAAGGGTATTTACCCATTTTCAGAATTGATCAGTTTTCTTAGTATTGATCTTTGTCCTGTTGGCTAAGTTTGACTCTCACTGCTAATGCACTGATTGCCTTGCCTTGCTTATACTGAAAGCTGAGAGAATCAGAGTTGAAATTACTTCCTCATTTCTTTCTAGGGGTGACAAAATTGATAAGCATCAGGGCAAGGTTTTGAGGGATATTTTTTTAACAAACACCTTATGCATTTTTTGTTATGCTCTTTGGATAAACTGAGTTGGTTTATCCAAAGTTTTTATAGCTGAAAAGCATTCATAGCAAAAACCCTAGCACTCAAATTTAACATGTTTACTGTCTCTAACTTCCCCCTGCAGCAGCCCCTTCCTGCATTGAAACGCCCTTGCAGGGAATGGTAATTGAGGAAGAGTATGAGAAACAGCAAGCAAACGTGGAGATGAAGAAGCAACTGTGCCCCTACGCTGCCGTAGGAGAATGTCGTTATGGAGAGAACTGCGTGTATATCCATGGGGATGTGTGTGATATGTGTGGCTTGCAGGTCCTACATCCAGTTGATGCTGCCCAGAGATCCCAACACATAAAGGTAAGCATACAAGTAGCTTGTGTAGCTTCAAGTCACTCCCTTGCCTTGTGTGATCACTTATCATTCATTCCTTTTCTTCTGAAGTTGATTTCATGCAAGTCAATCTGTTAACAAGGTTCACATTGCAAAGTGACTGTTTTCAAAGTAGCCTTGTTTAAAAGAAGGTGGACTCTGTCTGCATTGAAGATAAAGTCTGTATAATTGTACTGATTCTCTTTTCAGACATTCAA
Organism: Pelochelys cantorii; assembly: GCA_032595735.1. Taxonomy (NCBI): domain Eukaryota; kingdom Metazoa; phylum Chordata; order Testudines; family Trionychidae; genus Pelochelys; species Pelochelys cantorii. The sequence continues at coordinate 245,489,294 of CM064326.1, forward strand.
GTGTGGATAACTTAGGTCACTTTTTTGTGAAACTGTAGTTCAGCTATTTTTGCTTGGATTCTTGGGAAAGAGCCTAAACTTGAAGTTGACTGTTGTCCCCTTTTATCTGAAAAACTGAACTTCCTATGGTTCATGTCCTTTGCAGTGGAGAATAAATTTAAGATTAAACAAACAAGTTAAAACTTATTAAATAGTGCACAAGATTACAAGCTGTGTGTGTTTTTTTTTTTTTTTTTTTTTTTTCTTTCTCCTCTTCAGTCTTGCATTGAGGCTCATGAGAAGGACATGGAGCTCTCATTTGCTGTCCAGCGTAGTAAAGATATGGTGTGTGGGATCTGCATGGAGGTGGTATATGAAAAAGCTAACCCCAGTGAACGCCGCTTTGGGATCCTGTCCAACTGCAACCATACTTACTGTCTCAAATGCATCCGCAAGTGGAGGAGCGCTAAACAATTTGAGAGCAAGATTATAAAGTGAGGCACTTCCCCATCTTGATTGTGCTTTGTTACTTGGAAAGAATTTAGTATCTTGTGACAACTTGCAAAGAAGTCCTCCCACAAAGACTGCATTTAATGCATCCTAACTACTTCAATTCTGGATTAATGTTAATCTGGGGTAGTAGTTTGTGTTTACACCTGATCTAGATTAGTTTGCAAAATCTGCGTATTTGGATGAAAGTCATGTTTTGCCATTTAAAGGTTTTAGGTACCCATATTGGATGGTGAAACAGATTAACCAGTTCTGAATGTATGTTTCTTAACTTTTCACTGCCCTAATTCATTAGCCAGCAACGACCCAAACCCTCTTTAAGGCGTTCTAAAGAAACGCACCAAACAAAACTACAAGAAATAAATTGATCTAAATCTAAAGAAAAAGGAGTCTGTGTGAAATGTTTTTTTTCCAAGTTCTTTGGAGACAAAATGATCAGCTGGTGAGTTGAGTTCTGAAAGAAAAGGAGGAGTTAAGGGTGTCGTCTTGTGCAAAAGAAAACATAGACTGAAAAAGAAATACAAAGTCCTGGCAGTAAGTGCCTAGGTATAATATGATGCATCTTTAAAGACGGGATTTATGCCATGGTATATTTTATAATAGGACAGAACGCCCCTATAATGTGGAATTTTGCAGTACAGTTTCTTCGTTCCCCAGGTCCTGCCCAGAATGTCGGATCACATCTAACTTTGTCATTCCAAGTGAGTACTGGGTGGAGGAGAAGGAAGAGAAGCAGAAACTCATTCAGAAATACAAGGAGGCAATGAGGTACGAGCACTGCAGCCTTTTGTCAAATTAAGACTGCAGAGATAAGGGCACACCTGGAGAACAAGGGTGTTATCTAAAGCCCTCTCATACCTCTTTTCCACCCTTCCCCCCCCCCAACGTGTGAAGTGCATCCTTACTTATTCACCCAGAGATGCATGCATCCACACAGTCACCTAGCTTTCCTATGTACTTATTGACCTCACAAGCTTTTTCCTTACCTACCCAGTACATGATTGATACACCCATAAGGGAGTAGACTTGTGCACTGTGAGTCATCAGCTTCCCTATGCATGCATCTACCCACACGCATATCTGTTGGGTATGCACATCCTCATTGCTGTGTATGTGTTTTATTGATAAAATGGCGTCGTCAGAAAATGGTGAATATTTAAAGAGACCCCCCCGGACGATAAGCAAATGCAATACTGAATTCTGACTGACTCTGCTGTGAGTAAGGGTTGCGATATTTTCCTTTCCAGCAACAAGCCATGCAGGTATTTTGATGAAGGCCGTGGGAGCTGTCCATTTGGAGGGAACTGTTTTTACAAACATGCATATCCTGATGGTCGCCGAGAGGAGCCACAGAGACAGAAAGTGGGAACATCAAGTAGATATCGGGTGAGTCTCACTGCTTTTGCTTTCTAAAAAAGGGTGGTGGACTTTTTGGAAGAGGGAAGGAAAAGGTCCGAGTGCCTCAGATTTGCTGATGTAATAAATCATACCTAGTGGATTGGAGGAGAGAGTGGTCCAAAGACTGGAAGCGATGGATGGCAGACTGGGAGAGGGAAGTCATTTAAATCATATTTCTGAATGTCACGTATATCTTGAGGCAGAAATATTGGTGGTCAGCTATAGCAGGAGTAAATGCAGATCCCATTATGAAGCATGACTAACTGCATGTTCTACACTTGGGAGCTGAGCATTGTAAGTCCCAGGAGCACGTGTATCATGTAACTCTCATGGTCAGAGCAATAACTGGGTTCCTTTTGCAGGCCCAGCGAAGGAATCGGTTCTGGGAATTCATTGAGGAGAGGGAGAGCAGCGATCCCTTTGAGAACGACGAAGATGAGGTGGTGACCTTTGAGCTCGGCGAGATGTTGCTCATGCTTTTGGCAGCAGGCGGTGATGATGAGTTGACAGACTCCGAGGACGAGTGGGACTTGTTTCACGACGAGTTGGAAGATTACTATGACTTGGATCTATAGCACCTGTCAGTGGAGTTTGGACTGTCTGCTCAGCATCAGGCAGTAGCTCTTTCCTGTGGTGTTGTGGCAGTGCCTGTGTTTCTCCTAGGCAGGCCTATCAATTCCAGGTGCTGTTGTAATAACTTTTACCCAGGGTCTGTCTCCTCCCCTTGCCCCAGGAGTGTTTGTTTTTCTCTGTTTAAACAAATAACAAGAAATCTTTAAAACGTTAGTTTTTGTAAAATGAATTAACTGTCAAACAGTTAGCTTAGGTTTGTTGCTTCATCTGTGTTCCTGACAGGATTCACCCAGTTCCAGGGTTAAAATGTTTACAGGACTTTCACACTCATCTTGAAGAGCCCAGATACAAAAATGAGAGCAGTGGCCATGCAGTGGGGGATATGAATTAGCCAGAGGCCTTTTTCTGCTGTGGACTTCAAATCAATACTTCCAGTTTCAGGCCAGACACACGTACTTCTTGCTGGCTTCAGCTCTGTTCCAACCCCCTCATGTACACATCTTCATTTGTGGTTTTGGTCTCTTGTTTACTTGCACATTACTATTACTACTGTGTTACCAGAACCAGGTGCGAATGTTCCAGGTTTTTACTGTGTTTAGCATGAAAGGAAAATGTGTTTGTACGTGAAAGGAGAACTTTCTATGTGTATAAACAAATAAACGCAGAGTTGGATCTCAAGGGCTGGGAGATTTTTGTATATGTTTTAAAAAAACTCACCTCTCCTCCCCTTTTGGTGTATGAATTGTAGCTTCCAATTGGACATGAAACTAGTTTAGTGGTCTCAGCCCAGTCTGTGACAATGGTCTTAACCATCAGATATAATTTAGCACTCCTTAATACACCAGCTCTCTCTAATGTATATTATAGGGACTGGCTAAAAGTAGGAATCTGGTTAGACAGAAGAGGGCTTTCACCATATTGTTATCCAGTAGAACATCAAGTTGGAATCCCTTACTTGCATTGCTCACATAGTTTTATATCATTGATAATCACTCAAGCCATGAGCTTATCCAGGAAATCACTATAGTATTGGGTTCAAGACACTGATGGCTCATATCTCATCTGAGTTATGCAGGTTGCCTAGAAGAGCTGCACAACTTCTTGTAAGTTACTGGGTTACCTAAAGAAGAACTAGCAGTAATGCGATAGCAGGATACAATTCCATTGAGAAGAGCTCATATTTTGCCACCAAAGGTCCAATGCAGGAATCTTAACTTTGCGTTAAATTATTGCTGCTTTTTAATGATTCATGGATGCCCCATGATTTGTTCTGCTGCTGCTCTTGCCCTGAGACAGCCTCTCCTTTCACTTTTAAAATGGAATAAGAAGTTGTTGCTGAGGTCTATGATGTATTGTTCTGCAGCTGCCTTTTGTAAGCACTTTTCCCAAATAAAAAACAAACAAACAATTAAACAAGAAGTCTGTTCTTTCTTTAAGCTTGGAATCTCTAGATCTCAGCCTCTGTATGCCCGTAGTCTGGTTACTAATAATTACTGAGTTTTGTGCTATGTCATAGTCATGTTTCAAGATTCACACAGAATTGTATCTTGTCTACAGCCTTATGGAAAATAGGGAATTATATATGAGAGAGAGTATTTTATGAACAAAAACAGCTGAGACCACCAAACTATGAAAGTTAAAAGGGGGCTTGGGATTACTGTTCTGTAATAGAAGTAGCTTTCCTTCTCAGAGTTGTTATAAAACGGGATCAATTCTGTCAAGTTTATTCTGGACCGAACATTTTACAACATGCACATCAAATATTGCTTGTGGTGTCAGGGGTTGATAAACACCTGCTATCACACTTTGTACTTAGTACAGTTTATCAAGAGAAAAGCACTCTTGTAGGCTGACTACTTCCTGGTAGCCTGCACCCTCCTTTATGGACCACTGTGTATATTAAATTGTAATGCATCATTGTCACGAGGTTAAGTAAACCGCTTTGGAAATGTTTTCAGACTTATTGTGGGGGTGAAAAAAGAGGTGAGTATTGGTCTTAGACTAGCCAGTTAATGTCTGTGTGCAGGATAAGATATGAGATGGCTAGTAGAATGGCCATAGCCAAATAGGGGAGACAAGTGTGGGGGTGTAGAGGCTAAGTGGTGTGGTGAAAAGGATCTAGAGCAGCAATAGACAACCAAGAACAGTGAGTTGGTTGCATGAGTGGCCCTCCATCTCAGTAGCCCATGGCTGCTGAGACTCCACCTGTGGCCTGCAGACCACATCTGCCCTACTCACCCACATGCCTCTCATGCACTGGGGCCCTGCCCTTGCTACTCCTCCCCTTCCCAGCACTTTCAAAGTGCCACACATTGCCTGATTTGGTTCTGTTCCTACTCTTCCTCCTCCCTCCCAGAGCTTGAGCAAACACCTGATTCATGGTGGTTCAGCTCTGTGAGGGAGTGGGAGGAGCAAGGACAGAGTTCCATAAGCAGATCTGTAGTGCTCCAAAACTGCTGGGCAGTAGGGAGAGGGGTAGGTGGTGTGGGGCCCCAGTGCGTGCAAGGTGCTTGGGTGAATGGGGTCTGCAGGTTGCCCACCGTTGATATCTCCTTCACTTAGCTCTAGGACAGAATAGGAGAAAAAGGGAAGGAGGCAGTGAGAAAATAACAGCTTTGGAACGAAATGGGAGAAGAGGGGAAAAAAGGTTTAGTGAAGAGAAAGCAAAACCAAACTTGATCAACAAATTAACTTTCCTGTAGAAAGCTAAGTGCTGAAACATTTACAAATGTACATGTAATGTTTAAATAGCAAAAAATGTAATACTGTAGGTGGGTGAGAAGGTAGCAGACATGGCTGTGCAAAGGAAATGGACAATGGAGCCTAATGTTCTCTGTAGGGGGGAGGGAGAGAATAGTATGCTTATCTTCATTGAGGATAAGCTATGTGCACTGAAAGATATTGATCTGGGCTTTGAATAGTCTCATGCACAGATTGTTTCTGCATTTGATGTGAGATGCAGGTGGGCAGTTGGGTTATTTTGGGTGCTCATTCATTGGTAAATCAACAAAATCTAACTGGCCACAGAGAGGCTCTCCTAGTATAGAATATTAGCTTAATACAAGGTAGGCACTTCTTCTCTCTGAATTGTTTTCTTATGAAATGTTCTTAAATTTTGAAAGTGCAAGAAATTGCACCTGTTTTTCCCCCAAGTGGAGAGGTGCCTTCCTATTAGGGATGTTGGCATGTAGTCATGTAAATGATTAACCATCAAGGGGAGGGGTGGCTCCTCTTGTGGACTGGCTTCTGCTTGCTGCCCTGTGCTGCTGCCTCTGATACAGAGCCAGCAGTGCAGGGTGGCACAGGGCTTCCCAGGAGTGGGGCTGGGAGCGCACTAGGAAGTGTCAAATAATCATGTACAGGGCTCGACAAATAATGTAATCTACTCGCCTGTGGCAAGTAGATTACAACCTGGAAGAGCCGGTGCAAAGCGATCTGCGCGGGCGCAGAACGCAGAACTGCGCGGCTGGCTAGTGGGGCTTGCCGCCGGTTGGCGACCCCTGATCATGTAACCCCTAAGATTTTGTGCAGTTAGATGATTGTTGAATCAAATGATATATAACATCCCTACTTCCTATATCGCTGCACAGCCTTTCTACTTGAGCTTGGCTGGCTATGCATCTGATTATTAATAAATAACTAGACTTGTTTATAATAAACTGTCTGACTAGGTCAGGATTGCCCTAGATTAAATGTTAGAGACATGTGAGTAGTATACACCAAATAAATGGTTTTATCAATCATGGGCTACACAGAAGCCAGTCTCATTCAAGAATAAGAGGAAATTCAGTATAAACAAGAAGTCCTGTGACACCTTATAGACTAACAGATTTATTAGAGCATAAGCTTTTGTGGACAAAGATCCACTTCATCAGGGTACCCCCTCTGATACTTGTCAGGAAATTCAGTGTGATTGCAATGCAGCACATTTTGAAATAAGCAGAAATGTTTGTAAACAAAATTGATCTGTGAAATGTGCTACTACGGTGAGGGGAAGGTTGATCTATTTAAGCTTAAAATTCCAAAATAGATGAGACTAAACATCCATAGTAATTTCAGGATAAAAGATGTATAAACACTCATGCTTCAAAGCATAATCTCCCCAATGAAAACTTGGAATTAGAAAAAGTTCTTCCTTCTGGCATCTGGGATTAGCTCTTGCTAAATTGCCCCTGTGCCAAAGAATTATGTGATGGAAATTTACACTTGTTCACTGTGATATCTTGAGATAATGCAATGGCTCCATACACCCCATCCTGCTTTGCAAGTTGAGGAATGGCTGTGTGAGCACACATGAACAACTTTATGCTGTATGGATAACTATTCCAGCATACATCCTGGGAGCAGGATTATTTGCCATAGCAAACCCCAGTAAAACAGGCGCTATATATTTTTAAATGGCATTTTAGCATGGTAAAATATCATGAATTTTCTAAGATGAAATGATTGTATAACACTATCCTTTATTTGTAAATAATGATCCTTAAATTAAGAGTTTTCTTTTATAAGTAGCAATGTATACATATAATCTCCAGCAGTGCAATAGCTCAAACCTATCACAGAACAGGGTTAAGGCAGAGAAAAACTTGAGAGATTGCAGGAGCCTTGTATGATTGTGCTGTAAGGACCACTTGTAACACTGCAGCTGCTATGCCCATTCCTTCAGTAATTGCATTAGAATGGTGTCAGAACCATAGACATGTAAACAATTGTGATGAATCTTCTTTCAAGCAAGTAAAATTGCAACAGGAATGGACTTGCTTGTTCATCATAGCAGTCTTTTTGTGTGTGTGAGCGCAAGAAAAATCACATACAAATCCTAGAATAAACAGCAGCAAGCTAACCCCAATGTTGGGGCAAGGTCCCTAGATTGTTTTAGTTTTTGTTTGGCAGGCAGGAAATTATATGGAAGCTTCATTTAAATAAAAAAAAACCCCCACTACTGGTTTAATTAGATTAAATTAACAATGCAGTCACTAGAGCCTTAGCTTGCTGAACATGACTTATCCTTTGCCACCAAGTTGGGTTTGTTATCCAGTCAATAATGGTTGTTTCATATTGTAAACTAGGATGATGCAGGCAGTTGTAATGATGAACAGACTTAACTAGAGCTACCTTATAAACACTTATTCCAGGAAGTGGTTACTGTAGGTAATGTTTTTCTCTTTTTATAAGCTGTTTTATAAAAACTATGTTACTGCATAGTAGCAAGTTAAAATATTAACTTGCAGTGAGATTTAGGCTCCTAAATTCATTTTGAAAAAAGTAGGGGTCTAATTCACTTATGTGCCTTTGAAAAAAATTATCCTTGGGCTATTGTAAGGGGAACTTTCTACCCAGTTGTAAACCAGTTGAGCTAAAACACAGCAGTAATGTAGAACTGGGTTTTGCTGGCCTAACCTGTTTGTACTGAAAATCTCGAGAGATCATTCATGCTCTATGCTACAGGTATAACCAGTTCAAAGTAAATAGGCCCTAAAAGTCTGTAAGGGATGCAAAAGTATGTCATTGTTTCCCATGTAAATCCTTTTAAAGCGTGACTCTGGATAACAATCAACTCACTGGTGACTGGTCTTATTTGACTACTGCAGTTGGAAGTAGGAATGTTAAATTTTGATTAATCAGCTAAGCAAGTAGTCGATGGAATTTCCATTGATTAGTCTATAATGGGGGAGAGGAGGCACTCACTATCCCACTGTGCCTCTTCCTTTGAAATGTACATTGCAAAGGGAGAGGAGCTGCAGTGGGACTGGTAAGAGGACTTTTTCAATCCCCAGTCCTGCCATTTCCCCGCTGCCCCCTGCCTCTCACAGAGACAGTGCTGGGGGGGGAAGGGGAAGGAAGTGGCTTTTAAGTGGGCTGCCCCCAGCAGCTTATGCTTCCCTCTGCCCCCTTACAAGCTGCCTACCAGGGCAAGTACTGATTAATGGAATAGGAGGTTGGGGAAGTTACAATAGGTGCTGGAGGAATGCAGGGACATGTATTTAACAGTACTGGGGGGTTTCTCTTAACAGTCCTGCAGCCTTTGGTGGTAAATGCCCAAGCTTCAGCCACTCTTAGCACATGAGCAGCATTATGAAAGGCCGCATATGATAACTTTAACAGCCTAGCTCATCACTCTTGGCTATCTAAAGACAGAGACCAGGTAAAGTTCACTAGGGTAAGTAGCTTTTGATGGATTTTTTTTTTCATATTAGGGGTGTCTAGGAATAAAATGTACAAAAAGATCAAGTAAAGTGTGTTGTGAGGGGGACTGGATTTTCCTGCAGGCTCCATCTAGACTGACATGATTTTGCACAGAAGCAGTCACTTTTGCACAAAAACTCCCTGTTGTCTACAGTGGCTGCTTGAATTTGCACAAGAACACTGACATTCTAATGTAAGAAATCAGTGCTTCTTGTGCAAATACTGATGCTCCCAGTCGGGCAAAAGTCCTTTTGCGCAAAAGCTTTTGTGCAAGAGGGCTAGTGTAGACAGCTCAGATTTGTTTTGTGCAAAAAAGGCGATCGGGGCTTTCTTGTGCAAAAGCGTGTCTAGATTGACAGGGACGCTTTTCCGCAAAAAGTGCTTTTGCGCAAAAGCATCCATGCCAATCTAGACGCTCTTTTCCGCAAATGCTTTTAACGGAAAAAACTTTTCCGTTAAAAGCATTTGCGGAAAATCATGCTAGTCTAGACATAGCCTAGGATTGTTAATGCCACCTTACAGCAGAGGGAGCAGTACTACCTTGCATGTCTGAGTCTAGACCCTTAGACACTAGGAAGTTAAATAGGAGGGAACAGTAGAGAGGAATAAGTGATTAAAAAAGCAGCCTGTTTGGAGTAACTGACACCCAGCCCAGGCTGTAATTTTCTATTAGGTCTAATCACCCCCCAGGAAAAAGAGTTATGCACACAGGGAAAACAAGTTAAAAAGCAGGTGGCAAATGTGATTACCCTGTCTTCAGAAAGTGGTCAGAATCCTTCATTACTTCAGATCTTAGTTTATAGGAACAACTGGCAGCTGGCTGTTACATGTAACACTTCAGGCTTCTTGTGCAAGAACTGTTTTGCAGAAGAGTTCTTGTGCAAAAGGTCTTCCACACGAGCACATCCACACTGCCATGTGCTTTTGTGCAAGAGTGTCCATAGCAGTATGGCTGCTCTTGTGCAAGAAACTTCTGATGGCCATTTTAGCCATAGAGGTTTCTTGCACAAGATATTCATGGTGCTTGTCTACACTGCCTTCTTGTGGAAGAGCTCTTATGCAAGAGGGCTTATTCCTCGTGGGGAGAGGAATAACTCTTCCAGAAAAAACCCTGTTTTGATGCTGCAAGTTTACTTGTGTAAGGATGCATGTGCAGTGTAGACACCCGGCAACTTTTTGCACAAGAACAGCTGTTCTTGCACAAAAAGCCTGCAGTGTAGACATAGCCTAGAAGAAATTGGGCAGAAGTTCTATTGCATTTAAATGTATGGCCAACCAATGACAAGCCTTTTCCTAAAAGAGAGATTCTGCAATGTTATCCAAAAGCAGGGAAGAAAAATGTAAGTCTTATGATACCAAAGACAATTGCAAAGCCTGCCACACACTTGTGGCTTCTGTGCATTATGACTAGAGCTGAATTTTACTGTAATGAAGTGGGAATTCTAGCTTGTAATTTACTAGAGACAGCATAACTAAAGAGGTACTTGAGTAAATTACATAGGGACACAAGATGTTTTATGGCTATGCCTGACCGATTCAAAGCAGTCTCCTCAGGATTACACACTGGTATTGTCTCCCCTCCCTCCCAATATGAAGTTCGATTATATGGCATTAGAGGAACAGTTTCCTGGAGCCTTTCGATAAACTGAAGAGGGGAGATATACTAGCAGAAGGTTCTTTGTCAGAAGTGTACCCATTTTTAATATAACTGGACATTTTAGCAACTCAAATTTGTCATTTCAAGACAGGAGAAATTCTGGGTTCAGAAAGAAAGCTAGAATCAATTTGCAGAGCATAGTTTTGAAGAATCATGACAGGAAACACTGATACCCCCTTACTGAAGATAACTTCAGAAATAAAAAAAGTTTGATTGAAAGCTAGTATTGGGGCCAATTTTTGTTGGCTCATGTCTTATTGAAAAATGCACCCTAATAGTAATACTAAGAGCTTCCCCAGCCTGTTTCATTCCTGATCTGACAATTACATGAGCCATTCTACCTGTCTGACCAGCAGTACAGAAGCCTGAGAGCTGTCTGAGTTCAAAGTCTAAGCTATAGTGTCATTTCCACATGAATAGCAGATGTGCTAGATATAATTTAGTGAAAGCCTCATTTTAATCAAGGAATTAAGAAATAGGGAACCTTTCAGCTCTAATTTGAGTTCTGGCCATTACTATTGGCTTAGGAGGGGCTTCACTAGAGAGTCTATCACAAGAACCACCACCACCAAGAAGTGGTCCCGATACATCTCAAAGAAGATGACTGAAGGCAGCTCTTCTCACCTCCTGAAGGGGGGGGGGGAAGGGGGAGAAGCGGGGAGAGTCTTCGGTGTACCCATAGGCCCAGTGGCATACCACTTAAATTGGTATGACTGTTTTGCCAATTAGCCTCCACCCATGTTACTTGCATAGGGAGGAAAATAAAGGTTCCAGTATTGTCTACCAGATCGCAATACCAGCAATAAGTTGTGGCACTGTCTGCCATCAACATCTCCCTGAATGGAAATCTCAACACCTCTGAGTAATGCAAGACAGAATGACTATGGACAAAAAAAAGCATAAGCACATGTCACACATTGTAAAGTTATTTATGAAGACCAAAGAATCTGACCTACAGCAGACTGTGTATCCTAAGGAAACAGGCGGCACAAAACCTGATTACAGTCAGCCTCTAACATATCCAGAAGAACCAAAACCTTCAAGTAGTCAAGAGTCTCTTCAAAAGGCAATTGCTTCCATTTGAGTCTTCATAGTTCTCTTCAGGCTAGCAACATCTAGTCTTTTCTCCGCTCAAAGACTTTGCTTATGTACCAACAGCTGCCACATTCAAGGCAATGCAATGGTCAAAAACACTGGAACACCCATCTCAGAGTTACAGGCCAAAACTGCAAGGCAAGTAATACATTAGAATGATGTCCAGACAGGAAACACATGAAATCAGCCACACCTTCATAGATCTTAGGATTGAGACATGTCATCAACAAGAGCACTGGGACTTCTCCGCACTTGGACTAACAATCACTGGCCTGGAGTCCATATAGATGCTGTTTGGAGGATACTCTCCATGAAACTGCAAGGTGTTGCGGGCTATCAACTCCTTTGCCATCAATGTAAACACCTCTTCTACATTCTGGGCCTCTTTGGCTGAAGTCTCCAACACAGCCAGTAGCCCATGCTTCTCTGCCAGTGTACAGGCATCTTCAAAAAGGACTTGGCGGTTCTCTGCTACATCTGATTTGTTCCCTTTAAATTAAAAAACAAACCATGCAATGAAATCTGTTGGTTTCCCTTTTTTAATTAAAAAAGGCAGTGTGCACCAAGGAGTAAAGTAATGCCAAACAAGATTTCTAGTGAGCCGAACAGTAACACCAAGAAAAAGTTTCATACATGGAAGCAACAGCAACTTTTTGCTGTCAGAAATTGTAGTTGTTGGTCCTCATCCACAGCAAAGGGATTGAGTTGGCATAGTGAGGAACCTGGTCACTTTTGCCTGTTATCAGCACTGTGCTGAGAGCAGCACTACAGAACACCAATCCAACTTCGCCCTAGAGCTTGGCAAGGCTGGGCTCCCAAGCTCAATAGCTGTGAGTTCTGAAGCCCTGCTAACACCCACTTCAAAATACTATACTCGTGTTTATGGAGAATTAGTTAAGTCCATCTTAGTACTCTTCTGAAGTGACATGTAAACAAAATTCTGATGTGTATGGTGCTGTAGATCATGCTGTGATCAAGGGAATAGGCAACACTTGAACTCCATAGCCCTTAGTCTGTCCATTTCTTGCCAGAAATGGAAACAATTCTATCATGCTCAACAAACAAGTGAAGAAAGCCCTAAAGAGGGCAAAATAAACCTCTTAGAAAAAACATCCAGTATAGATTCATTGTCTTGGGATAAAACACTGCCTCCATAGTTCAAAAGCTTAGCTTTTACTTGCTACTCAACTTTTCAAGCCATTCCCATTTATTTAGTTATATACTAATTCATTCTGGGAGGAGAAGAGAAGAATAACTCCACTTCCCACCGACCACTCTCCTACACTAAATTCACTCATCTTTCCTTCTCTACAGGGAAGAAAAGGGAAAGACATAAGCAGAAGCCTTCCTGCAGTGGAAGAGGGTCCCCTTTTGCTGGCCTGTTTTCACTTAGGATCAGTCCCCCCTGGGCAGTACATGCAAGTGCACATCAGCAAGGCATATAAGGAATGGACACGGGAAAGAACAGACCGAACACGAGAGGGGTTTGAGATAATGGGCAAAAAATGCACCTGACAGCTTGTTATGCTCATACGTATTTGGCCCACTGGTTTCAATTCGTCACATCTCAAAGTGAACCCACATCCATTAGCCTCAAGAGAGTTGCCCCAGATAGACAAGCAGTAAGCTTGTTCTATTACAGTGAGGCTAAAACCAGAAATAGGATAGGACACTTGGTACTGTGAGGACAATCACCTAATTCCCATAGCCTCATTGGTTCTGCTGTAGAGATAGCGATGGGACATTTTCTTAAAATAGCTCAAGTTACTACATTCACTGTGTCTCTGTATTTTGAAGCATTCATGTAACTAGTGCCTGTGGGTGTGGGGAAGAAGGGGGAGTATGAAGATGGGGGTTTAAGGCTGTGTTTCAAAAAATTCAAATAAAAATATTTATTCCTACCAATTAACATTAGGACCAAGTTAGCAGCTCCATATTTTTCAATTTCATGAATCCAATGAGGAATAGATTCAAATGTGGACCTTCTGGTAAGGTCATAGGCAAGAATGGCACCATGGGCACTGCGATAGTAACTCTGAGTTATCGTCCGGAAGCGCTCCTGGCCTGCTGTGTCCCACACCTGGATCTGTAAGGGCAGGAAAAAAAAAAAAAAAAAAAAAAAAAAGAGAAATTAAGCTGGTGAAGTCTAATGAATGCAGTATAACTCTGACAAGTGGAAATTTATGATATTCCATACTACTAGGCAATGTTCCCTCTTTTTTCCCCAATGCATGTGCAGAATAAGTTTTGTTATGTGCACTGAGGCATGTGTGGATGTGCACCACTAGTAGAGACATGCTGCTGGCTGTGGGTGCTCTGTTCATCAGCTGGGCAGCATTTGAATCTCTCCTGGGTAGATGCCCAAGCACTCAGCTTACAGAGGGAAACCCTGCTACTAGGTAGAATTTACAATCAGGTTATGGCTACATTATCGAACTTACAGGGGTGCAGCTCCACCAACACAGCTGCACTGTTTAAGTGCTCTAGTGCAGATGTTCTAGGCTAGCAGTTCTCAAACTGCAGATCGTGACCCACTTTGAAGGAGTTGCCAGGGTTGGCTTAGACTTGCTGGGACCTGGGGCTGAAGCATGAGCCCCATTGCCCAAGGCTGAAATCAAAGCCCAAGAACTTCAGGCCTGGGTGGCAGAGATCAGATTATAAGCCCCTACCTACAGTTTAAGTCTTTGGGCTTCACCTTCTGCCCTCTCCCCAGGGAAGTGTGCTTAGGAAAGCTTAAGCCTCAGTCCCCCCCATAACAATCATGAAGTAATTTTTGTCACCAGAAGAGGGTCACATTGCAATCAAGTTTGAGACACTCTGTTCCAGGCCCATGGCAGAGAGCTTTCCCATTGAATTACTTCACCAACAAATCAGCAGTAGCTTGGTTGGCAGGAGATGCTGCTCCACCCACAAAGCACTACATACCAGCACTCAGGTCTGTGCAACATGCACCACTCAGTGGGTGGCTTATTTCCATCCTGAGCAATATACATTTTGCTGACTTACATGGTAGTGTAGACAAAGGCTATGGCTACAAGTGCTTTAGCAAACCTCCTGGCAATATTGTTTGCTTTTGCCTCTGTAGATCTGAAACTATGTTAAAACAATATGCAGTATGTTATAACAATTCAGGTTGGTCTATGCAGACAGAACCAAACCATGCTATGATGTCTCAGACATTGCTGGGAGGAAGCTCAAAGTACTTGCTAAGTTTTTCCTATAGTGCCCAACACCACAGTATCCCAGTTTCCCAACTTTCCTCAGGGTTGCCTGCACTGCCATTTGAGGAACTGCAGCTTTTGGAGAGAGGAAGGGCCGGAGTTCATGGCTCCTTAGATAGATCACTGGATTTCGCTTCTGGAGTGCTATCCTCTTCACCACACAAGTTAGGGAGGAGGCCCTAAACCCAAACCAGTCTTCAAACAGCTCATCCACTCCCCTCACAGGTTCATCCTCAGAATTAATTTTAATATATTCAAACAAGTCAAAACACCCCACCCCTCCCCAAATCACGCAGGCAGAGAGCACCGAGGTTTTACCCTGCTGTTCCTTTGGCACTGGCACACCTCACAATGTTACACTTATACCCATCGGAACAAGTTCCTCTCTGCTCTTCAGCAGCATTACTAGGAATGATCCAGCCCATTTTACTGAGCAACTGCGCAGAAGGCAAGGGGCAGCTGGGAAGAGGCCCGATGTCTAGGCAGCGTTTGAAGAAAGAGACGAGGGCCTGGTTCAGAGGGCACGAGCGGTATCCGCGCTGTAGCCCTCTAGAGGGCGTCTCATCACAAGGCGGGTTAAGGAGCAACATGGGTTCAGCTCCGCCCGGGGCCCGCGGAACAGCAGGTGGGTTTGTTGCAAGGCCGCTTGCAATGCACCGAAGCGCCTGTCCCTACTGCGACTGCTGGCTGCAGCCTCGCTCAGCGGCTCGTTGCTACTCATTTCTTCCACCTCCCCCACCCCTGTGCAAAGCAGCTACGTTGTGCACATATGCCCTGCACGGGAGAGGGAGAACTCGGCTCCTCCGTCAGGGGCTGATCAGGAATGAGGTTTAGCCCTGAACTGTCCCCTGCCCTGGGTCACCCCTCCCCCCACGACCTCTGCGACAGCCACTAACCTTCACCTTCTTGCCATCGATCTCCAGCGAGCGCACGGTGAAGTCCACCCCGATGGTGTTCTGCTGCTTCTCGTGGTACTGCCCCGCCTTGAAGCGATGCACCACGCAGGTCTTCCCTACGTTGGAATCGCCGATCAAAATGATCTTGAACAAGTAGTCGAAGGCTTCCTCCGAGCCGGAGCTGGAGAAGGACATCATCCTTCCCCGGGCTCAGCCTCTCCCCCTGGCAGAGAGCGCAGAGACAGCATTCAAAGCCCTGAGAGCCCCAGAGCAATGGCCAGGTGGCGCGAGAACACAACCCGCACAGCTCCTGGGCAGCGGGCACATCCATACCCAAACGGCAGGGAAGGACACGGCTCTCTCCCAGAGCAAGGAGCATCCTGGCAGATGAACAGCCTTTCCTTCCAGCCCAAGGAGTCTGCCTCATTTTTGGAGAGAGTCACTTTTTGGGAGAGTTAAGAGCCTTTGGGGTCATTAATTTAAAAAAAAAACAAACCCACACTCGACTAGCTTCCCTTCCCACTTTCCTCCTGGTGTTGTGCAGTGGCTTAATCAAAGAAAAATACCCACACTATTTCCGGAAAGCGCAGCTTCAGCTTCAAATCCGAGCGTATTGAAGCCACGTGTCTCCCCTGCACTCTTTCCCCCTCCTAAAAGGAGTCCATTTTAGCGGGTTTTCTGCTTTCTTCTTTCACAACTTCTCCTGCAGGGGGGGTCGCTCCCCGCTCCGCCTACTTCAAGGCGGGCGAGCGAGCATTAGTGAGACACTGAGCCTCAGGCAGCCACAAGCAACCAAGCCAAGTTCTACGCCCCTTCCCCCGGCTAAGTTTACTCACCTGTTACTCACCCCTTTCTTCTACCTGTATGAACAGGTATAGCACTCTTTGTACCCTAGCCCGCCCCTTCTAGCCTCTTCCCCCCTGGCTGCTGGGAAATGTAGTTCACAGGTAGAGCTGCTCAAAGCAACTTCTTCTAGCCGCCCCTAAGAACTGTGCTAGGTACCACAGAACAGTACCAGCTAGCAAGCCAATGTGCGAACAGGTCCTTGCCAAGTCTCCCCCCGCCCCGAATGTTACTTTCTGGATTACAGGAAGACTCATGAGACTTGAGCTCAACAACCACCCACAACGCAGCTGGTAGAGTGGGTGGGTCAGTCCCTCCCTCTATTGATGCGCTATCTCCCTGCTAGGTGTAGCATCAGAGTCTCCTTAAATAGCCGGAGTGTCTGTGCGTGGCATGTGGGAGGGCTCAATGAAATGATTAACTTGGGGGTGGGGGGATCTCCCCGCCAGGATGGGCTACTTATTGCGAGAGGGGCGGGGAAAGGGAGCTGAGCGGCAGAAGGGTCGATGGTAGCGTAGGACGGGATTCTCCCTGCTCAATGGGGACGGGCTAACCGAGGCGCTCCGGCTCACACGTTGGGAATTTGCTGGTTGTTTCTGCTGTGGCTTGTGCTCTGCCCCCACCGCAACCGCCCACCACGTGGGACCGGGCTTGGGGCGCTGCACCGCTGATGTGTGGGCGGCGCTGCAGGGGCCACAGTACGACTCCCCGGGGGGCGGGGGGGGAGGTTCTGCTGGGCTCCCCTTTAAAAAGTGCCCCCGGATGTTTTGCCCGTCACCGCTTAGCCCTCCCAGGCTAAAGGGGCCCTATCAGCCAGAATGGGCAGGGGTGCTGTGGCGACTCTCTGTTTGCCGGAGGCTGGGACTAGGTGACAAGGGCGGGCTGGATCCCTCAGTGGTGGCCTGTTCACTCCCTCTGGGGCACCTGCCATTGGCCACTGTCGGCAGAGAGGCTAGCGGGCTACGTGGACCTTTGCTCTGACCCAGTATGGCCCTTCTTATGTGCTGGGGTT
Organism: Pelochelys cantorii; assembly: GCA_032595735.1. Classification (NCBI taxonomy): domain Eukaryota; kingdom Metazoa; phylum Chordata; order Testudines; family Trionychidae; genus Pelochelys; species Pelochelys cantorii. The sequence goes on from CM064326.1 coordinate 245,506,664, forward strand.
TTAGGGTCTCTCCCGTGTCCCCGGGGAGCCCCAAACACCTGCCCTCCCCCTTCCCCAGGGTGCGCGGCTCTGGCGAAGGCTGGACAGTAGCACAGTCCCGCCCGCCTGGCACTGGGAAGGGAAGGGGGCAGCCAGTGGGGGGGGGGGGGGGAGGAGCTCAGGCGGGCGGAGAAGCGATCGGAGCGGGGCGAGGAGGGGAAGGACTGCAACTCCCAGCAGGCACCAGGAGCGGGCGGCCTCTCGTCCCCCTCCCCCTCCCTACTTTCCCGCCGGAAGAGAGGGGGGGGGTCACGTGCCTTCCGCTGGCTGGCCGGGAGATGCTGGCAGGTGAGCGGTGTTGACGTGGAGGGAGTCGGTGGGCGGCTTCTGGGCGCCTGGAAGCGGGAGGTGAGCGCCGGGCCGCGTGCCGGGGGGGGTGGGGTGGGGAGGGGAGGGAGGGGACGGACGAGGCTCTCTTCCTCCCCCCCCCCAGTAGAGGGGGCGATCTGCCTGCAGATGCCGTGGGGACCTTCCGCTCCCCCCCCCCCTCCTCCAAGGCTGCGCCTCGCTCTGAGAGCGGGCTGCTTGGCCCAGGCGGGGGAGTTGCCCACTCGCCTGCTATGTCTGTGCCAGCTGGGCGGCATTCGCTCTTCTGCCCCCCAGAGCCTTGGCCTCTGCCGTCCGTCTTCTCTGCAGACAGACGGCCCCTGGCCCCGCTGTTTTTTGTTACTGTCATGTGGGCTCCCACTTATTTGGAGGGGGGGGGGGAGGCAGTGTCCGTATGGCTCAGGAGTTGTCCCTGTTTTCAGTTCTCCAAGTTTGGAGAGGGGTCCTTTATCAGCAGCAAAACTTGCCTGTGCTCGGTGCTTCAGGAGTGCCTTCCATCTGAGATCTTCTGTGATCTGTAACGTTTCATGAGGCGTTCCTAACTTTTTTTTTAAAAAGCAAATAATCCAGTTCCTAATGCATGTGTGCAGATCCTTTGTACGTAGAAATGCGGGCCCTCTGCTGCAGGTGTGAAACCAGGGACAATGCAGTCTCCTTTGGAACAAAGGGGCTGATGACCTCTGACTGTTCTGGAAGCAGACTGCTTTAACAGCAGTACGCTAAATGGTTATAATGTATTGGAAAAGTTAATGAAATAGCAAGTAACAATGAGATGTAAATACTGGTACTCCAAATCAAATCACTTTTTACTAATAATCTGCACTAGTTCCTTAGCACTGGTCCTTTCAATGAAAATTTTATTCTAGTAAACTCAGTTGTAAGAATAGTGAAAAACATTGACTATTCAAAGAAAGGGTTCAAAAATGTAAGTGAAAATTCGCTTACTCTTTGTGGCATTTTTTCATCTCTACTTAGGAATCACTGCAGATATGTGAAGAAATCTCTTGCAATAGCAATCGAAGCAATTAAAAATGTGGGTGTTTTAAAATAGAAAATATTTTGGCTTTAGAGCTGACCTGCAAATGGCTTTGGAGAGATCTGCTCTTGTACCTCTATTTTGTTTTTTATGATGGAGAGAGAGTCTGATGTCAAGAATATTAATTTGGGTGTATGCTAGCTGCTTTGGATGATCACTGGCTGGTATCAGGGATGTTTGTGAGCTTTTAACACTTTAATTGAAGAGGGTATTGAGGCTTTAAAAAAGGCTTGCTCAGAATGTTTGTTGTTTACACCCATCTTATCAGTTTATTTACACTATTTAACTTCAACAATCCTAACAAAAATACCTTCCCCTCTTAAAGGCTTAACTTTCATTCAGTGGGTTCCTGCCACCTCACTAGTTCTCTAGTTGCCATCTTCCAGCCTAGACAGGACATTAATTCCTAATGTGTAAAAGTCAAGAAAAAAATATTTAAAAAGTGCAGGTCTTCTGTTATACATAATAAATTATGTTTCCCTCACCATTTCTCTGCAGGTCACCTTCAAGAAAGATAGTTGGAGTTGAAAAGCTCCAGGAAAGAGCACCTTAGATACAGTAGAGATATGTGAACTATAAATACCTTAGAGGCCATAGGGTCAAAACTGTAGCTAGTCATTGAAAAGGGCTGGGCAACTCTCACCAGTAAAATTTGCAGTGGTGTACACTAAAGCAGTGTCAAGTAATGGTCATGTTTCAGAGCATAGCCGGAGTAGTCAGTAGAGGGACTGAGAGCTAAATCTGGACAGCCAGATGTTTTTGAATAAACTGTGAAATCTTATTTACCTGTTGGTTTTTATTTTCTCTGGAGTCTGGGCCTTGACTATACGTTGACCAAGAAATTTGGACCGGGAGAAAAAAAAATTGATGACTTCTGTAAGCTACTCACCTCAAGAAGGATGTTTATCCCCTTCAGTACCATTGGCACATGCATTGTGAGGAGGTTAGCTTTCCTCTACAGCAGTGTTTCTCAAAGTGTTCCATAGGCCTGCTTTGGGAAAGTCGCTAGCAGGCCTGTGCCACTTTGTTTACCTAAAGCAGGTGTGGGGAATCTCAGGCCCAGGGGCTGGATGTGGCTCCTGGCTTGCCTGGAGCTGGCCCCTGAGGCTTAACCCCCCCCCCCCACCACCATTGGGAAGCCTGCGCTGGCTCTCCAGTCCCACTGCGGGGATGGAGCACACAAAATCTACTAGGCTGGGCCCCCAGGGCTCTGGTCTCAGTGAGGGGCCATGGCAGTGAGGGGGATTTTGTTCTTTTCTCACGTGTGTGCGGTCCTGACTGATTTTTCTGTGGGTCAGTGGACACTGACCCCAAAAAGGCTCCCCACCCTGTGGCTATGGAACCTCGCGGCTCACGTTAGCTCTGGTTCACCGTTTCCAGTCAAGGGGGGGCTGCCTGCAAGCGGCTTTCCCAAAGCAAGGCAGCGGAGCACTTTGAGAAACACTCATAGACTTTAAGGTCAGAAGGGACCATTATGATCATCTAGTCTGACCCCCTGTACTATGCAGGCCACAGAATCTCACCCACCCCCTCCTAGAATAATCCTCTCACCTATATCTCAGATATTGAAGCCTTCAAAAACTTTGAAGACCCCAAGATGCAGAGAATCCTCCAGCTGTGATCTGTACCTCATGCTATAGAGGAAGGCAAAAAACCTCCAGGGCCTCTGCCAATCTACCCTGGAGGAAAATTCCTTCCTGACCTCAAATATGGCGATCAGCTAAACCCTGAGCATGTGGGCAAGACTCACCAGCCAGACACCCAGAAAGTTCTCTATAGTAACTCCTATCATCCCTCTATTGACCTATTTGCCACTGATAATGAATGGTCAATTAGTTAACAAGATCATATTATCTCATCAAACCATCCCCTTCATAAACCCATCTAGTTTAATCTTGAAGCCAGATAGATCTTTTGTCCCCACTACTTCCCTTGGAAGGCCGTTCCAGAACCTCACTCCTCTAATGGTTAGAAACCTTCGTCTAATCTCAAGTCTAAACTTCCTACTAGCCAGCTTATATCCATTTGTTCTTGTGTCCACACTGGTATTAAGCTTAAATAATTCCTCTCCCTCCCTGGTATTTATCCCTCTAATATATTTAAAGAGTGCAATCATGTCCCCCCTCAGCCTTCTTTTGGTTAAGGTAAACAAGCCAAGCTCCTTGAGTCTCCTTTCATAAGACAGGTTTTCCATTCCTTGGATCATCCTAGTAGCCCTTCTTTGTACCTGTTCCAGTTTGAATTCATCCTTCTTAAACATGGGAGACCAGAACTGCACACAGTATTCCAAATGGGGTCTCACCAATGCCTTGTATAATGGCACTAACACCTCCTTATCCCTACTGGAAATAGCTCGCCTAATACAGCCCAAGACCGTATTAGCCTTTTTCACGGCCATGTCACAATGGCGGCTCATAGTCATCCTATAATCAACCAGGACTCCCAGGTCCTTCTCCTCCTCCGTTACTTCCAACTGATGTGTCCCCAGCTTATAACTAAAATTCTTGTTATTAATCCCTAAATGCATAACCTTACACTTCTCACTATTAAATTTCATCCTATTACTATCACTCCAATTTACAAGGTCTTCCAGTTCTTCCTGTATGATATCCTGATCCCTTTCTGAATTGGCAATACCTCCCAACTTTGTGTCATACGCAGATTTTATCAGGACACTTCCACTTTTGGTGCCAAGGTCAGCGATAAAAAGATTAAATAAAATTGGCCCCAAAACTGATCCCTGAGGAACTCCGCTAGTAACCTTCCTCCAACCTGACAGTTCACCTTTCAGTATGACCCGCTGTAGTCTCCCCTTTAACCAGTTGCTTATCCACCTCTCAACTTTCATATTAATCCCTATCTTTTCCAATTTAACCAATAATTCCTCATGTGGTACTGTATCAAATGCCTTACTGAAATGGAGGTAGATGAGATCCACTGCATTTCCTTTATCTAAAAAATCTGTTACTTTCTCAAAAAAGGAGATCAAGTTAGTTTGGCACGATCTACCTTTTGTAAAACCATGTTGTAATTTGTCCCAATTGCCATTAGCCTCAATGTCTCTAACTACTTTCTCCTTCAAAATTTTTTCCAAGATCTTGCATACTACAGATGTCAAACTAACAGGCCTATAGTTACCTGGGTCGCTTTTTTTCCCTTTCTTAAAAATAGGAACTATATTAGCAATTCTCCAGTCAAATGGTACAACCCCTGAGTTTAGAGATTTATTAAAAATTTTTGCTAATGGACTTGCAATTTCATGTGCCAGTTCCTTTAACATTCTTGGATGAAGATTATCTGGGCCCCCCGATTTACTCCCATTAAGCTGTTCAAATTTGGCTTTTACCTCGGATATGGTAATATCAACCTCCATATCCTTAGTCCCATTTGTTATGTTGCCGTTATCCCTAAGCAATTCATTAGCCTCATTAAAGACTGAAGCAAAGTATTTGTTTAGATATTGGGCCATTCCTAGATTATCCTTAACCTCCACTCCATCCTTAGTAATTAGCGGTCCTACTTCTTTTTTTGTTTTTTTCCTATTTATATGGCTATAAAACCTTTTGCTATTGGTTTTAATTCCCTTTGCAAGGTCCAACTCTACCTGACTTTTAGCCTGTCTCACTTTGTCCCTACATGCTCTAACCTCAATAAGGTAGCTTTCTTTACTGATTCCTCCCATTTTCCACTCCTTATATGCTTTCTGCTTTTTCTTAATCACTTCTCTGAGATGCTTGCTCATCCAGCTTGGTCTAATACACCTACCTATAATTTTTTTCCCTTTTCTTGGGATACAGGCTTCTGACAGCTTCTGCAACTTTAACTTAAAATAATTCCAGGCCTCCTCCACCTCAAGATCCATAATTTCTTTAATCCAATCAACTTCCCTAACAAATTTCCTTAATTTATTAAAGTTAGCCCTTTTGAAATCAAAAACCCTCGTCTCAGATTTATTTTTGTTTATCCTTCCATTTAATTTGAACTGAATTAGCTCTTGATCACTCGAGCCAAGGTTGTCCCCTACAACCATTTCATCTATGAAGTCCTCGCTACTCACCAAAACCAAATCTAAAATAGCATCCCCCCTTGTTGATTCAGCAACTACCTGATGAAGGAATTCATCAACTATCACATCTAGGAAAATCTGAGCCCTATTGTTATTACTAGCACTTATTCTCCAGTCTATATCTGGAAAGTTGAAATCTCCCATGATTACGCAGTTTCCATGAGTATTTACTTCATTAATAACATTAAAGAGGTCTCTATCCATATCCAAATTGGACCCTCGTGGTCTATAACATACCCCAAGCACTATCCCAGGGGAGGATCTGATAGTTTTCTTTCCCAATGTGATTTTTGCCCAAACAGACTCTGTATTCTCCTTTCCATCACTTTTTATTTCTTTACAGTCTACCTCATCTTTGATATACAATGCAACTCCACCACCTGTACCCTTATTTCTGTCTTTCCTAAACAGCACATACCCTTCAATACCTGTACTCCAGTACGGCCTAGTATTCCACCATGTTTCTGTTATTCCTATAATATCTGGTTTCACTTCCTGGACCAATAGCTCTAGTTCCTCCATTTTGTTACCTAGGCTCCTCGCATTGGTGTACAAACATCTTAATTTTTGCTGTTTGGCCTCACTCACATTCTTTACCCAATTTGGCACGGACGTTGTACCTCCAATATGACCTATTAGACTAGTATCCACCCTACCCTTCCTCATGTACATTCTCCTGCCCCCAGCTATATCCTTTCTTACTTCGTTTCCCTCCCTCTCGGTGTTAAAATCCGGCGTAGAGATTACCTGGACATCTCCCAACCGTCTCCCCCAAATTCCTAGTTTAAAGCTCTCTTAATCAGTTGAGCCAGCCTCCATCCTAGAAGTCTATTTCCCTCCCTACTTAGGTGAAGTCCATCCCGAGAGAACAGTCCTCTATCCATAAATGCCTCCCAGTGACCATACATCCCAAAGCCCTCCTTATAGCACCACTGCCTAAGCCATCTATTGATCATCATAATCCTGTCACATCTTAGTTGCCCTTCTCTAGGAACAGGCAGAATCCCACTAAAGATCACCTGAGCCTCAATTTCCTTGAGCGTCCTCCCCAGCCTAGCATAGTCTTCCTTAATTCGTTCCAGCGAGAATCTAGCCGTATCATTTGTTCCTACATGAAGGATGATCAATGGATTCCTTCCTGCTCCCTTAATAATCCTGTTCAACCTCAGTTCCACATCCCGTATCTTAGCACCTGGCAGACAGCACACCCTTCTATTCTCTGGATCAGCTCTGGTTACAGGCCTGTCTATTCTTCTCAATAAGGAGTCCCCAATCACGTAGACCTGCCTCTTCCTAGTGACAGTGCGATTCTCTGGTCTATCTCTTGCTTCCTCTGGCTGCAAGTCCTTGCCATTCCTGTTTTCCCTTGTAATCCTCTTTAACCCATCCTGTATCCTCCTAGTGCTCATTATTGGTGTTGTCTCCCTTAACTCTTCCCCTTTATCTATGGGACTAGCCACTCTTCTCTTCTTCCTTACCCTTCCATCTTCATTATCTACCTGCTGTACCCCTTCTGTACCCCTTCTTCATTCTCCAGCTCCACATACCTGTTCTTAAGCTCTATTTTTCCTTCACTGACCCATCTTTTCCTCTGCCTGGTTCTCTTAGTCACATGCTTCCACTGTCCATTTTCTTCACCCAGCAGTTCCCCCTCTGAGGCCCTTGATCCTACTTCCATCTGCATATCTAAGCTTTCCCCTTCAGCCACGTCATGCCTTTGCTCCATCATCTGCTCAAACCCCCTTCTAAACTCGACCAGAGTTTCCACCTGCATCTCCAGTCCTCTAAAGAGCTGAGTATTTTCCATTCCTTGGTAGTAGTGGGGATGTGTGTTGATGGTAGGGATGTAAAATCCTGGTTAATTGGTTAACTGATTAAAGGGGAGGGAAGGTGGTTGGACTGCTCCAGTGTCCAGGTTGGAGCAGCCCCTGCCTGTGGGGTGCCCAGGCCCAATGCCAGAGCAGAGCAGCCCCTGTCCAAGGTATGGATGTAAGCGACTATTTGACTATCCAATAATCATATGCTTATCAGGTAATCAAGTAGTGACTCGACTAGTTGCTCCCCCTACCCACTGCTTCTGTCAGAGAGAGGCAGCAAGGAGGGGGAGCAGGGCCTGGTGCTGGGGGGAGCCAGCTTAAAAGCCGGTTCCCCATAGCACTGTCTCTGCAGAGGGGCAGGGAGACAGAGGTGCAGTGGGGAAATGGTGCGAGTGGGGACTGAAGTAGTCCCCGCTTTTGCTGTCCCAACTGCTTTTCCTCTTCCATTGAAATGTACAAGAGCCATGGGCCGCTCTTGTACATTTCAAAGGGAGAGGTGCAGCAGGATAGCGAGTGCCCCCCTTATCAACTACTCGATCCCTAGTCCGAGGTAGGTCCCTCCTCAGGGCTGGAGCAGCCTGCTCCCCATGGCAGGTGGGGAGCTGTGCCAGACCCCACCTGTTCACCTTAACCAGATAAACATTCACAGCCTTAATTGAAGAAGAAAGATGGCAGAATATCTAATTTGATGCAGTAATCATTTGATTCTGGATAGCAAATCATATGCTCCTATAATTGTGGGAGGTAGCAGGGTCCAGTGGATAGTAGGGATATAATAGTGCAGTTGATTAACTAATTAACCGATAAGCAAAAGCTTATCAGTTCATGCTACAGACTACACGCATTCTCCCCCTTCCCCCACCAGTACATTTTTTTAGTAAGCTGGCCAGCAGCCTGGCTCAGTCCCTGCTTGCGCTGGGTCCAGGACCTATCCCTGCTGTGGCTCTGCAATTCAAGTGCATTAGGAGCTGGGCAGGTGAGCAGCCTGGCTTAGTTCCAGCTTGTTCCAGGTCTGGGACCTCAGCCCCCCACCCCACTTCCCAGACAGCAGCTGCTGCCACCTCACACTGCTGCCTCTGTATCTGAGGCAGCAGCGATGGGCAACAGGTAACCAGTCCGTGGGGGGAGCTGCTTTTTAAACTGGCTCCCTTCGTGGACCAGCTCCCACCTGGCACCCCATGTGGCTGCCTCTGATAGAGAGGGAGCAGCACAGAGTGGCAGGGAGCTCCTCAGGAGTGGAGCCAGAGCACATTGGCTGCCAGCCCCACCCCTGAGGACTATAGAATAGTCGAGTAACCAACAAGAATTCACAAGGTTAATCAACTATTCAGTTAACCAGTATTTAATATCCCTAGTGGATAGGGTGCTGAACTGGGACTCTGGAGACCTGGGTTGTATTCTTGGCTCTACCACTGACCTTCCCCTCACCCCACACATGCCCGTTTAGGAGACTGTGGGCAAATCAGTTCCTCTCTGAGCCTGTATTTCCCTATCTGTAAAATGGAAATAATGATACTGACCTCCCTTTGTGCTTTGAGATCAACTACAATGTGATATATTCCCACTGTACTGGGAAGCAGGAGATCTGTGTTCTTTATAGGGATGTAAAATCCTGTGTAAATTGTTAACCAGTTAAACTCTAGGGTTAACTTCCCACCACATCACAGGCAGAGCACACTGGAGCAGCCCTCCCGCCTGTGGCACAGTGGGCCTGGCTGGGCTAGAGCAACCCTCCAGATGCTGGTTAACCGATTATCCCAGTAAGCATGCCAGTAAGGCAATGCTTACTGGTTAATCAGTTGAACCTTTACATCCTAGTTCTTTGCCCATGAATAAAATGAGGATAATACTACTTGACTGTCATAGAAGCGTTGAGTCCTAACTCATCAGTGTTTGAAGAACACTTTGAGATCCTTGAGGGCGGGGACCTTAACAGAGAAAGTCCTCCGAGGGGGAGCCCTGTTAGGTTGTAACTCCAAACCAAAAACAATTAGTAGTCCTGTGGCACCTTAGACTAGCAAAACTATGTATACTGAGCTTTTGTGGGCAAAACCCACTTCTTCAGATTAGCTTAAGTGAAGGGAAAAAAAGGGCAGTTATAGTGTAAGTGCTGTCATAACTAAGGCTGGCCAGAAAACAAGATTTGTTTCATGGAAAACTTTGAGGTTTCAATGTTTGGCTTTGTTCCAATATAGATTAACAACCTACTGAATTATTTTGTGGGAAAAAAACACAAGACCAAGACTTGCCCAATAATCTGGTCTGAACCAGTCTCTTATGTCCTAGGTGAGTGCTCTCACCGCCAGGCTAATGGCTGTTCTGAGGCACAGGTACACACTCTGTTTCCTTCCTTCTTGCCAACCAGCCCTAACTGTAACCTTCTGCTAGGATTTGCTATAAAAAATGGTTGTCCCTGTATATTTCTCTTCCAAATACTTGGGGCTGAGCTGGAAGCTGGATAGGTGCTTTGCTTATAGAACACTAGGCCACTCGATCATCAGCAATTAGTGGCCTCAACATATTTAGTGCCAGGCGTATGTGCCTTACGAGACCTTAGATGTAAGATTTTCCTTTTTTAATGGAATCTTTTAAAAAATGCTAGAAGGAAAAGGAACCTGCGGCGTAACCATGAGGCAGAGGGGTTTCCATAAACACTTTGCTTTTCTTCCCTAGGGCTCAGTTGAGAAGTGGTGCAGCTGCCAGTACCCCCAGAAAAGGCAGAGGGAAACTGGATGGTGAGTGTTAGTGCTCCCAGTTGGATTGTGTGGCTGAAAATTTGAGGTGCATCCATTTTATTATAGTCCTGTCAAACATGCAAAGCATAACAAAGGCATCTACACATGTGAAGGAAGACAGAGGAATGCTGTTTCTCCTCTCCAGCCATATTCTCTTTGGTAAACTGTCTTTCAGCCCAATTTTCCGTAACCTAAGTCTCCCTGGAATTCAGAATGTGTGCTGGGTTTCTGTGCTGTTTTGCAACACTCCCATTGAATGGTTTCTAATTTGATTTGGCTAGCTACTGTTGACAAAGTAAGTCTCCCCACCCTGGTGGTGTTTTAAATGTTTGTATAGCATAGTGTACTGACATTTTTTTAGCTTGCATAAAACAGACGGGGAAGGGAGCATTAACTATCTGAAAATTGACTGGTCAAACCAATAGCTACTGATAATAGTCCCAGAGCCCCCTTCTGGCAGACTGAAGGATATGCACTTTGGGGAACAATTCAGCCCTGATGGAAAGGAGGGGATGTAGAGCCTAATAGATGTCAGTTAAAATCAGGGGGATTTTTCTTTGTTTGACTTTGCAGCTGGGAGTATATTCTTACACTAGGAAATAGCATCCTTCACAGTTTCTGTAGACCAAGCACTTTTCTCCTACCAGGGATTCCTTGTATTCTTTCATTTTCAGTCCCTGTGCACTACCTTTCCATCCCCCCTATTTTATTGTCTCCCTGCAATTTCCCCACTTCCAGCAGCTCTGTGTGTGCAGCTGTCACTGTGCCAGGTGCTTTGTGGGACCTTCTTGGTTCATACCAGGTTTCCCCATTGCCCCTATAAGGAGTTGTGTATCTCACTGCAGGGTTTCCACATACTCCCTCTCATAGGGAATGTCTCTACTCTGCAGTGCCCCCTGCTGGCTGAGCAAGGCCCTGCAGACCTTTTCCTCAGTTTCTTCTACTGGGGTTTTCAGAAATAAAGCACTCTCTTTTAGAGGCAATACACAATATATCCCTTTTCCTGGGTTCAGTTTATACAGCTTTTCCCAAAAGCATTTCTTTTGTGTTAGGGGTCTTCTCCCAGTGCTTTCCACCAGGCACTGCCCTCTGTTAATTACCTCAGGCCAGCTTTGATTTTGCAGCAGCTTCTCTTTCCGCAGGTCCTTGTCTCTAAGCAGCTTGTGGTTTAGTGGGTAGAGTGGCTCCTCCTACTGTTGAGTCTGTGCTGAGGACAGAGTCAGGATGTAGGCATTGCAGGCCTTTTCCCCAGAGCTGGTTGTGGTTGTGTGGGAGAGAGCAGAGTTGTCTTGCTCCCTTAAAGGAATAACAGCAGAGGTTTTTTCCAAACACAGACTATTTCCCTGTCCCCACTCCCTGACTGCCTTCTCTCTCCCCAAAAGTGCCTCTGTCATTTTCCTAGACCCTTGTGTACTAAGCCTTAAAGGGCCACACTACAGGATGGGTGGGATGACCCTAAGGCCCTACTGTCCTTAAGGGATCAGACCCCACCCCACACTCATCCAGGGCAGAGACTCTGTGTGTGCCTTCCATTCCTCTCTTTTTTTCCTCCTCAGACCAAGTCTCCCTCCTTGCCAAGGGTGCTCTGTGCCCTATTTCACCTCTCGCCCATTCCCACCTTCTTCCCCATGCCAGGGCTTCTGTGTAGCCCCTAGAGTTCCCAGTTCTTCCCATGGCAGGTGCTCAGTGTGTTTTCCCCTCCCTCCCAATTCCTTTTATCTGCATGACAGCGTTCCTTATTCTCCCCCAAGATAGGTGCTCATTGTGAGCCATCTTTTCCCTCCATTCACTATGCCTTCCATATCAGGTCCCCTGTTCTCCTCCATGACAGGGGTCCTGTGTGAACCCTCATCATTCCCTTTCACACATTTCCATCCTCTTCATTCCAGGGGATCTGTCTGTCCCTATTCCATATTCACATCTCTGCCACCATGACCACAGCAGTGTACATTCACCTCCTCCTTAATTGTTTTTTGTGAGATAAATACAGGTATCAAAACGTTGAACTATGAGAGAAGAGGGGTGGGGTGAGAGAGGCCTTAGAAGATGCCATTAACTAGTTTTTGTTTTTAATCTAAAGTCAGTTGTAGAGATGCTTGAAGCTGTGGCAGGCACTCTGTTTATCCCCCCTAATGGCTTTCTGATTTTTCCCAAAATGATGCCTAGACTTTTCCCAGAAATTTTTGAATTGATCAAATGTGAAGTTCAGAAGTGATTGTGCTATATGCAGATAGGCAAACACAGAACTGCCATTGAGCTGAGCATAAGGTCTTCACCAGCTTGGCTAGTGACAGGTTGGAAGGAACCTCTTGAGTCTAGAAAAACTTAAAAAACAACGGATAGTCTAGCAGCATGTTAAAGACTAACAAAACATATAGATGGTGGTATGAGCTTTTGTGGGCACAACCCACTTCTTTAGATGACTGAAGAAATCTACGTGTTTTGTTAGCCTTTAAGGCTCTGCTAAAGGCTTTTTGTTGTTGTTTTTTAAGTTTTTCCAGTTACAGACTAACTCAGCTACCCCTCTGAAGCTCTTGGGTCTAGTTCATCCCCCTGGTTTTTTAGCAAGCACTGTGCACTCCTACCTTCCTGTTGTCTCTCTGATCTAGCCTTAAATCTCTAAATAAGATGTGATACTCTTGGATATATTCTTAGTGTCAAAATCCTTTCACTGACAGTACCTTGCAACTGCAGAACGCTGGGGGTGGTATGAACATCAATCTATAGATGGAAATGGTGCGGTACAGAGAGGTTAAGTGGCTTGCTCAATGTTGTACATCATGGCAGAGGCCAAAATAAGACTAAAACTTAGGGCACAGGATTGGTAAGGCAGGACGCCCATCTACTAGACCCCACCACTCCATAAGAAAGGCTGCCCCTTTTCCAGTTATGTAATTCTGCTCTTTTGTCTATGATCTCTCGTTGTCGTATTTGCAAAGGAGAAGACATTTTAAATCCTAAATCACACACTTGACTCCAGCAGTTGCTGACAAGAGACAGACTTGAATGCTGAACTTTTGCTTTCAGAAACTTGCTACTGTTATCTGACTGCCATGCAGCAGTGAAGACTCTCTTATGATCCGTTTGCATGGTGCAAAGAGTGTTCATTCACTGTGTGTCTTTCACTCGGAGCTGTGCAAATGTGAATAGGGGATAGATAACAATTCAGAGGTTGGGAAGAGACACCCTCCCCCCTTTGGGGAGTTGGTCAGCTGGTAAACACCCTTGAAAACCCAGACAGATTGGACATCAGAAGTATATGTGAAAGAAATGGGTTTAGAGGAGGACTATGAAGGCGCTTGGTGCATATGAGAGACTGTTCCAGGCATTACTGGTGCCAGGAAAGGAGAAACTGATGAAATGGGAGCAGAGATCTATAGAATATTGAAGGGGAGTTTAGAAGACTTGAACTTAACTGGAGAAAAGTGGCATAGCCTTGTATCTCTTACTGTATTCCAGTTCCTTTGCTGGACCTTGTCTTATACCAGAGCTTTTCTTCAACTTTTTTCCCCTTCTTTTAAGTGAGACGAGAAATGACCTAAACTAACCTTCCAGCCTGTGAGGCCAAGGGCCAGAAGCAGGGTGAGGCCAGAAGGATGGCTGTGCCTGGAATTTTGCGGAGGCAGCCTGCAAACAGGGCTCTTGTGCCCCAATGCACTCACCATCATGTTGCTGTGTTTCTACTTACCTTCTTCAGGTATGTTGGGCCACTCTTGGATTTGCATAACATGCATTCACTTGAGGTTGGGGAGTGGAGTGAGCATTAGGGATGTAAAATCCCCATTAATCCGTTAACCCGGGGTAGGGAACCTAAGGGCTGGGGGCCAGATGCAGCCCTTGGGTTGCCTGGATCTGGCACTTCAGGCTTAGGGCCTCCCCCAGTGTTGGAGAGCCTGCGCTGGCACTCCAGTCCCATCCCATTCTCTCCCTCTCCCCCCCCTCCCCGGGCTGCCTCCCTGCAGCCCCAGCTCCCTGACTGATTTTTCTGTGGGTCAGTGACCCCTGACCCAAAAAAGGTTCCCCACCTTAGGTTAAATTGGTTAACCAGTTAAGCAAGATTCTCCCTTCACCCTGCTGGACTGCTGCTGGTGGCCCCCTGCGTGAGGCGAGAAGGGTCATGGCCGCACCTTGCTCCCAGCCCTCTGTGCGAAGGGTTGCTACTACCAGCCCCCCACACTGGCGGCTGGGGGGAGCTGGCTCCTGACACCCCCTCACTCCCAGGCTGGAGCGGGGGGATGCTCCTCGGTACCAGTTAACTGGTACCTGATAGGCATCACCTGGTTAGTGTGATGCTACCGGATAGCTGGTTGCCCATTCATATCCCTAGTGAACATGTGGAGGAAAAGGAAGGGTGTATAAAGAGAATATCTGGCCCTTGGTTCTATAAAAAGCCAAATAATAATAATGATGTGTGGAGGGAAGCATGGTGTCAGTAATGTTGTGCTGGGGTTTCCTTTCTGTTCAGATCACAAAATGCATGCACCCCAGTGTGAATATTGACATATCCGTGATTTCTCAGCTTGTGGCCCACAGACCCCTGGGGGGTCTGCAGACTACATCTAAGAAGTCCACGAAAAGTACTTGTTACCGTAGACTTGTGGTCTTCAGGGCCAGCTAAGAATGTATTTTTTATTTATGGTGGGAGTTGAAGCACCCCAATGTGCAGCTAGATACTCTGATTGTTGTTAGTGTGGGGAGGAATGTCCCTGTGGTCTGTGGGCCCTCATGGGTTCCACAGACTGCCAAGGACTTCCAAAAAGAGACCATACCTCCATTCAACATTTTTAGGGGTCCACAAATGAGAAGAAATTGAACACCACTGATATAAATAGTACTCGTGATGAAGGACTTCATTGACCTATCCCTCTTGCTGCATGCAGAATTACGCTACAGAAGAGTCGAAGCAAGTGGAGCCTTCCAAAAGCAGGGGAAAATAAACCCTCAATCCCAACACTGAGCACATTGAATAAGATCTCTAACCAGTGGGAAGTGCTTTGCCATTAATGCTGGTAACTTTCTTCTCTTCTCTGCATACTATGCATAGCGAATTCTTCATACAGAGTTCTTGAGGGGAGAGAGTATCTGACCGGTCTGTAGATGAGACCCTGTGGTACTGATTAGCTGGCAAAATGTTTTTGTGTGTGTGTTGATGAGTATATAACATTTCACTCACCCCAAACTCTCCCCCCCCCCCTTTTTTTTTTAAATCTGTCCTTCCAAATTGAGATGCTGATCACATTCCTAGGCCTGGCTTTCCTCCCCACAGTAACAACAATCAGACTATTCAACTGCAAATTAGAATATTTCCACTCCCACCAAAAGTAAAGAATAGGTTCTTAGTTGGCCCCTGAAGCAGATTGTGTGTGGAATTTTGGGTCCTTTTCACATTCTTATGCAGTGAAGATCTGGCAAACCTGTGTGTGTTCACTCTCTGTCTTGCAGTTACTCACTGCTCCATGCTTCCAGAAAGACATTTAGCAATGTCAAGGTCAGCATTTCCAGCCAATGGACTCCTTCCTGTCTAAATGACACAGCCATTGAGCTCCATCCATATGAGGTAAGAACAGTAAGGCTATCAGCTGGTCTGGCAAGTTTTGATACAGACACATGAATGGACCTAGTATGTGAATGGATTAGCTCAGACCCTGGTGTGAAAGAGATTGATTTTTTTTTTTTTTTTTGGCCAGAAATGCCCCTTGCTGCTTGAGTACTTGTAAAGATAGGAGTTTCAAGTGATTTAAGAATAGCTCCCGTGCTACATTTGTTGAACCACTAATGATCAACAGAACCTTTTGTAGTGGGCCACAGAGGGAAACTTTCTGAGAAGTGGGGATTTATGGTGTTGGGATGGGAACTGGATCCTCAGGAATTTGTGTGGTAGTCAGCAGAATGAAAAAGATGGAAACCCCACTGGTTTCCGCTTCTGATGCAGCTGTATGAAATGAGTAGTGGAGCGAGTTTCATCTCAGAAGTGGAGGTGTTAGTAACATCATGATTATAGGTTTTTTTAGTGGTAGTACTTTTGAGTTCCTTCTGTCAGACATAGGAGGAAAGAAAATTATGCTGCAATCCAAACTAGTTATGTGTAAAGACTAAGATGTTCCTAACAGGGTGCATAAAAGTAGGCTGAAATAACCACATTTAAACATTTGATTAAGTAACTGGATTTTCAGAAATGCAAAGCACTCCCAACCTGAGCCACTCAAACAGCATTCAGGTGTGCGTGCGTGCGTGCGGCGCCACAGATCTTATCCAGCAACTCTGACCCCAGCAGCCTTTCAGCAACATGCCAGTTACACTCTGGCTTCTACTAGCCTTGGTTAACACTTGCAGGGTAACCCCAACATACACCTAGTCCCAAAATTTCCCAAAAGTTTGTGTTGTGCACTATCAACCCTCTCCTGAACAGTTTAGAAATTAGAGATCTGTTTAACTACAGAGAGTTTAAGTGAGTACAGGGTATTTAAGTCAGAAGTGATTACAAGAGAAATAAAGATAAAATGCTTCTTAATAGCTAAGACTTAAACTAGACTTGGCTCCCAGGTAAAATCCTTACCACTTGTTCCAAGCAATATGGGTGATCAAATTCTCAAGGAAGGATCTGTCCTCATCCTCCAAAGGGCTGGTTTCTTTGGGCTGGTTTCTTTGTCATCATAGGTGAAAGAACGAGAGAGAAAATTAGAATCCAAAGATTATTACAGTGGTATGAATGTCGGGGTTCATTCAGTCACAACATCCCAGACACATTTCCCGCCCCCCTTTTTTGCAACAGTATTATAACTGTGACTTGCATTTAGTTTGATGCACTATAGCCCCAGATCCTTTTCTGCAATACTCATTGCTAAGCAGTCATTTCCCACTGTGTATTTATGCACTTGATTGTTCATTCCCAAGTGTAGTATTTTGCATTTCTCCTTATGGTATTTCATCCTGTTGATTTCAGACTGTTTCTCCAATTTGTCAAGACTGAGTGTTGTAAGATGTACAAAGTGTACTCCATTAATCCGTATTTAATCACTCCTTAAATGCTCAGCATTAGCAGTCTAGTTAGTAGATGGTCCGATGGATACTACTGACCTCTAGTGGCAGCAATAGTTTTCTTCAGTGGCTTTAACTTCTTTATTGCATCTCTTTTTTAACCATCTGCATTTTTTTGAAAACATAATTAAATAGCAGCCCCATCTGTAGGCTGCTGCCTGGTTGGATAACCTAAGCTGAGTAAGGTTAGATGTGACCAGTATTAGATAGAGACACTCCAAATACAGCCAGGCCTGATCTGAATTTAGGCAATGAGCGAAAGCACAGCTATCCTATATTATTACAACTAGAAGATTTACCTGGCATTGCTTGGGTTCTTATCTAAAATAAGTTTTGTTTGTCTTAATTTAAATCATTATTCTGGGGTGAGGGTGGGGGTGGGGGTGAGGACTTCAGCATGTAGGCTAACCTGGGGAGAGAGGACAACCCCAGTCCTCTCTTATCACCACAGCTTGGGGCAAAGTGAGAAGTGCCTCTCCACTGCTGCTGTAGTGGGCACAGCTGGTGGGAGAGGTGCATGTCCCCTGCTGGGATGCAAACAGACACTCGTGAAATATATAGAGTAGATAGCTATCCCTTTCTCCCCCATTCCCCCTGCTGGCCCAATGGGGTTAGAGCTGTCCTCATCCCCATCTCTGGCTCCCTTGCACCCAGTGGTTCTGTGGTGTAACTGCTCCTCCTCCCAGACCCCTCTCTTTGTTTCTCATAAAATGAATTGAATTCTGGGCACATCCCATTGTCCTGGTACAACCAAACCCTAAACTTGCTTTAAGTTAGGGTAAAAGGAAGCGACATACCAAATTTGGTGGTCCTAACTCTTACCATTTAGGAGGAACTCTTGAACAAATGGACTCACGGATGGACAGACAGGAGCACATTTGTAAAATATATCGTAAGAGGAGAGAATAAGATAGTGTTGATGGGCCCCACTCATGGATTAGAACATCATTTTGCAAGTTAACAGGTGATCCCTGCCAGGAAGAACTTAATCCATGGCAAAACCTAAAATGGAGTTGGTAAAAGTTGAGCATAGGACATTTCTTCTTTAAAGTTGATTGCCCCTACCCCTTTTATCTCCTCCTCCTCCTCAAAGCTTGCTACTTTCAACCTGTGCTCTGTTATTACTTTCAGTTCTGGGGCTACTGAATCCTTCCTTTGGTTATATCGTATTGAAAATAAAATTGAACTACAAGTTAAACACAAAATTGGAACAATAAGTGATCTAAATTATTTGTAAATATCACTCTCCCAAAGAACAATGTATCTCTTCCCCTTGATTTCCCCCCCCCCCATAGTCTTTTTCTTTTGTTACCCATTTAATGTAAATTGCAAGATCTTGAGATCACAGGCATTCTATATAAAGCAGCATGTAGGTCAGGAGCACTGTTACCTTAAATATTAATTGCAGTGTTTCTCACTCCTACTGTGCTAGAAATTAGTTGAGGTATCGAGCAGGATAAAAGTGCTTTTCATAGAATTTAAAGTCACAGTTGGTCCTGACTCAATCAGTAGACTAAAACAGGGGTGGGGAACGTCTAGCCCAGGGTTTAGAGGGCGCCCTGGCTTGCCTGGATCTAGCCCCCAAGGTTCAGATCCCTCCCAGCATTGGGGCGCCCACGCTGGCGCTCTAGCCCTGCCACTGCTCCATCTTGGGGCTGGAGCACACAAAATCTACTGAGTCTCCCTAGGCTCTGGTGTGGGGGGAGAATGTGGAGAGTGTCTTTCTCCTTCTCAGTTGGGGGCCACATCTCTTGTGTGTGGTCCCCAACTAATCTTTCTGTGGTTCAGTACCCCTTGGCCCCAAAAAGGTTCCCTATCCCTGGGCTAAAATATTTCAGAGGTGTGATGTTACTAGGCTCAGGGGTTTCTTGTGTATGGTAGGATGAGATCTGCCTCTCTGGAAGACTCACAATACAATCGTTTCCCTTTGTAGCTCTGGAACAGCAGCCATTTATTTCCCAATGCAGAAGATGCCACTCTTTTCCTGGGGACATTGGACACTATCTTTCTCTTTTCCTATGCTGTGGTGAGTAAAATTTAATCAGAGCTGCCGAAGTTGGGGTAGGAAGGACGGTGAGCATGAAGGGGATGGGATCTGCTCTCTGGGTCTAGCTAACAATTGGGATTTGGGAAGTGAACAGAGTCTCTTGGGCTTCCTTCACTCCACACCAGGTAAGTTGCATCTTTTAAGGGGTCTTCAAACAGATTTAAGATTTGCATACCCCAAATAGCGGTGCTGAAAGGCAGTCATCATATAATCTGCTTTAAATTTACCTTCCCTGTCCTGCCAACACCCTCTTTCAGGTCACCTAGAATCCAGTATTGTCTCCAGGGCTATGCTCTAACAGTTTGTCACATCCACCTAGGGATGTTAAATTGTGTTTTATCAACTAATCGATCAGTCAATAAGGGGGCAACTGCAGAGTGGCAGTGGGGTTAGCTCCCAGGAGCTAACCCCACTGCAGCTCCGCTTTTTAGATGCATTTAAAAAAGCAGAAGCGCGGTGTCTGGGACCCGGGGTGAGCTGGGAATCAGCTGATTCCTGGCTTGTGCCTGGTCCCCCACTATGCCTCTGCCCCCCTACAGATATGGTGCTGTGGGGAACCAGCTTTTAAGCTGGCTCTTCCCTTCCCCCACCTCCCCAGCAGCACCATCTCCTGCTCCCCCCTTCCCCTGCTGCCTCTGAGAGGATGCTTATGCTTATCGTATAGTCGACTAGGTGCTGACATCCCTACACCCACCACAGAAGTCTGACAGCAAGGAGCCAGATAGTAGAGGAATTTGGGGAGAAAGGTCATGGGATCAAATAAATGCCTTTTGCATTTTCTGTGGGTCAGTGACCCCTGACCCAAAAAGGTTCCCTATCCCTGGGCTAAAATATTTCAGAGGTGAGATGATACTGGGCCCAGGTGTATGTTACCCAAACTTAGGGAGGCTTTTTCAAGTGGTTTTGCACCTTGCAGGGTAACACTCTGCAAAAGGCACTTACTGGCCATCTCCCTATACTTGGGCTCCTTACTGAAGTCTGCTGTAGCAGTGGGTGTGACATCATCAGCATATGGTACATGCTGGAGTGTCTCCTAGTGCATGGCAGTTTGTACCACAGGAGGCTTGAAAGGAGTTTGGGAGAAAGGGAACCTGTATTAAAGTAAAATATTTACTGATACAATTACGCTTGCTGTTTGGGACACTCGTATCACTCTAAAGTAGATGGGTTTTTCTTAACCTGACAGCATTCTTTTATGTCCTGTTTCTAAACGTATACAAATTTCTTAATCCATAGTGCTACTGATAACACAAGTAATTAAAGGTTAATTAAGTTTTCATTGTTCTGTTTGGTTTGGATTTATCCATGGTTAGACACCAAAAATAGACTATAAATTTCACTTTTTTTCATAGTCTAATACAGCAGTTCCCAACCACCAGTCCATGGCCTGGCACTCTGGGAGTTGGGGCTGGGACACACTGCCCAGCGCCGCCCCTCCCGCCACGGCTATTGGGAGAGTTATGTCCTACCCCGCCTCGCAGCCAACCAGCATTGGTCGCGGCGGGGTCTCTTCCCAGCTGTGGAAGAGTGGTTTGCTGCATGGTGGCAGGGCTGCGTGGAGCTCGGCGTGGCAACCTTTGAGCAGCTGCAACCTGGGCAGCAGTGCTTAGCTGGTGGCTGGGAGGCATCTCAGGGCTAGGTGAGGGGGGCAGAGAAGGCACTGGGGGCTCTGGGCATGGGGTTAGTGCTGGGGAGCTCTAGGGGTTGGAGGGGGTGCTAAGAGGTGGGGGGCTGGCACTGGGGGGGCACGGACATCCAGGGTGGGGAGCTGGCACTGGGGGTGGGACTAACAGTGGGTGGGCTACGGGGGCAGGGCTGGCACTGGGGGCCTCTACGGACATGTCTAATATTGGGCACTGGGGGCTGGTTGGGGGGTGGGGGGGGGGCTTTGGAAACAGGATGCTGGCAGTGGGGGATTTGGTGGTGGGAGGCTCTAAGGGGGGGCTGGCACTGAGGTATTTGGGCTGGCGGGGCTGGCACTGGTGGGCTCTGAGGGCAGGAGGCTGGCGGGGGGGGGCGGGGGTTGAGTGAAGGAGACTCTTAGGTCAGTGGCTGGTGTGGGTGGCTGTAGGAGTTAGGACTGGCACTGGGGGGGGCTCTAGAGGCTGGGGCTTTTGGTGGACCGATAACATTCTATTGCATATTCATTGTTTGCATAATGAATATGCAAATAAAATGTTGCTGGTCTGCCAAAAGTTTGTGAATGGGTTTGCTGGTCCCCAGTATAAAAAGGGTTGGGAATCACTGGTCTAATCAGTGCCACTTTCTGGATCTAGTGCAGTGCTTCTCAACCAGAGATGCATGTTTTCTAAGGGACCCATTAACTCATATAGATATTTGCCTAGTTTTACAACAGATGACACAGAGCACTAGTGAAGTCTGTACGAATACAATTTTATACTAAAATTTTAATGACATGTTCACACTGCTCTGCACTGAAACGTAAGCACAATTTATATTCTAATTGGTTTATTTTTATAATTGTACAGTAAAAATGAGCCACAAGCAATTTTTCATTAATAGTGTGCTGTGACACTTTTGTATTTTTAGATCTGATTTTGTAAGCAAGTAGTTTTTAAAGTGATGTGATACTCGGGATTACACAAGACAAATCAGACTCCTGAAAAAAGATACAGGAGTGATCTAGTGCATTACCACAATGCTGCCATGTTTGGATTGCAAGTGTTGCAGGAGAGCCTCTGTCAAAACAAAGTTATTGTCATTGAAATTTCAAGTGCACAACTTCATGGAAACACTTCTATTTGTATTAGATTTTGTAAAAACAAATACTACCATCAAACTTCTACACACTGATTTTGGAATCAGTTTTGACTGCTACAAGCGTTTTTGTCCATTTGTCCCAACATTCCTTTAGCTCTTCTTACAAATGGTTTTGAAAACAAATGTAAACTATGTGGCTATGCTTAACATACTCATCTGTGTTCTTAGGGTCTCTTTGTCAGTGGCATAGTTGGGGATCGTCTGAATTTACGATGGGTCTTGTCTTTTGGCATGTGCTCGTCTGCTTTAGTGGTAAGTTGAAAAATGTTTCTGTCTTTGGTGAGCAGTGATTACTATGATTTAGAAACTTTCCTCCCCTCTGGAACACTTGGCTCTTGTTTTTGTTTAGAGTGGCAGAATTTATCTGACCTTCATCTGTGGGTGCAGTGGTTGGCATAGTGGTAATATTTGCCTTAACACCACTTAGGAAGAACTGGGGTTATCTGGAGAGTATCATGCTAAGCTGTTCAGAATGCTTTTATTTAGTTAGTTTTTGGTTTTGGAGCATCCTGACAAATAGTTGTTTGTTTATGGTATTTGGCATTGAGCCAGATTGGCTATTTTATATAATCAGAGTTTGAGGTCTACACAAGAGTACTCCCAACCCCGTAAAGCCTTCGTGACAGTATGCATTTGTGAAAGGAAAGCGGAGTCTTTCTTCAAACATGAATGTGACCTCCTGAGACTTGAAGAGAGTATGAGGGGCTCAAATCTGGGCCTACACATTCTCTTCTTCAGTCTCTTTTCTGTGTGTATCAGCACTGTTTTCCAAACCCATATAACATTTTATAATTACTTTCCTTCCAAACAAATCATTTTTTCCTCTTAAAAGAAAACACTAATATACTAGTGTTAACTTACTTGATTTTTGCATCTGGTGGTGGGTGAAAAAAATCTCAAGGAAATGTCTGTAAGGAAAGACTTCAGTTTCAAGCTTCCATAGATAAACATTGACTATATTTTATCTAGTTGGGTTTTTATTCATTAACATTGCATGGATATGCCCATTACCTTCATTCATCCCAATGACTGGGAGACCTATTGGTGAATTATTACATTTTGCAAATATGAGTAAAACACATACTGTATACTTGATTTATGCATCACAAAGCATGCTTTGTTTATCCTGGATCATGTAGATTAGGGCTAAAATTTCTGTCACAGTCCCACATGACCTTCTTATAAGCAAATTAGGGAAATATCGTCTTGATTAAATTATTGTAAGATGGATGCACAACTGATTGAAAAAAATCACATTCAAAGAATAGTTATCAATGGTTCATTGTCAAACTGGTTCACTGTCCAGAGGGAGCAACAAAAGAAGTATAGAAAACATGACTTATGCCCAGTTGTTTCAACCTTTCTTCATGTTTAGGGTATGTCTACACTACAAGCTCTACAACAGCAGCTACACTGTTGTAATGTAGACACTTGTTACAGTTTTTCCCATTGCTGTAGTTAATCTGCTCCCTTGAGGTTGGCAGAAGAATTTTTCCATTGACCTAGTGCAGTGTTTCTTAAACTTTTTAAGATGTAGGAACACCAAACAATATTTTTTTTATGAGAAACACCAAGGACTTTTTGTTGAGCAAAAAAAGAGGCCAGGGAAAAGTTATTGAGCAAAAAAAAAAGGGGGGGGAGGAATCGCCTGTCCCATTAAGGGTGGCCAATTTTGAACTCCGTTGTTCTCTGTGCCACGGAACACAGTTTAAGAAACACTGACCTTGTGATTTCTACACTGTATGTCATCTTAACTGTGTGTCTCAGATCTGAATTTTTCACATCCATGAGCAGCATTGTTAGATGGACCTAAGATTTAGGTCCAGACCATGCCTTAATCTAGAGAAGAGAAGACTAGAAGGTCTGGAGGGGCTGTTAATCTTCAGATACGTTAAAAAATAATTATAAAGAGGACAGTGATTGGTATTTTCTTTCCTTCATATTCACTGATGGCAGGACAAGAAGTAATCAGCTTACTGTATAGGATTTAGGTTAGACATTAGGAAAAGCTTTCTGACTATAAGGGTGTGTCTACACTGTACGTGTAGCTCGAACTAAGCTATGCAATTTGAGCTATGCACATTATGTAGCTTATTTCGAGTCAATTTCAAAATAGCTAATTTCATAATTTCGAAATAACCCGCTATTCCGAAACATCCCTTACTCCTCGTGGAATGAGGTTTACAGGGATGTCAGAATAGCGAGCCCGTTTATATTTTGAAATAATGGGCTTGCTGTTAAGATGTGGGATAGTTATTTCGGATAGTTGCCTGAGCACAGTGTTAGGAACACTGAGTTGTTGTTGAAGATGCTGTCATTTGAATAAAATGTAAAACATACGCATTCAGCCACTTCCTTCTCCCTCCTCCCCTTTTCAATGTTCCATTGACATGCCTGTTCAGCCTGGAAGATTTGTAGCAGCCTCAGTTTTCCTCTCTTTTCCCACAGGAGTTTGTCTTTGGCACTCTCACAGAATGGCTACATTTCTACAACAAATGGTTCTACTCCTGCCTATGGGTTGTGAATGGCTTGTTGCAGTCCACTGGCTGGCCCTGTGTTGTTGCCATCATGGGCAACTGGTTTGGAAAAGCCGGGTACTTTGTATTTCTCCTCGGTTTGGTATCTTATCTGTGATGCAGAATGGCGGTCTCAGCTGAAATTGCCACATCAAAACAATTCTCTGGCAAATCCTGTTATGGTTGCCAATTGATAACTGTATACTTACCTATTGTAACATGAGCATTGACAAGCAGCAAATGACATAAATCTTATATATCCCACATAAATAATTAACTCCTCTTGTCATATATGAAATACAGTAATTTCTTCACTACATAACAGCGTTAACACTAACAAAATAGTTTTCATTTTGGTGTATCCGAGGGGGTAGCTGTGTTAGTCTGCAACTTTAAAAACAACGAGTGGTCCTGTAGCACTTCAGAGACTACCAAAAATATATAAATAGTATCATGAGTTTCAGTGGGTAAAACCCACTTCCTCAGTCTGCTCATCTGATTGTATATATGTATTTGTTAGTCTCTAAGGTGCTACAGGAACACTTGTTTTTCATTATGAGTCAGAGTATGTTTTTGGCTCTTTGTTGATTTAGCTATTGACGTATATAAAACTTGTTTTGAACACACAATTGTAGTAACTGTGAGCATACCTGACAACCGCAGAGCTAGGTTATTGGAAACTCTTGTCCCCATAAACTGTTGTCGTTAGATTTTAAAGGTTTCAAACATCTCTGAAGGTTGTTTCAGATCGCCTAAAGCAAGGCGATCTGAACCCTCACATTCATAAGGGTGTGACCTGCTGTAGAATCGGAATTTCTCAGATTTACATGGATAAATGCATCCGGTGTCCTGTGGACTGGATCTGGTCTGGTGTCATGACGCCACTGACCTATACCTTAGTTTGACTTAAGTGTAAGCGAATGAGACATGATAGATAGACTTGTCTATCATGAGCTGATTATTTTACAGCATATTTTATTTTAAATGAAGCTGCTTCTGTGTGGGGAGGGAGTGGAGAATTTAGTATTATTTCAGGTCAATTAAAGCCAGTTCTGTCTCTTCTTCTACCCCTTTTTCCCCTTCCGTTTTGCTCTATTCTCTCAGGAGGGGTTTTGTGTTTGGACTCTGGAGTGCCTGTGCGTCAGTGGGGAACATTTTGGGAGCATTCCTCGCCTCCTGTGTTCTGCAGTATGGTTATGAGGTGAGTATTTGCTACTGAACTTGGAGTTATGCATAAGGGCTGGCTTATCCTAGGGACTCTTTCCCTGTCTCGAGTCCACTGAGACCAGAAGAGCAGATAAATTATCTGTGTTTTTCTTTTCCTGGTCTATGGGGGAAAGGCTGCTCCCTCTATCTCTGTAGTGATATGTGGTAGACAGAGCATAGTAAACCTCTCCTTTCCTCCTTAACCCTAGAGAGTATGGGATATTGCATGAGCTTGGAAGAGCTGTGTTCCTTTAAAACTTACCCATTTTGGAGGGATTGAATGCTGCACATCAGTTGGCTGACGTGCCACTGGTTAACAGCAACGTCCGGCCTGGACATCCATCAGCTTATGGATATGGGCATGCCACAGCTTTGGGGAGCATTTAACAAAGATTAGCAATTACTGTGGATTCTTATGGAAAAATACCCAAATTATGATCTGATTAAGGCAGCAAAACTGTTTTCATTATAACTACCTACTTTCAGCTATTTTCAACTTCTCAAAACAGCCATCTTTTGGGCTGAAATTGTCCATTCTGGGCTTCCTCCTGAAGGGAAATACTTTCTGGAAGGTCAAGTAAAATACCTTCAGCTGTGTCTGTGTTATGGATGAGTGAAAAATTCCGTTCCTACTAATATTAAGATATCTTTTAAAAAGAAGCTAAGTCAAATTAGGCTGAAATTTGAATTGTCGTTCTCACAGTGGAGTTTGTGCTTTCCTTCCCTTTGGGGGGATGGGATATGAAAATAATCAGTGAGAAGATCAATCTGACTGTGTTCAGTGAGCATCTGGTAAGATTTTTAGCAGAGTCTAAGAAAGAGGGCCTACTTTATGACATGCCTGTGAGCTATGCCTGCCTGGCTCAAGCAGGTGCAATTTGGTACTTGAGAACAGTAGTATTGCAATTAAAAATAAAAGTCCTTCCCTGACTGCAAACCATCACTTGGATAAAAATAGTTCCTTCGGGTAGATGTATGTATTGATTTTTGAATTACACAGGTTGAAAGAGTTTCTATCCCTGGCTTGAAGTGCTCTTGACAGTACCGAAATATACAAGTATTGTAAGTTATGACTTGATCTACCATACATCTACGCCCAGAAATGGCCAAGCAACAAAGAGAAGACATTAAACCCATCTTATCACCAAAAGCCAGAGGACTTTGTGTCACGGCTTAAAGGTCATAAATGAGCTGAGCTGGACCAAGTTTGGGGAGAAAAGCTCCAAAGTCAAGGGCCTTTCACAGAGAACCCGCTGTTGGCAGTCTTCTCTCTCTCCTCTCTCTTTTACCAGCGGGGCTTCTCCAGCTCAGCCAGGTGCACTGACTGCTATTCCAGTCTTCATCTTTTGGACAATACAACCTGAATTTTAGGACAGTCTCTCCTTGCTCTCCTGCCCTAACCCCATTCCTGTCCCTTGTAGATAGGGATGTAAAATTTGCATTGACAATTCAATTAGGCAATAAGAGCGCCTCCACCTTTGAAGTGTAGCAACAGCCCCAGGGCTATTGCTACACTTCAAAGGCGAAAGCGCTGCAGGGAGCATGGGGCCAGTGGGGGACTCCCAGCTGGCCCCGGGCTGCACGTGGCACTGCCACTTTGAAGCACCCCCTTCTCTTCCCTCCCTCCCCCACTTGCTGCCTCTTTCTGATAGAGGCAGCAAGGCAGGGGAGTGACTAGTCATTCACATCCCTACTTGCAGAGCAATATTATATAGTTAATGACCTGAGAATGAGGCAATATTTAAGGACTAAATACACACATCTCAAATATTTACTCTGATGGAAAACCTAAAAGCAGCAGGCTGTGAATGGAAAAATGTTCATGAGCTCTTCTCAGGTGCCTGAAAGTCTTTATTGCACAAACTTGAAAAGTATTGTACAGATACCATAGCTTAATATTTTAATTTATTCCTGTCTGCCCACAGAGAGCTAATCTCCAGGAACTTTCATTAGGGTTCACCCTTCTGAATGGTAGATGCCTGTATGTACTCTGCCTTCTGACCACAAAGAGCAGGGAAGTGCCAGCTGTGGCCATTTCTATAAGACACAATGTTCTTTTTCTGCCTGCTTAAAAGGAAAGTGAATATAATCTGGTGTGTAGTGGTTAAGCTCCTTCCTCGCCACCATGTACTCCATTCCAGTGCTCCCCCTCCAGAAAGGTGAAATGGATAGAGGCTATTCCAGAGGTAGGGGCGTGTTTCTAGGCTTATGGAGGTAGTTGTGTTGGTATGGCTTATTTTCACACAATGTTGAGGCACAGAGAAATTGTATGTCTCATTGCATGCCCTGTGTGACTGAAAAGCAGTTGGAAAAATAGGGACAAATGTTTAATTTAGAATGAGATGTCCAAGAGCAATGTGAAAATGTTGCTTTTATTCTCCCTCCTCTCCAGTATGCCTTCCTGGTGACCGCATCAGTGCAGTTTGCTGGAGGGGTCATTGTCTTCTTTGGACTTCTGATTTCCCCAAAGGAAGTGGGTAAGTAAGAGGTCCATGTCACTTAAACCCTAATAGGCAAGCAGGTTTGCAGCTTCTCCATGTGGTTAACATTGCCACACCACATCAAAACCACAGCTCCTGCTGCCATAAGTTCACCTCACTGATACAGTTTTAAAGTTGCCTCATAGCCTAATAATGGCCATGTGAGTGAACATTTTCCTGGCTTGCAACACACTAGATGCAGACAACATTATTCACTTGGACGGAGTGTCGAAGAGGGATCCAACTAGTGTGCAAACCATATTCCTTAGAATGCATGCAGTTGCCAAGTGTCCCTCCTGTGGAAACAACATGTTTTTTCCAAGAGTTACTAGATGAATCTGAAAGTGGCTACCATGGAAGTAAATTGCATTGAGCAGTAGGTTCAGAATCTGCTCCATCCCATGAGGGGAAAGAATGCCTTGGGTTGCAAAACTGGGAGCTGATTCAGGAGTGGCGCATGGGCTCTGAAGGGAGCGCAGTCCGTATCTGAGAAGATGGCAAGGCAGAATCTCTAGTGTGAGTAGAAAAGAGATCTTCAGGGCATTGTCAGGGACGTGATGGTGTCTCCCAAGTGTTTTGGGGAGGTTACAGAGGAGGTAACTGTTGAAGTGCTGGAATGTGTATAAGGATATCCTCCAGGTCAGACAGCTTAGAATAGCTTCTAGCAAATGCATCATATAGAGACTTCTTGTTAGTTCATCTATCCAAACTACTATTGGTACAGTGCGAACATCCATGTTCAAATACTGGCCAAGGTGAT
The DNA here is from genome assembly GCA_032595735.1 of Pelochelys cantorii. NCBI lineage: Eukaryota > Metazoa > Chordata > Testudines > Trionychidae > Pelochelys > Pelochelys cantorii. The sequence goes on from CM064326.1 coordinate 245,535,512, forward strand.
GTGGGCAAGACCCATGCGCAGGGAGCCTAGCTATCAAATAGGGGGAAATGCACTAATTTGTTGTGTCTTCCAACTAATGGCCAGACACTCAGAACAGACAAAGCCGACGCCAGGATCAGACAGAATACTTTCAAGAGCGCTAGAAGACAAGGGGTAGAAACGGGCGACTCTGCAGAACACCATCTAGAAGAGTTTCTAAGCCACAGGAGGATGGAGGTATGGGAGAGCAAGTGGGCTGTCAGAAGGGAGAAGTGCTTAAAAGAAGTGAGCATGGGTTGTGAGGGGAGAGGAAGGTGATGACCTTTGTTACTATTGTATGTTCTCATGTGTTGTAGGCCTCCCTGAGCTTGGAGAAGACCAGACTGACAGTGCTGAAGAAGATGCAAACAAACCCTTAATCAGCAGCAATGAGGAGGATGAGGATGATCAAAATTACTCTATTCAGGCAGCTGATACTAGTAACCAGCCCAAGGCCATTGGCTTTTTCCAAGCTTGTTGTCTACCAGGAGTTCTACTGGTAAGGTCTTGATACTGTTGTTTGTGACGATGATTTATATTACCACACACACAAACTGTGTTAAGAACATTGTTAAGATTGTAAAATCAAGCACTTAACAGGTAGGAAATGCCAGGATTAAGATGATCTATGCAGCTAGAATTGACTGCATCACAGATGGGTGGGCGGGCAGAAATGGAAGTGAGGAGAATACAGGATTAATTAGAATTTTGGGCTTGAAGAAAAACTGGGAATGCCTCACCATCAGGCAACCAACGAGAGGTCCTGTAGTGGGAGCCAAAATTACCTTTCTCCATAATTTTGGGAGAATGAACACACATGGCAGGGGGAGTACAAAAATCAAGACCAATCAAAAACCATGCTAATCTTTCTTGGTCATGATTTTTGAGGGCTCTGAGTCATACATGTCGAAGTTCTGGAGTTGTCAATATTGTCCTTGAGTGTATTCATTATGGTAGTCTTTACTTACATGACTGTACTTTTTTCCTCATGGGACACTTGTCATTCAGTGCACAGGATGGATGGTGCTCAGTTAATGAGCAGCTATTTGATATTTTGTTTTATTCTTGTTGTTCAGAGTTTGGCCCCAGGCCTTATTTACTGCACACTAATCAAACTCTGCTGCAAATACAAAATTATTAATTTCCTCAAGGGCTTCCCTGTGGCGCTCATCACTACGGTACCTGAGCATTTCACAAATGGTAATTTTATGTTCAAAACAACTGTATGTGGTGAGTGGTGGTGGTATCCTCATCTTACCATCAGGGAACTGCAGCACAGAGAGATTGAGGTCAAAAGTGCTCACGAATTCTGGGTACCCAATTTGAGATTCCTCAGGGTTGTTATTTTTTATTTCAGAATGCTTAGCATTTAAGTTCAAAGCACAGACTCCAGGTGTAGCGGAGAGTGCTCTTCGTGTCTGCCAATCTGACCCTTCACATTGTATCCTTAGTGTTCTTTTAAGACCGTAATTTCCTAGGCTTTTAATAAAAGCAAATGAAAAAACAAATCTATCAGGTGGCAGCATATTGACGTGCACATAGCTAAGGAGCAGGAGTGGAACTATTAGATACACTGCACAGATCTTAGCCACTTGAGCTGAGTAACTGGTAACAAGAGTAGGTTTTGTCTTCCTCTGTGTGGACCAGCAGCAGAGAGGCCTGAGACACACTTTGCCAGGGGATTTCACAAATATTTACATTTCAGCAGAAGAATGGTGTGGTCTGTCCTGGGTTCCTTTCCAGATTCTGGAAGGGAGTGTTCTGGTGGTCACGTACCCTTCTGCTCCTTCCACCTCAGTCTGTCCCAGTTGTTTCTCTTATCTAGTCCTTGCTTCTTGTCCCAGTCCCTATTTCCTTTCCCATCCACTGTCTTCATACCCAGTCAGAGCTGGACTCCTTGTCTGGGGCCTCATTTCTCTCTCCCCCCACCGCCACCACCCCAGTCTCCTTGCCCAGCTAGATCCACTCTCCCATCTATAGCTTGGTATCCTTGTCCAGTCTCTCTCCCTCCCTGCCCCCCCTCCCCCTGGCTTCCAGCAATTCCACCATTCCTTGCCCTTCTTGCTGTGCTAGTCTCTAGCTCAGTTTCTCCCCTGGACCCTGTCTGCTTGTCAAATTCATCTTCCTATTTCTCCCCTACCTCACACCACAGTTCCCTATCTTTGTCCAGCCAGGTCCAGTCTGCATCCCTCCTCTTAGTGCCTCATCCAGTCTCTGGGTTTGTCTACACTTAAAACTACAATAGCACAACTTCAGTGCTTCCATGTAGACATTACCTACACTAACCGGAGATAATCCATCTTGCCAAGTGTCTGTGCCAGGGATGAGATCACTGTATAGACATCTGTCGGGGGGAGGGGCGGTGGATTTTTCACATCCTGAGCAATGTAGCTGTACAGATGTAAAATTCTAGTGTAGATTTGCCTTTAATATACCACCCCCACCCAAATGTCTCCCAGTCTCCTTCCTCAAGCAGTCCCAGCTTATCTTCCACCCCACGCCCTCTAGCTACCTGGCTCCATGTCCAGCCAGTACTCCTGTCCCACAGTTCCCCGTCAGTTTCTCTCTCTCCCCCTCCTTGTCCCATTCTGCTTCTTTCCTTTTACAGGTCCGGCTCTTGTCCCCTCTGCATTTGAGTCTGGCAACTTGCTCCTCCATTCTGCGTTGGTGCCAGCAGTGTGATTATTGAAAGCACAAAAGAGACAGGCTCCCTGCCCTGTCCTGGTGCCCAGCCCTAACCCAAAACAGCTAAAATTGTCAGGAAAGCCTGGCTTTGCCTCTCTGATTCTGGGATGTAGTGTGCACAATCCACTCACACATAGGAGTTGTGAGGAGATGCAGCACGTTCCCATGGCACATGAGTAGTCTGATTAAAGCTTGGACCTGCTGGGGGCGCTGGAGCATGCTCATTAGCTGCCATCATTGAAAGGCATGTACAAACACGGACTTTTCCCCCCAGAGGCTTATAACTTGGCAGATATTCACAGGAATAGCAAGAGGCCCATCCCTGACACAAATGCCACCCCCTGTGAAACATCAACTTCCTTTTCTGGTAACCCCCCTTCCCGTTGGAGCTTGGCATAGGAAGTGTTGCCAGAAATTTTTTTTAACATGGGAAGGATAGAGTGTGAGTAGCCTTAGGCTGACTCGCTGTTGGAGCATTTGGTAAGCATCCTCACATGGGGCAAATTAGGGAGATAATTGGTTAAGGACTGAATGATTAACCAGGTGGCTCAGCACTCCAGCTGAGGACAGCTAAAAGCCAGACAGGAAGATGAAAGGGCCAGAGAAGCCCAAGATCTCTTCCCTCTCACCCTGTGCCTAGAGAGAATGTATGGAGCTGAGCTATGGGGACTTGTTCTGTTGGACTTGCCACGAGCTCTGTGTGCGGACTGTTTGCAAACAGGAATCTAGGGTGAAAGAACCTCCTCATGTGACAATGGGCAAAACAACCTTGTTCTCAGAAATGGCTGAACAATTTTGGCTTAAACTTAAAGGCAAAACCTGACTTACCTGAAGGGCACACTTGGCATGGAAAACTGTCCTCCCTGCGTTAAAGTTTTGGCAAAGCTATAAACAACTGAAGACAAGGTTTTCTACTGAGACCTGTTTGGTGGCCTTTATAAAAAGTGGGGTTGGTAACACTGTCTGTACTTAGGGTAGCACCTAAAGGCAAGAGTGAGAGCAGGGCTGCCATGGAGCTGGGTGGTGGACAGTCAGACACCTCTGTCACCGAGGAATTACATGTATACAGCTTGGTGAAGTGATGAGTAAGAGGAATATAACCACCTTGAGCTGTGTAAAGGCCATGCAGAGAGAGGACTAATTTGGGCAGAGGGGAGAGGAGAAATGGGATAAAGTGGTGAAGGAAATGGAAGCTAAATATTAGAGAAAAAGGTCCTGAAAGTGGAATAACTCCCCAAGGAAGTAATGGGAGCCCTGGAAAAGTAGGTTGATCAGTGAGCTAACAGACACACTGGAGGAACAATTCTGCGCAGACAGGGCAAAGAACTGGAAGATCAAATTGATTTCTTTATCCTGTATTCTACTACTGGGGCCTTGTGAACACCTTGGATGTGAGGCTGGAAAGTGAATTTCTATCGCTGAATCCCCAAGGATAACTTCCAAGACATGCATAAAACTTACAAAGCAAAACAACTATATTCCCATTCTGCTTTTTCTCAGTTTTTCCCCTTCTCTAGCTGAACAAGTGCAGTGGAACTAGCTTTATATCGGCAGTCTTCTCAGGTCTCTGAGGGTATGTCTACACTGCATTCCTCTTTCGAGAGAGGAATGCAAATGCAGCCGAGCAAAATTGCAAATGAAGCGTGGATTTGAATTTCCTGCTCTTCATTTGCATAATAGTGTCTGGGCGCTTTTTCGAAATACCCTATTTTGAAAGAAAAAATGCAGTCTAGATGGGGTTATTTTGAGAAAAAACCCTTCTTTCGAAATAACCCTTAAACCTCATTTTTTAAGGAGTAAGGGTTATTTCGAAAGAAGGGTTTTTTCTTGAAATAACCCCATCTACACTACGCGGTTTTTTTTCAAAATAGGGTATTTTGAAAAAGTGCCCGGACTTCATTATGCAACTGAAGCACGGGAAATTCAAATCTGCGCTTCATTTGCAATTTCACTCGGCTGCATTTGCATTCCTCTCTCAAAAGAGGGTGCAAGTGTAGACATACTCTGAGAGTTAAAATTGCTAATCTCTCAGACAGTCTGGCTGACCATTCTGAAGTGCTTTGTAATAAGCAACGGGCTCAGTAAGGCCTACTCCTGCTCTACCTTCAGGACTCCTGGTGACTTCAGTGGGAATCCTGCATGCGAGGCAGCTAGGGTTGGGCCCTATGAGCCGGAAGGCAAGCCTCCACTGTTCTGCTTGCAAATCGGATGCTTGCTGAAGAAATCCATGTGTTTGGAGGCATTTATTTTATATCAAAATGTCTTTGGCACTAATCACTGTATCCCCTACGTCTCTTACCATATTAAAACAAACAGAAAATTGCACATGTGCACTCTATCCTCTTGGGCACCTTAAAAAGCTACAGCACTTGCCACTGCTTTGTAACTCTGCCAATGTGGCTTCCTTCTACTGCGACAGTGATGGTCAGCCAGAGGCTTGACAAAAGAAGCCAATTCTACACTTGCCCTGAAAGCTGCTGAACCTGGGCTCTGAGCTGCCTCAGGGGAGTTGTTTCCATTGAGAGAGCCCTCTTCTACAGGCTAAGGCAGGTTTACACCCCAGAAGAATAGCAAGACCCTTCCACAGGCTGTCACAGCTATGGGGAAAAGTGGTGCTCTTTCAAGCATGCCCAAAGTTTGTGTCTTGAGCTCTGGGATACAAATGTTTGGGTATTATGAGGAGTTCTTTGGAGGTGCTTTGAGTACGTAGCAGTATACTTAATGGGCCACAGTGATGCTGATAAGTTGTGATGCTTACATAGTCTTTCTCAATGTAATGCACAAACAGTTAAGAGCCCCTGGCTTGCTTAGTATCACATGGTTAACTTTCTCCGATCTAGGAGATGTACTGATTGTTTTCCTCTTCAGAAGCTTATGCTTCATGTGAAGCTACTGGAAGAATTGAACCCATTGTGGCCAATGAAAAGAAGACTAAAAATAGACATGCCTGGTTGATTCCTCCCCACCCCCCCTTTGTCCTTTTGTTTAGCATTGGGCTTTCCTGGTGTTGCATTCTCATGACAGATACACTTACCATGGGAGCTTCAGCTGTGGGCTTATTGGAAGGAGGAAGAATTGCTGCTTGTGTTTCTTCTAACTGCTTGCTGGTTTGCTATTTTTGTCTTAGTATTCCCTGGCCTATGCCTGCTTGAAACTAGTGAATTACTCCTTCTTCTTCTGGCTGCCGTTCTACCTCAGCAACAACTTTGGATGGAAGGAGGCTGAAGCTGACCAGCTTTCGATTTGGTACGATGTGGGAGGAATCATAGGTGGGTGCAGCAAGCACACAACTTCTTTCTTTGGTTGCCCAGCTCTTGGGTCTTTTGCTCTTTACACACCATGTGTAGCATGAAGGAACTCCCTGAGGCCAGTGGGGTCTAAATAACAGTTTACTGCACGTGCCCTGCCTGCAAAGCCTGGTTACACACACTGCTACTCTGGCTGCCTAATAAAATGTATGACTCAGTGCGAACCACTAGAGAACTTACCGGCTGTTTAAAGGGACACTGCCTTATTTCTGTACACTATTAACAATAAGAGTGTTTCTTCATTTGCTATGTACGCTACAGTACCCCACTCACACAGCTATCTCCCAGGTTACCTGTCCTGCTTCCCACCAGAATCCCTGAGCAAGAGGGCAGTCCTGGATGAAGGGTACACTGTGCCCTAGCAACCATTCCCACAGAAAACAAAGGGCTCAGTTCAGCAGTGGGGCGAGCAGGCACAACTCCATTGTCCAAGTGTAGTTGTGCTTGTTTATGCCGCTGGTAAAATCGGAACTGGTGCCTCCTAGCCAGAACAAAGCAAGCCTCTCTTTATGGCTAGAGCTCTGCTGTCCCATGTTCACTGTTTCTTGGCCGGGTAAGTAGTCCACTGTGCTTTCCTGCAAGTCACTCCTGTTCTGGGGCTGCTTTACTGCCTCAATGGCCTTGTTTACGCTAGGATTATTTCCTGATTCATTACCAGCAGTGCAGTTCCACTGGTGATTGCAGTGATGGACATGCTAGTGTAGATAACGTGCCAGCATTGTAAATGGTTGTGTTGTCTGGATCTATTCGGAGCAGGGTTAGACAACAGAATGTTAAGTGTCAGTCAGGTGCCTAGTGTCAGTTCTCTGCTAGTGCACCCACCAGTGGAGCAGAGCCATTAATAGGAACAGTAGGCAACTATAGGAGACTGCCACCATGTGTTACACTGTGCAGATCTGAATGGGAAGGTGTGTAGGGAAAGGAGCAAATAGAAGCACTGACTTGGTACTTTGCAGAGGGGAGCAAGAGGTAATCGGTGGGAAAGCTACATTCCTCACTCTTGTGTCCTGGGTACCCTGACTTCATATTGCCTTGGCTGAGACAGAGAGAGCTTTGTCCTCCTTAACAGAGGTACCAGAGGTAGCAAGAAAACAAAAGAACAAAATTCAGAAAGCGCAGCACTCTTGTGGCATATTTTAATTGGAAGGGCATGATGAACTTTCATTTTATTTTTTGCAGGTGGGACAGTCCAAGGCTTGATTTCCGATATGCTACAGAAGCGAGCTCCAGTGCTAGCAGTCAGCTTGCTTTTGGCTGTTGGGTCTCTCTTTGGCTACAGTCGTGAGTAGATTTGGCTTGACAGTGGGTACCGGGGGACCTTTTAAGGCTAGATGTTCATTTGCCAGCCTCTTTGTCTTGAATCTTTTTCTGGCTCAGGATAGTGCCCTTCAGAGTATATTTCTGGACCAGTTGCACTATGCAAGGTTGTATTGCACCAAGAGATCATAACATCTGGGAAGAAGTCTGGATTCTGGTTAACAATTGGGAAAGATGTGGGTTGAGTGCTTGGGTTTCTTTGTACCAGCGTAGAAGCTGGCCTTAGATCTGCTCCCTGGCTGCACTTTCTAGCATAACCAAGATGTCAGAGTTACAACCCACACAGCAATAATGCAAAGGTGCAAACATCTTGAAAAAGGAAAAGTTGGGGTGGGAGGGTAGGGAAGGGTGTCTCAGGGTGAGAGAAGATCCAGGAAAGAATGAAAGTCAGATGCTCTTGGACTTCACACCATTTACAGAAGTACTTTAGCATCTGGCAACCAATGAGATTTGGAAACTATCTCTTAGGACAACTATTAGGATTAATCTAGACTCAGCAAGAGGGTGGACTTGAGACATCATAAGGTTGAAGATCTCACATCTTCATGTATGTGCTCTGGCTTCACCAAGGGAATCTTTTAGCGGGGTGATCTTGGGCAAGTTACTTCACTCTTTGTCTCAGCCTCCCCACCTGGAAAATTTTGGGGGGGGGGGGGAGGGGAGAAAGGGGGCAGGGCAATGAAGCTAATCTCCTTTGTAAAGTGCTTTGAGATTGAGGTCTGAAAAGCTCTGTAGAAGAGCTTGGTATCACGCTCCTGTTTTCTGTCTGTCCCCGGGCAGGTTCTCCAAACAGCAAACCCATCAACGCATTCATCATGGCCATTACAGGTATGTCCTATAATCACCGCTTTCACACCTATATTGGTGTTGACAGAAAAGAAACAGTGTTGCTGTAAAACCTTGTTAATGTATTCAAGTGTGCTGCCTTCTCAGCTAAATGCCATGGCTGCAAGAGAAGTGACAACAGAGGCCCTACTGTATTTGCAGATTGTTTTAAGAAGTTTTCACAAACGGAGGTGTAGAACAAGGAATTTTGCTATGGGCTAGAATAGCTCAGATGGCAGGTGTCGCTTGCAGTTTTTATACTACAAGAAGCTATAAGCTATGCCAAAGGTGCATACCTGGGAACTTCTCTTGCAGCCCCCCAGGATGAGGAATCTGTATTCACCAGCATGAGTGAGGGCCCTTGGTTTCAGACACCCATATTTTAGGTAGGGGCTTCTGTGAATTTCCCCCAACTTCCTCCCACAGAGGCACAGAGAAGCACACCGCAAGACCTATCAGTAAAAGGGGTAATTTTAACTCCTCTGAGAGCAAAGCATTCTGCACCCAGCTGCAAACTGTTTCCTTAACTGAGACTCCAGAACATCCCCAGTCCTTGACAGTCTCCTTGCTGTGCTATCACTGGAAGATGGTCTTTTGGTGGTTTCAGGATTTTTCATTGGGGGCCCATCTAACATGATCAGCTCTGCGATTTCTGCTGACTTGGGACGTCAAGAATTAGTGAGAGGGAACAGTGAGGCTCTGGCAACGGTCACAGGAATTGTAGATGGAACTGGAAGCATTGGAGCAGCAGTGGGCCAGGTGAGATTGCCAAAGAGAAACTGAGCAATTCGGGATGTGCCTTTAAAATTCAATGGGAGAGTGATTTGGGGACCCAGAGGGGCTGAGATTTAAAGGGTCAGTGATAATTCACGTTTGACTCCATATCTAATTGTTTTAGTGTTTTGTTTTGTTTTTTAATCTGCCAATATCAACTGAAATGTTTCCATTCATCTTTAATTCCCAGGGGAAACTGTTTTTAACAAACAAACCTTCTCTGCAAAGTTTATAATGCAAATATTGTGGCACTGAACTTTGAGAATGAAATAGTGAGAAAAGTAATATTATTTTGAGTTTTTAAATAACCTAACGTTGTGGTGTGGTACCAACTCGGGCGAAATATATTACAGAATCTCGTTTTCCAAATGGGTGCCGCTTTTGCATAGAACATTTATAACACATTCTCATGTTTGATTAGTTTGTTTCTCTTTATCTAGGATAGACTTTACACCCTGTAAAATTGGTATCACTTGCTTTCATCTTCCACGTAGTGTGCCATGATAGGGATTGACCATGGATTGTTAATGAAGCAGAAATTGCGAGCATTGGCAATGGGAACATGTTTGTTTTGCATTTGCAAAATTCATGCATGTGAAACTACAGAGTGGTGATTTTTTTGGGTCGGGCAAGGTCATTAGCGTTCCTGTGATGTAACGGCTCCCTAGCAAGAGAGTGTAACTTCATGAATACTAAGGGGTATGTTGGAGTGGTGTGCACATCCCTATTGCCCAAAGGAATTAAGGTTCCTAATTGGCACTCGTGGCAATATTCCTGTCACTATCAACAGTGCTGATAGCAGGCAGAAAAGAAGTCTGTATATACTGACTGAGGTGGTTCTCCCAGGTAAATGAAACATTCATTCTTTCTCTGAGAGAATGCTGGTTTAGTTTTCCACATTTTACAGGCTGCTAACACCTCAGGGCCACCTTTCAAATTTTATTTGGAAGCCAATTTCCTAGTGTGCCATGCTTCCTGCATCTTCTCCTTTCCACACATTTGCCCACTTCTTAAAGAGTGAATCATCAAAAGTGGGTCTCTTTCTGAAACGTTCTCAGTCATGTCTTCTATACCTGGACTTGCTTCTGTGCCTGGCTGTAGTATCACTCCAGGTGGGATAAGCACCATGAGCACCTCTGAGCTGTTTGTGTACCAATGTGCTCAGTAATAGAGAGGACAGAAGCTCCTTAACAAAGTTGTATTCAGTGCACAGAAGGCATAAATTATGCCTTTACTTGGTGATTGTATTGAGCTCAGGAGGTAAATTGATGGGGAAGCTTAAGGCTCTTACCTACATAACAGGGTGTTGAAAGGGTTAACTAACTAATGCTTGTGTAGCTGCTGAAAATGCTTGTCCTCAAGTTGTGTATCTTCCCAGAGTGCTCAGCTTTTGGAGGCTATTTGCAGTCACTTACATAACTGTATGTTCTGTGCAATAAAATCCTTTGTTCAGTCTAGTCCAATTGTTGTCACCCCTTGAAGCTGTAATTAGTTTTACTCCTCATTGCACATCATTACCTATAAAGCTTATGGCTGGCAACTCTGTTTCACCTATTTTGTATGGGGTTTACATAGAAAGATTAAGGCATCATGTCTTCTATTATGCCAGACAGAGCAGCTAGATACCGAGAGAGGGGATTTGTAATTTTTTCCCCTTCAATAAATGTCCACAAACTCAGAGTGAGGCAAATGAAAGGGTGACACCAGAAACCTAGCTCTACAGTTGTGCAAGTGTTGATGATCTAAATATTCTATTTTGTTTCTTTACAGTATCTAGTTTCTTTGATCCAGGACAATCTAGGATGGATGTGGGTTTTCTATTTCTTCATTCTAATGGTAAGAAGCCTTTTCTTTAGCTTTTCCACGTGTGTTGATTGTGCAGCTGAAAAGTATTCCTGAACCCTAGAATTATTAATAATAATAATAATAATAATAATAGGGCAGTTTTTGTGAGAGCTTAAAGGAAAAACTTTTGCACCTTAAAATGCTTCAGCAGCAACCATCCATGATAATGCTGTTCCCAGAGCTGGGGTAAGGCTGGGGCACATCAGGAAATGATCTAAATCACCCATGGACATATCAGTTTCTTCCACCAACCAAAAAAGAATTATTATTGTCAAATGAACACAGCTATTGGTAGACAGCTATTTTTTTAAAGCGAGTTTCATAAGTGATAAAATGAAGCACCTGATATTGTTCCCTTTAAAAATTCTTGATCCTGGCATGCAACATTCATTTTGTTTGAATTTCATCTAATTTGTGAGCTAAGGTTCTGTCCTCTCCAACTCCACTGTGCACAAGTGTGTTGTCACATGGCTTCCAGTATTTCCAAGGAGCTAGTGTTGAGCTATGAATTTGTGCAGCCTTTTCTTTTGGGTTGATCAGATACTGAGGAGCCAAAACGAAAATGCTCCATAGGGTGGGCTCACAGTGCTTCTTAGGGTTGTAAGAGACTAGTCGACTAGTGATGTGACTAGTCGCTCCCCTCCCCCCCTTGCTGCCTTCATCGGAGAGAGGCAGCAAGGGAGGGAGCAGGAGCTGGTGCTGTGGGGAGCCGGCTTAAAAGCTGGTTTCCCCCCAGCACTGTCTCCGCAGTGGCCAGGGGAGGTAGAGGAACAGTGGAAACGGCGTGAGTGGGGGCTGAAGCAGTCTCCGCTCGCACCGCTTCTCCTGCGATTCTGCTTTTGAAATGCTTTGAAATGCTCCCTGTGGGGCTTCCTTTTGAAATGTACAAGAGCCCTTATGGGCTTTTGCTCATAAGGCAGGGCTTTTGCTAGTGTTCAAAGGCAGAGGCGCCCTTATCGACTAATCGAATAGTTGATGGAAATCCCATCAACTGTTCAATTAGTTAATTCATCTAAATTTAATATCCCTAGTGCTTCTGTCTACGAGATCAGAATTCACACCCTGAGCTGCTCAGCTTGTTAGTGGCTGTGGGTGTATGGCTGGGGTGATGCCTTGCTTTGCTTTTTGATTCCTTTCTAAATAACTGAAAGAGCTATTTTGATAGGCTCCAGAAAGAAAGAGCAGTGGCATGTACACGTGCTAATTGTCCTTCATATTGTTTCTTTCCACAGACAAGTTCAACAATCCTGTTCATCTCACCCTTACTAGTGAAGGAAATGAGATTGCTCCTGCAGGAGAGACGCTTGCATATGCGGACTGGGTGACTGGCCGCTTCCTTTCACCAGGGACTGTACAAGCAAAATCAACAAGTAGGAGAGAAATCAAAATTCTGGGAGGTTTACATTTCCGTCTTTTCCTACCCCTTTCGCCCTGCTTCAACTTTGGACTAATTCAGAATGGCTCACAAGGTTTTGCCGAACAGCCTTTGAGAACTTGCTGTTGGAATACCAAATACCCAAATGGATTGAGGCCATCTGCAACATGGAGCTACTGTTCCAAGAGAGGAATTAATCAGCTTGGCTGTAGTCCCACCAGGACCTTTCAATTCAAGTGCTCTCTTCCCTCCTGGTTTGTGGTCCCATTGCCATAACCTTTACTGAGTATTTCTGGATGTCCTGGGAAGTGTCACATGTTTTAAACTGAAGATGAGGAGTTGATCACACAGTGAATTGTGAGATGTTGTTATGCCGGGGAAACCGTACAGCCCACTTCATGAATATTCTGAAGTTCTTTGTAGCTTTGTTTTAGAAGAATGGGCAAAAAGTTTCTTTGGAATTGGATACATTTATGCTGTCCAGAAAATACCTTTGCTAAATCTAGACATGTTATCCTTGGTTAATAACCCTCCCACAAACAGATAATTTCTCCATCACAAGCTAACTCTATGCTTGATTTATTTACTACTATTCTTGGGAAACCCTGCGATTTCTGAATATTTAAGTAGCTAAATATTGTAGAATAGGGGGATAGTCCTGTTTTTTAACACTAATTTTCAAGGAGTGCAATAAACTTTATAGATTTAACAGTGGCAGCTTAGCTGGCTTTGAGGATTGGGACTGGGATACAGAGTCTCTCACCAGTTGGCTGTCAGAGCAGTTGCGACCCAAAGTAGTTGCTCTCTGCATTTGATGGCTGCTTGGGTGACACTTCCAAGAGAAGCTGGTGTCATTGGTGCTGTTCTCTTTGGACAGGTGTCCATTTCTCCTTCCTCGGCAGAGCAGATTAGCATTGAATGAAGCGAGTCCAAACTATTCCACCACCCTTACATATGATGCCTCTGGGTTAGGTTGAAGCACATCAGTGGGGCAGTGAGACAAAACTGACATTGCCATTGTCCATGCTTCTCTGATGTGATGGGGGTACAGTAGACTCCTGGCCCCAGCGCTGTTAGTCTGATAACTTGTAAGAAAAATAGATGCAAGCCAGCTACAAAAAGCCTGTAATTCTATTTTATGCCCAACGTGGCTGCAGCTGTGCACCTTCCCCTTATGCATTAAGCAATGTAACCACATCTGTCACAGGTTTGCTAATGAAGGTTTGAATTATTTTACTGCCTCTCAGCTGCTTTTTGTATTTTTTTTCCTGTCTACTGCCTCAGATCACTTTTCTTGTGTTCAGTTGCTTTTTAACCAACAAGATTTCTGATCAGATATTCAATCCAATTAATTGCTGCCTGGATGGAAAAAATCTTAGGTAGTTGAGAATTTGAAAAAAGGGGACTTCTACAAATAGAAAATGGCCTTTTTTTTTTAAACTTAGTGTACAGCGATTTTTTTTAAATGTCTGAATGTGAATGTTGAAATCATGTGATTAATGTGGAAAGTCATTAGTGCCTTATTGTATTGAATTGTTGCTCAAAGATTGTTTGCTGATTCCGTGGGGCCAGCTGTTTTTACAGCTTTGCTTAGTGGGAAAACATGGTTGCTCCATTTTTACAATTGTTTCTGAAAGTACTTTTTTATTTTCTGCTTTTAGATCTCTTCCTCTCTGCTTTTGGTTAACCTTCAGGCAGTTCAGGGGTGGGGAGAAAGCACAATAATCATATAAGGGACCTGTGTTCTTGTCTCCTCTTCCCACCCTTACTCCAGTTTTTGCCATTTTAATTCAGGATGATCCTGAGCAGATACTATTTGGGGACCTGCCCTTGTGCCTTCAGTTAATTGGGGGCATTTACAGGACTGTACACAGGAATTTCTGTGGGGAGGCGTGAGCTCTGGGAGGGGCTGGTGGCTGCCCCACCCCATGGCCCAGCCCCATCCCTACCCCCCACCTCTTTCCTGGTGGAAGAAGAGGGGAATTGTCCCCAGGCTTCCCCCAGCCGGCCAGAGCACCAGGGAAGGAGGCTGGCAGCGCGTCGCCTCTGCTATCCCCCAGCTGGCCAGAGCACGGGGAAGGAGGTTGGCAGTGCGCTGCCTCTGCCTTTCCCAGACCAGCCGGAATCGGTCCCATGGTGGACCTTGAAGGACTGTTGGGGGGTGGGTGCATTTGCACCCCTTGCACCCCCCCCCATCCCCACCCACTCCCCGCATATGGGCCTGATTTAGCTTCATGCTCAGATCCCAACCCAATCTTTAGTCTATTTCCAAATGGAAGCAAAACCCTTGAAGTTCAGGTATGAAATTGTTAATGGTGCTGTTTGCCCAATCTGATGTCCATGTGTCTGAGAGTGAAGGTTTTCGATTCCAGCCTTTGGTTGATTGTTGACCTGCCAAGTAAGTTTTGACAGAAATGAAGATTGCAGCCAGGTGGGTGTGAAGTGATTTGCACTGAAGACTGCAAACTCCATCTACACGCTGAGCTGCAGAGCATGTGCAACTGCTCAGAAGGCATTTTGGAGCATGGCACATTTATTGTTAATAATACTTGATTGGCTGTCCATTCTTTTCCCTACCCCAAGTCTTAATATATTTATTTACACTAGACCCTTTAGCTGGTGCATGTCCTCAAGCAGTGGCGCTGAGAAACGTTTTGATTCTGATCATGTCAGATCAATGTGAATAAATTATTATTTTTGGGCATCTAATGTGGAATTGTTTTTGTGTGCTTCATTCCACTCCCACTCTTACACAATTTGCCTGATAGAATTCTTCCTCCTTTTACATGTAGGTCCTAGTTCCAGGTGTAATGGAGGGGTTGCAGTTGTTTACCTAGCCAGGACTTCTGAGGAGCTTGGCCTAGACAGCCCTTGCCTGCTGTGTATACCTGTTTCTCATTGGTGCTCTCACTCCTTAACTCTTGCTAATACTTTAAACCACACTTCTCTCCCCATCAGAAGGAGGCTGCATGTTGCTGCTTGTTAGTTTGGCACACTTCCTGGTCAATTTCATAAGACACTTTGAGACTCTCTGCCAGAGGCACTGAGAACAGTGTGATTAATGGCCTCTGATAAAGAAGCCAAACATACCTGATTTTTTTCCTCCCTTTGAATATAGAAGTCATATGCTACTCATTTCATATTAAACAACATGCTAGGATCCCTCTTTGCTTATTTCTCTTCTCACAAACCCGAACTTGTCCTTTCTCTTGCCTTTTGATGGACACAGCGTGGAGATTTTTAATTGTGTTCTTGTTTCATCGCATATTGTAAATGCATACTTGGTTGGGACACTGGCTTCTTGAGACACCCAGAGATCATGGTTGTGTGCCTGCCCCCTCGCTACACTCAAGACAACTATTTAGGGGTCATTTTTCTGAGAAGTAGTGATTATCTCATTTCTCGACCTGCTTCCATGTTTCTGTGAATGGGCAGGCTCAAAATATCTTAGCTTGTAGATACTTTAAGACGGAGGTCTCAAATTCAATTTACCTTAGGGCCTGTGCCAGTCCTCAAATCCTTCTAGCGAGCTAGTAAGCACCCCCCTCTGGCAGGGCTCTGTGGGGGGCCTGGGGAGGTTTCCATGTGTTCCCTACCCGCACCTCTCCTTCCCCAACAGCTGCTCCCAGGCAATTAACACCCCCTGGGGCCCCTACTGCCACCAGCAGCAGCTCAGTAGGGCTAGAGCAGCTTCTGGCTGCTAGCTCCATGCCGCTTCTGTGGCATGCCCTTGTGTCCTGGGGGAGGTGTGTGTAGAACCATCCCCTCCATAGGTGCAACCTGTGAATCTTTTAACTTATGTTGTGAAACTGACTAGATATCAGGGATGCTAACTTTACTGATTTGATCACAAGCCGCCAGATAATTTGGGCTTTTTTTCTGGACCCCTCCCTCCCCCCAGCCATTTTATTAGAATTAATTCAGATCTGGGAACTTACTACCTGATTCCTCATGCATTGCTATCAATTGTCATTCTGTGACCACGTAGGCCTGATAACTTTTTCAAAACATTTTGGGGACTGGATTGGGGAAGTGCCTGGGCTGCAGATGCTCTCCCCTCCTCCCCCCCCCCCCCCGAAGTCTGAGACCTCTGCTTTAAGGAAACTTCCTTTCACTTTAATGACTATTTGAACAAGATAATGCAAAACAAACTTAATCCCCTATCCCTCCCACCACCAAAAAACCCTCCCACCATTATGATCAAAAGAACAGTCAAACTGAATCAGACCAAAGGTCCCTCTAGCCCAGTATCCTGTCTTCTGACAGTGGCCATGCCAGGTGCACCAGAGGGAATGAAACAAATAGGTTCAAGTGATGATTATCTATTCTGTTCCTGTCCCTTAACCCTGCCACCCATTTCTAGTCTGACAAACAGAGGCTAGGGACACCATTCCTACCCATCCTGGCTAAGAAGTATTGATGGATCTAACCTCCATGAATTTATCTAGTTCTTTTTTTAACCTTGTTAAAGTCGTGGTCTCCACAACCTCCTCTGGCAAGGAGTTCCACAAGTGCACTGTGACGAAAAACTTTTTGATTGTTTTAAACCTGCTACCTATTAATTTAATTTGGTGACTCCTCGTTTCTTATGGGAACAAGAAAATAAAATTTCCTTATTCACATTTTCCACACCTGTCATGATTTTATAGACTTCTATCATATCCCCCCTTACTGTCTTTTCTAAGCAGAAAAGTCCGAGTCTTTTTAATCTCTCTTCATATAGCAACCACTCCAAAACTCTAATAATTTTTGTTGCCCTTTTTCTAAACCTTTTCCACTGCCAAGCTAACTTTTGAGAGGAAGTGACTGCATCTGTACGCAGTATTGATGATGTGGGCATACCATGGATTTATATAGAGGCGATAAGATATTCTCTGTCTTATTCTTTATCCCTTTTAAAATAATTCCTAACTTTCTGGTGACTATAAAATACAAAATTTCACGCTCCTTCACTTCTCTCATTCTCTTAGTCAAAACCTGCCAATTTGCCTTTGACTAGTACTTGCTGTCTCCATAATGCTAGCTTGAACATGAACAATTTTTGTGCATTTATCTAACCCAAAGTAATTTTATTTCCTCTGCAATGGGATATTCTGTATTTATTCATTTAAAAATCCACCTAAACTTGGATACTGCCAATTTGGAAAACCACAAAACCCCAACAACATTTAATCTTAAAATTTAAAATCTTAATTTAGACTCTTAACAGTCTATGAACAACCCTAGTTCGAACTGACAAGTCAAAATATAATGGTTGGTTAAGGATTGGGTATAATTGACTCTGGGCAATTAGTAAAGAAGAATGAAATCTTGTCAATGGAAGAAATTGAGGACTAATTCAGATTACCATACTTACCTATCAATGCTGAATGCTTAGAATTACCTTACTACACACCAAAGATGCAACAATTTGAGCACAATGAAATTTAGAGCTTCAACATTCAATTAATAGGCTTCAGTACTACGTGAATAATGAAATAGTCATAGGCTTTTATATGTACATAAATGTACACCATGTACTTATCCTTGAAAAATACCTATGAAACTGTGGCAGAGGTGGATTCATGTTCACAAACAGTGACTCTTAGCCGTAGGTACACAGAGATTAGTCAAAAATGTCAATCTGTACTTTTGACCTTATCACACAGTATCCGATTACTCTGCATCTTGCCCTCAAGGAAGTTGTGTGGGATGGGAGGAACAGATAAGGAAACCAACAGGAGAAGAGCTGGCTCTTGAGATTGTCTCCACCTTGCTTGGGGAGGCTGCCTGCAAATCTAGAAATTATGGATACTGGACATTGAATAATGGGAATTTATCATCGATGAATGTATGGGGCTGAGTCTGAAGTTAGTATTGTTAGGCTAGGAGCAACCTTTCTAAACAGAAATGTTCACCATATAATTTTGTTCCTTAAGGACTTGCAAAGTAAACTACTGCTTAGTTTTGAAATCCACATGCATCTTCGACAGACTAATGAAGATTAGGAAGTGCCTCTCCTGAACAACAATTTGGAAATCGATGCATAGAAGTACCACCTTATTAACACTATTTTCTCCTGAAAGGAAAACTAACATAAAGAAGCCTTCTATATTTGTCAGTTTTTCACCTTGTTGTCTTTGGTCTTTACATCAAATATAGAAGAGGACCTATCTGCTCTATTCTCAGTACGTTGGCTGGTTTCCTATATTCTGTAAAAGAAGGTCATTCTTTTTTTATTATAAAAAGCAACGAGTCCTTTGGCACCTTCAAGACTAACAGATTTAGGGCATAAGCTTTCGTGAGTAAAAACCTACTTCATCAGATTAATTGGAGTGGAAGTTACAGAAGCAGGGTGATATATGATATATAAGGAAGACGTTACTTGTGTTAATGGCACTAATCAAGTCAAGATGTGAATGAACCACTTCCATACACCAAGAATGTATGGTGTTCTGAAAGCATATAAGTGTAATATCACTTTCCTTCCTGTGGATGGAGACAAACATTCAAAGGCTTTCTGCTGAGTCCGCATTTCCCTAGTATTAAAAGGTCAGCAACTACTTTATGTATGTCCATTATTAGCACAGATATATTTCCCCAATTAAACTGATACATTGTGTTTTAATGCTGATATAAATAAAGTTTCTTCTATTAATTTAATTCTGTACTGAAGAATCAAACAGGGCTTCTGTTTGACAGTGTTTTGATTTTCCTTTGCTGACTTTCAAGAAAACCAGGAAATGAAGCCGTGCGTGCATATGTGGATGTGCACTTCTGTTGGAGTGGGGGACAGCTGGTGGAGCAAGTTTAGATGACAATCCTGGGGCAGAGGAGGAAGTAGTTTAGGGAAATGAGACTGAGTAACACAGTGTAGTGGGTGACGCATAATTCTTCTCACGCTAGAAAACAATATGTACAATACTGCAAGAGAAAGTGACACACCTACAGTACTGAGTTCATACACTGCATTTAGAAGGACCCTGTCAAAGTTACTTTTTTTTTTCCCCAGATGAGTTTAGAAGACACACAATGTAGATCAACCTTTCCCTAATGTTTCTGGGAGAGGGGCTTTGCTTGCAAAGTACATTAAGATAAGTTCTCTGCCAATGTAAGGGTGTTAAAAATATTAGTAGTCGTATTTATTATTATAGATCACTTCCCTCAGGTCCCTTGGGACATGGAAGGTACAGTATAGGTCCCAACTTCAAAGACAGAAGTGTACAACACAAGGCTGTGGGCTTAGTGGAAAGGAATATTAATGATGCCCTTTTCCCCCCTGCCTTTACAAATGTTGCTGTTATCAATCTATAGGGGGGGGGAAAAGTGCTACTGGCCTGATCCAAAGCTCACTGATGTCAAATAATGAGTCTCTTCATTGATTTCAGTGGGGTTTGGATGAGATCTTTTAAGTATTTACTCTTCAGTCTGAGCACAATATTGGCAATTCTGATTGGGTAGGCTGCTTTAAATCAAGCAAAGAGCATCTTACAGGTGAGGCAAGTCTTCTACAGTCCATACTGATTTGGGCATGGGAAGCCCCCTCTTGGCTCATGTGACCCAGCAGCTGCTAGTAAAGGACTAGGGATCCATTTTGACTTTTGCCTGCTCTGGTGTGTTAACAGGTGCCTCTGCAAGGAAAGCAATGGAGCTGAACTCTAAGTCCAATCAAACGGTAAGTATTTCTTGAGCATGCACGGCTGATGACATTTAAAATGTTAATACTCGGTCATTTTGTTTCTAAATTTCAAAGGGAATACGTCTGGAGCCAGGGGTCAATGCACACAGGAAGCTTCCATTGCAGCTAATTGGAGTTGTGTGTGCAGCTCAGCCATTTCAAGGACTAATGATTAATACCTAGCACTTCAAGCTTTTAAAGCACTGCGCAAACATTAACTAACCCCCTCAACACCCTTGTGAGGGAGGGAAATGTTATACCCCTTTTACAGGTGGAAAACCTGAAGAAGACAAACTAAGTGACTTGCTCAAAGGCAGGGAATTAAAACTGGGATTAGAAGTCAGGAGTTCTGTGTTACTTGCCCTGTGCTCAGATGGCTAAATTAGAAGGCCTCTCCGCAGTTTTTGTTTTAGAACCTCTGGGGTGCTCAGCGACAGGGCCAGTGCAACCGAAGAGGACTCCCCAAAGGAGCAAATAGTTTGTCATATGTGCACAAATATTTTACAGGTTGTACCTCCCTTAACTGGGACTGCCTGGTCCGGCAACATCTGTGGTCCGGCATGGATGTTCCTGGATTGCAGAGTCCAGGAAAAGGGAGGTCTGGAAGCGGGGGCAAGAGCGCTGTGAGGGGCACCAGCAACTTCACCAGGAGAGAGAGAGAGAGAGAGTGTGTGTGTGTGTGTGTGTGTGTGTGTGTGTGTCGGGGGGAGGGACGGATGGCATGGTGGGGAGTTCTGGTCCCGGTGTGGCTCAGTGGCCGGGAAGCTCTAGCCTGGCCGAGGTTGTGGACCTCTGGCCCTGGCCATGGAGCTCCGACCCCAGTGGCAGCTAGGAAGTTCTGGCCCAGGCCGCAGAGCTCCAATCCCAGCCATGTACAGAGCTCTGCCCCTGTTCAACTCTGGCTGTGATGCTCTGACCCCAGCAGCAGCGGGGCTGGAGAAAGCCCTGGGGGGCTGAGGCAGCAGCTGGGGCAGGTTGGAGCCATAGCCCAGAGGTAGCTTGGCCACAAGTGGAGGGACGTTCCTTGGTCCGGCAAATCCCCTCATCCGGGACCAGTCAGGTCCTGAGAGTGCCGGACCAGCAAGGTCCAACCTGTACAATTGTAGAAAATTGCTGTGCTCCAGGTACTTTGCAGGGCCATCTATGTGTAAAAATAAGACTTAAATGTCTATTCAAGGGGGGTTTTTTTGGAGCGGGGACACTAGCTTTTCAGGAATCATGAAAAACTACATGAAAGATTTCTTTCCATTTTAAAGGTCAACTTTAAGGAAATGCATAGGTATGAAAAGTTGCCTCTAGATTCCAATATTAGTTCAATTGCTCACTTAAAAACCTGAGACTGCTGAAAGACGTGCCTGTCAGGGGACTTAGCAGCCATGCTGTAAAATCGGTGATACATGTTGTCTGCAGTTCTGGGTTTGTTTATTTTTAGGATTTACATAGAAGATACAGTGACAGGAGGTCTTTTGTTTGAGGATTTAGAGGCAAAGCTGAGAACTAACTCCAGTCAGTCTGAACTGATAAAAGAGTTTGTTTTTATTTTAGTTACCAAGCTGTGGCTATTATGAATTTGGCTTCCAGCAGCCAGTGGGCCATGCGAGAAGCACCAGAGGGGTTTATATGGGTATGGGGACGGGGCATCATGTAGGGCTGGGTAATTGTGTTCATGTGTGTGGTGTGTGGTTTTTTTTTTGTTTTGTTGTTTTTTTTTTTTAGGGACTTAATGAAAATGTCTTTTCAGGTGTGGTGTTTGATGCTCTGTGCATGCTGTGTGAAATGTGCAAGTTTCCAGGCTGGAGAGCACTGACCACATTCCTTTTGTTCTATTTTTCTAGCCTTATCGTCAACTCTTGTTCCATTCTTCTTGGAGCCGTTTCTTCTCCTTCTGTCTCCCTTTTCAGTGCTACTTTCATAAGTTTCACTGCCGCCTTATTCATTTTGTTATCCAACGCCCTGAACCTCCCAATACATCCACAGGAGTAATTTTAATTGAATTGTTCGCGTGTAAAGCTATTCACATATTTGTTGGCAGCATCAGGGCCTTAGTCCATGGTCATAAAATGTTGGTAACATTCTCTGAATGTGTCACTTGGAAAAACATAGGATGGAGAGATTTACACAACTGTGATGTTCTGTCATTTAAGGGCAGTTGCCACTGTTGCTGGAACAATTTTTATAGTATGGGTGCTGAATGCACAGCCCGTATCTTTGAGGTTGTTATTACTACTTCAAGCCATGGGATGCAGTAGCAACCCTAGCAACTTTAATTCCAGCACCTCTGTCAGTTGGATTGTCCTTGTTTATCACCTGTGATTCATTCTGGATTAGGTAGTTGGGCAACAGAGCATTCTGTGCGGCACTACTACCCTTATGGACGTCCATCAGGAGCCATCTGTTCAGGTTTTCCATGGGCATCTAACGTCCCTTATTCCTCGGGATTACTCTGCTGTGTGTGTGGGGAGGGGGGAGATAAATAGAAGTCTGGATGTTATGTTTCAATAAGATGGGACTCTGGGGCTGATTTGTGGTACTTAACTAAATTGCTGTACAGCGCCCAGGTGCCTTTTCAGCAATGGTGGCTCAATTAATTAGTTAAATAAAATACCATCTGTTCCTGAAGGTTGTGAGCTTTTAACACTTGTAAAGCACATTGTGATCCTTAGTTGTGGGATGTTCTAGAAATGCTGAACATTATCCAACCCTGAGTTGTGGTGATGTGTTCATTTCCCAGTTCTTTACTGATTAGCCAAACGTACTGTGACTTGTCTCTCTCCCCTCTCCCTCCCTCCCATTGGCTCTGCCTTTAGTTTATTGGCTGCTCTGTAGGTTAGGTGCCCAGACCAAATTCCAACTGTGATAATTACACCCTGCCTGCTCACATCCCCTCTGAAGTTTGAAGCAGGTGGGATAGCTCCTGTCCTAAAGTACTGTGGTGTTCTGCTGCCACAGTTCATAGCGGTGGTGATGGATTTGGTGGCTGCTTTTCAGTAACCAATGAAGTGGTCACAGTCTAGATGTACCTTCATGGAGAAGAAGCTTCTGAAAGCAGGCCCGCCAACGGGGGCAGGGGCAGGGGCAGGGGCAGTTGCCCCGGGGCCCAGCCATTCAAAGGGGCTCAGGGCTGCCGCAGCCGCTACTATGGCAGCAGTGGTGGCCGGAGCCCTGGGCCCTTTAAGTTGCCTCTAGAGCACTGTGCCGCACGCTTCGGGCGGCTCTGAGCATGGGTTGGGGGAGGCTTACTGTGCTCTGGATGGCTCTGAACGCTGCCTGGGGGCCAGAATGGTGCACTTCGGCAGGCCTGAGAGCTGGCTGTCCCTGGTCCTGTCCCCTTCAGCTGAAGCCCTGCCCCTTCCGGGAGTGTGGGGCCAGGGACCCCTCTCCAACATGCCCAGGGGCCCGCGACAGCTCTCGACTCCCCTGTCTGCAAGTAGACAACTTTTTCATCCATCGGAAATAGACATGACAAGATTCAGTGGTTGGAAGCTGAAATTAAATCAGGTTAGAAATAAGATGTAAATGTTTAACAGAGAAGGTTCTTAGCTATTGGGACAGCTCCCTTTAGGATAGTGGTGCTGGAACAGTTTGTGTAGTGGAGGTGCCGAGAGTCACTGCAGCAAACTGCAAACCCTGTATAGATGGAAACTACTTCAAGCCCGGGCCTTTGGCAGCACCCCCAGTTGCTGCACCTATGGATGTGGTGGCTTCTCCATCATTTGAAGTCTTTAAATCAAGACTACATCTCTTTCTCAAAGATATGCTACTAGAAGACTTACCCAGCAATGCTTGAGTCCTTCAGGGCAGGGGGCTGGGGAATGGGGAGTGTAGGAGTCAGGGAAAGGGCTTGAGGCTGTGGGGGGAGGGGTGAGACAGGAAGCTGGGGTGTGGGGGGTGTGAAAGTGAGGAAGGGGGGGGCCAGGGTGGGGTGGGTGCTTGCTGGATACTCCCCAGGGGCTGGCTGTAGCCTGGGGTGGCAGAGGGGCTGCTTGTGGCCATTCTGGGATATAACTGTCCCTGCTATCACACTCCATCGTTTCCATTTCATGAGATTATCACATTCCACCCACATCCCATTGTCCTGGCACAACTGAACCCTGACCTTGCTTTAAGTTATGATGAGGAAGCTGTATATGGAATTTCCTGGTCCTAGTTCTTACTGTTTAGGAGGAGTTCTTGAACAAATGGACTCTCAGACAGATGGATACAGATGGACAAATGCACAAATTCTCTCAAATATATAATAGATCGCACAAACAGAGATTATTGGCTTGATGCAGAAATAACTGTGAGGTTCTTTAAAGGAGGAGGTCAGACTAAATGACCATAATAATTCCTTCTGGCCTTAAAATCGATGAATCTTTGAAAATTAGTCTAGGGTCCAACCCATATGGGTGACCTATGTGCTCATATCACGTTTGTGATGTTGTATCCCGTATTCTTTATGCCTATGAATATGACCTAACTCAAATATTCTTTATGCAAAATACTTAATGTAACATGTCTCAGAGGAGTAGCTGTGTTAGTCTATAACTTTAAAAACAATGAGTAGTTCTGTAGCACCTCTGAGACTAACAAAGTATCACAAGCTTTCATGGGCAAAACCCACTTCCTCAGATTGGCAGAGGGGTAGCTGTGTTAGTCTGTATGGCTATGTCTACACTACAAGGTTTTTGCGCAAAAACCGGCAGAGAATCCACACCTCAAGCGTGTTTTTGTGCAAAAAAACCAAAAAAAATTTTAAAAATACAGTAAATCGACAGGACAGAGGGCTTTTGCCAGTAGAGTTATTCCTCTCCCCACAAGGAGTAACTCCTTTTTGCGCTACAGCTCTTGTGCAAAAAGGCATGTGTGGATACTCCGCAGGGGTTTCTTGCACAGAAAGAGCCTATCAGAAAAAGCACAGGTGCTCTGATGGCCATTCTGTTAATGGCAATCAGAACTTTCTTCCGCAAGAGTGTCCATGCAGTGTGGACGCTCTCTTGCGCAAAAGCACATCGCTTTTGCGATGTGCTTTTGATGTGTGGACACGCTTTTGCGCAAGACTTTTTTGCGGAAGAGCTCTTGCAAAAAGTTTCTTGCGCAAAATCCCTGCAGTGTAGACAAAGTCTATCTGTATAAACAACAACTGTATAAAGTATCTGTGGCACTTTAGACTCTCATTATTTCATGTAACATTTTAAGAGTTATAATTGGCTGAATGCGTGTATTCTATTTGTGTGCATGTATCATTCCTGTATTTGAAGTTCGAAATATGAAGCATAATCCTGTTTACTGATCTAGACATACTAAGTGAGTACCAATAGGGGACTTAAGGAACTTAATGGTTTGGTGCAGCCGCTCCCCGAGTTGCGAACGGTCGAGTTACGACTGTTCGCACTTACGACCAATGCTCCCAAGGAGCGGTCGTAAAGGCGGTCCCCGAGTTACGAACGCGACCCGCGCTTACGAACAGCGCGGTCGCGTGTAACTCAATGGGATCCGAGTTACGAACAGTTTGAGTTACGGATCAAGTGTTGGTCCGTAACTTGTTCGTAACTCGGAGAGCGGCTGTATTTGGTCAATGATCGGTGAACAGTCTTGCTTTTCCAGTAAGCCTGGACTATGGTTGGTCCTACAAAGACATGTGACTATGTTACCTGGTGGTAGAATCCATCTTGAATTTTGACTTTTCCACAGAGGTGTGGGGAGTTGAACAAAGACTTCCCACCCTAGGGAAATTCTGCATAAGGCAGGGGAAGTAAACAATGTCTTCATCTGGCTTTTGAGACTGCCTTCCTACCCCAAGAAGATACGTGACCATACTTGGAAACAAAAGGACTTGGAATGACAGGATTGGAGAAGAACTGGCCCCAAGTCAGAAAAGACATCTCTGACCTGAAGGATTTTACCTGCAATAAGTATTAGGGTGCAAAATTATTATTTGTTTTATTTTGCTTGGCAACTTACTTTGATCTGTCTGTTATAAGTTGCAACCACTTAAATGCTACTTTTTATACTCAATAAAATCATGTTTGTTAATAAACCCAGTGTAAATAATTGTTACCGGGGTAGAGGGGGGCGCAACAGCTGTGCATAGCTCTTTCATTGATAAAGGGGGTAAACAAGTTATGAACTTGCCTGGTATAAACTTTAAACAGATGGATTTATCTGGGGTTCTGGTCCCATTGGGGCTATGCATCTGGGTGCTATGACAAATCCCTGTGACCAAGCCTTCCCAAAGGTGAACTCATCTCAGTGTCTGTGTTGTTCTGCTGTGAGCTGTGACCCCAACACTGTGCCATTGCTGGGGGAGACCAGAGGTTCTGGCTCAGCAGCACAAGGTACTGGGGTACCCCCTGGGGAGCCAGTAAGTGGGCTCAGTGCTATTTTAGCATCTCAAGTGACTGAACCAGTCACAATGCTTCGTTGATTTGAGTGAGGCTTTATGTGCATGGTATGATATGCCAATCCAGATCCAACTGCACAGTCAGGGCCTATTGCTCTGCTCCTCTATCACAGGAACCAATGCGAGCCTTACAACTGATTCCGGGGGAGGGGGGCAGGATCACACTTTAAATGGCTGTGCTGGTAGCTTAAAAAAATCCTAGGAGCTCTTGCTATCTTTGAAAAGTCTAATGCTTAAAGTGTATTTTTCAATGCTGTATTTCTTAGTATAGAAAAATCTGTTCTTCAGCCTTTCAACCCTATTATTCTGGTGTGTTTTAATGCCTCAGTTAACTGGGAGCATAGAGCAGTGATTCTCAAAGTTTGTGACGGTCTTGCAGGTGGGCCACAGGCTCAGGGCTCACTCCCCCCCCCCCTGCAGCGGGGAGCCTGCCCCAGTGCTTCAACCTCATGAGGGGGTGGGAGGCTGGAAAGCCAGTGCCGGCTTCCCACTGGAGGATGGGTGAGCTTCGCAGGCTGGTTCCAGCTTGTGGGGGAGGAAGTAGCTCCATGTGCTGCCACTCCCTCCCCCTTAGCTAGGGTAATGGCAGCTCAGGAAACCACTCTCCTGGAGGCTTTCCCCACTGCTCCCATTGGCTGGAATCATGACCAATGGGAGCAGTGGGGGGCAGTGCCTGGGAATGGTGAAAGGCACAGAGCCAGATAAGCGCTCCCTGTCCCCTTTATGCGTAGACCCCACACCCCCATCCTCCTCACGCACCCGCTCCTGCTGAACCCCCTCACCCCACTCCTGCACCCTCCCTCCAACCCAGACCCCCCCACTCCCACCTCACTTCTGCACCCAACTTCACAGTCAGACCCCTCATCCCTACCCCCTCCTACACCCATTTTGGTTGGTTGGTGGCCCACAGAATTGTTTGCATTGAGTGGGGTGGGCTGGGGGCCAAAAAGTTTGAGAACCACTGGTCTAGAGGCAGTGTATTGTGTGGTTTACCCTGATCTCTGGCTTTGATTCTTTAAAACTCTAATCGAGTTGTGATATTAAGTTGGGTACTGATGGCCAGGAATACTCTGTGTCTGATGGGTGTTTATGCTTTCTTTAAGTCTATTGCTTGTCGATGGTTAATAATTAAAATAATTACTGTCATAATAAAACAGTCTTGTTCAGGCTAGAGTAGATAATTGAATCCTTCCACCTCAAAATGGTTACTTTGTTTACTTGCTCTGTGCAATTTGTGATGATAGTTTTGAGATATTCCCTACTATTTATCTTTAGAAGTTAACAACACAGATTCAGAGATTTCTCCCTCCCATTAGTCTCCTTAAGAGCATTAGTAACATAGCCAAATTATCTGTGGAGGCGGCCACTCCTTAGGCTTTCAATGAGTATGTATTTATTCTACGTTGTAAGCAATTTCTATGGTACTCATCACCGTAGAAACTGAGTTTGATGAATAGTAACAATTTCTTCTCTGAAAAGGATAGCTGAATGCTCTAAGCATCAGATCTGAAATTTTTAGGCTCCCTTCAGGATCCTCCAAACCTAATCCTTTCTGGATTGACTCAGCCCCTTCATTCTCTGAGGTAAATACAGTTGAGTTTCTTGCAGATTACTGTGAGAGTCTTTTGGATGAGACATTAAAAGCAAAATACTGTCCTCCGTGTGACTATTAAATATCACAGGGAACTTTTTGTAAGAGAGGGGTTTTGTCTTGGAGTCCTGAACAAAATTTCCCTCTGCTTTTCCTTGGCGTTATGCAGTATGTTGGTGGTTTATCTGGCTGATGTCCTCTGCTCCAAGGTGAATTTACCCATGCCATTTAACCTCTCCTATTTCCTTTCCATTTATCCTCTCTGTATATTGGGAGGTGGGCTGGGATTGGGATTTGGGTCTGGTTTATGTTTAACTATTGGATATATTTATATAGAATGTCCAAGAGCCTTCTTGATGAGTGACACTGAATTCATTTATTTTAAGTCTAGGCTTGACAAAGCCCTGGGTGGGATGTTTTAGTGAGGGTTGATCCTACTTTGGGCAGGGGGCTGGAGATCGATGATCTCCTGAGGTCTCTTCCAGCCCTATGATTCTATGATTTTCATATTAACGTAGCATGTTTTATTTTCAAAGCATTTAACAAACATTAATGATACTCCCAATACATCTGCAAGGTAAGCAGACAAAGATAATAATTGTAATAATACCTAGCACTTCTTGTTGGATTGTTATCTTCCTTCAGATTCATTCACTACAGTTAAGGTGTAAATGATTTGCATAAGACCACAGAGACTGTCAGAGCTGAGATTATAATTGCCAGCACCACTTGCCTTGTGAACAAATCCTCCGCAAGATTTCAAGCACCTCATAGTTTCAGTTGGTTTGGAAATACCAAAGGAGGAAGTGGGACTGTGGGAATATATATTCAGTTTAGGGTTGCCACAAAAAAAATCTCTGGGTCTCCACCAAACCAAGGAAAGAGACTTCTGGCCTAGTCTCAACAGGATTCCTCTCACTCGTTCTTTCCTGTAAGGTAGTCCATAGCCTTCCTTTAATACCATTAAGTCTACTCTGCGGCAATTTTGCAGTTCAGGATGTTATAATAGCTCAGATGGTTTCCTCTGTCAAACAGGCAGACCAACCAATGTCTCAATGGGAAATTAAAAAAAAAAAAGGCTTTAGGAGTGACGGTATTAGACTGCCTGCCTTAGCAGTAACACTGTAATAAAGTTCTTTGAAGTAGGGCAACTGACCTTGTAGGTCCCTATGTGAGCTATACCCTTTGGTTATTATTTGTATTTCAGCAGGGCCTAGAGGACTCCTCTGAAATGATGGGTCCCACTGTGCTAGGCTTTACATGTGCACGCAGAAGAGCTTGTCCCTGAAGAATTTAGAATCTAAATACACAAGATAGACAAAGGAAAGATAGGAAAGATTATTGTTCCATTTTACGTATGGAGAACTGAGATTAATGGCTAACTTTTTAAAGGTATTTAGGTGCACTAAAGATGCAGATAAGTGCCTAATAAAGTTTCTTAAGTGCCTAAGCATCTAATTCCCAGTGAGACCCTGGTGGGAGCATCATCCAAGCCTCTTCTGGTGAAATGGACCATTGGTCCAGAGAGAGAAATGTGCAAGTGGAAAGACTGGGCTGTATCTATACCACACAAATTAAGTGTAAACCATTCGTAAAGACTGACTGTTGGCCAAGTCTAATGTAAAAGGTTCAGCTCAATCAGTGTGGAAAGGCCCAAATTGTTTTAGAACTGGACTTCTAATCCCTCCCCAAATACTCTGCCCCAAGTCTTGTTGGGCTGCTAGAAGGTAGTTTCTGAACCCCTTGTTATAACATTGTTAGGCCTCCTCAACGCAGTTTAGATCCTTCTTAGGCAGCAATTGCATTTAGCAGCACTGCTGAACCGTGTGATTTGTGCAGGGGATGAGGGCAGTGCCAAAAGCCAGGCTCCAAACAGCAGAGCTGTTCAGTGCACCGAAGGGTTGAGAAGTAGAGGGGTGAGCTGGTTGCATAATAACTGGAGTCACTTCTAGAATAAATCTTCCTTTAGCACGTGACTGAGGCCTTGTCAATGCAGGGGATTTGCCCCAGTTCCACTGCAGTTACGTTGTACTGTTGCAAATAGTGGCTTTGTTTGTCTGTGCTATGAGTTGTCTTGGTGCTGCTACATTGGTATGCCATGATGGCTGAGATCAGGGCAAATCCCCAGAACAGACAAGTCCATAGACTTCAGCTTCCAGCTTTGCTCTTGAACATATCTGAATGGCAGTAATGGTGTTTGTTGTTCCAGGTCAGATGGCAGGACAGCTGTACCTGAAGTGTTTAATGATCAGATTATTTCTGTTGTTTTTTTGATGCATTCCAGGTCAGTGCCTTGCAGATGTTTATTTTGTAACATGACCTGGGCTTTGCAATTCACAACTGACACCCAAGCCCTAAGCACACAGTAAGGCCCCAGGGGACACTGTTCAGCTACAACTCCCAGCAGCTCGGGTTTAAAAACAACAAAACTCAAACCTTTTTATTAACCGGTAGCCTTTAGGTGGCAAATTCCAAATCCTGCGTTTTCAATCCTAAGTTTGGACGTTGTATGCCACTAATACCAGACTTTGCCTGAAATACAATAACAGGTTGTACAACTCTTTTTAGAGAATCCATCATTCAGCATATCTGTGTAAGGCACGAAAGATTTAATATCCAATATGGTGCAGCCACATCTCTTTCTTTCAATTCTCTAATCCTGACCCACCCCTATCAAAACAATAGGGAACATGAGGTGGCATAGATGACAAGGGTTCTTTGGTAGCAGTGCACACGTCTGTGCAGGAAAGTTGTTTGGTAGTGATCTTTGTCTTCTCCCGCTTCCTTCCCACTAGCAGGATTATGAGAAAGTGAGGCTGTTGTTAGCTGTCATCCCCCTCCTTCTGAATACCAAGAAAGGAGCTGGCTCCCCACCATAATCCTGCCCGAACACTTCTCTGTGACGAACTTGCTTGTGCACATCCTGAATCTGCTGGAGCAGAGAGATTCATACACATCAGGTGGCTGGAAAAGAATTGGCATCCCAATGCATTTGGTCTGCTTTAGTTAATCCAAATGGAAGGCTTTCCTAGGATTTCTTCTCCCTTCTGCCCTGTTAACTATGAAATGTTTCAGATTTTATTAAATTAGTCCTGAACCTGAAGTCCTTTACGATGGAGATTAATGCTGTGACAGGCAGTTCCAGAGAAGACAGAAAAATCAAACCATCAGAGCGCTAAACTTTACACCTCTGCTCCCCAGTGTCCACTATGTGTGGTATTCCTTCTGTTAGGATCACCATGGGGCATGTGAATACTTACTGGGTGAGCTGAGTGGTCCAACTCTGAATTAAGTATGGCCTCCTAATTATGTCAACCGCTGCATTGGTAAGAGGTCTACACCATTTAAGAAAGATACAGCCAATTGCAAAGCATAAAAGCACTTTTAATATTCAAAGACAGGACCATTTTAGATTTTGTCTACACTGGCAATTGAGCCAAGAACTTTTGTCATTCACAGGTGCTTAAACCCCTCTTGCCACAAAAGCTTTGCCCATGTGTAAACAGTGCGTTGAGAAATGCTCTCCTGCTGACAAAGCAAAAACCACTGTGAGGCTTTGTCTATGCGCGAAAGGTTTACTAGTACACTTTTGTCTAGTACAGTTTCTTTTTGAAAGAAGCCCAAGCTGCTGTCCTCCCACTGGTCTGAGGCAGGGGAAACAATTTCTCTTTCAGACAATAAGCGACAGAATGGAAATGCAGGATAAATCCAGTACCTTCTCTTCCCTCCTTAGGGCAAGATTCCACCACTCCTAGGCTATGCCTGCACTGGCAAGTTTTGATGACGAAAGTCTCATTCCTCTGATACAAAGTGCATAAGTAGCTCTGCTGCAATGTGTGATGTTCTAAGCACATGGAACACAACATGGGAGAGAAGTCTGGAATCCACAATTTCTCTCAGCAGATGCTGGAGTTAGCAGCAAGGACTGTCAGTTTCAAATGGTACAAAAATAAGCCGCAACCCGCGGGAGGGCTGGGAGGCAAAGAGGTAGCTGATGGGATATTTTTCACCTTCCCAAAATGCCTTGTGCTACGTTGCATGGTGCTTAGCAACTGAAGGTGGTACTAGGCACTGTGAGATGCAGACCCACGTAACTTTGCTCTTTCTGTCGATGGGGGAGCTAACAATGTAGCCTTGATATGTCGACAGAGGATGGCAGTATAAATGTGATTTGGCAACTTTCTTTTTGGCGACTGCACTTTCATCGCCAAAACTTGCCAGTGCAGGCATAGCCTAAGAGTAGTGGACTCTTGCCCTAAGGAGGAAAGTGAAGGTATTGGACTTATCCTGCATTTCCATTCTGTTGCTGCTTCTTCCCTTGTTATCTGAAAGAGAAATTGTTTCCCTAGCTTCAGACCAGTGGGAGGACAACAGCTTAGGCTTCTGCCTTTCAAAAAGAAACTGTAGTAGATGCTTCAGGCTAAGGACTTAACAAACAATCACAGTAGCTATTTTTTGGTATAGTCCCCCTGCAGTAGTATGAGCCAGGATTCAAAGCAAGAAATCCACGCATTGACTGAGATCTGTCAGTGTCTCCTGGATACACAAGTTGAGGTTTGTAGCTTTGTTCTTCTTAAGTCTCTGCTAAATACTCCTCCTGGAATATCAAGTTCATGGGTCCATTCTGTAGTGCAGGGGATGCGGCTCCCAGCTTGCCTGGATCCGGCCTCCGAGGCTCAGCACTGGGGAGCCCACTCTAGCCACCCTGCTGGAGCACACGCTCTACTAGCCTGGGTCCCACTAGCTGGGCAAGGAAAACGTGGGGAGACTTTCTCATTCTCAGTCAAGGGCTTCCCTCTTTGCTTCTTACTTGTGTGCGGCTCCCGACTGATTTTTCTGTGGGTCAGCAGCCCCCAATGTGAAAAAGGTTTCCCACCTCTGCTTTAGTGAGTCTAGCCTAACTTTCCTCCTTCATTTGGTTAATAAGTAGCCTACTGATACCCAGGTTCCCCAAACTTACCTCCCCTAAGTGATAACATTTTTAGTCATTTTACCTGTATTGCCATCCTGTGCTATGAAAAGAAACTGGAGGGTCTGATAGTCTATTTCATTCTGTATTTGCGCCAGTTTACTTGGGACATTCTTTTTTATTCCTTTCTTGTACGTACTTCGTCCTGAATCTTTGAACCATTGGAATCAGTGTGTCTATATACACTGCTGGAAATGTCCAGGGAAAGGTAAGTGAAAATAATTCACACTTCTTTAGTATCTTTCACTGGAGGAATTGGCCCAGATCCACAAAAACACCAAGGTACTGCAAAATCACAGGAACAACACTGCAATCCACAAAACCTGTGCTAGGCACCTAGGCTCCCTGTACAAAAAATGGGGAAAGATAGGCACCTTGGATTGCAATCCACAAAAGCCAGCCTGTTGGGTGGGGAGCTGCCTCAGGTAGGTAGCTGATGGGAGATGGTGACAAAAGAGGCCCTGGCACCCCGCAAGGCCAAAGTTAATGAACCCTGATCACCCCCCGCCCCCCCGCACCCGTAGGTATGCACTATTAAATCCCATGTGCCCTGGCCCTGCACCACTCCTGAAAGCAGCTTTCGGTGACTCTGTGCTGCCTCCCTTCCACAGGCACCAACCCACAGCTTCTACTGGCCACAGTTCTCCATTATTGACCAATGGGAGCTGCAGGAGTGGTGTTAGGTATGCACTATTAAACCCCACGTGGTAACAGATTTCTATAGCAGTGGTAGGGCTTACGTTCTTTGTAGGCGGCAACCACTAATGTGTAGCATAATCTCTAGTTTGTGACGCACGATTTAGCCAGTAGAGGGTGACATGGTCTTTCTGGCTCTGTCTCCATCCAGCAGCAGGTAATCAAGCTGCAAAACACCCCCAAATTATTCTTTTTCTTTATCTAGGAAGGAGTCCTTCCTCTTAGATGCTAGTACAGTATGCAGACCTGTGTTGAGTCTCTGATCCCTTAGCTCTGAGTTTCTAAATTAAGTACACCAGAGACCCATTAGGTTACTGACTACAGGAATCATAGCTGGCTTCTTGCACACAACAGCACTGAGCTCCTCGGAGAAACAGACACTTCAGCCTCTTTTGATGTTCAGATCCATGCTGACTAGCTTACTAACCCCCTACTCCTGCCATAACAAAGACATTTCTCCAAGTGATGTAGTTTACTGGACATTTCTGTCTCCAGATTAGGCCTGGGCAGCACCGTTCTATTTAGGGCTAACTCCTAGACATAAAGGAAATATTAAAAATGTACAAGATTTCCGACTTGACAAATCCGCTCCTCTAATTCAATACCATGGACTGCTTCAGGTCATCATGAGGCGCAAAGCTGCTTTGTTGTGAGAGAATAAGTTTCCAGTGACACGTGCATTAGCTATACGGACTGATGTAAAATGTGTCTGGTACCGCTAGTGGAAGCTGATTACATCTGAAGGTGGCTAAGTAAATAAACAAGGTCAATTTACAGTACAAATAGATGGCTGTAAATTAAATGTGTCTGGAAAGGTGGGGTTATGGGAAGATTGTGCGTTCTCCCAAAACCCTTTTTATTCTTTGATTTGCTGGTGCAAATCTCAAGTCCCAGTTGGGACCTTGATGAAAAAAGTACTTAACATGCTTCACTTTGATCACAAGGTATTCACATTGTTACATTAAGCACAAGTGTAAGTGCTTTTCTGGTAAGTTCCTTGCTTTTCAACAAGCTGTCTCACATCCCGCTTGATTTGAAAAGAGAGAAAATGGCCTCAGTTTATGCAGGTAGTCTTTGTTCCATCACATGCTCATGCTGTGGGCTCAGCTGGTTCCACTCAACCCACCCAAGAGATATTTTCTCTTTTCAGTTGGTGGTAGAAAGTGCTGTGTGGGGAAATGCTAGCTTGCAGCAGGGAGAGCAAGGCCAAGGGCAGAAACAGAACTGGGATGCCCTAGCAAGCCTCTTTGCTTTAGAGTTTGACCTATCACATGAGAAGCTGAGGAAAAAAACCCCCACAGGACTGAGAGCCAGAAGACCTCGGTTTACTCCTCGCTCCACCACTGACCAGCTGTGTGAACCTGAGTGGTTCGCTTCCCCTCTTGCCTTTGTTTTTTTAGACTGTAAATTCTTTGGGGAAGGACCAAACATCTCTTACTAAGTATGTGTTTGTACAGTGCCTAGCACAACAAATTCTTCATCTCAGATGGAACTTTTACAGTACATTTACACTGCACACTTATTTCAGAATAAGCTATTCCAGAAGTAATGCTCCACAATAGTTTATTTTGAAATAGCATGTCTACACTAGAGGGAAGCCTGGAAATTAGTCCAAGGCAGGCTTCCCTCATGTGGATGTGCTACCTCAATTTAGACCTCCAGGAGGAACTGAGGAGTAATTAGTTTGAAGGGCCCTGAGGGGGAGCTATTTCAAAATTGCAGCAGTGGAGCGTCCACACTACAGCTAATATGAAATAGCTATTTCAGAATAGGCGTTATTCCTTGTGGAATGAGGTTTACAGAAGTCAGAATAAGCCATTCGGTATTTTGAATTTATTTCAAAATAACAGAATAGCTGTGTAGATGCTTGCATTATTTCAAAATAATGCGAGTTGTTTCAAAATAACTGTGCTATGTAGATGAACCCTTACAAACTACTGTGACTATTATTTATGTAATCTTTTATTGCTAGAGTATGCCTATCACCCTTGACTTTAGTGGAAGTGTTGGATTGGGCACTTTTTCTGATTGGGCATTTAAAGAACTTCCCTGAGAAGTTTGAATTTCAGAAGGCATCAACTCTACTTATGTGATGTTACTTCTGGCCCCTTGTTTTTTGTGAAGTGGGAGATGAAAACAGTATTTCACAGTTTTTCTTCTTTCTCACGATGCTTAATTCTGAACCCAGATCATAATCCACTGTGACATTATAGCTGGTTGCTATGGAAAGCCTTTGATGTCACAAATGAAGGGTTGCAGTTGCATTATTTAACTTTTAATCATTTAAAATATCATTTCATGAAGCTCAAAAGCAGGAAGCGAAGATGAACTTTGTCTGAAATCCTGATTTCGCGTAAAATTCTTCTTACAAAAGACTAATCTGCAGGGAAAAAAATCTCATGTATGTGCAGAATGATTTGTATGAGCAAATTTTAAAATGCTCTTTTATAAAGGTGTGAGAAACTCTTTAAAGAAACCTGCTCCCCATACCCTGATGTGTGCTCTTCATCCCCCTACTGAGCCCTGGGCTTAAAGAGAAAGTGGGTGGTCTCAGACCATTCCTCATGCATTACAAAACCACAATAACTGGCACCCCATCAGAGATTGTCTCGGAGACCAAATTTCCCTCTCACTCAAGTGGGGGGGGGGGTCGGGTGGAGAGGTAGGTAGACATATGCCAGGTGCTCCAAAATACACTGTTTATTGTGCAGCAACATGTCCTGTGGGGTCTCGTAGACTCTTCTAAATCAGGCCCCAGCCTTTTGAATACTGAAACATGTAGATAACTTCAGTCATGTGAGTGGTTCCACTGATTTCACTGAACGAAGATGTCAAAGAATGAAGTGACAAGGAGTCCTGTGGCACCTTATAGACTAACAGATGTATTGGAGCATAAGCTTTCATGGGCAAAGACTCACTTCGTCAGATGCCATGTCATGCATCTGACGAAATGGGTCTTTGTCCACGAAAGCTTATGCTCCAATACATCTGTTAGTTTATAAGGGTACGTCTACACTTGCTCCCTAGTTAGAACTAGGGATGCAAATGTAGGCGACCGAAATTGCTAATGAAGCAGGGATTTAAATATCCTGCACTTCGTTAGCATGATCTCTCCGGTGCGTTACTCCGCTCAACAGCTGATTTGAACCAGGAAGTGCACGCCAGGACGCGTTAGTTCAAACCAAACTCCTTGGTTTGAACTAACGTTACTCATTTTTTGAGGAGTAACGTTAGTTCGAACCAAGGGGTTTGTTTCGAACTAACGCGTCCCAGCGCACACTTTCACTTTCAAAACAGCTGTTGAGTGGAGTAACGCGCCGGAGAGATCATGCTAATGAAGTGCAGGATATTTAAATCCCCGCTTCATTAGTAATTTTGGACGCCTACATTTGCAC
This sequence comes from Pelochelys cantorii, assembly GCA_032595735.1. Lineage (NCBI taxonomy): Eukaryota > Metazoa > Chordata > Testudines > Trionychidae > Pelochelys > Pelochelys cantorii. The sequence goes on from CM064326.1 coordinate 245,572,349, forward strand.
CCCTAGTTCGAACTAGGGAGCAAGTGTAGAGGTACCCTAAGGTGCCCCAGGACTCCTTGTTGCTTTTGCAGATCCAGACTAACACGGCTACCCCTCTGATACTTGAAAGAATGAAGTGTGTGCAAAATTGGGGCCTTTTGGATCACATGGCATGCATTAACCTACTCTAGCAAATATATGAGAGATTGTCATGTTGCAGCCAAGGACTGATCCCTATAGATGGCCTTGTGATTGTGGCTCTGTGCTAAGACTTGGGAGAGCTGGGTTCTGCACCTAGTTCTGCCATAGACTTTCTGCATGACCTTGAGCAAATCACTTAGTCTTTCTCTGTCTCAGATCTCCATCTGTAAAAAGGTGATAATACCTTCCTGTCTCATGAGGTTATAAAGATAAGGCTATGTCTACACCACCACTCTTGTTTAAAGGTGTGAAAAACACATTTCTGACCAAGGTAAGTTTCATCAACAAAAGAACCAGTGTGGGCAGGTGCTATGTTGGTGGGAGATACTCTGCTGCTGACATAGCCGCTGCTGCTCATTGGGGAGTGGTTTAATGATGCCAGTGGGAGAGCTCTTCTCCACCAACAACAGAGCAGCTGCAGTGGTACAGCTGTGCCACTGTCACATCTGTAATGTAGCCATCGCCTTTATCTAGGAATATGTGGGAGGTGGTTACCCACAGTGGTGTTGCGTGAGATGTCTTATAAATAGTTAGACCCTGGTCTACATATAAGATTTAGGCTCACCTGAGAGACCGAGTGAAGCTGACCTAAGCCCCAGGGCCAGCATTAGGCCAACTGAATTCTTCCATTCCCCCAGCTACTGTCTCTTGGAGAGGTGGAGTTACTAGAGGGAGGGAACAACCCCTCCCACCACTGCAGTGTTGGTGATAAAGAAGTGCTGTTGCTGTGCCACTGTAGTGGTTCTACTAGAGACAATGTGACCTCAGAGAGCAAATGTGTCAAACAAACAAAAAAAAAACCCCAAATTTCAAATGGCTTGATAACCCCTCTGCTCTCATCCTTAGAAATGGCCCTTCTGGGTCAGGACTGAGGTACAAAGCCATGGCAGCATGGGTCAGTTTGCACTACGGCCACCTTTGCTTTACTTGTTCCATGAAGAAAAAGAACTTGAGCTTTTACTGCAGCTGGAACATACCAGAGTGTGAGCTCTAAATTTATTGTTTAAAAGCATGTTTGAATAAAGGGATTTTTGTGCAACAACGCTTCCTGGCCTACCTCACCTTTTGCATTTTCCTCACTACAGTGTTGGTTCAGAAGCACAAAAGAATAAAAAAAAATAGTCAAAAGACAGCATTCTTTAAAACTCTCTTAGCAAATAAATTAGCTGGTTTTAGTTCCTGCCTCTCTCCTTTTTTGGCCGTTACAGTGGTCCCCTTCACATGGGTCCTTTGTCCCTGCTGTGGCTGTCCGCCAAGGGTGAGACAGGCAGGTGAGTGGTGCACAAGGGAGGAGTCTGGTGACATGCTATAGCATATGCATATTAATAGATTCCCCCGCCTGTCAGGCTTTTGATTTGATTCCCTCCACCGCCCCCCCACCCCACCCTCCCCAGTCTCTAGGGCGACTGCTTAGGCTTGGAAGGAGGATGATGCCATTGTCTGCTGGATCTTGGATGGCTGCTGCTGCCGCCGCCTCCACATCTATCAAAGGATTTTGCACCTTTGCCCAGTGCCTTAACTTCCTGCCTAATAGAGGTGTCTCTGTTTCCATGGCAATAAGAGGAGGAGCCTGCCAATCACTAGACACTGCACGTGCTGCACGTTCCCAGCCAGGCCAATATCTCTGCAGACTCTGCAAAGGAAAGAAGCTGGCAGGCAGCGTGGCAAATGCCGTGCCTCAAAGAGCAAAAGCAATTGCATTCTAATTGCAACGTGTGGCATCCAGGCAATGTTTCCTGTGTAAATGAAAATGGTCTGATACCTCAACATTTGTGAAAAATATAGTATATTAAATCCTTTCAGTGGAAAACATTATTTGATGGCCTCGTATCAGGATCCAGTGATTTTTATAATGCATGGAATGTTTTATAATTTGAACAAACTAAATCTATTGAATGTATATTCTCTTATCGCCAACACAGGTGGACCTCTCAGAGGTAATGAATAACCTGCAGGTTATGAATAAGAGTTGTTACTACTTGCATGGAAGGTTCATGTTGTAAATAAAAAGTTTTAAAATGAGAAACTTCCATCCTGGTTGCAGCATTCTTTGCTACACATGGGATAGTTTGCATATTCATCTTCCTCCTCCTGTTTCTCCTCCATACTAAAACATACACCCTCTAGCTCATACCTAGTGGGAATTTACAGCAGGCGGTGATATGTAATATAGAAAGAGTTTGTGCGTCTGTCTGTGAGTCCATCCGTCTGTCCCTCTGTAAATCAGTTTGTTCAAGAACTCCTCTAAATGGTAAGAGCTAGGACCACTTATCCAACACGCACTTGAAGATTTCATTGCTGAGAGTGAATCAGCGGGGATGAGAATAGCATCTCCAAATCAGAGGTCATGATCCTCTCCTGGAAGAAAGTGGACTCTCCAGGTGAAGGGCAGCAGCTATCCTTAGTGGGCGAGTTCCAGTATATAAGGGTCATGTTCACGAGCGATGACAAGCTGGAGCATGTGATCAACTGGCAGATTGGTGTGGTGGTGGCAGTAATGTGAGCGCAGTGCCAATCCATAGTGGTGAAGCAGGAGCTGAACTCTTGGACAAAGAGGTGGAAATGTGGTTCCTCCATAGGATGGCTGGGCTTGCTCTCGGAGACAGGGTACAGAGCTCAGCTATACAGGAGGACTTCAGAGAAGAGCTGCTACTGCTCCAGATCAGGAACTAGTTGAGGTGAGTCAGGCGCCTGATAAGGATGCCCCTTGGGAGGCTTCCATTGGAACTCTACTGGGCATGTCCCACTGGGCGGAGGACCCAAGGAAGACATGGGACATGCTGGAGGGATCATATCTCCAGGCCTGCCTGGGAATGCTGGGGAATCCTCTAGGAAGAGCTGGAACCTGTTGAGGAGGAAAAGGAAGTCTGGTCCTCCCTGATCTCCATGCTGCCACCGGGACCTCACCAGGAAAAAGCAGCCTAAAAGAAGACAAAGAAGAGGATTGCCTTCTGCTTCATGCTTCCTGCCCAGCCGCCAGTGAGCTTTGGTGAAAGGAAGGCAGAGTATGAAAATCCTTCTTGCTAGGGCCTGGCCTGTCTATGATGAAGGCTGTTGCAGTGAGTGACACCTTGTGGCACTAGCTGGAAACTGATGTGGCTTCGGAGCAGATGTGGGTAGATCTCAGAGCAGCATGGGCCCCAGAGGTACTGTGTTCAGGCTCACCAGCAAGTGGACATGCCCTGATGCTCACTTACCATGCCCCAGTTATGGATTACATGGTGATGGTGGCCGTCCTTTGGTGTGAAGTACAATTTCTCAAAGTGGCAAATTAGCTCCTAGCTGCGGGTTAAATCATTGCATCCCCACCAGTCACCCTGCTTGTTGCAGTTTTCTGAGCCAGCCGGATATTTGTCTGGCCCGGACAAGAGGGAGTCATTGATATACAAACCGGTCCCACTTAAATCCACTCAGGGTGCAGGCAGGCGGTTTGTTTTACATATCTCCTGCAGTGATGGGGAACTGACAATGGGTGCAGGCAGGAGATGCTGTTGGGAGCCCCCAGCCACAAACCACCTTCACGCATGGGCACTTCTTGTAGACACTGGTGTCATCTGTTGTTTGTATCTTGCCCATGTGTCAGAGCAGCCCTTTTCAGGGACAGTGCTGATCCCAATCCAGGGAAAGGGGAGAAAAGGATCCCTAAATAACGCTTGCTCCATTTCCTGACCTGCCAGCTTACTATGGCTTGTTGAGCATCCAAATCTGCTGTCCAAATACAGAGAATGTGAAGAATATCAAACATGCCATCAATACTGCCTTCTGGAATAAGTCTCAGTTCAAAGATATTGATGCTGGATATTCCTTTTACTTGATGGTTTGACTGCTGCTAAAAAGCTCCAGTCAGGGGTTTTCTGGGGTTCCTCACCACCTTATCCTGCTGGGTCTGCTCCTCTGGTCTCCCCCAGATAAGGCACAGAGTTGGAGTAACTGCTCTCTTGCAAACCAGTGCAGACATTGAACCACTTCAGCTCCGGGGGGATGCTGTTCAAAGGCACAGCACCCAGGAAAAAAACTCCCAAAAGGGATCAAAACTAGGGATGTTAAGGAATAGTCGACTATCCAATAAGCAAATGCTTATTGGATAGTCAATCGACTAGTTGATTACCCACCCCCTTGCTGCCTCTATCAAATAGAGGCAGCAAAGGATGTGGAAGAGGGGGTACTTCAAAGGGGCAGTGCTGCACAGCTGAGCCGGGGATCAGCTGTGCGGCTGCCCCTTTGAAACACTGCCTCAGCATTTCAAAGAGGTAGCACCACGCAGCTGATCCCAGGCTCCAGCGTGGCATTTCCTTGGAACCTGGGATCAGCTGGGGAATCTCCAGCTGACCCTGGGTTCTGGGGTAATGCTGCACGAAACTGTGGTCAGCTGGGGAGTCCCCAGCTGACCCCGGCTCCGCATGGCATTTCAAATCAGCAGCACGGCATGGAGCCCGGGGCCATGCTGCGCTGCCATTTTGAAATGCACAAGAGCCCCAGATGGGGACTCTTCTACATTTCAAAGCTGGTAGGCTACATGCTGCCTGGAGTCAGCAGGACCTCCTTCTGGCCCCAGGCTGCACAGGGAGTTCCGCATTCCTCCTTTGAAATGTACAAGAGTCCCTGATGGACTCTTGTACATTTCAAAGGAGGAATGTGGAAGTGCCTATCAACTAGTCGAGTAGTCGATGGAAATTCCATCAACTAATCAACAAGTAAAATAACCAATAGTTAACATCCTTAATCAAAACCCCAAATAAATCTGTCTTACTCTGTGTAAAAGTTTTACAGGGAAAACTCATCTGGTAAGCTCCATTTATCAATGAAAGAGAGATATGCACAGTGGCTGCTCCCCCCAGGTACCAATCATTTACCCTGGGCTTGATAATAAACAACCATATTCTGTTAAGTAGGAAAAGTAGGATTTAAGTGATTGCAAATAAAAACAGACAAATCAAAGAAGTTATTAAATTAAAACAAATAGAAAATGCATAGCTAGTTCTAATTCACATGCAAATTCACATGCAAATTCTTATCCTAAACATCTGTTCTTACTTCAGGCATAAACTTCAAGACAGAGACAAAGCCTTTTACTCTGACTTGGGTCTCCAGACCTTTTAAAAGTTCTTTATATCCTTTTACGGTGTGCCAGGCAGTTTCCGAGACCAGTCAAAGAAAAAGGGCTTTGCTTAAATAGACTTTCCGCCACGGTGGGAATCTTTTGTTTGGCATCCCCCCTTCCAATGAAAAAATACCAAGTTCAAAATGGATTCCAGTACCAGGTGGCGTGGTCACATGTTTTCCTAGGACCAACCACCATTTAGACTTCTTAGACAAACAAGGATGAGTCGATCGCTAAGCCATTAGGTTTCCAGGGCACCAGTAATGGCTCTCATTAGCACATTTAAAACTATAAACTATAAACAGATTCACACTTCATATTTCTAACTTCACATATAATAATGATACATGCACCAAAATAGGAAACACAGATCCAACGGATTGTAACTATGAAATTGATGGGTGACGAGGTATTTTGCATAAAGCATCTTTGAGTTATACAAATTCATATTCAAATGCCAATTTTCACAAATCCTGGGGGGGCATCACAAGGAAGAGCTCAGGGCAAGGGGCTGGGAATGTGGTGGGGTGCTGCAGGAGTCAGGACAGATGGTTGGAAGATATGGGGGGCTCAGGACAGGGAGGGGGTGATGTGTGGTGAGCTCGGGGTTGGGGATATGGTGGCTGTGCTTCCCAAGCACAGGAGCTGGAGCCTGGATGTGCTATGGTCAAGTAGTCCAGGGTGCTGGCAGGGTTCAAGCCCTGCTCCCAGCTAGTCAGTCTCTTACTGGTGCACCATACTGGGGCTCACTGGCTTATTTTCACCTTTGCATTTGATAGACTTTGTCATAGTGCACTGGTGTAATCTCCAGGATGTCAACCTGACCAGGGTGATGAGAGGTACCGACAGTTGGTCTGACCTGAGATTGGTGCAGAGCAAAGTGCAGCTAGCTCTATGTTCCAGAAAGCTTTGGCAGCCTGCCAAAATCATAAAGCAACTCAATGTCCAGAAACTCAAGTTCTTCATATTCAGAGGCTTTCCCATCATCAGACAGCTCTGTAATGGGTATTGAAGCCAAGTGAGGCCAGCTTTGCGATATAACCCTCAATTCTGCCAGTGATATGCTAGGCTTTAGCATAAGGAGACGCCGACATTAGTTTGACGAGAACGACTCAGCGATTGCATGTACTTAACTGTATGAGGTGTATAAAGCATGTATATCTGATAAGACTTCAACCACTAAGAAAGCTGCCAATCTCAGCTTCAAGCAATAGGCCCAGTCTAAGCTCCGTGTAATGAAAGTTGGAAGCACACAGTAGAAAATATCCAACAAGCTGCAGACCAGGAACACCTCTTCTCAACTGCTTTTACTCTCAATTGAAAACAGTTTTTGGTTCCAAATCTCACAGTAGCAATCTCATCCCTGGTGCAGATGGCAGCATACTACACACAGACAAGAAAGCCACTCTCAAGTCTATTCAGTTGTCTGTCTACAGTTTTGGAAGCTATTGATGGTGTACCAAGTTCTTGATACACAAAGAACTTGTTGGACTCCCAAGTACTATTAAGACAGAAGCTGACATCAAACAATTGTTGTGAGGGAAGGCAACTGACTTGGAATACCACCTGAAGTTTGTAAGCATGGTGGCTATCACATATCTCAAATCTCATATGGTTCTTCATTGTCATCCAGGAGCAGGAGACCATGTCTCAAAATTTAGTTATTTATATGCACAAAGCAGTCTGCCACAATAGTTATGGTATCAGGCTTCTTTCCATGGTTAGGATGATTTGGTGCATTTCTTCCTCAACAGACTCTCCTCCATCCTTGATAACAGCATTTCAGAGAGTCAGAGTGGCTTTGGTGCAGGATGCAAAATGTTATGATTTTTGCTGCTTACCATATACAGGAAAAGTGCTGAGAAGAAAACAGTGACCTCCTTATGGTGATCATAGACCTGACAAAGACCTTTGCAATGTTAATCACTAAGGTCTCTGGCAGATCTTGCACAAAGTTGGGTGCCTGCACAAATTCAGCCCATTATGTGCTAATTCCACAAGGGTGCAACAGCTAGAGTGCTGGAAAACGGTGTTTCCTAAGAGACTTTCTATGTCACAGTGTTAAACAGGGCTTTGTATTTGCAGCTACACTGTTTACCATTCTCTCTGGTACTATGCTGCTAAATTTTTCCAAAGACTGCACGTACTTACATGGTTCCACACAGATGGCAGCACCTTTTGTCTCCAGCATTTTTGAGCTTGCACTAAAGTGATTGGTTTGCTCCGTATGGGATGGTCATTTTATAAGTTGCCAGTAATACTCAAGATGGATGCATGTGTTGGTTGCTTCTTTGGTAAATGGATCGAGAACCTATACAACAGCGTTGTCTTCAAGGCGTCATTATCAAGTCCAAGTCGAGTCTCACGTCACTACAGTTCAAGTCTCAAGTTGAGTCACGAGTCCCTAAAGTCACTTTCGAGTCAAGTCTCAAGTTGAGTCTCAAGTCTTAATTTAAAAAATGTCAAGTCACTTTTGTACAAGCCATCAATATCGTCATTTTCGGACAATTTTTTCATCAAGTCGATTTAACAAAATTAGCAAGTCTCAAGTCGAGTCTCAAGTCACAGACAATGAACCCGAGTCAAGTCTCAAGTCGAGTCACCTAGGCAACTAAAGTTGGACTCGAGTTCAAGTCATGGGACTCGAGTCAACAACTCTGCTATACGATTCATTTTTCCCAACCACTTGGTTTTCAACAAGACAATATGTTCCATGCTTTCAGCTGAAATCAAAGTAGAAGCAATCAAAGCACATTTAGAATCTACTGATTTACTGTTAGATCATCTCTAATTTGGGTTCATGAAGGAAATGTTTTGCTCACTGAGTGACAAATCCAGAATTATGCAAGCTTATTTGGGATTCTCTTGTATTTGGGAACAGGCCTTTGTCTGTTACGAATCTGAACAAATCAAACACTGCAACTGCCTAACTGCCTGCCTCAGACCTTCACTCTGTACAGCATGTACTCCCTGAATGATAAATCATGAATTTGGGTTTAGAGAAATTGTGCCAGTCTTGTTCACGATTTTTTCCTCTGCTGCTGTCAAAGCTTGTTCTATCTATGTGTCTTGTGAAACAGTTTTTGTTTACAGCACTCTGCACCTTTTGCTCTGATTAAAATCATGTTATGTAAAAGGAGATATAAAGTAGGCATGGCCGTGGGGCTCTTGACAAGTTTCATATGCAGCATTCAGAGCTGTAAAGCTTGCATGACTCAACGCACCATTTCCCCTTCCTTCACAAGCTGGAATTGGCTAATGCAGAACCTTATTTTACCCATTAATATTTCAATAATTTCCTTCCATTAAAAGAGGAAGTATTCATTCCAACAGCAGGTTCTCCCGTGCTTGGATAAAGTAATTAATGTAATATTATACATAGGAAGAAGGTGGAAAGGAAGTACTTTCCCTTGTTAATTATTTACTAGTCAAATCCTGACATTTGCACAAACACTTCCAAGTTACTATACTGTAACGATTGACTTTCCTCTGAGAGATACTGAACTGTCATGTATGCCCAGAGTTGCTGTTGCTTTGAGTACCTAACATTTCAGGACAGGGAAGAAAAGCTGGGCAACATGCATGTCTCTGAAAGAACCAGACGCTTTGGCCACTTTTTAAGCATTGTTCTGCAGGTTTGCCAATTCTTCCAGACTTAGAAATGCAAGACACTTTAAAGCCTGCCCTAAGGGTTTGATGTCAGTCTTGTAGAATCCATGACCTTGCTCATTTTGCCTCATAAAGTTTAGTTTGTCTTGATCTCACATGAAGCTGCAAATAACATGTTAATTTTTTGGCAAAAAGCATTTCGGTTTTTGGCAGAAAGTCCCCTTCTGGGCACACCCAACAAACACAATGAAGACCCAATAGTGAATGAGCTTAAAATGGCATTGCTAGTGTGTAGGCAGAATGGGGGTGAGAGTTGTGGGGCAATTGGAGGTCTCTAAAGGTCTCTGAAGCATGCAGAATGACTGAATGATTTGTATTTTCTTCAAATGATGAGTGGGTGTATCTTTGGGCTGCTTTTCTTTTTGTAAGACTTGTGTGGGTGGACGACATGACTCAGTATTTTCTTTGCAGATGCAAAGATCACATTGCCAGTTTTGGGTAGATTCATGCTGAGATCTGGGAAGTTTCAGAGCTCTGCTTTTTGGCAGCTTGAAACATTTTGATTTTAAGCAAAATCAAAATGAAGTAATTTGCAAAATGTGCAAAATACATTGAAAGACTATTTAAGACTGTGAATCCTTTTTCACCCAGCAATCTCCTAAATCTCTTGATATACAGAATATGTTACTTCTGGTATTTATGTGTAACTAGAGGTTAGACCTCCTCACTGGTTCTGAATGAGGGGATTTGCTGAACCAGGGGAGGTCCCCTGCCACTGGCCCCTCCAGCCCACCGCTTCCAACTCCAGCTGGTCACCCTGCTGCCTGCCATAGCCAGGCTGCCTGCCACTAGCCCCAGCTCAGCTGGCTACCAGGCTGCTGTGGCCTCAAATCCCCCTGCTGGGCTAACAGGTTGCTGCCGCCCTGATCCCAGCTCCACTGCCAAGCTGCTGCCAGACCCAGCAGGCAGGGCTCCCACCTGCTGGCCCTTCTGCTGCCTGACTCCCAGCCACTGGGGCTCTCTGACCCAGAAACATCTGTGGTCCTGCCATGCCACGGATGTTGCTGGACCAGAGAGTCCTGGTTTAGGGAGGTGCATCCTATACTGTCCTGCCTAATTGCACCACTACTATTGAGTGGATTAAGGCCCTGATTCTGTGAACTCTGACTCACATGCTTAATTTTAATACTGTGAGTCAAGCCCAAGCATAAATGTTTGCAAAAGATCAAGTCCTAAATGAGGATCACATCTAGTTTGCCTAATTAGCTACTTGTAGTTTTTTATACTCAATGTTGCTAGTATGAAATTTTAGTTTTTAAATGCATTTGATTCAATGGTTAAATAAATGATACTCTCAGTGCTGGGAAATATATTTATTGAAGGTGTTTTTAAAGTTTCTTATTTTTCACCTATTGTGCAATCTCAGTCTTTTATTACCTTTTTGCTGAATATTCATGTATAGCACTTTGTTGAGTTAGAATCTGACAGACAGAAAGGAGCTGTGAAAGAGCAGATCTAGAGCTAGCTTAGGACTATTTTATTTCTCATATTTTACAGGACATGAACTAATTTTTCCCCCCTCCCCAATGAGTTCCTACCAATCACCAATATCCCCTCATCCTTAATTATGAGTCAATGACCAATGAAATGATGTTTGCAATTGTACCTGAATTCTGGCTGAACTCCAGTTGTTGCTGTTCTCTGCACTAAATCAACCAATGCTGAGCCACCCCAAAGAAAACAAATCCTGCTCACCTAGTAAATAAAGTCTAAATCAATTCATGCTCTCCCCCACCATAGGCTCTCTACTGGAATGATGGGAGAGGTAGATAAAGGCCCTCCACAAACACAAACCGCTGCTGGGATTGTGTCTAAGGTTTCTTTTCTGTAGCAGACCTTCATCCATTCCAAACAATGAAGCAATGGCTAATGAGCAGGGAAATCCTGGCCATGGCTTGCTTGAAGATCAATGACAGCCAACATCTGCCCGCCGTCCTAGTAGTAAAGCACAGTTTCAGACTCTTCCAACCACACCCCACCTCTCCAACCAGAGAGCCCCGTCTGTGAGATTCTTATTGTTTCCCCAGCAGAGCTGTTTGCTTGCATGATAGTAGTGGTGGCGGGAAGCCTCTCATACCCCATAGAATGTGAGTGACTGGAGACCTGCACATGCATATGTAACTAGGGTAACACTGTTCCTCTGTTTTTGGGGGGGTAACACTATTCACTCCTGCTTCTGGGTGCACTACTCCTATAATGTGGTCCTCATTGTGAAAAAGTTTGAGAGAATCTGGTTTTAGAGAGTTTTTGAGACACATTTAGCTCAAGTGGGAATTCATACGTCAAATGGTTATGTTCTTTGAACTGATGTTCCATCATACTCTTACATAATAATCCAAGCTGAACTGGCTGTTTTGTTTGTCAGTTTGTATATGCAATAATTGCTCTTGCAGGATCTTGTGGGTCCAACCAGGAAGGTCCAGCCAAATAGGCATTAGGATAAGATTCATACTTTAATAATAGATTATGCTGTTGATTGTTACCTCACTGGTTATCATAAGCCTATAGGTCTTGAAACATATTTATTTCTCTACTGATTGTTTAAACCTGTACAGTGCTAATACTAATTTGCATATGTGTGTTTATGTGTTATAAGCTGCTGAAATGAAGGAATACTTTGCAGAAGTAGCACTGAAGCGACTTGTTAAAACACCCTCTTATACAGTTATGTATGCTTTGCAGCAAGGTCAAATTTTGACCAGCTCCTTTATCACTGTTTAAAAGTAGTAAACTTTTTCTGTTTTTTATTTTTCCATTAGTTTTGATTTCCAAGAAACTTGTGTGTTGGGATTTTTTTTTTTTGGTTGTTGTTTGTATAAAAATGCTTTGCTGCCCAATTTTCCAGTGATATTATAATCTAAAGTTACCACCCTTTTTAAATATTAACATTAGCTTGCCTTACAATGGCAGGCTGCAAATGAAACGTTTACTTCATAGCATTCCCTACCCAAATGCAAGTACAGGAATTTGTGGAGTTGCTGGTGATGCATGACAAGTGATGTAAACTAAAAAATTTGGATATGATTCTATAACCATAACGATCATGGTAGCATGCACTATACCATGTCATAATTGTTATTGTTCTACTATTTACTTGCTATAATTATTATGGAATCCTTCTGTGGAAGCATAATCGATGCCCCACGAGGTGCTATTTGCCTGATAGAAGACTGAAAAATACAAGGTTTTTCAAGCAGATGGAAAACCAGGGTTAGTGAAAATACCTATTAGGAATTTTCAAGTGCATTACTTACTGAGCAGTAAGGAACTACAAGAAACAAGTAATTCCAAGAAGGCCTAAAATATTTGGATTTAAACTATATTCTCGTCCCCAGATTGGCATATCAGGTGTCGACATTTCTTTTTGGCCATGAAATGAAGGACAACTTTATAAAGTACTAGAAGTCTTACTCAGCATTGCTTGGGTCCATCAGAGAAGAGGGCTGGTGGTGGAAGGGATTCAGGAGTCAGGGCAGCAGGTTCGGGAGGCTCAGGGCAGGGGCGGAGGAGTCAGGTCAGGTGGCTGGGAGGTGTGGGGGGATCTCAGGATGGGGGTGGGGATACAGGAGTCAGGGCAGGTGATGGGGGCTCAAGGCAGGAGGCTGAGAGGTCTGGGAGGGCCCATCAGGGTGGTGAAGATGGAACTGAGGGAGCTGCCACCCACCCCCACCGGCTCCTGTAGGGTAGGGAGGGCTGGGGGTGTGGTGCCTGACCCTGGCAGATTTTCTGGGAGTGTGGGTTGGGGGGCCTGAGGCTGGTAGCTTTTCTGGGGCTGAGGGAGCAGGACGGTGCTGGTCAGCCCTGGTGGTGCTCCCAGGGGAGGTCGCAGGGGTGGGGCTGCTGGGTGGCAGGGACCCACTTCTGACGCTGGGGCTAAAGGCTGGGGGGGATGGCTTTTGGGGCAGGGGAGCTACTTACAATATGGAAAGCGCTGGTCCCAGCAGGCCATTCTCTTCCTGATGCGGCCACACCCGTGGTCACGCTGCAGTGTTTCCTGCACTCACTGTCCCCAGTGGTCATTGCAGAGCATAGCTATCCTTGCTCCCAGCCCCCTCCCTTTCTGTGTTATGGAAAACAGTCGGATTCTAGGCACATCCCATTTTCCTGACACAACCAAACCCTGACCTTGCTTTAAGCTAGGATAAGAGGGAGCTGCCTACCAAATTTGGTGGTCCTAGCTCTTACCATTTAGGAGGAGTTCTTGAACAAATGGACTCATGGACAAACAAACAGATGCACAAACTGGCACATATCTATCTATCTATCTATGAATAAAATGTGGAATAGCCTTGAAAACATACCTCAGGACTTCCACAACAGTTAAAGTCATTACAAAACCACCTGTACAGAATAAGAGCAATCTACCTTATCCCATATAAATAAGGCTGCAAGTCTGTCTCAGAGGTTGTGGGAGTCATGGATCCTGTGACTTTCTGTGAGCTCCATGCCATTCTCCAACTGCAGGCGCGAGAGTGGCTGATCCCAGGGCCACACAACCAACTGACCTGGGAGACAGCTGCTAAGGTGAAACAGTGAGCAGAGTAGCAGCCGCAGGGGCAGCCACACCAATCACTGCTTGGTGGTCCTGGGCAGCTGGCCCTTGGGCCTACCCAACAGCAGCTAGGGCAGTTGGCCCTTGGGCCTACCCAACAGCAGCCAGTTCTGCTGACCCCATGGAGCTCTCTAGCAGTGACCAATAGACTAGTCCAGAGGCCCCTGTAAAGCAGTGGTGCCATGGGAGCCCCCAGAGCAGCTGGGCCCTGGGGCAGGTAAGATTTAGTCAAAGGTACTTATAGTAAAAGTCATGGACAGGTCATGAATTTTCGTTTATTGCCCATGACCTGGCCATAATTTTTACTTAAAGTACCTATGACTAAATCAGTAGTCCCCAACCTTTTTAACCACAAGATCACTTTTTGAATTTAAGTGCAATCCAAGATCTACCTCACACCCAAATATCGTTGCCCCGCCTCCTTTCTGCACCTTCTCCAAGGCACCGCCCCTGTTCACTCTATCCTCCTTCCCTCATCCTCCCTCACTTTCAACAGGCTGGGGCAGAGGGTTGGGGTGCAGGCTTTGGTCTTGGATTAAGGGATCTGGAGTGTGAGGGGGGCTCTGAGCTGAGCCTGGGGCAGGGAGCTGGAGTGCCGGAGGGGGTTCTAGGTGCAGTCTCTGGGAGGGCATTTGGATGCAGGGGTGCTTGGGGCTAACACAGGAGCTTGGGGTGCAGGAGGGGGGTCATGACTGGAGTAGGAGTTTGGGATGTAGGCTCCAGCTGGGCACTGCTTACCTCAGGTGGCTCCTGGGTGGTGGTGCAGTGGGGCTAAGGCAGGCTCACCTTGTCCTGGGTCTGCATCACTCCCAAAAGCAGCCAGCAAACTCCATCCCAAGTCCTGTTGTGCACCCTCCCTGCTCTGGTGAAAAAGGATACAGAGTGGGAGGGGGGCACCTTGACATCAACACCCTTCCTCAACCTCCTCTGCCCTACACAGAAAGCAGGAGGCTCCTGAGGGAACAGCTCCAAGGAAAAGGACAGGAGATACACAGCAATAGGGGGGAGGGGCAGTTGAAGTGCCAGCACTTGATAGTCTCTTGGCCAAACCAGTCAGGATCACCTGTTAGAGGCTCCACAATCTACCAGTAGATCCTGATCTACTGGTTGGTGACCACTGGACTAAATCTTAGTCTTACTTGTAAATTAGATGTGCCTCAGAGCTTACAGATCTCCCAGGGAAAAGTGGAACTGCAGACCTATTACAGCCATATAATGGGCCAAAGATAATCCTTGCTTTGGTCAGTGGGCTCTTCAATGGATAGTCAGCAAGTGCTGTTTCACTGTTTTTCCATGCCCCTTGGCTGGCTCATCAACCACTTTCACAGAACCCCTGCAGTGAACAAATAACACATTGCCATTTTATGAAAATACTTCTGTTGCAGTTCAGGACAATGGCATCTGTCTTCCCTCTCCAGTAAAGAGATTCATTCTTAGGCTCATAGACTCATAGACTTTAAGGTCAGAAGGGACCATTTTGATCATCTAGTCTGACCCCCTGCACAATGCAGGCCACAGAATCTCACCCACCCACTGCTAGAATAATCCTCTCACCTATATCTCAGATATTGAAGTCCTTGAAACGATGGTTCAAAGACCCCAAGATGCAGAGAATCCTCCCGCTAGTGACCCGTGCCCCATGCTACAGAGGAAGACGAAAAACCTCCAGGGCCTCTGCCAATCTACCCTGGAGGAAAATTCCTTCCCGACCCCAAATATGGCCATCAGCTGAACCCTGAGCATGTGGGCAAGACTCATGAGCCAGACACCCAGAAAAAAGTTCTCTATAGCAACTCCTATCTTCCCACCATTGGCCTATATACCACTAATAGTGAAAGGTCAATTAATTGCCAAGATCATGTTATCCCATCAAACCATTCCCTTCATAAACCCATCTAGCTTTATCTTGAAGCCAGATAGGTCTTTTGCCCCCACTACTTCCCTTGGAAGGCTGTTCCAGAACTTCACTCCTCTGATGGTTAGAAACCTTTGCCTAATTTCAAGTCTAAACTTCCTAATAGCCAGCTTATATCCATTTGTTCTTGTGTCCACATTGGTATTGAGCTTAAATAATTCTTCTCCCTCCTTGGCATTTATCCCTCTAATATATTTAAAGAGAGCAATCATATCTCCCTTCAGCCTTCTTTTGGTTAAGGTAAACAAGCCAAGTTCCTTGAGTCTCCCTTCATAAGACAGGTTTTCCATTCCTCGGATCATCCTAGTGGCCCTTCTTTGTACCTGTTCCAGTTTGAATTCATCCTTCTTAAACATGGGAGACCAGAACTGCACACACTATTCCAAATGAGGTCTCACCAATGCCTTGTATAACGGCACTAACACCTCCTTATCCCTACTGGAAATACCTCGCCTAATGCATCCCAAGACCGTATTAGCCTTTTTCACAGCCGTGTCACAATGGCGGCTCATAGTCATCCTGTGATCAACCAGGACTCCCAGGTCCTTCTCCTCTTCCGTTACTTCCAACTGATGTGTCCCCAGCTTATAACTAAAATTCTTGTTATTAATCCCTAAATGCATAACCTTACACTTCTCACTATTAAATTTCATCCTATTACTATTACTCCAATTTACAAGATCATCCAGATCTTCCTGTATGATATCCCGATCTTTTTCTGAATTGGCAATACCTCCCAACTTTGTGTCATCCGCAAACTTTATTAGCACACTCCCACTTTTAGTGCCAAAGTCAGTAATAAAAAGATTAAATAATAATGGTCCCAGAACTGATCCCTGAGGAACTCCGCTAGTAACCTCTCTCCAGCCTGACAGTTCACCTTTCAGTATGACTCGCTGTAGTCTCCCCTTTAACCAGTTCCTTATCCACCTCTCAATTTTCATATTGATTCCCATCTTTTCCAATTTAACCAATAATTCCCCATGTGGTACTGTATCAAATGCCTTACTGAAATCGAGGTAGATGAGATCCACTGCATTTCCTTTATCTAAAAAATCTGTTACTTTCTCAAAGAAGGATATCAGGTTGGTTTGGCATGATCTACCTTTTGTAAAACCATGTTGTATTTTGTCCCAATTGCCATTAACCTCAATGTCCCTAACTACTTTCTCCTTCAAAATTTTTTCCAAGACCTTGCATACTACAGATGTCAAACTAACAGGCCTGTAGTTACCTGGGTCACTTTTTTTCCCTTTCTTAAAAATAGGAACTATATTAGCAATTCTCCAGTCAAATGGTACAACCCCTGAGTTTAGAGATTCATTAAAAATTTTTGCTAATGGACTTGCAATTTCATGTGCCAGTTCCTTTACTATTCTTGGATGAAGATTATCTGGGCTCCCTGATATACTCCCATTAAGATGTTCGAGTTTGGCTTCTACCTCGGATTTGGTAATATCTACCTCCATGTCCTTATTCCCATTTGTTATGTTGCCATTATCCCTAAGCTCTTCATTGGCCTCATTAAATACTGAAGCAAAGTATTTGTTTAGATATTGGGCCATGCCTAGATTATCCTTAACCTCCACTCCATCCTCAGTGATTAGTGGTCACACTTCCTCTTTTTTTGTTTTCTTCCTATTTATATGGCTATAAAACCTTTTACTATTGGTTTTAATTCCCTTTGCAAGGTCCAACTCAACATGACTTTTAGCCTTTCTCACTTTGTCTCTACATGCTCGAACCTCAATAAGGTAGCTTTCTTTACTGATCCCTCCCATCTTCCACTCCTTATATGCTTTCTGCTTTTTCTTAATCACCTCCCTGAGATTCTTGTTCATCAGACTTGGTCTAAAACACCTACCTATACATTTTTTCCTCTTTCTTGGGATACAGGCTTCTGATATCTTCTGCAACTTTAACTTAAGTTTAACTTAAGTGGAGGCCTCCTCCACTTTTAGATCCATAAATTCTTTAGTCCAATCCACTTCCCTAACTAATTTCCTTAATTTATTAAAATTAGCCCTTTTGAAATAAAAAACCCTAGTCTCAGATTTATTTTTGTTTATCCTTCCATTTAGTTTGAACTGAATTAGCTCATGCTCGCTCGAGCCAAGGTTGTCCCCTACAACCATTTCTTCTATGACGCCCTCGCTACTCACCAAAACCAAATCTAAAATGGCTTCCCCCCTTGTTGGTTCAACAACTACTTGATGAAGGAATTCATCAGTTATCACATCTAGGAAAATCTGAGTCCTATTATTATTACCAGTATTTGTTCTCCAATCTATATCTGGAAAGTTGAAGTCTCCCATGATTACACAGTTTCCGTCAGTATTTACTTCTTTAAAAACATTAAAGAGGTCTCTATCCATATCCAAATTAGATCCTGGTGGTCTATAGCACACCCCAAGCACTATCCCAGGGGAGGATCTAATAGTTTTCTTCCCCAATGTAATTTTTGCCCAGACAGACTCTGTCTTCTCCAGTCCTTCACTTTTTAATTCTTTGCAATCTACCTCATCATTGGTTCTCAGCCATCACTTTTCTTGGGCAGAGAAACATATCTCTTTCCCACCTGCCTGTTTTTTTTTTCAGATGGCACAGATCCCCAGCATAAGGTGAAAGCATTACAGAGAAAAGATACTTAAAACAATGTGCTACATTGTGCTAAGAAGCTTACCAGAGATCACCCCCAATTCCAGCCTGGGCTTTGATTGGAATCAATCCTTCAAACCTCACCAAGGTTGTTTTTTTTTTCCTGTGATTACAAGCTCATAGCAGTCTCATCTCAGAAGAAGCACACCATACATAGGTTAGTTTTCCCTTTATACAGCCAGAGCCTTTGATCTTCAGATTCTGTGAATGGGTAATCATCAGGAAATGGTCTCTTTCTCAGGGCTTAGCTTCAAAAGGCTAGGTCTAAGGTAACTGAGGTGGGAAGGGAAGCAAAGGAATTTACTTTCAACCCCAGATAATTCTCAGTAAATCCACTTCACACATATTGTTCCAAAAAACATTCTTGTCTGCCACATTGCTCAATAGGGTCCTTTGATCATCCTGGCCCGCAATAATATATAAGCTTTGCATTAAACACACGGGACCCCAAGGATATTTAAATTTAATTCAATAAGATTTTCAAAGATATTGCAGGAAATTGCCACATCTGTCACAATTAGTACAGAAGTAGTAAAATGGATCCCCTCAGCTCCTGGCAACCACACCAAAGAGCTGATGGTTAGTGATCATGTTCAATATCTTTCAGAAGATAGAAAGCAGAAGAAAGCATTAGACGATTCTCAGCTTCTGCAGCTGACAAACCTCACATAGTTCATCAGAAGCCAAGTCCTATTTCTGCAAACAACAGTTGGTTCACTGACTGTTCACTGCAAACAACAGTTGGTTCACTGACTGTGACTCGCACCCCTCCCTCTTTGTCTTCTCCAGGTCCACTACATTGCTCCTACTTGCTTCCCCATCCAAACTGGGTCGTTCCACTCTTGACAGCCCAAATTCTCAATTCAGCAGATCTGTAGTCTGATTTTTCCCAGGACATTGATACAGGGGAAGATAGGAGGGAAGAGTGAGGTTGTTTGGGTGCCTTTTTGAAAAGTGCAACATTAACTGAATTTTCAGGGGTTCAAAGATTTTTTTTTTAATTTGAAAACTACTATTCTTGAAATGTTATATACTCATATCACTGACATGCCTACACACTTACCAAGGTTTTTTGTATGAGATTACTATTGAACTGTTAAATAAGTATTTTGTAGCTCTTAAAATGTATGGATTAGTTTGATCTAAATATTCTGAAGGACCTAATGTCAGGGACAGATGCTGAAAATAAAAATAAATGAATAACTACAGCAAGTTATGCATAGGTCCACTCAGAGACTTATTCAAGTCAAGACCACTGTACAGTAGATTGTCCCATAACTACTTCCTATCTTAAACCACTCCTTTAGAGAAAATATAGTGTGCAATGTAAAGAAATGCAAATATGCAACAGCAATCTGTTCCTTTTTCAAACATATGGATGGGGGTGGGTGGGAAATCCTTCATCATTTCAAATGGAAGAACTCTCTTTCTATATGTGCTGTAATGATTTTTCTTTGTCACAGAAATATCCTAAGGCATCCCTCTTGAAACTTCCCTCGGTAGTAGTTCCTTCAGCTTGTTTTGGAAGGTAGCCTCAAATTTCTGTAATGTGAAGAACATGTAACATTTATAAATTTTGCTTTAGATTGGTAAAAATGCTCCACTGAGGTATGACATCATGGAGGGTTTTTTTGGGGGGGGGATGGGGGAAGGATCCACAAACCAAATTCTGAAAGATGGCAGTGCTAGTGATCTACGGCATTTGCTAGTTCATTGTGTGGGTTCTTATTGAGGTGCTTTGGGCTCATTTACCTATACCAGATATTAACATACTACAGGAGAGATTCAGATGCCTTGAGGCAATTTTTATGCTTGTAGAAATTTTCTAAGTGAATGTTTCATTAAAAACGTCAGGATAAGTTTCACTCTTTGCTTGATCTGTCCATTTACTGTTTGGCAAATTCATTCTGTGAATTAAATGACTTCAGGATCCACAGGGATGTGCTGGCAGTGGCAGCAGCAGGAAGCCATAGGCAGTGGGTGAAGGCCCAGACAGGGAAGGCAAGGCCTAGCCCCACCCCTTCTGCCCAAGACTGCACCCCTTCCACTTGAGACTCTGCCCCTTCAGCAGCCTCCCCCTACATTGCCTGTGGGCAGTAGGAGGGGCCGGGGATGCATAGGGAGAGGGGGGAATGCATGGAGACCCCTACCCTGCCGGAGCCCTGTCAGAAGGAGATGCCGCTGGTCCACTGGGAGGATTTGAGGATTGGCATTGGTCCTAAGGTAAATTGAGTTTAAGACTCTTTCCTTAGTCACATGCAAGAACATCTTATTCTGAGAGGCTATGTCTACACTACAAGGTTTTTGCGCAAAAACACCCATTTTTGCGCAAAAATCAGTGGAGCGTCCATACCTCAAGCGTGCTTTTGCGCAAGAAAATTGACAGAAATAGGACTTTTGCCAGTAGAGTTATTCCTCTCCCCACAAGGAACAACTCCCTTTTGCGCTACAGCTCTTGCACAAAAAGGCAGGTGTGGACGCTCCGCAGGGGTTTCTTGCGCATGAAACTCCTATTGGAAAGAGTACAGGTGCTCTGATGGCCATTCTGTGAATCCATGCAGTGTGACACTCTCTTGCGCAAAAGCACATCACTTTTGCAATGTGCTTTGAGGTATGGACGCGCTTTTGCACAAGAAGTTTTTGTGCAAAAACTCTTGTGCAAAAGGCTTCTTCTGCAAAAACCCTGCAGTGTAGACGAAGCCAGATGGTACAGCTTCCTGGTGTAAGAGATGCAGTCTCTCTTTGAGATAACAGGCCTTGCAGCAAAGGTGGTATTATAATACTGCATGCAGGTGTGGTCTCCCATGTTTAAGACAGATGAATTCAAACTGGAACAGATGCAGAGAACTATGAGGTTGATCAGAGAAATGGAGACCTAAGGAATTTGGCTTGTTTAACCTACACAAACTAAAATTGCAGAGGTATATGATTGCTCTCTATACATATATCAGAGGAATAAACACCAGGGAGAGACAGGATCTATTGTAAGAGGGGATGGATGAAGTTCTGTGTCCTGCAGGAGGTCAGATCACATGATCATGATGTTCCCATCTGGCCTTACAGTCTATTGAGTCAGTGTCCTGTGTGTCCCCACAATGACATGCCCTATGGGCTTCCCAGCAAACATCCTGTGTTGCTTAGTTCCAGGCTTTACATATCTCTATAGTACCATCACCAGTGGCTGTTTGTTCCAATAAGGGTATATCTACGCAGCAGCATTATTTTGGAATAACTGACATAGTGCACATCTACACTACAAGCCTTTATTTCAAAATAATGTCAAGCTGGAAGACTTCTTACTATGACTCATGGTAACCCTCTTTTCACGAGGAGTAAGGGAAGTCAAAGGAAGAGTGTTCTTCCTTTGACTTCCTGCTGTGTAGACAGTGCCAACTGCCGAATTAAGCTATTTTGACGTAAGCTACGCAACTGACGTAGCTGAAGTTGCGTAGCTTATTCCAGCTTTAGCCCTGCTGTGTAAATGTACCCTAAGTGCCCTGTTCTGCTTGGTTCTGAGCCCTACATGTCCTTATAATGCTGTACCCCTCTCAGCAGATGCCCTGTGCCTCCTTGCACCAGCTCCTACCTGTGCACAGGGTACACTGATTTAAACCAACGTGATTTAAATCACCAAGTGGAAAATGTCAATTTAAATACATTTTAATCAACTTTTTCCATTTGTACTGCAGTTATTTTCTAAATAAAGGTGCATTTTCTTTAGCTGGTATGACCTTCGAGACATGTTGATTTACCACGCGGTTGAGCCTTTACACTGGATTTGGTACATCATTTTGATCCCTGGGAAAGTACATTATAACTATATACTTTTATTTAAGTAGTGATATAGCTTAATATTTTCTATTTATTTATTATACATATTTAGTGTGCTAGAAAATGATGAACGATATCTCTTATTTCTAAGATAATTTAATATTTTGCTCATGATTTGTGTCAAGCTGCATTAGGAAGGTAACTGGAATTTAATTAAATCTAGCGTATAACATTTATTTTTATTAAACGAAAGAACCTTAATAATTTGGGATAAATAAACTTCTCTTTTCAAAACAAGTTTCACATTTGCAGCTAAATGATTTATTAAAGGAACAGCAGGATTAGCTGTATTCTTTGTATCAAAATGATTATTTCAAGTCAGCCTGGGAAGATTTTCAAATGTGCCTACCTGAAAGTGACAAGTTCTTAATTGCCTAAGTTTCTTTCCTCAGTGTCCAAATTTCAACAGAATCACAAGGAAAAAATAAACACCAAGGAGAGACAGGACATATTATAAGAGGGGTGGATGAAGTTCTGTATCCTGCAGGAGGTCAGATCACATGATCATGATGTTCCCATCTGGCCTTAAAGTCTATTTAGGCTTAATTTTTCTGAGTTTGTCCAAGGGGAGTATAGATCAATGTTCACATCACACTTGGTGTCAGTGCCTGTCCTGGGGCCAACTGATCTAACCTGTGGACCAAATTCTGTGAAGAATCCCAGCTGTGTATCACATGGGGCACATTGTACACACAGTAAGACGTGTGAAGCACATCTTCTACGTCCCTTTTGTCTGAGGCTGACTATTTTGCCTATGATAATTGCACCTATTTTGTCACGTTCTTCACAAATTTTAATCTGAACGGTTTTAAACTATTTCTTAATAAATAGTTTAAAACAGTCAACTACTGAATTTCATTGTATATCTCAGGGGAGAATTAATTTGGCTCTTCCTGCTCTCTCTTCATGGAAGCTGAAGCAAAGTGATTGTTGCAGAAGTATTCTGCAATTTCAACACTATTGTCTTTTATTCCTGGAGTAGTTGTACTTAAGTTTTGGCTAAAAGATGCATCAAATAAGCAGGTTCCCTACATTAGCTTCTTCTAGATTTGCTGGTCCTGACTACAACCCATTCATGGTTTTAGTGGATAATGAAGTATTTTTAATAGAGGTAATTTACTGCCTGATGTATGTTTAGCTGCTGCTGGTACTAATAGAGGACCAAAATTGTGGATGCTGCAAATTATGCCTAAGCTGGACTCTGAAACAAAATGGTAAGTTGCTCATATGCTGAGAATTACTCACTACAGCACTTTAAAAAAATTGTAAATGAAAGATTCTTCCTAATACAGCTATTTTGTGCTACTATTTAAATACATTATTCTACACACATTTTATAGGGAAAATAGTTAATAAATTGTAAGGATTATCTGAATCTAGTTAAGCTTTTATCTCTAACATACCAAATAGCTTAAAATGTTTTAATGTTAAAATTCATAAATGTCTAATAAAACTTTACTTTTAAATGGGAAATCTTTACCTAGACTATTTAATTATATTGAGTAATATATCATTTCAGAACACCAGAAGCTGCAAGCTTAAGAATGCTGTCCATTCTTCCCGGAGTCCTCTTTTGACACCAGTACTGCTCCTTTCTGGTTCCTACACTACTCCTTCATTCCCCTTCTTACATAACACCCACACCACACCTCCACCACCAGAAAAACAAAAGAAAAAACAACAATCTAAGACTTTTGCTAGTGTAATTCAAGTTTTTAGAAAATGAGAGGGAAGCAGCTGAGAAATTAATGGATTTCTGTTTGTACACGTGCATGGAAACAGAGCAATGCCATTTGTCTGAAGTGTCCAGACCCATCCATAAGCAAGGACTGGTAGTTACTGGGCAGAGGTCAGTATTTTTCCATGAGCTGGAGAGAAAGTTTCCATGGTGGATGAAGTCATAATAGTCATAATGTGAGTACTGAGCTGATCAGACATTACACTGGGAGGAACTATAAAACAGGAATGGGAGAGCAGCCAGATGAGCTTAATGGAGGATGATGAGATATTTAATGGTGTCTCCTGTAGGCAGAGGCCAGACCCCAATGTCTGTGATGACTTTATCAGACCCTGTCACCCAGTAGCAAAGCTCCCTGGGTCTTCTTCCTCCACAGAGTTAAGCCCTTAATACAACACATGACCTATTTGCCATATTTATAAAGCTTGACCTCAAACATTAGATGTTTTCCTCATGGCTTTCCTTATACAGAAAAGAAGCATTTCACTCAAAAGTTTTTGATACAGATTCATGGATTCAGCATCTTTTTTACTGAACGTTTTAAAAGACTGTTATAATTGTGGGCCTTAACATATTTTGTATTAAAATCAACTTTTATTTTAAACATTTTTAAAAGGAAAAACCTATTATAATTTAAAGAGCAAAATAAAAATCCAGCTAAAAAAAATTGGGGTTTTGTTTTTCAATTGATTTTTTTTTTTAACCCATCCTGCATGGAGTGCGCAGGTTTCAACCTTTTTTTTTTTAAATATGCAAACTCCCTAAAAACAATTCAAAGGGGGGCATGGACCCTTTTGGAAATCTTAGGCATAATCCGCAGCCCATCAGGGGTCCAAGGACCACAGGTTGAACTTCACTGCCCTATATCGTAGTGCCCAGCAGGCCTCTAAAGCAATGCCCAGTGCCAGCCTCTGGCCCTAGCACAGGGGTGGACAATAAAGAGGTGGGTGGCAGTTCACGAAGGTTAGCTCCTGGGGGGTTGCCTCCACTATATTTATCTGCCTCTCCACATATACGGGTGATAGCAGCAGCAGCTGCAAGTGTCCGCACCCGTGGAGGTAGTAAAGCAGCAGCAGCCTGCTAATCCTGAGGATCTCTCTCTCTCTCTCTCTCTCTCTCTGTGTGTGTGTGTGTGTGTGTGGTGTGTGTGTGTGTGTGTGTGTGTGTGTGTGTGTGTGTGTGTGTGTGTGTGTGTGTGTGTGTGTGTGTGTGTGTGTGTGTGTGTGTGTGTGTGTGTGTGTGTGTGTGTGTGTGTGTGTGTGTGTGTGTGTGTGTGTGTGTGTGTGTGTGTGTGTGTGTGTGTGTGTGTGTGTGTGTGTGTGTGTGTGTGTGTGTGTGTGTGTGTGTGTGTGTGTGTGTGTGTGTGTGTGTGTGTGTGTGTGTGTGTGTGTGTGTGTGTGTGTGTGTGTGTGTGTGTGTGTGTGTGTGTGTGTGTGTGTGTGTGTGTGTGTGTGTGTGTGTGTGTGTGTGTGTGTGTGTGTGTGTGTCCCCCAAGCCATCTGCTCACCCGACTCCCAGCAAATGCCTCGTGCTCCCCCAGCCCTCGGTAGCCCCGTTGCCCCAGGCCCCACAGAAATCCCGTCCCTCCCCATGCCCAAGTGCCCGGACAGCGCCCCGCCCCCGCGATACGGAATCCCCCCCCGTGTCATTCAGAAGCGTGGAAAACAAAGTCGAGCGCTTCGGGCAAGTCCGGCAGCTGTCGGCACTTTCCGTAAGGGGGAAGCGGCAGCCCCCTCCCACGGTCGGCCCCGCTCGCTTACATAAGAGAGACGCTTCAGCTCCTCCCCCTCCCAGCGCTCGAGCTCTTTCTCTCTGTGTCCTCGCGGAACCCTTCGCTCCCCTCTCTCTCGCCCTCCTCCCCCGCCCGGAACTGTCACGCGAGAGGGGGAGGGGGGGGGGAAGAGAGGAAGGAGGAGCGAGCGCGTGCCCGGCCTGCCCGCCTGCCCCGCCTCCGAAGGGGGTTGTGGCACGTGCTTTTTCTGTCGCGCATCCAATTAGCGTAGACGGGCTGGCGGGCACGCTCGAGAGTCGCATCCGCTCGTACGTCTGCGAGCGGCCGCTTGTTCTCTGGAGGCGAAGTGCCCCGGCGCGCATGCTCAGTGCTGGAAGCGAGCACTGGCTGAAGGACGGGAGGGGAGAGGGGCTGGCGCGCGCTCTGCGAGGCTGGCGCGCGCGCTGTTGTTATTGGTGCCGCCGGCGGCGGCGGCTGTTGGAGGGGGAGGGTGGCTCAGTCAGTGAGTTCTTTAAAGATGGCCGGAGCGGCGGCGACCCCCGTGTACTGCGTGTGCCGGGAGCCCTACGACGTGAGCCGCTTCATGATCGAGTGCGACATCTGCAAGGACTGGTTCCATGGCAGGTAGGGGCCGCGGGGCCCCGTGGGGCGAGCAGAGCCCCTGCTGGGGCCGGGTGTATGTGGGGGGGGGGGAGAGAGGAACGGGCGGGGGTGGCAGCAACCCCGGTAACAACAACCGCCCCCCCCCCCGTGGGGAACAATGCGGGGGGGGGGAGCCCGGCGGCTCCTCGTGTCCCTGCGCCCGGACTTCCAGGCAGGGGCAGCTGCGAGCGAGCTCCCCTGACCCCGCTTAGCGGAGCCGGGTCCCGCCGACGAGCCCCCCGCGGATGCCCTCTTGCCCAGCGCTGCGGAGCCGCAGAATTGCTCGTCCCTCGCTGGCCTCCGCCGGGAGCCGCGCGCCGGGCTCCCCTGCCCGCTACTCCTACGGTGTCACCGGCAAAAGTAACGCGAGCAACAGCTGAGGGCTGGAGCGCGGGGGCAGGAGCTGTCCAGAAGTTGGGCTCGCGCTGGGGTGGGTCGGGACGCGAAATGGGGTGGGGCGGGGGGATTTCTCTCACTTCCCCCGACTGCCTCTGTCATGCAGGGCGTGGGAGCTGCCGGCGGCCGGTTACGGTACGCGGGGGGAGGGGGCGGAAGGGCAACATCCCTTTGCCTGCCCCGGGGTGTCAGAGCTGCCCCGGGCCGGGAACACCCGGCTGCGGCCGTGCCTGGGCTTCCTGGCTCGCTTTGTGTTTGGGGTCCGTTCCTGTCGTCTCTGGCTTTGACGTTTCTTGTCCGGTCCCAAGCGGCTTCCCAGGCCGCCGCCGCCGCCGCCGGCTCGCGTGTGTTTTGTAAGCTGAGCGTGTGCGTGAGCGAGGCCCGAGGCAGCGGCAGCGGCAGTCCGGTGTGTGTGTTTGGGGGAGGGGGGAGTCATGAACGCTTAAACAAAGAAACAAGTTGGGGGCTCGGCGGCCCAAGTGGCTGTCCGGCTCTGTTCCCAGCTGCCTGGCTGAGGTTAAGAGTCTGTTGTTTGTAGCGACCAAGCGCTGGGATATTTACTGAGGAACTGGTTGTGATTGTAGGAAGTACGTTTTGATTGACAGCAGGCCATTTAAATACCCCCCGTTTAACAAAAACAGACTCACGATGTAAAGCAGGCTAGACAGC
Source organism: Pelochelys cantorii (assembly GCA_032595735.1). Taxonomy (NCBI): domain Eukaryota; kingdom Metazoa; phylum Chordata; order Testudines; family Trionychidae; genus Pelochelys; species Pelochelys cantorii. Next base: position 245,599,432 of record CM064326.1, read on the forward strand.
CGAGTCTCCCTCTGCTGGATGTGGCTGGGAAGCTGAATTTAAAAGAACAAGCTCATGCTTTTAGTGCTCAGTCCTAGATTAAAGGAGCACTGGAGGCAGTGATAGGCTCAAAAGTTATCTCTGAAATAAATTTTTAAAAAATCAGTCAATTATTCTGCTGCTTAGTAAGCTCTGAAACTTCTTCAGGGGTTTGTTTGCTGGTACAGGTATGTTTGTGTCCCCATATCCCCAGCACATGTGGTGGTGTTGTAAGCAGGGAGTGTGCCTTTAACAGTGACAGCAAATCTAATAATAGTTGCTGGGTGGAGGTTTCAGTCCCATGTTTAAGTTCTGTTAGAAAATAAAAGCAATATTTGGTTCCTTTTTTTTGCTGGGAGTGTGGAATATTAATGACTTCAACATTTTTTGTTTTGTTAATCATGTTTTGTGAAGTCAATCAGACGTCACTTGTATGAGCCTTTCACACACCAGAAACAACTGAGAAAATTGGAAAGTAGTTTTAAAACCACAAAAATTTGCAAGGGGTTTCAGAAAAAGATGTAAGGTTTGAAACTATTTTTAGTTGACTAGATTTCAAATTGATAGTGATTACATCTTTATTCTCCAGCACATATAGGATTTGTTTAGATTTGGATTTGTGGCTTTGTGACATAATTGAAAATTATCTTTCTTCATTATTTGTTAAATAATATTTTTTATTTGCTCTGCACTTTTCAGAGCACAGTGGGATTAGACCTTGTGTGTGCTCACCTGGTTTGAGATGTTTGTAATAAGCTAAACAATGCATCCTGATACTGTCCTTTTGATTTTAATTTTTTAATGAGAAAGGGGCAGTTGTGTGGAAGGTGTCTTTTTGTTCTGTTTTCTAATATTTTCTCTCTAAATGGGGAGGTACTGTGTTTTCCTGATATAGAGACAGGCAATATTATGGTACGAGTCTTTTTTTAAAACAATTGCATACAAGGCTATAGATCATTGCCATGGAAAATTTGTTATCCAGCATCATGAAGGAGCTGCCTCTTGCTCTTACTAAGTGGAACATAGAATATGGAAAACAGCAGAAAATTGTGTGCCATCCCTTTGAGTATCATAATCTTATTTGGGCATATGGTAGTGTAATACATGTTTTACCAAAGTTAAAAGTACACTGTCTTTTGCAGGGTACATGGAAGGTAACCATCACTTGGGCTATATCAGAGGAAGGTGGGAAGCAAGTCTTCACAAAGGAGGCTCTTCCAACTTCCCACCACCTTTTTTTAAAATAAACATAATGAGGAAGAGTTCAGTTTGGATGCCCAACTGACTGCAGTTGTAGTAGGGGAAGGAGGCATTTGCTTGGCTAGGCCAGTCACAAGCCACTTGGGTTATAACCAGTATCTTATGCTCTACTTGCAGACCAGGGGGTGGCTCCTGTAGATCCCAGTGAGATGCCCCCACACAATAAATGAACTGCTTCATTCTACACTAGCTTCAGTCTCTCTGGTTTTTAAGGTATGGGTGTTAGAGTGCATTGTAGTAGCCTAATCTTAGACTAAAGGTTTCAAGGAAGTACAAAATGTTAATGAAAACTTAAAATGTTTTAAATAGCTGAATTACTGTACTTGGGAATTCGTATTTTTTTTTATATTCTGCTCACTGACAAAGGTAAGAAATTGCTGTCCACTTACCCTTCTGCTTTCATCTTTCATGTATTATATCCACCAGAACCCCGTGGCAGCTGTATTAAAGAGAGTGCAAAAAAACTTACCATTTTTGTCACGTGTTTCTTGCCTGTTTTGGCCTCAGATCCAGAAGGAAAAACTCATGAAATTATTTTTCTACTTTTTTTTAAATGGCTAGGTTTTTGCCCGGTTTTGTTGTAATCTTCTTAAAATATACATTAATGTGAGTGCTTTACGTACCTCATGGTACATATTATCTGAAAACCTATAATACATTTTTTTTATTCTAGTGATGTTGCAATTGAATATTAGCCTTGTTACAGTCTCCTGTAATCCGTTACCTTTCACTGACCAAAGACACAACCAAAATGTATACCTTTATAAATAGGATAGATAACAGTTTAAAAGTTGTGTGAGGTGTTATAGCTGTGCAGGTCCCAGGATATTAGCGAGACAGAGTACCTGAGGTAGTATCTTTTATTAGACCAGTTTCAAGCTAGCATGAGTCTGTCTTCCTGGGATAGAGAGTTCACTTGCAGATCCAGTGCAGGCATACCCTCTTGCACCCAAACCCCCTTTTTGTACTACATTTGTATTGTCAGTATCTTCTTGTAAGCCTCTCAAAACATATTGTGCAGAACCTACACAAATCCTATTCTCCTCCTAGGATCTCAGGATTAAAATTTCAGAAGACCTTGACAAATGGAGAATTGGTCTGAAATCAGCAAGATGAAATTCGGGGAAGACAAGTGCAAAGTACTTCACTTAGGAAGGAATAATCAAATGGGGAATAACTGGCTAGGTGGTAGTACTGATGAAAAGGCTCTGGGGTTTATAGTGGATTTTAAATTGAATATTCATCAACAACATGATGCAGTTGCAATAAAGCCAAATATCATTGTGTGGAGAATTAGCGAGAGTGTTTAGGTAAGAAATGTGAGGTGATTGGCACCAGAGAGCTGTGCAGCTGGAGTATCGTGTCCAATTCGGATGCCACATTTAGGAAAAATGTAGACAAGTTGGAAAGAGTCCAAGTGAAAGAGAACCTGCCACATGAGAAATTTTTAAAAAGTGCATATTTAGCCCTGTGAGAAGAAGACTGAAGAAAGACTGTTGGGTCTGTCCGTGAATATATAGAGTGTTGTTATAAAAAGGCTGATGACCAGTTGTTCTCAGTGTTCACTGAGGGTAGGAGAAGTAGAAATGGGCTTAAAATGCAGCAAGAGAGATATAGGTTAGATATATTAGGAAAGCTTTGTTACTATTGTAAGTGTTAAGCTCTAAAACGGGTGGGGAACCTAAAGCCCGGGGGCCGGTTGTGGCCCTTGGCTTGCCTGGATCCGGCCCCCAGGGCTCTCCCACCCCCAGCATTGGGGAGCGCATGCTGATGCTCCATTTCCAACCCCACCCTCCCCCTTGCAGGGCTGGAGCACACAAAATCTACTAGCCTGAGCCCCACTAAGCTCTGGTTTGTGAGGAGAATGTGCAGAGGGTCTTTCTCCTCAGTCGGGGTTCACGTGAGTGAGAATTTGGGGTCTTTTTTTGCTTCTCACTTGTGTGCAGCCTCTAACTGACTTTTTGGGGATTAGCAGACCGTAACCCAAAAAAGATTACTCACCCCTGCTCTAGAATAAGTTTCAAATGTAGAGTGTAGAATCCCCATCATTGGAGGTGTTTAAGAGCGAAGCAGGAGAAACCAATCGGAGATGATCTGGGTTTACTGATACTGTACGGAGTACAGGGGGCTGTACTTGATGACTACTCAAGTAAGGTGTTTTCCGATTCTACATTTGTATGATTGTTTTGTTATTTTTACAATAGTGCCAGCCACAAGTTACTGCTCTATGCACATACAGTATAGGCTTCTTGCATTTCTTTACTTTTTGTTCACATCCATCATACATTTAGACTGCAAGACTTTGTTCTTTTACTTTATTTTTAGCACAGAAAATATACAAGAAACTTTCAGGAACAGGAACAAAACCAAACCAAAACCCCAAACAACAACCCCCTTTGCCTCCCAAAAACCTAAAAAAAAATTAGCCCTTAGGGACTTACAATCTGATTTCTATGCTTGCTACTTTTTGAATTTGTAAAATTGAATAATTGAGACATAACCAATATATGCTATTAGAAGATTTACCCAGTTTTGCTCAGGTCCTTAACTCAATTATTTTTTTGTTCATTTAAATCATTGTTCTGGGGGGTGAGGCTGGGAATGAGGAGTTCAGTATGCAGGCTGCCCTGGGAGAGAGGACTACCACAGCCCTTTGTCACTGTAGCAGCTTGGGGCCAGGTGAGAAGTACCTCTCCAGGGCTGCTGCAGCTCCATTTGGCACAACTAGGGGAGGGGTGCATGACCCTGAGCTGGAGCAGGTCCAGCTTCATCTATTCCCTGCAGTCCTCAGCCTGAGTGAGGAATGCAGCAAACTGTGCACTTTCTCCTCACCCCCCCCCCCCCCCCCCCCGATGAAGGGGAACAGCCAGCAATGTCCTGTGTGAATTGGAGGGTGGGGGGAGGGAGAAGGAGAGCTTCAGTTTCTGCCCTTCCTAAAAGGTGCCTGGAGGTGGGAAGACTTGGGGCTAGGGCAGTCCTGGATAGGGGAGCCTCTTTCACCTGTGTAGTGATACTGTCTCTTTTCTGTATGGTTTGATGAAAAGCCATCCCATTCCAGGAACATCCAATTTTACTGGCACAACAAAACGCTTAGGTTGCTTTAAGTTATATGAGGAAGCTGAATACTGAATTTGGTGGTCCTAGCAATTAGCATTTAAGAGTTCTTAGGCTCTCTCAAATACATAGTAGTTAAAGAGGTAGACAACTTTGTCAATTTTAAAGTTAAAAAATAGTTTGATGCAATAGCTGACTTAGATCTTCTGTCAATTTTTTTGGTGACATTTTCCTGCCCTCTTCCCCCCCCCCCCCCCCCCAATTTTTGGTTTGCTGCAGCAGTGCAGGACCCACTGTGCAGTGGGATACATAACTATATATAGGCTGATACAAATGCATAGAACAAAAGCAAGTGCAGATATAGTAGTGTTAAGTGTGTTTTTGTTTTTTTGTTTTTGTTTTTTTTTTAAAAGGCAGCATTGTGATTGTTCTTAAACTAAATTCTCCTAGTGGAAAGTTCCAGGAGTTGTAGTATGAGGAAAAGGCTTCTTCGTTGCTGAATAGTTGTCATAACTTGTTTGAAAATCCTTTTGTTATTTTTTCAATGTTAATAGTGTTGATCTAAGTTGATCATCCAAAAGGAGATATATTTTGCTACAAACTAAGGATGTTAAATGGCTAATCGTGTAGTCGATACAATTTGTTTCTACTGCTTGATTAGTTGATAAGGGGCCGCTATGCAGAGCCGCAGCGGGGGCAGCTGCTGGCGCCAGCTCTGAGAGGCACCTGTGTTGCAGCTCTGCATTTTAAATGTAGTAAGAGCCACCAGATCTTACTACATTTAAAATGGAGAGATGCAGCGTTCTGAACCAGTGCGAGCAGTCCGTCTGCTCCCTGCGGACAGGTGCTGCTGCTGGAGCAGCTTCTGCCTGCAGTGAGCCTCGGCCCGCTGCTGGCAGCGGTTGCTTCACAGCAGCCTCCCTTACTCACTGTCTCTGATAGAGGCAGTGGGGCAGGGAGGGCGCAGAGGCACTGCGGAGACGGTGCTGGGGGCAACTGTCTTTTAAGCCGGCTCCCCCCAGCACCTGCTTCTGTTTTCCTCTCCCGGCAGGAAGGGGGAGAAAGCGAGTAGCCGAGTACTCCACTAGACTACCCTATAAGTTTATGCTTATTGATTAGTCGACTACTTGCTAACATCCTTACCGCCAACGTGGTGCACTTTACAATTGAATATGTGTTTTTTCCTGGGTCTGTTTTTAGATTTAGAAGTTTATATCCATATCTGTTTAAAATGCTCACTGTTTAACAAATGAAGATAATCCTGGTGACTATATTCCAAAGTGAGCGAGTTATAGAGTATCGTAAAGAGGAAAACTGTGGCACCATTTGTATGAGCATAATGGACACTACTTTTGGTATAATGAAGAACCTTTAATCAGGGGTGGGGAACCTTTTTCTGGATCAGGGGCCACTGACCCACAGAAAAATCAGTCAGGGGTCAAACACAAGTGAGAAGCGGGGGAAAAAAAACCCCTCACTGTGGTCCTCGACTGAGAAGGAGAAAGACACTCACCACATTCCTTTCGCACACCAAAGCTTAGGAGGTCCCAGCTTAGTAGATTTTGTGTGCTCCAGCCCCCAGGGGAATAGCAGGGGGGCTGGAGCACCAGTGTCGGCTTGCCAATGCTGGGGGGGGGGGGAGCGGCTGAGCTTTAGGGGCTGGGTCCAGACAAGCTGAGGGCTGCATCTGGCTCCCAGGCCTGAGGTTCCCCATCCCTGCCTTAAATGATTAAACTTCAGTTTTGGTCATCTCTGAATTCACAGCATTGATTTGTAGTTCTTATCCCCAGAAACTTATTCCATATTTAATCTAACCTGCTGAAAAGAAATACACTTGAACCTCTAGTCCAGCACCTTTGGGACCTGACCAGTGCCGAACCAAAGAATTCGCCAAACCACGGGAGGTCAGTATTGTCTAGCAGCATTACCAACACTTCCATTGTTTACTGGGCTCGTAGAAGACATTGGGGGGTAAATTAGAGCTAAATAACAGCACAGAACACAGAGCCAGGACTGGTGGCTGTAAACAAACTTTGTGGAACTGTGGGAAACTTAGCCACATGGAGGATAAGTGGACATCCAGCTAACCAAAATCATGCCGGACAATGGATGTTGCTGGACCGGAGAGTGCTGAACTAGAGGTTCAGCCTGTAACTTCATATCATCCTGGTGACAGTTACCAGTACAAAGTTCTGCCATGAGTTCTGCTCTTTAGCTTTCAGTTGTGCCTTAGATCTTTTCCAAAACATGTCTGTGGTGACAGTTCATTTGAAAAGGTAGAGTGTGTGTGTGTGTGTGTGTGTGTGTGTGTGTGTGTGTGTTTTGGGGGCATTTTTTTGTACTTTGAGGACTGGTTAGTATAAAAAGTCTCTTTTTATGCTTTTTAGAACAATTCCTGATATTAATTCTTGGGTCTAAGAATAAATAGAATTTGTACTTGATTCTAACTTGTAAAAAAAATTATTTACAGAGTAAGTATAGTCTATAGATTCTGAGGATGGTGAATATCTGCTTCCTGACACTAAGATGTTCTCAGATCCAGTCATTAATAAAATATCAACCTCAAAACCAGTTTTGTGTTCCTGTGACTGTCAGCATGAACTACATCATGAATCCTAATTACAGTACTTGGCAGATTGAGGATGAGATTTCTTCCTTCTGGGTAAGCCGAGAGAATGTTATAGTGACTTTTAATTTTTTTCTGAAATCTGCCTGGTGTGAAGGGCCAACTTTCAGAATGCAAGTTGGTGGAGGAAGCCTTTTGGAATGCCATTCATTCTCTAGCTCAGGGGTTTGCAGTGTGTGGCACGCAAGCTGATTTTGAGTGGCATGCGGCAGGACTGCATGATGGGCGGCTGCCCCGTGTGCCACGACTGGAGCTGGGTCACAGTGAGGCTGTCCCTGCTGAGGCAGGGCTGCGTGGAAGAGAGGGGCTGCTCTGGGAGCTGCATCTGGAGCTGGGCCATGGTGAGTCTGTCCCTTCTGGGACAGCCTCACCACGGCCCCGGTTCCTTCTCCGTGGCAGCTACGTGGCCCGTGGTGGGCAGCTGCTTCAGAGGCCGGGGCTGCTCTGGTGATGGCCAGGCCATGTGGCAGAACGGGACTGTTCTGGGGGTGGGTAGGCCAAGTAGGGGAGTAGGGCACCCCCAAGCTGGCTGCTGGGGGCAGGTTGGAGCCAGGCTTGGGTGCGGCAGTCACAGGGAAGAGGGTGGCTAGCTCTGGGTCTGTTTCCCTGCTTTGGAGGAGGATGGAGTGTGCAGAGCTGCCTTCCAGCCCCTCTGCTGCCTCCTCTAGCCCACCACTCTCCACTCCGTTGCACAGCCCCAGCCCTGCAGCCTCGGCGCTCCCCACTCCCCTCACCTCCTTTTCTGCCTTGCGATGCCCCCGGCAGGCGGGCTAAAGACAGCACAGCAACCAGCACCACCGCTGCTGGGCCCTCACTAGAGGGTGAGAGCTGCTTGGGCTGTGGCTTGGGGCTGAGTGGTGGTGGCTGAGGGGAGAGGAAAGTAAGTGTGTGTGTGTGTGGGTGGGGGGGGGGGTCGTCCTTCCTGCAACAAATCCATGTTAGCCCTTGGGTGCTTGGGTCCCTGGCAGGAAGGCAAGGGTGCCATGGACTGGACCCTCATGGGACCCCACCCCCAATAGGGCTGGGCACCCCTGGATTACCCACCGCCAACCCCCGCCTTGCCCATTTCCCTTAACACCCTGCCTCCCCGAGCCACCCCCTCCGCAGTCCATGCTGGTGATACAGCATTGTGCCCCCTGCAAGATTGAAGTCAATGATGGCTTTCTGCAGGAGGGGAGGCCCCGAGGCTCCGCCCTGCATCCAGCTTCCAGGGAAGCACTCTGTGCTGCTCCTCTCATCCCCACAGGAAAAGCTGGAGCCCAGGGCAGGAGACCAAGTGGGGCATGCAGTGGAGAGAGCCCCTCCCCCCTCCCAGGAGAGCTGCATGGCCCAGGGCAGGAGGGTTAAATCTTGGTGCACCACTTCAGAAAGATTGCTGACCCCCTGTGTAGCCTGTCATGGATGCTTCCAAAACAGGTTGGACACTAATGTGTCCATTCTGACAATTTATGGATGCTGAAAAATCAAAAGTTACAAATAAAGTGTAAAAACGAAGTGTTTTAATTGGCCAGGAAAGGTTCAAACTGTGTGGGTGTGTGATTTGATTACCAAGCCAGAATAAATTTAACTAATTTTTATTTCCAGAAATTATTCCTTTTGAAATGGGAAAGTTACTTTACATTTTCATTTAAAAACTAAAATTGAATCACTCCAGACTAGGGCCTCTGTGACTCTATGCTTAGTTTATATAACCCACATTTGTTGCTGTAATCAACAAGTGAGATTTTGCTTTTAGGTTCTGAGTGTTTCTGCAGAAACTGGGGTTAGACTGGCAAATGTAAGGTGAGGGAAGGTTTTTTTAAATTTTATTTTCCCTAATTGAGCACTATTTCCACAGAAGTAAGAACTACCTCTATTGTAGTACAAAAAGGCTGTACCTAAGCCCTTCCTCCCCCAAATAAAAACAGTGCTTTTCTGTTGACTTTACAACTTTTTAAAAACAAATCTCCCTGTGTTAACAGCAGCTCACTTTTAGGTACATTTAGGTAGTTTGATTAGTGGATAAGATACCAGATTAGTATTTAGATTAGAACATCTGGTGTCTGATTTCAGCCCTGCCACAAATTTCCTATTCTTTTTGTGCCTCAGTTCCCCTTCTGTGACATGACTTCTCTTTTCACAATAAACTCATTAATCTGTGTGAAATGCTCATATACAACAGTGCTGAGCATTGTAGAAAATGCTTGGAATTGTGTAGATGTACATTTTGAGTGCAGTTGTCTTGACAAACTGCTCTGATTTGAAAGCAATGTATTATCTTTTCCTTAAGATCAATACAGGTTTAACCTCCCAAATCCAGGGCTCAGTGGACCGGCAATATCCATGGTCCAGATCAAAGAACTGTGGGAGCAGGAGCCAGCTGAAAAATGCAGGACTGGGGAGCCCTGGAGCCCAGCAGTAGCTGGGCTAGGTGGCGGCTGGGGAGTCCTTGCCCAGCTGGAGAACCCCTGGCATCTGTGGTGCTGGGCAGGGGTGAGGAGCCCACCCCAACTGGAGAAGTCCCAGCATCAGCAGGACCAGGCAGCAAACAGGGAGCCCCCACCCCAGTCAGGGAACCCTGGTGTCAGCTGGGCCAGACAGTGAGCGAGGAGCTCCTGCACCTGCTGGGGAACTTGCTGCAGCAGTGGGGCTAGGCAGAAGCCCGGCAGCCTTATGCCGGGGAACCCCTGGTGAGAGCAGGACTGGCCCCATTAGTGGCGCTGGGACCAGCTGGCCGGGGCCAGCCAGGGAACTCTGGAAACACCCAGCAGCAGCCAGCTGGGTGGCCCTGGCCAGGGAACTCCCCAGTGTTATATGGGCCAGGCATGGCCGGAGAACCCCAGCATCAATGGGGCTGGGTGGCCGGGGAGCCCCAGTCAGGGAACCCGGGGAATCCCCAGTGGCAGTGGGACTTGGGTGCCAGAGAACCTCCAGTGGCAGCAGGGGAGTCTTGGCTGAGGAGCCCGGAGGAATCCCCAGCGGCAGGGGACGGACAGCTTCTGAACGGGGCTCGAGGTAGCTGGGTGGCCCTGGGAAACCTGACGGCAATGGGGCCAGCAGCAGCCAGGCGGTCCTGGCTGGAATGCGGGGAACTCTGGCGGCAGTGAGTGGCAGCAGGGTGGGAACCCCAGCCTTGGGAGCCCGGGAGTGGGGCAGCTAGCAGATGAGCATTGACCTCCCCTGTTCACTTCCTGGGTCAGAACAGTTCAGGTCCTCAGGGTGCTGGACCAGGGAGGCCCAAGCTGTAGTACAGGGGTGGCCAACCCATTTTGGGCAAAGAGCCAAGATATCAGTGGATCCAGCGCGAAGAGTCGGGACAAAGTTATCAAGCAAAAAAAAAAAGACTGCCCCTTTTGCCCCTTTAAAAGGAGCCCCCGGTCGCGTTTGGTCAAGCGAAAACAAACAGAAAAACCTCTGCCCCTTTGAGAAAACATGTTTAGAGGCTTTTTGGCCACATCAGGCTCCCGCCGGCCGACGCCATCTTTAATTCTCCTTCTTGAATGGCTGTGTTGGATGGCTCCCCTGCCCAGGTCAGCACAGGGAGCCAGGAGGAGAGGGTCATTTTTGGGGGCGCGGGGATTCTTTATGAGCCACGCGGGGGGTGGGCGGTCTTTGCGAGCTGTACCCGGGAGGAGGGGGGGAAGAACCGCATGTGGCTTGCGAGCCGCAGGTTGGCACGGCTGCTGTAGTATGTTCCCAATGCAGATATTTATTTTATTTAAATCCTCAGCACCTTGAATCACAATAGGAATCACTCCCCTGTTTTTTAAGTAAACTTTTCCCCTTGTGGTTGTTGGAGACAGAGACTCTGAAAATATGAATGTTAAAGTCTCAACTTGGAAGGCAAATAAGCACTCTGAAGTTTATTTTCTAAATTGATTTTTTAAAGATACTCTTCACTTTTTGAAGCCTGACTTATAATTGTTGTCTTAAATTCATTTTGTTTCAGCAAATGTTTTTATAATATTTTTAAAATTACCGTGGGAGGACAAATAAGGTGATTTCACCATGCTAAAGTAGGTGGTGATTAATTGAGTTTTTAATAGTACTTTTCATCTGAGAAGAATCAAAATATCTTGTATATACTATCCATTACTGAATGTCTTGGGTGAAATACAGCTGCTATTCAACAATGTCAGCAGTGCAAAATTTAGAACATGAAGTAGAGAATACAGTTAAAATCTGTAAAACTCTAGGTAGGCAGAACTCTAGTTTCCAGATTAGAATCAGGCCAGAACATATTAAGCATACATTTATTTGTTAGAACATTGCTAGCGTATAATATAGTACAAATGAATTATCTAAATAAAGATTCCAGGATTGTCACTCTCTAGGCACGTCTATACTGCGAGGTAAGGTCAAATCTAATGTGGTCGATTTCTTACCACCCAATAAGTAGACGGTCTGTGTCCTCACTGTGGGGAAGAATTGAATATAGTCTGAAGTAGCACATCCCCATTAGGGAGCCTACTGTTGACTCAGAGTGAGGCACTGTGGGCAGCTTTGCATACTGGACTATGCTCATGGTGCCCACTGCAACCAAAATTGTGCAGCGGGTGGTTATGGGCTCATGTCACCGGTGTTCCATAATTCACTCATCTAGTCCCTGCTCCCTTGTGTGAGATAATGGGGAGGCAGTGTGCTCATGCCTTTTTGTGCCCTGGTCGCCCCCACAGACACACCATAGCAGCATGAGCATGGAGCCCCTGTTTGGAGTAAGCCATTGTGATGATGGTGTGTTGTGGTTCGCCTATTGGCGCATTACTTGGAGAGCATATGCGTGTCCATTATTATTTAATCTTTTTATTACTGACCTCGGCACTAAAAGTGGGAGTATGCTAATAAAGTTTGCGGATGACACAAAGTTGGGAGGTATTGCCAATTCAGAAAAAGATCGGGATATCATACAGGAAGATCTGGATGATCTTGTAAATTGGAGTAATAGTAATAGGATGAAATTTAATAGTGAGAAGTGTAAGGTTATGCATTTAGGGATTAATAACAAGAATTTTAGTTATAAGCTGGGGACACATCAGTTGGAAGCTGGGGACACATCAGTTGGAAGTAACGGAAGAGGAGAAGGACCTGGGAGTCCTGGTTGATCACAGGATGACTATGAGCCGCCACTGTGACATGGCTGTGAAAAAGGCTAATACGGTCTTGGGATGCATTAGGCGAGGTATTTCCAGTAGGGATAAGGAGGTGTTAGTGCCGTTATACAAGGCATTGGTGAGACCTCATTTGGAATACTGTGTGCAGTTCTGGTCTCCCATGTTTAAGAAGGATGAATTCAAACTGGAACAGGTACAAAGAAGGGCCACTAGGATGATCCGAGGAATGGAAAACCTGTCTTATGAAGGGAGACTCAAGGAACTTGGCTTGTTTACCTTAACCAAAAGAAGGCTGAGGGGAGATATGATTGCTCTCTTTAAATATATTAGAGGGATAAATGCCAAGGAGGGAGAAGAATTATTTAAGCTCAATACCAATGTGGACACAAGAACAAATGGATATAAGCTGGCTATTAGGAAGTTTAGACTTGAAATTAGGCAGAGGTTTCTAACCATCAGAGGAGTGAAGTTCTGGAACAGGTCTTTTGCCCCCACTACCTCCCTTGGAAGGCTGTCTGGCTTCAAGATAAAGCTAGATGGGTTTATGAAGGGAATGGTTTGATGGGATAACATGATCTTGGCAATTAATTGACCTTTCACTATTAGTGGTATATAGGCCAATGGTGGGAAGATAGGAGTTGCTATAGAGAACTTTTTTCTGGGTGTCTGGCTCGTGAGTCTTGCCCACATGCTCAGGGTTCAGCTGATCGCCATATTTGGGGTCGGGAAGGAATTTTCCTCCAGGGTAGATTGGCAGAGGCCCTGGAGGTTTTTCGTCTTCCTCTGTAGCATGGGGCACGGGTCACTAGCGGGAGGATTCTCTGCATCTTGGGGTCTTTGAACCATCGTTTCAAGGACTTCAATATCTGAGATATAGGTGAGGGGATTATTCTAGCAGTGGGTGGGTGAGATTCTGTGGCCTGCATTGTGCAGGGGGTCAGACTAGATGATCAAAATGGTCCCTTCTGACCTTAAAGTCTATGAGTCTATGTCGCTTCTCCAGAAAGAGAACGAGGACAAAGCTCAATGTGGCGTGGAGGTGCTGCTCATGCAAGTCTTTGTGCTGATGGTAGTGCAGCCACTAGTCAGTCCTCTGGACACAGTGGAATGCTGTTTCTGGAACCATGAGGCAGGCTCAGACTGTTGGGACCATATCGTGATGCGGATATGGGACTTCAGCTGTGGCTGCAGAACTTCCAAATGCACAAGGCCGCGTTCCTGGATCCTTACAAATTGCTTTTCCCCTGCCCTGAGGTGCCAAAATACCTGAATGAGACCTGCTCTGCACATGGAGAAATGTGTGGCTATTGCTCTATGGAAGCTTGCAACACCAGACAACTACCGGTCAGTGGAGAAAGAGTTCAGAGTGGGAAAATCTACAGTGGGGGCTGCTGTTAGATAAGTAGTCAAGGTGATCAATACTATTCTGCTACAGAGGGTTGTGACTCTGGGAAATGTGGACACCATAGTGGATGGCTTTGGTGCAGTGGAGTTCCTTAACTGCAGTGGGGCTGTAGACAGAACACATATCCCCATCTTGGCCCCAACCACCTTGCCTTGGAGTACATCAACCATAAGGGGTGTATCTCCAGGGTGCTGCAGGTGCCGGTGAATCACAGGGCTGTTTCACCAATGTCAGTGTGGGATGGTTGGAACACATGCCTCTTCAGAAAGATGCTGTCAGGGCTGTTCCCCACTCTGGCACTCTGAGTGCAGAAGTTGGGGTCCCGCAAGAGACCTTAAATACCTTGCCTTGACAGGCTTCTGCTTACAGAAACTCCCCAAGGTCACAGTTTCACTGGTCTTGAGAGAGGCTGCCACCATCAAGTGAATTAAAACCCTGAAAACCAGGAAGAAACACTTGAACTTCTTCCCAAGAGGTACACCAATCTCTTTTACCATAAGAAAGTGTGGGGGGGGGGAAAAAAGAGAAAAACCTATGGAAAACATACTTGTCGTCTCGGATAGCTGACCTCTCAGTCTAGGCAGGCAGGCACACACACACACAGACCTCCTGTTACTTTTCAGGACACAAGAATCAAATCATTGCCTTAAAGGTGATTTTATTAACAAAACAAAAAGTTATATTTGACAAAGCATAATTAGTTGCTAGGTGTTACAGAGCAACTAAGAAAAGAACAGATCAAAACAAAGAGAAACGTAGCCTCTTTGGGCTGCAGCTTAAATACGATGGATGGGAGAGGGGGAATGCACGTGAATTAGCACAGAGAAGTTAACCGAACAACAAAACAAAGAAAATAACCTGATTGTGACTAAATATACATTTTCCCCCCTATATACTCATGATCCCTTCACGGGCCAGTTCATTTTCATGCCCAGTATTCTTTGGTAGTCCTGCCTGGATTTAAATCATCCTGTTTCTCCCAACTCCTTTTGGGGGAAACTCACATAAAGAGAAAGGGCAAGCAGGTAATCTTTACAATTTTAAATTTCAGCACTGTATTCCATTGCTTCTGGCTCCTTGCCAACACCCCCTAGCTACCTGAGTTTAACCCTTTAGTCATCATCATAGATGCACAAAAGCAGTTTTTTCTCAGCCAGGAAAATCAGAGTCAGGAAAGTGGAAGTGCCAGTAGTGTTCCTTGGCGGCCAAGTCTACCCTTTGCTCCTGCGACTCATGAAGCTGTATACAGGCAGCCTAGACCGTAGCCAAGGAAGGAGTTCAACAACGGGCTGAGCAAGTGCAGAGTAGTGTTTGAATGTGCATTTGGATGTTTAAAGGGTAGGTTTAAGAATCTCCTGACTGATCTGGACTTCGGCAAATGCAATATTCCCTTTGTGGTGGTAGTGTGGTGTATGCACCGTAATCTGTGTGAGCTCGGGGGGGAAACTTTTCTGATGCGTGGGTGGTAGAGGCAGAACACATAAGAATGGCCGTACGGGGTCAGACCAAAGGTCCATCTAGCCCAGTAGCCTGTCTGCCGACAGCGGCGAGCACCAGGTGCCCTGGAGGGGGTGGACCGAAGACAATGATCAAGCGATTTGTCTCCTGCCATCCTTCTCCAGCCTCTGACAAACAGAGGCCAGGGACACCATTTCTATCCCCTGGCTAATAGCCTTTTATGGACCTAACCTCCATGAAATTATCTAGCTTCTCTTTAAACTCTGTTATAGTCCTAGCCTTCATAGCCTCCTCTGGCAAGGAGTTCCACAGGTTGACTACGCGCTGTGTGAAGAAGAACTTTCTTTTATTAGTTTTAAACCTGCCACCCATTAATTTCATTTGGTGTCCTCTAGTTCTTCTATTATGGGAACTAATAAATAACTTTTCTTTATTCGCCCTCTCCACACCACTCATGATTTTATATACCTCTATCATATCCCCCCCTCAGTCTCCTCTTTTCTAAACTGAAAAGTCCCAGTCGCTTTAACCTCTCTTCATATGGGACCCATTCCAAACCCCTAATCATTTTAGTTGCCCTCTTCTGAACCCTTTGTAAGGCCAAAATATCTTTTTTTGAGGTGAGGAGACCACATCTGTACACAGTATTCAAGATGTGGGCGTACCATAGTTTTATACAGGGGCAGTAAGATATTGTGTCTTATTTTCTGTCCCTTTCTTAATAATTCCTAACATCCTATTTGCCTTTTTGACCGCTGCTGCACACTGTGAGGAAGTTTTCAGAGAACTATCCACGATAACGCAAAGATCTCTCCTGATTTGTCATAGCCAAATTAACCCCCATCATACTGTATGTATAGTTGGGGTTATTTTTTCCAACGTGCATTACTTTACACTTATCCACATTAAATTTCATTTGCCATTTTGTTGTCCAATCACTCAGTTTGGTGAGATCTTTTTGAAGTTCTTCACAGTCAAGACAGAAGCAGACTATCTTAAACAGTTTAGTATCATCCGCAAACTTTACCACCTCACTGCTACCCCTTTGTCCAGATCATTTATGAATAAGTTGAACACGATTGGTCCCAGGACTGACCCTTGGGGGACACCGCTAGTTACCCCTCTCCATTCTGAACATTTACCATTTATTCCTACCCTTTGTTTCCTGTCTTTTTTAACCAGTTCTCAATCCATGAAAGGACCTTCCCTCTTATCCCATGACAATGTAATTTACACAAGAGCCTTTGGTGAGGGACCTTGTCAAAGGCTTTCTGAAAATCTAAGTATACTATATCTACTGGATCCCTCTTGTCTGCATGTTTAACTTCTTCAAAGAACTCTAATAGATTAGTAAGACATGATTTCCCTTTACAGAAACCATGTTGACTTTTGCCCAACAAATTATGTTCTTCTACGTGCCTCACAATTTTATTCTTTACTATAGCCGCTCCCCAAGTTGCGAACGGTCGAGTTACGACCGTTCGCACTTACGACTAAAGCTCCCATGGAGCAGTCGTAAAGGCGGTCCCCGAGTTACGAACGCGACCCGCGCTTACGAACAGCAGGGTCGCGTGTAACTCAGTGAGGTCCGAGTTACGAACGGATCGAGTTACGGCCGAGTGTTTGGTCCGTAACTCGTTTGTAACTCGGGGAGAGGCTGTATTGTTTTGACTAATTTGCCCAGTACTGAAGTTAGACTTACTGGTCTGTAATTGCCAGGATCACCTCTAGAGCCCTTTTTAAATATTGGTGTCATGTTAGCTACCTTCCAGTCATTAGGATCAGAAGCTGATTTAAAGGATAGGTTACAAATCACAGATAATAGTTGAGCAGTTTCCCATTTGAGTTCTTTTAGAACCCTTGGATGAATGCCATCCGGGCCCGGTGATTTGTTAATATTAAGTTTTTCTATTTGTTCTAAAACCTCGTCTAATGACACTTCAATCCAGGACAGCTCCTCAGATTCATCACCCACAAAGGACGGTGCAGATTTGGGAATCTCCCTAACATCCTCAGCTGTGAAGACTGAAGCAAAGAAATCATTTAGTTTCTCCACAATGGCTTTATCGTCCTTGATTGCTCCTTTTATATCTCGATCGTCTAGGGGACCCACTGGTTTTTTAGCAGGGGCTTCCTGCTTCTAATGTACTTAAAAAACATTTTGCTATTTCTTTTTGAGTTTTTGGCTAGCTGTTCCTCAAAATCTTTTTTTTGCTTTTTTATTACGTTTTTACACTTGATTTGAGAGTGTTTATGTTCCTTTCTATTTCTCACTAGGATTGGACTTCCACTTCTTGAAAGATGCCTTTTTGTCCCTCACTGCTTCTTTTACATGGTGGTTAAGCCATGATGACTCTTTTTTAATTTGGGGTATACATTTAAGTTGGGCCTCTATTATGGTGTCTTTAAAAAGTTTCCATGCAGCTTGCAGAGATTTGGCTCTAGTCACTGTGCCTTTTAATTTCTGTTTAACTAGCCTCCTCCTTTTTGTGTAATTCCCCTTTTTGAAATTAAATGCCAGAGTTCTGGACTGCTGAGGTGTTCTTCCCACCCCAGGAATGTTAAATGTTATTATATTATGGTCACTATTCCCAAGCGGTCCTGTAATGGATATTTCCTGGACCTGATCCTGCACTCCACACAGGACTAAATCGAGAATTGACTCTCCCCTTGTGGGTTCCTGTACCAGCTGCTCCAAGAAGCAGTCATTTAAGCCATTGAGAAATTTTCTCTCTGCTTCTCTTCCTGAGGTGACATGTATCCAGTCAATATAGAGATAATTAAAATCCCCCATTATTATAGAGTTCTTTATTTTGGTAGCCTCTCTAATCTCCCTCAGCATTTTAATGTCAGTATCGTTGTCCTGGTCAGGTGGTCGGTAATATATCCCTACTGCTAAATTCTTATTATTGGAGCATGGAATTACTATCGATAGCGATTCTATTGAACATGTTGATTCATTTAATATTTTTATTTCATTTGATTCTACATTATCTTTCACATACAGTGCCACTCTGCCAGCCACACGGCCTGCTGTATCCTTCCGATATATTTTATATCCCGGTATGATTGTGTCCCACAGATTTTCCTCATTCCACCAGGTTTCAGTGATGCCTATTATGTCAATCTCCTCCTTTAATATGAGGTACTCTAGTTCACCCATCTTACTAGTCAGACTCCTAGCATTTGTGTAGAAGCACTTTAAAAATTTGCCACTGTTTGTTTGTCTGCCCTTCCCTGATGCATTGGATTCCTTTATATGTGGTTGTTTGTCTGCTCTGGCCCATGGTTTGTCCTCTCTCCTCCTCTCTTTCTGACTACAGCTTAGAGAATCTCTATCAATGGATTCTCCTCTAAGAGAAGTCTCCATCTGATTTATGTGCATATCCACACCAATCGGCTTTCCCCCATCTCTTAGTTTAAAAACTGCTCTACGGCCTTTTTAATGTTTAGTGCCAGCAGTCTGGTTCCACCCTGGTTTAGGTGGAGCCCATCCTTCCTGTATAGGCTCCCCCTCTTCCAAAAGTGTCCCCAGTTCCTAATAAATCGAAACCCCTCTTCCCTACATCGTCGTCTCATCCACGCATTGAGACTCTGAAGCTCTGCCTGCCTACCTGGCCCTGCGCGTGGAACTGGAAGCATTTCCGAGAATGCCACCATAGTGGTTCTGGATTTCAGTCTCTGTCCTACCAACCTAAATTTGGCCTTCAGGACATCTCTCCTACCCTTCCCTATGTCATTGGTACCTACATGTACCACGACCACCGGCTCCTCCCCAGCACTACACATAAGTCTATCTAGATGCCTCGAGAGATCCGCAACCTTCGCACCAGGCAGGCAAGTGACCATACGGTTCTCCCGGTCATCACAAACCCAACTATCTATGTTTCTAACAATCGAATCACCCACTACTAACACCTGCCTCTTCCTAACAACTGGCGTTCCCTCCCCCTCAGAGGTATCCTCAGTGCGAGAGGATACTACAACATCTAGCCAGAGACAGTGGGAAGCCACCCTCTCCCACCTGCAGGCTCCTGACCTGGCTGGCCTCTTGCCATGTCGCCTGCCTCCAGGCTGAGGGCATCCTGATGCTCCCCTGAGAAGTCTGTGCACCTGCTGTAAAGTGCCCGCTTCAAAGCAAACATTTGGAAATGCACGGAACACATCTCCTTTGTCTTTACAGAAGTCTTCAGTGAAGTCCAACTCTGATCTGTTAGCCTAAACACAATGTATGTGCTGTAAAGTCTGCCCTTGTAACTTTTCTTTGCAGCTGGGACAACAGCCAGTTCCGTGCATACTCTCCTCTTCCCGCATCTGCCCACCTGGCTTTGATCCACAAGTGAAAGCTGACAAGGGAGGACATGTTCTGGGTGCAGATGGACTGTGTGCACTCCCTTATGGAGGAGATGTGGGCAGAGCACCAGGAGAGAACCACCACGAGGTTAAGCAGCTGGAGACCATCTTTGCCTCCCCAACCACTGTGAAGGAGCACCTGACTTCATTTCTAGAAAGGGCCTCCTCCAAGAACCCCGTCCGCCCTGATTACAACCCCAGTTCCTCCACTTCCAGCCCCGTTGCTTCCACATGCACCCCAGGGGCCACCAGGGCCCTCAGGACACCAGGGCTGGGGGGGAACTCAAGGGCAGACATGTTCTCCAGGATGTTGGGAGGCAGAAAGTCCCACTTATGTTCCTAAGCCCTCCCTCCCTCCCCACTTCCGGTTCCCTCATCTTTCCTTTACCTGCTGTTTTCCCCAAATAACAACTCTTGTTCCTTGAACAACTGTCTCTTTATTGCTTGAACTACAGGGGTGGGATGAGGAAATTAAAGGCAAACACAGGGAATGTAGGGGCAACTTGGAGAGCCACACAGGCAGCAGCACAGGGCAACAGGCAGCTGGTCTGCACGGGGAGCTGGTTTTTAAACTGGCTCCCCTCGCAGACCAGCTCCTGCCTGGCACTCAGTGCTGCTGCCTCTGATAGCTGCCTCTGATACACAGGCAGCAGCGTGGGGTGGCAGGAATCTTCTTGGGAGTGGGGCCGGAGGGCACTGGCTGCTGCCCTGCTCCCAGGGACTATTGAATAGTTGTGTAACCACATGAATATTTATTGGCTGCATGACTATTCAGTTACCCGATGGGCAACATCACTACCGGAAGGCACGGGGCCTCAAGTGAAAGGGACAGAGCTGGGGGCTAGTTTCTCCGAGCCAGCCCTTTAGTGCTGCTTGGCCTGTGCTGCCTGGGGCTCTGGTGGCATTTTAAAGGACCTGAGGCTCTGGCCACGGCAGTGGTAATGGTGATGTTATGGAGGAGCCCTGAGCTCTTTTAAATCGCCAGACCCTTGGGCAGCTGCCTCAGTTTCTGGGAGTAATGGTGGGGCAGGGGAAAATGTTAGGTTATATTCGGCCCATGTGCTCTATTTTGCCCATCCTGGGGATAATTTTATGATTGGAAATGCAGTTGTATATCATAATTTGGGCTTCTAACAGCCTGGCTGTTACATTTGAAGACCTAGGAACTTAACTTGTAAGTAAACTGTTAAGTGAACTTTCTTAGCATTTGGTAGCAAAATGGGTAGTCTTACAGTAATGTTTTTCTGTTTTACAGTGTTTGCATTATTCATTGTGTTCTCAGGACTTAATTTATGATTTCTAACACTTTCTGTGTACTGATCATATTAGCAAAGGACTAGATTGTAAGTAGTGAATATTTCAAACATCTGGTAGAATTCTCTGCTCTTTTCATAGAAAGACAATAGATGTGCATTGCCAATTACTTCTTATATGTGAGTTAGTATACTTGTAGTTAGCAGACATGTTGCCTTTTGTACAAATTCTTGTATTTTCAAGTACATTGTTCTTTCTTTTCAGAATCAATGTCTAAACAATTTTGATTAACTTGTAAAGACTTTCATATATTCAGTTCAGACTTGAAAAACATTCCACAGTGTAAAAAGAATATTTTATTTGTTTAATAACAGAATTTCAATCAGCTATTTATCTGTTTAATGAGACAGAAGGATGGTTAAATTGTTTTGGTGAAATATTTAGGGAATTGCCAAACCATTTCTCATTTATCAGTCTTTATTCCATATTGTGACACAGTTCTGTGTATTCATGTGTCAAACATGAAATTCTGAAATGCAAGTGTCTTCAGATGTGTTTCTGCTTCATGCCAATAGCATGGATTTAAATGGATAGTTCTGCCTTTCCAGGTCAGTTCTGCTTTGAATTAAATTAATATTTAATAGCTCTCTCTCCATTACTTTGGCATCATATAAAGTAGATTTTCTTGTTGAAAATGTTGAGATGCAGGATATAAGTGCTGAGACTTGCCACAAAAGCACAAAGTTTCTAGTGACAATCATTCTTGTAAAAGCCAAACAGTGAGTCAAAATATTTTAAATGTTGAATATGTTGTAGTATTAAATCTGTGTATTTTCATTTGAAATTCAGTAGACAGACTGCAACTAGCCTGCTAAACTCACTCCAACATTTAATTATATTGTTTTTTTTACATTAAAATTTCTTTCTATTCACTTTGTCAGTCTTGAAAACACTATTCATGAAAGTAGGGGGAGGGAAGAAAGCATGAGAACTGAAGGGGGGGGTGGTGTGTGTGTGTGTGTGTGTGTGTGATAGATAGATAGATATCCTTCTGGAAGGTGAGCTCTTGACATTTTCCCAACAGACTTGGATCCATAGCTTTGTCAATTTTCTAAGAGCTAACTGTGAAGGAAACACTGGATGAATGAAATGTAGCCAAATTGCTTTGTGTGGTTACCTAATATGTTTTGTAAAATAGCTGTAGCTAATAACGAAAACTCTTAAAGCTTTTTCTCAAAGATCACCCAGCATTTTTTACCTGTTTTTTAGTTATGACTTTGGGTCCTCCATAAACTGAAGGAAATGAGAATCTCTGTAAAATTTTCAGAAGTACCTGAGGGCCTTAGGAGCCCAAGTCACTTAAGCTTTCAAGTCTTGTTTATACACACATGCTTGACTTTCAGTGAGGCTTTGTTTCCAAAACCAGGGGTGAGGAATCTCAGGCCCAGGGGCCAGATGTGGCCCCCGGCTTGCCTGGATCCAGCCCCCACGGCTCAGGGACCTCCTCCCCCCCCCCAGCACTGGGGAGTCTGCGCTGGTGCTCCAGGCCTCCCCTCCCACCCCCCACAGGGCTGGAGCACACAATCTACTAGGCTGAGTCCTCCTAGGCTCTGGTGTGTGAGGGGGAATGTGGGAAGTGTCTTTCTCTTCAGTTGGGGGCCACATCAGTGAGGGTATTGCATGTGTTGCAGGGTTTTTTTTCCTCACTTGTGTGCGGCCCCTGACTGATTATTTTTTTTCTGTGGGTCAGTAGTCCCTGACCCAAAAACTGTTCCCCACTTTGTTCTAAACCATGTGTTGCTTTTGAAAATGTTGACCTCTGTTTTGTAGCTTGCTCCCGGAATAAGGGATAATATCATTTGCCTTTTGAAGATGAACTGTTTTAGCTGTGCAAAACAATGAAAATTTATCACAGTCTGTCTTTGTTTACCAGCATTTCCTCTGTCCCTCAAAATAATATAAAACAAACACAAAAGACTGTTGCCCAGGGTAGTGACTAAGTAACACTTTGCGATTTTGTTCAATTTGGTGCTTTGCCTGCTGTTGGAAAATACTGATAAATGAGATTGAATCCATAAGGACCAGAACACTGGATCCCAGAGTTTTGCTGTATTTTTAAAAAGGCCTTTTTCACTTTCGGTGATAAACTTCCATTCTGTTATTCCATAACACTTTTGGCAACTTTGCAGTGCTTTTCCTAAAGATTTGACTACGGAAAAC
Source organism: Pelochelys cantorii (assembly GCA_032595735.1). NCBI lineage: Eukaryota > Metazoa > Chordata > Testudines > Trionychidae > Pelochelys > Pelochelys cantorii. The sequence continues at coordinate 245,622,170 of CM064326.1, forward strand.
TGAATTTTAAAATCATACCAGGAATTTTTTTTCTTTCCTCAAAATCTAGTCCATGACAAACAATATTAGGGATGTGAGCAACTAGTCAAGTCACTACTTAACTAGTTGCTTCTATCAGAGGCAGCAAAAGGGGGGGGGGGAAGAGCCCAGCACCATATTCATGGGGGGCAAGGGAGGCAGAGGTGCAGTGAGGAACCAGGCGCGAGCCAGACTCAGCTGTCCCAGGTTGCGCCTGGTCCCAGACGTTGCACCCCTGCTTTTTAAATATAGTAAGAGCCACCAGATTCTTTACTACATTTAAAAGGCAGAGCCTTGGTGGGGTTAGCTCCCAAGGCTGGGAGCTAACCCTGCTGTGGCTCTGCAGTTCCCCCCCTTATTGAGCAGTCGATGGAATTCCATCGACTATTTGATTAGCTGATAAATGCAATTTAACATCCTTTTATAATATATCACATAGGAATGGAGAGTTAGATCATATGACATGTCATCTTAGAATTTATCTACATAGCAAGTTATTGTGTGGCAAGTCAGGCTATGATCTGTACCATACCTGCTTGCTGTACAGTAATGTCTTTGTGTAGAGGCTGCTGTACAGTGCACTGAAAGTCCTGAGGCACAGTTTTGCATCCTACTATACCTTAAAGTAGTGTATCAAGATGCACTCTGGGACTTTTGCTGAACTGTATAGCAGTGTCAGCATGGGATATCCTGTAACATGCTATTTTACTGTGAAGTGGTCACATCCTAGCTTGCTGCACAGTAAATTGCTGTGTGGTCAAACCCTCACTCTAAGGGGTTTTTAACCTTTTTCTCTCTGAGTGTGTCTCTCTTCCCCACCCCATAATATGCTATAAAAACTCTGCTGCCCAATTTTGCCACAACAACTGTGTTTCTGGATATTAAAGCCAGGATTGGTGTTTGGAGGTAGTAAGCAGGACCCTGCAGAGCTAAGTTGCTCAGGCTTTGGTTTCAGCTCAGGGTGGTAGGACTCAGGGTTCCTTCTTCAGCCTCATGCATTGGAGCTTTGGCTTTCTGCCCTGGATGTCAGCAAGTTGAACACTGGCCCTGCTTGGCAGATCTCCTGAAATTAAGGAGGTAAAACCCTGTTTAATCAGTTAACTAGTTAAATTTTATGATTAGCCAGTTAACCACTTAAACAGGGGTGATTGGGGAGGGCTGCTCCATTTGTGCCAAAGTGGGCCCCCTGGGGCGGGCTGCTCTGGCCCAGCTGCCGGTTAACCATAACCGGTAAACATCGCCTGGTAAGGATGATGCTTACTGATTAACCGTTGACATCCCTACTTGAAACCTGCTTGTGGCCCCACAGTGAGCCCTGGACCTGTGGTTGAGAGCTAGTGTTATATCCTAGGGCAAAAATAATTACAATATTTTTCAAACAGTGAAGAGAGGAAAATTCTATTTTATAAATGGTACGTCCAGATTACTTTCTTGCTTTGCTAAAATAGTCTTTTGACAATGAAATGCTTCTGATGGTTGGTCCACCTAGGAAATAGTATATTACTACTAGCAGGTGCTCTGTTAGCTCAAATGTTAGAGTTCTGTGCTAAGGAGCTAAAGATTGCAACCCTACTGATAATACTTCTAGGGTCAGTATGTTCAATGCTGTGAAATTATTTTTAGATTGCTTTTTTTAAAAAAAAACGAGCTTTTACATAAAAATAAAATGTTGCAAAGTCAAACACTCAGACAATTAAGACTGCCTTGCATTCTTTATTTGGCCCCTCTGTCCATAAGCATTATGAGGCATCCTTTAGTTCCACGATTACCTATTTTTTTTCCTCTCTAGGGCCCCTTCTTCATTCAGTGCACACAATATATGGTATGAAGGGACAACGAGCTTGAATAGTGAAGGAGGTTGGTTGTAGGACCAGTGACTTACTTAATGTGGAGTCTGCCTACCCACAAGATGCAGTAGGAAGTGGCCCTGATGCAGTAAGGGTTGGTGCAGGTTGATATCCTGGCCCTTCGTGGTCTCCAAGCCCTGGGCCAGGCTGGCTGATGGCATGCTGGTGGCGGTGTTTGCATACAGTGACACCTCTTTCTCCCATTTTGGTGCTCATGCAGCTAGTAACCAGATTTTTGGTGTCTGGTCAGTACATTTGATCGGACACCGTGCAAATCCCCTTTGGACCTGTCTTTATGTTCAAAGACAGGACATCTGGCAATCCTAATGCAGTAGACTAAATTTGACTGTCTAGGTTCATGTGGTATTAATTGCATTGTTAAAAAAAATCATCAAAAGGGCTGACAAAACTAGAGAAATCAAGGCAATCTTTATTAATGTCTTACAGCATCTGTTTTCCCAGAGCTTGTAGTATGAACAAATTAACTTAAAGATAACTTGTTCTAAAGTTGACATTAAAACCAGGTTTGAAATAAGATAACCTCATATTTTGTGTTCTGTTATCAGTGAATTAAGATTGGATGAGATAAGTGACCTATAAAGCTGTATCTAGGAGATGCATATGGTGAAGACCTTGATAGTTGACTGTCATGAGAAACACTTAGTGAAAATTTAATTCCAAATTCAGGAGGAAAACATTTTGGGAGAGTCTAGTGTTAACAGTAGCAGTGTTTGCAGAAAAAACCCAAAATATTCTTTTGCCATTTTCAAAATAGAAAAGAAGCTTTATCTTTTGATTAAAAACAAACATTAATCGGATATGTCAGACATAGTTAGATTTTAGAGATATAAGGAAAATAGACTATTGGTAGAAAATGTAGGCCCTCCCCCTGTAAACAAACTAACAACATGGGATACATTCTTTTTTTAAGTAGTTATGCTGGTAGTTCATGAATAGATTTCTCTTGTTCTTGAAGGAGGGAGAGGGAGAGATATTTCAAAGCCCAAAAGAATGGTGACCATGAATGCATGCATTAACTTCATAAGGAGTTACCCATAATTCCAAATTGCTAGACTGCACCATGTGGGTGAGAGTCCTGGATCCCTTATCATACCCTCAGATACTCCCCAGCCACTGTATGTGTGAGTTCAAGTAGATTGTTCGTATCAGCTCTTATAGCTGCCAGCAGGAGCAGAGAAGTAAAGGTGTCATTACCATTCCATTTCCACCTTTACTTCTGTTTTGCTGCTGCCATCAGTACTGATTAACCATAGGTTGATGGTGCGTGGCTGGGGGCCCAGCTCTGAAGACAGCGCCACCATCTCCAGTAGTAGAGAAGGAACGGGGGCAATACCATATCATGCCACCATTATTTCTGTGTAAAGTTTGATCTTTGTGCTGGGTGGGGGGAGTGGCAAAATAGAAACTTGGACTTGCAGGGGTTATAGCCACTCCCCCGATTGTTGCCCCTGTTGCAGTATAAAACAAGAGAGCTGATCTCTATGGTACTCTGAACACAAACTATTTAGACATTTATAGGTTAAAGACATGTTAAATAGCTCCCAGAAAAAATTAAAAGCTAGTGTAATTGAGTGCTGTGCAGTTTTTTTTGTCTCAAAGAATTTCTCCATCAAATGAATATAAAGATTTATTCTGCTTTATTTGGAGTTTCCAAGTGGCGGTAGGGGCAGCAAACCATCTGAAGGTAATAGGAGGAATATACAATACAACCTGCCAAGAGAGATCACTCATGGGAGCTAGCAAAAGTGTCTGCTTGTAAGAAGTGATCTCTCGATCTCTCTTCATATGTACAGTATGGTACTGCCACCCTTGCTGTGCTGGCAGTGGTGCTCTCTTCAAAGCTAGGCACCCAGCCAGCAGCCACTATTCTCCAGTCACCCAGCTTTGAAGGCGGAGGGAAAGCATTGGCTATTGGCCAGGCACCTAGCTCTGAAGGGAGTAAGATCATCTAGTCTTTGTCACAGATGACAGATAGTTGGTCTCCATAGTTTCTTCACAGTTAATTTATAGGGGGGAAAGTTCTATAGCCTCTGCAAGTAGTTGCTTATGAATGGTAGTCTCTCTTCAGAGATAGTTGCTAAGGCAGGTTTAACTGGACTGTGGCATGGTCTGCAAGCCAGGTGACAGTGGTTCTTCAAATAGCATCCCTGTGAGCTCCACTGTGGATGTGTTTGTGTCATTGCCCTACTGATTAGATAACTTTGATAGCAGTGCCTGTTAGGCCTGCAGGTTTGCTGTCTCTCCTTGTGCCTTGCCATGAGGCAAGTCAGCATGCCACAGGCTAACTCCCCTCCCCCTCCCAGTTCCCCTCTACCACCCTGGCTAGAGATGGAGCTATTTGCAGTCCATTCCATTGCTTAGAAATGCAAATTCAAATAGTTAGCCTCCGAGTACTTAGTGTACTTGTAACAAACCTTTTTTTCCTGCTTTTTCCCCTCTTGTTGGGGACCCTTCCGCTAATTGGGTATGCCCAGTTCACTAGGCTTCAAGAAGTCTCTGTTCTGCAAAGAGGCAATTCCTGTTGCTGACATGCACTGCTTTGGGGAAGGCCATATTCAACAACAGTTTCTTCTGTCAGCAATTTAGGTCAGTGATTCCAAACCTTTTTTTATACCAAGGATCAGAAAACCAATTCTCAAACTTTTGGGGGACTGGTAACATTTTATTTGCATACTTGCATATTCATTATGGTAATTCATTTTAAGAGGTCGTGTTATTTTGCATCGCGTCTCTACTCACGCAATACATGCTGTAACGGATCAGGGTTTGCAGATATCTACAACACTTAAAAAAAAAAAATCACAGAATTCCCCTCTGGCTGCTGGGGCTACGTCTAGACTACAAGCCTCTTTCAAAAAAGAGCGTCTAGACTAGTGGTTCTCAACGTGGGCCATATGGCTCCCCAGGGGGCCACGCCTTACTTCTAGGGGGCCACATGGGAAAAAAACAGAACATTATGGGGCCACAGTAAGTTTCTGAGAGGGCCACCCAAACTTAACTGCCAGGCGTATGATGAATGAGGCTCAGAAGGGGGCCATGAGCAAAAAAAGGTTGAGAAACACTGGTCTAGACTACAACCGGTACTTTTGAAAAAGCAAGCTGCTTTTTCGAAAGAGAGCACCCAGGCAGTCTGGATGCTCTTTTGAAAAAGCACAGTTTGCATTACATAGAGCCTTTTTTTGAAAGAGCACTTTTGAAAAAAGGTGGTGTTCCTCATAAAATGAGGTTTTCTGCAGTCAAAAACTGCCACGTTCTTTCAATTTACTTTCAAAAGAATGCAGCAGCAGTCTAGACGCAGGGGAAGTTTTTTTTTTTTTTAGAAAAGGCCACTTTTTTCAAAAAAACCCTGTAGGCTAGATATACCCTGGGTAGGGCAGCACCTCCCCCAGGGATGACTGGTGCCTGCAGAGGGAGGGGCACCCAGAGGGGTAGGGGCATGTGGGGCACCGTATTTAGCAACTGAAACTTTGTCCGGGGCATAGAAGCTGGTGCTCCCAAGTGCTACTACCAGTTCTGTGCCCTCACCCCTCCTGTCCCATGGGGTGGAGGAGCTGCTATTGTATCTCCCCCGTTTCCTTCTGTACAACCCCTGCCCTGTGTCTCTTCCTTCCCCAGCCAGCCTGCTCTTGCTCCCAGCCTCCCCTCTCCACATCGCCCCCTTTCCTTTCCGGTAACCACCCTCTCAGAGTTTCCCTCCACCCCCTCAGAGTTTCCTTCCATTGCACCCGTGCTCCCTCTGCCCCATAAGTCTACCCTGAATCCCCTCAACCTCACTTCAGCGCCTCCTGCATCTCCCTCCTACCCCCACCTCACACATCCCTGTTCCCTCTCACTTCTCGTATCTACCCCTGCCCCTCTTCAGCCACTCCCAACTCTCCTAGGGCTGGCTTCCCCTGCTCCATGCATGGTAGGAGCTGGCAGCAGCTTCCCTGGGTCCCGGGCAGAGATCACAGCTGGCTCTGTTGTGACCAGCCCGGGGGCACTGCTCCGGGGGGGGAGGGGGAGGGAAGGAGACTCTCTCTCACCTGCCCCCCAACTGCTGCCCACCCTAGGGTAGGGGCTCGTCAGGCTGTGGGTGCTGCCCTGGGAGAGGCTCCTGGGGAGCAGCAGGATTAGCCCTGCTGGAGATTGCTCCATCCGGCTGCAGCCTGGACTCTGGGGGCCCAGCAGCAAATGCGTCCTGCTGCCAGGCCTGACCCAGCGATCGCTTCACCCAGTTCCTGCTGCTGGGTCATGCAGCCTGTGCCGCAGGGTGCCCCCAGGCTTGGGCAGTGTGCCGTGGCCCGGCACCGGTCTGCGGATCCACAGTTGGGAACCACTGACTTAGGCTCAGGTCTTCTAAAAATAGAGATGGTTAGGTAGAAGGTCATTTTCATGGAGGTGGCTCTCTGACTCTTTCTGCTCCACGGATAATATGGCAGATATGAATCTTTCTCACAGCCATCAATATCTTAAGGTCTGGGTTGAAGAAATAAGACCCTGATCCTTCTCATAAATTGTTGAAAATGAGAGGTAGCAGTCCCCTGAGAGAGTGTTAAAGGTAACCACAAACTGTCAGTATTCTCAGCCTGATCTTAGCCTGATACCCACAGCTCTCAGAAATCTACAGCAACAGGCATTGTTGATAATCCTGTGAACCGGATGGACAATGGTACCAAGAGACAAGGACAGGAGTAAGCACTTCGCTAAGAAGGCATTGCTGTATGTGATTCTCCAGCAGTACCATCATTGATGGCTCATACGGCAGCTAAGCAAATGTTATGGGCAAGATCCTCATCCTGCTTCCCTGGTTCTGCCGACAACACAGAGTGAATATCTGCAGAATTCCAGCACTTTCCTTTTCTTATACCAGGATCTTTGTACTGACTCTTTGCCCAGCTCAGAAGTCTTCTCTACTGTTGTGCCATGCTCCTCTTCCCTCTAGTGAGGGTTTAGATAGTGAACTGAAGTAAGTGGCATCATAATACTCCTCCCAAGCTCCTTATGGTGCTGAATATCACCAGTACCCCAACCGCATGGCCCCACCACTGCCATCTTGGTACAGCCCCACTTAGGCACCATCACTGAGTTGTGTGCAATCTCCATCTCTGTGGCCAGACTGGGACCCTTGGGATATGTCTAGACTGCATCCCTCTGTCGGCAGAGGGATGCAGATTAGGCAGGTTGACATTGCAAATGAGGCAGGGACTTAAATATCCCGTGCCTAATTTGCATAAAAATGGCCACCACGTTTTGCCGACTCAGCACTTTGTCTGCAAAAAGCAGCAGTCTAGTGGGGGATCAGTCGAGAAAGAAAGCCTTTTTCGACAGATCTCTTATGCCTCCTGCAAGGTTTACAGGATCTGTCGAAAAAGGCTTTCTCTCTTGACAGGTACCCCGCTAGACTGCCGCTTTTTGCAATCTGTCGAGAGAGAGAGAGCCTTTTTCGACAGATCCTGTAAACCTTGCAGGAGGCATAAGAGATCTGTCGAAAAAGGCTTTCTTTCTCGACTGATCTCCCACTAGACTGCTGCTTTTTGCTGACAAAGTGCTGAGTCGGCAAAACGTGGTGGCCATTTTTATGCAAATAGGCACAGGATATTTAAGTCCCTGCCTCATTTGCAATGTCGACCTGCCTAATCTTCATCCCTCTGTCGGCAGAGGGATGCAGTCTAGACATACCCTTGAGCTGCATATTGCAACTATGCCTCTTGAGATTCTAGATTCACCCAAGAACCCTTGAGTACGCTCCTTTGATCACCATATCCAGAGCTTCAGAGCCTTAAGAAGAAAGTATGGAGGAGTAAGGGGGCAGTGTTGAGGAAGAGATGATTCAGAGGACCATCTCCTCCTCCTCCTCCTCTTCCCTGGATGAGACAGTCATGTCTCCTCTACCATCACTGGTGGATGATTTTTGCCTCTTCCAGGACCTGACAGAGAATGGCAGACACTCTCCAAATGCCACTAGAACAAGTCCAGGAACCCATCATTGTCTCCTAGACATACTCTGATTTTGAGGAGGATGAGTATGAATAATCTACCCATTGAGGTCATTCTGGACCCAGCAAAAAACCATATGGCAGACCCCAGCATTGGTGGCACCTACCAGAGAGCAGGCTGACACAAATATTATGCCCCTGGAAGGGAAACTGAATTCCTCTTCTCCCATCCTTCACCCAACTCCATTGTGGTGGATGTGATTACTTCCCATGGCCATCATCACCAGATAATGTTCTCTACCTATGATAGGACTAGAAGTGTTTGGATCTTTTTCTCTTACAATACACCATAAAGAAATTTCTAGTGGGAAGTTCAAGTTAATAAGGCACTATGAACCCTGGGGTAGACGCATTTGGCACTAGGATTTCTAAGGGTTAACAGCAATGCTGGTGTGAGGGTGGGTAAAGGAGGGAACCAAAATACTACAAAACTTCATTTTTTAAGATGTTAGATATCATAACGGTCATGTTAAATACATAGAGAAACGTCTATCTCCATCATTGGTTTGTTAGCCATAATATTTTCATTGTAAACAGGTGTTTATTATTTGCAATATCTAGTAATTAGCTATAACTCAGTGGTCACCAGCCAGTCGATCATAATGGACTGGTCGATTGCAGGGGCACTGCCAGTTGATTGTGAGGCCGTGTTCCCAGTCCTCCCCTTACTCCTCCCCACCCCCAATAAAGAGCCTGCACTGGCGCTATAGCCTCCTGCAAAAATGGAGCTATCTCTGGCTTCCTGCAGCATTGGGGAGGGGGGAAGTCCCATGGCTCTGTGCCAGATCTGGCTTCCTGAGAAGCTGGATCTGGCGCAGAGCCTCGGGACTCCCCCCGCTCCCCTGCCGTGCCGCAGAAAGGAAGGCAGGCACCACAGGGAAGGAAGGGAAGATAAGGCGTGCGCTCCTCCCCTCCCCACAGCAGTGTGTGTGCTTTCTTGTCTTCCCTTCCTTCCTTGTGCTCTGGTGAGTTGGGAGGGGTTAAGATGGAGGTGCAGGCTCTGGAGTGGCTGGATGCCTTAAAGGAGCTGCACATGCGCTTCTTCTAGCATTGCCTGCAGATCTGCCCCAGAGATCCTTGTCTCTGGAGGCCCTTAGGTACCACTGAGCTGCTCCTGCAATCTCTCCCCAGTCCAGACCCCCACCAGGAACCTGCTGCTGCTCCCTGGCCAGACCCCCACCAGCACCCTGTTCCTGCCCCCTCCCTCCTGGCCAGACACCTACACCCAGATTCTGCACCCCCATCCCTATCCCACTCACTGGCAGCCTTGTCCCACACACTGGATCCCTCATTTTTGGCCCCACCTCAGAGCATAAAGGGGCCCACAAAATCCACTAACCCTGGAACCTCAGATGAGTTAATCTGGCCTCAGGCTTTGAACTTCAGTCCTACCTACCCTCCCATGGGGCTGGAGTGCCAGGGAAGTGAAATGTCTCAGTTGGGGCCACATGAGTGATGGTTGCGGTGTTTTGGAGGGGATTAGTTTTTTTTGCATCTCACTTGTGTGGTCCCCGATTGATTTTTCTGTGGGTCAGTGGCCCCTGACCAAAACAGGTCTCCCGTCCCTCCAATAAATAAAGACAATGCTGAAACGTTTTGTGTTGGACATAATATTTTATTTAAAAATGAAGCTTGGCCAACAAGCCCTCAACTGAGGCCATGCCCCCATCTGGCCGCAGCATCATAACACTCCTGAACCTCCCATAGACCCCAACCCTGAACCCATCATACACCTGAACCCCCTACCCTGAGCCCCTTACATCTCCAAACTCCTGCACCACCCGCATCCTCAGTCTTGTGCCACAACACTTATGCACCATCCACACACCACAAACCTGTGCCCTAAGCCCATCATACACTCAACCCACCCTGCCCTGAGCCCCTCATATATCCCAACCCAAATTTCTGCACCCCCACATCCACAAGCCTGTGGCTTGCTCAGCACCCCAACACTCTCCAGCCTGGAGCCCCCTCAATGAGCCAACATCCCCTTCTCCTGCACCTAAATTCCCTCCCAGACCTTGCACCTCTCACCCCTTCCCACACTCATCCCTCATTCCCACCCCAGAGCCCTCACCTCGTGTCTCAACCCAATGAGAGTGAGTAAGGGACAGCAAATGATAGAGAGGGCAGGGCCTCAAGGAAGGGGTGGGGTCTTTGGGAAGGAATGTGGTAGATCATGGCTTGCCCTGACATTTATAAAGCGATCTTGGGTGTAAAAAGGTTGAAGGCTACTGCTATAACTGAAGTCATACCATTATGCTATGTCATGGCTTAATTCAGCTGGTTAATGTTTACTACTATAAGGTACATCCTTTGAATTTTTCCAGCAAGATGGCATAACCAGTGCTGTAAGTATCTGGAAGAAGGGCAGTTGCTTGAGAGACTCATTATGCTACAGCTTCTGTTTTAGCACTGTGATGTACTCTGATGCCAAGCCTGGAACTAGTGTCAACTTGATCACTTAGGCTGTACAGCCTGGTTGTAACTGGGGACGGAAGAGCTTGAATTTGGTGGCAACCAGGAGCCCAACCACCAGAAGACCTGCTAGTGTATCTGAACAATTTAGAAATCCACCTTTAATTTTGCATAGCTTTTGTTCATTCTTTCCCCGGTAAAGCTACATAATTTAGGGATTATGTGGGTCCTTAGCTGTATCTAAAATGTTCTGAATTTGTACTCTGGAGTGTTAAATTGCTGGGACATAGAGATAATTCCCTCCTTTGACTATGCCTGCTCAGCAGTCTGTCCAAATGGAGGCAGTTTTGTAAACAGACCTATTAAGTCAGGACTTTGCAAATGTTATAGTATAAAGTATAAGACCAAACTTTCCAGGACCAGGATGATTTCCTTATCATGTCTGAATGATATCTGTCATAGAACATCTGAGGTCTGTTCATATTATCATGTTACATTTTTGGTAACTGAGGCCGATGGGACTTATCCCATTATGGGATCCTGCAATATTTAATCAAGTAGTATTTCTCGGGCTTATTTCTTTGAGAGATAATAGCGCATCTTCCAGTAATGGGGACTCTAATTGTTGTAATGTTTGTTTCTGACTGGGTTTGCTTCTAGTTCAGTTTGCATTGTGTTAGGTGCTGCACAAACATAAGGTATCGTTCTTGCCCAAAGCCCTTAGACTATGTTAGCAGGAAGGAAGGAGGATTACTTAGGTAACTGTAATTCTTTGTCTTCATGTGCACCTGAAGTTTGGAGCTATACAATCTTTTGGAAATGTGGTTACTGGTAAGTAACTCTTTAAAAACATTTTTTGGCAATGGATAAATGTAAGCAGAAATAGTCACTGGCTCTATATTGACTAATCTTTTCTATAATTATGCTTATTATATATAAGGAACTACTTCTTTATCTGCTTCATAGCAATTTGATGTAAGTTTAGGAAACACATGAGTCAAAATAATTTAATCAGCATAAGTGCTAAATTTTATCTTTCAGAAAGCTTTTGACTAGGTCCCTCATCAAGGATTCTTAAGTGAAGTAAGCTGCCGTGGGATAAGAGGGAAGGTCCTTTTGTGGATCAATAACTGGTAAAGAAGATAGGAAACAAAGGGTAGAACTAAATGATCAGTTTTTTGGATGAGAAGAGGTAAATAATGGTGTCCCACAGTGGCCTGTACTGGGTACTAGTATTGTTCAGCATATTCATAAATGATCTGGAAAAGGGTAAAAAGTGAGGTGGCAAAATTTTGCAGATGATACAAAATTATTCAAGAAAGTTGAGTCCAAAGCAGTTTGTGAAGAGTTACAAAGGGATCTCTCAAAAGTGGGTGACTGGGCAACAAAATAGCACAGAGGTCGACAACCTTTCAGAAGTGGTGTGCCGAGATTAACTTACTTACAGATCTGTGCACCAGAGGGAGGAGGGGGGCAGGAGCAGGCTGGGTATGGTGACCATATTTTCTGAGCCAGCTGCAGCTAGGGAGAATGGTTCAATTTAAATTATGAAACAGATTAAGTGTTTTAACTTTCTCATGTTAGTTTATCAAACTTGATTTTAAATAAAGCAAAATATGATGTCTGACACACAAGGTTTCAATGTTTTCTTTATTTATGGCAAGGGTGGGGAACCTTTTTGGGTCGAGGTCACTGACCCACAGAAAAATCAGTTGGGACCACATAAGTGAGAAGCAAATAAATAAATAAATAAATAAAATTCCTCCCAAACCCCTCAACCCTCACTACTGTGGCCCCAACTGAGACATCTCACTTTCTCTGGTGCTCCAGTGTCATGGGGGGAAGGGACAGGAAGGACTGAGGTTCAGGGTTTCCCATAGGCCAGATTTACTTTTCCAGGGCTCTGGACTTAGTGGATTTTATGGAGCCCCTTAGACTCTGTGGTAGGGACAAAAATGAGGGGTTCAGTGTATGACAGAGCTGCCAGCAAGTAGGATAGGGATGGGATGCAGGATCTGGGAGGGAAGCAGGGTGCAGAAGGGGGAGAAGTTGTGAGGTCTGGGTAGGAGGTGGGGTGCAGAAGCAGGCTGGGAGTAGGGTGTCTGGCCAGGTGGAGGGAGCAGGAGCAGGAGCAAGGGAAGGTGCTGTGTGACAAGAAGAGAGGGTGCAGGAGCAACGGTGGATGCAGGAGCAGGGTGAGGGTAGGTGTCTGACCAGGCCAGAGGGGAGGGTGTCTGGCTAGGAGAGAGGGTACAGAAACAAGAGAAGGTGTCAGAGCAAGCTTGGGGTGCAGGCTCTATGCGGGGGGAGGAAGGAAGTGAGTGTGGGGGTCTGGGCACTAGGGGGGACACTTACCTGGCTTCATGTCCCCTTGCAGCAACTGGGTTATAGAATCATAGAGTCATAGAACACTAGAACTGGAAGGGACCTCAAGAGGTCATCAAGTCCAGTCCCCTGCCTTCATGGCAGGATCAAGCACCGTCTAGATCATCCCTGATAGATGTTTATCTAACCTGCTCTTAAATATCTCCAGAGATGGAGATTCCACAACCTTCCTAGGCAACATATTCCAGTGTTTAACCACCCTGACAGTTAGCAAATTTTTCCTAATGTCCAACCTAAACCTCTTTTGCTGCAGTTCAAGCCTACTGCTGCTTGTCCTATCCTCAGAGGCCAAGAAGAACAATTTTTTCCCTCCTCCTTGTGACACCCTTTTTAGATACCTGAAAACTACTATCATGTCCCCTCTCAGTCTTCTCTTTTCCAAACTAAACAAGCCCAGTTCTTTCAGTCTTCCTTCATAGGTCATGTTCTCTAGATCTTTAATCATTCTTGTTGCTCTTCTCTGAACCATCTCCAATTTCTCCACATCTTTCTTGAAATGTGGTGCCCAGAACTGGACACACTACTCTGCGCCAATTAGGCCTCAATTGTAGTATAACAGAAGAATGACTTCTCGTGTCTCGCTCACAGCACTCCTGTTAATGCATCCCAGAATCATGTTTGCTTTTTTTGCAACAGCGTCACACTGTTGACTCATATTTAGCTTGTGGTCCACTGTGACCCCTAGATCCCTTTCTGCAGTGCTCCTTCCTAGACAGTTGCTTCCCATTCTGTATGTGTGAAACTGATTGTTTCTTCCTAAGTTGAGTACTTTGCATTTGTCCTTATTAAACTTCATCGTATTTACTTCAGACCATTTCTCCAATTTGTGGTCATGCTGTCCTGGGCTGCCCTAGAGGCCAGAGGCCCTGCTGCCGGCGCCATGCAGTCCAGGGCCGACCTCGGAGGCCCCGCTGTCACTGTTGACAGGGTCCGGGGCTAGCCTGGAAACCAGAGGCACCGCTGCTGGTGCCATGCAGTTCCAGGCTGGCGCCAGACCATATGGCCACTGTAGTGGCATCTCTAAAGCTGGCCCAGACTGCGTGGCCACAGCAGCAGCAGCACCTCCGGGGCTGGCTGAGGCTCCGCTGAGGAGCCTCAGCCCCAGTGCTGCCTCTTCCCCCTGCAGCCTAACTTGCTGCAGGGAGAAGGGAGCGCTCTCCAGCAGCTACGAGGGGGAGGAGGCTCGGGGATGAGGGGTCCAGCAGCTACGAGGGGGAGGAGGCTCGGGGATGAGGGGTCCAGCAGCTACGAGGGGGAGGAGGCTCGGGGATGAGCTCCCTCCTGCATGCCACGGAAAATTGGCTCATGTGCCATAAGTGGCATGTGTGCTGTAGGTTGCCGACCCCTGAAATAGCAGATGAAATTCAGTGTTGATAAATGCAAAGTAGTGCACATAATCTCAACTATACATTAAAAATTATGGGGTCAAAATTAGTTGTTACCATTCAAGAAAAAAAGCTTGGAATCATCGTGAATAGTTCTCTCAAAATCCACTCCATATGCGGACAATGTGAATCATTAAGAAAGGGATAGTTAATAAGTCAGAAAATACTATATTGCATCTATATAAATCTATGGTATGCCCTCATCTTGAATACTGCATGCAGATGTGGTCACTCTTCTTCAAGAAGATACATTGGAAAAGGTACAGAAAAGGGCAACGGGTATGGGATAGCTTCCTTATTAATAAGCAATTAATAAGACTGGGACTTTTCAGCTTGGAAAAGTGATGAGTAAGAGGGGATATGGTAGAGGTGTATAAAATCATGGCTGGTGTGGAGACAGTAAATAATCAAGTGTTATTTACTCCTCGTAACACAAGAAGTAGGGGGTCACCAATTGAAATTAATATGCAGCGGGTTTAAAACAAAAGGGAGTATTTCTTCAGACAACTGTAACCCAAGCTCTAAAATCTTTTAATTGTTTAATTTCCTCCCTGGAGGAGTGACAAATTGTGACTTACACAAAGTACTTTCTGCTTATAGAATATCTCCAGAGTCATTTGGTGGGTTGGGACATTGACGTCTTTTTAGCACTTTCTATTGTCTGAATCTTCAGATTTTGCTCACTTGGCATTCTTTTGACACTTGGAGGCAATTGACTTGACTTAATGATTAACCAGATTTCCATGGAATCTGCCAAACTAATTCAATATCTCTACCCCCCCATTCTTCTGGATAAAAGTGCTCACTTTGGCATTCTTTTCTAGGAATAAGGAATGGGAGGGATTATTGTTTGCTTATCTTGCAGCAATTGAAAACAGGTTTTGCTAATAAAGGTACAACTACCATAAGTGTGTTTAGTTGTTTTAGTCAAAATATAATGGAAAAATTGGTGAAAGTTTGTAATAGGAAAACCTTTTTGTATAGTAAATCAGAAATCTTTTTTGATTTGTAACTGCTTGGAGATTAACAGTAATATGCCTTTTTAAAAATAGAGTATCAATCTTGGACATGAGAATAACTATTGAAAGCCCAAATTAGCTAAAATGGGGATTTTATTTTCCTATTGTGTACAGAAGCATCTTTTGGAGAGACAAATCACATGGCAATGTCATTTAAAAATTTATTTTAAGACCTCTTTAAAAGATCAGCTTTATTTTCTACTAGAAGACTACCCAGCTTTTTAGAGCAGGACGCTGAATCCATGCTGAGGTGTGAAGAGGGGTTCAGGGCAGGGAATGGGGACTGCAGGAGTCAAGGAAGTGGGTTGGGGTGCAAATGTGGGGGCTGCTGCAGCCAACTGCTCCCCTGTGATCATTCTGGGGTATAATTGTCCCTGCTGTCACATCCCTCCCTTTCTGTTTGAGAAACAATCACATTCCATGCACATCCCATTGTTTGGCACAACTAAACCCTGACCTTTAAGTTATGAGAGGAATCTACATCCCAAATTTGGTGTTCCTAGCTCTTACCATTTAGGAGGAGTTCTTGAACAAACAGGCTCATAGACAGACACAGGCAAAAGCACAAACTCTCGTGCAGATAGTAGATGTTATGTGAAGTTAAATAATTTTGTTTTAAGGTTCTCTTTAATTTTTGTACAAAAAAAATTACAACCTTCATATAACCCCTTAGCTCATATAACAAACTGGCTTTGAAAGAGTTCTGTTATTGGTGGGGGTGGGAAAGATGTATTTGGAAAAAAAGGTGAATGTTTATTATCCTCAAGTATTTTGTGCATATATTTTCTTATCTTTGATTTTTTTTATGCTTAAGATATTGAAGACAGTGATAGCTAAGCTACCAGTCACTGAGTCATTTTGTACGGCAGACAATGGAGAGGTATCTCTAGTACTGACTTAATCTCCTACACAGGGAGGACACAGAAAAGCCATGATACTCCTGACAGGAAGACTTTGCTCTCCTTTCTCACCCTTATGGAGCACAGTGAGAGTCAAGGATTCTGGGGAGGACTTTTTTAGCAGAAAACAAACTGGGGTACCAAAACACATCTCTTGTAGTGCTCGTTTCCTTGTCAGCCTTATACAATCTCTGTTGTATACCCTAGGACAGTGGTTCTTAACCTTACTGCAGCCTGCCCCCCTTTGGTTCTCAAAATATGTTCTCGCACCCCTTATTAAAAATTGTTGAAGTAGGTCAGTTTTAAACCTAAGATATATCATAAAAATCTGGCATGTCTTGCACCCCCAGAAAGGGCATCTCGCACCCCCAGTGACTTGAAAATTTTCCAAGACCCAGTAGGCTAACCATGCTGACAAATGAGAGGTTTTTGGAGTCCTCAAAAGATCTATCATGCACATCAACTTTGATGCCAGCTACATTTGGGTACATTGACAGGAGGAATAAGGTCCCTTCCAAGAAGTTTAAGAACTCTTACTACTGACCAGTATCAGGATCACTTATAGAAGCTGCTTTCCAGGAAAGATCAAAGCAGTAGTTGGCCTCACAAATCCACACTCAGGGAGAAACTGTCTTTTCTGGGCTAGTACGTTCTAGCCCCAAGAAGGCAGTAAGAAAGATTTAAAGTAGTGTCTCTCTGCCCACTATTATCAGCCTGAGAGGATTTCAGAGCTACTGAGGCTATCTCTAGACTGCAAACTTCTTTCGGCAGCAAAAGTGCAACGAAAAAAGGATGTGCTTTTTTTGAAAGATAGCGTCCAATCAGTGTGGATGCTGTCTCGCATTTAAGTTGCGTTTAGTATGGACGGAGTGGCCACCAGGGCACCTATGTTATTTCCTGGAGGCCTCTTCTTTTGAAAGAACTCCGTCTTCTGCGTCTACACATGCCTTTTTCCGAAAAAGCTTTTTCAGGAAGAGGTTTCTTCCTCATAGAAAGAGGTTTACCGCTGTTGGAAAAACCCCTCTGTTCTTTCGACTTTCTGTCGAAAACACAATAGCAGTGGGGACGTAAGTATAGTTTTTCCGGGAAAAACGCTGCAGTGTAGACATACCCTGAGAGAGAAACAAATTCCAGTGACTGTGATCCTCCACTTCTTTCTTTGCTACTGCACAATCTGTCTTCCATCAGTCATTGATGTGGTCCACAGGAAAAACCTTGGATTCCTTATACAAGTGGGAACATGGGACTTCTTATTGGCATTATTGAGGGTATTCACTAGTTGCTTGGCAATCGCCGCAGCTCATATAGGAGGACAAAGGATCCGGGTCTTCCTATGGCTTGGTGATTGACTGGTCTCAAGAAGATCACCCCAACAGGTGACCACATGAATTGAAGTACTTTAAAGCTCTTTTGCCATATTAGGCCACAGTCAGATAAAAATCTACACATACTCTGACTGAAGCCTGGAGTTAATAGGAGCTGGTTTAGATTCTATGTGATTGAAAATTTATCATTCACAAGAGAGGTCTGAAACTATAGTGAACCACACAAACCAACTTCATGCTCACCCAATAATGTCAGCAAGAGCATACCTCAGACTTTTAGGACTTATGGCCTCATACAGTGATGCTGTTTGCTCAACTTCACGTATGCTTCATAGAAGAGTAGTTGAAATTAGTGCATGCATCTACCCAGCAGACATCACATGGGAGAGATTGTCATGGTCCTGTAAGACGTCCTAGCACTGAACTGGTAGAAAGATCTCTCCTTAGATGTGCAAGGGAGTGCTCTTCTATGCATCTTTGATTACTAAGACTCTAGTGACTGACTCCTTCACTCTCCTACTGATTTCCCTTATCCTTTTCTGGGATAGAATAACTCGGTCAACCAGAGAGTGATCTGTGGTCAATTTGGCAGGTCTTCACTGCTACAGCACCTGGTGGAGTGGCCCAGGATAAGCCCGGGCCCTACTCCCCCGCTGGAGTGGAGTGGGGGAAGTCCTGGCTACCTGACTGGAGCACTGGTAGGTTTGGCAGGGGTGGGCCTGGGAAGTAAAGTGGGCTATGGCCTACTCAAGCCTGCCCATGCCTACATCCTGGTTTTCTATACAAAATTTTTGACAATGTGGAGGCAGAGTAAAAGGTATTCCGTGTCCAACATTATACATATTACTGGATTATAATATTAGTTTACATACCTAATTGACTTTTTGAAGTATATAGGCTTCTGCTGTTAAGTTTGAGAACCCTACCTTAGGGTGTTAGATGAAGACATACCGAATAAAATCTGATTTATTGTTACTTGGGCATAGTCATGTTGTGGAGAAAACTTCTATGTTGGTTTCTTACACGTGAGAGCATTGTCTCTGAGCCTTGGCCTGAGTTCACATGTAGTACACCCCAGCTTTTTACTGTTACTGAAGGGTTGAGAGAAGTTGGTGTAAAAACCACATCTTTCAGATCAATCACTGGTCCTGTTACTATAAAGTGACTACAGTCTGAGCATTCTGAATTAAAGGGATCACTTCTCAAATTCTGTTATCAGGTTTGATATTCGGGTCAGTGCACTTGGGATTTTGAAGTGTAGATTATTTTTGTGAGGAAAAAAGTAATTAAATTTCACTATAAACCAAACCAGGCGTTTGTGGGTTTCAGTCTACTGAATTGGCTGACTTTATGTAGCTTACTTTTGGAACTTTAAAATGTCCTATATGGTTTTGATATTGACAGTTGTCAGGAGATAACAATGGCTTATTAATGAGAGTAAAATATTGCTAATCTTCAGTTTAAACTGAGGTGGATAACTCGTGATTAAACATCATAAGATATCTAGATACCAGTGATTGTCACCAAAGAGCACTCTCTTCTTGACAAGTCAGATATGGCACACAAGTTCTTTTCTAACTAATTTGCTATAGACTTTAGGTCCATTTGGTTGGTGCTGGTTGTCAGAAGGTCATTCCTTTAAGTAAACTGGATGGGCTTGGGCTAATTTACATGGAAATAAAATGATCAGATATCTGTTTGCATTGAATTTATTGTTGGTTTTGTGAAACTTTGATAGAGAAGCAGTTCCCTTATTGATGAACAAGTCACATACTTAGGCATCCAAAGAGTTTGGCAAAATGCCTTTCCCTTCTATCAGCAAAAAAGTATTTAAATAGTAAAGCGTGTCTTGAGAAAATCTTTGTAAACGCTATTTTTTCTAAATAATTGTTTAATTCAAACTGTCCAAAATATCACTATCAAAACTTCGTTTCATATCTGGCTATCTTGAATAGACTAACCTTTTCCAAACCTGTTTATGAAGGGAGACAGCTGAACTGGAATTCATTTGCAAATTCAATACTAACAATTTAGGATGGTATAAGGATCTTAACTGGTTAACGCATTATAAAGACAATTTCTTCTCTCTTGATAGCTCTTGAGATGCAGATATAGAGAAATCTCCATGCCTCTGTAAACTCCACTCGAATTCCTCTGAAATGGGTTTTACCCATGAAAGCTTATGCCCTAATAAATCTTAGTCTCTAAAGTGCCATAGGACTCCTGGTTGGGTTTTTATAGCCATCCATGTGTTGGTGTAATCTTACCAAGAGAGGAAGTAACCTGCTGTTATATTTGGCCTAAATAATGTATTTGTAAATGGCCTTAACTATCGGTATTTTAAAACAAGCATTATAAAAAAAGTTGCCAGTTAAATTAGGAAAAAGTGTTTCAATTTTATCTGGAAAAATGTACATTAAATGCATTGTCTTTCAAACTCTTTGACATATGGGTGCATTTATTGAAAAGGATGCACCTGTTTTGCAGAGCAGAAGAATATACTTAGTGTGGTCACTCTTTTAAATAGCTGCTGTTGCAAGGGAAGGTCTGAGGGAAAATGAATAGTTTACCTTGTTTCCTTATATTTGAGAGAATAGCAGTTGGTGTGCTTTTGTTGTTTTTACAGTATGCTAACGAAGACATGCATTGCCACATGGGATGCAACAAAACTTATTTGATGTCTTCTGTAAACTATCAGCACTTAGATGTCAATTATACATTTTTTCAACTTGGCTTTAATGACCTTGCACACCCTGCTTCTTGTAATTATGATCAAAGAATCACTGTTTCTTGCTTTGTATAGTTACTGTGAATTTTACTTCCATCTGGTTACTTTTTTATTAGATACCATTAAAGTATTCCCAATTTAACAATATGCAAATCAAAGTTTAAGAAGCCATATAGAAACTGAAAGTGACACACACAGTTTGTTGGCTTTAGAGTGGTGTATGTAGCTTTGACGGTGTAGAGTTGCAATATGGTCTGGTAACTGTTGCTAGACTTAACATTGATTCATGGATAGAGAGGAGAATAAAAGGACTTGGACTCTTGACGTTATACAACAGCAACAAAAAAATAATTCTCATGAGCACTGAAAACAATTGTTTTCTTTTCAGCTGTGTCAGAGTAGAGGAGCACCATGCTGTTGACATTGATCTGTACCACTGCCCAAACTGTGCAGTTCTGCATGGACCATCCTTAAGTAAGTACTGAATTCTCAAAGATCTAAGGTGTAAATAACTATGTGTATGCTTTCCCCAAAATGGAACTGGAAAAAATTGTCAGGAAGGACATTCAAAATTCAACAGGCTATTTATGACTAATGTTAAGTGGTTTTTTTGTTTTATTTTTTTTAAAGTCTGACGAGGGTCATATGATGCAGGGTGGCAGATATGCAGATACTCCAATCTAGCTTACTTTGTTTCCTATCTGTCATTAAAAATGTAAATAGCGACTAAAGATCAAATATTAAGTTAAATTTCTCTGTTTTGGAGTCTGACTGGAGTTTGAGGAAAACAAAATTGAGTTTAAGAAGAGGGATGACAGTGGTGGCTTTTTAGGTAGTCTGAATTTGGCCACTGGTAAAAATAACAGGCAAGCGAAAATTTACAACATTCAACAGTAGCAACTTATAAAAAAGAGTTTAGTCAATTCTCTAATAACTGGAAATTGGGAGGGACTGCAGATTAATTTCCAGTTTCAAATCCAGAAGAAGCCAGCAGTTGAAAGGACAGCCCAGCAAGGTCTATGTCTTCTTTCTTCCATGGATAGCAGGCCTCGCACAAAAGGCAGTCAAAATCTGAGACTTGCAACTTCAAAAGGGATCTGTTCTCTTATGTCTTTGTAATTTTTCTCATTTTTGTCTCCATTCCAGTTTCCAGATTTTTTTTTTTATATATATAATAAACAAATCCTCACATGTTGCTATGTGATCCTAAGTCTCCTAGGAATTGCATAAGAATCCATCATTCAAACACAATGGCAGCAGAGACTTCCTCTCCGTCCATTCCTCTTAATTAAATCTATTTGTGGTGCACATTATACGTAAAAAGAGGGAAAAAACTTGACTTTATTCCTTGATGAATTACTTGCAAATCTCAGAATACAGATTTCCTAAGCAAGTGAAAAAGCAGAGTTTGGATGCAACTTGAAATTGGTGGTGGTGGTGGTGGTGGTGGTGGTAGCAGCAGCAGCAGCAGCAGCACTGTGTTATCTCTGCCAAGATATTACAAGGTACTACAAGCTAGTACCTTGTGTCTTATCAAACTCTACTTTTTATAAAGCAAAAATTTGAAGATTGTTTGCCACTAGGCACTGAAGGTGTCTTCAGTTCCTTGATTTCCTCCCGGCCTTCCCCCCCCCCCCCCGAATATTCAATTTCTTCTCCAAAACAAGGCAAAGTGAAAATCAGCATGGCTGTCATAGGTTTGGGAGGTGCTGCAGTACCCCGAAGGTTTTGTTTTTGGCTACCCCATGCCCAGTGGCTGGCCCTGCTGCCTACCCAGTACCCCACCGACTTCACTACTGCAGGCTCTCCAGCCCACTGTCCCTAGGGTTCAGGCCACCAGCATTGGAAGTTCTGCTGCTGCTCGGGTTCCCGCTGCCAACCCAGAGCTCTGCTGCTGCCTCCATTTGGAGTTTGGTTGCCAACTTTCTGAGAATGGACATGCTGGATGCCATTTGCAGCGATGGCGCCTGGTCCGGGAGAGTTGACAGCCCTAGGTGTGACCCTGGACTGGGATAGTGAGGGACACAAACAGGTCTGTGGGAGAGCGCAACTCAGCGTCCCAACCTAAAACTAGTTCCAGCGCCATTGTGGCCTGTAGTCTTCTGGATTCCCATCCAGTAGAGAATATGGTTCTGCCCACTGCTCTTAAGACATTTTAAATGCAGAGCCACAGCGGTCCAGAGCTGGTGCATGCCAGAAATGTTCAGTCCTGGCTCGAACAGGCTTCTGCTGTGGCTCTGCAGAGGGCCCCTTTGTCAACTAATTGTAGTATCGACTATACGATTAGCCAGATAACTGCTATTTAACATGCTTAGTTTTAACCTTTCTAATACCATGGGTCCAGTGTTTTTCTGTTCTGGTAGCACCTAAAGACCTTAAACAGGATTAAATACCTATTGTACAAACAAATAACACTGACCACTCCAGTCTAAAATCTAGATTGGAGTTTGAGGCAATCGGCAAGGGTCAAGAAAGAGACAAGTGGAGGGGAGGGCAGGTAGGAATAATTTAAGGTATGTTTACATAAGTTAATTAGAAGTGGTTACTGGTCTGGTGTGCCAGATGTAAAAATCTTGATTAAAACAATACATTAAAATTAAATAAAGTTTTCTCCTGTACTATCTTAAAGTCAACTTCTGACCTGTTCTGTTGCTCCATTTCCAAACCGATTATCTACTTCTCCAGTTGATTTCTTTAATCCATTTTTAGTGTTGTAATTTTGGCAGGCCTTTCTTGTTTACATTGGTGAATGGACAAATATTTTTTTTTTCTTTCCACTTAGGGTTAAAACATTTTTACATTACACATCCATTCTCAATCAGAAAAATCAACACGTTTGTTTTTAAACAATAAAGTTATTTTGTGTATTGTTCTCGTCTGTCTTACTGGATTTTACCAACTTAGAAAATAATTTGACACTTAAATAGGTATTTTTTTCATACTGCTTTGTATTCTTCAATATTTTCTCCTGCGTGAGAGGGTGTGGTGTACCTCCCTAACTACCAAGTGATGAAAAAGAATTAACCAAAATAAAATTAATTCCCAGCTCTCGGATGTTAAAAACTGATTATAAATATCAGTTCTCCTCTGTAAAAATAAATTTACAATGCAACTACTGTATTCTTTAATTGCCATATACTACATCACAGATGAATTTTGATGGAAGTTGTGTGTTGCAAATCAGAATATTAACCACTAATTTGTTGCATTATTCAAATATTTGTGATTTGAGGAAGTAGATTTGGAAAGTTAATTAAAACGTCAAGTGGCACTGAATTTTATTTGAATAGTTGACTCATTAAACTAGCTATACAACACTGATTTTTCAGGTTAACAAGTCACTATAAATTTCACATGTTTAATTGAGCCAATTTATTTTCCTAAGTGTCTTTTAAAGAGTACAGTTTGTTGCCTCGACAGAAAATAGTGCATCACTGGAATAATTACCTATCGTGTATAATGACTGGGAGATGCAAATAGATTAATTAGCTGTCAGTCGGTGTTGGACTGCAGCTGCTGTTTCTGGGAAAACAGCAACAAATTCCAGAGTTTATTTTAATAAAGTGAAGACAGATTTTTTTTTTAATATATAATTGCATGTTCAGTCTTGCTAGGTTTTGTTGCAATCTGGATACAGTATGGGTACATCTAAACTACATCCCTTTTTCGATAAAGGGATGTAAATTAGATATATCGAAATTGTAAATGAAGTGGGGATTTTAATTTCCCGTGCTTCATTTACATAATGGGCGCTGCAGCTTTTTTTCGAAAAGCTGCTTTTCGAAAAAAAGCTGCAGTTAAGATGGGGCATTTTTGACAGAAATGCCCCGTTTTTAAAGATCCTGTAAAACTCAAAGAATGAAAAAAGGTTTACAGGATCTTTAAAAACGGGGCATTTCTGTTGAAAATGCCCCGTCTTAACGGCTTTTTTTCAAAAAGCGGCTTTTCGGATAAAAAGCTGCAGTCGCCATTATGTAAATGAAGTGCGGGAAATTCAAATCCCGACTTCATTTACAATTTCGATACACCTAATTTACATCCCTTTATCAAAAAAGGGATGTAGTTTAGATGTACCCTCGGACCTCTATTAGAGCTCATCTTAAATTTATTTCTTATTTGGATAGGATTTAATTTGTTTTGGATTGAATTAAGTTCCAATAATATTAAAACTGCTTGGATGTCAGATTTTCTTAGCCAGCCTATTTTGTATCAGTTTTTGACATACCATTTGTGTGACAAGGGTAGTAACCTAAGGAAGGACATAAAATCCCATTTAATTAGTTAACTGGTTAAATGTTAAGTTTAACCGATTAACTGATTAAACAGGCGCAAATGGGGGGGGGGTTGGCAGCCTTGCCGGGGGAGGGGACAGAAGTGGCAGCCCCCTGCTCTCCACTCCGGCTGCTGCTTTCAGCCCCACACAAGGCTGCAGACTTCTAGCCTGCGCAGGCTGGCAGCTGGCAGCATGGGGCTGCTCCCGTTACCCAGTAAGCATCAACCTTAACGGATGATGCTTACTGGGTAATCTGTTATCCGTTTGCATCCCTAAACCTGAGCTTTTTGCTTTTCTTCATCATGTAACAAAGTTCCTGATTTTAGTACTAGTTTAGTAATTTTAAACATTACACACTTGGTTTCTTGGGGGCAGTTGTCTTTATTAGCTTTTATCAAATACTAGTGAGCACAGTTTGGTATAGTTTTTTGTTTTTAGAATTAATCAGAAAAAAATAATCATAGCCTGAGTGATAAGCTCTGTTCCACTTCCCTCAAGTGGTAACTGGTATGTCGCAGATCAATAAAAAGATAAGAAACTATGGCTAAACTCAACAGAAGTTCATTCAAAGCTGATGTGGTATAATCTTTTTGCTCAGACACCTGGTTGGGAATGTAGTTGGGATTTGCAACCTCTGAAATGATAGAATCTGAGTGAAAGAACATTACAGTATTCATTGTGTAGGTAGAAAGTACTATTGAAGTGTTGCCAGACATATTCAGATTTGTAAATGAACTTTTGTTGCTTCTAAAGGAAGTCACAACCTTACATTTTGCGTGACTTGTGGTACCAAGTGATAGATAGAAATTAAGTGATTTATTAAAGGTTTAAATGGGTTTGAGGAGAGGTGATTGTGATGGGCTCAATCACAGGGGTCCTCTTGAAACTGTCACTCAGTGTGCTGATAGTGCCACTGAGCTTTTGGCCCAGCAAGTAGGTGAGCTCTGGTTTTCCCCAGCCTAGGCATGGAGTTGTGGTAGCAGTCCTCCATCAGAGCAACATAGATGCTGGATCATCTCAGCTCTGGGTGGGCTCAGCTATAAGGCCATTGACAGCATCCAGAAATACAGCCCCAAAGAGGACCAAATCTCCAGATAAATCCAGTTTTATTCTGTATAAAAGTTTTACATAGAGAGCTCCTAAGATCAGCTCTCTTTATCAATGAAACAGAGATAAGATGAACAGTGTTTGCTCCTCTCTCCCTAGATAACAATTATTCTTTGAAGGTATGTCTACACTTGCACCCTCTTTTGAGAGAGGGATGCAAATGCAGCTGAGAAATTGAAAATGAAGCGCGGATTTGAATTTCCTGTGCGTCATTTGCATATTCACTTTATGGCGCTATTTTGAAATAACAAGCGCTGTGTAGACGCGGTTATTTCAAAAGAAAACCCTTCTTCTGAAATAACCTTTATTCCTCCTACAATGAGGTTTACCAGTTATTTTGGAAGAAGGGTTTTCTTTTGAAATAACCGTGTCTACACAGCATTTGTTATTTTGAAATAGCACTATTTCGAAATAGCACCATAACGCGAATATGCAAATGAAGTGCGGGAAATTCAAATCCGCGCTTCCTTTGCAATTTTGCTCAGCTGCATTTGCATCCCTCTCTTGAAAGAGGGTGCAAATGTAGACATACGCTGAGAGATGTCCCCGTGGGTACACCACGTCAGGTTGGTGTGCTGCCTCCGAGTCTTTGAGTGGAGTTTTCAGAGCAGTGTCCCTAGGGCTGCACATACATGCGTCCGCAGCCGCGTACTCCTACTTTGCTGGCATTGTGCATGCGTGATCCCCTCCCCCCACAAATCCTTCTCTACTGCCTCCAGCCAGATGGAACTTGGCAGTGTTCCTTACCTCATCCTGAGTGTTACATAAGTAATCCCCTTTTCAACCTGTTTTTATTTCCCCAGTTAGTTAGTTTAGCAGTTCATAGTTTGTAGTTATTAAAAAAGAGGGTTTTTTTCCCCTCCCTGTTAATCCCTTCTGTTAGCTAGATAGAAGCTCACCGGGCTTTAAGTGCAGTTCCTCATGCAAATACCCCATACTGGTGTCTGATGGACACACAAAATGTGTCCAATGCCTTGGCGAGGCACATGTTTCCCAAAAGTGCTCGCATTGTGCGAAGTTAAAATCCAGAACTCGACGAGACTGAGACTTGTAACTCAAACTCATTCTCCTTGAGAGATCTTTAAGACCAGCCTTCGATCCAGGCCAGCAGTCTGAAAAGCTACAAACACAGACAAAAAGCCAGCGAAAAAGTGAGCTTCTACTCTGCCTCAGGAGGCCTCTGCACTGAAATGGCCTTCACCAACACATTCAGTGACAAGAGGCACAGTGGCACTATGCCTGAGCACCCATGACTCAATGGGCATCTTCGGCACAACGATCAAAGTGGGTAGTTCAAAACCCCACTCCAAGGCCTCAGGCTTTAAGTTGATGCCTCTGCTGCTGCAGCACCATCCGGCACTGAGAACATTTTTCCGGCACTGCAAGCAACCTTGGTGCCAACTTTGTCACTCTGCATGGATACTGGCACCACAGCGGCATGGGCACCAACCACATCGCCTGGCTGATTGGTACCAAGACACCATCTGGCAGATAGCATTGGTGCAGCCAACCACAGCACTGTTGATGCCAGCACAGCAATATATGCAACATAGGGACTTTTTGGTTTCCTCCACTTTTAATTCACCTTTCCTCGGTATCAACATTTCTCCTGGTACACCAGCACCACAATCAATTTTATCACTGGAAAGTTTTTCCACTGACTCTGAAGAGGATGTGGATGTAGTTTTCCCTCCAAATAATTCTCCCCCCACTGACCACTCCATCTGCTCTGCCAGAACCCATCCATCACATTCCAGGCATAGAAGCATGCCACCATGGTACGGTAACCCCTGGATGCCGCCCCTCATGCCATACCTGCAGTAGCAGTATTGAAGCCCCTGGCAATCTTGACTCAGACACCACTAAGCTCGGAAACACCATAGTGTACTGTAACATTCCCGGCCACCGCAGTCGCCATCTCCCCAGCGTCAGCAAGCCCTAAAAGGGGACCACTGTAACCTATCACCTAACACCTTGCCGGACACACATGAATCCTTGTCACCAGATGAAGAAGTCTTGCCGCCTCCTCTGACTTCTGCAGATAATTTTGCACATTTCCAGGACCTTTTTAAAATGAGTATCTGCAGAGCTGAACACCCCCCTCCAAGAGGTCAACAAAAACCAAAATGAGCTGACAGACATTCTGCCTTCTTTGACATCTTCTAAAGTAGCACTACCCATTAATCCAGCCATCATGGAGCTGGCACAGATGATTTGGCAAACTCCTGCAACAGCAATGCCTATTTGTAAGAAGGCTAACAAAAAATATTAGGTTCCACCCAAGGGCTGTGAGTTTACTCGCCCTGTACCTAATTTATGGGTGGTAGAAGCTGCACGCCAAAAGAACAAGCAGCAGCATTTCAGATTCACACCATTGGAATGCAACAGCAAGAGGCTCGATTTGTTTGAATGCAAAGTATGCATGTGCTCAACATTACAATTCTGAATGGCCAACTATGCTGCTCTAAATAAATACAACTATATTTCGGACATTCTGGAGGCAAAGAAACAACAGTTCAGGGCCATAATTACTGAGGGCCATACAATTTCTAGGACAGCCCTACAGGCTCTCCTAGACATGGCCAACGCAGCCGCACGGTCTACTGCAACTGTGGTGGTAATGAGGAGAGCCTCCTGGTTTAATTCCGCTTCTTTTCCCAGGGAAATGCAGTCTACCATCAAAGATTTCCCATTTGGCGGTCAGAAGCTCTTTGCAGCCAACACTAATGACATCGTCCACTCAATGAAAGATCTCTTTCACAAGCTAGGCAGCCTCATAGCCTGGGCCCAATCCTTCTCTCTGTTCAGTTTTAGATGTTTTCAGCAGGCATTTTGAGTGGTAAGTTGGGGTCCACTAGTATCCGGACACCCCTATTTTCCCCCTTTTTATATCTCTTTTACCCAAGGTGGGAATGATTTGTGTTCAGTTCATATTTTCTCACCTTGAGTGGAAAAGTGCCAGATCCAAAATGGGTTCCAACATCAGTTGGCCTGGCCAACCACCATTTGGGCTTACAGGAAAAACTAACCCATTTATAGATCATTGTCTTGAACGCTGGGCCATTATGTTCCTGGAGCATCAGTAATGGCTCTCATTAGCACATTTAGAATTATAAACAGATCCACAGTTCATATTTCTAACTTCACATGCTAGAGTGCTACATGCACAAAAAATAGAATATACACATTCAGCAGATTAAAAATGTCACAAGATGAATTTTGCCTAATACGTCTTTTAAGTTATATATAATCATATTCATAAGTCAATTTTCATAAAGCATGGCAGAGGCCATGAGTCATATTCAATCATTTTATGTTAAAACTGGGAAGCTTTTAAGATTAAGTAAACTTGTCAGTTTTTCAATCCTATTAAAATAAAAAATGACATGGGAGACTGTATAATTCCTTTTTGACTTTGTATATCATTTTCAGTAGTGTCCCTGTAATTTGTGTTGGTGCAACTGGCAAAGCAATTTATATGAGAACTTCCAGATTTACATTTGTGTATTAGATCTAGAAGTCTAAAGCCTCTGTATCAATATACCATGCAGCTAGTAGAAGAGAACCAAAGTCATTTGCCCTAAACCATAAGAGAACACGTATTGATTCTTCAGTTTTTATTGATATAAAACCATCCACCTCAGACCTGATGATTGCATGTAGTAGTTGCATCTCAAGGCTTCAATCAGGTCTGGCCACCTTGTGCTAGGCACTGTACAAACGTGAAAAATGACAGTCCCTACTAGGGATCAACTATCCGATAAGCTTAAGCGAAAGCTTATTGGATAGTCGACTAGTCCCTTGACTAATTGTCCCCTCCTCTCCCCATATAGAGGCAGAAAGGGGGGGAGCAGGAGCCGGTGCTGGGGGGGGAGCTGGCTTAAAAGTCATTTTTCCCCCATCACTGCCTGAGGCAGGGAGTAGCGGGGACTGGGCACAAGCCAGGAATCAGTTGAATCTCGGCTCGCACCCAGTCCCAGATGCTGTGCCTCTGCTTTTTAAATGTATTGAGCCCGCCAGCTCTTAATACATTTAAAAGGCTGAAGCACAGTGGGGGGGACCTAGTGCCAGCTGGGAATCAGTTGTCCCGGCTCACATCCGGTTCTCCATGCTACTGGCTCTTAATACATTTAAAAGGCAGAGCTGCAACTCCCCTGCTTATTGACTAATTGATGGAAAATCCATTGATTAGTTGATTAAACTAAATTTAACATCCCTAGTCCCTACCCAAAAGAATTTATAGTCTAAAAGACAAGATATAATCTGTGGATGAGGCAAACAAATGGGGTGGGAGATGTGTGGATGAGGATGGAGTAACAAAAAATAACCATTTTAACAATATGGAAAGATTAGACTTGTATGTTCATATAACTGCTAGCATATTAGAAACCCCAATCAAGATTATTAGGCTGTATTGGTCTATTGTAAACTAAATTATTACTTAATAAAATGTAGGATGATGAAATTCAAGTGTGTGATGTGAGCATTAGGAATCCTTCAGTTCTGTTTCTGGCTCTGCTGTAGGCTTCCTCTTTAGTTTCCTGGGCAAAGTTCAGGTTGTCCGTGTTTATATTCCCTTACTATAGGAGTATTGAATCTTAAGTCATTTTTCATAAACGGCTTTGAGATTCCCAAATGGAAGGAATTATAGAAATGCAAAGGATTAATATTTTGTTATGATCACCGTAATATTTTAAAGAGACTTTGTTTATAAAACAGATGAATTCAGCTAAATTAAAAAGATGGTCAGTTGTAGCATGGCTGGTTCATTGATAGAAGAGCAGCCAGTCTAACCTATGCCATCAACACTGACTAATATTAAGTTAATCCCTTTTAAAAAAAAATCTAGTGAAGAAGAGGAGAAACTGGCACAGACATGACTACACAGAGTTTGATGATGGTACCAAACCAGTCCAAGCTGGAACACGAACTTTTGTTAAACAGCTACGAGCTCGCTCATTCCCAAGGTATGGAAACTTCCTTAGAACTCAGATCACAAAAAGGAGGAAAACCTTGGATATTAATCATGTCTAACAGGCCTTCCTAACATACCTCCAGAACCCCTCGCCCTCTCTCCAAAACCCTCCTCCATATGAAATCTTTTTTCATGTCTTCCGGCGTTTCATATGCATATATTTGCCTTCAAGGCAAATAGCATCCACCAAGCAAATTACTACACATGGATGTACTTTCTATGGCGTCTGTCACTAGCACCCACATTGTTAGGTGTGTTGCCTCTTCAGCATTTTCCACTCATCTGGTGCAAGAAACAAGAGATTCAGAAATCACTTCCCATTTTCTCTATAGTAGACCATGAACATTGACTCATTGGTTTATTTAGTCCCAGATGCTTCAGAAGAAGGTGAAGGAGTTCCCCTGTTGCATAGCTATGTAGTAACGTGTCCATAAAAGCAATTTTCCCCTTTATTCCAGCAGTTAAGGATTGGCTTACTCTCTCTAAAGCATGATGACTTATAGTCCTTCTAAAAGAAAATGCTTTTTATTCTAATATACCAGTCTGTTGTCATTATCCACATAAGTGACTTTTTAAACCCTCCTCAGTTCTTTGCTTCAATGACATTAATTGGCAGAGTTCCCCAGATTAGACATCAATTGGTTTTAAATTTGTTGTCTTTTAGTTTGATTAAATGTAACCAGCAGAATTGCCTTCACCGTGAGTGCTTAATTATATACAATTGTATCCACTTATTTTAGTTTGATTTATATTAGCTATATAACTCCATGGATTTTTATATATAAAAATAAGTCTCTAAGGTGCTACAGGACTACTCATTTTTTGTGTGTGGTTAATTTACAGGCTAACACGGCTACCCCTCTGAGTCCAGTAAGCTGTTTTCTAGAAATCTAACAAAGCTTTTGTTAACTTCTTTCAAAACTGGTATACTGGTTTTTTCAGTGCTAATATTTTGATTTCCCCCCCCACCTAGTGCTGATGAAATCATTTTGAAAATGCATGGCAGCCAGCTGACACAAAGGTACCTGGAAAAACATGGGTTTGATGTCCCTATTATGGTTCCTAAATTAGATGGTCTAGGACTCAGACTCCCTCCCCCTACTTTTTCCGTTTTGGATGTGGAACGCTATGTTGGTAAGTGACTTCCTGGAATACATGTAAATGCTTCAGCATAGAGTGAATTAAATTCAATAAATATTTGCACGTTTACAAAAGCTTAAGGATACTATATGCCTAACCTAAGTTGAACAGTTCTTACCAGAAGGCTAGCAAGGGTAAATTAGATCTACCAATTTGGGTTTTGTTCATGGGTATACATGTGACAATTGTATGCCCATAGCCCTCAACATTCACACTTGTCTACCTGTGGCACAAGCTGTGAAAAAGTGTGCTAAATGATTGAAATATTGATCAGCTGTATTTTGTTCTGCAGCATACCATAAGAAACAGACAGTAGTAGTTTGAGGATGTTTTCTCACACTGTGAATCAGATAAGTTAGTTTTGCACTCTGTAGTCTAATGATGGGGAGTCTTTATTGCAGATTTGAAAAATGTTTTGTCACACAATGAGAACGTCTTTTAAAGGATTTTACACTTAAAAACCATCTGTTACTGATGGTGCATTGTAAAACAAAACTTTTGCCTATGTTGTCCTGTGTTTGCCTATGGCATCCCTACTCAGGGTTTCTGGGATGTTGGTGGTCTTTGTCTGGACTTCTTGTGTAGTTTGAGGAAGAAGGGGGGATGTATTTAGGAAGAGAGGGCTGCTACCTTCCCAGCTGCCCCCAAATATAATCACCCTGCCCGCTCTGTTAATACATTGAGGTTATAATGCTGTTGGGTCCAGGGACTTCCAGCTGCTGCATCTCTGGGACTCCTTGCTCCTTTGCCCTGGCCTCTCTGAGGAGCAGACAGTAGATTTCAGACAGGGGAGAGGTGAGAAGAGAGAGAGCTGCACTGCAGAAATTATTCACAGTAGGGGCACAAGGGCAGAAGGAGACTGGTAGCTCAGGGCCAGATCAATTCCCTCCTGCCTCACCTCACTTATATCTGTAAACTGTTGGCTCTCCAGTCTCTGATCCTTTTCCTTTATAAACTTTTTTTCTGCTCCTTGGAGGAGAAATTCAGGGAGCACTATAGCTTCAGTGGGAGCATTTTGTATTCTGTCAGACTTGCTGGGCAGTCTCTGACTACCTCCTGACCACCTGAATATGTATCTCAGTGGGAGTATAACATTAAGCCAGCCGTAATGTGGACTGTACTGCATAATATAGTACAGTTGAGAATTGTGTATGCTTTGCATTATCTCTTGTAGACTTTTGGTGGCATATTTAAATGCACTATAAACAGCACTTTTGTGCTTATCACTGATTTTTGGACTCCGCTTTGGAATACACAATATGCATTATATTGAATGACCTGCCTATATACTCCATGCCCTTACTGATACTTGGAAGAACAGCTGGTAATAATCACCCCACTTTCACACACTGTGTTTGTTTCACTTTAGGTGAATGTGCATCTCTGCACCTATGATCAGAGAATTTCAGTGGCAGTGGCTGTTTGGATCTCTCACGCGCTCTTCCCATCTTGTGCCACTCCTGGTAGCTACATAGCGCTATATGAATAAACAGCCCTCATTTTCTTCTCATTTGTCCTTGAGCTGAGAGCCGGGGCAGCATCTCTTTGATGTGGACATCATGCCATCCACCAGTGCCAATTTTGCTGCAATGGCCTTATTGGGCTTCATGGGCTGCATACAGGCAACAGTATTTTAGGACTTCTAGCACTTGCAAGGAGAGACTGAGATGTACTCCATCTTCAGTAGGTGGACCTTCTGAGCCTCCAGAGGAGACTTTGGAAGAGCAGGAGGAGACATCTTCCAAGACCTGCCTGCAATTATTAGATCATGTGGCAGCAGCCATATTAGTTGTATGACATGCCAAACTATATATGTGTTGTCTTCATGGCTGTCTCAAGACAATATAGGCACTGCACAGATATAGGTTGAACAAGTGTCTCAATGACAAAGTAAAAAATTCTCTACACAGCGGACTCGATCTCACAAAATGTGTGTTGGAGTTTCCCTCAAGCCACTCCATCAATTATATTTACAGTGGCCACATATCTGTTAGGTTGAGGAGCACACTTGCATAACCACACACTTGCCATTGACTATCTGAGACAACATTACACATCAACCTTGGGGAACTCCGAGCAGTCCTCAATGCATGCTCACTCTTTTTATCTCTGATCAAGAACAAGACCATGAGAAGGTACCAATATAAAAACATACAAGCAATATTGTCTATAAACCATCAAGGGGGGGCCAAGGTCACTCTTCCATATTTTCAGCCTTTTGGTGCAAAGGAATTGGTGCGTCCATTACAACGTCAACATATTAGTTATCTATTTACTAGGATGTCATAACACTGCAGAACTATAACAGTAACAAATAGACTTTGAGTATCTTTTTCATTCTCCACTATTTTCTGTTTAATGGCCCTTCACAAAGCTATATTATGCTAACTCTTTTTTGGGTTGAAGATCATTGGACAGCACTGCCTTTTAGAGTTAACATATTCTGTAATCTAATGAAGAAGAGGGGAGGCAGTGTTGGTTGTTAAATAAAGTCTCTTTATTTACTGACTCTGAAAATAGATATTTCCTTACTTACACAGTTCCATGATGTATCACTGTAGATACTCAGAAGAAAATCCATAGACATAGGACCAAATCCTAAAGAGAATTAAGCATGTGCCTAACTTTGAGCATGCATGGATTCCATTGTGGTTATTACATGCTTAGTTATTCCTATAGAATCATAGGGCTGGAAGAGACCTCAGGAGGTCGAGCCCCATTTAAACGTTTGTAGGATCCAAGCTATAAGCTTCGTTACTACTTGTAGAAAATTTGCAGTGGACGTTTAAGTAAGTGTTCAGATATTGTGGTGATGACCACTATTGAAATATGTACAAATGTATTTTTGATAACTTCCTCTGATTTGTTCTTCCTTTTGGTGAAAGAAGCCACAAAGCCAAGTATATGAACTAGCCACAATCATGTTGGGATCTTCCTTTTTCTTTTGGTTAACCACAGAAGTAGTGACTGACTTAAGAATATTACTGAAACTAATCTAAAATAAAGTAACGGTAATAAGTTATAGCTAAGATCTTGCTTTATTCTTGTACTTCTATGTTCTGGGGAGGGTAGGATAGTAGTGGAGTTTATTTGTGTTGAAATTGATTGTCATATCTTGCAGACAATATTAAACATCTGTCTTGTTAAAATGTTAATTTTCTTGTTTTTACAGGCGGTGACAAAGTGATAGATGTAATTGATGTGGCAAGGCAGGCAGACAGTAAAATGAAGCTTCATAATTATATTAAGTATTTCATGAATCCTGATCGACCAAAAGTATTAAATGTGATCAGTCTGGAGTTTTCAGACACCAAGTGAGTAGATGGCTTTGAGACAACTTGACTTGGACTCCTTTGAAGTAGAAAATGTTGTTTTCCCTCCCCACTTCCTA
The DNA here is from genome assembly GCA_032595735.1 of Pelochelys cantorii. Taxonomy (NCBI): domain Eukaryota; kingdom Metazoa; phylum Chordata; order Testudines; family Trionychidae; genus Pelochelys; species Pelochelys cantorii. The sequence continues at coordinate 245,657,079 of CM064326.1, forward strand.
AAACAAAGAATAAATATAGAAATCTAAGTAGATAATACTCCAAAACTGTCTCTAGTAGAAAGATCTGAGTTGGGATTTGGGGACTATATGGAATCATATAGAAGTACAATTTTATGGTTATTTAAGAAAGGTAAATATTTAAAGATGTCTCTCCTCATTACTTGTACTTATTTCATCATTTACTTACTTTTTAAGGATGTCTGAATTGGTGGAAGTCCCTGACATTGCTACAAAGCTTTCATGGGTGGAAAACTACTGGCCAGATGACTCTGTCTTCCCAAAACCTTTTGTTCAGAAATATTGTTTGATGGGAGTTCAGGACAGCTACACTGATTTCCATATTGATTTTGGGGGCACATCAGTATGGTACCATGTTCTGTGGGTAAGAAAGTCCTTGCTTTCTGAATGCTTGAAAACTATTCTGTCCTGTGTGAATCTTTTTGCCACAAAAGAAACCTGTGTTCAAGGACTTCCTCACATATTTTGAATGAAACAATTAGTTTGAAAAGAGGGTAGAGGAGGATTGACTGTGCACTGTCTTTCAGTACTCCGTACATGTTTATCTGTAGAAAGAAAATGCCAGTCTCTGAGCTTTCTAGCAGACAGGTGGATGCTATACTGAGCATTTTGTAGGAGAAAATGAGTTAACTGTTCTCTAACACTAGCTCACACTGCTTTCTGAATTGTAGCAACCATGTAGCCGAGGATGACTAGACACAATTTCGATCTGAATTAATAAATTGTTCCTGAAAGTGACACTTTCCTGGTCCCCAAACTCCAAAAGTTTAGAATGGACTACATAGTTGCTTCTGGTAGACCAACATGTGAAATACGAGGGTTGGAAAGCCTAGGGAACTCACATGGAAGTACGGTATATTACGATTAGATAACAGAGCTTGCCTAACAAAATACCGTTCACATAAAAAATTAAGAAGTTGTAACTTACCTCATATGGGACACCTTTTTGTGTGCAGGGTGAGAAGATCTTCTACTTGATCAAACCTACTGATGAAAACCTGGCTCGCTATGAATCTTGGAGTTCCTCTGTCACTCAAAGTGAAGTGTATTTTGGGGATAAAGTAGACAAATGTTACAAATGTGTGGTGAAACAAGGACATACCTTATTTGTTCCTACAGGTAAGATTTTACCTCTCCCCAACCCCCGCAGTTTGCATGCTTCATCGTATCACTAGTAAATTCCTGATACCAAAAGATCTTGGTTAAATTGTAACTTTTAGAAATATCTTGAAGTTTGAAGAAGAGAATGTCTTAAAAATATTTGAAATTGATACCCAAAGAGAGCAGTGTATCAGCCTTTAAAATGTTTAACTACAGGTTGAAACTCTAAACGAGGACTCTCTGGTATGGCAACATCTGTGGTCCACAGGACCATGGGTGTTGGTGAACTAGAGTCTCAGTGGAGGACCCAGAGGCAGGAGCCCAGCAGGAACTGGGAGCCCAGCTGGGCTGGCTGCAGGAGGGCCCAGCGGCCTGGAGCCCTGCTGTGGGAGTCTGGCTGAGTTGACTGCAGGATGGCTGGATGGGCTCCGGTGGGGTAGCGGTCTGCCCTGGTAGGGCTAGCAGTCAGGCACAGTGGGACTGGGAGCCCCACTGGTGGGGGAGCGGTTAGGACTGGAGGGGCTGGGAACCCTGGTGGTAGGGCTGTGGTCAGCATTGCAACGGGCTATCTGCAGTGCAGCAGGATTGGTGACAGGGGGAACCAATGGGGAGATTGGCAGCTGGGCTGGGGGGCCAGAAATGACCTCCCCTGGTCTGGCAAAATCCCTTGTTTGAGACCAGTCAGGTCCCGAGGGGGCCAGATGAGGGAGGTCTAACCTGTAGTTGGAAAGTTTCTTAAGAAATTGTTCTGGGTTTTTGTTACTTGATTCACAGTAGTAACATTTTAAGGAGACAAGGACAAGATTAGAGTTTGATAACCAGGGCCAGATTAATTCTTCTGGGGCCTAGAGATACCAGATTTGATGACACTCCCTAGGCTCTGTGATGGCGCCAAAATTAGGGAATCAATGTGCAGGAGGGGGCTGCAGGTTGAGGTAGAAAGGTGGATGCAATGCAGGAGAAGGTGATGGCACCGACTGGGGTGCAGGCTCCAGGGTGTGGCTGGGGATGAGGTGTTTGGGGATGAGGTGTGGCTGGAGATGAGGTGTTTGGGGTGAAGGGTGTGTCCAGGGTGGGTTTGACGTGATTGGAGTGAAAGAGGGTGCCTGGGGCAAGACAGTGAGGTGGGGGTGTGAGGTCTCAGAGGAAGATAGGATGCAGGAGAGAATTGGGATAGGGGGTTGAGGTGTGGGCACTTATCAGGGGCAGCTCCCATTTAGTGAATGGGGGGAACAGGTAGCTCCACACAGCCTGTGCTCTCTTGTAGGCTTCGCCCCCTGCAACTCTCATTGGCCAGAAATTGTGGCCAATGGGAGCTATGGGGCTGGAGTCTTCAGGCAAGGGCAATGCTCAAACAGAGTTTCCTGGTGCAGTGCTCATCATTGTGATGTGGCTCTGGGGGACATAGAGGGGCCCTGGGCTGCAGCCCTTAAACTACCTTTCTTAATCCTGCCCTGTTAACTTCTCAGCATGAATAGAGATTTTTCCAGCTGTTTCTGCAGCAAAACATTGAAAACCTATTTCCTCTTATGTTGCAGCCAGTCACTTCATGCAACATTTTGGCCATTTCTGTGTCTCTGGCCAGATTACTTGTTGGACAACCTCCAAATTACATTAGCAGATGAGTTGTAATTCATATTTAATCTTGTATTTGGACAAGTACTTTTTAATGGGTATGCTCTACTCCATCACTTAAACATAGTTGAACAGCCATTCTTGCATAAGGCGCAAATAACAGATATGAACGTCAAAGACTGAAATTAGAAGTTGCTCACAGATAAGTACTTGGGGAGATTAAATAGGAAGTCTAGGAATAGTTTACTGAACTTCACTGAATTAATTCTACCAGTAGTATACATCTAGAATTAACTGATTTTTTTTTTTTTTTTTTTTTGGCGGGGGGAAGATGAGTTTATGCTATTTTCCAGAATTAAATTTGATTAAATCTGTTGAAGGCAAACTTAAACTACATCCAATTTTAAGTAAGAATCTAATAGATATATGCTTTTATGTGCATATTTAAAGTTCAGTAATAGCTAGGTAGAGACGAACAGTATTATTGGCCTGTGCTGTTCATATTAAATTGTGTTGTTATAAGAACAGGCTTCCAATTACTTGGCAAATTAGTATTGTAAGAATAATTACCAGTCTAATTTTATTTTGATCATAGTTATATTCAGCTATTATATAATGGATACCGTTTAGGATAATTAGTGGAAGCATCTTCTAATTCTTATCTGAGTAACTTAAATAGGGCTATAATTACTTGTAAATATTTGTTTATAAGATTACAGTGAACTGAAAAATAAGAGATTTTTTTTCATTTTAATTACTTTGTTCATAGTCTGTTTCACTAAAGTCAATTTCCTTGGGTTTATGGGTTTTTCACATAGCAAATGGGGGGAGGGGGGAGGAGACAGGAGGAGAGAACATTTTTGTTTTTAATAAGAATGTGATTTTAATACCAAAAAGGCTTTGTACAAGTATAACATATGTAACTACCAGTAATTAACTCCCCTCCCGCCCCAAACACAAATCTAGATGTCAGATTTCATATAAGGTGTAATAGTGTAGTCGATTAACCGATAAGCAAAAGTTTATAGGTTAATGTATTAAAATTAACTAACACTACATGCATTTCCCCCACCCCATCTGCTAGTACTTTTTTTTTTTTTTTAAGCAGGCTTGCCCAGCTCAGTCCTGGCTTGTGCTGGGTCCAGGACCTGCCCCCGCTGCATCTCTGCATTTAAAATGTATTAGGAGCCAGGAGGGTAGGCATCCCAGTTCAGTTCTGGCTTGTGCTGGGTCCAGGAGCTGAGCCCCCTCAGAGAGGGGCTGCTGCCACCCTGCGCTGCTGCCTCTGTACCATGCAGTTGGTCCACGAGGAGAGCTGGCTTTTAAACTAGCACCCCTCACGGACCAGCTCCCACCTGGCACTCCATGCTGCTGCCTCTGATACAGAGGCAGCAGCGTGGAGTGGGGCTGGAATGCACTGGCTGCCAGCCCCACTCCAGGACTATAGAATAGTTGAGTAACCGATAAGAATTCATGAGGTTAATTGACTATTCACTTAACCAATATTTAGCATCTCTAATTCATAATATCCCTTTAACTTGTATTTTGCTGAAATGCAAATTAGTTGCTCTCTGACCTTGTATACACATACAATTGATTGTTTGTTCCCAAACCCAGGTACAACAATTTGTAGTGTAGATGCATATTACACTTCATGTTTTTGTCAATTCAGGCTGGATTCATGCGGTGCTCACATCTCAGGACTGTATGGCTTTTGGAGGAAACTTTTTGCACAACCTCAATATTGGCATGCAGCTCAGGTTAGTGTTCTGACTACAACTTACCTCCACAAGAAGGACATCTTTTTATATACGAGTTGTACTTCCCTGGTCCGGCACCCTTGGGACCTGACTGATCCTGAATCAGGGAATTTGCCAGACATAGGGAGGTCAATGTGGGAGTGGGGGGAAGGTCTACTTCCCCTCTGGCTCCACTGCCACCCAGGGCTCTGCTGTCCCCACAGTGCCAACTGGGAGGGAGCTCTTATCTCCCTCCCCTCCCCCATCTTAGCTGTTGCCTGGGGCTCCACTCTCTTGCTGAGGTTCCGCTGTCCCTGTATTGGCTGGAGATTCCCCTGCTGTCCGGAGCCCCACTACTCCCTCCCCCCCGGCCCCATTGAGGGGGCTCCATTCTCTCCCCGGTAGCTATATTGCCACCTGGGGCTCTGTGTTCTTGCTGGTGGCTGGGGACACTGCTTTCTCCCCAGCGGCTCTGCTGCCTCCCGGGGGCTCTGCTATTGCCTGGTGGCTCCACATTCCCCACAGCGCCCTACTGCTGCCTGGGGCTTCATTCTCCACCCAGAAGCTTTGCTGCTTCCTGGTGGGCTCCGCACTGCACTGCTCTGCTGCCACTTGGGGGGCTCTGTGCTCTTCCAAGCAGTTCTGCACTCACCCCAACATCCTTGCTATGGTGCTGGGGCTCCATGCTCATTTCCAGCAGCTATGCTGCTGCCCTCCCTTCAGTGACAGGAAGTTCCACTCTTCCTCCTCCCCCTCTCTCCTCCCCCCCCGAGACTGGGGGCTCTGCATTCCTCTTGACAGCTCTGCTGCCCCTGTGGCTCTGTCTTGGTCCCCTAGTTTGGCTGCACTCCTGGCCACCTCAGCCTGATGGATTCTCCTCATGAGTGCTCTTACAGAGTCACCCAATGATGTTGGACCAGGGAAGCCCAGATTATGGAGTTTCAACCTGTACTAGGTAGTTTTCATTATGCTTGTTAACTGGGATTAAGTAGAGACAGGCTCAGGTTATGGACAGTAGCGATTTTTTTTTTTTTTGTAGTTTGATTGTGGCAGAAGCAGACTTTGATCCACAGTGAAACCTTTGTTATCCATCACTCTGTTAACCAGAAAACTTTGTTAACCGGCATTGCCCCCAGCCACAGTACTGTCACATCTTCAGGCACATAGGCCTGGCTTGGTTTACCATGATTGGCTTAACAATTTTTTATTTGAGAAGTACTCATTATCTTTAACTCAAAATAGAAATGTGAGACCAACTGCCTCACACTACAAAACTACCAATATTAAAAACCTGAGTTTTACTATTATTGTCCATTGGTTTTTCCTGGTTTGATAGGACCCTCAGATAACCGGAATTTTTAGATAACCGGAACGCCCTAATCCCCGAGTGTGCTGAGCAACACAGGTTTTACTGTATTTCACTTCCAAAAGAATGAAAATCTGCACAGATTTAATTACATACTAAAATCAAATAAGCTCTATTTTGTAGATTAGTACAAATGGGAGATACTAAAACAAATTAAGCTCGGATGTGAAATTTTGAACTGCAAGGAGCAACCTTCAGTCAGGATTGCTATTGGGACAGCTATATTATTTATTGTCCAAAATGTGGAATTGTCTTCTAAGCATACTGTTTTTGTTTGTTATAGTCGAATCTCAATAAAATTCCATATGTTAAAAGATTACACATTAAGTTTGTACTATAGTTTTATGGAGTCCAACTTTATTTTTTAAAGTGCTTGAGAGGGACTGAATAAGATCATAGTTCAGTCTTTTTCAAATGTGGTCTTTATTGGGGTTTGACTATGTGGTACTTGATTTGTTCTGTTTACCACAACCTGTTGATTTTATTTTTCTGAACATTGTATGATTTGGATATTGTATTGGTTAATTCTAAAATGCACGCATACCATAACCTTGTAAATTATTTGTTTAGGTGTTATGAAATGGAGAAAAGGCTAAAAACCCCAGATCTTTTCAAATTTCCTTTCTTTGAAGCCATCTGTTGGTTTGTGGCCAAAAATTTACTGGAAACTTTGAAAGGTAACTAATTTCATGCTTCAATAAGATTTTGAGTATCTTGGCTTTTTTTCTTTCACCTTGGGAAGGTCGTGATCTCCATCTCATGATAAACATCCTATCTGCAGGAAGTCTGGTGAGTTGGCAAAGATCATCTTTGTATGGCTTGAGCTCTAACTGGGAATAGATTGTATAATTTCTTTATCAAAATGTGTTCTTTGGGTTTTTTTCAAATTTGTTAGGTGCTTGCTTATGTCCATTCAGTGTAGGTATATGTGCTTGCCACATGCACTGGTAACAAAATATTTTTCCTTAGCAGTACCTGTAGAGGGAGCCAGTTCAGGCTCCCCCTGGAATGGCGCACACAGGCTGCACCACAAAGGGCTCCTCTGGTTCCCTCCACTCTCAGTTCCTTCTTGCCACCAGTGATGATGCTTGGAACTTTCTCACCTCAGCATTAGCTGTTGCTCCCTTTTCTAGTTGATTGGACTCTGTTTTCCCTGTAAATAGTTCTCATTGTTAGTTTACTGTTATAAGTTAGTGTAATTGATTAATCGGGATTTTACATCCCTACATCTAGTATGGCATTCAGCTGGAGGCTTGCCAGCTCCTGGGAACAGGGAATCTCTTAGCCGACAAGTTGAGCAGGCAGTTTTCTTCTCACAAATGGGCTCTCTATTCACAGGTTGCTGACATGCTCTTCTGGAATTGGGATGTGAATGGATAACTGGTTAACCAGTTAACTGGTAAATATCACCCTTACCAGGTGATATTTACTAGTAACTGGTTTCTAATAGCACTGTGGGATCCCACGTAATCAGTTAAACATAACATTTAACCAGTTAACTGATTAAATAGGATTTTACATCCCTATTCTGGAACTGAAGCACTCTGCCAGCACTGGTTTACCATTTTAATGAGTCTCGTGATGCTTGCTCCATGGCCCTTGCCTCTCCACACAGATCTGCTTTCTCAGGGCAGTGGCTGCCCGCTTCAGCCAGACCGCTCATGAGTCTGCCTCACAGCATGGCTGCTCCATAGCTGAATGTGTAAGAACAGTCACGCTCAGCAGTGGTTCAGCAGGTTCTCTTTGGAAGCTGAAAGCCATCGACCGGGCAAATATATGTGGTCAACTGGATTAGGTTTTCGGTGTGGACAGAGCAGAGAGGTCTCTTTCTAGCAGAGGCTCCTATTCAGATCATCCTTGATTATCTTCTCTATTTAGAGGAGGAAGGCCTGGAGCTTGCTTCTATGAGAGCGCACCCGGTAGTGATCTCTGCTTTCCATCTGCCAGTACAAGGCCAGTCTGTTTTCTCATGACATGATTGTCTGGTTCCTGAGGGGCCTTGAGTGGCTCTTCCTGCATGTATGGCTGTTTGTTCCCCACTGGGACCTTAATCTGGACTTCTCCAGGCCCTTTGAGCCACGGCCACATGTTCCCTTCTGCACCTGTCTTGGCAGGTGGCTTTCCTGGTGGTGATTATATCAGTTAGGAAGGTCTCCAAGCAGCATGCCTTGACTTTGGAGCCCCTATATGCTGTCGTCTTAAAGACAAGGTTCAGCTGAAACCACACCCCGCCTCTCTGCCTAAAGTGGTCTCAACCTTCACATGGATCAGAACATCTTCCTCCTGGTCTTCCTGAAACCTTAGACCACCAATGAGGAGAGGCATCTGCATGCCCTGGATGTGCACAGAGCTCTCACTTATTTTTACTTTAGCAGAACAAAGCCATTCTATAAGTTGCTCCAGATCTTTGTTGCATATGCTGGAAGGATGAAGGGGATCCCAGTTTCCTTGCAGAAGATCTCCAGTTGGATAACTTCATGCATTTGGACATACTATCAGTTGATGGGTACACAGCCTTCCCCACTTGTCAGGCTTGCTCAACCAGAGCTCAAGCTGCCTCCTCTGGCCTTCCTTGCCAATGTCCCTATCCAGGAGGTTTGCAAGGCTGTGAGGTGGTCCTAGGTGCACACCTTCACTATACTTTACAGCCTGATAAAACAGGCCTGAGAGGATGCAGCCTTTGGGAGAGCTGTGGTGCAGTCAGCATGTCTGAACTCCCATCTCCAGACATATAGGAAACCCTTGCCATTTATGGAATGCTTCCACTGCAAATGGCATAATTAGCAAATAATGGGAGCTGCGGTGAGCACTCTGTGGCTCCTGAACTCACTGTGGCGGCCGAGCGACAGTAGACCCACGAATACAAGGAATCATGAATAGCAGTTCTGCAAATCGCAAGGGTCTCCTGTATTGCTTGCAGTCACCTATATTGAATGAACATGGGCAGGCACTCAAAGAAAAGCCAGTTACCTGTTTTTGTAAATTGGTGTTCTTCATAGTATGTTGCTCTATGTCCATTCAACATCCCTCCCCTCCTTCCCACTGTCAGAGTTTTCAGAATGAAAGGTGGCTGGAGTTGTCTTATATAGCCTGGCATATGTGTGCTACTCCAGGGGATGCCTGAGCTGGCTCCTCCTATGGGCAATGCTAACGGAAAATCTTTTAGCTCTAGTGCATACGGTGAGTATACATACCTAAGTTGAATGTGCTGCTCATGTCCATCTCAAACACCAGTTACGGGAATAGGTAACTGTCTTTTCTCTAAGCAGTGTTAAGTTTCAAGTTTGGACACACTGCATATCTAAGATCCTGGGACAATACAGCCTTACTAGGAAGATTATACCCCATCTACTAGACTTAGTTCCTGATTGACCGAAAGAACCATATTAATCCTGATGGTTGTAAAATGTGTTCTAATTCCTCTAGCTCACCTCTTTGAGGTACCTTCCAAAGATATTAAGTACTTGAGATCCATAACATCATGCATTATATTGCTCTGTAAAACTCTTGTTTTACTTGGTGAGATTCTTGATTCAGTTTGATCAGAGACTTCTTCAAGACATCAGAGTTTCACATTATCATCTTGAGGTGCTTAATGTGGTAACTAAATGTTTGAGAAGAAATTATTAATCCAATATAACTCTCTAAAGCACTCCAGTAACTTGTAAGAGATGTCTGTTTTTCTGGTGACTGTCTCTTTGCCTTGTAGAAGCAGAGAGCTCCACTTTCAGTGACACAGCCAGGACATATTTGTTTAAAAAGTTTTTTGCATTCTTTCTTTTGAGGTGTCATTTTTATCAAGTCCCATTTATTCATTTATTCCCTTACATTGACATTTTCCCTTTTCATGGGAATCCATTGCTCATGTCCTCAGAATTGATTTACCCTTCTTGAACTTCAGCTCTATCAGGCCCTTATAGATCATAGAATCATAGGGCTAAAAGGAACCTTGAGAGGTTGAGTCCAGTCCCCTGCACTCATGGCAGGACCAAGCACCATCTAGACCATCCCTGACAGATGTTTGTCTAACCTGCTCGTAAAAATCTCCAAAGATGGAGATTCCACAACCTTTCTCAGCTATTTCTTGCAGTGCTTAACTATTTTAATCAGCTAAACTGTAAAATTTTTCAAAAGCACTTAAGTGATGTAGGAGCCTAAGCCCATTGAAAGGCAGTGGGATTCAAGGTTCTAAATTGTGTCTGCGTTTCTGAAAATTTTACTAGAGATCTTGTCCCCATTAGCTCAAGCAGTATCCTCACAATACTTTGTGGACTGCAAGATTGAAACGGCTTTTAAGAGAGTCTTGAATCTTCCTCGCTTATTTTTATGTGCTGAAATAGCATTGGTGTTAACTCATGTGGCCCAGTCAATCACTCCTTCATATTTTCTCTCTCTCTTCTTCCCTCCCCTCTCCCCAATCCCATCACAGCTGATGAGAGAAGAAGCTTTCTTCTTCAAGGGCTGTCCCTGGGGTGCTCGACTTTAGGTGTTCATGTGCCCCTGTGCTCATACTTGGAGACTTTTGGTAACAATGCCTGGTTGGGGTTGTACATGTGTGGTTCCCATCTTGGCAGCTTCAGGCTTTTATCTGCTACTGTGTGACAAACCTCCAAGCTCCCCTCAGTTTCTTCTCTACTTCCTTGGCTAGGAGGCAGAACAATTAGGAGTACCTTGCTACTTAATAGCTAATTATTTTAACAGTTAGTTAGTTGTGTCATTAGCAGTTAATCGGTTTCCTTTTTCATTTGTCCCAGTTACTTTGATTAAAAACCAAAAACAAATCTAAAACCTTTTTTTACTTTCCTTTTGCAGTTTAACATTACATTACTGACTAAGGTGAAGTTTAAGGTGAACCTGTGCATGCACAGCTGCTCTGAGGTCAAAAGCTCCCCTGATAAGAATGCCCTGTTCCCTGGGCTTTAAACACTGTCTCACCTGCAAGCTTGCATTACCTGTCAGATGGACACAATCAGTGTGATTGCTGCCTAGGTGAAACATGCAAGACAGAAGTGCCTGCTCATTGACACTAGGGCTAGAGATTTGCAACTAAAGCTCTTCTTCATGGAGAAGTCTCTCAGGCCTGTCTCTGAGCCTGAAGCCTGGATCCCCTGTGCCCCGGACAAACTTTGCTGACCACTGCTTCTTACAGGTTCCCTTCTCAACCCAGGTGGCTGACCAACCTGCCAAAAAACTGTCAAAAAGGAAAGCACCTGTGTCCCCAATGCAGGAATCGGGTAGGAAGTGCCTTTCTGTGAGTGGACAGTCAGCACTGGTAGCACATACAATGGAACCACATTGTACCATCAATATCACTAAGAGCCGGGTACTCTAAAAGAGCAGCTCTGACAGAGATGTTAAGGCATAAGGGGGCCATCTATGGCCTTTAGGCCACATCTGGCTTACCAGACCCTTCTATCTGGTCCCTGAGCTCCCATCCAGTGATGCTAGCTCCCAGTCCCATCTCTTCTGTCCCCTCTTCCCTGCAGCCTCAGCTCCCCCAGCATATGGACAGTGTGCTTGCCGTGCTGCCAGTCCCAGTGCTCCCAGTAGCATGGCTGTGACCTCCCACTGCTCTTTTCCTCCTCTATTCTGTAAGGGGTGGAGGTGAGAATGTCCTGGGGAAGAAGAAACAGAGCTGTCTTGAAACTGAAAGGAGTCTTCACATAGGGAAGAAGAAAAAGCCAAGGACTAGGTGCATACCTTATTCAAGGGAGGAAGGATCAGAGAGTACAGCAGCTCCAAATCTGCTCCTTCTTCATGAAGGTGTTGGGGTTAGCAGCCACGTCCTTCCTCACTTCAACTCTGTCTATAAAGGGGGAATAAACCTGCTGAGTATTTCTGGCCAACTTTCCTTTCATCACAGGCATTTCTACTACAGTGAAGGGAGTGAAAGGGAAGATTGAGCACTGTCCCACAGGAGCATTTGGGAGTCCCCCAACAACAGCAGCCACCATCTTTAAGGGAAGAAGAGGGTGGTCACTCACCTTCGGGGAGACTGCATTAATATTGTGTGTAAGCATGTGTGTGCAGCACTAATTGGGAGGATGGCAGAGATTTGGGGTTGGTGTAAGGCAGCTGGTTGAATTGTATGAATTTTATGTAGGTGAGGAGGAGGGACTACATGAGTTTGAGGCATTTTATACAGAAACTGTTCAACCGCACCACTCTTTATGTGGTCCAAAATAGAAAAATGTAGCACACCTATGTGGTGGTGAACTATAAGCTACAGATTGTTTCAGCATGAAATGTCATTAAGGATGTTTGCTCTAAACCAGTTCTGCAGTATGTTGCATGCTGTGACCCTTGGTCCAAAGTAACCTATAACACATTGCAAAACTTGTAATTATTTCAAGCAGAAAGAAACCATCCTTGAAAACAGACTTTGTATTTCTAAAATATTTTTTCTTATGGTTTGATATATACAAAAAGTACTACATTTGATTTGTTACATGTTTTGTTGGTTGTGTAATACATTGGCAGATATGTTAAAGGTTGAAAGATATATGTCTGATTGTCATCTTACATTGCAATATGCATATAATTGAAGCCTCTCTGTCCTTTTTAGAACTGAGGGAAGATGGTTTCCAGCCCCAGAACTTCTTAGTCCAAGGAGTGAAGGCTTTACTTAGTGCTTTAAAGTTATGGATGAAAAAAGACGTAAGTGCAAGTGGGTTTTTGTTGTTTTTAGTGGATTGCTTTTAATTTTAAAACTACATAAAAATTTGAGTCATTAGAGTATTTCCATTTTATAGATTTTTTTTTTCCATCCCTTTGCGAATATTAGGAAACTTGATAGAAGTTATGGATAGATGGCTTGGGGAAAAACCTGTCTGAGGTAGTGGCATACAACATAAAACCATCAATAATTACAGACCAATTACTATATTTAACTCTTGGATTGTATTTAATCCTGTTTTCTCTTTCCAGGATATGGTAAAAGAATTAGATACCAATCGTATGCAGATTTGCCATGTGAAATGATTATTGCATGTTGGGAAAATGTACTAGGAGTCTCCCAGAGCACTTAAGAGTTAATCGGGGTGTTTATAGTACAAGTCATGGGCAGGTCACAGGTCGTGAATTTTTCTTGATTGCCTGTGACTTGTTCGTGACTTTTACTAAAAATACCCATGACTAACATATAGTCTTAACCATAAACTAAAAGGTGTCCTGACACCACCCTCTCCAACTTCTCAAAGAAAACAGTACTTTTTTTTTTTTTTTTTAAAGGGGGAGGCGTGGGTGTGGGTGTGGGTGTTTGGTTTTTTTTTGGTGGGAGATTTAGAGTTCAATGCTTTTATTTTTCACCTCTCTCCCTCTTCCCATGGTCATTGCCCTGGTCTACAGGATTACGCTGAAAACTCAGAGGGAACCTCTCTGACTTTAGGCCTTCTCATCCATGCTTCAGTGAAACTAATCACTACATATCATAATCTCCTCTCAGGCTTTTCTTTGAATGCTCACAGTGAGCTTTAGATTTAGCTTCTACATCTGAGACCTAATTCAGATTGTGACCTTTATGTAACTGAATTCTGTTCAGACCCCACTTGCTTTTATCATTATTACTACTAATAGCCTCACAAAGTAGGGTTCCATACTGACCATGCTCAAAGGAGAAAGAGAAACTATTCCCAGTACAAGTAGTCAGTTAAATAAATAGTCAGTATGACTTCATCTGAAGAAGTGGGTTGTGCCCACGAAAGCTCATGATACCATCTATATGTTTTGTTAGTCTTTAAGGTGCTACTAGACTATTTGTTGTTTTTTAAGTTTAATTTCCAAAGAATTACAATAAAATATAAAATAGTGTACAGGTACTCATCCATCCAGTAAGAGTACTGCATCACAGAATGGTTGGTTTCTTGAAGCAGTTAGGTGTATACACGTGAACTTTTCTATATAATAGGTCCTTATGATGCTATGTATCACTAAAGGCAGTGCTAAAAGTAACTTATCGCTAAAATTATACTGAACATAATTTAATCTGATTCAGAAGGCACTTCAGGATCTTAGAGTGCCTCAGGGTCATCACTGTCAACATATGTAGATGTAGGAGATTAGATCATTACAGATTCAGCCTAATGACACCCCCTGGAAGCTGTTCTTTTGAATAAATCCTTGATTTCCTCTTACTTTCTTGTCTTCTGCCTCTTTTGCATAAGAGTAGAGTACAGAATATGCACTTGCACAATATGAAGAAGTGGGTCTGCCCCACGAAAGCTCATCACCTAATAAACCGTCTTGTTGGTCTTTAAAGTGCTACATGACGTTTTTTTTTTTACCTAGATCAGACTAACATGGCTATTTCTCTGTTACTTTTCTCTGTAGCTTTTACTGTATATTGATTCATACTGACAATGTACTCTAGTTTTAGTAAGTACTCTGGGTTAATTGAAGAGGTTTTCTTTGGTCTAGACTTTCCATAGTTTCATCTATTTTATAGTACTTTATCTACTTTATTGATTTTTATCTTATTTTATCTTTTTCCACTCTTCATATACAGCTTGTAACCGAACATGCCTTTGAAATTCCAGACAATGTTAGGCCTGGGCATCTCATTAAAGAACTCTCTAAGGTGATTCGCTCCGTAGAGGTAAGACCAGAAAACATTACTTATCTGCACACAAGTTTCTCTTATGTCCTCAAATTATTTTAAAAGCTGACATATTTGCAGAAAGGGTAATTAGTCACTTTGGGCCTTCAGGGTTTACAGTAGTTGCACTTTAGGATCAGTTTTCAGCAGTGTCACTCTCTGAGGATATGTCTACACAGCAGTGTTATTTCAGAATAACTGACGTTATTTCAAAATAACACAATGTGTGTCTACACAGCAAGCCATTATTTTGAAATAATGTCGAGATGGAGGACTTCTTACTCTGACTTCTGCAAACCTCATTTCACGAAGAGTAAGGGAAATTGAATGAAGAGTGTTCTTCCTTTGACTTCCTGCTGTATAGCCAGCACCAAAAGCCAAATTAATCTGTTTCGACTTCAGCTATGCAATTGTCAGGTGAAATTGCGTATCTTAATTTGACTTTTGACCTGCAGTGTAGACGTGCTCTAAGCGTCCTGCCATTTGAAAGTAGAAGGCCAGGTGAAAAATTTTGGAGGTTTCTAACTGGAGGTTCCTTAGTCTAAAATTAGAAAACTTAAATCTCTTCAAAAGTAAGCAAAAACAGAGGTTTTAAATATTTTATATATATTTTAGATTATGTTATTGTTCTGTTGTGCATTTGAGAGTCCTGTATTTTCTAAGATCTTAATGTTTCTATCTCCTTCCTTTCCCCCTTGTCTGTCCTTTTTAATATTTTCTGCTCTTTTGTCTGCTGTATCACCATCTTTTTTCTCTTTCCTTCATTTTTTCCTTCTCTTTATTTTGCATTGGGCATATTGTGCTCCTTTACTACTTAACAGTCCTTCAATGATTTGGATCCCTACTTTATTTGCAATAAGCATAGTCTTATGGTAAGAGCAGCGCTGGAAACTGAAGAGGGTAGAGGTCTGCTGAGTATAGTGTTTATATGCCCTGTACTTCCTTAGTGTAAACAATGTTTAGGGCAGCAGACGTGACATGACAATTTTTATAAAATTTCACAGTGAAAATAAATAAGTCACTGGATTTAGAAGAAATGATATGTGAAGTCATGGAAATAGCATTTAAAGGATACTATTGTGGGAGGATTGGGTTGGATCATGGACACACAGAAAAAATAGCATGATTTTTCTGTTCATCCCTATGTAACATTTTTACCACTGTTACAAACATGCTGCCCTTACAGTTGTATTTAGTGATGGTGGTTATATTGTGATAAAACCTAAGGGCCCAAATTAGAAGAGAGGTCTCACTTTACAGAGTATCTCCTTCAAAGACCTTTTGTTTGTCTTTTTATGATTAATTTTCATTCATTTATGTAAATGGGAAACAGTTTAAATGTGTGGGCTTGCTCCTGACAGACCCCTCTGAAAATATTTGTTTTCACTTAAAGGAGGAGAACAGCAAACCAGTTAAAACTCAGGGAATTCTTGGTATTTGCCCAGTTTCACGATCCTCACATGAAGCAACCTCTCCTCACCATTCCAGAAGAAAAGTGAGGAAACTGCGAGATCATGCAACCAAAGTTCCTTCTAATCTGGATATTCTGGAGCTTCACACAAGGGAGGTACTCAAAAGGCTGGAGATGTCTCCCTGGGAGGAGGCAAGTATTACATTTCATGGACATAAAAGGCAAAAATTAGAACGTATAAAAAATTTAAGCCTTATATTAAGATGTGAAAAACCGCATAAGATATTGGATTAAAAAATATTTTATAATGACACTTTATACATTAACTACCTGTTACCTGAACTATTGTATTGAGATCTGTCATCCAATCTCAAAAAGGATATAGCAAAACATAGGCGATTGAAAGAATAAAAATAATTATGGCTTGAAAGGCCACCTAACCCAGTGAAAATATTGGGAATATTTAGTTCAGACAGGAGAGGTTGAGAGAGTATGTTAGAAGTATGCAAGACCATGAGTGTCATAAAGAAAAGTGAATTGGATGCTCTTACTTGCCTTTTTCTCATAATACAAGATCAAGAGACATTCTATTAAATTAAAAGGTAACAAGTTAAATTTCATTTTTACTGAAAATATAATAAGCCTGTGAAAGTCATTGCCACAAGATGTAATTGACAATTAGCCTAGAAAGATTCAAAATATTTTTGCATGTATATGGTTGAGGGCAGTTTTTCATCTGTAAATTCTCCTGAGTCAGAGGATTAGCCATCCTTGAAGTTAGGAAGAAAGTTCAGTTTATGGGCAAGTTACTAGGAATTGTGGGATTGTTATGGGCAGAGACCAGCTATTGGGTATGATTTGGAGTTCTGTCATTCCCTGGCCTGTAACTTTGGGGCTTTTGTGCTGATTGTTCCCTGACACCAGTACAGCTTTAAGTTTAAGGTTTCACCTCGGCTGGTGAAAGACAGAGTACTCTTTTCTAGGTGATATTAGCAACTCTTCCAATTGCAAGTTTCCCCAAATAAATTTTTCTCCAAGTTGAGTTATCAGATACTTGAACCATTCCCCTCTGATTTTCACACCCAAGGGAATTAAGCCAGACCCAAATTATCAGTTTATTATAGTACATACATGCTTTACATCATTTGCACACTAGAGTGTTGCTCGGGGTACAAATTAATAAAACATTTATTTAATAGAAAAAACACATTCATAGTTGGAAAAGTAATGAAAAACAAACATATGCAATTCAAATACAAGAGAGATGCACCTTCAAGCTTTATACTTTCACATTAGATAAAATCTCTTTTCTAATTAGTTTCCTATTTCCTTAAAATTTCCCATCATGGATCCTAGTTATAGAAGGGATCCAATGTTGATGAACAGTCTTCCCCCAAGTTCTGGATGATCTTCAGATCAAACTTGTTCCATTTTAAGAGTGTGCAGACATTTTTAATTGAGGTATTATAGATACTCAAAATGTGGAAAATTCCCTCCTCTTTTAGTTTCCAAAGATGGAGATTTTCTTTTTGGGTTGAAACTGTTCTCATTTTCTCTGATTCTTCATTTTTACCTCAACTGGGCAGTTGCTAGGTGCTTGAATTCAGGGTAATCTCTTTGGGGAGGTAGCCCCTCTGCCTGGTTGCTTCACTGCATTGCTGAAGTTGCACCACAGTTAGTTAAGACTTGACACACACATGTGAATGTGTATTCACATACCCCTGTCTTTATAACCATAACCACTGTATTTAGGACATAATGACTATTAAGTTCAGTACATTACAAGTTTTCTTAAAAGATCTCACTCAGTAAACTCTTACAGTATTAATATAGCATAGTATGTAAGTCATTTGAATTCACTGTTTAGTTTGTTGAGTTTAAGCCTTCTTTCCTCCTCTTGGGTGCCTAGACCTGATTGTTGCTATGGGCTAGGTAGTAGTTGCAATACCAGTTCCCTGTTTGGCCTTTGGTTTGCATCACCTTGTTGCTGTTCCTGTGATTCAAGGAGGAGGATAACTTCTTTAGAGGGAGTCATTTTCAGTATACTTGTCTAGAAGAATGTTTGTTCTGACCACAATGGAGGGTGGTCACAATAAGCAGAAGAAATTCACAGGTTATGGAATGAACTCAGCAACTTTGTATTACCTTTATCCAAAACTGTTCTATTCCAGCCACTCCAGCCATTGATAGCTAGCTTAAGCTTTCCTCTGCTGTCTGTCTGAAATATTCCTTTGATCTTTTGGGGAGAAATGCTGTTGTGGATTGCTGAGAAGAAATATGTGTAAATTCTTGTCATTTGAGGAAATAATAAACAGTCCTGCTTTGGATTTTTTAGGACACAGCAAACTCTAAACTGAAAGGAAGATTTAACAAGCCCTTTCAGCCGTCTTCTACGGTACCTGAATGGAGAACAAAGGACAATGATCTACGCCTTCTGCTTTCAAATGGAAGAATAATTAGGTATAAAAAGTTGTTTATGAATCACTTGTTCCCAGTCATTTTGGATGGGCACATTCTCATTTTGTAACCGATATCGTTCCTTCTACAAACTTACGACAAGGCTTCATGCTGGAAGCAGAGTGGAGAAGAACCCACTAGCACCTCTGTGCTTGCTGTTCCTCTTGAGGAGCAAAGAAGCCCTTGCATGGGGGCAGAGGGAAAGGAGGGGTCTTGCCTGTTCAGTTAGATAGCATTGCATTCAGATATTTGATCAGACTTCAAATTGTGAAAATTTTTAATCCACGGACTTGTTACAGAGGGGCAAACATCCTCCGAACAAGTAATTCTCATAAAAAATACCATAAGATCAAATTTAACCTGTTCAGCATCCAGGTTCCAGGAGGAACATGAATGTACTCATAATTGTGAGAGCACATTTTTGGGAAGATTAAGATACACAAAGAAGGAGGTAACATGTAAAACCACGTGGCTGTTGCTGCAGATAGAATGCAGTGGGAAAATGTTTGGTAAAAGCAGAAGAAAAGGGCAGATAGTACAAGCCTGATATTCTTGCCTCTAAGAGTATTGCAAATAATAAAGAATGGAAACAATTTGATGTAGTTCTATACATAATGATCTGCAATTCAGCAAATAACTTTAACATTTCAATATCTTGTGAGCTAGAGATGAGCGACGACCATTTACAGATCGAAGTCTTTACACGGCAGATAGTGAGGATGAGGATGACAGGACGAGGTCAAAAAAGACAAAGACTATTAAGATGGAAGACCAGAGTTCAGAGTTGGAAGAACAAGGGACTGCAGATGCCCAGAAACCACTGAACAGTAAGTAAGCTTTTGTTTGCTTGCACTAAACAATTCAGCACCTTTTTATGACCAGAACAAAGTCCACTTGTGAAACTTGTCTGTGGAACTTTGACTGAATTTTTGTCATGAGCAAAAGTTGGAGGAAAAACTACAGGCTAGAGGGAGTAATTCTAGGAGTTGAAGGACCTTCATTTCGAACAGCAGCGTATCTGCTGATGAACTACCAACCAACTAGAATAAGGCTCTTGTTCTCGGTATATTTGTCTATTTGTGTGTATACAGATAATTACGGACCAGAAGCTGGTGCTGCTGTCAATTCAGGTTGAATTGAGCTTTTCATTTAGAGGGAATTCAACAGCACTTACTCTGAGGAAAGAATAAATTTTCTGAGAATTTTCAAGTAAATATGGTAAATGTTTGGAGTAAAAATTAGTTTTAAAATGGGTCCTTTGAGAGACTTAGTACCTGGTCTTAGCACCTTCTCTATCAGCTTCATGTAACATGAACACTCTAATTCACTATTTCTTCTCCCCTGCTCCATCCTCTTGTTTATTTTGGAACTGGACTTTTATACTCCATTCATCTGAAGAAGTGGGTTGTACCCATGAAAGCTCATGATACCATCTACGTGTTTTGTTAGTTTTTAAGGTTCTGCTAGACTATTTGTTTAAGGTTTTTTTAGTACCTGGTGTCAGACATGATCACTAGTGATCTTAACTGAACAGTAGAGTTTTTTGAACTTCCTTTATAATTAAAACTCAGATTTTGTGCATAGGCTGTTGTTGAATTAAAGGGTTATAATCAGTTTTGCCATTTTTCTTCATACCTAAAATTATATGTGAAGGCTGAAGAATAGTTTCATGCAGAGACTTCCATGAAGAAACTGCCCTCTTTTAAAAGAGCTGCCGTCTTCCATTGCTTTCAATGGGGCCAAGGGCACAGTTTGTCCTTGGCAAAGATTGACCAATATCTCCATTAATTTGTGCCTCAGAGTGTTCCCTTCTGCCTCATTGACAACATAACGAGCCATCATCTTCCATGGGGACATAGGGCATCATTTTCACAGAAGGTGATGGGAGCAATTCTGAAAGAGGGTAGTTCTTTGAGAGGTTCGCTGAAGATGTCATGCACCAGTTTCTGCTGCTTGGTAACATTTCAGTTAGTTATAAAAGGTTTTAAAAAAACCTTAAATATGTTTTCAAAAGGTATCCCTTGCACCAGATTTGCTTGATGGATAGTTTGTGTGGATGGGTGGAAAGAAGGGTATATATGTGGATAGTGTAAGGGAGGGGAAAACTGGGGCAGATCTTTGAGGAACGTGGAAGTGAGGTGAGAAGGGGTAATTTGGGATATATGCAGAGGAATATAGGAAGTTGCAACAGGCAAGGGAACTTGAAAGACCAGGAGGGAGAAGGATATTGGGATGCACATTCTAGCGGTTTTGCACTGCCGTGGAAAAACAAGCTGTAAAACTGCCTGGTGCAATCTGGCTGCTGATGTTGCACACATTAGGTCTCATAGTTCAAGACTGCTTAAGCCCTAAAGCATGAGAGATAATATTCCTTTTAAAATTTTTGCTAGCATTAAGTACGATAATTCTTGATATTTTTGTTACCCAAATGTCTGATCCCTCTTTGAATCTTCAGTAGTTTCCAGGAGCAATGCATTCCATAGACCAAGTTAGGGATGTTAAAATGCATTTGATTTTTGTAAATGTGTAACTGCTGAAATTTCCATCAGTTACACGTTTACACACTGGGGGAGAGGGAAGGCGAGCAGTCGCTCCTGCCTCCCCCCCGCCCCCCAAGCTGCTGCCTCTAAGGGTACATCTAGACTACAGGCTTTTGTCGACAGAAACTGTCGACAAAGCTTCTGTTGACAGAGCATCTAGACTACATCCAGTTCTGTCGACAAAGCAAGCCGCTTTGTTGACATGACAGCGTAGACGCAAAGGACAGTGTAGATGCAATAACACCTTCTGTTGAAAGAACTCTGTCGACAAAAGGCATTATTCCTCGTAGAATGAGGTTTATAGCTGTCGACAAAACTGCTGAGTTCTGTCGACGTTATGTCGACAGAACTCAGCGGCAGTGTAGACGCAGGCATAGTTTTGTCAACAAAATCCTGTAGTCTAGACACACCCGAACAGAGGCAGCAGCATTGGAGGTGGGGGGGATGCACTTAAGCATGAGAACTAACCGATGGACCTGTTCATGTCCCGAGTCCAAGTACACATTATGTGATATAAATATTTCTTTTCATCAGATTTGCTACATGTTATCAAGTGTACTCTCTCTCATTCTTGTGTTACAAGACAGATCAGGCACTTCTATTTTCTCCATACTTTCTCTAAGCCATTTGTTATTTTATGTATATTTATCAGACTCCTTTTTGTCTTTTTTCTAAGGTGAACAGTTTGACACATGAGTTTTTCCACACCTCAGATGTTCTTGCTATTCTCTGAATTCCCTTCAATTCTTCAGTATTCCTTTAGAAATTGACTGACCAGTAATATGTACTGGAAGAGGCTTTACCATTTAAATTATATATAATGGCATTTTATTTTCCCTAATGTTCTCCATCATATGCCTTATCCCAGGGTTGGGAGCCACTGACACAGAAAAATCAGTCGGGGGGTCTGGGGCTGAGGGGATGTGGCGGGGGCTGGAATGCCAATGTGGGCTCCCCAATGCTGGGGGAGGCCCTAAGCCTCAGAGGCCAGATCCAGACAATCCAGGGGCCGAATTCGGCCCCTGGGCCTTAGGTTCCCCACCCCTGCCTTATCCTAACACTTTGTTGTTTTTCACAGGAGTTGCACATAGGCAGCTGTCTCCAGTGATAGCTAGGTCCCTTTCCTGAGTTGACAGTTAGGACCTTATAAGGTGTATGTTCCGCTACTACTGTGTGCATTACTTCACTATTGTCAGCTTCAAAATTCATTTGCCCATCCACCCAGGTTGTTAGGACTGAAATTCTCTTAGATCTTGATTAACCTAAACAGTGTGTGTTCATCTCTTCAGACCATTAAAAATACTCATGGCAATAGTGTCTTTGAGATGCTTGCTTAGCCTTCATGTATGAAATTTATAATTGGAAACAACAGGAAAATTCCAAGACAAAAACTGTTAGATGTAGTTAAGACTAAGACTACACATCAGTGATTTGGGGTTAAGGAATCTGGAGAGATTTCTCTAAAAAGGAAAGCAGCTTCTCTCAATAGCATAACATTAGATTTTATAGATTGATTTTTTTTTTTGGATAGTCAGTGGGGCTTTTGAAGCCACATGTTGAAAAATGAATAGCGTGGTTATTGCTGAAGACAAATGTGAAATGATAGATTAAATAATTAATTCCATCCTTTTTTCCAGTGTTCTTTGAAAGTGTGAAATCAGAACTCAGGAATGGATCTTCAGAATATTCTGATATTTCTGATTCAGAAGAATCTGAGCCTGATTGCACTACTCAGGTAAATGATAGAGAAGAAAACAGTAGTTGGTCAATGAACATCAAAATAGTATTTTATTTATGTTCATGCTTTTAAATCTTGGGGTACATGTACAAAATGGTCAGTTAAGAAATTCATTCATGTACAGATTGGGCCAATATCTCTAAAGCTACAAACTGTCCCAAATTTGCTCATCTACCTATTTCTTGTGTCAACTCCAATATTGAAGTCACTGTAAGATGCAGTTTCTTGAGCAAGGATTTTTGAGGGTTGAACCACAAAGAGGTTTATGTATGATACCAAGGAAACTGAAGTTACATGTGCTATGAGCTCTAGTGAGTGAGGTAGGTCACAGGCTTGCAATGTTTGGCCAAAACACCCTATTCTAGGGTTTGGTTTTGCAGGGAAACTGTTGTGCAGCTTGGGGCAGATGATTTGTTACATCAAACTGATTAAAAAATAGAGATGAGGTGACTGTAGGGAGGATCTGGAATATATTGTGAGCAGTTCTGAGGAAGGACGTCCAGAAGAAACTAAGCCTATGGAAAAGACTTAAGCTTAGCTGCTTTGTTTTGATGCCAAAGCTCAGGAATAGGGATATAAGATTTGACCATACACTTTTTGTAAAGCAGGTTGAATAAAGGTACCTCTCATTCCCTCAACTGCTTTTGTAAGCATAGTGCTCCCCTGTAAAGACTTCTTGTGGTAATACATTGAGACTGATTCAGAATTGTGTTGCATCTTTTTTGTTTTATACTCAATAAGCTATATATAAATTCAACAACATACATCCAGATACATTTCCATTATAGAACCAAAGGGGCTTAAGTGAGTGATGGATCATCTCACAGACAAACTGGGTGGATTCTTTAACTGTCTGTTTTCAGATTTTAATTTTTGAAGTTTATACTTTTTAAAGTTTTTGTAAGACAACTTGGGTTGTTGGAGGTGTTAGTTGTATTTCACTGAAGCACACTTTTAACCTTTTTGAACAAATGTTATAAAATATGGTATTAGACCCTCTATGTGTGTTCATTGTTATGGCATTCTGTGCACTATAATTTTCTGAAAAAAATGAATTAGCTGAAAGATTCTTAAAATAGCAAATGTATTTTTAGAATTAATGATAATCATCTTATGTACTATTTGCTGCTGTTCTAGCAAAAGAATTCCTCTGCAGAGGAGTCAGAATGCTCAGGTGATGAAGAGAAACAGGAGGTAACATCAAATTTCAGTGAGGAATCTAAAATAAGGGACCTCTGTCAAACTACCCAGAAGCCATCAAAAAATGAAACTCCAAGTAAAGGGTGAGACAAATGATGTTAGAGTTCTGTTTTTATAAATTGATAAGAACTAATAATGTAAAATCCCATTTAGTCAGTTAACAGGTTGAAGTTTCATTTAACCAATTAACTGCTTAAATGGGTGGGTGAAGGGAATGGGGGGCTGCTCCAGCCCATGGTATGGTGCGCTGATGTGGCGGGCTGTTCCGGCCAGGCTGGGGCACTGGTTAACCATTAACTGTAAGTATAACCAGAAAGGGTGATGCTTATCAGTTAATTGGTTAACCACTGACATCTCTAATAAGAACTTCCAGACAAACATATTTGTAAGCCTTTGTTTAATATGAATATAAAAATCTCTATTGGTGAAATTAAAATTCCCTCTGTATTCTCTAATCTGTTTTTCTAGGGAATGTCCTACCTCGACAAGTACAGAAGAAGAAGCTATTCAGGGCATGCTTTCTATGGCAGGATTGCACTATACCACATGTTTACCAGGTCATACACAAAGCACAGACTGCACAGATAAAAGAACCTCTCATCAGGAACACAGAAGTTACCCCAGAAGTCGGCATAAGGACAGGCAACCATCCCAGAGTCATAAAACAGAATGTGGTAAGTACTTATATTAACTGTCATTACCATGCTATGTTATACTAAGGCTAAGATTTCAAAAAAAAATGCCTAAAATTAGGTTCCTAGATCTGTAGTCAAGTTCCTAAATAAGTCTGGCATACTTTCAAGAAGTCAGTAAGACAAAAGGAGGCTCCACACATCTGTAAACCAGGCCAAAAATGTTCAGGAGCCTAGCTTTAATGAGGCCTTAGCCATCAACCTAAAAGTTTTTTTAGAATCTTTTGGCTTTACAAGAGTTGCATGGATACGGATGAACAGAAAGCTACAATTCCTTCAGGGGGAGGCGGGAAGCAGTAGTTCTTCTTCGAGTGGTTGCTCATGTCCATTCGAATTAGGTGTGCGCACCGTGTGCACCGCGTCTTCCGGAGCGTTTTCCCTAGTGGTACCCGTAGCGCCGGCAGGGCGCCCCCTGGAGTGGCACCGCCATGGCGGGGCATAAGTACCCCTGCCAGTGCTCGCCCACCTCAATTCCTTCTTACCGCCCGTGATGGTCGTTGGAGCGTGTCTCTCTCTTAGAGCAGTTAATGGTTCCCGTTTCTCTTAAGTGTTGTAAATAGTTCTAATAGTTCAATTAGTTAGATAGTTAGTGTCTCTTTGTTTTTCTTCTCCCCCTTCAGGGGTGAGGAATGCCAGGGCCGCAAGGCTTTAAGGCATGCGCTGTCTGCGCAAAGTTTATGCCCAAAGCAGACCCTCACGACAGTTGTCTGAAGTGTCTGGGTGAGGGCCACCTTACAGACGCCTGTAAGATCTGCAAGTCGTTTAAGCCCCGCACTAAGAGGGAGAGAGTCTCTCATTTAAAACTTCTCCTCATGGAGGCGGCTTTACAGTTGGCACCGGCTGGACACTCTGTGGTGCGCAGTGCACCGGTGTCCACGCACGATGCTCCATCTCGAGAGTGGGCCTCGGTGTCAAGGGCTCAGCACCGTTCTCATTCTCCGGCACCGAAAAGAGATCAAGAATGTCCCGTGGTAGGTTTCCGAGCCAGAAGTCCAAGTCAGGCCTACACTGCAGTGCCGAGTCTCCGGTGCACACCTCCTCATCTACCACTGTGCGGCGTAAGCGAGTGGGACGGCCATCCAGCCCAAGGCAGCTACCCTCGCACCGCCCCTCCACGCCGGACACTTTTGAGGCGGCGCATGACCTTATTAGCCTCACTACCTCCCCTCTGTCATCGGTTGAGGCGGAGAGGTCGAGGTCGCCTACGCCGGAGGCCGTGTTGGCACTGGCTTCACCTCCGCACCGTCGTGACCGGACGGCACCGGTCGCTTATGCAGCGGGACCGTCCCCTGTGGGACCAGTACCGCTTGCCTCCACATCAGTGCCAGTCTTGACGCAGGCTGCCAGGCTTCACTTGGCGCTCGACTGGGTTCGACCTCCCTTGGTGCTGGGACCTCTTCCAGACCCAGTCTTGGCTGCACCGGTGCCCTATCACCCAGGCCTTGCGGCACCGTCTACAGCACCATCGTTGGTACCAGCGCTGAGCAGCTTTCCCGGGGTCCGGCTCAAGTCTTTGGCACCGGACCCTTCAGCATCAGCCTCTTCGGCACCAATGCAAGTTTCAGCACCGTTATAGGCAGCGACATCGACCCTGTGGGCCATGCCAGTGCCACTATCACCGTTAACATCGGTCTCTTCGAGGTTCGTCTCGCAATCGATGCCAACTTTGACAGTGCAGCCATGCACCGTGTCGGCACCGCAACCGGCACCGGAACCTGTCCTCCTGGCACCGACTCCACTCCCAGCACTGGGACCTGTCCTCCCGATGCCACAACCGGCTCCACCCCCGGCACCGGGGGCTGTCCTCCCAGCACTGACTTCACTCCCGGCACCGGGGCCTGTCCTCCCAGTGCCGCAACTGGCACCGCAACCTGTCTGCCTGGCGCTGGCACGCCCTCATCGCATGCATGTGGGCAAACCCGAGTCTATGGCCAGGTTTGCCCACCCCTTGGTGGCAGGGCATTCGTTATCTGCGCCTCCCTGGCCTGAGTCTGACTACTCATCAGATTCTGATGCGGCCTCGTTCAGGTCGGAGTCCTCGGGAGCTTCTTCGAGTCATAGATCCCGTTCCCGGCACCGGCGTGATCGTTTGCGTCTGCAGCAGACTTGGCTGCCTCAACCGCAATGGCCTTTCTGGACACCGTGGGCTTACCACCAGTGGCAGGGGCCTGTGCCCTCCTCTGTAGTGTCCGGTGTCTCGGGGCACCGAGCGCAACCGTTGGCGTTGCTGTCACGACCCCCTCCTTCCCCCCCAGAGGTCGGTTACTGCAGATGCCGCTGCTGAGCCACAAGCCCTGGTGCTGGAGCCGCTTCCGCAAACGGTGCCTCCTGCCCAGCTGGCTCGTCAACCGGGCCCTGCGCTGGATTCGGTACCGATCCAGGAGTCGTCCTCATCTTTGTCTCCTGATGAAGCCTTGGCGGATCCCGCACCGGTGTTGCCTACTATGGATGCTCGAGCGCATCAAGATCTGCTTAGGCATCTGGCCTCCAATCTGGGTGTCCCAATGGAGCCAGTAGTGGAGGACACGGACCCCTTGATTGACATCCTCTCTGACGATGCCCCTGCCCGCTTGGCTTTGCCACCTAATAAAACCGTGGCCAAGATTACTAATGCCCTGTGGCAGACCCCGGCGTCCCTGACCCCTACCTTAAAGGGAGTCGAGAGATGCTATTACATTCCCCAATTGGGGCACGAACACTTGTACTCCCAACCTTTTCCAGGGTCCTTGGTCGTTCAGGCTGCGGCTCAAAAGGAGAGGCTTCCCCAGCCGGGGCCGTCCCCGAAGGCTAGGGAGCCCAAACGCCTTGACCTGATGGACCGTAAGGTGTATGCCACTGGCGGGGTGCAACTCCGTATTGCTAATCAGCAAGTGATGCTGAGTCGTTATGCTTATAATACATGGCAGGCGGTGGGTAAGTTTAAGGATAAGCTCCCTGCCGAGGCCCGTCCGGAGTTTGCGGCCATGACTTTGGAGGGCAGAACCATCGCCCGTACGGCCCTTCGGGCTTCCCTGGACGCTGTTGACTCTGCAGCCCACACCATGGCGTCAGGTGTAGTTATGCGCCGTGGTGCCTGGCTGCAGGTGTCTGGAATACCTCCGGATGTCCAAACTACGATCCAGGACCTGCCTTTTGACGGCAAAGCGTTGTTTTCGGAGCACACGGACTCTAGGCTCCATACGCTTAAGGACACGAGGTCTACTCTCCGGTCCTTGGGGATCCACACGCCGGCCCCGCAGCGTCATCAGCTGCCCTACAGACAGCAGGGGAGAACACAGTCCCAGGTCCCCCGTGGGGATTACTGGAGACGCCGTCCTCGTGCCCCCAGTGGGGGTGCGGGGGCGGCTGCGGGCCCCTCGTCCGCAAGGGGTTGTCGACGTCGCCCGAGAGGGGACAACCCCAGTGGGGTTGGTCAAGGTTCCTCCCAGCAGCCCAAGCACCAGTTTTGACGGGCTGCTAGAGAGTCGCGCACCAGCCTCCCACCTTGGCCCCCTGTTTGGGGCCAGGTTATCGCGGTTTGCCCACGCCTGGGCGGAAATCACCACCGACGCCTGGGTTCTAAAAATAGTCAGAAATGGCTATACCATCCCCTTCCTGGGCTCGCCTCCTTCCAACCCGTCCGCCCTGTCTCTTTTCAGGGACACCTCTCACGAAGGCATCCTCCGTCAGGAGGTGTTAGCGCTCCTCGAAAAGGGAGCCGTGGAGAGGGTCCCCTCGCATCTGAAGGGCAAGGAGTTTTATTCCCGGTATTTCATTGTCCCAAAACCCAAGGGCGGGGTTCATCCCATCTTAGATCTCAGGGACCTCAACAAGACGGTGGTGAAATCCAAGTTCAGAATGGTAACCCTGGCTTCTGTCATCCCGGTTTTACAGTTAGGAGACTGGTACGCAACTCTCGATCTCAAGGATGCTTACTTCCATGTGGCAATAAGACCCAGCCACAGAAGGTTTCTCCGTTTTATTGTTTCCAAATGCCACTTTCAATTTACAATGCTCCCATTTGGCCTTTCAGCAGCACCCAGGGTCTTTACCAAATGCATGGCGGTCGTAGCGGCGTTCCTCCACAAACAAGGGGTACACGTCTTTCCGTACCTAGACAACTGGCTGATTCGTGGTCATTCCTACGAACAAGTGGAGGCCCATGTTTCCCTCACAAGGGCCCTCTTCGTAAGGCTGGGACTCATGCTAAATGAGGAAAAGTCATCGCTGACTCCCTCCCAGCACCTCGAATTCGTAGGTGCCCTCCTGGACGCCAGGGTGGCAAGAGCACTCCTCCCCAGATCCAGGTTTCTGTCCGTAGTAGAGCTGGTCTCCGAGTTAACCTGGTTCCCCATCACGACCGCCCGGGTCTGCTCGAGGCTGCTGGGTCGCATGGCGGCATGTACGTATGTGGTACGCCATGCTCGAATGAGGCTCAGGCCTCTGCAGGCCTGCTTGGCAAGGGCATTCAACCAGTCCAGGGGTCTCTGGGACACGGTTCTCACAGTGCCTCCGGAGGTGATAGCCTTCTTACAATGGTGGACCAAGGAGGCGGTGGTGTGCCGTGGGGTTCCGTTCACTGTATCTCCCCCCTCGCTTACGCTGGTCACAGATGCTTCCGACCTGGGTTGGGGAACACACCTGGGGTGTCACAGAACCCAGGGTTTATGGTCCCCTGCAGAGCAGGCTCTGCACATAAATGTCCGGGAGCTCAGGGCAGTCAGGAGAGCCTGCGAGACCTTCCTGTCGAAGCGCTCTCGCTGCTCTGTCCTGGTCCGCCTGGACAGCACGGCGGCTGTGTTTTACCTCAACAGGCAGGGGGGAGCCCTGTGCCTCTGGGACCTGTGCGTAGAGCACAACATAGTTTTGCAGGCAGAGTACCTGCCGGGGTGCAAAAACTTGCTGGCCAATGCTCTGAGCAGGTCCTTCAGAGCCCACGAATGGTCTCTCAAAGATTCGGCCCTTCGTCAGGTCTTCCACAGGTGGGGTTGTCCCCTAGTAGACCTGTTTGCCTCGGCACGCAACACCAAGTGCCGGAATTACTGCTCCCTGTTGGGGCTGGGGGAACACTCCAGGGGGGATGCCATGACCATGCCGTGGCCGGCGGGCATCCTCTGTGCTTTCCCTCCGTTTTCCCTAATTCCCAGGGTTCTGACCAGGGTCAAGACCTTCAGGTCCACGGTCATCCTGATAGCCCCTCAGTGGCCCAGGCAATTCTGGTTCCCTATCCTGGTGGATATGCTCAGCAAGGAGCCTATAACGCTCCCGCCAGTTCGGGATCTCCTGACCCAACCTTGGGACGGGGGGACCATGGTTCACCCGAATCTCAGCTCTCTCCATCTGACGGCCTGGTTTATCCGTGGCTGACCCAACCGGAAAGGGAATGTTCCCAGGAGGTACAGATGGTGCTCCTAAGTAGTAGGAAACCATCTACCAGGCGGTCGTACGCAGCCAAGTGGCAGCGGTTCTCATCTTGGGCGTCCAGAAGGGGAGTGCACCCGTCCCGTCCATTCTGGACTACCTCTTTGAACTTAGGTCCAGTGACCTCTCTACCTCCTCTATCAAAGTCCATGTGGCATCTCTCTGCCTTCCATGTTGGTTCGGCAGGAGTGTCTCTGGTTTCTGATGCTGTGGTCAAAAAGTTCCTTAAGGGTTTGGATAAGTTGTATCCCTTGGTTAGACCCCCCTCTCCCCGCGTGGGACCTTAGACTTGTGTTGCCCCCCCCTTTGAGCCGCTGGCCACGTGTTCTTTGAAGCACCTCTCTATGTGGTTGTGTTCATTGTGGCCATTACGTCGGCTCGCAGAGTCTCCGAGCTGAGGTCGTTAACTGTAAACCCACCCTACCTAGTGTTTTCTGACAATAATGTGAGGCTCCGCCTTCACCCGGCCTTTCTCCCCAAGGTGGTGTCACTGTTCCACTTGTCCCAAGAAATTTACCTCCCAGTTTTCTTTCCAAAGCCCCACGCTTCCTCTAAGGAGCAAGTGCTCCATTCCCTGGATGCTAGACATGCGTTAGCCTTTTATATTGATAGGACTAAACCCTTTCACAAATCCACACAATTGTTTATTGCTGTGGCTGACAGAATGAAAGGACTTCCCATATCGACCCAGAGGTTGTCCAATTGGGTCGCAGGGTGTATTAGGGAGTGTTATGCCTTGGCCGGGAAGGTCCCGCTCCGGGTTACAGCACATTCCACCAGGGTGCAGGCGTCCTCTCTAGCTTTTGGGGCACAGGTTCCAATCACTGAAATCTGCACGGTGGCCACGTGGTCGTCGCTCCATACCTTTACGGCGCACTACACGCTGGCACAGCAGGCTAGGGAGGACTCAGGGTTGGGCTCTGCGGTCCTCAGCTCTGTATTGTAAATATGTATGTTTTATCTGTTCCACATTGCACTTCTCTACAGTTTTTTTTCTGTGTTCGGTTAGTTGAATAAATATGTTTGGATTGTTCAACTTTTGTGGACTTCTCTTTCTGAGTGCTCCTACCCCTCCTCCTTGAAGTGGGGTTGGCTTGGAAGTCACCTAATTCGAATGGACATGAGCAACCACTCGAAGAAAAGAACAGTTACTTACCTGTAACTGTTGTTCTTCGAGATGTGTTGCTCATGTCCATTCGATTCCTCCCCTACCTCCCCTTCGTCGGAGCGTCCGGCAAGAAGGAACTGAGGTGGGGGAGCGCCAGCAGGGGTACTTATGCCCCGCTGTGGCGGTGCCACTCCAGGGGGCGCCCTGCCGGCGCTACGGGTACCGCTAGGGAAAACGCTCCGGAAGATGCGGTGCGCACACCTAATTCGAATGGACATGAGCAACACATCTCGAAGAACAACAGTTACAGGTATGTAACCGTTCTTTTCACAAGCTCTCCCTAGCTTCTGCTTTCATGGCATGTGCCTCAATAGATAAACCTTAGATTCTCAGTCTGTTTTATTACATCTCACACAGTTTCTATAAAAAGCACATCTAGATTTGTTCCTGGAATAAAGATGTGAAGACTAGACAGTTAATGGCAGCGTCCTTATTCTCATATGGAAATCATCTTAGTAAATCTTAGAAAAATGCTATAGCTGAAGCAGCTGATAAAGGAAACTTTTACCTTTGAAATGGAAAAGAAAAAATCAGTCTATTGTGGGAATTGGGAAGTCATTTTGTAGTCCACAGTGTTCAGATAATGACAAAAAGAGTTTTGAGAAGGAGAAAGTCCTACAGAGTTGGAATACAAGGTATGTTCAGAGGAAAAATGCCCCATCCAAGCCTGTTTCCATACACACAAGCACACTCTGACTAGATGTGGCCTCTCTATGTGAGTGCAGCTCATTGGGTGATGCTAAAGGTTTTATCCATTAAAAATGAACTAAGCTAGAGAAATGAGTTCTACATATAATATAGAAATGGATATTTAATAGAATTTAAGATAGCATCAAAAGTTTTAAAAAATAAAGCCCAAAGAAGAAATTTAGGATCAAAGTCATATTAGAGGCATCTATTTCGGCAGCGCTAGGAACTGGAGATTTCTCCACTTTTTGTGGTCGAGATGGGTAGGTGGGGGGGATTCTGTGCTGATACTGGACCAGGGTACCAAGGCAACTTAAATTTCACGGGAAGACTTTTTGAAGACTATAATGTCTTCAAATTCTCAGTAGATCTCAAAGAAACACATGATTATTCTAAACCTCCACATGAAATTTCTCCATTTTTCTCATAACAATTTGTATTTACATTACAAATTCTTGAGATTATTGACCTGTCTCATAAACTTTACAGATGTCTTAGTGGTCAACATTAGCAGCTCTTTGCCAAGAGAATCCATACTATCCTTTCTTAAACTGTTTATCGGAAGAATAAACCAGAGAGTACAGTAACACCACAGTTCAGTTATTAAAAATATGACTCTGATAAACAACAAGAAATAGTTGTAGCCAGGAAGATCATCACTCACCTAGGTGTCCAGATAGTTACAAAAAGAGATAATTTATTATGTAGGGAACACAGTCAAAGATTACATCTATACTTAGACTGTTTCAGCAGAAATCAGAAGTCACAATGTCACCTTGTGAGTTCCCTTGGGATGCTTGGATCTTGCATTGAATCTTATCTAAACAAGATAACACAATTGCTACAGATCTTTATCCTGTCCATTCTTCTTGGACATCAATCACTCTGGGGGGGAAAAAGTACACATTCCAAAATACAGGCCTATCATTCAAGAAAAAACATACAACAATACTTACCACGGACACAATTTAGGGGCCTACATTAGTAAACTGGTTATGGGATGATTACTTTCAGGTGATGTAAAAAAAGTAACTTGAGTAGAGTTCAGACCACTTTGATTAGGTTTATGATGGTGTGTCTACACTACGTATTAAGGTTGAATTAAAATACACAACTTCAGTTATGTTAATTGCGTAGCTGAAGTCCAAGTCCCTTAACTCCAATTTTGGTGCTGTCTACACTTCAGGAAGTCAAAGGAAGCACTTTCTCCCTTCAACTTCCCTTACTCCTTGTGGAAGCAGGACTACTAGCATCAACTGGAGAGTCCCTCTCAGTTCAAATTAGCATGTCTTCAGTTGATCTGCTAATTTGAACAGTGGCAGCTTCGATTTTCTCTGTAATGTAGACGTACCCTATGAGTTTTAGGAAAATGCACCAGGAATGATAGACACCACCACTGTAATGACATGCATTATTTCCCAAGGAAGAAAGAAATTCATTTGGCCTTTGTCTAAAAAGGAGTCCATAGTCCATCATGGGGAGAGAATTTTTTTTTTTAAACCATTCATGTGAAAAAGAAAGGCGAGATCAGCACAGCCTGGCTACGATACGAGAATTAGAACAAGTGGAATGAAGTCCCAGCCAAAGAAATGTTACCATGATGATTCATCAGTCATATCACTGATTCTTCTTGGAGTGACTTGTGTGGTCCCACACGTGGGATACAGCAGCCATGTTTAGTTCAGAAAGTGGAACGTAACTAGCATTGCCAATTGGATTTCACTCACATGCTTCTGTGCTTGTGCCTTATCTGTTCTTGAGCATAGGGCAGGGGTGGCCAACCTGCGGCTCTTCAAAGAAAAAAATTGTGGCTCCCACACTTGCGGCTCTGAAAGGGGCAGCGTGTTTGAAAGAGACAGAGATGGAGTCACGGCATCCTGTGCAGATTTCAAAATGGCCACCTTAAAAGGGGCAATGCCTGCTCTGCTCTTAAAAGGGCGGCGGCTGGGGCCCCCTCCCCCTTCCCCCCCCTTCAATAACTTTTTTCCCCTTGGCTCTTTGCACTTTATCCACCGCTATTTTGGCTCTTCAGCTGTAATGGGTTGGCCACCCCTGTTCTAGGGCATGGCTGTAAAAGGAGGCATAGCATTCCAATGACATCTATTCCATCCATATGCCAGAAATTACAGACCAGTTTCTGGTCTAGAAAAAATGATCCCCAACCTCTTAAAATAGTGCTCTAGTTTTTATTAAAGGTCAGAATTTTGGTCCTCTCAGAAACTGACCCTGCAATTTCCTATATCTTGTCACACACTATCTAAGTGGAAAAAGGGTTATTTGAATAAAACTGTACTCACAAGAAGGCTGTGGTTCTCCAGCCTGATACTGGTTAAGTCCTTCTATTCTGCTCCCAGCCCACATTTCGTTTTCTCTAGGGATGTTAGATATCATATATTTTAGTAATTGTGTAGCCACAACAATTTTTAGTTAGTCCTAATTTAGTTTGTCCTCACTTTTCCTGGAGTATGGTACCCAGAATTGGATACAGTACTCAGTTGAGGCTACCAAGTCCCAGCAGTACTTAAAAAGTGAGTTGTTGAAGGCTTGCACCTTTTGTGGACTTTCTTAGAAGGCTGCAGAAAAGTCAAGAAACAGATATTAAGGAAGCATCCAACAAGCATATTTTGATGGTACTTTGACAATACTATGGCAGGGCATCTGTTTTCAACATCAGTGCTTTCAACATAGCAGTGTTTATCAGATTTTCATATGGAGATTTGGCAGAAATGTGGGCTACTATGATGTGCCAAATAGCTGTGGGGAGGAGGGGAAGTGAGAAATCTGACACTTCTGATGTGTGAGAACCATAGTAACAGACATTTTGTATTATGAGCAAATTGTTTTTAGGAAGTCTTACACAACAAAGGTGGAATCTCTCTGGTCTGGCAACATCTTTGGTCCGGCATGATTTAGTTAGCTGGATGTCCACTTATCATGGGTGTGGCCAAGTTTCCCACAGTCCTGTAAAGTTGGTTTACAGCCACCAGTCCTGGCTCTCAGTGTTCTTTGCTGTTATTTAGCTGTAATTTACCCCAAATGTCTTCTAAGAGCCTAGTAAGCAATGGAAATGTTGATAGTGCTGCTAGTTAATATAGATCTCCCATGGTCCGGCCAATTCTCTGATTCGGCACCAATTAGGTCCCGCGGGTGCCAGACTAGAGAGGTTCAACATGTACTTTCTTTCTCTTACATCTGAATTGTAGGTTTCAAGTTTTTCAATTACAATTAAGAATTTCAGGGTTTCAGCTTGTTACATTTCTTTTTAGGTAAGCTCATGAAGGAAGAGGGAAGAGGCTTGGGGTCTTCAATATGGGCAAGACAGCTAAATGCAACTTCCAGGGTTACTCCTCAGGTACGACAATATGTTAACCCTTGTTATAGAACAAGGAGTATGCAGCTGTCAACAGAAAACACAAATCATAAACCTGATGAAGGTATCTCCTTCCTGCATGTCTGGTAATTGATAACTTTGGAGCTGGTAGCTGATGACTATCTATATCGTGTTTTATCTGAGCTGTTCTGCCTTTCTGGATGTTTTACTAAACCTAAGTAGACTATAAAATTACTATAAAGATACTAAGTGTCTTTGAAAAGATGTGAATTTTCTGTTCATGATAGATTCTAGATTGATGATCCATATCCATGGAGTCTTACTTCAGAGAAAGTAAGTTCTAGCTATCCCGTATTGCCCAGTCAAACTTTATTTGGAAACTTCACCTCTTTCTTCGCTCTTCTTGTCATCTCTGGTCATACTGCCAACAAGGTTGTCAGTTATGCAGAGGTTTTTGAGATGTGGACAATTGCCCATTAGAAATTGAATTAAGGCAGCTCAACTCATTTCACATAGGCTGCATTCGGTAGTTTGCATTTTTAATCTGGGCTGTATTCAAGGCAGAGGCCTAAAGACTGAAAGACTCTAAATCCTATTGATCATTCTCTGAGCCTTTCCATGTTTACTGGTATCTTAAATGCTGACCATCATCTTATCCCTTTGTTATATTCACTAGAAATATTAGTAATACTTTAAGTTAAAGAATACTGCTACTATTTACTAACGATAACGTAACTGCATGGTAATTTACTATTCTACAGGAACATGTAATTACATGGTATAGCTTATGATTTTATCGTTTCTAATTTAGAATTGGTTGGGTTTCAGCTACAGACTATTCAAGACAAATTGCCAATTTAAAAATTCACTGGTTGTGATATTCATTATAGCTAGGGTTTGTCTGTGATATCAAGGACATTATGGTAACACTGTAGTTATTTTGTGGTGGCCAAAGCGGAAAAAGATGGTTATATATTTTTGTTTTTTATTTCCCTGTATCTGTATTAGCAACAGTTAAACACTCTTCTAGTGACTTCAGTAACTGTGTATGAAAAATGTTGTGCAGAAATATCATATTGTTTTACCTTAAGTTTTTGAACAGGCATATATATAGTATGGAAATGGACAGAATATTAAAACAGATAAGATTTATTCCTCTTAGAAGTGTATTTTCTTGCAGAAATATCGAATTTGTCCAGTAGTACAATGAGAAGAATTAAAAAGCATTTCCATTCAGAAATTATAAGTTCTCGTATGTGACCTTTTCCCCCTTTCTGCTCCAGGATACAAATAAATCTCAGAAATATATTAAGAAGGTGTGTGCATCAGAAGCTAGTCATAAGGTTCAGGAGAATAGAAATTTTACACACAGCAATGGCTTGAGCTTCCAACATGGCAAGTACACGCGGGATTCCACCTTGATCCAAGGGGAGTGTCGGTTGAGTGATGGCAGTCTCAGCCCTGACAGGCCATACGGTGAGACGTCCTTATCTGTACCCCTTCACCCAACCAAGAGGCCAGCATCAAATCCACCCCCTATCAGCAACCAGGCCACAAAAGGTAATATTTTCTTTGCCCTCTTGTCACTTGGCTCCCTCTTTTTCTTTATTTATAAACTTGTCTGAAGCAGAAATGGCAGAAAGTGCAGACCTAGACTTTGAGGGAAAAAATGTAACATAAGCAAGCATCATCGTGTCAGATTTTGTCATGGAATAGTTATATAGTGAAAAGGGAAGGCTTTAATGGAGTTATGCCCAATTTGAGCTTTCCCTGCTTAATGTTGAGAGCTTCTACAAATTTAGCAGCAGTGAAATAATATCATCTAGTTTAAGTATCTCATTTTTTCTTCCTCTTTCTGAGTAGAAATACTCAAAGTATGAGGCTTTAAAAAGTAATGTCTTACTAGTTATCTCTTTAGTTGTGTAATTTTCTTGAGTACAAATCTGAGGAAAGTGCACAATTCAGGGGTTTTCCCATTTAAACTAGGAAAATCTGGAAGTATATAATCAAATTCTTTATTATAGTGCTTATTGTAATGTAGGAAAAGTAACTTTTGATTTCATGTATGTCCAGCATAACAAGCTCATGGAGGTGAATGGCAATTTAGAAAGTACTTCACCTGAAAAAGTCACTGACTCCAAGGAAGAATCTGCTTTCCATTTAGGGTTATCTATTTTTAGAACAGATTTTGTAAAATCAAACTGAGATATTGGTTTCAATTTTCCAGGCAAGCGTCCAAAGAAAGGAATGGCAACTGCCAAACAGCGCCTTGGGAAGATCCTTAAGCTGAACCGAAATGGCCATGCACGCTTCTTTGTTTGATGTAGCTGCTACTACTACTACTGCTGTCTTTTCTTCACAGCCAGTATTGAGGACAGCAGAGCCTGGAGCTGCTGCTGTTCTCTGCCTGAAGCAGACTTGCATGTACCATGTAGAACACTGCCTAATGAACAAAAAAACCAATGCTGCATTTTCACTGTGCCACACCTGCTCAGCAATAACCATTTGGGAATGGGGAAATCTTCAGAGAGACAATGGACTGGGAAACAGTCTCTCATCAGGGCTTGAATATCACTTTGTTGCTGGTAGTGTCTGAGCTAATTCATGAGGGGAAGGTGATAAAGGTGGTATCCATAATTTATTTGACAGATTTTTACAACTTTTAAATTCATTTTAACTATTTATTTGGAAAACGTTTTTGTGGGGTTTATTAATTTAGATTAAAGAATGTGAAGGTTTTTAATTGTTCTTGATAATGTATGTTTGGTGCAGTGGAGAGCCACGTTAATGGTGATTAGTCTGGACTCCTAAATTTGATATTCAGGTTATAGTCTTAAACAGGGATGTGATGCATTATTAATTTTAAATGAAATCATATGGAATCATATTATATTTTTTCTGCTCTTTATAAGCTATTGGTTAGACTTCTGTTGACTTGTAAGGTACATGGTCTCTGCCAGTTTAGTTCCCTTAGCCTCTCCCCATTCTGCACACATTGCTGATTCATCCAAAATGAAGAAGCAAAGACTCTTCTAGCTACAAGGAGAGCATGGTTATTCAAGTTCAATAGCTAACATATCTTAAACAGCATCCTTCCCTCAAACTGGGGTTTCTGCTCTTCTTCCTGATGTGGTTGGTGTTTGGTACAGGCCATTTGATTTTCTCTAAGGAGAAAATAAAATGGTTCTGAGAATTTTTGTTTACACAATTTAGTTTAAATGTTAGAACATAGGAAAGCAGCTTTTATTTTTTTTCTCAAGTATGGGAGAGAGTGCAATATAATGGGCTAAGTTTCATATTTTAGAATACTTTTGTTGATTGAAGAAACAGTTCTTAAAATATCAATTGCAGAATTAAGATTTAGCTGATTACTTCCTGTGGTGGGCGGAGGGAGCATAAAAACTAGTGATAATCGTTAGTATACTTCAGAAATACATTCTACTGAGGAACTAAGGAGGCAGTTGAACATGTGCTGCTTGCAAGGCTGCAGATGACAGCCAATGAGAGTCTTAACTAATTGGTGCATATGTAAGTGTTGAGTTTAGTAGCTAGCTGATCTCAGAATGATCATTTGTGCCATGCTTTACATAGAGCTGATAGTAAATGCCAATTCTGAATTACCTGTAAATAATGTTGATTTTAAATTTGTATTTTTCTGTAATATAAAATTAAATATTTAAACTTTTCAGGGTGGGGTGAGAGGGGAACCACTTTACTTGATTCTGTAAAAAGGGCATTTTGCAGGGTCCAGCCAAAAGTAAAACATTGCTGTACTAGGGTTACCATCTTGGATTTTTCCTGTATAGTGAGAGTGAAAAGGTTTGACTCAGCTATCGAATTTATTGATTTGTCTTCACTCCACTCAGTTTGCCTGTCCTCCATATTCTGTCCTAGATAGCTTCTTCCTGCTGTGCTTAAACAAATTCAGTTTTAGTTTCCAGATTTACATGTAGATATATCCTTGTATACAGTAGATTAGAGTATGAATAGTGCCCTTGGGAATGTATGGATATGTATGCTGTCAGGATTTCATGAGTACTGCAAGTTCAGTACTAGCTAGTTGAGGGTCAAAATGTACTCTGGTTATGTATAGGGCAAATAGAATTTTTCTCCTTTCTTTTTCCAGAACTTGCAAATTACTGCTTGTTTCTCTTTGTCCCAGCTCAGCTTTTGGACTTGATTTGAAAGTAGTGTATGCATCAAAGTTAGTTAATTATTCTAACCCATAGCCAAAAACACATTGGATGAATTCAGATTCTGGCAGGCCATTTTTATTAGTACGTGCTATGAGCTTTGTTTAGAATGCTGGGGAAAGATAACAATAAAAATGATGCTAACTACCAACTAACAAGAAGACAAGGAGAAGTGACTATGCAGGTTCCAAAAGTGACAATGAATATAGTTGTTCTCAGACGACAAATTTTCCCATTAATAATGATGAGAGAAAAAGTACTTTCAACATAGAATTAAAATTTCACATTGCATCTTCTGATACATTTTCATGGCCATATTTGATAAATGTGTACCATGTTATCAATACTAGTTTAAATTATAAGAAAAGTCTTTTCAGGGAAAACCAGATCGTATTTGCCAGGTTTTGATTCACTGGCTCAGTTCTGGCAAACCAAACCAAACTGCTGTTCCAGTACTGGCTATCTTTTTATTCAGAGAAGTATTTCCTAAGGGACATCAAGCAGAATTGGAGGGGAGTAAAGACTGAATTTTAAAAATTCAGTAGATTTTGAGAAAGGTACTTAATGAAACAAAAATATGCCATAATGAAATCTGGAATAAGGAGGCTTGGAATATGGAACATATACAATGATGCTGTCCCTGTGACTTGTCTGCAACAGGTCTCTCTTCTAAGCCTCTTCATTAGCAAAGTATATAGCTTAATCTTATTAGTGGAAAAAGTACTTGGCTGGACCCATATATGTCAAAGGGTTATTTCTAATTTTTTTTTCCCTTCTCTCCCAATTTCTCAAGGTGGCTCTCCATTATAGTGAGTGTATTAATATCTCTTCATAGGCTGTCAACAGGCAGAGGTTCATTTCCATTTTCTCTTGATTGCTATGCTTCCAGCAGAAGTCTCTAAGAGACTAAAACATTTTGGGGTGAGAGGGAACCTCAGTCAATTATTTTAAAAGAAATTGTCTTAATTGATAACAAATGAGTCTCCTTTTGGTAGCTTGATGAAGATGATGTGTTGACCTCACTTGATGTATTTGTATGTTGGGATGTTTATTATATTCTTGGAAGAAAGCACTATTGCACCAAGTTTTTTGTAGATGGGCTGAACCTGGTGCTGTAGAGGTGGAGAGAAAAACACTGTTCTTCCCCTCCCCCTCACATTACACTTTTTTGGGGGTATTGGAAGCTGAATAGATAGGAGCACTCATAGTGGGCAACCCAGGGACTGAGTCCTCCTAACGGGAACACATTTTCAGGGAGGATTTAAAAGACATAAAGAATTTGGACTTTTAAGATAAAATTATTGTACTTATTTTTTTAAACTTTCTATTGCTAGAAGGAAAAATGTTATGAAATGACACACTTGCAGTTTGCTTTTCTCCAGGTACTCCTTTTATAATTTTTAAAAGAAAAATGTGAAAATGGAAAGACCACCTAGAAATTATATCAAGGAGACTTCCAGCAACTTTCCCCTTTCTTCCTCTACTATACTTGTTAATAAACCCTGGCTACAAGGTAGCCTTTATGACCTCTGAGGTAGATTACCTATGCAACTTTTAATATTCTACATGAAATAATTCCTGAAGAAATCATTTCAAAAAGGTTTGATG
This sequence comes from Pelochelys cantorii, assembly GCA_032595735.1. Lineage (NCBI taxonomy): Eukaryota > Metazoa > Chordata > Testudines > Trionychidae > Pelochelys > Pelochelys cantorii. Next base: position 245,697,896 of record CM064326.1, read on the forward strand.
TTAAGAATGAGCAATTGTTACTTTATGACCAAATTTTAAAGCTGAAGTATCTCTATTAATTTTAATAGAGATAACAGAGCACAGTGTCATGGCCACCCTTTAAAGAGCTTCAGCTTTCCTAAGCTTTGTTATATGGCTTAGGCTGCTTTCATTCAGCAGGGCATGAAGTTCTAAATGTTGAAACCTTTGAAGGCATATAATCCAGGGCTAAGTCATTATCTTGCTGGCCGTTGGTTGGTAATTGTGAGGACTAAGCAAGACTGAGGCTAGGACCAAACCACAGCTGCTGGCCCCCTCTAGACTCCATGCCACCAAAAATCTTAATGTCTTTTTCAAGCTAATTTACATAATACTTCCAGACCATTAAAGGCTGTCCATGGCCCTGGGACTAAGCAACCCTAAAGCTATTTTATTTTGCAGAAGGAATATAAATGAAACCAAGGCCTTACTGTATGTGGTTAAACTGGATTAAAAAGCTGCAACATCCATTTTTCCAAGAAAACAAAACAAAAACCCTATTTCTGGGTGCAAAGAAAATGGTTAATCATGAAGTGGGTGGAAAATCCGAATAGCACTGATTAGGAAATGCACATGCTTCTTCATAAACTGCATTTCCCTTTGGAAAGGACTTTTTTCTACTTTTAATAAAAATTAAGCCATAATAGTTTCATGCTGTGGGAAGGGAATGAAAGGGATCACTTTAAGAGATTATATTAATATGAATTATCGCTTCTGCTGGAAAATGTCTAATTTTGTCAATACTTTGGCAGTTATTTCTTTTTTTTAAAATCCATGAAATTTGAAAAAGGGGGTAGTTCTTGGCTCTGTTTACTAATTTTGTAGTAATGTTTTGCTGGTCCTTTTGTCTTTCCCTCTCCCATTTCTACTCTAATTTCTGTCCTTTTTTGAATATCTGTGGAAAATACTAGCTTGTCTGCCTGAATGGGGTCTCTGTCTGTCTTTTTACAGAAACGCACTACAATGATGAGTATTTGGCTGGGAAAGGGGGTGCTGCAGCTTTAAGAGCATTTTTTTCAGTTCATAACAGTATTTCCCATCCTCTTTTGCCTGCAGGCAGGGAAAATGTATGTACAGTATTTATTTTTGTTTCAATTTTACTTTAAATTTGTAAGTTTCTATAAGTAGCTCACATTGATTATTCTAGGGGAGGACAAGTGGCTTGTTTAAATTTGTATTTGATATTCATAGTTTCCAGTTTCTGTACTTTAAAATATTGAAATTAAAAAGTTGTATTACATATGTTTTGATTTTAGCAATCTATAGTGTTTAATTTCTACAGATTTTTGTTCACTTGCTTAAAAGTGTAAATACAGAAAGTTGTACAGAATGTCTTATGATGGAAAAAATGTTTAATTCTATTTCTAGGTCTGATTTTGTGTGTGTGTGTGTGTGCCTATTATTAGAGTCTTGATTTTAATGAAGATGTGCCAGAGAGATTTGGGGAATGCAGCATATTGTCTTGCTATTTGAGTTTGTTTTCTGTCAAAACATTCTCTGGGAGCTGGATGTATTTTGTGAGGATATATAAAGTCTGTTTTTTGTTTTTGTTTTTTTTGACACCTGCATGTAAAAAAAAAAAAAATGATTACAACTTCCAGCAGTCCATCATTTACTAAATTGTAAGAAATTGATCCAATTTGGAAGCATTTTAATGCTGAAAGATTTTTTTCCCCCCCGTCTTGCCTTGTTTTTATATTCTTACTTTTTGGTCAATTTTGCCTTATGTTCCTGATAACTCTGGCTTTTCTAGAAGCAGCTTTTCCTGTAACTGACAAGATGTATGATTTCTGGTAGAATGGGTTTCTCTCTCATTGCTACATCCTTTTTTTTTTTTTTTTTTTAAACACTAACATTGACTCATTTCCTTTTATTCTTGCCTGCTTTTCTTTCTGTCTGCACCTGCAACTGTATCATGTTTCATTTCACAATCATCATTGGTCCCCAATTTGTATCCATGTGTTGCTTGCCACTTGGAAGAAGAAGCACTGCATATAGAATTAAATCTGGTCTACACTAGGAGTTGAGGTCGAATTTAGCTGCATAAGGTTGATTTTTTTTTTCTCCTAAACAATGAGTCCACACTACCAAGCCTGTTCCATCAACTTTAAAGGGCCACTAAATTTGATTTTGGTACTGCTGCTTTTCAGAAGGAGTAACACTAAATTCAGCCTTGCATTGTGGACTTTACGGTAGTGAGCATGCAGTGTTGCAAAAACTTGGCCTCCCAGGAAGTACCCCACAGTACCCTGCTGTGATCGCTCTGGCCAGGACTTAACTCTACTGCTTTCCAGGTGAACAGGAAAAGCCCCAGAAAACTTTGAATTTCATTTGCTATGTGGACAGTGTGGTGAATACACCTCCGAGCAGGCAGCACACTTGAGCAGCACACCTAGCCATGAGTTCAAGTCTCGTGACTTTCAGTTCCCAAGGGCACAGCTGAGCACCAACATGGAGTGTGAAGGAGATCTTGGACGTTATCAAGTCATGGGGAGAGGAGTCTGTTCTCCCAGAGCTCCAAACCAGCAAACAAAATGAAGGTATCTATGTGAAGATCTCAAAGTCCATGGTGGAGAAAGGGTATGTGAAGGATGCCCAGCAGTGCTGAGTGAAAATAAAGGAGCTGGGGCAGTCCTATCAAAAGAAAAAGAAGACAAACGGACCGTCTGGAGTATGACTGCAAACATGCTGCTTCTACAAGCAGTTGCATTTGATCCTAGTGGGGGACCTGAGCAGCTTCCCAAGCCAGGCCGTGAAATCCTCCCAAGACACTCTTCAGGGCAGCATCGTGGAAGGCAGGGTGGTGGTGGTGGAGGGGAATGTTCAGTAGGAGAGTGGGGAGAGCCAAGAACTTTTCATCACTTTGGAGACAATCCCCTCCTAGAAAGTCTGTCGGGCACTGATGTGGGGAGGGCACTTCCGGTGAGATAACTTTTTTTTTTTTTCTTGCTACTGGCAGCTTAAGGCAATTGGGTACGATGAGTGGTATGCTCCATGCCTACGGGAGGGAGCTGGAACAGCTTGTTAACATGTTTGGAGATGGAGCAGGAATCCTCCCTGGAAATCTCCATGAAGCTCTTAGAGAGGAATTTTTGATTCTTCTCACACAGTTCTGGGGAGGCCAGCCTTATTCTGTTCTCCACGGTAGGACACCTTCCCGTGCCAAGCCAGCAATAAGTGGTCTGGAGTCATTGCAGCACGAAGCATTGCAGCATAAGGCTCAGGTTTCTGGCCACATGCAGTCAGCATCAGGTCCTTATCACTCTGTGGGATCTGGAGAAGACTGATATCTCCTGGAAACCTGGATGAAAGAGGAAAAAAAAGTTATTAGCTGCTGTCTTTGCAGCTAGGATGGCTACAGCCTGTGGCACCCCATCCCTCCCTGCTTCTCTCCCACCTGCAGGATGGGAAAATAGCACTCTCTCCCTGGAAGCAGGGTGTGCTAGACACAGAGGGAAGCCGCATGAACCTCTAGCCAGCACAACCTGACCACGTTCCCCCCTCCTGCCCATGACTGGACCCTGTCCCCCCTCCTGCCCACAGGCTCTTGCGGTATGGGAAAAAAGCACTCACTTGGGAAGCCATAAGTGGTGGACACAGAAGAGGAAAGGAGCATGAGCCCCTGCCCTGTCCCCACCCACAGGATCATGCCCAGTCAGGTCCTTTACCATACCTGCCTTTAAGCTGTATGAGTCCAGGTGTTCTCTTGAGAATTCTGCTATGTATCTGCTGTACTGTGGCCACTTTAAAGCATAACATTGGCCTTGCACGGAACACATCTCCATTGTCTTTGAGACCTTTGCTGTATGTTAATAGATTAGGTTTTAAGCTCCACAATGTATCTCCTGTAATGTGTGCCCTTGTAACTTTTTTGTTACAGTGGGAATAGTAGAGATCTTGCTGTGTACTTCCCTAGCTCCTCCAGCTGTTCGGCTCACACAAATCCAGAGGTGAAAATGGACACAGAAGACATGTTATTCTTTGAGGAGTGTCCCTGTGGGAGCTCTACTGTAGGTGTCTCGGTGCTCTTGTGATTGAAATCCGAACTTTTTAGCAGCAGTATCCTCCCTGGGTGCCTGCGCGCACGTGTGGCACTGTTGGCACCATAGTGAATGTGCCAACGTAGGCATGCCATCAACTGTCCCATGCATGCCATCCACTGTTGTTTCTCAACTGCTCCCAGTTTGGTCGGAACACAGCAGCGCTCTGTGTTAGATCGTAGATAGTGTACTTATAGTAGTAATTAGTGTTAGTTTAGATCCAATTCCTGTTCATGGTTCTCCCCTCCCTCCGTTAATTGTTAGTTTAAAAAAAAATCTCTTGTTCATAGTTGTTCGATTAGAGTAGGCATGCCAGGATTGAAATACTGCCTGACATTCAGAATGTCGCTTCCCATCTCTGTTGGGCATACCCAGTGTATTCGGTGCCTGGGCCAGGACCATTCACCTAAGGCCTGCCACCATTGAAAGAAGCTCACATTGAGGTCCATGAAGGCATGGGAGCTACAGTTAAAGCTCCTCACTATGGAGAAGGTAGAGAGGCCAGCTTCGGAACTGGCACCTTCTCCAACCTGGACCTCCGCAACAGCGGCTTCTGACAAAGGGCCTGCCGCACTGAGGAAGGCTCTGGCCAAAAAAAGGGCTAAGAGAAAACGCACTTCACCTTTGGCAGAGAGGCTACCAAAGAGATTATCATCTCAGCACAAGCCTTCCTCACCTCATGGTACAGGCTTCAAGAGATGAGTGGGCACCGGGGAAGTCTGGTATGGACAAACCTTGAAAGGCAGTGTCCACTAAAGACACACACCCTGCAGTCTCAGTACCCAAACCAAAGAAGACTGCCACTGCGCTGCCGGTACTGATAACACTGGCAGTGATGAAATTGGTACCCAAACCACTGCATCACAGCACAGCCAAGGGCCGATTGGAGCCGCCGAAGCAGACACTGATGAAGTTGGTACCAACTCCAAGTACTGAACATTCCCCAGTACCAACTACATTGAGGGTACCGGGAGATATAGTACCATAACAACCACAGCCCTCCACACTGATGGTACCGAACTTCGCTCCACCAAGGCTGCTGACTGCACATCAACACCTGGCAGTAGCGTCAGTATGCTGTTGTTCAGTAGTGACGCCACCCCAACATTAGAGAGACCAAGCAGGCTTGCAACACCATCATGTACAGCCCCTCCCTTCTCAAGTGACAGTAGTGATGAGGAGGAGATCACCTGCTCCCCTACAACATTCTTCTCCAAAACCAACCACCCAGATACAGCAACAACAGGTGACTCAGCCCCAGATGTGGCAATCTTTTTCATGGCTCCCTTCCATTCCACTCACACAACCTTGGCAAGGATGGGATTCCTTAAAGCTTAAGCGCCAGCACCACAGTTGCTGGTGCCACCTAGACCTCAGTCAGTGGTCCCCAGCCCACCAGCAGCCACAGGATCCAACATCACACAGGAGGAGATGGAAGGTCTGGATGACTCACAAGAGGAAGACATGTTTCTTCCTTCACACGTCTCATCTTCTCCGGATGAGTTGATAATGCCCCTTCCCCCAACAGTGGGGGATGACTTCAGGTCTTCTCAAGACCTTTAGAAGAGTGTGGTCAATACTCTGGACATACCCTTAGTCGAGGTTTCTGAGGTTCAGCACAAACTGACCAACTTATTATGGGCCTCGCCTTCATGAAAAATAGTCCTGCCAGTCAATGAGGCCATGCTGGACCCAGCAAAAATATTGTGGCAAACACCAGTTTCTATTTCTCCAACATAAAAAAGAGCTGACAGGAAGTATGTTCCTGCTAAAGCGGCTGAATTTTTGTTCACCGATTCAGCATCAAATTCATTGGTGGTTGATGCAGCCCACAATAGGGGTAAGCAAACACAATACAAATCCACCCCTTATTCCAGAGAATGGAAGAGACTAGATGTTCTGGGCAGGGAATTGTACTCCTCTGCCTCCCTTCAGATAAGGATAGCCAACTGTGTGGTGCGGTTAGCAAAATACACATACCGCCATTTTGAAAAAATGAAAACCTTTGAGCAACTGCCTGAGGACCGCAAATCTTCCTTCCAGTCCAATATAGATGAAGGCATCTTCATAGCAAAGATAGCACTGCAAGTGTCCCTCAACACAGCGGACACTGCTTCACACTTCTTGGCCACATCAGTGGTCATGCATCACGTCTCTTGTCTGCACCTCTTCGGATTTCCTAGGGAGGTGCAGAACAGTGTTGAAGTCCTGTCCTTTGAGGGACAGAAGCTGTTTTCCACTGCCACAGACCCTTCACTGCACTCTCTCAAGACTCACGAGTGACGTTAAAGACCCTGGGGATGTATGTTCCCCAGCCCAAAAAAGAAACTGAACTGGCTGTTCACACCTTGGGGCAGAGCATCATCATACTCCTCCTAGAGAAGCTATGACCTTAGGAGGCGACAGAGGCAACAAGAACGTAGGCAGCCTCAAGACCAACCTGCCACGTCCCAGTCCTCCAACAGCCAGCAAACATTTTGAACATCTGATTGAGTTTTCCAACAAATGTTCGGTCTGCAGCCCTTTTATCATGCATGGGGCACCAGCACAACAGACAGATGGGCCTTGGAAGTTATAGCAAAAGGTGTCACAATACCCTTCCAGATCTTTCCTCCCACCCAGTCCCCTTCCCCGTCCCTCTTCAGAGACCCTTCTCATGAGTCCCTGCTACAACACGAGATTCTCAGACTTCTCTAGATGGGGGCAATAGAGATTGTACCACCACATCACAGGAGACAGAGTTTTTACTCAGATACTTCCTCACCCCAAAGAAATTGGGAGGGTTGGAGACCCATCCTGGACTTGCGCAAACTGAACAAGTATCTAAAAAAGATTCACCATGGTAACTCTAGCAAAGATAATTCCAGCCCTAGAAAAAGGAAACTAGAAGTTGTCCTTCGACCTGCAGGATGCTTATTTTCACATGGCAATTCGACCTCCATACAGAAAGTTCCTGAGATACACGCTAAAGGATCAACATTATCGGTACAGTGTTCTATCATTTGGCCTATCCTTGGCATCCAGCGTTTTTTCCAAGATTCTTGCTGTAGCAGTGGCCCACCTATGAAAATTAGGTATAGTGATCTTCCCTTACTTAGACATTGCCTGATTGTAGCACCTACTGACCAAGAGGCCATACAATCCATCACAAGAACAATCCAACTGTTCGGAAATCACTGCAGAGGTTCCGCACACTGGCTGCTCTAGCAAGGACTGTTACATACAGCCCCACAGTATCTGCCAAACTGTGCCTCCAGCTTCTCTGTCACATATCCACAACCACATACATGGTTCCTCACTTCAGGCTGCATATGAGATATCTACATGCTTTCGGCCTCACAAGCACCATTTATACAAACAACTAAGCCCTACAAAGAAGGTCAGAGAATCCCTCGCATGCTGGTTACAGGCCAACAATTTCTGTTCGGGAGTCCCCTTCCAGCAAACGCCCCCCTCTATACCTATAACTACAGACGCTTCATTTGATGTGTGCACCCCAGACCTCCCTAGTCATAGCACCCAAGGAAGATGGACTCTTGCAGAGTTAAGCCTGCACATCAACATCCTGGAACTTCGCGTAGTAAGAAAAGCATGCAAGTATTTTTTTTCCCTTAATTCAAGGCATGTCTGTGGGAATACTTATCAACAACACCACCTGCATGTTCTACATAAATTGCCAAGGTGGGGCCAGCTCATACCACCTCTGCAAAGAGGCAACAGTACTGTGGCAGTGGTGCATTCACCACCAGATCAGCGGTATACCTCCCAGGCAATCAAAATGTCACCACGGACCAACTAAGTTGCATATTTCATCACAAGTACAAATGGGAGATACATCCCAGGCCCCACATACCATTTTCCTCAGGTGGGGCTTTACAGAATTCAGCTTATTCACCGCATTACACAATACCCCAAGTATTGTTCCAGGGTGAGACTGAGCAGAAGTTCCATGGAGGATGCCATGTTGATCATCTGTGTGTCAATCTTCTATATGCTTTTCCACCTCTTCCTCTCCTTGGCAAAGTCATACAAAATATAAAGCAGGACAGGGTGAGGGTTATCATGATAGCACCCGCATGGCCCAAGGAGACCTGGTTCCCTTACCTGTCACAACTGTCAGTAGCTCCTCTGATTCCTCTTCCACGATGGCTGTCACAGAGTGTGCAGGGAATTGCAAGCAAAGCACCAGGAGAATGTCTTGTTGTCCCTGACTTCTGCGAAGGCTGCACGGCAGCTTTCCAAGACACATAGCTGGAGAGGCTCTCATCCCTTGTAGAACAAGTTTCCTTCCTACCCTGGGAGCCCTAAGACACAGTGGGGAGGGGATAGACCTCCAGGGAAGTCTCTCTCTCAACCTCCAGGATGTTATGAAGCAAAAGGCTATAGTTCTTGGATTTCTGATTTCCGCCCCCCACTCGAAGGTCCCAACGTGGACTATTTTTCTGTCCCTGCTGTGTTCCCTAAATAAAAATGGAGGATTTCTGAACAACATCTTTTTTGCTTGTATACTGGGGGTGGGGGGTATTACAGGCAAATGCACTGAATGCAGGGGCACCTCGTTTAGAGCAGTGTGTGTGACTCTCAAAACTGCCATTCATAAAACTTTTTCAAAGCCTTTCTGATTTGGACTGCCCCGTGCTGTGCTCTCCTTATTGCCTTGGTGTCTGGCTGCTCAAAATCTATCTAGGTTCTCTGTTTCAGACCCCCACTTTTTTTCCCCCTTACTCTCTCAAATATTATGGAACACACTGCCACCACAAAGATAATGTTGCATTTGCTGAGGTGTAACCTAGTCAGTAGACTCTGTAATCTTCCCTTTAAATGTGCAAAGGCACGTTTCGCCACCATTCTGCACTTGCCCAACCTGTAATTGAACTGCTCCTCACTGCGATCCAGGCTGGCTTTGTACGGCTTCATGAGCCATGGGAGCAAGGGGTAAGCTGGGTTGCCAAGGGATACTGTTGGCATTTCCACCTCTCCAATTCTAATTTTCCTGTCTGGGATAAAATGTTCCAGCTTGCAGCTTTCTGAAGAGGCAGGAGTTCCTGAAGATACATGCATCATGCACCTTTCCTGAACATCGCACGTTGATGATGGTGAAACAGCCCTTGTGATCAACAGTGCCTGGAATACTGTTGAGAAGTACCCTTGCGGTTTATGTACTCCTTGACAAAGTAGTCTGGTGCCAAGATGGGGATATGCATTCTGTTCTTTGCCCCACCGCAGTTAAGGAACCCTAACTCCGCAAAGCCCTCCACTGTGGCATCCACGTTTCCCAGAGTCACTACCCTCGGTATCAGAATAGTATTGATTGCTTTGGCTACTTGTGTAACAGCATCCCCCACTGTAGATTTCCCCACTACAAAGTGATTCCCAATTGACCAGCAGCTTTCTGGCACTGGAAGCTTCTACAGGGCAATTGCCACACGCTTCTCCACTGTCAGAGTGGGTCTCATTCAGGAGTTCCTGTGCTTAAGGGGGCAGGGGGAAAGCAATTTGCAAAGTTCCATGAAAATTGTCTTGTGCACTCAGAAGTTTTGTAGCCACTGCTGATCATCCCATACTTGAAGCACTGTGCAGTTGCATCAGTCTGTGCTTGTCTGATGGCACCAGAACTGGCGTCCCACTGTTTCTAGAGGACTTAATGCTGGCAGCATTTCCAATTCGCTCAAGTACTTGCATGAACAGCATGTCCATGGTCTACAGCAAGAGGATGAATCTCTAAGTGCCATGCATATGCTCTTGACATACTCTATTAGGTACACCAAGGTAAACAACACCATAATGTTTTGATACACAACAGGAACTGTGGGGGGGAGGGGCATTCTCATGCTGCTATGGCATCTGCGCAGGTAACCAGTGCCAAAAAGGGCGTCAAAAGACTGCTTCCCATTGATCTCAAGCAAGGGGGGAGAGAGTAGATGAGCATATTATGGGCCACTGTGACCACATGAACCCAGAACCACCTGCTTCATGGCTTTGGTGCTAAAATGGGCCAGGAGCATAACTAAGAATCCAAAGCAGCACAGGCACAGAGAGAGAGCTACTTCAAAGTACATGGCATTCTTGAAGTAAAGAATCACTCTTAAAGTCAATGGCATTTCCCTACTGGGGACGAGCGACTTCAAATTACATGGCATTCTTGAGCATAGTGGGGACATGGACCTTCAACTTCTTCAAGTAGTGTCCCCATGGGTGCTCCACTCCAGGTGAAGGGTCACTCTGAGCCGCATAAAGCACTTTCCCCCGTTGGTCCACACATGTGCAGGGGGCGTCTCGAGATGCTCCCGCCTCATTGCTAGCATGCAGCTCAACCCCCTCCCTTTCAGTTCCTCTTCAACCGCCCTCGTCAGCGGACGGAGCTAATAGGAGCTCCCTGTCAGCCTCTACTATCTTACTGTTAGTCAGGTTTAGTCATAGCTAGTTCCTCTGTTGTAGTTCCAAGTTAGTTTCCCTAGTTTCCTTTAAAAATAAAATAAGAAGAAGAAGAAGAAGAAAGCTAATTAAAATCTCCCCACAGTCCCTACCTCCTACAAAGCATTCAGAGGAGGAGGAAGAAAAAATTTCGGATAACGAATCAGACATTCACACAATGGATGTGATACACTCTGATAACCTGATGTCACAAGCAGATGAGGCAGTCATACCGTCTGACACTGTAGCAATTGACAACCTCAAAAATTTCAAGAATTATTTAAAAGTAGCGACAAATCAACAAGTTTCCCTGCAAAAAGTACAGGAAAAACAGCACCGATTTGTTAAAAAAACCTACACCCCACACTACATGGCAAAATTGCCTTTCCAAATCATGGAAACTTCAGGAAAAACTGTGGAAAGCACCTGCATCCATTCAACTAATAAAAGGGTTGACAAAGTACTACTTTCCCCCAAAGGACAATGAATTTTTGTTTGCACATCCACAAGCAAACTCGTCAGTTGTGGAATCAGCACAACAAAGAGCTAAACTCCTGCAATACAGAACCGGCAACCAGGACAAGGACTACAAGAAGTTACATTTATTCGGCAAGAAAATCTACTCCTCTTCCACCTTAAAACTAAGAATCTCAAATTATTCTGCTCTGCTAGCAGATCATGATTTTGACAATTATTCTAAATTAGGAGAACTGATGCCTCATCTCCCCAAATCCAAAAGATCAGTTCTTAAAGCAATAGTCCATGAAGGGCATACGATCGCTCGCACCGCTCTACAGACTGCAATGGATATAGCAGACACCGCAGCCAAAGTGACAGCTACAGCCGTGGTAATGCATAGGGCCTCCTGGCTACAGTCCTGTGGGGTTCTCCGTGAACTCCAACCAAAAGTAGACGACTTGCCATTTGACAAGCTAAAGTTATTTGTGGCTACAACAGATGAAATTCTCCACAACAGCAAAAATTCAAGAACCACACTTCGCACTTTGGGCATGTGTAAACCCCACCTTATAAACGGAAACATTACAACCTATATAATCCATACAACCGAAACAGATACGGCAATACAATCAACCACAGAGTCCCTATGAAGATACCATACCAAGGCAACGGGCTCAGAGAAGGCGCTTCAACCAAGGCCGCCTTCCAACTACTCAGACCTCAAAGCAGCAAATTTGAAGATGTGGTCAAGGGTCTGCAAGACCTCCCTCACAATCTGACATCAGGACAACATGGCCATCTTTTTACCCACCGGTTATGTCCGTTCCTTCCACAATGGGAATCTATAACATTGGACCGCTGGGTTCTAGAGATGATTCAATTAGGCTATACCATCCCATTTACTACTATCCCACCAACTTTACCCCTTACCCTGTCCCTCTTCAGGGACCACTCTCACGAGACCCTACTAAAACAAGAGGTTGATCGCCTCCTTATAATCGGAGCCATAGAGAGGGTACCTGAGGAATTCCACGGAAAGGGGTTCTACTCGAACTGTTTTTTTTCTCTGTCAAGAAATAGAGGGTTGGAGACTTATATTAGAACTCCGCAAATTGAACAAGTTTCTCAAGAAACAATGTTTCAAGATGGTCACACTCACAACGATCATTCCTGCGCTAGATCAAGGGGACTGGTTCGCAGCCCTCGACCTGCAACACGTGTACTTTCACGTAGCCATCCATCCAGCACACAGTCGCTACCTATGCTTTACCCTTGGACCAGAACATTTCCAATACAAAGTTCTCCCTTTCAGCCTTTCATCAGCTCCGAGAGTATTTTCGAAGGTACTAGCAGTTGTTGCTGCATACCTTAGACAACAGGACATCATCATATTTCCCTATCTAGACGACTGCCTTATAAAGGGATCGTCACGGGACGAAACCGCCTCCATGACAAGCACAACCAGGGCTCTCCTCAGTCGTCTAGGCCTTGTAATCAACAAACACAAATCAACATTGCATCCAGTCCAAGACATAGAGTTTATTGGCGCACACCTGAACTCAATCACAGCTCGAGCATACCTACCTCAACAACCTTTTACAACTATACAAGAAATTACAAACGTGATATTTACAACCCCTACCACCACAATATTTACCTGCCTCCGGCTAATGGGCTACATGGCTGCCATTGCTTATGTAGTTCACGACGCTTGCCTACACTTTCGCTGCTTTCAACTTTGGGTAGCAACTGTTTACATCCCATCACGACACCCTTGGAACAAGAGCGTTACCATTCCACCAAATGTCCTCGCAGCCCTACGATGGTGGACAGTACTGAACAGTTTTCTGGTGGGGGTTCCATTCTAACAAACTGAACCTACTATCCAAATTACCACAGACGCATCCCTCCTCAGCTGGTGAGCGCATATGGACAACCAAGAGGTTCAGGGCAGGTGGTCTCCGAGCGAGACATCACTACACATCAACCTCCTCGAACTGAGGGCAGTAAGAAATGGCTGTGCACATTTTGCTCCCAAAATTGCCAGTCGCACAGTCCGCATCCTAACGGACAACATCTGCACAATGTTCTACATAAACAGGCAAGGCAGAGCCCACTCCCACTCCCGCTCCCTCTATGCGGAAGCTATCCGCCTGTGGAATCGGTGCATCCGCAATCAAGTCACTCTCATAGCGTCCTACCTATGTGGGGCGAACAATACCAAAGTGAATTCTCTCAGCTGCAAATTTACCTTAGACCACGAGTGGGAGTTACACACGGAGGTCACCAATTCAATATTCCACCAATGGGGATGGCCATCTATAGAGCTCTTTGCTTCTACCCAGAATACCAAGTGTCCCCAATTCTGCTCATGGGCGGGACTTGTCAAGCATTCTCTGGGGATGCCTTTCTTATCAAATGGACAGCCCCCTTACACTACACCTTCTTCCCTCCCCCGCCCCCCCCAATACCGCTCATCTCAAGAGTCCTACATAAAATCTGCACAGATGAAGCCCTAGTCATCCTGATAGCTCTGTCATGGTCCCGTCAAACTTGGTATCCATACCTCTGCAGGCTAGCGGTTCAGTCTCCCTATCCATTACCACACCGGACAGACCACCTATCTCAGGACAACGGGAGGATACTGCACCCATAACTCCATACCCTACATCTTCAGGCATGGCTTCTCTCTGGTTCATGGAGATAGAAGACCAATGTTCTCAGCAAGTGAAGGAGAGCCTCCTCCATAGTAGGAGACCGTCCAAATGCAAAACTTACCTGCAAAAATGGACACGATTCTCCCATTGGTGTCAGCGGGCCAAAGTAGAACCCCGTGTCTCTCCATTAAATGCCATCCTCGACTACATTCTAGACCTTAAAGCATTGGGACTGTCAATTTCTTTTCTGAGTCCGCCACTCTGCAATAGCAGCATTCCACACCTTGGTGGATGGCTTCTCCGTATTTGCCCATCCTATCACGAAGAGTTTCCTTAAGGGACTTCACAGTGTATACCCGCCCCCCTTATGGGACCAAAATCTTGTCCTGGATCACCTCACCAGGCCTCTCTTCGAACCACTGGCTACCATGCCACTTTCTTTCCTTGTTATGAAAGTGTGCTTCCTGCTAGCCGTCACCGCAGTTAGAGTAAGTGAACTTGGGGCATTAATGGCAGAACTCCCTTACACAGTTTTCACAAAGGATAGGGTCACATTGAGGCCTCATCCGGCATTCCTACGAAAGGTCTGTACAGAATTCCATGTGAATGAACCCATCGTACTACCACCTTTTCCCCAAAACCTCATGCCTCACAAAAGGACGCTAGCTTACATACTTTAGATATATGATGGGCTTTGGCCTTCTTGGAAAGAACGAAATCTTTCTGTAAATCCCAAAGACTCTTTATTTCCATTGCTGAATGATCCAAGGGCACACCCATCTCATCACAACGAATTTCAAAGTGGATATCAACATGCCTAGTCAGGTGTCACACCCTGGCCAACAAACCACTATGATGCCCCCCACAAGCACATTCCACTTGAGCTATGGCTGCTTCCACAGTCTTTTTGAACAATGTCCCCTTAAGAGACATTTACCGGGCAGCGACATGGTCATCAGACCATACATTTGCCAAACATTATGCCATCTTACCACAACTCAGTGCCGATTCAGCGGTTGCAGCAGTACTCTCCATCACTGCTAAACACTGACTCCAGCTCCCTCCAGCCACACACATTGAATACCACTTTATAGTCACCTGGAGTGGAGCACCCATGGGGACACCACTTGAAAAAGAAAAGGGAATTGCTCACCTTGTGCAGTAACGAGTGTTCTTCGAGATGTGTGTCCCTCTGGGTGCTCCACAACCCTCCCTTCCTGCCCTCTGCTCAGAGTCATAGTTACTCAGGCAGAGATGAGGAACTGCTGGCATGCGGCTCATCCCCCTCCCTTTCAATGAGGCAGGAGCATCTCGAGACGCCCCCTGTGCATGCGAGGCCCAATGGGGGAAACTGCTTTGCAAGGCTGCAGTCTGCGGCTCAGGGCAGCCCTTCAGCTGGAGTGGAGCACCCACGGGGACACACATCTTGAAGAACACTCGTTACTGCACGAGGTAACTCCCTTTTTTCAAAATCTGGTGGTAAGAAATTGATCTTAATAAATTAGACCTTATCTCATAGTGTAGATGTGGCCTTAGTGTAATGCTTTCACTTTATCGACAGAGATGGTGTTGAGTGCTCCTGAACTTCTTCAAGGACTTGTGGGAGAAACACTTCCTATTCTCTATGAAGTGGTGTGCTGTAATACCATAGTGGTATAAAACCCTTAGAGATGGGTCTGTGGGTTCAGGAGAATAGGGTGCAAAAGTTGTGTTCTTGGCAAAGTCACTCGGTCCTCAAGTTGGTGTTCAGCTTACTGGGAGGAATTTTTATATTCATATTACCTAGAAAAGAGAGGAATTTCAGGAACTATAAGGTCTTTCTAAGTTGACAATAAAAAACAAGCAATTTACATAAAGCAGTGAAGCTGTGCGGGAGTGGTTTCACTTTCTTAAGCTATCATAGTCCTGCAAATATCTGAACTGCAGAGGACAGAGGCCATTACTCTGGTTTGGGGTCCGCTTGTTTTTGTACTGCACTTTGGTTTTTGTGGCAACAAAGCATAGCATAACTGGGTTGAGTTTTAGATTTCTGCAGTTTTTCCTGCATGATTGCCATGGACTTCAATGAGTTGTTGCAGCTGAAGGAGCTGTGCTGAACATTTGACATGCAGACTGTTTTCATTCAACTGATTGCACTTTGCAGTGTTTCTGTGCTTAATGAGAAAGCATCAAACGGTCATTGTCTGCATTACAGATGTCACTTGTAGTGGGTCAGTAGGAGCATTTAACTGCTCAGAAACAAAACCTAAACAAACAAAATAGCTACGTTCTTCATGTCTTACTGCTGCCACTAACCACATCAGTATTGAAGTCCTTCTGCAAACTGTGCTAATAGTCATTAGGCTGCAATTTTTGCTACTCTATCAGCAGAAACAAAGTAGTGACCATACCCATCCTACTATAATGACAATAGTTTGCCATTGAGATTCCTTGTCTCAATATGAAGCAAGTACAGAATATAGAGGACCATTTGATCTCATGCAGCCGCTTCTGCCAAACAAGTACGGAAGGACATCTCTGTCCTTCCATATCAAAACTATTTCTTTTTCAGAATCCTCCGATTGTGGTGCTTCATGTGGCTGCTGTTAGCCAGATCTCCTTTTACCTTGAAGGACCTTGGTACCTCAGGATGCCGATAACGATGTATTATGAGCCCAAGGGTCACCAGTCCTATGAAGAGCCAGCGTGAAAAGCTATAGAAGTTCAACAGGCCATAGAGATCACCTATCAACACCATCAAGTAGATCAGAAGTAGCTAGGTCACAGACAAAAATGCACTGTTAAATCCTGTAGTAAAACCAAGGAAGACCCTTTACCTTTCCACCTGTGTTACTTATATAGGTTTTACAACATGTATACCATGCTAATGCCTTATATTCTTGCCTTCTCCCCAATGATGGCGGTATGTTTTCTCAACACGTGCAACTATGGTATTAACCAAATCACAGGGCCTCCCATAAATGAAAAGAGCAGGAGATTTAGTTTGCTTAGGAAGCGCTTAAATATTGTGTTGATGGGGCACTGGAAGAATCCATGAGTTGGATACTTTTTTTTTTTTTTTTTTTTTTTTTTTTTTTTTTTTTTTTAAATCTTAGTTTAGGAGGAGATTTTAAAGGAACAAACAGGAGTTAGGTTTCCAAATTGCCCTTTAAAAGATTTCTTTCTCATGTGAAATGGATGAAATGCCAACCCTTTACTTTGATGTGAAGTCCACCATAGCTAGAATTTGGGCTCCTGCAAGAAGCATTTTATTCATCTGAGGTTACTTGGTGCCACATGGATTTCTGAAGGTTTTATTCTATTCTGGTAGCACCTGAAGATACCAGGGCCCCATTGTGCTAGATGCTTTAGAAAGAGCCAGCGTGAAAAGCTATAGAAGTTCAACAGGCCATAGAGATCACCAACACCATCAAGTACATCAAAGGTAACTGAAATAGACACAAATGCACTATTAAGCACTGTAGTAAAACTTAGGTGAAAAGAATAGCTTTTTCCTTGTGTTACTTCTGTAGGTCTTACAACATTTATACCGTGCTAATGCCTTATGTTCTTGCTGTCTTCTCTATGACAATGGTGTGGGAGCAACTATGGTATGTATTACACCTCCAATAAGTGAAACAAGCAGGAGACTTAAGTCCTTACTGTGCAGATTTAGAAGCTTCAGGGGGCAGCCGAGTTAGTCTGTACAGGATAAACTTAAACAACAAATGGTCTGGTAGCACTTTATAGACTAACAAAACATGTAGATGGTATCATGAGCTTTTGTGGGCACAGCCCACTCATCTGAAGAAGTGCTATCAGACTATTTGTTTTTTTTAAATTTATGCATATTTAGTTTGCTTAGGAAGCACTTAGGTATTGGGTTGATGGGGCACTGTAAGAATCCATGAGTTGGATACGTTCTTTTTAAAAATCTTAGTTTAGAAGGGCTTTTAAAGGAACAAACAGCAGTTAGGTTCCAATTTCTCCTGTCAGTGGCAGTTGGGTGCCAAATTTCCCTTTAAAAAATTTCCTCCTTATGTGAAATGGATGAAATCCAACCCTTTTCTTTGAAATCCATCAAAGCTAGAATTTGGGCTCCTGCAAGAAGCATTTTATTCATCCGAGGTTACTTGGTGCCACATGGATTTCTGAAGGTTTTATTCTATTCTGGTAGCATATTCTATTCTTGGTGCCACATGGATTTCTGAAGGTTTTATTCTATTCTGAAGGTACCACGGCCCATTGTGCTAGATGCCGTAGAAAGAAGCAGCTACACAACCTGAAGAGCTTACACTTGAACATGAAACAAGACACAATAACTTCCCCTGACCAGCAAAGGAGGGAAGGGAATGATGTTAGGGGCTCTGAAACCAGTTCACTTGCCATAGGTTAGTTATTGCACAGTTTGATTCCAAATAGCAGGGGGTTTTTCCTCCATAAAATGTGGAATGTTAATTTAGCCCTGATAGGTTTGACTGTGCTGCTAGCTCATGTCTAGGCAGTGAACAGCTACACCGCAGCAAACAGGTGTTCCAGCTTCCCAAGTGCTTCCCTCCCCAAGTGTCCCAAACCCTGCTCTGGAGAAGGTTGTTTGCTCAGCATACCCAGTGTGTCCTTGGGCAGTGAGGGCACTGAACAGTGCCAGTTGTGATGGCTGGGGGCTACATGGACAGAGTCCGCTTATGTATTCCAGTGTGTTGGGACAGACCAGACAATGCCCAGCTAATGGCTGGATGGGTTGAGAATGACCCTCCTAGCTAGTCTGCCCCAAAATGTTGTGGCTGCTCTCTCCCCTTCCCTTCTCTCATTCACCTGTGTTGCCTTGTCTTTAGGCTACATCAGCACAACACAGTGCTGTTCACAGCACTGGGTACCTGTAGCTACATGTGTAGTGAAAAGTGGGCTACACCCATGCTGCAGTGTGTAGCGACGCAACGTGTCAGGGAAGGGCTCTGGCATGGGGGTAGGGAATGAGAACCAGCTTAACATGGCTTTTCCCTGCGGTGGTTAAAGGCTCCAGCAACAGGGAGCTGGCACAGCCTTTCCCTGCTAACTTCCCTCAGACGGTGCCTTTTCCTTGTGGTGGGGGAAGACACCAGTAGCAGGCAGGCAGTGGGACACGACAGCACTAAAAATCAGTGTGGTTGCAGAGAAATGGCTTGGGTAAGTGGAGAGCCTGTAGACAGAGTATATACCAGGGCTGTCAGCTTCCTAAAAATATGAAACTGAACACCCCTGCCCCTGCCCGGCTCCACCCATTCCCTGAGGTCCTGGTCGGTGCCCTTTGAGTCCTCTCCACTGCCTCCATTACCTCTCCCTCCATCACTTTCACGGGGCTGGGGTAGAGGTTGCGATGTGAGGGCTCCAGTTGGGGTGTAGGATCTGGGTGGGACCAGATGAGGGGGGTTTAGAGTACCAGCACTGAGTTTCCTTTGTAGTGAGTTTCCTTTGGCTCTGTCCCAGGCCCTGCCTCTACTTCACCACTTCCGTCAATGCACCCCTGCCCAGTTCTGCCTCCTCCTTGAAAGCTCCAAATCCTCCTTCCTCCCCAGCCCCAGCCTCCTGAATGTTGCAAAATAGCTGATTGTGGTGGGTGAGAGATATGGGTAGGGAAATGAAACAGTGGGTAAAAAACCTGAGTGTTGAGAGGTTAGCTCTTTTGAGCCCCACAGACCTGGAGAAGAGCTCTCTGGAGTTCCAAAGATTCTCTCTTCCATCAACCCTATCTGGTTGCAATTAAAGATAGTACTTCACTCACCTTGTGAATCTCATGCCGGTACCAACATGACTGCTACAAAACAGCAAAGCCCACTGCATGTCAATATCACCTGTCAAGATGTACAAAATAAATAGCCTAATACCAGACATGATTTGTTGATTTAACTATTCATTTACGACAATTTGTAACAAGCCTAGTTCAGAAGTTCATATCACTGAATTTAAACTCTTAAGTTCTTAAGCAGCATTTTTCTTGCTTTCCCTATCTGCAAATAATTACTAATGGAAATATTTCAGAATTTGTGTGTACTGTGAAATCAACAGCTAATTTCTAAGTTATTTGAAAAAAACCAAAAATATCAACCCCACAACACCCTAGAGATTTCTAGTATCTAACTATCCTCTGGAATCACAGTTAGCTGCTTCCCCCATCGCAATCTGAAATGGCACCCCTGGTGCATCAGGAATGGCTAGAGGGCTTCATTTCACAATCTGATGCCATTGAATTAGCAGCCTGCCTTTTGTGCCGCCTATCTTAGGGTAAATAATGAATCTAAAATAATCTATTCCTCATGTAGCTCTTGGCCAAGAAGCACTGATAATGACTATCCCCTTTGCAAGGGGCAGAGACAATAGCAGGCCCTGCACCCACAGGAGCAAAGGACTAAGCAGTTTCCTTCGTGCGTCCCGAGGACTTGCCTTGTCCCTTAATCTCCTGAGACTCCAATTCCACCCTGGTCTGTGGAGAATGCTGGGGCTCAAATCTCACCTGGTCACGAGCAATGTCACAGTTTGCAGCAGCAAAGGCTCACAGTGCTGCCATCTCAACTGTCACAGCTTGGTGAAGAACATTTTGGGTTTGTTGTTCATTAGTTTAATATTTAGTTTATTTGACACTTCGCTATGATGGCTTTTATTACTTAACGGTCGTTAATTATTTTAATAAAATTGAATCAAATTGTGTCAATTTTTTGAGTAAATTTATGAAAACTTTTGAGATTACTACTTTATTTCTGAAATTTTCACTAACATTACTACATACTTAAACTCAAGGGGTGTCAAAAATACAAGTGCGCCAAGGACGCCATTTTTCGTAAGGCCAGCCCTGGTCAGGGACCATGAAATCTGGTCTCCACTGTGAAATCTGGCTATTGTCATGAGTTGCAGTATTGCCACCCTTACTTCTGTACTGCCTCCTGAGCTGGGCGGCCAACAGCAGTGGTCGCTGGCCAGGCACCTGGCTGTGAAGGCAGCTCTGCTGCCAGTTATAGTGCAAAACTGGGATTGGCTTGGTTAAGGGGTGCTCATCAATTTTGGGGGGGATGGGGACAGAAGGGCTGGCCTCACACACAAGCAATGTGGGCAACTGCCCAGGGTACTGTGGTCGAGGGGACACTATGGACACTACTTACACACACACACACACGCACACACAAAAACAGCGAAGGCCCCTTTAGCCCCTCAGCACTAGGGCCAGAACTGGGGAGAGGTACGCAGGGCTGAGGACACACCAAGCAGAGCTCCTACCATGCACCAGGCTTGAGTTGCTAGTCCTGGCCAGGCTGGGGACAGATGGGGCTTTCATTCCCCTGCACGGGCTGCTCCCAGGGCTAAGTCTCACCCATATTTGGGAACCTCCCATCAGCTGCAGGAAGCTCTGCAGCTGCTGGCTGGGAACCCAGCTCTGGAGGCAGTGGGGCTACTAGCAGCAATGCAAAGTAAGGGTGGCAGTACTCCCTAAAAAGCCTTGCAAACCCTCTCCTGCAACCCATTCTTTGGTTGGCACCCCCACAATTACAACACTGTGAAATTTCAGATTAAACCATGTTAACCAAATGGGATGAGTGGGGGAGGCAGGTGTGTTCATTCTCAAGGAAGAAGAGGTGAGAAAACTGTCAAGCTTCATTCAGAATCTAGAAAGTTCTGCTGATCATTAGTAAAAGGGCAGGCAAGGGGGTGTTACTTTGGCTATGGTTCATGCAGAAGAGCGGAGGCCACTGTCCTTCCCTGGAAGCTGCAAACAACATCCTGTTAGAAACAGGTAGAACAGGATGTGAAAAAAGCTAAACATATTTCATACAACATTTTAGTTACATTTGTGGATTTTTAATGAAAATATTTGATTTTTTTTTTACTTTACTTTTTCAGAGGAAAGAATGAAGTGGAAATTAAACTTCATTTTTTTCAAGGTTTTGCTTTGTTGCTGGCAAGAAAAAAAAGTTGAAACATTTTTGATCTGCTGTAGAAACCAAGGCAGATACAATATTACTCATCACCCAGCAGGAGGAGCTCATGATACAGCATGGGTGTGGTTTTGCAGCTCCCTGGCTCTTGAGTTTTCCCTCAAGCTTCAGGTGTTTTTTTGGACAGTGAAAAAGATAAAACCATACCTGCAAAATGAAAACTCACAAGAGGAATACAACATAGACAGCAACTTAGACTGAAGTGCTCAGATGGCACTGTTCTAGCACTGGTAGAGTTTTCACAAGTGATGGGGTGTCTTAGTCCATTGATTTACATGAGGTTTTGAGCAGATGAAAGGCTGCAAAAAAAGAATTTGAACTGCAGATTAGCTGGTTTTAGTATGGAAGAGACGTTTTGATTTTAGAAAAGACAGGTTTTAACATTGCTGCAGCAAAGATTCCTCCATTCAAAGAACCAAAGCAGGCCAGAGCAACTAGGATTGGAATTTGAGGAAATGCTCTTAAAAGCTGTCTGCAATGCTCCGGGGGGAAATATAGGGTGGTTAGCCTGTCTCACCTATCTGTGTAATTTTTGTTTTTGCAAAAGCCAAGTTTTATCACTGTCAGTGGAAAGATCTTTAATGTTGTAGCCTGCAAAACTGTGAGAACTGGGGATAAAAAGTAGAAGGGGTAATGTACCATAGAAACACTATGAAAAATTGAGGGCAAACCCCTGCAATACAGTGGCTGTAAGTATACATCTTGCTAAAGAGGACAGAGATGCCTTTATAAGAGCGACACTATTCCGAGAGCACCTCCTTTATGCTGCTTTCTTCTCACCAGATGTTTAAACAGACATGTGCCCCAAGCATTAGAATCTGCCATCTGTTCCTTCCTTTAATGTCTTTCTGGCTTCTCTCCAATAGCCCCTCTGGTCCCAGATGTGAACTGTCTCTGTTACACTGCAATAGCCAATAAACACAAAGGACCACACTCACCAGAGCCACAGCCTCAGAGGCCAGCACTTCCTCTGCTGTCAGGACTGTGTAGTAGGAGATGTTAGTGAGAAGGTATCCTAGAGTGACAATGAGCAAGGACACTATCGCGCTCAGTGGGATATTCCTACAATAGAATAAACACAGCCCTTTTATTGCACCTCTTGCCTGTCCACCAGGGTTTCCTCTAGCCCATATGAATCTAGTAGAGCTGGTTGGGAATTTGCAGCATCACATTTTTTCCACTAAAAAATGCAGATGTGTCAAAGCCGGAATTTTTGTCGGAAATGGTTGGTTTGAATTTCTTATTTTTTGGACAAATTTTGGAATTGTTGAATCATCCCATTTAGACACTTTCAACATGGAAAAAATCTGGTTTTGGTTTGAAATGACTTTGTTTAGAAACTTTTGCTAATTATAGAGAAATAAAGGCAAAACAGAACATTTCAAAATGGTCAAATGAAATGTGTTTGGTTGACCCAAAGAGAAATTCTTTTTCCAGTTGCTGCTGGTTCAGGAAAATTAAATTTCAACCTCTTATCCTGATTCAGGACAAGAAAATCTGAGATTCTTTAGCAAAATTTACCTGGATTTACCTGCCCAGTTCTAGAACTTGCATTATATTTCTGATTATTATTTTCAGATGCTGGTTACATGAATGCAGATACTTCAAGTGCTTGCTCATGTCTATTCCATTCTAGTTGTGCACATGCATGCATGTGGGGTGGTTGGAGATTTTTGCCTTAGTGCAGGGGCGGGGAACCTCAGATGCAGCCCCTAGCTCACCTGGATCCAGCTCCTAAGGCTCAGAGTCCCCCCCCCCTCCAGCATTGGGGAGCCCATGCTGGTGCTCCAAACCCCCCCACCACCACCACCACAGAGCTGGAGCATACAAAATCTATTAGGCTGGGCCCCTGTAGACACTGGTGTGCAAGGGGAATGTCGGGAGTGTCTTTCTCCGTCACAGTCAGGGGCCATGCTAGTGAAGTGGGGTTTTTTTGTTTTGCATTTCACTTGTGTGCTGCCCTGATGTGTGTGTGTGAGCTGCTCCCTAACCCAAAAAAGGTTACATGCCCCAGCGATACCCAAACAGCCAGCACTCATTCTACGGTATATCAAGAGCCTTCGGCCCATGCCCTCTCCATTCCTTTTTACCACTGGTGGTGGTAGTGGGCAGTAACACCTCTCTTGGTCGACAAGAGCCAGCGAGTTTTCTTCCCTTGGACTTTGTGTCTTCAGGTCTTTTGTATATTGATAGTGTTAAATAGTTCTTAAGTGTTAGGATCCCCAGCGAGGACTTTGCCCCAGACAGGGTACGCCCTAGGCTCCTGAGTTATAGGCCTGCTACAGTCTGAGCAGGGCTTAACCTGTGAGTGACCCTCATAGTGAAGGTCTCAAGTGCTTGGGCGAGTCACCCGTCAAGGAGTGTTGTTGGATCTTCAAACCTTTTTGGCCCTATGCCTGAATGTGACCCAAAAAGAGAGGGATATTCCCCTCAGAGCTCTTCTGATGGATTCCACCTTCTGCTCATTTCCAAGCCTTCTATGCAGGCCATACCAGGCACTTCAGCCTGCATGCACAGCATGCCACCAGCACCTGGCTCTTCTCAGCACCGTTCACTGTTGCCAGTACCGAAAAAGAAGACTAAATTGTGCTCTTTGGCACTGAGCAAGAAGACCCAGCAGGGGTCATCCAGCAAAGTGTCCAGGCCTGTCTGCCAAGCTTTGCCAGAACCATGCAAATGTGCCTGCACAAGTAGGATTCTCAGCCTCCTTAAAAGCCTGCCACCAACCCCTGGGAGCAGTATGTGACCTGCAACCCTGCCTGCACCATCGTCATCCCAAGCACAATCTCCACCTACTCCTAGGATGTCTTTGGTGTAGCAGGACAAGGCTAAGGCTCCCTGAGAGGGCAAGCCCACTATTAAGACTCACCGGGGAGGGCAAGGGGGGACAGAGGAGAGTGCTGCTAGTCACCAGATAAAAAGCATCACTCTCTGCCGCATTGAGAATTCAAAGTCAGGTCCCAGTTGTGTTGTCAGTGGCCCAGACTCTCATCCTGATCTCCTTGGTACTATGCTATGGCACAGGGTTGATGCTCCCCATACGACGCCTGGCATCGCTCAATCTCTCGCTGATAGATTTCTAGACGTCCATCCCAACTGCTGGCACCATGGGAACACTCCCCATCGTACTACCATTCCATCCCAGAACTGAGCTCCCTGGCACCAGGACTGCTCTCCCCAGTACAGTCACCGATCAGCTATGCCTGGCTGCTGATCACCACTAGCTGTGACCAGCAAATAGACTCAAGCACCAGTGGCTCCTCCCTGGTTGCCAGAAGGTGGTTCCTCTGGCACGGAGGCTCAGTTCAGATCATCGCCTATTCTCAGTGGTGGGACTGGATCTGCTCCAGCGTTCACAGAACTGTAGTGGCAGCCATGCCGGTGGCTCACAGAGTGGCTATATTGGAGTGTGTGGGGCATTCTGGTTATGACAATGTCTCCTGCAGTCTCTCCTCGGTGGCCATGTCAGAGCAGCGGTCAGTGAACCCACTGGCACCGGCTCCAGTACTGGAAGCCCATTCTGAGGTCAGGGTAGAGGATCTTGTGCCCGCCCCTAAATGTCCTTCTCCAGCGGCAGCTGAGCCTAAGCTCCTGTACCAGTGGCCAAGTTTTCCTTGTCTCCCTGGATGAGACAGTTGTGAGATTTTTCCAGGGCTAGCCCCCGCACTTGCAATGACTTCAGGGAGCATCTAGCCCTTCTCCAACAGGTAGCCAAAAATCCTGAGCCTCAAGATACAGGAGATGGTGGAGCAGGAGGGCACCTTTTTCAGTGCCCTCTCAACCTCCACACCAACCCAGGTCACCCTGCCTGTATACAATGGGGTCTTCAATATTGCTAAATCACTGTGGCAGATTCCATCCTCCATCCCCTCTACCTCAAAACAGGCCAAGAAAAAGTACTTTGTGCCTGCCAAAGGTTTCAAGCATCTTAATGCCTACTTACCTCCAGGCTCACACGGTGTGTCTGCAGCCAAAGAAAAGGAGAAGCAGGTCCCCACCACCTTTACTCCCAAAAGTAAGGAAGCCAAGAAACTTGATTGATTTGGCAAAAATTATAATTAATAATAAGATTATTCAATGGCTGCCCTACTGTCCCAAGTGGCAAATCATCAGGCCTTGTTGGACAGAGATAATTTTAATCTTCTGGACTGTCTTAAGTCCCAGGATTCCCTTTCTCAGGGTCAGGCAGGAAGTGTTTGGCACCCTGGTACAAGCAGGTACTGCAGCAGCCAGTGTTCCCTGTAAATGGCACGTAGCGTGGCTGACTTGGTGGCAACAGTGGTCACATCAGCAGTGGTCCATGAGAGATAGCTGCTGGCTCTGGATGATGGGGCCTTCCCAAGAGATGCAGACCCCGATTCAGGACATCCCCCTATGATGGAGTTGGTCTGTTCTCCAATCAGATGGACACCAGGCTACGTAGGTTGAAGGACACTAACGCTACTCTTTGCTCGATGGGCATGCACTCACCGCAATCTGCCAGAAAGCCATTCTGGCCTTTGCCACTGCCAAGGCCTTGTCAAGTTGTTCAGGGATCTACAAGAGGAGGAGATGCTGGGTTTAGTTCTCACTGCCCTCTTCCTCCCAGTTGCTAACCCAGCATTATACTACATGACCAGAAGACCAAAAGCAATAGTTTTGAGGGTGCACCCCAGAGTGATACACCAGTCAACCATCCAGATCCTGCCCACCCTTTCCTCAACAGCCTTTCTCCCACAACTAGGCCAAGTGGGAGGGTTATGTCAGACCACTGGGTCTTGGACACAGTAGTTCGGGGCTATACCTTGCAGTTTTATGGACACCCAGCCTTCCAGCCCCCCTGCTTTAATGAGCAACTCCTGGTCCAGGAGATCAACAAGCTCCTGTAAGTGGGGCAGCAGAGGTGCTTCCTCAGGACATGGAAGGAAGAGAATTTTATCATCTGTGGTTCCTTATCCTGTAGGCCAAGGGTGGTCTCAGACCCATCCTGGACCTTTGTGGCCTCAACAAATCTCTCAACAAGTTGAAATTCCTCATGGTCTCTCTGGCTTTCATTATCCCTTCCCTGGATCCTGGGGGATGGTCCACTACTCTCGTCTTTGGGGAAATGGTAGTAAGTATCTCTTTATTCCCAGGGGGGTAGACATATTAATCTGTAACTTTAAAACCACCTTAAAATGGCACCTTAGAGATTAACAAAAATATATAGAATCAGGAGTCTCTGTGGGTAAAACCCACTTCACAGAGTGGAGTGGAAATAACAGATTTATCACAATTGGAGTGGAAATAACACACACACACACATCTTGTGTATATATGATATACCCTGAAGTTTCAGAGATGTATTTGCAAAAACTTTGCAGTAACGGCACTGTTGAATACAATATTAAATATTATGGAATACACAATGCTGTTGTTTTGTGTTACATTTTCTTAATCAGTATTACTAAACTGATTTTATATTTTAAATGTACTCTCAAGTCTTCATAGTGTAATCTTTTCAGATTACTTCATATTTAATGCAGAGAAGTTTAGTGTGTTCATCAAAGTCCATTGCTTTTAGAAAAAGGGAACCCTAGTTTATTTTGTGTAATCTCTATAACAATGGACATTTTTATAAAATGTCACCATATGTTTGTTAAAAATACGTTTCCAAAGATTTTAGGGTGAGCAAAGAATTTTATATCTTACTAAGATTGTTTTTGGTGAAGGGTTCTGTAGATATATTACAGTAGTGCAATTTTTGTCAGTAAATTCAGAAACTGACAGCATATATCTCTGTTAAATTGCTTCATTACAACTTAATGGCTCTTTCACTGGTTCAATGTTATGCTGATAGGTCTGGCAAGCTGGAAGGCTTTTTACTTTTAAGTTACTAGATTTCTCCCCAACCCCCAGAAAGACACGCCAAGCTGCAACAGCTTGTTATGGGAGCCCGCCTATCCCTATTGTGACCATTCTTGCAGAGGCAAAAGATTGGGTGTGAAGACCCAGGGGAGACCATGCCTTCCCTTGCCTCTTACACCCGCCACCTATGACCCTAATGCTCCACCTCACCCCCGTCTGACTCCTCAATCACACAACAGGTACTTAGCTGCATTGCTCTACCTCACCTAGGATGGGTGGTGGCTAATACCCCTTCCCATCTGGATGAAGAAGATGAAGGCTGCATGTCACTGAATCAATTGCTAGTTCAGCAGGTGATGTGGGCCTGGAGCTGTTACCTGTTAATTCATTGCAGGTTTGGAGGCTCACTTTTTTTCTGAAAAATGTGAAATGGAGGTGTATTCAGCCTGCAGCTGTGCTCTGGCATTGATGGATTACCCATCATTTAGCAATACTAGTTCTCTCCATGCTTATGTTGGGCCTCAGAAGCACCTTTAATCTAGCAGCCAAAGGTATAAGATCAAACAGTTGAAGATGAAGCTAGATACATTGACAGAAAGTAAGGGTTTTTTTTTTAAACTGTTGGGGGTAACTAAGCCTTGGAACAGATTGCCAAGGTACCTGGGGGATTCTTCATCCTTGAAACTTTTAAAATCAAATGAGGTGTCTTTCCAAAAAGCATACTCTAGCTCACCCTGAGCCTGAGCAGGGGAATGGTCCTGCCATTGCGGGGAACTTTCCTGGCTGAGTCCCAGCTCCCGTTTCCTTTATCCAGAGGGCCTACCTGATTTCAAGGGCTCCCCTTGTGCTCTCTTCTGTGGCAGAGTCCTTATAACCCCAACAAGGCTGGGCCCAGGATTCCTGTGGGGCTCGACCCTCCCACCTTGCTGTCACCTAGGGCAGAGGCTAGGCTGTCCCCAGTCAGGGGTGCTCTCTCTGCGCACTAGGCACTTCCCCGAGCCACTGATGGTTACATACAGTTCAAAGCGAAAGCAATTTATTGAGCAGCAAACAATTTTTAAAAAGGAGAATGGAAAAATGGGAAAGGTTAAAGGAAAACACGTCGCCACGCTCTGTGCCATGGCGTCATCACGAGCAGTGTGTCTGGAACGTCAAGGCAGTTCAGTCTGCAAGTCCCTTGTAAGTCCCAGGCCCTGCTATGCTGCAGGGTCAGACTGGTGGTCACATGCCTTCGAGCTCTGGGTGGCAGAATCCTTCTCCCCAGTGCCAGCCCCTCTCCTCCTCCCTCCCCCCCCCCCCCCCCGGTTGGGGTTATAATTCCCATCCAAGTCTGGCCTGCAAAGTCTCTTGGCTGATGGCATCTTCCTGTGCCTCTGCCCGTGCTCTCCCCAGCTGTTCACCAGACTCCAGCCTCTCAGCTGCTTCTCTGGCCCCTTTGGCTCCATGATTGCAGCCCTGCTCCCAGCATGGATCTGTTCACGGGGTTCTCACAGGATTTATGGCTACAGCTCTGCTCCCAGCACAGGATCTGCTCCCTCCTCTGTGTCTGTTTCTCTCTGTAGCTGGCATAGCTCTGCTCCTCAGCTCCTCTTGGGTCCCTGCTCTCTAACTCAGCCCCACTCTGTCTGACCCAGGCAAATTCAGCTCATGCAGAGGGCGGGACTTGCCCTGGCCTCCTGACTCCCCTCATTAGCCTACCTGCCCTCTCAGTCAGGCTGACCTGGAGCGCTGGCCACTGTCAGTCTCAGGCGTCTGATTTCTCATCAAACCTTCCCTTTCCTTTTGGCACTGGGGACTAGCCAGTCAAAAATGCCCACTGAGTTTTAGTAAGGGGCCAACAGCTCCCTTACACAAGTTACTAGGTGGGCTGCATTAGTTACTGGGTGAAATCTGCATTTTGTTATGTGAGAGGTCAGAGTAAGGACAAAACTGACAATTTATGATCATCTAAAAACCTATGAAATTTGATAAGCCGTTTTAGACTGCATCTGGAGAGTCCCTGAGCTACCACTCTAGTGTCAGAGCTACAGCCGTAGCTTTGTTGGTTGAATTCTTGGCACCGACTACTCAGAGACCATCAGATTTACTTGGCATGCTTCCATCTCCTCTTAGGTCGCTATGAGAATTTCCAGAATGTTCTGATGCTCGCTCACTGGCTCTGGACAAGCTGCCTCTGGCTTTTTACTCTGGCATGTTTGCTCACGGAGGATGGTGGGCTTCCATATCTAACCTGGCTAAAATTCTCACGCTCCCTCTCTCTTTCTGACGCTGTTCTCCACTTTCTATCTCCTTTTTCATCTTTCTGTGCCTCTCCCTAGGCCTCCTTCTACCTTTGTCTCCTGCTGTGATCCCCTTTCTGTCTCAGGTCACATACAGGTTGCCGTTGTCTTATCTTTAGCTAGCGCCATCATCCCAGGGACAATAATCAGCCAACAATGAGCATCTTGAGGTTGGCGAGAACTGTCTGTATGTTTGCAGACCTGTATCCTTGGCTTCTACTGCTCTAGCTGTGGATTTATTTGTTACTGTTGTGGTAACACAGGGAGGCCCCAGTCAGGGATGAGGCCCTGTTCTGCCAGACACTATGCGAATGTATAGGAAGTGAGGCTCCCTGCCTCAAGGGCATAAGATTCCCCTCCTCTTCCTTCTTTGCTTAGGGTATGTCTACATTACAGTGCTATTTCGAATTAACTTAATTCAAAATAGTGAATTCGAATTAAGCTAATTTGAAATAGCGCATCTATACACAAAAACTATTTCGAAATAGTATTTTGCTATTTCGAAATAGCGCGTCCACACTGAGTGGACCCTGAACCGAAGTTAAGGCTGGCCGGAACCAGTGCCAGCAGGGCATCAGGTTAGGACTTAGTGTGTGGGGCTGCTGCCTGAGGCTAACTGAGCTCCGTGCTTAAAGGGACCCTACCCCCACCCCAGACAGATGGTTCTCAGGGTTCCCTGCTTGCTCGTCTACCTCGATGAGGGACAGCAAAGCAGTTCTGTCTGGGAGTACCCTGAGTGCCCGAACTCGGGACACCACAGCGCTCGGCTACATGGAGCCAAGGCTGCCCCTGGGCATGCCGGTGCGTCTTGTGAGATCATTGTCATCAGCCCGGCTTCACTTGCTGCAGGCTGCCATCCAGGGGGTCTATTGGGGGCGCTGTCAGGATCCAGGAGGCCCTGAGGGAGAGCGTCCACCCCGAGGAGCCCTCAGAGCCGCCCCGGTCCTCCCCACTGGGGGCTCGTGCCCCATTCCTCCCTCATGTCCTTCCACTTACCCTTTCCTAGCCCCCGTTCCTGATGTCAAATAAAAGACATGTATGTTCAAAAATAGACACTGGGTTTATTGAACAAAACTGGGGGGGGGATGAACCTCTGGGGAGACTGGGAAAAGGAGGTGGGAGAGGGGAGGGGGAAACCTGGGAGGAGAGAGCTGGAAGGGGGAAGCAAGGGGAAGAAGGGGAGGAGAAGCTCAGGGCTCAGAGGTGGGGGTCTCGCCAGACCAACCTGACTTTCATGCTAACCTGCTCCTGGGTTTGCATGTGGCCTTTGGTGGCCAGGCTGGCAGCTATCCTGCCATAGACGGCCGCATTCCTCCATCTAGTGCGGAGATCATGGAAGTTGGGGCATCCCCCCCAAAGCTGAATAAGGTACATGATCTCCATCCTGGACCAGGAAGGCACCTGCCTTCTCCAGCCCCTGTCAGGCTCCTGGGAGCTGGCAGATTGCTCCTGGGGAGCGGTGGAGGGCTGGCTGCCAGTGGCTTGCTGGCTTATGTTTTGGGGCCACTGGGTCAGGGGCCCCGGTGGCCACTGCTGGCTCTGGGCTGGCAGGCTTGGAGCTGGCACAGGCACTGTGGCCAGGGTCTACCCCTTTAATGGCTCCGGGGCTGGGGGAGAGGAGAGTAAGTTTTCCTGGTTGTGCCCAGAGTGGCCACCAGGGCTCCCTGGGAAGGGCTGGAGGCCCCCTATTTCGAAATAAGTGTCTACACAGCACTTAATTCAAAATAGCTATTTCGAATTTGGTGTTACTCCTTGTAGAATGAGGTTTACCAAATTCGAAATAAGTGCTTCACTATTTCGAATTTATTTTGAAATAGCGGTTTGCCTGTGTAGACGCTATTAAAGTTAATTTGAAATAACTGCTGCTATTTCGAATTAACATTGTAGTATAGACATACCCTCAGACTAAGAGAGGTAAATGCTGACTATCTTGAGAGGAGCAGTTGCAGGATGTTGATGATTTAGCACAAGGAGGGTGACATTACAGATAAATATTTATAGAGTGTCCCATTGCTTTGTGTGGGGCTTGGCAGACATGGGGAAGGGCAGCCCCTGCTGACACAGGCAGAAAACAATGTATGGACGAATAACACCAGGAATAGCTTGTTGAGTCTCCTCATTTTCCTCTCCCCAAACCTGTTGCTTTGCTTTGACTGTTTTTCAGGGTTACTCCTAGATACTAGTGGCAGTGACCATGGCAAGGGGCAAAGAGATGCTCAAATACTAACCAAAAAAGGACACCACGACAATGTTGAAAGACTGGAAAGCAAAACAGAAATTCAAAGCATGTTAGCCAGGGGAAAACATATAGGTTCTTCCTCTAGCCAGATCACTTTTCTTCTATGAACCATCCTTGTAGGCCTGACACCTAATCATGGTTATATAGGCTTAATTTTCTAGCTTTGTTTTATGTAGTTATATATTTTGTTTCATAAGCTTTGTTTTATAGCAGCTGCTAGGTATTGAAATCTAGTTTGTATTGGGTATTATAAGTTAGTAAAAAAATGTGTAAAGTTGTCTTATTAACTTTGTAAGTCTGTAAGAAATCCTGCCTGTTCCTTTGTAAGGGAAATTGCTTTCTCTGAACTGAACTGTCCTTTGTGTAAATAAGGAATGTGGGAAGACCAGAGACAGAAGACTCCAGCACCAGAGGGTCAGCATGGCTAACAAAGGGATGTGAACTCAGGTGTCCATCAAATTTGGGATGGTCAAAGAGGGGCAGAATTGACTACTCTAAAGCAAAGGCTTACATCTTGTTAACTTCCTCATTAACTTGTTATCTTCATTAATAACAGGAGGGTGGGGCTCCCTCACATACCCACCCCTCAAGTTGGAAGGATGGTCTTGGCACAGGTTGTCTCTGTCTGATTTCCATGGGATGGGTAAGGGGGAGAAATCAGTATTAGTAGGGCCTTTTCCCATTCAGTGTTGTGCTCTGAGACTATAGGGCTGCAGAATGAGGTACCATCACTTTTTATGTGGGGTTGAGTCTTTCAGGGTGTGGTGGCACTGGATTGTGGTAAAAACATATTCGTTGCTGCAACCACTGTTATATGTTTGCACCAAATCTTGTACAAAATGGGCCAAGTAAGATGTCTGTGAAAAGCTTATGATTCACTGATGCTGTTTAAATGACTTGTTTGCATGTGTCATTTTTTTTTACTTGAATATATGAACATTAGCGGTGTGTCTATATTTCAGATATCAGCCCGTGGAATAACACCCACAAAATAGCTAACCAGCCTGCCTGAGAAGGGCTATTCAGGTTAATTGGCCCATCAAGGAACATTCAATAAACTATAAAACCTGGGAGGCCCCTGACTACACTGAATGGACTTTCCTGCAGACCTTCAGTCTGGGATATAGGCCATGACATCTGTCTAAAAAGGATGGAGTCATGCATGGGCAGGGGACTTTCTCATGTGGTAAACTCCATTTTGGCACAAACTTTTGCACTGCAAGAACAATGGGAGTTCCTCCACATGGGTAAGCTTATAGAAAGGGAACCGGGGTGTTCCATTTGTCTTCAGTCTGGCTCTTCACTGTTGATGAATCTCTGCTATGAAGCTTGAAAGGACTTATGACCCCTCCTAACAGCAGCTGTATTCCAGAGACTTGATCTAAGACATAAGATTATTCCATCTCTGCTATGAGCCTGCACCAAGAACTTTGCAATCGGTGTGTGTGTTTGATTTCGTTAACAATTTTAACTCACCATTTCTTTCTTTTTATTAATAAACCTTGAGGTGTTTAGATTCTAAAGGATTGGCACAGTATTTTTTGGGTAAGATCTGAGTTATAAATTGGCCTGGGAATGTGGCTAGTCCTTTGGGATCAGAAGAACGTGTTTTGATTTGGTGAGATTGGTTTTCATCACCTCTCATCTGTATAAGGTGTGGTACCCATAGTGACACAGGAGAACTGGAGTGTCTCTCAGGGGATTGCTTGTATGACTTCCTGCTTGCCAAAGTGGTGAACAGAAGTGGTCTTTGTGACTGGTTTGCTGTGCCTTATAGTGGAGGATCCCCAGGCTTGGGCTTTAAGAAGTCCTGTTTCTAAGCAATTTGCCTTGGATTGATCCTCTCAGTAAAGCCCCCAGAAATATGGTAATGAGCCATTGTAGGGGAGCATGATAAAGGACATGGGGCTGCCCAGCAGGTAACATTTAAGGGAATCTACTCCCTACTTATTAGGTAGTGCTGCCCTTTCAATACTTGAGTAGGCCTTTTCTCTACGAAGTGGCTTCCTGATCAAATATAGGACCAGATGTTCTTTTCTCTTGAAGCCTTGGGGAGAGCATGATGTCAAGGCTTAGATCTGAGGCATCTGTGTGCAGTGTGAATTACCAGCAAAAATTGAGGTGAAAGAGCCCAGCACAGTTGTCCTTTCAAATCATTAAAAGTCTCTTTGCAGTTTCCATCCCATTGGCTTTTCTTGGGTTATTATCTCTGATGAGATCTGTAAGTGGGAGGCTCTAACTGAGGTGAAACAATGTATAAAATTTCAGTAATATCCTACCTGGACAAGAAAGCCCAGACTTGCTTTTTATCTGGAGAGGCAGCATGCCATTAGGGCCTATGCTTCATCGATCATTTGTTTCAGAAGGCCACTCCTTGTGTAGTGTCCCAGATATGATACCTTGGTCTTGGCCAGTCTACATGTCAGATGACTACATCTTGAAGCATCCTTAATAGTGCTCAATTCCTGCAGAAGGTCTGGCTGCAAACAGCAGTGCTATTTAGGTATGCTTCATCATATGAATAACGAACCCCAAGGATCTTATTCCTAAATTGCTGAAAAGTTGAAAAGCCCCCGAACACTGAATGGCATGGTCTCAGATTGCAAATGACGGAAGGGGGGTGCGAAAGCAGTTCCCTTGAGCATGGAGGTGAAGGGATCTGCCAGCAGCCCTTTTTTCCAGACTGATAGTGGTTAGATACCTTGCTAATCCCAGCCATTCTATGTCTAACCTTGGCATTGGATAGACATTGCATTTTGAGATGGACATAACTGCCCTGAAATCAGTGCAAAACTGAACCATCTAGTTTGGGAAACAGAGCTCTGGGGATCTTCCATTTGGATGCCAAAATTATCGCATCTCCATAATTTCTTGTATTTCTCTTCAGACTGTCAACCATGCTCTGCACTAAGGGCCAAGAATTCTTCCAGACGCATTTGCCTGTGGTGGTATCCAGGTAGTGTTGGATTAACTATGTTCTCCATGGGCAGGGGGAGACTACAATGGCAAAATCTTAAGTCTGATGGAGGAGTTGTTCCCTCTGTGCACTGATGAGTCCCCCCACACTTCAAGCACTGGTGTCAACACTTGGCCACTGCGTGGTTGGGGCCCTAATTTAGGTTCTGTGGGGGAAGGGATGTATCAACATAGCTTCTCATATCTTCCAAGGCACTATGCAGGGTACATTTAGATTTCCTTCCTTCTTCCTAGCAGTTTTAGTCTCATAATCCATCGGTCCTACTTGCCTAAAGCCTTCAAATAGGTTTTGCCACTGGGCCATTAATTTTGACTCTGCATAGGTAAGCCAAGAAAAAAATCTGGTTGCCTAGGTAGAAAGTCTGCAGTCATGCCCCTCAGTTATAACATCTGATCTATGCTGGGCCTTTTAAAAATTTTCTCTAGCAGATGTTCCTATTTTCCTGAGTCATTCCTTTAGTTGCAAGACATACTGCATTGCATATAAGGCACCTACGTCCTGAGCCCTCTGATAGCAAGTCCAAAATTCACTGCTATTGATAGCTGCAAGGTAATGTGAAGAACCCCCTAGAAATTCATGGGATCTTCTTTCTGGCAAACTGGAGCAGTGGGAGTAGCTGGTCCCCATTGTGAGAGGTTCCTGTCCCCTCCCCAGGGCTCCCTGCCCCTTTCCCTTGTTTTAGTCCGTTACACCCACACTTGGGCTGAGTTCAACGTGTTTATTGTTCACAACCCCAGTCCCACTCGGACTTCACTGAGGCCCTAGCGCCTCTCGGAGCACTCCTCGCCTTCCCAATGTGGGGTGGGGAGTAGGGGGACCCGGGCCCACCCTCACCTCCGGGTCCCAGCCCAGGGCCCTAGGGAGGAGGAGATCTCTTTCTCCGCCTCCTGTGGTCAGTGGGGACGCTGCCCGAAACGCACTGACTCACGGGCGTAAAACCCTGCCCTGGGCTTCTTCCTACTCACCCCGTCGCACTCCGGGGCTAACGCGTTACAACTCAACCGCGACCCGCTCCGGACCCTTTCCCCCCAGCGGCGTTCAGCCCATGGGCACCCGGACACTCTCCAGGCTCCGTCCTCCCCCACCTGGGGGGTTGGCCCATTTTAAATCCTGCGCCTTCGGGGTCACCCCGACCCCAGGGCGCGTCCTCGCCGGCGCCTCCTCCCCCGCCCCTTGCTGTGATAGGCGGGTTTCCCCCGCGGCTACCTGCGGGCACTGGTGCGCCTGCGCCGGTGTCTGGCCGCGGCGCCATTCCCCTGCCGGCTTCTTCCCCAGACGCCAGAGTGCCTACGCCTGTGTCTGGCCCAGGCGTCCTTTCCCTGCTGGCTTCTACCTCTGGCGGCGTGTCCCGGGCTGCATCTCCCAAGTGCGCGACCCTGGCCCAGCCGCTGGCGGTGCTCCCCGGGGAAGTTGGCATTCCCGGGAGCTCCCCGCCATGGGGGGCTGGCGGTGTGGGGCTGAGGAGCTGGCTGGCTCCGTCACACCCATGCTTGGGGTTGTAACTAATAAACCCTTAAGAGTTGCACTAAATCACTGCATTAGGCTTGGGGTGGGACACAGGTGTTTTCACTTAACCTTCAGAACAGTGAATAACTCGTGTATCAGCTGGGAGATGACATAATGTAGCTATGTAACTAAAATGTAACTTTATGTGCCTCAGTTTACCTTGCCAGTCATCCTTTCTGACTTGCAGAAAAGAACAGCCCTAATGTTGTTGGCAAAGATGCATTAAATAGGCAGTTTGTGTTTTGTTATTAATATTAAAGCAGAAATAAACCAAAAGATTCTATTTATGGTGATTGTTTTCCCTTTTACTGTCAGGATATGTGTTTTTCTTTAATTAAGAATTAAATTTAAATTTTCTTTAATTTAAGAATGTTTTTTGTACTAGATCTATTTTTACAGAAGCAGCTACGTAATCTTTGTGTGCGTGAGTGCAGAAAGAGGAGTGTGTGTTAGAAGATAAGTGTGGAGGACATCACTAGACCAGATGTTGTAGGGAGGAGCAAAGGATTGATGTAAAGGTGCCAGGAGATTGCTGTGTACCCCTGTTGGGATGCAGATTGACGACTCTAAAATATAAGGAAAGCAACTTTCAATTGGGACAAGATAGCTGTGATATGAGAACAACAACCTAAGAAAACAAGCACTCATCAAATGGCGACTGATTACAGCATGACGGGGCAAAACTTACTGATACCAATGAAGGAAAACTGCTATAAAAAGGAGCTGCTTTGCCACAGTTTGGAGGTATGTCTTGCCAAGGTTCTGGATCATCAGTCTGGACTGATAGAGCCCTATCAGAGCCCTCCCTATCTGTGGTTGATCTGGCTGGCCACCAGAAGGCTTGGACCCTGGACTGGTAACTATATAACATCAATTGGTGGCACTGTATGTGTGTGTCTATGTAAGCATTTGCTAGCTGCTTTACTCTTGCATTCTTAAGAAATGAGGCGTATTGCCTTTTCCCCTAAAAATATCCTGTGTGCTCCTTATAGGCATAACAGTAAGCCCTGGATCCATTAGTATTTTGCAGGGAAATCCCATGTATGAGAAGAGGTTCAGGAACTCTGAGGCTATTGCTGTAGTTTTTTGATGAAAGAAGGGGAGCAGCCTCTGAGTATCTTGTTGCTTAAGTAATTATTGACTACGTACTGGTGCCCAGGGGCAGTCCTTTCCAGTGGTCCAACTGTGCCCATTCTCAGCCCTTGGAGGGGGGAGGGTCTCTGTAGGGTTGCCAATTTCCTAATTGCTGAAAACTGAACCCTGTTGCCCTGTCTCTTCCCCCAAGGCTCCGCACTCTGCTCACTCCTCTCCTCCCTCCTTCTGTCACTCACTCTCCACCCACTACCTCCCCTTGTTCACTCCCCCCTCTCTTGGGACTCACCTGCTGTCTGCAGGCAGGACCCACCTCCTGGAGTCCAGTCCAGAACCTGGCCAGTGCTCTCTGGCAGGCATCAGCAGCTGAGCAGAGCAGCTCGTCCATGTGGCTCCAGTCATGGCTCTTGCTTCCTCCACCCGATGGAGGAGGCCAATCGCTGCAGCTGTCAGCACAGCTGACCAAACACTGCCAGGTTCCCTTGCTGACCCGATGTTCTGACTGAAAACCAGACACCTGGCAACCCTATGTCTCAGTCAAGGACAGAGGGATCAAAGAGGCCTTGGGAGTCCCTTTACTGCTGGACAGGCGCACTGGCCAAGGAAATATTTTCACCCTTCAAGCTTCCAATGAACCAGGGGACTAGACTGTTATTTTGGAGAATGTTTGGTGGGTGTTACCATTTTGAGACTGGCCTCCCTGGTCTCTCTCAGGGCCTGGCTGCACAGTTTTGACTCCTTAGTGCCCTGTGGCAGCTAGAAAGCTCTCCGATCTCTGTACTGCCTCTGACAAGGCCCCAGCACCCACTCCCTGCCTTTAGCTAGCAATACCCTTATAAGTTGTTCAAAAGCAGCTGACTTAGCAACCTGGAACCTGGACTGTTCTTGAGGCTGGAACATTTCCAGTGGAGTTCCTTCAAAGACTAGACTACGAGGCAGGGTCTGGTCTCCTTGGGAGAGGTTTTGAATCTAAATCTCTGACTGTGGGTTACCTCAGAAGTGTCCAAATAGTCCAAAACGGTCGACTTGACTTATTGTCCTTACCCTGCTCTGAGCCCAGGTGATGGTAGGCCACCTGGGCTAGACCCACAGAGCAGGGAGCCAAAATCAAAGCCCTCTCAGGATACACAGTGGAAGGGACTTAAATAGGTGACAGGATCATTGTCCAGCCCCATCTTGCTGAGTCTTCTGGGCACTGGAGGGGGACTGAGCTGGGTGGAAGTGTGCCCCACAGGGACTCCTGGAGAGCGCAGGGTTCACACCATCTGTTGTGTCATGTCCTTGTGGAACTGCTGCTGCTGCTGGGCCATCAGTTCCCTCAGCAGCTGTTGCCTTATTTGCAGAAGTTGTTGGATGAACCACTGCTGCAGCCGTTGCTCCTGGAACTGCTGTTGTGAGCTGCTTGCAGCTAACCACGTCCACCACTGCTGGGCTCCATCTTGTTCAGACCTGCTGCGTTCTATTCCCCCTCCCCCGCCCCGGGGTTTGTTTGTTTTCTTTTTATGGGGTGTAAATTGCCAGCATTCTCCACTACTTGTGATAGGTCCTGGCCCTTGAATTCCTGTCCAGACCATGGTGGTTCCTTTCTGACACTGAGTCCAGCTCTACACTGTCACTTACTTTGGTGTAACTTGTGTCATTCAGGATTGTGAATAAGCCACCCACTGAGCGACATAAGTTACACCAACCTGGTGCCGCCTCTCCCAAAGGTAGATTCATTATGCCAATAAAAAAGTGTTCTCCCGTTGGCATAGAACATCTTCCCCAGATGTGCTGCCATCATGCAGCTGCATTCATGTTCTCCTAACAGAGTGCTTCTAGTGTAGACAAGCCCTGCATCCTTCCCTTGCCTGGGGGGTAAACAAGAGTCTTTCCAAGAGCTGAGCCTGCCTTTCCCCTCACTGAAACAAGGTACAGAAAGGAAGGGTGGGGTTTAATGTGTTTAGTCTCTTGGTCCATGTCTCTCTCACCCTTCAGGGTCTTGGCTTGTCTGTAGGCTTTTTATTGTCCTAATCAGAGTTGGAGGCCTTCAGGGTTTTGGTAACAGCCAATTTTCCCTGTAAGCTGTGCACTTGTGCAGCCACTCTGGACAGATTTAAATGCTGCTCTACTGATTAGCAAGTGTCCACAGATAGTTTTTTGTTTCTATGGGTGGTGCACATTCACATATGCATTGGTGCATGTAAAATTTATTCCACACATGAATGGAAAGAATCCACACTTGCGTCAAAAAGATTAGAGGGAACATTGGTAATAGCTGGTCCATACCTCGTCCAACATGGGCAGTCAGTAATGTAGGTAAGGGAAGGCACAGCCTTCCCAAAATTGCCTATGTGCCCCAGCCACCTGGAAAGGCTGGGGCCACGGCATGACAGCCCAGCTTCCCCATCCACCAGGAAGGGCTGGGGCAGCGATGAGGCAGCCCTGGCCTCTGAGACCGAGACCGGGGCCACAGCACGGCAGCCCAGAAAGGACTGGGCTGGGGGTAGGCGGGGCTTTTGGTTCCAGGGGTGGGCCTCAGGCAGAAGGAGAAGGCCTGGAGCTTGCCTTCCTCAGCTAGGCCTTCACCTGCTGCCCATGTAGTCCACATGGTCTTAGCGGCATCTGACTCAGTGCCCATCTCCTTTGCTGATCTTTTACAGTGCCTGGCTGTCTCTGAGGCACAGCAGTCTCTCCTATAACTCGTCCTGCTGCTGACAGGCCTTCCTTTCTGAGAAAGTTCCTTCCTCCAGGCTGAGCAAGCCTGTGAGGTGTGTCTAGATAATGCTTACCTAGCTCATTAGCTTCCTCCTTAATTGAGGGATTTGGAGAGAGAAACAGGCACAGATTTCGTTTAATGCTGGTGAAAGGTGGGGACCGGGAAACTGCCTTCTCGGAGCAGGTACAGGTACTTCTTCAGCTCTGTCTGTTCACTTTCTTCCTGAGGCTGCAGGACACGGGATTTCTCTCGCTGAGGGAGGTTAAGGCCAGTGGGGCCTGATTCCCAGCTTGCTGAGACTTAGCGGTGTGGCTGCAGCAGTGCAAAGGGTGAGTACGCTCCTGACAGAGGCGAGGTACGTTCTCAGGACAGCTGGCCGGTCACAGTGATGACACAATTTTTAGCATGGCAGCTTGATGAGAACTAGCATGAATGTGGCTACTGAGGCGAGGTGGGGTAATTCCCAGCTCACCGTGTGGGTTGCCCTCCTTGATCTCCAGCTGAGAAGGGTCAGGAACCTGGGTTGAATTCCTCCCCAGCCCCTCTTTTCAGTGAACTTTGTACTGTTGGAGTTTGCCAGGCTGCCTCACCACGTGTACCTGACGGGACCACCACCAGGGGCAAGAGGGGAAGTGTCTTCGTGGCCATCCAGCATTTCTGCAGAGACTGGGAGCTGACTGTGTGGGCAGCCGTTCTTGCCGTTTACCTGTTCAATGGACTAATGTGCCCTCTTACCACAGTATCTGAGCACCTCCCAGTCTGCAGTGTTCTTGTCCTCCCCTCACCCCTGGGAGGCAGGGAAGTGTGACTATCCCCATTCAACAGACAGGGACCGAGACACAGCATCACACAGAAAATCTGTGGTGGAGCCATGCATCAAATCCAGGTCTCCTGAGTCTCAGGCAAGTGCCCTGCCCACTGGCCCATTTTTATTTTGTGTAGGAAAAGGGCTGACGCAGCACAGTCGGGCCCCTGAGGAGCCACTGGAGTGGGTCTGTTTTCATTCACTAAGAAGGGGATGCGAACTGGTAACCTGGATGTGAAGCTCTAACTGGTTCTCCTTCTTCTCCCCAACCATGGAAAGAGAGCTAGAGATTTGGATTTAAAATCTCACTATTCTGGAAATACCATTTTGTTTTGTAAGCTTTGTTTGCTGCAGATTTTAACCATTCTGAACTGTGCTGCTGTAAAGCGCACACGGTGCTGTCACATTCAGTGCCCATGAAACAAAACACACTGTGCACCTCACCCCCTATCAGTGTGCTTCCCCCCACCTTCCCAGAGTTGAAGGAACTGGGAACTGGGGTTGCTTTGTGGATGTGGCTGGGTAGAGCCTAGACAGATGGGTAGATAGGTCCAGTCCGGTTATGACGGCTCTCATTTTTATGGCCATAAACAGAGGCAATGTTAACAAGCTAGACAATATATTTTTAAATTTGTTGTGCCTTTTGAATAGAGAGTTGGTTACTTTGTCCCATGGCTGCAGGGGTTGTGTTGCATAAACAGTGATCTCATTCTCCATGGGGGGGGCAGATCTTCCCGCCAAACCCAGATGTGCTGTGGCAGACACTTCTGTTTATCCAGCAGCTACTGGGGGTAGGGGGAAATGAGGACGAGGTCACCCATCAAAACAAAAATCTGTTAGCTGGACACCTTCCCCCTGCTTCCAGGGTTTGAGTTCTGAAAACAGCTGGGTAGCTAACCA
The DNA here is from genome assembly GCA_032595735.1 of Pelochelys cantorii. NCBI lineage: Eukaryota > Metazoa > Chordata > Testudines > Trionychidae > Pelochelys > Pelochelys cantorii. The sequence goes on from CM064326.1 coordinate 245,739,749, forward strand.
CAGGCCAAGCTAAGAGGAGGAAAGAGGAGCTAAAATCAAGCTTGCTCCACTTTTGATCCTGTAGTAAGGGCCTCATCCCAAGAGGATGGTACCTCCTACCCCATTGGGGCACATGGCCATGTCACATTCAACCCCACCTTTCATCTGCGTGGCTCTCCTTGGCAGCCAATCTACTGCCCCTGCCCTGCCCTCTTCATTCCAGTCCTTCCCAATCATTCTGGAAGGGCATAACAAGTGGGGTTCCGCAGGGGTCTGTTTTGGGACTGGTTCTGTTCAGTATCTTCATCAACGATTCAGATATCGGCATAGAGAGTACAATTATTAACTTTGCAGGTGATACCAAACTGGGAGGGGTTGCAACTGCTTTAGAGGATAGGTTCAGAATTCAAAATGATCTGGACAAATTGGAGAAATGGTCTAGGTAAATAGGATAAAGTTCTATAAGGACAAAAGCAAAGTGCTCCATTTAGCAAGGAACGATCAGTTCCACACATGCAGAATGGGAAGTGACTGTCTAGGAAGCAGTACTGCAGAAATGGATCTAGGGGTTATAGTGGACCACAAGCTAAATATGAGTCAACAGTGTGACGCTGTTGCAAAGGAAGCAAACATGATTCTAGGATGCATTAACAGGAGCGTTGTGAGCAAGACTTGAGAAGTCATTCTTCCACTCTACTCTGCGCTGATTAGGTCTGAACTGGAATATTGTGTCCAGTTCTGGCACCGCATTTCAGGAAAGATGTGAAGAAATTGGAGAAGGTCCAGAGAAGAGCAACAAGAATGATTAAAGGTCTAGAGAACATGACCTATGAGGGAAGACTGAAAAAAAAAGGGTTGGTTTAGTTTGGAAAAGAGAAGACTGAGAGGATAAAAGGAGGAGGGAGACAAATTATTCTCCTTAACTTCTGACAGTGCTGCCCCTTTTTTTTTGGGGGGGGGTAGGAAAAAAGGGTGCCGGTACTCTGGGGGGGGGAGTTGTTGAGCCAAAAAAAAAAAAAAAAAAAGCCGCGCCGGGGGCCAGAATGCCTTTATGGCCTCTTTAAGAGCCGCATGTCCCAAGTGGGCTTCCATCAGGAGCCCAGCCACCCCAGGAAAAGAGGTGCTGGTATGCCTGAGGGGAATGCAATTCATGTAAGTTATGCAGGGAAAATAGATACTGGTACGCCGTCCTGGGCCGTACCATCACAAAAAAAGCACTGACCCCGGTGACAGGACAAGAAGCAATGGGCTTAAATTGCAGCAAGGGAGGTTTAGGTGGGGGAAGAAGGCAGGCACCTCACTTGAACTCAGTGTTGCAAGGAGCCAAGACACCAGATCTTAAAAACAAAAATCTGCTAGCTGGACACCTCCCTGCTTCCAGGGTTTGATTTTTGAAAACAGCTGGGCAGCTAACCACAGGGTGGGTAAGTCCTAACTATCAGTGTGATTAAACACTGTAATAAAATGCCCAGAGAGGCTGTGAAATCTCCATCACTGGAGATACCTAACAGCACATTAGACATATGTCAGGGTTGAGCTTAGCTGGTGTTTGGTCCTGCCATGAGGGCATGGGCCTGGACTTGATGACCTCTCAAGGTCCCTTCCAGTCCTCATATTCTAGGATTCTATGATTAGCCATCTTTCCCTGCCTCGGAGGATGTGCGACCTACTATAGAGCAGTGAGAAATAAAACATCTGGGTAAAAAAACCACGCCCTGGCTAATGTGCTGCTCTCGCCAAAGTGCACCTGGCTTTAGCCAACTGTTTGTTAGTCTCCTCACATTTTTAAGGCCAAGAATTTCAAAAGTGACTAGTGATTTTGTTAAGCTTAAATTTATAGGTGTTCAGCTCAAAGCTTCTGAAAGGGACCTGACTTTCTGACAGATTTTGATGTGCTATTGGCAAGCTGGCTTCATTCCTACAAGAAGCTCCACAAATCTGACTTTCTCTTCCCCTACCACAGGTGAGCTCTGTTGACTGTGGGACTGAAAAGGACCCCTATGGTAGCACCTCTTCTTGAGGAATCCTTGACTTCTCAACGCCCACTCCTGCTCTGAAATTGTAGAGACCATGGGCAAAGCCAAGAAAGAAGAGGAGGCTGTTTTTCTGAGGCAAAAGATCACTTTGCTGAGGGCTTTTTCACTCCTTGTTGGCAGCATGGTGGGCAGTGGCATCTTCATCTCTCCAAAAGGGGTGTTGAAAAACTCCGGCAACCTGGGTGTCTCCTTAATTGTCTGGTTTGCCTGTGGGATTCTCTCTCTGTTTGGTGGGTGCTGAGTTGCTTTACTCTTCTTGTTAAATGCTTGGTAGATGGATAAACTTGTGAATAATATTCATCTATAACAAAGGCCTAACTTTGCTTCTCCAGGAAAAGTAAGTTAGGAACACAATGGACCAAACTCCTGTCTCCTAAATGCCATAGAACTGAAGCAAAAACAAGTTCCTGTGTCCAGAGGGTTCCAAGGATCTCTTGTTTTAACTGGTTTGCCTGAAGGACTTGGGGAAAACCCAACACTTAACGCTGCTGTGTAGACATAGCCTATTTCTGAATAACTGACTTTATTCTGAAATAACCAAGAGTGCATCTACACAGCAAGCCATTATTTTGAAGGACTACTTATTCTGACTCCTGTAACCCTCATTTCACTAGGAGTAAGGGAAGTTGAAGGAAGAGTGTTCTTCCTTTGACTTCCTGCTGTGTAGATGGCGCCAAAAGTTGAGTTAAGCTATTTTGACTTCAGCTATGCAATTGACATAGCAGAAGTTGCGTAGCTTAATTCGACTTTTGCCCGGCTGTGTAGATATGCCCTTAATACCCAGCATTGTAATATGATACAATGGGAAATAGCTTTAAGTGTTACATTCCACATGCAATGGCCAATTACATCAGCAATGTAATTGCTATCAGCAATTCTTTAGACAAATGCACACCTACACAAATATCCAACTTTTTTACACCCAGCGTACACACTCACACACTGTAATTATTCCTTATGTGAGAGTCATCACACTTACTCCTCCATAACTTTCTGTCCCACTGCTCTGTCTGCCATGGCTCCCACTGCTTTGCCTTCTTTCTTCAGTTATTTTAGCTCTTATCTTTCAGCTGTTGTTTCTTCTCCCAGAGTTCACTTGCTCCAAATTCTTCCACTCACACCCTCCTGCTCACACCTTGATGGACTCAAGCCTACCAGCTCTTTGCTTTATACACAGGTTTCGGCCTGTTGTGATTGGTTTATCCCTCAGTCCTTTTTATTAGCATACCTATCTGGCAATTATCTTTAAGCCTTCCTTGATTGGCTCATTCTTATGAACTAATCACGTCAGCTAAACTTATCTGTCAATCAAAATGGGTCTTGACTGAAGTTTTGTGTCATGCTCAACTGACCCTTCCCTTCAGGTTTTAGAGTGACTGTAATCTCATACTATTGTCCGGATTGCTCCAAGACCACCATTTTAGTTTCTCTCTAACTGTGATACCCTGAAACCAACATCTTGGGATCCCCAGGTATAACTGCTTAAAATTATCTTCTTAATTGTTAAACCCTTTATAGATATAAACATTCATACATTTATGTGCTCCTAATTATAATTCACTGTCATCCAATTTTACTAATTTAAACAAGAGATGGGCAAACTATGCTTGTGAGTGGGCCACTTGAGTGGCCCTTCTTCATCTCAGTGCGCCACAAGTCTGTTGTAACCAAGATGGACTCCCGGGATAGTGTAGTTTTGATAATTGCACTTGTGTCCTAGAATTTGCAGGGTGAACCATAGCAGCACTTTGGATACAGAGGGAATGCAAGGCTCTCACAGTCAATATTGTGTGCAATTAGTATGCACCTCACTTCAAGTGCCTTGCTTTACATGTGTGTCACTTTAGTAGTACTGATGGGGAAAAAATGACAACAGAAACCAGTGGAATCTGGCAATCCTGCACATGAGCAGTGGTAAACAAAATGTCTCACGAGCCATGCATGCATGTGGCCCACCATTGTAATAAAGATTAGAGGTATTTAGCTTAGGAAAGAGAAAACAAAGGGAAGTGTAACAGGGTGCTGCCAGGCCGCCTTGTTTCCTGCCCCTGTTGGGCTGATACAGCCTCTCCCCGAGTTACGAACGAGTTACGGACCAAACACTTGGCCGTAACTCGTTCTGTTCGTAACTCGGACCCCATTGAGTTACATAGCGACCGCGCTGTTCATAAGCGCGGGTCACATTCGTAACTCGGGGGCTGCAGTTACGACCGCTCCATGGGAGCTTTGGTCGTAAATGCGAATGGTCGTAACTCGACTGTTCACAACTCGGGGACCAGCTGTAGTCACTCTGAGACCCTGGGTTTAGTAACCACCAGTGCAGTTTATTTACAGGTTGTGCTTCCACCAACTTTTCACCAAATAAGTAGTATTTTACCTTCTAGAAGAGGGGAGAACTATCTTCCTGCTTCCACTCCCTGCCTTTTCTATTTCTTCCTGTTCCTTCCCCCAGCTTCCTTCTCTTGAGACTTTTATACAGCCCTAGCCTAGTTAGGCAGCAGCTGTTTCTGCTGCTTCCAATTCACCTCTCAGTTGGAGCTGGAGTGTCAGAGGGCTGGCTCAGCAGTTTCTGCCCAGTCATGGGGAGATATGATAAAAGTTTATAAAATCATGAATGGTGTGGGGAAAAAATGAATTCAGAAGTATTATTTTCCCTCTCACACAATACAAACGCTAGCAGTCACCTCTTTGTTAATAGCAAATGTAATGGAAACAAAAGGAAGTACTTTTTCATACAGTGCACAACTAACCTGTGGAACTCATTGTCATGGGATGTTGTGATGGCCAAAAGTATAACTGGGGTTCAAAAGATGAGATACGTTCAGGGCTGAAAGATCCATCATTGATTATTAGTCAAGAGTTAAGGGGTGCCAGCCAACCTATGCTTGGGGCAATTCTATACTAGAAGCTGGGACTAGAAGACAGGAATGGGTCACTCCAAAATTGCCTGTTATGTACTCTATCCTTGAATCTCTGATACCAGCAATTGTCAGAGACAGATTACTGGGTAAGATGGACCACGGTCTGACCTAGTATAGTAGCTCTTATGTTGAATGTTTTTAACTCATTTGAACTGATTCCTTTAATTCTTAATACATTCTATATGCAGTGGTAATTCAGTGACAGTTTACTAAATGCATTTTTACTTGATCTTTTCCAGGTGCTTTGTGCTATGCAGAGCTTGGAACAAGACTCACAAAGTCTGGAGGACATTACATCTATGTTATGGAGACATTGGGGCCTTTGCCAAGTTTCTTGTATCTGTGGGTTGAGTACTTTGCTATTTGGTAAGATTTCTTTTCTGCTACCTGAAGTGAGGTGTTAATGAGACCTGGGAAAGCCATGGAAATGGATAAGTGGTGTATATGATCTAAAAAAATTCATAAAATGAGAAACCCTAGGTGCTACTTTGAAAGTCTTTTATAAAGGAAAGAAGGTGGACGGGGTAAATAGCCACATGTGCACATTGCATCAGCATGTGCAAATCACTCTCTTCGCCAGGACATTTGGTCCCCTCATTATAGCACCGTCAAGTAATGTTATAATTGCCATTTAAAATAAAACTAGCTTCTATTTTAAGCAACTTTAAACTCTTTCTTGATTATCTTATGCTGAAAATTCTCTGGATTAGTCCAGTTCTCAAAATAAATAACAGTTTTGGAAAATATACAACAAATACCTTTCTCCCATATTTTATGAACATGAAAAATCCCACATGGAAAGTGAGATAAACATGACATGTGAGAGATCAAACTCTGAATTTTAATACTGACTCTAACAATATAAATAATCTCAAATTTTATGCTTGTTTTCATGTTTAAGATGAGTGTTTTACATGGGATTAGATGCAAGATAGGTGGTGACATTTTGGTTTACTATATATTTGTTGTAGGATCACTTAACAATCTTTTACTGTAAGGCAGCATGCTTGGTTAAGGTTACTCTGAAAATCAGAATAATAGGACTGAATGAGACCTCGAGAGATCATATTTTTTTTTTAGTTCCCTGCACTCAGGGCAGGTCCAACTATTATCTCAACCATCCTTTGCAAGTATTTGTCTAATCTGCTCTTAAAAATCTCGAAAGATGGAGACTCCATAGCCTCCCTAGACAATTTCATTATTTAACCACCCTGACGGTTATGAAATTTTTTCCTAATGTCCAAACTAAATTATCCTTGCTGACATTTAAGCCCAATGCTTCTTGTCCTTTCCTCTGGGTATGTCTACACTAGCTCGTTAGTTTGAGCTAGGTAGGCAAATGAGGGCAACCAGAGTTGCAAATGAAGCCCGGGATTTAAATATCCCGGGCTTCATTTGCATGTTCCCGGGCGCTGCCATTTTTAAATCCCCCTTAGTCCGAACTCCGTGCCCGCGGCTACACGCAGCACAGAGTAGGTAGTTCGAATTAGAGATCCTCGTGGAACGAGGAGGAGTAACGGTAGTTCGAATTAGACATACCTTCTGAGGTTAAAAGAACCATTTCCCCCCTCCTCCTTGTAAAAACCTTTTATGTACTTAAAAACTATTATGTACCTTCTCAATCTCCTCCAGATTAAACAAACTAATTTTTTTTGTCTTCCGCTATAAGTCATGTTGTTTAGACCTTAATCATATTTGTTGCTCTTCTCTGGACTTTCTCTCACGTGTCCACATCTTTCCTGAAATGTGACACCCAGAACTGGAAACAATAGTCCATATGAGACCTAATCTGCATGGACTAGAGTGGTCTTGCTTACAACACTCCTACTAACATGTACCAGAATGATGGATTCCTGCCCCTCCCCAATGGTATTACATTGTGAACTCATTTTTAGCTTGTGATCCACTATGAGCCACAGATCCCTTTTCACAAAACTCCTTCCTAGGAGGGCATTTCCCTTTTTGTATGTGTGCAGCTGATTGTTCCTTTGTAAGTGGAGCACTTGGTATTTGTCCTTATTCAGTGTCATCCTATTTACTTCATTTCGGCAGTTTATCTAGATCAGTGTTCCTGAAAGTGTACCACAGAAACGCTTTCAGAAACACTTTAACTGGCCGTCCCAGTTTGTTTATGTACCGGCGCCGCTGCCATGGAGACTTGTGGCTCCCATTGGCTCCATTTCGTGGGCTGGGCCGCCGCTTCCCGCAGCTGTCCTTGGCTGCAAAGGATGAAACGGAGCCAATGGGAGCCGCGAGGACTCTGTGGCAGCGGCGCCGGTACATAAACAAACCGGGGCGGCCAGTTAAAGTGTTTCTGAAAGCGTTTCCACAGTACACTTTCAGAAACACTGATCTAGATCATTTTGAATTTTAATCTTATCCTCCAAAGCACTTGCAACCCCTCCCTGCTTGGTATAGAGATATTCACGAGAACCAAACCCAAAACTGAACTCTGGGGGACCCCACTCACTATGCCCTCCCAGCTTGATTTAATTCTTTTTTTTCCTCTTTTTGTCCAATTTAAATGTTCAAATATTAACAGTCTTTTAAGGTAGCCTCTTGTTTATGAAGTAGCTTAACAGCAGCAAGTCAGTTTCTAACTCCATGAATCCATCCCTCCTGCTAGGCCAGCCAACGTTGCAGTGATTTCTCTGGCATTTGGGCGCTACATATTGGAACCATTCTTTGCCCCCTGTGCAGCCCCACTTCCTGCTGTGAAGCTTGTATCTCTCTTGGGGTACTGTAAGTATAAAGCAGATATAGGCCTAAACCACAACCTTTGAATTCAGATTTCTAATTCCTTCCCCCCAAATTCAGAGATGTTTACAGCCAGGGTTTGAACTTGTCCCATTACAGATAAAACTGTGAAACCGGGATTCCATATTAAATTCTGAGTCACCCAAAGTTCTGGGGTTCTGGTTTGGGACTGTCTCTAGAATGAAGGAACAAAGATGAGGTGCCAAAGCTGATGGGAATGGGTCTGTGGATTACAAAGCTGAGTGGAGAGAAGAAATCACCACTGGCTAAGCACTGCTATCAGACTGGCTGGGACATGAAACCAGAGTTGTAGCCAGCACATTTCAATGTCTGATTTTACTTACGGTCTAGTGTTGGCTAGAAGCTGTGTCAGGCTGGTGACGTTTTGGAAGAAAGGAACGGGAGCTGTCTGGGCTTGGCACACTGATGTTGAGTGCAGAGATTCTGTCTATGGTGCAATCTCCATCAGCACATATCCACGTACGATTCAGGCTTGTTGATGCCAATTAGTGCAGCTGACAGGTAAAAGCATCTGTGCCTTTCCAGTCCTGGCGGCTGCAAATGCGAAGACCGCTGTGAGGCAGAAAACCTGAGATGTCATTGTACTCATGGATTATTGCATCAGCCAGGCACGGATTGCACAACAGGAAATGTGAGAAAAGTGAACCAGACAGGGCTCCTCTCTCAAGGTTGTAACCTTGTTTTCCCCTTGAAATGCCATTTTCTGGGTCGTGCTTTTATGGACTTAAAATACCCGTCCCTCTGAACGTTCTGCTCACTAAGAATTCTCTCCAGCACCAAGGGCAGGGAGTGTTGCTGTCTCTGGCACAAGGCGGAGACAATGGGAAAAGCACAAGAGTAAAATTCTGATTGTGTTCTGAGCTCCAGCCATGTACGGTTTTCTTTGCCTTCTTCTCCAGACACAGTCCTCATCCTGAACTGTTGGAGCGTCAGCTGGACGGCCAGGCTTCAGATTGTCCTGACCATCTTCAAACTCCTGGCTCTCGCGCTCATCATCGTTCCCGGGATGATGCTTCTGGCCCAAGGTGGGTCTGTGGGAGGGCATGTGTTAAGGGCTTGCCCACATAGGAAGGTTTTACCATTATACTGGTATCATTCTACCAACTAGGGATGTTAAATATTGGTTAATTGAATAGTCAATTAACCTCATGAACTTTTATCGGTTACTGGACTCTGGCCCCATTCCCAAGGAGCCCCCTGCTACTCCACCCTGCTGCCTCTATATCAGAAGCAGCAGCATGGTGTGCCAGGTGGGAGCTGGTCTGCGAAGGAAGCCAGTTTAAAAACCAGCTCTCCTTCTGGTAGAGGCAGCGCAGGATGGCAGCAGCCTTCTGTAGGGGGTGTTTGAGCTGCTCAAGCCGGCATGAACCAGAACTGAGCTGGGCTGCCTGCCCGCCCGGCCCAATATGCTTTAAATGCTGAGCCACAGTGAGGGTAGGTCCCAGACCTGGTGTGAGCCAGGACCAAACCAGACTGCAGGGCAGCCTGCTAAAAAATTTACTAGCAAGGTGGGGAGGGAAATGAGTGTAGTCTATAGAAATAACCAATAATCTTTCGCTTATTGATTAATCGGTTAATCGACTACACTGTTACGTCCCTACTACTGACATAGTTTAACAGTTTCAGTTACACTAGTACAACTCCCAGCATAGATGCTCATATTGTGAAAGTGTCTTCACTACCTGAGATCAAAGCTCCAGATATTGCTCTCCTGGGGTTCAATTTAGCAGGTCTAGTAATTGACCTCTGATATTGCCCTCATCAACCCTGGTACTCAATGGGGTCGTGAGGTGCAAGGTAAGTTGATGGGAAACTATCTCCCATTGACCTCCTGCAGTGGAGATGCTACAGAAATTCATGCTAAGGTATGTGGACTCCAGCTACGCTATTCTAGTTGCTGGAGTTGCTTATCTTAGGTCGACTTTCTCTGATAGTGTAGGCCTGGCCTTATAGACCTCAGAATTACAGGTTGTATCTAATGTGACCACACCGGGATTATAAATCATTCATTAGGGTGTCACAAACAATAAATCCTTTTATTTGCAACGCTTCTGCCAGGTAATGCCAGCAGCAGCCAGGGCCAGGTTCAATATCAAGGGATTCCTCATCCATCCAACACACAACTGGCTCGAGCTCCCACCCGGTAACCTGGGAAATTCACACACACCCCTGAGCGACTCTGAAAAGCCATGCTTCCCCACTCACAAGCACAGAGTCTGAGTGTAGAGAAGAAGCCTTTAATAAAAGGGGAGGGCAGTAGTGTGGCATTAATTTGGGAAAGCACCAGAAACAAAGTTCATAATGGAACGTTTTCTGCATATTTTTTCCCCACCACTAAAGGGGAAGTCTCTGTCTCCAGTGCTTCCCTGCTCTCTAACCCAGTGTTTCTCTCCTATTTTTAGGCCACACTGAAAATTTCCAGGATGCTTTCAATAGTCAGTCACTGGCTTTGGACAAGCTGCCCTTGGCTTTTTATGCTGGGATGTTTGCATATTCAGGCTGGTATGTGCAGTCAGGGTCCTTTAATGGGCGGTAGAATCTACTTCTAAATCTACAGGGCTTCTCATGAGCCATCATTTAAACTCCACCATAACCTGTCTTCGTTCCTTCTGCAGGTTTCAGACGAGCTTTGTGCGAGAAGAACTGGTCCGACCTGAACGGTAAGACGGGGAGAGGGGCCTTTAATACCAGCCACTGGAGGCAGCATGATTTCAAGATAAGCTGCCTTCCAAATGGAAAGAAAAATGAGAGTTAATTTTGCTATTGCCCAGAGTGGTAATACTGATAATGTGAGTCAAAACAAAACAAAGACCATCTCTGTTAATTAGCACTGTATCTCCCACTTCTGTAGAAATAACCCACTGGCTGTGATAGTGTCTGTGCTCACTGTAATGGTGGGGTACATGCTCACCAACGTGTCCTATTATACAGTTTTGACAGTAGAGGATGTGTTGGCATCTCAGGCGGTGGCTGTGGTGAGTTGTAAACCCCATTATTGGCTTTCTTCAGAAGGAACAATTTACACTAAGTGGGTGGGGTGGGGTGGGGTGCGGAGGCTTCTAGGATGTGGACAAAAATAATGGATTTTATAGCAGAAAGGCCTTCAGGTTTGTCACTTCTCATGAGTATTAGCAAATAATAACGTCTCTTGGCCTTGTCTGAGGAGATGGAAAAAAGCAATAGAGATCAAGAGGGTGGTGGAGATGAGGAACAGGTAATATGGATTTGGGAGTAAGAGGAGTTCTATTTTAAGCCATCCAGCTATTTCCATGAAGTCTGATGCCACTCAGGGATTACCAGAGTGTTTCTGAACTGAATTGTTTCTTTCCTCCAGAGTTTTGCACAAAAAGCTTTCCAGAGCCTCATCTCCGTGATTCCCATCCTGGTTGCTCTGTCCTGCATTGGAACCATAAATGTGGCAATCATTACATTTTCGAGGTCAGACTCTTAAATCTCGCACATTCACAGTGTAGACAGGAGGAGAGCATAGGGAACAGATCTGTTGACATGTAGCTATCACTCATCAGCTAGCTGAGACACAAGCAATCCTGCGACACAGCTCAGAAAATACAGACTTCTCCAAGCCCAGGGCCCTCCCACACTTCATCTCCATCGCACCCCAGAGCCTGCACCCTCAGATGGGATCTGCACCCACCCTGGGACCCACCCCAGTCCAGAGCTTCCTCTCTCACCCTGAACCCCCTTGCCCTGCCCTCCCCATCCTAGAACCTTCTCGTGTACTTGAAAACCCTCATTCTACCCTTAGGGTTGCCAGATGGTTTAAAAAAATACCGAACACACATGCTAAAAATTTGTCGAGCATTTAAAAACAAACAAACAAAAAACCAACGCCATGCTTAAGACCCAATGGGAACTTTATTAACAACAATCTCAAGGGTCTACATCATATTTTTTACATTAGATAGTGCAACTTTTATCAATTTTTTTTTCAAAAACTCATATTTTTGATGAGCAGAGAGGCAGACCCTAGGGAAACCCAATGGCAGGGTTGGGGGTGACCACGGGGAATTCAGGCAACAGGCGTGGGTAGGAAGGTGACACCCACATAGCCAGGTCTTTGGGTGGCCCAGTGGGAACAGGCAGAAATTCCACCCCAGTCAGTTTTGGCTGAGACAAGAGCCCATGGAGGGAGCCTAAATACACTGCCAGAAGGCACCTGCGGGCTTCTCTCCTGGACTACGGCTGCACCACATGCTTGAGGAGCGCTCAGGAGCATGGACAGGGCTCCTCCTCCTCCCCAAGGTGTCACTCCCACGTCAGACGCAACCGACCAGCAGAGGGCTCCCAGCACCAAAATGCGATTGTGGCCCCACCTCCTCAGCCACTCCCTCCGCCCCTGCCCCCACCACGCTTCCGTTGGGCACCCAGCTGGAAAAGCAGAAAATACCGGACATTGCACATGTCTGGTATTTTTCTGGTTTTTTTTACCAGACCAAAGACGCGATTTCCGGACTGTCCAGGTGAAAACCAGACACCTGGCTGGCAACCCTATCTACCCACCCCAGAGCCTGCACATTCAGATGGAGCCCTATCCCCCCCAATATACACCAATCCCATCCTGGCCCCACCCTAGAGCCCTCACTCTAGAGTCTAGTCAAAAGATGTAATTGTGTTGGGTCATGGGCATCAAAAATTCTCTTCAACGGCGTCATGAGGAAAAAAGTTTGAAAACACTGATCTAGATGTCCCAGCATCTGGCCAGAGGTTTAGGAATCCTCCAGCCCATTATTCCAGGGAGCACCACTCTCCCATCCCCCGCCTTGTAGCCAAATCTGCACCATGAAACGGGTTTGAATATATGTATTAAAAATGGGAACCCGTTTAGAATTTCGAGGAACCCCAGCCAGGAAAATTAGTCGAGCAAAAGGAAAAAAAAAAAGGAAAGCTGTCTCTTTAACGGGGGACAGGAGTTCAGAGTTCTCACAGAACCCTCCCTGGGGTTCACACTAAAGTGCTGCAGAGGTGTGGGGGGGAAAGCGGCGGGGGGGAAATGAGTGCTGCAGTAGCGCCTCTGTCTGTTCCTTTTTGCTGCTTCTCCAGGACAGGGCCAAGACATCCTAGCCTCCAGCATGAAAAATGAAGTTTGTCCATAAGGGACAGCTCCTGGGGACTTATGGGAATTTCCCAGAGAATAAAAGGAGTTTGACTTCTTTTTTTCAAAGTCACCCGCGAGTTACTGCATCAGGAAGCTGTGCAAAGAATTATGGGATAGTTAGCAGAGGATGGTGCAGCTACCAGGATGTTGTCGAGTACAAGTGCGGGCTTGGGGCAAAACTGCACCCTAATTTGCATGGTGTGTGTGGACAGCCAGGGTTGTGGGTATTTACGCTGGCTTTATGCTACCACTGACTCAGTTCTCTAGTGCAGGAGACTGGAACTCAGGTCCTTGTACTGCTCCATGTCTCCTCTCAGGACTCTGTTTGTGGCTTCAAGGGAGGGTCAGTGGCCTCCTCTCTTCTCCATGATCCACATCCGAAGGCACACGCCCCTTCCAGCCGTCATGTTAATGGTGAGGAGAGTTGATTAAATTGGAATTTCTGCTGTTCTGCACTTCTGGTTTGCTTTATTGTACATGCCACTATGCAGAGGCAGGTATGTGAGGCTTAAAGGGAATCAAATTACTCTCCAGTCTCTGAAGAGTAAAAGGGATAGAAAAAGCTTTCCGTTGATATTCATTCACACCTGCAAACCACTTTACACTGATTCCATATTGCAAAGTATTATCGGGTAGCTTAGTGACTGAGGTAAGATTTGAACTCCAGATCTCCTGACTCCCTGCCCTGAATGTAAAAGCCTCTTGACCATGTAGCCTAAAGTAAGAAGGTTGCTGCCACCTCCCACATCCATCTCTCAAAATTATCCCAGAAAATGTGCCTTCCTGATTTTGGGGGCTCCTTTGTGGCTGATGGAGTGCTTTAAATATCAGACACTGACATGTCAGGGGATGGGTTGATGTCACATGAAATAAGTTTTTGTGCAAAATTGGCAAAACATTTTGCATGGGCATTATAGGTGCCTTCTAGCACGAACAGTATCTTTTTTGATGCAAAGTGGTGCAAACTTGTTTTATTTGCAAACAAAGCATTTTGCCTGCCAGGCATTCCCACCCTGAATCCTCAACTGCAGTAAATATAGAGGTCTCAGCTGAGCATTAAAATCAGTCACTATCCCAGAGTGCCAGCTGTATCTCACTGCAGCAGCCTATAAATGGGAATTTCTGACCCATCAATGTTTTTAAATTGCTAAAGTCTGGCATGAGGATTTAATCAACATGTTTTACCTTTACAATCCCCAGTTCCCATTGGTTACTGCCATGGTGTGCTTTGGAGACATCTACCAGCTACTGAATTTCTTCAGCTTTTCCCGATGGCTCTTCATAGGACTAGCCACGCTTGGGCTCATCATCCATCGTTACCGTCACCCTGATCTGCCCAGTCTCTTCAAGGTAACACATGGCCAGCTTCAAAGCGAAGAGTGCACAAGCCCATTGTTATTGTAACAGGCTTCTGTCCCCATTGTTCGCTGAGAGCTAGAACATGCTGCACATGACCGCAGATCCATTTAGAGATAGGAACCCAGGAAAAGATATGGGGGAAACTTTTTGTCTGCCACTGAAACAACCAGCCAGCCTTTAATACAATGGTGTTCTACCCATTTGTGAACGGTCATGTTTAATTAAGAAGGTAGTGTGGTCCAGGGGGTAGGGGAACAGGAGATCTGGTGAAAATAGATAGCCCCAACCCCACTCTCTGATACACACATAAGAAGGGGGGTGTCCAAACACTCCCCATGGCGTTTGCTAGAACAAAACACAAGCCTCAGCCAAACCTCACTCCTGAGCTTAGTTTGTCTATGCGGTTTCTCCCCACAAGACTCCTCTATCTGAGCCCCTAGTTTCCTGTCTCCAGAGGTTCCTCCAACAGCTCTTCTGTTCCAGCCTGTGCTCCCTGTAAGCTGAGTGCTGGGGCAGCTGCACAGGAGAGATTCAGGTGCCACCCAGCTGACTGGTGGAGTGTCCACAGCCAGCAGAATGTGTTTCTAATGGTGGTGCACATCCACACACTGCACTACAAAATGATTCCACACTGGAACAAAAGTTAGTGAAATTGGTTCCAACCCCATCATGTTTGGACAAATTGCAATGGTCAGATATGATTAGAATGGTCTGTGCTCTTTTTTCCAAGGTTCCTCTCTTCATTCCTGTCTCCTTCACCATTATTTGCCTCTTTGCTGTGGGAATGTCTTTGTACTCAGACCCCGTGTATATCAGCATTGGCGGTGCCATGGTTTTAAGTGGCTTTCCAGTCTATTTCTTGGTAGTCAGCAAGCCAATACCAGACTGTTGCCAAACCATGCTCTGTGAGTATACATTTGTTTAAAGAAGATCACATCATAACATCCTGTCATATCAGATCCTGCTCAGGATTCATAACTCTCTACCTATTTGAGACTGTGTGTACTAAGTCTGGATTTAATAGGAAGAAACATATAACTTAAAATTAAAGGAGAACCCAAGCTGCAGTGATTTGCGCTAGATCTGAATGTCATCAGGATTTGGGGGTCTGGTTCTAGGGTTTTAATTTGGCCCCACCTCTAATGAAAATGTATTGTGATTCGGCGATTAGTTAAATCCTTGAGAACTCACACCATCTTTATAGGTTACACACCTGTGAAATTTGCTATTTAAGCTGAAAACAGCCCACAAAAAATGTGATTTCCCCACAGCATTTCTCAGACTGGGGACTTAGACCAAAAAGGGAGTCACAAGTCTGTTAAGAGGTCACAGTATTGCCCCCTTCATTTCTCTGCAATGCCTGGTAGGTGGCGCTGCCTTTAGAGCTGTGCACCCAGGCAAAAGCTGCTGCTCTCTGCTCTGCCTTCATGGCTGGTGAGCCAGAGACAGAGGCTTTTGGCCCACTGCCCAGCTGTGAAGGCAGAGCCACCAGCCAGCAGCAACGGAGAATTAAAGGTGGTCTGGAGCCCCCAGGCAGCAGGCACCACTCTCTACCAGCTGTGAAGGCAGAGAGGCCAGAGACCAGATTTCACAGTCCATCATGTGATGTTCATGGTCGCAAATTTGGCAGACCCCAATTTTGATGCTTTGCAGTCCTGTTTCTGTGGAAAGCCTGGGGAAAGAGAAGGGAGGAAGCCAGGGAGAGAAGGGAAATACACTTTTTCTCTAGTTGCCAGTATATACTTGTAAATAGACAAAAGACACATATTGGTAATGGAGCACCAAGATTGTATCCTGTCTTGAGAAAAGTTTCAGGAAGATACATTTTGAGAAGATTTTCCCATGTAGTGTCAGGCACAATGATTCAGGGGTAGCACGTGAAATACAATGTCTGTCTCTCAGATAAAGCACTGACCAAATCCATGTTTTACCCTGCACCCTGACTTTTTTAGACGAGTTGGTGCATTAGTAAGTTTCCCCTGGGTTCTGTACTGTTTACAAGCATTGAAAATGTCTAAGTAGATACACAAGGAAAGGCAGCAGAGATAGTGTTTTGCTAAAGAATGGGCTATATTAGAAATGGTTTCAGTTGCACTGAAATAAATTCTTTCTCCACATAAAATGCTTTGTCTAAACACAACAGTTTTAACATAGTTCAAACCCTGCCAAATTAAATATTCATCCTTCCTTTTTCTCTTGTGGCAGATTATCTTACATTCAAACTTCAGGTACTGCTGGAAGTAGTCAGACAGGAAATCAAGACTTACTGAAGACCACATCTTATTGGAGAAGACACAGAGTGGCTTGTCCAATGGAAGTCACTAGTCTACTTTCTGATTCTTTAGGCCCTGCTAAGAGATCAGGAGGCACTCTTAATTTTGCAGTCAGTGCAGTGCAACTAGAGATGTCCAGAACAAATAACCTGAATACAAGCACCTCTAAGCTTTGGTAATCAGGATCTGTATTGGAATTTTGCATCTGTTTCTTTCATTCTAAACCAAAACTTCACATTTGAACATTTGACTTTGGGCAGGGTTCAAAAATCAGGATTCAAATTTTGTAGGTTGGTCCATCTCTCCATGAGACACATGATTTTTGGTTTCCTAGACCCTGAGTGCTAGCAAGGACAAGGTAAGGAAGAGTGCCTGATCCAAATATCAATTAAATGGATGTCTAGAGAATAGAAATTCAACTTGCAGAGGGAAGTGCTCTTGAGATCTGAAATAGAGTGCTAAGGTTAAATTGAAGAGAGAGCGAGAGAGAGTGTAAATAAGAGAGCTACTTAAGAGAAGCAGAGGGCTAGGTGAACTTCCATTCTCCTTTCATTGGGCTTGGATAAAATGATCTTTGAGATTTAAAGTTCAGTAGTTCTTTGGAAAAGGACTCAAACATGCTTTGATATGTCTCAGTGATTTCCAGATCAAATTTATTTGGTTTGCAAGAGCAAAACCCGTTCTGTTTTGATGAAACAGCCCAGGCTGAAATCTGAAAGTCAACATTTTTTTCTACTTTTTTGGCATCATTACTAGTAAAGATTCTCCTGGCTAAATTCCAACCTCATATCTGTGCAGACCCATTGTTGAATTGCACAGGCATAATCAAGTAGAATAGCAGAACTTGGCCCTGTAAGAGTTTGTCGAGTAACATTGACAGGAATTGTTAACTAAACTAGAATAAACCTCTCTTTCTCATATAGTGCATCTAACAGAATCTTTTGTCACTAAAGCCAGCACCCATGACCCTCAATTCACATTGGGAGCAGCAGGTCAGAGTAAGGAGGTACAATTTTTATATAATCACTTTTCAGGGTATAACTGCATTTTAAAGGAATCTCAAATGTAAGTCATTGGTGAGTTCAGGTCAGGGATTTTGATAAACAAATGTTTAAATGCAGTGAGAATATGCATAGACATAAAGGTTTTGATCCAGCATAGCATGTAAACATGTATTTTAATTATAAGCACATGCTTAAATGCTTTGATGGTTCAGGACCTAAATGCTTATTTAAACAAAGCTTCATAATATTTTTTATTTAGAGTGTAATATTGATGTTCCAAAATTCTGCCCAGGTACCACATTAATCAGATATTTATAAGAACTTTTAAATGTGTGACTCACATTGTAATAGATGAGACTCACTCAGAGGGGTAGCCATGTTAGTCTGTAACTGGAAGAACTTAAACAACAAATAGTTTTGCAACACCTTGGAGACTAACAAAAAATGTAGATGGTATCATGAGCTTAGTAGGTTGTGCCCACAAAAGCTCAAGACACCATCTACATTTTTTGTTAGTCTCTAAGCTGCTGCAAGACTATTTGTATCAGGAATTGTCCATCTAGCCCTCTGAAGAGCAGAAGACCAGAATGCAAAGCATTTTAAGGATCTCATGTTAAGCCTCCAATATATTCAGATCAACACCAAAGTAACATTTACAGAATTGTAATGGAATCAGTTGAAACCCTATTAAATGTATTCTTTGCCCTTTTCCAAATAAAGTTTTCAGATGTGATTGAGAGTTGTTCTGTTTGTTGAGGTTTGTCCTCACACTGAAGAGGAACTAGAACAGTGGTCACAACCAGCAGATTGGGCTCTACTGGCAGATCTTGGAGCCTCTGACAGGTGATCCTTATTGGATTGGTGAAGAGGCTGTTAGGTACCTGCACTTCAGCTGCCCTTCCACCCACTGCCATGCTTCTCCTGCTGCCTGCCTTGGAGCTGTGCCCCAGGAGCCTCTTGATTGCTGTGCAGGGTGAAGGAGGCAGAGGAGGGGGCGCTGATGTCAGGGTGTCCCCCGTGCTCCATCCCTGTACTGCATCCCCACGGAGGGTCATGACAGGGTTCGGGCTGGAGGGAGCTTGCTGGCAGCTACTCCTATGTCTGAATGTGCTCAGCGTACTTCAAGGGGCAAGTGAATCTCTGTCACTCTCACACACTGTGTGTGTGTCTCACTCACATAAACACACTGTCTTTCTGGGTGTGTCTTCGCTATGTGTCGGATTGATGAGCAGCGATCAGTCCAGTGGGGGTGGGGGGGGGGGGGCATCAGCTTATTGCATCTAGCACAGATGTGATAAATCAACCACTAAATGCTCTCCCATTGACTCGGTACTCCACTGGAACGAGCAGAGTAGGTGGAGTCAACAGAACGCGTGAGCTGTCGACTTACCGTGATGAAGATACTGTGGTAAATAAATCTAAATACCTCAACTTCAGCTTTGTGGTTGCGTAGCTTAGATCAGTGTGGATGAGGCATCTCACTCGCCTCCTGACACAACACATACTTGTGTAGTTGCTGTTACTTCTTTCAAAGTGTGTTATTTCAGGTTTTTGACTGGTCCATGCATTTTATAGTGTTTATTTCTTTCTTTATTATGATTACAGGTAATTCTTTCTTATGCTTAAATTGAGTAGTGAGTTCTAAAATGCCTGACCTGTCACGGCAGGAGTAATTATCCCTGTAATTTTTAAAAAGTATATATTACAGGTATATATTACAGTGGTGCACGTAACAAGATGAATTCCCTCTACTTTTTTCCATCCATGGGCAGAACACTGGCCGGGAGTCACCTGGATTTGGGCTCAATCTCCTGGAGGCTCCAGCAGTCTGCTAGCAGCCCAGCAGTGCATCAGGGCTAAGGCACACCGCCCCCCCCCACCCTGGCCCTAAGCCCCAGGGCCAGTCCTAACCAATTGGCAGCCCCGGGCGACCGCCTGGCTTGGCCAGATGGTTTCAAAAAAGATACCTAACAAAAAATTGTCAAGCAAAAAAACCCCAAAAAACCAAACAAGCAAACCAAACTGCCAGGGAAAATTTGTCAAGAAGAAGAAGAAGAAAGGGTTGGGGAGTAACCAGGGAAACCTGGGGGGAGGATTCAGGAGGTCGGGCCGAAATGCAGTCCCGGCCCGCCCCTAAAACAGGCTCTGTTGGCGGCCCCTTAAAAATGGCAGCCCCTAAGACCAGCTCTGCTGAGCCCCTTCTGGAAGCAACTGGCACGTCCCCGGGGGAGGCAGGGCAGGGGATCCACATGCTGCCCTGGCCCACAGGCACCCTCCTCCTTCCCCCCCACAGCTCCCATTGCTCGGGAAGAGAGAACTATGGCCAATGGGAGTGTGGGGGTGATGTGTGCAGACAGGAGTCAGAGCGCAGAGCCACCTGCCTGTCCCTCCCACTCCCTCCTCAGGTGCCACTTCGGGACATGCTGGCCACTTTCAGGGTGGGGGTGAGCCTGCCTTAGCCCCACAGTGCCACCACCAAGGAGCCACCTGAGGTAAATGGTGCCCAGCCAGAGCCTGCATCCCAAACCACTGCCCCAGCCCTGAGCCTCTCCTCCACTCAAACTCCTTCCCACAGCCTGCACCCTGATCTCCCCCAACCCCTTCCCTTGCCTTGCCTGGTGAAAGTGAGTGAGGATGGGGGATGGAGTAAGCAGGGTGGCACCTCAGAGAAGGGATGGAGCAGGGACTTCAGAGACAGAGGCGGGGCAAAGGTATTGGGACTTGGGATGGATCCTGAATTGCACTTAAATTCAAAAAGTGATCTTGTGCTTAAAAAGGTTGGAAACCACTGAATTAGAGGGAATAATTGTAGGAATTAAAGGACATTCATTTCGAATAGCAGTGTGTCTGCTGATGAACTACTGACCACCTAGAATAAGGCTTTTCACCAAGTGACTCTTGATCTTGGTACATTTGCCTATCTGTGATATATAGATTATAAAATGAAACAATGGAGAAGGGAGGTCAAAGGAGCAGGTTGCATTGGAATTGCATTCATCGCTAGTGAACATCAATCATGTTATTTTATGATTACAAGATCATGAAACAAAAAGGCACCAGCATGTGTAGGCTGCAAAGTGGTATGCTGAATATTCATTCCTGTAAAAGTGCGCTTCCCTCTGGGAGACCTTGGATCACAAGCTTTTATCACTGGTAAGCAATGTGTGAACACTCCCAAAACAAAAGTTAATGAGGACTGGAATGGAAATGCTAGCATACCATTTTTATTCATTTTAAGATTGCTGTGGAAACTAATTAGCAACTAAATATAAACAGACAGATGGTTTCCTTGTAGGCAAAATCTCTGCTAATTTATTCTCCTCCAGTGGTTCCATCTGAAGTCTTCAGTGTTCTACTCATGTTGGTCCCAGGAAATGAGAAAGACAAGGGGGGCGAGGTAATAATATTTATTGGACCCACTTCTGCTGGTGGGAGAGACTTGCTTTTGAGTTTGCAGAGCGCTCTTCTTCAGGTAAGACAGATTGTCTCTCGAAGTCAGTCAAAAATAAAAGATCTTATCTCACTTTTTTTGTCTCTGTTCCATCTGCAGGTATGCTCATGAGCCAATGAGCTTTGTCTTTACTACTTGAAGTCTGACTTACCTTATATAGACGCCGTAGAACAAGTGCTGAGAACTTAAGAGTTGCATTTGGATTAATGGGTCTATTTATCTGTACTGCTCAGTGCTCCTACTGCATGTGCTGTGGTTTTGGAAAATAACCTTTGATGGAACATATAAGGTAAC
This sequence comes from Pelochelys cantorii, assembly GCA_032595735.1. Taxonomy (NCBI): domain Eukaryota; kingdom Metazoa; phylum Chordata; order Testudines; family Trionychidae; genus Pelochelys; species Pelochelys cantorii. Next base: position 245,760,960 of record CM064326.1, read on the forward strand.
TAAAAATACAGTATGTGTAATCTGTTTGTGATGCTTGGAATCTGTCAGAAAGGGAGAGTACTATTTCTTGCTCTTCCCAAAGATCATTTTTAAGGAGAAATAACAACTCCCTAGTTTAACTTTGTGCAGTTATTGGGAATGGTATTTCCACTCATGCTCCAATTTAAACTGTAGTACACTTGAAAGAAATACTTGTGATCCAGGTATGTACCCTGGTGGTAACTGGTAAAATTGCAAGGCACACTTCTATGAACAAGTCAGCAAAACTGAGCAACCAGTCTGATGGGGTGTGGAGGGGAGGAGTGTGAACAAATTCCTAATTAGGTAATGCTACTATATATTTTAGAAAAGATATCCATCTTTATGCTTTGCTCTTAAACCAATCTCTGATTAGTAAATGATATTGGGAGGTTTCTTCCACCTTCTGAAACATCTAGTGATGTTGGCCACTGTCAGGCAATACTGGACTGGTTGGCCCAGGAGTCTGATCCAGTGTGGCAATTCCTCTTTTCCAATTAATTCTAGGTGGAATTACGTAATTGCTTACATTCTATCATGTGACAATTTTACTGGTGAGAATATAGTGCCCTTTCTGGGCGGATAAGGTGTTTTTGCATTACAGGTTGCTAGTTTCTATTTTCCCATAGATTTCCGAGTCCTCAGAGTGGGAAGCAGTCAGAACATTTTCACTATTTAAACTGAATGTGTTAAAAATGGTGTGAGGGGGAGCTTCCATGGTCGGATGTATAATATGTAGCCTTCTGCATCTGTGTTGTCTGTTCTCATATAGCCTGTGTCAGTGGGACTGGTTATTGGCTGTCTCATGGCTGTGGAATGAGTTGCTCATGCTCCAGTTGCTAGTGAACAGATGTGTCCATCAGTGTCACTTGTGGGACTAGTTTTATGAAACTTCCAGTCTTAGTGGGGATTCAAAGCATCAAATATGAGATCACATCTGAATGATCTATCCTAGCAACTGTTTCTCCAGCTCAGGGTTGAGGAACTAGTGGGACATTGTGCAGAAATGCAGTTTCTCTGTTGTAGGTTTTCTGTGGTTAATTAGACTGTCAAGTTTCAATGCTATTAACACAACTTTTTACCATTATGAAAAAACAAGTTTAAAAAGTTAAATCCACAATATTTAAACACAGTGGGAAGGGATGTATTATGATGTCACTGGGTCTCTGGACTGCCCTGGTGAGAGATGGCAATTTTCAGTAGCTGACAAAAGGGGCCTTTTTATATTGTGGGTTTTATTTTAAAAATGTAATTTTCAGTAGTGTCCTTGACAAATATACATGTGTATTGAGTCTGTAGAATACATATTTATTATGCCTCCTGTAGTTGGTGTAGTTGCTCAAGGTGGCTGGAAAGATTAACTTTCTCGCTGAGGCTGAGAGCAGGCCCTTTGCAGCATTGCAGACTAGGGAGTGAGAAACCTGAGCTCTCGATAGCTGTTTCTATACTTTTTCCAAACCTCAAATTGTCCTCAGACAGCAATACCAAAACAGTCATCCTCACCCTCCACCCTAGTCTTTCCCTTTCTTTCAATTCCCATTTTCTTTAAAATAGAAGAAAAATATCGAGTTGCTAAATTCAGCCATTCTATTGCTGCTGTTACTTTCCAGATTCATAAAAGAAGGGCCATACGAGGTCAGACGAAAGATCCATCTAGCCCAATAACCTGTCTTTTCACAGTGGCCAATGCCAGGTGCCAATGCTTTTAAATAATCCTCTTTTCTTTGAAAATAAGCCTAATGCCTAAAGGTTAGGGCTATTCATCACCTCTTGCCAGGGCTGGTAACAGACTTTGCCTGGCTCTGGGTGAGAGGGTAGGGGATAGAGGCTGGCTCTGGGCCCCCAGAAGGTATGAGACCTCAGGAAGAGGGGGGCACTGAAGGGCAGCCAGTCCTTAGCCCAGACCATGCTGCACCTCCCCAGCCTGCCCTTGCACTGCCCAGACCACACTGCATGGGGCACCGGTGACAACTAGTCCCAGGTCCTTTTAAATTGCTGGGCCCTGGGGAAACTTCTCCTTTGCCCCCCTCACATTGATGGCCCTGCCTTCTGCACAATAATTTTATCATAACTACTACTTCCAATCCTCTTTTGCTTGGTTATGAAGTTTAGAGGTTTATTTACAGGACTGATACCCCACATTGTGGCTAGGTTGAACTATATTTTAAAATTTATGGATTTAGGAAACTTAAACATTAATATGTGGCATGATTGTTGTATTGGGAAAACAGTAAAGATATTAAAAGTCCAGCAACAAGATGAAATGAAGTCTCTGGACTGTAAAGGATTCTGTATGAGCACATGACTGAAAGCACATCATGCTATCTGTTGGAACATGTGGATGGAGGTTATAATATAATTTAAGGCTCTAAAAAGGTATTAGGACTGTTTACATGACAAGTTTGGGCTTCCTGAAGTTTTGTTTAGGTTGTGATTTGTCTGAATCGATTTTCCCATTTATGTCTTTTGGTATGACAGAAAACAATTAAATGATTTTAGTTAAAACCTCTTGTGGTGGTTTGACCAATGATAAGAAATGTTTTCCATATAAGCTCCACACTTGCATGTTGCTGTCACTTAGTCTACGCTGGGCAGCCTCAAGTTAAAAGTTACTCAGGCATACTTTAGAGAGGAAAAATCATGTCCCAAAATTCTTAAATGGATTTTCGTATTCCTTTTCTCCATCATTATTTTGTATGATGATATGCACTGAAGGTAGCTTTGTCCTTTGCTTCATTCATCAGATAATGCCACCATCGAGTTCGACTTGAGATTCACTCCTACTGCAGTGAATTATTGGCATTGGGAATACTGGCTTGTAACATCACTGAAGTAATGGGACAGAAGAAGTCTTGACGCTAAAAAGATTTATTTTTCTATGTGCCTGAACAGCCCAGTATTAGAGAGGACTTGTGAAGATGACCAAGGTACTGTTTTCATTAAAATCATGTCTTAGTCCACACATATGGTCTGATATCATTGAAGAAAGATCCTTTGAGTCGTTTTGCTTGGATTTCTTTACCAGCTGCCACCAAGAATGGAATTAATGGGGGTCTTTCTTGGGCCTTTTTGAGTGAAGTCCGGGCTCTGATGCAAGAGGCCTTCAGTAAGTCTGGATTTCCTGGGGGATGACTTCCATCAGGACCTGCAGCTTCACTGTCATGGAATCTACACACAGTCCAGTGAGGAGAGGAGAAGAGAAAACACTGTCTGAAACAGGAGTCATGGGGAGGGTGAGGAAGTTTATTCCATGAGTGAAAATGACTGGACCAGGGAAATCTCTGTCCAAAGAGTCCCCCAGCACTCCTTCTGCAACATCTCTTACATAGAATTAGTGAAAACTGCACTAAGGACCAATTTTTCCCAGCCCCCCATGCAACACTTGGTCTTAAACAGCCACCTTAAAGTATCCCTGTGTAGTTTCCAGTGCAGTTTTGTTTGAAATCTACATATCAGGGGGTGCCTAGTACAGGGGAGCCCTGATTTGTGACATGTAGGAATTGCTGTAATAGAATAATAATACAACTTGCAACCTGTTGCATAAGAAACGTCTTGTGTGTGCTTTTTCTGGAGAATTCTTCCTTATTTCCCAAACAGGCCTGAGATGGGCTAGGACAATAGATTCTCAGATGCACTGTGACAATTTGTAAGAACCAGAAGCGGCCAGAATATGGCTAGTGGATAAAGGAGGAGGAGGTTCTAACTGTAGTGCTGTCTAGCTGACTCCTATTGATGGTAATTGGAAGGGTAATAGTGTTTTTAATCCTAGAATTGGATGTTTGTGGTTAATTGCTGCTAGTGTATGCATAATTTTGCTTGAAAATATGCAAGATTCACTCTTGGCTTTAAAATGTCCCTTCACAGTTCCAACGTGGGTCATGGGTTACTTGCAGGTTTGAACTAGTGTAAATGGTGGGTTCTCCAACTTGGAGTCTTTGAATCAGGATTTAAATCAAGTAACTCAGGCAGAGGTTTTGGGTCTGTTACAGGAGTGAGTGGGTGAGGTTTTGTGGCAAGATGTCAGACTAGAGGATCATGATGGCCACTTCTGGCCTTCAGGTATGAGCCTATGAATCTCTTCCTTTCAAAGACCATAGGAACCATTATGATCACCGAGTCTGACTATCTGCATTAACTCAGGCCATAGAACCGTACCAGTGATTCCTGCATTAAATGTGTTTGAACAAGAGCATATTTTTTAGAAGGACCTTCAGTGTTAGATCTAATGTTATAGCCTGTACTTACTGAACATTGCACTGCAGCTGGCTGGTATTCTTGATTTCTGGACCACCAGGTAGTAGACAGGCAGACCAGTCAGAGTTATGGCAGAGCCAATGCCTGTGTTCACAGGGTCTGAATAAAGAGACATTCCCATGATGAAGAGAGATGATATTGTGAAAACCAATGGGATGAACAGAGGCACCTAGAAAAGAGAGGGAATCTAGGAGATGGAAGGTCTTTCTGATGGAAGGCCTGGCAGAGCTTGTCATCAGGTAACTAATAGATTGCTTGTCAAGCAACAGCAAACAAGAAATTTACATAAAGCTCTGAAACTGTGTAGGAGTGGCAAGGAGTCCTGTGGCACCGAAACTGTGTAGGAGTGGTTTCACTTTCTAAGCTATCATAGTCCTGCAAATATCTGAACTTCAGAGGACAGCGGCAATTGCTCTAGTTTGGCCATTCCAAGTGGCTTGGGGTTCTTTTTTTTTTTTTTTTGTACTGAGCTTGGGTTTTTGTTGCAACGAAGTGTAGCATAACTGGGCTAAATTTCTCATTTCTGCAATTTTATGGGCAAAGAAGCTGTGAAGAACATGAGACATGCAGTCTGTTTTCATTCAACTGGTTGAATTTTGCAGTGTTTCTGTACTTAGTGGTAAAGCATCTTCCGGTCTTTGTCTGCACTGCAGATGTCTCTGTAGTGGGTCAGTAGGAGCATTTGACTGCTCAGAAACAAAACCTAAACAAGCAAAATAGCTACATTTTTCCTGTCTTACTGCTGCCACTAGCCACATCAGTATTGAAGTCCTTCTGCAAACTGTGCTAATAGTCATTAGGCTGCAATTTTTGCTACTCTATCAGCAGAAACAAAGTAGTGACCATACCCATCCTACTATAATGACAATAGTTTGCCATTGAGATTCCTTGTCTCAATATGAAGCAAGTACAGAATCCTAGAGGACCATTTGATCTCATGCAGCCGCTTCTGCCAAACAAGTACGGAAGGACATCTCTGTCCTTCCATATCAAAACTATTTCTTTTTCAGAATCCTCCAATTGTGGTGCTTCATGTGGCTGCTGTTAGCCAGATCTCCTTTTACCTTGAAGGACCTTGGTACCTCAGGATGCCGATAACGATGTATTATGAGCCCAAGGGTCACCAGTCCTATGAAGAGCCAGCGTGAAAAGCTATAGAAGTTCAACAGGCCATAGAGATCACCTATCAACACCATCAAGTAGATCAGAGGTAGCTAGGTCACAGACAAAAATGCACTGTTAAATCCTGTAGTAAAACCAAGGAAGACCCTTTACCTTTCCACCTGTGTTACTTATATAGGTTTTACAACATGTATACCATGCTAATGCCTTATATTCTTGCCTTCTCCCCAATGATGGCGGTATGTTTTCTCAACACGTGCAACTATGGTATTAACCAAATCACAGGGCCTTCCATAAATGAAAAGAGCAGGAGATTTAGTTTGCTTAGGAAGCGCTTAAATATTGTGTTGATGGGGCACTGGAAGAATCCATGAGTTGGATACTTTTTTTTTTTTAAATCTTAGTTTAGGAGGAGATTTTAAAGGAACAAACAGGAGTTAGGTTTCCAATTTCCACTACCAAATTGCCCTTTAAAAGATTTCTTTCTCATGTGAAATGGATGAAATGCCAACCCTTTACTTTGATGTGAAGTCCACCATAGCTAGAATTTGGGCTCCTACAAGAAACACTTTATTCTTCTGAGATTACTTGGTGCCACATGGATTTCTGAAGGTTTTATTCTATTCTGGTAGCACCTGAAAGTACCACGGCCCATTGTGCTAGATGCTGTAGAAAGAAGCAGCTACACAACCCCTGCTCTGAAGAGCTTGCACTTGAACATGAAACAAGACATAATAACTTCCCCTGACTAGCAAAGGAGGAAAGGGAATGATGTTAGGGGCTCTGAAACCAGTTCACTTGCCATAGGTTAGTTATTGCACAGTTTGATTCCAAATACTGGGAGGGGGTTTCTTCCATAAAAATGTGGAATGTGAATTTAGCCCTGATAGGTTTGACTGTGCTGCCAGCTCATGTCTTTCTGTCTAGGCAACAAACAGCTACACCATGGCAAACAGCAGTGCTAGCTTCCCAAGTGCTGTCCCACCCGTGTCCCAAACCCTGCTCTGGAGAAGGTTGTTCGCTCAGCATACCAAGTGTGTCCTTGCTCAGTGAGGGCACTGAACAGTGCCAGTTGTGATGGCTGGGGGCTACATGGACAGAGTCCGCTTATGTATTCCAGTGTGTTGGGACAGACCAGGCAATGCCTGGTTAATGGCTGGACAGGTGGGAGTTGTGATCCCTGCCAGTGACGGGTTGAGAATGACCCTCCCAGCTAGTCTGACCCAGAACGTTGTTATGGCTGCTCTCTCCCCTTCCCTTCTCTCATTCACCTGTGTTGCCTTGTCTTTAGGCTACATCACCACAACACAGCACTGGGTACCTGTAGCTACATGTGTAGTGAAAAGTGGGACTAGTGGGGATCTGGCACCAGCAGCTGGGTTTGGGTCCCTTTGCACTCACCAGTGGCAGTTGAGGGAAGTAGAGCAACATGGCTTCACTCCTCTGGCTACCAGCTGCCAGGGAGTGTGGGGGTGGGGAGACCCCTGCTGCAGGTGCCAAGACATTCCCCACCCCTCTCCTTCCCCCCCATGAAGCCTCTGGGTTACCCACGGTATGTATACACTATGGGATAAGGTTGAATTAAGCTACGCAACTCTAGCTATGTTAATTGCATAGCTGAAGTTAAAGTACCTTATCTTGACTTTTGCTGCTGTCCACACTGCAGGATGTCACAGGGAGAACACTTTCCCTTCTACTTCCCTTATTTCTTGTGAGAGCAGGACTACTGGCATCAACTGGAGTGCCCCTTTCAGTTTGAATTAGCATGTCTTCACTAGTCCTGCTAATTCAAACTCTGGAAGATTGACTGTGGCAGTTTCAATCTTCTCTGTAGTGTAGACGTACCCTCAGAGGCTCTGGCTCCTTGCTCCTCCCACCCATAACATTGGTGGGCACTCATGTGGCCCTTTGTCCACCCCTCCTATCCCTCCCGCATTGCCAGTGTATGTACTCTACACACTGCCAATAAAACATGCAGGAGCTGTCATTTATGATACATTTATACAGGACCTGACACAATGAATAGGGCCCTACCAAATTCACAGCTGTGAAAAATTTGTCACAGAGCATGAAATCTAGTTTTCACTCTGAAATCTTGTAGTAAGAGATTTTTGCCCCAGTTGTTTGAATTGCCTCAATGGGAGGTTTCCAGAAAAACTTCGGAAGGCATGTAAAATTCAGACAAATTATTAACTCCAATTATTATTTGGCCATTAAAAAGGATGGTGATGGTATCAGAACACTTTAGATTACACAAGACAGCAATTAGATTTAAGATTTAATTTTTGATTAAATACAAATTAATAATGGTTTAGATTTAGAATATCCAATATGGCTGACCAAAATAGTGGACAATGGAAGATTCTATTTCTAAGAAACACAGGGTGCAATTTCCTGTCATGCAATAATTCCACTTCCTGTGATGTAATGGTAGATTCCACTTCTGACTGGGCTTTCTGCTGAGTCATTTCCTAACTGGGATTGATACTAACAGCCATGCCCTCTGGACTGATATCTGACAGTCTCGTAGTGGTACATGGGACTAGGAGGAGCTACGTGTCACATGTAGGTACACGTGAATGGGCGGGGTTCAAGGTGGAGCTAGCTGAAAGATGGAAACTGATGGCGTAAGAAGATAAGGCTGACAGGCTAAACTCTTAGTGGGATCAGGATCTTGGAGGCGAGCAGAAGCTGTAAGATGCCTGCACAGAGGAAGCTACCCGCGAAGCAGCAGTGGCAACAGTAGAACCCTGCGAAGAAGAAGCTTCCTGCAAAGAAATAGCAGAAGCAGCAGCAGCAGCCACTGAATTCTGAAGTCACCATGGCAATGGCTTCCTTAGCAGCCCAGCAGCAAAAATGGCTTGATGCAGCAGACAGCGCTTACTGTTGACAGAACAGAAGAACCAATAGACGAATCAGAGGGAATTTGATTGAAAAAAGTGTAAGTTTAATATTCCTTTCTACCACTTTATTCATAGGGGTGGGTGTTGCCGGTCAATAAAGCTGGAGGCTTGTGGCTTGAATGAGATGGTCTCCTACCTCTTTGGTAACTGCCCAGCCAGCACTTACCAGGTGTTCAGTGTTACACAGTAACTGTTAAATATGAAACGTGGTGTATATTTAATGAGAGATGTTAAGTCAAATGCTATTACTCATCATTCTGTGCCATAGAGCCTTGTGTCTTTTGTATGCTGAGCTGCTTCGTTGTTTTATCTGTAATTGTTATGCTAGAGAGTTTGATTCTCTATTTGCCGCATTGCTTTGTTCTTTTAGCGGCTATCTTTGTTGTATTTAACTCTGTTTTTCCTGCTTCATTTAAAATAGGAACTACTTTTTTTCTGAATAAATATTACTTGAAAAAATTACTGCTGGTGTGCCTAGTCTTGATCGGAGGGGCTATGTCCATGTCCTTTCAAGAGTCAGCAAAGACTGGCTTGCTTTCTCTAGCAATTCCCTTAGAGTGGGCCACAACCTTGGTTATCAGCTTAGATAAATCGTACATTGAGAATTAAGGGTTTCAATTAGAAACATTTCATTTTAGGCAATATATTTGGCTTACCACAATTAAAAGCCATTCTTCCAGTAACAAACTGGCTATTGTAGTAGGGCTGCAGTATTGCCACCCTTACTTCTGCACTGGCCCCAGAGCTGGGTGGCCAAAGGGCAGTGGCTGTGGGCCAGGCACTCAGCTGTGAAGGCAGCTCTGCTGCCAGTAGTGCAGAAGTTAGGGTGGTATTACGGTATGGGGGGGTCGGAGGGGTTACCCATGGGTGGCGAGTGGAGCCCTACATCAGAGGAGTTAGCCTCTGGCTCTGCCCCTTCCACTCGTCCTACAACTGTAGCCTGAGACGCCACCCTGCATCCAGAGAAACACCAAGATAGCCCCTCCCCCACCACACCTGCTTGGAGGAGCCCTGGCCAAAGCTGTCGCTGACATGCCTATTCTCTGCAGGCTGCAAGCCGCCCTGCTTGAAAATTCAAAAGCTCTTTTCTACTCTCCTCTGGAAGAAGCAATGGAGCTTCTGATATGCAACATGCAGTTCTGCGGCACCTGAGGAGGTAGTACAGGTTGAGCCTCTCTAGTCTGGTACTCTCTGATCCAGCAACATCCGTGGTCCAACATGATTTTAGTTAGCCGGATGTCCACTTATCATGGGTGTGGCCAAGTTTTCTGTGATCCCATAAAGTTTGTTTATAGCCACCAGTCCTGGCTCTCAGTGTTCTGTGCTGTGATTTAGCTCTAATTTACCCCTAAATGTCTTCTAAGAGCCCAGTAAGCAGTGGAAGTGTTGGTAATGCTGCTAGGCAATATTGATTTCCTGTGGTCTGGCAAATTTTCTGGCTTGGCCCCAGTCAGGTCCCCATGGTGCTGGACTAGAGAGGTGAAAACCTGTGTGTATTCTTTAGCTTCCTGGTTTCATCAGTTATCTCCCTGGAGTCCAGGGAGATGATTGATGAACCCAGGAAGCTAAGTAACACATGCTGCCTCCTCGGCTTTCCCAGAATCTGCATGGAGAATAATAAAAAGCAAAAATGTTACCCATCAAACCCACAAACAGGGTTCAGTGGCAGCAGCTGCACTAGGGGAGGCCTGTTATACCTGCTGCTGATGAGGCTGTCACTCTTGGGGGGAGGCAAAGGGCAGAGGGAAAGGCCAGACTTATAAATGAGCAACCCTCCAGTGTGCCATGGTTGGTGGGATACAATGGTCAACCCCCCACACCACCACACACATACACAGCCCTTAGCGCTGAGCCCTAAGCTAGGGAGGGGGCAGTGCAGGGCTGGGGATACTCCAGCTGTGGGATATTATCATGTGCCAGGCTGCAGCTGCTAATCTTAGCCAGGCTGGGGAGGGATGGGACTTTCTCTTCTGCTGCTGCCAGGACTGGGTCATACCCATCTTTGGGAACCTCCCACCAGCTGCAGGAAGCTCTGCAGCTGCTGGCTGGAAGCCAGCTCTGGAAGCAGTACAACTGCCACCATTGGTGTAGAAGTAAGGGTGGCAGTACCCGCGAAAATAGCCTTGCAGACCCTCCCCCATGGTTACAACACTGTGAAATTTCAGATGTATATAATGGGAAACCATGACATTTGGGATGTTTGAAGTTCAATGACTGAAATTTACTAAAATGAACCATGAATTTGGCAGGGCCCTGACAATGAGTCCCAGTTGGAGCCTCTAGGTGCTACCATATTATAAATGATGCATCTCAGTGTTGTCTAATATTACCTTAGTACATTACCCAAATGAGATGAGTGGAGGAGGCAGGTGTGTTCACTCTCAAGGAAGAAGAGGTAAAAAAAGTTCAAGCCTCATTCAGAATCTAGAAAGTTCTGCTCACCATTAATAAAAGGGCAGGCAAGGGGGTGTTTCTTCGTCTATGGATCATGGAGAAGAGCGGAGGCCACTGTCCTTCCCTGGAAGCTGCAAACAACATCCTGTTAGAAAGAAACCAGTAGAACTGGATGAAAAAAAGCTAAATCTACTTCATACAGCATTTTAGTTATATTTTTGGATTTTTAATGAAAATATTTAATTTTTTAAAACTTTTTGTCTACTTTTTCAGAGGAAAAAAGTAAAGTGGAAATGAAGCTTCATTTTTTTCAAGGTTTTGTTTTGTTGTTGTTGTCAAGAAAAGAAAGCTGAAACATCTTTGATTTGCTGTAGAAACCAAGTCAGATACAATATTACTCATCACCAACAGGAGGAGCTCATGATACAGCATGAGTATGTGTTTGCAGTTCCCTGGATCTTGAGTTTTCCCTCAAGCTTCAGGTGTTCATCTTAGAAGACAATAGCAGGGAGTACAGTGACATCTTGAAGACTACCAATTTTATTAGGGCAAAAGCTTTCATGAGTTGCAACTCACTTTATCAGGTGCATGAAGTGAAAGAAAAAGAAACAGGCAGTAGGGTAGGGATAGGGAGAGGGGAGTGTTACATCAGAGCTAATTCAATCAGGGTGGATGGGGATAAGAAAGTGAGAATACCTAAAGTGGTAAATTGCTTATTGTAATGAGAGAGCAATTCCCAGTCCCTATTCAGACCCATTCTGATGGTGTCAAATTTGCATATGATTTGCCACGCAACAGTTTCAGGTTGCAGCCGGGTTTTGATGTTATTTTGCTTGAGGATGGCAATTCCCAAGTCTGTAATTGTGTGTCCAGGGAGGTTAAATTGTTCTCTCTCTGGTTTTTGCATGTTACCGTTCTTGATGTCTGATTTGTATCAGTTTTTTCTGTTGCATAGAGATAGTGAGAATGAGCCTCTGATGGTATGGCATGGCTGATGCAGTTAGGTCTTATGTTGGTGTCACTAGGGTAGATATGTGACCAGATCTGGCAATAGGGAGGGATTGGTTCATGGGTTAGTGTTTCTGTTGAGGGATGTGTGGTTGGTGGTGAGTATGTGTTTCAGGTTGGGGGCATATGTACTTGCATATTCACCACCAATCACACCACAGATAATGGAAGAAATGAAACCACACCCGCAAAATGAAAATTCACAAGAGGAATATAACCTAGATGGCCACTGCAATTGTGAAGTGCTCAGCTGGCACTGTTACAACATTGGTAAACCTTTCACTCTTAGTCCATCAATAGTCTTAGTCCACCGATTTACATAAGGTTTTGAGCAGATAAAAGGCTGTAGAAAGAAGAGTTTGAACTGCAGATTAGCTACAAGAGAGGTCTGGTTTTAGAAAGGACAGGCTTTTACCTTGCTGCGGCAAAAATTCCTCCGTTCAGAGAATCAAAGCAGGACAGAGCAACCAGGACTGCAATTGCTGAGGAAATGCTCTTAAAAGCTCTGTCTGTGAAGCTCTGGGGGGGGGGGGGGGATGGGGAAATGGAGACCTCAGTTTTTCAAGGTGAGTTAGCCTATCTCACCTGCCTGTTTCTATAACTGTGTCGGTTAAAAAACCCAGGTTTTATCATGACCTCCAGATAATCCCATCTCCATTATTGCTAAGAGGCAAGAGAACCTTACATGCAATCCAACAGATGTGTCACTTCAGAAAAATTGCAGGGAGGGAGGAGCAAACCTGTGTCAGTATAAAGGCCTTTATATAGTGTCATAGTCTGCAAGACTGAGGGATGAGAGATCACGGAAACTCCATGAAAAGTTTGGGACAAACCCCTGCAATACAGTGGCTGTAAGTATACATCTTCTTGCTAAAGAGGACCAAGATGCCTTGTGAGAGAGACACTATTCCTAGAGCTCCTTCTTTATGCTTCTTCCTTCTCACTAGATGTTTAAACAGACATGTGCCCCAAGCATAAGAATCTGCCATCTGTTCCTTCCTTTAATGTCTTTCTGGCTTCTCTCCAATAGCCCCTCTGGTCCCAGATGTGAACTATCTGTGTTACACTGCAATAGCCAATAAACATAAAGGACCACACTCACCAGAGCCACAGCCTCAGAGGCCAGCACTTCCTCTGCTGTCAGGACTGTGTAGTAGGAGATGTTAGTGAGAAGGTATCCTAGAGTGACGATGAGCAAGGACACTATCACATTCAGTGGGATATTCCTACAATAGAATAAAAACAGTCCTTTTATTGCACCTCTCGCCTGTCCATCAGGGTTTCCTCTAGCCCTCATGAATCTAGTAAGCTGGTTGGGAATTTTCAACTTCACATTTGTTCACTGAAAAATACAAATTTGTCAAAACCAGAATTTTTCATGAGAAATGGTTGGTTTGCATTTCTTTTTTTTTTTTGGACACATTTTTGAATTGTCGAGCCATCCCATTTTGAGTTTTGCAACATGGAAAAATCTGGTTTTGGTTTGAAATGACTTTGTGTTTAGAAACTTTCCCTAGTTAGAGAGAAATAAAGGCAAAACAGAATCTCCCAAAATGGCTAAATGAAATGATTTCAATTGACTCAAAGTGAAATTGTTTTCCTAGTTGGTAGTTCAGGAAAATTTGAGATTTCAACATTTCATCCTGATTCAGAACAAGAAAAATCTGAGATTCTGATCAAAATTTCCCAAGATGGGAAAACAGTGTCCTGTCCAGCTCTAGAGTCTGTGTTGTATCTCTGATTATTATTGTAGGTTGCTGGTTATGTAAATGCAGAATAGTGAGAATGAAGTTATAGCAAATGGTACCAATTGTTAATTTCCTTGCAGTGGCATTTTTTTTCATGTGGCTCAGTTCAGACCTTTTCCCAAAGAATCCATACATATCTTGGGAAGATGAGAGCTGTGCCTAAAATAGTCCTGCCGAATCAAGAGATACTAATGTGAGTAGGTCCCCTTCATGCTCTATTGCACTAGCAGGACATCTTATGATGATCCAAAACTCATAGACTAAAGCAACTAACTTTAGGCACCAGTGAGTGATGGAGAATAGCTATGGGAATTGGGGATCATTTTAGGTCCCTATTTTAAACCACAATTTACAATAAGAATGAATCCCACTGTAAAGGGAAAAAAATCAAAGGGATCTTCACTTGGATCAGCTCTGAATATCTTTTCCCCCCTTCTCAGGAAGTCTTTTTTTCATCCCTTCATATTAGCTGGCAATAGGATAAAATTCCTGCCTTGGTGCTCATTAGACAGACAAGGTGAGTGAGGTAATATCTTTTATTGGATCAGCTTCTGTTGGTGAAAGAGATAAGGCTGTCCAGCTGACATGGAGTTCTTCAGGTGACCTACTATCCTGGGACCAATATGGATACAACAATAAAAGGTGCTCGTTGTAACTTTGCTTCACAGAGGGTTGAGTCAGCCTGTACAGCACCATGCAAATGGGCACCCAAAGCACTAACCAAGCCCAATTCTCAACTAGTGTGTTCACCATGGGAATGACCTCCCCCCCAGTTTGTTAACAATTTGTCTTCCTTTAATAGGGGGTCAAGAAAAAATCCTGCCCCTGCCACACAGCCTCCTCCACTGAACCATCAGGCTCACTACCACCGCCACCAAAGCCAGGTAACAGGATTTGATGGGCCTCTGCTCTGCTCCAACATGACAACATCTAGAATGTGCAGAAATGAATTGCACCTAAGTCAAATCTCAGTATGAAAATTATTCAGAAGTCTGTGAACCTGTGTGGTGGTGTGCTGCAGTGAGTGTGTACCTCTCACAGCTTGTTACGATGCTTGCTCCAGCTTTGGGGCAGAGGAATCCAGCTTCTCTTCAGAGGTTTGTTGATTTAACAGCAATGAATTCAAGCCCCTGCCCATGGCACTCACCTTTCAGGGTTTATGATTTCTTCAGTTACAAAGTTGACATAGAACCTGTAATTAGAAGAGAAAAGGGATCTGGACCTGGGATTCTATTTTCCAGGTAGGACGCTGAAGAGTGAGATGGAACAGGTTATGCATCTGTTGCCCTTCCTGGGCTGCATCTGGAAGTTTGCTTCCAGAATAGAGGGCATCTTTTCTTAGACCGTGCAGCTTACTACATAAATATAGACACTTTCTACAGCCAAAGTCAAATGCTTCCTCCTAAGGGTGATAGTGAGGCAAGAAACTTCTCTCCTCCCCCTGGCACCCACATTTAAGAACTTAGGTTCTCCAATTTGCGCCCAGCAAAATCATTTTCTTTACTTTCTGAGGTTATCTTCCTTTTTAACATTTAAGATAGAGCACAGGTTCATTTGGCACTCAGATGACAATTTGCCTAAGTTAAATGATCTCAAGCCAGTGTCTAGGGGGACAGGTAAACAGCCACTATAGTGACTCGGTCACTGCTGATCCTGGGGTGCCTTTGAATCTGTGACTTCACACAAGTGCCGTACTGCAGTTTTGAATGCTTTGGGACTTATCTGGCTTTCATTAGTGACTGGAATAGATCTTGTCCCATAGGGATATGGAAGCTTACCATCCTCCATAGGTAAACATTCCAGAGTAAAAAGCCAGCGGCAGCTTGTCCAGAGCCAGTGAGCGAGTGTCAAAAGCATTCTGGAAATTCTCATAGTGACCTAAGAGGAGATGGAAGTACGACAAATAAATCTGATGATTTGGAAATTGGTGCTAAGAATTCAACCAGCAAAGCCACGGCCATCGCTCTGACCCACAGTGCTAGCTCAGAGACTCTCCAGATCCAATCTAAAATGTCTTACCAAATTTCATAGCTTTTAAGGAAAAAATTGACCATTTATGATCATCTCCTCTGACCTCTCGCATAACAAAGCACAGAGTTTTCACCCAGTAACTAATGCAGAGTGAGGTAGAGCAAGTCTTTTAGAAGATTTTAAAGGCTTCAAGGGTGAAGAATCCTTGTTCCAGTGATTAATTACCTTGACTGTTAAAAAGACACCTTATTTTCTGTCTGAATTTATCTAGCTTCAGCTTCTAGCTGTTAGATTTTATTATGCCTTTGTCTGCTAGCTTAAAGATGCCTCTCTGATCCAACATCAGTCTGGAGAGAACTAGTATTGTTAAATGATGGGCAATCCATCAATGCCAGAGATTGGCTGCAGGCTGAAAACACCTCTATTTCACATTTTTCACAAAGACGAGCCTAAACCTGCACTGAGTTAGCATGGAATATCTCCAGGCCCGCATCGCCTGCTAGACTAGCAATTGATGCAATGACATGCAGCTTTCATCTCCTTCACCCAGGCGGGAAAGGATATTAGCCACCATCCATCCTAGGTGAGGCTGGAGCAATGTGGCCAAGTACCGGTTATGTGATTGAGGGGTGGAGGAAAGGTGGATGCTCTGGGGTAAAATACTTATTTTCATCATGTGCCTTGGTGGTTCCAAGGTGCTGTACCTCTTGTTTTACTGCTGCTCCTGAGATGGTAACATTTAAGGAGGTGACATGGTGCAATGGACTAATACAAAGTGGGGCATAGGGAGCCACGTTTACACGTTGACCGTGATGCTTCCATTCCATTTCAGATGTTCCTGTTATGCACTGCCTCACTTGGCAAATGGGCAGACATCCATTCAAACAACACAGCTGATTTTTGGAAAGGCTGCTTGGATTTGGTTCCCTTGGCAAACCAAAGGAGAGCTGAAGGGCAGTGCAAGAGAAATGGCCTGAGGGCAGGACACAGGTACGCTTGTGTTTTTCCAGTTGAGGTTTCCTCCTGGCTAAAGCTTCCTCTCACTTTCTGACTCTGTTCTCCACTTTCTATCTCTCTTGTTATATGTCTGTGCCTCTCCCTAGGCCTCCTCTGCCTCTGCCACCCCTTCCTGCCTCAGGTCACACACAGGCTGCCGTTGTCTTACCTTCAGCTAGCACCATCATCCCGGGGACAATAATCAGGCCAATGGTGACCATCTTGAGGATGGCGAGAACTGTCTGTATGTTTGCAGACCAGCTGACACTCCAGCAATTCAGAGCAATGATTAAAGCTTGGAGGGAAGGAGAAGCAGCGGAGGAACAGTGTTAGTTCCGTGGACAGAAACCTGATATGAAGGCACTAAGTAGAGGGTCTTGAGATGGGGTTGGACTGGATGGCCCTTGCAGTCCCTTCTAACCCTACGGTTCTGGGATAAGTGGCAAGGGATGGGTGTATGGGGTGGTGTTTAGTTGAGGTAAAGTAGGAAATAAGATTGGATCCCATCTTATTCAATATCTTCATGAATGATCTGGAACAGAGTGTAAGCACCATTAATGTTAATTGTGTTTTTAGAGGATGCTGAACTGTGACATGGTGAAAACAACAGTGAGGACAGAAATAATATAAGGGGACATAAAGGGATTAACAACTTGGAGAGCATGGGTGGCCGGTAGCCTAGGCGGCGGAAGGCACAGCCTTCCCAAACCGCTAGCCTCACCCTGTCCACATTCCGTCCCCAGAACACCTCTGTATGTGGTCTGAGGAAAGAGTGTTGCTGCCCGCAGCACCTGCCCTCCCCAAGCTCCGGGGCTGTGGAGGCTGGGGCCATGCACCTGCCCACTCCACTTCCTGTGGTGGTAGGGCGAGGAGTGTGGTGCTGCTCCACCTCCCTGTGGTGGGGGGACAGGGAGGAGGCTTGGCTCCTGTGGGGTGTGGGGCCCCAGCAGAAAGGGTGGGTCTGGGGGTGGAGACGGGGCCTTGCCTCCCCCAGCCCTTCCTAAACCAACTGCCCATGTTGGAGAGGAAATAACTAAGGTGAGATACAAGCTGGAAAATACATCTGTCTGAAATAATCTCACCCCTGTGATATTCAGGGATGGGGAGAGCTGGGAACAAGTTGGACTGGCTTTCAATATTGTTGCAGTTTTGTGGACTCTGGCAATCCCCTCAGGAAGGAGGGAAGTAATAGTTTCTCTCTATGGCCCTGAAGAATCTACTTGGAATATACTGAGTTCACTACTGGGCAAAGGTGGAAGTAAGCCAGCAGGACTCAGAGTCCCGCCCTGGCCCCAGGCTCCATGCTGCGCTTCCTCTCTGAAATGCACAAGAGCCCTCGCTGGGAACTATTGTACATTTCAAAGTGGCAGTGCCGCACGGAGTTCATGGTCATCTAGGGAGTCCCTAGCTGATCCCGGGCTCCACCCGGCATTTCAAAGCAACAGCGCCACTTGGAGCTTGGGATCAGCTGGGCCCTAGGTTCCATGTGGTGCTGCTGCTTTTAAGTACCCCCCGTTTCTCCTCCCCCCCACTTGCTGCCTCTATCTGATAGAGGCAGCAAGAGGTGGAGGGAGCGACTAGTCAACTAGTCCTTTACATTCTTAGTTGGAACTCCACATTACATGCTTGGAGGGATTTGACTGTTTATGGGGAAGATTTTCAAACTCTCAGATGTGAGAGTGAGATGTTCAAGCTGTATTGAAACCTATGGATTTGAGCCCCTTACACTCCTATGAACAACTTACGTGCTTTATGTACACAGTGTGTCCTTGGCCTCTACTGCTCTAGCTGTGGATTTATTTGTTTCTATGGTTGTAACACTGGGAGGCCCCAGTCAGGAGTAGGACCCTGTTATGCCAGACACTATAGGGTGTGTCTAGACTACAGGGTTTTGTCAACAAAAGTGGACTTTTGTCGACAAAACTATACCTGCGTCTACACTGCTGCTGAGTTCTGTCGACATAATGTTGACAGAACTCAGCAGTTTTGTTGAGGGCTGTAAACCTCATTCTACGGCTACGTCTAGACTATAGGCTTTTGTCAACAGAAGTTTTGTTGACAGATACTGTCGACAATGCTTCTGTTGACAAAGAGCGTCGAGACTACATCCATTTCTGTTGACAAAGCAAGCCATTTTGTCGACATAACAGTGTAGACACAAAGGACAGTGTAGATGCAGTAACGCCTTCTGTCGACAGAACTCTGTTGACAAAAGGCGTTATTCCTCGTAGAATGAGGTTTACAGCCATTGACAAAACTGCTGAGTTCTGTCAACGTTATGTCGACAGAACTCAGCGGCAGTGTTGACACAGGTATAGTTTTGTCGACAAAAGTCCACTTTAGTTGACAAAACCCTGCAGTCTAGACACACCCTATGAGGAATAACACCTTTTGTCGACAGAGTTCTGTTGACAGAAGGCATTATTGCATCTACAATGTCCTTTGCGTCTACACTCATGTCGACAAAGCAGGTTGCTTTGTCGACAGAACTGGATGTAGTCTAGACACTCTTTGTCAACAGAAGCTTTGTCGACAGTATCTGTCGCCAAAAGCCTGTAGTCTAGATATAGCCTATGTGAATGCACTGGAAGTGATGCTCTCTGACTCAAGGGTATAAGGTTCCCCTCCCTTTTCTCCCTTACTTAGACTAACAGGGGTAAATGATGCTGACTATCTTGAGAGGAGCAGTTGCAGGACGTTGATGATTTAGCACAAGGAGGGTGACATTACAGATAAATATTTATAGAGTGTCCTGTTGCTTTGTGTGGGGCTTGGTAGACATGGGAAAGGGCAGCCCCTGCTGAAACAGGCAGAAAACAGCGTAAGGAGGAATAATACCAGGAATAGCTTGTTGAGCCTCCTCATTTTCCTCTCCCCAGACCTGTTGCTTTGCTTTGATTATTTTTCAGGGTTACTCACAGACACCAGTGGCAGTGACCAGCTTCACAGCCAGAGCTGGGGCATCGCAAGGGGCAAAGAGAGGCTCAATTAAGTAACGACCGAAAGCCAAGGACACCACTGCAATGTTGGCAGGCCTGGAAAGCAAAATAGAAATTCAAAGCATGTTAACCAGGGGAAATACCTGTGTTCTTCCTCTATCCAGATCATATCTCTTCTTCTATGAGTTACCCTTCCCCTGCCCACTCATCTCCTTCCTTTAATGCCTTTGAAACCACCACGGAGTCCTGTGGCACCTTAAACACTAACAGATTTATTAGGGTATAAGCTTTTGTGGGTAAAACCCACTTCATTGGATAGTTGGAATGGAAGTTTCAGAAGCAGGGATATCTAAGGAAGAAGTTGCTTGTGTGAATGAGGCTAATCAAGTCAGGGTGGGAGTGGCTTGTTCACAGCCTTTGATGTGGAGATGTGAATATCCAGAGAGGGAAAATTGCCTTTGTGTACTGAGTTAACAAGTTGAGATCCTTATTCAGTCCTAAATTAATAATGTTGAATTTGCAAATGAATTCCATTTCAGCTTCCTCCGTTTGTAATCAGGTTTTAAAATTTTTGGCTGAAAGGATGGCTTATTTTTAAACCCATTACTGAATGTCCAGGTAGGGTACAATGGTTCCCCTACAGCAGGGACCAACGACCCACAGAAAAATCAGTCAGGGGCCGCACACAAGTGTGGGGGCGGGAAAAACCCAATAACAAAAAAACCCCACACCAAACCCTCACCCTGATGTGGTCCCCGACTGAGAATCAGAAAGACACTTCCCACATTCCCCTTGCACACCTAGGGAGTCCAGCCTAGTAGATTTTGTGTGCTTCAGGCCCTTGGCGAGGCGCTGGTGGGGGGAGAGGGCTGGAGCGCCATTGCAGGTGCCCCATTGCTGGTGGGGAGCCCTGAGCCTTGGGGGCCGGATCCAGGCAAGCCAGGAGCCGCATCCGGTCCCCAGGACTTAGGTTCCCCACCCTTACCCTACAGGTTTATGGGTATTGCTATTGTCTGCTGGCCTGCTAATGTGTGATTTGTGTCCATTTATCCTTTGTTGCAGAGACTGTCTGGTTTGGCCAATATAGATGGCAGCGGGGCATTGCTGGCACTTGATGACATATATCACATTAGAGGATGTGCAGCTGTATGACCCTATGAGGTTGTGGCTTAAGTGATTAGGTCCCGTGATGATGTCACTTGTATAGATACATGGACAAAGTTGGCAGCGGGGTTTGTTGCAGGGATAGGTTCCTGAGTAAGTGTTTCTGGGGTGTGTTGTGTGACTGCTGGCGAGTATTTGCTTCAGATTAAGGGGCTGTCTGTAGCAAGAACTGGTCTGTCCCCCAAAACCTGTGATAGTGAGGGATTATTCTTCAGGATAGATTGTAGATTGTCAATGATGCACTGGACGGGTTTCAGTTGGGGGCTGTAGTGATGACCAGTGGTGTTTTGTTATTTTTCTTGTTGGGCCTGTCTTGAAGTAGGTGACTTCTCGGTACTCGTCTGGCTCTGGCAATCTGTTTCCTTGGGCAATGGGCTTAAATTGCAGCAAGGGAAGTTTAGGTTGGACATTAGGAAAAACTTTCTAACTGTCAGGGTGGTTAAACACTGGAATAAGTTGCCTAGGGAGGTTGTGGAATCTCCATCTCTGGAGATATTTAAGAGCAGGTTATATAGACATCTTCAGGGATGGTCTAGATGGTACTGGGTCCTGCCATGAGGGCAGGGGACTGGACTTAATGACCTCTCAAGGTCATTTCTAGTGTTCTATGATTCCTCACTTCCACGGGTGGATATGTACATTTTAAGAATGCTTGATAAAGATCTTGTAAGTGTTAGTGTCTGTCTGTGGGATTTGAGCAGATCCAGTTGCATTTTAGGGCTTGGCTGTAGACAACTGATTGTATGATTGTCCTGGATGGAAGCTACAGCCATGTGGGTAAGAACAGCAGTCAGTTGGTTTTTGGTATGGAGTGGTGTTTGTGACCATCATTTATTTGTACTATAGAATCCAGGAACTGGATCTCTTATGTGGATTGGTTCAGGCTGAGGTTGATAGTGGCCTGGAAATTGTTGAAATCCCTGTGGAATTCTTCAAGGGCTTTCACCGGGCAGGGGTCTCTGGAGTCTATAGTTTGGGTTGCATCTTTTCTCTGACATGGAGCCCTTCCCCTGCTGGGGTTAAATAAGAGTCTCTCCAAGAACTGAGAGTTCCTTTCCCCTCTCTGGGGGCAGGGAACAGAGGTGAAAGTGGACGGGTACGGTACATGGCCAGTGTTGAAGTGCTGCCTCTTTTGCTTCCTCCACCCCGGTTGGCGGCCCTGTCATTAAGGTTTGGCACTGCTGCCAGACACTACCAGCTAGGCCACCGACAGGATGGAACAAAAGTGACAGCCTGGGCCATCCTGAGGGAGGCCTGGGGTAACCACTCCCCACTACTGGCCCTGCCTCACCCTCACTCCACCCCTTCCTCAAGCCCCCTCCTGCTCCACCCCTGCCCTCTTGTCCCATCCCCCAAGCAATGAAGCATGGAGGATTATGGGAGCCACTAGGCAGGGTCTGGCCTCCCTGGGAGAGGTTTTGAATCTAAATCTCTGACTGTGGGTTATCTCAGAAGAGTCCAAATAGTCCAAAATGGTGACTTGACTTATTGTCCTTACCCTGCCCTGAGCCCAGGTGATGGTAGGCCGCCTGGGCTAGACCCACAGAGCAGGGAGCCAAAATCAAAGCCCTCTCAGGCTTCACATTGGAAGGGACTTAAATAGGTGACAGGATCATTGTCCAGCCCCATCTTGCTGAGCCTTCTGGGCACTGGAGGGAGACTGAGCTGGGTGGAAGTGTGCCCCACAGGGACTCCTGGAGAGCGCAGGGTTCACACCATCTGCTGTGTCATGTCCTTGTGGAACTGCTGCTGTTGCTAGGCCATCAGTTCCCTCAGCAGCTGTTGCCTTGTTTGGAGAAGTTGTTGGATGAACCACTGCTGCAGCCGTTGCTCCTGGAACTACTGTTGTGAGCTGCTTGCAGACCCTGCCTCTCCGCTAACGACATCCACCACTGCTGGGCTCCATCTTGCTCAGACCTGCTGCGTTCTATTCCCCCTCTCCTGCCCCCGGGGTTTGTTTGTTTTCTTTTTATGGGGTGTAAATTACCAGCATTCTTCACTACTTGGGATGGGTTCTGGCCCTTGAATTCCTGTCCAGGCCATGGTGGTTCCTTTCTGACACGGAGTCCAGATCTACACTGTCACTTGCTTTGGTGTAACTTGTGTCATTCAGGATTGTGAATAAGCCACCCCCTGAGCGACGTAAGTTACACCAATCTGGTGGTGTGGACAGTGCCCTATCAGAGGAAAAGCTTCTCCCACCAGTGTAGCTGCTGCCTCTCCCAAAGGTAGATTCATTATGCCAATAAGAAAGTGTTCTCCTGTTGACATAGAACATCTTCCCCAGATGCACTGCCGTGGTGCAGCTGCATTCATGTTCTCCTTACAGAAGTGCTTCTAGTGTAGACAAGCCCTGCATCCTTCCCTTGCCTGGGGGGTAAACAAGAATCTTTCCAAGAGCTGAGCCTGCCTTTCCCCTCACTGAGGGCAGGGAGGAACAAGGTACAGAAAGGAAGGTTGGGGTTGAATGTGTTTAGTCTCTTGGTCGGTCTCTCTCTCACCCCTCAGGGTCTTGGCTTGTCTGTAGGCTTTTTATTGTCCTAATCATGGTTGGAGGCCTTCCTTAGCCCTCTTTTTAATAACAGCTGGTACTTACCTGGTTCAAGCAGTCTCAGGAGCCTTCTGGCTCAGTAACCATCTCCTTTGCTGATCTGTCACTGGAACTAGCTGCCTTTGAGTCCTGTGCTGGCAGGCCTTCCTTTCTGATAACTTTCCTTCCTCCAGGCTGAGCAAGCCTGTCAGGTGTGTCTAGATAGTGCTCACCTAGCTCATTACCTTCCTCCTTAATTGGGTGTGTCTCCCCTCACAGGGGGGATTTGGAGAGAAAAACAGGCACAGATTTCTTTTAACACCAGTGAAAGATGGGACCGGGAGACTGCCTTCTCGGAGCAGGTACAGGTACTTCTTCAGCTCTGTCTGTTCACTTTCTTCCTGAGACTGTAGGACACAGGATTTCTTTCACTGTTGGAGGTTAGGGACAATGCAGCATATGCGTATGCCTATACTTTGAGTTGGGGGCCTGATTCCCAGCTCGCTGAGACTTAGTGGTGTGGCTGCAGCAGTGCAAAGGGTGAGTACGCTCCTGACAGAGGCGAGGTACGTTCTCAGGACAGCTGGCCGGTCACAGTGATGACACAATTTTTAGCATGGCAGCTTGATGAGAACTAGCATGAATGTGGCTACTGAGGCAAGGTGGGGTAATTCCCAGCTCACCATGTGGGTTGCCCTCCTTGATCTCCAGCTGAGAAGGGTCAGGAACCTGGATTTAATTCCTTCCCAGCCCTCTTTGCAGTGAACTCCGTACAGTTGGAGTTTGCCAGGCTGCCTTACCAATGTGTACCTGCCGGGACCACCACCAGGGGCAAGAGGGGAAGTGTCTCTGTGGCCATCCAGCATTTCTGCAGCAACTGGGAGCTGACTGTGTGGGCAGCCGTTCTTGCCATTTACCTATTCAATGGACTAATGTGCCCTCTTACCACAGAATCTGAGCACCTCCTAGCCTGCAATGTTCTTGTCCTCCCCTCACCCATGGAGGCAGGGAAGCGTGATGATACCAATTCAACAGACAGGGACCGAGACACAGCATCACACAGAAAATCTGTAGTGGAGCTGTGCATCAAATCCAGGTCTCCTGAGTCTCAGACAAGTGCCCTGCCCACTGGCCCATCTTTATTTTGAATTATGAATTCAAACTGGAACAGGTACAAAGAAGGGCCACTAGGATGATCCGAAGAATGGAAAACCTGTCTTATGAAAGGAGACTCAAGAAGCTTGGCTGAGGGGAGACATGATTGCTCTCCTTAAATATATTAGAGGGATAAATGCCAGGGAGGAAGAGGAATTATTTAAGCTTAATACCAATGTGGACACAAGAACAAATGGATATAAGCTGGCTAGTAGGAAGTTTAGACTTGAAATTAGACGAAGGTTTCTAACCATTAGAGGAGTGAAGTTCTGGAACAGCCTTCCAAGGGAAGTAGTGGGGGCAAAAGACCTATCTGGCTTCAAGATTAAGCTAGATGGGTTTATGAAGGGGATGGTTTGATGAGATAACATGATCTTGGTAACTAATTGACTTTTCACTATCAGTGGTAAATAGGCCAATGGAGGGATGATAGGAGTTACAATAGAGAACTTTTCCTGAGTGTCTGGTTGGTGAGTCTTGCCCACATGCTCAGGCTTCAGCTGATCGCCATATCTGGGGTTGGGAAGGAATTTTCCTCCAGGGTAGATTGGCAAAGGCCCTGGAGGTTTTTCGCCTTCCTCTGTAGCATGGGGCATGGATCACTGCTGGAGGATTCTCTGCATCTTGGGGTCTTTAAACCATTTGAGGACTTCAATATCTGAGATATAGGTGAGAGGATTATTCCAGGAGTGGGTGGGTGAGATTCTGTGGCCTGCATTGTGCAGGGCGTCAGACTAGATGATCATAATGGTCCCTTCTGACCTTAAAGTCTATGAGTCTATTTTGTGTAGGAAAGGGGCTGATGCTACTAACACAGCACAGTCGGGCCCCTGAGGAGCCACTGGAGTGGGTCTGTTTTCAATTACTGCTTCCCTAGGAGATGTTTTGAACTGGTAACCTTGAGTTGAGGATCTGAGTGCTTCTCCCCACCCTCCAGCCATGGAAAAAGAGCTAGAGATTGTGATGAAACAATCATTTAGCACTGCATGATGACCCCCCCTTTTGTTTGCCTCAGCTGTATGTGCTGCAGATTTTAAGCATTCTGAATTGTGCTGCTGGAAAGCCCACGCAGAGAGGTGACCATGCCATGGTCGTGAAATAAAACATGTTGTGCTGTGTGTAGCTGTGCATGCCTCACCCACTACTGGTGCACTTCCCCTCACCCTGGGGCATGTAGGTATCACTTGGGAACTGGGGCTGCTTTGCTGATGAGGGCTGTGTAGAGCCTAGACAGATGGGTAGATCAGCATGAGAGGATATTTCAGACTCCATTTCCATTCAGCTTGTGACCTCTCTTATTTTTTATGGCTATGAACACAGGCAAGGTTAACAGGCAAAACAATGTGGGTTTTAAAATATCTGTTTTACCCTTTGAGTAGAGGGTTGGTTACTTTGCCCCATGGCTGCAGGGGTTCGTTGCATAAGCGGTGATCTCATTCTCTTACAGCTAAGCCCAGATGTGCTGCAGCAGACACTTCTGTTTATCCAGCAGCTATTGGACTTGGGGGCTGGTTGGGAGAGGAGGAGGTCACATATCAAACAGATTTCTAAGGAGCATGGAGCCCTTTGCCAGAAAACCCAGCTGTGTTGGCAGATTGCAGGAAAATGTCCATCTGTCTCGGTCCCACATTTGCTGCAAGCTGTTCTTTTTATTCTTCCTCTCGCTTTTTTTTGTACCTTTTACCCTTTCATTTTTCTCCTGTGCCCCCTCCATTTCCCTATCTTAACTCCCCCCCCCCCTTTCCCCTCTATTCTCCCTCTAGCCATTTGGAAGGCTATGTGCTTGCTACAGTTTTGCATTCAACAGCTCACTTCGATAGCCACACAGTTGGAATCTGCACCAAACAGCATCAAAGAGAGGAGACTGTGAATACAAAACCAACAACAACAACGACATGTCACTCCTGTCCTTACACATCTATGGGAAACACAACTGTTCTTACCGGATAATAATGAATTCAGCCCACAATCTTAAGAATGCCGGCAAAGGCCCCAGGGTTTCTAGGAGGTAGATGTAACGGCCCCCAGATTTTGTGATGCTTGTTCCGAGGTCTGCATAAGACAGTGCACCTAGAGAAAAAGTAGGGGAAGACATTGGTTGATATTACAGTAGTGCCTGCAAGCCCTAAATGTACAATCACCCAGGGACCGTCCCCATGTAGAACTTAGTCTATATAAACAAGGTGATGTTCCTGAAGAGCTGTCATGACCAAGGTCATGTTCACCCAAGAGTACAAAGTCTTCTTGTCATGGACCAAGACTACAATGAGGATCCAGGAACAGGTGATCTGAAGGCCTGAAGGGGGACATGAAGAATGCCAGTGACAGTATGGAAGGAGCACTGGACAGGAATACCTGGAGACAAAGAACAAGAGCTGCCAGCCCTGGTAACAGCAGAAGATGAAGAAGCAGAGTGGAATATTACAACCTTTCCTAGACCTGCCAACAGGAGGTTGAGGTGGCTAGGGGGCAACTGCCCCAGAGCCCGGCAATCCAAAAGGGTCCAGGGCTCCTGGCTGCCTCTGCTGCTACTGTGGCAGTAGCGGTGGCCAGAGCCCCGGCCCTTTAAATCACTGTTGGAGCTCTGAGCGGCGCTGCGGGCTGATGGAAAGGGAAGGTTATTCCACGGTCTTGGCAGCACTGTGGGCTGGCCGCCTTGTCCCTGCCCCTATCACCAGAAGTCACGCCCCTTCCAGAAGCATGGAGCCAACCCGACCCACCTTGCCCAGAGGCTGATCTCTCCTCAGAGTTGGTGAACTGAGGCAGAGAGAGGTTGTGACATGCTACGGTCACCCAGGAAGTCAATGGTTTGAAACAGAATCCAGATCTATTGCATCCTAGTCCATGAGATCACCCTTCCTCTGAGACAATAGTAGCTGCTATTGAGGCCTGGGCTTTAATAAGTGTGAAGAGGCCACAAAATACACAACAGCTTGATTATGTACCATAGTGGCTGGTGAATTTGGGGGCAAATAGGGCACATTACCCGTCATAGATGGGAGAAGCAGGGTTGGAGTGGGGGGAAATGGGAGGAAGATAGAGGCAGCAAGAGAGCTGGGAGGGGGCTGGGATTTGACTCCCAACAGAACCTGGCCTCTGTCAAGATCCTGCTCCCTGAAAAGGGCTATGCCTCCTGGGTGGTCCCTCACTGGGCTTCTGATGGCTCCTGCCCAAACACGCCCCTACCTGCCTGCAGCATTTCAACTCTCTCTGTACTGACCAGCTACTGAGTGCCACTTGCCCTTCCCTGGTCTGGCACTGGTTGGGGAGGAGGAGGAGGAAGAGAAGGGGAGGTACTGGCTGTGACCTCCCCCCGCCCCTCCCACCAGAAAGACCAGAAATGATTGAGACTTCTCCCTCTCTCTGGTCCCACTATGTCTTGGGAAGTGATCTGGGGGGCACTGATCCCTGTTGCATTGTGCCCCAGACCTATCTGCCTCTTGGAGTTCATCCTCATTATTGGTGGTGTGAAGGCTGTAGAGCAGTCTAAAGGGTTGCACTTTAACCGCCTCATATAGCCCCTGGTAGTGTGCTTGAAAAGGTACCCAATTCACCAACAGGGTCTGCACAGGGCAGATAAAGGGCGAGACTTTAGAACCTTCCACCGTCACTCCTGCCTGTGGCTTGAACAGTGACTCTAGTGCGCTATGCCCTACAGGAAACTGCTGCTTTATATCCTGTCCAGCCTCCTGTGCGTGTGCCACAAGTATGGTGGAGAACACCCTGCAGCTAAATATGAATTACGAGCACAGCAAATTCATAGTAGGCTCCTGTACATTGACTGTCTGTGATTTGCATTTAATGACACACCCACGTGTGTATAGTATACATGTGTACTATCATCAAATAGAGTCTTAACCTGGGACTTCAGCTCCCCAGCAATCTGGGCATGCAGTGGGCTAACAAATTGGTATTGTAGCTCAGGACACGTGTGTTCAAGTCCTCCTTTGTTCCCAAATGAAAGTTGTTGGGTTTTTTTCTGGCTTGCTGGCTAATCTCTGGAGAGAATGTTTGTCTACATCACAGGGCCTGTTCTAATGTGAAAAGACACTAATGAGCTTTGGAGCAGCTCCAAATTTGCCACTTAACTGAAGGCTTCATTCTGATTTAATTTTTTTTTACTCATTTCCTTTTTTTTTGTGTGTGTGTAAAGAAAACAACAACTCTCTAACTTATTCCTGCATCTTGTCCTCATTACCGTTCTCTGTAGACTCTGTGCTACACAACAAGTGCAAGGCACTGTAGGAGCTTTGCCCCTCTGCACACCCCTTCAATTATGATTTCTGTGTTCCCAATTAGTAGTTTGAAGGACAAGGCATAAAACCAGGCTGAATTCTTTAAGGTTCAAGCCTCCAGCATGGTTACACATGATGTAATTTAGTGGAGGACTGTGAATGACACAAATGAGTGATACAATCGGGTGGATTTACAATGAAACATACCATACCCTGGCATGGCCCTGCTCCCAACAACGCAGGGCCCCCAGGGCCGGGCTGTCCAGCACTGGGACTGGCACACTGCCCCTCCTCCTGTGCTGGGGGAGGCCACTCTGCCGGGGAGTCAATCCCTCTGCAGAGAGGACTGGGGGGGGGGGGGGCGGCAGGAGAGCAGGGAGGTTCGCCTGCAGGCTGCAGCCTCTGGAGAGCAGGTAGGAAGCAGCAAGCAGTGTGAACACAAGCTAGAAGGCTTCAGAAGAGCACAGGGCAGCTGCATAGCTAGCTGGAGAAATGTGGCGCTTTGAAGCAGGAAAGTGCCACTTCTCTCTGGCAAGTGGCTGTGCTGCCCCCTCTTCCTGAGTCCTCCATCCCCTGTGATGTTGTGAGGCCATTGGCTGCCACCTGGTGAGTGACCGCTGCACACGGGTGAGGGGGAGAGCATTTGGGGGATGGAAGGCCTGGGGCAGTTGGGGGGTGTTCAGGTGGCTGATGGAACTATGCCCACTTCTCTGTCACTGGGGTGCCTGAAGCTATTCTCCACGGCCATGGAGATCTTTGCATCTCCTCAGTCAGTTGTCTTCTCCAGCCCCACCATGGCTGCTCTGCTCCTGCACTAGGCCTCCAGCTCTGCCCCTTCCACCTGAGGCCCCACCCTTCTGGGGACCCATACCTGCTTCCCCTCTTTCCCAGGGGCCTGGCTATTCTGTCAGCAGCCCTGCCTGAACCCTTAGTTCCTGTGCCAATGCCCTGCACCCAAGTCTGGACCTATGCCTATGAGAGACAAGGGTGGGATCTCAGCACCCCACTATTAAAAATGTTCCAGTGCCACTGGTGGTAAATCTAATTGGGAAATGGGTGGTCCAGACCACAGCCCACCCAGGCCCACCCATAGCTACATCCTTGCTCTTTCAGACATTTAATCTGTGTAAAAATCAAGATCAGCTTTTAGCAAAAAAAAGGTGGTGAGGCAAAAAGGTGAAGCAAAGCAAAAAGACAATTTGTCATTGTATTGTACAAATCCTGAAGTACTGAACAGAGGATATTCATCAAAAAGTATGGGTGAGGAAACCTCTCAATTATCGGATCACTTGCTGAGTTGTAGGGATACCACGATGACTGCAAACGTCGAACAAGTGGACTCTGAAGTGGCAATGGAACTACAAAATATTGGCAATTTTGTCGAAGTAAGGGAAGAAACCTACCCTGAAGACATTACATTATGGCCAAAATCCATTTCATTGGATAGGATAAAATATTTTGTAGTAAATAAACTGAAAAACATAGGGAATATGGAAAATTTGAGGAAAGAGTATGAGGTTGGAGGATGAAAGCAATGAAGAGGTCTTCATGAGTCCCATTTTCTGAGGATGAAGAAAAATGGGACCATCAAAATGAGAAATTGATCGATATTTTTTTTTCAGAAACCACCACGGCAGTCTTCTGTTATGTTTGCAAATTATTTCCTGACCATAGTAAAGGAAAGCAAACATTTGTCAACAGGCACTCTAATTGGAGAAATGTTGCAAGAGATATTGCTGATCATGAAACTTCCAAAGCTCATAGTAATGCTATGTGTAAGTTTGTTCAAAGATGTAACTTATCCAGAAGAATTGATTCTGCATTATCGGCTCAGTTTGAGGTACGTTTTTATTGGAGGAAAGTGCTGAGGCATGTTATTGCCATGGTGAAACTGCTGTCGTCTTTGGGACGATCTCTAAGAGGACATGAGTCATTAGTGTCCATCAGAAAGGCAATTTTGTAACCTGCCTTGAATATCGTAGTGAATTTGACAATTTTCTCAGTGAATATTTGAAAAATTATCAGTATTGTGGCTCAGGAAAGACCAACTCTTTAATGCATCAAACCTACAATGAATTCATTACTATAATGGCAGAGCAGCTCAGAAACCAATTAGCTGATGAAGTAAAGGATACCAAATATTATTCCATAATAGTCGATTCAACACCAGATGTGAGTCATGTAGACCAAATAACACTAATTTTAAGCTGTGTGACCAGCAAAGATGAAGTTGTAGAGTGTTTTCTTTGTTTTGTCTCACTAAAATCCCACACTTCTGAATGTTTAGAGACATGGTTTTGGAAATCATTGCAAATTTAGGTTTGGACAACAAAAACTGTCATGGGCAAAGCTTTGATATTGTTGCAAATATGGCAGGGAAATATTCAGGTCTGCAGGCCAGGCTGAACAATGCAAATCCCTCTGCTTTATTGATACCATGTTCCAGTCATTCCTTAAATTTAATCTGCAGTGCTGAAGCTGCTTCTTGTGAGGGAGCTATACATTTTTTTACTTTATTCAAAACTCGTATGCTTTTTTTGTTTTTGTTTTTTTTCTACACATCAGTGGAGTATGCTACAATCACACTTGGAGCAGGCAAATGGAAAACATTTGACAGTCACAAGAATTTGTGACACCAAGTGGTCTGATTGTGCAGATCCTGTTTTGGCTTTGAAAATGAACTAGGATGTGATAGAGAACCTTATTAGACATAGCCACATCAAATTCTTAAAAACCATATGTGAAAACTGAAGCAAAATCCTTCGCAGAAAAGTTTGAAAAGTATGATATAGCTATTTGTACTATTTTGTGGAACCATTTACTTCAGAGAAGTAATGCCATCAGCAAATCACTGCAAAAAGTTGATACAAATTTGAGTGCTGCACAATTGTTAGCCTCGGTTACAAGTTTTGTCATGGAAGTTTGAAATGACTATAGGTCCATAGAAGCAGAGGCACTAGCATTAACAGAAAATATAAGTTTCTCTGATATAGCTGATGAGAAGTGGAAAAAAACAGGAAGTTATTTTTCAATGAAACTAGAAACAATGAAATCAATTCAAAAGGGAAAGAGAAGAGCATCGTTGAGACCATCAATGTTATTTGTGACACAGTATTGCAGTTGCAGAATAGAGGTGAATCTCTAAAGAAAACTTATTTGTTTTGCATGTTTTTTGACAGAAGTATGCTAAAAGCCACTACAGTAAGAAATTAAGCGAATTCTACCAAGAGAACATAGACACAAATCTTTTTGAAGATGAAGTGAAATATTTCAAAAATGATGAGGCCTATGCTTCAAGATCACCAGCTGATTTGTATAGATGTCTACATGATGGTTAGCAGGATACCTTTCCAAATGTAGAAACCATTCTGAAAATGTTTTTAACAATACCTGTCACAAATGCTTCTGGTGAACGTTCTTTTTCTGTATTGATACAAGTTGAAAATGGATGATAACAATGGCTATAATCCTTCCTCTAATGTTTCCTTGCAGGTGGATGGGTGCACATCATTTAAAACGAGAGTGCTACCCCTTTTATAATCACAAATAACAGTGGGTATGTCTGCACTAGCCCCCTAGTTCGAACTAGGGAGGCTAATGTAGGCATTCAAAATTGCAAATCAAGCCCGGGATTTAAATATCCCGTGCTTGATTTGCATCTTCCCGGCCGGTCACCATTTTTGAAATTTACAAGTCCGGACTAACTGCCCGCGTCTACATGTGGCAGGGACCTGGTAGTTTGAAATAAAGGCCTAGTTCGAACTACCTGTTAAACCTCATTCCAGGAGGAATAACAGGTAGTTCGAACTAGGGCTTTCTTTCAAACTACTGGGTCCCTGCCGTGTGTAGTTGCGGGCAGTTAGTCCGGACTTGTAAATTTCAAAAATGGCGACCGGCCAGGAAGATGCAAATCAAGCACGGGATATTTAAATCCCGGGCTTGATTTGCAATTTTGAATGCCTACATTAGCCTCCCTAGTTTGAACTAGGGGGCTAGTGTAGACATACCCAGTCAGATTAATTAGCATGAAAGCTACCTTTGACCATATCTGTATTTCTACTTCTATATTTCCATTATTAAAATATCCTTGTCCATTCCCTCAATGGCTATTTAATATTAAAATCCCCTTTAATTAACAGCTGTGTGAATACCAGTAACTGTCATTATATAGAGAGCATTTTCTATAACATTTTATCTTAAACACCTGTAATAACCAGTGAGAGCCAAAAGTGCTTGCCTGAGGCTCTAATTTACCTCTGACTTGCTTCTGAATGGTTCCACTTCACTTCATCATAGGTTCTGGAACTGGGGGTTCTGGGGCTGCTGCAGTATCTCCTGGCTTGAAGTGGTTTCCATCATAAATAGGTTCAATGGCTCTCAGCAACCCCACTGTTCTCAGGCTTCACTTTAGTCATATTTTACCAGGCCTCACTTGACCACGTCAAGCCTATTTTTAGGAGATAGGTTATTGGACTTTGTCTGTCTGTCTGTCTATCTGTCTATCTAATTTTAGAGATTTGTGCATCTGACTGCGAGTTCGTCTGTCTGTGAGTCTGTTTGCTCAAGAACGTCTCCTAAACGGTAAGAGCTAGGACCGCCAAATTTGGAATACAACTTCCTCTTATCCTAACTTAAAGCAAGGTCAGGGTTTGGTCACGTCAGGAAAATGGGCGGAGTTGAGGTATACTCAGTCACCACGGAGGGCAGTGAATGCAGGGGACAGCTATACTGCAGAGTGATTACTGGAGATGCTGCACCACCAAGGGAGTGGCCAGCCCTGGAGGGGGCTCATCATCTTGCCAGTCTCTAGCCCAGTGAAGTGGCCTCCCTTCCCCAAACCTTTACACCCCAGCCCCGGTCCCAGTGCTGCACTAAGGGGAGGGAACCCTGCTGGTCCCATAACTGCAGTCCTACCCCCAGGAGCACAGCTAGGGCCAGGCAGTGCCACAGAAGTCACATGGCCACCCTCCTTCCTCCCCCTGCACAGACCCCTGCCCAGGGTGCACCAGTGGGAGGTCTGCGTGCCCCCCTTGCCCCCAAGCCACACTCCCAGCCCTGGACCAGGTTTGGGAAGCACTGGCAGGAGGCATGTGTGGCCCCTACCCCTGGGCCAGACCCAGACAACACCTGGTAAGTCAGGGGTGGGGAACTTTTTTTGGGTCGGGGGCCGCTGGCCCACTGAAAAAAATCAGACGTGGGCCGCACACAAGTGAGAAGCAAAAAAACCAAAACCAAAGCAAACCCTCATTGAAGTGGCCCCTGAATGAGAAGGAAAAAGACATTCCTCACATTCCTCTCACACACCAGAGCCTAGGGGAGCCCAGGCTAGTAGATGTTGTGTGCTCCAGACCCATGGTGGGGCAGCGAGGGAGTGGAGCACCAGTATGGACTCCCCAATGCTGCAGGGGAGTCCTGAGCCTCGAAGGCCAGATCTAGGCAAGCTGGGGGTTGCACCTAGCCCCCGAGCTTGAGGTTCCCCACTCCTGAGGTAAATCTTCTAGTATAACATAAGCAAGCATCATCTCTATAGGCTAATAGGGTCTCTGCACCAACCCCATGTTGGCAAGTAAGGGATTCAGAGATCGCCAACATGGTGATGGGCCATGGTGATCTCTGTCCATCTAGAGATCCATTGGACCATTACCCCCAGGCACTTGGTGGCTTTTAAAACATCTCGGCTCAAACTAGTGAGAAGTCTGTGATCTCATTGTAACCCCTTTCATTAGGTTTGCTCTGTAGATCTCAAAGCAGGTTGCTGGGGTGCAGCCCCACTTTCCAGGTGAAGAGTGTGATCTCACGTTGAACAAGTAACAGACTCAGGATTCCAGTCTTGGGTAGGAGTAGCAGAACTGGGAGCCCAGTGCAGCTGGTGCCTTTGCACGGAAGTTATTGTGGGACTGTGCCCCATGTAAGTGAATGCATGCCTGTGGGGAAAGGATGGGGGGCATGTGGTGGACCCAGAAGGGATGGAACATGTTGGGGAGCAAGACTTGGAGGGGCTGGAATGAACTCTGGAGCACATAGGAAGTCCCAGGATTCTCCTTCCTAGCTTGGAGCTGCCTGCCCTCCCCTCTCCTCCCCTCACTCCTTCTCCTATTCTTCTCCTCCCAGCCCCAAGCCTATGGGCCTGATTCTCCATCACCAGGCATCTCTGTCTGGTTACTAATACTGACATATCCAGATCCATTGGTGAGGTAGGCACAAGCAGACAATATGTGTGTTAACGGGCATATGTATAAGTCTAGGAACAAAGAATGCTGGCCACGCTTACAGGACTGGAGCTTCAATCCTAAATCACAGCTGGGGCTGCTGGTGGATAAGCAGCTGAGTGTGAGGTCCTGGTGTGACACTGTGGCCAAAAGCATTCATGCAATCTGTGGGTGAATCAACATGGGGAATGTCAGTCCCTCCAGGCCGTATGTTCCCTCTGTATTTGGCTGATGGGAGGCTGCTTGAATACGGTGTTCAGTTTTGGTGCCCACATTTCAAGAGGGCTGTTGAGAAATTGGCAAAGGTTCAAAGATGGGCCATGAAGGTTGATGAAAGGTTTGGAAAACATGACTTTCATTCCTCCCTTCCCCCCAGGCTTCGTAGCCTGAGCTACAGCATCTGCACAGCTATTTTTAGCATACTTCCGTGAGGCCTGCTAGCACAAATCTGTGGTTCTGGGCTTGGAGGCTTGGCTCCCAGGAGAAGCGTAGCTATCACTTGCTAAAAAGCCTGCTGAGCTACTTGAGTAAGAGTTGATTAAGAAGTGACGTGGTCACCATCTGTAACCACATAAAAAAACAACAAATGGTCTGGTAGCACTTTATAGACTAGTAAAACATGTAGATGGTATCATGAGCTTTCGTGGGCACAGCCCACTTCTTCAGTTGACTGGAGTTTTGAGTTTAGGATGCGTAGACCCAAAATAAATAAGCCTATTTATTTTGGGTCTGTGCATCCTAAACTCAAAACTCCAGTCATCTGAAGAAGTGGGCTGTGCCCACGAAAGCTCATGATACCATCTACATGTTTTGTTAGTCTATAAAGTGCTACCAGACCATTTGTTGTTTTTTCCCTGTACAGACTAACTTGGCTATCCCCTGAAGCTTCTGTAACTACATACATAGGGAACAAATATTTGCTAATGGGCTCTTCAGTCTGGCAGGCAAAGGACTAACATGATCAAATGGCTGGAATTTGAAGCTAGACAAATTCAGCATAGGAAATAAGAGTACATTTGTGACATTGTTCTAGTGGTTAATTACCCTCATTCTGCCACATGTGGTGGATTCTCCATTGCTGGCAAATCAAGACGGGAAGTTTTTCTAAGAGACACTAATTCAAACAGAATTGAATTCAGGAAATACCAGTGACCTTGCTATACAGGAGGCCAGAATAGATAATCCCTGTGGTCCCTTCTGGGTTTAAATCTACAATGGTTTATCTCAGTGAAAAGACAGTACAAAAGCACAAGTGACATCATTTTGTCCTGCCTTTGCACTGGTGCAGATCACTCTGCAAGGTAAGGAAGTGAAGAATCAAGCCAGCTCTTTGACTTAGGATACCTCTACCTCACAACTGGAAGCATGTTTCCTAGACTGAGTGAACAGACGCACATTTATTCTAGCTTGCTAAAAATCGCTATGTAGCCCCGTAGTAGAAAGGGTGGTGCTGCAGGCTAGCCCTCTGGGTCCAAACATGCCCAGAGCTTCTGCCTACAGACTAAACTGGCTAGCCTGAGCTATTTTTAGCACTCTGTCTACCTAAGATGGGAAGCAAGAGCTGCAATATTGACACTGCTATTTTTAGCACCAGACTGTGACCCCAGGTTCTGAGACTTGCTGCTCGCTGTGTAGACGTACCCTTATGGTTTATAAAAAAGCAATAAAAGACCCAGAGTAACCGACTTGGGTTCCTAGGATTCAGGTTCTGGGGTTATAAAACTGCAGTGTAGACATTTGGGCTCTGTCAAGGCCTGAGCACCAGCCTCACCAATTGTTATCCCTAACAATTGCTTTAAATTTACCTGCATGCCTGTGCAAGGAAAAGGACTAGAAATTTACATTAAAAGCATGGGGAAGGGGGGAGCTGAGAGAACCCTTTAGAATTCCAACTGCGTGGGGTTGTCATAGCAGCATGCTTTGTGGGCTCTGAAAGTTGACTTTTCCCACAGCTTTGAAACCCAGGTAGGCCACCTCCCCTCAGCAGACTTTGTGCTACAGGGCCAAGAATTATGGCACTTTCTCATTTTTGAATAGGGTTTGGATCAGCGCCTTAGCAGGCGTGGCTCAGCCTAGCTCCACTGACCCGTGTAGCTGAGATTATACGGATTTACACCTGCCTTGCCATAGTATTCCAGATTATTTTTCTACTTAGTTACTTTGCAGTCTTGTCACACTGTATTGCTAATATTTTCCCCATGTTTTCACAGGGGAAAAGATCGAGACAACTCTAGAAGGTGTACAGCTAGCCTGAACATGTTAACGTTCTTGTTGGCTCACACCAGAGAATTGGAAAAGCAACTCACCAAACAGAGAGAGGACCCCACAAGCCAGCCAGACAATCAAGGAGAGACCCACGTTGCCAGAATTTTTCAGCACCCCTTTTGGAGTGATAAAGATGCCACTGCCCACGATTGTGCCGATAGTCAGTGCAATGGCCTGCACCAGGGTGATCTTCTTCCTCAGGAACACAGCTTTCTCTTTCCCCTCCTCCTTCACATTTGACTTTGTCCTGCAAAATCCCATGGCTTTCTGTCTGTCTTCTCTATTGAGTCCTGCAAGCATAGGTCTTCCTGAGAGCTCTGTGTCTACCACCCGACTTCTAGGAATGACACATCCTCCCCAGTTCTTTTCCCTGCCCTCCACGGGCTCCCCTCCCTCTGTGCTTGCAGGCTGCCAGAGAACAGCCTTGGCTGGAATCCCTTAGGCACAACAAGCATGAAGCATACAAACACAAACAAACGGGAGAAGGTGAAAGAGAAGAAACTCCCTAGAAAGGAAATGGGTGCTGCGTACTCAGGCAGAAGGGGGAGATGATACATTGCAAATTTTACACTGTACATTCAGCTCAGTGGGACTCCAGCTTGTGGACTCAGTGTTTCCAAGCTAGTGTTTGAGCATCCATGCTGCATTGTAAATGTGGGTTTACACTTGCAGGTCCCAGGTCTCTTAGCCATGCTCATGCATCTACACTCCAGACCATTGGACTCAGGTCTGTGATTTGAGCTCATAGACTTTAAGGTCAGAAGGGACCATTTTGATCATCTAATCTGACCCCCTGCACAATGCAGGCCACAGAATCTCACCCACCCACTGCTAGAATAATCCTCTCACCTATATCTCAGATATTGAAGTCCTTGAAACGAGCTGTGTTTATATTGCAAAATTATATGGCTTTAGACCCTAGTTGCCGGGGCACTTAGGCCTTGACCTACCCCCAACAAGTCCTAGGACTTGGGACCTGACCTGAATCGGATGGTTTTGTGTGTGGAGACGGGTTTAGGGCTCAAACTAGAGTCAGGACCTGGCTTAGTATGCAATTTAGGCATACCTAAAGGCGTACAGTTCTGATCCCATTTATTCTGACTTCAAAGGACTTGCTCCTGTTTTCCTATTAGTGTAATTCACATCAGAATCAGGCCCAGAAATTTCCCTGTAGGGTTTATATTTCTAGTTTAAAATCCAGAACAATAAGCAGGCCGAGAGCTAAACTCTGGTTGGTGCAAAATGTTATCGGAACATAAGGCTTGTCATGGTAGATCAGAATCTTGTCCCAGCAAATCTAACTTCAACAATGGCTAATACTTGACACTTCAAGGCAGTTTCAGCTTGTAACTATCACAAGACAGCCTGAATTCAGAGCTGGCAGCCAGGCCTCTGGGGTCAGCAATGGAGCCCCTGGGCATGGTCCTGTGGGACCCGGGCTGGCAGCAGAAACCCCTGGTGGCAATGGGGTCTGTGGCCAGAACCCCACATGAGGGGCCAATGGCCAAGCAGGACTGGTGAGTGAGTGGGTTCGTGGGCAGCAGGGGCCCAATGGCTTGAACCCTGAATAGCAGGGGTGTGGGGTTGGGATGCCAATCCAAAACCTGGGGACTTTACTCCCCATCCTTACTTCCCACGCCTATGGTGTCTTGTCTACACTGAAGTTTTACCAACCAGTTTAGTGGCATGGATGGAAATCCCTGGTAAAAGTGCACTGGTCTGGTGTGGGTTATTCCAATTCCAAATAAGGCTGAAGAGTATCAGTGGATGTCATGGATTTCTCAGGTGCCGTTGCGTCAGTGTAGCTAAAGATCCCTATGGAATTTACTAAGCCAATCACCAATTCTGCTTGACCATCCATTAGCATGGTGACAATGGGGGAAAATGATGTTTTTACTTGCCCTCCACAAGTTGAATTGTGCAAGGCAGATCTAGCCAATTGTGCAATGTAGGCAAAGGAAAAATTTCCTTCCGACACCCTAGACAATCCAATTAGCCCCTGAAGAATGAGACTTGATTCCCTTTGTCTTAACCTGTATATCTACAAAATGCAGTTGCTGGTCCTGGAGTAATTTGGTTTTCTATTAAATCCAGTGAGGGTCTAGAGAACCTCTGGCAACAGTGAATCCCCCCAGCTGCCGGTACAGTGTGTGAAGTAGTGTTTGCCTTTCCTTGTATTTGCTCTAAATTTACCTTCCGTTAATGATGATGCAATTAGGCTCACAAGCCAGCAATGAGGCTCAAAGTGTAGGAGCAAGACAAACAGTTTAAAATCAAGAGAAGAGGCTCCAAGTCAGGTTCTGGAACGCAGGCTAAAACAACACAGAGAAATGAGGCCAGGGAGACAAGTAGCGAGGCATGGGCTGCCTTACTTCCAGAGGTAACATCCAAGTGATGGTAGGTATCTATCAAGCATCTCCCTGCATCCAGTTTTTTATGGTGTGATCTAACGTTCTCCCCCCAAAATCAGTGGGAATAATTTCATTTCATTCACTTCACTGGAATTTGGATCAAGCCCCAAATCAAGAAGGGAATCTGAGGGGATCTCTAACAACGTGACTTGCTGTATGAATGCACAGGCAGTGTTGTGTATGTGCGATGCTCATCTGAGCTCCAGTAGCTCCCACTAACTTGACGTGGAGTTGTGGGTGTTCAGGCACTTCTGGGAATCAGTTCTTATTGCACTGATTCAATTAACTGGAGTTCTGGCAAAGTTTAGTTACATCTGGGCAACCCTTCTTGTTGCCCTTTTAAACGGAAACAAGTTCTCTTTGTATTGATTTAGCTTCTTTCAGTGGGACTATAAGCCAGGTTTTCTTATACCCTGCCTGACCCTTTGGGTATAAGCCTCCCATATAGAGGTGAAAAATTAGTGGTGGACTAGGAATACAGGTATGTGACTGAGTTGGGTTTGAGTTAGTTCTCGTCTTGCTCCCCATCCTACAAGTGCTAGGAAAGTCCCACAGTGACGATCTCTGAAAAGGGCCAGTACCACCTGCTTTGGAGAAAAGCACAAATAACCCTGCAGCCAACAGTTATGCGGTAAACTGTTCCCGGGGAAAAAGGCCTCCTAACTCCCAGTAGTCAGAGGTTGGCTTATGCCCTGAAGCAGGAGGTTTGTAGCCTCTTCAGGTTGTGTTTTCCTTTAGTATTAACTGCCATTGATATAAGGCAATGGTGGCCAATCCAGGGAGGAGGCAGAACCAATGTTCCCTCTAACCTTTTCCATCCATGTGCAGAATAAATGTATGTGCACTGAGGCATGTACAAATGTGCACCACCAGTAGAAACAACAAACCTAGCTGTGGGCGCTCTGCTAATCAGCTGGGCTGCATCTGAATGTCCCCTGAGGAGGTGCACAAGTGCACAGCTCACAGGGAACACTGGGCTGAACCCTCACAGGCTGGTGCAGGAGGGGATGGGATCATGGCACACCATAAGTCGCTGGTGAAATACCTGAAAATGGAGGGCAAGGCAGGGAATGGTTCTAATAGGAGAAAATGAAAAGCAACAAATTAAAGGGTTGCTGTGAAGGTACAATCCTATCTGAATAACTCTTGGCTGGGTAACACCCTGAATCATTAATTATAGTCAGAAAAACTGATGAAGGTTTCACTTTTTCACTCCTCTTATGCTACGTCTTTATCCTCTGAACTCCACGCCACGTGGACCATGAAAGGTGGTGGTTTCACTTTCTCTTCAGAGTTCATTTCACTTCCCGTTTCTCATATACAAATGTAAAAACCATTGTGTGTGGATTTGCCACACTGAGTGGGCATCTTTCCATTAGAAAAGATGCCCTGCGACACTTCCGTGCAAAATCATGAACACGTTTTCACTTCATATTCCTTTTTGGTTTAGTACTTAAAGAGCATCCCTTTTCAAATAGCCTCCCGCCGGTACCGAAGGGTTCTGTGGAATATTTTGCCAACATTGGCATCTTCTCTTCCTCGCACACTGCTCTGACAGCAGACCGAGACTGTGTGGCATGGCATCTCCATCTCCACCCACCCCCTGCTGATGTGCGGGTTTGTACTCTTTTCTGATGCTATGAGGCAATGTAGTCTAGCTCAGGGCTTCTCAGCCCGTGGGTCATAACCCAAAACTGGATCACCAGAATGTGACAACGGGTCTCATGGAAGGCGGGAGGGAGGAAAGAGGGGAATGTTACAGAGCCAATCTCACACTCCCCATGAGGCAGTGGTTCCTGGAGTCTTCAGTCCCCTGGACCAGGCTGGGCTTGTCTTTCTGCCCGGGATCATGCCAGGGCCGGGTTACATCTGAGTGAGGGGTGCTGTGACCCTCTTGCATTCGGTTGCAGTCTCGTGTAGACAAATTTGGCTCAGTCAGGGCCAAACCTGAGCAGTGCTGCAACCTCTGAGCCCAGCTTGCCCTGGGGACAGGAGCTGCAGGAGTCACACTTGTGGTCTAGTGCAGCGTGTCTCAACTTTTTTTATAAAGTTACCCCCTTTAAAAAAAAAAAAAAAAAAAAAAAGTACCCTCAGTACCTACAGTTTTCAGACACACACATTTTTTTTTTCTACCATTGCAACACATTTGTTTAAACAACTTAATTGTAACTGGGTGGGCGATGAAATTTTTGGGTGTAAAAAGGACAAAAATAAAAAAGCAATGTAAAACTTAAAAGAAAAATTCAGTTTTCTCCAAATTTCAGTTGTGTTGATGTATCCCTCAGACTTCTTTTGAGTACCCCTGAGGGTACTCGTACCACTGGTTGAGAAATGTTGGTCTAGTACACTTAGTACATATTGTGTTAGCATGTCATTAGTAAGCCAGGTACTACTAGGACTCAAACCATTTACATGGACACTGTTTACAAACGGGTGCTGAGCCGAAAAGGTTGAGAACCACAGGTCTGGTTCACTGGAAGTGGGAGCCAATAACTCCTTGTTTTGAATCCCTGTTCGGCCTCCTTCCCTTACAAGAGACTAATTAGCTGGTGTTCGTGCTTCAGACAAGCCCGCTGATGTGTGTGGGGGGGGGTGGGGGGACAAAGGGGCAATTTCCTGAGGGCGCGCTACTGCTCCACGTGGTTCTGAGCACTGGGGAAGGGAGGATGTGCGCCACACTCTAGGCAGCGCTGAGGGCTGGCTGCCCTGACCCAGCCCCTTCTGCCTGAGGCCCCTTGTCTTCCAGGGCATGGAGCCAAGCGTCTCTCCCAATCCCCACCCTCCCCCCGCCCACACACACATACCTTGCCCAGGGGTCCACAGAGGCTGTCAGCACTCCCCAGCTTTAGGTATTCTGTGCTTTGTACAATCCATAGTCTCAACACTTGGTAGCTAAGGCATGTGTCAATTCTGCCACTGTCACTTTAGCCTCAGCGAAGGGCCAGAGTGGGTGCTGAAGAGGGAAACTCCCCAGCAGCATGGTCTAAAGCAGTGGATAAAGTTGTGTCTAGCAGACAGCAATAGCCTGGGAAGTGCTGAACCAAAGAAAGAACTGCCTCAAGGGGTTAAAAAGGAAATGCGCTCGCTTGGCGGCTGTTGTGTTTAGCTTATATTGTAATAAACCAATAACAGCTGATCTGGGAGGCCGGCAGCACAGAGGCACTCAAGGGAGGGGTTCTGAGGAGGAGTTTGGTCTGAGTA
Organism: Pelochelys cantorii; assembly: GCA_032595735.1. Lineage (NCBI taxonomy): Eukaryota > Metazoa > Chordata > Testudines > Trionychidae > Pelochelys > Pelochelys cantorii. The sequence goes on from CM064326.1 coordinate 245,803,483, forward strand.
GGAGCCAGGTGCAGTACCAAGTGAATTAGTACATAGCCGCTGCAGTGCCGTTAGGAATTAGGTGTCTGCCCTGGAGCCAAGTCAGCGAATAAAGGTGAGTGGCTAACAAAGGTCAGAGCCAGAAGAAAGGATCTAGTAGCACAGGGGAAAGGACCCACGTTCTGAGTTAGAACCTAGAAGATGTTGGAGAAAGCTCAGCTCACAAACGTAGATCCAGACGAAATGTAACTCTTGTGGTGCTGGGGGAGGGACACGTGACCACCCCACGCACCACCTTTGGGCTGAGAAGCCATGGCAAGCGAGAGCCTTGGAGAGCATCTCCTGGCAGTCAGGCTATGTGGGCAGGGGCCATATATTAGGGGTTTTGCTGGCTGTTATTAGGCTCCTTGGGAGAGCGGCAAGAGCGTGTAGGGTGCAGCTTGGAGTTATGCTCCCTGTCCTGCCTGGGGAGTGCCTGGCCATGCAGAGGCATCCTGATTTTGGAAGCAGGGCAGGAGGGCTGCTGGGCAGCCAACACCTGAGCTTCCATAGTGAGGGAGCCAGGGGCTGGAGCAAGCAGGGCAGCTCTTGCCAGTGTCCAATCTGTTAATTGTAGGACTAGTGTTAATGAAGCTAATTAAAACTGGGTGGATGTGTCTCATTCATAGTATTTGATGTGGACATGTGAATATCAAAGGTGGGGAAATTGCCTGTGTAGTGCATTGACCAGTTAAGATTATTAATCAGGCCTAGGTTGATAGTATTGAACTTGTAAACGAACTTCAGTTCAGCTGTCTCCCTCTGTAACTGGGTGATAAAGTTCTTTAGTAGAAGGATGGCTACTTTTAAATCCATTACTGAATGCCCAGGAAGGTTAAAATGTTCCCCTACACGTTTGTGTTACCATTCCTGATGTCTGATTTGTGTCTATTTATCCTTTGGTGCAGAGACTGTCTGGTTTGGCCAATACATGTGGCAGGGGGCATTGCTGGTACTTGTTGGCATATATCACATTAGAGGATGTGCAAGTATGAGAGCCCCTGAGGTTGTGGCTTATGTGGTTAGGTCTTGTGATGGTGTCTCTGGTAATGATATATGGACAGAGTTGGCAGCAGGATTTGTTGCAGGGATAGAGTGAGAGTAGACAGAGATTTTCATTAGAGGTGGCTTGTCTGTCAATAATGCACTGGAGGGGTGGGGGAGATTTCCTTCATGCAAAGAAAAAGTTTCTCCTGGAGAAGAAGAGCTACTAAGTATCTGGGTAAGACAGTTGACAGTGGCAGGGAGTTCAGTCTTTAAGTGTACCGATGGCAGGGTGCATGACAGCTTTAGACCCTTACTGGGTAATGTTGTTGGCTCTCACAAGACAGATGTTGCTGGAAATCTTTTAATTGTTTTCAGAATTAATTTTCTGGTCAAAGGTGTCAGTTCAGAAGACTGGAGTCCTTTAGCTAAACAATAGGTATGGCATGGTCATTGGCTGTGCAAGCTTCCCCGTACTACCTTTCCATTATGCCTCAGCTTTGAGAAGTCTACTTGTGGAGATGGGGAGACGATAGTTCAGCCTCCGTGCCCATTCAGCCCTTGGCCTTTAGGGGATGCTCATGGTAATATGTGTTTGTGAGGAGGGTGCATGGACCCAGGGAGCTGGACTGAAACCACCAAGGCACTTCCCATAAGCCACCAAACATCCATCAACACTTGTTACCACTGCCACTCTGGGTCAGATCTGAATCTAAGCTGGGGAAGGAGTTTCTCTATCCGGATGTAGCCTTGAGGAGCCTTAGCATTGCTCAGCAAGAGGCCCAAGTTATAAACAAACCATCTTCTAACAGTACATGGGAGTCCTGTGTTTGACTTCTTTGTTTTGCATGGATGTGTTTAAGGAACTAGAATTTCAGGAAGGGTTTGCTCTGCTTTGAAGGAGGTTCAGACTCTTTTGGGTGATCTCTTGGCTGGGAATGTTTAGACAGTTTTTTAGTTTTGTCCTTTGCAGTTGAGAAAACAATTTTAAAACTGGACAAATAGTTTCAGTCCCTGCAGGAGGCTTGTTCTTGAGAGTGGAAGGAGGACAAAAGTCACAAGGGAAAGTGTAGCAGCTTCAGTGCATGTGAACTCATGCTACCGCTCATGGTAGCATCTCATAACAGATACTGTCAAACTGGAATGCTAATCTCTGGACTCTCTTATCTCTAGTAGTTGGCTTACCTTCAAGTTGGCTGTGTTGTCTGGAACTGGGTGCCAGGGATCCTGGGTTCTACTCCCTGCTCGTTCCACAGTGATAAATATTCAGCCTCAGTTTTCCTCACTCTGAAAATGGGGACTAACATTTCACTACTTCACAGGGAAACTGTACAGCTTAATATGTGTAAAATGCTTTGAGATTCTTTAGCGGCAGGTGATATAGAAGTGTGACGTATTCTATTTTCATCAGACACACACTCCTTTTGTGTTGCCTTTTTGCTAATAGAGTGAAAGAGCTTAAGGGCTGGAACATTTTGTGGAAAGAGTAGATATTAAGCAAATTCACTTCCCATTAATATTCTGCAGTATTATTAGATTACCAAAGCAAGTGCTCACTGCCATGAATTTAAAATTCAGTTACCCTAAGCCAACTGAGGAACAGAGACATTACCATATGACCTGTATGGCCAGTGAAATCTGATCAATACAGCTAGAATTAAAATAATGGATACTTGTAATGACCTGTTTGACAGACTGGGATTAATCAAAAAGATTATATTTGATGCAGAATAAAAATTCTGGTAAGAGGCAGCTATACAAAAATGCTGCTTTAAAGACAAACTTTTAATTCAATCACTTGCTAAGGGGGATGAATGGGTGGGATGAACCAACTTCATCCTGGATTCTTCATTAAAAGTACATAAGTACTGCTTTTAGCAGAGGGTTGGACTCAACAACCTCCTGAGGTCTCTTCCAACACTGAGTCTATGAAAAGCTTATAGACTAAGGAATCTTCTTGCAGGAGATGTGACATGCTGATGGACACACAGAAAATGCTTAAGGACCAAGGTCAAGGGGATTAAAGATGTCCCAGCCCAAGGATAATTTGCCATAATTATTTGGTAATTTTAATTAAAGAAATTAGAGAAAATTCCAATCTGAGCGTGGACAATTGACAAACAGAAAGAGGTGAAAATTCCTTAAATAAACGATTCACTAAGAATTTCTCACTTCACTCTAGTATTGAAGCTCAGAATCACATTGGTTTTTTTACTAGCATCTGGCAGGGCAAATTCACATCTGATTTTACCAGTGACTAGTCCTCCAGGATTTTTTAAATCTAGGACAGCAAGCTGTGAGTCTGTTGTAAATTAAAAGAAAAAAGCCAAATGTAAGTCTATACAGACTTCTCTTCTTTAGTCTTGTCTCATGTGTTACTTACAGTCTCATAAACAAATGCCTCTCAGCTTTCCTAAACAGATTTTCCAATTAAATATGAACACCACAACACCACCTGTCCAATTAAGCTTCTCCACATTTCTTTGATACACAATGAGCCAGCTTATATTCATGGCTGGTTTTTAGTTGGACTCAGTGTCTTCTAATGGGCATTGCAATAGAGAGATTAGTGGCAGAAAAAAAAAGGAGCTGGTCTGGTTAGCCTACCTCAGTGGCTACATCTTTCATTGTATGAAAAGCAAGGGGATGTAGTTGAAAGATTATCTGTTGCACGACAGAGTCCTTGCTCCATGCACCTTGCCTGGTTAGCTTGGAAAACCATATAGGTGTGTGTCTGGAGAGCCTACCCCAATAGGGTCCCCATATCACATTGCGTGTCTAGGAGCACTATGGTAATACAAATAAATAAAGTTTTCCGTTTACCCTAGTTTGGCTTTCTCTCCATCTTCACTATCTGCCAGGCTTTGAGTGCTGGTAGGTAAGATGAGAAGTGCTTTATTCTGTCCTGAGAAGTTGGTAAAATTGCTTGAAATACTGGTGTGAAGTGCAACCTATGGAGCTGTCATTTTAAGCAATGCTGCTGGTAGCTGCAATGATTCTGTTTTGGAAGAAGGATTTGAGCCAGTTGTCAAGTAAAAAGGTGAACAAGAAGCAGCTTTGTACGTTTTTTTTTTTTAATATTAAGCACGTTGTGCTTATTCTTAAGCATTGCCACAAGGATTAACATAGCTGCCTTTTAATGTCAGGCGCAGGAATTTAATTCAACCAGAAAGCAGAGTTGGAACAATTTGTTCAGGTGCTGCTCAGTGCTAGGTATCTGTTTAACGTGGTATGTAATAGCTCTCTGTTTCTTTATTTCCCCAATAGCCTGTAGAACAAATCCCAGTTGATTTCACATTCCTGAAATCTGTGGTGTTTTGCCCATTATGTTTCCAGGTATTCCTGGCTGGCATTGGCATGACTGACCATGTGGCTAAATTGTAGCATTCAGGAGTTGATTCAGATCCTTACTCTGTAAATCTGATTTTATATCCTGCTTCTTTTCTTTTTACTATGGAATTTCACAGCTAACTCAAAGAAGCAACTGGTTATGTACTTCACGCAGCTCTGAGACTCCAGCAAGAGATGAGAATCTGGGACGGATTGTAAACCTGTCTGCTTTGTTCAAAAGCAACCAATCAGATAAGTGCACTTTTTAAATGTTATTAATAATACTTGTGCTCAGAAGAACTCATTCTTAATCTAGACCCATTTTATAAATCTTTAACCAATCCTACATTTGCATATGACCACAGGCTGTTAGCTAGTTCCACTTTCAGAATTAGACTAGATACAGACTGTAGACAGTTCCACTTGTAACATCAATTAGCTAGATACAGACTAAGACAGTCCACTTGTAACATCAATTATATATTGCAATTCACAGCACAGGAGCCTTTGAGATTGTTAATCCCCATCCCTCAGTCCTTAGACTCATCAGTTCCAGCAACCCTTCTGAGCCTTAGGAAACCCATAAAGTTACTCCCCAGTCCTGATGCATGGTAGGAGGTAATCTGCCCCCTCCAGGGCCCAAAGAGATTGCTTTGACTTTTTTAAAGGCTCAGCAGCCCATTTTGACTCAAGAACAGATACACTGGACATGTTTGCAAAAAAGGTCCACTAAACTAAACCCTTTGCTTTACTGTTGCCAAAGAAAAAACATTTATAAGGCCAACATTTTCAAAAGTGACTAATGATTTTATTGGGCTTAAATCTGACTTTCTCTTCCCCTACCACAGGTGAGCTCTGTTGACTGTGGGATTGAAAAGGACCCCTATGGTAGCACCTCTTCTTGAGGAATCCTTGACTTCTCAACGTCCACCCCTGCTCTGAAATTGTAGAGGCCATGGGCAAAGCCAAGAAAGAAGAGGAGGCTGTTTTTCTGAGGCAAAAGATCACTTTGCTGAGGGCTTTTTCACTCCTCATTGGCAGCATGGTGGGCAGTGGCATCTTCATCTCTCCAAAAGGGGTGTTGAAAAACTCCGGCAACTTGGGTGTCTCCTTAATCGTCTGGTTTGCCTGTGGGATTCTCTCTCTGTTTGGTGGGTGCTGAGTTACTTTACTCTTCTTGTTAAATGCTTGGTAGATGGAGAAACTAGTGAATAATATACATCTATAACAAAGGCCTAGCTTTGCTTCTCCAGGAAAAATAAGTTGAACCAAACTCCTGTTTCCTAATGCCATAGAACTGAAGCAAAAGCAAGTTCCTGTGTCCACAGGGTTCCAAGGATCTGTTGTTCTAACTGGTTTGTCTGAGGGACTTGGGGAAAACCCAAGACTTAGGATCTATGAATGTGGTGCTACACGCGGGCGCAGGCATGGGAACAGTTATCATGGAATGTTTAGACACATGGAAGGTTAGCATTCTAGTCAGGAATGCTAGATGGAAAATCTCAGAGTTCTGTGGGACTGCGAGACATGCTGGGTGTTTTATTTCAGAATGTGACTTTAAATTTTTTTCTCCTTCACAGTTAAAAACCAAACAAACCAGGAAAATTAAGTGCAAAGAAATCTCTGTTGCAATGCTGTGGTTGAAAGTTTAAAAGAACACTACCACAAAAATTAGGAAATTCAATGATAGATCCCACAACAATTGTCACTCTTTCTTCTACTGTTTATCATATGTAATGTTTTGTATTATGGGAGATGTTAAACTTATACCTTACGCTCTATATATAAAGATGAAATTTCAAACTTGATGTTTCCACAGCATCCTCAATTAGGAGAGAGAGATATATGAGAGTTTGTGTGTCTGTGCGCTCATCCATCCATCTGTGAGTCCATTTTTTCAAGAACTCCTCCTAAAGCTAGATAAGAGCTAGGACCACCAAATTCGGTGTGTCCTCTTATCATAACTTAAAGTAAGGTCATGATTTGGTTGTGCCAGGACAATGGGATGTGCCTGAAATTCAGTTGTTTCTCATAAAATGGAAAGGGTGAGGTTTGGTAGGAGGGATGGTTATACTGTTGAATGACCACAGGGGGGCAGCAAGGGGCCTGAGGTGGGAACTAGGACCGCCATAACCCCACTGGGCCAGCAGAGGGCAGGGGTGGAGAAAAGGACAGGATCTACTATATATTTCAGAAAATTTATCTGTTTTATGTGTCTGCTTGCCTGATGTGTCTCACCTGGCCCCAAGCTGCTGCTGCAGTGAGAGAGGGCTGGGGTTGTTCTCTCTCCCTGGGATAGCCTGCATGCCCTTGCCCCTCCCCAGAGCAATGATTTAAATGAAGGGAAAAAAACGTATTTGAGTTAAGGACCTGAGAAATGCCAGGTAAATCTTTTATATTATCTATATCTATATCTATATCTATATCTATCTAATATTTTGTCTGTCGGTGAGTTCATTTGTTCAAGAACTCCTCCTAAACAGTAAGAGCTAAGACCACCAAGTTTGATATGCAACTTTCTCTTATCATAACTTAAAGCAATGTCAGAATTTGGTTGTGCCAGGACAACGGGATGTGTATGGAATGCAATTGTTTTGCAGCAAAGGGAAAGGGAGGAGTATGATGGCAGGGACAGTTATACTCACAAATGGCCATAGGGGGACAACAAGCACCTCAGCCCCAGGAAGCAGGCACTGGCCAGCAGTGTGGCCCTCAGCAGCTCCTGAGGAGCGGCTGGCTCCTGTGCACCCCCCCTCCATTTAAGCTGTACACATGCAACTCAGAGGTTAGAATCCTGAACTTTTGGCTCCAAAAGCTTAGACTTTAAGGCTCAAGTTACAAAATGAGAGCGTTTGTGGCCATATGAATCTGTTACAATGCACTTATACAGTCATACCCATTTGTTACAGCCTGTAATTTTGATCATCATGCCATATGACAGTGGTACAGGTCATGCTAATTCAACTATGTTATTAGAAAGACAATCTCATGGCACGGTGACAGGGTGAAACAGAAAGGAAAAGATTAGCCTGTCAGTCACATGATCCCGCAGGAGACTGAAGGAAGGGGACCAGGTTTGTCCTTTCTCCAGGGCTGAGACAGCCAAGGGAGAAGCCTCTGGGGCCTGCTTTAGTCATGGGAATCACTTTGTCTATTGTTACTTCTTGAGTTTTTATATGTAAATTGTACAAGGGTCAGAAATGGACTTGGGCAAGCCATTGGTCCTTTCTGGGGCTGGTCAGAGAGCCCTCTAGCATATGGACACCGTGATCTCCTAGCACAGTGGTTCTCAACAAGGGCTGCAGGGCCCCCAGCAGTGAGCAGTTTCAAGGGTCTTCTGAGCATGGTCAGCATTAGATTTGCTGGAGCCCAAGGCAGAGAGCTGAAGTCTGAACAACTTAGCTTCACAGGGACCCCATGTGGCATGGGTCCCCAGGCAATTGCCCTGCTTTCTAACCCCTAACACCAGCCTGGACTTTTATATGCAGAAAAAACAGATGTGGCACAGGCAGGTTGTGGAATTTTTATAGCTTGTTGGTGTGTGGCGGGGTGCTCAGAAAGAAAAAGATGAGAACTCCTGAGCAAGGATATAAATGGCTGTCATGTTGAAAAGTTAGTAGTTTAAAAGGCTGAGCATATATAAAGTGTGATTCCTTTGTGCGTGACCCCTCTGAGCCAAAACAGTCTTCTGGTTTCACTTTTATCCAGCCTCTTCCCTTAGTAAATTCTATTCAGTAACATATTCTTCTTCATCACTGATCCCTTGGAAATTACTGTCCATTGACTGATAAAATAACCTAAAGAAACACCCTTATATCTCCAGAGTCATTTTAACAAAAATACAGTTAATTCAGGTCACATCAGCTGGCCACTCACTACCCAGTGAGCTAAATAGATAAAGAGCTAGATAGATTCATGGAGGTTAGGTCCATCAATAGCTATTAGCCAGGATGGGTAGGAATGGTGTCCCTAGCCTCTGTCTGGAAGTAGGTGACAGGGGAGGGATCACATGAGGATTACCTGTTGTGTTCCCTCCCTCTGGGGCATCTGGTATTGGCCACTGTTGGCAGACAGGATACTGGGCTAGATGGACCTTTGGTCTGACACAATATGGCCATTCTTATGTTCTTATCCATATTATTTTCCTTCTAAGAGCCTGAAAGACAAAAAAGCTCGTAGGTATTCCCTTCCCCACCACACTCTGGCAAACTCTCAGACAGACTCCCTCCCTTTGTTGCTTCTGTGTGTGCAGCTCCAAATTTGTTGTGCTTTGACCAGGAGTTGTGTGTAGATAGATTCTCAAGGGGTTTACATTTGGGACAGAGGAGGCCAGTTTTAAAAGCTATCTACATAGATGACAGAAGGAGAAACAGAGAGTATTTGAACCACTTGATGAGAAATTCTCTACCTTCTTCTGTATGTAGGGTGCTTTTTCTTCTTCTTATGTAGCTGTTTTATGGCTCTGATCAAAGAGATGTTTCCATGTCTTGGGTTCACCTATATTTGAAGATGTGTGTATGTCTGAGGCTTAGAGCTAGTGAAAGATTAAGTGTTTTAAAGTAAATCTCTGAGGCAAAATCAAACTTCCTTCTGTGCCCTTTTCTACATAAAGTCGGTGGAGAAGGTATACCATTAAACTCAGAAGCATGTCTTACCAGATGAAAATAGATCTCCCCTGGAAACAGCATGATTTCAAATAAAGGGATTTGCACTAAAATCCTTAATATTTTGTTTTACATTATAGCACCTAGATAGCAAATGGTTCTCTGCGCACTTCCACCCAATGTACACCAGCAGCAAAAAGGTTAACTGTGTTAGGAACGATTAGGAAAAGGAAAGAAAATATTGCAGAACCATTATATAAATCCACTCTTAAAAACTATGTCCAGATCTGGCCACCCCATCTCAAAAAAAGATAAGAGTAGATCTGAAAAGGGTCGGGGAAGAACAACAAAGATGATCAAGGGTATGGAACAGTTTCCGTATGTGGAGAGGCTAAAAAGATTAGAGCTGTTCAGCATAGAAAAGAGACAACAAAAGGGAGATATAATAGAGGTTTATAAAATCATGAATCATGCTGAGAAAGCGAATACAGAATTGTTGTTTATATAAAGCAATATAAAAGCTAAGCACCACTCGACTAAGGTGTTGGGTTGGCCAAAAGTACAACCAGGTTAAAAAAAAACCTAGAAAAATTAATGAGGCTAGGTCCATAAATGCTAACTAGCCAAAGAGTAAGGGATGACTCACCAAGCTTTGGGGTGATCCTAAAACTCTGACTACCAGAAGCTGGGTCTGGAAGACAGAAATGGGTCACTCCAAAATTGCCTGTTTTCTTCTCTCCCCTTGAAGTTCTGGTATGGCACATTGTTACAGACAGAATCCTGGGTGGGTAGCCTGGACCACGGTCTGACCCAATATAGCAAAACTCTTATATTCTGTATTCTTAGTTCATTTAAACCAATTCCTTTAATTCTCAATGAATTCTATATGCAGTGGTAATTCTATGGGTCAATTTACTAAATGCATTTTACTTCATCTATTCCAGGTGCCTTGTGCTATGCAGAACTTGGAACAAGAATCACAAAATCTGGAGGGCACTATATCTATGTTCTGGAGACATTGGGGCCTTTGCCAAGTTTCTTGTATCTGTGGGCTGAGTACTTTGCTATTAAGTAAGATTTCTTTGCGGCTACCTAAAATGAGGTGTTAATGAGGCTAGGGAAAGCTGTGGAAATGGACAAGCAGTTTATACTATTTTAAAACATGAATTAAATGAGAAACCATAGACATTACTTTGAAAGTCTAATAAAAAAAAAAGCAGGAGTACATAGCCACATGTGAACATTGCACAAGCATGTGCAAAAAACTCTTTTCTCCAGGATATAGGATCCCCTCATCATAACACTGGGATAAGCTATATGTTAGAGTCTGTCTGTCTGTAGATTGTTCAAGAACTCCTCCTAAACAGTAAGGCTATGTCTAGATTGGCATGATTTTGCGCAAATACTTTTAACGGAAAAGTTTTTCCATTAAAAGTATTTGCGCAAAAGCGCATCTAGATTGGCACGGATGTTTTTGCGCAAAAGCGCTTTTGCGCAAAAGCATCCCTGGCCAATCTAGACGTGGTTTTGCACAAGAAAGCCCCGATCGCCATTTTAGCCATCGGGGCTTTTTTGCACAAAACAAATCTGAGCTGTCTACACTGGCCCTTTTGCGCAAAAGCTTTTGCGCAAAAGGACTTTTGCCCGAACGGGAGCATCAAAGTATTTGTGCAAGAAGCACTGATTTCTTACATTAGAATGTCAGTGCTCTTGCGCAAATTCAAGCGGCCAGTGTAGACAGCTGGCAAGTTTTTGCGCAAAAGCGCAAAATCTTGCCAGTCTAGACACAGCCTATGAGTTAGGGTCACCAAGTTTGGAATGTAGCTTCCTCTTCTCCTAATTTAAAACAAGGTCAGTGTTTGGTTGTGCCAAGAAAATGGAATGTGCTGTGAAATGCTTCCATAACATACCAGGAGCTGGGCTGATGGGAGGGATGTGATACGAAAGTAGACACTGCGGGCAGCAAGTGCAGGGGAGAGCTATCCTGTAGCATGTCCACTGCGGGCAGCCATACCACCAAGGGAGTAGCCAGCAGGGTTGGGGCTCTGCCATCTTGTCTGCCGCCAGACCGGGTAAGTAGCCCCCCTTCCCAAATTCTTCCCTCCCAGCCTTTGGCCGCAGTGCTGGAGGGGGGAGAGAGAAAAGGCCCCTGGTGTCTGGGGATGGGGGCTAGAGAGAGACAGAAGGCCCCAGGTGACTGAGGGGGAGGAGAAAGCCCTTCAGGATGGGACCCCCCACCCTGAGCCCCTCCTTACGCCCAACCCTCACTCTCACACCCCCATATCCCCAGCTTCCTGTCTTGCCCCCTCACATTCTCAAGGCCCTGCCCTGACTTCTGCACCCCCCACACCAGCAGCCCCCTGCCATGAAGCATCCAGGCAATGCCGGGTAAGTCTTCTAGTGATGTTATCATTGAAGTTAGATGCTAGTTTTACTTTTCTCCTTCCTCCTTGTAACAACCTTGAAAACTGTTATCCTGTCCCCTCTGTCTTCTTTTCTCCAGATTAAACAAACCCAATTTTTTTCAGTCTTTCCCTCTAAGTCACGTTTTCTAGATCTTTAATAATTTTTTTTGCTCTTCCCTGGACTTTCTCCAATTTGTCTACTTCTTTCCTGCAAAAATATGCCCAGAACTGGACACAATGCTAGAGGTGAGGCCTAATCAGTGTGGAATAGAACAGAAGAATTTCTTCTCATGCCTTGCTTACAACAGTCCTGCTAATACATCCCAGAATGATGTTCACTCCATTGGTGCCTACTCCTAATGCATAACTTCAGAACTGGATCACTCATGGAAAAGAAGTAGTGGGTGCTTAGCACCCCCAGCAGCCAAACTCTCCACCTTCCCCCAGCACCTCTCAGCCTCTAGCGGCCCCACGGATCAACTTCTCTCCCTCACTCCCAACACCTCTCGCCTGCTGTGACAGCTGTTCTGTGGTGTGCAGGAGGCACTGGGAGGGAGGGGGAATAGCAGGGATGAGACAAGTTCAGAGGAGTGGGTGGAAAGAGGTAGGATGGGGGGGTTGAATGGGGTCTTGGGGAAGGAGTGGAGTGGAGATGGGGCCTGATGTAGGGTAACCATATTTTCTGCACCAAAAATCAGGACACATGATCTGACAAAGGTGTTGGCAGCGCAGTGAGTGAGCAGACTAGGGGTGTGGGGTCTCAGCAGGGCGGTGAATGTGGGGTCTCGGGGTGTGGGGTCTCGGCAGGGTGGCAGCAGGGTGGTGAGTGTGTGGGCTGGGGATGCCAGATCTCAGCTTGGGGGTGGGAGGACACTTACTTGCTTTGGCACCACTTTCAGGCAGGCCCCCCACTGCTCCCATTGGCCAGATTCCACACTCTGCCACTTCCCTTTCCCTGGCTCCTCCAGGAGGCACATCCCTGGGAGGCTGTTCCCCCAGCCACGGGAAGGGAAGCAGCAGCGTGTGGAGCCATTTTTGGCTCCACTTCTTTCCTGCAAGTTGGATACAGTGGGGAGCCTCGGGGCTTTCTCCCTCTCTCTCTCTCTCTGCCCACTGGAATATTGAAATTTCCAGGACATTTCAGTGCTTTATGGGGACAATGAGACAGAGTATTTTAATTAACAGGACTGTGCCAGAAAATCCGGGACTTACGGTTGGTGTAGGCCTGGGGCAGCAAGGAGTGGGGACGGTTCTTCAGCAGGCCCCAGGAGAGAGGAAGTCTGCACCCAGGGGTCACTCACTTTTTGCTTATGTCCAATATGAACCTCAGATCCCTTTTTTCAGTTACCCTTCCTAGGCAGTCATTCCCCATTCGGTATGTGTGCGGCTGATGGTTCCTTCCTGAGTGGAGTACTTTTCAATTGTCCTTACTGAATTTCACCCTGTTTATCTCAGACCATTTCTCAGATTTGTCCAGATCATTTTGAATTTTAACCCAGTCCTCCAAAGCAATCGCTCCCAGCTTGGTATCATTCACAGACTTTTTAAGCGCACTTTCTATGCCATTGTTTAAATCATTGATGAACCAGACTCAGAATTGATCCACCTCACTTGATATGCCCTTACAGTTTGACTTAATACTAAATGTCCTGATTTTTTGTGTGTGCACTTTAAATTTTCAAACGCTAACAGTTGTTTAAGGTAGTCTGTTGCACATAAAATAGCAAGTCAGTTTCTAACTCCATCCCTTCTGCTAGGCCAGCCAACGGTGCAGTGATTTCTCTGGCATTTGGACGCTACATATTGGAACCATTCTTTGCCCCCTGTGCAGCCCCACTTCCTGCTGTGAAGCTTGTATCTCTCTTGGGGTACTGTAAGTATAAAGCAGATATAGGCCTAAACCACAACCTTTGAATTCAGATTTCTAATTCCTTCCCCCCAAATTCAGAGATGTTTACAGCCAGGGTTTGAACTTGTCCCATTACAGATAAAACTGTGAAACTTGGATTCCATATTAAATTTTGAGTCACCTACAGTTCAGGATCTGGGGTTCTGGTTTGGGCCTGTCTCTAGAATGAAGGAACAAAAATGAGGTGCCAAAGCTGATGGGAATGGGTCTGTGGATTACAAAGCTGGGTGGAGAGAAGAAATCACCACTGGCCAAGCATTGTTATCAGACTGGCTGGAACATGAAACCAGAGTTGTAGCCAGCACATTTCAAGGTCTGATTTTACTTATGGTCTAGTGTTGGCTAGACGCCGTGTCAGGCTGGTGATGTTTTGGATGAAAGGAACGGGAGCTGTCTGGGCTTGGCACACTGATGTTGAGTGCAGAGATTCTGTCTAAGGTGCAATCTCCATCAGAACATATCCACATATGATTCAGGCTTGGTGATGCCAATTAGCGCAACTGACAGGTGAAAGCATCCGTGCCTTTCCAGTCCTGGCGGCTGCAAATGCAAAGACCGCTGTGAGGCAGAAAACCTGAGATGTCATTGTACTCATGGATTATTGCATCAGCCAGGCATGGATTGCACAACAGGAAATGTGAGAGAAGTGAACCAGACAGGGCTCCTCTCTCAAGGTTGTAACCTTGTTTTCCCCTTGAAATGCCATTTTCTGGGTTGTGCTTTTATGGACTTAAAATACCCGTCCCTCTGAACGTTCTGCTCACTAAGAATTCTCCCCAACACCAAGGGCAGGGAGTGTTGCTGTCTCTGGCACAAGGCTGAGACAATGGGAAAAACACGAGTAAAATTCTGATTGTGTTCTGAGCTCCAGCCATGTGCGGTTTTCTTTGCCTTCTCCTCCAGACACAGTCCTCATCCTGAACTGTTGGAGCGTCAGCTGGACGGCCAGGCTTCAGATTGTCCTGACCATCTTCAAACTCCTGGCTCTCGTGCTCATCATCATTCCAGGGATGATGCTTCTGGCCCAAGGTGGGTCTGTGGGAGGGCACGTGTTAAGGGCTTGCCCACATGGGAAGATTTTTGTGTAGCCCCTCCTGCTCACTAGCCCAGTATGAGGTTATTCAACATAGGGGAAACCTTGTGACTTTTTACACAACTCTGGGAGACTAGGTCTGAGGCTCGTTGTGTGTCAGTCTGTGTGCACCTCAGACAAACCACCGGGAACAGGCTTTATTCTGTAAACAACATAGAACAGGATCACAGTTCAGCAGCCTCCCCTCTGCCTGAAGCCTACGTGCTCCCAGCTCAGTCAGTGCTGAGACCCTGCTGGGGGGAGACGGGGAGGGAACACATCCTGGCAGGAACCCGGAAGTTCTCCCAACATGCCACAGTTTGTAGTCCACAACTTGTAGTTCCAAGGGCTGCTCCTGAAGCACACTGGACCTTGGACTCCACTTGTAACCCTTCTGCTAGACAGAGTAGGCAACAACAAGGTCTGGGTTCAGTATTTAGGAGTTACTTTCCAACAGTGCAACACAAGACTGGCTCAAGCCCCTACCCAGTGAGCTGGGACAAATATGCACCCCCTGGGTGCCTCTAAAAGACAATCCTTCCCCTTTCACAAGCACAGAGTCTGCACGTAGCAAAAACCTTCCATAGAAGGAGGGAAGTAGCTCTGCATTAATTTGGAAAAACACCACAACTAGGTTCATAAACATAAACTCTGAGCCAAAAGACCCAGTCTCAAGTAGGCTGAGCAGTGTTCGTTCCCTTCAAATTCTTAAGTCCAGCAACCCAAAAGTCCCTTTAACATGCCCCATTCTTTCTCTGCATCCCACTCACAGTTGCTGTCGTTGGTTAGTGCAGCCCCAGAATTCAGAAGTTCATCTGCCGAGTTCACCTCTCAGCCCAGGTGGGGGGTGTGTGCAAGGAGGCACCTTTCAAACTCCACCGTTCAGGCACTTGCCATTCCAACAGCCAATTGATGTGCCTCTCTGCAGAGCTCTGCCCTCGCCCTCTCCACCAGCTGACCTGCTAGCCACACCTACCTGTTGGTCATGCACCTCCACTCACCACCATGCTGGCAGTAGCTCCTTGCCAGCCATTCACAAAGATATCTTCAGGGCTCCCCGCCCCCCCACAAACATGCATTTAACACCGCTCCTAATGATTTCAGTTGCTCATGGGGGAGCCTGACCGCTGGCACACACCAGGCAGTTTTCATGCATCAGAAACTCTGTCCCTTTTTAGGCTTGCGACCAGGAGCAGCTAATGGGGAGTTTGGAGAGGGAGTTTAGAGGGGGAGGTTAGAGGGCGCTAGTGACTTCTGACCTTCTTTAAGCATAACTTTTATTATAATCTATAGTCCAGACATTTAATAAGAAGCCCAGTTTATACTTAAACTTATTCATAAGAAAAATGGAGACAGAAGCCCAGCAGCGGAGTGGGGGTTATCCTGTTTATTGCGTCGAGTGTAACTCTTGGAGTAACTCAAGGAGCTCTTGACCGTCAGAGACCAAGTTCGGGCTTTGGAGGCCAGGGTGGCTGAACTGGAGGAGCTAAGGGAGTTAGAGAGCTATGTTGATGAGACTTTCCGGGACACTGTAGTACTCTCCCACCTCCAGTCTGAGAGCCCCAGTGCTCTTAAAGAGGATGAAAGTCTCAAGGGAACAGAGCATTCAGTGGGAACAGAGGGAAACCATCCCGTAGTTGGGACTCTCCTTCCAGAGGATGTTGCGGTATCCTCTCGCACTGAGGATACCTCTGAGGGCGAGGGAATGCCAGTTGTTCGGAAGAGGCAGGTGTTAGTAGTGGGTGATCCGATCGTTAGAAACATAGATAGTTGGGTTTGTGATGACCGGGAGAACCGCATGGTCACTTGCCTGCCTGGTGCGAAGGTTGCGGATCTCTCGAGGCATCTAGATAGACTTATGTGTAGTGCTGGGGAGGAGCTGGTGGTCATGGTACATGTAGGTACCAATGACGTAGGGAAGGGTAGGAGAGATGTCCTGGAGGCCAAATTTAGGTTGGTAGGAAAGAGACTGAAATCCAGGACCTCTATGGTGGCATTCTCGGAAATGCTTCCATTTCCACGCGCAGGGCCAGGTAGGCAGGCAGAGCTTCAGAGTCTCAATGCGTGGATGAGACGATGGTGTAGGGAAGAGGGGTTTCGATTTATTAGGAACTGGGGACACTTAGGAGAAGGGGGAGCCTATACAGGAAGGATGGGCTCCACCTAAACCAGGGTGGAACCAGACTGCTGGCACTAAACATTAAAAAGGCCGTAGAGCAGTTTTTAAACTAAGAGATGGGGGAAAGCCGATTGGTGTGGATATGCACATAAATCGGATGGAGACTTCTCTTAGAGGAGAATCCATTGATAGAGATTCTCTAAGCTGTAGTCAGAAAGAGAGGAGGGGAGAGGACAAACCATGGGCCAGAGCAGACAAACAACCACATATAAAGGAATCCAATGCATCAGGGAAGGGCAGACAAATAAGCAGATAGACTTATGAGCAGTGGCAATTTTTAAAGTGCTTCTACACAAATGCTAGGAGTCTGACTAATAAGATGGGTGAACTAGAGTACCTCATATTAAAGGAGGAGATTGACATAATAGGCATCACTGAAACCTGGTGGAATGAGGAAAATCTGTGGGACACAATCATACCGGGATATAAAATATATCGGAAGGATAGAGCAGGCCGTGTGGGTGGCGGAGTGGCACTGTATGTGAAAGATAATGTAGAATCAAATGAAATAAAAATATTAAATGAATCAACATGTTCAATAGAATCGCTATGGATAGTAATTCCATGCTCCAATAATAAGAATTTAGCAGTAGGGATATATTACCGACCACCTGACCAGGACAACGATACTGACATTAAAATGCTGAGGGAGATTAGAGAGGCTACCAAAATAAAGAACTCTATAATAATGGGGGATTTTAATTATTCCCATATTGACTGGATACATGTCACCTCAGGAAGAGAAGCAGAGAGAAAATTTCTCAATAGCTTAAATGACTGCTTCTTGGAGCAGCTGGTACAGGAACCCACAAAGGGAGAGGCAATTCTCGATTTAGTCCTGAGTGGAGCGCAGGATCAGGTCCAGGAGATATCCATTACAGG
Source organism: Pelochelys cantorii (assembly GCA_032595735.1). Lineage (NCBI taxonomy): Eukaryota > Metazoa > Chordata > Testudines > Trionychidae > Pelochelys > Pelochelys cantorii. The sequence goes on from CM064326.1 coordinate 245,820,866, forward strand.
ACCGCTTGGGAATAGTGACCATAATATAATAACATTTAACATTCCTGAGGTGGGAAGAACACCTCAGCAGTCCAGAACTCTGGCATTTAATTTCAAAAAGGGGAATTACACAAAAATGAGGAGGTTAGTTAAACAGAAATTAAAAGGCACAGTGACTAGAGCCAAATCTCTGCAAGCTGCATGGAAACTTTTTAAAGACACCATAATAGAGGCCCAACTTAAATGTATACCCCAAATTAAAATATATAGTAAGAAACCTAAAAAAGAGTCACCGTGGCTTAACCACCATGTAAAAGAAGCAGTGAGGGACAAAAAGGCATCTTTCAAGAAGTGGAAGTCCAATCCTAGTGAGATAAATAGAAAGGAACATAAACACTGTCAAATCAAGTGTAAAAATGTAATATGAAAAGCAAAAAAAGATTTTGAGGAACAGCTAGCCAAAAACTCAAAAAGAAATAACAAAATGTTTTTTAAGTACATTAGAAGCAGGAAGCCTGCTAAAAAACCAGTGGGTCCCCTAGACAATCGAGATATAAAAGGAGCAATCAAGGATGATAAAGTCATTGCGGAGAAACTAAATTATGTCTTTGCTTCAGTCTTCACGGCTGAGGACGTTAGGGAGATTCCCACATCTGCACCGTCCTTTGTGGGTGATGAATCTGAGGAACTGTCCTGGATTGAAGTGTCATTAGAGGAGGATTTGGAACAAATAGAAAAACTTAATGTCAACACATCTCCAGGACCGGATGGCATTCATCCAAGGGTTCTGAAAGAACTCAAATGGGAAATTGCTGAACTATTATCTGTGGTTTGTAACCTATCCTTTAAATCTGCTTCTGTACCTAATGACTGGAAGGTAGCTAACATGACATCAATATTTAAAAAGGGCTCTAGAGGCGATCCTGGCAATTATAGACCAGCAAGTCTAACTTCAGTACCGGGCAAATTAGTTGAAACAATAGTAAAGAACAAAATTGTGAGGCACGTAGAAAAACATAATTTGTTGGACAAAAGTCAACAAGGTTTCTGTAAAGGGAAATCCTGTCTTACTAATCTATTAGAGTTCTTTGAAGGGGTTAACAAACATGCAGACAAGGGAGATCCAGTAGATACAGTATACTTAGATTTTCAGAAAGCCTTTGACAAGGTCCCTCACCAAAGGCTCTTGTGTAAATTACATTGCCATGGGATAAGAGGGAAGGTCCTTTCATGGATTGAGAACTGGTTAAAAGACAGGAAACAAAGGGTAGGAATAAATGGTAAATTTTCAGAATGGAGAGGGGTAACTAGTGGTGTCCCCCAAGGGTCAGTCTTGGGACCAATCCTGTTCAACTTATTCATAAATGATCTGGAGACAGGGGTAAGCAAACTTTACCCCTGTCTTTTACCACCAGTGAGGTGGTAAAGTTTGTGGATGATACCAAACTGTTTAGGATAGTTAAGACAGAAGCAGACTGTGAGGGACTCCAAAAAGATCTCACCATACTGAGTGATTTGGCAACAAAATGGCAAATGAAATTTAATGTGGATAAGTGTAAAGTAATGCACATTGGGGAAAAATAACCCCAACTATACGTACAGTATGATGGGGGCTAATTTGGCTATGACAAATCAGGAAAGAGATCTTGGAGTTACTGTGGATAGTTTCCTGAAAACTTCCACACAGTGTGCAGCGGCGGTCAAAAAGACAAATAGGATGCTAGGAATTATTAAGAAAGGGATAGAAAATAAGACACAGAATATCTTACTGCCCCTCTATAAAACTATGGTACGCCCACATCTTGAATTCTGTGTACAGATGTGGTCTCCTCACCTCAAAAAAGATATTTTGGCCTTGGAAAGGGTTCAGAAGAGGGCAACTAAAATGATTAGGGGTTTGGAACAGGTCCCATATGAAGAGAGGTTAAAACGACTGGGACTTTTCAATTTAGAAAAGAGGAAACTGAGGGGGGATATGATAGAGGTATATAAAATCATGAGTGGTGTGGAGAGGGTGAAGAAAGAAAAGTTATTTATTAGTTCCCATAATAGAAGAACTAGAGGACACCAAATGAAGTTAATGGGTAGCAGTTTTAAAACTAATAAAAGAAAGTTCTTCTTCACACAGCGTGTAGTCAACCTGTGGAACTCCTTGCCAGAGGAGGCTGTGAAGGCTAGGACTATAACAGAGTTTAAAGAGAAGCTAGATAATTTCATGGCGGTTAGGTCTATAAAAGGCTATTAGCCAGGGGATAGAAATGGTGTCCCTGGCCTCTGTTTGTCAGAGGCTGGAGAGGGATGGCAGGAGACAAATGGCTTGATCATTGTCTTTGGTCTACCCTCTCTGGGGCACCTGGTGCTGGCCACTGTCGGCAGACAGGCTACTGGGCTAGATGGACCTTTGGTCTGACCCAGTACGGCCGTTCTTATGATGTTATGTTATGTTCTTATGTCTTATACTTAGATATCAGTGATTTCAGCTCTGCAGTATATAAGACCCTCAACTGAGTCTAAACTAGTTCTGGTACAACACCATGAAGAAAAGAAAGATCAAACAACAGCAAAAAAAAACCCTAAGCAAAACCCACACCCACCTTAACTCACTCCTCTTTGGAGCCCATGTCCCCTACTTAGCAAGTGCTATTTAGCTGAGGGTGAGTCTCTTCATCAGCATATGCCAGGTACAGTTCTGCTGCCTGGGTTCACACAATAAGGATGACAATCCTTTATTACTTCTGTCCCAATAACAAGGAGACCGGGGATCTCACACCAGCTAAAAGTGATCATTGGAGCAAGCAATCCCATCATGCTGAGCAGGGTAGATATGTCCATGCAAATGAGATCAGCTCCTGAAGTCCTAATTCTGTGCTCCCCACTAGATGTCAAGAGAGCTCATTCAGACTGTGCTTACACACTGGTATAATTTAACCAATGTAGTTTAATAGATATAATCACACTGTGATAGCTCATATTGTGTCTTTTTCTTGTTGTTCTTTACCTTGAAACCCTTCCAAATCACATACATTAAACTGAAAAAGGACACGTATCAGAACAAAAGTGTGCAAATTGGGAGTAACACTGGTTTTATATAAAACCATATTATTTTAAATTCAAGCCTTAGATTATGCTGGTATAACTGTTCTATGTAGACTGGTGCTCCATGGTGTTCACAGTCCGGCTAATCCACCTTGTATCTCATTTTGTCTCTTCCATTGAGTGAATAAAGGGATTGGGGTGCATATTCATATTTCTGGTTGGCATCTGGAACTGGCTTCATGGTACATGCCAAAAGCCCACCAGACCAGCAGTGCTTCTGACCTAAAGGATTGGCCCATTGCTATGAAATCCTCAGCAATTTATTGTTCAGAACGTCTTCAAATGACACTCTAGATGTGTGGACACCACCCCCTGGATAGAAGGAGTAAAGCCAGTGTGGGAAGTGTGGTCACTCAGGGTATGTCTAGGCTACATGCCTCTGCCGACAGAGGCATGTAAATTAGACTACCTGACATAGTCAATAAAGCAGGGATTTAAATATCCTCCGCTTCATTAAAATAAAAATGGCCACTGCGCTGTGTTGGCTCAGCTGATCGTCGGCACAGCACGGCAGTCAAGACGCAGATCAGTCAACAGGGAACGCCTTTGTCGACCACTCCCTTATGCCTCGTGAAACGAGGTTTACAGGAGCGGTCGACAAAGGCGTTCCCTGTCGACCGATCCGCGTCTTGACTGCTGCGTCTTGAGCTTTGTTTTCTCAATCGTCCAATGAAATGGGACCCTCCCTTCACACACAAATCACCTTTGTTGTGGTCCATGTCAGCCCTCGGTCTCTTGAATTTTTCTTCCCTCTCCAATAGTCAGTGTAGGGTTAGCATGGAAGTCTAGGCATGGAAGATGCCTTCCTGAAATAGGAGCACTAGCTCCATTTTTTTTGCTATGTCCTAAAGCTTTTCATTGCATGGTTCCCATATTCTACACAGCATGAGGCTGGGTTGGTGCTTACACAGGGTAGCAGAGCTTGAGCCAAGTTAGCTGGCTGTGCAACATCAAAGTACAGTGCATTGGGATGGGGTGTGGTCATAGAAGTCCTCTTGGGATTGTTCCCCAATGGGCTGATCATGCCACTGATATCCAACTTCTCACTCTCTGGGGCTCCTCCCCACCTGTCCTGCTGGGCTAAATCCTCTGGTCTCCCCCAGACAAGGCACAGAGTTGGGGTTACTGCCCCCCTGCAGAGGAAACAGACACTGAACCAATTCAGCTCTGGATGGATGCAGTTCTAGGGCTCAGCGCCCAGGAAACAAACCCACAAATGGGACTAACCCCCCCAATTAAATCCATCTTTCCCTGTGTAAAACTTGGAATTGAGTAAGCTTCCTTTATGAATGAAAGAGACATATGCACAGTGGTTGCTCATCCCAGATAACAATTATTTGTACTGGGTCTGATAGTAAACAAAAGCATTTTTATTAATCACAAACAGTAGGATTTAAGTGTTGCAAGTGAAACCAGACAGATCAAAGTAAGTTACTAAATTAAATTAAAAGAAAATGCATAGCTAGTTCTAATTCACCAAGAAACTTATTGCATGTATATTCTTACCCTAAAGAGCTCCTCCTTATTTTAGGCATAATCTTCAAGTCAGACACAAACTCTTTTGCTCCGACTTTGGTCTCTAGCCCAGAGTTCTTTGTATCCTTATAGGGTATGCGAGGCAGTTTCCCAACACAGCCAAAGACAAAAGGGGATTGCTTCCCACTGCTTAAATACTACCTTTATTTCACATTCCCCCTTCCATAGAAAAATACCAGGTTCAAAATGGATTCCAGCACCAGGTGGTATGGCCACATCTCTCTCCAGACCAACCACCTGTTGGACTTACAGGAAAAAAAAGACCTTTTGCAAGTTGTTGAGTTGATCACCAAGTCATTAGGCTTCCAGGACACTAGTAATGGCTGTCATTAGCCCATTTAAAACTATAAACGGACTCACAATTTATATTTCTAACTACACATACAAGAATGATACAGGCCCCAAAACAGGATATACACATCCAGCAGACTGTATTATTAAAAATGATAGCTGACATGAGGTATTTTATCTAAAGCACTTTTGAGTTATGCATATTTATATTCATAAGCCAATTTTCATAAAGCATAGGGAGGAACCATCACATGCACATTCAGAGTTTGGGGGTCAAGGAGTTTATTGCAAGTCTCGAATGAGGTTTTCTGCAAATAGAGAGACTCTCAGGCCTTCTTTGTCCTCCTCAGCTCTAAGGTCTGCTTTCTCTAGAGCAGACTGTGTGAGAGGCAACCAATAACCATCTCTCCCCTTTCAAAAATATCTTCTACAGCAGAGCTTGTATTGTGCACTAACAAGTCAACCCAGCTCTATGAACTGAAGCAACAGAACAATCTCTCTCTCTCTCTCTCTCTCTCTCTCAATCAGAAAATCCTGCAACCACAAACTCTGTCTCTGCATGTGAGAGACAGAGAAATGGAACCTTTTCTGCATATTTTTTCCCCACCACTAAATGGGAAATCGCTGTCTCCTGTGCTTCCCTGCTCTCTAACCCGGTGTTTCTCTCCTATTTTTAGGCCACACTGAAAATTTCCAGGATGCTTTCAATAGTCAGTCACTGGCTTTGGACAAGCTGCCCTTGGCTTTTTATGCTGGGATGTTTGCATATTCAGGCTGGTATGTGCAGTCAGGGTCCTTTAATGGGCAGTAGAATCTACTTCTAAGTCTACAGGGCTTCTCATGAGCCATCATTTAAACTCCACCATAACCTGTCTTCGTTCCCTCTGCAGGTTTCAGACGAGCTTTGTGCGAGAAGAACTGGTCCGACCTGAACGGTAAGACGGGGCAAGGGGCCTTTAATACCAGCCACTGGAGGCAACATGATTTCAAGATAAGCTGCCTTCCAAATGGAAAGAAAAATGAGAGTTAATTTTGCTATTGCCCAGAGTGGTAATACTGATAATGTGAGTCAAAACAAAACAAAGACCATCTCTGTTAATTAGCACTGTATCTCCCACTTCTGTAGAAATAACCCACTGGCTGTGATAGTGTCTGTGCTCACTGTAATGGTGGGGTACATGCTCACCAACGTGTCCTATTATACAGTTTTGACAGTAGAGGATGTGTTGGCGTCCCAGGCGGTGGCTGTGGTGAGTTGTAAACCCCATTATTGGTTTTCTTCAGAAGGAACAATTTACACTAAGTGGGTGGGGTGGGGTGTGGAGGCTTCTAGGACGTGGACAAAAATAATGGATTTTATAGCAGAAAGGCCTTCAAGTTTGTCACTTCTCATGAGTATTAGCAAGTAATAATGTCTCTTGGCCTCGTCTGAGGAGATGGAAAAAAGCAATAGAGATCACGAGGGCGGTGGGGATGAGGAATAGGTAATACAGATTTGGGAGTAAGAGGAGTTCTATTTTAAGCCATCCAGCTATTTCCATGAAGTCTGATGCCACTCAGGGATTACCAGAGTGTTTCTGAACTGAATCGTCTCTTTCCTCCAGAGTTTTGCACAAAAAGCTTTCCAGAGCCTCATCTCTGTGATTCCTATCCTGGTTGCTCTGTCCTGCATTGGAACCATGAACGGGGGAATTCTTACATTTTCAAGGTCAGATTCTTTTAAATCTTGCTGATTCACAGTGTAAACAGGAGGAGAGAATGAACAAATGACCTGTAGCTATCACATCAGCTCGTTGACACACAAGCAATCCTGAGACACAGATCAAGCCTTTAACTCCGAAAATGCAGACCTCTAGTGCTTCAGCTTGAAAAGTATCTCTCTAAGCTGGCAATGAACATAGTACAGAGGTACGCTAAGTCCAATATATTTTCCATCCATCTTAGGGCCCTGAAGAAATACTAATTGGAGACAAGGCAGTTATCTGCCCATGCTAAAAACAGCTCCCATTTCTACCACCACTGTGACTGGGCAATCTACTGATTTCTCTTGTCAGGCAAAACAGCCTTGATACTGAAGGACAAATCAATTGATAGGGAAGGGATGGTTCCTATTGCTTGTAAAAGTGCTCCAAAGTCAAACATAAATATTATGGGAAAGAGTCTCCACTATGATTCGGTGCTATGGGGTAAGGAGTCCCCTGAATGGGACAGAGCTTCTCTAAGCCAACCCTCCCCCCACCCAAAGAAAGGCTGCTTTAAGTGGTGCCTAGAATCACGCTGATTGCTGGCCAGCTACAGCACTAGGAAGCACAAAGGCTGGGATGAAGCTCACTTTGGGCACAGCCCCCAGCTGCTCTGGGCAGTGCTCCTGCCAGCTGATGATCTGGCACTGGTAGGTAGAGATTTCAAATGAATGAAAATGGACACAACTTTTTCTTTCTGATTGTCCTTGCACGATGCAAGGAGGGGGTGGGAGCAGGAAGCTCCCCACTGTTACTTTGCTACAGGTGGCTGCCTCTGGCAGATCCATCTAGATTCCCCGGCATCTGGCCAGAGATTTGGGAGTCCTCCAGCCCTGTTATTCCACACAGCTCCACTCCCCACCCCCCGCACTTGTAGCCAAATCTGCACCATGGAACCTGTATGAATATATGAGCTAAAAATGTCCCAATGATACCGAGAGCTGCTGGTTGCTTTACCCAGTGAAGAGCACACTAAAGTGCTGCACAGGTGCAGGGAGGTGAGAGTAATTATTGCATGAAACCTCTAAATAGCTGTTCCTTCTTGCTGCTTCTCCAGGACAGGGCCAAGACATCCTGCCCTCCAGCATGAGAAATGGACTCAGAAACAGAGCCAGTTCCTGGGGACTTATGGGAATTTCCCAACCAATTAAGGAAGTTTGACTTTCCCATGAGTTACTGTGTCAGGAAGCTGTGCAAGGAATTATGGGATAGGTGGCAGAGGATGGTGCAGCTACCAGGATGTTGTCAAGTACAAGTGCGGGCTTGGGGTGAAACTGCACCCTAACTGGCATGGTTCATGAGGACAGCCAGTCTTGTGGGTATTTACACTGGCTTTATGCCACCAGGTCAGCTACCAGTGACTCAGTTCTCTAGTGCAGGAGACTGGAACTCAGGTCCTTGTACTGCTCCATGTCTCCTCTCAGGACTTTGTTTGTGGCTTCAAGGGAGGGTCAGTGGCCTCCTCTCTTCTCCATGATCCACATCCGAAGGCACACGCCCCTTCCAGCTGTCATGTTAATGGTGAGGAGAGCTGTTCTGATTTGCCTCTTATTTTATGTATCACTATGCAAGGTCTGGGCAGGTGTATGAGATTTAAAGGGAGTGAAGTCTCTGAAGAGCAAAAGGAGTGGGATACTGCAATAAGCTTTCCATGGATATTCATTCACATTTATAAACCAGTTACACTGGCTGGCAACCCTATCTACCCACCCCAGAGCCTGCACATTCAGATGGAGCCCTATCCCCCCCAATATACACCAACCATCCTGGCCCCACCAGAGCCCTCACTCTAGAGTCTAGTCAAAAGATGTAATTGTGTTGGGTCTGGCATCAAAAATTCTCTAACGGCGTCATGGGAAAAAAGTTTGAAAACACTGATCTAGATGTCCCAGCATCTGGCCAGAGGTTTAGGAATCCTCCAGCCCATTATTCCAGGGAGCACCACTCTCCCATCCCCGCCTTGTAGCCAAATCTGCACCATGAAACGGGTTTGAATATGTATTAAAAATGGGAACCCGTTTAGAATTTCGAGGAACCCCAGCCAGGAAAATTAGTCGAGCAAAAGGAAAAAAAAAAGGAAAGCTGTCTCTTTAACGGGGCAGGAGTTCAGAGTTCTCACAGAACCCTCCCTGGGTTCACACTAAAGTGCTGCAGAGGTGTGGGGGGGAAAGCGGCGGGGGGGAAATGAGTGCTGCAGTAGCGCCTCTGTCTGTTCCTTTTTGCTGCTTCTCCAGGACAGGGCCAAGAATCCTAGCCTCCAGCATGAAAATGATTGTCCATAAGGGACAGCTCCTGGGGATTATGGGAATTTCCCAGAGAATAAAAGGAGTTTGACTCTTTTTTTCAAAGTCACCCGGAGTTACTGCATCAGGAAGCTGTGCAAAGATATGGGATAGTTAGCAGGGATGGTGCAGCTACCAGGATGTGTCGAGTACAAGTGCGGGCTTGGGGCAAATGCACCCTAATTTGCATGGTGTGTGTGACAGCCAGGGTGTGGGTATTTACGCTGGCTTTATGCTACCAGTGACTCAGTTCTCTAGTGCAGGAGACTGGAACTCAGGTCCTTGTACTGCTCCATGTCTCCTCTCAGGACTTTGTTTGTGGCTTCAAGGGAGGGTCAGTGGCCTCCTCTCTTCTCCATGATCCACATCCGAAGGCACACGCCCCTTCCAGCTGTCATGTTAATGGTGAGGAGAGCTGTTCTGATTTGCCTCTTATTTTATGTATCACTATGCAAGGTCTGGGCAGGTGTATGAGATTTAAAGGGAGTGAAGTCTCTGAAGAGCAAAAGGAGTGGGATACTGCAATAAGCTTTCCATGGATATTCATTCACATTTATAAACAAGTTTACATTGACTGCACATTGCAAAGTATTATCTAAGACAGGGGTTCTCAAACTTTGTAATACTGTGACACCCTAAAATTCTAAATGAATTTGTGTGACCCCCCCCCACCCTCACTGCTCCATGAGTAAAGGGGAAATTGGGGGGTTGTCAGGGGCCCCGGGGCTGGCTGGGGGAGATTGGGCGGGGGAACCGGCTGGCGGGAAGCAGGGCTGGCGGGGGAGGGAGTCGGGGGCAGCAGGACTGGCCAGGGGAGTTGGGGGGTAATTGGGGGCAGTGGGGATGGCCGGGCGAGATCGGGCAGGAGAATTGGCTGGCGAGAAGCAGGGCTGACGGGGGGGGGGACATTGGGTGCAGCGGGGCTGGCCGGGGGAGATTGGCAGGAGGAGGGGACAACTGGCTGCCGGAAGCAGGGCTGGCGGGGGCAGCGGGGCTGGCTGGGGAAGATCGGGAGGAGAAGTGGGGGAGAACCAGCTGGCCGGGAAGGGGTCGGGGGGAGCGCGAATTGGCCGGCGGGGAGCGGGACTGACCTGGGCATGTGCAGATCCCAGGGCGCTGCCCATCCCGCACACAGTCCCGGTGAAGCACGAGTGAGTTCGGCTGCGGCTCCACCACACGCTTGATCAGCGCACAGGAGCACGTACAGGGCTTCCTCTCTTCCCCAAGGCATCACATGCAACCAGAGGCTCTCAGTGCTGATCGTGCCCCGCCTCCCAGCCACTCCCCCCGCCTCCGCCAGGCTTCCGTCGGGCGCCCAGCCGGAAAACCAGAAAATACCGGACATTACACATGTCCGGTATTTTCTGAATTTTTTTACTGGACAGAGGACCCAAAAACCAGACTGTCTGGTTGAATACCGAACACCTGGCAACCCTAGCTGCGACCCCCCTCTAAGTTGCTCGCAACCCCGCTGGGGGTCACGACCCACAGTTTGAGAAATGCTGATCTAAGACACTCAGGGTATGTCTACATTGCGGAGCTATTTCTGGATGCCAGAAGTATCCCAAAATATCTACTTTGCGTCTATTGAAGCAGCTTGTTATTTCAAAATCGATTTTGAAATAATGGGTGGCTTATTCTGACATCCTGGTAACCCTCATTCCGTAAGGGTTAAGGGGAATTTCAGAATAGCGAATTATTTCAAAATTTGGCACTGTGTAGACAGCACCAAATTACGAAATAAGCTATTTTGAAATACACTCGAAATAAGCTGCACAATTTGTGTAACATAAATTGCATAGCTTATTTCAGTCTAAGGGTGCTGTGTGGACGCACTCTCATTGACAGAGGTGGGATTGAACTCAAGATCTCCTGACTCCCTTTGTCCTGTGTTTAAAACCCACTCGACCACATATCCTAAGCTAGAAGATTGCTGCCGCCTCCACCTCCCACAGCCAATTCTCAAAATTATTCAACCAAAAATTGTCTTCCAGGTTTTGTCTACTTTCTTTATGGATAAATTAGTTCTTCAAATGTTACAAACACTGACATTTGGAGATTGAATGAATCACGTGTAATGAATTTTTGTGCAAAATGTTTCACGAATTTTGTATGGGCCTTCTAACACCAATTGCTTCTTTGGTCTGAAGTGGTGAAAACGTGTTTTATTTGCAAATGTGGCCCTTTACCTACCAGACATTCCCACCCTGAAACCTCAACTACAGTAAACAGGGGTCTCAGCATTAAAATCAGTCACCATCCCAGAGTGCCAGTTGTAGCTCACTGCAGCAGCCTATGAATGGGAATTTCTGACCCATCGATGTTTTTAAATTACTAAAGGCTGTCATGAGGATTTAATGAATGTGTTTTACCTTTACAACCCCAGTTCCCATTGGTTACTGCTATGGTGTGTGTTGGAGACATCGACCAGCTACTGAATTTCTTCAGCTTTTCCCGATGGCTCTTCATAGGACTAGCCACGCTTGGGCTCATCATCCATCGTTACCGTCACCCTGAACTGCCCAGTCTCTTCAAGGTAACACATGGCCAGCTTCAAAGCGAAGAGTGCACAAGCCCATTGTTATTGTAACAGGCTTCTATCCCCATCGTTTGCTGCACATGACCTCAGATCCATTTAGACTTAGGAGAGGTAAACTAGTAAAGGGTAGGGGGAACCTTTTGCCTGTCACTGGAATCGTCAGCCAGCCAGCCTTCAGTAAACCAATGTTCCATCCAGCGGTGAGAACTGTCATGTTTAATGAAGAAGGTGGTATAGTCCAGAGGGTAAGGGGTCAGATTGGAAGTCAGGGGAGCTGGTGAAAATAGACAGTGCCAACCCTGCTCTCTGATATGCACATAAGAGGGGGGGTGTCCAAACACTCTGCATGGGGTTTTCCACAATGAAGCACAAGCCTCAGCCTCAGCCAAAGCTCCCAATACCAAGTCATCAATACTAGCTTTAGTGGAGGAGGAAATGCACAGCAAGCAACCAACAGTAGCAGAGAGAAGGTGTAATTTTGTTCTCGCCCCATCCACCCCACATGCATCATCCAGCTCTGTGGGGTCAGGAGACTCAGACTCTGGAAGCTGAGAGAAACAAAGGTTGGTCTGCAGAGCTGCATCTAGAGCCCCAAGCCCTGTGTGTGGGAGCTCTCCCTGTTTCAAACTGTTTTAGAGACCATCTTAGGAGCAGGAAGGGGAGGTGGGTTTCAACCTGCCAACCCATTTTCCCTGATGCGTCATGTCTGCAATGGGAATCAAAGTGGATTCTGGCTTATGCAGTTTTCTTGATCCCTACAGCGGTTGTCTTCTCTGCCCCAGGCCATTCTTGTCAGGTCTCCCCTTCCCAAGGCTGGGAGTCATGGATGGACAGTCTGCTCTGCTGAGCTCTAAGGGTGCGTCTACACAGAACCCTAACCTCGAAATAAGCGACGCAATTTGCGTTACACAAATTATGTAGCTTATTTTGATGTCATTTCAAAATAAGGCACTTTTCTGAAACGTCCCTTATCCCTCGTGCAATGAGGTTTACAGGGATGTTGGAATAGCTAGCCCGTTATATTTTGATAGAATGGGCTTGCTCGTAAGACACGGAATAGCTATTTTGGGATACTGGAGGTATCCCAAAATAGCTCCACTGTGTAGACATAGCTGGCTGCACCTACAATTCACCAGAGCCACCTTTAAAAATACATTTCCTTGAAGTAGATTCATTTTGTAAAGCATGAGTATTTGACAAAGAAATTAGCAACACATTGATTCCCCCTCCCCCCCTCACCACCCCCAAGGTTTTTAACCTCACTCTGTTGTTTTTAAATTTAGACTTTAACCCAGTTCTGCTAGTCTGAAAAGCAACCAATTGAGGAGGAAACATGACTATTTAGGCAGCTTTTATTCTTCTGCCCCAGGAGCCACCTTTCTAACAGAGGAAAGTATAAATGTGATATGTACAGATGCTGCTCTCTAGTGGCCATAGAAGAAAATCCTTTTAATATTGTCCCATTTATATAGTTGTTATGATTGTTCATTTTTCCTGTAAGATTCTATGCTTAAAAATAATAGAAAACTAACAGCAGCAAGAGGCTTCATCCCTTACATGCTCCTAAGCAGCAGTGCAACACAGTTGGTAATTGCACTGGAATGAGATCCTAGAACTGCAATTTGAATCCCCCGCTGCTTTGGCTGCCGCGATCTCTGTTCCCACAAGACGTTCAAAACATAAGAGAGACACAAGAGGGCTCCGTTTCTGTTTTTTACTAACTCTAACCAGTTGTTTAATTTCTTCCTAGGCTGTTGTTTATTCCTTATTTAACTGACTGCTACGTGTGCTAACGTGTGCTGACCTTGAGGACCACAGACTAGGAAAGAGAAACCAAACTAGCCTGTGAGTGGTTTAGTAGTTTATAGCAGTCAGGGCAAGAGCAGCCCATCCCTTCTCATTACAAAAGACCAGAGTCTAAAAGAGCTCGAAGGGCAATTTTTGTTCCAGGTGAACTATCAGTTTTCTCCAGAGATTAGGATCAGCTTTTTCAACTGGACTGTATGGAGACTGATATGGCCAGATTAGATCCACAGTCCAAAAAACCTCTCTGATAATTTATCCTGAACTTTAAACAGCCCCGGCCATTTGTCTTCCTAGAGAGCTTTCTCAGTCACAGTGGTAGGTACTGTAAACTATACACTGAATGATCATGCTGTTCACATGAAGCAGTCTCTGAAACTTATTTGGCCTCCCCCAGCCTGACTCAAACTAGGGAATGCTCAGAATGAAGTAAGCACATGGAAAATCATTTGCATGAAAGGGCATGTGCTACTCTTGCTTGTGTATTTTCCACCAGCAACATCAACAGATGAGAGCTAAAACCAGGCTCACCGACAGGAAGGCAGGGGAAAGGGTGCACTTGCCCAGCAGTGTTCTCTCCAGTTCAGTGTTTCTTAAACTTTTTGAGACTGAGGAACACCAAACAATATTTTTTTTTAATGAGAAACACCAAGGATTTTTTGTTGAGAAAAAATAAAAAGGTTGGGGGGAAAAAGGGTCGGGGGAAAGTTATTGAGAGAAAAGAAGGATCGGGGGAAAGTTATTGAGGGGAAAAAAAAGTTGCCTGTCCCTTTAAGGGTGGCCATTTTGAATTCTGTTCTCCACGGCACCCCGGTGTGCCATGGAACACAGTTTAAGAAACACTGCTCTAGTTTTTCCAATCCCTGAGCGGAAGGAATTTTGTTATGTGCACCAGTTATGTAGGTGATGTGCGACATGTCACTTCCACATTGCACATATCTAAATTCACGTGGTGGGGCCAAGTGGTTCGGAGTGTGGGCGGGGGACTCAGAGCTGGGCCAGAGGGTTGGGGGCAAGAGCGTGAGGGCTCTGGCTGGGCATGTGGGATCTGGGGTGGGGCATAGAGTTGGGGCTCAGAGCTGGGGCAAAGGTTTCAGGTCAGGCTCTGGATGGGGGTGCAGGATATAGGGTGGGGCTGGGTTGAAGAATCTGGGATGAAAAAGGGGGATCCGGGGCTACTGTGAGGAGAGAACTTCCCTCAGCTCTCTCTCCTCACAGCAACAGCTATGCTGGGAGGGAAAGGCATCTCTCTCCACTGTGGCAGCTCCAGAGCTAGGGCTGCAGGATTGATGCCCTTCCCCTGGCTCCTGCAAGTTCCCATCAGGGCTGACATGGGGGAGGGCTACCATGGCCACAGCAGATCCTGGCATTGTGGCTGGGCCCAGGCCAGGCCACCACAGCAGGAACTCCAGGGTGAGACAGCCCAGGCTGTGGCAGGGACCCCTGGCAGTGACTGAGTTTGGGCCAAGGAAGAGGTGTAGGGTTCAGGCTTTCCCCTGGCCACAGCAGGCTGGGGGCTGGGAGAGGTTGCGGCTGGACAGGGCCACAAACAGAGAGGGGACAAAAGAGGGTAACTGCTCCAGGGCCCGGTGATTCAACAGGGCCCGGGGCTCCCAGGCAGTGGTGCAGGGAGATTCCCTCCCCGCTTCTCCCCCCCTTCCCCCCCATGCTTAGGAGCTGCTGCCAGAGAGTTGTGCCAGTTGCTTTTGGAAGCCACCTGAGGTAAACACTGACCCTCTCACCTCCTCCTACACCCCTACCTGCTGCCCCAGCCCAGAGCCCACACCCTGCACCCAAACTCCCTCCCACAGTCTGACCCCTCTCACCTCTTCCTGCTCTCCAAACCTCTGCCCTGGCTTGGAGCCCACCTCCCATACCCTTCCAGCGCCTGCACTCTGCACTCCCCATCCAATTTCCCTCCCACAGCCCGAAACTTGCACCTCCCAAACCCCAACCCTCTGCCCCAGCCTAGAGCCTGCACTCTGCATCCAAACTCCCAGAGCCCTCACCCTCTTGCACACCCAAACTCCCTCCCAGAGCCTGTCCCCTGCACCCACTTCCACACCCTAGCCCCCGGCCCCAGCTTGGTGAAAGTTAGTGATGGTGGGGCAGAGCAAGCGAGAGAGGGAGAGGGGATGGAGTGAGTGGGGTAGGGCCTCAGAGAAAGGGCAGAACCGGGGTGTATCCTCAGGCAAGGGGTTTAGGGTTTGCATGATTAGACAGTTGGCAACCCTGTCATGCAGGCATGTGTGGAAGTCCAGGTTGTGCCAGAAGAGTGCACCCAGCAGCACAGCCAGCAGCTCGCTGGGCACCAGGTGAAGCACCGCCCAAATGTCAGGAGGACTGTGTCCATGCAGGCATTGCTTGTGAGTGTCTGTCAACCCCGCCTCCCCTCCCCCCGACTGTTCTGCCTTGGGACGGGGAATGGCTGTTGGCAGGTATCACTGACATCAGTCCCTGATACAGTCAGAAAGCTGCCAGGGCATCATGGACTTCTGCCTCCTGCTAAATGCCTGGCTGGATAAGGTGTTAAGTTTTATATATGGCGACTCCTGAGATAATCACTAATGTCTGCTTCTGTGCCTTATCGAGAGAGGTGAGTATGTGCTGGTGGTGTTACTGTAATGAAGCAGGTAGCAAATGGGACCCTATCAAAGAGACTGTGCATCCTACTAGCAGACAGACTGCACAGAAAGATTGGACCAGCCAGGTTTCTTGTCTTCTGGACACAGGAATCTAGTTATTGATAAATATTTGTGTACAGGCTAATGCATACTGTGTTTGGACAAATTGAGGCCAATTGCAATGGTCAGATATGATTAGAAAGGTCTGTGCTCTTTTTTCCCCCAGGTTCCTCTCTTCATTCCTGTCTCCTTCACCATCATCTGCCTCTTTGCCGTAGGAATGTCTTTCTACTCAGACCCCGTGTATGTCAGCATTGGCTGCGCCATGGTTTTAAGTGGCTTTCCAGTCTATTTCTTGGTAGTCAGCAGGCCAATACCTGACTGTTGCCGAACCACGTTCCGTGAGTATAAATTTGATAAACGGGGTAACGCCTCCTGTCATATGAGAGTCTTCTCAAGATTCATAGATCTTCACCTATTATAGGCTGTATATACTAAATCTGGGTTTAATACAAAGAACCATATAACTTAAAATTAGAGGATGACCCAAGCTGCAGTGATTGGCTCCAGAGCTGAAATGTCACCAGGCTTCAGGGTTGTAGCTGTAACTTTGGTTCTAGGATTGCAAAACTGTAATGTGATTGGGATCTATATATACATCAGAGAACTCTCACAATTTTCATAGGTTGGCCACAGTATAAATAGCACATTTCATGAACTCTATTAGTGCCATGACCATAAGGTATGTGATTTCTCCTCAGTGTTTCTCAAACTAGGGGTCCTGATCCAAAAGGGGATCACATGTGTCTTAGGGAGTCATGGTATTGCCATCTTCACTTCTCTGCTGTGGCTGGCAGTTGGCTTCTGAAGTGGGCACAGGGTACAGCCACTGCTCTGTGCTCTGTCTTCACAGCTGGTCAGCCAGAGAGCCATGGCTGCTAGCCGACTGCCCAGCTCTCAAGGTAGTGTCACCAGTGCTTTTTTTGTTTAAAAAAAAAAGTGCTGGTACTCTTTAAGACCCAGCCGACTGTTGGCCATTTTCACTACAGAGGTGCCGGTACTCTGTTCTTTCCAGGTAAGCTCTGACTAGAGCTGCCGGTACTGCGTACTGGGCAGTACCATCACAAAAAAAGCACTGAATGTCACCCATCAGCAACAGGGTCTATAAGCAGATATAAGGGTAACATGGGACCCTTGGGCAGCAGCCACAGCTCTCTGCTCTGCCTTCACAGCAAGGCGGCCAGAGACCATATTTCACAGAGGAGACCAGATTTCACAATGCGTGATGTGATTTTTTTCATGCCCACAAATTTAGTAGATCCCCAATTTTGATGCTGTTCAGACCAGCATTCCCTCTAAGCTACACGGCAGCACAGCTCTGCAGCTGTTCAATCAACCTGCCCAGTCAGGCAGCTCTGTGTGCAGAGTCTTGAGCCCCTCACTGGGCGGGGCTGATTAAGCAGCTGCAGAGCTGTGCTGCCATGCAGCTTAGAGGGAACACTGATGCAGTCCTATTTCTGCAAGAAGCCTGGGGAAAGCATTGCTACGAAGAGAAGGGAAATACATGTTTTCTCTAGATCCCGGTATATACTTGTAAATAGACAAAAAACACATGTTGACCATGGAGCACCAAGACTGTATCCTCTCTTACTCATATAGTCTTCCTGAAACTTTTGTTAAGGGATCTGGGATACAAGGAAGATATATTTTGAGAGGATTTTCTCATGTGGTGTCAAACACAAAGATTCGGGGGTAGCACCTGAAATACAATGTGTCTCAGATAAAGCACTGACCAAATCCATGTTTTACCCTGCACCCTGACTTCTTTAGATGAGTTGGTGCATTACTGTAGTAAGTTCCCCCTGGGTTCTGTACTGTCAACAAGCACTGAAAATGTCTAAGTAGATACACAAGCAAAGGCAGCAGAGATAGTGTTTTGCTAAAGAATGGGCTATATTAGAAATGGTTTCAATTGTACTGAAATAAATTCTTTCTCCACATAAAATGCTTCATCCAAACACAACAATTTTAACATAGTTCAAAACCCCACAAATTAAACATTCCTTCCCTCCCTTTTTTCTTGTGGCAGATTATCTTACATTCAAACTTCAGGTACTGCTGGAAGTAGTCAGACAGGAAATCAGGACCTATTGAAGATCACATCTTATTGGAGAAGACACACAATGGCTTGTCCAATGGAAGCCACTAGTCTATTTTCTGATTCTTTAGAACCTGCTAAGAGATCAGGAGGCACTCTTAATTTTGCAGTCAGTGCAGTGCAACTAGAGATGTCCAGAACAAATAACCTGAATCAAAGTACCTCTAAGTTTTGGTAATCGGGATCTGTATCAGAATTTTGCACCTCCTTCTTTCATTTTAAACCAAAAGTCCACATCTGGACTTCTAACTTTGGGAGGCATTCAAAATCAGGATTCAAATTTTGTAGGTTGGTCCATCTCTCCGTGAGACAAATGATTTTTGCTTTCCTAGACCCTGAGTGCTAGCAAGGACAAGGTGAGGAAGAGTGCCTAGTGCACAATCCAAATATCAATTAAATGGATGGCTAGGGTATAGAAGTTCAGCTTGCAGAGGGAAGTGCTCTTGAGATCTGAAATGGGGTGATAAGGGTGGTAAAATATTTTAAAGGTTAAATTGGAGAGAGAGAGACAGAGAGAGAGAGCTACTTAAGAGAAACAGGTATAAGTGAACTCCCATTCTCTTTCCATTTGAGAAATTTGATGCTTAACAGGGAGATAAAAGGTTGACCTTTGGACTTAAGAAGTCAGTTCTACTTTGAAAAATGACTCAAAAATGCCATGTTATGTCTCTGTGATTTCCAGATCAAATTTGCTTGATTTACAAGAACAAAACCTGTTCTTTTTTCAATACACCAGCCTAGCCCAAAACCTGAAAGTTAACCTTTTATCTCCCTGTTAAGCATCATTAGTAGTAAAGATTCTCCTTGCTAAATTTCAATAGCACATCTATGTGAGAAGTAGGACTGAACAGGTATAATCCAGTAGAATAGTAGAATTTCACATAGGGGACAGCAGGTCTGAATAAGAAGGTGCATTTTTTTTTTCACTTTTCAAGGTCTAAATCTGTTTTTAAAGGAATCCCAAATGTAAATCATTAGTGAGTTAAGATCAGGGATTTTAATTAACATATCTTTAATTGCAGTTAGAATGCATAGGTTTTGATTCAGCAAAGCACTTAACGGTAAGCACGTGCTCAAATGCTTTCCTCAATCGAGACCTAAAGGCTCATTTGAACAAAGCATCTGTTAAATTAAGATTTTTGGTTTACAGTGTAATATTGATGTTCCAGAATTCTGTCCAGGTGCCACATTAATCACTTATTTACATGAACTTTTAAAAGTGTGACTCATATTGTAAAACATGAGAATCACTGTATCAGGAATTGTCCATGTAGCTCTTGAAGAGCGGAAGACCAGAATGTGAAGCATTTTAAGGCTCTCACGTTAAGCCTCTAAGTATTTAGATCAAACCAAAGTAGCATTTACAGAATTGTAATGGAATCAGTTGAAGCTTTATTAAATGTATTATCTAACCTTTTTCAAATAAAATTTTCAGATATGTTTGAGAGTCATTCGTTTTGTTGAAATTTGTCCTGTCACTGAAGAGGAGCTAGAAGAACAGTCTGTCTCAGTTGCGGGGTTAGGTGCACCTCTGACCCATCTCTGGTCTCTGAGTGCATCATTTCAGTCTCAGGACTCACACCTTTACCTCTCCTGGGGTGGAATCACATGATTCTTGCCACTCTTAGGCTTTGTCTACACTGGCAGATGTGAAGCACTGGCAGTTGTAAAGAAACTGAGGCATGGAAGCTGAGAGTTTTTGCTGGGTGGCAGGGACAGCGTGTGAAGTCTCTCCTCTCCCTCCCCAGCATCCAGAGCAGAGAGCTGCCAGCTGCTTAAAGCACTGTGTGAGCTGCTCTGTTACATAAGGGTCTTGGCAAGGTGGCTGCAGGCCGGATCCAGTGACGTGGCGGGCTGGATAACGCCCATGGGCCGCATCTTGCCTACTCTGGTCTGTCTGAATGTCTATATTACCTATAGCCCTGCCATTCTTTGGTAGGGATCCTAAGTAGGCCTCACTCTCCCAGTCATCCTTAGCCCCTGGGTGTCAGTCTGTCTCCCTGGTTAGGGCAGGGTGGGGGAGTCTCCTTTTAAATCCAGTCATGTTTTCTCCTGTGTTCACAGATTTGGACTCCACCTTTGATAAAGTAGGCCTGCTGAGCTCAGAAGAGGGTCAGAGGTAGAACATCACAGTGAATGGCTCCTGAATTGTCCCATAAGTGTGGGCAGATGGTGGCTTTGAGCCATAGTTCTGCTTCCTGCCTGTTTTTTTCCAACAACGTGCTATTTAACTAAGCCAATAGCCATACAGTAACTATCCCAATAACCAGGTCAACACTCCTAAACTACTACAGAGTAGCTCCACCGCCTCTATGTTGAGGAATCCCCCTAAGTGGATGAAAACACCCTTTTCCCCATTATAGGGGGAAATGAACAAGAATTGAGTTTCATACCTAAACACGAGTGAAATAGGCACATTGGGTGCATTTATGTCTAGTTTCTTCTTATGGAACATCCTTGATAGATGATAACTTAGTTAGCCATTAAATTGTGTAAGTCCCCTTATTAAAGGGGTCTCTGTTATTTTCCTGGAACGACACTGTGTGCTGCAATCCAGACTACAATTCCCATGAGACCTTGGGAAAAACAGGAAGGAAGGACTCTTGGGGAGATTACTCTCCTCCATGTGCCTGAAGAAAAGAGGCCTAGCAGTCTGGGACTCTGCCTTGGGGTTTGTAACCGAAGGGGGAGCCAGGCTGCTGCCAAGGACATTGATCCAGTCCAGGGGCTGTTGGATGCAGCTACAGACCGGGACTAGATGCCTGTTGGAACTGGGATTTAGCAGGCTGCTTCCGATAGGCACAGCATGAGACAGTAAGTTTCTGGGCCTTGTTGAAAAAGTGCTGCCTGGGACAGAGCTGCTGTCTAGCCTCGACCAAATCTCCACTACAGCTGCAACGTCAGCGCGCCAACGCAAGCAAGTGTCTGGGACTGTGAGTCCAGGGGTGTGCACACTCTGGAGTGGGGTCACTGTTAGTACAAATATGGGCTTCAATTATTGTTATGTGTTTTGTTAATGCTATTCATTGCTAAATCTGTTAATCCCTGTTTATTTAAGTTAAGTAAAGATTGTTTATTTTAAAGTATTCTATTAGATGTATATGATTTGTAGTTGTTCTGGAATTAGATCCAGATTTATGTTGGAATGAGTATGTTCCTGGAGGCTCTCAAGGCACACCAGTGAGTGTGTACAAGACCAGCCAGGTGGAGGCACCGCCATTTTACATTCATTACAAGCAAGGGACTGCAGCAAGGGGGTGGATACGGCTTTCCCCAACTAAACACCATCATCACTGGGGTGCTCAGGATCTCTTTTGGGTTAAAACATCAGGCGCCCGGGCACACCTGTGAGTGTGACCTGCTCCCGAGTAACCCGGGGAGGAAAAAGGGGGTTACAATTGGAATTTATTTAGTAACAGTCCAACAGTGTCCTAAAGATTCTCCTACAATGTATGAGCTATGAGGAAGGTTATCAGTCCTTAGCTACTGTACTAAAAAGAAAATTGTTGAGGTAGCTGTTTTTACACAGGAAATATTAAAATAGGGGCAATCTCTGAACCCTGTTGACTTTAGAAATCCAGGGGTGCAAGAGTCTACCACCATCAACGTTATGGTAAGATGAAGGCACTGCAAGTCGTCTCAGTTTGTCCAGCTGTGGACAACTTTCTGACTCTTTATAATCTCCATTGAGGGCGCTATTAGTAATATAGGAGCTAATCTTTGCCTTTAGATTCAAGTTGTGTACTACCAAAAGAAGTAACCCTTTCCACATTTCTTTGGCTGGGCTCAAGTTTTACTACTTGGCCAAGTCCAGCTCTTGTACAGGCAGAGCCTTTATCCAGGACATATTTGACACATTTTTTCCTGAATACAATTGCAATAATTAGTAGATTTACACTTAAAAGCAAACAAATTTTTAAAAAATCAAATCCATCAAACTCTGCAGGTGGAATTATTGGTAAGTAACGTGCAAATAAGCTGACATCTGATGTCTTTCCCTCCTTTCACCAACATAAACTGCAGAGAAGTCTATCCCTCCTTAGCCATTGGATTTGCAGCATTTAATTAGAACACTACAGCGACAGTGAGAAATCCTTACAATCCTAAAACCTCCTTTTGGTCATCAGCATCAGAAGGTAGAATTTACTATTGTGTGAGCTGCTGTTCCAGCAAGGGGACTGTTTTTCTTGTACACAAGGGCAGTTCTCACTACATAACCAGGGCATAAAGGAATATTAGGGAAATGGAAGTTAATAGAGAACAATTATACTGTAGATACATATGTTTAAAAAGACACATCACCTGCTATTTTGTAATAACCAGAGTGTTGTGTTACCATCTCCTCAGCCCTGGAACAGTATGTCTGTGCTTTAAACATGCTATAACTGGTAATGCCATTTTACCGAGGGGTTGTCTACAGCTGAAGGACCTGATTCTTCATTTGGATCCATAAAGGGCATCCACCCACGTTATTTGAGTTGCAGAATTCGGGTCGTGAGGCCTAACTGTGCAGACTCTTATATGTCCAATTTTACTGATTGGAGTAGTTCCCCTGAGGTCAGTTACACTTGTGCATAAATGTTTCTAAGACTGGGGCCTCAGAGAATATATCTCTGTGTTGGGCAAGACCGTTATGTAAATTAACAATTTAATGTGAACAGTGCATCTCAGGTGTATTTAATTTTCCCTGGCCACAAGCCCCTTTGGTACAGCAAAAATCTCCGGTCAGACCACTGACAGGAACATATCCTTTATTCTTTCTGTTCTGTACTGTTTGCTCTAAATTTTTCTCATTTGCTCAAACTCTCTTTTTAAAGCACAATCCATTCTCACTTGCCAAGCCAAACAGACCATTTTTTGAAGATTACCTGCTGAGAATTACTGTATAATGTTACTCACCTCCCCTTTGGTGTTTGAAGTAACAGCAGTTAAGCACATGGAAGCATTAGAAAATCATAATACGTTTTTGTTAATGTAAGATAATAGAGTGGAAGCGAATGAACCCTGCACAAGGTGAAGGGAAAAGAAAGAATTCTGCTCCCGTCAATATGCATAGACAGAGCTGATCCGATTCAGTGGAAAGATCTTATTACTGTTTACTAGAGCTGAAATCACCAATGAGCAGACTTAAGGGGCTGAACCTCCGATCTGGTGTGGGGACAGTGTTGCAGTGAAAGACAGTGCCGCAGTAGTGGGGTACCCTGTGAACCCCATTGAAAACCAGGCAAAGTGGCGGAACCTCAGAAAGTGGCCTCACGGCTAGAGGCAGAGGAGGCCGTGAGTAGCAGCGGCAGAGGCAGTGACTGTGTCATGCTGCAGTCGAGACAAGAGCAGCAATGGTGACTGGAGGGAGCGGAAGCATAGCTCCAACCTGCCCCCACTCTTCAGGGGTGGGAGGTGAACCAACATGAAGGCACCGAGGAATGCTGGGACTTCACACAACAGCTGTGAATGGGGTGAAGCGGAGAGAAAGGGAGAGTGATGTGCTAAAGGGACTTCTGTGTGTTGGATTTTCAAATTGCAAGGTGGGAAACTGAGGTAAGAGATCACTGCCCAAGGTACTGTGGGCTGGGTGTGTACTAATGGTTTGCCTACTTTTGAATCATTGTTGCCATGTTTTCCCAAATTAATGCAGAATTCTCTCTCCTTTTTAATGAAAGTTTTCTTTTGTTATACACAGACTCTGTGCTTGTGGGTGGGGTAGTATTGCTGCTTCGATTCACCCAGGGCCAGTATTTAGTTTTCCGAGATTTCTGTCTATGCATATTGACGGGAGATCAGTAAATGGTATCTAAGACTCTTTAAACAGATGCTGCGCCATTCTATAAAACACTTCTCCCTCAACCCTTCTGGCTTTTAGTTGAAGTTGGTATCACAACCCCCCTGTTTAGCAAATGAGGTTGAATTTAGGACGCTTTCCCCCTTCATTTAGGACAGGGGTGGGGAACCTTTTTCAGTTCGGGGGCTGCTGACATACAGAAACATCAGTCTGGTTTGTAATGTTAACAGGAACCCTTAGATATTGAACCCAGACTTTGTTGCTGCCAACACAACCAGGCAGAAGGGTTACAAGGGCATTATGTCATCAGAGCAGGCTCTCTTTGGGTGATCAGATCCTCGAGAGGGGAGGGCATTGCTTGGACCGCTACTGAGCCTTTAATATAGTAACCCTTTGATTTCAATGACCGCTCTGCGAAAAAGGGAAATAATTCCTGTGAATAAGACATGTATTTTCAGGGAAGTGTTGGAACCCGTGACCTCAAGGTCCTTACCAGTTCCATGGGAAATAATGAAGCTGTACATAGACGAAATATTTAGACAAAAGCTTATAGGGCATTGAAATTGAAACTGATGACAATATAGTCACTGAAAATGTTTTTTGTTGCTCTGAAGAGAAGCTACTGTGGAATTTAAAAATACAGCTGAGTACGTCTACACTGCACGGCTATTTCGGGATACCCTGTGTCTATACAAGCCGCCCGTTATTTCAAAATATTTTGCACGACGGATAAGGGATGGCTCGAAATAGCGAGTTATTTGTTGTGTAGATGTGTTTCTTACAGGTACTGTTCTATTGCAAGCCAGGTCCCTGCCAGCTCTTTGAATAGCTCCCTGCTGGCTTTTGCCACAGCTCAGCCAGCTCTTGCAGAGCTGCGCTACAGAGCGCACCCACTTACTTTCACCTCTATTTAGGATTAAATATAATTTTAAATATAAGGCTGCTCACATCTTAGGAAGGGAAATACTTGAGAAAAGGCAGCAGCATGCAAAGGTGTAGCTGGACTGAGTGTACAAGAGTGGCAGTGTTTTTCTGAAGGCTGCAGGTCCTAGTTCTGCTGGGAAGGGGTTAAGTGGGTTCTTCTGACTCAGAGGCAGCTGACTAACTTCTCCAACTGGGTGTAAGTGTGGTGGGAGGGTCTTGTTACTTAAAGAGGGCTGTGGCTGAGTCGTTCTTAGGTAAGAACCCTACGAGCACCCCAGGGGGCAGAAAAGATCTAATTCTTGTCTTTGTCTTTTTGTTGTTGTTAATAAAGCCGGAGCAGATGGGCAGTGTTTGTGTTTAAACAGCATGTGGACTTTGGTTCAGTGCAGTTTGGGAAGAATGCCTGTTTGCAGTGAGCCACGTAATGATCTGATCATTTCTCTGTGATTTCTCTATCTGAAATGTACTGTCCGTAGGAAATGTACTGTAAGATTGCTTTTTCCATGCACAATATACGATAGCATAAAAAACTACTATTATGAAGGGACAATTTGGCTTTCTGATTTAAGAAGATGCCTGTATCGGGGTGCTTGTAGGCTGTACTCCAAGGTGAGGTTTTTCTATCCCAAAAGAGCCCCAAAATGAGTGGTTTTTTGTGCTCTTAAAAAAGCCATGTAAAGCTGTCAATTGTCGCATTATCTAATAGTAAATTAAAGATCTGAGAAACTTTAATGACAGGCGCAACTTTGGAAAGTGAAAATGAAAGTCTTGCACAAGTGACATCCTGTAAGGCTTTGGAAAAGAAACCCGTGCTACTCAAAACACAGCAAATCCTCTGCAATGGGATCTGAATGAGAACAAACAAGGTTCATCTTTATAGGAATGGGTCTGGCACTTATTACTATAGATTAAGGGGGAATAACAATGCAGGGGAAAGGATCTGAGTAAAGACAATCAAAAGGCAAGATCTCTGATCAGCCACAAGCCTCTTAGTTCCTGGAATTACTTAGATGAGACCTTTTGTGCTCTAATCGTTATACTCTGAAAAATGTAGACTTGGGGCTTTTTTAAAATATGGGATTTTTTAAAATTGATTGATTGGGTTTCTTCTGGTTCATTAGCTACTTGGGTCTTGGAATCTTTACAGACCTAGAAGCAAAGTTAGTGGATTTTTCAAAGCCTGCTAAGAGATTTGGGGGCTCAATTCCCATTGGAATTGGGTGTGCAGGCTTCTTGGGCAGTTTTGAAAAATCTTCGGACACAGCCTAGTATAAACTTGCAGGTGGGCACTTTTTGAATGTGTGCGCAGTTAGTTCTAAGGAAAAGTTGTGCAGGGATAGCAACGTACTAAAGTACAGAGAGGATATTAACTTGTGAGGAGTTGAAGATTGAGATGTGCAAGTAAAAAAAAAAATCTCCCAAACTCTCCAAACAATAGACTTATTAATACAGGAGGCCCCCGACTTGCGATGTGATTGGTTCCCGGGGAGGCGTCGCAGGTCGGGGCATTGTAACTCGAACCCTCATTTACAATAGGTGCTGGGCACCGTCGCAAATGCGGGCCGAAGATGTAAGTCAGGGGTTTTCAGCCCCTTCCGTACTTACAAAAATGGTTGTAAGCGTGGGGGGTCATAACTCGGGCAGTCGGAAGTTGGGGGTTTCCCTGTATTTGGTTGATGGATAGCCATATGCTCATCATTGGACTACCTCTAGATATAGGCCAAAACCAAAATCCTGAAGCCGAAAATGAACTGTATGGAAATGTGATTCAGATCCAAACTGCAGATCTGGTATTTATGGAATGGATTAAGCCTAACCCTGCCTCTCTGCACCGCCCCATTCCACAACAAACTAGCTTTCTCCCAAAATATATTTTGGACCTATAAATATATAGCTTTGTTCTGTGGAATTGTGTACTCTTACCTAGCTTAGTGGGCACTGAGAGAGAGAGAGTATTACTGGACCTGAATCCTCAACCCACTGTCGCGCAATGTACTTTGACTTAAACCCAGTTTTACTTAGGATGGAGCATTCCTGAGAATAAGCATGCTCATTAAATTGCATGGATATACTGTGGGCTAGTACACTCATGCAGGGCACACCCCAAAAAAGGTCTGCAACCTGCATGCAATCCTGCAGAGCTCCATCATAGTCCAAATAAAGGCCTCTTCCTTTTTTATTAAGCACTCCCCAGATTCTGCTATTGCTGTCAAAAGAGCTCTTGCCACACATGCAATGAGCCTTGCTCTTACCTTACTATGTGCGGAAGAGAAGGTAGCCACTGGAGGCATCATGCCAGAAAGACGCACTTTCCCCTGCACTCCCCCAGCAGCTGCTGATACCCTACTATGTTTGTTGCTGGCTGCTGATTCATCGTGAGAGGAGGAGTGGGCGGGACATGCAGCCTTACTGTCCGAATTTCTATCCTGGCATGGGAGAAAGCTAAATCCCCTAGCATTTGCTGCAGGCAGGAGTTCTGAGCTGCCCTGCCTTCTGCTGGCTACAGACTTTTCCTCCATCTTGGTGCATCGTGTCGTATATGTACGAGCCTCTCCAAAATCAGAAACTAGCCCTTTCCCTCAGATACAGCCAGTGTTCTGGTGCTGAAAGAAGAGAAGATACCACCTGAACAGGCCCTGTTAAGGCTTGGGTTACATCTGGATTTGTCTCAGTCCTAGAGTTCAGGAAGTTACCTGAAGCTGATCTGCTCTTTTGTTCCACTTTGTCATCTCACCACAGCATCTGTCATGCGTTTGAACTCTATCGTCAGAATGGAGCACATCTGGTACTGGTTGGATGGATCCGGGCAGTGGATTGAATATGGGAAGCAGGTGAGCTTCTGTTCGACTGATGCCTGACACCCTGAGCCAGCCACCTCTGAGCCATTCTAGATGTCACACAGATGTTCTTTCACTTGCTAGGTGCACATGTGCATTGCTGTATTCTCATGTGTGCCTCTATGTACCAGTTCTTCCTCAGTATTGTATTAATACTCCATAGAACAGGGGTGGGCGAATACCAGTCCAGAGGTCAAATCCAGTCTGCCAGGGTTAGCCCATGGTGGTCCCCCACACCACCATTTTCACCTGTGCCTCCACAGGTGGGGGGGGATCACAGCTCCCATAGGCTGCAGATCACCATTCCTGGTCAATGGGAACTGCAGTCGCCCATAGTTGCGGAGGCGCAGGTAAATATAGCGGCAGCAGCCCACCAGGGATTAACCCTGGGGAATTGTCACTGTTTTATTGCCCACTCCTGCCATGGAAGCTTGTGAAGACTAGCTCTACAAATTGGTGTATTTTTCTAGGGCTGGTCATGTAATTTTGGTCAAAAATTGTTTTTCAACTAAATAAATTGTGCCATGAAAGGTATCGACTTTCCAAGGAAAATGTTGATATTGCATGGAAAACTGAATACCTGATAAACAAACTACTGCACTTCAATTCAAAATGGCCCAGTGGAAGTTGTAGTTTGAGTGCTCCCATTCTTATTTGTAGGCTGGGCTTTCTGGATGTACTTCATCTCCTGTGATGCCCCCCCTTCTCCTCCCCACGAAAACAGGAGAAACTGGGCCATTACTGATGATGTAGTCTGGCGAGTAGAACAACAATGAGAGTACAAGGCACACAAACTACAACCCCCATAAGTCACAGCGAAATCATTTTCAGGAAAATTTTCCAGAAGGCAGAAACCTATATCTTGATCTGCTCTAGTATTTTCTAGTACACAGTCCCATTTCCAGTTACTGCCTTCAGAAAAGATTCTGCCGTCGGGAATACTGGCGTTTGTAACCCAACTGCCCTTTTTTCTGTCGAGTGCTTTCAGTCTCTTCTGAACAAGGTGGACGTGTAGCTGTGCTAAATCCACTAATCTGTGACAGACTTATAGTCGCTCCTCTTGGAACTCTGTGAGGGGACCAAAGAAAGGGAGAGTTAAATGCTGTTTTCTCAGGAATACTGTTGGCATTTGTAAGCCCCATCAAGCAAAATCTGTCACCGAGCTGCAGCTAAGGCCCATTTGAGTGAGTCCTATTTGGCTCCTCTTGAGTAAATGCTTTCTAGCTCCTGCGCACCAGTACATCTTTAAACCAGACTAACAGGCATTGGAAGGAGTGTATTTAGCTTTGCTCAGTGGCAGGAAGAAGCATGCCAAACTGACCTAATTTAACACTTGACTTAATAAAAACATGAACTGATGGTAGACTAAATTCTGTACAGTTGCATAAAATGTGAGTGAAACCAAAGGTCCATTTGGAATGAGTTTAATTTCCCCGTGCTTTCATTCTGTAGCATGCAAACTATTATGCTGCCACAGTCACTTCTGCGGACCTGGAGGCAGCATTTCTAGCAGACCAAAAAGGCACTGTGTTGTTTCAAGCTGGTTCCCAGCAATATGAGATAAACTTTCAAGGTAACGTACCTACTTGTTTAAAGTTTAACAAGTTATGTTTGTCTGAAGGAAGCTATGTTAAAGGCGGATGCTCTAAAATGATAAGTAGATTAGTGAGAACTCTATGAACTCTGGGACTATGTCTATAGTACAGGGTTTTTGCACAAAAACAGCTGGTTTTGCGCAAAAACCCACAGAGCATCCACACCTCAAGCGCGTTTTTGTGCAAAAAAAAAAAATACAGTAAATCGACAGGACAGAGGGCTTTTGCCGGTAGAGTTATTCCTTTCCCCACGAGGAATAACTCGTTTTTGCGCAAGAGTTCTTGTGCAAAAAGGTGTGTGTGGATGCTCCACAGGGGTTTCTTGTGCAAAAAGAGCCTATCACAAAAAGCACAGGTTCTCTGATCGCCATTCTGTGAATGGCAATGAGAACTTTCTTGTGCAAGAGTATCCATGCTGTGTGGACGCGCTCTTGTGCAAAAGCACATCACTTTTGTGATGCACTTTTGAGGTGTGGATGCACTTTTGCGCAAGAAGTTTTTGCGGAAGATCTCTTCCGCAAAAAGCTTCTTGTGCAGAAACCCTGCAGTGTAGACAAAGCCTGCAACAGCCAGTCTCATGCAAGCCCAAAGGGGAAAGCAAAAGAAGAAAAACGAACTTTAAAAAGTGGTGAAGATGCAAAGGCCAGTGAATGTTCTTGCAGACTAATTACAGTGAGGGAAGACATAAAGGATGCATCAAGGGTCTCTTGAACTAAAGTGAAGACGGAAAGAAAACGAGCAGAAAATCCAGAGAGATCTTTGTGGTTGTGATATAGATAAAACATTGTGAAATAAATTAAAAGTTTGACTGGCTTTCCAATGTCTCAGAAGTAATTGTCACAAGAACACAAAGGGGTGTAGGTTCCCCAAATCCATGTGCACAACAATACTCTATCTTTGAGATCAGAACAGGATAAAAAAATGCAACAAAGAGGAAGCTAAAACCTGTACTGTCAGAAAGAATGGACTCGATGACCCAATATATCTTCCTCTTTTAGTTTGTGTAATTCCTTTATCAAAAACCTACAATGAAGGTTCTTTAACTCTTGCCACATTAATATTTTTTCTTTCAAGAAATGGTCCAGATAAATTTGCACTATCAGACTCGGAGAAAAGTCTGTAGGTGGCCAAAGCTTGTGTTCTTTGGAGGAGAAGACAAGAGTGAGAGAAGGTACTGGATAGTTTGTTCACTGCTTACTTTTTTATTTTATTGCCAAATGGTGCCCCATATGTGATATCAGTTTATAGGGAAATTTCTGACATATGATGGTTCACTTGAGAGACATTTTGCTGAATGGGTTAATGCTTGGCTGTAATGTGAATGTGATGGTGAATGTAGGTCCCACTGTGCCTCCAGTATGTGGGCTTTCTGTGGCAACTGATGGCTTGCAGATAGTTGGAGCCATTACACTCTGATTTAGGGTACATCTGTTAATTCGAGGAAAGTACCAACATAGGCTCAGTAAAGTTAGGGATAGGAATTTAAAGCATGATTGGGTCAACCAAATTTTGGACCCCAACTGGGAGAACAAGAGTTACAGTGCCTCTTCTCTCTTTGCACAAAGCAACTGGCTTCTGGAACTCATTGCGAGGGGATATCATTGCAGACAAGAATTTAGTGGGTTTTTTAAAAGGATGTATATGCATAAGAATAACCACAGCCATACTAACTAGCATAAAATAGTTATATTTTTGAAGGACTGTTTAACACCTTGAATCATCAGAGTTTCACAAATGTCAGATGAAAGTCAAAATAAACTTTCTTTATAGGCGTGTTATGGCTGTAACTGTCCACTTCAGTTTCTTGTGTCTCCTTCTCAAGGGTGTGATACAGGATAGTGGACTAGACAGACCACTAGTCTGATCTGCAGGCCACTTTGTTTGTGCATAGCCAGGCAAAGAGAAGGGGGTAATAGCCTAATTTCCCAAGGGTTCACACAGCGATTGCCACAATCTCTGGAGGTATAGTATTGGGTGAACCATTCTTAAGATTAAGTTTCAATGGCTTTCCTACCCATTCTACCTCCTCTTAATTGTGCTACCTGACTCTTACAGCAGCCTTTATTCTCTCTGGCAACAAGTCAGCTTTTGTTCCTATTATGGCTTGTCACTATTATATGCAAGATTACCTATTTTATCTTGGTGACATTAGTTGCCAATTTAAGATGATATGGCTTGTATCTCCATGACAGCGTTCAGAGCTGATTGAAGCTCTGGGGTGGGATAATCAGTGTGGAAGTTCCGTAAGCTCATTGCTATTCATTTCTTTTGTTTGCAAACAGCCAAATGGAAACTACTAGCCCACTTCATCTGTTTCCTCCAAACTGGGACCAGTCGGCACTGCCTGACATAGGGTACCAGGTACTATTTGACCTGTTAGTTCTACTCAAGAAGAGATATTTCCTACGCTTGTTTCTTGTGAAAAGTAGACCACTTAAAATATAACCCTCAGACTCAAGAGAGGAGGTTCACGTGGTGTTTCCAGTGATGTGTGCAAACTGGAAATATACAGTTGGCATGTCTGATGAAGACATGTCTACTGGGAAGTGAGTTGAGACCACCAACTCATTCCACAAGAGTGCATGACTGAACAGCCATCAGATCATAATGGCTTTTTGGTCATTTGGTCTGGACTCCAGTTAAGGAATTAGACAGTAAAACTCCATAGCTCAATGCTGGTTTTATCCCCAGCAGTATTTTTTAAAATGAACATTCTGCAACATTTCATAGTGAGAGGAATTCTGAAGATTATCAAGTCATGTAAAAAATATTAGGGAGAAACTTATAGCTTTCCTCATTAAAATGTCTGACACTCTCTGATTATAAAGCTATTTTAAAATAATTTGCTACAGTAAAATTAGTATTACTTTTCAAGTGTGAAAAGACTTCTACCAAGTAATGGAGGGCCTTGAGAAAATTTGGCATGTAGCAGAACTTGTTTTCTTTTCTTGAAATTTGACCAAATTAAAACACACACTTGCACACCTAGGTGAAACATACCCAAAAATGACTAGAAGAAAATGGAAAGCTGGAAGAAAATTCATTTTGAGTTTACTCAAGCATTTCTATTCAAATTTTGAAAAAAAATCCATACATTTCTTAGGTTCAAATCAACCTTCTCTCCCCCTCAAGGTTTGGGGGCCAAACGGAAAAAATTAACTATTCACTCAGATGGAATTATGAGGGTAGTTGCAGGATAGCATCTTCTCTAGTGCAGTGTAGTAGGAGACTAATTAAAAACACTTTAATATCTTGATTTTGTTGTGCTTAACATTTTAGTTGGTGGAGCTGAGTAACACTACCAGTGAGTACAGGGAAGTCAAAGACCTATTTGAGAAGACAATGAAAGATTATAGAATCTGCAGATTGCAAAGGATTCAGAACCCATCACTTTGGCAAGTTTTCCAGTGGTTTGTATCCATTTTATTTAATTAAAAAAGCTAAAAGTCTTCAAGACTGAGCGCAATAAGTTTATGGAGGGGATGATATGATGGGACTGCCAACGATGGCATGTGGCCCATTGGCCACTGTCAGTAGCGAAAATCCCCAACTACTGATGAGAGAGCTCTGAGTTGCTATAAGGAATTCTTTCCCAGGTATCTGCCTGGTTAATTTTGTCCACATGTTCAGGGTGTAACTGATGACCATATTTGGGGTTGGAAGTGAGGGGCACTATCAGAGCTCGGGGAAGGCCAAGGCTGGTCTAGCAGTGGGCTAGCCAATCTGACCCAGGCTCAGGGATGGGAAAATTAGAGGGAATGCGGCTGAGGGGTCTGTTTCAGGAGTGGGTGAGATTCTGTGACCTGTAACATGGAGGAGTAGGGACTAGATGATCGCAATGGTCCCGTCTAACCTCAAAGTCCATGAATGTAATTGGGTGCAGCAGAAAAATCCCAATCATTTTAGAGCCTGTTCTCTTTCTCATTATGTGCTGATGATTCTCATTGGCTGCGTCTAGACTGGCATGATTTTCCGCAAATGCTTTTAACGGAAAAGTTTTTCCGTTAAAAGCATTTGCGGAAAAGAGCGTCTAGATTGGCAAGGATACTTTTGCGCAAAAGCACTTTTTGCGCAAAAGCATCCGTGCCAATCTAGACGCGCTTTTGCGCAAGAAAGCCCCGATCGCCATTTTCGCCATCGGGGCTTTTTTGCGCAAAACAGTTTTTACCTGTCTACACTGGCCCTCTTGCGCAAAAGCATTTGCACAAGAGGGCTTTTTCCTGAGCGGGAGTGTCATTGTATTTGCGCAAGAACACTGATGATCATACATTAGATCGTCAGTGTTCTTTCGCAAATTCAAGCAGCAGTGTAGACAGCTGGCAAGTTTTTGAGCAAAAGCAGCTGCTTTTGCGCAAAAACTTGCCAGTCTAGACACAGCCATTAACTTTAATTAAGAAGAAACTATTTCCCCTAAATATCATAAGCGAAATAGATCAAGACTGTTTTCCAGGGGCGCTGGAACAATTTGTATAGTGGGGGCACTGCGAGCCATTGAACTAAATAATAAATCTGTATATAATGGAATGCACTTCAAGCCAGGGGCTTGGCAGCACCTCTAGTTTTAGCACCTATTCTATTTTCTCATGAATGTGTAGTATTGGGTCCCTTTTTATTAAGACCGTGGGCCGGTGGGGTTTTCTACTGAAACTTTGCAAACCATTTTTACCTTGCTTTAAAATGTGTCTGTAGATCTTCTTGTCAGAATATAGTTATGGTTGTCAGAATATAGTTATGCGGCTTTGCGGGATGTTCAAAGAATCATGTTTCTATGAGCCTGTTACTTTATGGTTGAATCTTATGGGTAGATGAATTTGCATTGATGCTGTGGAACTAGAAGTGGGGCCAGAGCTTATTACTAGATAATGCTCTAACTTCTTCCATGGGACATTCCCAAAGAAACATAATTTAATCTTGAAATTCTCCTGTTCTTACAAAGGATGAGGAGACTTACCACAAGAGATCTCATCTGCAGTGCTGTGCCATGGTCACTTCTCCACTCCACTTCTCTCCTATATCCTCTTGAGGTTTGTTCTTCTGTGGTAGAACATTTCTTTCTTTGTACTCTGTGTGTCCTAGAACTTCTGTTCTTGCTGTCAATGTTTCTAGACTGAAGTGTAACTGGCACCTTCTTTATATCATCTTGACTGATGGCTTCTTTGCTTTCTGGTAGGCAGAACCATAACACTAAGCATAAAAAAATCTACTGGATAATGGGGGGGGAAAGGAAAATCCGTTCACCCTTTGTTCCGTTTTCTGGCTACGTCTACATTGCCCAGTCTTGTGCAAGAGCATATGCAAATGAGCCGCCATCTTGCGCAAATGGCGGCTCATTAAGTATGCAAATGAGGCGCAGCAATATTCATCGCCGTGCCTCATTTGCATGTGTTCTTATGCAAGACTGTGCAATGTAAACGTAGCCTCTATGTTTAAGATCTGTCATATGGTTGAAGCAGACAGGAAGATTAGAAACCTCATTTTGCCCTGACAAATAAATGTTTGGGGATTTTTTGCTTTGTGCTGATCTTGAGGCATTTTTATACTCAGGCAAAAGGAGCAGATGAGGAAGACAAACAGAGGAAAAGATGTAGATGAGAAGCTCCTATTCCATGGAACAAAGGCATCCCATTTGGATGCCATCTGCTGGCAGAACTTTGACTGGAGAATCTGTGGGGCCCATGGAACAGCCTTTGGAAAAGGTATAGAAGTTTTGTGTACAAATACCATGAACTTTCTCTTGCTCTTTCTCTGTTCCTGGAATATAGTGAAACAGACTCAAATCATTGCATACTGTGCCTTGCATCGTTAGCGGACAAAAGGCTGTTGAACTAGTATTTTATATTTCCTTTTTAGAGGTATCAATGACTCCACAAAGTACAGAGCAATATTGTTTCAAATTTAAAAGATCTGTTCTATCCTTCTGAACTCAATCCTGGCAGTTTGAAAATTCCCTCTGATTTTAATAGGATTGTTTTAATAATAATGGAAGTTAGTCAGGCATATCAAAGAAATGTGAAGAACCTGTGCTGCTATCTAGCAACACTTTGGACTTTCTGCATTTGACAAGTACCTTGCCGCCTTTTCATATAGAATGACTGACTAGTTTAGAAATATTGAAAGGATCCTTGCTTTCAGGTAGGGATTCAGTAATAGTTAACTCGAGAAGGGCTTGCTGGGTCCTGTATAATATTTTCAGAGCAACCTTATCCATGGGAAGCACCTGACTTGAAGCCATCCTTTCTTAACTTTCACATTATTACTAGATTTTATTGTGCATTGCTTTAAAACTCTAGTTTTGTCTTCATAGTTTATGATGTCACAAGATTCCACTGTTGGACTATTAATCACAGAATTCACAGCCAACTAGCTTGAAAAAAACCTGAGAATTCACTTGCAGAAGCTCTTTTTTCTTCATTCCTGAAGAAATAAGTTTGCTTAAAACTGTTGAGGCAACTATGTTCTTTAGGTCAGTGGGGCCAGGTGTGTGTGGGGGGGGGGGAGGGGAGCTCCACACACCTGGAAGAGGTGGGGCTGAGCACAGTCAGCCCTTAGCACCACCCAGACCACAGTGCACTCCTCCCCTCAGCCCTCTCAGCCACACAGAGTGGCACTCCAGCGGCAACTCAAAGGGGCCTGGGGCTCTGGCCACCACCACTGCCACAAGTAGCAGTGGCAGTGGCTGTCAGGAGATCTGGGCCCCTTTGAAGCTCTGGGCTCTGGGGCAGTTGTCCTGTTTACACCCCCCATCAGAGGGCCTGAGAACAATGTTTCTCAAAGACCAGTCTATAGGCTGGTGCCAATCCCTGGGATCTTCTAACACAGTTTAGGAAGGCATCAAGCTGGCTCTTGATATCAAAAAAGTTGAGAAACGCTGCTTTAGATGCTGTTCAAAAAGTCTTGTATTGTAGTCAATAGGAGTTTGAGTATTGACTGGGGCTGGTCAAAATTTTTGCTTTTTTTAAATGGAAAATTGGGGTTTTGACAAAACAAGATTTTTTTTTTTTTTTTTTTTTTTTTTACAGAAAGCAACTTCTTTTCTCCAAGGCTATGTCTATGTAGCTATGGACCCTAGCTGACCTTAGCTACTGGCACTAGAACATCATCTCCCAGTGCAATGTTAGCTATGCCAAAAGAAACACTCTTCTGTCAGCACAATTGCATCTACACTGAGGATTTTGTCAGCATAGCTGTATCACTAGATGGCATGTTTTTCCCCCACACTCCTGACCAACATAGTTATGCCAGAATACCTTTTTCATTAGAAAAGTAAAAGTTTCTTAGAGTGGGGAGAACTACTTTCTGACCAGCTAAGGTCTGGTCTGCACACAGATGTAGTACTGGCTTAATCATGTCAGTCAGGTATTTAATTTCCAAAATACCACCAGAACAACCCCTAGGCTAGGCACAGTTATAGATGATATTATTATACCTATTTACATGTATCCATACTAGAAGGTCTGCTAGAATTTGGACAAACATTCCTGATTGACACAGTTTACCAGTATCTTATACCGGTACAGTTTGTTCCTCTTTTAGTACAGAAATAAACTATATTGCAATAAGTTGCTGTTGAATTTCTATGTGCACAACTACATTAGGGGTTGGTACTGCTTTAAGTATACTAGTCTAGTTAAAGCACCTCAACTTTTTTGTGTAGACAAGTAGTGCAGGATGCATGAAGTAAAACGTACATTAAAAAGCCAAAATAGTTGCATGGGTTAGTGAACTAGCTTCCTGACTATGGAGCAGAGTTGTGGATGATGGAAGTCTTTGTTGTAAAAAGCATTATTAGCTCTTGACCTTATTCATAATAAACACAATGTAAGGGTACATGATTTAGGAGATATTTGTAATTATCTGGCGGTACATACAGTGTTAAGGGCACTTGTTAAAATGCTACAGGTTAAAGATGAACCTGAGGCTCAGGTGCTGGATGTGGCCTCTGGCTTGCCTGGATCCGGCCCCTGGGGTTCATCCCCCCCCCCATGCTCCAGTCCCCCAATACCCCACCACGGGGCTGGAGCACACAAAATCTACTTGCTTGGGCCATTGTAGGCTCTGGTGTGAGAGGGGAACGTGCGGAGTGTCTTTCTCCTTCTTAGTTGGAAGCCACCAACTGAGAACTGTTTTTTTTTTCTTCTCACTTTTGTGCGCCTCCCCCCCCCCCAACTGATTTTTCTGTGGGTCAGCAGCCCCCAACCCAAAAAAGGTTCCCTGCCCCTGGGCTAAAGCATCAACTGTTGTGGCAGTAACAGATACAAGCATAAAACAGTCTACAAAAATAATTCATTTGTTGCCTTTTTTCTTATTCTTAGGAAGCTACTTCGCCAGGGATGCCAGTTATTCTCATCAGTATTGTCAGGCTGACACCAGTTCCAAGACCATGGTTGTTGCTCGAGTGCTAGTTGGAGATTTTGTTCAAGGAAGCAGCAGCTACCTTCGCCCGCCACCCAGACCAAACCATCCAAACAGGTTTTATGACAGCTGTGTGGACAGCCTAGTGAATCCCTCCATTTTTGTCATCTTTGAAAAGCACCAGATTTACCCGGCATATACAGTAGAATACACGGAAGAGTACCGCTGTGTGATCTTGTAATGGGCAGCATTACTAACTTCCTAAATGTAACAGTCAAATGATTTTACAGATTTCCTATTTTTAAAATATATTTATATATTTATTAGAACTGGTGTATATGTGTGTGTGTGTTGTGGAACAGTGAAATGCAACGAAACAGAAGTAGCCAGTCCCATTGTGGATTATTAGCACTTCAGTGTGTTAATTCTTCACTAAAGGGAGAGGAGCCGGGGTATGGAGAAGAAGGGAGCCTGTTTCCCATAATGCATAAGCTACACTATTCAGCAGTTGCTAATAGGTGAATGGCAGCAGGGGGAAGAGGCCTGCAGCCCTGATGCTGGGGCTTTCTACCCAGAGCAGAAGCACTGGGGGCCTCCACCATACCTCTCCCTGCACACTCTGGGGGCAGCACCTCCCAGCATGGCCTTTGGTGAGGGCAGTCCCCCAGCAGGGCACAGACTGTAAGGAGTGGGAAAAGGTACCCTGTAACTCCAGCATTTGGCTTCTGGCCTTCTACTGCCCTTCCTCCAGCCCCTTACATCCTGTGCACAGGCAGGTTTGTGGCAGTACAACTAGGGAAGGCACGTCCCAGCACTTCCTTCCCCGGCTGAAGCCTTGCAAAACTGCCTGCTGCTGGGGCTTTTCTCAGGGAAAAATGTGTCAATTGGTGGCACGCCCTTGCCAATATCCAAACCCAACTAATCTTAAAGTCAATGAGACAGGAGTGGTTCCAAGAAAAGTGTTAGTAACCAAAAAGTTAATATCTAGGT
The DNA here is from genome assembly GCA_032595735.1 of Pelochelys cantorii. NCBI lineage: Eukaryota > Metazoa > Chordata > Testudines > Trionychidae > Pelochelys > Pelochelys cantorii. Next base: position 245,859,393 of record CM064326.1, read on the forward strand.
TGCTATTAAGAAGGGCTGTCCTTATCATTTTTGGTGTCCTACACAGCCCAAACACTTGCATCCCACACCCCCATGAGGGTGGGAGGTGTCTGGCCATGCTGTGGGGTCAGGAGCTGTGGAGGGCAGGGGCAGGGCAGAGAGGCTGGCAGGGAAGCTGGTGGAAGGGGGAACAGCTGTTGCTGGAGACCAGGAGGCAGAGCAGTCAGAAGGAGGAGTGGTGAAACTGGTAGGACTGGCTGTGGTCCAGGATATGGAGCAGAGGGCAGAGGGGCATGGGATTGGTGCTGTCTGAAGCGGGGTGTAGGGCTGGGAGATTGGGGCTGCCTGTGGTGCTGCCTGCTATGGTCTTAAACATACACAGCATAGGTACAGTTGCCATAGTCTCTGAACCAAAAATGGGGACACCTGATCCCATTAGCCACGCCCACTGACCCCATTACCTACACCCACTGACCTCATTAGTCATGCTCACTGACCCCTTAAGCCCTTCCCACCTGCTACAGGAAGCCCCACACCCGGGGGTAATATTTCTGGGGTCAAGATGGACACATGACCAGAAGTAACGGGTGTCATGTGATCCCCCTCTAAGAACTCCTCCCACCATCCTCTATCAATAGGATGCTCCCCCATGTAACTGTACTGCAATTGCGTTAACCCAGGTTCCAGACCTAGGGTGCCATGACACTGCAGTGCTAGGGCTCCAACCTTGATTCAAGATGAGATCCAGGATCCGAGACCTATTATTTTGCAGTGTAGATGCAGCCTCATTTGACTCAGCATCTGGGAATCATCCAGAACTAGCCCACAATTACATGGTACAACTTCCTTAGTCCTCTTAACAGACGATGCTTACCAGTCCAATTAACTGGTAATCAGAGGGGGCTGGAGCAGCTCTCCACCTGCTGTGGGCGGGGGTTGCTCTCGTCCAGAGCAGCCTCTGTCTGTGGAGGACCCAGAGGCCCCACAGGCAGGGACTGCGTCAGTGTCCAGAGCAGCCTTACTCCATGGGGAGAGCAGCTTGCTGCAGACAGGGGCTGCTCCAGAGATGCCTGGGAGCCAGTGGCAGCCCCAGTGTGACCTAACATTAACTGGTTAGCTGATTAATGGGAATTTACAACTGCATGTTCTGAAATTACTGCAAAACTATCAAGTATCCTCCTTTTCCACAAGCCATAACCACACAGTACAGCTCCATCATACTCATCCAGGAACCCATCCCTGCAATTAACCCTGATGCCAACTCTGTCCACAAGCAATGTCATCACAGGACCTAAACACATAAACCACCACATCAGAGTCTTGTACAACTGCACATCCACTGATATGATCTATGCCATCAAGTGACAGCAATGCTCCCCTGCCATGTATATTGGCCAAACTGGACAGCTTATACGACAAAGGATTAATGGACACACATCAGATACTCAAAATGGTAATACACAGAAACCTATTGGGGAATATTTTAACTTGCCTGGGCACTCACTAATGGTTCTAAAAGTGACTATACTCTTACAAAGCAATTTCAAAAACCAGCTCAACAGGGAACCTACAGAATTTAATTTAATTTACAAGTTTCATTCCTACAACAGAAGTCTAAACAAAGACATTGGGTGGATGGCCTGCTACATTCCACATCCTAATGACTTAAAAAACCAAACAAAGGGTATTTAAAATGGATAATAAGTATTCTTATCAGCTTCATTTAGCATGGACACTCTAATTGATCATTTCTTTCCCTTTTTTTTTCTTTCTTCTTTTTCCTCCTCTTCTCCCTCCATCCCCTCTCTGTGCTATTTATTTGAAAACTGGATCACTTAAACTCCATTCATCTGAGGAAGTGGGTTGTGCCCATGAAAGCTCATGATACCATCTACATTTTTGTTGGTCCCTAAGGTGCTGCAGGACTATTTGTTGTGTTTTTAAGTTTTTCCAGTTACAGACTAACATGGCTACCTCCTCTGAAACTTTTAAAATACTGAACTAAACATGACAATTACAGGGTGGAGAAAACCATGTCACTAACCCTCACCCCCACTGCTTGAAAGGTACATTTCCCATGCAGATCAGTGGGACTGGGCTATTTTATATGTAAAGCTACTGAGAAATGTATATGTCAATACCAGGATGGCAATGCTTATACTATGTAAATAATACCTACTAATAACTGCCAAATGAGATCATTTCCCAACCTGTTTACAAAGGGCCTGATCCAATTTAAACTGTAAACTAGGACTGGGCCCAAAGCAACCTGTTGACATTACTCAAGAAAATCCAGTTAACATTTAGTCACCTTTCAAAAATATAAGGGACCAATCAATAAAAGCCCCGTTCCCTGGTAGAGGCAATTTTTTTTTTAAATTGGAAAGACTTTGAATTTACTACTTATGACAGTAGCCCTTTCTCTCACTGGATGTGGGGTCTTTAGCACAGGTTTTACTTTGTGTGTCAGAATAACTCAGATATGCGTTGTCACAGCAAACTTCCATTCAGGTCTAGGCAATGTGCAGCCCGAAGATAGAAGAACAAATCCCTTGAAACTGGAAGTGAAAACATCTCAGCTCTTCACCGAGCTCACAAAGGGCTTGTTCACCCAGACACACAAGTCATGACAACCTTCTCTGTAGAGAGACAATACACCCTGCCTCCCCATGGATATGCCAAGTATTTTCACATGACATCTTAACATGCTATTTTAATCTCAACTGCTTGGATGAGAAAGACTTGCAAAGAGTCTGTCCATCTTCCACACTGTGGTGACATGGTGATTTCACCACTGTGGTAACAAACCTGATCTCTCTGTGGGTCCTTGCGGCGCAGCAGGGAGCCTGGGGGGGTCTTTTAGGGGGAGAGGCTGGGGGTGTCTCTATTTTACTCGTTCTTAAACTTTTTTGGCCCGTGGACCACCTGGCTCAATGTAAAGCTTTCCGCGGACCACCAGTTGCGAATGTAAACTCACCATTAGTTACATAATTAAGCCTGGGCCATTTTGCTAGTGCTGCAGCTAGGGAGAATGGTTTATTTTAAAGTATTAAACAGATTATGAGTTTTGATTTTCTCATGTTGGTTTATCAAACTTCATTTTAAATAAAGTAAAATATTAATTTATGTCCAACACGAAAGGTTTCCATGTTTTCTTTATTTATGGCAGGGGTGGGGAACCTTTTCTGGGTTCGGGGGCCACTGACCCACAGAAAAATCAGTTGGGGACGACACAAGTGAGAAGCAAGAAACTCCTCCCCAAACCCGCAACCTTCACTGAGGTGGCTCCCAACCGAGACATCTCAATCCTCTGGTGCCCCATGGGGCAAAGGGAAGGGACAGGGAGGGTTGAGGTTCAGGGCTTCCCATAGGCCAGATTTATTTTTCTGGGGTTCTGGAGTTAGTGGATTTTATGGACCCCCCCCTTAGGTTCTGGGGTGGAGACAGAAATGAGGAGTTCAATGTGTGGGGCAGGGATGGGGTACAGGATCTGGGAGGGAGGTGGGGGGCAGAAGAGGGAGAGGTTGTGAGGTCTGGGTGGGAGGTAGGGTGCATAAGCAGGCTGGAGTAGGGTGTCTGGCCAGGGGGAGAGTGCAGGAGCAAGGGAGGGTGCAGTATGTGGCCAGGAGGGAGGATGCAGGAGCAGCGGTGGATGCAGGAGCAGGGTGAGGGTAGGGTGTCTGGCTAGGAGGGAGGGTGAGGAGGGGACTTGGGGTATAAGTTGGGCCTTCCTGGTCTGGCACCCTTGGGACCTGATTTGTCCCAGATGAGGGATTTTTCTGGACCGGGGGAGGTCATTTCAGGTGCCCTGCTGCTGCCCCCCTCACTGGGCTTCTTGGCTCCCTGCAGTCCAGCTTAGCCTCATGACAATTCCCCGTGCCCCCCCCCTCGCAGCCCAGCTGAGCCTTTCACCGGTTCCTGCACCTCCCCCCGAGCCCAGTTGAGCCACGCACCGGTTCCCTGTGTTCCCACTGGCAGCCCAGCTGAGCCTCTCACCAGTTCCTGTGGCCCCCCCCCCAAAACCCAGCTGAGCCCCATACCAGTTCCCTGTGTGGCCCCCTTGCAAATTAGTTGCTTTTGTGTGCTCCCAACAGGCACCGCCTCCCACTGCTCCTTTTGGCTGGATTCCCAAGCAGCGGGGAAAGTCTCCAGGAAATGTCCCTGACTCGTATTCCCCAGCCGAGGGAGGGGGAGGGGAAACAGCAGCGCACAGCCGCTTCTAGCTGTATTTGGTCTTAGGGCTTTTGGGGACATTTCAGTGCTTCATGGGGACACCAGGACAGGAGATTAAAAATTGGGACTGTCCCAGAAAATCTGGGATGGATGGTCAGCGTAACTGTAGGGCCAGCAGCGGATTTAGGGCAGGGCGAGCGGGGCGGCTGCCCCAGGCCCTGTGCTTCCCGAGGCCCCGTGCATGCGCCGTGGTGCCACAGTGCATGTGCCATGTCAAAGGGAGGGCCCCGTGAAATTTCTGTGCCTGGGGCCCCGCGGCGCTGCCCTGGGCCCCGCGGCATACTCATCCGCCCCTATGTAGGGCACTACTAAATTTGGGTCAGCCTCAAATATAGTGGTGCCCTATGTAGCGGCATATGCTATGTATGCCTAGGCACAGCCCTGCTACTAAGCAGAATCCACTGAATATGAAATGCCATACAGTGTTCTTAAATACCTTGACTAGGGTCCCTTGGAGACACACTGAGATTGTTTAAGGAGGGCAAATTGCAAAGAATGGGACAGATCTACAAAACTGTAGGTTATTTCTAATACTTAGATTCATCAAGCCAACAGTGAAACATCTCTTACAATAATATCCTACTGGTTACCCAGAAGCCAGAAATATAGTTCCCTTAAAGCAACCCAGTCTTTGGCTCCACTCAAACTGCCACATCAACTATAATAAGGATTACTAGAAATCTTGTTCATCATATAAAAAGTTCTACCAATTCCAAAGAATCAGACATGTTATCTACCAGGTCAATGAAAAATTCAGTTCTTACTGGAATATATGGTTGCGTCCATGGTTGCTCTGTGGAGATAGGATACAGCGTAGGAGAGGGTGCACCTTGACATCAGCACCCCTTTTCTCCCTCTCCTGCCCTGTGCAGCAACCAGGAGGTTCTCGGGGGTGGGGGAAGGCAGCTCTAAGGCAAAGGGCAGGAGGTGCACAGCAGTAGGGGGAAGGGCAGTTGAAGTTCTCGCACTTGATAGCCGCTTGGCCAAACCAGTCAGGATCACCTGTCAGGCTCCAAGAGCTACCAGAGGATTCTGATCTTCTGGTTGGTGGCCACTGACTTAGGTTATTTACATAGTAGAAATGCTAAACCTTTGAGTTAGAAAGAGTTCTGTCAGATTTAGTCCCATCCGTTATAGTCCAATATTCAATGCAAGGGTGACCAAACTGGAGCTGGAGACCTCTCAGGCCCTGTCTACACTTACCAGGAGATGGGTGCTGCAGGGATCAATCTCCCAGGGGTCAATTTAGTAGGTCTAGAAAAGACCAGCTAAATTGAACACTAATCGTGCTCCTATCAAGTCTGGTACTCCACTGTAGTGAGAAGAGTAAGGGGAGTCAAGCAGAGAGTTTCTCCCATTGACTCTCCACAGTGGAAATGCCGCAGTAACTTGAACTAAGGTACCTCAACTCCAGCTATGCTATTCACATAGCTGGAGTTGCGTACCTTAATTGGATATTGCCCCCTAATGTGGAGACCTGGTCTACATCTTGTGACTCAAACTTCCCCTTGATGAAACTTAATCATTCATGAGATGCAGGATCAGGGCCATAGAGGTCTTTTAACAGTTTTCTAGCAGCTTTTTAACAACATGCAGTCCTTGGGTGAAGCACTGTGGTTTGATGTAGCACCTTTTATTTCCTATGTATTTACGGGTAGCTAGTTGCATTCATTAGCATAAGGTAATTAGCCATTAAGCAGTTCAGAGACAGTTTACTACAAACGTCAAAAAGAAATATAAACACTGTCGTTATTACACCCAAGTTCCATCTAAACGTTAATATTCCCTTTTTGCTCTCTGAATCAATAGGATATAGTAATAGACAAGAACCAGCTGTTTACTTAGTTAACATAACATAAAATAAACTCATATGGTCAATATCAACCCTAGTTCTCTAGCAATACATATTTACATTGCAAAGCTAGCTTACTTAACATCTGGAATGGCCCTGATTACCATTCACTTACTTTTCCAATATGCTTCTAAAGGATGAATGTGGGTTATTTAGCTTGATAGTTGCTTACCCTTTGTGGTTTAACATCACGGTACCTTACGAAGTTTTAATAAGTTTACAAATAATTGTCATACTAGCAGCAGCAATATAATATTTACCAACATAGAAATGTGCTCCTTTACTCCAGGTTTGCACCTTTTTCAATTGTGGAAAAGCTCTCATGTGGGAGGTTTAAGATAGGAAATGCCAGCAGTAAAGTTGTCCATGTAACCAAGACTTTTAGCAATCAAATTTCCATGTCCTACTGCAACTGCTCTTATGAGCAGTGGCTATTGTCCATAAACTGAATTTTATGTTACTATACAAATGACCTTTTAATTAATGTGCATAAAATGTGCACATGAAGCTGCCCCTACTTGGCAGATATGAATAGAGTTCTCATTTTCCCTGTAACCAGGATGTAAAGGAGAACTTAGAGAAACTGAATTTTTAATTGATAAAATGTATGATTAATTTTTACTAGGGAGGCTGCACCCGCTGCTTGCTATGCTTGCTAACCCCCTCTTTCTGGCCACTTTCACTTTTGCAGCCAGAGAGCCTGATCATGTCATTCTGTTGCGCAGCAGGAAAATCTTTTTATAGAGAGAGAGAGAAAAGTCTGCCCCTCACCTTGTGTAACAGTCAAAATACCAAGCACCAAAAAATAAACCTGTAGATGTCCCTGCTCCAAAACCAGCACACATTAAATCTGATCTCATTTGAGGCAACGCTTCATGGCTTTTAAATCAACAATGGTCCTGTAGCATCTTAGAGACTAAAATAACATATAAATAGTGTCATGCGCTTTCGTGGGCACAACCCACTTCTTCAGATGACAAATATTGACACCTTCACTAGCTCCTGGTCCTGAAAATGAATCAATGTGTGCACAGGAGTCTGCCTGTGTGAATTCAGTTGTAAGACTGGGACCTTCTAGCTCTACTCTGCAAGTAAAGTTACACATGTGCATAATTACTCATGTGATCAGTCCTATTGCATTCAGCGGACCCACTCAGGGAAGGTACATGGGTGCATAAATTACAGAAATGGCTCATTGGGCCGTCAGCCTACAAACACAGATGGTTAGCTTTACAATCTGGAGAAACAGTCTCAACAGACATCTGTTCAAATGGCATCTGTTTGAGTACTTAGTCTGGAAGAATTAGAAAAATATCATTTTTCCATTGATGAGGCAGATAATGGAACTAGATTTAAGGGAATCTGCACAAGGCAAAAAGAGAGAGTTCCCTTTTGTTACCGTCTACAAAAACTCCAAGCTCTGTGGAAGGTTTCATCCGCACAGACTTTGATGAGGTGATCAGATCATAAAGGGAGGCCACTGCCTGGAGCACTATTGAGCCTTTCATAAATTAACCTTCTGAATTTAAAGTCAGTTACCCGCTGTGAAAAAGAGACATGAGACATGTATTAATGGGCCCACTGACCCACAGGCTAAGTGGTTCAAGGGGAGATAATGAAGCAGCACGTTAAGTAGATACTTTGACAAACGTTAAATAATACTGAAATCGAAGATGATATAATTACTGAAAATGGCTTTTTGTTGACCAGAAGAGGCGGTATCTATAGATGGTGGTGAATCTAAACATCCAGAAGAGGGAGAGGACACAATGCAGGCTGTTAAAAGGGTAAAATCACTTCCAACTACAGTGAAAGCATCCTGTGAATTTACATTCTGTAATTATATATAAATATTGTATTTGCACACTGGAAATGCATGGCGTGTGTAAGTCTAAAAGATTCCACAGGGTAAGCAGCTCTCAGAGGGTACATCTACACGGCAATGTTATTTCGGAATAACTTAGGTTATTCCAAAATAACATAGTCCTCATCTATACTACAAGCAGTTATTTTGACATAATGTCAAAATAATGTCGAGCTGGAGGACTTGTTACTCATACTCCTGTAACCCTCATTTTACGAGGAGTAAGGGAAGTTGGAGGACGAGTGCTCTTCCTTGGATTTCCTGCTGTGTAGACATGCCCTGAGAAATAACCGCTGCTGGTTCTGATAAAAAAAGGGAAGCTCATAAGACATGTTCGAATTTGGTACCTTGAAGAGAGATGATGTGGAGCATGTAGGGATTAGCCTGAGACACAGAAATCAAAGGGCAAGGCTAATTAATATGTGGTCACAGTAATTCATCTGAGTCCCACAGTTGTTAATACAATTTATATTTTATGGTCTGCCTAGATTAACTTTTCTGAGGAATGGAACATGCAGGCATGGATACAGTAAAAACACTAAAAAAAAAAAAAAAAAGAAATGGAATAATGAATTTTGTCAACTCATCAAAATAATTCTGTGTGTCTTTTTGTCCATGAAATTTATCAGAATGGTTTATTTTTGTACTCTAGTTTGTATCCTGTGATTTAGATTAGAATATAAGATCGTTTTCATTAAAGTGTTTCTTTTATTATTATTCATTGGATACTAAGGACTAATCTTGAAAATCAGTCTTGGGATTTTTTTAGACCCAGTAATAGATTATAAAATAATATTTACAAAGACAATTATAAATGTTTACTATAACTAGAATCCTTCTCTTGAGTCACAGAGTAGTAGTCGTATTAGTCTGTAACTTTAAAAATGAATAGTCTATGGTACCTTCGAGACTAACAAATATATTATATAAAGAAATAGCTTTAAAGAAATTATTCCACTTATCACAGTGATAATTGTCCCAATATCTAAATACTTCCTTATTCAGCCTTAGCATGAAAGCAATAACTTATTTTTCATAATTATGGCAGCCTACAATATTTGTTCAGGCAAATATCTCACACACGCCTAATTAGTATGTCCACTTTTAGGTGTAAGATTTTTTTTATGGGTGCCAGAATTTTCGATTCTGGAAAAATTAGATTGGGTTTGCCAGTTTCCATTCTGTGTAAATCTACAATGGATTTCTTCCTGTACAGAGCTATTCCAGTGGCAGTCTGACTTGTGCCATCTTATAATGTGTCTTAAAATCTGGTAGTAGGGGGATTGCCATCTCAGCTGAATCTCCCAGCCACTCTGTTTTGATTCTTGTTTTCTGATTTGCCCATCGGCATCTTCAAGACATTTTAAAAAGTTATCCAAAGACCTTTTCGGGTGCATAAAAGGGATTCAAAGGAAAAGGGCATATGACCCTGGGCAGCAGGTCATTCAAATACATGACTTCTACACAAGTCAAGTGTCAGTGTTGGTAATGTACATCTAAGTCATTGTAAGTAATTCTCATTAATTGGTCAATATTGAATTTAAACAGTTTTTCCTGCCTTTTGGTGAAACATTAATGCCTACTAGCTAATTTTGTTATCCACAACTTTTTCAGTGAGCATTTATCATCGTCCACATATCTTTTGGAAACAAGGCAGAGTATCTCTGATTTACAGTAGTTTAGTTTAATCTGTACCCCAATTCATCACCAAGCACTTCCATTATTTCTTTCAATAAAAGGAACGGATTTCCCAGGCACAATGACTTTACATTACAATAAAACATTGACCCAACCCAACATGTCTTAACTTGCGCTCCCCTCACCAGAAGGGATCCAGTTGCTACTGTTCCATATCCATTCAGTCTCCAGCCCTCTAAGCCCATCATTAGCCACCAATGTGCTCCTGCCAAATTACTTCTAAATGGTTGAAAACAAAATTGCTAAAAAGCATCAAAACGAGAATCTAAAAGAACTCCTTCCTCTTCCTCATAAGATTGACTCCTCCACTTCCTATGAGCGTTCCTATGCATTGCCGATGATGAAGAACTTCCACTATGGAGACACTGATAAATTGGTTCTAAAAATTATTTTCCTTGTAATAGGAGAGCGATAGCCTTAGGCTATATCTATACTAAAAACTCTACTGCAGCTCTGCCACTGTTGTGCAGACACTACTGCAATAGGTGGGGTTCTTCATCACTGTAGTAAATACACCTCTCTGTGAGGTGGTAGCTTGGTTAATAGAAAACTTCTGTCAGTCTACTGCTGTCTACGCTGGAGTTTAGGTTGGGCTTAAATACATTTCTCAGGGGTGTGAATTTTTCAAACTCTGGGTCTTGAATGACATAGCTGGATCACACACACTCCCTAGAGTAGATCGGCATGCTTGCTGAAATGCTACCTAAGAAATTAAAAAGGTCCTTTCCTCTGCCAGCTAAGAACTCTAGTAATCCAGCGTGTTTAAGAAAAATGTAAACAATAGACAAGCAGGAAAGATTTGGTTCTATTGCAGAAGTTGGACTCCAAAATCTTCTTGTTAGTGAAAAAGAAATGTTCCAGTAGAGGGTGCTATTGCCTCTACACAACTAGCACATAAATACGTGGAGAAAATTCATGATTTAAAAATAAGTTAAAATTGATTTTTTTCAACATTTACTATATATATAATTTATATAATTTTTAATGTAGAGTTTCCTGGGTCTTTATTTCTTCCCATTTTATAGACAAATTGCTAAAGGTAGTGTTTGATAGTTCTTTTTTAAATTATAGACTCACAGAGGAATAGAAATGTAAGGAAAAGGTTGGAAAGGAGCTTGACATCTAATCCAGATCCCTTTGGTCAGGCAGAACCAAGCACGCCAACCAGGCCTGCCAGGCGTTTGGTCACCCCCTTTTCTTAAAAGCCTCCAGTGATGGTGAGCCCACAACCTCCATTGGATGCCTGTTCTAGAGCTAAAATATCCTTGTAATTAGGAAGTTTTTCCCAATATCTAAACTAAATCTCTTTTGCTGCAGCTTAAGGTCACTATTTCTTGGCTCACCTTCAATGGACATGGAGAACAATTGATCACTGTCCTCCTTATAGCAGTCCTTAATACATATGAAGGCTGTTAATATTCCACCTCACTCGTGTTTCTTCAATACTAAAAATATGCAACTTGTAAACTTTTTCTGTTTGTTAGGTCAAGTTTTTCTAAACTTTTTTTTTCTCTGTAATCTATGTCCAATTTGCTTGTTTTTTTAAAGTCTTACATAAGTCACTCCTGTCAATAAAATCCAGAATAGCAGCCTTTTTTGCAAATGCCACTGTTGATTCATATTCATTGTGTGATCCAGTATAACTCCCAGACCCTTTCAGCTACACTTCTGACAAGCTAGTTATCCCACACTTGGTATATTTGTTTTTTCTTTCTTCTTCTTCTTCTGCTTCTTCTAGTACTTTGCACTTCTTACAGAATTTTATCTTACTGATTTCAGACAAATTCTTCAATTTATCCAGGTCATTTTAAATTCTAATCCTGGTTCTCCAAAATGCTTGCAGCCCTTCCCAGGTTAGTGGGATCTACACATTTTATAACTGTATTTTACAATCCAATACCCAAGCCATTAATGAAAGTAAGGCACAGGACTGACCATCGTGGTACCACTAGTATATCTTCCCAGGTTGACAGTGAACCACTGACAAGTACTCGGAGTACAGTATTTCAATCAGTTGTTTACCCATGCGTGGTGGGTGAACCTGCTTCTGGGTGAGGTAAACTCCCCAGCCTGTGGTGTCACCCATCCTCAATCCCTGCTCCACCCAACCACCTCCTCCTCCTCCCTATTGTCTCCCTCTTCTCCCTGCTCACCCATTCCACCCAAATCCCTGAACCCAAATGACATTTGGACCAAAAACACTCTTCTAAAATATCTCAGCGGGATAGCCGTGTTAGTCTGTGACTTTAAAAACATTGAGTAGTTTTGTAGCACCTTAGAAACTAACAAATATATAGGCTCATGAGCTTTCATGGGTAAAACCCACTTCATCAGATGAGTTGGAATGGAAATAACAGAATCCAAGGTACGTACAACAGCAAAAGCAGTTACCTGTCAATTGTAGGACCTGTGTAAAGGAGCTTATTAAGGGTAAATCTACACAGCAGCCAAAACCCGAAATAAGATGCGCGAATTGCACTATGCAAATTGCATATCTTATTTCGAAAAATTTCAAAACAGCATTATTTTTGTAATTTGGCGCATCTACATTGTGCCAAATTTGGAAATAACGTGCTATTTTGAGCCATCTCTTATCCCTTGTGCAATGAGGTTTATCGGGATGGCAAAACAGTGTGCCCATTATTTTGAAAAATATTTCAAAATAACTGGTGGCTTATGTAGACATAGGGTAGCTATTTTGGGATACCTTGGTATCCTGAAATATCTCTGCTATGTAGATGTACCCTAAGTGGGCTGGATGTGTCCCATTCATAAAGTTTGATGTGAAAATGTGAATGTCAAAGGCAGGGGAAATTTGCTTTGTAGTGTGTTAACCAATCAAAAAGTGTCAAATTTGCAAATAAATTCCAGATCAGCAGTCTCTCTCTCTCTGGGATTAGGTGGCAAAATGCCTTTGTAAATTCCTCTTCTAAAGAAAATGGAGCATGTGTTCCACTGCATGTGAGATTGTGAAGACTGGACACGTAGAAGGTATCTAATTAAGAACACTAAATTTTGGAAATAAAAATGTTGAGTCATAGCTTTCTTGATATACCCTGAAGTTTATCAGAGATTTATTTGCAAAAAAATTTTTAGTCTGCTGAATATAATATTAAATATTATGGAATACTGCAGTCCTTCGCTGATTTAAATTTTTTTCATTAGTATTTCTAAGCTGATTTTATATTTTAAATCTCTTAAATACTCTTAAATCTACATTAACTTCATATTTAAACTCACTGAAACAAAGACTTTGTTTTAAATTAATCAGGTCAGAGTGGTTTAGTGTATTCATAACCATGGTCACTGCTTTCAGAAAAAGGGAACACTAATTTTCATAACAAGACATCTTAATAAAATTTCACTATAGCTGTGTCTAGACTGGCCAGTTTTTCCGGAAAATCAGCCGCTTTTCCGGAAAAACTTGTCAGCTGTCTAGACTGGCCGCTTGAATTTCCTCAAGAACACTGACGATCTCATGTATGATCATCAATGTTCTTGCGGAAATACTATGCTGCTCCCGTTCAGGCAAAAGCCCTCTTGTGCAAATGCTTTTGCGCAAGAGGGCCAGTGTAGACAACGTGGTATTGTTTTGCACAAAAAAGCCCCGATAGCTAAAATGGCGATTGGGGCTTTCTTGCACAAAAGCGCGTCTAGATTGGCCAGGGACGCTTTTCCGCAAAAAGTGCTTTTGCGGAAAAGTGTCCATGCCAATCTAGATGCTCTGTTCCGAAAATGCTTTTAACGGAAAACTTTGCCGTTAAAAGCATTTCCGGAAAATCATGCCAATCTAGACGCAGTCTCTATGTTTATGTTAAAATACATTTCCAAATATTTTAGGCATAACAAAGGAGAGAGGGGGAGGGCAGAGGGGGAGAAGGGGGAGTGTAAGTATAGGGATAGGTAGAAAGGACAGGAAGATTTTTGGAAAAAAGTTAAATAAAATGTGTATTTTAGAGAAGGGTGGTCTTTTCAAGAATTTATTTAAAAAGCTATGGCTGAAGATCCAGGCATTTAAGGCTAAAGCTGAATACTCAGATTGTGCAGCTAAATAACTATGCAAGGATGTTTTAGAGATGTGATTTTATAATCTTCAGCAATAAACTAGTGAAATATTTAAAGCCAATTTTAAACTAAGATCCTATAGATGTAGTAATGCACAGCTATTTTGTCGGTAAATTCAGGGTAGGCACATGCCTGTTAAATGGTTTCATTACCACTTAATGGCTCTTTCACAGGTTCAATGTTATGCAAATAGGGCTGGCAGGCTGGAAGGCTTTTCACTTTTAAGTTAACAGATCCATTTTGGGGGAATAGTCACCAGTCTGCAAGCAGCAACAGCCTGCTGTGGGAGAACATAACATAAGAACAGCCATACTGGGGTCAGACCAAAGGTCCATCTAGCCCAGTATCCTGTCTGTCGGCAGTGGCCAATGCCAGATGCCCCAGAGGGAGTAAACACAACAGGTAATCATCACATGATTCCCTCTCCTGTCATCCATTTCCAGAGGCTAGGGACACCTTTCCTACCGATCCTGGCTAATAGCCATTCATGATCCTAGCCTCTATGAATTTATTTTGCTCTTTTTTTGAACCCTGTTATATTCTAGTCTTCACAACATCTTCTGGCAAGGAGTTCCACAGGTTGACTGTGCGCTGAATGAAGAAAAACTTCCTTTTGTTTGTTTTAAACCTGCTGCCTATTAATTTCATTTGGTGACCCCTAGTTCTTATATTATGGGAACAAGTAAATCACTTCTCCTTATTCACTTTTGCCACACCAGTCATGATTTTACAGACCTCTATCAGATCCCCCCTTAGTCTCCTCTTTTCTAAGCTGAAAAGTCCAAGTCTTTTTAAGAGGGAGCCTTCAGGAGTGGTCAGAATAGAGATAGGAAGAGGAAACAAGTTAAGCACTAAGACCCAGGGAAGTCATTGCCTCCCCTTGCCGCTTATACCTACTGTCCACCCATCTTACAGTAATTTAATCGAGAGCACATTTCCCTAGTTTGCTGACTATAGTCCTTCAGTTATATTTCTAATAGTAGAAATTCAGATTTTACATTTTTTTTTAAAAGTCTTGTGCTTAGAATGCTCTTTTATACTGTGCAAGACAGGAGCAATACCTCACTATGAGAACAACCTACAATCAGACACAAAACTGATAAAGAGCCCATGATAATATTTGTATCTAACATCACTTTCCAACAGATTGAACTTCCATAAGTCCAGAAAGCTGAAATGGTCTATCAGGCTACACTCCTCCATTGGCATTTACAGCCTGACGTCAATGGGCTCTTGTGCTTCTAAATCACTGAGATGTTTTTGAAAGTCCCGCCCTTAGTATTTTACACCTGTTTTCAAAAGTCTAGCATCACCCACCAGTCCACCACCTGTAGAGATGCATGGATTTAGCACAGTGCCTCACTAATGCGGGAAGCATTGTGTGAACCCCAAACACCCGATCCAGAGATGCCCGAGGAGCCAGTGAGCAGAATATAACCTTTTTTTTTTTTCAAGTAGCCCAGCTGGAAGCTGTCATGGAAACCATTTCATATTTAGCTAGAAGCCATTCTATATAATAAAAGCCATTTCAGTTTCTTGCTCCTGCACGTACACCAGTGAGTGAACTGACCTTCACCAATGTGGAAAAAAGACAGTAAGATGGGCTGTTGGAATGTGTTAATGAACTATTTTGAGCTGAAGCTTGAACTCCCTAAAAACCTGTTTCTTTCTGTGCTGATAACAATTTCTCTTTGAAGTTTGTTTTGATGGTATGCCCTGGCATCAAACTTGTTTGGTTAGGGGTATAAAATACTAGGATTGATTGTATTAGCCAGCCTTGCTGGGACCACGTTTGGCTCACTTTGTGCCTTATTGATCAATAAAGCTGTTTGTTAGCTGCCTAATCACAGAGAAGCTTGTTTTGCTTCAACACTGTGGAGAGAAAAAATTCTCAGGTGTTGCTGACAACAGCTGAATGCAGTGGAGTGCCAGTTCTGGTGCTAGTGCCAGCAAACAAGGAGTGATTGGTGGGATCTCATCATTATGCATTAATGGGATGATGAGCAGTGACTGCAAAACAGCTGTATATACAAGTCCACTTTCTCTAGATTGCGTGCCGAGCTCCCCCAGCCTTGCCACACAGTGACACCAGAGTAAGAGCGGGGCTGACAATGGTGAAGCAAGTGGCAATCAGTGTGTGGACTCTTGCAACACCTGACTGCTAATGATCAGTTCAGAATCAATCTGGAGTAGGGAAATCCACTGTGGGTATTACTGTGAGCCAACTATGAAGGGCTGTTAATTACCTTCTACTAAGCAGGCATAGAATCACTGTTGAATGTAACTTTGGCAGTCTCAAAGAGCAAATTGGCACAATGTATTCACTAGAGTAGACCTTAGTGAAAAAAATACTCCCATAGTTATGGCTGCTTGCTGTGTGCTTCATAGTATCTGTAAAGCAAAGGGGGGGGGGGAGTTTCTGCCAGTGTCTGGCACAGAGGTGGATACACTGGCTGCTGATTTTGAGCTGCCATGTACCAGGGTTGTACTACAAGTTTGCTTGAAAGACCGTTTTAAAAATGACCCACAATGACATGTGTTGCTTTTCTGTGTGGTGCCTGCCAATGTGATTTGGCACCCTGGTTTGAACCATGCTGTGAGTGCGGTGCAATGTAACCTTGCAAATGTACCTCTTGCTATGATCTCAGGACGATATCAGTGCGCCATCCCTTTAACCATAACAGCCCTCTCTCCTCTCAGAACATGGGCAAAACCCCATGTGTCCTAACTCCCAGTCTTCCCTCCCAGTCTTCCCCTGCAATGCCTGTAACCACTAGACCTCACTTCCTCACCAGAGCCTGCTAAGCTTCTGTCCCCCCAAGTTGCCTTACATCAACCCTAACTCTGCAGTGTAGAACAGCTGCAGGCCACAGAGCTTTTCATACCATGGCTGCCATGGGATGAACATAACTGGGTCTAGCACGAAGAGACACAATCCAGACTGGAGCTTCTCAGTGCTACTGTAATACCAACTAGCAAAATCTCTGTGTTTATGGCTCTTACATTCAGCTACTTGTAAGTAGGATGATTTCAATAATTAAGCAGCATGCATATGGCATATATCATAGATTCAGGTCTGCCACTTTGTCCTATGGCCTTCACCAGTGAGCACTTAGAATGTCCACTCCTCTTTATGTAGCAGAAACTTTCTTTTACAGTTTGGATTCTTGCTTTCACTTGTAAAATCTGACTTTATAAGGACACTACATTTTCTCCAGTTCAAGTAGCTGGCAGATAAAATCACAAAGAAAAAAGGTCTCTATAACAAAGCCAGAGCAGCCCACTAGACTAGAGGGAGCCTTTAATTCTCTCAATCTGTGATGCTACAAGCAGATGGTGTCAAGTTACTTGCTGTCAAAAGAATTTCATTTTATATTTTGCAATCTATTGTTTGTGCCACCGTAGACATCTGAATATGACTCTTCTCTGGGTGCTGCCCATTTGGATCTTTTCAGTTTGGAAAACATGAAATGGCACAGTAAGGGGTTAATGGAGTTTGTTTTCAAAGAGGTTTGACAATAACATACTAATTTATTTATGTCTATTGCCGTCATCACCAGCCCAATGACAAAAATAGATGCACACTTAGAGCTAGCAGAGAGAAAATATATAACACCAAAATGTTATAATAAAGAAAAGAAAAACTAAATACACATGGGCTGTAGTTTCACAAGTCACAAGGCTCCCTCCGCCCTTATCTCCATCATGGGAATCACTTCAGCCCGTCTTGCTGCAGTTACCCTTACAGCCTCATTTCCTCACTAATTGGTGACAGCTGCACCTGTGCTGATTAAATTATCTGCAGCTGGCCTGGCTATGGCCTAAGGGAAGCAGATTATCAGCTTTTCTCTGGCTCAAATGGAGAGGACTCTTAATATTATTCCACCCTGACTTTGTTAAGTAAGAGCCACCATTCTAGGAGCTGGCGGAAAAGGAGAAGCAAATTAAATGAATCAAGGTTCTCCTAATTTGGTAAAACTAGAACTACAGTGCCCCTTTTCAAGATAGCACCTTAGCTAGGATAATCAAGGGAGAACATAAGAACATGAGAAGGGCCATACTGGGTAAGACCAGAGGTCCATCTAGCCCAGTGTCCTTTCTGCCAACAGTGACCAATACCGGATGCCCCAGTGGGAGGGAACACAACAGGTAATCCTCACGTGATCCCTCCCCTGTCATCCACCTCCAGAGAAACAGAGGCTAGGGACATCATTCCTACCCATCCTGGCTAATAGCTATTGATGGACCTAACCTCCATGAATCTATCTAGCTCTTTTTTTGAACCCTGTTAAAGTTCTAGCCTTCTCTGCATCCTCTGGCAAGGAGTTCCACAGGTTGACTGCGTGCTGAGTGAAGAAAAACTTCCTTTTGTTTGTTTTAAACCTGCTGCCTATTAATTTCATTTGGCGATCCCTAGATCTTATATTGTGGGAATAAGTAAATAACTTTTCCTTATTCACTTTTGCCACACCGGTCATGATTTTATAGACCTCTAACATATCCCTCCTTAGTCTCCTCTTTTCTAAGATAAAAAATCCAAGTCTTTTTAATCTCTCTTCATATGGGACCCATTCCAAACCCCTAATCATTTTTGTTGCCCTTTTCTGAACCTTTTCCAATGCCAATATATCTTTTTTGAGATGAGGCAACCACATCTGTATGCAGTATTCTAGATGTGGTAGTACCATGGTTTTATATAGCGGCAATAAGATATTCCCTATCCCTTTTTAATGATTCCCAACATTCTACTTGCTTTTTTGACTGCCACTGCACACTGAGTGGATGTTTTCAGAGAACTATCCACAATGACTCTGAAATCTCTCTCTTGAGTAGCTGTAGTTAAATTAGGCCCCATCATATTGTATGTATAGTTGGGATTATTTTTTTCCAATGTGCATTACTTTACATTTATCAGCATTAAATTTCATTTGCCATTTTGTTGCCCAATCACTTGGTGTGGCGAGATCTTTTTGAAGCTCTTCACAGTCTGCTTTGGTCTTTGGAGAAGACAAATTGGTCCTTTTCTGCTCAGCGGTAGGGTCAGATAATGCTGCAGAGATTTGAACAGAAGATGAAAAGGTGACATAGGTGAATGCCTTCCACACACCATCCATATCAGAGTGCTCAAGCCACACAAAGCATGAGATAAGCGCTTTTCAGTGCCAAAAACAATGTGTGAGCCTGTGGCACCTCAGAGACTAACCAAAATCATGAACTTTCATGGGCAAAACCCACTGCATCAGATGAATTGGAATGAAAATAACAGAACATATCTAGCTAGCTAGCTATCCATAATTAGAAATACTCATCAATTGTAGGAGCTGTGTTAATGAGGCTAATTAAGTAGTCTGGATGTGTCCCTACATAGCGTTTGATGTGGAAATGCAAATGTTAATGGCAGGAGAAATTGGCTTTGTAATGCACCAACCAGTTTAGGCCCAGGGTAAAAGTGTCACATAGCTAGATAAATTCCAATACTAAAGACTCTCTGGCTACATCTACACTGCCGGTTTTGCCGGCAGCTAGTATGCAAATGAGGTGCAGATTAGCATATCATCTGCATAATTTATTCACACTTTTTTTGTGCAAAGGGTTTTTGCGGGAAAAAAGTAGTGTGGACATTTTTTTTTTTTGCACAAAAACCCCGTTTTCTGCAAAAGCCTTATGCCTCTCCCGGGAAAGGCATAAGGATCTTGCGCAAAACAGGGTTTTTGTGCAAAGAAACACCCATCCACACTAATTTTTTTCCACAAAAACCCTTTGTGCAAAAATGGCGTGCATAAATTATGCAAATGAGGCAATGTGATACGCTAATCCACACCTCATTTGCATACTCACTGCTGGCAAAACTGGCAGTGTAGACGAAGCCTCGCTGTAATTGGTTAGTGAAATTCCTTTCTTCTAGGATCACTTTTGGCCCAAAGGGAGCAGGATTCTTGGAAAGTTTACTACCTTGTCAGCTCCCAAGAGCAGAGCAGCATGAAGGGACAGGCCGCACTATGTGTGTATGCTCATGAATGTATATGTTAGGTCACTCAGGGGAAAGCTCTGTTTCTGTATTTCAGCCCTTGTTTTCCACAGAATCATAGAACACTTTAGAACTGGAAAGGATCTCAAAAGGTCATCAAGTCCAGTCCTCTGCTCTCAGGGCAGGACCAAGCACTATCTAGATTATCCCTGATAGATGTCTATCTAACCTGTTCTTAAATATCTCCAGTGATGGAGATTCCATAACCCCCCTAGGCAATTTATTCCGGTGTTTAACTACCCTGACAGTTAGGAAGTTTTTCCTACTATCCAACCTAAACCTCCCTTGCTGCAATTTAAGACCATTGCTTCTTCTGCTAAAATAAGAGGTCAAGGAGAATATTTTTTCTCCCTCCCTTCTTGTCTCATGAAGTAGGTTGCACAGGAGAGATGAATCAGTTCTCCTTATATCGTAATCTGAATCTCTTCACTCAAGTCCACTCTATCTTTTTTTCTCCTTTCCATTGAAAATAACGCCACGATTTGTAATTGCCCATTCCTTGTCACCCTTGTGTGAGCTTTCTCACTCTCAGCTACATACAATGCCTTGTGGTGCGCTAGGGTAAACTGTACCTCTACCCAACAGCAGGTTTATTGTGTCTCTTTCAGCCTGCTGAGATTCCATCTTCAAGGTTTGACTTTACTCTAAAAGGCACCTTCTGATGCTGTCTGTCATTTCCAGTTTGTGTTGTGCTTTCTTACACAATCCGGCAGCCTTGTGAGTGTACTGCAGCCTCATTCTAGGTTCCTGAAGTACAAAGATCATGGATAAAAAGTAAACCACAACTTTTCTTTTATTAGGTAGGTCACAAGCCCTGCAGATTCTGTGCACAGGCCCTGACTGCATCTGCTTTATGCGAGAGGCCCCTGACATTAGTGATTATGCATGATTATTTTTAAGGAGACAGTATCAAAATACCTATAGTTAGCATTGCTTTCTGGCTGTGATGCACTAGCACAACGTGGCAATAATTGGGTTGCAAACACTACAAGGAGAAATATTTCAGTCCAAACAATCTCTTTTAACTGATCTTAGATTTTGTAAGAGTTGGGAAGTAGCTCAGGTAGGGGGTGGATGGTCTGAGAGCCAGGCCAGCTCAAACATTTGTCCTTAGTGAGGGGGAGGAAACGAAAAGGTTGGATGCTATTGTCAGATGCAGGGCAGCAGAGAAAAAGTATGTGTGATGCGGAACGTCCAGTGGGAAAGTAAGATTGACTAGAGTGGATAGTCTGGTATGTGGCAACACAAAAGTCACAAGAGCGAGTCTCAGAGGGGTGGTTGTGTTAGTCTGTAACTTTAAACACAACAAATAGTCCCGTGCACCTTAGAGCAGGAGTGGGCAATAATTCTTAAAAGGGGACCACCCCAGAAGGGGCAGGGCCTCCGGTGGAAGAAGCGGGGCCAGGAGACATCTTGTGCTTCCTCCCCACCCTGATTGGCCTGAGGTGAAAAGTCTTACCCCTCCCTCCCCACCCTGCTCCCTAGAGAGAAACACCAGCAGTTTTAAAACAGCTGGCATCTCTAGGCACCTAGCGGAAGAAGGCCTCACGCATTCTCCCTGGCCCCAGGCCAGTGAGGGCAGGGGAGTGTGCTAATAGTCTCCTCACCCCGGCACGAGCGCACGGCTAGAGAGATACTACTTGTTTTAAAACAGCCGGCGTGTCTCTCTGGCTGCCGCACGCTCTTGTGGGAGCGGGAAGACTTCACAGACTTCCTGAATGGCCTGGGGGTGGGGCAGCTGCGGGCTGGATCCACCAGCTTGGCGGGCCAGATTGCCCACCCCTGCCTTAGTGACTAACCAATATGTACATATAGTATCATACGCTTTTGTGGGCAAACCCACATCCTTAGATGAGCTTTTAAGCCCCTTTTTCTCCACTCAAGCTCATCTGAAGAAGTGGGTTTTGCCCATGAAAGCTCATGATACTATATGTGTTTTCATTAGTCTCTAAGGTGCCACAGGACTACTTATTGTTTTTACGAGCGAATAAGTGGGATGGAGAGATGGAAGTGGTTATCTAGCTTGAGGTTGAATTGAAATGAGATTTAAGGGAGCCAGGTTATGGTACAAATCCAGGTTTTTCATAGTCAATTTGCAAGGGTATTGGATCACTCACTAAGGATTGTGGGGGAGTTGAGCATTTGAGTTTGGGGGATGTTAGAAGTAGCGGCAATTGCAAACGAACATATAATGGTCTGTGTAGTATCTCAGTATAGGTTGAACCTCTCTAGTCTGGCACTGTCTGGTCTGGCAACATCCGTGGTCCGGTATGATTTTAGTTAGCCAGCTGTCCACTTATCATGGGTGTGGCTAAGTTTCCTGCGGTCCCATAAAGTTTGTTTACAGTCACCAGTAATGTCTGTCGGTGTTCTGTGCTGTTGTTTAGCTCTAATTTACCCCAAATGTCTTCTAAGAGCCCAGTAAGCAGTGGAAGTGTTGGTAATGCTGCCAGACAATGGTGACCTCCCGTGCCTTGGCAAATTTTCTGGTTCGGCACTGATCAGGTCCTGAGGGTGCAGGACTGAAGAAGTTCAACCTGTCCAACTTGTTGGTGGAAAAGCATTTAGCTAAGCAGTATTTTAAGGGTTACTATGATGACAATAATAAAACCTAATATTTCAAAGAAACAAAATGCAAGTCCACACTTAAATACTTTGAACCACTTGATAATGTTAAGCCTGTGATGTAATGAATATTTGCACAGGCACTTGCCCTCGAGAAAATATTGCACAAGAACTAGTGGGTGAATCTTTCCAAGGAAAAACTGTGTACACAGAACATTTGGAATATATACAGAAAATAGCCTCCCTCCACATGCTTCCTGCAGGTTACGTAACCAGCTGAGATTTTATGTACTGTTACCAGCTTGTCAATGATGGCACACATGCAGCAGAAACATCTGTAGACACAGTCTAGCTCCTTTGCTCCATATACAGCTAATTGGCCATTTCTTTAAAAATAATTTGTTACTTGCAAGCTAGCTGCTGTCCCCAGCGACAATTAGAGAGTGGAACCCTCAAAAGGGACAGCTGCTGCTTGCTTGAGGTGCTGTAATAAAACAAATCAAACATTTTCAAAAAGTACAGAGACATCAAAAGTATTCTAGAATTAAAATATGGCCCCTGGGATGGAAAACCAGGAGGAAGGCAGGTGCCATTGCAGAGAAAAGCTCTGAAAACCCAACTGTGGGATCATGTAATAGCCATGACCTGCCAGGATATGAGGCACCTGTTTGCAACTTTGTTCTGCTATTTTCGGTCCTGTCCAAGGTCTTGCCTCCATTGAGGAAATTCACACGTTACTCTATTGATTGGAGTATCTGCATTACAGGCTGCCATAAAATCTTAGCTGGCTACATCAGTGTAATTACACGGCTGCAAACCTTTAAGGTCTGTCCCCCAGATCAGGACTAGGCAGTGCTGGCAGGGTGGCCTGCATCCCTCCCCCACCCCCGGGACAAGCCAACAGGCAGAGCGTGCAGCCACGCCTCACCAGGGACAAGATAGTGGGTGGTCTCCACAGCCCCAAACTGCCCCCATAGAGAAGCTGGCAGCCAGCCCCCCTGCTCTGAGCTCACCCCCTCCCCCAAACTTCTCCTCCTCCCAACCCCTGGCCCTGATTCCTGCACCCTCACCCCCTGCCTTCAGCCCCTCCTCAACCCCTACCCTGTCTTTTGCGCCCCCCCCCATACCCTGCCCTGAGCCCTTCCTCATCCCAACCCTTACTCTCGCACTCACCCACATTCCCAGCCCTCTGCCCTGAGCCACTCCTCAACCTTCCATCCTGACTCCTGCACCCCCCACGCCACCAGCCTCCTGCCCTGAAGGACCGGGTAAGCCTTCTAGTTAATAGTAATAAAATGAAATTATTTTATTTCTGAGGATGCATTGGCAGCACCCTCCACTGTTTTAAACTGAGGGGAACTCTCATGTCAGTATTCTCTCTTGCACCTGAGACAATATGGCCTGGAGAGAAAGGCAGACTCCCCAGCAAAGCCCTTTGAAGATGTACAGGTCGCTGCATGTAAACTGAATAGTATTTATCCAAAGTTGGGATTATGACTGTGCATCACATTGCAATAGTTCTAGAGCTCTCAATTAGGGAGAGGGAATTGTTGGACTGTGTGTTCCTTGAGGCAGGAAATATGGCCCTGATTCTGCTCTGTTACGCTGGTGTAAAGTTGGAATAATTCTGCTGAAACGAACAAACTTATTCTGAATGAGAGCAGTATAACAGAGAGCAAAAGTCTCTCCGGTGTCATAGAACTGCTGTATTTGGCACAAGCCCCCTTGCTTCAGGCCTCTGGCCAGCATGAGAGAGGTTTTAGGTTTATGGGAGTCTTCAAGTCTTTTGTAAATGATTGTATATTTGCCTCAAGGCAGGATTTGCATCCTCTTCTGCCTCTGCTTGGTTTGATGTTCTCTTTTAGCTTTGAAGTCTGTGGAGCAAAACCCAGCTCTCTTGTCAAGCTGGGTGTATGCATCTCTTTTCCGCTCTGCTCTGCCCTGCCCTGCCCTGTGTTTACTTTGGGATATGTTGTCCTGTTGTGAGAATTGCTCATAGTTATTTTTTGTTATGGTTCCCGTGGAACGTTGGGCATCGGGCATGGAAATATTAAATATTATTCTTTCTTTGCACATTTAAAAGCCCTTTATTGAGAATTCTGCTCAAGGGACTGGCAGAACAGTGGGAAGAGCTGAAACAAGGCACTGCTGAGATGCAGCTTAGCATAGAGACTGTGCTAGTGCAGTATTGTTCCTAGAGGCCAACCTGCCACTCCTGCTTTAGATCACAAATGAAATGAGTATGTTGGCTCTCGTACTACTCATTACCAATTCACTGCACAGGTACGCATCTCTACTAAGGAAAGCCTGAGGACTGGACTACTAGATGGTCCTGCTGAGCAGAGCTGGATGCACTGACAGAAAAATCAACCAGGAGTCCTGTGGCACCTTAGGGCATGACTGCACTAGGAAATTATTCAAAATAACTTATTTCCAAATAACTCCCAAAATAACTATTTCCAAAGAGCGTGTCCACACTACAAGGAAGCCTCGAAACTCGTGCGAGACAAGCTCTCTTAATGTGAATGCCCTACCTTGACTTAGGGCCCCAGGAAGCCCTGGGGAGTAATTACTCTGAATGACTCCAGGGAGCAGTTATTTTGAAATGGCAGCAGTGGCACATCCACACTACCACTATTTCAAAATAATTATTTTGAAATTAGCATTATTCCTTGTGGAAAGCAGGAGTTATTATTTCAAAATAACCAGCCTCTTATTTCTAAATAACGGACTTGGTAGTGTGGACGCTCTGCTTGTTATTTTGAAATAACTTCCTAGTGTAGACCAGGGCTTAATTCTATACATTTGTTAGTCTCTATGGGTATGTCTACACTATGGGACAAAGTCGAATTAAGATACGCAACATCAGCTACATTAGTTGCGTAGCTGAAGTCGAAGTAGCTTAACTCAGCTTTTGGAGCCGTCTACACTGCAGGAAGTTGAAGGAAGAACACTATTCCTTTGACTTCCCTTACTCCTTGTGAAAGCAGGGTTAACAGCATCGACAGGAATGCCCCACTCGCTTCGAATTAGCTGGAAGATCGACAGTGTCATCTTTGATCTTCCTTTGTAGTCTAGACGTACCCTATGTGCTTTTGTGAGTAAAACCCACTTCATCAGATGAGTTGGAGTGGAAATAAGAGAATCCAAAATATGTATAACAGCAAAAACAGTTACCTGTCAATTGTAGGACCTGTGTTAATGAAGCTAATTAAGCGGGCTGGATGTGTCCCATTCATAGCTTTTGAAGTGAAAATGTGAATGTCAAAGGCAGGGAAAATTGGCTTTGTAGTGCATTAACCAGTTAATGTCTTTATTCACGCCCAGGTTGACAGCATCAAATTTGTAAATAAATTCCAGTTCAGCTATCTCTCTGTGTAATTGGTTAATTCATTGTAGAAGAATGGTTACTTTTAAATCCATGATAGAGGGTCCAGAGGAGTTAAAATGTTCCCCTACAGTTTTATGTGTTACCATTCCTAATATCTGATTTGTGTCCATTTATCCTTTGTTGCAGAGACTGTCCAGGTTGGCCAATATACATGACAGAGGCACATTCCTGGCACTAGGTGGCATAAATCACATTAGAACAGTGGTCTCCAACCTTTTTACACCGAAGATCACTTTTTAAATCTCAGAACAGGCAAAGAGCTACTGCCTTGCCCCTTCCTTGAAGCCCTGCCCCTTTCTTGAAGCCCTGCCCTCTCTATTCTCCTCCTGTCCATCACTTGCTATCCTCAGCCCTTACTTACACACTCTGATAAACACTGTATTTTTAAATTATGCGATATATAAAATTAAAATCATGTGTTTATAGTTATGAAATAAATGGTCTGTTTTTTATTCATGCTATTTAAATCTAAAATGAAGCATTTATAATTATACATTTTGTGGGGACAGAGTTCTGTGGCTGGGGGCAGGGGAGAGGGATCAGGATGCAGGGAGGGCAGAGGACAGGGTTCTGCAGCAGGGGACAGGGTGCCAGTGGGGACAGAGTTCGGGGAGTGGGGATGGGAATGGGAACAGGGGAGTGGGGACAGAGTTCGGGGAGTGGGGATGGGAATGGGGACAGAGTTCTGTAGCTGGGGACAGGGGAATAGGGACAGAGTTCGGGGAGTGGGGACAGGAGTGGGGACAGAGTTCTGTAGTTGGGGACAGGGGAGTGGGGACAGAGTTCGGGGAGTGGGGACGGGAATGGGGACAGGGGAGTGGGGACAGAGTTTGGGGAGTGGGGACAGGAGTGGGGACAGAGTTCTGTAGTTGGGGACAGGGGAGTGGAGTCTGGGGAGCGGGGACAGGGTGCCAGTGGCAGCAGAGTCACCTGCATCTGCCTCCTCCCAGGATTCTCTCTCCCTTCCCCCCCCGCCCCCCCCCCCGAGGGAAGCCAGCACATGCCTCCTCCGGGCCCCCCGCGGCGCAGGGAAACCCCGAGCGTGCCTGCCCCGGGGCTAACCCCCGCCTCCCGCGGCAGGGCCAAACCCCTGCGGGAGCCTGCACCAGGGGCAACCCCCCACCCCTCCTGCAGCGGGGCCAAACCCCCCTTCCGCGGCGCAGCCCTGCCCCTCCCCTCCCGCAGCGCGGCCAACCCCCTCCTGCAGCATGGCCAACCCCCGCGGGCACCTGCCCCAGGGTCAAACCCCAGCACAGCACGGCACGGCACGGCCCAGCCAACTCCCTCCCCTCCCGCAGCACAGCCAAACCCCGGGGCCGACTCCCGCTCCCGCGGCGCAGGGAAACCCCTGCGCCCAACTCACCCCTCCGGCGCTGGCGGTGCAGGGAAGCCTCCACACTTCTCCTCTAGGGCCAACGCCCCCTCCCCCAGCACGCAACAGAGCTGTGGGAGGGGGAGCAGCCCGCGCACTTCCGGAACCCCCGGGAAGTGACGCGGGCTTCAGAGAGGACTTCCGTCCACCCCACGGGAAGCCGGCACTGCACTAGAGGTAGGTAGTGGGGCTTCTCGGGGGTGGGGGGAAAATGGGGGGCGGGGTTGCCCGAACGCCTCACGATCGACTGGTCGAGGCCTCGCGATCGACCGGTCGAGGCCTCGCGATCGACCAGTTGATCGCGATTGACGGGTTGGTGACCACTGCATTAGAAGTTGTGCAGCTGTATGAGCCCTGGATATTGTGGCTTATGTGGTTAGGTCCTGTGATGGTGTTGCTTATATAGATATATGGACAGAGAAGGTAATGGGCTTTGTTGCAAGGGTAGGTTCCTGGGTGAGTATATCTAGGGTGTCATGTGTAGTTGCTGATAAGTATTTGCTTCAGGTGGGGGTCTGTCTGTAGGCAAGGACTGACTTGTCTCCCAAGGTTTGTGAAAGTGAGGGATCATTTTCCAGGATAAGCTGAAGATTGTAAAAGATGTGCTGGAGGGGTTTGAGATGGGGGCTGTAGGTGATGGCTAGTGGTGTTTTGTTATTTTCCTTCCTGTCTTGAAGGAGGTGACTTCTGGGTACTCGTCTGGCTCTATCAATCTGTTTTCTCACTTCCCCAGGTGGGTATTTAATTTTTAAGAATGCTTGATACAGACCTTGTAGGTGTTTGTGTCTGTCTGTGGGATTGGAGGAGATACAGTTGTATCTTAGGGCTCAGCTATAGATAACTGATTGTGTGGCATGTCTTGAATCGAAGCTAGAGCCATGACATTCACATTTTCACATTAAAAGCTATAAATCAGACACATCCAACCTACTTAATTAGCTTCATTAACACAGGTCCTAAAATTGACAAGTAACTGCTTTTGCTATTATATATCCCTTGGATTCTATTATTTCCACTCCAATTCATCTGATGAAGTGTGTTTCACCCACAAAAGCACATAGGGTACCTCTACACTACAAAGGAAGAGAGTGTGTGTGCGTGTGTGTGCACGTGCGTGCACGTGCGTGCAGCTTGTCTCTGTTCTGGCTAGCTGGGATTTGGAGCAGCCCTGCTATCTGGATGTGTGTTAGCATGGAGCAGGCCTGAGGCTGTGTCTACACTACAAAGAAGCATTGGAAAAAGATATGCAAATTGCAAACAGCAATTTGCGTATGTTTTTCCGCTTTTCTTCCGAAAGAGACTTTTCCGACATTTGGCCTGTCTACATGGGGCCAAATGTCGAAAAAACCACCCCTCTTTCAGAACATCCCTTCTTCCTTGTAGAACAAGGTTTACATGGATGCCGAAAAAATGCATCTGCTTTTCTGAAATTTTTTCGGAAAAGCAGACGCATTCCCTGGACATGGCAGAGCTTCTCTGGGATACCAGAGGTATCCCGGAAAAGCTCTGTCGTCTAGATGTACCCTGAGTCTATCCCCCTTTTTTCCCCTTCCCCCCTAAGAGCCCCATACGGGAACCGAGGGGTAGGGTTGGGCTACTGACTGGGGAGGGGGTATGACACTTGAGTTTTTGGGGGAAATCTTTAAATTGTGCCCCCCATCAGCAGCTGAAGTTCCTGTCCTCCTGCTCCCCTGGCTGGCTCAGAAGCTTCACTAATTTTTTTTTTTTTGAGCAGGGGGCGGCGCTGCTGCTTCTCCAATGTGAAGCAAGTGGTAGGTACAGAGGAGATAAGTGAGTTTTACTGAAATCAGCTCTCCCATGTGCCCCTAACAGGAGAGGAAACTGAATCAGCATGTGTAGTATCTGCCTGGCTGGCTGAAACACACACCTTTCATTCAACTCTTGATCACTATCCACAACATCTTGTTTTGTTTATATTTTCACTACAAGTTGCACTTATCAGTATGCTGAAATTTCTCAGGGCAGGAGGGCCTTGTCAAAGCTGTTGTTGGGCACAGTGTTGTTGCATCAAGATTAAGAATAAGGAAATCATCTTCACTCCCATCTTAACCTGCAAACCTTCTTCATTCTCTAGAAGTCACTCGGATTCCTACTGTGAAGATCTCAGGATAATGTGTGATTGTTGTGACTTGCAGTTTCAATCAGGCCTTAAACTCAGAGGGAATTCAGTGGGAATATAGGCTCTGCCCAGTCACCCTACCCCTATTCAATGGTCCAGCTCTGCGGCTCTGACTTATAAAAAGGCTTAGTAGCATGCACTTTTAATTTTTTATTACTTTGTGTAATATATGTTTTTAAGCTTTTTGTCTTTTTATAATTTTCACAGTTGTGGGAAATTGTGGAGGGTGTGATAATTTTTAGAGACAGATGAAGTTAAGATGCAAAGAGTTCAAGCTTTAAAATACAGAGAGACAAGGTGAGTGAGGTAATATCTTTTTATTATCATTATTATTTTGGAACAACTTTAGTTGGTGAGAGATTAGCCCTTTTGAGCTTCACAGACCTGGAAAAGAGCTCTGAGGAGTTCCAAAGTTGTTTCTGACTCCAACCATATTTGGTCCAATTAAAGATAGTACTTCACTCTCCTTGTGGCTCTCATCCCAGGCACTAACATGACTACAACAAAACAGCAAAAAAAACCCTCTATATCACATGTCAAAATATACAAAATAAATATCCTAATGCCAGACATGATTTGTTGATTTAACTATTCATTCACTCATCCATTTGTAACAAGCTCAGTTCAGAAGTTTATATCTCTGAATTTTAATTCTAATGAGTTCTCAAGCAGCATTTTTTTTTTTTTTGCTTTCCCTACCTGTAAATAATTTAATTATTACTGATGGAAATATTTCAGAATTTGTGTGTATTGTGAAATCATCTAATTCCTAAATTATTTGCAAACAAACAAAACAAAACAATTTCAGGTGCCTAAGCATCCTCTGAATCGCAGTTAAAGTTGCCTTCCCCAGCCCCACCACAATCTGAAATGACAGGACATTCATTCCTGGGGAGTCAAGACTGGCCAGAGGGCTGCAGGAGGGCCATGGGCAAGATGCAGCCCCCATGTGACAGCATGAAGCTCGCCATGAGCGTCAGGCCAAGCACCAGGCATAAGGGGCAAGTGCTGCTGCAGCAAGGGAGCTGCCAGGGCTTCTGCAGAGCAGCTCAAACTGTGGAGAAAGAACCCGCTGAAGGGTGAGTGACACACTCAGGTTTTTCGCCCGCTGTTTCATTTCACAGTCGGATGCCATTCAAACATAGCAGCCTGCCTTCTGTATGTCAGATCTTCCAGGAAAATATAAAATCTAAAACAAGCCATTTCCCATATAGCTCTTAAAGGAAGGGCTTGGCCAAGAAGGACTGTGACAACTCCCTTTGCAAGGGGGAGACAATAGCCCGGTACTCAGGGACTCAAGGGACTGAGCAGCTTCCAAGGGAAATGGGGGGGGAGGGGGAAGGAGAACCATTCCTGGAATGAGGGGGGGGGGAGGGGCAGGGGTGCCAAAATGCAAGTTCACCCAGGGCACCATTTTCCCTAAGGCCGGCCCTGCCTGCGCTAATTACCTCTCACTTTCTTAAAACATGAGTTTGTGCACACACATCTGGGCCATGAAAGCACCTCTGTATGCATTTACTGTTCTACCTCATCACTTTTTGTACAGGAGTCCATGGGACGTTATTAGGCAGTTCTTGTGTGGTCTTGAGGTTTTAATTTGAAGTGATCAGGCTACTTCAAGGATTACACAGAAAAAAAATCACAAGTCCTTTCCTGCTGATCAGTGGGCAAATAGCAAAAAAAAAAGGTTATTAGCAAAATTCCTGACTGCCCTTGATTTGCCCAGAGACAGATGCCAGCCTGTTTGTTTGTTCTAGCAGGATTCTTCTAGGTTGTCCTGGAACAACCTACATTTGTTTGTCCTGTCGGGAATAGATCAGTTTGTCCTCATAGGACTTCAGCTTGAGCTTTTTCCTGCCAGGAGCCAAGTACTGTAAGGTTAGCCTGCTAGGATTTGAATTCCATGGTTTGTCTTGTGAGGAATCGCATTGGCCTTTGTTTCTCACACAGGTATTTAACTCTTTGTCTGTCTCCTTGCTACAAGTGTTCTTCAAGGCTTTTCTCTTTGTTTTCTGCTGTTCACACCATGACTATGTCTACACTGGCAGCTTCTTGCGCAACAGTTCTTGTGCAAGAAGTCTTCTGCAAGAACACGTCCACACTGCCATGTGCGAGATGTTCTTTTGTGCAAGAGCATCCATGGCAGTGTGGACGCTCTCTTGCGCAAGAAAGCTCTGATGGCCATTTTAGCGATAGGGCTGTTTTGAGCAAGAAACCCCTGCCGCACGTCCACACTGCCCTCTTGCGCAAGAGCTCTTGCACAAGAGAGCTTACACCTGTTAGAAAAGAGCATAGCTCTTGCGCAAGAAGCCCTCTCTTACCACGCCGTACTGTACATCTTTTTGCGCAAGAGTGGATGGGCAGTGTAGACACTCTGCGGATTCTTGCGCAAGAACGGCCGTTGTTGCACAAGAACTCGCCAGTGTAGACATAGCCCGTGACTCTAGATTTCTTGGGAAGGTTCCAATGGTGGTTTGGGGGCCTAGTCACATGGTGTCCATAAATAGCTCTGATTTTGCAGAACCCTGTGTGGAAATAACCTAATAGAAAAAAGAGCAAATATGGAGCTGGGGAGCCTGCTTAAAGGTGCTCCTAGGGAACAATCTGGTTACAACCCCCTGGATCTGAACACCCAAATATTGGAAGCATTCAGAGCAGGGTCGAGAACTTGCTTGGGCCCATCCATGACCATCAAAACCACCTTTTTAGCCACTCCCTAGTTTTGTTTTTGGCAAGGAGAGGAGAGTTCCCATCAAAGCATAGTTGTATGAATAAGAACACTGAATACAGTTTAAATGTATTTCAGGGGAGAAAGACCACAGCTGGACAAATCTTAACTAGCATTTCACTGATAATGGCTCTTGCCCTTCCAAAATGGTTTGGGAAAAGAACAAAAGCTACAATTCAATACCAGCCAACGGGAAAATAAACGGCCATAGAAGGTGCAGAAATGGGGCAATGAATAAGAGAAAATAGCCCTCCGACTTTTTTTAACCCTTAATTATTCATTGAGGCCACTGCTTTCTCTTCTAGACACATTTTTGCGGTAATGCCTACAAGCAATCATTCAAATGCTATCTGGATTGAGCAGCAGTCAGAGATTGCTGATTTTATCAATTAAAAAAACCCCCAATCTTTCAGATGATTTGGAACCACCCCAGTTGTGTCTATACCTGCCAATGTAGCCCAGTGATCGCATTGTTTCTTACCATTATCCTCCCTCCCCTCCTGCTCTTTGTCACATGTGTTTCCCTCACTTGATTCAAGTTAATTTGCAAGATGTCCATATCATCCTGTCTTTGCACAACATCCCAGGTCAATGGGGGTCCTAATCCTAACCACAAGTAGTCTTTGGGCTCTTTCACAATGAAAAATATGGTAACTGCTGTGTTGACTGCCCTTCTCATAATAACATAACATATCCCTCAAGGGTCCCAACTTATGTGAGAGTCCTGTACCTGGCCCAAATTATTTGAGTTATCCTGTAGCCCGTGAGATGCTCTATCACAGAAAGAGCCAGAGGAAATTGTAAAGTGCTCACGGAAATGGAAAAAAGAGCCACCAGCAATCAGTCTACATACAGCCATGGTCACCAACCCATCAATCGCAATCGACTGGTTGATTGGAAGGACTTTACCAGTCGATCGCGAGGCATTTCGGGCCTCCCGCATTTCTCCCTACCCCCAAGAAGCCCCACTAACGCTACCTCCAGTGACAATGGAGGTAGTGCCGGCTTCCTGCAGGGTGGACAGAAGTCCTGCAGCTGAGTGCCACTTCCGGGTTTCAGGAAGTGCGCTGGATGCTCCCCCTCCCCCAAACCCAGGTCTGTGGCATGCCAGGGACATCCTGCACAGGGGGGAGGAGTCCCTGGAGGAGGTGCTCACTGGGACTTCCTTCCCCTGCGGTGGGGGGAGGGGGTAGAAGTCCCTGGAGGAGGCATGCACCAGACTTCCCTCCCCTGCGGGGGTAGGAGTCCCCGGAGGAGGCGCGTGCTGGGACTTTTGAACCTATCATACACTGGAACCCCCCTGTCCTGAGCCTCTCATGTCCCCAAACTCCTGCACCCCCACATCCCCAGTCTTCTGCCACAACACTTCTGCACCATCCACACACGCAAATCTGTGTCCTGAGCCCATCATGCCCCCAACCTCCCTTCCCTGAGTCCCTCACACATCCCAACTCAAACTCCTTCACCCTCACATCCACAAGCCTGTGGCTTGCTCAGCACCCCAACTGTCCACCTGACCCGAACACTCCCCAGCCTGGAGCCTCTTCCCTGAGCCAGCATCCCCTTTTCCACCTCCTCCTGCATCCAAATTCCCTCCCAGAGCTTGCACCTCTCACCCCTTCCCACACCCAAATCCCTCATTCCCACCCCACAGCCCACATATCCTGTCTCAACCCAGTGAGAGTACGGCTAGCGTGCAGGAGTTTTTCTGGGATACCAGAGATATCCCGGAAAAACTCTTCCACGTCCAGGGAGGCGTTTGTTCTGCTTTTTTTTTTTTAAAGCAGAAGAGCAAATATGCTCTTTTGGCAACCCCTATATTCCTCGTTCCACGAGGAATAAGGGGGCTTCCAAAAGAAGGGGTTTTTCTGACATTTGGCCCAGTCTAGACAGGCCAAATGCTGGAAAAACCTTTTCCTACAGAAGAATCGGGGAAAAAAGCGGCAGTGTAGACATACCAGTGTATAAGGGCTGGGGATAGCAAATGATGGAGAGGAGAAGAACAAAGAGGGCAGGGCCTCAAGGAAGCCTGTTTACTAAGGCTACCCCATCATGTCAAGAAAGAGGAATGGAAGAAACGTGAGCTAAGTCTTTATTCCACAGTAGAGAATAATTTGCCTTAAAAATATGCCAGTGATTCTCTACACTATTCATTCCTAAATATTTTAAAGATTCCTTTACCAATTTACATATATGTAGTGGACAATAGTTTGTTTTGACCCTTTTGGGAATATTATTTCCTAAAACTGCAGAGTTATGGTAGTTTATTTTGAAGCCTGATATTAGACCAAATGCCAGAGTCAATTGTTCTGTAATTTTTAAATGAGGCTTCTGGGTCCTGCAAGCAAAGATAACAAGACAGTGTCTGCATACAAAGCTATTTGATGTTCTAAGCCAGAAGACATTCTGATGCCTGTTACCCAGGGGCTGTTTCTCACATTTATTGCAAATGGCTCCATTGTCAGAGCAAACCACAGGGGGATAATGAGCAACCCTGTCTCATACCCCTAGACAAATTAAGAGGAGGGAATTGAAGACCATTAACCAAAGCAGAGGGGTCGTTATGCCCCTATTACACTGATTTCCAAAACCAAACCTTACCAACATCTACCTGAGGGACTCCCGTGCCAGCTGGTTGTAGGCTGCTGAGTAGTTTCCCCCAGCCTACAAAAGACTAGTGTATGAGAGATGTGCTAGAAATAAGGGTTGTGAATCAAATTCAGACTTCTTTAGCTATCATCAGATAGATGTCTACCAGCAATGAATCCATAGGATGTAGGTGAACATATTGGGAAAGATAACACACTCACTCTGTTTGCTAGTCATAGAATCATAGAATCCTAGGGCTGGAAGAGACCTCAGGAGGTCAACGAGTCCAGCCCCCTGCCCAAAGCAGGACCAATCCCAACTAAATCATCCCAGCCAGGGCTTGGTCAAGCCAAGACTTAAAAACTTCTAGGAATGGAGATTCCACCACCTTCCTAGGTAATCCATTCCAGTGCTTCACCATTCACCTAGTGAAATAGTTTTTTCTAATATCCAACCTAGACCTCCCCCACTGTAACTTGAGACCATTGCTCCTTGTTCTGCCACCCGTCACTACTGAGAACAGCCTCTCTCCATCCTCTTTGGAACCTCCCTTCAGGTAGTTGAAGGCTGCTATCAAATCCCCACTCACTCTTCTCTTCTGCAGACTAAATAAGCCCAAATCCCTCAGCCTCTCCTCAAAGGTCATGTGCTCCAGCCCCCTAATCATTTGGTTGCCCTCCGCCTGACCCTCTCCAATGCATCCACGTCCTTTCTGTAGTGGGAGCCCCAGAACTGGACACACTACTCCAGATGTGGCCTCACCAATGCCAAATAAAGGGGAATAATCACTTCTCTAGATCTGTTGGCAATGCTCCTCCTAATGCAACCCAATATGCCATTAGCCTTCTTGGCTACAAGGGCACACTGTTGACTCCTATCCAGCTTCTCATCCTCTGTAGTCCCCAGGTCCTTTTCTGCAGAACTGCTGCTTAGCCAGTCAGTCCCGAGCCTATAACAATGCTTGGGATTCTTCCATTCCCAAGTGCAGAGCTCTACACTTGTCCTTGTTGAACCTCATCAGATTTCTTTTGGCCCAATCCTCTAATCTGTCTAGGTCACTCTGGACCCTATCCCTGCCCTCTAACATATCTACCTCTCCCCCTAGCTTAGTGTCATCTGCAAACTTGCTCAGGGTGCAATCCATCCCCTCATCCAGGTCATTAATAAAGATGTTGACCAGCCCTAGAACTGATCCTTGGGGCACTCCCCTTGAAACTGACCACCAACCTGAGAGCGAGCTGTTGATCACTATCTGTTGGGCCCAACAATCTAGCTAGCTTTCTATCCACCTTAGAGTCCATTTATCCAATCCATACTTTACCTTGCTGGCAAGAATATTGTGGGAGACCGTATCAAAAGCTTTGCTAAAGTCAAGATATATCACATCCACTGACTTCCCTATGTCCACAGAGCCAGTTACCTCATCATAGAAGCTAATCAGATTGGTCAGGCATGACTTGCCCTTGGTGAATCCATGTTGACTATTTCTGATCAACTTCCCCTCTTCCAAGTGCTTCAAAAGTGAGCTGGTGTAAATTTCAACATCCATACTGGTCAAGTGGACATGCACTTAAATGATGCATGTGACCACACTTTTTTGCCCCTCTCCAGGAATCTGGAAACTCATTCCCCTACAATATACCATTAAACAATTCAGTTAAAAGAGTGGATTACTTTAGAGGCATGGTGTCCAACATGCTAGCCACATGTGGCTATTGGGCTGGTTGAATGTGGCTAGTTGGCTACAACAGTAGCCACTATAGTGGCTACTGCTTCAGAACTGGTTGGACAACACAGCTTTAGAACATTATAGCTACTCCCTAGAAAATGTGGAGCTGTGTTGGATTTTAAAGTCTTGATTATAGCTGCAGATAAAGATGACGATATTAGCCCAGCAAGAGCTACCACCTCATCCTCTGAGAGCTAATGGTGGTTTACACTTTTCAAATAGCTATTTATAGGTTCAGGATTTCTGATACAATTTGGAAAACAGTTAGCAGCAATTGTTTGAGAGATCTGTTTGCTGCCAGTTACTAAATATCTCTCTATTTCTAGCAAGAGGACTGGCTGATTTATCCTATTTCTTTTTTAACTTGCTGCAGAGCAGCTCCATTGCCCCTTTCGTAATATTTTTGTTTACTATCTCTGTGTTTGCACGGCCTTAATTGTTTGTACTAGATGTGGTAGCTTTAAGTCTCCCAAAACAAAAATGTATTTTAACCAACTACTCTTCTTAAATAGGTCTCATATTTTGCTGGAATGATGCCTTATTTATAGGGATCCCCCTCTTTGGTACCTGTGCAGTATACAGGGAACACTTCTAGTGCTCCCTTCTGCATTGTTTTTCTCTTCTGGAAATTTTCATCCTGCTCTTGAATTTTAAAGGGATCATTACAACAAAGCTCCATTCAACTGCCACCTCCTTTGTTTTTCCAGTGAGCTCCAGTCTTTTAATCTAATATATGCAGGAGCATAAGCAGGCTAAGTTATAATTCCCAAATGGCTTCTTTAAAGAGGCACAAATATACTGGAGAGCTCGCAGGGAAGGGACCTGGTTGCTTTGAACAAAAGATAATATACTGGGTGTGAGCAGACAGGGTACTCATGGAAGACTCTATTAATGTCATGATTGTTAATTTTCAGGAGATGGACAATCCAACAAAAAGGGAAGAGGTATTATGCCTACTGAAAAAAAGGATTGTTGTACTGTTGATTTACAAGAAATACCCTTGAAGAAAAGACACGATAAACACCTGCATAGTATTTGGATACTATGTGTCACTCCAGGGGAATCTAATAGAGAAGTGGCAATACTGTTTGCTAAAAAACACATCCCCTTTATTGTCTCAGTACAACTTACTTAAAATAGCTGCCTTCTAATTGTAAGGGGGAGTTAATGTTTTCTTATCTTGAGAAGTTTGACTCTTTACTAGAACGAGGAAAGATGTTGGAACAATAGATTCTGTTTCAGCTGAAACATTTCTATACCTACACAAGACTAGACTTCAGAGTATTTCTAGTCCAGTAAATAGAAGGAAGTTACACATTAGTAGTATTATTCAAGATCCATATTAAGGATGTAAAAGACTAGTCAACTATCAAATAAGCATTTGCTTATCAGATAGTATTTTGACTAGTCGATATCTCCCCCACCTTTGCTGCCTCTATGAGATAGAGGCAGCAAAAGGGGGGGTGGGTGGGAAGGGGTACTTCAAAGTGACAGTGCTGCTGCACTTTGAAAGTCCATGGCTGCATTTCAAAGGGGCAGCCACTGCACAGCTGATCCGGAGATCAGCTGTATGGCAGGCTGCCCCTTTAAGATACTGCCTCTGCACCTTTTGAAGGGACAGCTGGGGAGCCCAAGGGTCAGCTGGGGACTGCCCAGCTGATCCCGGGCTCCCTGTAGCATTTCCCCAGAACCCAGGATCAGTCCCCAGCTGATCTCAGATTCTGGGGAAATGCTGTAGGGAGCCTTGGGTCAGCTAGGGAGTCCCTAGCTGATCCTGGGCTCCACAACTGCCCCTTTGAAAGGTGCAGAGGCAGCATTTTAAAGGGGAAGCCGCCACACAGCTGATCTCAGCTGTGCTGCGGCTGCCCCTTTGAAACTGCCACCTCCACGCCTTTCAAAGGTGCACTGGAGCCCAGGGTCAGCTGGGAACGCCCCAGCTGATCCTGTGCTTTGCATGGCACTTCCTGGGAGCCCAGGTCTAGGGAAGTGCTGGGGAAACCAGGGTCAGCTGGGAACTGACCCTGGGCTCCTAGCAGCATAGCATGGAGCCCGGGATCAGTGGAGGACTGAATCCCCCCTGCTGACCCTAGGCTTCATGGCTTTGAAATGCACAAAGCCCCTGCTGGGGACTCTTGTGCATTTCAAAGCAGGCACACCCCATGCAGCCTGGAGTCAGCAGGACTTCTTGCTGGCCCCGGGCTGTATGCAGAGTTCTGCATTCCTCCTTTGAAATGTACATTTCAAAGGAGGAATGCGGAAGTGCCTTTCGACTAGTCGATTAACCACATTTTAACATCCTTATTCCACATATACTGTGTCTAGGGAAGCCAACACAAGAATTATTTCTCACCCTTTTCAGACAAATAGGAATCTGCTGCCCTCACTCCCCCTCCTGCCCCCATGTTCAGACAGATTCCTTTCATCCATCTGTTTTCTACCAGTGTATTTAAGTTTTCTACTGTCTCACACCAAGCGCAATATGAAGACCATGGTATTAAAGACGACACCCTTTCTAAAGTCACATTTACTGCAGGAAAGATTGGATCAGGAATTTGCAGTCACCATAAGCACCCTATAAAAGTTTTTTCAGAGCTTTGAAAAGAATAGTTTCTTGGGTGAATCATCGTTTTTGGAATTTGCAAGAAGGCTAAAGCAGTACCTTCTCAGTTTGATGTAAAGAAAGAGAGACTAATTTTTAGCTCTTTTAAAGAGATGGGTTTCCCCCCCCCCCCACATTGCACTCAAGCAGAGAGAGACACTATATGCAGAAGTGAAGCCTCTGGTAGACAATTTTTTTTAAAATGCCCAAGTAATTGCCTACTTCCAGCCAGCCTTTTCACTGGATCTTGGTAATGCTGTATTTGTGCTGCCAGCCTACTCTTCCGATGTCACAAATTCAATGTTACGGCTTCATTGGATGATCAAAGAGGATGGTAAGCTGACATGCAGCATTCAGTTTGAGGAAGCAATGGGCCTGCACCCCACTGTTTCGATCAAGTCTCAAACACTACCATTCAGGAATGTTCTGATCTTTATTGTATAGAAAGAGCATATTAAAACTGAAGACTAGGATACATATTGGATCCTACATTATCTTCTTCCCTCCGCCAGCCCCAAATAAAAAATTAAGGTGTTCAGCTCTCATGGTTTGGGCCTAGCAGTAACTTAAACAGAATTATCCCCAACAAGGAATGTTTGAAGAGAAAAGTGAAATGTAATTTCATGCATGCTTTAATTGGGATGTTCTGGAAAAACCTCCCTTCCCACAAAAGCACCACCTTTAAAAAGTAGGTGTTTTTGGACAGAGCCTCGCATTGCTGCATTGAATATGCCTTGTGATGCTTCTTTTCAGTATTCATCACTGAAGGGATACTCTGGATGGTCACGCCACCTGTAAAAAGAATTCAGATAAAGAGTGTTTACTACAGAAGTTATTATGCACAGCAACCCTGGGCACTAGTCATATTTATACAGTGCCTAGCACAACAGGCTGCAGAACTGGTTGATGTCTCTGCTACTGTAATGAAGTGTTAGTAAGAGTAACCCAAATAGGTGAAGGATTCCACTTACTACTTCAGCCTGACGGAGTCAACAAGTCAAAAGCTGTCCATTGACCTATGTGAAAAATTATGGGGTAGGATGTGTGTATTAGTTAAGTTCCATGTGGACTGGTATTCATACCACACAAGTCAGCATGGGCATTGACAGCTTTGTAGTTAACCTCAAGAAACCAGAGATTTACCAGGCCTGGAAAAAGAAAGGATCTCCTCTGTTAGAGAAAAGAAACTGCCCCCGCCCCAGTAAAAAGTTTGGCCAGGCTGCTTTTGCTGTAGTGGGCTGCAGTACTCCTTGGGAGAAACCAGCCGCACCCTTCCTGCATACCATTGCCTTTAGAAAAAGGGAAGGTGTGAAAAGGGGAAAATAGCCTCAGACTCTCCCACTCGTCACCTTGGCGTGAGAACTGCGGGGCTTACTTGGTCGCATGAAACCTGCACAGTTTCAGCCCAACCCCTGGGACACAGACCCCCCACTTGGTGACCATTGGGCCATACATGGTAATATGCAAGCGCGGGAAAGCGATGTGCAGATTTGGGGATAAATACCCATCGCACAGTTCGCTCTAGGAGGTCTTCGCAACACACGTACCACCGTGCATGTGCCTTCCCGTATACTTCAAAGCGCTGCCGGCCTGATCAACCGACCAGCCACCTCCCCCGACTCTCGGGTGTAACCAAGGCCTTCACAACCAAACTGATATCTTTGAAATGTTCCGTGTGCTGTGTAAGTTGGTATGTATGATTTGATTTTCTTTGTTGTATAAGCTTAGTGTTGTAGTTGTTTTGGGTAGTACATAGAGTTTGTAGTTATCACTGTTATTTAATTAGTGTAGCTGGATATTTTTAGAATAGAGACTATTCCCCTTGCCATTCCCATCCTTATATCTGACACGTTTAACTAGAAATCGTAGAATACTGTAAATTCATTATTAACATGGTCAATTAAAAATCTTAGAATAAATACTATAAATTCATCACTGTCATAAATAAATATCCTTTATTTGCTAAAACGGTCCACCTGGTTCTGTCCTTCCCCCCCCTTGGGTATGCATCATCAGACCTGTGGTTCTTACGACATCCTCCTAAGTTTCCTGTAGGCTGTGTAGCCATATGGTTACCTAGTTATCACCATGTAGGTAGTTAAGGCACCCGTCACCCGAGGAGGGCTGCCGCATCCCCAACTTAGCCTTTAGTCTGATGACTGGGGGAAGGACAGTCTCAACCAGGCACTTCTCATCCAGGCTGAACTCAACTGTGGCCAGGGCTTGAGCCCCCCTTCCCTGACACCCCTACCCTCTGCCCCACCCCCCCAGACATAGGACTGGAACAAAGGGTTAGGGTGCAAGGGCTAAGCTCCTCATCCCCGGCCCCATCCCCAAAGCCTACACCCCCAGCCAAAGCCCTCACACTCCTGCACCCCAACCCTAAGCTCCCTTCCACACTCAGAACCTCTTTGTCCCAGCGCCACCACATGACTTTTGTTATGTGCACCAATGTGAAGGTGATGCGTCACACATCACCTCTGTGTCACACAACAAAATTCATTCTGCTCAGGAGTGGGGAAGATTAAAGGGAACACTGATCCTTTCCCAGTCACAGAGGAGGCATGTTAGTGAAGAGCAGATTAAGGCAAGATTTCCCTGTCTTGTTGCTAGAAACTTCAGAACTATGGTTAAACACTCTTAACTCAAAACATGCTACACAAGTTTCAGGAAGCAGGGGTAAAGCTGCTGGCTTTCCTATTTCAGTAGGAAAAAAAAATTCCACTGTTTGATGGATACTATCAGGGCCGGCTTTAGGAAGTACGGGGCCCAATTCAAACAATTTCGACGGGGCCCCACAGCAATTTTGGTTGAGCAAAAAACCAGTACAAAAAAAATCCCCTGCCAACACACACACACACACACACACACACACCCCTCCTGTGGCACAGGAAAACCCTGCGCTAAACTCACACCTCCTGTGGCACAGGCAGCCGACACACTCTTCCTCCAGGGCCGGCAGATTTGTATAATTTTTGGTAGTGCCCCATTAGCCACACTCCCTGACCCCCGTTAACCAGGCCTGTGGAGGTAACACGCTCAGGGCAAGATGGACACATGACCAGAAGTAAAAGGTGTCATGTCACCCCTCTCGAAGGACTTTTCCCACCATCTTCCTACCAACAGGGATTAGTTTGGCCCCCACCAAACCTCCCTCATGCAACTATCCTGCAATTGCATTAACCCAATGTGTGTGACATTAACTCGGGGGCAGAGAGACTGGAGGGGGAAGTGTTCCCTCTAAGGCTATGTCTGCACTCGCGGCTTCTTATGCAAGTACAGCCGTTCTTGCGCAAGAACCCAGAGCAGCCACACTGCCCGCCTTTCTTGCTCAAGAGAGTGTCCACACTGCCATGGATGCTCTTGCGCAAAAGCACAGCTCGGACATGGCAGTGTGGACGTGTTCTTGCGCAAGACTTTTTGCACAAGAACCCTTGTGCAAGATGTTCTTGCACAAGAAGCCACCAGTGTAGACATAGCCTAAGAGTTTCCTCCCATGAGCAAAATGGATTTTGTGTTGTACACCTGTACTGAGTTCATGTGGCTTGTTTGGATGTGCCACTGTGGCACCCAAGTTATTAATAAATATTTTATAAACCTTTACCTTTTCTCTCTGCTGCCACGTCTTCTCCCCTTGCTCCATCAGCTCCCCTGGTGCCTGCTGCCCCCCAACTCCTCACCCTCCTCTGCTGTCCTGACTTCTGCCTTTCTCACTGCCCTCAGCCCTCCTGCGACCTGCCCCCCTCCACCAGCCCTTCTCTCCTCCCTGTGCCCACTCCTCCAGTAGCCCCACTCTGATCATATGAGCTACCCCTCCTCATCCCCTCTTCCAACACCTCCCTCTACACACCTGCCCTGCCTCTCTCCTCTGGTGCTGGTCCCTCCCCTGCAGGTGTTTGCCCTTCTGCTTCACCACAGAATCCCCTGGCACCTGCACCTTCCCTTAGCCTTGCACCCTCCTGGTGCCTCCCCCTTCCCTTACTGCCCCTGCCCCCTTTTTCCCTGATGCCCACCCCCTCACCACTCTCTGCCCCATTCCCCTCCTGCCCCGCTGTGCCCTCACACGACTTGCTCCATCCCCACCTCTCTCATGCCCACCCCTTCTTTCAAGCCTTCTTTAGCACCTCCCCTCTCCCAGCATCACCCTGTCCCCCCCTCCCACTGACACCTCCCCTCCTGCCCTTTTCCTCATTGTCTGCACTTGGCCCCCTGGCATTTGTCTCTCCTCCACCCTGTCTCTTGGTGCCTTCCCCTTTCTTCCCCCTCCCCCTCCGCACAAGCCCCTTCCCCCTAGTTTTCCCCCTCCCCTACCTTCTGCCTTCCGCTTTGCGGGGCCGGAGTCTGTGCTCGGGCCCCGGACTCCGAACCTGGAGCCAGACCACGCGATGCAACGTGCCTCCGAGGAGTTTTAAAGTCCCGGGCTGTGACATCATGTCACGCCCGGGCGTCCTCCCTGCTCACCTGTAAATGTCGTCCATGGCAGCAGCAGCGCGCACCAGCGAGGGGGAGCCACATTGAGAGCTGCGGACAGCAGGGATGGAGTGGGGCCAGGGGAGGGGGAGGGAGGGGGGGACCCGCTCCAGGCAGAGCCGGGGGAGAGACCCAGCTCCACATATTGCTGCAGCAAGGCATCAGCTTTGAATATTAAGTCACTGCCCATATGGCCTGGCACACTTCCAGGTTCAGGGCGCAGGGCCCCTTTCGGCGCGGGGCCCCATTCGGGGGAATTGGGCTAAGGCCGGCCCTGGATGCTATGTGGCAAGACTGCTCCTTAGCTAGAGTCCAAATACTGGCTTAACTTAGAGGAAAATCAGAAAAAGCAGGTCTGTAAGAGATGCATCTCTTTCGCTCAAGTTGTTTGAGCCACCTTGGATAGGTCTACTCCAGCTTGGCCCTCCCCCCATGAGTGTTCGGCCTACAGGACACTCTGGCTGTTCCCTTTAATTAAATTACAGTGGCTCAGCATGGGTGTGGATACCCCGCTTAGTAATTGAACAACATTCATGTTTGAGTCACAAGGAGCCTTTGAATAGCCTAATTAAGGGGAAGCAGAAGGGGAAGGAGAAGTTCATGTATGCTAGTGATTCCTTTTACTGTGTGAGCTCCCTGGTGGTCTGGAACAGTCACCACCACTTGAGAAAAGAAGAGGAGAGAGGGTTAAAACAAAGATGGAACTGAGCTGAACACCACATACAGGCCTTGCCCTGTCAAGCCTCTGAACCATATGCAAATACTGGTTTCTAAGCAAAACTTGCAATCTCATCTTATGGGCTGAAACACTAGGCCCAAACACCTCTCCATGCTTTGATGTTTGACATTCAGTTGCTCTTGTCCCCATGAGATAAGCTCTTAAAACAACACAGAGGGGACTGGGTATGGAAGTGTTCGCATGGCAGGGTTTACAACATCAAGAACTGAACACTGTTCAGGAGCTTCCATTCACTTGCTACCTGCCTGGGATAAAGCTTGGACTTACATTAGCAACTCCACATAGCGGATGTTTTTATTCAAGGCTTCAATGTCCTTCATTTCTTTATCAGTGAGTGAGAAG
Source organism: Pelochelys cantorii (assembly GCA_032595735.1). NCBI lineage: Eukaryota > Metazoa > Chordata > Testudines > Trionychidae > Pelochelys > Pelochelys cantorii. The sequence continues at coordinate 245,903,776 of CM064326.1, forward strand.
TCAAAAATCTAGGGAAAGAGGAGATTAGGATTCAATTAGCATTTCTTTTAACGAGAACCCAGAGACTAAATTGTAGACCAGTCAGCCGAACTTCGATACCTTGACAATAATTATTTCTAGTAACTTTCCCAGTCCATTTGTAAGAATAATAGGGTTGTTGGTTTGGCAGGATTTGTTTGACAAATTCATGCTTGCTGTTCCTAATTTACATCTTGGACATAGTTAATGGCTCAGTTGATTGGGGCAGGGCCTGGGGTGGGGGTGGGGGGGGGGGGGAGGGGAGGAGTCAGATGCTATATATGGATCTCAGTACAGCTTTTGATTCAGTCCCACATGACTCTCTCACAAAGAAACTAAGGAAATGTGGTTTAGATTAGATTACTGTATGGTGGGTTCACAGTTCGTTGAAAAAACACACACTCAGAGTAGTTATCAATACCGTGATGTCAAAACTGTGAGGGTATATTTAGTGGGGTACCTCAGTGGTTAATCCTGGACATGGTACTACTCAATATTTTCAGTAATGACTGGGGTAATGTAGCAGAGAGCGTGCCTTATAACTCTGGCAGATAATAGCAAGCTGGAAAGAGTTGCAAGCACTTTAACACAAGATTAAACATTCAAAACAAGCTTGATAAATTGGAGAACTGGTCCAAAAAAATTAAAAAGTGGCATTCAATAGAAGTATCAAACACTGTATTTAAGGAAAAATCAAATGCACCACTGCAAAATGGGGAATGACTGATGGGGAGCTCATACGGTTGAGGATTTGGGGATTGTAGTAGATCGCAAGAGAGTGTCAATGGGATGCACTTGCAAAAAACAAACCAAACTCTTAATATTCTGGGGGTGTACTAATAGGAGTGTCATATGTAAAACATGGGAGGTAATTATCTCTCTCTTCTTGGTACTGGTGAAGCCTCAGCTTAAGTACTGCACCCAATTCTGGACACAACACTTTAGGAAAGATGTGGACAAACTGGGGCAAGCCCTGAAGTGAGCAACAAAAAAGTTTAGAATCCTAACCTATGAGGAAAGGGTCTAAATGTGGGCATGCTTAGTCTTAAAGAAAACGACAAAGGAAATCTGATAATTTTTCAGGAGCTTCAGGGGGTAGCCAAGTTAGTCTGTTACAGAAATAAAAACAACAAATGGTCTGGTAGCACTTTATAGACCAACAAAACATGTAGATGGTATCATAAGCTTTCATGGGCACAGCACGAAAGGCTGTTCTAGAAAGAACAAGCATCAATTGTTCCATATTCACTGAAGGGAAGATAGAAGCAATTGGCTTAATCTGCAGTAAGGGACATTTAAGTTAGACCGACCTTAGGAAAAAGCTTAATCATATGAGTAGTTAAGCTCTGGAATAGGCTTCCAAGAAAGATTGTGGAATCCCTGTTGGACAAACACTTCTCAGGGCTGATCCAGGTTTAGTTGGCCTTGCCTCAGCCCAGAGGACTTGACATGTCCCTGAGATCCCTTCTAGCCCTACAAATCTATGAAATTTCAACTAGTTTTCAGAAACAAAGGCAAAAGTCCTTGCACATTTTAATGGTCAAAGTCCCGACTTCTGGGGAAGGGTTATAAGATTTGTTATATTCACCAAGCTCAGTCTTAAGGGAAGAATGGCCATTTTCTTAAGGAGAAAGACTGCCTAGAAAAGGGGGAGCAATAAGGGGGAGACACAGAGTGAAGGGGTTGAGAGTCATGCTTGACCCTCTTTAGGGAAAGTTGCAAGCCTTCTGACCTTGTAGGCAGAAGGATACAGAACACCTCCTCTATGTCTGGCTATCAAGAAACTACAAGACCTGAGCAATGGCTGGGAATTAGAGGATACAAGCTGCACATACCTTTAGCGTCATTACAAACAGCTAAAACTGGTCCATCTACATTGTGTTTATTTTATCTTACTGTTGCACTACTGTAAGTGGGAGCACTAGTGTAAATTGGCTGCTGGAGTTTTAGCCTATTTGGAATAGGTCTAGATGACACTGATGAAGACTCCCATCCATATCCTGTCCATACTAGCTTCCCCTCAGTGTGCCATCAGCGGGTGATAGAAATGAGGGTGAGTAAGAGAGTCAACACAGAAAAGGTTTATGGGGTTGCTGAATTTCCTGTTTGCCTCAGAAGAGAAGGGGGAGACATCCTAAACAGGATCAGCAATATCAGTGAAGTAGAGACTAATCTATAATTTACTTGGAAGTTTTCTTTGATCCGCTGTGGATTGAAGCTCTTGGGAATGACCACTATCCCTCGTTGGATGCTGAAACGCAGAGTGATCTGTGCTGCTGTCTTGTTGTATTTTTCTGCAATGGCATTCAGGACAGGGTCCTTCAGTAGAGGAGGGGAAGACACATTTACCCTTGAATTTAAAAAAAAAAAAAAAAAAAAAGTGAGGTTAACACCACAAGAACAGCCATACTAGGTCAGACCTCTTCCAACAATGGCCAATGGTAGGTGTCCCCAGAAAGAATGAACAGAACAGGTAATCAAGTGATCCCATTCCTGTCACCCATTCCCAGCTTCTGACAAACAGAGGCTAGGGACACCGTTCCTACCCATCCTGGCTAATAGCCATTAATGGACATAACCTCCATGAATTTATCTAGCTCTTTTTTGAACCGGTAAAAGTCCTCGCTTTTACAACATCCTCTGGAAAGGAGTTCCACAGATTGACTGTGTTGTGTGAACAAGTGCTTCCTTTTGTTTGTTTTAAAGCTATTATGATTCTGGAGTACTTAATGAGAGTGCAGAGAGCTGAAATCCAAAGCAAAAACCGATTTGGGCAATTATGAAATGAAGATTAGTTCTTGCATCAGTTGCCACATTTGCACGGTTTCCCATAGCTTCTGTCCATCAGTAAGATTTGTGGAAGACTGCCCAGCACTGGCCCATTAAGGGTTAAAACCCAGCCCGCAGCTGAGGCAGATGCAACCAATTAGGGCCCAGCTGGGGCTGTATAAATAAGGGCTCCTGGAGGACAGGAGAAAAAAACAAACAAACAAACAAAAAAAACCACGCATGCACGCACACCTGACCTCACCCCCAGCCTGCAGGGTCTGAGTGTACTAAGGCTGCAGGGAAACAGCCAGTGATAGGAAAAAGCAGCAGGTCTGCTCTCCTTGCCAATGATGAGTGGCCATTTCAGACTGCAGTTTGTGAGGATGACTGGCAGTGGGTCACTGAGGCAAGGTGGGTATAGAGGAATGGGGGGTTCCCTGGAAGTAGGGGACCCCAGTGTGCAGGGGCACTGACCTAGACAGTCTGAGGAGGGAAGGGCACCATGACCAGGAAGGGACACTAAGCCGAACCAGCAGAAGAACTGCACCAGAGTCTGGGACACTGACCAGCAGAGGGCAGTCTTTAGCAGGAGAGCTGATTTCTGGAGTGACCAGTGGGAGGCACTGTGGGGGTGAGTGCCATCCCGTGACAGGAAGTAACATGCAAAATTTCATCTGCTCATTCTCAACGTGCAGTTTACAGACCAAGCGCCAGCACTCAACCTTTTCAACATGGAAAGTATTTGGAAGTATTTGATTGCCTAATATATTACAATAGCACTTGAGGCAAACAGTAAATCATGCAATAAGGTTTGGAAGGCAGTTAGTCTCCCCCAGGAGCAACATCATTTAGAACTTCTTTTCAAAGTAAACAGGACAGGACTCTAGAGAGAGTGTACCATGGGGATCAGTCCTACCTGGGCAAAGAGATGGACTTCATAATCTAAACAACTAACAAAATCATCCAAAGCACAGAATTTGGTGGTGATGGGGGGACTTGAACGCTCCAGATATATGTTGGGAAACTAACACAGCGGGGCACAGACTATCCAATAAGTTCTTGGACTGCATTGAAGACAACTTTTTATTTCAGAAGGTTGAAAAAGTTACTGGGGGGAAGCTCTTCTAGATTTGATTTTAACAAATAGGGAGGAATTGGTTCAGAATTTGAAAATGGAAGGTAGCTTGGGTGAAAGTGATCATGAAATCATAGAGTTCATGATTCTAAGGAACGGTAGAGGGGAGAACAGCAAAATAGAGACAATGGATTTCAGGAAGGCAGATTCTGGTAAGCTCAGAGAGCTGGTAGGTAGGGTCCTATGGGAAGCAAGACTGAGGGGAAAAACAACTGAAGAGAGTTGGCAGTTTTTCAAAGGGACATTATTAAGGGCCCAAAAGCAAGTTATTCCGCTGCATAGGAAAGATAGAAAAATATGGCAAAAGACCGCCTTGGCTTAACTAGGAGATCTTGCATGATCTAAAAATAAAAAGAGTCATAAAAAAATGGAAACTAGGACAAATTACAAAGGATGAATATAGGCAAACAATACAGGAATGCAAGGGCAAGATTAGAAAGGCAAAGGCACAAAACGAGCTCAAGCTAGCTACAGGCATAAAACGAAACAAGACAACATTCTATAAATATATTAGAAGCAAGAGGAAGACCAAGAACAGGGTAGGGCCACTGTTTAGTGAGGAGGGAGAAACAGTAACAGGAAACTTGGAAATGGCAAAGATGCTTAATGACTTTTGTTTTGCTCTTCACCGAGAAGTCTGAAGGAATGCCTAACACAGTGAATGCTGCGAGAAGGGGGTAGGTTTAGAGGATAATAAAAAAAGAACAAGTTAAAAATCACTTAGAAAAGTGAAACGTCTGCAAGTCACCAGGGCCTGATGAAATGCATCCTAGAATACTCAAGGAGCTGATAGAGGAAGTATCTGAGCTTTAGCTATCATCTTTGGAAAGTCATGGAAGACAGGATTGATTCCAGAAGACTGAAAAAGGGCAAATATAGTGTCCATCTGTAAAAAGGGAAATAAGAACAACCCAGTCAGTTTAACTTCTGTGCCAGGAAAGATAACGGAGCAAGTAATTAAGGAAATCATCTGCAAACACCTGGAAAATAATAAGGTGATAGGGAATAGCCAGCATGGATTTGTAAAGAACAAGTCATGTCAAACCAATCTGATCGCTTTCTTTGATAGGATAACGAGCCTTGTGGATAAGGGAGAAGTGGTGGACATGGTATACCTAGACTTTAGTAAGGCATTTGATATGGTCTCGCATGATATTCTTATAAAAAAACTAGGCAAATACAACTTAGATGGGGCTACTATAAGGCGGGTGCATACCTGGCTGGATAACTTCTCAGAGAGAGTAGTTACTAACAGTTCACAATCCTGCTGGAAAGGTATAACAAGTGGGGTTTCGCAGGGGTCTGTTATGGGACTGGTTCTGATCAATATCTTCATCAACAGTTTAGATATTGGCATAGAGAGTACGTTTATTAAGTTTGCAGATGATACCAAGCTGGGAGGGATTGCAACTGCTTTTGAGGACAGGGTCATAATTTAAAATGCTCTGGACAAATTGGAAAAATGGTCTGAGGTAAACAGGATGAAGTTTAATAAGGACAAATGCAAAGTATTCCACTTAGGAAGGAACAATCAGTTTCACACAGAGAATGGGAAGCGACTGTCTAGGAAGGAGTACGGCAGAAAGGGATCTAGGGGTTATAGACTCATAGACTTTAAGGTCAGAAGGGACCATTATGATCATCTAGTCTGACCCCCTGCACAATGCAGGCCACAGAATCTCACCCACCCACTCCTAGAATAATCCTCTCACCTATCTCTCAGATATTGAAGTCCTTGAAACAATGGTTCAGAGACCCCAAGATGCAGAGAATCCTCCAGCTGTGATCTGTACCCCATGCTACAGAGGAAGGCGAAAAACCTCCAGGGCCTCTGCCAATCTACCCTGAAGGAAAATTCCTTCCCGACCCCAAATATGGCGATCAGCTAAACCCTGAGCATGTGGGCAAGACTCACCAGCCAGACACCCAGAAAGTTCTCTATAGTAACTCCTATCATCCCTCCATTGACCCATTTACCACTGATAATGAATGGTCAATTAGTTACCAAGATCATGTTATCTCAAACAATCCCCTTCATAAACCCATCTAGTTTAATCTTAAAGCCAGATAGATCCTTTGCCCCCACTACTTCCCTTGGAAGGCCATTCCAGAACCTCACTCCTCTAATGGTTAGAAACCTTTGTCTAATCTCAAGTCTAAACTTCCTACTAGCCAGCTTATATCCATTTGTTCTTGTGTCCACATTGGTATTAAGCTTAAATAATTCCTTCCCCCCCCCCCGGTATTTATCCCTCTAATATATTTAAAGAATGCAATCATGTCCCCCCTCAGCCTTCTTTTGGTTAAGGTAAACAAGCCAAGCTCCTTGAGTCTCCTTTCATAAGACAGGTTTTCCATTCCTCGGATCATCCTAGCGGCCCTTCTTTGTACCTGTTCCAGTTTGAATTCATCCTTCTTAAACATGGGGAGACCAGAACTGCACACAGTATTCCAAATGGGGTCTCACCAATGCCTTGTATAATGGCACTAACACCTCCTTATCCCTACTGGAAATACCTCGCGGACCACAAGGTAAATATGAGTTAACAGTGCAATGCTATTGCAAAAAAACAAACATGATTCTAGGATGCATTAACAGGTGTGTTGTTAGCAAGACACGAGAAGTCATTCTTCCGCTCTACTCTGCACTGATTAGGCCTCAGTTGGAGTAGTGTGTCCAGTTCTGGGCACTACATTTCAAGAAAGATGTGGAGAAATTGGAGAAGGTCCAGAGAAGAGCAACAAGCATGATTAAAGGTCTAGAGAACATGACCTATGAAAGAAGACTGAAAGAATTGGGCTTGTTTAGTTTGGAAAAGAGAAGATTGAGAGGGGACATGATAGCGGTTTTCAGGTATCTAAAAGGGTGTCACAAGGAGGAGGGAGAAAAATTGTTCTCCTTGACCTCAGAGGATAGAACAAGCAGCAATGGGCTCAAACTGCAGCAAGGGAGGTTTAGGTTGGACATTAGGAAAAACTTCCTAACTGTCAGGGTGGTTAAACATGGGAATAAGTTGCCTAGGGAGGTTGTAGAATCTCCATCTCTGGAGATATTTAAGAGAAGGTTAGATAAATGTCTATCAGGGATGGTCTAGACAATACTGGGTCCTGCCATGAGGACAGAGGACTGGATTCAACCTCTCGAGGTCCCTTCTAGTCCTAGTATTCTATGATGATCTAAGAAGTTATCCACCTCGAACCTCTGATCAGGTTCAAAGCATACAGGCATACTCTAGCCCATGGGAGGCCTGGTATTGTACCTTTGTTTCCTGATAATCACAATCTCCGCTTCCGAGTCAGATCTCACAGCCCAAATCGAGCCACTGTGGAATCAATTGTGTGGAGAAAAGGAGAAATGGAAAGTAGCACAGAGGCTGGGAGGAAGATTTTTCATGATTTCTTCTAGAAGTTCCATTTGCTTTCCACTGGGTAGGTCTTCTGATCTGGTTGGTGCCCTAAATGACTGTAGGTTCGCAGGGCTGCCCAAGGGTGGTCAAAGGAGGCAGCTGCCCCAGGGCCTGGAGCCCCAGGCCACAGCCTTGAGTGGTATGATACAGGCAGTGCTGAAGGGCTGGTTGGGGGAGGCTAGTTCCCTGCCCCTCCCCTTCTCCCCACAGCTCTGCTCCTTCCCTAGACAAGGAGCCAGGCCCTTCTATTTTGTCGAGGGGCTCAGCAAGTCTGATGGCTGCGTTGGAGTGTTTGCCCACCTTGCAGCTCCGCATTTCAGCCTCAGAAATGCTACAACTACAACTGCCTCTCTTCCTATGGGGCTCACTCACTGGCTTTCCTTATTGACAGAGCAAGGCAAGGGGATCACTTCAGAGGGTCAGACTACAGTGCTGCTGATGTCCACACTGCACTGGGAGCAAGTCTCCTTAGGATAAATCAAGAGACTCATGCCAATGCACTAAAAATAGTGGCATAGATGTTGCGGTGCTGGTGGGTACTCAGGCAAGCCACAAGAGCTCACACTCAGGGGGCTGGGTGGTCTGGAGCCAAAGCTGGAGCTGGAGTTGGAATGTCCATAGTGCACTAACAAGTCTGTTTACCCAGGTAAGTATCACTCCCAGTTGCAGTGTAGACATATCCCAGTGTATAGCCTGCTGGCCTGAGGAATACTGGGAATTATACTTTGGATTCCCAAGTCAGAAAAGTTATACAGCTTGTAAAAATGTTGCTGGAGTAGATTTACCCAAGACCCAAATTAAGAACTTTGATAACGTTCTTCAGAGAGATGCCCAGCTCCAAACGGTCATACCTGCCTCACTGGAGAACAGCAAGGATTTCGGAGAAGCCATTATATTACTTGTTGTTGGATCCCCGTGGAGAGATTTGCAACCATCTAGCAGCAGAGTTCACCCCACAACGAGGCTAGTGTGAAAACTTACCATCTTTCATCCCTTGAGGTTCCTAGCGGGCTGTACCCAACAATGACAATATCATGTTGTCTACAAAATTCTAAGAGCTTGGGCTGAGTGAAATATGGGTGGCATTCAACCTACATGAGTGAAACAGAAGAAGCAATGGAATTAAAATAAAAAATTAAAGACAAATCAGAAAGATGTCAAGAAATTATTCAATATATTTGACCAAGTCATAATCTCAGATGAATTAGAGGCTGTAGAGGAAAATGGTTTAAGGAAAGGGGATCTCATCTCCTGTGTTTATCATTCAAATCCAGGTCAGGCTGGTGGTGGTGGGGCCCATCCTGACCCTCCCAAAAGGAGAGCTGTGGAAATAACTGATTTTTCACTTTACTGTCCATATCAAAAGAAGTGTTACAGATCAATAAAAAAAGACTTTTGAATTTTTGATACATTGATAAGTTGACCTGGAACACCACACATTTTTTGAGCATTTAGATTTAAGAAAGCTAAAGTGCATTTTTAAAATGAAAAGTAGTTTTTATTTGGGCACATTTCAGAAGTGTCAAAATCAGGCTTAGATTTTTGGAATGTTTAGGTTTGATCAAAATTTTACATATTCAACATGCATTCTAATCTATGGTTGACCCAAATCTGCATTTTTCAGCTAAAGAGGTGTCAGCTGGAAAATTTCATCCAGCTCCAATGACAACAGACGTTGAGCAGGTCCATGCAAGAGAAAAGGTTTGATACTTTCACAAAAGTCGAAGACTCGGAATGTGGGCCTCCTTTTTGGGATACAATTCAGACAGTTTAACACTTTGCAATAATGTTATTGTAATTACATGGGGAAATTTGCCTCCTCCCCAGAGGATAGATGGCAAATAAGATATGGAAGAGAGACTGGGAGTATACAGGTAGCTATTGATGTTTGCCCAACAGTTATAGTCACTTGAATAGCTATGACTGATCTTTTAAGAGAGATCTATGGCAGGAGGCAGGAGCATTTTACAAATATCAGGTAGCCATTTGTCTCTTCTTTGCATCCAAAATAATGGCTCTCAGTTTGCCTTATGAAAGCTGGATGACTGCTTATACCATCAACAGAAAATTGAAGGGAATAAAATAAAAGCAAAAAAACCAGTGGCATTTTTGGTATGGCTTCTCCTAACCTCTACCATTTCAACTGAGGCCACCATGTGTCTTCACCCATATAGTGAGGTTTTTTGGCTATTTACCTAACTTCTCAGAGGTCTATTCCCAAGCTATACAAGTAGTTTGCTTTTATAAGTTCCTGAAGTTAATGCAAACCCTTTGGAATTGCATGGAAGAAGGCTATGATAAACAAGCAATGCTACACTCTCTGGACCTAATAATCTTGGCAGAGGTGAGAATATAAGAACAGCCATACTGGGTTGGACCAAAGACCCATCTAGCCCAGTATCCTGTCTGACAGTGGCCAATGCCAGGTGCCCCAAAGGGAATGAACAGAGAGCAGGTAATCAGCAAGTGATCCCTCCCCTGTCACCCATTCCCAGCTTCTGGCACACAGAGGCTAGGGACACCATTCCTACCCATCCTGGCTAATGGCATTGATGAACCTAACCTCCATGAATTTATCTAGGTGGCTTTTTTTTTTTTTTTTGGAACCCTGTTACAGGCCTGTCTTTCACAACATTCTCTGGCAAGAAGTTCCACAGGTTGACTGTGCAGTGTGCGAAGAAGTGCTTCCCTTTGTTTTAAACCTGCTACCTATTAATTACATTTGGTGACTCCTAGTTCTTATGTTACGGGAACAAGTAAATAAGGAAAAAGTTATCTACTTTCTCCACGCCAGCCATCATTTTATAGACCTCTCTTCTAGCCCCTCTTAGTCTCCTCTTTTCTAAGCTGAAAAGTCCCAGTCTTGAGAGTCAGACAATCCAGCCAGAAACAGTTATGCTCTTTGATGTTGTTTGTACCCTTGTTTAACTTGAACTTTAGTGCTGGCAAAAAAAAAAAAAAAAAAAAGTGTGACAGCCCTCAAGACAAGGAAATATCCATGTAGCTTAAGAATAGCTACAAGGACAGTGCCAGACTCCCCCCCAACGCTGCCTTGCCAGTGGCCCTCTAATGGTGAGAGGATAGTTTCCTCTCTTTCCCATGCAATCTTTGGCCTCTTTTCTGATGCTGCCAAGGAGGACAACTCTTAGCATCAGTCACAACAGCTGTCACTGGAAAACTCTTAACATCTCCTCTACTCAACGCCAGATCAAAAGCCACCCCAGCATGTGAATGCGGGGTGGGGCAGGGCACAAAATCTGGCCTGCTGGGACCCTCAAGTAGGCTCCCTGCCTTCCAAAGCCTGGCTGCTGTCATGTGCCTCTACATACCAGATGCCCCGTGTGTGTGTGTGGGGGGGGGTACTTTCTGTGCCATGCACAGCTAATGAGTTGCAATAATTGTGCTCTGGGAGGGGGCAGCACGCAGGCACACATGGCCCCAGCAGCTGGCCACTTTAAGTAGCATGGGGCTGCAGCAGATGGGGGGGCTGCATGGGGTCCTGTTGGGCTCCTGAGCAGAGCCACCTAAGTAAGCATCTCCCAACCAGAGCCTGCATCTGGCATCCCTCCTGCACCCCAACTGCCTGCCCCAGGTCATCCCCCAAACCCTCTTCACTTGTACTCCCCTCTCCCCCAGGTCACAACTCCCTCCAAAACCCTATATCCTCTCCCACACTCCTCCCCCAGACCTGAATCCTCTCCTGCACCCAGCCCCTAACCCTGACCCTGCACTTCCTGCTGCATCCCAATCCCTTGTCCCAAGTCTAACCCAAACCTTCTGCACCCCCTTCTGAATCATTCCCCCAGGTCAGAATCCTCTCCTCCACCCATACCCCCTCCTGGAGCCTATGCCCCAATTCCCTGCCCCAGGTCACAACTTCTTTCAGACCCCACCACCTCTCCTGCATCCCAATCCCCTACTCCAAACTCCCTTCTGCACTCAACCTCTATCTGAAACCCTGCACTGCCGCCACAGAAAAGTGCAGCCCTTGACCACTTACCAAAATCTTGGAGGGGCCCCCACCTCATCAAAAATTATTGCCCACCCCTGTGCTACTGGCTTGTATCCAGACAAGCCACTTAGAAATAAATGATTAGGGGCCCTGTTTTCATGGTTTTACTTAGCCTTCACCATGGACAGCAGTGGCAAATTAAGCTTCAACTTATAGCATGGTCTTATTGCTAAGTTAGTTTTTGGTCTTGTACCTTCATACAATGATCTGCAGAAAGGAGCTAATCAAGAGTGCCTTAGAACTTCTTTGGCTTGTTGTAGTTTCTTAAAAGATCACTCCTTCTAGCAGACCCAGAAAGCTTAGAATACCTCAATGTCCCATATGTTATAGGGTTGGGATTTTAATTGTTTTAAATGATGCTTTACAGATGTCTGGTTAGCCTCTGGTAGAGGCATGTATGTCTCAGGCTGTTAGGAACCTTCTTAAGTCAAGGAATTGAGACATGAAGATTTAGCCATGTATCTCTTGATGAGAAGTATTCACACGGCACCTAAAACTCATATAGCATGGGACAGACTCTGGTTTTCAAGCACCGGAGAGGGATCTGGAAGGAAATGGATGTTCCCTCTTTGGATATTTATTTTGAGTATAAGGGGGAGTGTGATTTTATTTGGCAGTACAGAGGGTAGCTTACTACCTGCAGCAGGCCATAGGTGCATGCACACAACTCCTCATATGCAGAATATTCGTATTCCTTCTGAGCACTGTACCACGGTGCCAGTTGCAGGTAGAGTACTGCTTGGAACCATACCTGATTGCTGACCGGTTTGTGCTTGAGCCCTGGCTTGTTCAAAATCATTTCCAACTGCCTCCGGTTGAAGTTGGAGACTCCAATGGATTTTGTCAAGCCAGCGTCTTTACAACCTTCCAAAGCCTGCAAAGAGAAGAACAGAGAGCATCAGGAAGAAAGCCTGGATGGAAACCCTCCAGGGAAACTGAAAGGTCAGCATTATTAGGTAAAATACTCCTAGCTCCCTAGACAGAGTCCTAAATAGTGTGCATGGCTTCCAGGAAATGCCTTGGAGGGCTAGCACTCCCTCACAGAGGTGATAGATACTAGTTTCCTATTCTAAATCCAATTCTCATACAATCCCAGCTTTTCAGAAGACCAAATCAAGGCACCTCACCTCTCAATGTTATTGCATAGCAGGGTTGAACCGTCCCAGGAACCAGAGAAAATCAGAAGAGACATCTGAGGTACAGCACTTAGATATTTCACATGTTCACTTCCAGAGAGTTTTGTTTCAAACTTTAGAGGGACTGTCACACGGCTTCAGCTTTTGGGATGGGGAAAAGGAGACAACATCCGAACAAGAAATGCATTCCCTTCCTTGTCACTTTCTAAATTAGCCCAGGTATTATTTCAGCTGTGTTGGTATTAGTCCAGGATCTCCTCCTGCCAAACTCTACAGGTAAGTCATACCTATGTGACTTCATGGCACCACCTTGGTGTTAAATGCCAATCACAAAAACCAGCATTAAGGCTTCATTGCAAAATGAAGTAGCAAGAAGAGAAGACAGGGCTGCAGGAAACACAGGATTTGTTTGAAATGCAAATACAGCCATGCAGTTAAGGAGTAAGAACAAGGTAAACCTATAATAAATCCTTCAGTAGGCATACTTGGATATTTGCCTTTAATTCGTGCTCTGGTTCACTACCAGGAGAAGAGTATCTTTGCTTACAGAAAGTCTTCTCCTTCCCCTCACCCACCCAAACCTCTCTGACAAATGCAGTGGCTGTTCAGGGTGCAGAGTTACAGGAGATCCTATTTGTCTCCAACATCTGGGTACTGAATGGTCCTGCTTGTCAGTTTTATTATTCTTTTCTGATTTAAATGAATAGGGGAATTAGGGAAGCAAGGGCCTCCATTTATTTTATGGCCTCTGGCTGGCCTCATCTAGCCATATGATTTTCATCATTCAATGGTGAGGCAACAAGAATAGCCACAGTACTGGCTGCTGAAGCCACACTGAAACAATTAAATTACTCGGGGGAGGTGTGAGGCAGCTGCGTGTAGACTGATCTTAATATTTATGGGCAGCAATGACCCCCTTCTCAGCAGCAGCATCTGGGTTTTTCCTGCCTATTGTTACTGAAGCAGTCACGTTATACTAGAGCCTCACAATAAGAAACAGACTGAGGAAAACAAGCAACAGGGACAGATGTCTCTTTTCATGTTTAAGTGAATGTGATGTGTGACTCTGAGGACCTGACAGCACTGGTTAGTGCCTGGTGTACTACAAGCAGCTGCTCGGGAAGTTCTGCACAATGCTGTTTCTGAAAGCACCACTTCATTCCTGTCCCAGGAGCACCCCCCGCCCCTCAGAATTTTGTCAATGTGTCCAATTCTTGTCCCACAACACCATGTGCTAAGCCACGGCAGGGCATTGAATTTGCCACACAACTTTTGTCAGGGGAATCTGGATAGTCACATGCCCCAAATGCCATGGGCAGAAGGCACCAGACAGCAGATGGCAAGAGGAATCATGGGGAGAGGAGTCAGGTGACCACAGCAGGGGTCTGACTCCCCTCCCCCCAATTTACCAGCAGCAATGGGACAAGTGGAGCAATGGCCCCAGCTATCTACACTCCTTGGGGAAGGGGCAGGACTACCCCATACTCATCCCCGGGAAGCGAGCGATGCAACTGGAGGAGTGCAACAAGCTGGGGCCATTGCTCTGCTTCCCCCACCAATGCTGGTGAATGCAGCGGTGGGGGGGGGGGGCCCGCACGCGCGGAAGGGACCCTCTATTGCCAGAGCTGGCCCCCAGCCCCACATGGCTCAGTGGAGAGGGAAAAGGCAGGACTTGGGGCACAGTAGCCAGCTGCTTCAATGGCATGTGGGACACAGAAGTCAGGGAGCCTGCCTAACGCTCTCACTGGGCTGTGGCCCAACATTATTTTGCCCATTCTCATCTAGACCATCCCCAACAGGTGTTTATCTAACCTGCTCTTAAATCTCTCCAGTGATGAGATTCCACAGCCACCCTGGGCAATTTATTCCAGTGTTTAACCACCCTGGCAGTTAGGAAGTTTTTCCTAATGTCCAACCTAAACCTCCCTTGCTGCAATTTAAGCCCATTGCTTCTTGTCCTATCCTCAGAGGTTAAGGAGAACAATTTTTCTCCCTCCTTGTAACAACCTTTTAAATACGTTGGCATGAGTTAGCAACTCAAGACAGCCACTCACAATCCTCAGTAGGCTTGTACTAGGCTGCTAGCCCAAGATGACATATCTTTACTTCTGTCACCCAGTGAGCTAGATTAAAGCTTGCACAGGTACGCCTTCATTTGCTGCATAGATGTACCCTCAGAGTCAGTTTAATGCTAGTGGAATGAGACACTCTGGCACACAGACGTCATGTTTATCCATGGAATCAGTAGCATGGTCAGTGGAGGCACAAGTTTCCCTACTGTGCCTTGTTGAGGTTCCTCAGAGTACATAGGTATGTGACAACTACATACCTCCCAAGTGGCACATAAGTTTGTCTCATGGTAGAGGAATTTTCCATTTTCATCTCTAGGGTAGATTGCATCTCCAGGCTGAAAGAACAAAGTCACAGTTTTCCGCTTTCACTACTCAGAACAGAGGCTTCACACACACACACACACACACACACACACACACACACACACACACACACACACCACATTTAGCAGTGGACAAAATATTAGGGGCTTTCTAAACATACAAAGTTCAAAAGGTAAAAAACAACAAATGGTCTGGTAGCACTTCATAGACTAACTAAACATGTAGATGGTATCATGAGCTTTCGTAGGCACAGCCCACTTCCCTCCGGTCATCTGAAGAAGTGGGCTGTGCCCATAAAAGCTCATGATACCATCTACATGTTTTGTTAGTCTGTACAGGATAAACTTTAACAACAAATGGTCTGGTAGCACTTCATAGACTAACTCGGCTACTCCCTGAAAGTTCAAAAGGTTATTCATGTTGGGTTTGCCACATCTTCCCTTCACCTACCAGCACTTTAATGCTATAGTCCTTAATGGACTTCCTGAAATATACTCTCTGTATGCCTATGCACTAAAAAATCCCATTTTGAGTTATGCCTCAAGGTTGCAAAAGATATGGTATTCAAGAGATTAATCCCCTAATTTCCCAGATATTCTGTCGTGGCAGCCAAACATTTCCCCCTGGCTAGACTACTGCAAGAGTCAAATTCCCCCCCAAGGCTGCTTGCTTGTGCTATTTACTATTTAGGAACACTCAAGAACAGTGCAAGTTACACTCTCAAGCAGGGGTGGGCAATAATTTTAGAAGCGGGGGGTCGCTTAAGTTTTTGAAGGGGCCCTTGGCCACCCTGGAAGGGGTGGAGCCCCTGGCATAAGGGGCAGGGCCTGGACACTTCTGTGCTCCCCTGCCCACAGACTCTGATTGGCCTGGGGGCAGGGGAAGCACATGAAGTCTTTGCCCCTACTGCCTGGAGAGAGAACCAGCTGTTCTGAACAGCTGATGGTTCACTCTAGGCACCACACCCCTCTGGCAGGGGGGAGGAGACTTTGTGTGATCCCCCGTCCCCAGGTCTTGATTGGCCTGGGGGCAGGGGAGAGGCAGGGCAGCCGTGGGCCAGATCAACCTGCTTTGGTGGGCTGGATTTGGCCCGTGGAGGCTCTCTTTGCCCACCCCTGCTCTCAAGTGACCAACTTCCAGAGATACGATTGAGAGTTGTGTGTATGTGACACCTACCAAGATGTGCCAAGGATCTCTCAGGATCATGCCTCATGTTTTCCCCATCTCCCTTGACACCTTAGAGAGAGCTTTAAGAATGCTTGCAAGTGTTCTTAGGCCTGATCCATAAATACACCACTTTTTCTTACGTGCTGGTCAATTTGTTGCTACTACAGGCAACACGTTTTAAAATGCCAATCAGTAACCTGATATTAATTTCACTTTATTTTCATAAATGCCTTGTGGTATGTGAACTGACTTCAGACAGCCACAGTTTAAAAAAAAAAAAAAAAAAAAAAAAAAAAAAGCACGCAATTCATCGGGAACATGCAGCTGTGACTCGTGTTCTGTGTCTAGCACCTCCAAATTCAACATATGCAGCTACAAAGCATTTCAAGATGAAAATGAACCCTACAACCAGACACTCGTGTCAGAAAGGAGAGTATGAGTTGGAATTAAGTCTAGGTTTCTCACATCAAAAATGAGATTATTCCTTAAAGCAAATCTCAGGAGACAGGCCTGTTATTATTACTACTATGCTTTCTTGGAAGAACCTTGCATGGGCAGGAAAAAGTAAGACAGCGGTTAGGTTGTTTCCTCCCTCTCAAATTTCATGAAAGTGAGAGAAGAGTAGAAAGGAGTTCAGAGTTCTTTATGAAAATGGGATCCTAGCCCAAACATTTCAAGATTCTGGAACATACTACTTCAAATTTCAGTGTGTTCTATATGGATCATTATAAAAAAGGTAAGGGTCATTGCAAAGCAGGTATGGATTTCTAGTCAACCCAGAGTTCATGGGTTGGTTTGGACTCAGGAGGATGGTTTTAGGGCCAACTCTCATTAAATAGAAAGGGAATGTTTAGCTAAGGCCACTACCTCCAAATGCCTTTACTCTGACTATTCGTATTCTAGACAGCAAAGAGATAGGTTCAAAGACACAAGATCCAGAGAGTCCTCCTGCGAATTTCCAGAGCATTTAATTCCTCCATCCTTTTATCATGTAAATGAAACGGCTGTGGGAAATTGAGATGCCAGCATCTAAAAAGCCCATAATAGGCAGATGGTGCCCATTTCTAAATTCATTTTAATCACTGATGCTGATAGGACCATCTCACAGCTACCCACATGCCAGATAAAGTGCTTGGATAAAAGATCAGGCTGAATAGAAATCAGACAAGATAGAGGCAAGGTTGATGGGAAGAGGCAAACAAATTTAGAGAATTAAGCGATTTTGGTTACTAGATTTTAGAGACTATTTCCCACTGCTAGTATGGGATACTTCCAGCCCACTTAGTTAGCCTCATGAGCACTGGGACTGACAGGTAATTTTTTTTCTCCCTCTCCCTTCTTATTCTGAGGGTCCCCCTTTTTTTCCTCCTACAATAAATGCTTGTTCACCACCTATAACTGGTCATTTTAAATAGACTTCCCCCCTGCCCCCCATACACTCATAGTCAAAAGAAATAGGGACTTTAGATCTCACTGCCTTCAGAACAAAGTGTCAAGCCCACTCTGACTTGGCAATCAAAAACAAAGGAAGAGAGAAACGGTTATTTAAACTTCTATCCACTTAGGGTGTGTCTAGAGTACAGGGTTTTTGGGGAGGAAAAAAAAAAAGAAGTGGCCTTTTTTGAAAAAAACTTCCCGTGTCTAGACTGCCACTGCGTTCTTTTGAAAGTAAATCAAAAGAACACAGCGGTTTTTGACTGCGGTAAACCTCATTTTACGAGGAAGAACACTTTTTTTCCCAAAAGTGCTCTTTTGCAAAAAGGTGTTCTTGAATGCAAACAGGGCTTCTTTGAAAGAGGGCATCCAGACTGCCAGGGTGCTCTTTCGAAAAAGTGATCTGCTTTTTCGAAAGAAGTGGTTGCAGTTTAGATGCTCTCTTTCACAAGAGGCTTGTAGTCTAGATGTAGCCGAAGGCATCCAGGGAAGAAGGCAGAAAGTTAATCAAAATAAGTGAGTGGGTGTCTATTTTCTCTTGGGATGTAGTCAGATGGTATGGTGAGACACTACAAGACTTTCTGGTTATATTCAGAACTGTTCCAGAGTAAATTTTTGTCAGAACAAATGTCCTCTCAAAGGGCTATTCGAAAAAAAATTTGGAACTGCAAAAGCCAGGGGGGGGGGGGAAAAAAAAAAAAAAAAAAAAAAAAAAGAGTTTACAATTTCACAAAAGGCAGGATTGTGGATTCTCTCACACTTCACTATTTTCACATATTAATGAGAGGCTAATTGTTTTTGGCTACAACAAAGGAAATCTCCTTCAGAGAGCAAGCCTTTGGTCTGGGGCAAAATGAGAGGTTTTTGTTTTGCTGGTAACCTGATGTCACTTTGAGGCAAACATGTGCTGGCACAAATGTTACTATACAAAATACACAAACTGGTGTGCCAATTGACAGAGTATCGTTAATTCACAAATTTAAAGGCACTTAGCCCAACAACAGCCGGGGCAGGTGGGAGAGCTGGAAAGTTAGCTCAACAAATCCCACCTTGCAGGCAGAGGGGAATGGTGTTGCAGAAACAACTGTTTCAGTTCCAAGAGATGCTTCTCAGATTGGGTCCTGACATTGCTCCATACTTCAACTTCACTGCATGTTATATTAGAAAAGGATCCCCCTCCCCCTCAAAGGGAAGCATGAGCGAAGCTCCAGGACTGCAATTGTAATAGCAAATGAGAGTGCACTGAGGCAGGCCTCAGGGAATCAGCTGTAGATTTATTTAAAAGCAGCTGTCAATATCTTTATTTTGTGGGACAATGACCTTCACCATATGGGAAAATGAACTATGGGAAGAAAGCAACAGAAGTAAAAGGAAACCGGAAATTCCAGATTGTGGGAACTATATTTTCTAAAGTTCACCTAAAAGGATTTCATACTAGAGCTTTATTTATATAATTCTCAACATCTGAGATCAATTACTCTTGTGTAAGAAACAAGATGCCATTTCCATAGGAGAGAAGGAAACACAGAGCCTCTAATTAACTGAGTGAGTTCCATGTGTTGGTTTCTACTGGTATTTGAATGCGCCCATCAAAGGCAGGCATGAGCTCTGAGAGTTCTCAGGAAGCAAAAGATTCAGGTAGATTGCTTTCTAAGTGAAAGCAGCATTGCCCAATCAGAGCATTTAAAAGTAAGCCAGCCTCCCCCTCAAAACAAAATGAATAGCTTAGTTCTGTTTTGGTTTTTTATACTTGCCTTCTGGGGAGTTCTTGCATTGGTTTTCAACCTTCTCTCTGAAGCCACGAGGGCTAGTAACTTCCTTATGTAAACCCCTACACCACCCCCACCCTGCACAATAGTTTAAATAACATGAAGAGATGGGGAACTTCAAGAAAAAGTGCCAAATTGCATGAGACTGGTCATAAAACTGCAAGAGCTGGCAACACTTGGAAAGAGATGATACAGGTTCCCCAAATGTCAGTGATCCCTAGAATAAGGGAACAAGAAGTCATGACTGTTTAAATTCCTGCCTCAGGGAAGCCATGTTTAGATGTTAAGTCTGTCCTCCCAAAGCAGTCTGTCTAGCCGACTGTTACAAATGAGCAGATATGCAAGATTTTATGAAAATGGTTTGCCACAATGCCTTTAAATACTATGGAGACATCAAGTGGTTGAAATAAAGGCTGGGAATGAGAGTGGTTTTATTCCCTAATTCTACCACTAACTCAGACTTGCCTTGTGAGTCATTTAACTCCTGCTAATCTTCCCATCTAGCCATAAGTGAACTTAAATTGGAAATTAAAAGGTTTCTAACCAGCGGAGTTTGGTTCTAGAATAGCCTTCCATGTGCTCCCTCTTCATTCAAAGTGCTGCGATGGTAGTCAAATGCAGTTAGCAAAAGTACCTTGTCCTAGGAGACCATCTTGGTTACAACAAATCTCATGGCCCACTTGAGATGAAGGATGGCCACTTATGCAGCCCACTCACTAGCCTAAGTTGCCCATCACTGCAGTAGACCTACAGAAGTCTAACAGCTTATGAAACCATCTATATCCCCTCTCACACCACAGCTAAAGGAGCCTCTCCTAGCACCGGTAGTGAAGGCCCATTTTATTCTGGTTGGCAGTTGTGCTTGCTCTACTGGGCCAGGATTCTTCATGCAACAAAGTTGATGTCATTGTGTTTTATCTTCTTCAATGAAGACCAATATGCAATGCAAAGAATGCCAAGCATTAGCCTGCCACGAAAGAACCACTTGTTTAAACGAACAGTGGTCTGTACATTTGAAGAATTTCCAGAGTTAGAGGATTTTTTTCGCACAGGCAGATACTGTAATAAGCATTAGGGCTACTTTTTTTCTTTACCTTGAAAGCCATTGGCAGTTCAATAATATAGAGATCAACATAATCCATCTGCAAAATCTTGAGCGTCTTCTCCAAAGTTGGACGCACCAGCTCCGGTGGGTGACACGTATTCCACAACTAGGGGAGAGGAACAAAAAAAACATGAGATTCTTGGTTCGAGTGAGATTGTAGAAATTCAGTTACTTGATTTCTCCACCTTTTCTCTCCTGGACATAGCACTTGACAGGATGCAAGCCAGTGCATTATTTAATTACTTGTGTGCACAAAGGGGAAGCTGTTTTTCCTGGTAGGATGAAACAGTTTAGAGAACTGACCTTTATCTATAAATCAAACTATCCTGAAGTAGTAGATCTTAAAAACACACACACACACACACACACACACACACACACACACCCCTACATACTTAAATTGAGACAACTTTCTAAATTTGGCTGAATGTTTGGCAAGGTCCCCACGATTGGAAAGGATTGACCAAGAACCTGAAAGATGTTTTAGAGAGGTCTCACGTGGTGAGAGTAGTTTAAAAAAAAATAATAATAAGACATATTTAAGCCACAGAGACTCTGAACCTTCTGAAATTTGCTTATTCCCACTGGAGGGCTTCTCCCCCCGCCCCCCAAGCAAGAGGATCTACCAAAAAAGTTTCAGTGTACTTGTCTATGTGCAGACTTCAGAACATGAATACAAAATTGCAGAGATTTGTGGCTTCAAGTAGAGGCCACTGAGGGTGTATCTAGACTACACCTCTCTGTCAACAGAGAGATTAGGCACATCGAAATTGCAAATGAAGCAGGGATTTAAATAGCCCGTGCTTCATTAGTATAAACATGGCCACCACTTTTTTCAAAACAGGGTTCTCTCAAAGAAACGGCAGTCTAGACCCGGATCTGTCAAAAATAAACCCTTTCGTTGACAGATGCTGTATTCCTCAAAAAATTAGGTTTACAGGATCTGTTGAAAAAGGGTTTATTTTCGACAGATCCACATCTAGAGGGAGTTTTTTTCGGGGAAAAAAGGGCAGTTTTGAAAAAAAAAAGCAGCCGCCACGTTTATGCTAATGAAGTGGGGAATATTTAAATTCCTGCTTCATTAGCAATTTCAATGTGCCTAATCTATATCTCTCTGTTGACAGAGGGATGCAGTCTAGATGTAGCCTGAGCAAGTTACTGAGGAAACAAAAAATGAACTCCACAGATTCATCAAGTTTGGTATATACTGATGTTTTGTTCAAGTTTTCCAATGTCTCTGACCAGTTTTTTCATGCTGAGGCTGCAGCATGTGATCAGAGGCTATTATGAAGAAGGGAGTAGATAGGTTTGGGATGAATCTTTGGTTTTCTGATGTGGCCTGTCCCTCTGAGTCACTGTGTGATCTAGGGAAGTTTGTTTAAGCTCAGAACCTCACTGAGGACAAATGCTGCATTAGTGCTCCCTTAGCATGAAGCTGACATAGTTAAGAGTCAAAACTGAATCAGGGTATTATGTAAAAATCACAATTTCATAGTAGGCACAGGAGTCATGAAATGCCCCTACACAAAGATCTTTTAAATATTGCTTCAGCGTACTATGCTGTGCACAGAGGAATTAACTGTTGCGCACATGTGTATGGAAGACACCTCGCTGGAAAACAGAATACTGTAGATATGTCTTAAAACAAAACAAACAAAAATGCATCTGTAGGAGTAAATGAAATTGACTAAAGTTTGCTAGCTATGTTCATTCTGTGCAAATTGTGAAATTCAATACTTGGCCATTTACACGGTCATGAATTTTCTAAAACCACCCATATGATTTACCAGTCCCTAATTATGCCTGCTTCCTCCACTGTGGGATTATTCCCAGATGTCAATGATTTTAAGAACATCACTGTTCTTGGATTCCCATTTGTCAGTGGTGACCCAAGATACCCATCATCTAGTTAGCCTGAAGACAGACCTTTCTGAAATTTCTAGACAGTATTCGAGGCTTGTCTCCTCCCATCTGGGTTAGCCCTAAATAGAGCAGATTTAGGTATTGTGGAAGACCACACCAACATTTCAGCTACCACCTGCCAGTGTAGCCACCTGTCTTAATACGGACAGCTTGTTGAGCAGAATATCCATGCTTTGTGCATCACACAGCCTTAAATCTGCTTTTGGAGGAAACTCAAGTTGTTTCTCAGTCCTAAATTAAATGGAATTTTTTGATCACAGGCAGCAGGGCGTGTGAGGTAGAGAGGCTTGATTCTGGAACTTTTTTCTTAATATGCAGCTGGCCATTTTTAGATTGCAATGTTGAATGGAAAACCTGCAGTTCCTATGTGGTTGAGATCAGGCAAAATCATTGTCAGGAAACAGTGACCCATAGAGGCAATGGTGATGTGTTTTACCTTGCAACAGACCCACCTAACTTAGAAAGTGCTCCTCAAAAGTCCATGAAAATTGATTACAAGTGTTTAGAAGCATGCACCTGTCAATATCAGAACATACACAAAACACCAAGAAAACATCCTTTGCTTACACATAACAGAATGCAAACTGAACACAAGGTAAGAACCCAAAATATATTAGGAGACATTTTGTAATATGCATCATCATGAACCATGCTGAACAGTTAAACAAGAGCTGACTTTTATATTAAGTGGTTCTTGGAAATCCAGCTGAATAAAAAGACTATTAAAGTTAGACCTAAAATTATAGGTAGCATTTTTCTTTTTGGAAGACCCTATGTCCTTCCCTGTTTCCTCCCTTCCCTGCAAATACATTAAGTCTCTTTAAAACAATTCATTCAAGCAGTGGTGTTTGAAAAAGCCTGCAATGGAAAGCATACATGTGCAATGCAATGAAAGAGTTACTGTATAAGTTGCAAGAGGCTAACGATGGACAAAACCACAGGAGATTGGGTTTGAAAGAGTACTGAAATGTTTGGATGATTTAACTTGAAATTAAGGAAATGTACTGCATGTACAGACCAACAGAACACCCACAAAATAAATCACCGGGTTAAGGTTAAGTAGTCTGATGTAACTTCTCACTTTGCCACAATAGAAGATTTCTTCTCGTTTTATTTTTCCTTCTGCAATCTTCTCCCAGATGGCTTGCCCCACTTCATGCTCGTTGTAATACACAAAGGCCCCATCAATATGGCGATAACCAGCATCAATGGCAATCTTCACCGATTCTGCACAGGTACCTTTGGGAGTCTAATGAGATAGGAGAAAGGGCAACATGGTTAGGACTTTGTTCGTGCTCATACAAACAGCAGTGGCATGGTACTAAACTGAGCGAGTAGGAAGGACCAGTCAACAACATTTTACCTGTAAACCGCCACACATCAAGTCAGTTCATATACTAGGCTCCTGGGAAAGAGCAAAGACTGAATTGCTCTGCTGTCTTAATAAAGGCTACGTCTAGACTACAAGGAAAAGTCGGAAAAAGATATGCAAATTTACGTATCTTTTTCTGTTTTTCTTTCAAAAGAGGCTTTTCCAAAATTTGGCACATGTACACAGTACCAAATTTCAGAAAAACCTGCTGTTTCAAGCCATCCCTTCTTCCTTGTACAACAAGGTTTACAAGGATGGCGAAAGAACGCATCTGCTTTTCCGAAATTTTTTTTTGGAAAAGCAGACGCATTTCTTGGACACAACATTGCTTTTCTGGGATACCGCCAGTATCCCAGAAAAGCATTGCAGTCTAGACATAGACAAGTGTCCCTGTAAATCTAAATTAGTCTCTAAGTTCTCCTTTTCCCTATCACTGAATGTAATAGAATTATACTAAGGTTCTCCGTATGCACTTCCTCCACACTCAAACTTTTCAAGAGTCAAAAAGCTACAGTGACAAGAATTTAGGCTGTCTACACATTGGCGCGATCTTGCGGCCGCTTTTGCGCAAAAACTTCCCGCCAGTGTAGACAGGCAGCGAGTTCTTGCGCAAGAACACTGACGTTCTAACATGTGAAATCAATGCTTCTTGCGCAAGAACTATGATGCTCCTGCTCAGGAATAAGACCTCTTGTGTAACTGTTCTTGTGCAAGAGGCCAGTGTAGACAGGAACATGAATTTCTTAAAATGGCCATCAGAGCTTTCTTGCACAAGAGAGCATCTACACTGGCATGGATGCTCTTGCGCAAAGGCACATGCCAGTGTAGACGCTCTCTTGCACAAATACTTTAACACAAGAACTCTTGCATTAAAGAGTATTTGCGCAAGATCATGCCATTGTAGACGTAGCCCTAGTGTTTCCCTTTTGCTACTACTTTTTCAAATCTGGATACATTTTGAAGAGTTAGAGCAGGAAATAGAGGAGAAGAAAGTGGAAAAGCCCTTGGACTTTTTAAAATACTCTCCATAGCAAATAAAAAAAAACGTTTTTTCAAAAAGAAAGCTAAACATTTTAGATCAAGATGACCTCATTGAGAAGTTAGCTGTCAAATCACAACTTCCCCATAAATAGTCATTTGACAAACCCCACCATGGGAAAGTTTTGGGTTGAAACAGCTCTAAGACTATCAGGGACTACTTACTGAGTCGGAGAAGGAGGAGGAATTTGGACATTGCCTTGATCCTCCTCACTTTCACTAAAGTCAAACCCCATTGGGGTCGCTACATTTTACACTGGGGTGAGAGTAGAATGGGGCCCTGTTGGATTAGCACATCACAGATAGGAAGGGGCTTCACAGTCTGCTCATGAATCTGCATATTGCTGGGCACCTGGCCTCCAATCACTGATTTAAAAAAAAAGGACCCTGACTGCTGCAGGCTAGAAATTAAAACAGAGGGAGAGGCTGTATGGTATTGATTTCTTGATATGTCCAAATGAAGAATGTGCTAACTCTTTTCTGTACTTTGGGCCTCATCTTGCCCTGTCAGCAGCCATGACGTCTCATCCTTAAAAAAAAGGATCAGTAAATTTGGGTTTGTTTCTTAGCAACTCAGTTCTTTGCCATGTACCAGCTTGGAGTTCAATGTGAAGGCATCAGCCAAACCAAGAATAAAGTTCACTTCGGGGGAGAGTACAGTGTAGAAAGCAGAAGTACAACCACAATCACCACATCTATAATGAAAAGTCTCAGAGGGACATCCGTGTTCATCTGTATCTGAAAAACCAATGAGGAGGCCTGTGGCACCTTAGATACTAACAGATTTATTAGGGCATAAGCTTTCAGGGGTAAAACTGAAAGCTTATGCCCTAATAAGTCTGTTAGTACCTGAGGGTACGTCTACACTTGCTCCCTAGTTCGAAGTAGGGATGCAAATGTAGGTGACCGAAATTGCTAATGAAACAGGGATTTAAATATCCCACGCTGCCATTAGCATAATCTCGCCCACGTGCTATTCTGATCGCCAGCTGATTCGAACCAGGAAGTGCGCTCCAGGCCACATTAGTTCAAATCAAACCCCTTGGTTCGAACTAACGTTACTCCTCAAAAAAACCTTTTTTTTTTTTTTAAATCCCTGCTTCATTAGCAATTTCGGTAGCCAACATTTGCATCCCTAGTTCCAACTAGGGAGCAAGTGTAGACGTACCCTAACAGATGAATTTATGTGTCCATATATCCACACAAGCAACACCATTACAGACCTAACCACATAAGCCACACCATCAGGGGCTCATCCACTAACCTAATACATGCCATCCAGTGCCAGCAATGCCCCTCTGCCATGTATATTGGCCAAACCAGACAATCTCTGTGACAAAGGATAAATGGACACAAGTCAGACATCAGAAATGTTAACACAGAAATCTGTAGGGAAACACTTTTGCCTCCCTGGACATTCAGGGTATGTCTAGACTACATGCCTCTGCCGACTGAGGCATGTAAATTAGACATACCGACATAGTCAATGAAGCAGGGATTTAAATATCCCCCACTTCATCAGAATAAAAATGGCCGCTGCGTTGTGCCAGCTCAGCTGTTTGTCGGCACGAAGCAGCAGTCAAGATGGGGATCGGTTGGCAAGGAAAGCCTTTGCCGACCGATCCCTTATGCCTTGTTGCATGAGATTTACAGGATCGGTCGGCAAAGGCTTTCCTTGCCAACCGATCCCCATCTTGACTGCTGCTTCGTGCCGACAAACAGCTGAGCCGGCACAACGCAGCGGCCATTTTTATTCTAATGAAGCGGGGGATATTTAAGTCTCTGCTTCATTGACTGTCAGTATGTCTAATTTACATGCCTCAGTCGGCGGAGTCATGTAGTCTAGACATACCCTCAGTAACGAACTTGAAAGTAGCCATCCTTCTACCAAAGAATTTCAAAACCCAATTACAAAGGGAGACAGCTGAACTGGAGTTCGTTTGTAATTCAATACTATCAACTTTGGCTTGAATAAGGGTCTCATTCAAAGCACTAGTGGTTAATGCCCTAAAAAGGCAATTCCCCCTCTCTTGATATCCACATTGACAGCTTTGAATGAGCCGCTCAGGAAACCCCAGTGTACGGTGTGCACAGCTGCCTAGCGCCCCAGCACTGGGCTGCCCAGCAGAGCCACAGCAGCAATGGTGCCCAGTGGTGCCAGCAGGAGGTGAGGAGCCAGCTGGGAGGCCAGCAGCCGGGCCAGGGGGGCTGGTGGCAGGGGTCCAAAAATGGTCTCCCCAGGTCTGGCAAAATCCCTTATCTTGGGCAGTCAGGTCCTGAGGGTGCCAAACCAGCCTGGCAGCAGGGTGATGGAGCAGGTTAGAGGGCTAGATGTGAGAGAATGGCCCTGATTAATTAGAAGAGGGTTACTTCAGGGCAGCCAGGAGCAGCTGACCGAGAGTTATCACAGGGCAGAGTAAAAGCAACTGAGACCGGGCTGCTATAAATCAATTAGGGCCAGCTGATTTCATTCAGGCTGCCACAGGGCCTTTTAAAAAGCTCTCTCTGCTGTGGGAAAGAGAGACTGGAAGAGCAGATGGAGTGAGGCGAAGAGAAAATATAGCACATAAAGAGAGAATCAGAGAAGCAGATAAAAATAAGTCAGTATTGCTAGAGACAGCGGGGAAGATGAAGGGCTCTCACAGGGAGTGTTTGGTGGCTGGGGAGGACTGCTTCCCCAGCCCAGGCAGACCAGGGAGCACCTACCCCAAAGCCTTTCTAGCCAAGGGACAGAAATCCAAACCCAGCAAGGGCAAGAGGGGCCCGTGCTACAGTACCTAAACTATCTGTGAGACTGGGTTGAACAGGGGCCTAGGGCCCAAGAGTGGGGCTGACCCTGCCAATAAACCAATGTTCCATCCAGTATGGTTGCCAAGCTGCCATAGCTAAATGTATTAAACGAAGGTGTGAGAAGCATTAAGATGGAGAGTTTCCTACACTAACAAGGTGGAAGAGAATTTTTTATGGGACCAACTGCTGCTGGTGGGGGCTTTGGAGCCACACAGGGCTTCTCTTCACGCCTGAGACGGGTACTCCCAGTGTACTAAAGTCCCTCAAAGCTGAGTAGTTGCACAGCAGCCTATCAAGGGCCACACAGGTGCTCAGTACTGTGGCTGGGAGGAAAGGAGTCTTTTGGTCAGGGAAAGGGGGATTGGTGGAGTCCTCTCTCCTTGGCATATCTCTGGGGCAGCCTGTATCCCTAACCCATATTCTCCAGCCCCACCCAAGAGCTTGCACCCTAGAGCTCTTTCCCCAATCCTGTACCCCAGCCCTGATCCTCCTCCCACACTCTGAACCCCTTGGCCACATCTGACACACATCACCTCTGTATTGATGCACATAAAATTTATTCTGCACATACATGGGAAAAATTAGAGGGAACATTGGACTGTCACAGCTAAATAAGACTGAGGGGTAGCTGAGTTAGTAACACAAGTAGTCCTGTAACACTTTAGAGACTAACAAAAAATATATAGTATCATGAGCTTTTGTGGGCAAAACCCACTTCTTCAGATGAGATGATCTTGAGTGGAATAAGGGGGGGGGAGACCCTTGGAAGAAGAGAGAGCATTCACGGTGAAGTGGCCTGTTAACACCCTTGTAGTCATAGATCAAGAAGAGGAGAGGCAATGGGTTTCTTCCACCTATCCTGTCTCCCACCCCCCCCATCACTAGTTGGCCCCATATTTAAATGTAATACAAGCCTTTATGAAATGGCAAAAAGCTAACAACTCACCACATTTAAACTGGGTTTAGCCATTTGATCAATACTCTACCTCTTACCTTCTGATTATTAGGTTCATTGAGGGATTTCTCTCACCTAATTTCCTAGCACTTACATCTGTACTGTATTTGCTGCTTTCCATCCCTCCTGCCCCATAGGACAAATATCATTGAGTTTGCACATTTCAGAATGAAGCAGCTGAGATGCTACCGGTTGGACCTCCTTGGTCCGGCACCCTTCGGACCTGACCCATTTCTGGTACCCCTGCTGCCAGCCCTCTCCAGCTCTAGCCCAAATGCTGCCCTCCCAGCTGGCTTGCTCCTCTCGCTGGCCCTGCAGCCCTGCTGCTCTACCGGGCAGCCCCACTACCTCCATGCACTGGGCTCCTGCTATCGCTCCCAGCTCCTGCTGCTTTGCTGGGCAGCCCCGCTGCCTCTGCTCACTGGGCTCTTACTGCTGCACCAGGCAGTCCTGCCTCCTGTGTGCACACCAGACTCCTGGCAGCCCCACTACCTTTGTGCACTGGGCTTTCAATGCCATGTTGTGTAGCCCTGCTGCCTCCACGCACTGGGTTCCTGCTACAGAGCCTGGCTCCTGCTGTCGCTCTGGGCAGCTCCATAGCTTCTGCTCTGGCTTCCTGCTGCCAAACGTGGGGCTCCCGAAGCCCTGCCAGGAAGCCCCACTACCTCTCATGAGCTCCTGGCACTAGCCTTCCACCAGGACTCTCTGGTCTGGAACATCCATGGTGCTGCCAGACCAGAGAGTCCCGGTTAAGAGAGGTTGAACCTGTAGTCATTTCTTCAGAACTTTTAGCTGTGCATCCTCCAGTTCCAGTGACTGGTCTAAAACAGCTCTTCCCTGGCCCAGAGAACATTTGGTCTCAAAAATTTGTTAAATATTAGGCATTAAGAACCCAACAGAAGGCTAGATTTGTTACACACCTGAAATTCACTGGCATTTTTGTAACAAACATTTGAGCCCTATGAGAGAAGCTGATTGAGAATGTTGGATGACTCCCAGTGCTGTTTGCCTTTTATACACTATTTAGTGTATCTCACCACAGTTCTTACTCGTTACCCCTTTTGCTTCCTGCTTTTATTCTACTTCCTTGTCTGTAAGACAGTCTCTTTTCCCGGTCATGTTAGCATCCATTCCATCTCTCTAGTGTGTTCTCTCTCACTGAAGTCCTTACACAGAGTACTTCTAACATCTCCCATCTCTCCCCTCTTCTCAGGCCCTGCTTGGACCTTTTAGCCTCTCAGTGTCCAAAAGGTTAATTCTGCTAACCAGAGACAGATTGAAGAGGGAGATCTGAGGGAGGGTTCTAAGATTCTTACCAGAGCACTGTCCCTTGATACCAAGTGGCTCCATCTTTCATAACAACCTCCAGTTATTGGTAGTCTACAATCTATGGTCCCACTGTAGCCCCCTATGGCTGCTGGAAGAGGAAGAATTCTCACCTGTTCCTTTCCTCCCACTCAAGAATTTCCTGGCTAGCAATGGAGAGGTAATTCTGCAATCTAGCACTTCAGTTTTCCAGCAGATATAAGGGCAGCAGGGAAGGTTCTCTCACTAACTGCTAAGCTAGTGAAATAATTTTAGCAAACTTTACCACATTGCTTTCTTTGTAAGAGTACATGCATGGGGGGGAGGGAATGGGGTGAGAATTAGGATACTACATGCAGTGCTTATGTGCTATGCCTTTACAGGGTTCTATTACTTTGTAATTACTAGGTGAATAAATATGGACTAATGCTAGGAAACCAAATAAAAATTAGTACATCCTGCCATGTGTCTCAATTCATTAAAATGCAGCTATGTCTGCCACTCTTGTGGTCTGTTCTCAGACTGGCAGAGATCATGAATTGCAGAGACAACTCTTGAAAAAGGAAGGAACAGTCTGCACCGGTCCACCTGAGCAATTGATCTGGCCAATGGTAGCACCTCAAACTAGAGAAAGAATTGCCACGAGGAGAAGACTGAGGTGCTGGGAAGAATAGGAGGAATAACTGGATTTTAAACTACAGCATGCTGGAGAGTCAAGCTATGGATTCAATATACCAGTTCCAATCCATAATTTAAGATTTCAAACTGCTGTTTAGGAATCTTAGTCCACCAGATACCAAAGCACAATGGGAACATCCCAAGCCTTAATGTGTCCCTTGCAAAAGCCCTGAAGTTGCAAACAGGTTTTCATATTACAGTTTCTGGAAGCCTACTTAACTTCCCGAGCCTAATTTCCCTTGCCTATGTTCTGAATAAAGTGGCATGAGAACAAGTGTCCAAACTTGGGAACTGACTGTAGAAAAGCAGCTTGTTTAAGTAATTGAGAGGTTACAGGAAAAGCGAGACCAACTTTGTGGACTACAGATGCAAATAGCAGAAGGGAACGTTCTTAGAATGGCTTACTCGTACAGACAAGAGCTTGGACTGTGCCTCTTTCTTGGAATATACCAACCACCAGAACACAGCCAGCTACTATACAGAAAAGTCTGGCTGCTATCCCCAGGAAACATTAGCAACCATTAACGACGAAGCAAAATCCAGAGAAGTTATCCTTGCAAAAAAGCTGACAGCTCAAAAATGATGGCTGAGAAGCACTGTTGGCAGCCATGTAACATACACTATTCACTCTGGGTAATTGCTACCAGTGGGACAGAGGTAAGGTGGGGGTGGGGGGGCGCCTACTCAATCTCCATGGAATAGGCAGGACTGGAGCTAAGCAGCCCTTAGCACTGCCAGGAAACCACCACAACTCCCCCAGGCATCCCTCAGTAGGGTCTGGAGCACATTGTGCAGCACTCCAGCAGCGATTTAAAGGGCCCTGGGGCTCCAGCAGTGTCTGGGAGCTCCAGGCCCCAGGATAACTGCCCCCTAGGAACCCCCACCCACCCCTCCGGTCAGCAGACCTGATTGCCGCACACTGCCAGAGTGCTATTCCATTTAGTCTAGTATCTTGTTTCTGGCAGAGACTGGTAAGAGATGCTTCTGAAGAAAGTAGAGAAAAATCTGTAATGAAACAGACCATTAGTTTACACTCTGTATTGAGGTTTGATTCCCCTTGCAATAGCAGCGTAGCATGCATAATTAGAGGTAGCATTTCTAAAATTCCTGGTAGGCGATTGTTCTAGCATTTAGTCAAAGCTGTTCTAAGCAAAGCCTTACTATTGTAGCTGGCATAGTCTGCCTCCAGTTATTTTACCAGAACACATAAAAAACTGCACAATCTGCAATTTGTAATCTCTGCAACTTTCCATAGAACACAAACTCTTTGAAGCATTGTGATTATATCCTTTATGAGCCAAGGGGCTGCTGCCCTGTTAACCCAACCTTGCAGAAAAGCAAAACTGTTTGATAAACATGCCTTAGACACTGCCCGGTTTGCAACCCAGATACTTGTGATCTTATTTCTCTTAGGCACATTTAAAGGTTGTTTAGTGTTCAAACCCCCCCCCCCCCGCCTCAAAAAAAAAACCCCAACACACAATTGGTTGACTTACTAAGAGTTTCTCAGACTGAACTCAGAAGTTTGTTCACAAAGTGTGCAGCCTTTAAGACTCAAGCAAATATTAAGGGGGTTCAAGGATAGTCCTGTGGTCACAGAACTAACTGGAACACAGGGGATATTAGCTCAATCTCAAGCTCCTCTGTGAACAAGTCAGGCAACCCCTTCTAGGACCCAGCTCTTCTCCCATGGGGATGATGTGGAGACATTTATTAATTCTCATAAGGCAGTCAAGTTTCTTGGTGACAGGAGCCATACATGCACGTAGATCCATGAAAACCCCTGTTAAAACTTGCAGGCTGCCTATGATGCCAAGTTTTGGGGAAGCCCTTTGCCTTTGAAGCCTCCTGGAAAAGGTGCTAGCAGGTGCCTTGCAAAATACCCATTGCTTTACCATTCGCTGTTGCTACATATTAGTAATGGTTTTCATGGGCACCACAGGCATCAGACGCGAGTCAGAATGGCTCACCAACCAGTGGTTGAAAGAACTGCAGGGAAAACAATGCCTGGTGCTTAAGGTTTACTTGCTTGCTTAAATTCTAAGTGTCAGATGCCCATGGATCATGTACCTAGCAGCTGAAATAGCGTAGGACAGTTTCCTAGACAGCATGAGGACAAGGCAGCCTGACAAATCCAGGAGCAGTCTATTAACTGGAAGAGAGACAAGGTAGGTGAGGTAATCTCTTTTATTGGCAAGCAAGACAAGCTTAGATTGGTCCAACAGAAGTTGGTCCAATAAATATTATCTCATCCACCTTGTGTCTCTACTATCCTGGGATCATCATAATTACAAGCTATGCTGCATATTAATTGGAAGGGCAGCCAGCCAAATGGAAGACTCCAAGAACCCAAAGTTCTTTCACTGAGTGAGTGAGGGAATCCCACAATTAAGTGCTGAAAAAAAGTTTCACGTGCTGCCTTCACAGCCCATTGCCCAAAGCACTCCTCACAGAGCCCAAGAAGAGAGAGAGAGAGACCCCCTGCAGTCTAGAGGTGTGTCTAGACTACAGGGTTTTTTTTTTTTTTTTCGAAAAAAAGTGGACGTTTTTCGAAAGAACTTCCCTGCTTCTAGACTGCTGCCATGTTCTTTTGAAATTAAATCAAAAGAATGCAGCAGTTTTTCCAACCATGGAAAACCTCATTTTATGAGGAATAACGCCTTTTTTCGAAAGTGTGCTTTCGAAAAAAAAAAGGCATTATTGAACGCAAACAGGACTTTTTTGAAAGAGAGCATCCAGACTGCCTGGGTGCTCTCTTTTGAAAAAGCGGCTCTTTTTCCAGAAATACTGATTGCTGTCTAGATGATCTCTTTCGAAAGAAGCTTTTTCAAAAAGAGGCTTGTAGTCTAGAGGCAGCCTAAGGTACCAATGCCTGATAAGATGAGCTAACTGCTTTTCTAGCCATCTCTGGCCAAATCTACACTGCCAATTTACAGCACTGTAGCTTTCTGGCTCAGAGGTGTGGAAAAAAAAAACCACATGCACGTAAGCCCACCGATGCAGGGATGGGGCAAAGAGGACAGTTACCTCCGGCCCAGAGATTCTAGAGCAGTGGTCATCAATCAGTAGATCGGGAGCTACTGCTAGATCTTGGAACCTCTGACAGCCTCCCAGCAAAACTTGTCAATCACCTATCAAGTGTTGACACTTCCATCTGCCCCTCTCAGCACTACCGTGCTGCTCCTGCCCTCTTACCCCTGGGAGCCTCCTGTTTGCTGTGCAGGGCATGGGAAGAAGAGGAAGCAAGATGCCCCTCCCTCCACCCCATCTCCACAGAGCAGAGGGAGGGTAGGGATGAAGAGAGTTTGCTGGCTGCTTTTGGGAGTGGTGCAGGGTCAGGGTAGGGGTGAGCCTGCCTTAGCCCCCTGACACCACCATCCAGAAGCCACCTGTGGTACGCAGTGCCCAGCCGAAGCCCACATTCCAAACCCCAGCCCCAGTCCTGAACCCCTCCTGCAACCCAAGCCCCTGTCCCCAGCCTGATAAAAAGTGAGGGAGGATGGGGGAGGGAGGACGGAGTGAGCAGGGGTGGGGCCTTGAAGGGGTGGGAATGAGGCAGGGCAAGGGTGTTTGGGTTTGAGGTAGATCCTGGATTGCACTTCAATTCAAAAAGTGATCTCATGCTTAAAAAGGTTGGAGACCACTGGTCTGGAGGGACCCAGGCTCCAGCTGCCATGCCACAGTCCAGGCAGCACTGGTGGCTGGCTGTCCCAGCTCTATCCCTTCTGCTCAAGGCCTCATCCCACCTTGTCCCGTGGCTGCTGGCTCCCCTGCACACACACCCTAAGCACAACAAGTTGCAGCACTGTAAAGCACCAGTGTGAACCAGGCTACAGCACTACTGTTAACGACTCCCTAGGGTTGCCAGATGGTTTCAACAAAAATACCGGACACACTTGACAATCTACATTACATCTTATTTAGAAAATACTGGACATAGATATTTCCTCAGTTTGTTTCCCTGAACAGAAAGCTCAAATACTGGACTGTCTGGTCCAAAACCGGACACCTGGCAACCCTTGCCTCGTGGAGTGGTTTACACAGAGTGCTGGGAGGTCTCTAGTGCTCATGCCACAGCCATACTTCCTGTTTAAAGTGCTGCCAAGTGTTTTGAGTGTGGGAATGGGCTCAGAACAGGAGTTTGGGATGGGAGTGCAGGGTCTTGGCAGAAGTTAAGGTGCAAGAGGGGGCTCAAGGCTTGGGCAGGTGTTTGGACTACAGGCACTTACCTGCTGGTGGCGGCAGCGGGAGGGAGAACAGGCGGCTCCATGCAGCCCACACGCGCCTTCAGGCACTGCCTCCTGGTGCTCCCACTGGCTGCAATTCCCAGCCAATGGGAGCTGAGAGGGTGGAGCCTTCAGGTGAGGGCAGCTCAGGGATGGAGCTTCCCAGTGCTCACGGCAACACAGCACCAGCCTGGGTTGGAGGAGGAACAGCTGCACACATAGCCACCTCCCACCAGCCAGGAAGGTCTGGCCCAGAACAGAGGGGCTTTTAGTGGCTGCAGACTAGGGCCCTGTGCTGCACCCCCTAAGGCCTCTTTCTTAATCCGGCCCTGGCAATTGGAACTATTCATGGAAATGATCATTACTCACTCTGCTCTTAAATCTATTCAAGTGTAACCTGTGAGGTTAGAGATATGCTTCTATAAAGGTATTTCGTTTTGTAGAACCACAAGGTAGATTCCTCCTCAGACCAGAGGAGGAAACATTGGAAGCCTTGTGGGTGCTGCACTTTGGCATCTTACTAGCTCAGGAAGCGTCTAAAAGAAAAAGTGGGATCGCTCATCTAAGTGTTACAATATGCGGGATATTAGGTATTGTGACAGAGTCAGTGGACCTGATGGCCTTAAACCAGCTGCCTCAGGAATCTGACAAGAATTTAACTGAAAATGTGTTCCCATTTTAGCAACAGAGCTAAGACTTACCACGCATCTGCCTGGCCTTTATTTGAACAAAGTTCCCTCTGATCTGACAGCTCAGACATGGTCACTTTTATCCAGGAATATACTACTACTGCTGCTACAACATCTCAAGGAGGCAGATTTGGAAACCTAAAAATCTGTTATGCTTTAAACCACCTCAGACACACCAGATTTATAACATCTGCAAAGGGACACTGAAGCCCATTAATTTGAATGTGTGCCGGACTGTATGGCCTCACTGACTAAAGGCACAGTCAGACCTGAACAATTACAAATGAACCTTGCCGATTTAGTCTAGTCTAAACCGAGTCATGTCACTGACTCTTTCTTGTTACATAACAGATGAGAGCCCAGTGGGGCATGGTGCAGGTACATACTGTCTCCAGTAGGTGTTATGACTGTTCAGAATCTTTTTTGGGAATAGTCATAGACCTAGAGCCCTGCACAAATACAAAATTTGTATCCGCAAATATCCACATCCCACATCTGTGGATACGGATACTAAATGGATACCTGCAGATTTGCAGAGCTCTACATGTATGTTAAATAACTGGTACTTAGGATTATATGGTTTCTATGCAAGGATATTCATCTTGGTATCTGAAGTTATGTAATAAACACGGCTAATAATCATGCTTGCTCCTGTGGCAACTTTAGACAGCACTTGCAGAGACAAGTCAAGTCAAATACAGATAGCCCGTTAAGGAACACTTAACTCACAGTGGACCCTGGAGAATGCCTATCTACATTTAACAGACTTTTCCTGTGAACATTCTAATTAGACGATGTAACTACTTTTCCATGTGACACCAAATGTCATCTTTCATTGTGAGAACTGGCTTTCCCGTTACTTGGCAGAAACAAAAAGGCCCTGACCGGGAAACCATCTCCATTTTGCTTCTTTCTTGTGCAGGCTTGTGGAGTAAGAACATATGCTACTAATGGGAGCAGTCTAACTAATGGACTGAGAACTTTAAGGTAATCTGGAGCCTTTGTATTTCCTTGAGCCTTTGTAGTCAGACTTGCAAGTTGGATATGGTACACAGACCTTTCTAGCCTAACTGAGGATTTCTTCCTTGCAATGGGCAATGACGGAGGTCTGCTGACTTTCTCACATGGACTCAGCAGCCTGTGGTATAAGTAACATAGCCCTGGCTGGGTGGTTTTCTTTCTTCTCCAAATGTTGAAGCCTGTTTTCCCAGGGAACTCAATAGCAGAACTCCTTTTGATTTCAATAGGAACAGGATTTGGCTCCCAAAAGACTCAATGTGATTTTGATCAACTGCTTATCTGTCCAGAGGTCATCCTCATGCACATTCTGCCACACAGATTTTGATTGTCACTCCTATAGGTCTGCTGAGAAAAAACAAAAAAAATGTAGGCTGTAGTTCTACCAAGATGCATATGGCACACACAGCTCTATCCCTCTTTTCCATCAAACCATGACTGCACAGCATCTTTGCTTTCCTAGTGCTGGGCAGAGAACAAGACTTAAACTAAGCTTCTCCAGCTTTCCTTTAGCTAACCAAAGGGAGACATTTATAATGTGTTAAAAGAAAGTGGTGAAGATTGAAGAAGATTGAAAACTTCTTACATGAAAGGAGGCCAGGAAGGACAAAGTGGTGCTGGATCCTCAATTATACCTGGAAGTACAGGAGGCACCAGGGCCCCAAAGCATCATTTTACAACTGCATCTACAGTTGTAAGATTTCAGACAGGTGAAGGGAATATCCTAGGGGACAGGGAGAGCGTGGGAGCCCTGGGCTGGAGGCAAAGTGGGAAGAAGTCACATGAAGGGCTAGGGATAAATAAGCATATGCTTACCAGGTAGTCAAGTAGTGACTCAATTAGTTGCTTCTTTCCCCCCCACGCCCTCGCAGCTGCCTCTATCAGAGAGAGGCAGCAAGGGGGAAAAACAGGAGCTGGTGCTGCGGGGAGCCAGCTTAAAAGCCGGCTCCCCCTAGCACCATCTCTGTGGACATGGGGGGCAGAGGCATAGCGGGGAAAACAGCGTGAGCAGGGACTGAAGCAGTCCCTGCTCACCCATGGGGCTCTTGCTACACTTCAAAGGCAGAGGTGCAGCAGTCGGGACCCAGGGCTAGTGGGGACTGCTTGAGTCCCCACTGCTATTCTGACTTTTAAACATAGTAGAGCCGTGGGTGGCTCAATTTATTTAAAAGGCAGTGGCACAGCTGGGATAGCAAGCACCCCATCTCCCCCTTATCGACTAATCAAGTTCTCAACTAGCTGCTTAATTGAAATTTAACATCCTTAGAAGGGGCATGTGCCTGCCTTTGTGTCCCTCCCACGAGTGTAGTAACAGCAAGAAATCATTTCTACTTGCACCACAGTTACCTAGGGCTATGTCTACACTGCAGGCTTCTTGCACAAGAATTTTTTGTGCAAAAGTTCTTGCTCAAGAGCACATCCACACTGCCATGTGCTTTTGCGCAAGAGCATCCATGGCAGTGTGGATGCTCTCTTACGCAAGAAAGCTCTGATGGCCATTTTAGCCATAGGGGTTTCTTGCGCAAGAAACCCCTGTTGCCCGTCCACACTGCCTTCTTGCACAAGAGCTGTTGCGCAAAAAGGCTTATTCCTTGTGGGGAGAGGAATAACTCTTGCACAAAAAGCCCTCTCTTCTGACGATCTATTGTAAACTTTCTTGCATAAGAACAGGCTTGTAGTGTGGACACTCTGCAACTTTTCGTGCAAGAACAGCCATTCTTGCACTAGAAGCCTGCAGTGTAGACAGGGGCGGCACTAGACTAGCTGCCAGCAACTGGTGCCCTAGGCAAACCATGCAATCAGCGCCCCCACCTCCAAACCCCTCAATGATATTGCACCACCATTTGGCGCCCCATTTAACTTGGCACCCTAGGCAACCGCCTCGTTCGCCTATATGTACGGGCCGCCCAACTGTAGACATAGCTTAGGTATATTAAGGTAGTTGGTGTAAGCTAAAGTACAAAGTAAGCTGTTGGCCAAGTAATCACCCTCAGGATAGGTGTGTTTAGGCTCACATTTGGTTGTTCATTTTAACTTCAATTCTACACAGGGCTCTGCCCACAATTTTTATGACACAGAGAGAGGATGAAACTTAAGTTTCTTAGAACATAAGAATGGCCGTACTGGGTCAGACCAAAGGTCCATCTAGCCCAGTAGCCTGTCTGCCGACAGTGGCCAGCACCAGGTGCCCCAGAGAGGGTGGACCGAAGACAATGATCAAGCGATTTGTCTCCTGCCATCCCTCTCCAGCCTTTGATAAACAGAGGCTAGGGGCACCGTTCCTTACTGCCTGGCTAATAGCCTTTTATGGACCTAGCCTCCATGAATTTATCTAGCTCTTTTTTAAACTCTGTTATAGTCCTAGCCTTCACAGCCTCCTCTGGCAAGGAGTTCCACAGGTTGACTGTGTGCTGTGAGAAGAAGAACTTTCTTTTATTAATTTCATTCGGTGTCCTCTAGTTCTTATATTATGGGAACAAGTAAATAACTTTCCTTTATTCACCCTCTCCACACCACCCATGATTTTATCTACCTCTATCATATCCCCCCCTCAGTCTCCTCTTTTCTAAACTGAAAAGTCCCGGTCTCTTTAGCCTCTCCTCATATGGGACCTGTTCCAAACCCCTAATCATTTTAGTTGCCCTTTTCTGAACCTTTTCTAATGCCAATATATCTTTTGAGGTGAGGAGACCACATCTGTACACAGTATTCAAGTTGTGGGCATACCATAGTTTTATATAGGGGCAGTAAGATATTCATCATCTTATTTTCTATCCCTTTTTTAATAATTCCTAACATCCTACTTTATTTCCTTTTTTGGCTGTTGCTGCACACTGCATGGATGTTTTCAGAGAACTATCCATGATAACGCCAAGATCTCTTTCCTGATTAGTTGTAGCTAAATTAGCCCCCCATCATATTGTATGTATAGTTGGGGTTATTTTTTCCAATGTGCATTACTTTACACTTATCCACATGAAATTTCATTTGCCATTTTGTTGCCCAGTCACTAAGTTTGGTGAGATCTCTTTGAAGTTTTTCACAGTCTGCTTTTGTCTTGACTATCTTGAACGGTTTAGTATCATCCGCAAACTTTGCCACCTCACTGCTCACCCCTTTCTCTAGATCATTTATGAATAAGTTGAATAGGATTGGTCCTAGGATTGACCCTTGGGGAACGCCACTAGTTACCGCTCTCCATTCTGAAAATTTACCATTTATTCCTACCCTTTGTCTTCTGTCTTTTAACCAGTTCTCAATCCATGAAGGATCTTCCCTCTTATCCCATGACAACCTAATTTACACAGAAGCCTTTGGTGTGGGACCTTGCCAAAGGCTTTCTGGAACTAGGGTTGCCAGGTGTCCGGTATTCACCTGGACAGTCCGGTATTCACCTGGACAGTCCGGTATTTTTGCCTCCGGTAAAAAAATTCAGAGAATACCAGACACCTAAAATGTCCAGTATTTTCTGATTTTTTTTCCACCGGCCAGGAGGCGAAAATGCCAGGCATCTGGCAACCCTACAAACACTCAGCGCCCGGCCTCCCCCCCGGCTCCCAACAACCCCAGCCCCCTGATCCCAGCCCCCATGCTTACCTGATTCCACAAGGCTGCCAGCACAAAATGGCTGCCAACCAAGGTGACAAGGGGAAGCTCAGCCTCTTCCCTGTTCCTATCGCTGCACTCACTCTTAAAGGGGACATGCTTTTTTGGAGGGGGGGGGGGGGCTTAAGTCTTGGAGTTCCCCCCCCCCCTTTTTTTTTAAACTCAACAACTCTGGTCTCCCCCCCACCCCCCCTTTTTTCCTTCAACAGAATTTTTTCCCCGGTGTTTTTTTTTTGGGGGGGGGGGAGGAGAAGAGGGGGTGTTCACTATTTTTGTTTCAGCCATCTGGCAACCCTATCTGGAATGCACTGTACTATCACAACCTGCCCCTGGTTAGTTGGGCTCAGGGCATGGGGAGTTACAATATAACAGTAACTGTAAGAAATTTAAGTGCAGGGATGGGAGGTTCAGGGCAGAGGCTTGGAATGTGGGGGTGCAGGAGTCAGGGCAAGGAATGTGTGGTGTGGGGGTGCAGGAGTCAGAGGTTGGGGGGGTATATGCAGGGCTCAGGGCAGGGAGTTGGAGTGTGGGTGGGTGGGGGGGGGGGACAAATTAACTTACCTGGCCAGGACTAGGCCACTGCAACCAATTTCACCTTCCCTCCAACCCCCACCACACAGGAACAGGGCCAGAGCCAGGCTGCCTCAGCCAAATAGGAC
Organism: Pelochelys cantorii; assembly: GCA_032595735.1. Classification (NCBI taxonomy): domain Eukaryota; kingdom Metazoa; phylum Chordata; order Testudines; family Trionychidae; genus Pelochelys; species Pelochelys cantorii. Next base: position 245,944,382 of record CM064326.1, read on the forward strand.
TGGTGCCCATTCTTCCTGCAGCAGATGAGGAATCAGACCACAGGGTCCTACCCCATGGCCGGGGCAGAGCCCTGCCACTGCAACCCTGGCTGGACAGGGGCTGATTCTGAGCCCCACCCACCCCAGCAGAAGCAAAGCCAGAGCACGGGGCCTGCCCCAGGATCGGTGCCAGGCCAAGCTGCTGCAGCTGCAGCCCAGCAGAACAGGGGCCAATTCCACACCCCCAACAACAGGAGCCGTGCCCGCACCAGATGGAGACTGCTGCCAGCCCCTCCAGTAGCGCATCTGGGAGTGCATGTGCCTCCCCTACAGCGCGCTCCTAGCCAACCCCTTTAAATCACCTGCCACTCTCCTGCAGAGCAGTGCGCTCCAGTTGGCTTTTGCCAGAGCACAGCCTGCTCTTGCTGGAGCAGCACACTGGGGCACACCTGCTTACTTTCACCTCTGGACAGAGAGCATACAGAAGTCAGCAAAGGGAGCAGCCAGTTTGCTGCTATTACACTGCCAGGTGCGGAAGCAGAATAGATGCTTCTGTGGCAGCAATGCAGCCACAGTGGCAAAGGGTTCTATGGACTACACACCCAGGCCCTCACAGCAAGGAGCACAGAATATTTTGGAGCCCTTTGGCTGCTGGCTTGCAGCTTTTGGGTGCCACAGGATCAAAGCTATGGGAATGTGGGTCTTTCAAAGGAATGTTATTGAAACAATGTGTCAGCGCCAACGGTAAAAGGGTCTACCAGAAAATATAGTTTTTCTTTTCTGCTCAGCACAGCAGATCTGTTGACCAGCACCCAGCCTCAGAATTGCTTGCACTGGAAGGTTACTGAGTTTAGGGATGGCAGATGGTCTCAGTGTTACTGGACAAGTCCATACTTTGCTCTCCAGTATGTGTTCCTCAACAGAGATTCTAGGAATTTAGGACTAAGCTACAGCCAGTCTACAGCTGTCAAGAGGATGATCAGTAATTATATATTTAAAAAAACTTTCCTGATGAAGAGCCCAGGCAACCTTAATGAAGTCAGGGGTATGTGTGACAGAATGTGTCAACAAAACACATGTAGGGAGGAACCCTGTTCTTCAAGTACACCTCTAGCTATCTCAAAGGGCCATTGCACTGTATTACAACAATAGGGCACTGAACTACAACAGTCAGACAAATGGCAGCTCATCCAGCCTGCCGTCTCAAGTTACAAGGAAACATAACTGTACCATGGGGTGTAGCTAGGTATCAACCCAGATAGTAAAGAGAATCTTTGGTAAAATACTGAGGGTGTCGAAATGCTGTTTCAGTGCTAGGGGTTAGTCAGGATTTCTAACAAGCATCGATTACTTGGGGATAGGAAAAGCTTCAGAGGGGTGGGCGAGTAAGTCTGTAACTGGAAAAACTTTAAAAAACAAGCAATAGTTTAGCAGCACTTTAAAGACTAACACCACATGTAGATGAGATCACGGGCTTTCCTGGTTGTACCCACGAAAGCTCATCTCATCATCTACATGTTGTGTTAGTCTTTAAAGTGCTGCTAGACTATTGCTTGGTTTTAAAGTTTTTGGGGATCGGAGTTAGCTGCTGCTTTAGTCACGGGTTGGACGCTGCCTGCTTGCCGTGCAATACAGAGTTGGGACTATTTGGAAGTCAGCAATAAAGAGCCTCCACTTTGCTATAAGACTGTTAGCCCTGCCTGCTTTCCAGGTGTGAAGGTGTAACCCACAGCAGCACAGGTCAGCTGGAGGTTTTAAAGTCTGCCCAGCAGAGCGTGTGCCAGCAGCCCAGCCAGCGTCTGTGGACGGGCCACTCTGTGTTCTTCCCTTGGGGATGGGTAGCGGTTCCCGCCATCAGGATACCAGCAGGGAGGCGCTGGAAGGGAAAGGATCGGCTCGGAGGAGCCCTCCCGGAGCTTTGTGCTCAGAACAAAGGCTGCCCGCCGGCTCCGAGCAGCGATCGCGCACCGGGGGAGGGACGCCAAACTTACGACTTTGGGATCCGCGTAGGTGCCGAGTCCTATCACGGGGATGCTGTTCCCATCGCTCAGAGGGATGCAGTGCTTTGCCGCCGTTAGGTTCATGCTGCGGGTCACCCAGCGCTTGCCTGCAACTTGCGAGCAGAGCGAGGGAAAGCCGCCAGAGCCCACTGGGGTCCCAGCGCTGCAGGCTGTCTCACTGGGCAGGGAGGAAAGAGAGGAATCTTCTCTTTCTGCGCCTGCCCCGGTCCCGCGAAAAGCGTGCGCTGCGGCCAGGACCGTGGGGGGCTTTCCCGCTTCGTCCCTGACAGGACGCGCTAGAGTTACCCCGCCTGTCTCCTGAAAGCAAATTTGCAGTAGGGTGAAAGATTAACCGCCGGCTCTCCTTAGGCGGGGGCAGCAATTCAGCGCGTTGTTGCCAGACCTTCCCAGTTAATGATCTTCAGCACTGCGCGCGCTTTTTCTTCCCCAGGTGGCTTTAAGTAGCTGTTAAAAGGCCAGCGCGTGCTGGGAGTTTAAGAGGCGAGCGAAAGCCCATGCGGGGGGCGTGTCTGGGAGGAGGAGGAGGGGTGTCCGTGTGCGCCTACGCTTGCAACGCAACTGGCTTTGATGGCAAACAAATCATTTGTACCGGGGCTGAGCGCCGCCAGAGGGGGAAGGGAGATCCCAAAGGAGCCGCCTCCCAGGCCACACCTCACCTCGTGTGCCAAAACGTTTAGGGCAGGCCTACACTTTCCTGCATTCCCCTTGAGTCTCTCACGTGGGCAACAAGAATGATGAAAGGTCTAGAGAACATGAGCTGTGAGGGAAGACTGAAAGAACTGGGCTTGTTTAGTTTGGAAAGGAGAAGCCTGAGAGGGGACATGATAGTAGATTTCAAGTATCTAAAAGGGTGTTACAAGGAAGGGGGAGGGGGGGGAATTGTTCTTCTCCACCTCTGAGGACAGGACAAGAAGCAATGGGCTTAAAATTGCAACAAGGGAGGTTTAGGTTGGACATTAGGAAAAACTTCAGAGTGGTTAAACACTGGAATAAATTGCCTAAGGAGGTGGTGGAATCTCTATCACTGGAGATATTCAAAAGCAGGTTAGATACATCTATCAGGGATGAGGTGCAGGGGTGGCGCTAGACTAGTTGCCAGCAACTGGTGCCCTAGGCGAACCATGCAATTGGCGCCCCCACCTCCAAACCCCTCAATGATATTGCGCCACCATTTGGCGCCCCATTTAACTTAGCACCCTAGGCGACCGTTTAGTTCGCCTATATGGACGGGACACCCCTGATGAGGTGGTGCTTGGTCCTGCCGTGAGGGCAGGGGACTGGACTTGATGATCTCTCAGAGATCCCTTCCGGTTCTAGGATTCTATGGTTCGTCTGTTCTCTGCTGCCCTGATTCAGTCATATATTCCCATTGCCACTCAAAGCACTTCGTCCCACATTAATCTCACTCTCGTTGGCCTCAGATTATGCCAGCCCTTTCAGGACTATGGCTCATTGTTCTATGGAAGACTTGTTTAGAGTCCTCGTTCACTTTCATATCAATCCATTCCTTTGCTTTCAGGAGAGGAATTCCAGTACCTATTCTCCATTGGCACTATTTGCCTCTGCTACAGGTCAGACTTAGCTAATTCATTCCCCTGCTTGCCCAAAGACACAGGTTACATTTTTTTGGCGGGGTGGGGCGGGGGGGAAGGGAGGGATGTATTTCAGTCTTCACATCATTCTTCCAGTAATGAAAAGTCAACTCCAACCCATGTGAAAGACTCACAAGAGCAATATTCAGTTTAACATTTCAATCCATAGCACCAGCTGTTCACTGCTTTTAAGTAGTAGAGATTATCCCATTATGCCAGTTACTAGTATGAAGCCTCAGTTATTCTTCTGTGTGCTAAATCTGTATTTGTAAACAGGCACATTGAATTTCCTTTCTAATCTTACTTGCTTTTAATGCTATTCAGAATCTCTACATTTAGGTTTTTTCGGCTGTCTTTCCGACAAAACTCACAGAATGTCCACACTGCACGGCTGTGTCTAGACTGGCAAGTTTTTCCGGAAAATCAGACGCTTTTCCAGAAAAACTTGCCAGCTGTCTACACTGGCTGCTTGAATTTCCACAAGAACACTGACGATCTCGTGTAAGATTGTCAGTGTTCTTGCGGAAATACTATGCTACTCCCGTTCGGGCAAAAGTCCTTTTTGCGCAAAGCTTTTGCACAAAAGGGCCAGTGTAGACAGCTCAGATTTGTTTTGCGCAAAAAAGCCCCGATCGCGAAAATGGCGATCGGGGCTTTTTTGCGCAAAAGCGCGTCTAGATTTGCACGGACACTTTTCCGCAAAAAGTGCTTTTGTGGAAAAGCGTCCGTGCCAATCTAGACGCTCTTTTCCGCAAATGCTTTTAACAGAAAACTTTTCCGTTAAAAGCATTTGCGGAAAATCATGCCAGTCTAGATGTAGCCCACGCGTGTTCTTTTGACAGTAAATCGAAAGAGCAGAGGAGTTTTTGTGCAATAGGTATTCCTCTTTCTATGAGGAAGAAACCTTTTTGTGAAAGAGCTCTTTTGCAAAAAGATGTGTGTGGACAGGGAGGAGGGTTTTTTTGCCCAAGAAGAGGTCTTCAGGAAAAAGCACAGGTGCCCTGGTGGCCACTCCATATCAGCTAATCACAACTCTATAGTTCCTGTCTCCTGGCCTCTCTTAAAGCTGAAGGCACCCCGGACAAGTCTTGTGACTAGAAGTCGGACAGAAAGCAGCGACCTGACCGCGTGGCTCTCCCTGCCACAGGTATTGCCAGCCATGTTTGCCCCTGAAGCCCCCTGCGACCTTCCTGGCCCTCGCAAGGAGCAGCCCCAGGGGTCTGAGGACGCATCCAGGAGGAGCAAGAGGCGCGCCCCATCCTGGATAGGCCCGGACATTCAGTCCCTCCTGTAGCTGTGGGGTGAGGAGGAGACACTCCAAGATCCCCCGGCCAAGTGGCACGATGCCGAGATTTATGGCCACCCTCTACAACCCTCAACTCCCCTTATGAAATACTTCCTCCCCCCCATGCAGAGACTGCAGCCCCAGAGTGCCTTACCTCCATGAGAAGGGACCCAATGACTTCCCCACACCGAACTGGCTGCCCACCATCCATATGGCGATGGCGATCCGCTTCTCCAGGGGGGTGGCAGGCCACAGGTGGGTGTTGCATCTTCAGAAGGTGGGAGCAAGCCAGGCACACAGCTCCAAAAAGGTGTGGAAGTTTTGGAGCCACTGCTGGTCGTCCCACCGCTCCATGACCAGCTGGTCCCACCAGGCAGAACTGGCGCTGAGATTCCAAAAATGCCTCTCCACTGTGGGGTGCAGTTGCCAGAGTAGAGCAGCTACAGCCACAGAGATGGTCCCAAGAATGAGTTCCGGGTCCAGGTCCTGCAAGACCAGGAAGGCAGCAGACACAAAGTGCTGCAAAAACTGCAGCATGGCTGTGTGGGGCCATTGCATGCCCAGGGGCAGCTCCGGCTCTACGGCACACCAAGGAAAAAGCATCCAAAAAAAGAACAGGGCAACCACAGCAGGCACTGCTGAAGCTTTGCTGTCCCTTGAAGAGATTGGCAAGCACGCAGCAGAAACAGAGAAACGGCTATCCGGAGGCGGGAGGGGTGTGTGTGTGTCCCTTTAAGCATGTGTGTTTGCAGAACTCCGGCAATAGCACTCGAGGGCAACTGGTGACCTAAAGCCCTGCCTGAACTGGTTCCGGGTGGCCTTATATGCAAGAGAACATCCAATCAGTCTGGATGTTCTCTTTCACAAAAGCGCATCGCTTTTTTGATGCACTTTTGTGTGTGGACGCGCTCTTGCACAAGAAGCTTTTTCGGAAGATCTCTTGTGCAAGAAGCCTGCAGTCTAGATGTAGCTTTAGGGTTCAGCGAGTTCTTCCGCTGTGGCACAGGTACACACTTGAGTCAACTGGAGTGATGTGCATCAGTTAGTTTTAATTTCAAATGCATTCGGCATGTGCCTTGTTCTGTATCTCATCTTCACCCAGCCTTTTTGTTCTTCCCTATGCAGGCATAAACATCTTTCTCTTGTGGTTGCTTTGACTTAAGCACCCATTCACAGTTCTGTCCATACATCAAGTGAAAAAGTGTTAGGGGTTCATTTAGTTGATACTTAAATACAAAAGAGCCAGGAGACTAGGGCCAATAAGGAAATAAGGTTCAGTCTTTCTTCTCAGCATAGAAATGTGTCACACCCTCCTTACCAGACAAAGTAAAGAATTTTTTTAAAGTGGATGCCTAAAAGTAAGTTTTTAAATCTATGGCTGATGTGTAAAAGACCTGATTTTCAGAAGAGAGATCACCTAAAGCTGCAGGGTATTTTAGGAAAGAGGGAGACAAATCAGATATTTATTTAGGTGGCTAAACACAGATTTGAGAACTTACCTTTAAGCACTCTAGGTCAGGCATGTCAAACTCAAGGCGTACTGAGGACCACACACACGAAAACTGATAGCTTTCAGGGCCACCAAAGAAAATGTACTTCTATCGGAAAGTGTAGGGGAGCCTGGACTATCCTGCCTTGGCAATAACTGGTGATGTCTGCTTGTCCAAAGTGTGGATTTCTGGCCTGTTCCAAGTCTGGTGTGACAAAACACGCAGGCAGGGCCTGAGCATCAGGAATTGTTTTGCATAACAATGCCGATTAAGCATGATAGGCGAGACCACATAGGACAAGCAGCCTTGTTCTGCTAGTTTTGTTTCTGATAAGCAAAAAGTACAGATGCAGTCATAAAACTGTTAACTGTGCACTTAGCAGCAGCATCCTGAGTAACAGGATGTACCCCAAATAGGGGCATTGGGCATTTTACGTATCCTACACGATAAGTAATCAGTTGGTAAATATTATTAGAATGACCAAGTCTCTCTTTGCTATTAATTGGGGTTAGTAAGAACAATAGATGGGAGGGAATGGGGAGGATTGACCTACACATCCTGCTCAATGTAACTAGAAGTGATTAGGCCCGTCACACTTGCTGCGTCAGTGGTGGTGTTCCTATGTATCATGTGACAGACTGCTGGCTAAGCCAGAGCTCTGCCACTGTAGCCTGGCTGAAATGACTAATTACAGACAGCTGAGCAAGCCCAGGCCTGCCGGGCTAATGGAAGCAGCTGTGGGCCTCATTAGCCAGCGGGCTAGATAAGACAGAGGAAAGGAGCTAGGAGAGGAGCTGGTGGGTGAGGTTGGTTGGTTGGGTGGGTGGGTGGAGTCAGTCAGTCGGTCGGTCGGTCGGTCGTTCCAGGTAGAGGGGGGAAGGAAAGGTTTGCTGAACTCTAAAGACTCTGTAAATAGAAGGTGGTGGGAAACTGGCAATAAAGGCATGGGTGACTGCACCAAGAGAGGATCTCTGACTGATTTGTGGACCCGAAGGTGTCCCAGGGCAAGAGAGTGAGAATGGGGGAGGGAGGATGGAGTGAGCAGGGGTGGGGCTGTGGAGAAGGGGCAGGAAGGAGGTGGGGCAAGGGTGTTTGGGTTTGAGGTAGATCCTGGATTGCACTTAAATTTAAAAAGTGATCTCATGCTTAAAAAGGTTGGAGGCCACTGGTCTCAAGGGCCCCAGGCTCCAGCTGCCATGCCACAGTCCAGGCAACAGTGGCGGCTGGCTGTCCTACCGCTATCCCTTCTGCTTGAGGCCTCATCCCACCTTGTCGGGTGGCTGCCAGCTTCCCTGCACAAATAGCCTGAGCACAACAAGTTGCAGCACTGTAAAGCACCACTGTGAACCAGGCTACAGCACTACTGTTAATGACTTCCCTTGTGGAGGTGGTTTACATAGAGTGCTGGGAGATCTCTCTCCCAGTGCTCATGCCATGGCCATGGCAGCACTTTAAAGTGTAGACAAAGCCTCTGTGTCCTATGCACGAAGTGCTTTAGAGATGTCAGCAGGAAAACAGGACTGAGAAAACTTCTAACCCCCACAATTCAAACCAACTCCTATTTATTTGGGATCAATTTTGGAAAACAGTAAGTAGATCTGCCCCAGGACATTGCCACATGTGGGGTACGTCTAGACTGGCAAGATTTTGCACAAAAGCGGCCGCTTTTGTGCAAAAACTTGCCAGCTATCTACACTGGCCGCTTGAATTTGCGCAAGAACACTGATGATCTAATGTAAGATTGTCAGTGTTCTTGTGCAAATACTATGATGCTCCCACTCAGGGATAAGCCCACTTGCGCAAGAGGGCCAGTGTAGACAGGGAAGAACTGTTTTGCGCAAAAAAGCCCCGATGGCGAAAATGGCGATCGGGGCTTTCTTGTGCAAAATCGCATCTAGACTGGCCACGGATGCTTTTGCGCAAAAGCACTTCTTGCGCAAAGGCACCCATGCCAATCTAGATGCTCTTTTGCGGAAATGCTTTTAATGGAAAAACTTTTCCGCTAAAAGCATTTCCGCAAAATCATGCCAGTCTAGACGCAGCCGTGGGGTTCCCCAGGACCTTGCCTTGCCACTCGTGGTGTCAGGAGGGGGATCCAGTGCCAATGAATGTGGTTGGTGGCTCAGAGATGGAGACCCTGCAGTGGCTGGTCAAGTAGCAAGAGCACATGCAGCAGGCCCTGCAAAGCTTCCAGCAGTCCCACCAGGCAGAGAGAGAGGCCCTGGTAACCTGGCAGTCAGAGCAGCAGCAAAGCCTGCAGGCCTTCATTAAGGAGCAGGGCAAGGTGCAGCATCAACTCCTGGAAAAATTGGTGAGTCCTGGGGAAGGGGATGGTACCCGACTGCCAGGCCTGGGACACTGTAAAATGGGGCCAGCAGATGACCTGGATGCTTTTTTGGGGACATTTGAGTGGGTAGCCATGGGTGCTGGATGGAAGAGGGCTACCTGGGCCCTGTGTCTGGCTCCCTACCTGGCAGGAGAGGCTCAAGTGACCTACATGGCCTTGGGGGATGATCAAGCCTGCAACTATGAGGAGATGAGAGTGGACATTTTGGACCGGGTGGGTCTGTCCATAGAAAAGTACTGGCAGAAGTTTCGTCAGCTCAAAGGACAGCATCAGTGAGGCCCCAGGCATTTGCCCAAAAGTTAATAGACTGGGCAACCCGCTGGCTGAGGCCAGAGACACGGACACTGCAAGAAATACTGAACTTGCTCATACTCAAACAGTTGCTTCAAGCCCTTCCAGAAAATATCCATATGTGGGTCAAGCACCCCTAGCCTGACACAGTGGATGCAGTGGTCAGGCTGGTGGAGGAGTACGTCGAGGCAGAGGTTCCCCGGAGAGAAGGCCGGCCCTACAGGGACATGGAACCAGGGAGGAAGCTGGAGGAGCCCCTTTCTGGGAAAGGCAAGGAGAGGAAGGAAGCACCTCGAGGAGCACCTGTGGGGGCTGGCACAGTGACCTGCTGGCAGTGTGGGAGGGCAGGGCATAGAAGGTGAGATTGTCTGGACAATATGGATTGTGGATATGTGGGGTTCTGTGGGTTGACTCAGGTGGGAGGACTTGACAAGAGACAGAGCCTGTCCGCTGTCCCGATACGAGTGGGGAGAAAGGCCCAGCAAGGGCTAATGGACTCCACATCAGCTCACTTGCTAGTGTGGAAGGGGCTGGTGAAGCCATGCTGGATGGTCCCTGGAGCACAGGTGATTCTCAAATGCATCCATGAGGACAAGAGTTCCAACCCCATGGGTGGCCAACCCGTGGCTCACGAGCCGCATGCAGCTCTTTGATTAAAAAATTGCGGCTCCTGATGGTACCACTCAGGCTGGCCACTCTGCACAAGGCTGCTCATGAGCCGTGTTTCAGCGCATGCTCACAGCCCCCCTCCCATAGGCGTGCACACAGTGTGTGCCGGGTGTGCCTAGGCACACCCTAATGTCTTGGGCCAGCTAGCGGCTGCTGGAGGAGGGGAGGAATTTGTGACGGGGTGCCGCAAACCCTCACTTTAAATTCCCCACAGCCATCTACGGGGCACTGTGGGGCAGAGAGAGCGCATGCGCGGCGTGCTGAAACACCGCGCCACAGGTGAGAAGGGAGACGCCCGGCCGTGGCGTGACGTCATGGCCCAGGACTTTCAAACCGTGTGGCCCAGCTCCACAAGCAGCTGAAGCCCGACTACAAACGTCAGCCGGCCAGAGCCATTTTTGCGCTCCGGTCCCCCCAGCACCACCCCTTATGCACCCGGGGGCGCCACGGCCCGGCCCAGCAGCACTGCGCGGCCCCCCTGAGGCACCTCCCCTGGCCCGGCAGCACTGCGTGGCCCCCCCGAGGTGCTCTGGGGACGCCGCGCGACCCCCCTTGAGGCGCCCCCCCCCCCAGCCCAGCAGCACCACCCGGCCCCCCCTGAGGCGCCCCGGGGACACCCCTGCCCGGCCCGGCAGCACTGCGTGGTGCCCCGGGGGTGCCCCAGCTAGGGCCTGGCCGGCCTGTAGCTTGGGCCAGCTCTGACTCCAGCCCCACGAATTGGAAGGCAGAAGCCGAAGGGAAGGGGAGAGGAAGGGGGAAAAATAAGAGGAAGGGGTGGGAGAGGAAGGGGATTGTGCTGAGGGAAGGGGGGCAGGTCAGGAGAAGAAAGGGGAAAGCATTAAGGGACAGGATAGAGGAGAGGCAAATGCCACGGGGCCAAGTGGAGACAATGAGGAAAAGGGCAGGAGGGGAGGTGTCAGTGGGAGGCGCGGGGGCAGGGTGATGCTGGGAGAGGAGAGGGTAAGGGCATTGGGGGGGCTACAGGGAGGAGGGGGAGGTGCTGGGAGAAGGCTTGAAAGAAGGGGTGGGCATGAGGAAGGCAGGGATGGAGCAAGGCATGTGTGAGGGCACAGGGGCACGAGGGGAATGGGGGCAGAGGGTGGTGAGGGGGTGGGCATTAGGGAAAAAGGGGGCAGGGGCAGTGAGGGAAGGGGGAGGCACCAGGAGGGTGCAGGGGTAAGGGAAGGTGCAGGTGCCAGGGAATTCTGGGGGTGAAGCAGAAGGGCAGACACCTGCAGGGGAGGGACCAGCACCAGAGGAGAGAGGCAGGGCAGGTGTGTAGAGGGACGTGTTAGGAGAGGGGATGAGGAGGGGTAGCTCACATGATCAGAGTGGGGCTACTGGAGGAGTGGGCACAGGGGGGAGAGAAGGGCTGGTGGAGGGGGGCAGGTCGCAGGAGGGCTAAGGGCAGTGAGAAGGGCAGGAGTCAGGACAGCAGAGGAGGGTGAGGGGTTGGGGGGCAGCAGGCACCAGGGGAGCTGATGGAGCAAGGGGAGGAGACATGGCAGCAGAGGGAAAAGGTAGAGATTTATGAGATATTTATTAATAACTTGGGTGCCACAATGGCACATCCAAACAAGCCACATGAACTCAGTACTGGTGCACAACACAAAATTCATTCTGCTCATGGGAGGAAACTCTTGGAGGGAACACTTCCCCCAGCCTCTCCGCCTCCCGAGTTAATGTTACACACATTGGGGTAATGCAACTCCAGGATAGTTGCATGAGGGGAGTTTGGGGGGGGGGGCAAACTAATCCCTATTGGTAGGAGGATAGTGGGAAAAGTCCTTGGGGGGGGGGAGGTCACATGACACCTTTTGGTCATGTGTCCATCTTGCCCAGAGAGTATTACCTCCAGAGGTGTGGCCAATGGGAGTCAGGGGGTGTGGCTAATGGGGGTCAAAGTACATTTTTTAAAAATTCTTTGGGTGCACACCCTAATGAAATGTGCTGCGCACGTCTATGCCCCCTCCCCTGCGCTCGGTGTCCCAGCCAGCACGTGCTCATGGCCTGATGCTCTGCTCACAGTCCCCCCACCTCCCCCGTGTGCATGGCATCCCAGCCAGCGTGTGCTCAAGGCCGGCCACTCAGCACATGCACCCCAGCACTTGGAGGGAGATGCATGTGGCGGTAGCAGTGGTGGCTCTGGCTCTGGGCCTTAGGTTAGATGGGGGGAGGGGGGTGTCTGGCTTTGGGAGAGGGAATGGTAGGGAGGATTGAGTTAGAGCCAGGGAGGTGCCTGGCTCTGGCGGAGGGGAGGAGGGAATTGGGTTAGAGCTGGGGGGTGCCTGGCTTGAGGGGAGGGGAGAGCGGAATTGGGTTAAAGCCAGGGTGTGTGTGTGTGCCTGGCTCTGGGGAAGAGGAGGGGAGTGGGATTGGGTTTGAGCTGGGGGGGCGTGCCTGGCTCTGGGGAGGGGAGGGGGATTGGGTTAGAGCTGGGGGGGGTGCCTGGCTCTGGGGAGGGGAGGGGGATTGGGTTAGAGCTGGGGGGGGGTGCCTGGCTCTGCGGAGGAGAGGGGGATTGGGTTAGAGCAGCAGGGGTACCTGGCTCTGGGGAGGGGAGGAGGATTGGGTTAGAGCCATGGTCACCAACCTGTCAGTCGTGATCAACTGGTCGATTACAGGGGCATGACCAGTTGATTGCGAGGCCTCCCACCCCGAAGAAGAAGCCCGCGCTGATGCTACCTCCAGTGAAAATGGAGGTAGTGTGCCATCTTCCCACAGTATGGGGGGAAGTTCCGCAGCTAGGAGCCAGGTCCTGCATCTCAGGAAGCACATGGGATGCTCTTCCGCTCCTCTAAACAGCCAGTGTGCTTCCTGAAATGCTGGGTCTGTCATGCCACTGGGGACTTTTCCCCCTGCCGCCTGCCTGTGTATGTGGGGAGGAGGGGGTAGAGGGTAGGAGTCCCGGGACTGCATGCCAGCTCCAACTTCTCAGGAATCATGTGGCAGTCGTGGGGAACAGAGGAAGAGTGTACACTTCCTGAGAAGTTGGAGCTGGTGCACAGTCCCGGGACTCCAACACACACACACACACCCTGCGCAGGCAGGCCACAGGGCAAAGGAAGTCCCTGGTGGAGTGACAGACCCAGTGTTTCAAGAAGCATGCAGGCTGTTTAAGAGAGGGGATGAGAAGAGGAGCCTGCTCCCTGCTCCCTGGCCAGACTCCTATCAGTACCCTGCTCCTGCCCCCTCCCTCCTGGCCAGACATCTACCCCCAGCTTGCTCCTGTGCCCTATTTTCCACCCAGATTCTATACCCCCATCACTATCCCACTCACTGACAGCCCTGTCTCACATACTGGATCCTTCATTTTTGGTCCCACCTTAGATTGTAGAGGTGCCCACAAATTCCACTAACCCTGGAACTCCAGCAGAGTTAATCTGGCCTGGGGCTGGAGTGCCCGGGGAGTGAGGTGTTTCAGTTGGGGCCACATTAGTGAGGCTTGGGGGGGAGGTTGGTTTTTTGCATCTCACTTGTGTGGCTCTGACTGACTTTTCTGTGGGTCAGTGACCCCTGACTCAAAACAGGTTCCCTGCCGCTCTCATAAATAAAGACAACGCTGAAACATTTTGTGTTTGACATAATAGTTTATTTAAAAATGAAGCCTGGCCGCCAAGCCCCCCAACTGGCTGCAGCATCATAACACTCCTGCACACTCCTGCACCCCCCCCCCGACCCTAAACCTGAGCCTATCATACACTGGAACCCCCTGTCCTGAGCCTCTCACATCCCCAAACTCCTGCATCCCCACATCCTCAGTCTTCCGCCGCAACACTCCTGCACCATCCACACACCCCAAATCGGTGTCCTGAGCCCATCATACTCCCAACCTCCCTACCCAGAGTCCCTCAAACATCCCAGCCCAAACTCCTGCACCCTCACATCCACAAGCCTGTGGCTTGCTCAGCACCCCAACCCTCTCCAGCCTGGAGCTTCCTCCCTGAGCCAGAAGCCCCTTCTCAACCTCCTTCTGCACCCATATTCCCTACCAGATCTTGCACCTCTCACCCCTTCTCACACCCAAATCTTTCATTCCCACCCCAGAGCCCGCACCTCCTGTCTCAACTTAGTGAAAGTGAGTAAGGGCTGGGGACAGCAAATGATGGAGGGGAGGGGAATGGAGTGGGCAGGGCCTCAAGGAAGGGGTGGGGTCATGGGGAAGGGATGGGGTAGATCTTGGCTTGCCCTGACATTTAAAAAGTGATCTTGGCTGTAAAAAGGTTAGAGACCACTGGGTTAGAGTGAGAGGGGGTGCCTGGCTGGGGAAGGGGAGGAAGATTGGGTTAGAGCGGGAGAGGGGGAGCTGAAGCACCTTAAACTCAAAGTCTTCATGGATGCAGAATAAGGCAGCCAACACAGATGTTATATTTAAATTCCGGGGAGTGGGGGAGCGGGGGAAAGAATCAGCATGTACCTGGTTTACACTGTTTCTTTAAAGAAAATTCAAAGGCTGTTGTTTGCCAGGCTGAAGCAGTTAGACTTCTTTATTGGTTTTTGTCTGAAATGTCCTGTAATGTTATTTTTATCATTACATTTTGTGTACTATATCTATTGATCGATTGATATATACAAATAAATATATAATACGTGGCTTTTTGCATTCTATCCACTGCTATTTTGGCTCTTCATCTTTAACTGGTTGGCCACTCCTGTCCTGCCCAGTAGCCCAGGTGCCGCTGGAAGTGAAGGGCAGATTCCAGTGGAAATGGGTGGAGGTAGTGGACTAGCTATCATACCCTGTGGTGGTAGGTCGGGACTGGGACCAATCTGCCATGGAGAGCAAAAGGGGAGCCTCAGGGAAAAGCAAGAGATCCCCCCGAGGGAGACAGAAGCGTACCCATCGGTGCTACAGCTGTGGGGAACAAAGGCATGTAGCTAGGGTTGCTAGATGTTTTCAGAAAAAATACCGAACAGCAACAAAAAAGGACCCCAAGATTTATTAAGCAAAAAAACAAGAAAAAAACCACCCTACCGTGGCTCCTTTAAAAACCGTGTGGTGAGGCTTTTTGGCCTGCCATCTTGCCTCCCTGCACCGGGCCAGACAGCTGTCTGGTAAGCACTAGGATTGCCAGGCTGCCACCGTATTGACCCGGACAGCCCAGGATTTTTGCCTCCAGGATGGGAAAAAAATTAGAAAGTACCTGACATTTTAGGTGTCCCGTAGTTTCTGAATTTTTTTACTGGACAGGAGGTGAAAATAATGGACTGTCCAGTTCAATATTGGATACCTAGCAACCCTATGTAGCAGGGCAGTGTCCTAACCCCGTGGGGACAGAAAAGGAGACCTCAACCCTGGCTGGGGAGATGAAGGAAACTGAGGCACAGATGGTGCCGCATGAAGTGGGGCGGGACCCTGATCCCCCAGAGCAGGTGGAAGTGGTATTGGAGGAAGGGCCCCAATGGGGCTGTGTCTTGTGTGAGGACCTGTGGGCAAGGGCTGAATTTTATGGTCCAGGCCCCTACCAGTGTAATTTTTGCAGGGAGGGAATGAAAAAGCCTACTGAAGAAGCCCCGAGGGAGTGCTTGGGCACAAGTGGGGATTTGCCCCAAGGGGATTCCCATAGCAAGGGCCAGCATGGCCCAGGGAGGGGGGAACCCAAGAGCAAGGGACAGCTCCCCCAGGAGGACAAGTCACCTCAAAGGGCAGAGGGTTTTAAGGACTGGCAGGATGCCCTATGCACTCTGCTTCAGGAGGAGACCCTAAGAGGGCTGGGGTAGGCCGGAACCTGAGGGTTCATAAGCGGGGAGGTGTGTGACAGACTGCTGACTAAGCCAGAGCTCTGCCACTGTGGCCTGGTTGAAAAGGCTGATTGCAGACAGCTAAGCAAGCCCAGGCCTGAAGGGCTAATGGAAGCAGCTGTGGGCCTCATTAACCAGAGGGCTAGATAAGGCAGAGGAAAGGAGCCAGGTGAGGAGCTAGTGCGTGTGTGCTTGCTCGCCAGGAAGGAGGAGTAAGGGGCTAGGGTATGGCTGAGTGTGTTCTCAGATAGAAGGGGAAGGAAAGGTTTGCTGAAGTCTAAAGACTCTGTAAATAGAAGGTAGTAGGAATCTGGCAATAAAGGCATGTGGACCAGAAGGTGTCCCAGGGCAAGGGGCCTGAGTGAGGGCCTTGAGACAGTGGGAAAAGACAGGACCACAACCTCCTGTCTGGCACTGTAAGTAGTATATGGGTGAAGTGTAAGTGAATCAGGCTTTATTATTGTATATAGTAGATCTTTTAGTAATTGCCTTTGCATTGCTTTGTGCTGTATTAATTGCTTTAGAATTTATAGTTTTTAAGACTTATATTGTACAGTAATTGTTCTTAAGGCTTACAACTATATTAACTACTTAAAGCTTGCAATAAATAAGGAAGTGGTTAAGTAGCCCTGGTATGTACTGGTTTCCTTTGGATCTAAAATAAATCAAACCACACAACAAAGTTGTAATTATTTATTACAAATTATATTTTAAGTATATTGTATATTTTTTTAGGTCTTGTTTGACTATAATACAATGTGTAAAATTATTTGCTTATAATTTTAATTGTATATTTAAAGTACTTTATTTTTATGATACATAATTTGTTTTGTCAAAACAAAAACAAGTATAGACCAAAACAACAAGGGAAAGACTCCTATCTCAGAATAACTGTTTCAGCCTGGTAAACAATAGCCTTTGAATCTTTAAAGAAACATAGTGTAAACCAGGTACATGCTGATTCTTCTTTTTTAGTCCTGGAATTTAAATATGATATCTGTGCTTGCAGAATAAGGCAGCCTCCAATCCCCCCTCTCTCCTCTGCTCTAAGTGACTATTTGTTCCCCAGAAGGATTACCAAAACAAATCAAGTGGCTTGCAAAGCTGGCCTTAAGATTTCTTAAACTTTGCATTTACTGGCTAATATTACATGTATCTTTGAATGGGTAAGGAATGGTGTCCCTAGACTCTGTTTGTCAGAGGGTGGAGATGGATGGCAGGAGAAAGAGCTCTAGATCATTACCTGTTTGATTCACTCCCTTTGGGACACCTGGCATTGGCCACTGTCAGCAGACAGGGTACTGGGCTGGATGGGCCTTTGGTCTGACCCAGTATGACCGTTCTTATTACACAGATAATCCATGCAAGACTAACAAGTTAATTGCCCTTTGGCTGACAGATGTACAAGTACATATTTATTAGCAATATTGGTATGTTCTGGTTAACCTTCTCTGGCTGGTGGTACTTAGATATAAGAACTGGGTAACTTTCTTTTTTTTTTTTTTTTTTTTTTAATCTTTAAAGATGATGTTTGAACCAAATGGGTATCCTTCAGAAATTGGAAACTTGGGATGGGCTAAATCTATAGAGCAGAAAAATGAAACAAGGATAGGTTGAAATAGCGATAGGTTAAAATGTAAGATATCAGATGTTCAAAGTGGGAATTGATGAGCAAACAGCCAAAACATTACAAAAATATTTCTTTCTAAGAAGCAGGAAGTCTGAGTGAAACTGAGTCTGCTAAACTACCAGAGGGTAGACAGAAAATGAAAGGAGAATAAAGACATTGCAAAGAAGCTAAGTGATTTCCTTAGAAACATAGAAACTGTTCCTCAACCTCTGTAGATGTGTTTAAGATAAAAGCAACAGGTGCAGATGAAATGATTCATGAGTTTGGAAGAAATTTAAGAACAAACTAGATAAGCTATTAATGAAATTAAGCAACCTCATCAAAATAAATTCTTTGATAGGGAACTGAAAAGTAGCAAATATTGTATCCATCTTAAAGGCATTAGCAATGGATCTTGTCCATACAAAAACAAGAGTATGGTCTCAAGTACCAGGAACAATAGTTGAAACTGTAGTTTAAAGAAACAAAACACTTTGAAAAAATGTGGAATGTTGGGATTTTGTGGTACCCAATGTCAATCAAATGAGTCAGGGGCCTGGCAGAATCAAGGGTCTTTGATACTTCATTCAATTCAACAAACCTTTGCTCAATGTGCACAAAGAGAGGCCCTAATACAAATATCAGCCAGAGTCCTTCAAGCAAGGAGCCCCTCCCCTTGATATATTATAGCACATAGC
Source organism: Pelochelys cantorii (assembly GCA_032595735.1). Classification (NCBI taxonomy): domain Eukaryota; kingdom Metazoa; phylum Chordata; order Testudines; family Trionychidae; genus Pelochelys; species Pelochelys cantorii. The sequence goes on from CM064326.1 coordinate 245,962,105, forward strand.
AGTTGCATAACAGGTTACATAACATAAACCTTTGACCAATCATACTACTGTCTCTATACTCAGTGTGACCAATCATATTTAACACAGCCATATATAGCTTTGTTCATCACATGCTTGTACTTTTCCATGCCACATGTTGAGCCCCCCCCTCAGCCTCTTTCTCAAATGTTCCTAAGGTGGTGAGCCATAGCATGCTTCTTCATGCATGCACCCCCTCTAAGTCTCATTTTTGTTTAAAATGAACACAAGCATACTGTTCAGGAGTAATTAGCATTACTACTGTAAAGGAAGACAGACCCAATTTTCCTGTCATTTTGAACAGCTTCACACAAAGAGAACATTTGCTTAATGTGTAATAGATATTTTAAAAAAAAGGAAGAGGGAGGGTGAAATCTATAAGGAAAGGTACAGGAAATTAACGCTGAAAGTATTGTAACAGCATTACAAAGATCAATGGTGTGCCCTCACCTGCCTTCATTGAATATGTTTTTACACTTACTTAAATGAGAACAAATTTTAAAATTGATAAAAGGAAACTTTTTTTTTTTTTACCCAATTCATCTGTGGAACTTGCTGCCATTAAATAGCGATGAGGTCAAAAGTTTGTAAGTTTGTTTTGTTTTTTTTTTTAAAGGATGAAGGCTTATGTATAATGAAAACATCTAAAATACCATACATAGGATTAAAACCCACTCATGTTTCAGGTCATAAGCCAGCCGCAAACTGATGCTATTGAAGAAGAAATATTCCCTATTCAGGGATAACTGTTCACTGTAGTTTCTTGTGGACATACATGCACACACTCACACCTAGGGGTTGCCAGGTGTCTGGTATTTTTGCCTCCTGTCTTTGTAAAAACATTCAGAGAATATTGGACACCTGAGATGTCTGGTATTTTCTGGTGGTGTGGTGTTTTTTTTGTTTGTTTGTTTGTTTGTTTTCCCTCCTTTTCCCTGGCCAGGAGGTGAAAATACCAGGCACCTGGCCTCCTACTGAGCTGCCCCATGCTTACCTGGTTCTGCAAGGCTGCTGGCCAAAAGACCAAGGGGAAGCATTGCTTTCCCCCGGTCTTAGTGCTCAACTGCTCCCCGTTCCTATCCCTGCACTCACTCAACGACTTTGGTCTCTCCTCTCTTTTTCTCCCCTCCCGCCCCGCCCCCCCGGCACCCTTTTTTCCCTTCAACACAATTTTTTCCTGGTGGTTTTTTTTTTGGGGGGGGGGTGTCAGTATTTTTGTTTCAACAGTCTGGCGACCCTACTCCCGCCCTATCCTGTGCCACCTCTCATATTGGCAACTTTCATAGTTAGGATACTAGACTAGAATAGAGGGTCCGATTGGCTGATCTGGCAATGCCTATATTCCAAGGAAATCATATGAAAAATATTAACACAGGACATAGCAAAATTAAACTAGGAACCACAAATCATCTGTGTGTGTGTGTGTGTGTACTCTTGATTCCATTCCATTTGGTGGGGAAAAACTGTATGCTATCATATTATTTGAGAAACAGTATGTGACACCATGCAATTAACACTGAATTGGAAGCTTGTACAAGGGGAAGAGCTACAGGGCTGTGGTCTAATGCCACACCCCTCCCCCAGAGCCAGACACCCCAGTCACCCCAACCTAATACTTCCCCTCGCCGCCCTCCCCCAACCTAATGGCTGGGTCCTGGAACAGCTGCCACCGTCTCACACTTCTCCCTCCAGGCACTGGGTTGCCGTGCGCAGAGTGGGCCAGCCTACTGTGAGCAGGCACTCTGCCACATCCTTAGAGTGGCCAGCAGGCCGCGCACTTTGATCTTTTATAAAAATGTAGTTGTGGGCTGCAAAAAACTTTGATTGGGCTGCATGCAGCCTGCCAGACATGTGTTTAACGTGCCTACTCTAGGTGTTTGATTTATTGCAATGGCAAATGACTGCAGCCTTCCACCCCCAAGTAGCTTCAGTCACGAAATGAGGGGAAATGCAACTATGCTAGTACTTTTTGAGACAGTTTAGAGCACAGAGACTCAATGAATAGCGTACTCACTGTAGGCAGAAGTCCTAACTTCATCCTTTGATCTTCATCATTTATTTATTCTGAAATTTAAAATCCCCTCACATAAACAGTTCTTGTTCTGTTGCAATAAACCATGTCACATAGCACATGGGGGATATGTCCTTTCTGAAATCCAGTTTGTTACCCCTTTTCTAATCTCGCACCATGCTCCTAGCTTATGCCCTTTTCCCACAGCTCTCTAACTCTAATACAGAGGCAGCTGTGTGTATGTGTGTTGTAAAGCAAGTAATTGAGTAGTCAACTCAACTACCCAATAAGCTTAGGCTACTTGACCATTTGCTTACAGGCTCATGCTGCTAGCACAGGGTGGAGGCAACCATGGGCAGAGGCCTGGCTCGTGGGACACCTTCCCCTCTTCTCTTTTTCTCCCCCCCCACACACACCCCGGGCCTGCTGCTGGCCCTGCTGTGGGCTGCCTTGGCTGCAGGGCCGGTGGCTGTGGGGGTGGAGGAGAAGAGTCAGCTTAGAAACACTCCTATCTTGCAGATAAGCAAATTAATGCCCTTGAGGGCTGAGTGGGTGGGATGGAGCTGAGTCATAGGGATGTCAATGATGCCCTTGGCACGTTTTCCCTCACTCTAATTGACACTTTGGGTATGCTTGTAGTCCTTAATATGCTGGATGAATGTGAGAATGCTGTGCGGAAGGTAGTTCTGGATGTGCAGCTGGACAATGATGTGGGGGTCTGTCTTCATTTGTGTGCTGGGGGGGTGTTAGCCAATGCCCAGGTGCCAGCTAATGGTTGGGTGAGGCAAGGTGTATGCTGCCCAGTAACAATGCTAGGCAGCCAGGACAGGCGGGGGTTCTTTTGTTTGTGTTCGGTTCGGGTACAGCAGCACGGGTTCAAGTCAGAAACTTGACATGCACTTACTTATTTGCAGGAGAAAGAAAGGAAAGAAAACTTGGGGTTTTTTTTATATATATAAATGTGAATGAGGGCACAAACTTATTTTTACTATAATTTAGGCAGCAGTCTGAAAAACAAAATGGGGCAGCCATTTGATTGACAGGTTAATTGGGTTTTCAGTTTATAGCTGAATCACATTACCAAAGGCAGTTTACAATAAAAATGAAACAGTTTGACTTAAGAAACTATAATAGAGTAACTAAACTTATAACATAGTAACAATTAAAGTGTACACATAAAGAAACACATTGCAGGTATAATTCTCACCCCTGCGTTCCAGACTTGGCATGGCCAGCGTCTTTCTCTCAATCCCTTGGGAAGAAGTAGGGCAAGGTTGGGCGTCCCACACACCTCAGGAGACAATCAATACCTGCCAGCAGGTGTAGGTGATTGGAGCTCAAATGGGGTGGGCTATTAAACCCCTCTTTATACCCCTTGGGTCACGTAGGCTTCTTCCTGGTCTCAAGTGGCCAATTAGGAAAAATGGCTTTGAACGCCAAGTTTCCCAGGAAGGGTGCAAAGCATAATTCACACCTGGTAAAATGCAGACAATGGGCACTTCTAGTATGTGATGGGCGAAGATTCCTCTCCTGGGACAGTGCAGGCATGTCAACTATTGGTACTAGCCATCAGGGCGACGAGAGGCCCCCGGTCGTCAGCTAGCCCATTTACTGTCTAGTTTCTGTTTATGGTAGAGTCAGGGACAGGCAGCACACCTGCGTTCCCAGGGCATCAAAGGCTGACTGCCTTTCTCTTGCTCTCTGGGGGGGGGAAGCAAGATGGGGTTCATGTCTGGCTACAGGGGGGTCACATCATGGCTGACATGCTGAAGACACATGGTGTCCAGCTGCAGTAGTACAGGGACAAGCTCCTGCACTTGGCCCAGGATTCAGGGTACCATCTCTTGCTCACTTTCAAAACCACCAGTGGGCTGCTGTAACCCAGGGGCTGATCTAGATGGTGTTTGGTCCTGCCATGAGGGCAGGGGACTGGACTTAATGACCTCTCAGGGTCCTTTCCAGTACTAGTGTTCTATGATTTTTATGAAGCCCCTTCTCCTTGCCATCTCTGGTGATGGCCAAATTGCTGGGAAGACTGCACAGGGTCTGCCCTACTGGCAGGAGGCTCATATCACAGACAACTGGTTGCTCCTCAGCTGAGCAATTCCCTTCAGTCCTATAGCCAGGAGCACTTTAGATTGCAGGGAAGCTGAAGGGGACAGAAACCATAGGCAATAGGCCATGCAATCCCTGCCTCACAGTGTTGTGGGTTCACTCTCAGCTGCAGTGTAGACATACCAAGGAGCCCTGATATCTAAGGAGAGTCTCACCTGCACTATAGGGCTACGTCTAGACTACATCCCTTTTTCGTAAAAGGGATGTAAATTAGACGTATCGCAATTGCTAATGAAGTGGGGATTTAAATCTCCCCTGCTTCATTAGCATAAAAATGGCTGCCGCGCTTTTTCCGCACGGGGCTTTGCCGGAAAAAAGCACCAGTCTAGACGCTGATCTTGAGGAAAATAAAGCCTTTTCCGAAAGATCCCTTATTTCATGGAGGGATAAAGGATCTTTCGGAAAAGGCTTTATTTTCCGCAAAATCAGCATCTAGACTGGCGCTTTTTTCCGGCAAAGCTCCATGGGGGGAAAAAAAGTGGCAGCCATTTTTATGCTAATGAAGCAGGGGAGATTTAAATCCCTGCTTCATTAGCAATTGCGATACGTCTAATTTACATCCCTTTACGAAAAAGGGATGTAGTCTAGACATAGCCTAGCTGTATCCCTGTGGCTGTTATGTATGCACAGACTGCTTCAGATGAGGGGAGCTTGCGGGGTAGGACCTGGAACTTCACAAATTCACTTTGGTAGGTTGAGAGATGTAAGTCAATATATGCTGACCATGAGGCCTAACAGTAAGCCAGGCACTGCTGTGTCAGATGAGTAAACAGTATAGTAGTATTGGTTCATCTAAAAAGCAGCTATGAAACTAATCTTCCCTCAGCCTGCTTCCTGGAAGCCTGCTCGGGACACGTGGCATTTCAGCCTGACCTGCCCTGGTTACTCCCTGACACCCCCCCCCTTTTTTTTCCCCCTCAACAAATGTTCCCTGGTGGTGGTTGTGGGGTGGTTTTTTTTTAAGGACTCGCCCTGTATGCACCCAACCTCACCCAGGGGAGAGGAGCCTGATAATCTCCACCAAATCCTCCACTTGTGCCCCAATTTGCCTTCATGTGTTTACTATTAAAAATAACTAAACAATCAACCAACAAGTCCTCTCCTTTGTGCCCACCCACACTTCTTCGATTGACCATAATATGGGGCTGAATGATCCTAAAATCAGATCAATATAGGGACCCTCCTTAACCTAGCTGAGTTAACTCTCTCAATTACAAACACCTGTTTCAGAGACAATGATAGGTTAGTTCCTTGTCAGAAGGGGACCACTGGGGAAGTAGAACAAACCTGTCCTTTGGGATCACTCAAAAACAATAGTCAATCAAAACTCAGTCCTAGCCCCTCCCACAGGGATTGCAAACACAGAATGACCACAAGGTCAACAGTCCCAATAGGATCAAAGGTAGCTCTGATAGATCTAATGATATCAGTATTTGCGTCTGGTCTATATCCACCACAGGGAGAAGATTTGCCAGTGTAACAGCAGTTTTTATGCTAGAACTAGCTGGGAATAAAGTGGTCAAAGAAGTAAAGGGAGCCAGATTCTCAGTTATTTCACCCAGCCTTTCCTATAATCTTATCAAAAGCACCTAGAGGTCACTGTTGTGTGGAGTATAATATGAGTGTATTACACAAAGCACTGTACTCATTTTCAGCCTGCCTGCTCTACTTTTCCTATGCCTTCACAGGTTGAGTAGTGCCCCCACTTTTGACCAGGGAACAGATTGAAAGTTACATAGCTATAATCAAAAACTAAATGCTTAAAGCAGCCTAAAGGCCAAAAAAAAGCCCATTTACAGGGGACGTGATAGTGGTTTTCATGTATCTAAAAGGGTGTCACAAGGAGGAGGGAGAAAAATTGTTCTCCTTAGCCTCTGAGGATAGGACAAGAAGCAATGGGCTTAAGCTGCAGCAAGGGACGTTTAGGTTGGACATTAGGAAAAACTTCCGAACTGTCAGGGTGGTCAAACACTGGAATAAATTGCCTAGGGAGGCTGTGGAATCTTCATCTCTGGAGATATGTAAGAGTAGGTTAGATAAATGTCTATCAGGGATGGTCTAGACAGTACTGGGTCCTGCCATGAGTGCAGGGGACTGGACTCAATGACCTCTCAAGGTCTCTTCCAGTCCTAGTATTCTATGATTCTATACTCTTTGGGTATGTCTACACTACAGCGTTATTTCGAAATAGCTTATTTCGAAATAACGTGTCTAGACACAAAATGCATTTCGAAACAGTGTTTTGCTGATAGGATGCTGAATTGCATTTAAGGCTGGTTGGAACCTGGTTTGGCAGGGCATCAGGTCAGGAGTTACTTTGTGTGGCTGCTGCCTGAGGCGATCTGATACCTGTGCTTAAAGGGACCCCCACCCCCCGGACAGCTGGTTCTAAGGTTTCCCTTTTCCCTGCTTGCTTGCCTACCTCACTGAGAGACAGCAAAGCATTTTTTTTTTTTCCTCTGCATGCTCTGGTTGCCCTCACTCAGGACACCACAGCACTCTGCAGCATGGAGCCGGAGCCGCCCCTGGGCATTCTGGTGCTTCTCCTGGACGTGTTGCTGCAAGCCTGGCAGCATGTTCTGCAGGCAATAAGTCTCCCTGGTGTGCCCCACTGGGGTCTTGTGCCTCATTCCTCCCTCATATCCTTCCACTTACCCCTCCCTAACCCCCCTGCCTGCTCTACAATAAAAGACACGTGTTCATTACAACAAAGCCTCTTTATTGAACAAAACTGAGGTGGGGGGGAATGAAACTGAGGTGAGACTGGGGAAAGAAGGTGGGAGAGGCTAGGAGAGAGGGTGGGAGAGAGGAGGGGGAAACCTGGGAGGAGGGAGCTGGCAGGAGGAGGAAGGGGGAGGAGAAGCTCAGGGTTGGGGGTCTCACCGGTCCAACTGTCTCCCAGACACACCAATTATTTTCAGGAATAACGGCGGAACAGCAGTGCGCAAGAGGGGTTTTCTTGCGCAATAAGGGTCAGTGTAGACAGCTCCTTCTGGCACAAGAACCTCTTCTGCAAAAATGGCAGCTCATTAGGTATGCAAGTGAGGCTCAGTGATATTCCACGCTTAGCCTCATTTGCATACTTCTGACGCAAGAAGCCATAAGTGTAGACGTAGCCCTATTGTAGCGAAAGGTCTTAGCCATGCTGCTTTAAGCAGTGCTGTGCATCCATTTTCTCTATGCTGTATTCTAGTACCGTCTACACAGATACCCGCTGGATTGCCTATTTTACGTCTGAATTTAGCACCTGTTGATATTTGGCCTTATGTTTGCAAATCGTCATCAAATTGTATTGACTATGCTGTCTGTTCCCTAGGATATGTATCTGCCGTATACTAATATAGCTCCGTAGCACTGAGCTTTTGGTGATATACTCATGACTGTTGTTTCTCTTCTCATTGGCAGATTAACATATCGGGTATGTAACCAGGGGCTGTGGTCAATTTGGGGGTCCCCACAGGAGTGCTGAACCTGGGAGAAATGGGTGTGCACCAGAGCCAAAACAGCGGTCCTGCCCCATGCTCCTCCTCTTTCCCCCAGAAGCTGGAGGCAGACCATGGTTAGAGCTGCCTGGGGAGCCCAGATCTTCCACTTAGTCTGGGGGCATCTCTTGGACACCCTCGCCCCTGCACAGGCCATGTCCCTGCACCCTGGAGCATTCTGCTGCTGGTGGGACCCAGGGACGAGGGCTCCAGTCTGGCCTCCTATCCCTCCCTGGGGTCTGTAGAGGAGGCCACGCCCTGATGGTAGGGAGTACTGGGAAGGCCATAGGCAGTGAGGAATGAGACAGGGAGTGGTCCTAGGGTTAGGGTTGCCAGATGGTTTCAACAAAAATACCGGACACACTCGACATTCCATCACAACCGACATTACATCTTCTTTAGAAAATACTGGACATTTCTATTTTCTCAGTTTGTTTCCCGAACAGAAAGCTCAAATACTGGACTGTCCGGTTCAAAACCGGACACCTGGCCACCCTACCTGGGGTTCGACTCCCATTTCTCATGGCCTGGCCTCAGAGGCTGCCATGCTCCACAAAGGCTTGCTCAGTGACTGCTGCTGCCAGGCTGTCCTCAGCAGGCTCCTCCTGCTCCTGGTGACAGGCTGCCCCTCCCCCCATTGCCACTTGAGCTTTGTGCCTGAGGCAGCAGTCACATAAGGCACCACTCCTCGTCCTTTTCCTCTGGCCCAAGGGTTGTAGTTTGGGGCGGAGGGGCAGCTCCTCCCCTTCCCCCACCACAATCCCTTAAGATGCTGCCACTGCTAATGTGCACCCACAGGGCTGGCCTTACCATGAGGTGAACTGAGGCAGCCGCCTCAGGTGCCAGACTGTGGGGGGGGGGGGCACCACTAGGACCCAGAGTGTAGAAAGTTGTCTGCTGCTGGTGCAGATGTATTCTCTCTGCAGTACCATGAGAGGAGTAGAGCAGGAAGAAGGCAGAATTGAGACCTTTCAAACCCAAGCGAGGGAGCATGGGGGCATCATTTTTGCTCCCTGGCTCAGGTGCCAAAATGTTGTGGGCTGGCCCTGTGCTCCCATGTTAAAGTGTGTGGGTATGGCTCCTTCATTTTAGAACATACCATAAGAATGGCCATACTGGGTCAGACCAAAAGTCCATCCAGCCCAGTACCCTGTCTGCTGACAATGGCCAATGCCAGGTGTCCCAGAGGGAGTGAATCGAACAGGTCATGATCAAACGATCTCTCTCCTGCCATCCATCTCCACCCTCTGACAAACAGAGGCTAGGGACACCATTCCTTATCCATACTGGCTAATAGCCATTTAGGGACTTAACCTCCATGAATTTATCTAGTTCTCTTTTAAACCCTGTTACAGTCCTAGCTTTCACAACCTCCTCAGGCAAGGAGTTCCACAGATTGACTATGTGCTGTGTGAAGAACAACTTCCTTTTATTTGTTTTAAACCTGCTGCCCATTAATTTCATGTGGTAGCCCCTAGTTCTTATATTATGGGAACAAGTAAATAACTTTTCCTTACTCACCTTCTCCACACCACTCCTGATTTTATAGACCTCTATTATATCCCCCCTTGGTCTCCTCTTTTCCAAGCTGAAAAGTCCCAGTCTCTTTAATCTCTCCTCATAGGGGACCCGTTCCAAACCCCTAATCATTTTAGTTGCCCTTTGTCATGGCTCCTTCCCCACTCTGGCATGATAAATGCAGAAGTGGGGGCCAGCAAGTGTACCCCAATGCCTTATCTACCAGGCTTTGGTATAAAACTTCCCCCAAAATCTTAAAAACCTAGATTTTGGGAATAAAACTTCTGCTGCCACCACCCGAATATTAATAACGAGATTAGGGGAAAGATCATTTGGGGAAATCCCACTCCTATTATAAAAATCAGGACACACAGTAACCAATGCCAGGTTAATAAAAAGAAAGGAGAAAACTTTTATTATTACAACAATATTCCTGTTGCAATCATAAGGATCAGATGGAAAGGTAACAAAATATACTCATGGAGGAATAAATACCATGGGCTAGAACTTAGTTAAAAAGAAAAGCCAAACATCTCTTAAGCAGTGCCAGATATCAGATCCCATACCCAACCCTTAAAACAATAAAGCCTAACAAAACTACCTAAACTTTACCCTATCTACAGAAAGTGAAGAATTGTTTCTTGGAGAGCGAGAGACATGCTTGTCCCTCCCTGTAGCTGCAGAGGACTCACTCACAGAGACAAAAGGAGAAAGGAAAAAAAACCAAATTCCTTTGTCCCAGTTTGAAAGTCCCACCTACATTCCTACTGGTCACTCCACCTGGCTAGGTGTAGTTAACTCCTTAATCCCCAGGCTGCTGGCTAACCCTCATAATCATGACATGCCCCCCAAATCACAGACCGTGCTGGACAGCCTCTGGCCACACTGGCTGTGATTTCTTTCTGGAGGTCTGAGATAAAACATAGTAAATACATTTATGCGCACTTGACTAGACTATTGAATACATGAAAAGTAAACAAAATGCTTCCATAGCCATGGAGTACCATAACAGATATACAGAAAGTATACTAAGTAATTGAGTCCAGAAATGCCTCATTAACCAATCAAACTCTATCTCAAAATCAAATTTAGAATAGCATGGGGTCTTGATCTAAAGTTCAATTGGCCAGGTTCTGTGCCTCTTGCGAAATACATCACTGTCATACACCAGGCCAGGTCTTGGCACCGCTGAGGGTGTCAGCTCAGGGCGAATTGCTTAAAACCAGGGCTACTTACCGCCCTCAGCTGGGGTCCTTTCTCAGGCACCCCTCAAATTACACCGAGCACTTTCAGCTACCTCCCTGGCCAGCCGGAAGCCTCATCAGCAAAACCCCTTAGACACTCCAGCTTCCCTGTGCCATCACTAGACTTAGGCCTCACACACAGGTGAGAGGTTATAAAACCCACACTCACCACTCCAAACAGATCCTCCTGCTCCAAAGGATTCAGCCACAGTTCCAAGCCAATTTTCACTTTAGATCTTACCCACAAGATCACGCTGGGTCAATCCTTTAGAATCTAAACTCTAAAGATATATTAATAAAAGAAAGAAAATGTTGAGAGTAAGATTGATGTCTGACAAGTGTTCTCATTAACAATCACCAAGTGCTTGATGCAGGCGGTTAGCAAAGATAGTACAACTTCTAGCTTAGCAATCGTTTAGTGTCAACCTGAGAGCCCTTTGATGTTTCTTGCCTCTTCCAACTGGAGCTGGTCACAGGCAAGCAGTCTATTTTCATTGCTTCCTTCCAGATAGAAAAATTTTAACATCCAAGAACAGAGTCCATTCCATAACTTCATATACAACATCACGCACGTACACAAGTATCATATATAGAATCAGCAGAGGACAAACTTTCATTTGACACCTTACACGGGCCCCTTTGCTCAGCATTTGGACCCAACACCCATTTGTGAAAATATTAAATTTATCCATGCCCGCTTTGGCAATGGTCTGAAGTCCAATTAACACCAGTACAATGTAGGTCTCCTTGTTCCCCATAATGTAGGCCTCTTGGCACTTAGCCATGAAAAGAAAATGTAGTCATGCCTCAGTTTCCCTTTTTACATAGCACACCAATTTTGGGATTCCCCTTCTCAGGTGAGAAGCTCCAACACTAATTACAAGTATTAACAGTGAAATACCAGTGTCACAAGGCTTTTGAACATACAGTGTGCCCTTGGGTACATCTCTTAACAGTTTCCAGGGTTCTGGTACAAAATCATGCACAGTGGACATCGTTACCATTCTTAGTAACAGCAGTACAGTGGTTATGAAAGTTAACATAAGCAGTAGGAACAAATCCACCCCAAGTGTACATTGACAATTCTGGCTTTTTAGATTTAAAAAGTTGCAACCTTCCTGGGCAAACACAAGTCTTGCTCCTCCCCCATGCCCTGTGGGTTTAGGTTGTGAACTCCCTCCCCCACAGACATAGGCCTGGCTGGGTGTGGCTCCCCTGCTCACAATGGCTATGGAATTCCCTTGCTCCTCACAGGATCTTTCTATCCCCAAGTCACTTTTACCCCCCTCAGGCACAGCAACCTGCTGGCCAACCTCACCATAAGGATCCTCTTCCTTATGACTTTCTGCAAGCAAAAGCTCATCTTCCCCTGGCCCAACAGAAGCCTCACCCTGCTGAGCCACCACCAACTCCTCCTGTGTTCCTTCTACCCCTGAACAGGCAGGTCTTCACGCAACCCCCCTTCAGGAAAATGCACAGACTCCTCTGGGGGGAGATCAGAGACCTCTCCCTCCCCCTTCTGGGCTTCAGCTGTCCCAAGAGCTAAATCTGGGCCCACGGCACTCTCCCCAGCCAATCCAGGCTGACAGGCACCTCCTGTAGATAAAGAACTGGGAAGAACTCTTCCCCCTCAGCAGCCAAACTGCCAGGCTCCACTCACAGAGGTTGCTCACACTGAACACCTTCCAGAATTTGATCTTTTTCCCCAACTAAACTTTCACTCTGGCCAGCCACTCCCGACTGTTCCAGAGGGACACTTTCCCGAAATAGGGCAGGGAGAGCCTAAAAATCTGACTCCAGCCTCTCCTCTGAGGCTCCAGGCAGACATGTAGAGGCCTCACTTACAGACACACAGCTCCCTCCCTCAGGCAAATACTGAGAGAAACTTTTACCTTGCTCCCAGGACAGCCTAGCCACGGACAACTTCCCAGAGCTACCCTCACCCCATTCACAAACCTCATACATGTCCTGGGGCTGGATTAAGGTATCAGCCTGATTACACATATTAGCCATGCTATAATCACACCCCTTCCCCCCATGATTGTACACTGAACTCCTGGGAGGATACGGTCTCTGTTGTTCTTCCATTCGTCTGGTCTCTGCCTTTATTTCTGCTAGTCTTGCCTGGTATTCTCATTCATTCCGCTCATCCTCAGCTTTTATTGCGGCTAGCTTGGCCCGATGCTGTGCAGGGTTCGGAGTGTCTGCGTGTACAGCCTGAGTAGCCTTGCGACGCGTGATCACTCCCACCCTCTTAGCTTGTTTTACATGGTTGGCCAAATCTTCCCGACTAGCATAGGAATGGGGTAGTCATCATAGACTGCGAAAGTCCAAGTTCCAGACCAGGCCTTGTACTGAACTGGTAGCTTGGCCATAGGCAGGTCAAAGGGGTCGGCCTTGAAGGGTTGAATGGTGACTAGAGTCTCTGGGTCAATGGTCTTGGGGTCCACTAGAGCGTGGTGAATCACTGACACTTGTGCCCCGGTGTGTCTCCATGCGACAGCCTCCCGTCCCCCCACTCTCACAGTTTCCCTCCGTGCTGGGGGAATCAGTGAGGCATCTGGGCCTGAGGCTCCTTGTGGCAACCCTGGAGTGATGAGTTGTAGCCGGTTGGTGCTCTTGGGACAGTCAGCCTTTACATGCCCCGGTTCGTTACATTTAAAGCATCGCATCACAGCTGTATCACTGGAACAGGGGGCACTCCCAGCAGATGGTATGGAGGAGGAATGGGGAGAGATCTGGGGTCTTCCTGGGTGTATATAGGGCCCGTCTCTGGGGGGTGGGGGTCGGGGGGGATCCCCAGTTGTTGATGGCCCCCCTCAGACTGCTTTCCAGGTTGCTGTGGCCCCTCAGTTCCATCCATCTGGCCCCAAGCACTGCTGCCTCTCTGAGGTTTTTTGGTTTTCCGTCCAGGATGTACCCTCTAATCTCTCCTGGAACACCCTCGAGGAACTGTTCCATCTACATCAGGAGAGAGATTTCTTCCCGAGTGTGGGCCTTCTCTCCAGAGAACCAGGTTTCCCAGTTTTTGAGTACATGACTAGCATGTTCGGGGAATGGTGTGTTTGGGGTCCACTTGGAGGCCCTGAAGCGACACTGGGCCTGTTCAGGGGTGAGGCCCATCCTGAGTCTGGCCTCCTGCTTAAACAGTTCATAATCATTTGCCATGTCACCTGGCAGGTCCGCTGCTACCCCCAGTAAGGGACCAGCGATTTGGGATCTTAACTCTCTCATGTACTGATCAGGAGGAATGTTGTACCCCTGGCAGGCCCTCTCAAAGTTGAGGAAAAAGTCCTCGACATTATCCCCTACTTGGTACATGGGGAGCTTTCTGGGGGGTTGCATGATGATGGAGGTGGGAGTGTTGGGTGGGGTACCTGAGGTGTCTGGCTGTTTAGCTTTCCCCAGCGCAACTTGGGCCTCTAGTTCTGCTCGCCTCATCCCTGCTGCTATCTCTGCCAGTTTCACCTCCTGTTGTATACGCCTGGCCTCGGCCTCGGCCTCTCGTTGTGCACGCCTGGCTTCGGCCTCGGCCTCTCGTTGTGCACGCCTGGCTTCGGCCTCAGCTTCTCGTTGTGCACACCTGTCCTCCAGCTGTATGAAAAACTCCAGCTCCTTGTCAGTTAGAGGCCTGCCGGTCTTTATGGCATAATCGCATATAGAAGGCGCAGGTGTGGGGGAGGGAGAGCGGCAGCTGGCTGCTCCTGCCTCCTCAAGATTACTTCCCCCAGGGCTCACAGAGGCATGCTCTTGTTTCCCCTCTCTGGGGGGTGAATCTTTCCCGGTACTTAACATCATGCCTGGCTCTGAGGCTGTTTCTGCCTCAGGGTGTTGCTTAGGAAGGATTGGTTTCTCTAGGGTTACCTTGCCCTATCGCAAGAGCATGTACTGGACTCCTTCCCTGCCCTATTCTAGCCTAGCTATCCAGTTGTCACGAAAGCTATAAAAAAATAAACTGGTTGGGATGGTCTGTGTCTGGCTTAAGCTTAACCTTCTGTCTGCCCCTCTGAAGCAGCCCAGAAAACAAAAGAAAAAAGCAAGAGAAAAAAACTGCAAAGCTTGCAACTCAAAGAAAAACCTGTGTCCTTTTAAAAATCCTGGATTCTCAAAATAATCCCACCACTATGCCACCATGTCATGGCTCCTTCCCCACTCTGGCATGATAAATGCAGAAGTGGGGGCCAGCAAGTGTACCGCAACGCCTTATCTACCAGGCTTTGGTATAGAACTTCCCCCAAAATCTTAAAAACCTAGATTTTGGGAATAAAACTTCTGCTGCCACCACCCAAATATTAATAACGAGATTAGGGGAAAGATCATTTAGGAAATCTCACCCCTATTATAAAAATCAGGACACACAGTAACCAATGCCAGGTTAATAAAAAGAAAGGAGAAAACTTTTATTATTACAACAATATTCCTGTTGCAATCATAAGGATCAGATGGAAAGGTAACAAAATATACTCATGGAGGAATTACACCATGGGCTAGAACTTAGTTAAAAAGAAAAGCCAAACATCTCTTAAGCAGTGCCAGATATCAGATCCCATACCCAACCCTTAAAACAATAAAGCCTAACGATACTACCTAAACTTTACCCTACTTACAGAAAGTGAAGAATTGTTTCTTGGAGAGAGAGAGACATGCTTGTCCCTTCCTGTAGCTGCAGAGGACTCACTCACAGAGACAAAAGGAGAAAGGAAAAAAAAACCAAATTCCTTTGTCCCAGTTTGAAAGTCCCACCTACATTCCTACTGGTCACTCCACCTGGCTAGGTGTAGTTAACTCCTTAATCCCCAGGCTGCTGGCTAACCCTCATAATCATGACGCCCTTCTCTGAACCTTTTCTGATGCCAGTATATCTTTTTTGAGATGAGGAGACCACATCTGTATGCAGTATTCAAGATGTGGGCGTACCATGGATTTATATAAGGGCAATAAGATATTCTCTATCCCTTTTTTAATTATTCCTAACATCTTGTTTGCCTTTTTGACTGTCGCTGCACACTGCAAGGACGTCTTCAGAGAACTATCCATGATGACTCCAAGATCTCTTTCCTGATTAGTTGTAGCTAAATTAGCCAACTATTTAGCTACAACTAATCAGGAAAGAGATCTTGGGAAAAGAGATCAGGAAAGAGACCTCAACTATCCATATAATCATATTATATGGATAGTTGAGGTTATTTTTTCCAATGTGCATTACTTTACATTTATCCACATTAAATTTCATTTGCCATTTTGTTGCCCAGTTACTTAGTTTGGTGAGATCTTTTTGAAGTTCTTCACAGTCTGCTTTGGTCTAAACTACCTTGAGCAGTTTAGTGTCATCTGCAAACTTGGCCACCTCACTGTTTACCCCTTTCTCCAGATCACTTATGAATAAGTTGAATAGGATTGGTCCTAGGACTGACCCTTGGGGAACACCACTAGTTACCCCACTCCATTCTGAAAATTTACCATTTATTCCTATCCTTTGTTTCCTGTCTTTTAACCAGTTCTCAGTCCATGAAAGGATCTTCCCTCTTATCCCATGACAACTTAATTTACGTAAGAGCCTTTGGTGAGGGATCTTGTCAAAGGCTTTCTGGAAATCTAAGTACACTATATCTACTAGATTCCCCTTGTCCACATGTTTGTTGACCCCTTCAAAGAACTCTAATAGATTAGTAAGACATAATTTCCCTTTACAGAAACGATGTTGACTTTTGCCCAACAAATTATGTTCTTCTACGTGTCTGACAATTTTATTCTTTACTATTGTTTCAACTAATTTGCCCCATACTGATGTTAGACTTACCAGTCTGTAATTGCTGGGATCTCCTCTAGAGCCCTTTTAAAATATTGGCATTATATTAGCTATCTTCCTGTCCTAGGGTACAGAAATTGATTTAAAGGATAGGTTACAAAACATAGTTAACAGTTCCACAATTTCACATTTGAGTTCTTTCAGAACTCTTGGGTGAATGCCATCTGGTCCCGGTGACTTGTTACTGTTAAGTTTATCAATTAATTCCAAAACCACCTCTAATGACACTTCAATCTGTGACAAGTCCTCAGATTTGTCACGTACAAAGGACGGATCAGGTTTGGGAATTTCCCTAACATCCTCAGCTGTGAAGACTGAAGCAAAGAATTAATTTATTTCTCTGCAATGACTTTATCGTCTTTAAGTGCTCCTTTTGTATCTCGATCGTCCAGGGGCCCCACTGGTTGTTTAGCGCTTCTGATGTACTTAAAAACAAACAAACATACAAAACATTTTGTTATTACCTTTTGAGTTTTTGGCTAGCTGTTCTTCAAATTCCTTTTCGGCTTTTCTTATTACATTTTTACACTTAATTTGGCAATGTTTATGCTCCTTTCTATTAACCTCAATAGGATTTAACATCCACTTTTTAAAAGATGTCTTTTTATCTCTCACTTCTTCTTTTACATGGTTGTTAAGCCACGGTGGCTCTCTAGTTCTTCTACTATGTTTTTTAATTTGGGGTATACATTTAAATTGGGGCTCTATTATGGTGTATTTGAAAAGTGTCCATGCAGCTTGCAGGGATTTTATTTTAGTCACTGTACCTTTTAATTTCTGTTTAACTAACCTCCTCATTTTTGCATAGTTCCCCTTTTTGAAATTAAATGCCACAATGTTGGGCTGCTGAGGTGTTCTTCCCACCACAGGAATGTTAAATGTTGTTATATTATGGTCACTATTTCCAAGCGGTCCTGTTATAGTTACCTCTTGGACCAGATCCTGCGCTCCACTCTGGACTAAATCGAGAATTGCCTCTCCCCTTGTGGGTTCCTGTACCAGCTACTCCAAGAAGCAGTCGTTTAAGGTATCAAGACATTTTGTGTCTGCAACTCGTCCTGAAGGGACATGTACCCAGTCAATATGGGCATAGTTGAAATCCCCCACTATTATTGAGTTCTTTATTTTAATAGCCTCTCTAATCTCCCTTAGCATTTCATAATCACTATTGCTGTCCTGGTCAGGTGGTCGATAATAGATCCCTACTGTTAGAGCAGGGAATTACTATCCATAGCAATTCTATGGAACATGTTGATTCATTTAAGATTTTTACTTCATTTGATTCTAAATTTTCTTTCACATATAATAACGCTCCCCCACCCGCATGACCTGTTCTGTCCTTCCAGTATATTTTGTATCCCTGAATGACTGTGTCCCATTGATTGTCCTCAGTCCACCATGTTTCTGTGATGCCTATTATATCAGTATCCTCCTTTAACACGAGGCACTCTAGTTCACCCATCTTATTTTTTAGACTTCTGCATCATCCCTGGTTCTGGTGCCCATGACCTTCCAGAATGGGTGGGTGGGTGGTTGGGGGAATGTTCTTTGTACCTAGGGCCCCAATACACCTTAATCTGCCTCAGTGTATGCCCTAAATATTCACTAGCTCATTTTTATTTATATGCAAGTACTATGCAATACAATAACTATGTCCAAAAAATCCTCTGACTCCCCATCTCTCTCTGTGAAGCAGTGACTGTTCTGTGCACACAACAAATCCTTAATTGACAGAGGATTTTCTTTCGCCCCCTCTTCAATGTAAAAAGAAACTGAATACTGAGTAATTAAAACATTCTGCATGGCTTTTTTCCCCCTTTGGGAAGATTTATATTTCCTCTTTTTCTTGAGGTTTATAAGCTGTCATGCTTACCCCCCACAGTCTAATTTTCTATATAGTACTCTAATTCACAAGGTGAGAGAAATAATCCACTATGTTGTACATGTGAAAACTTAAATTAATGGCTAAAAGATTTACTCGTGTGGGTGTGGTCTGAATGTCCTGTGCAGCCTAGAAGGCTTCCAGCGTGGAGGGAAGATTAACCTTCAGCACCAGGGAAGGTGACTGGGTAGGAAGGTTGGGTGCTGCCTGGGCCTTCTCCTGCCTGTCGGCCAACTGGTCACCCTTCTTCCCCTTGTCTCTGCCCTGCTATAGACACACACACTCTCCCTGTGATCAGATTGTTTGTTACACAATGAAGCCACTCGCCACAGAGATAACAGCCCAGCACTTCATTCAAAGTGTGATCTCAATAGACGCCCTAAGAGGCCTCTGTATAAACTCTTTTCCCACAGTTATGGGTAAACTGAATAGTAGATAGACTAGTTATTTCTGTGCTGAAAGCAATAAGTATTGTGTGGAGAGAAAACTCTAAATAACATGTTCGTTTTTTTTTAACCGCGGTCGTTATTTTATTTAAAAATATCCCATTGCTGCAGCATCCACTATCAGCTGACCAGAACTGAAACCTGGTTGTGGTGGATTATGTCTTTTAAGAAATGGTGGCATCCTACCAAGCAGAATGTGAGTGAAGGCCTTTCCAGTGTGACAACTACTATTGGCCAAGCTCATTGTTATGTCTACACTACGGGATAAGGTCAAATTAAGATACACAACTTCAGCTATATTCATTGCATAGATGAAGTCGAAGTACCTTAACTTGACTTTAGGCTCTGTCCACACAGCAGGAAGTCGCAGGGAGAACACTCTCCCTTTGACTCCATGTGGTTATAATTTATGCTAGAGGTTGTCTTGCAAGAGGCATAACTTAAGTTCAATGTGGACCACCAGTGTGGAGGAAGATTGCTCCTTCCACAGTAACTTGATCATGTTGTGGCAGATGACTCTCTGGTGTTGATGATTATGATTGTATAATGGTGAATTCTTTGAAAAGACCATAGACTAGCTGTCACTCATCTCACTACATTTTGCAAGTCATTACAACCCAGACATCCACCAACAGTACAAAGTCCATCGTTTATAGGAGGATTCTGTGGGAGCTGTGAAATACACAGGCCATCGAGGATGACGTGTGTGCTGCTCAGGGCTTGTCTGTTGTGGGCTTCTGGAACCATCATTACTGGACCTGGACTGCAAACAGTGGATGTGCCATGAAAGAAACTGACCACATCCTCATTCAAAATCATTCCACAATGAAATCTCACTCAGTTAGCGCAGAAACACCAGCAAACGCTGGTGACTAATTGTCACTCAGCTCACTGGCAGGATGTTACATCTACCTAAATCCATTCCATTCTGATTCTTCATTCAAGTGGCCTATTTACTCTTGAATCTAACATTTAATCTGGTTTGTATTGCTCATTCCCTTATCTTCATCCGTACTGGTTGTACCCATTGTTGTCTGAAGCCCTCTGAGGGACTGTCCTGCTTTTATCTACACCATGATAAACTGAGGGCAACTCCACTGACCTCAGTGAGTGACTCTGGAGTAAAACTGGTGTCAGGGTGGAATAAGGCACCATGTCTATATAACAGCTGGCCTAGTGGAGCTCTCCTGATTCTGACTGGAGCCTCTAGCTACTGTCATATGAATCAAAATGGAAACAAGTCAAGAGAACAAAGATCCACCTTCCCATATCCACTGCACCCTTCTGCCACTCACTCCGTTATCCATATAGCCTATCCAGAGCCAGAGTTCTGATCTGTATCACAGGGCTCCTGAGAAAAAGGGAGAAAAAAACACAGTCTTTGGCCTGGTGTGTGCTGAAAAGAGTTTGCCAATATAGTGAAGATGTGCCAGTAAGAATCCTTGCAGATGGTATGACTCACATAATAGAACCCAGTTGCAAACACCAGAGATACAAACCAACTGGTCAATCACACCCCTCTTTTGGAACAGGACGCATGCAATCAGCAGTTATCAGAGAGATAGAGAGAGCGCAAGTACAGTTCAGTTCTGTGTTAAAAGTAAACTACAGGAAAAAATAATAAAAGGAAAGTTTAAAAAACAAGATTTGACATGGTAAAGAAACTTTCTGTGCTTGATTGATTTACACTAAGATGGTTAAAAGCAGCATTTTTCTTCTGCCTAGTACAGTTTCAAAGCTGTATTAAGTCAGTGTTCAGTTGTAAATGTTTAAAAGTACAGCCGTAACAATTTGTTCAGAGTTACAACATTTCAGAGTTACAAACAACCTTCATTCCAGGGGTGGGCAATAATTTTTGAAGGGGGCCCACTTCACAAATTTTGGAAGTGGTTGCGGGCTGCCCCAGGAGGGGCAGGGCCTCAGGGGGAAGGGACAGGAGCAGGAGACTTTGTGTGCTCCCCCACCCAGAGACCCTGATTGGCCTGGGGTTGGGGAGCACATGAGGTTCCCTGCCCCCCCTCACTCTGCCAGGGACACAGGGTGCCTAGAGAGAACTGCCAGCCATTTTGAACAGCTGCTAGTTCTCTCTGGTGCCTCTTGCCGCTGGCAGGGGGAAGGAGATTTCATGCACTCCCCACCTCCCTGTCCCCAGGTCTTGATTGGCCTGGGGGCAGGGACGCATTAGGGTGGTCACAGGCCAGATCAAGAGGCTTAGTACACTGATGCGGTCTTGCCCACCCCTGCTACATTCCCAAGGTGTTTGTAACTCTGAGGTTCTATTGTACCAGTTTCTTGGGGGGGGGGGAGCTATATTGGCAATAGAACTTATTCCATCTACATGAGGGCTTTTGCTGGCATAGCTGTCAGTTCAGGATCTGATTTTTCTCCGCTTCCTCCCCCCCACACACACCTCTCTTCCCTGCCTTCACATTTGTAACTGACATAGCTATGTTGCTAAAACTTTTAAGCCTAGACCCATGTAAATTATTTACCAACCTACACATAATGCCCGACTTCTGGTTTTTATAACCAATTCAAATCATACACCAGGTCCCTTGAAGGGTTTGCTAAGATTTCCAACCCCAGCCACAGTGAGCCTGGGCTGACTTATGGCTTTATATGTCATGCAACATCACTCTTGCATGGTTGAGCCACCATCATGTGAACCGATGTGGAATGAAGCCAAAGAATCAACCTGCCTTTGTACTCTGAACTCTGTGAAATAAAACTGCCAAACTTCATGCAGTTCTGCTCAATCTCCCTTTAAACCTGTGTTTCTCAACTGGTGGTCCATGGTGACCTTTTTGGTGATCCACAGGAACATTGTCCAAAGTCACATGGCGTGAGCAGGCGCCGCCATTAGGCTGTTTTACGCCGTGTTCCTAAGCACACAGCGCATCATCCATAGCGTCACCTAGGACGCAACCGTGTTGTGTTGCCAGTAACTTCCGTCTGAGTCTCTTAGCGTCATTGTAGCTGCCGCCATCATGCTGAGCGGTTGCTGTGTTGTTCGTCCTGTGCTACGTGTCCTGTTTTACAAGTGTGGTGTAGTTTGTTTATAATGGCAATGACAGGAAGTAATGTGAAGTGCAAGTATTCGGAGGACTACATCAAATTCGGCTTCACTTGTCAAGAAAAAAGAAGGCGTGGATTTGCCACAATGTGTTGTTTATTTCAAAGTCTTAGGGAATGACTCAATGAAGCCGGCTAAGCTGAAACTCCATCTCAAAGTGTCACCCCAACTTGTTGCAGAAGGATGAAGATTATTTTGAGCGGCGGTCATCAGGTCTGAAACGGCAGCGCCTCGACTCAACAAGTGCATTCTACAATAAGACAAGCAATGTAGTGCGCACTTCCTCCATTGTTGCATACAAAGTTGCATAGGCCAAGAAGCCTCATACCATTGTAGAGCAACTTGTGCTCCCCTGTGCAAAAGAGATGGTGCGGCTTGTTCTTGGCAAGGAAGCAGCAAGGAAGCTGAATGATATATCTGTCTCTAACGACACAGTATCGAGACGGATAAATGAGGTATCACAGAACATAAGTGAACAAGTTGTGGATGAAATAAAGAAGTCTCCATTGTTTGCCATACAATTGGATGAATCGACCGACGTCGCATTGTGCTCTCAGCTATTGGTGTTTGCACGATACATGGTTGAGGGAGACTTCAAAGACGAGTTTCTTTTTTGTAAGACTCTTGATACCACCACAAAGGCTCAGGATGTGATGGAAATTAACAATTTCTTTGAAGTACATGGTCTGGATTGGGTAAATCTTGTGGGTGTCACCACTGATGGTGCACCTGCCATGCTGAGCTCAAGATTGGGCTTCGAAACGCTGGTGAAACAGTGTGCTCCAATGGTAGCCGGAGTTCATTGCTTCATTCATAGGGAAGATTTGGTGTCAAAAACATTGGCTGATCAACTGAACGCCGTTTTCAAAGGGTTGGTGAAAGTGGTGAATCACATCAAATCATCGGCTCTCAACACCAGGCTGTTCAAAAGATTTTGCCTGGACATGGGTTCCGACTTTGATGTGTTGCTGTTCTACACTTCTGTACGGTGGTTGTCAGCAGGGAACGTACTCAACAGAGCTTTTCAATTGAGAGAGGAGTTGGATTTATTTCTCCAGGCTCAAGGGGAAAGAGGAATTCCGAAATGTGCTGACACAGTCAAATTTAGAACTTGCGTATCTTGTCAATATTTTTGGAATCTTGAACAAACTGAATCTTCAGCTGTAAGGGAGAAGTGCAAATCTGTTCTCTCACCAAAGCATTATCAAGGCTTTTCTTGACAAATTGGAACTCTGGATCGTAAGAGTCGAAGGCAATAAATTGGTTCAGTTTCCATATGTGGATGCCATGCTCGGGGAAAAGGAAGCCATTTGGATGCAAATTCTCGAGCATTTATGGAAGCTACGAGATGAATTCCAATGATACTTTCCAGAGGTGGACAGGACAAGGGATGGATTATCTTTCATCAGGAATCCATTTACAACAGATGTTAATAGTGTTCCAGAGGATCTGCAGGAAGAATTCTTGGATCTGAAAAATGATTTTGCGGCTCAAGACATGTATCAGCAATCTACCATAGACAAATTTTGGGCCAGCGTGACCGGGAGTTACCCAAATTCGTCAGCACACACGGTCAGATTTCTTTTGCCATTTGCATTAACTTATATGTGTGAGACTGGATTTTCGTGTTTGTTGCACGTTAAGTCCAAACAGAGGAATCGGCTTGCAGTGGAAAGCGATATTCGTTGTGTATTATCAAGTACCACTCCAAACACTGAAAAGCTTGTCAGTGAGAAGAGAATCCAAAAATCTGTTAGTAAGAAATAAATTTCAAACCAAAATGTTCATTGTCTGTTCTCTCTTATCATGTCTCAAAAAGGAGGTGGTCCATGAAAATTTTTTGATTGGCCTGGTGATCCGTGGACTGAAACAAGTTAAGAACCACTGCTTTAAACCAAAGTAAAATTAGGGACCAGACACAAGGGTCTGAGATCTGCCCTTGGCCATTGTAGGTATCAGCCAGGAGGAAAGAGTGTAAGTGTGATGGTTCAAGTAATTCTGGGGACCCTGGCTAAGTCTCTTAATTTGGCCACCTGGCTGCAAGGCTTAAGAATCAACACTGTCTACATTGCGCACTGCACTACACAGCATACTGCATTACTGTCAGAGAAGCCTCTTGGTGCCAATTGTCAAAGGGATCACTGTTCATTACAAACAAATCCTGACTCAGACCTGACAAACTCACTGCATCTAACACTTTTTTTTCCCTGAGATAAATAAAGCTGAGAGAAATCTTTAGATCTTTTGTAATTAGATTAATAAACATTTATAGAGGGTCTATTTGCGGAAAGAAGAACAAAATTCAGTTTTCCACTTAAGTTTGTTAATAGAATATCATTTAGACATGGCAGTGGATTGAAAGATGATAGCCTTAGTAGAAGATCTAAAACCCTTATTTGAAATGTCAGAATTGCTTAGACATTATATGTGTAACTTTTTTTTCACTAAAAATATTCAGCTTTTGGGAGAGCACCCTTTAATGACTGGTCCTGAAACTTCTAAAGAACTTCTTTTACAAAATATTTTGTTGCTATTGCTAGCTAAATGTTTTAAGAGCCTCTTTAGAAGGTGAGAAGTTAACTAAGGTCGTCATCATGAAAACATGTGAGTCATTCCATTTAATTCAGTAGGAATCTTTTGTGTGCTTAGTTGTACTCACATACTCTGACAGGATCAAAGACCTAGCTGTTTATAAAGGGGAAATAATAAAGCTGACTAGGCACTGAGTTGTCAAATACACACAGGATAAATAAGATTTAAGTAGAGATACATTTTTGCCAGCTTCCTTCAATTATAGTAGTCTGAATTGTTACTAGTTGTAACCATAACTAGGGTGACACTTTAGATACAAATTTGATTTTTCTTCAACTTGATGGCATCCCTTCAAATAGCTTCAGCTGGAAATGATCAAGTCTTGCAACTAGGACAAGGGATACATTTTTTGTGGCCCTAACAGTGGCAAGCCTTCAGACACATGGGAAAAAAAGTAAAGTGGATTGTAACTAATATAAATCAGAAACTAAGACCTGTAGAAAATTGTTAGGGGAAATATAAGGACACCAGGGGAAAACTATAGTCAGCAGAATTAATGACAATGAGAAGAATTTTAAAAAATATATATTAAGACCCAAAACAATCCTGTGTGATAGGGTCAGGCCAAATGGCTACAGGAGAGTGATCGAAGGCATGTACATTAGCCCTGGATTAAACAGGTTCCTTTTCCATGGGTAAGCAACTGGGGGCCACTCCACAGCAATCAAATAACCTGGAGCTAAAACTAATTAAGACAGACAGGCTAATCAGGAGCTAATTCAGAACTGGCTAGTATTGATTTAAAAAAAACAACCTTCCTTTGGGTTAGCTCACAGTGGGTAAAGAGCTGGAGTAAGAGGCTGCTGTGGTACAAAGACTGGGAGGTACAAATGCTATCAGGTGCCAGCATGAAGGTGCTGGGGAGGGGCTGTGGGGAAGTGGCCCAGAGAATCGTAACTGTCATGCTGCTGATATAAGGAGCATTAGGAAGAGCTGCTGTCCACACGGTCTCTGGACTGGAACCCAGAGTTGAAGGTGGTCCTGAGTTTGTTCCCCATCCCCTTACTCACTATTTGCTATGGGAGAGTTGACCTGGACAGTGAGGCACACCAGAGGGGAAGGACTACTTTGAAAAGAGGTCTGGCCTGTCCCCAACCCACTTGGAGGGGCAGCAGAGACCATGGGGATAGTTTTTTTTTTCCTTTCCCCTCATGCTGGCCAAACATAAGGATGACCAAGAAAATGACCAGTTGGTGACCCTGAAGGAAATGTCTAATCTGAGGGCCATTCTGAGCCGCTGAGGTGAGCCGTCTGCCCAAAAGCGCAGGGCCCACCAAGGCAGAGGAGGCGCTTTGTCACACCTGACAATGGCATTGGTCCGTGTCGCGAGAAGCTACTGCTTCTCCCTTTTTCCAATCATGCGCAGATGCCCCTTGTCTCAGTCAAGGAGATTTATTTTTAGAACAGAGGTTAACAAAGAAATAGAATGCAATCATGAGTCAATCCCTGGCCCCCAGGCTTCACGACCACCCTCTCCCCCGCAAGAGTCTCTGGCGCGCCAGCTCCTGGTAGCTTCCTCATGTCTGTCAAGTTAGCTCCCATCTTGGAGCCATAGCCACAGGATTGTTTCCTTGAGCTCCTTGCTCCAGGAACTTCCCACCGCAGTTAGTGCCACTCTAGTGTGTCTTTGCTCCCCAGGACTCAGCCTGGCTCAGTCCTTGCTCACCCCAGTTGCTTCTTAGCAGTAGCAGCATTTTATAGGCTCAGGTGTAGCCCAGAACTGCTGGGTGTAGAATCTCTGGGCTGGAAGCAGTGGGCAGACTCAGGCTCCCCTATCAGCCGCCGAGGGTGTGGCTTTGACTGGCAGGGTTGTGAACAGGAAGTCTTTCTGGGTCCCTGTGGGAGAGACAGAGACATGAAGGACTGTACCCTCAGAGGGGGGGAAATGCTGAGCAACCTAGCCAGAAGGCTGAGCCACAAAGAGGATGCTATGGTTCCTGGGATGAGGAGGAGCTGCAGACCTAAGAGAGAGACAGTGCGAGGGCGTGTGACCACAAGAAGGGGTGACGACCTCAAAAACTAATCCACAGAGTGCCTGGGAGAAGGTGCTAGGCAAATAAGGAGGGGAGCAACTGTGACATACACTTTGTTGATGACTTGGCAAAGAGGCTGCAGAAACAGGACAGGGGTTAGGTTTTGAGGGCAAGGAACTGTTCCTGCTCCAGACTAAGATCCGATGAACTAGACGATTGCAGTGTGCCACAGGACGTGAGGGGCAAGACTTGTGCCGGAGGAATTTAGACACCTGTGTAGGTGAATTGGAAGAGCCACGTTGTCTTACATTCCCAAAGTTCCATCTCCTGAGCCAAGTGCCACTGATGCTGGAGAAACTGTTGGGGTCTCTAATTTATGCCTTGAGCAACAAAATGAGTATGCCTTCTCAAGCGGTTAAGGAGAAAGGAATAGCTCTTGTAGACAGAGCTAATAAGACTAGAATTGCCTACCTGATGGCAATGGTTTGGACTACGAGATCTCCTATATAGTGTAGCCCAGGAGGTGCTGCAGGGTGAACTGTTTGCCCAGCTACACATACCCCATATATTCAGAAAGGAGTTAAGGAAGGTGCCCTATGAGATACCAGTGGTGAGACACTTGGCCAGGAAAAAACGCTCACCTATCTTTTTACTTCTTTCTTTTGTCTGGGGAAGAGACTACTATGCATCCCGTCAAATTGCCAGTTAGTCATCCCTAAGGGTGCATCTAGACAGCACCCTTATCTCGGAATAAGCTATGCAATTTATGCTATACAAATTGTGTAGCTTATTTTGAATATATTTCAAAATAACACTATTTTGAGACATCCCTTAATCCTTGTGGAACAAGGATGACAGGGTTGTCGGAATAGCACGCACCTGTTATTTTGAAATAATAGGCACGTGTAAAAGATGCAAAGGTATCCTGAAATAGCTCTGCTGTCTAGACAAACCCTCAGTGGGTACAACCAGCCCCTTTAGCTCCCCTGTGTTGGTTTGAATGGTACTTCCATGGTAGGAATAGACCTAATAGTCTCAATAGAAAAATGTTCTCCTGAATATTAATACATTCCAGTCATGATCAACTAGACCACTCGTTATCCAGATGTCATTTCCCTTTAAGCCAAGCATAGGTTCAACCAGACCCTAAAGGAAATGAACAAGCACGTCATTAAGACCATCCTTCACTGCTTAAAGCTACTTTTCATTCCTTCCCCCTCCCCCCACCTTTTATTCATGATATAAGAAGATCCCAGCTAAGAAACATGATGAGCTTGCTGAAAGAAACAGGCTGGTACACTTCTTAATGGGGTGCAGTATCTTCAACAACTTAGTGACTGCTTGAAGGTTTTGCATGACTTTGCTCAGTAGAACCTACTAAGAGCCCAAGTGACTCAAAACCAGACTCTTCTACCGAAGGAGCCCTATTAAGAGTTAAAGCCTGGTTACCAGGTTCTAGTGCTGTTACTTTCCTGACAAAGTAGCAGGGCCCGTAAGAGATTCCCCAGAAGTTCAGTGTTCCCTCTAAGGTGCATGCATGTGCGGGCACGCTCCAAGAATTTGAGGCCCACCCACCTCCTCAGCAGAGCCATGCAGTTGGCTGCTCAGCTGTTCCAGCGTGGGGCCGCGTGGTGGGCGGTTGCCTTGTTCCAGGAGCAGCTGGGCAGCTACCACACAGCCCTGGCCCTAGCGTCAGCCCTTCCCCAGGGCTGGAGCTGCAGGCCATGTGGCAGGCGGCTGCTCCCCTGGTGGCCCCAGCTGGGGCCAGAGCCACGTTGTCAGCAGCCGACAGCTGCTCCTCTGGTGCTGTGTCACAGATGGCCAGTGGCTGCTCCTTCAGCGGCCTTGGCCTGGGGACCCAAGGCTTGGGCAGACTGGCCCCTGCTGCCCTGGGCCGGCCCCAGGGAGCAGATGGTGGCTGAGCAGTGAGGACCCTACACCCTGGAAAGCAGCTGCCATCTCTATCCTGAGCCCACCACACCCTGCCTGAACTCCTGCACCCCCTCCCCATATTTCCCCTGTGTTCCCCATACTTCCCAACCCCCTGCTCTGACTCCTGCATCCCCACCTCCTATCTTGAGCCCCCCCCCCCACTACCTGTCCTGACTCCAGCACCTCGCACAGTCCCTAGCCCCCTGCCTTAAGGAGCCAAGCAATGTCAGGTAAATCTTTTAGTTCAATATAAAGTCCAACATCCTCTGCTAGGATTTTATCTGGGATGATTGCAGGCAGATTTTGAAACAAGAAAGATATCCTTTGCAAAATGTTTTTTGGTTTTCCTTGTGGTTGTTTTTCGCAATCAAGAAATTGCACACGTCCCCAAGCACTCCAGATCTGTTTTCATTCGCTGAAGCAGTGATTTGACATTTTAGGCACAGAGTTCTTCTGGGTTGTTTGGAGATATGAACTCCCAGGTATCATATAGAACTCGTTGCCAATTTATATCCAAAGATTCTTGGAAGAACGACTTCTCAGAATTTGGCAAATTTTTAGCTTGCATTTCAAATGCAACATCATTTACTCTGAATCCAGATATTTTCCCAAAGTCCTGGATTTCTTTAGTTGTTATTTTTAGGGAAATGTTTGGGTTGGATAAAAATATTCAATGATTTTCATATAAAGTTATTCTCCAATATGTTGCTGTTAGGGTGACCCCAGCAGTGGGATCGCGGAAGCCCCAAGCCTCACAAATTGGAATGAGGCAAGCAGCAGGCCAGATTCAGCCACAGGCCAATAGTTTCTCATCCCTGCCCTAAAGAACCCTCAAGAAATGTCATTTAGTCCTAGGGGAATTCTGCAATTATTGCACTTGCAACCCTATTGGAATTGCAGAATTCCTCCAGGACTGTTCCTTGCAGATAAGCTTTTTTTCACTATAAAGATACTGCAGTGGCTGCCTCCTCGGTACTAGAGAACATTGGGAGGCAGAGTCCATTTTTTCAGATGCATACAACAGCATCTACTATGTCATGGAATAAGTCAGCATCATTCAGCTGAAGCAGTTAAATAAACAGCCATGTTTGCATGCCAGTCGTTACCTTATGAGTTATTTCAGCACACTACCATTCTTTAGCTGTCAGGCCAGCTGTTCATTATTCCCAAACAGATCTCTCAGACCAGCCAAGAGAAGTGCAGTAAAAGCCCTGAGGCATATTACAGTGTCCTCATTTTCTCTCTAGAAAGCTCCTGTGCGTTGAACCATGATATAGATCTATATTGGCTTAAACATGTTTTGTAATAAGATTTTTTTGTAGTGTATTTACATTGAGGCCTCTGTTTAAACCTGAATTGTCTGATATTTATTGTTAACTAATATTAGAAATGGGCTCAAGTGACACAATCTAGCTTTGGAGCTGTATGTCTAATACCCCGAGATTGGTGGGTGGACAGGAGGGAGAAGTTCTGGTGCTGAGGTTTTGGGTTGGCCAGTTACTCTTAAATGTAGGGGTTCTTTTCAGAATTCAGCTCCAGCTCTGGATTTGGATTTCACTCCCCCAGAATTTAGTCTCATTGCTAATTATTAAATGGTATCAAATTCCATTTTAAAATAATCATTGATCAACTGAAAATACCTTTTAATATATTTACCAGCTGATGTCACTTATTTTAAGAAGCTCTTTGTAAGCCATATATCTTTGGGTGTGCCTACACAGCACCCTTAGCTCAAAATAAGCTAGGCAAATTGTGTAGCTTATTTTGAATGTATTTCAAAATATCTTATTTCATAATTTGGTGATGTCTACACAGCACCAAATTTCAAAGGAACTCGCTATTCCAAAATGCCCCTTAATCCTTGTGGAACGAGGTTTACTGGGACGTCAGAATAAGCCGCCTGTTATTTTGAAATCTATTTCAAAATAATGGGCTGCTTCAATAGATGCGGAATAACTATTTTGGGATCATAGAATCATAGAGCTGGAAGAGACCGCAGGAGATCATCAAGTCCAGCCCCCTGCCCAAGGCAGGACCAATCCCAACTAGATCAACCCAGTCAGGGTTTTGTCAAGCCGAGACTTAAACACCTCTAGGGATGGAGACTCCACTACTTCCCTAGGTAACCCATTCCAGCGCTTCACCACCCTCCTAGTGAAATAGTTTTTCCTAATATCCAGCCTAGACCTCCCCCACTGTAACTTGAGACAATTGCTCCTTGTTCTGCCATCCGTCACTACTGTGAACAGCCTCTCTCCATCCTCTTTGGAACCTCCCTTCAGGAAGTTGAAGGCTGCTATCAAATCCTCCCTCACTCTTCTTTCCTGCAGACTAAACAAACCCAAATCCCTCAGTCTCTCCTCATAAGTCATGCGCTCCAGCCCCCTTATCATTTTGCTCACCCTCCGCTGGACCCTCTCCAATGTGTCCACATCCTTTCTTTAGTGGCGGGCACAGAACTGGACATAATACTCCAGATGTGTCCTCACCAAAGCCAAATAAAGGGGAATAATTACTTTTCTGGATCTGCTGGCAATGCTCCTCCTAATGCACCCTAATATGCCATTAGCCCTCTTGGCTACAAGGGCACACTGTTGACTCATATCCAGCTTCTCATCCACTGTAATCCCCAGGTCCTTTTCTGCAGAACTGCTACTTAGCCATTCGGTCCCCAGCCTGTAACAATGCTTGGGATTCTTCCATCCCAAGTGCAGGACTCTACACTTGTCCTTGTTGAACCTCATCAGATTTCTTTTGGCCCAATCCTCTAATCTGTCCAGGTCACTCTGGACCCTATCCCTGTCCTCCAGCATATTTACCTCTTCCCCCTAGCTTAGTGTCATCTGCAAACTTGCTGAGGGTGCACTCCATCCTTTTATCCAGGTCATTAATAAAGATGTTGAACAAAACCGGTCCTAGAACAGATCCTTGGGGCACCCCGCTAGTAACCAACCGCCAACCTGACATCGAGCCATTGATCACTACCCATTGGGCCCGACAGTCTAGCCAGCTTTCTATCCATCTGACAGTCCATTTATCCAATCCATATTCCCTTAACTTGCTGGCAAGAATATTGTGGGAGACTGTATCAAAAGCTTTGCTAAAATCAAGGTATATCACATCCACTGACTTTTCCAAATCCACAGAGCCAGTTACCTCATCATAGAAGCTAATCAGATTGGTCAGGTACGACTTGCCCTTCGTGAATCCATGTTGACTATTCCTGATCACTTTCTCCTCTTCCAAGTGCTTCAAAACAGATTCCTTGAGGATCCCTTCCATAATTTTCTGGGGACTGAGGTAAGGCTGACTGGTCTGTAGTTCCCTGGATTGTCCTTCTTCCCTTTTTTTAAACATGGGCATTATATTTGCCTTTTTCCAATCATCCGGGATCTCTCCCGATCTCCATGAGTTTTCAAAGATAATGGCCAAACGCTCCGCAATGACATTTGCCAACTCCCTCAGTACCCTTGGATGCATTAAATCTGGGATTTGTGTATGTTTAGCTTTTCTAAATAATTCCTAACTTGTTGTTTCCCCACCAAGGGCTGTCCACCTCCTTCCCATACTGTGTTGCCTAGTGCATTTTTCTGGGAGCTGACCTTGTCTGTGAAGACAGAGGCAAAGAAAGCATTGAGTACTTCATCTGTCACTAGGTTACCTCCCTCATCCAGTAAGGGCCCCACACCCTCTCTGATCACCCTTTTATTGCTAACAAGAAAGGTTTCTACAGGCATGTTACCCTTCACATCCTTTGCTAGCTGCAATTCCAATTGCACTTTTGTCTTCCTGATAACTCCCCTGCATTCTCGAGCTATATATTTATACTCCTCTCTAGTCATCTGTCCAAGTTTCCACTTCTTGTAAGCTTCCTTTTTGTGTTAAAGCTCACCAAGGATGTCCCCGGTAAGCCAATCTGGTCGCCTACCATATTTGCTTTTCTTGCTGCGCATCGAGATGGTTTCTTCTTGTGCCTTTAATAAGGCTTCTTTAAAATACTGCCAGCTGTCCTGGACTCCTTTCCGCTTCATGTAAGCATCCTAGGGGATCCTGCCCATCAGTTCTCTGAGGGAGTCAAAGTCTGCTTTTCTGAAGTCCAGGGTGTGTATTTTGCGACTCTCCTTTCTTCCTTTGGTCAGGATCCTGAAATCTACCATCTCATGATCACTGCTTCCCAGGTTGTCGCCCACCTCTACTTTCCCTACTAATTCCTCCCTGTTTGTGAGCAGCAGGTCAAGCTGCGCATGGCCCCTGGTCTGTTCCTTCAGCACTTGTACCAAGAAGTTATCCCCAACATTCTCCAAAAACTTCCTGGATTGTCTGTGTACTGCTGTATTGGTCTTCCAACAGATGTCAAGGTGATTAAAGTCATCCATGAGAACCAGGGCCTGCGATCTGGAAGCTTCTCTCAGTTGTCTGAAGAAAGCCTCGGCTACCTCATCCACCTGATCTGGTGGTCTATAGCAGACACCAACCATAACATCACCCCTATTGCTTCCACCTCTAAACTTAACCCATAGACTCTCAACAGTCTTTTCTCCCTCTAAATACTGAAGCTCTGAGCAATCTTACTGCTCTCTTACATACAATGCAACTCTTCCTCCTTTTCTCCCCCACCTGTTCTTCCTGAACAGTTTATACCCTTCCATGACAGTGCTCCAGTCATGTAAGTCATCCCACCAAGTCTCTGTTGTTCCAATCAAATCATATTTTTTTGACTGGGCCAGGGCTTCTAATTCTTCCTGTTTGTTTCCCAGGCTTCTTGCATTTGTGTACAAACACCTTAGGTAGCCAGTTGATTGCCCTACCTTCTCCATTCGAGTCAGGGGTCCTCCTTTGTTGTTCATTCCTCCTTGTGTTTCTTCCCCGTATCCGACTTCCTCACTTACCTCAGGGCTTTGGTCACCATCCCCCAACAAACCTAGTTTAAAGCCCTCCTCACTAGGTTTGCAAGCCTGCCTGAGAAGATGCTCTTTCCTCTCTTGGTTAGGTGGATCCCATCTCTTCCTAATAATCCTTGTGCCCGGAATAGAGTCCCATGGTCGAAGAAACCAAAGCCCTCTTTCTGACACCATCTGAACAGCCATGCATTTGCTTCCTCAATTCGACGATCCCTACCTGGACCTTTTCCTTCAACCGGAAGGATGGATAAGAACACCACTTGCGCTTCAAATTCCTTGATCCTTCTTCCCAGCGCTACATAATCTGCTGTGACTGCTCAACTTCATTCTTGGCTGTATCGTTAGTTCCTACATGGAGAAGCAGGAAGGGGTAGCGATCGGAAGGTTTAATCACTTTTGGAAGACTCTCAGTCACATCCTGAATGCGAGCTCCTGGTAAGCAGCACACTTCTCGATATTGCAGGTCTGGATGGCAGATGGATGACTCAGTCCCTCTTAGGGGGAATCTCTGACCACCACCGCCCGTCATCTTCTTTTGGGGGTGATGGTCGTGGAACCCCCATCCTTAGGACTGTGGGTATCCCAAAATAGTTCCACAGTATAGATGTACCCTTTCTGTTTCCTTCTACCCCTCTTTGGCCCGAGTTTCAGCAAAGCACTTAAGTATGTACTTAACCTTAAACACTGACTTAAATACTGATTTAAAGTTAAGTCTTCATATTTTCTCTCAGTTTCACTCCCCAAAGAAAGACAAAACATACTACTATTGTCATATGACTCTGCTATAGGAGTTTCCTGCTAAAAGGCATAAGGAGTTGGTAGGGCTTTATAAAACCCACTTCTTTCTGCCCCATGGAACTCTTCTCTAGGCATTATGGTGCCCTCAATTTCATGAGCTGCTGCTCACAAAGGGTGTGTCTAGACTACTGAGGTTTTTTTAAAAAAGTGGCCTGTTTTCAAAAAAAAGTCACCTGCAACTAGACTGCCGTCGCGTTCTTTCAAAATTAAATCAAAAGAACATGGCAGGTTTTTTGATATTGATAAATCTACTTGTACCAGGAAGAATACCTTTTTTCAAAAGAGCTCTTTTCAAAAAAGGCATTCTTGAACGCAAACAGGGCTTTTTCGAAAGAGAGTGTCCAGATTGCTTGGGTGCTCTCTTTCAAAAAAGCGGATCGCTTTTTCGAAACCCTTGTGGCTGTCTAGATGATCTCTTTTGAAAGAGGCTTGTAGACTAGATGTACCCATACAGAAAATTTATTTATGCATCCTAGTGATACAAACTGGAGGGGATGAATGGTACAAATTCCTTTAATTAATCCAGGCCTCACAGTGAACAGAGTTACACTTTTGACTCTGGGTGTGTAGCGTATCAAGTTACTTTCCTATCATGCTAATAATATGCTCGTGTTAATTTAGATTAATTTGGTAATAGTTAAAAGCTGTAATGCAAGAAATCTTCTAAAAGCTGCTCTCAGCATTCCCGTAGGCCCTTTGTGTTAGCTTGACGGATGTCTGGGTTCAGGTGTAATACACTAGGCCTTGTGTCTGCCCAAGTTTATGAAGACCCACTAATACTAACACAACAGCACTCAAGTCCTTGGGGGAGGGCTTTGCCATTAACCCACCTGGGTATAGGTCCATGCCCTTTCCTAGCTGGGGCCAAGGCATGTTGGTATATGAGAGTCTAGCAAGAGCCCCAAATTAGTGGTCCTGTTGCTTGTACCTGTCTGTGTGCATATACTGCTTGCCTTCCTCCCTCTTCAGCCCCCCCCCCCCCCACCGCCAACCACAAGCCTGTTGGTGCCGTGTACTGACTGGGCTGTGTGGCAGTCCAGATGCCATTAGGTGTAGGAGCAGCATGGGTGCGGTACAGCCCAGCCCTAGGCTGGTGAGTCGGGTTCCCCTGCAGTGCAGTGGCTCCTGCTCTAGGCTATAACAAGATCGTACAGCCTCTGAATGCACTTTCCAATAAGTACCAGGTTTGCATTAGGGCAGGGTTGCACTAGAATGAAAGAACATGCATAAGCTTACAGTCCAGGTCAAGTAATATGGGGTTATATTTTATCGTTTGTCCATGCTGCAAAAGGCCGTTTGCAAGATCAGCAGAAGCGGAGGTTAGCAGACTTCTGTGTTCGAGACATGGTCTCACCCAGATGGCTTCCCGGGACTGAAAAGGGGGAATTTAGATCTGGATTTTTCAGCCACACAGGATGGTAGGGAAAATACCCTCAGACTCAGCAGATGTATTATCTAATATATAAAGGAGAATGTTTGTATGTTTGTGCGCTAATAACTTGGACACTATAAGAGCTACTGCAACCAAACTTTGCATGGGGTAACCTTTCCTCCAGGAGAAGGTTTTAAGGGAGTGTGGGAGGGAAGAGATGAGAGACGGACGCCTCTTCCTGGGGCTGTACAGAGCTTCGTAGTAGTGTAGGGAGAAGCGGCTTTCCGGGGGAAGCAGCGGGGACAGTCACTCACTAAGGCTGGCAGAGGGACAAGGAAGCGGAGGGCGGGCTTGGGCGCCATCAGCAGGCGCGCGGCTCCCTTCCCCCTCCCTCCCCTCAGGCTCCTCACCTCAGTTATATCAACTGTCCCAAGCAACGCTGGGTAACTCCAGCTAGTTAAATATAAGTCCCAAATAATTGGTGCAGACTAAGTTGAGTAATCAGGACGCAGGTTGCGATAGATAACCACAAAGGCCCACGGCAATGAATCGACATAGATGATAAGTTAAGAGCAATGATATATTGGTCAATAGGAAACGAACACTTCAGCATTAGAAACACCTCCTACTGAATATGCATCAAACATGTTATCGTCCGTGTCACTTGGTATAAAAGTGAGGGGACCCAGCCTAGGGGCAATAGGGAGGAGAAGATGTAGTCCTTGGAAGGGCCAGAAGGATGGCCCCTGGTGATGGGGAAGGTGAAGGTAATGAGAAAGGTGATGGGCTAACACCTAAGATTGTTCTAGAAGGAATAATGTAGGTATGTTGTATGAAATATGGATGTACATTCCCTGTCTTATGAAACTGAGGTGTTTGTGACTGTGCTAACCGTATTAATAAACTATAAATATTGTAAATATACAAAAGTTTCCATAGTGTGAGTGTTGCAACCGTGCACATCAGGGTTCCCAATCATAGTATAATTGAATACTGGGCCTGATCCTGGGACAAAGAACCTGTCAACCCTAATTAGAATGTAAACATAATCTTAGATCAGGCTACAGGTGCTAAAAGACCTTTGATTTCAACCTCTTTATCCTGCCTCTCATGTTAATGCTACAATCAAAATATGATTGGATGTTTCCACAGTGCATGTTCAATGAACTATACCTTTCTAGAGTAAAAGTGACTATTCTTATCTTTGCACCTGTCCTAGAAAGAGGAGGATCTGTGATTTAAGTATCTACATCTTAAGGAATAGTAGTAATTGTGGAGGAGTGATGGAAGGTTACCCTGATAGCTGGAGGAAAAACTAGGTCAGCAAAAGACAAAGCAAACAGAGAACTCTGTGCATCATAACTGTTTCAGAGGGTGTGGAAGCAATTGAGAATGCATGTAGTACATGGGATAATGACCACATTCAAAGTAAAGTCTTGTGTGCATGAGAAAGTTGCACCAGTTTGATAACAGTGTGATTTTTGTTTTAAATCAATTTAGTTAAACCAGTCTGGACATTCACTTCAGTTGGAGTAGTTTATTTTTATGACCTTAAACCTGCTCCTTATTGATTTAAGTTAAACTATAATAAGCTTCTTTAAACCAATCTGAGGGTAGGTCAACACTAGGGGGCAATATCAACCTAAGGTATGCAACTCGGCCACATGAATAGTGTAGCTGGAGTCGACATATGTTTGGTCAAGTTGCCACAAAGCCTCCGCTGCAGGGGGTTGTTGGGAGGAATTCTCCCATCGACTCACCTTCTGCTTCTCTTTCCTGTGAAGTACCAGAGTCGACAACAGAGCAACCTGGTAGATTGATTGCCACAGTGCCAATCTCCTGGTAAGTGTAGACCTGCCTTAAGTTCAGTATATTTAAACCAAACACTGTTTTTTAGACTGCCTTCACTAAACTGGTTTAAAATCATTTCCTTTAGTTAAGCCAGTGTAGTTCAGCACATAGGCAAGCCCAGTTTAATGAAGTATCTTTCTGTCCATCATTTTTGTTGAAGTTCATATTTTATACCATTAACAGTCTTGGACTTTAGCTGAAGTTATGTTACCCTCTAGTTATGGAGAGCAGTTAAATTTCTTCTGCCCCTGGAGATCCCCCCTTCATGCTTTATTAACCTTAGCTTATGAGTATGAGAATGCATACCTCAATAATGCTTTATGCAAAACAGGTCATGTGACATGTAATTTTAAAGGTTGTAATCAGCTGGATCTGTATATCCTATTTTTGTGCACACATATTTCTTGTATCTGAAGATAGAAATATGAAGACCGAATCTGGTTTTAATTCTAAATGTGGGCCACTAGGGATACTTTAGGACCTTAATGACTCAGTACTCAAACCAACTACTTGTGAATAAAAGCTTCAGGGGGTAGCCGAGTTAGTCTGTACAGGATAAACTTAAAAAACAACAAATAGTCTGGTAGCACTTTAAAGACTAACAAAACATGTAGATGATGATATGAGCTTTCGTGGGCACAACCCACTTCTTCAGATGACCAGAGTGTTGGATGTCCAGAACTAAAATAAATAGGGGAGAAAGGTGGGGGGGACAAGAAGAGGTAGTGGGTTTAAAAATCTCAAGGGGAAAGCCGAGCTGGAATGTAATAGGAAAAACAAATAGTCATAAGCATCTAAAGACTGGATAGTCAGAAGAGGCAGATAAGAACCATTAGTAGGCAACAGAGAAGAAGAGTACTAACACCAGATAAAATAGGGTATGTCTACACAGCAAAGTTATTTCAAAATAATAGGCGTTATTTCGAAATAACTTTCCTAGCATCTATGCAGCCAAACCGCTATTTCGAAATTAATTTGAAATAGCAGAGCGCTTATTTCAAATTTGGTAAACTTCATTCTATGAGGAATAACACAAAATTCGAAATAGCTAATTCGAAATAAGTGCTGTGTAGATGCTTATTTCAAAATAGGGGGCCTCCAGCCCTTCTCAGGGTGGCCACTCTGGGCCAAACCAGGAAACCTCTTGAGAACTTGGATTGAGAACTGGTTAAAAGACAGGAAACAAAGGGTAGGAATAAATGGTAAATTTTCAGAATGGAGAGGGGTAACTAGTGGTGTCCCCCAAGGGTCGGTCCTAGGACCAATCCTGTTCAACTTATTCATAAATAATCTGGAGAAAGGGGTAAGCAGTGAGGTGGTAAAGTTTGCAGATGATACCAAACTGTTTAGGATAGTCAAGACAGAAGCAGACTGTGAGGGACTCCAAGAAGATCTCACCAAACTGAGTAATTGGGCAACAAAATGGCAAATGAAATGTAATGTGGATAAGTGTAAAGTAATGCACATTGGGAAAAATAACCCCAACTATATGTACAGTATGATGGGGGCTAATTTGGCTACGACAAATCAGGAAAGAGATCTTGGAGTTATCGTGGACAGTTCTCTGAAAATTTCCACACAGTGTGCAGTGGCGGTCAAAAAGGCAAATAGGATGCTAGGAATTATTAAGAAAGGGATAGAAAATAAGACCCAGAATATCTTACTGCCCTGGTATAAAACTATGGTACGCCCACATCTTGAATACTGTGTACAGATGTGGTCTCCTCACCTCAAAAAAGATATTTTGGCCTTGGAAAGGGTTCAGAAAAGGGCAACTAAAATGATTAGGGGTTTGGAACGGGTCCCATATGAGGAGAGGTTAAAGCACTGGGACTTTTCAGTTCAGAAAAGAGGAGACTGAGGGGGGATATGATAGAGGTATATAAAATCATGAGTGGTGTGGAGAGGGCCAATAAAGAGAAGTTATTTATTAGTTCCCTAAATAGAAGAACTAGAGGACACCAAATGAAATTAATGGGTAGCAGGTTTAAAACTAATAAAAGAAAGTTCTTCTTCACACAGCGTGTAGTCAGCCTGTGGAACTCCTTGCCAGAGGAGGCTGTGAAGGCTAGGACTATAATAGAGTTTAAAGAGAAGCTAGATAATTTCATGGAGGTTAGGTCCATAAAAGGCTATTAGCCAGGGGATAAAATGGTGTCCTTGGCCTCTGTCTTTCAGAGGCTGGAGAGGGATGGTAGGAGACAAATCGCTTGATCATTGTCTTTGGTCCACCCTCTCTGGGGCACCTGGTGCTGGCCACTGTCGGCAGACAGGACACTGGGCTAGATGGACCTTTGGTCTGACCCAGTACGGCCATTCTTATGTTCTTATGTTCTCTTCTACTTCACCCCGCCCCAGCCCCAGAGCCCTTAAAGGGGTAGAGTCTGTTTGGCCACAGGACCTGTGCCAGCTCCAAGCCTGCCAGCCCAGAGCCCACAGGCACTGCCCCGACCCAGTTGCTAGCATGAGCCAGCCAGGCAGTGCCAGCCAGCCCTCCACCACTCCCCAGGAGCAGTCTGGAAGCTCCCAGGAGCCTGCTAAGGGCCAGAAAAGGCGGGCGCCTTCCTGGTCCAGTGCAGACCTGATTGAGGTTTGGGGGGAATCCTCCAACGTCCCTGATCTCCGCAGGTGTGCAGGAAGATCAAGGAGCTGAGGCAGGCCTATGCCAGGGCCACAGGGGGCAGTTCCCAACCAGGGGCAGACCCAGACCCCTTGCCCTATTTCGACGCCCTGAACTGCATCCTTAGGGGCTGGATGGTCTGTGCCCCCCAGGTGGTCATTGACCCTGGGGCAGAGGGCCCTGACCAGGGCATAGAGGAGGAGGAGGAGGACGAGGACGATGGCCAGGAGTCGCAGGAGCCTGGAGGGAGTATGGCACTCACCCAGGACCCCCGAGCCGTTACAGCAGCCATGTCACCGCTGTCTTCTGAGGCCGGGGAGGCCTCGACATGTGAGTGCCATCACTGTCCCCTTATGCAGAGTGGGGGGGGGAGAGGAGAGGGAACCTAGGGGCCACAGGTGTGGGCCTTGCTGACCACTGATCACGCAGCAACCTGTGCATGTGCTGTGCCAGCCGGGGCGTATGGCCCCAGCTGGCTGCCACACAGGGGCCCTGGCCTGTTACCCACACGCATGTATGTATGAAAACACATGACATGCTCCTGACCCCGGGGAGGGACACTGCACAATGCCCTCCCTCCAGAAGCCCCCTCTATGCAGAGGCAGGGCACATCTCCCCTTTCCCCCCACACCCACACTATATACAGCACAGGGGCCAGCTCACACTCCCGGGGATAGCAGGACATGATGGTGTGGAGACCTGCCGTCCTCGCCTTGCAGAGCGGGGCTGGGCTTCATCCACTGTGTCCCCAGGGATAACTGACCACTTCTCTTGTTTCTCCACAGCCGCACCAGCTGCGAGTGCAGGGCACACGACCCCGCCCAGGACATCCTCCCGCACCCGGGCCAGCAGGCTCACCCAGAACCAGGAGGAGTACCAGCGGCAGCACCTGGGGTTACTGTGAAGGCAGGCCCGCAGCCAGGAGCACTGGGTGCATGAAGACCTGCAGCTGTGGCAGGAGAGCTTGCGGGAGCTGCTTGCCCAGGGCTGTGCCTTCCGCAACCACCTGCAGACCTGGTGCGGATATTGCTGCCTACGGCTGCTCCAGCCCCTGCAGCCGCCCCAGCTCTCGCTCCTCTTCTCACTCCTGCTCCCCCTCCCACTTCTTCCTCTCCCACCCTCCATATCCACTCTCCCCTGGGGATGCTGAAGCCCCCACACCCGCAGTGCTGGGAGACAGGTGGGCCGGCAAGACCTCTAACTCTGAGCTTCTCCTCCCGCTTCCTCCCCTTGCCTCCCCCTTCCAGCTTCCTCCTCCGAGGTTTCCCCCTCCCCTCTCTCACCCTCATTCCCCCGTCACCCAGTTATGGTCAATAAAGAGAGTTTATTTTTGGCAACACATGTGTTTTTATTTTACATCAGGAAGGGGGGTTAGAGAGGG
Source organism: Pelochelys cantorii (assembly GCA_032595735.1). Lineage (NCBI taxonomy): Eukaryota > Metazoa > Chordata > Testudines > Trionychidae > Pelochelys > Pelochelys cantorii. The sequence goes on from CM064326.1 coordinate 246,003,123, forward strand.
GAAAGTGGAAGGAGGTGAGGGTGGAATAAGGCACAAGGCCCCAGTGGGGTACGCCAGGGAGACTTCACTCCTCCTCCAGGTGGAAGCTCTCCCACAGGGCCTCCCAGATATGGACAGCCCCCCGATGGGCCTCCAGGAACCCAGCCCTGCAATCAGCCGTGATGCCAACTCTGCCCACATATGTATACAAGCAAATTCATTACTGGAGCCAACCACATAAGCCACCAAATCAGAGGTTCATTTAACTGCACATCCAGGAATGTAATCTATGTCATCAAATGCCAGCAATGCCTCACTGCAATATATATTGGACAAACTGGACAGTCCCTATGGGAAAGAATTAATGGACACAAATCAGATATACGTAAAGGGAACATACAGAAACCTGTGGGGGCACACTTCAATCTCCCTGGGCATGCATTAACAGATCTTCAAGTGGCTGTTTTGTTACAGATCCATTCTACAAGCCAAATTCACAGGGAAGGACTGAAACTACAATTCATTCACAAGTTTGATACGCATGCTAATGGATTAAATAAAGATACCGGATGGCTGGGACATTATCAGCCTATCAGACAATGAAGGTGCCAATGGTTCTTTGTCTGTATTGTGTCTGCTGTTGGTACTCTTCTTCTCTGTTGCCTACTAATGGTTCTTATCTGCCTCTTTTGACTATCCAGTCTTTAGACGCTTATGACTATTTGTTTTCCCTGTTACATTCCAGCTCGTCTTTCCCCTTGAGATTTTTATACCCACTGCCTCTTCTTGTTCCCCCCTCCCATTTTTTTCCTTCTCTGCCCCCACTGTCCCTATTTCCCTATTTATTTTAGTTCTGGACATCCAACACTCTGGTCATCTGAAGAAGTGGGCTGTGCCCATGAAAGCTCATGATACCATCTACATGTTTTGTTAATCTTTAAAGTGCTACCAGACTATTTGTTGTTTTTTAAGTTTACCTGTGAATAGTCTTGTTTGTCTTGTAAGCCCAAACTGCAGCTTGTCCCAGAAAGACAGGTGGCCAGGTCACCTGATTCTGGAACCCATTGTGGATCCTGTATTTGTCTACTTGAGGTGAGAAAAGTTTAAACTGAGCACAAAAAATTACCACTTTGGACAAAAGGAGTATGAGAGGGGGAAACCAAACAATAGGGGCAGTTGCAAGATATCAGATCTCCCTCCCCCGCCAACCCACTCCCATCTTACTATCTAAGATATCTTCTGGAAATATCTAACACTGAACAGGGGAAAAGATCGGGCCCAAGCTAGGAGGCTGCTTAGCTTGTGAAAGAGATGTTAAGAACTGTTTAGGATAAGAATTTTCATGAAAAAAGTTTTAGTGGAATAAGATTAGCTGGCATGTTTTGTTTATTTTAACTTAGTTATTTAGTTTGATCTGACTGTTTTCACTTGCATCCACTTAAGTCCTACTTTTTGTACTTAATAAAAACACTTTTGTTTATTATCAAATCCAGTTTAAGTAATTGTTACCTGGGGGGAAGCAACCACTGTGCATATCTCCCTTTCATTGATGAAGGGGGTGGACCTTATGAGCTTTCTCTGTGTAAAACTTTTATACAGAGTAAGATGGGTTTATTTGGGGGTTGGTTTCCTGGGTGCTGTGATCTTACAGCTGAGCCCTCCCAGAGCTGAGCTGGTTCGCTGTCTATGTTGCTCTGGGGGAAGGGAGGGGACAGGTAACACCAATTCTGTGCATTGGCTGGGGGAGTCCAGAGCTTCTGGCCCAGCAGGAAAGGGTGGTGGGGAGCCCCAAAGGGCAGGAAGGCAGGCATCAGTGGCTGGATCAGAACCCCAGGGGAGCCTCTGTGATTTAACCCATCACAAGGTGCTCACTAGTATCTTTCTGGAGAGATAGCCAAGTTTTTCCTGGTGAGCATAACGTGATAAAGTTTTCCATTGTTGTTCTGCTGCTCTTATTGTGTAGCACTTCTAAGTGTTAGTCCTGCAGCAGAACCCTATTGAGCTAGGTGCTGTAGGCAACAATATAAAGGCAGTTTCTGCCCCAAAAAGCTTATCATCTAAGTGTAGTACAACAAGCAACAACAGGTGGAAAGACAGAGAAATGGAATACAAGCCAACAATGAGACAATATTGGCCAGCATGCTAGACAGTAGTCTTAGCACACCAGCAGTCTAACAGAAGTTGTAGATAATACACCAAAGGCAAGATTTAAAGATGGAGTCTTCTCTGGTCTTTCTGAGTTAGAAGTGTTTATGTAGTGGAACTTTACTTATTCCACTTTTCTTCTCCACTTCCAAACCCTTGGGCATGTCTCTGTTATGTTTCCCTGTAAACACAATGGTTATTTTTTTCTACCATTTTTACATAGGCTTAGTACAGAGGTAACTTAATGAAAATTGATGATCTGTGATTATTAAGGTGTCTGATTAGATAGCCTAATGGTCAGTGCTTCCAGGGGGGCTGAAAAAAGTGAGACGTCTATCGTTTTCTAAGAAATGAAAGTGACAAACTCTGCCTGCCCCTTTCTAAGCCCCACAGCTTTTCGGCCTCCTTCCACCAGTCTTTGAGTCTGAAAATAGTGCAGGAGGTGTATACATCTTTCATTCATTATAACAAAAAATGTGTGCATAAATCCCCTGTTTTAAACACCTCAATATTTAACTGTTGGTAACTAGCTTTCTTCTAAAATGGAATGTAATTCTTTCTTCTAAGATAACCTTGTTACTAAATGCTGAAACAAATGGATTAAAGTATTGCTGTTGCATATGTTCATTTTCAAAGTCCTTCAGCTTTGGTTTTGATTATCTTGTTTTGTTTGTCTTATCTGAGACCTTGTGGGACTTTGTGTTCAAATTAAAAGGGGATCCAAGTGCAGTAAGGGAGTAAGGGAAGCCCAGCAGGTCATTTGCCTGGTGAAACTGGCAGAGATGGGGGTTTTAAGGGAAGCCCAGCAGGTCATTTGCCTGGTGAAACTGGCAGAGATGGGGGTTTATCACTGCAAACTTATCAGTGCTTATCATTCTCCTCTTGACATGAGCCAAGCAAAGAGAAGGAAGATACTGTACATATCATGCATCTATTATCACAGCTTAATGGACATAGTGGGGAATATGACTCATTGTGTGTTCCTGCTAAGTTGGCTTCCAAACCAGGGAGGTCTATCACTGCTGTAAAGTACGGATATAAGAAAAACAAAGGAAAACATTTCAAATCAGAGGACCAAACATACTCCACCTAGTATATTGTATACATCTTGCTTGGCTTTAAAATATGGTATTCAGGGTTTTAGAGAGAACAAAGAGGAGAAAAACAAGATTAATTAATGGTTTGGAAGACTCTGCCTTAGGCTAAGCAGGGGATAGACTGAGGTAGGTGCTGTGGAACAGACCTCACCAGCCAGTGTCCAACCAAGGAGCCACAATTCAGTGAATCACCTGCATGAGGCTGCACCAAAGGGATTGCTCAACTGTGCTTCGGGATTCAGCAGTGCCTACCAGACATGCGTATTCTCCAAGCATCTGGACTAAAAACCAAACACAGGGGCCCATGTGTGGTCTTTCTCCTTCACCCACCTATGCTGCAAGCAACCGGAATACTGAGAAGACTAAAGATTCCAACTGAAGGGACTGGCCAGATTTCCGGGGTGAAATCTGTCTAGTACAGGTTACAATATCCAGTGGGGTGAGAAAACTGCTGCTTGATCTAGTTGTTGCCAAGTCTAATAGGACTGAGAATGTAGACTGCATGTTTATATTTTCTTTTGTTTTGGTAACTACTCAGACTTTTTGCCTAACACTTCTTTTATTGTTTATCTTTACCAGTGAGTTTGTATGAAGTGTTTGCTCAGGTTTTATAAAAGCTGGTGTATATCCACTTTCTTTTGATAAAGTAGTGAACCAGTTAACAAATTAGACAGTATGCCCCTGGGATATATAGTGCTGGGAGCTGGGGGGATTTGGCTCTGGTGCCTTACTCTGAGAGATTCAAGAGTGGCTCTGGGAGCATTCACTCAATCTAGCAGCTGGTTGTGGTGCTCCACATGCAGTTGTGTTGAGTGATAGCAATGCCTGGAGCATTTGCTACTGGTCACTAGCAAAGCATTACATGAGACAGCCCAGCTAGAGAGAGTTAAGGGGGTATAGGGGTCCCACAGTCCCAGGTTGTACCGTGGGCGGGGTGTCCCATCACAACGTGCTCAGATTTAAAAAATCCCTGGCATAATGTTCTTTCTGGATTAGCTAATAGTGGAAAAACTCTTGTGGGACTACAGAATGGAACCATTTTCCCTTGCCACTTTGGAGTTCATGGGAAGAGTCAGAGATGAGAACACAGTCCCAGAACCCCCCTCCTAATCCATTCCAAGGAATTTATCATATTCCCTCAACATAAAAGAACTAATTGATTTTTTTTCAGGCTGTTAACCCCTATGCAATGTGTAGATGACCCCCTGGTGTGTTCTCTAATTGTTGCTGCTGCAAACACAGCAGGAAAGTATTTTGCTGCTGCTGCTAAATCTGCTGGGATATTTTGCGTGTCACAATAGTTAGACAAAGCTCCCTCTTGTTCTTTTATTTATTTAAATAAATAAATAAATAAGGTTACTTTTGCTTTGGCTACTTTGCCTGTTTTCTCTTCGGAGCCTTTCAACTGAGTTATCATCTTCAATGGCCCTTTGCTATTTCTCAGGCGTCTTTTCTAGAAAGAGTTTTCTCCACAAAACAAGCAGTCACACAGAAAAAAAATCTCAACCTCACCTTTCACCATGGTTTCTGTTCAACCCAAACTTCCCTCAGCACTTCTTACTAACATCTGCATTACAACAATCTCTACCTGTCCTAGCAGTGCAACTGTGCCAGTGCTAACCCACCAGCAGACCATCTCAGAGCATGATTGCACACTGCTACTGACTGTAAAAGCATCTATGTGAGGCTGTCTGAAAAAATGTGAGGATTCAAAACTGTTCCCATTTCACAGAGTTCAAAGAGGAACGGTTTTGAATATTTGTTTTCTAATTTTTTGCAAACAAGTTTTTAAATATCAGATTTTATATTTCTTCCCCCCCTCCCCCTTTTTTGCTTTTTGCTAGTGCAATACACAGAATATTATCCAGGGTTCCTGTGGGGGTATTTTGTTGGGTTATTTTGTGGGGGTAGAGGGAGATGTCTTTTCCTTTCTTCCACCCTAATTTTTCAAAACTTCTGCAACTTTTTAAAATCTATAGAGTGGCAAAGTTTCAGGGTTTCAATTTTCCTTTTGCCCCACTGTAATATTTCAAATGCCAAGCGTTTGTGTCTCTGTATCAATAAATTCTGCCTGGGCTACATTTCTGTTATAGTCTCAGAGCGTCAGTTCTCACCTTCTCTCATGCACATCAGTTATCACTGCCTCAAAGTACTGAAAAAGCAACCCTCCAAAGTGTCATTTGCATAAAAGAAAACACCTTCATTCTGGATTCCCTTTTAGACAATTTTACGTAATCTTGTTGTCATGATGCAGGATTTTGCTGTGCATTACTTTGCAAATCACTCTGAATTTTTCAAAAGCAATTTTTTCATCAGTGTTTTGCAGGTTGTGCTGCCTTTATGTCAGTGATACAATTTAAACAAGAATGGAATGTATACACACAGCTAAGCTTTTCTAAAAGTTAAGAACTGTGCATGAAAACAGCATGCATATAATTTGCTTATTCATTTGCTGGGTTCATGAATCATTCTAATTGTTCATGCAAACTACTAGCAAAATATCTGCCTCGTTACTTACATGCACGATTACTAGGATGCAGACGTACTAGGATTACTAGCATGCACAATTTGCATTTTGTAATTTTGACTATTTGGGCCATACTTTTAACTCTCTCAGGACAGAGTTGCAAACTAAAAAGGAGGATGCACATCTTATTGCCGGAGCTCAGATGGGCCTGATGATAATTAGAAAATGTATATTAGGCATAACAAAGGGCACATAGGCTGCAAACACTATTTAAGGTAATTTCCTGGCCAGTGATAGTCCTTGATTAATGATAGCTGGACCAATATAGTTAGCCAGCACTGCTGTCTGAGTACAATGTATTAGTTAATATATATCAGACAAGAGTTCTCTTAAAACCTGTTCTGTTTGTTGATGGTCACTGCTATTGCTGCTGTTCATCACACAGCTCTTTTCTTTGGCCTCTCCAGTGGAGCAACAGTGCTAACTAGTGGCTGCTTAGTTGAGCCTGAAAACACTTGTAAAAACCCCCAACCCCAATGGTATTTACTGGAGAAAGAAGCAGTGACTCTTGCATTGCCTGGGAAAACTTGCAATGGGATGACAACAGCACCTTGGTACTTGCTGGACAGTGACCTTGGTTTTCAGAAGCTGTGTCTCTTTCTGGGCTGCGGGTGGGGTTAGCCACTCTTGCCTAAGAAAAGCTGAGCTCCTTTCCTGGGCAGATTGCACAAAGCAGCAGGTTATTTCATGGCTCTCTGCCTCCATTTTCTGTAATGACCATGGGTACTAGATTTGTATAATTTTGGGTGGTGCCCGAATGAAACCAAGCAGAGCTGCCCTGCCCAGAGGACAGACTGGGGCAACCACCCTGGGCCTTGTGCTTTGTGGGGCCCTGGACTTCAAGGGGACCTGTGGGGTTAGTAGAGAGCCAGGCACCAGTTGCAGTGAGCGACCTGGCCCCAGCCTGCCCCACTCCACTCTGCTCTTCTCCATCCCACCTCCAGTTCTTGAGGTCACTTGGGGGAGGGGGTGGAAGCCAGAAACAGGCAGGGCAGTGGTGCAGGTTTGGAGAGTTGGGATGGGGTGGAGCATGGGTGGAAAGAGGAAGGACAGGAATTTGGAAAGGGTGGAGTGGGGACAGGGCCGGTGTGGTGTAGGGGCTGGAAGAGATGGGGCAGGGTTACCTATTCACATCCCTAATCAGTACATCCCTGCAACCCCTTGGATGTGGGGTCTCTGTGCACTGCCCCTGCACTGAGCTCCAACTCTGGAACTCCCATTGGCCAGGAACTGTGACCAATGGGAGCTACAGGGGTGGAGCCTGAGGGCAGCAGCATGCAGAAAGCCCCTACCCCTATCCCACCTAGGAGCCATTGCCAGAGGGGTGTGCTGGTTGCTTTCAGGAGCTGTGTAAGGTAAGCACTGCCCCCAAAACCCCTCCTGCACCCTAACTCCCTGCCGCAGCCTGGAGAAAGTGAGTGAAGGTGGGGAGTGTGAGCAACTGAGGGGAGATGGAGTGATGGGGGTGGGGACTCAAAGAAGGGGAGGGACAGGAGCATTGCCTCAGGGAATGGGCGAGGCAGGAGGCAGTCAAAGGGTCTTTGGATTTGCATGATAAGACAGTTGGAAACTCTACCCTGGGCTGCCTCTAGAGGGCTGCAGGCCCAGGACAATCACCCACTCTGCCCCAGGCCCCACCTTGTGACGTGGTCCAGGGGACTAGCAGGCAGCCTCACACCAGTGGCAGGGGTCAGGCTCAGCCCCACACACACTGACTCCCAGACTTGTTACTTGGGGGAGGGCCTTTGAAGGAAGGGGTGGGATTGTTCCCCCACACTTACCAGCAGTGGGAAACAGACCAATCTAGCCCCCTCCACTTCCCCAGCTCCCAGCTATATTGCTTGGGGGAAGGGGTTGGATCACCCCTCCCCCCCAGGCTCACTGGTGGTGGGAAGCAGAGAGATGTGGCTGGGAGCAGGCAGACTGGACTGGAGTCCCACTGCTGCCACCACTGAGTGCAGGGGTGAGCCAACCCCCTGCTGCCAGTGACAGACCTCACACTAATCCCCTGGCCCACGTCATTTGGGGGAGAGGCTTTGGGGGAAGGCGTATGGGCCCAGCCTGCTCTGCTCAGCTCAGCTCCACCAGCTCCCAGCCACATCACTCTGCTTTCCATCCCTTCATGATGAGGCATTCCATATTCTTTTCAGGAATGTGAATATGTCATAATTGGACTATGCTCTATGCAAGGTACTTCTTGTGAAATATCATTAGAAAGGCTGTAATCTATTGACTATAATTATCTCATTTGTATGCATGTATCATTCTTGTATGTGAAGTTAGAAATATGAGGTGTGGCTAACGTAGTCATGGTTAAGTGAGAGCCATTAGTAGTACTCAAGGGACTTAATGGCCCAATACTGAGAACAATGATCTGTGAATAGACTTGCTTTTTTCTTTTTGTTTAGACTATCCTGGCTCCTACCAAGACATGTGGCCATGCCACCTGATGGCCACATGTCTTGATAGGAGCCAGGATAGTATAAACAAAAAGAAAAAACAAGTCTATTCATAGGTGATTGTTCTCAGTATTGGGCCATTAAGTCCCTTGAGTACTACATACTGGTATCCATACTGGGTGATGTACTTTTCCACAAGAGCAGAGGGGAAGTTTAAACTTAACACAAAGCATTTTCACCTTATGCAAAACCTGTTTAAGAGTGGGGAGCGAATTATTACAGGCCATCAGTTCTCTCTGGCTACCCCACCCATAAGGCTATGTCTAGACTGCAGGGTTATATCAGAAAAAGATACGCAAATTGCAAACCACAATTTGCGTATCTTCTTCCACTTTTTTTTTGGAAGAGGCTTTTCCAAAATTTGGCCCATCTACACGGGGCCAAACTTCAGAAAAACCTCCTCTTTCAGAACATCCCTTACTACTCATACAATGAGGAATACAGGGATGCTGAAAGAATGTGTCCGCTTTTTTGGAAACTGTTCCAAAAAAGTGGATGCATTCCTTGGACACGGCAGAGCTTTTCCGGGATACCTCTGGTATCCCAGAAAAGCTCTGCAGTGTAGACATAGCCTAAGACCGAACTGGGGGAAGCTTTGGGCCCAGGCTGGAAGGTTGTGAGAGAAGCTTATTAGAGCAACTTTGAGGGTAGGAGATTATATATAACTAGTCTCTTCGGTGTATTAAACTTTGCTTGCATGTTCTGTTTTATTTTGTTTAGTAACCTATATTGTTTTGTGTGTGCTCTCTCTTATGACCAGTCAGAGCCTACCTTTTATGCTTAGTTTCTTTTTCCTCTGAAGACAGTGGACAAATCATCAATTATATTAAGATCTTACATGGAAAACGCATGTACCAGATGCACAAACAGAGAATCAAGGATCCTCCACTATGGGTGTGTCTAGACTACAGGGTTTTTTTGAAAAAAAGTGGCCTTTTTTCAAAAAAACTTCCCCTGAATGTAGACTGCTGCCGCGTTCTTTCGAAAGTAAATCAAAAGAACACGGCAGTTTTTTCGACCATGGAAAACCTTGTTTTATGAGGAATAATGCCTTTTTTCGAAAGTGCTTTTTTGAAAAAAGGCACTATGTAATGCAAACTGTGCTTTTTTGAAAGAGAACATCCAGACTGCCTGGGTGCTCTCTTTCGAAAAAGCGGCTTGTTTTTTCGAAAGTACTGGTTGTAGTCTAGATGCTCTTTTTTGAAAAAGCCTCTTTCAAAAGAGGCTTGCAGTCTAGACGCAGCCTATGCGAATGCAGAGACCTCTAAACCATCAAACCCATCTTTTCATTTCTAGGAGGCATAGCAAAGATCCATTCTGCATCTTCTGAAGTCCTCTAATACATTTTAAACCTTTCTATTCACTTGTAACTGTTGCTATTTCCAGATAATTACGTAACAGGAGTCAATGTATCTCAAATCGCATTTCCATGCCATCCACACAGTGGGAGGTCAATGGGAGCAAACACTCTCATTGGCTTATAGCAGAGGTTCTCAAACTTTGTAATACCGTGACCACCTAAAATTCAAAATGAATTTGTGTGACCCCTCACCCTCACTGCTCCATGAGTAAAGGGGAGTTGGAAGGTCTTCAGGGGCAGCGGGGCTGGCCGAGGGAGATCAGGTGGGGGAACCGGCCAGCAGGAAGCAGGGCTGGTGGGGGCGGGGGGAGTTGGGGGCAGTGGGGCTGGCCAGGGGAGTTGGGGGGTCATCGAGGGCAGCGGGGCTGGCCGGGGGAGATCGGGCAGGGGAACTGGCTGGCGGGAAGCAGGGCTGGCGGGGGGGGGCGGGGATCGGGTGCAGTGGGGCTGGCCGGGGGAGATCGGGAGGAGGAGGGGAGAACTGGCTGCTGGAAGGAGGGCTGGCGGGGGTAGCGGGGCTGGCCGGGGAAGATCGGGAGGAGAAGTGGGGGAGAACTGGCCGGCCGGGAAGGGGTCAGGGGGAATGCGAATTGGCTGGCGGGGAGCGGGACTGACCTGGGCATGTGCAGATCCCAGGGCGCTGCCCGTCCCACGCACAGTCCCGGAGAAGCGCAAGTGAGTTCGGCTGCGGCTCCACCACATGCTTGACCAGCGCACAGGGCTTCCCCTCTTCCCCAAAGTGTCACACACAACCAGAGGCTCTCAGTGTTGATCGCACCTCGCCTCCCAGCCACTCCCTCCGCCCCCGCCAGGCTTCCGTCGGGCTCCCAGCCAGAAAACCAGAAAATACCGGACATTGCACATGTCGGGTATTTTCTGAATTTTTTTACCGAACAGAGGGCCCAAAAACCAGACTGTTCGGTTCAATACTGGACACCTGGCAACCCTAGCTGTGACCCCCTCTAAGCTGAGACCCACAGTTTGAGAAATGCTGGCTTATAGAATCATAGAATCCTAGGGCTGGAAGAGAGCTCAGGAGGTCATCGAGTCCAGCTCCCTGCCCAAAGCAGGACTAAATCAACCCAGCCAGAGGTTTATCAAGCCAGGACTTAAAAACCTCTAGGGATGGAGATTCCACCACTTCCCTAAGTAACTCATTCCAGTGCTTCACCACCCTCCTAGTGAAATAGTTTTTCCTATTATCCAAGCTAGACCTTTCCCACTGCAACTCGAAACCATTGCTCCTTGTTCTGCTATCTGTCATAACTGAGAACAGCCTCTCTCTATCCTCTTTGGAACCCCCCTTCAGAAAGCTGAGGCTTTCCTTACTCCTCCTGAGGTGCAGGAGTCCCAGTGCCAATGAGGGCACCCTCTGAGTTCGATTAGCAGGTCTTTAGTAGACCCACTAAATTGAACCCCAGAAGATCGACTGCAGCAGCATCGATCTTCCACATAGGGAAGACGTGGCCTGACTGCTGCAGATGAGGGAGTGAAAATGCTCTCTCTACCTCTTTCTCTAGTGCACTTGAACAGCATAGGGTAGGATTTGTTACTTGTGCATGTTAACGTCAATTTTTTTTAAAAAGCATCCATTTCTGGTGGAAAACTCAACTTTTCAGTGTCCAATGTAAGGCCTAATCAACAAGGAAAGTAGGAGTTCTCAGAGTTGGTAATAGACTAGTTCCCAGTGTTTCATCTAGCAGTTTTAAAGATTTTCTGCAGGCCAGTATCAAAATCTACACTGCCTAAAAATATGCTTAATTTTTACTTCTGCACATGTGAACTTCTAATGTATGTATTTCTCTGAATAAGAGGCTTCATTGTCTTTTCCTATTAATGGCACTAAGCCACTCCTCAGTCCTTTACTGAGGGGATCATTTCATTAATTTTGAGTAAGAGTTACTAGACCTGAGCATTTCCAATACAGAAAAAAGGAGAAGAAGAGATCTAGGGCTGAATGTGTTAGCATTGGTTTAGGATTAATGAAGTCTGTCCTGCTGTGATGCAGAGACTACAGGAACCAGTAGATGGTGCCTCTAACCCAAAGGATTTATGTTTCTTGTCATTTTTTCTTCTTCACCAGTCTCTTATTATGGTGTCTTAGGAACATATAATGTAGCACTCATAATTGTCAATGGTACACTGAGCAGCACAAAGAAACCAGTATAGAAATCAACCATTAGGTTTAGAGAGAACTCATAGCTGCTTTAGTGGAATAATGCTGTATATTTTGGTTCTTATGTAGGGCAATTCTTGTGTAGTGATGACACTACTTCTAGTGAAGGAGGGAACCCCTTTGTTACAGAAATATAACACTGTATGGGGATGTGTACATATCCCAGACTATTAGCCCATAAAATTCTGTCACATCTCAGCAATTGATTTTGTGGCAAGTGGATCTGAAGCAGAAAATTGAAGTCTGTGGCCTATTTTTCCAGAACCTGATAACAGTTAATAACAAAAGAGCACATAATGAAATAATAAGGTAACTTTTGTTTTGTTTCACTTCTATTAAAACTTTATGATTGTCCCTGGCAATAAGGTTGCCAGTTTTGGTTGGAGGTATTCCTGGAGGTTTCATCTTATGACATAATCTTTAATTTAAGATTAATCTTAAATTCCTGGAGGCTCCAGGACAATCCTGGAGGCTGACAACCCTAGCTCCCACCTTTTGCATGTGATTGTATTAGACTGCAAGCTGCCCGGGAAGGGACCATGTCTTCCTCCCTGTTTGGACACCCTAGTATGTTGTAGGTGTTACCACAATGCAAATAATAATTTAACGTGGGTATCCTGTTACTCACTGTGATTTGTTGTGGAAGATGAGATGACTGTGTAAAACAATGATATTATCTTACTCAACAGGTCTTTGCGTATTCAGAGTTATGCTAGCTTGAATCACAAATATTAGGATTTGCTGCATTTTAATCCTTTTAAAATGACAGGTGCCGATGGCTAAGGGAGTGACTAGGATTCTGTTCCTTCTGCACCAAGAGAATTGCATTCTCCAGGACAATCAAAGGCCTGGTCTACACTACAAAATTAAGTTGACCCCAATATGTCGCCTAAGTATGTGAAAAATTAACAGCCAACGTAATACCTGGGGTGGACCGTATGAGGTCAACAGAAGAATTTTTCTATTCTCCTAGCTATTGTCTCTTGGGAAGGTGAATTATCAACACCCATGGACAGGGCCGAAGGGAGGGGTGTGAGGGGAGGCAGGGGCAGTTGTGCTTAAAGAACTGCACGGGATCTTTTTCAGGGGGATAAGGCAAAACGCCACATTTATTGGTAATGCATGTATCAATCAACACTATATCATATGCATATGATCCATTACACTCATGCACTCACTCACACACACACACACACACACACACACACACACACACACACAAGCACACTCTGTCTTGTTGTTGTAACCAGTGGTTGCTCCCCTTAACTTCACTGGCCAGGTGAGTTAGATGGGGGAGGGGAGGAGCCAGGCTTCTGCCAATCTGGATCAATGCTCCAATGTTGACAAGATGAGACCCAGGGTCCCCTGCAAGACACCTTACATTTATAGTAGGGTTCCTCTCATGCTAATCTATTAGTCATCTTTTGCAAATCTATGCACTCTAGTTGTGTCATTTGTGGTGCCACCTTCTGGGTGTCATTGCTGCTACATTCATCTTCAAAGAGGGTTTTGGAATTTGCTTCCAAAGGAGGTGCTTGCTTCTGACTCTGAAGGGCATCAGTATGTCTGATCTTTCTCAATGGGTCCACGTGACAGGTCTTATTGTCCTTGGATCTGGTCCTAGTCCCCTCTTCAACTGTTGCAGCTGTTTAGAGGTGCTTGCTTTCCACACCTCATTCATTCACACCTCATTCATTCAACAGGGCCACATTCAAGTCAAAGGGGAGAGATCCATTCTACTTCTAATACAAAGACATTTTCTGTACCTTAATTATTCCTAAGGACTATAACATTATAAAGAGACTTAATACAAAGTTTCTACAATACAAAGCGTTATAAGAAGACTACATTATAAGGTTAATGCAAAGATTCTATAAGACTCTATGAAAAGATTGAATACAAAGTTAAAAGACTTACAAAGTTCCTATATTATTAAATGACTAATACAAATATTTATCTACACAAACAGCTCAGGGCTCCCACCTGCTGCTGTTGTGGCAACAGGAGCAGCAGCAGCCAGGGTCCCAGGCAATGTGGGCCAAGCAATACTGAAGGACTAGCTGGGGGAGGCTAGCTTCTGGCCCCACCCTTTCTGCCCAAGGCTCCACCCCTTCCCTCCTATTGGCATAGTAGAGTCTACACAGAAGTGCAACAGTAGTACAGATGCACCTGTGCTGCTGCAAGAGCATTGCAAATGTTGACAAGCCCTAAGAATTCTTTACAAAGTGACATCTATGCACATCTACGGTAATAAAGGGTTTGCATAGGAATTACTGGCACAGCAGTTTGGCATCATAACAATCTTTATTACTAGTGTCAAAGAGGGAGCCATGTTAGTCTCTAACTTTAAAAATGACAATTAGTCCTGTGGCACCTTAAAATGAACAAAAATATATACAGTATCATGAGCTTTCAGGGCAAAACCTACTTCTACCATTTACATGTTTTGTAAGTCTTTAAAGTGCTACCAGACTATTAGTTGTTTTTTAAGATTTTCCTGTTACAGACTAACTTGACTACCCCTCTGAAAATACTTCTTCAGATCACTCAGGGTCATCTCGTCTGAAGAAGTGGGTTTTGTTCATGAAAGCTCGTGATACTATATGTATTTTTTCAGTCTCTAAGGCTGTGTCTAGATTACAAAGTTCTATTGGGAAAAGATATGCAAATTGCAATTAGGAATTTGCATATCTTTTTCCGCTTTTCTTCCGAAGGAGGCTTTTCTGACAATTGGCCCGTCTACACTGGGCCAATTGTCAGGAAAAAAAGCCTCTTTTGGAACATCCTTTCTTCCTTGTAGAATGAGGTTTACAGGGATGCCGAAAAAACATGTCTGCTTTTCCGAAATTTTTTTTGGAAAAGCAGACATGTTCCTTGGATGTGGCAGAGCTTTTCCGGGATACCTCCAGAAAAACTCTGTAGTCTCGTTACAAGGTTTTTATACAAATATCTTAATCTTGCACAATAAAGTACAAACATTCAAGAAAATATTAGCATTCTGGAAATTTTGTGTCATTTCAGTATCTTTCGGAATTTTGTGTGGAAAATGAAATTTTTTTGAATGAACATGTCAAAACATCAATACAGGAACATTTTACAAATTTGGAATTAAATTTTGAATGATATTTTCTGAGCTTTGATGAAGCTGAACATAGGCAGAAGCTTTGGATTTTGAATCGGTTTGATGACGATGCTACTGAGAGAGCAGGGATTTCAGAAGAAATGAAGGAGCAACTTTTTGAGTTTTCTGCTGCTAGAGTACTAAAGATGCAAGGCATGGGACTTGGCAATGTTGCCATGTTCTGGCAGAAAATGAAAGGTGAATATAAACAACTGAGTAACATGGCTTTCACAGAATTCCTCCCATTCGCGTCAACCTATTTATGTGAGGCAAACTTTTTGGTTATGACTGAATTAAAAACTAAATTAAGAAATATATGTCTCCAGAAAATGATTTAATTCTGGCCCTCAGCAGTTTGAAACCTAGGTTTGAAAGTTTGATTTCATCCAAACAAGCTCAAATTTGGCATTAAATTAATTATAATTTTTCTTGTAATTTTATTAATCACTGTTCATTGATATTTGTATAAAATCTATACATGTGTGTGTATACGTATGAATAAAAAAATTGCACTTATGTTATGTTAATCTTTTTTTTTTATTTATCCTTTTTGCACAATCATAAGTACGATGGCAAGTTTATTGCCTATAGGCAATTTCTTCCAACCAAGCAGTTACGATTAAGTTGTTTAAACAAATGTGTTGCAATGGTAGAAAAAAAATTTGTGTGTCTGAAAACTGTAGGTACTGGGGTACGTATAATTTTTTTTAAAGGGGTACTTTATAAAAAAAAGGTTGAGAAACACTGCCTTACAATATGTGTTAACTGGTAGCATCTTTCTGAGACCTGAGGAAGAGCTGTGTGTGATTCAAAGCTTCTCTCTCTTGAACAAAAGTTGTTCTAATAAAAGATATTACCTCACCCACCTTGTCTGTCTAATACATTTTAGTAATGTTTTCAAAATATAGCCTCATTTCCAAGTAGCCTTTATAGCTTTCTGCTAAAAAATTAGTGCTGTGTAATTGATTGAGTAGGATTTTCATAAAAATTCTACAATAGCCTAACTGTTCCCACTGAAATCAGTATGAGTTGCCCTTCTGAGCCATGTATTCAGAGTATTTTTTTGTTACGTTTCTGATTTAAAAGTGGATTTTTATTAACATATTGCAGTGATAATGTAATCACTAAAATGTGAGTGAATTGCAGGAAAATGTGTCAATAGTGGTAACTAAAGAAACCAACACAAATAATTTCCTTAACAGTAGTAGTCCTATAAGTATGGAGCAGAATTATATCTGTTTGGGTGGGCTCCTTACTCAGAATATAGTCTAACACGGCTTCTCTTTTGAAAAGGTTACATTGTTTTGCTCATCTTTATGTATCAGTCGAACTACCAAGTAAATTCTGGTGGTGTGATAGCCAGAAATGATATATTATCATGTGAACTAGAGAAACCACAATTAATTTTGTAAACCCACCCCAGAATGAGCATCTAGTGCTAACAATTCAACAAACATCCTTTTACAAATTGTCAACCTAAACTGAGCTAATTTGATAGGAAACTCAGCGGAGAATAAAAAAGGCACCATGGGAGTTTTAATTCTTTACATTTAAAAAATACTGTTGATGAAATATAAATTCATAACCACATATTAATTACAGATGTAAAAAATCCTAATTTACTACCATACTAATTAAACTGCATCACATATGCATCTGTGGTGACTTTCCCATGCTTTCCAATGTGAATGGAAGGAAGGTAATGCACTGCTTACTTTAAACTGGATTTTTTCCCACTACTTTGCAAAAAGGATTCATTGTATTTTGATTAATCCATGCTTGGTCCACCTCAAATGTTTCCATGGAGACAGGATTTTTTTTTTTCTGGATGGCAACTGTTAGGCTCAGGAAAGTTAGCTCTGCTTCACACAAAACCACTCAAGCTCCTAAAGAACTATTTGTTTGAAATTTAATGTGCATACACAGAACTCCCCAATCCCTTCTCAGTTTTATTGTTGTCGCTGCTAATAGAGTACTGTTTTCTTAATGATACACAATGATGCCCTTTCACTTCCATCAGAGAAGAGAAGAATAATCTGAATATCCCATTCCATTGGAAGGCTGTGCTTTGTCTTGGTTCAGAAAAACTAGGCACCAAAGCTACAAAATCTAATGGTATGATTCTGAATTGAGATTCTCTACTAGTGTATGACCAAAATATGACTAGCTCATAAAATGTTATAATTTAGTTGAGATGGTCTTGATATTTGTCAGTGTGACAAAAACTGTCATTTTGTGTCACTGAATATGTTTGTTGGGGGGGGGACTTTTACTACATGTATATGTGTTTTGAATGGCTTTTTGAAGAGCAGAGACCCACATTGATGTCGAATATTTCACCAATTTTATGTATTAATTTATTTAATATGGTGTACTAAAAATACCAATCATTTGCATGGAAATATTTGGGGAAAATTCACCACAATTTTTTTTTTTCAGTTTTTCAAAAACCATTTTCAATTTAAAAAACATGTAGGTGTTTAGGTAGTTCAATCTCAAAATCCCCAAATTAACTGTTGGGTTTTTTTACAGAAAACTGAACAAAAAATTGAATGAAAATAATAGTGTCCTGTAAAAAATAATTTTAGCTTTGGCTTCCAGTATGTCACTGTAAGGGGACAAATTTTAATTTTGGACAAGAAGCTGTTTTTTGTCAACAAATACATTGTTGACAAAATTTCAACTGGCTCCATTTAACAAATGTATTATTTGTGTTTCTGTAGCACTAATGAGCTAGAGTCCTGGACAGAACCTCATTGTGTTAGATCAGTGGTGGGCAATCTGCAGCCTGCAGGCCACACACAGCCCATCAAGGTAATCCTCAGATGGGCTGTGAGACATTTTGTTGATGTTGACCATGCACAGGTACCGCCCCCCCCCCCCCCACACACACACATTCTCCCGCTCCCACTGGCTGTGGTTTGTTGTTCCTTGCCAATGGGAGCTGTGTGAAGTAGCAGGCCACAGGGAATTGTGGGCCACTGTTTCCCGCAGCTCCCATTGGCTGGGAATGGCAAACTGCAGCCACTGGGAGCTGTGGAGGGCGGTGCCTGTGGACAGTCAATGTCAATAAAATATTGTGTGCCCAGCAGAGGATTACCTGAGGGGCTACATGCAGCTCATAGGCCACAGGTAGCCCACCACTGTGCTAGACTCTGCACAAACACAACAAAAATATTTATGTTACAGTAGATGCCTAAAGGCCAATGCTTTTGGTAGCCCATAGACTGGAATATTTATACTAGGTTGTGCTTCATAAGAAATATTTCTGATGGAAGGGATACTGTTCATCAAAAGGAAGAAGAAAAATCACCATGGAAAAGAAATATTATTTTTGTGTTTCTAAGTACATATTGTGAGTAGGAAAGTGTGTGTCTCTGTGAGAGTATGTAAGGGTGCGTCTACACAGCACCCCAAAACTTGAAATAAGACATGCAATTTGCACTATGCAAATTACATATCTTATTTCGATTCAATTTTGAAATAGCATATTTTGAAATTTGGCGCATCTACACAGCGCCAAATTTCAAAATGATGCACTATTTCGAGACATCCCTTAACCCTCATGGAACGAGGCTCGAAATAGCGGGCACGTTCAGAAGACGTGGGGTAGCTATTTCAGGATACTTCTGGTATCCCAAAATGGCCCTGCTGTGTAGACGTACCCTAATATAATAATAGAGAAATTAAGAATGACAGTGTATGGCAATATTTCTTTAATGTGTTCAGTGTTACAATCCATCCAGATTTTGAATGAAAATAGCTTGTACTCTTGTATACTTCAAATCTTTGCTGACAGGCTCCAATATTAGTTACCGTAATTAAATGTTCTACCACATCTCTAAAGTAAGGAAGGAATATGAAGGAATCACGTATCTCACAACTGTCAATGTAGTGACCCAGAGTTGGAATATTACAGCTGTTTTAAAAAGACACAATGATGTTATGCAACATTTTAGGACAGAAAGGAAGAGATACAAAGTTGAAATAACAGAACATATTCAGAGAGGTAGAATATCATTACCTGAAGGGAATTTGGCGAGACTTTGGGTTAACATCCCATCTCATGTTTCAGGAGAAGTTCTGTGGAGTTCTTAGTGGTACATATAGTCAGGTGTGGACCTGGCTGGACATGTACATTTAGATTCTCCTAGAGAGATTTGATTGCCAAAGTTCAAGTCTTTTGGGATTCAGCTAGATTTTGCTTTGTTAAGTACAGCTTCTTCTCTGATAAAAGGAAATGTTGAACCTGTCACAAGATAGAGGGGATGGGACCTCCATGTAAGTAATGTTCTAAAAGAGTTTTCCAGCATTGGGTGTAGGCTCCTGACGTTGCATTTCCTGCTTGCCAAATTGAGGCCTTGTTTTCACTTACCGGGAGATCTACGCAGTGGAGATTAATCTCCTGGGGGATCGATTTAGGGGGTCTAGTAAGGAGGCACTAAATCAACCACTGATCACGCTCCATAGCAGCTCTAGTACTCCACTAGGCTGTGAGGAATAAAGGAAGTTAATGGGAGAGTTTCTCCCATCAACCCCCCACAGTGGGGATGGTGTGATAAGTCAAACTAAGGTACATCGACTCCAGCTACACTTTTCATGTAGCTGGAGTTGCGTTCCTTAGTTCAGCTATGCCCCCTAGTGTGGACCTGGCCCGGGGGCACTGAATTGGATCCTTTCCTTATTCATTCTCTCTAGTTCCTATAATGAGAAACCCAACCAGCAACTGAATATTTCAGATGTGAGGGTAGGACGGGATGGAAAAATGTTAGCAGCCTTTGCAATCTCTTAAAATAAATAGTAAATCATACAATCTGTGACACTACCATTCCCAGTGGAGTGGCAGTCCTATTTATATTCCTGTAGGCTATGCTAAGCATGTTAATGCCGAGAGTCCATAGCTGTGAGATAAACAGAGAATAAATGATAGTACACTGTGAACTGAAAAGTGGTGCACATATACCATATTACCACGTTTTCTGAGTATGAGAGCCAATTTCATTAATGTGGCTACAGAAGTGAACTTACACGTTACCTAGTGAATTTTCACAACATATAATCGAAGAACTCCATAGTAATCCTGTGAAATGCAATCATTCTGACCTACACAAAGTGCAGTAGACATCCCTGTGGCTGCTAGAAAAGCTCAGACTCAAATGTTTTCTTAAGTCAGGTTGGTCCCAGGGTATTAGAGAAACAAGGTAAGTGTGGTAATATCTTTTCTTGGCCCGACTTCTGCTGGTGAGAGAGACAAGCTTTCAACCCATCCTGAGCTCTTTCTGGGAAAGACACCCAGGGCAAGTCTATATTGCAAAATTAACTCGACTATATAATGTCAATGTACAGCCACTGTAGTAATTAAATTGTTTTTGCATGGCCACACTATGCTCCTGATGTCAGTTGTGTGTGTCCTTACTAGGAGGATTTGCATTGATTTAACTAGCAGTGAAGGGCATTGTGGGATGGTTTCTGAAAGGCAGCAACAGGCAATGTAAGCAGTGCAGGGTCTACAATGACACTGCATCCATCCCACTACCTTGAGAGAAGGATGGAGGTGGAGTTATGAGGTCAGTGTAATAGGCAAGTTACATCATAGGAGCAACATTTTAGTATAGACATTTACAGCATTTGGTCAATGTAAGCTTAAAACCTAACTGTAGCGCAGACCACAGTTCAAAGTGTTACCACTAAATATAAGGTGGGACAGATTGTTTAGCATAAGCAGTTAACGCACACAAGGTGAAGTTGTCCATTAACAGCCTTGTAGGGGTGGGCAATAATTTTGAGCACGAATTTCAGAAGGGCCAGGGTCTTGGTGGAACGGGGGGGGAGGGGGGGAGGGCCAAGACACTTCTCATGCTCCCCCACCCACAGACCCTGATTGACCTGGGGCTAGGGGAGTGTGTGAAATCTTTGCCCCCTGACTCCACCCTACCAGGGCGTATGGCACCCAGAGAAAACCATTAGCTGTTTTGAACAGCTGATGGTTCCCTCTGGTGCAGCATGCTCCCTGGCCGGGGGAGGAGACTTCGTGCACTCCCTCCCCGCCCAGGTCTCAAGTGGCCAGGGAGTGGCAGGGCGGCTGTGGGCTAGATCAGCTGGCTTGGTGGGCCAGATCTGACCTGTGGATGTTGTCTTGCCCACTCCTGTTATAAGCCATTGTAATAAACATTGTTACAAATCCAGTGTTGACAATCAGTCCATGATGTTTAGTGTCTTGCAAAGTTACAAATTTTAGCTCCCGGGTTCATCTTTTGAAAGTGTTGTGGAGGATTTCCTTTCAGGATGAGGCCTGATAAGTCAAATATAGATTGCTCATTTTGTGAAAAGTGTTCACCCACAGGCCAAATGGTATTTTTATTTTTTATCATTTTGCTGTGTGAGTTCATTCAAGATCATAGTGATTGTCTGGTTTCACCCACAGAGTTGTTACTGGAGCATTTAATGCACCAGATCAGGTGCACTGCACATTGATAGGCATGTGTTGACTCCATAGATGTTGCAGGATGTGTTGTGGGGATGTCGATTATTGTAGAAGTTAAGATATGTCTGCAGGTTTTGTATCTGTGGTTTTGGAAGGGTTTGGTGCCACTTGGAATTGGTGTGTCCTGGTCTGTGGGGAGCTTGCTTCTTATGATGAGCTTGGAGAACTTGAGGGGTTGTTTGAAGGCCAGAATTGGGGATTCAGGAAAGATTTGTTTCAGGATAGGGTCCCCATCAATAATGGATTGTAGCTATTTGATAACAATCTGCAAAGGTTTAATGGAAGGTTCCAACTAGGGATGTGTAGTCAGATGTAGGTTTATATCTTTATTGAAGCAGGTTCTGCCAGGGTATTTGGATGGCCTATTACATGATGTGATCTATTTCTCTGGTGGAGTATCCTCGATTGGTGATGGTGATTTTAAGTGTATGAAGGTGCATATCCTGGATGTTCTCCTCACAGTATATGTGAGTGCCTTGCTTCTGGTAACAGATTTCTTAGAGTGTTTGGGGTGGGTACTGGAAGGTATAATGATCCATGGGTTTCTTGTCAGTAGCTGTCTGTGGGGTTCCATTGTTGCAGCTAATCCATACGTCCAGGAAGTTGATGCTAGTGTGGGAGTGTTCCAGAGAAAGTTTAATGCCCTAATAACATCTATGTGGGTGAAACTAAGGCAATCGCTACACTCTCCAACGAACATACATGGGAAAATGCTAAACGACAAAAACACCATACGCTTGTAGATGAACATGTCACAAAGTGATCACTCTGCATCTGACCTATCAGACTTCATCCCAAAAGGAAACCTACACAATACTTTCAAAAGATGAGCTTGGGAACATACATTCATAATTTTGCTGGATATTAAAAATCGTAGTCTTATTTAAGACTGGATTTCAGGCTTAATGCGACAATATGTAACCCACTAACCTCACTTTTTGTCCTATGACTGCAGAGCTACTTCACTTGATAGGTTCCTTAGAATATGTGCTAGCTACTCAGGCTAGACTATCTGTTCCACCTTGTGTTTAGCTTTGACGTGCTGAGTACATTTCTCAGAACTGAAGAAGAGCTCCATGTAGCTGGAAAACTTGTTTCTCTTAGGGTATGTCTACACTAGCCCCTAGTTCGATCTAGGGAGGCTAATGAGGGTGACTGAAATTGCAAATGAAGCATAGGATTTAAATATCCCGCGCTTCATTAGCATGTTCCTGGCCGGTCACCATTTTACAAATCGACTAGCCCAGAGTAACTGCCCGCGTCTACACGCGGCAGTGAAACGGGATTCCGAATTAAAGCCCTAAATCGAATTAGCTGTTATTCCTCCTGGAATGAGGTGTAGACGCGGGCAGTTACTTCGGGCTAGTCAATTTCTAAAATGGCGCCTGGCTGGGAACATGCTAATGAAGCGCGGGATATTTAAATCCCACGCTTCATTTGCAATTTCGGTCGCCCTCATTAGCCTCCCTAGATCGAACTAGGGGGCTAGTGTAGACGTACCCTCACTAACTGAAGTTAGTCCAATTGAAGACATTATCTCATTCTTTCCATTGTTCTAATCTAGGCAGTGGGTTTGTGACTCTGTTGGACCTAGGAGATAAGAGAGACAGGGTAGGTGAGATTATACCTTTTGTTGGATCTTCAGGTCTAAAGAAGAGCTCTTGTAAGCTCAAAAGCACCTTTTTTTCACCAAGAAAAATTGGTCCAACAAAAGGTATTGCTTCATCCTCCTGATCTTTGCATTGACTCTAAAAGATGCAGGGATGAGGCCATGATTGTTTCCCCCCTATTTAATGGGCAGGAGCTGTTCTGTTCCCCTTGTTATAAGGAATCTTTTCATCAGTCAATATTTAAATAAGTCTCTTTGGAGATTTGCACTAGACACAATACTTCATCGTTTTGGGTTTTGTTTTGTTTTTAGTATTCAAAATACTTCTGTCCTGCTTGAATGCAGCTTGAAATTTCCATCATTTTTTAAATTTCTGTACTTAATTCTGCTTTCAGAAATATTCTCTGGTTGGGATACTGTAACCTGGCTTCCTGGCTTTATTTGGCTGTCTCTCAATACAGGAATGCTGACAGGTGCTAATGGTTGCATTGAAGTGGGCCTTTGATCTAAAGACAGTTGGAGATCAAATGAAAGCCCATGTGTGTGCTCCCTGCTCTTGTTCCAACTTTATAGAAGGGGCAATCGAGCTGCTTTCTATAGAAAACAAGTGCTCTAAAAAAGGAGGGAGTCCCCAAGGCAGATGGCAGGTCAGAGACAGACCCTGTGAGCTGAGGGTTTCTTTTTTGGGGCTAGAATCCTGGCTTTGCAGTCTGTGTACGCTAGCAGCAGAAGCCAGCAGAAATCCTGGGAATTAAGCAGCAGTTACAAGTGAGACCTCGGGGCTTTGTTTACACTTGAAAGTCTTATCAGCATAGCAAGGTCAGTCAGGGGTATAAAAAACTGCATCCCTGACCCCTGTAGCTATGCTGATATAATCCGAAGTGTAGACACAACAAGGATGATGGAAGAATGCTTTCACGGAGCTAGGCCAGGTCTACACTGAAAATTGAGGTTGACCCAGCTTCCTCCACACCCCTGATTGAGATAGTTAAGATGACCTAACCTAGTGGAGATAGCACTAGGTCAACACAAAAGTTCCTCTGTCAGCCTAGCTATTGCATCTCAGGGAGGAGGATTACTACATCGATGGGGGAGTGCCCCTCCCACTGGCATTAGGATTGCCAATTTCCTAACTGCAGACTCCCGCCTTATCTCGTGCCTCAGTTTCTCCATCCAAAAAAGGGGATAATAATAATACTTGCCTGCCTCACAGGAGTTTGTGTAAATTCATCGGTTTTAGTTAGGTGTTTGGGTGTCATCAGATGGAAAGTGCTGAGAAGTGCAATTTGGCAAAGTGTTTTTTTTACAGTTTCCAAATCTTTCTGGTTCATTTAGGCAATAGGCACTGCTCCTGGATTACAAGAGAGTTTCAATTTGGGACTTTATGGGATGACTCTTCCACCCATTGTGTGATGCTGGAACAATTTGTCAGAAGCAGGCAGAGGTAGTGAGAGCAGGGCCCCACCAGGCATCCCCCATCATCACTTTCCAAAGGGCTAGTCAAAGACACAGGTGGGCCAGCCAGCCCTATGCTATGTGTGTGCTGCAAGGAGGGCTGGATCATTTGTGGCAGGAGGTACCCTATGCTGGCCTGTCCTCAGGGCCAGGGCCAACTAAGTGGGACTTGGCAGAACAATAAATGGCAGGAGAATGGATCCCCCTTCACCTGGACCAGAGCCTTTCAGAGCTTTCCCACGGGTAAGCAGTGGCCTGAGCTGGGACAACTTTTTTTTTTTTAACTTGTTCAAATTCTGTGATGGTCAGGGCAGGGGGAAAGCTTGGTTGTGGAGGACAGTGAGCTTGAGTGGTGGGAGCATGGGGGAGAGAGGGCTGTGGAGGGAAGAAGCGGGGGGAGGGCTGGTGGCAAGGAAGGGAGAAGTTATTGGTAGGATAGGTCTCAATGCTTTTCAGTCACAGTTCTTTTCAGTGGTTGGGAGAGTACATTTGCCTGGTAAGAAAAGGGCTGGGGATTTGGTTCCTTCACCACTGAGAATATTGGGTCTGCCAGTCTGGTACATGAAGCTGGCACCATCATGCTGCCTCAGTAGGACATTTTACATTCTTGGTTCTGTGAGCTGAATGGGTGCTGTTGTTGTTAAAGCAGCAGCCAGCCTGTATTTTACTAGCATGTCCCTTGGCAATTCTTATTCATTGTCTGAGGTGCTTACTGCTGTTGAAACAATCAACACAGGAAGCCCTCAACTTGTTTGTGTGAAAAAGTGAAAATGAGGTGGCAACGTTTGCAGTCTGGTTCTAGTTATTTTCTTCCTGTCAGGGGGCAAATGCCAGCTGAGGGCAAGGCCAGACGTTCTGTTTGATTGTGTGAAGAGAGGGCAGAAATTTCTCAATTGGCTTTAACTCTGGTGCTTGCCATTCTGTGTTCCCCAGGATCAAAGAGAGGGGTTCGGGGCATTTGCAAACTTCCTGCATGTCAGCTATGAGGGTATCTAATAAACCTGTAACATTTCTTATTCCCAAATTTAGTGCTATTAATTAGCTACCTTCTGCATGTCTGGCACATGGTACAAAACATGCTCCATTTTGTTGAGAAAGAAATTACAGAAAGGTGGAGGGTTCTTCCAAAAATAATTTGCTTAGGTTCAGGGATTTGACTGGAAGGGGACAAGCACACAGTGAGCAGGGACACAGGGAAGAGAGGAAGGAGACAGTAGGAGGGGGTGGGGTGGTCTGGGAAGGGGGCGGGCCTGGGCTGGGAAGCTACTCCCTCCCCAAGCGGAAGCTTCACCAATCACCCATACATGAAGTCTTACACAGGAAGCCTGGACAGCAGTAGGAGTTCTTCAGCAATATACTGAGAACATGCAAGATGACCATGGAATGTGCTTTTGGCAGATTAAAAGTGCTCTGGTGTGCCTTTATAGCAGGTTAGACCTCAGTGAGGAAAACATTCCCATGCTCATAGCTGTCTGTTGCTCATTACATAGTATCTGTGAAATGGCGAGTGAAAGATTTATTTGGCGATGCAGTGCTGAAGCAGATTGCCTGGCTGCTGATTTGGAGCATCCTGATTCTGGGGCTATCAGTGGGGCACAATGAGGGGCAATTTGAATCAGAGAGCTTTGAGGCAACATTTTGAGAAGGAGAACCAGGAATGTATATTTCTGTGCAGCAATATGCCACGCATCATTAAATCAAGTTCTTCTTTGAATATTTGTTCATGCTGATTTCAGTCAGGTGGGAGTACACCACGTGCACAGTTGTCTGCAACTTTTTCCTTTGGCAGCTGTCACTGGTTCAGCTGGGGAGCCCCCTGGAGTGGCACCTTCATGATGTGCAATATATGATCCTGGTGATCCAATCCCTCTCCAGTTGGACCCTGGTCTGATCCAGGCTGGCAAATCTAATGTTTCTAAATTAGGCAGCTAAATCCACATGAAGGCACCTGATTTCCAGAGATGTGGAACACCCACAACTTGCAAGGAATGAGAAATGTTTCACAACTATTAAAGTGACCAAACGTGCCCAACCAGAACTTCAGTCAATACCATGAAACACATATAATAGAGAATAGCCCAGTGAGAGCCCTCAATCCAAACCACCCCACATACCAGGAACCAGGGGTGCAGGAACAATTTGTATAGTGGGGGTGCTGAGAGCCACTGAACAAAACTGTAAACTCCATATATGCTAGAAACCAGTTTAAGTCAGGAGAATCTATGACCTATTCAATGGAAGTTGTGGGAAATGGTCTGCCAAAAACTTTTGGCTTTGTTGGACTTCAGGGTTTTTGGGGAATCCCCAAGTGCAGCCTTTCTTAAACAGGGTTTCCCAACATAAAAGGGGGTCACAAGGTGAGTGTAGAGAGGTCATGAGTGCCAGCAGCAGCACAGAAGAAAGATTGGCATGGCATTGTATTGCCAGCCTTCCATCTGTGCTGCTGTTAGTGGTGGTAGTGGCACTGCCTTTTGATCTGGGCAGCAGCAGAGCAGTGGCTGCCAGCAGGTCACCCAGTTCAGAAGTCAGTGGCACAACTGGCCATAGCACAGAAGGAAGTTTGGAATGATATGGTATTGCCTCTTTTCCTTCTAGACTGTTGCTGGTGGTGGGGCTGCCCATTGAGCTGGGTAGCCACAGAGTAGTGGCTGCTGGCCAGGAGCCCAGGTCAGATGGCAGCATCACTGCCAGCAGCACTGTTGAAGGAAGGGAGGCAGGATGTGGTGGTAGCACTAGGAGTCAGATACCAAGCTCAGAAGACAGTCTGCCACCAACAGCAGTGCCTAAGGAAGGGTAGCATGGTCTGTTACTGCCACCCTGCCGTCTGTGCCACTGCAGGGCAGAAGCACTACTTTCCAAACTGAGGGGTCAGAGAGTGGCAGCTGCCGGCAGGACACCCAGCTCAAAAGTAAATGCCGCTGCCAGCAGCAGTGCTGGAGGAAGGGTGGCATGGCATGTTATTGCCACCTTTCCTTCTGCACTGTTGCTGGTGGAAGGACTACCTTGTGAGCTGAGTGGCCACAGAGTAATTACCTCTGGTGAGGTGCCCAGCTCGGATGGGAGCACTGCTGCCAGTAGCACCACAGAACGAAGAGTGGTGTGGCATCCTGTTGCCTCTCTTCCTTCTGAGCCACTGCTGGTGGCATCTCTACCTTCCAGGCAGGGTGGCCAGAGAGAGCAGGAGCCCAACTCCGAAGTCAGTGGTGCCACCAGCAGCAGCACAGAAGAAAGTGTAGCAAGCTATGGCATTGCCATCCTTCCTCTTGAGCTGCTGCTGGCAGTGACAATGCTTGCCAGACTGGGCAGCTGAGAGCAGCTGCCACTTGAGACACTCGGCTCTGAAGGCAAGGAAAAGTCATGAAATGTTTTCATATTTCCAAAGTCTGCCTGAACAGATATCGAAGGACTAAAGAAGAGGTCATGGCCAGGAAAACTGAAATGTATGATGACCCCATGCGTGACCCTCCTGTACTTGTGTTGCCCCCTCTTTAAGATTTATTCCTGGAAATGGTTGAACCATTGTGGCTGAAATTAAGGAACATGAGAGGCAGACATCTAGCATGGAAAATTTCAACTTGAAAAGTTAAAGTTTGGCAAAGTTGTAAGCAATTGGAAACAAGGACTCATAATAGGATATGTTGAGCAACCCTAATAATAGGTGGGGCTACCATACTTGCCTATAATCCAATATGTATTCAAACCAATAATTTTCAGTTGAAAGTAATCTCAATATAACCTCCAGAGCCACCCATGTCTATTACAAGACTTAATAGAAGAGTTTTAAAAATTTACTAAAGAAAAAGGTGGTTATTTTGAGTTAATATTTTTTATTACATAAATCAATTTCATCAAAGTTTCTAAAATGCTATATTAAAGCTGATTATTAAAAAAAATCACAAACATGCAGAAATTGTTTCCTTTTTGTGGGATTCAAAATTTGCACTGTTTTTCCTTAAAAATTTTACGTTTTATTTTCCATTGGTGATCACATTGGTGATGTGCTGATAGTCATTTGGGGTGTATCTAAATTACACCTCTCTGCCGACAGAGGGATGTAGATTAGGCACATCGCTATTGCAAATGAAGCGGGGATTTAAATATCCCATGTTTCATTTGAATAGAAATGGCTGCCGCTTTTTGCCTATGTGGCACTTTGCCGGCAAAAAGCAGCAGTCTAGACGGGGCTCAGTCGACAAGGAAAGCCTTTTCTGACCGATCCCTTATGCCTCGTACAACAAGGTTTACAGGATCAGTCAGAAAAGGCTTTCCTTGTCGACCGATCCCCGTCTAGACTGACGCTTTTTGCCAGCAAAGTGCTGCGTAGGCAAAAAGCAGCGGCCATTGCTATTCAAATGAAGCGCAGGATATTTAAATCCCCGCTTCATTTGCAATAGCGATGTGCCTAATCTACATCCCTCTGTCGGCAGAAGGGTGTAGTTTAGACACACCCTTGGATAAATGTTGGTATAAATAAAATATTCATTAATAAGTCAAGATTTTTTTTAAAAATACCAACTTTTTTGTTGTTTTTTCACTTTAAAAAGACCTTTTCCCATTAAAACTTTCATCAATTCTAACATTTGAACATTAATTGATTTAGCCTCACAGCATCTCTGTGAGTTAAATTAGTATAAATAATCACCATATTACAGATAATAGGATTATGTGATGTACTTAAATCATTGGGGGAATTCTGTGACACAGGAAGGAACAAAAAAACAGATCTTCACTGAAAGAATTATTTTTGAATCAACATTTCTAAGAGAAAGGTTAGTATGGGTGTGGAGGTTTGGAGGAAATACAAATGGAAACCTACTGTATAATTTGGATGAGTCAAATTAAATCCATCTCCCTAGACTTCTGAAAAGCTAATAAAATCTAAGCATATGTGAATCATCTGATAATTTGTGCTCCAATTATTTCCTATTGTAATAAAGTTTGACCTGGGTCAAAAGTTGCTTTATAACCATTTTTCCACAACACCCATAGGTAAAACCTAAGGTATCACCAAATAGATACCTTTATTTGCTGTGGCATGTAGGTTGGAATTGTAAAATAAAACAAATAAATACTCCAAAAATAGGCAAGGCTTGTGAACCAGGACAAAAAAGTTTTTGGTTTCTCCCTGCTAAAATAGAATTTTGCAAAGTAACTCAAAAAGAGAAAAAAAATATTTTTGTTTTTAGTACAAAAATGACTTTGGACTTTTCAAACTTTTTTCCTCGTGCCATTTGTATTTGCCACTTGTTTTGTAAATGTACTGTGCTTGATGAAACCAGCTGAAGTCAGGGTACCTCCTTATAATAAAGTGGTGGTCTAGCAAAAGAAGAATGATGTTTAGCCATTAGAAAACCCACAGCCAGATCCTTAACCCCCTTTTGCATTAAAGGGCCTTAAGGTGGTTGGCACAGTTGCATGCCCAGGTTCTATTCTTGTAGGCATTGCAATGGGGCCCATTCTCTTCTCCTGGAGGATATTAATGATAACAGGTGTAGAAATCCCTCCATTGTTGTGGGGCTGGATGGATTATTATCATGTTGGTCTTTCACCTCTGACATGTTGGGGTCAACGGCTGCTGTTAGGTGAGAAGGAAAATGAGTTTAGT